>OY796685.1:32695626-42399421 GCA_963680715.1 Tetragnatha montana
CGATTCCCGTTTGTTGGATTGGATATTGGATTGGTAACATTATATTTTCCGGTCTTGTGCTTGATTTCCCACCTGAATGAAGCGTGGTGAAAGCCGAAAATAATATCATGTGACAGTCAACAACCAATGAAGACGCTTCGTTGAAGGGCGCCAAAGGCAAACACTAGTTTGCAGATACCTCGCCAGATCAGGAAACGGCTTATGAGCTGGCTAAAAAACCAGGCGATGTGAATAAGGAATAAGCCTAAGCCAGCCGGTCTAGGTTAAAGCTCAAACTTAAACCGGCCGGCTTAGGCTAGAGATGTGAATAATGCCGTTAAAGGGTCTGGTTTCGTTTGTTCCTTTAGCTCTTGTAAGAAGAGTTCAATTTATAGTTGACTAATCAAACCTGTATTCAACTGGAAATAGTTTATTTAAAAAAACCATTTGTGTTAAAACGGTTACATTATGAGAGTTATGAAACTTACTGTCACTGATGCTTAAAAATATTGAAAATGTAACTGTCACTTTTTCAATGGTTGATACAGCAACTAGTGAATTAACTATCAATCCCTTCTGATTCTATAGAAAAGTTTTCTCAATGTACATTCAAACATATAAAATGTTTTTCAATTTACTAATAAAGGGTTAGAAAATAATTCCATAAATTATGAATTTTGAACAAGTTATTTTCCTTTAAAATGATGTCGGAAATAGTTTAAATTTTAGTTGAATATAAAAATCTAATTAATTAAATTTAATTCCGTGCATATATTCAGAATAGGAGACGTGAAAGTTATTTGAAAAGATGAGTAATATTTTTCTATTTAAAAATGACTCTATCTATACTAATTTTATGAGTTTGAATTTAACAAGTTCGTTAATCGAGCTCATTACTTTAAAAAATGCATCAAATATTCAAAGAGAAACAAAAGAAACAATGATGAAAATAAAATCTAAGAAAAGTAATATATGAGAAACTCTTCTTACCATATAATATAAATCTTCCTATTAACAATAAGCTGAGACATTATGATCAATTAATGCATTTATTGGTTTTTAAGTTTCATAAGAAGTTTATTATACATCGGTTTTCGTTTGGAAACATCGCCTCTTAACGTCATGGAAGTAAGGTGTACTCATACTAGGTAAGTGACCTTACTGAATCTATTAAAATGGGTTACAGTGATCCTAGCGGCAAAGTAAGAAAATTAATTAAAAAATTAAAGGATATAGAACCAAAACTTCACTTATAAAATTGTTTGCAATGTCATGAAAAACACACAGAAAAAAGTTTTTATGAAAATAACTTCAACATTCGCGCGAGGTGATTTGCGTATCTCCTCGAATATTCAAGATGTTTTCATGAAACTTTTTACTGTGCGTTTGTTTTTTGATATTTCAAACAATTTTATAATTGAGAGAAGTTTTCGTTCAATCCCTTTTAATTTTTAATATTTCTTAACTCCCTTATTATTTCGCCTCTAGGAGGGCTGTAAGCCGTCTCAATGGATTCATCCTGTTCATTTACCAATGGGTACACCTTACTTCCATAACCCTAAGAGACATTGTTTCCTAATAAAAGCCGTGAAAAAGACTTTTAATAAAATTCAATATTTTTGTCTTCCCAAAACCAAAAAAAAAAAAATGTATAATCCTAAATTTCAGTCCTTAAAGATTTTCGAAACGTTTATTAAAATAGGTATTTTATTCAAGAAGTATTTATTTGGTTTCCTAATTATGTATGACAAAGTTATACTATTTTGAGATCCCTAGAAGATTTATTTTCAAAATATTCAATCTCGAATTATACCATCGTCGTAGGTCGTATTTTGGCTATCGACCCATGCAATCTACCTGATATGAACGTTACAGTATCTTGCTTATTGGCTCGTTCAGTTTTTCTGCGTCAAAAACATTACTCGGATTGAAGAAACTGTAATACTTTTTATCCTAAATGGGGTCATTATTAATATATATACCCCGTCTTCCTACGGCAGAAAAACAAAATACTCGGAACTTCTTCGCAAACAAATTCGAAACGTCAATTTGATCTCAGTTTACAGCAATACTTTTTGGATGTAGCTGGGCTTGTTTTTTAACTAGGCATCGGAGCCGCGTGGAAGGAACCCCGTCCCCTTCTATTACATCATTTCTGCCTCCGAAGACTTCATTAATTTTATTTTTACCCTGTTTATTCCAAGAAAAAGCGGATTCCGAGCATTTTTGTTTCGTAAACCTAATAGGTTACAGTTATAATCTCAGAATCCAGTGATGCCAATTCGTCTTTCCGAAATGTGGATCTAATTGGGCTACTTTCTTTCGGAAACCTCATATGGAGAATAGATGTTTTTTTCCGCTCTCCCCCTCCCTTCGAGATGAATAAAAATAACGATAAATTTCGAGAAACTGAGCTTATTTCATTTCGGCTACGCGCGCGACAGTTCTTCTTCGGGAAAATATTAAAAAAACGCCAACAAAACGCACGCAAAAAGGATTCGACTTTATCGACATAAAGTTGAATTTTGACGAAGATCTTTGGGTTTTATTTATTTATATTCGGTCGTTCTCTTTGCAAAGGGAGTTTGAAAAACAAATTGCGTTTTTTCTCTTCTTCCATCCGATTCATCTTCTTCTTCTTTTCCGCGTGTGTACATATATGAGAACGCACGAATGCAAAATGGGAAATCATTTCGAAATAAATAAATGCTAAAAAAACGGAATAAGAATATTAAAAAATGCGACGTTGTCCTAGGTACCTCGTCATCAATTTCGAATTTGTATTTTGTTATGCAACTACATTTTTTCGTTATTTATTTTAGTTCTTTATGCAACGGGAATGATTGTTTTTTAGCCCCCTCATTTCAAATCCCTCTCCCCCCTCTCCAGCCCCTTGTCTCCAAGTTTGCGACGGGGTTGCCTGGGCGGCCAAAAGGACGCGTCGCCAAACGTAGTCGCCAAAACCCTCAAATTGAGCCTAATGAACGTAACTGCTGAAAAAAGAATATGCGATCCAAACTGCATGTCCCATACATATACTACAGCAAAAGTAAAAAAAATCTCCTGGGTTCCACTCACCTCGTGGAACAGTAGTTTCCATCACCATAGTTTCTTTGATGTTGCCACTTATTTTAGGGGCATTTCATAGTATTTATGACATTTTGGTATATTCTGTAAAATGTAATTTTTGTCTTTATTAACATCGATATTAATTGTAGATATTAACATAACCTGATAGTAAGACACAGGCTTAGAAAACGACTTTATATATATATATATATTTAACGCATTAAATAGGTTAAATAAATTAAATATTTAAATTAAACTTAAAATTAATTATTTTGATTATTTTAACCGTTTTGATTGAATTTATTTTGTGCACATTCCAAAGGAAAAATTGTCCCAACTTTCAAAAGGAAAAACTTGCTATTTTCACATAGATTTCATTTCAATTTTTTTAAAAATAGAATAGAATTTTAATATTAATTATCTTTAAAGAATACTACCTATTTTGGGAAAGTTCTCTTGTATATTGGAAATAAAAACAAAGGTACTGGTGTTATGCGTATCGAATTCTTTGATATTGTGATTGGCTTACAATCAATAATTTAAAATGTTAAACGAAAAATTTAATAATTTAAAAGTTAAATCTTTAAGTAGGTATTCCCTACTTATAGTGTGTTTTTAGATGTTGGATTAAACTTCACTAATAATAAAATAATCCAAACATTAAAGATTTTCTTCATTAAGTAACATGATGAAAGTTTAACAAAAACTAATAAAATATTTAGTGATAGGGGTATTGCATTCTCTAAGCTTAAATAATCAAATGCATACTACCCTAATAGCCAATTATAATTTGCATAAGTTATATGATAAAATTAAAATAGAGGTTTCGGATTTGATATGAAGCGTTATTTTAATTAATTATTTTTGTATATTCAATGAATCACGTTATAACTTACTAATTGAGTCTAGTTTGATGTAGTATTCAATTTAAGTTTATTCACTAATTCACTTTAATAAATGGCAGTCTGAATTTCAAAATAAGTATTATTTTAAATTTAAGCTTTAAACGTTAAATTTGACTGCTCATAAATTTTAATAAGATATATGAATTTTGCTTAAAAGAAAGTATCCATTACTTCTGAATGTGCACAACTTCTCTTATTATCCGAAACTTAAATTTTAAAATTTAATAATTCAAATTCAAATTTATTAAACAAGAACAATAGAACACAAAAAACAGTACACAAACACGAAGAAATACAAATACATGTAACACATACATATCCCAAATTATTATCAGATGACATATCCCAAAGGGACAAACACCGGGCCATGGGGTCACAGAATATCTATGATAAAATATAATAAGGGACAAAAATATAATAATAAGTAAATAATCAAATGCATACTATAAATATAAAAAAATATATATAAAAAATAAATAATTTACAAAACTTGAAAGATTATAGGTATAAATCATATTATTCTTTAAAGAATTTTCAGAAATAAATATTCATAACCACAAAAAAAAAGCTTTAAACTAAAAGAGTTTTTTAAATTTTTTTCATGTATTCTAAACCAATTATTTGATTATTATATAGTATACTAGTAAAACTATTATATAAACTGAAAACGGCGTGTATAAATTTTCGATAAAAGTCTGCTAATCTACTGAGTGCACAAGATAATAAAAAAAAATGTAAAAAAGATATTAATTTATCATATTATATTTTACTTACACTTATACCCAAAAATACTTTAATAAAAATATAGAGTACTCAGAATATATTGTTAATTAGTACATAAAAATTAATTATAATTGCTTCATAGATTAGATTTTGAAGTTATACTTTTACAGAGATGTTTTAAGTGAATCTTAAAACGAAAGAGATGCTGAAACCTTTTAAACTAATGTAAGACATTTCTTATAAAATAAAAAGAGTTCTGGGAATGTGTTAAATCCGTCTTGTTAAACATATTATGATTAAATACAGTGGAGAGAAAAATTTACCTTTTGTAAACATTTATGTTACTATGCGTTGTAGATACGCTCCCGAAAGACAAATTGAAATTTTGATCAAAAAGTTTTCCGCATTTCAAATTCAACAGGTATTCTTGTCTAGACATCCCTCTTCTTTTTCTTTCTAAACAGAGAATGGTGTCAAGCTATTGAGTTCCCTGTTCTGGAGGAAGCATTTTTAGATACGTTTTTCTCAAAACCTCCTTTTATGAGTTCCTTTGTATGGTCTCATATACACTTATGAAAATATTTTTGACAGGTTAGAGTAACTATTATTGTTGTTTGAATAGGCATAATCCGCTGTCTATTCGACAACGAAGATATATTTTTTGAGTCTCCAAAGTAGATAGAAACTCGTCAAACCCCAAGAACCGATTATGTAATCAAATTACTATAAATAACTGACACATTTGACAATGTCAAAAGAGAGGCTTTAAAAAAACTCTTGATACACTCATTTGGTATACTTAAAAGGGCAATAAAATGCCAAATGTGGTATACCCGATTTCTGATCAATAGAAGTGAATAAAAAATAAATACGGGGAATGGGAAACAAAAAAGACGGATTGAGACGGGGAGAGAAGGGGTAGAGGCCGAAAAAAAAAATGATTCCATCGTTTTATTTCGAGAAGAAAATATACGGAATAAAAAACAGAAATAAAATATCTATCTTTCCTGTTGTACTATAGGCGAAGCCTGTGTCTTGAATCAATATTTAAATGAACTCGAAATAGCGTTTTCAATTTTTCCCCCTGTGTCTTATCCTTAGGCAGATTTTATTTCGTTTCTATTTTATTTTACTCATAAAATTGATTCTTTTTTACATACATATTTGCATAATGCGGCACGTGTTCCTTGCCTTTCGCAAGACTGCAGCTAAAAAATGCCTTTTTCCCAGTTACGGGCATTAAAAAAAATCGTTAGTCATATTCGTTTTCTTCCAGAATATTTTTCAGTGAGACTAGCGATAAAAATTACTTCTAAAAATTACATCATTATCCGAGAGAGAGATATACTCTCTTCACTTCGCGTTAGAGAACAGTCGTGAACAATTTTCTTTTCGCCACTAGAATATCGTAACAGGATTTTCGATTTTGAAATGCCGAGCGGAAATGAAATATTTCTTTAAATTTTTATAAAGCGAACATTCGCGAGCAATAATCCCTAAAAAGTACCTAATGAACTCGTATATTGTAAATAGCGTTTTATTCCTTTTTTGAAAACGCCGTATTTTTCTCAAAAGAACAAATAAATGTAGAAAATATGAAACGATCAAATCAATCGTTTATGTGTTCTTTTACTGAAATGAAATAAATTCAATCCTTAAGAAAATTTTTAAAATATGAGGCTAAAAATATGTCTAAATTTGGTAAGTAGTTCTAATGTTTCTGCTTTGAACAGAGTTTAATTTATTCTATCAAACTCTGGATGTGGATATGTTTATGCGAGTAAAACTTATTTTACAATAAAACATTTTACTTATTATTTTAAACAAGTAGGTACATAGTAAAGTTTAAAAAAAAAAAAAAAACATTTAAAAGATATTTTCCCCCCTGAACATAAGAGGGGAAGTGTTAATAACTGTAAAAAATATAAATATTTTTTAAGGTATTATAAATGTAAGTTATCAATTAAAACTTTCTACTCAAAAATAATACATAATAATAATTTTCATTAAAAATTTCGTTAATTACAAATATTACAGAAGAATATATCCAAAGTAAGTGGTGCATGTGCTAAAATTTTTTGGGCTATAAAAGGATAATTCATGTATCAATTTCGTCTCTTAAATCATGCAGATAAATAAAAAAAAGTCTCCACTTTGATAATACTACAGTACAGTTGATAATACTACAGTTGAGATACTTTCGTTACCTCAAACTCTAATATCTCAAAAACCTTTATATCTCGAAAATATCCCCCTTGATATCAAGTATGCTCTATTTTCCCTTTGTTTACCTCGAAAACACTCTATCTTGAAAAAATTTTCAGGTTTTTGAGATACTGAGGTTACACTCTGTAGGTATATCAATATTATTTCACCGATATAGAAAATTATATTCAATACCAAATATCAATTACGTTAGAAATTTCTTAACAAACTTCTTAAAAGTCTATAGGTACTGTGTGTAATGTACTCCCTATTATCACCCTTCTCTAAACCAATGGTGTTTGTTTGCATGATATCTTTATCACGAAAAGGCAAGGAATACTGAAACAATAAAGAAATAGGATTACAAATGACCCAAGTCACATTGATAACTTTTAGTGAAAATAAATACTCTATTCTGCTTACTATCAATGATAGTGGATTTTGTCGTTTCACACTGATAACAATTTCTTTTTGAAAGGGACACGTTTTCCGAACTTTCTTAAACACAGATAGCAGTAGAGGGAAATAAATATTGATTGAGCGGGGAAGGAAAACAAATAGTACTTAAAAATCGGTTTTATTTACGCAAGAAAAGTTAATCCACATATTTAAATCAATTTAACGTTTTCTTAAGAAATCAATCCACCCCAAATATTGGAGGTATATTAATAAATTCATATTTTGATTTGTGCCTTAGAGAAATCCTGTTAACACCCGCAACCATTCGCCATCTTACTATTGGCATTGAATAAGTTGTGTCGAAATGCATCACTCTTCTAGAAAAGTGATTGAGAGAGAGAGAGAGATATTGATTCTATCGCTCTTTTTTCTTCTTAAATTTACCTCTCGCTTTTCACTTACTAAATTTCTCATTTTCTCTCATTCTCTTTCATCTGTCAATCTGACGCACGCTATCTCCCATCCTCTTAGTGTCTTAGTCTCTTATATAATCTAGGAAAAGGTATGCCAGATTTTGCAAGTAAGAAAGCTTTCAGTTGAAAAAAAGGGGCTAGATTTGGTCCAGTGTAGTTTGGATTTACATGAAGAACTCCCTTTTAAAAAACAGTTCCTGTGTTTTGCACAAAAATTAGAACACGAGTTTTCCTTTACCTACTTTGTTTAAAAAAAACGGGGTTATATTTTTATAATTTTCCCAAAACATGAAACACAAAAACTACTTCCTTATCCAGCAAAGCCTTCATTTCGGTGAAATTCTTTTCTAGTTTCGACGGAACCACTCTTTCTATGTTGATACTGTCTTCACCTATCCGAACTGTTGCGTTGCGGCAATACGTTGAGACAAAAGTTGGACAAACCACAGTGAGACAGCTCAAAATGATTTCCCATTTGTCCATGGGTCGCGCAGTATTGTTGTAGTTAGTAACGTAACCTTGCTTAATGATAGTTGCTGGAAAGACTTCCCAAAGCCCAAACAAGTCCTGTTTGATCTCATCGAGTCCATTCACTGCCACCAATCAAGTTTTAATTTCATGGTTTACTACTTTCTCCATCCACTCATCATACTCTGACCGACACCTTTCCCTCAAAACTCATCAACTTCCCCCCCCCCAAACATCAATCTACCTAAAACCCCACACACAGCGCTCCAACACTATCTCCTCCCCTAATCAGCCCCCCAATTACAATAAGATGCCTCTTGTTTACCACTACAAGGGCAAAAAAGGCTCACAAGTTATTACCTTAATGCCCTTATCTCCCGTTAACCTGCACCCGCCTGCCATCTGGGGCCCCTTCCTTCACCTGTGTCGGGGTACAGCGGAAAAGGGACACACAGAAAAAAAAAACCCTTCCACATCTGTCCCCCTCCGTATCCGGTACGGCACGCGTATTCTCATTTTTTTTTTCGCCCCAGTCATTCATTAGGCGCCCCGATCCATTATGCATTATCCTTCAGGTGTGTGTTTTCCTTTGCCTTTTTTGTATTAGTTATTGTTGTCGTGTGTTGTTTGCGGCTATTGTTCTGGAGTAATTTGCGTAAGAGCGGAATGACCTTCGTCTGAGGGGCGGACTGCTTAATTATAGAGGGGGGGCGGTTGGATGTGGTGACGGGGAGTAATTGGGTCCGACCCCTGGAGTAATTGATTCGGGAGTCGCGTGGAGAGGGGGCAGAGAAGAGGGGGACCTGAAAATTTTGAGGGAGCTGTGAGAATTAATGTGGGGGATCAGTTATTTTCGTATTATTTTTTTTTATTGAGGTGACACAGAACTCTTGGTTGATGAAGAAAATGTAAAGAAGATTGCCTTTTCAGTCGTCCCAGTTTTACCGCTTTAAATTATTTAGTAACTAAGTATAAATCTGCGATATTGTGCACCAATATGTGTTTGAATTGGATAAATGAACAGGACTGCTTATGAATGAATTATTAAAAATGGTAGCTGATAAATTAAATTTGCAAACTCGAAAAAACCCCCCCAAAAAATAAACAATTGGGCTATTATCACTATTAAAAACAAATTAATATAATCAACATTTTTTCCAGGAGTGAATAGAAAAACCTTGATCTGTAATTTTTACTGGATGGTGTAAGAGCCAGTTGAATTGGTGCACTGACAATTTCTAAGAATTTATTTTATTTATACTTTCTTTTCTAATTTCTGACTAGTGGCATTTAATACTATACTAGATTGCATTATAGTGATTGACTCCATTTAAAGAATTAAGGTGATGATTTGATGAGAAAAATAATTTTTTTTCTCCAAAGAATATTTTTTCCTTGTTTTTTTTATTCATTATCTTTGTTTTTGTCAAACTAGAGACAACTAAATTTTATTTGTGTATAAAATATAGAAGGTTTAAAATATTTTAGTTAACAGAAAATAAAGACTGTTTATTTATATAGACCACCATTTAATTTTATTTTAACCATGCAATGTTTGTTCTTTTGAAGCAAATAATAGTGTTTTAATCTGAAAAACGAAATAATTCAATTACACATTATCACACAAAAGATTAACAACTCCATTTTAAATATAAGTTTAAAAACAGCATGTTACCATCAGACTGTAGAGAATATAAACTCACATTAACAACAAAAGTCTTTTAAACATTTATTTTTTTATGAATTAAATTGATATTTTTTACTACCATTATTAAACAAGCATCATTTAAAAAAAACTAAAAAACTTTATTAAGATTTTTTAAAAGTCCTAAATTAGGAATGAAAGAAACCAAATTCTTTAACCAAATATAACTTTGAAAAGTATTACTCTTTTTATTATATCGTGTTTTAAATATTTACATCTTTCTAACAGGATTAAATTCAAAGAAAAGTAGAGAAATAAGAAGAAATAAAACTTCTTTAACCTTTCAGACGTATGGAAAAATGATTAAAAACTGAATTACTCATCAATTTAGAAATAAATGAATATCACATGCTTTTCATCTTTTTTATTTTTTTAATTGATCCCTCCCCCCATAGTATTTAAAAATTTTTATTTCATTTAGGTTTTGGAAATTTATCGATATTCCTTAATAATGGGGGATATTAGTTTTTTTTTTTCAACGTCATTTTATCAATAGAAAGGGGGTAATAATTTGATTATATTTCATAACATTTTACTGACGTTACCAATTCTGACTGAAAACCATTTCTTTCTTCCCTTTCCATCTGAAGCTCTCTTGATAATCAATCATCCATTCCATAGGGTGGAGTTGCCATTTTCGAGGCCTTCAAATGACCACAGAATGCTCTCATTTCTCTGTGTTTTCAGTCAATCTAGATTAATCAAACTGGTCAGCATATTGTTTTTGTGAAGAGTAATGTAGATCGAAATTTCTTTTGGGATACATTAGTGAGGAGTAAACAGTTTATTTGTATTTTTTTAGTTAGACAAGTTTTATCAATCAATATCCTACATCATAACGAATCTGAGAAACAAAATCGTGTAAAAAAATATCCGAATGAATAGTTTATTTACTACACAAATATGAAAGACAAGACAGTGTAAAAGGATTTCTTTTGATTTTAAATTTTCATATTTGAAACTTTTAAATTAAAAGTTAAATTAATTTGTATTTAACTCCTTTTCCTTCATAAAATTTAAAAGTGCAGGTATTTTTACACTTCTTAAAATTGGGCTAGCGTATTCATACTTCCTTTTTTAAGTAATTTAATATTTATGGTCAATCCTTATGTAGAATATAAATATCGAAGAAGGTTCAAGAATTAATAAAAACATATTTTAAAAATTAAATATTTATAAGCAAGTCTCATTTTAAAATAACCTCTTTGAATTCCATATTTAGTTTTAGATATATCTGACATTAATTATTATATTGATTGAACATTTCAGAATAATTATGCTTCTCATAAATCAATTAATAGAGATTAAGTGAAACTTACCTACTGTGGTAAAATGTTTCAATCGAGTATTACAAATACTCGATTGAAACATTTTACCACAGTAGGTAGAGAAATAATCCATTAAAATGTCTAGAAACCGTATTTGCTAATTGCTAATACTTATACTTCTATACATAAATAGTTCAAAGACGAATAATGTAAAAAAATGTATAATAGAGAAACATTAATATTCTTTTCATGGGTTCAACTCATCAATCCAACAACTTGCTGATCTTCCCCTTTCCAAGCCCGAGTATAGTTAACAGATAATTCCTCCCATCTCAGAGGGGACGAAAACAACTCAGCAATGAAATACGACCAGCCGAAAAACAATTCAATAACTGCTGTTTTTTCTTCCGCTCGACCCATCCATTTGGAATCGTTTCCAATCAAGAAAATCGCATCGGGTGACGTCACGGGATAGGGATAGAGTGACAGTTCGGACTATCACGACGCGTAAACAGTTGCGGAAAGGGAAATGATTTATGTAATGATTTATTCGCGCGTTTTCCAGGACGATTGTCTGTCTCCCACCCCCGCTTTTCTCACGGGGGGGGGGCTTTTGACTCATGGCGCTTCTGATCTTCCAACGGTTTTGTGTGTTTGGATATTTTTTGGGGTCGGACGTTTACTTGTTGATTGGAGAAGTTTTGTGTGTGGATGATACTATGAAAACAAACTTTTAGGAGTGGTGATAGGCGATTTGTGAGGGTCATAAATCGGGGTGTTTATTTTCATTTTGTCTATTCTTTGGGACTCTGGAGGTATTGCTATGGTATCAAATATAATTCAGTATTGATAGGACTTTTTCTGGAATGAATTGATGGTCTAAAAAAAGTTTGTATCACTGTGAATTTTCAAAGGGGGATAGAATGTGTTTTTTTTGTTAAAAAATTCCTAATACTTTTAAACAAAGTCACTTTTAAGAAGATTATTGCATCATTCTTTCAGCTTTTTCTAAATTTAAAGAATTTCTTTTAATGTATAAAAACAGTGTCTTATTTTAAAATATAATACATAACATCTTTTGCACATTTCATCTCTTCCCTATTAACTTTTCTTATTGGTATTTTTATGCAAATAAACTCTTAGAAAATACAAAATTGTAGGTATACTGAATAACAAACACGAGTTATGAGATACATATGAAAATAACTAATGGAAGGTGTTAAAAACGTGTTTTACTAAAACATTACTACATTTAAAAACATAACTACATGTTTTTAGCGTTTTTTAAAAAATTCTGCTCAGCTATGCAAAAAAAAATTAAATGAATTTAAATGCAATTTCAAAGAGTACATTTCAATATCTCTAAATACCTTTCTACTTCAAAACTTCAATCTTTCAAAAATTAAAACAACACTGACACTTTTTAAATCAAACAAAAAAGTCTAGACTAAAAAGAACTATCAACATCATCATCGCATCTTAACATTCCCGTCACAACACTTAAAACTTAATAACCCCTTTGAACCCTTTAGCAGACTCCTAAAAAAGCCGCCTTAAATAAACGCCGCTCTGTGCCATCAGAAAGGAAACAATAAACAGCCTAATGTTGAAGCCATTCCCGTATCAACGTCTTCCCTTTGAAGTATAGCTCCCGTTGATAAATCTGCCTCGTATAATGTCCATTATGATCGGAAGCGGTGGGTCCCCCTGATAAAAAAGAAATCCATAAATTTGGAGCTCCCTGAATAATTAATCCGCCATCACTGAGTCCATCTGAGCTTTTAATAGCTCGCCAGATATAGCTCCTTTGGGTCGAATTCTATTCAGCCTCATTTCCTTTTTATGTTGCATGCACATTGCACTTGCTTAATAAAGAGTAATGGAATCGAGCATGATTTTTCGGCTCCGGAGACAGCCGTTTGATGATACGCTCCATCCCGTTATTTGTATAAATGGTAGTTTTAAGATCGTTTAGGTGGAAATTGAGAGGATTTAATTTTTCGATTTCGGTCTATGGTTGTTTTAGGATGTTTGAAGCGTTTATTGTGAACCTTTTAATGATGTAATTATCTTGTTTATTTTCTTCTCATGAATGGTATTTCAGCATTGGGTTAGTAGTAAATTGTTAAACCAACAGTGAGTATTTAACGATTAGGAGAAAAAACATTCAGAATTATGAGGCTTATCTCTATATAAGCTTTCATACAAAACAAATTAATTTTTTATTTATTAACTTAAAAATAGCATACATAATAATTTTATATCCAAAAATACTATGGAAAAAAGTTAAATGATAGTTTTAAAAAAAAGTTAATAAAAACTAAAAAAGGCAAAATTACTTTTTGGGTTCTTATCTCAATCTCCAAGCTTTGCTCTACACGTGTGTGTTATTACAAGGAAAAACAAATACCCCCTATAGGAAGATATCCACCCTAGAAGTGAGCGTTATACATTAACAATTCTTTACACATTAATTTCTCTTATTGGAACATAGTTTCTTTTATTTATTTTAGATTTTATACATCAGTATTTCTATATTTTTTATAATTAGCGAAAATACAATTTAGTTACCCTCAGGCTGAGATGAGAAAATATATTTTAATTCATATCCACTGGATGATTGATTCCATCAATATTGATTAAAAGTGACTTAATGACTCAGTTTCATTTAATTTTTAATTTAATTTATTTTAAACTTTCTATTTTTCACATTTGTTCGAGTTTGTTCGAGTGAAAATAAAATTTACTTTTAATATTTAATGAATGAATAATACGTAAACTTCATTAACATTCATTTAAAAAAATTTATTACCTATTTCAATCTATTTACCCACTCCTTAATTTGTCCTAGTCTTTCTAATTTTCATATTTGGACAATAAACTGCAAGGAAAAAAATATAATTTACTTTCTACTTACTATACAGTAAATGATTGACTATTGACACATTCATTAACTAACTTAATGACTCATTTTATGTTTATTTTATGATTTAATTTCCCTCGAGCTTTCTATGTTTTCACATTAATGTAAACTAAGTATAACTTAAATTTAAAAGCTATTACCTTTCCCTAACTCTATAAAAAATTTTAATAGACGTAATTTCCCCCCCCCAAATGTATGTTCTATACTCTAAACATAATTTTGAACTTCCAGTAAAAAAGTTTGGTGGATATAATAGGATAATTATTTTATTTTCACAAAACTTGGTCTTTGGACCCTTTTTCAAACTGACGTGACGATTCAATTCCCTATATGTTTCTAGAAACTTTTGAAGCAAAGATGAACATAAATTCTAATGCCCATTTGAATAACAGAGTATATTTTTACAACACAAACACGTATAACATTTAAACACATTTTATTAAATACTTATCTTTTTACATTTTGTATCGAAAGGTTTCCAAACCCATTTTTTCTCAATTTTGCATAATGACTATAATTCTCGATTGTACCTAAAAAAACTTTATGAAAATGTCAAATTAACAGAAAACTATTACAGTCGAAACGAAAGCACGTTTTAAATTTTAAGATATTGACAGAATACTCAACAATTTTAAAATTGTTTCCTTAATTAATCTTTTTGTGTATTAAAATTTATCAAATTCCAATACCCACCTCAATTATATTGTTCTAAAAATGTAAAATTTTCTGAAACCTATTACAGTCAAAGCACCTTTTCAATTTTTAGATTATGAGAAAACACTAACATTTAAAAAAAATATATTAATTGATCGTTTTGTGTATTAGAAATTTATTTTATTTAATTCATTCCACCATTTTATTGCTCTAACATTTTTTCGGGGCTTTCGTATACAGAGATATTCGACGAAGGAAAGAAGCAGAATAAATAAGTAGTCAGATCCCAAATCTTACCCGAGAGACGAAACAAAATAAAGGGCCGATCGCCCAAACCAAAATTAACCCTATCTCATTCCCATCTGTGGACTCGTCACCATAGAGACAAGACACCATCCAGATGAAATTTATTGCTCCCGGTTTTCATTTGGCTCCTTCTTGGAGTGTCCTTCGTCAGTCAGGTTTGAGCGCGGACCAGTAATTGATTCTCACTTCTGTCGACAGGTGACGCTAGCGAGACAGATGGTGGGTTGCTAGGCAACGTCCGAAGCGAAAGGGTGGAATGCTGGGAAGCACGCGGGATGAGCGAGAAATGTGATGGGGGAGAAGTGATTGTTTCTGGGAGTTTTCTTTTTGTAAAGATGGAATAGAGCTTTTGGAGATTAGGATTGGGTTTCGTTGCATTTACTTGTGAAATTAATAAATCAATTTGCTTGAAAGTGACAGTTTTGCATCCTCGCACCAAATAATGTTTATAACTCTAAGCTTGTTTAAATGACCATAAACTGTGTTCAAATTAGTTTTTAATAACTTTAGAAAGAACAATATTACTCTTTTTCAATTCGTATGTCTTATCGATTATGGTGGATAAATTTTTCAATCCAATATTCATTATAATAACTATGATAAGGTTAATTCCCGAATTATCATAAAAAGAACATTTGATTTTCACCTGAGTCTCTATGAGTTTGGTGGATAGTTATTATCGGGATTAAGTTTACCGAGAAATTTTTCAGATAAAAACTCTTCCTTTAGAGTCTTGGCGGTTTTGATTTGAATTCTAAAAGTAATTTTTAATTATTTATTAATAGATAATTTAGGGAACTCTAACTTTGAGATTAGCCAAAGCCTCTTATAGTAAGCTTGAGCTATAGAAATACAGGGTGTTCCAAAAGTCCGTTTCACGGCTTTTATTTGGAACTGACGTAGGTTCGGAAGTAATGTGTAATACCCCTAGGTATATAATTGACCATAGGGAATCCATTGACACTGCTTACAACATCCCTAGTGGTAAAATAATAAAGTTAAAAATATTTAAAAAAAAACTAAAGGACGACTAATAACTTTGATGATAATATTTTTTGCAATACCACGAAACAGGAAGAAGTTTCATAAAAATCTTTCTCTCTTCTTTATTCATTCTTTCCTCTTATTTTTAGTTTAGAGGGTAAGACACTTTCCTTAAGTTATTCAAATTTTTTGACCAATTTTCAAAATTATAAATTGGTTTGTCTTTTTTTTTTAATTTTGGAAAATTAAATTCTTAAGTTTAAAAGCACAAATAAACAAAAACTTTCGGCTTCCAGTCTCCATTTCAATAACATTGAATTGGAAAAGGGATTCCAAATGTTGCCTTACTTTTCTCTTTGATTTCAAATCATCCTAAAACAAAGGAAGAAGTTCGAACCTTCTAAGTCAGTATAGACATTGCCATATTTATGGATGGAAAGTAAAGGCAGTTGCCCAGAATTTTCCAACCCCGTATTTTGCACTACTGAATTTTAAGTATAACTTCAATAATTTAGCGGAATTTTATTATTTATGATTCAAATATGTCTCCAACGAGCATTTGTATAACCAACTCTGTATAATATTAAGAGTGAAAGAAAAATAAGGATGTTTTGAGTGTTTAAGAAAGCACAATTGTTTCTAAAACCCAACGAATATTTGAAAGAACTCTTTTGACTTCCGTTTTATGTTAATCTAGCGATTAAATTGATCAAAAACGAGTTATTTAGGATCGAATTCCCATAATAGTTCTGGGCGACCGCTCTAGCATAGTGTTATATGCTATCTGTAAAACTTTACACCATTCAGTCATCATTGATAGTATGAAAGTTCCATATAATTGCAATTATAGTTTAAAAAATATTTTTTTCCCGTAAATTATATTTTTAATAACATTTGGTGGAGGGGGGGGGGCAAAATAAAGTACCACCTGTGGGATGTGGAGAAATACTTTAAAAAATATCAATTGGTTCGCAAATGTTCCTTCTTTGTGATAACTGATACTTGCATAGATGTTGAAATCTAGAAATTAAAGAAAACCTAAAAACCTGATAAAACTTTTAAGTTTTACAAGATTTCCCATGGAAACAATCTTATCCAAATCTGCATTTGTTAGAACTTTTTTGAAGAACCGTTAACCGTATCTGATTTTATCCTCATCAATGACGTAATATGCACGCACATATACATACCGTGTCGTAAAACAAACTTCTGGAAAGCATTTACTTAATAGAATCACTAATACTTGTCGCAAAATTCCTCCATTTGAATCACAACGAGTTATGTCAAAGATAAGATACACACAAAAATCAAGATTGTGCTTAGATATGTTAATCGTCATCACCTCACAAAAGACAGCAACATACCTTTTCTTTTATGAGAGGACTTATTCATGTAAAAAGATGGGACTGATACATACGTATGACGCCATACCACACATTTTTTTACACGTTTGACCAAATACGCGATAGCAAATGACTTGAAAGAGTGATAATAGTTGCTGAAATGTCTCACCTGGATCGTTAACATAGACTTACAAAAGAGATAGTTATTATGATGGTATCAACAAGTACATAGTAGATGACTTTATTTTGTGAGGTATCTTTTCAGTCGTGACATTCACTATCTGACTTAACGGGGGTTGGATGGGCGCCTCAAAATGCCCACTGTCCACGTAAACTTTTATTGCTAATGACGTCATCCACATCAGTGCCTGTAAGCACGATTCAGTGGTTTCTATTATACTGTCTGTCTTCATTCTAGGATTTAGATAAACTATACACTGCATTATATAGGGTGGATCGAAAAAACTTATAAACGAAAATACTATGCCGAAAGTTGTTATTTGTAATACAAAGTAAAACCTCACAAGAATTTTTAAAATCGGTTAATATATATTCAGTTTTTGCTTTGAGATTAGTGTTCTAAAATTCTTAAAATATGATGTTTTTTTAATTTTTAATATAGTATTACTTTCTGCCAAAATGGTGACACTTTATGGCTAAAAGACGACGAATAAATTTTTAAAATGTGGGTTTTTTTTTTATTTTCTTTCTTTTGAAATGTTTTTAAAAACTTGTAAATTTTTAATGTCTGTAAAGGTGACTTTTGGCAGATTATCTCCCGTTTTCTAAGGAAAAAGACTAAGGATTTTCTACCACAAAAGAGAAAAGTACGTTGATTTTAACCTCCATCATACCCATTTAATCAATCAGATGAATTTAACAAGGTCATGGAGTAAATATAATTGGGTAAAAAAATCTAGCAGGTCTTTGCCCATATAGAACAGCTTCAATTTACCGCGCGGCATTCTCTTAAGAAGAACAAGTATTCGGTCAACTTTCCGTATTAAATAATTCCTTGCAATTAGTATTTTGGAAACAGGTGAACGCTAAATCCTTATCTCTATCTCTTTCTTACTTTCTCTAAAAGAAAAGGTCATAGGAACTAAAACAGAATTTCATGATATTGGTTTCCAAATTATTTCAAAGAGGGCAAGACATAAATTTGAAACGATCGAATGTTCACAAGCAATAAAAAAAATCATACGACTTTTAAAAAATAAGATTGATTGTCACTTATTTTTTCATTAAAATAGGACTCGATAGTAACCAACCAACGCTCCGATTTAACCAGTCGAATTTAGTTTAAATACCAGGTTTTGAAATATGGCCAAATTATGCAGCTTGTCTTTAATGTTATTGTCTTTAAACTTCACGACTGCAGCAGAAAAAATATTAATATGAATTGATATTTCAACTAATGTTATTAAAACTTTTGTATTAAGTTGTAACAATTAAAAAGTGTTCTAAACAACATTTCCAATGTATTAAATCCTGTATTTTTTTTCGTTCACCGTTTCCCCCGGAATTTCACTTTTCAGACGTATGGACGATCCAATTTGCACTGGTTAAGGGGTTCAACTCTCAGGGGTTCAAGGGGTTATCCTCACGCAGATTGGGATTTAGGGGATTCAATTCACAGAATCTACTGTTCTCTTTAATACCTCCTTTCTTCTCCCTGCAATACATTTTCATCTATTCCGCCGTCTCCACCAAAAAGAAAAAAAAATCTAACCCAACTTTCAACAGTTTACCCAAAACACTTTTCCAAACACTCTCACAAACAAGGAAAAAAAAAAGGCTACAGGTTCAAACCCCATCTACAAACAGCGACCACGCGTCTAGTCGCGTGGGTCTATTCTCCCCCTTCGTCCCTTTTTTTCTCTCCTATATATTCTTGTATGTAACTATACTGCAAGAAGGAGGTGAATGACCGGTACATTGAACTCCCTCCTACGACTCGAGAGAGAGAGCGGCTTGCCGTCGGGCAGCTGGCCGGGGGAAGGCGGCCCTCAGGCGGCATGGCTCTCGGGGCATCTGCCGTCGCGGACACCGAATGGGGTGTTACGGAATGTAATACGGGGGCATGTTGTAACGGTGTGTTATGAGCGCGTGCAGTTATGATGGAGGGGTGGAGGTGTGATTGATGAGGGTGTTTTGCGGGGGTTATGTCGATTTTTTTTTGTTTGGAGTTGGATGACTATCATGTGAGCTTCGGAAGTCATTATAATATTTGTTAGGTTGAATTACCTGATGTAGTGTTTTTAAGAACTACTGTGTGATAGCGTTTAAAAAAGATAAAATTACTATTACAAAAAGACTTTTGATGACTTTTGAGTCATGCGGCATGTGTAACCAGCAATTTTTTCAATATTTTTTCCATATTATTTCCTTTAAATAAAGTCATTGTAGGGTAAAAAAAGTGATACAATAATTAATGATTTGAGATTTTGCCACAAAATCTCACCAAGGGGGAGGGAGGGTCCAAAATTTGAAAAAAAAAAATACCTCACGTAGTTTGTGGACGGCCAATTATTATATATTAAGTTATCAAGAATGCAAAACTATTACTTTATTTCTTCTTTATATTCTTTATTTTTTACAATCATGTAGGTCAGCGTAATTTGGAATCAATTGGTGCTAAATGATATTCTGTAAGTTGTTTTTACTGCTAAACAATTTTTTTTTAATTTCTAAAATAATATTTTCGAGATACATTAGTGAATATAGTTATATTTTCATGAAGTATTTATTATTGCTTTTTTAATAGGAAAAATAATTGCTAAACATTTATTATAAAAAGTATTTTTTTTTCTACTTGGACTTTTTTCTACTACAGAATGGAAGCCCTTTTGTTAAATATAATTATTTACAGTTGAAATTTAAAAAAAAAGTGGGATAACATTTTTCATTACCAAAATCTTCTACTTATTTTCTTATTATTGCTGAAAGTACAATACATAAGGAGTTATATAATCAGTATAGCAATGGTTTCTAAAATTCTTCGATTTATGGAGCCTTCTTAGATTATAGATTTTCTCATGAATTTATTATGATTATTATTTATCTCATTATTTAAAAATTATTTTTATAATTAAGGGATAAAGAAATGCGTACAAACATTACTTAAAATTTTGACCATATTTTATTATTTCTTTCATTACCATCAAATTCCAACTTTAATTGGATATGCCAGCATATAAATAATGTTATTAAATCAACAGTAATTCTGTTTTCTTTTTCACATACGTTATTGTCTAACTGCCTAGCACTTTCCTTATTGAAGTAACTACCTGAAACCAGATTTGTTTCCTTAATATGATATTCAAAGAAAGTGTAGTTAAATTGGTGAGAGTAAAAACAATGCAAGTCCAATGACTACAATTAATGGACTTGCACTGTTTTCATTCTCACCGATCCAATTAAATCAACTGAAAATTCTATTGTCACAGATTTTGATTTAATTTTAATTGAAAACTCAAACTCTATCAACTTTAAGCTACCACGACCTTTTAAGGTCGTCTTCTAAAACATTTAAAGAAATCACCAGTGGAATATGCCAAATTTGAGAAAAAAATTAATCCATCATGCGAAACCATAACATAACGTGTTTTGAAAGATAGTGTTAGACGTTATAGAACAAACAAATAATAAAGGATTTTGCATTACTTTCTGTCCATGAAAGGTAATTTCTGTTAATCACTGATTTATCTAAGAAATAGGAGGATTTAGTTGTGATCGAAAACATCGGAATCGGGTGTAAAAGTGTTTTTTACTTTTCTGATTTTGTTCTTGTATTCTCTAACATTTCTTTCTTTTATGCTCTGTCTCTCCTTTCTTTTTTCTCCTTAAATTCTTCTCTCTCTATCAATCCTGAGTAAGCTGTAAAAAAGTTAGCAATGGTCCTAATTTATCAAGTTTACATAATCAAAGTTTTCCATGGACTATTGTGGACCTTTAGTATAACCAGAGCATAGGGTCAAACAACATTCAAATTAAAATATATGTTTGACCCTATGGTTCAGAAAGGTTGTCATCTCATGACAGATATGTCAAGATGTAGAAAGTGAGATCCAGAGATAGTAAAGAAAGGAAAATAACAAAGAATTAATTTAATACTGACGTGCTTATTTCAACAGGTAATAAAATTGTACTGATTATTTGTGCATAAGTCATAAAAATTTTATCGATGGCACAGGTTGGACTACACTGCATTAGACAATGAAAATAAACAAAATGAGATTATATCTTTAACAATCGTGTTTATTAAGCAAAACAACTTTGTAGCAGATCATTCAAACGCATAAAAA
Organism: Tetragnatha montana; assembly: GCA_963680715.1. Lineage (NCBI taxonomy): Eukaryota > Metazoa > Arthropoda > Arachnida > Araneae > Tetragnathidae > Tetragnatha > Tetragnatha montana. The sequence continues at coordinate 32,717,338 of OY796685.1, forward strand.
AGCTTTAAAAAAAACTCTACCCTTTCTTTAGCGTTAGGGGTCCCCATAAATCACATTGCTGTACACTTATGGAAATAAGTGCAAAAAGGCTGCCAGTTTTGACATGACTGGATCTGTAAGCAAAACCTTTAAGTAGCCTATTATTATCCACACAACTCATGTCGAAGCTTTACATCAAAAAGGCTTTAAGTACCCCAACACCCCGGGCATTTTGCATCCCGTTTTGCAACACAAGGGTGTCGAAACATCTAAAAGAAACCCGTGAAGTGGAAACCGTGAAAAGGACATGCTGATGCCCGGCCAATCTCCCTTCAGAAAATCGAAGGTGACAGATGTCCCATAAACACATTAAACTCGCCCGTTACACTTTTTTCCTCGAGTAGGTCATTTCATTTCCTCTCCATTCAGCCGGTCCCAAATCTCTGGCCGGCTCCCCTTTTCTCCTGACCAATCACTCTCTCTCTCCTACCCTCGGACAATGGGCTCAACCCTTTCTCTGATGCAAAAAGGGTTGAAGGGGGCGCTTTCACTCTTTTTAAAAAGGGGGTCCATTTTGCGGTGCCATCTGGCCACCCGAGCGCGTGTGCGGCTCGTGCTCGGAACACCAGAAATCCGTTCGGTCATCATCGTCTTTTAGAAATTAATGTGGAGCAGAAGCGCTTCCGATGGTGAGTGGGGCAGTTTGGAGGAAGTCGGTCCTTCAGCTGGTTTCGAACGGTATCTGCTGAAATCAATCTCTTGTCCTTTCAGTGACTTCCTCCTGGGGACCTATGGGCAGGATTGGGGCCAAACATCCGTACATTTCTATTTGAGCGACGCCAGTACGTTTGGTACCGAGGGCTTGAACTTCAAGGTTCAGTTATTATCAGTTGAAAATATTATTTTCTGGGAAACACACTAGTTAACGTTCAGTGGTTTACTGAAAGTTTTGCAGTCTCTTCATTGTTACGATTTTCTATATCTATATAAGATAGTAAGGAAGGAGAGTGGGATACCTTCAGACACTTTTCATTAAATTATTTTTCTATTTTTTTTATAGAAATATATTTTTAAACACAACTCAGCTAATAAATATAGGCATTTACGCATCAAATGAAAATTTTCTGAACACTTATCCCTTTTAGGGGGGAATTCGTAATAAATTTTAAAAACTTCTTAAAGTATCCCTAGATACCTCACTCCCCACTGAGACACTTTAAATATTTACACAAAAAGTGTGTGTAATTTTAAAAATCCATATAATTACATATTAATTGATGAAACAGATGTAATTAATAATCTTCAATTGGACATGAAATAAATTTAAAATTCTTTGTTACATTAATAATATTTTAATAACAACACTGATTTTCTCACATCTGTCATGACATGAATCACTCATTTTTTTGTATTCTTCAATACATACTTTTTTGCACCAATTTATTATTTTAAAAATAAAAACTTTTTTGCTCAACAGACGTGTGGTGCACCTTGAGACATGTCCCAAGGTAAAATTACTTCTAAAAAGGGAGCTTAACAAGGTGGGGGGGGTCAGATCCGAAGATGATCCACTTTCTCCTTACTCAAAACATATAAATTTTTGGTTTCAAATAAAAGGTTTTATTATTTCTCTAACATTTCTATCCTCTGATGATATAACTCAGATGTGTATGGCCCTTTTTTCTCAAATGATGATTACATGCAGATTTGTTTTTTACAATTTTCAGAAGGCTTAAAAAGTTTAAAAAAACACTAGTAAAATATGAGAATTATAAAAGGATAAAAAAATAGTGTTTTATGGAGGTTTTTTTCGTTTGTAAATCAAAAGTGCTACTCATATTAATTAATTATTAAGTTAAATATCGAATTATTACGATTATTAATAATAGAATTAGTACCTTTTTATTGCTGTGAGATCGCCTTTAAAATAAAATTTTTGTAACAAAGAATTTTTACAGAACAACAAGCTTTTTAAATTATTTATGATAAAATATTTTGAAGTATGTATCTGAACTTTTATATTAAAATATAGATAAAAATATAAAATTTAAGTATTGCTTACTGAACCCCTCTTGTCTTAAATTTAATTAATATTTTAATGGTTTGAATAAAAAGTAACAAATATATGAATTCTTGAATAAATTTAATAATCTTTAAAACGAAAAGTTTTTAATGAATTAATAACCTAGTGGTGGAGTAAAAATAAGTAATGACCCGGACGTGATTTGAACACGCAACCTTCTGATCTGGAGTCAGACGCGCTACCGTTGCGCCACCAGGCCACACTACTAGAACGAAAGTTATTTGTTATATTCAAAACTGTTTTTCAAAAGGAATGGTTTCAAATTCACAAGTGTTAAGACAAATTGTTGATATAGGAGAGTCTATCTATATCAACAGTAGGTCTAGATAGATGAAACTTATGGGACATACATTTTTTCTTGATATCTGAAAAAAATAATGGAAATTGTTCGTTTGAGCAATAGTGAAATCCAGTATTTCGTTTTAAAAGTTTGAAACCACGTAACAAGTGAGGGGCGTATCTAAGCTAAGGGGGATATATTGTCCCGGAGATCAGAATTTTTCCTGTTTTGATCGAGAAAATGACTTAAACCCCCAAAATATCAATATCCCCCCCCCCTCTGAAATTTTTTCTGGGCTACGCCACTGCCACATAAAATTTCAATAAATGAAGAACAAAGCATACAATTGCATCTTCCAATATAGAGCCAATTAAAATATTACAGTTTATTCTCGATATCTCGAACTTTAATAACTCGTAGAACCTCCAGGGGCGGGTCCAGGGGGGGGCCCTGGGGGTCATGCCCCCCCCCCGAGAAACCCTAACAAATAGCTTCTTAAAAAACACTTTCTTAATGTTAAAATTCAAAAAATTTTCTGGGGGAGAACCCCCAAACCCCCCTTTAATATTTTGACATCCATAGGCGCCAACTTTTATATAATATTGGGGGGGGGGAGGGCCAGTACAAGACATTAAAAAACATAAAATTAAAAGAAACAACCATTAAGTTTACGTGCCTAATTACCTAATTTTGTATCAGATGTATAGATTAAATTTCGTTACATGTCCCTTTAAATATCGCCAAGGTGTAATATTTTGAGGTGCATTTGTTTTGTATTATTATTGCGAGCTCGAAATAAGATGGGGGTCTGGGGGATCTCTCCCAGAAAAATTTTAGAAATTTCTCTGTTAAAAGTAGCATTTCAGCTTAATTCGAAAGTTTGGGGTCTCTCCCCAAGAAAATTTTTAAAATTTGACCCTTAAAAGAAATTTTTAACACATTCTGAGACCTTTTGTGGGTTACCCTCTCCCCAAATAACCGCTCTTGAAGGGGATTCCAAACCAGAAAATATCCAAACATCACAAAATATTGGGGGGGGCTTAGCCCCCCTCAGCTAACATTGGATGGGGCTCAAGCCCTCTCAAACCGGTAATACTATAGTTTAAATGGGCGTATTTGCAAAAATTTTCAGGAGAGGACCCCCGGCCCTTTTCAAAATTGGGCATCTATTTATAATTTCATCCTTGAAAATTCTGTGGTTTACATGCTTTTAAAATAAGCTGAAACTTTATTTTTAGAGACAAATTTTCAAAAAATTTATTGGGGGCACCCCCCAGACCCCCTATTAATTTCTCATGGTTACTTATTTACTGTTTTCTCCTTGAACTTGTTTCTCTCCTCTCATTTTAGGAGTGTAAGAAGTTACCCTCTTTAGGTGTTATCCAATGGATACCAAATGTACAAAAATGAGTAGAAAAACTTCTATTTGAAGCCAAATTTCACAACAATTTCTGGGGAAGGACCCCCAGACCCCCCCCCACATTTGCTTTCGAGCTAGCATTATCTGAAGAAACCTTTATTACTTAAACAAAGTTTCGCATTTTATTTATCTTATACTCGGAAAATTGGGAGCCAAACACCTTGCGAACACAAGTATTATTATGGCCTTACAAAAATGTTTCACCCCCCCCCCACTTTCTAAAACAATGGCACGGGCCCTGGATATCCTCTAAGTTACTATAAACCCCTAAAAAGCTGCTTTAAAGCAAGCACTCTTCAAAAACTTTTCTGAGGCACTGAAAATTTCGAATGTAATACCCTTCGACTTTGACATGGCCCCCCACCCCGAAAATCTGGTCTGGAACCGCCCTTGAGAACCTCGTTGCAACCAAAAACTATTTTCTCCCATCCCCATTTTGTGCTTTTATTGGTGATATTTTTATCTTTGAATATATTGAAAATATATTGAGAATATTTGAATATATTGAAAATAGTATATTGAGAATATTTGAATATATTGAGAATATTTGAATATATTGAAAATATATTGAGAATATTTTAATACATTAAAAATATATTGAGAATATTTGAATATATTGAAAATATATTGAGAATATTTGAATGTATTAAAATTTGGAGTAATTCAAAAATTTAACTTTAATTCGACTTGGCTATCTGGTTCCAATGCCCTGATAGGGAAGGTAAACAGATAAGACTCCCCGTTCTAAAGGATAATTGACGAACTAGTTTTAACCTTCTATTTATGAGGTCTCTCTCTTTCTCTGTAGAGTTCTTAAACAATGTCTGCAAATTGAGTCACCAACACTCTAAGAATTAAGGAACATTGATTAGTGTTGCATCAATATCGGCCAATATTGTGAACATCGATTAATGTCGCGGACATTTTGCGGGTTAAAAGCATATTGTATTATACCTTATACCTTATTATGGTTGTTTTATTTGAATGATATAAACTTAAAAATGAAAATATATTTTTGGCCCTTTTTATGTAATTAATGTTAGAGAAACTAATACATTTGCCAGCAAAAATTAATACGATGTCAGTATTGCCCGATATTTCAGAAGGGGTCGTTTTGTGTCCAAAGAAATGTGACAATTCTATTAGCGCCTCTGAACCCACTCACACAGACATCAAGTTATCAGTCAATGCAGGTGAAGCGACGCAGCCCGCTAAACTCAATAATAAACTCAACCCCGTCCTCAACTCCATAAATTAGTTCCATTGTCTCCCCTCCTCACCCAAAGCTCATTCCGTCCCTCCGCGACAGCTCCCGTCACAAACAAACAAGAAGAACGGACCGGACAACGCGCATAATTGCCGCGTCCCGGGTGGCGAAATTAATTCACATTCTTACCCCTTTACCCTCTTCATTCACATCCCGCATCAGTTTGTTTCCTTTGTCCGAGCGGAGCAAAAGAATAACGCGGCTATAAAAAGAAAAGCGTCTCCATAGCAACGGCGGATGAGTCACACAGATTCGGTGTCCAAAGGGTTGCTCCTGGATACTATACGCCACCCCCTTCTTTTTTTTCCTCTTTTCCCGGACGGTCCCGATTGGTTTAGTCAGGCCTGAAATGCCGGACTTTTTCCATAGCCCCCGGGGCCGGGCATTGATTACGTTCCTCTCTCCGTCATATCGCCACGGTCCGGGGAATATTGTCTCACTTATTAAGTCCGGGCACAGCAGCCGGACTCTCTTGTCTTTGTGTGACGGAGGAAAAGAAAGTTATCGAGGGCGAAAGTCATTTCGAAAAGTTCTGGTCAACAGAGGCGATGATTGGCCGGGATCTACTATTCCTGGAGGATTTATTGCAAAGGCTTTTTGGAGAGGGAGGAGGGAGGCGCTAATGCTGCGGGAGGCTGCTTTAATGGCAGATTAGGGATGCTTTATTTGAGGAAAGTTGCCGCTTCCTCTATCACTTTCTTCTTCTCGAGAGAGGAGTTCCGATCGGTGCATATAATCTCCCGGAGATTAATGAATGGGAAGGGAGTAGAAGGTGGGCTTGGATGGGAGATTGTGGTTTAGGTTTCATCTTCTCACTCGTTCATTTCTTGCGAATGTTTTTAAATTTATATTTTTTTATTAATGACCAGAATTATAGAAGGGTTGGTATTCCTTGTGGGAAAATGCCTCCCCGTAAAATTCTTCTAAACTTTTAAAAGGGGTGAGGGTCTTCTGGCATTATAAGGTTTTATACAGTTTGGTAAAAAAAAGATGGATTTATTGTCTAAAACACATATGAGCTGGTTAGAATGAAATGAAAATGGTATAAGGCCACTGAACGTATTGTCCTTGTGAATAATTGAAAGTTTTCTCTAATGGCGTGTTCTTATAAAAAGGTCTTTGGAAACACCCTGTATATGGAAATTGTATTAAGTGTTAAGAAAGAGCATATGAGGTGAAGGATGTTCAAAGTGAAAAAAAAAAATATTTCTATTTCGTCGTCAAGAATTTGTAGGGGAGATTTTGTAGCACTTAATGTTTTGAAAACAGTGTTTCAAATGTCCGTTTTACGTCTTTTATTTCGAATTAAAAAAAAATAACAAAAAATTAAAAGAGATAGAATAGAACAAGAACAAAACTGAGACAATTGTTGGCAATATCATAAAAAACCGCAAACAAATTGCATTGCAAAAATTGAAAAAAATTGCATGAAAATATCTTCAATATTCAAAGATATATATTGAAAGTGAAAACGGTACTTTTTCAGGCCTCAAAAAAAATTCGCAAATTTCCAAAGTTTCTTATTTTTTGATTAAATTTTGTCTTTTTCTATAACTAAAAAAAACACAAAACTACATAACATTTGCAAACTTTTTCTTTTTGAGGCCTGAAAAAGTGATATTTGCATTGGTTAAAACCTCCACGAATATTCACGATAGTTTCTTGAAATTTTTTCTAGTGAGTTTTTTATTATATTGGCAACAATATTCGTACTGAAGTTTTTGCGCTCTCTCTCTCTCCTTTAGTTTTCGAAATAATTTTAAAAACTTTTTTTTATTTCGGCGCAAGAGGCGCTGTAAGTAGAGACTGTTTGCAAATAAAAACCGTGAAAGGGATTTCTGAAACACCCTGTACAGGGTGTTTCATAAGTAAAAAATATTTTTCACAAACAAAATCTTGTAAATTTGAAAGTCTCACGAAGAATACAAAATCCATCATCATCAAGCAATGCACAATGTCTTTTCACAATGCATCCAGACATGACCAACAAAATAAACCCCAACACCCGCACACTTTAATCACCGAAATGGATGCTTGTCCACCCCCGAAAGTTGATCGTCAATGATTGATGAAGCAAACGAATGCAGCAGAAGAGGGATTATATTGGAAAGGAGAAAAAACGATGATTCACACCAGCCAGGGCTCAAAGGGTTGGGGTCATTTTTCAAGGGAGGTTTGTCAGGAATTAATGGGGGGGTCTCCTCTCCTATCTGGATCCCTTGTGTCCGGTTTTCCTTTGTGTGGGAGGAAGTCCTTATAAGTGGACATCACGCTATATGGATGGAAGCTATGACGTCTAAATTAAGGTTTCAGTTGGTTGTTTTAGTTTGAAGGCAAAAATTTGTACTTGCAGTAGCTCTGAAATTTTTTAGATAATCAACACAGTTTAATTTTTGCTGCCTTGTCGTCTTGTTCATTTTATACTTGAGGTGCCCAAATATCGAGAGCAGTTATTACTAGATCACAAGTTCCACGGGTCTTACTTAATCCTCTTCGTGCCTAGTGCCACATAAGGTCCTATCTTTTTTTTTTCTTTGACCACCCACCCGGTCAACTCTGCAGTAGATCTTGCTTCTGAAGATTACCTAAGGGTCTATTGTTGTACAAGAATACGCTTTTTAATCCCGGAGGACAAAGCAGGTACTCATCTTTTAACGGACACTTTTTCTCGGAAATTCGCATAATCGGCTTATACCCTTTCCCAATTTAGTTGGTTACAAAGGTGTACTTTAGACTTTTGTGGTTGTTGTTGCCTATCCCCGTGATTGACAACTATATTATTAGATCATGCCCATGAACACGTGTGGTTTTAGATCACCAGAAACATTCTCAGGACTACGATTACAGTTAGCTCTTCTGACTGACATTTCTATTCACTCTTAAGATATGGACAAGACTAAAACGTGCAGTGGCGTAACCAGAAAAATTTCAGAGGGATAATATTGGAATTTTAGGGTGGAAAGGTAAATTACGGGAGGGGTCCCTTTCTATAGTCAAAAAAGGAAATTTCTGACTTTCTGGGAGGTTATACCACCAATCCCTTTGGCTGGGCCCCTCGGAAGAGTAAAATTTAACTGGATAAAATGACTTTTGAAGAAAGTTTCCAAATAAATCAAGAATTTTGATGTTGTGAAATGCTTTGATGTGTAGCTTTATAACCCAACAGCAGTGGCGTATATAAGGGGCGAAATTCGGACTAGGTGCATCAAAACAAGTTAAAACCCTGTATTTAAGGGTCAAATTTCAAAAAAATTTTCTGGGGGAGGACCCCCAAATCCCCCCTTTTGTACTTAGAATTTTATTAACAACTTCATCAGTTCATCCAAATCCTATCAAAAAATATATGTCCAAAATTCGGACTAAGTCTACTAAAAACAAGATAAAACCCTGTTTTTAGGGGTCAAGTTCCAAAATTTATCTGGGAAAGGACCCCCAGATCCTCTTTTGTACTTATAACTTTTTAAATATTAAGTTCATAAAAATGTACATCCAAAATTCGGGTTTAGTGTACCAAAACTAGTTAAAAACCTAGTTTTTTCAGTCAGACCCCCCTTTCGTACTTGTATTTTTATTACTAACAACTATTCCTATATGAAATGTTTTTGACCTAAATTATCACCTTAAAAGCTGCATTGGACCTATTAAATATGTGGGGGAGAAAGATGATGCGAAAGATGATTTAAAGTGCGAAAGATGATTTAAAAAACCTGCTGCCCCCTAGAAATCAATCCTGAATCCGCCCCTGATAAGAAGTATAAAGACAAATCTATTTTGTTAGAAGGTATTCTGATGACCATCTCAGTTTTTCCTTAGATCATTTTATAGCTGCGCCTGAATATCCCATAGGGAGGCGGAACCCATACATTTAAGGAGTCCGTAACGAACTCGAACAATTTATCTCGCACTTGTACTTTTTTCTTTTCACCGAGCATCAAAAGAGCCCACTCCCCCTTCTCGATTTGTACCGGCGGAGGTACTCAATTTCCTGCCGATTCCTCGTAAATTTCGGACAGGGGCAGCTGTGGAGATAGTAATAGTAACTGCACAATAATGGGCAGCAGTCTCACGGCTGTTATGCAAGCCGACGGATCCCCAATAAAACCAAAAATTAAAGCTACTGTGCACGGGGCGACCATTGCACAACAATACTAAAAAAAGGTCCTAAACCAAATGATGGATTGAAATCACCCTGAAAAAATCTGCCCACCTATTGTTACGCGTTGCGTGGACTTTCACCTTTTTCCGAGGGAATCAATGGTCATCCCGAAACCCTTCTGAATGGACTCCGGTTCTTCTATTGTGGGGTTCGGCCCCCCGGAATGACCACTGACCCCCTCTGTGCCCCCTCGACGCCAGCACGTTCCGAAGGGGGGTTCTGACAGATTTTTTTTCTGTATTTTGCTTCCCTCCCTTGCTCAGCCTTCTTTCGAAAGGGAAACTTAGGGGGAGGAGACTGAATCATTCCTTATTTTTAGGTCACCTCCCTTTTGGACCACCAAGATAGTAATCTCTGCCTTGTAGCTTCTTCGATAGACAATAGAATTGCCATTAAAAGACAACCTGACATAATATGATTTATTATCTAATTTTAATAAGTTTTGAATACATCAATACACTCTTGACAACTGGTAAAATAGTATACATCAAGAATACATAGATTCCAAAATCAATACAAAACGTAGAAAATAAATGTTACGAAATAAAAAATTACGAAAATATTTACCTTCTAACAAGCATTTTCAAAAAATTTTCAAGCCATTTTTTTAAATAATCAAAATTTTATAGTAAATTAATAAATAAAAGTATTTTGACACGTTATCCAACGTTAAGTTAAAGTGTTTTTTGGTGACGGAAACAAAATACTTTGTATTACTTAATTTAATTTAATATTAAACAATTTGTCTTATCATATTGTTTTTTTATCTTGTTAATTATTTTTTTTTCAATACATTATTACAATTCTTCATGCGTACAAGACAAGACTTTCAGAGAAAAAAAAAGTTTTTCTAATTTTTTAAGACATAAAAAGCATTTTTTTTACAAGTATCACTTCTACTACGTCATTTTAAGATCACCTATGTAAAATAAAAAGAAGTAATCTAAGATTCTGAGGAACACATTTCCACGTAAAATACTTTTTGTGCTTTCTGAGCCCCTTTCCAAATAGTGTGGAAGCTTACAGTTTGCTGACCACCATCGTTGAACTATAGCGATTTATTTTTTATTTGTATCACAGTACCCCATCCATTCAATGTTACGATTGTTAGGATGCAGAACACGACAATCTTTCTACTAAGGTCTCATTCACAACATGGTGTTATCCGCATTGTTGACCCAGCAGTGATGGATTTGCAAGGACCCATCTGCGATGACAAAAGCAAACCTAGCAACCTAGTGGTAGAGTGTGAGAACTCAAATCTTGTTACTATAAGAAAAAGACCTTCTTCATGCTTCCACACCATGGGGTACGGTAGAAACCTTGGGGGGCAAGATGTCTCTTATGGCACTGGAAAAATGGAAAAATCCTGCAAAAGTTGGGAACATTCCCCCTATGAACTTCTATATAAATCCACCTGTGGCTGAGATCCTTACGAATTTCTCTAAACTATTTTTAGCTGCACCTTTATTTAGTAAATTAGCTGTTTAAAGCTCTTCAAAGACACTCTGGTGAACATTTTCAAATTATTATTGCATATTGCCAGCTGTACCAAAAGGCTCATTTGAATCGTCAGTTTGAAAAGGGAATAAGTCCAAAAAATGGCAAATTGACTTTTTGTGCTCGATAAAATCTCGTTCTATACATGAGTGGGAAGAAGGAAAAAATAACCACCCCTATATACAGAAATAACCCCTTGAATTTGACGAAATATGTACATTAGGATGGCCCAAAAAAAAAAAACTTAATTTTTTCAGGAGTTCTGGGCACCCTCTACTTTTTTTCGAATAGGCTAATAGAAGTTCACAGCAAATATTTCAAATCTGTATTCGAATTAGAAGTCGATGACCATAAGGAGTGAAAAAGTCCAAATTCGAATATTTTTATACAAAACAACTAAAAAAACAAAGATAAAGAACCAGAGAAAAGAAAGAAACCATGCCCATGCCTCTCATTTTGTTCATATTTTTCTATAAGAAACTACTATAACGTTATAGATATAGTGTTCTAGGGTTTTTCTATCATCTGTTTTTAAATGCAGTAATTTTCTAATGTCTGAAGAACTTTTTTTCTCATTTTTTAAATTTTTTTTTTTTTTGAAAAAGGTGGTTATGATGCACTACAAATGAAAGAAAATACAATTACTAACAAAATGAGCCTGATTTCATGTTTTTAAGTTTTAGAGTTTTAGAGTTATTAGCTGTTTAAAAATGCAGAAAAAACAACTTTACAAAAGTTCTTTGCACATTAGAAAATTACTACAGCCAAAATAAAGGTGATAAAAAAACAAACCCTGGAACATTATATCTATAACGTTAGTAGTTTCTTATATAAAATTCATGAACAAAATGGAGAGGGTTTAATCTTTTGTATTTTAGATGTTTTGTATAAAACTCTTCGAATATGGACTTTTTCACTCCTCTTGGTCATCGACTTCTATTTCGAATACAGAGTTGAAATGTTTGAAGTGAGCTTCTATTAGCTATTTGAAAAAAAGTAGAGGGTGCCCAGAACTCTACCTGAAAAAAGGGCTACCTTTTTTGGCTCTACCTTTTTTGGGCCACCCTATTGTACATTTATTGTATTTTTTATTTGATTTAAAATTTTTGTCTTTCTTTTCTTATTCTTAGTGCTGTAAACTAAGCCGAAAGAAAATTTATTTTTAATTTAAAAGGGGTTTTACCTTTTTTATCCAATGAATTTTGGACTGCATTGATATTTATTAAACTACGTTAATAAATGACTGAGTTTTATAAATAATACTTTTGAATTAATTTGTCTTATAGTTTCTATTTCCCACTTATATGTGCTGAAATATAATTTAATTGGCAATTCAAGTCGTTTTAAAGATTTTTTTCAATTTTCTACTCCCTATCAGCTTTTTTCATCTGTACAATATTTTTTAACATACTTGTATTTTTTCCGATGACTGCACTGTATTCTAAATAGGGTCTTGGTGGTTATACAATGTTATATAATTTATATAGCACAATTGTTATATAAATACAATTTGTATATATACAAATTTGTTATACAATTTTGGTGGTTATACAATGAAATTTCCATTACCTTTAAACAGTTTTTTCGATTTTCTCAAAATTTGGTTTTTGGATATATTCCCTTTTCAAACTGACGATTTACTTAGACTTATCACTTTCGATATTCATCTCATCCAAAGTGAAGAGTGTTAATTGTCTTTTTACCCTTTACTCCTCCGATTATTACCTTCGCATTTGAATGATTTTTAGGAGAACATCGAAAGTGAAAAACAATGTAATTGAGCCTTAAATCAACTACTCTTCAGTAAAAGTATCTCACAATTCCGGAATGAGCTTAAACACAGTCCACCATCATAAGGACGCTCTCAGTCTTAATAACATTTGTAGTCCTTAGAAATATTACTTTCTCTTTGACGCACAGGAACAAAATAACTTACTTAACTTTCCAAAAATTACTCCTCCAGACCCAAATTACTACTACATCCATTCTAAGAACTGTAATTTTCCACCTTCCCTTTTTTCTGAGACCACATGTCGTGTCCACCTCTCCCCTCACGTGTTTTTTTACTCCCCTATTCTTCCTGGGTCCACTTTCTGATTTCAGAAAAGGGGGTGTCTGAAAGTGAAAAAAACCCCGAAAAATAATATAAAAAAAACTTTCTGAGAGGGAAGGAGACCCCCTAATCGGGAACGGAAGTCTTCACGCAATGGTCAGCTGTTTTGCTGTCCTAGTTTCGGTCAGCGCGTGTATTTCTTCGGACACAATCGGCGGCTTTATCAGGCTGTCCCCTGTTTTTTAATGCGTTTTTTCGTAGCAGCTGGTCCGCAGGTAAGGAAGATGAATGGATTCCTGTTTTACGCATTTGTTTGCATTCCGGCATTGGGTGAGGTTTATCCCTAAGCTATATAAGGTAAAAAAGGTGTGTGTTATAGAATGCATGCACCTTAACTGAAATTTATGGGATTATTTTTGATTTATTTGGGTTTTATTTATGGTAGAGAGAAAAAAACTGTCAAGAAACACATTTTTTACCCTAAATTCCCCCTCTACATTTGAATGCAATGTTTCTGTATGCCTATTAAACAGGTTTCCCCAGCAAATTTATTCAAAATTTTGTTTCAGCATTAGGGAATTATCTCTTCCTCGGGTTTTACTTCCTTCAGTTTCACTTAAATAAAGTCGCCAATAAAAAGATAGATACTAATAAAAATAGAAGCGGAAGCAAATTTCTCTCTGTCCGGGATTGATATGCTCTCGGCCAGTTCCTAAACGTTTCTATTTCTACAAATTCTAGTTAACAATTACTGTATTTTAATTTATAAGGAGTACTGGAACACTTTTAGTAGATGCTTAATTTAAGCTAAAGGGGTGTTGATCAATGGAAGCTGGAGTTTTAAACATCCTTTGCATTCGTATTTTTTCTTTTCTTCCAACCAATGAAAAGTCTTTGCGAAAGAAATGCTAATTACTTTTATCATACTACGATAAGCTTAAAAATCAGATATGCTAATTTTTGAGGTACTACAATTTTAGAAATGTTAATGACATAGTAGGTATATTTTATGCCTCTTTATTTGGTGAAATATAAATATTTTCTAATAAAACCATTCTTGAATATAATATTGAAATTTCGCTTGAAGCATGAGCTTCAAGCTTATTCAAGTATTTAATACTAATTAATGGGGTATAATTACAAATCTTGTCATTTTTTGTTTCTTGTTACAAATCTAGCGTTAATTTTACTGGTATGGGTCATGCGATATATGTGGAAATATTCCCAAAAAGTAATTTAAGAATGATGATTTTCAAGAGTTTTGAACACAGGCCGTAAAAACCACCTGTTTTATGGTTGGTCATATGATCGATACCTTCAAAAGACAGATCGGTTCATAATTGGTTGACTCTGGAAGGATGACCATACTTTGAGACTAGCTAAGAACTCTTAATTATGTCTAACAAGTTGTTTCTCTTATCTCGAACGGAAGCGATGCTTTTGATTGCTTTTTGGTTGACTTTTCCTCAACTCATCATCCGTTTAGTTCTAATTAGTTCTATGCTGTGAAACTCCCCCTTGTAAAACAAGTTGTAGAAAAGTCAAAAACTTATTGCTTTCACACGGGGGTTGTTTGCGCACCTGAGGATTCATTTTCAGATGTTTACTCGAAATGACCACAGAGGAGGGCCCAAAGGGGGAATTATTCGTTAAGGATATCAGTAAGTGCAAATTAAAAAAGTGACGTTGGTAATGAATTGTACAAAACAGTTTGGGTTTAGTTTTACTCGTCAACAAATTGTTTCAGCATAAATTTTTAGTCATGTTTCAAACTTGCTAAAAGTAAATCTTATTTAAAAGGTTTGAAACAATAATTATAATTATTGTTATATAATTTATTTAGATTAAGGATCATTTAATTTTACGCAATGATTTAACTTAAAACTAAGTTTTCTAGATGAATATTTAATTATTTGTATATTCAGTTTCTTATTTTGAGCATTGCAGAGAATATTTTTAAAAAAAATAAGGTCAAGAAAACGAATTTTAAATCTTTTTTTTTTCAATTCTGACTAATATAAATTTGTTTTATTTATTTTTCCAAACACTTTACATTTTACCATTGTGTAATTAATATTAAACATTGATAGTACTAAGAATATCTACATAACCAGCAAGAGTCTCCGTTATGTCTATAAAATAATTCAAAAGTATTTTCTCTTTCGAAACTATATAAACTATCACAAATTTACTTTACATTTTAGATAAAGAGCATATTATTTTAAGTACTTAACTCTTTATTTAAAATCAATTATTCTTTTCATAAACAGAACATGAGAGACCTTATATGTGTATTTAAGGGGTTTTTTTTCAGAAATTCTTATAACTTGAATTTTAATTGTTTTTCTTTATCTGAAAATTTTTAATTTCATTTGGAAAAAAATCTATCACGTTGATTTTTATCACACTTATTCACTTCTTACTGATTAATATTCATTAAAATATAGTGTATTATTTTCTTACTGCTTTATTAGGTGTTTTTTAGTTCTTCAGTATAAGCATTTACTACTTCATAGGATGCTAATTTTGTTCTTTTAACTGCAGATTCATGGTAGCAATTAAAGTGAAGTGCCCCAAGAGGATGCTACTTAAAACAGAGAGTGAAAAAGAAAAGTAGCCAAGCGAAAAAATTACTATCGTGCCGAAGGGAAAAAGGATAGTTTACTAATGGAATAGCAGCCAGGTAAGTTGAATCAATTTCACTTGTTTTTCTTTAGGGAAAAATGTTCAATTCATGTGTAGTTGATAAGTGTGAAGATTATGGTCAATATCCTATAAGGGTTTAAGTTAAAGAGTCGGGTGTTTTGTTTTTCATTGAACGCATCAAAAGAAACCTAAAAAGTAATATTAAATACAGGGTGTATTCTCCTAAAATTTGCAAACTTGATTGAATCGTCAGTTTGAAAAAGGGGATAAGTTCAAAAACCAAGTTTTGATAGAATGGAGAGAAAAAAAACTGTATAAGTAGTCAAAATTTAATTGTACGTATAACCATCAAAGGTTTTACTGGAAATTCAGGACTCTATTTAGATCACAGAACAATCATCGAAAATAATCGGGAATTATTTTTATTTTTAATATTTTCTCTATATAGTATTATCCACATCTCCTCATGTTTATTTTAATCGATTTAAGCAAATAATTTATTTTCCTCTTCCTACTAAAATGTATGAAAACAATTGGGATATATCTTTACTCTAAGTTTATTCACAATATCTTCGATTTGAACACTGCACCTCAAAAATAGATGTATGAGCCGATATCAACACCATGACGCGTTATTAAAAAAATCCCGTTTTATACTCCCCCCATCCCTCCCTAAAACCCCATTGTTCTTCCACAGGGCACCGCAAAACGGCGCCATCTTTCTCGTCAACCGTTTTTTTACGCAACGCCAAATATTCTATCTGCCCCATCGCTACATTGCATTACATTATTTCCTATAGACGCATCCTCAAAAAGAAAAGGGGGAGTATAAATTTATTTGTATTTTTTACGGTTTTGCGAGATTCATAAAAGCGGTTTTATCGCCCAGGGAGGGGGCAAAAAATACACTCCGGCGAGGGCCTAGGGAACCAAAGGACGATTTTATTGAAAAGGCTCGCTTTATATTTGTTATTTATCCGTTATGAAGGAAATAAATAAATGTAATACGTCCCGCAGAGCATCGAAGTAAAGTTTATATTTTATAAAAACTCTTACTCCTCGAAACCAAAGTGGAAAAAAAACGGAGAGTAAAAATGGAACCCTGAATTTTAGTGGCTGTGGGTTCCCAAGGTTTTCGCTCGAGCGAGGGATTCGGGGAATTTATTTCTGTGGAGCCGTTTTTTAACAAAGAAACTCGGCGGAATAGAGGACGTAGGGCGTTCAATTTGTTACGTAAAAAGTTATATAGAGAGATTGTTGTGTGTTGTTGGTCAAGGTTTTTTCTGGAAGGTATTAATAAAAAAAATATTTAGAGTGCGGCACTGATAATCAAATTTATTCGTAGGGTTATTATTGGTTTTTCAAAGTAATTTTAGATAAATTAAGTTATAAAAGCATTGAAAAATTTACGAAAAAATATTAATTTCAATACTTATACATGGTTTAAAAAGGTGGTAAGTTTTTTTTTACTGAGTTCAAACTGTCAACTTGTTACTGCTTGTATAATTCTGAAATTTCTTAAGTTATAACATTGAGTAATTGGATTTAATTTAAAACCATGTGTATTATTTAAAATATATTGAATTTAGGTTTATTTATTGTTGTTATGTGTTTATTTATTGTATTTTAAATTTCCCTATGATCAGAAAAATCAAAATATTTCAGAAATACAATTTACTTGATGGACTTATGATGTGCAAAATTTTAATGATTATTATAGTTAGACGTTACGGGGAATTTTGAATAAAGATAGGAAAATAACAGATTCCTCGGTAGAATGCTGATTAGATATGTATATACAACTTGACCCAGTTTTTACTCTATCTTTGTCAAATTATTTGTGTCATTGAGACAATATTATCACACACGTTAACATACACAAATAACACCGGTATGTATTTCTGCGTTATCTCTGTCATGGAGATCAAGGCAAATATTATAAAAGAACAGCTGTGTTTTCACTCAGTCAGATATTGTCAATACTTACCCAAATAATGAGTCAATATTGTAAACAATAAGGTAAAAACTTTTAGGAATCCTTCAACAGGCTATAGGGGTCTTGGCAAAGTTTTGGGAAAGCAATAACGTTCATGATAAAGAAAGAAAAGAGAGAGAGAGAGCACAATTGAAGCTGGAGCGCCAAGTGCATATTAAGATTATTTACTTATTAGTAATAAAGTTGAAATTGCGAAAATAATTTTATTTTAAGTTGATTAAATATTAATTACAAAAATTCGAGTTAAAACCTGAAATTTAAACTTTTTTTCCTCTCTTGGACCAACTAAACGATAGGACCTTTTGGCTCTGAAGTACAATTTAGAAGGCATTTCAAATAACATTCGCAGGGTGGGTTTTAGTTAAATGAAAACAAAAATGTTATTTTATTAGCAATTGATTACTTTAACCATTTAATTAAACCCCCCTGCCAATATTATTATTTGAAATTCCTCGAAAGTTTCATTGGAATGAATTTAATAATTTAATTTAGAGTGAAGTTTCGAGCTCCTCTGGCCTTATGAGTCTACTTGGCCATGCCTACAGAGTAGTTTTTTATTTAAAAATCTTTACTAGATCCTAAATTTGCATAATAACCGTTTCCACTCCCCTCAAAGTTTACCAGAATGGACAAACTCCAGCCTGGATCTCAAGCACAGATCTGTCAAACCGTCACACACCTCTCCCCTCTCCAGACCGGCTGGAGCTACAAGGAAAAAAATGGAAAGCTGAGAGAGAGAAAAAAAGGCGAAAATTGGCTGACCTTTCAACCAGCCAAAAATCTGCACTTTCCCCTCTCCTATCTCCCGTTTTAGCCATATGGTGTTGATCCAGGTGCCAAAAAGCACTAGTTCATCATTGGCTTAACCCTTTGAGACCTCTGGCTGTCAACGCCTCGTGTCACAATGGCGGACCACCCGGATTACGGACCAACTGACCATCGGTGAGGTCACTTTTTAGCCGCAGATGTGTTTTTGTCATGAAGACTAGTGTCGCGCTATTTGCTGAACGTTTGTCCGTTTTTGTGCGAGGGTGGTTAAGCTTTGTGCTAAAAGCTAAATCGCATTGTGTTCGAGTTGAGTGTTTTCGAGTGTTTTGGGCAGTCTTTTTTTGTTGGAGGGGTGTTAAAAGGGGTGTGTTGCATTAAATCTCCTTTTGGAGTGGGTGTTCAGCCGTTGGGCTATTTTTGAAAATGAGTTCGTGTTGTTTGTTGAGACTGGCCTATCGGTGTTTTTTTATGCAGCATTTATATTTTTGTGGTGTAAAAAAATGAAATTTAAAACGTGGTTTTTGTTCCGAATTTATGATTTACTCGTATATACTTAAATTGAGTGTTGACATAATGTCAAAATATATATAAATTATTATTAACTCAGACTATATTAAAGTTTTATTGAAGTTTAAGTAAACTGAAATATAATTTCAGTTTTTAAAAGTTATGATTGTGACTAATACCAAGAAGAAGAGTTTCGAGAGTTTGAGAGGGGAAAAATTCACATTTCTCATTCAGTGATAACTGTAGGTAACTACGAAATTCTACTGATTCAGTGCCCTTTTTCAAATGTAACTAAGTTCAGCGCATTGAACTTGTTATGCTATATTATAATATAATTTGGATTCTATAATATTCAACACTGATAAACATTCCTTTAAACAACGACTTATTAATTCCAACATTTTAAAGATGTAGTTTACTCCATATTTGTTCTCGTAAATAGTTCCGAACAAAACATAGAAAATTTTAAACAGCTCTATCCACAGATCTAGACTTACTTCCTAATCTGAAAAGATGAATCATCCAAGAAGAAGAAGGCATCAGAAACTCCCAAGTTTATGACCAAGGAAGTTTATTTCCATTTGGTAAAGCGCATTATGCTGAAATATAAATCATCTATAACACCGCTTAAGTAGAAAGTCGCAGGAAACATTGGACTCACATTGAATTGAAACCCAAATATAGTTATTTTTCACCTCTTCAGAACCTATTACGCTCGTACTATGTTAACCTTGCATAATAGTAAACATCATAACCTATATTACCCCCAACTGTGCCAAGGATAGAATATCATAGGATGACTTCTAAAGTTACCATCAAACACGATTATCCATATTATTCCACAACCCTTTCGGTTATTCGAACCTTCTAACAGCTGTTCCCTCCCCCACCAATTACCTCCATCGAAGCACCCTCTGCAGCACCTTCTGAGCCACACGCAGCGATTATTAGTAAACAAGTCCCGAACAAGACCGTTCTAAATGAGCCGTGCAAGGCATGTCTCGACACACATGTGCTGACCTCCCACACAGTTTGGGCTTAGATAGATGTCACCCATGATGTCACCATAGAGACTTGGTTCTGAATGTATGGAGGGTCCGGCACATTCCTGGCGGAGATGCGCGCGTGCGTGACTGTCCGATCTCGCGTCGGGTTGCGAGGGTGATGTCAGATGAACGAGGAGGAGATGAATGGGTTTGGTGTCGCCTAGTGATTTGAAATTGTGGATGAGGGTTTTTCGTTGAAGAACGGATGTGGAGTAAATAATTCCGTTTGAGGAGTACATTGCATAACGGGATATAGGTAGTATTATGTTATGGATATGATACAAGGATGCATGATCTGGATGGAAGTATACGCATTTGGGTTCATTTATTACACTTCACTTTAAATTCCAATTATAAATATTTTAAAGTAAAGGCTCTAATTGGTAAGGGCAACTATTATAATATAATTGTTGATCTTAAGCTAACTTCAAACGTAGGTTAAAGGTGTATCAAGATCTCGCCTTTACCTCGTTGCTTTGGCAACGATGCGCTAATACAATGGAAAAGGAGAATGATGGGGAAATTGTGTGACTTTGATATGCCTACATTTCATTTACACTGACTAATTAGTGTCTTTTTGAGTTACGAGGTTAGATTAGGGAAATTAAACTTTTCAATAACGTTCAAATAGTTATTGGGGTGAAAATGCTTTTGTGATTTCAATCCTCTAAAATAAAGAAGGAAATAAATTTCAAATAAATAAATCAAAAGCTGCTAAATGACAAAAATGTTTTTTAAAAATTAAATTGCTAGTCCTACTAAATTATTATTTTTTTGTGGTCTCTTCCGATTAATATAAGTATCATAGTGAAAAACATGCAAAAATCCTTCAAATACCTACTCTTTGAAAAAAAAAACTTTTCTGCTGTTTTTTCCTGAATTTCCCTCACTGACCTCCAGACACGGTATCGACACAACCCTTCAAGTGCTTGCACGAGAGCACTTTCCCCAAGTGTTAATAACGGTATTCGAACCCGGGCATCCCAAAGGGGCTTATTAGACCTCCATCTCCACCCTTTAGGGGTAGGGGGCGCCCTAAGGGGGCTCTCCTCTATAAAACCCGCTTATCGCGTCCTCCCAAACAACCGTGCACTGCAGGAAAAAAGACCTAAAGGGGTCCGAAGCCGTTATTCCGCGTTTCTGGAAAAAGGGGTTTACGATAAGGAGCAATGACATCGGGGAGAGGTGGACAGTGGACACATGAGTCACGGGTTTTTATGGACATTAAAAGCGTGGGTGTGGAGGGGCTGCCTGATTGCGGGGAGGATGTCTTGGGAGGGGATGTATCGATTTTTTTTCCATGAAGAATTGTCCAAGTCACAATCATTGAATCAAAATTAAATGGTTGAGTAAGAAAAAATTTAGAGATGTTAGAGTGTTTGAGATTGAAATGGTAAATAAACGCATTAATTAAGGTTATTTTTTCCGAGTTATCGAGGTTTCTGAAACAGTTTGAGATATTGGTCTACCATAAGTAGTTCCCAAAACTTTTCTGAGTCATTGCATCCTTTGGGAAATGGGATGTTCTTACGGCACCCCAGTAATAAACCTATTTGACGTAATATTATCAATTAAAATTTAAAAAAAAAACATATGTTGTGTATGAAAGGCTAAAGGATCGAGGGAAACTTGTTTCAACAGTTTATTTTCAATAAATAAAAAATGCAGGAAAAAAAGGTAAAAATAGTTTGTAAAAATATATAATTATAAATTAATTTTACATGGGATGACTCAGCTTCCCACCACCTTTTGTCTTTTTTTACTTCAAGATCACATTAATAGAATAAAAAATGGTTTGATTAGAAAATTCACTTTAACTGTAGCTGATTGAGTTTAACTGCTATACTCCATATTATTTTAACCCGCATCCCTCAAAATATCTTGCAGCAAAATTTTAATTAGTGCCTTTGAACGGATGATAGCTAGGTGAATAGGTGAAGTTTTTTTTTGTAATTACCCTGTATTTTCTCTTTTATTTCAAAAATTACGTTCGATATTTAATGTATAATATCGAATGTAAAAGTATTCGATACCTAAGTATCGATACTTGGTATCTCGATTTCACTCACCCAAATATCAAATAAGAAATTGCCTTATTAGTTGTTAGTTAACAATGAAAAAAGTGTGTGTGAATCTTATCAATTCAAGCTTTCAAGTAAGATCAGAAGTCAATTGAAGAATTTAAATGTTTGGTTTGTCATACTCAAAATGCGTGAGTTGAAAGGAATGTTTCCAAAGTAGTCCAGTTGAGCATGTAATGATATACCTTATTTATGTTTGTTTACTTAAAAACAAACATTGCATTCAACCTGTTTTTATAAGATAGAATGGAACTCTTTTAGTTATTTTGTTTAAAAAGAAAAATATTAACTTTTCATTTTCATCATCGATAGAAATTTTACTTTACCACAAAAAACTTTATCAACATTAAAGATTTATCTACGATTTTCGTCTAGGAGGATTCAAACTGTTTGCAGCATTGCTATAATTTTTTAAAACTTAATAACAGAGTTTTTAAAGTAACATCCAAAATTCTTAACTATTCATTATTTTGTGAATATAATAATAGATAAAATTCAAAATTTTTATTCTGTTCAAGTCTAATGAATTGTTTAATTCTATGGAAGAGGGTGAGTCCCCCCAGCTTCTCTCCCTGGATTCGACCTTGACTTATACATTTTATTTTTGTAAAAGGAAATTATGAATGAGAAAATTAATTGGAAAAACTGCAGTATAAAAGAAACAAGTGTTCAAAGACTCAACGGGAATAATTTTTAGAACGAAATTTTTTTTTCAGAGAAGAAATTTGTAGCAGATAGTTTTATTAATGGAAAATACAAACTTCTTATGCACTGTCTTGAGTTTACTAAATTCACTCTCTTAAAGAGGAAGGTTGCACTACATTTTTTGCCGATGTTCAAAATGAATACTCATACTTCAGGCTGAGATGACCTTCATTGTTGTTTGTGGTAAATAAAATATTTACTATTTTTAAAGATGTAAGATTAAGGAATTATCTGTTTACTGTCATAACAAAGGCAAATCATAAGCAAACAAATATAAATGTGGGTCACGGCTACATTTTATTGACTTAAAGTATTCCATTTTACTTCAAGATGCCGATACTAGATCCTTATTAAAGAATTTGTGTTTCAATATCACTCAAGAACCCAAATTAAAAGCATGACTTCAATTTCGAGTACATTTTGAGGTAATAACAAATCAAGATTTTTCTTTTATTGACATAGTGTAATGTTGAATAAACTAAGTTGCTCTTGTAAGGGGAATGAGAGATAATTAATGTTATCTAAAGTGAGAAATCAAGAAATTTTCATATAAAATTTTAAAAAATTAGTTATTTGAAGGTAAACTTGGTAACCTTTACCTTGGTAAACCTTTACTCATGATTTTAAAACATTTAATTTTAGTCATCTTTTCTCTAGAGATGCATCTTCTATGACTTAAACTAATCAGTGGAAAAATTTTAATTCTTTATGCCAAACAAAATGGAAAATTGAAGATTTCAGAAGAATTTTTGGAATAAATATCAGTTCTTAAGTTTCTTCGTCTCTCGTCAGCAAAGTTAGTTACCTCGTACCTGCCACTTCATTTTCTTAATTTTCAAATTATGATCATGGTGTTATGAGTTTAAACTCAAACCCACCACTGTCAATTTGGATCAAACACGCTGAAGAAAATTGACCACAAAATCCCTCGAAACTCCTCACCTTTTTGCGTTCACCCTCCCAAAATTGACCACATCAACTCAAAAACACCCTCACTCAAATAGAGAGGTCTCCCGTCCGCCATCAGCCACTCTCTCCTCATCAAAAGGACCAATCAGCGGGCAATAGCATCTTCGTCCCGATTGCGTCCATAACTCATCCCGAAGAGAGTTTTTATTCCCTGGCACTACTACTCAAAACAGCCTCTTAATTTCCCCTCTTCAGGTCGGCCATTCTCGCTGTAATTTGTTTTCCGTGTAGCTCGTTTCTGGAGGGCCATTCTCTCGCGATGGAAGCGCTGGAGCGGAGCGCTTCCCTCCGCCGTATCGCATGTAACTCGCTGCTGGAAATCACTGCGAGTTTATGATGGGGGTGCTCTTGTGGCGAGCTTCGTTCGTTCCGCTGGGTTTGGTTTTTGTTTCGAGGAGGGAATGTGGGTTTTTGATGGCTACCTACTAGGTCAGTGGTTCCCCACTCGAAGAAGTCCGCGGACCACTTAGACTCAAATATTATCATTGGCGGACCACCTATTTTAACACAAAAAATTTTACAGTTCAGTTTTCAACACTGTATACATGGTCGTGAGGTTCTTTAGCATCCCTTTCTTTAAGCATCACTTTATCATCTGTCGGCTATCCAAGCCTCTCCCATCTGCTCTTGAAGAAGTTTTGAGCTTTTACGCATCTCTTTACTTTTAAGAATTGTTTTTCCACGTGCTCATAAGTGCCGCTATCTCTCTCTCTGTCTCAACTCTTTACTCTCAACCTCAATATTTTACAGACCACTTTCAACAGACCTGATTTCAACTATTTAAGTACTGCATTTTTAAAAATCTGCAACTCTCCATCACGTTTAAATATTTTACAATTTTTATCCTGAATTTGAAATTCTGAAGGTCCTTTGACATAAAAGTAAAATATAACCCCACACTACAGCCAGTGATTAAAAAAAGGTTCTTTTAAAGTCGAGAAATGTTGAGTTCCCTGCTCTTGGAGACCCTAAAGCCCTGGATGAAGCAACGTTACTTAACGTACGTACTTACGTAACTTACATACGTTATTTACGTAACCTTTGCTATCCAGGGCTTTAGGAGACCCTACTCCCGAAAATTGTTTGATGTATGACTGAAATAGAGTTTCAACTTAAATTTGGACTTCTGGGACACAAGAAAGACACCACAAAGGTCCCTTAGGCTCTTAGGGGACATCCATAAATTACGTGAGGTGTTTTTTCCAAAATCTGCCCCCCCTCCCCCCTTGGTGAGTGTTAGTGAGATTTTGCTGGACCCCCCCCCACGTGAGATTTACCTACAACTTTTTAAAAATAATTTTCTTTTCTCATACTTAAAAAAAAAGAAAATCGTATAATTTTCTAACTTAAAAACTTGACGTGAAATTTTAATTGACCCCCCCTCCCCCCTTGGTGAGATTTTTCCAAACCCCTCCCCCCCCTTTTTGACCTCATGTAATTTATGGATGTCCCCTTACTATTGCACAGAATTTTCAACGAAAAAAAAATAGCAATAAAGTAGTCAAAAAATTTTTGGTGGTTAAACCGTTAAACGCTATGACCCACCTCCGAATATTCTATACTTGTATCCTAGAATTTATTCAATATCAATGTTGACACCTAAAAATATAATATCGATTTTTCGTGGTTGGCCAATCAGCAACCAACTCAAAAATCACCCCGGATTGAATCATCAGCCTCCAAGGGGTGATTCAAAAGGAAGGAGTGGACGGACGGAAGGGGTAGAGCGGCCCAATATTCCCAAACGACTCAATTTTACACCGAGCTACACCTCTGGTCCATTACTGACCCCTTCTCTCCGCCCAAACAACTGTTTATATAGGTGGGGTGAGTCACGGCCCTAAGTACCGACCGATGTCCAGCCTCGCTTTCCCATGGAAATGCCTCCGTAATTATAGTAATGGGCTAACTCATGCAGAGCAGACTGACCAATGGTCATCCCGGGGACCATTATAACGGCCGGACTGACCGCCGGCCACGCGCCCGGGCCTTTTTCCGGGGCACTAAAAATCGCTCTCCCGCTGCTCGTCCGGTCATCGCTTGACCAGGGAGGGAAGATTGGGATGTAGAAATTTCGGGGGGGTGCCGGTGTTAAGTGCTTTTTGGATGTGATGAGTTGCTTGTGATATGTAGATGCGGAAAATGACGAAGAGCTTGTCATGGTGTACTGAAATATTTCGTCTTCGAAACTCTGTAATTTTTATTTTTACCTAATAAGACAACACCCTAAACACTACATAATCCCCAGTATTCAGTATTCAATATTCCCTTCCCCAAATTTTCTCGGTATATTTTGTTGGAAGATGACCGATCTAGATATAGTGTTGATTTAAGACCTTTTTCCAAACAGTAATTTTTTGCACACACTGAAGAAAGGTCTCTAGAAATGAAGAAAAATGTTTTGCTTAATCACAGTTAAATTTTGAATTTACGATTTACTTGGAAGGATAATAATCCTTTTATTGCACAAAAAAAGTTAGCTAAAAATTCATTGTTTTGGCTAAAAATTAAGTGAATATATTTTTAAACAAGAGTATATTTTGATTATATTCCAAGAAATGAACCAAAAATTAATTCAATACGTACCAGATGTTTCCTGTTTAAGATATTTTACCTGTGAGTAGTAATCAGGCATTAAAAGCATTCAGCTAAAGTTTTCTTGATTGATAAAAACAACCTACCAAATTAAATTGAAGATGAAGCCTTTTCAATCTAAACACAATAGTAGTACTGTTTTAGATTTTAATATTTATGCATCTTAAAAAAATAAAATTATCAAGCTTTTTAGACTTTAGAGAATACTGTATTTAATTATCTGTAATTTATGTCAAATTTTTGATCTCCGGAGTACAACATAAACATAAAAATCGATGATAAAATTCGGCAGAAACATGTTAACAAATTCTAACGATCAAAAGTTAACATCAATATCCCAGTATTGAAACGAAACTTATTCTGAAAAAAAATCCAAGAGAGATCTAGAAGTTTTTAATGGGCCGTCTTCCCAGTTTTCAACTAATATCCCCCAATAAAATTCGCCAATAAAAAAATAGCCACCCTTTGGCATCTCTGTTCCTCCAATCAAAAAACAACCTTGGCGACCAAAAAAACCTCTAAAAAACACCAAACTTTCAATCAACAAAATTCCAAAAGCCATCACTGCCATCACAAAGCAAACCGGCACGCGCCCTTATGAATATATCGTCTGCAACCACTCTATACAGTCCATCCACTTTCACGGTTTCGTGGACTCCTCCTGGGGGGTTTGCACCCCTTCTTGCCATACACCTGGACCTTTGAGTCCCCCCAGCTGGGTTAGTTTCAATCCTGAGTCCTCGGGAGAAGCACGAGTACTTTTTTGCCGAGCGCAGAAGATTTGTTTTGATATTTGTCCGTTTTTTACTGAGGTGAGTGCGATGAACTTTTATACCAGATTTTGCTGTTTACTTTGAAGATCTTAAGGGAATTATAGTTTAAAATTTGTCTTGATGAGTGTTGCAGTTGTGCAGTCGTGTGATATTTTTCATTTGGATTTTGTTTATTTTTAAATTGATTTGCTTTATGATTTTTTTTTAGTTTCCAATATACCTTGATCTAAAGTAGAAATTATATTGCCGTTATCTCAATTTAAGATTTCTGAATAAATCTTAAGGATTGAACTTTTATTTTAGTTACTTAAATTGCCACATTCTCTGAATATAGTTGTTTTTACCTAGAATATAAGAAAAATTCGCTTTCCAATTCCTTATTGTATGGTGGTTAAGATTTTTCTAGTTTTAATAATTTTGAACGATGCATGTCCTCCCAAAATATTTAAACTCTGAATTAGACCACTTATATTTCATACAAACTTTTTAAAGTTTTAGAGATGATGAAAAATTAACTCCATAAAATTCGACCCCCTTTTAGTCTTTTTTTTTTTAAATTGTTTTTGTAATAACATACGGTAGTTGAACCAAAGGTGGTCATAGTTGGGTTTGAACAATTTTCTTAACTTTTTAGATTAAGTGGGGACTTTTTAGTAGCAAACCACCGCTCTCAGGATTTTTTATGAAATGCCATCTTCTACTTCAGAAATCTTCGCATAGTCTTAATTTCTAGAACTAAAACAGGATTATTTTCACAAAATAAATTATCTTTGAAGCAATGCATTAGAGTAATAATAAATTCTTAAGGGAAATAAATGAATTTTTTATAAAACTTATACATAATACAAGTTCTTAAAAAAGTATAAATTGAATTTTACAATTTACATCTAAACTATAATAACGTGTTGCTTTGATATTAGATCGAATGCACATCGAAAGTGAAACCATTGGCAGCTTACCCAAGTGATCTCTTTAAATTCAATCATATACTGTAGATATTTCATTTGTGCTATCATGAAATAAAAACATAAAATTTTTCCTATATTAAACATTTTCCAAAAAATTGCTCTGAAGGTGTAAATCAATATACTGAAATTTTCTAAACATTTAATAATTAATTAACATTTAATAAAATCAGTGGCGTATATAGGAATTTATTTCGGGAGGGGCCGAAATTACTCCCCAGCCCCCCACATATTTAATAGGTACGTAGTACAATATGTAGCTTTTTAGGTGATAACATAGGTTATAAAAACTTAATGTAGCAATAAAAGTACAAGTACCAAATGGGGGTCTGGGGGTTCTCCCCCAGAAAATTTTTCGAAGTTTGACTCAAAAAACCAGGATTTTAACTAGTTTTGGTACACTAAGTCCGAATTTTGCATGTATTTTTTTATGAACTTAAGATTTAAAAAGTTATTAAAATAGAGTTCCAAGTGCAAAAGAGGATCTGGGGTCTTTCAGCAGAAAATTTTTGGAACTTTACCCCTAAAAACAGTGGTTTATCTTGTTTTTGGAACACTTTTGGAATTTTGGACATATTATTTTTTGGTAGGATTTGGATTTTGAAGAACTAATTGTAATAAAGTTGTTAATAATAAAATTCCAAGTACAAAAGGGGGCCAAAAAAAAAGTTTGGGGGTACTCCCCCAGAAAATTTTTTGAAATTAGACCCTAAAATACAGTGTTTTAACTTGTTTTGGTACACCTAGTCCGAATTTCGGGGGGGGGGGGCAGGGCCCCCTCGGCCCCCCTTATATAAGCCACTGAATAAAATTAACATTTGTCCCTATAAACGAGAAAAGTTTTTCATACTATCCCATTTTAAGTTTTAATAATTTAATTGTATACACGAAAAATTTATTATTTTTAGGTATATAATATAAAACTATTTATTTTGTATACTGAATATAAAAATACGGTCTGAAAGCTCTCTATTCAAAAACTACAAAATCGATCTTGGATCCATATCTTAGATCTAGTATCTTATCTTAGGTCGATAGGTTATCTTAGGGTCGAGTAAATTATTTTCAGAAGTTTTTATTAAAAACAATGGTAGTTTCGTATATCTTGTCGATCGTTAAGCGACCGTCAAATTCAACGGCACAGCTATAGAACAGTCAATGGGATGTGATAACGTTTTCGGATTTATCGGCACTGTCGACGGTATAATAAATAAGAACCAAAACAATATCTCAAATTTAATTGTCAACTAATTCAAATTATCAAACACCTCTGAAATTTTCTCAGTTGTAAACTTTTAAAACTTTTTGTTAAATGAAAATAATTAATTCAGTTTCTTTTTAGTAATTACTTCCCATAGTTAAATTACTTCCTCCCAAACGTTTTCAATTACAATCGGCTAACCCTTTTTTTTTACTCTTCAATACGTTTAAAAAAAGACTAAATGTCAATTTAACGTGGGAAGTGATGCAAAACCAAGAAAGGCGAGTTAGTTACGTGAAAACCATTCGTCATTCTCACTTCTGAAGGGTGTTCACTATTACGTCCCCCCCACTTCCTCAATATACCTTGACCTCCCAAGACCTGTGCACCGTTTTACTAGGGAAGGGCGGCCGAAAGGAAAAATACCCTTTTCGGGCATAACCTGCACCGGAAGTTCTTTTACCCGAGCACCATATTTTTAGGGGGATGTGGTCACCCTTTGGGAAAGGAGTCGTAAAAAAGACCGCTGATGCTCTTCTCGTTTACGATGCTTGCGTCAAGGGAAGAAGAGTTCGTTGACTTTTTTGGGGATGAAAAAGTTGTTTACCTGGTGTGTGACTGTTGGGAACTATATTCCCAGGTGATTTTTTTTTCTCTTCATTAATGGTTTGATCTTGGACTAGGTCTCGAGAAGCCCGTAACCTTTTCGTAAAAATTGTTTTGAAGGAAAGACCTAGAATCTAATCAGATAATTTTTTATGCATTAAGTATTTGGAATTGAACCGCCAGTTTAAAAAAGGGAATAAGTAAAAAAAAATGGCATATTGACTTTTTGTGCTAAAAAAAAAAATCTCTAAGCTTTGCTCTGTACACATGAGTGTAAAGAGGAAAATGATAACAATATTCGATTGATAATAATAATCGATTTCATACTAGAAAGTTTCAAACACAGTGTAACTTCCAGTGTTAGCTTTAAAATTACAACTATGTAGTCCTAATTGAAGTGTTTAAAACGATTATCTAGTATGTATTTTGCAACTTTTATACATTCTTAAAGAAAAATGTGAGAGGAACATATATCACTAATAAATCAATGACTACTTTTGTTTGATTGTGTGTAAGATAGGCTTTCAAACGGGAAATAAAGAAGCTTTTTAGGGGATTTTACCAGATTTTGATAACATTAAGCAATACATTGATAACATAAAACGATAGATTCCGCTTTAAGTTAAATAGGAGTGATTGTGGGACCGGTACATTTTGATAACATTATCCGATCGATAACATTAACCGTGATCATAATAAGCGGAGTTGACTGTATAAGCAAAGTTTCAGACAATATCTGTACTACGTAATGGTTCTTAGAAAGCGGTTAAACCAAAACTTAACCGATTATGCAATAAATATAAGGCGAGCTTCCCTTACGTAAGCTCACAAAATTAATGGGGGACTTTTTATCTCATTCTACGGCTTACTAGATAATAATACTATACATTCTGTAGTACTACCACTTGGTAAACAATACTTAATCAGAGACAATAGCAAAATAGTGAGAACGATTTTTCAAAGCAACGGGTGGATGCTGTGGTCCAATCGCTCTTTTCGGTATGCGTGGTACCATTTCCTCATCCAATGGGAGTTAGTGCCACTTAACGCTGTCTTTGTCTTTCACAAACACTAATTGCTTTACATTAACTAACAGGAATTATCTTACTTTATTGATCCTTGTTTCCTTGTGATTACAGGACCGTGTGACCAAAACAAACATATGTGTAGAAAATCAAGTCGTATCCAGTATATTAGTTCAACCAGATTTGTTAAGAACCGTTTGTTTATGTTATCAAGTTCTTCATCTTATCACCTAATTATTTTTCACCTTCAAAAATTCCCAATAATAATATTCTTTACAACTTTAATAATGCTTTCTTCATCATAAACCTTGTATACGGGGATCTGGGGTCCATACTTGAGATCTTTTATAAATAGATTCTTCTTGAAATTACAACCAATTTTTGACTTTTTTGGGGACGTCGATTGTATTTGAGTAGTTTTTTTCCTCAAATCTTTTGATAGTGACATCGGTCTGTGTAGTTAAGATGTAAATAAAAGAAAAGACACATTTTAAGTTAGAGGGGAGGCTGTATGCAAAGTATTATATTTTTATAGCATTATTTATAGTAGAGTATAATTTTAATTCCTTGTAAGTTATCATGAACCACTTTGCCCGACCTGGGAAAAAAGTTTGCGATTGTGAAAAAAAAAACGCAGTTTAAGGTTTGGAAAAGGGTTTTTTAGTTTTTCTCTAATACTTGACAATACTGCAGAACAACCACAAAAAAAGTGTTAGGGTTTTTTTCATTAGAAACACTCACAAAAAGTTCTTATTGGTTGTCGTCTGAAGCAAGAGAAGTATGAGGGCAAGATTTTAAAACTACCTTAAGAATTAACTAAGCTTAACTATATTATTAATAATTTTTAGGTTTAATCCTAAGAAAAAAAACTGTATTTAATTTTTTAGTGAAGCAGTCTGTTACGGGAGAGAAATGGAATGAATTTGCCCTAAACTGAGAAATTGTAATTTGTCAAAGTGAAGTATGAAGGATAATTGTTTCCTAGGAAGATATTAGATACTAATTTTAATATACAAAGTGACAGTTTTTTGCATGAAGAACTGCAATATAAAGCATGTTCCTGTTCAGAACCTGATGATAATGGTTCCTAACTTATGAATGGGAAGATCTTGTTGGTTGTCTAATCCCACCTGCATTAGTAAACAAAAGAGGGTTTTGCAATGTAGCCGAGCACAGACACTTCTTCGGTTGTCTTTCTTCATCTTTTGTTGATTAAAAACTTAAAAAAAAAAATCCGAAAGATATCACGCTTATGAAATGCCATCGTCATTCCATGGCGTCAACTAATCGCCCATACAAAGCCAACGAGTCCTTCATACAAAATTTTCACCTTGTATAACATCCCTTAACAAAACAATTATCAGATCCCATTCCGTCAAAACAAGACCACCTAAGAAGCACAAAAATTTTATCTCCATATTAGAGTTCCCCTCTGACTAGGACCCACGTCCCCATCCAAAAACGAATGCAAAGTTCATTTCACTTCCTTCTTCGAACACAAATACGTCCCACTTCTACCCTCCCCCTCAAAACGACTCGGCAAACAAATGTGACATTTTCCAGAGAAAACTTTACGACTTTTCGTGAGTGTTTGCACTTCTTTAAAAGAAAAGGTACCAAGTCCAGTCTCCCTTTGCATATGACCCTGCAAACAAGGTAATCTAACAGCATGATCCCGTGTTTGTCTACACCGTCTGCGGTCGAATATGGGTGAGATCCTTATCTCTCATCATCCTAGATCGAAGGAATTCTCCATCCGTCTAGGTAGGTCAATGTCTGTCCCCCCTTTTGATAACAGGTATTCATTCAAGAACTCATCTATTGTCGTTTTGTTTACTGCTATTACCTGTTATTTTGGGAATGAGGGTTGTAAAGAATTACTTTCCCTTATACGGGTATGAAGATTGTGATTACGAGTAATTTCCATTATATGCGTGGCGTGAGCCTATGATGCTGAAGTGTTGATAAGGAGAAATTTTAACCTGGTGATTCAGTGCGAAAAATATTTACTTCAAAACTGTCCGAATAAGGATAATTTTTTTTTTGAATTCTCAGAACAGTAGACCCTAGTTTTATGCGGACTGTATAAAAGAAATTGTATGAAATACTTATAAAATGCAGGGTTTTTTTAAACTACGTAAATAACTATAAAATAAATTGTATTTTGGCTATTTTATAATATTTTGCAAATAATAATTTTTAAAGGTAAATCTTTTGCAGAACTATGTTATTCAAAATACATAATAAATTATTGAAAATATTATCCATTGAAAAAAATAAAGTTATTTATAAAAAAGGAGAATTTTGTATTTTTAATTGAGGTGATTATTGATCAAAGAAACCACTTTGCATCTTTTCACAACCAGAATTATGTTTCTATTTACCCTAATCTTTCGTAAAATTAATTCCCTTCCCATCCCATCTTCTGGTGTACTTCCCACCGTGTATTATGCAAGTTTTCAATTTGCTATCTTTAATTTTTCGTTTCACAGAAAAGCTAAATAGTGGTAATGATTATACTATTTATAGCAATTATCCATAATGATCACATTTTTCCCAATTTGATTTCTCAATGAAAGAAAAGCAACAGAGTATTGCTGTGTTATTGATGATGCGCGCATGTCCGGGAAAGAAACCCGTTTTACAGGACTTGAATGTTAGTGGCAGGAAAAACAACTTGCTCGGAAAAGAGTGATTTCAGTGGTTTTCCGTCACCCCGTAAACGCATTTCTCAAAAGAATTATTTAGTCCATGTTTTGACATTATTTCATCTGTGTTTAAAAATTCTTTATGGACGGTTTCTTTGGGTTTTTATTAATTACTTTGTAACAGGAGGTAGAAGCAAAATCTCACTGTTAAAAATGAAAAGTGGTTTCTTCCTTTTTGTTCCTTATTTTTATGATTTGGTTTTGTTATTGTTTTATCAAGAATCAAGGTAGATCGTTCTGCTCCAAGATGCATATTAGAAAACACGAAAAAAAAAAATTTATGATTGCTATTAGCCATTAGCATTATTTAGTGCTTTATTTACTGAAAATACAGTGTTTCAACAAGTCCTCCGAAACACTGAGCAGCCAGATTCTTTGCGCGATGTACATAAAAAATGCCCGAAGAACTATACCTCTACGGCCTATAGTTTTCCAAAAAAACAAAACAGAAAAAGGTATGAAAAGGAAAGGCAGAAAAGGTCAGTTTACGCTAAAAAAAGATTTATTAAAAAAGTGAAAATTGACGTTTGGATGTGTTTGCTCACTTTAATGCGTAAAATATCTATTTAATGCATGCGTGCACCATGGAATAAAATAATTAAGTTTTTATCGGATATGTCGTCGATTTTTCGAAAAATAAAAGTAGGTGTTGGTGAGGTATATTAATTATTCTCTGGGTAAATATTTTATCTAATCCACGCAAGGAATCTTTCTATGCAAAGTTTGGGTGGACTTCTTAAAACACCCTGTATATTACTTTTTTTTTAAACCAAAATTTTCTCAAGTTTTATGTTTTTTTTTTTATTTAGACAATGTTGATATTGAAAATATAAACGTGATGGTACTCTTTCGTTCTCTTCATACCAAAAAGAATATTCATTATGGTATTGTGGAACCCAAAGATTCAAATGTGACCAAATTTTTCTTTTACCATCAATATAATTTTATTTCAATTCTTTAATTTACAACACTTTGCAATTTTTATACATTTTACAGGCCGTTATAACTAGGTATGTGATTTTTTTTTCAAGCGTTTGGAAACTAGAATTATGTGGCATTTGACAGCCTTGTGACTGTATAAATCTCACGTTTTTACCATTTCCTTATAAAAGTTAAACAAAACAAAAGAAGATAACCACATGCATGCACGGAACGTAAGATCACTTGTCCCATGCTACATTTCCCATACATAACTTGTCCTTTGTCGTGATTAAGAGATAACAAAATCTTTGTTTAACTGAGAGGGCGTCTTATTTACTAAAGACCTACTGTTTGACCTTTTCAACGTATTTGTTGTTAACCTTTTGTCATTGAAAAACTTTCCTCTTTTCGGCTGTCATTGAATTTTTCAGCAGCTAATACATAAATAATTTACCAAGCATTACTCTGTTTTCAGGAGTAGTATACTCTATTTTCTCTATATCACTACCTCCCTATATCTCCCATGCACTACTCTATTTTACCCATATATTACCCTATTTTCTCGTATACTACCCCTTTTCCCGTACATTACCCTATTTTTTCGTGTGTGTACTACACCCGAAATTCTCCTTTCAATACTTTAGAAACTGCTGAAGCTACGTAAATAAACTTGGACTTAAAATGTACATAATTTAATTAATAATAAAAAATGTAATTGCATAGTTGAAAATCTCGCCGTTTGATCACCATTTTGTACTAAATAAATGAAGAAAGCAGGATTTTTAATTAGCTTCCATTCATGAATGTAACCGCTCTGCACCGACTGACCAACAGAATTTTACATAATTAATAAGAAGAGTACTTATGACTTAAATGTACTTAAAATGACCTGATTTTTGGAGCTCCGTCTTTTTGGTTGAATTTTCATGATCACGGACGATTCATCATTGTTTAGTGTCTGAAAAGTATAGACAAAAACACACATCTCCCTAACACAAAAGTTCGAAACAAATTCCTCCTCTCTCCTCTTTCCCGCACTTAACTCAAACTTACTCGCTCAAAAAACTCTCGTTCTTTTATCCCCGTTATATTGAAACGAACTTCCCTCTTCAAGTAGTAACAGCAAACCCCATCGAAATAAATAGAAACGTACGGCGGTCAGCTCGAAAATCCCACACCAATGGCCTCTCTCGATTTCAAAATAATGAAGGTGTCGGTCAGTCACCATTCTGCGACCAGCCGTCCGTGAATCGCCCTTCGATGCCGCGTGCGTCCGTCAGGGATGCGGCGCTGATAAAAACCCATAAAGGAGATTTATGGCGCCTATATTTTAGGGTGGCCGCACGTGTCACATACATTTTAATAACACTACTGGTCGACAAAAGAAAAAGAATGGTCCCTTTTTTTGTGTGTGATGGCGAGGAAGGACTCCCCCCTGAGTTATTCGAATGTTGTAGTACTCTCCCCCACATCTGATGAAGAATAAACTGAGGTATAAATATGCTTGCGATTTCTCCCTCGGGGGTGGTTGGATTTGTAAGGGGGTGTTGTGGTGGTGAGTATGACTTCGGTCGAAGAAGGATTTTTTGATCGGGAAGATTGGTTGCGTTTAGGTTCGGGAGAAAAGTCCGAAGATATAAGGGTTGTAGGTGTAAGAAGAGGATATATACCCCAACAAAATTTTTGAATATTCCACTTGTGCTGTCTACATACTTACCCGCATCATTGATGTATTTTGTATGCTTAATAACTTTAATTTAAAATACATTTTCGAAAATTTAAGTGTTCAAATGTCTTACGTAAGCAACACTTATATAATCCCCTTGTCAGCAAAAATAAAAAAATACCCCCCCTTTTAGGTGCTGATGTAGTCATATTTGAAAGGCCTCCTAAAAATATTGCTAATTTTACTATGAAGCCAATTCCCGCGTTCTAATTAATATATAGTAATCAACAATATGACAGATCCAAAACCTTCTGTTCAGGTGATTTCAATTACAAGGTTTCAACTAAAACACAAATACTAAAAAAGGAGATAAGCTGTTCACAGTTAGCAGGGAAAAAGAAACACAAAAGAACAGGGAAAAGAGGGATTTTACAGATTCCTCTTTCCTTATCTATGGGCTAATAGTGGGCAGTGTAAGAACAAATATACTGGGCGGAGTTAATTAGAACCTCCCCTTGAAAGCAACCAATTAAAATCAAAAGAATCTGATCATGAGAAATGTGTTTCCCACGATTCCCTGGTAAACAAGGGGTGCCTTGTGCGTATAGATTCAAGAAAACCAACAATGAAACGCCTAGGTTCAAAAATTCACTAAAGCGAAAGACTGTAAAGGAAACCTGATTTTTGATTAGATTCCCATTATTCTGGAATGATATGTAATTGATTCTTATGTGAATGATTTCAGTTGTTTGATTAAATGCTTTTGAGTAGCAGTATAAACTTAGTATTATACACTTATCAGAGGTCTGTTTAGCAGAAGCTTCTTTTGTACTTCTTATCCTTTGAGGTTTCTTAGTTTTATTTTGTATTTTTTCACCATAAATTTACCATGCTAATCTTTTAAAAACTTACACTATTAATAAAACGGAGTCCTATTTTCACAAAAACGGGCATTTCATGAATCGTTTATTTCAGAAACATGTTAGACACCAAATTTTTTTTAAACAGAGTTGTTGGTGGCATGTGATTCTTTAGAGGTAAATATACACATTTTAGTTTAAAAAAAAGTAATTCAGTATTTTTTGCCAAGATGAAAAAGCTAAATAATATTTGTGTCTGTAAAATATCCAAACTAAGGTCTACTTTAGGGGAAAAAAATATTAACTACCTTCATAAAAATGTTGATAGTTTCTAAAAAGTTTTTCTCGAAAAAAACAAAATTCTGAAAGGAAGTACCGAGTCAAATGATAGCCACGCAGATTTTGCATAAAACGTTTGTTCATCGCTTATAAATTACGGTCAACCCTTGAAATTGAGTGGAAAAATCCGTTCCCATAACAATCGCAACAATATTGTAAGACGTCAAAAAAGTTTTTCTCCTGGCAGTATAACTGACTATACCTTTATTT
Source organism: Tetragnatha montana (assembly GCA_963680715.1). Lineage (NCBI taxonomy): Eukaryota > Metazoa > Arthropoda > Arachnida > Araneae > Tetragnathidae > Tetragnatha > Tetragnatha montana. The sequence continues at coordinate 32,754,663 of OY796685.1, forward strand.
CGTAATTTGTTAACTTCTTTATTTTGTAAGAGGAGAAATTATGATAAAAAAATAGACTGAAGATTTTACAAACAAATACCAAACAATTTCGAAAAAAATTTTTTTTTGATTTTACGAACAATTCCTCTCAGAGTTCGTAAAAACATGCATCTGTATTCCGCACTTACGAAAGAGTAAATTATACTCCAGGCACACAGGGAATTCAACGAGTATTGAAAAGTTTAGTTCCCCTTTAGAAGAGTACAGCTAATTCAAACCTATTGTTCATTTCCACCACCTTGCCCCCTACAAAAGGTCATTCGCTCCGCTTAGGAGAGCGCGAACAGAACATTCGGCTGAAATCGCAAAAACTGGAATAATAAAAACCACCCTGGGGGCGGAAGCATTAATGAAAAAGGAGTTTTTAACCAAAAATCGAGGGGTTTTATAAGGGGGGGCTCAGTTACAATTTAGAGCCTCCCTCCCATAGTCTGGGGTGCTCCCCACCTCCTAATGTTGGGATAATCTGGAGTGAGAGAGAAAAAAATGAGGCGTATCGAACGAAATCCGTTTTGGGGAGAAAAAAAAACGATTTCGATTGAGTTGCGTAAGTTTGACGAAAACATGTCAATCAGATGGGGAGTATTGTGCTTTTTCGTCGTCGATGTGATATTTATAACTGTTTCTCCCTTTGGGTCTTTCTTTTGAGGAGAGTGCTCTTGTTTATGTGTATTTGCGGACAGATGGTTTTTTTGTGGATTTGGGGAAAGTGTGGAAATTGTGTGGTTTTTGGAGGGTCTCTTTAAAGTGAATGAACTGCCGTTGGAGGTTTTTTTCACTTGTGGTACTTTTGTTATTTTAATTTGAGTTCTATAAAACTACTCGAGGGAAAGTTTTACGCTTTTTTGTACGAGTTAACGGGAATTAATTTCAAAGGGAAGAGTTGGACAAGTTTAAGCTCACGAAAAATTGGTTTAAATAATCTGATTGTAATGAATGCAGAGTTCTAGTTCTAGGGTTTGTAATACTTCAAGGATTTTCCATTATATTAGAAATGTTGGTTGGTACTATCCTTAATCCTAGGAATTTTTATTTTTTAAAAATCCTAATACGTACTTTAAAATAAAAGTGAATTGGAGATAATCATGTTTGTAGCCATAGTGAACTTTTATAGCTTCATTTAATATAAATGATAAAATGCGTTATAAATTTGCTCTTATTTTATAAAGAAAATATTTTTAAACCTTTTTTTCTCGTGGTTTTAAGAAACTTTCTAGAGAATCCAATTGATTCTCAAGTTTTACTTCAAAGAACCTGCTAATCCCTTAAATTTAAACAATTTCGACAAGGAATTGACACAAATGTAGTACGACAGAATTTGAATGATTTTCAGTGTGGAAATAATCCCAATACTGTTTAAGAGAAAAAATATTTTCTATCCTAGCCAGATCAGTGAGACAACTATTTTGCTCTTTTGAATTAATTAAATTATTTGACTTTAACATCGAAAAGAAACATATTCATTATCTTGCAAATATGGCAAATAATTTGAGATAGATCAATTTTGCTCCTATTTATTTTCGTAAACAAAACGAATATATCATCTAGATATAAAGACTATTTTTTTTTTAATTATACGAACTGCTTGAACTATTGGAGAGAGAGACTCTTCCATTTCTCTAAAGTCATGCTCATTGCCAAAGACTGCATTTTGTTCCACAAAACCTACAACAAGTATTTCCTTTAAACATTTGGACTATTAAACCAAAATTTCATAATTTCCCAACATCCCATTTTCAATTCCAAATTTTTTCCCCGCAGTAAAAAAGGTATCAATGACCTGGGGGTGGGGAGGCAAAGCGATCAGGTGCATAATCTGTTCGTTCTCCCACTGCTGCGATATGAGGAAGTACCTTATAATCCACTCTTCGGGATAGTTGGCTGAAGTGCCGAATCCAGACGGAGCTCCAATCAGCTGCTCTAATCCCGGTTTGGATTCAATGGGAATTTCAAACGGTTAACAAAGTAAATGTGAGACATTTGTGTATGGGAAAGTCGGCATGATTAGAGCTTTTGAAACGTTTTTAGTCAGTTTTTTGGAATCCTGTGTAAAAACAAAAAATAGCCACATATTTTCCTGCAGATTTAAAATGATGAAGGTAAATATTGATATCTAGCATAAAATTATCCGTAAATTTTAGAATCTCCCCTTATTAACGGATGAATATATGAACATGCTGGTGGTAGGACGGGGTTCTCCTGGTAGAACATATTGGAGAGATAATATTTTGATATGATTCCACAAAAATTAAAATTTACCTCAATTTGACAAATGAAAACAACGAAACTCCATACCCCCCCCCCTGAATATTTCTTTCCGATAGTCCCAGCGATAAAGTGTGAAATCAGCAAGAGCAATCAGGTTTGGCGTGAGGGGGGGGTCTTCACGTTGTATCATCTAATTGGTTTGTTTATTTATTTAGTCATTCTGCATGCTTTAGTCTCATTATTGCGCACGTACCATGCAATATTGACAGTGCTGAAAGAATAGCCAAATCATCACTTGTGAGTATAGATGGCAAAATTTTTGAGACTATATCAATATTCCCGCGATATCAATAGGTCTATCGATACCTCGGTGTCATCTAAACAAACATATTGATATTCCGAATACATAAAAATATTGATATTCCGGATACATAAGAATATTGATATTCCCGATAAATAAAAATAGTGATATTCCCGATACATGTTTGAGGATTTATTCAGTTCCTGCCAAAGGGGGTATTAATAAAATTAGAATATCTTGAAATAAAAGCTACTCAGAAGAAATTTAGGATTTAGAAATTCAAAGGTCCATTCTAATTTTAAATAACACTAGGTGTTACTAATTAACATGAACTTTCTCTCTATAGTCTACCAACTCCAAGAATGCATTAGAGTTCTTTACAGATCTCTTCGAGCAATCTGTGTGAGGGAAGTTGGCTCATTGCACCTCACCGACCCCAACTTAAATTTGGTTTTACTTTAACTTCAACATCTTTTTCCTTCAAAGAAGAGATCAACTACGAAAAAAAGAAAAAGTTAGTGGACCATTGCATGTTAAAAACTGTTGTTCATGATGGTTTCCAGCTTATCCTATAAATAATTAAAATGTTTTCAATATTTAAAAATATACTTTTAAAATAATACATCGATGACAACTATCGATAGTGAAATATCGATATTCTACCATTAAAATATCAAGATATCGATATTTTTTGCCATACTGACCACACTGAAAGGGTAAAAATTCTCATTTGGTCACACTTGAAATATAAGGAAAATGTTGGTTACTATCTGGTATAACGAAATCTGTTGTTGTTTCTAATGCCACTTGGAATATCCAAGCTCTATCCGCTGAGCGTACAGGATTTAAGGAAATAGGGATGTAAGATATCCTATAGAATCTGAATCTTTTAGTTTTGAATATATCTTAAGATAACACAATAATGTGCCTTTAACTTTCTAAAAGTATTAATTAAGTAAAACTGCGTATGAGTTTTTGCTTTTATTATACATATAGGCTCATTTACACTTTTTCCCTTTTAATGTAATCCTCCTTGTGAGTTGTGATAGCAATACAGAGGAGTGAAGAGTGAAACGACAATTTACACTTGTCATTTTGGATGATTCCTCATCCTCCAAAATGAAGATCAAAAGAGAAAAGTCGAAATGAGTCTTTACCAGTATCCAATGGATATGGGTAAGATATCCATTGCCTGGGAGCTCTTTAGAGAAGATCATAGTTACGAGTTAATCCAATAGATGGCAGCAGATAAGAGATTTATGGAGAACTTAGGAAAAATGACAAAATTGGCTTCTTTCTGCGACTCTGCAAAAAAGAATGTTGTTATGTTAACCTTCTTTTTTATAATTATGAAAAGCAATATAGTATAGAAATGTAGTTCGTTGATTTTAACCCTAATACCTGAATACGTTTTTTAGTTCTTCATATTTCGTTAATTTTTCTTATAATTGATTTCTACAACAAAATACAAATAAAAATTACAACTAGATATAATGAATATACTATACCATGCCAAAATCTGAGAAAAACAATTATTGGATCATTCATTTTAGTAATGAAGCGTTTTTATTTCAGTTTGAAGAGAGCAGCAGAAATGATATAGAGTTTAAACAAATTTCTGAATTATTTTTAAGAAGCATTTATGATAAATTTTCTTCTGATTAATTTATTACTAATGTTATTGACCGAATTTGGTATTTATGTATAACAAAACAAATTTAAATATTATATTGGGGAAAGATGCGATCAAGCAAATTTATTTTATGTCAAATAAAAGAGGTAACTTGGCTAAGTTATAATTCTGTGTTTTGCTTTAGAGAAAGTTGTTCTGTAGATAATTTATAATATTGATGGTTGTAATGAATTGGATACACTTATTATTAACCTTCACTGTTTAAATTATAAAATTTCAACAGGCTATATAACCTAAATAATTTCTCTTTTAGCTCTATATACTTTACAGTAAAAAAATCAAATCTCAAAAATAAATTAACTTAAAATTTGGGTACTGCACACACACAACAAACCCACAGCCGTTGGAAGCTTGATTCATTCATACTTCCAACAAATAAATAAGTGTTCAAAGAAAAATATCACCATTCCCAAAGAACAGGGTAAGAAAAAAAAACATCAGAAAAATATCGGTGATATCAATGGAAATCATAATGAACAGCTAGCTACATTCGAATACAAAATGGTTCGACCAGGTGGAATAAAGTGACCCGAGCCTATTTGACACAGTTTCTTTTCAGTGAATGACTTCTGGAGGGGCTCTCTTTCAAAGAAACAAAGTTCTCGCTCTGTAAACGGTGTGTTTACCTTCTTCACTTACGTAACATGCTCCCTGTTGGTGCGGTGCTCACTCCCTTTCTTTAGCTCTGAGAGAGGGATGCTGATGATACTGAGGGGTGCGCTACATATGTAATTTCCGTAGGAAAGACCTGATTTTTAAGGCTGAATTGGCCATAGGATAGAAGTTATCCGAGTGTTGTTTTTTTTTAAATGTTTTTTTTATGGTAATTGGCAATCTGGTGTCACGTTTTGAGTACAATTCAGAATGGCAAAATATTAAGTAATGCTATGATGTGCCTTTTTAAACGACGATGTGTTTGTCACATAACCATACACCTATTTCACGGCTTTCTAGGGGATAGATATTAAGGTATCTTCAGTATTATACATACTATGGTCAAAAAGTTATAGTTATAAGCTTTTGAAGGTATTAAGTTATTCATTTATAATGATAATTTTTATCATTATAGACACCAAAGGTTCAAAACAACTTCAAAACTGATCAACAAAATTTCGAAAAAAATACCGAAGAAGGTATAAAAAAAAACAGATCTTAATAAAGTTTTAAATTAGGAGTAGAAGTTAAGATAAACACTACTTGATTGTTAAAGTTTTCGTTTCTCATTAATGAGGGCAATTTGCTGTTGGTTCATCATCGGAAGAAACTAATGAAATGTCAGGAAAAACCCATTCGAGGACGAAATAAGATACTTTTTACCCTATAACAAGAGAATAAATGGCATTAAAATGAGACCAGCTGGACAAAATATATAAATCCGGTCTAAAGAACCTTTCTGGCTGAAGAACTTATGTTCAAAAAGAAATAGATATCAAGCAAAAGTCTACATATTCAAAATTTTTAACAATTTGCTTTTAAATTAAGATCTTTAGAGAACCTAAGAAAAAGAACGATATCATTCTCACTAGGTAATAGATACTATTTATCTTTCGAAACATAGTCAGAAACCTCGTTAACCAAATAAAACAAAACTGGCGCGATTAATTGTTTTAAAAGAAGTCAACCAAATTCTTTTGAGTGCAGAGTTAACCTGTTAACCTTACTTGTGACGCATTTTTGGTAGATATAAAAGCCCAGACCCAGGTTCAGGCACGTTTATAAGTATACATTTAAAATCTGAAGTTTATCTGTTGGAATTTTGTTTTTTGTTGTCATGTATATTGGAGCAAATTTATATCGTAAGTTTGATGGTAACGCGGTTGATGTAAGAAACATTTTTGAAACATCACAGAAGTTTATTTAAGCTCATCAAAGAAATCTCACTGAATACACAAATTGAATTCCAACAGTATATGAGTCAGGTATTTTGCTGTAAATGAATAGTTTATTATTTAAAAAATATTTTAATTTATCTTCTATTCAGTTTTAATTTATTTTTTTACCTAATTCACACCCAAAGCTGAGGTGGTTGAACATAACGTCCCCCCTTACCTCAAAAACTGAGGGGTTGAGAGACCTCTATGCCCCCTTGTTACCTGTTATGTTCCTGGGTCTGATGAGATGGGCTTGAACTAAAATATATATTTTTGGACTACTAAAATGTTTCTATTCTGATGATACTGACGATGAAAATTAATAAAATTATTAATTAAAATTATTTAAGATTTTAAACACGTGTTTAGTGCATCAGGGAAGTTAATGAATAAGTGAATTCTACAATTTGTATCAAACAACCTGTTTGAACGTGTTCAAAGGATTATCTCAGTCTGCTGCAACGAAAAGCAAACGCTTGATTTTTGTTATTCGGATAGTTAAGATCAGTAAGAACTTCCAAGAATCAGTTGAGTAACCAAATTAGTGTACAAAAGCACCTAAAGCACCTAAATAGAATCTAATCTAGAAGGCGTACAAGAGAACATTCATAGTTCTCTGAATTTTACAGGCTAAACACAAAAACGTCTGAGGTTAAATTTTTAATAACTTGGGTAATCTTCAGAGGACTCAATACCAAAATCTGGTCAAAATTTCGATTTTGAGATTTTGCCATAAAAATGAAATTAATAATAATAACCCTTAGAATTATTTCTACAAAGTTTCATAATGATATGGGGGTTCTTAGTTTAGAAATTTTGAGTTTTTTTTGGAACATGTAGGTAGGTAGACTTTCTGAACCATAGCTTTCAATCTTTGAATGGCTTTTTCTCAATATAAGGTTTTTATCATTCAAAATACTGAAGCTTTTTTCTAATCTTCCAAATCACACCAAATTTTTTAATCATTATCAATAATATATGAATGTTAAACATCTCTGAGCATGGATTTTAAAATATATATGTTGCAATTTTTTTTAAAAAGAAAGAAATTGGATTATTTTTTCTAAAAAAATGCCAAATTTCAGATTTTTTTTATTTTTCTAAAACTTTTGTAGACATTTGAATTTCTATCCGTACAAGTAACAGTATGTTTGATTTCTTGGGAAGGCTGCGAGGGGACTCGTGCCAGACACCTGTTTTGGATCCAGTTTGTCTCTTCGCGATTTTTCTATTTTACTATGCTTTCACCCTAAGGGAGGAATAGCATTTTTAAATAAGGGTAATTTCTGACAAGTTTTGCATGTAACTTGGTTGAATAGGAATTAGTATGAAGTAAACACATAATTTAACAGCCGAAAAGATTATAAAATCCTGTTTAATGAAAAAAATAAAAATAATTCATTAAGTTTTTGTCGAAAGTCGAAAAACATTTTAGCGTAACTATAACTCTCATTTTTCTCGATTTCTGAACCTCGTAGTTCTCTGGTCATAAATCCTTTTTTTTACTCTAGTTTAATTTTTTTGCCATTACATTATGTTTATAATGAATTGTTCTTTTTAATCCTTTGTTTTTTTTAACTTGTAAAATAGTGGTTCTCAATTCGAAGAAGTTCAAAGCTAAAAGTTCATTTATCGTGCTAAAATATTTAACAAAAATTGATGATGTTTCAGTACAGTCATTTCAATAACTGTATTTTAACCTAATTTTAAATGCCAAAAAAGGTTCTTTAGCATATATTTTTTTCTTAAACATCTCTCTGCTCGTCAGCATCCTTTTTCCTTTGGAGTAACTTTCTGCTCTTTAGCATCCTTTGCTCTATAGCATCCTATGCTCTTCAGCACAGTAAATGAAACACAACTCTACGAAAAAAAAAATTTCATGATGTTGAGAACTAGCGAAAAATCCTCACAGACTGATCGCACTTTACAGACGGTCCCAGCTCAGTCGGAAGCAATAAAAAAAAACACCCGTGGGGGAGGGACAGAAAAAAGAACCAAACGAAATTTATTTACAGAAAAAAAAATCTCAACGGCACGAGACAGACCGAAAAAAGAACTGAAAACAGCAGCAGAACAACAAAACTCGAGGTGTTTCCCGGCACGCGCCACGGCTTTGACCCACTTTTGCCGCAGACGAGTCACGTGACCACGCGCTCTTTTTCGCGTTTTCGTTGTTTTGGCGTTACGCGCGCGCTCTTTTTTCCCTTATTTTGTTATTTTCTTGGGATAAAAAGAATTTCCGGATGCAGGGGAAAAGGAGGCGTAAATACCCTGACGAGTGATGCGTCGGGAGGATTGTGGGAGGGTGAGCATTTGCTTCTTATGGTGAGAGAAAGAGTAGAGAGTATGAGGAAATGAGGGTAGTAAAATTACCCCACTCACTTTGCTTGAAAAGCTATTTTCCCCTTTTGGTTAGTTGGTCAGCGTTTTTAGTGATTTGCTTAGATGATGTATCTTAAGGTATTATTTGTGTTTCTCCTCTCTCCTTTGCTTTTTTCCTCTTCTCATTTTCTCTCTTCCTTCTTTAACTTTCGTTTTTCTCATGTTCTCCTCTCTCTTACTTCCTTAACTTTTTCCCTTTCTCCTTCTTTCTCACTTCTTTAACTTTCGTTTTTCTGGTGATCTCTTTCTTTACTCCTTAAGTTTCTTCCTACTCCTATATTCCCTCTTTTTCTCTTCCCTCCTTTACCCTCTTCTTTCTCTTTTTTTCCTCATGACTTCTTCTTTTCTCTCTTTTCATCATTCCCTCTTCTTAAACTCTTTTCCACTACATCCTCTCATTTTGTCTTCCATTCAACACCAAGTCTCTCATTTTGTTTCCTGACTCTCTCCCACACTCTCCTTTTCATGCATTTTCTCTTCCTCATACTATCTCTCTATCTTTTAACTTTGAGTCTATATCTTTCTCACATCCTCTTATACATCTCAGAATAAAGTTGAAAAGATCCCAGGAAAGAGCAATAATGTATGCATAATTTAAAAGTCTACCTTATCTTTAAACTGATGTGACTTTCTTAGAAAATCTTTGAACTCTGTTGACTGTTGCCAAAAATAATTTCTCTCGGCTAAATCCATGCCAGCCTCAGTTTTCAATTATCTTATAAAATACTCTTAATCTTCATGTAACAGCCTTTGGGACATGAATTAGGAGACAAATATTTGGCGGCTCGGAATTGACAGATTTTTTAACTTAAAATAAAGATAAATATACCACCCCTCTTGAGAAAGAGATACTCTAAGTTGGAAATCTAGATCACAGATTGGTATTACGTTTCAGTTTTTGGTGAGGATGTATTTAGTTCCGTGTCTGTAAAAGCATTCACCTTTTCTACAACTGTTTTTATTCCTTGAAAACACAATAAATAAATCGAAATCAACAAGATGTAAAATTAATTTAATACAAGTTTCAGGAAGGAAAAAGGTGGTAAAGATAACTCTCCAAATCTTGATACGGGAGTAACACTGTGAAAAAGGATGCAACGTTCTTCCTTCACGCTGAAGCATGGGATCAACATGAAAGACAATCAACATCGCTTCTTGTAAAAACAATTCTGAGCAGGGAATTGATCTCTTTTTATAGAACACAGGGGAACACAAAAGCATGTTATAAGAGAGGGATATCAAAACCTGCCTATGCACAGCCAACTCCCTCATTCCGCCGATGCTCTGGACAGACAAACACAATCTCATAAACAAGGCCATGAGTCACATATCCTCCAGCTTATCATCTCTCATTCCTGATGGCGTCCACCCGAAATAAAACACAACCCCGCCGAAAAAAAATTAAGTGTGTGTCCAATCTTCGCTCCCCCCTGAGGGCAGAAGGGGGAAAAAGAAACCAGAACTCATCGGGGAGGGGGCTATATGAGCAAAGTTTGAGGAAGGGGGTGACGCCGTAATCCTTTATTCCAGGGGAACCCCTTTTAGCCGCTTATCGAGCGAGGGCTTGTTTTTGGCCGTGACCGGAAAAATCGATTTCGTAGGGGGTGGGTGTTTGAGGGGTCGTTGCGAGATATCGGCATCCCTTTTTATGTCCCCCCGAAATAACTGGGTGGCGGCCATTAATCCGGAGGAGGGGGCTAATACCCGGATGTCGAGCATGATTTGGGTTCGGGGCTTTTAATCCGGGGGGCTAATTAAGAAAACCCCTTTCTGACCACCCACCCCTGCGGTATTGAAACTCTGAGGAGGAAGTTGCGAGTGAGGAAGATGATTTTGAGCGGGTTAGAATATGGAAAGGGGTATGAATTCTTGTGACAATCTGAGGATGATTAAATATTCGGAATGGAGAAATCCGATACAATTCTCATTCTTTCATCATCAGGACGCGAAGCCAATTCGGAGTGTTCTGGACGGTATAGCCAATAGACGTATATATAGATCTGCTGTACTTTACGAAGCGAAGTCAGTAAACTTCTGGTGAATTTCAGTTGAATCAAGAATAATTGACTGTTGTGTTGTGGGTGGACAGTAGCGCATGCAAGAGGTGAAATGGGTATACACCTAAAATTGAAGGTGTGACTGGAAAAAGGCGGTATGTAACAAAAAGCTTGTTTCGTGTTATTTGGCCTTAAGTTTTCTTATCTATATTATGTGGTAGGTCACATCCCTCCTTCATGACACTCATATCCTTGTTAATAATTAGGTCCTAGAGTCCTAGAAAGAGATGGTGTTGGTGTCTGTCTGTACTAAAATGCAGGTTCAACGTCTCCTATTCATCCACTTCAATAAACCAATTTACTTAAAAATGCCACATATTTTCCTTCTTCCACTCACTCATTTAATTGTCAAATTTCACAAATTAAAATTAGTTCTAAGAAAAAAATTATTATGAGAGTTGTAGCTGTGAAAGGGAATTTTATTGCTCAAGAACACTTCAAACAAACCTCATTTTATTGCTAAAGACATGTCTAAAATCCTGGTCTTCCTTCCAGATGACGAACCTGTGATGGATCTTCTTCTTGGTGTTCTAGTACTTTCGGAACGTAAGGGGAAGCCAAAAGGAAGGCTGGTGATTTTCTGTTGAAGGGGTAAATTGACTGATAGCACATCAAAAAACTTAAAACCTCTCATTTTAACACCTGCTTTGTATCACTTTTATTTAACAAAAATAAATGGGTTTTCAACCCATTTATAACTGTAAGACATTAATCATACAATTTAATCAACCAAATAACTCTTAATTTTAAAACAATTTAATTTCTCTCAGAAATGTTGGAGAAAAATTTGTATGAGTTTTTTGTCAAAACTTGCATCCTGCTATAAACGGAAATTAATTATTAATATTTTTTGCCTTATAATACATCATAATGGTTTAAATTTTACATTTTTATGGTTTAATGGATTCGGATTTTTTTGTCCATCGACCAAAATCTGAAAAAAATATGAACTGTGAAGATAAAACTTGAATTTATCTGGCAACTTCAATTAGAAATAAACAAGTTCAACCAACTATCTTTTTTTAAATAAATTTGGTAAATGTTTTCTTAAACTTTACCCTCTTTATCCCTTATGAAAATAATAACGAATATATGCCTTTACAAGGAAAAATTCTAAAGTTATTCTAAAGTTTCATCCTTATTTGAGTCTTGATATTCAGTACCAGAATTTGATTTCGGATATATATAATATTAAAAATAATTTTAAATACCCCAAGTCTCCGAAGAAGAAATTAAAGAAACAATGGATGACATCAGATTCTAATCCTTATCAGAAGAAAAGAGAAATTATTTAATAAGTTAAGAAAATACCCATGGGATCTTGTTTTTAAGATTGCATATAAAACCATTATTTCAGAATTGAAACGAATTATCAAATTTACTAAAACTCAGTTTTATAAAAATAAGTTTGAAGCATTGAATTCTAGTAAACAAAAATGGAAATTTGTCAATGACTTAGCGAATAATGCTAATTATAGTAATTCCTGTATTTTGCCTCAAGACTTAAATGATTCTGACTCGGCTTTTCAATTTAACGAGATATTTGATAACTCAAGTCAGATATCTTCTAACATAGAATTGTCAGCTTGTCAAAGATATATTATCATCCCTTGTTTATCTTCATTTGTTTTATTTGATGTTACTGAAATTGATGTTCTGGATACTTTAAAATCCTTTACAAAAGCAGATTCTTTTCATTTTGATGGTATTAGTGTGAGATATTAGTGTGAGATTGATTGCCTCTAATAACATTGGTTTTTTAACTAATTTCATTAATTTATCTTTCCATACGTGTGTTTTCCCTAGTTCGTTGAAAAGAGCAACCGTATCTCCTATATATAAATCTGGTAATAAGAATGATCTCACTAACTACCGTCCTATTTCAATTTTGCCTGCATTCTCAAAAATAATCGAAAAAATCATATCTAAAAGGATGTATAAATTTTTGTTTACTACTCATTTTTTCGCCCCCAATCAATACGGATTTATAAAAGGTCGCTCCACTGAAATGGTTCTATTGGAATTCTCTAAATTTACACATAATAGCATAGATAAAAGTAAAATTACGGTAGCAATTTTTCTAGATATAAGAAAGGCATTCGATAATGTAAATCATCTTTTATTAATACATAAATTGGAAAATGCTGGTTTTAGAGGTGATGTATTAAAATGGTTTATCTCGTATCTAACGGATAGAACTCAGAGAGTAAAGGTTGGCAATAGTTTTAGCGAATATAAAGGAATCAATCGTGGTGTTCCTCAGGGATCTATTTTAGGACCCTTATTTTTCTTAATATTTATTAATGATTTATGCAAGTTAAAATTATTTGGCAAAATTCTAACTTATGCAGATGATTCAGTTATATTATATTCTTGCTCCCATACTAACGAATTAATAATGCAAATAGAATCTGATTTAATCGAAATTGAAACTTGGTTCAGTGCAAATGATTTAGCCTTAAACTTAAATAAAACAAAATATATTCACTCTAAATTAAGACAATCTGAGTCCAATTTAAATATAAAGTATCACACATTATCCTGTAACAGAAATCTCAACACCTGTCAATGTCACACTCTGCAATCTGTTTTTTGTTTGAAATATTTAGGTTTGCACATTGATGCGAATCTTAAATGGAAAACTCATAACGAACTGGGGAAAAAGTTACGTTTTGTTTTAGTAAAATTTTACCACCTTAAAAATAAAATTGGTTTATCATTTCTTAAAACTTTATATTTTGCATGGTTTTATTTTTTATTTAATTACGGTGCTATCGTTTGGGGGGGGGGTGAATACAAGTCCAATCTCCTTCCAATTATCTCAATCCAAAACAAAATATTTAAAATTCTTAATCCTCAACCCTATCCAAATAATTTTAGAACCCTTAGATTACTTCCAATTCGACACCAATGCATATTTCCGTATTTTACTTCACCTTTTTCGCCATAAATCTTTATGTAACTTGCGTAATCGTAGTTACAATACTAGATCAACTGCAAGCTATCAGATACCAAAATTTTCCAAAGATATATTTTCTAAAAGTTTCTATTATCTTGCACCTAAATTATACAACAGTTTACCTCTTAATTTAATTACTATTACTAAATATTCCACTTTTAAAAGAAAACTACATGACTTCATAATAAATATTGACGACTTGGATTCATATTTTTCCCTCAATTGAAGCAATCTATTTATAATCAGTTATCCAGCTTATTGCCATTATTTATTTACTCATTTTCTTAAGTTGTTATAATTTTTTTTAATTAATTTGTATTTTATGTAAAATACATTCTCTGTCGCCTGAACGGGAATTGTCAAATTTCCCCTTGGCGTCAAATGTTTTTTTTTCCTTGTGTTTTTGTAAAAAAAATTTTGTGCAGTAAATAAAGTTATTATTATTATTTTAATTTCATTTGAATGAAATTTATGCATTTTTATTTTATCATTACTAATTTTTAACATCACTACTTTTTATTCAGTTTTGAAAGTTGCCCTTTTCACTTTTGCATTTTGGACTGGCGATGCCTTTTAAAGATAACACTCAGCGTAAAAACAAGTTATTATTTACTACTAACACGGGAAAAATGAATGAAATTAGTGTAAACCAAATGTTTACTTGACCCAGTTTAAACAAAATAGTGGTTTAAGATAATTTTGCGTGTTCTAAATATTTCTATTCAAACACTATTTACTATATTTTACTCTGAAGTTATTTTATCAGTAATGCCTTACCATTGATAAAATTGCTTTAATAAATTATGTTTTCATTAATAAATTGTGTATGAATTATCATGAGCAAAAATTATTTGTAATTTTTTTTTCTTTTCCACCGCTATGTTAACTGGAAAATATTCATTTACAATTCCATACTAGTTCTGTACTCCGGGATTTATCCTAATTAGGAATGCAGCCTTCGGGTAAAAAAGGATTTGGCCTCTAAATAAATTCAACATTACATAGTTTTTTGTCATGTCGCTCTCGAGAATTAGAACAAATTTCAATTTTATAGTGTTTAATTCAGAAACATTAAATCTTAAATCCAGAGGGAAAGGTTTTTTCATTAATTAATGTTTTAAAAATCTTCCTTTTTTTTTTAGATTTACACACGCAATTTCATTTCTTTCACTTATATCACTATAATTTTCGTTTATGACTTTCTTTTTTAATAAATTCACAAGTTATTTAGATTTGTTTAAAAAATGATTCTAAAGCGGTTTTTATAAGAGAAGAACTATAGTTGGCTTGTTGGGAAATATTTTATGGCACAAAGAACCACATTCAGGCATTCATGGGTCAAACACAAACTTGTATGTTTAATACATTTTTGTTCCAACGTGATTTCTGAATTTAATGTCGTTGAAGGATATTTAAAAATGGCTTCTTTCCTCGGATGATTTTATTGAACGAAGGATTAGCCTATTGAATCTTTGCTTAAAATTAAAATTTTCAAAACTATATCACCAAGTGAAAGTTTCACAGTTAAAATTGCTGTGCATAAGGATAGATACCCTTAAGAAAAAGAAATTCTAGAGCAGTAGTTCTCAGCAGTTTTCTCATTGCATTGACATTTAAATTCCTCCATTACAACTAACAATTTTTGTGAACACTTTTAATGCAATCATTGTTTGGGGAAAATATTCAAGAGGAAATGTGTTTATATAACATTGCACGTTCATAAACAATTTGAAAACTAGCAGTTACGACTTACGAAAAAGGATTAAACCTTTTCTCTTCAATTCCCAATTTCTTCAATCTTAGGTGATAACAGATCACTACCAAGGAAACCTCCGGGGGTTTTGGCCCGATTCTAACAACCGCGTCAAATCATTTCACACCTTTTCACTCCCCACCCCTAGATACTTTTCAAAAACCGCCCCCCCAAATCCGGAATTCTTTCAACCGTCCTCACCCCCACACCAACATTCCCTTGTAATTCGAATCGCCTCATTATGAAATAATTGTCGGCACGTGGGGACGCGGTCCCGTCCCTCCGCCACGAGCCACCCACCAATGGGGACGGGGCTGGTGCTGACGTCACCCATTATCCTCCAATGGGTGGGCGCGTTTGATGGGAGGGGGAGCGGGGCCAGGGAAGCTTCTTTGCGCCCCCGAGGCTCGAGCCTCCACAAAGAGCACGTGGCAAGCGCGGGGACAGTAGTCTGCCAGGTAAGTAAGCTCACCCCTTTTCACCTTTGGTGACTTATCGTGTATTGGGTTGATTAGGTTTACTAGGGTTTCTAGCTTTTTTGGGGGGTGCTTGATTAGGATATTTGTTTTAAGTTGAGTGAAGGTTGATAGTTTTTTTTGTTTGAAAAGGGAAGTTTGTTTTTGCTAATCTTGTTATCTTAAGTAGGTTCTGAAGTGGTTTGGAGTCAGGTTCCGGTTATCTCTAGGGATGGAAATTGTTTTTCTTGCGATGAGTTTTCTTTTGACATTGATGGATGGGTTTTTTTGGGGGGTGTTTGTGTTTAAAGAAGCATTTCTAAGTATGAAAGGTAAATGTTGATCATCCTGAGAAAGGGTAAGATTTCGGAAAATGATTGCTGGGTTGTTTTTTACCTTGGATATCTATGATTATTTCTGTAAATAAATAGGCATCTTTTATTTTGGTAGAATCCAATTTTAAGAAACAACTGACTGTTGAAAATAAGTAGTAGTTTTTAAAAATTGTTAGGTTTTCAATTAAGGGATTCTTATTTTCTTCTTTCTCATGGTTTTCTTAGACCAAAAATTTAACTTATTTTTTTTTCTACACAAAGTTCACATTTTAAAATTAGTCTTAAGAGTAAGAACTAGATCCAACCCACTACCAGCGAATTAATTTTTTTTGGTACAAAAGTTTGACTGGTAAAAACCTTTGAAACTTTAGTTTTCATCTAAGAAATTCTTTCAGAAATTTTAATTAATACGTTTCCTATTTCTTCAAGTATACTGATCCTAATAGCACAGTTTTATTTTAATGCAAAAATATTTTCCCCTAAATTTTTAAATACAGCATTTTTCTGAGAACTTTTAAAAAAGTCATAACAAAGTTTCTTTTTTGGTTGAATAATGTTAGTTTTAAAAAAGGAAGAAGTCCCAAAAGAAAGTTTATAGAAAGTTGAAAAACATAATGGAATTTTCCACGTATCACCACCAAATTTTACTGGAAATTCTGGACCCTATTTAAAGTACAGAGCAGCCATCGAAGAAATATAAGTACTATAATAAAAAATATTGTAGAGTTAAAAACAAATTATTGACTTATTCCTTTTTTCAAACTTGTGATATTTCAGCAGGACAAAAATTAAAAAAAAAACACTTTAAATTAAAAATTAAGTTTTAAAAATAGAAACACTAAAACAAACAAAATTTTAAAATGTTATGAAACTGAGTCATTACGGGAATATCAAAGGAGTTAAACTTTTACTGGATAAAAAATGTAAAATATTTTTGAACCTAAGAACAAATTTTATTTTGGCTTAGTTTAAACATTATTTGTTCTAAGTTAATGATCAGTGAGTAAAAGAATCATGTAGGAGAACATTGCAGTCATGATATTTTTAAACTTGAAAATAATGTTTAAATTCAAAAATGTTGATGCAAATCCATGAAAATCCATGCATGCAAATCCATGAAAATGTGAACACAATTAGAATACACCCTACACTTGTAGGATATGATATATACCAAATATACCAAATTTTTCTTTTCTTAAAGTTCCTAATTTTTATATTTATTTATGTTTTTTTTTATTTCTTGAAACTGATACCCTTTAAAGAGCACATATAAATAAACAAGTTTGCCCATCATTCTATAAAAATTATTGATATTGGGCTATAACCTCGGTAGGGCAAAAAACTGTAACATCATTTCTGTTGCTAAGGCCGTTGTTAGGTCCAAGTCATGTGATTGAAAATGCTCTATTAGTATAGCACTAGTTCTTTACTAGTTCCTATAGTTTCCCCTCTGACGCTGTCCAGCCTAATTTTTCCAAATGTACAACACGTGTCTGGTCTTTTTTTAGCATCACCGAATCTGGGAGATAAAGGAAATAACATATTTCGAAAAGATTAACAACGGATGTGATGTTTTCCAATATCCTACTCTATTCTCTTCCGGGTGGTTTAAAGGTCGAGCAAAGCCTAAATGGTGCAAAACGTTTAAGTTATGTAGATAAAGAAAGGCGTTTCTTACGCAATCATTCATTGAAGTTCGAACTAAAGTCATTGACAACGTGATCAAATCAAATGCATGATCAAATGATGATTATGATCACTTCGAAAGAACCCTATAAAAAAGGCTATCAAAACTGTTGGTTCTTGAACTCGCATGAACCACTGATTTTGGATGTATAACAAGCCTTTACGTCCAATTTACTATTATTTACTTAGAAAACAAGAAATTAATGATAATGAGAGCAACAGTTGACTAACGAGTTTTAATTTTTTACTAGAAAATGTCGATAGTCATCTTGGAAGCAATACCTTAGCGTAACTTTAAGATTGAGTGTTTAATCTCAAGATTAAACCTTTAAATTTGAAATTAAACTTATATTTTTGCATTTTATGGAAAACCAAGCAGCCTTGCCTCAGCATGTGGTTTTCAAAGATTATTTAAATTTAGATGATTAAAATCAAATTATATTTATTAGTTACATTTATAGAATTTTTAATTAAAGTAGACGATTTTGAAAGTTTATGTTTAGGGGACATCCATAAATCGTGAGGTGTTTTTACCTGGACCCCCTCCCTCTCCCCTTGGTGAGATTTAGTGAGATTTTGCTGGACCCCCCCCCCCCTCCCCCCCAAGTGAGATTTACCAACAACCTTTTTTTTTTTAAATTTCCTTTCTCATACTTAAAAAACAAAGAAAATTGTATAATTTCTAACTAAAAAAGTTGACGTGAGATTTTAATCGACCCCCCCCCCCTCCCCCCTTGGTGAGATTTTTCCGAAAGGAGCTCAGGAATAATTTCATCCCTCTGGACCAATTTTATTGAAAATTGGGTCACCAATATTGAAAGTTTGAGAAGCACTGATGTCTGGATAGATTTAGGAGGAAGATCCTTTGGGGGGCAAGATAGAGATTTCCGGGGAACTCATGATTTGTGAAAAGAATCCTTTACCATTAAAAAAAAATGGAATTTCCTGAGAAAAAAAAATTTTTTTTTGGGGGGGGGTCATTGTTCCTCCTTACCCTCTTCAAGTCTGCCCATGACGTTGAGTATTTCTCATCCCTATGTTAAAAGTTGATATTTTGTCCACAACGGATTACGAAAAATTTACACAGATGCATGGTGATAAACAATATGCAGAATGTTGATTATAGATTAAGTGTCTGTTAAGGCCAATCGTGAGTTGTAAGGATTTGTTGTGCAGATGTTTCCGCACTGATATGAATATTTTGGTCGTAGTTACAAATAAATGCGTCATCTCCGTTACTGAGTCAGAACTGCCTCAGAATATGGGCAAACTGACCGATTTCAACCTCTCTCCGGATAAAAAAATTGTGAGAATCCCTTTAAGATTTTGAACCAATCTGGTCTGTTATAAGGAACTGTAATATTTCGACTTTATACCTTTTATTTTATTTTATCAATTTTATTCTATCGATTGTTCTTGGTAAAGAATTAGAATACAACTGATGATATGAGTAAAATCGAATATTTAATTTCTTGCAAGGACACTTTCTTTAACTCTTAAGGATTCCATTCCAATACAGCTTTCTCTTTTTTTTTTTTGTCTGGCAACCCCACTGTCTAATTTATAAAGTGTTGTAAATGGAACAATGTGGGATTTCAGTACACAAGAACAGTTTTTTTTGTGCTATATAGGCATCAAGCTAAGAAAATTATAATACAACTAATGATGTGTGAGTAAAATCAAATATTTAATATCTTGCAAATACACTTTCTTTAACTCTTAAGGATTCCATTCCAATACAGCTTTCTCTTTATTTGCTGGCAACCCCACTGGCTAATTAATAAAGTGTTGTAAATGGAACAATTGGGATTTCAGTACATTTCAGCACATTCAGTAGTTTCTTTTTATGCTATATGGACATCAAGCTGAAAACTTGGAAAGAAACAGTTTATTTGAGCATTTAGGGTCCCTCTTTTAAACCTACATCGTCCTGGAACGCACACACTAAAAAGCACAATTGAATCTCTTTTATATGAATCCCCAATCTCTCTCCAGCATCTCCAACAAGCCATAAATCAGCAGCAAACGGACCAAAAAAGACTGGAGGAAGAACACAATTGCAAACGAACGACGCTTCCCTTTCCACTTCAAAGGGGGGAGGACAGAGCACCCCCACATTACTCATATTCGCCAAAACAACGCTCTCCCTACTGGCTCCACATCCTCTCTGATTAGAGCCACAGCAGGAAAGGGAAAGCGGCGCACAAACAACAAGAAAGGAGAAGAAAGACAATCTAATGTTTGGGAAAAGATTATCTTCTGTGTCCTGCCTTGCGGAGAGAGAGAAACACCCCTTTTTGGTGTCGCCATTTTCTAGGGAGAGAAAAAAAAGGGACGAACAAAAAATGGCGAGGAGGGATCTGGGGAGATTTGGGGCTCATCTCATCAGGAGACTGGAGATTGATCCCACTCTGTTGCTGATTGGGTTGTTAGAGGAATTAAAAGGTTCCAAAGGGGTGGAAATGAGTTGCGGTTGAAGTTACGCTGTGGAATACGATAGGGAGTTCTATCGTGGAACCAAACTTCTTTAGCTTTTTTTGGGTTGTTTTTTTGTTGGGATAGCCCCAGAGTAGATGAAAGGTTCGTATCGTATGCGTATTTTGTACAGACTCTCCAACAACTACAACAAGCAATATTTTGAATAAGGATCTCATAATTGGAGAATATAATGTTTAATGTCTAGGAAAATGTAAGAGCTCATGCCTCAAAGATCGCTCATCTACTAAAGGCATTTTCTTTAGGGTACTTATTCTTAAGTAAGGTATTAGGTTAAGGAAAAGAGTATCATAAATATTAAACTCGACTAATTTAGAGTTTAACACAAATTATTATTATTAATGTATGTTCGTAAAAATCTGTTTCTGTAATATTACAAAG
The DNA here is from genome assembly GCA_963680715.1 of Tetragnatha montana. Taxonomy (NCBI): domain Eukaryota; kingdom Metazoa; phylum Arthropoda; class Arachnida; order Araneae; family Tetragnathidae; genus Tetragnatha; species Tetragnatha montana. Next base: position 32,775,279 of record OY796685.1, read on the forward strand.
TTTTCGCACTAATCTCTCTAACATATTCTAACCACCAAAAATTCTATCATATCCATTTTCGACATTCTTGGTCAATGAGTTGTTTGGAAACTGAGGTTCCAAATTAAGAATTACGTCCTTTTTACTCGTATCATAACTAATTAGCTAAACTATCACAAACGTTACTTCACAATCGGTGTCTTTAACTTAAAACCTTACCCAACATAATTTCGAAAGTAATCCTCAAGAAAACCAATATCCAATCTAAGGGAGGTTTTATATTGGGTGCCTAAATGGTAATCAATTTCAAGGGGAAGTCCTAACTACATCAAACAACAAAAGCCTCTTTTCAAAAGGTTACAGGCAATAATAATAATAATACAAACACAAAAAAAACACGATAGGGCAATGGACAATCAATTCAAAACGCTTCCACCTCCGCAACCCTGGTCAATGTTATCGAAATCCATCCCCCCCCCCCTCCCGCGTTCAATTCGAGTAGATCAAATCCCCCCACATCATAATTGTGATTGGCAACCCTACCTCCCATTCTTACCCCTCAGGGGTCAGCCCGGCAAAAAGAAGAAATCGCTCGAATAAAACACACACTCGCCATTTTTTCCACCATCTATTTTTTCCTCCTCCCCCCCCCCTCTCCCATCGTTTTTTGCCTCCCCCCAGAAAGCGAGGGTGGCGGGGTATATTAAAGGGGGCCGGGGAGGAAGTGATTGAGACATAATACCGTGTTTATCTGACGTCTATAAATCAGGCACACACGAGTTAACACAAGTCTGAGCTAAAAGCACAGGGCTCTTTAATACCAGATTTATGGCGGCATCATCTCGAATAACACATAAAGGAGCATCACCATAGATTCACGGTTAGGATTCTATGGTCTGTGTTTTAGCTCGTGATACCCCCTGTGTGGAGATCCCTCATTTTCTTTAGGGCAGGAGGGAGGAAAAAAATGCATCCCTCATATTTATTTGGATAAGCTTAATGACCGGGGCATCTATATGGGCATGACGTGTCGCGAAATATCTGCCGCAGAGAGTGACTATTATTGGGATAAAAAATTGGGCGTTCTTAAGAATGGTAGAAGTTGAAGAATTATTTTTGTCATCCACATCGATGTCGGGCACCAAGAGTATTTCAACCTGGACTTCAGAAATGATGTTAGACATTCATTTAAAAATACCGATTTCACCAAATACTGTTAATTAACTGCTTTTGAACGCTTTTCTTTGAGATTAGTAATATTTAACTGTGCCAACTTTTTAAAAGATGGGTTGATGGTTTTTTTTGGATGGAATTTCTTTTAAATTTCAGAATGAGTTTATGCTCTTTTAATAGCTTATTGAATAGTTTGACAGTGACAAAATAAAATTTATACCACTACATAGAGTAACTTATTTAATAATATAGAACCAATTATGTAAAACTTGTTCAAATGAAACCCGAGATAAACCATAAAGTTTTCCTCCCAAACAAATTATTTCAATTAATTTTATCTTAATAATGAACTATATTCAAAACGTTTTTGGTTCCAATCGAGCAAAAATAATCTTTTTGCTTAAAGTACATTTAAGGCAGAAGTTTGGAAAGAGCTTTGCTGTATATTTTAATTTTAATTTATATCCACAACTGTTACTTAACTGTTTAAAAATTTTTACTAAAGGTATCTAAAAAAACATAGATCAACGAGTCAAGATATCAACTGATTTAAACTCCAGAAATATTTTACTCATTGACTGCTTAAAGTGCTTTAGCAGTTTTTTTAGTAATAAAATCCTTTTTGCATTCTAATAAAAAAACTAAAGTGTACAGGTTAAGTTTTCTATTCAACAGTTGTTTGGTTCTATATATAGAATCTGTAGGGGTAACTACCAAGTTATTATATATGATAACGTGTAAATATTTTTAATTATTAAATAAGTATAAAGAATACCTGAGAAAGGTTAATTTAAAAATATTAAAAAACAATTTCACTTTATTCTTTTATTTTTTATTTTTTTTTGTTTAAATAAAGGAAATATAAAGCACACAAAACACTTGTAGATAAATATAATTTTCAAATTCTAAGTTAATTGGATTGTTTGAATGAAAATTAAGAGAATTCTTCATTTATGCCAATTGTTTTCATTTTTCAGATTCATTTTTGTGTACTCTGGACGAAAAGTTATTATAAAGTAAAGACGACATGACAAAGTTACTAGGTAAGCTATTTCAAACTTTTTAAAAAGTTTTTTTAGCGTCAAAAAGTCTGATTTTTTAATCAAAGATCTCTATCGGACTTTGTATACATTATCTTGTTTTGTCTATTTTTTGTAAAGGGCAGAGTTTCGCTCAATTTTTCAATGCAAGGAGAACCTGAAGAGTTTGTTTTGGTTGATGAATAATTTATTGAAACCAACGGTATAGGAGACAAGGGAATGGTTTCGGCTTAATTTCTACCAAAAACTCAGAAATTTCTCCCTTTTTCAATAATAGAAAACAACAACCATTGGCAAAGGTGTAAAGAAAGGTTATTTAGAGATACATCCCCCTCAAACGCAAAAACATTCCTTTTTTGACCATAGAAAACGACAAGAACTACTATGCATCACCCCCCAAAATACCAATATCCCCCTCCGAAATTTTTTCTGGCTACTCCACTGACCCTTGGTCTAATTCTGTATAAAATCAAGGAGAACTCTATGGGTATTCAAGCATTGTACAAGATCTTTTGTGCATGTTAGTCTGTTTTGCCTATATTTCCCCTAGTATAGACAAGTAAAATTCTTAAACATCTTTCGCATACGTAACTTAAAAAAACTGTCAATTTAAACTGCTGGAAAATTTTTAAAATGTTTAAGAAATCTACATGGTCTAAACAAATATTACAGCTATAAAACCATCACACTCAACCGATCTGTCATCCAAAAACATCTTGTCAAAAAACCTCCAAAAAAAAGAGAGGAAGACGTCTCCATCCCCATCTTTCCAAACCATCCCTATCTTTTAAATCACTACGTTCGAACCGTGTAGTTTTTTTCTCCACTATCCCATATGACACTCCTAACCTCCTTTTGAAAACGGAGAGATAGCTTGAAGAGAGTGAAAGTGAGAAAGAGAGGAGAGAAAAAAGCACTATCTCTGCACGTCCTTGCCCTTGACTCAGAATCCGACAGACGACGGCCTTGCTGTTGGGAATCCCCGCCATTCTTGGAGCGGTGCCAAGAGGGAAAAACGCCAGACAGGGAAAGAATATGCGACCACTGAACTTGGATAGAAATAACTCCATAAATTCTTGTATGTTTTTCTGCGTGTTTGTTGACCGAAGGTGGTCTGAAGATAAAGGTGGGAAAAATTCGAAATTCGTTTTTTTTTTTTTTGCAATTATACATTTCTTTATTAAGAGATCCTATCTATTGAAAGGGGAAAGGGATTTCTCACTTAAATCTGATGGGATATGCAATAATTTTGGGATGTAAGAAAATCAAAGGTATTGTTTATGAGTCAAAATGTATCACTTGAAAAGTCAGCATATTCTATTCGTGAAACTTCATATTTCCAACTTTTTTCTCTTATTATAGGGATTTAGAGAGAGAAAAAGTCACATTCAAAGTGGTTTTACGCGATCAATTTTCCTCGTAGAAGTAGAAAGCCTTTTATTTTTATCATGTTAATTTATAAATCTTCAGATTCTGTAGGAAATAATTTTATTGATAGCCATATAAAATTAAAGTTTCGCTTTTTTTCCCAGCTTTTTTCAATTGCAATTGGCATTAAATTTTAATTGAGGATGAGAAATCAAATTAGCTGTATAACGTTGCAAGAGGGTGACAATGTACACATTAAAAATTAGGTGCTGATAGTTAGTATTAAAAAACTGAACTCAATGAATTGACCCCTCGCGCATCTGCAGTTTCGTCTTTTCCACACCCACAAACACGGAAGCCAGGTCAATAAAAAAAAAACAAGACTGGCAAATATATATATAAAAACGGCACCTAAACGCATTTTCCGCTACACGCTCTCGGGGGGCTAGAGTTGCAAATCGTGCGGTAAACACACACTTAACCATTATATCTAAACTGCGATTCGTGAATAATAAACATCTGGAGGCCGCCGCAGCCAAAATACATATTTCACGCCATTGTGCCTGTGTGGGCGGATGTGATTAAGGGTGCCCGCATCAATGGAAGAAATAGGTAACGGTGAACCACAAAGGCCATGATGGTTGTTACCTGAGAATGTTGTGGAGGTGAAAGTGTCAGTGTTGTTTTTTATTGAGGGAGCTGGAGACCCTTTAGGGTCGTGGGTGTTTGATATTAGTGTTAAATTGATGCTTCATTGTATCAGATGGGGTGTATACTATACGGCGAGGTCATGCTGCTCAGGGGTGTTTTTTTTTAAGTTTCCACCGTTTTTCAAGGATGTATAACCCCTTTGAAATTTATATTGCCAGTTTCAGTGTTATTCAATCGACCATCTCTTAGATTTTTTGTGAAGGTGTTATTAAAATTGTAAAACTCTAATAGTTTTCTTTGAAATTCTTGTCCAAACAGAGCCAAGTTTAGAAAATTTAGTAATTTTAGTACAACTAAGACACCCTATGCTATCTATTCATCGAAAAAAATCTAATGGATTGGTGTGGCGAGCTTATTGTATATCGTTGTTGTTTAATTTCACTATTACATTGCACGGCAGAAAATGTTTTTTTTCTATTTTTTATAAATAATATTGAAAACATGAAAAGTTATTTTTGTTTTAAATACTTATTTAGATACTTTGAAACTAAAGGGCTTAACGGAGACTTAGCGTACGGGCCTAAAGGACTTAAGATAAATCTGTGTCTAATTTTAAGGTATACCAACCTTAATAGTTTTGAAGCTTGTTTCCCCTCAGAAATAACTCAAAAGTGGAGTCAAATTTTATTTTTCGCAATGGCTCTCATGAAGTTTAGCTTAGAGTTTATTTTCATCAGTCATCCCTTTACCCTTGGGCAGTAGAGGCTCGTGGGTATTTCAAATTGGGGTTCACAATTCAATTTTGAAAGTACAATTAAGTAAAAATATCACAATTCTAACAGAAGAGGGGATGGAAGCTCATCCTGAATAAGTTGCAAGTTGGAATATATTTTTATTATAGCATTTCATTTATGTTATGTTTGACTTATCGAATATTTTCATTTTTATCGGGGGTTCCAATGCTACTGTGTGCTCCTGAAGAGCCGCCACTGCCCTTGGGGCAAGCCAGGAGGCAACAAGTCACCTACAATAGTTTATTGTATCTGGTAGGAAGACAAGTTCTCGACTTGCCAATTGTGTCCATTCAGTTGGTGGCCTAAAATGCGGCACTTTTAAATGGGCGTTTGGTCAGACTTCTGACGTTTTTTTGAAGTCAGGGTTGGCTGAGAAGAATGGACCAAACTGTGGCTAATAGGTCTGGCGGCTTTTCAGACATTTTAAGCATTTTATCGCATGCTGAGTACAAAGAAGGCCGGCCAATGGTGGTTCGTCGTAAATTTGAGAGAACAACCTGTAGAGTATATTTTTAGTCGGGGATCTTGCGTGACATTGAATTTTAATCATATCTTAACTTGAGATTAAGTTCCAGTCGTTTTTTAAAGCTAAAAATACTTTTAAAAAAGTTCATTCATTTTCCCTTCAATTGTTTTTGATAACCCAACTATTGGTAAGTTGATTAGAACCTGTAAAACAGATTTTAAGAAGCGAGTTTACGTAAAATCTTAAGGGTTGTTATGAATAATAATTTTTAAGTGTCTGAAATATTAATATTCTTTGTCAGTTTAAAGAAACAATCTTTAAGTTATGCAACTGTGCGAAATGCGGAAAGTAACACTCTCACAGATAGTTTTTAAAATATTTTAATTAAAACTAGTTTAACATTAACGTTAACAAGCTTTACAATAATTTCAACCATTTCCAATTTGTGATCCAATACTTATAATATTTATAAGATAAAAAACGTATGCCTGTCCTTAAATGAGATTTAAAACATCTTGTGTCAAGGAGTCAAGATCGCCTTTATAAATGGAAAATTTTAAATTGTTTATTGTTATGTAAAAATTTTTCGTTATAGAGTGTTTTCAGGTGACGTCACGACCAGCTAATTTCTTTTAACTGTTAACCTTTGTAGGGCTTTTAACTGTTGCTAAGGCGGTTGCTAGGTAACGAGGTATATGTTGCTAAGGCGGTTTTTAAATATAGGGTCACGTGATTGCAAATACTCCAATAGAAGAATTCCGAGGCCAGTCATTTTCTGTAACTGTTAACCTCTGTAGGGCAAAAAACTGTAACATTTCTGTTGCTAAGGCCGTTGTTAGGTCCGAGCTATGTGATTGAAAATGCTCTATAGCTAAAGATTCTTTTAATAATACTTTTCTTGGAAAAGTTCACTTATTTTATTAATTACTCACAACATCCTTTCTTACGCTGCTAACCGTTCCACATAAAAAAACACATTATAAACACTTTTTTTTGCCCTCAAATTAACAGTGTTATAATAGAACACTTCAACACTTTATTGTGTTGTGATAGTGTTCTGAATATGTTTGAAAAGTGTTAGAAATGTGTTCTAAAAATAGTGTTCTAAAATATGTTTAGGATCTGAAAGTGTTCTTAAATTTTAAACAAAAGACTATAAAAATACAATGCAAACGCTCTACACAAAATTAACACATTTTGTTCCTCAAATTAACAACACATTTGTTGTGTTGTCAAGTCACTTTAACACCTTATTGTGATTGAAATTGAAAGTGTTAGATGTATTTGCTTGCTCTAAAGAGCCGCTTTTGTGTTGTGATAATGTCATAGCGTTCTGAATAATTAAAGTGTGTTAATAAATGTTGTAAATAATTTAAAAAGTGTTATGCGTTCTAAAAATAGTATTGTAAAATATGTTTAGGATCTGAAAGTGTTCTTAAATTTAGAAAGGCTATAAGAACACATTTTATATCTATGTAATTCTTTAGCTACACTGTCTTTTTTTCTAACACAATCACAATACAATCAAAATGTTTTTGATTAGAAGTGTTCATTATTGTGTGTACATTATTGTGTTCATTATTGCGATGCAAAAGTGTTTCGCATTTGCACATTTGCAGTGCACATTATCTGTCTCTTAGAAACACAATCACAAAATACAATCAAAACTCTTTTGATTAGAAGTGTTCATTATTGTGTGTAGTTATAGCGTTGCAAAAGTGTTTCGCATTTGCACATTTGCAGTGCACATTATCTGTCTATTAGAAACACAATCACAAAATACAATCAAAACTCTTTTGATTAGAAGTGTTCATTATTGTGTGTAGTTAGCGTTGCAAAAGTGTTTCGCATTTGCACATTTGCAGTGCACATTATCTGTCTCTTAGAAACACAATCACAAAATACAATCAAAACTCTTTTGATTAGAAGTGTGTTCATTATTGTGTGTAGTTAGCGTTGCAAAAGTGTTTCGCATTTGCACATTTGTAGTGCACATTACCTGTCTCTTAGAAACACAATCACAAAATACAATCAAAACTCTTTTGATTTGAAGTGTTCATTATTGTGTGTAGTTAGCGTTGCAAAAGTGTTTCGCATTTGCACATTTGTAGTGCACATTACCTGTCTCTTAGAAACACAATCACAAAATACAACCAAAACTCTTTTGATTTGAAGTGTTCATTATTGTGTGTAGTTAGCGTTGCAAAAGTGTTTCGCATTTGCACATTTGTAGTGCACATCATTATCTGTCTCTTAGAAAAACAATCGCAAAATACAATCAAAACTCTTTTGATTAGAAGTGTTCATTATTGTGTGTACTTAGCGTTGCTAAAGTGTTTCGCATTTGAAGTGCACGTTATCTGTCTCTAGCAACACTTTTACAGCACTGTGGGTTTTACAACACAGTTGAAACACAATCGCAAAATACAATCAAAACGCTTTTGAGAAGAAGTGTTCATTATTGTGTTTACTTCGTAGCAAGTTAGTGTTTCAAGCATTTTCAGTATGGTATAGCTGCATTCCGTTAATAGTAGGTACAAATAATACGAAAAGGTTTTAAAATAATACGACTTCTTCAATCGCTGTAAATACCCTCCGTGATTTTTGTTTTAAAGTTATACAATTATTTTCATAGCTACACTGGAAATGCGTGAAACACTTTTGCAACACTATAATAAACACAATAATGAACACTTCTAATCAAAATAGTTTTAATTGTATTGCGATTATGTTGCGAATGGGTTGTGTGAAAAAAAGATAGCATTGTAAAAGTGTTATTAAAATGTTTCAGAGTCAGAAAATGTGTTCTTGTATGTGTTACGATCCAAATTTAAGAACTCTTTCAAATTCTAAACATATTTTACAAAACTATTTTTAGAACGCATTTATGGATAAAGCACATTTCTAACACTTTTCAAACACATTCAGAACATTATCACAACACAACAAAAGTGTTATTGTCTTTATTTGAGAACAAAAAAAAGTGCTGAGAAATGTGTTTATTTTAGTGTGGTGTATTTTAAAATCAATTATCAAAAACCAAAATGTTATTCAGTTTCCTTATTCCTCGTCAACGTCTCGGTGGGTGTCTGAGATGCCCTGGATGTTACATGCACTTGCCACAGAGAGAGAGGGTGTGGGGAAAAAACAGCGAGACACACATCCGCCGAATTGCAGCGGATGGCGGATATCCTTTTCGTCAATTTGCGCCCTCCCCACCTCCGATATCACCGAAAACAAATGCGGATATCTGGACTATTTTTCCCGAAAATCTGCAAAAATAATCGGCTGTATGGGGGAGGAACCTTAGTTATAATTGAGGTTTCGTGTTCCTCTAAAATTAGGAAGTTGGCTAGACACTATACCAACCAACTAGACCTTACTATATGAACCTGGTTTTTCACCTCAGGTGGTTTGTCTGATAACAGTCTGCAATTGAGTAATAGGTACTTCATATTACGTTATTTTTTTTTTGCTTGATCATACAGCAAAATATTCAGTGTTTGAAAGTAATCAATGAGGTATTTTCACAGTTTGAGATTAAATTTTATTAAAATAAGAAATAAAATGCCAGCCTAGTTTCTGAGATATAAATTTTTGAAATTTCGTTTTCTGTTTGGGCGCGAAAACAGTAAACACACTTGTTCGTGCGCTGTGACGTCACATCCAATAGGAGCCCGTTTTCTGCTCATGTGACTTTCCTGGAGTTTGTAAAAAATAAAATTGAATTTTAAAGTATTTAAAAAACATTTTTGAACTTAAAAATTTGAAAGTTTTAAACCATAATGTATCAAAAAAGTGTAAAATTAAACAAATCCCTCACTTATGAAAATACCTCATTGCGGAAAATAAAAATTGAGAAATGATATTTTGTAGGGGAAATATGAAATTTATCTACTTACGGCGTAAGTTTTTGCTTATACCCTATTAAACACTAAATATGAGTTTCTTTTTTTAAAAATCAATGCAATTTTGGTGTTTTAAGTAAATACTTTTAAATAATACTTCTTTAAACAGCTACTTGGTTCACGTAGGAACAGAAAACATTTGAAAAAGGATGTCCCACCTATATTTTTTTCCTAAATGAAAATATTGAAGAGTTAACTGTTTCACTCTCAAAATTATCAAAACAGTTCACAATGGGCAATTCACGCACTTTGATTTCATTTTTTTTTATTCGATATAAATATCCAAGAGAGGAATATACGGATAATTTTTTTTCTAATTGCGATGCTTATTTACTTTTTTATTTTAATTTCAAAGTTTGACTTTTAAAAAGAGCACGAAAATAGCAGCTGTCGTCATTCAATCCCAAACATTGGTTTTAAACAATTAGGATTCAAGCGATTGTTGACTTTTTCAACGCAGGTAGGCCAATTTAGTTTCAAAAGAAAAACTTGTGGGAAAAGCTTGTTATCAGTTCTTTCAACCAACCCACCTGTGTTTGTATTCATCCCCCTAAGATAACATAGCTAATTTTTACATCCTGTATGTCAGCTGGATCCCCAGCAGGACATCTTCTAAAATGTATTCAAATTGGAAGGGTCACAGTCCACACCCAGATTTCTTACTACCTGTCAATCATCCATTGAGTGTTATCTACAAACTCGTGGAACGATTTCACGGTTTGAAATTCAGGGAAGGGGGTAAGTAAAGTACGTTTTAGCGTGAAATTGTTGAAAGGGAAGGAGGTGTCATCCAATTCACAAGATAACAAATAGATCAGGAAATGAACTGTCCAGGTTATTTGCTTTGGGGACACGCCAAAACAAGAGAGTCGTAAATAAAATTTAGGCACGTGAAGGGAAGAAGGTGATTTATTGATTTTGCTCCACTTGACACCTGTTCAAAATCTTTCAAGTTTTTCAATTTTATCAAGGGGGCCATGTAAATATGTAGTTTCTGCATATTCTCAAATTGATGAAGTATTATCAAAATTTCAACTTTTTCTTTATGAAACTTAACAGAGTTTACAAAATACATTTCAGATAAGCTTTATTGATTATTGCTTCATTCTTTTTTAAACATTCTTCATCATTAATCTAAGTATCATTGGTATGCAGGTTTTAGGCATGAGATTTTTTTACAGAGAGAGTCAAAGTACATAAATTTCCACCACCAATTAGCCCTTAGCTATGAATTAGTCAGAACATTTTTTTTTTCGCAGGGGTAGCTAAGGTAAATCAACTTTTATGTACTTTCATTATTTCAGAGTTTTTGAATTTCTCAAAAATATTTGTATTTTATCATCTAGATTTGAATTTACGCAAAAACGAGTGATTAAAAAGAATTAAGAATTGTTAAGCTCTAGAGGGGTTGGTTGCAGATCTATAACACCTTCGTGTTTTCTTCATTGGCAAGGCCGGCATCAAAGGTTTACGAATCAAAATTAAAAAGCCTTTGGAGGACCGTGTCTAAGGGGGGGGCTAGGAGTTCAACCCCCAAAAAATTTGGGCAAAAATTTTTTAGTGTCTTTGAAGGTCATGTAACTGGTAAGGAGCGGTCCCCTTCGGGTGTAACCCAAAAGGTCTCAAAATGAGTAAAAACACTACTTTAAAGAGTAAAAGTTCCAAAATTTTTCTTGGGGAGGACCCCCAAACCCTCCTCGAAGTTTTGAAACCATGTAGGCATCGTTTTTCTTGGAAACTTTTGTAATTACAAGGAGTGGTGATCTTTTGGTGTAATACAAAGAGCTTCAAATTGAGCTAAAACACTATTTAGAGGGGGAAATTTCCAAAAAAAAATTTTGGGGTGGGATCCTAGACTCCAGACTATTCAATTTTAAATGGGAATGACATTCTTGTTGTTTTCGTGTCCATGGACGAAATGCTACCAATCACATTTTTAACTAAATTTAGTAATTAAATTTACCAAAATTTAAAATTCTATTTGAAACTTATCTAACATTAACTTTTATTTAAATTTCTTGATAAATGAAGTCTGTTTACAACTACTCCTTAATCTACCTTAAAAATCTAACTGATTTGTATCATTATTTTTTAACTAAAATAAAATACGAAATAAGCGGTGAGCCTCTCAGGGGTCGGCCACAATTTAGTGTAATCGGTCAAATCCGCCTTAAGCAGACTCTGATCCATCCAACAACACTATTTCAACGATGAAAGCAAGTATAAAAGAAGGGGCGTAAAACAATTTGTAGCTCTGGAAGGTAGGTAAATAAACTCCCCATATATAAGCCAAATCCTGACTTTAATCCCAAAACCCCTTTTAAGCAGGTGAAAGTATGGCCTAAAAGCAAGCTACTAAACAGAGCTGAATAGCAGAGAGAACAGAACGAAAAAAGATTCCTTTCTTCTACTCTCTTCCAACCATAGATAACAACATTAACCCTTCCCAATATGCAGAGAAGATCCAACCCCGCGACTTTTTACAAATATCCAATTCGCTATAAAGCGTATGTCTTGAATAGACATGTCAACAATGCTTGTTGCTGCGACTCCTTCTGACCAATCATAGCGCGGCCTCAAGAACCCCCCCTTTTTAGGCGTGAATGACTGACCCCCTTCCTTCGTAGTACCACCCACTTGAAGTAGAGCCTTTGAGAGTGACGGTCATATCCTTATATATCCCCTATATTGTTGGTTGGTTTTGCCTACTGTGTGTCACTTTAGTAAAAAACTCAGCTAGAGCTTGTACAGATTTGATTACCTTCAGCTTATGTACAGTTTTCCCCCTTGTTGAACTTTTTTCTCTGCTACACATGGTGAATTCAAAATAATTTCCTCAAGAAAAGTGATTAAACTTGAGGTAAGGCAATTAAAATTACTTTATTCCCTGTTTCTTCTTTTTGTTTTTTTTTTCCTGTACATGAAATGCATTCCTTCCCTTTGTGTATAAATTCGGAATCAATATTATTTTATATCAGTGTGTATGTGAGTCGTCCCTATAAAAGTTAAGAACTAGAAGATTATTTTTTATCGATATTTTATTTACATATTTTTTCTTGAACTTTTTATACTGAATTTTATTAGGAAATTTAGTGTTATCCTCCATTTATAAGAATTTTTTTATATAATTTGTGTACAATATCCCTGATTATGTATTATCCCCAACTTATACGTAGTACGGATAATACGTTTTTATATGGTATTTTTGGATGTAATTAAAATGTATAGGTAATTAGGTTTATTTTTCAACATGATTTTTGTGAATTTAATAATAATGTCCCTGAAAATTCATGGTTAATTTTACTTATTCCATTAAGGCTTTTAAAACTCTATAGTTTAACACATTTTTTTTTATAAAACTTCTATTTTAAAGTAGTATTCCATTTAGAAGTACTACTACTTTTTTAAGTATAAAAAACATTTTTCCCCCACGGATATGAATCCTCTATCTTGTAGAGAAATTTTGGACACATTTTTGTTTTTAAAATACTTCCCAACTTTATGATTTTTTAATGAATGAAATGCTCTAATTTTTAATATTGATTTTTGAAGAGAAATATTTTGCCTCAATTATTTTAATTTACCTAAATAGTATGTTCCTAATCCTATCATAAAGATATGTTAACATAGTATTTGTTGCATTTTTAAATACAATTGCTTAAATATTGTTCGCTAAGTTACCTTTCTACTTTTTTTGCCAGACTTACCGTTGATAAATACAATTTTTGCTCAGACACACGTATCTTTCACACGTATTGAGGCTAATCCTTTATAAATACTATCCATTAAACGTCGTTTGCTGTCTTTTTATTTATTGACAATTTTAATTCTCGATAAATAATTTAGCCTAAACATCGTTCGCACTTATCCCTGATAAATATATTATCCTAAAGCCCTTGGCACTGTGTAAGGACTTTTTGTGTTTGTTTCTATTTTTTATACAATCTCATTTACTATTTGACTAAACAACTTATTGATTATGTTTGCTACGAGTTTATTTGAGTGATTACCTATAATTGCTAACAACATTAAATCTAATTGCTATCAGCCGATACCCCTTTAAAAAATACTTTGATTAGGAAAATCAGTCGCTTAAAAATAGTACTATTTAATTTTAGATAAGTGTGTTTAACAAATTAGACTGTTTTAATTCCCTTAAAAGGAAATTTCTCCTTTTTATCGGTTTTTGATAAAAAAAAAAGACTTTTCTTTAGGTAATCTTAATTTAAACACAATTTTTAAACACATCAAGAAAATGACGGGAAAACTTTACAGTGACAACGACTCTACTTTTCCGAAATCTATATGTTTAGGAGGGATGGAACTCCTTCATCAAAATCTTTGTTAATATGTAAGTAAGATATTAAATATTTCTATGTATGTGATAAATAATTACTTGGTACACTAAAGGAATCTGATTGTTGCGATACTATTTCGGCTTTTTTTCGGTTCTTTCTGCAACATGTTTCTCCACTCGTACCTACCTTTCTTTACTTTCTTACCTTTGCTCTCCCAAAATAACTCCCTTCGAAAGAAAAAAAAGCCCCTTATCCGAAGAAAAAGACCCACACATTTACCACCCCCTTTCCTTCCTGTTTATTTTTTCTCACTCTCCCTCTCCTTGGGTTCCCTTTTTTTTTACACATACCAGTCCATCCAAGGTCGGCAAAAAATCCTTTTCTTTCATACAGACCCCAGTGGTCAGTGGGCTGCTGTTGCTGACCTAATGGTTACTAGGGGACAGAGGAAACGGATATTGGGGCACAATGGGCAGCTTAGCCCCCGTTTTGTGGACACATCCGGGGAAGGGGGTCCATTGAAGGTTTTCCTTGATTTTTTTCGGAAAAACGCAGGTGGAAGAAGGATAGAAAGAATCTTTATCGAATGTCTGTTTTAAATGCAAAGCGTACGAGTTAAATTATGCAGGGTTTGTACTCCTCCTGAAATTCCTGAAAAACTCCTGAAATTTGCATTTTTTCTGAAAGCCTTTAAAACTCCTGAAAAGTGTGGTTTTCATCCTGAATTTCCCCCTAACTCCTGAAAAACTATGCAAGAGCTAAAAGAAGTATTTTTATCTGTTTAGTGGATGTAATTGTTTTTAATTTGATAAAATTCCATCTTAACATTAACATCTCGTAATTCTTTGTTCTAAATTTAATTCTGATCTCATTCTGCTAGTAATATCGTCAAATTTTCTAAACTTTCTGGGGGCTAGATCTCTCTATTTACAATAGTGTGAAATTGAAAGTAATTTTGATACATTAAACTTTGAAAGTAATTTTGATAAATTAAACTTTGAAAGTAATTTTGATAAATTAAACTTTGAAAGTAACTTTGATAAATTAAACTTTGAAAGTAATTTAAAGATTCAAATTGGGGGGAATATTTAAATTAAGAACCATCCTTTGGAGTTGGAAAAAATTAATCCGGAGTTTCACATAGGTCGGGCTTGATGAACTTTGAAGAAGGTTTCATTTTTCTTAAGTGTCTAATTAGATAATTTTATACACATTTACCTATTAGAACTTAGAACTCTGGTGACAGTCCCAAATCCAATGCAAAAATTTAGGTAAGGCGTTATCTATAAGGTAGGAAATCAACTATATTTTTGTTTCAAAAAAATTTCCATCCCTTCAAAATGCCCTCTTTGAAATTTCAGATTTTTTTTTCAATATTTTCGTCAAAGTAGGGTCGTTATTTTATGATCCCTAGGTACACGAGTGCATATAAAAGCAAGATCATTAAAATCGTCGGGGGGGAGCGTACAAAAAAATACCTTTTAACAATACTTTTGCTATCCTGACTTGGTTATTAAAGGGGTTTGGTCTACATTCCTTTTTTTTTTCTATTCATCTCATCGAGGTAAATTGATGTCTAAAGACCCATCGAACCGTACTCGAGAGGTTCTTTAGAACTTTTTTAAGCAACCCTCATTTTTGAGGCATACTTCCTCCAACACGTGGTCAGATCCCATTCATCTCTGTCAAAGCGCAGAAGAATAATCTTTTCCCTAATCCATTCAGATCCACTTCAAAGAATCTTTTTTTGCACCGATCATTCTCATAAAGAATACCTCCCTTCTCCGCAGCCCACCCGTCGATTTTTTGACCACTGGTCAACGGTGAAACCCACGCTCAACCCTTTCCTTCCAGAAATGCCTTTACCGGCGACTTTTCCCCCTCTCTGCGGGACAGGTGTGTTCCCCACTTGTTGGAATTGAGAAGGTGGAAATTAGGGGGTTGAGGAGCTGGTGGTTTGAATGGCTTCGGAAGATCATCAGTTAGTTGGACGGCTCAAAATGAAGTAAGAGGTCGCATGATGATTTATCGGAGCCACGCTTATGGGCCATATTTCATATGCGGATGATTCTAGGGTTGGGGAATTGTTGTCTTGTTGCAAGTTGACATGGAAATAGAGAATAGAGGGGACTTCCTTTTCTTCGGTGGTGGTGGGGGGTCCTCATACTTATGTTTCGCTGTTGGTATGAATGGGCGGATCGGGGTGGTTTTTGAGGCTTGAGGGCTTTGAGACATTATATGTACTGTTGAGGAAAAACTAAATAAAAAATTCTGGGCTCATTGTAAAAATTCCCAATGACCTTTTTTTAAATATAATATTATTGAAGTATGCAAAATAAGTTGTCTAAAAATCGTTCTACACTAAATCACTAATTTTTACTTACTTTTCACATTAAGTAAGGCTGTCATGCTAAAACATGCTGTAGCTGTGATACCTGGAAACTTATGGGTATAACTACTCAGATCTACTAATTTGTCCAAATTTTAACCGATTAAAATTCACTGTTTTTTAATTCTTTAGTAGAAATTGAAACTATACTTAAATTCCGACGAAATTTACTGCTAATTCGTACATTACTGCTCGGTCAGAGTCCAGTGTCATATCAAGAAGGTACTATTCAAGCGCATGGTCCTTGCATTGATTTCGTTCCAAGTCAACATCATCTCACCAAAACACAAGTATTAACACATTATTCACTTTACCTAATAACTCCTGAATTGAGATTTCTACTAAATGAACCTGGTTGTAAAGATATTTAAAAAAAAAAGAAAGCCTTTTTGTACTTTTCAACGCGCTAACTCAATATATTGTATATTGACTCCATCTCTCATAAACTAAAAACAGTAAAACTGGGTTTTGGTACCTCTGATTCCTCAGTAGAGGAATCGAAGGTTTTCTTGGAGCAAGTTCGACTATACGTGTGGTCTTCTCAAAAGGAAAAAAAATTACTTGCTCTCATGTCCCCAGAAAATATCTTAAAGGAAAACACTAAATATGACTGATGGTTAAAGAAGGTGTTATGATTGATGTTTAATGTATTTGACATTTTATACACAGCTGAAACTCTCCTAAATCTTCCCACAAGATGGTTTTTCAGAGGGGTTAAAAAGGGAATATGACTATAGTGATCTTGGGGGCGTATGCAAGTATGGTGGGATGATGAATGCGTGCCTATGGGGGAAAACCTGTACTGAGTAAAGTGTCCCTTTTGTAGATGAGCACAGGACTTTGTGCTCATCCTCACTTTGTGTGAGGACCACAGGGATAGTCGTTCATAAACCTACATGTTGGTTTCTCGGAGGTGTTTGAAGAAATCTACCCCCAGTGAATTCCACCCTTATTTGAAGAACTGTTTGAAACTAGACCACCCGGAGATGAAGAAGTTCCAGGGATATATAAAGGAGAGATGTGCTCACATGCACCCTATGGGGAAACATACACCCTTTTATTGAAGGTGAAGTGAATCCCTATCCCCTGTGTGGGTGCAGGCCCGTTGCCAGAAACTTTATTTAGAAGGGGCAGCCTCATTTTCAGAGGAAGGGGTTGTAACTACACTTTTCTTTCGGGGAAGTTTACTCAACGTTATTTCTAAAGTACCCCTTAGGAGTACTATTTAACGTGAAGTTTTATATCACTTACAGGACAGGTAATATTTGAATCTTCGTGCACTTCAAAATTTTGCGTACAATAGGAGCCCTAAGTAATAATAGAGGGTCTAATAGTCGACTACCCCCCAAAATGTTTTTGGAAATTTGTCTCTTAAAAGTTATGTTTTAACTCTTTTGTTTGGGAGAACCATTCCATTCCTTCTAAGCTGTTGAATTTTCAAGGAAAAAAGGTAAAAAATAGATAAAAATTTTTTGAAGGGAAAAAGTAGTGCTATAACTCATTTTAATGAATTTCAGGGAGGGGTGGTTTAGGGCACCTGAAAGCAGTGTTAGGTTATTCTTTGTCCTTTTGGGTTATAACGAAAAGAGGATTATTCCTTGTACGCCGCAGAATTTTCGAGGAAAAAAGTGTAAAAGTAGACATTAGAATTTCGGGGGGATTTAATGGTTGAACCCCCAAATTCAAATTTTGTAGAAAAAATAGGAAAAATTTTAAGGATTCTGAAATTTTTCTCGCTGTTCTGGCAGCCTCATCTCTGCGCATTTTGCTCATTTCAAACTGGAAACGCTATTGTCAGTTTTTCATTTTGTGAAAATTTTCTGGGAAGGGCGAATAAAGCTGCTAGGTGGGACTCGGCCCCACCTGTTCCACTCCATGGGGGCCTGGGAGGTCCATCAATCCACTCTTTATTTGCATGAGGAATTTTTCATCCTTTTGATGTGTCAACCAGGTCGTGTGAAACATCCTTTTAAATCAGCTAGAAAATATGATTTTTGATTTCTACATAGCATTCATCATTTATTGATCCTTTTCTTGAATCCTTTTCAGACTGTGTCAAACCAAGATCGAGATGTAAGTAATGGATAAATCGATAAATGGGAATGGAATTTTATTTCTACCCCCAAGCGTTTCCCCACAACAATAACCTATTTTTCATACCTTTTGGCAATTTTTGCTATAGAGAGGTAGAGTTTTTGTTCTAGAGCCTCAGTATTATTCCGGCGACCCCTTTTCAATTAGCCAATTCACAGTATTTTTGCTCATGCGTTTTAAAAAAAACGTATAAATACTTTAATACAATACTAGCTGGTTTGACCCGGCAAAGCCGCGTCTTACCAGCTAGATTACGCGCCTTTGGCGCTGATGCGAGCTTCGCTCGTAACTACCACACGCTTGCAGCGCAGTTAAATTTTTTACAATTTATTACTTTTTTCAAGCTGCATCATTAGCGCTAAACTGTTCAATATTTTCAATCAAATTATAGGTTTTTCTAACCACAACTAATTTATTCTTATGCGTCATCTGAAGAGAAAGAAGTAATACTTTAATTAAACCTGTACCATTATTTTTTTTTATAAATCCAATATGCCTAGTATCCTGTTGTGATAAATCTAGTAAAACGTCAAAAAATTGAAGTTTGATAATTTCAAAGTAGATTTTTTCACGCTCTTTAAAAGACGTTTTGCCTGTGTTGGTAAAAACATTAACTGAAAACAATGGGGCAAATTGAAAAAAGTTTCTAATTTAAAAATGGAATGCTTTGAAGGAACGCGACACATTTTTGGCTCATCTAGGGTTGGAAATCTTCCGATCAAGACCGAGTTTGTCAAAATCGGTTCAGGGGTTCGGGCTGGCAGCAGGCCGAACGGAACCTCCCCATACATGTTAACATGGGGGCAAAACGAAAAAACCGCATAATTTAAAAATGGAAGGTTTTGGAGGAACGTGTTATATTATTGGCTCATCTAGGGGTGAAGAGCTTTCGATCAAGACCGAGTTTGTCCAAATCGGAACGGGGGTGCGGCCTGGCGGCCGGCCGAAAGAAAAACCAAATTATTTTAATATATAAGATTAATGAAATTGCTCAAGCTATCTCACTCTATACTAAAACCGACCGTAATAGTAACTTAAAAATCTCCGTACGCCTTCACCGTAACCCCAGCACATCTCCATTTCAAATTCCAGCCCCAAAGATTTCCTCTCCATAATTGAGTTAGGCTTAACCAAAAAGTCCGGCGGACTTGGGTCATCACGCGTCCGGCCGCCCCTGTTTTATTAATCGCGGCGGTGCTGACTAATCATCACGAGAGGAGGGGGCGTCACGACCCAAAGAAACTGCTCCACTATAAACCCCTAGATTGTCTTTTACACCACCGCGGGCTTTCATTTACGACTTGGCCGCGCACCTTTTTTCTTGATGGGACGCCGCCCGCATTTGGATACCGCTTTTGTTTTGTCAATGATTGCATTGGTTGCTATTGATTGAGACTTGGGGGTCTGTTTTGCGACGGATGCTGTTAAAGTGAATAGTTAAGCTGTAGTAGTCTTTATTTACTTTTCTTGTTTGCGTGTTTTAATGATGCTTAAGTTTCCGTAGTTTGTGTCTTAATACTGGTGAGGGACAAAATTATTGTTTTTTTTTGGCTGTGATTGTCTTTACTTTTTCAGGCCTCAAAAAAGAAAAAATGCGTAAACTTGCAAGTTTATTTGGTATTTTTAGATAAAATTTGCCTTTATTTGATAAAAAAACTCAAAAATTACATGCTAACACTGAAAAAAACTTGCAAGGTTGCGCACTTTTCTTTTTTGAGGCCTGAAAAAGTTCCATTTGCACTTGATAATTATCTCCTCGAATATTCCCGATATTTTCTTAAAAAAAAATTTCTGTGGGTTTTTTATTATATTGGAAACAATTTTCTCATCAAAATTTTTGTTGTATCTCTTTAGTCTTTTAATTAAATTTTTTAACTTCCTTTTTTCGCCACTGGGGGCGCTGCTGTCGTTTGCATTATGTCCGGCGTAGTTGCTGTACTATACCATTACCTCACTTGCATAGCTGTAGCTCTCTCCGTTCAAAAGTATTTTCAGGTTAAAGGGACTTTCTTTTGCACCCTGTATACTTGGTAGAATAATATATTGGAATACTTAAAGGTATGTAACAGAATTTGATTTCAAATGAAATAAGTATCTAAAAGTATTTATTTGATCAAGCATCAGGACTAGTGACTGAATCAGTTATGCCTTGGGAACATTGACCCAGCATTCCCATAACTCAATTCCACTCCAGTTAAAACGCATACTTTTAAAAATTGCAGTCCACCCACACAAAAACAGGGTGCATATATTCATCCCCATACCGCATTCTCATTCAAAAATGTTTCAACCTCAACCCCAATCTGATGATGATCATGGAAAGTCATCCACCCCAACTCCCATCCCCCACAACCTTTATGTATAATTAATTTGTAGGTCGCTCAAAAAAATTCGTGGTTATAAATAAATACTAATACTCATTCTTCCAGTGACTTTTACGACCTTTCTCCCTTGCCATATCTCATCTCCCCTGCACCCACTAGGGGAGTGAAGACTGTTTTAAGTACGTTTCGCAGAGGGCTTTTTTAATATTAGGGTATGACGAGGGGAAAAATAGGAAAGTATACGATAAAAAATAGGAAAGGGGGCTGCGCTATACGTTTATATACGAGACACGTGTGTGGTTGTCGTATTAACATATCTGTTCAAATAAGTTGGCTTTGTGGAATGGGTGGTTGGGGGTCTGGATTTTATGGGACAAGCTAGTGTATTTTTGGAAGGATGACCTGAGCATGGTGTAAGTACAATGTGGTGTGAATTCAAAATGGCTGTAGCGAATCGCCGTGAATGCGTTAAAGAAGTTTTATGGATAAATTGAGAGATTTTTTCAAGAGGATTGATTGAGGTTTAGTCATAGAAAAGTTTTGTTTTGTGTCGTCATAGTTGCCTACTTTTATTTTTTTAAAATGCATGGGTTCTCGTTCTCTATAATGTGCAGATGGTGTTGTTCATTAAAATTTCGAGGTTATCCATATAACCATCCATAATAGATAATTTAGGGGCAAAGTAAAAAAGAATAGAAGATTTATGCAGAAAGTTGTTTTAAAAAGTTAACTCGTTATTATAGTTTCTCAAGTTATGAAAAATTATAAAAAAAATGAAAGTGCGAGTTCAAATTATCAGGTACACTAAGTTAGTAGATAATTGTAATATCAAATTAACATGCACTAATTTGGCTTAATTTGCCAGACAAATATTAATTATCAAGGACAAATCTGAAATCTCTCTTTCCACGAAAAATTTCCGATACCAAAACTTCTTTACAAAACTCTCCAATTCGTCCTTTACCTTTGAAACGTTTCCAAACTCCCATAATCAATTTAAAACAAAACATCCTCATTCAGCTACCACAAACCAAACTCCGTCCAACCAATCAAAACTTTTCACCGCTTTGTCTCCAACTTCACCGCCTTGAAATTTTCTTCTATCTAAATGTTTAAAAGAAGGGAAAAGCTCGTTAAAAAGCAGTAGCCGCTCAACGCTTTTAAACGCCGCTAGGATCGGCCATAAAAGCCGGCCGTCTCTACGTGATGCCCAGTGGTCAGCGGATCTTTTATATTCGACTCAACAAAATACCGCGGCCTCTCCTAAAGAAACACACTTTTAAATGTTTTTGGGGCTCCGTTGAGAGCCCGCTTAAAAATTCAGAGCACCTATACGTGATGAAAGAGTCCCAGTGATAAATGTTTTTCGCGCAGAGGTGTAAAACGGAGGGAGGTCTCTGGAGGGTCTGGAGTTTGAATAATAAAAAGTTGGTGCTTTGGAAAGACCTTGTGGCGACTCGATGGAGTGAAATAAGGTGTAATCATGGAGTTCAACTTGGGCTATGAAGGTGCAAAGTTGTATTTATGGGGGGATGTGTTTTTAAAGTTTAGAAAGCGTTTTCGTGGATTCAATTGTTTCTTTTATTTCGGCACCCAATGCTTTAAAGTTCTTTATTAGAGGGTTGTTTTACTACTAAACTGTAATTTTGAAGGGTTTTTCTAATGTTATGTTACAAAACCAAATTTTTGTAAGTGCTTTTACTGGTTTCAAGTCTTTTATATTGATGCAAAACCGCTGTTAAATATTTGAGGAGGTTTAAATATTCCTAGCAACCCAACAGGTTTTGTTTTTACCGATTTCTCCTTCCGCATTTGTGACGTACTGGGTTAAAAAAACGTTGCTGAAGAGTACACAGAACGTGAGTAATTAAGAGCTCATTACGTCACCTTAATATCAAACCACTAATATCTCTTTTAGACAAACTTCGGAAATCCCGATCCTTTGATTGGTTCTCCAATCCACCTCGATAGTGAGTCATCGCTTACGAACCAATCAAATGAGCTTCTCCAACAATTCGATCGCCAAGGATCGGAATTCCCGAAGTTTGCCAAACGGAGATAGCAGTGTTTGATATTTTAAGTTGAAGATTAGTCTGGATACCACCTTACATGGAGAGAAAAACTATAGATTAACCGGTTTATCGGTGTTTTTGAAAAAGGTGTTATTTTCTCCGAAAAAATGTTTCATTACAAACCCGAACAAATATCACTTAACTGTCGAAATCTACTTGTTTTGAAAGCTATCTTGAATTACACACCTTTCAACACGCAACGTCGGGACGTAACAAGGCATCACACACGGAAACACAAGGGAAATATCAGGAGGAACACAAGAGAACCAACCATCAGCAAAAAAAAGGGGGTGCCAGCACCCCTCTAGATAGAGAAAGGCAGTTAATTTTAAGACGATAGGGGTGGTGAGACGCAGCAGCTTTTGCTCGAAATAGAGAAGATCTAGGTTTCAGAAAAAAGTGAAAGAGGGAGGGAGAACCCGTGAAAAAAATGTCGGGGTAGGGATCCAAAATAGGGAGCCACATGTGTTGGTCGCGTGCGCGCACAGGAAGCGAAGAATTTTTACAAGGGAGGGGGGGGGGAATAAGATGAGTTTCGGAGTTATGGTTTGCTGCGGATTATGTGTGTCACTTACTTCTTGAGGGACTTTTTTTTCATACAACGGGGCCCCTGTATTTGAGAGCGTGCCGGCCGTCTATCCGATTTTATCGCTGGTAAGTGATGCGAGGATTCAAGGTTGGTTTTTTGAAAGGCTAGCGCTCTGCTCTGGAGTTGTATTTTTAGGATTTGCATGCTAGGATTGATACACTTGAGGATTGAGGGACATTTTTTTTTTGGGGTGGAAGAAGATAGTAGGATATTTGTTCCTGGGTATGACAAGGACACCATACCGTTTCCATGTCATTTCGTTGTTGAGTCCTGTTGAAGTAGGGGGATTTTGGCTAGTCTAGTCAAGTACTAACGACGCTTTTTTTTTTAAAGTGATAACACGCCTACTCTAAATATTCGGAACATTTAAGTTCATTAGAGTTGAAGACCAATCACTCTGATAGCGCTGACTGGGATTTACACTAGTGATGTGACGTAGAAACGATGAAATCTTAATTTTTTCGAGAAAACTTTTTTTTTGGGGGGGGGGGAGATTCAACAGTATCTTTTTTCTTCATTAATTTCCTTCAAAGCCTATAGCAAATGATGTTCAGACGAAAATACAGTTCAGCCCATGGTCACATTAAAGCCACACAAAATTCTAAACTTACGTCATGTCGACCCCCCTGGTCGGGTTCCTCCTCCAAACCCCACAAATTAAATGGTATTCCATATACTAAGACCTATAAGCTATAAGAACAAGTTCCAAATGTGTCTAACTTTGAAGGAGCTCGTAGTAAAGCAGAGTTCGCAATGCCGAATGAATACAGTAGATATTATCGCCACATTATCTGTCCTCCAAATATTTACCACAAAGCTTATACGGGAATCATCCCACACCACGGACAATGCGAGTCCATCATTTCGAAGCGTGGCTTATAACCGTGTAACGGCGGTTACAGTTATGCCCCCGCTTCCGATGAATTTTTTTCCGCCGCCGTCAAAATACGAGGCAGATGGCGTGGGTGGGAGGCAGGCTCGGAATCTTCCACTTCTCTTTGAAAGAGACCTGCGAATTGAGCCGCCGTGATTTATTGGGTAATAAAAATCCGTCGGGGCGGGTAGGCTCCGAAGTGTGCACGTATGTTTCGGGGTGCAGCTGCCTGCGACGCACGCGCAGCCGAGAAGGTGCCAATTACTACAATGGTGCAGCCGATATTGTTTTTTTTTTCTTGGAGGGGAGGAAGGAATTTTGATTGGGGATAAACGGTGTGGTGAAGAAGGAGTTTATTTAAAGAGTTGGTACATAGGAGTTTTGGTTTTTGTTTCTGAGCAACGTTTTCTAGTATGTTGGCTGCATTCTCTAAATTCTGACCAGCTGGAATTGATTTGACACCCAAATATGAGCTGCTAAGAAGAGTAAAAGCTCAAATAAAAACAATAGTTTAAAATTTTGAGGTAAGTCAGTGTTATTTGGGTTTCTTTTATAATCCTTACGTCGTGTTAGTTGTTGAAGTCAGAAAAGTTCAGGAATTGGCCTGCAGGATTCGCCCCGAAAATTCCCTCTAAAAAAGAAACAATACAACAGCATTGCAAAAAAAAAGCCCTCGAAAACTTCTTCAGCAGGTGACTCTCGATTCAACATCACTATTTTATCAACAATCCACTTATCACTATTAATTTTTAACTACGTGTTTGAAGAACATCATGGCAATCATCATGTGAACTAATGACATTTTTTTGACCTGATATTAAAAAGAGAATGTCCTGAAATGTTATTCTGGTCTGCTTAAATTTATCCAAAACTGTAAGAAGCGGAGAGTTGCAACTGGCAATGCTCACGTCCCTTTTCCCCCAAGAATTTTATCTGTGGGACAGAGTGAGTAGGAACAATAAAAGAATTCTCTGACTATAGTGGCGACAGGCGACAGTACCATCTTGTGATCTATCCATTGAACTGGGTCAGGTAAAGTCGGTAGCCGCCCCTCCCCAAAGTTTACTGCTGTTGCCGCCTCTAAGGTACCCAATGGTTATATTTATTACTTAAGTCCCATGAACCTGACTGCACCACTTTAAGGGGCCAAGCTAGCTATCTCATCCTACAAACATGATAAAGCTTGAACAATAAACACGTCTTAGATACTATCTTAATAGCTTTATTTTTGTAATAATCTTAATTATAACCCTCTAAATTGAGAAAACCGTTTAAATATGTATCCTTTTTTTTTTACTATCGTCTGAATGGAATGAAGGTAGAGTATACCCCTATGTTCAATAAAATTGTCTTAATTATTTTAAAAGTCGGTGTTCCTTTTTTATACTTCTAATACCAGAGGGCTACCTGTATTTGCATTCAACAAATTTTATGAAAGAAATTATTTGTTCTTCATTTGTTAATAGTGAAATTTTTAATTGGGGCATTTTATCCAGTGAATTAAATTTTATTATTTTTTAGATTCAACGCATTTATTACGTACGAGAGGCTCGGGCAATTGTGGGCCTCATTTTCAGAGCTCGCTGGCCAGATTTAGCAGCCCCTGGTACATGGGGACGAGGAAGACAACTACCGATAATAGCACTCGATTATGTTACAAATACGAACTTGGGTATACTCCCCCGAAATTCAGGGCACACAATCCGACTTTTAAATTACCCCAATAAACAACCCACTCGCCAACATGGTGGGAAAATTTACCCTCAAACACCGCATGCTTTACACAACAAGACCACATAAGAAACCCTATAGCAATCAATGATGAGCCTTAGAAACTGCAGGCGCTGGGTACAATAATAAAATTGCAGAAAACTCTTCAAGCGGATTGAGACGTCTGTCTGACCATTCTCACAGGTGAACAGTCCGAGCGCGTCCAATCTCAATCATTGTTGCGGTCGAAATTGCCTGAGGGTGAAGGGAGATGGGGATTTAAAATGGTCAGTCTCTGTCCACCCGTGTGTAGGTTCCGCGGTCCGTCTATTGCGTCAGGGGCTATTGTTCGTCCGATCCCAATCCCCCTTTTGGGTATCAATTGTCAATGGAAGATCAAGGCGTTTCCTTGCGCAATAGGATTTCGGGCTCTTGTCACTGATGCATGGTGTTTCTTTTTTTAAGGGATTCTTACCATCTTGTTTAGAGCACCTTGGGAGAAGAAAGGCCGAGTTACAATGAGAGGGATTCCGTTTTTTTTATTTAGTTCTTTTGTGCGTCTTTTTAAACGTTCGTTGAATTCTTCGAGGGGGGTCTTGTTTACCTGTATCATGGATGGGCATTTTACTTTTATTGAAATAGCTCCAACTAAAAGTTAAATTGGTAATTATTTATTAATATTTTGCTTTTCATATGTTTATTTAATTTAAAGCGGTGTACTAATTGCCTGAAAACTAATTAGAATTGCACGTCCTCACAGTTTGTCTTTTTATTTCAATCTATGAATTTGCACTCTAAATTTGCAAAGTGCAAAATTTTGGTGGAATACGTCATAATTATGTATGTAACTGGAGTTTCATTTCTACTTCATATCATTGCCAATGAATATTAGAACTTAAGTTTGTGGGTTTTGGCGATGTATTTTATTGCCACATAATATAGACGCCATTTTCAAAGTGAATATAGTCTAGTTGAAATTTTGGAATTAAATTCATCTCTACAGTTTGTACGTTTTCGTGATGATTTTTCCTGTCGTCCATCAAAAAAAGCACAGATTCGCACTGGTTAAGAATTCCTGCCCTAAAGAATATTTTCCACCTTTCTCCCAAGCTATATGGACACGGGCAAAATCCCTATATCTATCGGATACCTACCAACAATCCAACTCTTCGGTTCAATATTAATATTGAATGGACGAATCGAATAATGGGAAAGGATTTGTCCAATACAACACAAAACCATTTGAAAGCAACACGGGATAATCTGCAGCACCCTTTACCACCCCCTCAAAAGTTGAACAACCCCAGTCGCGACTCTACACTCGACATCGTTCCATAACCGACGACATAATTTATCGCATGCCTGACAACAGGCCAGGCCTAATGACCACCCCGCTCGCATTGTTGTCTTGCTGAAAGGGTTTTTGAATTTCGGGGGATCGCGTGCCAGCTGGGGGACTCTTCAAGACAGATGGGGGAGGACAAATTAGTTAGACCCCTCTCTCAGAGAAATTTATGTGGCTGCGGTCTGGCCGATTGCTTTTTCCACGATTCTGGTTTTTCGCCGTTGGCAGCTGCGATGGGCAAATCTTAATCGGGAGGGGCTATTAATGAAGAAGTGCGGCCGGACAAAGGGGGCGAGCACCCCTTTATGATCGGTGGTTGGTGGTGGTGAGAGGTAGGGATTGAATCATCTCCGCCAGAGATTTACGGCCTCTGTGGTTGGGAGGGTGGAAAGGGTTTTGTTAAATGGAGGAATGATAATATGTATACTTAACGGTGTGGAAATATCATTAGTCATACTTCATTCATTCAAACGAATACCA
Source organism: Tetragnatha montana (assembly GCA_963680715.1). Lineage (NCBI taxonomy): Eukaryota > Metazoa > Arthropoda > Arachnida > Araneae > Tetragnathidae > Tetragnatha > Tetragnatha montana. The sequence goes on from OY796685.1 coordinate 32,802,833, forward strand.
TTGAATATGTTGGCGTTAAACACAAATTATCGACCATTTTCTTTTTCCGATCAGAATTTAGTCTTCGGTTAGCTAAAAAAAACTTCTAAAGTTGAAAACTCGTCCTAAGAGAACAGTGGTCTCCTAAAATTCTCCTCTTCGTTTAAATATGTATTTTCTAAAATGGTAACAGAAATAAACTTTATTCCCTCCCATAAATTTTAAGTGTTGCTATAGAATGAGTATTTCCGGTATTTCTTTCACATTCTCTCATCGACATTTCGAAAATGAAACTGAAACTCCTCGTGCAGCTAAGCTCCCTTTCGTCTAACACAGAAACGTTGTATGCTAGCGCCATCTATATGTGAAAAGGTTTACTATAATTTAAGGCGTGAGCGGGTCCACTCTTGGAAAAACGTCTTTAACAGGTTAGCAAATATTTTAAAATCCAATTCATTAAAATTGAAAAATTATGCTATGAGTAATCAATGATACGTTTAGTTCACTTTTTTTTTCAGGAAATTATGAAATTTTTGATTATTCTATTCGGCGACTCAAGGGGATATTTATTTTGAGGCCGTTCTCTAAAATGTCACATAAAAATTTCATGGGGGATGCATAACCGAATCCTTATATTACTTAACTATAGTTATACTTATTGTACTTTTCTATTTGATAAAACAACAATCTGGGACACTCCCTCTATGAAAATTAAGTACCTATTTGCTGTGCCTGTGATATTCCAAAGTTAATTTATTTAGAAACATATTCGCATTTAGAAACGCATGCATAATTGTTGTATACATTTAAGCATCAAAACATCCCCTCTGATAAATCAAACAGAACTAAGGGAAATAACGAAGGTCCGCCTCCCTATTACGTCACCCTGGGAAAGCATAAATGGGTGCGTTCGTAAATAACACAAAGGGTGGGCGACGAAGGGTGCACGTTGTGGTTTCCCATCCCGCTCGAATTAAATTATTAGTTTAATCCATCGAAAGGTCCCTAAAGTGAAACGTCGGGGGAATCGGTGTGGGGAGGGAGCTATTGTACCGTTCTTTTGGGGGAGATTAGATGAAGTGAAGTGGTAACGACGTAATTGCTACTGGAGGTGAAATTATTTCGTCGGTGCTTTGTCATAGGCTGGAGGAAATATCCTGGGTTTTGTAACTCTAATCATAATATTGTAATAGGTGGTTTAAACTGTTTTCACTGGTAGTGCAATGTATTTTTCATCGAAGCTATAAAAAAGGACTTGTATTAAGTAAATCTTCCGTCATTTGCAATGTTCTATTTTTTTTAAAAGTGTTACCTAAATAATATTAGGATAGTTAAGGTTGGTGGAATTCGTCAAATTTATGGAACGTAATGCTACTCGTATGTAGCGGACTCTACAGTACGTCCCGAGTTCTGTGAAACACGCATTTTAACAATTTTTAAAATCAGGCGGAGTGAACTTATTTTCTTGCAATTCCGAAGTATAGCGCTTGGTATAAAATACATGAAAATGAGCAAAGTGGGATTCTAGTTATTGAAATATGTTGCTACGCTATATAGTATAATAAAAGAATATAATTATGTCATTAAACGTTTTTAACAGTCGATGAAATAAAGGATACTTTTATTAACCAATTCACAACCTAAAAGTACTTTAATTAAAATTATAAGGAGAAACTATTGAATAAAATAATTTATGTAACTTTGTAGCGAAGGGCTTGTCAACAAAGGCTTTGCATCATCACCAATCGAAAAGGTTCAGCAGTTTTCTAGCAAGAGGATACAGACATGATAATTGGAATTTTTCAAATTTTACATTTAAATTTATATAATTTTAATTTTTCTTTATTTATATTTAGTGGGTGAAATTTGTAAGTTAACTTGCCATCACTTATTTCAGTGCAATACACTTCCACACGCGTGTCATAAAAACGAAGGATGAAGCGTGAATTTTGATTAATACTTTAGCAATATTTCTTTCCTTTAGGGCACGGTCAGCCAAAAAACCTATGGTATCTCTTCAAAAAATCTGCGGTATCTCTTCAAAAAATCTGCCCTATCTCCCCATTCATGACCCCTCCAACAATAGCGAAGGAGTCCGAAGTCACCTCCCCCAGTCAATTAGCAGACACCCGATAGTGACTTCTCGCTCCTCCCCGAGGGCTGTCTTTTGTTGGAGGGACCATTGAAGGGGTTGATTGCGGTTTTCCTATTGTCCGATAACCAGATACTGCAGATTTTTTGAACAGATACCATACTGATTTTCTTGCTGACCGCAGCCTTAACCATGTCTTAAAACATCTTTAAGTAACATACAAGAAATATCTTTATATAACATATAAGAAATTTTTTTACGAAGGCGGGGTTGTATTTTCGTAGAAAGTGTTACTGTGTTAACCAATCTGCTGCAAGGTAGATTCGTCGAGGGTGACGTAAATAGGAAAGCAGTTATTTCTAAGGAGTGAGAAAGAAAATTTTGTTCTCTCGATATGCTACTACTTATGTCATATGGCAATGGATCTCTTAACTTAGTTGTTAAAATTATTACTTGAGGTTTTCGGGTTGGATGGAACATTTTTGGTATCGATAAGGTAAGCAAAGAGCTTGGTTAAGGTCTTAAACCCTTTCTTATTAATATAACTTTTGAAGGTAATGTGATTTATACTGTCGATTCACTCACATTGAACTTTCCGCTATTTTAGATTATTTATTATTCAGTTGTTATTGTTGTTATGTTGCATATCTCCGGTGTTTAGCAACGCTAAATCAGGTCCATGAATCCTATCACTCTCAAAAAGTCCAATACTAAAATTGGGTCCGTTAAAAGATCCAGTCTGGAAACTTACTCTTACTACTCTAAAAACAAATCAAAACTCTTGCAATAATCTGTTAAATATTAATTTACTTGAATTTTATTAATTGTAGGAACGCCAAACTTTAGAAGTTTATAAATGCATGGATGTAGATAAAAAAAAGATGATTATAATTATTTTATCCCAATTTTCTTATGAATATTATTATCTAGGAAGAAGAAATTTATGAAATTTCTTCATATATCAACTATTTTAGAACATAGTTTATCATTTTCTCGAGGAAAATTATTACTGGTGATCAAGTGTTTTTCCAAGTCACTATTTGTTTTCAGTAATTTTTTATTCAGTTTTTGCTTTATTAACTATTTTTTGTATTAATACAGATTAGAAGGTTAGAGCTTTTATCAGAAAAATTATTCTAATATAAGTGTCTTAATATTCCTAATGCTTGGTGATTATTTCGATTCCCTATTTACCTTTCCCATTTTGTTTCAGGTGTGACTTATTCGGATATACTTGCCAGGGAAAAAGGCGAAATCCGTCGAACGACTAGATTTTTGTCCCTTCGATTTTTTTCAAGCGTCTCAAGATGAGTAGCTCTCCCTGTCATTCGCAATGGCTACCACTGCCTTTGTGAGGGAGATCCATCACTCGTTTACGAGCATCAAGTGCAAAGAGCAGCAGTCTCCATCACCCCCAGACACACAGCCCCAGAGCAGAGAATCCCCCGAGATGTCACCCAACGATCTCCCCCACTCCAACGGTCAACACGTCAACTCCACAATGTTCGATATGACCAATCACGACTCGGACAACTGTCCCGAGTTCACCAGCTCGGACAGCAACGACATGTCTGCCGTGTACCCTTACAGCGCCTTGCAGCAGATGCAGGCAGTGTACGGCGGTGGTTCCATGCTGCAACCACCTTCGGGCGTGTCCTCTCCGAACGGCAACGCGGTGTTTTCCAAGTGCCAGTTCTGCGACTACGTCCCCATGTCGGACTTGGACTCCAAAGCGCACCAGAACGTGCACTTTCCTTTCAAGTGCTCGAAGTGCGATTACGTGGCGAAGACGGAAGGCCGGCTGAAGAGCCACGAGAACAAGTATCACAGTCCGGTGCCACCCTCGACTTGGGTAGGCACCCAGGAGGGCGGCGTCTCTGGCAAGCGGCCGACACTTGCGGCTAACCTCAAGGTCAAGAAGCGCCCCGTGCGGTGCAAGGTGTGCGACTTCGTCAGCAGCGACAAGCGAGCCTACTACGACCATCTTCGGGAAGTGCACGACGATCCGAAGCTGCTCAAGTGCGACCAATGCCCTTTTGCCACGCACTATAAGCACCACCTGGAGTACCACCTGCGAAACCACTACGGGTCAAAGCCGTTCTCGTGCACACTCTGCAACTACAGCTGCGTCAACAAGTCCATGCTGAACAGCCACAAGAAGTCCCATTCCAACGTGTACCAGTTCCGCTGCGGCGAGTGCTCGTACGCCACCAAGTACTGCCACAGCCTGAAGATGCACCTCGTCAAGTACGAGCACAGCCCTGGAGAGACTCTCAACCCTGACGGTACACCCAACACCTCGGCGGTGATCGACGTTCACGGGAGAAGGAGGGGTCCGAAAGCCAAGAAGAAGATCGACAAGCGTTCCAACAACAACAACAAGCCTCTGACTTCCCAGGCGATGGACAAGGCATTATACCCGAAATTCCCCTCCATTCCCATACCACCGCCTGCTGTGTATCTGAACCCCAAGGTGTACAACAACTTCTCTGGGACGGTGTACTACCGACCCTCGCTCGTCGACAATTCGAACTGTTCCCTACTGCCTCGTCAGCAGCCCCCTCAGATCCAAGGAGGAGATTTCAGCCGTTGTCCCTATTGCAACTTCTGCTCGGATCCAGGGCCCGCTTTCACCGCACACATCATGAGCCACGTGGGACTGATGGACCCGAAGCAGTTCTTCCCTTTCAACTACATGGAGGAAGAAATGATGAGAATGAGGATGAATTCTTTCAAAACGGACGTCGGCCAAGGGAATTACTTCGCCCCTAAAGAGGGCGAAACTTCACCCCCACAGACCCCAGCTAAAACCACCGACGGCAGTGCATCTTCACCGATTAATGGTGATTCCTCCGATGCTTATTCATCACCTCGATCGAATCCAGATGCCTATTCCGGATGGATGCAGCAGACAAAAGCTCAACCTCAATTCCCTTATCCGGAATCGAGCGCCCTAAACTTGGCCAGACCTAAAACTTCAACTCCACCGGCTAAAACCTCTGCTGTTTACGAGAGTTACAAACCTCAAACCGACACGCCTTCAGTCTTGGATCTCAGCGTGAAGAGCACATCGGATCGCCAGCGGACCGATTCCTCTAGTCCCAACACTAGTCAATCCAGCTCCACCAGTTCCGGAGCAAATGATCAGCCAGTTCCTCCGACAAGAAACAGGAGGAAAGGCAAAGCTTTCAAGCTCGACTGTTATTTGAGAGATGAGGAGGCCGCCATTGATTTTATACCAAGTAGAAATGAAACTGAACAGGTTTTGGAGCACCCTGCAAGAGGCTTCGAAGTGCCAAAAGCTACTCAAAACTCGACAGTTAGACCTGAGCTACCCACCAACATGCAACAAAAGAGAAAACCAGACGCATCGGAAAACGTCGTGTACAAAAAGTTTGCTTTATCACCACCGAATGAAGAAAGGAGCTTCCATCATCAGCCGTTCTTCAACACTCAGTCTCCTCCGTTTACTCCTCCGACCGCTCAGAATTCAGCCAACAACGCACATGTTTTACCTTCGCCACCCCAGTCTCTGACTTTCCATTCTCCGAACAGCAGGACCCCCAGTCCGGACAAAAGTCACGGTCAGAATGCCAGGTCACCCAGGCTCGCTAAGGAACCCGCTCCAGGAGAAGACAGACCCGTTCCCAATGTGGTCATCAAGGTCGAGCCGATGGACTTCGATTCGAAACCCGATTCGAACGTCAAGAGGTGTCATTTCTGCGATCTCATCTTCGGAGATCACGAGATGTTCCTCATGCACAATCGTTACCACAGCGAGGGAGACCCCTTCACGTGCGGACTCTGCGGCGTCAAGTGCTATGACAGAGTCACTCTGTACAACCACTTGTTAAACACACCTCACCCCAATGCTGACACTGACATCACCGTCGTGGGCGTAGTAAAGCGCTAAAATGAGATTCCTAGCTTGTATTATGGTTTTTGTGTTCCTCTATATAGGTCCAATGTTCCTCTTTACATTATGAACGATGATGATGATTTCAGAAACATATCTCCTTGTGATAGACTGCAACGCTACAACCGGATGGAACACTATTTTTATGAAAAAGCGTACTGTAGTGAAGTTTGTGAAATGCTGGCTAACTGTGCTGCTATCGTGCTTACGTTTTTGAAGTCGAACAGTTGTGCCATAGTGGATTGATGAAATGTAGGTAAGGCGTGAACCTAATTTATGCTGGATTGTTATTACATTTGATGACTTTCACAATCACTGGCTTCTAAAAAGTGTGCGGTTTCTACTGCTCAAACTGGCAGATTTCTGAGAAAGAAATTGCTAGTGTCAATCAAAAATATTTCATCATTATTTACTGATTTAATCTAATTTAGTTTCTTAAGTATGCCAAAAGGCTTGTGTAGTGTATAGTTGCTTATGCTCATTGGAAAAGGCCAATGAGAACAAAATCTAATCAGTACTAGTCATTATTTGATTTTGCAATAAGCTAAGCTGCATTTATACCGATGCCAACCCCCCTGTGTTATTAGTAGAAGTCAGCAGCATCTGCTACTTAAAAAGTAGAACATTAGTGATTTGGTAAAAGGGGATAATTTATTCCTTTTTTTTCTGCAATTGTGAAATATTTAAAACTGCTATTGGGCAAAACCTTTCTGAACAGCACAGTGATCACAACTCATTGTAAATAATCTTATTTTCCTTGATGTCAACTCTTCAAAGTTCCTAAAAGTTTTCAGCATTTCGAGTATGTTTAACCAAGAGCTTTATTTTATGTCTTGTCGTTTTCTTGTGGTTTGTTCCTGACTTAGAACAAGTACAGATGGTAGACAAGTAAAGTGTGTTGCCAAAACTATATCTGTTAAAATTTTATAGTTCCTGTTTTTAAGTGCACAATACTGCATACGGGTTTTTATATGAACTGAATAGAGAGAGTTTAATTAGAAGGTTTAATTTTGGTATTTTTCATTCACCCACATTTTGGATTTCTGATATTTATATTATAATTTTTATTAGTACTAAATATTTTCTTTAAAAACAATACGAGTAATTATAGTGAATGCTAAAGTTATCATAAGCTTTTGTATAAATGTAGAATCCATGTTTACTCTCATTTAAAATCTCAATATTTATCCAAAAAGAATGCCTCTTAGTATATCCTTGATTGGACATGCTTTTTTTCATATAGCTGATTTAAACGTACCTTCATTTTATTTCTGATATTTTTCAAAATTGTTTCCCCTTAATCGCCCTTGGAATTTCACTATCAGAAAGGAAAGAGCATGAGAAAACTTGATGTACCAAGATCCTGGTCGTAGGTTCTGACTTCATATCAGTCATAAAATATTGGTTTTCCACAAAACAGATGTTCGAATCTTAATTCATCCATGATGGTTTTCTAATTATACTTTCTCTATTTATGACTTTCACTCGATTACTACTACAGAATTCTTGAGATTTTATTTGAGACTATTTGCCGCACGAAAAAATAAAATCTCTATAAAATGTATGTTTGCTTACAACAACGAATGATGGGGTGTGTTAAGCATATCATTGGAATATTTTTAGCACACCTACCCCGAAAACTATTGAAAGAGGTAGGCGCAGCGATTCCGGAATCGAGTACTTTTTATAAACTGAATTATTGCTTCCATGTATCAAATAATAGGTAATGGCATTGCATCACTAAAGGTGTCACATGTGCTATCAAACTTTCGCTGCAGGTAAATTCAAATGCGTCAAGGCGTAATTGGCGCTCTTTTAACGACATTCTTTGTTTCCTAACAAAAAATTTTATTAGGCAACAAAAAATATCCCCAAATGAGCACCATTAAAGCATTGATGCCTTTTAAAATGGGAATTGACGCGAAAAGTTTGATGGCAGATGTGGCCTCTCATGCGAAGATTTATTAAGTCGAAAGGCTTTACCATTCTAAGATGCAAAAATGTATTTTGTGTAGGAAAAAATTATTTGAACATGCGTATTCGATTCTTTGAAGTACTCGATACTTAACTATACAGACATTCCTTCCCATCTAATTAGGGCTCAAATTTCGATACATATAAAAAAATTTCGATACCAAAAATTTTCTGTTTCGTCCATCATTAGTGAAGCTTTCTGAACATGTAGTGATCGAGTGAGTCGTACTTTTTATAGCAATTGTGGTGCATACAAGTGTTCATTCAATTGAATCTTACTACCCGGCTTCTCCTGGGTTACTCAGGGAAAATAAACAACTTAAAAATACTCAGCTCAGAGACCGGGTTTCTACATTGCTTATTTATCATGTTAATATACTATTCCAGACTAGAATCTATGTTGATCAAGAATTCATGAATTCATTATATTAAATTTGAGCATTTTTATATTATGAGTGTATGATGTTGATATATGAAGGGTTTCAGTACCTACTTCTTTATTGATTATATCTTCTATGGGTATGAAATAGTGGCGCTACCCTTTTAAATAGTAGCCTTTAAAAAAATTGTTTTTGGTTGAAGAAAATTAGGCACATATTTATTAACCCTGAAGTCCCAGGTATTTAATGAAATATTCGCTTTCCTTCTGTAGGTCGTCATTAATATAAAAAAAGAGTTTCCATAAATAATGGAAACGCTACATTTATACCACTTTGTTTTTGTTTATTATAGTAATTATATGAAGGAGTTACTTCTAAACAATCAAATAATATTCATTGAATCTAAGGAGAATCATGAGATCACTCAATTTTCCCAACATTTTTCAGGAGAAAACAAACCCCACCCGACTTTATATAGCGTACGCTTCTAAGCATGTAGCGGTAACAATTTATTATGGAGATAGCAGCGATTAAAGTGGTATTTTAAGAAACCCCTTTATTTTAGGCAATCTAGCTCCTACTTTCCAATTCAAAAATGGTTAAATTAAGTTGTCATAATGCGCCTTAAGCGACGTACTAATATTTTACTGAAGTTGGTTTCACCAGTATACTCTTTTTGGGTTACTAATTATTTATTCAGAGGAGTATGGTAAAGTTTGAGAAATCACCCAAATAATATAAATTATTTGAAAATTCCATTGAAGCTATTACTGTTAAGAAAAATGGTTTACCTATCTAATTATATGGTTGAATGGAAAGCTGCTTGCTCATTTGTTCTGTTTTGAGATATTATATCCTTTTATCTATAATTTTTTGTTATTTGTTTGATTGTGTGTATGGAATTTTTTTTTTACTCTACTCTTGAATAAATCATTATTTTGGTGAAAATAACTCAATATTCTCTATAAATAACAAACAAAATTAACTATTTCATTAAATGTAGTGGAACGTATACATACAATTTTCGAAAATGGGGTACTTCTTTACAAGACAAGATTTTAAAAGATGTAAGGTCTAGGTTTCATGAGGGGCCATTTACAGATTATGTTGCAAAGATTTTAAAGGATTTATTTTATCACTTCTTCCTTTCATGTCAACAAGTTGTAATATGTTAGAAACTCTCTTCCATTGTGGTGTCTCACTTTTTCAATTATCTTTTTTTTACCTAAACTGTCTTTTTTAGAGTTGTTTAAAAAACAGTTTTAAAACCAATATCTTTACACCCAATGCTCCTCCTGAACGTGCGACATAATTAGTTTGTGTATTAATTCCCCTTCGAAATCTTTTTCTGCCTACCCCACTGCCTATCATGTAACTTATTTAGAGTCAAACTAATGATAAAAGAGAAAAAATTTATTTTAGGCTACAAATTTTGATGCAACAAGATTTAGTTAAGTTCTTGTATTGATTTAAGTGATATCATAAGTTTCTTTAGTCAACGAAATGATATCCTCAATTTCACATAACCTTCATCTTCTTTAGGCACCAAAATGTTAATTTTTTTTATTTGGATAAATGTGTTATTTATAATATTACTGTTATTTAAAAGGGTTAAAATAGTAATCAAATTTAAAGTGGATAAACTCGTGTGGGAGTAATTATGTTGACTTTGTTGTAAATACTTGATGTGTATACTGTATAAATGTGTAAACGGAATAATTTTAAGTAGTTAATAAATTTCTTACGAAAAATACTTTTGTAAATTTTTATTGAACCTGTGCTTGAGCAGTTTGAAGACTCATAAACAAAAGAATTCATAACACTGCCCAAAACATTTAAAAAACAAATTAATATTTTTCTCATTATCTATTCTAGTTACTTTTATATGTTATTAATAGGTATATTAATTAAGTACCTTTAATCTTCAGTTGGATTCCAGGTTCTCATCAATAGCAAAAAAATAAAACATTTCCCGAATACAAAGGCCTCAAAAAATAAAGCTTCAAAATTACGTTTTCTTTTGTTATTCATTTCCAAAGCAAGCAAACTTTTTGAGCAATAAAAGAAATACTAACTTATATGACCCGGCAAACCCAGGTCTTACCAGCTAGATTACACTAAATGACAATCGTTTATTTGCTACCTGAGAATTATCAAGATTTTTTACTAAGGAAATTCAAAGTCACCACTAAATATATTAGGGAAAAGTTTTTAAGTGAAGTATATCCTTTCCTCCTACACAACAGTACCTGGGTAGTCCACGCTCCTGGAAAAGAAACTGTTCTATTTGTAGACTAAAACCCCTAATCATTTTCATCTTTCTCATGTTATGGAGCCGTTTCTATGATTAAAAAAGAGAAGTTTGTCATTTCGGGGGAGGTATTCCCAGAAATTCCCCCTAGGCAAGGGAATAGGTCAACCTCCAGTATCTAAAAATGAGGTAAAACACTATTATTTAGGGAAATTTGCAAAAATTTTCTTGAGGATGACCCCCCCCCTTCAGAGTGTTTGTAGACTAAGTCAAGATGCGATTATTACACGCCTGAGAATTTTTCTAAGACGAATTTCACAGTCAAGACCCAAAGCATCGTGAAAAAAGTTTAGGTTAAGGATCTGCTTCATTTCATCCAACGGTAACTACGCTTTAATCACCACTCAAAAAATTTATAAAATTGTATCAAATTAAACTGAACGGGTACGGTCAGGGAAGGGGAGAATAAGAGGAAAGCTTGTATGATTTTTTTTTCTGAAATGCAATAGCAATTCAAAAGGTGAGTTCTAGATAAATAATGGAACATATTTTTAGTGAAGCATCTTTATTTCATCTAATCGTTGTAAGAGTTGGTTGGTTAGTTAATTGTTATTTTATGGCGCCAGGGTTTTAAGAGGTTCAGGACAAGGTAGGTTGTTACAGAACTGAGGACGCACCCATATTTTTTAAAATAAGGAATTTTATGGTCACCGCTTAATGAATTGTGCAAAATACTTTAAGTCAAGAATCTTTCTGCATTTATGTTCGAAAAAATATCTCATAATCACCACTCACAAAATTAAGAAAAAATTCTCAAGTTAAATGAAACGGCTGGGTTGGTGGTAGGGGCTTGTGGATGGACCAACGAATTGACTAATGTCCTTTTCATTCCTAAGACTCTTAAATTGCCCAGTTTCTGTCGTAGGCAAAAGATATAGTCTTGAAATATTTCAAAAAAGAGTGTAAAAGTCTTCAAAAATAGTATTATTTTTAAATAATTTGACTGATACGGTTACAGTTAAGAGTCGAAGAAAAAAACGTTAAAACCCCCCGTGGATGCGCAGGAAAATTTATAAATGCCCAACTGCATTTATGTCCGAGTGCTATACCCGGGGAGAAGGCTCAGATTCGATCTGAGGGCCTTTGGGATGGCAGACTGGCGAGCAAGTACACCAAGCCATCCGTTCCTGCAGCTATGCCAATCTTTTAATTAATTTGAAGTTGATATTCCACCATACTTTTATATATTTTAGTTTACTTTTTATAATATAGATGGCGCCAGCATCGTGTGACGTATAGAGGGTAAGCAGTTGCGCAGCGTCTGTTGCACATAAGTTCCTACTATATATTTCAGCATTTAAAAAATAGAAAAATTCCGAGGATAGAACCTGCGAACTTCAGGTCGAGAGAGCAGTGCGTTAACCACCATGCCATACATCCTAGCAACCACTAAGTCTTAAATTTAAAGTGTATATTAACTTTGAATAAACAGAAAAATTTATAAATGCCAATCGGCATGGGCATTTATTTCCGAGTGCTATACACGTGAGAGGCTCAGATTCGATCTGAGGGCCTTTCGGATGGGATACTGGTGCACTAACACACCAAGCCATCGGTTCCTGCAACCAGTCTGTTCTTTTAATTAATTTGAGGTGGACACTTCACCATGTAAACAAATAATTTACTTCCAAATATTTTTAAATTAATATATTAATTTAAATAAAAGAAAAAACAGGGATCGAACCCAGGTACGGTGCATGCGAGCCACACACGCATCCACCTAGCCATCAACTCACACAGCTACGGAAACAAATAAAAGCTGTGGAATTTAATTTATCAATTTAAAAAGAAAGAAAAAAACAGGGATCGAACCCAGGTACAATGCATGCGAGCCACACACGCATCCACTGAGCCATCGACTCACACAGCTAAGGAAACAAATAAAAGCTGTGGAATTTAATTTTTCAATTTAAATAAAAAAAAATGCATTTCTTATTTCACGAGATAAAAATTTACAGAAAAGAATTGAGGCTTCTATTTCTTATTTCATTGTAGGTTTATTTCACGAGATAAAAATTTACAGAAAAGAATTGAGGCTTCTATTTCTTATTTCATTGTAGGTTTATTTCACGAGATAAAAATTTACAGAAAAGAATTGAGGCTTCTATTTCTTATTTCATTGTAGGTTTATTTCACGAGATAAAAATTTACAGAAAAGAATTAGGGTATTACCTTTAGGATACTTACTTTTAGATGCTGATGTATTTACCACGTAAAAACGCCAAGAACCAATGGAAGAACTAGATTCTACATCGATGAAGAGAACGCGATAGTACTGTATATCGTTGATAATTAAATCAAAGTAGAAGGTGTGGATTTGCAGTTAGGCTAACCTTGTGAATGAAAATACTTTTTCACCATAGAAAAAAGCAATGTAGAGAATGTGATATAAAGTTTTAATATTTTGGGCATCAATAATAAGAAACTCTGTAATCTTAAAAATAATTTAATTCGTCGTTTAAAAAACTAGCAACAAACACCTTCAATCATTTCTAAAATGCAGTTTTTTACATAACGACACCGTTTGTCTTGGGTAGATTCTATCCATTTATCAAGGTAGGCTGCCACTTCGATTGAAAAATAGTTACTTTGAATACATGTGCAAAGGAAATCCAAGTCCTTCTCTTCTAAGATAGAAGGGAATATCCTAATGCTTTGAATAATGCCTTTGTCCACTTTCATTACAATTTCCAGATTTGAAGACTCGGTGCTTGTTGTTAAGGGTAAAGGAAAGCACTTAGTGACCGTAAATAGTGGAGTTTTGCCGAAACGCCAGGACCAGCTTCGGAGCTTTTCCTTTATGGTTTCGAACCCGGGACACAGTTGTTCGTTAGGGTGTAGGCAAAAGACGCTTGTGTCATCAATCTAGAAGAAAAATAGGTTTCATTATACAATAGGGTGCCACTTGTTTTTTTTGTTTGTTATACTCTGGATAGTGGATTATAATGCCAACAATAGTGGCACCCTGTTGTATAATAGCACACTGTAATCAATCAATTTTGTAATCAATCGGGTAAAAAACATGAGTCCAATTCCTCAGATTAGCTCTTTTAATCAAACACGGTATTTAAAACAACGAGTTCATTATAACAGTATAAAAAATTCTCAACAAGAAAAGGAGTTTCCTAAAAATTTGAATCAATAGATTTATCTGTTTCTTGAAGTATACTAGACTTCAACGTTACTTGACCTTGGAGGAAAAAAATAAACGTTGTTTCCAGCGCGGTGTCTGAATTTTAAGTGAAATTAAGAATGTCAATTTAAAAATATGGTTAGTTTTTTAAACTAATGTATATGTTAAGGGGAAAGTGATTAATCGGGCATAATTATTAATGCCCGCCTCTACTTCGGGCATTATTAATAATGCCCGATTTATCACATTGCCCGTAACATATATATGGCGTCTTTTTATCACGATTTGGGTACCGAAACTCCTGGTAGCAACACAACAGGCTTTCTGTTTACGCAGGTTTTCCTTCCGCGTAGTGTCGTCATAGGTTCAGGAAACGTTTCAGTCTAGTATAGATAGGGTAATAAATTTCATCCTCAGAGGATAGTAACCAGAATTTAAATGCTTAAAAATAAAAACTAATAATTTTAGAGATTTGTTCTAAATAAAAGAAAAGTAAAATTTTGGATTCAATATTTGAATTGCAATCAGTGTATTTTTCAATTATACACATTAATGTTAAAATAAAATCATGGAAACTTCCACCCCTGAAAACAATTTATTGAATCATTTCCCAGGGTCGCGTCTTTTGGATATTTAATCCGAATATTATATTCAATATTAGGACCTTACCAGCTAGATTACGCAACTTCGGAGATATGCTCTTTTAATGAAAATTTGCAGTTGGAAGTATGTATCTAGATTAGGGTGGCCCTTATTTTTCAAAGTCGGAATTTTTTTGGGCACCCCCCCCCCCTAATTTTTTTCCTTTTGCCATGAAATGAAAGTGTGCAAAAGGATTTTCCGATATTTTAATATTAACCCGTGCCGCACGGCGGTTGAAGTTTGAATCTCATAGCGCGCCATAGTAACTATGGCTTAGGGGAATAGCTTGTCCGCTTGCTTCCTCTAGATCAGAATGAAGAAAAAATTAAATAAGAGTCACAAAATGAGCATGTGTGATGAAGATGTTTGTTAAAATCCATGAAAACTTGGTTAAATTTGATAATATTAGCATAATTTATAGTTACGAAAATTCGCTCTTCAGACACCACCTTCCCCCACTGGATGGGTTAATGGTACTGTCAATATTTTGGAACACTATGCGGACCGAGAGCTTACGCATTTCAGATGTCGCCATCACATATACTAATTGATATTAAGAAGTGTGTTTGAGCAAGAACTGCCCAAATTAAAATAAGTCCAGATGTGATCTTTGTTAAAAAAAAAAAATAAGGGAAAGATGCAATGCTATCAATAAGGAAGACGGTGAAAAATATTTGATGGAAATATCAATCAAATATAAATTTTGAGCACTACTTATTTATTATATTGTTAATGCCCTAAAAGAACGGAAACACGATTATAAGGAGGTAATTGAATTGTGTGTAATTTTTAAGGGGAAATTCAGAAACATTATTTAAAATTAGACCACTAGCTCTACATCATGCCAGATGGATGGCTAAAGCCACTTATTCCATGAAAATGTTCCAAGTTTAGATTGGTTGGTTCACTTTTTTATGGTGAAAGGTCCATAGCAGGACGTATTGCGCCAGACACAAGACTAAAAAAATCCTTTTAAGTGGGAAAAATCCTTTGTCATTCATGTTTAAAAACCATTTGGCTTTAAAAGAACAGAAATTGAAAGGTCTAAAAGAAACAATTGTTTATTTCTTGTGAAGATCTATGTGATAGCAAGGATAGAAAGTACCCATTGGCCATCAGTGTTAAATGATTTAAATTTATTACAGGCTTTAAAGAAATGCAAGACCATTAACAAAAATATTTCTTTGGTTGATGTGACGAAATTTGTCAATCATTTGTTGTACCTTAATGAAGAATATGCATTCCATCCATTTTTAATGAAAACATCGATGTGGAATCAAAAAAGCGCATAATCAAAATTTCAAACGTAATACTCTTAATACTGCAAGAAAATGCATCTTTTATTTTATCCTAATGAAGTTGCCCGCGTCAGTTTAATTAAAATATCTTATTGGGATTTTTTAACTTAGCCATTAATATTATTTTTGATTATCTTAGGAATATTCACATATAAAAATTTCACTAAACCTAATTACGGATTGATTCCTTATTTTTCAGGGAAAAATTGAGGACTTTATTTCCCAAAAAACTTTAATTTTATTAAGAGATTGAACGTTGATATTAGTTCCTTAATCCAGAACTTTGGAATGATGACTTTTCTTACCTAAATACCAGAGCCATTTCAAAATTTGACTGCTGTAAATGACACAGTTGAAAGGGGTGTAAAACTACCCCGATTGCAAATATTCTTCTTTTAAGCTTAAATTTGAATAATTGGTCCTAAAAGTGAATAAACTCTTTATTTCTTTTTTAAGATATTACTTAGAATTTAATAAATGTTATAGATATATAGAATATGTTATAGTGGACCCTGATTCCCTGAACAAGTACTAAGTCAGAAATTACTAAAACAACTTTATTAAAATATCTAACATTTAAAAACTTTAAAACTCATAACAAGAGCCAAAAGGGCTCGCTGCAGCAAAGCCAGTGAAAGAAGAAAAGTAAACCAGTTAGTTGGCAGACTAACTAAAGCAGAACTTTGCACTCGAGGTGTTGCCACTAGTAAAAACTTGGTCACCTTGAGGGCTCCATAGAAGCATCGATATTAAGAGGAGAATGGCTCGAGTCCGCCACAGTGCTCCCCCCCAAGTGCCTATGGCACTGAGGTCAGAATTATCGTTGAACGAACCGGACTCTTCTTCCATAGCGAGTGAACAGCGGCTTTTCTTTGACGTCATCTCCGGACGGCCTCTCAGACTCTGTTTCGACGGAAGGAGTTGGCGGCGAATGGGAGGATAGCGTCGAACTGCCAGAAACGCCATCCCGAATGCCATCATGCCCCCTAGATGGAATGTCCTTATCGGCCGATAAAAAGAAGCAAGGTTTCAAACGGTCAACACTGATAGCTGTAGCTTTACCACGGACCGATACCGTAAAGTGTTTCGCAGATCGCTCCAAAACCATGAAAGGACCATCGTAGGGTGACTGGAGAGGCTTTTTTACTCCACCATGGCGCACAAAAACATGAGTGCAGCCGGACAACTCAGGATGCACAAAAGATGTAGGTTTGCAATGAGCAGAAGCTGGCTTAGGGGTCAAGGACTGCATCTCAGTTCGGAGATGCTGTACGAATTCTGATGGATCTCGACAATTAGTTACTGTAGGAGAGATGAGATCTGCCGGAAGGCGCACTGTAGTACCGTACACAAGTTCGGCGGCCGTACACTGTAAGTCCTCCTTAAAAGCCGAACGCAAGCCCAATAATACTAGAGGTAGGGTGTCGGACCATTTAGGGTTGTTATGACATCTAAGGGCCTGTTTCATGGACCGATGGAATCTCTCGACGAGGCCGTTGCTCACTGGATGATATGGAGTTGTTCTAATGAGCTTTACTCCAAGTATTTTCGCCAAGGCCGAAAAAAGCGACGATTGGAATTGCCTACCCTGGTCCGTGGTGACCACGGCCGGAACACCAAAACGGGCTATCCAATTTGATACAAAGACCCGTGCCACTGTTTCCGCAGTGATATCCGAGATTGGCACTGCCTCAGGCCATCTGCTGAATCTGTCGATGCATGTCAAAATGTAGCAGGAACCGTTGGATGGTGGCAAAGGACCAACCAGGTCCAAATGAACATGATCGAATCTTGCAGCGGGTAGGGAAAATGGCTGAAGAGGGCTCACGGTGTGACGGATGACCTTGGATCTTTGGCAGTCCATGCAGGAACGGGTCCAATGCACGACGTCCTTGGCTATAGAGGGCCATATGTATCTCTCCAGGATGAGCTTTTTGGTTGCTCTTATGCCTGGGTGAGACAAATTATGAAGGGATTTAAAAATAGCCATTCGGTACTGCAAAGGAACGTAGGGACGGATTTTTTGGGAAGCTGCGTCACATACTATCTCCAGATCTTTAGACAAGGTCATTTTCTGAAACTTAAGTGAGCACGTCGGATGAGACAAAAGATTTTGGAGCTCAGAATCACCTCTTTGTGCAACAGCCAAGTCGTGAAAGTCCAAAGGGGCAGTTGATATCTGTTGGACTCGAGACAACGTGTCGGCAACTATATTGTCAGTACCGGAAACGTGCCTTATATCCGTGCTGAACTGAGAAATGAAGTCAAGATGTCTTAATTGACGGGGAGAATTAGATTCTGAAACTTTTGAAAACGCGAAGGTTAAAGGACGATGATCAGTAAATATTATAAAATTTTGTCCTTCTAGCTGAGAACGAAAATGTTTAATTGCTAAATAAATAGCTAGAAGTTCACGGTCATAAGTGCTGTACCTGGTCTCCGCAGCACTCAGTTTACGAGAGAAAAAGGCTATTGGTTTGGGGCCATTTTGAGTAATACAGTTCAGCGCAGCACCCACAGCGGTACCAGAGGCGTCTACAAGTAGGCACATCTGTTGCTGAGAATCCGGATAGGCGAGAGTTGCGGCCTCAGCCAACGCTGTCTTACACTTTAGAAATGCCTGTTCCGCCTCGTCATTCCACAGAACAGGCCGTTTGTCATTTTTCTTGCAATTAACGAGAAGTTTATTCAGGGGAATTTGGATCTTGGCAGCATTGGGCAAAAAACGTCTGTAGAAGTTTATCATTGCCAAAAACCGCCGAAGTTGAGAAATGGTATCGGGTTTGGGAAAATTACTAATAGTGTCTACTTTATCAGGAAGGGGTTTTACGCCTTCCGGGGTGACGAGACAGCCCAAAAACTTAACAGAACTTTTTCCCAACACACATTTACTGTGATTTAGTTTAAGACCATATTCCTTTAAGCGAGAAAATACCTGATGTAGATGGTCGAGATGTTCCGACTCTGAAGATGAGGCAACAAGTAAGTCGTCAAAGTAGGGAATGCAAAAATCAAGATTAGATAATACTTGATGCATGTGTCTCTGAAATGTTTGGCCAGCATTTCTAAGCCCGAAAGGCATTGCAGTGTATTCAAACAGGCCAAAGGGAGTGGTAACTGCAGTTTTAGGAATATCGGGTGGATTTACCTTAATTTGATGATACGCCCTAGCCAGGTCGAGGGTTGAAAATATCATTTTTCCTGCTAGGCTTTGCGTACAATCTTGTATATGGGGAACAGGATAACGATCTGGGACAGTAATAGCGTTGAGTCTTCGGTAATCGCCACAAGGGCGATAATCACCATTAGACTTCTTAACAACGTGCAAGGCGCTTGCCCATGGGCTTTTGGACGGCCTAATAATTCCAAGAGACATCAAGTCTTCAAACTCCTTACGGACAGCCTTCAAAATGTGGGGCGCCAATCGACGGGGTTTTGAAAATACTGGAGGGCCTCTGGTTTCTATGTGATGGTAAACTTCGTTCGTCTTATCAGTATTTAACGGCTGGGATGGGTTGATTAATTCCGGGTATTGACTCAAAACGTTATCGAACGGAGAATTTCCAAAAAGTATTGTTAAATTTGAAGATAATGAGTTAATTTCTGGAAGCTTGCCATTTGACGCGAGCTTAGTTAGGGCGTCGATAACTTTATGATTTCTGGCATCAACGAGTAAATTGAAATACTTCAAGAAATCAATACCAATGATAGGCTGGCGGACATCAGCTATCACAAAAGACCAAGCAAAGCGGCGCCTCAAACCCAAGTCCAACATGATGCGTTTGGTGCCGTAGGTTCGTATTTTGGAATGGTTTGCGGCGTATAGAGTCAAGTCCTGCTGGACTTCGGCGTATGGGGCATACGACTTTGGGATGACCGAAATATCCGCTCCTGTATCAATCAGGAAGGTCATACTAGATGTAGGGTCGGCCAACAAGACTCTATTTATGAGGCGATCGGGAACTTGGCCTGCCAACGACCGCCCGCCTAGTTTTCCGATTGAAAGGAGCATGGAGGGTTACATTTATTGGCATTTCTGCCAAAATTGGTGTGGTAAAAGCAATAACCGTCTTTAGGCTCCAAGTATGTTTTAAACCTGTTTCGCGAACCGCTGCGATTTCGGGAATACCCAGGGCTACGTCCCGGGCTACGAGACCGCTCGAGTAAAGCAGTCAGTTTGCTCACCTGCTGTGAGAGCCGATCAACCCTCGACTCCAACTGAGAAGTTCTATCCTCCCCAGGTGTGGTCGAGACAGAACCAATCAAAGAGGGAGAAGTCAAATCCTTGATCTGATCTGCAGCAGTGGCTAACTTATCCAAGTCCTCACTGAACGCCGCAAGGATACCCTGAGTACTGGTTGGTAAACGCGCGAGCCATAGCGACTTCAAAAGGGGCTCTCCCACATTACCCCCGGCAAGTGAACGCATGTGGCTGAGGAGTTGTGATGGCCGCTGATCACCTAACTCCGGACCCTGAAGCAGAGTTCTCATTTTAGATGCTTCACTTTCAGAATGTATTTCGATTAAACGTTTCTTTAACGCCTCGTATTTATTTTCAACAGGAGGTCTAAGAACCAAGTCACTCACACTATGCAAAATGTCCGATTCAATAGCTGAAAGGACATGGTTAAACTTGGTGGAGTCAGTAGTGATTCTTGCTAACTCAAACTGTGCCTCCAGGCGCGCGAACCATAACGCTGGGTCTCCTTTCCAAAAGGGGGGTGGCTTGACCGCCACAGGAGCGACCTGACATTCCACATGCGTCTCACTCTGGGGACCAGAACCATTTCTCGGAGGTGACATCATAGTAACAGCAGGGAGGCAAATGATAAAGAAAGTGAAAGCAGGTAATCCAATCGCGACAGAAATCAAGCGGATCACATAAGAGACGGTAATACCACAGCAGACATGACTCCAGTTGCGTGGCCTTTTCCGAGAGGTCACCAATCTATAGTGGACCCTGATTCCCTGAACAAGTACTAAGTCAGAAATTACTAAAACAACTTTATTAAAATATCTAACATTTAAAAACTTTAAAACTCATAACAAGAGCCAAAAGGGCTCGCTGCAGCAAAGCCAGTGAAAGAAGAAAAGTAAACCAGTTAGTTGGCAGACTAACTAAAGCAGAACTTTGCACTCGAGGTGTTGCCACTAGTAAAAACTTGGTCACCTTGAGGGCTCCATAGAAGCATCGATATTAAGAGGAGAATGGCTCGAGTCCGCCACAATGTTATATTGAAAATGTGTATAAAATATTAAACAGATTTTTTTTAATTATTGTATCTAAAAGTGTAGTTATTGTTTTGTGTTATGCTATGTGAAATAATTTTATTGGATGTTTTTACAATTTATTTTCAAGAATTACCTTTTTATTAAATTTAATGCTTTGTATTTTCAACTTCCTTACACTTAATAATGCTGAAATTATTAAAATCAATTGTCATTCTGAAGATCAGGAAACGAGCGGAGAAGCTATTTCAACCAGTTACTATGGCGCGCTATGGGATTCAAACTTCAACCGCCGTGCGGCACGGGTTAATATTAAAATATCGAAAAATCCTTTTGCACACTTTCATTTCATGGTAAAAGGAAAAAAATTGAGGGGGGTGCCCAAAAAAATATTGAAAATTTTTTTTCTCCATTATAATAAGGGCCACCCTAATCTAGATTCTAGGGGAAATATTTTAAGAAATAGCCTACAGTTACACTCTATTTAAAACACCCTGTATAATATAGCTTTAAAATAACGAAATCAAGTCAAAAATGAAAATACATAAATCTAACGAAGAATTATTAGACACTTGTTATTAAATGAAATATCTCTGTTAAAAAAAGTAACAGTCAACCTTCAACTTGTTTAAGAAAATTTTCACTTGGCACTCTACAGGGTGATTCAGAAATAATCATCAATAATTGAAGGGAAGGGGAGGTAGAGGGGCCCTAGACCAAGCATATTTCGAATAGGGATAGTGGGGCGCAGCCTTACCGTTAAAGAGCTAGGACCTAATGTAGTGCGAGTGCGTTTCAAAAGGCCGTTTTTAGAAGGCCCATATGACGAAACAAAACCTAATAAAATGAAAAACATTATTGCATGAGGTACAGGAGTATCCGTACTACTTAAATCCTCAATGTGATAGAAATTGGACTACTTGCTAAACCGTGGAGTGAGTTTTAAAACGTGCAATATTAATCTGTTAGCCGAAGAATGGAGTTCCCTTAATGGTATTTAGAAAAATGATAATCGGGGATGGAATTTTCAATGATCATACATTGATCATTGAAACTGTATGATCATTGAAAATTCCTTCCCCTATCATCATTTTTCTAAATACCATTAAGGGAACTCATTCTTTGGCTAAAAGATTAATATTGCACGTTTTAAAACTCATCCTACGGTTTAGCAAGTGGTCCAATTTCTATCACATTGAGGATTTAAGTAGTACGGATACTTCTGTACCTCATGCAATAATGTTTTTCATTGTATTATGTTGGTTCGTCACACGGGCCTTCTAAAAACGGCCTTTTGAAACGCACTCGCTCTACATTAGGTCCTAGCTCTTTAACGGTAAGGCTGCGCCCCACTATCCCTATTCGAAATATGCTTGTCTAGGGCCCCTCTACCTCCCCCTCAATTATTGATGATTATTTCTGAATCACCCTGTATAACTCAAATCTAATAACTCGAAAACAGAAAATTATGAAGTTTTGGGCATTTGTAGCAAAATGTATAAAAAAAATTCTGGTACTAAAATTTAATTGATGAAAATATTAGTTTAGGCGATACTTCATCCAAAATTCAAGTTGATTTTTTGAGACACGTAATTCACGCTCAACAAATCTAATAGCAATAACAGAATTACGATTTTTTGCAATTCTGGTACTAAAATTTAATTGATGAAAATATTAGTTTAGGCGCTACTTCATTCAAAATTCAAGTTGATTTTTTGAAACTCGTAATTCACGCTCAACAAATCTAATAGCAATAACAGAATTACGATTTTTTGCAATTCTGGTACTAAAATTTAATTGATGAAAATATTAGTTTAGGCGCTACTTCATTCAAAATTCAAGTTGATTTTTTGAGACACGTAATTCACGCTCAACAAATCTAACAGCAATAACAGAATTACGATTTTTTGCAGCCCTATACTCTGTATGACGATGAGCACATCTCCCTTTCTCCAGCATATTGGTTTTAGAGTAATTAAATTTTGTTTCGAACTTGGGACGCTTTTTCGATGAAAAGGAAAAATTAATAATAAAATTATGATTTTTGAAGCCACTGAGTCTTTTACAGTTTGAATAGTTGGCTACATTATCTGCTATAGAAATTGGAATCGGAGTATTATCCTAAGTGAAATTGTATGTATTAATTTTTCTTTCGACCTTTTGTCCCATGTCGTGGGGGGAAAGTTAAAAACACGAGAAAAGAACTCTAAATGAAATCTAAGAAAGAATTTATCAAATATTTTGCTATGAATGAATAAGAGATGAGTAATTTAATCTCAAATTCAGAAAACATTTCTTGTATCTAGTGAAAACTATAAAAATCACAAATGCTAAAAAAAAATACATTTAAATTCATGAGTTGAAATCTTAAATACAACGTTTTTGTCTTTCTAACTAGATAAAATAAAAAATATTTTTAAAACTGAAAAAATACTTGCTTCAGGGTCACATATTTTTTGCCACCAAAACAATTTGAATTTTTGCCCTTGCATCTCATTTTGTTATAATATGAGCCAGAAACCTTATTAAGCAATAAAATTTGGAAGGTTGTTTTCATGAAATTTTTGTGATGATTATCAATATCTCTCAATATCCTTTTCACATAGAAATGCAAAACTTTGAAATTTTATCTGTGTGTGGGGTATGCTCATGAACTAACTTAGTGCGTGTGTTTAAGGTATTATCACAAGCAACCCAATTCTCCTAAGACATGGGTGCCACTCTTCAAAAATTGCAAGACTGAACTTTTAAGTATCTTTGTGATCATTATCCCCCAGTCAAGCATTTTTTTTAAATTGCAGGAAAAACATAAAATATCATACCCTATATAATTTTTACATGAATATGCATATCCTATAGAATTTTCTTTACCTCGTAAAACAGTTTGAAGTTCTCGGACACAGCTTTGATAACTCCAATGGTGTCGATCTCACGACAGATCGAGCTCAAGTTTATCACATGGGATCGTACGCTTGAAGTTGCCTTGCTTTCAACACCTTCCTGAATAAATAAATGTACAATTATTTATAAGCTATTGTGTGTTGTATTTTTGCTAGCTAAGTGGTATTTAGATGAGGAATTTATATTATAACATATTTTGTGCCCATTATAACTCAATTTACTTTTCAATTAATGATGTAGTCTAGCCCAAGGGGCCTCCAAGCCCTTAGACCAAAACTGACTCATCAGATACAAAAATTTGGCCCTGTGTAATTGACTGGATTTTTCTGGTAACTGAACCCCCTTTTGTCGTGGATTCACAATCACCTTCCTATATAAAGGGTGTCCCAAAATTGACGCAAGATTTGAATTTGCAGTCATTTGTGCAGTAAATTGTTGGTAACCCTGGAAAAAAAATTGACAGCTGAGAGTTTAGGGCTGTAAAGAGGGAGCATTACACGATACAACATATAAATCTAATTATTATTATGTTAAATTACTAAAAACTGTGTTTTCTATTAAATTCATATCTTGCATTAATATTGAGACACCCAAATTAATTTTGGGGATAATGCAAAATAACTATAAACTTTGAAACATGTTCCTGAATCAATCATTAAAATTAGTTACTAAATAAGCATAAAATTTAAAAACGAAAATTCACTTCTTTTTAGTCCAAGACTAAACTAAATGTTTGGATGTAGATCTAGTAGTGTTGGTCCTTGGGTTTTAAAGTGCAGTCCAGTGTGGTCTAAGAACTTAAAAGAGCATTAAATGTGGTCTTTTGGGTAATATATTGAGACTCTTTGCATAACCTTATTTGGAATAAAAAGGAATAAAGTAAAGGAGAAATATAAGAAGAAAAAAAGGAATGGTAAAAGAACAATTTTTTTCCAGTCATAAATTTAAAATATATTGAGAAAAGCAAGAGATTGTTCAACCCTTTCAGTCCTAGAATGCCCGAGATTGCCATTGAATTCTATAGAAAAATTTTGGGCGATCTAGACAAAAAGGGTTAAAAACTAAATAGATATTATACAGAATATATCAATAGTGCCTAGAAAAATATTTTAGAAATGTAGGTACAGAAAAAAAGGGTTTAAATAGAAAGAAAAAAATTAATAAAAGGGCTCTGGTAAAAGCGCAAGCATAGATCAGAATAACAAACCAACCAACATTATTTTAGAATCCCATGGCCTCACTGAAAAAAAAAATTCTTCTTTGGGTTGCATAGGATCGTTCACTTTTTTAAAGCCATAAGAGATTTAAAATAAATATGTTTTTCAAGATAATTAAGGGGCCGTCCATAAATGACGTCACACTCAGAGGGGGGAGGGGCAGGGTTGCTTGATTTTTTAAAAAAAATCATTGATTTAAATCAAAAATGTTAAACTGCCACAAAGTAAATAAAAAAATAGTTGTATGATTTAAAATGCTTTGCAAGGTTATTTGCATTTCAATTTTTTTTTTAATTCTGCTAGTTGCAGTTGCTTAAAATAACTGGGAGATAGGTTTAGGTACCTCTATCTACATAAAATTGCCTGTAATTTCTAGAACAAATTGTACTACCAATTGCAAAAATTTTTACAATGAAAAGAGGTAAATAGCAGCGTTTGGAATTAATAATTGTGATAAATTAAACTAGAATTAAAAATCTTTAAAAATTTTTCAGGTATACATCCCCTTTTTAAAATACAAGCATGGGAATGATTTTTATCGAAAGCTTGCTTTCATAGTTTTAGTCAAATGTTTTCCAAACTATTATTTTTTTAACATAACAACAGCGAATACTCTGGGTACATGACTGTCAATAAGTTGCTTATTTGATTTTATTTGTATAAGTAATTAATCATTATTTTAAAGAAATAAATGCACAATACATTTAGTGAAATTAATTCAACTGAATTATTGAAATTAAAATTTTTACATAAAATTGATGCATAGATTTTTTTAGAAATCGTCACCATTTCTTTTAAAAACTGATTTCACAATTGGGTAAAAATAGTTATAGAAAGAAGGATAAAAAATTTTAGTAACTGATAGTACAATTAATTGTTCATTCACCATTTTAGGATGGGTTTGGGCACCTAAAATAGATAAATATTGGGATATTAAGTAATGCTAAACTATTATATAACATGGATATTACAATATCAGTAAATTATTAACCAGTTTTGGGAAGTTCAGAGCTAGTAATTCATTTAAATCAAAAAAATCTGATTTAAATCAAATAAATTCGATTTTTTTTATTTTTTTTAAAAAAATCAGCAACCCTTGGGAGGGGGTTAATCAATTTGTGAAAAGGGGGAGGAGGGGAGTTTCAAAAGTTGTGACATCACATCCTCCCCCCCCCCCAAAACTGAAAATCAACCAAAAATAACAAAAACAATTTTTTCCTAAGATTTTTTATCCAAAAAAAAAATAATTTTAGTTGCTTCCCCTAGGAGAATATTCTACAAAAAATTATTACTGAAGAATTTTACAACTCTATGTATTAGACATATTGATCGATTGAAAGCGTGACATGTGACATAGGGGGGAGGGGGTCAAAAATGGGCAAAAAAAGTGTAACATCATTTATGGACAGCCCCTAATGTGTATGAATTAATAAAGATCACAAATTTTTGTAAATGGGATATGATGATAATAGTTACAAAACAATATCAATAAGATAAATATACTTCCCAATTTATCTCTGTTTAATGCTTGGTGCAAGAGGTCCTGGTCCACATTTACAAGGACAGTGCAGTGGTGATATGCAGTATTTCTTCCAATTTTGGATGCAGTACCAGATATTTAAGTTAATGTTAAGAAAACTTTTTTTATTGCATTTTTTAAAGAGAAAATTATTTGTAATATTGATAAGAAGGTTGTATTTCAATACCTTTCCCTAGTATTAACACATGTAACCTCTTAATGCAGTTTAATTAATGTAAATTTGTTTTTAAATCAAAACTTCTACTTAATTTAAATTAATTAAAATTTTAAAGGTAATTTTTAAATATCTGAGAAATAACAAATAAAGGATGAGGAAATGATTTTTTACCATCTTAAAAAAATTTGGTATAATTCTTGAAAGTATAAAATTCAAAACACTTTGGTAACAATCCAATTTATCATTGATAACTTTAAATCATATCTTTGAATACCTAAAATTTAGGCTACTTCCATATTAGCCTGTTGACCAGACTGCTGAAACTAACAGTCAACTGGCTTATACGTTGTTGTTGTCTTGTCCAAATAATTGGTGCAGAGGAGTCAAATAGGACCGAAAGTATCCAGGACAGCCGCAGAAACATCAACAACCCTTGAAGAATAGGGGAGTTGATGCGAGGGGGCCAAATTAATACAGAGGAGCTGGCTTATACATAAAAACCAAATTTAAAGTTATAGCAGATTTTTTAAAACAACTTCCCCATTCCTTTAATGAAGTACCTATGTATTTACTACTTTAAATATGACTACATAAAAAACAATTTTATTTTTAAAAACAAAAGTTAGTCATTTGAAGGATATATTAAAATGTTTTCTATGGATTTTAGCCCCTTCTGAATAAATCACAATAAAAAAGTTAATTATAATTTTTCCTTATTTAAGTTGCACTGAATGAAACATCAAGTATACAGATCTTATGTATTATTCCATCTACTGTCAGTTTCAGCACCACAGTTAATGACCTTTGGCTATGCATTTTTGTTTTCAGCAGCACAATTAATGGGATGTTACATAAGTACTGATATAATGATTATGAAAAATGTGGGTTGTGCCGCTGAACAGACGAGAGGATAATACAAAAGAACAAGAACTTTCATTAGTGCTAAGAATTCAATAACATAACTCTTGGTAGATGTAATACACAAAAACAAAAATGTTTCTATCATATTGACATAGATTAAGTAAAGGATACTTTATAAATGTCTTTATAAACTATATCATCTCTAGCTGTAACTTTTAGATCCACTGACCATCTCTTACGTATTGAATCACAAATCAATTCCAAATTTCTTTTACGATTGTAGGCTTTTTTAGAGGTCAAAAATGACAAATTAAGATTTCCAAAATCATGATACACAGTGCCACCTCCACTGTTTCGCCTTACAATATTTATTCCGTTTTCTTCACAAAAGTTAACACTACATTCAACCCAAGGATTTTGATGTCTACCAATAACTACAGAAGGGCTGTTGTACCACAGTAGCAAAATTGACACATCTTTTAATGTCATATCGTAATTTGAATACATCCAGTCTTCCAGTGCTAAGTTTTCAAAAATATCATGAGATTTTGAAATGACTATAGAGTTTTCTGTGATATTTAATGGGGTTGTATTTGTAACTAAAGTTTTTGTATGATTTAATACCGATGATACATAAGTTTTAAACAAAGAAAAGAGACGATTTTCAAAGACTGTCACAAACTGCATTTCGGTAAAGTAAAATAAAGAGTTTTCAACAAATTTACTGGAAAATCTCAAGAAACGAAAACATTGAAAAGATCTCCACAAACATCTAAAGGTCATGAAATTTCGTGGAAGTTGATCATTCGATTCTCTCTGACGACATAAGATGTTTAATTCAGAACTAGGGATTTTGAAATTGCTAGTTAATATTGGTCAAGCTTTGGTTAACTCCATCTCCAACTCTGATGCAGGTCATGGAGTCATGGATCATTGTTTACAAACAAATCAGCATGCTGAGTAATTTACTTCAGTTCAATTGAATGATCTTTGAAATTAAAATTAAAAATTAACTTTAAAATAGAAAATGGTTGTATTCTCAAAAATAATTCCTTTTAAAATTTCATAATTAATCAATCATAATAGTTTTGACATAATTATTGCCGAGAAAGAGAAGAAATCGTAGAAGAAATACTTATACTGATGTAGTAAGACGGAAGGAAACAACTCAACTTTTCAACCAACACTAACAAAATAAAAATAAACAATTCAATTTTTTGGATTCTGGATTGAGCAGGGAATTGAGACCCAGAAATATTTCAGTTTAGTCTAGAATTAGTTTTAATAAATTTTACAAGATGCCAATGGCAGAAAAAAGAAATGCTTCTGAGGGTGCTGTTGTACCCTTCAAAAAACCAAGGCTCGATTTAATTCCTGGTATCAATGACACGCCGGAAGAAACAACGGTGAGTTTATCCTTTATGATGATTCTAAATCGCTACAGTTTTGAGAAAAAATGGCACAGGTTTGGTTAAGGGTCGTCCAATCATTTCAATCGCATTCATTAGCAGTCGTCGGTGAAATAGGGCCAACCTTGCGATTGATAAAGAAAGCGATCGTCATGGAGGATCATAACCATCGCTGTGCCGGAAAAGCAAAATGTGTGGCAATAATTCTGTACATTATAATTTGCTATTTCTTTTACAAGAGTTTTCAGTGTATGATAGATATTAATTTTATTTGATTCGGGGCTATTCATACTTTCAGGGACCTCCACGCACTTCAAGTCTTCTTGCTCCAACTATGCTTTTGTCGGGACATCAAGGGGAAATATTTTGTGGATCATTTCATCCTGATGGTGGTTTTCTGGCATCATCTGGATTTGAGAGGGATATATGTAAGTGAATAGTATATGTTGGACTTGGAATGCAAAGTAATACTTCCTTTCTCAAACACTAAACCATGTGCTTTTTTATCTTTCTTATACTTGGCTACAATGTTTCTTCACTATGCGGAAGGAAAAACTGATTAAACAGAAAGCCTGTTGGGTTGCTAGGAGGAACTTTGGTACACATTACACAATGCATGATAAAAAGATGCTAAATATGTAACTTGGGTTTAACAAACTAATCATATTTCTTAATTAAAGTTCTTTATTTCACTCAAAATTTGAACTTTGTGCTGTAAACTACTTTCTCTGTTTGGTCTCAGCTTGTTTCTCCAAGATCAAGTAGCGTTGCAGTCTAGTATAGTGAGCTCTATTAAACACTAGGCATTCAGTTTATAAGTTTAAAAAATCCTGGACCATACACTTTTTACTATAATTCATAATAACAATGAAAGGTTAACCAAACGAAATAATGTTTAAAAATAAAAATTGAGTTTTAAAAGTAAAATATGAGATTTGAAGCTATTATTTCAAAGTGTTTGCACAGGGTTCTGAAGGCGACTGCTTTCTTTAACAGTTGCCAAGCTGATCCACTGGTGTATGAAATAAGGACAACTTGGTAACTGTAATGGAGGACCTTACCAAAGCTGTAATACTATTATTAAGTGTATGGATATTTCTTGCATCATTGATTTGGTTAAAAAGGTACCTACTGCTCTATTATGTATAAATAACTGCTAACCTTAAGGGTAATGTTAGACTTTGATGTGAGTGTCCGGTCGATAGGACATAAATGCTCCATACTAATATTATTAGAATAGAAAATTATTAAGAAAGCAGTACTGTAGTTAGAAAAATATTTAGGGGGACTCGCCTTTGTTTTTCACTTTTTTTGGTCAGTAATCACAATATTTTTTTTTTGGGGGGGGGGGGAGGATGATGTCCCCCTCCAATCTCATAGTTGTAAGAAGGTTTTTTTTTATTATTTAATATATTTTTGTATCTAATTTAGACAACATGTATTTGTAATCAGTAAAAATAGCCAATTATTGAAATTTTAGTGGTTTGAGGGCACAAAATGTAATTACAGTTTATTGATTACGTTATTAATTTTTTAAACAATTTTAGGCTTCATTTTTAAAAGAATTTCAATGACTACACTATATTTAAAACTTCAAACATCAGAATTATGTGTTTCCAGGGTAAATAAAAGTAAAAAATGAGATCATTTTCACACTTGCATCATGAAGGGACCCAATGCATAGAAGCTTTTCTTCTACATTTGCATTATATATTACTATTTTATTTAATTAAATAGATGTGCTCAATAGATTCACAGTAAAAAAAAATACTTTAAATAAGTAGAACTGTGATCAAACAAAAGTAAATTTACATTTCTTTTAAAAATATGATTTTTAATTATTGATTGACTTTAATTGTTCAAAATCTCATATTTAATTTTTTTCAGTCTTTTGGAATGTTTATGGGGAGTGTGATAACTTCGCTGTACTGCCTGGACACACTGGAGCTGTTTTGGATTTGAAATTTTCTACTGATGGAGGGTATGACCTTTTTATATTCTTTTATTAAAAGCAAAGTACTTTTAACATGCTTATAGTCTGTGTAAATAGAATCGGCGGTTGACCTTGAGTTTTTTCTCCATGTATTTCTTCTGCGTTGCCATGGTAAAGCATGATGTGAAACCGCCGATTTTATTTACACAGACTATAATGTATGTTAAAAGCTTAAGAAAAAAATTTAAAAAATTATGTTATTAAATTAAAATTATGCTAAGCTACTCTGGTTTAGAAAATATGTACTATTAGATAATTGTTGCACTTAGGCTTTCATTAAGGTATAAATAGGTAAGTAAGCAATAAATAATGCTATGAAGGTTAATCTGATTTCTTATGCATAAATTTTAACTAGCAACTGAAATATTTCATTTTATTGTACTTCACAATTTTGTAAAACTTAAGGGATTACTTTTAAAAGTAAATCAGCTAATGAAAATATGATTTTTAGATACCTGTTTTCTGCATCTACTGATAAAACTGTTAGCATTTGGGACACAGACGTTGGAGTCCGTATAAAGAAACTGAAAGGCCATACATCTTATGTAAACAGTTGTTTTACTGCAAGAAGAGGACCTCAATTAATCTGTAGTGCAAGTGATGATTGCACTATTAAGGCTAGTTTTCCCATTTTTTAATGATAAGTTTTCATAAGGCTTTCTAAGCCACATTTATGGGACTTTAAGTTTAAATACTTCATGGTTATTAAAAATTTAACAAATAAATTAATCCAAAATGTAACTTTAAATCGGGGTTTTTATTTTTTTCTCATTTTTCTCAAACAACCTGGTATTAAAATACCTGAAATTTTCTCACAAAAATAAGCTATTTAATTTATTATTTCTCTGATTAATAATCTGAACTCTAAATTCATGAAAAAAGTTACATTATAAATAAATTTTGATATGTTTTACTATTTTTTGTTTAAATTTTAGGTTTGGGATTCTCGTAAGAGAGGAGCATTACATTCCTTCCAAGATACATACCAAGTTACGGCTGTCACTTTCAATGATAGTGCTGAGCAAATTATTTCTGGTGGCATAGACAATGTGATAAAAGTAAGCAGTTTAGAACATAGTTGTTTATAAATACAATACTCTCAATATGATTAAATCAAATGGATAGGTGAAACATTTTGAGATAACAAGAAAAGCCTCTAAAAATTAGAAATTTTCAAAATATTAAAAGGGGAGGCACATTTGAACAAAAAATACATTTTTGACTATTTCTCCATACTAAGATATTGAAACAAAAACTTATTTATTCATAAGTTTACAGCTTTCCTGAAATTTTGGTACCCTTTCTAGATGCATTTATCAAAAATTTTGTGCTCCCTTAGTATAGATCCTGGTTAAAATATTTCATAGTTAATATAAAAACAGCTTGGAAAACCAACACATATTACTTCAAAAAGTAAAAATTACCAAACTGTTTCATGAAAATGTCATACCCCAACAAACAAGGGGTGCCACAAAATGTTTTTAGATCAGAAAGGGTGCTGTCACTGTTTGTCTGAGCCATCCCACATCACAAAAGGAAACACAAAAAAATATCACAACAAAAAAGGGTGCTGTAATGGCAAAAGATTTGAAAATCTCTGAGCTTGAAAATTTTTTACTTTCTAATTCATTTTTAAATAAATCTTTCTTACATAGTATGGGTTCAAACTAGTTTTTTATAAATCTTAGCTTGCATAACATTTATAATCAAATTTCATAGTATTTTTATGTAACATATAATTCAAATTTTATAATTTCTCTTGTACTTTAGGTATGGGATATGAGAAAAACAGGTGTTTTGTACAAAATGATTGGTCACTCAGATACCATAACTGGATTGGCCTTAAGTCCTGATGGTTCTTATATTCTATCAAATTCCATGGATAATACAAGTAAGGTCTTAGCATTACTACATTCATAAATTTTGTTTGTTTGCTATGAAAAATTATATTTTATGTTCATTTTTTAGTGAGGATTTGGGACATCAGACCCTTTGCACCTCAAGAAAGGTGTGTTAAAGTTTTTCAAGGGCATCAGCATAATTTTGAAAAGGTATGACTCAAGTTACCCTGTATATATTATTTGTTCCTAACCTTTTTCTTCTTGCAAACCCTTTATACATCTGAAAAAAGGTAAACCCCTTATGTAGTAGCATATTTTTATTTTCAAATTATTTACAATGCAGTAAGTATTTGTATAAAAATACATTATTTCATCATTTTTACATTAACTCTTAATTTCTTCATTATAATATTTATACTCTTAGAGAACCTGCTAGGATTCATAAACTACTTGTTAAGAAACACTGGTTCAAAGTTGTCTTCATTAAATAAGCTAGTAATATTTAACATCGAAGTATTTATGTGCTTTATCAGTGAATGAAGGGGTTAGTGATGTTCTAATAGCATAAGTAAAAAATTTTTACTTCAAAAATTCTACACTAATCACAATTTTTTAAAAATGTCTTATAGCTAAAGGAGGAACAATAAAACTTATGATAGTAAATGTATAAGATGACTTTTTTTTAGTAAAATAATTGCATAAAATGTCAAGGTGAAAAGTTTTACAAAATTACCTTCGTTCATGTCTCCTTTGTTTAGTATGGCTTTTTTGACACTGGTTCTTGAGTTCATTTTTCCCCTCTGACACTCTCTGTTTTTTCCTCCTCTTTAGTATGGTTCAGATTTCTTTCTTTTGAGATTTTGTTCTCTTTTGTCCAATGCTTTCTTCTTGTAGAATGTGCATCATAGTCTGTTTAGTTTGAATTAATTTATAATTTAATTTGTCATGGTCCTATTTAAAGTCATACAACCTTTATATTCAAAACTTAAAAGTTCAAGATATGAAGATTAGTAATGTATATAATGATTTAGAGGCTCAGGAAAAGTTTCATTTTCTCAGATAAAATAAAAAATTGCTAACATTTTTAATTAGGATTTTATGAACTCTAATAATTTTAATTAAAGAAAATTATCATTCCCAAACAATGTGTTATATTTGTCTGATTAAATACATGAGGTAGTATAAGAATAAACTGAATTGCACTTACCATTTTTACACTCATTTTCCTAAATTTAAATTTGTTGTTTTGTTTCATACTCAGAACCTCTTGAAGTGCAGCTGGTCACCTGATGGCAGTAAAGTCACTGCTGGGTCAGCAGATCGATTTGTATACATCTGGGACACAACCACTCGAAGAATACTATACAAGTTGCCTGGTCACAATGGATCTGTAAATGAAGTCAACTTTCACCCTAAGGAACCAATAAGTAAGTTATTTGGATCTTTTCACTCCCCAGTGCCACACAAGGGTGTGTAGTTATACCCAAAATTGTTTCTTGTACAAAGTTTCGGGGCACCCCTTAAAAGGCATCATTTGTTATAAAATTAATATCTGAAAGTTTCGGCTAACAAAAACTATACTTAGACCCTGCCCCCGAGCATCTGAATATCCAAACAGTTGGTTAAAAATACCTTGTATCTTTTGATCTGTAAGCTGTACAAATTTAAATTAGGAAAGTCGAAGCTGAATAAATTGCCTGCAAGATTAGTTTTTGCAATTTTTGTTTTTACAACCGACAGTTTGGATTTTATTATGGAAAACATACATGCAATTTTGAGAGAAAATTTAATTGTGTTTTATGAACTTTGACATTTGATTTGGGGGTGGGATTAAATTATTTTTTTGAGCTGAAACTTTCAAAAATATTAGTTTTCCACTAAAAAATGGACTCATTTTTTGACATTTTAATTATAAATAATTAAAATTTTATTAAAATCAAACATATCCAAAGAAAGGATGTTTACATTATTGATTTTCCAATAATAATACTTTTACAAATTAACATTTTTTGCAATTTTTCTGAAAATTTGCACTTGGTATTTTAGGTTGCCAAAATTTGAATTTATTGCATTAAAGAAGTTATATTTCATGCAATTGAAAGTGTTTTGTTAAAATCACACCTTTTATTTTTTCTTTTCAGTTATGTCCTGTTCCAGTGACAAGCAAATTTATGTAGGAGAAATAGAATGAAACTAATTTATTATACCTTCATTTCACTTGTAAATAACATTGCCTAGGGTTAAAAAAACATTGCAGGAAAACTTGTTTTGATAACTCATAATATGTATTTTATAATGGAAATACATAAAGTGTTCAATAGAAGACAAAAAATAAAGTTTTTTACCTTGAAAAGATTGTGAAACTTTCCAATTTTGTTTGTTCTCTAGAATTAAGGATAATTTTACACAAATGCAATAAAAGTGCACACATTTAGCACACTATAATTTTTGAATTAACTTCAATATAATGGTCATCTTATTTTAAGAAAGTTATTTCCCTCCAGTTAGCACAAAAATACCCTCCATTTTAGAGTTTCCATATGCCATAATTTTATTTTTGTTTTTAGGGCCCCCTAAAGAACCATTTATTTTTACTGAATCTTTAAAAAGGCTTTTTTATACAAATCCTTGGATTAGTTGTCTCTAGGGGAAATGTCACTATGAATAAAAATGAATTGTTTTGACTCAAATTTCTGAAAATTTTCTGGCTGATTAACTGCTCTTAAAAGATAACTACAAGGTTTTGGTTGTATTGGCACCATATTGTTTTATTGAATTATTTTTTAAACAAAATGTTAAGCTATAAGAGAGTATTGAACAAGCAATATTTTGCCTGTTAGTGTTTAAAGGCATAGACAATCTGCAAAGGTACTTTTCGTTAGGACAGGGCTGGATCTGCTACTCTTTATCTCGCACCCAATTTTAAAATGTACCTTTAGAGCTCTGGTAGATTTATGCACATGCATTATATACCGTCACTCCAGAAAGTATTCGTACACCCAACAAATTTGCCCTAGTACACCTATTATGGCTAAATTACAAGTGCTAAATCCAAACAAAAATTATCCTAACATAGTATGTTATTCTTCATTATAATCTACCAAAAAAAATGAGCAAAAAAAATCAGAACAGTTTGAAAAAATTATTTAAAAAAATGGAGCATTTGAAAGCCTAAACAAATATTCGTACAGCCATAGACTTAACATGGGATCATTGTATTTCTGAAAAGCATATTTTGTTCCTAATCTTAATTTAAAAGCATGTGCATGCAATTTTTTTCTTGAGGTTCATAATAACCAACAGCTTTCAAATCACTTCATTTTTAAATAATTTTTTTCTAACTGTTTTGATATTTTTTTTGCTCTTTTTTTGGTAGATTATAATGAAGAATAACATACTATGTTAGGATATTTTTTGTTTGGATTTTGCACATGTAATTTAGCCGTAATAAGAGGTATACCTACTAGTACAAATTTGTTGGGTGTACAAATACTTCCTGGAGTGACTGTAGATCTCAAAGTTTATTCATCATATTTTTCAATTAACATACATTTAGTGGTTATTTAACTTATTTGATAGAATTTCACTAAAAATTTAAAACAATTAAAATTAAACTAAAAATAAAATGGCTTCCAAAAAGGTCCTATTCTTTGGTTCTATCAAAGAAAGGGAACTCTGCCAATTAGTGAATTAATATTGTTACACCATTGTTTACTCTTCAGCTGATCTAGTTGTGAAACATTAATTTCTGGTTTTTATCTTTAATTTTGAGATTACCTTAAAATTATACAAGATAAATCTTCTTTTATATGTATATTTATTAACAAAAGTGTAAACAATTACTATCTTGTGCATACAGTGATGATGATGACAAACAAATTGCTTCTTGTACATTGTCAATATATATTTACCAAACATGTATATAAATACATTCCTAACAAATTTTCAAAAATTCATAAAACTAAATTCAACTTAGGTTACATGTCAGAAAGATATATATCAAGTCATCCTATGTTATGCCAATTTCAAGGCAAATGTTTGAAATAAAACTTTTTTTTTTTTTTTTGGGGGGGGGGGTTCTGAGTATGGTGAGCCACCAAAATACATTCTGAAGGCTATTTGCTCACCCTTTATGTTAACAAGTTGAATTTTTTTCCAAATGGTGTAAGGTGTATTAAAAATTTTTGGAATGAAACTTATAAAATATGCATAGCACATACAAGAAAGGTTTTCCAGTTGATAAACACAATACTGTGTATCATCATATTTTAACAACTTATAAAGAAATGGCTTGGCAAGTGTGTTCAAACAAAAATATACAAAAATTCAATCAGTACCATGTTGTATCTTAAAGATTTGTACCTTGTTGAAATGTTTATTAAATGCCATTAAGATGAAAAGGTCATCTCTAAATAAGATTTACACTATAATACTGATAAAAAACATGAAAGTTCAATAAGACCCCTAAAAAAGTTTTTTTATGTTTAAATTGACTGAAACTAGCATTTATACATTTTCACACATCTTACAAGCAATGTAAAGAAATTAAAATCAAGATTACATCTTGAAACAAAATACTATGAACCATAAAACTATGACCTTTGCAATCAGAACAAAATAATTGTTTTATAAAAATAACTCCGTAAAGAGCCTTTACATTACTCACTAGAATAATAGGTAAGGTAAGTGTTTAATGGCACAACACTAGAATAATAGATACCAACTATTCTAGTTGAAATAAATAGTAAATATCAATAGAATAATAGGTAAGGTAAGTGTTTAATGGCACAACACTAGAATAATAGATACCAACTATTCTATATTGTAATGCTACACACAAGTAGTATTGATAGCTAGAATGCAAGATCAACTACTAATATACCTGGTTTTACATGAATGTTACATTTAATGTATTAACCTTTTCAGTCATTGACTGCCTGAGAATGCCATTAAATCCTACTGAGAATTTTGGGCAGACAGGACTAAAAGGGTTATTTAATAATGAATATACCCTCTAAATGTATTATACTTAATCTTGGTTGCTAACATAGTTGACGCTTTCAATAATAATGAAAGATGAAATAAACTAGAGGAAAAAGTAATCATGCTTTCATATGAATTTTATAATTAAATAAATAATTTGTTATAAGTATGATATATACATTCAAAAAAGCAAGAAATATCTGAAAAACGTCTTTGATTGCTAGTTTTTCTTTACCAAATAATTTTCTAAATTAACCAGGAAAACCAGGGAATTTCATTTCCAAAATTGAGTGGAGACCCTGTGTAGAATATTTTTTCACCTACCAAAGTGAGAAGAATTAAATATTTCTTGATGGACCAATTTCCAAGTTAATTTCATTACAATAAAACGAGCCGAAAGCCTCAAAAAACTTTTGTTTTACTACATCTTAACCAACATTATTCTTGCATGCACAAGAATTACAGTTCCCAGAACATAAAATGTTATTTCAAAGGCAGTGCCATATTAAGCCACAATATTCTGTAGATTATGTTACACCTCAGATCTGTAAATGTTATACAGGGTTGCTACAGAACCTGGAAAAGTCGGGAAATTTTATTAATCAGGAAAAAGTCAAGGAAATTCTTAAAAATATGTCAAAATCTGAAAATCCCTGATGATTGTATTTTGTGCAACTAATTGTCTTCCTCCGTAATTTTATTAATGTTTATAATCTTAATGAGGAATATATTCTGCAACATATACTATGTTTGGACTCTAGCATCACTCAAGGTTAAAAATAAATTTTTCATTAAATTACAAGTAGTATTTTTTAAAAATGTATCTTGTAAACAAATAATGGTTCTAAATACAGAGAAAGCCAGAAAATTAAAATAAATTAGTTCCCAAAAATCAGGGACATACTTTATGTGTAGTCAGGGAATTTTTCCCCTCAGTTTCTGTAGCCACCCTGTTATATAAATGAAGAAAGAGGGGTGATTTTTTTTCCTCTTTGTAGAAGATATATGAGTTCTAACATCATCTCAAAAATAATTTTTCTTTTTATTTGGAAAGTTATCAATGTAAATAAAAGTTAGTTGATCAAGGAAACAGTTATCTACATAAATAAAAATTAGTTGATAAAGGATAGATGTAAAGACCTTTAATAAAGGGATCTTAAGGTTGTAAATAATTTACCCCTTTTCTAAGGTTCACTTCTATAAGTATGATTAAAGATGAAAATTCAAAATGGCACATATTAGGCATGCTGTGCTAAAATACAACCTTGGATAAAAAAAGGCAAAATATATAAAACAAACTTTTAGTAAGTTGTCTTTTGTGGAATGCTTGAAACAGAAATTTTTCTGTCACCAAAAATTCTTAGTATGAAGTTTAATTTATGATACATATAAAACACAGTATCGCAATTTTATTGATATAAAATCGGTAAAAATTTGATATTCTCCCATATACAATATATTACCATGGAAATTGACATGAGCATATGATAAGTGATATGATGAGACAATTCCTAATATAGGTTTACACTTATTTGAGCAATAAGTACTACAATACTAGAGTTGTTAGCTGAAAATTTCTTATCAGCAAATATATTCTAGAAATTAAAAGGATTCATTTTATATGACTAGGTTAACAAAAAGTATTAAAAACATTATTGTACTCTAAATAGAATTTGTTAATTCTTTCATTTTTTTTTTAGGTTTTGAATCC
The DNA here is from genome assembly GCA_963680715.1 of Tetragnatha montana. Taxonomy (NCBI): domain Eukaryota; kingdom Metazoa; phylum Arthropoda; class Arachnida; order Araneae; family Tetragnathidae; genus Tetragnatha; species Tetragnatha montana. The sequence continues at coordinate 32,842,400 of OY796685.1, forward strand.
AATCTATACATACTATGTTACAATCTCACAAAGTATGTATGCTCTTCCAAATAATATTAAAAATAGTTGCTGAAAAAATTTGGCAATGAATAAACACAAAACTATCTATAAAAATAAAATAAAAATTCAAACCATTCATTTACACCTAAAATTCCTGACATAAACGTAAACAGAATACTGGTAGACCTTTTATCACCAAATAAAATATTAATAGCTGAAAACTATAAAGATTAATGGTAGGTTTCATACTAATCATTATCTAAGGAAACAACTTAGTTTAATAGTACAAGTATGAATTTTATAAAATCAGAAATGTCACCCAATTGATTTTTGAAATAATCTTTTCTGATTTTACTGATTTCTTTCACTATTAAAAATTAATATATTTTATGAGCTGTCTCAAACACTATTGTTGCATGAAGTACTCATGCATTTAGATGTATGAGAGATTAAATGAAATAAATAAACAGCCATTATACTTCTTAACTCATATTTGGTTAAAGTTAAGAATGGCAAAAAAAATATTAATATAAAATTGTAAACAAACCTATACTATCATCTATATTTCAAAACCTTAGTTTTCATATAATATTTTATTAGTTGTCTTTTTGAACTTAAGATATTTTAAAAACTTAAGTTTATACACATGCATTGCAACACAAATATAAGGATAGAAAATAAACCCATACTAAAATCAGGACTACCTATTGTGTTGACTTAAATTGTTCATTTAGACCTACTAGAAATACATAGAATGCTCCTAGCATGCAAACCTTTCAATAGTATCACATAAACTACACATAACATGTACATTAATTATTCAAAAGTATCTTCTTAACACATTAACAATATAAAATACAATTAATAAAACAAATACTAATAAATAATAGGAAAATCAACAGTTACTTAAATATTCCTGTTGTATAACTTTGATATTAAAATCACTTTATCTTGATTTTATGTAGTTTAAGTTTAAAACCTAACACATCAGTCAATACTGCAGAAAAAGCGGATAATACTACAACTTTTGTTATATTGTACAAATAGGAATTAGCACATAATCCAGATATTTTGAATGGACTTTCCAGCTCCTGAAAGTGTGTAAAGTACGTATAAAAATATTAATATTTATGACAAAGAATAAGTACTTAAATATAAATTAAAATACGAAACCTTGTAAAGAAATTAAAAGATGTAATTTGGAAAAGAAATTTGCTTAAACAGTGTAAGACAATTTAAAAAGGAAGAAATAATTACTCACTTTAAGCAAATCAGCAGCCAGCTTCAAAACATTGTTAGCTAAAATTAATTCTTCCTTTTTATGAGGCTTTTGTTCCATGTGAAGATATAGATTAATCTAAAATTATTAAATAGTTTTAAGAAAAAAAAATATATAATTACTAAAATGTCATTATTTGTCATATTAAACACAATAAGAATATAAAATTTTAGGAAAACCCTGTGACTGACTCAAAATTTTAAAAAATTAAAATGGTTTTATGTATTTTTGTACTTAACCTATTTGTTTAAACTAAATTTTCATTTGATAAAGTTTACTAAATAAAAATGTGATACCATTTATAATTTCTTAAAACTTAACAAAAGCAGGAGTATGTAATACATAAAATTTTGAGAATTAAAGATGCACATTGCACAGACATTGCTGTCTCTAGTATTACAAATATTTTCATAAATGTTATGAGAAACTTGCAATAAATTAGGTGTACATTATAATTATTCAATGAATTTTTTATTAAATATTACTTTTTAATGTTCATATTCATTAAAAAAAAACACAATAATTATTTACCTAATATTTTATATGACATAGATTGTAAGGAAACCAAAGGTCTACACTTAAGTGTTAATTTAATATTAAAAGAAAGTAAGAGGAGTCTAATGAAAAATAACTCACTTGCTCAGTAATAAGAACAGATAAATTCCTATACTTCTTATTAATTTTTGTCCCAATTACCATGAAGCGCAATAGATAAACTCCAAGAGCAAGAGTCCAAAATAAAAGTTCCCAGCAGTACAGCTTATCAGCAAATTGTCCAGTTTCTTTAAGAAGCTGAATTAAAGAAGTAACTTAAAATTACTCAAACAAAAGTTAAAATAAATTATTCACAGTTAAAAAATTCACAGCAAAATAATAAAATTTAAGAAACCTTACTTGAATACATAGAAACGACACAACACAAACTTCCAATATGAAGGCGATTGACACAATAACATCCACAGATCTTTGAGGTCCCAGTTTCTAAAACAAAATTTTTTTTTCTAATTATTTCAATCTTTTTTAACAAAAGACACTTGCAAAATAAGTGACTAAGTGTTAACCAACCTTCAAATATGAGCGTATTGATAACCACATTTTTATGTTTTTCACTTTGTTGAGGCGAAAGTGAGGCAGATCTGATCTTTTTGCCCTTCTCGATGATGTCAAATAGCAAAAATGTTTTGCATATAAAAAGCGCTAAATATACAAAATGATACAAATTAGTTTAAACCATATTAATACTTAAAATCTCAACCATAGCAATTTCTCTATTTAAAATTATTAGAAAATAGCCTAATGTGATTTTACACTTACTTGCTTAAAAGTCTTCTCTGCCACTGAAAGAAGAAAAAAATAGGCAAGTCCCAGAGTGAATCTCTCCATGAAAAGGATAGAAACAACAAGCTTAACCCTGAAAAAGAGGTAAAACAATACATTTCCTTTGAGTTTTTTTAGCAGGTTACTTCATCTAAGACAATGTATTTTTAAAAAATATAAATCCATAAATTTGATTGAATAATATAAGTAAAAAATTAGGTTTGTAGTGATTAATCTTTTATGAGTAAATAATCCTTAACCATGGCCAGCTTCATGCATTAATAATTGCTTAAAAATGAATTTGTAAAAATATTCCTACATTTTCATAAAGAGATTCATAGTTAAATAAGTATAGATGAAGAGTTAAATTTCTTTTATCTAATAAACAAGCACAAGAAACATTCAAAAAGATGTTTCTTTCAGCAAAACTTTTAAGTGTTTTAATTAAATACAGATTTATATTAAGAGCTCAATTCAAAAGGACCTTAAATTATTAGTTATATATAATAGTGTTTATTCTGGTGTATGATTACAATACAACAACTATACCAGCAGCAATCTCTCTATATATATAATGAAGGTGTCCCTGCCTGCCTGCCTGCCTGCCTGGGTTTGTCCGGAACAGATTTGGCTCAATTTCTCCAAAACTACCCGTCCGAATCGAACCAAACTTGGTACACATACGTATGGGGACGGGGGAAAGACAATGACATCATTTCCAAATTTCTAAAACCACCCCTTCACCCCCTTTTAGGCCTTTTTGTAAAAATCGCCTTACTTCTCCACTAAAGAAGATCTGTTTAACTCGCATTGTTGCAAATAATACAACAAAAACAATTTTAAACATAAAACAAAGTATTTAAAGATAAAACTTGGCTAAAATTGTTTTAAATGTTTTAAAAAGGTTATTAATAATTTAAAAAATTAAAAACGGCCCTTATAAAAAACTTTATAACAGTATTTTCTTATTAAAAACTTCATTTTCCATGAAACTTTAAGTTGAAAGAGAAAGTTTTAAGAATTAGACTGGTTAAAGTAAAGATTACATCATGCAGTTTTTTTAGAAAGTTGATGATAGAAACACTAGATCAATTTGTTATTTAACCTTATAATTTGTTTCTTTGGTGTAGTTTAACGGGATTTTTTTTTTCAATTTAAACAGGGGGTATTTATAAATTTTGGGATTTCAAAAGTCTGTAATAATTTTAATGGATTTTTTTCACTTAGAATGGATAATTGGGTAACTGTCGTAATTAAATGTGCAACACCGGAACTGGATGGTTAGGTTAGATTTACACAGTTGGAACCGGGAGGGAAAAGGCACAGGGAGCACGGTGATGAAAATGCACCGGGAACACCGAGATGAAAAGGCACCGGGGACACCAAGATGAAAAAGGCACCGGGATATGAAAAAATACTGGGAACACCGGGATATGAAAAAATACTGGGAACACCGGGATGTGAAAAACTACCAGGATGATTGGTAATTATGGTTACAGAAAATTAGGCATGTAACTTGAGAAAATTTTAATAAATTGATACACTCCACCCGTGCAAGGCCGGGCATATCAGCTAGTATATTATAATAAACTAATACTATTTATGACCTACACTATTTTTAGGGTAAAGGAAATTTCTTTATTTATTAATTTTTCAAGTAAGAAAATTTTGGGAACTGACAGGAAAAAGCTACTAAGTAAGAAATTAAAACTTTGAAATTTAAGTTGACAAGAATATCCATCCATAGACAATTATTTTAAAATTAAATTCCATTTAAATTAATCACTAAAATAGATGTTAAACCTGTAGCTCAGGGGTGGACAACTTTTTTGGGAAGAGTGTCACTATTTAGGTTACAAAAAAACTAGGCTTCACTTCTATCTTTTTCCTATCTATACAAAAAAATATTTCAAAGGAAAATTTATGATAATTTTAAGCAAAAACATTGTTTATCATGTATGTCTGAGTAGTTTATTACAGTAGAGCCCCGATTATCTGCGGAATTGGGTGGCAAGGGTACTGCCATAATACATTCTTCTCTCATTAATGTATTGATAAAAAAACAATGGTTTAGAAAGAAATTTTTGAACATTAATACTATACAAAATAATAATAATAAATGGAAATAAATAAATTATACATAAATTAATAAATTGAATACCATGTTTTACCTCCATCCAGGACCTATCATAATATCAAGGAGTCCATCGGTGATTTTAACTACCTCTTCCGAAGTGGGAACTGTCAAAGTAAGCACATCACTTGTTACATCATGCATGATGTATGATGAGACTCCATTATGCAATCTAAAGAGGAGTGGCAGTAGGGACAGAACAACAGCAAAGAACACACCAGTGTAGAGGTACTCTGAACTGTGCTGGGAAGAATCTACTTTCTGGATGATGGAAGAAATGATGTCCAATGATGTCAAGTCAGCTTTCTTGCATTCGTTTTGTTCCCATATCGTGCAGCTCACTTAAGAAAAAGTTAATGAAGCATAGAAGTAATAGAATAAAGAAATATATTACAGTTCACATAAGCATAAGATTTAAAAAGCATTATAGTAAGAAGCAAATTCTAGAAGTAATAAATTAAAATATCAATATGCCACTAACAAATTCATCAACATTTGGAAAATATAAATTAAAGCTTGCATAACAGTGTAAAAAAATAAATGAATTGAATTTTGCAAAGGTTTTTGATAGAACAATATCTTTATGAGATTTATTATAGAATTATTTTAATTGGGGATTAGGTTTAAGCTATTTACCTAAGAGCCTTAGAATCCAAATTGATCTCAATTTTTTGCTGTATTAGCAGTAATTCCACACAAATAAGTTTTTAACTACTTGAAAAAGGCAGTAAATAATTTTTTTTTTTTTTGCCTTTAAGTATCATAAAGCTAAAATATAATCATTTTAAAGCATTAAAGCAGAATGCAATTGATTTACATCAAATGCTCTATGCGATAGATGGTGAAACAATACTTAAAAAAAAATAGTAATTGAAAAACAAAAGCCAAATTCAATGAAACCACCTTTCAGAGACATCTAACACAAAAAATACTGGAGACCTTTTACTTAAGGACACTCCTATTATTGCTAAGTCTGTTAAGACACATCATCAATAAACTTAAAAATTTTAATTACGAGAGCCCTCTCCAGGAAATAAGTTGAACATTAAAACCAAATATCAATAAACAAAAGGTAATTGAGCAAAAAGCTTCATTGCATAAAGTACACAGTAGTGTCTGAGTGACAATTAATTGGATTTTAGAACAAAGTGTGTCTACATGATCCTTAGTCATGAAACACCTTAACTTGAAAAAATCAGAAACTCAAGGGCTAAACTTAAGTTACTGCATAACTTAAAGGTATCTTCAGATTGTTTAACCCAGTGTTTCCCAACCTTTTCCGGTCCATGCCCCACCAAAGCCCAAGTTTTCCATGCCCCCCATGTCTTTTTTTTTTTTCAAAAATCCTTCTTGAAAAGTAAATAAAACCTGGTGGTCCATGCCCCACTTGGGGGGTAATTTGGTTGAAAATTTTCAAATTGCCCCCCCCCCTAGAACTTCATATTGCCCCCCAGTTGGGCGTGCACCCCACATTGGGAAACACTGGTTTAACCCTTTTAGTCCTAGACACCCCTAATTTCCCATAAGATTCAATGGCAATCACAGGCAGTTTTGGATGAAGAGATATAATGGAATTACTAAATCTAACAAGCAACAGAATTTGTACAATTAACTGTTTTAATTATAGTTTTACAATTCAGGAGGATTGGTTTTGAATGTAATAAATGCTCTATTAGGCAGTTTCATAGCATTTGTTTGCATTAAAAAGACAATGGAAAGTAGAATATGAGCCAGAGTGAAAGTTGTTTAAGAGAAGGAAAGAATAAAATAAAAAATTAGATAGATTTTTAAATAAGCAGAAAGAATCAAGAATTTAAAATTTTGAGGAATAACTACTTGATCTGGGCCGTTGACCTATAAACAGAAAAAGTGAAACTAAATGAATATGAAAAGAAACGGAAATAATAAAACCAAATCTTAATATATAATCATATTTCAAAATAATAATGAAATAAATTGTATAAACATAGTGGAGAAAATAAAAAAGTAAACAATAAAAAAGGAAAGGTTGGTTTTGCTTATGCTAAGGAAAATAACTAGATAGGAAAAAATGCTTTCTATTGAAATTATAACATTCCTTTAACTTAGAGAAACTAGAAAAATCTATAACATACCTTTATCTGTACCAGTGTAGCCAAAATTAGAAAGTTTTTTTGAAGGCTAAAGTAAAAAAGAGCACAGTAATAAGTACAAAAAGCAGTAATTTATACAAGTATCAAAAGTGAAACTGACATCAATCAAAAACTTGCGTGTTTTAAATCAATACAAGAAAAAAAATCACACAATACATTAGATTATTAGTTCCTAACTTGTTCACAGAGACCACTTAGGTTAAAATTGAATCATTTAAAAGGACAACCCTTACTCCCAATCACTTAAAACCTTTCATCATGATCAATTTCAAAGTGAAAGTTTATTTGTCACGATTATTAAATATTTTATAAAAAAAAAATTGCATAATTTTTATTTAAAATAAAATATCTTTATTTTACACATTGCCACCATAAAATAGTGATAACTTTTTCTTATGTAAAAATTATCATCTCAATACATTTACAGTTTATTTGAATCAGTTCAAGAGGTTGTACTCGTACACTTAGTTGCATTAAGGTTTAGCTAACAATCATGCCGTGACTATTATCCCGAAAAACCAACAGCTAATAGTCTCAACAGCATGTAAATCCTTCACCCCATCTTGTTCAATATTAATTGCTATTGTTATATTGTTGGTTGATTTGCTATAGTTATACTGGACCACTTCTAAGTCTTACACATATCAACCATGGACTGTAAATCACTGGATTAGAAAAACTCTATATAGATGCAACAAAATTATTGGTACTATTTTTTTATTCATCCTCTGTTTTTTAAGCATCTAAATTGACTTACTTCCTGTATTTCCCAAGCAAAAGGATTTTCTGTAGGGGACATATCACTTATATTATCTTCTGAACACTGTGAGGAGCAATCAGTACTATCACTATTACAATCTGTATTTGTTATGAGTGGCCATTCCAAATCAGAAGCTTGAGGCTGGGAGAGATTAATATAAATTATTTTTAAATCAAATCTAATTTTTTTAATATTATTATTTATAAAGTAAAACAAATTTTCAGGGCAGAACAATACTTACTTTACATGGCGTGTTTGGTGAAGTAGTGTCGAGCCCTGACTCACAAGAACTTGAAAAGTTTTTAATATTTATGGGAAGTTTCATGCTTGAAGGAGTAAATCCTTCAGACCTAACATTCCTTGCCCTCAACCTGACATTACTGCAGTTCTGTTTCTTTTCATTTTTTTCAACAGAAAATTCTGTGATTTTATTGAAACGGTCATTAGTACTTAATGCATTATCCGACAAATTCTTATGATACTGAAGAGATAAAAATATAGCTTGTAAAGTTGGGGGCTTGATTCCCATAGGTCCACTATCGGAATATCGTCGAGAAGATATCCTGCAAGAACTGGCTTTCTGTTCAGTAGATATTTTAGGTACATCACAAGTATTCTTCAGCTCAAGAACATGATTTTTCCATTGTTCAGTGGTAAAAGATGGCTTTTTAGCAACAAAATAGTCTTCATCAGAGCTGACATTTTGACTGGTCCTTGGGGAAGATTTAAGCTTAATTTGGTTGCTTGAGCAACTAGGAGAACAGCGATTTGATATGTTGTTAGAGTCAAAGTGAGGCAAAGAACAAGCATCTGAGTTCTGATAGAAAATTTTATGACTTTCATCTTTTGATGATCCTTGTTCATTGGTAAAAACATCCAAGGGATTACAGATATGTTTTGAACTATTACTTTTAATGATAGAACATTCATCAATGGGTTGGACAGATTCAGATTCACCAACCCCACTTTCTTCATTTGAACAATTATTTTTAGAGTTATCTTCAATAGAAAATCTGAGATGTTGTCCTGAAAACAGTAAAACCAATCATCAAATTTCTCACCATTAAAATAAAAGTAAATAAAACAAAGAGTAATAGAATGAAACACCAAAGCAAAATGCTCAGGAATTTTTAAACATTAAAATCCTTTGTAATTTAAAATGTATAAACTATTGCCCCAACTTGAAAGTGACATCTGGTAGAAGTGATCCATAATGATAGATCTCATACAGCCTTAATATTTTTTTTGTTAAGTGAAGTTTCTACAAATGTCATTTTTAGTGTTTGTTCTTTTAGAATTTAAAGCCAAGATCAACTTTAAAAAAGGTTGGTTCTCCCCTGAAAATTGTTAGAAAATTTGACCCGTAAAAATTGTTTTTTTTTAACACATTTCTTAAATAAAACTTACAAGTGAATTAATTATATTCTATACAGATTGAATGAGCATTAAATTTTAAGGAGAAAGGCCATGAAAATCCCTTTTTGAAGCACATCCATGTGTCCTGCGAGCTGAACCACACTGAGTTAATAGAGTTGTAAATCATTAAAAATCACTAGTCTCAATCACCACTATATTATTTTTTGCTGTGTTTTAATTGTCTTGGATCAACAAACACTGTTAATTTCAAGCTGTGATTTTATGATTTTAAAACATATCCTACCCTCAATACAAAATTTCTTACTTACCAATTTTAGAAAGTTTTTTACAGCTACAAGAGTGACTGGAAGATTCCATTGATGGTATCCATTCCTCATTGGTGGGTAGAAAATTATCCCCATTAGAAATATCTGGTTTTTCCTCGGAGGCAGATTCAGATGACTTGGAGTCTAATGTACCGCTAAATATTTTCTTGAGACGCTTACATTTAAGCCTTCTCCTAAAGAGGAAGTTAGAAACCAGTTATTGGTAATGCACAAATTATGAACCAAAAATAATGCTTCATTTAATTGATAAGTTTCAAAAACTACACAAAATGTTTTAAATTAAAATAATAAAATCCTTTACTTATTTAGTTTCAATCATTTCAGAAAATGGTCAACAGAAAAATAAACGTACAGAAAACATGCCAAATTTAGGTGAAAAAGCTTACCTTTTATCACGATTAACAGGTTTTTGAGACTTTTTAGTAATAAATGTTGCAACAATTTGAGAATGTACAACACCAAGAATGAAGCTCATAACCACAGGTGTCAAAAGTTCAGATACAGGAACTTCCTAAAACAGATATATGTTTTGGCAATACTTACAAACATTATTGAATCTTGAAACAAAATTATCTAATTTAATGATCAAGAGTTTTAAATCTTTCATGTTGGTATTGTTTGTATGCGTATATTCATTACATTTACTAAAATAAAAATTAGTCCCTACAAATGTTCAGAAAATAAAAAATCTACTAGAATACATAAAAAAAAGGTTGGAACAAGTTCAATAAAATATAATTTTGAATGTTAAGATGTAAAGTTTGTTTTTTATAATTTTACTGATTCCTTGTAATTAAGTTATTAATTTGCCTCTAGTAAAATAAGAACAGGAATAAGTTTTTTTGGGATCATCCATCAATTTCAATATGCAATTCACATGCCCCAAACAGAAATATTGTAAGACTAGATATGACTAGCCAGGGGCGTAGCCAAGGGGGGGGGGTCCCCGGGTCCGGACCTAAAATTTTTTAGGCCCTAATGAAGGTGCTATAATTATCATTAGCCACTAGAGAGCGCGTGCCTATGCACCTTAAAAGAGACTGAAAAACACTTTGTTGCTTGTTAAACTCTTAAAATGGGTTAAAATGCTGTTTTAAAGGTCAAATTTCCAAAAAATCCCCTTTTCGTACTTGGATTTCTATAACTACAATTTTTTTTTACATTTAGCTTATAATATTTTTAGACATTTTTTTACATTAAGAAGAAAAATTATTTTTTATGAAAACTTAGAATCGAACCAGAGATTAAAAATTAGTACTTAATATTAACTATTACACTAATTAGTACTAATAAATTAATAACCATTAATTAATATATAGGAATAGGAGTAATTATAATAATTTGAAAATAATTATTTAACTATTTATGGAAAACTATTGATATTCAATAAATAATTTTTTCACACTGGACCCCCCCCCCAAAAGAAAATCCTGGCTATTTCCCAGTGACTAGCTGAATAGGCTTGTTAAATGTTTTAAAAACTTAATACCCCCCCAAAAAAATAACAATAAGTCAACAGAAATTCTTAAAAAAAAACTTACTGGAAATTCATTATCAGAAGCAGTAAAGTACAAGTACATAGCCAGTAGCTGTAAAAAGTATAATATCACAAGTAGACAGCTGACTAGAGAATTTGTTTGAAGTTTCCACCTAAAAAATATTTAATTACTTAATAATATCATTCATATGTTTAAGCATTTGAAATTTATGATAAAAACTTTTAAATAGATTTAAAAACGAAGTATTAAGAAGTCAAGAGACCAGGAGAAAATTTTAAATCACCATAACTTAATACTAAGGAAGGTTGAGTTACTCAAGTTTCACAATAATAAAATATTCCCTTATGAAAATTTGAAGTTATAAGCTAAATATAAATTTGCATAATAAAAGGTAATAAAGGCTAAATTCTTGTTAACATGAATAAGCATAAAAAATTTAAATTTTAAGAGTGTTTCTGTAATTATCATTTTTATGTTTATGGTTATGGTTAAAAGACAAAACAAGTACAAACCATGAGTAAAATATTGGCAGAAACAAAACACGTTTTATGCCAGATATGGCAGCTGCAATCCAACTGTGTTGAGGTTTGGCTTTGGCAAAGGCAGAACCTAGGATAGAAAATTGACATGGTTGTGACATTTTTGGTACTTGGGTATGCAATCATCAACTGCAAGCATTGAATGAAAATTAGATACAAAAACAATAATTCAAACAAGATCTATTATAACTCAAATAGTTTTAAAAAATGAGGTCTTTTAAGCACTGACATTTGTCTAATTTTGACTAATATCCAAAGCTGTTAGCATAAAATGTAAAGAGTAGTAAATTTTTTTCTAAAAAACTTAAGAACAAGTGGAAAATCACCTCTGACCAGATCAACATCTATTAGTTCTGTTTTTATTCTTGTTGTCTTTTTAGGAATGGCACACACACCCTGAAAATGTTCATACAATCAGAAATTGAAAAATATCAGACAAATAAGGTATGTATTCCTTAACTAAACAAAAGATTTCAGTAATTTAAGTTATCTCAGGGTATTAATTAGCAATAAGACAAGTTAAGAGCTAAGTAATTATTCTAAGCATAATACACATTTAACTATAGCCTACTAATTTTAAGTCTTTATGTGAGCAATACTCTCATTTTTAAGCTATTTAAATTCTACAAAGATAACTTACTCCACAGCTTGATAAAATTTATTAGTATGTATAATAAATAGATTTAGACCAATTTCCAAAAGAGGAACTACAGTTAAATCGTGACTATGAAACTGAATAATGAAATTTTTTATCAATAAATTTTAATTGCCCATACATTGATTACATAAGTTTGATTTTAAGTAATTGAAAATGTAATCTCACCCTTAAAATGCGTTGATCAACTGATTTCTCCCATAACTCCTTATCATATGCTCCTATCTGAAAAATGGTCATTCAATATAAAACTTATGGGACATTTTAACTTTCAGTGCAGTAGTTGGAAAAAAAATTTGGGGACACAACTTTGTTTTTTTTCACTTTTTCTTAAAAAAACATTTTGGGCCAGATGCAACTTTGTTTGCCCTGACCTATAAACTGGTCAAACCAAACTCCTTCAACAAATGAAAATTTCCCAGCAGTATCATAGTCCCTCGTTGTTTCACCCATATGACCCGCAGCCATTCAGAGGGGCCACATGCCTTCTATGCTCTGCTGACGTCATAGAACATGCAATCGTCCAATCCCTAAATGTCTGGTCAGGAGCAGACATTTAGGGAGAGAACATTCTTAAGCGCTATCCGGCTCTATAGCCGCCAACAAAACAATGCTACATCTGGCTCTTTGAGAGGAGAGCTGAAAGATTTAGTTAAAATATTTTGGGGGTTGGTGCTCCCCATATTTCAAGACTGGTAACCATAATAGCTTAACTGGATCCCATATGGACCACATGTGGTTTCAATTGCCAAGGGAAGTAGTAGTGCTAAAGAGTGGAGCTATCGGTCCCCAACACCCAAGTGATTGTATAACCCGCTGATTCTATGTGTGAGAAATCCCGAATTTGTCAATCATGATTGTTATGCATTGCTATGATGCCACTTGTATAGAAAATAATAGACTTTAGTTTGAGATATTGTAATTGCAAAAAATTATGATTGGAGGAAATAAATTTTATGCTATAAATTTGAAACAGCATGGCAATATTTAACGGGACAGTTAACAGAATTGAACCAGAAAATTTTCAAGGGCGGAAATAGATAAAATGTTTTTATTGAAACTCTAATACATTTATTATTACCCAATTACTTGTTGTTAATTTTTCAGTCTCCTTCCATCCTGAAGAAAAATCATTAAGACGGATTTTTATCTCTAAACGAATAACTTTCATACATGACTATTAGTTACTTTTTAAATAAATGAATTTAATCAATTAGACATAATTTCTACTGCAAAAAGGTTTTTATGATTGCATGTATTTAGTCAAATTCATCGCCATAAAGGGGATGAATGGGACGTTTAGGGTTTTATATAAGGAAAAATTTCCTTTAGCAAAAAAGCTAAAATGAGGAAAAAGCTTTAGCAAAATACAAAAATAAAAACTGTTAAACACATCCCATGATTTTTTTTAGCTGGAAAAATTTAGTAAAAATTATTTCTGTCTTTTAATTTAAAATGTTTTAAAATCTTTACGTTATACTTTAACAACTTCGAAGTATTTAGCGTTAGATATTTCATTCTCCTTTCAGCGAAAATGGTCTAAAATATTCAAGCATTCTGAGGGGTTTCTCTTGCATTTTGCAAAAGAAACACCATAGCAGAAACCCTGGTGAGAATGAATGGGATGAATAAAAAAAGGTAAAAAAAATACAATATAATATTTAATATCACACCAAGTGTAACTGTTTTAACGAACAATGTATGTATTATTATTTTCCAAAGAAAAATTAAAAAGGCTTTCAAAGAAAGGGAACCCAACTTGCTTTATTTTACAAGTCGAGTAAAATTAACATCAACTGATGTAAATTCTTTTGTTCTTTAAATTCTTCTTAATTACAGATAAGCTATCACATAATATTGTACACCTTTTGAAGAAAACATCCTACATAAGCTTTTATTTTAAAAAGTTACAGAGTAACTAAGTTAGATTAAAAATGTAAATAAATCATGTTGTAGGCAATACTCCAGGGTATTATTTTCTATTCATCATATTTAATGTGCATTTTGTAAGATTTCTTCTGCATTTAATGTTGAAATAACTCCATTTTGTTATTTTTTAAAGTAAGACTTTAGTGAAAGAATGTATTTAATGCTTTTTTGTGACGAAATATTCTACTAGTAAATAGTCATCATGAAACAAAAATTTGGCAAATATTATTAGCAATTGGCTAATGAAGGGAATCCGACCGGCAGATTTTCATGGCCACATTTGGCGACTGACTTCATACTTTGTTTGGTTGTTTGGCGTCATAATACTTGGCAACAAAAAAACATTACCAAATTGAGCAGCAGGTCGGATTTGCTTCATTTACCTCGCAATCTTACTAACCATGGAATCACTTGTGATCTAACTTTTGCCATTTGATGTGGACCGTTAATGTCAACACTGAAATATTCCAAAACCTTTTGTGTTGATCTCAAAATAAACTTACCTTTTTATGATACCAGTCAAGGGCTGATATTAGAGATGACATACTTTCAGGATTTTCCAAAACACATAACTCACGTCATTTTTCAGGAGATACAAATTGTTTTCATCTAAATACACCAAACATTAGAAATTTGCAGGAGAGTTATTATGCACATAGAAAAAATGAATACTTTTGAGTTAAGATATAATAATTTAAACTCAATTAAAAATGCTAGATTGATATGAATTGTGAGTTAAGACTAATAATTTAACTATTTTTTAATTGGTCTTAGAATCTGATGTAGAAGGCAACATCAAGAAATTTAGACAAAAGCAAATTTTGAAAATTCAATGATGTGCGAACACGATAATTAAAAAGCACTGCGTAGTGTATTTATAATGAGGAAGAAAATTTATAATACAGTAAAATCAAATGAATCTATTTTAAAACAGAAAACAATGAAGCTTTGAAGTAGATAGTAAATCGCATTAAAATAATATGGCAATATCATTTATAGGAAATGAAGTCTTTTAATATCAAAAACAATACTTAGAACAAGCGCAGATCTTCTTTACATAACCAAAGAGAGGAATATTCAAAATGAATACAAATAAGTTTTTTCATTAACAAACCAGAATCTCCAGCAGACGAGTTTTTGATCAAACGATTCAAGAACAAGAAGAAGAATCGACTGGAGTAAAGTTGTTTGTGTACTGGTTACAGTTAAATAATATCAAAATAGAAAGAGCAACATTTTTCAAAATCTTAATAGCAAAATATTTACTAAAAGATTTTCTTGTGCAATACTTTTATATCAATCAAAGATTCCACCTTTTTATCTTTTGATGAAAACCATTGATTTAATAAATGTAAAATTCTGGAAAAACTATCCATTGCCATATTCGCTTATAAAACTTCTGAAACCTGAAACAAACATATGATGCGAAAACCATCGGCTGCGCAGCTCATTAACAGATGTGATGTGGATAAAGATTTATTGGTAATTTGTTAAAAGGTCTCCGATTATCATCAGTTACCAAGAGTTCAATTATTCCCTGATGGAGGCACATCTACCCTCGATGTTTTTAAAAATTTGGATCACTGAAATTCGCAACTGCCTCTTGCTATTGTAATCGATCCGTTTTTTTAGGTAAGTCAATTTGCCGTCTTTTTCCCATTAGTGGACTTACGCGCTATTTTATTAGACTATTTTCAATTTTTTAGTTAATACTTGGATTAAATCTGTATTACATCTAGAAGCGCATGGTATTTTATTAATGTTTTCTTATTTCTTTTATTATAATTGATAATTGAATTCGCACCTCTTTGTACTTTTATCATTCTAAATGTTTTTTAAGACTTTGTTTTTGCGGGTCGTTGGATTATATTATAGATCTCGTAAACGTTTATTTTTTACTGAATTATCTGTATAATTACATTTACACATTTTAATTTTTTATAAATCAAAGAAAATTATTTACTTACCAACCTACTTATTAACCCAACTTACTAGCATAATTAAACTTCACTTAAAAGCGAAAGTGACTTGAGTTTTCTGTGATGATCCCACATGATATTTTGCAAAAAAATAACCTCAACAAATTAAATTTTCTGTACTTTTCTGTTTATGTTAATATATTGGACCATGTTAATGAGCATTTTATAAAAAGGTATATAGGGAAAATTTGGTAAGTTAAATTTATAATGGATTTTTAATGAATGTTAAGTATTAGAAACTTTGTAAGACTCTGTATCTGGGTTCCCATGAATCAGCAGGCGTGGATTTAAGGGGAGCACTCCAGAAAGTTCCCCCTCCCATACTTGTATAATATACACGAACGGCGTTGGCAGAAAATTTTGCCCTGTGCGGAAAATTTTCTGCAGAAAAACTACAAAAAAAATAATTTTTTAAGACATTTTTCTGCAGAATTTATTTTTGATTGATAAATTTTTCTCTGCTAATCCCTGTCCTTAGTATTTTCTCAATTTTGGCCCTTTTATTGTGTGAAATTTGGCTTTTTTGTAAGTCTTTTTCGGATTCGCTAGCGAGTCTTGACGCGTGCTCACCCGGTAAGTTTGCTTCTTCTCGTGTTCCGATCACAATGCGGGAAAAACAACTTTACAGCGATTCTCGCTGATCATGATGGCTTGTTAACTCTGAAAAGCTTCTCCTAGCATTTCAATCGTAGAAACTCAATCTTATTTCAATTCAGCTTTATCACATCCTGCTGAAAATGTTGATGGAAATTTAGAAATATTTTTTAAAGCTATAATCAAAATGTTATATCCGAAATTGATTCCAAACATAAATTTTAAGTAAAATAGTTTGGAAAAAAGGTACAAGATAGTCAGGTAGCAGAGATAAAAAGGATTATGGTACCAATTTGAGTACTTAAGAAAGAATGTCAAGATTTAAAAATGTGTAAATTCTTGCAGAAAATTTTTTGGAAAAAATTTAAGTTCGCAGAAAGGTTTTCATTTTATACAAGTATGCCCCCTCCTTGGGCTGGAAAAAGGAGAGAGAAGGGAAAAAGGAGATAAAAGGCATAAAAAAAAGAAGAAAAAAGTATAGGTACATTCAAAGACCAAAATACATTTTGTTGGTCAAAATGTACTTTTTACTCCTATTTTCTCTCCCTTTCTTTTATTTACACCTTTTTTAGTTAATCAGGGCACTTTCCCTAGATGGTTCAAAACTTTTTAGGTCATTTTATGTGTACTTTCTCTTTATTTTCTCTCTTCTTTACCCCACATTTCAGTTCATATCCAGATGGGAGGGCGCTTTTCCACTTTTACCAAGTTACCCAAATTTTGTCAGCCAATTTTCAAAGTAAATTTTCAGTTTCTCTTTTTTAAACTTTGCATAAAAAAGTGTATCTCTCTATTCTAAAAAAAGTTTTTGGTGAAATGTTTCCAGAGAAAAACTTTTTAGTTATGATCCAAACACATTTCTGGTATCAAAGTGTCCGGATTCTTTCGAAGATGTGCATAAAGCTGTTGGATTTCTTTTAAAAAAATTGTCAATTTTAAAATATTTCCATATTTTTAGATTATGGATAAGAGGTTGCAGTTAGAAAGCAAGTAGTGTCAAACAACTTATTATGCAATCAATCACAACGACCAATGGGGTGGTCAATTAACGAGGGTGGTTAATTTAACCCTTGCATTCCCAGCCCCCTTCTGAGGACACACTATTGTGTGGATTAAAAAAGCAGAGAATGTTCAATTGAAATGCTTGGGGGTGGCAAAAGTTGTGTATAAACTAGTAAAATTGCAGGATATTTTTTTTCTTCAGATTTTTGAGTTCCATGTTTGATATTTTTATCACCCCTCTTTCGGGAGTAATGATGTTTTTAATGTAAGAAATTGTGTAAAGTTGTTTTCTGCATTTTTAAATGCTAAAACCTCAAGAACTAATAAACCAAAAGTCTAGTGACTGATGTCATTCTGTTTGTTATTTTATTTCCTCTAAAATGATGTGCATAGTGACCACCTTTCTTTGAATTTTTTTTTCTTCAAAATTTAAAGAATTGGTAACATAACAAGTTTACATTTTTTGAAACTTAAAATTTTGTTGCTTTTTAACTTCTAAAAGAAATAGTTTTACCAAATTTCAAACAGAGAAAAAAATAAAATTTTGCTAAATTTTAGTTGGTCCCTTACCCTTAACACACCCTCAAATCATAGTAAAAGAATAATTAACTCTCACACGCAGACACAAAAAGTTCATAAAACCATTTGATAATGTCTCTATATGATTAAAAACCAATGAAAAATTATTATTTATTCAAGAAAATATAACTCTAAATAAGTTACATTTACAAAATCTTATAAAGCTCCCCACCTCCAGATTAGTACGTATTGTGGACTCTTTCACCTAATATTCCTTACAGTTATGTTCATATTTCAGTCTTTTACCGAAATACCTTAACAGAAATCTGATTTCGTGAAAAGTTTTAGAGTGTGATAGGTATGAAATAAGAACATAATTTTAGAAATATTTGAGAGGAATAAGTCCGTGTCAAATTTTTTCCTGTACAATACACTACTTATATTTTTTTAGATGATTGTTCAGTATTCTAAATAGGGTCCTGGTTTTCCTGTAAAGTTTTGGTGGTTATACAATCACAAGTCCCCCTCCCCATTTTCTCAGAACCTTCAAACTGTCAATTCAATTATTAATCATCATCTATGGTTTTACTGAAATATTAAATAGTTTTATTTTTTGCTGTTAATCTATCTAAATTATCTTTTCAAGGCACATTTATTTGAAAATGTTGTGAAAAAGCTTTAAGTCTTTTTTGTAACTGGATATACTAGTAAGTTTAATGGTTTGTGAGTTTAGTTTGGGGCTATGCATATGGAGAGTATTTTTATTATGCATTGCATATGCTTTTTAAAAAATTTCATGGATACTCTTGATTTTAATCAATTCTCCATTCTTCAAATATTATCACAGTCAAAAATTTATTTAGACTGGTTTTTTTTTTGTCTTTAAATCTAAAAATAATAGAATAAAGTCTAATTGCACATGATACTCTACAGTCTACAACAGGGTTTCTCAAACTTTTGAACTTCATGACTTTTATACAAAGCAACAAATAACAAAATAAACGTGGCCCACATTATCTTCAGTTAATTTTCCCATTCCCC
Source organism: Tetragnatha montana (assembly GCA_963680715.1). NCBI lineage: Eukaryota > Metazoa > Arthropoda > Arachnida > Araneae > Tetragnathidae > Tetragnatha > Tetragnatha montana. The sequence goes on from OY796685.1 coordinate 32,861,482, forward strand.
CTGCCCCTAAAAGACTTTAGCTTTGTGTGGGGTTTCGTTTGGTCATCAACTATTTTGTTACAATTACTATAAATTACTTGCACATATTAAGGTTAAATTAACTTTAAAGAAAAAATAAAAGGAAAGATTTTAACCAGAGTTTAACCAGTTTAATTGTGGGAGCAAAGCAACAATGAACTCCACAATAATAGGGGGATCTGGGAGTCCTCCCCCAGAGAGGTTTTTGAAATTTGACTCAAAACAGGGTTTCAACTCGTTTTTTTAGTAATCTCAATCTGGGATAAATTGCAGTTTTACATCATTTCTTAAAAAACAAATTTTTTTTAAATTGCATTGTTCCCCTGGTCGGGATGAGGAGCCCTACGTTTAGAAATACTGATGTTTTTTCAAATCTTATTTTAATAGATGACTTAATTTTGCATTATCACAGCACCATAGCTGCCAACTCTTCCGTTTTAGCCGGAAGATTTCTGTTTTTTTAGAGAATCTTCCGTCATTCGTTTTTCAGTCAATTTCTTCCGTTTTTTGCTCAGTTAAAAGATTTTTTTCTTATCAGTTATTAATCCGACTTGATTAAAGCTTAAAAGCAGTTGTTCTGCTGTCGGAAATAATGAATAGCTAGATCTCTTTGTAAAAAATAATGAATTGCATGAGAAAGCGGTTACCAATGCAGAATATGTTTATTGACAGCTTTCATAATTGATCATTATTTGCCACTCAGCTGTGCTGATCATGCTGGACAATTATTTCAAAAAATGTTTCCAGACTCCAAAATTACAAAGAGTTAGGGATTTAAAAGGACTAAAAAAACATTTAAAAAAAAAGTATGTTTTTCTTAGTATGCTACCTATTGAGTTAGGTAGAGCATGGTAGGTACCCTTGTTGACTAGTGTAAAAAAATGCTGTGGGCATCTTGAGTTTTAAAATCTTCCATTTTTTATAACCTCAATGGTGGCAGGTATGCAGCACATTTTACTGACACAAATTTATTTTACTTGTGGATTGTCATTTGCGTTCAACACCGAGTAGGGTAATTTTTCTTACTGTAGCTCTTTTTATTCATTTTACTGTATGGTAATTTGATAAAAGAAATTTTATAAGATTTAAGAAAAGGGTTAAACACCCATTGGAATAATTGCCTATTAATCCATTGGAATTTGATTAATATCCCCCGTACAAGTTTTGGTGTGAGTGATCTATTGCATAATGAAAATATGTTGACACATGTTGAAAACGTTTTGAAAATCTAATAATATCTGCGTATGTGCGGATTTTCTAACGTGGCGTGAAAAAATTTCTTTTTTATTGAAAATAAAATTAATTTACTTTGTTAATTCCAATCTCTTGTCCGAAATCAGTAACATGCCAATTTTTATTTGTATATCATTACACAGTTTTAACTTCCAGGCTCTCAGTATCTCCCTACGGTTATACGAAAGTACCGGTTAGTAAAATCCGGTCACTAAATATTTTTTTTTACTCGGGGTAAAGCTATAAATTGTTTTGTTTTTTGACCGGAATTTACCGACCGATTTTTACTTTGAGCGGTTATTTTTGCGCCACCCTCCCTACCTTAGAGTTGGAGTGAGTGGCTTAATAATTTATAGATGAATCCTCCTTATCCTGAACGTGGGTGTAGCCGGGATTCTCTTAGGGAGGGGCAGAATTTATACACTTGTCCTTGTTCGCGAATATATTTTAAATGAAATGTGTAGAAGTTTTGTATTCAAAACAGGTCTTGCAAAATATTTTTTTCATTTGAAAATCAGTCTAAATAAATTAAAACCTAGCCTACGAAAATACAAATTAATTATTTTTAAAATTGGTTAATACATATCTGCGAAAATTTATGCTTAATTTCTTATTTAACTACAAATTTTATTATTAAGGAATACCTTTAAGCTTTTTATGTTAAAGAAGAAGAGTTTCTCAAAGGCATAGAAAGTCACATTATGAAATAGGTTCAAAACAATGATTTGATTATTTTTTCCAAAAAGACATGGAATATTCATTGTCATGATCTTAAAGCATTTTAATTTTTTAAAAGCTTTGGAGATGCCTAATTTTTTTTTCTTTTCTTTATTCGATGACTAGGTTAACTCGAAATCCTCTTTTTAAAATTAACTCCTTTTCCATCTCTAAAAATCGAGAACTTTTCTTTATCTATTTACTCCTTAGCTTTCTTGAAACAAAGTTGGGGGAAAAAACAATAAGTATCTTCTCCTCTTTATTTGTCTTGAAGAATCTCGTTACGTTTCTATTCTCTTTCACTGCGCGAAAATCAATTCCTTAAAATATGCAATTAACTTTCCCCTCCTTGGGCAAACAAAAAAAAATCAGAACACGTTCCGTCCAGCAATAAAACAACTCGAAGAAACATTCTCCTAACGATAACCTGTTAAGTGATGTAATAATACAGGATTCTTAACAGGAGACGTAACTATTGGTCATTTTCTCTGCCAGTCTTCGGAAGCGCGGGAGCAATCTACGCGTTTTCATTGGTGTTCCTCTCTGTTCAGAGCCTTAGACCTCTTTAATCACGTCACCTCCGCCCACGGTATGACGTCACCTATTGAAATACCCGAGGAAGAAAATGCTCGAGTGGCAAATTCTACAGCAGTGGCCTTCCTTTCGAATTATGCACCTTTTGTGTGCGTTTTTGCTTTTTCACGGATTCGGAGATAAGTTTTTGCTAGGTGCTTTGGTTCTGCTCGTGTAGGTTTGTGGACCTTAAAAATGATGGGAGCTATTTTCTTTCCATCAGGAATGCAGATTTCGGACGAGTTTCCGCATGTGTGATTGTTTCCTTTTGCATTGAGAATGTTTTGCGTTTATTCTCATTTGCATTGGTATTAGATGTTTCTTTTGATTTTGAGAATTATATTTAGAATTTACGTGCTTAAATATCAGTTTTATGTGCGGGGAAAAACTATTGGTTTTTTTAGCTTGGTAGAAAATGATTAATGATTTCAATTAAAAAATTACAATATGCTTTAAACAAACCGGAGAAATATTACCCTTGCATGACTTATAGCTCATATTCCTTAAAAAGCCCTTATTTTTTAATTATTTGTAAAAACTAGTTCTAAACTAAACTAAACTCATTGGCGCAACAGCCCTAGTGTGCCAAGGCCTACGATGCCCATCTTCGTTCTCTTGACCGTGGGGCCCTGGGGTGCAAGGCATATGTCCCGGTTAGGTGGTCATCAGTCTAACGAGTCTAACGCGTTGAGTGGACCTTGCCCAGCCCGGGAGCCGGGCATCGAACCCCGGACCTGTGGCACGGAAGAGAAAAAAAACCTGGTTCACTTTTCTCAAAACTAACTCAATTGAATTAGGCCATCAAAACAAGAAAATAGAATAAATTTAACTATAGTAGTATTAGAAACATGGTTAAAATTATTAATCTTGGTTAACGGCGATCTTAAAAAGGTCTTACATATATCGTCTAGTTTTGGGGCTTTGAATCTGCTTACCAGCCAAATGGTTTTCGTTTGGAAAGGAGAAATAAACATTTTCTCTCTATAAGGCACCCGCTTTATCTTCATCTCCCATTTCGAAAATGATAATTCTCCATCTGGGATCATTATTTTATTGTAAATTATACTTACATTGCAATTAAGATAAACGCCAGGAAAAATTCATTACTTTCTATGGTAATGCTCTCCCAAATGATCATTAAGTTTTTGTTACTGCACCCCGAATCTATGTTGTTCATCCTGTATTGGTATCTTGAGGTATAGGTGGTGTTGATTACTTTAGTGCTAAAGCAAAAGTTATTAAATTTGTGTTTAAAATTTTCTTAATTACAGGTCTTTTCACTCTTTTAATTGAACATTATTAAGTTTGAAGTAAAAATAGCCTCTTAAATATAAAACTACCTTTTTGTATTCATGAAAGTTATTGGAACTCTATATTTTGTGAAGCCTTTGTGTTTACAATATGTTTCATTAAAGTGACTCTTTTCTCATTCATTTCGAAATCTTTTTGAAACAGTTAAATTAGAATTCACTCATATTGCGGTTTTTAAAGTGTCTTTCTTCATTTCTTTGTTCTTTGAACTGTCGCAAGCTTCGAATTAGAATTATCTTTTAAAATTGTTTCTTGCCTGACACAATACCTTATCTCTCCTACAAATTTGATCGACTTGTTGAAGGTAGAAAGTGAATAATCTTGTTCAACGACGGATCCTGATTTTATAAACCGTGTTATATAATGCCACACTACTTACTCGTCTAAAAAATTCAAACTCGTTTGCTACTATCATTGTTGCATTTGAAGGTTAATTAATTTGAATGACTTAACAGTTCCAATTATCAATTTTTACCATTTTTATGACACGTTGACTTGAACGCGTGATTCACGTATCTATCATTTTTTAGTGTAACTCCCTTATTTATTCCCATATATTTTTAGGATTTTCGTGGTTTTCTTGTTGGTAATTCAAATCTAGGCTTTTCGAGCAAGAAAATTCTATCGTAGTGCATATATCAATTTTAATTTACGTTGTTTTCCCAATTTGGAGAAAAAAATTCCAAAAAATAATATCAGCTCCCTTAATTGGCTTTTTCCAAAAAATGGGCATTTCCATAAAATGGGCATTTGAAAACAGAAAAAAATGCAATTTTCCAGCATAAAAAAATGGTTTAAACTCAAAAATCGACACGAAAGCTTTTAACCTTTGGGAAACTTCCCCCCAGCAGGTGCCATTGAATGTTTTTCCAATGGGATCTTGGGCAAATGTTATCCCAAAGTGATATATAGGTTTTAACTCAATATTGACGGCGTTCAGGCTTATTAAATTAAAATAACTACAATATTTTCCCCATGCAATAACATGGGAAAACTACTTTTGAGGTGCGCGGGGGTCAAAAATTGGCCTAGAGACCTGAAAATTTACAGGTAATAATGTTTCAGTAACTGCAACAACATGAGAGGGGGGCACTTGGGAAATAAAAAAAAAATTCCGATGACCTATCCGTATCCAGCATAGATCAATTGTGAATATAAGATGGGGCAATAAAATTCATATAGTCTAGTCTAGAATGTATAAAAGTGGGCCAAATAAGACTTTTCATATAGTGTTTCCTGTTTTCCCTTTGAATTTTATTTAATATTAATTATTTCTTCTGTGAAATAATTAAATAATGATCTTAACAAGCTCGTTCCTTAAAGAGAAAAGGAAGTTTTTGATGAGTGCAATTTGTCAACTTCATATCCTTTTTTAGCTGCTCCGAATGCATCAATTAGGTTGTACTCCTACTTTGAGAACTAATCACATACCCCAAGTGATTTTAATATAACTTTACTGGATTGATTCTAGTCTAGTGTATCATATAGATTGTAAGGAGAGATCCCTAAATCTTTTCGAAAATCTGATAATGAAATGATGCGCATGGTTTGGAAAGGAGACTTTTCCTCCCTGCTTTGTTATTGCAGTTTTGAAACGGAATAAGTGAAATTACCTACTATTACTACTACTACTACTACTAGTGAAATTACCAGGCAATTTAAATGAGAATTGATTGAATTGACGCTTTTGGATGAAAGGGAAATATATGCTGCAAAGTGTAGACGCTCTTCATGGCAATCATTTCGTTCAGAGAGTTAGTTGAATCCATAGATTTGTCGGGGCTCTTCAAATGTGTATTCTATACCGACATGCGACATTTCTTGGAAGGCATTCATGCATTTATGGTCATGACACTGCAACCATAATTTAATGATGGCAAATATCGAGAATCCCAAATATTTCCAATTTTTATCCCGTTGAAACTTATTGAGAAGCTATATCCCCTTCTTGTCTTGAATTAAAAACTTTCGACTCGGTTTTTGTTTTAATAGCTAGTAAGTGGTTTTTAATTTTGCAATTAATATTCTCGTATGAAATTTTTTACGATTTACCCATTTAACTGCTGGTTGAGTTCTGACTGCTTAAAGGATCTTAGTATTATTTAATAATACCTGAAGAATTGTGGGTGCTAGATATTCTCCTGAATGAAATATCTAGGAATAAGAAAGGGGAAAAAAGATAATTGCTGGCTTCAAAGGCGAAAGCAGCACAAGGCATTGTGTATCCTTTTCTTTTGTGTTCTTAAGATATCATTTTCATGAACCCACAAATATCACGAACAGCTGACAGTCCACGTAGCAGTAAAGGTTGGAAAATCAATCCCATCGACCTCTAAATAAACTATTGTCGTATAGATTTTACCAGCCATTTGGTGATCTGACCGAAACCTTATCATCACCAGACTCCTTTTCTAGAATAACTCTTGGTTGCTTTATATAAAGAGTTGTTGGTTCCTCTCTTGGACCACGGTAGGTGCATTACCCTGGACAAAAGGCTTTTTGAGTAACACAACATGTGAATTGAAGGGAAATCCATCTGATTCATAACTACTTAGGGTCTTGTAACCATAGATGAATTCTGGTAATCTGAGGAAGGAAGTCCGTTAGAGAACGCAAGAGCACACAGAGGAAGAGCCCAACTTTTCTAGCGGGAAAGTGCGTTCCTTCACAAAAGATTTCTTTGTCTGTCGCTGTTCTTGGAAGCCATGATACATGCTAATATTTTTTTGTTCTAGCCTGTGGAAGGGATGGAATCTTTTTTTTTTTATTGTTTTCAATTTGCGATTAATGAGCTTATAAAGCGTCGCTTTCTGACCGAGCTCTGCATTGAATGTACGCTTTCTGGGATCGGTAACACAGCTGGGGTAGTTGTTCAGTTGCCATTGAAAATTTTCTCGAGGCGAAGCTTTTTCTTTGGACTGTGAAATTCCTTTGAGAGCCTATCTCTTGGTTTCCGTGTCATATTCTTCCTAATTTTGTGAAAATGAGAAGTTTTGTGCATTGTTCGGCCACGTTTTAAGGTATTCTACCTACCACGTTCGGAGATCGTAAAAAAAATATTAGGAAGATTAAGATATGTTTTATGATATTTATATTTATATAGAAAAAAATAAGTTTTTTTTTTATTTAGCGCCTTACTTTACTGTGTGTTTTGGATGTTTTAATTTTTACTGAAGCCTCAAAGCTTACGAAAGAGCTATTAAATCTATTCTTGTTCCAGGTTAATGCAAGAAATACCAAGTTAATTTAACATACAACTAGAGAAGGAACTTTACTATTCTCACGAAGTTTTAATTTTTACTTCAGTCAAAATATTTAAAAAGGATCTTAGAAATATTTTTGGGACGTTTTTCATTCTACATGCAATAAATTCAAAGAATATTTAAGCAATAGCTCCGCTAATGTAATCACGATAAATGTTATCAAAATGGAGGGGTCCCGGTCACTCCTATTTAACTTAGCAAAAATGTATGGCTTATGTGATTAAAACATTAATGTTATCAAAATTTGTCCATATCCCCCACAAAAAAAACTGCCTTTATCCAGTTTCACATGTCAATATTTATTGTTTTATTGATATTAAATGTTTTGAGGGGAAAATAATTATTTTAATAAAAAAAAAACTATAATTAAATATTAAAATAAAAGCTGTAAAATGATTTAATTGGAACTAATTATTAGTTTAATGCACACTCTAATTACACCGTTTGCCGCTAGTTAGGCTTAGTACAAGTTTCTTGAAAACATAAACCTTACATTTCGAGTAACCAGCTTTCTAATAAGAATTTTCGCTTTAAAATTGTTTGATAAAATTTTCGTTTGATTCAGAAAAACTAGTAAATAATTAAAGTAACTTTTAGTATGTCTTTTTTTTCCTAGATATTACCATTTCTCTTTTCGAGTATCAAATGAAAACTAGGAAAATCCAGTTAGCGACTATAAAAAGGGCCAATTCAATATGGTCGAATAAGTACCTTAATATTGTTTTCCCTTTAAGACAGGTAAGGCAAGATCTTATCGACCCAAAAAAATATTTTTAAGGGCTTCAGTTAGTTTCTCATTTAATTAGCATAATTTTTACGTCAAATCTTAGGAATAACTCTTTTACAGTTTCCTTGCTAGACGAGAAGTGTTGCATATATTTATATTGGTTTTGTTAAGCGTCTTTCTTAATCTGTTTATTGGGAAAACTCTGTATCACGTTTAAATGATCCGCATTAGTTTTCTCTTGATTCTTTTATTGTGTTTCATAAGATTCCCATCAGTCATTGAAACAGTGTAGTAACTAAATGTAACTACTACCTTACTTTTGTCTTGTTCAAATTAACCGATCTCACTCATAGAAAATTAAACTACCTAATCAGAAAATAAGAAATTGATATGGTTGACAATGATCTTGTGTACGATAAGTTATGCTATGTATTATTATTTTTTAGAATGTTATTTTTTTCATTGATAACATTAAAATGACATTGATATTGTAAAAAAAAAAGAAATAATGGAATTATAAAAAATGCATATGGACAATGGATAATGATGTTGTATTAAATTAGTTATTGACGTAGATAAGAGGTAAGTATGTCATGAAGTTATTTAGTTATTAATTTTAGATGCCTCTAAACCCTTTTGCAAAATTAATAAATTTTGAGTATTGAAGCGATTCATTATATTTTTAATTTTTCTTTTTCAATAGTGTTATGTAATTCAATGTGGGTTAACGAATGAATAAGTTTCTACCCCTTTCTATTGTGGCTTAATATTCAAGTGACGCTTTCACCTTTAGAAATGTTTCATGACATTACAGAAATGTTTCATTAATATGCAGTGCATTTAATATGACATAACATTTTCATTAAAATTTTCAATCTTCAATCCTTGTGTTTTCCTCCCATTTCTATCTATCCCCGTGTAAAATTATGTGTCTACTCTTGTGATCGCGAAGCAGTCGTTAATCTTGCATTTTCGTCCCTGGGGGTTGACAGCAAAAAAATATTTTGGTGTGCTTGATTTTACAAATACTTGCTTGCAGATAAAGTTATTTGATAATCTTATTTTTAAAGTGAGATTTAGGATGCAAATCAAAGTTATTGTTAGAAAAAAATAGGTAGAAAGCATGGAAGAAAACTGAGAACTATTTTAAAACCATCAATTTATTATTCTTTCTGCTTTTTGGTTGAATCAATTTTGAGAATACTTTGTTTTACTCAATTTAGATTTGTTTGAAATGAAGCATTTAAACTGAATCGATGCCAAATGGTTTGGAGATTTATTTTAATTAGACTTTAATTTGAAATCGTGGAAAATCTTGGAATCAGTTTCAACCCCCCCACACTCATATGGGGTTGACAACTTTGTCATTTATTGGTATTACTCATTGTGAGTGATAATGTTTCCAATTTTAATTTTCGTATATTATACCTTAATGCACAAGAAAAATATACAACAAGTTAAACCAATTCTGATAAAGTGGAAAAATAACAAAAATGTTTGAAAAAAGTACCTGTAATTAACACTTTCTCCTAATAGTTATCAATGCCACAACGCTTAAACTAAAACTTATTGATTAGCTAGTTTCGGTTAAAGTCATAATGAATGTCCTCATTTCAAGTCACTCCCATGTTTTAAGGTCTTCCCTTAATGTTTCTGATTAACGTAGTTCTTTCAAAAAGAAGAGCATTCCTAAGAACTCGTGTAAAGCTGGAATTTTTTTTTTACCGGATTTCACTGAAGAAATACTCTTGAAAAGACTAGTGGAAAATCCGTTTCTTGGAAACCTCTCCTTGCATTTACCCAAACTGTTCTTCGTTGCTTAGCAACGGCACATGAGTAGGCGGTCTACCTCGTTCGCTATGAAGGTTGTTTTTGACATTAGTTAAAAGAGCGCATGGCGTTTCTAAGAGCCATGATATGGCCTCCCGTAAGTGTTTTGATTGGCTTTGGATTAAATTAAGGGCAGTCGAAACCGTTATTTTCTAAATTTCATTAGGCCTCTAGGTGTGGTGCTCCAAACTGTAAAGGTGTTGGGGAGTGTGACAACGTTGTTGATAAAAAACGTTGAAGTAAAAATCATGAGTGAATCAATAAAAACCTTGATTCTTGTTTGACTTTTACCCATTACACTGTTAAAATTTAGTGTTTTATTTTAGTTATCAGATGGCTTTTATAATTAGAAAGTGTTTTTTGCTAGTGATCTTTTGGTATTATTTAACTGGTAGTTAAACTTATAAAAACCACGCGTTTCCTCATTGGGCCTAATAGAGTTTAACGCTCTTTGTTATCTAATATTTTGTAAATAATGGTTATTTGCTTAATTTGATTACAAAAGTTTTCGGTGATAATTAATTTCTTATGCTTATCTTAAAATGACTTACTATTTAAAACAAGATTTATCCAGTTTAAACTGCTTTTCGGAACTTTCTCGCTTTATAAATCAGGGTCAAATAATGATCGTTAAGCACGTCAAATAAGGGTTTTGATAAATATTTGAGTTTAATGTTAATTATTGAAAGTTGGTATTTTTATTGTTAGAACTTTCAATTTTTCTTTTCCGTAATATTAGTATTACCAGCTGATTCCACCTAATTGTGGCATACGGTCTGTGTCGGTCTGTGTATGTTTGTTTGTTTTCCCTTGGTAAAAAGATGTATACAAATGTATTTCTATTTGACTGTGAAATTTAAATTCAAAATATCTCAAGAGATTTATGACATTTTTTTATTCCCATTAAAAAAATATCGGGGAAAAAACTCTTTAAAAATTAATAGGCTTTTGTTGTTTTTGCAAGTTGAGGTTTTATTTTCGAAAAACTTAATTCAAGTCCATCAACCCCTGAATTTACATCGGAATCTCGTTTTAGCAGCCTTACAATAAGTTGTTTTAGTAATAGTATAAACAAATATTTTTTTTTTTAGATTTCTGCATTGAAACTGTAAATTTCTGATATCAAAAAATGTTTAGGGTGACGATTCACGAATATCGATGCAAATATTCTACTTTGCCAAAACCAATGTTTCTCCAACTTTTTAAGATTTGAGTGCACTTGACTAAGTTTACATTAGGATTTGAAAAATTATTTATTGCAGCCAATAATTTATAAACTTTATGGATTAGTTAAGACAATAAGTTAAATTGAGTGAATAATTAAAAAAATCTTTTTCAAGCGTTACGCTTTCAATTAAAGTGCTCAACTCCAATGTAATTCATTACTTAGGGTCTTAGGGACACACCTGGCTGTTTCCCAAGATGCACTAGTGTGCTCCGGCGCACAGTTTGAGAAACACTGGTTCAAACGGTCAGTGTTACTTTCCGTGTGGCTTGAAAACACAATCTTACTCGCTCATCAGATTGATTAAACAATTTCGTAAAAATTGTCTTTTGTTCTCCTGTTTTTATTCCCTTTTCATCGTTGAGAGAGCTGAAACTAATGACTTGTGCGTCATGAGTTCTTGGTTCTGTTTATCACAAGGAGGTTTTATCTTCGTGATAAAGACGAGTTATCCTTTGATAAGATTGCCAGAAGTGTTGTGGTACTTGTCAAGGGCATAAAGAGAACTCGGTTCTCTGAAGGTGTCCATCCTTTTTTTGTTGATGTAGTGAAGATGCTTGAGAGTTTTTCAAGTCGATTCGTTTTCATGTTGTATAACTTAAAATTCACAATTCGATGGTGTGGGAATAACATTGTGATAACCTTCTTTTTTTTTCTTCTTAAAAATTTAGTTGGCATCCCACTTTATTTGACGGTTTCTTGTCTCCTATATTTTCTTAGTAGTGGAATGGAAAGATACGACCACTTTAATAAGCGAAATTTAAATTTGTGATATTACTCACTCTTTTTAAGAGTGATATAAAGCAAATAAAACAGATACCACGTTGCTCTTTGCTCTTCTTTACTTAATTTGACGAAAGAAAACATTAGGGACCGGAAAGCACAAAATATAAAATTGACAAAAAGAAATTTATTTTATTTTTATATTATTATTTATTTAGAAAAGAAATTTCAAGACTATCAACGCAGTGAAACAGCATTTAGAAAACTTGTTCAGCTCATCAGTAATATTTCCTCTTTTTTATCTGTAACAAAAAATAAATTCGATAATAAAAGTAAGGCTGGGCGCGCACGGGCGACTTTTGTCACGGTGACCAGGATTACTAGTATCAAAAATATCATTAGAAAACAATAGAGCATTTTCAATCACATGACTTTACCTAACAACGGCCTTAGCAACGTTGTTTTTATCCTCCAGTGATGTCATGTGCGAATGCTGCTATTGGATATTTCTATGTCCCGCCCCTAACAACAGCCTTAGCAACGTTGTTTTTTTCTCTGTCACCGTGACAAAAGTCGCCCGTGCGCACTCGCCCTAATATAACTTTTACAAATATGCAAGATTAAATGTACTAATATGGCCTAATCAAAGCATATTTTACTTTTAACTCATTAAATAAGCATAAAATAACAAATGTTTTCAAGGTTTTTTTTTTTTTTAATTTATTCATTCAAATGTCTTTTAAAATGTTTCAAAATAACAGTTCAATTTAGTCAATACTATAGCAATTGTTAGTAACTCTTAAAATGACGTGTAAATCTTGCATCACACCATGGAATAAAATGCACAGAAATTCTTAAAAGTAAAAAGAATTTATGCATGGATAACATATTTTGATGCAAAACGTTACGAAATCACCCAGTCTTAATTAGTTTTAAACATTTTATTCCACCCTTTAATCCGCTAAATGTGACAAATCGTTTAATTGGAATTATAAGTGTTTGATTCGCTCGTTATCGTATCATACTAATGCACACAAGCCTGTTTATTATAAAAGAAGTTGAGTTAAAGAAAATTATCCTGAAACTTCACAAATGACTGTAAAACATTACTGCTTGACAGCCATAAATTTTTCTTTTTAAATTAATTTTCCTCATTTTTATTCATAAAATGGATTTAATGGGCACTTTTGATGAACCACACAACGATTTGATGAACCACACAATAAATATTGCTCACTAAAAAAAAACTGCACAAAATCGTGGTTCCTCTGATACTACCTTGCAGCTTTTAATTTGCCATAAAGAAAGTGCAACTTTTGGAGACGTTGGCTCCACGTGTCTACCTTTATAATAGCCTTTATGTCCGCATCACCCTCTCTTCCTTCCTATTTCCCAATTCAGTCCATTCTCCGCGCATAGTTCTCAGCTGTGTGTATTTTTACGCGTCCAGCTTCTACTTTTGCACTAATTTGACTGTACGCAAGGCCAATAAAAGATGCCGGGCATTAAATATAGAACGATGCCCCGTCTCGCGCTCGGCGATGCCAATTACGAGGCTTCGGCATCGCATTAAGTCAGCAGTCGTCCTCATGCAAACCAGTCGTAGCGATCTTATCCGCTGCGGGAAAAGTGGAATTTTAATCACGAATCCTTGCGACCTTGAGTGCAAAAGTTGGAGAAATTTCAGCTGATTAGATCATCTTGTGTACCGCATTCATTGCTTTTCCAGTTTTTCCCCACCAAATGGAACCAAAATGGCCGATATCTTCGGATGGGATAGGGGTGCACTCTCCCCCTCCTCCGAAGTGGAATTTCGGATAGGGCGAACTTCGAAGATTTGAGCAGTTTCCTGGCTGGGTGGCATTTGAGAGAAAATTTTAAAATGCCTTGTAGTTTTTGAAGTAGTATTTCAAAAATATTCGATCGTTTGCGATCTGGAAGGATCAATTGGACGAATCGATGTGACTTTTGGCTGATTCGCCTGTTGGTCTCGCCAGAGCCGCAATCATCTGATCATACCGGTAGCCGAAAAACAATTCACGACTCCATCTAGCTGGATAACTCTTGGAGAGATAATTAAAATATGTTATTTTGAATGATATTCATCCGTTGGGGACAGTCTGGTTTCTTCCTTGTCTAAGACTTTCTAAGAAAAATTTAATAGGAATTCTTTTATCAGTTCTATTATTGAAGCAATAAAATTTGATTGGCGCCCTTTTGTTTTAATTTTATCTATTGGTCTATTATTGGAGCTAAAAATTTATGAGCAAAATACGGCTCAACTCGGTAGTTTTTCTAAGACGTTATAATTTTTTTTTAAATATTGGGTTCTTAGATTTTATATTAAAAAAAAACAAAATACAGAGTTTTAAAATTTTTGGTAACAATCTTTTAAATAATACTATTCTAAAGTTACTAAAACTAAAGATTTTCCTGAATTTTTTTATTAGTGAATCAATAACTTAAAAAAGAAGTATATTATTCTACAATAAAGATTATAAATATAGAAATGTAATTTGGATTTCATTGATTTAAAAATGTTTTAAAAGTGGAAGTAAATATTAGTGAAACGATATGATGAAAAGGTGTATTTGGAAGCAAGTTATTTTTGGAGAATATTATTGGAAATATTCTTATGAAAGAAATATTATTATTAAAAGGAACTTGAAATTATGCAGGTGAAGAATTAAAAGAAAGTTAATATTATTTCAAAAGTAAGTCAATAATACAATAATAAACTAAATTGAATTATACTATAGAGTAATTTTGAGTTCTTTGAAAACATTCTCATGAGAGATTATTCTCCAAAAGGTAAAAAAAACCTTAGACAGGTATTAATTTTTCTAACGGTATATTCTTTAAAGAGAATATTCTTCCTATAACTTTTATCAAAACTAGCTAAAGATTAGGTTAGAAAAGGTCATTTAGTTTGAAACTATATTAAAATATTTGCTAAAAATATTGTTGGTTATTAGAAAAAAATTATTGATATTAGTTTTGCCTTCATCAACCACGTAAAAACGTAAAAATAAATTAACTCGTTTTAAGATCCCTCTTTCAATTAATTGTTTGAACATTTTCTAGAATAAAACTTTCTTCTAATATTTCTTTTTAAATATATATTTTTATTGAATAAAATTTACTGGGATTGTAGAAATTACGGTTTAGATAATTCTCTAAATAAGAAGTTACTTTTTTTAAAGTAATTTTATTTAAGGTTTTTAACACCATTATAAAATATTTCATATTATCAAACATAATTACATTTATTTTCATTATTCTGTAAAAAAAATATTCTCAAAATTCTCGTCTCCAAGAATATTATCATATTACATCTCTTACAAAATGAAATTAAAATTCTTCCTTTTCCTCTATTTTTTTAAATGTCGGATTTATAAATAGTTTATCTGCCCAAAATGAGTGTGGGTGGGGGTTTAATGCTCGGAGTTCTTATATACTTTAATACCAACCCAACGGGGCTCAATACTTAGATTTTAATAGTACATGTTACTTTCAACTTATTTTTTCCTTTTTTTAGAATTTTCTTTTAGTCGGGTGACACTTCTTTCGAATTTATTTAAAACGGGATTCATTTAAAATTTAAAGTACTCTTCCTGATGTGTGTGAAGGAAGGAGCGAATTTAAAGATCCTTTGAGAGTATCGAAGAAGAGGGGCTTCGAAATTCGTGAGTGGTTTTGTTTGAAAGAGATTACGATTTTATGCGTACCAGAAGTTCAGGTAATCCTGTGATGTTGCGTAACTCTTAAAAATATCAATCCTGCATCTGTTTAAAAAGATAAGGTAAAAATTGGTCACGATTTTTAATGTGATCCACACACATTTAGGTATTTGCAGTAGTATGTGTTGTTTAGGGGATTACACCATCATTTATAATTGTAATTTTATGCATAGTGATTGATGGGTGATTTGATAAGGATATTTTTTGGTTAATACTTTTGAGATAATAATAGCTTGGGATATGAAAATGGGACTAAACAAGAGTATTAGTTTGAGATGGACTTTTTTATTTTGGTCTTCTGATATTCTGATGCTTAAAATGAATACTTAAGAATTTTTACGTTGAAAAAGTTAATTTCCTCTGTTTATTGGCTGGTATGGTATTTGTCCTTTAATGCTGATTCCAATTATACTTAGTGGCATCATTTTATGGCTTACCGCTATTAATTTTGAAATCACCTTTTTCGGAGGGTGATTCAAATGTTGACTGGATGACTGGTTTAAAAGCCTGTCGCAATTAAATCGTCTTGAAAGTACACCTGTAAAGTATGTACAGCATGAACACGTGGTTTATCCGTTTATTCTTTCTTAATGTCTGGGAGCTGTATGCTTTCATTGCTGTGTTCCAGAACTCGCATCGTTACAATATGTGTTGAATCCACAACTGCTCTTTTATTATATAACTTCCTATTTACAGTTCCACTGTTTTTACTGGAATTTTACACGATTTTTTAAAGGTTTTTGATACAGGCCTACACAACGTGTTTGTGTGGCCTGATAAGCTTTGAATTTTTCGAAAAAGAAATAAAGTAATTGAAGAAGTCCCATTAAAATAAGGCATTTATTTAGTAAATCTTTTTAAAGATTTGCAGAAGAATTCATGCGTGGGAAAAATGATTAATTATTTAAGTTATTGATTGATGTTATTGTATTGATATTTCATGCATTTTACATAAATTTTATTACTATTAATAAACTTATATATTTTATTTACTTTTTACAAATTATTCCAATTGACAGTGAAAATTAAGACACTAATGCATTGGTATATGAATGCGTCAAATAGAACTTTTCTCAAAAATGTGTACAGGATGAAAATGTCTCTTTTGAAAACTGCTGTTCACAACTTTAATATTGATTAACTATTAATACGTTATTTTGAATAACTATTTAAGTTATTGATGCATACTTATTTTCAAAAGAATACAAATTTTATTGAAATTAGTGTGCGCAAACTTGCTATATCTTTTGAACATAAAATTATTTAGATAATTTTTCATATTATTGATTTATTTATAATTGATCTCAATGTCATGAGCAAATAATAGTGAATTTTGGTCAATATTTTGGCCCGCCAGATCAGGGTGAAAGTTTAAAATATTTCCAGGACGAAATTGTATTAAATCTTTATTGAAAACAGTCTTTCTAATATCTTCTAATTATGTATTCCCAAGGACTAGATAGATTTTTTGGCCCGCGGTAAATTAAGTTCGTAATTTGGCCCTCAACACAATTAAAGTTATATGTATGCAAGCCCAGTACTTATATGCATACTTAGAAAAGGCCGTGTGTTTGAATTCTTTGGCCGTTATTGTGAGGCATGTTCACAAAATTTATTGCTTGTTGTACTTGCTAGGGTAAAATAAATAAACTCCCCGGTGTCACAAAGCCACCTCCTTTTATGACATTGGTGTCCAACCCGCGGGTCGTATTCATCCCTAAACCATTTTTATGGAATTGCATAAACCGTGCCTGGGATGAATCAAACTTCTCTCGCTTCTCAGTTATGCGTAGTTCATGTTGTCATTGTCTGAAAACACTTAAAGTTGTGAACAGCAGTTTTCAAAAGGAGACATTTTCATTCTGTACACATTTTTGAGAAAAGTTCTATTTGACGCATTTACATACCAATGCATTAGTGTCTTAATTTTCACTGTCAATTGGAATAATTTGTAAAAAGTAAATAAAATATATAAGTTTATTAATAATAATAGAATTTATGTAAAATGCATGAAATTCATAAAATAGTACTTAAAGGTAAACGTTTATCAAAATACTAAAAAGCAGTGCAAATTTATTAAAAACCTATACAATACTTAGTTTATGGAGTTTAATTTCAATAAAAAGTTATTTAAAAAATTATTAAATTAATGTGAGTGATATTATATTGTTTCTGATGCTCTTCTTGCGGCTTTAATTTTTTCACACGCGCCTTCCCGCGCCTCCCCCGCCCCCCATAATGATCGAGAAACGTCGAGGAAGGTTTATAAGTGAGACAATCAGGCATGAGGATAACGAGAAAAGATAAGGAAACAATTGAATTTTTTCACGCATCTAGCATACGTTTGGGATGTTTGGAAAGGTGTTTGAAAGGACTTGATGGCGTTTATAAGTGCAAATTTTCCAGTCGTGGCGATTTCGTTAGTATTTTGAAATCTTATTTGAGTTGGATGTGAAGTCCAAGGTTTTGATATTGTATGCGTTTTCTAGTTGATGTTTTATATTTATCTTTTTTAAATTTAAATGAAGTTTTTGTACCTTTTTTGTTTTGCCGCGGTGTGCTGTAATGCTGTCTCCGGTGAATTCAGCACCGTAACTTTACTATAGGCACACATTACTTCTTTGACTCTTACGAGGCATCGTTTGAAATCTAAAGCCATGGAACATATTTCGATTTGAATTTTAGGGATGAAATACCCTTGAGTTTTCATTTTCACAAAATCAGCAGCAAGTTATGGGTGCGAAAAGAGACATTTTCAAAATGCCTTGAATGTTAAAACTTCAAAAAAAAATCCGCATTTAAAATTATTGACTCCATTGTTAAATCAGGCTATGATGTTTTTTCGTAAACTTCACAAACTCAAAATCTTAGTTAAATCATTATTCTTCATTCAAATTACAAGGAATTACATCATTAGTAATGGTGTGCTTTTATGTTCTTTTTTATTTATAGAAACCCAAAAAATTAGCATATTTTTACTGTTGACTATGATTAGGTAAAATTTCTAATTTTGCTTTGTAAGCTTGGTGACAAGCGTAATTTTAGCATTCGTAACGCAGATCAATAACGTTAATATTCGAATCTCCATATTTTATTATTTTTGAATATTGTTGACGTTGAATAGAAATGCCCATTTACTACCTAAACAATAGTTAATAGCACGGAAACACGTTTCTTTTTTTGTTAAGTACTTACTCAGTTTTTAATTCTATTGCAAATTTTGAGAGTCGGTACAGCTTTCCCTATAAATATAACCGAAGAATTTCAACTTTATCACGTGTCGGAAATTTGCATTACTTTATTAATGCTTCTCTGTTTTCCTTGTGCTATTTTTAGCCCTATAGTATTACTCTCACTTTCATGTTGTATTTGTGTTTGTTTTCTATTCTGTGACTTACGGTAACGGCTTTTTCATTGTTCTGCACCGAAAATAATCGATGCTCGGATACAATGTCGGTTTTTAGAGGCACTTTTTTCCAGAGCCGTTGACACTCTGTAAACAAAGCTGTATAGAGGCGAAGAAAACTTTTTCGAATTTACTTTTCACGACTTAGTATTCAATTTTGTTTAAACTTTTTATCAGTTCCACCCACGATTAAGGTATAGAAACGCACGTCGTGAACGTGTGTGGCTCTCATCACATTTCTTTACATGTGCGGTTAATTTGGAAGTAAAATCGAGCCAGTATTGATTTTGAGATCTGTTCACCTGTCAGGTGCCGAATTGATGGAAAATAGGATTTCCTCTTTATAACCGACACGTCTTTAGATCAGATGGAGTGCTTGAAGTAAGTTTAGTGTATAATAATATTTATCCATTTAAAATTCACGAATCACGCTGTATTATTATTATTTCTCGAATCATTTGGTGAATTGAAATAATTCAGTCTCGAGTTTAAATGTTTATCTTGAAAGCTTCAAAATTATTCTTGCTTTAAGTTAAAATTTAAATAATTTTCTTAGAAATAAGGTCACATTTATTTAGATAGTGTCTAATTTTATGTGTCGACATTTTTTTTTTAATTTCTTCCATCCAAGATGCTATTTTTAATTCACAATTGTCATTCTTCATTTTACGTGGAAACGTTTTGATATTACGTTCTTATGTAAATCATTATGTGATATTACGTAACATTTTAGTACAACTACATTTTATAATTTAGAATGTTCCCCTTTTAAGAATATTATTGTGCTAAAATTAATAGGAATTCACTACAAAACCGAAAATCTTAAATATATATATTACTTTCTTAGTTATTAATGATAGGACCAGGTGTCTACGTTTAGTTATTAAACGAGGACTTTCACTGGGTTTTGATTGTCGTAATAATTTCCAGTTTGATTGCAAAATACTGTCTAGTCATAAGTTAAGTACCTGTTTTCAATGGGTAAAACTCTACCTTAAATCTTCTTCCAATACTTTACTATTCATTGAGAAATAAAAACAGCTTGCATTTAAGTTTGCTAAATTGTCTATATATTGGTTGACCATTGTGATGCAAAATAAGTCGCATATATACTTAAGAATTATGTAATGGTTTTGAACATTTCTTCCTCAAATTAAAGTCTTTGAAATTTCAATTACCTACAAGTTATTTGCAGCCGTTTTATTTTTTCTTGTTTCTCGTCTGGTGACGGTCATAAAACATGCTGATAGTTGAAAATGTTCACCTCGTTCATTTAGAAATAAAATCAAGCTAACTTAATTTCTAGCATTTTTTTGTTCGATAGTTTCTAGTTCCAGATACGTAATATTTTGTATTTTTCAAATGTTTGCCTATAGTTCGAATCAGTGGAGTAGTGTCTGAACTGCACTCCTCATTGTCATTTTTATCTTTTTATTTTCCCCTTTCAAGGAAAAGGCAAATATTTTAGTTATGCATATAAAATAAGATAAAAAAAATTTTTAATTTCTTCTCCCCCCGCTTCGTCTTTTTTTAAAATATGAGAGTTGCAGCTCTAATTCTGCCTGGATTAGGAAAGATTATCTACTTTGTTTTAAAAGTGTGTATAAGTTTCTAATTTTTTTTTAACAGCTTCATTGCAAAGTGAATGTTTGAAAATGGTTTCTTCTAATTAAGCTTTTACAAAGTATAAACTTACTGTTTTTACTTCAACTTTTCTTCTTTTGCAAGTTAGTGCTATTATATGCCTTACAAATGTTACGAACTTAGCTTGTTTATCCTTGATAGACTATTTGAAATTGTATTGTCAGTAAAAACGAATATCAGTGGCAGCTTTTTGGTACGATTTAAAAGGAATGAATTTTTAAACAAATAAGTGTACGTACACATAGTGATAATAAGAGTGGCAGTAAAGCAGAGTATCAAGTGCGTGTTGTCTGCCTTTTCCGCTTACAAGTATTTTGGATCTTTCCGAGTTCTTACCTCTTACCATTCTTGAGAACTTCCTTTTTTAAAGAGGCTCATCTAATTTGGAAATTAAAGTTGACGTCATATGCTTCTAAAAACCAATTCATTTTGGTGAATATATTTCCTTTCATTTTTTGGTCGTTAGTCTAATTATTTCCTAAAAATATATTAGAACGAATCTGCTTTTCAATTTTATTATTTTCTTTCAAAAGTTGATAAATGAAAAAGCTGTTTCTGTGGGCAAGTTTTTTGCTGAAGACTTGTTCGACTTTGTATTCCACCCTTGGTTAGAATGAATTACCTTCTCATTTAGGTAAATTTCCACTCGAAAAAAGTGGGGATAAAAAGAGAAGTCTTAAAGCAAGTTTAAAAAAGCTTTTTAATATTCTTAAAATTATAAAATTTTCCCCTCTTATCTACCTGATTTCAGTTGAATTAATGTTTATTGACTTTAATTACTTTCTCATTATTAGAATGAAAAATATTCTACTTTTGAAAACAATTTATAACGGTTTTGTTCTATAATAAAAACTTTTCAAATATATAGATTTTTTTTTCTAAATAGTGCAATAATTTTTCTTTCATATGGTGATTTGTTTAAAATTTGTACTTCTTGAGTTTAAGAACCTATAAACTATATTTTTTATGATTGATCTCTTCTCCTTATACACATATTCTTGCAGTACACAATATTTATTGAACTTAAAAATTCTTAAATACTATTTTCCCCTTCCAAGAATAATGCTAAGGTTTTAGTTATATAAAATTGATAAAACTTCTTTTCGCCATTACTTTTTTATATTAAAGGTGTGCAGTTCAGGTTTAACACCCAATTTAAAAGACATTCACACTTCCTTGGCTTATCAATTAATGTTTTCGTACATCAATAAAAGCCAATTCACACATAATCATTATCATCATCTGCTGAAATTTTTACCATACTGCCTACATTGTGTCGGCTCAAAACATCACTAGAACTCTTTTCACCACTAAACGAGCCGCCACTTAAAGCCACAGCATATTATTACTGCATTACTTGTTCTAAAGCGCACCCATTGTATGTACGATGGTCTTATCGTTCCGTGCCATACTCACTTGAGCTTTGAAGTAAATGATACACATTTTTGATAAACCTTTCGATGTCTCCACTGGTTTTTTTTTGTACCTCCGGTTATCAGCTCCTTCAATGCGCGAATATCCCGTCTCCGGAAACGTCTCCAGATGCGCAGTGCACTCTCCTGGCCTGGATGCTACTTATGTACACATGTGGCCTGTTTTAGATGGCTTCCTGTGTGATCACCGCCTGTATCGCATGCACTGTTTTAGGCGATAAGTGAGTGAAAGGGCTGTTGGACCCTTTTTTCCCCGCTTTCTAATCGTGCATTAGATGGGTTTTTAAGAAAAGGAAATTAGTGAACGCTTTGCCTAAAAGTAGTGCATCTTGGATAGTTCTAATCTAAAGGGATCTCTATAAAGTTTTTTTTAATGTAATGAGAAGGTCTAGGGACCAAGAGAAATCATCTTCGAATTATCTAGTTCGAGTTTTGCAATGAAGGGCAATTTCTTCGTTAAGTTTCCAAACCTTCTGTTTATATCTTGTAATTTAGAAAAAAGTGTGAATTCTGAAAATTAGTTTGTAAAAAATAAGGTTTGAGGGGAATTTATGTTAAGAAAATAATTCACATGCAGTCAACCCTTTTGTTGTACAGGGTAAAAGTTGTATCAATGTAAATTGCCTGAGGCTACAGAATCAACAAATATCAAATTCTGTTCCGGACTTAAATTTCAAAAAAACTTGCATATTGTTGAAAAATTCAGTTTATTAATGCAGTCACTGTCATCACAATCTTTGCACAGTATATTATTCAACTGTATTACTACCAAGTACGTTGAAACTCTTCGAGAAGTTATTTATATTTATTCGGTGCTTTTTACTAATTATTATTCAAATTACGTACGCTTTCGGAAAAAAAGTATCATTCCAAGGTTCTGGAGTTATTACGTAGAAATTGTTTGTCTGTACGTTCAACTTTTCCGCAGCGCCAACCCAAGTGGTACTCACAATTTATCACCCGTCTTTTTTTCTCGGCTCTTCAAACTGGGGGGGACAATGACGGGGCTTGGAACAGTAGGTTGAAGTTTAGGGACAGCCAAAAGAGATTTTATGTGCCCGATGTTTAATTCTAGTCACACTTCCTCGTCTTGGTTCCGTGGCTTCGAAAGGAGTACCTAATTTTTTTTACTTCGCGCATCAGTATGCCGTTTAGATAGTCTTTAATTCCAGAAAGATAGCGTATCTCGTACTCGACCGATTTTTGATGGTTCAGATTTCTTTTTATTTTTGCATTCTCCCCAATTTTAATGTCACCGCTTCACTCACTCAAGGTCCAAATGTCACAGCACACCAGCCTCTCTCTCTCAAGCCTTTCCCCCCTCGCGTGACGAGAGCTTATCGTGATTTCACGTGCTGCGCCGCACCGCGCATGGGCGGATGGAGCGAAGGCGGCGGCTCTTCGCTCGCTCCTCCGTAGATATTGGATCTGATCGCGGTGCGGAGTCGTCATTTCTCGGGAGTGACGCAATCGTCTCCGCTCGCTGCCGCTACATTTGCGGTCGAACGCCGCCCTCCCATTGGACGCGGGGCGCGCCATGGCTCTTTCGCCATAGGAACGGCCCCGGGTTGCCGCGCCCGGCCGTTTATCGCCCCGCTTGGCGGCCTGTTACCTTTCGGAGCGTCTGGGCGGATGGATGTATGGATACGTGTGTCGGGGTGTGATGTATGCTTGAATCCGTCTGGATTTTTAACGGTGGTGGACTGTGCTTTAGCAGAAGCTAGCTCCTGGCTTGCGTCGGGAAGTTCATTTTATAGGTTTTTTCGTTGGGATATTCACGTTAGCGGTTGGGTGATGTGTGACGCACCGTGTTTTCGTAGAACAGGTGTACTCTGAAAACAACACCCTTTTCGATAACATCTTAATAGGCATCAAGGAAATTGTTTTGGAGATGGGGTGCCGGGTTTGTTTTTTAACCGACCGTTACCTGTTCGTGACACGAGGAAATAACTGTTTGGAATTGATGAAAGAGCTTTGTTAATGAAAAAATATCCGATTTGTAGGAATCAATTTTAGATACAAAATGTTTTAATCGTATTGTTTCCAAAAATATCTTCAAACAAGACTGAGGAGCTAAAAATAGCACATTCGTTAAGGCAAGAGTTAGATTTCAGTATTGATCAACCTTGAAAAGAGTTAGGTTACGATATCCCTTTCTTATCCTCGCAAGCTTTTGTTACTTTTTAAAACTACATATAAGTTTTTGTTTCTCAATTTATTTTTTCTACTTCAACTATTGTTTCTTTTTTATCTTCTCTAGTGTGTCACCTTTTCCCTTGTGGTTACTGCAATTCCAGGAAAATGTTGACTGTTAGCCAAATTAACCAGTGGAATTTGTTTAAAAGCATTTTTGCTTCTGAAGATTTAAACTTCTTTTTTGTAAAGAGCTTTTTCTGTGACTAAAAATTCGGTGTTTTTTTTTTTTAAATATTATTGGGAATGATATGCTCCTGGTAAAAAATGCATAAAGAAATAATTATATTTAAGTTGTGTCACCCTTCTGACGTTTCAGTAACCTTGGAATTAAATCATCATTTTGTTACAAAATCATACATAATTGGATTGACAAAATGTATAATTTCATAGTAATTTTTAACACTACCGTAAAAATGGCCGTGATAATTGATCAATGTTCTTTTTAGATTTAACCGTACCTCTTCATTTAATGGTTTAGTTTCTAAATTACTGTGGTCGCCGGTATTTGCTCTGAACTAGCATACTAACCTAAAAATATTGAGTGAATTTCATTGTATTCGCCTATTCTGACCATATACTTAAGCACATATTTTATTTTAAAGAATGTTCCTGATTTTGGTTAAGACCTGACCGAATTTTATTTTTAAGAAAAATCTGACCTGCTTCCCAGCTGAGATTGTCTCATATTTTTTTAGTCTTAAAATGAAAAAAAGGAGGAAAATGAAAGATAAATTGTATAAAAATCTTCTTTATTCAATAAATTTAAAAGCAATTGTTAATAACCTGACCCGTTTCAGTATTCATCACGTGTATATTCCTTCAGTAAAACCTTTTTCATGCGCTTTGTTATTCAAGACCATTATTTTTATTATGAAACGTACAGCAGCGATACTTCGAAAGTTATATTGTTGCAATTCACTTCTAAATGTCGTCTCAAGCATTCCTCATAGAATAACAGAAACCAAAAGAAATAAAAACGTCTACTTATACATTTTTTTTTTATTTTCCATCCCAAGAAACCCATTCATCCTCTTTGCACTACATATACTTTCTTGTCCGGGCGCTAAGTGCCTCAACACGTCGCGACGACGCTTAGAAAACAAGGTAAGGGAAGGACAGGCGAAGGAAGAAAAACAGGATCCAAGCACATATTTCTCCCTTTTCCCGTTAATAATCTCCTGTCCACTGGACGTCGGCCATCGGTGTGTGACGTATGCTACTAGCTCCCGGCCTTGACCTCCGCGCACGGCTCCGGTGTGTTGCGGGAAAGAGGGTTTTACGGGAACCGCGGTGCACGGCGGGGAAGATAACATCTGGGTCGCTTTTTTTTCGCAGTTGTTTGAAAGTTAATGGGGACTCGTTGTTGTAGTACTGGTATTATCTGAACAAATACATGGATATTGTTGGAGAATATTTTTTTTCGCGGAACTTAGTCGATGTGCCGAAGGAATCGAAGCGAGTGAAGAACAATGGGAGTTATTTTCGGGCTGTTTGTTTTGGATGTGGTCTCTTGTAGAATGCTCTTCTGAGTGACATGTTGGATTTGCATTATTCGAGTCAATTTTTTGTGTGTAGGTAAACATGGAATTTCTCGGTGTTGGTACTGAAATCGATATAATCGTCCTGAGGATTGATTGCATGTTCTGTTTTGGGTATCATGTTGCAAAATAAAATACAACCGGGGGCGTCATTTTTTTCGAAGGGGAGCACTATCAGAAAGAATCCTCATAATGATTCGATTTACGCCCTTTGTATCTAAAAAAACCCATTTATTAATATTCACTCGGTAGATATCACATTATGCAGTAAAATGTTCATGTAGTTAAGGATAAAACTAGTTAAGTCCAATACTTTTGTTACACTCTTTACATACGCTATTTAAAATCAATAATTAAATATAACATTTTTGTAACTGGTTATGGTCAAAATAAATTCGTATCTGCTTGTGATGGGTGAATCGAATGTCATACTTTTAGGTATCATAAACTCGCGTTTCTTTGGTGTATCGTCTTTTTCTTTGTATATCTAATCATTTGAATCTTGGTTAATACGTAGATTCCTTGCCACTTAAAAGCAGTAAATATCGATTTATCAATTTCACAGTTTCTCTTTCCGTAGCTTATACATATATAATTTACTTAGGTGTATAAGTATAAGATACTCTATTATGGGTCTAACAATATTCCTATTATACCCATCCATAAATAAGAGGTTATTTTAAGTACTGCTTAGCTTTTTTAAAAGTATAGTAAAAATTTCGTTATGATGTGCTACTAGAAGTTAAGTTATACACCCATACAACCATTTGTTGTCATAATTTTTCTACTGGCTATCAGGTAGGACTAATGAAACGCAATGGTCATAGAAAAACAGAAAATGTTATAATTTAAACATCTCTTGTGTTTAGTTCTACTGGTGTCCTCGCCGGATAACATCCAAGGTCGGATAAGTGGAAACAGTTCTTCAAAGTATTGGAGTTGTCCATAGCTAGTAGAAATAGTTGAAACATTACTTTTGTTGTTGTGAAAATTAACTTTTCTATGTATGGTTCAATATTCTTTTTAATATTTATATATTTTTACGGCCATAGAAAGAAAGAATTGTAAATCGATAATGTAATTTCAGAGCGAATTCGTTACTTAGTGTTCCTGTGATTTCCATTTCCACGTTAACATTTCTGCGCTTATCTATTTTTGTTAATATTGAAAAAAAATATCAAAATTTGAGAACATTATCTTTCATAATAGAAAAAAAATCGTGTCTTTAGATCGTGGTTTCCGTAAATTGCATTGTAAGGGAAATCCTTGATAAAAAAAAAAGTTTTAAGTAAATCGATAGCGTGTCTCAACATGCGACCACTCGTAACTTCGACCCTTAAAATGTAAAACTGACCGTTAAAAGTCTCCAGACACGTCAAAAAATTGCGTGCCGCAAATGGGAAAGCTCTTTAGATGTGTGTATAAATATCCTATGAATTCGTCAAGTAACAAAAATAAGCCCGAAAGTTACATTATCGGTTTCCTGTTGTTCGGGCGATCGCAAAAGTTAGAAAGTTCCGCTTATAGGTATTGATTCCATTATTAGTTTATGTAAAACTTCTATACTTCCATCCACCACAGCATGAAAACGCTCCAAGGGAAATTATAATACACAAAAGAACAGTTTCCATAATAACGCGCTCAGTTTTCCGCCGTGCGAAAAAAAATCTTTTGTGTGTCCCCTAACTAACAACTAATCAGTTCAATGCCTTAGCGACACAAACAATGCGATCATGATGAGAACTAGCGAGCCACCCACCGTGCAATTTGTCAGAGACTCGACTGACCACGAAACCCATTTCTTGGCGAACAAAAGCGACCGGCCATATAGCACCGCTCGCCAGTGGCCGACGTGACCGACATTCGGAACGAGCGAGTGGTCATCAGCCAGTCCCTCACTCCTCTACCTATTGTTTATACTTGACCTTTAGCATAACCAATCTCGCTAAAGTAGTGTGGTACCGTCGCTCCGCTGGGATTATAATTATTGCGCTCTGGTTTCATCGCACGGAAAGGCGGTGTGTTTGGGTTAATTGTGGTACGTGTTGTGCGAGGCCCAGGGTCTTTTGGATATTGAAATGTTGATGTTCTTATTGCGCATGAGAAAGTGACGCTTCTTTTCTTTTCGGGGCTAGACGACGTTAATAGTCGTCGTCGTCCTAATGGTTTCAAGGTGCGGCGAAATCAGTGAAAGAGTTCTGTGTCACTTTTTTGGTTTTACGTGCATTTTTTTTTATTGTGGAGTGAAATTCGGAATCAGTGCAAGCCTTTCTTTCTAACATAAAACGTATTTCAAAATTTAAAACATTATTTCAACGATGAGATAATGTTAAATCCATCCTTTCTCATTTGACGCTATATTAAAAGAGAAACGCCTAATGAGAGTAAAACCGGTTCTATCTTTGAGTTCTTCATAAGTTTAGGAATATAAAAAGGAATATAAGTTTAGGAATATAATTTCTTTATTACTTAAGTTTTTCAAATGCAGTTTAATATCAAAAATTAATGGTTGTGGTCTCTTCTTTTGGAATTAACTCTATTCTTAGATCAATAATCTAGCATTTTATTTGCAATTTAGAAAATTTTGCTAAAAAGTTAATGGAATAAAATTTTTAAAAATATTAATAACTATTATTTCCACCGAATGACCATTTCATCAGGTAGTATGAATCCCCCCTGATGCACCTGGACTTTGCTGATGATGCTGGTCATAAAATTAAGAATTGAGCGTTACAAATTTTTGGTTCTCCTAAACCTGGATCTCACCCCTTTTTGGAGAGTAACAGGTAATCCCCGAAATGTTCAATTGTTTGAAACTTTTCAATAAGAAATATGTTTTTTGTGTCAGGTTCAATTCGAACGATGGTCCACCTGCCCTCAGGACAACGACACCGCGTCTTCCCGAATAATCCGGATATCGACCTCGGCAAAATAACGCCGCCGCATGTGTCGATGGTCTCCCACTTTGTTCTTCACGAAGTCGTTTTCTGGCACGATGAGAAGAACACAAAGGGGTTTTCCAGTCAACCAGCGAAAAGATTTGATCTGTCCCAGTTAGGAGGTACCTCCACCACCCACTCCTTTGTTGGGTGACCTCGAATCGTGTCCGAGCGGTCAAAGGTAACACAAAGAAACGGCAGATCGAGACTTTGAACTTCGGAATAACACGCTTGTGTAGTTTTCGTGGGACTCTTCCCAATCTCGTGCGGTTTTCTCTCCTTCGCCAGGCCTCTCTCTCTCTCTGCTGAGGCATAGTGTTTCCCGAGCATCTTTCTGTCAAGAGCTATTTTTAGTGGAACATGCGATGGGTGCGGGGTGAAATCAGGTAAGTCGCTTTTTTTCTTTTCCGAAACTGGGAAAACGGCGACTGAAACGCGAACTACTCCACTTGGCTGAAGTGCAGATGACTAACATGGTTTTCTAACTTTCTTTTTTTCTACTATCTCTCTCTCTCTCTTTCCAAAAATCTTTATTGATCCAAAACACTCTCTATGTTTACAATGTGGTGACCTGGTGTGAATTTCTTGGTTTTTTCTTCTTCCCTGATTCGAAGCTTGTTTTCAGCTTCTTAAATTTGTGCTAATCAGACAGTAAATATTACTATGGGAAGGGATTGTTGGTGATTTGCAAAAAATAATAGTTCTTTGATGGTTTTAATCTGAAAATTCTTATAGGGCAAAAACTCTGCATTTTTAGTCCTATATTTTTTATCTGAGTTTGTGCGATATTGATTAAAAGTTCAATATGTTATTCTTTTATCTCGGCATTTTATCTTAGTAAAATCAAGTTTAAATTTAATTTTAACAGTTCCATTCAAGTTCGTTTGAATTGTTCCATCTGATTGACGTTGAGATAAATTTAAATAAGATAGTTAAACTTCATTGTGCTTGACCTAAAAAAAATTACAGCTTTTGTTTTACATTATATTTCTAAAGACATCGTTTTTAGGCGTATCAAACTTTTGCAATTAAATTTCAGTTCGCTTGAATTGTTCGGTGTCAGCTCCCCACATTGATTTAAACTAAAAAAAGATAGTTATCCTAAAAATTTTACTACGTGGTATTGCTGAGCATTTTCTCCATAGCCATTTATAAACGTAATAAAATTGTAACCCCCCCCCCCGAAAAAAAAGCGGGCGAACACCCAGGGAAAGTTAGGCTGCTAAAACTATCGAATTCATGTCGAATTTCTCTTGTAATAAAAGAAATTGAGGACGAACCTCCCAAATCGAGCGGCATCCATTTTGTGCAAAAATCGTTAGGGGAAAAAACTATACTCTGAAAAATATTCTGATAATCTCTGGAACGCGCCATGATTTCCTCCCGTTATTCCAACCCATTTCATTATCATGCCCAGTGATGAAGAACAATCAATCATGGAGGAACGTAATTACGCGCCTTTCGTGGTTTTCCAATAAAACAACACGGCTCCCTCTCGCGCCTCTACATATGAAGAGAAAAAAAATAACCCGATATCTTTCGGTATATTCCGGACCCCGTTATGAGCGGCAATTAACAGAAAACATCGGCTTTTTGATTATTAAGTATGCGATGAAATTACAGTTTCGAATAAGCGCAGTTTGTATCGTTGTTGCTTACTCACGGCGTGGAAGAATCATGAATCAGCGGTGCAACAGGGAAAAAATCGATAAATAATGTTAAATGTTATATAATATGGACCGGTCCCAAATTGTTGTGTAGAGGAGTATTAAATAATGCAAGTTGTTGGCGCTACCCTAGTAGCACACAGCTGAAACCAAATATGTCAAGTGTACGTAACTGCTACTAGAAGTAAACGAAATTTAGCCATACATGACAAAAATTGGACGAATCTTGAATGTTTGCGCTGCTAGGGTTTTTTCTTGTTCCCTGTCGTGCTAGCTCTTTTGGTTAATTTTATAACTGTGAGTGGCTATTATTCTTTTTATGTAGGTCTTAAAGTTTACAATTATTTGGAATGAACAATTTTCTAAGATAGGTTTAGAGAAAACGCTTATATTTTGTAACTTGATAGTCACTTGACAAATACGTTTTATGTTAATTTCCGTAAAAACAAATGAACATTTTGTCGAAATATTTTCAAAATAAGAATGAACATGGTTGACATAATATTGTTCCGAAATTTATCACTTTTGTTATTAGTTCTAAGTTCTAAGCATTGGTTCAAAAAAAAAAGCGTCGTTATTTTTCCATTCTTAAATTATTAAGACACCGTAAGAGATTTGGAGAAACGATTGACACATACTTTATAAGTGTTTATCTAAAATACTTAATTTTATCTTCAAAGTATTTAAAGAAACAAAACTTTATAAATATAATACTTCTGGATAAAATCAAAATTATTAAATTTTACTTTCATGCAGTAGGTAATTATTTTTAGGCTGCTTCTTTCGATAAAACATAAATGAAAATATAAAGATCATGGTAAAGAGCTTCTAAATTTTTGCTGAGTTATCGATGTTATCTCTAACTTTTGTGTCAAAAAACTAAAACAATTTCAATTAGAGGAAAGATAACCTTTTTAATTACCAAATCCCAACTCCCCACATCCTTCCTTTCCCTGACAAGACTTTTTACTAGTTTAAAACAATATCGACGAATCTTGTTTTACTGAGTTTATTAACTATAATTAATTATTCACATCCCTAATAGTAAAGATAAAGGGAAAAACTTCTGAAGTCACTTTGGAAATGATATTAAGGGTGTATTTCGGATGCGATGGGGCTTGTGGAAACAGAGTTTAAGATACTTTTGTACTTGACCTTGACAACTTGTCTCATCTCAATACATCACTTCTCTTTTACATTATTTTATTTCATAAAAACACGTTTCTGTACCTTTATCCGAGGCAGCTACCTTTTTGTGTGTATAAGCATGGTAATTACCTGTTACGAAACAAGAGCGATGTACTTGAAACTGGCGACCTTGATTTTTTTTCTTAAATAATTGGTGTTTGGGTCTTGTTTTATCTCGGCAGAGAGCGGCCAGTGTGTATCTATCTCTGCCCAATGCCAATGAGAAAATGATAGCCTGTTGGAAGAAGGGAAAGCTGATTAATCATTGGAGTGAGTTTTATAGCAGCGACGGATGACGGTGGATTTTATCGCCGTTTGTTTGGAAGTGTTTGAGGAAGTGGAAATAAAACTTCTCGATCGGGAAGTCGAGGGCAGGTTGTTGCGACACCGTTCCGAATACCCCTCTCTTTTCGCGCGTCGCCGATTGCCCAAGTCGATTGATGATGTCGGAGGAATTAACGTTTTACGGTCTTACTTGAGATGAGTGACTACTCTTCTGTGAACGTCAGTAGACTGAGTCAGGAATGAGAAACGCTCTCATCGGTCGGAAACGGACATATAGTATGTATTGTAAAAATAGACTTCCTTTGCTAACCAAACAGAAAGCGTGGACGAGAAGGGGGATTTTTACGGCCATCCAAGTATGCAGTATTTGCATGATGTGAACCAAGTGCGTATGTGAGTTAATTGCTATGAGTGGTTTTGCGCGTATGTGCTTGCAGGTTTATTAGAAAGTAAATGCTCGTCACAAAACTTGCGTTTTTAGCGGCTCTGGGGCATGACTGGTCGCGAATGAGGACACTCTAATGTAAATAGCCTCAGGCGCCCTGCTGCACGTTGCAGGTTGACGGCTGGGATGGGGTTGACCTCTGGATGAAAGTAGCTCGAAGTGAAACTCGGTTAAACGTACCATCTCGGACGTGCTTATATCGCGGCTTTGAATTCTACTCTCTTCGGAAGTGGGAAGCAATGTGTTGGAATCTTGTACGATTCCACTTTGGTCATGTTTGGGAACAGTACCTGTATTGGCTTTCACGTTAACAAACTTGCTTTTTACCAACTTTTCAAATTTGAAAACGAATTTTCAGTGTCCCGATTTGATGGACGTATCAACAATAGTTGCAAACAATACGCACTTACTGACTTAATCTGTTTGTTTTCTGGACTCCAGATAAAGCTTTGTGCATACTAACTGGGTAGGGAAGTTTAACAACCTGGGATGATCCCATTCTTCTAGGTACGTGTTTGACCCATTGGAGTACATCAGCATGACCTTTGTGAGTTTTTGAATATAACTCTGGACTTAACCTTTATCGCCTATTACTTAGAGTAAGGAACATGTTTCAAAAGAGAATTTGAATGAAAAGTTTTGCTTCCAAAACGAGAATCCGTTCATTTGCCCGACACTCAACTACTCGACGTTCATTTGCCCGAAATTTCGACTTCCATCGTTCCCCTGTATCGCATTGGCAATGATGATGATGATGTGGGGCAAACGTACCTGTTAGGCAAGAACGTTGGTATTTTGAATCAGACCCCAAAACAGGATAGGGAAAGGGGATTTTATGAGGACTTTTCATAAGATTTTGGGCTTCTGTTCCTAAACCAGTGTTTTGAAATGGAAAAATAATATCCTCCATTACATCAGGTCATACTGTATGGGATTTTCAAAGCCTAATTAAGGAGTGTAGAAAAGGATAAGGGTTGGGAACCTTTGAGTTCAACCAGAACAATGGACCATCCCATCGATTTAGTGTACCGATAAATACCGATGGTAGATAAAGGGTTAAGGTCCGAAACCCTTCTTTTTTATGATCGATTTTATTGCTCGACCTTGATTCGCGCCTGAGAATCCTTAAAAAAAAAACTGAAGGCTTCCATTCTTCTCTGGACATGAGCGCCCCCATGCTTCTTTTCCACCTCACTCACCTACATTCTGGCGGAGAAGAGCGATTCATTCTTTCAAGGTCAGTCGTCGCAGGGGAAAAAATCGAGAGCGCTCTATGTAGGTTAAACAAAAATTGATGAGATTTTTCAAACTGGGTCTGTGGAGTTGAAGGGACTCCCGGAAGTTTCTTCACCTTTGGGCTCTTACGGGTTGAATCATTCGTCCCCGCGGTCTAGATAGAAACCAAAAGGCGCCGGAGAAGAAGAAAGCTTCTTAGGAGAGAGCGGGATGGATGGAAACTGGGCTTCTCTCTGGCGAGAAGGAGAAATCGGATTGGAAAGTGAAGCTGGGTTGTTTTCCTGGAATGACCGTTGCTTGTGTTTATGCACTTTTCCCGATTGGAGTACGAGGAAGTTACAATGAAAGTGAATGCCTAAGATGATACTTAAGAGACCCCTAAGCGTGTGTTCATTCAATCGGGTTGTCAAGGGAAAGACTGAATTATTTTGATAGGACAAAAGCAAACCTAAGTGTTTTGCTGGATGAACCACACACAAATGTATTATTATTGTTTTTTAAAATTATTCGGAATTTTCAATTACATCCGAGATTCTATCGAGTTATAGGATTTTTAAAAAAATTTAATGTATTTTAAACTATTGTAGACAATAATTTTATATTTTTACGGCGTGATATAGCCTGATAAGGGCTCTTACGCTAGAAAAACTTTCATTCAGCCAATCGGGCTGTGTTGGCCTTGAAGTGTGTTCGTTATCAAGGGAAGGAAGAGTAGGGCTGCAGCTTCTCCCAGATTTCTATATTTTATCATTTTTGTATTTTTTATAAAATCTTATTATTTTAATTTCATTAAAACTAACTTAAATTTTATCTTCTTATTTTTCATTTAAAAAAACAAACAGGGAATTAATGCTGATAACTGAATGAAAGTTTTGCACTTTCAAGATTTATAAATTCACTGCGTTGCAAATTTTTTGAACCCCCCCCCCTCTAAAAGAAAAATGATATTGAAAAGAGTAGTCAATAATTAAAACTTGGTATTGAATATGTAAATTACGAGATAGTTTTTTTTTTATTTGTTTGTTTATTTATTTGTTTGTAAATGTTAGGTGCTTAATGATTACTGAAATATGAGATCGTCACTTAATAACTCTCATTAGTTTTCAATTCTTTTAAAGCTTTCTCAGAAATTTTCCTATTCAAGTACAAATTAAAGAAAAAAAAACATAGGTCCAGTTCTTTAGTAGCAGTGCGGGTGAAATGGATAAGTTATAATTGGAAACAAATTCCTTAAAAATATGTAAAATTATCTTAGAAGCATTGTTTTAACTATAATGAAAGCCTTACAAAAAATAATTCAGATGTAGGGACATGGAATTTTACAGCATGTTTACATCTAAAATCGTTGGATAACCACAATCAATATAATGACACTCGTGTTTTTCATCATTCTCCATTTTGAATTTTCTGCATTATTCAAATTTATCCTTGAAATTTTGGGCATGTTTTTCATGCAGTGAACGACCTCGAATGACACATTTAAGCCAATCAGTTCTGCTTTCAGTGCGCGTTCGTTGTTTTCCCCGCTCTTTACAAAGTAGCGAAAAGTCATTCCCCTCCGAACCATGCAAATGTAACTTTCGCATTCAATATTGAAATTATTCCCCATGTATTATTTAATTTACACCAAGGTCTGTTATTTAATTTTATTTAATGAATTATGATAACAAGAAATTATGGTAAACAGGTTTCAAGAACTAGTTTAATGTTTTATTAGTGTGCATTAAAATAGCTAACTATATTTCTGTACGAATCCGAATGGAAAATTGTTGGAAACCGTTCTCTATAAGCACTATAATTCTCACAAAGGGCTTTAACCAACATGCGAAAAAAAGGTTGCAATAACACCTTGATTAAAACTGTGTGAAAGCTCCTCTGATTAAAGAATCTGATAATTGGCTTAGTCATGATTGGAAAGGGTTTATATTCATGTACTACAATTGTAATCTCTCGATGCAGGTGATGGTATTTCCCAGATAGGCCCTCGCTCTGTCGTCGGTATCTAATATCTTATCAGAGCTGTTTTTTATTTCAATTCTGAAAAATATTGTCATTTGCGTAGCTCGTGTTTGGTAGCATTAGTAAGTTGCCTTTTAGATCATTTGTTGCTGTTTTCGTATACTAAGTCGTTCGTTATTTTCATCGTGATCAATAAATAGAATGACGAATAGAATTGCAAAAATGTTTATTTACAACTGCGAATCCTTTTTTTAGGGGCTATTCACTAATTACGTCTCTCGGTTTTCTGCTGTTTTACACCCCCTCCACCGTTGTGGAAAATCGAAAAAAAAAAAATGTATAAGTGATTAAATTTCCATTTCATAACCACCACCAAATTTTTACTGGAAATTTAGGACCCTATTATTTAAAATGTAGAATAATCATCGAAAAAATTTTAAGTATACTCAAAATTATTTTACAGCTGAAAAAAGTTAATGGACTATTCCTTTTTTCAAACTTTTGAAATTTCAGCTGAAAAAAATATTAAAAACCATTAAAATTGACAGTTAAATTACAAAAAGTGAAAAATTGAAAGACTAAGACAAACAAAATTAAAATTTAAAGAAACTGAATCATTAAGGCAGTTTAATGAATATTAATGAAGTCAAACATTCATTATATAAAAAAGATTAAAGCACTTTTAAATTAATAAAGAAATATTATTTTGGCTTTTACTACACAAATAATAAGGAAAGAAAGATAGATTAACTTAAATTTCAAATTATGTAAAAAAAATAGAGTGAACGGTATCATTTTAGCCAAATTCAAAGGGCTATACCTGCAAATAGGGGGTAGCTATTTTTTCTCTCTTCCCTCTTGTAGAGCGAAGTACAAATATTTTTAAAAAAATTTTTAGTACAAATATTCCTTTTGCCATTTTTGGTCTTTTCTTTTTTCAAACTGGTGATTCAATTAGAAATATACCTACATTACAATATTGTTTTTCAATATCACATTAACTGAAAATTTGACTCTTGTAATCTGAATGTATCAAAACCTATTAGCTCAAATAAAAAAATCAATGTACTTCAGGTTTTTAAAATTTTACTGAGAACAAGCAAAAAGAACGTTCAAAACATTCCTTCTTTCCATGAGTGCAGTATTATCATGCTAATTTCATCATGCTGAAACCATTAACTGTTGGAATAGTTTCCGATTGCTTTTATATTTTTGTATTACGGATAATGGATCTCTCAGGCTATTGAAATGATACTTAATTATTTGCATCAAATTTTCATAACTAAAAAGACTTATCATAGATAGAAAGTAAATATCGTAGTCTCCCATAAATTTCGCTTTTTTTGAAGGCCCAACCATAGAGTGAAATTTTGTGTGACATGAGTACTGAGTATTTTATTCAAATTAGTTTTAGCATAAATTCATTCAAATGTTTTAGCTTATTAAGCCTGCATGATGGATTATGTTGAGGAATAACGTTTTAAAATAATTTAAATTTAAATTTTCTTTATTTGAACAAAAATGAAATTTGAAAAAAAATCCCAAGAAAAAAAATTATAAAAATTTATTTGGAGTTTATTTTCTTGTTACTATATGGTTGATGGCTTGTCAGATATATGTATTGGCTATCTTATGGTTACGTATTAATGGTTTGAAATGAACTACATCTGTTTCAGATTAAATTACCAATTTATTAAGTTGTTAATTTAAGCATGTTACAACATAAATATTAATATGGGCTTATGGTCCTTAACGATAAAGGCACATGATCAATTTTACATACTATACATTGATGAGGATGATATTATACATTCTTATTACATTATTACTACATAACCACAAATAAAGAAAAGGACAAAGCATCTTACCACCGAAGTTTATGGGTACTCCTCCGCCCCTTTTTAAGATCACACTGGACTTTTACATAGTGGATCTGTAGTTGGCTGCCTTCTGGATGTAATGATTGAAAGGATTGGATTCCAATCAATCTTTCTGCTGTTACCAAACTCTTGTTTTTTAAAGATTCTAATCTACTCTTCTTCTTGAACCTTCCATCTATGGACGTTATAACGCAAGGGGGGGGGTTGCTGACCACAGTCATCCCTTGATAGAACTTTTGGAAGGTCAAGGGAATGACCACACAGTTAGATGTTATTGAAGGAGTTAATCTAATCTAAGGGGGATCAGCTTTTAAAAGTCATGCACACATTATGGGTTCGTATTACAATTAGGATATTTAAGTCTTTAAAATTTAATTAATCTAAACTGTGACGACAACGGCGTCACACTCTTATTAAAATATTTTTCGTTTTTGTAATGCTCGTATAAAATAATATTTCTACATAAAAAAGGGTATTAGGAATATGCAATTTAATATTGCAAACTTAACCATTTGAAAATATAAAATTGTTTAAAAAACGTTCAAAACGATAATATTGAGACAAAATTGCATGCGGTTCTAATGGAGGGAATGGCAAAATTGCTCCATGTTACATTTTTAAATTTTATTTCTTGTCCTTAAGATAAAGGTTAGATGAAAAATGTAACCTATTTTGTGTATTGGTCGTTCTGTTTTTCACATTTGTACAATAAACTAACCAAAAATATTTAATTTTAAATGTATATTTATTGGATGATTGACTCATTGCATTGATAAAACTTAAGTTTTACTCATCTGAGACCTAATTCGTTTTAAGAAGTAACTAAATCCAACAATTTTTTTTTTAATCCTACAAAGTTTTTAGACATATGTACTCATATTTTTTTCAATCGCTGTTTGGTGCTTTAAATGAAAAGGTTCTAAAGTTTCGGAAAAAATTTGGTGGCTATAATTCATATAAGTTCTACAATTTTTTTTTCCAGTTCCCCCTCTCAGATTTTCTCAGAACTTGATTTTTGGTCTTATCCCTCTTATTTATTTATTTACATATTGACATAGATATAAACTATCCATTAACATGACAAGAGATAAAAACACCAAAAGGCAAAGAAAAATACAAATACACACACAAAACAGATAATAAAAAGCAAGTATTATAGCACTTTCTGAATTTTTTTAAAAGAGTAAAAAAAACTATCATAATTATTGGGAAGATTATTTATTATTTTTATGAATTGTATGAATGTTTGGTTCTGAAGATATTGATTATTGTAAATAGGTTCATGGAGTACTGTAGCTGAAGGTTCAATCAGTTTCCAACTTTCAGTCTTGATTCATTTGAATCTGGATAGATTTTCTGCCTAATAAGTGACGTTGGAATTCAGTTGGGTTGGTAGCTAGCATACATCTCAATTGTCGCTGAAATTAAAATCGCGAGGCGTGTTTCAAGGAAATCGCACAATCGTTTCGGCTCAATTAACTAACTCACATTGTTCAGCAGCAGCCTTGATATCGAAATCTTTACGAGTCTTCCTCTTAAAACAATTAAGACATCAGCGCTAATGCAGAAATTTATGCCTCGCAACCAGTACGCCGATGTAAGTGTGTGTGCCGATAAAAGTTGAAAGATTCGAATAAATTTAACGTACCGGATGCGTTATCCATCTGTTTCCAGAGTATTATGAGGCGAATTAATTGAACTATAAAGTTGTTTGTTGCGACCGTGTGTACGGGTTTTAGAAGGAAGTCGCGAAAGGCGCTTTAGCACATCCCTCTGATCGAAATGAAGGAAAATTCCGTTTTATTGCCTGCTTGTTGCGAATATTTTAACTGCTTGAGACAAGGTAGCTGTAAATAAATACTTGGGTCGAGATTTCTGTGAGACGAAAGCTCTTCCCTGGTATTGTTTTATAATGCTCAATCCTAGTTCAAGCATGGCTACATTAGAGCAAGTTTTTATATTTTTCGCGTTTGTGTTTGAGGGTTTAACTGGAATTTTATTTATTTAGGTATTATATAAGTAATTTGAAGTTATTTATTTAGGTATTATATAAGTAATTTTAAAGTTTTTTATTTATTTAGGTATTATATAAGTAACTTGAAGTTTTAGTTTTTGAACTTGGGGGCTTTGAGTAAGTTGCTTTGTTTATGTAATACATTAAATGTAATTCAATTGTATTAATGCAATTAAAAGCAATTAAATTTTTTTACTCCATTTGCGTGTTGGAGGGTTTGGGGGTCTGTTAGAAATGTGTTCTGTGTGCTGGGGGATCTTTGCCCCTGATGAGAGAGTCTTCCGGTACATTTCTTATTGTAAATTATATTTTGATTTCTAACTGTAAGTTTAATAATCATATTACAAGAATATCTTTGAGGGGTGTTGCAGCTCTAAGCGCACACTTCTCAAGTATATATAATTCAGGTTTAATTTCTAAAAAAATTTGAAATTTAGGATTTATTTTAAAATTTAATTTTTCAATTTGTCTTACTTGTCATTATACTTTTTTTTACTTTTCGTACCCTATTTTTTATTTCTGTGTTGGGGCTGACTGTGAATGCAGTAAAATGAAAAAGGCGGGCTGGATTCCGGAACAATTCCAGTCAGTATACCTTCCGGTGATGGGGTCCACATTATATTAGGGATTACTTAAGTAGAAGCCTTGGTGAAAGAACAGAGGTTCCCAAACTTATTGAACCTTAGACCATCTTTTAGGACCTAATGATTTCTTAAAGATAAAAATTCCCTAAACCCTTTGACCAAAAATTTAGGTGAAAATTTTAATCTTTTAAGGAGAGAAATAAAAAATAACAATTTCTTCCCGGAGAACTATGAGAATTTATTTGAAGCTCAGTTCGAGAATCGCTGACCCAGAGGGAATGTAAACATTATTTCGTTGGTTCAATCTTAAAAAATGTTCTCAAGTCTATGCAATCTTCATTCTTTTACCTCATCCTGGAAAAAAAAACAGTCAAATGGAATTATATGGAGCATTTTCAATCACGTGACTCGGACCTAACAACGGCCTTAGCAACAGAAGGTTACAGTTTTTTGCCCCACAGAAGGTTAACAGTTACAGAAAATGACTAGATATCCCATACCTAAAAACCGCCTTAGCAACAGTTAAAAGCCCTACAGAAGGTTAACAGTTAAAAGAAAATAATTGGTCGTAACGTCACCTGAAAACACTCTATTAAGGACTCTTAAATTTTAGTTTACGTGGAGCAATTTATTAACTTCGTTTGACAGAAATGTTATAAATAGAAAATCCTAATCAAGTTGTTAGTGCTCTTAATTATTGTAAACTCCCAAGTAATGTTTACTTTAACTCTTTATTGGTCTTTCTTATAATGTGTGATGTTATCAGTGTGAGCTACCCATTAGTGAAAGGTTTTCACTATCAAGGTTAATTAATCTTATTAATTTAATGAATCTTCAGAATAATCATGGGGGGCTTAGTGTGTACTATATTTAGGTTAACTCTTTAATTTGTTCATTTTGTTTCACGGTATTTGAAAAATGGCGGAACGAGAGAACGAATTTCTGTATTTGTCGGTTCATTATCTGGATACATTTCGTCTGAAGTTTTCCGATAAATGGATTTTAGCTTTTAAAGTGATGATAATTTAAATTTTAATATTATTGTTGAATTAATTATTAAATTGGTGATTAAATTATGATCACAAAAGCATCTCAATAATGAAAGAGGTACAAAATTGTACGCATTGCTTTATTAAATTATACGCGTTATAAATGTACTGTTTTATATCAAAGAGCTTTAATATACTACTACTGATTTTATAAACTTGGTGACCAGTGTATACAGCTGGAGATCCCCCTTGGCGCTTTTAATGTAGATTTAAACTCGTTTCTCTTTCCCGTGCCTTCTTTAAAATATCAAGAAATGGAGACAAGATAGTTAGTTTTTTTCTGGTTATAAATTTAGTAAATAGTACTGGAGAGAGTTATATAAAAACGTGCAGAAATAACTTTACCTCAATTTAAAAAAATTCAGAGGGATATTGGAATTTTGGTGGGATATTGGGTAAATTTAGTCATTTTCTCTGTGGTAAAAAAAAGCTGTCTTTCGGGGGATATATCCCTTTCTTTGGCTTGAGGGAAATGTTTTCCCTCTAGAGACGGATTAACGTCCTAAATTAACACTTGTAATTTTGAGATTATAAAAACGGTATTTTCAATTAAAAGGTTTATCCAAATCCATCCTGGAAAATTTTCAAACTTTCACCCAGGGTGTTTGGTTCCATGTTTAAATGAAAATGAACTTGCGCATAGTCCGTAAACAATTAAATCCTAAAATCTAGGTCACGTATAATTCCAAAATCGCTATGGAATATGCTCAGAAAGAGACTTAAATACTTAAAAAACCCATTTCCCTTTCTCGGATATTAAACGCTCACTAATTGCTCACTTTTCCTTGTTGCTCCCATTGACATGCGTAGTGAAACTCATTAGTTCGCCTTTTCACTCTGACTTTCTAATTTCCTCCTTTCATTTTACTCGAATACAAAAAGCGGCGATTGATTCAGAAGGGGTCATTGGACGAAATCTGACACAATATCAGAATCCCTTCGATGTTCCGAGCAGGTTTTTGCCATCGCTTTTGTGAAGGTCCGGTCTCTGAAGTTTCTTACTCGCTGATCCGTGTCCTCTGACACAGTTTTTAAACTTGAAAGCCTTTCGTTAGCGCTCTTCCTCGTACATCCCTAACAATATGATCATCATCAGATGTGTGGGTTTTACTCGGGGGACAAAGACCTTTAAGCAAACACATCGATACTAATTTATTGAGATTAATAACCAGAGAGAAACTCTTATGGTCTGTGGTTTGCAAATAGAGTGGAACACAGTCCGTATAATTCTTTGTTGTTTCACGTTCATTAAAATTGCTGGATATTGCAAAAGTCTAATCTATCTCGTTTTTCGATAACGTCGAGGCTCGTTATAAAATGCCATTGTTCCAATCAAAAATTAGTTGCAAGGAAAATTAATTTATTGGTTTTATGGGTTATTAAACTACTTCAAATTTAAGGTTGAAGAGAGGTAAAGACACTCTTTTTTTTAACCAAATTTTATATCAAATTATTAGAATGTTTCCAAGTTCGTCATGGAATTTATACCTGGAGGTTGTTTTCAAGCCCGCTCCTTTTCCTCCCCCCCCCCCGGGAAAAAAATAAACCATATATTCAGTTTCTGTCAAAAATAAGATTATTCAAAAACCTGAATAGAAACACGACTTAAAAATACCCAGTTCTGTCAAACAAATGGATTTAGCAGTTTTTAAAAATCTTGTTTTATGAAATCTATAAAAAAATCATATAGTGAACTCTATGATTGTGTTAGATTTTAGTATTTCAGAGGAAATGTCTCTTATGATGGGCTACTGTCATGCTATACTAAATAAAATGTTTTTACAGTCTCTTTTGAAGTTAAATACGCTTTTGAGGCTTCTGTGTTCAAGTAGCAGTGGTATTTTGCATGCGTGCAGTGGCGGCTCCACCATTGGAGCACGTGAACCCCCAATGAAAATGAAATAAGTTAAAATAAAGTCAATAATAAAATAAATGAAAAACTAATAAACATTTATTCCAACGTGTACTTTATTCAGGATGATCTTCCATCCCCCTAATTGGGATATATTTACTCAATTGTACCATTTTCGAAATTTAATTGTGAATTTAATTGTGTTGTTATGGGAACTGATTTTTCCACTCAAATTCAGGGGTGTCGGTAATAATTCATAAACGCTGAAAAACGTTTTGTGCAAAATCTGCGTGGCTATTATTTGGCTTTGTACTTCTTTTCAGAGTTTTGGTTTTTCTGTCAAAGATTTGAATATATCCACGAGCCGACACTGATTGCGTGGAACAAGTTTTTATCTCAGCCTTTCAACACTCTTTAAGGTCCGGACTCTGAATAAAATGTGAATCTTGTCATAGATAACAGGCAATTGTATACTTTTCAGCTCCTGCTATAGAAGTCAAATGCATATCGATAAGAGACAAAATTGCGTAAATTGCTTTGGGATAAGTAGACAATTGGAGTTT
Source organism: Tetragnatha montana (assembly GCA_963680715.1). Lineage (NCBI taxonomy): Eukaryota > Metazoa > Arthropoda > Arachnida > Araneae > Tetragnathidae > Tetragnatha > Tetragnatha montana. The sequence goes on from OY796685.1 coordinate 32,904,720, forward strand.
TCTGAAAGCTAGCGTAGCACTTACATCTTCGTTTAGTATAAAATTTACGAGATTTTATGTGTTGAAAAATTTTGTAATTTTTAAATTTTTCAAATGAAAATTAATTTTTTTTTTTTTTGCAATTACTTATAAAGTTTTGTGTTCTTAAATATAAAGAGTGAAGACATAAGAAATATCCATATAAGAATCATCTTTGGCTCTCATTAAAATTTCTATAAAGGCTATCGACTTCTCAAAATGTAACCATAAACAATCGATGTTTCCAATTGTACCGATCGTGTAATACTCGAGTAGTATTAGTGTGTCCTACTTTTCAAAGAAAGGACACTCGGTTCAGTTGTGAGATTTAAAAAGGTCAATGTCTCTTAAATTTGATTTCTTAAAACGGTATTTTTTAAGGAATTTTAAACTTTCGGATCATAGTCTCCAAGGATTTTTGATTCTTCTTTCACACCTACGACCTGTACATTTGTGGGTTTAAATGTTTTGGAATTTTTTCGCCCATCGACTTGTATTGTCATTTCTTTCGGGTATATGTCAAAAACATTCCGTTCGTCAAGTAAGCACGCTTTGTTCTGCCATTTTTAATTTTCACCTGGTCCAAAAATAAACTTCTCTGAATACTCTTTGTCGCATTGGAAACTCGATTCCCCATTTGTTTCAACTTTTTGACCACGCAATTCCCCACCTCGAAGAAAACATCAAAGGCGATTCCGTCGGATGTTTTCGCCCTGTCAATCTCGTTTTCTCCTTGGCGAGCGCCGTTGGCGCCCGCTGCCTCGCCAAAACGGAGCGAGAAGGGCAACCCTGTGAAGCACATGCCTGATGGAGGTTCTTCCAGATCTCCTAGAGCCGAAGGGATGTAAGGTATGTTACTATTTTGGGTTATGAGAGCTAACAGTCCCATCCCTCTCTTCTTTCTGTTCTTTTGCTCCTAGTTTTCCCTCCCCAGATGGGATGGCGGAAATATTAACTCCTTTCGCTGGACCCGAACCCTACTGATTGATCGGCACACTGTGCGTTTTCTGAGGTCTGGGTTTTTCGAGATCGGCCATGGAGTATGGTCCGTCCACGATAGAAGGGTTCTTATCTGCGTTCGCATCTAGTATTGGGAAAATTCGTTGGATTAGACGTGTTTATCTTTTTAATCCGTGGCAGTTTTGTTACAGTATACGGAAAATGTGTTAGGAACTCTCTTGAGGTGATTTTTTAAAAGTACGTTTCCTTTTTATAATATTGTTTCTCTGGCGAATATAGTTAGCATTAGCGTCCAATATTATTTCCGATTCAACTTCTCGGTTTCTTGTTAACTTTTATTGTCTTTTAGTGTTGCGTTAAGGAAATGTTGGGAAAAGAGCTACAAAAAAGTATTTTTATGAATATTTTAAGGATCTAAAGATGAAAATATTAACCAGAGGAGAATTTTTTTACTTCATTTGTTTATGCTAATCTGTAATAAATAATTGACTCAAAAATATTTAGTGCATTTTTAGTTAAGTATTGCCGTTTTAAGTCTTCAGGTTTAGTTCCAATTTGTGTTACATAACAAGCTTATGTTTTATGAAGAAACTGTTGATACTTTTTGAGACAGTTAACTATTATATTTTAAATTCAATTTTTAAACATATTGAATTGAAACTTGAAAATTATTTTGATTGGTTAATAAAGTTAAGGTCATTATAAAAATTAAATAAATTTTTATTTTATTATTAAATAATTTTGGGATTTCTCCATATTTTTTTAATAAACTTCATTTTACCTGTTTTACCTATTTTCTACAAAGACTATTTAAATACCTGGATATTTTTTGGAATCATATTTTTTTTTATCAAACTCATTTATGGGTACTTTAAAAAATATTTCTGTCATCTAACTTCGTTGGAACTATTGTGATATGTTAAAATCTATTGTGTTATCCTTTATTTTAATATGACCTTGATTTTACGTTCAACTTGCACTGAATTATAAGGCATAAATGCATGTATGAGTTTCTCAAGGACACCATCCTAAGGCACTGACTACTAGAGTTATATACCTACTTTTCAGGGAAAACAACTATCAGGTTTTTCTTCATCATGTTGTAGGATTAAATTGTACTGTGACTATTTCACATGTGTGGGTGTTTTCTAATCAGTTAAAATATTTATCAAACTGAAGCATTATTAATACAGTTGAACCTTACCTGGATATAGCAAACTGCCAGGTGTAATAAACTTTTTGGCAATTCTTATTAATCTTCCATTTAAATAATAAAGTTTATTATGAATACTCATAGTGAATTACTAAAACATGAAATTTTCTTGTTAAGTCAGAAATTTGTTATTCTCAGCTGAAGATTTTAAAGGAAATTAAATATTAGCTTCAGAAGATAAGCATTTACTAGAACATTGAATGTCTATTCAAAAATAAATATATTTATTTGTTTTGGTATCAAATTTTATTATATTTCTCCTATATTAAAGCATTCCATAACATCAGATAGGAATAACCCAATATTCTAAAATCAAAGAGGGAATCTATCAGTAAACACATCACTGTTCTTATAAGTTTTTCAAATTAAAAATATTTCCTGTAGGATATATTTTTGGATCAGCAATATGTCTTATAAAATAAACATAAACTGTAAAGATAAGCGTTATCTTTAATAATGATCAAGTAAATATGATCCCAAAAGATCCAATCTACTAAAAAATTTATTTGTGAAACATCTATTTTTGTGAAATTATTAATAGATTTATTTCTATTAATACATTTATTTATTTAGTGTAAGTGTATAGCCTTTATAAATACCTCTTTTGAAATTATTTTGAAAATATTAACAGTTTTAACAAAATCAGTTATTATAATGAACTTAAATGTTTCATTATAATAGGGTTTGACTGTATTGATATTCTTATAAATTCTCTCATTTCCTTAAATTTATAATATATTGATATAAACATTTACATTTAAAGACTAATTCAATATGATCTCTAAATACTTCTTTTTTCTTATAGGTTTTAGAATTACCAAAGGTTGCCTGGCATATTGAAGGGCGCCTACCTTGTTTTGTTACCATTTGTTTTTGTGTTTGAACTGGAAGGCTTTTGTCTCGAGTCGGTTGTGAAACATCGTGCCATGGGGCGAAAAAAGATACAAATATCTCGAATCACTGATGAGCGAAACAGACAGGTATGTTTATAGTCCTAACACTAATATATCAGAATTTAATTTGATAGACTGAATTATACAACAATAAAGAAACACATTAGTGTTATATTAGTAATATACATATGTATCAGAATTTAATTCGATATCCTGAATTATACAACAATGAAGAAAAACACATATGTATATAAAATATATTAGGTGACAATTTTAAAAAATAATAGTTTTTCAAGAAAATAGTTTTTAGAGTTATATTAGATTATTAGATATTTTGATAATTTAGGCTCTTACTAGATTCAGACAATCAATTAATTATATTGTAACATAAAACCTCTTTTACTTATTCAAAAAAGTAATAGTATATTAACTTAATTATTGTGAAACTTTTAACTATGAATTTAATGATTAAAGAAAAGGTCTTTTGGAAACTTGTATTGTTACTTTTGTTTAAAATTTCTCTTTGAATACCTATAAAAGTTCAGTTGATCTACCAATACAGTAGAACCTCTTTACAAGAACCCCAGATATAGCAACCCCTACATTACAATAACCAGTAAGAAAAGTTTAGATTGTTTTATCGTAGTGCTAATTTTATTTGTTCCTTTTAATGTCTTTTCATTAAAACAACCATATGTTGTTGGTCCCATGAGACCATGAGGGGTTACTCTAAAAAGGTTCTACTGGTACTAGGTTATATAACAGCTCATTATTAAAGTAATTTTTGAAGCCTTTGTTATTGAATTTTTTTTTTTTTTTTGTAATTTAATGAATTGTATTACAGGTTACCTTCACTAAAAGGAAATTTGGACTGATGAAGAAAGCATATGAACTCAGTGTCTTGTGTGACTGTGAAATAGCACTCATCATATTTAATAGCACAAATAAATTGTTTCAGTATGCTAGTACTGATATGGACAAAGTACTTTTAAAATATACTGAATACAATGAACCTCATGAAAGTAGAACTAATAGTGACATAGTTGAGGTATGCCATTATTCAATCCTTTTTAAAATTTGCATGCAGTTAAACCCTGACATAAATGAACCAGAAGACATAGGCTATGGTGGTGTTTGTTGTTTTCTATTTGGATGTGTTCCAGCTGTAGATTTCAAGAGTGTTTGTAAATCAGGGTCTGACTGACTGTTTGTCTTCGGCTGTTTTTTAGTAATTTTGATTGAAAACAAGCCAATACGTAATTCATTTTCTCAATAGTGAAATAGTAAGAATGTAGGTAGAACATCAAAACATGTTGACTGAGATTACCATTTAAGCCTTTATTTCAATATTTTTGCTTTTATTTTCCTTACTAAAATTATTTTGCTCATATTTTCTGATTATTTTTTTAGAAAAAAAAAATGAAATAAAAGTATTAACATTCAGAAAAAATATAATCATAAAAAGTTCAATAACTTAATGGTTTTATACAGTCGAAATTAATGTAATATTAATGACAAATGCATATTTATTAAAGATATTACAATTAGCATTTTAAACAATATAATTATATTTTTTTCATTGATGTATGTCTCTTTCTTATTTGTTAGGTTTTAAATAAAAAAGAGCACAAAGGCTCCTCTAATAGCTGTGATAGTCCTGAACCTGATATGGAGCAGTATTCCATCTCAAACAGATCTGATCCTAAATATCAAAAAATTAATGAAGAATTTGAGTTGATGCTTCAGAGGAGTTCACAAGTCAATGGGAATAGGGTAAGAGACCATTTTATAAATTAATAAATTAATTTTTTTCATTGTTAGAAATCTGTCAAGAACGTGGAAATTAACTAACTTTTTTTTATCTGGCAGTTCCAAATCTGAATAAGATGCCTTTTTTTTATTTTATTTTTATTATGCACTACAATTTTATTTTCATTAGTCTTTGGTAACTTATCAATATTTGTCCTTACACAGTTTATAACAACTCATTCCTTTAACTTAAATGAAAAAATCATGGAATATCTTCCTTGGAATGTGCTGTACTCTCTATGCACTTGTTTTAAAAAAGTGTTCTTAAAAGAAATTTTAATTTTAAAATAATTACAACAAAGTACCCAGTGTTTCGTGAGGTATTAGAAATTATATTCTAAGCAGAAACTTAAACCATAAGAGAGAAAAACCCATCTTTACTCTTATCCTATTACAAGGGGTGTTCAAATGAAAAGCTACAAAACCTCATATGAGCCAAACCAATTTAAATTTGTATATGCTGCTGTAGGATATTTAGGGGGACATCTTGGGATGTAATGATCAAGCTGTGGATAGTGTAGAGACATTTTGACGTACGTTATTTTAAAGCAGGCCCTTTATGAGCAGCCCAGACCATTTGCTCTTGATGGCTACAGAGTTTTGCTCTGCCCCAAAGTGGGTGGAACATACAAATGCTTCTTTCCTGTATCATGAGCAAGCACCTCCGCATACCCACTACATTTACATCCCAAAATATCAAATAGCAGCATACTCAAATTTCAACTGGTTCGGATCTTACATCCTTTTTATTTGAATGCCCCTTGTAACAAGATGCTTGTAGTTATCTTATCTATAAACACTATACAATTATTATATTTACCATAATAATATGTACCCTGAATATTTTCCCTTTTTTACCAAACCCATTTTTTATACATAACTGCAAAAATTGTAATTTATGTAATTGTCTTTTTTTACCTTTTCTTTCCAGAGAAGGATTTCTCATTGCATTTGTTATTTCAGTGTCCTCAGGGGTCTTCAGTTGCCTCTGAGTTATCGCCATCACCTTTGCCAGTGACTGTGAGCTACACTCCTGAACCTAATGTTCTCGAACACGGTCCATCTTCAGTTAGTCCCCAGCCAGCTGCATGCGGTGGTGGGTAAACCTTTTCTCTTTTGAAAGCTATAATACAAGTGGATGAGAAGTCAAGGGGTATGAGTGAAGGAGTGAGAAATTTCTATGTACGCGTGCGAGTAGAATAAATAATTAAACTTAAATAGTTTTGCAATATTGCAACCTAACAAACCAAGTTACCAACTAACCTCAGTTAACCTTTTCTTGCATTGTCACTTGTACTCCTTGGCTCCTTGGCATTATATGACCACAATTGGATAGATATTAATTTGTTGATATGTTATAAAATATATGCAAACAAGGTTAAAAGCTCTTTAATTTTAAATTTTAGTTATCCTAATTATGGTTTCAGACTGTTCTTGTGATATGTAGGGCTAAACGTTTCATTCTATGCTATTTGGTTCAATATTCTTATAAACTTCAATAATATTAGTGTGAGTACTCTTAACTGTATTTAAAAACTGAGTATGCTGTAATGAAAAAGCATTGGGTTTATATTGTAGAAATCACTGCTGTTTTCTTTTTATTTATTTTTGGCAATCCATTTAAATTGCGTAAAATTAATAATGAGTTGAACTGTGTTAATCTAGAATAAAACTGTTGATTGGCCCTTCTATTTATGAAATCTCCCTTTCAAAGAATGACTATGTTTCTGTCATTAACTACAACCTATTGAAAGTTGCTAATGCTTAAAAAACCCCTTTCTCTAAAAAAAAGAACTATAGTAGTAACAAGTTTTTTAGACTTTATTAACTTTTTGTCGTGGCTCCTAAATATATTTTAAACCATTTATTCTTTTAGCATACCTACTAATTGTGCAAAAATAGTGCATAGTGGTATGTGCACTCTGCTGAAAGTCTGGCCAGTAATAATATTATTTAATTGTTATGTTTTTGTTCCAGGCAATTTACTGGATGTCAGTAGAAGTAGTAACGGCTACCAGAGAGGTAGTTCTCCATGTTCCCTACCGGGCAGCATTTCTCCGGATGGCAGTGTTGATGGCAGGCACAGCCGGCAGCCCTCGCCACCAAGATCCAACTTCCATGTAATCATACCACCTAATACTCCTCACTCGCCCTCATCTGTGGTGAGTTCTTGTGATTGTTCGTTGTATCCGGTTGTTGGTTGAATTCTCTATCAGTTTTTTTATCTACCCTCTCTGACTACTGATTTTTTTTATCACTTTTGTGATTGGAACTGATAAACTGCACGAGTGCTTGAAAATAATTGAACTCGAGTGAATATGAAATTGTTGGGTGACATGGGGGAACTATGCTTACCTAATCTTGATATGAGCCATGTGTAGAGAAATTGCAAGATGACCATAGTTTTCTATAGAAGTCAGTCAGGAAGTTTGATAAAATCTTAAGCTTTTGGTTAACTTGAACCTCATAGAGAACCTTCAGTTCAGTTTGATATTGTATGTTTACAATGGCTGTTCTACTTATCCAAATTATGTTGTATTTGTATTTTAAGTTAAATTATATAATTTTTGCATGTTTTCTTGTTGAAATCGGCTTTGGGAATGTTATACAGGGTTGGAAAAAAAACATATTTTTTTTTGTTTAAAACGTTTTATTTGTTTTTTTTTTTTTACACTCAACACAGAAATTCTAAAAAAAATCCATGATTTAAAAATAATTAAATCAAGTTTTTAAAATTGAAAATGGATTAACAAAGCTCCCCCTGATAACAGATTGCATCTTGAGCAATTTTTAGCACCTGTTTCTTGAAGCTTGGCTGAAGCAAAATGATTGTTTTGGAACTGTGTTACTATGTCAACAACTTCAGATTAAACATTAGAAATTTTGATATGTTTTGCTAAAAGGTTTAAGATATGAGCTGAACATTCACAAGTTATTATATTCACCTATTCCTTTCAGTCCTTTTCAGTTCATTGCGTATTTTGACGACATTAGCAGCATTGATCGTTTAAAATATTAAAATCAAACATAAGAACAGGTCAATTATAAAAAAATATGATTTTTTAACAAGTTTATTTGTATTTTTTATTAAATAACTGTCTAGAAAAAATAAAATAAAACAGTTGGGAGTAAATACTAAGTTTTATATACTAATGCAATCTGTTCATAGAAAAAAGAATCGCTAAAAAAGTACATGTGTTTTAAACAATGTTTTTTTTTTTGCTTTGTTTAAAACAAGTGTTTTAAACAAAGTGTTTAAAATGTAACATCCCTGATGTTATATTTAGAGAATTAATATATTATGTCCTTTTTTACCTTTCTTGTTTCTTAATAAACCTTTCTTCAATTCTTTTTGCAAATAAATCTAGTTTATATTGTAATAATTTTCCTTATTTTGTTTTATATTTTCATTGTTATATCAAACTGCTATTTCTCATAAAGTAATCTAAAAATTGTTCTACCTTTCTAAATTTAAACTTAAAAGGTCTTTCAGTGATTTAATTGCATGTAGAAAAACTTTGAAGGTAATGCATTATTTTTTACAGAATTGTCGGCCACCTTTTGGACCTACACCCCTTGTTTCTGTTTCTCAACCTAACAATGTGTCCAATTATCCGTCCAATCTTTCTTCTTTTAACTCAAGTAAGATTTGTTGATGATACTCTGTTGTTTTATTTAAACCCAATAGATGTTGAAACTGAAAAAAAGTCCTTTAGTAATTCTGAATCTTTTTATCTTTCTAAATCTTTAGTAATTCTAAAACAGTAAATTTTCATTTACTGTTACTAACAAGTTAAATACTTGAAGGATATTCAGAATTTTTTTATGTGTTTGTGGTTTTTCTCTTTTGCTTGCAGTTGCATTCATTGTAGCAGAAATAATATAATTTATGACTTTTTTTGTCCTTGTTAGGTGACTTCCATTTGAGTCCCGAATTGGGGCTAAATAGCAGCTTTTCAACATCAGGTTTCACCCATAATTGGCCTGGTTCGTCAAATATAAACAGGTAATTTTCTTAGCTAATCATAAAACTGAACTGCATGTTTGAGATTGAATGCACTATGCTAAATATTTCTTGCTTAACCAAACAATTACTGTAAGTAATATGACATCAATTGTACAAGGGACATATTCTGTTTTTAAAATTCATTTATTTATATAGATAATATCCATTGTTTTGCAGAACATTCTATTTATACTAGTTAATTACTTTCAATTAGAAGCAAATTATTTCTGTATATTACAAACATGTACAGACCAAGTTATGCCTTTTATTTTCAGTTAAAAAGATTGAACCTTGTTAAATACACAACATTAGTTCTTCAATATTAATTACTGGCTTAAACCTTACTATAGTCTTTTAAGGTAATGTAAATTTTAAAAATTTCAATAAAATATCAATGCAAATTTGGTCACCAGACAGCAATAAAAATGCTAAATAAGGAACTAACATTGTAACCTAGAAGAACCTGTAAAGAGTGGGTAAAATTAGTTGAAATTTCCAATCATATTGCATACCTGCCAACCGTTCCGATTAATTCGTATTTGTACCGATTTTTCACTTTTGTTCCGAAAATACGATTTCAGTACCAAATGTCCCGATTTTTCGTCCCCCCTGCCCCGTCCTGCCATTTTCGACCTACTCAAATTGTGCAATAATCAATCAACCAACGAACGAGAATTGTCTTTTCCATACTTGCCAACTATTACGGAAATTCGGTTTGTACTACGGAATTACGGATGCAGCTTAATTTTTACGCATTTCCGAAAATTTTCGAAGAAAAAATAATTTTTACGCGTTCTTCCGGACTTTTGCCTGTAAAGTTGGCTTTTTGACGGCGTGGACGCGGACAGAAAAAACAACTTGACAGACGGTTCGCGATCGCGTTTTTCTTACTTTGGGTCAATATCCAGCTATAAATGCTTGTTTTTGGAGAAAGTGTTCACTTTTTGCAGTTCAAATGTGGCAAATTAAAATTAGCTGGCAAATTAAAAAAAATATTAGAGGAATTTCTTGTTGTTTGCAAGAAGGCAAATAGAAATTTATGGTTTGAACTTGAGGGTTCAAACAAAGAATTACAAGGTGTGAAGATAATGGGGTGTATGAAAAGTTTAAGGTAAATAATATTATTTAAGCATTATTTAAATTTTTTATAATAAATATAAATTATAAGTGGACCTTGATACCCAATCAACACTGAGGCACCATTACCTCTTATATTCAAAATATATTAAAAGTAAAAGTCATACATGTAATTTAAATTATTGACACCTTGGTAACTATTCAGTCAAGAAAACCTTTCAATGTAGAGAAAATAATTTTAATATAGGCGATACAACTATTAAATGATTTGGTATAATTGTTTCCTCATAATATTGTCCTCGCAGCATGGAAATTTTGTTTAGATAGTTTACTTTTTTGTCTTTATAGTAAAATTATTTACTTTGCTTTCACAAATGAATAAAAATAGAGTCAGTTTAATTATGCTGTAGTTTAATTGTCTATTCTGTAAGTTGCCTTTTGTATGAATTTGTGCTTTGCACATTCATTTTATTGAGATATTGGGTTTCCTCTTTTTTGCCTTTTTGCCAATCACATCCCTGAAATTAAAGCATTTGTTTATTTTCAACTTAATTACAAATTTTTTGATTCATGAATTTTTTTGATACTCTAATTTCACATTTAGTATACTTTTTTACCCCTTTTATATAACTTTGAATCATTTTTTCTTACAAACTTTTTTTTAACAATCCCCCCTTTGAACTCATTCAAAATGTGTCGCGCGTGTTGTTCCTATTTCTGTTTTTGAAAAGTTGGCAGGTATGATATTGGTATAAATATTTGCTCTATAAACCACTTAAGTATTCTGCTTTTGTCTCAAAACCATGTATAGAGGTTCTGTCTTAAGACCTTATTCACTGCTAACCTGACTGGCAGTCAAAAAAGAAAAACTAGTTTTCTGCCAATCAGAAGTTTGGCTGGTTGTCGAGTTAGCGGTGAACACAACTGTTAGTCTTAACCACTGCACAGTAAAATTACTTTTAATCTACTTTATCAAAAACAATCATTTGATCGCTGAAACTTTTGTTCCCTCTGTTCCAGTTCAAACTCTGTTCACATGGGTGGCAGCCCGATGCCGCACCTCACCCTGAGCTCCAGCAGTTCCCAGCTCTCTCCCCTCTCGATGCGGATCAAGAGCGAGCCTTGCCCCTCCCCTGGCCGCCGCACGCCCCACGGCAACATCTCCCCGTGCCCTGGACCCCTCTCCCACTCGCCCTCTCCGGACCCTCCCACGCTGGACTACGAGGGGTCTCTCGCCAAGCGCCAGAAGCTGAGTGCGGACGGCTGGGGCACATAGCAGCGGCGGCCGACTCCCCCGCGCCGACTATGTCTAGTTTTGTGAGTGTACATATTCAACGTGACCAATCTTGTAACAAGTGACTCCGGGCTTTCTGCTTTTGAGAGCGCGCGGTTCGGGGAGAAGCGCCTTGTGGGTGGGTTGGTGAGGCTGCATTGTCTTGGCTTGGTATGAGGGACTGTTATACTAACGGGAACTCTAATATTGTCTGGAACAGGCTTGTAGCAGAGATAAGTCTATGGATTGGTTTAATGCCGTGAGGTCCATTGAAACGGACAAAAGCGGGTATTTGGGTGAAAAGCATTATTTTCCAGGGTTTGATAGATGGGTATTCTGGTTACTTAAGCTGTTTTTTAGTAGTAACTATTTTCACAACATGTTTGTAGAGCTATCCTGCATTTTTTAATGCAAAATTGCTTAAAGCTTAATAGAAGCACTATTTTTAAGAATGTCTTAATTATTTTAAAATTGAAAAAAAAATTCCTCTCTAGAAACAATCTTAATCTCTTTTTCGACAATAAAACCAATATGTTGTTATATAACTCAATAGAACCATTAAAGCTGCATTTTCTATTTATCCAATCTGTTGTGTGGTGTCAATTTGGTAAGATCAATTGAGAGACTATAGAGAGATCATATTAAAAGTCTCTTAATATAAGTTAAATTGCTCTTGTCAACCACATTCACCGCTTAAATGTTCAGTCAATACAAATCCGGTATGAAAGCAACTAAATTAAATATTACAGAGTATACTTCTGAATCATTTTATTTTCAAATTGACTCGTCTCAATAGCATGTTCCTGCAGTTGCTACACCATGATGCAACAGATCTCATAAGTGGAAAATGCTGCCTTAGACAGGTCCTGTGTGCATTCAGATGGCAGGGGGGTCAACTCACTATACCAAAGAAACCTGACTAAAACAATCGGTCAAATTTCAGTCTAATCAATGCACCCTCACCCAGCCCTGCATACCAAACATCAGTTTTGTTTGTTGTCCCCCTCCTATTTCTTGTTTGACTGCTTCAGGAAATAATAGACAATCATGTTATTTCCCCTCAATTGTTTTATCCCTGGTGGATTTTAAAGCATGTACATTTAGCTTATGAGATTTTTAAATCATAATTACTGTTGAAGCTAGATTTTAAACTATAATCAAATTTTTAATATAAATTCCTAGCACATTTTATGATGTGTTATAAAAAGTTATTTTGTTATTGAATAAATTTATCTTTTGAAAAGGTGCTTAGAATTGTGATTTAGCTTGAAGTTATACGATGTTAAACACTGCATTCATTTCACTAGAGGTCTCCAAACTTTTTGACTGCATGCCCCTAAAAACTAATATGCTACCTTAAATGATTCCCTAGGGATGATGTCTTCTTCAAACACTGTGTAAGTATCCTTTTGTGTAATCCCAGGGGTACGTATATCACATTTTGGAGACTTGTGTTGAAATAGAACTAATTTATCTTATGATGATATAAGAAAAGTTTGTGTTGTGTGCATGTACTTAAGATTTCATCTCTGTAATACCGATTCTATGTTGAAGTAGCTGTTAGTAGTACTTCTCAAAAGCAGAAAGCACATCTTTGTTATACAGCACATTTGTATGTGAAGAAAAGACTTGCTGTGATTCACCCAATTCTTAAAGGCGTAACTTTTTACAACTGCCCAGAAAGCACTAATTAGATTAAGGTCTGTTGGAACTTAAGGCATTTTGGCATGGGTGGTGTAGTTTTCAGACTTAGTAGTTTGATTCTCATTTCCTTTTTGTATGAAACTAACTGTGTTTTAAGGTAGGCACAATATTAATGCTTCTTTTGCATTTGCCCATGGATGGCCCCTGAACTCCTTTCCAATTCAAAATGCTTTGATGACTTAAATCTTAATTTTTCAAGATATTCTTTGATGTACATTGATTAGGCTTAATTTTCCTAAATTAGCTAATTATTTACGACAAAAAGTTATATAAATTACATTGAAAGTGGAATTCAATTGATTTGCAATGTAGGCAAGTTGTGTATGTGCCAGTTAAAATTTACAGACTGCCATGTTAGATGACAAGTTAGTTTTTACTTTACATTTGCTTAGCTACAATAACTTAATTGTTCTAGATTTTACTTATGTATGAATTTTTACCATTTTTTAGTTTTCACTAAATTCTGGGGAAAATGTTTATCATAAAAATGGTGTAGAGGTAGGCATCCTCCCTAATTTTACTTGCAAATTCTGAAAAAAAAAACATAAGAGTGTGGTGTAGTTTATCAGTTTGCTTTTATAGTATTTTGATAAATTAGCTTGATTTCTTAACCTCTGGCTCCAAACTCTGTGTACAGTAAAGTAATCAAAGTATGACATACATATCAAGTTTATTTTTCATCTTATAATTGATTTTAGCATGTATTTTATGATTCAATAACTGACTAAACAATCACAAATTGATTATTTGAATACATTAACTTTAATATAAAATAAAAGTGTATAAAAATATGCTTTAAATATAATTTTCATTTTATTATTTTGACTCAAAAATTAATTTAAGTCTTACTTTCTAAGATATTGTATATCTATTACTACCTAGTTCACAAGTTCATATTAATTTCACTTTTTAAAAAACAAGTATCCAAGATGTGGCTTAATAAAGGATGAGAATTCGAACCCCCATGCCTTAAAAGGTGTCTTTCCAAAACCATAGATAGTTCAGCAGGGTTAGTCTCGAGAGAAAATGTTTTTTACACTACTTGGGCACATAAAAAGGAATATATTTTCTTTAGACTACTTTGCACTGAAAGAATTGTTGATATGATAGTACTTACGTGTTAAATACCTTGGTGGTGACACGATAGTGACCATCAACCCAATGTTGTACTTAGTGTAAAATTGCATGTCTGAACATGTACATTGTGAATAGAAGGGTAAAGCATTTTGGCTGAGTAATCCAAGTTGACATGCATAAGAAATCTATGAAGGTGTCTTGCACGAATTCATCAAATCATGTACTGTGAACGTTTGAAAATGATGAAGCATTTCTATGGAAGTCTTCGTTCATACTACCTAAAGTTCAGAAAGTGTAGCAACGTATCCAGCTAAGATGCTTCCCTTTCTTGTTATAAACTTAATGTAGAACATAAAGCAGTTAACATGCTATCCATATTTTATTAAATATTTCTGTTCTTGTGCGAGAGAATATAAACTGAGAAACTCAACAGTGATTCAGCAGACCATGGATATGCTAAATATATTTTTGCTGAGTGATAGATTCATCAGATATGAATACATACAGTGGAACTGAAATCAGCAGAAAGTAACATTTGCTTTATTTCTCCCATGTTAATTTATAGTTTCTCTAGAGCCAATGTTCTTTTGTGCGTGTTTGTGCGTGTATGTGTTCATATTTAGCTGAAATAGCATGTGTTGTGAACTCAAGTGGACTGTTGCTCAAAGAAACTGTAGTTTTATAAGTCACAAAGTATTTTGTTACTTGCTTGTGCCATTAATGACTTTTGTTTCCATTTTCAAATGAAAAATATTCTAATAAATCACCAATGTATAAAATCATAATTTTAAGTCATCAGAGTTTTATATCCTCACATGTTTATATTCTATTTCTTTATAGATATATTAAGATGGAGACCTTTATTTCATAGATATATATTGATAAATTATCAAAGTTGGCAAAACTGTTGGTTTTATCTAATCGTCAAAGTAAAGTGAAATGTGCAGTGCATTTCTTTTACAATCTTGTTCAAATTTAAAGAATGAATTGGTCTATAGTAAGCAGTTTCTTTAATTGATAAATTTTAACTCTACCAGTTAAGTTTAAAATCTGTCTGATAACTGTAATCCAGCTTTACTTGTGTTAAAAAGCTTGTATAGATGTCTAAAATGTATTGTTTATTATGCTGAGTGCCATATATATATATATCATATATCTTAAACTGTTGATGTTTGATTGTAAAATGTTACACTTAAAATATGTGAAGTGAAAATTGCACATGTTGTGTAAAAGTGTATCTTTGTTGAACTACAGTTATGGTCTCATTGCACATTTGTTAGTGAATCGGTCAGTGTTTATTTGTGTATATTCATGTATGCTGTAAAATTTGACTGCTTTGAACAGCTGTAATGATGGAATTGTGTTTCAGTTTGAAAAATCAAAATTACTTTTACTCAGGGTTCTTTTTGTTGAAATTTCTTTTCAAATCAATACTTTAAAATCAAAAGGTTTTTAATTATTTTAAATGAATTATATCTTTGTGAGAACTCAACTGTGTTGAGGCTTTCAAATATTTGCTGTGTTATTTGTTGCATCAGATATTTCTTTGTCATGTGGGTGCATGTTAAATAGCTGTGAGTTGAATAGAAAATAAAGCAAATTGTTCACTAACTATTACTGCACCAACAATAGTTTTGTTTCTGGATATGCTCAGTTATATGTTGAAAGAAATAAAACACCCCTAATCAATCAGTGAAGATATTTTTCAAAAACATTACATTTAACAATAATACTATTTATTTTTTTTAGAAGTAAGTAGCCAATAGAACAATTAATGGAAAGAAAGTCATAGCATATTCAATATAAGGGAACATTATTTTAATGCGTTCATTGAATTTAGTAATTCTTGGGTTCTAATAGTAGGCTAGATAATATAATTTGGATATTTTAGGAAAAAATTGGTTTTACCACCACAATTAAAAAACCAGCTCTCCATTGAGAAAAATAATTTCTAGAACATACACTTATAGTTAAATTTTATTTAAAATTTGGGTATGTTAGCTACATTCTGCACAAAGTTAATAAATTTCTAATCAGAGCTGAGCGATCAAACTGATGCAGCGAGAACCAATTTTATTATTAGTTGCAATTTCAAAGTTGAATGAGGTATCAGAATACCTAATGCAAATATGCCCATTGAGTAATGTGAAGCATGTACTGATCTCGATATCTCGTGGATATATATACAAATAGAGTGGAGTTATATACAAAGTTATATACTTGTAAAAAATGTTGGAGCATTACATGCTTAGTATTTATTAGTAAAGTTTCGTAATAATTTTTGATTATGTGGCACTTTTAAAGCTCTTGGAAAATAATTTGGTTCTATCAGGGTTTATGTAAAAATAGGGAATGTTAACATAAAGGACTATAAGAACCCTATAAAGGTTCTTGAAAAGTATACAGTTAACTCCCATAGAACACAACTAATATAAATTTGAGGAAAGCAAGGAAAAGTTTGTCTTTGTCTTTAAACTCTGCCAGAAGTTTAAATAATCTTGAAACCTTGCAAAGTCCTATAATTACTTTAAATCATATTTTACAATTTGTTGGATTATTTTAGTTTTTACTTTTACTATATGAATTGTTTGGTAGCTCCCTCTGTTTGCAAAAGTTCAAAATATTTTGAGTTTTAAAAGTTTGAATAGCAAAATCATCCCTCAAGGTAAGGGTAAGGTTAATAACCTCTTTGCTTGTAAGAACTTGTGTGAAAATGGAAATTCATGCATTTTCAAAGATATAACGTGCAATACAAATAAGTCATTGCAAATTTTAACATGTTGTTTGAACTTTTGTTATACACTCCGATTCTATGAGAACAGTGCACTCTTGATATGACAAACTTTATTATGTTGTAAACCTTTTTCAAACATATTTTCCCCTGGACATATTGAAGATTTTTTACTAAAACCCGTTTTAACAATTTTTTTTCAAACCCGAAAATTATTTTTTCTAAATTCTTTGCACTCTGACCAGGTGATAATTCTGATAAGAGCTAATGGGCTCTTGACTTTCAAACAGGTATGCTATCAAAAATTTTTCTGACATCTGTATTATTAGCAGATGTTTTCCCTATCCGACCAATGAGTTTTTCTCAGACTATGTTCATAAGGAATACAGAATTTCAATTAATCTTTTGGCCAGTGAGATTGGGCCAGATGTATATTTTTGGCCTGCAGTAAGATGGCAAAATTTGGCCCTCACCACAGCTGAAGTTCTGCAGGCCAGCTATAGTGTCAGTAGAATATACCTACATTCATTAACAACTTCACAATGATATTTAATTTCATCTTAAGACTTAATTTATTAAATAATAAAAATAAGAATTTATTTATAATACAATATATATTTACACACAGTTACCGCTTAGGAAATATTCTAATAAAAACAATCATCCACATAAAACACATTGAAACGAAAGCTAGCATTATCCATATGGCCCAATTGCAAGACTTTTTGACATGAGTTTCAAGTTTTTCAGTTTCTATTTTCAACTGTCCATATCGATCATCAGCCAAAGAAGAGGATTTTAAAACAGTCTGAAAAAGAGCAGTGAATATTAATGAGCACTCTGAAATTTAAGTGAATAGTGATAAACTATTTAACTTATTTTTAGAAAATAGTGTGCACTGATAATAAAATTCCAAGTTATTCAAGCTCAAGATGGAGGAAGATTTTGATGTGTATAATGTAATTGCAACTACTAAAACAATTCTGAAATTAAGGGCCGTATTCAGAAACTTTAACACAATTACAAAATGATCAATTGCAAATGATCACTCCAGTGAAATATAACTAGTAATTATACGCTGATACCAGAAAATTCTAGATGACACTTGAAATATCCAAGCTCCATCTGCAAAGCGTATAGGATTCAAGGCAAAAGGGGTGATAAACTGGGGGTTCACACCCATTTTATAAAATTTAAAATTTACACAAGATCTAGAAAGAGAAGGATGTTGGGCCAATGCATAAAAAAAATTATCTCTTAGGAGAGTAGTTTTAAATGCCTAAATTCTTCACTGCATGTGCTTTTAATTTGAAAAAATATGCATTTAATGGAAATAAACAAACACTTATGAATATATTCATTTCATTTTTTATAATACCATTGAGGGGAAAGTCATAATACTTATCCATAACATTATACCTAACAAACACCTTTTATAATTATTAATTATTAAAAATTAGTTGACGTGAAGATTATAATTGTCTTTTCAAAAAGTGCTTTTCTCCTTTTCTAATTAGCCGAAACAATCCAGACCACAAAAAAAACAAGCTGAGCTTCAAAAACGCAAGCTTCGGCACACAAAATCTGTGCTAGCGGGAATCCAAATTGTGAGGCCGTAAGTTGAAAATTCCCCCGGCAAGCAGTCCGGGTTTCTTCGGAATCTCAAATTTTTTACGCTCACATGTGCGAAAAAGGAAAGAAAAATAAGAGTTCATTCTTTTTTCGATTTCTTTCACGTTTCCGGTAGTAAATTTTTCTTATTCAATAGAGAAGGGGGGGGGGGAGAAACATAATTCTGAGTATAAAAAAGAAATTTAGAATATATTTCCATTGATATTTATTTATCTTTATATTCGATTTTTGTTCTCCTTTTTCTGTGGGTGTTCACGTGCTACTATGGACGAGCCGCCACTGGGCTTCTGAGAAAGTGAGGCCCATGAAATGGCAGGAATCTGACTTCTTCTAATAAAATCATTTAATATTAACAGATTTAGGAGAACCCCTCAAATATGTTAAGAAATAAAAATAACAAGGAATTATCAAAGCAAAATACTGTTACTACTTTTCAAATGATCTTATAATTTTTTAACTATACTTTTTACAGATACTTTTTAAGTCAGCTTAAGATGGGTTTTGAATTGTAGGTAACATTTTGGAAGAAAAACTGTACCCACAGCTTATAAACAGATGGGCTTACGTTTGGAAATATATATTACTCTTTTTATAGAGCTAGAATATTATTTAATGAGGAGTATCTATCAACCCTTAGCAGTGGGATTCCAGTTATGCTAGAGCTCGGGGTGCAAATTTCTTGAAATAAACTTGCAGTTATTGCTTTAGGAAAGTGATGCATATTTTTGTGTTCATTTTCACTCAAATCAAGTGAATTTCCAGAAAAAGATATGATAGCCCATATTTTAAGTAGTTGTTTGGTTAGTTAATTGGAATAATATTAAAATCAAGGCTTTTCAATTGTAAATACACTTATTGGAGTAAGGGAATTCCAAAAGCCTAAACATAATTTTGAAGGAGAGTATAAAAAAAAATTTATGACAGAAAATTACTTTTTATTAGAGATGGAAAATTCTCGGTAATAATCTTTTGGAGAATATTCTTGAGAATATTCTCCAAGAGGAGAATTTTCGAGAATATTCTTCTAGAAGCTACTAAAATAATTTTTTTTGGAAACAAATTTTTATAAGGTATATATTAACTTCAAATTAAAAGATTATTATAGAATGAGAAGTCATCATAAATAAAAGAAAGCCAAATTAAATTGAAAAGTATTTTAAAATCACTACTTAATTGATAAGACAACATGTTTGATGGGTAAAGCAGTGTAAAGGCTCATTCACACTGTTTCACTTTCACTGTTCATCCTGGTGATTCAGTCCTGTGAATCACTCATTCAGTGAACAGCTTGTTTTTCAGTTTCACTCAAATCATATTCGTTCATCTTCATCAGTTGTTTAAAATACGAACATCTCGGTTTAAGAGATTAGTTTTAAAATGTATAATTGAAGCAATAATATTTTTATGTAATTAAGATATAAATGTTGTATTCCAAGGTTAAATTAAAGAATTAAAAGAGTTATTGGAGATCATATGCGTGTCCTTCTATTTATTTAAAGGTGATCAGGAAAAATTTCGAATTAAAATTAAAACAGGCAATAACCTGATGAAAATAATGGTCGGTTTAAACATGGGTTTAAATCGTTTAAATTACCCTTCAAATTATCTTACTCCTGATAGCAGCAGTATCGTTTGATAAATTGAGACCTCTTAATTTATTTTATCAAACCAAACGATTTTTTAAAAACAAATAAATAATTTTACTTTTATTTTATTTTGTTAGCTGATATAATGATCTATTATTGTTATTATAACTTTAATTTAGATGGTGTGGAAAATCTTTTCAATAAATTTATTTTAAATTGGAATTTATTCTATATTTGATGCATTATTTTGATGCGAATATTTTATTTGAGGTAGTTTAATTCTCAGAAAAATACGTAAAAAAGTTATTTTTTGTCTTATTTCTCTAGAAATATTTGTAAAATTCAAAGAATAATTTTCTACTACACACAAAAAAAATTTCAATGCTTTCAAATAACTGAAAAAAAAATTCTTTTCTTGGACTCGATCCCGCAACCTTTGGATCTGATTGCCGATGTCTTGACCACCATGCTAGATTAATTATGACGGAAATTTGAAAGTTTTAATATAAAAACTTTGTCAAAGAATTTAAGAAAAAGTAGTGCCAACAGTTTAGATTACTTTTAAAGTTTTAAGAATATCTAAAACTGTTTTCTTAGTTGTTTATATGGATAAACAAAACATTTAAACAAATCGTTTTGGAGAATGTATTTTTTAATGATCTTAGTTATTAAAAGTTTTTCTATCTCGGCGGATATACACGTTAGAAGACAGCTGTTCTGAGGATTTTAATTGATGTGATTAAAGAATATTTTAAATTTTAATTCACTTTTACACAATTGTAAAACTATTTTTTCTTCAATAACAACACTTAAACAATGAAAAAATACTTCTAGGCTCTTATTATGATAAGTTTACGATTTATGTTAAGCGTAAGAACACAGTGGATGAGTTCATCGGTGAATGGTCCAGTGGGTTTTTTTCTCGGTTCATCTTTCATTTTTGATGTTCACTTCGAGAAGAAATGACAATTCACGCCTTTCACTTTCGATGATTCCTCGAAAATGAAGATCAAAGTGAAACAGTGTGAATGGGGCTTAAGCCAGTTACATTCTATTAACTTAAGATTTTCCAACTGTTAAATAGCGTTTTTGAAATAAATTATGTATACATAAAAAATGCTTTTCTGGAAATTATTTTGTGGAATCTTAATGAGAATATTCTCATGATGATAAAAAAAAAGATAAAATGATGATGAAAGATAAAGATGATAATGAAAGATAAATGATGAGAAAGATGAAAGATAAATGATGAGAAAGATAAAATGATGAGATGCACTTAAAACTTAAAAGTATACATATAGTGAATGAAAGTTTAAAAATTTAATTATTGTAGGAACACAAGATAATAAAGATATAAATTTAATTGTAACTTGGAGAATATTCTCATAAAGCAAAATATTAATGATTCTGAATTAAAATTAGGCAAACAAAAAGTTTAGACAAACTATTCATTCATAATTAATTTTTAAGTAGAAAGTAAATTAAACTGCATCTGTTAATATTCAGTAATTTAGAGTTCTTTGAGAATATTCTCACGTTAAATTTTTCTAATTTTACAAAGTTCTATCAAAATTTTAGCTAAATCTCAGGTTTTAAAGGTCCTTCAGTTTGACAACTATTGGTATTACCTTTGCTTATAACAACTATATGAAAAGAATTTAGACTCTTCTTTTAATTGTATGAGTATTTTCTCCCAGTAAAACTTACTTCTAATATTTTTAAAATATTTTATTTTACATTAAAAAAAATTTACTTATTTAAAAAAAAAAAATCTTGCAAAATAATGAAATTACAGTTCAGAGAATATTCTCTGAACTGTAAGGTGACTTTTAAATGGTCAGTTTAATTGAATTTGTTATTATTTTCAGGTTTCTAACACTAATACTACATGACCATTTCATATTATCAAACATTTTTACATTTATTTCCATTTATCAATCAAAAAACAGAATATTCTCGATTATTCTCAAAATTCTCGCCCCTGGAGAATATTCTCAGAATATTCTCGTTCTCCGAGAATATTCTCGACTCACATCTCTACTTTTTATAGATATTATAGAACTGGGGTGCAGCAGTATGGAAAAGTTAGGGAACTTCTGAACTATATCATTAATTAAAAGTAATGTTTGTAAGCTGAAAATACAAAATAAGCATTTTATTCTGCCCTAAAACATCAAAAACTCTCCAAATGAAATTTTTTAGAATATGCATTTCTTAAAGAAAATAAAATAAAAATATTAGTCTGTAATAAAAAAAAATATGATTAAGACTTTGAAGCTCCTTCAGAACACTTATACTCACTTCAGTATCTTTCTTTATTATATGCCCAGCTAGTAAACTGTTCTGTTTCAAGTTTTGGACAAGAAACATCATTTCTTGAGCTACCTTTTCTTGCATGGAATTGTGATATTGCATGACAGCATCAAAGTCGTCATTTGGAACATTGCTATTTGAATTTCGAAGTCGCACTCCATCTGTAACAGACAATAAGTTAAATGTATACAGCAAGGATCCCCTAAATTTTAATGGTCATGGTACCCTAATGAAAAATACAATTTTTTTCACTGCACCTGAATCTTACAATATCTGGGTAATATTAATTCCCATAAAAAATATGTATTTCCTATTTAAATAAATACAAAAATACAATACAACAACATTGAAGAGGATAAACCCCTTCTCTGAGAACATTGAGAGGATTTTAACCTTCCCTGCTCTATAAAGTCCGTTCCTATGTGACACTGTCATTATCTATACATATTTAGGATTTACCTAATTATTTTTATTCGAGTTCTCCTCAGTTCAAATGATAAGGATATGATCTGCGGTAGTTTTTGAAATCTTAAACAGATCAACAATATACAAAACATACAAATTACAATATTTTAAATAAAAAACATGGTTTTTTGTTTAAAATTAATTTAATTTGTCACATTTAATTATTTTAAAAAAATACACAAATTTTACCTATGGGTTCATGTAGTACTTTGTAAGATACTTTATGTAGATAAAGTTACATACAGTAAAATTAAAATATCTACAAAGTAATAACATATTAAAAGGATTAAAGTTAAAACTATATATTACCTAATTCAGTTAAAATGTATGGGAGGTACGAGGCAATAGAAACTAGCTCTGTAGAGAATAAAAATAAATTGCCTTACCAGCTTGATTATCATCTGGTTTACCCAGTAATTCTTCTCTCATTTCAGATAAATATTGAGCTTTGGTTATCTGATGAATTTTGTTACTTGGTGTTGTGTGAGAACCTGGAGCTAACAACTGATTGGCCATAGCTTTCTCAGCAACAGTTGGCTGAAAATAAAAAGTTCAACAGCAAATTTTAACACATAAAATACTAACATGAAACACATAATTATGACAACTACCACAAGTTCAGCTCAATAATCTAGCCTATATGTGTGCTTAAAGTTTTAAATTTAACGTCTGAAGTGCCCCTTTTAAGAACTTTTAAAGAAACATATTCAGTGCTGTAGTCGGAAAAAATACTTGTTGAGGAACTCACTGCTTTTATACTTTATTCTCATATATTTTGGTCAAAAAACACATATTTTTGGGGGAATGGCACAAATATTTAAGGTGAAGGTCCTAATATTTTGGGGGGCAGCATTACCCTTTAATCTCAGCATTGAGCATGGATATAAACCCTAATAAGAACAGGATGAACTAATTAAACAAACAATAAGTTATTTCGAAAATTTAGTCCTTGTGTATTCAGAAGTATGGCTATTCTCATCAACTTTTTTATTTTCATTTTTTAAAAAAGTGGAGAGGTGTGTATTGTGTATAGGGTCACTTGGGGTAAGTGGGTCCCTGGGGTAAGTGGGTCACCCCCCTCAAACTAAACTATGTAAAGGACATTTCACACTTATTCACATTGATCATGTTACATTTTGTTACACTGATGGGTTTTGCATATATTAGAGTTTTGTGTCATTTCTTTTTAAGATTATAGAACTATTGTAAAAAAATTTCCATAATTTTTTTTTTTGGAGAGTTCAAGATGCATTTTTCCAAGAAGTGTTTCCAGGAAAGTTTTCACTATATTTTAATGTTTTTTCAACTGTTGTGCCAGGTTTGACTTAAAATACATACTGCAATTTGAATTTTCACAAAATCTCTTATTTAAAAATTTTTAAGAGGGGGGTCCCACTTACCCCGTAATTTAAGCAAAGTAGGGGTAAGTGGGTCCCCTCATTATGGGGTAAGTGGGACACCCTAGACTCACCATTTTAATGATTATGGAAACATTTATAAGTAATTTATTGAAATTTTATATTAATTTTGCGGTTTAATATAAGCTGTGGTAAGTAAAGTAAGCTATTAAGTTTGGGTTTTTTTATTCACGTTTCCGAGAAATTAATTAAAACACACAGTGGGGAGGGGGAATAGTTTCGAGGGTTTCTTAATAAGTCTCCCGAACCATTCGAACCTGAAGAAAACATTCTGTAATTGTAGTGTTCCAAAAAGGGGTCCCACTTACCCCAACCAACCCTATTAATTTAAATGTGAGTAGATATCTCGTACATGGATTGAGTTACAATAAAATATTTTGGACCTAAAACTTCTATACTTTATCAAGTAAGACCCACTTACTCCCTCTTAAGTTTTACTTGCTTTCAATCAAAATAAAGAGGGGGTGACCCACTTATCCCTTCCTATGGGGTAAGTGGGACCCCCTTCTCATTTTTTACAAAAAGACCTGTTAAGAAAAATGTAGAACATTATTTTAGAACCTAATTATAAATTTTTGTTTATTAATAGTGTCTTAAATAAAATATGTCATTAAGTTCAAATTGAACCTCTTCAAAAAAATTTTATGAAGCTTCAAAAATGTACTGTTCCAAAAAGGGGTCCCACTTACCCCAAGTGACCCTACAGTATAACATCAATATCTCAAAATCAAAGGTTCCCGAAAAAAGTTTGGAGAAAACAAAGAAAAATAGAGGAATACTTAATTTTAACATGACATATATATTTTTTTCGAAACACCTAAAGGTTTTTGAGATACATCAAAGTTTGAGATAACAAGGTTATACTGTAGTAGTAATAGCAATTTGAAACTACACTAATATCAAAAACATTTTCAAGTATTCACTTAAGTCTTTGAAACAACAATTTAAAAATAATTTTTCAGTGAAATAATTAAATGAATTTTTATCTAAATTTTAGTAGTTCTTTCTTTCCTAACAATTGCTTAAAGTTCTATAACTTTTCAATTAAAAATTTACTTAACTGATAATGAAATGGAAATATTTATAGTCACTGATATCATATCAAAGATAAAATTATTTTGAAGTACCAATTTTTCAGCTTCCAGCACTCCTCTTAAAAATTCAACACGCCTTGTGTAATCTGTCAGGGCATCCTGGGTAGGTTGACTAAATAAAGACAAGAAAATGTTTCATCAAGATTTTTTGAAATTATTTCCATCAGACACAAAATAAGTTTTTAATACGTAAATACTTAATGCTTTCTTCGAATATTTAATACTCTAAATTTTGAAAAATTAACAGTAAAAAGATTTAATTTTAAGGTAGCTACTTAGCACTTTTGAGTTTTCACAATGTACTAAATCCTGATGATGGAATGATATTACTGCATTTAGTTTAGTCATTTAGTATAATCCTGAATTCTGAACAAAAGGGCCAAGTGACTCTCTAAGAGTAAAAAGTACCAAAAACAGATAACAATGTTTATAGAATTTTCACTGAAATTACATAATACTAGTTGAAATTTTTAAGGTGTGGCGAGCTTACTCACCACTATAAGAGTCAAGTAATTCAAATGGGCTATATATACCGACTGAAGCGATTATAACTCCGGAGTATACTTTTGAGTCGTATGACCTTCGGATCGGTATCTCCCATTGGCTCGCACTTGCCACATTGGTGACCCGGTATACGAACACGCACCTTCACCACCTCCACTTACGATCACCAGCTCCAAACCACCCTCTTCGCTGTGGTTGGGTTCGCAGCGCTTCGCCATCGCTCTCGGCTTTGCAACCTCACGCCTCGGGAGTTTCAAACATGGGCCATGGGCTCCGCACTCCCGGCGTTTCACCCTCACCTAGCCACGAGAGCTTGGTTCACGAATCCAGCCCAGCTGCATTCTGGAGGGGGAGTACTGTGGCGAGCTTACTCACCACTATAAGAGTCAAGTAATTCAAATGGGCTATATATACCGACTGAAGCGATTATAACTCCGGAGTATACTTTTGAGTCGTATGACCTTCGGATCGGTATCTCCCATTGGCTCGCACTTGCCACAAAGGGTTTAAATTAGAGGTTTTTCTTAGAAGTCTTAGTGACAGATATTGTATAATCCTTTGCCAACAGACCACAAAGATGGTAATTTATACTAACATAAAATTCTATATCCAAAGTTTTTTAGTACAAATTATAATTAAAATAACAAGGTGTAGTATAATTGTGTAGTATAATTATTTTCACATCAGCCCATTTAGAAGAATATTAGGCAGTGTTATTCTGGCTGGCATTGCATTCAGGATACCATTATTGGTTACTAGTTAATAGCATCAAATAAAATAATTGCTGTAAAATAGGGAGGGGTCTTCAAAGTATGTTCCAAAGGCCAAAACTAGCCCAACAGCTTCTAAATTGCAGTATGGTAGCACACTGGATTTCCACCTTTTTTTTACAAGGTTTCCAGTTAGTCTCTGACAGGTGAAGAAATGATTAGAGTTTTAACTGAAGTTATTTTAATGAAGAACATGAGACATCAAAAATTTAAACAATTGTTCCTATTATATAATTGAACATCCTCATATGATAACTTTATTGGGGTAATACAAAAAATGTGGGTCTCACATTTAAACAGATTAGTGGATTCTGGCAACCGAGTTCTGTAGAAATTAAATTGTCGCGAATAAAACGGCATTGGCAAAACAAAATTTTGCCAAGGCTTGAACTGTTTGGATTTACCATTTTTTGGCCTTAAATTTTAAAAATTAGTTATAGTCTGGCTTACAGGACATTTTATAGTAGTAATTGTGGCTCTTGAGCTATTAAATTTGGAGACCCCCTGCTTTAAGAGATTTTAGTCTGGATCTATTCTACATGGGCGCCGCCAGGATTTCTTTTAGGGGGGTGCAAGACTGTATTTAGGCTCGCGTCACATTAGCACAACTATTTTGAAAATAGTCGAGGAACCCATTAATCAAGGGGGGAGAAAGCATGGAGTTGAGCCCTGTGCATCAGTGGCGCTAAATAGGAATTTATTTCGGGAGGGGTCCAAAATTACTCCCCAGCCCCTCCCCCACATATTTAATAGGTCAATGTAGCTTTTTAGGTGATAATTTAGGTCCTAAAAAGTAAAAACTTCATATGGGAAAAGTTGTTAGTAATAAAAATACGAGTATGAAAGGGGGGTCTGGGGGTCCTCCCCCAGAAAATTTTTGGAAGTTTGACTAAAAAAAACCAAGTTTTTAACTAGTTTTGGTACACTAAGGCCGAATTTTGGATGTACATTTTTATGAACTTAATGTTTAAAAAGTTATTAAAATAGAGTTCCAAGTACAAAAGGGGATCTGGGGGTCCTTCCCCAGAAACTTTTTGGAACTTTACCCCTAAAAACAGGGTTTTATCTTGTTTTTGGTACACTTAGCCGAATTTTGGACCTATACTTTTTGTAAGGATTTGTATTTTGATGAACTTATAATAATAAAGTTTTTAATAAATAAAATTCCAAGTACAAAAGGGGGGTCTGGGGGTCCTCCCCTCGAAAAATTTTCGAAATTCGACCCTAAAATACAGGGTTTTAACTTGTTTTGGTACACCTAGTCTGAATTTCGGGGGGGGGGGGGGGAGGGGCAGGGCCCCCTCGCCCCCCCTTCATATACGCCACTGCTGTGCATATCGATTTATATTGCCGCTCCCTCTACTTCACTTCCTGTAAATACCCCCTTGTTTCTTTTAAAAGTCTAATGCTTGACACAAAATATCAAAATGTTGGTATTTTTAAAAAATAGTATCACGTAAGATCCCCTTGTGGAACCGCTGGGGGGTATGGGGGCCCTCCCCCAGAAAAAAATTATGAATTTTACCTGTAAAAGTAGGGGTTTAAATCATTTTGAGAACCTTTTTGGGTCTATCACTTTTATCTTTTGACACAAAATTTCGAGGAATTTCTCAAGTGTCATACAAGCTCCGACTTCAGAAATCCGAGATGGGCCGAAAAGTGTCAAAGTGAGTCCGTGAGGGGTCGTATCCATATTAGTGGCTACAGGGAGGGGGGGGGGTATTTGGGGCCTCTTTGTAATTTTTGTAGAAACGATTATTTTGGAAGCGACCCCTTGTGGATAAAATGTAGGCAAAGAATAGCCTGTATTGCTGTCTCAAGTGGTTTTATGACCCCTTAATTGTTTTATTTTTTTCTGTTTTTGACACCCCTGACCCTAGCTACGTGATAGTGGAGAAGGGGATGACATTTTGTATTTGTAGAGGTCAGATAGTTTAATTTTTGTTGTGGCGCTGGTGCTATTGACCGTCGCTGTTGCTCCTGTCATACGAGTTGTTGGATTACATCAATATTTTTTGAGTTTCCCAAAAAGGTAAGAATCTAAAGAAATTTGGACAGCAACCTAGACGCCTTAAGTTATTATTCAAAAAATTAACTAATAAAATTTTTTCTTAATATTTTTCTGCGTATTTTCTTTTTTGCCGGGGGAGCGAAAGTGCACCCCCTTGCACCCCGCGCCCATTTACTTAGTTCTCTGGAGCCAGGGGGGTGCAAGTGCACCCCCTTGCACACCCCTCCCGGCGCCCATGCTATTCTAATAGTCCCCAAACTACCTAGCTTTTTCAAAATTTCATGAGGTTTTTACCCAAAATTTAGGTAAAAACTAACTGATCATAAATTTCCCAATGGGGATAAACTAGGAAATAATGCAATGTGAAACTTTTAATTTAAAAACCTATAGAAAAATAAATATCTTCACCATGTGTTCATTTTCTTCAACTCGGCAAGCCTTTCTTCTAAATTTTTCAAATACTAGAAGAAAAAAAAATATTTACTTTATATACTTTTTAATAAAAGTATAAATACATTACTAGAAAGGCACCTGTTCTAGTCTCCATTCCTTGGATTCTCGCTGTGGCAAGCTATTTTCTATTCGAGTCAACAGACGGATGAAATTTATTTCAGCCCGAGAAACTGGAATATTCATACTAGTCATTTTTTACATTTATGAAAACCAAAAACATGATCAATCCATCACAAACATACAGCAATCGTCTCCAAAATCACAACACAACACAACGTTTCGTGGTAATGGTAATGGGATTACTAGGCTTTTGCTTGCTTTCAAGAAGCCACTTACAACGTTTCGTTTTCACTTTTCTGCTGCTGTTTCCATTTGAGGCTTAACCACGACAGAACAAGATTTTTAATATTTCACTTATAACATTCTCATAAACTATTTAATTTAAACTTAAGGAAATAAAATAATTTTTATTCATTTTAGCTTACAAAATAAAAGTTTAGAAGAGTTTTTAAGTTTTTTTCACAATTTTTTTTTCGACGATCATTACGTAATCTGAAGTGAAGGACATGTTTTGTTTGTTTGGGTTTTAGATTTGTTCCTTGGCGCTTGGCGTTTCGCGGTCTGCTGTAAAATGATTATCAAAATATTGGAAGTGTCCGCTGCCTTCCTTCTTGGAATGGTTATTGTCCGAAAGTATCGAGAATATACGTGGGGAAAATGTAAAAGTAAGCGATCAGTAAAAAATAAAACATTTATCATCACGGGAGCAAGTTCCGGTCTTGGTAAAGCGACCGCCCTAGAACTAGCTAATAGAGGAGCCCGAGTCATCCTAGCCTGCAGAGATCAAGAAAAAGCTCACAAGGCTCTTGTTGATATCCGATCTAGAGCTAATAGTGGTGTGCTGAAAATCATGGAATTAGATTTAGCCTCCTTCGAATCCATCAATAAATTCACTGATGAATTCCTGCGAAGCGAAGACAGATTAGATGTCCTCATCAACAATGCAGGCATTTTTCAGTGCCCATATATGAAAACCAAAGAAGGTTTTGAAATGCAGTTTGGAGTTAACCATTTAGGACACTTCCTTCTCACCAAACTATTACTTGAAAGATTAAAGCAGTCTGCCCCGTCACGAATTGTCATTGTCTCCTCTGCATTGTATAAAAGAGCAGCATTGGATCTCGACACCATTAATTCGGAAGCCCACTATGACAAAAGCATGGCTTACAAGAATAGCAAGTTGGCCAATGTGATGTTTTCTCGTGAGCTGTCTAAACGTTTGCTGGGGACTGGGGTATCCGTCTATGCCGTGAGTCCAGGAATGGTGTGGACCAACTTGGGAAGGCATATGTCCATAAGCTGGCTGAAAATGATCTTCCTTGCTCCCCTTGCCTGGCTATTCATACGCACCCCCCGACAAGGAGCTCAGACCATTCTGCACTGCGCTATATCAGAAGAAGTTGAGGGAGAAAGTGGTCTGTACTATCGAAATTGTGAGAAAGAACCCATTGCAAAGGTTGCCGAAGATGAGAATCTATCTAAAAAGTTGTGGGATATGTCTGAGCAGTTGTGTAACAAAGTGAAGAATGATTAAATGCTGTTAGAGTGGAATTAATATCCCTTTATTTAATCTTAATTAGCAAAGAAGTTTTAGATTGAAGGTTTCATGCTTCAAGTTGCCTTAATGTGCTGCTTCGTGTGTTGCACATTTATGTTGAGCAGATTTTATGCTTATAAAGTGACTATATGTTTGAATAATTTCACTTGATAGTTACTAGTTAATAAACGACACTCTTCTTGCATGTACTATGATTATTAAATATGCATCAATGAAGATGTAACAAGGAATAAAGTTTTCAAGAATCGTTAGGAAATTTTAGGTATACACATGTTGAAGTTTGTTATTTGACTATTTTTGAAACACTGTTGGAAGTTAACTTGACTATCTCTAATTGGAAATCAAGTATTATTTTGATGATTTCTTATGGGATACATAAACTGCCTATGTTTGATTAAGTTTTTTTTTAATTCAAAGACTTTAATTTCTCAAACCTCTCTGTCGTCCCTTCATTTTTGAATTTTCTTATTTATTGTTACATTTTGTTTGAGTTTGTGAATTAAATCTATTACTTATGCAACATTAATTACCAAGGTGTATGCCTCCCTTTGTAAATCCATTTTAACTCTTTAGAAAGTTTATTAAATTAGTTATTGTTCATAAGAAGCAGCATTCAAAATCTCAGTTGGTTGAAGACTAAAGAAAAAGATCTCAGGCTAGTATCGAAAGAATGATCATAAAAGCATGAAAAGAATAATCATTGATTAATTATTTATTTAATGTTATTAAAATAACATTGATTTTTATGTTTGCTTTACTTTAAGCAATATTAAGAATATCTGTATTTTATTATTTTTTGGGCCAGTTACCTACTATACTATTAGTTACCTGTATAGGCTATGTACTTAATGAACTGTGCATTTCCTTTTGTATACAGCTTCTATCTACTGAATTACTCTCATCTTGCTTGAACAGAAAACCATGGAATTAAAGAAAATTACCAGAATGTCTTTACTATACTAAATGTATTGCCAAAAAATGCCAAAGTTTAAATTTAATATAAAGTTAGCTGTATGCTATAAATGCATGCAGCTAATTTTTGTTTCCTTTACCTGAACTGTTAAAAGTTACATTAACAAGCTCAACTTTATTATATAAGACTTCAACCATTTAATATTTTAAACTACATAGTTATTAGTACTTCAGAAAATTATTTATCACTCTGTTTGAACGTCCATTGCCAAGTCTAATAATAAACTATCTGATATTTTTTTGTTCCCAGAAGTATCAAAACTCTTACATAATATTTTTAGAGCTACTTTTTGTAAATAACTGTTACCAATGCCAAAATTGATTTTCTAGAATAACTATGAACATAAATTATTTAAACTTTGTTACTGTTAATCTGTCGTTCAGAGGTCAGTAAGCCAAAATTCCTAGGTGGGGGGACATGTTGAAATTGTTTATGATGAGTAAGAAAGAAAAGATACAGAGTGAAACCTGTCTATAACATTATAGAGACCTTGAAAAACAGTTCATAAATAGGAATAAATATTAGAGAACTAATTTCCCTGATCAATAAATATTGTTCTTAACAATTGTTATTAATATTGTAAGTTTCTCTGCATGTAAAAATATTTCCCACTGTAATATCAGTTTTTTATTTGTATCTAAATTGGTTCTCTCAACAAGTGTCTGCCTTCTGATATTTAATGAAGTTTTTACTTAAGGTTTGCATGAACTGGTTTGTAGTTTCTTTTAAATTTATTGTTGAAATTGTTACAAAAGAAAGTATGAATTTGTGTGTAAAAGATAACTTTGTTTGTTTTTCAAAAGATTCAATTGTACTTAATTTTATTTGTAACCTAAAAAATGTACTAAATTGTATATTTGACAATTTTGGTTTGACAGAACTATAACAACAATCATTGTTTGGTGAATCTGAATCGACTAAATCAACAGAACTTGGAAGCCATTAACAAATTATGTTACATGCTTGAAGTGTAGGATTGGGTTTTCTATAAAAGGAAAGCTATGAGGGAGCGTTCAATTCAAAATTTGTGACATCAGACTTTAAAAAGATGCTCTTGTTTTTATGTATAAAATGTGAGTAGTACTTGTGATTTAGGGAAGATAAAACTGAAAGATTATGTGACATAATATTTTGTGAATGACCCCTTGTTCCTCTTCCAGAGTAAGAAAAGTTCTTGGAACTCTCCAAGGACAGTTGATATTCCTAGTAGTACCTTAGGTTTTTTTAGAACTTAAGTGTCAAATGGCTTCTCTTTGAAAAATCTGAATACTTTTATTATAGCAATCTCAGGTAATGTATTAAAAATTAAACATGAAATTGAGCCTTCAAATCTTTTTTGTTCTGTGAATGAAGTAAATTAAATTATGTCATGAATAGGAGTTCTTTGGCAATACTGCTGTAATACTCACACCAAATTTTAAGATAAATGATACATTCATTGAAAAATATTTATATCTTTCAATTGGCTCTGATGTAGGCTTGGTTAAGAATTTAACCCTTCAGTAAGTGTTTAATTTATTTGGAAAATAAATTGTTTGTTCTGTGGCAAAATATCTCATATATATGTTGTTATTATATGTTATAATTTGGTGCTAGAAAATAGTGCTATTTTAAATATATTTATCACAACTTGTATTTTACTTCTTTGTGATATACTGTGTCAAGTAGCTTAGTATTATAAACATAGTAATTTTTGCACTAGTGAAAAGGGCCCAATTAAAAACTTTTAATAGCACCTATTTTCAAAAAGAAATATGCATATTTTTGTAGATTATATTAGATGCTTGTGAAACCTACTGGAAGGCTTTAAAACACTCAACACAATATATGTTTTAAAAGCCTAAATTGTGAAAATCTTAGCGTCTTGTGAATCTAAGATTTAATATCTTAGATGGGTTTAAGTACCTTTGAATTTAATTGGTATTAGTTCACTCAATATAATGAAAGAGAATGACTAAGCTAAGTAAAATATTTTGTATAAAGCATGTATTAACTCTTATAACTTCTTATTAAAGTATGTATTAACAAGTATGAGAAGTAATAAAAATTTTAATTCAGTGTGCTGGTTTTATTTTTTGAACTTTGTAGTATTCATTAAGATAAAATCATTGTTTCTGAGGTATTGAATTTCATGTTGTAGTGTATTCTCAAATTTTAAAACAAATTGGTGTAAAAAAAATTGTAAAATGGATTTTTAGATTTAATTATACCTTACAAAGTAACAAATTTAAGAAGCAATAAATAATATTCAGAATTAACAAGTCTAAAGTTTTATTATGATGATAGTTTGTTTAATTTACAAAATTTTAAATATATTTGCCATGTAATTTATATTACATATGATTAGACTAGTGAAATCTTGTACTTCTTGGACCAGTGACCTAATTTCTAAATCAACCATAACTTAAAATGAATAAAAACTGTACATAAAGTTAAATGAGTAAACAAGATTTACATATTTTATTATACAAACATGTACAAAAATTTTCTTTGGCCATCTCAAA
Source organism: Tetragnatha montana (assembly GCA_963680715.1). NCBI lineage: Eukaryota > Metazoa > Arthropoda > Arachnida > Araneae > Tetragnathidae > Tetragnatha > Tetragnatha montana. The sequence goes on from OY796685.1 coordinate 32,938,822, forward strand.
AGATTGTCTCTACACAACTTCAGCACCTTTGAGAACTCTCAGTAAAATGAATGAAAAAAAAATGAGTAGCAGTGTGAAAATACAATTCTCAAGTAAGTTGCATTCTAAAACTATCCTCAATGAGAGACATCATCATGGTGTTCATAGGAATTAAAATTCTGGCTTCTTTTTCAATGTTTAATCACGTGTCATTAAAACTAACATCATCGCTCCTCAAACTGTGCCTTTTGTAAACACCTGAATAAGCAGGAGGAGAGCTATGGCAGACTGATATTGCTATAAGAGAAAAATAAAAAATATATTAGTACACCAATTGGTTAAAATTTAATATAAATATTAAGAACTAAAACATTAGTCACCATCAATATGGTTTTCAGCATCATCCAAGCTTGAGAAATGTAGGAAATCTACTAGTTCACTTCCTCGAATAGAGTTTTGAACATCCACCTATGAAATTAGAACAATACATTATAATTTATTCATCCACCTATGAATAAGTTATGAATTATACTATTTGGACAAGCTTATCTTAATTCCATTGCCCCTTTGATAGTATAAATCTATCAAAATAGCACTAAGGTAAAAATGTATAAAGGGTTATACATCTCTCCTATCTTCATTTAAAAAATAAACATTTATCCATTTAATTTTGTACATAAAAAGAGCTATTTTGATTTTTTTTAAATTTACTTACTTTTAAATGAATAAAGATAACCATAACATTTTCATTCTTTAGGCTACAAGCTAAACTCTTCATATTCTAAAATAAAAATATTGACACATACATTAAATTCAATAATTCAGTTGAAAATAACTAGAAAATCCCTAATTAACATTTAAGAATATGCTATGTTAAAATAAAGCAGGTAAGTATTAGCTTAAATATCAACCCAAAGATCAACCCAAAAACTGGATTACATATGTTTATGTGGTGTTAATGGAAGGATATGTAATTAAAAATTTAGAATATAATTAAAACTTGATTAATAATTAAAATAATTTGAAATAAGTTTTTTTTAAATAATAACAATTTTACACAGTTGCTTTTGTATCAAGTTCTTGAACTAGAACAAAATATCAAGTTCAATACCAGCAGACTGAATAGCATGAGTTACACATTTTTCATTCTTTAAATTTAAAATTCCTAACAGGAATTGAAAAAAGGGTAAATGAATTCCACTACTGAAGCCTAAAACTATCTCCGCATACATTTGCTTTATTTACTTAATCTTAAAAAACCAATATAAAAGATAAGGTATCACATTAAGATGCATACCATTCCCATAGTATAATCAGCAGAAGTAATATGCTCTCCATCTATTAAGACACAGCATAGACTTCTATCAGAGTTATCTGTAAAAAAAAAAAAACCAAATAATTCTCAAAGGGTACAAAATATAAAAAAGGAAAGGCAAGAAAAATAATTAATTTCATGCAAAACAACTAAATACAGATTCTATTTTTACATATTGTCATTTAAGAAACAGCAATGAACACATTAAAAGATATTTTATTTGTAAACCCTTTTGGTGATAATTTTTAAATTCTTGCAGCTTTTAAGGGAACTCAACATAGTTTTCTTTAACAAAATGAAGCAACAAAATTATTAATAAATTTCATTTGTCGAGGAAGAATATTTTTCAAAACAGACAAATGCACTTGATCCCATTTCCTGATCTAGGAAATACATATCAATAAAGCAATAGGTTTAAAACAGCTTAAACGTGAATAAAATATTGATGTAATAAAGGGTACAATTTTATTTTTCATACAACAAATGCCAAAGTTTTAGAGACGAAAAAATTCAAATATTATTATTATTGCTGTCAATATAACTATATTTTAATGGGTTGGTTGGCTAGTTTTGTTGATGCTTCTAGATTTGGGGACTAAAATAGCTTGATATTTTTTACAGTATGGATCAAAAGAAAGTATTTCATTAATTTAAAAGTTATTGTCATTACCTGGAATTGACTTAAGTATTTTTGTCTGCAGTTTCTCAGCAGAAGGAAACAAAACTGTTCTGTCTGGTTTCACATATAAATATTGACAGCCAAGGTATGTCTGAAAGTAAGAAATTTTCAAAATCACAAGATTGTATAAGAGTTAGATTATCACTATATGCTAGGTTTCTCATTATCATTTATCTTTTTGAAAAAATAAAAATTCCAGGAAAAGTTTTAAAAAAAACTTATTAATTAAAATTTAAAAGTAGAAATTTAAACATAAAAAACAATTAAAATAAGTTTAAAGGAATATGTAAATTAATTATTAATATCAACTCAATGATACTAAATCTGTATGAAAGTTAAAACATATTGAGCTTTTTTTTTTATCTCACATTACCTCTTTCACATCAATTTTGATAATAGGTTTTGATTCTTGGAACAATAGAAGGCAGATAGATGAAGCAATACCAATAATGATACCATACTGTAAAAAATGTTACAAATGAATGTTATATAAATTTTGAGGTTTTTGAACAGATAAAGTTTAGTTTTTTAACAGATAAAATAAACAGGAATGTGAAAAAAAAAAGATTACACAAAATAAAAATTTGAATTAACCAAGTCAAAATATACAAGTAATATGAATAACTACTTTAGCAAATATTTATCAATAGATGAAGAAATTCAAATGTTCATGACTATCAAAAATGATCTTACCTCTAATCCTAATATAAAAGATAAGAAAAAAGTGGCACAAAATGGAAGAAGATCCAATTCTAAAACAAAAGGATATATATTTCAACCCATTACAAAATTTGGAACATTACTGTTTGGATTGAACATAAATTTCTAAAAATACAGGACAAAAAAAAGTAATTTGTTATGTAAATAAAAAAGGATATTTACTGTTTGTTTTCCACATCACAATGACATCTTTGTAGTGAACCATGTTGAGGACTGAAATAAATATGAGTGCAGAGAGAGATGCTTTAGGAATGTACTGAAAATATGGAGACATGAATCCTAAGGCCAGCAGTACAAGAGAACCTATAAAAACACACGAAATAACACTCAATATTTATGGAGGATAAAAATTAATTCACGCAAAGTATTAAAAACTATCAAATAAATTACCGGTAACAACGCCACCTGCAGGAGTGCGGACTCCACTACCGTAATTAATAGCAGTTCTGAAATTAAAGTCTTAGATTCAGTGAAATATCATTGCCTTTCTAATTGCAACCAACAACCTCAAACTACTAAATATATGCATTTAATCTCAAATTATTTGGAAAAGCACAAAAAAATAAATATAAGAATAGTAATAAAATCAGTTACAAAGATATCACAAATTAAATAATAGATAGAAAACTTATTAAACTATTATTAAATAAAATTTTGACAATAAGAAATATGAAAAACAATATGTGCATGTAAAGAAGTAAGTATAAATTAATACAACCCAAAGTCTTAAAATGCAACAACTTTATATAACTACAGTCAGCTCCGCTTAATGTGATCACAGCTAATGTTGTCAAAATGGATAGATCCCGATCACTACTATTTCATTTAATATAAAATAAATATACAAAGTAAGTGATTATTTTATGTTTATTAACTGTATTAATCTTATATGTTTATTGAAATTTAAGTTGCAAAGTATATATAGTGTAAAATTGTTTTAAGTTACTTACAACTACATCACAATTTTTAAGCAAACACTCTAGTTACACTGTTTGCCACTTGTTATTATGGAATTTTTTAATGTAAGACTATTTTTATCATTTTCTGAAAGTTTTATTTAATAAAAGTTTAACTAAATTGCACAAAATAATGTTATAAGTAAAATATTAGCATATGCTCTCATATTCACAAAAATATTATTCCTTTGTTTCATAATTTGAGGTAAGGTTAACCTGGAATCGAGCTTTTTTGACAACTCTGATTGGCTTAAAACTTGTGTTCCTTTTTGAACTACCAATAAGAAATTTTAATTTAACCTTAGGTTAGGATAGTAGTGAATACGGACGTAAGTCACCTTAGAAACAAGAAGACAAAATCAGTCGGATATTGTTATCAATTTAATCTCAGTCAAAAGCAATCACATTAAGTGGAGCCAACTGCACATGTAACTTAGGTTTAAATGTAGCAATCCAATATAAGAAAGTTAGAAAATTCACCCTTACCGAGAAAAACTACCAGTAGCAGGATATGAAGACACAAAAGATCCCATTATGTTGCATATACCTGAAAACATGAGAGATTTCTAAAGTACTAGTAAACTTTAAATCTAAAAGATGCACAGGTTAGCAGTGATTTAATATTAACACATAATAATATTTCTTGAAAATTCAGCATTCAAAGGAACTAGGTAGGAGATAAATTTCTTAAACATTCAAAAGCTTAAGAAAAAAGATTACAAATGTTAAATTTTTTTACCAATTGCTATCATTTCTTGAGTAGCATCTATTTTCTTCCCCTTTGCTGAAATAGAAAAAAAAATATTAAAACTGTAAACTTAACACACTATTTTTTTTTTAATTTTTACCTAAGAGTTAGATATGAAAATCATAAATAAAATAAAGTAATTGTCATGTTCCTGCCATAGGTGGCGCTCCATGCCACTGGCCTTGCCCCAGTCTGTTCGTTGCCGGGGACTGGCAACGGGCGGGGAAGAAGAGGAGAAGAGATCGCGCGGGAAAACAAACGAGAAGGAAGCGTGTGTTTGACGATAGAGAAAATATAGCGGAGTTTTGCCATGAAATTTAAGTAGATTTGTTTGTGTATATAGTAAAATTAAGTGTAAATAAATCGTGTTTTAATCGTAACAAGATGCGGGTCTTCATATGAATGGAATTAGCCACCCCACGGTGCGGAGGAAAAGTACGAACCATCACAGTAATGATTCCAACTGAAAATACTTAACAATTAATTACTAAAGAATGAAATAAGAAACTTACCAAAAGATTTAGCAATAGCAATAGATTCTAACAAACAAAGAAGAGGAAGAACAACCAATCCAGATCCCATATCCTACAAAATTATTGCATGATACTTAATTTTAAAAAATTAATAACACTGTAAAATTTAAGTAAAATTGAAATATAAAGCTAGATAAGATTTATTTAGGTACATGAATAATTGTATGAAAAGAAAATAATACCTGAACCATTTGTAAGAAATTTTTGTCAATAGTTGCATTGGTAGCATTGTTGAATGCATGGTAAGAAAACTCAGGAAAAGCAAATGGAGGTAAGCCTGCTTTGACAGTTTGGGTGAGAGTCAAAACATTTATGTTGTATGATATTAGTAGGGCTGCTATACCTCCACATAATAACACAAGGAGAGCATTTCTAGCTGTAAAAAAATTAAGTTTTATTATCAATCTTATTCATAAAGCATAATTTTAAGATGCAAATATTCTTTAGCATCTTAACACTACTAAGCATATTTGGCTTCTTAGCACTACTAAAGAGGAACCTTTTACCTTTACAGGTAAATGAAGTTAAAATCTGAAATATCATTAAAACAACTTATTATGATTTTAAAATTCAGAGGTTTTAATATTGGTTTTAGGTTAAATTGGTTATTCAGTTTTAGCTTAAAGCTTTTTAATCCAAAATTGCACATAGAAACAAATTTTCAGATTGATCTGGTGTAGAATAGTTTCAAAATAGTTTTTCAGAATATGCACGAGTGAGAAGCAGTTACTGTAGACATACAAGAAAAAATTAGCAAACTGAATTTAAAGATTACTTCAACAATTTATGAAAATGTATAAAATATTTATAAATTTTATAGTTTTATTGGTACAAGAAAATTAGAAATCAATTATCTACATTAAAGTTTTTATACAAAAAAACATTATGATTTAACTTATTTGTAAGTTAACTATGCAAGAGAAGTATGGTTATTTGGTTATGTAGGATTTTTAATGTTAATAATAAACCAAATGATACCAGATATCATTAATTTTTTTTAAATGTGACAAACACCCCAGTTTTTTGTGAACAGTCTAAGTTACACTTACCAATACTAATGGTTCGTATAAGTGTTCCAAATATTCTTTCAGCTAGTGACCCACAGCACGCCAGTTTTAGTTTGCTGCTATACTATAAATATAGAAACAAGTTTCCACAAATTCAGTTATAGCTTAAAAATTATTTTAGTAAAACAAATTAACCAAAAAATAATGAGAATTGAGAAGAAAAGCTCTTTAAAAAGCAATTTTCAGCAAAAAGAATAAATATATCTTTAATTTTTAAATATAGTAAGTTATTCTTGGTGGAATTTAAAAAAAATTAGCAAATAAGACCCGTAGAAAGGAAAGAAACAGCAAAAAAAAACCAAACTAGGCACTTGTACATCAGAATTTTCCACAGAAAAATATAACCAAATAAAATTTTCAAAAGAAGTTCCTTAAAATATCCATAAAGGTTATTTGTTTTGAATTTAGATGCATTTAAAAGCATCAGAGAGCTTTACAAATTTTAACAGACTTAACAGCCAAGTTAAAACGTTCAATAAAAAGCAGCTAAAACTGCTTTAGTTGACAAATTGCAAATGTATGTGTGTGCTGGAAAAAATGCCACTGTTATAAATACTCTTTTAAACATTACTATGGTAAACATTCTTACCTTCAGAATTAAAAGGAAAACAATGCTTGAGAATCCCATTGTCATATCCCAATAACTATATAGAAAAAAAAATGAACATAGTTAAGCATGTTAAAAAATTTGCAAGCCAATTTGCTATTGGCAAGAAAATATTTGTTGTTGCTTATCTCCAATGGTCTGACGGAGTCAGACCAGATCCATAAATCCGTTGACGAGTAGAAAGTCCAAGAAAATATTTAAGGTTGGCAAGTGAAATTGGTCTTTAAAAACAGTGTGTTTCAACAGACAAGAGCTCCAATACAATGGCGAGTAAAATTTTAATTTTGGATAGCATCTTTAAAGCTGAAGTTTTACGCTCTTAGTTAAACATTAACACAAGTATTGAAAAAATACTACTCTAATGTCACCTATTTTAGAACACATGATTTAATATTATAAAAATAATTTATTTAGGAAATCATAACATAACACAGGTTTTTTTTTTCTTTACAGAAAAAATATATGTTGCATGAATAATTTTTGAACAAATAAGTAATTTCTTAAAACTAAAAGAGATCATACCCTTTCCATAATATATTCAATGTAACTATCAATATATTTTTGAATTTAAAGTGACTAAAACTGTCTCTTCTTTAATACTTTCTAACTGGTATGGAAGAAAAAGGTTGATAAAAAGATTCCAGATGCTTACCGAATGTTTCCATCTTTTATTCCAAGGAAAAAATGGTACACATCATCTATAAAACCTTCTGATTTTGACTTCATTCCAAAAATACCCTGAAAAAAAAACATTGATAAGGCACCAGCTCCAAACTTTCAAATGTAGGTACAGTTTTATGATTTTAGTATGTCTTTCCACACAGTAAAACATTTTCTTAAGCCACAAGGATACCCTTTAAACTTAAATGAATGAATTCTATTTTTTTGTAAATATTTCTTTAGAAATTATGTCTACTATATTTTTAGAAGAGGCCAGCATCTATAGCTTAGGCTGGAATCATCCAGGATCTATACAAACAGAATTTATGTACTCACAAGAATTTATGTATTCACAGAATTTATATACTCTTCCCACCGCACACACACAACTGATTTATAATACTTATAAATGTGATTTTTTAAAAATAAAATAATGTAGTTCTAATTTTTAAAATTAACAAATTACATCCATATTTACATGACTTATGGTACTGAGTCCCCTTAAAAATACAATTATTCAAGAAGTGCTTAGTTCAAAAAGAGAAGCTTTAATACATATAAGTAAAATTCTCAAATTCCACGGAACAAATATTCAAATGTGCTTTTTATAACATTTATTTTGTAATAACTTAGCTAGTTCTATTTGAAATCATGTTATAAACAATATATATATTTGCAATTAAATGTGAAAAAAAATCTCTGTGAAGAAATTTAATATAAATTTAAAACCAGTTCAAACTTAACAGACTATGGAAATTTTGTGAATGGAATAATTGAATCCTTATGTTTAAAATTGATTAGGGAAAAAATAAAATGAACCTTTTGGGTATATGTAATCAAGCATTAACATACAGCTATTTGGGTAGTTGCAATTGTTATTGCTGCAGCTGATGTGAATCCGCTCACAACTGATGATGAAATGAAAGTCACAAGAAATCCTGAATGCAAAATAAAATAATGGGGGGAAATCATGAAACATTTATATACCAAGCAAAATAAACTAAGCTTTCAATTGTCAAGTTAATATTTTTTTATCCCAATAATAATTGATTATGTAAAACTAAGAACTGAAAGATTTCAAGAGATTTCATGATTTTTTTTTAGAATGAAAATAATTAAAAACATAAAAGTTAGGTAATAAACTAATAAATAAATTAGGAAAATATAGAGAAAATTTTATACAGACAAATTTTTGCAAACGAAAAACTAATTGAAGTGAAAGCAAATATTTAAAATAAATAAGCAAAACAACCAAGCATATTTCCATTTTTTAACTAAAATAGTTATGTGAAATAAAAATTTACATAATAAGGATTTTTTAGAAAATAAAATATGAAAAAGAAAAGTAGTTTGAATATGAGAACACAACAGTTAGGGATTTTTTAGCCAATAATAATGTGGAAAAGTTTTCTTCCCAAAACAAATAAATAAAAGGGAATATCCGGAACACTAAATATTTATAAAGGAAAATCATAAATAGAACACAATTTCCCCTAAAACTATTAAAATTAAGTTGAATAGTTTAAACAAAAGTTGAGTGATTTTTTCCAGCTTTACAAACTAATGCAATTGTTACACAAACTTTGTTATGATCTGCTATGCGTGATTTAGTTATTTTTCCGCAAAAGTGGATTTGAATGTATTATTAAAATCTCACCTAAGTTGAGAATACCCATAAGAAGCTGAATAATGCCTGATAAGAAGGTAATGAGGATAACATAGGTAATTCCTCCAATGCTCGCATGCTCTGCAGTCATGATTGACATTATAGCTGTTGGGCCTATGGTAAGATATGGGCAACTTCCAAATATAGTGTACATGAAGCACCCCATGAAGGCAGTATACAGACCATACTAAAAATAAACATATTCTTAAATCGAGGATACTGAAAATGTAAAGTTATTTAATTAAGCAATTGGAAATAGTATGTGAAAATTTTAGTTATATATAATTATTTTTGAAACAAAGAGAAATAATACAAAATGAAGCATCTATTATTAATGCAATAATATGAAGTTTTATCTAAATAAAACCAAATTTTACAGTAGTTATCTCACTCTTTTTCTCACACACTGTAAAAAATTTAAGAGTAAAAGGCTGAAAAATCTAACACCTTTTTTATAAAGTAAATCAAGTATAATAAAAAAATTTAATCCATTAAATAAATTATTTTTGTTAATTAGTATTCAAAAACTTTGCACATCATATTTATGGACATATTAAAGAGATATGGACTTTACACATAATTTTCAATAACAGTCTATAATTAATTCTATTAAAAAAAAAACAAGAAAAAACTAGTAGTTAATGTTTACAGATAATTTTAAGTAGAAACAATAAACCAGGATTTTATTTGAGAGAAAAATAGAAGAAAGTTTGGAAAATATTACTTGTGGAGGCAAATTAGCCAGGGATGCAAGTGCAAGGCCTTGAGGTATGACAGTCAAGGCCACAGTCATTCCAGCAATAAGATCTCCCTGAAGATCTTCTATATTGTATTTTGGAAGCCATGTTGTGATAGGTAATCTTCTTTTTAAGAGTCCAATGGTGCATTTTTGAGAGCACCATTCACCAGCTTTTTGGCAAGAAGATGGTCTAGGAGTCTGTAGAGGTTCAACTTCCCCATTACTTTTAGCATCAGCTGCAAAATAGATATTACAAATGACTAAACTCTCTCAAGATATATAATAGTAATTAGGTACAGAAAATTTTTCACAGAGGAGGGAAAATTTAAGTGGATGAAAATAAAAAAAACATGGTGAAGCATGCAGGATTTTTTTACAGAAATTATCATTTTAGCATTTTTCCATTTTAAGAAAACCACTTCCAATTTTTTTACTTCTGCAACAATGCACCGAACCCTGCCAGTATGAAGTCTCAACTTCTGTACGAAAATGCAGAAATCAAACAAAAAAAAATCAAATATAAGACCTTGGAACTTATGTAAGAAGTTGTCAAACAGCTAGCTTAAAATGGAAAATTACCCTATTTATTAGATAAGATGGATGTATTTCATGAAAAAAAAAAAAGGAATTAAATCACAAAAAATACATATAAAATGGTGGGTGAGGTACTCTACACTTAATTTAATGCTTAAATGTCTAAGTACCATTGATCAATAATTGTTCTTCAATTTGATCATCGCACATTGCTAGCTGTGGATATTTTCTTCAGAATATCTATTTTTCTGAAATTAAACAGTTAACAAAACATCTGTATAAATGGAAGAAAATCTATTTCATCATATACAGTTATTTAAATATGAATTTACTTACAGAATGCAAAGAAAAATATATTTAAAAGAGATAAAATACAGAATATCTTTTTGGAAATTTGAAATTCATCAAAATAGTTTAACAATTTATGTTACAGATAAATAACCAAATAAATATGGGAGAGAGAGAAAATGAGAAGAAAAAAAATCTGACTACTTAATTGGTACTTTAGGATTAGCCAGATGCAAGTCTTGCTAATGGTATACTTTATTTGCGACATTTTACAAATTGTACATAACAATATAAGAAACACCAAAATTATTCCTGCTAGTTAATATATTTTGATGTTTTTTAATTTGGATATTTGATTATTTTTAGAGATTTATCATGAAACTTGGTACTTGTACCAGCCTAATAATCCTTCAAGTGCCACTTTATTATTTTAAAAAACTAGTTATACCACAATTGTACTCACAACAGCAGAGTTTAAACATACTTCCTTCCTCAAATATTTAGAAAAAAAATTAAAATTTAATTAATTCTATTTCATCCTTTAGCATTAAATTATTCTGATTCTAGTCCGGGCCAAAATACGAATCTGAAACAACTTATTGTTATTATTTCCAAATTTCATAATTCTGTTACCCCATCATCAAGAGATAATCTGTCTACAAATCAGAGATTAAACAACGCACAAAGTAATCATTTTTTTATGAATAGTGTTATCTATTGTAATTATGAATGTCACAAAGAAATAATGAAACTTCTTTTCGATCCAGAACTTGTAACGAGTTTTGACTTCGAGTGTGAGTGTTGTTATCACGCATAGCTTTCACTTTTATAAGTCTAGAACTCAAGATTAAAAATAATTCTCAGAAATAAAATAAAAATAGAATTTGACAACATGACAACACGCCTCTTCCAGCTGATCTTTTTTGTTTTTGTTTACGTTTTCTAACTTCTAACTTTCAGTTACAGATACAGTTACGAACTAAATATTTAGAAGTTTGGAAGCAGCATAAAACAAAACAAAAAAAAATACCAGTAATAATTTCAAATTTTCAAAACAACACCAGTGTGTAAGTGAAGGAATTTACTTTCATAAATTTTCAAAAATAAAGGGCGAATTAGTTTGCCTATCAAGATAAATTTAGAAAACTAAAATCAAAAGGTCTATAATTTTTGCTGCTGCCATCTACTGACAAAACATAAAAGTTAAAGTTAGGCCAACCATGTTTTAGAATAGACCAGTCACCTTTCACAGGTAAGTGATATTTTTTATTTATTTCAACGATAATAATATGATGTGATTTCGGATTAACAAAGCATAGTGAATTTCAACTGAGTCAATTTTTAATTATTATCATTAAAAGTGATGAATATGTGATGTTATTAAGATTATAAGGTGTATCAAATAAAAAGTGGCATCTGTCGCCACAAGCGTTTGTTTGGTCTGTGGTTTGTGTATACCTGTAAATAGTAATAGTTTTAAAATTGCCAATTAAACCAAACGCGCCTAACTCATTGCCAGAAATATCGAGTACTATTTTTCGTAGTCGGATTAAATGGGAATACTCACTCCACTTCTAATTCTCGTCTATGGTGTATTCCATTTCCATAACATTAAAGATAAATCGAATTTCCGGTTCAAAATACATAGGCAGGAATCTTTTAAATGTGACGTCACACGTCACAAAGTTATTTAACTCGTCTGTAGACATGCATAAACAAGTGCAACTATGTGACGTCACAAAGTCCCCCAAGATTTCCGACTTTTTGTTCAAACTGGAACAATGTCTCTTTAATGTTATTAAACATACACCAGAAATTCTCAGGGGCTTTGTTTAGCTTCCGATAGAACGCGTCTATTTAATTCATTTTAATTTTAGGGGAGAGCCGGGCACCTATAGGCATCACCTTGGGACACTGCCCACATTGGACACCCCCTTCTCAGGCGCAATTTTATAGTTATGAAATTCGTGCTTATAGGTACTAAAAAATGAAACTAAAATTTACTCTTCAATGTGTCAAGAACGTGTCTTAAACTGGTTTTAGAATCTTTGGTGCGTCAAAATAATTACTTACAACATTTTTCTTGCTTTCCAAGCTGCAAAGTTACTTTCTCGAGTAGTTTGAAAAGCATTTTTAAAATAAAAGACGTGTATTTATGTTGATATAATTATATTGAGATTAAAATACTTTTATCTGTTAATATTTTAGAAAAGAAAAAGGCAATTTTTTGTTAAACCTAAATTAATTTAATATTCAAAGTATCTAGTGAGGCACCTTCGGGACACTCAGATTTGGGGCACCCTGGGACATGTCCCAAGACGAGAAACATGTCCTACATATGAGGTTTTTAAATTTGTTAGTATGAATCTCCTGTAAGAAATAGGTTTGTATCCAATTTACAGCATTTTATTGAAAAAAGAGTGATTAAATATCTCTTTTCGTGGGCTTATAATAATAAAAAATTATGAATTTATCAATACTTTTACAATAATAATAACAACAAATGAAGTCAGTACTATTACATAAATAGGTAAAATAACTAAGGTCACATCTTTTTCTTTTCTTTTTTAAAATTTTGCACATGAACTCAACCAAAATATTTTAGAAAAAAAACCCTTGATGATTTAATAACAAATTCATGTCAACCGTCCTTAAGATAACTCTTTTTAACCTTTAACAGAATCCTGCAGTTTCCAAGAGTACCTATACTACTTTTTCTAATCGTACTTTATTCTGCGTAAATTTGCTTTATGGATTTATACGTCACTGTACTGTATGCAAAATTTATGCTCATGATAGTGCAATACTATTAGTAATTGTAAATCGTAAATCTTATCTGTGGAATATTCGTTTGTTCAGTTCTGTGAATTTATTCCAATATTTTAATTTTTGTTTCGACTAAACATTTTTCACTTTATTAACGCATGTTTTAAACGTTTTCGCTTGATTTTTATTTGTTTTGCGCTTACAGACACTAATTCCGTTGATTGGGATATAAAAAAACACGTTCTACAAATCATAATATTTAGTTTTTAACATTTATTATTATCTTAAATATTTAATCCGGAATTTCTTTGATTGCTTTGAATCGGTCCTTTGATTAATGGACATTTAAAGTGACAAAACAAAGGGATTTCCTTTTGTATTAGAAAAACTGCGTATTTCTAAGTAAATTTAATCAAAATATAATTATTAAGAAAAAAGTATATTGTCAGGTGAGGAAATGATTAAATTAAATTTGACTCTGATTTTTCCTTGACATTGTTAAAGGCAATTGTATTGTTCCTTTTCTGATTAGCCCACATTTATACTTACTGTGATGGTGTGATGTAAAAAGTAATCATGCGTAATGAGTTAATTTAAGTTATCCTAGCGTATATAATTCGTTCATATGCTTACCGATGATTCATAATTCAAAATTATGCAACTATGATAGGGATGAATTTTTATATGAATTTAAAAGTAGAAAGTGAAGAATAGTTTCACATAGAAAGAAGTTCAATGATTCATAAAAGATAAATTATTCTAACCAATCCTACGTCTTTAATGAATTAGCTACAAATCATGCAACCTCTTTTCTTTTTTAGATTATTTGAATTGGTTTGTAAAAAATAGGTTAAACTGATGAAAAGGTTTGAATGTAATAGTCAATTCCCTGATAAAAACACAGGATTTCGAAAAGTGGAGACTAAAATAAGTTCGTCCGTTATTCTCGTGATTTTTTATCTATTAATAGCATAGACGGGTGTGACGTCCTTATTCACACTTGCTTGTCATTCACAACCGATTTAGTTTTGATTGAGGTCCTTGACCTGTTAAATACACTATCCCTTTAAAAGAATAAACTGTTTTACTTTTTTTTCTTATGTACATAATTTGATATGAAACGGTTTTTTTTCTCTATAAAGTTAAACATTTCTATTTTGAGTAAATTAATCAAAAATATTTTTCGAGGCAACAGGCCATTAATGGAGTATTCTAATTCATGGAGTATTTAATAACTTTGCTAGTGCACACTTTTAATATTTTCCTAAATCTAAGGGGTATTTTAGTCTTTTTTTTTTAAATTAAAATTAAAATTGAATTTACACAGGAAGTGGATTATTTTCTCTAGATATTAAAATGAGTTAAAAATTAATGTGATGAAAAAACGTTCTTTTAGTATTTAGATTCATTCGAATTTGGAAAGGTCTTATTTGAATATGTGATTTGAGGGATAAAAGTATTATTTCGCAGAAACCTCACTCACAAGAATACTATTATTGTGTTCCAAAATTAAGAAAAGTGGCATACTTTTAAAGCTCATAGTTTCACAGGTTATACCAAAATAAAGAACGCGATAAGAAGAAATTTAAATAACTTATACATAAAAATTGTATTCTTGGTGTAAAAATAAAACCTAAACAATTTAAAAACGCGAAACAAATCTTAAATCAAGTTTTTTTATGCTTAGGTGTTCACAACTAAAAATATTCTAAAATACTTGTTGAAATTGAAAATATGAAATCGTAGTATTGTGTTGAGAAGTACAATGGTAACGTGGCAGTTTTAATAAAAGAAATTGAGAAAACAGCCCTTTTGCTATCTCCATAAAAGATTTTTACGCTGAGTTATCTCCTCGAATGTCTGAAAACATCAATTCTTGAAAAAAACCCTTCAAGTTAAAATTAACATAAACATCACCTGAACACGCGCATTTACAAATAAACGTGAATGAATAGGAATAACTATGAGTGGAATAAATTTTTTCAACATGCATACAAATAACTATTCTATAGATATTGAATATAAAATAGTATGCATTTACTGCTACCGTACTTCACTATTTGTATAATTCGCACGTGTACATGTTTTAGTATCAATTTTCTAAAAATGACACTATAAAAGAACTACTAAATCAATATGCAATGACATTAGAAAAATATGAAAAATTTAAGACTAATGAATATTGCCTAAATGTTTTAATAAAATTTAAAATCACTCCTTTTTTTATACTAATACCTTTATGTATATCAATACCTTATCCAAAACTTAAAACAAGGGAAGAAAACGCTTTGAGTGTTTTATCAACTCTCACTTACATCCTTACCGATGAAGGATACAGAAAGGTTTTTCGGAGGTGTATTGGGGGGGGGGGGCTTGATATATTTTTTCTTTAAATATCCCCCTTATTATAGTGAATCAATAATAAGATCTTCTGGAGATAATGATCAAAATTAAAGATCAAGAGATCATTTTAAAGTATTTTGAGTATATATACTTATACTTATAAGTGTTGCGATAGTTTCTGGAATGGATTAGAGATAATTTTATGAATGATTTTCTCTTCCCTCTCAGTTTCTTGGTGATCTGCTGACGTACACAGTTCCAAGAAATACATTCCTCAACAGAATAGTATAAGGATGCGACACCAACACGATAACCCTGACATCTCTCCGTACACAAGTCCTCCTGAAATCAGATAACTTTATCGTCTCGGGTAAAATAACCGTAAATAAAATGCTGACGCTCAATCATAACCCTCTAAATAAATTAAGGAATTTTATCCTTTCCGATAATTCTAATCTCCTAGGTTTATTATTGCTGTGAAAAGGACCGGTTTGAACCTCTCCTGGGGATAAGTGTAAACATTTAAATGATCGACACTTTCAGATATCATCTTTTATGTCGTCAGATACGGTACTTTTTCTTTGCCACCAGCCGCTTACGTCAGCTTGGTACGTTTTTGAGACGCATGAGAGATGAACCATGCTGAAATTCAAATAACATTTTCTGCGTAATTCATCTCAAGAAATTCAGTAGTAGTCATCCAGTAGTAGTATAGTAGTAGTAAAACCGTAACTAGTTGTGACGATATGTTATGAACTCAAGCATTTATAATTTGGTGATAGATAACTTTCCGACTGTAAAAGCTTGGCATGTAATTTTATCATACATCATATACTATTTTCACTGAAACAAAAAAACAGTGGTTCATGAACTGTGTGTGCTAGTGGCACCCTAGGATGCCGTAAACATATTTACAAAGGCTCAAAACTGGGGAGCATCATTAAATTTTTTCATTCATAACTCATTAAATGGAAAAAAAATTTAAAAATTCGCCAATGGTTCCCCAGTCTTGAGCCTTTGTAAATAAGCAAACCGTAAAGGTTTCCAATTTCTTCGATTTAAATAATTTTTTTTTTTTTTAATTTTGAGTTCATGTAAAACTGAAAATCTGGTATTACTAATTTATTTACCTCATTATTTGTTAATTTCATAACAACTTTAAAAATTAGGAAGCTTTGTATCGTGTTTTTAGAATGAGACATATTTTCTTCACCATGAAAAACTATACACCATGAGAAAAATTATATTTTTTCTACACTTATTAGGACCAGAAAAATTTTGGAACCACTTCCTTACTTACGCGATGGACGAGTTATCATTAACCTCATGTTACCTATACATGGATTGAAATTTTTCTGATCACTATAAATACTTTCACCGAACCCTTTGTTTATTTCTCAATTTATCTGTAGAAACTTAAAAACTACTTTTACTCGTTTTATTATACATAAGATTACGTTTCTGCATTATACTCTAAAAAAGTCTTCTGTTGTCAATTTCTATAAATCTCTAGGCATCTTTTTGATGGGAAATAACTAAACGTAAAACTATCTGTTTCTGTAAGGCAACAACAACTTTACCTATCACATTTTCATGTAATACCACTTACAGCTATAAAATGTATAAATAAAACCAGAAAAATTCTAATAGGGTAGTACTTGTTCAAAACATTTTAATAGGAAACTTGCGTGCTTCGTCTAAAGAGCAAACATAATCCAATCATGTTTAACAGCACTTTTACGATGCTATGCTCTTGTTAATGTGCGCTGCGCATTCCCACACTCTAAAAATGATATTTGTGCTCACTTACTATCATTCGGTAACTTTCGCTTATAGAGATTCCTATAAAAGTTTTATTAGACAAGAAATGTAAGTCGAATAACATAAACAGGCTACATCATGGTAACTAATGGGCATCTGGAAAACTGATAAGGGTGTCGGATTAGCTAAAATATAGCATAAATTCAAATGAATTTCCGATACAAAGAATGAAATGAAAGAACAAATGAAAGAATTTCCGGATACAAAAGGTAAAGTTAACATCAGGTCAATAAAAATTAATAATAAATAATTTTTTCCGTCATTTGAATCTTGCCTTTTAAGACTTGATACCAAATGATGGAAAAAATATCTCTGCTTCATGTTGAGATCACTTTTCTAACATGGAGAATAATACTAAACAACTGAGTTTTCTCAAACCCACCTTTTGTTTAGTTCTTTTGTATCCGGAAACCTTAACTGCAGTTCACGCATTAGTTCATTACAAATGAGTCCTTGAGTAGCAATGTTTTCATTAACCTAACAAAAACATAGACCTTGAATGTTAATTGAGAGTGTTATAACTAACAAGACTGGAGTAAAGCATGATTTTTGCCAGCGTTTAATCTTTTTGTCTTTTTTTTTTAAATCTAGGGTAAGTTACTACTATCATGTAAGGGTGCTTTTTACATTTCCTCAAAACAAACAAGCGTGGAAGTGTATTATAAATACGTGTTTATCTCAGGATGAAACATCGCCACATTTTTTCAAGTGCACTTTTTATGTCACAATTAAGAGTTGTATTAAAATATGAAGTAAAATATTCTTTAAGAACAAAAATGTCGATAAAGTTTTTAAAAAACTTTCAGCCTACACAGTAGGTACTCCAATAAATTTTACAAATTCAATAAAAGTTGAAGATCAAAAGGTTAGTAAAACAAATTTGATCATACTAATGCTCTAAAAAATATTAGGAAAATTAAAATTTTCAGTGGGGTCTCTTAAATAAAATTAAAAGGGCTGCTCTTCCAAAAAAAGGTTTTATATTTTTTAAATGGTGCAAAGGAAACAAACAAGTATGTAAAGAAAATTTATTAGAAACTTGAAAAGATTAAAATTAAAATTAAACGTTTTTTACTTATTTAACCTAAGTATCCCAAAATTTTCTAAAATGAATTGGTTTAAATAATTTACAATCTAGGACTTGCGAGTTTTCCGGGCCCCTACAAGGTTTAGATCTTAGGATATTTTAGTTTGGTTTGCAATTCTACATAATTTGAAAAATTTTGGCTGTGGTTTTTATCATGTCTTAAGTCTTTATACGAAGTTTGTTTTAAAATGGATCAAATTCAGTACAAACAGCAAATAATTAATTCCAAATAGGTTCAATTTCGTTATTGCCCAGTTAAGTATCACCATGCTGTTTTGGTCTCCAAAGGTCTGAACGTCTTTAATTCGAATTTGTATGCAATTTTAACTTTTTATGGTTGCACTTCAGCTTCAATTTATCCAAGTTGCATTATACCTACCGGATAATAAAAATATATTACGAAGGAATACAATGAATAAAGAAGCAGAGTAAATAAAAACACAAAACTATTGTAAAAAAAACTATTTTATTTGCTATTGATGTTCGGACTTATGAATGGAACGATTGCCATTGTAAACGACTCATTCACAATTTAACAAATATACACTTAGCAATCACTCTCGGCAGCAAATAATCCGGCAAAGCAGTGCCCTCATCACTCCACTACGTTTGCGTCCAGTTCCAGAGTCCTCATTTTTGGACTTGGGAGCTCTGAAACCAGGAATGTACACGGCACCGTAATGTGATCTGCCCTCTTCCTCAATGTACGATAAACTAGGTGAGAAGTCAGCCTTCCTTTTAATGTTCACCCAATGGACTCCTCGTTCGAAGAGGGTATGCTTTTGCTTGACATAAGCACGATCTGGCAGAGACTGATGAGTGGTCTTCGGCTTGATAATATCCATCACATTAGTGCCCATCTGTTCTGTTAAAGGAAGAGGACTTGAGCCACTGACCGAAACTACATCCTCTGGTCTCTCGAAGATTGGGGAGGCATCTCCAACTGCCAGATTGGCAAACAGGACATCAACTCCTTGAATTTCATCTACCAGCTTGTCGCTGACTGGCATAAACAAGTCTCCAGGCATGAGAATATCAGTCTTTACTCTAGTTGCATCCAGATCATAAGTTCTAAGCTCCAAGGCAGCGTTTGGTTTGCCGGAGTATTTCCATCACACTCAATCTTCACAAGCTTATCAAAAAGGATCTCTGAGTCTTTTTCTCCTTTATCGGAGCCATTCCGTCTGTTTATTTCCAACCAAAGCCTTCACCATGCAATCAAATTTACTCCATATAAGCCAGTGACAATCAGCTGGCATAGTCTCCAAAGTCAAGGGAGGCTCCAGCAAAATATAATATATTCATCCATAATCAATAATTTTATAAAGCACTTGATATTTCACAATACTTGCTTGCTAGCTCAAGAAAAATAATAAATTATTTAATTTTATAAAATCTCAGAAGAAACATCTTTGTGGTAAAAGATATTTGGTGCATTAATATTGAAGTGTAATGAAAACAACAAAGAAGGCAGTTGATGCTCAGTGTTTGTCGTAAAAAACTTTGATGGACAGCCTTTGAACGAATAGAAATGCATGCGATTCAAACTTTGTTTTTGCATGAGTGAAATTAACACAAAGAAAAGTAATTTACCCTTATGATATTAAACGTTTAGGCCCCTTCCATTCTAGTTTAATTTATCAAAACATTTTATTTTGAATTTTTGCAGCATTTTTTTGTCTAATTTTAAATGGGCTATATAAAAAGCACCTGTCTTTTGTCTTATTTAATAAGTATATCAGGTCCTTATTATTTTTATTACGTCATATGAGTAGATGCATTTCTGTAAATTTCATTTTACTGAAACAATACCCCTATTCACGGCAGTAATGCCCAATTGGTCCTTAAATTTGGATTTCTTTAAGAATGTAAAAACTTAAGTTAAATGGGAGGTTAGGATGGTAACATTGTATATTTTTTTCTTCTTCATTTATCAAACTTTTGGTTTTATACCATAATAAGATTGTTTTTCTTTTTTTTAAGCATTTATAAAAGCTCTATGACTTATAAATTTGATTTTATCAATGTGTGTAAGAGAAGATAACTATTCAATTTACCCAGTTTAAAAGAGAAGAATACATAGGCACAATATGTCGTTAAGTTTATGACTTTCTTAAGATTGATTTCTATTTGAAAAACGAATAACACTAAATTAAATTATTTTAAAAGTTTTAAAAAGTTACAGATTGGTAATTTTTTTACGTTATTGACGGAACTTTCTTTTTATTTTGATTCGCAATTTGCATAAATTTGTGTTTTTAAATAATCGAAACAAATATTAAGAAAAAAAGAAAAATCTTTACAGTTTGTTTGTAGATGTTACTATTTTTATCTTCTTTTTTTTAAATTTAAGGTTTAAATAAGACATCTTGTATTTATTGTTATCTTGGATTGTATTTTATTGTTAGAGGTATAAAACCTTATCTTAAAACCATAACTTAGAAACTATTCTTAATATGTTGGATCCAAAAAAGAATTAATCTTTTGAAAATGACTTTTCTAAAGATAAGTTACTTTACGATTTTCTCACTTTATAATCTACACTTTTTAAAAGAATATCTTTATGTTGAATGAATGGTAGAGTAATGAAAATTCTGATCGTACTTTGATCCAATGATGAAACATTGGACTTTGTTTAAATCCGATCTTACTTATATGTTTAATAGATAAGTAAGCATCAAAAGAGCAGTTAATACTTCAGTCTCTGTCCTATATGGTCAGTAATAAATAAACTGATCCATGTAAAACAAATTTTGAAATTAATTAGTAGGCACCAATATTTTATATATTGTCCAAATAAGGGATTTTTTTAAAAACTAAACACTTCTGGTTTAAACATAGAAAAATAATGGAAGGTAACGGATTTATACTAATGGGAAATGTATCAAATGAATTTTGAAAAATATTAAAATTATTTTTTTTTGTATACTAGAGAGCCACCACCCGCTGTTCGCTATCCCTCACAAATCTCCGTAAACTGCTTACGGAGGACCTTTCGGATCGCTTCGCAATCTTTCCAAAACCCAGCTCACTGGACTTAATCATTTTATAAAACATTCGTAACAACAATGTTCCTAATTGAAGAACTTTTTCCCTCATCTTCGGCCCAGACGTTTTTGAATTTTAAACCAGACAAAACTTGTCAAAAACGACTTATAGTTAGTTACCCGTGTTCAAGGACCAACGAATTCTAGTCAATATGCACTCCTAGTTTGCTAAAAGTCTGGCCATGAGCTTAGTTAATTGTCAGCGTAAATGCAACCTGACTGATGCAAAACTAAACATATAATTGTAAGTAAAAGAAAAACTATAGACTAAACCGTTAAAACCTGAGCAGAAGAAACGTCAACAACTTTCCAAAAATACATCACAGGTCATATCTATGAATAACACTCTCCCAGTGGCGGATCTAGAACATGAGCAAGGGGGGGGCTAACTTAATCTGATTGAGGATGATAATGAAGTAACAAGCCGTGCTTTTTGCAATATTCATTAATGTCTTAAATATTGAGGGCAGTGTTGATTATAAATGACTAGTATTGTTAAATATAACTAATTAATTAGTAATTAAATTAGTTAATCATTAAATATATCAAAATAATAAGGGTGTGTCAACCGGGAGGGTTTTTCTACGATGATTTGAATCAAATATTTTTTTCCAAGAATATAGATCAAATGTGAATTTTCGTGCACTTAATTTCAATGTTTAGTGAATAATACATCCATCCCGAGGCATAAGGGGGGTTTGGGGGAACCTCCCCCAAGAAAATTTTTGAAAATTTGACCCTAAAAAGTTGTGTTTTGACTCATTTTTGGTCATTTGGGACTCTGAGTGTCACACGAAAAAGATGATTTCTTGTACTCGTTTTCAAAGGAAAAAACTGTAAGATATAAGAATTTCATGGGGGTGGTTTGAACCCCCTAACCCCGTCTCTATTTTAACAGAGTAAATGTTTTGTAAGAGACATAGCACATTAGACCCTTTTAAAAGGTGAATCTTATAAAAACCGGGGAGTTAAAGATCTTGCAGAGGGGCTAAAGCTCATAACCTTTAAGATGTGAAACAAATCTATAAAAATGTAAGGGGCTATGTATTTTGGAGGTTATGCTTTGTAAGGCTTAGAAAGCTCATTGGAATCTACAAGTTCTGAATCGCATTTATATTAAAGTGCTGAAAGCTAAAGATCTTGGAGGGGGCTAACGCTTTTAGGCTAAAGCTCATTAAATTGCGAACTAAACACTATAAAACATCTCAAGGAGGCTAATTCTTTATGGGGGCTAAAACTCATTGGCCCCTTTAATTGTGAATTGAATCTACAAAAACTCAGGGCTAAAAGCCTTGTAGGAGCTAAAAATCATGAAAGGATTCATAAGGGTTAAAGCTCATTAAATAGTGAACCAAATATATTTAAAAACGCAAGAGGGCCAAAAGCTTTGTAAAGGCTATTAAAGAGCATGGAGGGGGCTAATGTTTCATAGGGCTAAAGCTCATAAATTTGTGTAACAAACATAAAAACGCAAGGAGGCTAATGCTTTTAGGGGCTAAGCTCATTGGATAGACCCTTTAAATTACGAATCAAACCTTCAAACATGCAGGGGGCTAATAATTTGTAAGGGCTAAAACCTCTAGAAATCCTTAAATAGTGAATGGAGTTTATTAAAATGCAGGGGGCTAAAGATCTTGGAAGGGGCTTAATGCTTTGTAGACCCTTTGAATTGTAAAAAAAGCTACAAAAAACTGAAATAAATTTAAAATTTTGAAAATTTAAACAAAATTTTCTAAAAACTTAATTTTTTTTTTCGAAAAAGTTCAATTTTATGTAGTGTAAACTTAAGTCCCAAGGGGGGGGCTATAGCCCCTATAGCCCCCCCCCATAGATCCGCCACTGCACTCTCCTAAAAGTTAGACTATTTATTAACTTTAACTTATCAATTATTTAATCATAATGGTTTCCTTAAACCCAGACATTTTAAACAATACCTTTTAAGTACGACATTAAAAATAATAATACACCAAAACTTCATGACACTCAAGGTGTGCAAATATAATTAGTTTCGGTTATCAGACTAAAAATTCTTAATTTCACGAAAAAAGTGTGAAATTCTAGTATGAAATAGTGTTGATAATATGTTTGACAGTTGCTTGCTTTGTAACTAAAACCTTATCCATAATCTAAAAAATTGAAGTATTTTAAAATTAAAATTTATTTTTAAGAATTCCAAAAGTTTACTCGGAATCCTTAAAAGATTCCGAACACTTAGATACCAAAAACTTTTTTTTTTAGAATAGAGAGATTAACTTTTGGAATAGACAAAAAAGTCTTAGTTTAAAGTCTCACTTTTATTGTTTTTGTTTTAAGCCTGGGAATAGTCTTAAAACTGAAAACGAATTAAATAGTATACAGTTACATCAAATCAATTTCGGTTAAGTAATCTTCCCATAACTTATCAAATTTTAAAAGGGTTACAAATGTGTCTTCCTCCATTATTTCTTATTTTTTTTTACCTTTTTTTTATAAGCATAAGCATATAGCTTTCAAATTTTTAAATGAATTTATTTTAAAATCTGGGGTTCTGGGGCAACCACACAATTTATCCCCTTAAATTTTCCCCATAAACATCGAAAAACAATGCTATGAAAGATCATTCTGATAAAACGCTCGTTAAAATGAAAACTAATTTTGCGAAAACTGTCGTAAGATGTCTACACCCTTAATTTAAAATTAGTCTCGAGTCATTACTGGTTTTACTTAAGCATTTCGTTTGTTGCAAACACATATTCTCGCAAGCCTATGTTTTAGTAATTGCATATGCATACTTTCCCAATGATCTGGATCAGAATTCTGCGCGATCTTCATCGTCATTCATGGTTCAATGGTGTTTATTTTAAATTTATCGGAGAAAAGTCGGAATTTCTTAAGTAAAATGTGTGAGCCAGAACTTAAGAAAATTCCTCAAATAAGGCATAAACTGCTTTTGGGTTGTCACGACAGATTAATAAATATTGTTGAACACATAAATGTTTTTAAATAAAATTGAATTATTCATGAATCCACTATCTCCCGAAAGAAAAATGTTTAGACAGAACAATACCGAAAAAAACGGCTATCCATAACCATTGATGCATCATTCCAACGAATTGGCGGGCTGTCCCTTGTCGTTTTTTGACTTTTTTATTCGGTGTCTGTGTGGACCATAGAGCTAATACAAATAGAGACAGCTTTCCCCGCTCCGTACGGCAACCATGCATGTCAAAAACAGTCGAACCTGTTTGAGTGGCAAAAAGAAATCTTTAACATTGGAAGTCCCATAGGCGGGTGAATTTTGAGTTATAAAAACTGCTCTTTCTCCCAGAAAAATGATAGAAAAAAGATGCCGACAATTTATTACACGAGAGAAAACAACGATGAATCAATTCCGTGAAGAAAAAAAGTACCTTTCTCGATTAGTTTTTTTTCTGTGAATTTTTTAAACTCCGCGGTTTTGGAAGAAAACGACTTTAAACTGCATTTTCGAAATGTTGTGGGGGAAATTTTTTTTAAAAAAGCTTCACATTATATAATATGAACCCTCCTGATTCGATCTGAGTCATTTCCGATTAGTTTAAACTAGTATTTAAGGGAGAAAATTGTAGATTTAGTGGTCGAGGTAGAAAATGGAAGTTGGCATAGCTTGGCGGTCTGACCTTGGCGTGCGTTTTTGTCGTAGTTTCTTTACGTGGTTCTTCGAAATAACTAAATAACTTGGTTTTTTACATTTAAAATTGCCAAATCATCTGTAAGGCAGATATATTATGCTTCTGCTTCTCGACGCAAAAATATTAAATTTCCTATAATTGTGTCAACTTTAAATTTAAGTATTTAATTCTTACCACTGATTTAGGTTTTTATTTTTGATAGGGGGAAGTTTTGAGTAAAACAATCTTTGTTAATCTTTTCTTACCATGTAACAAGCCATATTTTAAAAAAATTTATGAACACTATCGGATCTTCTTTTTTAACTTTAAAGTTAAACTAATAAAAAAAACATATAAAGAGGAATTAAGTGTAGAACATTTGCGTCCAGCGTTTGGTTAATTTAAAACAGACGTATTATTAAAGAAACTTAAAGAAAGAAAGAAATAATTTACGACATAGTATATATTCCTTGAAATTATTTCTATGGATTTTCCCGCCAATCTAAGGTACAAAGAAGATGGGACAGCTGTAATTCTCTCCTAACGCCAGGTGGTGGTTTGAGACATCTGACCACATGACCAATCATCTGTATTTAAGATAAGAATCTTTGACATTTGTTTAAATGTATCACACTTTTCTCTCATATGAAATAGAAACATGATTAAAAGTTGATGCGCCATCAATTGCTGTGAAAGAGCAACTAAAAACTCCACCGTTTCGTTTCATAGGTAAAATCTTATTTTTACCTTACTAATTTTACTAAATAATTAAATTTTAAATTAAATGATGTTAAAAAATTTATATGTGTGTGTGTGTGTATCAAGATAATAAATGGTTTAAGTATAAAAATTTAAATAAGAAACTTAAGTTTAATATAATAAATACATGCACTTAATATTAAGTGTTTTTTATGAATAAAACTAATTAATTTGATAGTGATACCTTTAATGATGAAGGGCATTTTATAATGATTTAAATAAAAGTGGATTTTGGAATCGTATTAGTCACTAGAATATTTTAAGCAATTGTGTTGTAAGTGGCATTTTGAAGTATTAAAATATTTGTAATTATTAGTTGTCTGAATTAAAATTAAAAATACAATATTTCTTTAAGTGGACTCTTCAAACACCACTTAATACTTGAAATACCTGTTTTTGTGGGGGAAGGAAGTAGATTTCCTAAAGAAGTAAATTGGAGACAAATTTGGAGATAAGCATTGTTAATTGCTATGGTGAAACATCAACTAAAAATGTGATTTAGAACAAACGAGATTTTATTCTTGAAGCTACAGAAGATAAAACTTCCTTAAGAAGAAAAAAAGATAAGATAAGTTTAAAAAGGTCCTCGCGAGTCATCCACTGGTATAAAGTGATCGTAAAAGGCTGCACGCGAAAAAACCAAACACGCCAATAGTCCGATTTGGTCACCAATCTGACAACCCTGCCCACCCCAGTTTGAGTGGAAAAATCGAGGGAAAATCGACATACGAAGAAGAATGGAGCAGGTGTTCAAAGCTGTCTCCATATGTATTAGCTCCATGGTGTGGACGGCTATATAAAGCAGGAAACGTGGTCTGGTTTCAGCCAGCTGCCTCATTAAACATGCTGGAGCAGTTAATGATGACAAATAAATCAATATTTCGAGCGAAATGGGATGAGAGGAGAAAATTTCTCTCATTCTTACGACATCATTCCCTCTTCTGCATGAGATATGGGCGAAAGAATGTACTGCTTTCAAAAAAGGCTTGTTTAGAAATGCATTTTTCTTGACGTACTTGCATCAGAAAAATGAATTTTTTATCCCTTCAGAAAAAGTGCGAAGTCTTATTATCATTTACCTCCACTCTATTTCCTTTCAAAACAAAAATACTCATGATCTGTCAAAATAGTGGGGTATAAACCCTATACATATACAGGTACATAAGCCCTCTGAAAATTGGATGGTAGTTTGTGATTTGATTAGGCCCTTAAAGTTTCTTTTAGATATATGCCTGCTTACTTACTTACTTACTTCTTACTTCTTGCTACGAGCGTCCGGCTAATTGTAGCCGATAGCTCGATGTCCCTGATATGAAAGGCAGGCGAGGGTCCAAAATTTTTTATCATTGAGTATTTCCTCCACGGTGGTCGCCACTCCCCGAAGAATGTCCCGATGGAATATGGGATATGTGCATCCGAGGAGGATGTGACTAATGTCCTCCTCATCCCCCTCACACAGTGGATATATGCCTGCTACTCAGAGATAAGTGTTCAAAGTTTTGTATACTATTCATGTTTAGAAAAAAACGTTTTTGTTCTTTTAATTAGGAGATGTCTGACTTTGAGTAAAAGGATACGATTAATATCAGGTTAAGTAAAGTACCCGGTGTTTGCTGACTTAAACATCACAGAAAAAAGCAACTTAAGCAGGGTTTGGTAGAGCATCCCTCATTGATAGAGATTGTTTACTTTTCAATTCTGCTCTTATATTTAAAGAATTAGATTTTTTTTAAGTGCAAGAAAATCTCATCACTTATACCCAGTGTTTTATAAAGTATCAGAAATTGTTTAAAAATGGACTTGGACCACACCCACATCAGAAAGTAAAATTAAAAATCTACTCATAAAATAGAATATCTAATAGTTTTCAATTATTATTTTTTTCTGTAATATGTGTATTAAATGCTGGGAACTTGATATAATTTGATATCTAAGTTTTGCTTTAATTTTCATAAGGTCAATTCTGCTGGTAGTTTCAAAGCCCGCTGATTCACAAAGGAAGCGTGTTTTATGCATCCTTAAACAATCTTTAGAGAACAAGATAGGTCAGAGAACACTTGTAGCAGGTAAACAAATAAAGGAGAAGGACCGGGAGAAGAATAATCCAATACATTTGTTGCGTTTGATCTTGAATCACTTCCAAGACTATCATGAATAGAAAAATGAGGTTTTGTTTGTTTACAGTCCGTCACTTTTGGAGGAGACATACGTCCACTCCATATTCAACACATAGTTCTAGGCTAGAAATATCCTACAGTTTAAGAAATTATTTTCACAGAACTGATTTTCTCTGATTCCATTTCTCTTCCCATATTAATTGATTAAATCCAGTAAAGCAGGATAAAATAGAAAGTGTAAAAAATATTATATAGGTTAATATTGAAGTTATCTTATAATTGGATGTGTCACAGAAGTTTTGCAAATTTCTTTGAAGAATGCTTCAAAAAAGTTTTTTTTTTCAGCTAATTGCTCAAAGATGATTGTTCTATAATTTTGTCATTTTTTTATTTTGTACGTAATTTAATTATGGCTGGTTAAAGAATAGACTCGGATAGACGCAAAATTTAAAGGGAGTATACCTACTGCATTTAAAACTTGCAAAGGATAAGAGTTCTCACTTTTAGTTTTACTAGGGTTAAAACTGAAAAGTTTAGGGTTCTCAGTATGTGTATTCAAAAGATTATAGTATCAATATTTAAAATTTTTAAGTACTTCAATTCATTTGAATACTTATGTCACTATCGATGCACCAATAATAAATGCTCGAAAATGCCTTTTCATTTTTAAAGTGCATTTTCACTCTGTACCTTTATAAAAAGAGCAAAAATAATCACTTGTAAGTTTCTACCAATATTCAATGCTGTATTCCAAATATTGGTACTCCAAACTCAATAGGAAAGTTCAGAAAATCTTATTATGGGCTTACTTTTATATGCTCCATTGTCGATATCACAGGTTACGCTTTTTACACACATATTCTTCATCTTGAACGAGTCATTCATGGCCATGCCGCCGCTGATCGTACAAGCGAATAGATAACGGAGAAAGAAATTAAACGCGAAAGTGCCGTCCGTATTAAAACCTGCCGCGCAACAATATCAAAATTGCCTCAGCGCCATCTGTTGGTCAAGATCCTCGTTTCAGGGGCAGCAGATGTACGAGTGTTTGCATTGTGCTATAATAAATTAAGACTGATAATATTATCATACATTGAGTGACAGTTATAACAGCTGTATCTGGAGGCTTTATAACTTGCGTCAGGGGGTTTAGTTATGCAGAGTTATGTCAAAGCTTTGAAATTTTTCTGCACGATAATGGCGTTTGAACACGTGGGAATACGGGAGAACATAGCACGACTCAGAATTTTTTTACGGGTTTATTATTATCTTTTTTTTTTAAATAAAATAAGCGACACATTAGGGAAACTCTATGCAGGGAAGTTTTCACGATTTTGAATTATGAAAAGAGTTAGAGTCAAATTTGCGTAAAGGCGAGCTTGGATATAATAACGGGACCCCGTTTTAGATTATATAAAAATATAAAGTGATCCTTTATTCGTGCTTATTACAAGATAGAGGGTTACACTTCATTTTCGAACACCAGAGGAAGTCGTGGTCGTGAATGGATAGACTTGGAGGAGGGGCTTGGATGGCTTAAGACGTTCCTCTGGTGGTTCTGAAAATGTCATTGGTTTAGAAACAACGAACAAAGCAATTTTTATCTAAAGCCTAGTTATACAAAAACGGGTTATCTGTTATAAAATGACAATGGTCAAAAGGAATCACATTTGATTTTTAAAATTTTGTCATAAAAAGTGAGTGTGCTGACGAAGGGGACTAGCATTGATCACCATTCATGCACGCAATGTGCATGTTTTTCAATAAATTTTCCGTGAAACACATGCCAAATTAATTGATGCAATCAATCTATCGGATTTGTCCAAATGAGGCAGAAAATCATTTCTGTCAAGAAATATAGCTTTTGTAACGGAAGACGTACATCACCGAATTAATGCAAATGCTTTTTTTCACCTCTTTTTTATTTGCTGTTATGTCTGGAGGCTTTTCTTGGAGTGCTCTTGAAAAATTTGCTAATTCGTTTAGAATTTCTTGCGCTAATTCTTTTACTTAATTGCACATCAAAATTTTCCCAATTTTATAAAATTATTTTTTATTATATGAAAATATATGTTTTATGATACAATAATTAAGACATTTAATGCATCTTTTTTTTTTCAGTTTTTCTACTTACCTTGCATATTTTAAACTTTCTCCATGCTTATATATTTTTTTATTTTTTCAGTACCCTTAATTTGTTTTCATGACATTGTGTATTTTTTCCTTCTTTATAATATTTCCTGCATGTGACAAGTTTTTAGACTATGTCATTCAAGTAAGTTTTTGTTCCAAAGTGTGGAAATACACAATTTAAATGCAGTGCCAAAATATTCATTATTTCTGCGGTATCCGGAAAAATGCTACTGTAGAGTATTCATAACCGGTCATTAGTCGTTCAAGGTTGACAAGAAGCTCTTATTGCGTCGTAAGACAGTTAGCAGTTATGTGTGATACCGGCCGGGTTTCTTTACTGTTCCAAATATGATTATTCATGAATTCAGTTAGTTTGCCATGTGTCACTAGAGATCATTCCAGAATTGAATGCAATGAAAAATAAAGATTTTCTTTCTTAGGAGACACAAAATAAATGCATCGGAATGAATGAATTTTGAAAGGGGTTCAGTATTTAAAACATGCTTGACGGATCATATAACATATATGGTTGCAACGTTGCAATCTATGTAAAGGGATCTTACCTTTGTTTAAAAAGCGGAGGAGTCATTTCAAAATTGCTTTATTTTGAGTGAAAAAATATTTGCAAAAAAAGTTGTGTTTTTGGAAGGTCCGATGATAAGAACATATGAGTGTTTACATGAATTAGGCACGTAATGAGTTCTTACTATATTGTATGAAATATTTAGTGTTTTATTATGATTATTCATAGTGATCATCAGTTTTAGCCAAAAGAATTGCAGCATGAATCTGATTATGAACGAAAGAGATGCGTATAGGTCACGGAGATAAAAAAAATCTATCTAGTGATGTAGGGTAAGGTTACTCAAGTACAGAATTCAACTGGAACATCAAAAAAGTATTAAAGGAGTGAAGTGGTTCACCGTCAACCCCTCTTTATCATAACACCTTTCAATCTTCGACGCAATACCCGTTAAAGGAACCAAATGTTTTTTCTGAGATCCCCGCAAAGATTTTAAAACCCTTTTCTCAATTTAAACAAAATGTGAAACTTTCCTGACCTCTACTCTAAGTGCACTCCATGATAAAAGAGGTTATCCGTGAAGATAACGTCACACAAAAATGCCAAAAGTCAAAACTGAGAGAAACGAGAGTGTCAACCAAACATGGAGTGTTTTGGGTTCAGAAAAGTATGGAGCAAAGCGTCATCAACATGCGTATATGACTTTCATAGTTTTCAGAAACACAAAGAAATTGTCGAGAAAAATCTGCAATAGATCTGCAATCTGCAACCTGATAACTTTAAATTCTTACGATTGGTCAAGTTTGGGTGAACAAATTCACAAGTTGTGGCCAGCAGATATCCATCGTTTGTGTATGAATTGAAAGAGTCCCCTATTTCTGTTGCAAAAACCTATGTCACCTTTTTAACTTGAGTATAGCTTTTAAGGTGTTTATTCACAGCCTTCCCACTTTCGTTGATAGGTATATTATATATTTTAACCAAATATTGATTGAGTCCATTGCGCATCAATGTAATATATTTGTTTTCATACACCTTTTGAATTTAATTACACCTAAAATCTAAGTTGATGAGATCAGTGTCGTCGTTTCGTTAGCAAACTCTTAAAAATATCAAAGACCTACAAAAAAGATAAACTAACAGGGAGTTTTATAGGAAACATATAATTTTTTATTTATACTGTAAAAAAATATTTGTCGGAAAATGTAATGAATTCTTAATTCGATATAAAATTAGGTTAAGCAATATTTGTACTTAATTATTTTTTTTGCAATATTTGTACTTTAAGAACCAAGTCAAAAAGCTATTTTTACCATGGAAAAAGGCACTTTCTTGTTAAGAAATAAATTTATTCTCTCTTAAGGGGAGCTCAAAGCAAAGTTTTGCATTTGAGGGTACTCCTTCATTTGACAGAGCAACAATTAAATTATTTTAATAGTTTACAAAAATTGCTACCTACAGCATTTAAGATTGGCCTTTGTAATGCCTACTCCATCTGATGTCTCTATCTCGACTTAAGTCATGCCTTAAAACTATTGGTCAATGTAAATAAAAACAGTTTTTTTTTTATCAGAATAAATTATATTTTTTAATATACATTTCCGTGAGGACACTCTTTGTCGCATTTTTAGCACTTCAGCTAAAATGTGTTTTCTTTAACAATTTTGAGAAGTTTTATGGTATTAAAATTGTTATAAAGGCTATGCATAATTCATCTATAACCTTTTCTTCATTATACAGAAAATTTAAGCTGAAGGAATTCTTTTTAAACAGCTGCAGGACGTATAATTCTTTCTTAACCCATTGGACAGTCTTATGTTTGTCTAATATCTATGATATAAAGCTATGAATTCCAGGCTTGATTACTAATGAATCAGAGTCTTTGGTCTTCCAATTTTTTCAGTTTTTTTCAAAATAAATTTCCCGAAAAAAAAATCTCACTTTTCGTAGTTCTTATGCAAGTTCTTTTCCTGTATTTTGTATAATATCAGTTTCAGAGTGACTTCAAATTTTTATATGAACTATACGAGACCCACAGTGTAACAGACCCAACATATAAATGTAATTCTTA
This sequence comes from Tetragnatha montana, assembly GCA_963680715.1. NCBI lineage: Eukaryota > Metazoa > Arthropoda > Arachnida > Araneae > Tetragnathidae > Tetragnatha > Tetragnatha montana. The sequence continues at coordinate 32,971,609 of OY796685.1, forward strand.
AATTCTATTTACTATATAAAACAGCTAAATCTTGACTGTCCTTATAATTTGGAACGTTTAAGAGTGATAAAAAACTTTTAAGAGTGATGTGGTCCCCACTGATTTTAGTTTTTTAGTTATATTTGAAAAAATATTACTGTTTGTATTCTAAGAGTTAATACGTAATATGGGAAGTACGAAAATTTTTTTCTCTAAAATTAAATTTTACACAAAATTTTAAAAAAAATTGACTTATAAATTGTCTTTATAATTATGAGACCTAGAGTATAGTTTGGGGTGGAAAATCTAAAACTAATTTACTTGCATTATATTTTGCTCCAAAATAAATGTTTTAAAATTCTAAATTTTAAATATCTGCACCCCTTTAATTTTAAAAATTAAAAATTAATTTACTTAATAGCTCATCTTTTTAGTAACAGAATATTACAAATAATATTATAATTTAGCATTTATTATTTGATTTTATAATTAACAGAGTAATGATTTAGATTAATTAATTTAGTAATTTTTATGCCTAGTGCTGTACCAATTTTCTTTTTTCACATCCTTATAGAGCATTCGCACATGACGTCACAGGCTTGTGACGTCAGAGGCTTGGATGACAGACAGTATGATGGAAAACTATAGGATGCACATCGTTTATTTGTTTACTTTTGATGTGAATTTTGAAAAATAAGGATGTTTTATGTTTTTCTCCAAAGTTTACTTTAAAGTAACCTTTATTTACTATAAAATGGCATCCCTGCATATTATAAGTCATTCAATAATACTACATTTTATATTTAGCAGTGTTCTAATTGCTGAAACCATTTCTGCCAATGTTCTTATTGAAAGTACCATTCGCAATGCTACTAACATATTTTAAAATTCTTAATTATTTGTTAATTATTCAATATTTAGTTTCAGTAGCATATTATAAATATTTTACAGATGTATCGGACTTGCATATTGTTCTAACAAATGTAAACAAAAACATGTCACCTCGTAATAAGTCTTTTTCTAAATTTAGCTTACCACTAAAACACAAAAACTTATGCACTTATCTTCAATAACTATTATTCTTTCGTTCCGGTCTTTAACCGAGCCTAAAGAATCTTTTTTAATGAACTTATTTTATAAAAACTAAATGCAGCGCGTATTCTCTATGGGAGCCTAATGTTAAAGAAAAGTTGTCTATCCTCCAAGCCAGCTTGATCACGTGATCGGAGACACGTGATTGAAAATGCTCTATTCAATATTTTAATTCTTTTTTTTTTCATGAATATTTGTGTAACTTTGTAGTACACATCTAGTTAACTTGTTATATATGTATTTATCTTAAAAATTACGTACATTTATTCTTTATATTTGTAACTAATTTAATCTGTAACTTTTTTAAATGGGTGTAATAGTAATACCTACCCTAGGCGACAAATATGTATTTTTTCTTTTCATATTCATTCTCTGTGAAATAGTTTAAGTTATGCAAATAAACTATTACTATTATTATTAACAAATTACGGAGCTTTTGGGGATGTTACACGTCAATTGGCAAATCAAATCGAATGTGTAATCCGAATAAAATATTTCTCTTTAAAAAAACAAATGTTTAAAAATGTAATATTTCAGTCATTTTTTGGAAAAACCGTGCTAGGTACTGTTGAAGTGAAATTAATTTTGAAACACCTTCATACCTATTCTGAAACGTATTACGTATTTATCTTATGATCGTACGGTTTTATCGCAAGAAACAACGCTTGGAAAAATATAAAAACATTAAATCAAAACACTCCTCTTGTAAACAACTTAATAAACGATGTTATGCTGAAAGAAAAATGGCATTATCATGGAAATGTTTTGCAAGACATTTTACACGTATTTCGTGAACATTCCCGCTAAAATGTTTTTTTTTTTGTTTCAACTGTATATTTTCAGAAATGTTTCTCAACATGGGGCCAACGCCCCACATTTGGGGGGGGGGGCGTGAAGGGAGAAATTTGAGTTAAATGCTCAGGGGTGTAAGTCAGATTCTAATTACTTTAAAAAACTTTAAAAGGAGGAGAGAAATTTCTGTAGCTTACTGTAACTTTAATTTAATGGATATTTTCTGGTAATAAAAGTTAACAAAAATATTTCATTAAAATTATTCCATACTTAGATTTAAGCTTTCTTTTATGCTTTGAAAATTTAATTACCAGGTTCCCTCGACAAGCTTCTGATAAATTTTTCTAAAGTTTGTGCATTAAAAACCATGTTTCAGACAGGGAGCATATTAATTTTGGAAAGGTCTCAAGGTAAGGCATGACACAAAAATACTGTAGTTGGGTTTTTTCTTCATTCAATGACCTATATATTAATGAGTTATCAATTTTTTGCACTAATGGAAAAGGTTAAAAAGTGGATTAGAACGTGTAATAGAGTTAATTGAGTCATAATAACTTGCTATTTATTAAGTAATTCAGTTTAGCTTTATCTTTTTATCTTTAAGAAAAAAATAAAAAAATTTCAATCGGATTTATATAAAAATTCTATTATTACTTTTATAGTTGATAGAAAACTATTATTGAAATTATCTAATTTAAATCTTAGTAAAATGATATTGTTTTTTGTCAAATTAGCTTTTATCTTCTCAAAAAACATTTTTTCACTAGGATTTATATAAAATTTTATAATTTCTTTTACAGTTGATGGAAAACTGTATTAAAATTATCTAATTTAAATCTTATTAGTAAAATGATGTTTTTTGTCGTGGCCAACTATACTTTTGATTATTTGTCATAGTATTTTTATAACAATAACGCTACCAACGCTACCTTTATTCCAAGTGTAGTTAAGAATTGTTCCTTTATTATTCTATTATATAATAAAGTAAAAGCATGCGTTATTAGACTAGAGATGTGAGACTAAGTAAAATTAAAATTAAGAAACTAAAAAGGAAGTAATAAATTTTAAATTGTAACAGTTTATTGATAGTATCACTTTAACATTGCATGTCAAATGATAAGGAAATTAGTGCTGTATCATTGTCAGGGCACATTTAAATTTATCTAAAAGCCCAGTTTCAAACTGTGATATATGCTTCATATTCTTGGTTTATCGGGTAATTATGATAAAAGTACATTGGTAATACATTTACAAATTAAATACTTATACTTTCAAATAAGGAGACAACAGATGCAATAAAGATTGAACAAAACGCTTGAAAGTGTACACATTTATTGTAATGTATCTCTCGAAATAAGTAAAATACAGATCTTATTTTCGGGCTTCGCCGTACAAGAAAAATCGTCGTCGCTGTTGCTTCTTTCACAATGGGACAAGTAATAACACAAAAACACTGAACAGAAAGAGCTGAACAAATACTTCTTTACCGAGGGCGTTAACCACTGCAAACGGCTGGCTACAAGACACACAACTCAATCAATAGGAAGTCCGTTTTCTTCACAATGCATTTTTTTTTTTGGATAGTAACGCTAAGTTAGATGGTTTTTTCTAAAGTCCAAACAAGAAGTATTTGATAGCTTTGGTGCAGTTGGAGAGCGTTGTTTTCATTCGTCGGTTTCGTTTGCGTCAAGTGTTGTTTGGCAGGGGAGAGCCAAGGCAGAGTGGAGATTCAAGACTGGCACATGGAGGCTTTCAGACAGAAGGGGATTTCTTGAGAGGAGTTGGGGGTTTGATGACTGTGCAAGGAAAGAGCAGAATATTAGTACATTTCGAGTAGGAAGCTTAAAGCCATATTCACAGCCATCAGCGTACTTTGTCAAAGAAGGATTCCACCAATCAGAGTCAGCAAAAAGATAATTTTTCTTTCTTTAGCTGCTGGTTAACACCTATGCTATAATGGCTGTGAATATGGGTGTTGAAATAGCAACTTTTATTAAAGGTTTCTAAAACACCAATAAAATTGTATTAAATAAGTAATGTAGCCGAAATATGTTGGGAAGGTGCAGTTTGCCTTTGGGGAAAACTGATTAGAGCTTGAGAGAACAGCATTCTCATACTTTAAGAATATGTTTGACAGAATTCTTACAGAGAAAATGTATAATTGTACTATTTAAGAATGTATTTTAGCGCAATTGAGAACATTCTAAGCTGCACAAATGATGTACAGAAAAGTTAATAGAAGATGCATTTTGTTGTCCCCAACAAGATTCTTGAAGTACAGGCTGGTTAAACTGACTATTGTTCTTGATAAGGGTCAGGGAATAAGGATCTTCACTTGAGTTGAGAGTTGTTGAAGAGGCTTACCTAAGAAATAATTACAAGTTCGGATGTCCCATCTTACTCGTCAGCGGTCATCTTCTGTGGTCGGCCTTTCATCATGGGCTATTGAAGGAATAAGGCTTTAGCTATATGTATAAGCAGCAGCGTGTGAGAGCAATCACAATCCAATAGGGTGGGGGTTAGAATCGAAGGAGTGTGTGTTAGAAGAAGCATGCTGTTCATTTATTTAGGATTTAAAAAAGTGTCTTTATATAAAAAAAGCTTCAAAGCATGTGCTATGAAAAAATATCCTCGCCAGGATTATTTTATGAAAAGAAGCTTATTGGTTCCAAAAAAAGCAAAAAATTATTGTACAAATTCAACTCTTCAAAGTTATTAATAGATAGAAATTGCATAATTATAATGGTATTAGCTAAATGCTTTATAATAATGATAAAGAAAATAGTTAAAGCAGAATTTTTTTTTAAAAGAGAGAGAGCAAAAGTTCAAAACTATTAGATTCATTGATTTGAGCTGCAAATTGCTGGCAGCTGTTAGCAAGCCAGATTCAACCAGATTTTGAAGCGAGCGGTTATCTCGATTACATCCCTTCCCAATTGAACTTCCTAATTATGTCCGCGTCCCCAATTTTATTTGAATTCCGATGTCAAATCGTTCTAAAAAGGGATGGGGATCTTTGGAAAGAGGTGGATCTGAAAGGGAAGTAAAGGGTTGCCTGGATGTAAAGGGGCACTCACCACCGGGCTCATGGCACGTCCTGTGGAGGCTGAGCTTCGGTTCTTGGCGCGCAGCTTGGCGACGACGTTCTCAGCCATGTCGGCGCGTTCTTCGGCATCTTCCAACTCTTGTTGTACTTTACGGAATTTGGCGAGGTTCAAGGCAGCGATCTCTTCCTGTAATTAGGAAGAAGACATGTAATTAGAAACGAGCCTAGATGAGATAGTTGTTTCATGATGAATAACGGTTATGGATTTTTCATTGATTAATAACATCTTGGAAAATCCTAATAGTAATACATTTAAGGCATTAATTTGCTATGCATAAATTTTTGCATTGTCACGAACTAGTCTCATTTGCATTAAGAAAAATGATGAGGCAAAATCCAAACATATCTAATAATGAGACATCAAGGGTCAATCTCATTGCATGTGTGTTGAGAAATTTTCTGTATTGTGGAAATTAGAGTCACTACTGTACAATTAGAAATGAATCTGATTTTACAGTTAACTGAAAAGTAGCGACTGCAATCTTTACAGTGTGTAAGAGCAGTACTGAAAGAAGGTGTTACTTACGGCTTCCTCAATCTGCCTCTTGTAAGTCTTGATCTTCTGCTGGAGTTTGTCGACGAGATCCTGCATGCGCTCGTGGTTCTTGCGGTCCTCATCGGCCTGGAATTGCAGTTCCTTCACGCGACGCTCCGACTTCCTGACGTTCTTGGCAGCCTCAGAGTGACGGCGCTGTTCGTTGTCAAGCTCAGTTTCCAGTTCGCGAACCTATAGAGCAAACAGTTCATTACAACTCCATTACTATCTACACATCCCTAGAACTAAGAAAGTTAATTACTAAGAATAAATCAAATTTATTCAAATTAAATATAAAAAAGTAAAGATAAATTCAGCTGACATTTTAAATGCAAAAGGCATTTATTTAAGCTATTTTGGTAAAAGAAATTTTACAAAACAATCCATTTAAAATTTAGTCAAAGATAGGAATCTCAAAACTTATCAGGTCAACGCATTACCAAATGGTTGAATCAAATTTTGAAATCAATTTTAAGGTATGATAAGTATTGAAGATTCATGGTAAATGGCTATAAAAGTGGCTATAGTGCTTAGTATTAGAGATGGTTTTTAAGGGATGATAAATCTATAGCAGATTTATTTATTGTAAATGACTATAAAGAGTGCTTCAGTAGAGAAGGTTTTAAAGGCTAAGTTTATGTAGTTGCAGATTGAAACAAGGAGGCAGGTGGGTAAGACATACCTTCTGTTCGAGTTTCTGGATGATCTTCTTGCCTCCCTTGAGAGCGGCGGCCTCGGCCTCATCCAGCCTGACTTGGAGCTCCTTGATCTGTCCCTCCATGGCCTTGCGCATCTTCTCTTGCTGTTGCGCGTGCTCTTGCTCGGCTCTGAGCTCGTCGGCGAGTCTGGCGGCGTCCACCATCGCCTTCTTGGCCTTCTCCTCGGAGCTCTTGGCCTCGTTGAGCATCTCGTCGAGGTCGGAGTGCAGGGCCTGCATCTCTCCTTCCAGCTTCCTCTTGGCCATGGACAGAGAGGAGTTCTGAGCGGACAGCTCGTTCACGTTCTCGTGCAGCTCGGCCAGCTCGCTGTCGGCGGCGCGGCGAGCGCGGTCAGCCTGAAAGGAAGGATGAGCCAGTGAGAAATGGAACGGTCACTTCTCAAAAATTATTCGTTGTAAGTCGACTCAATTATTGTTATCGACTCAACAACAAAAAGAAATTATGTATTTACCTGTTCCAAAAGCTGCCTGCTCTCTTCCAGTTCTCCGTGCATGGCGTTGCATCGCCTCTCAGACATGGCGTACTGCTCGCGGACCTCGTCGCGTGCCCTCTGTTCCTCCTCCAAGGCTTGTTGGATCTCCTTGAGTTGGATCTGGTACTTCTTGATGTTCTTCTGGGCCTCGGCGTTGGCCTTGTTGGCGTGGTCCAGGGCGATCTCGAGAGTGTTGATGTCGCTCTCCAACTTCTTCTTCATCCTGAGTGCCTCAGCCTTGCCCTTGGCTTCGGCTTCCAGGCTGGCCTGCATGGAATCGATGGCGCGCTGGTGGTTCTTCCTGCAATTCAAAAGTTCAGAAGTTTAGGATCATCCTTTTGATTGAGTTCTCATTATCTAATAAAATCCGATATTTGATAGTCTATGTCTCTTTGGTGGTCGAGTGACTCCCCTGTTTTCCCTCCCTAGCCTTGTCTCTCATTATGCAAAAGTACCCCAATTCTGTTTGTATTATTTCAAACTTGACAAACTCAAATAAGAGAGCTTTGTATCATAAACCTTCCATTTATCATTAGACCGTTGATTCTCGTATAAATCTATTCTTTTATAACTCCTCCTCCCCATTCCCTTTTGTTGTTAATTTTTTGTAATTTTAAAACTTCATGTTGCCTTTCTTTCTTACTCTCGTGTATGTTTTATTGTATTTGATTAGTCTACAGTTGTCTAGTAATCTGCCATTATAAATAAAAAATTCTTTTATGGACTTTGATATCCAAATTTCGATTCCCTCCCTAAATACGTCCTTTTCTTATTGTTTATTCCCAAAATTAATATACCTCTTCTTTTCTAATTACAAAATAAATGTCAATCAAGTGTTGTTGGGCAATTCAACCCTCTTCCCCTTGTGATAGTGTTGTATAGGATGTATAGTAGAATCGAGTAATACCTTGTGTTCTCGAATTCCTCTTCCTTCTCCTGCAACCTCCTGTCAATCTCCTGCCTGACCTGAGAGAGCTCAAGCTGGGCGCGGAGCACCTTGTTCTCTTCCTGCTCGAGGGCAGCCTCGGCCTCTTCCAGAGCGGCCTGAAGCTCCTCCTTCTCCATCTCCAGCCTCTTCCTGGCCTTCTCGAGCTCGTGCACGCTCCTGCCTCCCTCTCCGAGTTGGTCGACGAGGTCCTTGATCTCATCCTGCAGGTTCTTGTTCTCCCGCTTGACGGACTCGTAGTGCTCTTGGCTCTCCTCGTACTGAGATCGGAGCTTGAACACTTCGGTGGAATAGTTGCGGCACTCCTTCTGAGAAGCGTCCAGTTCGGCGGCGAGGTCGTCCACCTTCTGTTTCCATTCGGCGACGATCCTGTCGAAGGACTTCTGCTTCTTCTCCATTGCGGATGCCATGGCGTTGGCCTGATGGGAGAAGAATCGGTATCGTTAGGAATCGATACCATGAATCGATATCGCATGCAGTGCCTTTTGTAAGACGTTGTGGTTAGGAAATGTCAATTGATTTGTGGCTTACCTTCTCAACTTCGATGGTCATGTCTTCGAGTTCACCTTGCAGGCGAGATTTGGTCTTTTCAAGTCCGCTGCACTTGGTGTTGAGTTGGTCAATGGTCTCCATGGCTTCTTGCAGTTTGGCGTCGAGTTTCCTCCTGTTGTGGAATGAAAAAGATTTCATGAGATTTCATTTTATTTTCAAGTAGTAGTGCATGTAGAGTTTGGTAGGTAGAACATGGATATAGTTCTTCTATTTCATTGTACTCTGAAGGTTTGGGTAAAGAGTTAAAAGGTTTAATGATTCATCTTTAGAAGAGATGACGATTTTAAACCATCATCATTTTCCTTTAACCATTGCGATAGAGTTATTTTTATGGAACTATTGTGATTTGGGAGGTGAGATATATCTTTATATTTTAATGGACTCTTACGCTCTAAAATCTTTTTAATTGTAAGAATTAGATCCAAAGAATTTGAAGGGATAGCATTGGTTAGATACCTATATGAATATAGTTTTTACAACTTAGTTTTTCTATAGTTAGACATTGGAAAGCTGACACTCACTTGGACTCTTCGAGTTCCTCGAGTCGCGCCAAGCCCTCGCTCTCGTACTTGGACCTCCACAGCTGCACCTCGGCGTTGGCCTTGCTGAGCTGTCTCTGCAGGTCGGCCTTGGCCTCCTGTTCCTCTTCCAGCTGTTCCCTGAAGCTGTCCAGGTCGTGCTCGATGCTTCGGTACTTGCCCATGGCGGTGGCTCGCTCTCGGCTCTCCTCGTCGGCCATCCTCTTGATGTCATCCAGCTGCGTCTGCAGGGACATCTTCAGCTTGCTCAGCTGGCTGTTCTGGGACTCGGACTCTTCCAGCTGCCTCTGGAACTCGCTGTTCTCGACGGTCAGACGCTTCTTGGCGGCGTCCAGGTCACCCAGGGAGCGGTGGGCCTCGTCCATCTTGCCCTGAAGCTCGCCCAGCTGCATTTCCAGCTGCTTGGCTTGCTTCTCGGCGTTGGCCTGTTAGGTGGGAGAACAAAGCACCGTAAGGTTTCTGCAGTATTGGTATGATAAGCTCCAAGCACCACACGATATTGACCGATACTGCTCTAAAATCAGGTCAATATTGACACATGTCAGGCAATATCGGTAAATGCCAAGTGACACTAGGATGCATTTGTGTATCTATGGTTTCTATAGAGAGAAAGATATATCTTGTAAGTGGTTGAATAGGCTACAATGGATTTTTCAAGATATCTTTCACTCTGGGCTTCAAGTCCAAGTGTAGGGCGCTTAAGGGATCAAGCCTAATGTGAATCGAGTACTTAAGTAGTAGTCTATGCATATAATTTTGATTGCTAAGTGGGTTTAAAAATTTATAAGCCAATGACTAGTTTAAAAGCAAAATTAATAAGGGGGAAATATCTCATACATAAATATTATTCGGTAAGTTGTATAGACTAGAACTCTCTGATGATCCAATATATCTTAGCAGTTTAGCTTCATGTCTAGTGGGGGGGGGGCTAGCCTAAGGAGGTTCAAGCCAATATAAGTATCCAAGTTGAGTTACCTAAGTTTTAATATTAAATTTTTCTAAGGAATTTAAGTTTGTTTGAAGGGGAGAATGATCTCCATTTCACTACTCAAATTTTGTATTGCAAGAAAATTGCATAAAAATCTAAGAATAATTTTAAAATTTCAAAGATTATTCTTTGAGGGATAATATTGAACGATGGGGAAGTATTTTGCTAAACTTGAATGGAAATATGAACATAAATCGGTATTGTGTAGAAATAAAACTAGAATATAATATAGACTCAGATCAAGACATGCTTTTACCTTTTTCCTACACATGCAGTCCAATGCTATCTGTAGATCATGCACTTCTTGGTAAAATGATGCGCTTTCTTTTTCAACTCTATCGCACACAACATAATAGTAATAAGGGATTGACTGTTAATATTAAATAAAAAAAACTTTTTAAAAACCACGTTTTTAAAATGCACTAAAAAGTATAAAATAATTTGCTTCTAACTCCTTGTAAAACGAAAAACGTGGGGCTCAAACATTAGATATTTAATTTAACAGCTTCTCTCCGTACGTACTCTTTATGCTTCTTATTTTTTTATTTATTGTGGATATATTAGTAAATAGAGTGGCCAATAGAGTACTAGCTGTAAATATTATTGCATGAGCCCCACGTTTTTCTTTTTACAAGGAGTTAGAAGCAAATTATTTTATACTTTTTAGTGCATTTTAAAAACGTGGTTTTTAAAAAGTTTTTTTTATTTAATAAATTATTTTCTGCTTTTTAGTTCTGTGTTCAAAATTTCAAGTCTCCACCTCATCGGGAAGTTAGTTCAAAATCGATTTCTAAATCAGCCCCCCCCTGGGGGTTCAGGGGAAGCAAATTTAACCGAAACAACGAGATAATATCGCATTGTCATCCAGATATGAACTGTGTTCCAAATTTCAAGTCTCTACCTCATCGGGAAAATCGATTTCTAAATAAGCCCCCCTGAAGGTTCAGGGGAAGCAAATTTAACCGAAACAACGGCATAATATCGCATTGTCATCCAGATATGAACTGTGTTCCAAATTTCAAGTCTCTACCTCATCGGGAAAATCGATTTCTAAATAAGCCCCCCTGGGGGTTCAGGGGAAGCAAAGGTAACCAAAACAACGAGATAATATCGCATTGTCATCCAGATCTGAACTGTGTTCAAAATTTCAAGTCTCCACCTCATCGGGAAGTTAATTCAAAATCGATTTCTAAATTCCACCCGAAAGCCCCCCTGGGGGTTCAGGGGAAGCAAAGGTAACCGAAACAACGAGATAATATCGCATTGTCATCCAGATATGAACTGTGTTCCAAATTTCAAGTCTCTACCTCATCGGGAAAATCGATTTCTAAATAAGCCCCCCTGGGGGTTCAGGGGAAGCAAATTTAACCGAAACAACGGCATAATATCGCATTGTCATCCAGATATGAACTGTGTTCCAAATTTCAAGTCTCTACCTCATCGGGAAAATCGATTTCTAAATAAGCCCCCTGGGGGTTCAGGGGAAGCAAAGGTAACCAAAACAACGAGATAATATCGCATTGTCATCCAGATCTGAACTGTGTTCAAAATTTCAAGTCTCCACCTCATCGGGAAGTTAATTCAAAATCGATTTCTAAATTCCACCCGAAAGCCCCCCTGGGGGTTCAGGGGAAGCAAAGGTAACCGAAACAACGAGATAATATCGCATTGTCATCCAGATCTGAACTGTGTTCAAAATTTCAAGTCTCTACCTCTTCGGGAAGTTAGTTAAAAATCGATTTCTAAATTCCACCCGAACAGACAGACAGACAGACAGACAGACAGACAACAAAGCGACCTAATAAAAACGTGGTAAAATCATCTTCATCTACACTAATATGAGTAAAAAAACAAAACAAGGGATAAAAATCATGCATGCAAGGATTAAAACATTTTTTGTTACAATAAAACAAAAGGATATAAAAATTGATGAGGTAAATATAATTGTATTATTTTGTTAGGTTTGAGATCACTCTTGTAAGGAATTTTAAAATTTTATTTCAAAGGAAAATATAGTTAGAGGGATGTGATAATGGGAGATTCAACGCGTTTGTTAGCTTTTCACACCCACTAATAATTTTACACCGCACACCATGCGAAAGTACCTTTTCTTTGTTAACATGGTCTACGCTGGATCGGACATCGTCAAGTTCTCCCTTGAATGATGCCTTTTCCTTCTCTAACCTGCATTGAACAATTCAAAACTCAGTCATCGTCTCAACAAAACCTCTTTTTTCTCTGTCTTTAACAGCTGTGTTTAGAGACGTTTACACATCTCTCAGCTAATAATTTAGGCTGGTCGGGTTCGGTTTTTAAAGTCGCCATTTAGGGAGTCTCGAAATAACGCCGCACTTACCTGGCCTTGTGCTTGTTCAGCTGGTCGATCTGTTCGCTGAGCTCAGCAACAACGTCGTTGTTCTTCTTCCTCAGGTTGGTCAGGATTTGCTCGTGCTGCAGGTTGGACTCTTCCAAGTCCCTCCTCAGCTTGGCCATCTCGGCCTCACGCCTCTTGTTCAGCTCAACCTGTGGAGGTTTATTGATTCATTTAGTTCTTTACGTTACTCCTATTGATTCTTATATCATTGCAATATATTGCTTAGTCGTATTTGCATTGTAAAGAATTGCTTGGTAGTTACCTGAGCAGATGTGGCGCCACCAGCTTCTTCCAACCTCTCGCTAAGCTCACCGATTTCACGAGCCAGCTCAGCACGCTGCTTCTCAGCCTATTCGATAGTAATGGGAATCATAAGTTCTCACATCAATCAGTACACAAATTGCAAGAGAACATAAAAGACAACTGTGATTTGCTTAACTAATAGCGAATAATCCAATGCTTACCTTAGCGCGAGCTTGTCTCTCAGCTTCCAACTCCTCTTCCAGTTCTTCGATCCTGGCCTGAAAAGGGAGAATACATTCGAATTAATTATTGATCAGATATTCATTAGGGTTCTAATATGTAAGGAAAACGAAAGAGGATCGATAGAATTAATTAGCAGAGAATCCGGTTCAAAGCGCTTAATGGTCAAAGCTAAGCACTGAATTTTTGAGCGTTGTAAATATCAAATAATGGCCTTGTTTGTGTCCTGTGTCAGATAATAATTATCTTTCGCTTCTTTTGATTGGGTTACTTTTCTTTCCAAAGCTTTGAATTAAAGGCCTATGCAGGTATTCGAAATGCACAATTTAAAATAGCATATTAAGCAGTGTCTTACTTAAACCCAGCATCATCTTGCAAGCACGTGAGTTTGCATAAGCGAAGAAGAAGAAGAACAGAGACGAGCATAACGTCAAGGTGGCCATAGGCCTAGCGACAGAGCGACAGAGAAAGACCATCCACCAATCGACTGTCCTACTTCATAGACCATGTGCACGGCCCCTGGAGTGGCTGAGAAACAAGGCTCCTGCAGCCTCCTGACCATCCTTTTGGTGTCCGAACTCAGATTATAACTCGGAGAAATGTACTGGGCCTTCTGGTAAGGATAGAAGATATCTTTCCGCAGCATAGCGGCATTGGAAGAACTACTGAACACGGCCTTTGTATGCTGTTGCTCGAAGTGGTGGTCAGCACCGTTCGATATTCCATTGGTGGCGATCCCATTGGTCGTTGAAGTTTCGGTGTCACACGATGGATCCATCACTGGGGGGTCGGTGGATTAGGGGACTGTCCGGGAGCTAGCGAAGCGCGACCGACCGAGAGCCAAGGCTGACGAGAAAGAGGGGGTTTATCCGAGGATGAGGATGACGATGAGGCTGTGTCATCCTCTGGCGCGGAGAGGTGTCGCGGCCAAAACGGAGAAGTGAAACTGGATCTGGCTTCCCCTCGTTCCAAAAATGAACGCGGGGATGACAGGGCGCGTGAGTCAGGGACAGTTCCGTTCAGTTGTCCTTTTTGGGGAGGAAAAGGGGCCCGGGAGCGGCAGACAAGCTGAGGATTCCACAGTCATTATTTGTCTCGTTAGAGATGTCAAGAAAAAGAGACGAGGAAAACAGGGAATCCGTCCGCTTGTGTTTTTTTTTAATTCTGTTTTATTTTTTGAGGCGGATGGCGCTGGCAAACGGAACGGTTTGTTTTCGAAATTTTGTGGGGAACGTAAAAGAATGAGGGTGTTAGTCAAAGAGGAATATATTTAACTATTAGAAAAGAAATAAATTGCGAATGTGTCTTCGCATATTTTTTGTTAGGTAACTATTTTTAGTTGGAGTAAGGATATTTATGTAAGAATTTCTTTAAGCGAGTGAATAATATTCTACAGCTGTTTCCAGTTATTTATTTTTTTTTGTAAGATTTTCCGCATATATTCCAGATTCAAAATATTCACCACTAAAAAAATGCAAAGAACGTCTTAATTTTTCTTAAGAAATCCGTCATCTTGATATATTTACAATCTTGAATCTCAGAGTTTAATCAAAGTCTAATTTATCCTCAGATTTTTTTGGAAAGAGTTGATTTGGCTAGGTGCCCCTGTCATACCCTTTTTTTCTCCTTAGGGTGAGATGTTATCACTTTCGTAGAGTGTACAGTCGGTTTGACGTAAACAAGGCCATTTAATGCGATATTGAACGCTTTAGATATTTAAAGAACATGACTCCTAGAATATTTGTCAGCATGCACCTAAAATTTTCATTAGCAGAGTTAATTATCCATTGATGGTTTTTGGCTTCGTTTAATGTTTTATATTTACCTGGAGTTCCTTGATTTGCTTCTGGAGCTTGGATACAAGGCTCTGTTCGTCCTCGAGCTTAGCAGCCAAGCTAGCCATTTCCTTCTCTTTCCTACAATATCAAACAATATTTTCTTAGCACATAGTTCTAAAATCTTGAGATTGAATTTTTGAATTGAATTTTTGAGTAGAATAATGAGAGTAAAGATTATTATCTCTTTAACTGCATTTCCAATACAGGGTTGTAAAATTTTAATCTGATTGTTATTAATCATGTACGTTTTAAAAGGAAGATAAAAGGCCAAGCTTTATTTGAATTATTAATGTTTTGTAGACTTTGTACACCATTTATAAATGCACTTTTTAACTTCCCTGTTTTAAATATAGTCTTTACAATAATTTAGAATGAATATTTAAAGATATTACTATACGAATAAGTTATTTTTAATAATTTATCCTTTTTTCTAGTCATTAAGCTGTTTCGAGTTTCTGTTATGAGTGGACACATGAAGATCATGTACCTCTGCAGAGCTTGGTCAAGCTCCTTCTTGTTCTTCTCGAGGTCAGCAACGGCTTCCTGGGCCAGTTTGAGGTCTCCCTCAACCTTCCTCTTGTTCTTCTCGACATCTCCGCGCAGTTTCTTTTCTCGGCTAAGGGCATCTTCCAACTACACGAAAGCAACAAGTCAGTATATCAAAACTTTTCTCACTTTCGATATTTTGTGTAGTAATGCATTAAGAGCTGCAACATTCGACTCACCTCGTCCAAGGTGGATTCCAGCTTGGCCTTCACCTTGTTCATGTGGTTCAGTTTGTCCTCAGTGGCCTGGAGGTCTTCTCCGGTTTTCTGCAATAAGCAAGTTCATCCATTAGAAACTCCTTACCTTGTGTTATGATTGTTAAAATTATTGCCGTTTTCGCAATTACTTCATTTGTAATAATAACTAATGCCGTCTATTCACTTAATTTATATAGAAAGATTTTAAATAATATAACTTATTAAATTATTATACATCCTACCTTAGGTTACACATGATATTAACAGATATTGCATGACATTGTGACGATATGATGATATCGCTTGATATCAGAGCAATGTCGATTAATTCGCGCTTAACTAGAAATAGTGATTTATGAGGTATTTGTATATTCGCTTACCTGTCCCATTTCCTGCATCTGTTTCTTTTCACGGTTGAGTTTGTTGATGAGCTCATCCTGGTGGGCGATTTCATCGTTCAAGTTGCGGATCTGGTGGTCCTTGGAAGCCTTGTCTTGCTCGGCCTGAAGTAAACAGTAAAATGGTGAAGCTTAGAAAGATTGGAAGCGAGTGAGCTACTATCATAGCCGACGAACACTCATGCATGCTTCATCGTTGTTTGTTAATTAAAGTCGGAATCATTAATGATTATGTTAAGTGAAATTTTGGGTACATGAGTTTAAATTTATGACTTTACTGATGTTTTTTTTGGGGAAAATATGTTATTGTTACAATAATTTAAGCAGTAAGTTGAATTATTTTTTTGGTAGCTACAAAATTATTGATATTATTTAGGAACAATATAATTAGAGAATATGCGAAATGGGATAGATTATGAAATTAATGTCGTGAAAAATACTATAAATATAATGTTATTTCTTTTGGTTTATCAGAATGTTTCAATATTTTAAAGCCAGGTTTGTTTTAAAGACAAAAGAAATTCAGAGACATATATAACTAAAAAAAACCCAAGTATTTATAATTTCAGAGAAAAAATCCTTCCCCTTAATGAAAGGTCAGTTGGTATGTGGTGGTCAGGAACATTTAAGTTATTTAAAGAAAAGGGTAACAAACAGTCAGATCGAAAGGAATCCTCTTACCTTCTGGATGACCAGCTGCAGATCTTCAATCTCCTTCTTCAAGTTGGACATCTCTCCCTCCAACTTCTTCTTGTTGGAGTTCAAGCTGGAATGGGCGTCCTCCTCGCGGCTCAATCGCTCTTGCAGTTCCTGTAATCGAAGAGCAAAGTCCATGCTCATTTTCTCATTCTCCAAATGGTAATCTCCGTTCTTACCGATCACGTCGGCCATCGTCACAACAAAGAGAGATGATTCAAGACAACCGATCCTGTTTTGCAGTGTATTAATGAGAGGACAACAAGTTCAAGTCGGTTGTGTGGCAATAATAATCCGGAAGGGTTGGGGCAGTAGAAGGAAAGAGGGATGAAAACCGGAGGCACCTGCTCCACAAGGAATCGCGTTCGTTAATGAGAAATTGGAAGGCATATTCGAAAACCCTCATTCGAGATGAAGGAGAAGTTATCAGAGCGCGATTGTGAGTCAGGAAGGGGGTGGAAAAAATAAGTCTCTCTTCCACCCCCGCCTCTTGGACTGAAGAGATGTTCTGTCTTTTTTAATTTCTTGGCATAAGTGCCCGTGTTATGATTCGTGGAAAGAAATGTGGGATTGAGTTACAAGTGGAGACTCTCTCCCAAAGCCTTGTAGTGATCCTGTGCTTTTTTTCCCTTCTCTTGCACCACGCCTGTTAATCAGATTGCGAGTGTGTGCTGTCAAGGTATTAATCACGGATGCTTAGCGGGAGATGTCAGGATTGAGCTCGGTGTGTTTAGGCGGTGTAAATGAAAGGAAATGGATGCCTGTTATTTTATATAAATGAAGAACATAAACATAAGCTAATGTTTGCTATCTTGTCCGAAACGAGAGTATTAACTGGGTTAAGTTTGCGAATAACACAAATAGATGCTTCTGCTTCTTTAGTTCGTATTTATAGAACCAAATTGGTTTTTATGAGTTGTAATTTCTTTTTTCTGGGGATTGTTTTATCCTTTCCCCATTCATTTAGAATTTTCATAACAAGAAATTAATTTCCTTTTAAACTTAAAGAAGATTTTTACGTTGAAGAAATTGTTTTAAAAAAGGGATAAAAAAACTGTTGTATTTTTAGAAGTTATTAAGACGTTAAAATAAAAATATCATGGTTTAAACTGCTATTTATTTACTGAGATGGTAATTAAAAGTTAGAGATTATATTTTTAAATTTTTGTCAGGATAATGCATAATCCATTACATAATCCCATGCCCACAAAGAAATTTTCCCCTCAAGTTTTAAATTATCTTAACCTTTTGTTTCGGTGACTTTAAAAAATCCTTGTTTTTCAACTACAGTTACAGACAAACTCTTGAAACAATTTCAAAAACTTAAAATATTTTAAGGTTGGGGATAGAGATCATTCATCAAAATCAGTAAGTTGCCAGATGGGAAGTCAAAATTTTCCTGAAATATTCCTGGAGATCATCCAGGCATCCTTTGGAGGGCTCCAAATTTCATTTCGAAATTCTATTTTAATCTGAGGGCCAGTCCTTGTCTCTAAAATCTTTAGAAGCTAAAAATACGACATTATCTCACTTTATTACTGGGTTAATGCGCTTGTCAGTTAATTTTTGAAAAAAGGAAACAAAGAAAGAGCTTTCAGGTTAAATTTATACTTCAGAGTTCCATTATATTTCTCCAGTCGGCGAGATAAATTATTTCTGTTTGTGGAATAGATTCAATTTCTTCTAGGTTTTGAGGAAGTGGGCTTTCTTCACATTTAGAAGTTTATAGCTCTTTTTTTTGTTATTTTATAATTACTTTACTTTGTTGTCTGTGTCATTAAATTCATCTTTTCCTTATGAGGGAGTGACAAGGGAAACACATTTCGAAAGAAAGAGAACGACTCGAACTGCATCCTCTCAAAGTGTCGCAGCACACATCCTCTTTAGTCAAGCTATCGATACTCCTTTTGCGTGACTGAAAGTCTTTCTTACTAAAAGTCTTAGACTTCTTTGTATTTGGCTAGCACTTACAAAACAGGATCTCTTATCTCTGCTCTAAGGCATTCATTGTTCCTTATTCAGAATTCAAACGAATGCAACTCTTAAGTGTTGATACTATTCGAACAGGGATTCACTCTTAGTTAAAGGATTTAAGGACTGTAATCGGGTAAAGAGAATTATACATTTACTTCTCCTTAGAAATATTTGCATTTATTTAATGAACAAGATGAATTGTATCACTTTTAATTATTAAAAAAGCATTTAATTTCTCTTTAAGGGTATTCAAAATAACTTAGGTTTAATGGATATAATGTTTAATTAGTTGCATATTTAAATTTAATAAAAGAGGAGCATTATGTAAAAGACTGTTAATATGGAAATACGAACCGAGAGTTGTCCTTCCAAGTCGTTCTTGATGGAAATGGTCTTGGCGAGACGCTCTTCAACATCTCCGGCTCCAGACCTCTCAGAGTCAAGCTGCAGGAACAAGTCGTTCTTCTCTTGGAGCAACTTGACGTTCTGGACTTCCAAGTCCTTCCTGACCTTCTCTTCCTTTTCCAAAGACTCCAAGGCCTTCTTCAGCTTGTCTTCCAACTCCTTCATCTCGTCCTCTACGCGAGCCATGGTGAGCAGAGGCTTGACCTATAAAGGTTTAACAACACTCGTTAGGTACGCTAGCCCCTTCACTATGAATTCAATTACATCAGTTATGTATCAGGAGTCTCCTAAATATGGCTCATTATTTAATTTTGATGTTAGTGAGAGCATCCAGTACCAATTTCAAAAGGATGTGTTGTAAAATTTTAAAAATGAGAATCACTCTCAGTACTTAACAATGTTTGTATATTTTGAATTTTTGAAAGTGCAATTCGGTATTGCTCGTAAGATTAGATGGAATAGTAAATGAAAGCCTTGGGCTAAAGCTTAGAAGACCCGAGCATTGGATTTATATGAATAAAACGAAGTGCTTACCTTCATGTACAGTTTGTACCATAGCCAGTTGCGAAGTTGAAGGAACTTACGCAAGTTACGTTGAATGACCAACAAAGCCACTCTAAAGTAAGAAAATATAGGATTATAATAAGAACCTTATTAAAATCATGGAGTTCGAATGAACATTAATTAATTCTATTGATAACTTGCCTCTGTTCCTGCAGTTTCTTGAACTCTTTCTTGCTCTGGTACCACCTGACCCAGGCCTGGAGCCAAGTGATGATCTTGGACAATCGGTCCTCACGAATTTCCTCAAGACGACCCAAGACACCGGCACGGAAGAATACCTTGGGGAATAGAACATAACTTCGTCAAACATCCATCAATAGGGATCTTGCGGTTTTAGGCGTCAGAGAGACTTCGCATTCATGCATGTTTGAAACAGCAGCATCTTGCTTAGCATATTGTTACTTTGCAATGGTAACTCAAATAAAATATATTGTTTTTTAAGTTATATAATTTATAAAGCAGTGTACTTTTATTTATTAAAATGAAGAGCATAATAAAAATGTAGCAGCATAATGATGACAAAACAGTTTATGCTTAATATGTTGCTGTTTAAAACAAAAAGGTATTTGGTAGTGGACGTAAGCAGAAGCTCGTTTGTGGTCAGTCAGCCATTGCACTAGTCAGTCATTGACTTGTGTGCTGGTGAAGACTTACCAAACTCGGGGTGGAATGGAATGGGATTCGTCATGGAACAGGAAGAACATTGGGATTCGTCACTATAATCATCATGGAAACAGGAAGGAAATTGGGAATCGTCAGTGGAGGGAGTGGAAGAGGAGGAATTGGGAGAAAAAGGAATCACATCTTTCATACAATAATCGGGAAAGGTAGTGGTTCTATAAAAGGGAAACTACATGAGATAACTACTAACACACACATTTGCATTCACCCATCACCGTTGAAGAAATCACACAAAAACAATGACACACATGTATCTAATGATAACAATTGTGAAATAAATTCTATTAAGTTATTCCATTGTTACGTTTAACGTTATTTTCTTGTTTATTAATTACTTTCACATCAGGATCAGTAGCGAATCTAGGAATTTTGTCTGGAGGGGCTGAAGTTCAAAAGAGTTTTTACAGTTTTTAAATTTTAAAGAATAAAATTGTAACGAAATTTATAGTGAAAAAAAAATTATATCAAGATGCTGAAATTTTCCCTTTTTATTTTTTTTGTACTTAAACATTAAGATCAGCAGTGAATATTTTTTATCTGGGAGGGCTGAGGTACTAAAAGATCTGTACCTTCCTGACTTTTTAAACTTTAGGAAAGTATAGAAATGGTTTAACTCTGGGATACTGTTCCCCCATATCCCCCTTCCTATGGATTCGCCTCTGATTGTTTCCGTGTCAGATGTCGTCACTCGGAAACAACATTGTGTTTATTGTTCAGCTAAGTAGACGGTGATGAATGAGACTGATTATCCCCTCAAGCGCATACCTTGGTGTTTCCGAGCCTGTAGTCATTCTTGTCGAGCTGGATGGCTTCCAAGACGCACTCGGCTACCTTCCTTGCATCAACGAATCCCTTGGGGACAGCGCTGGCAGCCAAGATGGTGTAACTGTGCAAGGAGACAGGGTGCTTTAGAACTCATTTGGTAAGACAAACCTGGATTTCATAATATTAGATCGTACGTAAACAATAGATATAATTTTTCGCAACTCACCGTTGCTTGAAGTCAGGGTAGATCATACGGTTGGGGAATCCCTTTCGGCAAATACGGATACCCTCAAGTACACCGTTACAGGTGAGCTGATGCATTACCAAGCCGGCGTCAATAACACCTAAGAAGACGTGCGTGCGGTAAGTACACATAGAAGTCTTAGGTAATACTTGGGCGATATACTTAGGGAATTAATATAGGAACTTAGTTTTTCATTGATATCATTTCACTAATTATAGATATTGTTTAAGAAAGCTATTATGTGCATTTATATGCTGTAAACTTTAATTTAAATGTTTAAAACATACTTATAGCCGTTAAGTTTTATAATTTCTTCCAAATGAAAACATGTTTTATAAAATCTTTCAAAATTTAATTAAACTTTAAACGGAAGTTTACCAATTAAATTAGTTATTTTTTTTTAAAGGAAAACATCTCCTTTTATTTTTATTGGCTTATTCTTGTAGTTCATTAGAAAAATATAGTATAAGGTATATATTAAAAATAGATAAATTATATAGACTTTGAAAGGGAAGTTTTTATCATAAAGGGGTGGTACTTGGGAAGAAAGGAAGGCAGACCACATGGAAAATATTACCTGAGAGTACACATGGAGCAGGCAGCAAAAGGAAATAAATAGAACCAATAGAATTCATGCAGTTGATTTCGTTAAGAAGGTAGAATAAGTATACAATAGAAAATATGCGCATTTTAAAAGAAATTGCCGATATTACCGTTTCGTCTACTATCTACCACACCAAACTGATATCTTAAGAAAAGCAAAGCAAATTTTTCTCAGCATGTTAAATTGAAATTGCAGATAAGCAGCAGTAATATTTTTAAAAAGATTTTATGCCAACTATTTCAGCAGATATGACTTGAAAAATTTACTTGCGACTACAAAAACAAATTTTAAAAATTTAGAAGCAATAGCTTAGTTTTCACTAAATCTTATGAAATTGCAGATAAGCAGCAATACTAATTTTAAAGCATCTTATGCCAACTACTTCAGCAGATATGACATAAAAATTTTACAGCAACTACAAAAAAGCAATGTATAAAAATTCAGCAGCGTATCGAAACTAATTGCTAAGCGAAATCTTTAATCAAAAAAAGCTTCTGCATATATTTTGCCACACTTCTGTTCTTCTTACCTGGTGACTTAGTTTCATTGGGAATGATACATCGCACGAAGTGAGGAGCAGTGCTACGCAGAGTAGCCATCAGCTTGTTTAATTGTTCCTATTCCGTGGTAGGAATCAAAAGAACAGTGTTACAATTTCTGAAGTTTTTAAACACTCTAATAGACGCTGAAAATCCCTCAAACCTTCTGTGTGTCGGTCATCCCGTATAGTTTCTCGGTACTTTCGCGCTAGTGAAATCGGTTGTATTAGTAATTATCAAAATGGGAAGGAAGATTGTGTGTTTAAAAAAAGGAAGGCTAGGAAAATGAAAATTCGGTAAGAGATTTTAAAGGTGGTGAAATGTATGATGGTAAAAGAACTAGCATAAAGGTATACTTTCCACTAAGTAAAGGAGTGCTATCTTTTTGTCATTCACCAGATTTAGATCGTTTAAGAATAGTTTTACTTCTGAGTAGAAATTGAAGCACTTGACAAACTAGTAAGTACCCATTGTCAAATTTATAGTAGTAGGTAATTTTGCTACTGAGTAAATGGGCAAAAAGATGAGAATCCTTTACCTGAGGAAAAAGAATAGTGGAGAAGGAGGAATGAACTCATTCAAAACAAGACAAGATCGGGTGTCTGTCGGGTATTGACGGGTGATGTGTGAAAGAGAGGGTCGTTCCATTGTGGTTTGGGGGGTTTAAGTTCTTAATTTACCTGGAGCCTTCATCTCGTTGGGAATAATGCAACGCACAAAGTGAGGCTGAGTACTGTGCAAGCTGGCCATCAACCTATTAAGCTGTTCCTATAGTTAGGAGAGCGAAGCAGAGAAAACATTTTAAACAGAGCCTTTTGACAATTATACTACTCTCGATATCAAGAGTGTAAAAGCACACAAACTATAAAAGCGAGCTAGAAAGGCTAGGGTTCTCTCAAGAGGAATTCCAATTTTCTCTGAATTAAGTAACAAAAATATATCCTTTAGTTTCTTTCTTTGGATATTTAGTTCCTTTTTATTTTGAGAACCCAAACCTTTCTTGTGAAAGCACGTATAGTATTAAATTTTAGAAGCAAAATAATACTCATTTAAGCACAAATTTTCTTTCTTAATACTTAAAAAAGCAGTATTCAAACTATTTTTTATGATTAGTTTTCTACTGTGATTTTACTAAAGCTCTACTACACAAATATTTCACTAAAAGCTGTACTATAACTAAATGCAAAAACAAAAAAAAACGCCTGTTTGCCTTTTTTTCTTCTTAAATTTAAGCTAAGCTAAAAAAGTCAGCAGTTAATTATTTTCTTAAATATTTAAAAGCTGCATGCTAAAAAGCACTAATACTAAACAAAAACACTGCTCTTCTACATTTAGGTATTTAAGCAGTACTATTCAATATGCCAAAGCTTTTTTTTCAAAAAGCAAGAAAAAGCAGACTACAAGTTTTCTAAGTGCTATGGAGCTAAAAGCTGCTCTTTGTGGAAATCACGGGGAGTTGAGTAATCCTTATTCAAGATGTATATTTATATTTCACTACTTATGTCTTGTTGTGTTTGAACTCCCATTCTCTAACAAAATAGAAATTATTCAACACAGTGAAACCAATTTAAGTAAATAAAAAAGAAGGTGATTTCTAAATACACTAACAATTGTAACTAAAATATAACCCAAAGGCATTTTTTTACCGATAAGTTGTTTTAAAAAACTAACAAAAAACATTAACCCAAGACATTATTGTAATTTTAAGTTCTTTTCCATTATACCTACTGTGTAAGATTTACAAGATAATGACGAATAATGAACTAAAATGACGTATAACTAAAAAATATTGCAAGATAGTATTAAAACATCTAGTTTATTCAAACTAAATTAAAAGTAAAAATATCATAAATTAATAGTAAAAATAATATAGTAATTAATCACCCTATATAGATTATGTTATTGAAATTCAGAGTGTTCGAAGATAACTATATTATAATTAACTGTTTATCATTAACCAACAGCAATGAAATATCAATATTACTCCAACAAATTTTTAACTGTTAAATCTGTTAACTATATTTAATACACAAGAAAGAATTGTCCCTTTGAGA
The DNA here is from genome assembly GCA_963680715.1 of Tetragnatha montana. Classification (NCBI taxonomy): domain Eukaryota; kingdom Metazoa; phylum Arthropoda; class Arachnida; order Araneae; family Tetragnathidae; genus Tetragnatha; species Tetragnatha montana. Next base: position 32,995,691 of record OY796685.1, read on the forward strand.
ACTGTGTATAAAAATCGAGTTAAGTATCTTACCCTGTAGAGACCAGATACAGTCTGGAAACCAGAACCCTTCTTCCTGCCACCGCCTCCCTTGCCACCGCCGCCGCCACCCTTGGAGTCATCACCACCCAATCCAGGATGGTCCTCGAAGATCTCCTGCAACAACTTGTTGGAGCCCTTCTTGCACTGGTCGACCACAGTGTCGTTTACTGGATCCTTGTTCTTCTCCAGCCATCCAGTTATGTTGTAAGGTACCTGGTGAGAGGTTGCAGAGAGTTAGAGCTCTTCTAATACTTGGGAAATCAAGCGTCTCAACGGTCGTCTGTGATACTTACAGTTCCGGCATAGTGAGCAATGGAGAAGTGGGCTTCCTGCTGGCCAGGCTTTGGTGGCCTGGGCTTGCAGAAGTTGGGAGATTTGCCGAGATGGTTAGAGTTCAACTTGTCCTGGAAGGTCTTGTCAGTAGCCTTGGGAAACATACTCTCCTCCTCAAGGATGGACAAGATACCCAAAGGCTAGATTTTAGGAGAAGAGCGTTAAATAGCATCCCTCGATTTCGTTTATATGAAAAATAATTTAAACTACCTTAAAAAATATATATGCATGAATTTTTAAATCTGTGCTAAGCTTGGGCATGCATTAATTGCTTAGAGTAGCTTAAATATTTTATAAGCTCATAATATTTGAAAAAAAAAAATTTAAGATGAAATGAAGCTCAACAAGCGAGCGAATTAATATTTTAAAGCAAGCAAAAAAAGCTTTCTTTACCTTCTCAATCAGCTCAATGCAAGCGGCAAGATCAAGACCGAAATCAATAAAGACCCAGTCAATACCCTCACGCTTGTATTCTTCCTGCTCTAGTACAAACATGTGGTGGTTGAAGAACTGCTGCAACTTTTCGTTGGTGAAGTTGATGCAAAGCTGCTCGAAGCCGTTGTACTAGAGATGGTCAGCAGCATAAAGGCAAAAGCATTGGGAGGAAAAAGCAAGAGCTCGTTGTATAAAACCGCTTCGTATACAGTTGAAGCATAAAGCAAATATTTTAGCCTTTGTTAGATGTTTTGAAAATGACATCTTTCACAGAGTTGAGTTTTTAAAAAGCGAATCAGAACAATCGTTCTTTTTTACACCACGAGATTCTTTTTTTCACTTTTTATAGTGAAAACGAATCTCATTTTTGAGATTAACAAAGGCTAAAGCATTTGTTGTAAAGCATGAAAGCAAATTAATGCATTTTTGTTGCGTTTGCGGCGAATTTAGCATGATTCCGATACCGATGTTAGGCGCGTGGTTCGAACTTGCAATTGCAGCAGAGGCAGCAGCCGAAGAGCTGCGAAGCAATAACATAGGCCTCCTAAACCGTTACCTTCTCTATCAGTTCGATACACGCAGCCAGATCTAGTCCGAAGTCAATGAAGACCCACTCAATACCTTCTCTAGTGTACTCTTCTTGTTCCAACACAAACATGTGGTGATTGAAGAATTGCTGGAGTTTTTCGTTAGTGAAGTTGATACACAGTTGCTCGAACCCATTAAACTGAGGAAAGGTGGGGAGAGGAAAAGAAAAAAGGGCACACAAAATGGATGAAAAGTGATAAAGGTAATAGTCATTTAAAAGAAGAAGAAAAAAGGAAATTTATTCTAAGAGTTAAAAACACGATTTCAGTTTCCATTCTTATAAAATTCTAGCGATAAAAAATAAAATTACTATCTACATTTTAGTAAAACTATGGTTAGATATTCTCTTTAAAAATAAAAAAACATTTAAAAAAAGTTTTTGTGATATAGGGATATTTCATGCAAAAATTACCTCTAAACCATCTATATAAATAATATGACATATTTCTTTATATATGGTAGAAGAAATAATATTATGAAAGAAGGGAGCATGAAAAGTAAGGAGAGAGTAGGTTCCATACTATTAATACTACTATAGAAGAGAATAAATTTTGTAATTTTTAAAAGTATTTGGAATGTATTTTGAGTACTTTTATGCATAAAATAAATGCTTGTAGCTCAGACACGCTTTCGAGGGTGAACCGTTTGGTTGAATTTTTCATTAATTTAATTTCAATTCTTCATTTTTTAAAATTTTTATGAATAATTATAATTCGCATTCTATTCAACCTGAAATATTTGCTTAAATTCGCCAACAAATACGACACTCAGTCATAATTAAAAAAATAATGAATGATTTAATTATTACATAAACGAATAATCATCATTATATAAACAATCAATATAAAATAATTATATTCTATTGTATTCATTATTTCTATAGTAAATGAATAACTGAAAAATGGGTTATATTTTTAATTCAACTTTACTTTACTTCAATCAATATAAAATATAATTTAATTCAATTCTATTCATTATTTCAAAAGTAAATGAATAATTAAAAAATATGCTAGATTTTTATTTCAACTTCTATGAATTATATGATGGTAATAGTATCTACATGTTATTCTTAACTATGGTTTAATACTTACGTCGAAGATCTCAAAACCGGCGATATCCAGTACACCAATGAAGTGCTGTCTCTTCTGCTGGGTGTCAAGAGTTTCGTTCAACTTCTTGACCAGCCACTTGAATGTCCTGTCAAACATAGCCTTGGCTAAGGCACCCAAAGATGACATTACCTGAAAATTTCCCATTCAATTAGTACTACTTCATTGGCATTGCAGAAGTTGTAGTACATAAAGCCAATGGTTTTACAAAGTAACAAGTGTTTGATAACCACTCGATTTTCGATAGTTATATAGTACCTATTTTATGGTGATTAAAAAAAAATTGAGGAATCATCATAATCTGCAGTGCAGAATTTGATTCTTTTATAATGGTCTCATTTTTAATAGAATTTATGATACCTTCTCTAATGCCGGGTTAATTTTGCATTTTTTTTACAGAACCTTTTACTCTTGTTTTACAATCAAAACAAGAAATAATCTAGGGAAGGTACTCCCCCAATCCTTGTTTTCCTTAGTTGAAAAAAAAAAGGAAAGATGTTATTCACACTTTTGAAGTAGGTACAATCACTGCTGTTAACTGGCAGTCAAACTTCTGATTGATATAGTTAACCCTTTCAGTCATAGCCTCCCCATACTGTCCATAGAATTCAATGGTAATTTCGGGTAGCTTAGAATTGAGAGGTTAAAGAAGAAAAATTAGTTTTCCGTCAACCACTTAACCATTGGTCAGGTTAGCGGTGAATACGGCCGTTAGTGGTGGTCAAACGCTAGTTACTTTACCCTTTACCTTCAAACAAACTCACCTGAGGCATGGAACGACCTTGTGTCACCATCTCAGTACCGACCTTGATCTTGGGCTTGCACAAGTTCTTGTACAAGTCAGCGGCATTGATACCGAGCAAGTGGGCGATCTTCTCACCTTCCTCGGTACCTTCGGGCTCAGCCTGCTCTTCTCGGGGTCTCTGCTTGAACTTCATCTCACCCAAGTGCATGCAAGCGGCGGTTACCTTGTAGATCTCATCCTTGTAGTTCTGACTGAAGCCCAAGATGTCGAAGGCAGTCTTTGGGGCACAAGAAAGGTTTTTATTATTAAGTGTGCGACATTTTAAGATTTCAATTGCTCAGAATGACTGTGATCCATCGAACTACTCAGTTTTGAGTAGTTGAAAGTTTTCTGTCCACTTATTTAGCAACTATCACATGAGAGAAAAGATCTAAAAAGAAATTCGAATCCGCGCTTTTCTCAAGTTTTATATTTTTCAGATTAGATCACTGTCATTTTGAGCAACTCATTAAGTAAGAAGTTTTAGTTGTTCCCAATAATTTTGGTTTCATGAAGATATGAGTTAGCTATTAAGTTTTGTCATGTTTTTGATGTTGATTTAAATTATAATTAAATATTTAGTGCGCTACTGGAATATTTTTTTAAGAAATTTTTTTTTGTGGTATTTCAAATGATAAAAATCAGCTTTCAAATATTTAATCATCTCTTCAACTTTACTTCGTTACTTTAACCTTTATTCTACATGATTTATTTTTGTCTGTTTTTTTTATAAAATACACAGATAATTTATTTATATAATCTTCACTATTTAAAAGGGTTTTTTAACTATGAAAATAGTAAAATGTTACGTCGTACTTAAATATTGATATTGCACTAAACAATACGAAATATGTCTCTAGAGAATTTTAGAATTATCTCAATCTCTTTTTTATGGTTAATTTTGATATGGAATTTTTATAACCAGTAAAATGTTACATCTGCTTAAATATTGCACTAAACAATACGAAATATGTCTCTAAAGAATTTTAGAACTATCTCATTCTTTTAATTTTTTTGGAGTTAACTTTAATATGGAATTTTTTGGAAATATTTAGCTTGGATATAAGGAATTGGGAAGTACAGTTATGCTGTTATAAAACTTTTATCAAAATTTATGCAACATAAATTAGGGTTAGAAACTGTTTTTAGACTAGTTTAGAATACATTCATTATAAAAAGTTGTAACTTTATAAAATGAAATAACAAACAGGAATAAAATGACATAATGGTGATAGGATTCATATGAATAAAAATAAATGAATACAATGGTTAAAATGAGTGCAGGTTTTTAAGTATAGAATATTGAAAACAGTAAGAATATCTGGGTAAAAAGAGAAAATATATAATGTAAATGAGTTTAAAGGTATTCTTTAGGAAGTGAATATTTAAATAGTAGAGTGAATGTGAGTAACGAAAATTGAAAATAAAATAATAGATAGTGGTTAGTAAAGAAAAGCATGCATAGAAGAAAGGAGCTAAAACAAGCAAGCACAAAAACCGAAGCTTTTTCATGATGAAAAAATAAAAACATTTTTTGCACTTACGCAAAGCAGCTAGCCGAAGCATCGTATGTATAAATTTTTGCTTGTAAGCAATTGTAAAAGTCAAAAAGCATGTATAGAAAAAAAATCTGCAGCAAAACAACAAAATATAAAGCTCTAAAAAGATGTTAAAAATAAGTTAATGAAATTTTCAATTGCTATAAAAAAGTCCGAAAGCTACAGCTATTAGTTCAAAATGTATTGCTATAAAGCATCTACTTTTGTTCTATTATAGAAGTGATAAACTGCATTTTGAAGCATATATATCATCGCCTTCTTAATAATATTTTAGCAATGCTCATGCATTTCTATTCAGAAGGCGGCGGCAGCAGCAGCAGCAATGAAGCCATCTAGCTTGAAGCTAAAGCGAAGTTCTGCTTCTGCATTACTGCAGAGATACTCACATCAGTGTCTCTCATTTCTTGAGCGTCATCTACGCTAGGGATTTCTACTTTACCCTGAGACACAAAATGATAGTCGTAGACATCGTCGGACAACAGACATTTGCCTGAGTGAGGAATAAAAACAAAAAATGTCACTCTCCTTTTCATCAAAAATCAAAACCCCCCATCCAAAAAAGTTCTTGTTTGGCTCAAAATCGCGAGTTGGGAGAACGAACGGGTATCAGACATTGACGTAACTAAAACACATAATTTAATGACCCATGTTGAGTTTTAAAAGAATACATGAAGAACATTTTAATTAGTAAGAAAAACATTTCTTTAGTAAAAATAATTAAAAGTGGTGCTCTAAACCAGTGATTCTCAACCTATGATCCGCGGACCACGTGTGGTCCGTGGGAGGATTACAAGTTTCATTGATTTGATAAAGTATCTAGTGGTCCATGGGTATGAAAAGGTTGAGATTCTCTGTTCTAATCTAGAGCCAAAGCATCTAATTACTTATCTAATGGATATTAAACACTTTTCGGTAGGCCCAAAAATATTTTGGATCGTTAAGAAATGAAGTAGTAGATGCGTCAATGTCTTGAGGTCATCTATATATATATTAAGGGGTTTGCTATTGGTGGAAAGGTTTGATATTGGAGGAGATGCTGCCAGGTAGGTTGGTCCTTCGCATTCCAGATTTGTTTACCTCCTTATGATACTTACGTCAGTAGCAATCATTTCCTCTTTGTCATCCATACTAGGGATCTCAATTTTACCCTGGGACACAAAGTGATAGTCGTAGATATCATCGGACAACAGACATTTAGCTGAGTAAAAAAAAAAACAAAGAAGTTACTCTCCATAACCTATCCATCGAACCGAAATCGTAGTTCGGATGTGCTTCGGATCTTGTCATGAAAGAACACACAAAGAGAACGCAAATGATTAGACACAGACGTAACTAAAAGACAAGTTCTCAACGACCTTCCTGAGAATGAAAATTTTTATTACTTTTCTATTAGGGAATATATTTATATAATTTTTGATAGATAACTGAAACTTAAGGGTGTATGAACTTTCATTCTAACTATCAATCGTTTTTCACCAGGTCGTTGAGAATGTTTTAATAGTTGCGTTAATGTCTTAAGGTCTGAGGGTTTGCTATTAGTGAGAGGTTCAGTAGTGACCAAATCAACACTCCGCATTCCGTTTACCGCCCTGCCATACTTACATCAGTGGCTAACATTTCCTCTTTGTCATCCATGCTAGGAATCTCAATTTTACCCTGAGACACAAAGTGATAATCATAGATATCGTCCGACAAAAGACACTTGGCTGAGAGGAAAAAATAATTTGTCAATCTCCGTAAAATTTCTGGTACATAGCAGTTTCACAAAAATACGTTTTTAATGTATCAAAAAGTTGTTTTCCAATCAAAAAGTTCAAAAATAAAACAAAATTAATGTTGAAAACTTTCACTGTTTGAAAATAAATTGAAAAAATTAATGATGTGGAATATTTTTCCCCATTGGAATTTCTTTAATTGGGATGCGTTCCTTCATTAGTTAAAACGATTTGATACTATGGCATAGCCACCTAGATTAATTTCAAATTTTTAAATTATTTATGCCACCAGAACTTTTTGCAAAAAATTTTTATACTTACTCGTAATTCATACAAATATTCATTAAGTATTTACTAAATTTATGCAAGAAAAATTTAGTAATGAATTCTACAAGTAATCAATGTTAGATCAGGATATTTAAGCTTTAAATTTTCACACTTCAATTAAATAAAGTCCTACAAGTTATGTTTTAGCCAAAGTTTAATAAATACTCACTCATTTCGTACATTTCAAGAAAGTAATAATTATAAGAAACCTACTGGTAAACAAGGTTAAAAACTAAATAAATTTAGATATTAATTAACAATTTTTTTTAATATACAATGGAATAAAATTTCTATAATAGGTAGTAGACCTAAAGTTTAAAATCTATAAAACAAACACTAATATTTACATTGAAGAAGTATTGAATTCTACTTTTAAAAAATTTTTAAATTAAAAAATAAATACTTTTTTCTTTTGCTTTTAAATTTTATACTCGAATTATAACATCAATTATTGCCTTAAGTTTAAGTTTACTAATTAGAGATCATAAAATAAACACAAAATATTTATATTACCTTTCAGATCTGGTACACCATTGGACATCATTTGGTAGAAAATATGGTAAGAACGTTCCAGAGATTGTTGAGAGATCACACGAGCTTTCTCCAATAGATCTGGAAGAAACAACAGTCATTGATTCAAACGAACACAAAGTATACATAAATAGGAGTTAAATCTGAAGTAAATACGTGATTTGAATATTTAAGCTTTGTTCAATCTTATCATTAGCTTAATGTTACATGTATCTGTGTTATTTATTGTTTAAAACATATTTCAAGTATATTTAAATTAAACTTACATGTTTCAATATCAGCACCGGCCAGTTTACCCATGGGTCCGAAGTGAATACGGATGAATTTACCCTATTCAAGGAGAGATAAACGTTAATTTTTAGGATAACGTGAATGTAATTTCCATGCTTAACTCAGAAGTACAGAGTTTTCAATACTTACGAAACGGGAAGAGTTATCATTCCTCACAGTCTTAGCGTTACCGAAGGCCTCAAGAACAGGGTTAGTTTGTACGACCTGATCTTCCAAGCTGGGCTGCAAAGTGAAATAAACGTAAGTCACACAACACAGAGAAAATATGAAAGTACTTACAACTAACACTTTTAGATAGGATATATTGTCTTTTCATTTTGGAAGGAACGCTATATGCATTGCTTTTTGTTCCTACTTTGTTTTGCTTCTATAAGGAGTTTTACTCTCTGTATTCCTATTACGTCTTAATTACATTTTCCCGTATTAATTTTAATTGACATTTTAAGCAACTTTATTGTGTTTAATGCTTACGAAAGTATTAGAACATAAATTTATCGCTTATTTATCAAAAAGTTTACTTTTCTTAGTTTGAGTGACATGTGAAAGTCAGAACTATTAAATGATGTGCATTGTGTAGATAGGTTACAGGATTATTTTAAATTTTTGTGTTTTAAACACGTTTTAATTTGATAATTAAATTGTAAATAACACTTACTCCTTTAGCCTTCTCTCCCTTCTTGGTGGAAGCACCGACGTTGGCATAGTAAGCAATTACTTTCTTTGTGTTCTCAGTCTTTCCGGCACCAGACTCTCCTCTGTTGGTATAAATCAATATTTTAGACTGATTTCTAACCAAAGATACGTCATATCTACCCTTTTTCAACTTATATCTACTTAAAGGACTTATTTAGCTGGGGATAAAATATTAATATTTACAGCCTAGTCAATATTTCTTTATTTATACTGTCTTAGGATCTAGGTTTGTTTGATATTTTTGCTTTTAATTAGCCATTTCTTTCTTTATACAGGTATCAAGTCATTCGTGGTAAACTAAACCAGTTTTTTATAGTGCTTCCTTATTATATTTTTTTAATTATAAGCCAAAACTTTGTGGCAGGAGCTTAAGGGTACTTAAACTATTATAATAACTATAATAAGTATTTATTAACATTTTGAAATAGGTTTTAAGGAAAAAGGGGTTTGTTAATCCATGGATTTTATAAAATACTTACGTGATAAGCATAGACTGGTTCTCACGATCTGTAAGGATAAAAAGTAGAAATTAGCACACTCTGCTTTGCAAATGCTAACACTATAAGTCTAATTATTTTTTTCCCAAAAAAAGTATATTTTCGCATTAAAGAATAGTCCGTGTGAATTTATGTATGAAATTTAGGGTTTTTTACCATTAAATTTTCTGATATACTGTGTTATTTTTTACAATTATTCAGAATAATCCATTCATTTTTTCTCTGTGGGTAAATATTGAGAGAATTTCAAATAATTATCAAATGCAAACAAAACTATGTAGTTACAGTTAAACGGCCCCTAAACCTATAAATGGTACATTCTAATTCGCATTTCTTCTCTCTGTGATTACAAATGCTAAATTAACAATACGCATGGTTTAGAGAAGATGCAGTTAGCCTTTGAGAAAAATTCAGTTGGCGGATTTATCAACACTGTATTAATATTCGCTCTTTGGGACTTATGTTATAAATATCCTTTTTTGAGATACAATAAACCTATCTCTAAACTTTGAAAAACCCAGTTAAATTTGAAACAACCCACTTGGCTCTTAAAATCACGGAACTTTGAAAAACAACTAATTTTTAAACAACTCATGGAGCTTTGAAAAGGAGCTGTGGAAAAACCCACTTGATTCTTAAAAACCCATAGAGCTTTGGAAAACTCACTTAAATTTTAAACAGTCCATAGAGCTTTCAAAAACCCAACTTATTTTTAAACATCTCATGGAGCTTTGAAAAACCCACTTAAATTTTAAACAGTCCATAGAGCTTTCAAAAATCCAACTAAATTTTAAACAACTCATGAAACTTTGAAAAACCCACTTAAATTTTAAATAGTCCACAGAGCTTCCAAAAACCCAACTAATTTTTAAACAACCCATGGAGCTTTGAAAAAATCAAACTAATTTTTAAAAAAATTTTGACGTATAAAACCCCATTCTCTAAATCTTAAAAAAATCCAAATTTCAAAAAACCCATAGCAATTTTTTAAAAATAAACCCTCTTAGTAAAAAAAATTATATTACTAGAAATAACCCATAGTACTTTGAAAAGACCCTCTTAGTATTGAGAAAGTAATTGCCTAATTTTTAAATATAAATACATTTTAATTTGAAAAAACTTTAAATTTTAAGGAAACTGCTTAACTTTGAAGAAACCCTCATTTTATTTGAAATGAACACATTTATTTTAAAGAACTTGCTAAAATTTTAAAGAACTGGATAAATTCACTTAAATTTGAGAAAAAAAAAGCCCCGCTTAGTTTTAAGAAAATTCATCTATTTTTTAAAAAACACACGGTTTTCCATGTGGTTTTTTCAGGGTTTTATTGAAAAAACCCAACCCACCTGGGTTCTTTTATCACGTTCTAAATTTTGATTTTTTTGGTAGTTAATTATTGTTCTACATTTAACATGAATATTATAATATATAGGCTTAAAAGTTTTCATCAAAGATATTTCTTTAAATCCTAAAACAGAGATACAATAACTTTTTAAAAGATCACAAAATGTCCTATTCTTTATGAAATATAATTTTAACATTTTGGTTCAGATACGAAAACGTTCTAAAAACTTGACTTTGGTTAAAGTTTCATAGCATGATACCTCAAAACATTTATACCCATAATTTTATAACTATTTACTTGCGGATTTTTTATGAAAAGGGCTAATGATCTCTATTTGATGTTAGAATTTCAATGTATTTCATTGGTTTAAAAAGATATAAACTACTTATCTTAAAGAAACCCTGTTTTCTAAGCCGTTAACTTATTATTATACCTATAGCTTTTTGCAGTAATTTTTATTTTATATTATATTATAATATTATATTACAATATTATATTACTTATATAATATTATTTAATATTATATAAGTAAAGTTAAAATGTAGTTTGCTCTTAAACAATGGTCTCTAAAAGAAATTATTTTCAGTGACCTAAATTCCTGTTCATGATTGAGTTAACATTGATAGGCTAAGCTGTCGTAAAAAGAAGGGGGACTTCTTGGCACCTGCGCCAAAGGGGCTAAAAATAATAGCGGGGCCGTCGAAAAATAATCCGTTTCTTTGGCACTGAATAACATTTTTCCGATCCCCAAAAAGGCATTGTGAATGAAGGCTATCTTGGCACTAGTTGAATAGAGGTTTTTCCCCCCTTCACAGCGGCTGTTTCGTCTCAAATTGTACCTTCAAGAGGAGCTAGTGTGAGAGGGTCTTTTTTTTCTAAATGAAAAACTAAAGAAAAATTCGGAACGGAAACTGAAAGCCGAAGGGACCGGTAGTTCTAATATTAGTTTGAGGCATCTGTTACAAAAAACATTGTTGTTCTGCCAGGTCATTGAGTCTTATTGCTTCCTTTTAGTCTGCTTCCCTGATTCCCACTATTGAGAATTTAAGTTCCATTTGACGTTATGTGTATTTTTGGCATTGAAAGTTTGAATAAGAGGTTGATTAAAATCGTGAGATTCAATTAAGGAATACGATCAAAGTTTAACGATAGCTAGACTAAATTTTAAATATTTATTCAGTCCCATGCTTAGTTTTCAAAACCCTGACTAATCTATAGAGCATTCGCACATGACGTCACTTGGAGGACAAAATCAACGTTGCTAAGGCTGTTGTTAGGGGCGGGACATAGAAGTATCCAATAGCAGCATTCGCACATGACGTCACTTGGCGAATAAACAACGTTGCTAAGGCCGTTGTTAGGCAGAGTCATGTGATTGAAAATACTCTATAGAGCATTTTCAATCACATGGATCGGACCTAACAACGGCCTTAGCAACAGAAATGTTACAGTTTTTTGCCCTACAGAGGTTAACAGTTACAGAAAATGACTGGCCGTGGAATTCTTCTATTGGAGTATTTGCAATCACGTGACCCTATACTTAAAAACCGCCTTAGCAACATATACCTCGTTACCTAGCAACCGCCTTAGCAACAGTTAAAAGCCCTACAAAGGTTAACAGTTAAAAGAAATTAGCTGGTCGTGACGTCACCTGAAAACACTCTATTGTAGTATCTTTTTTATTGAACTCTACTAAGGGATAACTTCAAAAGAAAGATAATTTCAATTTAGAAATAAACAACCAGGGGTGAATAATCTGAAATACAGTTTCTTTAAAAATTAATTTAAAAAAACAAATAGAAGATTAATGTGATTAATTACTAAATTGTAAGCTTTAGACCCCTTTAAGATAAATTTTATTAGAGCTTATATGATAATTCAAGGACTTAACTTTACCATTTAATTTATTTTAAAAGTAATCACCGTCGTTAAAGTTTTTTGCATCAGAATTTCGTTTCTTAAACTTTCGTTTTAATTCAATTTTATAGAATTGGTGACTTATGTCTGAACTTTATCCCATAGAGTACTAGGTTTTATATTTTTAGGATTCTTGGACGATTCCTAATACTTACTGGACAACATAGCGCTGTAAGCTTGATCAGAAATGGCGAAAAGATGAGGAGGCACTTCAGTACGCCTCTTGCCTCTGTACAAATTCATGCAACGAGCAGTGTAGATGGGAAACCTCTTGTAAGGGTTGATGGCTACGCAGAAAAGTCCAGAGTAGGTCTGTAAGGTGTAAAGTAAATTGTGATATCTGTTTTTCGATAGTTCTTGAAGATAGAAATTATTTTTATAGGCATTCTTTTATGCACGAGATTTTATTGTGTGCTCATCGAGGTTCAAGAGAAAAATAACATTTACTTTTGTAATAACCTTTGTTGTTAATTTTTAAATTTTATCTGAGATGTTTAAAAAGAATTCTTATATTGTTTAGCATTATTCATTTAGTTGTGTGAGTAGTGTATATTTTTTTCTTTTAACGGTTGTCATATTTATTTTGTTTAAAAACTTTTAATAACCAAACTATTTTTTTTTAATCTGTGTGTTTTTTTGTAAACGTTTTGCTAGTTTGGTAAATTTCGACTGAGTTCTGATAAATTCTATTGATTGAGTTCTAATAAAGAAATACTTACGTAAATAAGTTGAGCGTAGTATCGCTGTCTCAAGTTGTGCAGTACACTAGCATCGTTCAGGTATGTCAAGTTAGACATATCCTCGGCCTTCTCATACTTGGGAGGGTTGACTTGTTGCAACAGATCCTTCTTAACTTGTCGGTTCTAGAATAGAAGAAATTATCGGTAAGATATTTTTACATGTAGATAGATACTTTTTACAGATAGCACAAAACTATTTCTCTCTGCTATAGATTTATTTATGTTTCTTTACTTTCAGTGATATATTTTTATAAACTAACGAGAATGGTAAAATTAAGGGACGAAAAGTTTTAATGGGTATAAAGTTGTAGTTTTGAAACAATTTTAGGCTTTTTAATATTTTTTTATTACAGAATGAATTTGTATATTATTTGGATTTTATACAATGTGATTGATTTAATATAAAATAAACAAATATCTCCAAACTTAAATTTGGAAATACTCATTTCAGACATTTATAGTTAGGTGTTTAATAAATAATTTGGTATATTTTTCGTTAAATTTCATTTAGAACTTTATGCAGGTCCCTCTAGTTTATCAGTTAAGAAGAATTATTTTCACCTTTTTTTTAAAAAAAATAATTTCATGTGCATCGAGGGATTAGGTTATAACTATGAAACAATTTTAGGATTTTTATAGTTTCACAATTAAATATTGTATTTGTGTATGATTCATTATTGTTGATTCCGATAAATATATTTTACTAGCTGACTCCGTTACTCGGGGGAAAAAAGGCTTTTCAAACTTGTGTTAAAATAAAATAAAAATATTTTCTTCTTTGTGTAGGAACATAAAAGGGCGTCATTTAGGGGTAATAGTGTCAACGGCCTTCCCTCTAGGATCCTTTTTTTAATGGTAAACTTCCTTCTGATATGAAAAAACCTTAAAAAATATCACATGTTTTGAATTAATGTGTGAAATCCCCGTCTTAAAGGGTGATATTTTCAAAAGTAAAAAAAATCAGAAGCTTAACCCCCCCCCCCTATTTTGAGGTTTTATTTTATCTTTTGTTCTGTCCATCCATTTCTGCAATTGGTAATGTATAGTTGTTTAAAATTCATCTGCCTACGCTTCACAATAAATGTGTAAATGTTTATTATTGAACAACCCTTTCTATAGACTTAATATTTATTTCCCCCTCATCCCGCTATGTTATATAAATTTACAAAACAATTTAAGAAATTAATACTTTTCTAAGGTGTAAAACAAAGCCTTAAAAAATGCATAGAATTAAAGTGTTAATACCCAGTTTTTAAGAGTGATATTCAAAAAATGGTCTGGGGGAGACCCCCCTGTTATTCAATGTAATAGAATTTTCTAAATTTCAAACATGTGTGTAGTCTTAAGCCCCAGTAGATTTTGATGTGAGTTAGTGACTGGATGAGTTATTTTTATAAATTTGTATGTTATTCAGATATTTTTTATTGGGTATTTTCAATTCAAACTCAAATTTTAACGATTCATTTATCAAAATTTCAATTCTAATTTGTGCTTCAATTTCACCCAGAACTTTACAAAGTCCTCTTTAATTTTTCAGATGAAGCGTATATTTTTCACCTTAATAATTTAATTTTGAAATAATTTGGTTCAATTTCGTTCATTGTCCCGCTAAATATCGCCAAGCTGTTTTTAACACGAAATATTCAAAATATCACCAAATTTTTATGGTTGCTATCGATGTAAATATTTTAATCGATTAGTTTGTTAATTTTACTATCATTTCTAATTTTTGGCGTCCAAAATAGCTTGAAGATATTTAGCGGGACAGTTAACCGAATTGAACCAATAATTCTGTTCTATGTAAGCTTTTTCTTTTTTCAAAATCATAATTTTATTTTGTAAGGTCAGTAAGTTATAGGCTTACTTCATTGAGGTAAAAGCATACTAACCTCTTGTCCATCAATCTCAACAGTGCAAATGTCTCCCTTGGTTTCCTTGATCAAACCCATGATGAAACCTTCCTTCTCATCCACAACCCATACCATCTTTTTACCATCGTATGGCTTGGTTTGATCCTTACGTTTCTGTTCCATAGAAACGTAGAGGTACTGGGTGGGATCAGGATCTTCGGTTGCCATTTTGGTTCTTTAGTGAAGTTCGAAGTTTACGAAGAAAAGAGACGCTTCCACCAACTTGCGACAAGAACAGCCTCTAGACCCTCGGTCTGTTGAACAAACACACGGAATTAAAAACACTGAAGAAATACACAAAATACATCGTTGGCATTACAGATTGTTAGGTAAGCATGAAATACACTAACGGCCGTATTCTGTGCCACCTGACCAACGGTTAACCAGCAATAAAAGAAGGAATCACTGACTGTGATTGGTGGAACCCTTCTTTGACTGCTGATTAACCGCTGGTCAAGTATCACAGAATACGGCCGTAGGAAGAAATTTAAAAGATTTTGAAACTAGTCAATCAAAAAAGTATCAATATTTTTAATAATAAAACGTTCCAAAGATAGTTCCGACAAACTCGGGTTTAATATTACTCCTTACAAAATTCGCGATGAGCCTTTACATTCCCTACTTTTTTTAGCCGAAAGATTTTAAACAGGCTTTTCAGCTTAAAATGTTTAAACTAAAAATGCCATGTATTTTATATCAAAGTTTACTTTAAGTATCTTTAGTTAAAAAGTAACTGAAAGTAATTACAGAATTACACCCAATAAAATTCCAGATCAACTTTGAAAAAGATATTTTTGATTCATATAAAAACAGGTATAATATTTTAATCATAGAAAAGAACTTGAAACACAGCATCAATTGTTTTTCTTCTCTAAAAAATTTTAGGTAATAAATTTTGAAAGGAAAGTTAATTTGAAAATAGGTATTACGGTAATATTTTTAAATTCTTTTTTTAAATTTCAAAATAATAAGTTATTCAACTATAACTTTTTCAAGATAGAAATCACAATAACCAAACGTAAAAGTAAACGTATCACAACGTTTAAAAAAAGACTTCATATATAATTCAAAATAATATCCATGTAACAAAATATACCAGACAAAAAGCTTTTATTGAGTTTTATACACTTAATAGTTATTAAAGGAATTTCAGTAAGAATTTTCCCAATTAATAATAAACTTTGAAAATCGTATAAAAACAAGATAGAATTTCTAATTTTCACACATCTTTTAACTTAGAGTTACTCTACAAATGGTACCTTAGTCTTAAAATTTAATTAAATCTTTATAAACAGGCGTAATATATCTTAATAATAACCATTTAATGTATTTATGCAGTATAGTAAGAAAACATAATTCACGTAAAAAATTTTTATAGAAGCGTACGACTTTAAACGAAATGTGAAAGGAGACAGGAGGTACTATATGAATGAAATATTTAAGTAGTGGGTTTAATAAAGTAAATAAATTTTATGTATATTAAATATAAAAAACATAAATAAATTTAAAAACAATGAGAGGTGAGAGAGTAGTTATAGAACACACACTTTTAAAATATGAACTAGCCTATACAAAAAAGTTCAAGTACAAAAAGGACTTTTACGATAGTATCATAAGCTTTTCAAATCGTTCTAATAAACATTCATTACACAAGGAGTATTATATCTATTATATTCAGTACTATCTTTTTAAGATTTAAACTTTAAAATACTTTAGGAAAAGACAATGTCTCCTCTTTTGGAGAAATAATCCAAAGAGATTCCCAATTGGGTCTGAAGAGAAATTTCAAAGCAAACCTTTCACTTGAAAACGTGAGGAGGGATAGAGAAAGGCAACAGGTCCTACACACAAACCTCGCAGCTAACAACAAGCTCGCAAGTTTGTTTTAGGAGCACTTCGTCAAGCGGTGTGGGGGTGGGACTTTTAAAAGCTCGACCGAACCAAAAATGAGGGGGAGGTATATCGCACAGCGAAGCCGAATCGCATAGGACGGTGATAATCCAATAGGTAGTTGGTGGTGGGTGATCGACGGCGGTCCCAGAGAGAGAGAGAGGCGTATATCCAATACACAAACACACAATACACACTCGGAGAGAAGAAGACAGTAAGACACTTACACGCTCGAGAGCTATTCTGCACCGTTGGAATGGCCACCAGGCTCTTATAAACCTAGGCTATCAAATATCGAGCCCGAAGGATGCAAATCGCGAGGTCTGCTGCGATTGGCTGATCCGGATAGAGGGGTGGGGGGAAGAGGAATCCTTTCCTAAACAGAGCAAGGCACTTGCCAGCATCCAAGAACAAATAGAACAGAGGAATCGTCGTAGTGAAAGGGGGAAAGAGAACGGGATGACGTCTACTGTCTTCGTGCCATTTTTGGGTCAGACGTACGGCAGCGTCCTATGGAATCTGCTTCCACCACTTTTCTCTCATTGCCTTCTCGATTTAGGTTACGGGGCATATCTCCTTTTCTCATGGGAGAAGGGGTCTAAAAATAATTGCGGGGCTTTCTTGTTTGTGCCCCCTTTCGAATGGGAGACGCCCCGCTCGTTCTTTTGGGGAATGTCCCCAAAGAGGCGTCATTAAACTTCTGATTCATCTGATCTTGAAAATTTTGAGCGTGAAGGCCCCTTCCCATCAAACTTTGAACCCTTCGCCAGAGATTTCTCTCGGTTTGCTAGTAAAATGTGTCAACGCGTGTTTTCTTTGATGTGTTTATGGTTTTTCACTTCTGTTTAATAATTATGTTTCTTTTATAAGGGAAACATGTGTTTAGGTACTTTATTTCGGTATTCCCAGATATATCTTTGTTTAAGAACATTTTTTTTAAAAACTAAATCAAGATTAAAGAAAAGTTAAAGAAAATTTTTTTTGATGCATGTGTCAGTGTCATGTTTGAAAAAAAAATATTTAAATGCATAATCCTTTTTTTACCTTTTTATTTCTCTCAAATTTTGCTGTTATAAAATTTCACTCGGTTCGTGAATAAAATGTTTTAAAGTGTCTTTCCTGAAGCTTAAAAATTCATTCATATTTTATTTGGAAACCATATTACTCATTTTATTGATTCCAGAATTCGGCGAATGGTATTGAAAATATTTATTTTGTTAAAATTTTAGCGTTATTTTTAACCTAATAAATGTTTGTTTAATTAAAACATTAATTGAACTATCAGTTTTAAGCAAATGTAAAAATTAAGATGGTGCATTTGTATAAAAAATCCAAACAAATTAAAAGATTTTAAAGAATTAAAAAGTAAATAATACAATAACAAAAATGAATAATACAGGGTGAACCAAAAGAAAAAAGAACAGATAAAAGCACGCAATTTGTTGCATCCTTCTGGGAAACTCAAAATTTTCTTACACAAATTTTTGAAAATAAATAGTTCATAAAATTTTAGATAGATGGCTCGAGAGCTTTAAGGGAAAGCAAACCTTGAGGTCCCTATTTTCATGTGTCGTAGGGAAATCAGATTTTCTCAAAATATGAAGGTGAAAAATTGTGAAATGTTGACAAAATTGCAAAGTTATTAAACTTTGTAAAGATTGCTGTTGAAAAGGTTGATTAATTCAAATTATAAGTTTTTAAGTTAAATCACTTTTCCTCTCAGCTGGTCAAATTTAAACAGGATTATATTATAAAAAAAAATAAAAAACTTGTATTCCTTATTTATACCTTATTTATATTATTATATCATCACCGGTTGCATTTCAAATAAAGACATTTTGATGTAACACAACCTTGATAGCCAAAATTTTATGGATAATACATTTTTTTAATGTAGTCTATTCCACAGAGTACTAGAACCAGGGGCGGGTCCAGGGGGGAGGCCCTGGGGGCCATGGCCCCCCCCGAGAAACCCTAACAAGTAGCTTAAAAAACACTTTCTTAATGTTAAAATTCAAAAAATTTTCTGGGGGAGAACCCCCAAACCCCCCTTTAATATTTTGACATCCATAGGCGCCAACTTTTATAAAATATTGGGGGGGGGGAGGGCCAGTACAAGACATTAAAAAACATAAAATTAAAAGAAACAACCATTAAGTTTACGTGCCTAATTACCTAATTTTGTATCAGATGTATAGATTAAATTTCGTTACATGTCCCTTTAAATATCGCCAAGGTGTAATATTTTGAGGTGCATTTAATGTAAAAGTTTTGTGTAATTATTGCGAGCTCGAAATAAGATGGGGGTCTGGGGGATCTCTCCCAGAAAAATTTTAGAAATTTCTCTGTTAAAAGTAGCATTTCAGCTTAATTCGAAAGTTTGGGGTCTCTCTCCAAGAAAATTTTTAAAATTTGACCCTTAAAAGAAATTTTTAACACATTCTGAGACCTTTTGTGGATTACCCTCTCCCCAAATAACCGCTCTTGAAAGGGATTCAAAACCAGAAAATATCCAAACATCACAAAATATTGGGGGGGGGGGCTTAGCCCCCCTTCAGCTAACATTGGATGGGGCTCAAGCCCTCTCAAACCGGTAATACTATAGTTTAAATACGCGTATTTGCAAAAATTTTCAGGAGAGGACCCCCGGCCCTTTTCAAAATTGGGCATCTATTTATAATTTCATCCTTGAAAATTCTGTGGTTTACATGAGTTTCATTCTGTGGTTTTAAAATGAGCTGAAACTTTATTTTTAGAGGCAAATTTTCAAAAATTTTCTTGGGGGCACCCCCCAGACCCCCTATTAATTTCTCATGGTTACTTATTTGCTGTTTTCTCCTTGAACTTGTTTCTCTCCTCTCATTTTAGGAGTGTAAGAAGTTACCCTCTTTAGGTGTTATCCAATGGATACCAAATGTACAAAAATGAGTAGAAAAACTTCTATTTGAAGCCAAATTTCACAAAAATTTCTGGGGGAGGACCCCCAGACCTCCCCACATTTGCTTTCGAGCTAGCATTATCTGAAGAAACCTTTATAACTTAAACAAAGTTTCGCATTTTATTTATGTTATACTCGGAAAATTGGGAGCCAAACACCTCGCGAACACAAGTATTATTATGGCCTTACAAAAATGTTTCACCCCCCCACTTTCTAAAACAATGGCACGGGCCCTGGATATCCTCTAAGTTACTATAAACCCCTAAAAAGCTGCTTAAAAGCAAGCACTCTTCAAAAAATTTTCTGAGGCACTGAAAATTTCGAATGTAATACCCTCCGACTTTGACATGGCCCCCCCCGAAAATCTGGTCTGGAACCGCCCTTGACTAGAACAGAGAGTCCACGGCCATAGGCCCTAATGGAAATCGAAAATCATGACATCTTGTTACAGGTTGGGAGAATTGTGGCGCTGGGATCGCACTAAACGCACTAGCGTCTGGATCCAGTCTGAATCGTTCGCCGGCTGCCTATGGGAGATCGAAAACACCTTTTTGCGCATGCGCTAAGTTCTAATTTGGCGAGAGATTTAAGCGGCCGGCATACGTTCCAGAATCTAGAGTGGCGCCCTCACATCAGTAACGCATTTGAAAATAGCCTCGTGGACCCTCTGTTAGGATATTTCTCTGTGGTCTATTCTAAATAAAAATTTTTGGTCGACGGGTTTCCAAAGAAAATAGTTTTAATCGCTGGACAGAATGAAACATTCTGTTATTGAACTGTTCAGATTCTTTTAGGGAGATTCCGAGTACGCTTTCGATATGTTTTTTAAAAAATTATCGATTTTAAATTATTTATTTTTTTAGATTACCGATAAATTTCTAGTTATACATGTGATTGTCATACAACTTTTATCCATCCAATCATGATATATTTGAACTTATTACTTTTACATGGGAAAGAATTAGTTTTATGTTAAAAGAAAAGCTTACTTTTAAAAACCGTCATTATTATTATTATGCATGAAAACTGATAAATGTGCCCTTGAAAATAGTAATAGAGCATTCGCACATGACGTCACTTGGAGGACAAAATCAACGTTGCTAAGGCTGTTGTTAGGGGCGGGACATAGAAGTATCCAATAGCAGCATTCGCACATGACGTCACTTGGCGAATAAACAACGTTGCTAAGGCCGTTGTTAGGCAGAGTCATGTGATTGAAAATACTCTATAGTAACCCAGAACCATGGAACTTGAAGACTGTATTGTACTAGTTCCATGCCCAGAACTTAAAAAGTTTAAAGTGTTTGTTAGAAAACAATAAAAGTAAGTTTAAAGTAAAATAAATGTAGGTTTTGTCTTTGTTTTTTTTTATTTGGTTTTACATTTTAAATGGCTTGAAAGGTTTGACTTATCAAGTTTGTTTAAGTTTAAACCATTCAGATCTTTACAGATTTATTCTCATTTTTAGGGTTGGAAGTATAATAAAACTCACAAAAAGTTAACAGTATTTGGATAATTATAATAAGTTAATAATCACAATGCCTTAATACTTTTAGGCATTAAAAACCACATAAATATATTCGACTTAGATACTAAATAATAACTTCAACTTAATTAGTAAATAAACAGTAAATTTCAAACATAAAAATTATTAAAATAAAAAAAAATAGTCTAAATTAATGCTGCAGTAACTTTAGAGAAAAAATATGGAGAAACCATAAATATATTCAAAATAAGATACACGTTAACCTATCCATCACATAATGCAAGGAATTCAAATGAGGGGAAAATTAAAATTATTATTGAAATAAAATTTTATCTTCATAGAGTATGGCAAAACAAATTAAATTTAACGTTTATTTAAGTAAATTACAGGTTTTGCTATTTTTACCTGTTTTTAATAGCTTTTGTCCTTGATCCTGGCAAAAATCCCTTTTTTTGTAGACAAAATGCTCAACCCTGTTATTTACTCATTCACACATTTTTTTATCAAATAAATTTTATGAAGATTTTGGATTTTCACTTTGTAAAATTCTTTATGTGCATCTCTGCTATATGTAAAAAACTGTTTTACTCTTTTAGCACAATTGAAGTTTTTGAAGTATGCACCAGCTTGTAAAGAAACCTCATTTACACAATTTAGTTTTTAGCAAATATTTTAGCTTTTAGTTATTGCTTTCTAAGTATTTCCTGGCCCATGAACCCACGGCCATAGTCATAGTCCCTGAACCTGTGAATCACAACCCATAATAAAAGTATCAGAGAGTTTAGAAATTTTATTTCTGACTAGAACTGTTAAATCTTGCATGATTTATGTTTGAATTATCTATTATTATTGGGCTTTGAATTAATTGCCCGTAATAGCTTGCAGGATGGAAATTTTCTTTTTATTCCTTTAAATAGGCTAATGGGAATGAAACTACTCTGGAATTAATTGATGAAGAGTTCGAGTTATATACTTCAAATTTCATAGAAATACTTCTGAAATCGGATGAATTGTGTGTTTCTTTATTTAACAACAGCTAAAACTGAAGATAGTATCATTAGTGAACCAGTTAAAAATTGGCTACAAAGTCTTGCTAAAACTTGACTTGTATAACTTACTTTCTTAATATTGTAATTTAAAAAATCTAAAAATAACCTAATTACGTATCACAACAAAAGGAAACAATGCTTACATTTTTTAGACCAACTTTAAGAAAAAACTTAATTAAATTCAAATAATTTAATTTGATAAAATCTTTATGATTAAAAATATTTTAAATATAAAATACATTAACATAAAAATATGTATTTTTAAATAAAGTTTCAGTAAAAAGTAATAATTTATTAGTGATAATTTTAAATCAAGTTCCAGAAGAAAATTGTATCATCCTAAATATCGTTTGCTACTTTGTTTACATAAGCGTCATTAGTGTGAATATTTTATTAGGGTAAACAAATATGTTTTCTAATACTTATTTTTTGTTGATTTATTTATATTGAAAGTCCTTTGAAACTGAAAATTATTAAATCTAAACAATCTAAATAAAATAAATCTTTACTTTACTTAAGTCTTACTATTAATTTTTCACTTTTCATTATTAATTATTATTTCATTCATTAATTTTTTCACTTAGAATGGCTTTGCCAGAATTATCGTGTAAAAACGCATCAAACCACGGTGATAAATGGATTTTAAAGCATTGCTTAGGAAACACAGATGTAAACTTCTGCTTTGCATGTTGTGTTCTGTTCTTGGAAGAAAAGCAATTGATGGTCCGAAAAGAAGCCCAACTGTCAGTTTTACTCGATGTTCTACAAAGAAATCCTCGCGCAATAGTTAATATGGTCTTGAAAGATGACCAGGTTTCCTTGCATACAGCAATTTTATTTCTAGGTAAGTAATATTTCTAACTGATAGTATTTATTTTGTGAAATTGCTCTTGTATATTTGCATTCAGGTTGTGGAATTTTTCAAGTTATTACTATTGAATTAAACATTTATCAGTTATAATATTTTAACAAAAATGTAACCCAAAAGGTTTAAGGTAAATTTATTGCTTTATTGTATGTTTTAATTACGATACTTTTGAAGTTTTGCTATTTAAATCTAACAAAAATAAGTATAATAAACATTTTTAAGTCACTTTTTAAATCTTACAAGAAAAACATTAATATTTGTTGCTTTTCCTGTGTTTCATGAACTGCATAATTACCAAATACTCAAAACATTTTATAGTACATACCTATAGGTAATTTTAATGAATGTAAACGTTTTATTATAATAAGTGTCATTTATACAAAAATTTGTATTGCACAACGAAATTCCAGTGAAAGTAAATATCGAGTTTCATTTATTTAGATATCTAAGAAAAATTTTAGAATATTAAGGTCCGTCATAGGGAACATATGGATATATTTGTATATTTAAGCAATTTTTGTTGACTATCTAAGTAACTTAATAAACAATGCTTTATTAAAAAGTTTTTTGGTCGATAATGTTAAAAGTGAGACTGATTTATTACGCTTTTAAAGTTGTGTAATACAACCCAATCCAGCGGTTTGAAATTTGACTCAAAAAACCTAAAACAACAGGGTTTTAACTCGTTTTGGTACACCTAGTCTGACTTTCAGGGGGGGGGGAATGGCTCCCTCGCCCCTCTTATGTACGCCCCTGGGGGGAAGGCATAAAACTTTATATTCTTACAGGGTTCAAATCATACATTTAAGTGTTCTGAAAAACTGTATCTAATCAATTATCCATCTATTAAAGTCTACAAAGTTATTTTTGTACTCTTCCGAAGCCGAAGTCCACACTCTTAAAATAGTATTTTCAAAACTGAGTAAAAAAACATTCAAATCAAATCTGAGTATTTCACAATCTTAAACTGGCTCCAAATGAAATTTACTCGAGTTTTAAACATGTATAAATTCATTTCTGAAGATATTCAGGTACTCAAAAATTACACATCTTGCCCTCATGGCCTATGTCAAAATTATCCGTTTCGATGGTACAGTATTTGATCAGAATGAGACTAGTATTCACTTGCAAATAGTGTGATGCCGCTACTGAGCGAGATAGGTATCCCGTTTTCAAACGTCTTTTCTACTTCATTTCGACTCCTCTTCCTCCCTTCACTGCAAACATTAAACAAATATACATATAATTTGAGTGGTAACTATTGAATTGTTTGAAATTTAGTAGGTATTTCTGGTATTTCAAAATTGAAAGAATTGTGTATTCATATTAGAAACAAAAAGTTTCATATCAAAAGGAAACTATCGATGTAGGACTAATTTGAAATCGTCATTTTTCTCAGTGCAGTTACATAACCCGGGAATGAACTAAGAAAAAATGGTCCCTTCCAAAAATGTTTCTTGAACTAAGGTCGTATTGTATAGTCGTCTATAGTTTTCGTATGTAGTTTTAGTAATAAAATAATATTATTGTATTGCATATATTGTTTCTGTATAAAAGGGGGGCACTATTGAGTCGCCAACAATATTGAAAGTTTGAGAAGCACTGACCTAATCACATTCTATGAACAATTGAACATGCTTATAACTAAATATATGAATCAGTGGCTGGAAAAACTTTGCATGTCGTTTTTTTTTCACAAACTCGGTTTTTGATGGACAAACGATCTGTGTCACTTGCTTTATTCAACCTTGAAGTAGTTAGTTTTCAAACCGCTAGATAGCCTATAATGCGCTAGAAAGGTTGGAATCATGCTTGGGTTTGGTGGAAAAACGTTTCATGTTGAAAGCGCTGCGTCGTAACGAATAAATTGAACTTCCGCTACATGCAAAGTTTTTCCAGGCAGGTATTCACAAGGTTTATAGAATATAAGGTTGGCTCTTCACATAGAAATGGAAAATGCTCGTGACGTCTCGTTTCCGCTGCCAGTGACGTCATTTGTAACGCCTCCTAACTGTTTGAACAACCAATCACTTTCAGTTTGAGCGGGATAAGGGAAAGATACTGGTGGCATGGAAACTTAACGCTCCGTCTTAACAAGCCTGATTGGCCAGTGTAAGCTTTGGCTCGTCACTTCCGCTGCCAGTGACGTCACTGGTAGCAGTGTCAGATGGGCCCCCTCTGAGGTATTCATATGTGTGATGAAGTTTAAAGAAGATATCTCCCAAATAGTAGTTTTAATCGAATCTATCGAGTATATTACATTTTATTGCATATTTGGGTAAAACTCCGTTAGAGGAGTTCCCTCTCAATATCACCCGGTCCAATCGTATTACAAAAAGTAGGAATATTCATAAATAATTTAAAACTCCTGAATTAAAATGTTTAATTAGATCAATAACTATTCAGTTTATTAATAAAAGTCAGAAAAATTTGTTGATATTTTTGGATGCAATGTGTCCAAAAGAACCGGGCGATATTTAGCGGGAACTCTAACGGAATTGAACCCATATTTGTTATAGGAATAGCAAATTAAATTGAATTCATGTATTTGTAGGGGATTTTAAAATCTGAAAAAAAATATTAATAGGTAGTTGTATTCAAGCTGTATTATTATCATATTTTGCCTGAATTTTCAGAGCAATGGGCCCATTGGAAACCTTAGTGTTTGAAAATTTCCTGTTTTGGAAAGTGCAAAGAAAAATGTCTTCTCATTTTATTTGTGTGAAAGTTCAATCGAGAAAGTTTTTTTTAAGTAGAAATCTTGCCTTACATTTTATTGTGGCAACATTGAAGTTAAGTTCAAAAAGTTTTGTTTCCCAATTTCAATTATAAATATTTATTTTTTACTTTTGGTTCATAGTTCGTAGATGGAGCACATTTGAACACAAAAAGTTGGGGCACATTTGAATGTTCAAAAATGCGTCCTAGTTCCATTTTTTATTTTGAATGTTAGACTTTAAATGTAGTATTTTAAGTTGTTTTAAATTTAATTAGTATAATTATATCTATTATCAACTTGAAATTCAAAGCTTTTAGGATTCCTCCAGTTTTAACTTGAATGATGGAAGTTAGATAAGTTTAAGAAAATGGTTTTCTGTTTAAAAATAGGTTTTTATTTAATATTGGTCAATTTTTTATGCATTTATCCCTTTTAAAAATTTATATAATCTTGCAAACTTGCAAACTTTTTCTTTCTTGAGGCCAGAAAAGGTGCTATTTTCAATCTCAATCTGGCAAATCTCCTCAAATATTAAGGATATTTCTATGATATTTTCTGGGTTTTTTTATGATATTGCAAGCAATTTTCTTACTGAAGTTTTTGTTCTATCGGACTTTTGAAACACCCTGTATATTTCTTAATTTTACTGCCAATTTTTCTTAAATAAGAAATATTTTACGTTCTGTCATTTACTCTGCGTTTTATTGATGCAAATAATAGTATTGCTCGCTCGTTTAAACACCTTTAATATTGAATTTGTGTGAGCCGAGGTATTACTGTATTTTAATTTCATCGCACCTAAGTCGAGATCCGACAGTAGGTATATAGGATAGGTCGGATAGGTCCTATAGATAAAGTCAGTAAACACGGAAAATAAAGGTTAGTGATGTTAGCGGGGATGAAAGGCGGCCGAGAACAATAGAGAGTTATTATTAGCTTAAGAGCGGAAGGATATAAGAAGGTAGGAACAGAAGAGAGCCAGTTGAATGTCGCTTGGATAGGAATGACTCTTGTGACTGAAAACGTGACAGAGGTTTATGGCTGGTCTATATATCTCTGTTGAAAGTTTCTGTGTCTTTAGTGTTACCATTCATTTATTTGGATAGGGATGCTTAGGAGTTTTATACACATTTTCTTAGTAACTAGTTTCTTTTCTTAACTGACTAAACATGGTTGAGTTTTCTCTAGATCTCACTGGTTTTGAGAAATAAACGTATTTCTTTATTCAGAGCATTTTTCAGCTTGACACACAAGCAGAAACGTTAAATGAACATAAATTTTCAGCTTCTTTTGAACTCAGGAATGTTAGAAGTGATGCAATCCTACAGTGCTTTTATGTCCAATTTCTTACGGGTTTTATAGCTTTTTCCCATTGAAATTTACTCTCATTTGATGATATGATATCGATTCAATACTAAAAGAACTCAAATTAAAAAAAACTTTCTAGTTTTTTATTTTAACCCTTCAAGTTAGTAAGGGAGAGAAAAGATATTGTGAATATTTGATTTCAAGTACAACCCAATTTTAATGCTTTTTTGCTAGCTGTTTTTATTTTTTATCATTGTGATTTAAATTCCTTACAATAATTATTCTTATAATAAGTAATTATTTTGAACAATTTAATTCCTTCGCCTACTCGGCCTTTAGCCTTAAAACCTTTCACTTGGTAAGGATGGTCTTTGGGTCGATACCTAAACCTTTTTACGAGCATCTGTTTGAAACAGAGAAAATTTATAATAATGAATACAATTTATAACGACGATTTCTTTCAAATCCCTGTACTTTTCTTCATATTTTTTACTTTGTATTTTCCATTACGTTAAACTATTTTATTAGAAATCTGAAACAATTTTTTTGTGAATTTCTTAACTTCTTAAGCAAATTTTCTTTTTTAATATAATTATCCCTTTTATAGTTATTATATTGTAATAAACATAATAAAATGTAATTATTACATTGCTGAATCAGTGTTTGTTGAAATATTCAATACTTGAGATCATGATAGGGGAAGACAATGAAAAAAATTTACAAATTTATTTTTCAAACCGAAAAATTAAAATTCTGAATGCTCAAAAATAATCTTGGTGCACACACACACTTTTAAAATTCTTCTTTCCCCATCTAAATAAAATTTGTAAAGTTTCTTAAAAACCTTTTAAAACAGCAAAAAGTAAAAGTCTAACACACGCAGTGTTTCATTGTACATACCACGTATGAAAATACATTCATAGTTCTTATAACTCTGAGAATTGGAACAAATGGAATTTTTTGGAAATTTTAATGGATTTTCTTGTTTCTTAGGCTATGTGTAATGGTTTTAATTTCACATTGTTATCCTTGTTTCTTTACCATACCTCCAAAATTAATGTATTAAAATACATAAACAGATTAATTTTTGTCTACCTTGTCTTCAGTTCCATCCGCTGTTTCTTTAAAAATGTCATTTGTTAACTTTTTCAGTCTGAAAAATCCTAACATGCTATCACAATTTATCTTTTTTACAAAAATTTCCTCTTTAGAAGGGGCATGAACACAAATACGGATACTCAAGTTTAAAATTCGAAAATAGATTTTTTTTTTTTAATTGAAGTGTATTTTAGAAGAATTTGCGAAATTGAAGTGGTGATAGATATTGTATGAAAACAAATTTTATCTAGAGGCAAACGTGAAATTAGCTCTCTGAATAAAAGAAAATTAACTAAATATAATAAATTTACTGGTTTTAGACGAAGAGAGTTATTTTAGTGCATCACTAATATTTTTCTTCCCCTTTGATGACAATAAATGATTAAATGGTATTTACAAGGTAAATCATCGAGGTTTTGACTATTTAGTTTTTATCTTAGAAGTCAGCAGATCTTAATCATCTTATTTTTTATAGAATTTTGAATGCCAAAATAACTTAAGATGTACCTTCGGACACGTTCTTGATTTGTCTGTAGGTAATCGGCGTTATTGAATCTTGTTTTGTTAATGTGAATGCATCTTGATACAAGTTAAATTACTTTTGAATGGCTATATATTGGTTGGCGATTATGTTCTAGAAAGTTTTTGAGAAAAATAAAGCATTTTGTAATCTAGCTTTTTTAAAATTTTGATTATACTTTGTGTTTAATGTAAATTACATAAAAAAATCTACAGCACTATACAATCACATTTCGATATGATAATGAAGAAAAAATTTAAAATTTCTACCGAAGAAGATTTTTGAAAGTTACTACCATAAAATTTTGGCCTAACTTAATGTCAATCAAATTATTTTACGGATTTATTTGAGTTTTTCAGGATATTAATTTGAACCATTGAAATGATAAGATCAATTTAGCATGATCAATGAAACTATTAACTCTTACTTCGATTTAAAAGTTCAATGTGATTTATATATTTTTGGTAAGAAACCAAGACAGGAATCAAACAAGTTCCTTTAAATGATATTTACGCTCTAAAAATCTTTAGTTTAAAAAATCGATTGCTAATATACATTATATTATCATGCTAGGAATTGTTCATTGAAAGATCTTCACTCTTCATGGGTGCCCCCGCAGATACAACAGGGTCTGTCCACCCACAGAGAGGACCCCTTTTTTGTATTTATGGACACAGTTATTAAAAATTTAAAATTTGAACTAATAAAAATACCACACCTTATTTACTAAGGTTGTGAACATAGGCGTAACGAGGGGGGGGGGTTATTGGGGATGTAACCCCCCCCATTACATCCACGGTTTCTTAAACATGAAAAACTAAAAAAGATTTCCTTTACAAGGAAGGCGGTTCACAAGGAACTGTTCTTTTAGGAACTAACCTAAAGGGCCTCAAAATGAATTTAAACACTACATTGAGAGACAAATTTTATAAAATTTCTTGGGGAGAACCCTCAAACCCGCCTCTAAAATTTTTACGTCTGTTATACTGTGTTTTTCCCTTGAAAGTTAAGCTTCTTGGATGAAGTTTTCCCTTCGGAAGTTTTGCAAAACAAAAATTTTTATATTATACCTATATTATGAAATTTTTTTAAAGGGAGTAATATGTTGGAGTGGTGAGTGGTTGAGTGGTCGGAGAAACACCCCCCATGAGTCAACTCTAGTTACGCCACTGGTTGTGAATATAGGTTGGACACATTGTTCGAATTATGATTTTATCTGTCTCATAAAAACTAAAACATGAATTTCGCCCGTAGGTACTACAACAGTCTCCCCTATAACATGTTTCATTGTACCCCGTCTGCAAGAGTTTTATTGTAATTAATCTGTAATAATTTATTGTAATTATCTAAAAATATTTAGCTCATGTTGTAGAAGAGTGTATGTATCCAAATTACACCAGTAACTGAAACATACCTATAGTTTATAACATATATTTCAATTTCAACTTTCTATGACTGAAATCTGAAATTTTTTATATGGAACGTTTCATTGTACTCATAGATATCTTGTACCCTATCTTCCCCTAATATTTATTTATTCTGAAGTATTGAATATTTATATCAAAATTACTCAACAAACTTTTTCGAATTATAATCCTAAATACAATTTAGCTATACAATTTTCAAATTTAATCACTTAATTTTAATTATAAAATAAAGGTATATTTTTTTTTGAATTTCTTATTGACTTATTGCGCTCAAAAAATATCCAAGCTTTGCTTTAGTAAGATTTAAAAATTACAACCCCCTATAGGCAGATATAACCCCTTAAATCTGACGAAATCGATGTCCATTCATTGTATTTTTTATTTAATTTGAAATTTAAGTTAATTGATATTTTTTTCTTATTCTTTGAGCTGTAAACTGAGCCAAAATAAAATTATTTTTTTAATTTTAAAGTGTTTTTCCTTTATTTATCCAGTGAATACGTGATTCCATTGATATCCACTTACTCTATTGATATTGCCTAATTCAGTTTCATAATATAATTATTAACTTTATTTGTCTTAGTCTTTCTATTTTTCACCTTTGTGCTGGGAAGTAAGCAGAAATATAATTTAATTGTCAATAAAAGTGTTTTTTAAAATTTTTCCATCAACTTTCAAAAAAAGGGTCCATCAACTTTTTCAAATGTAAAATATTTTTGGATATATTCGTATTTTTTCTGTGATTTTTCTGTAGCCTAAATGGGGTCCTGAATTTCCATTAAAAATTGGATTAAAACATAAAATCCATTACTTACACAGTTTTTTTTCCCACAAAACTAGGTTTTTGGGCATTCCCTTTTTCAAACTGATATATTAATTTGAGAACTAACCTCAAAGTAAAAAACTACATGGATATTTAGAAAAGTGGGACAGTTTGATATAACATAATTTTATCTTAAGAACAAAAATGCTTAAATCGTATTAATTTTTCTGAAAAGATAAAAGAGCAATTAAATTTTTGAGTAAGAAAACATATATTTAAGAAAATAAAAACACAATTACTCTTGCATTTTATTTCTTTGAAAATCTTAAGGCCCATCATTATTTACACAAATTCAATAGTTTGTTTCCTTTGTGTAATAATTAGTATTTTGTTTGATGTATTTCGTCTAGTATAATACTGTTCTTACTTAACTATGTTATACAGGTATATAGTTTTTACTTAACTGTATTATACTATTGTTGCTTCAACAAGTCTACCCAAACTCTCCACACCCAAATTCCTTGCCTGGAGTACATAAAAAATGCCCAAACAACCTTTACCACCCATAATTTTTCTAAAAATTCAGACAGAAAAGGTACCACATAATATCCGATACCGATATACGTGAAGAACAATTTTATAGAAAACTTGAACATAGTTATTTAAATATGCTTGCGGACTAATGTGCTAAAAAATACCCATGCGCGAGCCGTGATATGGTATAATAAAGTTTTTATTGGACACGACGTCACATTTTTTGAGAAAAAATATAATGTGCGTTGTATAGATACTGATCTCTGGGCATCAGGGTTATGGTAGACTTGTTGAATCACCCTGTATGGAAATAGTCAATGGTAGGATGTTTTACTATTAACATTGAATAATTAAATGACATTAAAAAAAGAAGTAAGAGTTTAATAACCTCATCGCTGGCTGGTAAAAAAAAGCTTATAATAAGGATCCGTTTTTTCGATGACTTACCGTTCTAAATTTATCGTTCGACTCATCCAAGCTTGTCTGTAAAGAGGATATCTTGAAGTATGGATTTTGGGGGAAAGTTCATTCTATCAATGCGGCATGCGTTTAGAAAGAAGTGCAAGCGTTTGGGCTTGGACACTTAAAATATTTTATTTAACTTATATTTAAAGAAAATCTCCGATTATACAAAATAATAATTTATAATGTTAATTATTGATTGTTATGATTAATATGAGTAGTATAAATAGGTTGGTGCAGTGCTTTGCAAATTAATTTGGAAAAGAATAAATTGTTTTACATGTAAGTGTAAATAATAATTGTGTTAAGAAGTGTTAGCAATATAGAAGAAAACGTGTCTTCTTATGACATTTATATGTAACTAGCTGATATGCCCGCCGTTGCTCGGGGGATAAAAGGCTTATCAAACTGTGTGTTAAAATAAATAAGAATTATCGTTTAGGTGCAATAGAGTCAACAGTCTTCCCGCTGGGATTCTTTTTTGATGCCATACCACTTCGTTAAGATGTAAAAAAACCCCTTTAAAAATGCTACCTGTTTAGATTTAATGTGTGGAATCCCCATTTTTAAAGAGTAATTTTTCAAAATAGAAAAAAAGTCAGGGGACCTTCTGAACCCCATTATTTTTTTCCCTTTTGTCCTTTTCTCCCTCCATCCATTTCTGCAATTGGTATAAATTATAAATGTATATTTGAGGCAAATTTCTCCGCCTTCACTCACAATAAAGATATATTATTGAACAGCAATGTTTATAGATAAAACTTATTTCCCCCTCATCCCGCTAAATGATGAAATACAAAACAATTAAATATACTACATACTTTTATAATTTTTTAAGATCTTAAAAAACCGGTTTAGAATTAGTGTTTATAACCATTTTTTAATAACGATAATTTTTTTTAAAAATCAGGGGGAGACCCCCTGAACCCCCCCTTTGCTGATTTATCACCAACTCATTCAATGAAAGAAATTTCAAACATGAAATAAAAGTAAACATCATTTGAATCGACACTGAAAATGCCTTTGATAAAATATTGTTTAATTTGAACTTTGCTGGAAATACATAAATTTGATTAAATAGAAAAAAGAATAAAATTTTTCAGTGGAATGGTTTTTGGTTATTATAAAAAAATTATTTAATCATTAAAAATTGTTTCTTTATCATATTTTTTAAAAATTCACCTGTTATAAAACATTTCAAAATAAATATTTCCAACAATAGAGGTTTTGCGTGTCCTGGAAAGAGCAATAACCGCAATAAATTTAACATTGAAGGCTAAGCATAAGAATTTAGATAAGGGACAAAAAAGGCTCCTTAGAATGTTTTGATTCAGAAAATTCTTTTTCGCAAACCTTCCTGGTTGTGTGAGGAACAACATGCTAAAATTTCATAACAATCACATTAATAATGTGGGTGCTAGGATCCAAAAACTAAAAACGGGAGTAAATATTCAAACCCCCGTGCATCCCCTCCAGAATGGAATATCGAAAAATCCAGAAATTACTTTCTTTGAAATTATCTCAAGAAGGTATTACCAACAATTCAATTCGTAATATCGATTTCTCGGTATTGTTTTCTTCGAAAATATAAAACTTGGTTTATGCTCAGCAAAAACGGGTTTTTGGAATATTCAGACCTCTTAAAATTCGAATATCCAAAATCTGAAAAATGCCTTTCTAGAAATTGTTGCTAGGTACCTTCCTGCGAAATAACAAAGATCTGGGGTCATTTGGGACGCCGCTGGGCTCGAAAACGTCGAAAACGCTCCAAAACCCCCTGTGGGTCAGAAAAAAGGAATTTCGAAAAATCCCTTCTTAGTGCGCGTATACACCGTAAGGTCTTTGACTCTACCAAGTTTCGAGTCCTTAGCCCCGGTAGATTTTGCTGTGCGTTGATGAGTGAGTGAGTGAGTGTGTGAGTGAGTGAGTGGTAAAGCTCTTTTATTATCTATAATAATAAAAGAGCTTTACCACTCACTCACTCACTCACTCACTCACTCAGCAACGCACAGCAAAATCTACCGGGGCTAAAGACTCGAAACTTGGTAGGGTCGAAGACCTTACGGTGTATACGCGCACTAAGACGGGATTTTTCGAAATTTCTTTTTTCTGACCCACAGGGGGGTTTGGAGCGTTTTCGACGTTTTTGAGCCCAGCGGCGTCCCAAATGACCCCATATCTTCGTTATTTCGCAGGAAAGTACATAGCAACAATACCTAGAAAGGCATTTTTCAGATTTTGAATATTCGAATTTTAAGGGGTCTGAATATTCCAAAAACCCGTTTTTGCTGAGCATAAACCAAGTTTTACATTTTCGAAGAAAACAATACCGAGAAATCGATATTACGAAGTTAACTGTTGGTAATACCTTCTTGAGAGTATTTCAAAGAAAGTAATTTCTGGATTTTTCGATATTCGATTTTGGAGGGTGTGCACGGGGGTTTGAATATTTACTCCCGTTTTTAGTTCTTGCATTTCTAGCATCCACATTATTAATGTAATTGTTATGAAATTTTAGCATATTGTTCCTCACACAACCAAGAAGGTTTGCGAAAAAGAATTTTTAAAATCAAAGCATTCCAAGGAGCCTTTTTTGCCCCCTTTCTAAATCCTTATGCGCATCCTTCAATTTTAAATTGATAACGGTTATTGCTCCTTTCAGGTGACGCAATACCTCTATTGTTAGAAATATTTATCTAAAAATGTTTTATAACAGGTGAATTTTGTAAAGCTCTGATGAAGAAATAATTTTTGATGATTAAATAATTTTTTTTATGATAACCAAAAACCGTTCCACTGAAAAATTTCATTCTTTTTTCTATTTAATCAAATTTAAGTATTTCCAGCAAAATTCAAATCAAACAGAGGCATTTTCAGTAGTTGGTATCGCTTCAAATGATGTTTACTTTAATTTCATGTTTGAAATTTCTTTCAATGAATGAGTTTTGGTGATAAATCAGCAAAGGGGGGGTTCAGGGGGTCTCCCCCTGATTTATAAAAAATTATCATTATTAAAAAATGGTTATTAACACTAATTATAAACCGGTTTTTTTAAGATTTTGTTTAACATCTTAAAAAAGTATAAAAGTATGTAGTATATTTAATTGTTTTGTATTTTATAAAAATTTATCGGGATGAGGGGGAAATAAGTTTTATCTAACATTGCTGTTCAATAATATATCTTTATTGTGAAGCGAAGGTGGAGAAATTTGCCTCAAATATACATTTATACAAATTGCAGAAATGGATGGAGGGAGAAAAGGACAAAAGAGAAAAAATAATGGGGTTCAGAAGGTCCCCTGACTTTTTTTTCTATTTTGAAAAATTACTCTTTAAAAACGGGGATGGGGATTTCACGCATTAAATCTAAACAGGTGGTATTTTTAAAGTTTTTTTTTTACATCTTAACGAAGTGGTATGGCATCAAAAAAGAATCCTAGCGGGAAGACTGCTGACTCTATTGCATCTAAACGATAATTCTTATTTATTTTAACACACAGTTTGATAAGCCTTTTGTCCCCCGAGCAACGGCGGGCATATCAGCTAGTTATAGATAAACGTTTTGATCTGAATTCTCCTTCAATTACACTGTTCAACAAATTTGACCTTCAAAATTTTTTCCTTGATGAAAATAGTCATTTCTTTGAGATTTTGGGTCACTGAACACGAAAATCACCATTGAAATTCTCAATTGACTCAGGATTTTCGGGGAACGGTCCCTCTCCCTTTTTACGTTTTTTGATGACTTAATGACTTTGAATTCGATTTTCAGGGTCAAAAAGCATGACATAGTCTTGAAATTACTCCCAAAGGGACAAGGAAGGCTGAAATTTCTAAAATATGAAATTTTGTAGCAAATGGATATGGTTAAGGGGTTATTACCCCCCTAAAAAGGCAAAAAAAATGGGTAAAAATTATAGAGGTTTTTATACGATATTTTTTCCTCTTCATTTTTACGCATTTCACCTTTGAAGGGTCCTAACCTTTCTCCAAGGACCTAAATTTAATGACAATATGCAGCAATGACTTTTATTAGAAGAGATTGAGGTGTTAGGGTCCCCGAAACACCCGCGGAAGGGTTCGGAAGACTCTCTGGCGCAAGCGCGCTCAAGAAATTATTTTCATGCTTTGAAAAGTTTAAAAATGACATTTTTCTTACATTATAAGTTTTTCCTAAGTGGAAATTCTTCGATTCGTTAGCAACTGGCCGGTTTTATGGGGGTATTCGATGTTTCAAGGGCGGATAGTTATCCGCAAGAGCAAACAGTTTAAAACATCGAATACCGTTTGAACTGTTTGTTAAAGCGTCTTCTTCCTTTCTTTTTGTGTTACCTTCAGTGATGTTTATACAAGGTGCCTCCACTTAAACTGACTCTGCTCAGAAATATTTCTTGCATGGAGCTAAAAAAATGCATAAACAACATATTACTACAATGCCTCCCCCCCCCCCAATTTTTTTTTTTTTTTTTTTTTTTTTTTTAGAAATCTGACGTTATCCTATGATAAAATTTTAATTATTTTATTCCACGGCAAAACACCTTTCGCTTTGAAATTTAATTTTTAAACTTCCAAAAGAAAATCCATTTATGTTTTTTTCAGGTTAGACAGACCTTTTAAGTAGTAGAAAAATGATTAGGTGACAGGCTTTAAAATAACAAAAATATTTATAGAAAGTGTCCAATTTGCCAATATTAGAGTTGAAATGTAAAAATATTTAAGTTCGTGACAAAAGTGTGAACTTTTAATGCTTATCTTCATGAAATGTGCCGTTACGCACGTGCAGCAAAACACCTAAGTGTTCTCATGAATTATTGTTGAACGAGTGCCAAAGTCGTTCTTAGAAGAAAACCATCTGCTCTCTACCAGCTATCTCTTATTTGAAGGCAAGCCAGACATCCACACAGATGCCAAAGAAAAAAATGATTTTCTTTGATTAATACTTTAAAAATTATGAGGCAAATTCTGCCTTTCTCTCAATCTTAAACTGTCTGAGAAGAAAAAATGAGTGGGTTCTTAATTACTACCATGTTAAAATAGATTTGGTTGAATAGCGTAATATACATATTTTACAAATTTAGAATCACAATTACATTAATTTTACTATACTAGAAAAGGGATTCAAAGGAAAGGTGCGAGTATTTCAATTCATTTCCATAAGAGTTTCCCAGTGGTTTCCAAACTTTTCATCAACTTTTCCACTCTAAGTCCTTTTCTTGTCCCGTTTGGTTGTTTAAAATTCTATTTTTTATATGATTTAGGTAGACTATTAAATAATAAGTCTTATAATTAGGTTTACCTAGTATAGTATAATGTAATGGAGAAAATAAGGATAAATGCCTTGGAAAGTATTGAAATTTTTTTCCCATTTCTTCAATTGCCTTTTTTTAAATTATTAAACTGATGTGGAATCTTCATCGCGACAATTTTACAAATGAATATTTTGAAAAAAAAAAAGGGTAATTCTTTTAAGAATTTCTTCGTCAATATTTGAATTGACTGATTCTAATGTGGGAAATTTGATTATAAGTAATTTTTAAATGGGCAAAATCTTGCCTAATTTTACCTCTGAATGCCGATGATATACCTACTATATACTTTGTATTTTAAGCTTTCGGTTTACATATTGAAACATTTGAAATTTTCTGTTTTTCTGTTTTATTGAAACATTGGTTCCCAAACATTGGTATCCCGTGGGATAGTTGAAAGTTGTGTGTGAAGAGGTGAGTGGCTACACTTCTAAAATATTAGGGGTCACCTAGCTAAATTAAGGTATCTGTTCCTGCGAGACAGCCAAGCCATGTCTTAATAAACGAGAATCAAAAGGCATCAAGGTCAAAAATTCTAATGAGCCAACAGAATTTACTATAGAGCAAATGAATGCTCAAGACCAGAGAGAGGCTCAAGTACAAAGAGATGCTGATGAACCCCCCAGGAAGATAATTTTAAAACAGTCTGAGCTGAACGAGATGGGGTGAGAGATTGAGAGGTCCGTGAATGAAGATATTTTAGGCTAAGTGGACCGATAGCGTCTTTGAATTGGGAACCACTGTTAATAAATTTGGAAAACATAAATGTGAACTTATTCATGTATTTCTGTTATCATGTTTAATTTTTTAACTGTTTTTTATCAGTTCCCTGCATTTTTGTGTCTTTTTCTGTGATGCAAATAGTATTTTTTCTGTAAAAATAAATGTTTTAGGTAAATAAAAATAAATTCCTTCAAACCTTAAAAAACTTTTCGCTTGTTTTCTTAACAAAAATTCTGAAGAAACTTCTTTATAGTCTTTTTCTATATCAATTTTCTATATCAATCGTTCTTTATCAATTTGTTCACAACATTTGATATTTCTTATTTCTTTCTTTTAGATTTATGCTGTGGCACATCTGATCGCATAATGACAACATCAAGCGAATGTAAGTATAATTCCAGACTTATTTTTTATTTAATAATTATAAAATAATTTCGAGAACAACAAACTTAAATATTATAAATAACTTAAATTTAATTCCTCTATTGTATCTTATTGTATCTAATATTTACTTATCGCTAAATTTAAATTAATTAAAAGTAATAAAAACCAATTTTTAGATTTGATTAAATCTTCAACCTTATTACTTTTTTTTCTTGTCCCAAATTAAAGCTCGAGGTACCCCCATAATGTAACTAAAGCACGACATATTATTCTAGCAAGTTGTTGAGATTCAGTCTCAAAATTATACACGAACTTTATACACAAAGGAGGTTATTAAAAGTTTTAAAAGATAACAAAGACTAATTGTAACTTTGATTTGAATGGGAGATAACGCTGAATAAAAGAGAGAATTAAGGCTTTTAATCGCCGGTGGCGATGAGTAATATCCTTGTGTTACAACAAATTAAGAACCCCCTCCAACAGCCTTGACTTCATTTAAACAATTGGAGCTACCTGAGACATAAAAAATACGGTTGTCATTCAATGCCCCCGTTTTCTAATGTTTTTCTCCCTCTTCCCCAGGTCTTCTTCTCTTCCTCATCCACACGGAAAAAGAAGAGCTGAGGCTGGCTGTAGCTCAGAAACTGACTGTCGAGGTAAGTATTCCCCTCCTAGCTTTTATCTTCCAGCCACAATGTAGAAGCACACAAGGATTGGCATACTTTTGTCTGACGTAAGTGTGATCTATATATAAGTAGTCTTTAGTATCGCCTGTCTAGTTGCTATCCTTAGCTCGACCAAAGCAAGCGCCTCCAAACCAAACGGTTTCTTTTCCAAAACACTTCGGACAGGGATCTGAAGTGTTTTCTGGATGATGTGCACCAAGAAAACCTTTGAGAAGATGGTAATTACCGATAATACTTGTAGTGTTCGAGTATATTGAGATATACTTTATTTCCCCAGGTCTATAGAACGTGGCCATCGGTGCATAAGCAAAATCAGATTAGCGATCTAGTAGGATTCACGTCATTGATCATTAGATTTAGCTCTTGTCACTTACTGAATTTGTCGAATTCATGCTATCTTCTTGTTGACAATGGATATGTAACCGTATCGGGTTACAATTCACTAAAACTCCTTGAACAATAGAATTTTTTAACGATAACACTGCCTGAAAAGGATATGAGACTCAACAAAGAAAATAAATCAACAAACATGTCAGCGTTTATTCATTAATGAGTTTTCAGAACTCTGTCAAAAATAAAAGGGTGGTTCCAGACAAGCATATTTCAAATAGGAAGGGAGAACGGAGATGCACCGTTTAAGTTCTAGGACCTAATATTGTACAAGGGCGTTACAAAAATAATTTTTACGAGACCAGTTTCCATTTTTAAAAAACATAATTGAGTGAAAAGATTAATTTCATCAGTATGCTAGTTACTTTCACCATAAATTTGATAAAAATTTGAAACACTTGTCAAACAGTGGAATGAGTTATAAAAGTGCAATATTGAGAGTTCAGCCAAAAAAAGAGTTCCAGGGAGATTATCTCCATTCGCTGGGTCTGTTTAATCATCCCCACTTTAGTCTATATCTTTCTCTTAGTGACTTCCACCGGTTCTGATACTTATAGAAATTCCTATCTAATCATTGGAATATAGAATAGCATCAGACCAAAGGGACTTCATTTTTTGGTCGAACTCTTAATATTGCCACTTCCCTCTAATTACCCTATCATTTTTACAGAAAATTATGAAATACCCTGTATAAAAAATTTCTGAACACTGCTGTTAAAATCTCACTGGATTTATCACTTTCTTCCTATAACACAATAGTTCTTTCCGCTACTTAATACCTTCAGAGATTTGAAAAAATAATTATTATCCTTATGGTCCGAGAAAAAAATATATAATTTTAATTACAGTTTAGTAGACATTTATTTTACGAAAATGTTACATAAAGTAGTTATGAATTGATCAGAAGAATCGATACTCTTCACAATGCCTGATTGTTGTTCTTCGAATATCAGTCATATTTTGAGATTTGAATAATTTTCCTCTTCCTAGAAAAAAAAAGAAGCATAATTTTTCACGTATTTTTTATATTCTAAAAACGGTAGCTCTTGGTCGGGTTAGACATGCTATTAAAAAGGATAAATTATAGGGTATCATATTTGGAAATTTTATAAGATCAAAATTGTAGATCCCTCCAAAAAAAGATTCTATTATTATTTTTATCATTTTTTTAAACTTTCTTAACCTCAATAATATAAAACACTAGCTGATATGCCCGGCCTTGCACGGGTGGAGTCTATCAATTTATTTTTTTAAAGTTTTCTCAAGTTACATGCCTAATTTTCTGTAACCGTAATTACCAATCATCCCGGTATTCCCGGTAGTTTTTCATATCCAGGTGTTCCCTGTATTTTTTCATATCTTGGTTCTCCCGGTATTTTTACATATCCCAGTGTTCCCGGTACCTTTTTCATATCCCTCTGTTCCCGATGCCTTTTCCCACCAAATTATCCATTCTTAGTGAAAAAAATCAATTAAAATTATTACAGATATTTAAAATCCCAAAATTTGTAAATACCCCCTGTTTAAATTGAAAAAAAAATCCCTCTAAACTACCCCAGAGAAACAAATTATAAGGTTAAATAACAACTGATCTAGTGTTTCTATCATCAACTTTCTAAAAAAAAAACTTTCCATTATTACTTTAACCAGTCTAATTCTTAAAACTTTCTGTTTCAACTTAAAATTTCATGGAAAATGGAGTTTTTAATAAGAAAATACTGTTATAAAGTTTTTTATAAGGACAGTTTTCAAGTTTTAAAAGTATTTATAACCTTTTTTTTTAAATTAGTGCAGTTTCATCTTTAAATACTTAGTTTTATGTTTAAAATTGTTTTTGTTGTATTATTTGCAACAATGCGAGTTAAACAGATCTTCTTTAGTGGAGAAGTAAGG
Source organism: Tetragnatha montana (assembly GCA_963680715.1). Lineage (NCBI taxonomy): Eukaryota > Metazoa > Arthropoda > Arachnida > Araneae > Tetragnathidae > Tetragnatha > Tetragnatha montana. The sequence goes on from OY796685.1 coordinate 33,036,950, forward strand.
CGATTTTTACAAAAAGGCCTAAAAGGGGGTGAAGGGGTGGTTTTAGGAATTTGAAACTTGTGTCATTGCCTTTCCCCCGTCCTCAAACGTATGTGTACCAAGTTTGGTTCGAATCTGATGAGTAGTTTAGGAGAAATTGCGCCACATCTGATCCGGACAAACCCAGGAACCCAGCCAGGCAGGCAGGCAGGGACACCTTGATTATATATAGAGAGATGAACTTGTCTGCATTCATTGTTCCAAATTTTGATTCCAACAAAAGGACAAGAAAAACTTTAAACCGACAAAATGTGTAGAAGATAAGCATTATAATATTTTTTCAGGAAACATCGTTCACAAATTTACTTCACCATTTTAACGATGTCTTATTCTAATAACTATAAAAATTTTATACCGTTTACATGTACAGTTGAGTGTTAAGAAGTAGGACGTTTTTAAGTAAAACAATATATAGAGTCCCAAACACATTCGTTACTTTCTGAAACAAGGTGAGATTCACGTGCCGCGGTTGCCTTAGTGCCAAAGAAGAGCGAACAGGTTACGTCGGTGTTTTTAACCTTAATAAAATTCTTGGCTAAGGGAAAAGACGGATCATTTAAAAGGAACTTCGAAGTAAATTAAACAAGCAAACAAAATGCATTAAACTTATTCAAAAATAAATATATAGGTATAAGTTTCTTTCAGATACTCCGTATCAAAATCAAAATATTTTGATTGAAAAGTAGTTACTGAACAAGTTAGAACAAGTTACTGAACAAGCAACTGGTTAACGAAAACTATTCATCAAAATATTTACTTCAGTTTGAAATGAAAGACTATAAGAAAGGGGTTTTTTTTCTAAAACTCACCTCTTCTTTCTTTCTTTTTTTTCTTATGTACAGTTATTTTTTTTTTCTTGACTCTTCCAAAAATCTTATGATGAAATGATGAAAGTTTTCTTTATTTTTTTTCATCACTCAAGTTGAATTAAATTACCTATTTAAAAGTAAACTGGTATAAAAAGAATAATTTTAAAGAATTCCTTACTTATTCAATTTATAAATACTGTCAACTTATAGAGGATTTAATTTGAAAAAGAATAGACAATATGTTTTCATATAAAATGGTACATCTAAATAGATACATGTATAAATAAATGGTGTTTTTTTAATTTATTTTATTTTATTCCATTAATTGGATTTAAAGCTGGAAAGTTCGAAACAGTGAAGAATAATTTTCTCTTGAAAATTTTCTTCAAGATCATTATTAAGGTAGAGAACGCAAAAATTATCTAGGATTTTTAGGCTCACATGCATTGTTTTTATTTTACACTTTAAAAGGGTTGGAATGGAGAAGTTAAAAGTATGCATCTTTTGCATCTAACAATCATATCAATCAATAAATATCAATAGCGTTTAAGTACCTTAAATAATAATTAATTTACATTTACATATACCCTTTATACAGGGTGTTTCAACAAGTCCAACCAAACTGTACACAATCAGATTCTTTGCATGAAGCACAAAAAAATGTCCAAAGAACTATCCGGTTGCACTAAAAAAAGTTTGACCCAAAAGGTTTGAAAATACCCACTGCATGTGTTGTGTGCTGCGTGCTGCGTGGAATGAAACACTTACTGGTTTTTTTTTTAATTGACGTTATATTTTTCGGAGAGAAAAAAAAGAGGTATAGTTGTTTGAACATTTTTTTATGTAGTACTCCACAATATTTCTGTGCAGAGTTTAGGCGGACTTGTTGAAACACCCTGTATAACCTTGGTAACATGTTTTCTTGTTTTTAGATCTTTTAAAGTCAAGAAATATTTTTAAATTTGAAATGTAGTAGTAAATACGGAAGCCCGGTGGCGCAGTGGTAGCGCATAGCTCTTCCGTGCCACAGGCCCACAGATCCGAGGTTCGGGTCCCGGGCTGGGCAAGGTCGACTCAACCTTTCATCCCTTGAGTGGGTCGATAAATTGAGGACCAAGCGTGCTTGGGAACTAAACACTGGGGGTCCTGCGTTAGGCTGACCACCTAACCGGGACATATGCCTTGCACCCCAGGGCCCACGGTCAGGAGAACGAAGATGGGCATCGTAGGCCTTGGCCCATTAGGGCTGTTTCGCCGAGGAGTTTAGTTTAGTTTTAGTAGTAAATACATAAACATTTTATATAAACAACTGTATAATTTTCACCCAACCTGAGTTGTTTATCAATGGTATTTTTCGCTAATCCGTTCGTAGGGGTTTTAAAAAGTTTTGGGGACTTATAATTACAGAAAGTAATCTCTCATTAATATACTTGTCAATGATACAATTATAAGTAGTAAAAAATTACTAATAACTACTAGTAAATGAATTTAAATGTTTTTAACTTTTTTTAGGATGTTCAAGTGCTTTTTCATTTTAAGTATAATTACTTAATAGGTTGATGTTTGTATCGGCTGATAAAATGATGTTTTTTAATACGTGTAGATAGGAGAAACTGCTGTAGCTTTTACACCAAATCCTCCTTAAACAAGGGTTTATTGTTAAGTAATGATGAGACGAGTGGTGACTCATACGAAAAGGGTGGATGGTTCCAAGTATATCTTTGCCAAATTAATTCTTTTCATATGACTGTTTTAAAATGTGTTCCCATTAGTTTTGAAATGCTTAAAGCTGTAGAGGTGTGAAAATTACTAGACCCAAGCAAAATATATTTTTTAATCAACTATTATTTCCTAGTTAAGCAATGTAGATTGTAAATACAACATCAATGATTCTAAAAATAAAATATTATTAATTAATTCCTTGTTATTTAGGAATTTCCGTCCCTATTAAAGCACTGAAATGTTTTCTTAGACACAATTAGATACAATTCTTACAATTAAATCATCTTTTAAATATACAGGTTGTTGGGTTTCATGGGTTTTTTCCTTCAACTACACACTGACGCAAACGTGCAGAACTTTTAAAAACCCTTTACGGATTTTCTGTTTTACTTAAATTTAAGTAAAAAAAGAGTAACTGAAATTTTGAGTGTTAAATTAATTTATAATGATCTGTTCTTAATTTTTTTTAATTTACGTTTGATGTTTATCTTATCTATTTTTTATGATTTTTCAATTAAAGAGACTAATGTTTAAAATATACTTTTTTAAATTAATATGAGTATTGTATAATATAATACATATTGAAATTAATATGAGTATGATATAATTCTTATGTTTAAAGTAACAAAATCTACAAATTTTACCTTTACATTTCTTTGGGAAAAAAAACTATAGATTTTTCAAATACATAATAATAATACATAACATAATAATACATAATTACATAACCTAAAATAATACATAACCTATTTTTTTTAAGTTCGAATGATGACAATAGCATAACAGAAATACATGAAACTGCAAACTAAATTATTTTAATCATCCAAGTTAATATGTCAGGTGAAATTTAGATACTAGAAGATACTACTAATATCCCCGATACTTTGTTAAAAGGTGGATGAACCTTGAAATGTGGTTTATTTAGTCAAAAAAAATATCAGACTAAGTATTTGAATAATTCCTTTAATAATTTGAATAATACTATCCATGTGTGGCAGCGTTTTAAGCTAGGGGAAATATTTCTTTAGGTAAAAAGCTAAAGTGGTTTGATTCTTCTATATTTTTAGCTGGAAATATTTAATTCTTTGAAATTACACAAAGAACAAACTCAGTGCGATTTATATTTTTTTATAATCCTTATATTATAGTATTTAGACAAATTTAAGTATTTATTACTGTCTAATTTTTCATTCACATTTTTGCGAAAATGGTCTAAAATGTTCTGCTCATGCTGGTTTCTTTAGCATTTTGCGGGAAAAAAGCCACCATAGCGGAATCCCTGATGTGTGGAGAGTTAAATTCAAGTATCCACAAAATAAGGACGAAAAAATTTACTATGAAGAACTAAAAAAATCCTAAGTAACATTTGCAAAAACAAAAAAATAAGTATAATAAACTTCAAACCCAATGCTGCTCATCTCAACCAAGTCTTTAATTATCTAAAAATATTAAAGAAAATAAGTAGCTCAGATGAGAGCATTGAACCAAGCTAAATTTGAAACAGATATTCGAGAGAGGCAAAGCTCGGTAGTTACCGACACCCATTTCTTCTCCCCTGACAGGCTGAGGAATGGGTGTATGGGCTGAGAAGTGCCAGCGGTACCTGGGAAAAGCGATGTTCGACTGAAATTACCGGAGAATCTGCGGAGAGAGCGATTTGGAGTTATTTTTAAGTTTTTGCCATCAGGTGGGAGGAAGGAGGGTTTTTTTTATAAGAAAGAGATTCCTGAGATGAAGGAACTACTTTTTCTTAATGAAAGTCTTAGAACTACTGTATCTTCTTTTACTCGGAACTTAACTTACTACTACACAATACTTATTAGGCGCTTCTCAAACCGTAGGGCACAAAGAAATTTCAGTCTATTTAACTTTTGAAAAACTTATTATTTTTAGAAAACAATGAAGGTTTGAATGAACCTTGAATCTATGAATACGGGCAACTTCATGGACTGGTTTACATATGTAGAGAAATTTACGTCAAATTTAATTACATGTCATTCTAGGGTAAATCACATAATTTTAAATATTAAATGTAAACTTTTCCAACTTTTCTAAGGAATCTTTTGTATAATAGGTAAAATTTACAATGTTGAAAATTTTACCCATTTTCTGAAAGATTCATTGAAAATTATAAAATATTTTTTTTTTGTAAATAAAAAATACTAAAAAACGCATCAAAATGTTTTTTCTGCTCCTCGGCTTTAAATATTGCTTACCTCCTTGATAATAGCATTTTTTTCCTAGTTATTGGGTGTTTCAATAATCCAAGAACAACACTTTATAACCACTTTCAAAATCTGGTAATAGAGACAGTGCTTTATAGTTACTTTTTTAAAACTTTATTAATGGGTTTTATGCATAGCTCCATGGTTTTATCAAGAGTTATAGAATTTCAAAATACCAATTTTTCACTAAGAACGAAAAGTTTTAAAATATTTTATGTATCTTTAAAAAGCCCTGAAGAAGGATCTTGAGACTTAGAGGGGCAAGGGGTAAACGTCATCATTGATGATTTAAAGGGATGGTCAATAAAGTTTGAGAACCATTGCAAGGATATAAAAGCTATGATGTGAAAACTCACTTTTGTGAAATTTTTATGTTCATGCATACAAAAGTTATATTGTATTGAAATCCTTACTCTAATTACAAATATTGATAATTAGGGCTGTGGTTTCCATGTAATTAAAAATTCAAAACAGCCTATAAGGGAAGAGGCTCCCATTTGTACATGGGGCACATTAGAACAACCCACATATCTCTAAGTTAAATTAAATTAATTTTAAAATCTGGACAAAATATTAATAGGAATCTAGTAAGTATAAATACCATCTTTTGCCGGAATTTTCAGAGTAGTGGATCCATTAGAACCATTAAGTTTTGAAAATTGCCTGGAAATGTTTGATGATTACATCTAAAATGGAACCAAAATCTCAAGAAAACTGTAAATTTAAGAATAAATCAATTTCTGTTTTAATATTTTATAAATTTATGGAGAAATAGTCAACTTTTATTTTTATCCAAATGTGCCCCCCTCCCCTACATATAATTTAATATATTTATTTTGGTAAATATGTATTAAAAAGGCAAAATATGTATTTTGAAAAAGAAAAATTGGGGAGGTATTTAATTTTAAAATTTTTGCAATGAATTCTAAGAACAAAAACATACTTCAAACCAGAGATATTTTTAACTCCTCTGAGAGAGTATTTCACTCCTTGAAATTCGGAAATATGTACTCTAAAAAACTAGACAGGAGTATTTTCACTCTTTGAATTTTTCACAAAGCTTTAGCTTAAAAAATGCCCCGTGTATAATGTATTTAACAAATGCTTTAATTGTTAGAACCCAAAAAAGCATTATATATTATTTTTTTTTCAATTTCAGCTTGTCCATTAAAAAGTAAGCGTTTTTAATAGAAAATTGGTCTCTGTATATGTAGTTAATGATATTTCCGTATTTCACTCCTCACAATGGAATTTCACTCCTCCTAAAAAAGTCAAGGAGTATATTTTTACTCCTCCAAAAAAATCCTAGGAATAACACTGCTTCAAACTCTGAATTTTTAAGTCATTATTGAAAGGTTTTTTTTAGTAATATTTCAGATTTACTTTTTTTACCCTCATAGGTAAAAGGTTCCTCTTTAGAATAGTGTTTTAAAATCCATCAAGTACAACACATTTTTGGAATGGGAACAATTGGAAAATATTAAGTGTAAGAGCTTAATGGTCATTTTATAATCCTGAATGCAGATTTTAAAAATGGGACGTATTTTATAGAAACAAAATAAATGAATTAAAAGAAACGAGGGTAGAAAAAAAGGATGTAAGGTTTCAATAGTACTTATAATACACAATTCTCTAATACGCAACTTTTAATATCTAAATTTAGCAATGTGTTCACTAAATTTCAACTACAATTTAAGATGCATTATTTCATTATATATTATTATACTTTATTTTAAAAATCGGGCAAACTCTTGATTATTTTTAGAAAACCTAAAAATTAATGAATACATGTTGCAAAATATGTATTTACAGCTTAAATATGTAAAATCATCTATAGTATAAACCAAAATATGCAAAATAAAAATGGTCTAAATCTCTAAATCAATTCAAAATCACTCAAAACGTGTAATATTAGAGCAGTTAGTGTAGTATTAGTATCTGATTAGCACTCTCTACAATCATATTTCTGCAAAAGATGTGTAAATACAAGGAAATCCCAACCCTATTCATAATTATTTATTTATTCATTGTGTAATCGTTCCTCATACATTTTGAATTTCTCTTTCATTTACATTTATCATTATAGGTACTATGATCATATCTATCTTTCTATGTATGGAAAAATATTAATGAATCTGGTTCACCTAGTGTGATTACTGAGAGAAACTGTCTAATTAGGTATTAGTACTGAGCTAGTGTCTTTAAGGATAGGATCGTTCGATAATCTATCATAGATAGTTCTTTAAGGCAGGGAAATACAGACAAAGGACAGTAAAAATTCACCTTTGGTGAGATTTTATCTTTCTGTCATTGTCGCTTCGTTTAGGTATCTTCTGATCTTTGCACAAAAAATATATTTTTCTACTCCAGTGGTTATAAGATTAATTTTATTTCTTTTGTAAAATGAAACACTATTTTAGAGTTCTATGAATCCTTATACAAGACAAGACAAAATACCAAAAATATGACGAATTCTTTGTTCATTCAATTTAGCTTAGTTTACTCATAATTTAGACTTTTTCTAAGTCTGAAGGTGCGACAGCCAAATGCAACTGAGCCAACAACTGTTGTTTTCCACAGCTGAATCAGCGAGCTTCATAAAAATAGACTCTTTCTTTCATTTCCTTTAGTTCTTTTTTTTATCCTTAAACTCTATTGAGTTATGCTCAAAAACTGCAAACCAAAATCAAGTTACATAATGTTTTTTCAACCTCTAATGTGCCAAAAAAGAATTTCTAGTGTGAGTAATTTGTACCTATTTATGTTACTTGAATTATTTAAATGTTTCAGTAGATTCCGACAATTTGTCTTTTATTACATTTTTAAGGATATTTTTATACACATTGAATAAACACTTTTCTATAACATATTTTTAAAACCATCAATCAACTAAACTATTTTTATCAAACCAATGGAATGAAATCAGTCGCAAAAACAACGAATAGAATTTGAATTGCAATGAAATAAGAAAATAATTTCACCGAAATTCTTGCAACTAAAGAATTTTTCCCATTCGAGTTTTTTTAATATGAGATTGAGGAATGCTGAGTTTTCCAAAAGAAAACTCAGCAGTTTAAATCTTTCTTTTTGTCTAAAAATATTTAGACAGTAAATAAATACTAAATTAAAAAAACTTTTCAAAAGCTCTAAAAATACCTAAGAAATATGGTAGTTTGTGAAGGGAGAACATGAGAATTATGTAATCTGAAACTAAAATATAAATTAATAAAAACTGAAAAATGTGTGTAAGATGGAGTCAATATCTGTGTCAAGTAGCGAGTAATTTTTACTATGAACGATACTGAGAGAAAGAGAGAGAACGTTTAGAGAAATATTCATAAAAAGATTACAACCTATACAAATTTTCTTAAAAAAAAAAAACTTCTAAAAGAGCGATGGGAGCTATTTACATTTCATTTTCCAATTTGTTGGTGTTGAGACTATTCAATCCCCAAAGAAAGTCCCATTAATGTAGGATGAAAAATGCTTCAGAAGCGATTGTTTCAAGTACAGAAACGTACAAAAAGTAGTTTAAATCGGTGTATTGTATATCCCCGCATAAGAATTTCAATATGTCTTCCATTCGACTCGAGGAGCATCTCTACCTGGATTCTGAAGCACTTACATAACAAATCGGAAGAGGGAGCTTCGTGCAGAGTGTTGTCTACACCGCTTTGAGATCTAGCTTACTTGAAAAAAAAAGGGAAGTTAAACTGCTGATTGAAGCACGTTAAGGGACGCCTTTGAAAGTAGGTCAAGTCTCAAACTCAAATGAAACTTACCTTTGCAATCAAAGAGCAAACCTCACATACCTTCTTTTTCTTGCTGCATTGCCTTCAGGATTGGTTTCATAAAAGAGTTGTCATTGTTTAGACGTTTAGAGCTTGATATATTTAAGAGAGGTTCAGTAAATTCTAGTGAACCAGTTTCGATTGAAAGGCATTATGTGGTGTCAAGAGATCTGTCTTATTTTTAGGTTTGGGTAGAATTAAAATCATTCGTTTCCATCGAAGATTTTTTTTAAACTTCAAAATTTAAGGAGGTTTATTCATTTCGTTCCAACACTTTTTATAGAAATGAGAAGTATCTACCAAGAATGATAAACGAAGACGAGCTTTTGTTTAAGCTGTCAGTAGTATAAAAACATACTTTTTATTCGTTTGCCAACATTCCACAATCCACAGCCTCACTTAAATGTTAAATGTCGTGTTAGTCAAATGGAAAGCATTGAACGTTTTGTCTTTATTTAATTTTGCATTTATTCATTCATTCATTCATCACAGAAATTTATGAATCTTAATATATGTTATACTTAAATGTTTTATAGTTAAAACACGTTAAAGTAGTTACACTACGTTACAATAGAATAAAATAGAATTGTATTGAATACAATACAATAGAACAATGTTATTGATAGAAAACAAATGCAAAATTTAGTTTATTGAATAATAATAATATAAACATTATTATGTGTAAAACTAATGTTGTTTCATAAAAAATTAAAAGTAACTGAAATCGAAAAAAAAATTTAACCCGGGTGTTTCAACACCTTTTATTAAAATAAATAATATTCTTAGTATGTATAAATTTTTAAATTTATGTAATAGTCTCCATCACCTGGGATCGTATAATAGGTGGACGAAAAGGCATAAAAATAATTTACAAATTTAATATTAAAAAAGAATTACCCCATAAAAACTTAAACGTGATACGATTTTGAAAAATATTTTTATTGTTATTTATTTGTTCGAATATTTAGAAAGTAATGGCAAGAAAAATTTTCTTTTTTAAAAGCGGATGTAATTATTCTTTAATCTTTAATCTTTAGTAAAAGTCTTTAATGACTTTAGGAAAGTACTTTCATTTACTAAGCTGTTAAATAACCTAGTGAGAACATTTATATGAGAAAATTACAAAAGTTTGATAATTTTTGCATCTATTCCATCATAGCCTGGGAGTTTAGATTTGTGCATTAAATGCATTTAATTTGTAAAAATATTCAATTTAAGATTTCTGCATCATCTATCTCAAACCACATAAATTAATTTAAATTCGACACTAAGTGTTTTTTAAAATCTTCATTGGAATTTGAGATACTATTGCTGATTGAGGAAAAGTGTAAATTTAAATCATTTGCTAAATAAAATAGTCGTCTGTACGATTCATGGTTGGATTTTTCTTCTAGGCATGGTTGGATTTTTACTATATCCATACCTAGGATGTCATTGATTAATTTCCACTGTTTTCGTGATGAGTTTTTCTTGTAGAATAGGATGTCAAAATAATGTTAAACATTGATATTACTTTCCTATCTTTAAAATTTCTTTCTCAAAAACATTTATAACTTCTAAACAAGTATAATTTTGAATGTAAAAAAGATATACCCCTCTTATCCTTTTTCCCCCCATAAGTTGAAGATCTTGCTGGACAAAAATATTCAAGAAAAAATAGGTACCTTCTGTGCTTAAAGTTACCAAACAATGAGTTACTTAACAATACTTTCATTCCTACGAAAAAAAACATATGAAAACTATTCTAAATTTTACCTACTTGGAATTTTTCTGGAATTAAATAAAATTGTTAAACTTTAAGGAAGGAATTAAACACTGCTGTTATACAGTTTCAAAAGGGGGATAGCAACTCAAGATTTAAAAAAAAAATGTATTTGCTATCAGGAAATTGAACTTTCTATATTTTAAATTTTTAAAAATATTTTTGGAAGTAATATAAAAAATTCATATTTATGAGTGTATTAAATATATTTTTAACCCATGTAGATTGAAGATGAAATAAGTTACTCCCACAACATGCCACGATTCCATCTACTAGGTCGTCTCTTCCAAGCATTTCCAGAGTTGTCCCAATTCATGCTGTCCCACAGGCGTAAGTAGAATTTCCAATTACCCTTTCATTGAAAATAGAGGGGAACATTCTAATAAAGACTATCCCAAATTTGTAAAAATAGTTACTTATAATACTAGTAAGAGACTGTTGTTTTTAAATGCGATTTTTTTTGCCGATTCCAATCTGAAAAGTGTAAGCTTTTTAAATTTGTTTATAAGATTTGAGTCAGCTCTAATCTGTAATATAATATTCACTTTCTTATTACTGAAAATTTTTATCAACCATATGACCAATCTGCAATCCGCCTGTGCACTGTTATAAATTTATTTAATAAGAAACTATGATGATGGATCAGAAATTAAGAAGTATTTAGACATTTCGCAATGTGCTACTCTTGTATCTCCTTAAGTAAAACGGATCATTTTTCCTTTATTTTGATCATTCTTTGATACGTAAAATATTTGCTTGTGCATTTATTGAAAGAAACACCAAGTCAATTTCTTTAAATGTCAATGTTTCTCAACATCGAACGACTGTCTCACCCGAGGGCAATTAAAAAATGGATTCATCTTGAGTTAAAATTAATCGTATAGCCTTTAAATATATCTATTCATCAAAATATATTTCTGATATGGAAATTATTTTCCCTAAATTTTAAAAAAGATAACTTAATTCAGTTAGTAATAGAACAATACGTATACTATAATGAAAGACAGATAGTGTCAAATGTGATTATCTCTTATTAGAGCTATTTTGTGATGAAGGATAGAATGAAAATTATGTACTTCACCTTAAAGATATTTCGCTCACTTATTTGAAATGCAACACCTTTAAAGCGCAAAACTCTTGAAAACTTTTAGTTTCACTGCTTTGAAAACTTTCGTTTTAGGTACAGAAATTAAAAGTATAACTGATAACTTGTTAATTATTAGGAAATATATATTTATTTCATTTGAAAATTTTATTTGCTGATTTAAAATTAACTGATTTTATTAAGACAATATTAAAGGATTTTTTTTTTATACTTCTGGTATCGAATATCTAGAAGTACTTAGGGAAATGGAAATGAAAAGTTTTAAGAGCTAACAAAAACTATGTTTAGTAAAATATTCATGGTAAACTTCGTGAGGAAAGGTAATAAAGTACTAATTCAGGTTCAATTCCGTTAGAGTCCCCGCTAAATATCGCCCGGTTCTTTTAGGCAACAAAAAGTAGAAATATTCATAAATAATTTCAAACTCCTGAATTAAATTGTTTAATTATATCAATAACTATTCAGTTCATTAATAAAAGTCAAAAAAATTTGTTGATATATGGATATATTTAGCGATTTGGATATTGGCGATATTTAGCGGGGACATTCATAATTCATTTAAATCTATTTGAAAACGTTTGTTACTGTTTCTTTCTTGGAATTTACAAGAATTAAATATTTTAGATTAAGTGCAATAAGCGATATGCAGCTAAAAAATATTAATTTAATCAATTGGATGTAACATAACGGGAACAGAAGCCAACGAAATGAGAAACTGAAATTAAATCGCTGGTTAAAGAATCGAGAACTGGAATCTCACTAAGCAATATATGAACTAATAAATTATCATTTTTAACCGTAAAATTTTTGTTATAGTATAATTTTATATGTTATTGAACATGTATGACATGAACATCTATTGGCATGATATTTGTTGAAGAGCTTAGAAAAAGTGGAATCTGTTAGAGATGTTTTAAATATTCTAAACATCTTGACAATGAATAACAAGCGAATATCTCATTGATGTCAACTTGTAGTTATGTTGATAAATTATTTACCCTTCAAATAGAAATTCTTAAAGGGCATTTTTTTTTCTCCCAAGGTAAAGAAATATTTCGAAACTTTTTCAACGATTGCTGGTGCTCATGGTGCTACTGTTTCTCTAAATTTAGTGATTTCTGATTCCAAGCATAATGGTAAAAGTAGGTCACGGAGATTTTGCACAATACCCTTACGACAGCGTTATTTTAGTATCCCTTGAAAAACAACCACGAAATGCTGCTCTTCTTTAAAATTTGCCCCTCCAGCTCGTTCCAAAATAACCTGTTCGACCCTTCTGGACTTTTTAAAAATTCTTTCCTATGTTCTTACTGCATTTTCTTTTCTTTCAAAATTACTTACACAGGAGGAAAAAACTTTTACTTAGCAATTTCTGTTCCAAGACATTTTCTTTAAATCAAAGTAACATGTCTTATTTTTTTCTAGCTCAGGTTTTCAAACTCTTGGCCAGTATTATGACCGATCCATCTGATGAAGTTCGTTCAGCTATTTCCTTCATTTTTCTTCAGTTGTATTCAGTCGAATTCAGAGCAAATGAAGAGGTTTTTATGGTTCTTGATACACTTATTGCGAAAGGAATCCTCAACATTTTGAAAAATGGTTTGGCCAAAGATGCTATGAAACACGCTCTCGGTAATTTATTGAGTGCTTTAAAAACTTGGAGGCATTTTTAAGATAAGAATTTGGAAATTTATTCTTAGAATATTAAAATTACAAAAAAAAGTTTCCTTTCTCTTGAACGAGTAATAAATTTTCTCAAAAAATAATTTAAATGATATAGTGATATGCAACTCAAGAAATGTGATTCAATTAATGTCAAATGATAATGAATAATGACCCCTCTAAAATTAGATAAAATTAGTCCATGAAATTTTTAAATGTTTTAAAAATGGTTATAAAACTTTTCAAGAATTTACAAAATTGACCTGAAACATGTTAAGAGGTAATCGCATACTGTAAATTCGTATATTCAAATAAAACTACAAAATTAATTTTGAGTGACTTTTTAAATAAAGATAACTTCTTTTAATTCACTGTTACAAAATTTTAGTTTTCTGATTGATAAAAACTTATTTTCAGCTTTATTAAAGGTCTTCATTCAGCGAGATTCTAGGAGAATTGGTTTGTTTTTTGAAAACACTAGCGGAGAACTCAGTTTCGTTAAGGTGATTAAGAAAACTATTGTTTCATCAGAACCTGCGTTTCAAGTAGCAATTGTCCAATGCCTTTGTCATATTCTTGCTTTTCCATCATCTACTGATCACCACGTGCAAATTTTAATTGATGGGAACGTTCCAGGTAAAAAATAGAGATGTTCTATGTCCAAGAGATCCAATCGGATCCAATAAGCTTCTATTTTTTATGCATTTATTCTGCGGTGGGAGCTTATTTATTCATAACCTACGTTTGAAGACGTAAAACGTGCAATTATTCTTTCCATTATTTTGCTTCTAAATCTTCAAATTCATTTTGATACAAATTTACAGCTAAAATTTAAATTCCTTTTCATACTCTGTGTTATGAAATCTGGACCACAAGCTTTTCCTTAATTCACAGCGTTTATGAAACTGTAAGGGGCAAGCCTCCAGGGGGGCGATTTCAATCAGGGGATTATTGGAAAAAAAATTATTGTCTTTTATTAATTACTAAAACTAAAAAATATTCATTCATAGTCATCAATTTACTACTAATACATAAACTACTATAAATAATACATTCCGGTATGATGATGCCAAAAATATTAAAATTTCCTCGGAAGAATATTTGTGAAAGTTACTACCCTCAAATGTTAGCCATATTAAGTTCTAATCAAATTATTAACCTTAAAATTCGGTTTGAAAATTCCATGTGAATTACATATTTTTAGTAAGGAATTAGATATCAATCATAATCAAGTACCTATAAAGGATCGTTTACGCTCTAAAAGTTATTACATGCGAAGAATAATTGTTCATTAAAGGTTATTCAGATACATTAATAAAAAATTTTTTCATTATTATTAAATTTTTTTCAACTAGAACGCTTCATTTTGTATGGGTGTCCAACAGGTTGTTGTACCTATGGTCACAAATGTTATCAAGTTAATAAAAATTATCACAAATCCAATTTTTAAAATTTGAGCAAATAAAAAATATCACCCTATCTACTAAGGTTGTGATTATGGGTTGGGCACTTTAGTGGCTGTATTCACCACTATTTTGACCTGAGGTTAACATGGAATTAAGCTTTTTCGACAACTTTGGAAGTTTTGATTCCTGGTTAACTTTAGGTTAGGTCAGTGGTGAATAGAGCCGTAAATGGTCGAAATGTGACTTTATCTGTCTTTTAGAAAAATTAAAACGAGATTTTGTTAGAAGGCACAACAGTCTCCCCTCCTATAGCAGACAGCAGAGAAATCAACAAGAGTCTGTGTTTCTCGTCAAGCCAATATTCGTCTATTATCTCATTGGTCAAACAAATTAGTTTGATGACGCGCTTTCTTTTTTTTTCTTTTTTTGAGAACTTATCCAATCACCGTACAGATGAAGATTGTCTTGACTAGGAGTACAGAAACTTTTCCTAAATCCGCCCATGGTGTCGACACCCCACCCTAAAATTACACAGATAAGTCACTCCTTCTAAGTTAATTTAAAAGCTGAATTTGGCAACGTTATAGCAGTTGGTTTGTTTATTTTCGGTTCAAATCTTTATTTATCTTCCTTTTTTACACTTTGAGGTTTTTTTTAATTTTTATACTTTTGTATGGTACTTACGTTTTATTAATGATTTATTATTTAGGATATATAGAAATCATTTTTAAAATCGACTCCTATTTTAGTATCTTAAATCAAGTCTATATTTTCAATAAAATTTTCATTCTTTTCAGAACTGTTATTTGAAGTTGCTTCTTCAAAAAATGAGCTTCTGGTAGAGTTAGTATATATTTTGCTAATTAATTTACTCTTTATAACTGGGGAAATTTTCTCTTATTATTTTGTCCAAACATAGGTTATTATAATGGAGAAAACAATTTACATAAATTTATCTTAGTACTTAATAGTGCTCAGTTACTGTAAGGTTTTTTATTTGTGAAATTATATATAAATGAGCTAGTTACTAGTTGTTTTAATGAATTTAGAGTTCACTATAGATTTTTTTCTTCATAATTTCCATGAATGTAAGGCTAAGGGTCCTAAATTTACATTATTTATTATTTACATTATTAAATTACAATGTAAAAACTACATCTTTTAAAGGAAGATTTTTTTGTGTATTTGTTATAGGACTGTTTTATGTTGCCTGACATTGTTTTCAAAGTTTCCAACATTTTATGAAAAATGCCAAGTGATGTATGGTAAGTTTAAGGTTCTCAATTTTTTAAAATATTGTTTTTTATCATCAAATTATAATTAACCTAACATCATCAAAAAATTTATTTCAAACATTTTATGCTTGTACTATTTTTATAGTTGATTATAATTATAACTATATTGTATGCTTCTAATTTTAGGTCTTACCACCATCTTAGATGTTACCACTCATTTGTTTAAGATAAGAAATATGCGATTATTTAATGTAGCTTTAAATCTTCTGACATCTCTCATTTCAAGGTAAGCAATTTCATTAACCCTACAGGACGCACACACATTTCTGACACATGGGAATGCGCGTGGGGTCTATCAAACCCCACACACTGTTTTTCATTCTTAGCATTCAGTACATGTAAAACCTTTATCAGGAAATGTTTAGATACATCATGCTATCATTTAATGTGTAGTAAAATTTACTTTTAAGTTGATAGAGTTTATAAAAGATAACATTGGACTATTTCTGTAAAATTTTATACAATACTTTTTAATAAATTTTTCATGAAAAAATGGGTAGCAAGTTAACTCAGTGGTGTGTTTCTATAATTTCCTTTTTTCTAAGAAAAGAATGATAAGATTGGTCATTTTTGGAATGTCTTACGTCATAACTAACTTCTATACCCTCAGTTTGAGAAATGCTTCAATAAAAAAAAACCCACAAAAATAATGCAGCTGCTTCATTTAAACTGCAGGAGGTTATTGGTGGAAATCTTTTAGGCAGCTACAGGGGGTTCAGTTCTTTTGGTTGAAAATGAGAGTTTCTGTAAAAGTTTATTTGAGTGCTGGGGGTCTCACAGTCCCCACGGGTTAATTGGTAATATAAGGTCATCCAAAAAGTTCCACTGGGTTTTGTAAAGATTCATGTTTGAATCTAATTTTTGAAAAACTCATTATGAGTGGAGCTCTTTTAAAGAAAATATATTTTTATTTAGATTTTATTATTTAGTTTTCATATTTTCATAAGTAATTTAGTTATAATTTGATTCCAGATAAAACTTATATATCCTGTAAATTCAACTGATCCCAATTATTAAATTCAAACATTAAATTAATAAAGTAAGTTCTTTTGAGATACTTTGCCATGGTTTTCTCTCTTAATCATGGAAATGGACAGGAAAAATGCAGGGAATTTTACCTTAGAATTTGAGTAGCAACCCTGTTATAATACCTTTTATCACTTTCTTAAATTACATAAACTTTACTTCCTTGCCCCATAACAAACTTGTCTGTCATAAAATACTAAGTAGAGAAATTCTTTTATTTAAGTGAGATGGGGGGGGACTAAAAACATGTTTAATAATTTCCTATTTTTTCGTATAAATTTTACAACATTTATGAAGATTATTTCTCTGTTTCCCCAGGTTTCGGAAACTAGTTTTTTAAAACTAAGCCATTTTTAAATATTCATTTGTGAGTTTAACCTTGAATATTCTGGGACTTTTTAATTTCATGTAAAATATAGTTACAGTTGTTCTTTTGCCCACTTTGGTACTTACTTAATTGGTTTTAATATTTATTGTTTCTTGTTTAACATATGGTAACGATTTTTGAGTGTTCAAATTTATTAAGTTAATTTCTGTGCCTTAAACAAAATTCAGGTAAGCACAAGAAAGTTATTAAGATAAAATATAATTACTATTATCTTGTTAAAACTTTTGTATGATTTTAAACTAATATGTTCTCTGTTATTTTCTTTTGTAGTGATCAATATATTTTAGCTGCTCCATTGCAAAATTCATTTTTACTTCAAGCTCTAGACATGGTGGAATGTTCTTTTAAAATGCAGTCACCACAAGTGATACCTGTTATATGCAGGTTTTTCTCGTTACTGTTGAAGTAAGATTTTCCCATCCTCATTATCATGAGTAAATTAATAATTATTTCATAATTTTGTGACCACTCCAATTAATTTTATCATTTTTTATGTATATGTTGTTAGGAAAGAATCTTCATCTATTCCTACTGAATCATCCAAATTAGACATTATTTTGCAACTTTGCTTGAAGAGCATTCAAAAATTCTTTTTATCTCAACAATCTACCTCAAGTTCTCATAAAAAGAATTATAATGATAGATCCATTGATGAAAACATTTTGATTTGTGGATTAAACATTATTCATTACTTTATTAAGTATGATTTTAATGTGTTAACTACATAAGATAATATACTAGTTCATAAGTTATTTGCATTTCTGGACATCTAAAATTATGCAGCCAAACAGCCAAAATATTTCCATTAACTCAATCTAATTGCTTGAATATCTCTCAATTGAATAGCTACTTTTAGATATAATGAGTAAATGTGGATATAAAAAATGATAGTAGAGCTGTTTTAGAAATCATTTTAAATGTATCATGAAGTTTTTATTTGTTAAAAATATTTTAATTTTATGTATACTAAAAATATGTATACTTTTATAAATTTAATTCTAATTATTTTAATATTTTTCATGAAATAAGAATGTATGTATTGAATAAAACGTTGAAGTCTTTTATTTCACTGGATATTCTTTTAGGGTGACTAAACCTTGTTCTATGAGTTTAGTTTCTCAAGATATATTTGCATGTCCTATTGTTGAAAATGATGAAAGTTCATTGAAATCAGACAAAAAGCAGAATTTAAAGCATATATTTGAGACTTGTATTTTAGCTTTAGAAATGATATTCTTGCCCCATTGTTTGGTTAGTGTTAAATATTTAGTCTATTCTTGAATACTTTAAAATCTGTATAAGAATAAGGATGAGTGGGGATGAATGGGACAACTAAATTTTTTATATCTTAAATTCACTTTACTTTAAATGTTTGATATTTCACTTAGAAGGTAGTAGTACCTAATCTAGCCTATTCAAGAAATTGTGTTCATTAACATCAGCTTCCATGCTTGTATAAATTAGACTACTAAATATGTTTTTCCATACCAAAAGTAACTTTTTTTGTTTTACTTTTTATAAGAGCTTTTTAAAAATAATTTAACTAAAGCTAAAAATTTTACTATGTGTTGAATATATTTGTGTAGTTTAAAATATAATTGTGGAAAATTCATGGTTATTTTTCCTAGCCTACTTTTAGTTTTTTTTTTAAATATTGTGGGAATGGAATTCATTTTCTGGTTTCAAAACTTTACAAGCTTGCTATATTCAACTCATTTTATTAATTTATGATAAGGTAACTAAATTGAGGTGCAAAAATATGAGTTTAAACTTAATGTTTTATGTTCCAAACTTCTGTGCAGATATATAAATACTTAATTTGCAAACTCACAACTTTCAACTAAATTTTGTTATGGTTAAACCATTATTCAAACAAGGTTGGCTTTTATGCTCAGTTTTTAAGAAAATTTTCTTCAGAATGGAAAGAAAATATAACTGCAGGATAGGGAGGGATGGCTTTTGGGGTTTGTGTCCAGACATCAAGAATTATCTATTTGCACTCCTAAATGCACAAATTCATCAAAAATGAGTAGCATTAACACCAAGGTTCAAGCATAAGGAACTGAAAGAACAAAAAGACTTGCATCAGTTGATGTTAATTTTACTCGTCATGATGTCCAATAAAGCAGGCTGTTTTCCCCCCTTTGAATACCTTTTAAAATTGTTCTTTGAAAAATAGAAGTGCATTAATCCTTTAAAATGTTAAACTTTGTGCAATATTAAATATAACATTGTTATTTTGTAAATTTTTTACCTTTTTTTACTTGTCCCATTCATCCCCATCACATGGATGAATTCATGTAGTTTAAATAATGTTTAATTGATTGAATACATTTATTAAAAATATAGATAATAGTTAAATTATTGGTTAAAAACTTGCTACGAAATTGAAAAGTATAAAATTTTTGCAATATTAGTATGGATGGGAAATTTGTCCTATGCATTCCTATATGTAGTTTTTAACTGTAAGAAGGCTCTTATTTTACCGTTGTTGTGGTCATTATACTAATAAGAACATTGAGTTTAAATGAATCAATATATCTCAATAATTAATTAGAACTTCAGTTATTTAAAAATAACCACAAATGTAAATACATTGGATTATACATTCACATTTAAATGTATGATTTCCATTGATATCATTAATTTTTCCAGTTCTTCAATTCTGATTTGGAATTCAAAAAGATAGCTTGGTTTCATTTAACCAATGTCTTACATGTTATTTACGAGGAGCCATTTGAGGATGGAATTCTGACAACCTTCTCTCAAAAACTTATTAAAGCCAAGTTGCTGAATAACGTGTGGGATCTTAAGATTTCTGATGTACAAATAGATAGTTGGTATGATTTATTCTATTGTTTATATGATTATGATATTTTTTTCCATTACTGTTATTCCCTTTTTATTGATAATGAAAGTTTTCCAAACAATAAGTTCTTGAGCATTTTAATGCTCAACCTCAACCTAGTCATTTTACTGTCCAATAACTTACCTTAAAGCATCAAAATAAAATATACCCCTGAAAATACTGAGGGTGTTTTTAAAAGCTTCTTAATCACCTATGTTTTAGATTGAACAAATTTCATGACTCTTTAAAATCAATAACTGCATTCAAAAAATGTTTTATGA
This sequence comes from Tetragnatha montana, assembly GCA_963680715.1. Lineage (NCBI taxonomy): Eukaryota > Metazoa > Arthropoda > Arachnida > Araneae > Tetragnathidae > Tetragnatha > Tetragnatha montana. The sequence continues at coordinate 33,057,309 of OY796685.1, forward strand.
TAGTAAAATATTCAAATCTACTAAGCACACAATCAGCTGCTTGGTTACAGGTATTTTTAATATTATAAAATATATAAATATAGATTTTTAGAAAGTGATGATGTGTGAACCTGTTTATTTTTTAATAGTTATTCATGTATCACTTACATTGAAAACTGGAAGTTTTCTTTTAATTTAAAAGTACTATATTAAATTAGTAATTTAGGGTTTCACTTTTCATTGTAAGAGATACATGAAAAGTAAATGATAAATGAATAACTATTAAAAATAGATATTGATACATCAATTACTAAAAGTATTTGCTTAAATTTATTACATTAGAATAAAGAAAAATACTTGTAATTAAGAAATAAGAGTGAAGATAGAAAGAAAATATTACTTGTAATAAAAATACTTGGTTTCAAGTATGTTTCTTTAATCTAATAAACTGATATAAATATAGGTTTTTAGAATGGGGTGTATTAATATTTATTTTAATAGGTATTTATGTATAGCATAAGAAAGTAGATTTAACTTTTAAAATTACTGTAATATTAGTAATTCAGGATTTCACTTTTGTACAAATTGGAATATATTTTGAATCTATTCACACATACATTTAAATTTTTGGTTTGGTACATTAACATTTAAGATTTTTTCATAATAGGCAGCTTAGTTCTTTGAGTGTGCCCCTAAATAAAACGTGAAACTTATTCTTGTTTATTATTGGTACAAAAGTGCTAAATCTTAAAAAAAGTGGTAATTTAAAAGTTGTTGGTGCTTATTTTTTTATTTAAAAAGCAAGAGATAAATCTCTTTTTCTTAGTGCTCAAAATAGATTTTATCTTCTTAAAACTCAATTCTTAATAGAAATATTGACTTCATAAAAACCTTATGGAAACCTATATGTACTCTAAATCATTATTAAAGTATTAAAATATAAGTATATCATTTACTTTTATTTCTTTGAATAAAAAATATCTTTTGCTGTTTTTAATTAAAATTAGTTAATTTTCTTACATTCTTTTAAACTGTTAGTTCCTATAATTGGTTATTGATCATCTATATATTTTTAGTACAGGTATTACAAATGTACTCAGTTCACAAGATTTATGCAATAGTTTTTTGAAATTATTTTTGTGCTTTCTTTTGAAAAAAGAGAAAAGTGAGGAATATGTTTCAGCCTTAGAAAATGGACTGCTAAGCCTTGATGGTATGTGTTAAGTTATAATTAAACAATTTTAGCATGAAGCTCTTTTAAAAGGAGTATTCCCCCTGAATATATATTAAAAGGTCTTTTCGATTGCCTCTTTATTAATATTTTTATTACTATTTAAAATGTTTAATAAAAATTAAGCAACTTAAAAATTATGTTAAAGTTTGATAATTCACTTATTAATTAAAGTTGCTTTCATTCATTTCAGGTTCTTTGGATGCTTGCATTTCACTTTTGTCTAAAAAATCAGCACCTTATGATAGCACATCTATGTCAATGCTTCATTCTGCTCAAATAGCATTTCTATGCCTGTGTTATTTTTCCTATTTGAATGAGACACCGTAAGTTAACTATCTGAGATTGAAATTTCATCACTTTTCTTAAACTTTATCCTGACACAATATTTCTTTTTTATAGAATTGTAAAATCAAGAGCTATTATTCCTCACCTTATTTACTTTGTAACATGTAACTCAAACAGCCTTACCTCATGTAGAGTAGTTATGAAGCATATAATTTTCATTTTGGCTGTAAGTAGTTAATATTTCTTATTGCTTTAGTTTATTGAAATACTAAATTTTTCTATCTCCATCTATTTTACCTAGAAGTTCATTGGCTAATATATTTCAGAAGTGTTTAAAGATCATTATTATTTTTCTTTGTGAATACTTTTGAGAAACTGATAAATTAAATATATTCCTGTTTCATAGGAATGCTCTTACCTCAACCTGAAGGAATTTCAAAGTGGTCTCATGGAAGGTAGTTCACTTTCAATAAAAAGAAAATATAGTTGAATTGATGCAAATTTTTTATTCTTAAATTTATTTAAAAACTCAAAAATTGCTCACAACTTTATCCAAAATCTATTTTCAGAAAACATGTTTAGTTTTTAATTAGTAATATTTTGTGTGTCAAGTAAAACTTTGATTTGAACTAATAACCATTTATGGTTCTATAGTGAATGGATTAGTATGGGATGCATTATCAAAACTGAATTCATTTGTTGAAGTCTATACTCATCATAAAGTTGTATTGTGGTGGTGTTTCCAAAATACCCACTTTTATTCATTTGGATCATTTGTAGTAAGATCTGTTTTGCTATTTTATACAACTTTTTAAAGTTATTTGATGGATTTAATTTTTTACATTATTTGATTTTCAGATATTATTTTTGTCACTTTATGCATTGGATAGTTACAAAAATAATTTTAACTCTAAAACAAATAAAAAAATAAAATAGTTTTGAATTAGTAAATGTAATTTTATTTATTCAAAATATTATTAATTTGTGTTGTCAACATATGAAAATTAGTAATTATTCATTATTTAACTGTGTGTTAAATTCATACTTGGTATTTTTTAATTCTTGCAGCCTTTTTAAAAAATTGAAATCACAGATATCATAAGTCTTGAATGCTTGAATCTTAAGTGCTTTGATTTTTTTAGTTACAAACCTGGTTGGAATTTGTTTTACATCTAACAAACTCTTCAGTTTCTCTTTTGGCTCTTACGCATGTCCAAGATTTGCTTTGCTCAAATGAAATTGCTCAAGAAACTTTTGTGGTAAGTGGAATAACTTCTTTAGAAATTAGATCCTCATAATAGTTTTAGTCAGTAAGGATATAAAGAATGCAAATAATAAGTAGGGTGTCCCTGTCCAGGGGTAGCCCTAATCATGGCCTTAACTGCTGAACACCTACTACTATTTATTGCCATAAAGTGGTGTCTAGAATGGCCGACTAGACTGACAAGGCCAGAGAGGCTTGAAATTGTGACATCCAATACAAGTCCTGACATCAAGATTGATAGCTCCTTTCCAACAACTCAACTTCTCTCTATAATCCACAATCTTCCACTCATATTGTCAGATCCTACTTGGGGAGATCCTTAAGAACCAATCAGAGCATTTGCACAGTGACTGACCATATTAGTAGGAATGACATACTTCTTCCAACAAACCAATGAGAACTCTAACCAACATCTCACCAAGTTTTATCTGTTAATATGTGTGGAAGATTAAAGAATACAGTGTGGAAGTTGATTTGTTACAATGGAGCTATTAATCATGACGTCAGGACTTCTATCTGTATTCTGTACAAAAAAAAATACCTTGGGTGGGAAAATGCTGAGAGTAGAATCCTTAAAATGCTCATTTATTTAGACAGAATTTCCAAGTTATTACCTCATAAAACACTTTACATATTCATAGTATAAGATTTCTTTCTTTACCTAAGGATACTTTTAGTCATTATCTTAGGTTATAAAAAAGAAATCACTGTACTAATGTTCAACTTTCTCCTAGTCATCTTTTTAACTGTCCTGCTATACTGGCCAAGCTCTTCAGTATCGATCTAGCTCCCTCGCTTCAACTCCCCTATTCTTCAAGGGTTGTTGATGTTGCTGTGGCTGTTCTGGATAATTTCAGTCCTATTTGTCTCCTTGTGCCAATTTCTTGGACAAGACAACAACAACAACAAAAGGAAACATTTTTGGGATATGTAAAGCATGTACAGAGACAGAAGCTTGGAAATCTTGCCTAATTAAATGAGTGGATTTAGTTAGATTGTTGGTTCTTGTAAAAGGTGGATTTTACATACTATGTTCCACTTTAGGATAAACATGTTAAAATCATTCTAATATGTCCAAATTAAGTGACTGTTTGCATGAAGCCCATCAAAAGATTTTCATTAAACCTTTTGAATTTTTATTGCTTTAAAATGTGAATAAACCTTTTTGGTGTCCTTAAATAACTTCTTAAAATAACTTTAAAGACCAGACATATTGCAATCTCAAATAAAGCATTTTATTCAAAATAGCAATAAATGAGACATTAATTATGCATTAACTGTTTCAGAAGCTATATGATGAACAACAAGTACTAATATTCTCTTTCCTCAAACAAGCCTTTGATTTTAATGTAAGTATGAGGCATATTATTTGGAATTAAATGTAACAAGTTTGTTCATTATTTTTTTAGTTTTTATTAAGTTTAGTTTAAAGGGAAATAAATCTTGATTTAAATTAACACAGTTTCTATAATTATTAAAAAAAAACTTATTCAAAAATCAGTGTGTTTTTCTACAGGTGTCCAAAGATAACAATAAAGATAAATTAAACAGATTACTTCTGTGCCTTATACAATATATCCATTCTAGTCTTACTAAAGTACTGATAATGAAAGATTGTGGAGAAGCAATGAGTGAAAGTAAAGTAATAATCTTTGTAATAGTCAGTGTAATAAACTATTTATATTAAATATATATTTGTGTAAGGTTAAATGCTGGAATGTGGTAAAAAAACCATTAAGTTTTAATTTACATAAACTGATAAGCCCAGTCTTGCATGGTTATTATTGGTTGCATGGCATTATTAGTTAATAACTTAATTCCATACATTTTATATCTTAATCTATGATTACTTTGACATTTTATATTAATTCTCCACAACCCCATTCTGGTGTCTTAATTTATACATGATGTTGATGACTACAATTACCAAATGACCCCCCTGAAAGAATTTGGAGAAAATCATACTATACTCGTAATAGTGTTAAGAAATTTAGTCAGCAACCAAGGTATATTTACTAACAATGTTTGCTTATCTGGTGGAAAAGGCATGGTCATTGAAAGCTGGCTTCACTTAGTATAAAATCCATATTTGCATCATGGAAAATGCTTATTTTAAGTTATTTATCTTAAATTAAAGGCCGAAAGACTTTTTGAATTAGTACAATAATTTAGTTTAGCTCAATAATAGCATTTAATTTAATCAATAAAAAACATTTAAGTTTTAATTTACATAAACTGATAAGCCCAGTCTTGCATGGTTATTATTGGTTGCATGGCATTATTAGTTAATAACTTAATTCCATACATTTTATATCTTAATCTATGATTACTTTGACATTTTATATTAATTCTCCACAACCCCATTCTGGTGTCTTAATTTATACATGATGACTACAATTACCAAATGATCCCCCTGAAAGAATTTGGAGAAAATCATACTATACTCGTAATAGTGTTAAGAAATTTAGTCAGCAACCAAGGTATATTTACTAACGATGTTTGCTTATCTGGTGGAAAAGGCATGGTCAATGAAAGCTGGCGTCACTTAGTATAAAATCCATATTTGCATCATGGAAAATGCTTATTTTAAGTTATTTATCTTAAATTAAAGGCCGAAAGACTTTTTGAATTAGTACAATAATTTAGTTTAACTCAATAATAGCCTGCCAAAAATAAGAATTGTATGGTGGGCTTCATTCTTTTTATATTTGTATTATAGACTAACACCTAAACACACATTGATTTTTTATTATAAAATTTGTTTATTAAATAACTTTTCATAAATGCTAATAAAAGTTTATTCACATTGCAAAACAAATTTTTTACATATAAATATTCCAGGTTCATTTATATCTATTGGACTAGAATGTTTGTTATGGTGTTATGAAAACCTGCATGACATATATCTCGGAATTGACATTAAACTAGTTCTTCAAGGTAAGGTGTGTTTTATGTTTAAGGATATAGATGGCTTCATACTCTTTTTTTTGTTTGCCTCCAAATTTTCTAAAAGCTGAAAAAAGAGTTGATTTCATGTATTATTGAAAATAACTTAACTTAAATAAATTATTTAAAAAATGAATACAAATTCATTTTGTTTATAAGTGACTTTATTAAGTACTCATACTCATAAGTTCTTTTATACTTATAAAAATTTAAAAACTTATGATAATTTATTATAAGTCGTAGGTTTTTTTACTCTGACTGCCCCAAATAAGATTTTTCAAGTTAATCACTAGTTAAAAAATGAAGGTAGTTATTTGGAATAATATTTTAAAATCTAGAACACAAAGGTTTACTTTCACTTATACATATATGTAAGTGGAGTATGCAAGTAGAGATACTAAAAGAAAAAGTACATTATAATGGCAATTTTCTGGTTTAGAAGGAAAATTTAAGCATCAATTTTCACAACTTAACATAGGTATTGATCATAGCAAGAAATAATGCTCACATATTATAAGGATTTCATTGGAATTTTGTAAAAACTGTTTTATTCTGCTTCAATTACTTCATAGATTAGGATTTTGTTAAGTGATTTGATTTTATCTATAATTTATACCTTATTATAATAATTTTTTTACTCTTTCCTAATCTTTAGTTTTAAAGCTGTGCTGTAGCTGTAAGTTTGAGGGCAAAGTATGTTTATACTCTCTCAAGTACCTACAATTTGCTGTAAGGGATTCATCAGACAATTATAAGGGTATGATACTCATTTTTTTACATGTTAGTTCCAATATTGTGGTGTTGGTTTTTTTTACTAGAGTAAAAATGAAAACTTTTCATGAAAGTAAAAAACAGAAATTAACATAAGAAAAAATTATGATAAGAGCAGGAAATATTATTTAGATGTAAAGGACTGAATCCAAGAGCAAGATAGGGGCATTTAAGGGTTAACTTCCCCATGAAAGTTTGATGATTATTTATGTACTCTTTTTTACCTTGAAAATTTTGCAGTCTACTGGGAGCGTTTTTCTTCAAATGTCACCTAAATGTTCCCAAATATTAAAAAATGAGTCAAAACTCTACTTTTTAGTTTAAAAATGTTTTATGGGTTTGGATCCCCCTTTAGCTTTGGGCTTAGGGCTTAGTTTAGCTTAGTTTAGGGCTTAGTATTATCCACAGAGCTTTGATGTTAAGTGCACTAAATTCAAATTTTACCTATAATATAATCTTTAGAGATGATCCCAGAAAAAATTTTTGAACCAAACTCCCTCCTGAAACTAGTTATAACTTTTATCTGCTTATTCACATTCACAATACATAATATTTCTACATCATATTTAGTTACATAATATACAAAAATATGAAAATCTGTATTTCAATTTTTAAAATTATAAGTGAAGTTACCATTTTATAATCAAATAATTTGTAATGGGGTAGGTATTTGTGTTGGGGGACTGAGGATTGTAATTTATATTTTTTATAATGTTCCTCTTCATATTTTTACTTTAATTTCTCTTATTATATTATAGCATGGTACATCATCACAGGAAATTCTTATATATCTTCATTTTTTCTGAAATGTTTTTCATTGAAAGATCAAATCGAATTAGAAGCATTATGCTTATTAAGGTGTATATTAGAAAAACAAGTTGATTCACAGTTAAAGGTATCAAGTGCTCTATGTTGTTAATGATATTATATAAATTTTGTTAGTTAATATTAAAAAATATTTATTAAATGCACTTTTTTGGTTTCATTTAACCACTACCATAATAATTACTGGCCTTTTGAACACTGTTTTTCTCGCTCCCTTATGAAGATTAAAATTAATTAATTAAAACTTTGTTTGTTGTAAATGTTATTCTTAAACCTCTTCATAGATCTTTAAAATATTATGCTTAAAATCCACAAATTAAATATTGTAGTATGTTCACATTTTTTAAAAAAAATCACTAACCAAGTTATCTTGTCTTGATTTATATTAAAAGTTGCTTAAATAGTTTTATTTTAATTATGAATGATTTCATGTGGATGAAGCATGGAATGGGTAGTTGCACCTCTTTATTGATAAACCTATGTTTAGTTTAGGTCAGACTAGATTCATTTTTTAATAAATTGAATAGGAAAAGGATACCATATTAATGTATGTTAATGTTTTATATGAAACAGTGCTATATTTCAATCAAACAAAATAAAATAGAAAAAATTTAAAAAATAGAAAAAACTTTAAAAAAAAATCTGTTAAAATCCTGGAACTATGGTACCCTGAAACAAATCACCCCTGAATGCTGCCCTCTCTAAATAGTGTCCTAGATAAGCTCATGAAATGATTTAATTACTTTTAGTTAGCTCTGTTTGTCAGCTGTAATCATCTTTTTTTTTCCAGAGTTCATCCTGCTTGAAAATATCATTTTTAAATTTGTTTGGATGGCTGAATAATCTGAGTACACAAATACCTGCTCTTTATATTCTTAGTTCTGCCTTAGAAACTGAGTTTACTGACATTTTTTTATCCATACGCTCCGCTGACCTGAGTGCACGTTCCTCTGAGTTATCCTCTTCTGATTTAAGATTGCTTACATTTTATTTGCAGAATACATTAGCTGTGGTGTGTAAGCATATCTAATTTACCTTAAATACTTGTTTAATCTTATAGTATAGCTTAAAAAACCTAAATTGTATGAAATATTTTAAAACTTTAGAACAATTAATATTGCTGACTGTTTGGACTGCCATTATACCCCTGAACTCTTGAAAAATGCTTTATGTATTATATTTTACGAAGTCTAATGGGCAATGACTTTTTTAGTATGGGGGATGGTGTTTTCCTCTCTTATTAATGGGTCAAAGAGATACTTAAGATCAGACCTATTTTCAATTCATGGAATTTTTAGATTAACATGCACTTAAATACCTTACTGTACCAAAAATATTTAAAAATGATTTTTCTACATATTATGATTATAAGATTTTGATTATATTTAGGGAAATCCAGCCACTGAGAACATAGCTTTGTCAAATTATTTGAAACTCTTGGATTACATTTCCAAAACAGACCCAATTCTAGGTAATATTTTTATTGATAAACAGATTTTGTAGTGCTGCCAATTCATTTAACCCTATGTTAAAATACAGACAGATATTTTCACTGATTTCTAAATTTTGTCATATCTGTGCAGTTGATATGGAGTTTTATGGAAAATACCTTTTTTCCTATTAAAACTATAGATTGATTGGAATTGGATTATCTGAGATGCCCCCCCCCCCCAAATAAAAAGGAACCAAGTAGTTTAAATTACTTGAAAGATAAATTTGGATGAAAAATTTATTTTTACCTTGCTTCTTCTAAAATGAAAAATAAAGGGTACTATGCAAAGATTAAATGCATATTTTTTGCACTGCAAATCACATGGAACAGTTTTCTTGTCAGATACTCCCTACACCTTTATCTTGTGCATTTGCTTGAAGTTTTTCATTTAAAATTGATTTTAGAACTTCTCACAATCAGAGGGAGACAAGAAGATAGTGAATGGTAAAAAAAGGTGTAATCCTCCTTCCTCCTTCATTTATTTATTACAGTAGATACCCACCTTTCCACACCATAGTCTATCGGGAGGGGGTCACTTTCTTTATGTCAATCTAAAATGCAATCTATCAACTTACTGTTTTCAGAGTTATTGTATGACTGTATTATTATTACGACTTATATGTATTGTTGAGACTATGAAATAAAAAACATTTCTTTTAATTTCCAACACATAAGTTGTGTTCAAAGTCAAATCAATAGGGTTTTTTTTCTGATAAATTAATAATGACCGACCGTAACTATTATGAATTAGCTATCCGTTTCTAAACATAATTCTCATGGTTTTCTCTCTTTTACTTTTAATTAGTAATAGTAAATAAACATTTGTATGGTTTAGAATTTCCAAAATTTTAATCTCAGCAAATACATCACCTTTTAAAAGAGAACATCTATTCTTGACTAGTATTTTCTTAATAATGTTTTAGAGAATCACATAATGCTTCAACCATGGTCGAGAGTATTACTAGAATCCAAGTTGGACAAATTTTATGACTTTTTGGAGCTATTTGAAAGAGTAAGTATAAAGTTCATGAATTTTATGCTATTTAATTTTTTAGCTAAATTATTTAAAGGTTGGGGGATGATGGGCCATGGTCTATTAAAACTTGCATCACTTCCAATGTTACATTTAGCTTGAAGGCAGACATCACCAGTTGAAAATTGCAATGTACTTGCTCTCTGTTACTCTGTTGTTTGTCACAGAGCCACACAAACTGTTTGGTAGTGATATCAATTCCAATAGACATTGCTCCATCATCCAGGAAACTAAATTATCAACTTGATACCTGACATAATTAAAAGCCTGTGTGTTAAAATTTGATATTTTTTGTTTTGATTTTTTTAAGTTGTAATATTTTGACAGTTTCTTTTAATAAATAGAAATAAAAATTTTAATGTTTGAATTTTTGATTCAGCAATTACCATGTCTTATCAATGTAAATTTTGGAGTTGTTGGAATGTCTATTTCATTGGTATCTCAAAACAGTTCCTAAAAGATCAGAAATCATTAATTTCTTGCTAAATGGAATTTCTTTACTATATAACACCCTTTATCTAGTTGACCTTTTACATTAAAATACAATGCAGAAACTGTTATTTTCAGAGTTACTTCTTAAAGTTTCTGTATTAACCCGTAGCAGGGGACGTGACGTCTCACAGACCGCGCAGCATTTCCCTCCCCTTCCCCCTACCACATGCTGGGTCGAATTGAATAGAATTTTCTCCTACCTTCCCCTTACATGACCTTGAGACTGACCCCTTCTTATCAGCAAGTTTTTCCAAAAACATCCGTTCGAAATTCCACTAATTCTTTCCCACGCGGTCCAGCAGACCTCAGGTCCCACTCAGTGTAACGATTTTCGTCCAGACTTAGTACGCGCATGGCTTTGAAGATCGCTCCGCGGAGATTAATTTATCCTTCTGATCCGGGTTATGCGGAAGAGTTAAAAAATATTATATGAAGTTGGGAGGGATTTTAGAGTGGTAAAGATTACTATTAATAAGATTTCTATGAAAAATTTTAAATTTTTTGCTTCTAAAACACTGGTGAAAAACTGATACTTCAGGTAGTGTCAAAATGTTTTTGTATTGTTCTACAATGATATTTTTCCAATTAAAACTTGCATTACATATTAAATAATAAAAGAAAAACAATTAATTCATAATAGATGCGTTTTATTTTAAGTTATAAAGAATTTACTGCACCATGTGGTTTCTATCGAAAAATTTAAGGCTCTTGGAAAATTGTCTGTGAAAACTTTTATTTTATCATAAAGTTAACAAATATTTTTCTATGAAGCGATAAATGTTCCAAGAACTATGTACTGAAATATCAGAATCATATCTCATTTAGAAATTTTTTTAAAAAATATAATGTTGCGCGGTCTGTGAGACCCCACGTCCCCTGGTATGTTCCATTTTCTCACCTCCCCTGTTACGGGTTAAAAAAAAATGAAAATTTATTATATTTAATTACTTTTCTGCTACAATACAACTTCAAATAGATAATTTTCTTTTTGAGGTTAATGTTGGGGGAATCAGAATAAACTGACAAAACATTTTTTATAAATTAAAGTAAAGATTGTGTTTAAAATATTACAATAAAGGTACTTTTTAAGTTCTTAAAATAAAACTAAAATACCACTTGTGTATTTTAGTTACATAAAAAACATCAAATTTCTCTGTAAGATGTGTGATGTTTTCAGTGGCGAAGAAATGCTATACTTTTTTTAAATGTTTATTTTTTTTTTAAATTTGAGGCACAATTTGCAATCTTCTCCTTCTTCCTTTCTTTTTACTTACAAATCCCGGCTGTGACTAGACTTCTTTCTGGCAAAGGAGGTAAGGTCAGCTTAATTTTTTTTATTTTCAGCATTTTGAATTTCATAAAGAAAATATAACTCTTAGAGATATAATGGACCACTTAGCAGAGAAAATCTCAAACATGGAAAATCTTCCTGACAGAATGGATAAAACTATAAGAAAAGTAATTTTTTATTATTAACATGACATTGAAACACAATTTAAAAGCATTTTTAACTCATTCCTTTCTTTTAAAAGCTTATTACAGGTGTTTATAAAAGTTATATTTCAAAAGAAAATATAGAAAATCTAACAAAGCTATTGATATGTGAATCACAAGATCTAAGTCTAAAGACAATGGAAAAAGATGTCATATCAGAAGTGGAAAGCTTAGTGAATAATTACCGTTCTAATGAAATTACAGAAGTTAGGTGACAAATCAATACGTTGTATACAAGTAATTTTAATTGGATTATATTTTGTACAATAATATAGTTTAAGTTGGAAGAAATAAACTTTATAATTATTTAACTTGTAGAAGTTTTATTTGTTGTAAATAAATTTATGTTGCTGTATTTGAAACTTTTTTTTTAACCTAAGGTCAGTAGGGTTACAAGGTTTTCTCTCAGTGTGCCTTAAGCCAGTGAGACTGACATCATGCAGAAAAACGCCCAACTCTGTAATGTGCCTTAGAGACCATTTTTTGAATGATGTAACATGTTTGGGGGAGGGAGTCATGGAAAAATAATGCATTGTGACATGATGGAGGGAGGGGGAGTTCAAACTTTGTGACATCACACTTTTAAAATTCCAACTTTTATGTAGTGAATTTCATGGGTTTTTTATTGATATTTTCTTTAGTTTTTTTTTGTAATCACTTTTGAGGAAATAGAACATGTGATGATGTCATGTGAGTCTACCACTATCCCCCTTCCATTTTAAGAAAAAATAATAAAACATACAGGCAGCTATAAGAGAGATTCACCCTGTTTTTCTTTGTGCAAATTTTAAGTACACATAAATCATCATCTGCTCTATTTGCCAAAAAAAGCTTGTACTAATGATAGCATTTACGATTTGAAAGCATTATCCATTGGGAGACCATTATAATCCAAACACATGAGCATGGACCCCCTCCCTAAAACACTTATCTCAATGTACAAAATAATAATTTGCCTACCCATAACAGTAACTCGTCTGTGAAATTTAAGCCTTATCAAAATACCTTCTCTTCTGTACCTCGGCCTAAAGTTTTGACTTTTTTACCAAAAGTATGCTATTTTGTAGTATTTCTTGCGGTTCTAAGTCCTTCTGATAAACAGAATTTTTTCAGGAGGTGTGGTTGTAGAAAATGATTTCGCATACTCCCTCTTCATTCTCCCCTAAGAGAGCCGGTGGGCAGGATGCTGCTAATGTTGGTTTTCCCTCAAAACGCCAACCGTGCACTTTTGCCTCCGTTGCCCGCTTTGTTTCTCTACGAGCTTCAGAACCCACCATGGAGAGGTATCTTTCCATCAAGTTCCTTCCATGAATTCATTAATTTTTTATTTTATATTTTTTACAATCTGGAAGTACTAGGAGGATGCAGATGAGATGCATTGCTTCTAACAAGTGCTGTACAATTTCTAACTGTACTAACTTGCTGTACTAACAATTTCGTCTTGACAAGAGGCAGCTGTTTCCTGTAGCCAAGCTCAGTGCTGAAATTGGAGGAGGACGCCGCCGTCCCCCGAAATGATTGGATCGTCTCCCGAAATATTTTTACCGTCCCTATTCCTTAAAATATTTGTTTCCACGAAAAAAAATATAAATTTAAGGGTAGATTTAAATACGAAAGCAAATTTATTTTCTTCTGACCTAAATTCCCATTTGAATGAGCGTTCGGGTTCGCCTATCAGGGTGCCAGCAGTCTCCCCGTATTCCGATTTGCAAATATATTTATATTCGGATTTTTAGGGTAAAATTTCCAAAAACTTTCTGGGGAGGACCACCAGATCCCCTTTTAGTATTTCAATTTCTATTACTCAAGATTAGCTGTACCAAAAATGATTTAAAACCCTGTTTTAAGAGTCTAATTTCCAAAAATTTTCTGGGTAGTTTCCGGGGTTTTTCAAAAGTTTTTTCGGATAGCCTAGATCATATAGTGTCCATAACTCGAGTGAAGACATTCGTCGTGTGATTAGGGTAGAAATGAGGGGCGAAAAACCAATTTTCGGCCTTTTTGGCTTACGCGCTCCATAGGATTAACATGGGAACCTTCGGGGGGCTTTGCGGCACCCCTAGATATCATCCGAAGATTCTGAAAAAATTCACAGGTACTCTCTGCCACCTTAGACAACTTTTTTTTGCGAAGACTTTATCAAAATAAAAAAAAAAGTTTTTTTTTTCGATACACCCTAATGTGCACCCCCCATTCCTATTCGAAAGATGGTTGTCTAGTCTAGGTCCCCTCTACCTACCCTACCCAGTTTGTACCACGAATTTAATAGGACCACCCTGTATAGAGGCATGAGCATCGATCTCGAGTGGACGCCCTCGGTTTAGATTTAACCCCCCCCCCGAAACTTTTACATAAGTATAAGTAGTTTCTTTTTCTTCAAAATTCTGAGGAGTACAAAGGAGCAATCCTCTTCGGATGTCACCAAGTTTTCAAAATAACCAAAAATATGGCAAAACACTATTTTTTATGGTCAAATTTTTGGGGGAGGTCGTTCTTAGAAATAATTAGGGTCCAACCCCCGAAACCAAAATCTAGTTACAGGGCCTGATGTGTCCTGTCCACCAATATTAAAATCATTGTTTATTCTTGTAACATGTTGGATTGTTAACTTTTGTGGGGGACATTAAAATCTCCGGATGCAGGAACCAAAATGCGTTCAAACACCACTTATTTCGAGTAGTGAATTCGAATTCAGGTCCCTGGTTTTTCTTAAAACTTAGTTTCACGCAAAATTTATTATTTGAATTTAAATTCATCAAGATTCAAATTCTAGGTGATAATTTTAATATCTTTTGCGATAAAATCAAATCTTCGGTGTTCTAAATTTAACTTCAAATATTTATAGTACACAAAAGTATTCTTAATAATTAAGTGGTGACTATTATTCCCATAAATTACACAGCCTAAAGTCATCGTCACGGCCATCATTTCTCGTTATTTCTCTCAAATTTGTATTGTTGTTTTTTTTTGTGCTTCGCCGGGCCGCCTACTTCACAGACCACTTCCAAGACTCTCACGGACCACCGCTTGGAAACCACTGTTCTAGATCAATTTTCTTCATAATTTAGTTTCCGTCGAAGACAGAAGGAATAGACTTGGATTGTACAAAACAAAAAGTCTTAAAAGATAGTATTTTTAAAGAATCAGATTGATACGGTTACAATTAACTTAAAAAAAGAAATGTTAAGGCATCCCTTCAATTAAACAGGAACTAAATTTACGTATAAATACCAATTAGTATAAAAGCTACAACAGTTGTGCAGTCACCACTTTAAGAATTACGGAAAAAGATTTTAAGGTATCTTTCTGTTTCAGTATTGATCATTCTACGTTACCCACGAAGCTGATCCGTGTGGCCTGTTGTTATGTTCAATGTTACTAATCAAATCACTTTCAGGAATCTTCCATAAAAACCGCGAAATCGTTCAAGACTATGGCATCAACTCCACCTAACCATAGCCAATCAAATCACTCCTTTACCGTTGCAAACCCTTTCAATCAGAGTGAAAAATTAAATCTTCATCATCCTTTATAAACGTTTTTCCTGTATTGTTTTTCCTTAATACAGGAATCATATCGACTTGTCATTGGTTAAATTTTTTTCCGTGTAAGTAGGTAAGTAGCCGTTTGCATTCAGTTTTAACCAAGCTTCTTGTGCTCGAATATATGTCGGATTGAAAAAAGTTGAAGGTTCATTCAGAATGCGTAAATCTTCAAGAAAAGTGGACAAACTTGTATTTTTTCGTTCAACGTGAAGATAAATCGTTGTCTTATCCGTAAGGAAAACAGTGGAAGTGTTCAAGGAACACAATGTTACGAGACACTATGAAATCAAACACAAGATCAAGTATGATGAATACGTGGGTCCACGCCGGGAACAAAAAACTGCCAAACTGCGTGAAGAAATTGATGGACTAACAAAACTGTTCAATCAAAGAAGAATGATGCAGCTGTCCGACCTAGTTTCCGAGTGGATCATATATTAAGCAAAGAAGCCAAACCCTTTTCTGAAGATGGATGCCCGGAATAAAAAAAGAGTGAAATTAAAGCTGTTATCTCGACTCCACAAGACGAGTGGAAGATTTGGGCAGCAATCTTCTGATGCAGCTTAAGAATAAAGCAAGTCAGTTTGAAATGTTTTCAGTTGCTGATGATGTATCTACTGATGTGGGTGAAACTGCTCAATTATTAGTATTTATTCTTTTCCATAATTCTTTAAGTGGTGACTGACCAAGTATAGCTTTTATACTGTTTGACAATTTTTACGTAAATTTAGTTCCTGAAATTATACTGAGGCAATGATGAGCATGCATGGAACAACTACTGGTGAAGATTTTTCAGTGAAGTATCAGGTGTGAGCCATGAACTTGCCTGGAGTAAATTAGTTGGAGTAACAACGGATGGTGCAAGAAGCATGGTTGAACGAAACAGAGGGTTGTAATTGTTAAGACTGTGAACTTTAAAGCCCCATACGCTGAATTACAGAACTTTCAAAAAATTCCTAGATGAGAGATTGAATCTTGGAATATGAAGACATTGTTTATTAAATTGAAGTTTGATGGTTGAGCTGAGGAAAAGTTAAGGCGTTTTTATCTTGAGAAACGGAGATTGATAACTTCCCTAACTAAAAAATCAACGCAACTTCCTAAACTTGAAAATCCCACGTGGGTATGGGATTCGGTAATTGGAGACGTTGTTTTCAAACAAAAGCCGTGAAAGGGACTTTTGAAACACCCTGTATGTGCATTTAAAACCAAATTGCGATTGTTCATTCAACAAGCTGAAAAAGGAATATTAGTGCATTTTCCAACATGCACTGCTGTTCACACAGAACATAGTGTCCAAGGGAAGAATGTTTAAACTCCTTAAAGGTCTAAAAGAAAATATTTAAGAAAGATTTCAACAGCCTTAAGGAAGAAATCCATTTGTTCGAGAACCCCTTTTATGGCAATGTTTCTACAGCACCAATTAACATTCAACTGGAACTTATTGAGTTGCAGAGTCACTCTTAGCTGCAGGACATATTCAGGGATAAGTCATTAGTCCCGACTTTTACGGCGGACTCTCCACAGAAAAATTCCTGAATTTGCGTAAACGTGGGATGACAATTATCTGTACACTTTTGCGAGAACATGCGTGCGTGAGCAAACTTTCTCTGCTCTGAAAACAACCAAATCTGGTACTCGATCTTGAAACTCGAATCCCCGATGAACATCTTCGTTCAGTTTTGAGAATAAATGCAACGAATTCGGAGCCTAACTTACAGAAATTTGTTTCTTCAAAACAAATGCAAACTTCACATTAAAAAATAAACATCAAGTAATGATATAACAATATAAATAGGTATATAATTTTCTCTCATTTTCCATGCTATTTAGAAAACTCGTTTGAAAATTTATTTATTTTGGTTTTCTGGCCCAAGAGATAAATCTTAATATGAACTTGGTCCCTCAGGTAAAAAAAGGTTGGTCACCACTGTTCTATTTCATCCAATCGTTGAAAGATGTTCAAGACAAGGTTATTACAAAAATGAGAACTCAACCACGTTTTTTTTACCACCAGTTAAAAAATCAAGAAAAATGTTTTAAGTCAAGCATCTTTCCATTTCATGTAACGGTGCTTGTGCTTCTCAGTCACCACTCAGGAAATTAGGAAAAAATTATGAAGTTAAAATGCGAAGCCCAAGGGTTGGTTGGTGGGGTTTGGGATGGAATAACGTAATTATTATTAATTAGTATTCCAAGACTCATTAAATTTACGTAGTTTCCGTCGAAGACAGAAAGGATAGAGACTTGGATTATGCAAAATAAAGATGAAATCTTAGAAAAATAGTAATATTTTCAAAGAATTTGACAGTTACGGTTGCAGTTAAGAGTCAAAGAAAAAAACGTTAAAACCCCCCGTGGATGCGCAGGAAAATTTATAAATGCCCAACAACTGCATTTATGTCCGAGTGCTATACCCGGGGAGAAGGCTCAGACTCGAACCAGGGTTCGATCTGAGGGCCTTTGGGATGGCAGACTGGCGAGCAAGTACACCAAGCCATCCGTTCCTGCAGCTATGCCAATCTTTTAATTAATTTGAAGTTGATATTCCATCATACTTTTATATATTTTAGTTTACTTTTTATAATATAGATGGCGCCAGCATCGTGTGACGTATAGAGTGCTGCGCCGCGTCTACTTCACATTAACTTAAAGTTGATGTTTCACAATTAAAAAAAAAAGAGAGAAATTCCGAGGATCGAACCCGTAACCTTCAGGATCAGATGACAGTGCATTAACCAATATGCCTGCGTCTACTGAATTTACTAACATAAATACCACTCGGTATAAATGGCGGGGTTCGATCCACGGTCCTTGCGAATAGAAGCATTACGCTCCACCACACTAGACCATCGGGTCACATGCTGCTGTGAATTTTTAGAAATACTTAGGACATTGAATCTTGATATTGTAATCTTATCGATTTTCATCGGTATCGAGGATGTTTATTTCAGCTTTCAAAAGAAATTAGGACCTCTTATGGTAGAGGGCAGCACTGCAAATGTCGGTGATCGACAGAGGGGTAGGGAGTACCCGAGCGCTTAGAAACGAAATACTTTGATCCAAAACGCATACGTGTGGAATTAGATTTTTTAATAAAATAATAACTGGGAATAGAACCCAGGAACTGTCGTATGCTACGCAAGAATCCTACCACTGCTCCCAGCAGGTATTCATTATTTAAACTTATAAAATCTTTTCTTTTGACGCATGGTGAGACCAAAATATTTTGTTTCTAAGCGTTATAATCGTAACGTCACTATTATTAGATTTAGATATTCTTTTTCTTCCATCTTTCGGAGGTTTTTCTTTTAAATCCGCCTGTGCGGACCTTGGGAGAAGAGCAAGATAATCACACATTCATACACTGAGCCATTGACTCGCACAACCAAGGGAACAATTTATTACTGTGTATTTAATTTCATCAATTTAAATAGGGAAAAACACTAGAATCGAACTTAGAATTTAAGTACCTACCCAAGTCACTCATACATCCATTGAGCTACTGACTCTCAAAAGCATACGATGGAAAATTTTTGCACTTAAATGTAACTGTCTTAACTCATTTTGAGAGACCCTTTATAGGTTACATAAAAAATGAACCACTCCTTGTTAAGTCAATCAATTTTCAAGGAAAAACTGCGCAGAATGTTTCATAATTTTGATCCCCAGGAAAGTTTTTAAATTTTTATCCTGCGGCCGAAAAGGACCGTTCCTTGAAAGTAACAAGATTTTCAAGGGGGAAAACAGCATAAACATTGATGTCAAAATTTCGGGGGGTTGAACCCCAACCTCTTTGATTCATCCACTGAACCATTGCCTCAAATAACGTATAGCTTGTCTTTTCATGCCCCTGCCACAATACAAGATTCCGCAGTTTTCGACCGCCTTCCGAAGAAAGACCAAGCTTTATAAGAATAACTACCAGTTTGAATTTTTTAACTTAAATTTTTAATGATCATATGTTGGATTTGAACTGGGGAACATACTAAGCCAATCTCTTTCTTATCCTGAACCATTGTCCGACTACAAATCAGAAAAAAGTATTTTAAATTTATAACCATAACTCAACCAAGTTTAACTGGGGACATCAGCCTGCCAGTCGCGATATCGAGTAATTTAAAACGAGAATTAGGGCCTTGGGCCATAAGTGAAGATGAAATAGTTTAATTGTATCTTTACAATATTTTATTTTCGTTTGGATGGAAATAAATAAAGTTGTTTTTGTTAACTACTCGGCATTCAAATAGCGGTGATTTAAGAAATCAAACCTGAAAAATTGCAACTTTAAGTTAAAATTAAATACAGGATCAAAAAATTTTCTAAAAATCAAATAGGGATTGTGACATATATGGTCCTTGAAGCAATTTTGTTATAATGACAAAAATTACAGAGTAAAAGTTTATTTTTTTTTTTAAAAAAAGGACATTTTTAACACTTTTAAATATCAACCTTTCAAAAAAAAAAAACAATTCTTGAGGCATTTCCAAGGTCATTTCACCTTATTGCAGCAAAACCGAGATTTTTCCTATTAAAGAATGACTATGACCAACCCTAACGATCACAGATGTTTAGGAAACAATACCCCAGCCGATTTATTCCAGTCCAAATAATTCAATTTTTCCAATCAACAGGTTATGATTAGTTTAAAGCTTTTATATCTGAAACTTACATCTGAACATATTAGAAAACTTACAAAGATGACTTAAAATTTTCTTAACTGAACTCAATCCAACTATAAAACAGCCCCAAGCCATCACCAATTAGAAATTTAATATTTATCATAAAATGAGCATTGAAAGATACTATGTTGCAATATTTAGTAAAATATAATTTAAAAAGAAAAAAAAAATAATAATGAGATTATTGGATTCTAGTTTTTATGTGTATTCTTTTGTGTTGCATTGTATATGAAAAAGGCTTCTTAGTGTTATATCATTATAGCATTAAGAACACTAAGTTTCACCGAAGTCATGGTCCAGTTCTTTCCCCTTTGTTCTTGTGACTAAAAAAAAAGCAGGATATTTTCAGTCCAAATGTAACTTTATTGGTCTTGAATTACACTTAGTGCCATCCAGCATCAGGTGCACCACCCCAGTCACCAGTTGTTTGAGTACTGGGGGTATGAGCAGGAACACCAGCAGGGATGGGGGCCGCAGGTGCAGCAGCAGTTGCAGACCAGTCATTGGTCTGAGCCGACCAGTCATCAGTGTTTTCAGTGAATACCTGGTTGGGTTCAGCAGACCACTGGAAAAAGAAAAACATGTAAGTCTCATTATAGAAGCAATGGCTACCACCAAATTGTGTATAATAAAGCAATCCAACTATTTTCTATCATGATTTAGTTTTTTTTATTTGATGTGGGCTCCGAGTCACAAAAATAAGAAGGTCGCAGGATGTTTTTATAAGAGAAATAGAGGCATAAATGAATAAGATAAAAAACGTCTCTTTTTTGAGAAAAAATACCACAAAAAGAACACTGTGTTCTGTTATTGTTTAACAATCAGGCTGATGTATATTTAAAAAGGCATAATTGAAGGCAAGGTCTATATCTCTTATTTTAGAAATGAAGGGTGTGAGTGTGTAGTTTCATTGTCCTTGAGGTTATTTGTTTTACAGGTAACCAAAACCATTTTAAAATAAATCCTGATTTTGATACAGATTTCAAAATTTTCTATACTTAACACAGGGAATGAAAAAAAAAATTACAATTACTTGCCTATTTTATTTAAAAAATATGTCAATTAAATAGAAATAACTCCAATATAATTTACATAGTGACAAACCAAGTTAATATGAAATGCAAAATAACACCTTATGGTTGACAGTTAAGTCCGAAAACCAGTTAAAAGTAGTCAAGTTACTGAATATTTAGAGAAATCTTATTTCAAAATTTCAGGACAACTATGAGCCCTGTAATAGTTAGGCAATAAGTTTTTGGTTCCATGGCATATAACAATTAGAGTAGTTAAAAACCCAAGAAAAGGTCTGTCCATACAAAAATGGCACCTCTAGAACTCAATCTAATCTCCCCCGCCTTTCAAATGCGTAGTAACAAATAAATGTTAAAAAATGTAAAAACTATTGCACTCAGAAATGTTACAATCATTATGTAGCATCACCCATTTCATTCTAAGTGTATTCATTTGATTTCAAGACTAAATCAGGTTGAGTAACTGGAAGGAAATAACTTACATCGCTGACATCGGCTTGAGCAACCGGAGCAACTTCGCCTCCTCCCCATGGTTCAGGCTGGAATTCAGC
The DNA here is from genome assembly GCA_963680715.1 of Tetragnatha montana. Lineage (NCBI taxonomy): Eukaryota > Metazoa > Arthropoda > Arachnida > Araneae > Tetragnathidae > Tetragnatha > Tetragnatha montana. The sequence goes on from OY796685.1 coordinate 33,078,933, forward strand.
CACTTCTTTCACAGGCCTTTCAGCTTGAATGGCAGCTTGCTCTTCCTTTTCAGCATCTTCAGGATCTCTGTAGAAGTACAGATCAACCATAACCTCCCACTTGAGTTCTCGGCTGATAGTTCCACGGATGCGCAAAACCTCTCTTGCCAGCATCCACCACATCAAGCCAATTGAATGTGGGCCCTATAATGCATATATATTACATGATTTAAGCAGCTTAAGGCAAGAAATAATAACAGGGTTCACACTAAATTTATCATACTTTAATTCACTGACCTTTCCTAGTAATTTCCAAAATTTTTTCCAGGTAAATGCAAATTTTTCATATGCACATTGTTGTTTTAAGTACACAATTATGATGCTAGAAACAAAATTGATTCTTTTCAAGCAAAAGGGTTCCTAGGTTTTATACAACTTTAAATCAAAGACTAGGTCAAGGAATTTGTTTTCTTTCACTTTAATTTGAATGAGACTAAGTATGCCATAATATTCAGCTACCTACGTGACAAGATATAAAAAATGCAAATCACAAACCTTGTTGTTGCAGGGGATAGCAATATCAACATGTCTCAGAGGAGAATCTGTGTTGCAGAAAGCAATGACAGGGATGTTAACGTAGGAAGCCTCAGTGAGAGGTTGGTGGTCAACTCGAGGGTCAGTGACTACAAGCAGCCTAGGTTCACGATATGCCTTCTGAATCTGGTTGGTGAAGGTTCCTGGAGTGAAACGTCCAGCAATAGGAGTAGCACCTGTGGCTGAAGCAAATTTCAAAACCGCTCGCTGTCCATAAGGTCTAGCAGACAGCACACAAACATCTGCTGGGTTTTCAATTGCTACGATGGCACGGGCTGCTAGCAACAACTTTTCCCAAGTTTTTCTCAGATTAATCAAGTAAACACCTAGATTAAGGAATAACATTTAAGACAGAACAGGGATGAGAACAGAAAAATATACAAACATTTGAGGGAGAGTACAACTGTATTTACAATAACAAAAATGAGTAGAAAATATGGTTTTCCAGTTTTTCTGCAGGTGAAAAAAACATGGCAAAATTTGTGAAACTGATTTTGACACCTACACATGCATGGGTGCCACTCTTCAAAATTGCTATGATCTAGTTATTTATTTCACCCAGTCCTAATGTATTTTAATGAAGGTTGGTAGAATTTATAAAAACATTGAGAGGTCTGCTAAAATTTATTAAAACATGGTATTGGCATGATTAGGCTAAAAATATCATTTGGGCAGTGATTAGTTATGAAAGCTTTTCCACTTGTCTAAAAAATTAATGAATTACCAGGGCAGAAGAGTGGCACCCATGTACACAAGTATTTCCTCTATAGCCTCCTAGACATACTTGTATAAAATGAAAACCTTTATGCAAACTTATTTTTCGTAAAAATTTTCTGAACGAATTTGCACTTTTTGAAATCTTAACATTCTTTCTTAAATACTCAAATTGGTACGAAAGGAAATTTAGATAAATCAGCAAAAGGCGCCTGGAGTGAATTCAAAATTCAAGGACCTAGGCTGTTTTTCAAGAACCTAATTTTAGCAGAAAAAAACTCAAGGACCGTGGGAACCCTGTTAAAATTTATGTGTTAGGAATAATAATTTCAGAACTAATATTTCCATCAACATTTTCAGCATGATGTGATAGAGCTGAATTGAAATAAGGTTGAGATCTACGATTGAAAAGCTAGAAGCTTTTCAGTGTTAACAAGCCTTAAAATAATCAGGGAGAATAAATAAAAAAAATTGCAGAACATTTTCTGATTATACAAGTATGCTCCTTGAGTGGCAATTCTCAATATTTTCTCAATCTTTCCCTATAAAATCTGAAGATACTGACAAGCCCTTGTGCAAGTATGAATAGGTTTAATTTTTATATGAATTACAATGAACACAATTCATAACTGCAAATTAAAATTTTCATTTATCTAAATTTAAATTCTACCATTACACTATTAGTTTTTCAAACCAAAATAAAAGCTAGATTTTCAATCTAATAAAAAAACCACTAAGGGTTAAAACAACCAAAAATTCAGATGAATTTTATGCTTTTTCTTAAATGGTAGAATAGAAAGTGAAAATTAAAACATTTCATCCAGTCTGCCAGATTAGTGGAATGAAATTAACAAAATTTTCCAACTTATCCTTACATGCAAGCTATTCTTGAGAATTAATTTAGGATATTTCTAGCTAAAATATAACATTTCCCAGATGCTAGTTTTTTTTTTATGCTTAAAATGTTAAAATCAAAATTCTCCAAACTACTCCATTCCTCATTTCCTGAATGAGGGAACCCTGCAGCAGAATAGCTGATTAAAAGGGCAAAAGCAAAAAGTATCTCAGATAAATAGGCTGATATAAACCTGTTTATTTAAACATTAATAGAAAGTACAGGGACATTCACTATACAAATTTAAATAAATCAAGGAATGCATTAATACAGGATGTTCCTTATTAAGGCCTTAACTGCTGAGCACAGGAAGCTATAGTCATAAAACTGGTGTCTAGGCCTGTATGGATATGTTCTATCAGTCTATTTGTGGGGCCCCAAAAGTAGCTTCAGAGCACTTTTAGCACGCAAAAATTTAAAACTTTCCAGAGAGAACCCTCGAACTCCTTAACTTGTTGTTAGGAGGCATTGAAAGTGGTCTAATCATTTTACACCTGGACACCACTTTTTTTGCTTCAGCAGTTAAGGCAGTTTAAGCATTATTAACACTGGACACCCTGTATTGCTTGCGAGTATTAGAACAGAAACTTTGCATACATATTAATAATGTGAAAAAATGCATAATAATGAATAAATGAAATAAAAATGGAATTGTTCTGGAGTTCAAGCAGCTTCTTCTCCAGGGGGCAAAGGTTCAGTGGTTGTATCCATAGGCTCAGGTTCAGCGTCTGTAGTAGTAGTACTGTCCTTTGGTTGGATGCTCTCCAATACTTGTATGACATCAGCAGCAAGATGAGCTTTTTGGTGTTCGGTGAAGCCCTGAACATGCTGACATAACGGATCCCTCAAATCTGGATATGAAGTTAAGACTTCTTCCAGCTGAGCAGAAGGCAACTGCAACAGCACTTGGAAAGACTGAGGTTTGGTTCGCTGACAGCACCTGATGAATCCTTCCCATATCTTGGGCTGCTTCCAAACCTCTTTCAGGATAAGACGCTGAAGAATATTTGTCACAAAACCCAAAAGATGAGGGTGATGAGCAAGAGATTGAATGACAGTCCTCATCAGCAGCATTGGAAGTGGATTTTGTTCCATAAGTTGCTGCATGACCATAGCTAACACCACCTGAGTATAGACTTGCTTTTCCTCAAAGCATAGTGATGTTGCTTTGATGACTGTTTTCAAGTTACACTGCTTGGTGTCAATATTGTGCAAGGCTACCAAAAGTTCAGCTGGAGACAATGGACTTGTCAAATTGCTTCCAACCAGACGATGGAAAACCTCTTTGACAACTGTAGGATTCAACTTGATTAGCTCTGGTAAGGCAGCAATTACTTCTCTTTTTGTAAGACCATTGATGATTGGAATGAGAAATCTCACATCAGGTACTCTTTTTTGATACAAATCTCTAACATGGGCAACTAACTCAGCAGAAGGAGGAGCCTTGTCGGTCAGAATGTGAATTATTCTTGTGACAAAGGTTTCAGCACCCTGGGGACAGGTTTCGACAAAACGCAATAGCTCAGGAGATGTCATACTGATTTTCTTTACAGGAACTTCCAACGCACGAAGGATAGTTCTTTTGACATCAGCAGAAGTTTCAACATACACAGTACCAAGGTCAAATATCATACTGTGATTTAGAGGTAAAAGTGAAAAATATAAATTCAGACACACTTTAATCAAATCATCAGACCATGCATCTGGTACCTTGGGAAAAAACACAAAGTTCACAGTATCTGGAACAGGATCAAGTAAAAACTTGAGACTTCTCAATGCAAAAGCTTCTATAAAAGATTTCATGTAACCACCCTCATAAATTTCAACAGCAGCATCAACTGCTCGCATTCTAACACTCTCACTTTCATGAAGAGTTAGGTCTGAAATGACATCCAGAAAAAGCAGCTTCTGAGGAGGTCGCCTTAAACACATACTCTTGGTAACATCAAAAGTCTGGTCTGCTGCCTTTTCCACAGAACTCATCTGTTTTAAAGTGTTAGCCATTCCTTCAGTGACGTAAGGAAGGTCCAAAAAGAAGCGATAAAACAGCAAGTTGTTGGGTTCATCAGATATAACCCCAAGCAGTAATTTATTGACTGCTTCTTCATATTTTTCAATAGATCTACCGGTGGTGCCTTCAAAACCTTTGCAAGCTGCATATTCTTGGTATAACCAAGAGAAAGCCAAATCCAGCCTGGCTCGTGGATTGTCCAAAATGTGTTGTCGTAAATCAGAAGCAACACTTTTCCCAAACTGGGTCGCTAAGGTTGTAAGAATTTTGGTTCTAATAGCACCAGCTCCTTTTTTAGTGACAGCTTTTTCAGCATCCACTATTCTTTTGAAAGCTGAGCGACTGAATTTTTCTGCATCATCTCTGCTAAGAGGTTTGACATTGACATGAAAATCTATCTTTTTGGATGCTCTGTGTATTTTGTGTTGAGAACTACCACTAGGCAATAAAACCAAAGGCTGCTTTTTAGGTTTCATATCTCCCGTTGATCTGTTAAGCACTGTTTTTATCTGCTGAATTTTTTTAGTTGGTTGTTCATCTTCTTCCTCACTATTTTCATCCATTTCTTCAGGTTCTATCTTCATGTCTATGCCTTTACCAATACCCAATGAAGTCATTTGAGTCGCCAAGAGTCTGGCCAAATGTTGAACTTGAGGGTCAGTTCCAGCAGCTGCGATAGGTGTGTAAGTGGACTGAAATTGAGCTGGCATTACCTCAGGCAAACTTAGCATGCTAACAAGTACTAAATCGGCTACATTCTGATTTGAAAACTTTGTTTTGAGGTCTTCTGCTGTTACATCAATCGCAGAACTTTTTGAGTCGACCACCCTTGTAGTCGTTTTGGGAACACTAGCATGAGATTGCTGATCTTCTATATTTTGCTTAGATGGACTGACTTCAGATTTAGGCAGGTGCTTTTTGGTAGATGAACCAGCAGGAAAACACTTTCCAATTTGAATAGGAGTGGCTCCCAGATCTGATAACATGATGGATATCAGGGACTGAAAGTCTAATGCAGCTGGATGCTTAACAAGTATGAACAATTGTAACTTTAAACTTTTTCTCACACTTGTCACTTGAGACTGACTCAGAGTGGGGGGCATATTGGCATGCAATGTTTCATAGGCTTGTAACACTTTAGAAAAGAACTGAAAGCGTTTCCTAGCTATGGTAGTCATAACCTGCATACAGGCCATCAGGTTAGATCCTGAAACATGGGATGCATTATGAAAATCTATAATTTTTTTAAACAGTTCTTTTGCCTCCTCTTCCATTTTTCTAGGCCTGAACACTTTGAGGATTACTGGAATATCATCTAATGATATTTCATCCTCCTTTAGATCATAGAACTCATCTTTAGGAGATTGAACAGTTACAACAGCTTCCATAAGCTTAAGGGCTAAGGTTCGTAATCCTTCATTATCAGAGTCTAACAAGGCAAACACTTTGTTTTTTAGCACTGTGAAAGAAGTCCAGGTTGCCATCATAATTTCATCTATCTTTCTTGCACTGCTTAACCATTTAATTACCACAGGAAAAAGATGAACAGTCGCTTGAATAACTCTCTTTTGCACACTGATCGAACTGTCTAGAAGCATCAGATCCAGATTTCCCACAACCTTGGGAAGAGTTTGGGGTTCTTGTTGGCACACTTCTTCAATGAACTGAATGACAAAACGACGAACTTTAACATCTTTATCGTGCTGAAAGTTCACAACCTCATCTAAAAAATTGTCTAGTAGTCTGGGTTCTCGCAAGAGAAGACTCTTAACAATGCGCAAGTTCTTAATAGTTCCTTGAGGCTCTTTGGGTTCAATTGCATCATTTAAAAGCTGCACAATTTCATCGGGTGACACTGTTTCAGTTTCGTCCTCAACGAAAAATTGGGCGGCAGTGCTGCGCCTGCAATCCACAGCTTGCTTTTTAGTTTTTTTGGAGGATTCACCTGAAAGACAGGTTGAACCATTATTAGGAAAGAAGCTTATATGGTATACAAGACAGGGCCTACAAAAGTCCTTCACTGTATACCAGGCTTCTGTTTTCCCAATAAAGGTTTCCTCTTTCCCAATCAAAACGAGCAGTCTAGGGCTGCCAAATAATTTTTCAGGACACTGTTCAAGACTTTTGATGGCCCTTATAATAGGCATATTATCTTTAGTGCAATACTTAAATAAATGCAATAAGTCAAAGTTTATGCTCTAATGTTTTCTAATTGCTTATATACGTAAAGAATTATTTGTTACAACCTAACTTAAAGAGCAATTGATGTATTACAACATTTTAATGTTGTTTTTTTGGACTGGCTGTATTGTGATTATTTTTGGTACATTAAAACAGAGGTGCAGAATATATCGGAATAACGTTTGCCACTCTTCAAAAATTCCAAGACTGAACTTTGAACTATCTTTTTTAATCATTTCCCTTTATCTAGCAAGTTTTTTAAAATTGCAGAAAAACTTCTAAAATATCATATAAACAATTAAATGGGTCCTTAAATTTTAACTTAAAGCTATATCTAAGTAAAACAAGCTTATTTGTGAGCATTGAAAGTATTGAAATTTAGCACAAACCGCTGCCAATCGCTCAGCTGGGGTTCCGTTCAAAATCCCGACAGATCAGGTTCCCGACGACGAAATCCCGACAGGGTCAGAATCCCGACAGTGTGATGTTAGTCTTGAGCCGTGAGAGCATGAATTATTGAATTTTTTGAAATTTTAAATTTTATAAAATTGATTAAAAACTGGTTTAATACTACACTCCTGCGTGTGCGAGATTTTTTTCTGGTCAGTTTTTCAGCGCTGATTACAGATATTTCATCAAAACTGACGTTTAAAAGATTTTAAAATTTAAATTTTTTTTAAATTGATTAAAAATGGTTTAATACTACACTCCTGCGCGTGCAAGACTTTTTTCTGGGCTGTTTTTCAGTGCTGATTACAAATATTTCATCAAAACTGACGATTGAAAGATTTTAAAATTTTAAACCAATTTTTAATCAATTTTAAAATCTTTTAAACAACAGTTTTGATGAAACATCTGTAGTCAGCACTGAAAAGCTGCCTAGAAAAGTCTTGCACGCGTAGGAGTGTAGTATTAAACCAGTTTTTAATCAATTTTAAAAAAATTTAAAATTTCAAAAAAATTTAATTATTTATGCTCTCACGGCTCAAGAGTGACATTACACTGTCGGGATTTTGACCCTGTCGGGATTCTGATTTGTCGGGATTTTGACCCACACCCGCTCAGCTGATTTTGCATTTCATAATAAATCAAGGATGGAATTCCGTTCACAGAACTTATGGAAAAACGGAATTCCGGAAATTCTAACGGAAGAGTGGCACCCATGACTGAAATTTAGCACAAGTTGCTTAGCTGATTTTGTATTTCACAATCCTAGGACAGAAATCAATTCACAGAACTTTAGAAGGACAGTTGAGTGGCACCCACGTTGATATGCAGGAAAAACATTTCAGTGACAGGATTAGTAATTTTCACTAAAATTTGTGATTTTGTTTAATAATATGTGTATAAAAAAAGAATAAAGAGGGTATTAACTCCATGAAAATTGAAATTAATGGATTATTTGGTAATTATTGAACTTAACAAGCAGTTAAGTAAATACAAAAAAAACCTACATTTTTTAATAAAAATTCTTTGTACTTAAGTATTAAAATATGGGGACATATTTGGAGAAATTTTGTTACAAATATGGAGAATTTTTGACTAATTGTGTTTTGAGCCCTGAAACATTTTCTGCACCCCTGCATTAAAAAACCAATTTAACATCATTCAAGAAACTTAGAGTCGACTCTGCTTAATTGTGATCGCTTTTGGCCGACATAACTGATAATTAACCAATAACTTCAATTTTACTATTTAAACAGTAACTTTCGTAATAAAATATTAAAGCTTTGATTTTAATGATAATTTTTTGGTTATCTATACCTTTACACTACCTTTTAATTATTCTTACTTGTATTTCTCTCCTCATTTTTTTTGGTGAAAAAAAAAGTATTACTATCTTTTATTATGTAAATAAAGCTTCTAATTTAGTATCCTTCTCCTTTTAATAATTTAACATTTAAATAATATTTCCTACTGACACTGGGTTCCTAATTTTTATTTGCAACAAAAAACCTAGGAATCAATGAGACTATATGATCACTTTTTAAAATTTCACTTAACTATGCCGTGTTTAACTAAGTACACATTTTAAAGGAAACATGGAGACTTTATTGATTTTTCTTTTAATTTTTAAACTATTTAACTTTCACGCATACTCCTTGAACTTCAAAGCAACCTTTCAATAAAAATTTACAACTTAGAAAAACATCATTACTCATTAGTTGAAAGTACTGAATAAAATCGAGAAAAATGCGGTTCTGACAGAAATTACTACGCTAGACTAATGGCGGCTTTACACCACCGAGGTTTGCGATTTGCGTTTTGCGGCGAAAACGGGAACCGCAGAAACTCAGCGACCGCTCGAAGGAGGGCGCTAGAATCGATTTACGACACTAGCGGCTGCCGCTAATGCCGCCGCGACAGTTTTGGTTCCCGCGCATTTCTTTTCGAAAGTGAAGTGCGAAAGTGAAGACATAATATTAATTATAAGAAAAAAAGACAAAATGTTCAAACGTGATTAAAACCAAAACCAACAACGGTCAACAAAGCACGAAAATGCGCGGGAACCAAAACTGTCGCGGCGGCATTAGCGGCAGCCGCTGCGGTAGTTTCTGCGGTTCCCGTTTTCGCCGCAAATCGCAAATCTCGGTGGTGTAAAGCCTCCATTATTAGGCTGCTCTGACCAGTTAAGTTGTTTTTTCTACATTGCAATCACAACATCAGAAGAAGCCATCAACACACACCCGTAGAAAGCAGTCGCGGAAAAAAGGAATTTTCACGAGATCTATTTTTTGATTTCCTGAAACCAGACTTGTTGTTTTTTCTACATTGCAATAATGACGTGACAAGAAGTCAACTTAGCACTGCAGCCACAAAAGAATCCATCTAGGGAGGAACAGATCAACGTGGGAGTGGTCTCTAACCCTTCTCTTGAAAATTTTTGAGTTTGTATTGCTTCCCAAAGTTTGCCAAAATTGTATTTTTCCGTATCTCTTTGAAATTTACTGGATCCCTGGGACCCAATATTTTGCCAGAGTAATCGCTGTAGTACGTAAACGCGAACCCTGTATTTGACAATCCGAGGTGTATAAGACAATTATATTATATTTTTCAAAGTAGATAACTCCACTCTTTGTTCCTAAGTTTTTATCTAATACAACTGCATAAGAAAATAACCCTTGACCTTCATGCTTTGTTGACCTCTACTCAGACCATGGATAGGAATCCAGAATGTCAGTCTACAAAATTTCAAGGAACTGCTAAGGGGGTTCAGGGGATAAGCGATGGAAAAAAAACCAGGTGCAGTAACTTCCAATGGAAAGCCCATGACCACATTATGCTAAAAAAAGTTTTTATGTTTTCCTGTTTATGAATTTAAAGTGGCTCCTTGAATGATGTTTTTTAACATTTGTAGGATTCAATACAGGTCATCCACGGCGACCATCGCCAATTGGACGGCTCAATGGCCCAGCCATTCGGCCTGTCTAGTTTTTGACATTACCTTTTTTGCAGTGGAGGACCTGTATAAAATATGTTCCAAATACTGTAACTTTACAATATAATAGTACTCTAATGTATCAGTAAATATTTAGTCTCAAGGGATGCACGTCACAGGAAAATCTCACAAACATTTAAAGTAGGTTACATTTATTGCCAAAATGACTTGCCATAAATATCTTCACAAATGCAGATAAATTAAAACATTTTAAAGACTGGAGTATCTAATATACATAATATCATAGTCCAAAACTGGGGGACATTAAAATACGAGTTTCAAAAGCAAAAATAAAAGACAAAACTAAAGGACTGGGTTCAATATAGCACCCTATCTATACCAAATAAAAGTTTGACTGCAACTATCAATGTAAGACCATACCATCCCTATTATTTAAATTTTAAAACTTGTAAAATCATTAATGAAAATCAGCCTTATTTTCTTAACAAAATACTATTATGACATTGAACATTCGGTAAATGAAGCAAATCGGGGCAGCAGCTAATTTGGCGATTTTTGTCGCCAAGTATGATGATAAACTAAACCAAGTAGGATAACCGGCCGACAAATTTGGCAATTAAAATTTGCAGCCCGGATTCGCTTCATTAACCGAACAATATATAGTAGTGAACTTATACTTAATTTATTGCAAAAAATAAGATATTTAAGAGTCAAACTTACCATCTGATCTTCTCTTAAATACATAAGAAGCCATTTGGAAGTCTAAATTGGTTGCCCCAATATGGGTCGATGAAGCCAGAAATTTGGTGACATCTTCATCTTTTAAAGCTAAAGATGGAATTCCTCCCGACATCTTCAAGTTTGCCTAAGAGTAACGAGGCTAACCTGCAAAGCAACCAGTAGTTGAGTGCCACAGTTAAAAAAAATGTTGATGTTATTTGGTTTAAGTTATTGTTATGCCAATCAAGCAAAATATTTGCATGTTTAATACAAAGGTGAACTGCAGACTCAGAGACTGAGTTTTCAGGAAAATTAAAATCAAATCAAATAATAAAGAAAACAAAATGGGATATCAGAAGTCGCACTTCTATTAGCAAGTTAGATCGAGATGACGATGTATATTTTCGCTAGGTAGTTAATTAATTTGAGGAGATATCATGAAGACTGCAAACAATGATTGTATGATTACTTAGAAACTACGGAATAATCCGAAATTTGAGGAAAGATATTATTCCAAGAGTGTTCAGAGTCTAAGAGCAAGCACACGAGGAGCTTAAGCCTAACTACAGTAGAAACACAGGCCGCTTTACGATTACAGAAAATATTCCACGAGCCTGGATACCTAATCAAAGAAATTCAACAATTTGAAATTTTACAAAAGTTGATTGCATGCACACGGGTTATATTAAAAGGATGGCTGTTAACTCCTAGTACACGTGTCTTGCTCTTTGGCCCTTTCAAAACATTTAAATCATTACTCCATACATACACAAACGTTATCAAATAATAAGATACCAAGATAAGTTATATAAAACTTTTCAACACAATAGAACTTTTACAATAACTTTATAAACACTAAGAAAATGAGACTCACTTTATGTAATGCCAACTGGGATTATATGCAAAGCAAAATGGTGAAATTTTTGAGCTACGGAAATTGTCGATGCCGAAGGAAGTAGGCTGCAGTCAGTTAAGAATTTCGAGTGACTTAAAAATTTTTATTCACAGATATATCCATATTCTCCAATTTCATGTAGTTTCAGTGACAAATGAAGAACTGAGAATAGTTTTGCAAATTTCAAAAATTTCCTTAGAAATATTTATTTTGAAACCACTAATGATAGTGCACAAGTAATTTGATGATATTCGCATAGACACTAGCGCCATCACCGTTTGCCTAAAACAGGGGTAGGCGGGGTAGGCAACCTTTTAGTGCCGTTTACATGGGAAAAATGCTACCCGGGTAGCTACCCGGGTAAAAAGTGGGTTCAAGGGAATTTCCAACTCTACCCGGGTAACGAAATTTGAAGGCGTTTACATGAGACATGATCTAACCCGGCTTTTTCTCGGTCACGTGGTAAGAAAGAAAAGTGATCTGCCTGTTTCCATGGTTTCCAAGTTTGTTAATAAATATCTCATTTTTGTTTTTGAAAGAGAGCATCAGAATGAATTTTAAAAGAGCGTTGGCGATATATGCAAAAAATCAACGGATGATAGCAGATTTGCTTACCGAAGACCTGCGAAGATGTATGAAAGCAATCTTGTATTATTTGTTGAATATTTTGTTTATTTACTAGTAACACTTATACAATTATACAAAATTGTGTTGGCAACATTGTTTCAATTCCATCAATGTTTATTGTTTTGATTTCCGTTTTTCATCATGTTTGTAAGTTGTGCTTGTCTTAAAAAATAAATGGATGTTTATTAAACTTAACGTTTTATCTTCACATTTCAAACTGCATTTGCTACTTTCTACATTATTGATGTCCATTACAAATTATATCAAAACAATCAACAGAGCACACACAAACAATTAAATGGCGGACTACACAACACGCAAGGTAGTGTGGGATGGGACACGAAATGCATCATGGGAAAGGAGGGTACTACCCGGCAATTGACTAGGATTGAATCCTACCCGGCTTTTTCCTATCTTTTTCCCTTCGTAGGGAATGCCGGGTAGAAAAGAGGAGTAAGAGCCGCCTTTTACCCGGGTAATTGGCTCATGTAAACGGCACTTTTGAAGCCAGTGTTTGAAGCGGAAGAGCCAAAAGTTACAATTTACAAAATTTCCCAATTTTTAAAGAGCCACTAAAACTTTTCGTTTCAATATTATATAGTATATTTGCTTATATATTATTTGATTTTTGATTTAAAATAAACGGCTTTAAATACGGAATAATATAAAATGTATAAAAATAAAAAGTAGTAAATAATATTGTTATAAACACAAAAGGGGGTCTAGGCGTCCTCCCCCAGAAAATTTTATAAATTTGACCCAAAAAGTAGGGTTTTAACTCGTTTTGGTCCAATCCCAAGGGGTCCAATCCCAATTTTACTCCTAAAGACCCTTCTATGTTCAAAAATATTTTATGATCTTTGAAAATTCTTTCCCCTATCATCATTTTTCTTAATACCATTCCATTGAGTGTAGTACCATGGACGAGCTATGAGCTCTTTTGGTACTCATAACTATATTTTTTTTTGTATGTATGTCTGTGTTTGTCTCCCCATTTTTGTCTTTTGTTCTTTATGTATCTTTGTGTTAATAAATTCTAATTCTAATTCCATTCTTTGGCTAAAAGATTAAATTGCACGTTTTAAAACTCACCCCACGATTGAGGAAGTGGTCCAATATCTATCAAATAAATTTATAGTGTAAAGAGTACGGAATACTTCTGTACCTCATCTCATGCAATATTTCTTTTTCATTCTATTATGTTTTTTTTTTCGTTAAACGGGCCTTGAGAAAACCGCCTTTTGCATGGGCGTCATTTAGGGGAGGGCAGGGGGGGTCAATTGCCCCCCCCAAGATTTCCACTCTTAAGTGAAAAATTGCTGCAAGTCCCTTGAAAATTTTGTAACTTCCACAAGGAGCATCGGATTTAACTCAAAAAGTCCAAAAGGAGTCAAAACACTATTTTGGAGGGTCCAATTTCAAAATTTTCTGAGGGTGAGACCCCCAAACCCCTCCTGACTTTTTATGTCTATTATACAATGATTCTCCATTGAAAATTCTGCCTCTTACAAAAAGCGGTTCCCTTTGGGAACCAAAGGATTTGAAACCCCAAGGAATTTGAAAAGGAGGTAAAGCATTGGTTTAAAGGGAAATTTTTCAAAAATTTTTACTTGGGGGAGGATCTCCGCCCCCCTTGAAAATTTGACGTTTATTTATAACTTTTTTCCCTAGAAAATTCTATGCTTTACAAGGAACTGTTCTTTTTGGATGTAACCCAAAGGACCTAAAAATGAGCTGAAACACTATTTTAAGAGGCAAATTTCAAAAAAATTTCTGGGGGAGAACCCCCAGACCCCCCTTTAAAATTTTTACATATATATGTTACACAGTGTATTTACCTTAAAAATTCTGGGTTGCAAAGGAGATAAAACACTAGTTTAAAGCATTTAAAGGGGAATTTTCAAAACAAATTCTGAGGAAAGACCTCCGGCTCCTCTTGAAACTTTGATTAAATGTTGTAAAAATGAGGCAAAATTTCAAAACTTTTCTGGGGATGACTCCCAGACCCCCCCCCAATTTTACTTAGAGCTCATGATGGTGAGTCAACCCCCCCCCCCCCCAAAAAAAAAACAAGTCTAGTTACGGCGTGGCTCAGCCCCACTTAAAAAAATCCTTGACCCCCCCAACAAAGAACTGAAATGACGCCCCTGGCCTTTTGTAACGCTCTGGCACTGCATTAGGTTCTCTCTTTAACGGTGCATCTGCGCCCCCCATGCTTATTCGAAATATGCTTGTCTAGGTCCCTTCTACCCCCCTGCAAAGTTTGTCCACGTACTTACCAATCACCCTGTATAAACTAAGGAAACGTACACGTACCCATACTACGAGACCCATTTTTACTATTTTTGACCCCCCCCCCGCCGACGTACTGGCCTAGTGGTCAGAGCATTTGACTGCGAAGCCGTACGTCTGGGATTCGAATCCCCGTTTGGCATGGATGTTATAGTTTCTGTCCTTGGGTGTGATGAATGAATGTGGCCCCCTGTAAAAAGGGGCTGTGCCTGTGTGAATGTGTGTGTGGCGTGGGCAACAGTACTTCACCTCCGTGGCTTCGGTCCACAGGTGCCCGTTGGGTAACGCAAAGTAAGTACTGCTTCGGTATTTTATCTCGGTTAATGAACTTTGTTACAGCTGTAACTGTTCAAATTACCTGCCATTAGAAAAAAAAATATTTTTGACCCCGCTCCTCCCCTCGGTGACCAACCGTTACCGTAGTATATGCCAAGACCCTCCCCCTCTAGTTTTCACGTAGTAATTCAAAAAGGCACTCTCCATTTAGCCGGCAAATATACTTTCTAACTCTAGTCCTTTCTACCGGGCAACGGCAACGGTTCTGATTGGAGCGCCGGGACTGCTACGTAACCGCGTGACCTACGGCACATGCGCCAACTGCCGGTTTTGCCGTCCAAATAGACACTTCGATTCAAAAATATGGTTTTCAATCATTTTTTGCAAACAGAAAGTTAAAAAAAAATAATTTGGCTTAATTTGTCTTTATTAATAAAGTGGACATTGACTACATGGCAAAACCCTAAGCCCCCACCCTTCCCCCTGTGACCAAACGTGGTATTTTGAAGACCTCCCTCCTCCTCTGAACGGGTCACGTAGTACGAGTACGTTCCCTAACATACCTAACAGGAGAATTTTCATAATTCGAGTTTTTCATAAATTCGACCTAGTAAAAAGAATCAATTTAGCTCCCAAATAATGACCAACTCGTGAAATAATATTTTTTAAAATTATGGTTAAACGAATTTTTCATTTAAATACACACACATTACATTCTCCATTTAAATATATAAACATTGGAATTTAAGACCACCTGAAAAAAATGTCACACGGACAGCAAATTGAAAATTATTGGTTTAAGAGATGTTTAGGGGCCATTCATTAATTACGTAAGGATGATTTTTGCAATTTTTGACCCCCCTACCCCCATGTAAGGGTACGTAAGATTTTTCAAACCCCTCCCCCCTATTCTTACGTAAGATTCCATTTCGTTTTTCAAAGTAATAAAATGTTAGAAAAGGATCAGTTACACTAAAACTCTCAGTTTGACGTAAATCAAAGATTTTTATTTTGCAACAGATAAGTAATATTCTTGCTGCCAACTACATATTTTTAAGTTTTTCTGGGGTTATTCAATAGTAATTTGATTGGAATGATTGGAATTTGTTTACATTAACTTGGAAAATCTTACGTAAGAATGGGCTTGACCCCCTCCCACCCCCTAGTAAGGGTACATAGAGATTTTTCCAAAACCCCCTCGGGACCCTTACGTAATTAATGAATGGCCCCTTAGAGAAGTGGATGAAACCAGAAGACGTGCTTTTTTGAACGAGGGACATTTTCTTTTTAGCCTTAACTAAAATTATTAAACTATTCTAAAACTGTAGTACTATGTGCTTTCTCAAAGTACGTACTTAAAGTACGTATAGTTTAAAATAAAAGTTGGAAGTGGTTACATTAATGCGACTTAACTGTGTTAGGAATAAAGTGTTAAATGTTTTTTAGCAATTAATTATACGTATACTAGAAATTTTGATTTCAGTTTTTCTTAAAAATTTGTTCCACTAAATACTAAATACTAAATACTTACCAGATGACATTTTTTGAAGCCCTTTCTTCAAATTTCCGCAAAAGCAAAGTTATTCAACAACAAAACCATAGAAAACGATTCGGAATTCAACTGAAGAAAAAACGTTTAAAAATCAAACGAGAACCTAAAAAGTCGTTCGAATCCAAGTTTGTAATCGTTATTAATTAACTGAAATTAAAATTTCGGTACTGTCCGAGGAATCCGATTCAGAAAAATACTTTCGATCATTGCGTTTGAATAATTAATTTCATCATAATCACAAAGAAAGAAACTTCTGATTTTATACTAGAAGGAAAAATTAATGAGGCAAAGCATACGAACAGACTGTTTGACTTTCTCGGTTATTAAAAAAGTTTTTTTACCTTTCATAAATTCCTTAAAGGTCGTGATTAAAGTTACAGTTAATGCAATTCTCGTCACAAGGAGGATTATGAAAATAGTTGGTCCGTTTGCGCAATTTTTCTTGCGATGTTTGTGTTCAAGCGAAAGTTCTTCAGCACGTCTTGCCCGAGTTATTAAATTTTTCTTAATATTATGGAAACTCTAGAAAAGTGAAACAGTTTATTTTCTTGTTTTATCAATAACTATGGGCAACACTGGGGACTTTTATGGTGATCAGGAATTTTTCGATCTTTTAAAATGACGTGTCTGCCACTTCTTGACAGAGGTACCGTAAATGCGTTTGTATTGCTAAAGTGAAACTGATTTTCTCCTTGGTTTTCAAAAGAGTAAATCTTTCCTACACATTAAAATTTAAATTTACAGTAGTTGAGGGAGAATTTTTTTTTAATTAGGCTGTTTGGAGCATCTAAACTTCTAAAAACGGAGGCAGAACTGTTAGGTAGCAATTTAAAAATGGGTTTCATTTAACGAAGACATTTTTAACATTTCTTATATTACATACAACTTCCTTGTTTTTAGAACTAAAACTTTATAGTTTTAACAAAATAAAATATATTGACTTTTTATATAAACAATAGAAAAAACTTTAGCTTATTTTAAAAGCTTGAATTTAATTAACTTTAGTATATTTGAAGCCATCTATTTTATGTATTTATAATAAAACTTTATTAAAAATTTTGTTCTAGTTATTTACACTGCTACAACTTTCTGAAATTTGTGTTTTCTTTCGCATAAAAAGTCTATTCGTTCACTTTAGATAGTTTTATTTACCTGAAGAAAATAAAGCAGAGAAAATATTCCAGAGATTGTTTCACAAGGAATTTGATTCTTAGAATGTAAAAATTTCTTTTAAACCATTACTATTTTCTATTTTTTTTTAATACTATTACCCCAAGCCTCAAGTACTTGGGATAAATTACATTAGCATTGCAAAACTCTGCACAAAGTGTGGATGAAAAGTTGTGAATTGAAAGATGCATTTAAATTTGCGCCTTAGCTATATTTTAATATCTTTGGGTTATATCGCTGTTGAATACTTCCATGCATCAAATTAAAAAAAAATTCTGTGTAGTATCAAATAAGAATCACAGCTTCAGTTTTTTGGATAAAAAAGTTATGCGGGTAAAAAGTAAAAAGGGTAATAAATCTTTATGAAAGTTACATTTTTAACGGCAAATCAATGTTATGTAAATAGTCCATGCCAAAGACATAGACGGCAAAAATTTTCTTGTGAGGGGTTGATTTTGATTTTAAAAATACCCATAATAAATTATTTTTTATTAATTACATTTTAAAAAACAGCTTACAAAACAGCTTTTTTCACATTTATGTGACAAACCTTTGCATATAATGTCCAGTATTATAGAGCGCAAGTTCTTAAAATAAGAGTATGAAATACAGTTCTTAAAATACAACCCAAATCACCTTTTTAGAACCTTGGTGTTTGAAAAATGGCAGCTAATACTAAATTTAAAAGGATTCAAAGCTAAAAATATTCATAATTGAAGAATTAAGGAAATTTAAGGCCACAAACAATAGAAGATAATAACTATTAAAATTTAATTTAGTATGATTCAAAATTCTTGTTAAATAAAAGATTTCAATTGAAATTCATTGTTAAAAAGCAACTCAAAATTTCGTTTTACAATAAATATACAAATATTAATTGGGATAATACTTCTCAATTTTGTATTAAAAATATTAAAAAAAAAAGAGTAGAGAGGGTGTGGAGGTTGTCCAATTAAAATTTTGGCAAATCCAACTTGAAATGGTGTTTGGACTTCAAGGAAACAGTGGTCTAGAAAAGGAGGAAGGACCCACATGACACCCAGGTCTCTGGGTGAACAGCGTTTGAGTAAATAAAATAATAATATAAAACATTGATATCAGTCAAAAAATATCTAAACCATGTTGCTCAAGCCCCCCCCCCAAACCCAAATTATCAGCTTCCACTTTTTTAATTTAATTAATTTAACTTAATTTTAATAATTTAATTTTTTATCCTCTCTCTACTTCGGATTTTTTCTGGTTGCACCACTGCTGACAAATACAAAAAAATGGTTTCAAAATCTGGCTACATTGTCACACTTTTAGTTAGCGAATTTCAGATGGTTAACAAAATTAATGTTTCTTTCAAATCAATGAACAACAAAACTAAGATTCAATGGGAACTTTTTTAAAATTTATTTTCGATGTACACAGTTGTATTTTCTTCACTCACAAAAATCCAGCAATCACAAAAATCAACATATAATACTCAGTTATAATAACTTGACCGTACAACATCTGAAATATATTGACATATGTATATATATCTTAAAAACCTGAACAATATACATCAAAACACAAAGCACCTCTCAAAATGTAAATCTATGTACAAATCCGCTCTACTCTACTTTTTCCACAGCTATGTATATACTAGGTATTCTCAAACAATGCAACATAATTCTCTTCTTTTTTTTTGTGGGTGAATGGAGATATATTATGGAAAGAAAAAGATTTGAAGAATTCATTGCATATGTTGAGGTTTTTCTAAATAACATGCATAAGATATGTGAGTCGAATGAATATGAATATTTTATGTCAGGATCTTGTATTTGTTATACCTTTTTTTGGTTCAAACTTTCTACAGGGTCTGTCCACAGAGTAATGAGACTGATGCCTACGAATTTATTTCTTTAAAGATATTTACGAATATAGGATTATCAATACATTTTTTTAACGATTTTATCATGTATCGAAGCTTGTCTGAAAGGTATTTTTTCAAGGTAGATTTTAAACCAGGAAACTAAAAAGGAGATTCTGTTTATAGGAGATGTAATGTTGCCACATTTAATTTCACCAAAACCTCACGTTCATCTCTTTTGCGCCATTCTGAAAAATACCTTCCCACTTTCAAATTCAGCTTAAAAAATGGCTGATGAAAACTGCAGGGACAAAATCTTTGAAATAAATTCCTCAAACATGGTCGAACCACTAGGATTAGGATTTCCTTATGAATCTGTATTACTTGTTAAAAGATCTTCATTAAATTCTAAATGATTTAGAATCATGATTTTAAACCAAAATACCAGGGTGATATGAGGCAATGATTAAATGAAACTTAATATCACAGAGTAGCGAAACTGAAACACTTATAACAAATCCATTTAAGTGCGATTTCTAGAGTGCAGTTTCGAGAACTATGTATGTATAATAAACTAAATATCGTTTTGAAACAATTCCTTACTAAGTTAATGAACTCCATGAGTCGGTATCAGTGAACTGAACAATATGTCAAAGGTAATAGAACAATAAATTACTGACACAACGCATGGCATTTTGTTATAAAAAAAGATATAAAATCATGTACTGAAGTACAAGTTTAATAGTAAAACGGAATGTATGTGCTTGAAAATGTCCTATCATAATTTGTAACAAATGATACAGTATAAGTTACTATAGTTTACAAGAAGTATGAAACTCAATATACATTTAAAAAATTAAATTTGCTGGAGAAAAAAAATTAAAAGAGGAAAAATTACATTTGATCCGTTGAATTATTATGTTCCATCGTCTACATCAATAACAGAGGCATCCTTTTTCATCTCACTGAGAAGGTAGAAGGTTATCAGCATATTCTTGTGAAGTTTTATTATTATTCTCGACAACATGTACAATTTCACCACACATTTGTTCCCATTAACAAAATTAATCTAGTTAAAAACAAGTACTTTCTAACACATCTCAATGGACTCTAACCGTCTGACCTACTGAGCTTGCCACTACACTAGTAACTAGTATACTACACTAGTAGATCTACTAGTGTAGTATCTGTGGTAACCAATGGACTCTAACCATCTGACGTCACACGGAACCAACACGTGACCTACTGAGCTTGCAATGGACTCTAACCGTCTGACGTCACCCGGAACCAACACGTGACCTATTGAGCTTGCGATTGGTTACCACAGATACTACACTAGTAGATCTACTAGTGTAGTATCTGTGGTAACCAATTGCAAGCTCAGTTGTAGGTCACGTGTTGGTTCCGTGAAGTCTCGAACCAGATAGGCGGTTAGAGTCCATTGGTTACCACAGATACTACACTAGTAGATCTACTAGTGTAGTATCTGTGGTAACCAATTGCAAGCTCAGTAGGTCACGTGTTGGTTCCGTGTGAAGTCTCGAACCAGATAGGCGGTTAGAGTCCATTGTCCAAAAAAGTTATTTACTACAAGGAGAAAAGCTTCGAAAGTTAATAGTAGTTAGTTTATGAATTTAGCAACACTTTTATTTCTGTTTCCATTATCTTTTTTTAAAATTGAAGTGTGTCTTAATTTTTTTTTCATCTTATTCTTGTAATAGTACCTAAACGGACATATTTTTTAAGAACCATTTTCTTTTATACTGTCAAAAATTCTTAAAAAATAAATGTATTATTTGTTTAAAAAAAACATACAGGGTCCGTAACTTTACATCGTATCATTACAATTTGAAGTATATTAAAAATACTCATTAGAAAGCTTGTACAGTACAAGTGTATGTGAAACATTAGGAAAATATTAAGTTATTTAGGATGTTTTGATAAATAAAACATCTAAATAAAAGAACATAAAATAAAATTAACTAATAATTAATTAATTAAAATTTAAAAAAAGAACATATTAAATAATTAAAAACTAGAAAAATTATCTTAATTAGTCAACTAACTCAGATTTTAAGTACAAAATGCATTTTAACAGTGCCAGTGTATAAATTACCTACATCTTTATACATCTCCTAAGGACATTTTGAAGAATATTTTTCAAGATAAAAAAAATCAGGTAGTATGGAATTCAGAAAGTACAAATCCGCAAGGCATATCAAAGAAGCTCGCTAGGATGGTCCGATTTCATTTAATTGTTTCAATATTCCTAAATTCAAAAGTGCTGTTTTATTTTTCATGCATCTCCTACATCTACTATATTGAATTCTAGTTTATATGTATAACTAATTTCGTCTACAATTTTCTACAAAATTTAACAGTAAGTTGTTATATATTCCAATTTAATATTGTACTTCAAAGAGAAAAGCTAGACAAAATTAATTTAAATTCCTAGTAATATTAAACGTTTTCCAACTGGAATAGAAGTCGTTCTTATAACTCTGTTTTCTGTATTCCTTAATTTGTGGTTTGTTACAAAACAAAATAATTTATAGATTTTTCCAAAAGAAAAAAACATGTAATGAAGAGAAAAAGATTAATTTTAAGTACTTTCTTTTGAAAAAAAAAAGTAAAAAGAACTGAAATTTATTTGACCTAAAAAATTTAGTCATGAAATGCTTGGTAAATGTTGGACTAAGCTATTTTACGTGTCATGAGCATGCGCCTGATGAAATTTCAAACACAACACACTTTAGATCTACTGCAGGGTTGGCCCCATCTGAATAAGCTTTAAACTTAACTACCCAAGTCACGATTTCAATAAATTGATGCTGTTTGTTATAATAGTTAAAAAAATAACTTTCATAAATATTTAAATTTTTTAAATAAAGCGGCATTAGATGATAAACTCAAACCAATCGTCTCTTTGGTAATGGTCCCTTTAAGCTAAATTCTATTTTTTCAATGAACGTAAGACTTAAAGAAGATGGCATACATATACTATTACCCGCATGTTTAAAACTGATCCTTCCTAGTCATTCAAATTGGCTCGGTTTCATTCGCATTTTTTTATTAAAATAATGTAGGTAATGATGCCTTTACAAATTACGTCACTCACTTATTTTTTTAATGACGTCACAATGGAAGGATTCTTGAAATGAGACTTAATTATTTGCGAATGTCTTCTAAATGTGGCGTGATTCTATTTAAAGATTTAATAAGTGGACCATTCTTTATAACAGGGGCCAGCAAGTAAATTTACGTGGGGTCCAAATAAATTTGAAAATTTTTTATCAAGGTCAAGAGAAAAAAAGGTACTTAATCTTTTAAATTATCATATTCAGAATTCAGATACATATATTTTTACATAGATATAATTTGAGTAGTGTACGCTATCTTCTTTATTAAATTATAAAAATTAAACAAAAGTTGTTAATTGCCGTTAAAACAGTTTCAAATCACAGCAACATTATTCAAAAAATCATTATAAAAATTATTGATAAGGCTATCGCTTAAAAGAATGGCTGTCGTTAGCAAGAGGAGGGGGATGGCCTGGGATTCTTCCCCGCGCGGAAGGATTCCCAAAACCTTGATTTATTAACTACAAAAAAAATAATATTTTTTTTACATAAGATTCGAAACCATTGAATTAACTTTTGAATTAAAAATGAGTAAATTATTAATAGCCTTTTTATTGAAAAAGGGGTCTAGGGGCTTTCCCCAGAACATATTTGGAAATTTAACCCTTAAAAAGAAAGTCAAACTAATTTTTTGTGTCAAAGAATACAAATTATCGGTTTTATTGGTTTTGGCGGTTCAGGAAATAACCTCATGCGGTCCGGATGTAGACCGCGGTCCGCCAGTTGTCGACCTTTGCTTTACAATATCAAAAAATTCCAAAATCTTTCAAACATTTCAAACCTACATACTTGATTCCAGAGTATCAGGGATATGATATTCATTTACAATAATACTAGTATTAATCTTGTATTTAAAAGCCGAGTTGTATTAGGTATCAAAAGCAGTCTAATTTACGATGATCCCGTTTGTAGAGAAATATCCTCTACGGATTCTATTCATCAGTCATATCAAACATTCATGTCAATCACATGTTCTATTAAAAATCGAACCATTAAACATTCCATTAAAAATCTCCCGATTCTGGAGAAGAAAAATCTACTCAGTATCTAAAATGTCTGTAAGCCTTCAATTTCCACCTTGTATGATGTTTTGTTCAGTTATTTACAAACAGAAAGAGGTCATCTCCCAAAATTAAAATATTAATGAATGTAATACGATTTTTTATTGTACTGTAAGTATTGTATTTTATTTTATTTTATTGGATTGGATTTTTATTGTATAAGACTGTAATATTTTTCTTTCATTAGAACTGTTAATGACACGGAAGGTGTTGATTTAACAGAAAAAAATTTGTAGAAATATATCCTTAGATTATATTATCAAGGATACATTTTAAAATAAACTCCGCCAAGGGGAAAAAACACTACAAATATCTTAACATAGTGTAGGTGGGGTAAAAGGTTGTTCATTCAAGGTTTTTTTTTTTTCAAAATTGGCAAAAGATAGGGATTTATAATTTCATGAGCCGTTTATAATGAGAAGTTAAAGCAGATATTTAAGATGAAGCAATCTAAGTATAGAGATTTTTCGGAATTATAAAAGGAAAAATTGAAGGCTAAGACACACTATTATTGTAAACTAAATATAAATAGTTCAATAGAAAATCATCAATTCATAAAATGAAATATTTTGAGTATTGAGTATACTGAAAAATGAGTAGAGAAAGCAATGACTCGTAAGAATTAAAGATGGTTCATATGTATGTACACTCTTGTTTAATAAGTTATGGGTGATTCTCATGCTAATTTAGGGGCATTCAAAAAAGTCTGCACATCTAATGACAAAAAATATATTATTTGTTTTATAAACATGCATTACATATAAAAGCTAGATTTTATGTATGAGAAATTTTTTACAAGAAAAATTTCATGCATTAAATGTAATTTTCAACTTTTCCTTCATCATTTGAGATTTTTCAAAAGGAAAAATTTTAAACCGTCATTATGAAAAATATAACGAGTCTAAAACATGTCTTCTATTATAAATTTATGAAGAAGAGGTAAAGTGATTTATGTTTTTAAGGTAATTTCATTGGGTAAATTGTTATTTACAGTTCCATCTACTATTTAAAAGTTGGGAAAATTCATTGATACGCGCACTGTAAGGTGCGTAAGGTATTGTATTAAGGTATTGATTAGAGGTGGGTCAGTAGCGACTAAAAAGGACGACATGGTCATGACGTCAAAAAAAAAAAAAAAAAAAAAAAAAAAAAAAAAAGGTAGAAAATTTCTTATCGTTCTTCTCATCGATGTAGAATCTGATACATCCATGTTGGTTCATGGCGCTAATACATAGTAGCTACGTCAGCATCGATAGGAAAGTTACGAAGTTAGGATCCCGACGTTCAATTCTGGTCGATCCATGTAAACCTACCATTAGGTATCTTTCATGAGGCTTGAGAGCTTCATTTTATTTTAATCAAACTAAGGAATAACATGAACCTCAGCAATAAACAATATTTCAAATTATCCCTATTTTCTAGGCAGTTTTTTTAATCAATAATGTTTAGTCATTATAATAGTGACTGGGTAAAAACAAATGTTCCAGATACTATAAAAAAAAACTCAATAAGTGCAAACTCAAAAGTTGATGGCCTTTGAATCCGGATGTCTCCAATAATACAATATGGGTATTAGAAGAATTAGTAGGTACTTAAAGCACGCAGTTCATTAAGATCTAAGGAAATTTATAAAAGTCTGACTTTTAAGAAACATCAGCTTATAAGAACGGAAAAAAAACTTTCCTTACAGTTCGTTGTGGACTTTTTACATGCAAAAAACATGCATTTATATGTATTAGTCTAATGATGTATTTGAAAAGTACTTTTTGCAACTAACTTTTAATTATTGATAATTTTATGTATAATGATAGATATAGAAAATTTCATTGGTTAACAATAGAAGCTAGAGGTTCTAGAATGTGAAGTAAAATCAATCACATGAACATAGTTTCGTAATTGACCTTAGCATTCTGGGAAATTTTCAGCACTAACCATACGTATAGTAAATTGAAAGTTAAATGGTTCGATATGTATTAAAGTCAATTTCTAACGAAAAAATGCATAATACGCCTACTGTGCCACCATTGAATTTCAGAAAATACATATTATGATGCACCGTAAGAATAACAACAATATTTAATTTTTAATTTTTGCAATTAAATTAAATTTCAATTTTTATTACCATTAAAGTTAAGAATGTCTTTCAATTTTCGATGTTCTTATGCACCTTAAAATAAAGTGTCTCGGTAAACTGTAAAACTTTAGCATCGCACGAGAAGTGGCACAAGTAATCAAGTCACACATTAACAGTCTGTCTGCCATCCGAAGTTGGCCTTCACTGGATGCCAATAACTAGCACTCCCCGCAGACACAGGAATGGAAATCCTGCTAGTTGCTCTTAGTTCCAAAGTAGTAGGAGTTAAGTATACTTTTATAAGTAGGATTTATCATCTGACCATAACAACTGAATAATTCCTCTGTGATAAATGGTATTTCAGTGCCTAAATACCAGTCTAATTATCTAAAAATACCTAATTATTACCTGTAGCTCAAATACAACTTCTGGTAAAGTTCATCGATGGTAGACTCACAATAATACTACTGGAATATTGCCCGAGCAATAAATTAGAGTGAGCTGGTATCCAGAAAAGAAGGGTAAAACAACATCTTTTTATAGTACTCTGCTTCTAGCATATAAATTGGTCCTTAAGGTTAATTTCCATTGGCCTTACATTGACTTCAACTAATCAGATTAGTGATCAGGTATGATTGACATCAATGGCCTCTAGATCTCCCTACACCTAGATGGCGAATGAGGTCACAAGAGTCTCACGTGTTCCATCTAATCTGATGCAGTGTCACCTCTTTGGGCAGACCACAACTAGAGATTCACATCAATAACTACAACCAATCATTTTTCATCGCTAATATGATTCATTGTTGCCAATGGAAATGAAGCAGGATTCACTTCTCGTGCGATGTTGTAAAGATGGAATCGCGGTTAAAAAAATCAAATATTCGATAGAATCCGACATTTCCCAAAGGATTCGAACGAAAAACTCTCAAGAACTTTTTCCAGCAGCGAAAACAAACTAAACTTTGATGGAATGTGGTCACGGGGGAAATCTCTCTCTCTCTCTCTCCACAAGCAATCCCAAGAACAGAAAAAAGCTCTCAATAAAAAACAGTCCGTTCGAGTTGTGCCCTCAGTCAGATCAACCGGCTGCAGCAAGTCACGATATGCAGCAGTCGTCGATGTTGGCCGTGGTGCCCGCCGCCGAGGCCGCCGCCGCAGCGTCCTTCATCTTCTGCACCTTCTTGCTGGTCCTGCGGATCAGGCTGCGGCTGCGGGGCTTGAAGGCGCGGGGGGCGGGCACCTCGTCCTGCTGAGGGGTAGGGGCCTCATGGTGCTGCTGCAGCCGCCCATTGGCCGCACCGCCTCCGGCGGCGTGGGCGCTGGAGCGCCGCCGCAGGCCTTCGACCGGCAGCGGCAGCTTGGACAGCTGCAGGAAGGCCCGGAAGATGTCCTTGATGTGACAGTTGTCCTTGGCCGAGCACTCGAGGATCTTGGCACGGAGGCGGGGCAGCTCGCAGAAGAGCCACTCGGCCGCGTCCTCCTTGGTCACCGCGCGACGCTCCTCCCCCAGGTCGGACTTGTTGCCCACCACCACGATGGGGACCTCCTGGAAGTCCGGCTTCTGGTCGCGGATCTCCTGGAAAAGAGAGCCGTTTGTTATTGCACGGTATGAGCTTTCGTAAGAGAGGATGGGCAAGTAACAGGACGCGATTGTAACATGCCGTCATGAAGTATATACATATACATATCTCCCTTGTTGCTTTGATCGCGTCGTGTTAGCGATGTCCCAATGTCCATTGTTCATCCGTCATAAGTTCGATGCCCTTGACTACAGATTACCAGAATAGAGAGTCCATGGGCCATAGGTGCAATGCAGAACTTCATTACATGCTTTTTATACAATATACTACACCAGTTTACTACTAAGTTTAAAATTATCCAAGTCAAAAACACCACCTGCAGAATATTTGGTACTGAAAATCATCCACGACCCCCTCTTTCTCACGACACCACTGTCCCATAATTTTGTGCACCGACGCCAACGGTTTCCAATTTCTCATCAATAAATGGGGTATGCCTTGTGATAGGAGGCCTAGTGGCACTGGGATCGCATAAAACTCACGCCTCTCCTGTCACATCATGAGAGGCGGAGAAATAGAATTTCAATCCTCGAATCCTCCAACATCTCTCCTAAAGTGACAGATTGAATGAACATGTCACAGCCAAACCACAGCTGTGATCACCGAATTGCACTGCCTACCCTTCTGTCAATCAGGCATTTGCCATGATGTCCTTTATCATAAGACAGCATTTAAAAATAGCGTTTTGGACCATCTGTTCGGCTTTTTCTCTGTGTCCTTGACCAACTCCCCCAAATAAAAACGATAATAGTATCATATAGATACACTTTTTTGCTTCATTGCTTGGTCATTATTTCCAGACTTGATTTTAGTTCTCATCAAAACCCATAAAACCTAAAGTAATACCGTCAACTGAGGTAACTTTGCTATTCGTGGATATAACTTTGACCCAGCTAAAAGAAAGGAAGATTTTGTCAGCACAAAGTATAGCGATTATCACTTATTTATTGCCAGGGCATAACCTGTTGGCCCTTGCCTTGCAATAAATACAGGTGATAATCACTCTCATTTGCTCTGTCTACACAGAATCCTTTTTGCCTGGCTACTTTATTTCTCCATTTGATGGTATGTGAAGACTGAACTTTTGTGCTTTCTTGGATGTTATTTTACTCTCCCTCTATGTTTCGGTATTACTGGTTGGTCTTATCTGTTCTTATCATTTTTAGAATATAAAAAGGGTTGCATTGAATGATAAATTTAACAAAATGACATTATTAACATAATGAAATATTATATTAATATTAACATAATGAAATTATAAATAACATTAACAAAATGAAATATTAGTGAAGTAAAATTCAAATTTAAGTTAATGAATGTTGTAGTTTTGCGTTCAATTCCGTTAACTTTCCCATTAAATATCGCCAAGCTGTTTTAGGCACCAAATAATCAAATATCACCAAATTTTTATGGTTGTCTTTGATATAACTACATACTTTAATCTGTAAGTTCGCAATTCTTGGCGATATATCTAATTTTCGTCGTCTAAAATGAATTAGCAGTGTTTAACGAGACAGATAACAGAATTAAACCTACATAGTTTATCATTTTATACAATAAAATATACTTTTCTTTGCATCCATACATTCTTACTTTAAAACAATTACTGGAAGTGACCTCTAAGAAAAATTGAAACAAGATTAAGCAAAGGAAAAAGTAAGAAAGAAAAGAAATTCTTCGATTGTTAAAGAGAGTCACATTGCACAAAAGCATCTAACAATTGCCTTTTGAAAGATTTCTCTAATTTCTTATAGTTTCTTTTGTTAAAAAAAAGAGATCGTGAAGGAATTAGTCAATATAAGATCCATTATCGGGTTATTTCTTTCCGTGATCCGTCTTCGTTTCATGTTCCTTTGTATTGTTTTTTTTTCTCTTGTGAAATAGATAGGGTAGAATTGTTCAAAGAAAAGGAATCCTAGCTATTCTTTTCAATAAGACACCAGCCGAGATAACTTTTGATTATAGGGCAGTTTTGTTCGGTTGGTTCGGAGAAAATTAAGAAAAAATGCAGTTTAATTGTAATGAAATATGCATTAATAAATTTCTATTTTTATAAACTTTTATCACATCTTAAATAAATATAATGCAAAAATGCTACATGATATCTGAAGAATTTATCAGAAATATACTTATTTTAAAAAATTTTATCCTTTAAATTAGTGGTAGTTGAGGTGGTCTCTATCAACTAACTACAAATGGATGTTTCAACTATTCTGATTAGGAGCCCTGTAGCAAAATATTCTTTATATATCTCTAGAACCATCAGTTCCAGAAACCAAAATGATGTCTTCAAATCTGAACAATGCAGAGCCAAATTTACTGTCATAATAAATTGCTGTCACTAAAGCAAAATTTGGGCTTTTAAAATACATATCACTACCTCAGAGCAACAGTGGGACATCTACCATGGACATTCCATAGAAGATGTCTCACTGTTGCTCTGAGGTAGCGATATATAAAAAATACCAATAAAGCATGGAAGAATTAAATTAAATAATAAATATAAATTAATAAATTATGTCACACATTTAGAGGGAGGGAAAAGGTCCTGTAAATGTGACACTGTGTGACAAGAAAGAGGGAAACTTTGTGGCATCACACTTTAAAAACCATTATTTAACTGCTGTTGGAATGCTTAAAAGAGTATTTCTGTTTGGTTTAATTTAGCAGTTAAAGAGTATAAATTCCCAAGTAATAAAAGTAGCCACATTAAATTTACTTTCTTCACTGCAGTGAACCTTATTATAAGTTTCAAACGTCACAATTACTAAAATGGAATTACTAAAGGGAATTACTAAAATGGGAAAATGTGTGACGTAATTTGTAAATTACCCCTTACCGGAATTGGGTGTTATAATACCAATCGGAGAAGTAAAAAAAGTAGGTAATAGTATACTGTATGTTGTATGTCTATCACAAGTTGAGCTCTCGTTTACAATTCTGTTGCCAAGGCAACATGATTCTCCTCATTTTCAAAGGGGAAATTGGTGCATTGAATCACTGGTCATCTTTGTAACAGTTCACTAATCCCAGCCTCTAACATAAGCGTGCAACTACATCAGTTCCGAGGAGAAGACCGTGCTTGTGATCGCCAAAAATTCTGCCAATAATACTCCATCGGCTTTAATGTCCGCCAAATCATAATACGGTGTATCCCTATTTAAAAGGAACCGGTCTTGTTTCTTGACAGACAACTTGGGGGGAGCTCAACTTGTGGCAGACAGACAATATGTAGTTAGCACATTGTACACCATCATCACCTGAAAACAGTTTTTGACTAGTCTAAAGGACTCTTGGCTATCTATGCTGTAGACCAGCAAGAAAGCGTGGGCAGTGGCGATGGAGAGTCGCCTCATGGCTGGGAATTGGAAGTCGCCCGCCGTGTCCAGGATGTCAACCTTCAGTGTCATGGCCTCCAAGTCGAACTCTCTGCAGTAAAGGTCTTCCACTGTCGGCCGGTGCTTTTCGCAGAACGAGTTGAAGAGGAACCGTTTGACGATGGAGCTTTTGCCGGTCCCTCCTCCCCCTAAGGTCACCAGTCGAATGCGATACTCTTCAGCCATTGTCTTTGAACAGGTTGAGAAATTTCTGTAAAGAGAAAACGTATGTTTTGAGTGTGTTGAATTAGGTATATCAGAATAACCTTACTGAGAAATGTTTATTTTTGTGTTAGGACGTATTTTACGAGTAGAGACGATCACAAGAGAGAAAAAATTGCGATGGAAAAAAATCACAAACCTTTTTTCCGAAATAAAATGGGGGGGGGCAGCTATTCTTTACCACGATGTCAAACAACCCCATTTTTCTTGACCTTGATTTGCTTAACCTGTCATAAAAACACCCATGGAGTGCTAGTTTCTTCCAACCGTATATATATTGGGAATAATACACACAGTTGTCGCAAGATCTAATTTGGGATTAAATAATTATGAAGTCACTAGAAAAGCCTATCCATCCAAATCAGTTCTTGTTAGAAAATTGAAGGTAGGTTCAATCTGCAAGTGTGTATAATTTGTATTTTCAGAATTTGTTATTTCAGAATTGAGCAAATCTCCCAACTGTGTCGTTTTTAAAGGGTATAAGGAGAAGTATTTTAAAAACCCGTTTCTAGTGATTTTATATGCTAAAACTCAAAAATACTTACTTTTATTCCTTATAAAATTGGAATACATATAATATTAAAAGAATATGAACAGCAGAAATTTTACTTCGCTTTTCCTTTAAAGAAAAAGCATTCTACCAACAGGAAAGAGAAACCCCTATCTTTTAAGGGTAGCTAAAAGAGTTGCCACTTAAAAATGCTGAGTAAACCAGATAAGGCTACTTTTATCCTTTTTTTTTTAAAAAAAAAAAAAGATCTCTCATAAAGTAACTAACTACTCAACTACTCAAACAGAAACAGTCCCAGAGCTTTCTATATCTTTCAAACTTTCTCACAGCTGATCAAAAGAAGAAAAAAACACTCTTGCGTCAGAAACTCCCCCTCCTAGGGTGCATTCCCCTTCCCCAGCACATGCAATTTTATGAAAATTCGAAAGGCAAAAAAGAAGGAATCGGTTCAATCTGTCACCCCATGGGTTGTTTTCAGCCTGCGTCCCGTTCGAGAAATCCAATTTCCTGTTCAATCTGGCCTGACAGAGAGAGATGAAAAAGAAAAAAGCGTTCGGGCGGTCACCGACTTGTCACGTAACCGTCGAGACGATTCTGGAGTTCTCCCTCCCTCCTTTCCAAATGGAAGGGATGGATGCCTGGGAGTCACGAAGGTAAAAAAGGGTGAACCGTATGAGCTCCAAATGGCATGACGGATCGCGGAATGACCCAGAAACGATCGAAGTTGGGATGGTTATGGACAAAAATCAGAGTGTCGTAAATAATAGCTACGGAGTACCTTCTACCTTTCTCATTTTCAATAAGTCTTAGATGTATAGCTTGTAGTATTTTTTTTAAATATATTCTTAGCCTATGTGATAGTCTATTTGAATCATACTCCGGCTTGAAATCATGCAAGTCATTTTAGAATGTCTTTATCAATAAAATTTCCCGCTGATGTCAGGGGTATAAATGTATTGTTCAATCAATCACACACAGCCTAAAAGATACCTAGATAAAAATAGTTCAACATAAAGGGTTACGGGTTTCTGTATGTAGGGAACATATTGGTGAATCAATATATTTTGAACAAAAAGATTGAATAAAGTTCTTAAAAGGATAATATTTTTTTCCAAGATTCATTAAACTTGTAACATAAAACAATACCGTACCATGAAACTTATCGTAGATAAGCTCTATAGGTACCCAAAATGAATAACTTAGGTAGTCTCCAATTATTACAAAATTCCCTTAAGGGTATTTTATATTAAAATAAGCTATTCTCTCTTAGACCTTTCCAAAACAACAAACAATTGAGATAGTTAAGTTAGTTATTAATGTTAGTTTGTTAAGTAAAGTTATATAGTTATTTGTGTTAATACTTTTGTGTAACCCAAAACAAACAACAAAGTAAGTGAATAATAGTAGTTGCTTGTTGGTTAGGGGGATCTTTGGCGCATATCGGCTACAATAGAAAATTACACATAATGAAATATATTTATAAAATTATATTTTCTTGATTCATGGATTTTTTATTAATAAGAAACTAATGCAAATCCTAAAAGATCACAAATCCGCTTTACAAACGGCAATTTTCCTTAACATTTCGTTAATTTCTGCTGCTTTGACAACCACAACACCTACCCTTAATCAAAATTTCAAAGTTACGACTGATTAAAACAAAATCAAGAGCATTCACTTACTCAATTCATCACATTAAAAAGCATTTTTCTCCGTCAGCTTTCAAAAACAAACAGCATTATCTCATTTTCACGGTTCTCCGAAACCGCTTTTACGTAAAATCGATAAAAAAAAGAGAAAAAAGTTCCGTTGTTTTTAACCTCCATTTATTTCGATAACATAATCGAACGAAATGCGAAGACAAAGTGTCTTTAGCAAAAGGCTTTTCGACATTTCGCTCAGTTGCGCACATAGAGCTATTGTATAATAGAGAGAGCATTGAGCATCTACTTCCACTGTAGCGATCGTGACATCATATATTTACCCCTCAGAGGGTGGGTTCATTTTTATTGGTAATACTCAGTTTCAAGTAATAAAGGGGGTATGAGGTTTCCACCACGAGAAAAAGCTTTGGAATTTGACCTTCATTGTGTTTTAACTATTTTTTTTGAAATTTGAGATCCCATAATATGTGGATTTTGTGGTCCTCTACAGAAGTTATATACTGATTTAAACGAATAAGAAATAGCTCAAATCGAATTAAGAGGGTTCATATTAACTTAATCTGAACATAGAAACTGCTATAATAACATAAAATACAGTTTGAAGTGGTTTCTTTCGAAACCATGATTTTTTCCATCATAACATACACTGAGTGTTTTAACAAATTCACACCCACACTTTCCAAAGAAAGATTCCTAGTACATAAAAATGCTAAGAAATGTCCCTCCCTGTACGAGGCATATTTTTCTCTTGAAATAACGTGACGTCATATGCGATAAAAACTTTATTATTTCATTCCACAGCGCAAATCCACACAAATAACATTTCATACCTTTTTTTTTTAGCTTAAACCAGATATGACGTCATACCTTTTCTGTCGCAATCTTTTCCAAAACTACGCGTCGTAGAGGCGCAGTGTTTTTGGGCATTTTTGCATGTTTTACTCCTAGTAAGTAATATGACTGTGCCGAGTTTAGACGGGCTTGTGTAACCTGTACAGAAAACAACTTTCATTGAGACATAATTTTTTTTTTTTTACTAAATGATTAGACATTTATTTGTCTCAGGTCGCACATTGAGTATTCCGTTTTTTTTTTTAGAGGGGGAGGAATTTCTATAAACTCCAACTCTTTCTCGTGTTCGAATTTCCCTTTACAACTCAACCCATGTTGACTCACAGGGTTACCACACCAAAGTGCTCTCTGTTTACAACACTTCTCATGTTGCACTCTCGACTTTTTACGAATCTCATCCCCGTCGCCGTTAATCTTTTTCCACCTAAGAATTTCAATTCATTTTCTCATTTATTTTTTTTTTCCAACTTTAGAAGAGGAATTTACCCGAGCGTCGAGAGTTTAAAGGGAAAACTAAACCAGTTGCCATGGAAGTTAATAGAAGAGACGCTCCTCAGAGCCGTGTTTTTTAATGTTAAAAACAACTCGGTCGTAATAGCATTAAGAAGCTTAAAGTTCTTGTTTTTGTCGAAAGGGGTCGCTGCGGTAAGGTACACTACCACTAATCAAAAGAAATGTTTGTTTAGCCGTTGAGAAGGGAGGAGAAGTAATTATTTTTTTGCTAGTTAATGAATCTTCTTTGCCGAGGAGAGATTTAGGTTTAGTGTTCCTAAAATACTTCCTCACTAGAGACAGCTCTAGGAAGGAGACCGAGGTTAAGATGGTTATACAGATAAATGTTTTACAGTTTTTATAAACCAAATTTATTTAAACTCGGAAATTTATGAAATTTCTACTGTCATGCTTTTATACTTTTATACCACGGATAAAATGATGATTGTTTGTGCATAAAAATGCTTTGCTTTATTTTCTGATTTTGCTAATGATTGAACAAAACATGCATGCCAGTCTTTTTTGAACTCGACATTATACATTCATTCCACTTCAGTCTTTTATTGGTTTTTCCACTTTCCCTATAATCACACAGCATTAAGGTTGCATAAATCTCCACATACCGACTCAACTTTCAAACAAAGCTGCACGAAATTTTCTCATCAGGCCTAGAACTTATTCAAGCAATCCCCCACCCCTTATGACCTACTTTTCTAAAAGAATGTTTCACTTCACGACCTTAACAGAAGCTTAAACATCCTAGTAACACGATCTATGTGGACCATTCTCAAGTTATAAACTCATGCATATTCGAAAGCATTAAATGCGCTCCTAAGCTATCACCGAACTCTCCGAAGCAAAAAGTTAACCAGTATATAAAACCCTTCGAATACCTCTTTCAGTCTTTCATTTATGGCAGCAGTCTCTTTCGTAATGATTATGTTAAAAATAATAAGATGTCCTTTGTGTGTCGAACTGGGAGAAGAAGGTACTAATCCTGGAGGTCGGGCCGGAACCTTTTAAAGGGATTCCGCAGGTACTACAAAAGGCTCCGCGCGAAAGTTCAAAGCGTCCTTTTCGAGGGAAATGTCACGGGTAATTTTATAAGGAACGAGATGGAATCGTCCGAAATGAGGGGGGTATTAAATTTATGTTAGGGAAGAAAAACGCGGTATAGGTACGATCGTAGTGTAATTGAACCTTAATAGGAGATTCTAGTAACTTCTTAACGTCTGATACTAGTACGTGTTTGTCTGGATGGGGAATTTTTTTAGTGAGTAAAGTAGTGTAAAAGTAATTAAATAATTTCAACGAGAACACTAATGATTTTTTTAAATGCAGTGGTAGGTGCGAGAACTTCTGAAAGCCTGTTTTGATTGGCATTATTTTGTGACACGAACGTTTCATGGATACTATAACTATATGGTAAAGTAAAAAATAAATTAATAAAATAAAATTTTAATAGTTTAATTATCTTGATGTTAAGTTGATGTTATATTGATATTATATTACCTAATAAAATATTGCAGTTAAAATTTTGACCTCGAAGAAAATTTTTATGAAGTGCGAAAGCTTTAAGTAGTAATAAAAAAACAAAATAGCAGCGTTAATTTAATTTCTCTTTTCCTGTGAAAAAGTATTATATTTTTTATTTTTTTTGTTCTGAATAGTTTCTTAGTTTCGACTAAACAATTTAAGTCAATTAGGATATTTTAGAAGTGTAATAAGAATTGTGTGTGAGGCATATTTAAATGATTTTTTATTATTAGAATGCATTTTCTTAAAAAAATTAGCTTACTTGGGTTCCAGTTCTTAGATATCTTCCTGGGAAAAGTTATCCGTTAAGTCAAAGGTTCTTAAGTACCAGGGAAACAAATTTACACGTCCTTTTGAGCAAGAATCAACCAATTTTTCTGGTACTACGTCTTAGATACGGAAATATCCAAACTGTACATTAGCCCTGAGACCGAAATGAAAGGAAGTTTCACGGACGAGAGATACAAGAAATATGGGAACTTCTTTTCCATTTACTTCCGTGTTGCGAACAAGATTTAGTTCTTAATCGGATGTCCTTGCTCTTGTTACTTTTCGTCTTTGTACAGTTTTTTTGGGGGGTGAAAACTACGTATATAAGATAGAACCGCATGTTTTATATTACCATGGTCTAAAAAAGATTTGTCTGAGTCATGTTCAAGTGTACCATACATCTCCATACATATTCAGATCAGATATGCAAAAGAACTACATAATTACTTTTGAAAGTTAAATTCTAACTAAATACATCAAGGAGTACTCTTCTCAAATTTGTTAGAGTAGAATAGTTAAGTGAATTTATTGTAGTATATCAGTCATGAGAAAATAATATAATAATGATAAATAAATAATCATGAGAAATATAATAATTATATAAATAGGAAATAATACTATAAATGTGTATAATTTTTTTTAACAATCTCTCTACTTTCTCCCTATTTCTTTCCTAAATAAGATGTTTTTTCTCATATCTCTAATGAAATTATTTAACCTTGAATATGTAATACTTGATATTGTCATTAAATGTTATGAGAGTAATTGGGATTCCTCAAGGGACCTCAACACACCCAGTACTTTGACATCATTTTCCCCATTTTAAATTAAGAGCTACTTTTACGACGGCTCTCTTACATATTTAATTACTAGCGAGGTATTGAAAGGAGAAAGGTTTCACATCCCTGGACCTGCATAACCTTATTAGCATTAGATAATTTGGGATTTAATGAGTTTATTTGTTGAAATTCCTTAGATAAAACAGAGATGCCAGCTGTTACGGTTAAGCTCACTGAAATAGGATTTTTTGCGTTTTATTTGAAGTATTTTTCAGACATACTTCAAAACATTGAAAAAAGTTTGGCTTGATAAGATAAACGTTATAAATACTAAACACACATTAAATTAAAATTTGTAAAGCATTTAAAAAACTGAACATATTAGTTCAATTAGAATGAAAATGCACTCAAATATCTGTACTTAGAAATAATAAGGGAAATTATGAGTGAAAAAAATAAACAACAGGCAGTAAACACAAAGGAAACTGAAAAAAGCCCTCTTTCATAAAATACATATTGAATGAAAATGCGTCCTGACAAAAATTAAAACAACAAAATCTCCTTGTCGAGTATTTATCAAAACCCATTTCTAAAAAAATCTCTTAACTTTAGTAACTTTTTAAAAATAAGAAACTGGTTCAATTTTTTTTCTAGAACCAGCTGTAGGAAACAGATTAAGGATTATGCTCGTGTAACAAAACAAATAAACCGAGATTTACAGCATAATTACTACTGCTTCCCATGGAGAGCCCCAATCTCATTTTTAGAAACGCACTTATTTTTCCAGAGGCATTCTTATTTTTAAAAAACTCTAATCCCTAATTGAATATTCGTAACGTGATTCTCATTAATTAATGTAAAATTTTGGAAACTCTTTCTGTGATTAAAAAAAAATGTAATCTTAGTTCTCGTAAATGAAAATTATTTTCTGATAACTGATTACTTTTCTGTTTCGGTTTCTGGAATTCATAATGTTTTGGTGTTGTTTTTGGGGGAAGGATTATAAAGGATTTTAAAAGTAAATAGCTTTACAATGGGGTTATGCATAGTAGCTTGGAAAAGAAGTTTACCAGAAATGATAATGTAATTTCTATAATGTTGTTTTCTAAAAAATGAAGGAATTTAAGATTGAAATTAAATACATTACCATATTAGTCACGATTTTCCCAGAAATTATGGAATCTTAAATTTGTTTGAGTAAGGATTACATTCTAAAAGTAGTACTGTCAAATAAATTAAGCAGAACTTTAGTAGCTGAACAATATTTTATTATGTTGATCAAGAATAATATCCCTTGAGATTCAAAACTATCTCGTGAGACAATATTCAATAAAAAACATCTTTAATTGAAATGTTAACAAATTTAGGATAAAAAATGGAGAGACGAAGACTTAGAATCATTCCTTAAATTCATTAAGGGTAGCTTTCAGTAGTTAGTAAGTATAAAACATTTAAAAATATTAAATTAATATTTAATATGTTTTAGAAATAAATATATTAGATTTTATTAACACTGTTTAAAAAACCCTTTTCAACTACAATAATTTGATGTTAATAAGGATAATATTTCAAGAGTACATCATACTTCTGATTAAACATATTAGATTTTATAACATTTGTAGTACAGAAAGAACTTAATGTTAATGCAAATAAAACAAATTAATATTTATAAGGATAACGTTTCAAGAGGGTATCATATTTTTAATTAAATATGCCAACAATATTACAAAAACATCCAAGTATTACAATTTCAATATTGCATAATCTCTTGAATCCAATATCAAGAACTTAAAATTCTCAGAGAGGTATAATTTTCGAATAAATACTACCCCATTTCATTTAATTTGCATTATCACAGCGAGTGTTTTTAATTACGGTGTGAGATTTGAGGAGCTCCTCCACAAAATTTTAATTAGTTTTTCAATTTTCTTGTGCTTATATTGGCAACATCAAGGGTGAAAATCACCTTTGTGATCAAAAGGTTTCAAGAGAAGATGCATTATTAGTTTCTCGGTCACCCATTTTACCTCGGTTTTTACAGAGAGCTAAATTAAAAATGTGAAAGAACATCCTTTGCCTTCATTTCTTTAATCTGGGGGTGCATTTTGTAATTAAATGACAGGAGGGTAGGATTAGAAAACGCAATGTTAAAGTTGTTTTTAACATTATTAATTAACTAATGGAGAAATTTGATGGTTTTATTTTTCCGAATACTTTTAACCTTGAAATCGGAGCTATTTGTTTTAACAAATTGATAAATTTCGTTTATCAGCCTTAAATAAGGAAAAACATTTCAATAATTAAAACTTTTAATTTGGTTAAGTAATACAAGACAATCTATAATCACACATGCAATTTATAATAGTAAATACATAGATATAAACTTCTTAAAAATAAAACAATTGAGGGAATAATGCATGCATTTGTAAAAATCGCTCTATTGCACAAAAACCTATGAGAAATATCATAAAAATGTAAGCATTATGTAGTTTTGTATTTTTTAATTAAATAAAGACAAATTTTTATTTAAAAAAAAAACTTGCAAATTCTCGCAAAACTTTTGTGTTTGTAAAAATTTGCACAAGAAAGGGGCAAGAGGTGGTATAAGAAAAGGTAGAGATAAAGTATGATCAGTGATCATGATATTTTCTTTATCTACAGTCTGATCACTGATTACTTAAACTTGGTGCGTGTATAAAACGCATCACTAAGCATTTCTCCTAAGAGCGTACTTTTGCTCCACGTTTACCCTACGGCTCCCCTTCTCAAACATTTTTCTACATCCAAAGAAAGAAAAAAATCTGTTAAAGTTTGATGACCTCATCCAGTGAGTAAATATTTGATCAATATTTGCTGCTCACAGACCGTAATAATATTGATACATCCTGAAGTTCCCCCACAAACTTATATCAGTCAGTAAAGAGAGGAGGCTTTACCGAAAATACATAAGCGTATTTAAAGTAACTTTTTCAATAAACCTTACAATAAAACTAAAAAAAAAAAATCCAGAGTGCATAAGAAAGATCCTTTCGATATAAATTTGGTTCCAGAAGGCGAGTTTCTTAGCCGTAATGGATATTTCACTAGAAACCGTCTCTAGACTGGTAAAATGTATCCATCTAAATTCAAGCCTTTTTTATTCAAAGAGGAAAAAATTCCTTTTAAAACAAACCCTCCATACTTTGAGATCGTTCACCTTGCCCCTGATCATTAACAACCGAAAACCATTAATCAAATGTATGAGGAATACATAATACGACTCCCCTAAGGTTTCTTTTCCACCTTCCCAGACAATCCAGGAAGAGATATAATCGATATTGATAAAAATCCCGAGCCATAATTTAGAGTTTCCTCAGTTGTTCGGAACTTGTGGCCACACCCTTCGTTTCTGTGCCAGTAAAAATAGAAGCTGCGAGGATGAAATCGGATAGCTTTAGATAGATCGAAATTACAGGTATTTTCTGACGGGTAATGGACTTAGAGTCACTTTTGTGAATGAAGGGGTAAGGAACTATATCATTATACGTTGCTAGATTATCATACAGTGGGAATATGTACTCTAGAATTTTAATTTAATGCCATGCTTAAAAATAATCAATCACCCACAGTTACATAGCATATTTAAATATTTTTTGAAAGTTTGAAAACTGACGTAGAAACAAAATTAATTAATAAAAATAATAATTTTCTATACTTCTGGAACTGATCGAGTGAAACAACTTTTAATTTCATGATTTCAGGGCCATTTTCTTAGTACTCATTATCAATTTAAAGCTACACAAGCAGTTTACAAGCATCTACACTACATAATCAGTTTAGGATTACAAAATATACGCCTCACCAACAATCTTTTTGTGGGCCTATAAGGATTGCATACTTATTAAATTAAAAACATTGTGTGCAAGTTTGGGAAAAATATTTTTTAGAGAATCTCTTAAGTTTTACAAAAGTTGCCAATGGAAAAATGTTCGATTGTGTAGTCTACTTTTGAGAAATTCAAACAACTGACAAATCTGTATAAAAGAGTTATGAAAACCTGGTATTTATAAAAAAATATGCAATACTTTCAATCAAATTAATATAGTACAGAAACACGACACTTTTGAAAATATCATTATTTCCCATCTTATATATAAATTAATAAAATGTTGTTTCTTTGCCATACATCATCAACCTGTAAATGTGTTTCTTTGCGGTAAGAGCCTTGTTGCAGGAAAACAAACTTACCATACCTTCAGTAATTACTATTTTCCCGATTCTGCAAATTTACAAAATCGGGATTTGCATAAGGATTACATTGTATACATTTGCAACAAGACTATTTATAGTCTTGTTGCAAATGTACAGTAATCCGTATGCAACTTCGTGATACAAGTAAGGGAAGGATCTTATTTTCTTTGTTTTGAAAGAAAGTTTTATATATAATCAAACTAAAAAAAATACTGAAAATTTAGAAATCAGCACAAAAACAACTGGAGACATTTCTTCAAATGTTTGTTAAACGCATAATCTGGCCATGTGAACTCCCACGCAAACTTCAAAAGATAAAATTTCCTAAGAGGCTCTCTCCCAGGTAGCAAAATGATATTTTAAATATTAACAGAGTACGCTTTCGCATCTTATGAATCTCTGTTACATCGAAAGGTAAACTCTCAAACATCCCATAAGCACAGACAGTATTGACTCTGTCAACATTGAAGGGCTCCGTCTTATACGTGATGGATCACTAGCCATGGGTAGGAAATACCCGAACGACATTTTCCTGTACTATATAAACAGAAGGAGAGGGTCGATATGCTAAACTGATATCCAGACTCAGTTTGCTACGACAGACTGATGGAAGGGAGTTTATTTTTTAAAAAAAAAATTGTAGCGAATTGTTTGATTGTTAGAAATAATCATGAAAATTTTAACTAAGTAATTAAATGTAAGATTTAAGGTTCAATGCACTATGGTTCTGTAATTAAATTGCTTTTTTCGTGTTATTCTAATTCAAATTCTAAAACATTTGATAGATAATAAACAATGGATGGCTTGTTACATTGTATAAATTTAACTTTTAACACCCTTATGAGTCAAAAATTACTTTAATTCCGTAGTATCCAACACAATCCTGGGATAAAACCAATCCTGCTTAAATGAGTCTACGTATCACCTACATTGCTTTCCTGCTACAAGGGTTTGCTTGCAGTAGAACAACATTTACAGATTTCGTTTTGCACTTTAGGAAAAACAACATTAAAATAGTTTTTACTTATGGGTGCTTTTAATAGCACATTTTCACTAAATAAATAATTTTCTTCATTGCGATTGACTGAAGACTGATATTCGTCTTTAATTACACCGAATAGGCCTAAGCAAAACGCTATAGCATTTGATTTAAGTGGGACTATATCAATCACTGATGTGATGATTAATCACATCAGTGATTGTGACTGACCGCACATTCATTGTATAACTCCGTAGAAATAAGTAAAATATAAAATCACTTGACATTAGTTGACAATATTGCATGCTGTTAAGAACATAAATAAGTGATGTTATATCAAATATTATCTCTCCATTGTGATTAAATGGAGACTGACATTCAACGACGCTAAGCGATATTATGCACAAACATAGGGTGTATCAATTATTCTTTCTTCATGTTTATTGACCGATGACTCCGATATTCATCATTAATTAAAACCCATAGAACTCAGCAAAACAGGATACCCCTCGACTGCAGTTGACACTAAACCAGCCAATTACCGAATTCCTCGTGCCAAACAAAGCCATAAATTTCTCTGTCCCTCATTAAGTCTGACTCAGGATAAGAATCCGGTTTAATAAGCTGATCTAAGAGGATTATGCGGAGTCTCGGGTATTTCGGCCGCCGGTTCAAAGAATATTAACTGGGGGACGGATATCTTGTTGCCAAAGCCCCCGTAGATTCCAGAAAGAAGAGCTTCGTTAATCTTTTCGAAAGCATTGTTTCGTGCAAATTGTGAGGGGGTGTGTGTTTCTTTTTTTGTGTGTGTGTGTGTGTGTGTGGATTAGCTTTAAGCGATTATATTCTCCTTTGGGGTGAGTTTTGAAGTCTTTATCAAAGCAGACGGTATCCATGGCCGGGAAGTTACGGGAGAAGAAAGGATAAGACGGAGGATCATTGAAACGCTTTAAGGGGATTGAAGCAATTTCAAGTAGGTTTTTGATATTTCTGCTATGAGTTCAAAGTAATACCAATACTGTGTTTGAAACACTACTTCATCTCGGTACTATTTCGTTATCTATACCGTTAAAATTCGCATAGAGTCAAAATCACAAACTCTTATTTTTTGTTGTCATTAATATAGCTCTACATTTAAATCTGTTGGTTTATTGACCTTTTGGCTATATTTCTAATTTTTGGCTTTCCAAAATAGGCTGGTGTTTTAGTGTGTGGATAGGCGAAAGGTACTGCGTCATTTTTGCTTTACGATAAAATCTAGAATAATAACGCTTTATAATTTGATAAATGGTAAAGTGTGACTTAAAAGAAGTAAAGGTGTAACTGAGAAGGTGTTGTTCATATCCAAATATCTCCACACCTGACCAATACTAGTTATTTTTAATTTCGGACTGATGTTCCAGGTTTTCACTTGAGTTCAAAATAGTAATTTTAAAAGTGGATATTTCCCTCTAAAAAAGCATAGTAAAAAAACATTCTCGTCAAAACTAAGTGGATCTGTATCATGTTTTTTGGATCTCTAGAAATATTTCTGAGAGTAGAAATGTTAAGTTTTGATAAACCCTTCCTGAACTATAACCCCCTTACGAATAATAATTCACAATAAGACTTTTTTAACTAATGGTATGCTTTTACATTTTTATACTCATTCAAGAGATTTTAAAATACTATTACGAAACTGAGATGTAATATATAAATATCTGTTACATAAACGCCGATCCAGACCCTTTTCTTTCCCGGCACATTGAAGATAACGAGTCAATCATCGTAAGGAAACAAACTCAAATATAAATAACAGAACACCCTTACCCGACACAAATCCCCCGAAAAAAGTTTTTAATTCCGCACACAAAACATTCGATTTCGTTACCCTAATGGCCTGCTTTTCAATGTAAATACGTCGTTAAGCATGGCTAGTGGAAAGTTCCTCCCTTTTATTCTTTTCCCCTCTCCCCTTCTGGAACGTCCGTAGGGGTAGTACGTGAAGAGAGAACTTTGGTGTGGCAACTCCTTGGGCAACATGTTGGATGGCAAAACGATATATGTAACATGGGATGTCTCATAGACGGGTGGAATTCGAAGAAATCGCTCTGAGAAAAATGATAAAAAAAGGGGACCTACAATTTTTGACATAAGAAAAACAATAAATCATTCAAAAACTCATCAGTTTTATTTTAATTGCGATGATTTTAAAGCATTGCATCAGTTTGGGAACGAATGACTTACAATCGTAATTTAACTCTATTTTTAAGGGGAAATTTTTACAAAAACAGCTTTACATTTAATCTTTGTATAGCGGTTCTATTCGAGCCATTTCCAATTATTAGTTCCTATTAGTTAGTATTAAACCAATATACATAAAAGAAAATCGCCACTCTAGAGGTGAGACATTCCATGCGACAAGGGCGAATCCG
The DNA here is from genome assembly GCA_963680715.1 of Tetragnatha montana. Taxonomy (NCBI): domain Eukaryota; kingdom Metazoa; phylum Arthropoda; class Arachnida; order Araneae; family Tetragnathidae; genus Tetragnatha; species Tetragnatha montana. Next base: position 33,123,260 of record OY796685.1, read on the forward strand.
CCAAGGTATCTTCATTTTTTTGTCGCTTTGAAACTATAGTTTCATTTTCTTTAATTTTTTTTTAAATACAGTTTTGACGTATTCGCCCTTGTCGCGCCTCAGGTGATAGAAAATGAAGCTGGGGAGACTTGGGAGTTGGATTTCGTCGCTTAAGGTGTGTCATGACAAAGCTAATTCCTCCAACTTTTTAGGAGAGGAGAAATAACTAGCTCTCCGTAGTAACACGTGATACAATGGGTGAAGCGATAGCAAAACAGGCGACTGCTACAATTTAAATGGGTTTTTATTTGTAAAACTGTTTGTTTCAGTCTATCCGACATCAAATTTTGAAATAAAATTGATGCATAACTTAAAATGGCAAAAAAAAAATAGTTTCATGTGTGACTGCGAGGTAGTTGTGAACATCTTCAACGAAGCAATTTCATAACTAGATCGGCCGTTGAGTGGAAAGAAGATGGCCACGCTTGCTACAATGGAATCCAATGTTCAACGCTTCCTCTTTACACACTACCCATATGGTAATGGCAATTCATATTAATGATGGCGAAAGTCGAGGGGAGGATTTATAAATTAATAGCGAGGCAAGAGAGAGAGAGAGAGAGAGAGAGGGAATAAAAAACGAGGGAAAATTCTTTCGTAATTTATGGGACACGCATTACTCTGCTGTAGCCGTAATGTTTCCGATACATATCGAGTTTTGCTTAACTCGCGCTTTTGTTATTGCATTAGCGCTTTATGAATTGTTGCGATACTTGAAAGGATAAGTGGGTTTGAATGGTAGGGGGGGGCTGTTTTGTAGAAAAAAAGGGCAGGATTTGAGGAGCGTTGACCTGTAATGGCCTAATAAAGGAATTGGATGTTGTGGCACGTGGATGAGCTTAATTTTGTTGGTTATGCCTGAATAAACAGTGGAGATGTCAGTTATTTGAATGTTATTTAGATTTGTTGTGTTTCTCCTTTTTTTACATGTCAATTGGAGCTCTTTTTGATACATGAGTTATTTTTTTGTGCGTTTCCAGGGTAAAAAACTTAAAACAGAAGTATACTCTTTCCTCTTTCACTTTATGTGCGTTGAAAACTGAAGCCTTTTTATCTGTGAATTATTATCTCGTATTTACTGGGTAGAAAAAATTTTCTAGTTTGAAGAGTTTATTTACCCTTAGTTGAGTTGTCCTTATTTAAGTTCGAAAACTATTTACCTACTGAAAAGCTTTACCTATACATTTATTGAGAGATTCAATGAGGGATAGTAAGTAGGAACATAAATGGTATGTATTCTACAGTGGATAAAAAAAATCCAGGTAAATCCAGGTCAGCCTCCTTGAGCTAAACCAGAATTTCGATTCTTTATTCACTCTTCTAAATATTTTTAAAAATATACCATGTTAAATTCAACGTTTTTCTTTACGAACTTTTACGGAATACTCAAGTAGCTCATAAAATTGAAAAACATACACAAATTATGTAAATGTGTTGTGTATGTAACTTTCTTACGACAAAATTTATTGAACCGTCTCTTCTTGAAAAAGGAAGTATTTTAAGGTATCTTACGTAAAAATGTTAAGCATATATTTAAAAGTCAGAGGTAAATACGTAAAAATATGTTCCAAATTAATAACAAAAAATTTTACATTGAATGAATTGATGAGTGTAGAAATGTGCATTTTAAAAGAGCTTTTCAAAATTTAAGTTCTTAAATGGAAACCAAAGTTATCAAAATCTTAATGTTCGGAAAATCATGAAATAAAAATTCGTAAAAACGAGTGTTGAAAGAGTTTTGTAGAATTCATTTGACAGCAGATTTAAGAAAACAAACGGGACAAAATTTGCTCTTATTCTCTTATGCAAAATCGTGTCGGTTCTACTGGCTTTGGACTGGAGAAATTTTCGTTAATTTCAAACCCAGATTTCAAAGGCTGTAAAGTGTCAATATGAAACAACGGTTCTTAGATTTCCCTAATACTATTTGGTAACCCATGGGACTGACTAACTATTTACCGTATCCTTTAATTAACATTTATCTAATAAACTTTTAGTTAAAAAAGCGTGTAAAATTGCCGCAAAAGATCCCTACAAAAAAACCTTTCATTCATGTCAGCACGACACTTCTAAAAATAATACCTTACAAATACTTCTTTTCATCAATGAAATGTTTTTATCCTGTATAGATCCAATGAACCAACAGCGATGAACCTAGTCTCTAAGAAAGAATTGCATTTATTTAATCTGAATAGAAAAATGTGAATGGAATAGTATCTGTATGAATAGAATAGCATGTGAAAGACTCAGATTCTATTACGACAGACCGTAAGAATTAAGGCTTTTCTTGGAATCGCATAATTACATAATTTCATTGATGGAAGATTCCTAGAATGATTCAGTGATTCGTTCTGAATGTGATGTTGGTTTACTAAGATTCTAACTTCTACATGGGAAATTTTTGTTAGTGTCGTAGTAAAGATGATTGGCTAAGAATTGATCGACGCAAAAATAAATGCTTACGGTTAAGGAAAAGGTAGATATCTACAGCGTCCATGGCTTCAGTTTACTTTTGTTTGCTGTACCAAGGAAATACTAAGTTATTCAAGCTTATGCAGATGTTTATAGCTGGTATTTTTCCATGATAAAGAATGAAATTTTGGATCACGCTTATATATTATAGTGATAAAACATAATCCTCTATTTTACCGGTGTTTTACTATTTCCCCGAAGAATTGGTAAACGCATTGGTCTTTTAATTGTAAACTATCAATGGTTAAAGTGTACTTGCTCCGAAAAACTGTCTACAAAAGTTGTCGGTGAACTGTTATGACTATCTTATAAAGTTGAACAGCAAAACTTATAGAGAGTAATTAAAGTATATTCTCAAAGGCATACTAAAGAAGTTAGTACGTACCTTTAAAAAAATTGTATGTAAAATTAGTAGAGCCACGTCATCGTCAGTGTAAAAGTCAAAAGTATTATGGATTTAGATCAAATTACATAAGAAGAGAGAGATAGGGAGATGAAGATAGATAGAGGAAGAAGCTGAGTGTGGTGAAATAGCTCAAGAACTTGTTTACGATTAAAAACTTATTTGTATTTAAATAGAGTTAGAGGCTGAATCGAGACTTTCTGATCCCTAACAAAACCTTACTCTACTCTACTTGCGTCACTCTGGTAGATCAACACCTCGTATTCGGAACAATAACCAGGAATTCTCATAATCAGCAAAAACATTTCTCTCGTCATAAACATAACCGAATAAAAAAACTACTAAGGAAACGATAGAACGCCACCCCATCTCCCAAAGCATCCGATGCTCTCTCAGCAAAGTCGTAACAAAACAGGGGACGAATTCACTTAAGAGGACGACACACTAATAGGCCGAGACGTTTGCCTAGTGATGGATAAGTCGAAGGGAATGCCGTTACTCGCAAATAACTGCAGGGTTTATGGGACGACCCGCCATATTGGCCGATTTCGCAGGAAAAACTGCAGGCCATCAAAGGGGTTCTTATTTCCGCAAATAGATTTAATCGGTAATCGATGAGGTGGTGTTGATTGTCTGAGAAGAATGGGTGTCTTGGGGGTGTTTTGGAGGTATCGTAGGGAATAATTGAGTAATTGGTAGTAGCGATTCTTGAGTGATAAGATCCGTTTGAAAGAGATATTTGATGGCCTACGGTGTTTCTCAGAAAAAGGGTTCAATGTTTGTTGCAAAAGAGGGGTTTATTTTCATGGATTGGATTGTTTTGGAAAGAGAGTAATTAATATTTTTCTTGTAAATGTAAGAAGATTTAGTTTAGATTTTGAATTGGGTACGCATCTGTTTTCTAGATGCCACCAAATTGGTCAATATATTTTTTCTGCTAATGAGCAATCATGGAAGAAAGAGTTAGGGAAGTGACCCAAGATTTTGTTGCAATAAAAGCTATTCCAGTTGTTGTCATGGTAGCGACTTCATGATAATAACAATAGAGCATTTACAATCACAAGACTCTGACCTAGCAAAGGCCTTAGCAACAAACGCTTTGACCTACCTACAGCAGTTAACAGTTAAAAGAAAATAACTGGTCGTGGAATTTTTCTATTGGAGCATTTGCAATCACGTGACCCCACACCTAGCAACTGCATTAGCAACAGATACGGCCGCACCTAGCAACCGCCCTAGCAACATACGCTTTGACCTACAGCAGTTAGCATAAAATAACTGGTGTCGTCACCTGAAAACACTCTATGACCATCAATAGCTCATAAATTCGAACGTAATGCTCTAAAATATTTCCAGAAAAATATGCTATTTCTCAGTAACATAAAAAACAATTCTAATTGATAAAGAAACAAGCAAATTAGTACGTCTTTATTGAGCTACACGAAATGCACTTAGAGCTGAAAATTTTGCGTTCTACTGCGTGATGAAAAAAAATCGTTGATCGAGTAGAGAGGTAGAGCTGATAAAGGAAAACAAGTTTAGTATCCGTTTCAAATGTAGCCAAAATCAGATCTAAAATCCTGGTAACAAAAAAAAAACGTTCTGTAGGCCTTGTTATATGTGTATTCGCAGAAAAACGTCTAGAAACATATCAGAGGCTATTCTATTGGCAACTTCCTAAACAGCTTTGAAATTCAAATTTTTCAGATTTTTTAGGATTTAAAAAGGATGTTAAGAAGGAGGTTCCCATAGCAACAGTAACAGATTGTTTGAGTTCAGGTAATGCGTTTTGGGAAGTTTCCTCTTGGGACCAGTAGCAGGATTCAGAATACCCGCGAGAGATGATGTTTGCTTACTTTAGAAATACAAAATATACGTTCCGATGCGTCTGTATGTATTAAAATAGTTCTATTATTTTGTATAAAATTCAGTAGTACCTTAAAATTTTAATTATATTAGTAGGGTATCTTTCCATGGAAAATACATTGAAATAAAATCATAAAAATAATAATAATAATAAAAATAATCATAAAATCATCATTTTGCTCATAAAATTATTTTAGTATTCGCATTTTCGCTCATTAACCGAAAATGAAATTATATAAATTTGAATTAATCATAATTTAAAAACTTAAAGTTATCTAAGTAAAAATATATTTTAACGTTTGATTTAATTTAGAGGCAATCTACACAATAAATAAATATCTTGCAAAGTTTTGCAAAATTAGGCTTTTTTTATTTTGCCATTACATATATGAAATACTTAAATCCCCTTATAATTTATTGAGATGCATTTTGTGAATTGTAAAGTAACATTTTTATGAAGTAACCACGGTTGATTAAAAGATTGAATTATAGGTAGCAAGAAAATTGATTCAATAAGAAAATGATGATTCAATTAGATTTAACTCAGTATAATAAAATAAAACTGATAGGACTATAGGTTTCAAATGAATCAACTGAATCAACAATGATGATTCAGTTAGGCTTAAGCTAGTATCATAAAAAGGTACTATGGATTTTAAATGGATCAATTTAACCACCGCAACATTACTGAAATTGAAACTCAAGAAAGCTTTATGTCCTGTAATAAAACAGAATCCCTTTAGAATAAGCTTTAAAGAAGCAAACAGGATTTATACATCTTAAGCTTTGGTTTATCATGCATGATAACCATTAAACGAATAGGAGTGTACTTATTCGGTGGCGACGCCCAAATTAAGGAGGGTTTATGGCTTTTGTTGAAAGAGCCAGTGTAATTGCCATGAAATATTGCTTCGCATTGGAACAAAGCTTTCATTATACCGTTGTGTTACGATAAACTGAAAGTAATTTTTACGATTATTTCGAGCAAATCATATTTTATGAACTAGTATTTGGTTTCAAAGGAATCTTATTCGTATCACCGCATTACTCAGTTAACTACTGTTTTCCTATTTAATAATAATTTGTATAGGATTCAAAATCTGAAAAGAAACTTATTTTATTTTGTGGCCTAGAATGTATATAAGACCGACACAAGTTTCGAAGGTACAAAAGAGAGTTCCGTATAACGTGCTACATATGTTTCAAAATGCGAGACTTTATTAGCTCTAAACCGGAGAAGTCTCGTAGAAAAAGTAGTGGAAAAATTCGTCATTTACATTTTCAAGTTTAGAGTTAAATTATTTTGAATTCCACTAGTACAGGGAGCCACAAAAGGAAAATAAAAATAAAAATATTTTCACAAGCTAATTAACGTACTATTGAAATAAAAAAAAAGGTTTATAAATAAATTCTGACTTTAAGATTGTGTTGACAAATATTTTAAACTTCAGGCGGAGTTTACAGAAAACAATGAGAAACTTTCAGTTGTTCGAACTGAATTTATACGTCGTGATTTCATATAACTCGGAATACATTAAGTTATACGCGAGTCTACTGTACTAAAAGAGTGAATTGTAGATGTTTAAGCAATCATTAAACAAACAATAAATTTAAGATAGAATCCAGTTAAAGGAAGCAATACAGTAATTTTCTTATTCTTACCAAACTAGAGGTTAATAATAGAGTTTGTTTCAATATACAGGGCGTTTTAGATAAATATTTCAGAACTTCTAGGAAGGGTAGGGCACACCAAGACGACTCAGAATCACATAGGAATGGGGGGGGGGGTTAGGAAGTTGTTTAATTTCGAGTGGAAATAAATTGACACGTAACCATTTAAGATTGGATTAAAACCAGCAAAATCTTTCGATTCAGACATTTATTACATGAAACCAATTAAAGAACTGAAATTTCAGTCTTAATTTTTCAGTTCTTAGGCTCAAAATGAGTCATAACCTGTATTACTAGCTTTTAAGATTGATAAAGTTAAGCATTCTATGATAGGTTAAGCCTTTACTGAAATTTCAGCTCTTAAATAGGGCTTTATGAACAAATGCCAGAATCAAACGATTTTGCTGTTTTTAATCGAATTTTAAAGGTTAAGGGAAAAAAGGTGTGTAGGTAAGTACACCACTGAAGCTTAACAATGTAAAATTATTTACGTCCATTAGAAATGCTTCAAGGTCCAGCTAAAGCTAAACGATGCATTTAAATATACAACAAATAAAGAGAGAAGGTATATGCATAAGTCTTGATACTTAAGGCTATCTGCATTCAAAATCTCACTCCTACGGATACACGTAGGAGAATATTTACTCACCCTGGAGCATCTCCGCATAATTTCGAATTATTTCGCAGCTCCTTTATTTTCAGCGATAACAAGTAAACAAGACCTTCGGTAGAAAAAAAGACAAAGGCGGGGCGGGAATTTTAAATTTCTTGTTTGCAAAGAGACTCTGTGAAAGATCAAATCCACTCAGCCGAACTCTTGGACAGAGTATTTAAAATAAATACCCCCAAGCCTTAATGACGTACTAGTCTTGTGTCTATAAAAGTGTCTTTCATCGAAACAAACTTTCAAGCTTATGTTTACAAAATGCAGCGTTTCGAGAGTTAGAAAATCGTATTGGGAGCATACAAACACTTATAATATTTTAAAACTCATGGAGAGTTTAGAATTTCGAAGTTTTCAATAGAGAGATACAAGCATCGGGGGTTTTTTTTAGGCCAAGGAGATACGCATAAAAAATTACATTAGATTATTATCTTAATAAATCTGAAAACATCTTAAAAAGGCACTTTTTTATTTTCATAAAGGAATCAGAATGCTTCACAGGGGATATTTTTTGTGTCTTCATGTAAACTAATTTTTTAAATTGTGCACAAAATAAAATGAACAAAAGGTGAAGAAAGAGTATGAAGAAAGTTAGTTCATTAATAAAAAGCGCATTTGTTAAGTTTTGCATTCAATAGTGCCTTTATTTTGTAAGTGCCAAATTTTAGATTTTCTATTGAAATTCTACAAGCTTAGGCCTCCTTCCCGGATTTCAAAAATGAATTAAGATTTTTTCAAATATTTTTATTTGACTTCAGATAACTAAAATGACATACTTCCACCTTACTTGATTAGAATAAACACTTGCCTCTCGTTTTTACATGAAAAATTTGAATTGGTTGAATGCAAAAAATGTCGGAATCGAACAATTGTATCTCTTTATGCCCAGATATGCGAGTTTTTTTTGCGAATTTTCACCCTTGATTTTAACCCCTTAGACCCCACTTGCGACCCCCTAACCTATACCGATTCTTGTTCGTCTTGATGTACCCTACCTCCCCTAGAAGTTATGAAACACTTATCTGAATGACCCTGTAGAAGTTATATCAAAAGAGGGTGTTGTTAGTGTCCTGATTTATAATAACTAAAGGTTTCTAAATTGTAAAACAAATGTGGTTTGTTAACATGTAAAATGCATTTAGTTCAGGTATAACAGGTAATAGAACATGATTCGTCGTTAAAATTTTTTCTTCAATTCAACGAATGTGAAAATTTAAATATACTAATTCGTATAATTTTCATTTAAAAAATACAAATAAGTTCTCTAAATCTATACTGCCAAAAATCAACGAAAACTTCTTAAATATTAAGGATGAAATATTACGAGAAAGGGGAGAATATAACAACTAAATCAATAAAGTAATGAATAAAGTAACCAGTAATGTTAAAGGCCAGTAATGAATAAAGTTTTAAAAAATCCTTGAAAATCAACACATGCGAGTCCTTTCAACCTGAACACCTTAGTTGTATACTGAGTAATAATAAAAACCCCTTCAACTTAAGAAAACAAGGATTTTGAAATTTTCCTCGGATAGTTTTCTTATCAAAACTGCACTCATTAAAAAGTATAAATGTTTTTGTAAAGGAAATTTCGAAATTAATAAGTTCAAACCTACGAACCCAGAGTAAAACATAGACCATAAAACAAAAAAATTAAAAATCTACTAATAAATAATATAAATAATTTTGAATTTGTACAATGTATCATTTGGAAAAAATGAAAAATATTACAATAACGTAATAGGCAACTTATATTTACAATATTGCAATAACGGATTAAAAAACAACCCAAAGATAAGGGTGAAAACTCGTCCCTTTTTACTGCTTAGGCACGATTATAATTTATACTTACTCTACCATTTTAGGTATTCCCAAGTGTGGACATAAAACAATATTAATTTTAAAATTTTTATCCAGCTTTAAAAACACAAACATTTTTGGTCATATAGTCCAGTCAAATAGTATTTATTTTGGGAAAAACTTGGGGTAGAAGATATTTTTCGCTATCTGTATGTTTTTTGGGGTGCTGAATCCGAATCTGAGGTTTGCCAACAAAATTTCGTGACGGAACATTGTGAAAATTCGAAAAAATGGCAAAAATTCGCCCCTTTTTTTCGTTTTCTGCCCCTAGAACATTACCTTTGCCCTTCTGAGCTTAACAGTCAATACAAAAAATAAAGAACACTAACCAAGCTACAAAAAAGTCAATTACAACTTTTCTCTCCGAAGCGCAGTTTCGCCGATAGAGCACGTTGAAAAAGGGGCTATTTTCGTTCGATAGGTAGGAAATCCAAAAAATGTCACTAGTATCGCCAAAAATCTGCATTTTTTGGAACATAATACTGTAAAAACTGCTTTAATAATATTCTTCACCAAATCAACCACCTAAAAACTCCAATGATGATTAACTAAATGCATTTTCGTTGCGAGATTTCTCTTACGAACGAAAGTTCTATAGGAGATAATAGTATTTCGATAACTATGTTGCTTCTTCGAGATTACATACAAAAGTGTTCTTTTGACTGTTTTATATGTTTTTCGGGGTGCTGAATCCGAATCTGACGTTTGCCAACAAAATATCGTGACGGAACTTTGTGAAAATTCGAAAAAATGGCCAGAATTCGCCCCTTTTCGTCGTTTTCTGCCCCTAGAACGTAACCTTTGCACTTCTGAGAAAAACAGGCAATACAAAAATAAAGAACACAAACCAAGCAACAAAAATGGCAATTGAAACTTTTCTCTCAGATGAAGGGTTTAGACGCTAGGGAACGCTTATTATTGGGAAGTTTTTGTTCGATTGTCGGGAAAATCCAAAAAATGTCACTCGTATCACCGAAAAGTGGCCTGTTTTGAAACAGGATACTATTAGAACTACTTTAATAATATCCTAAGTACATGCAATTAATCTTCTTCACACTCTAATGATAATTAATTAAATGCACGATTAATTAATGTTGATATTTTTTAAGCTTATTTCAATAAATGCAGTAAAAAGTTTCATCTGATGAAACCTTTTAGAAAAACAACGGCTTAAAAGTGAAACATTATGTCCAAGCGATTAAATTACTTATATCCATGCACTCTTCTTAACTTCCAGGGTCCTAGGTATAAACTATTTAGAATGTTTTTTTTTTACTTAAAACAACAAAAGTTACACTTTAATATGTTCTAGTAAGTAGTGTTGTGTTATAATTCAATTAGTGTTATAATAATCTATTTCTCCTAGAAATGTTGGCTTCATATAATATGCTATTACCTTACATAAACGTGGAGTAGGTACAATTAGTTATTCCAAAAGTTACATAACATTCAATTTATGTACCTATTTTCATTATAGATATCATTTGGACAAAGCCCTTAACAATGAGCATATTGCAAAAATATCCACTTCTTGATATAGCTCGTTATTTATCGTAACATTAATAATCCTGCATTTAATTAATTATCATTAGAGTGTGAAGAAGATTAATTGCATGTACTTAGGATATTATTAAAGTAGTTCTAATAGTATCCTGTTTCAAAACAGGCCACTTTTCGGTGATACGAGTGACATTTTTTGGATTTTCCCGACAATCGAACAAAAACTTCCCAATAATAAGCGTTCCCTAGCGTCTAAACCCTTCATCTGAGAGAAAAGTTTCAATTGCCATTTTTGTTGCTTGGTTTGTGTTCTTTATTTTTGTATTGCCTGTTTTTCTCAGAAGTGCAAAGGTTACGTTCTAGGGGCAGAAAACGACGAAAAGGGGCGAATTCTTGCCATTTTTTCGAGTTTTCACAAAGTTCCGTCACGATATTTTGTTGGCAAACGTCAGATTCGGATTCAGCACCCCGAAAAACATATAAAACAGTCAAAAGAACACTTTTGTATGTAATCTCGAAGAAGCAACATAGTTATCGAAATACTATTATCTCCTATAGAACTTTCGTTCGTAAGAGAAATCTCGCAACGAAAATGCATTTAGTTAATCATCATTGGAGTTTTTAGGTGGTTGATTTGATGAAGAATATTATTAAAGCAGTTTTTACAGTATTATGTTCCAAAAAATGCAGATTTTTGGCGATACTAGTGACATTTTTTGGATTTCCTACCAATCGAACGAAAATAGCCCCTTTTTCAACGTGCTCAATGGCGAAACTGCGCTTCGGAGAGAAAAGTTGTAATTGACTTTTTTGTAGCTTGGTTAGTGTTCTTTATTTTTTGTATTGACTGTTAAGCTCAGAAGGGCAAAGGTAATGTTCTAGGGGCAGAAAACGAAAAAAAGGGGCGAATTTTTGCCATTTTTTCGAATTTTCACAATGTTCCGTCACGAAATTTTGTTGGCAAACCTCAGATTCGGATTCAGCACCCCAAAAAACATACAGATAGCGAAAAATATCTTCTACCCCAAGTTTTTCCCAAAATGACCTTATTTGAGCACAATTTGACTGGACTAATAGGAAACTATTAGGAAAGCTTATTTTCCCTACGAAGAAAACGTTTTTGTTAGTAAAAATTTTTTTATCTTAACTATTGGTTTAACAGAAGGTTAACAGAAGAAAAGGCTTTCAGGACGTCAATATTGATTCGATTCAAGATGAAAGTAAAGCACAGTAAGCTTGTTTCTGAGCACAAAGCTTTGTCGTAATCACCAGCAAAAGTTCTATCTTTTCCGTCCTTTAATCACTTAAGACAATGATTTCCATAGAACCTACATTGTAATCCTCCACCAAGGATTCTTTTTATGCTCATCCTACGTTTTACTCCCGAGTTCATGAGTAAAATCATTCTCATTTAAAAGAACTCCTAAAATTATATGAAACAAAAAAAAGCATGTCTCATGGGGAGAAAATTAATATTGAAAAGTAGGTTCTGGATTGTTTTGAATTATATCTATATATCTTTTTTAATCATAAAAAAGGGTTTTCCAGACCGAAAACTGTTAAGATACCGAGAAAGTTTGTTTTTTATCCTTTTCCTAAGAAGGACTGTTTTTGAGTTAAAAATATCTCAGAATAAATTAAATGTTTACTAGTTTCTAGATAGTTCTTTAATTCCAAACGGATTTTAATCTTTTTATGTTGAGACGATGACTTCCATTTGAGAATCCCATTTAAATTTTATTAAGGTTACTTTTTTTGAGGATTCAGTTTAAAAATGCTAATTTATCTATCACCAAAAAAGTATTTGACTGATTGGTTCATAATGTATAATTAAGGTATAAACACAGGGTGTTTCAAAAGTCTGTTTCGCGCCTTAAGATTGAAAAAACATCTCGTAGAGTCAGGGAAGTAAAGTGTATTCCCATATGAAAGGGAAAGCACAAGAATGCCGAATCCATTAAGAAGGCTTACAGCTCTCCAAGTTGAAAAAAAGAATTATGGTTCAGATTATTTGCTATTCGGAAAGCTGTAATTCTACTGTATGTTTTTCTTACGTTTAACTCCATATAAACACGGCAATCTATACTCACTAAATGTCTATAGCAACACAAGAAATATTTTATAATTTTCTACCGTAGAACCCACGTTGACGTATAAAAAAAACGATGGGCCCAACCACTTTTTCTCTCTAAATTAGAGTCTCAGGTATGACAATGTTTTAAAAATTAGTTTGAGTTGATAAGGGAATGGAAGTGGCGTATGGCCGCCAAAACAACTAAACTTGAGAAAAAGTATGGATATGGGAATATTTTTAGATCCTTTATTTCGTGTGTTAGTTGTGAGTTGTCTCAAGTCATAAGTTCAGCACTCGGCTTTAGTCACAAAAATGCCTCACAACAACACAGGCGCAATTACAGTACCAACCACTCAAAACTAAATTCGGGGGACAAACATTCTCAGCAGATCATTGGCTACAGGTTTTCGTACCAATCGAAACAAATAGGTTTGTGTTCGTCATTACCCGAGCTCGTTATAAACGAGTTAAACCGGATGTAATTCCATTTCCAAAACACTATCACAAAATCAAAACAATAATCTACACAACCACCTACATGAAATTAGATGCCAATTTTGTCACAAGAAACTCCAATCACACTTCAAACTCTCAATAGGAATCAAATCCACCCCTCCCTAAAAACCATAAAAAACGCCCTGATTTCCCCATTCTTCGCTTTAAAAAAAAACCGCCCGAAACCTCAAAGAAACGAAGCGAGAAGGCCTTAAACCAAAAAAGGATGACGTCAGCGAAGAGGATGATCCTCGAGGAGGGAGGAAAGTTGCTCAGTCGGCAGGTTGATTAGCACGGTGGAGAACACGATCTTAGGGGGTGGAGGGTGTCGGTTATGTGTGTTTTGGGGACGGAGTGGGCTTGGAGAAGGAGATCGTTTCCTCCGGGGTTGGGGTAGTAGCATTGTGTTGGGTTGAGATTTTCCGAGGGCAGGTGCAGAAATTTAAGAAGGAGTTTGAGGCAGTTCTCTGAGACTATTTTCAAAGAATTTATTCCTAAGAATGAATGTAAATAATTTCTTATACTTGCTATACTATACTCCTAGCATGCTATTTACTAGCTATTTCCTATACTCCTATACTATGCTAAAAAACCACGATTTAATATTCCCCCCTCGTATGTGTTTGGCGCGGAATGTCCGATATAGGGACCTTGCGCCACAAACCCAAAACAACCAACCAACCAACCAACCACCCCCCCCCCGTATAACGTTATTTTTCCTTTGGTCCTTTGAAAGGTGCTAAATCGGGGTTTTGTTATCTTATTTTAAGGGGGGAAATAATTCTTCTAAATTAATGCTGAATGTCAACCAAAAATCATATTTTTAAACATTACTTAGAAACTAAATTCCACAAGTAGCAAAGATTTATCAACACAAAATATTACGAAACCTCGCAACAGCATACAAACATGGGGAACCATACCCCATTGTATCATTAAGCTTTTTGTATACCCATTGAATATAAGCATACATCAATGTCTGCTTATATCCAAAAGCGTTCAACCCATAATTTTAAAAGACAAAAGACATTTACGATAAAAGTTATGACAATGACGTATAGCTATGATATGTAAGCTTACACAACCGATGCATATAATTAACAACCAAAAATACAGTATAAGGTTCTGCTTATAAGGTGCGAACGTCCCAGCAGTAGTTAAGTACAGAAAACAGTTCTTAAAAATAAAGTTCCGAACTTTGTGAACGATCCTCTCCTTTTGAAATTGGCACCCAAGACAACTTCTCTCTAAGAATGTGCTTGTGAACCAAAATGGATTCCGGTTCCTTGTTGAGCGTTAATTAGTCTTCTCGGAGGTTTAAATTTTACACGTCCTGTCACAGCGGGCAATTAATTCATAAAAGGCCAATCAATAACAAGAGATTTTCCGTCTCTCTATTCAGTATTGCTTCCCAGCATTCAATGGTAAAGACAGAACTAGACACTTCAATGTTTCATTGCTGATGAAGGAAATGGGTGGATTGTGCTCATTTGAAGATATTGTTCGCGTGAAAAGGATATTCTTAGAGTGTGAAGAGAATGAAAAGTTTAAACTTTAGTTAAGAGTTAAAGTTAAGTTTCCTTATTCTTAAAAATCTCTTGGATATCTTTACTACTCCAAATTATCAGAGATTTCTAATTCCTAAATTTGAGCAGCTTGATTTCTTCTTTTTTTAAATTAGTAAAGAGAACTTTAATGCTAAACTAAAGCTTTCAAGAGGATTTATTTTAAGTTTTAAGATGTTTAGGTCTAATGTTTTAAGTTTTCTCTTATGTTGATAAGAATACAAAAAGGATTTTAAATAAAATTATAATAATTTACATAGGTAATGAAATAAATATAAATAACTCTTCATTAAGCAGATTTAGGAACATCAGTTAATAATCTAAGGTTTATTTTAAGGGGTTATTTTTCAAATATATTTATTTGGTTCATATTGGTACATCAAAGCATAGTTGAACATAAAGATGCAAAATATGTATTTCTTTTTCTTTAATACAACTAAAGTGGAATTAACATATTATTAACAGAGCTTTGTAATTCCTACAAAGGGAGGTATAAAGTGTAGACGTCATTCATAGTAAAATGTAACAGTTTTTCTGGGATTCGAGATCTTATTTCTCTCTATTCTTAAAAAATGAAAAGCGGAATTAAAAAACAAACTAAGTTACTACGTAGTTAATGAAACTGTTTGGAATTCTTTTTGGAGTGAAACTGGTTTTCTTTTTTTTCCCACCGGTGTTTTATCCTTTAGGTTTTTAATTAGCGTTTCCTAACCAAATATTTTACGTTTCGTTTATTTTTTTTTCAGAGTCTTACATACTTAGTTTTTTATACTTGTTTTACTTGTAAAAACAGCAGGAATTTTTTTTTTAAATTAACAAGTCGATAAAATTCAAACTAAAACTTTCAAGAAGTTTCTTTAAAATTTTACGACACGATTACACTATTTTAAGTTAGTCATTTACATTATTACCATTGGTTATAATCATGCAAATAAAATGGAAGTCTTTAAAAATAACTTATTGCAATTTACATAGTATGAGGTAATGAATACAAAAAACTATTCACATAATAAATAAATACTATAATAAATAATACTAATATTAAAAATACTAATGTAATAAATAAATCACGACTAAAAGAAAAAATAATAAAAATTGATAAAAAGGTCTAAATTCTAAATTAAGAGATAACTTGATTACTTATTCTTTCCTAAGTAGTTTTACATATTTTTTAATACCGCTGCTTAAGTTTATATTTGTTTTGAAATTTCAAAGGAAATGATACTACTATTTGATAATTTAGATGTAAGTCCAGTTAGTAAATTTAAGATAGGTTAACATCAATTAGTTATGTTTAAACATCAATTAAACTTCATGGATCCATAATTTCGAATTTTACAAAAAAAACTAATTCTTAAATATTAAACAAAAAATTATCACGTATTTAATGTAAGTATTTATTTAACTGTAAATAATAATACGTGTAGCTATGTAATCTTTTGAATATAAATGCAATATAATTACTTTATACATAATGAAATGTTATAATAGGCACATGCACGAAATGGTTGAAAATCCATTTGATTTATTATGCAAACAACTATTAAACGGGACATTCAATCAACCAGGCGAAAACACAAACCATGTATCAGAACCCAAATTTGTGATCACGATTTCCTTGATACAATTCACCTCAAAATTAAAACGTAAGCACTGCATTAAGCAGAGACAATCGATTCAAGAAAGCTCAGAATTTACTGGTTGGAGTAATCCACTTCCACGGATATCCATGCTCGATAAACTCCAGAGTGTACCTGTGTTCTAGAGTTATAGGGTTGTGTTATGACCTACATTCACGTAATGGGAGGTTTGGAGTTAAGACCTTTGAGGGGATAGGTTTTATTTGGAGTATTGTTTTTAAATGAACTAGGATAGGGTTTAAAATGGTATGCAGAGTGCTATGGCTGATATAATATGTTTTTAGCTTTGTTTTTTGAAAATGAACACGAAGAATTTGTGAGAGAGGAATTGTAGTAGAAAAGATTCAAAATGGGAAGTTAGATGGATTTAAAAAATAAAAAGATGGGCATAAAATAGATAGAAATAAAATGGAATAGAGTGGAAGTAAAATAGTTTTCAAAGAGCAGGCTTTATAAAAAAAAGGGGCGAACTTAACATCGAGTCAAAATATTTTTTTACCATTCTAATTTAAACTAAACTAAACTCATTGGCGCAACAGCCCTAGTGGGCCAAGGCCTACGATGCCCATCTTCGTTCTCTTGACCATGGGGCCCTGGTGTGCAAGGCATATGTCCCGGTTAGGTGGTCAGTTTAACGCGAGACCCCCAGTGTTTAGTTCCCAAACACGCTTGGTCCTCAGTTTATCGACCCACTGAAGGGATGAAAGGTTGAGTGGACCTTGCCCAGCCCGAGAGCTGGGAAACGAACCCCGGACCTGTGGCACGGAAGAGCTATGAGCTTCCACTGCGTCACCGGGCTTATACCATTCTAATTTACCTGTAAATAAACTTTGGATGTATTTTTCATGTTGAAATCAACTTATTTCTCTCTCAAAATACGCAGAAAATACCTACTAAGCAATTGATTTTTTTTTTATCGAGAAACGTTTTAAAAGCATTTTTTTTTTTAAATCATCACTTGATGATGACAGGAGATGGTGTATGTAAGAATTTTGTATTTTTGTACTAGTTTTAAACCGGACAATACGAGCAAAAGCCGTGCGGGTGCTCGCACGATTTGTATTTTTGGGATTTCTATTATTTAAATTGAGTTTTTAGTTTTAGTTTTAGAGCTGGAAAGCTAGAGTCTTGTATGTTCTCTCTCCCGATGTATTTACTTTAGTTTAAATTATACCTTTGAATAAATTTTTCTGTTTGCAATATACGTAATTTTTACTGGCGCAGTCGGTAGGATCGGGAGAGAGATGGATATGAAACTGTACGAAGGAAAGTGTCATCCGACACTGTGTTTTGGAGCCATCCGGCTCGGTTAAGGGTTCAGCCGAACACTTGGTGGATAGTGCCGCCCCGGCACTGGAAGAGAGGTCATCCGGCCTGAGATATTCGTCGCCCAGACGAGGAGAGTGTCATCCGACACTGTGTTTTGGAGCCATCCGGCTCGGTTAAGTGTTCATCCGAACACTAGGTGAATAGTGCCGCCCCGGCACTGAAGGAGAGGCCAGCCCGGCCTGAGATATTCGTCGCCCAGACGAGGAGTGTCATACGACGCAGTGATTTTGGAGCCATCTGGCTCGTTTAAGTGTTCAGCCCGAACACTTGGTGAATAGTGCCGCCCCGGCACTGGAAGAGAGGCCATCCGGCCTGAGATATTCGTCGGCCAGACAAGGAGTGTCATACGACACAGTGATTTTGGAGCCATCCGGCTCGTTTAAGTGTTCAGCCCGAACACTTGGTGAATAGTGCCGCCCCGGCACTGGAAGAGAGGCCATCCGGCCAGAGTTTTGAGGAGTGTCCGCCCCGGACAAGAGATAGAGAGGCCATCAGGCCAGAGTTTGAGTTTTGACCAGCTTGAAGGATACGCCAATTGAAATTCGGGTTGCTAGGAACCATGGCTTTCCTCTGTTCGTATTGGAAAGAGGATTTAATTAGTCTCACCAGAGAGTTGGGATTGGACCCTGGCCCGAATCCAATATTCGTAAAATTGAAGAAATTAATTACTTCAAGTGTGGACTATGAGGAAAAGAAGACAGAGGTCATGCTGTTAACCATTGTGAAGCAGCGAAGGGAGAAGGAGGAAAGGGAGCACGAGAAAAAAAAGAAGGAAATAAGGGAGCGCGAGGAAAAGAAGGAGGAAAGAAAGCTACAGGATAAGAAGGAGGAACGAGAGGCCAATGAGAGGCACGAAGAGCAACTCAGAAGTTATGAGTTAGAAGAACTCAGGTTAGAAGCTGAACTGAAGAAGTGGAGATCGGATTGGGAAGAGTGGAAATCGGATTGGGAAGCTGAACGACGGACAAGGTCGGAGTGGTATCGAGAAGATCAGCTGAAGACGTGGACTTACGAGCGACTCAGAAGTTATAAGTTAGAAGACCTCAGGTTAGAAGCTGGACTGAGGAAGTGGGAATCGGAGTATAAGTTAGAAGAACTCAGGTTAGAAGCTAAACTGAGGAAGAGGAAATTGGATTGGGAAGATGAACGGAAGAAGTGGATTTTGGTTCGGGAAACTGAGCTGAACAAGATTGGATCGGGAGAGCAATTGGATCGGGAGGTTGAAGCAGAGAAAGTTGGAATAGGGAAAACTGAAGTGGAAGAAGTTGGAATAGAAGCTGATGGCAAGGCACCTGAGAAACCTGCTCAGCCACCAGCAGAGACAGCTGAGGATAAACCTGAAGAAAAACCTGATGCAGACGCCCCGAAGCCTGATAAAAAGGAAAAGAAGAAGAAAGCTGCAGTAGAAGTAGAAGAGACTCCTAAAGATGGGAAGGGAGATGCAGAATCTTCAACCACTGTAAGAACTGCTGTTCAGAAGAAGAAAAACAAGAAAGAGAGAGAAAAACTGAAAAAGCGAGCCCAATTTGAACAAACTACATCGGAAAAGAAATCAGAGCCTACAGAACCAAAGGAAGAGGCTCCTCCTATTCCTCAGGCTGCTGAAGAGGAACCTGCTGACGATGATAACGAGGAAGCAGAAGAGGGTGATGGGAAAAAGAAGAAGAAAAATGGCGGGAAGTATGACAAAAAGGATAACAAAAGACCTGGAAAGAAGACGATTGCAGCTATGCAAGATGCTCTGGAAAAGGTTAAAGAAGAAGAAAGATTGAGGCAAGAAGAGGAAGCCAAAATTAGAGCACAGGAAGAAACTGAGCGTCAAGAGGAAGAAAAGGCCAGGGTAGTTGAAGACACGGAGGAACTGTGGTGTTTTAGAGGAGGAACAGAATCACGAGGGTATCAGTTAAGGGAGATGGTTAAGAAAGTTTGGAGGTCGCCCACTGTCACTCCTGTGACGATTGTGCTTAGTTTGGGGGGACGTGTAAGAATTTTGTATTTTTGTACTAGTTTTAAACCGGACAATACGAGCAAAAGCCGTGCGGGTGCTCGCACGATTTGTATTTTTGGGATTTCTATTATTTAAATTGAGTTTTTAGTTTTAGTTTTAGAGCTGGAAAGCTAGAGTCTTGTATGTTCTCTCTCCCGATGTATTTACTTTAGTTTAAATTATACCTTTGAATAAATTTTTCTGTTTGCAATATACGTAATTTTTACTGTGTAGAAACAATGTTATAAAATTTTTCTTAATTTAAAAAGCATAAAATTGTTTCCAATGTCACTGGATCCCTTCAGTGCTATGTGGTGAGCAAGTATGGTAAACGGTATTTATAGAGAAACACAAGCAAAAATAGGGGGAAAAATCTCAACAGATAATAAAAATTTATAGTTACTTCAAAGTTATAGGGTTTTGTTTATGCAAGGCTAAACTGGATATGTTAACTGTGTTATATCACACCATAACACAGTTACCACGTTAACAGATCCAGTTTAGCCTTGGTTTATGACGGTAACTTTTTGAGAAAGAGTGGAAATAAATGTCACTCTATTTTTCCTTTGTTTTTAGACATAAATACCGATGACCATGTTATCTCACCTTTTTAGCACTGACGAAGGGAATGGAGTGATCCCCAAAACAATTGTATACTTTATCCTTTTTAAATTGTGCAAATCAAAAATGTTGAATTCTTAAATCTTTGTGTACATTCGGTTGTTAGTATCCGGATTTCCTTTATGTACAACCAATAAAGATAGGAATAAAAGATTCGCAATACGGAGGAAGAGACTGTAAGCAAGGAAAAGCAAAATAAAGAAAGAAAGGGAGAAAAATAAAAAAAGAAAAAGGAAAGGAGTAGATTTGATGCCACAAGCGCAAGATTTCTGAAGGATTTGGTCTAAAAACAAGAAATATTTTTAGAAGGAGGAAATTGCAAAATATGTTGTATCAATGTATGTAAACTCCGGCATAGAAAACTGTTAAAATACAGTTTCTTTACATACATTTTGTAAGAAACTTACAGTAGATTTTTAAAATTCCTCTAATATTCTCAAAAATAAAACAAATCTACAAATAAAAAGTGTATATAAAGTGGAAAATTCTAACACACTTAAAACCAAATTATCAAAAATATTCTTTAATTTCAAATTACTTAATCGAAATTGAAGAAGGATTGTGAAAGTAGCAAATTTACTTTTACGCATTAATACATACTTTGCAAATGTTGTATATAGTGTTAGCCTCTTAAAATTTAAGATGATATTTTTTATAACGTGTAAGGAAAAGGAGGGTAAAAGTACGCATGAAAACGATTTTGGGCTATAAAATTGATAATTTAAAAACCGGAGTCTCAAAATCTCACCGAACTCTAGTTTATTGACTTGCAACTCGACCTACAGAAAATAAAAGTTGTAGCTTTAACAAAAATATGTTAAAATTCACACAAAGAAATAAAAAATTGAATGAGTACTTTTATGGGTAAAAGTACGCAGAAAGTGAGGTCATAAAAACGTGTCAGAAATCACACCACTGCCTTCTTAATTGGGAGATTCTTCCCTCATGTCACCACTCTTTAATTACCTACTGTAATACATACAGGATTCCATCTTCCTGAAAATTCACTGCAATTGAATTCTAACGATGCCAAGTTGTTCAGAAAGTTGTTACCTCACATTGATAATATAACTTTGAAAGTATCGGTATTTCAAGTCAGTATTTCTTTATTTACAAAAAAAAAATTAAGATTATCTTTTATAAAAACTGGATATTGACTCAATAATTTACATGATAAATAAAATACAAAATGTATGAAAATAGTAATGACAGTATTTTAAGATAGCTTATGATACATGTGTTTATGTTATCATACTCGCTCCCTCTTATATTATTGCCAACAGGAGAAAAACCGCTGCGTACTTTTATCCGACTGAGCACTCTTATCCTACTTTCCCCAATAATTATTTTTCTTAAATTCTTATTTCCAAAACCATGTTTTCGGTTTTTAAGATAAGTGGTTTAACAATACAAATGGAGTCTTATACTCAACAAAAAAGATACCGTGTATTCCAACAGAAATTCTTAAAAGGATTACTTTTCTTTCCAAAAGCATGAGATATTTAACGTAATCCAATATTTGACAATTTGAAATTTTTCACCCACATTTCACTTTTCCGAAATTATAAAGTAAAACAACCCAACTAAGAAAACGAAATTTTCCAAAAGATAATGGTAATTTAGATTGAAAAAAGATGGGTAAACATTTATAAATGAATTCATAATTACAATAATGAAAAATCAAACTGCTGCCTTACTTACATAAAAATATTTTAATAAATAGTTAATGAAGCAAAAATGCTTTTAGATAAAGTACAGTAATTTCTAAGATTTTTAAATTCCCAATAGTATGTAGGCATTATATAAAATTTACATGCTATAAAATCATTGCAGTAATTATACGTAATTGAAACTTTTATTTCTTTATAGGGATTTGAGAGTTAGCACTTTAATTAAACTAATTAGTTTTAGCTACAGAAAAGTTTAAATGTTTATATCACTTTTATCAATAATCTGATATCTTTCAAATTAAGAGCGAAATTTGTAAAAATAAATCCATCGTTTACTGTCCGATTATGGTAAACAAAGAAAACAAGAACTATAGGCATTTATGTTTGAGGTATTTTTTTTACATAGCATGTTATTTTAATAAAATGTGTTTTATGTTCTTTTTTTTTGCAAATTATACTAAGTTCTTATTAAAAAAGTACCTTAATATTTTAATTTGGTATGTATAGGGGGAAATTTGACAAGAGTGGTATCATACTGGCAAAATTATATTATTTGTCTAAATAGTAATTAAGTAAACTAAATTGTGTTCGTTAAAAGTGGATGACTTTCCTCCTTTTATCCAATGTGGAAAGTAGAAATTATAAAAAAAAAATTAATATACTTCTACCTTAAAAAGGTGAAGAGTTATACCGGTAGACAGTATTTTATTTCCCCGAAATATTGCTTGGTAATTATTTTTGGAGACGTATATTCAAGAACATACGAAGCATGTTTTCTTTAATCTAAGTGGTAGGGAACGGGAATTTTTTTTACTTACATAAGCACAATTTATGCGCAGAGAAAAACACTCCATGCTGTAAATTATTATAAAAGTGTCAGATAATCATAACAAGTGATTCTTATAGAAAAAATATTTTGATAGGATAGCTAATTAGGCTATATCTTGAGAATAGCGTAGGCTTAGGAAAATGTTACGGAAGGCCTTGTTTAAATTCCTCGTGTATTAGATTTTAGAGTATCTTTCTGTACTCTAGAAACATTTAGTAGATTATTCATACCATCTACAATAAAGATGGGATGCACACACATTTATGAAGATCTATGGTCTAAAATAAAATATAATTTAACTCTCTATTTTTAAAAATTAGTTATGGAACATTGGGTAATAAATGAGTTTTAGTTTTTAAACTCAATTCGAAGTTTTTGTTGGTAGAGTGAGAATAATCTAAACTATTCCCTACCTAGTAGTAGGTTATATTTGATGAACTTAAATTCTGCACCATTTTGAATTAACCAAATTTTTATTGAAAGTGCCATTATACCTTTCGTTTAATACTTTTGATATTCGATTTTATACTTTTCTACATGTGTTAAAAAACACAAAATTTAATCACATTAATCTCATCGTTTTATTCTAAAGGACTTTTGCCATAATAAGTTAAAATAAAACATACAAAACATAGTTTAATTAAAGTATACCCCATTCTAAATGCAATAACAAAAAAATAAAAGATTAACTCATAAAATAATTATCTTTGTTCATTTGTTGTAGTTATTCATAGATAAAGAAAACGACAAAAGAAACAAGGGTTATAGTGCATATAATATATGTTTTTCTTTGTGTATTCTAATTTTCTCTTTATAATTTTCGCATTATACTGATTTTTCTTCAGTTAAATAATCCATTACACAGATATTTTATATTTCTTTAACGATGTAGTACTCTGTTGCCCTTTATTCTGGTAAATGAACCAATTTTGAAGATCTTCACAACACAACGGTTCAATCTCCTCACAAATCCCGTATTTTCAGTTATTTCTTTTTAACAA
Organism: Tetragnatha montana; assembly: GCA_963680715.1. Classification (NCBI taxonomy): domain Eukaryota; kingdom Metazoa; phylum Arthropoda; class Arachnida; order Araneae; family Tetragnathidae; genus Tetragnatha; species Tetragnatha montana. The sequence continues at coordinate 33,146,946 of OY796685.1, forward strand.
ACCTACACTTTTCCCTTTACGGTTATCTTTGTGTATCATTTCTTTGCCGGTAGCCATTATACTCGGAACAAAATCCCTTAGGCTCTGTTGTAAGGAAGGACACAATAGGTCGACGTTCGTGACTTGTTTGCGGCATTTGTCCTTCTTCGGCGAAGTCTGTTTTCTTAACCGTTTCGGTGCAGACCACTTGGCTGGAATCTCAGAGAAACGTTCTAGTTGGACGTGATTTACTTCAGAATTGTCTGGATGTAAGAGATTTTTTTTCCTATTTAGAAGCTAACGATTCCTTTTAAGTCGAACTTTTTTTATGAGTTACAGTAAGAGAGTGAAGCGCGGAAAGCGAAATTCTCGTATTATAGAGAGAAAATTAAATGAAAAAGCCTTGCACGGACGGTTGCTGTATTTGTGTACTATTTACCCATTAGCGGAAAGGATATTAGTATGTTAAGGAGGGTAATATATTCATCGCCTTTTTTAAATGTAGGTGGGAGTTGGATTAGTATGTAGAACCTAAATAAGTTTTACTTTAAACTCGGTTAATTACGATTTAGTATACTTTTAACATAGAATAAAGAGGATTGAATCAAGTTTTACTATCTTGGATATCATGTTAGGAAGGTTGGTTGGTTGTTTGGGGTTTAATGGCGCAAGGTCCATAAAAACGGACAAAAAACGCCAGAACTTTGTTTAAGATTTTCTCTAGATTTGTTAAGCTTGTGTAAGATGTACTCTATGCACCGATTTTAAAAGTCCATGAAAACAAGTCATGTTAGGTAGGAAAAATTATTATCACTTATTTTCTGTAAAACTTTTATTAGCTTTAGTATAAACTCAAGTTACTAATATATTTTAAGTAATTTAAGTAAAAGTATTTATGAATTCAAATAAAATAAACGTGTTTGTTGCAATTATTTGTGACAAGAAATATTGCTGATAACTAACAACGATACGTTTTAAATTAATATTCTATAAAAGACTTTTCTGCTGAAATTCACAATTTTTTATCAACTGAACATACACAACTAAAAAATTAAAGGATAATCTACCCACTTCGGGCTCGCTCTACCAATGTTTTACTTTTTTTAAAGAGAGGAATATTACTTCTAATGGCGTAATAACAAGATAAATCTAACATTATGACGTTTACACAGAACTATACCACATACAGGGTGGTTCAACAAGTCCCCTCCCAAATTTTGCTCAGATAGATTCCTTGCATGGATCACATAGAAATTGACCAGAGATACCTCTACCATGACTTTTTCTTAAAAAGAAAAATATGACGTCATATCTGATAAAAACTTAATCTTTTTTTTTTATTCCACTCCGCATACATGTGAAATGAATATTTTTTACACCTTATATCCATGTTCGCGTTTTTATAGTTGATTGGGAGTTTTTTATGCACGCAAAGAATTTGGCCGTGCAGAGATTGGGTATTCTTGTTGAAACATCGTATAAAATATTTTCAGCTACTTGTTATTCTATTTCTTAAATAATAAAGAATCATAATAATTAATAATTTAAATACATATAAATATTAATCCTACATCTTTTAAAAATTAAATGCGGAACATTTAATTAATCTTTAAAGCAATTAAGTAAACAACACAATTTATGGTGCAGTCAAATTATATTGATGTTACTGTTATCAGTTAAAACAACAAGATCCACACATAAACACCAACCAAAGCTTCTTCATTTAAATCTATTTCAATTAATCTACTTCACTTAAAAATACTACATCATTATTTTCGTTTCCGATTTACTCAAATATATCCCCTTAAGATACTTTTCGAGAAAAAAAAAATCAGTCACTAAATTTATCATACAGACCCGAATGTCCAAGTATAATACAATCTTGACACATGAAAGCAGAGACATCCCAAAAAATAACTATCGTCTAATTCTTTCATTAGAGTGCAAAATGACTTTTGGGCCATAACTTTCCCTAATTAATTGAACAAACATCACAAAAAAATATTTTTAATCTGCGATACACGACGGGTTTACGTGTTCATTTGTAGGAATTAATTGTCAGTATATTTTCAGCGAGCTTTTAATTAAAAGGAAGTGATTGGGCATTACGGGAGTTTTTTTTTATTCTTAATCTACCCCGGGCCCTCTGGGATAGAAATCTCATGCTTCAAGGTGTTCTTTGTTAGTCAGAAGAACGAAATTGATTATTGGAAATAACAAGGGACCCTTCTGCTGTTGGACTTCCTTTTTTCTTTTCTTTAAAGGACGAAAAGTCGGGAAATATTTTTATTGTTGTTTTCAGTACCGCTGCAAGGGGAATGTTGGAAAAGGTTAGAGGGGGTTTTGGGCGGTGTTTTTGTGGGAGGATAATGGTCTTCAAAGGAACTTTGTTTTGAAGACAGTTATTATTTCTGAGTATGTTTTGTAGAATAATGTAGGAGGAGAGGTGGGGGTCTGATTGTTTGAATTCGCATTTTTAAAGAGTTGTTGTAAACAGGCTGTAATTGGAAAAAAAAGTTGCGTAATATCTTGAAACTTTCTTCATAATTATTTTTTATGTAAAAAATATTTACTTTGGTAAACATAAACAGTTTGAAGGGATCATCAAAAATTTCAAATGAACTTTTCATTCATAATTTGAAAATGAATTTTAATACATGAAGAGTGTAAATTGATAAGATGATTATGATGATGTCATGTTTATAGTAACCCTCTTTTAAGAGTAACTTTTAGTTCGCTACAATAGTTTCTTGGAATTTGAACAAATCAAAGTTCAATTTTTTAAAGGGGGATTTTTTTTCCTGGGTCTCAGGACAATGTTAGTAAAAGTCAGTTTATGCTACGAACCATCAATGATAGAAGTTGCCGCCTCCACCACATCACAGCAAATTGCTATAGTGGTGACTGATCCATAATGTACGGTTGGATTGTTCAAATGTCGAAAATAAATTTGTATGTGCATTATGGAAATAAAATATTTATTTATTAAGTGTCAGTTTTTTGTCCCTTATAACTTTAAAAACTTTAAAAGCGTATTTAGTAGGGAAATAGAATGGTAAATATAAGGAAACCAAATATTTTCCACAACAACGTTCTTTTGTGTTTTGCTTCTATTTTCTGTGATTTTGTTCTTACCATTGACTACAAGATAATGGAAAGTGTTTTAAATCTTCTTCGTAAAAATCCTTTTCAAAGTGTAGGCCTTTACTCTGAAAAACTGTGAAATTTCAAATTTTAACGCGTGGGATTGTTGCAAACTTTACAGTTTCATATTACCTAAAGCCTGTAACTATTTTGACCAAGAATACTTTCTGATAAAAACTACAATCTACTATCACCTTAACGAACCTCTTTTTAACAGACAATCACGATTTTAGGAACGATAAGTTAGTCCCAATAAAAGTTTTATTGATAAATTTTATTTCCACATTTAAGGACTAACATTATGAAAACTCAAAAATATTTTTAAGAACTTATTTCCATACTTTTAAATTATTTTACAGCGAAAGAAATTTACTTAAATGTTTTATAAATGCATTTTGGTAATATTTTTTTTTCGTTAAAATATTCATGCGAAACACTTTTCACTCAAATCCTTTTTAAAACTTATTTCCACATTTTTAAATTATTCTATAATGAAAAAAATTTTTTTGTTGCGAACTACTTACATGTTTTTAAAATGCATTTTTCAATCTTTTTTTTTTCGTTGAAATATTCATGAAAAACATGCTCCAAACAAGCAACTTTTGTAACAATATTTTAATTTTTCCATTGAAAAAAAAATTCAACCACACTGTAAACGTTTCTGAAAAAATCCATTAAATGTTTCCACCCTCAAGAATGCGCCTTCCCTCAACAACAGAATCACCCACTTGAAACAATCCCCCTTTAAGTCACCCATTTCCCGTGACTTCCCTTCCACCTGATTGTCATTTGCTGCCCGCATCATAACTATGCAAATAACGCAGTCGGAAATGCGATCTCTCCCAAGAGATAACGCCAGGCAAATGGGGAATGGGTAGTGCACCATCCCTTTTGGTATCTGGGCTTTTAATATGGCTTGTCAGCGATTGATATCTATCTTACGGGGAGGAGGATGAGGGCTTATCGGTGGTTGTGCTGGAATCTATTCAGGTGGGGTTTTGGGTAAGATGGTTGACGATGAAAGTTGGGCTTTATCTCAAAACTGTAACTGTATTGCTTAAGAAACACTCTTCATTAGAGGTACAGATTGGATTGATATAACAGAGTTGGAAAATCCTTGTCCCTTTCTCCCAAATTTGAAGCGTTTAAGAAAAATAAATGGCTGGTAATGGATCTGAAACATGGCTCTGTAATAAGACCAACAACTTATTAACAAGTGCTTATAAGAAGAATTCTGGATATTAAATGGTTTCACAAAATTAACATTGAAGATCTACTAAGAAAAGCGAATTTGAATGGATTGATCACGTACTTCGCAAAACTGAAAAATTCAAGTTAAACAAGATCTTTACTGGCTATGATATGAATAATAATATGATATATAAATGGATGGTAATGGATCTGAAACATGGCACTGTAATAAGACCAACATGAAGAAACTTCACACTAACAAGTGCTTAAGAATTTTGGATATTAAATAGTTACACAAAATTAACAATGATAATCTTCTAAAAAAAGCGAAACAGAAACCGGTGGAATCTGAAATTAAGAAAAGGAAATGGAAAGGAATTGATCACGTACTCCGAAAACCTGAAAAATTCAAGTTAAACAAGATTTTTACTGGAACGCACAGGGCCACAGAAAAAGAGGAAGGCTTAGAACAACATGGCAACCATTGGACAGAACCATTGAGACCATTGGGACAGAACTCAGAGATATTGGAATGTCATGGAGGGAGGCAAAGCATATCTTGCCACCAATAGTCAGGTGGAGACTTATGACCGAGGCCCTTTGATCCAGCTAATGGAGTGTGAGAGGAATAAGCCAAGTAAGTCAAGTCAATAGAGCTGAAATGTTTAGAATAATCTACTAGAAAAGGAGGGGGGGGGCGTTGGGGAGAAACACAAAATGTGTTAAAGTGAACCTTGGGATCTATAGTGTCATCTTATACTTTTGGATATCTTTGTGTAGTAAATTGTGTTTATGAAAAGATATTTTCCTGTCTGAATACCGGTGAAGATTTAAAATTTATTTGCAGCTTGTACCCAGACTTTTCTGAGAAGAAACTTCCTTGAAAATTCAGAACTGAAACCAGTGTAGTCAGATTTCTCATAGAAAGGGCTTGTAATTCTCTCATGCAAAAACTTTTCGTTATGAGCAACAAAACTTTTAGTGTTTTAAACGCTTTGGACCATTTCATTACAAAAAAAGTAAAATAAATGTAATAAAAAATATTTAAATCGGTATTTTATGTAGCTAGTATAACTAAATCTTAAGATTTTTTGCTCTAAAGAGCAACTGAGGAAGAATTAACATGAAAGGGAAAATCCACATTACCTTATTGCTTTAACTTGGAAAATTCAGGCAACTGAAAAAAAAAAAGATAAAGTAAATTATTAGGCTTTTATATAGTTGAAAATAGTACTTTATTAGTACCTTTTATTACAGCACATTTTATTTAAATAAATAAATGAATAAGGTCAATTTAATGAAAACCCTAAAAGGAAAAGTGAGTTAATCTAAAACTTGAGAAGTGTGTGTAAAATACAAGTGACCCAACACTTTTCATTATGAATTTGTTTCACAAAAGGACTAAAAAATTCATATGTAATGAAAATCTCAAATATTTATATCAAAAGATACTTTACTTTGGTTTATTCTTTAAACTTTTTGTGACGTTTCTTTTTTACTTCCTTCATCTAATAATACCAGATTTTACAAGATTAAACCAGTCGTGTTTTGGTTTTACTTTAGAATTTTACTTCTATAGTCTTAATTTAAAAACTTAAAATACCCTATACTTAAAATACTGTTCATGTAAATTTGATAAGCTCAGTGTATTTTTTATAAGAATATATTCGGTTATATAACTTCTACTTCAATTTCCAAATAAATATTTCATTAAAGTAAAACATAGGAAAAAATCAAATAAAATAAAATTTATTGTTATATCCATAACACGTTATGATTTAGCAAGATTCGTATCTTTTCATTGTTTCTTAGAAGAAATCAATTTTATTTATTTCCACTTTTAGGCTGTATCCCAAAAGAAAAAAAAACATCTTAACTAGTATAGAATGGCAAGCAAACTTGAGTGGGAGTATTAGATTTTATGGATAACTAGAAAGAAAGTTTCATGTTTCACTTTTCTGAAAAAATGCTATAAAGATACAAATTGTTTTCTTTTCGATACCTTCATAAAAGTAGCGATAGTATTAAATTTAGTTTTTATGTTTACACTTCCATGTTTTCGTAAAAGGTGCTAACTTATTTACTCTCTTTGAGATTTAGCAAAAGAATAAACCAACGAAAATAGACATTCCTTGGTGAATAATTTTGAAGGAAAAAAAGTATAAATTTAATAACTGGTAGTTGTAAAAGTTCTTTTATATAACTATATGAAAATGAAATTTGATTTCAAACAGAGTAATTTTATGTACAGACTTTCACAAAAAAAGTACATATATGAAACGAGAGAATTTTTTATATGGACCCAGTAAACAGGGCTTGATTTCTAGAAGGAAAAGTGACGGAACTTGTGTAAAAATTTCTGCACTTAAAAAAAATTTCTATATAAATATCCCGTTCATTCTGTTTTTAAATGTAATGTAATTTTTGGCATTTATTCATTGCAGAATTCAAAATGCAGTGACAAAATATACAATTTATTATTCTAATAAGCTGTACAATTTTGCACTTCTCAGTTTAAAATTTTGAACTTTTCTTAGAAAGTATGAACACTATTTAGCCAATTTCGTTAAAATACTGAAACACAGAATCATTCCTCGAACTCATGATGCATTTCCTCGAGTCGTATATAAAGTTATCAAATTGGTTTTAGTAATACATCGGTAGAAGTGGTTCCATAAGTCTGAGTTGTATTTTCCCCGATATGTTATTTAAATATGTATTACTTATTACTAATGTCCATAACGTTTTGACCTAGACTCTTTAAATATAGACTTTACCTACTTTTTATTCTAATAAGGTCGCATGTACTACAAATTAAGAACTTTTTCCTCATTTATCATTATTAAAATATCAAAATTAGGCCCTAAATTATATTAAAATCATAGGATCCTATATGTAAAGAATAATGTGCCTTAAGTAAGAACTAGTCAAATGGTTCACAACTTGTTTAATCTTACTTGATAAAGGTAAAAAAATCCTGAAAAATATTCAGACCGATACAAGATACCTAAAAAATATACAAAAAAAACCCCCAGTATACAACACAGTAATAAAGGTCTATTGAGAATCTTTTCAAAACATCCCAGGAACCTCTGAGGACGTCTCAACATTGGATTTAACTCTCCCCAATACCACACCGAATGAGTCATATCTCCTCAACCCCATCCTCTGCTACAACTCGCATCACTCTGAGCAAGTCATTGGCACTCTCACTCCACTCCCCTAAATCCACTTAGACCCAATCTGGGCAAGCCATTCGACCTAATGCCATCAACCGGCGTAATAAAATCAGTCGCACTTTATTGAATATCGATTCTCATATTCATCTTCAATGTATCGATCGGCCAGGATCGATTCCTGGCACAGCCGCTCACCTCTTTATTTGACATTATTCGGAGGTTAAATTTCAGATATAGTGATTGAGTGATATTATATGCATTTCTTGGGAGTGATCTTTTCTTTTCTTGGGGTAACGAGGTTATTGAGTTGTCTGAGTATATGTTTATTGATGGAGTTGTCAGAGAATAATGTTTATTTAAACTTCACTGACTTTTTTATTTGGCAAGTTTTTTTTCTAGCAAATTCAAGTATATAGTAGGTACTGAGTTCTTTTTTAAAATAACTGATAGGCCGTTAGTATATTGAAGGAAGAAAAATTTAGTTAGAGACATTTATTTGCCTTCAAATGTCTTTAATTTCAGTTGGTAACCAATTTATTTTCCTTTAGAGATAATTTTATAACTTATTGCGAATGTATAAGTTCTCTTAAGAAAAATACTAACAATGGTGTATACGTAATTATTAATTTTAAATGTTTCGTAAAAAATGTCACAGCTATGAAATAATTTGAGATAAGAAGCATATCAACAGGAACAATTAAATATACCTATTAACTCAAAACTAAAGAATTATTTAAAAACATCGAATTAAGTATTTGAACAAAAAAAGCAAAACTAAGCTATCTGAGTTGTATTTATTTTAAGCTAAAATATAAATAATTTAAAAATTATCCATGTTTTAATTTAGACAACTCCTAATAAACACATCAAAAGTATTAAATATCAACTGTTGACATAAATTTAATATTTATCCCGTTGCAATATATGAAGTAGAAAAACTCTTCAAATACGTATGTCAGTTCCTATGAAATAAATACAATACTTCGGAATTAAGCTCATCTTCAAACGACAACAAACGATATAAAAAAAGAAGCAATATCACAATTCTCTAAATCCCAAAGCACGGGGGTTATAAAGTTTCCTCCAGCACAGAAAAGCCTCCCCTTACCAACGACCTTATTTCACGAGATGATATTCGTCACCAAACAACATAAACAGCACCGTCGAGTGAGACACAAGACATTCGGAGAAAGTGCTCGAAAAATGAGAGCTCTCATAACACAGTGACTATCGAATTCTTGGGATATCATAAACGTCCAATCAGGAGATGACAGGAATCGGCCGTTATTGTCAAGAAAACGATAAATAACTGAGATTTTTCATCCATCTTATTCGTTGTTATGGATGTAGAAAATAAAACGGAAATATAGCTCTTTCCGGGAAAATGGCGGCTTGTTTATGTTAAAATTTTTTTTTTCGTTCGATACGTTGAGGGAGTACCGATGTTTGCTTTAATCTCGAATAAAAGGCATACATATTGTTTTTAAATATGAGAGAATAGATTATATTTGTACGAAAATTTTACGAACCTTTGTAGTTATTAAAATAAAAACATGCTTTTAATGAAAAATGCAATTTTATGCGTGAATGTTTACTAAATATGAACAAAAGATATTCACTTTCTATTCTTATGCATATCTTTTTGTATTTACACACTGACTAGATTATATTATACTGTTAAGGAATTATCAAAAAAGATTCTTTGTTGTAAAAGCTTTTATAAATTATAAAAAGTTGTAATTGGTAAAAATGAATTTTCATTTTTAGAATGTTTGTTAACAAGTAATTTGCTTATTCAGGTTTTTATTAAAATTATGCTAATATTGTGTGTCTAGCCCATTTAGATTTGTCGAAATGCTCATTATTTAGATAATAATATATAAACAAATAGAAAAACCAAAAAACGTATTTGAGAAACACCTATGTAACAAGATGACATCCTTTTTTAAGTCACTAGATTTTGAATAAATTAAAGTTTAAAACAAAGTAAGCTCAAAAACTTAATTCTTACCTAGAACTGTAGAACCATAAATAATTTCTTAAATATTACTTAACATAAACTATAATTATATTCATGGTCGTAGCCTTTTTACCTCAAAGTCAGGTATTAAAAAAGAGCGCGAATCCTAGATTAACTAATTATTCAATGGAATGCTAAAAAATAATCATACACGCCTTTTTTACCTTTCCTCTACAAGACAAAAACATCGTTTCAATATTATCAAAGTATTTACAAAATAATATATTAAGAATAGATTTATTATGCAACTACTACATTTTATCTTTTAAGAAGCCTATTAAGGTTTGCATTACATTTAATTCTTTTCTGCTGATTTAAAAAATTAAATAATTTTTTAATAACATATTTTCTTGCATTCTGCCTGTATTAGACAAAATTAATGCTTCAGTTGTTTGGCAATATTAACGTAGTTAATCCAGCAGAGTTATCAAATATCTGAACCATACCGTTTCAAGCAAATGCATCCCACCAGAAATCACTGAATCAGAAACTGAAATCCTCAAGAGTAACCCAAACATTCGTTTTTGGTTAATTGAAGAATCCTAACGGCAGCATTCTCATTCCAATCAACCATCTTTCCCCGTGAATTATTAATTAATTAATGTTTAATTAAATAAATATTCATCCCAGCCTCACTTAAATATTTATTTGTTGTTGAACAGGTCTGTTTACTTAAAAGAATCCTCACTTAATGTGCTGTTTTTATTCATTGTCTGATTAACTTCTTTCGAAATGGCTGAATGCGCATCACAATATTTTTTTTTTCGGGTTAGCTGGTAAAGTTATTCGTATTTCCTTAGATGGCATTAGACATCTCTGACACTATAAAGGTAATTACAGTTGGAAGGCCTTCATAAATAATTAAGAAACCAAGCGGTAAATACAATTTGTTTGTCACAAACTTATTACGATAGATGTTTCGAACCTTAAAAAGGATGTAATTACCAAGTAGGTTGTTGGAGTTTACTATTTATTATTATGCCTGCACCCACTAATTGAAAAATATTTTCCAGATTTACATTATTAATAAAACTGGATAATATTTTGCAATTAGTACAAAATATTATCCAGGTCTATATTATTGAGAGCATTACGTTTATGTAACTGAATATTAATTTTGAAGAAAAATAATTGAAATATCCTATTAGGTCTTTACATTCATTTAACAAACTATATTATACTTTAAAATTCTGTTTTCTTTCCTTGCTTCCCTATTTCAAGTTTTATAAAACAGCTTAAATTGACGAATAAATTATAATTTGCTCAGTTTACAGTACAAATCTGAGTAAAACGGATTGAAATGTAAAGTAGAATTTTTAACACATCTAAACTAATAAATTGGATTTTTATGTAAATATTTCGAATATGCTGAAATTTAATTAAAGTTTAATCAGTAAAGTAATTGGGATAGTAATTTTTCAACGGGCGAGACGTCGAGTTGTCTTAAAACTAGTTTTACGATAACTTTGTTAAAAAATTTGTGCTTTTGAAATTCTTACACCAATTTCAACATCATTTACACCTTTCTCATCAACATAAATTCGAAGGTATATACGAGTAAATTTGTCAACTTCTTCAATTACCCAGAATATAAATAATAACAATAATTGAATGATAAAAATTTAAATATATTATTAAAGCTCTTAATCCAAGTTGATTAAGTCAAAATACAAGTGGTTACAATACATAATACAAAATCAAGTGGTTTTTATTACCCTCATCAATGAATCAAAATTATACTCAGATTTAAGTAAGTATAAAGTAGCTAATCCTCTCTTCTGTAAAAATATTTGCGTTTTAGATACTTAGACTGAATAGTTGTTTACCTTCAAAATGAAAACACAAAACCTTCTCTATATCCTATCCATTTTATTCAAAGAGCAATAAATATTCAAAAGCTTTAAAGAAATGCTGAGAAGATTTTATGGAATGTTATAAATCACTTGCGTAAAGATACACAACCCACCAGAGTCCAAAGTAGCAACATATAAAGATTTGTTGGGCAATGTTTTAACACGATGCGATGTTGGAATATCCCAAAAGTTTATTTTTATTTTACCTACCAGTAATTTTGAACTTAAGTTTGATATTTAAAATTAGATAGTTAGTTTATTATAAATGAAAATTTGATATTAGATTTTAATCTTTTCTTAATGGTTTTAAAGTTATTGTAGTCAGAAATCATACCATTACTATCCAAGTTTGTAAAAAACAAATTAAAATTTTGAATATATTTAAACGGTGATACATTGAGATTTTAGAATTATTATTTTTCTATGTTTCTTTTTTCTTAATATTTTGTTCTAATATTTTCAAAGTCACACAAATTTTAAGCAAAAATAAGTTATGGAAGACTAGAAGTTAAGGGGCTCAAAAAATAGTAAAAAACGGTGAGGTATCAGGCAGCTAACGTGGAGGCAGTTAATGGAGGGTTTTTAAGTAGCTTATTTTTGCTGACAAGGAGGAAGGATAAATTATTAAAACAGGTTTTCAAAATATTTGAACGGCCCCTTAATTGATAATTTGGAACGATGGCAAGTGAATTATTTCTTTTGTCACAGATTTAATGTAGAATCAAACATTATTATATATGGATAGCTTAACAAAAACGTAATTTATAATTTGCTATTATACATTAACATATTTATTACAGATAACTTAACAACAAATCCAGTACCCTAAAGAACATTTTGAGTGGCTCGATTTCCTTTTTATAGGTAGCCCAGAGTGCTGCTCAACGCACAGACTAGAATCCTTGTTTACTAACAAGGGAAATATTCTGCAGTAAATCAAAGAAATAAAACAGCAATACATTCCAATGTACTTCTTTCAAAACAATAGATTTTGTTCTTCGTATTTATGAGTATTTCCCTCTAGTCTTCGTGTCTCACGTGTTTATACGAGTGCAGAAAGCGAACAGCATCACTAACTGGAGATATAAAATTTTTCTACTGCATTGCACCGCGTTTTTTTCCCTGAATTTTACCCTCGCCGCTAACAAGCGGTTAAGAATGCCGAGTTTCATTCTTCTATTCGCTTGAGAAATTCCGTTTTCGCGAGTGAAGTGTAATAATGCGTTTGTTGGAATCTCGTGGTGGTTCCTGTTATAGTTTAGGATGATTTCTTTCTTTAGGAAAAGACCGTTATCTATGTGCTATGTTCTTTTTTAAAAAGGAGTTAAATCTTTCTGTTAGAAAAAAAATGAAAAATGTGTCAAACACAGAAGATTTTAGAATCGAGAAATTGGGTGTTTGTGTTTAAATGACTCTTGAGATTAAATTGAAATTATTTATATGACAACGATAAATAAAACGACAGTGAGTCGGAAGAAGAAGACTTAAGCAGCTCCACCAGAGTTAGCAAATGTCTCTAAAAACCAACAAGAACAAGGACAGTTGGTAAAAAAGTAAGGGAGTAATGAGACATATTTAAACAAAAATAGGGAAGAAAATGAACATTATTAAAAAGTCAAGTACTATAATGATACTGTCAACGTTAAGTAAAGTGGTACAAAGAAAAGAGAGAAATTTATACAGACATGCAAGAAAGAATATAACATTGTTAACTACATAAAACTATTCCTGATTTCAAGATTATTGTAAAGACATAATGCAATTTCCTTTTAAAAGCAAAGCAATCATCTCTCTTATCCAGTTTTTTTGTTTTTGTTTTTATGTGAGTGTTTTAATGTATTTATAATTTTGGAATTTCAAGTAGTATTATTTTATTGAAACAAAATAATAAATTACGTCATAGATGGAGGCTAACTCCCACGGTAAAGAAAACGAGTATGAAAATTGCAAGCCCAAGCTCCCATGGGTTTGGAAGAATAAACAACGAGACTAAAAAAGGATTTAATCCGTCATCTTTTGAACGATATAGACCATTATTACTGTCCAACAGAATTTCTTACAATGCATTTTAAACTTTTACAATGTCGATTCTCCTTAGAGATTAGCATACAACATTCACATACTCAAACATGAAAATGCGGAATCTTCAAAATTTATACGTATCACTCTTATTTTTCTCTCCTAAAATATTTTATATAATGTTTTACCCTCCATGGAATGAATTTCTCACCAACACTCCTCATAACGAAGTTTGCCGTACACAAACAACCTCAAACGCGTCACAATCCCCGAAAGAAGCTCCTCACAACATAATCATGTCTTTGTTTATCATCATATTCCAAACAGTGTGTTTACACTCATAGCAAACACATCCTATATATCTCGAGATAAACCAATCTGAACACAAACACGTCCAAATCAAAGATTCATACGTTTACGAAAGGTAAAAAAAGCACGTATAAAACACCGGTTTATTTTTACTTACGGAGAGAACCGAACCCTTTCTCACTTCACGCTGAAATTCGTTTCACACTCGGTTTCACTCGAAGATAGCGACGACGTATAGATCCGTATGCAAAGTACGTTGTTTACCTGCTCACTTCATTTCGTTTGGGAATGTATAAAAGAGGGGTGCTTCAGATTGGGGCGTTGAGTGTCACGCAAATTCTTTTTTTTTTTCGAGTGGGTCCTCATCCGGATTTAGGAATAGGGAAACTGGGTCTCAAGGGAAGTGGATGGGGTCGGGTTGTAAGAGGATTGAGAGGAAAAGGTGAGAAGTTCTCTCGAGGTGAGTGTAAATTGGAGACATGATGAGGAGATGTAAGCTTGTTTTGATTATTGTGTTTTTTTGCGGGGAGCAGTGGTAAGGAAGTCTTATATAAATACATTAAATTTTATGTACAGTAGAATCTCTTTATAACGACCGGTAGTTAAGGTACCGACTATTTCATTATAGGAGCAATGTTGTTGTTTTTGACTTATGCCACTTGGAATATCCAAGCTCCATCGCAAAGCGTACAGGATTTAAGAAGGCAAAGGGGGTGCGGCTCCTGAGAAAGTGAGGCCTATGAAATGGCAGGAGTCCGACTTAAGACTTGGATGACAGATGTCGCCACTATCTATCGCTACCTCCACAATTTTGCCATTGCTCTGAAGGGGAGGGAAACAGTCTCCAGACACCTGGACCAGTGGTAAACTGCGCCATGGCCGACCACAGGGCACACGGATTTAACGAGCACATACTCCTCATATACTCGGTGAGTCTTCAGTGGTGTCGGGAATCGAACCCGGGAACCTCCGATCCCGACCACCCGTACATGGGAGCAATGTTGTTCTTAAATCGTTACAGCGACCACCATGAGTTTCAATTTCAGTCAGAATTGGAATTCGTAAAAATCAACTGATTAAAGATGCTTAGAACCGAAGAAAAGGGTTGGGGAGAATTTCTGAAATCCAATACTCAGCTTTAAATTTTGCGCCTGGTAAGAATATGTTATTCCAGTTACTATATCCATATATTACTTAGTTTGTTAGCTGTACTAATTGATTTTTCCCTAATTCATTATAACCTGTCCTTTCTTTATAACTATAACGACCCTATGTTGTTGGTCCAATAAAGGGTTGCTATATTAAGGTTCTACTGCATTTAAAATATGAAACCGAGGAAAAGTAGCAATAATTTATACGTTTGGATAATTTTTAAGTAAGGAATCCGGTCTAGCTTCATCAAAAAGTAGAATAGGATAGAAAAAAAGTTATCTATAAAAAAAATTGGTTGAGGCTTTTTAGTCTATTTATGTGTTTATCAATTAAAGAACCATAAACCCTACCCATCTATTAATAAACTTATAAAATAAAAATAATTAACAATTCGGTCTATTCTCATTAAAAAAAATCTTACACACAAACTTTAATTAACTCTCTCCAAAACCAAACCACTAGTTCCCATAAATCTCCTAAACAGCTAAGGAACAGCAAGCAAATTTACGACACAAATCATTCCCCAGTTTACTCTTTTAATTTCCACCAGGCACAAAACACATTCCTAGCGCGACATTCCACCGACAGAAAAAATAGGCTCATCCACTCCTCACAAAAGCATCCGGAATTACTCCCCTCCCCCATTACTTAGGGTTTCACCCCGACACATAGAAACATCTTCGTATATGAGAGAAAATTCCTCTCAGGGGGCCGTTCATATATTGCGTCACGACCTTAGTAAGATTAATTATTCAATCGGAGTAAATAACAATGGGATTTCTAGCTTTAGAAATCACAGATCTGAAAAAAAATAGGCTAAATATAAAACGATTTTAAAAGAGTCTTCTTATTTTATTAGAAGTTTCACTAATCTTTTTACATGCCAAACTGGAATCTCCAGTATGTTTTAATTATTATTTTTTTTTGCAATTTTAAAGCTTCATAGACTGTATTAGTGATAAAAAAAAGGCCAAATTATAAGAAATTAATATACCTTTAACTTGTAAATTTAATTTATGTTTTGATTTAAGAAGTATAGTATAAACTTCACACATTTTAAGTATAAACATCATATAGTAGGTGTAGTATAAACTTCATACATTTTATGTATAAACTTCATATATTTTAAGTATAAACTTCATATATTTTAAGTATAAACTTCATACAGTATAGTATAAACTTCATATATTTTAAGTATAAACTTCATACAGTATAGTATAAACTTCATACATTTTAAGTATAAACTTCATACATTTTAAGTATAAACTTCATACATTTTAAGTATAAACTTCATACATTTTAAGTATAAACTTCATACAATTTAAGTATAAACTTCATACATTTTAAGTATAAACTTCATACATTTTAAGTATAAACTTCATATAGTATAATATAAACTTCATATAGTATAATATAAACTTCATATAAACTAAGATACCAATTTCACTTCATACTTTGGCATAATACCAAAATTTTATGCTTTTATACTTGTGAATTTTATGCACAAAACTAATACACAAAATGTAGCCTCTCTATTCTAAAAAAAGTTTTTGGTGAAAGGTTTCCAGAAAAAAAAACTTTTTAATTGCACTGATCCGTATAACACATTTTTGGTATCGTAATGCTCAGGTTTTGAGGATTCCGAGAAAAGTTTAGAAATTTTAAAAAAAAAATTCCTCAACTTTAAAATGTTTCAATTTAATTAGTTTCCGGAGATAAGGTTTCAGGTACAAAGCAAGCAACTGTCAAACAACTTATTATCCATCCAATCACGACGACTCGTTAAGCTGATAAATTAAAAAAATGAGAAGCTTCCAAAAGATCACTTCATCTGCGACATTTTATTTTAACTGTTTAAGGGGACTTTACTTCTAAACTTGCGAAAATCTCGTCAGGATAACAAGAGGGGTAGAATTTGATCTAGAAGAAAAGTACCTCTTTGTTTAAAAGAATAACTTGTAAAAAACAAAGAAATGCTTACTTCTTTCTGAAATTTTTTGGGGTTTCTCAGCAAAATAAACTAGCTATATATTCATGATAAAAGATGTCTGCCCCAGTCCCCTTTCTCTGAAACTATTTCTAAAACTTTTTATTCGGTTGATTTTTGTTAAACTAATTAGAATATTTTCTTTTTATATTCATAAATAACCGGTGTTTCTGTGCCTTCATTCTTTCCCGAGAAAGAAAACTGCTTGGGAACCGACGCAATTTACCTTGAACTATTATAGGAATTCTTTATATGTGTAAAAAAAAAAGAAATATCCTTATCGGTTTAGGGAAATATACTTAAATAAGGGGAGACAAGGTTTTTACGTTATACGCATCGTTCATACATTCACCTATTGATAATTCCTTCCTTATAAAATAGTTCAGTAAGAAAAATAAGAAAAATAAAGAAAGAAGTAAGAAATAGAAGTAAGAAAAATAAAGTAAGAAAAATAAATAAGACATATAGACAACATCAATACATTAGAAACTATACTCGACAGCCAATGTTTCCTACGTCACTACACGGAAGGAGAAAATGAGTAAACAAAAAACCTGTTGGGTTGCTAGGAGGAGTTTCGGTACGCATATCGTGATAAAAAGACACTATATATACATGGGTTTAACAAAATAATCATATTTTTAAATTGACGTTCTTCATTTCACTCAAAATTCAGACACCTCGATGGGAACTACTTTGTTTGTTAGTGACGTCATAGGGTCAACTAACGTAGCAGTCTAGTATAGAGTATCACTAGATTTGTTTGCACAGCATCGGAAACAAAGGTTTAGCAATTTTTTACAATATAACATGTGAAGGTAAAAATATCGACTATAAATATTTCCATGGATGCCTATTTTTAGGCATCTTATATGTATGTGCAGGTATTCAACTGTGTAAGGAATCAGGAGAGTATACATTAACATACCCTGAGATTTGCTGAGACTCCATTAATAGATATCCCCCAGGAGTAAGGTCCAGGATATGAGAGCAGATCGGTTTCTTTTTGTTCGCTCGGGTATATGTATTCCCAGGATTCTCCCTCCCCCTGCTGTATAATATCAGTCACTTAGGGAGTGCATTCTGTGGAACAGATGAGACTGCGCTTCTGTTTTCGAAGTCTATCCCCCCCGGTTTCCACAAGAAAAGAGTCTCAGTATGAAAGGAAGATGAAGAAGTGCCTCATAACAACGGGCGAGTTTCTTTTTATTGGGGCTTTAAGGAATATATACCTTTTCGCTGGACCGTTAATGATTTTGATTAGGTGGTCCATGTTTTCTTGACTACCCTAGAACCGGGTGTTTAGTTCTTTTATGGTTTAGTTCTTATGGGTAGATAAATGAGGATTAGTACAGTTTTGCCGTGAGTATAGATGCTGCAAGCTTCGCTTATGTTTCAGATATTCTGTTATTAGAAAGTATTGAAACTTTAGCAAGAAAGTTTTTTTTTCAACAAACTGGACTCAGAGCTTTTCTAAAAAAATTCCATACAATATCAAATAAATCTGCTTTTAAAAAATTAATTAATTGAAGCAAGTCAAAGGATTTGAAATATAAATGGGGTATTAAGAATAACAACTAGAGTTTAAGTGTTTCCTTACACAGTTTAGTTTTACAGTTACAAAAAATTACTTTCAGTTACAGTTTTGCAAATAAAAATATAATTATCTTTTTTTTATACTAATGTTCTAAACGTTTTTTTTAATGTCTCAATCATTAGTTACCAAAAAATAAAAGTTACCTTTTTTAACTTCTACAGATCTTTTACCGTAAACAAATTAAAGATGAGGATGCTACCAAATAAGTAGATAAGTTTTAGTTCAAGTATGCAAGCCTGCTTAGTTCAAGCATACCTTTCCTCGTAAATACATAGAATAGGCACTTAAGTTGCCATTATTTTTTACAATCATACTTTTAGAAAGCAATTTCAGAAAATCTTTAAATAATTATGAGAAATTTAAAGAAAGAACAAAAATATCCTTTCACTTAATTTTTTTTATGTAGCTTTATTAAATTTTACTGTTCGCAATCAATTACTTGATATTCTAAAGAAAAATAAAGTTTTTTTTGTTCGAGAAAAACATAGCAACCGGCATAGAAAAAATAAATGCTAGCTCAAGTTTATTTTAATTACTCTTATTAAAAAATGCTCTCCATCAAAAAAGCTTTAATAGGAATATAAATAAAAAAAGTGAACGGAGAACAATCAGGTTCCTTATCATATATTCAGCATTTTTTAAAAAATACATTTAAAATTACGAGAGAAAAACAGGTTCAAGTTAAAAAAAAAACCTTTTTTAAGTAAGACTATACTAGAAACATTTATACTAAGAAATATTGACTAAAACGTTTCTTCAATCCCGATGAAATTGTGTTTTTAGAACTTTTTAAGACAATTTTCAAAATTTTTTGATTGAAAGTACAAAACTAATTTATTACATCTTAACTATTATTGATAAAGATTTATAATAAAGTATGTTTTATAAAGTCATGTAAAGAGCAAACAATTTGATGAAAGAACATAAGTAGACAGATCTAACATATTTAAGGAATGGGTGACGAAGTTCGTATTACCAACTACATCGTTTTTTAATCCACTTGATCAGTAGGTAATATTAATTTATGAACTGTGTAATTTACTATTTGAATAATTTTATGTTCTGAAAATAAATTATAAAGATTACAACCCACTAATTCCTGAATTTTTATTTTTCTTAAATATTTGGTAAAAACATACTGAATATGCTAAAATTTTAATATTTACACCGAAATTAAAAAACGTCCCTAAAAAGGGACGCTAGGCACTAATGCCCCCGTGTTTGTTCAGTAAACTCATTGTTGAAAACTGTGTTTCGGTACCTGAAAAACCTTTTCTACAACTACATTATTAAGTACAGCAAAAGTGATCGGAAAGATACTGTAACATGGGAATAAAAAACATTAATTACTCATCTAATTAACTGCAAAATTAACCTTAATTAACGTAATTTGAACATTTTATATGCATGAAAACAAGTTTTTGCTTCCAAAATATACGTTAACTGCAATTTAACAAGCTTTTTATTTGCAAAAGGCATTCATTGCATTTATCTCAACTACTATTAACTAATGATTACTACTTTTATTTAGCCCAAATCCATCAGGAACTCATTTTGCTGATTTAAGTCGGTCAAATTACATTATATTCTTCATTTTATTTAAATTTATTGTGTAGTACACAAACTTCTGTATGAAAATGAATCATTAGTAGGGTGTGCTTAAGTAAGCCGGAGGGTAGTTGTACAGAACACAATGAATAGACTTTTAACTAAAAAAATTCCAAGGCTTTTTAACTTCCAAAATAAACATTTCTACCAAATTTCAAGATGGAAATAAAATTTAATCATGTGAGAAAAAAAAGTAAAAAATCATTGAAATTTTCCAAAGTCCCTAAACACTCCATCAAATAATAAAACAAGAGCGATTAACTCAAGGAAAATTCGTAAAATGCCTTAAGGGATTCATATGATTAAAAAATGAAAAAATAATTCCCATAAATTTCTGAAAATACAACTCTTGGGTCCCGTTCAAAATCTTCCAGAGTAAGCTCCCAACTTAAAGTTAATTCAAAATGCATCTAGATTTCTCCTCAATATTCCTTAGAATTATGTTTATATCCATTTGTTTTACCTCTAACACCTTGAATCAAAGCAGATTAAAGGAACCTTCAAGGCCTTTGCGGTATGTGAAAATGTCTGTGAGCACAACATTGATTTTTCTTTTTTATTTTATTACATTAACTCTACTCACACAATACCTGTTTTTTTTTCTATAGCCTCTATATAAAATAAAAACCAAGAAAAATCCCATACATCCAAATATCACCCCAAAAGGCGTCCGACAAAAAAATGCCAGTCACCTTTCCACAGTATAAATCGAACTGGAAACTCCCTTCACATCCATTTTGAATTCCAACTCAGAGGCGTAAACATCCACCCCTTTTCACCACATAAAACTTGCCCGGAACACAAAAGACATATTCGCATCTCCTTATTTGAATACAAAATATTCCTCCCGCACACCAGGAATTTCTCCCAAAAATAAAATTCGCACCCTGATTGCGGCCGGGACTTTTCGCCGGATGGCATGTTTTCCAGCAGAGAGACGGGGATATAAAAAAAAATCCGGAAAACCTGATGCCGAAATCCGATTTTCATTTCCTCTATTACTTCTGTTCCCTGCGGTTTGAAGGGGGAAGAATGTGATCAACGAACGGGGCTTTGGCATCTCCGTTGTTCTTGCCGCATTTTTGCGGGGGAGAGAGCTGCTGGATTGTTTGCGTTTGGAATGAAATGAAATATGGGGCGGAATGAAGCGTTTTAATTAACTCTGTAGATCGATTGCTCGGTTAGTTTCAGTCATTAATTCTCCTAAATGTTCGAACTTTAAAGGGGAATTTATAATAACACTTGGCTATTAATTCATACACTCTAGAAGCACGTCGTCTTTTTTCACTAAGTTTTCCCACGTATCCAGGTAGCAAAGGAACATCGATCAGTGTTGCAACAATATTGTCCGATATCACGATTATGATTGATATTTTTAATTAGTAAAAACAAGGTTAAAAAACCTTGACTTTACCGAGGAATTTATTTGTCTTTATTTACCTTGATGGGCCAAGGTTGAGAAGGGAATTTTTTGCCCAGTTTTGATACTCAATATCGGAGAGACAATATTGGGCAGCAAACGCAAATACAGGGCAATGTAACGATATTGAAAAGTCGTTTTGACAAAGGCCAAAAATTATATAAGCTGGTTTTGTGTGCTACCTGGATATGTAACGAAATAGAGCATTCGCACATGACATCACTGGAGGATCAAAACAATGTTGCTAAGGGCGTTGTTATAGGTAAAGTCATGTGATTGAAAATGCTCTATAAGAAATCGTGTTTTTCCAAGAAAGTTGATAATTGGGGGGGCGAGCTCAGTAGTTTTCAATTAAGTTATGTCTCGGTGAATTAAAATACGAATTAAAGCTGAATGTAAAACATTGAAAAAGTTAAGAATGTAACTCAATTCATATCAAAAGAAATCAAAATTACATGACTTTGCGTAAAGTACTTCCTTTTTAAGTTACAATTGACTAATTAATATCCAAAAAATTTTTATTCCATTAATACTATACATTCAGCTCTAATCATTATATCTTTTTAATGTGTTTTTATAAGATAAAATGTAAGACCCAAAACTATTTTCTTTCGATAGAGGAAACTATTCCTTCAAAATTTGTCTTGACAAAACTTACTTTGCTTTACACATAGTTAACGACGATAACCTTTGAATTAAAAGGAAATTTAAAGTTGAAACTTGTCAGCAAAAATCTATTTTCGTCCGGTGTAAGTTTTTTTTTTATTCATACGCACCATTAACTATACTTCGAGATCAATTTGAACTTTTAAACTTTTAGTCCAAATAAACTTACAATGCTTTATGCATTCAAATACACAGTGCGTGATTTTATGGAATAAGGCTACCTTCCTACATATATTTGTATTTTAACTTATTTATGAAGACAAAATTCTTTCCCTCTATGTTAAAAGAGTTGAGTTTGCACTAAAACTTCATGAGAATTGTGCCATCTGAACTATGAAGTCCACTAAACGCAAAACTAAATTTCGAACTTCGGATTTAGAATTGTATGAATAATTTAAGCATAATTTAGAACCAAAATAGAACAATTTCTCAACTTGGCTAAGCATTTTTAGAGTTTTGTTATATTTACAATCACTTACTTAGATGATGGAATAAATTTAAATTTGTTATAATTATACTTTTAGAGTTGTTTATTTTTATAATATCTTATTTTAAGCTGATGGAATAAAATTATATTTGTTATAATTGAATTTTTAGAATAGAAAATAGCTTTTGAGGCTGTTGAGTTATAAGCAGTTCCATACACCTTCACACAGTTAAAAACAATTTACCGTAAAATGAGCATTTGCTTTTACTAGCTTAACTTGTAAATTTGTGTTAGGCATTGAGGAGTAGTTACGTATAAAATTAAATTTCAAACTTTTTGAATGTAAATTTCATAAACCAGTTAGTTTTACAACCTAATCTTTAACAAGACTAGTTAGTAAAACTAGTAATTCTATAGCGTTTTCAGGTGACGTCGCAACCGGTTATTTTCTTTTACCTGTGTACCTTCTGTAGGGCTTTTAACTGTTGCTAAGGCCGTTGTTTATCTGTTGCTAAGGCGGTTTTTAGGTATGGGATCACGTGATTGCAAATGCTCCAATAGAAGAATTCCACGGCCAGTCATTTTCTGTAACTGTTAACCTCTGTAGGGCAAAAAACTGTAACATTTTCTGTTGCTAAGGCCGTTGTTAGGTCCGAGTCATGTGATTGAAAATGCTCTATGTAACTTTTGAAACTAACTTTAATTTGAACATTTTTGAGATGATATTACTTTGTTATAAATGGAATTAAACTTAAAACGGCGCAGTTAATAAGATTTACTAATATAAGTACAAAAAAAATTCCCAATACTTTTTTTCGCACATTAAATGATTTTGGCATTTGAGCCTAACATATACTTTTAAACTAAACTTCCACTACTTTTACCGCACGCTTTTTAGAATTGCATGAATACGAAAAATTTTAGAATTTACAAAATTTATAAAATACCAACTTCTAAAATTAAAAAAGCATTTTAAAAAGTTATTCTAAAAAAAAAAACGGAAATCAGCATTTTACAATTTGAAGTGAATATCGAGTTCCTAAAATTAATTTCTTCGATCAATAATTTTCAGTTTTAAAGAAAATATAATAATATTTTCGTAATTATAATCCCAATTAATCCTACATCACTTCGGTTCTTTTATAGTGGGAACTTTTTTTCTTTCCCACATTTCACAGCAATTCCCTTGGAATTTAAAGAGGGAAAAAAATCGTTAACGCAAGACTAACGTTTGTTTAGCTTGACTTGGCATTTGTTTTGTAAGCAAATTGGGCGTACAGTCTCAGTTTTAGAAAAAAAAAATCAATGATGCCTACTTTAAAAAAAAATATTAAGGATATGAGTAAAAAAAACTTTAAGTTTGATATTTATTTTGTTAAATAATTTAAAGAAAGAAAAAAAGGTAAGTAGAGTTAAAGATGAGTTTCCTCAATTTAACAGTTTTTCTTTGAATTTGAAAGGGGTACAATAAAATTTAATAAAAGAATAAGATGTAAACATTTGAAGAAGTCTGATAGAATATCGTAGCTAAGAAGCAAAAACTGGCTATAGTTTATATAGGGGGACTACTTAAGCATAGGGGGTACTTGGAGTCACCCCTATTTTCTACACTATATGATACATTTTCGTTCCAAAACTGGTGACACAAGAACATATTTATTGTTTTGCACATGTAATAAAAAAATATCATACCTCGGTACCATTTTGAAAGTACAGTGATAAATAGTTGTACCCATTTATACCCAGATCCAGTATCCATGTATCTCCCTCATGGGGATACTTGAGTCACAGTGAAAAGGGAAATGTAAATAGTTTTAAGACATAGAAAAATGGTCCAAATAAAATTAATTGCCACTTAATATTGGAAAAAACATATCAAACATTCAAACACAATATTTCTTTTCGTTTAAAAAATTATAAAAAAATTAAACTGTAAAAAATTAGGTTAAGTATCCCCACTCTCCCATAAATATGATATTCACCAAATAGTTACATACCGTTTAACAGAGTTCGTACATTTCATTGTGGTTGCTAAATTATTATCACCTTTAGTAATTAAAGTAAATAATTAGTTGATAATTGTTGAGACGTAACTTCATTCATGTCATATCAATTAGTATGCCTCATAGTATGTGAAGTATAGTAGGTGAAAGCATCTCTTTAACGGGCTAGAAAAATTAATTCGATCACGTGGTCAGTAGAATGAAAGAGACAAAAATTATAACGTACTAAGTGAACTTATCGAGTATAATCAGTCCATCTTCAAAATGCTTTCAAAGATAATTGCTTTTATGAAAATGCTTTTAAAATTTAATCATCTCAGGCTGATTGGGAAGGGTAAATTTTTTTCAAAATATCTTTAGGCAACGATAATGCGGAATTGCTTTTGAAAATAATTTAATGGTAGTAAATTAGTTATGGTAGCGAATTTAAGTTTTCATTAATGTGTAGCAGCGATGCTATAAATTTATTGTACTAAATTTCAAAAGAGTTTTGAAATATTCATGAAAATAATCT
The DNA here is from genome assembly GCA_963680715.1 of Tetragnatha montana. Lineage (NCBI taxonomy): Eukaryota > Metazoa > Arthropoda > Arachnida > Araneae > Tetragnathidae > Tetragnatha > Tetragnatha montana. Next base: position 33,172,014 of record OY796685.1, read on the forward strand.
AAAAATTGAACAGAAACTAATTTAGGAATTCCTCAAATTTTGTTGTGGCAACCAGATTGAATTTTTTTTTGCCTGGTGTATTTTAATGCGATAATGTTAAGAACAAATATTTTCTGAAACATGAAGTTTTAAGAGTATATTCATATTGGGTAGGTATTAAAAATATGCTACTTATTCCCTATCTTCATTATTACACAGCAAAAATAAAAATTAATTCACATTCTTTATCAAATGTCTTGTTGCAAGTCTTTTTTTCTCTATTCTAAAAAAGTTTTTGGTTAACGGTTTCCAGATAAAAATTTTAATTACTGATTTTGAGTGACACATACTTGGTATCAGAATAATGTCCGGATTTATTTCGAGTACGTTTTAAAATTAAAAAAAAATTTAGCAAGTTTAAAATACTTTCAGTTTTTAGGATTACGGATACGGCTGCAGTGACTACAAGCAACTGTTTCAATCAACGTTGTGTAACATTTTAAAATCTTTTAGAATTTTAGAATAAGGGATAAAGGATATTAAAGGATTTGGGACAGATTCCGTAGTTGTAGTACCTAGGTAGCCAACTTCGAGATAAATTGCCAAATCTTGTCAAGGTTTCCATGTCACACAATTTCTGTCAACCATGAATAATAACATGTAAACAAAACGCAGGCTGAAATTTATTTTTAAAATAATGAGAACTTCCACGGTCTAAATAATTAATATTTATTGAATCAGTTTTCGGGATTAATTTATAATTCAATATTTTTCCAACACACATCCACTTTCTGAAATGATGGAAAATATAACTGAAATCCTCTTCAGAGCAATTTATGAATGGTTATGAACAGTGAATATTATGAATGGTGTTTAACAACTAAGATTCGATCGAGAGATGTTATAAAAATTACATAAAGTAGTGGTTATAAAATCTTAAATTTGAAAATAGATTCTATAGAGAACATTAAGTATTACTTTGAATAACTTTGTTTTACTACTCCAGGAAAAAGGCTTTAACTTTCACTACCCACTTCAATGAAAAATGAAAGAATCACTTTAAAATGATTTCATTCTCGGAAGAAAAACTCAAAAGTTTACCAACAACTGTATAACTTAACATTATGGGATAGATCTCGCAAAGCCTCGTATCCGTTCACTACATAAATGTATATTATATAGTATATCGTCTTTTATTTGTAAAGTATAGTATAGCAGTAGTCAGAATATATAAGATGCAAATATAAACACATCAGTTCGTTTCATGTAACACTTAAGTAAAAATTATCCAATTTACAAAAGCACATATTTAAATCAATTACTCAAATAAACTTGTTCTGTGTGATTTACTTAATACATTATAGCTGGCGCATGGTTTGAGTAAGTCACACTTTAATGCTTCCCTCTGATGTGCAGAGATTGATCAGTAATATATTGCACATGCCCGTGCATCGACTACACAGGCTTTGAATGCCTATAACATATGTGTCCATCACGAGTGAGAGTCATCCAAGGCAACTTGCCAACTAGTTGTTGAATTAATTACACTATACCACATTACGTATCGGCCATTGGGTTTAATATGATGATCTAAATGTAGTGTTTCCGAGTTTCTGTTTAAAACTTCAAAAGGGGATATTATGTAGTCGAAATTATGTAATACAATATAAGAATAATAATCAAAAGAAAAATGTTTGTGACTGGAGTTCCATATACCATCTTTCCATGGGATGTTTAGAAATGAAGTTCTAAAATAATGTCAAAGATGAAAAGATCGCCTAAGGGTTGATGAATGCATTCATTTTGTTTTCAAGATAATTAAAATAATCAAATCTTAGTTAAAAAATCGTGAATCTAATGACAATCATTAAAAATATATTCTATAGTAGACGTATAAGCACAATATCAATGCAGAAAAAGATGGTTCCAAAAGATTGTAAAAGAAATCCCCTTTGTAGACCCGTGTACTTAATATTTACAATGAACTCTAACCGTCTGACGTCACACGGAACAAACACGTGACCTACTGAGCTTGCAATTGGTTACCACAGATACTACACTAGTAGATCTACTAGTGTAGTATCTGTGGTAACCAATGGACTCTAACCGCCTATCTGGTTCGAGACTTCACGGAACCAACACGTGACCTACAACTGAGCTTGCAATTGGTTACCACAGATACTACACTAGTAGATCTACTAGTGTAGTATCTGTGGTAACCAATCGCAAGCTCAGTAGGTCACGTGTTGGTTCCGTGTGACGTCAGACGGTTAGAGTCCATTGCAAGCTCAGTTGTAGGTTCACGTGTTGGTTCCGTGAAGTCTCGAACCAGATAGGCGGTTAGAGTCCATTGTACCCTAAAACGGGGTGAATCTGATAACATTTGGAGAAATTTTTTTAAGCTCTTATAAATCCGTTTGGGTTTGGGTTGCGGGAAAACTGACGGACGTTTTAAGTAAGGGTCAATCTTCGAAAAGATGTTGCTTCTAATAAAAGAATGAACATTCTCCTACACACCAGCAGCTAGTTTTTGTACACCTTCCAAAAAAAAAACTCATTAAAAACCATACAGCACATTCCCAAGAGCCACGAAACCATAAAACCTCCACAACTCCCACGGCACCTTAACTAGCATTCATCACTTTACTCAACTCGAAAAGATTGGGGCACTTAACAACCTTTTAATCACCGACTAATTACCGAGCAAGCGACGTTTTTTACTCGATCTTGCGGTAGGGAAAAAAATCGATTTAATCGCATTAGAAGACCAACCTACGGGAGTTTTGAAGGGGGAAAAAACCAGAAGCAATTACTCTGGAATCGGAACTTGTTGAGGCGATTACGTGGTCAATCAAGAAGAAGCTGGGAGACACACAAAAGAAGGCGGTGACATAAGGATAGAAAAGTTGGGATGAAAGAGTTGGATTAGCTTTGGTTTGCAAAAAAATATAAGCCAGCTTATTTGGAGGTTGACTAGGGGATTTTGGATGGATTACCTGCAAATCAGGGGCAGATAAACGAGGTTACGTAATTCAAGGTAAATTGATTGAGGCTTTGAGTTTTTACTCGTTTCTCTTTACACCGTGGAATCTTTACTCACTCTTAATAAAACAAAAAGAAAGTGAAATTTCCTTTATTTTTAGATTATTTCGTCATAAAATACACATGATTCATCATTATATAAAACAAGCTCGGTTAATAAATCCTAGAGGTGTCTTAATTAAAGTTCTTCTTAATAGATAATTATCGTAAAATTTTCCCTAGATTAAGAAGTGGTTTAGAAAGCTAACAAAAGATTTTAATAATAATTTTTGAAGGCTTTTTACAATTTCCACAGAATTACTTATTTTTAATAACCAAAAAAATAAGTTTTTTTCTGATATAGGGATATAATAGAACCTTCATGACAATATCTGAAAAAAAAAGTTTCCATGAATAATAAGACCTTTACTGGGGGGTTCAATTAATTCTTAGCTTTAAATAAATAAAATTATTATTAAAAGAACATTGCCTTCAATTGATACAGGCATCACCAAAAAATATCTATAATACATATTTATGAATAACGAGAAATTCCTTCCTAAAAAAAGTAGGTTTAATAGAAAAAAAATATGCAAATTTGCTCGCATTCATTTTTTTTAAGTGAATAAATTTCGTTGGCATTGTTTCAGGAAATCACTAATTCAAAACCCATTTGACCATGTTTACTTCTTATTCCAAGATCTCCAAGATTCATTCTCCTTCAACTCCATTAAGTAAACAAAATCCCATGCACAATCAAATAAAGCAATCTTCTTCTCTGGAATTTTTTGTTTTTAGGCATATAAAAAAAAGAAAGGACAACCGAGACAGATTCAGTAGAAAATTTATATGCTTTTTAAAACTCATTCGTCTGACCTGACAATCCCTTATCCTTATTATCATATAAACACATCTATTCCATTGGCTTTGCATTCTTATCTCATATATTTTAACAATAGAATAAGAATTTTATGGAAGGTACGAAACGCATCTTGAAGACAGTTTCTAATTTCATTACTGCCGTGTGTCGAGAAAGGTGACCTGAGGGAATTTGGAGACTAATTCTATACGTAATTGCTTTCTTCTGTTTTTCAAGGGACAGATAAGGGATCATTATACATGAAGTATCACATTTAGGAACAATCTTTTCTTTTTCTTTGAAAAAAAATGATATTATTGGCATAAGCACGTAAAAAATATTTTTTTAATGTTAAGGAATAAAAATAATGGTTTAAAAAATATATAGAATAGTGATGGGTGGAATCGATAATTTTGGTATTAATAATTTGGTATATTTGAATAATTTGGTAATTTGATAATTTGGTATATTTGAATATCAAGTAATTTTAGGTATTGAATGCATATCAAACTGCATTTTTACAGGCGGCGCTCAAACCAATTTAATTACTTAAATGTATCGGAGTTTTTTTTTTTAAAATGGAAATATGTGTATTCAACACCAAAAGGTACATTATATTTCATTATCGATACCGTAAAATGGGGTAACTTTGGCTTTTAAGTGTAAATTTGGCCCAACCATCGGAAAGAGATTCTAAGTGCTATATCTATATAAAAGAATGTGATTATTAGTGTTCGGCACTAGTTAACTAGAACTAGTTGCAACTAGTAGTTTAACTACTTTTAGTTTAAAGTAATTCAACTATTAGTTTAACTACTTTTTTAATTAACTACTAGTTAAAACTACTTTCAAATTTTCAACTACTTCAAAAAAAAATTTATTTAAAATTTTTATCAAAGGTAGAGTACTCAAATACCATAACCTGAAATAAAGACCATTTTTGCGCGAAGTATAAACGTTTTTTGTGACATAGATAAGAAAGATGTATTAGAATTTTGCCAAAAAGTAGGATATGAAATTAAATAGGCTAGTTAACTAGTAGTTAACTACTTTGGGAAATAGTTAACTACTAGTTGCAACTAGTCCCAGGAAAAAATAGTTAACTACTAGTTACAACTACAATTTTCCAGACTAGAGTTGGTAGTTAACTATTTTTTAACCACTAGTTGCCGAACACTAGTGATTATCACTTATTCAATGCTAGGCAAACCGGTAGAATTGTTGTCATGACATCCTCAAAGCGATGTCTATAAATTCCTAAAATACGATCACTAGGGTGCTTCCAACTTAGGCTGGGCGCGCACGAGTGACTAAAGTCACGGCGACCAGGATTACTAGTATCAAAAATATCACTAGAAAACAATGGATCTCTATGAAGAAATTCTTGGCAATCGGCCAACTGTCACGTCGCCTAGTGCGCGAACTCTTCAATCCCTCTTCAAGTGTTTCAATAGCCAAAGCAACAATTTTGTCTTTGTCACCGTGACTAAAGTCGCCCGTGCGCGCTCGCCCTTAGTAGTATCAAAATGACTATTTTTGTTAACCTTAAAACTTTTCTTTGGAAAGGCGATAAAGAACATGATTCAAAACTGCTAGTTCATATTTTAAATCAATTGTAAAGTCTCCTAACTATATTTTCAATGTCCTTATTTTGTTTCACTTTGTGGTTTGACAAAAATAATGAATTTTTTTACGGTGGGGTAACTTCTCCCAATGGTATCTGGTGAAATAATCACTGATTTTACAAAAAAAAGTCTACTAATATGGATGAGATATTCAAATTATAAGTAAAGAAAACTTTATGATTGAATGGTGTGTAGATTGTATCATTATTGTAAAAAAAATGCTCAAACAAGCTCGATTGCTTCCAATTAAATACAGAAAGGATCTTCCTACTTTTATAAGTCCCCAGAAAGTAAGAGTTGATAGTTTATTCCAAAACCTTTCCCTAGTCTGAAATCTTCCAGGAGAAAGATAGCAAGAAAAGGGATTTTTTCTTTGCGAGGGAACTATCCATTTTTCAGGCTTTCGACGAAGATAGACAGAGCAGTGCAACGAACATAAAGTCTAGAAGTCTCGGATCTGTATAGATTCAAGTTTTATGGTCAACTCCTGGGAGGGTATATATTTCTAGTGGGTGAAATACGGGATAGAATTTCTCTTACAGTTCATTTAGAGGAAAATTCTTTAAGAGTTTCAAACTACCAGAGTTCGGCCAAGTTCGAATACCTACATAAATTTTTGAATGAATTTTATTTATTTGTGATTCTCAAGCATATTGTTCTCTTCTTAGTTCTTTTATAACCCCTTTTATGGATTTTATTCTTTTTTATTGATACAAATTTTAGTCATTAATTCAGTTTTTATTGTTCATAACTTACAATATATTGATCAGCAAGAGGAGCGGATTCATCCTTATAAATATATCTTCATTGCACACGATATTTTTGCTTCCATAAGGCTTATTAATTGTTTGTTATATAAATAGTAATTAAATTAATACAATAAAAGTACTATTTATTTCAAATGTTTAAAATACAATTTTTTCGTATTTTAAGATATATCTGAATTATAACCAAATTTGCTGAAACATCTCTTAAAAATTTAATAAAACGGTGAATTTAGTTAGCTAAAATTCAATGAAATATATAAGGTTATACATACACCTCCAAAATTTATTTGATTAAACTATACTAATAACAAATGCATTTAAATTCCCTCAATAAATCTAGTTCTTGAATTTTAGGAACAACCTTATTAAAGACAATAATAATACTAATCTATAATATAAATTGACAATATATTTCGCGTTTTTTTCTTTAAATATACTTTTCATCTAATTTACACTCCACCTTTATATTTAAGATCAATTTAGATTCTCTTTTTAACTGTATTATACACATATAAATAAACACAGACTACAGTAATATCTAAAATAATGATTCGACTAATTTTTTCTTCATTTCATACGTACTTTTTACATCCAAAGAAATTTATTCAAATATGAAATATGCTTTATTATATTTTCATGTTTTTAATTATTTTTTTATTTACTTCAAATTGAACTCATAAACTTAGGTACAATTATGTGTACTCTACTCGGCAATTTTTTTATAGTTCTACTTTTTTAAATGCGTTTTTTAATTTATAAACTTTGCAAAGCTAAGTATATATGTTTTTCCGAAAACATTAGACTCATTTTAAAATAGAGGCTTCTACATTTTAATGATCAAACCTTTTATGAAAATTTAAGAAATAATAAATAAAAAACCTTTATTAAACATCTTTCTCTTCAAAAGAAAGAGAAAATTTAAATAATTTTATTTTCACCCTTAAATTAAGAGCAAATTTTACTTTTCTTACTAATAACCTATTAACAATATTGATTCACTTATATGTTCAGTTAATATTTGTATAGTAATTCTTATAGTATTAGCTACTGCATGCATGACTAAGAAATACAACTTTAGAAACCCATTTACATAAGAATGGCGTTCAAAATTAGTAACACACAGAAAATATTCAGCTGTGATTTTTTAAAAGTGCATTTTACCTGAATCCAATTTTGCTTTTTCTGAACTATGTGTGAAAAATTTTATGTTATTTTTTTAGTTATTTATTAGCATATTTTTATGAAAAAATATAAAAAGAGAGAGATAATATTTATTTATAATTTATCAAAAAAAATTCGGTTTAATGTTAAGTAAACAGATTGTACAGATTTTTTAAAACATAAACGCTACGTTTTGCAAAAAAAAAAGGAAAATATCGAATACTTAATTCGGAGGGTAAGTTTTTATTTATGGGTGAAATGTGTAATTCCAATTATAAGGATATAAATGAGGTAAAGTAAATTTTACTTAAATACAAAATATGCATAGATTTTTTTTCGTGGTTTTAAAAGACTAATTGCTTTTCTATTTGATTTTATAAAAATGTACTGCTTCAAAAGTGTTTAATATAAAGAACTAAATCTGATATACGACGCGTTTCATTTTTTAAAAACAATTAATTGGAGAATGAAAAGAAAATTAGTGACTGAAAAAAATTTAAAGTTTATGGAAGAATAAATGTAAAGCTTCACATTTACTATGACTAATGGCAGACATCTAAGTTTTTCCCCATCAAAATTTGGTTTACAATAAAAAAAAATAAGTTTGACTTATCATTATGATTATTTATAAAATTTATACGGCCGTATTACCCCTAACCTAACCCGACGATTAACTTTAAGTCACACTTCTCATTGGTGGAACACTAGCTTTCCTTCTTTAACTATCAATCAGAAGAAGAAACCATTTGTAAATAGTTATAAAAGATAGTTATATCAGGAATATGTAATAAACAAATATAATTTAATACACAGGTTTTTTTTAAATAATTGTTCTTTTCTATTTATTGTTTTTAATAAATAAATTTTATACATTTTACTCCTTTTACCCTTTTCTTGATATGAAATACGTAGTTTTAAAATATTTAATAAAACTCTTTTAAAAACAATTTAAGGCTAAATTAATGAGCCTTTTTCATAAAAAAATGAAAAAAGCCCTAAAGTGAAAATTTAAACCAGTGAAAGTAGTCTTGCACGTGTCTACAAAATTAGTACTTTTCCCACCTTAAAGAGTTTAAAACGATCTTTTTAAAGTAAGCTTCTGAATTTTCATAAGTTGGCACAAAAGTTTTCCTTTTTTTTGTCAGCAATTAACAAAGTAATAAAAAATATAACTGCTCAATGTTGATAATTGATAGAGCAATTGGATTATTTTTTCTTTATATTATAATTAAAACTTATTTAGGTGTCAAAGATATTTTAGGTCCGTTAAAAATCACATTATCATTGGGAAAAAAAAACATTTTTTTAACCTATTAGAACATACAACATGCATCTTAAAACAGAATTTATAGTGGATTTAACTCTCACAGCTGGTTCTCGTCAAATAGAGTGTTTTCAGTTGACGTCACTACCGATTATTTTCTTTTATCCGTGTACCTTCTGTAGGGCTTTTAACTGTTGCTAAGGCCGTTGTTTATCTGTTGCTAAGGCGGTTTTTAGGTATGGGGTCACGTGATTGCAAATGCTCCAATAGAAGAATTCCACGGCTAGTCATTTTCTGTAACTGTTAACCTCTGTTAACAGTTACAGAAAATGATAATGTAACTGTTAACCTCTGTTAACAGTTACAGAAAATGACTAGCCGTGGAATTCTTCTATTGGAGCATTTGCAATCACGTGACCCCATACCTAAAAACCACCTTAGCAACAGTTAAAAGCCCTACACAAGATACACAGTTAAAAGAAAATAACCGGTTGTGACGTCACCTGAAAACACTCTATTCCCATTTTACCCTTACTACTGGTTGCGCACGTTCAACAACATTTTTTTTAAACATTTATTTTTATTCCTGAGTAAAAAATAAATAAAAAGTGCGTAACCAAAATAATCCCGGAAATTTTCCAGAAAGATACCACTTACGCTCCACATGCTTCACTTTCGTCCTTTTCCGAGACAAGATGTAAATTCTGAGCATTTTTTCTCGCCGCGTAAATGGATAAAAAATTCGGAAGGGTTTACTTTTGTTCTTTTTTTTTTTAGGTTTTGGCCTTGATTCTCTATTTGAAATCTACGAGTTTCGACAGTTCCAAGTGAAAAGTTTACAGTCACCAGTTTTTGTTTTTATTTTGTTTTGGTGAAATCTATTTTGATTCAGATTCACCGCGACGTGGAGCGCACAGAAGAATGGAACCTTTGGGATTATCAAACAGGCCCGACTTAACACATTGGGTACCTCTTTTCTGATGAGTAGCTAAGCTTTAAGTATTTGAATAACTTTTTTATCAAATGTAAAATAAAAACATTAAATATCTCGGTGTTTAAATAAGTGAAAAGAAATGTGGGTTCCTTACGCATGCATAAATTTTAAATGCATGTATAAGTTTTATGACTCCACACTAGTAGTGTTGTTTTTACTAGGGTTTGAAATTGATGAATTAAATTTTCCAGGGAAGAAATAGAGCATTTTCAATCACATGACTTGGACCTAACAACGGCCTTAGCAACAGAAATGTTACAGTTTTTTGCCCTACAGAGGATAACAGTTACAGAAAATGACTAGTCGTGGAATTCTTCTATTGGACCATTTGCAATCACGTGTCCCCATACTTAAAAACCGCCTTAGCAACAGATAAACAACGGCCTTAGCAACAGTTAAAAGCCCTACAGAAGGTACACAGTTAAAAGAAAATAACCGGTTGTGACGTCACCTGAAAACACTCTATAATGTTAATGATTATAGGGGGGCTGTTCAAATATTAAGTAAACAAGTTTTTGGGCATTCTTGCCCCCCCCCCTCCCCCTTATTAGCAAAAATAAGCAAACCGCAACCCCCCTTTGTTCTTTTTTGTACAAAATCTTAAGTGATGCTTAGATTTCCCAAATTCATTGTTCTCCATGAACACTTAACCTATTGTTAAACTTTCCTCGTTTTGGTTTTTTGTGAAATTTATTTTTGGTTGAATTTTGAGATTATTTAGGTAAGAAACAAGAGATTTTCGAAAATGCAGTGTTTGTAACATCTTCCGTAAGCATTAATCATACTCCCCCTCCCCCCTCAACTGGAAAAATAAGCCCCCCTCCCCCTTAGGTGCTTACGTAATATTTGAACGGCCCTTAGTTGGTAATTTCTGAAGAAATCCTTCCTAATTTATGTACTAAAAAAGTAAAATATGTTTTTGAGTTATAATTGATTGGATTTTACTGAGAGTGAAATTTCTTCAAAAAATAATTATTATTAATTCGCGCTCAAAAAAAGGTGACCAAAAAATAAAAATCAGATAGAAATCTGCATGTTTTTTAAAAGTTAGAAGTATACCTGATAAAATGTTTGACTGTATTTTAATGCTTTTTTTTAAGTTTTTTATAATTATCGATTTCAAAAATATCTCCTGGATTTTATTAATTATAAGTTCAGATTAACCATCCATACACCACATATTAATGTGAAAATAATTAAAAAATGCATTTTGCGAAGACCAAATAATTTCTCTTTAAAATTTTTAAGTTATGAAAGAAACGAATAAAATGAAAATACTTGATAGATACTTGAATAAGTAGTTAAGATGCAAATATAAGTAAATACCTTACGAGTTAAATGTGCATAAAAAGTATGAAGATAAATAATCAAACAAAATTCCAAAACTAACGCTTTAATTTAAAAATCAATTTAACAGAGCTGTTAAAAAGGTAAACGCGTGGATTTCTAAGCTACATAAAAAATGAACTTCAATATTTATTCTATTTATTTTACTACCTTTGAAAAGGTAAATGAGCTCTTGAGTATTAAATATTACTTAAAGAAGACTCTGAGAGTTGTTAGTCATTTTATTCACAGTTTCTTCATGTACATTAATCAAACGGTCGAAATGTTTGAAACAAACCGTTAATAAACATTTCGTCCATTCTTTTATAATTAAAAGGGATTGGCAAACAAATAAAGAACGGAGAAACATTTGATACTCTCAAATTTTTACTTTAGGAAAAGATGATAATCACTTCCCCGAAATTAACCGACAACCAATTTTTATGCCATCATCTCAATTACCCCCTTTTAAAGAGTCGAGTACAATCCACCAAATTTCTAAAACAACTATGCTGAAAATAACCTTCTAATGGTAATAATAAGGCTATATTTCCAGAAGATTGCTACTTAAAAACGAAAGTACCTCTCATTGATGTAATTGGACATAAGAAATAAAAAAATAATAAATGTAGTATCCACTTATATTTGCCTCAAAGGGACAATTTAGAGACATTTTGAAGTACACTTGAAAAGAATTCAAAGTCTAATAGTTGATCATTTCCTTTCTTAATTGAAAATTTTCTAAAATTTAGATAATGCAATACGGTCCTTCTGTAAACAACTATATTTAACGTAGTTTCGTTGCAATTTTAAAAATTTTAAACGTCTAATGAATTTATGTACTTTTACAAATTGACTTATTGAAATTACATGTTTTTCATCTAATGACATAATTTCTTTAGTTACACTCTTGATTTAATGAATTATGTTGACCTTTTTCTATAATATTAAATTCCGAATTGAATTAATAGAAGATAATGTTACTTTGATTTATAAAAATTAATATTTCCTCGAAAACCTACTCTTTATTGAAATTAAAAATAAAAACCACTAAAACTTCGTTTAAATTAAGGAATCTTGTATTGGGAAATCTTGTATCACACTGAAGTGCCGGAACTAGCAGTCGAGACCTCCGGACCTTTAAAGTTTATGTGTTTTACATTTCTTTTTAGTATTTTTCCTGTTCATTGTGCTAATCTAATTAATTGTGCTAACACGAGGACAACATTCACACAATTTTGTTTCGAAAACATACTTATTATCAAGTGTAAAGTATCAGATTTAATAGTCTTGTTTTAGATATATGAACTAATATAAACCATTTTTTTACAGCAAGCGGAAGTGATTACAATTAATTCATCAATTGAGCATTTTCAATCACATGACTCGGACCTAACAACGGCCTTAGCAACAAAAGATGTTACAGTTTTTTGCCCTACAGAGGTTAACAGTTACAGAAAATTATTAGCCGTGGAATTCTTCTATGGGAGCATTTGCAATCACGTGATCTCATACCTAAAAACCGCCTTAGCAACAGATAAACAACGGCCTTAGCAACAGTTAAAAGCCCTACAGAAGGTACACAGTTAAAACAAAATAACCGGTTGTGACGTCACCTGAAAACACTCTATAAGGGTAATGCATCACAATTGCAGCAACATTACCCACGAACAAAACTATCTCAGCAAACTGAACGCAACCTTACATCACTCAGAAAATAATGTATCTGGAACAATAATAAACCCAAATGAAACTCTTCAACTATTTCATCAACTCAGTATCATTATTTTGTTCTTCATTAGCAGACATTTACATAGATTCCAGCACGGCGACTCCCATTCGTTTGGAAAGAACCACAAAAGAATCATTAACTGAAACTTCTAGACTCGAACTCAATTATCGAAGAGTGCACCTCAAAAGCGAACTGGTTAATTGAACACATTGTCTAACGCCTGATGTGGGAACCTGCTGGGCTCATTAACAATCTAATTAACTTCGATACCCCGATTCGACCATATTCTTTTGTTTGTGGGAGGGAATGAAAAAGTTAACAAATTTATTAACAAATTAACGTGTGGAAGAAGAGATAATAAGGTCCTCAGTGTGGTTGGGCTGTGGCTTTTTTTTGTAGATGTGGTGTTTGTTATGTGTTTTTAGGTTGATATAAATATTCATGCATTTTTTATGAAGACTGTAGTTCATCGTATGCTGCAAGCTGATATGCCCAGTCCAGCAAGATTACAGCTTACAAGGTAATTTTTGCTTTAAAATAATTTTATACGAATTCAAAATTCTGCCATACTTATTGATGAACTTTTTATGAACATTTATACCAGGGCCGTAACCAGACTTTCGTTTCGGGGGAGGTTTTGACTCAAATACCTTACGGGTAGGTACTTTTATATGTTAAGTTTTAGATGACAACACTGGATTGAAATTTTGATGCACTAAATTTCAAAATTGTATGAACAATATGAATTCGAAGTAAAAGGGGGGTCTGAGGGTCCTCCCCCATAAAATTTTTGGAAATTTGCCCCTCAAAAGAGTGTTTTAGCTCATTTCTGAGACCCTTTAGATTACACCCATAGAGCACCACTCATTGTAAGCGGCCGAATTTTCAAGGTAAAAAGAAGGTATATTGTAATAAATGGCGAAATGTTAAGGGGGTTTTTAGGTTCCTACTCCGGAAAGTTTTTGAATTTTTCCCCTAAAAGTGGCATTTTAAATCATTTTGAGGTTACATTAAAGAGGACCACTCCTTGTAAATCACACAAGTTTGAAGGAAAAACCGTATACTTAATATATTTCTAAATTTCGAGGGGGTTTGGGGGTCCTCCCCCAGAAAAATTTTGGAAATTTTACTTTCTAATACTTACTTACTAATTCCTTGTGAGACATAATTTTCAAGAAAAATAGCAGTATAAAAATTGATGTCAAAATTTCGGGGGGGGGGGGGGTTGAACCTCTACCCCCCCCCCTTGGATACGGCCCTGATTTATACGTGTACACATGTAGAATTTTACAAAATTACTTTGAACAGTTAAAGTTATGAACTCCGACTATTAATCGAAAACTTCAAGAACTTTATTTCCATATCATTTCATCAAAACACTCTAAAACCTCCAAGCTAATGAATAAAAAAGTAACTTTAACCCTTACAGTCCTCTTCGCCCCAAATTTTCCACGGGATTCAATGGTAATCTAAGGGCGACTAGGATTAAAAAGTTAACTATGCATAAACTTTTAAACTTTGTGAGCAGTATTTACACAGCACATTGTAATACATATATATAACCCTTTAAATTATCCATAATTTATTATAATAATTACTATGAATAATGTTCCATTACAGAAAAAAGCAGCACTTTAAATCATCCTCAATAACGTCACTGGCATATGCAATTAAACACTTTGAAATAAATTAAATCTCCATCTTCTAAAGATTAGCACTCATTTTAAATAATATGAAACAACCCAACTAATGCCCTCATCTGCATTTTAAATACCCTCGAAACAAATCATGTAATTAATTTTCACAACCTTTCGCACCACTTCAATCTTTTTTCCCTGTGCCGCCATCACACATTTCCCATTAGATCATTACCAGATACCGTGATTATTGAGGCACCACAGGGATTAAACGCTGCGTCCGGTGATCTCCACCCCCTCCGAGTAATGGACTCGGCGTATTTGCCCATTAGCACCGGGACGTGTTCTTGGGGATGAGGTACCGATTATGCGGTGGCCGAGATTATGAAACAGAACGTCCTCAAGGTTAGTAGCATTGGTAGATGATGCGTAATGAATGCATTGGTTTTGTTTGATAGAAGGGATTAAGGACTAAGCAGGATTGAAAGAATGGGAATTGGTGGTGTTAATATGGTCTTAAAATAAGACGATTTAAAATTCACGTTCCTATTTATATTCGTTCTCTAAATATCAACTGTGTTCACTCCAGTTCCGCTTCAAGCCTTAATTTTTGAACATTTACAACTACATATATTCAAACGATATAAATAAAGCAGTAAAGCTAGCTTTACTAAAGGTTAGTGTTCGGCAACTAGTGGTCAAAAAATAGTTAACTACCAACTACTAACTAGTCTGGGAAATTGTAGTTGTAACTAGTAGTTAACTACTTTTTCCTGGGACTAGTTGCAACTAGTAGTTAACTATTTCCCAAAGTAGTTAACTACTAGTTAACTAGTCTATTTAATTTCATAACCTACTTTTTGGCAAAATTCTAATACATTTTTCCTATTTATATCACAAAAAAACGTTTATACTTCACGCAAAAATGGTCTTTATTTCTGATTATGGTATTTGAAGTACCCTACCTTTGATAAAAATTTTAAATATCTTTTCAAATTTTAAGTACCTAATTTTTTTTGAATAGTTGAAAATTTCAAAGTAGTTTTAACTAGTTGTTAATTAAAAAAGTAGTTAAACTAATAGTTTAACTACTTTAAACTAAAAGTAGTTAAACTACTAGTTAACTACTAGTTGATTGGTAGTTAACTACTAGTTGCAACTAGTTCTAGTTAACTAGTGCCGAACACTACTAAAGTTAAAGGTAAGAGTTAGCATGGATATTTCGAAAACGATTTAATACAGGGTGCTTATACACAAAAATTGAATACAACTGTACGCTCGTACGCACAAGTATATATACTCCTACATATACTCCTACAAGTATATATGTTACGGGCAATGTGATAAATTCGGGCATTATTAATAATGCCCGATGTGAGGCGGGCAATGTGATAAATTTAATGGCATTTATGAATGAAATTTATCACTTTGCCCGCCTCCACTTCGGGCATTATTAATAATGCCCGATTAATCACTTTGCCCGTAACATATATACTTTACAACCAAGATTTTGATGACGAATTTAACATTTATTATTTACGTTTTACTAAGAGGAATTTCAAATAAACGAGCACGAATTAAACTGCCTCAACTGTCAACAACTATTAAACCCAACGGCTGAATTGGAAGGAGGCTTCAAATGATTTATTCCTAACTATTCCAATCTTGTCTTCCAGAGCTCTCAGTAAATAAACTCAAGTCAAATTCAAATAACAACAGAGACATATAAAACGAATTATCTCGTATAACGCAAGTTATTTACATGCCTTAAAAAGAACTAATTTTGTTTAACCGTGATTCTCTTACACGCGCTATACTTTACAAGAAACTCTAACGTAGTCTTAGGAGTTTTTTCAACGTTTAAATGAAGTACATAGTAATTTTAAGGCCTTAACTATTACTAACTATAACAAGAGCTAAAATAACTACCTATTCCTAAACCGATAACATTAAACGAAATATTTGCTTTAAACATCCTTTTATCCTTAAAAATGAAGAAAGTAGAGTAGAGTAGACTTTGAGTGACCAGTAAAGAGCAACCAAATGAAATTAGTAACAAGTTATCAGAGTAAATAAGCGAATTTAAAGTAAAAATAAATTTGAGAAAATAAAATAAATTTAGGTGTAAGATTGTCTTGACCTTATATTTTGAATTTTAGAATGAGTTTAAAAAAAATGGGAAATTATTCCTCGTTCAAATGAAATTAATACCAAGCGATTTTAAAGAATGCTTAACTCATAAATGGCATTATAGGGGAGTCTACTGCACACAATGTTTAAATAATTCATTTAAACTCAAAGAAATAGCACTTCCTCATAAATCACATTTCTTAAAAACTTTCATCCACTTTCCAAAAACAAAATCTTTCCTTCAATAATTCAAATACCCCCTATCAATCCACATTTGATTAGACTACGCGAAAAATAATCCATTCCTTGCACTGATGAATTGCATTTCCATGCGTAATCTCAAACCGTCTCGAATAGAAAGAAAGGGTTTCACGGAAAAATAATGGCGTCGTGTGGGTAAATCTTTACAGAGTGCAACATCCATGTGTAAAGATAGAGAATTCTGCATTGATATTAGCCGTAGGATTTATGGAATGGAAAATGTTACGAAGCAACGCACAGCTGTAAAAGCACCGTGTTGTTTTACTTAAGTTTCACCCAGATATTTTTCGAGGAAAACAATATATAGATAGGGAAGATTTTGTTAGTGTGGACTCAGAAATGAATTTTAGTATTCATAGTTTTAAAAATGAAATAGAGGTTAGGGGACATACATAAATTACTTGAGGTCAAAAAGGGGGGAGGGGTTTGGAAAAATCTCACCAAATCTCACCAAGGGGGGAGGGGGGAGTCGATTAAAATCTCACGTCAACTTTTTAAGTCAAAAATTATACGATTTTCTTTGTTTTTTAAGTATGAGAAAGGAAAATAATCTTTAAAAAGTTGTAGGTAAATCTCACTTGGGGGGGTCCAGCAAAATCTCACCAAGGGGGGAGGGGGGGTCCAGATTTTGGAAAAAACACCTCACGTAATTTATGGATGTCCCCTTATGATGTATCAGATGGAGGATTAATAACTAATAAAACAACGCAGTCGCAAAGATTTTAATGGAAAAAAATTGTACTCAAATGCAAAATTTAAAATTTAAGTGCGATAAAATAATTAAATGGATGTAAAGAGATATTCTTCTCCAATGAAAAAAAAATAAACAGTAAAAAAAATCAAACCCTCTTTCTATTTTGAACTGAAATTAAAACTGCTTACTTCTTGAAAAATATTAAGCTGAATCCGTGAACATGAATATGTATTGTTCGAACTATTTGTACCAAGAAGAAAAAGGCATCATGCAGAAAAACTCCAACTGTTGTGATTGAATTTTCATTCAAAACTTCTCAACTACCCCTAAAATAATCCCAAACTATCTTTTTTTCAGTTTGCTCGAGAATTTCTTTATCGTTTGATTCAATGGCAAGTGAAACCTAAATGCATATTTTTTGGGGTTCACTAAAAGATTTCTATTTTTACCTTCTTTACGCAAATCCCTTCATATATGTCTTCTTTTCTGCTTCGTTTAAGGGAGATTTTATTTTTAAATACTTTTACTTCTGAAGCGTACAATATTTCAAAGAACTGGCTAACAAATAAGAACTCAGTAGAATGAGCCTTACATTTTCATTCAAAACCACAGATAGAAATGGTTTATTTTAGGAATAATGATACTGTAGAGTTTTCATATAAAAATGCAAAATAATTTTTACTTACATTCAAACCAAAATGTATTCTATTTATGTAAATATAAGATACCCTTCCTTATAAAGAATTATGAAATTTAAAACAAGGTTTATAACACATTAACACATCTAACAGTAAAAATATAATGTGAAAAATATTGCTTCATTTAATTAAACACTAATTGTAGTACAATTGTCAGCAATCAATATACTAACTAACGTCTCTTAGGGTCATAGAAGTAAAGTGTACCACTACGAAAATTACCATGCTTAATCCATTGAGACGGCTTACAGCACCCCTAGTGGTGAAAGAAGACAATTATAAAAAAAACATAAAAAAAAATAAAGGAGGTAGAACAAAAGCTTTAATAAAAAGATTGTTTGTAATATCATGAAAGACGCACATTAAAAATTTCATAAAAATATCTAAAATGTTCGAGGAGGTATTAGCATGCAAAAATAGCACAAGCCTCAAAAAAGAAAAAGTTCGCTAATTTGCAAGTTTTTCAGTGTTACTATGTAGTTTTGCGTGTTTTAGTTAAATAAAGACAAATTTTAGAAAAAGAATGGAAGAAACACAAATTTGCATCCTCATTCTTTTTTGAGGCCTGAAAATGTGCTACATATATCTTCGAAAATTTAAGATATTTTCATGAAATTTTTTTCTGTGTGTTTTTATAATTTTCATTGAAGTGTTTTTGTTCTCCTTTTAATTAAATGTTTTACTTTCCTATTTCGCTGTTAGGAGCACTTGTAGCCATCTCAATCTATTTTGTAAGGTCATTTACCTTACCCTCATTACCCTAAGAGACGTTGATTCCAAATAAAAGCCGGGAAACGTACTCCTTGAAACACACGGTATATTATTCAGTTAACCATGTCTTAAGACAAGTAATGCATTAATAGTAATGAAATTTTCTTAGCCTAGTAGCTAACGAAATTTATTTCCCCTTATTGTTACCATTTCCTTCCCTATTACATTAACTAAACCCCCTCTTTACCTAAAACATTGTATAAAACAATACATTACTACCAAGCTTTGAATGTATCAAAACGCTTCCTTGATTCGAAATTAGAGGGAAAACGCGTGCGCTGTTCACAAACACCAAAAAACATGATTAACGACGAAAAAGCGTTAATGAAATAATTTTTCTTGCAGTTAAGGTGTCAAAATGTCATTACTGAAATGCATCATGCTTGGTAAAAAAATATGCTTCCTCATTTCGTGTTTATCAGTAAACACGGGTAACAGCCAATAGAAAAACGTTTCGAGACTGTTCTACTCTCTAACACCGGATGCCATTAAAGGAACATAAAAATAGTGTTCGCCTCTTAAGTTTAGTCACAATATGCATTTTTACGGAGGAATCACAAACTTAATCGAGAATTCCTCCGAGATTTTATTAAGATAAAGCGACTTATACCTTTGGTGAAGCACCGAAAATGCTCTTTTTCTTAGGTTTGTGATCGTGTTATTAAAATATCCAAAGGAAAATCAATAGAATGAAGTGTAGGGACTCGGTTAGAAGAGAATATCTAAATGTTTTAGCAAACTGTTTGTGAAGTATCCAGTTTCTTCATAGGATGAGAGGGGTAGGAGGATATTTAATTTTGTTGGTAGGTAAAATGTGAGAGGGTAAATTAGGTTTAACAAGAAATTGTGTTGAGAAAAAATTATTTTCCAAGTCTTTTGTGTTTTGTGTCCTGTGTTGTAGTTATGTTGAAAAATTATTTACTTTCATTGTTTTTTTTTTAGTTTCATTGTGGTACTACTTCTGCATGTAGTATATTTTTTGTCAACTAAATGGGTTTTTGTTTTACCCAAGTTGACAAATGTGCATTTTTTCCAATTTAAGTGTCACACCTTATACATTTGTAAATAAAATTATAATTACAATAATAATAATATTATTATTGTAAAATTCCTTTTTCTAGTTTACGGAACTAATCCGGGGAAAAATCAAGGGAACAGATGCGTAAAAAGACGAATTTACGTCTTTACGACGAATTAGGGACAAAAGTGTAACTATAAAATAACATAAACAGATAAATAACGGTATGAAACGTCTCAGAAACACACACCAAGCTAATAAGTAGTAAAACAATAATGTAAAAAGACCCCAAAAATAATTTCTTCACCCTGCCCAGAACACCAGAGTTCTCGAGAGCTTAAGACGGCTCTCGCTTAATGTATCGGAAGCGATATATGGGCGACACGTTTGAAAGAACAAAATAGCATTAGTGTAGAAGTGGCTTCCGTCCAACAGTCCATTCCGGTTGATCGCCACGCTGTTTCTCGTTTATAACGTTAGAAACAAGCTTGCCGAGTTGGACGGCTAAGATGGTAATCCGTTGAGGATATGTCTCTTTGGTTCACGTTCGCGAGTCTTATGCGGGATGTGAATTAGTGCTATATGTTTCATTTCAAATATGTGGTGTGAAGAGCATTTTAAACTCTTTGAATAAATTGAAAGGTTTTATTTTGGTAAGTTTCAAATAAAAACACGCGAGAGGAATTTTTAATAGGAAAAACGGTTTAGTGACGCTTGGGAAAAAGATAGAACGGAACTTTTTCCACACAAAAAAACACTATTAGTACGTGCTTTGTATTTTTTTTCTCTTGAAAGAAACAATTTATCAATAATGAACGATGGTACGTTTAAGCTATCGCTTGGAAATTACTGGGTAGTGAAAGATTTTGTACTCTTATTGAAGATAATATAGTTCATATTCACTATTTCAATAAAATTAAACTAAAATTAAAATAATAGATAAAGTTAATTTTAACTACCGTTTTCTTACCCACTTTAAAGTCGTATTTAAGGAAACAATTCTGTAATCAATAGTTTTCTCAATTTAGTATTTTTTTAAGAAATTAAAACAAATGTTTATAATTTGAAAGAAAATTTGGTAAAATGAAAAACTTTGAGCTATATTTTTAGACCGAATGAAAAATAATTAGAGGGGTCAGAGATTTTTTTGCAGACCTCAAAAAAGTAAAGTTTTTGTTTCATGGTAGCTTTAACTATATATAAACTCAAAGACCAAAAAGATATTTTACGTGTTTAACCTTAGTCAATTTTAGAAATATAATAATGGAAACACGCTTGTGGTACTCTTGACATGCTCATAAAATCTACTTAATTTTTTCCCCACTTTAGAAGTTTTTCATTTTACGAAATCTATTTTATCAAGTGCAGACGGGGAATTGCGTGTTATACAGTTTTCTGTAAGAAAACTCATCTCTTTCTAACTTTTGCTACTTAAGTTCAAGAATCGTGTTATAACGAAGATTAGAAAAGTTCATTTTAGTCTCGAGATACATATTCAATCATTATACTCTCATTTATCTGGTTTTTGAAGTAAAATAAATTAGTTAAAACACGGTGTTGTTTTGAAAGTTTTAACACTTGTAAAAAATCCTAGGCATCAGTGTTTTTACTACTTGTGGCACTTTAAACAAAAATGGAAATATAATTATATGAAAGCATTACATAACTCGAATAAAAATGCCTTAAAAGTATATTTTTGGTAATTTTTAATCATCTTTGATGGTAAGAAAGACTACATTCTTAAATATAAAAATAATAAATTTTCCAAGGTGAATTTTCTTTTATAAAACATCAAACAAATATTCTTCTTAGAGAACATAATTCATATAGCAATTTCGTTCCTTCTAAAGAAGGTGTCACAAACTGCAAAAATACGGGTATTTCAAAGGTTTACTGTTTGTTTGAAGCATAATCCTTTTCTACTTCTAGTAGCCCAGTAATTTTAGGGTTTGGTAGCTAAATAATTTATAATTAGCTGACAATTTCAGGATAAGCTCTCTATGATGTGTACAACCCACCCTGAAAAGTCCCCAAAGATCCTCCATCGGCGTCATTCCAAAATGGCGGATCAAAGATGGCCGCCTAGCATTTTTGCCGATATTTTCGCTCATATCTAAGTCAAAAATTAATATTTTTTAGTTCTGTAAACGGATTTATACTCAAGATAGATGCCGTTTTCGAATAAAATTTACAGTTTTGCGATAAAAATATAATAAATGGAGTGTGAAGGGATTTTATTCATGCCAAACTGCAAAATTTTCATTGTTATAATGGTATACAATAGTATACAGTTATATGGCGTGCTTTGCCATATAACTGTATACTATTAGAAAAATCGATCGGAAAAATTCGATTGTTTTTAGTAGTCCCATTATTCAGGATTATTTTGAAAAAAAAATTTTGAAATCCGCTGAAAATTGACAGAGATATTCAATTTTTAGTAAAGTGTTGTGGTACGGATGGTATTGGGTAGTATACGTTAGGAGTGGGTTTCGCACTTGATTAATAATTGTTTTTTGGCCATTATCTTTAATAGCTTAGTTAATACTGTTGTAACGTAAAGAAATCATTATGGTGCATTAAAATTTTCTGACACAAACATTTAATTTGGATTTTTCTTTATCAATTTGAAAGCTGAAGATTTCCCTTTTCTAAAAATTGCTGAGGTGGAATCGCATCCAGAAGCTGCATGTAGGAAGATAATTGAATCTTTTATTGGGCCAAAAGTGTTTTGAATTTTAGAGATGTCGTAGCACTTGTGTTCTCTAATAGTTGTTTGAGGACGCAAAAAAAACAGTGACTCTATATAGGGTCCAAAATATAGAATCGGTCCAAAAGACCTTATTAAATTAACTTTTTGATAATTAAATGTTTGTGTAAGAAAATTTTAATGCATCATAATGATTTCTTTACGTTAAAACGGACGGTATTAACTAAGCTATTAAAGATAGTGGCCAAAAAACAATTATTAATCAAGTGCGAAACCCACTCCTATCGTATACTACCCAATACCATCCGTACCACAACACTTTACTAAAAATTGAATATCTCTGTCAATTTTCAGCGGATCTCAAAATTTTTTTTTTCAAAATAATCCTGAATAATGGGACTACTAAAAACAATCGTATTTTCCCGATCTATTTTTCTAATAGTATACAGTTATATGGCAAAGCACGCCATATAACTGTATACTATTGTATACCATTATAACAATGAAAATTTTGCAGTTTGGCATGAATAAAATCCCTTCACACCCCATTTATTATATTTTTATTGCAAAACTGTAAATTTTATTCGAAAACGGCATCTATCCTGAGTATAAATCCGTTTAAAGAACTGAAAAATATTAATTTTTGACTTAGATATGAGCGAAAATATCGGCAAAAATGCTTGGCGGCCATCTTTGATCCGCCATTTTGGAATGACGCCGAAGGAGGATCTTTGGGGACTTTTCAGGGTGGGTTGTACACATCATAGAGAGCTTATCCTGAAATTTTCAGCTAATTATAAATTATTTAGCTATCGACCCCTTTTTTCGCCTAAAATTACTGGGCTATAGAGGAGGGTATGCGGCTTCCAGAATGTTTCTGTTTATATTTAACATCTATAAACTATATTTTCTTAAAATGTAGAGAAAATTCAATCAAACAATAGCCCTAGTAGAGTACATAATAAAGATAATAAATTCTTCCGAAACGCAATGAAAGATACTATCCGATTCCCAAAGAAAACAAGAATCCAACAAACTCCAGGGGATAATAAACAATTCAGCTCGTTCCCTAATTACCCAACCACCCCAATCTGTCAAACATGCTCAGTCCCCCTTCCAATCAAGGGGGTAATCCGTGACCCCCCAAGCGGAGGGCGAGGCAATTTCCCTCCCTAGAAAAAGTCAGGCTCACCCTGTTTGAATTAATTCCCTAGACTCTCTTTTTGTGAGAATATGAAGGATCATCTCAGAATGAAAATGGTGCAAGACAAATATTACGAATTTGAAATCATTATTTGGTGGAGAGGTTGCCAAGGATGAAAGTTCAAAAATTGGTCGGTTCGAGCAGTTCTAGAAATGCTTTTTTCATATGAACAGCACAGGTGCCGTTGAAAAAAACCCTCACAATTACACAAAACTAAGATATGTCGACTTACACTACTGTCATTCCAAGAAGCTCATACATCAAAGAGAGCAAGAAATTGATTTAAGGTGGGGAAGTATAAGCAGAGTTTTGTTTAGGTTCATTTGCAGCGGTATTTTTTTCTTTTATGGGGGGAGGGATATTTTCTTGATATTGCACCTGATACTGAGTCGAGGGTGGATTTTAATACACTTCAAGGTTTGAAATAAGGTAGCAGTGATTGCTAGAGGAAAGTAAGTTGAAAGGGATTGGAGAGAGCTTATTGTTGTCAGGAAAAGAAACTTGAGAAATTATTAAGGCATTCTAATAACTGGGTGCTTTTCAACTGCATCAGATTGACTTTACTCATGTATATTTATGAAAATCTAGGATATTCTACATGTGTTTAATCGCAGTCAACGTACTCGTTTTAAGCCTGAGAACATTCATAAAAAATTCATTCATTCGTTGAAAAAAAATATTATTGATAAGAAAATTTACTACTTATAACTAAACATTTTGTTAGCTTATTAGTACGAAGTATGGGCAAGAGAAGGTAGATAACTCGTAGAATAAGATATTATCTGGCTCAGCTACTCTGTACGAGGGTACGGAAAATGGGAGACGTTTAACCTCTTTCAAATGTTTAATAATGTGTGATTTATATCAAAAGTGACTTAGTGACTTTTTCCTGTAAGCTGACAATTTTAAATCAAATTTTATATGGTATAAGTTGGTATCAAATCAATTATCGATTAATAGCAGGTGTTACTAGAGATGAAACTAAGGATGTCACGCGTAATAACATAAGAGTAGCGATTCTGAAGAATAGACTACCCAGAGGGGAGTTCCAGAAAATAAAAGATTAGGTCTGGAGTGAAGCAGAACAGGAAAAAAAATGTTTTTTAAAGAGAAGGAAAAAAAATGTTTTTTAAAGAGAAGGCAAAAAAATAGACGGAAGTTAGAGAGGGGCAGGTACAATAGAGCATGGACATGAGAACACCGAAACTGAATTAAGGAGTAAGGAGAATAAAGTATAGATAGACTATGAGACAGGAGTAAAGAGAATAAAGTAGAGTGAAAGAAACACAATACAAACTATACAGTTATTTATAGCTTTTTTTCCGAAAAAAAAATGTAGGAGTATATGTCAATTTCCAATACGACATTATGTTTATCTTAATAGTGACAAATCATAGTGCTTTATAGTTAGTTCCGAGTAATCTTCAGATTGAATACGCCGAAAAAAAAAAGAAAGAAATCCCAAAGCACTGATCTGGGCTGAAGAATCTATTTCGAAAGGCAAGCCTTCCCAAAAAATTCTCCCAAGAATCCATTTCAAACTGAGAGCAAAGAACACTCAACTCTATCCCATCCAATTTAAAAAGCACACCCACCCACGCTTTACACATCCATCTATCTTCTCTCTAAACAACCCAACACACCTCTCCGCTCGCAACAATGAGCAACCCCTTTCCCTCTCGGATTATTCCCTCTATCTTCTGCTGCCCTTCCGGGTGTCGCCCCAATCACACGGGGCGGATCGATGGCCACCACGACCCCCCCAGAGGCGGTAATCTTTCGAATAACGTTTCGAATTCGCACGGGATGGTCGGTGGGATGGGGATTATGGGAGGGGAGTCCGCCTGTTGAGGTTGGAGGACACCTGTAGGTGAGGTATTGGGAACCCAGATGGAACGAGAACGTCGATGAGCGTCGTGGTAATATTGGCCAATATCGATAAATGTCGGATATTTCGAGAAATTTTTAATTTAAAAATAAACATTCGAAATAACTCTTTAACCAAAAAAAAATAATAATTTTTACTTTTTTGATTGTTAATGTTAGAGAAACGACATTGGCCAGCAGAAACCAATGTTGGAAAATGTCCTATGTCGTCTATTCTATACTTTAGAAGGGGTAGTTATGACAAAACCCAGTATAGGCAGAACGATATTGGTCGACGTTTTTGTGCGACCTGGGTAATACTCCGGACATCCTGATTGGGATAGTGTCTCTTTTATCATCGTAACAGCAGTAAAAACAATTTTTAAATAAAATGCGAAATTACAAATATTTGAACTTTTACTTCCGCTTGTCCCATGGTGGCCCAGATCTAGGATCCCATTTATATCCCCTAAAAGTGTGACGGAATTTGCGAATAGCTGCCAAGTAATTGAATTACATATTCGCCAAAAATGTACTGTAAAACGGGGTGAATCCGAACACTTTTCAACTTTCAACGTAAAAAAAAACTACTATAAAGAAACATTTAGTGTGACATTTTTTACTGGAATATAGTTGGTCTTGTTCTGTTCATTCAATTGATCAAGTTCATATTATGTCTTATTCTCTTATTTTGTCGTGTTGGGGGCTATGATCCCAAAAACTCAGTATCCCCATTTCTTTTCAAAAAGAAAGTTATTTGTTCATTGTTGAACTTATACCAAAAGATTACGATCATACACATTGGAGCTCCAGGTCGATGTAAGTGACGACAAATACAGAAATACAAATGTAAAATTAAAACTGAATTAAAAATTATAATTATAAGGAAAATACATAAATAATTAAAACAGAATAGCAAGCAGGGCGCTAATAAAATTTTTTAATTTTCATCAATTAATTTCAGAAATGCCTTATCCTTTTTCTTAAAATTTAGAAAATTAAAATAGAAATGGTTAAACAATTTTTCATAAATCCTGGAAATTTAATTAATCCCTTCGTAATTTAGAACTTTATGGGGGCAGCACACTATAATTGCCCCCTTCCCCAGATTTCGCCCTTGACACGTGTGTACTACATACAGATAATGCATTTTCAATAACAAATCTTAAATATGACATTGCATTGCAGCTTCTTTTTTTTTTGTTTTTCCACTAAATCACTAAATTAACTATAATAATAATTATAAAACACGTCTAGATTTTGTCTGGCTAATTTTAATAGCTTATATCCTTAAAATATAATTCTGTGGACAAATTCACCATGACAGTAATTTTCAAGGGAATTAGATGCGAAAAAATTAATATTCAGATTAACTCCATTTTTAACTGTATTTAGTTTAATAAATATAGTCATATGCGAAATAATTTAACCGAGATTGCTTTGCTAATTTTTCGAGATTGAGATCTTCTTCTACAGAATCTATATAGTAAGCTTCTTTTAGATTCATCAGGGTTGTATGGGACATATTTTATAAGGTTTAAAATTGAATATTTTTTTATGTGCTTTAGGGAGACAATTCACCGTAATTTATATAGCTTGTATTAGTTTTGATATTTATTTTGGAAAAAGCAAAAATATCATTTAGGCTTTAAAATAATCATCATGTTTCTTTTTAGATATTTGATTTCTTCAGAGAACTGCAATTTGAGGTTTATGTAGAAAAAGTTAAATGAAACATAATAAATCAATGCAAGGGTAAACATCTTTTAAAGACATAGAAACCACGTTTTAAAGTCTTTTCATTGCATGAAAAAAATTTAAAATTTAACCATGAGTTGTTAAAAAATTCAAAAGAACTACTAAACCATACGATACTCATCGTTTCCCTACTCATTTTTAAGTTTTCTGACCTTCACTTCTATACCTTTAACAGCTTTTATTCTACCACACTTCAAATTTCATCGGTGTTTCTCCTTTAAACGTCATTCAAAATTCTTTGTTGCAGAAAAATATAGCACATCAATAAGTATCATACCTTACGTATTTTAATATGAAAATTTTCAGAGTGAAAATTTAAACCAAGAAATACATACTTGGAAATATACAAATGAAATATCATTACCCCAAATTTGAGTTCCACTGCCATAAATATTTATCCATACTTAGCTTAGCTTTTATTTCCCTGACAGTACAATACTTCAATAATAAACAGGTTCGTACCCACACACATAATTTCCCACAATATATCTTCTAACAAGAAACCTTTTAGTTTTAAGCAGCCATATAAATTACCTATTGATGTGCGTTATAACATGCATAACACTTCGTTATCGTAAATGAACTCTCAAAGCGTAAACAGAATCACTTCTGGATATTAATATGGAAATTAATCACATTTCTGACATCTCTCCCTCTCACTCGTGTTATATCAGGGTATATCCGTTGTTAGACTATTCAGAAGTAATCAAACATTAAATTGCAGTAAATACTCTGGTACGACCAAAAGAGGTATAATTTCTCAGATGCGAACATTGAATAAGAAGCTTATTTCATCAAAAGATTATCAAATTTAGCTTCTCAAAAGACGATTAAATTCAGTATTTAAGCTCATTAAATTTATTTCCTTAAAATTATGTATTTGTTATAGTGTAAATCTTTTTACAAACTATCAGACAAAGAAGTACACATATTTTTATATATTATGTTGAATTACAATAACATGAAAGAAACAAAGATAAAACAATAATTTACTGATGTAACTTCTCTTTCACAAAGAATGTTCACCCTTGAACTAAAAATTAGTGCAAATGATCAACCATATTGATGTTCTTTTTAACAAATCCATCCAACAACGAAAAAGAAAAAATGTACCCTTCTTGTATTTTTAGAATGAAAATTCTTAATTTTTTAAAAAAAAATTAAATACATTTTATGCATGTTATTTTTTTTTTTAAAAAAAAGTTGAATTTCTTCTCAAATTTAAAAAAAAAAAATTTGTATTTTGATTTCTTTGATCTTACAATAGCTTCTTAATTTGTATTTTTAACCTTAGGTTGTTCAAGACATATAATGGGTAGTAAATTTAACACAATAGGTATACTACCATAAAATATCTTTTTTCCCGTTTATAACTCTGATAAAAATTAAATTTTTATTTCTTGACGTCAATCTTTATTTTAAGCTATCACAATTACCCCAATGACCAATAAAGGAATGAAAGTTTTAATGACATTTAGATTTTATAGCTATTTAAAGATGGCAAGACTGATTTATTTTTACTGAATTGAATCTCAATTTACTTTTTGTATACCTATAAATGCGTTTTCGAACATTGAAAAAACATCTTTCTCAAGGGGATAACAAAATCTATCATTCATCTGAAGAAGAAGCTCCGTCTTAAAGTAATTAGTATATTCACCACATTTTTCAAACAAGGAAGGCGAAAAATGAATGGTTTCTCAACTTATGCTCTTCTGTATCTGAATTTGCCTTTTTAAGATGTTCAAAACATTTTTTAGGTTGTGTTTTAAAACTTAACTTTTTGTTGAAACTAAAAGTTACGTTTAAATTATTTTTTTGTTGAGTTATGAGGTTTGGGAGGGTTGTACAGAAAGTTAAGAAGCACTAAGACAGTTTTTTAAGAACCCAGTTTCTAGCGTATATCTATATTTCATAAATTATACAAAAACAACAATACAAGTCTCTGAAGAAGTTTTTAACTTCCTAATTAGCCTAAAAATGCTCTAGAATGTAATGACTAATGAACTCCTTTAAAACACTAATTGTGTTGAAATTTAGTGGGCAGCTTTTAATTCTTGACTAAAACAACTACACGTTTTTTTTTTGTCTCTAGAGGAATTCTAACGACCGTCTAAAGACGAGATTTTATTTCAGTTGAAGTATTTCAAGAAAGAAGAACTAGAGATGTGGGCAATTTTTCAACGAATAAATATCACTAATATGATAGGTAAAAGGCACTTCTAGAAAAGCTAAAAAGTTTTTCTGGAGGGATTTGTTCTTTTATTTTCAATGAGTTAACGTTTTGGAACTATTTTTCTTTTCTGAAAACACAGAGGCATGAAACTCATCAATAACTCAACAAACTGTTTGCTTAGAGACTGAAAAATATAGTTTTCTTTCTTTAAATATGAATTTTCTGCTTATCGTGCCATCGTCTTTGACAAACGTAGTGTATTTAATAAATTAGATTAGTCTTCGACACTAAAGAAATACTGGATTCAAATTCTTAATTTTGCCTACAAGTTAAAATGTAAATATTTTGGTGGCAAACATTTATTAAATTATAAAGCATTAAATTTAGACTTTTATTCACTATTTTTTTAAAAAGTTATCTTCTTTATTTAGGTACTAAATATTTCGCTGGATTACAAAATTCAATTTTAAACTTGAAGTGAGTATTTTAAAAGTGAAGCTTGTTTAAATATTGATCTTCACACGGACATCTTAAGTTAGGATTGTAAGAAACAGTCCGAGTTAAATGAAAAATTTCACTTTAATGAAACAAAAGAGCTTAACATTTACCATAGAAACTGAATAAAATTGTGTCATCGCTTTTATAATTAGTTCCTTAAAACATATACGGCAGAAGAAGTATTTTACGGCAGAGATTACGGATAGATGTTAATTTTCAAGATTAAAACACTCATATTAGGTAGATTTCTTTTTTAAAAAAAAAAGAGTATGTAGATGTAGTTTGATTCACATAAATTAGGAGCATGTTATTACTTTACAACTTGTTAGTAAATTATTTTATTTCAACACACGAGCATTTCTCATGATCGGAAATAAGAAAACGGTACAAAAACCAAAACGTCATCTTTATAAAACTCTTTATTTTCCCTGTTTTGGCATATCTTTTCAAGTCTAGACCGTTTGATATCTCCTTTAAATCTTATAAAATTTGGGGGGAGGTCAAGAAAAAAGGGTTATGTAACAAAATTTTCGTTGCTTAAGGCGCAATATGACCATAATTTCCTAAACTTTACAGGAGATGAGAAAACTAGCTCTCTGTAACACGCATCTCTATGGATGAAGTTAGATTAAGTGATAACAAAACTGGTAAGTGCTGCGATTATCGAGGGGTTTTTACAAAACTATTTGTTTCTGAGATGATCCGACTTCAAATTATGCTTGGTCGTATTGGAATTTTATGGCAGCAAGCCTATATTTGAGCAGATGGAACAATAGAGCATTTTCAATCACATGACTCGGACATAACAACGGCCATAGCAACAGAAGGTTGTTACAGTTTTTTGCCCTACAGAGGTTAACAGCTACAAAAAATGACTAGCCATGGAATTCTACTATTGGAGCATTTGAAATCACGTGACCCCATACCTAAAAACCGCCTTAGCAACAGATAAACAACGGCCTTAGGGCCAACGTAGACTTTTCCGCTGGATGTAATAAAACAATTTGCGGCCGGACCACCAGCAGTTTATCTCCCCTATCTCTTTGTATCTCCCCTCGCACTCACGCCTGAGAGCTGTCGAAAATTGACCACACCAAGACACCGCCGCCATAAACTCAGGTTTCTTCCTGGAGATAAGTGTTTTATTACATCCAGTGGAAAAAGTCTACGGTGCACCTTACAAACAGTTAAAGCCCTGAGGAAGGTACACAGTTAAAAGAAAATAACCGGTTGTGACGTCACCTGAAAACACTCTATGCTCTGATGAACTCAAAAGAACTCCAAAGTAGTTTCGGTACTCAAATCGAGGGATAAAAATACACAATTTTTTATCCCTCGATTTGAGTACCGAAACTCCTCCTAGCAACCCAACAGGCTTTGTGTTTACCCATTTTCTCCTTCCGCGTAGTGACGTACTGGGTTTAGGAAACACTGCTGTCGAGTATTCATACTGTAAACCCAAAACAAGTTGCCGCAAATCTCCCAACCTATCGCAGCACATCGCTAAACACCACTGCCCCATAAATATGCCATCAACCCAGCTGTCAGTCTGGTAAAAACACGAAGCCTAAAATCCTTTCCCGCCCATCTTTTTCTTACCCCAAATTCCCCCTCAGCCTCAAACTGAAACAAACATCCCTTCCATTCCGTTTCCCAAGAGAGCGCTCTTTATAACGGCGTGTTTTCCAACGACAGATTGAACGCCATTTGTTACACCAATGCCCATCGCTAGAGAAAAAGAAATGTATCCCCTTCTTATTTTTTTTCTCTGCAAGACGGATTGTCCGGCGATTCGACCTTCGTGCCGTCGCAGCATTTGGCCGCGTTTCCTGAGATGTCCGACGCGTTTCCTGACACTCTCCCCCTGTTTCATCACGGGAAGAGGAGAGAGCGGAAGCTTTTTACGGCCCACGCCCTTTGGGATCGGCTCCGGAGAGGTCGTGTCTATGTATCGCCGGACTGCGGGAGCTGTGTATAAGAGGGGGAAGCACCTGAGGTATTGAAAGTCCCTGGATCTTCAATAAATAGCGCACAAACAATATAAAATAAGTGAAAATACATATTCAGTCGACTCCGCTTATTGTGATCACGGTTAATGTTATCAATCGGATAAAAAAATTGACCGTTTATGTGATTTGAATTGATTCGTTTTATGTGATTATTTAATGTTATAAAAATCTGGTGAAATCCCCTATAAAACTCCTTTTTATCCCGTTTATTTTAATACCTAATCATACAAATGAGTCATTAATTTTTTGTGTTACATGTTCCAGTCTCATATATTTCTTTAAGAATGTAAAAAAGTTGCAAGATACATACTCGGTAATCGAAAAATATTATAATTCCAGATTTCTAGGTAAAGGAAAAGAGAAGGATAAAAAAATGGAGAAGAGAAAAGAGACTATCTTATGAGATATGAAAGGGGGAAAAAAATATTTTTTTTTTTTAATATGATGCATAAGGGGTAGTGTTCCAACTCATTCTTAGACATTTCGGACCCTACAGTCTGTGGAATTTGAGGACTACTACAATATTTGCGGAAAGTTAAAAATATATAAGAAAAAAATCCCAAAGGTTTTTTCCCCGAAAGGTTCGAAATATTGAGGGAACGTGTACTCCCCAGGATTGATACCGATAATAAAATCTCTATGAACTGTGGAATCGACATTCATTGTGGGAATTTTAAAAAATGTTGCTTGCCAAGCTTTATTTTTCGAAGAGAGAGAGATAATTTCCCAGAAAACCAGAATCTTGTTAAAGCTTTCACTCAAAGCAAATCTGGGGATTTATGAGTTCATTCCGGATTTCGCAAAATTCTGAAAATTTCGAACCACATCGTTGCTCTTTTAAAGTGTAAATCCATGTTCTTAATAATACAACTATTTCCTTAGAAATTGCGTAAAATTGTTTCAACGGTTTTGTAATTTATTGTTTTTAACAAATTCGACAAAGAAGTATTTTTCTGTACCGGGTTCATTTATTCAACCAATCGCATTAAATTATTTTTGATTTATTTGTTAGCTACTGTTATTTGCTTTGAATTTGCTCCAGGGCCGTATACAAGTGGGAGTTCGGGATTCAAATCCCTCCCCCTCCCATTATATTTTGATGTCTTTTCTTTTACTTCTTTTTTTAATCGTTTAATCGTTTTGGTTAATTTTGATTATATGTACTGTTTTTTCTTGTAAATTCTGGGGCTTACAAGGAGTAATCATCTTCGGGTGCAACTGTACGGTCTCAAAATTAGTTAAAAGACTTCTTTACTTTTTAGGGTCAAATTTACATAATTTTTAGAAGGTGGACTCCCAGACCCGCCATCTTTACTTGGGGCTCAAATTGTACACAAAACTTTGACATAAGTGCACCAAAATTAAAATCCTACCTGCAAAGTGTTCTAAAACCTAACATATAAAGTACTCGTAAGGGGGTACGGTACCTTAAAAATAATGTGCTCATAACCCCCACATAGCACAACAGTTTAATAAAGTCCTGATATAACCCCTCTTTGAATATTTTTGTTCGTAAAGGATTCACACAGAGAACGTTGTGGTGAACGTTCAATTGAAGTGTCATTTTATTAACATTGTATTATTAAAATGTTAAAAAAAAGTTTTTAAAACAATGTTACCTTTTATCCTTGTGTTACATTTAAATAGAATTACATAATTAGGCTCTGGAAAAGGAATCCAAAAAGAGGAGGAAAATTTATTCTTTTAAAAAAAGTGAAAAAAGTGCAGTATTTGCCGAACTGTATTTTTATTCAAAAACATGCTCTCTCTTCTCCCTGTATTTCAAACAACGCAGTTTTTCCTTGCACGGAAGAGGGCTTTTAAGCCAGGATTTACTTTTTGGAAAATTTTCTCCCATTTGGATTCTTCACAGTTCATGTCTGCCAGAAGTAATGTCATAGCATTTTTCCTTTTGCTTTTTTGTGTACTAGTCAATAGATTTTTTGGACATGCATTCCTCAGTAATTGGTTGTCTTTGGAAAAACGCAATTCAGCTTATTCAAATCAGCAAAAACATGACACAAAGCTCTCGATTGAACAACATCCCAGGTAACAAACATCAACGCACAGTTTTTATAGAAAAAGCCTCCCCTCTTTTCGATACATTTTTTCTTATAAAAGAAAACTTCGCCTTCACACTAGATAATAAAAGTGAAAAGAGCTCACACATTTCCTCGTCGTTCTTTAAAAAGTAATACGATGCCGAGAAAAACTTGCTTTTTAAGTATAAAAAATATCTTTGATATTCACTTTAAAAAAAAACTCGTTTTACTTAATAAAACAGGATTTGGATTTTAATACGGGAATATTAAAAAGCCCGATTTTATATTTGAAAGTTAAACGTATACTCTTCCTTTAAAATTTAGAACGTTTCTTTAGTTTCACAAATATGTCAAATCTTTTATTTTGGTCTAGTACAAACACGCACCCAGAAATAGTATTTGGAAGTAGTTCAAATTGATATTGAAAGTAACTGTATACTAACGTGATATTTATGAAAAAAAAGTTGTAATTGATTTTAATTCATGTTTCAAATGAAATTTTGATAAGATAGTTACAGCAGCTAAATAATTATGATTTTTCCATTCTTAAAAGAGTTCGGAATATACATTCCTTTAAATACTGATCTAAGATAGATTCGTCTTCCATGTAATCTCCAGTTAATCTCCAGTTTGCGTGTTTAATTCCTACACTAAATACTCGGATTGGGGTGGTCCTCATTCCTAAGGTAAAGAAATCAAATTTCGCCGACACGATTTTATTTACCTTTGAGAGATATCTCGGTTAAATTTACAGTATTAAGTTTTTTAATTTTTTTTCCCATAATCTTTTTCGCCCTTTCTGTGCTTTCCATGTTTTTGTTTTAACTTTGAAATAATTCTTATTTTTCTGGTTTCTCTATAATGTCTTTGTCTTTAAAAACGAACGGTTGCGTCAGAGTGTTGAACAGTTGGTTGTATTGAAATATTTTTTGAAAACTACATTTTTTGTATAACGTATTAAAAATATTATAAGGTTAATAAAAGAGGTTTTGTCTAGAAATTATGCATATAATCTCAGGAAAGTAAAACCATAAATTTGTGCAAATTTTCAAAATGGTGCCAAAATGAAGGACTCGAAACAGTTTATTACCTAGAGAACCTCTTTTCCTTTTAAAATGATGTAAATATTTGCATTTTCACATAGGATTATTTTATTTTTATAGAATTATCAGGATTATCAACTTAAATTTCAATGGGGCCCGTATATAAACCTATAATAAACCAGGACATCACTCCTGACTCCAGTAATCATCCTCCAACCCTATGTGGAGCCATATACCAGCGTGTTCTATTCAGTATCCGAATAAGATCATTAGCAACTACTAATGCTTCCGTCACAAGAGTCTACTTTATGGATCAGTGAAGGACCTAATTTAGAATCTTAGGGCCAGCTTAAGCTAGCTTGAGGAAGACACCGTGGAACTGGACGCGTCTTGCATGTTAATAATGATGCTCATTCTGGATAACATCCGAAATCAATTTGAAATTTCATCTACGATGGAAGTTTGTGTCCTGATATATCAGCACTTAGTTAACAAGGTTTGAAAACTCTCATAGTAGCTTATTTATTACAGAGGCTTAGTAAATTTATTTGTATTGCATGGAACACGGCAATTTAGGTAAAGATACGAAAAAAATGTTAACCCAAAATAGGTTTTACGTTGTATTAATAAGATATCTTAGTAGTACAGATATCAGAGCAATATCGGTTAATATTGTTTCATTCAACGAGATTCAATTTGGATAAACTCAATTAATTTAAAAACATTTACAACGGTTAACCGAGTTTTCTTTGTGTGTCATATACTATAGTTTATCATACACACATTATATTTTATAGAAACATCTCCTTCACATTTTACATTGGGGTAATGGTATTCTTTTCTACTTCAACAAAAATATTTTGAATAAACTATTCTACAATATATTTTGGAATTCAGTACAACAAGTATTACTTTAGAAACGTTTCTCGTTTATAAACAAACTCTAGCATATTATTTGTTAACTCAGTCAAAAGGACACCTGAATACCATAAACTTAAGATTGGCACAAACTACCATAAATTCACCTCGGCAGGTAACATGGGAGTATACCTAATATTTTACGTTTTATAAAAACTAAACTCATATTTGAATAAAAATACGAACTTGTTGTAACATAATGCAAACGCTGAAATTTCCAAATATTTTCTCTTATCTGCTGACTGTGAATTCGTGGAACATAAGCCACAAATAACCTAGAGATAAGAGCTCACAAAAGGGTCATAAAACTACAATACCACTAGATTCCAGTTGTAAAAGACTTACGTTTGTCCTTGGTGTTTTTTAAAGATGTAAGTTTGACAAATTAATCGTCAGTTTGAAAAAGGGTATATGTAAAAAAAAAACAAGTTTTGGGAAAATTGAAAAAAAAACCCTGTAGGATAAGTAGTAATTGAATTTTCATTGTATAGCCGCCAAATTTTTACTGGAAATTCAGGATTTTATTTAGAATACAGACCAAAATCAAAAAATATATATGTTGTGTATTCAAATTTATTTTACTGTCGAAAAATGTTGATAAGCGTATTCCCTTTTCCAAACTTATAAAATTTCATCTGAAAAAAAATCTTAAAAAACACTTAAATTGACAATTAAATTATATTTCTGCTTAGTTCACAATACAAAAGTGGAAAATGAGGAGACGTAGATAAATAAAATTAAAAAGTATGACGAAAGTGGGTCATTAAGGCAGTTTAATAAATAGCAATGGAGTCAAACATTCACTGTATAAAAAAGATAAAACCCTTTAAAAATGTTTTTTAATTCATAACACAAATAATAAGAAAAGACAGATTAACTTAAATTTCAAATTAAATAAAAAAAAAATACAATGAATGGACATCAATTTTATCAAATTCAAGGGGCTACACCTTCTGCCTATAGGGGGTAGTTATTTTCCTCCTCTTTTCACTCATGTGTAGAGCAAAGCTTGGAGACTTTTTTGAGCAAAACAAGTTTGCCATTTTTGGTCTTTATTCCTTTTTCAAACTGGTTAATTAATTGTTACGTAAATTAGAGGGTTTTTTTTAAATATAGGATATAGGAAGTGAAGTTTTTAAACTATATTTTTAAAATATTTAACAAATATCAGTACATAAAAGTGGATAGTATAGTATAAAATATCTTCATATTTATGAAAAATCATTTAAGGAGCATTTCAAATAGTAGTGACGTTTTTTATTTATTCCATAACATGCACACTAAAGATTGTATGAATTTGGAGGTTTTCCTTTTTTATTTTATAAATTAGTTTTCAGTTTTAAAAAATAAGACTTAATTAATTCATAATAGTTACAGAGGGAACATACATTGAAATTAAATTTAAAACCAAATTCAGTCTCAAGTAAACGAAAAATATACATACATCTATATCGCACAATTAAAAATGATTCATAGTATTATGTTGGTTGGTTTAGAACAAATAGTCTAATAGATAGACACAATCACTCTTTATATTATGCATTAATATGTCCTTAGAAACAGCAATACATTAGAAATAAGTTTAAAGCAAAAATATTTAACATCCGAAAAAACGTATTCACTTTAATGGAAGTAAAATAAAGAAACTAAGAGGGAGGAAAAGAAGATGCACGAAATTCAGTAGTTGCACAGCATTTATTTCCGAGAAATTACATGTGCATTTAACGCAAAAAATAGTTTTGCATCTATCGCTACTGAGTGAAAGTGCAAAACAAATTGAGATGGTTTGGGAATCATCAAAATAAAACCTAAGGTCATAGAATATATCATGTATCATATCCAAAGGGCAATGAATGGATGAATATTCTCACTCACCTGATGGACAAAATTTTGGATACAACATACTAATTGGCATTTATTTAATAAGCCTTTTAAAACATTTAGAATGATTTACAGAAACAATGCATTTCAAAGAATACAAACATTTATTATACAACTTCCTCACACCAAATGCACAACTAAACGAAACACATTCAGGAGTTTGCACAAAACTTTTCACACTGAAAATAAGCCATTTCACGATTTCAACCAAACAACGCCAAGATGCAATTACTCTTCAAACGAAAATCACTTCGAACGAAGTTACAACTGAAATCAAAAATCCATCTATTTATTTCATTCATGACCATCACTTCGTTACACAAAATACACAACCAAACCCATTAAAATACCGGGTCAACTCCATAGAGTTGGCATGAAACTTTTCACCCGCAAAAATAAATATCAACTCATGCAAGTCCAACGAAAAAAACCACCGCAAACTGCAATCACTTTTCCTGACGAAAAATCACTTTGCAATCACTCTAGACTAAATACTCCATCTCTTTATCTCATTGAGTGACCAACACATCCTTACACCGAATGCACAACCCCACCAAACACTTTTAAACACCTTATCAACTCCAAAAGACTTTGCACGAAACTTTCCACCCGCAAAAAAAAAAAAAAAAAAAAAAAAAAAAAACAAATCTCAACTCATGCATACCAACCAAAAACAACGCCAAAATGCATCAATCAATCACTCTCCCGACTAAAAAAAAAATCACTTTGCAATCACTCTCGACGAAAAAATAAGTTCTTTTATCCCATAAACTGCCCAACACTTCCTCACACTCTATTTGCAACCCCCCTACCAAACAACAATCACAACTCCCCCAAAGAGTTTGCACGAAACTTTTCCCCGGCAAACTCCAATCTAAAAATAAAAAACAACGCAAAACTGCAATCACTCACTCTCAATCATTAAAATCACTCCGCAATCACTCAATGAGGGTAAGCAATGAGGAAGACTGCGAATCTCGCTCACCTGGTACTAGTTCCCGGCGACGGCGTGCTCAGTATCGGCGGCGGAGAGGATGGCGATTTGCGCAGGAATGTCCAACTTCTGCCGACTGCTTCAGCGAGAGACTGCTCGCGAGATACGGGGTGGAAGAGAGAGGGAAGAGAACTTGCGCCTGCGCACCCCTGTTTACGCCCTGCCTTGCGAAACTTCTGGGGAGGTGAGTTTCGTATATTAAAGCCCCCCCTCCCCTCATACCCGAGATTCGCGTGTGTTTCGTCATTTCATTGCAAACGGTCGAAAAGAAGTGGGTTGAAATGATTGCTCCTCGTTTCTAATCCGTTTATGAGTTTTACAGTAGATGAATGCAAAATTTCTGTGACTAGGGCAGCGAAATTTAAGAAATTCTTATTTTAATAAAACCTACTGCAATTGGAACTAAAAATATCTTTTAAAAACATGCATTTGATGGTTTGAGAGAAACTCCTCTGGGGAGGTGAGTTTCGTATATTAAAAGAACTCCCTTAGATATCTGAGATTCGAGTCTGTCTGGTCATTTTCATGCAGACGGGTAAAAAAATATATTAAGAGGATTTCTCCTCATTTCTAATACGCTTATAAGTTTTACAGTAAAGGAACGCAAAATGTCTCTAATTAGAGGGGTGAAATTTAAAAAATTCTTACTTTAGTAAAAAAAAACTATACTAAAGAAAAGCCTAACAAAATAGAATAATTCGAAGGTTTGTGAATGTACAGAAATCTAGATACAGATTGATTCTTCTCTTGTTAATCTTACGTCTTGCGTTTATGATAATTTTGTGTTCCGCTATTTTCATATTCTGTTTACATAAGTCACTAAGAGGGTATTTTCTACGAGCAAAGAAAGAATATTTGCAGATTGTTTTTGCCAAATTGAATAAAACTAGGTCTAGTTTGGAAAGTCAAGTTTTATTAAAAAGGAAAGAAATTCGAGCTGCCTTTTTGGAGGAACACAAGAAAAGAGCTCAGAGATTTATCAAACTGTGGGTAGTAGAGAAATTTTAAGAACCTTCTTTAAATAAAAATAATTCAAAGGTTAAAAAATAGTACATTGAAATCTAGTTAAGGTTTCCTTTGTCAAAGCGATTCATATTTAGTCAAGTATGTCTGTATGCTTTGATTGCTTGTTCTACTTTATGTTTGTTTCAGTTTATAAATGTTGTTGGTAAGAACAGTGGCGTGGGCAGAAAAAAAATTTTAGTCTGAGATACTGAAAAAACTTTGAGGAAATGAGGTTAATTTTTTCTACGGTCATAAAAGATGTACTTATTCTCGTTTCTTAAAATTCACCCTGCCTAAGCCCGGAATTGAATTTAAACTGATAGTCAAGAGTAATTATGGAAAGTCTACTAAAATATAATAGAAGAGCGTAAAATGAAAAAGATTCCGTTTTAGATAATTTTTATTATGCGTGACTTCAACCAAAAATATTGGAAATATAGTTGCTTTGATTCAATATAATTTAGTTTGTCTATTCTGCATCAATTTTCGTGTATGAATGAAAATGATTTATGAAAAATCTATAAAGTGGGCCATAAATATGACTGATAAATGCTCCTTGAAAATAGTTTTACAATATAATGCAGTAAAAGATAAGATAAGAAAATGGAGGAAAGAGGCGATTTTATCTCTTAAAGCATGCATTAGTATTTTCGGTGCATCAACACCATTTGAAATGGATGTTTATTTCCTGTAGTCATCCTTCATTTCAAAATTTGCTTATTTAATTTTTATTATTATAATTATATTTATTATTATTTATTATTTTACTTAAAATTAGTTTCTTTAATTTTTTTTTCTCCCAATGGGCAATACCTCTATTTTGTTTTTTATTTTTTTATTTGGTTCAGATTGCACAAACATAAATATTCCTTCAAAAATTTTTGCTCTGCGATGCATACTTTTTTTTTTAAATTAAATTCAAAGTTTGCGGTTTTTTTTGCGCGCGAAATCAAAATTTTCGCGGGGAAAAGTTGTGACGTACTTCCATCCTATACAAACCAGTCGCATTGCCACCGACTGGCGAAACTAAGAAATCATTGTTATGCAGATTTTGATATTTTAAAACACTAGTAGAAATAAAAATATAACAGTATTTTAGAATAAGAATTTAAGAATATTTTACAGACAAACTTAACATTTAATTAAATTAAATTCCTTAGATGTATAAAAAGAGACGAAACTTACATAAAGTGTTACTTTTATTCTTATTTATTTTCATTTTACCAGTGTTTTAAAAAACACTTTTGGAGCCATTCTAATTAACAAGAGGCAAAATCTGCATAACAATGACTTCTTCCATAAATAAATAAAACACAAATCGGGATGAAAAACCAAGAAAACTTCACGAAAGGTATGTAATTTTGATGTTATAAGATGTATTTTTTGGTCCTTTTTGCATTTCCGTCGGTCTATAAGGGATATTTCAGCTGGGAAACTTTTTAAATTTTGCCTTTTTGATAGAAACAAAGAATATCGACAACCCAACAGTAAACAAAGACAAGCCCAAGCAGTCAAAACGAGGTTGTTTGTATAGGATGGAAATACGTCACAATCGCATCAGCCAATGGGAGAACGATTTGAGTACGGCTCAAATTCCGCGCTTTTAAATCTTAAATAATTAAGAAAATAAATTTTTTTGGTTGTTTTCATGCAGAAAATCGAAATCAGAACAGTTTTCTTCATAGGGTAACGATATTTATTATTCAAATTTAAAAAATAGTGGTATTGCCCATTTACTAAGAGACTATGTAAGTTAAAATAAAATGTAAGGGTGTTTCTTCAAGTCCGCCCAAGCTCTGCATAGCCAGATTCCTTGCGAGGAGAAGATATTATATGACCAGAGAACTATACCTCTACGAAGCAAAGCATAGTTTTCGAGAAAATCACGACAGGAAAAGGTATAACGTCACATCCAGTTTACTCTAAAAAAAAGTCTATGGAAAATATGAACAAGGTTATTTGGATATCTTTGCACACGTTAAGTATTGCGTAGTATGTTAAAATTATCCATTGCGCATGTATGAGCGCACCGTGGAATGAAGTAATTAAGTTTTTATTGGGTGTGACGTCACATTTTCAAAAATTAAAAGTCATCGTAAACATAATTCTTGGAGCAAATTTTATCTACCCCACACAAAGAATCTTTCTGTGCTCAGTTTGGGAGGACTTGTTGAAACACGCTATTGTTATTTTTTTATAAAATAAGTTTCTTCAATACAAAAATATAATTTTATATTTTTGGTGCACATTCCATAACACTTTCCATTACCTACACAGTCCATAACATACTGCATAGAGTGTTTTCAGGTGACGTCACAACCGGTTATTTTCTTTTAACTGTGTACCTTCTGTAGGGCTTTTAACTGTTGCTAAGGCCGTTGTTTATCTGTTGCTAAGGCGGTTTTTAGGTATGGGATCACGTGATTGCAAATTCTCCAATAGAAGAATTCCACGGCTAGTCATTTTCTGTAACTGTTAACCTCTGTAGGGCAAAAAACTGTAACATCTTCTGTTGCTAAGGCCGTTGTTAGGTCAGAGTCATGTGATTGAAAATGCTCTATTGCATTATTATTGTATTAGTCTAAAAACACATAAAAAAGAGTAAGAAACAACAAACATAATAAAAAAGCGTGAGCTTGTCATTCTGGTCTTTTCTCGAAAAGCATCTGGGTATTGGAAACATAATGGAAGTATTATGGAAGGAAAGGTTACACGACTATCCGCCTTCCGAACGTAGACAAACTTAAATAGTTTTTATGTAGTAGAAGTAATTTCGTTTAACGAAAATTTTCCTTTTTCAAACTACTATACTAGAAAATATTCAAGAAACAGAAAAATAAACATTTTAGCTTTAAAATAAAAGAAGTCATTTTAACTGTCAGGTATGTTATTTTGCAATTTTACAAAATATTTAAATCATGCAAAAATCAGAGACTCGATAAAAGTTAACTTTAAATACACCTATAAGTAAGCATTTCTAGCAAACTATCACAGCTAAATAATGTATTTCTAACTCGAAAAAAGAAGAGAATCGACACTGAGGAATATCATAAATTTGAATATTTTCATACACAAATAAAATCCTTGAATAATATCACAAATAAATTGTTAAAATTTGCTTTTTTTTATCTTTAA
Source organism: Tetragnatha montana (assembly GCA_963680715.1). NCBI lineage: Eukaryota > Metazoa > Arthropoda > Arachnida > Araneae > Tetragnathidae > Tetragnatha > Tetragnatha montana. The sequence goes on from OY796685.1 coordinate 33,215,190, forward strand.
GATATTTTTATTATACCCACTATACATGAAATCATAACAACCACTTGACTCCATATTTTATGATGAAACAAGTTGTTTTCACGTTTTAAAAATGTACTTAAAAGAATTTTTCAAATTAAATATTATTAAAAGACTGATAAAAGTTTTCTAAAAACTAAAAAAAATACTATGCTAGTATTTTATACTAAAATGTCACACATTTTGCCTGAAACTTTTAATTTTTAGATGATGAATAGATGGTGGGTAGAGGTATTTGCTTACTCTTTGATAGCCGCTTAACCTTTTAGTTACCAGAAAACTTTATGATATTAATTCAAATTTTTTTAAGCTATTTCATATTAAAACTTCACAAATTTTGTCTGAAATTTATCATTTTTAGTCTGATAATCGAAATTAATTGTAAACATTGAGTGTCATGTTAGTTTTGATATTGCTTAACAAGTCTGGGTTGCAACAAAAATATGAATGATAAAACACTAGGTATACTAACGAGTTACTTAGTACCATATTGAATTTAAAAGATAGAGTGTTTTCAGGTGACGTCACAACCGGTTATTTTCTTTTAACTGTGTATCTTCTGTAGGGCTTTTAACTGTTGCTAAGGCCGTTGTTTATCTGTTGCTAAGGCGGTTTTTAGGTATGGGATCACGTGATTGCAAATGCTCCAATAGAAGAATTCCACGGCTAGTCATTTTCTGTAACTGTTAACCTCTGTAGGGCAAAAAACTGTAACACTTCTATTGCTAAGGCCGTTGTTAGGTCCGAGTCATGTGATTGAAAATGCTCTATAGGATAGGTGTACATTTTTTTTTTCAGAATGTTGTTTAACAATAGTTATTAATAGACGTGCAGGATATTTTTTAAGGGAAACGTTGTGATTAAATTATTGATAAGTTAGAGTAAATAAATATTCAAACTTTTAAATTCATGGAGATGATCTGTGACGAATTTTTGAAAATTTGATTGACGTTTCTTCTATTTTTTTATTGTTTTATAAAAGTAAGTTATAGTTCAGCGGGCTGGGTTTTCTGAGGAAACAATCCAAAAGGTCCTGCGTAAGCAGTTTACGGGGTTAGTTAGTCATATTTTATAGCGCAAAAGTACAGCGTTGATCTTTTACTCAATTTATAACTCATGCCTTAATTCTGAAAGCATGGTATTAGTTCTTATTACCTATGGACTTATCCTAGTGCTATTCAAACACTTATCTTAATAAGAGTTTGAAAGTTTGCTTAGCTGAGTTTAAGACAAAATTTTATCCCTGAAGGTGATATTGAAATTAGAAATAAAGTGCTTAATGAATTCATAAGCACTTAATTATCTAAAACTAATAAATGGTCTTTAATGCTCCTTGGAGGGGAAATTAATTAGATTAGTTGTTTACCTTTGAAATTAGTCTGGGTCTATTCTATCTATAGAAACTATCCCAAAGGTTGTTTTCCCCTTTCGCTTTTGATGGAAATTATCTTACTATTTACTCTCACTATATTAGGTATAAATGCATTTGTACTGATTGGTAAAATGCATCAATAGCTTTTACTGCATTTTAAAGTTATTACGCAAATTTATTGATTCATTGGCATTTAAAATCCAAAGCGTGAAGAGCAGGATTAATCTTTATAGTAACTATGAGAATTGCAATGTTTTTTTAATTAATTAATTGATTCTGATATCTATTAGGAGGCAGACCGAATTCTGAAATCTTTCATTAGAAGATTAGAAGCATTAATCCTTGGAATTATTTTAGTTTAAAAAAACATATTTCCTTAAAACATTTATGTAACACATTAATTACCTTTAAAGCACCCCCAGAACTCTTCAAATACAAAGAGAACCGATTGAATTTTAAAAAGGAATGATTGAATCAAAAAGAACTTAATGAAATTAAGAAGACATCGTTCGTTGTCAACTTTTCTCGAATCGAATTTTAAATTAGTGTCATCCTTATGCGAGCTATTATTTAAAAGTTAATCAAAAGGTTGATGATTAATAAATTAAGGTAGTTAAAATTGCTTAATAGAGTCAACGCAGTTTCGCTGCACAATAAATTAAACATTATGGGTACCACTTTAATGCCACGTAATAATTTTCTTTATTTCTATATGTATGATTTTTCTCTCTCATTTCTTGGGTTTCGGTCTTTTGTTTGTTTAATGTCCAATAAATGTTGTTCATTTCTGTTCGATATACCTATACTTATTATGCATATAAGTGTGTTAAAATGTAAGATAAATAGCAATAAAATTTCGATTTCAATTTATATTAGGGTTATTACCAACAACAGGGCTGTTTTTCCTGAGTAGCAGGTATTCTGCAGGTATTCTGAGTAGCAGGTATTTAATTCAGTTTCGAAAATATTGCACAAATTAATGCTGGAGTGATTAATAGCTACACTATTGATATTATTAATAGCTATGGGTGATGCTAAAGATTGGCGGTCAGGGCTGTAGAGAAGTGCAACTTGTCGATATAAACAAGCAGAGAGCAGTTGGAACCCTTCTTTCAGGTAGTGTGAATTCAGCGTGAGTTTTTGTACAAATTCGCCATTACTTGTTCTCGACTGCAAACTTTTAACAGATGCCTGAAATCGCGTTCTTTTCAGGTTTTTATGTTTATTTCAAAATTATTTCATAGTTAGATGGGGAACGCAGAGATCTTAAGCAATTTTTAGAAGCACAACTTTAGTTCCCCAAGCCTTTATGTATCATGTGATAGGGGGTCATCTTTTAGGTGTGGTTTGGAGAAATAGTGGCTCCAATTCTAAGGATAAAGATAAACAAATTGGTTCAATGTATAAGTGGGATATACCCTATGAATACCCTTAATTTAGAACTTCTGAGTTGGTAACACGAAAGATTTTCTTTATATTAGGGAAAATATTTCAAAATCCCTTGCTCTTCTACTTGTTTTCTCTGAATCATCAACATCAATCTCTCCTTCTAGTTATCATGACATGACAAGCACATCAGGCTCTACCTATACTAAATTCTAAGTCTGCTAAAGCACCGCATTGTTCCCTGGGAACTTTAAATAATTCTAGTTTCTCAGCCTCATCACTTATAGTCTAAGAGCCAGTAAACATATGATGACACATATTTTAGGAAAGCCTTAAATTTTCTCAGTGAGGTGGGGGTTAGTTAAGCCCAGTCGCGGTAGGTTCAGCGTTGCGCAGGTGTGTCAGGTGCGTTCATTTGGTGAACTAAAAAAGTATTTTAGGAAGGCTGCCGTTTTGACATGTCAAAATATATTATTATATGTACTCAAAAACAACATGGCAGACGATTCAGGAAGTAAGACGAAACTTGACGATCCTTGCACTAGTCTTCCAGACACTAGTGTAAATGGTGCTTTAAATCCCGTATATGACGACTGTTTTACCATCATTTTGTTTTTTAAAATTTTTAAATGATCTGATGATCTGCCATGACGACATAACCATGGGAATCGTCTGCCATGTTGTTTTTGAGTACATATAATAATATATTTTGACATGTCAAAACGGCAGCCTTCCTAAAATACTTTTTTAGTTCACCAAATTAACGCACCTGACACACCTGCGCAACGCTGAACCTACCGCGACTGGGCTTAACTAACCCCCACCTCATGTACGGTAGGTACAATTGACTCACTGAGAAAATTTAAGGCTTTCCTAAAATATGTGTCATCATCTGTTTACTGGCTCTTAGACTATTAGCATAGGAAGCTTTATTTTAGCGTCAAAAAATATTATACTATTAGCTCAGCATACATTGTTGTTGTTGTTGTTGTTGTCGTATGCCACTTGGAATATCCAAGCTCCATCCGCAAAGCGGATAGGATTTAAGGCAAATGGGGTGCGGCTCCTGAGAAAGTGAGGCCCATGAAATGGCAGGAGTCCGACTTAAGCCTCGGATGATAGATGTCGCCACCATCTATCGCCACCTCCTCAATTTTGCCATGTCTGAAGGGGAGGGAAATAGTCTCCAGACATCTGGACCCGTGGTAAACTGCGCCATGACGGACCACAGGACTTTCGGACCCACAGATTTAACGAGCACGTACTCCGCATATACTCGGTGGGTCTTCAGCGGTGTCGGGAATCGAACCCGGGACCCTCCGATCCCGAAGCCGATGCCTTAACCACTAGGCTCCCCACGGCCTGCATACATTGTTAATTGTATGAAAGGGGCGGGAGATGAAATTTACGATTGAAAATTGGGGGATCAATTGAACAAGTGGTCTCAAGAAGGCTCCTACAAATGTCAAATGCTCTAAGTTCCAAATAGGAGAGTGTCGCGACTGAAAAAGCCAGTTATGTTTGTTTCCAAATTAAGTTTGTTTATTTTTTGTGCAATTTTCTGCCATTTTGTATTGTTTTATCTTTGAACTAATTTTTATCTTTTTTTGGAGGGTGTCACAAATTGTATCCAACTTTTCTAGAGCGTTTTTGGAAGCTTTTGGTAAATTATCTTTTTTATTCAAAGTAATTGACATTAATCTTATTTTGCCTCCTATCATTTAAGACACTTTCTATAACTGTTAGCAAAATCGTAAAATCTATAATATTTTTTAATTAAAGACACTTGTCAAAAACAAAAGAGGGTGTACAATTTATACCTTTTCCTCTATGCAGTATAATAGAAAGAACTTTAAAATAATTTGTTAAAAATACCAATACTTGTATAAAAATTCTTTAAATTTAGGTAAAGAAAGGTAGGTAAATTTAGGTAAGAAAAGTTTAAATCGTTAATGTCTTAATATTCTATCAAAATATTTTTTAACAGCCTATTTCATTATAATGGAACAAGATACTAAAATCAACTACTTTATTCTTCAAAAAAGAATAGTTTTTTTAGGGCATTTAATTCTATCAGGAATAACTCAATTCTAAGGGATTGTTATTGTATGAATTATATTTCTTCAGTTTCTTTATGAAAAATATTCCTTGGTCTTAATAACAACGGCATTTTTATAGCGTAATAAAAAAGTATGTTTTCACTACTAAAAAAATTATAATATGCAAATGTAATGTTTTTTTTTTCATCCGAATTTTACTTATAAAACGTTTTTTTGCCTTGGGCTAAGTAAATGTTCAATTCATTATTTTATAACTATAACGAAATCCTCTATGATTCTTTTTTTATATCTTGTTACCTTCCTGTATTTTATGGCAACTGTGAATAATGCAAATTCATCACAAGGTGCTTAATATCAATGCAGTATTCTCATCATTAGCTAATATAATAAAATAAATAGAAGGTTCCACTCTTTCATTTAAAAACATTTACCTCCTAAGAACCATTAATTTTTTTACACCTAATTGGTGAATCCTTTTGAAAAGAAAATGCTAATTAAGAGTTTTTAAACGAGTGAAAAAGTTCAAATATTAAAGCAAGATTAGCTAAGAATTTTTAATTAAGGGAGCGGGGTTTTTTTTATCGCTCAGTATCAATGCATAGCATGCATGTAAACAACATTTTCAAAATCTTTGAAATAAAGTTTTTAACTAAAAAACATTTTTTGCTGGAAATTGGATGTAAGTTAGGTGAAATAATCTGCATCGTGTTTTGATATTTATCAAATTTATTCGAATATATAATACTATTTCCATGCTAGTGAAACACTTTACCTTTAATTTGAAACTTTTGAGTTGTACAATGTTTCGTAAGAAATAAATTTTCAAATACAAGCAAACGATTTTTAATTTTCAATAAATAAACTTTCAATGCAAAAAAAAGAATAAAAACGCAAGTGTCAATAACCTTTTAAGGAATTTGTCCACTAAAATTCTCTTTTTAAGAAATGTTTCATACTAATAAAAACTCAAAGTTTCAAAAAGCAATTAAAACTAGCAGGATCCCTTTAAAAAACGAAACAAAAAAAAGAACACCCCATTTAACCTCATACATAAACCTTCACGACTCTCTTATAACAAATCTGTTCTGCCCAATAACTCTAACAACCCCCAATGGCCGCATAACAAACAAGCCACGTCTATTTTACAAGTCACATATTCACACAACACAGACCCCCTTTTTATAAAAAAAAACCTGCAAAACCCTTTAGAGTCGTCGGATGAAGTTTTCCAGCCCACGTTCTTTTTCTCGAAATATAGCGGAACACTAACCAACTTCAAAACAAATCCGTAGCTTCTTTCTTCTTTCTATTCTCACTTTGAGCGAGATAAGGGTAGGAAAAAGAGCCGAAAAAGCCCGAGGTTCTTCCCCAACTGGGAATCATTAGTCCTCACTTCAGTTGTCCATTAAAGAAGTTTCTGGCCAAAGTCCTGATGTGCGCTACTTCCCCGGGCATGCATAATTTATTTTCAATTTTCCTTCCGTTTATTCGGGATTAATTTTTTTCTTTCTATTCGGAGTTCTTGTAGTCGGTTATGAGGCTCTTAACGTGGCGGAACCTTTTCTTATCTTAAAGAGAACTTCGGATCCAGGAATTGAAATGATGAGAATTTAAGATTATTTCTACGAGCTTTATTACGACCATCATTTTAAAAAAATGTCGTATCCCGTTAAACACACTCAAAAAAGAGTTAATCCGAGTGCTTTATTTATGCGACGTTAATTTTAAAAGTGGACAGTGTCTCCTGTGAAAAGTTTTCAATGGTTTTTTCAATTCCAGGTGATTGAAAATTTAAAATTTGAATTTAATAAATTATATAAGTTATTAGAAATCATAGTTAATGAACTGTATGTTATATATCAATTTTTATAATGAGTTATTTTTTAATGAAGTAGTAGCTATTATTTTAGTTCTTACTGCCTGTTCTTACCTTTTGCTCTGTGCTTTCAGATGTTCGTTATATTTTTGGAAAAAAATTTTATTGAACTCTTTTTCTTTTGATGATTTCTTGTTTCTTTGATCTCAATCCATCCATCTTTATAGTAATGTAATACATCAGGCAGAAAACGTTTAGTTTATTTGAGTCTTATTTAACAGTTATGTTAAGAAAATTAATTCAAATCCGTATAGTACTTATTTAAAATTAATTCAAATCCGTATAGCACTTATTTAAAATTAATTCAAATCCGTATAGTACTTATTTAAAATTATTTACAAATTAATGTTTGAAATTTTGTGTTGTTTGTGTTGTTGGAAGTTAGTCTGCATCGCAATTCTAACCCAATTTTTAACTTCCCTTACTAGGAATATTGCGTGCTTCGGAGCACTGCTTACTAGATTCTTAGATGATATAATTATCGTGTTTACAGTATAGTATAAGTGACCAAAGTGACCAGTGACATGCCAGTGACCAAGTTACCGAAGCACCGTTGTTGTAATGTAGTTACAGACTGCTTTTGAGTATATTAGCTCTTGCAAGTATGTATATTTTGAATAAGTATACTAGGTTTGTTGGAAAAGGTATTTGAAACATTAATATCCATTAACACTTATCCAGTATGAAATCCACTTGTGTAGTACGCATTCAATAATGCACTGGTAAACATTGCTATAAAATATATATTATGACTATTATAGGTAATTAACTATAATCAATTAATAAATACTACCCGTAATATTTATTAGGCACTCTGTTAAAAAGTAATAATTTGTAAGAGAAATACATCCAGGATATAGTCTGTATCCTGTACGAATAATTTGTATTACAATATTTAAAATTAATATCATTTTGTACTTTAATTCTTAATTTTTTTTCTCAATAAATGTACTTAAATAGAACTTCCCTAAAATTTTCTAAATTTAAATTAAAATGTGTGAATATAAGGAAGAAGGGTTTTCTTATTTTGCTATTTATTTCTCATCGCACCTGTACATTATCTTAACTATACAGTGTAGTGTTAGTAAAAGAATAAATAGTTAAGCGTAAGTAATTGGAAAGTATTTACTCTAAGCAAAGCTACGTGTGATTACATTTCTCAGAAGAATTATGAAAATTCTCGAAAACAGCATTGAAAAAGTTACTAAACTTTTTTTTTCTCTTACAATATAAGTCATAAAAGGATGCAACATCAGGAGTGACAAAAATATATATCTGGGGGGGGGAAAGAAAAAAAGTTCATGAAGATGTCTTCAGGGAAGATTTCTTTCCTCCGCATTTCTTTTGAAAAGCACTCTTATGATTTCTACTCTCGGCAGAATGTACATAAAAGGAAGGCTTAAAAGTGATACAAGGAGTTTTTGAAATTCCAATCATTTAGATTATGCTGTGTTAGTTTCAGAAGTTCTTCCAAGAATCCCATGCACCTTATTTAAAACATTTTTAAAATTGTAACAGGGAAAACTATGCATTCTCATTTTCAAGGCAAACGACTTGGAAGTTTGATTTTTTAAGTTTAAAGAAATGAGGAATTTTTATTAAAGTATGTCTCTACGCAAAGTTTAAGAAATATGAAATTTATTTGCAAAGTAACGGTGTAATAAAATTTTGTACAACGTAAAAGAAATTTCAACTCAAGAGATTTTATTTAAAAAAAAAAATAATAATAATAATAATAATTCTAAATAATGACATGAAAGTCAAACAAATGTCGTTATTTTCTTTAGATTTTAGGTTCCATAAATATATTTTTATTTCTTAGTACTGAGTAATTGTATTATTAGTATTGAAATAGCATCATTGTAAAAAGTACAAGAATGTCATAGAAAAGGAAGGTAAATTCCAAAAAAAAACCTAGCTTCCTGTCTTAATTTGATATGAGAAAAACGTGTAGTCCGTAATTGAATAACATTATAATTAATTCATTTAGGCTCATAAAAATTCGAACTGATAAAAAAAACTCCTGCGACACAGAAAGGAACAAGAAATCTGAATATAAAAATGAAGGAGGAAAACTCTTAAACCATATTGGGTTTTGATTTTAAATTCTTAGATTTGTTAAATATTTGTTTTGCTACGACAAATTAAATCTTTATTATTTTTTATAACTTGAGTATCTTTTTTAAGAAGTATTTGTGATTTAAGTAGAAATATGTTGGGAATGATGTTATCAATGTAATTTTTAAGTAAAGAAAAAAAATTTCTATCGAAGTTTCTCCAAATTTTGTTGCTAAAATTACGCAAATTTGGGAGTTCCTGGTAACTCACAAATCAGTATAAAACTGAGATTAAACTTAGTAGGTTTTTATTTGATACTCTTATTTTAAAATATTTTACGATTTTATGTAATAAGAAATAGGCTTCAATATTTTTCATTTACAAACCATTTTACGAGGTATTTGTATGATAAACGAGGGATATCAAACCAAGCTTCTTACAACTTGAATTCAAAAGTGCACACATAGTACAATAATACAAAAAGTTAAAGTATTTCCATATTATTTATATCTATATCTTGCATATTAGTAAAAAACATAATAATACTATAAAATGCCTGTGAAAAGTTTAAGCAAACAAATATTTACGTTGTGTATTAATTTTGTTTTAATATGCTAGTACCTATATTTAAATAAACAGTTTGTATCCTAAGACCTTTTTAGATACTTTATTGCTTTAAATAATAAAATTTCAAAAAGCTTCTAAACATACATTTGTCAAAAGTTGAAGCACAGCAGGCTTTTATCATTCAGAGAAAGAATTAATAAAACATTAATGCGTAATTTTTATACACCATTTTGAAGAATAAGCTTATATACGCGTGTTTCCATCGACAAAATTAAATTATAAATGTTTTATGGTACCTAACATACCACCCTAAAGTTACCTACCTTAAAAACATCTAGACACGTACGACCTGGAGGTTATGTTAATGTGTTTAAAAATTAATCAGAACCATATTAATTAGACATTTGTCACTAAATGACAAGTGTTGTTCGGTCCACTTTCTTGTGGAGTTGTCTCAAGCCTTGTAATCAACTAATGTTTTGGAGTTTAGTGTATCCATGTTCTATGACTCTTCTATATCAATAGTTTTTATAATATTTATCCTTTGACTTCATTTTTAAATTTGAGATTAAAAGATCTTGCCGAAGCCCACTTTTTAAAGCGCCTTTCTCGAGCAATGGTGGTCTCTAGAGGCCTTTCTAAATATATTATCTATAAAAATCTTCACCATGAAACAAAACCTTATAATTTTATCTGGTCTTATCTTTTTAATGCAACTTCAATCGTAGAAATGCACGCGATTGGATTTCATGCTTTAGATTGGAATTCCTCCTCTTCCTGGAAGAATTCTGATGGATAAGCCACGAGTAAGGTCTGAGATTCTTACTTATTCAAATATCTTTTCATGGTACATTGATTTCGTTAAAATGTAAAACCTATTTTAAAATACTTTTGCGCTTAAAATTTTGACACAGGTATTTTTGAAGAGTTAAGAAATTTTATAATTCAAAGCAATAAAAATAACTAGTCTGAATCCAAACTGTGTTTACATAAATTATATATTAGAATAAAACTAATTTTTAACAACTTTATTCGAAATTTGTGTTGCGTATAAACTTTTGACATGCACTGTACTATGCCAGCAGAGGAAAACATATTAAAATTTAGTAACAATAAACTTTAACTCAGATTTAATTTTCAATAGAACAAACCTGAGTTCTTACACACGCTTATAATTTCAAATTACATCATTCAAAGAACATCTTATTAGGGTGGCCCTTAACAGTATGTGGATTTTTAAAAGTTAAAAATATGCTGCTCCCACCCCCTAACTTTGTGCCAATGGACAAAAAATGATAATTTCAAAATTTCAGCCAAATCTGATAATATTAAGGCGACCCGCAAACGGCCTAAAGTTTTTAGTTTTTAACAAAAAAGTTTAAAAACAAAACCTATGCCATTATATCTCTAGCAAGGGTAGGGTAGTTCATCATATAAAAATTGGTAAAAAATTGTGTACATTTTATCTTGGGTTTTTTGTCTTTTTTTCAAAAAAATAGCTAAAAACTCAAAACTTTAGGCCGTTTGCGGGTCGCTTTAATATTATCAGATTTGACTGAAATTTTGCAATAATCATTTTTTTGTACATTGGCACAAAGTTAGGGGGTGGTAGCTAAACATTTCGAAAGTTTGAAAATAAGGGCCACCCTAATGCTTATTTTCCTCTAATCTTAACACAAAATCGCTTATTTTTATTGAAACAACCCCCCTTTTATCTAAAACCATAAATATGTTTACTAAACTCATTACTTAGCTGGACGAAGAACTTTCATTGATCAAATTAAACCACCTTAACAAGGAGCAAAATCCTAACCAGGTATATTTACATACAGATGAGACTGCTGGCCCAGATTCTAGGAAAAAGCCAGGAAAAATAAAATACTCAGAAGTCTCCTTAAAGACTTTCTTAAAAGCCACTGGGAGTGTCAATTAGAGAAAGTCTTCTGAGAAGAGCCATGGAGGTAATACATAGAGAGTCTTTTGAACATCTGCTGCCATTGGAGTGAGCGTTCCTTCTTTACGGTATAACGGTGCAGTGCAGATCTAGCGACAAAATTGCCTTATTAGTGTTTCGCTACACATAGACCATGAAACCTCATTCATGAAACCAGATCCCACTGCCAAATTCACCTCAATTTCATTTTATACCCCGATTGACTGCCTGGTTAATATTTCCAGGCGTAATATCTTTAATTAGGCTATACCTTAAGAAATAAATATGATTTTTAGTAGTAGTTTTCTAAAACTAAAATTTCAAAATCCTAAATAAATATTAGTGATAAAAAATCGTACTGCAAACGCTCACTCACAAAAATAAACACATTTTAGAACACTTTTTTTTTGTCCTCAAAATTAACACTTTAGTTGCGTTGTTAGCTATGCTATACTGCAACTTGACCCTTATTGACTGTTACTTGACCCTGGAGAAACAAAATAGCCCGATTTGCGTACTAAAACTCCTCCTAACAACCCAACAGGCTTTCTGTTTACTCAGTTTTTCCTTCCACTTGGTGACGTCATAGGGTCAAGAAACATTGCAACCAAGTATAGAAATGTTTAAATTACATAACATAGAGCATTTTATCTTTCATAAAAATTTTTCCTATAACATTACATAACAGTTTGGCGTCTTTCTTCTCAAAAACGTGAAGTGTTACTATCATAGACATTAAAAAAAAAACAAATTGGATGGATTATAGGATTTTTCCTCCAAGTCATTGTTTTCTCTAATGCAACAAAATGGCTTGTCCCCTCGTTGAAAGAGAGAGAAAGAAATAAACAGAGAGAGAGATAAATCCAACCCAACCGTGGTATATCTGTGTTACGGATTTACCACCTTTACCACGATGGTCGTGGTGTTGACGCACCAAAAAGCCTTCTCTTTATAAATTGTCTCTATGAGAAGAGCCTATCTCCTCGATGAGCACTTTCCCTGTTCTTAATGTGAACACTTCCGTTAGATAATGGGTTTTCAATCAAAATGCGGGGACAATTAATTCCACTAAGCTTGATTAGTTTAAGAGTTCGCTAATCATTTTTCTAACCCCCTACTAACACTGAAAGCTTGTTAGTACTGATGGAAAGATGAATATTCATTAAAATGCAGGTTTTGATGAAAGGGTGCAGGACTTTAAAGCTGAAATATTTTCCTAAGGGAATCAGCATTTTCTCAGGTATGCCACAGATCTAAAAACGGTGATGTGGTTGGTTAATTGGTTACATTAATATGAATTAATAAATGAAGTTTCAGATAATTTAGTATTATTTTTATAGAATTCCGAAGTTTAGGAGGGATTAAATAAAAAATTGAATGGCATTAAATGGCTCAAACAAAACATTTCAAATCATCTACACTTTTTCACCTCATCATTTATTTATAACATCATTTTATTTATCAGTTTAAAACTTATTTATTTTTCTCAATAAATAAATTTAAAGGTATGACTGTTCGGTTTACAATGAAAAGAAGATTGAGTCGCGTTCCTTTTTTATTTTATTTATTATATTTTTAAATCTCAACAGACAACTGTGTCCCACGTAAAAATACATCCGTGAAAAAAAAAAGGGTTTTTTTTTTTATATTTGTTTCACTGAATACAGTAGTCGAAAAGGGAACCGAAGGGGTAGTAGTAGAAACGATAAATATTTATACGTGTTAGGTTATTCATTTTGAAATTTATATAATTTTTTTTAATGACTGATTAAACTTCTTGTGTCAATTGTAAAATATTGATAACAGTAGTAGTTTAATTTATTTTCTATGGAATCTAATTAATCTATGGAATATTATCACAAAAGAAGTTTGCTTTTGGTATCAGGTCTTGGTTTATGCAATAAAATAAAAATAATAGAATATTTAATGGAGTTTAAAAGAATTAAAACTAAACATCGAGGGAATTAACAAGGAATGTGGCTGTTTACTTAAATTGGTCTACTACAGATTCTTTACAAATGCATATAGCAGGATTTCCCAACATAAATTACGGGAGTTTTCTGGCAGAATAGCTGAGAGATTTTCTTTGTTAAATCAACAGGAAATTTTTCTAGTGTACCTATCTTCCATCATTCATTCTCCAGATACTAATAATATATATATTTGCATACTAAAAAGATACATACTTGATGCCTAACTACATCCATTTATTCACTACAAAACGCAATTTACAGTAAAAATATTATCAAGCGTTATTTTTACAGAAACAAGTATCTGTTCATATAAACTCGAAATAAAATAACCGCTCACTAATTTATATCCACACATAAGTTTTACAGGCGTGCAAAATCCCCTCATACCTATTTATTCATTCCTATTTACCCCGTTTCCCCAGAAGAGAAAGATCCCCCAGAAGAGATCTCTTGAAGAAGATGAAAACGAATAAAACTGTTATTAGAGCTGAGGAAATGTGTCGAAAAGAGCATTGCTTTTTCACCCCCAGGGCACTTTAGTTCTCCAACACATCTAGCTACAGAGTGGGAAGCACTAGGTTTGCGTTTCCAATATTTGGGGCTACGGGTATTGATCTGCTCTCTTTTCCGGAGCACCGAATCATTAAGTTTTTGGCCATTGCTTCTTCGAGTTTTCGCCCAATAGATAGAGTAAAACTCGGACTTTTATTATATAGGAAACGGCTTTGTTGTTGCAAGGTTTTCCTGATTGTTGTTGTTGATCGCTGTTTCATAGTTTCGGTGTCAGCTTGAGTAGCTTGATTTAAGGATAACTACTTACTTCTTACTTCTTGCTACGAGCGTCCGGCTAATTGTAGCCGATAGCTCGATGTCCCTGATATGAAAGGCAGGCGAGGGTCCAAAATTTTTTATCATTGAGTATTTCCTCCACGGTGGTCGCCACTCCCCGAAGAATGTCCCGATGGAATATGGGATATGTGCATCCGAGGAGGATGTGACTAATGTCCTCCTCATCCCCCTCACACAGTGCACAGAGAGCAGACTCGGCAAGATGAAACCGGTGGAGGTAAGCCTGCGTGACCAGATGCCCGGTACGTGCTCTTGCAGCAAAGGTGGCCACCATCCTTGGCACGTTTTTATATGTATCCTCCTCCGCGGGCACTGGTAAAAGTTTAAAAAGTTGACGGCCAGCGGTATCTGCTTTCCAAATTTCCGCCCACTGCCTCTTAAAGGCTCTTCCACTCGAACTTTTGCAGTGGGCCAGTGAGGAGATCTTTTGTTGGACCGGAAATAATTTAGATGAATCTTTGGCGATGATATCTGCAATCTCATTGCCAGTTATGCCACAGTGAGATGGGACCCATTGAAAACAGAGTGTAATTCCAATCTCTTGAATTTTCAGGATAAGATGTCGCAGTTCCGAGATTCTGAACGAATATGCGTTGGTGTCATTGCATGAAAGAGCCTGCAGAGCAGATTGTGAATCGGTGAGAATGCAAACCTTCTGAACATTAGTCATGCAGGTGCAACTCACCAAAGCAGCATTAATTGCCAGAAGTTCAGCATCCATGCTAGAATTGGAGCTCGTAGGAACAAAAAATTTCTCCCCAGTTGACTGGTTAAAAAAACCGGCTCCAGCAAGACCATTTTCCAGGTCTACCGATCCATCTGTGAAAATTTTAACATGGTCGGAATATTGTGTTGAAATCATTTCTGATGCCTCGAGTCTTAAGACCATGGGATCATCCTTTTTGTTAAGGTTGTTAGGGAGACACAAATTAGTCCTACTGCTACTGCTACTTAGAATGCTACTGCGTCCGGGGCAGCCGACGCGTCAAATTCTGATGTCCGGGAGTTTGATGACAAAAGTGCTACGAGGACATTTACTCAGTCATCTGATCGACCTTATCGACGAAAGAAATTCCATCCGGACCGACTGAAGATAAATATTTAAGGATAACTAGACTTGAGAAGGATGAAAGGGTATCAGAAAAAGGAATTATTGCTAGTTTAAAAAAAATATGTTTGGTTTGATTGCTGGAAATCTCTAGATAAAAATAGAAATAAAAAAAATAGAAAAGAAATAAATGTCCATTAAATAAATAGAATAAAATTTAAGTTTTATTGCTGTTTCATAGCAAAGTTATATTTCATAGATCAATAGGAATAAGAATTAAGTGGTTAAAAATTGTTGAAAAAGAATGTAATAAAAGCCTATTAAATAAAATTATGTATTTATTGCTTTATTATAGAACAATACCGGTCATCTTAATACTTCGGTAGTTTTATAGAAGAATTTTAATGTAGGTTCGTGTGAAAAATTTTTGCGGTAACACGATACATGCTGATAAACGTATATTTAACAATGACACAAGAAAATATTACTAATATCTATTAATGTTGATATTATAATTTATATCTATTTAATAAAAACTATAACGGGATAAGCAAATTTTTGGGTGGAATTTAAAGATAAACCAAATATATTTTCTTATTTTAAATCTTACTAGTTTGATGGATTGGTAAATTGGTTCCACGAGTTAAGGGGTTTTCCAACATAAAACATCTTTAGTATCAATTTACATTTTTAACCATTTTTTCCATTTAACTTTAATAATGTAAAAAGTAAATGTTAATATCCTTTGTTTCAAATGTTTCATAACCGGATGACTAAGGTATTATGGAACTGATTACTTAACTGACTTTTCTTTCTTCAATTACCAAAATTGATACTAAAACTCTTCAAGATTAATAACCTCCACAAAATCCCTTATACGCACTTAAATTGAAACTTTCCGAGCGTATACTTTTATTTTATAAAATGAAGCCAATAAACCTTCTTCCTACTGTATGAAATATGAAATACCCAGAGCAATGTAAGAAATCTGTCAAGCTTTGTATACTTCTCCCGAGCTGTCACGTTACTGTGTTCTGAATCTCTAAGATATTTAGAGTTTTCGAATCTCTGTTGGAGAACAAGATACTGATAGAAAAGAGTAATCTATGTCCAGACATGTGTAAGGCAACACCGAAGGGGTTAGGAAGTAGATTCCATACAAGTTATTCCCAACCAAGAAAACTAATCCTTTATACGTAATACTCAGAACGTGAACAAAATTTACGCAGGTTTTGATTCAATATTTTATCAGTTTTTGCCAAAAGAGATATAAATCATCTCAAGGATATGGTGTAGATATCAAATAGGTAAAAGCAAAGTCAATACAAAAGAAAGGATATGTATCCTTGTCAACTCTTTCTTTAAATTATATAGTAAATGGCTAAGAAAAAATTCAGCAGTTCATGAAATTCGAATTCCCTCCAAATAACAGCCCAATGCTTAAAATTTATGTTAGATTAATATCACAATCAAAGACTTCGTCATCAAAGTATTCGTTCCTTCATACCGACTTTGAAGACTTAAAACTTTTGAGAGTCTTTGAAAAGTTTGAAGGCGCCAAGACATTTTCTGAAACTGTTAAAGATTTCGAAAGGAACTTAAATTGTAACAAAAAGTACACTAAAATATCTTAATTTTTTTAAAAAAAAAAACATCCATTTTAATGAATTACCTTTTGTATCCCCTATATAATGATAAAATATGCCTTTTAACTTAAAACACATTTTTAAGCAGGCTGCGGAATTTTAATAAGTTATGTAATAAAATAAATGAGCAGTTGTATGGAAAACCGTACCATACTTCTCGTTCTTAAAAGACAAAGTTTTCCGTTTGATTACTTTGGTTACTTTTATTCAAAATTTAATTCAAGAAGAAAAGTATCTTCAAAAATGCAACAAATAACATTAGTTCGGTTTCTATCTACATTATTCTAAACAT
Source organism: Tetragnatha montana (assembly GCA_963680715.1). Taxonomy (NCBI): domain Eukaryota; kingdom Metazoa; phylum Arthropoda; class Arachnida; order Araneae; family Tetragnathidae; genus Tetragnatha; species Tetragnatha montana. The sequence goes on from OY796685.1 coordinate 33,232,268, forward strand.
CAAATAAACTCATTTCTGAAATTTTGAGTAGCAAAATCAACAATCATCTACTCTTATCATTACCATTAAAGTCATTAAGATTATTATCATCGTTAAATGGAGTAACTTTATACAGTTTACTTTAAGTGTGCAGTGGAATAGATGTTAATCCCATACTCTACGGGAAAAGACCACTCCATACCTTTTAAGTTCACAATAATTATAAAAAGGCCTTCAAGAATAATGATGTTAAAAGTCTCGCGTTACACACTGAATATTTATTCTGTACTTTTAAGATGCACTAATAATAGATAAATGCAATGGACTACGAAAAAAAACCATAGATATAATCCAGATACAATACAAAGTAGAATCAACGGAAAGTTTCGAAACCAAGGCAGTCGATTTGAAAGAAACCGATAGAGAATAAAAGGATATATCAAGTCGGAATTCCGTTCTCGTATTGTTGTTTTTGTTAGCTATTTCAGAGAAATCTGAAGACACCACCTACGCCCTTTTAATAGCGGAAATTTCCTCCCGATGAACCAATAAACTTCTATAAAAATATACTTCCACCCTTGCAATTTAGAAATTGGAAATATGGCCGTTTTAAAAATTCCCTCCTACGTATTTTCTGTCTGAACGAAGAAATGATTCTTACAGGGTTGAGGAGAAACATGAGATTGAGGTGTCACAACTATACTTGGGTAATAAGTTTGAAAGAGTTGTAAAAAGATGCTGTCTAGTTAAGGCCTGAGTTAGCATATACAGATACTTCTTAAATTTGGATTGGTTTTTATTAATGTATGAAACATTACACTAAATAAGCATTTTAAAGGAAAAAATTTTGCCCCTATATTCATCTCTTGAACATATCTATCCAGTAAAAAAATAAAATAAAAATGCCGGAATTGCCCAATGTGAATTTTTGGGTAAAACAAATATTTTAAGTCTGGTGCTAAGGTGTCAAATTAAAGTAGGGTTCAATTCCGTTAGAGTCCCCGCTAAATATCGCCCGGTTCTTTTAGACAACAAAAAGTAGAAATATTCATAAATAATTTCAAACTCCTGAATTAAAATGTTTAATTAGATCAATAACTATTCAGTTTATTAATAAAAGTCAGAAAAATTTGTTGATATTTGGATATATTTAGCGATTTGGATATTGGCGATATTTAACGGGGACTCTAACGGAATTGTACCTAAAGTAATAACGAAGAGTAAAAGTAGAATTCTTAATACTTTTAAAAATCTTCGTAGAAAAATATGAAAAAAATTAGTTATTCCTTTTATATTTCCTCTCGCATAAAATTTCAGAAGACCTAGTAAAGAACTCCTTTCAAGTTTAGTTACACTAACCATACAGTTTACCACCAACATAAATACATATCTCTCTAATTCCTTTCTCCTTACCACACAGGGAGAAACAAAATCAAACATCCATCCTGTCAACGTATAGAACATACACATCGCTCCAGGAACACCGTCGTTTTTCCTCGCCACTCCCCACCGTTCCCTAGAGGGAATGGTCCCCACAGCATCAGTTACCGGATCATAACTAACCTTGATCCTTTCTTAGTTCTAATGATCCGCGGAGAAAGGAAGAGGCTTACGCGGACAAATAGATATGCGTGAAAAGGGAATGCCAGCAATATTTGAGGGGAGATCATCTCGCTTAAATGTCTATTTCATTCCAAATCCACCTTGTAATCTTCTTATAAGGATCTTCCTTTCAGAAGCATGGAAGAAAAAGTTTTTATGGAGGTTTGTTGGAAGCATCTGGCTAAATAGTATATATTTCTGACGAGGATGTTTTCTGTTGACTATGTATGGAGTAGTAGAGAATAGAATACTTAGACTACCTCCACAGCTATGAAACAAATGTGTCCATTGGATACTGGATTTGCCCATGAGAGAGAGAGAGAGAGAAACGTAGGAAAGTAAAAGAAAACGGAAAACAGTAAAAGGAAAAAAAAAAGACCGGAAACGGGTGAAAAATATAAAAGTTTACAAATTTGTCCACAAAGCGTTTTAGCATTTTGCAAATACCACAACGCGTTGTACTAGTTTTTTTTCCCAGTGAGCGATTTCGGACTTTGAGCCTAACATATATAATTTTTCAATAATATTTTAGTGTTTCAAGTTCTCAAAATTCACTAAATTTTTTCGTTGTTCTGTTACCTATTATTTTAAAGCATCTCTTAAAATATTTTTTATCATTTTACTGTTTCCTAGGTGATAAAATAACCTTTAGATTTAATACAAAGAAAATCATGTTCTATAAAATACAACACTAGGGAACTTCCTACTCAAAAAAAAAAAAATTAAATACACCGTTTGACATTATAAATATCAATACATACATTGTTTTCCATCAAATCATTATTAGTTTTTATTCCCATCAATAAACCCACGTACATCTATTTAAATTATTCTACCAAAATGATAATCTGTATATGTATAGCCTCTCCAATCTCTCAACGCCTCAGGGAAAGCTGTGATGACATTTAAAAATGAATTTGATCATTTAAATACAAAGATACAGCTTGGATGTTACAATTCTAAATCGTAATAACTACTCCAAATGACAGTTAGTACAAGGATTACTTTGTCGCACTTTCCTCCTTCTAACAACACATTATCCATACATATAATTACCTATTCCTCCTACGGAAATGGATCAAGAACATTGCCTTAAATGCCAAATGCTATGCTTAAAAGATTCTTGTAGTAGGCGTCATTTCGTGGGTTGATATTCGTTAAGGTTAGGAATAAATGTTCAGAATAGGCGTTTTGTGGAAAGGAATATAATGTTGGTTTCCCAAGGAAAATACAATTCTGAAATTATTATTACTCTAAAATATTCATCAGTAAGATTTAACTCATAGATAACTGATTTTAATTTTTACGTTTCTCCTACTGCAATGATTATTCATTTCATTTCATAGTTACTAATAGTAGATTTTATTCTTAGTGTTTAACTGCTTTATGTGTTGAATACACTACGTTATATCGAATTAAATCCCCTTAAACGTTTTTAAAAGTATTTATCTTCACTTGGTGTTTTTTTTTTTAGTTTTGGAGGCTAATACAAAAAATTACTTTGTCACGGTATAATTGAAAAGTAATAAATTACTGAGATAACGTCAAGGTATTATGCTGCCTAATTCTCAACATTGAGATTTACAGGGTTGTGAATACATCAAAATCTTGAAATTTCAAGAGTAAGAAGTAAATTAGTAGATTACATTTATATCGATAAAAGAAAAAATCAAAAACAAGATTTAGTATTTATTTGTGTACTACTATAGTCAGACCTCCACGTGAAAACTTTTGACGTCGTGCAATATTTTGGCGGTTGGGGAGGAACAAATTTTCCCACTCAATTTTGGCGGTGATGGTAATTTATATAACCCTGAAAAAAAGTTTTGTACCAAATCTGTGTGGCTATCGCTTAGCTTTGTACTTCTGTTCAAAGTCTTCTTTTCAAGGAAGCTAGGAAAAGTTATTGTTTGGTTTTTAGCCCACTTTAGGGATGGTTTTAAGTTTCCTTAATTTTATTGTTTTCTGCTTGTTACTGTTTTTCTAGTGTGAGTGAAATTATCGATTTAACATCATCTTGATGAGCAAGGTCAAAAGAGTAACAATGTCTGCTCATCCTCCACTTTCTCTCCACCGCGTGACGTCACTAAAGATATCCAAAATGGTGGATCATAGGATCTCGCATTTTTTTTTTTTGCCTACATTTTATGGGATAACTACATTTTATGGGAATTGAGTGTATTTAGCTACATGAAGTTCTTTTATTCTCAATTTTATTATTTTATTACTATAGATAAGGAAAAAACTTCTCAATATTCTATTTTTATTCATTATTGATCATTCTAAAGTAAAAATCAGGACGTTGAGTGTTTGAAGACGTCCCACCTAAAAGTTGATTTCTGTGACCTTCTCTTGGACGAATCTCTGTGAAGCAACGACCTCACTTTTGTAAATCACGGATTCGTCACGCCGTAACTCGGATGAGATGATGAATGGAAACGCTGCCTAACGGGTCCCGAAAGTTGGTCTGCAGCACGTTCGGGCAAAAGTTTTAAAATCTTGAATGCTTATTGTTATTAAATCTGAGGTGGTAATCTCGTTCGGGCTCACTCGGGCAAAAGCTTTAATATCTCGAGAGATTATTGTTACGAAATCTGAGGTGAGAACTATGGAGACTGTCGAGGAGAGAAGGTTTCACTAGGGAGACTTTAGTAGTGGGTGTTGCGTGGATGGAAAGGGAGTTATTAACTTTTAGTTATCAGGTTGCGTTTGTCGGTGCGTCAATCGTATTTTAAGAAAGTTTTGATTCTTAAGTTGTTGTTAATATTAAGGTTAAGTTTTTAGTATTTTTTCGAGGTATGTGATGAAATTATAGTAATTAAGTCAAATAAATATATTATGATTTTCTTTTATTATTTTACATTTATCATATTATTATGGTTTTATTTTCTTATTCATAAAGATTATTGAATAAAACTGTTATACTCTTTAGAAGCAAATTCATTCACCGCATGTAGAGTTAGGAATTAAAACTTTTGTTCTAGAAGGTTATAATAAATTCCATTTATCTCTATTTTCAAAGGAACAAGGTATTCATTCTAAAGGTTTGCACATTATTATCTTCAGAAACTTATTCCAGGAAACTGATTATTTACATATTATACGCTATTAATTTGACAGCTTTCTTTTTTACTTTTAACTAATTAAAAAAAACGAATTATAATGAATATTTAGTTCTCTCATAAAACCATAGATAATTTTTTTTAATATTAAGTGTTAACCTCCACAGGTTTGCAGGTTTTCGTAGAATAGTTAAATAACAAGCTATTCAATTAACATGGTGAACCCACCTTTTTCATTCCCCTAAAACCTCCTTTTTTTACTAAAAACCAAATCCAATCAATTATAACGTAATTGAATTTTTTATACAATTCTGGACATTTTTTTTATTACATGGAGTGGAGAATGAAAGCTTCATAAAGTAATTTAGTTTTAATCACTACATATCCTGACCGTCCTTCGTGAGGCTTCATGTCCAATTAGGTTACCAGAGTTCACAGTTGAATCTGCTTCGGGCTATGGTTATTTGGTCCCGTCAAATGCCCGTCATCCCATTCACCTCGAGGAGTAATATTAATCTCATAATACTCATCAAAGCTTAGAACCACAGAGAAACTTCATGTAAGGATAGTAAAAAGTATTACCTATCAAAGCAAAAAATGTAACAAATTTTAAAATAAAATATAGCTCTAAAACCTCCTATGGTAGTATCTGGATGCTTTATTTGAAAAGAAAATGCTTTATATTTTTCTAAATTATAGAGTCAGTTTTTCTGTCGCTGTTTTTGTCCATAAAAATATAAGATTTTTTTTGCAACCGTTATAAATGTTTTCCAATAAGACAGGTATATATTAAAGAAAAGTCATGTTACATCACAAGAATAAATTGAACAAGAATACAAGACTCAAGGATAAACAATTGCTGTGAATTTTAGGAAAGTAATAACAAGAATAAGCTGAATAAGATAATAAGAACGAACTGAAACTAAATTGAATAAACAACCATTTTCCCATCATACAAGTATATTTGAATAAAAGCCATCGCCACAATAAATTAACCGACCCAAAATTAAACAGAATGAAGAATAAATTGGAACTTAAAAGATAAAAACACCATTGTACACTCAACGTTCCATTTTTACTATTTCTCACTTTATTCTATGACTTTATTATGCCATTCATTTGTGATTCACTTCATTTGTGTACGAGTTCACAAACGATCGAGAGCTAATTTTTACACCTTACATCAATTTATTTCTAAAAATGTGTTTTCACCAAGTTCTTTTAATTGTTTCACCAGATCCAAAAGAGCAGCTGATTTTTCTGGAGAGTACAAATATAGATAAAACGGAATTTTAATTTGATCTCAAAGGATATTTAGAGCTAAATTAACAATGTGTTGCGAATAACTCGAATAATAATGCGAATAATAATGTTTGGCAACGGGAGAAAGAAATCCCAAATAACGGATTAAAGTTATGCCAAGTCGTATAAAATTAATAATTTCATGTTGATAATACTTTTATATTATATTATCCTGCTAATCATTATTTTTCACTAATAACACTGAAATAGTAGAAATATTTTAAGACAGAAAAGAACTATGAAATGAATTTAAGAGTATTGCTACAATTTAGTTATGTCCCGTTGAATATCGCTAAGCTGTTTTAGGTGCAAGCTTAAAAAAATATTGCTGAAAATTGCAAACTAACTTAATAAAATGCATTGTTATATTAATGGAAATAATAAAAATTGGCAATAATTTTCTCTTTTGGCGCTCAAACTAGCTTGTCAAATTTGTACGGGACGGATAACGGAATTGAACCAGAGTATTGATCAAACAGTGCAACATAATAAATTCACAATTCCAACATTTTTTCAACATTATTTTGAAAAAAAAACCCATAAAAAATGTTATAAATTATTTTAGAAAGCATTTTCGTTTGATTCAATAAAACCGTTGTTTTAAGGGCCCCACAGACGAGCAACTTGGTCGTCAACCGGGTTGTCAATTTGCGAAGTTTGCAACCAAGTTGGCCGTCTGTGGGGAAGTTGATGATTGAATTTCAGGTTGATGATCTGATCGTCAACTTGGTGGGCGGAGCTTAATCGGAACATGTTATTAGGAAAATAAAAGAAACTAAGCATTAAAAATTAAAATAATATAATTCTAGCACGAGAGAATAATTAAATAAAATATAATTTTGCATTTAAAGTACCAAATATATTAATTTGTTACAATCTGATTAATTTTTTCTTCATTGTTTACATTCTGGTTGACGACCAAGTTGCTCGTCTGTGGGCCCCTTTACGATTAAGTTGTTCTTTAAGCCATATTTTGCCCTACTTTTATTCTGAAATTTCAATTCTAAGTGTAATTTAAAGTAATTTTAACCCCAAAAAAAATCTAATATCCCCAGCAAATATCAAGTTCCACATCAAAGTTTCATAAATTTATTTCCCTGTATGAATATCAGAATTCTAGCGACAAGGCTAGCAAATAAATTACAAGGATACGTCCTATAAATTTGCATACTTCTTTTCCAATGTCCAATACACCCCATAATATTATCTTTGAGATACAGGAATTCAATAACATTCGGAAGACCTCGGTTTTTACTGAAAGAAAATAACTCACCCCTTAGGTTATAAGGGTTTTCTACCCTCCATCGCATGACGAAATGGCCAATCAACATTCATTTTTCCAGGGCAACTATTTGGATAATGCTTTGATCTTCTTGGAATAATAAATCTTGTTTGTGTTGACTCCAGCGACTGATCGTGTCGAGAAAATTGGGTGTTGCCAAAGACGGAAGACTGAATAATTTGAGTACGGGAGACAGCTTGACTAGGGAGAACTCCAAAGGGTTTCATTTTCGATTTTTTCAACGTTAGTCGGAAGTTTTAAATCAAACATGAATTCTGATAGAGGGGAAGTTAAAATAAACGATTCCGCCAAGTGTGAGATTTGTTTTTGCTATGGCGTAGTCTTCTTTTGAAGTAATGCAATCACACACTGTGTAGTTGATTGCTTACAGTTGAGTTGAATTGGATTTTGATATCAGTGCATACTTTAGTAAAAGTTTGTTTCACAATTTTTCGGTTTTCTGATAGATTTTCACTGAAAATTTAAATGAATAAGCAGTACTTTGAGGTTGTGTTTGCTATGTACACCTTGTTATTTTATTTAAAAACTTTGTGCAACTTTTTTACCATTTGTTTTTCCAAATATCAAATAACTTTTTTCCTATGGGAATTAGTTAGAAATAAATAAACTATACTCGACAGCAATGTTTCTTGAACCCAGTACGTCACAAATGCGGAAGGAGAAATCGGTAACCAATAAGCCTGTTGGGTTGCTAGGAGGAGTTTCGCTACGCGGTTTATATCACTCAGTTGCACACGGATGCCCTTTTTTTAGAAATACATTTGCAGAAGGAGGATGATTTCAGATCCGAATCTAGTGATATATAGACACTTGCATTTCCCCTCAATATGTCGGAATAAATAAAAGGGATTAATCTATCTTGTGACAAACAAGAGTTTATAGAGGCAAGGTACCCGAACAAATCGAGTCTGTTTTGATTTTTTGAAATTACCGATGTATGTGAAGACTGTTTTGATGGTTAAGCTAATCGCTAATCATAACTGTAACAAGCTCTGCTCATTTGGGAACATTCTCTGTATAGTTGCCAACTGCAGTTTAGCCTACCGTAGAGCATAAAATTACTTTATAAATGGTATAGCACCATCTATTGCACAGAGTATAGAGCTGACAGAGATTCCAAATGGCAGTTTTCCTCTTCAACTCCACCACCCCTTCGGGAGGAAAATTATAACAAGCATGCTCCAGTGAGACCTTTATAGATCTATGTATTTATGTCTCTCTCAGTTCACCAGATGCCAATCAGAAGAAGGCGAAATGTCGAAAGTTATACCTGATTGGATATGGAACTTGCATGACGTAGTCATGAGACGACATGAGTGACAGGCTGGGCCAAAGCTCCAGCGGGAGAGGATTTGCGGAGACCATGGAGTTGGAGGCGGTCCCGTTTGGGGGGGTGCTAAGTGTCTAAGGGTCAATGCTCTAAAAGTCGCCATAGCGTCTATGGCGATGAGACCTCTGTAAGCTCTATCTCTGTGATCTAATGGTAGTAATTTAAATAACTTTTTCTCACGGTAATCGTTTTCCTTTGAAAGTCCTCATGAAAAACTTCAGGTTATTGTAACGATTGGTTCCCGTTTTTTTTTTCAAAAGTACCAGTTCAATTATAATCATCCTGTACATTAAGTAAAGTTATGTTACCTCATGATGACGTGTTTCAATTTATAGTGTAAATACACCCCTAAGAGCATCTAACCTCTTATTTCTTATATTTTATAGCACAAGCTAAAAATTTCGAGCGAGTCAACAACCTAGAACTGAATATAAACTGTCTACGTTGCTGGAAAATGCCCATAAACACAGCAAATCCCAGGCGCTCAACATGCGCTTATTCACTTGGTGCATTATTAAATTGAAGCTAATCTCCCGCTTCCCGGCTAGAGACGTATAAGTGGTTGCCATGCGAGGAAATAGAATTAGCGGCAAAACTTTATGCGGTCGTAAAGCCATCCCATGAAATAAAAAATCGAATCTTCCAAAACTGCTGCAGCGTCCGTGTGGCTCTCGTCGTAAACATGTCGGCCATTACCGCTCCGGAATCGAATAGTACCGTTGACCTGCCGTTGCCAAACTGGAATTTACTACTAAAAATTTTTGCTGGATTGCAGTTACAGTTACAAAGTTCAATAAAGGAAGCCATGGCAACCTTATTTTAATTCAGTGTCTAGACATGAGGGAATTTAAAGAAATTAATCTTTTCTCTTTGCTTGATGCTCTGATTAAGTTTCATTTTCACGATGCGTTAAGTTCGTTTAAAATAATTAGATGCGATTACTGGCAATTAACTACTAAAGACATAAACTGTTTGAACTCTTATAAAAAAAAGGATTGATTTTCTTCCAAAGATAAGCTTACACCTTACGCCTACACGAGAAACAAAGAATGGATTTAATGGGGTTTTTTTATTATAAATGACTGTAATTAGAGTAATTTGTAACTGTTTCTTTTAAACAATTTAAACTTGTACTGCTGTTTTTCAAATCGTAAACATTTTCACAAAAGAAACAATACGTTTAGGACATAAGATGAAAATAGTATTTTAATATTTTTTTATAAAATATCTAAGCAGCGTTAGTAATTTTATGTTAGTTCACAGATTAAAAATTTTATAAGAGAGATTATCTTTTCACATAAAAGCTTTGAAGATTACCAGAAAAATTGATAATTTGATAACACAGATAAACTATAACCAACTAAGCTTATTTTTATTCTAAAATTAAGAAATTATATCTAATCAACGAATGATTCTTATTAAAACCCTTCTCCTCTTTACTAAACAATTTGAAGAAATACGTATTAGTAACGGAAAATGAAATTTTCCCGTAGGAGTAAGAAGACAGTCACCATCAATATTTTACCTAATATTGTTTCATTTGTATGACATAGTTTTAAATGAAAATATTCTATAATACTTAAATATTTATAAGTTTATAATAGGTAATCCTTTTCAATTAAAATATTGTAGGCGTACAAGGAAATTCAACTAAGTCAAATGTATTTCAATAAGTTTGAAGCATTATTATGTCCTCCTATGATTTCAGTACACTTCAGTACACTGATATCCTAGCTCATAAAACCAAATGCATTTGAGTAGTAGTACACAGTATATATTTTTTCATCAAGTCCAAAAAGCTAAACCTGTTTCTAAAAATTAAAAATAACAATTTTGTGTTTTAAGAGATTATCCTTGAACCTCCACGATTTGTCCTATTCATTTGTAGAGATATATTGATAGTTTGTTAGCACCACTTAATAAGAATCATGATGACAAATGAAAAGGTAATGTGTTGCATATTCTTGAATAAATGTAATAGGAGTAGTCCAAAATGTAATAGGAGTAGTCCAAAATGTAATAGGAGTAGTCCAAAATGGGGTTGAAAGGACAAGTCTATAAATAAGTCTAAGGCTTCTATAACGTGAAAAAAAAATTTAAATACAATTTTTATGGAATTTTTATAATTTTCACGGTTAATTCTCAATTTGTCTAGAGATTTGTCATTTTGTAGAGAATAGAGCTTATAGAGGTATCATCTCCATAAACGCCAATGGCGACTTTTCAAGCATTGACTTTTTCATAGACACTGGCACGCCCAAACCGGACCGCCTCCAACTCCATGGACTACGCCACTACGAAGCTTTCGCCCGCTTGTCACTCATGTCGCCTCATGACCGCGTCATGCAGCTGTTGAACTGAGAGAGACATACATAGATCTACTCACTGAAGCACGCTTTTTATAATCTTCGTCCCGAAGGGTTGGTGGAGATAAAGAGGAAAACTGCCACTTGGAATCTCTGTAAGCTATATACTCTGTGCCTTGGAATGGATAAAAGGTTACAGTAATTTCAGTCAAACTTTTACAATATCCTAACAAACAGTTTTACTCTAAAAATCCCTTTAAAACGAAATCATTAAATTACAAACATCCTGTAGTTCTAAAAAAAAAGTATGTAATGAAACTCTCACAACTAATTCCGTGATACATTAATTAACTTGGTCCTTTCCCACCTATTAAGCAAGAAGCTGAAAATATTCAGCAAAGAAACAGTCACTAACCTCAGTCAAAACCACCCCGTCGCGTGCAGCCCCTCATGCAATTAAGGGTCCCGATTGCTGACCTGCGACTAATGACTTGGCTGACTGCCATGTGCTGATTTTTGAATGATTTCCGATGAGCTAGATCGATTAGAGCGTTGTAAATAAGGATTTGATGGTATTGGATCGAGTCCCGGTCAGTTTGTATATCTTAATTAGTGTGTTCCTGCTCTGTTTTGATAGAGGGTGATGAGATTTACATGGTGTTTCAGTTCGTAGTGCTATACCTACTTCATGGGACTATTCACAAATTACGTCACTCGTTTTGGGGGAGGTGTAGTATGTGTGGCATATAGTGTGACATGAGAACTTCGTGGCTTCACTGCGAACTTGTTCATTCACTGCTATAAAAGAGGCATTTTACCCTTCGAGTTTTATTTAGCAGTAAGAAATCTTAAAGCTGTGAAGATTTTAAGGTGCAATTTTGTGCATGAAAGAGACATTTTTCGATAAACTTCATATCAGTCCATGCCCCAACAAACATAGATTGTAGTCGGATTAGTTGAAATCTTGCTTTCAACAATAAATAGTTTTTAAATTTGTTAATGCTAAAAAATACTACAAAAATATAACACTTGCTAAAAGTAGTATAAATTTCATTTTAATAATTTACTACATTTTATTATGTATAACTATATAATTGTTAGTTACAATATAATATTAAACACATGTGGGCAGAACAATTAATCAGTAATTTATAAACGTCTAAAATTAAAATCAATTTTAAAGGATAAACTTAGATTGTTAGAGATCCCAAACTTTTTTTAAAGAAGCTATATTGAAGATCGGTTCTATCTAAGGATAAAATATAATGTACTTTAAAACGGGGTGAATCGGAATATTTAGTTTTTGCTTTTAATTTCTTAGAAAAATATTGCCATGGTGATTTCGCCCATAGATTATTATTTTTTAAGAATATGAGCTATTAAAATTAGTCAAACAAAACGCAGAAGTGTTTTACAATAAGTAAAAGCATGTCCCATTTAACATTTGATATAGAAAATGTATTATCTGTATGATAGTGTACGTGTACACGTGTCAAGGACAAAATCGGGGAAAAGGGCTATGGCTTTTACATCTATAGAGTAAAAATATGTCTAAACTAGAATATTAATATTCTAGTTTGTTACTTCGTCAAAGTATGTAAACGAGGAAATTTTGCATCAACTTTATTTCCAACACACTTTATGCTCAAAGCAATGCATTCATAAGATTGTAAGCTTCCAGCAATATGTAAACAAGCATAGAAGTAAGAATATGCTTATATTTATTCAGGAAAGCTTTAGAATTGGAGACATTTGTGTACTTTGATGGATTACCACTTGATACACTGTATTTGAAATTTTTAAAAAGCTTGTTATTTTCCCAAAAGCTAAGAAAAAACTCATTATTTCAACCTTTTGTAGTACATTATATTGTTAAATGTTTAAAATTCATTGGATTAATATTGTTATAAACCTTTCATACTTACGAAAGAAGACAACAAAGTAGTACACGCTTTATATCTTTAGTTCGATATTGACTTTGTAAAGGAAAATCGGGAATTATTCAAAAAGTGGTAACCTTGTAAAAATGGGGTTTTGATGAGGTACTTCACGCACTACTCATCTAAAAATTCAGACTGAAATAGAAACTTTTAAAAGTTATATTAAATCTCGTATGCTTTTAATACTCCTTTTTTATTCAGTCTCCATTAAGGTAATGTTGCTTATAAATTCTTTAAAATACTTTCATTATAGGAGACGAAATTTTTCAAATTATGGGTGTGAAGGTTTTACTTTTAAGTTCTTATTCTAAAAGAAACTTAAATGCAATTCAGGTTTGAATAACTACTTCTGTTAAACTAATATATTTAATAACAGTTTAAATTTTAAAAAATCAGTTTTATAGTAATTTTTTACGCGTATTACCTTTGCGAATAGGTATAAAGAAGAAAAATAATTCCTACAAAAATAACTATGAAATGGAGTTACATGAATTCGTCAAGTAATAAAAACCATTAAAATCTAATTAAATCCATGAAAAATTAAATTCTTATGAATGAAAAAAAAAATTGTTTTAAAAAACTCATAAATTCCCACGTTTTGTTTCAAAACAACTTTAAAATCCAAAATGAACTAATTTTACTAAAAGTGAAAACTATTGAAGGTGTAAATCATGTTATAAATCTTTCATTTCATTTTTTTTGAATAACCAGTCAAATTGTTTTCTTATCACCTACTTCCAATCCCCAGATTAAAAACCACGAATATACTGTATCAGTTACAAATTCTTTAGTTTCACAATCACTGAAACTCTCTTTTAATATAACCACGATTGAATTCCAAATTCTTGCCCCATTCCACTTTTGAATCTGGCAGAATGCAATATCTCGTTTGGTCCACCCAGAGTGAGGCAATATCAATCAATTTTCTATATCACTTTTCTACTTTCTTGGATATTCAGAAAAATATATCAAAAGTTGATATTATTGTTCTCAATGATTCAAAAATATGAAATTCAATACGTTTCTTGATTATAGTTTGTTAGTGGAATTTTGAAAAGATGTGTCTTAATTTCAACAGCTCTTAACATAAACTTAATCATCAACTAAATTGTGTTTTCAATAACATATAATCAACTAAAAGTCCGGAAGTCCACTGTAAAAGTAAAAATAAATCTGTAAAACTCTTTTTGTTGGAGAATTTAAAATACGTATCTCAATTCAGTAGAAAGCTTATACAATTACATGCAGCACTAAATAATCAATAAGCATATATTATTTTGTTCTTTTAAAACTAATTTGCTTAAATCAAATAGAAAGGAACAAAACGAAGGAACTTCGAATTATAAGTTAAGTACCACCCTAACTTACATACCTTACACAAAATATATCTTTCATATATTTTACAAAAACTTGAGTTAAAAGCATATTGATTAGTGATAGTAAAAATCGATATATTTGAACTTTTAACCATCCATTATTCCAATATCAACTACGTACTTAAATGCATCATATACATTTAAGTATCGTGGATTATTTGAAACAAAGTATTAAAAATACCGTTGAAACAGCTTTGCAAAGAATCCTCCAGACGCCATGTGTAACCACAGCTACATGCTTAAGTGTTATCATTATCACTAAGCTATACATAAAAACCTGGTGTGCACACTTCCAATACTTTAACATTATGAAAATCGTTATTATATGGCTCATTATATAGTTATTATAAGTTGGTTATTAAACAGCTCAGTAGTCATCATCTGAGCTGTGGGTAAACAAACATGGCAGCTGGAGGAATCTTTCTATAGCTATTCCATACTGTTATATAATTGGAAGTATTGAGTGCATAATCTAATATAATGATGTATCTAACAGCATAGAATATTGACCGTAAAAATAAAAATTACGCAACAAAAATATTTATAACTTTATAAGAATTATTAATTTGCTTCGGCATAAAAAGATAAAACATGCACTTGAAGATTTAGTTTCTATATTAATATTTTATGAACATATTTCTTCTCTAACTATTATTTTCGATTAAACTTTGAAACCGAGTTTCTAAATGGGATTATGTCAGATAATATTTCTCTCTAAAGTCCTATGTTTGTACTATTTTTTTCTCGTCACAGTTAGTACTTATCGAGGAAACTTTAAATTAAGTATACAAGATGAGGGAAGTATATTAAAATTTAATTACATACATGGAGTTATTAAGTAATAAAAGGAAAAAAGGGAAACTGAAAGAGAGAGAGGAAATAATAACAATTTATAATAGTACTTAGAGACGAAACTATTTAGTGATATGATATTTAATACGCAAAATCTATTGTACTTCCGACAAGGATCGATTTCACAGTCGGAATTTTATTTCACTTCTCCACTCGTCTGAATCTAACCCATGAAGTCGTTCTATATCAAGTATTGATCAAAATTACCCTTCCCTCTTTTCAATGGGACGATTTATATGCACCCCTGGAAGAAGGATATGGGGAGGGTGAGAAACCAAGCGGAGTAAATAAAATTGGATTGGGTGTTCTTTCTCCCCTTTTCACGCATAAAAATAGAATTTTTAAACTTGATATATATCAGGGAAAAGGAGCAAAATTCAAAATCTAAAATGTTTGTATATTTTTAAAAACTACTATAATTAATATAATTATTTTACTACATCTAAACAATTTATTAACAATAAAGAGAATGTACTACAAATTGTGATCAACTATTTGATAATATTAAAATTCATAATTTTCGGGCTTATAGGCCGTGTTCCAAAATAAAAACAATTTTGTTTTTATTTTGGAACACGGCCTATAAGCTCGAAAATTATGAATTTTAATAATAGAACCGGCTGTGAAAGTCTTCATGTTTACATATTTGATAATAGGTATTAAAAATATGTTTCCTTACAACACATATTTTGAAGGAAGAAAACTAAAGAAAAATTCTGCTTTCCGGATTAAAAAATATCAATATTTCTTCTAACAGTCAATTAATTATATGAACCAAATTATTTTGAACTTGCCTTGTTATTTTGGACTTTTTTTTACAAAACTCCATTGTTGTCAAACATTATCGAACTTTAAGAATAATTTACAAGATGCGAGTCGGCGCGGCGTGTCGTTAATGTTTTCAATAATAAGCCTTTAAACTTCTTATTTTAGCCAATAAATTGCAACATACTATATTATATTGTTATATTATTAATGATTTCTTGATTTATCATTAACAAGTTTTAATACGTTGGAGTTGCTGCACTGGAAAGCCCTACCGGAACAGACTCGGACATACAAACACGATTTACAGGACACAGAAAAACATATTGGAGGTAATCTAGTGAGGTTAGTTTGTAAATACTCCAGAATTTTTAAGCTCAATAAAAACTTTAGTGTTTAATTATAGAGAAGAGATAGCGGTGGAGTGAGCAATGGTAACCCTAAAGAGTAGCTTTCCAGAAAGACCACCATCACTTGAAGGCCTTCTTATTGGAAATTGTTTTTACTGCCGAACTTTTATGGCGCGCAGTATTGCTAATTCACGCATTCTTGGAGTCGCGTTGTCAAGCCAAACTTTAGCTCCTACCTTTAATAGTTTTGAAAATTGCTCAGCAAGCGATAACGCGCCAACTCATTGCCAGAAGCCCTTCTAACTTGGGGTACTCTTTTTTGGAATCGATTCAATGGTAATGCTTTTTCCACTTCTATTTCTCCTCTGTGGTTGTAGCACAGCGTACGACCCTGATGTGATCAGTCTTTACCTATCATAAAAAACTCACACTAAAAAAGAACTTAAAAAACATAAAGTCTTAAAAAACTCACTCAAGCTCACCCCAGTCATTGGTTTCTGTCCAAGCTATAAACCACAAATGTTATGATCAGTTACTGTTCATCTCAGCTTACTGATAATGATACAATGCAAAGTACAAAGGGTTGAAAGGCAATTTTCAATTCATTTCATTTCAGGAACTCGCGTTTATCCGATAACTGTATCCCAATTCGATCTTCTGCTGCGAAAAGATTTCTTGGACTTGGTGTAATTATTAGATTTACATCCAAAGGGGACAGGCAACAACTATATCTCAATCTACAATTTCACCTATAGGCAGCTGTGTAAAAGAGGTAATTTTCAATAACGAACAAGAAATACCAAAAAAAAAATTACCGTCTCAGTCTATCGACACAATTATTCCATTCTCTTGAACTCAAAGGCATCGACAATATCCCTTCCCCCCTCAACAAAAAAAAAAATTCTTTTGAGAAGGGGGTTCGTCCCCGAGCGCCCTTCTCAACCCGATGACAACCTGTCCGGCGCGGGGCGTCTCGGTGATTAATGGTGATGATCGCCCCCTCCAGTTATTGAATTCGGTGCGCGCAGGGAAAAGATGACGCCCGGTTACCGGCCCAAAGTGACAGCTTATGCCGGTAATGAACCGTGCGTTATTAAACCGCGAGATTTCTTGAAGGATTTTAAAACTGAGCGACTGATTTAGAATGCCACTTCAGGTGAATTATAATATGGTGTGGATTTAGGGATGGCCTGGTCTCACCTGGCATGGCTCGATTTATTTGTTAAGTGTGTTTGTGGTGTAGGAGCGGTGGGCTATAAACGTCCGCATATATAAAAGTAGTGAATTTTTGTAAATCTTTTAATCCTAGACTGCACGAGATCGCCATTGGATACTATGAAAAATTTGGGGCAGCTAGGGGTGAGAGAAACGTTAATAATGTGAGATGCAACCATGGTATAACAGTACATTCTTTACTGATTAAAAAGAACCTAAAGAACCGTCCGTAAATGACATTTTTGCCACATTTTTGACCCTCTTCCCCCCAAATGTTGTAAAGTGTCACAGACATACTTCGACCCTTACATCACGTTCTCCTTCTCCTACCATATCAAAAACATAACTAGCACAAGGTTGGCAACAACCTTTTACAATCTCCTTTTTATTCAACATGAAGTGTACCGTTCTTATTTCGATTCAAACCAGAATATAAATCATTCTTTATTTTTAAAAAGTCATGTTATTGATTTTTAGTCTGTTTTTAAGCAGTGTGATGAATGATTTATATTCTGGTTTGAATCGAAATAAGAACGGTACACTTCATGTTGAATAAAAAGGAGATTGTAAAAGGTTGTTGCCAACCTTGTGCTAGTTATGTTTCCAATTTATAATATCTCCCTCTACCCCTTGCCACAAAAAGTCACAGTTTTTTTCCTGCCTACTGCCTACTATGAAGGGAAAACTAGTTTTACAGAAATCATACTAAACACACTGCAAATAAGCATGTCTGAAATTAAAACACTTAAGTGTCTGAAACGATCTTTCAGACACATAAGTGTCTGACCTAAAAAAATTCAAACACCTAAACATCTGAATTTCAAATTCAGACACTTATGTGTCTTACGTCGTCCTGTGTTTATTATTTTTTTTATTACATATTACTTTTTTATTTAACTTTATTACTTTTTATAAAAAGTAATAAAAAATATGCTTATTTCTTATTTCATCCAAGAAATTTGGTATATTAATATATACATTCTAAATAATTTTAGCAATTTAACATGTTGCAACTTTATAAAAGTAAGTTTTCAAAAGATATGCAATGTCATGAATCAGTTTTCCAATTTTTGTTGTAGAATTATTTATAAAACAGAAACCCGGAAATATGAGTGAAATTCATTGGTCGAAAAATATTTCTCCTACTCTCGGATGGTTGTTTCTTGAAAGATTTGTCCTGTCAGAATTAAACAGCTTTTTTTCGTAATTTATGACTGTTGAACTGATAATAAATATTTATTCCATTTACGTGATTTTCTTTTCATTCTTTTTGACACCGACTATTTAATGCTTCCAAAAATTTTATGCAACTGTTACTTTTTATTGTATTTCAACTCCTAATTTATTGATTCTTGATTTTAATTTTTCTTAAAATTGTGAATTTTATTATTATTAATAATAAAATACTTTACCATTAAAATACTTGCTCATAAGCCTCAAAAAAAAATTAAAAAATCCAAACCTAGTAAAAACAGTATTACAAACAGCAATGCGCTAAATCTGTAGCAACTTCTTTATTCTATGTGCCTTATACTTTGGCAAGTTCCTATGGCTGAATGGTAAGCGCTCGCTTGGGACGCAATAGACCCGGGTTCAAATCCTACCCTCCGCAATCACGTTATTTTTATTTTTTCAGACGCATTTTTGTGTCTGAAATTTGAACCATCCAGTTCAGACGCTTATGTGTCTGAATTTCAGACATTTTCATTTACAGTGCAACTTAATGCTGATATCATTTCTGGCTTATTTTTTGGTAAAATTCATGTAGTTTAAACATAAAGATATTTTAAGACGATTACTTTTAATGAATCTAATGAAAAAAAAACAACAATAAAATCAAGGGATTTGTAAAAACCAGTCCAAAGGATGGGCAGTCCAAAGGATGCTAGAGGTTGGACAGTCCCAAAAGACACTTCAGAAGAGACCCTGGAAAAGGGAGTGTCGAAGCAATCCTGAGACGCTGGAGTGTAGACAAAAGTTGCCAAAAGCAATGAAATATCGGCTGTTGTGGGTCTATGGGCAAACGGTTGAGGGTAGAAATAAAATTCCAGTGTCATTTATCATGTCTTAACCTGCTAATAAAAACTGTGTAAAGTTTTAATCCTTGAGAGGCGACAGTAAAAATTTCATTTTACTCTACCACCTCTAGCATTTTTCCCGTGAGTTTTGAATGACCCTGTATTTTATCTAATATACTTTTAATTGGGTGTTTTGTTTAGGTTTCATGATTTAGTATTTAAAATGTCAAAGTTATACATTGTTTCTTCCCAAAAATGTAGTTAAATTTTCGTACATTTTTTATTCTTGGGAATTAAACTCGGATTCTAGAATTTCCCGGGGGATAAGCAATATTAGTTTCCATCATTCCCTACACATAATAAATTGAATCATTCAATTGAAAATAAATGAAATGAATAAATTGAAGCAATCTTCTTAGCTTCCTTTAGCCCTTCCAAGAAAACATAAGACGCACCAATTGGAATAAATGGTAAAAATATTAAAGATGTCGTGAAACTAATGAAATGGCATTCCAACTGCATTCTTTGAGTTATAGAAGAGTATTAAAGAATGAGATACAAAGCATACATTTTGACTAAAACTTCGTTGAGGTCAAAAACAATAAATGTCCAGCAATTTACTTTTTATTTTAATTAATTACTTTTTTTTTATTAATCTTAATGTCCTTTTCAAACTATAAAAAACAACTGGCAATGCTACTGGAGCCATCAACTATGAAATTTATGATTGATCTATAGTTAAAATACATTGATAGGCGATTTAGACGATAACCAAACCTTGAATGCGATTTTCTGGAAAAGTATGTTTAGGACATGTACTGTTTTTCCACTCATTGATTCAATTGTAAACATTATTTTGTGTTTAGTCTTTTTAAGTCATATTAAATATTATTTTCTTAACATCAAACATATTGAATTAAATATTTAGTATAAGTGATGCATTTATTCATGAATTTACGCAAGGAACGAAAGAGGCCATTTTATTTCATTGCTTAAATAGGAGCTCTCTGAAACGAAATTATTCAAACTAATTTTTAAATTAGTTTTATAGTTAAATAGTTAATTAGTTAAATTTAACTACATTTTTGGGAAGAAACAATGTATAACTTTGACATTTTAAATACTTAATCATGAAAATCTCTGAAACGGTGTTTAGGCGGCAATACGCTGAAGCAATAAAATTTTTAAATTAGTTTTGTTAGAGAAATGAAATAAATGAAGCGTTCTACCAAAAAATTCGGTTAAAGGTAGTCAAACGTCCATGCATACATTATTTGGAACATCAATAGCTGAAATATACTTCATTTAATCCCTTGAAACCAGGAGTTAAAGCCACTCTTCAAGTATTGAAATGGTCCCACTGAAAGTTTTCTGGATATTCCCTCAAACCCCGTTTAGCCCTCTAGTACGAGGAAGTCGAAACTACCAGAAAGAACTTCGAGTGGAAAATCTCTGAAACGGTGTTTAGGCGGCAATACGCTGAAGCATTAAAATATCCCTTGCGTGAATGCTCTAGTGTCTTAAAACTTCAATCGCACGAAATACGGAGGGAATATTTTAAACGAAGGGCTAAAAGAGAGGATGAAGGGGGAGCAAAATGAGGGAGGGAATCCATTCACCATTTTTACTCTTTTGGACAACTGTTAAAATGGAGTTCTATCGATCCCGTGTCATTAAACGTCCCATAACTTTGAAATTATTCTTGAATTTGAAGTTCTCGTTATTTTTATGCTGTCTCGAATGTTAAATGGCTTAATAGGGGAGGTTGCCCGCTTTGAAATTGTTTCATCTCGATTATTGAGGGTTAACCTTTTGAAATAAACAGTACTTTCTCAGGAATTGCATTCGATTATTCGTAATTGGAAATACATCATTCGAAATAAGCGCAAAATTCGGATTGAAAGTTTTTTTAAATATTATTTCGATTCAGTTGAGAAGAAAATTTCTTAAAAATGTCTGAAGTAATTTGGTTCAATTGGGTCGGCTATTTCGAGGAAACTTTAGGAAAAATAGAAATGGAAGATATTTGTACATATCAAAAGAATTTTCATTTTCAATATAAAATACAAAAAGTAAGTGCTTATACAAAGATATAAATAAGTTTGGGAGATCTATAGGGACGAAGCATCAAAAATTGCCATGTATCATAGTATGATCATCCCAGCATTATTTCCCAGCAGCTATTTCTAGGGAAGTCCACAATAAAAAAATTCTAAAGGTAAAATTTCGTATAGTTATCATTATTGTTAACAAAAATATTTTTAGAATTTACACCTTCTTCCACTTTTGGACGTAAATCTTTCACTTAAATAAAAGCAGCTTGCATAGGTTAAAAATTCTATTATTACTATACTATCTCTCTATATTAAAAAAAAGTAACAGTCGCCGCCGCCGCCGCTGCCGCTGCCGCCTCCGCCGCTGTTTCAGAAAATCTTCACTTTGACAATTTTGAATTGTCACTTTGCAAAAACTATGGAACGGAAATTATTGAAATTTTGACCATTTGTAGACAAATGTATGAGGGTCCTTTTCGTTCCAATAGCTAATTAATGAGATAATTAGTTCTGGAATTATTTAATGTCAAAGTCGAAAATTATTTTTTTCTGCTGCGAGTTCGCCCCCAGCAAAATCTATTCGCAGCAGAAATATGATTTTTTGCAGCCGCATTCTCTTAGATGTGAAGTTTTGCACCTCGTCGCCCTTTTTTCGAATTTCGAATTAGTTTTGGAGTAATTAAGTTTTAAAGTTTCGAAATTTTTGACGGCTTTTCGGTTTTTTCGTTATAAAAGAAAAACTAATCACAGTAGAACTATGATATTTTAAACACACATACAATTATTTTTTATAAAATATTGGCGTTTTGTTTTTCAAAAAATTCTAATTAATTTTAGAGTTATTAAGATTCAAAGTTTTAATTTTTTCTTCTCTTTCTGTTGCCGTTCACTAGAGAAACAGGCGAGTTTTATGATGAGTCTAATTTCTTTTATTTTCAACAATGTTTTTTCTACAAAATGGTTGATGATTATTAGTAGACTTGCTGGATATTTCTTAACATTTCGATTAAATTATTGATAAGCTAAAAAAGGAATGTATTTCAGCAACATTTTTGTTGTTAATTTAGGGGAATGATACGAATTAAATTATTTATAAGCAAGAGAGAGGTATTTTCGGTATTACAAGAGGCTTAATTAAGTCGAGAAGAGTGTTAGGCTGGATTGTTGAGATGAACAAGCGAGCTCTGCTCGCTAAGATCGCGAAGCGATCTGAAAAGAACTGCGAAGCAGTTACGGGGGTTGGTGAGCGATAGCGAGCAGGGGGCAGGCCCCCTAGTTACATAAAAAATGAAGAAATATTTGCACTTTATTCCTATTTCAATTGATCCCCTAACGTACCTAACTAAAATTTTATTGATTTTAAAAGTAATCAAAGAAGTCCCTTCAACTGTATACTCTCACCGTTAAATCTGAAGTAATGTATCAAAGTTCCAATCATGCTCAGTGAACAGGCTTGAAATACCGGGATGGCAACTCCCAACTTTTGAACTGCAGGTATTGATAATTCACTGAGACGTAACTTGAATCTAGTCGCTGGAGGGGATGCTGTCGCTAATTTATAATGAATTACGAGTAACACTTCTAAGGCTTGGTTATCAGATAGTTGACACAGCGAATTTATAATGAATAAATTATACATATACACTCACTAGTTTGAAAGTTCTTAATTGCTTTTGGGTATTGTGTTAGTTATTATTTTAATTATGGTCTTCAATAATAATAATAATGATAATATCTTATTATTTTATAATCTGCTTACATTTGATATAGGATTTTAGAATTATCATAAGCTGCTTTTTTTCGTTACTATATTATCATCATTGTCTACTACAATGGAAAATCGATTAAAAGAATTACATTAGAATATTGTGAATTTATCTTAAAACATTTTTATATAAATAAAACATTACATTTAAAAAAGCGTTTTAAAAATCCTTTCCTCTATATAAAAAAGAAACTAAAGAGTCATACTAAGTTTGGATGTTTT
Organism: Tetragnatha montana; assembly: GCA_963680715.1. Taxonomy (NCBI): domain Eukaryota; kingdom Metazoa; phylum Arthropoda; class Arachnida; order Araneae; family Tetragnathidae; genus Tetragnatha; species Tetragnatha montana. The sequence goes on from OY796685.1 coordinate 33,255,709, forward strand.
GAAAAAGCTTTGCCACTGATTTGAAAATATTTTCTTTCTTTTTTTGGGATTTGTGTTGGGAGTTATGGATGATTGAAGAAAACTGCTCTTGAATAGAAGTCACTTGTCTCCCATTATTCTTACGGCCGTATTCACAGCCATCAGCATCAGAGTTATCACCTTGGCGACGAAGTGTTAAGTCCAAAAACCGTATTCACAGCATCCGAATCAGAGCTTATAATCGTTCCAACGATAGCACCTCGAAGCTGGAGGTGTCAAACTCTGACTCGGTATCGACGCATGCGCAGTCGCTACTTCTCCACGGAGACGAGAAAGCTTCAAATAAAATGGATGCCGCCCGACCATTTCGACTGAGAAATTGTAACATCCGATCCGGATATTTAGGCTTCCGATTGAGCAGATCCTTGTCGAGAAATGATTTCTATGATGGAATGAAGAATAGAGAGGTAGGTTCTGTATAAATATAACCAATAAAAATGTCTATCTGGTACTTGCTCAATGTTCATGCATACTACACTACTTGATACTACAATGTAAACATGGCTATGAGCGAACTACAAAATAGATTGTGTATTAAAATGAAACGCGATGTCATTAACTCCTATCTATAATATTTATTTTCCTCTTGTTAAACGTTATGTTTTGAATCAATTTTAAACTTTTTATTCAATATCCTTATATTATGTTCTCAGGCGAACTTTTGATTTTAGTGAATTCTATTATGCTATATTTTTAATTAAAAAGTTGTCTACCTAAATACAATAATTAATATTACATAAGGAATTGAATTTCTGAAATCCAAAAAGCATTTGTTTATTTAAGAACACTCATTTATAATTATAATTCTCTGTATTCTGTGATTTTAATTGAGTAATGAACTGTTTTGTTGGAGGTTTAAAAGCAAAACATTTATTTAATGTATATTGTCTTTTTCATGAAGATTAAATATATTTAATTGATAATTTTTTAAAATCAATTTTAATCTCGATATTACATATTTGAGGGTTTAGATTTTTCTTTTTATTACAGGTATTGACCTCAGAAACAGTTGCTTTTGAACAGCTGCTTATTTGTGCCTTGAAAATTCATTTGAAAATTATTGATATAGTTTTAATTTTCTTTTTAAATTGTGAAACAAAATATTTTACTGTATTAGTAATGTAATAATTTCTATGTATTTCTTATTATACATTTCTTATTATGCATACAAGAATTGTTCCTTTTTATGTTCAAAAAGTTGCTCAATTTACTTTTTATTGAATAAAAAATCCACTTTAATTAATGTTGTTTATGAGTTTGTAAATGTATATTATGGTAGCTTACAGTGGTAATATTTTTCAGAGTTTTCATTACTTTCTTCAAATCAGAATATAATTTTTGATTCAAAAGAAACTGAATTATTTTTCAAAATGTCTTATTTTTTGCATGGAAGTTTAATGTGTTCTGGCAGAACTGTTTTCTTTCTTTTGTTTCATAAAGAATGTTGGGTTTTTTCTCTGTATTTTTTTCTTATGTATAAAGTTGAAATGGCATTTTAATGATTTTATTAGCCATTACTATTGGGATATACTATCATAGCTTTAATAAGTATTTTTTTCATTTTTAATTATTCATATTTTTTTTTCAAGAATAAAAAAATAAAGGGAAGATTGAGTGACCATTTTAAGTATTTTAAATTTTATTTCATAAATACATGATGCAAAAATAATAGGTACTACTGTTTTAGTATTTAGTAGTGTTATTAAAGTATGGGCCTTTATAACTGTAAATCATTAAATAACTTTTATTATAGTCAATATCCTAAGGAAAAAAAACCTTTTTTTTAAACAATCTAGCTTCATTTAATAGCTTTAGAATTTATTATTCACATCAAGGAAGGGTTGGGAGAAATTTTAAATTGATAGGTAGTAATAATAATAGTATCTTAGATAGTTTTAATATTTATTGTTCAATTGAGTTTCAAAAATTTGTGCAGGTTTACTATAGAACAGCTTTGCAAAATCTCTTGAGACTTACTTTATACTGCTTTTGTGTTTTAGAATTTGAGATTATAATCAATGCTAATTTATATAGGTCAGGTACCTAATATAAACTTATGTAACAAAGCTTAAGCTCCTAAGAGTAAAACCATCGTTTTTATAAATTTATTCTTCATAGAGCACCTTTCATTATTTAATTATTTTCTACATCAATGTTTTTGTGTTTTTTTTCGCTCCAAGAGAGCAGCTGATTTTGCTCGTTGCTTCTTTTTGCCACTCACTTTTCTCTTCATAGTTTGTTTTGAGCCATTTTTACTGCATAGGTTTTCATTTCAATTTATTCATATTAATCTAGTATCTATCAATAAATTAGAATGTCCTTATTTTTAATTTGATCTCAAATAATGCAAAATTAAAATGTTGCAAAGGACTCATACATATAAGGTATAGGGAGAAAGAAAACCCTACAATTCACTGATTAAAATTATGACAGCACATGAGCACATGTAAAATCAATTCAATTCCCAGAATAATACCCCAAAATTCATTACTCGATGATAGTTAGCAAAATAAATTGTTCATCATAAACGATAGAAACACGTTGATTAAGGTTTTTGCCTTTGAATTTAATAATTTTTAACACCTCAGTAAAAGTAAAAATTACTAGTTAAATGTATTGGTATAAGCCAGTTTATAAATGTATCATCAAGTTACATACACTCAGCAATTTATTTAATTTGATATATAATAGTTATACGATTGTATTAAACATAGCAGTATTTTTATTTCAGTCGATCGGCCAGCGTAAGGCATTGCCATGTGTTTTTATTTACTAAACAAACTAGTTACGAGTGATGTGATTCTCTCTAGCCAATCAGAGAAGACCTTTTCAGCGCGAAACACCTTCGCCAAGCAATCGCCAAAGCCAGGATCGGACTCACTTGATCCGAGTACTATGAATACGGATCCACTGCTGACACGGTGCTATCACGACCTCGCGTTATACTAGTGTTGAATGAGTCTGATGTTCACTCGGATGCAGTGAATACGGCCGTTAGTGTTTCAAGTCAACAAAAGAAGGGTAATAATACTTTTTCCGTTACTGATCGTTGTCTTTCACAAAATCGGAAACAGTAGACACAAGCACTCGTGATCGCTCATAGCTTTTGTAATTTTCCCGGAAAGAAAGTTTGCTGGGGAAGAAAAGTCAATTTTTCACTCTCCTTTGTGCTGACAAAAGCTTTTCTGTCTTCTTACATAAAGTCATCGGTGTTTTTTTTAACGTCCATTGGCTTCTGTTCTTTTGCTTGCTTTATTTTAATATCTGTGTGTATACATTATCAAGATCAATGTATTTGTGGAAAAAAACCTTCAGTGGAAATGGATATTCAAAGCAAGGTCCTTTAAAACTAATCTTTATATTTGAAGAGAAGAATTTTCGAATATCTTTTAATATTTATGTTAAGATGCATGTGTATACTGTATAGTTCTAAAAACCTTCTTAAGTACTCCATTGATAAATTATATAAATGTATAACATAAAAGATTGATAATGATAAAGAAATGCATACCTATACTAAAAAGTTGATTATCAAATGAATCTATAAAACTTGCGTATGAAAAACAGTTGAATGAAGAATTAATGAGATCAGCTAAATAAATGCCACCTTCAGGACCTATATTTAGCCATTAATTACTATTAAAAGTTTGTTTAAAAAATTTTATATGAAATGGAAGATTCTCTAGATCTTGGTATACCTATCATTTTTCTCCATCTCAGAATATGTAATAATTTTCAAAATGAAAAAAAAAATATTATGCCGTAATCCGCAAAGAAACCGACTTGAAAACATTTTATTTACTAAAAATAACCCAAACCGAATTTTTTAAAAAGAATATATCAAAATCCTTCGGATTAATAACCTCCTACTTTAATAAGTCGGTAAAAACCAAGCCAATCCTTAAATCACAATTCACTTCTCTCCTTTTTCATTAATTTTAAACAAGCTTTTAAAATGTAAAAGAAATTGTACTCCTACTTATAAGATTAATTACCTTAATACTTATTCGGTCATATAACAAAAGAATACCATTGCATTTTTAGATTAAAAACCTAAGGTACAAAAGATTCATTATGGCGATTATGTACTTTGATACCATATTCTTTAACGTACCACGATAAATTTAAACTTTGATAACAATTTTACTTAACAAATGGTTTTCATCATTATAAATTCATTTGATAAATAACACCTTTCATTACAATAGAGTAATCAACTCAAATCAATCTCAGTACCTTTTTATAAAAATGCATTTAAAAAAAATGGTGATTTCTTATGCATAGAATTTTCTTCACACAAACTGTCGAAAACACCAGATGATTTGAAGCTTACGCTTCGCTCTTCCTCTGTTCAATAATTATCCCTCATGCTTTTCCATTCCATTACTCAATCAATTTTATGCAGATTAAGCACTTACAGGAATAAAAGAAGCTCCACAAAACAAAAATATTTGGAGCGAAAACAAATCGTTTCTTTCTGCCATTTAATTTCAGTGCTTTATATCATCCGTCAACGAGGGAGAAAATAAAAGGGGCTACTTCAATGTTTTATAATAATGCTTTAAAAATACAGTGGATTTTCGTATAACTCGATTTCATACAATGCGAAAAAAAAATATTACCATTGGTTAAACTTTAAAAACAGTAACGTTGTAATCTAAATACGTTGTGCAAATTTATTGGGTGTACGAATACTTTCTGAAATGACTCTGAATGATTCTGATGTATTTTTTTCAATATAAGGTATTAAGCTTTTTTTTTAAGTTTCGCATTTAAAGGTTAAAGGTATTTCTGTAATGGAACGTTCATTGAAAATCTTAAATTCCTAATTATTTAAACTAAATTATCTAAATTGAATTTATAAATTACTAGTTAACATCCTACTCAAAATTATCAAAAGGTATGGGTGGAGAATATTTTAATTAAGTTACTTTCTTTATTTAACTTCATTTTTTTTTCACTCAAACATATCAAGATTAAATAAAATTCCTGGCATCATTAATCACTGGTTCATGAATTTGAATACACTAATTACTAAAAGTTTTAATAATAAATCAAGTATAAAAGCGTATTGAATAACGATTTGATCTTAATGACACTTAATACTTTATTTGATGTAAAAAAAAAGTCAATATAATTAATTAGACATAACTCAAAAACATCTTCCATTCATTAAGAAATTTATTTAAGAAAAGTAGAAATAAGAACTACCACTATGATAAAAAGAAAACTAAAAAATTAAATTATACCTCAAAATTTTCTTTCATCTTCACTAAATAATTAGCCATAATTACTCAGAACAGTCCAGCTAACATAACTTATAAAAACCCCCATACGAAAGGATTAAATCAAAAACATCTCCAGAGAAATTTAGTTTCTTTTAGTTGAAAAAAAGGTAGTTTTTAACCTCAACTATTTCATGACATCTTTTTAAATCGATGAGTCGGAAAATCGCAGTTGATAAACTCTTCTCCTCAGAAAAATAATCATCTTTTTAATCCCGCAAAGATTTCGGCTTGACTTTCCATTTCTCTCTCTTCAATCCCGAGCAAATTATTTCTTTTTCCGTCGAAATAAAACCATCGAAGCCAGCCCATATCTTCACGGATCGCCGATTGTTTTCAGCTACTTCACTGACTGAGAGATCCGAATGTGTTTGTGTTTTCGAAGGAATCGGAGGTGGCTGCGGGGGACGCGAAGGTAAAAACAAGGGTTTTCGGGAATCTCCTCTTCGGAACTGATCCCTTCAATGTGTTTTAGGGGGGCGATCCCTCCCCTTTCTTACTTCGAAACGATCGATCAGTATGTTTGAAAACAAGCTGACACCCAGACTGATGGATGCTTGCTGTTATTCTTGGGAGCTACGATGAGTTTCAATTCCCCATTGGGAATAGCTTTATAATTTCTTCTCTTTACCGATACTTCAATACCCTTTTTGAAGTAGAAAAATGTTGTATTACAGGCAAATATGCTCGTAGTCATTTTTATGATTAGTTTCTTCATAAGAAAGTCGAAGCTTATTTTTTCGGTTCTCTTTTTTATGAATAAACTTAGTCCCAGACATAATAATAAATTTAATTCCCATATAGTACCTATATTTAAAAATTAATTTTTTTTTCAAACTTTGGGATTTAGGTGCTTTTTAAAAGAGCGATAGCTGTGAAATTATTGTTGATATAATGATAAATAGAAGCATGTATTTTCCGAAATGTGTTTTTAAAACAGAAAAAATAGCTAAATATTTTTCTGTATGTTCCTATTACAACAGTGATGCATTTTTAAGTATTAAAATAAATGTTAATAATTTTCCGCTTATTAATTAGGTATAAAATTCACGAAAGATAGAATATGTAACTTAATTTTGTAATTATAATTTTAAAATCTATTTTTGAAAAGTAGGAAGTTTGATAGCAATAGTCTCACGGTCGTATTCTGAGCCTCTGGCAACCTCTAACAAACATTGATTTGCTTGATTTGGTATTCTGACCACCGTTAATCCACTTCAATTAACAAATATTTGTTACTTAACAAATCAGCCAACAAACGAGTGATTTAAGTTGAACTACCAATCAGAATCGAGAATAGAAAAAATGGCGTCATCTCATCAGTCTATTCCTAGGCCTATGAAAAATCGTGAACATTTCATTTTGAGACTCTGGAAGTATTTTTTCATTGTTAAAGTGTTTTCAATAGAGAAAAAATAGTTTTACAATTGTATAACAGTGAATTAACATTTAAAATATTCTTAAATCACATCAATTAAAATCCGCAGAACAGCTCTCTTCTAACGTGTAAGTCCGCCCAGATAGAAGAACTATTTCATAACTAAGATCACTAAAAAATACATTCTCCAAAACAATATATTTAAATGTTTTGGAAATCCATATAAACAACTAAGGAAACACTCTCAGATGTTCTTAAAACCTTAAAAGTAATCTAAACTCTTGGCACTACTTTTCCCTTCAATGTTTTTATACTAAAACTTTCTCCCCTGACATAGATTAATGTAGTATGGTGGTGATGGTAGTGGACTACGGACCCGAAGGTTGTGCGATCGGATCCAGCAAATGATGTTTTTTTTTAATTCTTTCAGAGCATTGAAATTTTTTTTGTGTGTAGTAGAAAATTATCTTGGAATTTTACAAATATTTCTAGAGAAATAAGACACAAAAATATATATTTTTTTATCGTAAACCTTTTTTCTTTCTTAGAATTAAACTACCCTCATCAAAAAATTTGCATCAAAGTATTGAATCAGAATAATGAATTCCAATTAAAAATAAATTTATTGAAAATATTTTCTTTTTTAATTAAATTTATAATGATAGCTAAGCGATCATTATAATCAGTTAACAAAATATAATAAAAGCAAATTAATTTTTTCAGGCTGTTTTAATTTTATTTCGAAATCTTTCTGATCACCTTTAAACAAATTTCTTGAGATTTCTGATTTTTCAAATGATTTTAAGTGTTGAGTTCTTTTATTATACATATTATTTTTTAAATGTAAAAAGTGAATCCAATAGAGTAAATTTATTCTTTAATTGAAGAACTAATTATTATTTTGAGAATTTGTTTCAATTCAGTAACGTTTTATAAAAGATATGAAATTATTTCTATAATTTAAGACATTTCCATATTGAGATAATAAAAATATTTTATATTTCTTTCTTATATAGGTAGTTTAATATTTAAGAATAATAATTAAGTTTAATATTAAAAGAAAATTTTATTTTTTAAGCTATAAAAGATTATAAAACAATAAAAAATTAATTAATCTTCATTAAAAATCATCGACTTTTAAAGTAATACAGTCAAAAACGCTTTTATTTCCTGCTTTTTCGCGAATTTCTTTCCTATCCTATTCACAACTGAAAGATCTCCACCAATCACGATTGAGCTTTTTTTTATCGCCAACGGTTTCGCTTGTTCGCCAGCTCTGGTGCCACTGACAAACGTAACAAACGTTTGTTAGTTGATCATTGCGCTCAGAATGCCGAATCAAGCAAACATGAATTTAACAAATTTTTGTTGATTTGTTGATCGGGCGATTTATCAGAAAGCACAGAATACGGCAGTCTGTTAATGACTGATGTTTTTGAAACCATAAAATAGATTTATCATAGTATTAAATAAAATGTTTTTTAAAAACTTTCCTCCAATATTGATAACCACCAGGGAAGTGTCATAATTTATCCTCTTCTCCCGAAACTCCAAAATGCAACTATATGAACTTTTCATATTTTCAATTACACGCACTATTATAATTTTCTAAATAATCTTTTAGAAATAACAATTTTTTTATTTTTCGTGATTAGGAAAATATTGTTTGAAAGCCCTTTTGATAGCAATTAGTAAACTTTATCTCTCACACACATTTATCTTTCATAATCATTTTTGAAATCCTTAATTAGTTATTTAAACGACTTAAAACTATTTCTTATTTTGTATTCCCGGTGTCAGCCAACGGGGAATGCTTCTCTGTAATTACAGGTTTTCGTTCAGAATCACATAACTAAACAAACATTTAAGGGACACGAATTTCCCTCAAGGTGTGGGCTTCGTATACCGATGAACTTTCCTTTTCTTTCTATAAGTTTATAAGATTGGGTTTTAAGCAAACTAATAAACATTCTATATTTTTTGTTCAAAATCCTTTAAATATTTATAAAACCCATCAAATTCAAACTCCAATTCAATTCATTCATAAAATGTGAGGTCCCTCTTGGTCCGGATCACATCTTTTTTGTCCAGCGATTTTAAGACATCTGATTAATCATGGAGAGGTCCATTCAGTGGACAGCTATACTCAGAAAATATCATTGAGATAGCCAAATGTGTCATCTCTGCAGACGGCTATTTGTAGCCATTTGTCTTTCATGGACACGAGACCAACCAGATTCAAACCTTAACCCTTTACCCATTAAAATAAGCACCACTGTCCCTCGGTACAGTCGGTATTATTCTATTTATAAAAATCGGTAATAAAATTACTTGACAAATAAAACCATCTAAGTAAGGTTTCCTTAATCATAGACTAAGAAGGCATACTGGAATGACTCCAGTCTGCTTGAGAAATTACTGTGTGTATACGGAGGTGTTAAAGGCCAGCGAGACACCTAATTAAGGAATAAGGAATCTCGACTGAGGACTTCAGTGATTTCGGATTCAATAGGAGCAGTGGATTGCTTGTTGAATATATCCAGAGTGCCTTGGTTTCGGCTACAATAATGTGACTCATCAAGCTCTAAATGAGCCATATCCCAGATGTTAATTTCATACATAGTTATAGTAATGTGATAGTGTTCGCTAGTTCAGTCAGGTCTAATGAAGCAAGTTTGGAGAAACGTTTTGATATCAGGTTAAAGTGAGTTAAAGGAGCGCTCTAAATAAGAGAATAGGACTAGGATTGTGCTGAATCTGATTTTGTTTAGGTAAATTCAGTTCTAAGCTATGAGAACTGCAATACTTTTATATTTTCCAAATTGCAGAAAAAATTCGTTAATATTGAAGCATTGAATCAATTTATGATTATGGCCATCTTTATTAATCAATATATACTTGCCAGTTTTTGTTCATCCATATTAAGAGTGTAATAGTAAAATAACTTTAGTTATAAATATTAAATAATAGTGTAATAATTTTTTGTAGTAATTCTCGCCAAACATTTTTTTTACAATTCCCAAGATTCAAAATACGACTTTTGGTGTCAATTGATTTCACTATGGTAAATATATATTTTTTTTTTTAAATATTTTTCATGAAAAGTGTCATTCACAATTTCTGGAATTAAAAATATAATTAGTCCATATTATTGACCGAAAAAATATTTAGCACGGGTTTAATAATTTCAAGAGGTGGACTTTATTATAATTTTCCCTACTGAAAAGGAACCCTTTGAATTTCGAGGATACATCTCATTATTCAGGGTGTTTCAAAAGTCCGTTTCACAGCTTTTATTTTTGAAACACCCAGACTACTCCTATTTTTATAGTTCTTTTAAATACCGTCTTACATTTTTAAGGTTCTTCTCATCTTAAATGCGCAAACCCTTAAAAATGATAATAAGTATTAGCAACATCTTATTGAATTTTTAACTTATTTAATGAAATATGATAAATTTTTCACATCATACTTAAATCACAGTTTTTAAACTTAATACAGTTTCGTATAGAGATCATTAAAAAGGTATGATCAAATACAATGCAGGGAGAAATTCGCCTTTATCTTCTTTCATTCGTTTGTAAATAAAATATCACGATTCCAGCTTTTACATAAAGTGAATTAGGCATTGATATTTTTATTAAATAAACTAAATTTATAAATATTGATGAACAAATGCTTCTTAAAAATGTTTTAACACACTCACATTTTCAAATATGATTAATTTGCTTTTACATTTTAGTGCCGCTTTGTATTTTCTTTTTTAAATGCTGAACCTCAAAAAGTAGCAACAAATTTCTTCCGAAACAAAGGAAACATATTTACATGCTCGGATTTATCACATTGCCTGTAACTTTATATTTTGATTTCTAAAGAATAAAGTTAATACAATCGAACAATCATCCAATTAGTAGATGGTATTAATCATCAATCGATTAAAAACTTAAATACAAATATTATTACTATAAAACAGAAATCAACATAATCAAACAATCAACAAATTAGTTGTTGATTACAAACAAGATTTTCAAACTACATTTCGAAGTAATCCGAAATTTTTAGCTCCTATCTATTTTAAGCAATGGAGTTGGGAGTACAATACATGGCTAACAGAGGATTTGTTTCAATTGCATTAAAAAAAATATTGAAATCTAAGCTCGAAACTGAAGCTTGGGAAATTTTTGTACGAGCAGATTTCTCTTTTCAGGGAAATGCTTATTTGTTTTCTAAAATACGGTGAGCCCAGGCTTCCTCTGAAGCAGGCTTTAGATTTTCTCCTTTCTTTTGCTGCCTTTACATATTCTGTTGCCCTTTTTATGTTACTCGAAGCACTTATTTTCAATACCTAGTGAGTTTTTTCAGTTAGTATCCCTGTACTGAAGATAGATTTTAGGTTAATTAATGAGCGCATATTCTTTCAAAGAGGATACTTCAATGTTGCCAACGAATGGTAGAAATATCAAGAGTGAGCGTTATCTAGTGGTAGTACTAGTAAGTTGATTCGATGAATAGTTTTACTACTTAGCCACTACTAATAGATGTTAGAAATTTCATAATAGGATATAGAACATAATCCTCATTTGATGTTTCCAAAACTTTTATAGCATTACCTAAAGAAAATTTTTTACCCAACAAAAAATTCTCTGAAAATTTTTCTTATGTGTTCTATTTTTCCCTTTCCTTGTTCAATTTTGCCCTGGTTTTTACCTATGGTCTGTTAAACTGGATTATAATGCGAAGTTGATAAACAATCTCAAGAATGATTTCTCAGTATATTCCTACTAAGCGTTTATATTTGAGATTTCAAAGATTTTATCATTTTATTATTCTCGTAATATTTATTGCGAGAAACCCTTCTGTAGAAGAGAATAAAGTAAACCATAGAAAATCAACTGAAAAAAATTTGACAAAGCACAAAAAATTTCCAGGATGGCAATAATAAAATTAATATTATGAATACAGATCTTTCAAAAAAAATCCTCAAAAATATTTGTTTCAAGAAAAAAATAATATCACGGTCTCTTTTAGTGCACATATTTATGGAATTAGATTATATCATTGTCAAATCTTCAAATCTTCTTCAAATCTAACATTTCAACTTGTTTAGAGGATTGTTCTCAGCAGGTACTTCTTATCGTTTAGAGCCTCTGTTTAAATAAAAACAATAAAACAACCGAAGGCGTAGAGGTCTCTTACGATTTCCCTTAACAAAATATCTTAAAGTCTCGGTATGAAAAAAGCAAGATAAATGTAGAGATAATCTCGTTACAAAAAGCACCCATTGTCAGTATTCGTGACTTCAAGGAATTTTTCCCTCTCTGTTTCCGAGTTATATTTTTCTCGTTGAATCCTATTGTACCGTTTTCTCTGGGATTTTTATAGAATGACTGCGGATACTTTTAGAACACTTTTTCATGGAGTTTATGATAATTTCATTTATTTTTTCATTATTTTCCCCCTCTTTACCCTCATGGGTAGAGCGAAGCTTTGAGATTTTTTTTTAGCACAAAAAATTAATTTGCCATTTTTAAACTGACGATTCAATTCAGTTTCTTCATTGACGTTCTTCATTTCACTCAAAATTCAGACACCGCGCGGGGAACTACTTTGTTTTTTTTTTCTCCAGGGTCAAGTAACGTTGCAGTCATAGTATAGATAGTGGACTCTCGGTTAAAATGGACCTTTGCTTCAACGTATATAAATGTATGGATTAAATAAATGGTTATTGCTTTTAGTAGCAAAATAGAACCAATTTCTTTTACTTGATTAGGCTGGGCGCGCACGAGTGACTAAAGTCACGGCGACCAGGATTACTAGAGTATCAAAAATATCACTAGAAAACAATGGATCTCTATGAAGAAATTCTTGGCAATCGGCCAACTGTCACGTCACCTAGTGCGCGCACTCTTCAATCACTCTTCAAGTGTTTCAATAGCCAAAGCAACAATTTTGTCTTTGTCGCCCGTGCGCGCTCGCCCTAACACAGTTTTGTCAAAATGTTAAAAAAAAGTCTAAATAAAAAACTATAAATTTGAGATAGAAAAATTTTAAAGGAAGCTAGAATTTATTTAGTAGATAAAACAAAATTCTGCATTATTTTTAGGTATCATGGGGAAATATTGGGCTCTAATCCACTCATTGATTTTTATTGATGATTTGCTGCTATTTCTTGAATTTAATAAGGGACATTTTAAACATCCCATTGAACCCTGCCGAAAAACCAAGACCTTCTTATAGAAGAGCTTACAACTCCTGTCCGTCATCACATGTTAACTCCTCGGATTAAATACGTTTTCAGGACTGATAAAAGTGTTTTAGGAAACATTTAATTTAATACCAAAATTTCATTCCTTTTGCACATTTTTCTTGCATTTTCTTTAAATTTATACGTATAGTATAAACTTTTTTTTTGGAAACAAAGAATGCCATGTAGGATTTTCTTATTATTTTCAGATAACCAAAGAAGTTTAAAAAAAAAAAAAAACAATTTTGGTAAAATAAAAATATTAGGGTTACGATAAAAATTTCAATAATTTGATGGTAAATTATGTACTTAATTGCATTAATTTCTTTGAATTATAATGAAATTTAAAAACGCCAACGTTCTAATTAATATTAATTAAAGTTATGACGTCGTAAGTTGTGAAGTCAAAAGCTGGAGCCATTTAACGCCATCATGTAAAATTGATTGATAAGACCTTCTATAAAGGCTTCTTCTTGGACAAACCCAAACCAGCAATTTTAATCGAATCCAGAGAGCCATAGAGAGGAAGACACGTAGTGCTCACCATCCACAACGACAACTTACCGATGGAAATTTTCTAAAATAGAATTGGCAACACCGTCTATTCCTCGGCATAATCAGACCGAACAAAATCTGGGAAGCACACAGCGTCCAAACGCCCTGGGATAAAACGAATCCGGCTTTCTAAAGAACAGCGCCATTTTTACCCGGATTCCCATTTCAGAGCTAGTATTTGTAAAGACACAAAGAAAATGCTTTTCGGACGAGGGGAACTGGTCATAAAAAGACTCGTTGCCAGCTTTCGGGAATTGGAACTGATAGGTTAGATTGTAAAGTATTCAAATGTCCCCCAAAAGAATTTTTTTGTATATTGGAGTGAGGTAGGCCATACAATGACGGTATATTTTGATACTGAAATTGAAGCTATGGGGGAAATAGCTCCCAGAGGCGGGAGACATTTTCCAGATAGATATGCTATTTGAAAAGGGTATTTTCGATACTTGAGTTTAAAAGATTATCTTTTGCTGTTGTAAGTTCAAATTGAAAAACAATACACAGGATTTGAATGTAACTTCGGTAGAAAATTCAAAAATGTTTGCTACACTGGGAAAAATACATTATGTTATAGATACTATAAAGAAACAGATATAAAAAATAAGGTAAAACACTATTCTTATGGAAATTTACATTTTCTGGAGGAAGACCCTTCTTTAATTAATATTTAGTACTAAATTATGCTTATGGTCAAAAATTGATTTATCTTCTGAATTTTAAATACAGTAGCACCTTCACACTATGTAAAAACCTTCATCCCTCTCTAGCCAGAAAAGTTCCATATTAAAGACTCTACCCCCGAAAATAAATCATGGATAAAAAGGAGTAGTATATACTTGGAAGTTGAAAAAGCCCTGATTTAGTTTAACAAGTAATAAAATATTGACTATTGGAATTACCTTTGAAAAATATTTCAGCCATTGTTTATTCTAATTTTAATCACATTTTATTTATTTAGAAAAAAAAAGATTAAAAGTATGTTAGGCAATTGACAGTAACAGCAATTGAATCTAATTTGTAAAAAAAATCCGAACTTTCCATAGTTTTTTTTTCAATAAAATGAAGCCTTATAAACATCGTCATATTTGAAATTTTATTTATTAGTAAGTTCTTAATTAGTTTGGTAGGTAATTATTAAGATATCTGCACAAAAAATTAACTGTGTTGCTTTCAAACTAAATTTAATTTATATCAGAAAATCAATAGGGAAATTATGTACAATTTTATTTTTAAAACGAAGAGTATTTCTCTCCAAAAAGATCTTCTAGTGTAGCAATTAAAATATCTCCAAGTTAAAAGAATCAATCAAATCAAATTCTGCCCGGGCCTAGTGGCCCATCAGGCGGTGCCCATCTACGTTAAGTTATAAGAAAGTTTCTGTTAATTTAAAAAAAGCGATTTTTTACTCCATTGTATATGAAATAAATAAATTGAGTAAATAAAAAGTAACACAAATTTAACGAAAAGGTTATCTTTCAAAATGCAGTGTTAACCTTGTTGAAATGTAGTTTGTTCATAAGAAATATTAACCTTTTCAAAGAAATTTTTAAGAAGCCCTAAGACTATCAACTTAGTAGAGTTTCTCTTTATTCCTCTTTAATACTTTCCAGTAATTAATCCCCGTTGGAATTATTTTAAGCATAGTAAATAATAATTTTATAATGAAATGCTGTTGCATTTCAGCACAGAGTAAATAACATATTACATAACATTTTAAATGCCTACATAATTAGTTATTAGTGCTTTAAAATATCAGTTTCAAACCTTGCAATATTTGACCTAACCTATTCAAAATATGCCCCTCCAGTTTTTCAGTTAAATTGCATCCAATAGAAGTCTTACAACGCATATATTTATAGACATATTTCCCATCGCTCTATATAAGAACTCGGGGAAACGCAAAGCTATTTCCCAAAATGATAGGATTAATATGCTTGGTCTCCCTTTCAAAACAACCTCCTCAATCCATCATAAAAAAAAGATCCTCCCAACTTACTCGAGATTTTACTTTATTTCGTTGAAAAGGGATAGTATGGTTAAAAAACTGAACTTTATTTTTTTTTATTAATAAAGATGACCTTTCAGTTTTTTAACCTTTTTTTTTTTATAAAATTCTCATAATATTCGTTCAACTTCCCCTTTTTGACCTTTTGCTCTCAAAGCGAGTTACACCGGGGTCTCTCTATTCCTCTGTGGAAATCGGAATACGAAAGATGGGGATTTACTAATATCTTATTGCCTATTAGCTGAAATCTTTACCCATTGCGACGGGTTTTTTAATTCTGCTTTTGGTGATCGCTGTCAAAAAGATTATAATATTTTTAAAAAGTTTTTATCGTTGCATTACTTTTTCTTACATTGAATCTCATGACATGAATTACATTCTCATGAATTTAAAAGGCTGTGTTGTTTCTATCAAAAATTTTTATGAAGGTTTTTTTTTCTGAAATGATGAGCACAAGGTTTTTAAACAAATGCTTGAAAACCTAACAAAAAAATAAAAGCCTATGGAAATGTTAAGACATGCAGTAAGAAACCTGTTTTATAGGGAAAAGTGATTACTATAGGTATTCTGTAAACTCAAAATTATTTATATTAATTTCTTTTGAATAAGAACAGTTAACTCTACGAAACTTAGAAATTATTAATGTTTATAGAAAGAAAAAGAACTCAGTGAATTTCACTCACTTCAAACTGTTTACAGAGCTCAGATTCAGAGAGTATTTTTCATAAATATAATTTGCGATACATGTATATGCTTTCTAATAAGGCATAACGTTTCTTTCAATACAAACTTAATTTTCCTTTACAAATATAGAAACTTTTTTAAATTTGCTATATGCAATGCATAAAGAACCTTTTTATCAACAGAAAATATCTACGACAATGTTAGATACTCCGAGAAATGAAAAACGGATTACAAGATTTCGTCTGAATAGAAAAGTATCAGAATATTTAATGAAACAAAAACTAAACCTAGTAAAAACAGTTGCATACAATCGGCTATTTTTTTTTTTTTTTTGCATCGCTTTGAATTTAGAATCATACAGGAGTTAGTTTCTTGCTTTATATTAAACAAGTCTCTTTTAAATCCATCGTCCTATCTGATAAATTAAACAAAAGTAAAAGCTGTTGAAAATCTCTTCCATCTACAAATGCAATTACGAGGGTGTTTGCCAGGAATGCAAGCTCATAAAAGGGATTTTGCAGCTTAATTTGTATTGAACACAAGACAAAATGCTTTTTTAAACCGGTGTTTCTTGTGATGAATATTTAAACCGAACCATTAGTTGATAGAGATTTGATTCAGCAAATAATGCTCGATAAAAGCTTTGTTTCACAATATTCTCATTTCTATATTGAAATACGGAACGAGAATCGAAAAAAAAAACTGTATAAGTAACGGAATTTTCTTTCTATAACCACCAAATTAGCACTGGAAATTCAAAACCCTATTTAAAGTACAGAATAATTATCGAAAAAATATAAGTTTATTCAAAAATATTTTACAGTTGAAAAAAGTTCCCTTTTTCAACCTTATCCAAATTTCACCTGACAATAAAATCTTAAAAACCACTTTAATCGACAACTAAATTATATTTCTACTTAGTTCACAGTTGAAAAGTGAAAAATAGGAAGACTAAAACGAATAAAATTTAAAATTATTATGAAACTGAGTCATTAAGGCTCTATTAATGGAGTAAGTGAATATCAATGATGTCAAATATGTACTGGATAAAAAAAAAAGGTGAAACACTTCTAAATTAAAAGTAAACTTTATTTTAACTTAGTTTACAGCACAAATGATAATAAAAGAAAAACAAATTAACTTAAATTTCAAATTTAATAAAAAAATACAATGAATGGACATCGATTTCACCAATTTCTAGGGGTTATCACCAATAGGGTGTAGTTACTTTCCCCTCTTTACACTCACGTGTATTAGAGCGAAACTTTGAGATTTTTTTTTGCGCACAAAAAGTCAATTTGCCATTTTTTTGGACTAGTTCCCTTCTTCAAACCGGTGATTCAAATATTTTAGCTATTCGGGATGATTTCATATCAAGGGAAGACATTGTGCTCAAAAAGGGGGTCTGGTGTTCTTCCCCCAGAAAAGACACTTAGGACACTTCAGACACTTCAGACAATTAGGACAGACCGCCTTTTTTTGGTACGCAAAAGAATTTTTGAGGGGGAAAAACGGTACAAAACTAATCACCATAACTTCAGGAGAGGATTAAACTCCAGAGGAACACCTCGTGGATAAGACCCCAGAGACGCACCTCCTGCAATATAATATTTTATGAAATCAATTGTTTTCAAATTTAAAACTAACAACTTGTAAATTAGCTTGAATAAATAAGCTTCATTCATTCATTAATTCAGCTTACCATTTAGGAATTTTTGAAAAAAATATCTTTACCAAAAAAGTATTGAAAAAATCTACATCTACATTTTTTGTCTACATTTTTCTCATTGGGTGGAATTTGGACAGAAAGCGCGACTTCGGTAGGACTTAAACGAAAAAGCGGGAAATTCGGCCTGCAGGACAGAAAGGTAAAAAGTGTGAGACTGCCCCGCCAAAATTGGGACGGCAAGTCACCCTACTAAAAAAACCCCTTAACCTAACCTAATAAGAAATTACTGGGTGGGTTGTATTTTTATGGCACGAGGTCCACAGAGCGCGAACCAGGATTAAAAAGAATTAGGAAAGATTGGAAAAGAAAACAAAGTCAGCACAACCTCCCTTGTTACTATGTTAAAACTCTTTTCGGGTTCCTTTTTATTTTTCTGAAATACTAAATGACCTAAACACAAAAATTAGTCACAAGATTTTATCCTTAAAGTATATCATTAATCTTAAGTCAGATAATTGGAATCCAAAATTCAACCATTGAATCCAAGATGCAACCATTCGATAAACCTCTTACTTTATGTCCAATTCCATTAGTATCAAACAGAGGATTCTGCAACAGTTTACCGGAAACCAACTTGTTGCCAGCAGCAAAAGCAAAAAGAACGCTCCTTTTCCCTTTTCTCAACCAGTTTCCCTTCTTTACTCCAGTTACTTATCTCATGGGAAATCCCATTCCCAGAAGACTTCCAAAAAAGAAGAATTGACGGCTAAAATGGTTCGATAAAAGTCTAAATGGAACAAGAATCCGATCCCTCTAACACCTTTTTTCATCGTGCCTTGTCTTTAAGAAAACGTCATTATCATTTTCCCTCGCATCTTTCTTGAAGTCTGTCTTATTTTTTTTTCCAATCCAGGAAACTTCTACGAGAAAGAAGCAGAAGAAGAAAAAAACGGCGAGGAACTCTTAACATAAACCTTTTATCAGTATCCCCTTCAAAGCCAAGAGACGTTTTTATGGTAGATACTCATTTCATGCATAATGGAGCTGTGTGAGTTTCCCCTGCCGTTGTCATCAAAAGGGAAGTAATCTGAGTCAGATATTGATTGGTTAATTCACATGATTTCAAAGACGATAGTTAAAGAACTGCTTGTTTCAAATTGAAAAAAAAAAGAAAAGATGGTGTCTTTTTCCTATAGGATGTGGATTGGAAACTGATAATCCTTATCTGGATATGAATTTCCGAAAAAGAAGTTGAGGAATTTCTCATGAGCTTTTTCTTTTCTTAAAGCCTCATTATTTTTGTTAGAATGAATTCTGACTTTTAAAATGTTTTCAAATATTTAAAGGAATATGAGACGATTTTTCAAGGGTTTTTTTTAAAGCATTAGGTAAAAGTAAATCAAAGTGGCTATTTATTGTCAAATGTATTCTGGAGTATTCTGGATTATAATTTATACAAAAAATCTAAACTAAATTTACAGCTTTGAAATGTATAATTAATCATCAATGATAACAATATCCGATTGATGATGATACAAGAATTTGATACAAGAAAGTTTCAAACAGTGTTGCTAGATCGAGTGTTTTCCCTAGTTTGTATTTTGCAACTTATACATTCTTAAAGAAAAATATGAGAGTAGAACATATAGTCCTGATAAATTAATGACTCATTTTGTATGTTTATGAATTAAAATTGTCCTTCAAACGGGAGAAAAAGAGGTTTTAAGAGGATTTCACCAATTTTAAGCCGAGTCGTCTGTATTTTCAAATGATTGTTCAGTTAAATGGAATCTATAAGTTAAGCAGATAAACATTTTTATGAACCTAAATTTTTTTGTAACAATTGTTATTAATACCTTCAAATCTTTTAAAAAAAATACAATGCTACAAAAAATTAAGATGAGCTTCGAATTTAGTGTAATAAATTGGGGCTCGTCTCAAAACATCTTATTAAGGAACATGTCCCTTAATTATATGTTGGAGTGCCAACTAAAGTCAATTAAGTTTCTAAATGCAATTAAGATTAGTTCAGCTTCCAAATCCATGGAAATGTTTCTCTAAGTGTTTACGTTCCTTTTCCAGTACAATGAGAATGGTCTTATTAAGTAATGCTGGTATAAGATAATTGTTTTAGACACGAGTTATTCAAAGGAATTTGAAGGCTTGAACCCTCTTTTTTCCTACTTAGACTGTCTTCTAAATGTCATGTTTATTGAAAAAAGGTCTTATAATCATATAATTAGTATTATATTTTATCTTCATTCTCAGAATGTTTACAAAATTTTCTTTTTTTAATAACAATAAGAAGACATACTAAGATTTGGCCCCAAATTAAACAAATTGCTCATTGCGAACAACTGAAGTGTTAACACAAAGGTGGGATGAAAATTTTTCCCAATTAAAGAAAAGGTTATAAATTAACAAAAGGAATGTACACAAAACCTATTAGCTAATAATGAGCAAGATATTTTGGCTAAAAAATAAATTTAGGTTAAAAAGTAATTTAATCATTAAAAAATTAAAAACCACCGTTTGGTCTTCTTTGTGTGATTTATATAAAAAAGCAGAACATTCGGATTTTTGATTGACTTAATTCACTTTAAGCTCCTTAAGTTAATGTGACGCATGAGGCCAGGAGCGATGAGGCCCTCCATCCCTGCCGGTCAAGTGCTTCTGGATTTTTGCGATTGCCGTCATTAGTTAACGCTACAACAGCCAGAGCCTGATTTCTGCCCAGGGCACCCATTTCAAAGGTGCCCCCCAAAATGCTTAAAAAGCTAAGAAAATGTGAAATAAGTGTAAAATTAACTTACTAAGTTTATACAGCTTTTGAACAAACAATTTTTACGTGGTGTTTACAGATGATAGATTACGTTATTTTAAGTCAAATAAATTTAAGTTTTATTTTAAAACATGTCGGGGGCCCCCAAATGGGTCTTTTGCCCTTGGCCCATGAACTTGTAAGTCGGCCCATGGACTACAGCTACTACTTGATATTTACAGAATTTAGTTCCTAAGACAAGTACAATAAAAGTAAAATATTTTTAGAAATAGATCGACCCAGTTAAACTGGAATAAATCGATCTCTCGGGACTAAAATGTGTAAAAAAAAACACATCAATCACTACATTTTAGGAATTTCACAGATTAACTCTTGTTTCAAAACAACACTATAGTTAAGCGCAAGCTATAAAAAAGATCCCCGTGCACTCTGTAGTCCATTCCCTAAAATGCAGTCTCACCGGGAATCCTTTCCTACCATACTAATGGGAGCTGAAACGACTCCCATCAGAGCATAAGTGCTCAAAAAAGAGTTCCAGGAACTTTTCTCTGAGTAAATCTATTTCCGAATAACCGCCATCAAGCTAATACGAATCGAATTAACTTCACCTAAACCTACTCACTTAAGTGATTGAGTCACTGACAGAACGAGGCTTCACTATCAATTAAGGGGGATCCCCCCCCCCTTTCCGAATAAATATAAAGTCTCAGTCAATTCCATCACGGCGTCCTTTTAAAACCCATATGCCGGACCCGAGAGCTCATTAGACGCGTCCAGATCAAAGTGACACACGACGTGATTCTCTAATTACACGACGCAGTTGACACGCTGGACACCTGAGAGCCACCGGTCAGTCCCTGCGTCCATTAAAACTTGGACACGGGTTTCGGGTTTGTTGCTGGTGGGATTCTATTAGGTCTGATGGTATTAAACAAGTTGCATTGAAAGGGATGCCTTGTTTGTGGGTATCATATAAAGTCCGGGGGATGTAGTATTCGGATTGAAGGTTTGGGGAGGCATTGGAGAATTGGCCGGGATGGGGAGATGATAGGATTTTATTTCCCAACTGAATAGAATATGCTTATCTACATGGTCCATTCACTAGTTCGTCCTGAGCTGATTCAATCTTCTTGGTAAAGCTTCAGATTGAATGAAAGAGCTTCATTATACCCATGGGTTATCAAATCGAGACGTATTGCTTCTTCTAAATTATATGAACTTTCGAGAGGGCGTATGCAAATGTACAGAATTAGTCCGAAAAACTATTCGGAATTTGAGCTTTCTCAGTTTCTTAACTGTTTAATGAATTTAACCGAAGATCTTCAACTTCGTAGTTGGTAGTTTTCCCAGGGACTCTTAAAATTTTATAAGATTGCTGTTAACCGCCCGGGTGTGTGATGTGGTCCTTGAACTAGTCTGCATCAAATAAAAGACTCAGCCAATTTATAGTAGATTAACAACTGGAGGAAGGGAACACAATTACTCATACTCTTTGAATTGTGTCATAAATAACATCTAATGTGTAATGTTTTACAAAAAGAATTCAATTGTATCAAAAAGCACTAAGGCTAAATACGAAATGCTTTCAGTTGTATAAAAGGATACTTACGAATACAATAAAAAGCACTCAACCATAAGCAAATGTTTTAAGTGTATTTTTACTGTATTTGTACTAATACACAGTGAACAAGAGAAAATATGGATGAAAACTAACATAATTTTACAAAAGCCAATGCTCAAAACTTGCAAGTAAGTAGACATGGAGCAAGTGATCAAATTATTTCTTCAAGACAATAGAAATCAAATATTTAACAACACGAGTAAGAAGAGGTTTGGAATAAAACAATTATCTTAAAGACGACCTATAAATTCTGTTCAAATTTTCACCATACACACCCTTGTCAAAAGCCAGTATAAATAATGAAAGTTAATAATTCAAAATTTCACGCATTCAACTCAATCAGAAAATTATCGTAATACTTTCATATAAAACCAAAATAACAAAACTAAACCCAAAATCTCCAAGATCAAATGCAAGAGCCGAGGTGATTGAGAGTAATGAATCGAAGAATGATGCATTGAAATTTCGAACAGATCTAAGTGTTTTGCCACTCAAATTCCTATGCTAATTCTTCTGTCTTAAGAAAATTTTCATAACCACTTTGGTAATTACCTCATACCAAAGCTAATGTGTGGGCATCCATTAAGGCTGGGAAGAATTTTTAGCCCCAGTAAAATGCAAATATGCTGTCTCTCACACGTGTATTTAATTCTGGAGGATGATAGCGGCCGGATAAAATAATAGAAAATTAATAATTTGGAAGTTTTCAACACCTAGGTTTGGGTATTAGAGAATTTGGTGTGAGTCGTCTAATTTTCATTGTGGGTGGGATGGTATGATTGGTTTGGAAATGCAAGTAATTTTAACAGTGGTCTGTACTAAAGCAGGCGCGGATCCAGCACGGCTCCAAGGGGGATGCACTTCCACACCATCATCTTTTAACACAAAATGTCAGTAGATTTTCTAAAAAAAGTATCACTCATGATTCCCTTGTGGTACCACTGGAGGTATGGGGGCCCTCTCCCAGAAAAATGTTTTGAAATTTAACCTGTAAAAGTAGGGTTTTAGCTCATTTTTAAGAACCTTTTTTGGAACCATTTTTAAGAACCTTTTTTCCACGCCTGTGCTAAAGGATGGTGGAGTATAATGGGCGGTACAAAAATATCCCACAGTATAAAACAATAAAATTTTTAATTACTACCTAAATTGAGCTAAATTAAACTACCTATTTACCACACCTAATTTGAAGAAAAATATATTTAATTTCACAACAATTTTTTTTTTTGCATAGGTTTTTACGTTGGAGGAAAATCCTGTCAGCTGGCGTGCGCCATATTTTAGGAACAGGCGAGTCAGCTTTGGCCCATGAGCCATACTTTGCAGACTCCTGAGCTACATAATCCTCAAGAATCTGCCACTGGGAAAAATAACTGTTGTTTAAAGAGATTCTGATATGTGACGAAAGTAAAGAGGGTACAACTAAATAAAGTAAGAAAAAGTTACTTCAAGAAACACTGGACTGAACTAAATTTAAATTTAAAAAATGAAGACACTATGTAACAAATAATTTTTTTTTGGCATAAAAACACAAGCTATGCATACCAGTGGTGTAGTCAGAAAAAATTACCACGTTTAATATCGGAATTTCGGGAAGATATAGTTCACTTTTAATTATTTTCAGTGGTTAAAAAAATGAAAATAATTTAATTTGGGGAGGTAATACATCCTAATTACGCCCCTGATGTTATACCTTAGCATAATGTAACATTATTATCATATAACATATTAAACATAAAATCATATGATTGTTTGAAAATTAAAGGGTTATTGATGTGGTACTTTGCATACAAAGCATTATATCCACAAGAGCTCTCGTGGCAATAATTGAACTCCATCCCTGTAGTAAATAAATAAAACCGATACTGTACTATTATATTCAACACTGCCAATCTTTCTAACACTAATAGAAAACAAGCGTGCCATTTTCCTAAGTCCTTACAAATATTTTAGTAAAATATACTAATACAACTAATTTCTAATTATATAAAATAAATTCAGAAAAAGGGTATAATATTTGACAGGTAAAACCTCTTTTCCGATTCTTCTATCTTAGTGGTTTCCAAGTGTTGGTCCGTGGTTTATCAGATCGATGAAGAGATGAGGTGTTACGACACAAAAAAAAAAATAAGGGTTATCTAGAGATCTAAGGATTAAGATATCCGTGCAAGATGTCATGCATGGGTACAAATAAAAATGAATCAAAAGGCACCAATGTCAAAAATGCTGGGATGTTGATCAGCAGAAAGAGGCTGAAGAGCTAAGAGATGCTTAAAATCAGGGAAATTCAAGATCTTATGAAAGATGGTGAAGAGGGAAGGGAAAATCGATCCCTAAAAGCAGAGAGGTTCAAGAGCAAAGAAATGCTGAAGAACCAAGAGATGCTATGATAAGGGTGGTCTGTAAATTATGGTACTTTCGGCCCCGAATTTCTTCCGAGTTGGGATCTACTGTTCTTCTGTGTATGTCTCTGAACCACGTCGATAGTTTCTAAGAAATGGTTAGCTCCTGACAGTTAATTCTTCTTTCAAATATAAAACATTTATCAGTACTTATTCAGAAACCTAATATATTTACTACCCAAAACGCAAAAGAACTTCAACTATCAACTTCATGCTCCTCAAAACAAGCTTCCAAAGATTCAAATGCAGCTAAGAGCAATCTTCCATATTATTACTCTTTTAAGAAAACACTCTTATAGAATCTTAGGTTTAGTTTTCCTCTCATCATACTTTGTCCGTAAAAAACCTCAAAACTTTTGCTCCACAATGAACTTCTAAAGTAATGATAAACTTCATAACTTTTGGCTTCACTTTTCCTCTCGAATGTCTTGAATAACTTTTACAGTTTTATGCCTCTGAAAAAGAAATTCCTTAATCCATTTTTTCCGCTTTCTTTTCCATTCAATACCCTGGGCTAATGACGAGTGATACTCTATCCCTTCATTTATCTCAACAAATTGGCCACCCCTGTCATGAGCAATTACATTCAGAAGGAACAAATAACAGTCTCCGTGGCTTCAAAACATGGAGGCTTAGTCCGAGGATGGGAAACACGAGCCCGTTCCCTTGGAAACCGTCTCAGTCTCTACACACGATGCTGTTCGGAAGTTAGTAATTCTTTTCTTTCTCTTCCCTTTGTTTCAACACTGGTAAAAAAGGGTAGAGAAGATAAAAATCTTCGGCGGAAATCTCAACAACAATTAGAATTAGAGAGTAATTTTTTTGTTGTGAACCCATTTTTTTACTGAGGAATTAGTTTTTGCTAAGTTAAGACAAATTTTATGTTTACTCTAATGAACTCAATCGTATTTGTTTTTTCAAAATTACTCATTAATTTTTGAAAGGGTCAAAACGATAAACATATCAAAGTGTCATCATATTAAAAAGGCTTTTCAAGTGTAAATGAACATCTAACAGTAATATAATTTCGGTAAATCAAACTTATTGCAAGAGAAAACTATGTAACACTTTGTAATTAAGTTAACTAAAAGGGGACCATTTATAATCATTTATACTTAGGAAAATTTCGGTTTTATAGATAATATAAACTCCAAATGAGTTGAGTAGCTTAATGTGAGATGGGGAAATTTTGAATTATTTTAATTACTTACAATAAAAAATACTTACAAAAAATAGAGATTGTTTAATAAAAGTTCTATTATATTTTCTTTAAGAAATCAAGACAATTACTCAGGAAGGTCTTTTGAATTATCTTTAACGATCTAAAAACATTTTTTTAAAAAATTGATTGCCAATTTATTACTTTATTTTATAATATGAACAATCATACATTAAAAGGTAAATATATGAATAAAAATTAATCTTTTATAATTCTTTTCAATTTAAACTGTTTTATATTATTTTTACACAGGTGCTACATGGGTCTGTGAACAGCTTGTTGAACCAAAGTTAACAAGTTTTATCTAGTTATTAAAAATAACAAAAAATACTAAAAATCCCATCTTAAAATATGAGCTTTTAGAAAATACCAAACTGGTACTTCAAAAGGTTAAGACTCCTTAAAGGTTAAATGGCCAAAAAAGTTTTTTTTATCTGTTACAGAAAAATTGAAACACAAATTTTGTCTGTAGTAGATAACAGAAGTTACCCTGGGGTTTTTTACACCTCGGAAGTTTTTAGTTCAGATAGATTGTCAATTCAAATAATATTTTATTTACAATATGATCACAATGTACAAGTAATTCTGTGATTCAGAAATATACTGATTAATATCACATACACATATAAAATGGACCAGACATTTTTAAAGCCACATAAAAAAGGGAATGGTTCTTTAAATAATGTGTAGTAGTATGTCACAGTAGTTAACATCTATTCATTAATGGTATACAGCAGTTGAGTTTTTAACAGCACTGAGAACCTTTAAAAATAAAGTTTTGAAACAAAGCATATAATAAACCAAACAAACTTGTTAACAAACATACCTATAATTTGATTTGTAGTATTTCATTAAAAAAATCTCAGTTACTTCACCATTAAATTGTTATAAAACTATCATTAGTCATCCGAAACCTTACAAATGCATTACCTAACTATCTGGTTTTTCACCACATCTATTCTATCTCAGTCAAAAATGGTCCCTTACAAACCTACATTTCGACTCAGTTGTGTAGGGGAAAAAAAAGGGAGAGGGATATTGAAATTTTGGAGGATATGTGGGTTTCTTTTCCACTCTGAAGGGGAAAAAAGTAAGAGTACCTTTAAAGGCTGTAAAGCTAGTGAAATGCAAGGAAACTCCCTCTCTGTAACACTTATTTGGATACCAAACAATGCAGACAGGTGGCCTGAGGTACTATAATAGGGTCTTTAGGGGAGGGGAACACAACCTGCTCCAATTTTTATAACCTGGTGATAAGTTTATTTTTATTTTAGGAGGGGTTTTAGCCTAAAATTAGTTCTCCCCCCTCTCCTATCACTTGTAATGGAAGATGTAAAGTAACAGAATAGGGGTTTTCAGCAAATTTTGTTTTATTTTAACCAAAGGGGTTTTAGTTTCTGGACGACCCTTATACTTTTGTTAAATATGAAAAAAAAATCTTATACATTTTATGTCTTTAACAATATAAGGGTTGATTATGGGTATTCAACCAGCAAAAATAAAACAAGAATTTAACTGCAGTTTAATTCTTAAATTAAAGCATGTAGTAAGAAGAGAAGGTTCATGGGTCAAGTCAATTCATAATAGAGAAAATTCTATTCTATATTAAATTTTTTCAAATTAAATAAAGGACTTAAAAGCAGATGTATTAAAGAACTTAAAGGCAATTCAACACAGTGCAGATTATTTACATTGCACATTTACTTCCATTGAAATAATTAACGGATCCATATCATAATGATAAACAAAAAAATTGTTCCTTACATTCCATTTGCATTTTTCTGTTGATCGTTTTGTTTTTGACTAAAAGTTCAATATAAAACTTCATTACAAATATTTGATAACCAGTTCATAGAGTTTAATCTTATTCAGCTACTTTTATCAAAAGTCATGGTGGTTACCAATAAAAATTTTAACAGCTTTTTTAACTTTAATAATTACTTTAATAGCAACAGGTCTATTTTAAAATATCTGGTTCTGTCAGTTCACTCGATTTAAAAAAAAACTTACTTTTCATCAGAACACTTTAAACTTAGGAGAATCACTAAATTTATATGATATAGCACATAATCATTCTGAATAAATTGAAATAAAATAAATAAAATTATTTTTACAGAAAGCTTTACACAATTTACACCCATATGAAAACAATTTACAAATGTTTAAGCTATACATAGCTACATACACAAAACATATAATTTTATACAATGAATTTATATTTAAATGACAAGCAATAGCAACATCAATGTTTTAAAAGTAAGATTTGATGCAACATTGAAGCATACAAAGCAATTAGTAGTGCAGTTTTACCAAACAGGTAGCCTTTGAGAAAGAAAACCCAAAGTTATAAAATAAAAGAATGGGAGCATCACACACACACAAACTACACAGAATACTACCATAATAGTAAACAAGAACATAGCATTTAATAAATATCTCAACTGCTTGACTAATACATATGTTAAACCCTTTGAGAACTGTTTTCAGGAAGTAAATATTATGTACTTAAGAAATTCACCTGCATAAATCCTCAATTAGTTCTAAAGTACAAAAATTCTTCCCAAAGCAATGGCTCATGTAAAGTAGCATCAACAGATTTTTGGAGATCTATAAACCAATTAATAGCTCTTAGGACTTCCTACTGTCTAGACAGAGCTCATTTCCAGAAGTTTTGTTATTGGCATGGCATGGGAATTGATCACATAGGGTATGTTTGGGCCATGCTTCTTAAAATGATTACGATCTTTAGTATTAAAGATAAATTTTTCCTCAAACTGACCAATTCTTAACTTCTAAAATACTCTAAATCTCATGGGAGATTTTTCCCTTTGGCATTTTTTTGGTGGCCACACCAATGTTAATTGGGAATAAACAGCATTCAAAGTTAAATATTGTGAAATTCAATTGAAGTATCTGTTTGTATCAAACTTTCTTCCATGATTTGAAATATTGCACCAACAGGGATTAGGAAATGCACCAGGTGCTATTGCACATAAATGGTAGTTTTTTTGAGAATGATGAAAAAGAGCTAAACTCAAAACAAAGTTCATCTTCAGTTAATGTAAGCAAAGGATCTTGCTACCTCCAAGACTAATATATCCTTTAGAACAGGAGTCTTCAAAGTTTTCGGCCCAAGGGCCACATTTACTATTCCTTCTTAAGTGTAGTATGCCATACTTTTAAAGCCAAAAGCTAGCTCATTATTATATGAACTAAGTTAAGTCGTGAACTATTAGCAATTTCTCGTTTTGATCAATCTCAATGATGTTTCATGCTTTATTTTTAAATAATTTCAAACATTATCAAATTAGGCCAGTTAATAAATACTAATTAATTATCTTAAAACTATAGCCTTTGGTTTCATGCTGAAAAAATTGAAAAATATCTCAAACATCTTGATTTTTTTTTCAGATATCATCTTACATTTAGCTTCTTAGATAAGGGGATACTTAAGATTTAATGAAAATAGTTGAATTTTATTGTTATTATACTTATTGTTATTATACTTATTATTAATATACTAGCAATAAGCAGACTAGTTCACTCAAAATAATATTCTCCCTCTGACGTATCAAGTATGACTTGTAATAGATAAATAAAATTAGTTTATATTTCAGAAATTTTTGGTCAAGTACATGAAAGTTGATAGAAGCCTAAAACCTCCAGGAAGATACTAGTGCAAAATAAGGAATACATTCTAACGTTCTACACATGATTAGGATGACAAGATTATTCTTAGCTTTTTTACCTGTATTAACAAAAAAAAGGCAGATGATGATAAAGCACCTTTCAATAAAGCTTGTACTACAATGAATTGGTACAAACTTAAAACTGCAGCCCACATCAATAAACTTCAGATTTAACAAACTAAAATGTTAGAACTGATCAGTAAGATAATGGGAGATAAGAACCTTGGCTTTACAGTGAACCTCCCCAATTGAACTTCTATCACTGCTTTTACACAGCATTCTTCACTCGGAGTTATCGGAGTGCGGTGAGGGAGCGTTGTTCTCCGCTGGCAGCATCTGTAGGACGTGGTCCAGGGGAACGGGCTTGCCGTCCGTTCCCACCTTCATGGGCTGGATAACGCCCTCTCTGCACAGTAGAAAAGAGCAGCTATAAACAGACAGCAGCACATTGTAATCACTTGCGGCGCTCAACAGCAAAGCGTGTGAGGGGGCAAGAGGTGCTCAGATGTCAACAGAAATACACGCCGGCATTCGGAAAGGAAAATTCAGGTAGATTATGGCCTAGGTGGATTCCATGAGTAAAAATATGAATGCTTGGCAGGGATTAGGCTACAATCGCTTTTTTCGCAAAGCACACAAGAAAATCTTAGAATGTGAAACAAAATGTTGCCACTTAAGCAAAACACTTTTAAGACCTGACAACTCAGGCAACCAACTCCTGCAATTAGGCACATGATCATCTGTCCTTTGTAAACCAACCTCTTATTTTGCTTTCTAAACTCAAGGCTTTCAAAATGTAGAGTGAAAATCAAAGGGGCAAACCCAAAGTGTAAAAGAAATACTTTTATAAAGCTGGTTCTTCTATGTACTTTTTCGATAAGTAGAACTCTAAGTTTCTAAGCACTTTTAAAATTAGAGTTTTGTGTTCAATTACATTTTCATATTGAATGATTGTGGCTCCCTTTTAATAAGGGGTACAATGAGCAAATGGCAATACTAAGCCTCCATGGCTAATGTCCACAGGTGCCCACTATTATTGGCATGAGATGGATACAAGGATAATAGTATTCAAAAATATTTGCCAATGGCAAAGAACAATCACAGGCTGGTGAAAGATTATGCTTTTATTCAGTTTCAGGAAATCATCAATATGAATATAATTATTGGAATTTCCGACATTTTGCTAAAATGTTTAAAGAAAGACACAGAGATCATACTCGAATAATTAAAATATGCTGAAGTTAGATTAATTAAAAACTTTAGAGAAACCGAAAACGAAAGTTATTAGGCGTTATTTTAAGTTCTTCTCATCCAGCATTTCAGTATTACTGATGCGTGAACTGTAACTGGTAATAACTTTTATCCATACTAAAGAGTCAAATTACACTGAGAACAAACAACCTGATACTACTAAGTTTGATGATACAATGTTTGAATTCTGATCTGAAAAAAGAATACTGATCTGAAGAAATATAAGAAAAAGTATCTTTCCTTTTAGAAATTATTCATGAAGTGACAAAAGCTGAAGGCATCAAGCACCACTTGCATGAGTTAAATTTATTACTCTTTAGAAAAAGATTAAAATGTAAGGCTTTTAAACTAAAAGAAAAAGGGTGGACTAGCATATAATCAAAAAGATTTCATGCAAAGCCAAAAATTTAAGTGATCTATCTATCTATCAAATAAATTTGGAAGTATATCTGCTTAGCCCCGCAAATGAAAAACACAAAAGCAAAAATATGACAAATGAAAATGATCGCTAATAAATAAAAATATAAAAAAGTCATGCTAATCTAATTAAATAATGAGAATGAAATATAATATGCATTAAAATTTGTCAATTCTATTTAACACAAAAGCATATTTGAAGCAAAATAATTTTAATAACAAAGTATTGTTAAAAAATGATATTTTCACTAAGTTTGTTCGCTTAAAAAGTATTGTGAGGATATAAAAAAAATTCACAAAATTATGTTACTTTTCTTTACACACTACCAATTAGTATCTAGAGATTAAATAGTGAAAAATAGGATTATTTAACAGTTAGTAGGGTTTATTACACAAGGCATTATTTTCATAATGTAATATCATAATGTATTCATTATGTAAAATGCTCATTTTTTTAATCCAATTTTTTATCTCCAAGGTTCTGAAATTGGATTAATGAAACAATTAAACTCATACCTCCAACTCTTATAAAATGGTTGGAGGTGTGTGGTTTAAAGATGTTACAAACATCTCAAAAATGAAGATAGACCTTGCTTTGTATTCAATCGTAATAGAAAAAATTCCAACAGATGACTTACAAGGTCTGATGGAGAAGATGCTTCCAGTGGTTTAAATCTACATCTTTGCTTTAAGATGAAAAAGTTTGAGATACGCTGCTCTACATCATTAATGCCCAGTGCATTTTTAGAAAAGACCGAAATTCCATTGAAATCCAAATACTCCCTGACAGTCAGTGTAAAAAAAATATTAAAACTTTGAAACCTAACTTCACTCTTATCCCAAAAAGCTATTCAGGAAAATTATGGTGCAAAGTACTGAATTATTGAGAACAGAACAACGAAGCTTCAAAGGAAGCACCATCTCAGTTCACAAATGCCATGATGTTTATTAGATATTTTATTGAAAAATGTTTCTTAGTAAGTAACTGTTGTTTTTTATCTTTAGTAGTAATACTGCAAATCCCTTGGTGGCCTGTCTGTCGCTTGTCAAAATAAACATTTGACACTAAACTAAAACCCAACCAATTTAAAAAAACAAGGCAGTGCAAATATTTTAAAAATCCAAAATTTACAATGGTGTAATAATTAAACAAAATTAGAACTCAAAACATAACAATTCTACAAGGGTTAAAAAATAATATTGTAATGGTAAATAAATATTGTAAAAAAGAATAGTGTTTTGCAGTAATTAATGTTTCAGATGATAATCAAAAACCTTTGGAACACATGATCAAAGAATGATTTCTATTACATACCTGGACATGCGGTCCATCATATTTACTAGCTGGACAGCTTCATATTCTTTTTGTTCCTCTGTCATCCCTTCCATAGGGTTTGGAGGAGGCTCTTGGTAGCATCCCAGCACAGGATTAATCCTAAAATATTGACATTAGAACTCCTTTCACCACAATTCATTTCATGATTTCATTAAGATGTTTTTTATATATTTTAAATACACTTCAGCAGTGTACTACTCATAAGTCAGCTATTTCAACTGTTTGGAAACCAAAGGTAGATTTTGTAGAGAGTGCCTGAGAATGACTGAACATGATGGACAGTCAAAACAGTCGATCATGTTTGAATAAAAATTGGTTTATTTACAATTATTATGAGACTATGAATGAACCACTCTCAAAAGGTTGCCCAGCCACATTCAGACCGTGGGCCACAGGTTGAGTATTGCTACACTAGAGGAATGAGATTGTCAAAAAAGCAATAAATCTAAAAACTTCCTAAACCAGTCTTGAGCAAAAATATTTATGAATTTTGATTCCAAATAAATATTATGGCTGCTATAAATATATTTAAATATTTTTTATAAAATAAATAATTAGCATAAAGTAAGCTTGTAAAATACCAAAACCTGTAAAAATATAGAAAAGCTGATTAATTTTGTGTGATAGTTTAAGTATTGGTGAAATAGCCAACAGAGCTAGATACTTAAGTGCCGAAGTCTTTGGCTCTTCTTATTAGTTTGCAAATCAACCTATGTGTTTGAAGATTCATGATAGATTTGCAAAATTGGTAATTTCAGGCTAAAGCTAAGTAAGTAGAGGCAAGTTCAATTACTTACTTGTCCCTGTAAGTCAAATACTCCTCGGTATCACTGTCTTCAGAGTCACTCGAGTAGGTAGTGCTTCCTCTTCCTCCCAGCATAAGGCCTCGGTTGGCCAGCAGACCAGCTGCATTCCCATACCCAGTATACTTGATCAAACGGCCCACTATGTGAGAAACCAAGAGGCACACTTACTACAGTAGAACTTCACCAAAGATGTGAATAATCTAAAGATACTCAATCAAATAGCAAGCATGTTATTTTACAGGGGAATGGAAATACTTAATGAAACTGAGTTCTCACCATTTTCTTTACATAAAACAAAGAGAAAGTCAGCAACAAGCTCTTTGACATCGAAAACAGGAGAGGTCATAAGTTTTACAAGCCTATAAAAATTCATAATGATAAAAAGGTTGTGTATTATTAAAAGAGGTGGAACAGGTTTGATGTGACATTGATCCTCCAAGGCGATAAGGAAAAGGTCTAGTCTCTGTGGAGGACCTATATCAAATCTGTTCCAAAACACATATAAAGAATTCAATACAGAAAAAATGAAATGAAATAAAAACATCCACTTCAAAGAACTGAATAAAAATTTCCTAAGCTTAAAAACAATCAAAATTGTTTACATATCACCCATTTTATTCATGTTTTTTCAGTTATTTAAATCATTAAGAAAATGGTTTTAAAATAAAATTTGCTTATTTAGT
This sequence comes from Tetragnatha montana, assembly GCA_963680715.1. Classification (NCBI taxonomy): domain Eukaryota; kingdom Metazoa; phylum Arthropoda; class Arachnida; order Araneae; family Tetragnathidae; genus Tetragnatha; species Tetragnatha montana. Next base: position 33,289,771 of record OY796685.1, read on the forward strand.
TTCGTATAGCCAAATACAACTACCCAAAGCATTAGTCAAAAAGACATTCTACAGATAATTTTATTGAAGGAAAAAAACATTTTCACAGTACAGTGCAACTTATATAGATCAAACATATCTAATTCAAAGATTTACTATGTTAGGGGCCATTCATTAATTACGTAAGGGTCCCGAGGGGGAGGGGGGGTTGGAAAAATCTCTACATACCCTTACTTGGGGGGTAGGGGGGGGGTCAAACCCATTCTTACATAAAATTTTCCAAGTTAATGTAAACAAATTCCAATTATTTTATCAAATTACTATTGAATAGCCCCAGAAAAACTTAAAAATGCTGATGATCTCGGTATATTATCAAAGCTTTAATTTAAAAATAAAAACGTCAAACTGAGAGTTTTAGTATAACAGATTCTCTTTTCACATTTTATTATTTTGAAAAACGAAATGGAATCTTACGTAAGAATAGGGGGGAGGGGTTTGAAAATTCTTACATACCCTTACATGGGGGTAGGGAGGGGGGTCAAAAGTTCCCAAAGTAATCCTTACGTAATTAATGAATGGCCCCTTATAAGTTAAAACCCCTTTTTTCAAAACTTTTTCTTAAAATTGGATTTGGAATGTCGTTTTTGAGAGTCATACTAGAACAGCATTTGCTGGAATTTTTAGGGGAACTTTTAAAGTTTGCTGAACACATGCCCTTCTCACAGCCTAAAAGTGGATATTAGGAACTTTGAATTTGTGTTGCACCTAATGGCTTTCTTACCAAGAGGACAGGAAAATCCATGCTGGGATAATGGCAAAAAAGAGTGGTTAAATGGGGAAAGGCACTGATCACAATCCAGATTATCAATGAACAAAACTGGTGTTGGGATGAGCCCATAAGGTTCTTTCACTTTTTGTAGGCCATTTTAATGCAGAATGCATAGAGTTAAATCAATTTTACTATTTGATTCAAAACTTCAGATAGTTAACAATTTTGGTGGTGCTTTGTGCTTTGAATTACCCAAGATTCACAGTACATCTCTAGTCTTAAGATTTAATTCATAATCATAGTTACTACAAAACGTTTTACAGAGAAAACATGTTGACTTGCCTATTTCGAAGAGTACATCCTTCTTCCGGTCTGCTTAAAACATCTTTTAAAGGAGGAAGTACCTAAAAAGGTGAAAAACATTTCTTAGAAATATTGCTTAAGATTTAGTAGAAAAACAATAAAGCAACTTCCAAGGTAAAAAGTAAATTTTTAGTTGTAGCTAAAAGTTAAATAGGTCTTACAGTGTTTGACAAATATTTAAAAAGAAACCATTATAATATCTATGAAAAATATTTTACCTTTTTCCTAAGGAATTTCCGAATGATACTGTTAGCTCTTGAACATTCACTCAATGTGGTGAGAATAGGAGATAAAATTTCTTTACATGTTTTGTTTGTCTGAAATAGAAAAAATTCCAAACAATTAGTATAATACAGCTAATGTTATTGTAAAGTGTTTTTGTTTATCTGCAGAGATGTTTTCTAATAAAATAAATATAACTTTTTTCCAGCAGCTTTTTCATAGCAATTCACAGTATGAATTTATATTCTTATTCAATGGAAATTGGTACTCAAGTTATAAATTGTCAAAAATTCCAGAAAAGAATGTCTTGCCTACAAATAAATTTAAACTAGGAGACAAAAGTCATCAGATGAAATCAAGGATAGAAATCCTATGCCCAGGCAACTTAATTTGGGAAAGTAGTTCTTCCCTTATATGCCCAACTGGACATATTAAAATTTTTATAAAAAATACAGTTTTGAAAGTCAATTGCAATGCAACTTGTTAACTTAATAATGGGAATAACCATTGATGGTGTTAAATCTGTTAACTATGATCAATCTGCAGTGATAAAACATTGATCACTTTCACCAAAAGAAACACATGAAGAATGACACATACAAAGGACATGAACTTTAGAAGTACAATAAAAATCCAGTTTCCCTGGATGAAATTGTATTTTGAAGATCAAATTTAATAACATAGCAAAAAAAAAATAAAATGTCAAAATAAAAAAAAAGATCCATTTAAAACTTCAAATGGTAGTAACCAGCGTTCGAAATTGGGGTGTTTTGCTGGTCCGGGACAACTAAAAAATGGCTCGGACCAGTGGAATCAGAAAATCACTGGTCCGCCAGACCAGTGATTTCTCGAGCTCGCGTAAAATCATTTAGACGATTTGTTCAGTGATAGCGGTATTTTAAGTTCGTATGATGATTGCATTTGGTGAAGCAAGTACATATTTTTTACAGAACCCGAAAGATGGTGATATGGGATAGGGGAGTCCCCGGCGAAAAAGAAAAATTATTATTAATATTTATTGATTTTTAACATTACTACATTTTGTACTCACATTCAGTGCAACATTTACTTTATATATTTTTAAACCGGTCCTTTATAATTTTATCGGACAAGTGATTTTTGTTGCGGACCAGTAAGATTGGCAAAGCACTGGTCCCCAGGACCACTGTTTTATTTTCCCAATTTCTAATGCTGGTAGTAACTACTATACTTCAACTACTAGTAATCTGTTTGACACCCTCTTTTTAGTGAAAGTTACAAGGCATTGCAAAAATTAACTATTTGATTGGTAAAATTTGGATTCATATAATAAACAAAAAGTTCTAAAATCTTTATACTGCACACACTTGTCAAATAACAGAATCTATATAAAAATTGTCAAATTAGAAAACCTGCCTTAGTAAGCCTCTTGTCTAAGAAACTAAGCAGTGCACAAATTGCTTCAACATTCATCCCATCAAACACAAGAGAGGGGTCATCTTTTTCATCATCAGAAGTTCCCTTGAGAACTGGGGTCAAAAGCTCTTCATAGCTGGACATGGGCATGTTGGTCAATAGGTCAATAGTATGGCTGCAAAGAACAACACTTTATTAGGAAAGTGGAATACAAAAAATAATGAAAGTAGTTGTGACGATTATATAAGCCAGGGTTGTTACGTTTAAAACACTTTGTTTAAAACACTTGTTTTAAACACGTTTAAAACAAAGCAAAAAAAACACTGTTTAAAACACATGTACTTTTTTAGCAATTCTTTTTTCTATGAACAGATTGCATTAGTATATAAAACTTAGTATTTACTTCCAACTGTTTTATTTTATTTTTTCTAGAAAGTTATTTAATAAAAAATACAAATAAAATTGTTTAAAAATCATATTTTTTTTATAATTGACCTGTTCTTTATGTTTTATTTTAATATTTTAAACGATCAATGCTGATAATGTCGTCAAATACCCAATGAACTGAAAAGCACTGAAATGAATATGAATATAATAACTTATAAATGTTTAGCTCATATCTTAAACCTTTTAGCAAAATATATTTACATTTCTAATGTTAAAGCTGAAGTTGTTGACATAGTATCATATTTCCAAAACAATCATTTTACTTCAGCCAAGCTCAAAGCAACAGGTGCTAAAAAGCTCAAGATGTCATTTGATGTCAGGGATAGCTTTGTTAATCCATTTTCAATTGTAAAAACTTAATTTAATTTTTTAAAATCATGGGGTTTTTTTAGAATTTCTGTGTTGTGGGTAAAAAAAAACAAATAAAACGTTTAAAACAAAAAAAAACACGTTTAAAACAAATAAAACACGTTTTTTGTATTTTTTAGAAAAAAACATGTTTTTTTCCAACCCTGATTTAAGCTCTCCTTCTTGGTTCTAAGTTTAGGTAATGCATGATAGTTGTGGATAAAAGTTACAAAACTTTTCAAGGCGGAACTGAATAATTAAACCTCATCATTTACAAATAATGTTTTTATTCCTTTTACTCCTCAATTAATACATATTAATTTTTATACCATCCCCTTTTGCTTTTAAGAAAGATTGTGAAAAATAATTCAACAGTAACTTCTGTGAGAATATTACAAGAACTTTAGAGGTGATGTCTAAAGGCCAAATTACAATTTGAGATCTAAATTTATTAGAAAAAGTTTTAAGCATGCTTAGGCCTGTTCTGAAACTTTTTTTATAGGATTAAAGCAATTTAATAATTGTATATACTACTGGTAGCAGTGTCATTTTAGTGTCAAAGTACTCTGGCCATTTAGATCAAGTGGTTGTGGCTTCAAATTTAAATTGTGTCACCGAGTTTCTGAACTGTGGCTGCCCATCATAGACTTGAGAGTTATGGCAGCTATGCAGAAGGTTTGGCGTAGGTGAAAAGTCAAAAAGAATGCAGTTAATGGGACATTAATAATATTATGTTTAGATACAATGTTACATGGTGAGAGCCTGGTTTTTTTTCACAACTCTCTAAAATACAACCTCTCTAAAATATCCAATTTATTTCATATTACCATTACATTTATTGTCTATTACCATTTGACAGCACACTACATAAATTTTAAAAATTCAAAGTAATAACTAGGCTAAATACAAACCTCTGAAGCTCTTCCTTCTTGTCAGGGTTTTTGGTATCACTGAGGAGCATATCATGCAGAATACTCACAAGTCGCATGTAGTGGGCCTCTTCTTCCTGTAGCAAAAAAAAAAATAGTAGAAATATTTTAGCTTAGCATACAACAGAAGGGAATACAGATTAACCTGTTTATATGCAGAGCTTTTATATGTTTTTTTACTGAGTGATATTAATTGTGAGGTTCTTGAACTGCATGCAACGAATAAAAATTTTATTTCAGAAGAATACAACACAAGGCTGTTAAAATATCACGAACATAAAAAGAATCCAACAAAGACACATTCTAAATGTTGAGAACTATACCATTATTTACCTAATACAAAAAAGTTACATTGCAACTTCCATAATCTAGTATATCTTAAAATTCAAAGTTGTTTCTTTGGACTCCTTTGATCTTCCATTTAAATTTAAATCAATGTTTATAAGCATAATTCAAAGTTCAACTTTAATCTGAAAGTTTTCACAAAGACTTTCAAGTTATGACTTTTTTGTCTTAATCATTAAAAAGTCCTCCCTTGAATATGAAAGGACATCCCAACATTTTTCTTATAATAACCCAATACCTAACCCTAACAAGGGATCAAGTTAATGACAGACTGCCTTTGAATGGACACACTAGACAAGGACCCTCTGAATACTTTTGATGGCTAATGTCCACATGACTTAAGTTGTGAGATCAGTACATATTGTGAAAGTTTTGCAAGCAAATATTGCAGTCTTTAGGTAAACATTATGTTCAATACAAGAATTTATTTTTGACTGAGAATTTAATTTTTCTCAACTAAGAAATAATCTTCTCGTGCATTCAGTGGATCAGGAATTAAAGGACAAGGTAGAGTGATTTATTCCTTCAATTAATTAACACTAATTGATTTCCTCACCTCTTCCATGTTGTATTTGTCGACATTGACCGTCAGATTAAAGAGCACCTTGAGCACTTCGCACGCCATGTCCACTTCTTGGTCCGAGAGGCAGGGTTGCCAGATGCTTTCCACTGCCCCTCCCCTTCCCCTGCGGCTGCTCTTGCGGAACGTGCGGTTGTGGCAGCGGTCGCCCCTGGCTACATTCTCCTTCAGGATGAGGTCAAGCACTTCCATGAGGTAGGTCAGACCATGGAGGTCAGAACGTACTTTCGGCCTGCGAAGACAACCGATGCAATGAAACAATTTTTGAATTGTTTTCTAGTTTCAGACAAATAAATAAAAAAAATAGAAAAGAGTAGAGAGAAAAGTAAGTAATGCGAATGAGATTGGCAAATAAATAATGTCTGAAAATTGCCAAAACCATATTGAATCAAAAATGTCTATGAATTTTCAAATCAAACAAAAACTAAGGCTAATATAAATATAATTACAAAGGGTGATTCTAAATTCATTGTTTTACGAACTTTAAAGGGGTTTAGATTACCTAAAAAGAATCCAGAATCACATAGGAAAGTGGAGGCACAAACACTCTCGAGACACTAGAGTACAAAAGCTGCCAGGAGCAGTGAAAGATGTTTTTTTTGTGTGCAAATGAATTCCATCATTTAACATATTTATAAAAGCAGAGTAAAATTTTTCTAAAGAGGTTATTTTCAAAATTTGTCAATAAAAAATGTTATTGTGCATATTTTTTAAATTAAAGTTTCATATGAAGTTAATATAAATGCTTAGTTTTTACATTTCATGTTAAACACACTTACCTAATTTCTGCACAAAGAGCTGTGAGCAAAAACAGCATCCTCATGTCAAAAAACTGGAAAAAATAATCCTTTTAAAACAGGAAAGAAAACAGAAACACAAATAATAATTACTTAGTTAAGATTGTTTACAAAAAGTAAGAATCTGTTTCAAAATTTTTAAAGAATTATCAGCAGTCGAGTGTAGCTGATTTTTTTACCTTAATGGATAAAATTAAACAGTATTCTGACATTTTGATTAATACATTGCAATATCTTACACAAAATTTTCTAAATAAATTATTTTATCTTTAACAAATCGATGAATTTAAAATTTGATTTTATTTTTACTTTGAAATACAAAAGGAATTTATGAAAGTTGTTAGATACATGGGTAGGAAAAAATACTATCAATGCATTTTTATCTGGTTCAAAAACTCTATTAGAAGATAAGTAATTGACCAACCTTAACTTCATGAGGTAAATCAGGGTCTTTGTAAGTTCGCAGACGCAAAAGAATACCTTCAATACAGCCATTATTACTGTAAAAAAAGATAGTGGTGAATTCCAACAAATGTTACAGTCACACGAAAATTCAATGTCAACGCGGGAGGACACACGCACTTTATTTTTTCTGGGAACAAGTAATAAACTTGCAAGCAAATTGTGTGAAATTATACTTGCATTTTTTGAGAATCACTAAAAATTATCATAAACATAAAATAAAAGGTTTTAAGGTAATTTTATTATGTATTTTGTGTAAAAGTATGTACATATACACAATATTACATATCGTCGGCTTACATTCGAAAGGCACTAAGTCACTTATGGAAGATATTTTGAAAGCGATGGAATGTCGCCAACGAACGAGCGGACTCTTGGCGCATCTCTAAAATCTCGTCAAACTGTTTTAAACCAGAAAGAATTCATACAGTAAAAAGCTTAAATGTTGGTTCGCGATTAATAATTTATTAAATTGAAATTATTTGATCATAATTGAGTTATTTTAGGGATTATAAAAGATTTTATAATTCGATTTTTCAAAGGTTTTATAATAATATTTTATTTTTCATACACTATAACTAGAATGGCAACGGTAAAATGATCGCCAAATTTGGCATAACCTCTTACGGAGAAGTTGAGCAAAGAGTGACTTAGTGCCTTTCGCCTGTAAGCTGACGATATACACATACAATTATGGTATAACCAAATTCATATAGCTATATCAAAAAGCTTCTATTGCAAAACAGTTTTAAGCACTGAGTTTTTTAAGTTCAAATTCTGAAGCAAAATTGCTTATCTCGGGAAAAAAAGTTAGTTTGCCCCATTCCTGAAAGTTCAGGTGGATTTTGTTTGAGAGCAGCCTTACCTTAAGAGCAGCTACACAAGGTTTCATAATTTATTTTACATTTAGAGATGTAACATCAATGATAAATTTCCCCAGGAACAATTTTGATAGTATTATTTACAAATGTATTAAGGTAAAAAATTCATGATTTCACTAGCTAAAACAACTTACAATGCATTGTTTGCACATTAATTAAAATTATGCTGAGATGTCGAATTCTTAAAACAAATACTCAACTATACAGAGAAAAATTACAAATTTCTGATAGTTACCTACAGGTCTTCTGTGCAAAGTTGCTATTATAAATCAAGTTGCACAAGCACTTTTGAGACTCAACAATCACTGAAAATACAGAAAGAAATAAGTATCAGCAAACAATGAAAACAATTTTGCTTTTTTTACCACCTTTAATAATAATAAAATAATCCTTTTACAACATTGATTGGAAGGGAAATACAAATATCTTCTTCATTTTTTCGTTAACTTATTGTACTTTATTTAGATGTTTATAAGGGCACTTCATAAATTTAATTAATTTCTATTAATTCTAAATAAAATTATTCAGGCAGCTGACTATGTTTTTCACCCAAACATATTGCCTTTTTTTCATTCGAAGGTTATTTTACATTTCATCCGTACGGATTTTGACCGAAATTCTACCTATTTCTTGTTCAAAATTTAATGAAATTTGGGATATATTTATATAAAATCCAGGAGCAAGGGAGACGAGGGAGTAATTCAGGGGTTTGGTTATATTTTTATGGCACAAGAATCGGTAATTCAGGGAGTTGGAATGTATGTATCTTGCATGCCATTGTATTCCGATACCTTTAGGATCACAGCAGATCTGTCCCAAAATTCCACAGTTGTTCTCCTGATCCTCAGACACCATCAATCCAGCCAACTGCAGCAGAGAGGCCAAGTGAGCTTTGGTGAAGAGCTGCTCAGCAACCGAACGCTCACGGCTCAAGATGCGAATGCTCTCGAGGCAAGTGCAGCGACCCGCTGATGACAGGGAAGATATGCGGTCAAAAAGAACAGTCATGCAGTTCTAAGGAAGAAAAGAGCAGCATTTAATAAGTCTCAAGAGGGAAATTGTTGGGAGTCATTTACAAAATGCATGAAGGAATTCTGTATCTGTGACAATCAAGGGCGGATCCAGACCAGATTTTCGGGGAGGGGGGCCATGTCAGAGTCAGAGGGTATTACATTCGAAATTTTCAGTGCCTCAGAAATTTTTTTGAAGAGTGCTTGCTTTTAAGCAGCTTTTTAGGGGTTTATAGTAACTTAGAGGATATCCAGGGCCCGTGCCATTGTTTTAGAATGTGGGGGGGGGTGAAACCTTTTTGGTAGGGGCATAACAATACTTATGTTTCGCGAGGTGTTTGGCTCCCAATTTTTCGAGTATAACATAAATAAAATACGAAACTTTGTTAAAGTTATAAAGTTTTCATCAGATAATGCTAGCTCGAAAGCAAAAGGGGGGGGGGGGTCTGGGAGTCCTCCCCCAGAAAATTTTGTGAAATTTGGCATCAAATAGAAGCTTTTTTACTCATTTTTGTACATTTGGTACCCATTGGATAACACCTAAAGAGAGCAACTTCTTGTACTCCTTCCTAAAAGGAGAGGAGAGAAACAAATTCAAGGAGAAAACAGTAAATAAGTAACCCTGAGAAATTAATAGGGGGTCTGGGGGGGTAACCCCCAAGAAAAATTTTGAACATTTGCCTCTAAAAATAAAGTTTCAGCTCATTTTGAAAGCATGTAAACCACAGAATTTTCAAGGATGAAATTATAAATAGATGTCAAATTTTGAAAAGGACTGGGGGTCCTCTCCCAGAAAATGTTTGCAAATGCGTCCTTTCAAACTATAGTATTCATCTATTTTAAAACTTCCCAAAAGAGAACAGCTTCTTTTAAGCGGAAGAATTTTCAAGAGAAAAACACTCTAAAACAGATGTCCCATGTCAAAATATTAAAGGGGGGTTGGGGGTTCTCCCCCAGAAAATTTTTTGAATTTTAGCATTAAGAAAGTGTTTTTTAAGTTATTTCTTAGGGTTTCTCGGGGGGGGGGGGGGGCATGGCCCCCAGGGCCCCCCCCCTGGATCCGCCCCTGGTGACAATGAGATGTAGATAATATGTGAATGGCCCCTTATAGAAGTTATGGGGGAACTAAAATGCAAAATAAGTAGATAATGATAAGCTAGTAATATAACTTCATCAGTTAAATAGACCAGTTTAGACCATAAAAAAGTTTTTGTTTTACTACCAAGGGTCCATTATAGTAGATAGTAGGATTCTTTTGTGAAATGAAAAGTATTTTAAAATGCAAGTGAAACATTCACCTTTTTCAGTGAAGAATTCATTTCTGGGAGGGAAAAGGCTTGAGCATTCTGAAAAAGAAAATGTGATAAGCACAAAAGAGTTTTCATTGAATTGATGTAAAATTATACTCAAATGTGTCTGCTAATATTTAGCCAAAACCCTCCTGAACTAGTTACAGATCAGATGGCATCCATAAGATAAGACATAAGCTCAAGGCTATTATTAAAATATTCATTTATACCCTTGTACCTTTACACCCATTGGGGTTAGTCATAAAAAGGATCAAAGTCTAATTAATTAGTTTTTTTGCACAATCAAAACAGCAATATATTTTAACTTTACTTATTTGATTATAAGGGAAAGCGGGGCTATTTGATACAGCAAAATCCAAACATATTTTTTAAGTAGAAAAAATGACTTAATTCAGATTTTTCTAAAAATATCAATGAATAACACAATTTGGTTCAATTCCGTTAGAGTCCCCGCTAAATATCGCCCGGTTCTTTTAGACATTAAAAGTAGAAATATTCATAAATAATTTTAAACTTCTGAATTAAAATGTTTAATTAGATCAATAACTAATCAGATTATTAATAAAAGTCGGAAAAATTTGTTGATATTTGGATATATTTAGCGGTTTGGATACTGGTGATATTTAGTGGGGACTCTAACAGAACTGTCCCTACAATTTTATGCAACCAATTAGAAAAAAAAAATTTTAATTCAATGAAAATTAAAAATGTCTTTTGTAAAAAAATTAATTTTATATCAATGTGCCTAACTGATGGGGCAGTTGGATACATCATTGCTTGAAGCACATTGATACAGTGATTAATTTGCTCAAAAATAATAATTAATAATAAAAATTTGAGAAAATAATAGACCTTTAGGCGAAATTTGGTGTTACCAATGCTGTTTATTGGTGAGTAAGCAAGTCAACTTCTATAGAACTGGATAGCCAGAATTCCCTATTTTATCGCCATTTTTGGCGCTTGGTCCGGCGTTCTTGCATGAACTCAAAGGTCTTAAGAACACTCTTTAAAACTTAAGTTATACGAGCCGTCATAGAACCTATGCATAGAACAAGGAAAAGTCAATCTTTGTCATCATTCCGTAACCCTCCTCGGAAGAAACACACTTTCGACTCAACATTTAAACATCAGAAACGATTATTCCACCTTGCTCTTGTAATCTTGTAAAATAATTTAGAAGAAAGTTGAAAGAAAAATTGACAACTCCCAAACAAGAACTTCTTAAAACTCACTTTCTTGTTGAACTCCACAAAAAAATCGACCACATCTTTTTCAGATCCAGTCTCTAGTTTCTTGAGGGTAGACTCATCCATGATTTTGAATTAATACTTAATAAACAAATTCAATACAGTTTTATTAAATAATTGGAAAGATCCCGAATCTGCAATGTTTACCTGAGCGGTGAAGAGTGAGCAAATGCAATAAAAACAAACACCAAGGACGGTGATGGGTTTTGAGGTTAATTTTAGTTTTGCTTTACGCCGAACCAGCTGAAGAGCGCTAATCAAATCACAGAGCGTTATTTGCAAAGACGCAAATGATTCAGAAAAAGAGGAAGTACCTTTTAAGATAAATTATATTTATTTTAATGAATAATAATGATTCAAATGGTGTTTTTTTTTGTTTTCACAAGAAACAACTTTAAAAAGTGCCCTTCACGCCAACAGTCTGCGCTGCGCACTGCTTCGTCGTCAGTTCGATTCTGACCTCGCCCCTGGGTGTATTTTCGTATTTTCCTTCGTGTCAGTATAAATTCTGTTGTGTCTGTCTTACTTGACGAAGGTGTATAAGCCGCTAAGCGGATCCTTGAGATCAAGCACACATACCTGAAAATATATGTAACACCAACCCAACCTACCCAAGAAAACAACTTTAAAAATTATTCTGTGACCAAAAGCCAAATGACGCCCTCTCAAACCTCAAACTGGCAGATGCATTATACGTCGGTGAAGTCTGACGTCATCAACATGGCGCTGGGGACAAACAAACCCAATCTCTATGGCGTTCAACATGGGAGTGCTAAAGAATAATTTTTTAAAAATATTAATCGTCATTTCTTAGGGTATAGAACACCTTTCCCGCATAGTTAAAGGTATGGCAATCATTTATAAGTAATCGGAGTATTTTTATTTTGCTTTTCTGTTTGAAAATTCAACGATAACATTTTAGGTCCATTGGTACCAATGGAGTCTTAACACGATAGTGTGAAAAGATATTAGTTTTAGAATATTGTCCTTCGTTTGTTAACTTATAAAACCACTTTACAGTATATTTTAAGGTATGTTAATCATTTAGTAACAAGTATAATTTAGATTTTCGGTCTCATTTTTTAAGATTGTAACAAGAAATTTCATCTCCATTTGTTTATCATGCGAGTGTGGAAAGATATGTTTTTATATAATATTCAACGTTCTTTGGTATATCACACCACTTTTGAGCATAGTTAAAGGTATGTTAATCATTAATTAATAAGCAAATTTATTACTTAGGCTCCACTTTTATGGATTTAAATAAAAATTAGTATCTCCATTAATGTTATCAAGTGAGTGTGTAAATAGTTTTGTTTTAGATATTTATCATCGTTAGCTACACTTTTATTATTTCATTTTAGTATTATATTGTTTTGAGGCTTTGTAAAAATAGTACTATACTGTATTTTCCTTAACTTTTTTTAATTTTTTTGTTTGATCTACATTTCTACCCATTTATGTTATTATTGCACAAATAGAAGCATTTTAGCAACAATGAGTATCAATTAGCTCAAAATTGTTTATTATAGACAAAATAAGAGTTAACAAGTTTTTTCCCATTCTGTTTTAGGTTCTATTTATTTATATTAGAGAATTGAATCACATCCAAGTTCCAGCTCACAGGACATTTTACATGTAATGAATGAACCATACTAAATGGTTCTTGGTTTTGGTGACCACTTTTGTGGCATCAATTCTAAGCGCTTTTTGGTTGATCATTTATATTTGTAAATCTATTTGTGTCTATGGTTTAATACCTGAATTAAACCAGTCTACCAGATGTTTTAGGGAGTGGCGACTTACAATGGAGTTGAGGTAAGCATCTTATTAAACATCGTGTGCTCTTTCAGCGTTTGCATTCCCTCTTTACATCTATAATCTTCTAGAAAAAGCAATCATATTTTGTTTTTAATATCTATGATGTGGCAGTTTTGTGTAATTTAATTAATCAGATAAGTTAGATACCCACAAGGTCCTAAAATGTGGACCCCTGTAGCTGACTAGATTGATTTTCTCAGTATCTATCTGGCTATGAAATTTAAAACTGATTATGATCCGTAATGACAGATATTTATTACTTAGACCATAAGTGATTGTTTTGTAAATAATTTTAATAGATGAAAATATTCCCAATTCCATATTTTGGAAATTTCTAAACATACAAAGGAAATACTTTTGTTCCTTTAACCACGGCTTACTAGATGTACTTATACAGGCTAGCCGAGTTTTAAACAATGAAAACCATTTGACAACTTTTCCCGCTTGGAGCGCTACAAGAATTACCTATATCACCCACCGCCTTCAACACTGTGGATATGCTTTGCCAGTTGGTCCAGTATTGCCATCTGTATTTGCAATGATTTCTGTACTCGGCTAGCCTGTATAAGTATCTAGTAAGCCGTGCTTTAACACTTTCTATCTGAAGCCTCCCAAGGCTCACATTGAATCCAATGAGAAATTGGGGTGAATAGGTCTGAAAGGTTTAAAAGCAGTCATTTATTACTCAGATACTTTTAGATCTCTAAAAAATTATCACATTATGAGCTAATTTTGCAACATTCTTTTGCATGTTTGTATTAAACTGATTACACAACTAATTGTTTTTATGACGGATTTATTAGTGTTGATCTGATTTTACTGAATTCATCACTGTAGTGTATATTATATTGATTGATTGTTTTAACACTCATCTATCTGAGTGATTATTACCTGAAGAAAAACTAAATAATCAAATTGTTTGTTAATTTTAAATTAAATTTTGGTTAAACATGGCAGACATGTGCAAGATTAAAAATATTGGATGTAAAACTTCACCAACTTGCCAACGCTCACTTACAACTTCACAACGCTCACTAAATATATGGATTACTCTCACCTTTGGCAGAATCCACTTTGGTTTCTTACTTCAAATCAGCAATAAATATTTATTTACATGGAGATCCTATAATATTCATTTAAACTAAAACAAAGACACTTTAAGATTAATAACTTAAATGTTTCAAAACTGAACCTGTTGAATTGAAAAGTTCAAATATCCTGTCCTCTTCCTGTCAAAAAATCCCTATCCTATACCGACCCAAAATGATTGGTAATTGCTGATTCAAGTCAAGAGAGAAGCTAGGAATGATGTAGAATTACATAGTTGCCTGGAAGAAGCAAATGTCACTCGAATTTTCAGTCCTAAAATTGTCATTAAAATGCAAGACACAATTTTAAGAATTGGATAAATTTAATGTTTAGTCAATTACAATAATAGCTTGACGCAGGGGCGTAGCCAGAGGGGGGGGGGATTTTGGGGATATATCCCCCCCCTGAAACTTTCCTTTTTTGACCATAGAAAACCACTAAAACCACATCCCCTCCAGAAATATCAATACCCCTCTCTGAAATTTTTTTCTGGCTACACCACCGGTCCCATGTAATATTATTGGAAATATATATTCGTGGAATAGCATACATGTCTCATGCTTTATTTTTATAACTTTAATTAAAATCTTCTGCAGACGCACTGGCGTAGTGGTCAGAGCATCTGACTGCAAAGCCGTACGTCTGGGGTTCGAATTCCCGTTTGGCATGGATGTTAGTTTCTGTCCTTGTGTGTGATGAATGAATGTGGCCCCCCTGTAAAAAGGGGCTGTGGCTGTGTGAATGTGGCGTGGGCAACAGTACTTCACCTCAGTGGCTACGGTCTACAGGTGCCCACTGGGTAACGCAAAGCAAAAGTACTGCTTCGGCATTATCTGGGTTAATGAACTTAGTTAAGCTGTAGGTAACTGTTTAAAAATTACCTGCCATTAGAAAAATATTAAAACCTTCTTTATTGATCGAGAAAATATTAAAAATTTTCATGAAAAATATATGAAAGGTTGACAACAAATATGGTTGAAAAGGATGGGCACTGGGCAGTTACTGAGAAAATCCAGTCAGCTACTGGGGTCCACATTTTAGGAGATTGTGGGAAACTTATCAGATAAATTAAAATACACAAAACTGCCACAAAACAAAAACAAAATAAGATTGCTTTTTCTAGAAAATTATAGATAGGTAAAGACGGAATGCAAACGCTGAAAGAGCACACGATGTTTAATAAGATGCTTACCTCAACTCCATTGTAAGTCGCCATTCCCTAAAACATCTTGTAGACTGGTTTAATTCAGGTATTAAACCATAGACACAAATAGATTTACAAATATAAATGATCAACCAAAAAGCGCTTAGAATTGATGCCACAAAAGTGGTCACCAAAACCAAGAACCATTTAGTATGGTTCATTCATTACATGTAAAATGTCCTGTGAGCTGGAACTTGGATGTGATTCAATTCTCTAATATAAATAAATAGAACCTAAAACAGAATGGGAAAAAACTTGTTAACTCTTATTTTGTCTATAATAAACAATTTTGAGCTAATTGATACTCATTGTTACTAAAATGCTTCTATTTGTGCAATAATAACATAAATGGGTAGAAATGTAGATCAAACAAAAAAATTAAAAAAAGTTAAGGAAAATACAGTATAGTACTATTTTTACAAAGCCTCAAAACAATATAATACTAAAATGAAATAATAAAAGTGTAGCTAACGATGATAAATATCTAAAACAAAACTATTTACACACTGACTTGATAACATTAATGGAGATACTAATTTTTATTTAAATCCATAAAAGTGGAGCCCAAGTAATACATTTGCTTATTAATTAATGATTAACATACCTTTAACTATGCTCAAAAGTGGTGTGATATATCAAAGAACGTTGAATATTATATAAAAACATATATTTTCACACTCGCATGATAAACAGATGGAGATGAAATTTCTTGTTACAATCTTAAAAAATGAGACCGAAAATCTAAATTATACTTGTTACTAAATGATTAACATACCTTAAAATATACTGTAAAGTGGTTTTATAAGTTAACAAACGAAGGACAATATTCTAAAACTAATATCTTTTCACACTATCGTGTTAGACTCCATTGGTACCAATGGACCTAAAATGTTATCGTTGAATTTTCAAACAGAAAAGCAAAATAAAAATACTCCGATTATTTATAAATGATTGCCATACCTTTAACTATGTGGGAAAGGTGTTCTATACCCTAAGAAATGACGATTAATATTTTTAAAAAATTATTCTTTAACACTCCCATGTTAAACGCCATAGAGATTGGGTTTGTTTGTCCCCAGCGCCATGTTGATGACGTCACGACTTCACCGACGTATAGGGAAGTTACATATGACGTCACGAGCTCAAACTTGGAGAATGATCACGTGACCATCCTCGATTCTTCCACCCGCTGGAAGTAAACAAACCCAGTCCCTACCCTATGGAGTTTTGCATGGGGTTTTAAGATATTTTTTTAAAAATATTATTCCTCATCTGATAACATATAGACCCCTTTCCCTTATAGTTAAAGGTATGGTAATCATTAAAAAATAATCAAAGTTTTGATTTTTGCTCCACTTTTTAAGATTTTAACGAAAACTTTTTCAGGTCCATTGGTTTACAAAGCGAGTGTGAAACGATGTAAATAGTACCTGTATTTTAAATATCAATCATTAATTATTAGCTAAAACTACTTTTCTGCATAGTTGGAGGTACGTTGATCATGAAAAAGTAAAACAGTGTGATTTCGTGCTCCCTTTTTTTAAGATTTAAAGACAAAAATATTCAGCTCCCATTCATAACACATGAGTGTAGAGAGAAACCAAATAAAAACTGACACTGAACATAAACAAACTAAAGTGTCTATTTATTTTAACACAAAATATTAAAGTATTTTTCTTTGAATTAGCCATTGCCTTTAAGCATTTTTCGGAACAGCTAAAGGTTTGTTTTTTTTATCACGATATCACCAAATGTTTGATTTTAGGCTTCATATTTTGTGTTATGATTTATCTACTCAAACTGCCTATAATTCATGGGAGAGCAAGGGCTTGTTCACACTATATTAAGAAGCTTTTAATTTATAAGAAATCTGGTATTTTAGTTTAAATATTGTTACACTTCAATTCTTATAAATTTTATACCCTATTTGAATACCCTAATAGAAACATTTGAGCAACAATGAGTATCAATTAGCTCAAAATTGTTTATTATAGACAAATAGAGTGAACAAGTTTTTCCCATTCTGTTTTAGGTTCTATTTATTTAAATCAGAGAATTGCATCACATCCAAGTTCCAGCTCACAGGACGTTTTACAAATGTAATGAGAATGACCAAATGGCTTTTGGTTTTGGTGACCACTTTTGTGGCATCAATTCTAAACGTTTTTTGGTTGATCATTTAATTTGTAAATCTATTTCTTTTTCTGTCTATGGTTTAATAGCTGAATTAACCCAGTCTACCAGATGTTTTTTGGGAATGGCGACTTACAATGGAGTTAAGGTAAGCATCTTATTAAACATCCTATGCTCTTTCAAGGATCTGCTTTTGCATTCCTTCTTTACCTATCTGTAATCCTCTAAAATAAGGAATCATATTTTCTTTTTTAATATCTAGGATGTGGGAGTTTAGTGTATTTTAATTAATCCAGATAAGTTAGATACCCACAAGCTCCTAAAGTGTGGCCCCCCAGTAGCTGACTGGATCTTCTCAGTATCTGGCTGACATTTAAAACTGATTACTATCCATAATGACAGATATTTATTACTTAGACCATAAGTGATTGATTTGTAAATAACTTTAATAGTTGAAAATATTCCCAATTCCGTATTTTGGAAACTTCTAAACATACAAAGGAAATACTGTTGTTCCTTAAACACTTTCTATCTGAAGCCTCCCAAGGCTAACATTGAATCCAATAAGAAACCACTTACTTAAAACCAATCTATGGATTTACTCTCACCTTTGGCAGAATCCACTTTGGTTTCTTACTTCAAATTAGCAATAAATATTCATTAACATGGAGATCCTATAACATTCATTTAAACTAAAACAAAGACACTTTTAGAATCATCAGTAATGTTTCAAAACTGAACCTGTTGAATTGAAAAGTTCAAATATCCTGTCAAAAAATCCTTATCCTATACCGACCCCAAATAATATGTAATTGCTGAGTCAAGCAAGAAAGAAGCTGGGAATGATGCAGAATTACATATAGTCGGCTGGAAGAAGCAGACGTCACTTGCATGGGCGTAGCCAGGTTTCATGTTAGGGGGGGGCAAGGATTCTTACCTGTGCTCTTGATGTTGCGATTGCGAATACTAGTGACTAGAGGTTGACTCAATATTTCCAAGGCCCCCCCATACCCCATGGCGAGTACTTTTACACCCTACATTTTAGGATACTTATACTTGAACTTTTTGATTTGAACTTTTGCCCACCTAACGTAAAAATATGGGTAATGAATGTGAGCTTAAAAATGGGGGGTCTGGGGGTCCTCCCCCAGAAAATTTTTTAAAATTCGCCCCTCTAAGTAGTGTTTTAGCTCATTTTGAGACTCTGGCCGAACAGAACCGTTTCTTGTAAGCCACACAGTTTTCAAGGATAATTATGTACTATTGCTTTAATAGTTTTTCAAAAACATTTAACAAACTGAGAATTTAGGGGGGGGGGGCAGCTGCCCCTCCCTGCACCCCCCTGGTCACTTGAATTTTCAGTCCTAAAATTTTCATTAAAATGCAAGACACAATTTTAATTATTGGATAACTTTAATGTTTAGTCAATTACAATAATAGCTTGATGCAGGGGCGTTGCCAGAGGGGGGGATTTAGGGATATATCCCCTTCGAAACTTTCCTTTCTTGACCATAGAAAATCACTAAAACTACCTCATATCCCCTCCCAAAATATCAATATACCCCTCTGAAATTTTTTTTCTGGCTACACCACTGGTCCCATGTGATACCTTAGTATTGGAAATATATATTTGTGGAATGGCATATATGTATCATGCTTTATTTTTATAATTTTAATTAAAACCTTCTGCAAACGGACTGGCCTAGTATCTGAGAGAGAGAATCTATATTTAGAGCATCCGATTGGTTGGTTGGATCGTTAGTGTTTTATGGCGCATGATCCACTTTAGGATATTATGCGCCAGACAAGACAAAATAAAACTACTAGAGCATCCGACTCTGACTGCAAAGCCATACATCTGGGGTTTGAATCCCTGTTTGGCATGGATGTTAGTTTCTGTCATTGTGTGTGATGAATGAATGTGGCCCCACTGTAAAAAGGGGCTGTGGCTGTGAATGTGTGGCGTGGGCAACAGTACTTCACCTCTGTGGCTTCGGTCCACAGGTAACGCAAAGTAAGTATGCTTCCAGCATTACTTGGGTTAATGAACTTAGTTCAGCTGTAACTGTTCAAAATTACCTGCCATTAGAAAAAAAAATTAAAACTTCTATATTGACTGAGAAAATATTAAAAATTTTCATGATAAATATAATCGAGAGGTTGACAAAAAATCTCGTTGAAAAGGATGGGCAGTTACCGAGAAAATTCAGTCAGCTAATGGGGGCCACATTTTAAGAGTTTGTGGGTATCTAACTTATCTGATTAATTAAAGTACACAAAACTCCCATATCATAGATATTAAAAAAGAAAATATGATTGCTTATTTTAGAGGATTACAGATAGGTAAAGAAGGAATCCAAAAGCAGATCCTTGAAAGAGCACAGGATGTTTAATAAGATGCTTACCTTAACTCCATTGTAAGTCGCCATTCCTAAAAACATCTGGTAGACTGGGTTAATTCAGCTATTAAACCATAGACAGAAAAAGAAATAGATGTACAAATTAAATGATCAACCAAAAAACGGTTAGAATTGATGCCACAAAAGTGGTCACCAAAACCAAACGCCATTTGGTCATTCTCATTACATTTGTAAAACGTCCTGTGAGCTGGAACTTGGATGTGATGCAATTCTCTGATTTAAATAAATAGAACCTAAAACAGAATGGGAAAAACTTGTTCACTCTTATTTGTCTATTATAAACAATTTTGAGCTAATTGATACTCATTGTTGCTAAAATATTTCTATTTCAAATATAAAATTTATACAAAGCATGGAAACCAATATTTTTTAACAAAAACTATTTTTAAGATTGTGCAAAAAAAGAAGTGGTATTAACCAATTGGTAATAAAAATTAAGTGTGTCAGCCATGATATATGTAAAATAAGCAAATGTCTAAAACTTAGAATTTTACTAACTTGCCAAAACTAACACAATGTAAATGCTAATTTGTTTAAACTACATAAATAGTAAATTGTTCAGAACTATCCTGATAATATTTACACGGGTTGTATGTATTTCATTCCCTATTCATGTTGAGTTTCAATTCTAACTAAATTATACACTTTCCAATTAGTGCCTCAATCCAATAATAGAAAGAATTTCAGTTTGCGAAGTATTCTTGGAACCAAAATTTCCCTGATATGGGTATCAAATTTTACATGACTATAGTCACAAAATTACATATTTGTGGAACAGCATTTTGAATATTAAATAAATACTTTGATCTAGCATAAAGACTGAATGGTAATAAAGTATTTCTAACAATGAAGTTTACAATATTAAGATGAAACTAAAATAACAGATTTCTCATAAAAGCTTCTTCAAATAAAGTGTAAACAGGCTCTTGCTAGCCTCTTATCACAAAATATGAAGCAGAAAATCAAACATTTGCTGATATCTTGATAAAACAAACCATACCTTTATCTATTCAGAAAAATGCTTTAAACCAATAGTTAGTATTCAAAGAAAAATACTTTAATATTCTGTGATGAAATAAATAGGCACTTTAGTTTGTTTATGTCCAGTGTCTCAATTTTTATTTGATTAAGAAAGCGAAAAACAATCAAAATTTTGAATCAGATAACTTCATTAGAAGAAGAATTCACTTATGTATAAAAGTGCTGTGTAAGCTTTAAATTCAGATGTATAACAACCGATTAATATACGAGGTAGTTCACCGTATCTATGTATGCAAGATCTGGAAAACGGTCCTTTACAGTGGATAATATTCCGCTTTCGGCACTGTATATGGATCAAATCCATTAAGAATCTTATCTTGTCGATATAACGGGCCTTAGCATGAAAATTTATGACATTAAAGTATTCAAAATACATCTTTAATCAACTTCGAACGCAAATCGCAATACTAACTCTATGGAGAAATCCATGTTGTTTGTCTTCCAAGAAATTTTCTCAGTTACGGTTTACAGGAAAATCAGCTGATTGTAACTGCCCTATTTTCTAGTCACTGCGAGTTACTACAAGAGTCTTTGGTTCTCATCAAGCCTCATCTATCATCTGATTGGTCAAATGAATTAATTTTATGACACACTTCCTTTTTTTTTAGAAGTGTACCTATTTTATTCTCCGGACCTCAATAAAAATTTTCTAAACTTTTTGGACCCTAAGCAAAATTACTTGCTGACCCTTGGTATAGAGCTGAGATTCCAAGCCGCAGTTACTTTATAAAAATTCTTAAAAACAATGTTCCTAATACAAGAACTTATTTTCTCAACTTTGGCCCTCACGATTTTGAATTTTAAAACAGACAAATTTGCTAAAGAGACTTAAAATTAGTTACCCATGTCAAAATTCTGGCCATTAGCAAAATTAATTGTCAGTGCAAATGCAGCCTGATTGATGCAATACTAAACATAGGTAATTGTAAGAAAAATAAAAACTACAGACTAAACGGCTAAAACCTTTAGCAGAAGAAATGTTAACCAACTTTCCGAAAATTAAATGTGCCACAGATCATCTCCATGAATAACACTTTCTTAAAAGTAGGAATATTTATTAACTCTTAACTTATCAATAATTTAATCAAAATGTTTCCTTAAAAATATCCAGTAAGTCTACGTATAACTACTGTTAATCAACATTCTGAAAAATAAAAACACCAATTAATCTTTTAAATTTAATATTGTACCTAGTAACTTAGTAGTTTATCATTCATATATTTCATATATTTGTTTCAACCCAGTCTAGTTTTACAATACCTTTCAAACCATTGAAAATAATAAAAGACAAAAGCTACGTGATACTTAATGTTTACAAACAATTAATTTTGGTTATCAGACTGAAAATTCTGAATTTCAGGAAAAATTTGGTGTTGTTCTCTTATGCCACTTGGAATATCCAAGCTCCATTCGCAAAGAGGAAAAATGTGTGAAATTCTAGTAAAGTATGAAATAGTATATCTCTAAGTTTCTAGAAGACTTTTATCAGTCTTTAAAATATATTTAATTTGGAAAGTACTTTAAAGTAATTTTTTCTAAAAGAGAAAAAAATTGCTTATAAAAAAATATAGCATCAATTGGTTGTTGTGATTGGATGAACAAGTTGTTTGACAGTTGCTTTCTTTTTAACTGTAACCTTATCTGTAATCTAAAAAATCAAAATATTTAAAAATTGATATTTTCTTTAGAAATTTCGAATTTAAAGAATTCAAACACTTTGATACCAAAAATGTGTAGTATGGATCAGTATTTAAAAAAAAGATTTTCTCTGGAAACCATTCACCAAAAACTTTTTTTAGAATAGAGACTAATTACAAATATATCTTTCTTCATGTTGACAGAACATCCTGATCTTCAGCTGCTTTCTTCTGAAAACAAAAATACCAGTTCTAAATAAAGAAATTTAAGAGTTACACACACAAATGCATAAATTTTTCTATGCATAACATCTTTTTTAAACAGAAATTACTTTTAACAGATAACTGCATAAAAGAATTTAAGAATTTGAGTACGAAAAAGATATTATTATAGGATGAAGATATATATATATATTTTTTTAAATCTTGAACAAATCTTAAATCCTATCTTGATATAAATTTGAATAAATATGTATGGAGCAAGGAGGAACACTAGTAGTAAAAAGGTCATAAGTAATAGTTAAAAAGAATAGAGGTGTTCATGGGCAAAAGTATTTTATATTTTTGATTTTATTACATATTTTTTTTATTTTTTTTTTTCACAAAACTATCTGTATTTCTTTTTTTAAAAAATCAATTAATACCTCTGATTGTCCAGGGGATTCCAGATTAATTGTTACAGGACCATCATTCTGAATTGATACTTGCATGTAAGCTCCAAATTTACCATCTGGAAATAAAATTCATACAAAAAATAAGTTCATAAATGTTGTAATAAATGTTTTTAAATATTAAACTTTATTAATAAAATAAGAATATTACACTTTTTCCAATAGAAAATAAGGTATACCTTTAACTAAATCATCTGAATAAGCTTGTCTCATGGCAGCAACAAAATCAGAGTAAAATTTTTCTGATGAATCTGGGCCCATTGCAGAATGAAAGTCAGGTTTATTCCCTTTTAAAACACTATAAAGTGTAAACTGTAAAAATATAAATAATTTTTAAATATTATAAAAATAACTTTATTGATTAATTTAAAAGATAGTTCAAACTTAAATATTCTTCAATGAAAAAGTAAGCTCCAATGGCCGAAAAAAGCTAGCCTTAAAAAAACTTGGGTCTGCATTAGCGGATAACTAAATGCAGATAACTGCATTTAGCAAGTATCTTTCATACTCCTTACCAATATTTAATTGTATGTATTATGTATATGAAAACAAAAAAGTCTAGGTACTTACGTATTAGCCAATCGACCGTTCAGCAACTTTCAGTTTTAGCGGCACAGTCTATGGGATTTGGTAATGCTCTTCAGACTCACCGGCATGGTCGACAGGCTAATACATAAGAACCAAAAGGTTTATAAGTAAGCAACACAACTGTTGATTGTACACATTGTACTGATAAATTGAACTGATTGTTTTGAAACTCGAGTACCAAGAAAGTTAATGCACTTTTTACTTAAGTATCAACTTTGAGATTTATAAAGCTGTTTGATTTTTAAGGTTAAAAAAGAACTCAGCAGTGGCTGCTCATCCATAAGAGCATATGAACCCCTATGAAAAAAGGATAACTGAAATTAAATATAAAGGTATGTAAAATAAATTATAATAAATCTTCCCCAATTTATTTTTCATACTCAGAATCATATTTCTAACCACCTCCTCCTTCCTCCTGTCAGTAAGAAATATTTAGTGCCAGAAACGCAAAAGATTTTTTAATCGAATAAATTACTTTTCCTTTCCTTATTCGCTTACAACTTCCTCAGTCTTCTTATTTTTGCGGAAGGTTAAATTTCAAGCTATAAAAGCTTTTTTAAAAAAATTTTAACTTAAAACTACTTCTCTTTTTAATGTGAAAATCTTACACTTTAGGAAAAATAAAATGCTTCATTTTATGATTAGTGCTTGGCTTGTTTATTTCTATTAAATACATATTTTAATAAAGACAATAGTGCATGCTGTGAAGAATTTAGGTATCATTAAAATTATTCATCTGGAAGAGATAGATGCTTGATTTATGTACTCCTTTTCTTTTAGATCTAATATTAATTCTATTTTTCCAATTTTTGTTTAATAGATGTAAATCCCTCTTTATTCAACCCACCAGCCACCACTGGTACTCAGTAAAAGAATTTATTAAACCATAGTAAAATAACAAATAGCAATACTTGGAACTTTGATATTATAAAGCATACAACATTTTTCCAATAGCAAAATTGTTGTCAAAATATTATTTTACTTATATTTAGCTATGTAGCCTCCTCTGCCTCTTTGGCAACAGTTTTGAATTGGTAAAATGTACAGTAGCTTAATACATAATTACCAACACTTTGATTGAAATGGTCATACATACCTGACTAACCAACAAAACTTCATAGCCTTTATCCTTTACACTATGGCTCCATCTTTTACCACTATCATCATCAAACAATCTTAAATTTAACAGCTTTCGAACGCTTAAATACAAAAGAGATATTACAAGGAATACAATAAAGTAAAAATCAACAAAAAAAACATCTATCAGAGTTCTTTTGTGTTCTCATTTACATCTTTAAAATCAAAATAAGTGATTATTTTGATTTTAAATATGTGATCATTAAAAGATGTACAGGATATACAGGAAAACCACCTTATATAGCTAATTTTTTTTATTTGTTTAAAAAAGAGAGAGAATAATTTAAAATTATAAACCATTATGGATGCTTTTCACAAATATTCTTTGCTTTAGATTAGATTGGTATCCATATTGTCAGCTTTATGTTTTAGATGACTTACACGTAGTTTAATTTTGTTGCACTAAATTTCAAATGAATGTTTACAATGTTAGTCCCAAGTAAAATTAGCTAGTCTGGTGGGTCCCCCCCCCAGAAATATTTTGGAATTTACAGCCTTAAAAGTAAGGTGTTATCTCATTTTTAGACCCTTTGGGTTGTATGTAAAGACACAATTTTCAAGGAAAAAAACAGTATAAAAATTGATGCCAAAAAAGACTTCTAAAAATAAGTTTAAAAAATCTACTAACATAAAGTCCATATCTTTTTTCGAATCATTTCGTGAGATCCCAATAAGCACACAGAGGCCTTTACCTATACTGCTGATTACTTCATCATCAACTGAAAAATAAAAATTGGTGATTTGGGACTTTCAGATAGTTTAGGATTATCTTAAATAAAATTTGTGACACATACCGCTAACACTCGCTTTGGAACACCTTTGAATCACAGCCCTCATTTCACTGGTATAATATAGAGAAGAAAAATTGTACTGTGTATAATATGACTGTTGGATCAGATTTGTTTAGAGAATTAAAAGGCACAAGGCCGAATGGAATGCGAAACTGAATCAGCTCAGCTTAGCTGAAGCACGTTTGTTTACTAACTGTAATGGTGGTTGTTGCTCTTAAGTCTGTCGCTCGTCGCAGCTCTACTTATTCTCTGTTGATATTGTTTCTAATTCTCTATTAATTTAATCGTTTTGACAGAAGTACCCTACTTTTATTTTTGCAAATTAAAATATTAAAATGATTCAAACCACTACTGTGGAAATGGTAGGTTTGGAAAGCTAGAGAAGGAATGTTTTTCTCAACTCAATCACCATGCGCTGACAAAATCAAAACAAACAAACAAACCCTCGCTTTCCAAGAGCGCGCTATATTATGTATTTGCTGCTCTGATGGGAATCGCGGAAATTATAAGTTAATTTGCGGACTAGTTAAAAGTGATTATAACTCTCAAATGTCTTGTGATATTTATATTTCGAAATTCCAATCAGGAGTTGGAAAATTGACTTTGTACTATTGCGAGAAAGGCCTTCACGAAATATGTCTTTCGAATGCGGGAAGTCGAGAATCCACTATTCATCATCAAAAGTAAAAAGTTATGATGTCAGTTCAGAATCTATGGCTTTTTTAAGCTGATTCTTATTTTCTGAGTTTCAAAGCTGTAAATTTTTCTTCTTGGTATCTTTAAATGAAAGTAATCGAAATTTAATAACACATGAAATTCTTAATATGCAAGAAACGATTCTTTATATTTTTATTAGAATTCCTTTAAGGGAGTTCAATTTAGTGATATTTGTTTTCTTAAAAGCACTTTACATATAAAAAAACATGCCAAAACCTTTTTTTTAAACCTGATTCTAGGGCTCTAGGCAGTTGCCACAGAGGCCTGTACCCTGTACGACAAAAAAGTTTAAGTTTATAACTTCAAAGTTTATTCATACTTTTTATGCTAGATTCATTCTACATTTTTAATCAAATTAGAATGATAATTTTTTATTTCCCAGACCTGAAATTTCAAAACAAGTTATTAAATGGTTAGACTTGTATTTTAAGAATCCTGATAATGTGAGAAACATCATGCCTCCATCTATTTGTCCAAGTGTATTTCAGACCAAGGGTAAGGTGTTAATCTTTTATATCTTTTATAACATGTTAAGATTTCCCTAATTTGCAAAAGCGGTGCTTGATTTTTAGAAATAAAGGTGCTCTGTAACCTTTTAAGTGTGATGGTCCTGTTCCAACTTTTTAAGTGAAGAAGACTGATTTAAACATTCATGATGGTTTTATAATATTTTGATAATTTTTACTAAAACAGATAATGGTAAACTGTAGTAACATAAAACTGTAGTAACATTTATAGAGTTGGAAGAGAACATTTAACCCTTGAGCTGAATAGCTAGGAGCTGAGATAGAAAGTTTTCGTGTCTAGAAACAAATTAAGGACAGCAATTTAACTTTTTCCCCCGAGTCTTTAAACTAAAATTATTTAACTATTTAATTCTAGTCTAGTGGAAATAAAAATATAATAGCTGACTTTAAACTTAATTTGACCTTTGGTATTATCCTGTTATTCAAATCTTTGAAATTAAAATATATTGAATGTGAGTTCAAGCATTGCCAAATTTTTGTTTTTACAATTTTTGGAAATTACACCTTAGGGTTTTTAGGAGAGGATGAAAATTGTAACAGTTCATCAGGGACCCTTCTAAAGAATTTGTGGACCCATGGTGACTTGCATGGGAACTACTGCACTAAGCTGTTTATTAAAAAAATGTGCATGCATTACATTTTCATGCTCATAACATTTCTTTTCATTTTCTTTTCAGGTGAGTTCACAGTCAAAGTTTGGCACACTTTAATGCAACAAGTGCCCCCTGGGAAAACCATCTCTTATGGCCATTTAGCCTCTCTGTGTGGCAAAGAGAAAGCATCACGAGCTGTCGGTACAGCAATGCGTATAAACCCCCTCCCCATCTTGATTCCTTGTCACCGAGTTGTCAAGAGTGATGGAACAGTTGGTTTTTACTCAGGAGGATCCAATATTAAAGAATGGTTACTTAAACATGAAAATGTTCTGGTTGATGACTGCAGTGATTGAAGGGTTACCACAGAGTTACAACATTTGCTTGTGTAACATTTCATTTATATTGCAGTGATTCGCCCTTAAAGTATTTTTACCACTTATTTTGTAAAATTATTTCAAGAATTTATCATAAATTTTTATCTGTGAAACACCAAATTCACTAATGTCTGAAGTGTACTGTAAGTATTATTCTTTATAAATGAATTGTATTGTTCCATGCAATTTTGATTTTGGGCAGATATTACTGAAAAAATTTTTCAGTCTCTAGATATACCACTTTTGAATAAGATTTAGTATACTTCAAGCTGTGTTTTCCTCTTAGTTCAAGCATTTGTTAGCTTTACATACTGATAGAAATTACATTACATCCCCATTTAACAGGATTGCCTCCTTATTTTTTCTCTGGACACACAGATTACATGTCCATTATGGTTGTTATTTCACAAATATTGTATCAAATAGTATATTTTTGTAAAAATATTTATACAACTCACAAATGAGTAGAAACACTCTTAAAAAACGAAAGTTTAAGTTTCGTAGGACCTTTATGCATTATCAAGATGTGATTACAGAACAGAGAGTCTATGACCATAGACGATAATGGAAATCGAATATGTCTTGTGATAGTGGCCCTAGTAGCTCTGGGACCGTACTCATGAAACTCGTGTATCCCTTGTCAGCAGGAGACGGTGGGTATTCTCAAAGAAATACTTTTTTAGGGAAAATTAATTGTATATTAATATTTAAGTAATAAATGTGAAGAGGTTTTAATGCTATCTCTTACTATCTAGATTCTAAAAAGCTACAGATTTAATCAACTGTGTGTATGAAATTAATGTCTAAATTTAATATTTGACCAGCCTTTCCCCATAAAACTTATGTCTACCCCTAATTTTAAAAAAAATACTGTTAAAAAGCTGTAAAAACATTTTAACACTATTTTAACTTGAGCTCTACATTGGGTCTTTAGGGACACCTAACTTTAATACCACAGGTGGTGTTTGGGGATTTAAAAACCATTGTGTTGGTGGGGCATTCATTAGGGGACATCCATAAATAATTACGTGAGGTGTTTTTTCCAAAATCTGGACCCCCCTCCCCCCTTTGGTGAGATTTTGCTAGACCCCCCCCCCCTCCCCACGTGAGATTTACCTACAACTTTTTTTTTTAATTCCTTTCTCATACTTAAAAAACAAAGAAAATCGTATAATTTCTAACTTAAAAAGTTGACGTGAGATTTTAATCGACCCCCCCCCCTCCCCCCTTGGTGAGATTTTTCCAAACCCCTCCCCCCTTTTTGACCTCACGTAATTTATGGATGTCCCCTTACTAACACCCATCATAACATTCATTCTTTTTTCATATAAATCTTTCCTCCCACAGGTTAACTTAAATCAGTATGGCCGAAATTATTTTGTAATCCCACAAGCATTTTTCTTGCTTAATATTTTATCTACAGTTGAAAGCTATACGTCATAAATTAATCCATGTGCTCTTCGTTGTTCATCATCTTGTCAGTTCACGCAAGTCATAACCAGCTCTTCAAGCTCTGGTAGCACGAGCGTCCCGTGTAGGTGGGCGGAGTTACTATAGTTTCAGTTTCGATTCGCCGCATTCTCTCCTTTCTACGGTTCCTCTTCATCTTTATTAGCAACTTCTTTGTTTCTCCCGAGCCGACTCGTTGTGAAAATGCTCGTAATTTTTCTCCTATTCGTTTTAATTTTTCGTGACGTGACCACCTTTTTTACATTTGATCATGGTCTTGATGCTTCTTGGAAAGCATATCAGGTAATTCTATTTATTTAATTACCCATGAAAAGAGAAGAGCAAAGCATAACTAACTTATCGTAAATTTGTATTGAACTTGTGGAAAATATTGTAATTTAAAGTTTCTATCGGGCATAATCTGGTTACCCGAATAGCTACTTATTTAATTGTTCTGTTAACCCATTAAGGACGACTTTAAAATAATGGAAATAAATAATTTTTTTCTTCCAAATTTCGTTCATTTAGACCGAATAGAGTAATTAATACCCATTTTCAGATTTTTAAAAAAATAATTTTTATGATTTAAAAAATCATAAAACTGGCAGTTTTTCCTGCCAACCGTCCTTGGGGTCCAAACTCTAAAAAATGCAAAGTCGAAAAAACTAATTAGATAGTTCACAATTTTAATAGAAAATGTTATCATACATTTATTATAATATAAGTGAATGTGAACTCTAATGTTGATAGTGGGTCCACGAAAGGGCATTTCACTCCTGCTGAATAAGGTTTGTTCAGTACTAAATATTGATATTCACTTAATTTCTTGCTTTAAAAATAGCCGAGCTATATTTTTGAAGTCAGAACCCTTTCATTTCAGTTATTAAGCTAAATTTTAGGTCAAAACATCATTATTTCTATCCCACAGGCTAGAACATGAGGATTTTTTTTACCCGTCAGAGTCTGATATATTCTCAACTTTCACATTTTTTGGATACCTTTGGTTAAATTTTTGTCTTCCAAGGCTTTTTTTTCTAATTGGAATTCTAAGTTCTTGCTGGTCATTCTCTATCAAATGGGTTAAGAGTAGTAGATAATTTTTTTTTAATTTCTGGGTTTAAATTATAAGTTTTGTTGTCTTTTCATGAAAATTGGTGTTCAAATAGATAGTAATTTTAATAACATAGTAATATTTTAAATAATAAATTACATAGCTTCAAATATTTCTGGGCTTAAAATCGTAATATTGAATCTTTGCCATTTTACATTTATTGATTGCAGGTGAAGTTTAATAAGTCGTATGACTTATCCCAAGAGAGTTCCAGAAGGCTAATTTGGGAAGCAAACGTCGTTAGGATAGGGAGGCATAATTTAGAGGCAGATCTTGGAATGCATTCTTTTCATCTGCAGGTCAACAAATTTGCCGACATGGTAATACTAATTCGTATACTTGAGAGTGTACTAACTATAATACCTTCGTAAGTTGTCAACTCAAGACTAGCAAACATACCATTTGAGTATTTATTTTACACTCTTGGATATCTTGTTTAATCTTATAGAACCCTGATGAGTTAGACAGCTATCGAAAATGTGCCGTTGCTGGAAGTAACAACGTCTCAAGTTCATTTTTAAAATCGTCAGTTTCGTGTGATTCTAACTGTTCAAAATCACTTCCATCTCAAGTGGACTGGAGAACTAAAGGTTATGTGACACCGGTAAAAGATCAGGTTAGTTTCACTACCAACTGTGAACCTCATAAATATAGTTATTTAATCAGGGTGATTAAAGTTTAGTGTTTTCCCTAAAACTTTGCACAAACCATTTTACTTTAAAAAGGACATCTTCATGTGAAACATAAAAATCACCTTTTTCAATAGTAGCTCCCAATTTTAGTTTACATAGAAAACGGTTCAAGTAAAGAAAAGAATAAACAAGCCTGTCATTTTTTAATTTTGGACAAGTGTAATTTAATTTTTAATTAAAAGTTAGTGCCAATAATAACAAAAAACGTAAGTCATAAAATGATACATGAACATGTGAAATGAATTTACATGTGTTAAAATTATATCACATCCAGGGGAATTAGGTCCATAAATTAAGTGAGCTCAGGATGGGAGAGTCAATTGAGTCTTAACAAGGTGAAATATCTCATGATGGGAAGGACCCAACAATATCTTCCCAAAGGGTTACAAATTTAGAAAAAATAAATACTTCGCATAATTTATATGAGCTTGCCCTAACAGGTTCTCCCTCCATTTTACAGGGTTTTTGTGGTGCATGCTGGGCGTTTTCTGCAACAGGTGCTTTGGAAGCCTTGACTGCCAAGAAAGGCAAACTTGAAAGTCTTAGTGAGCAAAATCTTGTGGATTGCTCTCATAAGCAAGGTTGATTTTCTAAAAATATGATTTTGATATATATAGTATAGATTAATTTAAATTGTAATTTTGATAAACAAGGTTGACTAATTTTAGTTATACAGTCAACAGTATCGGAACATTCTGATCTCATTAAGCGGAGTTGACTGTGTAACTGGAAATAGTCATTATCATTTGATAACAATAAGCGATTTGATTCATATATAGAGATATTTCAACTATATCGTCAATGCAAATCGGCAAAATAAAATTTAGCAAAGTAAAATGCAACTTCTCGTTAAATGAGTTACTTTTGAAATTTATTTTCGTAATCATTAGTATAAATAATTATAACTATGACTTAATTGTGAGATTTCAAATATAATTGTAATAACTCCGTTCGAACTACCCACGAGCCGGCACTGATTCCCATACATCATTCCCTTCAATCTGTACAAGATCAAATTGTTGTGGAATATAGAAATATGATTTTCGGTACAAGGCTGAAAGCCACAGTCTGCAAGGAATTTTAGAACACTCACAAAGCAGTGTATTTCATTTTGAGTCAAGAATTCCATTTTCATAGCCCTTATGAGCAGGAGGCCCTTCTGAGAAATACAATCTAAGGCAGGCATGGCCGGCCCGCGGGCCGCATGCGGCCCGCTTGAAGTAATTTTGCGGCCCGCGAGAATTTTCGTAAGTTAAAAAAACTTAGCTTTTCGGGCTATAATTTTCCTTTAAGAACAATGTTGAGTTGCAAAAAAACACAAAACCTTTTGTTTTGCAATATTAAAAATATCTTCTTTTGCATTAATATAGACATCCAAAAGCTTAGTGAAAGAGTTGTAAAAACAAATATCTCACCCAGACCGAGGGGCCCAGCCCCCCCCCTAACAGAAATTCGGACTAGGTTTACCGAAACAAGTTAAATCCCTTTTTTAGGGTCAAATTTCCAAAAATATTTTACGGGGAGGACCTACAGACACTCTTTTGTACTTTGAACTTTATTAACAACCTTTTTATAATAAGTTCATCAAAATCAAAGTCCTAACTAACAATGTATGTCCAAAATTCGGACAAAGTGTACTAAAAGCAAATTAAAATGTTCTGGTTGACGACTTCCACCCATTATTCACAACTTTTTTCGATATTAAGTTCATCAAAATGCAAATCCCACCTCAAATGTAAACCTGTTTTTTGAGTCAAATTTCCAAAAATTTTCTGTGGGAGGACCCACAGACCCCCATTTGGAACTTGTGCCTTTATTGCTCACAACTTTTATAACATTTTGTTGTTTAGGATGCAAATTTTAACTAAAAATTTACTAAAAAGCTACATTGGACCTATTAAAAATGCATGAGGGAGGCTGAGGAGTAATTTTTGGCCCCTCCCGAAATAAAATTTCTACATAAGCCACTGATCTCACGTATACATTTTCGATATGTTAATTGTCGCTGTATCACTTATACTGCATTCATAAATGTAGTAATTTAGAAGAAAAAATAAAGTATCAAATTATTTTGCTTTTATTGTTTTGATACTTTGTGATACAGTAGTGCGTGTCCACCTAACTCAGTTTCGAGTAATTCATAATGTTTTTTAACGGCACCTGTTTAATTCCTATGGAGATGGAGAAGGCATTCTTGGGACTGCTCTTAGAGGTAAATTTAAGAAATAAATATATTTAACTTAAGAAACTGTCACACTAAGCAAAGGATCTGAAAAAATCCCAAATCAAAATACCCATTTCATACTTTTCAACTTTTGTGTCAACTTATGAATTTTCACTTTATGTGTCATTCTGAGAAGCGCTCATATCCTAAAATTTTATATGCGGCCCGCGGGAGTATTGTGGTTTTCAAAGTGGCCCATAAGATAATTTGGGTTGGCCATCCCTGATCTAAGGGGTTATTCATTAATTACGTAAGGGTCCTGAGGTGGAGGGGGGGTTGGAAAAATCTCTACATACCCTTACTTGGGGGTGGGGGGTCAAACCCGTTCTTATGTAAGATTTTTCAAGATAAATGGTATTCCAAAGACTAGAGATAATAATATAATGGCAATATGTAGTTGACAGCGAGCAAGAATATTACTTATCTGTTGAAAAATAAAAATCTCTGATTTACGTCGAACTGAGTGTTTCAGTATAACTGATCCTTTTCTAACATTTTATTATTTTGAAAAACGAAATGGAATCTTACTTAAGAATAGGGGGGGAGGGGTTTGAAAAATCTTACTTCCCCTTACAGGGGGGTAGGAGGGGTCAAAAATTGCCAAAATCATCATTACGTAATTAATGAATAGCCCCTAACTATGGCTCACTTTATGGAGGGTATTGTGTTGACTCATTTCTTCTAGTTATTGCTTCAAGATTGAGAATTGTTTTTTTTATATCGATAAAAAAATGTAAGATAATTTACGAAGTAGATTTTTACGTAGAACAGTTGGATTTGATAAAGCCCTAAATTTAATTCCAGGCAACAAAGGTTGTAATGGAGGTTGGATGGACTACGCATTCCAGTATGTCATAGACAAAAAAGGTATTGACACTGAAGCATCCTACAAGTACACTGGAAAAGTATGTAACATCGTTATTCAGAATATTTTTATTTATTCAGAAAAAATGGCAATCAACAGTTTAGCTTGTTCAGCAAATTTAGAAATTATATATTTCAAATATTTTTGTATTGCTGAAATGTTTTGTTGGTTTTTTTCTGTTCAGAAGGAAAAGTGCAAGTTTCAAAGGGCGAATGTAGGAGCCAACTGCAGCTACTATAGACGTGTTAAAGAAGGAAATGAAGATTCTTTGAAATACGCAGTAGCAAATTATGGTCCCATCTCAGTTGCCATTGATGCTGGCAACTTTAAATTTGTTTACTATGAGTGAGTGAATCCATAAATTCTGATAAGTAGTAAACAGTAGTATTATGTAGTAAACAGTAGTATTATGTAGTAAACAGTAGTATTATGTAGTAAACGGTAGTATAGTCAATAGGTAATATAAAAGTTTTTTTCGACGGTTTTATATATTTTATGCGATGATTATGAAAATGAAGGTCGGTCATATAAACCGTAATATAGATATTTAAGCTGTTATTCAAGTTTTTTCGGGTAGCATACTTCATTACTTCTCGTATGCTACCCGAAAAAACTTGAATAACAGCTTAAATATCTATATTACGTTTTTTTGTGTGCTCAAATTTCGTTGAAAATCACGTACTTCCAAGAGCCCACAATCAACGAAATATAGATATTTAGGCTATTATTCTAGATCATATAGGGTCTATAACTCGAGTGAAAACATTCGTCGTGTGATTAGGGTAGAAATGAGGGGCGAAAAACCAATTTTCGGCCTTTTTGGCTTGCGCGCTCCATAGGATTAACAGGGGAACTTTCGGGGGCTTTGCGGCAGATATTATCCGAAAATTCTGAAAAAATTCACAGGTACTCTCTGCCACCTTAGACAACTTTTTTTTGTTAAGACTTTATCAAAATCAAAAAGTTTTTTTCGATACACCCTAATATATATGTTACGGGCAATGTGATAATTTCAGTGGAATTTATTTATCACTTTGCCCGCCTCCACTTCGGGCATTAATATAATGCCCGATTAATCACTTTGCCCATAACATATGTTTAAAGTTTTACTGCGCCCGGGCAACGCCGGGTCTAGCGCTCAAAGCGCTAGTCACAAATAATGTTGGGAAATTTGGCGAGCATCTATCCATAATTTGTAGATTCTCCCTGAACGTTCGTTTTCCGAAGTCGTTTTTGCACGCTTAAAACTAACTCTCAAGCGTTTAATACTGATGGTATTTACGTGAAACTTTGGACTTAAGGTTTATTAATTTTGCTCTTTCATATTATCAAATCAAAGGAAAGAATTTCGGAAAAAAAAATACAGTTTTGGCATATTTTTCACATTTTTTTAACTTTTTTCGTAATAAAAAAAAATTTAAAGGGAAAACTGCAAAAAATAAACAAGAAAACTGCTAAAGGGAAGCGGAAAAAAAATTGGAGACCATAATTACATTTTTACCAATAGTAGTTCTTCTACAAATTGAATTTTTCAATAATTGGTTTGGGGTGTCGCTCCATTTTTAACTCCCTGGGATTGGGTCTTGGACCCCCAAATCCTATGTGATTCTGACTCGTCTAGGTGTCTACTATCCCCCCTGGAAGAGTGACACATCATTTACGGGACACCCTGTATAAATTTAGAGTTCTGTTCTTAATTGGTTTGGATTATTTCATTTAAGTGGGAGTGGTTTTTAGTCATCGCTTTAAAATTAAGTGAGCATAAATATTTGCTCTGTATCGGGATCTTTGTCCTGCGTGAGAAGTGTTTCTCTTCACATGAGAAAACTGTGAAGCATCCCTTCAATAACCTGTGCAATATAAGTTTAGAGCTCTGTTCTTAATCGGTTTGGATTATTTCATTTTAGCGGTAGTGGTCACCGCTTTTTAAATTAAGAGAAAATTATTAAGTAGAGCAAATGTTATATCTCTGTAACGGGATCTATGTCCTGCATAAGGAATGGCTCTGTTAATATAAGGTAACAGTCCAATCTTTCTTTCCATAACCTGTGAAGTGTTAGTTTAGAAGCTTGGGTTACATATATTTTCCGGTATGTGTGCTTGATCTTAAGGATCCGCTTATACACCTTCGTCAAGTAAGACAGACACAACAGAATTTTTACTGACACAAAGAAGGAAAATACACCCAGGGGCGAGGTAAGAATCGAACTTACTACGGAACAGTGCGCAGACTGCTGGCATGAAAGGCAGAGAGCAAACCAAACGGGCCATCCGTCCCCCAGTTTAGAAGTATACCCGTTCATTAACAGTTTCGATTATTTCACAATTGGTTTTTAGTCACCGCTTTTTAAATTAAGAAAAAAATATTAAGTAGAGCAAAAATATTCTTTCTTTAACGGGATCTATCTACGTCCTGCGTTCGGAATGGGCTCTGTTAATAGAAAGTAACAGTCCCAGCCATTCTTTCCATAACCTGTGGAAATATTAGTTTATAAGTAATTATGTTCTAAAATGGTTTCGCATTAGTGGATGTGGTTTTTAGTCACCACTTTTTAAATTAAGAAAAAAATATTAAGTAGAGCATCTTCATTAACTCTGACTGAAATTTTGTTACCACTTAATAAATTAGGATAAAAATCCTAAGTTAAATGAAACGGCTAGGTTTGTGGATGGAAAAATTTATTACTGTCCTCCTCATTCCTAAGACTCTTACATTGTTTCAGTTTTCGTGGTAGGCAAAAGAGTTAAAGTCTTAGAAATGTTACAAAAAAGAGTGTAAGTCATCAAAAATAGTCATATTTTCAATTAATTTTACTCTTACGGTTACAATTACCGTTGGAAAATTAGAAATATTAAGACCCCCCGTGAATTAAGCAGGAAAATTTATAAATACCAATCAGTATTTATTTCCGAGTGCTATACCCGCTGAGAAGGCTCAGATCTGAGGGCCTTTCGGATGGCAGACTGGTGTGCTAACCACCAAGCCATCCGTTCCTGCAGCTGCGACAGTCTTGTAATTAATTTGAAGTTGATACTTCACCATTTAAAAAAAAACAAACAGAAAATATTGCCGAGGATCGAACCCGAAACCTTTTGTGAACGACTGTCACCTACCTCAGATGGCAGTGCGTTAACCAACCGTACCATCCGTTCCTGAAGCCTCTGGTTTATTTTAATAATTTAAAGTTAATATATAAATTTAAAATTTGAAAAAGTGGTAAGCAAGGCTTTGAACCCGGGTCTTTTCGATTTGTAGCATCACGATCTTGACGTCCAGGCCATTCGCTCACCGAGAATTTTAAAGCTACTGAAGATTATTAATTTCAATATTGTAAACAATAAGAAACATGCAGTGTGTGTTATCCAAGTCTTATTTTTCTCAATAATGTTTATAATTTATATTTTGTATGAATTTTGTATATCATCCCAACCTGCAACCTGACCCTCAGGTATGAATTTCACTAACACTTTTAGGGGTTATTCTTTACTGTGAAAGATATTTAAAAATATATTTACTTGAATTTTTTGGTAAAAAAAAAAGTTTTATAGCTCTTTTATCTTGAATAACTCCAGTTCTGTTAAGCTTAAAAAAATGCATCGATCTTCAGATTATTTTTTAAGTTTGAATTTCATATACAACATGATTATAGCTTAAAAAGTAAAACTTTTATCTAATAAAAGAGAACTTTTCTTGTAATTTTAAAAATATATGTTTGTTGAATTTATTTTCAGTGCTGTTTCTTATTTGTTTGTAAAATTTTCGCTTTGAGGCTTTTTCCTAATTTTATGAATTTGAGTGTGCATGAAGGACAACCAACCACTCTATAACTTTATTCATGGGTGGGCAAAAAGTCGATACACTTTTGAAAGTTCCATAGAAACTATCTATTATCATAATTTTGAATTAAATTTTTTATTGCCATTAAAAATCCTTATGACTGAAAACATCATTTTCATTCCGATTTTTTTTTTTTTTTTTTTTTTAAATTTTCAAAAGTGTATTGCCTTTTTGCCTACCCTGTATTCATTAAAATATACGAGGGTTGTTTTTTTTTTCAACTTCCGTTTTGCTCCTGACAAAAAAGTAGTAGGAATTTCGAAATAATTTTGGTACTGATAGTTAGGTACATTCTTCAGGATCAATTTGCATCTTTACTGCATAAAAATCGGAATTTTTTATGTTAGTTATCGAATTTACAAGCGCGCTCCTCGAACTTATTTCCCGCCAGTCCATAGAGAATTTCGCTTTCCCCTCCTGCAATTTTCACCTCCTCACCCATTGTTTAATGTTAAATGCTGGGCGAAAGGAGCGGTCGCGCGAAGAAGAAAGTAAAATTCTCTATGGGTTGGCGGGAAAAACGTTCGAGGAGCGCGCTTTTAAATTCGATAACTAATAGAAAAAATGTCCAATTTTTATGCAGTAAAGATGTAAATTGATCCTGAAGGATGTACCTAACTACCAGTACCAAAATTATTTCGAAATTCCAACTACTTTTTTTTCAGGAGCAAAACGGAAGTTGAAAAAAAAACAACCCTCGTAAAAACATTTTATTGACAACAAATTGAGTTCATATAGTTCAAATTGAGTTCATTATAGAGATAGGAGTGTTGTGTCATTATCCCTGCAAGAAAAATAATTGATTAGCAGGTAACAAAATGGTATAAGACGGCTTTTTAATATTTCAAAGTACATTTCAACCAGGCGCGGATTCAATGTGGGGCACTTCGGAAAATCCCCCTCCTTGGGCTGAAAAAGAAAGAGAAAGATGGATGAGAAAAAAGAAAGTAGATTTTGAAAGACCAAGAATTTTTTTTTGTCATTCAAAAAAAGATAATTATTTTTTTTCTTTTTCTTCATTTTCCCCAGATTCTCCAAACTTTTTTCGTTCATCAAGCGCCTGTGCGGATCAAAAATGAATGATCAGGGTCAAAATCCCTACAATTTTTTAGGGGAGGATCCCCAGACCCCCTAAAAAATTTGCGTTCTTAAAAGACAGTTACAAGGTCCCGATCATTGGTTCAAAAATAGTTTCGCTTATACTGTTTATCAAACATGTTGGGGTTCAAAAATAAAATTCATTGGAGGGGGGTCTTTATAGAAAAAAGTAAAATTTAGTCTATTTTGCGTGCAAAGGTAGAGGTGATCCACAAAAAGTGCCCTCCCCTTGGAGACCTGTTGGATCCGCGCCTGAGTGCTAAGTCTCTGGCCCTAGCAAGGCACGAGTGGCAAACCCATGGGCAAACCTTTATGGCTTTTTTAGTGCACTCGCCACTGTTTTTTCTGCTGTGGGTACTGATTTTAGGTTTGCCACTCGTGCCTTGCTAGGGCAGACAGCCTTTATAGATGACTGGCACCTGTCTCCTCTTAACCTTCCCTTATATCGAGTAAAGAACATAAAATTTCAGAAGTGGAATCTATAATGACACCGAATGTTCAACCATTTCATTGGACCATGCTGTGCTGGTAGTGGGATACGGCTCCGAAGGTGGTGCTGATTACTGGATTGTAAAGAATAGGTAAAGTTGAAAATTCTGACTCCTATAGTGGTGAGTAATGTCGCCTCAAAACTTACTCACCACTGGTTTTTGATTCAAGAAATTCATTCAAATCAGTTTCTAAACGTGGCGGTGAACACCTTATTGGGGGCCGATAACAAACTTTCTTTAGAAATGTTACTGCAAATTACCCTCCAATTACGAGTTGAAAAGCTGTTTTAAAGTGTCAAATTTCAAAAATATTTCTGGGGGACGACCCCCCTTTCTATTGTGAGAGTCAGTGTTTCAGTTGCAGACAGTACTGAAATAATTATTACTATTAACTGTTGCTGTTGTTGCTGTGCCCTAAAAAATTTAATACCTTAATTAAAGAAGAGGTGGGTCGCGTTAGATTTTGTTCATAAGTTTATCTTCATGATCAGTATATTTTACGTCATTGATTTTACATTAAACGCCCTTTTCCTTTAAAATATAAAATACAACAAAAAATGTATTGGATGGAATCATTTGTATGTTCCTTGGGTTACAGCTATCCTATTAATCCTATAAATGATAACAAATTTGCTTTTATCGAGTATCAGTTAACAGTTAAAATCATTCAAAGTTAACCATTAAAATATCGGTATTTTTGTTAAGGTTAAGGTTTTGTTAAGGTCCCTTGCTGTTAAAAACACTTCGTGACTTTTAATACTATACTTCATACTTTTAATACTATTTTTTTATTTTCAGTTGGGGAGAAGCTTGGGGTATGAAAGGTTACATATTGATGTCAAGGAATCTAAACAATCAATGTGGAATTGCCAGTCACGCTGTGTTTCCACTTGAATAGAACATTTTCTTCCTGTTTTATTACTGTCTTGTGATTTTCGTTTTATATAATAAAATTGTATTGTTTTTAAATTTTTACTTTTAAATTTGAACACGCAGTTGCATTTCATAACTAAGCTATATTATAGGTTCCATTTATCCATACATTTTTATAGCTTAGCAGTGACACAAGAAACAACCTCACCTCAGGTGACTTTAACTGAATGACAGTGACGTATCATAAGGTGAAAATATGAAAAAAGTATAGATTAGGGAGTTTTTAGATCCTTTGCTTATTGCTGTTTCTTAAATAAAATATTCCATTAAATGAGGGAATTGCATAGGTGAGGGATTTGCTTAATTTTACACTTTTTTGATACGTTATAGTTTAAAACTCTCAAATATCAGATTTTAAAGTTGAAAAATATGTTTTAAATAACTTAAAATTCGATTTTATTTTTGCCAAAACACTAATAAAGTCATGTGATCAAAAAACGGGATTTGACGTCACAGCGAATTCGAAACTGTTGAATTGTTGAAAAAACATTTTTTTTTTAATGGCAGGTAATTTGAACATTGTTCATTAACCCATGTCATGCCGATATCAGTACTTTCTTCCCGTTACCCAGTGGGCACCTGTGGACCGAAGCCACGGAGTTGAAGTACGGTTCGCCCACGCCACACACACAGGCACAGCCCCTTTTTACAGGGGGGCCACATTCATTCCTCACAAGGACAGAAACTAACATCCATGCCAAACGGGGATTCGTTGAAAACAAAAGAAATAAAACCAAAACACGCTTAAAACTCGTCTGTTTCTCTAGTGAACGGCCAGAAAAAGTAAAAATTAAAACTTTGAATCCTAATTATTCCAAAACCAATGGACTCTAAACGTCTGACGTCACACGGAACCAACACGTGACCTACTGAGCTTGCAATTGGTTCCCTAATTGCACCTTGCAATTGGTTATCTACTAGTGTAGTATCTGTGGTAACCAATTGCAAGCTCGGTTGTAGGTCACGTGTTGGTTCCGTGAAGTCTCGAACCAGATAGGCGGTTAGAGTCCATTAATATTTTTTGAAAATCAAAACGCCAACCAACACAGCAGCCATAACGAAATTACTGTTTTTCCCGCCAATACTGGAAACGACATTTTAAAAATTAATATCTTGGGGAATAGTTTTCCGATTTCAATAATAAATCATAATCTCTATCATAATAAAATTAAAAGAAAAAACGTGCAATTCCCTCATTGACTGAAATCTGAAATTATGAGCTGAACTAAAATCTGAAATTTATGAGCATCCCCAAGAAGGCATACTTCAAAGGAACTAAATTGGTGCCGTTAAGAAACTAACTACTAGAAACTAAGGTGAACTCAACACTACTGCAGAGAGTTTCAAACTGTCGATACTGGTGACCCAATTTTTAATCGCAATTTTCATCTTGTCTAGGTCACATGGTCCACTGGATTCTACTGTTCAAGAATGAAAAAATTTCTTTGATGAAAATAGTCATAGATAGATTTAGAATAGATTTTAGGTCGCTAAACACAAAAAACACCATCAAAATTCTCAATTGGCTCAGGATTTTCGGGGATTGGACCCCTCCCCTTTTTACGCTTTTTGATGACTTTAGAAATTTCAGCCTTTCTTGGCCCTTTGGGAGTAACTTACAGACCTAAGTAATGCTTTTTGACCCTGAAAATTGAATTCAAAGTCATAAAGTCATCAAAAAACGTAAAAAGGGGGATGGGCCGTTCCCCGAAAAGATTGAGCCAGTTGAGAATTTGGATGGTGGTGAACCAAAATCT
Source organism: Tetragnatha montana (assembly GCA_963680715.1). Classification (NCBI taxonomy): domain Eukaryota; kingdom Metazoa; phylum Arthropoda; class Arachnida; order Araneae; family Tetragnathidae; genus Tetragnatha; species Tetragnatha montana. The sequence goes on from OY796685.1 coordinate 33,332,059, forward strand.
ATAAGAATATACTATATTCATCAAGGAAACCCACAGCTCTCCTTGCCTCCGCCCAGCGTTCACACGTTTTTGTACGTAAAGAGTTTTAAGCGGAATTTGAGTCGATTTAGCCGCAGCGAAATTTAGTTGTCTACTATAGCAGCGGTTCTTCTCTTGTCCGCGGACCCCAGAGCCTTTCTAGGGTCCGCGAAATTCTCTCATATCAAACTGCCGTAAACGTTTTATTTCGGATATCCGAAGCGTTACCTTTAAGAGGGCAAATTTAAAATAGTTTTCTGGAGGAGAACCTCCAGTCTCCCTCGAAAATTTGTCCATACATAATTTTTCCTTGAAAATTCTGTGCTTTACTACAAGGAGCTGGGCCTAGTTTTTTAAAATGCCAACCCTACCCCCTTATTTCTTCTTCTTTGGCGTTACAGCCTGTTCTCTTCGAGTGTAACCAAAAATGTCTCAAAAGGAGCTAAAACATTAATTTTACAGATGGAAAATTTTCTTGTATTGTACAGTGGAAGCTCTTATAGAGTAATTAATCCGTACCGAGTTTTTTGTCGCTATAAGAGCAAACTTCGAGTGATACACTCGAGTGTAGAATATCACTCGTTTAAAAGCAATAAACTCGTTAAGCTAAACTATCAATTTTGATGCTTTTCGGGAAGGTGGACTCGATTCCCTCAATGATGTATTTTTAGTAGACTAATTTATAAAGTCTGGAGGAAATCTCAACCTGAAAACGATATCATTGGGATTTAGAACACAGTTCGAATCATCCAATTGATCTTTCCTCACTTAAAACAATTATTTCTTATTTTATGAAGTCTTGATACTTTCAATTTCATGTTTGGTTTGGTTTTGGTTTTTTGGTTACATATATTTTCCGGTATGTGTGCTTGATCTCAAGGATCCGCTTATACACCTTCGTCAAGTAAGACAGACACAACAGAATTTTTACTGGCACAAAGAAGGAAAATACACCCAGGGGCGAGGTGAGAATCGAACTCACGACGGGGCAGTGCGCAGACTGCTGGCGTGAAAGGCAGAGGAGCAAACCGAACAGGCCATCCCGTCCCCCATTTCATGTTATATTACCTTATTTTTTGCTTTTATTTTTAACCCTTTCGCGACGGGTGCCTCAGCCACTGAACGGCTCTCACAGGACGGCAAGAGAGTAGAAAGAACTTCCCCCGGGGACGGGCACTTTGCGCTCTAAGTCGCACTTCAGAAAAAAAATCGTAGAAATTAAAATTGCGGTCCAAAATGTCTAACTTTTGCCAATATTATCAGCAAACCCCTTTGAAGTAAATGCTGAAAAAAGTTAGAATGTTATACCTATATTTTCCTCGAAAATTTTATAAAACATATCGCATTTAAATAAGCATTTTCTCATATCTAAGATGAATAAAACTGAAATAAATATCATTAAATGAAGATATTTTATCTTAAGAAACTTTTTCATGAAGATATATTAAACATATTTCGATCAAAACCCACTTTATTTCTCTTTTATTTGAAACGCGCAACTAATAAAACCTCTCGGAAGTCGTTGAAACATTGCATATTCTAATAAAAATATCAAATAATTTATCCATTTCGATGTTCGAATATTTAGACACTCAAAAATATGGGTTATTTCTAACCAAGTAATAAATAATTCCTTCAGAACACAAGCGAAATCTAAAACAAATAAAAAACAAATCCATAATAAAAACATCAAATCTCCCATTTATCCATCAAATGAAAATAAAAAAAAGTATATTGAAGCCTATAAAACATGTGAGTAAGTTTGTATTAGCTAACGAAGTGATAGAGAACACTCTAAATTCACATTACTTATGTTCTCAATGCATCATTCATAAATCTCGCTAATCCTTCCGAAACAACTTATCAAAAAGATAAAATAATTTATGGGTATGAAGATCAAGATTTGTATTTTCGAATTATTTCGCTGTAACAGACATAGGGCGACATCTAATGAGAATAAAAAATACTAATTTTAAGTTTTAATGGTGTATCATATATGAGACGGTGTATATGATATGGTGTATCATATTTAAAATCAATATTTTACTGAGTATAAATATTTGCTTTTTAAATTTTGATTTTGATAATAATTTATTGCATAGCTTAGCTTCCTTAGAAAGGTCCTATGCTTATCAAAGTTTATTACATCAATTTCACCTACATCTGCATGCAATTTAAAAAATTATGTCTTAAATATAAGTCAAAAAATTGGAAATTAAGAAAGATAAATGAATACGCTAATAAATTTAAAGTCTAAAATCAACAAGGAGATAGGTAGCGAAAGGTTTCGTTTGGGATTGTAGCCGGTTACCCCGGGCGAAAGCAAGCGAGAAGAAGATGCGATTGTTACTTGGTGCTGTTTGTCATACTCTGAAATTTGTTTATTGGCTAATTCTGGTGTGACGTACACAAAACGATCCAGAAAAGTATTCGATAAGCTGAATCGATTCGAAGATTAGTCTTTATAAGAGCACAAAAGTTTTGGGTCTTTATAAGAGAATATTTTTATAAGAGCAGGTCGATATAAGAGCTTCCACTGTATATTGTAAATTTTTAACATAGTGTGCAACAAAGTTTAAATACTACTTTTAAGTGTCCTAAAACTTAATGAACTCGTTTGGGGGTACATTATAAATAACCTTCAAAAGGCAACTGAACCTAAGAAACAAAACAAATTCTAGAAAGAAAATGTCAATACTTCCAATAATGTAGAATAATGTAATGGCTGAAGAGGAATATATAGTCTGCCAAACTACAATCAAACCCAAAGAATGTAGCTGTCACAAGTTTGATAAAACACCCTGTTATCAGGCAAACCTGAATAACAGTACCTTACCTAAGTGGCTTTGATACGCATGTGTCTCATGTTTGATAGCATGTTATAAGGTACAGCATTTCATTGATCCAGGACTCCCAATCCAGTAAACAAAGTTGGCAAATAACTGGAGTTAGAATTTAAGAAAATATAAAATAGTACCTAAAAGTATAAAGAGTTAATGAAAAAAAAAAGAGAATAGATTAGTAAGGTTACTCAAATTTTAATTCATTAAATTAAGGGAACAATCATAGGTTTTCAAATACTGGATTACTTAACTTATTGGCCAAATTTTTTTTTAAAAATGTCCAACAATTCTTCGTTTTGTAGGAGAACTTTTCGGCGAAATTTCTCTTTTTTTTCTTCCGCTTTCTTCGATTTTTTGTTCAAAGTTCTGTGAACTGTGATTTCTCCAAGCATCCAAGCTCCTAGTGCATCTTCAAATAGGCCAGTCAATAACGACATCGAAAATTGCAAAAAATCGTGTATCTCCAATTTTTGTCTTTTGTTGTTAGAACCCATCCCAGTAGTTAGTAACCAATTTTGCAACCCTGAAAGCCCTGTGCTAACTTCGCAATCCTCAAAAAACCTAAATATTTTCCGACTTTTTTCAGTTTTTGGCTTATAACGCATACAAAATGCATCCGCACGAAAAAGTTTCATATATATCATTTAAAGTAGATAAAATTTGCAATAATTTAAGACTATCCCCAAGTAGGCCAGTCAATAACGACATCGAAAATTGCAAAAAATCGTGTATCTCCAATTTTTTTCTTATGTTGTTAGGACCCATCCCAGTAGTTAGTAACCAATTTTGCAACCCTGAAAGCCCTGTGCTAACTTCGCAATCCTCAAAAAACCTAAAAATTTTCCGACTTTTTTCAGTTTTTGGCTTATAACGCATACAAAATGCATCCGCACGAAAAAGTTTCATATATATCATTTAAAGTAGATAAAATTTGCAATAATTTAAGACCATTTCCAAGTTTATACGTCCAATAGATCCCGAGTTACATCTCTTCAAAAATGGGCAATTTTTTCCCAAAATTCAAAATTTTGAGTCTAAGTCGCTTTTATATAAAAAAATAGGTTATAGTACTCGTTGTAAAAGGTAAATAAGGGCAATTAAGTTGTAGTACAGTTATTTAGCTTTAATTTAAGCCCTTAATGAAGACTCTAGGTCCCATAGTTCTTACTTTATCTTAAAAAACAAAAAATTTGGGAAAACCGAAATTTCGGAAAAATAGAGCATGACGTTGTATGGGCACAGAAAAGGAAAAATAAAGCTATAACACAATATGACGTTATAAAAATTAATATTTATTCATTGAATACCAAATTATTTGTCTTAATACACGTTAATTAATGTTGATTTTTAAATTAAATTGAGTTTAATTAGTATTAATTATATAATTAAGAAATTAAAAATATATATTAATTTATTGCTTTTTTAAGTATTAGTTTATAAAATACGACTTTTTGAGGTACCAAAGATCATGTCTCTTCCAAGGGTTCAGGACTGTCTTCCTCGTTCTCAGATTCGTCTATCTCAATTGTAGGGATGTTGAGGCATGACTTGCCTTGACATGGTTTACATAGTGCAGAACACTTAAGTCCCGCTTTCTCACATGAGCAGCCTCTTCCAGCGCTCCTCTTGTAGAGGTTATAGGTAGCAGACCTTGCTGACAGTGGCGGATCCAGAGGGGGGGCCCTGGGGGCCATGGCCCCCCCCCCCGAGAAACCCTAACAAATACTTAAAAAACACTTTCTTAATGCTAAAATTCAAAAATTTTCTGGGGGAGAACCCCCAATCCCCCCTTTAATATTTTGACATGTGACAGTTTAGAGTGTTTTTTCCTTGAGAATTCTTCCGCTTAAAAGAAGCTGTTCTCTTTTGGGAAGTTTTAAAATAGATGAATACTATAGTTTAAAAGGGCGCATTTGCAAAAATTTTCTGGGAGAGGACCCCCAGCCCTTTTCAAAATTTGGCATCTATTTATAATTTCATCCTTGAAAATTCTGTGGTTTACATGCTTTCAAAATGAGCTGAAACTTTATTTTTGGAGGCAAAGTTTCAAAATTTTTCTCGGAGGTTTGTAATTTACAAAGTAAGGGTTGAAATCTTGAAAAAAATTAAAAAAGTTTCATAATTATGATTAGTGAAGTTAAGGATACTACAAATAAGAGAACATTTATACTCTTTTCTATTAGTATAATATTCGATTGAGATGCTGGATTAATTAAATCCTATCAATTATTCATTGGTATGCTCCGACTGAAGAATTCTGTAGTTTAGTCTCTTTGACTGGCTCTTACACCATAAAATTCCCCCAATAAACGCATTTCTCATTGTGCTTTCAACATTTTACTTTTCGATTGAGATGCTGGATTAATAAAATCCTATCAACTATTCAATGGGCTCCGACTGAAGAATTTTGTAGTTTAGCCTCTTAGATATAGGCTGTTACACCGTAAAAAATCCCCAAAACAACTTGCTTTGACGAATAAATGGATGTTATTTAATTTACTCAAAATGTCTGGGTTGGGTAATATTAAAAATTGTGTAGTATAGCCTCTTAGACAGGCTCTCACACCATACAAATCCCCAATAAACGCATTTTCTCATTGTGCTTTCAACAGTTTACTTTTCTATCAGCATAATATTCGATTGAGATGCTGGATTAATAAAATCCTATCAACTATTCATCGGTATGCTCCGACTGAAAAATTTTGTAGTTTAGCCTCTTAGATAGGCTGTTACACCGTAAAAATCCCCCAATAAAATGCATTTTCTCCTTGTGCTTTGAACAGTTTACTTTTCTATTAGAATAATATTCGATTGAGATATTGGATTAATTAAATCCTATCAATTAGTATTCTTCTTACGGACTTAATTGAAGTATTGAAATCTGACAAGATTGGTGCATACCTATGGCCAAAATTCTCTTTCAAAAATTAATGCATTCGATGCACATGTACGAATACGAATCTGTTCGTAATTATTGAATAGAGACGATTGCAAGATGTCCATTTTCAAAATACTCCGAATTAGATATCAGATCAGTTTTTTGATAAGATAAATTTTAACGTTTATCCTTTACAAAAACGCATTAGAAGTGTTTTCCTTTGTCATAAAAATAATATTAAGCGTCATGAAATCTGTATAAAAGCTATTTCTCTTGCCTTTTGTTTATCTTAATAGTTCTGTGAGTTTGAATTTTCTGCATTGAAAGATGTATAAAAGATCTATACTACACTAAAACGCTATGTATTTTGGAGGCTGAAAGCCAGGTTCCGAATTTTAAATCTGTAAGAAGTTAAGTTAGAAAATGTTGTCAGTATTATAAAAACATGCTGTGTCCATCACAATTTATGTGAAAGTACTGGGATTTTACTCATTAAAGTAGTGTTTTTACTCATTTTGAGACCCTTAGGTTACACTGCTCCTTGCGAGTTAATTTCAAAAAAAAAAAAAAATTTCCTTGTACGTGATTTTTTAATTATTTTTATGAATTTCCTTGACTTTTCCAGATGAATGAAATTCCCTGATCTGTAGCCACCCTGTAAATGGTTATTCATGATGGAGTAGCCTGGTTAATTGTACAGTATGAATGAACAATAAGCTCCTTCAAATCTCCTAGCATTTCTATATCAATAGCAGGAGAGACAATACTGGATTATTTTAATTATACATTAGGGTGGGACGAAAAAACACTTTTTTCGAAATTCGTTTGGCGTTAGGGGGGATTTTCGGCCAAATGCAATAACAAGTAAAAAAATTTCAAATCGATACGACCATTCTTTCATTTGCTACCAAGCCTGTAAAGTTGAAAATTTTAGAAAAGAACTCGAAATTTTTAAAATTTTGCAAAAAAAAAGCTTTTTACGGAAATACTAAATTTTTTAGCATGGATTTGAAGCATAACGATATAAATTAAGCGTATAAAAAATTTCAGATCGATACGACCATTTCTTCTGTTGCCGGCTGGCCCCTCAAAAATGAAAATTTGACAAAACATCGACTTTTTTTAAACTTGGTCAGCGAATGCTGATTTTAAAGCAATATGAAACGCTTTTCTATGTCTACGCTTTTGTATGGTTTTCCATAAGAATACGACCGTCCATCATCGAAAGACCCCACCATTTATTTAAATTAATGTCGTCGTCAAGATGATGATGTCAAAAAATGATGTCATCATGATGTTACAAAAAAAATTATTGATCCAGTCATTTTGAGAAATGCCTGGTTTTCCCATCCAGAAAATTTACTTCTCTCCATGATTTCAGATCCTACAGCAAACATAAGGCAGCTTGGTTGGAGTCGGGTCCTGAAAGCTAGAAAAGAAACAGAACTAGAAGCCAAAGAAACCAATACTATTCGACAATTTAGTGTACCTTTTGAAATTCGACTGGACTCTTCATCATATCAGGACGTTATTGATTGGGAAAAATGTAAAATAACTGAACCACCACTGTTAAAATCCATAAGCACGGAAATCCTCAAAGAAAACATAAGAAACTCAGCCTTTCCATCTGAGGATCTAAAAGGTTTCCCCTGCCACACACAGGGTGTTGAACGGATGGTCAAACTAGTGACCGATGCTGCAACCGCTGTGTGTGGACCTCAGGAACGCCATAAGTTCATCCTGGACACAATAAAGTCCAGAAAGGAGAATCCTTCCATTCCCTAACTGCCTAATCCATTCCCTAACTGCCCATCTCCAGTATAAGGTTTTTGGAAGTATTGATCATATCCTGGACTTTTGGGCAAATTGGATATTAGTTTTTTAGGGGATAAAATATCCTTTTGAATTTTCAGCCAAACAACATTCTTCAGGTTCAATGTATAGCCCTTCCTAAGTTAGAATACATTTTTTTTTCTAGAATAGTTGGATCCCAGTTCATTAATAGAAATATCTGACCCAACATTCTCAATAACACATTGAACTACAACTGTATCAATGAGCACTTTCGAAGCTCTGTGTTTACCTTCCAGCTCAACACAGAGTCCTGTCACTAGGTTAACTACAGGTTTGGGCACTTGTTCGACAGAGTTGTAACTTGTTGAAGGTAAGGGTCCAGTAGTATCAGGAGAAGGAGGAGGAATGTGAGTAGTATGATTATCAAGCTCGTGTGTGTGAGGATCATCATCTAAATTTTTAACTCATTCAGAACCATGCATCTTATATGACTTCTTAGAATACATGTATTGATTAATAATTCTTAATGTGCCATTAAAGAGGTCCGTATTCACCTACGAAAGAAAAACGTCCATTCTCCGCGAAACACGCATAGCCCTCGGAAAACTCCGACGTAATACAATCCCCCCTCACTTGCAAAAGGGATCTTTCTAGGAACCCCGAATCGCGTCAAGAGACAATATCTCGTTGCTGCAGTATAGGTGGTTTGATCAAGCTTCGTTTTCTCCGCCTCTCGTGGCATCGATCTCGTGGTGGTCGGGATAGACGGTTAACCGTCTATCCCGGAAAAGCTTTCATTATTTTATAATCTCGCATGTTTATGAATAGTTTTAGAATTGTTTCAATCTTTTCGTTACCAGGCGTGCATGTTCTCATATAAAAACTGGCTATACTCGAGAGCAACGTTTCTTGAACCCAGTACGCCGCAAATGCTGAAGGAGAAATTGGTAAACACAAAGCCTGTTGGGTTGCTAGGAGGCGTGTCGGTACGCCTTCTAGCAACGAGTACGAGATTGAAAAGACGCTATATATACATGGGTTTAACCACGGCTTGATTTTTTGCATTACTTAAAAAGTTACCTTAAGTGATTTCTACCTTCCCCATGTTTTCATCCACTTGTTACTAGTTCCACAATATCATTCGTTCAAACAATCGTCTGCTTCCTCTTGTATTGCCTGTTCTAAAAATACTCCCAAAAGGCCGCACGAAACCAGTGACAGGAATATAGAGGTGTTTTATATCACAGTTTTGTATTTAAGGTGATGTATGCCAGTAGTGAATGTGAAAATGCTGCCAGATTAATTTTGGACGCAATTATGGTCTTACTATGGATTAATTTTGGAATATTGGAGAAATCATAACACAAATAAGTATTGTAAAGCTACAATGTTTTAACTTTCTAATTCGGAGTTTTAAGCGGAATTTGAGTCGATTTAGCGACAGAAGAAATCAATTGACTAAAAAACCTTTAACCCTTCAATAACCGATTGTTGTTCCTATATAAGTTTTTGCACACCACTTTCTGTCTAATACGGAGGTTCTCAAATTGAGGTTCACAATTATCTCTCTAACTAAAAACTTTTTAATTACTGATCCGAATGACATGAATGGTATCAGTCCGGATTCTTTCGAGGATGTGCATAAAGCACCCCCCTTGGATTTTTAAAAAAATTCTCAACCTTTCCATTTTTTTAGGTAATGGATAAGGTCGCATTTCAAAGCAAGCACTGCAAAACAAGATACCTACAGATATCCTACTATATCCTAATGACCCAAATGACCTGTGTAAGCAGTTTACGGGGGTTGGTGAGCGATAGTGAGCAGATGGCGGTAGCTCCCTAGTATTTTAAAAATACAATTAAGTAACAATCTCAGAAATATTATATTATTATATTATTTATATTATTGGTTACGAAAAATAAACTTTACATGTATGTACTTAATTTTACATGTTGAATTATTTGTATCAGTATTTAGTTTAGTAAATAACAGACAAAGCAAAAGATTAATTCATTATAGGGTTGGGCATCACGAAAATCCTGAATATAAGCAAGTATACATTACAGAACAAAATTAAAATCTACTGAAAGTGAGAAATCCAAAATAGGTATGTTAAAAACTAAAAAAACTGTGTCACCAAAGAAACACCATACCTTAGTACCTGCATTTCATTATTAATGAATTGTTTAATAATGAAATAATTAATTATGAAGCAAATTGGTTAGGGTTGGCATAGGTACTGGATTTAAAACAGCAACTATCGTATTTGTACCGAGGGACCTATGTGCACATGAAAATTCTAGTTTGTATGGTGTTTTAAAATTTTTGGGGGTTCAATCCACAGGTGTGGTAAGACGCTAGTTCAACATCTTTAAAATTAAAAAAAAAGTTTCTGCATGGCAGCGATCAATCACCAAAGACTTTTATGTGTTCAGGAACTTATCGCTCGAAAACTTCCAGCATGTTACGAAATAAATAAACGAAACCACATCACCTTGACACTCTTCCTAAGATTTGTTTGGACACCTAAAATAGTAATTTTAAAAATACTTACTCATAAAATAAATACTCATAAAATGGACATTCATAGAGAATTTGTTCGAGTAACTCACATGGTGATGAGTTACGACGTTTGTGTAGAATACAAGCATACTAACTACTGTATGGAGCTAAATTTTCGAAACTTTTCTGGGGAAGAACCCCCAGACAAACGTTCAACACACTTAACAAAATAACACTTTTTTTTATGTCAAATTGGTAATAGTTAGAGAAAGAAAACTCACAAGGTATGAATAAACAGATTATGTTATTAAAACGCGATCATTTCTATACGAAAAGAGTTTAAAGCGGAATTCGAGTCGATTAAGCTACAGGAGAAGTTGCGTCCAGTCGTTTTTGTACGTAAAGAGTTTAAAGCGGAATTCGAGTGGATTTAGCTACAGAAGAAGATACTATCAGAAGTTTTTGTTAGTATAGAATAGAGTTTCACTTACTCTGGTGCAAGGTTGTTAAAGTTACTTTTAAAAAGTATTTGAGTACAAATACAAGTATTTCAGAAAAAGTAACTAAATATTAAATACAAATACCCCAAAAAAGTAACTAAATAGAGTACAAATAGAGTATATGAAAAGTATTTAAGACAACCTTCAGTTACTTTACCAGTAAAATTTTAATTTATAAAATTTAAATTAAAAAAATTAATTTTTAAAATTTAAATTAATAAAATTAATTTTTAAAATTTAAATTAATAAAATTTATTTTTAAATCAATTTCTAATTTTAATAAGAAAATAAAATTTAACTTAAAATTTATTTAAAATTATGATGCCTCGCCCCATGGGGGCACTATTAGTTTAAAAGAGCTGAAAAGCCTCTCCCCAGAAGCACAAAAGTATTATATAAAATCAAATATGTAATTACAATCAAACAATAATTAAGGTTTTTGAGCTTTCAAAGTTAGCATACCCGCTTTGGGGTACTCTCCCCTATGGATTTAAATTCCTAAAGACACGACCAACAATCCCAAAAATGAATAAATAAATAATATAGTATTTTTTCAGGTCATTAGTATATTTAGTCATAGTATAATCTTCCCGGGAAATCCCCGGAATTTCAGTCATTCCCGGGAATGGATTAATTTTTGAAACTACTTCATAGAAATTATATTTAAACTTCAAAATAAGTCCAGGAGTTTAAATATATAATTTACAACACAATTTATTTACTACTATAAATATTTAAGTTTTAACTGGATTTTTTATTATTATGGAAGGATTTAATTTTAATTACCAAAATACAATCAATATGAAAAAAGTTAAAGGATGGTAATATTTTTTCGGAGGGGCTCAGTTTTTCTTCATAAATACAGTTTTGGAGGTTCCTTAAAACTGTTTGCTTTCATGAAATTAAACTTATGGAATGAAAAAATAAAATACCCTTAGATTTGTATATAGTGTAATTTGGATTTTTTTTTATTTAGTTAATTTTTTTTTTTAATCAGAGTATCTTGTTAAAAACTCGATACAAATGGTTATACGAAAATTCCGGTTAGTAACATTACATGGGTAAAACTATATAATTTTTTTTGATTCTTCACTGGAATTAACCGAACAGTTTTTATTTTACATTGACCGGAATTTTCGCACTTATGAAACGCCCACTAAAAAAAGTTCAAAAATGGAACATATTCTATTAGAACAATTACAAATGAATTTATAAAAGTAAGGGGAGAAAGAAAGTTGTAAACTTTCAAAATAATATTTTCATAGAATCTTGTAAGCATACTACATTAACATTAGTTTGAGAGTAGGACGTTTTATAAAAGGCCTTTTGAGCAAAAACTGGAGAATTTTCCAAGTCCCATGTCATATACAAATATCAAAAAATAAAAATCAATTGTAATTATCTAGATAAAAATATAAAGAAAACATAAATCCTTAATCCCTTCACTCTACTTTTAAAAAAATTATAAACACAACCTAGCTCTTTTTGGGACATTATACTTCTAAGCAGTTGATCTTCTTAAATAAATATACTTCTTCTATCCAGGAGGCAGGAAACTTGCAGCTTTTCGAGAGCACAAACAAAAAGGGACTGAAGGAGGCTCTGGTAAAATTTGATTGCCTTTGCCCTTGAAAATGTGCCCTCCCTCCTTTTGGTTCGTGGAAGGTGGGGTGGGAAAACAAGAAACTACGAACAATTAGTGGCCATAAAAGTATAAAACGGTGCCATATCGGCTATTCCATCTCCTGCACTGCAATTCGACCTGCAAGGCGGCCGGCCACCCAGAGAACACACAAGCTCCCGCTCCTTGTCAACACAGGGGGGCTATAAATTGTCGGGAGAGGATTGTCAGCGCTGTCGCCGTGTCCGGTCGGGCAGTCGGACACCGCCGAGAACACTTTTTCCCCTCAGGTTATGCGGAAGCAGGAAGAATTGTTTTGTTCCCCTCTCCAATGTTGGATTCCGTTTTTTAAATTCTGGGTTTAGAAAGTAACTGAAGTACAGCATAGGTATTTAAGTAACAAAGAGTTAGTTACTTTAAAATTTTTGTAGTTAAATACCAGTTCGATACTGAAAAAGTAACTAATGTAACTAAATACTTTTAAAGTATTTAAAAAGTATTTCCGTTACTAAGTATTTAAATACTTAACAACCTTGCTGGTGTTAACTTGTGCGACCACATGCGATTGGCTACTCAGCCAAGTGACGTAACAAACAAGATCAAGTTACAGACCTTCGTTATTTTATAAAAGCTGAAAACATGTCAGCACATGCTCCCAACTCAGGTAAGAACGATGGACCATTATGAAGTTTGGGTTATCCTGGCTTTGGCAGGTAAACGGTACTAAAAATTAAATAAAAAAAAAAGTGTGTGAAATATAATTCTACTTACGTTATAGTATAAAAGCTGATTTTTATATATAATACTTGGGTAATAATTAGATAATGTTTCCTCATTAGCCAGACATTTTTGATAGTTCCAACCCCTTGCCAGACAAGCATGTAGGGTAGCTATTTCCACTGCGCATGTATTGTTAAGTACTTAGTACATGTTTACATCAGATAAAATAATCTTATACGCTATCTTCAATCTACTATCGGAAATTTTATTATTTTTTTCTTTTCTTTTGGCACCACTTAGAAGATATTTTTGAAAAAATGTTTGCAACGCTTGTCTAGGATTGGCTCTCGGCGGTAAAAACTTTCCTCTTGGCCATTCAGAAACGATTAGTGCGTTGTCACCTCTCTTCTGTTCTAGGCTCTATCTTAAGCTAGTTTCCCAAACTCGCGTAAATCTTAGAAAGTTTAAGTTATCATCTACTTATAGGAAAGAAAAGTAAGGGAAATAAAACAAAACTTTTGTTCATTTGATATTACATGGACAAAGCCGTTTGTAAATTCAAATATACTTTTAAAATGGGGAAGAGAAAAACGAATTAGACAACCCAGAAGGAAAAATAAGTCTTCTGTAAGTATAAGTGAACAGAAAAAAAAGGTTAAAGAAAAATACAAGTGTTCAGGCTTACTTAGAGCCGAGATCATAGACGCCGACCATTGATTTTATTCACGGACGTAGCTAGCTTTTACAAGGGGGGGGTCCAAGAAACTTTATTTAGGGGACACTGAAAGTGTAGCTAAAACAGGGTTTTCGAACTGGCTGGCCGCATGCGGCCTGCCGGGTCATTTTGTGCGGTCCGAGAAGCTTCCTGAAAACCCCCTAAAAAGTAGCTTTAGAAGACTTTTTAGCATACTAAAATTTAAACATTTTTCGGGGAGGACCCCTGAAAACCCCCTATTACATTAAGGAGTAGCTTTAGTCGGTCGGTTTCTATGGAGAAAAAGTAAAAGTTTGAGGTTTCGAAATAGAGGTTGTATACCTTGAAATTCCCCCTGAGCGTAGCAAGGGGTTATAAAGGCTTATAGGTTAACCTTAGGAGGGACAAAATGGAGTATGCTAAGTTCAACTTTTTGACTGGGGGGGGGGCAAAACCCTCAGGACCTAGGGAGCCGTTACTAGACTGTTTCGAAGGTTTTCAAACAGTTTTCCCTTTTCGAGTAAAATGTAGGCCAAATGTGAAATTTTGCGGTTAGTACATGCTGTTAAGCAAAAAAGGGGGGGGTCTGGGGGTCCTCCCTCAGAAAATTTCGTGAAATTTGATCCGAAAAAGTTGTATTTTCACGCATTTTTTGGATATTTGATACAGGAACTTTTCTGCTTGGCAGACATAAGGTTTGGGCTAAGGTAAGGTTTGGCTACGTCCATGGTTTTATTCGGTGCGTCATCAGGGTTTGCGAAAAGTCATATTGTGAACGGATAAAAATTAGACATCTTAACTTAAACTTTCTCAACTTCTCTCAAAGCTCTAGTCTTTTTATGTGTGAACGTAGTATGACAGTAACCTACACTATACTCAGCGGTGCTCTACAATCTTATTTTAAGGTGTAGAATAATAATTTTCTTACCCACTTAGATCCTTTAAGGAATTTCTACATCCGTGTCAACATACTTCACCTTTCTCTCACACTTCGAAGAATTCGACACTTTTCCAACCTATATCATGAGTATGTAAATATAATTAATCTTTATTGATACACTTGCCCCGCATGCCTAATCAGGGCTTTAGTACTTTCTTTAAAGGATAGGGGAGAGTGGGGCACCTTGGGACACTTTTTACTAAATTATTTTTATTATTTATTTTAAAAACCTCTTTTAATGTCCCAAGGTGCCCCACCTAGTGGCCCACCTTGGGACGCTTCCAATAATATCAAAAACTTATTAACTTAAAAAATATAAAAATAACACATTAAATTATCCAAAATTAAACAAATTACCGACCCGTAAATTTATGCTATTTTTTGAGTTTTCCCTCAACTCCCTTGTGTTTCGGCCAGACTATAAACGAATTGATGAACTAATATCATCAACAATTACACATTATTAGTTTCACAATTATCTTACGAATCATTATATTTAAGAAATCTAGACCAGAGGCAGGTTCTCAAAGTGTGGGTCGCGAGTTATCTTTTGTTGAGTCCCTACAAGTTTTGACAAGACGCATACCCAACCAAAAGCAAAACAGAACAGGGGTGGCCAAACCGTAGCACATTGGATGATTACTATACTCGACAGCAACGTTTCCTGACTGACCCTATAACGTCACTAATAAACATTCCCAGCGCGGTGTCTAAATTTTGAGGGAAATGTAGAATGTCAATTTAAAAATATGATTATTTTGTTACACCGAAGTATATATTACGGGCAATGTGATAAATCCGGGCATTATTAATAATTCCCGGGTTCAGTGGAATTTAAGAATGAAATTTATCACTTTACCCTCCTCCACTTCGGGCATCTTAACTATTAAAATCCGAGAGTAAACAAACGTATGTTTGTCCGCTTGTCCGTATGTCCCTCTATCTCCTCCGAAACCAATGAACGCAGAAGGGCGCCCGAGGTACCAAAAGACGGCAAATGACCCAGGGACACCGAGTCGCCCATTTTCATTCCGAAATTCGAAATACTTTTCGAGATATTTGCGTTTTTCTGCTCTTTTACGCTTATTTCTCCATTTCTCTACTAGAGTAGATCTGCTTGACTCACTATTGTAAAAATGAGATGAAAGCCACAAAATTAAACATTTTTAACAGGAAGAACTCGATAATTGTCGATTTAAAAACTCCATCAGTTATGCAAATACCAAAATAAATTCAAATAATTTATTTTCAAGCGTTATTTTCCTTTATTTTAAGATTTATTCCTTTAAAATAAAAATATTTATGGAATAACTTCCATAAATTGACTGGAGATATGGAAATTGGAAAGATACGGTTCACTAGACTTAAAAATTTACTAGGGCATTTTATTATATATTATTTTTAATTTTTCTCTAATAGAGTAGATCTGCTTCACTCACTGTTTTAAATGAGATGAAAACCTCAAAACTAATTATTTTAATGGGAAAAATCATATAGATAAATGTCTATTAAAAACTATTTTCAGTTATGAAAACACCAAAATAAATTAAAATAATTGTTTTAACATTATTTACCTTTATTTAAGATTTTTCCTTAAAATTAAAATATATGTTACGGGCAATGTGATAAATTCAGTGAATTTATGAATGAAATTTATCACTTTGCCCACCTCCACTTCCGGCATTATTAATAATGCCCGATTAATCACTTTACCCCCATAACATATGTACTATATGGAAAAGTGAAAATTTCATACATACAAGGAACACTGGGATAGGAAAGATTACCGGGAACACCGGGACAGGAAATATATAGGAAACACCGGGATAGGTATATATAAAACCTGTGTAGGAAAAATTACCGGGAGCACCGAAATATGAAAAAGGCGCCTGGGATACCGGGAGGATTGTAATTGCTGATATACAATATTAGAAATGTATTTTGAGAAAACTTTTTTGAAATTTTTTTTTATTTACTCCACAAGTGCAAGGCTGGAAAAGGTGGCAAAAGTGGGTACAGAATTTTTATTGAATTTCTCTTTCTCATATCGTTTTCTTCTCTAAAAATATAATATTAAAGTATGCATCGTGAAAACTAGAATTAAAACTTAACTCGCCGCAACGCATCGGGTTGCTGTTCAGCTAGTTATTAATAATGCCCGATTAATCACTTTGCCCATAACATATATTACTATAGCGTCTTTCTATCACGATTTGCTTACCTAGCAACCCAAAAGGCTTTCAGTTTACGCAGTTTCTGCTTCCGCGTAGTGACGCCATATGGTCAGGACCCGGAGTATAGTGGCGCATTATTATTTAGTAATTAGCATAATTTTATATTTGAAAATAAAATTTAGCTATTCATAATTTGAATTAATCCGTAATTTCATTTGAAAACTGATTATCTCTTATAGTTAGATATGGATGACTTGAACCCATTTCCATGTTACTTACCAAGAGTAAACGAGGGACGAGTAAGTAAAGTGAATAGAAATTTAATCAGAAAATTAAAGCGGAGAATCATTCAATACACCTTACCAACTGTAAACATGGACGTAAAAAGCTGTATTTAAACTTGTCTGTCAAAATATTATTAGCGCGTGATATGCAAAAGTTTGTCACTCCAGCAATAGATCCTCGATTATCCGACCTTCCATTCACCAACTTTTCAAATTATTCGACCATTATAGGATGTTATTTTTATACCTGGTACAATAATAACACAGGTCTGCAAAAAAAAACTTTCTAAAAGCTGTTCTATTCTATGAATCTCAATATTGCAACTGATTTTTATAATATCACGTTTGCTTAAAATTCAGGTAAAAAGGGCAATATCTCAATAAAAATTAAAATAAATTTTTTATTGAAATGATTTTTCTTATGGTCTTTGGTGTGCTAAATCCGAAAATGCCCACCGCTTATTTTTAAGTCGTCGCATTTTTTTACAATTTAGCTAAATATGCTAAGAAATCAATCTCAACAGGGCCGTAACCACAGAGAAATATCCTAACAGAGGGTCCACGAGGCTGTTTTCAAATGGGTTACTGATGTGAGGGCGCCACACTAGCTTCTGGAACCGGCAGCTTAAAACTCTCGCCAAATTAGAACTCTGCGCAAGCGCAAAAAGATGTTTCCCCTCAAGATGACGCCCCTCAAAAAAGTGTTTTAGCTCATTTCTGAGACCCTTTAGATTACACCCCTCATTGTAAGCGGCCGAATTTTCAAGGTTAAAAGAAGGTATATTGTAATACATGGCGAAATGTTAAGGAGGATAAAAGAAGGTATATTGTAATACATGGCGAAATGTTAAGGGGGTTTTTCGGTTCCTACTCCAGAAAATGTCTTGAATTTTTCCCCTAAAAGTGGTAATTAAAGAGGACCACTCCTTGTAAATCACACACGTTTCAAGGAATAACCGTATACTTAATAGATTTCAAAATTTCGAGGGGGTTTGGGGGTCCTCCCTCAGAAAAATTTTGGAAATTTTACCCTTAAAAGTAGGGTTTTGACTCATTTTGAGACCCTTTGGGTTATACCCGAAGAGGATATCGCTCCTTGTGAGACATAATTTTCAAGAAAAATAGCAGTATAAAAATTGATGTCAAAATTCCGGGGGGGGGGGTTGAACCCCAAACCCCCCCTTGGGTACGGCCCTGAATCTCAATATAAATGAAAATTGATCACTGAAATTTACTTTTATTACATATTTTTCATGATAACAACAACTCCTGTAGTTTTCTTTAGCAGCTCATTAAAATATAATCCATCATTGGTTCATGAAAATCTAGCGAAGAAAAGAATCCCGCACTCTGGTACTACTGCATTATCTCCAATAGAAATACACGGAGTCTCGTCGAGGTGAGGTCGAGCCGAGACGCCATTCCAAAAAATGTCAGTCCAAAAAATAACATTTTGTGCTCAAAACAATCTCCAAGCTTTGCTCTACTCATTAGTGGAAAATAACTACCCCCTATAGGGATATATATAGCCCCTAGAAGTTGCGAAATCGATGTCTATTAATTTTATTTTTTCAGTTAATTTGGAATTAAAGTTAATTTGTCTTTCTGTTCTTTCGTTCGTTCTATTCTTTGTGCTGCAAACTAAGCCAAAAAAAAATTTAGAAAGTGATTTTAATTTTTTTTATCAAAGGAATGTTTGACTCCATTCAAATTCACTTTCACCAGTGATACTGCCATAATGACCCAGTTTCATAATAATTTTCAATTTTATTTGTCTCGGTCTGTCTAATGTCTATTTCTCACTTTTGTGCTGTGAACTAAGCCCACATATAATTAAAACGATGAATTTAGAGGTTTTAAAGGTTTTCCTTCACAAAGTTGAAAAAGTCCATCAACTTTTTTCAACTGCAAAATAATTTTGAATGCACTTATGTGCACTTTGATTGCCCTTATTTCTAAATAAGTTCCTGAATTTCCAGTAAAAATTTGGTGTTTATACAACAAAAATTCCCATAATATGCAGTTTATTTTATTTTCTCAAAACTTGGTTTTTGGACTTATTCCCTTCTTCTAACTGACGATTCATTGCTGTGGCAATATGATGAGTAACCAAGTAAAAAGAAATTACTCACTTGATTCTGATGGGGATTCTTCCTAGTCTTGTTTCATTTCTCCTACTGGCACACTGCAAGAGCTGGACATCCCCCATCTGATGTTCCATGTCCCGGTTGAAAATCTTGTACAATGAGAACTCAAAAACAAAAACAGATTAAAAAGAATACAGTACAGCACAAAAATGCTGTATAGAAGCTGTTTCAAAACATTAAACAGAACTCTATCAATAGAGAATTTTGTCATGAAGCTTTCAACTGTTACTAAGTTTCAACTGCTGTTTTCAACAATTTAAGGATGAAAATACCTTCATGGAAAAATTGAGGTGTTTGCAGTATAAAAACGAGTTTATATAACAGCTTTATATTAGAGTTAGCACATGCCAACTCTAATATAAAGTTAGCGAACAGCTTTATATTAGAGTTAGCTAGTTGTTGCTGCAAGCACCTCAATTAGAGAAAACAGATAATTAAAAAAATAGTTAATTTGTTTTACCATGGAGTTGAATTACTTGAATTGAAAAAATTAGACTCTGAATGGCAGAATCCTTCTTTGATTAATGTTTAACCGCTGGTCACGGAGCAGAGAATACCTTATAATAAGAATATACGTAAAAGGGGTACACCATTATCCGACAATGCAACCAGTTTTTAACCACCTCAACCATTCATGTAACTAATACAACTGAGGTGGTTAGAAACTGTCTTCATTGTCAGGTAAAAAGTGGCACATTCATTATGTGTATCAGCCATATTTTTCCTTCACATGAAAAAATGTCCATGGGCATAACAGTACATCAACCCCTCATTCTTACCACAAGAAAAACGAGAAGTTCTGTTTTCCCCAGACACATCAGTGATTGTCTTTGACAACGAGCAAAGAGTCTATCGGTGTAGTGCACGGACGATTTAATTGCGACATCGACGGATTCCGCCTTTAGAGAGCGGTGGGCGAAATGGACGCGAGGGTCGGCAGTTCCCGAGACATCCGCGGAAACGGTTGCAGTAGGGCCGCGGGGGTGGAGAGAGAACGACGAGGGCAACCGAGATGGAAAGGTTGCGTCGCGGTTTCTCGAACCGAGAAGTTGATCAGACAATGTTGAAAAAAAATGAAGGCTTCTAAAGCCCATTGCTTGAGAGGAAAGACCAGATTTAAAAGCATGAAACAAGTGGGGAACGTAGGCAGATGCTCTAGCAGGGTGGCCATGGAAAACTTATTTCAAAATTCCCTGATAATTCCAGGTTTTCCCTGATAATCTAGTACGATTTTCCCTGATATTTTATAAATATAGTACATTCTAATCTTAACAGGAAAAGTACTGTGTAATCGGAAAAAAGAAGAAATATAAATGAAATTATTTCTAGACCTTTATCATACAAAAGAACCCTTTTTTGAACATTTGCTTGCAACCACACTAATTTATATGCATGCGAGAACTGAAATGCGCATTTAAAGATTTGAAAATCCAAAAAAATGTTGAATATATTTTTAAAACAACTAATGCAATTTTCAAAATTTCCCTGATTTTTATCAGATTTTCGAAATTTCCCTGAATTTTTATCAGATTTTCTAAAACTCTCTGATAATTCCAGGTTTTTTAATTTTCCCTGATAATTCCAGGTTTTTTTAATTTTCCCTGATAATTCCAGGTTTGTAAGGTTTTCCAAGTCTGTGGCCACCCTGTCTAGTCTAGACGATACATAAAACTTACGAGGTAAATTTTTTTTGTTAGCCAGGTCTCAATTTATTTATTCCAATTTTGTTCAAAACAGGTGATGTCTAGATTTTTCCAATAATGCCCATCACTTACCCCGTACATAAATTTTTACGCATGACCTAAGTATAAAATTATACTTCTCATAATCACAAAGAAATTTCAAAACAAAGAAACAAAATCTATAGATAATTTGCGTCTTCATTCAATATTACCATAACTTTTTAAAACAATTAAAAACTTTTAAGTTCTTAAAAAGAACAACGTTTCAAATTATTTTGTCATGACTTTGACAGTTAGGTCACTTGTAAAGGGAAAAGTGGGGTTGATCCAAAAATAATTTTTTTAAACGATATTTTAGCTTGACAATTAGGTTTATAAACAGTTGGAAAATGTTTCTTTTACGTATACTTTACTATCACTATTACTTTATACGGGTAGCTGAATTTTTTTAAATACATTATAATAAAATATTTTGCTTTCATCTCAAAAGGAGTGCAAAATTTTTTTCCGCAACCAACTGTAGACCTAAGGATAGCATTTTTAACCATGACGATAGTTAAGATTGAAAATACTACTTCCTCACATAAAAATTGAATCATGTTGGGAAAAAATTTCAAACAATTAGAAACTTTTCTTGATAATTTGAATCTAAAAGGCTTATGATTTCCAAGAATTACCCATAATTTGTTATGATAATTTTGCACGAACACATTTAACTTCGAGGGTTTATTTCAACTTCAGTGGATTACAAACAACAAATTATTTTTTTAATTTAAGTCTCAGCAGTGGAAGATTATTTTGAAAATATCAAATGGAGTTTGCTAGGGGTTTACAAAACTTTTAACTTCTAACAGAATAATATGTAGAAAAAAAAGTTCAGTGTTCAAATTTTTAACTAATAATAACATTGAAAAGGTCCTAAAATTTGGTTAGGAACATTAGAACACTAGATTATGCGTTTGGAACCTCAAATAATGCTTAAATTGATAGAGTATTTAATTTCTCTCCTGAATTTGAAGTATTTTGTAACACAAGGGGCAATGCTGAAATCAGTGTATTCTAAAACAGGTTTGAGTGTACTTGCACTCTAGAAACAACTCAATTTGCTTCAGCTTCTAAGTTTTAAGCAGATTTGATACTTTAAAAACTTTCCTTAAACTGGGTATACGAATATAATTGCAAATAGCTACAAATAGTGGCTTGGAAATTATTTTTTTTATTACCTAATGTTTAGTTTTACAATATGAAGACAGTTAGGCTCTCCAATAAAGAGGAAATTTTTAACTGAAGACATTTTTTATAACAAAAAAAAAACATATTTTAACATAGTAGTCCTTGTAATTTTTGTGAAAACTAAGACGATTTATATAAGTAATTTTAATCACTTTATATTAACTGATTAATTAAATTGTTATGGCATACATTTGAGTAAGGGGAAAAATTAATATGTAATTGTAAAAAAGGAAATATGCATCAATATTTTTTTCTCCACATTCTATAATAAATCGTGCATTAAGTTCTTGTAGGATTCTATCATAATTAACTACATGAAATTTTTCATATAATGCTTTTTTTACAGACGTTTCTCTCACACGTGTATAGATCTCTTTTATTAGTGTAATTTCCCTGTACCATTTTAAATTTTTGTAATAATTTAAAATGGTAAGGGTAAATTTAATCACATATCCCAGAGATGCCAACCATTACGAATTTTGCGGAAACATTCCAGAACTCGGCACTGAATTCCGCAATTACGGACACAGCTAGAAAAACTACGGAAACTACTCTATTGTATTTTAAAGACAATGTATTTAAAAATTACTTCTTAATTCTTTGTTTTTAGCGATTGCGCTAGTGATGAGTCATAGAGGGGGGAATCGGAATGGGCTAATGGGAACATGGGCTTATATATTAGATTAACTTTTAAACTGTGCACCACTCAAATGTTTAAATTGAAGAAAATATGATCATACGTACATGAATAAACTTAATTTTTGACATCCATTTTAACCTGAAAAGTGCAGACTCCACTCTAATGTAAATTACAAAGAGAAAAAAAATGTTTTATTAAAAAAAAAGGAAAGCAATGTTATCACTTTGTATGATTTCTAATTATAGTCAGACTTTAAAGATATTTTTTATACCTTATTTTAGGAATTTATGCATAGATATCTATAATATAAACTAAGTATAAAATTAGACTTTCACTCTCACTTTGTTTTTTTTTTACCCCAATCAAGTTTTCCTCGCCTTTATTGGGGAATATTTTAATGATCCTCTAAGCGAACTTAATTTACAAGTTTATGTTCTAAATTAGTTATGAATTTGTTTTCAATTTTTTTTCAAGTAAAAGTTTCAAAATAATTTTATCATTTTATCTTGTTAAAAAAAACTAGAAGAAAATCAGCAGCTTAAAATTTTTTTATATCCTTCTACGTCTGGAGCTTGGATATTCCAAATGGCATTAGGCACAATAAATATATTCTTCTTAAACAAAAATTGGAACAATGTCAATTTTGGTCACTCTAATCATATCAATTTAAAAATTTTAGTTTCCATCAGATCTTGCTCTAAAATAAGACAATGATAAAATCTTTACTATGACTGCATGAATATATAAACTGTACACATGGTATCCATGTTATTTCATTCTTAACATTCAAGCAAAGTAAGATTCTTCTTTGAACAGATTCCAGATTCCGAAGCTGGTGTAGTGGTTACTGTGTACAGGCATCTGAATAGTCTCCACTCCTTTGAACTCCTTTGTTTTCACGACAGCTCTCAATACACATAGGGAGGGTGTAGGGGGTATTGGGTAGTGTAAGTGGTACTGGACACAGGCTTCTGTTAAGGAGTCTCCACCCCTTCGCAGTCGCCAATCTCCCTAATCTTCGTGCTTGAAGGATTCTGAAAAAGAGTCTCCACCCTTTCGCAGTCTCCAAAGCATCGTTTTCGCGAGATATCCCCACTACACATAGGGAGGGTGAGAAGGGGGGGTATTGGGTAGTGTAGTGGTACTGGACACAGGCTTCTGTTAAGGAGTCTCCACCCCTTCGCAGTCGCCAATCTCCCTAATCTTCGTGCTTGAAGGATTCTGAAAAAGAGTCTCCACCCTTTCGCAGTCTCCAAAGCATCGTTTTCGCGAGATATCCCCACTACACATAGGGAGGGTGAGAAGGGGGGGTAATTGGGTAGTGTAGTGGTACTGGACACAGGCTTCTGTTAAGGAGTCTCCACCCCTTCGCAGTCGCCAATCTCCCTAATCTTCGTGCTTGAAGGATTCTGAAAAAGAGTCTCCACCCTTTCGCAGTCTCCAAAGCATCGTTTTCGCGAGATGCCCCCACTACACATAGGGAGGGGGAGAGGGGGGTATTGGGTAGTGTAGTGGTACTGGACACAGGCTTCTGTTAAGGAGTCTCCACCCCTTCGCAGTCGCCAATCTCCCTAATCTTCGTGCTTGAAGGATTCTGAAAAAGAGTCTCCACCCTTTCGCAGTCTCCAAAGCATCGTTTTCGCGAGATATCCCCACTACACATAGGGAGGGTGAGAAGGGGGGGGTATTGGGTAGTGTAGTGGTACTGGACACAGGCTTCTGTTAAGGAGTCTCCACCCCTTCGCAGTCGCCAATCTCCCTAATCTTCGTGCTTGAAGGATTCTGAAAAAGAGTCTCCACCCTTTCGCAGTCTCCAAAGCATCGTTTTCGCGAGATATCCCCACTACACATAGGGAGGGTGAGAAGGGGGGGTATTGGGTAGTGTAGTGGTACTGGACACAGGCTTCTGTTAAGGAGTCTCCACCCCTTCGCAGTCGCCAATCTCCCTAATCTTCGTGCTTGAAGGATTCTGAAAAAGAGTCTCCACCCTTTCGCAGTCTCCAAAGCATCGTTTTCGCGAGATGCCCCCACTACACATAGGGAGGGGGAGAGGGGGGTATTGGGTAGTGTAGTGGTTCTGGACACAGGCTTCTGTTAAGGAGTCTCCACCCCTTCGCAGTCGCCAATCTCCCTAATCTTCGTGCTTGAAGGATTCTGAAAAAGAGTCTCCACCCTTTCGCAGTCTCCAAAGCATCGTTTTCGCGAGATGCCCCCACTACACATAGGGAGGGGGAGAGGGGGGTATTGGGTAGTGTAGTGGTACTGGACACAGGCTTCTGTTAAGGAGTCTCCACCCCTTCGCAGTCGCCAATCTCCCTAATCTTCGTGCTTGAAGGATTCTGAAAAAGAGTCTCCACCCTTTCGCAGTCTCCAAAGCATCGTTTTCGCGAGATATCCCCACTACACATAGGGAGGGTGAGAAGGGGGGGGGTATTGGGTAGTGTAGTGGTACTGGACACAGGCTTCTGTTAAGGAGTCTCCACCCCTTCGCAGTCGCCAATCTCCCTAATCTTCGTGCTTGAAGGATTCTGAAAAAGAGTCACCACCCTTTCGCAGTCTCCAAAGCATCGTTTTCGCGAGATATCCCCACTACACATAGGGAGGGTGAGAAGGGGGGGGTATTGGGTAGTGTAGTGGTACTGGACACAGGCTTCTGTTAAGGAGTCTCCACCCCTTCGCAGTCGCCAATCTCCCTAATCTTCGTGCTTGAAGGATTCTGAAAAAGAGTCTCCACCCTTTCGCAGTCTCCAAAGCATCGTTTTCGCGAGATGCCCCCACTACACATAGGGAGGGGGAGAGGGGGGGTATTGGGTAGTGTAGTGGTACTGGACACAGGCTTCTGTTAAGGAGTCTCCACCCCTTCGCAGTCGCCAATCTCCCTAATCTTCGTGCTTGAAGGATTCTGAAAAAGAGTCTCCACCCTTTCGCAGTCTCCAAAGCATCGTTTTCGCGAGATGCCCCCACTACACATAGGGAGGGGGAGAGGGGGGTATTGGGTAGTGTAGTGGTACTGGACACAGGCTTCTGTTAAGGAGTCTCCACCCCTTCGCAGTCGCCAATCTCCCTAATCTTCGTGCTTGAAGGATTCTGAAAAAGAGTCTCCACCCTTTCGCAGTCTCCAAAGCATCGTTTTCGCGAGATATCCCCACTACACATAGGGAGGGTGAGAAGGGGGGGGGGTATTGGGTAGTGTAGTGGTACCGGACACAGGCTTCTGTTAAGGAGTCTCCACCCCTTCGCAGTCGCCAATCTCCCTAATCTTCGTGCTTGAAGGATTCTGAAAAAGAGTCTCCACCCTTTCGCAGTCTCCAAAGCATCGTTTTCGCGAGATGCCCCCACTACACATAGGGAGGGGGAGAGGGGGGTATTGGGTAGTGCAGTGGTACTGGACACAGGCTTCTGTTAAGGAGTCTCCACCCCTTCGCAGTCGCCAATCTCCCTAATCTTCGTGCTTGAAGGATTCTGAAAAAGAGTCTCCACCCTTTCGCAGTCTCCAAAGCATCGTTTTCGCGAGATATCCCCACTACACATAGGGAGGGTGAGAAGGGGGGTATTGGGTAGTTTAGTGGTACTGGACACAGGCTTCTGTTAAGGAGTCTCCACCCCTTCGCAGTCGCCAATCTCCCTAATCTTCGTGCTTGAAGGATTCTGTGAAAAAGAGTCTCCACCCTTTCGCAGTCTCCAAAGCATCGTTTTCGCGAGATATCCCCACTACACATAGGGAGGGTGAGAAGGGGGGGGGGTATTGGGTAGTGTAGTGGTACTGGACACAGGCTTCTGTTAAGGAGTCTCCACCCCTTCGCAGTCGCCAATCTCCCTAATCTTCGTGCTTGAAGGATTCTGAAAAAGAGTCTCCACCCTTTCGCAGTCTCCAAAGCATCGTTTTCGCGAGATGCCCCCACTACACATAGGGAGGGTGAGAAGGGGGGGTATTGGGTAGTGTAGTGGTACTGGACACAGGCTTCTGTTAAGGAGTCTCCACCCCTTCGCAGTCGCCAATCTCCCTAATCTTCGTGCTTGAAGGATTCTGAAAAAGAGTCTCCACCCTTTCGCAGTCTCCAAAGCATCGTTTTCGCGAGATATCCCCACTACACATAGGGAGGGTGAGAAGGGGGGGGTATTGGGTAGTGTAGTGGTACTGGACACAGGCTTCTGTTAAGGAGTCTCCACCCCTTCGCAGTCGCCAATCTCCCTAATCTTCGTGCTTGAAGGATTCTGAAAAAGAGTCTCCACCCTTTCGCAGTCTCCAAAGCATCGTTTTCGCGAGATATCCCCACTACACATAGGGAGGGTGAGAAGGGGGGGTATTGGGTAGTGTAGTGGTACTGGACACAGGCTTCTGTTAAGGAGTCTCCACCCCTTCGCAGTCGCCAATCTCCCTAATCTTCGTGCTTGAAGGATTCTGAAAAAGAGTCTCCACCCTTTCGCAGTCTCCAAAGCATCGTTTTCGCGAGATGCCCCCACTACACATAGGGAGGGGGAGAGGGGGGTATTGGGTAGTGTAGTGGTTCTGGACACAGGCTTCTGTTAAGGAGTCTCCACCCCTTCGCAGTCGCCAATCTCCCTAATCTTCGTGCTTGAAGGATTCTGAAAAAGAGTCTCCACCCTTTCGCAGTCTCCAAAGCATCGTTTTCGCGAGATGCCCCCACTACACATAGGGAGGGGGAGAGGGGGGTATTGGGTAGTGTAGTGGTACTGGACACAGGCTTCTGTTAAGGAGTCTTAACCCCTTCGCAGTCGCCAATCTCCCTAATCTTCGTGCTTGAAGGATTCTGAAAAAGAGTCTCCACCCTTTCGCAGTCTCCAAAGCATCGTTTTCGCGAGATATCCCCACTACACATAGGGAGGGTGAGAAGGGGGGGTATTGGGTAGTGTAGTGGTACTGGACACAGGCTTCTGTTAAGGAGTCTCCACCCCTTCGCAGTAGCCAATCTCCCTAATCTTCGTGCTTGAAGGATTCTGAAAAAGAGTCTCCACCCTTTCGCAGTCTCCAAAGCATCGTTTTCGCGAGATATCCCCACTACACATAGGGAGGGTGAGAAGGGGGGGTATTGGGTAGTGTAGTGGTACTGGACACAGGCTTCTGTTAAGGAGTCTCCACCCCTTCGCAGTCGCCAATCTCCCTAATCTTCGTGCTTGAAGGATTCTGAAAAAGAGTCTCCACCCTTTCGCAGTCTCCAAAGCATCGTTTTCGCGAGATATCCCCACTACACATAGGGAGGGTGAGAAGGGGGGGGGGTATTGGGTAGTGTAGTGGTACTGGACACAGGCTTCTGTTAAGGAGTCTCCACCCCTTCGCAGTCGCCAATCTCCCTAATCTTCGTGCTTGAAGGATTCTGAAAAAGAGTCTCCACCCTTTCGCAGTCTCCAAAGCATCGTTTTCGCGAGATATCCCCACTACACATAGGGAGGGTGAGAAGGGGGGGGTATTGGGTAGTGTAGTGGTACTGGACACAGGCTTCTGTTAAGGAGTCTCCACCCCTTCGCAGTCGCCAATCTCCCTAATCTTCGTGCTTGAAGGATTCTGAAAAAGAGTCACCACCCTTTCGCAGTCTCCAAAGCATCGTTTTCGCGAGATATCCCCACTACACATAGGGAGGGTGAGAAGGGGGGGGGGGTATTGGGTAGTGTAGTGGTACTGGACACAGGCTTCTGTTAAGGAGTCTCCACCCCTTCGCAGTCGCCAATCTCCCTAATCTTCGTGCTTGAAGGATTCTGAAAAAGAGTCTCCACCCTTTCGCAGTCTCCAAAGCATCGTTTTCGCGAGATGCCCCCACTACACATAGGGAGGGGGAGAGGGGGGGTATTGGGTAGTGTAGTGGTACTGGACACAGGCTTCTGTTAAGGAGTCTCCACCCCTTCGCAGTCGCCAATCTCCCTAATCTTCGTGCTTGAAGGATTCTGAAAAAGAGTCTCCACCCTTTCGCAGTCTCCAAAGCATCGTTTTCGCGAGATGCCCCCACTACACATAGGGAGGGGGAGAGGGGGGTATTGGGTAGTGTAGTGGTACTGGACACAGGCTTCTGTTAAGGAGTCTCCACCCCTTCGCAGTCGCCAATCTCCCTAATCTTCGTGCTTGAAGGATTCTGAAAAAGAGTCTCCACCCTTTCGCAGTCTCCAAAGCATCGTTTTCGCGAGATATCCCCACTACACATAGGGAGGGTGAGAAGGGGGGGTAATTGGGTAGTGTAGTGGTACTGGACACAGGCTTCTGTTAAGGAGTCTCCACCCCTTCGCAGTCGCCAATCTCCCTAATCTTCGTGCTTGAAGGATTCTGAAAAAGAGTCTCCACCCTTTCGCAGTCTCCAAAGCATCGTTTTCGCGAGATGCCCCCACTACACATAGGGAGGGGGAGAGGGGGGTATTGGGTAGTGTAGTGGTACTGGACACAGGCTTCTGTTAAGGAGTCTCCACCCCTTCGCAGTCGCCAATCTCCCTAATCTTCGTGCTTGAAGGATTCTGAAAAAGAGTCTCCACCCTTTCGCAGTCTCCAAAGCATCGTTTTCGCGAGATATCCCCACTACA
This sequence comes from Tetragnatha montana, assembly GCA_963680715.1. NCBI lineage: Eukaryota > Metazoa > Arthropoda > Arachnida > Araneae > Tetragnathidae > Tetragnatha > Tetragnatha montana. The sequence goes on from OY796685.1 coordinate 33,361,255, forward strand.
CATAGGGAGGGTGAGAAGGGGGGGGTATTGGGTAGTGTAGTGGTACTGGACACAGGCTTCTGTTAAGGAGTCTCCACCCCTTCGCAGTCGCCAATCTCCCTAATCTTCGTGCTTGAAGGATTCTGAAAAAGAGTCTCCACCCTTTCGCAGTCTCCAAAGCATCGTTTTCGCGAGATATCCCCACTACACATAGGGAGGGTGAGAAGGGGGGGTATTGGGTAGTGTAGTGGTACTGGACACAGGCTTCTGTTAAGGAGTCTCCACCCCTTCGCAGTCGCCAATCTCCCTAATCTTCGTGCTTGAAGGATTCTGAAAAAGAGTCTCCACCCTTTCGCAGTCTCCAAAGCATCGTTTTCGCGAGATGCCCCCACTACACATAGGGAGGGGGAGAGGGGGGTATTGGGTAGTGTAGTGGTTCTGGACACAGGCTTCTGTTAAGGAGTCTCCACCCCTTCGCAGTCGCCAATCTCCCTAATCTTCGTGCTTGAAGGATTCTGAAAAAGAGTCTCCACCCTTTCGCAGTCTCCAAAGCATCGTTTTCGCGAGATGCCCCCACTACACATAGGGAGGGGGAGAGGGGGGTATTGGGTAGTGTAGTGGTACTGGACACAGGCTTCTGTTAAGGAGTCTTAACCCCTTCGCAGTCGCCAATCTCCCTAATCTTCGTGCTTGAAGGATTCTGAAAAAGAGTCTCCACCCTTTCGCAGTCTCCAAAGCATCGTTTTCGCGAGATATCCCCACTACACATAGGGAGGGTGAGAAGGGGGGGTATTGGGTAGTGTAGTGGTACTGGACACAGGCTTCTGTTAAGGAGTCTCCACCCCTTCGCAGTAGCCAATCTCCCTAATCTTCGTGCTTGAAGGATTCTGAAAAAGAGTCTCCACCCTTTCGCAGTCTCCAAAGCATCGTTTTCGCGAGATATCCCCACTACACATAGGGAGGGTGAGAAGGGGGGGTATTGGGTAGTGTAGTGGTACTGGACACAGGCTTCTGTTAAGGAGTCTCCACCCCTTCGCAGTCGCCAATCTCCCTAATCTTCGTGCTTGAAGGATTCTGAAAAAGAGTCTCCACCCTTTCGCAGTCTCCAAAGCATCGTTTTCGCGAGATATCCCCACTACACATAGGGAGGGTGAGAAGGGGGGGGGGTATTGGGTAGTGTAGTGGTACTGGACACAGGCTTCTGTTAAGGAGTCTCCACCCCTTCGCAGTCGCCAATCTCCCTAATCTTCGTGCTTGAAGGATTCTGAAAAAGAGTCTCCACCCTTTCGCAGTCTCCAAAGCATCGTTTTCGCGAGATATCCCCACTACACATAGGGAGGGTGAGAAGGGGGGGGGTATTGGGTAGTGTAGTGGTACTGGACACAGGCTTCTGTTAAGGAGTCTCCACCCCTTCGCAGTCGCCAATCTCCCTAATCTTCGTGCTTGAAGGATTCTGAAAAAGAGTCACCACCCTTTCGCAGTCTCCAAAGCATCGTTTTCGCGAGATATCCCCACTACACATAGGGAGGGTGAGAAGGGGGGGGGTATTGGGTAGTGTAGTGGTACTGGACACAGGCTTCTGTTAAGGAGTCTCCACCCCTTCGCAGTCGCCAATCTCCCTAATCTTCGTGCTTGAAGGATTCTGAAAAAGAGTCTCCACCCTTTCGCAGTCTCCAAAGCATCGTTTTCGCGAGATGCCCCCACTACACATAGGGAGGGGGAGAGGGGGGGTATTGGGTAGTGTAGTGGTACTGGACACAGGCTTCTGTTAAGGAGTCTCCACCCCTTCGCAGTCGCCAATCTCCCTAATCTTCGTGCTTGAAGGATTCTGAAAAAGAGTCTCCACCCTTTCGCAGTCTCCAAAGCATCGTTTTCGCGAGATGCCCCCACTACACATAGGGAGGGGGAGAGGGGGGTATTGGGTAGTGTAGTGGTACTGGACACAGGCTTCTGTTAAGGAGTCTCCACCCCTTCGCAGTCGCCAATCTCCCTAATCTTCGTGCTTGAAGGATTCTGAAAAAGAGTCTCCACCCTTTCGCAGTCTCCAAAGCATCGTTTTCGCGAGATATCCCCACTACACATAGGGAGGGTGAGAAGGGGGGGGGTATTGGGTAGTGTAGTGGTACCGGACACAGGCTTCTGTTAAGGAGTCTCCACCCCTTCGCAGTCGCCAATCTCCCTAATCTTCGTGCTTGAAGGATTCTGAAAAAGAGTCTCCACCCTTTCGCAGTCTCCAAAGCATCGTTTTCGCGAGATGCCCCCACTACACATAGGGAGGGGGAGAGGGGGGTATTGGGTAGTGCAGTGGTACTGGACACAGGCTTCTGTTAAGGAGTCTCCACCCCTTCGCAGTCGCCAATCTCCCTAATCTTCGTGCTTGAAGGATTCTGAAAAAGAGTCTCCACCCTTTCGCAGTCTCCAAAGCATCGTTTTCGCGAGATATCCCCACTACACATAGGGAGGGTGAGAAGGGGGGTATTGGGTAGTTTAGTGGTACTGGACACAGGCTTCTGTTAAGGAGTCTCCACCCCTTCGCAGTCGCCAATCTCCCTAATCTTCGTGCTTGAAGGATTCTGTGAAAAAGAGTCTCCACCCTTTCGCAGTCTCCAAAGCATCGTTTTCGCGAGATATCCCCACTACACATAGGGAGGGTGAGAAGGGGGGGGGTATTGGGTAGTGTAGTGGTACTGGACACAGGCTTCTGTTAAGGAATCTCCACCCCTTCGCAGTCGCCAATCTCCCTAATCTTCGTGCTTGAAGGATTCTGAAAAAGAGTCTCCACCCTTTCGCAGTCTCCAAAGCATCGTTTTCGCGAGATGCCCCCACTACACATAGGGAGGGTGAGAAGGGGGGGTATTGGGTAGTGTAGTGGTACTGGACACAGGCTTCTGTTAAGGAGTCTCCACCCCTTCGCAGTCGCCAATCTCCCTAATCTTCGTGCTTGAAGGATTCTGAAAAAGAGTCTCCACCCTTTCGCAGTCTCCAAAGCATCGTTTTCGCGAGATATCCCCACTACACATAGGGAGGGTGAGAAGGGGGGGTATTGGGTAGTGTAGTGGTACTGGACACAGGCTTCTGTTAAGGAGTCTCCACCCCTTCGCAGTCGCCAATCTCCCTAATCTTCGTGCTTGAAGGATTCTGAAAAAGAGTCTCCACCCTTTCGCAGTCTCCAAAGCATCGTTTTCGCGAGATATCCCCACTACACATAGGGAGGGTGAGAAGGGGGGGTAATTGGGTAGTGTAGTGGTACTGGACACAGGCTTCTGTTAAGGAGTCTCCACCCCTTCGCAGTCGCCAATCTCCCTAATCTTCGTGCTTGAAGGATTCTGAAAAAGAGTCTCCACCCTTTCGCAGTCTCCAAAGCATCGTTTTCGCGAGATGCCCCCACTACACATAGGGAGGGGGAGAGGGGGGTATTGGGTAGTGTAGTGGTACTGGACACAGGCTTCTGTTAAGGAGTCTCCACCCCTTCGCAGTCGCCAATCTCCCTAATCTTCGTGCTTGAAGGATTCTGAAAAAGAGTCTCCACCCTTTCGCAGTCTCCAAAGCATCGTTTTCGCGAGATATCCCCACTACACATAGGGAGGGTGAGAAGGGGGGGGTATTGGGTAGTGTAGTGGTACTGGACACAGGCTTCTGTTAAGGAGTCTCCACCCCTTCGCAGTCGCCAATCTCCCTAATCTTCGTGCTTGAAGGATTCTGAAAAAGAGTCTCCACCCTTTCGCAGTCTCCAAAGCATCGTTTTCGCGAGATATCCCCACTACACATAGGGAGGGTGAGAAGGGGGGGTATTGGGTAGTGTAGTGGTACTGGACACAGGCTTCTGTTAAGGAGTCTCCACCCCTTCGCAGTCGCCAATCTCCCTAATCTTCGTGCTTGAAGGATTCTGAAAAAGAGTCTCCACCCTTTCGCAGTCTCCAAAGCATCGTTTTCGCGAGATGCCCCCACTACACATAGGGAGGGGGAGAGGGGGGTATTGGGTAGTGTAGTGGTTCTGGACACAGGCTTCTGTTAAGGAGTCTCCACCCCTTCGCAGTCGCCAATCTCCCTAATCTTCGTGCTTGAAGGATTCTGAAAAAGAGTCTCCACCCTTTCGCAGTCTCCAAAGCATCGTTTTCGCGAGATGCCCCCACTACACATAGGGAGGGGGAGAGGGGGGTATTGGGTAGTGTAGTGGTACTGGACACAGGCTTCTGTTAAGGAGTCTTAACCCCTTCGCAGTCGCCAATCTCCCTAATCTTCGTGCTTGAAGGATTCTGAAAAAGAGTCTCCACCCTTTCGCAGTCTCCAAAGCATCGTTTTCGCGAGATATCCCCACTACACATAGGGAGGGTGAGAAGGGGGGGTATTGGGTAGTGTAGTGGTACTGGACACAGGCTTCTGTTAAGGAGTCTCCACCCCTTCGCAGTAGCCAATCTCCCTAATCTTCGTGCTTGAAGGATTCTGAAAAAGAGTCTCCACCCTTTCGCAGTCTCCAAAGCATCGTTTTCGCGAGATATCCCCACTACACATAGGGAGGGTGAGAAGGGGGGGTATTGGGTAGTGTAGTGGTACTGGACACAGGCTTCTGTTAAGGAGTCTCCACCCCTTCGCAGTCGCCAATCTCCCTAATCTTCGTGCTTGAAGGATTCTGAAAAAGAGTCTCCACCCTTTCGCAGTCTCCAAAGCATCGTTTTCGCGAGATATCCCCACTACACATAGGGAGGGTGAGAAGGGGGGGGGTATTGGGTAGTGTAGTGGTACTGGACACAGGCTTCTGTTAAGGAGTCTCCACCCCTTCGCAGTCGCCAATCTCCCTAATCTTCGTGCTTGAAGGATTCTGAAAAAGAGTCTCCACCCTTTCGCAGTCTCCAAAGCATCGTTTTCGCGAGATATCCCCACTACACATAGGGAGGGTGAGAAGGGGGGGGTATTGGGTAGTGTAGTGGTACTGGACACAGGCTTCTGTTAAGGAGTCTCCACCCCTTCGCAGTCGCCAATCTCCCTAATCTTCGTGCTTGAAGGATTCTGAAAAAGAGTCACCACCCTTTCGCAGTCTCCAAAGCATCGTTTTCGCGAGATATCCCCACTACACATAGGGAGGGTGAGAAGGGGGGGGGGTATTGGGTAGTGTAGTGGTACTGGACACAGGCTTCTGTTAAGGAGTCTCCACCCCTTCGCAGTCGCCAATCTCCCTAATCTTCGTGCTTGAAGGATTCTGAAAAAGAGTCTCCACCCTTTCGCAGTCTCCAAAGCATCGTTTTCGCGAGATGCCCCCACTACACATAGGGAGGGGGAGAGGGGGGGTATTGGGTAGTGTAGTGGTACTGGACACAGGCTTCTGTTAAGGAGTCTCCACCCCTTCGCAGTCGCCAATCTCCCTAATCTTCGTGCTTGAAGGATTCTGAAAAAGAGTCTCCACCCTTTCGCAGTCTCCAAAGCATCGTTTTCGCGAGATGCCCCCACTACACATAGGGAGGGGGAGAGGGGGGTATTGGGTAGTGTAGTGGTACTGGACACAGGCTTCTGTTAAGGAGTCTCCACCCCTTCGCAGTCGCCAATCTCCCTAATCTTCGTGCTTGAAGGATTCTGAAAAAGAGTCTCCACCCTTTCGCAGTCTCCAAAGCATCGTTTTCGCGAGATATCCCCACTACACATAGGGAGGGTGAGAAGGGGGGGGGGTATTGGGTAGTGTAGTGGTACCGGACACAGGCTTCTGTTAAGGAGTCTCCACCCCTTCGCAGTCGCCAATCTCCCTAATCTTCGTGCTTGAAGGATTCTGAAAAAGAGTCTCCACCCTTTCGCAGTCTCCAAAGCATCGTTTTCGCGAGATGCCCCCACTACACATAGGGAGGGGGAGAGGGGGGTATTGGGTAGTGCAGTGGTACTGGACACAGGCTTCTGTTAAGGAGTCTCCACCCCTTCGCAGTCGCCAATCTCCCTAATCTTCGTGCTTGAAGGATTCTGAAAAAGAGTCTCCACCCTTTCGCAGTCTCCAAAGCATCGTTTTCGCGAGATATCCCCACTACACATAGGGAGGGTGAGAAGGGGGGTATTGGGTAGTTTAGTGGTACTGGACACAGGCTTCTGTTAAGGAGTCTCCACCCCTTCGCAGTCGCCAATCTCCCTAATCTTCGTGCTTGAAGGATTCTGTGAAAAAGAGTCTCCACCCTTTCGCAGTCTCCAAAGCATCGTTTTCGCGAGATATCCCCACTACACATAGGGAGGGTGAGAAGGGGGGGGGTATTGGGTAGTGTAGTGGTACTGGACACAGGCTTCTGTTAAGGAGTCTCCACCCCTTCGCAGTCGCCAATCTCCCTAATCTTCGTGCTTGAAGGATTCTGAAAAAGAGTCTCCACCCTTTCGCAGTCTCCAAAGCATCGTTTTCGCGAGATATCCCCACTACACATAGGGAGGGGGAGAGGGGGGTATTGGGTAGTGTAGTGGTACTGGACACAGGCTTCTGTTAAGGAGTCTCCACCCCTTCGCAGTCGCCAATCTCCCTAATCTTCGTGCTTGAAGGATTCTGAAAAAGAGTCTCCACCCTTTCGCAGTCTCCAAAGCATCGTTTTCGCGAGATATCCCCACTACACATAGGGAGGGTGAGAGGGGGGTATTGGGTAGTGTAGTGGTACTGGACACAGGCTTCTGTTAAGGAGTCTCCACCCCTTCGCAGTCGCCAATCTCCCTAATCTTCGTGCTTGAAGGATTCTGAAAAAGAGTCTCCACCCTTTCGCAGTCTCCAAAGCATCGTTTTCGCGAGATGCCCCCACTACACATAGGGAGGGGGAGAGGGGGGTATTGGGTAGTGTAGTGGTACTGGACACAGGCTTCTGTTAAGGAGTCTCCACCCCTTCGCAGTCGCCAATCTCCCTAATCTTCGTGCTTGAAGGATTCTGAAAAAGAGTCTCCACCCTTTCGCAGTCTCCAAAGCATCGTTTTCGCGAGATATCCCCACTACACATAGGGAGGGTGAGAAGGGGGGGGTATTGGGTAGTGTAGTGGTACTGGACACAGGCTTCTGTTAAGGAGTCTCCACCCCTTCGCAGTCGCCAATCTCCCTAATCTTCGTGCTTGAAGGATTCTGAAAAAGAGTCTCCACCCTTTCGCAGTCTCCAAAGCATCGTTTTCGCGAGATGCCCCCACTACACATAGGGAGGGGGAGAGGGGGGTATTGGGTAGTGTAGTGGTACTGGACACAGGCTTCTGTTAAGGAGTCTCCACCCCTTCGCAGTCGCCAATCTCCCTAATCTTCGTGCTTGAAGGATTCTGAAAAAGAGTCTCCACCCTTTCGCAGTCTCCAAAGCATCGTTTTCGCGAGATGCCCCCACTACACATAGGGAGGGGGAGAGGGGGGTATTGGGTAGTGTAGTGGTACTGGACACAGGCTTCTGTTAAGGAGTCTCCACCCCTTCGCAGTCGCCAATCTCCCTAATCTTCGTGCTTGAAGGATTCTGAAAAAGAGTCTCCACCCTTTCGCAGTCTCCAAAGCATCGTTTTCGCGAGATGCCCCCACTACACATAGGGAGGGTGAGAAGGGGGGGGGTATTGCGTAGTGTAGTGGTACTGGACACAGGCTTCTGTTAAGGAGTCTCCACCCCTTCGCAGTCGCCAATCTCCCTAATCTTCGTGCTTGAAGGATTCTGAAAAAGAGTCTCCACCCTTTCGCAGTCTCCAAAGCATCGTTTTCGCGAGATATCCCCACTACACATAGGGAGGGTGAGAAGGGGGGGTATTGGGTAGTGTAGTGGTACTGGATACAGGCTTCTTCTAGTCTCTTCTTTACAGTCGCTAATATTCGTGCATTCACTCACTACACCAGGAGATACTAGTGGTATTGGACACCACTTGTTAATGATATTTAATTTTACTGTTTGTGTAATATTTTTCTTATTTTTAACCCAACTTGATAGATACGAGATAAACATGCAGACTTAATAAAGAACTATTATATAGCCAATTAGTTTAGATAACTCTAAATGATTAATTTTACAAGTAACATTGTTCCAAAATTTGTCATGAAAAGAACATAAACCGCGTGATGTCCCTTTTACTTACAATGCGTAAACTAGATAAAGTGCTAAAAACTAATATGGTTTAATTTTAATATCTGAAATGAATTTATATATAGTTTGTTTGAAATTGTTACAATTACTATTGATGCTTTCTTTAGAGAATAAAATAAAACTATACGGAACACAATTTAATTAAATAACAAGTATTGCACTCTAAAGAAGGAAATTAGAACATTTTTAACGAGTGTTTCAAGATCTCGATGAACCTAAATTAAAAATTAATATTATGGGGACGGGAAAACTTGATTAAGGCTAGGGTATGAGAGAACTTTCATTTTGATCATAATAAAATTACATTAACACATTGTTCGATTTATTTTCTGACCTTGATAATGTACACAAAATGTAAGTTTTGAACTTTCTACTCTGAACTGAAACATAGTATAACTATCTTACGTAATTTACAAAAATCAACTGGCAATAATTAAAAGGTCTCGATTTTAGAAATATTCTCCCACACAAATTAAAATTATTCTTAAAAAATCCAATATGTTTAGTTTTAGGAGATATTTGTTGCATAACGGCGCGAAAAATCTAATTGAAAATTAAATGCAATGAGATAATTTTGAAGATTTGAGACTAAAAATTCAAATTTAGCTGCACTTTTCATATTTAAATGGAATTTTTAAGGTTAGTTCACTCTCAACATGTTTAACGAAAAAAGTGAACTTTTTAAATTTTAATAATATACTAGCTGATATGCCCGGCCTTGCACGGGTGGAGTGTATCAATTTATTAAAATTTTCTCAAGTTACATGCCTAATTTTCTGTAACCATAATTACCAATCATCCTGGTAGTTTTTCATATCCCGGTGTTCCCAGTATTTTTTCATATCCCGGTGTTCCCAGTATTTTTTCATATCCCGGTGCCTTTTTCATCTTGGTGTCCCCGGTGCCTTTTCATCTCGGTGTTCCCGGTGCATTTTCATCACCGTGCTCCCTGTGCCTTTTCCCTCCCGGTTCCAACTGTGTAAATCTAACCTAACCATCCAGTTCCGGTGTTGCACATTTAATTACGACAGTTACCCAATTATCCATTCTAAGTGAAAAAAATCCATTAAAATTATTACAGACTTTTGAAATCCCAAAATTTGTAAATACCCCCTGTTTAAATTGAAAAAAAAAATCCCGTTAAACTACACCAAAGAAACAAATTATAAGGTTAAATAACAAATTGATCTAGTGTTTCTATCATCAACTTTCTAAAAAAACTGCATGATGTAATCTTTACTTTAACCAGTCTAATGGACTCTAACCGCCTATCTGGTTCGAGACTTCACGGAACCAACACGTGACCTACAACTGAGCTCGCAATTGGTTACCACAGATACTACACTAGTAGATCTACTAGTGCAGTATCTGTGGTAACCAATCGCAAGCTCAGTAGGTCACGTGTTGGTTCCGTGTGACGTCAGACGGTTAGAGTCCATTCTTAAAACTTTCTATTTCAACTTAAAGTTTCATGGAAAATGAAGTTTTTAATAAGAAAATACTGTTATAAAGTTTTTTATAAGGGCCGTTTTTAATTTTTTAAATTAATAACCTTTTTAAAACATTTAAAACAATTTTAGCCAAGTTTTATCTTTAAATACTTTGTTTTATGTTTAAAATTGTTTTTGTTGTATTATTTGCAACAATGCGAGTTAAACAGATCTTCTTTAGTGGAGAAGTAAGGCGATTTTTACAAAAAGGCCTAAAAGGGGGTGAAGGGGTGGTTTTAGAAATTTGGAAATGATGTCATTGTCTTTCCCCCGTCCCCATACGTATGTGTACCAAGTTTGGTTCGATTCGGACGGGTAGTTTTGGAGAAATTGAGCCAAATCTGTTCCGGACAAACCCAGGAACCCAGGAACCCAGGCAGGAACCCAGGCAGGGACACCTTCATTATATATAGAGAGATTGATATAGTTAGTGCACAATTTTGTAACATTTATAATGTTAGGAATTCGAAGAATATGATGAAATAAACAGTAGGATGGAAGAATTTTTTACATCTCAATATTATGATATCCAATTGATTTCTTATATTTGAACTCGGACGACCATGTGAAATATTTCAGCCGAAGCAAAATTAATGTTGAATTAAATTAAATAAAAAAATTGTTATTTTTACTAATTTATTATAAAATTTAGTTCTACATCACACAAATTATATTATGCAATCACCTTACTACTACTTGCATTATCTTTAAATGAATGACTCTTAAACGTTTCTTATTCAAAGGTTTTTTTTGCTTCAGTTGATTGTATGAATGTAATTTCTATGCGCACTATTTATAGCTTGACAATCATATTCTGAAATTTAAATTTCATATTGTGGATTGAAATTTATTCGCATTAGTTTGCAATTTATCCTCTGGCAGGTTTTTGTTTTGATTCATCACGTTTTTCTTCCAAATATTTTAATAACATTTTTTAAATTAAAACACGATTATATTTCATTATGATCACTTTTTGAAAGATTGATGCATACTTTTTTTTTGCACCATTTAACGATTATTTTATTACAAGCAAGGGGTAGGGACTGTTAATGAAATAAGATGTTTAACTAACTTCAATCAGTTTAAATTCAATTCACTAGAGAAAAATCGTTAAAGGATTTGGTAAATGGTTTGTTGATTTGAATGTAATGGTTCAATATGGAACATTTAAGAACACTAAAGATAATTTGGAAAAATTTACCTCAGCTTCCTGAATAAATAAATTAAGGGTAGGTAATATACATATATTTAAAGTTGAAACAAATCCTGGGGAGTGGGTAGTGCAACTTTTAACCAAATTAAACACAATTCCAGCGCTTTAATAATATTTGCCAACCCCCATGTTTTAGTCATTGTTTTTATCAAAAACTTGGCTATAGGGAATTATAGATGAAATTTTTAAGAAAAATCCTTAATTTAATCTATTTAATAAAAATATTGGGATTCTAGAAATCGTCATGCAAAAGTTCCGTGCAGTATAGACTAAAAATAGGTGATACAGTGAAAGCGCACTATCGTATTAATTTACACAATCGTTGTTTTTATGGTATTAGCTCTATGGTTGTTTTAGAGCAGGTGTAAAGCTATCACGTATCAAAAAAAAAACAAAAAAAAAAAAAACCATCTAACCAAAATAAAATTAAACTGATTTGATTTGCACCTGGACATTGTTCTCGGGAAAAAAGTATCTTTACTGATTGACTCATCCTCATCGTAATAACTCCTTATGTTTTTTAAAACACTCAAATTAAATAACGTGAAAAACATTTCAATGAAAAATATGCATATTTTAGTTTCGTGCTTTTAACTCTTACGTTGACCACTTAAATCCTGACACTTATTTGGAAACAGAATAAAACCCATCCTCAAAATCTCACAAAACGCATAGATTGAATACCTTTAATTTTTAATCAAGTTGCTGAATTTTGATTAACTCAGTACCCTGATGAATATCACTTTTAAACTCAGTACCCTGATGAATATCACTTTTATATTCAGTAGTAACTATCAAATTTTTACTAACTTCTTAACTTTTTATTATGTTACTTGACATCTAAATAATTAACATATTAATATGGTGGCAAAATTTAAAGACGTGCGTACCTAGCGTACAAGTGATAGAAATTACAAATATTGGGTGGCCGCCAAAAGACACTAGACCATTAAAATTTCTATTAACTTTTAAATCATGTCATATTTTAACTTTTTAGCTCATAATTCTAAGAAATATCTATGAAATAAAACATTACGAAATTTAAAACTGAGGTATGAGTTAAAAAAATAGAATTAAATCTGTATGTCATTCCTGAAGTGAATATGAAATTGAGTGGTGTGATTATGTTCTTATAGAAAGGAATATGCAATTCAATACTAAATGTATGGAATTAAGAGTTTAAAATGACTTTTTCCTCTAATTGAGTAGCACTTTTTTATTAAATACACGATCCATTCGATCCATTCTATACTACCTACTCAAATTTCATAACTTTCCGTTATTATACAAAACAAAGTTGTTACATTTGAACATGGTCTAGTGACTTCAGGGCCACCCTGTGACATATTAAGCATACGGATGGGTCAACAATGCATAAAACCTTCCCCTCAAACAACTGAGCATATAAAAATATCATTTTTTTTTTCAACATTGTTTCCCCAACTTCGTGGTTTTGAGAACCCGAGATGCAAACGTTCCATCTCAGCTGCCCTCGCCGTTCCCTCCCAATCAATCCCTGCAGCCCTAGCAACTGTTCCCGCAGACGACGCGACGCACAGTGGTCCCAAAACCCAAAAAGCTGGCCAAAAGTCGAAAAAATAAAGTTTTTTCCCGGAACTTTTGACGATTGAAATAGTTGTAGAGATATATCTAGCACCTATTTACACCATTGGGGAATGGCTGGGATCTCTATTTGGCTCAGGAAATAATTTCGTTTGTGAGCATTGAGCGCGTTGTTTTGTCATCTCGAAATGCCACAAAAACTTCATTAAATTTGAACGCCCATAGAATCGTGAAAAGTTGATCGATTTTGATTCTGTAAAATGGATTCTTATTTAGAAAGTACGCATAAATGAAACCTATTTTTTGAAATTTATAATATCAATATATTGAATAGTAAATCAACAATAAAGATAGTTATATTTCTTTAGATAGCGTTCTAAGAAATCGGGATGAAAAGAGAAAATAGAAAAAACTCTTGCCAGATCCTGCTCTGAAACCAAGTGGAAGTTATTTATTATATATTTTTACAAAAGCCTACAAAAAACTGGCTGCCTTTAGGTGCCATTTTGGCTTCTAGAGCGATTTCTATGTGGCAATGTATGGGCGCGATTGAATTCATGCTTATTCAACTTTCAATTTTGCGTCTCGATATTTATAAAGAATATATATATAATTATGTTTAAAAGTGACAATAATGATACATTTTAATTGATTACGAAATTAAATTAATTTCATTACTCCTTGCCATTTTTTTAGCTAAAAACATTCCATATTTAGAAGAAAAAAAGAAATGAGAAATTTTCCTTTTTTATGATCTAAGAATACTTTTAGTCATTTATTTAAGTCATCAAAATGAAAAAAAAATTATTTTTGCGTTATGAGGACCGTTTTAGGGGGTAAAAACTTGGGAAATTCAACCAAATTGAGCGTGCGTTTTAGGGGTTCTATTCAAGTTATTTGTCTGCACAAGGTGTCTTCTTGTACTAAATCAATGTTGCTCTACAACTTTGTAACAGACTTTGAATATCTCTAAAACATTTTAAAATAAAAATTATAACTCTTAACATTGCCGCTAGAGAGTATTGAAAGTTGTTGCATTGGATAGGGAATGGTCACTTTACTTTACCTAGACATCACTTTTATGACTATATCTGTAGGGGTTCAAAAATTGAAGGGGTGGCGGGACACCCTCTATAAGCATATAAAAGTTAAATATTGTTTTATATTCTATTCTTATTTTAACTTTTTTATTTTTTATCTTAGTAAAATTATATACTGGAAAAATATATGAAAATAAATATTTATAACCATTGCAATAACGACTAATTACTTATTCTAATCCTTTTTGCATTGATAAAATATTAAAATTGTTGATGTAATGCATTCATATTCATAATTTTAAACGCATTTTATTGAAATATAACTTTATATTCACATCTCCAACATTAAAAATTCATAAATACTTAATTCCGTGCAAATCTCAACACTTTTCACCAGATAGACGTCGATGTTGAATCCGACATTTTGTTTTCTGGAAATATTTTTTTTATGATTTGTAATCAGTTACCCGGAAATTGTATAAGCAGAAGATTTAAAAAAAAGTTAGAAATTAATTTCATCGGTCAAAACCATTTCATCGCCATTTCGGAGCCGCCACTTTGTTTTTTTATAAATTTGACCTCAGATTCGTAATCAGCGACCTCAAAAACCCCTATATATGAATTTTCATCGAAATAGCTCATCGCTTTCGACTTTTGGCCAGCTTTTTGGGTTTTGGGACCACTGTGCGACGGGAGGAAACTGACGATCCTCGCGCAACATTTCGCACGCGGCCCTCGAAAGACCGAACCCCTCGACGTCGAAATCAAATCGTCGCGCACCAATACGACAATCTCTTATACTCATTGTCAAAGGCAAGAACTGATGAGTCTAAAGAAAACCGAAATTCCCGTAGTTCCTCTCATAGGAATGAGATTATTAATCAATGTACTGAGATTTATACCCATGGACTTTCGTTAGGAAAAACTACTTAATACACATAACGAAATTTCAACCTCTTATTAATAGGACACTAATAAAAAAAGGAGTAATGAAACAGGTTCTTACGCTACAAGGGTATTTACAAATCCCACTTGGTAAGATGTCCACCAGAGATCCAACTGATACATCGGAAAGAAGTCATTACTGATATGGGATTGTTAGTCGCTCAGCAAACATTTTGACTTGGTCCTTAAAAATCTTCCAAATCTTACCAAGTAAGATTTGTAAGTATGCCCCTGGGATGGCAAAAATGCTCTATCACAGGGGTTCTCAACTTTGTAGTTACTGTGACTCTCTTTTTAGGTAAAATATTTAGCAGACCCCCCTAAATTACTTGTTTGTTGTTTTTTAAAGTAAATTCTTGTATAATGCTTAAAACTAAAAAATTCCACGTAACCCATTGAGAAACATAATTACATATCACTTTGAGACGAGTAATAAAATAGGTGATTTTAAACAGTCACAATATAGTTTTAAATTATTCCAATTTACGTATTTCTATTTTTTTTCCCTGCATTTCGCGACCCCCTCTGGACGTCTGGCGACTCTCAAGAGGGTCGTGTCGTGACGCACTAGTCGAGAACCCTTGGTATATCACATCTTACCAGTTGGTGAACCAGTGGTTGTAGTTGGGAAGAATTCGTTCACAAATTTCGTCACCAAACTTGCCCCCCCCAGGGATTGTATACCCCTTATCTCCCCCATCTCACAGGTTTTTAGTTTTAATATTTCAGTGACTCCCCCGCAATTACTCTGATGTCATGGTTTCGATATAAAGTCAAGCCCTTTTATAACTTTAAATAGTTATTTGATTAAGTAATTCAAAATACCACTAAATTAAAACTATCCAATGCAAAAAATACCCCTTAACATAGTAAACAGCAGAGAAAAAAACATTTTTGTAATATTATTACGAATTTTTGATACAAACACATGCAAGATCCTCCCCCTAAAAGGGAAAGCGTAATTTGTGAATGACTCCCAAACTGAACATAAATAGAATAAAATTCGGGAATTCATACTGGAACAAGAGGTAGGTAGTAGTACACACAGATATAGATCTCGGAACAGCTTTAGAAAGAGTCCTCCAGTCGCCATGTGTAACCACAGCTTTCACAGAACATGCTACATTTGAGCTGTGGATAAACATGGAGAGGCTGGAGGACTCTTTCTAAAGCTATTCCGTAGATCTCTAATACGCATACAAACATATTTAATAACCAGAAGGCATTGTTACATCCACTGGTACACCAAAAGTTAAGGTAAAATCAGGCCATACACAGCGAACTACAAAGTAAAACGTTCAAAGCGGATTAGTTAAAACTCCGGATTTAATTTATATAAAATACAAACAAGATAACAATAAATTGACTCAAAAATTTTAACCGGTGCATTTATAGTTACATTATAATATGAAAATGTACTTTTTTGGCTTTTTAATGTTCCACTTTGAATATTTTATTGTAATCAGTTTTGTATTGAAACATGAACACTTAAGACTTTAAATAATTTGCTATCTTCACGAAGTAAAAAGCAGTATGATGAATAAAGATTTACACGTGATATTTTTATATCAATCATTAATCACCCATTTTTATATCACTCATTTAATATCACTCAAACATGGTAATCATTAATTTTTACACTAAACATAAAATATTTCAACAATTCGAAAACACTGTTATAGCTACTGGTGTGGGCTGAATATGGAGCATATTTATAGATTACTCAAAAAGTTTTAAAAAGATGAAAGCAAATTTGGCTCTTACTAAAGCGAGCCAAATTTGCAGTTGCGTTGTTCTTCTTTCTTTCGGAAAGGCGATATGGAGGTAAAAGAACTTGAAGAGAGGTGGATGGGCAAAGAACACACCATTTCAAAGTTAAAAGGCAGATTGTAGAAAGATTTTTTATCAATATTGGGACAAAAGTGTTGATTGGAATACAGAAATCGGAATCCTAAGCTCCAGGTATTTCTGAACCCTACTTCCATTTCGGAGTTGACCTGCTATTATTTTCCAATCTCTCATCAAGGGCACTTAGCCCGACACGTCTCCACTCGAGTCCGAGTACGACTAGGTACGAGTAGGGTGGGTCGAAAAAACGCTTTTTTTGAAATTCGCTTTCGGGTAGTGCGGATTTTTGGCGAAATGGCTTTAACAAAAAAATTTCAGCTCGATAGGACAATTCCTTCTATTGCCGCAAAGCGCCCAAATTTGAAAAAAAAACGCAAAACTTCGATACGTTTTTAAAATTTTATCAAAAATCAGTTTTTTTGAATTTTGCTTTGCGAAAGTGCATATGTTTAGACAAAAGACTTCAATAAAACGTGTAAAAAATTTCACATCGATACAACAATTCCTTCCGGTATAAACTTGCGCCCCAAAATTGGGAACTGAAAATGAGAAAGTCATTTTTCCAAATTTTTTTTTAAAAATTCTAAAAATCAGTTTTTAGAGTTTCCGCTTTCGGGTAACATGGACATAAAGCTAAAAACCTTCGATAAAACGTGTAAAAAATTTCATCTCGATTGAACAAATCCTTCCAATGTAAACCAGCGCCCCAAAAGTAGAATTTTTATCTTCACAACATTACTGTAATTTCCCTGCTGTGGTGTTTACCCTCTCGAAGCGCCGCATTCACTGCGACTAGCCGAAAGACATAGACAGCAGAAATATGACCTTTCCCATGTCATTCAATTATTGAGCTAATTGTGGATGCAGAATGCCTTACAATAACTGGCTAAAAGATATTCCAAGCGAACAATTTTGAGGCGCGGCGCTGTGGAAGAGAACTTCCTGCCTGGGGAGTTCGCACCTGGCGAGTCACAGTAGAAAAAACGACAGTTAGTGGAGTTAAAAATTCTACTTTTGGGGCGCTGGTTTACATTAGAAGGAATTGTTCAATCGAGATGAAATTTTTTACACGTTTTATCGAAGGTTTTTAGCTTTATGTCCATGTTACTCGAAAGCGGAAACTCTAAAAACTGATTTTTTAGAATTTTTTTTTTAAAAATTGGGAAAAAAGACTTTCTCATTTTCAGTTCCCAATTTTGGGGTGCAAGTTTATACCGGAAGAAGTTGTTGTAACGATGTGAAATTTTTTACACGTTTTATTGAAGTCATTTGGCTAAACATATGCATTTTCGCAAAGCAAAATTCAAAAAAACTGATTTTTGATAAAATTTTAAAAACGTATCGAAATTTTGCGTTTTTTCAAATTTGGGGCGCTTTGCGGCAATAGAAGGAATTGTCCTATCAAGCTGAAATTTTTTACACGTGTTGTTGAAGCCATTTGGCCAAAAATCCGCACTACCCGTAAGCGGATTTCAAAAAAAGCGTTTTTTCGACCCACCCTATTAGAGAGTTCTGTTATCGACACGTAGAATGGGAATGGCCGAACCGACGTGCTGCTCACATTAAATCCTTCCTTGGGGATTTCTTTGACAGTTAGGGATTTTTGAAATACGTATCTCATAGGCACTGAAATGAACTATATAAAAATAGTTTCAACTAAAAATTTCGTTGAAAACCCTAGGATAAAAAAAACACCTAAAACTGGGGAAAATAGGCCAAAATTGAAAATAATTATGGGTTTTGTGCAAAATTCCTGAGGTGTAGGAATTTTTTCATTATTTTTCCCGTTATCAGCACACCGAAATACATAGGAATTCGATGAAATTACTCAATCAGTCTTTTCGTTGCAGACCTGTGTAATGAGGGTTTCCTTTTTCCCGACCATGGAATTTAGAAACGAACCTGTCATAGATTTAAGCTAGCCTAGCAAATTCAAACTATTTTAAGCTAGTAAGCCTGGATTGAGAAG
The DNA here is from genome assembly GCA_963680715.1 of Tetragnatha montana. Classification (NCBI taxonomy): domain Eukaryota; kingdom Metazoa; phylum Arthropoda; class Arachnida; order Araneae; family Tetragnathidae; genus Tetragnatha; species Tetragnatha montana. The sequence continues at coordinate 33,379,347 of OY796685.1, forward strand.
AGAGATGACAACAGGTTTGAACTGGTTTGTGTGTATGCGCGGCCGTCCTTATTTTACCAAGTATATTGCCAAAGTGGCACCGTTGCACGGCATTCCGCCTCAATTTAGCCTACCTCGCTTTTATCATAATACTTGTTACCATTATTTCTTAAAGAGTGAATGGACTTTGATTCTTAGTTCTTGACTACATTCTTAGTTTTAGGAGAAAACATTTTATCATTTTTTATGATACACATAAAGTCTCATTAAACTGCAAATATATGAGGAAAAACTTTTAAAATCAGTCCTCGTACATTTGAAATAATAAAAATTCAGCATAAGCTTTAAAACTTCCTTTTTAAATTTACTTTAAAATGTCTAAGCATCAAAATTTGACTAAGTATTGTATTACTAACATGAAATAAAGTACTGTATTTATCACTATTACAAAAGTTTAAGAAAATCTATATGCAACACAAAATAATGATTATTTTAGTTCCAAACAAATAAACCCTAAAATTTAAGAGAATAATAAACTTTTTTAAGTTAGGATTTATTTTTTTTATGTGTATCCCAATGAAATGATAAAATGCTTGACTTAAAAAATCTTCACCCATTAGCATTGTTTCTATAAGAAAATGTCTAATCCTTTTATTCAGCACAAAATATGTAATAAAAAAAGTACTAAATGAGTTATTTTTACAATTATTTCATAGAATAGAAGATTTTCACTCTTTCTCACATTAATATTTGAGAAACTTGAAATGACTAACATTAACAGCCATATTCACAGCCATCAGCATCAGGGTCATTCCATTTCAAGTGGTCCAAAAAAAGTAAAATTGGTTGCTCGACCATTTTTAAAAAATCTGAAATTTTTTGTACAACAACCCTAACCTAAAAGAAGATCAAAACAACCATTATTTTTAATTTAACCTATTTTGCTTGTCCGCAGCAGCCATGCAAATTTCGACGTTTTAGCGGTTTTTGCTAATTTAAGCGTTTACGGGATTGGAAATATCTCCCCTTTAAAATCTCCAAATCAAATGGGGTTTGAAGCAAAATTGTTTAGAATAAAACGTTCTAAAAGACTAGAGCAAGTATGTTTTTCTAAAATAAACCCTTAGGGGTGAAATTTTATTTTAAAGTTGAAATTTTTTTAAAAAATATCTGCCCAATTTAAGAAGATTTTTTTATAAGAAGGAAACCTGTCAAGGCACCAATATTTTTTTTATTAATAGTCCAAATACATTTTAGATCATATGCAAAGTTTTGGATCTGAGCCTCAATTTGTCTTTATTTAAAAAAATCTCAAAGTCGAAGATTTGTCAAAATTTGCAATTTTGAGGGTTAAATATCTCTGGTGGGGGACCAGTTAAAAATTTTAAAATGGTTCATTCTAGAGTACTATATATTAGTGTTAAGCTCAAGAAGTTCATAGGAGGAGATTTGACTACAAGCCGAGGTATGATTTTTACAAGGTGCCCCCAAATGTCGCAAAATTTGGAAGTTAAGGATTTCTATAAAATTTGTGTTTTCAAGAGAACTTTTTTATAGGAAAGAAACCATTCAACACAACACATATTTTTATACAAATAGTCCAAATGTAATTCAAGTTACACGCAAAATTTGAAACCTGAAATTTGGTTTTTCTTTGCTTAAAAAAATCCCAAAATCAACGATTTGTCAAGAATTTCACTTTTTTAGAGTGATATCTCTCTGAAGGAGCAGGAGATAAAAATTTGAAACTTTGTCATCTTAGAGTATATTATGGTAGTGTTATGCCCTAAAAGTTTCAAGATGGAGGATTATTTGGCTACAAACATAGAAATGGCAAGGATGATATTAAACTTTTTTTTTGTTGAAGTGATTTTTTTTTTACTTTACAATTATTTTGTAAATTTTATTAATGTTTCATTACTTTTTAATTTTAATTGTACAAAATACAGCAATATAGAAAAGCTTAGCAATGAACTTTATGAATTAAAATATTTATCTCTATTTTTTACCAAACATATGTTAAAGTTGGGCTTGATATAAGTAATTATATTAACTACTTAACCTTAGCATTCAGCCATTGACAATCTTTACAACCTGAGAGACGGAGAGGGAAGAAGAAAACCGCGATGAGAATTGTTTTATTGCATACTGCAAACCTGCACCAAGATCGGAAGAACATTTTGATTCACCAAGGTGTTTTGTTGTTGTACCCATGTTTTTTTATTAGTCGCAAGTTCATGTTAAAAAATGGATTGTGATGTGGGTCAACTTATCAGAGAAAATTGTCACAAGTCTGTTTAGGGGACATCCATAAATTACATGAAGTCAAAAAGGGGGGTAGGGGTTTGGAAAAATATCACCAAGGGAGGAGGGGGGTATCTCACGTCAACTTTTTAAGTTAGAAATTATTCGATTTTCTTTGTTTTTTAAGTATGAGAAAGGAAAATAATTTTTAAAAAGTTGTAGGTAAATCTCATGCGGGGGAGGGGGGGTCCAGCAAAAGCAAAATCTCACCAAGGGGGGAGGGGGGGATTCAGATTTTGGAAAAAACACCTCACGTAATTTATGGATGTCCCCTTATGGCCCAGTAACTCTTGAGGTTAATCGGTTAAGTGAACTAAGGGAAGATCATCAAAATTTGATTGTTCTAAGGATCAATAAATCTGTCAAAAATACATGCAAATATCATGAGAAAAAGTATTTGTTAAAATATCATAATCTCTTTGGCAATACTTGTTCGGATCCAGTAAAAATTCATAAAAAAGTTATTACCAAAGGACTTAATGAAATTAAAATAGAGCATTTAAAAAGAGAAAAGATACCCTGATAAAGATATCCTCCATCTTGAAACTTTTAGGGCATAACACTACCATAATATACTCTAAGATGACAAAGTTTCAAATTTTTATCTCCTGCTTCTTCAGAGAGATATCACTCTAAAAAAGTGAAATTCTTGACAAATCGTTGATTTTGGGATTTTTTTAAGCAAAGAAAAACCAAGTTTCAGGTTTCAAATTTTGCGTGTATCTTGAATTACATTTGGACTATTTGTATAAAAATATGTGTTGTGTTGAATGGTTTCCTTCCTATAAAAAAGTTCTCTTGAAAACAGACAAATTTTGTAGAAATCCTTAACTTCCAAATTTTGCGACATTTGGGGGCACCTTGTAAAAATCATACCTCGGCTTGTAGTCAAATCTCCTCCTATGAACTTCTTGAGCTTAACACTAATATATAGTACTCTAGAATAAACCATTTTAAAATTTTTAACTGGTCCCCCACCAGAGATATTTAACCCTCAAAATTGCAAATTTTGACAAATCTTCGACTTTGAGATTTTTTTAAATAAAGACAAATTGAGGCTCAGATCCAAAACTTTGCATATGATCTAAAATGTATTTGGACTATTAATAAAAAAAATATTGGTGCCTTGACAGGTTTCCTTCTTATAAAAAAATCTTCTTAAAGTGGGCAGATATTTTTTAAAAAATTCCAACTTTAAACTAAAATTTCACCCCTAAGGGTTTATTTTAGAAAAACATACTTGCTCTAGTCTTTTAGAACGTTTTATTCTAAACAATTTTGCTTCAAACCCCATTTGATTTGGAGATTTTAAAGGGGAGATATTTCCAATCCCGTAAACGCTTAAATTAGCAAAAACCGCTAAAACGTCGAAATTTGCATGGCTGCTGCGGACAAGCAAAATAGGTTAAATTAAAAATAATGGTTGTTTTGATCTTCTTTTAGGTTAGGGTTGATGTACAAAAAATTTCAGATTTTTTAAAAATGGTCGAGCAACCAGTGCTGGACCACTTGAAATGGAATGACCCATCAGTGTTAAATCCTCGGTCAAAGAAGAATTCCACCAATCAGAGTCAACGGAAAGCTACTTTTACTTTCTTTAACCGCTGGTTAACCTCGACGCTGATGGCTATGATTATGGCCTCTCTTTTCAATGATGAAAAATGAACAGGTTCCCCCTTGACACTCCCCTAGATTGACTCTCACAAATACGTTGTTCTACCTATTTTGCGCTTGTACCCTTTGGACACATCGGTGGACCCATCTTCGGGAAAAATATAGTGCTAGAAGAAAGGATTGCCATCAGTGCTCCACGTTTCCATGGAGACAGATACAGAGTTCCGAGAGTACCAGAGGGAATCGGAAGGGCCTCTGGGATGGAATTCCCCAAAATCTGCTTTTCCCGAAATCGTGAGTTTGGGACAGGTTTCTGACTGGAAGTTGGTTCCAGTGTTCTGATTGAGAACTAACTTCCCAGCATTGGTATTCAAATGTATAGAGCATTCGCACATGACGTCACTTGGAGGACAAAATCAACGTTGCTAAGGCTGTTGTTAGGGGCGGGACATAGAAGTATCCAATAGCAGCATTCGCACATGACGTCACTTGGCGAATAAACAACGTTGCTAAGGCCGTTGTTAGGCAGAGTCATGTGATTGAAAATGCTCTATGAAAAAAGTTGCGGATTTACTATGGACAGATTAGTGCCGTTTACATGGGAAAAATATTACCCGGGTAAAAAGTGGGTTGAAGGGAATTTCCAACTCTACCCGGGTAACGAAATTTGAAGGCGTTTACATGAGACATGATCTAACCCGGCTTTTTCTCGGTCACGTGGTAAGAAATAAGGGATCTGCCTGTTTCCATGGTTTCCAAGTTTGTTTACAAATAGCTCATTTTTGTTCTTGCAAGAAGCATCAAAAGGAATTTTAAAAGAGCGTTGGCGATATATGCAAAAAAAATCAACGGATGATAGCAGATTTGCTTACCGAAGACCTGCGAAGATGTATGAAAGTAATCTTGTATTATTTGTTGAATATTTTGTTTATTTACTAGTAACACTTATACAATTATACAAAAGTGCCGTTTACATGGGAAAAATGCTACCCGGGTAGCTACCCGGGTAAAAAGTGGGTTGAAGGGAATTTCCAACTCTACCCGGGTAACGAAATTTGAAGGCGTTTACATGAGACATGATCTTACCCGGCTTTTTCTCGGTCACGTGGTAAGAAATAAGGGATCTGCCTGTTTCCATGGTTTCCAAGTTTGTTTACAAATAGCTCATTTTTGTTCTTGCAAGAAGCATCAAAAGGAATTTTAAAAGAGCGTTGGCGATATATGCAAAAAAAATCAACGGATGATAGCAGATTTGCTTACCGAAGACCTGCGAAGATGTATGAAAGTAATCTTGTATTATTTGTTGAATATTTTGTTTATTTACTAGTAACACTTATACAATTATACAAAATTGTGTTGGCAACATTGTTTCAATTCCATCAATGTTTATTGTTTTGATTTCCGTTTTTCATGTTTGTAAGTTGTGCTTGTCTTAAAAATTAAATGGATGTTTATTAAACTTAACGTTTTATCTTCACATTTCCAACTGCATTTGCTACTTTCTACGTTATTGATGTCCATTACAAATTATATCAAAACAATCAACAGAGCACACACAAACAATTAAATGGCGGACTACACAACACGCAAGGTAGTGTGGGATGGGACACGAAATGCATCATGGGAAAGGAGGGTACTACCCGGCAATTGACTAGGATTGAATCCTACCCGGCTTTTTCCTATCTTTTTCCCTTCGTAGGGAATGCCGGGTAGAAAAGAGGAGTAAGAGCCGCCTTTTACCCGGGTAATTGGCTCATGTAAACGGCACTAAAATTGTGTTGGCAACATTGTTTCAATTCCATCAATGTTTATTGTTTTGATTTCCGTTTTTCATGTTTGTAAGTTGTGCTTGTCTTAAAAATTAAATGGATGTTTATTAAACTTAACGTATTATCTTCACATTTCCAACTGCATTTGCTACTTTCTACGTTATTGATGTCCATTACAAATTATATCAAAACAATCAACAGAGCACACACAAACAATTAAATGGCGGACTACACAACACGCAAGGTAGTGTGGGATGGGACACGAAATGCATCATGGGAAAGGAGGGTACTACCCGGCAATTGACTAGGATTGAATCCTACCCGGCTTTTTCCTATCTTTTTCCCTTCGTAGGGAATGCCGGGTAGAAAAGAGGAGTAAGAGCCGCCTTTTACCCGGGTAATTGGCTCATGTAAACGGCACTATTGACACTAATTTCAATGCTTAATAGCACTGGGGTTATGAAAGATTAGTGAACCTTAGCACTTAACTACTAGTCAACTAGTACTACTTAAACTAATCAATTTGTAATAATGCTGAGAACTATTTCTTTAAATATGGCAAATCGTCCATAGAAGATTAATTTTGTTTCAACCACAAAAATTACGTTAAAATGTGTAGTATTTTTTGTATTTTGAATTAATTATTTCCTATTTTTACTGAATTTTTTTAAAAATCGGAATTTTTTTTATTCAAAAATATGATACTTGAAAAAGCTTTCATATATTTAAAATACTGCTTTTGATCCTGAAAAAGGCACTCTCTCTTTCTCAGTCTATATTCTCATAGTGTAGTGTTTTCTTATTCAAATCAGCATAAAAGGCGTTAGATGTTTTAACCCCTTTTCTAGCACAAGCCAAATGTAACATATTTCTTAAAACATTTATAAAATAATGTGATTTTACATCTAAAACATTTTTTAAGCATTTTCTTTTGATCAGTTTAAGCAATTTTAAGGGATAGCATCTGAAGCTCTAATAACATGGATTTTACAATCTAAAAGCTAAATCTTAAAAGTATCCTAAAAACATTCCAGAAAATCAGTAAACTGATAAAATAAAAGTTTTTAATTCCGAGCATTGTATTTATTCTTTTTTTTATTTTAAAGCTTCTTTGAAATGAAAGCCCATTTTTAGAATTATATATTTTAATTTATATACATTTTTATTATTCAACGAAGTTTAGAAATTAAGAAAAAATCACAATTTTAAAAAAGACTGGTACTTTCCAGTCTTTTACTTTCCAGTCGTAACCAGACTTTTGTTTCGGGGGGGGGTTGACTCAAATATTTTCTGAGGTACCTCCTGACGGGTACTTTTATATGTTAAGTTTTAGATGACAACACTGGATTGAAATTTTGATGCTCTAAATTTCAAAATTGTATGAACAATATGAATTCAAAATAAAAGGGGGGGGTCTGGGGGTCCTCCCCCAGAAAATGTTTGGAAATTTGCCCCTCAAAAGAGTGTTTTAGCTCATTTCTGAGACCCTTTAAATTACACCCATAGAGCACCACTCATTGAAGCGGCCGAATTTTCAAGGTAAAAAGAAGGTATATTGTAATAAATGGCGAAATGTTAAGGGGGTTTTTAGGTTCCTACTCCAGAAAATTTGTTGAATTATTCTCCTAAAAGTGGCATTTTAACTCATTTTGAGACAATTTAGGTTACATTAAAGAGGACCACTCCTTGTAAATCACACAAGTCTGAAGGAAAAACCGTATACTTAATAGATTTCAAAATTTCGAGGGGGTTTGGGGGCCTCCCCCAGAAAAATTTTGGAAATTTTACCCTTAAAAGTAGGGTTTTGACTAATTTTGAGACCCGTTGGGTTATACCCGAAGAGGATATCGCTCCTTGTGAGACATAATTTTCAAGAAAAATAGCAGTATTAAAATTGATGTCAAAATTTCGGGGGGGGGGGGGTTGAACCCCTAAACCCCCCCCTTGGATACGGCCCTGCTAGTTACCATGGCAACGAGAATTGAGGATGGGGCCCCGAAATCGAGTCAGTGAGGGCTTCCAGATTTCTACGAAGAAGCTGTCGCTGAAGATTTAGCCACACCTCACCTCACCCATCCTCCTTTACAGATTTTCAATCTGTAGATTTTCAATCAAAAGAACCGTATCCCCGAGTACTACGTGCCAACTCCCCTGGAAGTAGGAGCCGGACACTAACCATCCGGCATTTCGAGGCGCTGAGACCTGTCATTAACCCGGAGGCGTCCCAGGGTGTAGTGGTCTATTCTCTATTATATAATTTACTATTAAAAATCTACTATTGGTGTAAAATTCTTTTAATGATCATTTATACAATAACTAAGTAACTTTTTCATATCCTTAACATATTTTTAAATTTAAGCTTCCTGAACAAAAACTTTCCTGATTAACTCTAGTTACCATGGCAACGAGAATTGAGGATGTGGCCCCGAAATCGAGTCAGTGAGGGCTTCCAGATTTCTACGAAGAAGCTGTCGCTGAAGATTTAGCCACACCTCACCTCACCCATCCTCCTTTACAGATTTTCAATCTGTAGATTTTCAATCAAAAGAACCGTATCCCCGAGTACTACGTGCCAACTCCCCTGCACTGTAAAAACAAAGGCGTTTTGTAACGCCAGTTTCCAGTTACAGAAACTAAAAACCTGGTGTTAAAGAGCACTGCTCCTGGTGTCAACCTTAAATAATGGTGTTCTAAAAAAAAAAAGCGTATGGTCACACCATTTTGAGTCCATGAAACACCAAAACAGGTGTTGATTCTGGTGTTATACTGGTGTTGCTGCAGCATCCGTAACCGTATCCTTTGGCGGCAAAAGCAAGTGTTTATTTTCATGATTTGATCGTGTGGATCCCGGACTAGAACGAACTTGAAGACAAGTGCAAACGTCTCACAGAAATTGTATTGATTTGAAAACGGTAAGCAATTATTTAACTCCCAATACCGTGTGTTTTTTTCGTAACGTATTGATAAATTATAATTTAGTTTGATTGAAAGTTCAAACACGTTAGTTAGGCTTAACTTTGATATATGTAGTGGGCTAAAATAGTTTTGTACGTCACCTTATAACTGGACTAAAACTTTAGATTTTCTTACTCTGTGACAACTCTCTTACTCTGTGCAATATTATTTCTTTTATATCCTTTCCCAAGCTGTGTAACTTTAGTTTAAAGTATTTGAATGCATTGTTGATGTCTTGATGTTGACAACGTGCGTGATTGTTGCAAAGCATTTTCTCTCATAATAAGTATAATTTTTGTCATTTTCGAAAACAGTGATCTCTCTTCTATTCTTTTTGACGTTGTTTCTTTCGTTAGGTATCTAATATATAGATCTTCTGTTTCTCCAATCTTTCTGACGGCAGTTAACTAAAGGAATTTCTTCTCTGGATTGGTACAAATCGTTGAAAGATTCTTACTACAGCTATCCCGCGAAAGCGATAAGTATTATAATTTACTTTCTTTTTAACGTTATCTGTTACTTGCTTTTAATTTTCTAAATTTCTTAGTGTTACATTATCTTTTACCATATAGCCTCTTTTGTTTAGTATCACTTGGTATACGCTTTCATTCATTCTTTCATTTTGCGCTGAGTGATATTCAGCGTTTTGTTTACACATACAACTAAGATCAGCTTAGTTGTTTTTCAAATACTTTTGCGCTACATTCAATATAGTGTTATTCATTGTTTTCTTTTCATTATGTTTACAGATTTTCAGTGATATTTGTTTACCTACTAAGTTGACTGCATTAGTTTTTTATTTTGTTAAAGCTTACTGGTTACCCGTGTTTTGTTTTCACATACAATATAGTTTTACGCTAAGTGATTTTCAGTGTTTTGTTTTAACTTACAATATACGTAGTTTTATGCTTAGTGAAATACAGTGTACAACTAAGTTTAGTTAGCAGTTGTTTTTCATTTAGTTTTACGCCTACAGATTTTTGGTGATTTTTGTTTATTTACCAAGTTAACTGCATTACTTTTTTTTAAAGCTTACTCATTTTACATACTATGTTTTTTTACATGTGTTGATTTTAGATGTTTTTTGTTCACTTACCAAGTTGAATGCAGTAGTTTTTAATTTTGTTTACTTTACGCTTACTGATTTTCAGTGTTATGTTTGTCAATTTTTCACAAACAAGGTTTGTCTTACTTAGATTTATTTTGTTTTCAACCTGTATACCAAGTGATACTAAACAAAAGAGGCTACATGTTAAAAGACAATGTAACAAAAAGAAATTTAGAAAATTAAAAGCAAGTAACATATAACATTTAAAAAGAAAGTAAATAATGATACTTATCGCTTTCGTGGGAGAGCTGTAATACCCTATTCGCACTGCACGGATAAGGGGCCCTTTATTTTCCGCTCCGCCCTCTATCGGCGTCGAACCACCCTTTAGCGGAGCCAGAAGCGTCCCATCCTAAAGGGTGGTCCAAAATCGCCCCATCCACTCCAAAGGGCCCTTAACGCAACAAAGATGGCGGCGAGATTCGAATCTATGCTGATTGCTTTTACATTTTTGCGGTCTTTTAAATAGTTCCACAAACACTAGAACAGCTACTTATTATCAAAAAAGTTTTCTGTCATTATTTTTTTGTGAAAGAATTAGAAATAGAAAGTGTAATGTATAATTATTTGGAAGTGTGTGCTTGTGCTGCCATCTGTCACAAGCACCAATAAATAATTATACACTTGATTTTACAAAATGTTTCTGGCACTAGATGTCTATTTCTTTCATGATATTTTAAAGAATGAAAGTGTTTTTTAATAATGAGTAGCTGTTCTAGAATTTTTGGAACTATTTAACGGACGATAAAAAGTGTAAAAGCGAATCGAATCTCGGTCATTTGCCCCTTACCAGTGCGAACGCCGTTTGCACGAAAGGGCCCTATCCGGGAAAGTGTTCAATGCTATAAAGGGCCCTTTAGGTGCAGTGCGAATAGGGTATAAGAATCATTCAACGATTTGTACCAATCTAAAGAAGACATTTCTAACCGTCGTCAGAAAGATTAGAGAAACAGAAGATATATATGTTATGGGCAAAGTGATTAATCGGGCATTATTAATAATGCCCGAAGTGGAGGCGGGCAAAGTGATAAATTTCATTCATAAATTCCACTGAATTTATCACATTGCCCGTAACATATATATTAAAGATACCTAACGAAAGAAACAACGTCAAAAAGAATAGAATGGAGATCAAGGTTTTCGAAAATGACAAAAATTATCTACTTATTATGAGAGAAAATGCAATTCAATATTTTCAGAAAAAAACTGACAATAGCCGCCTTATCGACGTAAACATCAGCCATATTGAAAAATGTTGCCAGGTTTCAAAGAACAGTCGTAGTTCTAAGCGGCAAGGGGACATTTAACATTAGGGGACATCCATAAATTACGTGAGGTCAAAAAGGGGGGGGAGGGGTTTGGAAAAATCTCACCAAGGGGGGAGGGGGGTCGATTAAAATCTCACGGTCAACTTTTTAGTTAAAAAAAGAATATCGTATAATTTCTAAGTATGAGAAAGGAAAATCATTTTTAAAAAGTTGTAGGTAAATCTCACATGGGGGGATTCAGCAAAATCTCACCAAGGGGGGAGGGGGTGTCCAGATTTTGGAAAAAAAAGCACCACGTAATTTATGGTGTACCCTTACAATATTCGAACAGGATAAATCTTTGAGAAACAAACCATTCCGATAGTAGGAGAAAGATTTTTCGGACAATCATAGGCATTATCAAAACATCCGACTGCAATAAACGGCCGCTTTTTCGCGACTTCCAGTTTTATATATTATGATGATATGACTTCCCAACTATTTCAAATTTATGAGACTCACAGCCCGTCAATAACATCCGAGTAACGTTGCGCTATAGGTATATAAATAAAGTTTTACTGGGCCCGGGCTAGCACTGAAAGCGCTAGTGCTGAAATAAGATATAAAGCACACTCGAGTCCTGAGATATATTATAAAATAACATTTATAGAGGTTTGTGCCATTTTTCTGTTTTTTCCATTTTTCTCGAAACATGATTTTCATACCTTTAGGTACACATTTTTAAAAAACTATTAGAGGTACACACTTCAAACTTTCCAGAATTATAAAACTACCTATTTTATTTTATGTAGACCTATTATATAAGACATGGGTGTTGTAGAATTTATGTTATTAACCAAAATGTGTTATAAATACTTTTTTTTTTTTTAATTTTTTTGGTTTGATCTATGATTAAACTAGAAGGTTATTATTGTTCATTGATATGTTATTTATCATCACACCAAGTTTTGGAAAGATATATTCAATAGTTTTCTTGGAATGTGTATACCTAACTGACATATAGTGTCGAGATTTCCAAAATTTTCAATTTTTTTAAAATGGCTATAATTTATTAAATTTTTGACTTTTTTGAAAAATTTTTGTTATGACTGTATAAAAAAATATGTGTTTTAGCATGTGTATGAAAACTTTAAAAAAATCTAAATTTGAAAGTGAAACGCAGGCACCTAAGGGAACGTACCCATACTACGGGACCTGTTTAGGGGAGGGAGGGGGTCTTCAAAATACCACGCTTGGTCACAGGGGGGAGGGGGGGCTTAGGGTTTCGTCACGTAGTCAAAAAATAAGGAAAAAAGACTTGTGTTTGTAAATTAATGTTACAATGACTTTTACAAAGTTTTTTCTTCTTGATAACATATTTTCCACACTTGCATGGGCGTCATTTAGGGGGGGCAGGGGGGGGCAATTGCCCCCCCCAAGGTTTCCACTCTTAAGTGAAAAATTGCTGAGAGTCCCTGGAAAATTTTGTAACTTCCACAAGGAGCAACAGATTTAACTCAAAACATCCCAAAAGCAGTTAAAGCACTACTTTTGAGGGTCTAATTTCAAAATTTTCTGGGGGAGAACCCCCAATCCCCCTCCTGACCTTTGATGTCTGTTATACAAATTGTCTCCCTTGAAAATTCTGCCGCTTACAAGAAGCAGTTCCCTTTGGGAACCAAAGAGTTTGAAGCCCCTAGGAGTCTGGTTTAAAGGGGAATTTTCAAAAATTTTTACTGGGGGAGGATCTCCGCCCCCCCTTGAAAATTTTACGTTTATTTATAACTTTTTCCCCTAGAAAATTCTATGCTTTACAAGGAACTGTTTTTTTTTAATGTAACCCAAAGGACCTCAAAATGAGCTGAAACACTACTTTAAAGAGGCAAATTTCAAAAAATTTTCTGGGGGAGGACCCCCAGACCCCCCTTTAAAATTTTTAAATATATATTTTGTTATACAGTATATTTTCCTTGAAAATTCTGCCACTCACAACAAGCAGTTCCCTCTGGGTGCTCCCCAACGAGGTTGCAAGGGAGATAAAACCCTAGTTTAAAGGGAAATTTTCAAAAAAAATTCTGAGGGAGGACCTCCGGCTCCCCTTGAAACTTTGACGTTTATTTGACTTTTTTCTCTAGAAATTATGTGGTTTACAAGGGGTCTGGGGGTGACCCCCAGACCCCCCATTTTTCTTAGAACTTAAGATGTTGAGTCACCCCCCCCCCCAAAAAAAAAACAAGTCTGGTTACGGCGGGGCTAAGCCCCACGTAAAAAAAATCCATGCCCCCCCCAACCAAAAACTGAAATGACGCCCCTGCACACTTGTATGCACGTACTCTTGCCGTCACGAGGAAAGCGCTGTATTAATAAAGACAAATTAAGCCAAATTGACTTTTTTTAACTTTCTGTTTGCTAAAAATGATTGAAATGACTACTACGTGAAAATTTGAGGGGCAGGGGGGTCTTGGCATATACTACGGGTGGTCACCAAGGGGGGGGAGGGGGGTCAAAAATAGTAAAAAATAGGTCACATAGTATGGGTACGTTCCCTAAACTATGCTTTACTTTTGCCTTGTTTTGGCCATGGAGGTGTTCCGTGTGCCCTAAATGATGTTTTTCCTCATAACCTGACAAGATTGTTGACAAATAACTAACCTTGCAGCTCTCTAAGTTTTCTATTCTAACAGGTTTTCAAATATAAATAAAAAAAATAGGATTTGATCTGAATTGGGAACAACCACTAAAATTATTCTTAAGTAGCATTTAGTGCCCCATTTTGTCTAATTTATTTTAATTTATACGATTGAACAAAAAAAAAAACAAAATAAATATTTTACATATATTTATGATGCTAGCTAAATATTTTGGGATGAATATGGCTAAAAGAATGCCAAAAATACCTTTTTGATATTTCCCCAAGTAAAATTTTTAACATTAATGTTATGATGTGCCTGTCAGTTACATTGATTGATGGTGTCACAAATACAAATAATGACAACCTACTACAGGTGTGAAGCCTAGCTAGGTTGATCTGTTTAACTTGGAACTACCAGATTTTTCAAATAGAATGTCATAATAATAAAGAGTATACGTATATGCAATTATTTGTGAGAAATAAGGAATATTTAAACCAGAGAAACAGCAAGTTTGACTGTTTTGAAATGCAGTGTATAAAAATTTTAGGCACCCCAAAAAATTGTGATAAAATGTAATCACATTTGTTAATAGTTCAAGTTACTGACTTGAATGCTCATTGTAAATTAATCATTGGCATAATGACAAATTTGCCAAGTTTGCGGTAATTACTTATATTCAACTATATATATATATACATCTATTTTTGACTTAAATTGTATAACTTCTGAAGAACCATTCAAGAGTTGACGGAATCAAATGAGAGTATGGCTAACGATTAACTTTATTTTTGCAGTTTTGTTACAGTGCCTATGACATAATATTCACAAGTGAACAGTTTTGTGAAAAAACTCTGGTATTTGGGTATTATAACGTCGACTACTACGCCAACACGAAAACTGCCACCGAAGAGTAGAAATTTTGCAGTTAACTATAGTGCTTAAAGCTACTTTTTGGCAAATTTGGTGATAGATTTGGAAGTTTTACATTGCGTGAAAAAAATGAGTTACTAATTAAGGGTGTTTCGTGACACCAGTTTCAGTAGTGGTGCTTTACAACACCACAAATGGTGGCAACTTTTTTCTCCACCAAATCTGGTGTTTTGGCTAAGTTGGTGTTATGCAACACCAGGGCGTTCCATAACACCAACTTGGTGTTATGGAACGCCCGCCTGGTGTTGCATAACGCCAACCTAGCCATAACACCAAATTTGGTGGAGAAAAAAGTTGCCACCATTTTTGGTGTTTTGGTACCCAATATTTTTTACAGTGTGGAAGTAGGAGCCGGACACTAACCATCCGGCATTTCGAGGCGCTGAGACCTGTCATTAACCCGGAGGCGTCCCAGGGTGTAGTGGTCTATTCTCTATTATATAATTTACTATTAAAAATCTACTATTGGTGTAAAATTCTTTTAATGATCATTTATACAATAACTAAGTAACTTTTTCATATCCTTAACATATTTTTAAATTTAAGCTTCCTGAACAAAAACTTTCCTGATTAACTCTAGTTACCATGGCAACGAGAATTGAGGATGGGGCCCCGAAATCGAGTCAGTGAGGGCTTCCAGATTTCTACGAAGAAGCTGTCGCTGAAGATTTAGCCACACCTCACCTCACCCATCCTCCTTTACAGATTTTCAATCTGTAGATTTTCAATCAAAAGAACCGTATCCCCGAGTACTACGTGTCAACTCCCCTGGAAGTAGGAGCCGGACACTAACCATCCGGCATTTCGAGGCGCTGAGACCTGTCATTAACCCGGAGGCGTCCCAGGGTGTAGTGGTCTATTCTCTATTATATAATTTACTATTAAAAATCTACTATTGGTGTAAAATTCTTTTAATGATCATTTATACAATAACTAAGTAACTTTTTCATATCCTTAACATATTTTTAAATTTAAGCTTCCTGAACAAAAACTTTCCTGATTAACTCTAGTTACCATGGCAACGAGAATTGAGGATGGGGCCCCGAAATCGAGTCAGTGAGGGCTTCCAGATTTCTACGAAGAAGCTGTCGCTGAAGATTTAGCCACACCTCACCTCACCCATCCTCCTTTACAGATTTTCAATCTGTAGATTTTCAATCAAAAGAACCGTATCCCCGAGTACTACGTGTCAACTCCCCTGGAAGTAGGAGCCGGACACTAACCATCCGGCATTTCGAGGCGCTGAGACCTGTCATTAACCCGGAGGCGTCCCAGGGTGTAGTGGTCTATTCTCTATTATATAATTTACTATTAAAAATCTACTATTGGTGTAAAATTCTTTTAATGATCATTTATACAATAACTAAGTAACTTTTTCATATCCTTAACATATTTTTAAATTTAAGCTTCCTGAACAAAAACTTTCCTGATTAACTCTAGTTACCATGGCAACGAGAATTGAGGATGGGGCCCCGAAATCGAGTCAGTGAGGGCTTCCAGATTTCTACGAAGAAGCTGTCGCTGAAGATTTAGCCACACCTCACCTCACCCATCCTCCTTTACAGATTTTCAATCTGTAGATTTTCAATCAAAAGAACCGTATCCCCGAGTACTACGTGTCAACTCCCCTGGAAGTAGGAGCCGGACACTAACCATCCGGCATTTCGAGGCGCTGAGACCTGTCATTAACCCGGAGGCGTCCCAGGGTGTAGTGGTCTATTCTTTATTATATAATTTACTATTAAAAATCAACTATTGGTGTAAAATTCTTTTAATGATTATTCATACAATAACTAAGCAACTTTTTCATATCCTTAACATATTTTTAAATTTAAGCTTCCTGAACAAAAACTTTCCTGATTAACTCTAGTTACCATGGCAACGAGAATCGAGGATGGGGGTGTAGTGGGGTGCCCTTGGGAACAGTGACCAATGCATCGCTTTCACACGACAGCGTATCCCCACTACATGTCGACATGCTTTTCTGTAGTCTGAGTACAGTGCGTATTGGTCTGAACAAAGGCCCTGTGTAACAGTAATCAATGCACATTACTATACGACTGCACAATTTTAATAATACTTTCACACTGAGTGCTTTTTTTTTTAAATTTAATGAAGCTGAGGGGATGGTTAGGATTTATTTATTAAAAACGTTAAATTTAAGATAAATTTTTAAACGTTTAAACAAAGTTGTTATTTACTTTTTGTCACAATTTTTACTAAAAGGAGACTGTAAGTATGACGCATTTAGGAATTGTTTAATTCAATTTTTAATTTGGTTCTTATAAAAATTCTAAGCCAATATCAATACTTTTTTCCATTTCAAAAATTGTTCCAAGTTTTTTTTCTTTATGAGAAGAGAGGGTAAACTATATTATTTTGCTGAAATCCAAATTCATGGAATACCATACACTAGACAAAAAAAGTACCAACTTTAAAAAAATCAAGATAAAAATTTGATTGGGTTAGATCAGGGGTCGGCAACCTTTTGAAGCGGAAGAGCCAAAAGTTACAATTTACAAAATTTCCCAGTTTTTAAGGAGCCGCACTAAATATTTTCGTTTTCAAATTATATAGTATTTGCTTGTATATATTTGATTTAAAATAAACGGCTTTAAATACGTAATAATATAAGATATATAAAAAGTAGTAAATAATATTGTTATAAACACAAAAGGGGGGTCCGTGGGTCCTCCCCCAGAAAAAATTTTGAAATTTGACCTGTAAAAGTAGGGTTTTAACTCAATTTGAGTACTTTTGGGACTTTTTTCGTACTTATGAGTAATTTTTTGGGTCCAATGGGGGGGGGCACTTTCCAGAGTGCCACCCCCTGGATCCGCCACTGATTTGACGAGATCCAGCATCCATTCCAAATGGCTCAATGTTGATCTAATTTGTATTGGTGTTGAGAGGATTTAAAATGAACGCGAAAGAACTTTTGTTTGTTTTGAATAGCTATGTGGAAGAAATTTGTGTCAATAGTTGCATTGGTCTCATCGCAATATTGCTTCAGATTTTTAAAATTAAGTAATTTATCCCTCTCCATACCTTTAACGAAAAAGTTTTTTTTCTTTTTTCAACTAAACTACTTCTTCAAGCAAGGCGTAGGCTAGGCCCTTTCCTAGCAGTTTTAGATTTAGTTAATTTGTTTCATTCCAATTCTGGATAATCAGTGCTTTTTTCATTGTGGAATGTTTTTATTTCACACAAGCGATTTGTAATTAAAGATTATGGAAATAAAAGCTATTTGAAAAATTAGGGACTTAAAAATATATTTTCTTAATTTTAAGGGTTTTGATAGTAAATAATTAATTTTTTCGTATAGAACTGGAGAGGCGCAACTTTACATCAAAAGAGCCGCAGGTTGCCGACCCCTGGGTTAGATGGAATAAAAATACCCATGTGGCCTTATAAATCTTAGCAAAACCTTTAATAAAAAGCAGTGACTTTTTGGTTCTACGAATTCATCATAGAGGACATCATAGAGGATTCATTCAATGTGGACAAAAATCATGTATCAAAAATAATACTTTAGGCACAAAATTTTAAAAAGAAAGTTTTTAAAACATCTAAATATAAGTATATTAAATATCATGAAACAAATATTTGTAAAAACTCTATTCGAAATTCAGTTAATTATGATTGTTTAATTTAAATAAAGCAGACTATAAGTGCTTCACTATAATACAGTGGTTTTTTTTAAGATTGTTTCATTGCTTAATATTTACAAAGTCAGTTTGTTGAATAAAGATAATCCATTTTGGGAATGACTTAAGAACATGGAACATGAAAAATAGAATATATTAGAATATAATCTAGGATATTGATATTTAACTTGAACTAAAGCAAGCTAATGTTCTTTTTTACTGTTTTTTTTTAATTCCTTCCAAGCCAGTTTGATTTGTGGACAGTTCGTATAAGAAATAAAAGCTTAAGCATAGGAAATTTAAGAAAGCTTTCAAAACATCCCAGAATAAAAATATCGACTTAAAATCTTAAATCAAAGCATGTTATGCAATTTAGTTTTACAGAGAAAACTATACCTAATAAAATTTATGCAAACTAAATAAGTTACTAGCGTAGTTTCAATAATTTGAATACATTATACATAATTTTAATAGCATTCATAAGTACAAACATTTAGTACTTTTCACACAGTGTTTCTCGTGAAAACTCGAGTCAGACTTATTATATTTAGTTAGTGAGCCAAGTAATAAACTTCGATTATCCATCAGATTCATATTTGAGATGTATTTCAGGTAAACTTAATTTAGATTACTCTAAAACTTCCCATCATATTACTGAAAATAATGAGTTGTCAGGGTTTCTCAAATACTACTAAATTTTGACTATTAGGTTTTGACAACCACCATACCAACAAAAATCGGAAAAGAATTAAAGATAATTTTACATTTTGTACCCATTGCTTGTAACCATATTTTGATTTCTAATTTTCAAAATAGAAAACTAGTTTTTTTGCAGTACCTTTTTTTTAAACTATGAAATCAATCTTTTTACATCTACCCCTATTAGTTCTATTAGTTTAAGACTTATTTTCAAAACTTTTAAAGTAACAGAAATTTAAACCTACTACACATATTAATATAAAAGTAACCCTGATAAATTAAAAAAAATTTAAAACATGATGTAATCGGGGGAAAGTATGGAATGATATCTTTGGAATTTGTGATGAATGATTTCATCAGTTGAAAGGATATTTTTAATAGGTGCTATGAAAGGGAATAAAAAAACAGCATCCGCCCTAAACATATTTTATGCTGCAGAACAAAGAATCAAATAGCCATCCAGTTTTTCTATTACATTTATATAAATTTAACGACTATTTCAGATTAGTAGTTTTGCAAGTTAGAAAAAAACACAAACTCGTGCTTGATTGAGATTTCTGAACTTTTACCGTTTATATTGTAATATGACACTGTGGAAAAAACTTTAAAGGGATATTTTTATGTTTAAACTATGTGCTAGAAATGGAGTAAAAACACCCTCCGACCGAAATAAATATTTCTTGCTCTGGAAGTTAAGTTTTTATATCGATAAACAAATTTAAAATCTTTAAATTAGTCAAACAAATTATATTTAAAAATAGTTTTAAAAGTTTAAATCCTATAAAACCTTACAAACACGTCGTGATGTTATACTTTTGCCACCATACTAAGCATCAAAAATTCAAAAGCATTGCTATTCTTAACCTATTTATTAATTAAAATAAATTAACTGCTGCTCATAATTTTTAAAAAATAACAAATTTCCATAGCTAAACAATTATGAATTAAGTTTCAAGTAGGTTTTTGAAATATGGATGTAATGTTCTATTTTCTCCATAACCACATAAACCTTTTTTCTTAATTTACACAATATCTATACTTTCAAAATTCCCTAAATATTTTAAAGCGCTGGAGGGGGGGGATTTTATAATAAAATATTACATATCATAGATATGTAAAGATAATTTCAGAAACCTTTTAATAAAATAACTTGATGATTCAGTGGATTTATTCATGGTTTTTTCATCAAGGGCGAATCCAGGAGGCACGTTTCACGAAATGACTTAAAGAAGAATTTTAGAAAATATATGATGCTATCTGCAGCTGTAATGTGTAGTTTTAAGGCTAAAAGGCTAAAAGGAACTGATATTATGAAAAGTATTGCTGGGGTTTACTGTTATGATAAAAAGTTACCTCTTAGGTTGGGAAAGAAGAAAAGTATCTAAACACAAATATTTTAAATCAAGAATCAGTTAGTTTAAAGGTGATTGTATGATGGATTTCCTTATAATAAACACAGGCCATAAAGATAGATCACCACTCCCAATATAAATATATAAATAATTAGGCAGTTAAATTGCTCAGGATTTTAGTCAGGCATTGTTGTTGAACTTGAATAGTGAATTTAAATTTATAAAATCACTCCAATTCATATTGGTTTATGAAAATTTTAAAAGTTTCGATTTTAGAATGCAATTTATCAGATTGAACACAAAGGTTTTCAATTTAGTCAATTAAAAACAACCTGAAACCTTCAATTCTATATTTTTCCTTCTTTAATTTTTTAATTCAAATGGCATTGAAAACTTAACAGACCCTCTTAAGTTTTAAATTCATACTATAGTTAATTTAATGAAAATAAAATAAATATAAAAATTAAAATTAAATGTGACCCAAAATTTTAAATCAAAAACATAAGTTTTAAGATAATAAAAGTTACATTTTCTTTACTGATGTTTTCTTTTACTTTTAGAAGTCAGAGATCGGGCACGGTGTACGTAAGAAATTCTTAAAATTAATATAAATTTTTAAATTTGTCAAACATATTCGTTTATTGTATTTTTTAGCCCAAATAAAATTTTCTGACAATTTTCAAATAGCAAAATCACAGTAAATAATATTCAGTACAGAAATT
This sequence comes from Tetragnatha montana, assembly GCA_963680715.1. Taxonomy (NCBI): domain Eukaryota; kingdom Metazoa; phylum Arthropoda; class Arachnida; order Araneae; family Tetragnathidae; genus Tetragnatha; species Tetragnatha montana. Next base: position 33,400,306 of record OY796685.1, read on the forward strand.
TAAACAAAATTTTTCTCAAAGTTTAGAAGTTAAGATTGTATTACAATTAAGATTGTATTACAATTATTATCTTGAATAAAAATTGTAAACTTTGATTGTTTTAAAGTGTAATCATTGAAACTAAGAAATATATGACACATGCGTATTTTTTATAGTGTAACCCAAGCCTACATTAAAGGCAATATGATGTTAACAAACTAATTTCAATTCATAATTTTTTTTAAACATAACTTTTACTTTTGTATTTCCTTTTATTATGATCATGACAAGAAAGTTGTAGAACAACCTTAAGTTATCAAGCAGACTAACTTAGTAACGTTTTCATATCCTTAACATATTTTTAAATTAAAGTCATTCCAACTCTGTCCTTACTATCCCCTGTGATGCAAACTTTCCTGATTAACTCTAGTTAAGGGCCGTAACCAGACTTTTGTTTCGGGGGGGGGGGTTTGACACAAATATTTTCTGAGGTACCTCCTGACGGGTACTTTTATATGTTAAGTTTTAGATGACAACACTGGATTGAAATTTTGATGCTCTAAATTTCAAAATTGTATGAACAATATGAATTCGAAGTAAAAGGGGGGGTCAGGGGGTCCTCCCCCAGAAAATGTTTGGAAATTTGCCCCTCAAAAGAGTGTTTTAGCTCATTTCTGAGACCCTTTAGATTACACCCATAGAGCACCACTCATTGAAGCGGCCGAATTTTCAAGGTAAAAAGAAGGTATATTGTAATAAATGGCGAAATGTTCAGGGGGTTTTTAGGTTCCTACTCCAGAAAATTTGTTGAATTATTCCCCTAAAAGTGGAATTTTAACTCATTTTGAGACACTTTAGGTTACATTAAAGAGGACCACTCCTTGTAAATCACACAAGTCTGAAGAAAAAACCGTATACTTAATAGATTTCAAAATTTCGAGGGGGTTTGGGGGCCTCCCACAGAAAAATTTTGGAAATTTTACCCTTAAAAGTAGGGTTTTGACTAATTTTGAGACCCGTTGGGTTATACCCGAAGAGGATATCGCTCCTTGTGAGACATAATTTTCAAGAAAAATAGCAGTATTAAAATTTATGTCAAAATTTCGGGGGGGGGGGTTGAACCCCTAAACCCCCCCCTTGGATACGGCCCTGCTAGTTACCATGGCAACGAGAATTGAGGATGGGGCCCCGAAATCGAGTCAGTGAGGGCTTCCAGATTTCTACGAAGAAGCTGTCGCTGAAGATTTAGCCACACCTCACCTCACCCATCCTCCTTTACAGATTTTCAATCTGTAGATTTTCAATCAAAAGAACCGTATCCCCGAGTACTACGTGCCAACTCCCCTGGAAGTAGGAGCCGGACACTAACCATCCGGCATTTCGAGGCGCTGAGACCTGTCATTAAAACCCGGAGGCGTCCCAGGGTGTAGTGGTCTATTCTCTATTATATAATTTACTATTAAAAATCTACTATTGGTGTAAAATTCTTTTAATGATTATTCATACAATAACTAAGCAACTTTTTCATATCCTTAACATATTTTTAAATTTAAGCTTCCTGAACAAAAACTTTCCTGATTAACTCTAGTTACCATGGCAACGAGAATTGAGGATGGGGCCCCGAAATCGAGTCAGTGAGGGCTTCCAGATTTCTACGAAGAAGCTGTCGCTGAAGATTTAGCCACACCTCACCTCACCCATCCTCCTTTACAGATTTTCAATCTGTAGATTTTCAATCAAAAGAACCTTTTCCCCGAGTACTACGTGCCAACTCCCCTGGAAGTAGGAGCCGGACACTAACCATCCGGCATTTCGAGGCGCTGAGACCTGTCATTAACCCGGAGGCGTCCCAGGGTGTAGTGGTCTATTCTCTATTATATAATTTACTATTAAAAATCTACTATTGGTGTAAAATTCTTTTAATGATTATTCATACAATAACTAAGCAACTTTTTCATATCCTTAACATATTTTTAAATTTAAGCTTCCTGAACAAAAACTTTCCTGATTAACTCTAGTTACCATGGCAACGAGAATTGAGGATGGGGCCCCGAAATCGAGTCAGTGAGGGCTTCCAGATTTCTACGAAGAAGCTGTCGTTTAAGATTTAGCCACACCTCACCTCACCCATCCTCCTTTACAGATTTTCAATCTGTAGATTTTCAATCAAAAGAACCGTATCCCCGAGTACTACGTGCCAACTCCCCTGGAAGTAGGAGCCGGACACTAACCATCCGGCATTTCGAGGCGCTGAGACCTGTCATTAACCCGGAGGCGTCCCAGGGTGTAGTCGTCTATTCTTTATTATATAATTTACTATTAAAAATCAACTATTGGTGTAAAATTCTTTTAATGATTATTCATACAATAACTAAGCAACTTTTTCATATCCTTAACATATTTTTAAATTTAAGCTTCCTGAACAAAAACTTTCCTGATTAACTCTAGTTACCATGGCAACGAGAATTGAGGATGGGGGTGTAGTGGGGTGCCCTTGGGAACAGTGACCAATGCATCGCTTTCACACGACAGCGTATCCCCACTACAAGTCGACATGCTTTTCTGTAGTCTGAGTACAGTGCGTATTGGTCTGAACAAAGGCCCTGTGTAACAGTAATCAATGCACATTACTATACGACTGCACAATTTTAATAATACTTTCACACTGAGTGCTTAATTTTTTAAATTTAATGAAGCTGAGTGGATGGTAAGGAATTATTTATTTAAAAACTTAAGATAAATTTTTAAACGTTTAAACAAAGTTGTTATTTACTTTTTGTCACAATTTTTACTAAAAGGAGACTGTAAGTATGACGCATTTAGGAATTGTTTTATTCAATTTTTAAATTGGTTCTTATAAAAATTCTAAGCCAATATCAATATTTTTTTCCATTTCAAAAATTGTTCCAAGTTTTTTTTCTTTATGAGAAGAGAGGGTAAACTATATTATTTTGCTGAAATCCAAATTCATGGAATACCATACACTAGACAAAAAAAAGTACCAACTTTAAAAAAATCAAGATAAAAATTTGATTGGGTTAGATCAGGGGTCGGCAACCTTTTGAAGCGGAAGAGCCAAAAGTTACAATTTACAAAATTTCCCAGTTTTTAAGGAGCCGCACTAAATATTTTCGTTTTCAAATTATATAGTATTTGCTTGTATATATTTGATTTAAAATAAACGGCTTTAAATACGTAATAATATAAGATATATAAAAAGTAGTAAATAATATTGTTATAAACACAAAAGGGGGGTCTGTGGGTCCTCCCCCAGAAAAAATTTTGAAATTTGACCTGTAAAAGTAGGGTTTTAACTCATTTTGAGTACTTTTTGGGACTTTTTTCGTACTTATGAGTAATTTTTTGGGTCCAATGGGGGGGGGGCACTTTCCAGAGTGCCACCCCCTGGATCCGCCACTGATTTGACGAGATCCAGCATCCATTCCAAATGGCTCAATGTTGATCTAATTTGTATTGGTGTTGAGAGGATTTAAAATGAACGCGAAAGAACTTTTGTTTGTTTTGAATAGCTATGTGGAAGAAATTTGTGTCAATAGTTGCATTGGTCTCATCGCAATATTGCTTCAGATTTTTAAAATTAAGTAATTTATCCCTCTCCATACCTTTAACGAAAAAGTTTTTTTTTCTTTTTTCAACTAAACTACTTCTTCAAGCAAAGCGTAGGCTAGGCCCTTTCCTAGCAGTTTTAGATTTAGTTAATTTGTTTCATTCCAATTCTGGATAATCAGTGCTTTTTTCATTGTGGAATGTTTTTATTTCACACAAGCGATTTGTAATTAAAGATTATGGAAATAAAAGCTATTTGAAAAATTAGGGACTTAAAAATATATTTTCTTAATTTTAAGGGTTTTGATAGTAAATAATTAATTTTTTCGTATAGAACTGGAGAGGCGCAACTTTACATCAAAAGAGCCGCAGGTTGCCGACCCCTGGGTTAGATGGAATAAAAATACCCATGTGGCCTTATAAATCTTAGCAAAACCTTTAATAAAAAGCAGTGACTTTTTGGTTCTACGAATTCATCATAGAGGACATCATAGAGGATTCATTCAATGTGGACAAAAATCATGTATCAAAAATAATACTTTAGGCACAAAATTTTAAAAAGAAAGTTTTCAAAACATCTAAATATAAGTATATTAAATATCATGAAACAAATATTTGTAAAAATTCTATTCGAAATTCAGTTAATTATGATTGTTTAATTTAAATAAAGCAGACTATAAGTGCTTCACTATAATACAGTGTTTTTTTAAGATTGCTTCATTGCTTAATATTTACAAAGTCAGTTTGTTGAATAAAGATAATCCATTTTGGGAATGACTTAAGAACATGGAACATGAAAAATAGAATATATTAGAATATAATCTAGGATATTGATATTTAACTTGAACTAAAGCAAGCTAATGTTCTTTTTTACTGTTTTTTTTAATTCCTTCCAAGCCAGTTTGATTTGTGGACAGTTCGTATAAGAAATAAAAGCTTAAGCATAGGAAATTTAAGAAAGCTTTCAAAACATCCCAGAATAAAAATATCGACTTTCTTAAAATCGATTTTTTAAAATCTTAAATCAAAGCATGTTATGCAATTTAGTTTTACAGAGAAAACTATACCTAATAAAATTTATGCAAACTAAATAAGTTACCAGCGTAGTTTCAATAATTTGAATACATTATACATAGTTTTAATAGCATTCATAAGTACAAACATTTAGTACTTTTCACACAGTGTTTCTCGTGAAAACTCGAGTCAGACTTATTATATTTAGTTAGTGAGCCAAGTAATAAACTTCGATTATCCATCAGATTCATATTTGAGATGTATTTCAGGTAAACTTAATTTAGATTACTCTAAAACTTCCCATCTTACTCTAAATTACTCTAAAACTTACTGAAAATAATGAGTTGTCAGGGTTTCTCAAATACTACTAAATTTTGACTATTAGGTTTTGAAAACCACCATACCAACAAAAATCGGAAAAGAATTAAAGATAATTTTACATTTTGTACCCATTGCTTGTAACCATATTTTGATTTCTAATTTTCAAAATTGAAAACTAGTTTTTTTGCAGTACCTTTTTTTTAAACTATGAAATCAATCTTTTTACATCTACCCCTATTAGTTCTATTAGTTTAAGACTTATTTTCAAAACTTTTAAAGTAACAGAAATTTAAACCTACTACACATATTAATATAAAAGTAACCCTGATAAATTAAAAAAAAATTTAAAACATGATGTAATCGGGGGAAAGTATGGAATGATATCTTTGGAATTTGTGATGAATGATTTCATCAGTTGAAAGGATATTTTTAATAGATGCTATGAAAGGGAATAAAAAAACAGCATCCGCCCTAAACATATTTTATGCTGCAGAACAAAGAATCAAATAGCCATCCAGTTTTTCTATTACATTTATATAAATTTAACGACTATTTCAGATTAGTAGTTTTGCAAGTTAGAAAAAAACACAAACTCGTGCTTGATTGAGATTTCTGAACTTTTACCGTTTACATTGTAATATGACACTGTGGAAAAAACTTTAAAGGGATATTTTTATGTTTAAACTATGTGCTAGAAATGGAGTAAAAACACCCTCCGACCGAAATAAATATTTCTTGCTCTGGAAGTTAAGTTTTTATATCGATAAACAAATTTAAAATCTTTAAATTAGTCAAACAAATTATATTTAAAAATAGTTTTAAAAGTTTAAATCCTGTAAAACCTTACAAACACGTCGTGATGTTATACTTTTGCCACCATATACTAAGCATCAAAAATTCAAAAGCATTGCTATTCTTAACCTATTTATTAATTAAAATAAATTAACTGCTGCTCATAATTTTTAAAAAATAACAAATTTCCATAGCTATACAATTATGAATTAAGTTTCAAATAGGTTTTTGAAATATGGATGTAATGTTCTATTTTCTCCATAACCACATAAACCTTTTTTCTTAATTTACACAATATCTATACTTTCAAAATTCCCTAAATATTTTAAAGCGCTGGGGGGGGAATTCATAATAAAAAATTACATATCATAGATATGTAAAGATAATTTCAGAAACCTTTTAATAAAATAACTTGATGATTCAGTGGATTTACTCATGGTTTTTTCATCAAGGGCGAATCCAGGAGGCACGTTTCACGAAATGACTTAAAGAAGAATTTTAGAAAATATATGATGCTATCTGCAGCTATAATGTGTAGTTTTAAGGCTAAAAATTTTAGGTACCCTTCAAAAATTTTCTCAGATTTTATCATGAAAGTTTTTTTTTAAATTAAATTAATTTTTTAAATTTTCACCATATTGTTTCTCTAAAATCAACCGAACTTGTGGCCCAACATTCATTTCTATGCACCAGGCCTGCACAACATACGGAGCTTTAGGCGCCTTTTAATGACCCATAAGTATTTCTATAAGTTTAAGGCATTTAAGAAACTTAATTTAAAAGATGCATTTGTTTGATCTTTAAGAATTTCTAGTCCTAGAGTCTGGAGTCCTCAGCCACTCGCTACAGTGCTGGACTGTTTCTGCTACCGGGCATAAAACGATAAATTTTTCACCATCATGTGGGAAAAAAATATTGATTGATTTTCGACCCACTATATCGGCTCAGATATAATACTATTGCTAGACAGATTGCCGGGGAAAATCAAATTGTTTGCCCCGCATTTCAGTCAAAGTTGTGCAGACCTGGAATACACAGTAGTGCTTAGTGTTGACTAGTAAATGAGTGTACTAAGGTTAACTGATCTTTCGCAAACATAATGTAATTAAGCATTGAAATTAGTGTCAATAGTAAATCCGCAACTTGTTTCACGCGTCTGAACACCAATTCTGGGAAGGTAGTTCTCAACTAGTGCACTTAAATTAACTTCCAATCAGCAAACCTGTCTCGATCTCCCGATTACGGGAAAAGGAGATTTTCGGGAATATCATACCAGAGAAGCCCTCCCGATTCCCTTTGGATCGCTCAATCATGCTTTACCATGGCAACGCCAGAAGAAATACATTGAGAAAAAACTCAAGGTCAACCGCCGATTCTATTTACACAGACTATAGTGCCAACCCATCCTCCGAGCATTACATTTCCCAAAGATGGATTCACCGATGTTTGGATCCAAAGGTACAAGCACAAAATAGGCAGAATAACGCAACTGTGAAAGTTAATGTAGTGATGTGTCAAGGGGGGAGAAATCTGTTCGTTTATCATCAGTGAAAAGAATGGGAGGTGTAACTATGCAGGCAGCCATGATTCTTGAATAGGAGAAAGGAAATCTTTTACACTTATCACGATTAAAACTGAATGTTGAAAATTTCTAGTTCCTTAGATATTAATGCAGGAATGCGTGAAAATCTTGTATTCTAGGAAGAATCGTACAAAGAATCGATCTAGTACTTTTCGATACTTATCATGATCGAAACTGATAATACCCCGATATATCCGAATTTCTTTGTAGTAATTTCTGGTAGATAAGCCGCACCGCACAGTCGTATTACATTCTAAATTTTTTCAATTTGAATTTTAAAAAATGACATTTTATCGGATAAGCTGCCCTTTCAAAAAGACACCTCAACATCACAAACATTCAAATACTAAAATTTCACAAAAAAAAAAAAAAAAACATGTTTCTCAATTAAAAATATTGATCCTCAGACATTGATTTATTATTATTTTTAAATATTAAGTTAAAAAATACAGTATACTCTCGATAAAACAAATCTGAAGGGACAGTTAAAAATGTTGACAGTTTTCGTGATAACAAGCTATTTTACACAAGTTTAAAATTACCAAATATGGTACATAAATGTGTCATAGACATACTATTATATTCCACTTGATTATCATTTTTACTACTGAATTTTTTTTTTGGGAAAAATAACAGAAAATATTTAATTGATATAATTTTTTTTAGAAATTAAATTTTCGAAATTTAAAGATGAAATTACGCGTTTTTAATTTCTTTAAAAATAGTCTGTTTTATGACAATTTTTTTTATTCAAAAAATAGCAGAAAAGTCATAATTTTCTCTCCGTTTTCAGATTTACAGTTCGATTTAGAATGTTACTGAACAACGACCATAAGTGGGGAAGAAAACATCTGCTAATAGGACAGATGTCGAGTAAAGTTTTGATAGCACACTATACATTTATGCACCCTTGACCTTCATGAAAGTCATGGACCCATTCTTCTAAACAAAAAAATTATCACCTGGCCCTATTTTAATTACAAAGTAGAAAAATCATGGAGCTAATAAATGAGAAAAATTCATTTTTGAACCGAAGAAATTTCAGAATGACAAGGGTTTTAGGGAAAAGTCTTCGTCATAAGAATGGAAGTCAACATTATAGGAATACCTAATTTTAAGGGGGAGATATTTTTTTTTTCGATAAGTAGAGGTTTTAGGCTTATCGAATATTGATAAAGTTGTTTATTAGCCATGTGGCTTAGTTAACTTACAAATTTCTCCAATTCATAAGGCATAAAAATAAAATTAAACAGGTAGGTCTCCCTTAGAAAATAATCTGAAGACACTAAATTTCAACTTTTTAACACGTATAAGGCATGGCTTATCTACTCGAAATTACGGTAACTTAATTAATTATGAATCATGTCCCCCTCCTTAATTAAGGACAAAAAATATAGACCAAATGACAAGTCTTCCCTCGATCTTAATACTATTGCATTTTCTACTGGTAACATGCATTTCTAAAACCTCATAACAAAATAAATCAAATTTAAATTTTAAATCAAGCAACAATATAATTTTCCAAGCACAATAGTTCCTTCCAAACAAGGGTGAAAGTTTCAAAAATTTTCAAGGTAGAAAATTTTAATATAAAAATGAGATACCTCGAGATTTTAAATAAATTAAACATATATTTTAAAAATAAGTAACCAAGTTCTGTAAAAAAAAAACTGTTCTAAACTAAGAAGCAAAGTTTAAAATTACTCGATTATCATTAATGTTTTACTGATATACAACTACAAATTATAGTATCAAAAGTTTTCAATAAAAATAATTTAATTATCTAAGATAGAATTCTTGCAAAATTTTTTTAAAAATAGACTAAATTTTTACTAAAGACGAAACGAAGTAACGAAATTTTAAAGTAATCTCTTTATTTCAGAATGAATAACATTTTCTCTTTTAAAATTCAGATTAATGCTACTCTAAAATATAAACACTTCGCATAGCGTCTCTCAGATTTTAAAGAGACACTTCAATGAATATTAGTACACAAGATTCACAATCATTGCTCTGGAGTTTAAATTTTTTTTTCATGTCATTTAGTTTTTTAGTCCTTTAAAAAAATAAAATCTCTCAAAAAATTAAAATTTTCACCCCTGTGTGTGAAATTCTGGTGAAGTTTGACAAATTAAAAATTTCCCTCGAATTTCAAAGGAATGATTACAAATAAAAAAAACATTACATATTATTCAGCACGAATCACTTGTAATTTGGATGGAAGGATTAGTATAAAGGGCCAAGCAGAGATAAAACAATGGCATTCCAAACTCAATAGTGAACAAAATGGCGCGACTGGTTATAATGGTATCCATTAAGCTTATACCATTCTGCTGTACATTAAAAGAAACTATTGTGCAGGATTTATGACAGAAATAGGTACTCACATAATTTTAGAATCCTCTGGGGGTCGACACAAGAGAGGTAAAATCACCAAGGTCGGCAAGATGTTCGACAAGTCCATATTTCCACAATCATACAGGAAAACAGTTTTGGTGCGTCGAATGTTCTAAAATCCAGCGTAAATTTCCTGTTAAATCCTGGGCTTGCACACAAATTATAAGGTCCACAAATTATAAGTTAGTATCGAACGAAAAATGGAATAGAAGCGACGTAAGCAAACGCAACGGTCCGAACTCGCGAGTCTTAGAAGTTTTGATCAGATGCCAGATGCGCCCGTGGTGGCAAACGATATTCGCATAATTAAAAAAGCAGCTGCATAATTAGATATTAGTACAAATGGGAAAAAAACTCACAGAGTAATCACACCGGGTGATCCAGATGCCAGCCTCATTTCAGTTACCTCATAGCCTTTTAAAATTTAAAAAAAGTCCTATTATATTGTAATCCAAGCATTTGAAGACAAGATTGAGGCAAATTAGAACCGGGTAAAAAAGAATTACAAAAAAAAATCTCAAACCAGCTACATAGGCGTTGGGCCCGGGAACAATGTCCAGGTGCAAATCAAATCAGTTTAATAAACACTCAAATTAAATAACGTGAAAAACATTTCAATGAAAAATATGCATATTTAAGTTTCATGCTTTTAACTCTTACGTTGACCACTTTAATCCTGACACTTATTTGGAAACAGAATAAAACCATTGAAAAATTTAGTTTCTTTCAGAAAATGACAAAAGTAGTCACCAATAAAAGATTTGTAAAAATTTCACTTAATTTAAGGATATCTTTTATCACATCCTCAAAATTCCACAAATCAAGTTGCTGAATTTTGATTACTCAGTACCCTGATGAATATCACTTTTACATTCAGTAGTATAGCTATCAAATTTTTACTAACTTCCTAACTTTAAAATTTTTTATTATGTTACTTGACACCAAAATAATTAACATATTGATATGGTGAACAAAATTTAAAGACTGCGTACCTAGCGTACAAGTGATGGAAATTACAAATATTAGTGTCCGCCAAAAGACATTAGACCAGGGTTTCCCAAACTTTTTTATGCATCGACCCCTTGGGAGTAGTTCACCAAAGCCATCGACCCACTTTCAAAAATCCAACTAAATTCTTTATGACAATAAATTAAAAATGAAAATTTAACTAAAATTTAACAGCCGGTCTCATTCACTAGTAATGTACTGTTCAACCTGGAAAATTCATTGGTGAACAATATAAGATCACCAAAAAGCATTAATCACTCAAAACTTTGATATAAAAAAAAGTATGTAAAGAAAGTTCAAAGGATCAGAAAAAATCTTTGAATCATCCACAGCAATGCATTTTACAATAAGATAGCAAAATTTTATCAAAATAAAAAAAACACTGCAAAGAAGAAAGAAATTTTGAAACACTCGAAATAAACTATTACAATAAAAGTAAATAATTTTAATTATTTATTTCAGAAACAAATTTATTAAAATTGTCATTATTACAATGCTATTATGGGTAATTACGAATAGATTCAATGGGAAGGGTGTGCCTGATGCTGGACTGCCAAAGAAGGTATTTGGTTTAAAATTACTTATTATTATTCTTTTTCGCAGTTGAGATAATTTAATCTACGAATAAATTGCAATTTTTTGCTTTAAAAAATATTCACTAAGTTTAAACTGCTTTTATAGCTTTTTAAAATAACATTCTGATGTTATACTCGGGATTACCACGTTTCCGAAAAAAAATGACAAAACAAAATGTTGCTAGAGTGCTTTGAAACGTCTGCTGCTTATTTATTAAAAATTTAGTTTTTTGTTTTAAAAAACTTTTTAACTTTTATAACAATTTCTAAAACAGTATTATGTTATAAAAACCACAGGGTTGGCAAGTTTCGTCCGCAAGTGGGAAAACGTAGTAATGAAAAAAAATTAGATTTTATCCAGCAAAAGTATTTTTGACCCATAATCATAATCTTTAAACTTCTTTTTATAAAAGACAGAAATATCTGTTAAAAATGAAACAATCAATGAAATTATCAAATAATATCCCTATCTTGCACATAAGTCATATTTGAATTTTTATTACATAAAAATATCTGTCTGGCAGAATTATTGACCTTATTGAAAATGTTACATTCAAGTTTAAAAACCAAGTCTTTTTACACCATATAAGAAATTTGATTTTCCGATTTTTTCACAACATTATTAGTTTTATAGTTATAAGATTTTATTAATAACACACAAGCTGTTTTTTTTGGCTTTTCTGCACTTTTCTTTTTTTATGACTGTTTTACTTTAATCGACCCCCTACCGACCCCTAAAGCTTCATCGACCCCCTACCGACCCCTAAAACTTCGTCGACTCCCCATCGACCCCCTTTAAACCTTCATCGACCCCTAAGGGGTCGGGACCGACCACTTTGGGAAACCCATAGAACCGGCCAGTTACTGACAAATCGAAGAATTTTCACTTAGAAAAGACTTATAATGTAAGAAAAATGTCATTTTTAAACTTTTCAAAGCATGAAAATAATTTCCTAAACGCGCTTGCACTAGAGAGTCTTCCGAAACCTTGCGCGAGTGCTTTAAGGACGCTAACACCTCAACCGTTTTTAGTAAAAATCATTGCTGCATATTGTCATCAAATTTGGGTCCTTGGGGAAAGATTAGAACCCTTCAAAAGTGAAATGCGTAAAAATTAAGAGGAAAAAATATCGTATCAAAACCTCTATAATTTTTAGCTATTTTTTTGCACTTTTAAGGGGGTAATAACCCCTTAAACCTATCTATTTGTTGCAAAATTTCATATTTTAGGTATTTATTTCATCCTTCCTTGTCTCTTTGGGAGTAATTTAAAGACATGAGTAAAGTTTTTTGACCCTGAAAATCGAATTCAAAGTCATTAAGTCATCAAAAAGCGTAAAAATGGGGGAGGGGCCGTTCCCCGAAAATCCCGAGCCAATTGAGAATTTTGATGGTGATTTTCGTGTTTAGTGACCTAAAATCTATAAGAAATGACTATTTTCATCAAGGAAAAAAAAATTAAGGTACAATTTGTTGAACAGTGTTACAGCTCCGCCGGTTCTTCGACATATTTCTAATGAGGACCTTCAAATCATCGCAAAAGGTAAAGCCTTGGATATTGTTGACTTTCCTTGCCACACACAATCACTGGAAAGATGTGTTAAACTGGTAACAGAGGCCTCACAAAGAGTAACTGACTTGAATTCTAGAGATGGCTTTATTAGAACAAGGTTACAATCTCGAGCAGAAATGCCAAATTTTTGACTTCAGAATGAATTTAGTTTTGTCATTAAATATAAGATCAATTTTATTTATTATGTTTTTCAGTCATGTTTCGTTTATCTCTGTAATAAAATTCCCTTTAAACTTGAGTTTTATAATATTTTAGGCATACGGTAATAGTTCTGTAGAAACGAAAAATTTACAAAACTTCAAGACGCGGTAGAGCCCTCAAGATGACCCGCAATTCTATTTTTTTTTACCATTTTCATAATCTGTGTAAAATTACGCAACTTTTGATACCTCTTGCGATAGTGTAGCTCGAAAAAAACTTTTTTCCATATATGAACGGGACACCCTATTGGACACATCGGTGGACCCATCTTTGGGAAATATAATGCTAGAAGGAAGAATTGCCACCAGTGCTCTACGTTTCCATGGAGACAGATACAGAGTTCCGAGAGAACCAGAGGGAATTGGGAGGGCCTCCGAGATGAAATTCCCCAAAATCACCTTTTCCCGAAATCGGGAGATCGGGACAGGTTTCGGACTGGAAGGTGGTTCCAGTGTACTGAAAGCGATCTAACTTCCCAGCATTGGTGTTCAAATGCATGAAACAAGTTGCGGATTTACTATTGACACTAATTTCAATGCTTAATTACACTGTGGTTATGAACGATTAGTGAACCTTAGCACTTAACTACTAGTCAACTAGTACTACTTAGCACTAAACTGCAATTTGTAATGATGCTGAGAACTATTTCTTTAAATATGGCAAATAGTCCATAGAAGATAAATTGTATTTCAACCACAAAAATTACATTAAAATGTGTAGTATTTTTTGGATCCTCAAAAAGGCACTCTCTATCAGTGTATATTCTCATAGTTGTGTTGTTTTTTTATTAATCATTAAGCATTAGGTGTTTTTTTCTCCTTTTCTAGCACATGCCACAACTATAACATATTTCTAAGACTTTTACAAAAATAGATGACGAATGGAAAATGGTTATAAATCGATTTTACTTCTAAAATCAATACTCGCTGTCTACAACAATACTTCACAGCATTTTCATGAGAAATCCATACTTTTCATTCTACAAGCAAGCAAATAAAATTTAGCATTTAGTTCGAATTTTCTGCCATTCGAAATTCTCTATGCCCCTAAACTGGTTCAAGTGGGGAATGAAGTGACTGAGGAGAACCAGCTGCCACTGGTTAACCAGCTTTTTAATAATGTTTAAATTGTTCTTATTTTTTTTATAATATTTTGTACCTCGGAAAATCAAGACTCTTTCATTAGTAAATCTAATATTCCTTCGACCGTATTGGTCAGTCTAATAACCTTGGGTGTACAGGAGTATAAAAATTTCTACTTTTCTCAAACAAAGAAATTTTAATAATTCCTCGCACCTCTACAAATCTTTAATTTTTGTATTTACCTTAACATTTTAGTGAGAAACTCATACTTTTCGATCAAAAAATAAAAGTGGGTAAAATTTTAGCATTTTCTTGAATTTTCATAAAATGTCATTCGAAAGTTTGTATGCAAGGGATTCATATTCAGTAACCTCGAAACCATAAAACCATTGAGGAAAAAAACCCTTCTGAATTCTTTTTCCTGAAACGCCCCCTTTTTGACACCTGGAAAAAAATTAAAGAAAATTATGATTGAAAACTGGATTGCATACTTTGAAACACATGGGTGAATGTTAGAAAATAAACCCATTTTATTCAAACCAATGCTTTTATTATTTCTCAATTTTTGGCTTTATTTGCCCGTCCCGTGCTGTCTAAAAGAAAATCGCTAGGACGGATTTCCATTCGTAAAAAGAAAAACTCACCCACAAGTAAAAGTAATAAGAATTTACAAAATATTGTTTTACAGGAGATCTTTTGGATTCCCTCTCCCATAGATGTCAAAAGTTGAGGTTACCACCCTGTGGAAAAACTTAATAAATTTACAAATATTGATTGAAATTGAATTTGAAATATTGATATATAGTAATTCTCATGATTGAAGTGTTTTCTAAAATTAAATAAGAAAACCACTAATTATTCAATAAAATTAGAATTTTATTTTGATTATGAGAAAAAATAATTCATATTTAGAATTGATATGATTTACACATAATGAAATGATATAGCTAATTCATACTCAACTGTTAATAGATCAGTATATACTATTTAGAATCGGCACTCTTCGTAGCAAAAAGCACCAATAACTAAAACCAACCAACCATTTGGAATTAACAAGTATCACTATTGAGTAGGTTAATAAGTGAAACAAAGCTGAAACAGCCAAGAGTGATGCAGTATTTCTATATATTCAAAATGCATGAGAAGTTGGAATTAGCTATGAACCTAGTTTCTAAATATAGGTTTGGTTTAAACTTTTACAGCCCTTGGTTTCAATGCACAAAAGCAGGTCTGTGTGAAAAAGGGTAGATAAGACAAACAAAGAAAATAACAAGAGAACAAAAAAGACAAGGGACCTCTTTGTGGGGTTTCCCCCTAAACTCCTGTGTGAGGGGGTCTTCCTTTGTTGGCTAATTGACTCAGACATACCCAAGGTGTGCTTTTGGGCAGTAAAACCAGTCTAACTAAACCAACCCACAGGTTTAGAAAAATAGGTTCATTTAACAGTAAGTTAATGGAACAAAATTAATGCTTTTATTTTTAAGCACATATACATTAGAATCTAGACAAGGACCCTAAGCAGTCATTTATTTATTCAATGAATATAAGCTAGGGCTAAAGTAGGGTATATCCCACTCCATTTGCTGCTCCTTCTTCCCCCCAATAGCATTAATGTAATTTAATGGACACATTAACTTGTGATAGCTGACAATTGTGTATAAGTTGTTATTTTAAAGCATTTGGGAGATCACTTGTTAGGAAATGCTGATGTATACTACACCACTCTCAACAGCTTCACAATGATTTTAAGAAATTCCACTTTATTTTATTGTAATTTGAAATTTAATAACACAGTCATGGATTTTTTTATACAATTCAACAAATTTTACAACATACAATGCATAATAAAATATGTTTCAAAGTTATCATGCTTATTAAAAATGTAATTATTGAGGAAATGGTGTTTTGTATTTTGGAAATAAAAATCAATGCAATCTGAAAATTGAATAAAAAGTTCACATTTTAAAAATGCAATCTACACACAAGTAATGCTTAATTTGCATGGGAAATGCAGACAACTGTTAACACGGAAGAACATGAAGTTTTGAGTAATGACATACCCATTTAATGAACGAATTTTGATAGATAAATATTAAAACAGACATAAAGGAGAAAATTACAAATGGGAGCCCTGAGTTGAACCAAGCAGGAAGCTAACAGGTTTTTGACAGATGGTGCAGGAAAATACACTAATCAGTGAATAAGAATGTTTTGTGTAATGCTAAAACATGTTTGCTCCTCTGTGCTTCCCCTCAACTCTGGATAAAAATTATATTCTCCTCCATGTAGAAACTCACAAAACATCAACATTAATTACTTAATGTTATGGACTTAACATGGATATGCTTTTTCTGAAGGGATAGTTGATAAATTTTCTACAATGCAAAAAACTGTTTGAAATATCTAGAAAAAGATTTTTCCCTTAAAAATGTTTTGTGTATTATCTCTATATAATTGCTAAGAAATTATCAATTATTGGAAGACTTCAAACCACTGATAAAATGTAAATTTTTAAGAAACTTATTGAAAAACAAGTACATTGAATTGCAGTTTTGGACTGTAGTTTCATATGTGCTAACACACTATTTTTATATGGATATGGAAAGGAATATTTCAAATTCATACCTACTGCTCATTTTGTTCATAAAGCAAATATAAAGCTAAATCTACTCATGGGAATGTAATAAAAATCTTCTACCAGTTTCTTGCTTAATTTTATGTTTATATTCTTAGTCATTCCCATTTAATATAAGATAAACTCTAAAGGTTATATATAAAGTAAAAAGGAATAAAACTTTTTGTTGAAAAGCCACTATGTTAAAGCAGAAAGGAATTGCAAGATATATAATTTGAAA
The DNA here is from genome assembly GCA_963680715.1 of Tetragnatha montana. NCBI lineage: Eukaryota > Metazoa > Arthropoda > Arachnida > Araneae > Tetragnathidae > Tetragnatha > Tetragnatha montana. Next base: position 33,417,252 of record OY796685.1, read on the forward strand.
AATTCCATTATGATACTAATTATGAAGGTGAAAAGATAATTTTTTTTTATATCTTTTGTTTGATATCTATTGAATCATATGTCTAATATCTAATATAAAAAACAGCATTCAAACTAATTTTAAAATGAAAATGTACAAAGACTAAAATATATATATATATAGAGTAAAATTAAAAAACGTTAACCTTAAGAAAGATACATGAAGCCAGTTCAGCATTAACAATGGAATAAATCATAACTTTGTATGAGATCACAATAGCTTAGGCATATCAAAAAAGTTAACTTACAGCCACCTTTAGCTAGAACTTGTGTAAAAATAAAAAATAAATACCAATTGAAAAGTCAAACAGACAAATATACCTCTCAAGATCCCCTTAAAGTAAAAACTAATACAAAAAAGAGAAAATACGGACAAAATCCATCAGAACATTCAAAATTGTAGCAGATACAAGATGAATAAAGTGAAAGTTTGATTACATGATATGATAAAAGTTATGAGGACCAAAGCATATAGCATGCTACGTGTGGAATATATATCTTGTATTAAAATACTTTGGTTAATCACATGTAAAAACTCCTTGAGGCACAAAAGAAATTCCGTAGAGATATCACAAGTACAAAAATACCTTCTGAAGAATAAAGTGCAGTCCCAACAGCACCATGATGAAATGCATGAACACACGAGTTGAAAACAATTTGTGCTTTCTGGGATATAATGCAGTGAACAGTATCAAGTTTTACAATATTTTCATAACACTAAAGCTAAAAAGTTATCTTTTTTAAATTGCAATGGGATATCAAATGTAAAATATAGCAGGAATTAATGCCCGGTTTTGTAAGATTGTGTATCACTTAAGGATCCCTTTGCAAATTAAGTCACAACTTTGCAAGGTCCTATATGTGGGGGGAAATTCAAACTTTAGGGACATCACATTCTTAAATGTTTTAATGTAACTAATGAAACCCTTGTATAGTTTTCGCTTAATTTAAATGAAATAAAACATCAAGAATTCACACTATTAACTTGGTACAACTTGTGAGAGGGGGTTATAAAACACCCTATTATGTGAAGAAACTCGTGAGTGATTCCAGTGTTGAATCAATTATTGTAAGCCAGGGAAAATATCTGTTATTTAAAGGTTAAGCTGCCAATTTAGCTGCAAATTTCATGAACAAATGAAGAAAAACTTCATTACAATTCTCAAACAACAATGTCTTGATCCTGTTCACACTAAAATAGTTAATCAACTCTAGAAATACTCAGCACCCTACCAAGGGGTCTCATTACATTAGCACCATACTTATTTCTAACAATCCCCAGTTCTACATTACATTGAATCAAAATGTCTTTGTTGTAAATCCTATACATTAAGGAACTTGTTTAAAAGTTTCCAACACTGATAAGGAAATTCATTCTTTTATAGATTTCAAATTCAACACATCTTAAAAGTTATCACAATCAACCAAAAAAAAACCCTCTGAAACAGTGCTCATAAAAACAAATGCATTAGAAATGTAACGAAGATATTAATCATCAGTATTTTCAATCCTAATATAAATAAATTTCAATAAAATGAAAGGCAACTTTTGCCAGTGGATAACAAATGTCTCAGTACATCAAGTGATACATATAATAATTGTTTTGTTATTATTATTATGTCAAAGGATGAGGCCAGAAAGCCAAAAGAAGCCCTAACTTAGCATCTCATCAATTACATAATGTTGGTTTGAAAGAAGAATTATTTCAGAACAATAAATGACTAACTTTTGGAACAATACAAATTAAGGCTAGGGAAGTTGGAATTCAATCAGATAGATACATAATATAACCTTCCTGTTGTGGTTTTCCCATTTGCTTCTTCATGATTTTTCACTGGCCTTACAGTAAATAAATGAAAACATTAAATTCCTAATTGGAAAAACCTCTGTAACAATATGTCAACAATATCAACTTAACAATATCATAAGTACAGGAACAATATCACCAAATCTATAGGAAAGTACAAATCAATTGCATTTTTTCCCAGGATATTAAACCAATAAAAATTAATCCAGGGTTCCAAATCATTATTTGAAAGAAATCCCCCGACCTTTCCAGTTATATTTTTAGTAAAAATCTAGGTCAAAACACAAAACATGGCAATTTTGGGATATTTTCTGCTCATTAAAAACGCCTTTTTTTCTTCCCTAAACCAAATATAAGACTGAAATTCTGTCCAAGAAACTGGTCATTTTTGAGATTCTCACCACCGGTCACTTCCAGGTAAGCACAACCCCTTGACAATTTGGAGGTCCTGGACCCACGAGAACCCTATTTACACGAGATACTGCATTTATTCTCTCACACATAAAAATGCAATCATCACCTCTCGACAGTGACATTCTCACTCGACAAAGACTTGCTTGCTAACACGACCCTCTGGGTCCCTCCTCCCTTTTCAGGAGAAGGTTGTTTTTCTTGGAGATTCTCATCAACCCTCTGTCTCTTCATTCTGTTTTGTACAATGGCCAGGTGGCGCTGCAGATAGTCCTCCTTGGGCGCAATGGAAACGGCCTTCAGGAGACAAGCCTCTGCGTAGTGCAGCAAGCCTCTCTCCACATACACCACACAGAGGTTGTGAATGGCCTGGATATTAGTAGGGTCAAGGCCGAGGATCTTTTCATAGCACTGGAGAAAAGTAACATAGCTTGATATTTCAGAAATGAATTGCTAGTTCAGACAAAAATGGCAAAATGGCTTTTTGGGTTCTAAACTATCTCTGAGCTTTGCTCTATTTGTGAGTGTTTACAGGTAAAACATAACAGCCACTATGGGGAGATATAGCATCTAGAAGTTTTTTAACCAGTAGCTGGTACCTAAATTATTAATCCTTTACTTATGAAATGCCGTAAAAAGCATCTACTATGCTTCTAGAAGCAAGCACATGACAGCAAATTTTTTTCACACATTTCTTATATTGGAGAAGAAAATTTAACTTAAATTGTTTTCAAAGTTTTTATTATGTCTTAGTCATTCTATAAAATTGACAATTTAGAAAAATTCTTCTACAATAATGAAAATTTAAAATTTAGGAGGTTAATCCCAATCTGTATCCAGTAAATAATTAATTCTGTTAGCATTAATTAAAGTAACATGACTCAGTTTGTTTAAAAATATTAATATTTTATTTCCTCCTTTGTGCTGTAAAATTAAGCAAAAATTTTATTTTATTTTTAATCAACAAATAAGTATTGAATGGAATCATTAAACAGAAATTGACTTATTTCAATCTTTTATTTCATCCCAATCTTTCTATTTTTTTATATTTGTGCAATAAACTAGGCAAAAATAACTTTTAATTTTTATCCAGTAAATGACTGATAATGAAATGATCCCAAAAAATATTTCACAGTCAAATGATGCACAAACATTGCATTTATGATGAGCATTGATAGATATGAAACACTTTAGAAATTTAAAATAGGGGTAGCTAATAAATGTAAACACATTTTTTACCCTCTTTTCCCTATATGTCACACTTCATCATACCTCTCCCTTATGTCACATGTCATACTCTCTTACCAACAATAAGTTTAGCACAAGGTTGGCAAGAACATGGGACCCCACTCTTTTATTCAAGATAAAGTGTACCCAACCTTATAATTTCAAAGTGCACTCTTATTTTCTTTGTATAAATTTTATAACAATACTGTATAATATGTGTAAGTTACATTTTCCAAAAACAAATAAAAGGTTGTTTAGCAGTGTGTGGTGTCACAAGTCTCACAATCCCTCTTCTGCCCCCCTTTTCACAAAGTGTCAAATTGATAAAAACCTTCTCCCTTCAAAAAGTCAAGTTACAAAGATAGATCTTACCCTCTGGGCAGCATCCAGATCCTTGATATGATTTATATATACATCTCCTAAAAGTATGAGGCCTTTAATATGCTCTGGGTGATGCTAAAAAATTAACTGAATTAGTATTTTGCTATAAATAATTTAATTTGCTTTTTGTGTGTAATTTTATTAGATAGGTATGCTATCATATTTTCAATTGGCTTCTACACCTTTTTTAAACATTCATCAGATATATTTATTGCAGTAATCAACAGAAAATTAACAAGCTATTTTGGATGCCAAACATTTCTAATATAGCTGAAAATAGCAAACTAACTAATTCAAAGATAGTTATATTAATGTCCTCAACAATAATTATTCGGCTATGTTAAAAACATTGGGGGACTAAAATATTTTTGAATTTTTTTTATAGTACATGGATAATGGAATTACAACTAAAAATAATTACCTTTAAAAGTTGCTTAAGAAAAGGCACTGCTTCTAAAGGACGGTGATCATCAGAGAGCAAAAGGGCTAAGTTGAAAAGTGCACTTCGGAAATTCTTCTTAATCTATAAAACCACATAAACCTTTCAGCACTTAAGTAACAGTGTAAAACCATTCATTCATTACAGAAACAAATTAAAGTAGCTTTTTTCTTAGGAATTAGCAAGATAAGAGGGCAAAGAAAGACAAACACAAGATTTTCAAGTCTATTGTGTTTTTTTTCTATCTGAACATCTATTCTATCTGACATATGCAGGCAGAGTTGACAGCTTTTCAAAAATTCATAACATGCATCAGTAAAAACTAAAAGTAAGTAAATTTTTGGAAAAGATGATAATTTTTTGATAGAATCTGTTAAAGCAAACTGACATGAAGAGAGAAAATATAGGACAAATGTCACTTTTAGAAATTATAGGACAAATATAGGAGATTTTTGTTTTTGGATTTTCTCAAAATTTTCTCTAGAAATTTCCTCTACATAATATTTTTAACAGCCTTTTTAGAAGCAAAATTGTCATCAACTTTTTGTGGAAAATAAATAAATAATAATAATAAAAAAAAACCTCACATCAACAGCTTTTTTAAACCACTTCTCAGCAAGTAGTACTTCTTTGTCATCCATGGCTAACATTCCCAAGTTGAAATACACACGCTCGTTAGCCTTGCCTTTCTTCAGAAGCTTATACAGCCTGGAAAGAATACAAAATATCCATTATTGCTAATCTTAACATAGGCCCGGGGTTTTTAGTGCTGTCCAGGGTTGCAAAAATGTCTGGGATTTTATACACTAACATTTTTGTAAACAAAAATGACCAAGATGTTTGATGTTGCTTTGTTTTGATATATTTGATGAACGGTACATTGTTAAACCAGAATATATTTAAAAAAGAGTATATCCTGGTTTTAGTTCTGAAAAGATACCAGCTACTATTGAAGAAAAGTGGAATGCAATATTTCAGGTGGTAAAAAGTACTAGTATGTCTGAAATAATTGAGTTTGCCCCAGTATGTAAAAATTAATTAATAACTTACTTTTTGAGAATTTTATGATGAAATCAACTCAAACAAACAACTTTTGAGAAAAAGTAATGTGAATAAAAAAGTATAAATGAATAAATGAAATTTAATCTTTCCATTTAAATGCTTTTTTTTTGTTTGTGTTTTTACTTAGTTTTTAATCGTTGATGAATATATGGTACTCTTTGAGTAACTTCAAAACCAAATTAAAGAGTATTATCATATAAGGTTATCTGGGAAAATTCTGTTGGTTTTTGCAAATGTAACATATTTCAATACAATTAAAACCCCACACATATAAACTAAGTGCATTCTAATATACAGTAAAGTACATAATTTTAGTAGTTCTGATTATATTTATTTTCAAAATGGGCACTGGATACAGACTGCAAATGGCAATTTTTATAACAACTTATTTTTTCCCGTTCAAAAACAGACATAAGAGAACTTTTGATAATGTACCCTGGGATACAAAACATTTAAAAATGGGATACAAACTATGACATCTAAAATGTTTCTAAAATTATGTTATTTATTCAAAACAAATTATATAAATTCTCATAATGTGGAATACATTATTTTTAAAATGAAATAGCTAGATAAAACTGGAAATATCTCAATATATATTTTAAACTTACCTGTCATAAGCTGTTTGTCTTTTTTGAAGATTACCACTTTCTTGAATCAGAATAGCAGAGTTCATCAATGCTTGCTAAAAAGAATACAAAAATATTAAAACTGACTGCAAAATTCATTTTCAGAAAATTTGTAGCCTGCAGCTACATATTATGGCCTACACCAGTGGTTCCCAACCTGGGGGCGATCGCCCCCAGGGGGGCGATTTGGTTTATCAGGGGGGCGATAAATAAGTGGGGGGCAATTGGGGGGCGATGCATATTCAAAGGGGGAAATTAAAATAATAGTATAGTAAGGTTTACTGATCACCTTGACCAGTTAAAACTGAAATGGAATCAAGATTTGAAGATTTGACCAAGTTACAAATTCCTGATTGGATTCTAGATCCATTCTTGTTTGAAGCTGTGGATAAGCTTGATAACTCATTGCAGAATGAGTTTCCAGACTTGAAGTATAATTGTGAGGTGAAAATCATTTTCAAGAAGAGCAGTTACGAGTTAGCCTGGGTGAAGCTCATGGACATTTATCCATCAACTGTGTGGAAAAACTGAACCATTTCTCATCTTGTTCCTGTCAACATTTTTAGTTGAAAAAGGGTTTAATTCTGTTGTCCAGCTCCTCACAAAACAAATAAGTTGGACATTTACCTCAAAGGAGATTTGCGCCTAAACTTGACGAACATAAAGCCGGATATTCAAGCTTTAACTGAAATTCACTAAGCATCACAAGGCAGCCATTGGATAATTTAAATTTCCAACAATAAATAATACAATAAAATATCAAATTTTCATTTATTATTACAAATTTTAACAGTCAACTTTCTAAATTTTTCGAGATTCAAATTTAAGAGTGACCTGATAAAACTGCTTTGGTTGTTTTTATATACGGTAATAAAATTGCTTTATTATTTACACTTTACTTCAAATTAAAATTAGACATACAATGAGAATGAAAATGGAGCAATAGGTGTTAGTCACCCTCCAGAAAGGGGGCGATGGGCCACAAAAGGTTGGGAACCACTGGCCTACACAATTATTGAAATTGTGTAAGCCTGATTTAAATATTTTAGGGAAAGTAGTTAAAACTACATTAATTAACAGTTCAAAAATACAAACACAAAAACAAGATGGAAATTTAAAATAATATAAAACAAATATATGTGTAAATTTTCATTTAACAATTTTTTTCCCTTTAGTATCATGAACATATCATTGCATTTTTTGCCATTTTATACCTCTTTTTGGTAATATCAAATTTATATACCTCATGCTCTGGGTCCAATTTCAGGGCTTTATCAAAGTAAGCCAAAGCGTCGAGGAGTTTACCTTGCTCCAGGAAAACAACACCTAGCTAAAGAGAAAAATATTACAAAATTGAAGAAACTATACAGAGGGAAGTTAAACTTAGCAATAGTAAAAGCTATTAAAAGAAAGACTATAAATGTAACAACATATTTATAAACTAAAAAAAGCAAATAAAGAAATGAAAAATTTGTATCTCTAATCTAGTTTAAATGACAAAAAAAGGATAACTAGGTCTACAAGGAAAGGTTTCAATTGATTTTTGAAATCAGCATACGTTGTAATAGATGTCAGGGTTTTTACTATCAAACTCTAAAGCTTTTTCATACACTTCTTGGGCTTCAGTAGTTCTAAAAAAATGAAATAACAACATTAGATCTCAACTGAAATGCAATTTTATATTTTAATAAAAAAATTATAATAAAAGCTGCAAATACCTATTTAACTTTATGAGAACATCCCCTCTATTGATGTAAGCTTGAATATAATCTGCTCTCATTCCTATTGCTTGGCGATATAACTGTAATAGAATAAAGAAAACACAAATTAATGTTACTCTTTACTGCTTTGTAAATATCAGTAATAAGAAATTAGAGGTAATACTAAAAACTTACGCAGAAAAGTTAAGGTTTAAAAAAGTTTTTTAGATTTCACATTAATATTTTAAATATTTCAATACAAGAAACCATTTTACATCAGGATATTTTTTGTCTGATGATTGTGACTAAGAGAGGGTATAAATTAAAAAAGAGTAACATACTGCATCTGCTTCTTCTAGTCTAGTACCATTTCTCGATATCAAGTTTGCAAGATTGAGGAAGACATTTAAATGACTAGGAGCAATGCGGGTTTGATAGGCCTTACCAGGACGTGCTTTAGGGAGCAGATTTTTGGCCTAGAAGGAAATTTAAAAAACATACAGCATAACTTGTTATCAAGCTCAAAAAATAAAGGTTAAATAAGTGATATCAATAACAGATAAATCTTGAAATAAAAAAGTAACTGCAGAGAATGTATAAAAAGATACTGATTAATTCATTTTAATGAATTAGTTATTTTTTATTAGTTAAGATTTAGAAAATTTTAATATGTTCTAGAATATCTCTTTTTAACAAACATCTGAAATCACTTGCCTATTTAAATATTTAATAGTGACTTGCAGTTCTTTAATTTGACATGATTGATTTTCTTCTTTGTTTTTAGATGAGTACAATAATGTACTAAAAACAGTCATATTAAGATTTTTTACTAAGCTAAAATTATAATCGAATTATAAACTCTAATATAATAATTATAAGAAAAAGTTTCAGCAAGCAGCTACATACTTTCCAAAATGCAGCCTCTGCTTCATTAAACATTTTGAGATTATTGTAAGTTCGGCCTACATTCATGTGTGCCCCTATGTCATCAGGTTGTACCCTATAATTTAAAATGAATATTTATAGTGTGAAGAGTCAAACAAAATTGTTTGAAAACAAGATTTACACTATACAATAAAAGTTAGCTTACGCAGCAGCTTGGAGGAAGTATTCTAAAGCTTCACTAAACTGCCCACGACTTTCCAAGGCATGGCCTACGTTATTGTACAATTTGGCATTCCTCTGGTTTACTTTTAGTCCAGCAGCAAATATCTCTTTCTCCGATACCCTAGAGAACAAATTTTTAAAATTTGAAGAAAAAAAGTAGTTAAGATGTATCACTGAAAATTTAACGCTTATTTTTTAACTCTGTCACACCAATACTGTAAGGGTAGAAATGCAACTAGCATTTTTAAAGTAGAATGTACATTTAAAATCTAAGAGTTTCTCCTTTATTTGAGAAATATTTCCCAATAAAAGTTTGTTCGGATACAAACATTTTCTAGTTATTTGATGTATTGTCATTTGTAAAAAAACTGACAAAAAAAGACATTTTTACACAACCTACATAAGTCAATTTCCGTATATTCCATGTAAAATATTTAAGTTGAATGTATCCTGTAAGACTACAATCATGCAAGGAACAATTATGAAAACTTACCAATCGTTATTTCTAAAAATAGTTTTCAAAGAATGGAACAAAATAATGATGGATACTAGCACAACTCCAGTATTCCTTTTACCTCTGTGAAAAAAGCCAAATGTAAGAAAAACATCAAACCACGAAATTATACTTTAACATAATCATTTTAAACACAGGGATCAAAACAGATTTTTAGAAGAGATAATTCATGCAAAATATCTGCATGAATTTTTCTTAGCCATCAATAGGTATTTTAATAAAACACTAAGTATTTCAAATAAATTTTTGAAGTCAAAATAGTTGTTATTCAGAGGTTTAAGATTATGGTACATTTAAAAATTAAACCAACCATGGGGCAAGAAACAGGAATTTAGAATGTTTTATTTTTAGCAAGAAAGATTGTATATTAAAGAAAATATAGTAATTGAAAGGACAGCATGATACTTATAAAAACACATGAAATAAATAAAGGAATACAATTGACATTTTTTATCAGTTAATTTGATTCTGATATTTATCAAATATTTCAATACCTCAACAATAATATAAGAGTATTAATGAGATTGACTAAGATCAACTGGCAAACAGTCAACAGTCTACTTATATTTGAAAGACTAAAAAGAGAAAGATCATCCACTTAAGCTGATGTAAAAGGATTTTTGAACAAAATTGAGACCACACAAGTTTGAAATTACCTTAACACACCCTAGCAGAATTAAAAAATAAAACTTACAACTTCTTGTGCAAGAGATTCCACCCATAAGCAACGAGAAGACAGAATCCCATACTTGGAATGTACAAAACTCTTTCTGCCACCACAAAGCCAACAGAAAAGAATAAATTGGAAGCTGGAAGGAATGGCAAGACTAAAAGAGAAAGTGCCTGCAAAAACCATACACATCATGTAGTCATTTGAAGAGTAAATAAAATGCATATCTACAGCTAATTATACTTTAATATTCATTATAACAATATTAAGAGCTCTGGGAAATTTAATACAAATGCTCATAATTAGATCCAGTAATAATTCAAAACATAAGAAAGTTTCAAAATGAGTTGAATTGTGCTTTTTGAAAGAGCATTTTTATTGGGTTATTGTATTTTTTAGAGTAGATTCTCATAAAAGGTGATGATTTATTAAGTACTTTGAACCTTTTCCAATTTTAAAACAATAAATTTCATTCTGGAAATAAACTAATACAAATTACTCTAAAATCTATTTATAAGAATTGATCCTTTGCCTTTTATTTACATAAGTATAGTTTTTAAAAAGTTCAGAATTACTAACAACTTGTGTCACCCTGGAGAAGCTGCCCTTCCCACATTGGCTATGTCGATGGTTTTCCCCACACATTCAATTGTTAGCAGTAGCAGATCCAATAAATAAAATTGAAAAGAGGGCATTAATATAATTTTCAAGGGTTTACTTAACCAGCAAAAATGAAAAGAATCTAGGTAAATGGGACAGTGGAAAGACACCATGACCAAATTGTGATATAATAGACTCAGCTCACTCAAATTTTGTTGATATTAATTTTCTGTTCATGCTCAAATAAATTTTGTGTATGGTTGAAATTACGACAGGGGCATTCAAAGGCTCCCGTAAACAATTTCAAGTTAAATGTAAGAAATATAAAGAGCAACAAAATAAAATCAGTAATAGAACACAGAAGCAGCCAATCTCACCACAGTAAGCAGCTGAAAGTGCCTGGTATCAGCTGATAGGGCCAGCCACAGCATGAGAGCAACTGTCAAGTACAGGGCCAAAGTGGCCAAGTTGCGTGGATCCAGGAAAGACTCCACCAGTGGAATGGTGCCCATCGTCCAATCACAGCACAGATCGGAAGGGAACAGCAGGAGCCACGCATTCACAGGAAGAAGGTAGTTGAATGTCAACTGACGCACTGGTGTAAGGGATGCTGCAGCGGGATTGTCAAACCTGTGGGTCAGAATAGTTTTTAAGACTAGAAATAACGAAAAGCATAACAGTGTACAGTAAACAAGTATAAACATGATTTAAATAAGGTTGAAAAAATTAGTAATTTTAGGAAATGCACTCAGCAACTTACACTTTAATACATTAGAATTTCAAGGTGTTAAGATGTCCCTTTTTTAACATTTAAAGTTCTTCAAAAAGTAAATTAAATTCCCTGATAGGATAACACCCGTTGATTGTATCGCTGAATCGGAAAATGTTATCACAGCCTATCGACTGTTCTACAGCTGTGCCGCTGACTTTAACGGTCGATCAAATCTTATTTTCTAATTTAAATTTTACTACTTTATTTTATGAATGACACAAACTCATATAAATGTAAGATAATTTGTGTACAAATATAAGACATTTTGCAATTCTTGCAATTTTAAAATATATGAGTATTTTCAGTTACTAATAAGTACTAAACGGCAAAAAATTAGTTAGCATCCATTTATAAGATTTTTTTTATTTTTAGGTTTTGTCAAAGATTGCAGCTCACATGAGGAATACAAAAAAGCAAAAAAATTGCATAGTTGCGAATATATTAGAGAAAAATTCCTGGTAAGTTTTTAATGCATTTAAGAATCAATACACACAGATTAGGTCCTCACTTAAATTTTTTGAAACAAATTCTAGTTTATTGTGTTGATCATTGTATTATTTAAGTAACATTAAAAATGCAGAAAATAATAGATTATTATTAACTTTGTAAAAACAGGTAGTTGTGCTCCCATTATTTTGACTCTTGCTATAAGAAGGCAGATGGCAGCCCCTGTGATGGCAACCAATCTTATCACCATGTTCTGCAGCCAGAGAGAAGGGGGACTTTTGAGGGTATAAAAGGTTTGGATGATCTGAACAACATCTAAAAAACGTAACTGAAAGAAAGAGGAGAATATTTTTAAAAAAACCTGAATATGAAACAGTTTAAACACAAGATAATAAAAATCATTCATTAAAAATTAAAATTGTGATACTTTTTTACTATCTGTCAAGTGAAATGGGGCACAAAAAAAGCATAAAATATTACAATGTTTTAGCTTTAATATTGGAAATAATTTTAAAGGTATACATCATCACTTGAAATGGAAAACAAATTATAAATTAATCTTCCTGACTTAACAATTAAAAACGCCAAAAGTTAACATGTTACCTAACACCAATAATATCAAATGTTTTTTTTTTTTAACATATAAAACAAACCTCTTGAAAATGAGGAATGACCCCCGGCAATAACCATCGACAATGAAATTACTGATGGTTTAATTACAGGAATAATTTCATTTGACAGAACATCCTTTCCTTAAAATAGTCATATGATGTCAGTCACAAAAGGGGCTGCTCTGTCGAGGTTCTTCTATAGCAGGGCTTTCCCTGAAAACCCCCCAAGTAGCTTCAGAACACTTTTTAGCCCCTATTTGCCGCTTAGATAATGGAATAGTTTTAGTTGTTTTCTATGGTGAAAAATTAAAAGTTTGAGGTTTTTGGGGGAGGTAGTAGTGTACCTTGTGAAGGGGATACCTGTGAAGAGGGGATTATGGGCCTTTGTCAACCTTCATCACAAGGAGGGCCAGTATACAAAAATGAGGTAAAATACTATTTTTGTAGGAAAATTTAAAAATGTTTTCTGGAGGAAGACCCCCACTTTTAAATAGTGTTCAGTATTAAAAGATGTAGAGCCAAAAATCTACATATCCTCTGAAATTTTTGAAAATATGGTAGCATCTTCCCATTATGTAAAAAACCTCTTTCGCCAGAGAAATTCCATATTAACCTTTTCAATCCTAAGCCGCCCGAGATTACTAATGAATCCTATGGAAAATTTGGGGCGGCTAGGACTAAAAGGGTTAAACTCGCCCCCCAAAAAGTATTGTACATCATGGATAAAAAGGGGCCAGAATCAGATTACTTTGTGGCCCATCACTCAAATTGTGTTTTCCATTGTGGCCCGCGAGCACTTGGAAGTTGGAATCCCCTGTTCTATAGTTTGGTAAAGAAAATATTGATACCAACTTACCTTCTGTACAACAAATATTTCGTAAACAAAACAAACACCTGCAACAGTAATTCCTTGTTCTTTGGATAAAGTTGCACAGATTATAAAAAATATGCAACAGGATAGCTGCAAACGATCTAAAATGGAAATTTAAAAATTAAGCAGACATTAAGTTAATGGATATTTTTAAAACTTTTGTGCAAACTAAAGAATGCATTTAAGTTTAAATCTGTTAGCAGAAAGTAAATTTTTACACAAGTTTTTTAAATAACTATATAGAAACCAAGGTGTACTGTGACAGTGCAAGATAAATCTGTGGGTTTCACTTTACCTTGGCTTCCAACGGTTGTATAGTACAGTGATAAATTAAGATTAGAGAATACCTTAGCATTCCATTTCAATAGTAGTAAGTACTCCAGCATTTACAATTTTATCTACCCCATATAGTAAACTTCATATATTGTCAGTGGTAAACCTTGGCTTCTACATATTTAGATGGCTCCCATAAGTTGAAATTCTCAGTTTGAAAAAAAAATTTCTTTTTATTTCTAAATAAAGTACAAAAAAAAAAATCATTCCCATTCCTTTCAGCATAACTGAGAAATAAAAAGCCAAAATAAGCTGAAAATCTTGAGCAAAATTTATGTTAAACTTAACTTTTATACTTTTATTTTAAACCCCCCAGCACACAAGCTGAGAAGCACTAGTAAACCATAAATGAAAGGGTTAAAATGAATGTGTCATACGTCATCCCTACAAAGTGTTTAGTAATTGTCTTAGTAGTTAGAATTAAGCAGACATTTTCCAGGTATTCTCAGGCTAATTACAACTGAACAATTATTATTGATCTGTTGTTTAAGAAGTTATCATGCTAAACAGAAGGACTAAAAAAAATACAAATCTGTGCTTAAATGTTAATTCTTTTCAATTACATCACTATTACTCAAACCAGCTCAAATGGTCAAACATGAACAAATAACATTCCAATTCATCACTTATAAAAGAAGCATTGACAAATTACCTGTGCTTTGGAAGGATTTGCTGCACTTGATATAGGAGAGAAATGCTAACAGGAAGAAGAGGGATGATAAAATTTCGGCACGACCAACAATTCCAGTTACCTATAATGTTTAAAAAATTACTTAGTTTTACATATGAGGTAGAATACTCAATTGGTAAATAGCAGATCTTTTTAGATGAAAATAGCTGAAGTCAAACCAAGATAAAGCTTATGCTGAAAGTCAAGAATCCAGTTTTAGCAAATCAATAAGAATATAATAAAATGGTTTGTACTTAACTTACGTTTGCACAAAGAACCCCCCATTTAATTCACAATCAAATCCTGATATGCATTGAAAAATAATTTTTACATAAATTCACACTTTTTTCAGTGTTCATTTTTTACTACTTTACTTAAGGCTAATAAGTTTTCTTCACCACATAGTTAAAATTATTATTTAAAAATATTAATTTAATTAATTTTTTATTTTCTTATCAGGTCTTGAGAGGTAATTAAATAAATTTGAAAAGTTGCATTAAATAGTTATTTTTTTTAAAACCTGGAAATAATGAGGAATCAGATTTAGCAAGCAAAAGGTGATTATATCTTGCTCTTATAAGAAATCTCATCTTCTTAATTATATTCAGAAAACATAAAAAATCATTTAACAAAATATCAATTACAACAGTATTTAGTGAATACTTAAAAATAATGTATTAATTCAATTACGAATTTTAACAAAATTCCTTGAAAAATCCAAAAATTTTTTAACATGCATTCTTTAGTAGATGTCGTTAGAAAGTTGAATTACACTTTATAATTTCAAAACATTGTTACAATACACATGGATGAATTTTAAAGTAAATAAAGAGGATATCTTTTTAAGTCAGCTAAAATATGTGCCAACAACAGTATAGTTATAAAATAAAATTAAGCCCTAGCAAGTTACAAATAAAGTTGTATAGCACTTACAGCTTCAGTATGAATTGGATGAACAGCGAACAACAAAGCTGCAACAAAACTTGAAGTAGCTGGTAAAAACAGCTGGCACATTCTAAAAAAATAGTAAAATACCAATTAAAATGTTGTAACTGAAACTAAACAATTTAATAATACACTTTTCAAGGAAAAATACATTAAATATCCTTAGAAATATTTTTTTTCTAATTTCTATAATGCCCCCTATTAACTTAATCTCAATCATTTTCAAGGCATATCATTTTAATTTTTTTTTTGTATTTCATTAAAATTTTATTCTCTAAAATTCATTTTAGAAGCAACACTAGGATTGGATTACACACACAAAATGTGATGTAGGTCAATTAAATTCAAATTCTACTAAAGAAACTAACCTTTGGAGAAAAAGAAAAATTCTGTGTATGTAAGTGCACATCAATCGATAGGCCACATCAACATTTTATACAATAAACGTTTTCAGTTCGGTATAGAAACTTTAAAAAGGAAACTATGACATAAATTAGAAAATTATTTTATACTTCAATTTTCTTGGTATAATTTTGTTTATTAATTTTTTTTTAATCCAAAGAAAATCCAATTTTTGGATCTTTAATCTTACATAACTCTAGTTCTGTTTGGCTAAAATAATGTATCACCTCTCATTTTAAAAAATAATTTTACAAGATTTAACTTAATAAAAAAGTTGACTATATTCAAGAATAAAATTTTTTTTATTATGTCTTTGGTGTCCTTATTGAGGTCCTTGAATTTTTTAAAATTACTATGCATGTTTTTTTGCAAGATGAAACAAATCTAAAACTCAAAGAATAAGAATGGTACAGCCATGAAAGGAAAGAACAATTCTTGAAAGTTTTCTTAAAACCTGAGAGGGTCAGGTTGAGAATATTTGGCTCATTTGGCATGGAATGACTCAAAGATAGTAAAAAGTTTGATTAACATTTAGAGAAATATGGTTTAAATAAATTAATGTTCCTATATGAGAATAACACTTACCTCAAATATAAGACACAGACTAAAACATGTAGAATAATATTAAATAGGTGATAGCCCCACGGATTCAGCTGATGCAAAGCGTAGTTAATTCGAAAAGTTAAGACACATAGAGGCCGATATGACTTGTGACTGTGTTCCTAAAAATATAAAGGTATATTTTTACATGCTTTTTATTTTCAAACTATCAATCGAAGACAGTTAGAAATAGAAATGAAGAAACCGAGTGAAAAAATTCGCAAACCTTATGAATGGGCGTCCCCCAGAAATCATTGAAAAATATATTAGACAAGGGGGTGGAAGGCCTGAGATCCTTGTTGTCTCTTATGGCGGAGATATCATCGAATACAAATCCGCAATCCAAAGCGTTGAAGTAACACACCGTTGAGAGGGCAACAACTGCAGCAAAGTGCAGGAGCCGATTGTGAGATCTGGTATAAGTTTCTGCCATCTGGAAGAGAATATAAAATCACAACCTATTCAATCAAACAGTAAAATTAGGTACTACGGCTCGGGAATTAGGTACTCGGCGGCGAAATAAGGAAGTTAAGGGCCGTATTCAGAAACTTTAACACGATTATGAAACGATTCGAGACCGAGAACGACGTCGAAATGATATCGAAACGATCATTTTCAAACGAGTACTTCAGCTCTCTCGTTTCCTCAAAAACGAGTAATATAGCGGACTCTGATTGGTTGAAAAGAAATTCGCGAGGTTTGCAAACCTCCCAGCGATGACGCGAATTTCTTTTCAACCAATCAGAGTCCGCTATATTACTCGTTTTTGAGGAAACGAGAGAACTGAAGTACTCGTTTGAAAATGATCGTTTCGATATCATTTCGATGTCGTTCTCGGTCTCGAATCGTTATCGACTCGTTTCATAATCGTGTTAAAAGTTTCTGAATACGGCCCTAAAACATATTAAAATGTATAGAAGATGGAACAAAAAAAATTAAGTTGTAATATATATATAGGGGCAAATTAATGGGCGCAATATCAAATAGAATGAATAGGAAAATGTTCACGAAATTATCTGCAACATTTGAGATGTTCGTGATTGAAATTTGAACAGTATCCTGTTTCTAGGACGGGGCCTAAAAACAACCACCAAGAAGATGATAAGCGTAAGAACTAAAACGAGACTACACTGCTTAAACGCGCCAATGCAATTCTCCTTATTAAACAAAAATGCAAAGCGAGCAACACAGAAAAAATTAAACAGGTAAAAAAAAAACCTCCCCGTCGAATTTAGGAAAACAGCGCGAATGACACTTTCCACAAAGCAGCGGAACCGCCTAATGACTCTGCCCATCTCTCGGGCCTCCATAAAGAGAAGGAGGAGGATCATTAGGGCCGAGCCTCTTTAATTTGAACCCTCCAGGAACACAGAATGCGAGTAAAAAAAAAAAATTCGCAGGTTTTGTGTGGAACTTTTAACAAGTTTCAAAAGTGAAATCTTATGCATATTAAGAGAGAAATCTGAATTTTCTCACGAGGAAATCTGAATATTTTTGCCGCCTCGTAAGGAATTAAGCGGAAAACATACACACAGATGGAGCACAAAACGAGAGTACACTAATGTGCACGTACGTAATAGTTAATTCTGAAGTGTAACACTACCATTATTTCTATGTTTCTTACAGAGTATAATCGATCAAATAAGAGAAGTATATCCTGAGAACATCTCGTTAAGGAATTGATAATTATTTTTAATAAAAAATACCCCAAAATGCTCCAGTGCAGATTGGATTATTTAAAATCGTGGATATTCTCAGCTTTTTCAACTTTCAGTTAAATTAGCGCCGAAAATTGTGGCTCATTCATAGTTAAATTTCCTTAATTCTAACTCTTTTTATTAACACGTTCCCCAATAATGACTTTTCGGAAATTGAAATCTTTAAAGATGTTTTAAGATGAAAGTCTCGTACAAAAGCAGCCAGTCACGAATGCTGCAAACGCATTTTCCATCTACTGCCCGACTTTTTGAACGGTGACCATGACGAAAAAAAAAAAAAACTAACCGAGTCTAAATTATTGTGCTCAATATAAAGTTAAAAACTCCAAATCGCTTTGATTTGATGATACATATTTATTAAGTTTGAAATGATCTTTTCTGTGTGAATGCCTTTTCAAATGTTTTCCGTATTAGCAAGACTCTAGAAATGTCGTCATTTTCAACTGTACCTTTATTAGAATAACTGTTGAAGCTACTTTAAAATAATGTCTTCGTGCAATTTCAGTCTTCATAGGTAAACTACGAAACGATTTCGAATCTCATTCCGATTTCAATGACCATTTGTGTAAAAAAATGGAAGGGTTGGATTTTTTTCAAACAAAGTTTTACCCCTGAAAAGTAAGAATTATGGAATGTCTATTGTGAGTTAAGTAGTAAGTACATACTTGAGTTAAGCAACCATTCGACATCATCATTATGAAAGATTGAGCAATTTTTCTAATGGTTGTCAAACATACAAATGAGTTCCTAATCAGTTTTTTACAGCCATATTTCATAGTGATGATATTTAATGAAAACTTCAAAGCTCAATGAAACTGATGAAATACTTCTTCACTAACTGAAATGCAGTCTTCTAGATCTAGATCTTCTAGATTAACCTTTGTTAAGTTTGGGAAATCAGATTTGATTTTTTGAAATACAAGTAAAAAACAGTTCTACTAATTTGTTCTCTGCTAACTACATAGCATAAAAATTCGTGGCATGGCATTCCGGTGGTAACATTCTTCGTGTCGATGGATAACTCACAAGCAAAACAAAATGCATTAAACCTTGATTAGGGGCATAAATTACACATCAAGCCAGATGTTGTCCCATAAAATCTTAACCCCCACCTAAAAAAACGAGTGCTTCCTCGATTAGTTTTGATAAACAGGCGACGACGGGAAAAAATTAAAATTTGTGACGACAAGATTATATTTATCCCTAACAGTAAGGGTAAAAACGGACCAATTAGTGTAAAAGCGCATCGATGTCCCGCAATCATTAAACACACAAAAAATACTCTGCTGGTCCCCCAAAAAGTGGGATGGCGAATTCAATTATTCCTTCAAAGGGGATTATCACAGAAAACCGCATGATAATTAAAAGCACACATCACAAAAAATAATAACAGAGGAGAGAAAAAGCCGGACAAAATGAAGAATTATGGTAATGAGCTATTAATATCAGGCATGGTTAAAAAGCGGACAATGCATTACAATTCCGGTGTATTTTTCTGCGGTATTTATTTTTGGGGATAATTTTTTTTCGGGGATGGCGATAAATAAAAAAAATAACTGTAATTAAAATGAATTACGATTTTTAAGTTGGGATGTTTTTAATAACGGGTTAGAAAAAAGATAATTTTTCAGAGGAATTATTATTGAATAAATTCCCAAAATATTCAGTACTTTCAGAAAAAAGTTGAGTAATTATAATAACTTTATGTAGAAAAAAAAACTTTTTTAACGGAATTTCTCATCTCCATTTAAAATGTTAGATGCGCACACAAACTGCGTTTTTAATGTTTTATAAAAACCGTTACAAAAAGACTAAAATGGCGCAAATAACGATACCAATTTATTTTGGGAGAAAGTTTATTTCAAATCTTTGAAACCTGATAAAAAAAATGTTAGAACTAAAGCTATCGTATTATGAAATGAGCACATCGAATGACAAAGGTACAAAGCGAATCAAAAACGTTATCCTAGAAAAAATTTAAAGCAAATTTGTACTGTCTATTTCTATTATTTGATTTCTAATATTTTGAGACGAAGAATCAAACCAGTAAATCAATGTTTTATATTCTTTAATTTGTGCAAATAGAGTAGAACTACTAAACCTATATTTGTCTAGTTCTTTTTATTGAATTGATTACGAGCGTTTGTATTTGACAAATAATGCGGTTAAAAGAAAGATGGTTTTCGAAAAGGTTCAAAAATTCAGAAGTTGTTTTTCGAGTTATGCTTTCAATCCCTGTAAAACTAACTTTTCCTTGCTATGAGGCAGTATGCAGAAAAAACAACTTCACTAATGGCTAGATCAATCATTGTGATGCCATTTTGAATGTGCAAAAGTGGCAACATTGCGTGTGCCACCCCTATTGCTGACATTTTATAATGAAATTTTCAAAGATATTTCTCTCTACAATATAGCTCCTTTATATTTTCAACAGCAGATTAATTAAGGAGAAATATAGTTAATAGTTGTAAATATCGTTTGTATTAATAAAATAAATTAACCACTAAAACAAAACCGACGAGGTCGTAATAGCTTTATTCAATGGGTAGAGGCTTGAGTACGGAACCTCTACCTCTCGTAGTAACAAGGGAAGCTAGTCTTTTCGAACAAATTTTCAAATAAAAAAAAATTCGTTTTTAATAAAACCACTTTAACATTCTTTTAATTTAAGTTGGAAATGTGTTAAACTTTCTACCTTTCTTGAAAAATTGCTAAACGATTATATTTTCAACCACAAATTTTATAAACAATGAGTGAAAGTTTTAAAATTTGGCAAATCTCTTTCACTATCATACAATAACAGAGAACTTCAATGCAAACAATCTCCGAGTCTCATTCATGGTAACGAGACCAGTCAACTCTGGGATATATCGACTGATCTTTTCTCATATCACGAGAAAAAGAAAGGTTCACCTCACATAACAGAAATCAATCAACCAGTATCGGCAAAACAATTTAGAAAAGTTGAGCCCCATTCGAAAGTAATCCGCGATACTTTGAAAAGAACCGTTAGAGGAAATGGTAACTCTGGTTTGGTTTGACGTTCGAGACAGTCCCGTAAAAACGATGTATTCAGGGTTTTATTATTCAAAATAGAAGGAAGAATCATTTTGATTTTGTGTTTTTCGACCCAGTTTGCCGTAGTAGTGAAAGGGACTCTGAAGGATTTCTTATATCTAACATTCAACCGATGCAAGATAAATAATTCAAAGCTTTATTGCTTTGCGATTTTTCGAGAAAAGATACGTTCTACACTAAATTGTTTTGTTATTGGAAACCTCTGAAAATCCACGAAAGTACTCAGTTACCACCCACTAACACTGGATATAGTTTGGAGAAAAAACCTCAACACATTTTCATTATTCTCATTTATTATCAAAAGACTGACACACAGTAGGTTTCATAAAATCAACAGGGTTTTTCAACAAATTTTTTTAAATAGAATTCCCGAACGACACGATAACTAGTTAAATTCAAAAAGAATTTCAACAAATTAATATGTGTAACTATAATTTCTAGGATTATATACCCCCACTCATTCAAGTAGTCTTTTTTTTTTCAGTAACCTTTCACTCAGGTGTCACACTTTTGGAACGAATTAAGTAATCAATATTTTTTCAATATCAAGTAATCAATTTTTGTTTTTTACTTTAGCTTATGATATGATGATTGCCAAGGGTACAACTAATCTGATTCTAAACTGCCCAATCCAAATCTAGTGACCTTACCCTATAAGCTTGATTTATGTCAAATAATTATAGTGTAGTGGGAAACAAAATCTTTAGTATCGTACCAGCAGTGAAAGAACAGTTTTTAAGTGGAATGTCACAAAATTTGAACTTCCTTTTTCTCCTCATCCCGTTGTGTCACACCCATCGAACCTCTCCTTCCCTTCGTCATAAGACGTTCTTCATAAATGGTCGGGTCCCTAAGTAAGTTAAGTATTGTTTCTATCAAAGCTACGAGTAATTAAACATAATAAAGACAGTACTTAAAATAAATTATTTTAGTTTTAAACAAAAGAATATGAGACATCAAATAAATTTCAAAACAAATAAATTTTAAAAATGAGAGGATATGGAAGTAAAATAAATATGTAACTTGGCAGCGAACTATCCCTAGTAATGTGTTACTTAAATCAGGGTATTTTAGACCGCGCTAGAATAGGCAACTCTTTTGTGGTTACAAAAGTAGAATTTTTTTTTCAAAATTTCTTAAAAAATAGAAATTAAAAAACTTTTTTTAGCCCCGTCAAACGTCATTGAATTACATTCCTTAAAATATAACATGTTTCGATTTACGAAGTTTCCAATTAAAAATTAGGTACTTAATAAATCAACTCTGTTCTGAAACTGTATAGCTATCTAACTTTATGCGATTGTCTTGCTCCCTCTGCTCGCTAACCATCGTCAAACCCCCTGAGGAATACTTCGAATTTTTTAGCATTACTATAGCAATTACAAACATTTTAACTAATAAATATTGAAATTAAAAATGACCAAAAGTATTTTAAGGAGTAATTCATGCTTAAATAAACTACTACAAACTACAGAAACTAAGAAAGAACTAAAAACTAACTACAGAAAAAAACTAAGAAATAACTACATTCGTTAGGTTGAATAACTTTCGAGCGCTAATAAAACGTGTTCAAGAAATTGTTGCTAAATGGTTCAAGAGTAGATAAAACCTCCTAAAAAGTTGTTTTTACTGGAAATCGTCAACCAAAAAATTTTTTAACAATAAAGATTTCTTCGAAAAGTATGCAAAACCTTGTGATAAATTGCACGTAGTAATTAATGCGGCTTTTAATTTTGAAAGAAAAGGATTTGCAACAAATCAAGCTATTGTAATTTTTCATTCTCGGTTTCATTCGGAATTCTACCTAACTGACTTATGCCCGATTGGTCCAGTTAAGCGGTATTGTTTTGTAATTAGTACACTATGCAAATGCGTAAAACACTTTTCCAACGCTAAGTTAACACAATAATGAACACTTCTAATCAAAAGCGGTTTGATTGTGCTGCGAATGTGTTGTGTGAAAAAAAGATAGTGTAAAAAACTTCAGTCAGAAAATGTGTTCTTTAGTGTTTCAATCCAAATTTAAGAACACCTTCAGATTCTAAACACATTTGACAACACTATTTTTAGAACACATTTTAAGCTCTTCTCAAAAATATTCAGAACACCAAGATGATAAAAATGTTCTACCTGACAACACATAGAAAGTAGTGTTGTTGATTTGAGGACAAAAAAGTGTTAATAAATATATTTATTTTTGTGTGGAGCGTTTGCAGTGTGGTTAATAGTAAGTAGATAGAAACTGTTAATTACTAAAATATAAAGGAGAATAATCTTAACGTTACAAATTGCGAACGGCTGGGCCTCACCGTATCGTTGCCAGAAGCATGGGTTCTCCTGAAACGGGAAAAACGCAGCAGGCTTGGGGAAAGAGAGAAGAGAGCGCGTCCGGGATCCGGGAGAGCTCCGATCCGAATGACAGAGACGGTCGCTCCGGTTCCCGTTTTGGGGTAGAGGGGGAGGATGCGCAGAGAGGATCGGGAGTCCCTCCCTCCTCCCCTAGTCCATTCATTCCGGGAAAGAACAGCGCGCAGTCCGGGACCAAAACGGGAGAGGAGCGGACGTCTCCCCGGAAGTGCGAGAGCCGGGATTAGGATCGGGAGGGGGGAGATACCGATAAGCCGGATTCGGTCAATGTAACGCAGTATTTCCACTTATCCGATCCGTTGCGTTACGGAGAGACCTATTGAATGAATCATAGAGTCAAAAATGAGATTATTTTGGGCATTCTCACTGTGATTTCTCCCACTGGTGTTGTCGGATTGGCGTAACGCAACAGATGAAATAAGTGGAAACTGTGATTGATAATGATTTTTGGCGCATCAATTTGTAGACGTTTCACTCTGGGGGGATTTAAAATTATTTTTGATGGCTTAAATTTTTCTTCACGACTTCAAATAGGGAGGAGGATGGTTATTAGTGTGATATTTGCCTCGCGTTTATGTTTGTTTCACTTAAACGATTTGGTCGGTTGGTTGATAAGTGTTTTACAGCGCCAGGCCTATATAAGAGCATTTAGCCTCAGTCAAGACTAAGTTGACATTGTGAAAAAAGCGGAAAACAATTTGGGTAGTTATAATTTAAGCAGAGAGAAAATATCCCTAGAATTGTCGGTAACTATTATCCATGTAATTACAAATGCCGCATCATGGATGGTCACGCGATTTTCCCACTCTCCACACCTTTTCCCTCTCTGCTACCATGGTTTCAGTAAATCTTAATTATTTTTTCTACGCCAAATCAGCCACGGTTCAGTAAGAAACACTACATTTGAAGTAAAAATTTAATGGAATGAGGAGTTATAAACATGAAGAGTAGACGAGCGGAAATTTCGAGCCTTAAATTATGTGTAAAAATAAAAGAGTGTTGTTTATATTTGCCTCATTGTTACCAAGTTTCCCCATTGCCCTTTGGCGGCTAGGAGCGAATTTAGCAGAGTTGAATCCCGAGAAAGCTTGTACTGGAAAATGTTAGATTTTTTTCCCCAACATGTTTAATTTTAGCTCTAATAGCTTTTATGGGTCTTGGTCCCCAAACATCTAAATTAAAGTGGTGGATAAGAGCCAGAATGCATTCGTAGTTTGGAATTAATTTGGATAATGCATTTAGTAACTATTAAATGCATTTTGCATATTTTTTTCTGTAATTTGTTAGTCATGATAAAATCGTTATAAGAAATTTAAAGGTATATTTATATTAGCAGTAATATCGTTTAATTTTTAAGAAGCAGAAAAAATTCCATACAAAAATATTCAAAAATAATGATGAAGGAACATTGCTTAAAAAACTGAAACAATCAAAAGTACTAAAAAACAAGAAAAAATCCTATCTACTCGCTAGACCTCGTTTTATCTGAGCTCGCGCTACGTTCGACTGTAAATCGAAATAAATTACCACCACATCGGGAATGGCCATCGGGCAGGCAGTCACAATTAATCAGACCTTAGAGATACAAGGAACCTAATCCCGCACAATTAATTTCCTCGGATAAAATACATCATTCCTCCAAATTCATTCATTCATTAGAAATCCGCTAATTCCTCATCCCCGCAAGCCGCAATAAAATATAATCTAGAAATCATTTCACTTCTACTTCTACCGCCTCCGATTCAGAGAATCTAATTCATAATATAGGGTCTATTCACAAATTATGCCACAAAATATACTCCGCCCTTCGTAGTCCATTGGTTGAAATCTAGAAAATTTGTCAGGACGTATCCAAATTAAACTTCTTCCATTACAAATATTCAGATATTTTTTCACTACCCCCTTTTAATTTGGGTATTTATTGATTTTTCGGTTCAATTCCGTTAGAGTCCCCGCTAAATATCGGCCGGTTCTTTTAGACAACAAAAAGTAGAAATATTCATAAATAATTTCAAACTCCTGAATTAAAATGTTTAATTAGATCAATAACTATTCAGTTTATTAATAAAAGTCAGAAACATTTGTTGATATTTGGATATATTTAGCGATTTGGATATTGGCGATATTTAGCGGGGACTCTAACGGAATTGTACCATTTTTCAATGCCGTTCACTAGTCAATCCAAGTTTAGGTAGTCGTGTCAATAAATGGAATCGCTAAGTTAAGAACGCTTAAAGATGGAAGAAGTTCCCTATGACCCTGTCGAGGTCATTAAATAAACCCGAATTTCAAATTCAACACCTTTCTTTACTCTTATTACCTGTTACATCAAAAGTAGCAGTGAAATAAATAGCTTTCGTGCAACGTTACCGTATACGATAACAGCAATGAATAATCAGTTACTATACTGTGTAATGTCATAAAAGCTTGAACTCATCTAGTAACATTGGGTCATATACTAAATACAGGATTTCTTCCCTCCTTTTACATGTGTAACGCAATTTGCGAATGGCCCCTGACGTTTGGACGGGACACGCGCCAATTCCGAGAAATTCAAATTGAATACTACAGCAGCAGATTAAAATTGGAGTCCGCACACACAAAGAGAATGAATTCTGGGAGGAGTATTTCATTAAATCCGGACGGAGTAGCGAGAAGGGCGATTTCATTCCCACGTGCAGAAGAGGGGGGAACGTCACACGGCTGATAAAATAAGGGAATTAAAAATGCCAGTCGTCGCAAGTTTCTGTGACAGGTGCAATTTAGGAAAAAAGGGAACACAATGAGAAAATTAGACTTCACGTAAAATTTTTACGAATATCATATTAAACCGAAAGATGCTGTTTGTAAATAATCTAATACGAGATGGCCGAGTTTTTGGTAAAAACAGATCAATTCTCGAGAACGTATAGGATTTATTTTACTTCATAAATTAAAATTTTACCATTTTCAAAAGATACATTTGATATTTTTTACTGAGTGTATACTCCTAACCAAATATAAACTTTGATCTCCGTATAATAAGGGCTAGAGTTAAGAAGGCGCATCTGAACTCGTCTGTCACATTATCTCGGCGCCCCCCCCCCAGTAATAATAACTCAAACAATTAAATAACTCCTTCCCAAAAATTTTTATTTTACGCTTTTAAAGTAATCAACCAATTTTATTATAACTCAATTATACCGTTTTTATAGATATGTATTTGACAAAAAAAATATATAGTAGATAAACAGCAACACGTTTTAATAAATTGCCAAATGCATTCAGATTTGAACACCGACTGAAAGAATCCTTATGCATCGAAAACCGCATTTGTGAACCTAGGAAAATGAAAACTCGGCTTTAGGGATTTTGTGAAGTAATTTTTTTTTCAGAAAATCTCATAACAATTGATGGTCTACATAGCAAAACAGTTAAGTGTTTCGTTTAATACGAAGACGACCCCAAAGGACTCGAATATTTCACATATTAAAGAATACTTCAAACCATGAAAATGATACCTTATTATTTGTTTTTATAACCCAAGTGGTTCACCAGAAATTTAAAATAAATAATTTTTTTAATTCCTTGACTGTACATCTTCCTTCCTACCGCACATGTGATTTAGTTGTAAAAAGATACTTGTCTGTCTTACGGTTCGTAATGTGACTGGTATTTTATTTGAAGTGAATTTGAAGCATTGTGTATCTCCAAAAGTTATAAACAAATTATAATGGTTAATAATTAACTCCACAACATGGATGACAGATACACATCATATTACTATAATATTACTTCAAGACGTTTTTGTTTTCATAAAAACTTTGTTGGACCCTTAATTCTTAGGCAGAAGATTTTGTGGGCAGAAAGTGTTTTGTTTCATACAAGTCTGTCAGTGACAAGTTCAAACTAAATAGTGGTTATATACCCCGGAGCTTTTAGTGCTGTTGGGGTCACAAAAATATCCAGGATTTCATACATTTAAGATTTGAGAGACATTTTTAGAAACAAATTCTGACCAAAATGTTTGAAATTGATTTAATTTGATAGGCTATTTGATGAACGGAACATTGTTAAACCAGGTTGGTTTAAAAATAATAAAGTGCACTGTGGTTCTGATTTTGAAAAAGAAAAGGTACCAGATGCTTTTGAAGAAAAGTGGAATGCGATATTCCAGGTGTTAAAAAATACTAACATTTCTTGTAGCAATATTTTCTAAAATAATTGAGTTTGCAATGTGTTTGCCAGGAGTTGAGAGTTTTTCCAATCAAGGGGAACATTATGTCTGATGAAACAGGTAAACTTTCTGTATCTTTTGTTAAAGATTTTTAATGCAGAACATACTTGCAGAGGTTTTTATAATGATATTAAATGAAACAAACAACTCTTGAAAAAAGTAATAAGTAAAAATGAATAAAAGAATAATATTTCTTTAATAAATGTTTTTTACTTAGTTTTTAATCGTTAATGAATTGATGGTACTTTTTGTGTAATTTCAAATTATGTCCTTGGATGGACACAAGAAAATATGTCACGCCTATCCTAAACAGCCCTTTTAATAGTTGATGAGAGGACATCCATAAATTAAGTGAGGTAAAAAAGGGGGAGGGGTACACATAATCTTTTTCCACATAAACTTTTAGCTTAGAAAATATGTGGTTTTTCTTCATCATTTTTAGCATAAAAGGAAAAATGATCAGATTAGTCAAATCATAATTTCAAGTTAAGATCAATTTTTCATTTACTTAAAATGTATTTTTATTAAAAATTTTTGCAATGTGTATGTTAATTGTCATCTCAATAAAATAAAACAAAAGGTGGTAAGAACATATTAATTTATTTAAAAGCGATAGAAAATATCTTGAGAATTTGATAGGGAGGGTCCAGCAAAATCTAACCAAGGGGGAGGAAGGGGTCCAAAATTCAGAAAAACACCTCATGCATGTAATTTAAGGACATCCCTTGAAAAACTTCTAATTCTTTTACTATTCCTGATTTCTGGATTAAACAAAAAATATTTACAGTCGAATCCACTTAACGTTATCTAAATTGAAAAGTCACGATCACTCCTATTTAATTTGTCTGTAAAATGTATCGTTATATGTTGTCAGTACTTTGCTTAATGTTATCAAGATTTATTCACATTTCCTTAAAAACGTATGTCTTCAAGTTTCCTTTGGACTTACGACATAATAATTTAAGACACCCTGTTTGTCAGTGCTGTTTATTGATTTATATTTATATTGTTGCTATATTATTTTCATGTATTGTTCACTTTTGTTTATAACATCATCACGTTTTAGTTCTTTTTCTTTTTGTATACAAATTTCTAATTATTTCTATGCATGTTTCGTTCACCTACATGGATCTTTGTGCAAACCAAGATGATGTAGATATTTTTTCTCATTCTATTTGATTGTAAATAAATAAAAAAATAGGTAAAAAACAACATTCAAACTAAAAACATTTCATAAAAATATCAAATTATATTTTTTTAATTTGTACTTTTCACTTGACATTACTTTTTCAAAAATTGTTTGTTTCAACTTAATTTTATCATAAAATTCACACCAAGTTCTGAATAAATTCGGACGTAAAATAGTAAAACACAATTTCAAACATCTTGGTTAGAATTATTTCATAGAAATTTCTCGCAAATCTTAAATGTATTTAAAAGTAGGGGAGAGTAGGGATGAATGGGACAGGGGATGAACAGGACAGCTCAATTTTTTATACCTTAACTTCACTTTAAATTTTTGATATTTCACCCAGAGGATAGTAATACATATCCTATTTAACAAATGTGTTTATTAACATCAGCTTTCATTTTTGTATAAATTGGACCACTAAATGCATTTTCCCATACTTAAAGTAACTTTTTTTTGTTTTACTTCTGTAAGAAGTTACTTAAAAATAATTTAACTAAAGCTAAATATTTTACTGTGTGTTTAAAATGTACTTATATTAGTGTAGTTTACAATTTGAATGGAGAAAATTTATGGTTATTTCCCTAGCCAAATTTTAGTTTTTTGTTTTTTAAAAAGTGGGTATGGGGATGAATGGGACAAGAGCTGTGGGGATGAATGGGACAGTTCCATCTTCCCTTTATTTCCTGGTTTTAAAACTTTCTATCAATAGCTGGCTATATTCAACTCAATTTAGTAATTTCTGATAAGGTAACTAAAGTTGGGTGCAAAAATTTATGTTTCAAACTTATGTGCAAATATGCAACTTCTTAAATTTCAAACATGCAACTTCTTAATGTGGAAATATACAACTTTTTAATGAGCAAATAATTGCAACTTTCATCTCAAATATGTTATTGTTAAACAATTATTCAATCTAGGTTGGTTTTTATAAGCTCATTTTTTAAGAAAAGTTCCTTCTGAATTGCCAGAAAATGTAACTACAGGAAAAAAAAATAGCTTCTGAAGGGTTTCGCCACACAATAAAAATTATCTATTTGCACTACAAACCCATGAAGAGCGAGTAGATTTAATAGAAATAACATTAAGCCTCGCCCATTGAACTGAAAGAACAAACTTGCTTCAGTTTAAATTAATTTTACTAGGCATGGAGTTAAATAAATTAGGCTGTTTTTTCCGCTTTAAATGCCATTTTATTTTTTTCTTTGGAAAATATAAGTGAGTTCCTTTAAAATGTTAAACAATGTGCAATATCAATAATAACTTTGTTATTTTGAAAATTTCTTACCTTTTTTTAACCGTCCCATTCATCCCCACTTGTGTCCCATTCATCCCCATCACGGGGATGAATGAGACAACATACATGCACTCATAAAAACTATTATTGCTATTAATAATGATGGTTAAATGATCGAATACAAGTAAATATAAGTAAATAACAGTTGAAATATTGGTATGCAAGTTGTTACAGAACTAAAAAATATTTAATTTTGGAAATATTAATCAAAATGTGAAATTTGTCCCATTCATCCGCACTCTCCCCTATATTTTCCCAAACATTAAAACACATAATAATCCCGGATGTATGGTAAGCTTATATGTAGCTAATCATTTAATTCCGTATTAGTTCACCCAAATCAGAAATTAATAAAAAACAAGTTGAATACCTGTCAATATTTAATAGGACAGTTTTACAGAATTGTACCTTCATTGCATAACATCAATAATCAGGAATGTATCTCCATTCATTAATAAGAATTTGGCGAAATTTATTGAAAGATAATCATTTTATAATGTCTCAGTATCATAAAATACCAGATAGTATATTCTTTTTCTTGGGATTTTTAGAGTAATTGAGATAATGATCAATTAATCTGAAAAATCCATCCCTAATTGAGAAAAACACTAAACTGAATCAATCAGCTAGAAGTCATGAGCATCCAGGATTTATCAAAGCAGTGCATTTCACTTTTAGAGTTTTGTGTAACATAGAAAATCATTTTTGTGTCAACGTTTATGCTAATCAAGCATTCAAAACCAAAATTCAATAGCAAAAATTTTTCCGCAATATTCATGCTCGATGTCAACTTACCCCGTAATTTCTTGTAGTTTACGAAATAAATTTCCAAAATCAACTTAATAACATGCTAAAATACACATCTAAGGCCACAGATTTAGCATAAGAAACACACATTTCATTTGACAACCACCGGAGCTAACGTAAACACGCAGCCATTAAATTAAAAACGATACGATACACAAAACGATATATCAGTTTCGGTTTTGAAAAGCATACAGAGAAAGCGTCTTTAGTAACCTTCTTTAGCGGACCATATCAGGCAGCGGCACTATACGTGATAGAATAAAATATCTTGACAACAACCCACAAGCAAGCAAAAAAAAAGTTTCTGTAATCTTTGTTGAGCCATTCCTTATCTCTACTGTGATTGGAAAAATAAGGCGGATTAAAAAGAAGGCGTGTCATTAAATTGATTCGTTCAACCGATGAGAAAAGAGAGAGAGGATTGGCTTGACGAGAACTACAGATTCTTGTACAAGCGAACAGGCCCCGTTTACATGGACCATATACCCGGGTATAAGTGGCCGATATACCCAGCAATAGGGAAAAATGCAGGGTATAAATAAATCCACCTATTTACTCGGGAATTTGAATACCCGGCTTTCCCATGATGCATTTCGGTCTCACTCAAAGCAAAAAGTCATCCATGTTAGGCTTAAGTGAGTACTTGTTGGAAAGTAAGTTGTTCTTTGTTATTTCAATTGGATATTTAAGATTGATTACTATCTTAAATGTCGAAATAACTTGAAAATAATCCATTATGAACGCAAAATTCCAAGACGAAAACAGATAACAGAATGTAAACAAACTCAAATCGCAATGAATGATGGGACCAGTGACGTCTATACCAAGACCCTCTATATAATGGCCTCACAACTCGGACGGGTGACGTCACATTTTCCGCCACCTTTGACGTCACATGCAAAACGACGCCATGTTTTATAATTCATTTTCCGCCACCTTTGACGTCACAGTGACGTAGTTGTCAGGCTTTGTATATAGAGGGTTTTGTCTATACCCGGGATTTGAGGACTGGTCATGTAAACGGGTTTTTAGCACGGTTTTCAATATCCCTTTCTCCTGCATTATACCCGGGTATAAGAGTGGCACATGTAAACGGGGCCTAAAAATAGTGGCGGCTCCATGGGGTTTCAAACTTCTTTGTAAGCCACAGGCGTAAATAGGCCTGGGCAGCCTGGGCAGGGCACTGAGCTATAAACAAACTGGAGTGACAACCTCTGATAATATAACATGCGACCGAACGTGCCGGCGCGGAAGGTCACAATTGCCCGGTTCGCTTGAGCGAACCGGGCAAAACAAACGAATTTCTCCATAGACTAACATTGTGTGAGTTGAACTATTTCTAGAAAAGCCCCTTTTTTAAAAATATTTTGAGCAACATTTAGAATGGTCGTATCATGCTGTGCATACAACTGTGCCAACAGATGGTGAAAACTAAAAGAAGATGGAAATCTTTTCCGCGCAGACACAAACTTCGATAAGGTGTGATGCGGTTTCGGCACGCTCAGTTGTCACTCCAGTTTGTTTATAGCTCAGTGGGGCAGGGTAGGGCAGGGTGGTGGGGGCTCCTGAAAGTTCACAGATCTTGGTCCTAAATCCATTTTAGTCGCCCCCAGGATGCACCTCCAAGTGTACAATGTCTCACAGTACATGTCTCAATACAATACATGTCTCAACATAGTACATGTACAATGTCTCACAGTAAAATCATATTTCAAATATGATATATCAGCTTCATTAACTTAAAAGAAAAGTCTCAATTAGTATATTTATGCACAGTTTGTTATGAGCTGATCACTTAGCTATGTTTTGATAGAAGCATGTTGATGTTGCGTTAAAATTTGTTACTTAACTAATAGCAATTAAATTAGTAATTTAACTAATGTTAATTAAATCTATAAATTAATTATAATTAATTTTTATTAAACTAATTAAATAATAACAATTAAATTAGTTTAATGAATAAAATAAAATGTATGAAGGTCGGGGGGACAGTGGTGGATTCAGGGGGGTGGCACTCTGGAAAGTGCCCCCCCCCCCTTGGACCCAAAAAATCACTCATAGTATACGATAAAAAGTCCCAAAAAGTACTCAAAATGAGTTAAAACCCTACTTTTACAGGTCAAATTTCCAAAAACAAATTCTGGGGTTGGACCCTCCTACCCCCCAGCAGTTGAGTGATATTTTTTAGAAAATTCCCAAAATTTTGACATTTTTCTCAAAAGATAAAGGCGATGGTCTGAAAAAGTGCCCCCCCTTGGGTCCGTGCTGGATCCGCGCCTGGGGGGGGGGGCTTTTTTCTACCTACCCCGGGGCCCATGAAGGTCTAGTTACGCCACTGTTTGTTACAAATGTTTATGTCCATAAAGAGTTTAACCTTTTTGAACCCTTAAAAATCTAAAGGCAGAAATAACCGTTTTTAACACTCCGAATCAAATGCATTATCCATTAACAATTCTGATAAGGGATGAAAATAGCGTAGGGAGGGGACTGAGGTCCCTTGAAAAGAATCAGGGTACGTTCAAATATTACGTAAGCACCTAAGGGGGGAGGGAGTTTGCTCTTTGTTATTTTTCCTGACAAGGGGGAGATGGAGTATGAGTGATACTTACGTAAGATGTGTTACAGACACTGTATTTTCAAAAACCTCTTGTTTTTTAAAGTAATCTCAAAATTCAACCAAAATAAATATTACACAAAAAATTGAACAAGAAAAACAAAATCAAATCTTTTGACTTCACAAGAAAACTTTTAACGATAGGTTAAGTGTTCATAGAGCGCAATGAATTTCTGGAATCTAGTAGGCATTGATAAACATTTTGTACAAAAAAACAAAGGAGGGGGTCGGGTAGTTTTCTTAAGTAATTATGAAGGGGAGAGATTATCCTCAACAACCATTGTAAACCAAATTTCATTAAATTCTGCTGGCAATTAACAAAGAAAATCACCTCTTTTTTCACTTTTAATTTATATTCAATATTTTGTCAGACCGTCTTCAAATTAGAAAGTGAATATTTTTAACAACTGGGTAAAAATACCCAGTTCCCAGTTGAGTTGTAAAGAAAACACTCTGCAGGCCAGTTTAAATTCAAACTTACACCCTTTAACGTTAAACTCCAAATTTTTTTAAATGAAGAAATTTGAAGAAATAAATGCAAAAATAAATACATTACAAGACATATTTTTTATCTTCAATAACAAGCTTAAAGATTTCATCAGATAGCGTTTTCCTTCCAAATAATTGAATATTTATCTTCTTCGTCATGCCTTCGTCCACATTCAATTCAAAGATCTACGGAATTTTTTGACATACATAAATTTATCGGAAAACTACGAAGAAAGTGAGGAGTGAGAGTGAATTAATTAAATCTGGTCGTTCTTGAACGAAGCAAAGTAATTTCTTCCTTTTGAAGCTTCCCCATCTGTATGGTTCCTAAATAATTCACCAGCAACCATTTTGAAATAAGGCAAAACACGTATGATTTTTTTCTTCTATTTGCTGTTTTCACTAGCCCCGAAAGTCACCTTTGTTTGCCCTAGAAATATAATTATTTTACTTACTACTCTCCCACGATATTAAAGTTTTACTTCTTCTCTAACCAAGAACAAAAGCTAGCAATCGATAAATCGGTTATCTCGACACATCCCGCGAAAGAATTCTTCCTGGAAAATATTCCGACACGTTTTGTATTCCAAAGAAATCTGAGTAATTAGATTAGGGAGACACAGGATGGGACGGCGTTCCATAAATGGTGGCCGCATAAACAAACATCTTGGAAATCTCTGGGAACACTATTTCTGGAAGAATAAATCCCGACCGCGCTTTTCTCAGTTGTCAGATTTCTAATCGAATAAAGTGGGAAAACAGAAAAAGTGAGTGAGGGGCCCCTGTTAAGGGATGGTAGAGAGGATTCTGATTCGGTACGACGGATGGCACGGTTCTCTCATTATCTGCTCAGAAAATACAGAACACTTACTTTACAGTACTGTTCTTATGAATTAAGTGAATGTTTTTTTCTCAAAAAATTTGAACTATCTTCTCTTCTTCTTGGCAATATTTAGTATGATGTGGTGTTGAAAATCCCTTCCACACGAGATTACTCCATAGCTTTTAAATAATTAAATTTATCTGATTTATTCATGTATTTTGCATCCTGCCACTTAATAGCCAAGCGTTAAAACTGATGTCTTCAACAAAATAATATATTAATTTTTAACAAAAAAAGATCGACTTGAAAAAATTGCGCTTAAAAGGGATAAATGATTTTTATCCTAAAAACAACAATACTACTTTTTAACAATTTTTGAAGTCGAAACACTCACAATAAATTAACAGTCCTAGTCCTCACTAACATGAAAAAAAAGAACATGTTAGCATATAACAAAAGAAGTTGATTTACAATTAAAACAGCAATATACGTAGTACCTAACTTTTTTACATCTTAATAAGAAACACGATGAAAAGAGAGCACTTGAAACATCTCTAGTCTAAAAGTGGCTGAAAAGGAAAAGAGCTCATTCAAGAATTCTAAACTGATAAAACTACATCACCTGATCACATAACTAGCTATACAGTAGGCCGGGCCGAAAAAGACGAAAGTCAAAAATTTGAAATGTAATAGTGCGGAAAAGATGTAACACATTAATACAAGCATAATGCAACAAAATTTTTTGAAATCGGTCAACGTTTGACCCTCGCGCAACGCGGTCAAAGTTTTGATGTTTTGGTCATTTTTGGGGAAATTGGCCGAAAATTCCTAGATAACGTGCTCGAATATTGTCCTCAATTTTTTCATGGTTGTATACCTTCATTGTCTATCATATGTGTCTAGTTTCATTTCTTTGTGACCGAATGTTTAAGAGAAATAAAATTTTAAAGTTTTAAACTTTACGTTAAGTTGCTTTTCCTGCATTCTTAAAATAGCCATAACTCTAGAACAACTACACCCAGAAACTTGCAACTTGGGTCATTCTATTCATATTACTTTTCTGATTAAAATGGCATGAATCTGGACTAACTTTCTTTTAAAAAAAGTATTCAAAATCTTTAAAATTAAAAAAAAAATGCAATTAATTCATTAAAAATCCAAATTTTTGTAAATTTTTGAAAGTTTAATTTTATTACAACTGAACATATCTTAATAAACATGCCTGTAAAATTTCAAGTTGAAATTCTAATATTATCATACGGAAAAAAAAATTCAGCATTGGTGTTTAGGGATTTTTCTTAGAACCGTCACACGGACGACAAATATATATAAATTTTATAGAAATCCAAGAAAACTATAATTTTACTTAAAACAAGCAATAAACCAATGTATTTGACAGCTCATATAAGACTGGGTACAAAAAAACTAAGGCAAAGTTAAGAATTAAAAAAGCAATAGTCCGTAATAATACAACGCTTGCTTTAAAGTGCAAATTCAAACACCAAAAAACAAAATAAAGGATATATTGATGTTATTTGAGTGATTTAAGTTGAGGAAAACCTTGAGAAATTTTGAATATTGTGTAGAGAAATGAATGTCTGGTTAAAGTGTGGGAAGATTTTTTCCATAAATAAAAACTTATAGAGACATTAGAAATTGTTGATATATCTTTTAGTAGATGAATACGATAAGCATCTTCCAAAGCAAAGAAAGCAAATGTACTACATCATAAAATCACATTTTTAAGAGCTATATATCAAGGGGGAAATATCTGCGAATATTTATTTAGTTGGAAAAAGCCTGGGAATTTTTTTTTATCTTATGAAACTTTTGTAAGATATACTACGCTATACTATTAAGTCTCATGTTTAATACGATCAACCCATACTCATAATTCAACTTATTATTGTTAGATTTCTTTAGAAAAAGTGATTTATATACGGACATAAAAAATAAATAATAGTGTCAGTTGGATTTAGAAACAGACTCCTTGCATACGAACAAACATTTAAAGCGCAAGAAGTAAATGAGTGAAAAGCTGCATTCAAGTTTTTTGTTGAGCAAACGCAAAATTAATAGAAAGTTAGAAGATCATTCATTCTTAAATGTTAATAAAAAAGCCTGTATGTTCTTTTTATTTGCTATAATAATAAATTTAATGGCTTTTTTTTAATTCTCATACATAAATAGGTATTTAACCGTTAATAAAGAATATTCTTGGAAATTGCACTAATTACCAATGCCAAATATTTTTTCCGTTTGATAATATTAGAATTTCAACTTAAAATTTTACAGGCATGTTTATTAAGATATGTTTAGTCGTAATAAAATTCAAATTTCAAAAATTTACAAAAATTTGGATTTTTAATTAATTAATTGCATTTTTTCTTAATTTTAAAGATTTTGAATACTTTTTTAAAAGAAAGTTAGTCTAGATACATACCATTTTAAGCAGAAAAGTAATATGAATAGAATGACCCAAGTTGCAAGTTTCTGGGTATAGTTGTTCTAGAGTTATGGCTATTTTAAGAATGCAGGAAAAACAACTTTACGTAAAGTTCAACACTTTAAAAATTTATTTCTTTTAAACATTCGGTCACAAAGAAATGAAACTAGACATATATGATAGACAATGAAGGTACACAACCATGAAAAAATTGAGGATAATATTTGAGGGCGTTATCTAGGGATTTTCGGCCAATTTCCCCAAAAATGACCAAAACATCAAAACTTTGACCGCTTTGCGCGAGGGTCAAACGTTGACCGATTTCAAAAATTTTTGTTGCATTATGCTTGTATTAATGTGTTACATCTTTTCCGCACTATTACATTTCGAATTTTTGACTTTCGTCTTTTTCGGCCCGGCCTACTATACAGCACGAATACACCATTAAGTACAATGCTAAAAACTTCAGTTCAACGTCTTAAAAATCCATTTTCTCAATATTCTTTGCTAAACAGACTATGTAAAACTTGTGGTTAGTTTTTCACTCTTCGTTACTTTTTGGTGTTTAAATTCTGTTTTACTTTGTTTTAGTATAACGGCAGCGCACTCAATGTTATATGGCATGAACAAATGGTCTATCGCCGCTACTATACATAACAATTAAGCTGCCTCTTAAGTTGTATTCTTGAGAAATTCAATGTTTCTTTTCTAATCATAATTCCTTATTCTATACCTCTTAAAGAACAAGAAAATTTCTCATCTAGGTGATAATTATAATTAGTTTTTTTATGAAATGTTGTCTGCAGAAAAACAAAGCATCACTTAGAAATTTTTTTGATCGTAAGAATTACTACTTTATGTACAAAGATTAGATTCTTCCCATTTCATAAAGAATTCATATGTTTGTAAACTATTTTAAAATATTAATATACTACAAGTTTTGATTAAAATATTCTCGTTATTTATGATAATCTCTTAAATACAGAAAGAATAGCAATTGGGAACTTCGATGCTTTTGAAAGCTTATTTAGGGGTAAGTGCATAAATCAGCTTGATTCAATTAGTTCTCACAAGTAAATCAACGGAATGGTTCAGTTGCTCTCCTCCTCTCAACCAACAAAAAAGAATATAGAATTTAATTCGCGCAGAATTAGAATTTCGCGATTAACAATATTTATTTTATTTCCCCACTTTTCTTTTTCAAAAAAGCGCAACTTAGGATCACTCAACTACAAACTACAGTAAACCTTTTTGATTTAGTGAAAAGTTATCTAAGACTTCTAAGAATTAGCGCGAATTCAGCTCTATTCGGATAAAAAACATAACCAATAACAGCTAAGATCAGAAAAGTTGCTCATTTTTTTTTGTTAAGATAGTTCTTTTTCTACGACTTCCTTCAAGGCTCCAAGTTCATCTTTCGTTGCCTAGCAACTTGAGTTTCGGTTTCAGTTTTGGGTAACGGAATCTGAGGAATGAAATCAAATTGTCATTCTTGCTATTAATGCTTATTAGAAACGTTCGCTATTTTCAAATCGCTATGGATTCCGACTTCGATATGAAATTACGGGCAGTTCTGGAAGCAAGAAACGGAGCCCATACACTGGATATTTTGAACATAGCTGCTTTCTTCGCCCCTGATGAAAACATTCGAATATGCACGTTTTCGTCCGTAATTCCGGATCAATCTGAGCTGAAAGACGCCATCCTGTTCCTTGAACGGCTCGTACTAGTTAAGTGCTCCAATGAATCGTTCTACGTTCCGAGCAGTACTGGAGCCAAATTGAGGGACCGTCTCAAGTCTGTGTCTCAGGAAGAAGCCATTTTGGAAAGGGCTATCCTGGTGCTGAACAATACGAAATATATTGAAAGTCCTCACCTCATCTCGGTGTACATGCATGCCAAGCCTCGCCCTACTTTGTACAGTAAGTTGGATTTGCTACCCGGGATTATAATTTTTGGCATGATTAGAATCAAAAAGTTCCAAGAAGCCATCGATTTTGGTACTGGATGCCTCGATTTACTGAAGAAATCTCTCGGAGACAGCCATGTGACTATCTTGGACTCACAGATACAACTGGCTGCTGCTCTCGTTGTGGTGGGGAAAAGACAGGCAGCTATAAAAATGCTGACGGATGTCTACGAGAAAACGTGTATCGTGATGGGCGAAAAAGAAACTCGCGATGCCTTGCAAAATCTGGCGAAGATTGTCTTAACAGACGACCTATTACTCATTCATCCAGAAAATGAGCTTTACTTACGGAAGATAGTCTTCAGGAGGAAGAGAATAACCGAAAATCTGGATGATCTGAAGGTAAAGAAATGTATCCAGTATGCACAAGTGCTTATTCCTTTCGGTTTGACTCGCGTTGCAATTTCTCTTCTTGAAGATGTCATACGTGTGAGAAAAAGTGCTTACGGTCTTGTGGATGGTTATATCTATGACGCTATGGAAGTCAAGGGCCACTGCCTGAATATGGAACGCCGGTTTCTAGAAGGAATGATTACTCTCAGACGTGTGTTTATACAAAGAACGGCTCTCTTTGGTTTTCATGGCGAGAAGACTCTTGGTGTCAGGTATTACACTGGGCATGCTCTAATTTTGCGTGGTGATCTAGACGATGCCTTGTGGTTGTTCGAAGGATTAGAAAAGGATGCGAAGAAAGTTGTCGGTGAAACTCATGACTTCTTTCTGGGAGTAAAGGAAAAAATTGTGGAGATCTACATGTTGAAGCAAAACTTCGAGAAAGCTCTTGAACACAATGAAGAGTTTTATGAAAAACTTGTGGCAGCCTTTGGTTTGATACACTCCAAGTGTTTCGAATGCAAAATGACCAGGGGAGAAATTCTATTGAAGATGAACAAACCGCAAACAGCTTTGAAAGTGTTTGAAGATCTTCAGGAAAAAATCAAAAACACCTATGCACCTTTAGATTGTATCGAACTATTGCGGATGATAATTCTATTAGCAAGAGATCAATGCATATCGTTCAACGCCCCCGGTGGTTCTTTGCATTCGTTTGCCAAAGAAGGTGACTTGGATAAGGTCCTTTCTCTGATCTCAACCGGACATGACATTGATGGAAAGGACCCAAGCGGCATGACGCCATTGCATTACGCTTCAGCATTCGGAAGAGTTGAAGTGGCCAAGGGGTTGATCGAAAGAGGGGCGAAGTACAACTCCAAAGCACCCTCCACCCCTATACAGGTGGCCAAGGGGAGCGAGATGACGGCGCTGTTGAGAGCGGTTCAATCCTTTTTCGAAGCAGCCAGAACAGGCAATATGGATGCCTTGATCGAACTCTACTCCAAGGAGCCTTGCTTGCTGGGGGCGAAGGATGACCAGGGCTGCACTCCACTGCATTGGGCAGCCCTTAAAGACCACACTGACGTCACGAAGTTATTTCTCGACCTCGGCTTCGACCCAACTGCCGTGTCCGAAAAGGGCAACTCCCCCCTCCACATCGCTGCTTCAAAAGGTCACGAGCTTATCGCTAAGATCCTGGTGGGGGTCCTGGGACGGAACGGATTGGACGGCAGGACCA
Source organism: Tetragnatha montana (assembly GCA_963680715.1). NCBI lineage: Eukaryota > Metazoa > Arthropoda > Arachnida > Araneae > Tetragnathidae > Tetragnatha > Tetragnatha montana. The sequence goes on from OY796685.1 coordinate 33,458,074, forward strand.
CCGCGGGGGGCAACACCCCCTTGCACGCGGCTGCCCAGAAGGGGCACTCGGGGGTGGTGAGGATCCTCCTCACCCACGGGGCAGACTGCACCGCGAGGAACGCGGCCGAGAAGACCGCCGCGCAACTGAGCGGGGAACACTGGGGCTGCAGAAACCTCCTGGAGCTAATCGAGGGGCTGTTCCAGGATGCCAGGAAGGGTGATGTGGAAGCTGTCTGCGGGAAGCTGAGGAGCCTGGGAGAGGAGGATGTCGCTGCTGTGTCCAGGGCTAGGAATGAGAACCGTCAAACCCTCATGCAAGTGGCTATGAAGCACAAGCACTTCCAGTTGGCGCAGAAGCTCGTAAAGCTGCTGAAATGGCAATTTTAGTTCTCTATACTAAGGGAATTTCAGAACCTGAATATCAGGAATTGTGTACCCCTATGGTGAGTACCTCAATGGGCAGTCTTTTTTTTTTCTAGAACAGTATTAATATACCATAATCATTTGTTCGCAGTTTAAAAATCACTTGAATTAAAAAATTCATCGATTGAAGACTCATTAAAGTCGGTAATTTGTGTTAAGATGAATATCATTTGTGTAATTAATTAGTGTAAAATTAACCTTATGTGTGTTATCATAAAATGTAATTGCAATATACTTTTGTATCTTTTGAAAATGTGTGATTTTTTCGTTATTTGTATTGTACAAGTCGGCGAGATATTTAAGATGACAACAATCTTGTGAAAATCTTAAGTTTTCTCAAATCAGCGAACTTGATACTTTTTTAATATTTTAAATTCTTGGTTATCAAATAGCTTGGGAGGGGTTTATTTAGTATGGAGAAGAATATCATTAAAGAGGTTATTAAATTAATAATGTCTGTTTTATTATAAATTTGTGTAATACAATAATGATTCCCTAAAAAATATCATTTTCCTTAAAAAAAAACCCCTTCATTTTGATTTAAAAAATGCTTTCAACTCATTTTTTTTTTATGAAGTTTGGACATTTGAACCAAGGAATTGATGTAGTAAATGTAAATGATAAAATAATATTATTACTTGTCTTCATCTGACATAGATTTTCCTCCTATAATACATTTAAAAGAAAACTGGTAATAACATTGATATATTCATATATATATTCATTCTTGATATATTCATTCTTGATATTTTCATTTCATATATTTTGAAAACAGCTGAGTGATTGTGTGCTTTTTTGCTTTATGCCATCTTAATTGGTGTATGAATATCCTTAACCAGCAGAATATTGAAAGAAGAATATAATAATATTTTTTAACCCTCTCCTAGCTTCCCTAAATCTGCTCATTATGTGCAATTGTATGTTATTTCTTGGTCATATTAAAATCATAACTTCTAGAGCAAAAGTCTGTAAATAATAAGTTTAAATGAAAATTCAGTCTATTAAGTCTTCCATGATTACCTATCTTGAATAGGTTTGGTGTGTAATGTTTTGTTATTCATTCTAAATTTGTTTCTACCTCGATCTTTAAAAAATCATTCATATTTTATAGATTTTTTTGTCGACACAACTTATTGTTCCTATGAGTACATTTTTCTCTCTTAATACTTTATTTTTTCACTTAAGTGAAATCTACTGTTATCACGTACAAGTAATAGCAAAATATTTTTTTTGATGTATCATGTATTGGTTTTTCATAATTATTATGTTGAGTGTAATATATCTTGACTTTGGAACAAAGTATTTTAAATAGTGGTAAAAGTTTTTAAATAGCAGTTTAATAATGAAACTGAAGTTCAAATATATCCTGTGTTTTTTTATCATATCTTGAAGAATAGTGTGATTTCATTGTTAGGCTAGTTCTAATCCCTTTAAGTATGTTTCTGCTGAGATCTTTAATAAAGTTCATTCATATTTTAAATGATTTTGTCTGATTGTCTTCTTCTTGATATTTTAATTAACTTATTGTTCAAGTTTTTTGAGTAAATTAAACAAAATTGGAATAAAATTTCATTTGCTTGTTTAAATTCCATTCTTACTCAATTCAGGTCCTGGAACATGAAAACTATAAATGATAAAGTTGAAATTACTCTAATGGTTTAATAATTAGTGACTTGACTAGTCTTTAATTACTCTAATCGGCAAAATAAAAATATTATGTGGAATTAATTTGCTTCTTTTTCAGGAAAAGAAAATTAAATAGTTAATTTATGTCATGACCAGCCTTTGTATGACCTTACTTCGAATTGCGTGTTTTTTTTTCACAATTAATCGCTCTCGCAAATAACAGTTTCCTAGAGTCCGTTCTTTCTGTGAAAGTAGAGTTGTTATATATATAATTTCTACTTCTCCGGGTCCTGGAAATTCTTAAAATTCGGAGCAGGTTTCATGATTAACAGGAAAAGGTTCTGGCCAGGCAATAACGTATATAATAAAACGTAGGTAGTTTTCGATTTGCAGAAATCTGAAAATAAATATGGAATTCCCCAAATGTATTTGTTATAATCACATTAAAAGGTTTCGAATTCATTACAAAATTTCTTACTAAAATTTAAAACAAAAAATAGTAACTAAAATTAAAAACGGACTTAATATTATAAAATAGTTTTTCTATCTCTTGTTAAGTTGATAAAAATTGAGCGCACATCCAATATACAATAATAGAGTTTATGGGGTAAGCTATCGGGTAAATTAATATGTAGAGACTAAAGTTCATGCATGAAGTATATGACAGACATGAAATCAGTATTCACGCAGATGACTAAGTGCTGAATTATTAATTTATGTACTATTATAAAATTCTATAAATCTAAGGATGAAATTTATAATTACAGTGTGAAATAAAGAAAGGTCTCAGAGCTTGTAGAAAATATTACCAGTCTGTCAAGCACTCGGAACTGTTTCTGTCTTAAGTCATCATCTTATAGTCCTTTTTCATAAAGACCATTAAGTTAAGGTCTTATTGTCCCATGTGTTAACTGTCACTTTTAATATTTTAACTTCTACTTTAACTTGTGACGTAATCTTTTGTATAAATACTGCTGTTTTTGGTAATACACGATTGATGTCAAAACTTGCGTTCTCTATTAGTGTGACCTTTCTGTCCCTCCTGAGTCGTCAAACTCAAACAATAAATATGTAGAAAATTCAATCTTGAGTTTGCAAATGAATACTTTAGTTCCATTCGTATATGGATAAAAGTTCAATTTATAGTTTTGAAATATTTTTATCACACCATTCTATTTATAGTTGTTAGGTTACTGTGAACTGCATGAACTCGTCTTATTAGTTTTAGTCGTTTATTGACGTGCGACCAATGGTAGGGAAGAGTTCTTTCTCAGGTTAAGTTTGTATTTTTACTTTGTAACTATGACAATAGGAGTTAACTTGTGGCGAACTGTCCGATTATTTAAATGGGTTATAAAAATTCATATTATTTAAACGGGTTAAATGGGTATAAATTATTTAAATGGGGCCAACTGAATCGATTATAACTCCAAAGTGTACTTTTGAGTCATATGACCTTCGGATCGGTACCTCCACGTAACTCGCCTCTTCTGGTGACCGAGACGTGATAGCACGCACTTTCACCACCTTCACTGTAATGGATTTAATTTAAAAGAAAGGTTGTTGGGGGAAAATATGGTGGAAATACAATTAGAAGTGCGTTGTGATAATTAATAAATACATCATTGGAAATACAAAGTAATACATTCATGATAGGCGTAACGAGGGGGGGGGTTATTGGGGATGTAAACCCCCCCATTGCATCTAAAACATGAAAAACTGAGAAATTTTCCCTTTATAAGGAAGGCGGTTTACAAAGAACTGTTCTTTTCTGAACTAACCCAAAGGGCCTCAAAATGAACTTAAACACTACTACTTTGAGAGATAAATTTTTAAAAAATTTCTGGGGGAGGACCCCCAAATCCCCTTCTGATATTGTCCCAAGATAAGTGGCCTCCCCTTTTAACTTAAGAACGCGTGCAGATATAGTCATAAAAGGGGTGTCTATTCTATAGGTATAGGAAAGTGTGTGTGAGCATGCGTAAAACTACGTAAATTCAACTTAATTTAGCGTGTGTTTCAGGGGTTTTATTCAAGACATTTCTCTGCGCAAGATTTCTTTTCGTTCTAATCGGATAACTCCTGTCATTGACTCTAGCAGGTGTTGAAAATTGTCGCATCGAAGGATATGGCATGGTCACTTTCCTATACCGGTCACTTTCTATACCTATAGACACCACTTTTATGACTATATCTGTAGGCGTTAAGGGGGTGGACAGTTAACTTGGGACACCCTGTATATTTAAAAGCTATTTTTTTGATTGCCCTTCCAAAAGTAACATTTACAACCAAAATAGCATTTACATAACTTCCAAAATAATACTTATAAAATTATATTTTCCATTTATTTAATTTAAAGCTGGTTTTATTTTTGACTGGTCGGAGTAACCCCCCCCCCCATGAGTCAACTCTAGTTACACCACTGACATACATTGCAATAACCTCAGGATGCTCTTGTGAATCCGTGTTTGAATTAAACACAGTAGTTAATTAATTAACTTTTATTAGTAATTACTAAAAGTGGAAGATACGTAAATTATTGATGATAATAGTACAATCAGTAGCTCAACCAAACTTTAAGTTCAGAACTTTTCATTTAAACATCTCCCCTCATATTTTATGAAGTTTATTTGTAATAAATCTTTGTTTAATCTTTTGTCTTGTGTTTTTTGTTTGCAAATAAATAAATTTATTTGTACTCTTCTCATATTTTATGAAGTTTACTTGTAATAAACTTCATAAAATATGAGGGGAGATGTAAAGGAAAAGTTCTGAACTTAAAGTTTGGTTGAGCTGCTGATTCATACCTGGATGTTGATAAACAGGAAGGAACAACTAAAGGCATTCACAAGTCAGTTAAAAAGAAACACACAATCTTGAGGTACACTGTTTTTTATTTTAGATATTATTTTTTATATCCTTGCTACATGCATTATCCCATTGGCAGGAGAGAGGTGGTGGGGGATTGGCTTGGGATCTGCCTTTCTCGAATATACAGAGTGAACCAAAAATCCTCCCCCATTATAAATTTCAATAACAAAAACACAAAAAAAAGATAAAAACACGTGTTTTTTTGCATCCATCTGGGAAACTCAAAACTTTCATTACAAAATAATTTGAAAATCAATAGTTTGCAAAATTTTATATAAATTAGAAGTGAGGATAGATTTCATGGTTTCTGTCTGGCTATTTGAATTTCGTCGCACTTTTTCGGCAAACGGCCTCAAAGGAAGAGACTGAGCGGGTGAACTTGACAGTCATAAAATGAGGAATTTTTGAGGGTTTAGGAAAGATGAGAGGAGAAGGAGTGATGCAGATCTATCACATATCCTTTTTCAATCAGCCTTTTACTTTTGAAATTCAGCACAATCCCCTTAAACCCTCAAATATTCCTTTTCCCCTCAAAAACACCACCTGCTAAATATTTGCTACTACAAAATATCCAATTCCCCTTCTTTCTCAAGACACAACTGTCTCATAATTTCTAGTATCGACTCCAATGGCTCCTATAACTTTGACTTATTTTATGACTGTCAAGTTTTCGTGTTAGGATAGGATGTTTGCTTGACACCCATCAATCTTACCTTCAAATTTCGTCAGCATTATAGTATATTTTACAACCAATGTGATAAATTCAATTACATTTATCAATGAGTATTTATCACGTTGCCTGAAATACACAGTCATTATAAATAATGCCCCGATTTATCATAGTACCCGTAACATATACACAAAGGAATACAAATTTCAATATTTTTCCAAATCTACAGATGACTGTTTAGACAGATGTCAGTATATTTATAGACAGTTTCAAATATTTAAAAATTTTGTTTTGAGGGTTTCCTTTCTACATGAAAGGTAATAATTTAGTAATTGTAAAGAATATCAAAATTGTGTTAAAAACAATCGAGTTCTATTGATGCGTTTTTATTTCCAAGAAAAAAATATTTTACTTATATTTGAATGCACTTGTTTGTAGTGTTATTATGTTTATTTACTAAGGAAGGAAATTCGAGGAAAAAAGTTAAACAGCCTTTAACTTCAGGAAAAATGTGTTAGTTAACATACTATTGATCATCAGTTATTTTATTGGAATAAATTAAACTGTCATTGAAGATTTTTTATGTTTTTCCCTCATGATCTCTTGCACGAAAACCAAAAATGAAATTATGTATCCAATCAGAAGAACGTAAAACGCTCCGGACAAGTCGTTCAAAGTGAGCGGTTCGTCCACTCTTCGGGATGAGCTACGATGTCCCATTTGGATCCATTTATTGAACAACTCGTCTTTTGCGTGCTTCATATAGAGTCCGGAGTAATTGATTCTTTTTATGGCCAAATCTATGTCTTTCTTACAGCAAAACGTTTTACTGACTGGCAGCGAGGCTAGGACGGAAAACTCGTTATCTTCGGAAATGTATTTAGTTGATCGAGGCGGTTCTCCATACTGGGAGTATAACACTTTTCTGATACTTACATAGGCGCGTTTGATTCCGTTCTTCGGTTCTTGCACGTTTTGAGAGCACCAGTGGTTTTCTTCCATCATTCTCTGTATATACACTAGGTGTTTCTTCCCACTCGTCTTGAGTAAGTGATTTACAAATGTACCTTTATCGGTGTAGGCACAGTACTTTCCCTCTTCTATAGCAGCCGCAAGTTCTCTGAAAGTCTTCACCGGTTTCTCTAATCGCGGAACGGTGAGGAACGACAGCAGAACTGCAGCGTAACTGGCAGGAATGACAAAGCAGAAGAAACGCCATATCACCACTAAGTACGTTCTTTCATGTAGCATTTCAATATCTGGCTTAGAGACTACATTGCACCATGTACTTAGTAACACTCGAGTAAAAGTTGTCGTTTTTTCGTGGATTACTACATAAAACAGTACAGCCATAAGAAAAACCGATACTAAAATGCATAACCATGACACCACATCAAACGGATATGCATAAGAATAAGCTTTAGGCAAAGCTTGAGGTAGATCGGTGGCAAAAGTGTAGCTCATCTCTGTAAATTGCTCACTCAAATCCACCTCTTCGATTGATAGTGTACTTGAATAAGCCAAACCAATATCTGCTTTACCCGTCTTGACCATCTCCGTTATGCCGATAACATCCTTTACCTCTACAATTTTTCCAAAATGTCGCCTGTCAGTCGATTTGAGGTGTTTGAATCTTCCTTTCAACGCGTGGAGTATGAGTCTTAGAAAGTTTCCGAATAACCCCTTACCCATAATATCCCTCTCTGAAGTTATGAATAATTCGGTAAATTTCCCATTTAGAGTAGAAATTGAGATATTACCCGGAAAGTAATCCATTGAATTCTTTTTCACCATTTTTTTTATCCTTTCATACGATAAAGAGTAGAAATTAGTTCGATATTATGACAGAGATAATCGGAAAGCTTGGAAATGAAAAATATAGGTATATGCTTAGAAAATTCAGTTTTCACGAAGTTGACTATATCTAGTGCTGAATACTAGAACTATTATCAAATTCTAAATCTAAGGTTAAAATTTATAATTACGGTGTAAAATACAGAAAGTTTCTTATTGTTTCATGGATTTCGTTCAAGTTATCTAAGTGGTACGAAGTGAACGTTATTCGAAAGTCGTCTTACACAAACAATAAATTTGTAGAAAATCCAATCTTGTGTTTGCACATGAACACTTTAGTTCCATTCGTGTAGGGATAAAAGTTCAATTTATAGTTTTAAAATATTTTTTTATCACACCATTCTATTTATAGTTATTACGTTGCTGTGAAGTGCCTGAACTCGTCTTTCGTAAGTTCTCACTTTAGTTTCTGGACAGGATTTGCATACAGAGGGAAAATATTTTTCTATAATTATCAGCTTTAGTCGGTTTTTTATCACTGACCAATGGAAGGAAAGGGTCTTTCTGCAGGTCAAGTTTGTATTTTTCCTTTGTAACTGTGACAACAGTAGTTAGTTAACTCAATAAGTATATCACCCCCATACATTATGGATTCATTTCATAATAATGTAGTAGAATCAGCATAGAGTTATACCCTTTTTATAATTCCTTAAATATACTGCTTTATCTAAAGCTGATAGAGAGTGACTTCAAATACACACTATATAACATTATTAAGTATATTTAATATCATCGCATAAATTAAGTATATTTAAATTACTTTTGGTTGAGAATAGTTAATGTTTTTTTAATAATTAATCAATTCAAAGTACGGACATTGACGCCAAGAATGATCCGCAGTATTGCAAATCTTAAAAAAGGGCTTTTTACCGAATGACTTTGAAAAAATTCAGTTATTTTCTTATTATGATATAATTCATCAAATTTTACTATTTTTTATATTAACTAGGGGGCCTGCCCCCTGCTCGCTATCGCTCACCAACCCCCGGAACTACTTCGCAGTTCTTTTTAGATCGCTTCGCGATCTCAGCGAGCAAAGCTCGCTTGTTCCATCTTACCAATCACCCCGCTGGTCGGCTTAATTAATGCTCCTTTACAACCGAAACTACTTATCACTCTTGCTGATAAATAACTTAATCCAAATCATCCCGAAAAAAACTATTGCTGAAATATTACTTTCCTAACTTAAATTGAAAATAAAAGAAATCACACATAGTGAGCTATCGCTCACCAACCCTCTGAACTGCTTCGCAGTTTTTCTCAGATCGCTTCGCGATCTTAGCGAGCAGAGCTCGCTAGTTCATCTCAACAATCCAGCAGAAGCCTTTTCTCCGAATAATTTAATTGAAATGTTAAAAAAATATTCAGCAAGTCTACTAATAACCATCAACCACTTTGTAGAAAAAAGCATTGTTGAAAATAAAAGAAATCAGACTCCAATAAAACACGCATAAAACTCGTCTGTTTCTCTAGTGAACGGCGAGAAAGAGAAGAAAAAATTGAAACTTTGAATCTTAATAATTCTAAAACTAATTAGAATTTTTGAAAAAACAAAAAGCCAATATTTTTATAAAAATTATTTCTATGTGTCTTTAAAATATCATAGTTCTACTGTGATTAGTTTTGCTTTTATAACGAAAAAACAGAAAAATCTTCAAAATTTTCGAAACTTTAAAACTTAATTACTCCAAAACTAATTCGAAAAAAGGGCGACGTGGTGCAAAACTGCACATCTAAGAGTATGTGTCTGCAAAAAATCATATTTCTGCTGCTAATAGATTTTGCTGGGGGCGAACTCGCAGCAGAAAAAAATAATTTTCGACTTTGACATTAAATAACTCTAGAACTAATTATCTCATCTATTAGCTTTTAGAACGAAAACGATCCTCATACACTTGAATAGAAATGTTTAAAATTTCACAAATTTCCGTGGAATAGTTTTTGCGTAGTGAGAGTTCAAAGTGTTCAAAAATAAAATTTTCAAAAGCAGCGGCAGCGGCAGCGGCGCACAGTGGGACGAACCCATGTTAAAATTTGGACATTGGTCAAAATTTAAAGTTTTTTATTCGGCTTTTAAAAGCATGAGAATATATTATACAGACTCCAAAGACTATGGACACGAAATTTTGATTCCCAAATTTAAGTTTTTCCACCTTTTTTTCGAACTCAAAAGCTGTAAAACGCTGGGAAGAATGGGCTGATACGATGAAAATTCATGATTGACTCGTTCTCGTTTATTAGAATTGCATCGAATCTAAAATAAGTGTTCGGTCCTAATTTTTTTATAGACAGCTATGGTATAGTGTAGGAGTATATATGTGTGGAAAAAAACAGATATTGGAACCCTTTTGTGGTCCAAAATGAGCACTTTGCTTACAAAGTAGTATACTTTTTGATTGAAGCGTCTAGAAAATCGTCTCGTACAAAAAAGCTTCAAAAGTCTTCAAAGAAAGGATTTCACAGACGTGTAGCCAAGATATTTCTCTACAAAATATGTAAAAATTACCACCCAGTTTTACCCATTTTGTCCGCTAGCCCTGTTTGAAATGGTTATATCAGAGTCAAAGATCGACAAATACGAGATGGTTGTCATGACAACTTCACATTCGTAATAAAATATTTTACTCGGCATCAAAAATTATTATCGATTAGCTTCTCCAGGAGAAAGAAAAAATTAATTTGAAAAATTTTAGATTTTTATTCGAATTTTTGAAGCTATGAAGTTTTAAATTTCTTAAATTAAATTCATTTAACATAGGTTGATTAGTTAATTGTTTCAAAAATTTGAATTTCAATTTAAAATTTTATTTTATTTTTTTTCCAGGAGAAACTAACCGATAGGACATTTTTAAATGTTTGTTTCTAATCAGTAGTTTTATTCCGTTCTTGGACTCAATGCTATTTATGGATATGGATGTAACTGAATGATAGTACTACTAAATTATATTAGGATTTATTTATTAAAATGTTCTTTTATTAATACTCTGTGCTTTATTTTCAATCATCCCGCTTTATTTGTACTTAAATATTTCGATACGGATTACGTATAATATTATACGGTATTATAGAACAAAATGATATTCATCCCTTAATTCAAATCTTAAAACAGTCTTCACTATTCAATTTAGCGCAAAAAATACATAAAATTGACCCATACCGAACATTTTACGTTTAGATAACAGGATGAAAAAGGCATGTCCAGTGAGAACACCGTTTCGTCCCACTGTGCGGCGGCGGCGGCGGCGGCCGCGGCGGCGGTCACTGTTACTTTTTTTTAATATAGAGAGATAACAACAAAGAATTATTGACTTAAATCCTTGACTTAAATCTATAATGTTGTTGTTGCCCATCCCCGAGATCTAGCTGGTATAGATCAAATTCATTAAGTTAAACACTCTTAATCCATCCATCGCTATAAATAACATGATTTAAAGAATTTATTGTTAGTTTCTTTCGCAAATTACGAGTCTTCGAAAGTGTAAGAACGTTTCCTTCAGCATTAAGTCACCAAACGCAGATTGTGGAGAGACCGGAAAATTTGATAGAGGAATGTGTAAAATTGCTTGGAAAGTAATTATTAAGTATTATTTTTTTTACTACATTGTGAAACATACAATATTGAATAATTACTACAGGAAATAGAAGATAAAAAAGTGTACTTTTTTTTATAAAGATTGCTATTTGAAATCTTTCGGAGAGCAGTTTTTTTATTTCTATAGAAATTTCACCAAGTCTTGTACCAAAAGTCCAAGTTGTAGAAAAAGATTGGAAAACCACATTTACTTGAGAGTTTGTTGTTGTAACATTTCTGCAATAGAAATGCTTCTTCAAGGATAGAATTTCATTTTAAAATGTAGGAAATTTTTGATTGCTTACGTTCTTGGCTCACAGGTTTAAAAGAAAAATAAAATGAAAAAAGAAAAAAAAAATCCTCATTTTTGTTTTTCAATGAGAATGTGAAAGGGTAGAAGGTAACTTTATTTTCACTCATTTAATGATATTAGTAATTAGTTGAATGGTAATAAAATTTTATTTTGCGAAGAAAGTTTTGAAACAATGAAAATAGTAAGTAGGAATGCTTGGAATGAATTTGCTTTTTTTGCCCTGACAAGGGAGGAGGGGGGTTATGAGTAGTGCTTACATAAGATGTCACAAACACTGCATTTTCGAAATTATCTTGTTTCTTGCAGAAATAATTTCAAATTTAAACTAAAAGTAAATTTTACAAAAAAAATTATTGAACTAGGAAAAAAATTTATTCAGGCGAGTATTTCTTATGTAATTATGATGGGGGTTGCGGTTTGCTTATCTTTGCTGACAAGGGGGAGGGGGTCAAATGTGACCAAAAATGGATTTATTTCCTAATCAAGTAATAAAACTATTAAGGAAACCATTTTTATACATTACTGGGAAATGCGTCATTGGTTTTAAAATTATTTAATTTAAAATAATTAAAAAGTATCTGAAAATGCTTATGGATACAGATGATTAAAGTATTTTAAATTTACTTTTGGCTATGAATACTTAACTGTATTTGTGATCAATCCTAGCTAATATTAGACGACCTTTCAAATATTATAAATAATGTCTGAAAGAGTTAATAAGTCCCTTTTCCTCAACCGTAATATACCTTTATGTCTTTGTTATACCTTTTATATACAGTTATACCTTGTTATACCTTTATGGTGGTCCAGGTTAACATGGGGAAAAAATAATTCAAATAAAATACATAAATTAATTTTTTAAACTAGTTAATAAATGCATAAGGTGTAAAAGTTGACAAACTAGCAAAAAAAATTCAAATTATTCACGATATATCGATATTTTCGATATATGAACACTGGTATGACCACGGGTCAAGACCAAAATGATGCACGTCCCAAGGCGTTTGGTTTGATCCCCACATGAACGTGCACAAACTTGATAGGATTGACCAATGGTCAACCGGAACGAAAGAGACATGTTATAAGAATAGGGAATTGAAAATATCAATTAGCAACTCAAACATTATTTTATAATGATTTTAACAATATAGAGCAATCTTGACCAGTGGTCAAGCAACATGAAACCTAAATAGAAAGTCCATATTTATAATTAGAGACCAAAGTGAGTCAGGCAAACGCCCCGTTATGAAGAACATCACGATTTATCGAAGTCGACGATGTATCGAGAAATATCGCCATTCATGATCAATCGAAGGCGGCGATAAATCAGGAAATATCGATAAAGACGATATATCGTGAAATATCGAAATTGACGATATATCGTGAAATACCGATATGACGATATATCGTGAAATATCGAAATTGACGATATATCGTGAAATACCGATATGACGATATATCGTGAAATATCGAAATTGACGATACGGTATATCGTGAAATATCGAAATGACGATATATCGAAAAAATATCGATATGACGAAATATCGATTTTAATATCGATTTATCGATATTGGATTGATATCAATATTTATCGATATATCGCCCAGTCCTATTTGTAAGTATACCAATGTCATGCTTATGTTTACATAAGAATAGGACGATTAATAATACGAATACACTATTTGAAGAAGGTCTTTGAAAGAATTCAACTGTTTCGCTCAGGTTTTCAATTCATCAGTTTTCAGCCCACATTCATATCCATTACTTTATAACAAACTACGCGTTTCAGTATCGCAACAATTTATACGCGTTTGCAGACATTTAGAATGCAAATATCTCCCTACAAAAGCTGCCATTTATATAAATTTGCACTTTCCGTTGCAGCTCCACTTTGCCAAGATTAAAAGTGCGAAGAAAATGCGCTTTTTCCCCGTGCTTTCGGAGGTTTGCTTTTCAATCTTTTTTGTTGAGCGGATGTCTTAATAAATTATAAGTAAGCAGGTGGTTTAGGTAAAACATGGGAAGATGTTTTTGCTGGGGATGTATCTAAGGGAGGATTATTACACGGATTAACCCCGCCCCCGAAATTTGGACGATTATTATGTACTGGCTTTCCCCCTTTGCGTTGCGCTATAGTTGTGACCCAGATGTTCTAAATATGAGTTAAAACTTTATTTTTAAAAGCAGTTTCAAAACTTATACTTTGATCGGGGGGGGCTCCAGCTCCAGTTATCTACGTTTGAGACTTATAGAACCCAATACTCACAAAATTCAAAATCCAATTCCATGAAATTTAACATCTTTTCATGGAATTTGTAAAGTTCATATTTTTCTTACTTCTGAATAAAACTAGATCTGTTAAGGTAATATTTTTTTCATTTTAAGAAAACAAGAATATGGTGAGAAAGTTCTATGCGGTTTTGGTCGATAAAACTAAATTTGAACAACAAAAAGATAGCATTATAGTAACGACGTAAATATGCATTATATCTTAAAATTACGAAATAGAATTATATTAAAAAAATATGTTTTGGAAGCACCGGAACGGTCTGGACCAAAAAAACTTATAGAGATCCCCAATTCCCAAAGCACTAAATTCTAATGGGAAATTCAGCAGTAATAAATTATGAAATATATTTAGCTAATTTTATAATATTAGAAAATATATTTAGCTAAGTTACCCTGTCATAGTTTTATACATAAATTTCCAAAAACAAATTAGCGCTGCTGCAAACTAACATATGACTAGGGAATCGATAAATGACAAAAGCTGGACATAAAAATCAACGTTATCATCATACTCGAATTCAATAACGCTATTTTCGATGACGTCATAAAAAAAAACCATACACCACAATGTATCTATCTATCTATCCAATCACTTTATAACCGACAGCCTTCGTCCTAATCTAAAGAAGATTAATTACATCAAGTCAATTCCAGGCCATGCCATGTCATCGGATTCACAAAGCACCACAGCAGAAAAGAGCCACTTTTTCTCTGCAGATTGCTTGAAGGGCTATAAATAGCGACCCTCTGCCCCCTCATTTACCTCTTCGAATAATTAAAGCTGCTCGTTTCTGTAACGAGCAGATGTCACTGATGTCCCCTGCCGATAAATTCCTTGGCATTCCGCGAGAGTCACCCATAGAGCTATTACATACAGAGATTGCTTTGAATGTCTGAAGAGACCGCATCAGGATAAACTTTCGGAAGGTGTCATTATGTGTGGGCAGAGCCATTTTATTAAGCTTTTGCATGGAATTGTTAAAAAAATATCTTTCAGATGCTCCCTCCGTGCGCGAGTTTGAATGTAGCTTAGAAGCTGACAAATTTAGGCTTTTAATATTTTCATTTAATTTTTCATTTTTAAGACTATTATACCTACTAGGTATTCCTTCAGAAAAAGGGACTAAAGGGGTCCTCGGCCATAGGCGATAAGAGTGGTTCTGGTGGCGCTGGAATCGCAATCCACTACCCATCCAACCCGCGTCTCTTTCGTCACGTAACGAGAGAAGGAGAAAAAGAAGCTTGATCTCTTCATTAATTACGTATGGGTCCCGAGGGGGAGGGAGGACGGAAAATCTCTACATACCCTTACTTGGAGGCCGGGGGGGGGGTCAAACCCATTCTTACGTAAGATTTTCCAAGTTTAAATACTGATAAATGGTATTCCAAAGACTAGAGATAATAATATAATGGCAATATGTAGTTGACAGCAAGAATATTACTTATCTGTTGAAAAGTAAAAATCTTTGATTTACGTCAAACTGAGAGCTTCAGTATAACTAATCCTTTTCTAACATTTATTTTGAAAAACGAAATGGAATCTTACGTAAGAATAGGGGGGAGGGGTTTGAAAAATCTTACATACCCTTACATGGGGGTAGGGGGGTCAAAAAATTGCCAAAATCATCCTTACGTAATTAATGAATGGCCCCTTAGGCTATTAATCATCTTCCAAAAATTTTTCTTTTACCTGAGAAAGACTAAAACGTCTTCCATAAAGATTTTTTTTGTCGAAGAATTTCAAAAGACTTTGCATACCCTCTTCCCTCTAACCCATTTTTGAAACCAAACCCAGCAGCTAAACTCGCCAACTTAATTTTCGACATCGATCACAGCAAACTTTTTCCGACTACCTACTTTTTTTTTAGAATTGAAAATGCTTCAAATTAAGAGGGTTCATGTTCTACAAAAACAAATTCTACAAAACAAAACGCTAATAATGTTCACTGAAAAATTGTCAGGCTCGTAGAACCAATGGGAGAGGCCATAAGGTATTTCATGGGTTTATCATGCAGCATAAGAATGTAAAATATGAAAAATAGGAAATTTCAATGTGTCGATTTTGTTTACCATTTATCATGTTGGCTGGATAGGTTGCCATAGCAATGCACTCCCTGTATCTAGTACCTCCTTGGCGTCGCCCCTTTCCCTGTGATCCGGATTAAACATCCATTTGACACTGCTCCAGACGCGGTTAAATGGGTGCCGTTATTAATCAAATATCCACCACGACGGCAGTGCTAATTAACGATTTGATTTTGTTTTTACCCCTAATGGGGAAAAATCGGACCGGAAAAAATCCCCATAATCTCTCTCCATCTCCGAGCGTGTAGAGCGAGGACTGGCTCTCGTTTAACGATTGGATGGGTTGTTTCACGCGTACGAAGTAATTATGATGGTTATGACTAAACGAGTTTTTTCTTCCTAGTTGATGGTGGGAAAAGTTTCTGAATCCGTGAATGAAAGGGGATTATCGATCCTTAAAAAGTTATCAGTTATGTTGGACAAAGCTGAGGATTTTTAATGGACGTAGAGATGACGTTTTTCTGATGTTAACCTAATCGTGCATCCTTAATTCCTTTGGAAAAGTTACTCTTAAAATGGTTACTAAATTAATGGTATTCTGCAAAATAACGTGTTTATAAGCTGTATCGTTGATATTTCAGTCAGTTTCGTTGACTGTCAGTTTTAATGAACACCATATTGAGGTAAAAAATACTGGCAACAACGGGATATACGCAAGTAAAAAACTAAAGGCAACTATAAAACGCGAAATTAGACTGTGGCTCGATTTTACGAACATTTTTATGGGGACTTCTTTTACTTTTTTAAAGGCAAAAAGAAGTATTATTTTGACTTGAATCAATATTTTGATACCCTATCTTATTTTTTTTAAGAAATATTGAATTTAAAAATAAAACTGAAATTACAAGTTATAAATAATAACAGGATTTTTTAAGAAATTTCGTACCCATTTTTATAAAATTAAAAAAAAATATATATTGAGTATTCCATTAAGGAATTTCTGCTGTTCTTTAGTGTTTTAGAAAACCCTGTATTGTACACATTACAATTACTATTACAATTTGTGTAATACAGTATACCGAATAATAAAAGTTTACTCAAACCTATAATGCGGTAGCACAGTCTAAGAAGTATACTTTATGTTCATTACCTAATTTCAACTAAAAAAATATCAGAAATAAGGAAAAATTTTCTATTTAAATTTCAACTTAAACTTTTAAGACTTTAAAAAATTTGCTTTTATATAAAACGTAAGGTCCTTTGGTCATCGCTTTCAAATTAAAGTACAGACCCTAAAATTTGCCGGAATAGTTTCTCTGTAAGTCCGAAGAATCCTTGTTTGCATTAAAGACAGTAAATTACTAAAAGTGGAAGATACGTAAATTATTGGTGCTAATAGTTATTACAAATAAACTTCATAAAATATGAGGGAATTCTAAGAAAGATGTTTAAATGAAAAGTTCTCTGAACTAACAGTTTGGTTGAGCTCCTGATTTATACCAGGGTGTTGATGAGCAGGAACAAGTAAAGGCACTCACGAGTCAGTTAAAAAAATCACACAATCTTGAGGTACAAATTTTTTTAATTTTAGGTATTTTTTTATATCCTTGCTACATGTATTATCCCATTGGCAGGAGAGCGGTGGTGGGGGTATGGCTTGGGATGTGCCTTCCTCGAATATACAGGGTGAACCAAAAATCCTTCCCCCATTATAAATTTCAGTAACAAAAACACAAAAAAAAAAGATAAAAACACGCGTTTTTTTGCATCCTTCTAGGAAACTCAAAAAATTTAAAACAAAATAATTTGAAAATCAATAGTTTGCAAAATTTTACATCAATTAGAAGTGAGGATAGATTTCATGGTTTCTGTCTGGCTATTTGAATTTCGGTGTCCGTCGCACTTATTCGGCAAACGGCCTCAATATAAAGCAGGGCTGGTAACGTTAACGAAAATAGACTGGATTAGCATTTTCGGTAACGTTAACGAAATTATTTTTGGACTTTCGTTCTTCCGGGAACGTAATTCAGGAACAAAAATACGAGTTATCAAAACGTTAACTTTAATCGAAGAACGTAATTCGCTCAGCAATTTCGTTAACTTTAATCAAGGAACGAAATTCGCCCAGGAATTTCGGTAACGAAATTATGAGAACGAAAATGGCTACTTGTTCTCTGCGAACAAAATTATGAGAACAAAAATGACTACTTATTTTCAGAGAACGAAAATACGTGAACATAAATCCCGTTAACGAAAATCGAACCTAGAGATGATTTTGTTCTCACCATTTTGTTCTCCATTTTTAGAGAACGAAATTCTTTTGCTTAAAAACGTTCTCACTTATTGTTCTTAGGGGGTAAGGAGGGTATTAGTGACGAGTGCATGGGAGGACGAGTGAGTCCTTGGGGGTGCCGAGTGAGTGCATGGGGGTGCCGAGTGAGTGCATGGGGGTGCCGAGTGAGTGCATGGGGGTGCCGAGTGAGTGCATGGGGGGTGACGAGTGAGTGCATGGGAGTGCCGAGTGAGTGCATGGGGGTGCCGAGTGAGTGCATGGGGGTGCCGAGTGAGTGCATGGGGGTGACGAGTGAGTGCATGGAATGGTCCGCAACTTCTCGGGAGTGGTCAGCAACTTCTCAGGGGTGGTCCACAACTTCTCCGGAGTGGTCCGCAACTTCTCCGGAGTGGTCCGCAACTTCTCAGGGATGGTCCACAACTTCTCCGGAGTGGTCCACAACTTCTCGGGATTGGTCCGCAACTTCTCAGGGGTGGTCCGCAACTTCTCCGGAGTGGTCCGCAACTTCTCCGGAGTGGTCCGCAACTTCTCAGGGGTGGTCCACAACTTCTCCGGAGTGGTCCACAACTTCTCGGGAGTGGTCCGCAACTTCTCAGGGGTGGTCCGCAACTTCTCCGGAGTGGTCCGCAACTTCTCCGGAGTGGTCCGCAACTTCTCAGGGGTGGTCCACAACTTCTCCGGAGTGGTCCACAACTTCTCGGGAGTGGTCCGCAACTTCTCCGGAGTGGTCCGCAACTTCTCAGGGGTGGTCCGCAACTTCTCCGGAGTGGTCCGAAACTTCTCCGGAGTGGTCCGCAACTTCTCCGGAGTGGTCCACAACTTCTCCGGAGTGGTCCACAACTTCTCCGGAGTCTTCCGCAACTTCTCAGGGGTGGTCCGCAACTTCTCCGGAGTGGTCCGAAACTTCTCCGGAGTGGTCCGAAACTTCTCCGGAGTGGTCCGAAACTTCTCCGGAGTGGTCCGCAACTTCTCAGGGGTGGTCCGCAACTTCTCCGGAGTGGTCCACAACTTCTCGGGAGTGGTCCGCAACTTCTCCGGAGTGGTCCGAAACTTCTCCGGAGTGGTCCGCAACTTCTCAGGGGTGGTCCGCAACTTCTCCGGAGTGGTCCACAACTTCTCGGGAGTGGTCCGCAACTTCTCAGGGGTGGTCCGCAATTTCTCAGGGGTGGTCCGCAACTTCTCAGGGATGGTCCACAACTTCTCCGGAGTGGTCCACAACTTCTCGGGAGTGGTCCACAACTTCTCCGGAGTGGTCCACAACTTCTCGGGAGTGGTCCACAACTTCTCCGGAGTGGTCCGCAACTTCTCAGGGGTGGTCCGAAACTTCTCCGGAGTGGTCCGCAACTTCTCAGGGGTGGTCCGCAACTTCTCCGGAGTGGTCCGCAACTTCTCCGGAGTGGTCCACAACTTCTCGGGAGTGGTCCGCAACTTCTCAGGGGTGGTCCGCAACTTCTCCGGAGTGGTCCGCAATTTCTCAGGGGTGGTCCGCAACTTCTCAGGGATGGTCCACAACTTCTCCGGAGTGGTCCACAACTTCTCGGGAGTGGTCCACAACTTCTCAGGGGTGGTCTGCAACTTCTCCGGAGTGGTCCGCAACTTCTCAGGGGTGGTCCGCAACTTCTCCAGAGTGGTCCGCAACTTCTCAGGGATGGTCCAAACTTCTCCGGAGTGGTACGCAACTTTTCGGGAGGGGTCCGCAACTTCTCCGAAATGGTCCGCAACTTACCGGGAATGGCCTGCAAATTCTCGGGAGTGGTCTGCAACTTGTCCAGAGTGAGAGAGAGAGAGAACACTCCCGAGAAGTTGCGGACCATTCCGGAGAAGTTAAGAACCACTCCCGAGAAGTTGCGGACCACTCCCGAGAAGTTGCGGACCACTCCGGAGAAGTTGCGAACCACTCCCGAGAAGTTGCGGACCACTCCGGAGAAGTTGCCGACCACTCCCGAGAAGTTGTGGACCACTCCGAGTAGTTGCGGACCACACCGGAGAAGTTGCGAACCACTCCCGAGAAGTTGCGGACCACTCCCGAGAAGTTGCGGACCACTCCCGAGAAGTTGCAGACCACTCCCGAGAAGTTGTGGACCACTCCCGAGAAGTTGCGGACCACTACCGAGGAGTTGCGGACCACTCCGGAGAAGTTGCGGACCACTCCCGAGTAGTTGTGGACCACTCCGGAGATGTTGCGGACCACCCCTGAGAAGTTGCGGACCACTCCGGAGAAGTTGCGGACCACCTCTGAGAAGTTGCGGACCACTCCGGAGAAGTTGTGGACCACCCCTGAGAAGTTGCGGACCACTCCCGAGAAGTTGTGGACCACTCCGGAGAAGTTGTGAACCACTCCGGAGAAGATGCGGACCACCCCTGAGAAGTTGCGGACCACTCCGGAGAAGTTGCGAACCACTCCCGAGAAGTTGCGGACCACTCCGGAGAAGTTGCCGACCACTCCCGAGAAGTTGTGGACCACTCCGAGTAGTTGCGGACCACACCGGAGAAGTTGCGAACCACTCCCGAGAAGTTGCGGACCACTCCCGAGAAGTTGCGGACCACTCCCGAGAAGTTGCAGACCACTCCCGAGAAGTTGTGGACCACTCCCGAGAAGTTGCGGACCACTCCCGAGGAGTTGCGGACCACTCCGGAGAAGTTGCGGACCACTCCCGAGTAGTTGTGGACCACTCCGGAGATGTTGCGGACCACCCCTGAGAAGTTGCGGACCACTCCGGAGAAGTTGCGGACCACTCCGGAGAAGTTGCGGACCACCTCTGAGAAGTTGCGGACCACTCCGGAGAAGTTGTGGACCACCCCTGAGAAGTTGCGGACCACTCCCGAGAAGTTGTGGACCACTCCGGAAAAGTTGTGAACCACTCCGGAGAAGATGCGGACCACCCCTGAGAAGTTGCGGACCACTCCGGAGAAGTTGTGGACCACACCTGAGAAGTTGCGGACCACTCCGGAGATGTTGCGGACCACCCCTGAGAAGTTGCGGACCACTCCGGAGAAGTTTCGTACCACTCCGGAGAAGTTGCGGACCACCTCTGAGAAGTTGCGGACCACTCCGGAGAAGTTGTGGACCACCCCTGAGAAGTTGCGGACCACCCCTGAGAAGTTGCGGACCACTCCCGAGAAGTTGCGGACCACTGCGGAGAAGTTGTGGACCACCCCTGAGAAGTTGCAAACCACTCCCGAGAAGTTGTGGACCACTGCGGAGAAGTTGCGGACCACTCCGGAGAAGTTGTGGACCACCCCTGAGAAGTTGCGGACCACTCCCGAGAAGTTGTGGACCACTCCGGAGAAGTTGTGGACCACCCCTGAGAAGTTGCGGACCACTCCGGAGAAGTTGCGGACCACCCCTGAGAAGTTGCGGACCACTCCTGAGAAGTTGTGGACCACTGCGGAGAAGTTGCGGACCACTCCGGAGAAGTTGTGGACCACCCCTGAGAAGTTGCGGACCACTCCCGAGAAGTTGTGGACCACTCCGGAGAAGTTGTGGACCACCCCTGAGAAGTTGCGGACCACTCCGGAGATGTTGCGGACCACTGCGGAAAAGTTGCGGACCACTCCCGAGAAGTTGCGGACCATTCCCGAGAAGTTGCGGACCACTCCCGAGGAGTTGCGGACCACTCCGGAGAAGTTGTGGACCACTCCGGAGAAGTTGTGGACCACTCCGGAGACTTTGCGAACTACTCCCGAGAAGTGGCGGACCACTCGGGAGAAGTTGTGGACCACTCCCGAGAAGTTGCGGACCACTCCCGAGAAGTTGTGGACCACTCCCGAGAAGTTGCGGACCATTCCATGCACTCACTCGTCACCCCCATGCACTCACTCGCCACCCCCAAGCACTGACTCGTCACCCCCATGCACTCACTCGTCACCCCCATGCATTCAATTGTCACCCCCATGCACTCACTCGTAACCCCCGGAGGACGCCTTACCCTCTAAGAACAAAAAGAGAGAACGTTATTCTCCAAAAAGAAATCGTTCTCCAATAATGGAGAACGAAATGCAGAGAACATAAGTATCTCCATGTTCGATTTACGGTACCGCGAATTTTGTTCGCATAATTTCGTTCTTAGATAATAAGTTGTGTATTTCGTTCTCGACATTACGTTACCGAAATTCCTAGGCGAATTTTGTTCTTTGATTAAAGTTAACGAAATTACTGAACGAATTTCGTTCCTCGATTAACGTTAACGCTCTCGTAACTGGTATTTTTGTTCCTGAATTACGTTCCCGGAAGAACAAAAATGCTGCTAATATTTACGTTAACGTTAACGAAAGTATTGATCTTTTCTTTTCGTTAACGTTACCAGCCCTGATATAAAGAGATTGACCGGGTGAACTTGACAGTCATAAAATGAGGAATTTTTGAGGGTTTAGGGAAGATGGGAGGAAAAGGAGTGATGCAGATCCATCACATATCCTTTTCAATCAGCCCTTTACTTTTGCAATTCAGCACAATCCCCCTAAACCCTCAAATATTCATTTTCCTCTCAAGCAGAATATTTGCTACAGTAAAACATTCAATTCCCCTTCTTTCTCAAGACACAACTGTCTGACTGTCTCATAATTTCTAGCACCGACTCCAATAGCTCCTATAACTTTGACTCATTTTATGACTGTCAAGTTTTCCTGTTAGGATAGGATGTTGGCTTGACACCTTGGAAACATCAATCTTATCTTCAAATTTCGTTAGTATTATAGTATACTAGCTGACTTACCCGGCCTTGCACGGGTTGAGTTAATTCATAAATATTTTAAAAAGTTTTTCAAATTATGTCTTTTCTTTTTCTGGAACTTATCATCCCGTCGTCTTTTTCATCCCAGTTCTTAACTGTAAAAATATACCCTAACTCATCCCGTCCCGCATTTAAATTTGGCTGTTACCTTCGCTGTAAAGAACAATCAAATTGAAATAAATCCTCAGGTTTATCAAGTTATATGTCTTTTCTTTTTCTGGATTAGCAGTCACTTATCATCCCGTCATCCCCGTCGTGTTTTTCTTCCCGGTTCCTTACTTTGAAAATATACCCTAACTCATCCCGCCCCGCTTTTAACTTTGGCTGTTAAAGAACAATCCAATTTAAATCATCAGGTTTATTGAGTTGTATGGTTTTTCTTTTCCTGGTTAGCAATCACTTATCATCCCGTCGTCCCCGTCGTCTTTTTCATCCCGGTTTCTTACTGTGAAAATATACCCTAACGTATCCCGTCGCGCATTTTACTGTGGCTGTAAAAGAACAATCCAATTGAAATCATCAGTCTTTTGAAATTTATAGTTTAAAATCTTAAACAAAATTTCTATGAAGTATTTCCGATGTCCTTTTCAAAGATTACGCTTCGGTTTTTATAAATCACTTGATAAAAACTTAGGAAGTAAAAATCACAACCCTCTTTGAACCCCTTGGGAATAATTTCCTACAGGATGTTACAAACCGTATATGAAGTTTCTATCGTTTTCCAAAAATGATATTAATTTAATCAAAAAATAATCCCTATGTGTAATTCAGTCAACAACTCCCGCCGCCAAAGCAAAATATTTAACTTTACTTAATTTACTTTATATTCAAAAATGATAAAGAATCCATTTTTATTTGCATGATCCTACAATCCTACATCTCCAAAAATAAAAACATTTTAATCAAAATAATAAAATGCTTGATAAATCTCATTTTCCTTTTATCATGATAGCCAACTTCTTAGTAAAAACAGTTATCTAGTACTTAACAATAAAAATTTAGTGAATGTATAAGTCTAGTAAACCATGCCCCATGAAACAATGAAATAATTTCAGCTCTGTTTCCATGGAAACCATTTATTTTAGCCTTTCCATAAATATATTTATTTTAGAAAAAAATTAAAATTACAAATAAAGGAAAATGTTGTTTCAAAATTAATTATTTGAATTTATATGTTTCCTGAAAATTGTTATAATTTTGAAATAGAAATTTACTCTGTATTTTTCGTCTTAATTTGTTATAAATTATTAAATTTTTGAAATTATATTTTATCACATGAGGCTAGACGAAACCTCAAGAGAGAAATAAACCTACTGCAATTTACGCATTTCAACAATGCACAATGCTATTTCAATGGGAAAAACGGAGTCGAAAAAGCGCCGAAAAACAGGGAAGGAGTCGTTCGATTTTTAATTCCGTTCTTAGTGCGCGTCGCATAGCTGAGAGGAACGTCTCTGTCAAATTTCAAGCCTCTGGGTCCAGTAGTTTCGGAGATTCCGTGTTGAGTGTTTGTCACTTACCAGTCAGTCAGTCAGTGGTATTTGGCTTTTATAGATATAGATTTGACAAGCAATGTGATAAATTCAATTATATTTATCAATGAGTATTTATCACTTAGCCCGAAATACGCAGGCATTATTAATATAATATGCCCCTATTTATCATAGTACCCGTAACATAACACAAAGGAATACAAATTTCAATATTTTTCCAAATCTACGGATGACTGTTTAGACATTTGTCAGTAGACAGTTTCAAATATTTAAAAATTACTTAATGTTTTGAGGGTTTCCTTTCTACATGAAAGGTAATATTTTAGTAATTTTAAAGAATATCAAAATTGTGTTAAAAACAATGGAGTTCAATTGATGCGTTTTTATTCACAACAAAAAAAATATTTGACTTATATTTGAATGCACTTGTTTGTAGTGTTATTATGTTCATTTACTAACCTTTTCGAGGAAAAAGGTTGTTAAAAAAGTTAAACATCCTTTAAGTTCTGAAAAAATGTGTTAGTCAAAATACTATTGGTCAGTTATTTTATTGGAATAACTTAAAACAGTCATTAAAGATTTTCTGCGTTTTACCCTCATGCGCTCTCGCACTAAAACCAATGAGCATTTCACGCGCGCAGAGGCCGGTGAGATTATCGGTTGCCATTCCGACTGTAATTTCGACCGTAATTTCGACTTGCAACAATTTCAACCATCTCGTGCTACGAACTTCTTGCCACAGTCTGAATTTGACGTCATCGGTCACGTGATAGGTGCAATTCCAACGTCGGTTTCGCATATCAACGAGCTTGTGCTAAGGCCCCAGGGGGGAGGCGGGAGTCAATTAAAATCTCACGTCCAACTTTTAGTTTAGAAAATATACGTTTTTTCTTTAATATTTTTTAGCACAAGTTTAGAAAAAATGCTCAGATTAGTCAAAATAGCAAATCATTAGCCAGTCACATTAGTCACAATTAGATAATTACAAGTTAGAATCATGTTTTTGATTTCAACGTGTTCTTGTAACAAAATTTAAGTCACACAAATAAGTCATAAACAAGCCAGTCACATTAGTCACAATTAGATAATTACAAGTTAGAATCATGTTTTTGATTTCAACGCGTTCTTGTAACAAAATTTTGCAATGTGTATGGTAATTTTATGCCTATAAAACAAAACTAGTGGTTGAGAAAATCTCGGGGGGAGGGGGGTCAGTAAAATCTCACCAAAATTTAGAAAGAACACCTCACGTAATTTATGGACGTCCCCTGACGAAAGGAGACACAAGAACAGCTTTGAATATTAAAACACCACTTTCCTCTCGTTTTTTGAGTGGAAACATAATTGGGTCATTATATCAAGTGTTTTAGATAAAAAAAAAGTACGATTTTCCTTCAAGAAAAACATAAAAATGATTATGAATGCAACATCATTTTCACTTAGATAACAACATTAATAACACATCAGAAACCTCTCGTAATACCTATATCCAAGTACATAAAGCGCCATCAACTAGTATAATCATCTCTAAATTGTGCTTAACATTAAAACCGAGGAACATTTTGGCAGAAAGCCAAACACTTATTAACTACTCGATAGAGGGAGAGAAGAAATTAGTTTTTGCTCACTTTGAATAAAGAGAAGTTGGTGTATATCCCCATATTCTCGTACGAAAGAGGACATTTCCCATAAAACTCCTTCATTACACGTTCCTCGACCAATCACAGCGGTTCTGGCAGGGAGGGAGCTTTCGGAACAGGGGGGGGGAAGGGAAACCGTCCATCTCGTATATTTCCTTTATCGCTCTCGAGTCCAAAGTATAAACACGTTTTCGAATATTTTTTTTTTTTTTTGGCGTTCTTTTGTTCCCGTTTTTTAAAGAAACGCGTCTGGAATCCGTCCAACAGGGTCTTTTATGTCTTAAGGAAAACGAACGTGCCCCGGAATTGTGTCTTAGAATATAATCTGAGGGTCAGTATTAAGGGAGGGACATGATGGAGTAAAGGATCATGGCTTGCTTCATCAAAAGAGCATAAAGAATTCTGGACTTAGGGGGGGGGATCGATTAGGGGTTGTTCGTTCTGAGATTCTTTAAGATCCTCTCGAAATATTCATGATGATTATGTTTTTTTTTTTTAAAGATCTTCTGTTATAGAAGTTGTTAGCTTTAAGGATAGATTAAAGTTATAACTTTTATAATTTTATATGCATGCATTATGCTTTTATAGTTTCATATAGTTTTTATATACACTACATGTGAAAATAGCGAAATGGATTTTCTCCCTCGTAAGATTTTTTAAAAAAAATGAGTGTTACATAGGTATTTTAGTACTTCTACATGTTTAAGTTATGTAAAAAAGCGAAAAAAGGTAATGGAAATTGATAACATACTGACAATTTCCCAACTAAAGATAGAAAATATAATTATGTAAAAGATCTCTTAGATATTTAACTAATTTTTTTGCTAAAGAATAAAATAATAAATAGAAAGCCTCTATCTGTAGGGCTCGATAACTTTTTACACAAATAACTCTATAGTGTAGAGAGAATTAAACTCATGGAGTCACTACTAAACTCATCACTATTTAACGTAAATAGGGATAGAGGTAAATTAAAAAAAGAAAAGAACGGGTAGTGAATTCTCGGCAATGAGAAGCATTTATTTTAAGATTAGGCTAAGAGTAGTTAGTTTCAATTTTGTTGGCATAACGTAAGTTATTTGATACTAGTTCAGTTTCCAAAAAGTGATTATCAGAAGATAGTTTCATTACGATAGACCCTCTCTAAGAAAATATTCCCTCTAATAGAGATTGCTTGTCTGTTTTTATACGCAATTGTAAAAACACAAGGATTTGATATGTTTCGTTAATAATTCTTCCTAAACTCTCACTTGTATTTTATATTCAATGTTTGGTCGATATAATATCGACTAAATACTGAGTAAAAAATACAACTTCATCTTTAACTGATACTAATAACTTGGCGGTTTCCATTTCTGCTGATGTTCTCTGAGTCAGATATTTAAATTTACAGGTTTTAAACAAGTAAAATTACACGTTTTAATGTGATAAATAAATGAAATGTCTAAAAATATGCATTATTTACTTTTATTATGCATTGCATACATAATATATTTTCAATTAAAAAATGCTTCATGTTAATTTCTTCTTGTTTTTCGACTTTAAAATGGATTTTTTCACAATTTGGAAAAATTGTATCTTCGTTAATCTTTTATGTAGCATAGTATATAATTGAAAATATGGCGCAGAACTATATTTTATTATGCCTCTTGAATGTTTTTAGTTTTATGCTTATCATTCTAAATATAATTCCAATCCTATAAACTTTATTATATTCCTCTTCCGTAAATGTATATAACTGTTAAGTTAAAAAAAAAACATTATAGTTTCCTCTCAAATGAATTTTCAATCGAAATTTTCTTTGCATTTATGAATTTAATAAAAACTCATACAATGAACCAATGTGTATCATAATTGAATGAAAAAGGTTTAAGATTTTAGAAAGGACTCCCTGAAGATTTTTATACTAACACTTCTTTTGAAAAACTCTAAATTAGTATCAGTTCTGTACACAAAAACTGAGTTTAAGATAAAAATTAGTTCCTTTATTTGGCTTAATAAGGATAAAAACCCGGTTCTTTTCTTTATTATTTTAATCAATATCTTCTCAAGAGATTTATTATTGAATTCAAACTTTTGCTTGGATAACTCCTTAAACCTCAAAGACTTTTGAACCCCGTTAAAAGTTAATGAGTAAATACAAATACAAATGAGTTGAAACTAAAATTTTGCTTAGTATTATAAGCTAAAACTGTGTAACTTAAAGATCCTTAACTATCTCAAACAGATAGTTAAAAGTCACCATTATAGGTACGAAATTCCTTAAATATAAATAGCATCCCGCTACAAAACTCAATTATTTTTCTTTATTTCGATTCAAATTGTTAAGGAATAAAGTACATCTCTAAATAAATTTTGTCACACTCTCCTTCATAAAGAAATTACTGACATTTACAGAAATCAAAAGAATAAAAATATAATTAAAAATAGGAAAATTTGGTGAAAGCTGGGTAAGAAGTTAAGGAACAAACAGAACCGGTCAAGTTCGGTTGAAACCGTTATCGAAAAATTGTATGTTATATTGTTGGAAATTCTTTAATGAAAGAAGCATTGTACAGTTGGGGAAATAAAAAACGACTCAGTTGAGATTTCTGACGAACCACTTGGGTTAGGAAAACAAACAAGGTGTCATTTTTCATGTCATGAAGTATTCTTTAAATAAAAAAAATTTCGAGTCCTTAGAGGGTCGTCTTCATATTAAATGAAACACTAACTTTTGTTTTTCCTATGGGGACCCCCAATTATTATACGTTTTTCTGAAAGAGCATCCTCATAAACCCCCAAATACCAAGTTTCAACCATGTAAGTATCCAAATAGAAGCATAACAAATTTTTGAAATGTCAACCATTCAATGTGAAATTTGTCAAAATGTTTTCGGCGTAAAAACATGAAACTTTGAATTTAGATCAAATTTTTGTCCCCAAACAAAATAATTATGCTTTTATAGCGATATTTAGTGGTTAATAGATAGATAATTAACATCTAATTTTGACCCAAAAATAAAATTTTTAAATCTTTTAATATTTTTATGGTAATCGATTCTGGTAGTAATTTTATGTGGAAAACCAAAATTTCAGTCGATTTCATTGTATAGTTTTGGAAAAACCGAATTAAACTAAATTCCCACTCTTTAAGGGACCGTATACTTCTGCCAAATGTATACCGGCGAAAAAAATTTTTCTCATTCAAAGAATACTTTATGACATGAAAAATGACACCTTATTTGTCTTCCTAACCCAAGTGGTTCGTCAGAAATCTCAACTGAGTCGTTTTTTTCCCCAACTGTACACTACATATTAAATGCGTCAATTTATCACAAACATCTTACATATGAATAAAGTGAATATTTAAAGACTCTTTTCTAAAGGTCGTATTTTGATGACTTTTCGTATAATTTTATTATTTCTTTTACTAAATCAAGTACTTATTAAAATTAAATACTTGTGCAGAATAAAAAATGGAGATCGGTTGAACTGGATTCAATTAAGGGGACATCCATAAATTACGTGAGGTGTTTTTTCCAAAATCTGGACCCCCCTCCCCCCTTGGTAAGATTTAGTGAGATTTTGCTGGACCCTCCCTCCCCCCCACGTGAGATTTACCTACAACTTTTTAAAAAGGATTTTCCTTTCTCATACTTAAAAAAAAGAAAATCGTATAATTTCTAACTTAAAATGTTGACGTGAGATTTTAATCGACCCCCCTCCCCCCTTGGTGAGATTTTTCGAAACCTCTCCACCCCCTTTTTGACCTCACGTAATTTATGGATGTCCCCTAAGATTGAATCTACTGAGAATCTATATTAGTTAAGTTCTATTCATATAAACATTATAAGCCTTATAATGATTACTGCAGTACATTTATGTATATTGCAGTAACAGCTAAGGAAACTTAAAATATTTTTAAAAATTAATAAAAGCTGCGTCTTTCACTATAAGTATACACATTGTATTAACAGATTTTGCAGTTTGATATAGTAATTACAAATATCATCTGCAACCTTTTTTGATAAAAAAAGAACACTGTGTTAGTAGTAACAAACTATAAATAAAGCATAAAATAATCAAGAACTTTATTTTGCGGCGGGACCATAACCTTATTTATTTAAAATACTGCGACAGTTAAAGGACCAAGCAGAGATGCATCTATAGTTTCTCCCCGGATCTTTCACTGGATAGAAATATCAAAGATCTCCCCACTGTGCTAAGAAATCCCTCGACATACCTCCATACGCATTCACAAGGGTGGGTCGCACTAATCCCCAATCCGGACTAGGTGAATCAAAAGTCCTCTCTTCTAATTCCGAATCCCGCTCCCTCATTCATATTCATTCCAATCAGGATCCTCCATCCCTAACCAGAGGACGGACATCCCCACCAGAACTCTTCAAACATTCATCCTGGCGGCTTACAAGGAATCCGGCTTCTTCTCCGACCATCAGCGGCATCTGTTATAATTCATTAGAGTAGGTGATTAATAGCCGAGACAGGTTTTAATTAACGTCGGGTCCACAATGGATCCGTCGCTGTGTTATTTATTTACAATGCGTCCTCTCTCTTTCCCTGAGGAAAGCGGGTTTTAAAGAGAGGGATCCCTTAATAATGCACAAAGTTCCTTCCTGGGGGTGGTCCACCGAGAATCGAAGTTTATCGAACTTTTGCAGTGATCGATTCAGAGGATGGAAGAGTCCTCTGGTTGGTTCTCGTGTTGGGTTGGGTAGGGAAAATTAGTTTCTCATTTAAAAGCAATAGCTTATTTTAACTGTTTAAGTTCGGTCAAGTTAAAGCTCGTAAGGGAGCGTTCAAACAGGAACACTTTGTAAAATAGAAAAATACATAAACGTTTGTATGGATACTTTCATTTATACTAAAGAGTATTTTAGGATTTCATTCTGATGTAAACTTTGTATGTATTCTTAAAGTATCCCATAGATAGATGAGGTAAATTGCGTGTTTTAGTGTTTACAAAAACCAGCATTATGTGTTAAGATAATTGTATGAATAGAAATGAGACACACAGAATAGAAATTGCAGAAATAAGTTGGTAAAAATAAAGAGAAAATTTTTTTTCTGTGAATAATAATAATCATCATCCATTTTTTAAATGAAGCCAATCAAGCATAGATATCTTACAGAACTTTCATCTGTGTTAAATTCTTAATTGATATTATTTTAAACTTTATGTTTAATGTTAATGTTTCATCAGTTTTTGTACAACCAGTACTAAATTAATATCACTTCCAATACAAATCACTTCCAAAAAAAAAATCTGCAAAATCTGTTTTGTCTGAAACCTTTTCTTTAAAGTGATGTATTTTTGTTAGTTACATACGGTTCAGTAAAACGGTTTTTACTATATTACCTTCTTTTACAATAGTGTAAGAACTCTACTAATTAAAAAATAGTTTTAGCAAAACCTTGGTACTTTATTGGTAATAAAAACTATCAAAACAGAAAGATGGCAATCTTCTGAATAAACTCAACGTCATCCCTCCTATTTTACCCTGATTGGACCACGGATGCAAATCTTCCTCTTAAAAGGGTTATGATGAAACCCCCAACCCTTTATCTCACTAAGAGAGTTAAATGCCCTAGCTTAACATATTAAAACCCCATTTCTCCTTCGCAGAAGATTCAAATGCAAATAAACGAACGCGAAACCGCTCCAAAATCCCAACGGCAATCCGGTGAGCGATCGACGCGCCCCCGCGGACAGCGCATTAGCTCCTCCCTCCTAAACGGATCATATTTCTTAATAAGCGAAAGAGAGATCCGTGTCCGCCCGCGGCATCACATTACATTATTGCTCTCGATCGCCACCATATTTCACAATAGAAAAAAAAATGGACTGCTCCGTCCATGCTTCCCTTCGAATCGGATGACCCTTCCACCCCCCTCGTGCGGACGGGGAGTAACGAAGAGAAACGACCAGCGACGGGGCAGTGGTGTTTTGGAACTTTATAAAATTGCCCCCCGTGCTGGATTTATGACGTGTTTCCTCTTCCGGACCTGAGGTATATAGAATGAGATATTTTTTTTTAAAGGAAGGTTCTATTTTTTTGCGAGGGGTGTCTCTCGAGTTTCTTGAGAAATGCGTTTTATGGGAGGGATTCGCTTTCTGAGGAGGAAATGAATTCGGTTGTCTGGCGTAGATCAAATTTGATTGGATGTCGGCGAGGTTTTGGAGAGAGGATGTTTTCTAAAGTCCCCTTAGTTGAAAAATATTTCCTTTTCCGCTTGAAATTTGATAGAGTAAGATGGGATCTTTCATGTAGAAAATTTTATAGTACTAGATGCTGCGGTAAGGCGCATAAAGCACTCGTTGAAAAAAAATCTGTAAAAATAAAATAAACGGATTAACCTTCTTAAAATGGAACAATGTGTGTGTGTGTGTTAAAAATACATTTGATTTAAAATTTTGGCTTTCATGTTTGTATAAATTACTTTCATTACTAAGTATAATCCAAAAGTGTGCTTTTAGTTATTAATATTAATGCATGAAATTTTAATACTTCTTCCTGATCTTTCTGCTGTTGATTCAGAGTAAGTCCACCGTCTTAAGATGATCGTTGTAGGTGTCCTCACGAGAAAGGTACATGTAACTTATTATAGAGCATTTGCACATGACGTCACTTGGAGGACAAAATCAACGTTGCTAAGGCTGTTGTTAGGGGGCGGGACATAGAAGTATCCAATAGCAGCATTCGCACATGATGTCACTGGAGGAATAAAACAACGTTGCTAAGGCCGTTGTTAGGCAGTTAGGAACGTTTCAAGTCATGTGATTGAAAATGCTCTATATGTTTGGCAGAAGGCTGATGATTATTAACTTTTTCGTTTATTACTTGTGCGGGATGCATTGAAAATACATACATACCCCATCTACGACCCAAAGTTTATACGCTCACACGGTGTTAGATGTGTTTACACGGTGTTATTTATTTCCATTTTAAAACTGATAATTCAATTCTAAGTAAGAAGCAAAATTTAATGTGATTAATCTTAAAATCAATTATAAATTAATTTTATTAAGTAACCCAAACATTTTATATATTTTCCAACTCTGTATTTTTGAGAAATTTATCTTTGCTATTTTATTAAAACTACTTTTAACACTATTATTCAAAATTACAACATCTATTTAAAATCCATTAAAAACGTTAGTCTGAAGGTTTAAGATGCATTTTTCATTTTTAAAGATCAAAATTATTTACTTTTCATGTAATAAACAAGTACAAAATTAAACGTTCAGCAAAAATGAAGGAACTTGGAGTTTATATGTTAATAAATGTTAGCGATAAAGAAAAAAAACATTTTTCCCATGAATGTTTATCAAAATACTGGATATTAGAAATATCTTTCAGGATGAAACGACAACAATAGAGAAATCTCTGGAATTTCAAAATATTTACACGCGGTATATATTTATGTTTAAAATTTTAACGTTATTCATAACAAACACATTATACGTAAATGTGCGATATGATGATTTTGATCTTTGAAAAACAAGTTATTTGTGTGCTGTACAAAAGCACGAAAATAAACGCTGATGAGCTTGACTTTTTAATTAAAATAATAATTGTTCCCTTCAACTGAAATAGATCCAACCTCAAACTCACTCAAATTAAAAAAAAAAAAAAAAAATTGTATTGTGTATTTAAGATTCCTATTCAAAACCTTGGTGTTTAGTAAACGTTTCAAGTTATGAAAAATATTTACTTTTTAGAAAAATATTCGTAATTCTTTTTGAAAAATATCAAATTGCTTTTCCAAGACTCTTATTATTGGGATGACACTCAAAAATTCGAATTTCTGCAAAGGGTAGTATAATATTGTTTATTAGAGAGATACACGTAGTCTTTTTAGTGATTTTAAGTTTGCTTACATAGTACATGGCAGAAACTCAAACTTTTTAAATAAGTGCAGAATATTTTAAACTTAGCAAAATAACATACGATAAAATAAGAGGAAAGAGTTCAAAATGCATTGTTATTCTTTTCAGAGATTGAAATCTCTTGCTTTCTACGAATTTTGAAAGATGCAAGAGCGATTAAGCTTAGAACTCTACAAACTTCTCTTTTTTCAAAAGCCAATTTTAAAATTGCATTATTCCCACTGTTCGAATTCTCACAAATGAATTTATTTAAAACTGCCGAGAAGTATTCTTCAAAAGAAAACTCCGGAATCTATAATCGGCTTATCGGGTATATACAAATAAACAAAAAAAAAATATTCCCTGGTGCAAAATATTCCATCTCAATATTCAGAGAAAGAAATTACGGTTTAGATAGCAAAACTAATCAGACGCCATTTTTAAAGTTTCCAGTTTTGTTCCATTTTTAATTTCCCACGAGAAAGGAACGGTATTCTGAGGAATTAAAAAGGCGGGAAAAACAAAGAGACGGTCTCCGGGAAACGATTTCTTAAAATGCATAACCATTTTGAATGAGAAAATTCAACGTGGGGATATTCCATTTTCGTTTTTCCCTCTCTCTCTCTCTCCATCTCCTTTTTTTATCCGTCACAGAACTTTGCATTCGAAAAAAGTCCTTTTTTATCCTCAAAAATTCGAATCTACAACAAATTAGCCGAATGCGGTTTTTCTCTTCCCGGGTTTTCACTTTAGATAACTCTCACTCCAATTTTTAAGGTGAGAAAAGAAAAATATGAATAAATTCGAAATGCATTTACCTTTTTAATACAAGAACCGCTTTTGTGTTTCACTTTTTTTTTTGAAGAAAAAGAATTCCTTACTTTTGTCGCGGACTAAGCCTCCATCTTTGTTTAGCGCGGTTCTGAAGGAAAGTGAGGGGAAAAAAGCGTTTTGGGATTTAATTTTAAAGCTATTCCAAACAGATGTTGCCTTTGAAAGTGACTTTTTTTGTTGCCGCCTCTACCTTTTCATAGCTAGCCTGTCAAGAATGCTACTTTCAGACTCGTGCGTAGAAAGGAGTGGGGAGTTTTTCGTTCTTTCGGAAACTTTTGAAGAATTTTATAAAGAAAAAACGTCTTTTGGCGAGTTGGAAATGAAGAGGGAATTGTAAAATAGCGTTGTTCATTATGGGACTTTTCCTAATTCTTACCTTTCTCAAGACTTAATAAATATCCTTATTGTTACTAGAAAATAGTTCCCTAATTATCATTGGAGAATTTTGTGAAATTTTCATTTTGTGAAGTTGTGAGAATAAGCTGTTGGAGCTTTTGTAAAATTCAAGGAAAAATAAATTTAAAATCTAAAGATACAGAATATTTTGGCTTTTAATAATAAAAACCAATCGCAATAATTTTTATTGTGATACAGAATTAAATTATAAAATGTTTTATGAAAATATTTTTAAAAATAATTTTAATACCTGGATTATTTTATGCTGCATCAATAGTTTCTTACCCTTCCACCAAAAAATTAAAATTAAATTTACAGAAAAACTATGTTTTAAGTAAATACGTATGTTTCTTCAGGTATAAATTAAAACAGATAGTATGCATTAGCATTTATGTAAAGTTAAGGTTTTAGACAGAAAATAGTAGTATTTTACTTACACAAAAATTACCTAAAAAATTCATCAGTCAAAGCTACAAAAAGAAAATTAAATTTGTTCCTTCCATAAAAAATGTTTTTACGAAACAAAAAACCTACAAAAAATGTCTCAGCTCACATAGAGAAAAGTTCACAAAATATTTTAAGTGTTGCTGTTTAATCGAAACATTACCTATCAAAGTTACGGGTTCAAAACAAAGGTGAATACATTATAATCTCTGGGGGGAAAACTATCGATTAATGAACGTTAATCAAAATTTGTTAATTTTTATAAGTATTCCATATAAATTTACAACTTGTTAAATATAACAATTTTAACTTAAAGATACTAAATAATGAAGTTTTTTTTATTTTGAAATTATATTCTAGTTAGGTGATTTTTTACTGCATTTAAAAATAGTAGCACCGTCGTAATGAAATTTTGATTTATATTTATGAGGGACCAAAGCCAACAAATCTTAACAACGCAACGGTTGAAAACCCACAAAATTTCTCTGTACGTCATTTTCATTTGCCAAAACTTCTCGAAACATTTCAATTACAGAAACTCTTACAATAAAAAAAATCCCCATCCAAAAAGACTCTGAAAACGTCGTTTTCACCATAAAACAAACACAACTTCTCCAAAACAACTCGGGCCAAACAACATTTTCTGAAACAATAACGCTGAATAAGCCCTGCGAAACTCTCGGGTATAAAGGATAAATGCTTCCTTAAACAGAAATAAGTTTAGAGTGGCGAAATACCAAAAGCTCTCCCCCACAGCAAACTAAAGCGTTATAAGGCGGATTAACATGCAGCGACTCGCGGCGTGTCAAGGGGAATACAGTGGAAAATTTCCTATCACTTTCTTCATAGATTTAAATATGGTCCTGCCATTGGTTCTTGGCACTATGTCGTAGTGGTTACGTCATCATTTATAGGTATTTTATAGAGAAGTTTCGCCCAGTCGCGACGGCGTCGCAAGAATCTCTGCATGTGTACCCGTCCTTATGGGTTCAACATCAAAACTGTCCCCGAACACACAGAGAAAAGTTTACAAAATATTTTAAGTGCTCCCCTTTTATCGTACTTTATCTTTTAAAGTTAGGGGGGCCTAAA
This sequence comes from Tetragnatha montana, assembly GCA_963680715.1. NCBI lineage: Eukaryota > Metazoa > Arthropoda > Arachnida > Araneae > Tetragnathidae > Tetragnatha > Tetragnatha montana. The sequence goes on from OY796685.1 coordinate 33,494,495, forward strand.
ACAAAGGCGAATATTATAATCTCTGGGGAAAGTCCTGTAATGCAGTTCTCGCCAAGTCTCTTCCGCCTGATATGTTTTGTTGCCTTTTCTTTAATGGCCTCTGTCAATGTGTGTGTTTTCCTTCTCCTGTTTAGACTGTCCTTCATAGTGCGAGTTATTCACTTGAGAGTACTGACTGGTATTAGTGTATAGCCCGGAATATTTGTTTTCTATCTTTTGTTTTCTATGTTTTATGTATGAGGTGTGTGTATTAATTAAAATATTATTTCGTTTTTATTCCGTTAACTGACCATTTAAATACCGGCCAGCTGCTTTAGACGCCAAATTTTCATCATTGACATTGATATAACTTTGTATTATTTTCGGTTAGTTTGAAATTTTTGGCAGTATTCGTTATTTTTTACGTCCAAAAAAGTTTGGCGATATTTAACGGGACAGTTAACGGAACTGAACTATTATTCCAAATCAAAACTAACACCCTTTATTTAAAAATCAGCTTATCCCAACAGTAGAGTTTTTGGTGTTGGAAATTTTAATAATTCCTTTATAGATACAATACATTAGATAACTTTTTCATATTTATTTAAAATTATACAAAAAAAGATTTAAGAAAAGTCATTGTAGGTATTACGGATACAGGTAGCAATAAGATCCTGCATATAATCTAGTGGTAAAGCAGATTCAATCAGAATAAATGGTCACTTTTATTTTATGATGCCTTACAGAATAATAATTCTGGTGGATGAAAATACATTTCACGCAAGTGTGATAAAAGTAACTTGATTACATTGAGATACCTTGTGAAAGAAGCCCTCAATAAGTTTTCTCCATGATATGAATATTCCATGATAATAAAACAGAACATCCCGATCTGTAATACTGGATATGCATGTTTTAGCAAGAAAGAATGGGAACATCAATAAGTACTAAATTACTAATACGTAAATCAAGGTTTGAGGAGTAATTAAGAACTATAATATTCTAGTTATCAAGCCTTTTATTTATTTTCCCTCAAAGGATGATGTGTTTCACTTTTTTTTTGTTAGATAGTGGATGAATTATTATGCTTATTAAATGTACACTATTCTCTTGATATCCCTAAATCAATGAGATATCTTTTCTGGATATCTTAAAATCTTGTAAAATCATGAAAAAACTAATTATTTATGTTAGTACTACTTACAAAATGCCATTTTATATAAGAACGATTGAATCGTTTGAGAATGTAGATGGTCGGCAATACTTGTATTTGTTAAGAATTACTTTGATTTGAGTTAACTCCGACTCTCAAGAGTCGCCTCCAGCCATGGAGCCATCCAGCGACTGGAGGCGACGCTTGAGAGTGGGAGTTTACACTTAGTGTCCGCTAACCAAGCGATATTGGTGAAATACTCCCCCTTTACTTAGATTTGTTAAAGAGTTTACAAACATAATAATTTACGAGGCCTCATCTTTCAAATAGACGAAGGATTCATCAAAATAGAAACGAAGCTATTGAGACCACATTTATGGGAAACTTTTTAAAAAAGTTTTTCTTAAAAGCACCTTTTGTAATAAAAAATTAGTGTAAATAAAAAAAAAAACTATTTATTTATTTTTGAAAAAAAAACCCACCTTCGTTTTAAAATATTGTTGTAGGAAACTTAATATTTTAAGCAAATAAATTACATTTTGACCTGAAATGTTTTGAAAAAAATCATACAATAATCACCAATACGACACCAATTGTTCTGAAACGAGAAAGTTTCGAAACTTTTTACAGGACATTTCCAAAAACGTGATCATCACTGCGCTTCCTCCCTAACTGCATCATCGAAGCCGTTGCAGGGATGCAATGCTACATGTCCAAAGCATGCCAGCGTCTCCAATCCAATATTTAACCGTCGTCTCCGAACTGTTTAGCGCACCGGGGACCGTTGCGAAGAGCAGATAATCGACATTCCTCGATGGCAATAAAACGTATTTCCAGTGCATCGAAGTCATGAGTTTGAAAATGACGAATACGTGACCGAAAACCTCCTCCACGGATACATCCATCACATCCTAAAGCCGTTTCATCTCCCGGGACTCCCTGGATCAGGATCGGGACGAAACAAAGTGACAAACTCTTTTTTTTTATCCTGGGAGTCTTCTCCTTTTTTCATTTCCGCCGGAAGTAGCTATTAAGGGGAACGCTTCTCTTCCTTTCGATTTGTTTAACTTGAGTGTTTGCTTTAAAAAGGAAATGGAACATTGTCCCGTTGGGGGGAATAAATATTGGAAATGGAGGGCGTTCTTTTGTTCTTTTTCTTGAGGAAGGAAAAAAAATTGTCCCTTGTTTATGTTACTTACAACAAAGAAAACCGAGCTTTTGTTGAAGAGTACCTAAATTGTAGTTTTTTTCCTCCTCGGAACTGTGAAAGTTACATATGCTACTTAAATATTCCATTCGTTTTGCCTTTGTAAGAATAGATAGAAGAAAAAATATCTGTTGCTTTTTGTTTCCAAATATTTATTTGTGTTTTTTTGATTGAAAGCTCTGAAGGAAAGGTTCCTTTTGACGGGGAGAAGAGAGAGAGAGAGATGAATGGGTAACTTTTTTTTGGAAGGAAAATTTCTGATGTGAAGCGCGCGAGGATTAAATGATGTAGAAATTGAAATCTATTTTGAGAACTTGTGGATTCTTAAATGAAGATTTTTTTTCTCCTTTGGTGAAAAAGTTTGAGGGAAAATTTACATAGTTTCCTTGTGGAGCATCAATCACTCTTTCGCATATTTACATTTATGTGTTTGAAGTTTTCTGCATTTTTGGAGTTTTCCCCCTTGAATGCGTTCAGAAGTTTTGAAGCATTGTTAGTTTTTAACTAAAATGTGTTTTTTAAATATTATATCCAATTGAATTGTTTGAGAATTTTCTTTTTCTGTTTAAGAATAAGAAAAGAAAAAAAAAGTTCAAACAATAAGAGTGGTATTTTAATTTGATTCCATACATTATTTTAGGTATTGAATTTTGGAAGTTATAAATTTTTAAAAATTCTGCAGAAAAGCTGTTGTTATTGTATATATTGAACAGAGCATCCTATGTTCATATTATTTATGACATCGTTGATAGGGCATTTGTAATACGTTTCAGTTCATTCCACTATTTAATATCAAAAAGGATTTTATTGCAATAATTCAAATATCGACCTTCTTAACTTTTAAAAATAATTTTATTAAAATGCTTAAAGCTAATTGCTTTGGCGTAGATCCAAAGGTTTACCTAATTAATATGTGGACTTAAAAAATATGCAACTATCTTCGTTGTTGCAATCATATAATCTCTCATTCTCATTACAAATTTCTGACAACTCCAAATACGTAAAATCCAAAGGAAGAAACACTGTTCAGGCAGTGTAACTTTACCAGAAAATGTCACACCTATCCCTCCCTTTATGAATAACGACAAAGACTCGTGACAAACCGCTGTCTCAATAAACCTAAATGATTGATGCCTGTGTAAAGGTACTTAGCACCTTTTAGACAACGTCTTCACGAATATGTCCTTCTACCAGATGATTTATGCCCTATTTCCCGAGAATCTATTCATAGTTACTGGTTATTTCTTCACACTGATTAGGACGGAACGAATGTAAGGTGTTTTCCGATAAGGATTACCCATTTTTAAACAAGAATTAAAAGTTTTCTCTATATTTATGAGGGGTTTTTTTGCGAGAAAAAGTACTAGTTCATTCAGTGTTAAGGTATTCCTGTATTAGACAGAGAACTTTTAAAAGCAATGAACACATTTCTAACTAGTAGATAAAAGGGGTTTTTAAAAAATTATTTTGACTTTTATTGGGTTAAATATGATGCAAACAGCAATTTTTTTTGTAGTTAAGTGTAATAAAAAACATTATATATTAGAGTTTTATACAGTTCGAAGAAAAAATATTAATGTTAGGTACTTTACAGAAGATTTAATTTTATTACTTTAAATTTTTTATCTGTTAATATGGATAACAAAATAAAACTGTTCACATTTAATTTTTAAATAGATATATTGATTATTTTGATTTGAGCCTTTGGAATTTATGTATTTCAAACCCAAAGTACAATGTGATTGCAATTTGTGAAATCGAAATTTTCATGTACCTAACATTAAATTTTAAAACTTAACTGTTTTAATAAAAAAAAATCCCATGATTAAACATAACGCGACATGAAACATTTATGCGATTTTTTTCTGAATATTTCACAAGAGCTATAAATAAAAGAACCCTTAAGAACACAAAATATTGTACTTGAAATTATAGAATGAAAGTTTTACGGCATTAAGAAAGAAATGGCTAACAGACAAATGCAACACGGGAAAGCCTGAGTCATGAAGAAAAACCGGCAATGTCGTTTTTCAGCAATAGTAGTTTGTGTGCAGAAAAGCCAACATCAAATTTCTTACTGCTTGATGAAAGATGGGCAAGAAAACAGTTCAATTTCCATTATCTGTCCCGTTAAATATTGCTTACTTGTTTAATCCCCAAATAGAAGAAATATTCTCAAAAATTGCAAATAATTAAAACATAAAGTATCAATGATTACAAAAACTTTCACTAATAAAAAATTTGTGATCAAAACAGCTTTAGACGATATTTAATGGGAAAGAAACGGAATCGAACAATTTTCTATAATATTATTAATAAATTGAAACGGTGCATTTTGATTTGCCGGGTGCTAATCTTGCTAATCCGGTTTAATTAGTGGCGTTTTACAAATTTAGCGATTAAAATTTTTTGTTAAAATATTTTGATTGTTTTTTATTTTAATTTTAAGATTTTATCGTACCGCGTGGCCCTTGCATCCGACAAATAGTTAAGTACCATCCAAATTGTATGTAAAAGATGTTTAATTCCGTTAGAGTTCCCGCTAAATATCGCCCGGTTCTTTTGGACACATTATATCCAAATATCAACAAATTTTTTCTACTTTTATTAATAAACTGAATAGTTATTGATCTAATTAAACATTTTAATTCAGGAGTTTGAAATTATTTATGAATATTTCTTCTTTTTGTTGTCTAAAAGAAACTGGGCGATATTTAGCGGGAACTCTAACGGAGTTGTACCAAGATACGTTTTAAAGAGAATGACGGTTAAACTCCCTCATTCCCATTTTGTAGCCATTATCGCACTCCCTCCTCTTCCAAAATATGTGAAGTGTGTGTTTTTTGTTTGTAGTTGTGAATGTTTTCTGATAAATACTAAAATATGAAGTTTCAGTAAAATGCCTTTTATTGTATGTTCTTGCACTTAACATATTTTTTCAACTTCATCCCTCATAAGGGACGTGATCTTTTCACTCATTTCCTTATCAACTGATTTATAGGCATTTTTAGTTTTCATTCCACAATTTAGTCCGAAACAGCTCATTAAAGAATTGCTTTTCTTAACTGAATCTGAAGAAATTTCTTCTATGTCTACAGAAACCAATGCTTCTGGTTCAGCATCAAATGACGATTCTTTGACTCCAGGCTCATTGGAATCCTTCTTAATGATCGGTTCTTCTTTGATGAATTGGTCCATCTTATTGATAGGGGAGTTTTCATTGAGAAACTCTTCCTTCTTAATGATAGGTACTTCTTCGATAAGCGTTTGTTTTATAATGAAAGGTTCTTTCTCGATGAACGGTTCCTTCTTAATGACAGGTTCTTCATTGAGAAACGCTTCCTTCCTAATGATAGGTTCTTCTTTGATAAGCGTTTCTTTCATAATGAAAGGTTCTTTCTCGATGAACGGTTCCTTCTTAATGACAGGTTCTTCATTGAGAAACGCTTCCTTCCTAATGATAGGTTCTTCTTCCATAATGAAAGGTTCTTTCTCGATGAACGGTTCCTTCTTAATGACAGGTTCTTCATTGAGAAACGCTTCCTTCTTAATGATAGGTTCTTCTTCGATAAGCGTTTCTTTCACAATGAAAGGTTCTTTCTCGATGAACTGTTCCTTCTTAATGACAGGTTCTTCATTGAGAAACGCTTCCTTCCTAATGATAGGTTCTTCTTCGATAAGCGTTTCTTTCACAATGAAAGGTTCTTTCTCGATAAAGGGTTCCTTCTTAATGACAGGTTCTTCATCGAGAAACGCTTCCTTCTTCGGGATAGGTGCTTCTTTGAGAAACGCTTCCTTCTTAGTGGTAAGTTCTTCTTTGAGAAGGTCATCTTCCTTATGGTCAATGATACATCTTTCCTTAGTGAATGATTCCTTCTGAATGATAGGTTCTTTCTGCTTTATAGATTCTTTTCCAAATAGTGTTTCTCTTCTATTAAAAGGTCTTTCCTTTATAAACGGTTCATTCTGAATGATAGGTTCCTTCTTGTTGAGTGGTTTCTTCTTTACAGGGGAGTCTTCCTTGTTCTTGAATTCTCTAGCCATGTTTCGAGTGATTACTCTCCTCGGTATGCTGCTGTATGGACGTCCCTTCATTACTTCTACGAGATGAGGATTACCAGGAGGTTGATTTCGAATACTGTACGCGAAAAGACGCGTATCTGATTCAGAATTCTCGGTCCTTAAAAAAGTCGTCTGAGATCTGGTGAGAATCCTATTTTCATTGACTCCTACATTATAGCTGTTATGGTTTCTCCAGTCTTTTGAATGATCCAAAATTGAAGGCCCTTTTTTGCTATATGTAGATTTCTCATCCATTGATTTTTTGCCACTTTTAGATATTTTATCCATCGTTTCGATTTTAAATCACTAATGAAACCTTTGACTACCCTTTGCCTTTGATAAATGCCGAATTATCTAGTTATTACTGACTTAAAATCTAAGTTTCTGTTGTAAGTTATTAAAATTAGTTTTAAATTTTGAAATTATCTGAAATCTGAACTACTTTGCTAAACTGATAATCTAAATGAGAAAATTGTGGAAAATTGTAAATAAAACTAAATTTCAATATTTATTTCCTGATGTGTTAGCTCGTGATTTGATATGCTTAGTTGTTTGGGAATTTATTAAAGTAAATAAATATTTTCTCAAAAATATTTTTCAAATACTTAGTTAATAAGGCGTATAATAAACACCTTGACACAAGAAGGTGCAATATTGACAAAATAACGAAGTTTTAAGAAGTTTTTTTTGTGTGGTTTACTTGTTTTTAAAATTATACAAGTTCAGTTTTAACTAGTTAGCTTAATAGTAGATATATCAGTAGAGTTGGTCAGTTAGGGGAGAACTAGTTCCCTAAAACTAGCAAAAGATTTTTCAGTAAGCTAATCATAGGCTTTCTAGTCATAGAGCGTTTTCAATCACAAGACTCGGACCTAACAACGGCCTTAGCAACAGAAATGTTACAGTTTTTTGCCCTACAGAGGTTAACAGTTACAGAAAATGACTGGCAGTGGAATTCTTCTATTGGAGCATTTGCAATCACGTGACCCCATACTTAAAAACCGCCTTAGCAACAGATGAACAACAGCCTTAGCAACAGTTAAAAGCCCTACAGAAGATACACAGTTAAAAAGAAAATAACCGGTTGTGACGTCAACTGAAAACACTCTATTAAAACACCTTCAGAATTCATAAAATTTCAAGCTTTTTTTTAAATTTTGAATTTTTTAAATATTACTCCAAATGGGCACTCTTTTTTTTAAATAAATACATTTCCTTCAACTAATTTTATTTACTGACCGTGTTAAAAGGAATTTCCTTTAATCTACAGTTCCTGTTAAATCCAGTTACAAAGGTGTCACTGTATTTGTATTCATAACCAAAGTGGATCTAGATGATACTACTGTCTGGGGCGTCTGGGGGGGCAATATTTAGTGGGACAGATAACGGAATTGAATTATTTTTTTATGATTGTAATAGCAGTAAAAAGATAAGTTTTAAAGAGAATGACTGTTAAACTCCCTCATTCACATTTTGTAGCCATTATTACAGCACTCCCTCCTCTTCCTAAATATGTGAAGTATGTGTTTTTTGTTTGTAGTTGTGAATGCTTTCTAATAAATACTAAAGTATTAAGTTTCAGTGAAGTACCTTTTATTGTATGTTCTTGCACTTAACATATTTTTTCAACTTCACCCCTCATAAAGGACTTGATCTTTTTCATTCATTTCCTTATCCTGATTTATAAGCATTTTTTAGTTTTCATTCCTCGATTCAGTCCGAAACAGCTCATGAAAGAATTCTGTATTTTAACTGAATCCGAAGAAATTTCTTCTAGGTCTACAGAAACCAATGCTTCTGGTTCAGCATCAAAAACCGATCCTTTGACTCCAGGCTCATTGGAATTCTTCTTAATGATAGGTTCTTCCTCGATCAATTGGTCCTTCTTATTGATGGGGGACTTTTCATTGAGAAACGCTTCCTTCCTAATGATAGGTTCTTCTTCGAGAAGCGTTTCTTTTATAATGAAAGGTTCTTTCTCGATCAACGGTTCCTTCTTAATGACAGGTTCTTCACTGAGAAACGCTTCCTTCTTCGGGATAGGTGCTTCTTTGAGAAACGCTTCCTTCTTAGTGGTAAGTTCTTCTTTGAGAAGGTCATCTTCCTTATGGTCAATGAAACATCTTTCCCTAGGGAATGATTCATTCTGAATGATAGGTTCGTTCTGCTTTATAGATTCTTTCCCAAATAGTGATTCCCTTCTATTAAAAGGTCTTTCCTTTATAAACGGTTCATTCTGAATGATAAGTTCCTTCTTGTTGAGTGGTTTCTTCTTTACAGGAGAGTCTTCCTTGTCAGACGGGTTATTTGAATTTGAAGCCTCCGAATCAGGTTGATAGTTTTTGTAATCGTCCAGTTTCTCGGATAATTCTTGAGAACTCTCGAATTCTTTAGCCTTGTTTCGAGTGATTACTGTCCTCGGTATGCTGCCGTATGGACCTCCCTTTATTACTTCGGTGAGATGAGGCTTACCAGGAGGTTGATGCCGACTATTGTCTGCGAAAAGACGCGTATCTGATTCAGAATTCTCGGTCCTTAAAAAAGTCGTCTGAGATCTGGTGAGAATCCTATTTTCATTGACTCCTACATTATAGCTGTCATGATTCCTCCAGTCGTTTGAAAGATCCAATATTGAAGGCACTTTTTTGCTATTTGTAGATTTTTCATCCTTTGATTTTTTGGATTTTTTGCCACTTTTAGATTTTCTATCCATCGTTTTGATTTTAAAATGCTAATGAAACCTTTGACTACTTTTTGGCTTTGACAAATGCTGAATTATTTAGTTATTACTGACTTAAAATCTAAGTTTCTGCTTTAAATTATTAAAAAAACTTTACAGTTTTAAATTTTGAAATTATCTGAAATCTTAACTATTTTGCTAAACTGAAAATCTGAATGTGAAAATTGTAAATAAATAATTAACTTCAAAATTTATATCATGATGTGTTAGCTCGTGATTTGATATGCTTAGTTTTTTAAAATTTATTAAAATAAATAAAGTTTCTCAAAAATATTTTTTCAGATACTTTGTTAAAAAGGTTAAAAAGGCGTATAATTAACGAAACGAACCTTGAGCGCAAGAAGGTGGAATATTGCCAAAAAAAACGAAGTTTTAAGAGGTTTTTTCGTGTGGTTTACTTGTTTTTAAAATTTTACAAGTTCAGTTTTTAATCAGTTAGCATACTAGTAGGTATATCAGTTGGTTGTAGTTCCTAGCAAAAGATGTTTCAGTCAGCTCATCATTGGCTTTCCAATGATTGAAATCGTGTAAATCGGATATAAAAACACCTAAAGAAAAAATTAAAAATTCTTAAAAATTCAAGCTCTTTTTTAATTTTGAATTTTTTAAATATTACTCCAAATAGGCACTCCTTCATTTCTAAATAAGTACATTTCCTTCAACTTATTTTATTTATCTACCGCGTTAAAAAGAATTTCCTTTAATCTACAGTACCTAATAAAGCCAGTTACAAGGGGGTCTACTGTATTTGTATTCATAAGCAAAGTGGATCTAGATGATAATACTGTCTGGGGGGGTATGAACGTGTTTTCAATCCATCTAAGCATATAAGCTAAGCCTGGTCACAACAAACTGAAATATGACTGTGCCTCCTAAACCCCATCCGGTATGGGACATACGTGACATGTTCCAGGGACTAGGATGCTTTCAGACGTCAATTTTGAAGTCCCGAGATTCGTAATTCAGAGAAGTACTTTGTAGCCGGACTCTGGACTGGCTTTAACGCCCTAGATGACGCAATATTACAGTAGAGCTGGTATAAAATAGAGGCCACATAGGCGTTCGAATCAAGCGAGGCCAGGTGAAACCATAAACGCACCCGGCTGAAATCGATTGCGTTAATAATGGTGTCAGAAGGAAAGAAAATCATGACACTTAGAATGCAATCTTGAGCCAAACGTGAACATTGTTTTGTCCAATTCCATTTCCGAGTATAGCATCTTAATAAAACAAATTTTCGACTGCATAATATTCATTTAAATGCCTCAAAAGCACACCCAATCAAATCGCAATTTTTTTTAGAATAAAAAAAGTTAATGAAACGGTATTGCATAGAATTTATTTAATCGAATAACGCCTGATAAAACTGTTGTTACTCTGCTAGAGGTATTTTTAAGTAACCAAATTATCAAAATGTTATGAAGATTTATATTAATTTTTTTCCTCAAAATAATTTTGTCTTCCACACTACATTATTACTCTTAATTTCCTACACTGCAAATTTCTGTTTTTATCCGTGTTTTCTTTGTTTATATGTGTCTTCCAGTCATGTCCAGCTTTTAAAATTGACCCGTTTATGAGATTTAACCCCCAAATATGGGTTTAAATGACTTTTTTAAAATATTCAATTGACCCATGATGTTTGTTAGGTACATTTTATTAGACGCAAATAAAAAAATAATAAAACTTAAAATTTAAAAAAAAAACAATATTTTGTGTAATAATTTCTGTTATATAGCCCCCCAAACTTTATAATATACTACCATTAGAAATCCAAAATAGTCCATCCAAATACTTATTTAAAAAAGAAACTAACGGATTTTCTATTTTCATTAGAAAATATAGAATTTTTTTAATGTAGGATTATTTATTTCCTTGTCCTTCCGTTATTTATGGTTTTGTGTCTTTTGTGTATATCTGTATGACTGAAAATGTGTATTACTTTAATGACACCCTGTTTTCAACTCTTTTGTTTTTCATGTAATTATTTATTTCGTCACCTAAATGGACCAAGAGGTCCCAGGCGACTCTGTAGATTGTACACTTGTGTATGTGTTTCATGTTCAAATATATTAATAATAAAAAATAAAATAAAAGGAAAATGGCCCTAAATCTAAAAGAAAACAACAATGTCAAAGCACTTCCTTTCATCCCGCTCTGATATTGGCTTAGCAGGGCTGCAACCTAAACACTCTCTAGTTCTTTCTGCCTCTATGGATTTCAAGAAGCTTCTTTAGCGGAGGAGACGACGTCAGAGGGTGTTTTACTGTCAAAGCGTCGAGGAGAGTCCGAATATTTCAAGAAATCCCGCTGCCGCTTTTAAGGAAATTGGAAAAAAAAAGATGAATCAATATTCGCGACGCAGGAATCCGCTTTCGGAATTTCCTTTCTGAATATGTTGCCAAAATACTCTCGCTAAATTTTCTTTTTAATTTCGAAGTATGAGCGGAAATTTGTTTCTGAATTCATACTGTCATAAGACTTTCGTTGCTTTCTCGTAGGTTATAGGCGATTTGGAGTGCTTTGCTGTGTTATGAGTGTTATTCTCTGCGTTATATTTTTAGGAAATTTTAGATTTATTGTAATTTTTGAGTTTGAAAATGGACATGATTTGGAGATTTGTACTGTACTTCAATTTTAGACGAAGAGTCATTTGCGAATTGACGTTGCAGGAAATAAGATGAATATTGTAAATAATAACCTAAAAGATATTGCGAGATAAAAGATTCAAAAGCAATCTCAGGTGGTACAGGACTGAACGGATTAAATTATAGCTCAAAATTTAAAAACAAAGTTTACATGCTTTTCTTGAACATAAAAAAGGGAATTTCAAATCAATGAAATTTTTTTATTTTATTTGTAGAAAAATTGCAGCTATTTTATGTCTTTTTAGTTTATAAATAATTATATCTAGTGATTTGTATGGTAATTTTATGTGTTACATATGAACTGAAAAGGGACTCTTTTGTTATTTATTTTATTTTTTATTATTAATTTAGCGGTATGTTAATTTGGCCAACTATATAGGGACCTAGATGCCCCAGGTGACTGGAATTTGATTGTACTTTTTATTTTTATAAGTCGTAAATAAATTTTAAAAAGTTTAAAATATATTTTGATTTATAGTTAGGGGGAATTGTTGAAGAAATAAACAGGAAAAGTATCAATTTATCCTCAAAACATCACTCTTCTCCATCATTATTACAATGGACTAGTTCCACATTTTATTTTTATTTTTTTATTCTATTCAGCTTTTCGAGAAACCCCTAAAACCGAGATATTTTTTCATTCTGATAATTATTTATTTTTTTTTTATTGCAACTCAAAGTTCGCGTTCTGAAAAGCGCGCGAAAAACGGCGCTTCAGGTTCGTGACGTCACTCGGCCCAAACTCGGTCTACTACGACTTGCAGACGTCATTTGCAAAACGACGCCATGATTTAGATTTTTTGACAAGTTAACACACTGGTTAACACTGAATAAGGAACATTCGGGCTTTTGTTATTAACATTAATGTTACGATATGAAAACAAACGCTTTGATATTAACTTTTAATGGCTATCTCTATTCAAATCACAGTTTAATAAGTAGAAATCTGAAATAAGCATCAAGCATCAAAAATGTCTTTTAATTTAACAAAATTGATACAACAATAAACAAAAACGTGATGCCAGCGGCAAAAAATGTAAAAATACATACCAAAAGAATTAATGCTTGATTCTCATCAGTTTAATTTTATAATAAATTAAAGAATTTAATGTAGTTAAATATAAATTATTTACTGTTGGAAGAATTCGAATATTCAACGATTTGTTTTGATTTATAGTTGATTTTATGTTTTTATTTTACTAGTGATTTTAGGATCATGACGTCACTCGGCCCCGATGGCTTCACAACCATTTCACAACTCGGGCGATTGCATCATTTGTTGACGACTTTTATTTCCTTAATATCTAAGTAAATAAATTTTTTAGATAAATTTCGATTGTAGATTTCAATTTGACACAACATATGCTGTAATAATAAACCACAAAATCGAAAATTTGAAAAATATGGAACTACCTCATTTCCTTTAAATTCTCCTATTACATCTGAGTCTCACTGTAACAGAATGTGGCTTTAACATCCAATGCCTAAAACTGTTCTACTCCTGAAGTATTCCAAAACCGTATGTGAACACCCCATATTATCGGCCCTTTACTAGTATCCCATTACTAACACCGATCAAACTTGCGTTTTCGGACAAAACAACACCATCTCGCATTCAGAGGCGTCGAAAACGTTAAGACAAAAGGATGATTTCTCCTCTAAAAAAGACATTCATTCCTCCCATCATCATTATCCGTCCTTCTTCAAAAGACAAGACGCGTCCTCGCCCATCATAAAACCAACCAACATAACAAAAGAGCTGCATATGACATGCAAGCCAACCAAATTACGCGGGAAAACGTGCGTGTCATAAGTTGAGGGAGGGAGAGGAGCAAATCCGCGGCGAGCGCGTGAGCAGAAGAGCTAATGGCGCGGATCGTACATCACCCTCCCAAACGATCCGGAGGGGGATTAGGCTTTTTGCATAGACACAGAAGCACTAGGACGAGCACCGAGAGTAATCCTGCGTAGCCTACGTGGACCTTGAGGAATAGTTTCCATTACGTCACACCATTAAAGTGTCTCGTTGTGATGAAGGTGAGCAAAAGGTGTTAGGGTACTGTGTGTTGCCAATTGTGGAAAGAAGGCGTTCGGAAAGCAGTAGAATATGTGGTCATCATTAAACAGAAGAAGGCTTACTGGGCGTCTTTGTCCTCTCTCAGCGCCATCAATCCCAATCGTCGAACTTGGTAAGCGTATAGCAACCAAACAAGATCGAAGATCTTTCCCAAAAGATCACTTGACTTGATCGGTAATAGTCTAATTTGTTTTTTGTTTACTTTCTTGAAATGGATCATAGACGTCTATGATACAATCATTTACTAGTTCTCCCTTAATTTTTGGTTGATTAATAAATCATACTACGTTTCCTTATAAAAATCCAAGAACACAATTAAACCATATTTATAAGCGGCTCTAGCGCCCATAGAATAAACAATAATTTGCTAATCACGAAGCCGAAGCAACTTTTCTTCTATTTTGTGGTTGGTATGGTCGCTTCCATAAGAATATTCAGTCTATCCGCACCCTATCCCTACTTATACTTTCTGATTAGAAAAGGTGTGAAGAAGGGTTTTTCTTTTATTCCATGGTGGCTTCTTTTTGAAAGAAGCGGCGTGTTCTTTTAATCCCTATTTAAACTTGGAAAATGCGTTGAATGTTGTCTATGAAAGTGAACTGGAATTATTTTCCTCAGTGTTGGTAACATTATGGGGTCTAGGGTGGAATAATCTGGGAAGATTATGCAGTGTTGCGGCATGCATGTAAATGTTTTTTGGTGGGAGATTTAATCGGGGGGCTGGTTTTGTCTGCAAGGGGTGATAAATGCTGTTAGACGGTAAACAGTAATCTTGGGGAAACTTTTGACTTCAATTCAGTGAAATCAAAAGAGTTTAAAATGTAAATATGTTACCTAATGCTTTAAAGAAATCCGAGTTCCATAAGAGAACCAAATTATAATTTTTATAAAGATTTAGAAAGTTTGAAAATAGTTTAAAAGCATAAGAAAAGTCGTTTTACTGAAAATTGTAGAAAGTAAAAATAATTTCAACCATACACCATCAAGTTGTAAGTTTTAATAGAATTATATACTTAGTTTATTAATTTTTTTTAGTTTCAATTAATTATAATTTTGACGACGAAATTTTTATCTGCCTTCAATGTATGGGGCTCACGTGTAAAAAATCCTTTTTACCAATTATCAAATATTATGGAAATTGGAGTTACCAAAGGAGAAAAAATGTTTTGCCTTCAGTGCATGTTTAACAGTCAATGGTTTTCAATTCTACCAGGTAAGTTTTATTATTTTTTTTCTGGAGGATCTCAAGTCAACAAAAAGAATCAAATGAATACCTTACGAGTTTCAAATGCCCTTTGGGTAAGTTTCTTTTTATTTTTAAATAAATTTTTATACATTAAAAATATTTTCGGTATTAAGTTGTACATACAATGAAAGAAGAAAAATACGACGGAGAAAATGTATTTTTAAAAGGATTTTATTCTTAAGACGACTGGGGACTTTCAAAGTAAAAAGAAGAAGTCAACATTTTTATAATTCTTAAATAACGCAGAAAAATTCCAAAATAATCATCCTATATAAAATTTAAAAAAATTATAAATTTTTAAAATTAATTCATTTAAAATATGTTCATCTGTTTAGCATTTCCTTTCCTTTAATTCATATTTTTTAAAGATTGTTTCTACTCCAATTAAGAAAAAATAGTAATTATCAAGTTGGGATAAGAGCGATGATATAAAAAAGAGGACTTTACGTTTAAATCTATAGATAGTCAAAATCAACAAGTGAAAAAATGACTAGTTTCATCTTAAACTACTTTAATAAAGCATGTGATGTAATTCGAATTGAGAAAGGTTAATAAGAAAAATTTGCTTCACAAAACCTTTTTCTTTCAAATTTCCGAGCTAATTTCTTCTTTGGATGTTATGTTGTTTGGATGTTAACCCAAAAGTTATATAATTTTCTATTTCTGCTACATAAAATCATTACTAAATTGGGTTATTAATAAGATACGTTAGGGGTCCTTGGTCCCTTCTAGCTTCAAAAAAAAAAGGAAAGGATGTGATTAACAAGCCACTGAAGATCATTAGATTTAACATAAAACCTTTTACGAAATACACACTAGAAAACCTACAATTCAAATATGAAAAATTCAATCAAAAATCAAAAATTCAATTTGATTTTTATTTATAGGTGCTTTTCCCTTCTAAAACTCCTGGAAGTAATGGTCGGAAACAATAAACATTCCACAAGCAATAACAGCATACTTTGTAGTTTCCAACGAACTATCTCACATTCCTGAATAAAATAAAATCTATTTCAAATTTGTGTACAACAAATGGAATTTAATTCGATATAAACGAGCGTTTCCTAAGAGCAGGTTATGACTCTACATTCTCTTTTATAATTGCCCGTTTGAATTGATTATAGAGACTGAACTCTTGGAATTACCTTAAATTAACCACTCGTAGAATTGAATTCAGAAAAGGGACATTTTATTCGAATTATGCGTAACTCCGCATAGGTATTAAATTCTCTTTGAATTACACAGCAGAAACTATCTTCTGCGCTTCTCTGAATAAAATATATAATTGGTGTCGGGTTGGGTTCTTGGAAATATCCACCCAACTGGGTATTAAATTTAATAAGAGTGTTCCTTGAACGTACCTTTAAGCAGTGTGATTAGAAATGCGCAATTTTGCTTTTTGTCTTCATAGTAGAAGATTAGAGTCAGTCGCAGTTGTCAAATTATTATGTTCTAACGTCGCACTCAGGAATCTGGAATAATTATCTCAATAATTGCTTTACTCATTCAAAGTATAACAGAAAATTTATTCAAATATAAATAACTACGTTTTCATAAATATTCGAAATGTTACTAGTTCAAAAGTTTAAATCTATCGATTGTTTTTTAATTACCTGAGCTGAATTTTTATAACAACGAAAGAAAATTCATGCATTTGATTTAATTTGTGTACTGTTAAGAATAAACGTGAACTGATATTATAGACAAACTAAACGTTAGTTTCTTTTTAGGGCAATGAATCTATAAAAATATTGTCAAAAAGGATGTTTAGATAAACCTTTTGTTGTTTCTACAGTTTTTTTATTAGAGAATTTGAAGCTCTTTAGTATAAAGTATTTATTACAGTATTTATGAAAACCCAGTATTGAGAGTAAAAAAAAATTTGGTCACCAAGTTCAAATTTAAGATGCCATAAACTCGATTTTACAAAAAAAAAAAAAAAAAATATGATTAAAATTTAAATTATTGAAATAAACTTTAAGATAGCGACGTCACTTTCGATAGTATGAATACTAAATATTCTTTCTTAATACAAACTGATATAATCCTTGATGAACCCCAAGACATCTAGACTTACATTTAATGATCTAGCTAGAAAAAAGCGACGGAATTGACTTCTTTTTCCACCAGTTAATTGTTTTACCACTTGAAAACTTCTCTCACAATTTAAAATTTAAGTAAAAATTAATGTGAATTTGATAGCTTTTGCCTGGTTTCTTTGCTCGAAGTTAAATTTGAGGAACATTTTTATAATGGAAGTACTCCATCTTTTCTTCTTCCTTCCACAACTCCATACATTACAACACAATGTAAAATTATTTCTTGAAGCAGAAAACGCATATCCACACACTGTCAACCCTCTCAGGCTCACCAAAGAAGATTTATCGTCGATTTTTCTATCATTCGAATTCATTTTCATAGTCAAGAAAATAAGAGCGCGAGTGACAATAAACATCCGCACATACGAGCAGCTGAGAACTTCAGTGGTCTAATTCCTAAAACTACAATACTTTAAATAAGTATGGGATATGGGTTAGGGTTTCATTTTAGATCCTTTATTTCTTGCGGTAGTTTTCAAAAGTTTAATAATTTGGTTGTAAGAGCATCCCTTTAAATGCCTTTCCATAGAAATAGCAAAGGTAGAGTTACAGAAAACCTTCATTACTCAAAATTAATTTTGGAGGACTTAGACCACTCTAATTCTAAAGAGCTCATACGCGTCTGCTGCGTAAATTACGCCGCCGCTGTTTACGAATTCCGAATGAAACTTTCGGTTTCAAATGGGGGGATGAGAAGAAAAATCGAAAATATTTCACAGATCCTCAGGAGATATGTACCCCTTGAAACAACATTTATAAAAGAAGCCCCGCCCCATAACCCCCCCCCCCTCCGTAATAAATGCCGCACAAGACAGCTGTCGCATTCTATTTTCCAGCCGTTCTTTTCCTTTCTCTGCTCCCTGAGGGGACATTCGAAGGAAATATTGTCTTTGAGGGTTCTTTCGCCCCCTTTTTGAGAAAGGAGGACGAGTGGTATGAATTATGTAAACGAGCTCTCATCAAGGTTAATGATGATGGTCGAGATCCAATATGAGAAAAATCATCGGGAAAAAAACCGTGTTGCTGCCATTGTTTATTTTATTCGAGCGCTTGCCTCTGGTTTTCCCGCCATTTTCATTGTTTTCGCTCCTGATGAATGTATCGAAAAACCATCATTTTTCACTTGATTCAATATTCGCCGCATTAAAAAAGGGATCTGGCGATTGTTTTTTTTTTACGCTCGGAATGTTTTATTAATTTTTGCGTTCCTTCAAACAACGATGGAAATAATTCTACAGAATTTAAGGCGCATGAATTCGTAATTCTAAAGCTAGTACAATTGTGATAAAATATTCAGCCCAGCAGCTTTCTTTCAGCTCAACTTGAACTCCACAGGAATGGTAGAAAATGGCGGCCGCATGAGTAGCAAACTGATGAATGGGCTCGTATTTTCATCTATTATAAATGCGGTTTTGAGTACGTCTGGAACTCAGGTGAAGGATGAAAGCAGTAAGGTGATTTATCTGCTTTCCTGGCCCACGATGGATGAAAAAATAAACAAGTTCACTGTTAAAACTCGAAATGAAACTCATGACAAATAGAGAGAACCACTTCGGGGAAATGCGCAATGAAATTCGGAACATTTAAATTTATAAAAAGCTTCACAAGTGGGAATAGATTTAGAAACAGAAATGGCTTTATACTCAAACTGTTATTTTTATTATTCCTTTTCTTTGGGTTTTGTAATGTATTTTGTTGAGAGGGGGAAATTTTGCTTGCTTTTTTTTCAAATACAGTAAAGCATGATGAGTTAAACTTGATTTCTTAGGTCCTTAGTTTTACTTAAATAAAACCTCCAGACAATATACATTCATTTTTATTCATTGTAGTGCAATCATTGATTCTTATTTCCTCTAAAGTTTGTTACAGAGCGTCTCTATGTTTGAAACAGAGTGATGGGGAACAGTTTCATGTATTTATTGACAATGCTCTAGCGGGCAGCACAGCAATTATGATTGAAACCCAGATGACAGGCCCTTTCCAGCACATTCCAACATGCTATCTCATAACGCGCGTTGTCCAGTTCAAACTAATTAAACCAGCACCTACCTTTCATTTTAATCAGCGCAAGGGCCTGGCCTATGTATGTAATGCTTCATAATTATAAAGCATTTTACTAACAAGTTAAAAAAAATAGCCAGTAAAGTTATTTCTACTCATTAGATTTAATTAAGAAAATAATAAAGGTTCACAAATTCTATTATTTTTTTTAAAATCTGCTTACATTTGTATCAGGTACGTTTATTAGTTTCTACTCGTTTGAACGAAAGAACGTAAATAACTAACTTGTTAAATTTTAATATAAAACTAAACCAGTTTGCTTATAGTATCAATATATTCTCTTAGAAACTATTTTAGAACTTTTAGTTATTTTCGTTTCTTGATTACCTATAGCAAGTGAGAAGGAAAGGGACCTTGAAAATTATTTTTTTTAGTTTAAAATGGGTAGTTAAAACATTTTATAATACATATTTATATACATACACATAAAACTGACACTATTAATTATAAAAATATATTGAAAATTATATTTTGCAATTTCCTTTTAAAATTTCTAAAAGCTCATTGCTCCATTCATTCCTTGTTGGAGTACCCAATAAAATTTAAACACATATGTTATAAATTTGTTTTATGATGACTAACGATTAAAATTTGGTTTTGACTATTTTTAGATGAAAAAAATATCACTTTTAGTTTACCTCTAGCTTCATAAAGAAACCGGTTTGTGTAACTCTTAGAAATTATTTTTATTCTATTTGTAAAGTAAAAAGAAACAATAATAAAGTTTTAAAGAATTATAAAAAAGGTATGGAAGAAAATACCTGATTAAATGTTTTACTTCCTTTCCTAAAATCGTTACCACATCTATTTGTATTTTTTAAAGTACCTATTATATTAAGGTCTATGGTTCTCATACAGTAAAGTTAATAAAGTCTAAAGCTGCAAAATTTAAATTAGTATCAGATAGATGTATCCCAATTTTAATACCACGAAATGAACACCAACCACTTCAGTTTGCACAAACTTGATTATCGTCTCGTTATGGAATCATTAGTTTCAATTCGGCTGCCACACAGAAGCATTAATCAACGCAATTCACGCCTAAACCAACTCCTGCTTAATTTCCCAGACCAACTTAAGGGAGAAGTTCACACCCAATCTCCGGCAGGAAACCACAAACCACATTTCTCCAAACATTCCCTAGCCGCAAACGATCCCTTAATTAACTAATTAAACAATAACTTTAAATTATGGAACTCGAAAACTGTCCCCAGAGTTCTCGGACAATGGACCCTGGCTTAATGAAAGGAAGCCATACAAAGGGAACAATTCCTCTTTTGGGCCGTTCAATGGGCCTTCCTTCAAAACACCGAAACGTTGTCATCAGAACGAATCACAGACCCCCTTCATTTCGAACAACTCTTCCCTGAACGTCTGCTATTATTTCTCCCTCCATCCGGCATTGTTTGAATTCGAGAATTGTCAAAAGATCAATACGGCGAAAGACTAATTGCTCCCGAGCTCCACTGTATGCATTGGAGATTTTTCATCATCAGTGAATGGCGGTTTTGGCTCTTTTTCTCTGTGGTGACGATTGATCAGCGATTTTTTGTTTTGGGAGGATGGCAACGGCATCGCATTAAGTCCGGCCAGTGCCGCTTTTCTACTGACGACAAAGAAGAGCGCGTGGAATGGCCGGCCTTTTGTGGCGGGACGGCAGAAAAAAAAGGCGGGAAAACACTAAACGATGTTGTCCTGATAATGTGATGTCGGAGAGACCGTTTCGAGCTCTGCTTATCGGCTCAAATACTGTAACAAGTTAGGCTGAAAAGAACCGAGGGACGGAATTGGTTTCTAGGAGAGTTTCCAAACACATTTTTCGCTTTCTCCTCTCAACAATTTCGAAAACTTTTACGTCCTCTTCCCTGACGAAACGAAAATAATGAAATAAAACTGATTCCAAATGCTAAACTTGGGTACTATTTCGAGTTTTATAAGTGTGAACACCACAAAGAGAGAGAGAGAGGAGTCACTGAAATTCTGACTTTAGAGAAAAGGGGAATATAAAACCCCAAAAAACTATTTGACGTCATTATAATCAATGCAAACAGCTTTTGAAATTGTCCCTCTGTTGGGTGGAAAGTGAAATACAATAACATGTAGGAATAGATTCAGGTAGTACAATACCCCCTAGTCTGCCTCTATAAAAATAATCCCTTCTGAAATATTAATCAGAATAGATTATATTGCCCAATATTGGTTTAACGATATCGTTTAAGCTATTTTTTGAATATGTAATTTTATTTTTACAATCTTATTTAATTAATGTTTTTATAATTTAAAATGTCATAATATCATGGTTCTAATATACAATATTCACGTATTGGTTAATATTGTGATATTAGTGATCAATCTTTTGGGGATATATGGGAACTTTTAGTTAACTATAACAACTTGTAAATGTTATTTAATCTTCAAAGTTTAAAAAAAATATCGCACTAACAAGAGAATATGTAAATAGGTTTCCTAAGTTGTCTAAATCTAAATTCTATTTGTTTTGAAACATTCCTAAAAAACACATGAATACTACTTACTTCAAAAGAAACATTTGGATCTTTAACACAACCCACGTGTACTTATAATTTTAACAAATTTATTGATATACTTCTTTGAAAACAATTCTGAGTTTTGCAAATGATGTTTAAAATGAAAGAAAAAAAACTAATGGTTGTATTTCCTATATTCTCAAACAGTGAATAAATTTCCTTAGATTTCAAATGAAACATCAAAGAGTAACAACATTTTTATACATTTAGTTCCTTAAACTCTTTAGGTTTTTCAATTTCAAGCAAGTGATACGAAAAAAACCTTCTTTGATCTTAAACACATTTACTTATAAAATTTTTAAAGACATGACTAAAAAGAAGCAGTATACTCTTAAGTACATTTCCTTTGAGATTTTTCCTCGTTATATCTTCCAAATGTATCGGTTTCTCTAATAAAAAAGATACATTCGTCTAGATTTTTAAAAAACCCCATTTTTTATGGAAAGGAATACTTTATTTGAATGGTGTAATGTATTTTTAAAAAGAACTTCGACTTTTTCAATAGTATAATGTCTAGTTAATCCATCAAAATTATTGAGTTTTTTTCAGTAAAGGATGTAGATATACTTGTAAGGGGGCATTCACAAATTGCATCGTATTTTTTGGGAAAGGAGGGGTCCTGTATGTACGACGACAGGGCGTTAGAATTTCAAAAGTTTTTGATGTCACACTACTGTCCCAATTTTAAAAGAAGAATATCCTCCACTTCCAGTTGATTTAAAACTCTTTATTTAACACAAGTTATAAATTCTATTCTGAAAGTTTCTTCTACTTTTGTGGAGCTTTATTCGAAAGAATTTTTTTTAAAGTTTTAAAAATTTCAGTTTTCTTTAAAAATTTATTTCAAATTTCATATTTTTTTCAATGAGGATATTGATTAAAATGTGCTCAAGAAATATTTTCCTAAGGACCTTTCCATTTTCAACAAAAAAATCATAACTGTCAAATTTAGAACGGAATCTATAATAGATTCTTCTTTTTCCTGGGCTGACTTTTTGAGATGGCTGTTGCAATTATTGAATAAGTAACTCAGAAAACTGGTCTGCAATATAAAAATTAAATTAATTTAAATTTGCGAAAAAAAACGGAAAGAAAAAAATTTAGGAATTTATTGATGCTTTTATCAAGAGGTATTAATTTACAAGTACCGTTGGTAAATAAGAGATTTAAAGTAATAAAAGAGTTAATAAAGTGATGCTTGAAATATGTTAACTTTTAGGATATTTATTCTTTTTATATTTTTTATGGATAATTTTTAGGGAGGAGCCTAGCCCAAATGCGATGTAATTTGTGAATAGTCCCTAAGTTAATAATCCCTTTGACTCTTGTTTAACAATTGAAATATTGCACTTTTTGAGAATTCTTCGATAAAATAAAAAGCAAAATAATTACCTGCACGGAGTAAATATCGCATTCCTTATCTCATCGGACTTTTGACAACACAAAAAAAAAACCCAACAAAACATCGTCCGTAAACAACTCATGAGAAAAGTCGGTACTTTTCTGCAGATCCCCTCCGCACAGTTAACGTGACTAATCTACTTCTCTTTCCGCCATTTTCTATTTCATTAAAAGCATGACTAACGAGCTCCATTGTTTTTGTTCCGACAACAGACAGAAAAGAGAAAAAAAAAGGCAATTTATTAAATTAAAAGTTTTTAATTAAATCACCGTGGCAACGAAGAGAGGCAATCAGACACCTATTCAGGGCAACTCCGAGAAAAACAAATTGGAGCGCTTTTGTCCGCCCAAAAATGTCGAATCGAATTCTTTTTTAACAAAGCGGAATAATGGCGGGAATTATTTTTCCCGCCTTTTCGTTAGGTCTTGCCGTGAAAAGGCGAGGCGTCTTGAATCCAATAAATGTCAAATGTTTTCGCATTACGTTGGATCACAATGGGATGTTCGAAAGGACAGAAGGAGGTACGCCTAATGGGAGCTAAATCACCCATTACTTATTTATATCGATCGCTTTTTTATTCCTTGTGTGGCAAATTGTTCCCATTACTTTAGATTTAGGTCTTTTTTGAAACTTTTTTTTTCTTGTTCAGACGTTGGCGATTTCAGGTATTAAAAACTATTTTTACTATTATTATCTAAAAGTAAAGGTGTAAATTCTCTAATGGACGAATTTAAAATTTGAGGTTATAGTAAAATAGGTCAATGGAAAGCGTTTAGAAAAAAACGGAAAAGCTAAAATGGATTCATAAGATTTCACGCAAAATTTTAAAGGTACTATTTTTAAATTTCTGTGTATTTTTTTTAAACTAACGCATACTATGATATGCTTATTTTTTAACCTTTTATATTCGATATTAAATGCACTCCTAGGTTCCGTTTACAAATTCCTTTACATGTTAAGGGAAAGAAAGAGACCTCTAAGTGCAACAGACAAAACGGTTTAGGAAAGTTTGAACTTTGGGACATTATATTGGGACAAAAAATACATAATTTATTTTTAGGAAAACTGTTGAATCATAGTTCGTAGAAATTACGATTGAACAAGGGAGCTATATTTGCCTAGATATTGCTTTAATGGTCTCTCTCATTTGTATATCATTATATTCAAAACTGTATTTTCGTTGTAAGAGAGCAAACTTCATTGCTTTTAGTTACAGTATTGAATACGAAGATGTCCTGAATAAGGGAAAAAGTTATCGTAGTTTTAAAATTATTTTAAAGCCTGAAAATAGACCTCAAATTTTTATATTAACCCTTTTGTCATTCTTCTTTTTTAAAGCTTCTTTTCTAGTAATCTTAAAATCCTTACAAAAGCAAAAAGATTTTAAAATGTAAAAATTAGGGAAAAATACTTTAAAGTAAATAAAATAAATTGTTTTAATTAAAGCATTAAGCATTAAATACATTGGAAGTAAATATTTAATATCACAAATATTATTCTTAATTGTTTCTAATTTTATTATTTTTAATTTTACCTAATCATTGGGTTTAAAAAAATAGCGCTATAAAATTTTCATACATTGTGTTGCATTGAAAGGAACAGAGTAAAAAAGGAAGACTCTTATAAAAATATACTCTTTTAATTGCTGTACTTTCTTTCATCTAACAACTATTCGCAAATTCTATAATTTAATCTGGTTACCATCAGTATATAGGGATCTACAATCTATAGATGTGTTAATATAATGCTTCAAATAGAAGTGAATTTTATGTAATGCATTGTTCCAAAATGTTACGTTTTCAATTACTTTTAAATCCTGCTTATTTTGTTAAGAGTGCTTAAATTGAATCGTCAGTTTTGAGAAGAGATTAAAGACAAAAATGGAGAAATAAGTTTTTGGGTTTTAAAGTATTTTTAGCTGTTATCTGTGTTATCTGTGTGTGTATATGTTAGCTGTGTTAGCTGTTATGTTATGTTATGTTAGCTGTTACATGTGGATGGTAACAGGTGAAAAAAAGTATATCTAGGCAAATATAGCTCCCTTGTTCAATCGTAATTTCTACGAACTATGATTCAACAGTTTTCCTAAAAATAAATTATGTATTTGAGGCTAAAACGTAAGCTTAATATTTAGTCTTTCTTCTATTTTATTACCATTGGTGGCTTACTTAAACTTATCGAAAAAATAATTAAATTTTTAGTTAACATTTAGTAGATAGTTAATTAAATTTAAGTGTATTGATTTTTAAATTTTTCTTTTTTTTAGTCCATCCTTTTGACATTTTTGCAATTTATTTACATTAATCATTCTATTTTATAATTTAATTTGTCTTAGCCCCTATTTCGTTTTTCCCAATTATGCTTTAAACAAATCCAAAATACGCTACATTGTTTCATTAATTTACTCTACTGAAAATTTTCAAAAATTTTTAGAAGGAAATTAAACAAACGCCTTTTTAAAACTCTACGAAACTTATTAATTCACTTAAGTTTTTTGTCATTTTCCTTTCCGTAATTCGAATATTATAAAATTATGGTGTTCCCCATTAAAAAAAAATTTCCCCAGTAAAAGTTCCCCTGATGATGCCGATAGTCCCTTTAATGCCATTCAATTTTTGTCCATTCTGCATACATAGTCCACTTTAGCTGTCGTCAGAGCAAAATTTTAATAACTAACGTATGAGATTAAATTTTCATTTCAAACTTGCATAACAACATCCACACCTAAACCATCCTCCTCCAACCCCAAATTTTAACATCTTTCTAATATCCTTTGTACGTAGAACGCACCCAAATCTCGACCAGTTGATCAAAGAAATCTCCAGAACCGAATCCTCCCGAACGTCTCCTCTAATAAGTGATTAACTTCCCAACACAGCGCAGTTGGCTTCATGAAATTTAGATTCAGCCGTCCTTTAACTCCGTACGAGTCCCGAGCGCGTCCCTGTGATCCCATCCCTTATCAGATTAACCGGAACTATTTCAGATGTAGTTCACCCCTAAACGAATTCCAGCGAATTCCGTGAGGGTTGACGATTGGGAATTCCTCGCCCACAATCCCCCCCTCCTTACGAATTCTATCAAATTAGCCGGTCGGACTCCATAGCCGTCACTTAGTCGGTCCCCTCTGAGTCCCCTTGGTCCGTTCCGCTTCAACTGGGTTTATTAAAGGGATTGTTGGAACATTACCGGAATTGTTTTGGGTAGTTAGTTGTAGTTAGTGACGCGACTTGGTGTTCCTAAGACGACATGTTATGGTGAGAACCGGCCTTTAAGTATGGGGAGCTATTTCCAGAGCGGTCTAAATCGCCAGTCCAATTTAGGTCGCGAGTCCATGAACTGAAATATCGACAAAGAGAAAAATTAAATAACCTATAAATTGAAATTGGATTAAAAAGATAAAAAATTACGGAAGAAAAATTTTATTCTTGTTTTGCCTCGAGCATGGAGGAAAACTGGGCAAACGACTATTTTCCGTTAAGAAAAAAACTTTTTCTTCTTCTTCTTTGCAATGTGTCATTTTATTTTAGTAAAAATTTTAAGTTCAAAAACGTGTTCACAACTACCCCTTTTGTATTTTTAAAGCATATTTTCATCTTACTGTCTAGTTCTAATCCATCTTGTTCACCAGTATGCATGGAAACAAATCTTTACTGGGAAAATTTAAGAGATTCGAATTGATTAACGCGTTAGAATAGGATCGGAAGACATAAAAATCGATTCTGAATCCCTGAAATCAAAAATAAAGAACCGAATTTATAAAAAAAATTCCAATTTCTTTGCTTCGGGTAAGAATCTAAGTAATAGAAGAAAAATAGGAAAACGTACATACAAAGATGAAAAAACATTTACACTGTTCTTCCATAACCGGAACGGAAACGAACACATGGAAAAGAACGCAGTCAGAATTA
The DNA here is from genome assembly GCA_963680715.1 of Tetragnatha montana. NCBI lineage: Eukaryota > Metazoa > Arthropoda > Arachnida > Araneae > Tetragnathidae > Tetragnatha > Tetragnatha montana. The sequence goes on from OY796685.1 coordinate 33,521,626, forward strand.
ATTTACCACCGCATCTTGACAAATACACGCTGGAAATGAAAAGTTAATTAAAAAGAGAAAATTTTCTCATTAGTTTTACTTAACTGTAAGCAAGTACGGAACTCATTTCGTCCGAAGAAGATGAAAAAGTGTATGTGAGATTTCAGAATAACCTCCAGCGACCGAGTGTTTTATTGAATTTGCTGAGAATGAGGAATGAGAGAAAAAAAAAGGACTCAGAGGAAACGGAGTGGTACGTATGATTACGACGAGATGAAAAACCGAAAGCTGTTGCAAGCATTGTTTTTTTTCCTAAGTTCCTAATTTCTTATGCATATTAATCTCTCCTAAATATAATTGCTGCTTGTGTCAGTTATGAGTAGGATTAATATTGTTGAACACATGCAATTATAATTCAAAATTTACGAGTGCGTTGGTAAATGAAAGGATAATTTGAAAGACGTTTAAGATTTTGCATATAGGGTAATTCCAAAATCTTAGTTAAATTCTGCGAGTAAACAAAGCCTGGTTTCCGGTGTTGACAAAAAACATCGTCAACACACAGCCATCGGAGCAACTTGATGACGCAGCGGCAAAACATCAACACGGAGACCAATCAAACGTCACCAAATCACCTCTCTCTTTATTGCCGGTTGATGACGATGAACCACGTGGCTCAGCAGCGCCTTATAACTTTCGACCCAGAAATAGGCGGTAGTTAATACCCTTTGAAAATGCCGGCCAAAGATGCTGGCGAAACGTCAGGAAGGAATTTTACTTTCACTAGACCACGGCATAATAACCCGGAACCTTCATTTTATGTACATAGATCCGGCCGTGAAAGCCTGTCTTCTTCCAAAATCTTAGGTCATTTTTACTGTAGGAATGGTAGTCAGCCCAAAGGCGATTAGGAATGGGTGTATGGCGTCGCAAACGTACCCCTGAGACGATGGGAGTGTGAACAAAAATTTATGCAAAAGCAATGATTGAGAGGTCATAGACGAAAACGACTGGGGGGATGATGAAATTTGGCTGTCAATTTTCATGATTTAACGTTTAATGATGTAAATGATGAAAAGCTGTTTTCTTATGTAACAAAAATCACTTATGGAATTCAATACGACAACTTGCATGAAAACTCATACCATGTCTCCTTAAAACTTTTGTAAGCACTGCGCACGGGCGACTTTTGTCACGGTGACAAAGACAAAATTGTTGCTTTGGCTATTGAAACACTTGAAGAGTGATTGAAGAGTGCGCGCACTAGGCGACGTGACAGTTGGCCGATTGCCAAGAATTTCTTCATAGAGATCCATTGTTTTCTAGTGATATTTTTGATACTAGTAATTCTGGTCGCCGTGACTTTAGTCACTCGTGCGCGCCCAGCCTTAGGGCGAGCGCTTTGTCACGGTGACAAAGAAAAAAACAACGTTGCTAAGGCTGTTGTTAGGGGCGGGACATAGAAGTATCCAATAGCAGCATTCGCACATGACATCACTGGAGGATAAAAACAACGTTGCTAAGGCCGTTGTTAGGTAAAGTCATGTGATTGAAAATGCTCTATTGTTTTCTAATGATATTTTTGATACTAGTAATCCTGGTCGCCGTGACTTTAGTCACTCGTGCGCGCCCAGCCTTAGAGAAGTGGTTCCCAACAGGGTGATATTACGTTGAGACCATTGGTGACCCTTGAAGTGATCCGTAAAGAGGAGAGATACAGTAAGTCACCGAGAGATATTCTTGCATCATCAGTGTCAGAAGTGTTAAAGAGCGAAGGGATGCGGAAGAGAAAAGGTATCGTGAAGAGTAATGGGATGTCAAAAAAAGGTGCTCAAGTGGAAATGGATGCTGAAGTACAAAAAGATAATGAAGAACATAGAGACTGAAAAGCAAGAGATTTTTAAGAGATAGAATATGTTCAATAGCAAGGGATGCTGAATGTCAAAGATGTGATAAATGTAAAGAAATGGTGAACGAGAGATCCTAAAGGGATGCCCAAAAGAAGAGAGAGATTCGATGCTAAAGAGAAAAAGATGCTCAAGAGCAAAGAGATGCTTAGGAAAAAGGGATGCTGGAGAACGGAAAGAGAGGGGATTTTTATAGAAGCGTGCGTTAAACGAGAAGGGGTGATAAAATCCGTTCTCATGATTATCCTAGAGCTCCTCGATGTGGATGCCTTGGATAAAGTAAGTGCTCAGGATATGATTTAATTGATCTTATTCATGTCTAAAAATTATCTAGTTAGTGCAAAAGCTACCTTTAGGACTAAAGAGATTTATCTTTAGGGGTTTGAGTATGAAAACAACTATAAATACCAATTGATGGGATGATATAATTAAAATATAGTTCAGAAGCTTGCAGCAGCAGCGAGCCTCATTTAAAAAAAATAATTGCATTAAAACATTATAAGTTTTCGTAAATACCTACTATTTAAACATGGGAAATGAGTCTTTGTATTTTTTCACGATGAGCGCTTCTAAGTAAGGGATACACGGTAAAGTTTGTCTGTGAATAAGAATACTTTAAGCTAATTGGTATTTTTATTTTTTTTTCACTTAGGATTCTCAGGAGTTCGTTTGTTCGCATTCCAAATTGTCTTTGAACGGTCTACTACTCCTAGAACTATTAATTAAGAATCACTTATATGATATACTAGTCTTTCTCTTCTATTAATTTCTTCTCTTAAATATTACCCCCAATTTTGATTTTATTGTCAATCTCATAGTCAATGTTTTCAGAGATTAATTTTCCTCTTAAAATTAACTTTCCATAGCATATTCCTAGAAACACTTCAGTTTACGAATCCTCATCATCGCCTTAAAATTCTTGACACAATATCCTTTGAGCATTTTAAGACTAAAAAAGTTGTTATTCCTATTTACCGTCGCAGAAGTCTTCAGTCACTACCAAGCATATAAAACTGTGACAGAAAGACGAACTTTTATTCCTCGCATTTATACGATATATTCTTATCGTCACGCCTTTTACAGTTATTCCCCATTTTTGCGAACTCTCCTCTCGAAAAGGAATATATAAAGCGAAATGAAAAAGAGATGTAAAATTTATTATTCTTGGAATAGGGATTTCGTTCTCCTTCTCTCCCCAGAAATACAATCTTGATGAAAGTGGAAGTCAAGAGGGAAAAAATGACGAAATTTCTTCCGCCGCGCCTTCGTATTTTACTTGTGTCTCGGAATGGCAGCACTGCCAGAGTCGGGAATTCTGTCCTTCTATTTTGGTGCGCTTTTTCCATGCTGGCAGCCATTTTAAAAAGTGTGATGCGGGGATATAGGAAATCGTGCATTTTGATAACCTCCATCTTTCTTTTCCCTGCTTCCGAGAATTCTCGAATTCATTCGTCTGAATTTTTTTAACCGCTTGGAAGCTGGTTTTTTTTTTTGGAATTCTCGTTAAAATTACAGTTGGAGGAACTTGAGAGAATGATTGTATCGAGAAATTTCATATTACTTTTTATAATTTGTAATTTTATCGAGATTGGAAATGAAAGTTAAATTTTGCAACGGTATTACAACATGCAAGGTGATAACCGACACACAGGTTTTTTCTGTACATAATACGATATCCCTGTTGCCTGACTAGAATGTCTATAAATATAACAGGGCACAAATTACAGGGAATTTCTGGTAGCATAGCTGAAAGGACTTCTTTGTTAAATCAACAGGTTTTTTTAGAGTGTATGGAAAGTAAAAAAAGGGGGATTGTACGTGTATTAAATATTTTAAAATGAATGAATAACAAGCAGCATTGTTCAGCTAATTTTTGAATGAAACGTAATTCGGGTGAGGATAGCCTGAATATACTCGGGGTTGCAGATGCAGTTCTTCAGTTGCAAAATCTTCCTCAATTACCTTAATCAAATACTAATAAATACCCTAAGTATAGGGTATGTATTAGTATATTAGTGTATTAATATCTATAAGTGGCAGCTACTATACTCAAATCAAAGGTATACAAAGTTATGGTAACTGATATCTACTAGCCTGCAAAGACAACTCATATGTTGATGTTGAAAAAGCACTGGGTAGCTACAGAGTATTCTGTCATACTGACTCACTTCCCCCTCGGTGGTTTTCAAGTAGGTTGGAAGGAAAGTTAAATCCTGTCTTGTTTAATTAATGTTTCCTCAATAGTATGGTTCTCCTTACTACACAAACTCCATAACTGTTTCACGATATACCGTTTTAATCGTATTCAAGAACTGCTCTTCCAAGGACACAATCCGAATATCCAAACCGTCATTTAAATACAACGAGCCTCTTCCAAACCTCCGTGCATTACCATAACAAGGGGCAAATAAGCGACGCAATTCCAAAACGCGGAATGGCAGCGGCTCTTGACTCCTGGTCACAGTTACTGCGGCCACCATCGGAAATCCTTGTCGGCCAAACGCCGCGTAACAGCGTAATGGGGCACGACTGCCATAATTGGCTGATTATGCCCAATACACCCTCGCCAGCCTCTTCATTTCGAACCAATCTTCGCAAAATGAATGCAAATAGTTGAGCTTGTTAGAAAGAAAGTGGCATAAGTCCAAAGATTTAAAATTTGAGTTCAGAACGGATTTGGATTCCTTTCTGGTTTTTTCCATATCCTTGTACGATAAATAAGATTAGAAGAGGTAGTTGACAGCCTCACAAAAATCATTACGGAACTGTTACCCAAAAAAAGTCGACGAATCAACTCGAATCTCAAGCTGAGCAAAATAAGTATTACCAAGAGATGGAAAAAAGAATACCTAAAGTAATCTCAACCAAAGTGGAAGATACACTGGATCTCGTGTATTAACGCAATCATTGAAAAAGGATATAAGGGAAAGGATTCAATCCTATCCAAAGGAACAAAAACAAAGAAAGCCAAAGAAATAGTGACGAAAACGATGCAGAAAGCTTGGAACAGCTAAATAAAAGGATAAAGAATGCAGTGAACCTCCATAAAAACAAAGGCTTGATCAAAAACGCTCCAAATTTGAATAGCCCACCCTTAAGTAACAAATATACCCAAATTGGTCAACTCAAGATGAAATCGAAAACGAATCGGAATCAGAGGGGAATATCAACGAAGGTTAGCAAACAAGAAGGAGTTTGGAAACATTCAACAGGAAATTTCCGTTAAATTCAGATTTCTTAAGAGTTTACATAGTTTAAAACAATTTTCATCCAATCATTTCTTCTTCATCATCCTTAAAACAGAAAATCAATTAAAAAAGTAAAGAGGAAGGTGAAGCGGCTCCCCTCGAGCAAGCAAATACCTCTTCTCAAGAACTCAACTCAACGATAAATAATCTGTAACGAGCAGCCCTAAAAATTACTCTCTCCATACAAAATTACCTCTCCAGTCACTCTTGCATAAACTCCTTCATTTACACTTGTAGGACTATCCTCTCCTCGTCTGGGCATGAGCCAGCTAAGCGAAATCCCAATTAAAACGGAGAATGAAAGAAATAGTACATTCGAGTCTGGGTACGTGATGAATCGCTATAGGGAACGTTTTAAGTCTACTTATCCAGGTATTTTAGGGTATTCCACTCATAAATAGGTATGTTATTTAGTTCCACATATCCAATAAATAAAAGACAAATGGGGAAAATTATGCAATGAAGCAAAATTAACGCATGACGGATTGTTCCAGATTCGGAGGTAGCGTTCAACCTCGTTTCATATATGAAGGGAACAGGGAGAAATGTTCCAAACCGAAGATTCGGCGTGCAGGGGTAAAATACTTTGGGAAGAAAAGTTCAGTACCACCTGAAAAATTACAGAAATGCCACTTTAGAGGATTTCTATGGTTGCGGCAAACACCTATGTTCCACTAGTCGAGAAACTCCTCTTAACCAGGTGCCATTTATCTAGGTTTGACTGAGTATTTTAAATTGGATGGAGATTTTTCCTAGTCTCCTTAAATTGGTGCATTTAATATAAACACATAATAAAATCGATAGTAAAATAGAGTATCACATACCAATAGGAATACTTAAAAACTTCCGTCATTTTCTCTGTCGAGTTATTAATTTTTTTCTGCGAAAGCTGGAGATAGTCCCTAATAAAAGACGAAGAATACGATTTAAAATGCAGCTCATAGACTTAAAACTTAAATCATAGAAACCTGCAGACAAAATTAAAACCGATATTACAAACACGGCCCCATGCAAATTAATTATTTAAAGTAGCAACGAAGAGTGGTCAAATGCTTGAGGTAGTCCATATTTAAGCCTAACAAAATTATCAAAACTACTTTTGCGATGAAAAGAAAAATATCTAAAACCAAAAATAATAAACAAACAAGAGCACGAATCCCCTCAAAAGAAGAATTTTCCTAACATTTCTTTGTACTTAAATTATTACGACCGGGTCTACTGTACTTGAAACAAAGTCAACTTACCCCACTTTAACTCTAACCAGTTCATTTAACACTCCGCGTCATTCGTACATCAGAGTTTATGCGCGCGTCGCAAATGTTAATAATACGAGGGTTCGAGGTTATTTCGTGGATTATTTAATTTATATATCGGGCCGGACAACCGAGGATGGATATTTGTAATTACGGCATCGTTACGGTTTCTGTCCCGGAATCATCAGTGTTATTACGAGTGGCTTGGTCACGAGAGTTATTGGGGAAGAATAGTTTCATCCTACAATTGCCCCACTGGACGAAGATGGAGTTCGTTACTTATTGTGCGGAGGGCACCTCGAAGCCAGGACGAGTATCTATTATCATCATCATCTTCATCCTAACACTGCATGGCACTTGATTATCGCTGTGGGTTCTAATTATACAGATGGCCTTTTGCGATAAAGCACTGTATATTGAATGGTCGCTTGTTAACTTGGGTATGGAATTAGTAAACGCGCCTAATGCAGAGAACAGCCGGTGGAAATGAAACCGGGTATAAGACGGTTTAGCGAAGTGTCGGTTTAAAGAAAAAGTGAAAAATAATTTTTAAATATTTGGAAACGTTCCTTTTTTTGCCAAAGTTAAAAGATTCATAATGTTAAAAAGCATAATTTTTTACCTAAATTTTGCTTATCATTAAGAGAAAAGTTTACGGCCGTATTCACGGCCATCAGTGTCGGTGTTAAATCCTCAGTCGAAGAAGGATTCCACCAATCAGAGTAAGCGAAAAGATAATGATTCTTTCTTTTGATCCTGGTTTAACATCGACGCTGATGGCTGTGAATATGGCTGTTAGAAACTTAAGCTTGAATAATTTTTTTCTGCTAAAGTTCTAAACTTAACGAATATCTACTACGTAATTTTTCCATTTGTATTTACCGTGTAAAACCCCTTAATTTAATAAAGACTGGTTAAAGTGGAGATCTTGTGAGAAACACTACTATGAAGGCAAGATTGTTTCCGTCAAGAACTACATAGTTTTTCTATAGTTGTTTAAAGGGGAAGGTTGAATACCACCCATTTGGGGTATTTACTGAATGACAAAGTTCGATAATAATTTCACTTTCGAAAGAAAGGCCACATTAGTTCTTACATCCTTTAAAAAAACCAGAAACTTAACAATGTGGTAAAAAAATGTCCGGCTTTGTTGTTACTAAAACCTCCCTTTGAGATACCCAAGAGATGTATCATTTGAAAACAAGTTGATATAAATACCTCCTAATTTAGCTCAATAATTTTTTTATCTGTGTGTCAAAGCTTAGATATTTTTTAATGTTTTAGTTTTAGGCTAACTTGCTAATTTATCGATTTTTTAATTTAATAAGATTTTTTTATATCCTGTTGTGTGTCTGTAATCCTTTAGTAAATTATTTTTTTACTGTTACTCAATTAATATCGCACTTCACTTAAAAAATTCTAAAAATGCTTGTAATTTGTGAAATATTATAGAAAACATTTATAACACAATTTCTTTGCAATTTCCAATTTTAAAAACGTTTCCATTTTGCGTTGTTTTTGTTAGTAGTATCTTTTTTGCGTTTATGTTAAATCAATTTTTGTAAACAAGTTCATCCTTTTGCCTGAACGGGATTATCTCCTTGGCGACATATTTTTTGTATTGCTAGATTACTAGTTCAGAACATTGTCAATTTACATAAATTTATCTTGCTTTTACAGTTCTAAATTACGACCGATTTTTTTCCATGTTAATTTAATGGAAAACATAGTACAGCCAACAATTAGCAAAATAATGCATCTAAGTTTTAAGCCATTGCACAAGTCAACAATTTTTTCTCAGTTACAGCCGAATAAACTAAAATTAAATGAATGTTTGGATCCATTAAACATAAATTTTATATTTATTTTTGGTAGTAACGTTTAATACTTTAAAACTAGAAGCGTTACCTCTAACAAACGATAATTTAATCTTTTAAGGTATTTTGTTCATTAAGGTAATTTATGTATTATCACATTAAATTTGTTTTATCCTTTGTTAGATTGGAATAGGGAATAGTATCTAACTGTAACCGAATTATAAAATTGTTTACGCTTCCAGTAAAGGGAATAAATAAATGTTTCTTTCCCTAGAGGCAGTTTCGTGTCGGATGAAATTTTCCACGTATCACTTGAATCCGGTGATGTATTTTTCATAACAATTTAATAGACAAAGCAGGAATCGCGTGCTCCGAAATGAAAAATACAAACTCGAAACACGGCAGAAAGTTGGGGCTGTTTGAGAATAATAATAAAAAAAACCGATAACACGTTGCGTTATTTATGTTCCAACTTTTATGCATTTTTAACGCTGGCAACTCACATTGCTTTCGAATAATTTTTTGGAAGTATCTGAAAGCCATGGGAGGGAATGCAATATTCAACTCAATATTTCTACTTAATGGATGGTTTTGCAACGTGTCTGGAAAAATGTTTCAGTGTCTGTGTATGATAAACGCTCTTTTTAGAGAATTTATGATAATTAAATCATATGCATACAACTAAACATGACACCTTGCTATAGTAAATTCATTCCTTTAAAAGATGTTTGGGGATAAGATTTCTATAAAAGATACGTCCTTTGGGAGATGTAACAAAATATTGAGAAATCGAAGGAGGACTGAATATTTTGTGGTTCGAAACATGTTGAAGAAAAGTATACTATTCTTTCGTATTACAATAACAATACTATTCGAAAGGATTTTATGTAAAATAATTTTAAGTCATTTAATTTTGAGTGATTTTTTAGTTATTAACTATTTTTTTAAACGATTTGATACTTTTGCGACTAGTGAACATTATTGGGGGCTGTTCACAAATAGCATGGAATAATTTTCATTGGGTTTATTACCCTAGTTTCCCATTAGCGTCGTCATCAACAAAAAATAGAGACGGTCAAACCACCAAAACTTTCGCAATTCCCCGCAAAAAGGTAAAAATTGGTAATTTCCATAAAGTATTTACCTCTTGTGTTATGCTAATGCCTCAAACATTGTGGGGGAACAACTAACATTAGATGATTTTACATTTTAAATGTAAAATTGAATAAATTATTTTTTACTAACTAGCAGTGATAGAAATGTTAGCATTGTTACAGCCTGAAAAAAAAAAACAGTTTTTTAAAAGTGTTATTTCATAAAGTTAGAATTTCTCCTTGCCCATTGCGCTCCCCCTCCTCCCTTAAATTTTAGACGTAATTATGGAATGACCCCTTACCGACTAGAATTATTGAGTAAACACAAATTTTACATGTCATTAAGCAGTTCTACTCAATACTCGTTCTTGTCATAGTAATTAAAATTGAATGCCTGTTAGCTGAATTCAAGAAAACATTTTTAAATCAAAACTTATTTGTGATAATATGGTTTTTTATAATAAAGTAAGCAATACAACTGGTGTGTTTCTCTAATTAATTTATGGTACAAAATTTATATTAATTTTATTAAACATTAATTAGTGCCAATTCTAAATAACTGTATAGAATCTTTAAAATAATTATCATTAATTATATATTGTCTAGGGAGAAACTTTATATTTCCAGATGGGATATTTTCTATTAAAACTTATGCATTTTAAAATTATTCCGAAGGATCTATGTATTTTTCTGCCTGAACAACTAAATTAATTAGTATTTCCCTTGTTTAAAGTATTCGCATTAAAATAACCGCTAGAACAAGAATAAAACCGATGTTGGTCCTCTAATAACTATGTTCATTTTTATTAATCTTAATTAAAATATAGATTCGGTTGAAACGAGGACCACATTTACATGTCTTAAACATAGAAGAAACTATAACGAAAAGAAAATTATGTATTTTATCTGCGTTATTCTCAGTACTACATATTTCTATTCAAATATTGAATTTGTTTCAAAATAAGATTTTCCTTTCACAACGATCATTCAAACTAATTAAACAAACATAGTAAATCAGCGGATGCAAAGGACGTTTTAAGTAACGCAAGGACCTTTACGACTAAACTGAGGTAATTTAATAAAACTCCTAACGCGCGGTACCGTTAACTATTAGGCAAGAGAAGAGTTTCAATTAGCACACAATTATTTCCCACTTAAGAATCCCCCTTTTGAAGAATGGAACGATTTTCGGAAATCGCACTTTTTCGTTTCGTGAATTCCTTCGAGATCGTTTGTACCGTTTCTACAGCTGCTCGTGAAGAGTTTTGCGCTAAACAATGCTCCAAATTCTCGAAACGCCATTTTTTTTAAGTCAGCCATGATTGCACTTCTAAATGAAGAATTATAATTGAGTTTTCGACATCTCTTGTCAGCGAAGAAGAGTTCTTCGTGTTATGCAAATGGTTCTCGCTAATCGCATTTTATAAACTAAAAGAATTCTGTGAAGAATTTATTCTTATTGAAATCCTACTTTTTCGAAACGGATCAAGTTTTTCAAGAAATTTGTATATCCATTAATCAGTAAGCTTTTTCTCAGCCGAATAAAATCTTCATTATGAAGATAGTTTTACTTTTTCTTCAAACCTTAATTAATTCCTTTTGTATTTTTACTAAAATAAAATGTATTAAGCACATAGAAAAGATTTTTCTTTAAGAATTAATGAGAAGTTTAAAAGAAAAAAATTTTGAAAGAAAGGGAAGAGTTAAACAATCTCAGAATAAAATTCTCAAGTTTCAGAAGAAAATATTCTAAATTTTATTTCTATTAACTCGTAAAAAACCAAAATTTTAATTTAAAATAACGACACCAAAATCAGTATTACATTATGTAAAAGTAAATATATCATTATGCACCATCATCAATTTTTTAAAAATGAGCTAACAGTTTTTAAAGACGGTCGATATCTCAAATCTTCCTATTGCAAGTTTTTCATAACACTGCTTTACGTTATCAGGTTTTGGAAATATATATTTAAAAAACATAACTACTGCTAAAAATATTTTTTTTTTCGTGTTTTAAATTGGGTAATTATTTTTGCTATACCTTAGGCATTTCGTAAACTGCCTTATCATTTCCAGAATTGTTCCGTTTCATTTGTTATCTTTCTTTTAAGAATAAATTGCTGAATATGAGAAAGATACACAGAAAAATGTAGTCTTTAATATTTTAACTCTTTTATTCTATGCTTTGATAAAAACTTTTGATTGATCATCTTACTCTATTTGTTATAGAAAGAAACTAGAACTTCCAATCTGCACCATCAGATGAAATTCCCTAATATCGTATAATGGATGTTATCACCACTTTTACCATTTTCTGGCGTGGAGCTGAATTCAGCAAGCTCTCTAGCTTAAATTTACAAATAAATCTTATACATGAGACAAGATTTAAGAACCATATGCTAATTTCACTGTTTATAGCCCCCCCCAAAAAAGAATAAAACAACTTCTACATTATAAAAATTAAATCGTATTTGTTGTATAAGCAAACATATAAAAACGATATTTTATTTTGGAGTTAATAGGAAAACTTATTCGGTCAAATATCCGTTTGTGATTAACATGACATTGGATAACTTTTTTGCTTCAAACATAAGTAATTCAAATTAATTTATCTTAATTTTCTTTGTATGCTGGTGCATTATATTCTACATACAATGTTCCTAAATAGCGAAAAATAATAATTCTGAGTGTGATCACTTAATTGTATGAGAAAAATATGACATGACAGACATGGCATGAAATGGACACGAGTTTTAGGAACCCCTAATCATTACTAAATTTCTCTGATTCGCCATGTATTTCATGTCCATGGAATTCTATACAGCAATATAATAAAGTTGGTTTTCTGTAAAAAAAATCTTTAAAATATTTTTTCTAAAAAAATTTAATGGTGTAACACATGTTACAAGGATTTCGTTATAGACACGACACGTGCGAAAACTTTAACATCGCTGTGCTTATTTTCTTTCAATAACCATTATTTTTTTTTTATTTTCTTTTGACCAATTTGAAAAATAAATCAAATTTTCAAAATTTTTTCAATCATAACAGCATTTTATTTCATAAAGCTAATTGTAACTTACGTAATTGAAATTCAATTCAACCATCTTGTATTTACCTAGAAAAATCGAATATCAAATCGTGCTGGAACTTAGTAAATAAACATATTTCGTAATGTTTAGCAAATTAGCAAACGATTTTAGTCGAATTCTGAAATAAAATACATCTGGTGATAATTTAGAAGACTACCAATTAAATAAAAAACATATAAAATGGCGCAGATATTACAAACTTTAAATTTTTACAGAGAAAGAGAAAATTAAGTGTACAAAGAGTTTTTGTGTCGTAGATTTTTTAAATTAAAAAGTTTATAATTTTCGTGGCAGACATGACTAAACTTTTAGCTTATGTGTTTGATAGTTCCATGAAATCTTAAAAAGTTTCTTCCAAAACATTTTGGTGTTTTTTAGGTGCAATGAGTTATTCTTCTGAGGAGAAATAAATAAATTCAAATTCATTTATTATTTCAGTGTTTTAAAATCCAAAAAAAAAAATGGTCTAGTTAGTATTACAGTTTTCAAATCGGGCTAAGGTTATATATTTTTTTTACTAACCAAGACTTAACAACATTCGAGCTGTTCAGAATGACCGAGGGGTAAGTCCCAAATCATAATATTTGATATTTGTTCAAATCAAAACTTTAATAAATGGGTTGTAAGAGGAGCTTAAAAAAATATTTTTTATTGAAACATAATATATACAGATGTGTTTGCAGAAAACCTTCATATACTCAAAGGTGGACTTACTCTACTGTCTTTCGTGGCAGTTTATTTGTTGGTCCAATAACTACCACAAGTTGAACGAGTCTTTCGAATGTCTAATTAGCCTCACAAAAACGCCATTAATGCACACGGTTTCAGTTAAGTACTCATTATCTAATAAACACACTCATCTATTAGAACGTGTGAATCTCTAAGCTGTCTCATTGGCTGCTAATTCAAAACTATGGGCATTTATTATAAATAACAACGGATGCATTGTTTTAGGAAAAAGAAAAGGCATTAAATAATCATAATTAGCAGCAGCTCGTTAATCCCATAATCCAATAAGTGTCCAAATACGCGAGATTTTTCTAAACTAATATTTTTAGCATTTAGCTGCTGAGTCGTTTTCTTTTGTTTCCAGAAGATTTTACTCCTGAATTTTTATTTACTTAAAGTTTCCTTTCAAAACTCCCTTAAGCTTAAGTATTCTCCGTTTTCAGTAAACACGAGGGAAATAGCTCATCTCTAGAAAGCTTTTTTTTAAAAACTGTGCTGATGAGTTCTTTGCAAAGAACATTTCTAGTGTTAAGGGATTTATTTATATAATGATGTTAAAACTCGATAATAATCTTCAACAAAAATATTGTCATTGCTTTTTTAATTTTGCTATTGTCATTGCGCTTCGTAATATTGTTCTAAAAGTAACTTATTCATGGTTTAAAAAATTCATTATCTTTGTATATAAATACTTTTTTTCTCTTACTTGGAAACATCGCTTATTCTAATTTATAAATTGTAGGTATATAGCCTTTCTTTTAAGTTCGATATTTAGAAACTTTTATAAAGAGAAAAAAAGCAAGCCGTATTTCAAGCCTTTTTGTATTAACTTTTTAAAAACTAAAACAGCTGTTACTGTTTTGATAAGTAAAATAATTCCCCCCCCCCCCAAGTCGAAAAGAAAATTAAATTTAAAATTGCAGACTTTTTTTAATAAATTTAAAGATAAAAATTTTGAAAGTAGATTTGACATGAAACCAACACTTTTTAAAATTTAAGACACTTTTTCTTTTGTAAATGGAAGTAAGTAATCTTTTAGAGCAGAGTTTTCAAAACTGTGGGTTGTTTATAACTGTGGGTTATTGATTTTATGTCTAAATATATCTTTTCACAGTATTTACGACCGTGACGTCGGCTTTAAAACTTTATTATCAGATCAAATAGTAAAAAGAATGAATTAATACAATTAAAACAACAAGTAAAAAAATAGGTGTCAAAAGCAAAAGACAAGTACAGAAAAACTTGTGTGACTTTATTATACTGGAAAGGCAAAATATTAATTAAAATAATATAAAGATTAAAAAATTTAATTTAAATGGATGTTTCTAAACATGGGGCGCACGCCCCACCGGAAACTTTGGAAATTTTCTCAAGAATTGAAATTGAAAATTACCAGCAGATTATTTACAAACGAATTAAAATACTCTTTTGAAGAGACAAATTTCAAAAATATTTTTAGGGGAGGTCCACCAGATCCAGCCTTTGCGCGTGAGACTCAGTGTTGCTTAAAAAATTTAAAACTTAAATGAAACGGTTTTTTGACTTCAAAATTTTTCTCCACTTTAGATGACTTACAGAAAAAAATTGAAACAAACTTACCTCCTTATGAATAGCGGCATTAATTTTTTTTTACATACTTAGAATATAAAAAGGTTTAATTTAACTTGTGAAATTTTCTGAAATGGTACTGTTTTGATCAAAATTGAAACAATGGCAACAACATATTTTAATTCACACTTAAGTTTCCCGGTTTGGAATATAAGAAGGTTTTTTATTTAATGTGAGAGAGGTAATACGTATGTTTCAAACACATTTCTAAAATTGATTCAACTACAATTCTAAGTGAAAATTTGTAATCCCTTAGTATTTACTTTATTTTTTATTAAGATTTGCTTTTTTTTATCTCCCCTACTATAAACTGTTTCAGGAAAAATCTTTTCACCTTATTCTTGAATAAAAAAACTTATAGGGAACACTTCTTCCACTCACGAACATCTACGTCGAGGAAAACTTCCCCTTCTACCTACAAGGGAAAAATTGAAGAAAGAGAAACTTCTGAAGTTAGAAGCTCCTTCAAAGTGCTTTCCAAACGACTTAATTCCATTCTCCCACACACCAGGATATTCCATTAACACAATCTAAAAGTGAGCCCTTGCCGACCGCAACACTTGGAGCGCCAAGAAGTGCCCTTGCAGAACGTGATTCTTTCAATCCAGACAGTGGGTCTTCCATTCTTGGCAGAAAGTGGCTGATTTGGCCGACCTAAAAATGTCCGTGAAACGATATGCAAAAAGACTAGTCATCTGATTTCAGGCTAATTTACTCTGATAACTTTAACTGATAAGATAATTGTTTGTAAAAAAATAGTTTTTAAATAGAGAATTCGGAAACTATTTTGAATATTACGTAATCACCTCATTTGTGATTTGCTTATTTTTGTTGAAAAAGAGGGCGTGAGTGATGCTTACATAAGGCATTTAAAAATGACTAATTTTCGAAAATATCTTGAAACTTGAAAAATAATATCAAAATTTTAATTAGCGAAATAGACGTGAAAAAATTAAATATTGTTTTGGAGTTTAGAATCTCGAAAACGAAGAATAACGTAAACAATACATAGGGGGTTAAATGAATTCTGAATATATTGTACTTTTGAGGGTTTTGTACAAAAAACAATCAGGGTTTGTTCTTTTACGTAATTATAAGATTTGCCTGCGATTTTCTTACATTCGCTGACTAGATGGGAAGGGGTCGACAATTTCCAAAACATGCTTAAGTAATATTTTAACGGCCCCTAAGCTTATGAGAATAAGTTTGTTAGTAAAACGAGGATACGTAATTCAGTTATGTTTGGTAAAAAGTTTCACCATTAGTTGTCATTTAGCAATAGTATTGTATGTATATTTTACGTACATCAAGGAAAGTTGAAAATTATAATTTTAGTTGGCTGCCATTTATTTAATGCAACAACGGGTATGCATTAGTGGCTGACCACCAGAAACTGACATATAGTGATAAAAAAAAGATTTTCAACTAATTTTTAGCTCTTGAAGATATATTTTGTTGAATTAGGTTAAACCAACGGACCACCATTAGCAACCACGATTTCATTGGATGTTTTTGGCGGAATTCGCAATTCTTTCTCTCCATCCTTTGGCTAAAAACGCAACGGTCTGGCAACCTGAACCAAACTCTCTGCAATTTGGGAAGACACGGAAAAGACTTTATTCCGGCATCAGCCTTCCTCAGATATTCAAAGCAATCTCTCGATGCGTTCCTAAGGACTCTGGAACAAAAGAACTAGGCGAGGAGGGGTTGAGGGATGTCGAGGGGACGGCGAGTAATCGAGGTCCCGAGTGGTGGTGAATACTAATCGGGGATTGGAGGGGAGTAGTTCTGTTGTTTTTGGTAGTCCCACACAAATTATCAGAAACTCTGATCCCACAGTTTTCATTATCAGAGCTTAGTGATTCTTATACATAGAGAAACTAAAACGGTTGAAAAAGATAAGGTTAGAAATATGAGATATTAAAATCGTACGTATAAGAAAATGGAATTTTATAAAATGAAGGAAAACGAGATTAGAATAGAAAGTATGTCATACAAAAAATATAAAACTTTATTTATTTTGTTTCTGTGAAAATGGAATTTTAGAAAATGAAGAAAAACATGATTAGTATGGAAAGTATGTCATACAAAGTGTAGATCTTTATTTATTTTATTTCTATATGAAACTGTAATTTCATTGAATGAAGAAAAATAAGATTCAAATAGAAAGTACTAATAACTTTATTTAAACTTCAAAAATTTCTACCGACTTTCAGCTTAGCGCAGTTTTTATTATTATGCTTAACTTTATTCCCCAATTTAGCATTTTTGACTTCGTTTTTTTTTTCTTTTGCTCGTATTAAACTTTATTAAAAAAACAGAATATCTTAAAATTAGGTTTTCTCTCTCTTAATTTCAAAAGCAGTATAAAATTATCCATTATTTTTACTTTTGAATTTTGTGTTTTTTCTGGAATTGATTCAAGTATTGTGACGAAACTTGGTATTTTATCAAAATGTTACGGTAACTGCGAAATATCAATTTTAATTTTAGTGATTTACTTAATTTTTTGGTGTTTTTCCCTTTCTGGGAGGAGACAGGGAATCTTCATGTTTATTTCGTCCCATATTTGTATTTTATCTCAGTCATGTCATAAGTTAAGTACAAATGAAAACTTTTAAATTGATTGAAACTAAAATATTCTCTAAAAGCAAATAGTGTAATGGTATCTAACACTGTTCCATATTTTTATATTTTTAAAAAAATATTTTGAATAAAATTTGAAAATAATTTGGACCGAAAGTAATTCTTCAATAAAAATAACTTTATGTTAAAAAAAATACAGTAGTAAATTGCTCAAAAACTAGAAATAGAATATTCTCAAACGCATATTTTTTAACGGATTATTGATTAAAGGTTGCAAATAATTGATTAAGTAATTCAATTTAGGATATAAATGAATAAACCGTGTAAGAAAATACTTATCAGTCTGGGTTTAGAAATAAATTCCATAGTTAATTGAATTTTATCTGCAACCTGTCTACATGTTGTATTAAAACCTTTCGAGAGATAATCGTATTGTGGGGAACAGCCAATTTTTACGCAATGAAACAAACTATACTTCACTTGAAAAAATAACTACACCTTCACCCTTCTTTTTCTCGATAGTTTGAAATGTCTTTTATTAATATTCAAGAATTAATTTTTTGGAATGTCTATACATTCCAATAAATGACATTAAATACGAATAGTAGTAAGTTTTAAATTGGCTTGTTCCTAACATCAAATAAGAATTTATTTATTAATTTTAATTTTTTTTTTAACTGAAATTATTTGTTGCTTAATCATAGCTTTTTTAAAGATACTTTTTATTTAAAGTTAAGTTAAAGTTAAATAGATTTTTTTTTAAATTGACACACAAGAGTAAGAGGTTGGTATTTCAATTATACTGTTAATATACTTTTGAAGTTTTAAAAACAAATTTAAGATTAGTGTAATCTTGAATTTTTAATTGTTAATACTAGTTTAAGAAGTACTTTGTTTTCTTCGAGAAATCGATATTTTGAAGGTTTAACAATCCTCCGACTCCTACAAATGATTCAATTTACTATAAACATTGAAAAACTTAATTTTAAGACTGAAAGTTTTCTTTATAGCTAATGAGAAATATTACTTGTTCTTTGAGTAATGTGGAAGTTCCACCTTTGTCTTAGTCTTGACTTGATTGATGAAAAAGAGAACTAAAACACTGCTCGTGCAATTTATTCTTGTTGACCCTACCCGTCTTTCACTTTAATTTGAAACCCTTCTTTATATATTTCTACTTACAAGTAAAAAAAAATCCTTAAAAATTGAGACTCTAATTTCAGAATTGAATATACAGACGTCTAGACAAAAATCGAGCCTCAAACAAAAACCGATCATTCATTTCAACTACGTGACTTTAACTCATCATACACAGTAAGTCCATGATATAAACATGCTGCTCCCTCCTCCTTCGTTAGAGGAATAGTTACAGGGCTGAGTTATTCTGCAGTTCACCGGATGAAAAGTCGCCATTTCCAAAAAAATCGACACCGAGCCGTTTATAAGAATTTTCGGGGGAATTTCCGGGAATAATTGGAGGATTATCCCGCTGTCTAGGTCTTCAAAAGAGAGAGAGAGAAAGTCAATTGCCGCGAGAAGGGGAAAAAATGAAGGAGAAATTCCCCACATCTTTTCCCTCTTTGAAAGAACTGCAAAGAAGAGAAAGAACAACTACAGTGGCATTTCTATTAAGTTGTTGAAGAATGAGGTCTGGCTCGACGAGGGAAATGAAAATTAAAGGGATATTCCGGTTTGGACCTCAATGTATCGCCTCGGAACTATATCGTTTAGGTCTATAATAAATTTAAGTTACCTTGAATAGATATGACATGTCATTTTTATCATGAAAGCCAAGCCAGTCGTGGTTCTCACATTTTCTCCTCAATTTCCTCCTTCGTCCATTTTTCTATACTCTCGCCAATTTATTACCTACTCTCACTGTTAAGTTTGTGTTGTTTGATGGTACAACATTGAAAATCCATTTAGATTAGCTAGAACAAAGAAAGCTCTTTATAAAAAAAATTCAGTAAATGCCCAAAGGGGAGACTTCATCAACCTATTATAGAGCATTTTCAATCACACGACTCGGACTTAACAACAGCCTTAGCAACGTTGTTTTTGTCCTCCAGTGACGTCATGTGCGAATGCTTCTATTGGATGCTTCTATTTCCCGTACCTAACAACAGCCTTAGCAACGTTGTTTTTGTCCTCCACGTCGTCAAATGTGACGTCATGTGTGAATGCTCTAAAGTTTAAAACTTTAAAAACACGGTTTTTAATTTATTTTCACATTTGAAGCTTCTTCTAAGCTTCTTCAACAAACGCCCCCGTTTGTGGGTGAAGCCTCGGATTAAGTATTTTTTATGTATGTGGGAAGCAGGAAATTAAATTAACTGCACTTATCCAAATAAGTGAAAATATTTAATCGCCTTTCATATGATTTTTCCAAGAAATGGCAGAACAATGTGTTAAATTTACACTGGATTGGGAAAAAATGTAGTTTTGTTCTAATGACACGGAATTTTCCTTCTTCCATGAAGTGAAAGAATTTAATCAAAAGCTTTTAGAAACATGTATTGAAAATAGATTTAGAGTGGTGTTTCAAGCATGCTTAAAATTTCTTAATCATATCTTTGTAACTTTTATTTAATTATTTTTGTAAAATGAAAATTAATTACAAATTAATTTTCATAATTATGTAACTATATTTTTCCCATCATGAAAACATTTATTTGGTTTTAGAACAAGATGTAATACGATGTTTTAGGAATTTTTGTAGTCGTAGAACTATTTTATTCTCTCTCAACAAATTCTACAAAAAGTATTAAGTAATTAAAGTTTAATGAAATAAATTTAGGATATTTTGAAAACGCTGAATAAAATTTCAATAACGGTTTATAATTTTTTAGTTGGAGGCTAACAAGAGTGAATAAACTTCCATCTAGATGTGATGTACATTTAGGAGCGTTCTACAAAGTAAGAATAAAAATGTGAAATCCTTCAGGGATTTTTGAAAACAATATTTAAAATACTCTCATATTCAGTTATTAGTTCTTCTAGTGTTGAAATTATTTTAGTCATTTTGTTGTTCATTTACTCTGCTCTTACTGACTTTAAGGATCAATTATGTGTGAATAGTTTTTGTTATCCTAAAAGTTTTTAACAGGAAAAGGACAGGTCTTTGTGTTTAACAGGAAAGATAACTTTTGAGGAAACCTTTGAGTTTAGCTCTTGAAGTTTATCATGGCGCCCTCTTTCGATTAGTGTATTTACCACTAGTTTTATACCTAAAATTGAAAAAGTAGAACACATGATATATAATTAAATTCATTTATTTAATTATTTTTATGTCTGTTTTAACTATTTTTAAAATCTTTAAATATATTTTAATGCTATATTTTCAAGTAATTTTGAGTAATAGTTTTGATGGAAAATTTTTATAAAATAATGTTTAAAGAGACGTGAAATATTTATTATGAACAGGTATGTCTTACCATAGTGTTTTTCTCAGACAATTTCTTTAGAGAAAAAATTATAATCGTTTAATCAAGTTTTTTAATCTACTAAATTTAAAAGCTTTGTTGAGTACTTTTTATAATTTAATATTTATATCAAAGTATGTGACTCATCTTTCTTCAATTTGAAGAGTTCTTAAAGCCATATTTTCCTATTAAGTCATTTAAAAAAAGTTTTATACAGCTTCTTCAGTAATGCCATTAAAAATGTGTATTTTGGAATTACGGAACTATTATGTGATTTCAATTTAGAATTTTGAATGGAATTCGAAAAGAAAGATATTGTTTCTTGCGTTGCTTGGCAACAATTTATGTAGTAAAAACTAATGGATAGAAAACGAAATAGGTACAAAATTTGCTGTTATTAAATCATAGTGCGCAGAATAAGTAGTTCATGCTAACTTTTGTCTCATAATCAATCTATTTTTTTACAAAGTCAGTATGAAGTCAGCTAACTGCAGCAAAGTCAGCTAACTGCAAATGCATGCTAATATAGTTTAAATTTCGTTAAAAAAAAGTTAATGAATTGAGCTATCATAAAAAGAAGAAAAATAAATAAAAATCTATAAAGATGTATTAATTCATAAAAACCTTCTAAATATTCCATTGTGAATCATAATACCTATAAATTGTAATATCTTTGCACACCAAGTATGTGTTTATGTAAAATTACTTAAGACTCCCTCACTTTCTGTATAGTTTAAATATTCTATCTCAGCTTCAGAAAAATGTAAAGCGTCTATTTATTGCACGAATAAGACTCCATAAATTGTTGGCTTCCATCACGAAAAAATGCGGCGATATATATTTCTTTGTGTAAAATACTACAGCGACTTTGGAAAGAGTCCATGGCAACACATACTTAGGGCCTCACCGACAAGAAATTTATCGTAGGAAGACATTTTTTCAGACAGCCTTATGAGTATTCCCATGCCTGGCAGCATTGCTCTCTGTCATTTTTCTCCCCGAAAAAAAAAGATCGAGGAAAAGACATGCTACACCACAATAAATATTCTCATACGCCCGTTTCAATAGATTAGGGGAGAGTTTTATAGCTTCGGTATCACTTTTGTCGTTCCAACAGAATATTCTTCTACTTCTGATATATTTAGGGCCAAAAATCAATTTTGGCTCCACCGTGATTTTTATTTGAAAAAAGTCGGTTTGTTCCTTTTAGCACTATCTAATATTTGAATCACCCAAACCCCTGATTAACATTGTGGCCATAAATAACTCCTTACTAGTAGTACTTGTTTTATTAAGATAGTAGAGATAGCCTATGGTTTCGAAACGACTGTATTTTATAAAAAATAAAGAGGAACCTAAATGGTGTTCTTTTACCCAAAGATAGATAGCATATATAGATTTGAGAGTATACTAAACAGTATTTTCAGCTTATATCGTTACGGGCAAATCTAGGGGGGGAGAACTGTGGTCAATCTAGAGATGATAGCATGATTTGATGTGCCTGATTTTATTAGAATCATTTACCATTTCAAAAAATGAAATACCATGGACGACGATAAAGGGAACTGTCTTTTTTTTAAAAGAAATAGTACAAATATTATATAGTATTACAACCTACACCTTAGAAACTAAAATACCCTGGCTCATTGAATGAGGGGGAAAAAAGTTAGATTCCCTTCTAAATAATTACAAATTTAATAGATTAGGCCTTTAATTGGAGTCACCCAAGTAGAATTGTTACGTTTCAAAAAAATAAATTTGTATCTATTATCTATAAATGCCAATTAACTTTGCCACGTTCTATTTATTCTAATGCTTAGGATCACAAAATATTTATAAATTTTCCCGCAATCTCCAAAAAAAAAATCCAATCTTTTGCTTTTGGCTAAATATAACAAACGATTTACCTGAGCACGTTAAAAATATCCTGATCCAATGAATCTCCGAAACTATTATAACTTTTAAGCAATAAATTAGAGTGAAATTAATATCTCGAAATAAATATTGATAAAAACGGCTTTATTCTTGAGAGACATCCCTGCCCACCTAAATATTTTATCAAACGCCCTCCCATTGGTTCCCAAAGGGGCATCGGACAAGTTTCTGTCCCACCCTTCATTGAGCGATCGAATGTGACAGACCTTGACTCCGGATTTTAATTCGCCTCCGAGTGGAGCTCAGGCGACTGTGACCGATTCATAACCCGTGAGTGATCCTTTTACAAAAGTATGAAATCGCTTTTTTTTTCTTCTGTAATATATACTCGGGTAATTTTTGTCACGGAATGTCGAATGGAACCTTGCGACACGCTTGGATGAGTGGGAGTGGATTGTGCTCGCTGTTGCGATGTTTCGGGATTTGGTTTTTAGTTTCTTTGGGATTTTCACCTTTTTCAGAGGGGTTTTCGAGGAATGACGAATCCCCTAATGACACTTTAAAAATAGTGGAAATGTTTAGTGATTGGAAGTCAATTCAATAATAGGTTAAAAATTCAATGAATCAATGGGTACAGTTCATAGAGGAAAGTTGTAATGCCTTACATTAAAGGGTCTTTTTTGTCCTTGAAACTATTTTAGTTAATTTTGGTTAAAAATTAAAATTTTTACAAATCATTTCCCTAGCATAGTATACTATTAGTATATCTTTAACTGTACTGTACTGTAGCTTTAATAGAAATGCACCCGTCGGTCAAGAAGCGTAAGTAGTTTCCAGCGGGTTATTCACCTAACACTATTCATTATTACACTATACGATACTATCATCATAGTTATCGATAAAGGTTTTATATTGAAACTCATGGTAAAATTATGGATGCGAATCTTATTATCCATTTTCTTTTACGTTTGGTGTAAGTTTCGGTACGCACATGGAGTTAATAATACTAGCCTTTCTCGCAACTAAGAAGTAGACTGCAAATCTTAGGAAATCTATTATCTGCACTGGAAGCCAAAACGGGAAAACATTTTCCCCAACTGAATAACACGACTCAAATAAAATCCCCTTCCCTTCAAACCAAGAGACGCGTTCGCTCCCTTATGAACCGTTTACACTGACAGCGGTGTATCCGCTTCGGAGCAATCGGCCCCATCCTTCAACAGGCCCATCATCGGGCGACAGCCCCCGAAAACCTTTCAAGGGATAAACACCCCAAGAATCGGGTTTCTTCCGAAAATGGAGCAATTGAAATGTCAATGTGGGGATCTCACGCCCTCTGTCAACTGCCCCGTGTTTCCGCTTCGGGTGTTCGAGTCGTAAATCAGGGCCCACATGTCGCAATTTCGTCGCCTTTTTGTCATTGATTTGCAAATGCGAGTGTCAAATGTATGGAGATGAATGGGAGGCAAATGCGTCGTTTTTGGGATGTTTGGAAGGCGATATCGATCTGTTATCTAGATTAAGTGGGAGGTGGGATTGTTATAGAGATGTCGTAAAATTATTGGATTTGTTGATGGAAATTGTTACGTTATTGTGTGAGTTTGCTGCTGTATTATTCATTTTTGTGTACTTGTTAGCGATAAAAATGATAATTTTAGTTTGGTTTTAAAAGTAGTATGTGGTTAAAGTCGACAGGTGTTTTAAAATAATTATCGGATTTGGTGATAAAAAGGAAAATTGTTAGATATCATTATTGATGATGTGGTAAATTGTGCGGTTAAATTTTATGTAGCTCAAAATTATTGGATGTCATGAAAGTTATTATTAAAAACTATGTTGAATTGTGTTCAAGTAAGAGGTGTGATGGTTTGAGTCTTAATAATTAAATTTTTGAAATATTTATGAAAGATTGTTAAGGTTATTTAATGATATCGGAATTAATTCCACAGTTGTTATAAATTTATTGGGTTTAGATGATGAAATTTTTTATTTTCATTGATAATAATAGTAGTCCAGTCAAATAGTATTTATTTTGGGAAAGTTTTGGGGTAGTAGATATTTTTCGCTATCTGTATGTTTTTTGGGGTGCTGAATCCGAATCTGAGGTCACGAAATTTTGTTCGCAAACCTCAGATTCGGATTCAGCTCCCCAAAAAACATACAGATAGCGAAAAATATCTACTACCCCAAAACTTTCCCAAAATGGCCTGATTTGAGCACAATTTGACTGGACTATAGTAATAGTAATAGATAAATGAATAATAATAATTAAGATTATAAGAGTAATTGGACTGAATGAAATAAGTTACTAAAAAGGACTAATTTTCATATGAAATATTCAGCACTGTGTACAGTTTTTCAATAGAAAATCTTGAAGCTAAATCAGCTGGAACTTAAATCATGATGCAAGAGTGAGTTGATTCTGTTTCTGATAAGTCGTATCTTTCATTTAAAAAACATATAGATAACTTTAATCCATCTACGTATCAATATAATCATGAAATACAGAAACCACACGTATCTAACGGAAAATACAAATAAATTCAATATTTTTTTTTTCAAAACGGTTACTTTCTGCAAATATTTGAAATAAACGGATTATCCTCTTTCACACAGCCCATAGCCTACCATTGGAAGAAACCAATTATTTTAAACCATATGATTAAATAGGAAATTAAAAAATACAAAGTCATCAATCATATGTTGTAAAAATAGTTTATTATTCAATCTCAACAATAAATAGTAACTTTAACTATTGTACAAAGTAATAATATCACAAAGAGAATAGGTGCACCAAGAAAAGAAATTCTTCAATAATCATTCATTTCAATTTTGAGTAACTTTTCAAAACTCTTTATATCTATTCTCAAACTCAGTTGCTCATAGAATGAATTTAGATAATAATGATATGTTCTTAATACAGTGTACACATGGTGGTTGTAACTGACAACATAAATTTATAAAGTTTTGTCAAAAACTAATTATGAATTATTAAATGATTGATTAAATTATTAGGAAATAAAGATATTTTTAAAGTGGAATAAAAGTAAAGTTAATATTTATCTTTCGATCCTTAAGAGCAGATAAAACTTGGATATTGGATATGTTATTTGAATTAGGTGTATAAATTATATCTAATGATAAACATATTACCAATTATTCATACTTCTTGTATGACACTTACACGTACTTTTACAAGTGTTTAAAATCTAATATTCTCTCTTACGGCTTTTAAGGCAGTTTTCTAAGGCACTACACGGCTATTCTAAGGCATCGTAAGGCTGGAATAAACTATAAATTCGTTAAAAGTATTTTAGCTTATGGTTATTTCTATTCCCATCTTCTATATTTTTAAGGCATGCTATGGTAAAAAAGTGACTTTAATATCTTAGTCGTAAAACATCTAAAAAAGTTCAATCTCTTTTTGTAATAAATTATTAATCTATTTTATAAAAATTAACGTATAACTGGAATAATCATCAATCACTACATTTATTGATTGAGTAGTGTCTTCCTTTTTAATAAGTATATACCAGAATAGAACAAGCTATAGTTAAATTTGACTAAGAAAAAACTCATTATCATAATCATTAAGAAGTCAATAAAACACTCAATTTGGTAATTCCTTTTCTATTTGTCTGATTTATGGTAGTAAAATGTCAAACCTAATATTATATGTGACATAAATTATCTACTTATTTCTAAAATTACATTTGTAATTATAAATATTAGTTGTAATTTAACTGTAACTTTTAGAAACAATGTTTAAAGATACCATGGAAGTTCATTTATCTAAATTTTCAAATGTTGTGAAAATCATATAGAAATACTACTTAAAACATTTTGTACAATATTCATGAAAGATTCATAAATGCTTCCTGAGTAAGAGTTTTAAAAAAAATAGTCACCACGTGTTCTTCTAGTTAAACACATTTCTTTTCTAAACAAGATAACTTTTTACCTGATGTTTTATGTGTTGGTATTACTACAGGCATGTGATCTTGTTCATATTCTCGGTGTTACCTAGAATATATCACATTCTTATTTCATGGAAGATGGTGAATTGGTCTTTGATATATTTTCTTTCTGGCTACCCTTTACCAAAACCCCCAGGGTATCATAGAAAATCTCCATTTAAATCTCCCCGTGTCATCAGTATTAAAAAACGTACTTTAGGTTGAAAAAAAAAGGATTTAAATCAAACTTATAAAAGAAATCCTATAAATTCACTATAAGAGTATGTTTCCCTTGTAATGAACACGTTTCTATCTTCAATGTTTTCTGAGTATATTATGTTAATGATAATATTGTTATTATTATTTGATGTTACTATTTTAAGTCACTAGATAAGATATTCAATACTGATGAGTTCAAATAAATGAATTTAGGAAGAAAGTAACGCTTAATAATTTTTAAAAAGTTATTTAAGTAGACAAATATTTAAATTAATGTAATATAATAATATAATATATGTAATTTAATGTATTATAAAAATACTTCTAAATACGAAAAGAAAGTTTATTATCTGGTTTTATTCGGATCTGATGTTTTGCGTACCCCCATATAGTGTTTTATTTTAAAAATTAAAATTCTAACTCTTAAGAGCTTTGATACCAATACCAAGTGATCTAATATTGGGGTCCCAAACTTTTTTAAGGCACAGGGCTTTTCAGGCAAATTTTCGTTATTTTAATAGGGAAATGCGTCTTCGAAGATTCTTTGGAGATGTAACTTGGAGCAGTCTAGGAACCACTGATCTAAAGATACTCCATGGTTCGGAAGAGTCATAACACCTCCAGAATAAGTATCACCGTACCATCTGATGCCAATGACCTAACCTCTCAATGCCACCTATGCATCATGTACCTATACCTGGCCCTGTAAGGCTTAGGCCTGGGGAACATGTACCGCTGCCGGTACACCAGCTTCTCGGTGAAGATTGGCTCCTGGGTGGTGAGGTCGTCACAAGTGGCGTTGACGTCCTTCTTTTTGACATATGCCATGACGAGGCGGTTGGTGTAGTAGCGCTTGGCGTTGATCACCTTGGCTTGGAAGTCCTGCTTGGCGACGCACAGCTCGTACCACAGGCGAGTGCGGTTCCTGAGCTCTTCGACCGCCTCTGCCATGCGCTCGCGGCCGAACTCGATCACGCGCTGCGACAGACGCCGCGTGAAGTGGTCGTAGAGGAGCATGTCGGCGCTGTTGAACTTCACCAGGCGGTTGAGCAGGTCGCCGCTCATCTTGCGTTTGAAGCTGCAACGAGATGAATTGTTAGTAGGGAGTCACTCTCTTGTGAGAGGAAGGAGTTGCTCGTTTGCGCTTGAAGCTGCAACGAGACGAGTTGTTAGTATGAATGAAGTCACTCTCTTGTGAGAGGAATGCGTTGCTCGTTTTCGCTTGAAGCTGCAATGAGACGAGTTGTTAGTATGAATGAAGTCACTCTCTTGTGAGAGAAGGAATGAATTGCTCGTTTGCGCTTGAAGCTAACGAGTCATTGTTAGTGACTCACTCTTTTTTTTTGAATTGAGTGAGTTGCTTGTTTCAACGTTCAACGTTGTTGTTGTTCAACGTTGCAGTGAAAAAAAAACGTTATGACTATTCGTTTTTTAATTAGTGCAAGTGAGTCGCTATCACTAATCTAGGGCTTAAATCTGCAGTGAGATGAGTTGTTAGAATGGAAAAGTGGTGGATCCAGGGGGGACACTATGGACAGTGCCCCCCTTGGACCCAAAAAATCACTCATAAGTACGAAAAAAAAATCCCAAAAAGTACTCAAAATGAGTTAAAACCCTACTTTAACAGGACAAATTTCCAAAAAAAAGTTTCTGGGAGAAATTTCCCGTACCCCCAGCGGTACCAAAAGGGGATCTTGAGTAATACTTTTTAGAAAATCCCCAACATTTTGACATTTTTCTCAAAAGGTAAAGGTGATGGTCTGGAAAAGTGCCCCCCTCCCATTGGAGTCGCGCTGGATCCTCGCCTGGTATGGAATAACTCTCTTGTGAAAGTGACACCATACTCTTGTGAGAGTGAGTCGCTTTGTTTGTGCTAAAAGCTTGCGAAGCTGTAACAAAATGAGTGATTAGTGACTCACTCTTTTATTAAACGAGCTTGAGTGAGTTGCTTGTTTGTAAACTAGATGTGGCAATGAAGTGAGACGTTGATGGTCGTGGAATCTCTGTCTACTCACCGCTTGTTCCTGGCGTTGAGCTGGAAGACGATGACGTCATCCACCTCCCAGCAGAGCAGCTCCTTGAGCAGCACGAGCGACTCCTCCATGCGCTCCGTCACCATGACCAGGTCGAAGGCCGAGTCCAGGAAGTCCACGTACTCCAAGACGGCCGAGGAGTTGCCCAACTGCCGATCGTCCATGCCCAGGTCGAACAGCATCTGGTTGAAGCCGATCTTGCCACCCATGCGACGATCGTAAAACGACGCCGGCTTCTGATGGGTGCCTATATAGAAACAGATTGGGAAAATATCTTACCATGTGCTTTTAGTCCTCTCTCTCTCATTCGTTAGGGAACGTACCCAGTGTTATTCCTAGGATTTTTTTGGAGGAGTAAAAATACTCCTTGGCTTTTTTAGGAGGAGTGAAATTGAAATATGAGGAGTGAAATACGGAAATAGCATGAACTACATATAAAGAGACATGAAAACCGCAATCAAACTCCCTAAGCATCAGAACAATAAATGAAAAATTGATTAATTAGTCTAAAAAACTTAATTAGTCTTTATTAATACAGCGCTTGCCGCGTGACGCCAAGAGTGCGTGCATACTTATAGTAACAAGTGGAAAATATATTATCAAAAAGGAAAAAAACTTATGCAAAATATAGATGATATTGACTACGTGACGAAACCGTAAGCCCCCACCCACCCCCCGTGTGTTGTTGACTGCAATTTTAGTAAAATAATATTAATAATTCTTCTTCTAGTATTCGGCTAACCTACAAGTATTTGGAGACACCATTACAGCCATTTTCATGATATAAAATCAGAAATTTTTCCTCATTCTTCTTTTTAATAAATATGCATCAGGAAGGCAGGTAAATTCACTCAATAATAATCGACTTAAACAAAAGTACATAGAAATCATCAGAACTGTTAGTAAGAGGCCTGAGCTAGCAGTCTAATATGCAATTATGTTTCCTTAATCTTAAAATGGTAAAATCATTCCTCCAAAAAAGTATTTTTGGAGATCGTACCATTTATTAAGAATGAAATAGGTTTTATAATACATTACGATGAACTAGCTACATTAATTATTAATTAATGAATTTAAAAATCATTGAAAGTAGTAGGTTTCAGACGATCCGAGAATAAACAATAATTTATGAACTCCCTTCCTTTATTTATAAAAGTTCTCCACGAAATTCGCCAATCATTAAAGGAGTAGCTTTCTCAAAACGCAATACTATGGGATCATGGAAAATTCGCGATTAGATGTTACTCAACCCAACTCGGCTATCCTTAACGAAAAGAAGATTGCCGCTGTAAAGGTTTGCGGAGTGATTAAAAGTCAATCTGTGGAAGAAATCGTTCATTTCGTCAGCGATAAATGGACACTCAACGAAGTGATTAGAAAGGATTCGGGAAAGCTTTACGCAACTTATTAACTTGTGTTCCGAAACTAACGAGTTTTTGAGTCACCTTTACTGAAACAGGGGAGAAGAAGATTGAACTGAGCTTAAAACTATAAGGCTAATAAAAGGCTTTTCATTTTTACCTGGATTAACAATTGCATAATTTTAACTATCATATGAATTTTTCATAGACGTCCATAAAGGCTGGTTAATTCCAATGTATATTCATGGATTGTGTAAGACGTTCTGTATAAAGTTTTATTTTTTTTTGTAATAGGAGGGAGAAGGTATTAAGTTTTGCAGATAACTCTTCAAAAATATGTTAGAAAAGTTTTAAATGACATATTTCTTCATAATTTAGAAATTTAGAGTTATTTTCCTTACATTTTAAGTGAAATGTATCACGTAAACCCACTCTAAAAGGAAAGGTAAGTGCAGTGCTTAGTGAGTATCAAGAAAAGTGAGAACCTGAAATCCAGGCCTGCTACTGGTTCTTGGTGCTACTACATAGTAGCGTTTACTGCCAAGAACTAATGATAGGACCGAATTCCCCTCTGAACTTAACAATCGCGTTAATCGCGCAGTGTATGAGGACTTTTTTTTTTGATAATTAGGTGGCAATCCGCATACGATTCGAATCTCGGAACAATATGGCGGACGAGAGTTTCCGTACCGTTCTCGTTTCTTCTACGTGTTTGTCTTTCAGAATACGGTCTTAGTAGCAGTAGGAAAGGACGAATAAACGTTGACGAAATTCATTACCGATGGTGTCGAAGCGTTCCTTGTAGAACCTGTGCAGCGAGTAGAAGGAGAATAGCGACTCGTAGAGCTCCACGGGGTTCCTGACGATGGTGACGAAGAGGACGTCGTCCGGGAACTTCCGCCGCATCTCCTCGTAGTTGAAGCGGCAGTGGTGCGTCAGAATGTTGTAGCGCAGGCCGAACTTGCGAGGGTCCGGCACCATGGACCTGCGGAAGCGCAGCTTTAGATAAGAAGCGAATCCAAAATTGGGTTACCCCAGAAAAGTCTGTATGAAGGTTCTTCAAAGTTTTTTTTTTATTTATGTGAAGTTCTTCTGGGGGTCCCACTGGAGTGCACTTTAAAAACCCAAAGGCCAAGACAGCTAGCTCATCGTACAAACATGAACATGGTTAAATAAAGAATTTCGAGTGATTATTTTTGGAAGTTGTGATATTTCCCATGCTTTACTTTTTAAAAACATATTAAGAAAAAATCCAATATCATAAAAACTCTTTTATTTGAATAAAAGGGAGGGATAGAGTGGAGAAAATTCATTCGAATTCAAAACGAAGAGTTTCTTAAAATTTCTACGTGAGTTGAATTCAACGCACTGTTTTTGTGGTCCCTGATTCAACTTAAAAAGTATTCTTAGGTAGGATTTTAAGGTAACAAAGTACTACGGAGAGACTATCGATCACCAGTGGAAAGGTTCAGGGTGTCTTTATTTGAGATACAACACTGTTTTATGGACTTGTGACGACTTTAAAAGTAATCTCAAGTATAGTCTCAGAAAGTAGTCGCAGTAGTAGTAATCTCTAAGTAGTCTCACAGTAGCAGTCATAGAAAATAATACTATATACTACTACAACTACAACTACTACAACAACAACAACTACTACTACTACTACTATAATAAAATAGTTAAAAGATTCAGCTATTTGAGATGAACTGTTTTCTGGACTTACTACTACAACAAAATGTACTCTTAAGTACTCTAAACATTGGATTAAGTAGATTAGTAGCATTTAAAAGGACATATTATAGATATAGATGGTTACCAGTTGAAAGGTTCAGGGTGTCCGATATAGCTCCCCTTAGCAGGCAATACGAAAGTGAGTCCCCTGCGGTAGCCATAGCGGTTGAAGATGTTCTGGATGCTGGAACTTGCGCACTTGTGCGTCTTCAGGAAGACCACGTTTCGCCGAGGGGTGCACGAGTTGGTCGGTGGGGACTCGGAAGGCTCCTCCTCAGAGCTCGATAACAGGTCCTCGCTCAGGATGCGGCGAACGGAGCTGAGAAGGGAAAAAGTAGAAAACACAAAGATGAATTGGAATCACTTAGAGAATTAACCACGATCACAATATCATCTCTTTAGGTCAGTGGTTCCCAACTCGTAGAAGTCGGCGGATCATTTAAGCCTAACTTTGGAACCTCTACGGACCACCTCAAAACTCACAAAATTAAAAGATATAAGTTCATTTTCCCTAATGAAGCATGAAAATTTATGAGATGATGCTCTGAAATTTTTATTCCATTTTAAGAATTTCTCAGACAAAAGTTATGGTAATTTATGTTGTGATGATATTAAATCTTTAGAACTTTTTAAATACCTTTTTCACAATATTACCTTCACTTTAAATATTTATACAATTAGAAAGTATTTTTAGAAATTTAGTTGTGATTTTTATGCCCACAAATTACTCAGCCGAAAGTCATCGTCATGGATATAATTCAATCTGTTATTGTTCAATCTGCTCAAAGTTTCATTTATTAGAAGAATGCAAAGAAAAATGTATGCATAGAAGTGTACTCAAATGATGACACCACACTAGTTTGTTTCATCTCCTGAAGAGTTAGGAAAAATTAGATGTGTCAAGGTGCTTCTTAAGTAAGCTACGTATGTTTAACACGAAGTTTAGCTTGAATAAGGAGATAAACCACACAACATAAACCACATGTTTATTTTTTCAAATTGCCGTTTAAGTTGCATGCTCGCTCAACTCTTTTGATAAATTAGACGTAATAAAACTATTGTAGTAAAAAAACATGCGTATTCTCTTGTAAGTTGAGGAAATTATAACATTATGTAATTAAAAATAACAATATTTTAATTTCTTATTCTTAACCAAAGGTTTTCTTGTTTTAACTTAATGGGAAATAAACTTCTGAAGAAACGATCAAAACGAACTTGGATGATATGCTAAATCAACCATTTTAATAAATAAGACGAAACAACATACACACACGCATACGTATTTTCTTTAAGTTAAGGAAATTAAAATGTATTGTTTTATCGTCCTTACTCTAATGTTACAAATTATTCTATCGCTATTTTTTGAATGAGAAATTTCCTTCCTAAGAAACATCCAAAAGTAATTTGTGAAGCGTTAAATCCTCTTTAATAGACCTGACCGCAGTTCAGAAAACAAAAGTCATCGCTATAAATTTGTAGCCACGAACTTTACCTTAAGTTTCTGAAAAAAAAGTATTCTCGCTCACTTTTTAAATTTGCTGATTGGATTTCACTTCGCTTCTATTCTATTATCTATAAGTTTCACAGTAATTAGCCTAAGATAGCACAATTAATCTAAAACCCTTTACTTTTTTTTATCTCACTTCCAGTCTACTGAACATTGTTTCGAACAATAAAGTTTTTAATTCCTTTCACGAGTCTTATTTTCTTAAAACAGTTAATTAAACTAATTAACATTATGAGAGGAAAAACTTAAGAATAGACGGAAGAAACCTTATTTGTTAGCTTCAAGCCTCATGCTTGTCCTAATTTTGTCCAACATCCGTGTTGAGCTTAGTAAAAAGATTCTAGAGTGCTTTTGGTTCTTCTTTGTAAAAACTTTAAAAAAATCTTTTGAGGTTTCTCATTGTTTCAATTACCTTAATTCTAAAAATCACGTCATCTTTAAATTTTCCGAGGAAATAAGTTTTTTTTCTTTAAACTTACCATTGTTTAAAATCACGAAGCTACAAATGTCATTAAAGTATCCCAAGTGCTTTAGATTATGCCGTTAGAAAAAAAAAGCGTTAAATAGCTTAATTTAGTTGTTTTTGGTAACAATTTTGATAATGATACTGGTGATAAGATCGGACGCCGGAAGCTTAATATGGAAATAATATCCGCTTGGAAACCTCAGTTTTTAAAATTGATTAACGTTGTTTAAAACTTTTAGGTCTTTTCGGTCTCTGAAATTTTAATTACATGCTTTGAATAAGCAAACTTTTAAAGCATAACCAATTATAATAAACACAATTTCTAAACATGGTAGGGAATAAAGTAATTTGTGTTTACTAATTGGCTGTAAATATTTAGCTCATACTATACCTCGTTCTCTTTTATTAATCAAGTTCGGACACAAAGGAAATCCTTAGTTGCATAGCAGTTTAGAATGAAGGTATTTAAAATTAAATTAAAATTTCTCTTAAATAATGTTAAGCATGTTAAAGCATTAAGCATGTTCTAAAAAGGTTTGTTGGTTGACTTTCATGAAAATCGAAGAATATTTAACACAATAAATTAACTGAAAAGTTGGAACAAAACTTTGCTTTATTAATAAGTTTGAAAAGATGAAAGAAAAACAATATCCAAATTTTTTAATTTTAATTAAATTTCTTATTCTTTTTAATGGAAAATAATTATTTATACCTTTTCTTATATGTAAGTGTAATTAATAATACTTCTGAGATATTTAGGTTCAATTTATTTAGTAATATTTTTGATTTCCGTAAATATCATTGAATAAGATGCCGTAATCTTAAACTTCTGCGGGGTAATCAACAGAGTTAATAAACATATATTATATAAATACTGTACATTTGTTCATAAAATAATTTACTGGAATTTCGATTTTAATATAGTTTTTCAGTTAAATATCTATCTGATATTTTCAAGTACTTAATATAGTTAATATTCCTATAATTTTAAATTTACTTACTTTTTCCATTAGTATTTTGAATGTAGTCATCCAACGATTACGGAATACTTATAGGACAAAACTTCTTATTCTTCTAATTAATAACGGGTAAGTGCAGAGAGCGATTTAAATTTAGAAGTTTCAAAATGATGAGAAAACGTTTTCCACTTACTACGTATTGTATTGGTCGTACTGAATGAGATAAACCACAACGGCAGCACAAAATATCACAGAAAGAAAACTGAAGCTCTTATTTTCTGGAAGAAGGATCCTTTTAGAAGTTGTAGTGATCTGAAAATGTGTAAAATGAAAAGTTATATTAGCAAAATCAAGTATCACAATTTGAGGAATATTGGTTAAAAAATTAAAACTTGATTTTGGACACTGAATTCAAATATGAATTGAATAAAGCTGTTATGAAATATAAGAAAGTTAAACTTATCTTTGTACATACAGGGTATTTCAGCAAATCCGCTTAAAATCTGCACTGAAAGATTCCTTGCGTGAAGTAGATAAAAAATTGACATGAATCCATGAAAACTTTCTTTCTTTCTTTTTTTTTTTTCGAAAAATGCGACGTCATCCACACGCAAGCGCAGTGGATATTTTTTACTATTAGTCTGCACATGTATGGAAAAAACTGTTCCCCTTTTATCATAAACTGTTTTAGTGTAAAACGGATAGGACGTCATACCTTTTTTTAGGTCACAATTTTCTCGAAAACTATGAGTCGTTGAGGTATTGTGGTAGATATATTCTTTCGGACGGGCCCCATTCGGACGGGCTTGTTTGAAACACATTATATATAAAAAATATAAAGGGAAAGTGGAACAAAATAAAATGTTAAAACCGTTTAAATAAAGTCTTGAAATTCTATGATAAAAAAAAATCATGGTTTAAATATTTAGTGAATTATTTAGGGTATTTTTGTAATAAAAGAAGGAATTTACAAAATTACTGGCAAACGAGTGTGTTTGAATGAAGTTGATTGTGTGAATACCTATAAAACAGTCATAAAATCTGTTACTTATTTCATTCAAAGGTTTTTTAATTGTGATAAAGTCAAAAGTATGAAAACCGTTTTATTGAAGTCAACCCAACATGCTTATAAAACAACTTAATCATTACCTAAAGAATTTTTATGTTAAGATTTCGGTAGTATTTATAGCCTTGACCATTTTAGGTAAAATTTCTCCTATCATGTTGCCATCCCCGTGATACTATGAATAATGTTCGGCACTTTCCAAAAAAAATGAGACCTGTCACCAAAGCAAGTCAAGGGCATCCATACATATCTTATGAAGATTTTAGTAGGCATTGATTTAATGTATCGTATAATTCAGCACCTAAACTATTGATCATTTTTATGTTTAAAGTGTATAAGATTCAAGCATTCAATCTAATAATACTACGTTTATGAAGATTTGCATATAAAAGATGTTCATTAAATTGAGATATATGTATAAGTTATTCAAAAAATTTTCTGGAAATTCTATATTTAAATGCTGAAATCTAAATATGGAACTAATGGTTCTAGGTTCTAGTACTTTTTCATAAAGAAACAAGAGGTACTAAAACCTTTTAAAATAATATCTCTAACTTATAACTCAAGAGTTAATAAGTTAAGTTATTGCTTTAGGTTTCTGAGTTAAATCTACAGTCTTATGATTTGAAACTAATGTTCACTCTTTCTACACATGATATACATATACACATAGCTTTGAAATGGGGGACTAATGTAAGTAGCTAGCCAATGTTAATATAATATTATATTCGCATTATTTTCTGCCAGTCAGCATTTATTTTTAAATATTAGAAACTATTTTTGGCATAGAAATATAATCTTCTTCAATTAAAAATTATTTCAAACACTTTTAAGTGAGATTTTTTCTTCTGAAAGTGTCTGCTCTTTAACCTTACTTTTTTATATATCTTCTCTATCAATTCTTTTTTATATGCTTAGCAATTTGGTTTATGGAAATAAATGCTTTCAAAGTTAAAAGTATGAAAAAAAGGATTTTTTTTGTATCGAAAAATTAATTTTAGTTCTTTTTTTTTTCAAAAAACATTGTTAATTGAGATAAACGCCGTTCTTGCAGGAACCGATAAGGTATGTTTTTTTAAGTCGGCTTGACATTTCATATTTCGTCAAGTTTTTTAGTTTTAGTTTTAATGATACTAATATTAAAACAAAATAAACACATAGGTAAATTAAAATTTGAATTTTAAGAGCCAAATGTGTAATTTAGGATACTTTTATAAGACCTCTAGATAACATCTCCAGCTTAAACGAATAAAACTAAAAAATGGAAATACGCTTGAAATCTTAAAAATGTTGATCAACATATTTCTGTTGTTATTTTAATGATACTGGCTCCGAATACCATGTTTATGAAACATCTCTTACTTTAACAGCTCATTCAAGAGGCAATAATACGACTGGGTCAACTGAATAATTTCGTTTAACTCCGCATTTAGTTTGGTCGACTTCGTTGTAGTCAAAAGCTCTTTTTGGGCTTTTTCCAAGTCAGAATTCAAATGAGAGCAGCCATTTAGCCCTTCCAACTTTTCAAGAGTTCTTAAGATTGCTATGGAAAGAAAATTAAATTCTCTTACATCGGAAACACCTTTTGTCTTGCAGCCAAGAGAAGCCAGTTGAAGGCACGTCATGTGTTGGAAGATGTTTTTCAGTTGAAATAGCCTGCTTATTCGTAAAAGTTGTTGCGGAAAAGACGGTCATAATGTTCTGTGTTTTATTTAAAGTTTGTTATTATTATTATTATTATTATTATTATTATTATTATTATTATTATTATTATTATTATTATTATTATTATTATTATTATTGTTATTATTATTATTATTATTATTATTATTATTATTATTATTAATATTATTATTATTATTATTATTATTATTATTATTATTATTATTATTATTATTATTATTATTATTATTATTATTATTATTATTATTATTATTATTATTATTATTAAGCCCAGTAGTGAATTTTTTTTTCAGAAATTTTAGTTAACTTTACATCCTGTTTCCCAAAAAAAAATGAATTTTCTTATGACACTTCACCATTTATTATTTATTTTGAAAGTACCACTTGTACGGAAATACTTGGGTGGTATTAAGAAATATCAAATAGTTTAAGCTTTTATGCATTTAGTTTGATCTTTAATAATTGTAGTTTTCAGATATTCCGAACGTTATTTACTTCTAAAAATAATTTGGCCTGGAAATTGCTTTTTATTATCGAATAAAACAAACTGTCAGATTAAAAGAATAGCGGATTCTCCAAAATCTTTATTATTATCATCTTACTTTAAAAAATTATAACAATTTAGTAAAATTAAAAAAAAATATCTTAACTTTCAAAATAATCTATATCTATAAAAGCCAAATACCACTGACTGACTGACTCACTCATTCATTCATTCATTCATTCATTCACTGGTAAGTAAGGAACACTCAACACGGAATCTCCGAAACTACTGGACCCAGAGGTTTGAAATTTGACAGAGACGTTCCTCTCAGCTATGCGACGCGCACTAAGAAACGATTTTAAAATCCAACGACAACTTCCCTGTTTTTCGGCGCTTTTTCTACTCCGTTTTTCCCATTGAAATAGCATTATGCATTGTTGAAATGCGTAAATTGCAGTAGGTTTATTTCTGTCTTGAGGTTTCGTCTGGCCTCATGTGACAAAATGTAATTTCAAAAATTTCATAATTTATAACAAATTAAGACGAAAAACATAGTGTAAATTTCTTTTTCAAAATTATAACAATTTTCAGGAAACATATAAATTCAAATAATTAATTTTGAAACAATTTTTTCCTTTATTTGTAATTTTAATTTTTTTCTAAAATAAATATATTTATGGAAAGGCTAAAATAAATGGTTTCCATGGAAACAGAGCTGAAATTATTTCATTGTTTCATGGGGCATGGTTTACTAGACTTATACATTCACTAAATTTTTATTGTTAAGTACTAGATAACAGTTTTTACTAAGAAGTTGGCTATCATGATAAAAGGAAAATGAGATTAATTTATCAAGCATTTTATTATTTTGATAAAAATGTTTTTATTTTTGGAGATGTAGGATCATGCAAATAAAAATGGATTCTTTATCATTTTTGAATATAAATTAAATTTGGTATAGTTAAATATTTTGCTTTGGCGGCGGGAGTTGTTGACTGAATTACACATAGGGATTATTTTTTTGATTAAATTAATATAATTTTTGGAAAACGATAGAAACTTCATATACGGTGTGTAACATCCTGTAGGAAATTATTCCCAAGGGGTTCAAAGAGGGTTGTGATTTTTACTTCCTAAGTTTTTATCAAGTGATTTATAAAAACCGAAGCGTAATTTTTGAAAAGGACATCGGAAATACTTCATAGAAATTTTGTTTAAGATTTTAAACTATAAATTTCAAAAGACTGATGATTTCAATTGGATTTTTCTTTTACAGCCACAGTAAAATGCGGGACGGGATACATTAGGGTATATTTTCACAGTAAGAAACCGGGATGAAAAAGACGACGGGGATGACGGGATGATACAGGGTGTCCCAAAAAAGACTGACGCATTTTAAAAATCAATAACTCAAAAAACTAAAAAAGATAAAAATGTGCGGTTTCTTGCCCCCTACTTGTTAGGCCAAAGAATTTTCATTCCAGAATTTTCGAATTTAGTTCCAAAATTTTGACTAGATGGCAGCACAAGAATTTTTTGAGGGATTTAGGGAAAAGGTATCGGAATAATCCCTGTTACTTAACTTGTGATAGGAAAACCAAAGTTTGATTAAGAATCGATTAACAGAATCGAATGTTGTTCGATCCTGAACGAATCTTATTCGATTCTCGGAAGATTTAAGAATTGATCTAAGGAAAATATTAAGATTTGGGTTACGCTTTGAATCAGTTTGACAACTAAACCAAACTGTGGTCCTCCCCTTAAGACGGATCTCGCATTTCAGCCAATATTTTTTAAATTACTGAATTTGATTTTGTTAAATACGCATTATTTTCTTCTAAATAATTGAAATCCAAATAAATTCTTTAAACGTTTGTTGCGGGAATGAGAAGTTCAGATTATTGGTGTTCTTTAGAAGAACAGTATATTATGGTAGTTTGTGCTGCGATGCACATAACAGGGGTGATTGTGTTCCGAGTGAATATCCTAGATTACCGGGTTTGCTATTAAACTTGCAAGTTTCTATGGCGGATGTTGGTCGGATAGCATTGGGTGGGAAAATTGGTCTAGTGGGGTAAAATAGGTCTAGGGATTTTAACAGTTTATATTTATAAAATTTAATGTTTTTTAGCATGCATATTTTTGTTGAGACTCAAGTCCAAAAAAACATTAAATTTTATAAATATTAGCCGCGTTCACAACAGCCATTCTACCGGACGAAAGACAGAGAAAACCGGTTCTTCTTCCACCGCTCTCCCTACGCAGGGAAGAAATAACCTGACTATCAGTTGAAAATTCTTTCCTGGGCAATAGCAGTAGGAAATGTTTTAATTGGATCAACTCTCGTACACAGCGCTCTCGCTCGCTTCCCACATATCTACGAGCTCACTTGCTTGTCAAGTGATTCTTTCTACTGGTGGGACGAGTGCTCTTGTGAACGGGCTACTCAATTTCCTTACGGCTGGTTTTCGGAGATCCCTTTTCCCCTACTTCTTTAGCTCCTTCTCCGGTTGAACAGGTTGGCTGTTGTGAACGCGGCTATAAACTGTTAAAATAGCTAGACCTATTTTACCCCACTAGACCCATTTTTCCCCACCCCACCCTACTCATAATTCGATAAAGATGTGGGTACATTACATATGCTAGTAGTGATGGGTGGGGTTATATAAACATATGGGGTTAATTAGACTGTATAAAATTTATTGTTTTTTGACATCCTAATTCTTCTTGAGCCCAAAGAAAAATCAGCATGCCAAAGTAAAAAAAAATATAAATATATTCTGTTTAACCCCGAAAGATCATTTTTCAGCCAACCAACCCTATTTTCACTAAAATAATAGTTTAAAGAAGTTCCGCACTTCCACTGAAATTCTTGCCAAATTCGTCCACTTATTTAATTCCGAAAATAAATGTAGTTTAAATTTAGTGTAACTTAGTCTGATCGGGCCATCGGGGCCCTTTCGCAAACACCAAGTCAAATTTAATATCCCCTCTATAAAATGTTATCTCAAAGATTCTAAAACTTTGATTTTCCTTTAAAATATTTTACAAAACCATCCTCTGAAAAAAAAGCAGTGAAAAACGCTTCATATAGAAATTTTAAATAAAAAGGTTTCCGGTGACTTAAAATGTGTATAACCCCCTAGATTAAACAATTAATGGCGCAGCCTTTGTCAGAAATTATGTTCTAATTTTCCATGATATTCCTTAAAAATAATTTTCAATTAGAACTCAAAGTTCGATTTCCCAAAGATTTTATTATTTAGAATTAAATCCTAACAATATCTCCTCTGTGCCATAAAAGATCAATCAAACAACCAACTAGCTAAAGCATTTCAATCTAATTCGATTCTGAAATCGATTCTATCTCTCAACTTCGATTTTCCTACCACGAGGCAATAGCAGGGATCCCGCTGATAGTTTATCCCTAAATTTCAGAAAAAGTTCTCGTGCCGCCATCTACAAATGCATTTTGGAACTAAGATTTTGAAATTTTGTGTACAAAAATTCTTGGCCCTCCTAAGACGGATGCAAGAAACCGCGTATTTTTATCTTTTTTAGTTTTCGAGTTATTGATTTTTAAAATACGTCAGTCTTTTTTGGGACACCCTGTAAGTGATTGCTATCCAGGAAAAGAAAAACCATATAACTCAATAAACCTGATGATTTAAATTGGATTGTTCTTTAACAGCCAAAGTTAAAAGCGGGGCGGGATGAGTTAGGGTATATTTTCAAAGTAAGGAAGGGAAGAAAAACACGACGGGGGTGACGGGATGATAAGTGACTGCTAATCCAGAAAAAGAAAAGACATATAACTTGATAAACCTGATGATTTATTTCAATTTGATTGTTCTTTACAGCGAAGGTAACAGCCAAATTTAAATGCGGGACGGGATGAGTTAGGGTATATTTTTACAGTTAAGAACTGGGATGAAAAAGACGACGGGGACGACGGGATGATAAGTTCCAGAAAAAGAAATCCAGAAAAAGAAAAGACATAACTTGAAAAACTTTTAAAAATATTTATGAATTAACTCAACCCGTGCAAGGCCGGGTAAGTCAGCTAGTGTTAAATAAATTCAAAAACCATAATAATGACCTTTAAAGAAGGATATTAATCTAAAAATACTAAATTCCTACTAAAACCTAAAGGGCGAATAAAAAAGATTGCTTAACTGTAATCGGAGATAATTTTTTTCAAGAAACTAAAGAAACGAGCTATGTCTTCCATAGAGAAAATAGATAGTATAACTTCATACATGATTTATTACTGAAACGTAATTTTAGTTCACTCATGCCATGTCGATAATGATTCTTGATCTTATAAGAAATTTTTTATAGTAAAAGAATGACTCGAACATGCTGCAACGGAAATTCGTGACTGTTTTGGAAAAGCGACTCTAATATTAACTAAAAAAAGGGATTTTTTTCCTTCAATGGAACATCAAAGTAAGACTGATAAAACGTGCTCTAATGTAATGCTTCCTTTAAGGATTCCGTGAACATAAAAATGCTCTTGTTTGATTCTGGTATTGGATAACTGTTAATGGAACTTTGGGTTCATTGAAACGGAAAACTTAAGCCTTTATACTCATTCTTAACTTTAAGCATTTCCTTTGTATTTAAAAAGTTTCTTACCCTAGTAGGCAAACCTTAATCCATGGACTCAATTTTATTATTTAAGTGAATCTAATAATTACAATCATATAATTATCTTAAAATTACAAATTTAAAATTATTAAATATTATAAAAGTTATAGTTAGAAATTGTTACACTTGACTATCCAGAAAAAACTAACTCGGGGTAATAGGCAATTTTTCTAAGAATTTATTTATTATTTAATTATACGGATAAAAAATGGGTTTGCGGTTCAGAATCAACATCTAGATAGTAAAACAGTTATTGCAAACTGATATAATTATTGAATATTTTTCTCTAAATAAATAATTTTCTTTGGGCCTTAAATTGTAACATGCTACAGTGAAGTTATTAATAAAAAACCTATATCAGAAAGTACACGAAGTTAAACACTTTAATATTATCATTAATTAACAATTTTTCTTACATGAATGAAATATTTTAATTTTTGAAAATAATTTTAACTATGTAATGGACACTCTCGTTAGTTATTTTCTTTGATACTTCTTATCAAAGAAGAATAGTATGATGTTAGCCATTCAGTGAAAACAAATAACATTAAAAGGTTAAAAATGTTCGTGTTGATCAACTGAACCAACAGAATAAAAAGCATTTTTTCATAATTAATTGCTATTACTTAGTTTTGTACGAAACGGGAATGCATTTAAATCAAAAATCGAAATATTTTAATTTTCAATGAAAAAAACTGGATTTTAAATACTTGTTTACTTTATTCCATTTTGTCTGTATAAGCAGACATATAGCAAAGGTGTAGTTACTAATATTGCAGGTAACAAACTCAAAAACATTTACGAACTTTGTTTAATCCACCTACTAGAATAAAGAATTACTACTAGAAAAATTTAAATTGCAGTTTAAATATTTCTGTTGAATGTTGCTTAACATACACCTAATTATAAGTAAAGAGAAAAACTAACGTTTAAACAGAAGTACTTTTACTTTAAAAAGCATCCACAGTTTATTGTAGTATTTTCACATAAGTCGAAAATAATCGTAAATTTTATTAACTTTTATGATAATTTAATAAACCAAAAGATCGCACATTTGAATACCCTCTTCTATATCATAATCACCATGATTCCTAGGATTTATATCTTTAATTTCAGGTTACACACAACATATACACCTTGTACTCTGTATCCAATCAGATGAGTGATTTCCTCGTGCATCCAATTTAACTTAATGAATTAAATTAATTTACTAAGGATAAAATGTGAATGGGGAACTCAGGTCAATTTACAATATTAGAATTTATAAACCAAACTAGGGCCTACAGTTTGTAGCAGTAAATATTCAGCTATGAGAAAGCAAGTAGAAAGATTAAGACAAAAATTATCTAAAATTAAGTTAAAAATTATTGAATAACTAAAAAAAACCCGAAGCATATGGAATATGGTAAAGCTATTGATACATAAATGTATTGAATTAAAAGAAAGTTTAAAATTAAACCTATCAAAAAATTAATTGTTTTTTTTTATGTTTTAAAGAAATTGTTATAAAGAGTGTAAAAGAAAAGTAAATGATGAACAGATAACTAACAAGGTGATAAATTGCTATAACTTTATTTACCATCGAATAAATTACGTACGTTCAAAGCTATATTTTTTTCTTATTTGTTTTGTGAATGATTGACCCATTTCAAACGAAACTGTATCTAACGGGCATTTTGTACGGTATTTCTGCATAAAGTAGTTCCTTGGAAGTTTCAAAATGTTTCACCTTTGCAACTATCAACATC
Organism: Tetragnatha montana; assembly: GCA_963680715.1. NCBI lineage: Eukaryota > Metazoa > Arthropoda > Arachnida > Araneae > Tetragnathidae > Tetragnatha > Tetragnatha montana. The sequence continues at coordinate 33,566,102 of OY796685.1, forward strand.
CGGTATGAACATTCTGGAACTATCTTCTTGTTGCAGTATAAAAAGAGAGGTTAGCTCGGACCTCCTTTAGCATTGGATTGTTTGCTGATACGAGCTCGATCCGGGCTCCACCATGGAAAAGTTAAAACTACACTTCGCTTTGAAGATTTTAATCCTTTTAAGCTTCGTCATCGGATATGCGGAAATGGCAGAAGAGAGTACGTATTGGGCTCTTATAAAGAGATTTAAGTAAAGTGTGTTTAGTTTTTAAGTAAACTTATTTATTTGCTTTAATGTAGGAAATGATGATTGACATTTGTGTTGAGATAAATTAGTACTACGTAAATATTAGTCATAGACTAGCCATATATAGTAGATATAGATTATTTTATAATAATTCCTTGTACTCTATTCGGGGTTAAAATTATTTATGTTAATTAGTATATTAATAGGTTATGTTCGTGTTTATGCAATGATGAGGCTGGTGTTAATAGAAAAGCAATTCTGAGCATAAATATAAACATATCTAAGTCTTCTTTAAACCTTTTTACCAATTCGGAGAAAAGAAAGAAGTTTTAAATGCGTGGAAATTTCTTCCGCAAAAAAGATCTACTTGTTAAATGTAACAGCTTAATCTGGTCTTTCCTATATATAATTAGCAAGTTTTTTTTCGAAGGAAACATTTTGAAATAAAATAATAATTTTATTGAAACCATGTTTTTTTTAATAACAAAATGTGTAATTCTAGATATAGTCCATTTAAAATATTTTAGAATAAGTTTGGTATACTCCTCTGTAAAGAAAATAATTGCTTTAATATAGGTTTAGTTCATAATAATTTGAATCTAATTTAATTCCTAAGGTTAATTAATTTAAAATAACTATTTGTTACTTCATTTGAGCAAAAAAAACTTCCTTGAGAGTTTACTATTAAATAAAGAAAAATCAAAACTAATTGTGTGAGTTTCTAATGAGTGTTTTGAAAGCTGAAAGACTTTTGTTCTAAGGTAAGGGTTTATTGTTTTTACTCACTAAAATGTATGGTCTGATTTAAAAGTGTGATTTTATTAGAATTTTCAATGTAAGATCATATTCTCTTTTTAAAAAAAGCTAACGTTGTAAATTAGAACTCTAAGCAAATAAATTTATAAACTCATACATTTTTTAATGCTGGCGAGACTCTAAAATTTATTTATAAAAATGGCCAAAAATTCAAGTCGCTCAAAATTCAAGAGGTACAGTACTATTGTTTCTTAGGTCTTTATAATTGGTAATATAATATATATACTTAATTGCTTTTTCCAGGTAGTTTTATAAAATACAACTTCATTTTTGGGAAATATAGATTTCTTTGAATAAAGCATAGGATATTGGCAGAATGTTTTTGCTCCTTTTTGAAAATATGATGAAAAAATATTGATCTTAGAAATAAAATGTCTTTTATAGTAGAAATATCCTCACATATGTTTTGTGCTGTAGTTTGATCTTTTATTTTATCCTGTCACATTTGTCTAACAGAATTTCCAGGCCAAGTGAATGTGTTTTTTCAATATTTTAATATTGCCAATTACAAGTTATTTACAACAAAAGTTCAAATTTTGAAGTGCATGTAATCTCTCACAGCACTTATTACAACTTAATTAATAGGATAACTAATGATAACTAATATTAAATTGTAACAAATACATTTAAATTTAAGATTGGCCAAATGTAAATGCAATTTCAAAATTCAACTTTCCAACAAAGTTGTATAGTATATTTGAAGATTTATCTTGGTCATTTAAACTTTCTATTAATCAGTTTTACTTTTTTAAAACAGAATTTTTTACCTTTTTTTCTGGACACAAGTAGCTAAAATAAAAACGCACCCTTGTATATATATATAAAAAGTTTATAACATGAAGTATTTAAACGGAAGAATTAAATAACTGTTAAGTATCATACAGAAAACAATTAAAGAACTTAGTAAAAATAGTATCATATAAAACAAAACATTTAACTTTTGATCCCAGTCGAAAATGGAATATCGACCTTTGTAATTATTATATATACTTAAGAGAGTAAAGAAAAAAAAAGATTTAAAACCGAACGAATTTTTTTTTTTTTTTTTGAAAAAAGTGGTTCACAAATTATGGTGCACATTTTTATGGATGTTTTAAACCTTCTACCTTACATCACAGCATAGATGGATTTAGAATAAAGACCCTGAAAGATAAGCATGGCTGTCTTCTCTTGTTATCAACATCTACCTACACTTTCAGAAATTGCTCAGGAGAGTCAAAAAACGTGATACGTACAGTAGTTTTGACCACACGCTTTGCCATAATGCTTTTTCAAGAATAAGTATTTACTTTTGGAAGGTGCGGTTTAAACCACATGTGTAAATCTGGTACCTCAGCCCAAACAAAAGAGAAAAGAAAAAAAAAACCACTAATGAATTTTGGTCAGGCGTAGAGATGCTGAGTTGGAGAGATGATAAAGGGGTGGAGTGAAGATGTTGATAAACCCCTTCTTAATTTATGTCTATTTTTTCTTATGGAAATCAAAAACTTTTATCTTATAACTTTTCAATGAAAAAAAGACCGGGGTACCTAAAGCTACTAAAGTTATATTATTATCTTCATCTAATATCTTCTTTGCTATGAAAAAACTTCACTATCATCAAACTTCACTAATAATTCAAACCACGTGGTTTTTAATATGCACAAGTCAAAAAGTAGATCCGTATAACCAAATTGCTTAAGTGTAAAACACAACGATGGGAGTGTTTCACCAGTATTCCCCAATTTAAACTTTCCAAAATCTGGACCCCCCTCAACACATTTGACCCTTCATACACACACTGAACAATTCAAAACAACTTTATGCAATTGAGAAAACACAGGGAGAATTCCTACCCCTTAAATAATCCACCCACGAACAACAACTGTATCGTCGGACTCACCTCGATCTTCGGCGTGTCCCTGCTGCCGCCTCTCCTGCTCCATCGGGCGGCCTCCTTCCCCATTCCGGACTCGCCCACACCGCTATAAATAACAAAAGACGACGACGGAAAAAGAAGCCGGCATACCTGTGCAACCCACCGCGGATCAATAGCACACCGATGAATCTGCTGCCCTCGGAGTAGTGAATGTTGCAAATTGCCTTGACGACCGTGATTCGCAGGGACGGATTCATTTATTAATGAAAAGGACCCCTTTTGCCTTTCGGGTTTGTATGTAAATGTGGTAATGTTCGAAAGTTCGAGGAACACGTGTTCGGTGTGTCTTCTAGGGGTCAGTCACATATTGTGGTAAGTTTCACATTAGAGATTATCCTGCGTGTGGATGATCCCTCCAAAAAAAGGACGCATGGCATGCTATGATGTGTGATGATATTGACTCAAAAACACTCCTACTTAAACAGACTCATATCATTCCATTTCTGAAAAACAGATATCTAAATATATAATATTAAATTAATATTAAATATTTCATTTTTTATGTTTAATTTATCATTTAAAATCAATCAATAAAGCTAAATATCAATTCAGCACTTATATTCATTCTATTTTATTTGTATCCAATAAATACTAATAATGAAATTAAATTCTGAAATTTTTTATTTTCTATCATTTTCAAACTTGTTTCTTCAAAATATCTTTGAATAAATTCTATTACATGGGATATCCATTTATGGGACATTTCACGGTAAGTGACATTTCCTAAAGTCCGTAAAAAAAGGCCTTATAGCTGAGCGCGCACGAGTGACTAAAGTCACGGCGACCAGTATCACTAGTATCAAAAATATCGCTAGAAAACAATAGAGCATTTTCAATCACATGACTTTACCTAACAACGGCCTTAGCAACGTTGTTTTTATCCTCCAGTGATGTCATGTGCGAATGCTTCTATTGGATGCTTCTATTTCCCGCCCCTAACAACAGCCTTTAGCAACGTTGTTTTTGTCTGTGTCACCGTGACAAAAGTCGCCCGTGCGCGCTCGCCCTAAGTCTCTATGTTAATTTAATTTTTTTTTCAAAACTTTTCTATGGATATATTATATCATCCAACTAACATGTCATTAATTAAGATTTTTTTTAAAACTTCCAATATATATCCAAAATAACTTGTTACGAACTCACCAAAATGTCACAAATGCTGTGCAAGTGCCCTTCATTTAATGCATGATACATTGTGACAAGGGTGAGTAACATCAGTGTAAAATTTTGAATTTAATTATTTTAACGTTTTTTCCAATGTTGTCATTTCTTCCAAAAACAGTTTTAATTTATCAGTACCTAATGAAAAAGAGAAAATACTAATTCTTAAATAATGGAAATAAATGGGTCATTTTCAAAATTTGCTTACATTTGCTATCCCGAAGGTAAAACATGAAAATTAAACTATTAATCATTATTAAAATTTCTGTTTGAGCTTTGATTTAAGTGTGAAGTAGACTACCTAAATTAAATGTTGCTAGCTTTTAATTAGTAAAAAAAGCTGTAAAATTATGTAAATAACGATCGTTAAAAATACAAAACTACCCAAAAACGCTTGTCCCTAACAAGTTTCATGAAATTCAAAGTCGGTTTTTTTTTTCGTTATTTAATTTTACTATTAAAAAGTTGTGATAATTGTAAAAAATTATTTATTGAATTTTATGTTTTTACAAATCAATAAAATATTTTGTCCCTCACTTTTTGTCAAGCCCCGTTACATTCGAATTAATTTAAAAGAAATAGAATAACAATTATGCTTTAAAAATGGCAACACATTTCAAACGATTGTTTATTTACTTTAGAATATTTTTTAGCCGTTTTTTTATTCTTCGGCGCGAAAACTATCGTGTTTTCAAGGAAAAGGAAGTACTCTGTCGTCAAGGTAAGGTGTTTTTATTAATATCAACTCCCGTTACGGTAATTTTTAATAATAAGTAAACTTTTTTGGAAATTTTAAGCCCAGAAGTATAGTTATCTATTGACGTAAAGATATATGGAGCTTTTATTTCAGTTTCCAACAACGCAAGTATTTGATTTATCGTTTGCTTGTGTTTAAATTTGATAAACGAAGAATAAACAAATGTGTGTTCTCTAAAAATGCATCGGATTATAATAGTTTAAGTCAATTGTTTTAGTTCTGTGTGATACCAGGGGCATGATGTTTCGTATTACAGTATCATTTTACCCTTAATTTTAGAAAAAGTGTAAGATCAATTACAAAAGTGTATGATGAAATATTTTTCACATGTTTAAAAACACCAATGTTCATTTCGTTAAGAAATTATGTAGTTAGGGAAGAATTAAGTAAAACTTGAAAATGATAAATTCGGGTTTAAATTCCGCTTTAAAAGTGTGATGAAGGATGGTAACACGGCAATGTGACAAATACTTTTCACATGTTTAAAAACACCAATGTTCATTTCGTTAAGAAATTATGTAGTTACGGAAGAATTAAGTAAAACTTGAAAATGATAAATTCGGGTTTAAATTCCGCTTTAAAAGTGTGATGAAGGATGGTAACACGGCAATGTGACAAATTGTGACTAAGGGTAGAAGAGATGCATAAAACCCTTGCAAAAATATAAATTTGTATAAGACCCCACAAGGCTGTCACGGTAGGCGAATGCAAGGATTCTCATCAGCTAACTGGGTTTAATGGATTTAAATTACATGTTTTGAGTTGTCGGTCATCACTCGTGTGGGGAGAGAAATTGTTTTGACATGCTAAAATATTGAACTGGTTCGAATGAAAAAATCCCCAAAATAAAAATTTGAGTTAAGAAATTTGGTTTGTTTAGTGATTCTGCTCATTGGGATAGTTTTATCCATGCCAATAGAACAATAATTGACCTTTAAGAGCTATAGATGTCATTTCAAAAAAGAACAACAAAGACACCGTATAAAAAACTTTCAGTTACTCGAAACTAAGTTTGAACAAAAAACGGAATTTTTTCCTAGAATAAACAAGTTTCCGAGCATATTATTAAAAACATTTCTTTATTGTAAAATAGGAAAAAACCCTTTAAAAATTTCACTTCACACAAAATACAATATGAAAACAAACTACTGGTTTATGCAAAATGCTTTTAACAATCGGTAAGTATCAAAACTGTACTTCAGAAGTAAACTATATCGTTTCTACGCCATATCATTTCACGTGGAATTCTATTGAATTTGTTTGAAGTTAACTGCTTTTAGGGGTATATTTTTATGACAAGTAATAAAGATATGTAATAGAAGTAATAAAGACTCATACAAAGTAATAAAAACTAACAAGTTGTAAAGTCAAAAATTAGCGGAACTTTTAGATATTAATCTGTAGAAATGGAAACTAAATGATCCGCTTGGAAATAGATTGATAGATTCGCCGTAATGATGTGACGCAGACGTGATAGTTAAACTTTCAGTACAGAAACATGTTTAGGTATTTGCCTAAGAAAAATTAATACGTTATTAGGTTTTCCAACAGTATTTTAACATATAACATTTAATGTACAAAATTTCTCGATACCTATATATAATTCAAACTTAAAAATATTTTCGTAGATTGTACCATTATGTAAAAATATCATTACACATATACATTAAGCACGAAATAGAGCAAACTAAAAAGCACAAACACAAAATGAATATAAATAAAATGTTATTTTAAATAAATATTGATGAGAGAATGTTCACAAGACACGTGATTTGGAACACTAAACCATTTTATAAAATTTCATCCAAGGAACATTCTAAAATTGTCCAGAATAAATTGATCTAGTAGAAAAGATTTAACTTTACTGAAAGTCGTATGAAAAGAATGAAACTGTTAAAACATCACAGCTTTTGAGATAGATAGATAGTACCGGGCCCTGGCATAAATTGAGAGACCTTGGATTTGAGATTATCGGATACCTAAACACTATAATATCTTCCTTATATAGTACTATAATATTTGTTCTGTAATAATATCAAATTATATATGAGAATAAAATCCAAGCTTTTGTTCTGGAGTGGCTTTTATTTTAGATCTTAAAAATTTGTATTGTCCTGTGATTTTTCTACCACAACGCCACATATGTCAACACCACATACCATTCAGTGAATGGACTTACGGGGCCTTCAAGCAGTTCTGTCTACAGTTAGCTACTAGACCTTTTCCTCCCTCCCAGGCACTCCTCTATGTATAACCCTAGTGGTCCGAGGTAGTTATGATCTCAGCAGCGGATCTCCTATCAAAACTCGTCATATTTGGCTCAGTCAAAAACCAAGATGGACATTAGGTGACATTAGGATTAAGGAAACCATTAGGTGCAATAAAACTGGAGGGGTCCACTGTCCAGTCTCAACCTTTAAGGGGGACGCACTTTAGGACGTCGGGGGATCAATCTGCAGAAGATTCCTTCAATGCCATTCCCGTAGATGCTCGAGAAAAGGCATGAAAATAACATACGTTAAGAGGAACCAAAAAGGTTTTTTTCATAATCTACACCGGGGTTTATTAAATTTGGACGGGGGGCATGAGGTATTAATATAGTTTTCTAAAACCTTATCTGGAAAACTTTTAGGTTTCAAATCCAAATATCCCTTTGTTCAAAGCCATATCAGGTGTTTAATTTTTAGAAATACTGCGTTAGAACTGTTTAATTTTTTCGGGGGGGCTCTTTATTTACCTGCTTCAGAGCCCTTCCTGAGGGTATAGGCACCCCACTATCCATACCTCCTTCTCGATTTGCCATTGGCAATTTCTAATTGCAAAGTTATGTCCTCATATCACTATAAAAGATCACAATGCGTCAGTCAAGCCAACCTCACTACCTCTTCTGAAAAAGCCTGTCCAGGAAGCTCCTCCCCTTTTCCACAGACTCCTCCTCCTTCTTCCCCTCCCACACCTCATTCACGAAACGCCCCCGCTCCTCCTCCAGCATGGACACGCAGTCCAGGTCCTCTTCGTCCCCATGGCAACCGTCGTCCTCCACGCACAGTCTGCAGGACGAGTAGAGCCTGGCGCCCAGCAACTCGTCATCGTCGTCGTCCTCCAGACTTCCGTCGAAAGAACGAGCGTCGTTGTTCTGGGAGAGATGCTCGTAGGTGCGTCCGGAGTCGAAGAAAGTGGAGGACCATCGTCGGCGGAGGAAGACGACTAGGTGGTACAGGAGGACGAGCAGTAGGAAGGCCGTGAAGAAGACCAGGGCACCGATCAGGAAGTACTTGTGGGAAAGAGGGATCTGGGGGTTTGTGGGGGGTTCCGTCGTCGGGGGTGGGGTTCCCCTCACGACCACCATCGCTCCTGGAAGGAAGAAGGTTGAGTACAGAAATTAAGATACGAGTCTCATCAATTTAGAGTTTTTTAGGTTCACAGGTTGATCAAAATGGCTGCTGGTCTGCTGAAATGACTGTGCATTCGCTTCATAAACCACCCAAACCTAAAATATTAAGCCCCCTTCATATTTCAATTTTCTTTCCTAAAATTACAAGAATTTTTTAAAAATACAGTGTTTTAATGTCCTTCCCCCTTAGATGCTAAGGTAATTAGGAAGACTTGCTAAGTTTGGGTGTTTTTGATTACCAGTTTTACCTGTCCTTATTAGCTTTCATGAGTTGTTTATAAATCAGGGTATACTATACAGTATTTCAAAACTCAGAAATATGTTAAATTAAATTTTCAGTGTACTTACACTTATTACACACCGTCATTTGTTAGAGTACTACCTATCTTGGCTTCTCACCCCTCATAACTACACATAAGCTTTTATAAAATATGCAGGCTACTTGAAAACTGTTTCTGAATGTTCTTTTTCTTATGGTCTTTAAAAATTATCTGAATTAGTTGCAATTTTTTCAGTCAGCACTTATGCAGCAGTCATGCACTTATTCTTCATATTGTTTCAACATTCAATACACATTTAATTAACATCAACATTTATTATTCTCAAACACATTGAAATGTAATCATCAAAATGAAAAACTCACCGCTTTCCTCGATATATTCCATTGCATCCATAGCTAACACTGTTGCACTTAAGCTCTCCCTTTTGTGATCTACAAACCACGTGTTGCTTTCTGTTGTCTTTCAAAAGAAGCGTCACTTGTTGAAGTCTCGATTTAACAAAATAATGCGCAGAGAAGCGTCAGAAAACAGAGATAAAACAGCTATCAGCGTTAGTATCACCCATCCTTTCTCCGACGTCAGATTGGGATAACCCATGATTCATTGCCTAATTAAGGATCAGTGCTCGTTCAATTTGTGTTTTGAAAGAGTTTGATATTTTTAGAAATTAGGAACTCAAAGTGAAGTGTGAAATGCTGACGTTTTGATATTCCTTTTTTTTTTTTAACTGAAACCACATGGAACATATAGATAGATGCTCGATATTTCAGTAGACAGTAAACTCCTAACCACAAACGGAGTATCTGCTGGCGTCCCCAAAACAAATAAACTGTTTGACAGCTGACTAAACTGTACAATACCTCTAATCAGATGTTTTGTAGGTATTAGCTCATAATGCATAAATAAAGCGTGCATTTATTTAACGAAATTAATCATAGAATTTATCTTTAAAAATTCACTACACTCCTTTATCATTGAAATGTCCCTAAAAGGGGCCGTTCAAATATTACGTAAGCAAAGGGGTTTGCTATTTGCTTATTTTTCCTGACAAGGGGGAGTATGAGTGATGCTTACGTAAGATGTTACAAACACTACTTTTTCGAAAATCTCTTGTTTCTTGCATAGATAAATCAAAAATTCAACCAAAAATAAATTTCACAAAAAATAATTCGAACTAGGAAACACATTTTCAAGCATTTTTGAACAAGGAAAGTTTTAATGATAGGATAAGGATAAGTGTTCATGAAGAACAATGAATTTCAGAAATCTAAGCATTACTAAAGATTTTGTACAAAAAAAGAACAAAGGGAGGGGGTCGGGCAGTTTTCTTACGTTATTATGAAAGAGGGGTTTGCGGTTTGCTTATTTTTGCTGACAATAGGGAGGAGGGTGTCAAATGTGACCAAAAACTTGCTTACGTAATATTTGAACGGCCCCTAATTAGGAATTACATATAACGGTCATTTCATGTCAAACCAAAGTGTTTATTAAAGTGTTAATTTCTTTTGGCTGTCTGAAAGGGACTTTCCCCTTGGCAGCTAATACATATTTTCTTTTATTCGTTTGAGTGTTTTTCTATCAATGTAAATAAAGATTATTATTATTATTATTATCATTATTGTAAAAAGGTTTATCATGCAAGTTCAGAACACCCAGGATTCGCAAAATGAGGTTGGTTTAACGTTTAACCACGGCTTACTAGATACTATACAGGCTAGCCGAGTTTTGAACAATGAAAACCATTTGACAACTTTTCCCGCTTGGATCGCCACAAGTCCTACCTATATCACCCACCGCCTTCAACACTGTGGATATGCTTTGCCAGTTTGTCCAGTGTTGCCATCTGGATTTTTAATGATTTCTGTACTCGGCTAGCCTGTACTGTAGTACTGTACTGTACTGTAGCCTGTTCTGTATAGTATCTAGGAAGCCGTGGTTTAACGCATATTACAGTTTTAAAGATTGAACAGCAAAATTGTGAAATGTTTATGAAATTTTTGATGAAGAAAATTATAGTGGACACGTTACTACTTCTAATTTTATCCTTATTTCTCAACCTTACTTTCCTATTTTCCCTAATCTAGTTACAATTTTGAGGATTGGAGTGCATTTGATTAGAGAACCATTTAAAACGGTTGCACTCAAATCCTTGAAATTGAAACTAGAGTAGGGAAAATAGGATAAGGTTGTGAAATAAGGATAAAAATTAGAAGTCCACCATTTATAAATTACTTCTCTGAAGTTTTCAAACATACCCCTTTCTCCATTACGATGCCGGACTTCTAATCTTTCTCACCTAACCTAATTTTATTTACTGCAAAATTCATTTCTTTATTTGAGAATTATTAGTTACTCTTGTGAAGCGTGTTACAATTTATGACTAAGACACGCAATTTTTTTCCAGCGATAAAGTGCTAAATAATCTAATAAGTCTCCATCCGCTAATATTTAATTATCGGTTCCACAATAATTACAAAAACTGAAATGACTAAACCTAAGGATGTTTTTGTATAAGCAACGAAAGTAACCAAACACTAGCCCTGGGTATACTGGGTGTAATAAGGATAAAAATAAATTACTTCTCTGAAATTTTCAAACGTACCCCTTTTTCCATTACGATGCCGCAGCACTTTCAAATCTTTTTCAATTAACCTAATTTTATTTATTGCAAATTTCATTTCACTATTTGAGAATTATTAGTTACTCTTATTACTACTGAATAAAAACTAATATTGGAAGAACTACCTTCTTTGGCATTATAACAGCATTGAACCCACAGTTTTGAAAGTATGTCACTAAGTTTAACTGCCATCACATTTTGTCACACATCCATACAAAAACTCTTTCTCTGCCTAAACGTATGACATAATTTGTGGATGACCTCAATATAATTTTTAAATCTTAACTTATTTGATTCACACCGGAGAAGTGTGACTTAAAAACCTGCCTTAAATATTTACTTCCACTGGTTTATCATGTAAGATTGTGGGTTACCTCGCTCATAAAGTGATTTGTTATCAATCAGATAGGACATTACATTCTGTATCACAAATGCGGGAATTTCTTTTTACGTTTTTTTTTTATGAAAGGAACATTTTATGTAATGATTTGAAAGTGATAACACAAGAATCCTTGTATTTTTAAGGAGCAGTTAAGATATTCTCATAATATTAAACTTTTATTCTTAATATATTATTAACTATTTACCTTAGCATCTAAGGGGGAAAGACATTTAATTCCAATAGTTATGATATAGCATTTCAAGACTGGTCGTTAGATGACTTAATTACAATATTAGTCGTCATGTTAGACTTAGTAAAAAACTTTTTTCTACCGACTAAAAGTTAAATCTTTTTTCCCCAAAAACATTGAATTACAAAAAGAATTTTTTTTTTTTGAGAGCGAAGCATGTTAAAATTTATGACGCAATTTTATCCATCGATAAAGTGAGGGGTGTATCAAGGTGTCCCCATCCGCTAATGTTTAATTATCGTTTCCATAATATCTGAAATGACTAAACCGGAATGAAAGTAACCAAACAATAACACTATTATTTACTATTGAATAATAACGAATTTAGCGTGTAACTTACTAACATTCATTGTTTGACAATAACAAATAGTATGAATGGCTTTTATGAAACATCTTAGATAAAAAATTTCGGGAATATTACACAAGAAATTAGTTATTGAATCTTGTCAATAAATCATAATCATACAATTCAAAAATAACTGGTTTTTATTTGTGATTAAAAAAAAAATCTGTCATAAAGTTCTCTTGCCAACTTTTAATATAAAAGCTTTGCCAACTTTGACAGTCAACTCTTGACACACTGTACTTTCAAACACATCTCTCCAGACCAGCTAGATATTCGGCATAGCTCGGAGGCGGGGCATTTTCCTCTGTATCGGGCTCCCTAGAAGGATTATTTCGCCAGAAGAACCCGAATTCTGACGAATTCACGACTGACGAGTATTCTGGAGGAGGGTCGTCATATTCACGGACGACATGGCCGTCATCTAATTCATGGGCATCACGGACGTCACCGTCGTGTTCGACCTGAATCTGAGACACTCTGTTCAAATTGAAAGTAAAAGATCTGTCGTATAAGCTGTCATATAAGCTGAAGCCTGAGCTGGAAGCGGGGCTTATGGTAGTCCAGGAATCGGAGCTTAAGTCCGAGCTGGAACGTAAGTGTTCGTCGGAGGAGGATCCCTCTCGACCGCTACGGCCCGATTCTACTGCTCGATGACTACGGCTGGAATCGGACCTACGGACGTCATCTAATTCATTGACGTCACCGTCGTGTTCGTCCTCAATGCGACACACTCTGCTCAAACGGATGATGGATTTGGAGCAGGAATCGCAGCACTTGAACAAGTACTTCCGAGGTTTGTGGCACAAACAGTACAAGCCGATGATGATGTACACGATAGAGGCACAGACGAGGCTGGCTTCCAACAATTGTAAAAACTGGGGACTCAACGGTTTATTCCCATGGGTTGAAACTGAAATGTTGGCGTGAGGGACAGCCGGAAATGAACAATTGGAGTCGATATACATAGGTTGATTTGAATTGAGAGAAGTTGGAAGGAAGAGACGAATGATTCGATAGGTGGCAGGTCGTTCTGAAACACAAAGAAGTGTAAGAATTATTATTAGTGATAATAAAACCCTTTGGAGATAAAAATATTATACATTTGGCAATAGATTTCATGTTTTATAATTTCAAAGAGCCCGGTGATTTTTAACAGGACGTAAAGTGAAGCTTGTTGAATGGTCACATAACTTTTAAAACAATGCGGGATAGATTTGTGATCATAAAAAGTGATTTAACGGTGTCACTGCTCTGCTGGTAATGAAGTGCATAATCTTAATATGTAAAATGGAAAAGAGTACGTCTGCTGTTTCGATAAAGCATATGATTGGCCGAAAAATCCGTTGTTCAATAAAAAAAAGAAACCTTGCTGAAGCGACTAAATATAAGGATATAATAAAAAAAGAAACAAGCTGATATTATTGAAAGAAGGAGTGATTCATTTTGAAACACATTCTTGATAACGCTCTTCAGAATAAAAAAAAAACTAAAAAACCCATAAAAATGTCAATCTTTGAATTAATGAGCTAAGAGCAGGCACTGAGCTGTGCCTTTAAATCAGTCTGGCTTTTTATACATTTACTGACTTTTCTTTAATTCTTCGATTAGATTCATTCAACTGTTTGAATCCATTTTTATGGACTGTAATGCAGCGGGCCTCTTTGTGTTGCAGTCTACAGGGTTCGTACACCTTTAAAGGAAAAAAATTCAAGGCTTTTCCAGGCCTTTTCAAGGCCTTCAAACAAAAAATTCAAGGCTGATATTTTTGTTCAGAACATAACCGCAATCATGACACTATTCTATTAACCTACCATATTTTAAACCAAGTATGATGAGTACTGTATTTTGAACTGAGAGTACTTATGGTGTGATGAGGTTGGTTAATCATAGGTTGAGTGTTTATTTGAAAGAGTTAGTTAACCTCAATTCAATTGCAATAAAACAACAAAAAAAATAGGGGGGAAAAGAAGGTATCAATATCTTTTTACTGATCTCATCAGGAAAAAAATATACTGATCAATATCTTTATCCGAAGAAACAATTATACCATACTAAAATTAATTCTTATAAATAATGCCTAACATAGCTACGAGTGATAGAAAATGACATGAATTTGTTAAATAATGTAAAAGCTATACTATTTATGTCTTCTTAACCAGTTTTTGAAAGAAAGATAAAATCTTTTATTAGAATTCTAATAAAAAATCTAATTAAAATAAATTAAATCCGATTTTTTTAAATAAAAAATCAGCAACAATGTTCCTAATTTGTAAAAAAAATTAAGTACTGCCGTTTGAAGTTATGATAAATGAATATTAAAGTTTGAAATACACTTATATTCTCTTTAGAAGTAGCTTATTTTTATTTTCGTAAAATAAATCTTTTGATTCAACTAACAATGAAAATTAATTCCTTAAAGAATCCCAATTAGTCGTGAGCATCGACATGAAATTAAGACAGTGATTCTGGATGAGCCCACCAGAATAACGCTCAAGTTTGTTTTCCTGAATAGCAAGGGAAGCTAACTTTACGGATGGCGAAGCGTACGCCATCGCCGCACGAGCATCGCGCTGATGGGTAAAAAAGCGGAGGCGCCCGAGATTCGACAAAAAAGTCCGATACTCCGGCCGAAAGAAAGTTGGCTGGTATGCAAAAATTTTCCTGAATAACGAGCATTATTCTATAAATTACGAAATAATTTTAAAGAAAATTATGAAGATCGAAAAAAAAACAGGCCGCAGTTATATGACCCCTACTTCAAGATACAAATTAAATATAATCCGGATTAATTTATCGGAACGTTTCGCGATTCACGCGCCCGAAAGTCTTAAAAATAAACAGTCCGCACTCTGCCACGATTACGCAATACCGATGCTTTGAGAAATGAATGATCGGTAAAGGGGCCCACAGACGAGCAACTTGGTCGTCAACCGGGTTGTCAATTTGAGCAAGTTTTCAACCAAGTTGGCCGTCTGTGGGGAAGTTGATGATTGAATTTCAGGTTGATGATCTGATCGTCAACTTGGTGGGCGGAGCTTAATCGGAACATGTTATTAGGAAAATAAAAAAAAACTAAGCATTAAAAATTAAAATAATATAATTCTAGCTCGAGAGAATAATTAAATAAAACATAATTTTGCATTTAAAGTATCAAAATATATTAATTTGTTACAATCTAATTAATTTTTTCTTCATTGTTTACATTCTGGTTGACGACCAGGTTGGCCGTCTGTGGGAAAAGCATCAACCTGGTTGGCAACCGGGTTGACGACCAAGTTGCTCGTCTGTGGGCCCCTTAATACGCGATTTGATTTTGAAAGGATCCTTTCAAAATCAAATCGCTCCTCGAGGAGCGCATCAATAAAGGATATTAATACATTTTCTAAAAGAATGAAGGACAAAAGAAGGTGTCAAGACTGCATTTTCTCGAAAAAATTGCCAAAATTCGCCTTTTTGGCGCAGCCTTCTCCCCATACCGGCAGTTATCTGTTTTACATCTTCATCTCTACCGATATAGGGACCTTGTGCCATAAAACCCAAAACAACCAACCAACTTCCCAAAAAAAAAAAAACACGTTACACTTCCTTTGAGTCCTGAAGGAGATTCGTGCTCCCCTGCGCACGGCTAGAATTGGCTAGAGCGGGTGGATCCGATAACGGTGTTACAGAAATCGCGTTAAAAGTTCGTTCGCGGGCCTAATAGGATCCAAATTCCCGAATTTTTAATCGAATTAAAAATTTCAAGGCCTATCTTCGATTAAAAATTCAAGGCTTTTCCAGGCCTTTTCCGAAAAATGCGCTTTTTCCAGGACTTTCAAGGCCTGGAATTCTTAATTTAAAATTCAAGGCTTTTCCAGGTTTTCCAGGCCCCGTACGCACCCTGAGTCTAGGTACTCTACTAAATCTGTTGCACCTTAAGTTTAAATATTTTTTTAACAAATATGACTTCCCAGCTATTTCAAAGTGTATGAGAGTCCAAGGAACTTAGTACGGGCGCATCCCGTCAATAATGTCTGAGCAACGCCGGGATAGCGCGTGCGCTATAGGTATTTATATGCGCCCGGGCAACGCCGGGTCTAGCGCTGAAAGCGCTAGTCTTACATAATTTTAGTTCTATTTGTCCGAAAAATATCTCCCCTATAACCCCTAGTTTTAAAGATAATTTTACAAGGTTTAATTTGATATGAAGTTTGAATATGTTCACGAAAAAAAAATATTTTCATGATTTTTGTATAAAAAATGTTTTAAAAAATAATGTTGGAATATTTGATTTTTTTTAAAAAATTACACATATTATTTGCAATATTATAAAGTTTAATATCTGAAAATTATAGAATGAGACAACCATGGGATCAGGAGTTATAGCAAAAAGAGTTGTTTTTAAACACTTTTTGTAGGTAAAAGTGGTCAAATATGGAGCCACTTAAACCTATGTAAAAACAACTAAATTTATGAACTCTCGGACAAATAGAACTTAAGTTATGTAAGATTGAAGAGCCAAAAATTGGATTTTTGGCCCTTTTCAAAAAATTTTAACAAAACAATTTACCAAGAAAATTGAATAATAAAAACATTTTCCCATATATATATATATATATATAAGATATCATAGAAGAGAACTATTCCAAAAAGATTCATGGAAATCTGAGATGGTCAGGTTGATGCCTTGTTGATTTGACATGGAATGACCCGATATAGTCTGTTCATTTAGAATTGGCGTCTGAAACAGGATCAAAAACGCTCAATAATGCTTCATAACGGTCATCACACAACTCCAGTGACCGATTTTTTTACTGTACATCAAGGGGGAGGAAGGGGTCCAAAATTTGGAAAAAGCACCTCACGTAATTTATAGACGTCTCCTAAGAGTACGAACAGACAAGATAGTTGGAAATTTTTGTTGCGAGAATCATATAACTCATCTTACTCTTTAACCGCATGAGAGATGTGCTACAATTGATGAATAAATGCTTAAATTAAACTTTTAAGTCTTACAATCCCTCAGCAGCTGAAAACTAGCTCTTTTAAAATCTTGGAAAATTAAAAGTGGGAATTTTTTATGGATTTTCAAAAAGATTGATTCCAATGTGGATTAAACTTAAAGAGTGGTGAGACAGGGGAAGGATCTTGCAATTACGAAGTTAGTTGTTCATTTTTTTTTTCTAATTTCTGATAAGCTTTCAGGGCGCGTACTCTTGACATCACGTCCTGCGTACTTTTAGCCGACACGTCGGGTAAAAGTATGCATTCAATTTTTCATTTTATTTTTAACATACTTTCGATACAGCCAAAGATTTCTGTTTTTGAAGGTTGATTTGTGAGTCAATAAACTTACGTTCAGTAAATTTTTGAGGCTCTAACTTTTAAATTCTCGACTTCTTAGCCCAAAATAATGTTTGTGCGTACTCTTACCCTCCTTTGCCCTACATTTGAATGCATCATAAAAACCAATTATATTTGTTTAATCTTTAATCCATGAAGCAACGGACACTTAAATATACATTACAAAAACAGTTGGGATTTTTAATCCATTAAGCAAGCACCAGATATTTAAATATGAATTTAAAAAAAAACATTTGCTTTTTAATGCTTTGAAAACAAACTCTTTTTTTTCTTTTTAATATAAAGACCAATTATTACTTAAATTTATTACTTAAAATGTACATATAACCACTTTGTCTTTTCCATGCTAAAAAACCAGTTGGTTTTTTAACGCAACAAAAAAACTTGATGGTTTATATATAATTTTAACTTTAAATTTTATTAACAAGTAAGTTAAGTCACTTTGTTAATAGCAGAATTGATGAACTATTTATTAAATTCAAAGCATTCATAATGGAAAACAATCAGAAATATTTATATTCATGTGTTATTAGGTCAAAAAATTGTTTTAAAAAAAAACTAGTTTATACAAAAAAAATCGGGGTTTTTTTTCGATAAACTGCTAAACTCTGCTAGGATGTGATGTCACAACTTTTGCCCCCCTCTGAGAGTGACAGGCCCTAATAGGTTCAATGTAGCTTTTTAATACGTTTTCAGATAGTATTTGCATCTTGAAGAACTTATTATAAAACTATTAAATATTAATGTTATGAAGTCAATAATGGGGGTCTAGGGGTATTTACCCAGAAAACTTTGAAAATTATACAAAAAAAAACCCGGTTTTTAACTCGTTTTGGTACACCTAGCTAGTCCAAGCCCATGGGGAGAACAATTGACCAGGTGCCCCTTGGATCCGCGTTTGTGAGAAACTTGTCCCTGTTGTTACATTTGAATCTTTTGTCAGTAAATCATACAATTTAACAATAAATAACTGTTTTTTTTTTATTTCTGATTATAACATATTTCATAAAGTTCTCTTGCCAATTTTCAAACACGTCTCTCCAGGCTAGCTAGATAGTCGGCATAGCTCGGAGGCGGTCTCGGAGGAGCCTCGTCCTCCATTGGCTCCTGCATCACGACTGACGAGTATTTTGGGGGAGGGTCGTTATATTCCGGGACATCACGGGCGTCACCGTCGTGTTCGACCTCAATCCGAAACTCTCTGTTCGAACCGAGAGTAGAAAATCTCTCGAGTACGCTCGGATGGTAGTATGCAAGCTCAAACAGCTCATCATCCCAGGCCAAGGGGGATCCCTCTCGACGGCTACGGCTCGATGCTATTGCTCGATGGCTACGGCTGGAATCGGATCTATGGACGTCAACGTCCTGTTCGTCCTGAATGTGAAGCACTCTGCTCAAAAAACGGATGATGGAGCAGGAATTGCAGCACTTGAACAAGTATTTTAAAAGTTCGTAGCACACGAAGATGATAAAGCAGACTATTACGACGACACCGATAGAGTCGATGATGGTGGTTACAAAAATTTCTACCGACCGGGGACGACTCAACGTTTCAATCTCATGGGTTGAAACTGAGATGTTGGAGTGGGGGACACCCGGAAATGAAGAATTGGAGTCGATATTCATAGGTGGATGGATAAGAGTTGCAAAAGTCTTGAATTAAGAGAAGTTGGAAGTAGAGACAAATGATTCGAAAGGTGGCAGGTCGTTCTGAAACAGAAGGGAGTGTATGAATTATTATTAGTGAATATTGATAAAAAAAAAATCTTTGAGATAAAGAGATTATACATTTGGCAATAGATTTCATGTTTGGAGTTTCAAAGATTAAAGAGCTTGGTGATTTTTAACACGACGCTAAGTGAAGCTTGTTAAATGGTCACATAACTTTAAAACAATGCGGAATAGATTGTGATCATAAAAAGTGGTTTAATGGTGTTACTGTTCTGCTGGTAATGAAGTGTATAATTAATAATTAATTTATTAACAATATTAATTTTTTTAAAGGGAGTTATATATTGAAGTGGTTGACTGGTCGGAGTAACACCCCCCATGAGTCAACTCTAGTTACGCCACTGACGGTCTTCACGTAGGAATGACCCCAATAATAACGTACTAAAAATCGTACACTCAGTCCATAAAAATCCAAACAACCGCCATTCATTTGGGTTCATTTCTAGAAAAGGGATTCGGGCTGGTCTTCCATAAAAGTTTTTCTGTCGGAAACGATTTTCAGGGATGAGAAGTGGTATAACCCACTTTGTAGCAAATTTTGGAGCAGCAAAATTTAACTTTTGTAGCAGTAACACGCAAAATTGGAGCATTAAAATTTTCCTTTTTTAGCACGCAAAATTGGAGCATTAAAATTTTCCTTTTTTAGCACTAACACGCAAAATTGGAGCATTAAAATTTTCCTTTTTTAGCAGTAACACGCAATAATTGGAGCAGTACAATTTTACTTCTGGAGCTAAAATTATGATTTATGCATGGATAAGTTTGCCCAAAGACCAAAAAAGAGGAAAAAGCGTGCTAGCTTAGTTATATACGCTTAGTTATATATTATAACTTTTTCAGCATTAATGAATAATTTTAACAATGAACATATATTAATTTACGTGGGTTATATGTAGGAGGATTTTAAGAACCAAATTATAACTGAAAGCAAATAAAAAAATTAGGAAATTAGTTAATACCTACTAGAATAATTTAATAATTACTTAAATAATAATGAAATTACAAAAATCTTTTGACCAATATCATTTTTGCTAAATAAAAAGTTTGTATTTTTGAAAATATTTTTAGAATCTAAAATCATATCAGATATCTAAAACAGGTTATAATCTAACAAGATTTAAAAAAAAACACTGTATTATTTTCTTATTAAATTGCTTTTAAGCAACCTTTCAAAAAAAATTTACAACTCAGAAAAACTTCATAAGTTGAAAATACTGACTAAAATCGAGAAAAACGCGATTCTTCACAAGATTAGACTTATTAGAGTGATCCGATCACAGTAAGTTGTTTTTTCTGCACCGCGATTACAACGTTAGAAGAAGCCAACTTCAACACGCGCCCGTAGGAAGCAGTCGCGGGAAAAACGGAACTTTCGCGAAAAATCGCTATTTTTTGACTTCCGGAACGACGGACTTGTTGGCTTCTGACCTGACTACGGTTAAGTTGTTTTTTCAACATCGCAATAACTAGGCGAGAAGAAGCCGACTTCAACTTGGCGTCAACACTCTGCGAGCAAAAAGAAACTTTCGAGCGAAGTTGCGATTTTCCGTCTTTTTTCCGCAATACATCGTGATTTTGCGTGGAATGGCGCAAAATCGTTCAAAATTAGGTAGTTGTATCAGATTGGCGCAGAATTCCCATCCCTGGATTTTCCAAAATGGGAGGCACTTTTTCGGATGAATTTCGCATCGGAACAAATGGCGCCATCTGTCACCAGGAATGGAAAAAATCTATTCAAAAACTATTTTGCAAGAATTTTCATCGCTCCCAAATCAAGTCAAGTCAGATTCATCCAAAAAATATTTATTTATCGACGAACAAATATGTATTTATCCAAAATATATTTATTCAGTCAGATATATATTTATTTATCCAAAAAAATATTTATTCAGTCAGATATATTTATTTATCCAAAAATATTTAATCAGTCAAATATTATTGATCCAAAAAATATTTATTCAGTCAGATATTTAGATCAGAACCCAAATGACTGGCAGTTATTCTGATTATTTATTGATTGAGTGTGCCATGGGAATTTTTTTTTCAAAATTTTTAAAAAATGGTCGAAAAAAAATCAAATAGACATGTGATACATGTTTATAGGTTGTTTTTGAGTGCTGAAACCAAATACTGCCTTTACTTTAGAAAAAAATTGAAATTTCAATTTTTAAAATCAATTTAATTAATTGGCTATATGTAAAAATTATAACCCCTCTAAAAACCTAACAAAAAAGTCAAAAGAGAAAAATCCAACGGTTTTCATTTTGGTAAATGACCTAAATAAAATATTAACATACTAAAATCTGAAATTTTTACGAGTTAAAGAAGTTCAATTTTTTTTTTTTTGCGAAAAATGCATTTTTTTTCTCAAATTGGTGCCCTAAACTTTTAAGGCTTTTGAAAAGGTCATTTTTCGGTGGATATTGTAAACAGATAGTTGAAATAGTAAATGATGTTGAAATAGATAATTGAAAACCGGTGTAATTTTTAATTTTATTTATTGAAATTGGTGTAATGTAGGGCTAACTTCCAACAAAGTAAAAACATATAATACTTTGGCATCCTTCTATCAGAAATTTTGGAAATAACAAGTAAATACTAATAAAAACAACTCATACTTGCCAACTTTTGAAAACTGTCATCAGTAATATTTTTCGCGACTCATTCCTCAAAAGTACAATTTTAAAAAATGGTTCAAAGTTATATAAAAGGGGTAAAAAGTATATTAAATGTGAAATTAGAGTATCAAAAAAATTCATGAATCAAGGAAATTTGTAATTAAGTTGAAAATAAACATAAATGCTTTAATTTAAGGGATGAGATTGGCAAAAAGGCAAAAAAGAGGAAACCCAATATCTCAATAAAATGAACGTGCAAAGCACAAATTCATACAAAAGGCAACTTACAGAATAGACAATTAACACCTGGTAATTCTTTGTTTGAACACTCAATTCAAACCATAAATTTCTATTTGCCTTCTTGCAAACAACAAGAAATTCCTCTAATATTTTTTTTTTTAATTTCCCAGCTAAATATTGGACACATTGAAACTGCAAAAAGTGAACACTTTCTCCCATAACAAGCATTTAAAGCCTAGGATATTGACCCAAAGTAAGAAAAACGCGATCGCGAACGAACCGTCTGTCAAGTTGTTTTTTTTGCCCGCGTCCACGCCGTCAAAAAGCCAACTTTACAGGCAAACGTCCGGAAGAAAGCGTAAAAATTATTTTTTCTTCGAAAATTTTCGGAATTGCGTAAAAATTAAGCTTCATCCGTAATTCCGTAGTACAACACGAATTTCCGTAACAATTACGGACATTCCGTAATAGTTGGCAAGTATGACAACTCAATTTTTTTTTAAATTAACAAATTTTAAAATTTTATTTTATTATTGCTATAAAAAAAACTTGTAATACATGCTTAAAGGTCAATTTTTAAATGTAATACCGAACAATGTCATCTTAGATAAAAAAAAAATCTCGGGAATATTACATAAGAAATTAGTTACTGAATCTTGTCAATAAATCATACAATTAAAAAAATAACTGGTTTTTATTTGTTGATTAAAAAAATCATTAAGTTCTCCTGCCAACTTTATACATAAAAACTTCTCTCCAGAGTAGCTAGATAGCTCGGAGGTGGAGTATTTTCCTCCGCATCGGGTTCCCTATAATATACGGCTGACGAGTATTCTGGGGGAGGGTCGTCATCTAATTCACGGACAACATGGACAACATTTAATTCATGGTCGTCATCTAATTCTAATTCATGGGCATCACGGACGTCACCGTCGTGTTCGACCTCAATCCGAAACACTCTGTTCAAACCGAGAGTAAAAGATCTGTCGTATGCGCTTAAATCATGTAAGCTGAAGCCCGAGCTGGAAACGGGGCTTATGATTGTCCAGGAATCGGAGCCTAAGTCCGAGCTGGAACGTAAGTGTTCGTCGGAGGGTGCTATTGCTGGATTGCTACGGCTGGAATCGGATATACGGACGTCATCACAGACGTCACCGCCCTGTTCGTCCTCATTGTGAAACACTCTGCTAAAAAAACGGATGATGGATTTGGAGCAGGAATTGCAGCACTTGAACAAGTACTTCAGAAGTTTGTAGCACAAGACGATGATGAAGGTGACTACTACGACGATATAGAAACAGCCGATGATGATGGTTACCCAAAATCGTACCAACTGAGGAATCAACGTTTCAATCTCATCATGGGTTGAAACTGAGATGTTGGAGTGGGGAACACCCGGAAATGTAAAATTGGAGTCGATATTCATAGGTTGATGGATAAGAGTCGGGAGAGTCTTGAATTAAGAAGTTGGAAAAAAGAAATAAATGATTCGAAAGGTGTCAGGTCGTTCTGAAACACAAGAGAGTGTATGAATTATTATTAGTGATAAAAAAAAACCTTTGAGATAAAAAGATTATACATTTGGCAATAGATTTCATGTTTGGAGTTTCAAAGAGCTTGGTGATTTTTAACGGGACGCAAAGTGAAGCTTGTTGAGTGGTCGTATAACTTTAAAACAATGCGGGATAGATTTGTGATCTTAAAAAGTGATCTAACGGTGTTACTACTCTGCTGGTAATTGGTAATGAAGTGCATAATAGCTAATATTATTCTGCTGAAAATAGCAAAAAAAATGGCCTAACCATGAGAATTACTTCTTTCAGAAAATGTTTGTACATTTCTTTAAACTCTCCCCAAAACCTTAAACTTTTATTTTTTCACCAAACTACGTACGTCATAACCTTAGTGGTAAAAGGGAAGGGGATCGATAGTCCACTGAAATTCGCGGGAAAAAAAGGGCCGCACCTCGGACAAATTGCAATAAAAGATTTCTCAATGGTTTTCACTTTGAAATGACCCCAATAATAACATACTAAAAATCGTACACTTGTTAGTCAATAAAAAATCCGAACAACTGCCAATCATTTGGGTTCCAGGGCATTTAGCAGCTTGGTACTTAAAAAAAAAAGGGACTTAGGGACCAAACTTCTTAAAAAAGGGACTTTAGGGACCAACTTTTAAAAGCTGTTTTCTTTTGATAAAACAGAGCATTCGCACATGACGTCACTTGGAGGACAAAATCAACGTTGCTAAGGCTGTTGTTAGGGGCGGGACATAGAAGTATCCAATAGCAGCATTCGCACATGATGTCATTGGAGGAATAAAACAACGTTGCTAAGGCCGTTGTTAGGCAGTCATGTGATTGAAAATGCTCTACTAACAAACAGTGAAATTTGATAACGAGAAACTTTTTTCAGTAATTCAAACAGAACAAATTACTAGTTGGCTAGTTTAATGTATTGCAAATATTAAATATTGGTAACACATAAAAATCAAATCCAAAAATACTAAAAATTAGAATTTTAAAAATTAGAATTTAGAATTTTAGCATTTCAAAGGGTGTTTTTAAGCAGCTTTTTAGGAGTTTATAGTAACTTACAAAATTAAACTGTAACCTTTATTAGTTTCCTATCTCAGTGAGTATGTCCAGGGACGTGCCAACGTTTTGAAAGTGGGGGGGGCGTAACATTTTTGTAGGGCCATAACCAGACTTTTGTTTCGAGAGGCTTGACTTTTAACAAGACTTTTGTTTCCGGTAATGCTTGCTTCAAAGCAATAGAGTCTGGGTGTCCTCCCCCAGGAAATTTGGCTTAAAATAGAAGTTTTTTTACTAATTTTTGTATTTGATACCCTTTTTAGATAATACCTAAAGGGATCACTTCTTGTACTTTGCAGAATTTTCAAGAGAAAAGCAGAATATAGTAATAAGTAAGCATGAGAATTTCAGAGGGTGGGATGAACCCCTTGGGGGCTTAGATTCGGCCCTACCCTGTTAAGTACAGTCCACCAGAGCTGCAACCAAATTTTTGTTTCGGGGGGATGTTGACTCAACGTTAATTTACTAACCTAAAGTTTTAGATCTCTTCAAGTACCATCGAATCATTTTACACATAATGTCAAGATTTAACAATTTGAGCTGCAAGTAAAAACTGGGGGGGGGGTCACTCCCCCAGAAAAATTCTCTAAAAGTAAATTTCAGCTCATTTTAAAACCTTATAAACTACAAAATCTTCAAGGAAAAAATCTTTTAAGTAGACACTAAATTTTAGAGGGGGCTGGGGGTCCTCCCCCAGGAAAAGTTTTAAAATATGCCCTATTAAACTAGTGCTTTATCTATTTTGAAACACTTTGGGGAACACCCAAAAGAGGACCTTTGAATTTCTTCTAAGCAGCAGAACTTTCGAGAGGAAAACAATAAAACAGGTGTCAACATTTTAGAGGGGGGTTTGGGGGTTCTCCCCCAGAAAATTTTAGAATTTTAGTATTAAAAAAGTGTTTTTTAAGAAGCTATTTGCAAGGGTTTCTCGGGGAGGGTCATCTGAATTTTTTTGAGAAAAAAGGTACTTTAGGAACCAAAAGTCAAAAAAAGGGACTTTTAGGGACCTAAAAAAGTTTTAGGTACTTAGGGACCAACTCTAAACGCCCTGGGGTTCATGTCTAGAAAAGGGATTCAGTTAATTCAGGCTGGTCTTCCATAAAAGATTTCCTCTCGAAACGATTCTCCAAAATGGGAGGGAGTTGTTCTGATGAATTTCACCTCGGAACAAATGGCGCCATCTGTCACCAGGAATAGAAAACATCTATTCAGAAC
Source organism: Tetragnatha montana (assembly GCA_963680715.1). Lineage (NCBI taxonomy): Eukaryota > Metazoa > Arthropoda > Arachnida > Araneae > Tetragnathidae > Tetragnatha > Tetragnatha montana. The sequence goes on from OY796685.1 coordinate 33,591,995, forward strand.
ATATTTTGCATAAATTTTCAACGTTCCCAAATCAAGTCAAGTCAGATTCATCTAAAAAATATTTATTCATCCAAATAATATTTATTTATCTAAAATATATTTATTCAGCCAGATATTTATTTATCCAAAAATACTTATTCAGTCAGTTATTTAGATCAGAACCCAAATGACTGGCAGTTATTCGGATTTTTTATTGACGGAGTGTACCATAGGATTTCCGAATGTCCATAGTGTCCGAAAAAAAAATTCGGAAAAAATCAAATAGACATGTGATACATGTTTATAGGTTGTTTTTGAGTGCTGAAACCGAATACTGCCTTTACTTTAGAAGAAAATTGAAATTTCAATTTTTATTAATTTAAATAATTAGCTATATGAAAAAATTATAACCCCCAACAACAAAAATATAACAACATACTAAAAATTGGACAAAATCGTACAGTGGGAAATTTAATTTTTAATTTTTTAAATAAAAACAAGCATTATGTAGTAAAAAATTTATGCTAAAAAAATTAATATATGTGCCACCAAATTTGAAAGAGAGTTTAAAATTTGAAATTTTTAACAAAGATTTTAAATTTTTAAAAATTAAATTTCTTAAGGAACGATTTTTTCGGATTTTTAGTATGTGGTTATCTAGATCATTTCTAAGTGGGAAAAGTAGTAGTTACTGTAGTAGTCATTTCTACAGGCGAAAGTATAAAAAATTGACAAAAACATGTACTACATGTTTATATAGATTTATTATAAAAATTTAAATTTATATAATTTTTAAAAAAATCGAATTTTTTTTTATTAGTATTCACTTGTTATTTCCAAATTTTCTGATAGAAGGATGCCAAAATATTACCTGTTTTTACTTGTTTGGAAATTAGTCCTACATTTCACCAATTTATATTTATAAAATTAATTAATTAACTAATTAGTTAAGAGTAAATTAAACTGGTTTTCCATTATATAACTATCTGTGGACAATATCCACTGAGTAATGACCTTTTCAAAAGCCTCAAAAGTTTAGGGCACCAATTTGGGGAAAGAAAAAAGAAATTAAAAAAAAAAAAAAATTAACTTCTTTAACTGGTAAAAATTTCAAATTTTAGTATGTTAATATTTATGTCATTATTAAATGAAAACTATTGGATTTATCCGTTTTGACTTTTTTGAAAGGTTTTTAGGGGGGTTATAATTTTTTCGTATAGCTAATTATTCAAATTAATTTTAAAAATTGAAATTTCAATTTTTTTCTAAAGTAAAGGCAATATTTGGTTTCAGCACTCAAAAATATCACATATATCTCAATATCACATCTCTGATTGTTTTGATTTCTTTCGGCCCTTTTTTTTTAAATTTTAATATTCGAATTTTAGTATTCCTAAGTTGAGAAACCTTTTATTACAATAGTCCTGTAAATCTACTGAAAAAAAAGGTTAAACCGGTAACAAATTAATACACTTGGTTTTTGAACGGTTTTCACTTGGGAATGACCTCAATAATAACATACTAAAAATCGGTCCATGGAAGTTTAATTTTCTTTTAAATTTAAAAAAATGGCCAAAAAAAATTTCAAAAAATCAATTAATAGTAATCGAGACTAATGATGATACATGTTTATAGGCTACTTTTCAGTGCTGAGTTCGAATATTCCATTTAAAATTTTAAACATTTAAAATATCAATTTTTAAAAATTATTTGAAAAATAGGATACTTGAAAAATATAAAACATCGCTCAAACCACAAAATAACTGAAATAGAAGTAAATCAAATGGTTAACCCTTAGAAAGGACCTAAATAATGACATACTAATATTGGAAAAACATCGGCCTTTTTCATTTTTTCAAAATTTTAAATTTTTTTTTGGCCTCAAAAATCGACTTTTTTTTAAAAAATTTCTCGTTTAAAACGATTGAGGCATTTGCCAATGTCATTTTTCCGTGGATATTGTAGTTATAGAGCTATATAACGTAAAAAACATAAACACAATTGATAATTAAATCATTAGTTAATTAATTAATGTATTAAAATGAACATTAAAAATACAGGTAAAATCATTCAAAATATTTTAACAATATTCAGTGATAAATCATCTAAAAAATAATTAAATTTGAAAAACACGAAATATCTTTTCAAAAAATTTCAATTTTTAACAAATTTAAAAAATTTTAAATTTGTGGAAAAATTGAATCATTTTAAAAAAAGTATTAAGATAAATACATCAATTTTTTTTGCACTTATTCTAAATATTATTGAAATGTAGGCCTGATATTCGTAAGGAGCACTAAAATATAGCCAATAGACATGTATCTTATTCACATGCCTATACTACAAAATTTAAACATTTTAGCTTATAAGTCCAATGGATTCACTATGGTCATTTACCTAGGTGTAAACTTCCATGGCCCAAATAAAAGCCGTGAAAAAGACTTAAACACCCAACACCTTGTACAATTTTGTAATCCGCCCTTAATTAAACTTAGCACCAGAATTAAACTTAATCTACATTCCCTAATTCATTTATGAAATCTTAAAACTCATTCGGTCACTTCTGCGGCCACGCTGCTCTATCTCTCCATTGCCACGCTTACCCTACTACCAAAACAAATTCTGGCGAGCTCGCCAAATTATGATTGAAACACAATTAAAAGAATATGATAATTTGGGTACCGTGGTAAACCAAAAAAGTGGTTCAAAAATAAAGACAGAGAAACGTGTCAATAAACAAATGTTGGCTACTTACCTCTAGTATGTTGTTGTGGTACTGTTAACTACTTAATAGATCGAGCACAGAAACCACGTGCTCTAAGCCTAAACCTCCGCTACTTGCTCGAACACACTCGCTCCACAAAATCCCAAAACCAACTGACCTACCACCTGTGACCTCAGTCCTCAGTTGATGTTGACCCGTTGAAACCCGTCCCCCAGACCCACTGGGGAGGGAGAGAGCCCCTTTACCACACTCATGCTGCCATCTGGCGACCATCTCCAAACGCACGCATTACAAGTTTATCATGTATTTTAGTCTTAAAAATTCTTAATATCTCTATTCTAAAAAATAAGTAAAAAAACCCCCTTTTTTAAAAAAACGCTTTTATTAAGATGTCCTAAAAATTCAAAAATAATTTATCGGGTTTTGTGAAATAATTTATTGGGGGAGTAGAAAATAACTTTCTGGTAAGTAAAAATTAACAGATTTTCTGATCACTAAAAATAAAAGCGTGGGCGCTAGTAATTTATAATTTTACATAAAAGAAAAGGAGAAAAGAGAATAAATATTGAATAGAGAATTACTAGCGCCCACGCTTTTATTTTTAGTGATCAGTGATCAGAAAATCTGTTAATTTTTACTTACCAGAAAGTTATTTTCTACTCCCCCAATAAATTATTTCACAAAACCCAATAAATTATTTCACAAAACCCAATAAATTATTTTTGAATTTTTAGGACATCTTAGTAAAAACGTTTTTTTAAAAAAGTTTTTTTTTACCTATTTTATTTTCTACTTTTTAGTCATACAATTTTGCCTAAAATCTTTATTTTTATTCCAATTGTTGGTATATGATTAGATTAGTAAAAATACTAAAAACCTACTACTATACTACCCTTTAATACTAAAAATTTAAAACATTATTTTCTATTTTCTTATAAAATTTTTCGAAGCAAGTAATTTGTAATTAATAAACTTTTCCAAACACCAGGGTTGAATTTCCAAAAAAAAAAAAAAAAATTCTAACAGAAGAGATATTATTTCTTTTTTACTGAAAAAGCGCAACACCCGAAGCTAATATAATCGTTCGGAAATCATTCAAACATTGTTAATTCCGAGGAAATACAAAATAATTTATGTGTTTCAATCCCCATTTCCTCAAGACCATCTGAATGAAAGCGAAATCTAGAAGAAATAAATCTGTCATAATAAAAATATCAAAACTACCATTCATCCTTCAAATGAAAAAAGAATAAAAGTGTTTCCAAGCTTTTCCAAACACTCTAAATTCTCATTAATAACTTCGTTAATAATCTTAATTTAAATATAATAATTCCCGTTTTGAAGATTGAATATGGTTCAAATCAGGTTCAAATATATATAATACGCTATTGTACAAGTTTTGGAGGCCACAGTCTTTTTGGAGTGTCTTAAATTCGAGTTAATCGGATAATCAAAAATACTCTTTAATTACCTTAATTAAGGAGGTTTTGACTAGTGGACAATTGAATATTGCATTGTCATGAATATTACACCATGCTGCAGAGTTTCAGGGCTTAATATCGTTTGCAAGTACCTGAAATTTTATGTACAAGAATCTAAATGACAACCTAAAAATTTGCATAAATTGGTCTTTAATTTCTTTAATTACTTGAAAATTACCGTTTTGATGATTGAATATAGTACTACTATGCCTATTACAGTATTGTTCCTTTTTTGGGAGCTAAAATATTTTTTAAGGGTCTCAAAATCGAGTTAATCGGATAATCGAAAATACTCTTTAATTACCTTAATTACTGAGGTTTTGACTAGCTGACAATTGAATATTGCATTCTCATGAATATTACACCATGCTGCAAAGTTTCAGGGCTGAATATCAATTAGAAGTATCTGAAATTTTATGTACAAGAATCTAAATAAATTTTTTGCGATAATTTGCCGTTAATTAATTTAATTGCTTGATAATTGTCGTTTTGATGGTTGAATATAATAGTACTATGCCTATTACACTATTGTTCTTTTTTTGGGAGCTAAAATCTCTTTTGGAAGAGCCTCAAATTTCAGTTTTTCTGATAATTAAAAATACTCGTTAATTAACTTAATCCCTTGGTTATTGATTAGATAATAATTGGATATTGGAGTGTCATGAGGGTTACATCAATGTGTAAAGTGTCAGGGTCCTAGAATATCAGGAAGTGACTGAAAATCGAGTTGCAAGATTTCACCCGTGAGCGTGACCTTGGCCCAGAGCAAGTCTAATAAAAGCGTTTAAAAAAGCCTTTGGGGACCAGAGAAAAACTCTTTATTTACTGATCCTTACAATAACACCATTTTTAATCGATTATAATAATAGCTTCTGAAGTTGTTAGACTGTTTTTGATGCCATTTTTCAAAATGGCTATCAAAATTGTTATTTTGCTTATATTTTTGCTCCTGTGACCGTCATACTCATTATTTTGGTGTCTAAATATACTATGTTTTAGGGACTAAGGGATAAGGAATAGGTTAAGATGGTTTTTAAAGTTGACAGTATGTTTTAGACGCAATTTCACAAAATGGCTGCATATATGTTATGGGAACATTTAATTGTGAACTTTTACATTCAATTCCAATAGTTATAATAACCTCCAGAACTTGTCGTTCCAATATATTAGGGTTAAAAGTCATTTATTTGTTAAAATATTGTTTTTTGAACAAAATATATTAAATGCTTCTGAAATCAATTATGTAACACTATTTATTGAAAAAAAATAGGCAATTGAAATTTTCATAGAAAAATTCCTTGGGTTTTTTATATAAAAAAACGTAGCTGTTTTATTAAGAAATAGATATTTGAATGCATCATAAAAACCAAAAGGTATTTTTAATCCATTAAGCACCAGGTATTTAAATATGCATTATAAAAACCAGTGAGTTTTTTAATGCTCTAAAAAATTATAATTTTTTAATGCATTAAGATGAAGAACTGGATATTTGAATGCATCATAAAAACCAATTATATGTTTAGTAATATTATTTATATTTTTATATATTTAACCATTGAGCAACGGATATTTAAATATGCATCATAAAAACCAGTTGGTTTTTTAATCCATTAAGCACCAGAGATATTTAAATATGCATTATAAAAAACATTTGGTTTTTAATGCTTTGAAACCTATTTTTTTTTAATTTAAAGATCAATTTGGTTTTTCAATCCAATAAAAAGACCAGATATTTGAATCCATGATAAAAAATAGTTGGTTTTATTTACAAATAAGTAAAAACTTTATTATTAAAAATGTACATATAACAACTCAAGGTTAATAGAATAAGATAAGGTTGGCTCTTCACATAGGAAGGAAAATTCGTGTGACGTACTGCTCTCCAGCCGATTACGTAATTCGCGTGATACCCCAGCTTCTCCTTCGATTGGGTCAGATAGAATAGGGATTTTTTTGACAGGAGAGAGGGAAATTTAAACTTTGATCCAACAATTCAGTTTTGAAGCATTTAAGATATGAATCTAAAAGGGTTTTCGTTTTAGATTGAATTGATATTATAGCTTAATGTTGATGAATATCTATTGTTAATTTGAAGTAAGAAACCGAAGTAGATCGTCCCAAAGGCAAGAGATCCCATAGATTGGTTTTAGGAACATATTAATTTCTTTTAGATTAAAAGCAATTTTGATTTGGGAGGGACAATATATTTCTAGCTCCCTTCATGGAAACTGAAAAGAGTTGAAATAAAATACTAAAAGCAATTTATAGACTTAATGATTATATTATTAAAGCTTGGCAATATTTTTTAATTATTATTATGCATCATATTTTAATTTGAAGACTATTCAAATTTTACACTAAAACAGGATCAATGTGACCTCACCTTGGAGATATTATAAAATGATCATATCGTAACTTCGAAACACTGATCCAACTTCAAAACTAACTGTTTCAGTTCGAGTTTCTTTCGGCGATCGTATGTGGAAGTCGGCAAGTTGGTGAAGGTTTATACCCAATAAATTATCTCCTTCATGTTTGTCATGTTTAATCAAAATTGAATTCGAAATCAACAGATTATTTGATTTTTTCTTCATGTAATTATCACTTAGAATCTAAGTGATCATTTATTATTATCTAATTATGTGATTGTTTTAACACTGATCAATATGTCTTAGATAGATCAGTGTTACTACAATCATAATCAGAATATAAGATACATTAGAATAATAAATTCAGTGAGATCAGATTAATTAGTACCTAATAAACTAACTTTGAATTTTAATAAAAGCGATTAGTAGCGTAATCAATTTTATACAAAACATTCAAAAGAAGAACAACCCAAAAATAGCTCACAATTTGAGGATTTTTTAGGGATCTAAAAGTATCGGATTGTAACTAAATACTGCTTTAAAAACGATATTTTCTTTGTGTTTAGAATTTTCTAAAATACAGATAGTGGGAATTTGTTTAACTTTTAAAATATTCTTACAAATCGATCACTATTGATTTAAGTAATGAACCTCCGTAATTATGCATAGGAATCAGTTTTAAATTTCATAGTTTGTATTTAATCCACTATTTGGTAAGCTATAAACCTCCGTAATTATGCATAGGAATCAGTTTTAAATTTCATAGTTTGTATTTAATCCACTATTTGGTAAGCTATAAACTTGTTCTTCAAGTTGCTTATGAGAAGGAAAACAAGATACTCATAATTTAATTCAATGAAAAATTTTAATCAGTTTTAACCCATCAGAAGTTAAAAAATTGAATGCACCCATATAGATCACAAGTATTGATATTTAAATATATGATTTGTTGCTTAGGCAAGTTCACAGGTCTATATTTTCCCTTCCGCGTCTTATATTACTCCCTTCTAAGTAAGAAAATTCCCCGCGATTTCCCTATGTAACCCTAATTGGTCACTCCTGTCAAAACTTCAACGCCTTCCAGCCGATTACGTCATCCTGGCTGAAAGTAATCGGAGAGCCAGATGAGCCCCCCCTGATAACAACTATGTCTTTTCCTTGCTAAAAAACCAGTTGGTTTTTTAATGCAACAAAAAAAACTGATGGTTTATATATAATTTTAACTTTATTTTTTTTAATAAATTAGTTAAGTCAAAGTCACTTTGTTAATAGCAGAATAGATGAACTATTTATTCAGTTCAATGCATCCATAATGGAAAGCAATCAGAAATATTTATATTTATGTGTTAGGGAAAAAATTGTTTTAAAAAACCCGGTTTAAACAAACAAAAAAAAAACGATTCGACAAAACGATTTTTCGATAAAAACCTGGTTTTTTTTTCAACCCTGGTAGGATGTGATGTCACAAATTTTGCCCCCCTCTGAGCGTGACGTCATTTATGGACACCTTCTAATAGGTTCAATGTATAGCTTTTTAATACGTTTTTAGAAAGTATTTTCATCTTGAAGAACTTAATATAAAAATAGTAAATAATAATGTTATAAATACTATAATGCGGGTCTTGGGGGTATTCCCCCAGAAAACTTTGAAAATTAGACAAAAAAAAACCGGGTTTTAACTCGTTTTGGTACACTTAGTCCAAGTCCATGGGGAGAACAATTGAAATGGTGCCCCTTGGATCTGCGTTTGTGAGAAACTTGTCCCTGTTGTTGCATTTGAATCTTGTCAATAAATAATACAATTTAACAATAAATAATTGGTTTTTATTTGTGATTAAAAAATATATGTCATAAAGTTCTCGGTCTAACCTTGACTACAAACAGTCAACCCTTGACACACTGTACTTTCAAACACGTCTCTCCAGACTAGCTAGATAGTTGGCATAGCTCGGAGGCGGGGGATTTTCCTCCGTATCGGGCTCCCTTGGAGGATTATTTCGCCACAAGAACCCAAATTTAGGTCTTGTCGGTTGAGCCACGTCCTCCTCCCTTGGCTCCTGCATCACGACTGACGAGTAGTCTGGGGGAGGGTCGTCATCTAATTCATGGTCGTCATGGAGATCACGGACGTCACCGTCGTGTTCGTCCTCGATGTGGAACATTCTGTTCAAACCAAGACTAGACGATCCGTCGTCTGAGCTGGAGTCAAAGCTCAAGTCCGAGTTGGATTCCGAGCTGATGGATTCGGAACTGATGGATTCGGAGCTGGAATCGGAGCTCTGGAACACGTAGTCCAGAAGGACGTCGCACCAGGCATACAAGACGAGAAAGGCGACTATTGCGACGATAGAGACTGCTCCGAGGATGATCAGCAACTTGTAATTCAACGTGTCCCTCTCAGGGGCGGAATCTGAGATGTTCGAGCGAGGGACAGCCGAAAATGAAAAATTGGAGTCGAAGTTCTTAGGTTGGTGAATAAGAGTCGGGAGAGTCACGAATTGAGAGAAGTTGGAAGGAGAGACAAATGATTCGAGAGGTGGCATGCCTTCCTGAAACACGAGGGAGTGTATGAATCAAAAACCTTCGAGATAAAAATATGATGTTTTTGGCAATATTTTTAATATTTCGCGTTCCTAATAGCTTGGCGATCTTAGGGTACCTAAAATGAAGTTTGATTGACACACACCTAAAGTGAATTTTGAGTAAATGCTGTTATAATGGTCCGTTTAAACTAGAAGTGGAAGTTTTATTCTGAAAGTATGAAACTCGGATAAGAAGGATACCCATTTAAAAGGAGGTTAGGGGTTGCACAATACAATAAGTTAGGAAAATTGCACAATACAATAAGTTAGGAAAATTCAACCCTCCACAGGTTTCTAACACATTTTTAGCAATTCTGGAATGCAGCTGGATAGGGATAATTTAGGAAAAAAGAATTTAAATAAATATGAGTTTTATGGCGTCGGGCCAGAGAAAATTTCTTCTAGGGGTAACATGTAACATAACTTCTTCCCTGACTTTAATAGATGGATTTTCAAAACTAAATAACACAAAGTAATACTATTGTAAAAACATACCTGTCCCATCAGTGTTGCCATAAAATAGAATTGCACCTAAAAATCGAAGTAAAAAAAAGGGTATTGAATTTTTGTATTTTGTGTTCAATTATATCTATTTTCAAAATTAACTTGGTCCATCAAATGTGATTTCTATTGACTAAGAAGTTATTAAAAGTGAAAATTGATTAAATATTAATTTACATAAGTCAGAGAGAAAGCAATAGTTTCAGTATAACCTCTTTTACAACAGTGTTTTTATTGTTCCAGTACTAACCTTAAAAGTTGGCTTGTTTTGTTTGGATCTTAACACTATCACTAATTTCAACAATGATATGATATTTCTGGATTATTTTTACAAAATATTAAGTAAAAATATAAAGAGATGTTGTAGACCTACAAGATGTTCTTATTTATAAATATATCATTTGGAACATAAATAAATGTAATTACAGTATGAATATTTGATGTATTTAAATTTTAATTAATAAATTAAATTAATTGAATAAAATTAATACGAATAAAATAAAATACGAATTAAATAAAAAATCAAACGTTTCAACATTTTTAAAAAAAATTTCTTGTGAGATAATTTTGTTACATTCCCCTAATTTTTAGTACTTAATTGCTAACACCTGTTCTTAACAGATTTGGTAATCCATAAATTAATGCATTAAGTAAAATCTCTTACGTATTTTTCCTCTAATGCACTCCAAATTTTCTTATAATTTATATATTTTTAAAACTGAACATATGATTTGATAAACATTTCTCATAGTTATGTTTTGCAATTATAACACTACTATTTATCAGCAACGTTATTTAATGAAGCTTATAAGAGTTATCGGATTGTGAAATAATTCGAAGACGACCATTAGAAAGAATCATACATTTTAAGACTGAAAAATGAGTTTATTTATGGAAGATACATGTCATGAGAGTGGATTCATTATTACTGTGAGATGTATGGGATTCGTCCATTTGGTATCATACCAGAGTTCCCTGTTGCAAAAGATCGTAAGGAAACTACGCTTTTAGGAGAGTTGGATAAGTAAAATCAATCTTTTGAAGCATAAGTCGAAGTTTGGACTTCTAATTTCTTTGTACACAATACTCTACAACCTGGAAAGAAACAGTCTTCAACTCAGGTTCTGGGTTCACAAAGTGTGTCCCGTAGTTCGAATTTGTCTAGCGAGCATTTTAAATGTGCTCGCCGCAGTCATGATTCTTCTGGTATCTGGCTTGGCTGCTTAAGGTAATTTTTATTATACTGGCGAATGGTTGTGGAAGTTATAATTAAGGTAAAAATGGGGGATTTTTATGGAAAAGTAAAATGCCATATTTCATTCTTTACCGTAACATTGAAACCATCAAGCTGTTATAAGACGTCCAATGTTAAAAGTATTGTCAAAACAGCAAAATAAAAAAAAAAAACAATTTAAATATAAAATTGAGGCGCTTGCTGCAAGTATGTACAAACTACAATGTAAAGCTGTTGGAGTTATCTCGTTGTTCCTCCAAGTGCCTCAATTTTTTATTAAAGGAAACAACAATGAATTGGTATTATTTCTATAGACTTCCAAAATATTAGGGTACGGATAACATAATACAGTAAACTCCTAATTCCACTCGGACTTTTCCCTAGAAAAATTGAATAAATATACTGACGGGTCATTAACTTGGAAAACACGATTTCCAAAAATCTAGACCAACTTTTCTCCTGTTTCTCCACAATTTGGGGCATTCTAAGCCTGCTTCTATCTTCGATACCTCCCCAATTATTCCTTAGATAATCGGATATTTACAGTAGCACAAACCCTCAAAAAATGACAACACAGTTTTGAAAGGAAAGTTCGCGAGTAACCACTTATAAATACATCGTCATTTCTTTCAAGATGCATGACGAGTCTTGGCCATTGGAACCAATGCAGTAGTTAGTTAAGTCTCGGAAGTCTGTGACTAGTCTTACTGACTACACTCAGTAGCCAGTCGCTTGACTTGGAATCAAGTCGGAGGCCTTTGGAGATACCTCAACACACTGTGTTACCGTTCATTCAAATCCCTTTCCAAACTGACAAGACAGCTGGAATAGCTCGGAGGCGGTGCTTCGCTCTCCACATCCCTATTTCTCCTGGAGAAGCGGTCGAAGAAGCCGAAGAACGGTCCCTGTTGTCGACGTCCACTGTTCGACCCCACGACGGCCGAGTAGTCCGGGGGAGGGTCGTCGAAGGGGGGGCACTCGTCCCCGATGAACGACAGGTTGACGTGGCCTTCCGGAAGCGCGTCTTCCCAGTCCAGCTGTTCCAAGAAGTACCTGAAGAGGACGGAGTAGAAGCAGTTTAGGACGAGGCCCACCAAGAGGCCCCCTGCGAAGGACATGCCTATCAGGAAAAAGGCATGGCGGTTGGTGTCCACCGGCGATATGGGGATGATGCGGGTCGAGTTGTGATCTGCGAGGTGTGAGGAGATGTTGGTGAAAGATGAGTTGAGGAGTAACATGGTATCCTGTAAGATCAAAGAGGTGTGAAAATGACTAGTAACTCTTCCATAGGATCTCCCTGGGGATTTTTTTTTTTTTCGAAAAAGTTACAGCAAGGAAATTTCTACTTTTTCAGTACACGTGCATTTTATCTAACACGCTACAAGAAAACACCAGATGCATTTTTAGAAAATATTATAAACCAATCTCGGATGTATAACGATCCCATATAACTCATTTATACGAACAGTTTAAATATAAAAAATGAAAGAAACGGGAGATTTACGAATTGACAAAAATCCTTTTTGACAACTTGACTTTTTAACAACTTTTTGAAACTAAACGATGATTTTGTCTTGTTTGAAGCAGAATGTCATAATAGAGACCTTGTGCCATGAAACCCCAAATAACCAACCAACTTTCAACGATAAAATTTAATGCCAAAGCTTTTTATATTTTATCCCGCATTAATCTACTTCTTTCAGATTGTTATGTGAGGAATGCTGAAGTGTATTGAAAAACAGGAATTAAAGGAAATTTATTAAACGAATAGAATGATTTAAATCGTAAGTTGAAAATGAAGGAATGTTTTATGAAGGAAATAAATATCGAAAATGGAAAATGACTGATGTACCCAAAGTATCTCCAATTTTTGCATTCACAAAATGACGAAAAGATTTCGTCGTTTTCTGAAGAACTTGATTTTTGGACTTAAAAAACTGATTACTCAATTTTCAATACATCCCATATCAATAAGCCTTTATCTGACTTACCATGTTGTTTGATATGTCTCAATTCACTCATCCAAGTTCCAACATGGCGGTATCAACAGCTTTTACAATCATTATAATCCATTTGCTTTCTTTCCTAAAAAAAAGAGAACAACTACACCCGAACTCTGGAAAAGAGGTGGAACCTATGTTAGCGGTAAAAGGAACTTACAAGAATGAGAAAAAAGTATACGTCTTATCACACAAAAAACATTATCCTGTTATGACGCTTTTGAACTTATCAATCTGGTTTGGAACAGGTGATAATAAAACTTATTGTTGGGATTAATCAGTATGATGTGTATGACTATGATGATGCCAAAATAAATGGGGATAACACTATTTTTAAATTATTTTAAAGTTAGATTAGAAAACACACAGATTTGAGTTATTTTGTTTTTATAATTATTATATGTTACATAATATGTGCTATTTATAATTCGTTTATACTTAGACCAGTACGGCCCTCGAAGAGATTTAATGGCACTCGACAACAAAATGTAATGCCTTATAATCAAACTAAATAGAAAGTAATTCGCTTTTCGTTTTTTTTATAACTGTGTTAAAAACCCGTTTTATATTGGTCAAATTAAAAAAAAAAAAACCCTGTCATGAGTGGCCTCCGAATCACCTTTGAACTGCTTTTGACATCACTTAAAATTCAAAACTGTTACTAAAAGTGCATCGATAGAAGTCCAGTTGGGGTAATAGTAAAAGGAGTTATCAAATCAGTAGAAGCAATGAGTTGTAATTGACATTTAATCTAAAAGTGTAATTTCAGAAATTTCACGACAGGTTATATTATACTGTATTTAGAGAACTCAATAGTCAAATGTTCCTATAATCTCTTTAGAAGAAAATCCAATCTCTTCTTTGCATATGAAATGATACGTTTTCCTGTAAATCTTTAAAACCTTAAACACTTCTTGTTCCTTTCATTTTTAAAACGTTGTGAATCGCCTATTTTCTAAGAACGGTTTTCTCTTTACTAATAGACTAATTTTCCTTTTAACAACAAATTTTCAATTTAAAAACAAGAAATTATTTGTTTTAAATTTTAATTTTATGGATTATGAACATCAAATAAAATAGTGGTTAAATTGTGGCACAAAATAAATTCCCTTAAATAAATAAAAAGTACCTATGTTAATGAGACTCAGTCAATATTTTTGCATTGCATTTTAAATGTAAGAAAGATATTTCTTAAGTAAAATGCGTCTTAGTAAATCATTATAGTTGAAGTGTAAATGTTCCAGTGTTGAAATAAAAATTGATTTGCCTGTTTTAAAATAGTAAAATGTAATTTTTACTGTCCCTGGCACTCGCCTCCCTATAAATTTAATTGGCACTTCGCACTTGGGTAGCTAAAGGTTGGACCACACTGACTTAGACAATTTACGTATTACCTCGTAAAAAAAACAGGGAAAATTAACAGGCATAAAATGAATAGAATATCTGATAAGCTGTGTGTTTTAACAACTAGATATACGAATAACCATTACGAAATTGTTTCTGTAATTCCAATGAATTAACATACTAAAGAGTCTACAGACTGCATTAAAACCCGCATAAAGTATATAATTTTATAAATTTCCAGTAATGAATAATTTTCAGCAATCGTACAATGGCGTTGGAAACAGGAATCTGTACAAATGTATCCAGATCAAAAATGTCTGTGCAACAGTCCAGTGTCAAAAATTTTTAAAGATTTAAAAATTACTTGGTTTATAACTTATCCTTTTAAAAATAGATAGGTTTGCTTCACTGTAAAAAGTACTCAAGTAGTTAGTATGAAAAATCTAATGGAATAAGTATTAATTCACTGAAATCTCTGGTAAGACCTGGAATTCTCTTTTGAATAGTTTTAAGGTAGAGACAGGGTTGTGACACTTCTGAGAGAGAACATTAATTGTGTTTATAATATACTTTCACTTCCAGAAATCTTAATTTTTAACATATGTTTTATGTAACGTTGATTGATAGTACCATAATTAAATATAAAAAAGTAGACACAATACATTAAACTTTATTTATACAAAGAAAGTTTAAAACAAAATTTATTTCAAATACTTATGAATTTTCTGATAATTATCCAACTCTAAAAAAAAACTTTATCTACAGTGTACTCCCTCTCAACCTGTATAAATGGAACCGGTTAAATCAAAATTAAGTAATTACAAATTATTTTGGACATGCAACTTTGCTCATGGTTAATAGACCATACTTAAATTAAATGCGTCAATTTATTGCAAAATTTTTACACATCATTAGGTGAAATGTTTAACTTAAACAGATTAAATAAAGCCTGAATAAGTTTTTTTTTTCTATTCTAAACAACTGTTGGAGGAACAAAAATATCTCAACCACTTCTAAATTAAGATTTTTCAACAGAAATATTAAATCTGTCTTGCTCTATGGAACTTGGGATGGAAATAAAACAAATATGAAGAAACTACAAACCTCTGTGAATAAATGCCTTCAAAAGATTTTGAGAGAGAAATGGTTCCACAAAAATAAAAGCACTGAACAACAGTTGAAATGTGGACAAAGACCAAAAGATGGACAGGAGATTAGAAAGGGAAAGTGGCAATGGTTTGGGCACAAGCTAAAAGAGATGGATAAGCTCAAGTAAAGCAGAATTAGGCAATAGAAAGAAGAACAAAAAAAACCTTCGCGTTGGAAAATATATAGAACGAAATTAAGACTCTTAGTAAGACATGAAAAGAGGTGAGACAAATGAACACAACCGGAATAAGATATAAATCCATGACGGAGACCATGCGCTAAGATATTTAAAGATATAAGATGAAGTGCTTAAACAATTCTGTCTCATTTTCTGCTGAAAGCTTGAAATTCGGTGACTTTCTGCAAAATTTGGGCATCTTTTTATAACTTAGTACTTACTTATATTAAATAAATATACAGCGTTTTTTAAGGGATACAGTAAAAGCTCTTATACAAACCAGCTGTCTCAACCTTTTGAAAGAGCTCGCTTTTTGGTGAAAATCCCTAATGGTCGCCAAGTTGGAACTGTTTTATTATAGACGAATATTTGACATTTGTTTTGTTTGAACAACAGACCAGCTCTAAAATATAGTACAAACTTGGCTCCTGTTAAGGACTTCTACCAAAGCTATAACTCTTTCAATAGACAAGACAGCTGGATTTTATAAGAACTTCTACTGTATCTGGTTGAAAGGGAGTTTACTGTGATATCTTTATGATTGAGTCATGGTCATGGTCATGGTCATGGTCATGGTCAGGCTAGATCGGGAGGGAGGAAGCTTTGGTTCTTTGGACGCTTCACCAGTGGTCCCCTGGGAAAAACCAAGACCCTCTTTATGTATAGCCTTACAACTCCTATCTTTCACACCATCAGTTTCTCCAATCTTTGACGTCACAAGCATCACGACACACATAATGATTTTCACTTTCTTTATCAGCTTTGAAAAGATATTTTTCGCAAAGAGTTAAAAAAAAAGTAAGATTTTGTGCTCCATAGACTTAACATTACGAATTCACTGATTTCGCCATAAGTATGACGTCACACGTCCGAGTTATAAGGCCATGTACTATATATATAGAGGGTCTTTGCAAAACCCTCGTAGGTATTGCAGAAAATCAATCTCATCCTTAGAACCGCAGTGAGAAAGGAATCGCAAGAAAATCAAAAGCTCCCGTGGAACCTATCAAGAACGACAGACCCAAATAAATCAAAGCTTCCTTGTCGCAACGAACCACCTGTCCGCCTAGGTAGGAATACACCACCAGGAAGAAGGCCTGGTCGCTCACATTGCACAGCAGGCCGAAGAGGAAGGTGAACCCCACCAGCACTGCCTCCCTCGTGTTGAGTTCGCACGCGTAGGCGATGAAGCAGAACAACAGCCCCATGTACACCGTGGCGGCACCGACCCCCACCCCGAAACCACCGATGAAGTAGAGGAGGGTGAGAATGGGGACGCTCTGGCCGTACTCGGAGCCTCCGAGGAAAGAAAAGAGGACGAGGCAGAACGCTTGCTTGCTGCGGCTGGCCTCGCAGCCCACCAGGAAGGCAACCAGTGCGAAGAAGCTCTCTTTTCTGAAGACGGCGTTGACAGCATCCTGGTAAATAGCGGTGAACAGGGGACTTGAAGGCAACAAGAATCGGGAGGTGTTGTTGACCGTGGAGGTAGCTAGTTTAGTGGAGGTACCCTGATCCACATTTGTATTGGATTGAGAGGGACTACCTTGATTCTCCATGGTGTTGGAAGTGATAGTCCCTTGATTTTCAATAGTGTCCTGATTTCCCTCGGTGTTGGAAGTGGAGGTACTTTGATTCGCATTTGCGTTTGATTGGGGGGCATCCTGTTTCTCCACGGGGTTGGAAGTGGTGGTCTCCTGATTCGCATTTGCGTTGGATTGGGAGGTATTTTGACTCGCCTTAGTGTTAGAAGAGGAGGCACCCTGATTCTCCACGATGGTGGAAGTTGAGGTACCCTGATTCGCATTTGCGTTTGATTGGGGGGCATCCTGTTCCTCCACGGTTTTGGAAGTAGAGGCATCCTGATCCTCCATGGCGTTAGAACTAGAGGTATCCAAGCCATTAGAAGTTGGTGTTTTCTGATGATCCGCCATAGCGATGGAAAACGGCACGGTGAAAGATAATTCGGTTTGCCTTTAAGTCTTAATACAAAGCTGAAGTTGTTATGGTAATTTTTTATCTGAAAAAGAAATATAAATACATAAGACCAACGCAATTCATTTTAGGAAACCTTCACAAATTACGTCTCAAGATTTTCAGAGGATTTGTATCACTCTTACAAATTCTATCACTTCAATAACCCACTTTTCGCATTATTATTTTTTACCTTTAAAATTGCAACAAATTTAATCCTTTCATATTACTATTTTTGCAATTTAAGAATTAGTAGTAACTATTTTGTGACTAAAACACTAAAAATTGAATTTTTTTCTTTTTTAGCCGTTGTAAAAGCAGTTAAAGTGTCACGGAGTTTGAACTCTTTCCCCCCTTTTGACACACATATATTCATTCACATCTGAACTGTTCATAATGGCAAAAGCAAAAATCTATCGAATATTCTGGAATGACTCCTGATGTTGTTCCTATGTGTGCAACCTGCAATTTACAAGGAATGATCATCTTCGGGTGTCCGTAGAAACTAATGGCTTGGGTTATAAACAAAATAAATATAAAAGTCTTCAAAAGTATTATTTTTTTTTAAGAATCTGACTGATACGGTTACAGTTAACTTTAAAAAATAGAAAACTTAAGACCCCCTGTGAGTTATACAAGTATGACGTCTAAAATTTTGACGTCTACTTATACTTTTTTCCTTGAAAACTATGCGGCTTACAAGGAGCGGTTCTCTTTGGGTGTAACCCAAAGGGTCTCAAAATGAGTTGAAACCCTACTTTAATTTTCGAATTTCAATAATTTTTATGGGGGAGATGAGGACACCCAGACTTCCTATTTACTTCGGGCTCACATTTTAGCTCAATTTTTTATGTTAAAAAATACACCAAGATTTAAATCCTACCTGTAAGTGATCTAAAATTTTAAGTATAAAAGTATTCGTAAAATAGGAATCTGTAAATAAAGGATAATAAATAAATAAATAACGGATCTGAGAAGAAACTCAAATCCTGCTAAACTCAAAATTTTTTGTTAGGCCTTTGTCCATTCTGAGTCATTATAGTAATTTAAAGATTCCGTACTGTTTTTTAAAGTGATAAATATTTTAAATATCTTTAATCATTACTTTATATCAATAATATTTATTCAAAATTTAACAAAAGTTATTAAAAAACCGGTATACTTACTCGAAATATTGAAGAAACAGATGGATGTATAGAAGGATTTTTCATGCAAAACAAAATGAAACATCCCACCTTCTAAGCAAGATACCTTTGAAAGATATCACTGAGACACAAGAAAAACTGTATTTTCAGATTACGTGGTGAAAATAATAATCAAAATGATAAGCAAGCTCTTTATCAATTAGTTTCGAAACTTATTCTTAATGTAAGTCAGTGTATGCCAGTGAAACTAAAGATATAGGATAAAAAATTACATATTTCTTGTTAATCGATTAAAAATTATGTTTCAATGAAAATTTATTTTACATTTCCGAATGTTTCCTAGACAGCTTCATATGCTGCATAAAATATTTTAAAATTATAATATTTACATAAATATATTTTTTTTTTCAAAAAATATTATTTAATTTCAAAAGTGAAATTTCAACCGAACTATTCAATAAAACGTTTTACGTTTTCATTTTATTGATTTGTTAAAATAAATCTGTTTTATTAAATCTCTAATAACTGTAAGTATAAAATCCTTCATTGGTATAATTTACGAAATTTTACATGTATGAAGATGTTGCTGAAAAAAGTTGTAAATAGTTTTTTAGTTTATATTCAGTGAAAAAGCTGAAGGATATATCACAATAAATCTATTAATAATATAACATAATCTATAACCAACTCAACCTAGTTGAGCATTTATAAGTCGAATAATTGCTATTTAATCGAAGTTCTATTATACTTTTCAATAATTTTTTTAATAATAATAATTTTTCATTAGCTCAGTACATCTTCCAACGAGCAATGTAGAAAAATAAAAAAGGATACGGCGTAAAGTGTCCAAACCTTTACTTACTTTAAATACCTTTGATGTTCGTTGCAATTTAGTTCAGTTCTGAATATTTTGCATCCCATTTCCAAGAGACGTGATATGAGAGTGATATCCAGTTAAACAGAACTAAAGCAGATAGAAAAACAATAAACTGATTATCAAGTTTAGCTTTGATCTGTCACACAGGTAGTTCTTTTTAAACAAAGAAAATAAATACTGCTAGTGTAAAGTATCCAGAGTCTGTGCGCAACTTTATTTCATTACAAGTAAATAATAATTTTAGTGAGTCATAAAGTCTTAACGTTTACTCGAGTTAAATAAGTTTGTTTCACGTTCTTAGCTGGTTGCTAAGTTTACTCGAGTCATAAAGTACTGTTTTGGTGATACCCTTTCAACGAACAATAGTTTCGGAATAGGTGATAGTTTGTCACATAACATTGTCAAACTCGGTGTAGAAGGGAATGGTCTCACTCATTCTTCCTCTTGAAGCTAACAGAAACGACAGACCCACGTAAAAGAAAATTTTCTTGTCATACTGAACCGCTTTTCCACCAAGGTAGGAAAACACCACCACGAAAAATACGTGGTTGCTGACATTGGCCAGTATCCCAAACCAGTAGGCCAAAGTCATGAGGACTACATCCTTGACATGGAAATGGCAAGCATAGGCTACCAGCCAGGACAGCAAAACAATGTACACTGTGACTTGATTGTAGCCGACGTAAAACCCACCAAGGAAGACCAGGATTATGAAGAAAGGGTTCTCTTGGCCGTAACCTGATCCCCCGATTAAGGAGATTACGGCCAGGCAGAATGATCCCGTGCTTCGACCCGCTTCTAAACCGAGACCGAGTGACGTGATCAGGAGAATGCCTCTTTTGCTGAGGAATGCATTGAAACAGAGGATTGCAATGGAGATGACAGTCTTGAAGAAGGAGACAGTGATGTCTTCTTTGTCCAACTTGCTGTGTGGTGTGGGTAGGTTGGTTTGTTTCCGGGGCCGTTTTCTGCGAGGGTATTTCCGCAAAAAGATGAGATGGTTCCTGTATTCAGAAGATGAATCGAGGGGATACACGAAATCTTTCCTTATTCTTCCGTTTGGATTCATTTGAGAAATTATCATTTAGGTAACTGAAAGAGAAAATGTTTTTTTACCTAGTTAGAAAGAATCGAATTAAAACGTCATTTTATAACATGATCTAAAAATAAGGGTAGATTATTTATGCATGGGCGGATTTAGGTGGTGGGCCTTGGGGGGCCACACTGGAAACCTTGGGGAGCAAGCTGTCCCTAATGGCTTTGGAAAAATTATTTTCCATTTTGAAAACGAAATTTTCTCAAAAGGTTGGGGAGGCATTGCTCCCTTATGACCCCCCATAAATCCGCCCATGTACATGAAAAAAAAAAAGAACATATTTATTCTGCATTCGTAGTATTATGGAGATATTCATAGACTGATAACATAGTTGCGATGTATTGTTAAGATACACTATAGTTGTACAATAAAAACTACCACCCTCATATTACTTCCCTTTTACTTTAATTTGAGACATTAGTGACCTAATTTTCTCCTAATCCAAGGGGGGGGCACTCTAAACAGTGCCCCCTCTTGAACCCAAAAAAGTTCTCAAAATAAGTTAAAACCATACTTTTACAGGTCAAAATTCGAAACTTTTTCTGGGGGAGGACCCCCATACCCCCCAGCGGTACCACAAGAGGATCTTGAGTGATACTTCTTAGAAAACCCCCAACATTTTGTCTGGAAAACTGACCCCCTTGGAGCCGTGCTGGATCCTCGCCTGGTAATAGTAAGTACCTAATTTACTCATTGCAAAACTATTGATTATTTGTAGTTCAAATAATTAAAACAACTTACATACTTGTCATTTTCAAACATTAGTATAGCTCCAATTATCTAATGAAACAGTTCAATTAAATTTCTTGTAAATTTTCCTCAATGAGGGGGTCACAGGCTTTACAACTTCCGAGGTACGAAGTACAATAAAAGCATACGGCAAAAAGTATTCGAATTTTTACTTACTTTAAATAGATGAAGTTGGAGTTTTGTTCACTTCTAAACGTTTTACATCCCACTCCCGAGATACGTGATACGAGAGTGATATATGACAACTAAAGAGAACTATCGTAGATAAAAACAATAATCTGATTAGCTAGTGTTTTTTTTCTCAAAAGATCTATCACAGGTAATTCTCTAAGCAAGCGGCGAAAATTTGCTAATTTATAGTAACAGCTATAATATGCTTCAAAATGTCCACAAATAAATGCTTATAAAATGCTTTACATGGAGCAGAGCCTGTGTATTGCACTCCCTTAAGAAAAAAAAGTAAGAGAAAGAAGTTAAGAAGTTATTTTAATTACATATAAAGAGATCTTTATATGTAATTAAAATCAACAGCTATAATCTATTTTTTAGGTTACAAAAAAAAAAGTTCTCTGTTTTATTAAAAAGTTAGTTGCTGGCCCAGGGCATGAAATTTCAGCTCTAAAGGTACTAGCCAGTCTAAAATTTTTACTCGCCATACTACTATGGATTCATATTTTTTTTTTTTTCATTTTAAAAAATAGTGTTTGCAGACTTTCTTTTCGCTGGAAGTGGTGATTGGGCAGTTAAGGCATCTTTTCCTTTACTGGAAGAGCTGGAACGTGATTGTATAGGAATATTGCTGATAGCAGATCCACTTTGCATCATCTCTTGCGTTTGAACGGGTTCACTTTCATTACTCCTAGTAAAATAGGAATCGATATTTCGCTCCCTTTTCTTCATAATACCTTTGATATTACTAAACAAACCTAGTTAAACTAGATTGAGGTTCCTTGATTTAGACATTTTTTATTTTAAACTCAAAATTTTTTTCTGGGAAAAGAACTTTCTCGCCAGCCTTAAATTTTTGGTCGCCATCAATGGTGAGTTGGCGAGCGGAAATTTCGCGCCCTGAGTTGTTCCATGGGCAAAATTGAAATTCAATCCATTTACATCAAGCCACTTTCCAAAATTTTCATAAGCGGGTTTGCTCTTTGCTTATTTTTCTTGACAAGGTGGAGTATGATTGATGCTTACATAAGGTGTTACAAACACTGCATTTTCGAAAATCTCGTTTCTTGCTTGCATCCGATATAATTTCAAAATTAAACCAAAAATAAATTTCACAGAAAAAAAAACTGTATAGGATTCACAAGGAAAGTTTTAACGATAGGTTAAGTGTTCATGGAGAACAATGAATTTGAGAAATCTAAACATCACTAAAGATATTGTACAAAAAAAGAACAAGGGGGGGTAGTTTTCTTACATAATTATGAGAGGGAGGTTCGTGATTTGCTTATTTTTGCTGACAAAGCAGGGGAGGGGAGACAAAAATAACCAAAAACTTGTTTACGTAATATTTGAACGGCCCCTGAGTAAAAAAAATGCAGTAAGTTTATTAGATTCTTCAAAAGTAAGAAATTTTTTGGAGACTATAATGGGACCCACGAATGACATTTAAATACATCACCTATAGGTTCTTTTAAGCTTGAATTCAGCTTCCAAATTTTCCTTTTAGTTGAAAATCTTTTGGCAGTGGCGTATAAAAGGGGGTGGCCGAGGGGGCCCTGCCCCCCCCCCCCGAAATTCGGACTAGGTATACCAAACACTTTAACAAGCCAAGCAAGCACAATAAGCTGTTAAAACACTGTATTTTAGGGTCTAATTTCAAAAAAATTTTGGGGGGAGGATCCCCAAACCCCCCTTTTGTACTTGGAATTTTATAATTAACAACTTTATTACAATAAGTTCATCAAAATCCAATTCCTACCAAAAAATATAAGTCCAAAATTCGGACTAAGTGTTCCAAAAATAAGATAAACTCCTGTTTCTAGGGGTAAAGTTACAAAAATTTTTTGGGGAAGGACCTCATATCCCCTTTTGTACTTGGAACTCTATTTTAATAACTTTTTAAATCTTAAGTTCATAAAAAAAGTACATGCAAAATTCGGACTTACTGTACCAAAACTAGTTAAAATCCTGGGTTTTTTTAGTCAAACTTCGAAAACTTTTCTGGGGGAGGACCCCCAGACTTGTACCCCCTTTGGTACTTGTACTTTTATTACTAACAACTTTTCCTATATTAAGTTTTTATAACCTATGTTATCAGCTAAAAAGCTACATATTGTACCTATTAAATATATGTGGGGGGGCCCCTCCCGAAATAAATTCCTATATACGCCACTGATTTTTGATAAGGAAAAGTGAAAGAATGTTTTCCAGCATTTAGTTATGTAAAATTTCCAACATTGTAGTTTTATATGTTAAGCAGTCATTTAAATCTTTTAATATTAACCCGGGAGCACTCGCACTTATCAAACGAACGCGGGAACTCGCGGGTGGGTATATTTTACCCATGAATGTTTTCTCGCGTTTTAATACTTAATCTGCTTGGTTTTACGAATAATATTACTTCATATAAGACCCAAAACAATGAACTAACATTAGTACTTATTAAAAAAAAATAATTTACTAAATTTATTTGTGTAATCCTTATAAATTGGAGTTATATGTTCCATACAAGTATATTTTTGGCAAAGTTCACAACAGTGTTTCGTTTTCCGATCCTTTTTGCCCAGGGCCGTAACCAGACTTTTGTTTCGGGGGGGGGGGGGGTTTGACTCAAATATTTTCCCTCCTTACGGGTACTTTTATGTGTTGAGTTTTAGATGACAACATTGGATTGAAATTTTGATGCACTAAATTTCAAAATTGTGTAAACAATATGAATTCGAAGTAAATGGGGGGTCTGGGGGTCCTCCCCCAGAAAATTTTTGGAAATTTGCCCCTCAAAAGAGTGTTTTAGCTCATTTCTGAGACCCTTTAGATTACACCCATAGAGCACCACTCATTGTAAGCGGCCGAATTTTCAAGGTAAAAAGAAGGTATATTGTAAAAAATGGCGAAATGTTAGGGGGTTTTTAGATTCCTACTCCAGAAAATGTTTTGAATTTTTCCCCTAAAAGTGGCATTTTAACTCATTTTGAGACACTTTAGGTTACATTAAAGAGGACCACTCCTTGTAAATCACACAAGTTTGAAGGAAAACCCGTATACTTAATAGAGTTCAAAATTTCGAGGGGGCTTGGGGGTCCTCCCCCCAAAAAATTTTGGAAATTTTACCCTTAAAAGTAGGGTTTTGACTCATTTTGAGACCCTTTGGGTTATACCCGAAGAGGATATTGCTCCTTGTGAGACATAATTTTCAAGAAAAATAGCAGTATAAAAATTGATGTCAAAATTTCGGGGGGGGGGGTTTGAACCCCTAAACCCCCCCCTTGGATACGGCCCTGTTTTTGCCGCAATCCGCACATCTTTTGCATCCTATTTTTCATCTTTGGGCTTTGTTTCTTTCTTCTGGGGTAATTTTCTGATGATGTATCAAAGCCATTTTTTGATTGCAAAACTTGTATTTCTAGGGATTTTAGTAATAATATTTTTCGCCACCACTCTGACATTTTGGTTCTAAACTTCTCTTTCATCCATTTTGTTCCGCTTTTACTTTGGTAATATTCTCCATTTTCCGCAGAATCGGAGCTTTCTGAATTTTCTTCATCAATTTCATCGCATTCTTCATCCACTTCCATTGTTTCCTCATCGCACTGGCCATCATAAACTCAATTATCTTCTTCATCTTCACTAAAAGAATCCTCATCATACGTAGAAACCAGTGGCGGATCCAGGATTTGGTTTTGGGGGGGCTAAGAATTTTCATAATTCAATTGTATCTTCTTGATTATCTTAATATGGAAAAGGTACTGAATTATCCTGTTCCAACCACTAAAAGGGGGGTCTCGGGGTCCTCCCCCAGAAATGTTTTGGAAATTTAAGCCAAAACCCCCCACTTTTCATTTTGTTTTGGTACGCCTCATCCGATTTCGGATATAGATTTCATGGTAGAATTTTTGTGTTTTTACAAACTTCATGTAAAACAAAGTTGTAATAATAGAGTTACAAAGTACTAAGGGGGTCTGGGGGTCCTCCTCTAGAAAATTTTTGAAAATTTAAGTAAAAAACCCAACTTTTTCAACTCGTTTTGGTACGCCTCATCCGAATTTCGGACATAGATTTTATGGTAGAATTTCTGCATTTTGACAAACTTAATATGAAGTAGAGTTGTAATAGAGTTACAAGTACCCCCAGAAAATTTTTGAAAATTTGAACTTAAAACCTCTCTGGTTTTAACTCATTTTGGTGCGTAAAATTCCATATTATATAGTGTAAAATTTTTCTTTTGGGGGGGGGGGGCTAAAGCCCCCTAGCCCCCCCCCCTTGGATCCGCTAGTGGTAGAAACTGTCTCAAGCAAAGAAAGAAGCCGTTTCATTTCAACATCGTAACTCAGGTACCGCGCCATACCGACCGATTTGAACGGAATCCACAGTTAAAACTGACCCCTCCACTGGCACTCGCGTGGGTATGTGATACCCAAAAGCCTCGATTCCTGGAAACCCCACATTCCTGAATCCCTTATCTATCCTTCCAGTTTAAAGAATGTGACCCTGAACTCCCCAGCTACGCTACACCCATCCTCACCCTTTTTGAAAGAAAGGGGCGTACGCTGTGCAAGAAAGAATGCGCACCTGGGTGAGATACCCAGTGCGAGTGCTCCCGGGTTAACCATAACCACAGTATATGTCAATTAAGTGCAATTTCCATAGGCAGTGGACAAGACACTATACTCAAATTTTTAACATTCTGCTTCTACGTTCAGGCTCAAGGTTACCACAGAAAACCTAAAAATTAACCCATATTCATTGTTATCTTCCACTGATTAACCATAATGGTGACACAACTTACGCACTTGAGTACAATTGATACAATAAAATTGTGTTTTTGTGTCATACAATTAGTTGATATACTCCTATGGCCTGAGTGACAGGTAAACCAATCAGTCACAAACTCAAAGAGAAAAAGTTACACCCCAGTGAACTGCATAAAAGAAATTTAGTGTTGAAATTGTTTTTTCACTTTAAATTGAGCTCAATTGAAGCCTTTCAAACTTCCCATAAAATCTGTTTAAAAATTGAATATAGCCATGCCCAAATATTCATACGTTAAATACAACATACTTTGTAATAACAGAAAACTAATTAACTGTTGATAACTTCAGAATACATGAAAAATACAGACTGATAACACTAGAAAACAAGGTTTGTTCCTCACTAAGTAAATTATATTTATATTTTAAGAGTCCTAAATTTTTTTTTTATTCTCCAGATATGTTAGGAAAATCTGAAAATAAAACTAAAATTACAGGGTGATGGATGTTTTTGCATACCCCTTTTTTGTACAATTAGCAATAAGAAGACCCAATATATACGGGGAAGATTCTTTAAAAACTTTTGTTGTTGTTGTTGCACGCCCCCATTGGCCAGCAGTGCTAGACCAGGTCCATGACGTCATATACCCTCAAAAAATCTAACACCGTCAAAGGATCGTCAGCTAAATCCTGATTCTTGTCAATCTTTTTAAGGGTGTTAAGTTGGCTACATTATCTAGCTGTATTAGCCACAATTTTAGGCCATATTTTGAGTAAGTACCCTGGTCTGAGTGGCAAGGAAAAAAAATTATCTTTTTCAGAGGCATATGTGTAAGCTGATATAAGTGTAAAAAAGATTATAATGTAAAATACTACATTGCGTATCAAATTACATGGATTGCAGATTTTAATTCAGATTTATTGAAGAAAATTTAAAAGAAAAGAAAATTTCTTTTGCCTTTTATAATTTGTAGTGTAAGTTTATAAAATTAGAAGAGATATACAAATAGAAAGAAAATTAAATGTATTTAATAAAAAATCAAAATGGCAAAAACTAATATCTTGTTTGAAGGGTGAAAAATTTTATTTATAACATAACGCATATCATGAGTAGGAAATTTACAAATACTGAGAAAAGCTCATTTAATCTTTCTCTTCCTCTTCATCAGATTCCTGAAAGAGAAATTTAAAGTTACAATTTAAATTGTTTTTAAATTATTACACTGAAAAATATAATAATACAGTAAGTTGTGCTAAATGCACATTTAAAAGAACAAAAAGATACAAACATTTTTCTTTGTTTAAAAAAAATCAAGTAACATGTGAATTATTTTATCTTAATATAAGGAATTGCATGTATAAATGTTATTTATCATTTATACAAAAACACTAATTAAAAGAGTTTTAAGAAATCAATAATTTTAAGATTATTTCAGGAAATAAAGGAGAGCAGATAATAACAAAACAGTAAAGGGCCCCATTCACGATCGCTCCGCTCCGCTACACTCCATGAAAACACGTGCTTTTTGGAGTGATGATGTGGAGTGACTGGAGTGACAGGAGTCCAAAATTGTCCGAAATCGCAATCCATTCATTCCAATTATTCCAAATGCGATCAGATCGAGAGTCACGTGGTTTGAATTTTTACGTCATGCGTGATGTAATTCATGACGTGGCCAGTGCTGAAATTGGAGAAAAATATTTGGGGGGACTCACCTTTTTACAGAGTAGATGATTGATGGAGGGTAAAATATGACTAATTTTTGGTACCTTCTCGAATTAATAATCAAGTCATAGATTGCTTAAAATTGCATAGTTTGGGGAAAGTGAGGACTAATGGGACATTTTTAAATGCTGGAATAAAAGCACAAATGCAGTTATAATTTTTATAACCTTAAACTATGTCATTTACATCTACAAATATCAATGGAAAGTTAAAAAAAAATAATAAAAAAAAACATTATTCATCTTGGTGTTACCATTATGCAGTAGCGGATCCAGGATTTGGTTTGGGGGGCTAAAAATTTGTTAATCGAATTGAATCCTCTTGCTCCACCTAATGTTAAAAAAGTTGTGAATAATCGAATTCCAAGTACGAAATGGGGGGTCTGGGGGTTCTCCTCCAGAAAATGTTTGGAAATTATACTCTAAAAACCGGGTTTTAACTCATTTTTTGTGCAGCAAATCGTGAGTAATAGAGATTAAAATACTTAAAGGGGGTCTGGGGGTCCTCCCCAGAAAGTTTTTAGAAATTTGCTCCTAATAATCCGAATACAAATATATTTGCGAATCGGAATAATGATGGGAGACTGCACACTGATAAACGATTCCGAACACTTATTGCTTATTCGAATGAGATTGCTAGATCTCATGCTCAATTTTTATGCTACAAAACTTCCTTTTCGTAAGATTTTCTATCTGATATAGATTTTTTTTGGTAATCATGGAAGGGTTCAAATGATCGCAAGCATCATGAAAAATTGTTTTGGATAGTAATGACCAGATACCCCTTTAAAAACCCTCCAATGATTTTAATCGTTTTGTTACCAGATTTTTTTTTTAATTTTTTATTACTCAAAAGTATGTTTTTTTTTATAAATAATTCATCCAGAGGAATTTAACATTAAAACCTGGGGTATCGCAATAAAAATCAATATAGAAATACTAATAAGAAATTACTTTAAACGAGAAAATAAAAATTTGCTTTTAAAGAAAAAAGAACGTACAATTTTCAAAAGTGTTGCATGAAGATTGATTAACTAAATAATAAATGTTTCTTTAAAAAAAATTCAAACAATTAATGAATTATTAAACTATATTACTGAAAAATTAATGTTTTTTTTATAAACTATTAAATAAATGCAATAAATCTCATGAAATTTAAAAAAAAGCCAAAGTTTATTTTAAAATTTTCTTGTAAATTTCAAGTGGCAGAAATTTAATTTCTTATTCAAATTTTTTATTTATATTTAGAAATTAATTTAATATTGAACTAATTGGTTTTTACTTAATTTTGAAGTAACATTTAAAGTTATTAAAAAAAGTAAAAAAGAATATCTCGTGTTCAGTGATTACATTTTAGTTGAACTTTCGAAAAATAATCCATATTTATCAAAATAAAAGCAATTTATTTGAAGATTAGCATATGTGAATGTGGAAAAAAACTCGAAATTTAGAAATTGATTTCAATAGAAAAAATCCTAAATCGGAAAAATAGTGGAAATCGTACCCATTTTTTCCGTATTTGCTTTATAAAAACAGACTCAACTGTAGTTGTGTAAAAATTAATAAAATAGTAATCTATAAGTAAAATGAATACCTAATTTTTATTTCATAAACCCCTTGCATCACTATAGCATGTTTTGAACAATACTAAAATAATTTCTCAGATAAATTAATTTTATCAGATTAAATTTAGCTTAATCAGTTAGATACAGGCCACTGGAAAAAATTAATTCATAAAAAAAATAATTTTTTGAAGTTGTAAACAAAAGCTTTCATGATTTTCGAAATTAAAAAAAAATTAATTCAAATTCCACACGGGGAACCGAACCCAGGTATACCGTATGGTAATCGAGAACGCTAACCAATGGGCCATGGCATCTATTGGTTTCCAAGACTACATTATTTTTATTAGTGTACAGACCCATTTCGACTCTGAATTGAAGAGAGAGATTTGCATGTGAGTTTCTTTTTTTGCATTAAAATTGGCCGAATCTTCGTTCTAGGTTTCTTATTTTCTTTTCTTTAAGGCTTTTTAAATTTTTTTAATTAAGAAAACAGCCGCTGACACCCAAACAAAATCTAAAGTTTTGGTTGAAAGTAGCAATGGCGGCCAAACGAGCTTTGAATGGAATGGTGCGGAGTGGAGCGGAGCGATGGTCTTATTACCGATTTTTCATCGCTACGCTCCGCACCACGCCGTGCGGAGTGGAGTGGATCGACCGTGAATGGGGCCCTTAAGAGATTATTTCTGAACACCTTGCTCTCAGGCCTCAATAACATGGATTAGAAAAGCAAAAGACAAAGAGGCCATAGAGAATTATAGTACAGAATTATAGAAGAAGTTTAAAACACAGAATCATAATATTCTACACCTCTTTTGCAATAAAGAAAATTAATTTTAATCGTGTTTCACACATTAATAATGTCAAATCTTCAAGGCCCTCAACCTGACCTTATCAGATTTCAATGAATTTTTCAATGAATGGAATTTTTCTCTTCTATGCTATAAATTAGAAAATGCCTTTATTAATTACAATTTTCAAAGTAATTATTTTTTTAATTTTTGAAAATTTAAAGAAAACTAAACATTTGGATCTTTAATCTTGCATAACTCTAGTTCAATTTGACTGCAAAAAAAAATTATCACTCCTTGTTTTAAAGCAAATTTTACAAGGTGTAATTAAATATAAAATTTGACTGTCCACAAAAGAAATTTCATGATTTTTTTCATAAAAAAGTTCAAAAAACACAATGTTGTTTTAATACAACAGAGTTGTTTTAAATACAACTTTGTAGGTTAAAATGACCAAATATGGCCATTTTATAATCTCAAATACTTGTGTGAACAAATATGTGTACTTTTTGTAAGTTCAAAATTGTTCATACACATTTAAAAAGTATGCATCATTAGACACTATCTTGTCATTATAAAACTAAGTATCAAGTATTTCTTAAAATAAGTAATTCTATTCAGCACATGCTATATAACTATGTTTAGTTCTAACAACATTCTGGATGCAGAAACTTTAAACTGTATGCATTGTTTAGTTAAATGTTTCATTGTTTAAATCAAGATAGATTTACACACATTGTTATCTATTACACAATTCTTCCTTAGATGTTTTATGTTATACAAGATATTTTTAATGAGTAATTTAACTTTGGCTGGAGAATTGTGACTGTAAAGGAAAAAATGAGAACATTATAGTTAAAACAAAACAGCTGCAAAGAAGGTAATTATATCTATAAAGATAATTAATTTATTAATTTAACAGCAGCTGTATTTCACTGTAAAAAAATCCAGAAAAGTTCCAAGGAAAAACTGGGCAGCTGGGTTGTCCATTTTTTCCAAGTAATGTTCCTGGGAAATAACAGGAACATTGCTGTAAAATACTAGTTTACTGGTATTTTTGATTGATTTTACTGTAACGTTCCTGTTATTTTCCAG
Organism: Tetragnatha montana; assembly: GCA_963680715.1. Taxonomy (NCBI): domain Eukaryota; kingdom Metazoa; phylum Arthropoda; class Arachnida; order Araneae; family Tetragnathidae; genus Tetragnatha; species Tetragnatha montana. Next base: position 33,623,465 of record OY796685.1, read on the forward strand.
GAACATTACTTGGAAAAAATTGGCAACCCAGCTGCCCAGTTTTTCGAAAGAAAGTGGAAAGATTTTTTTTACAGTGTTGGTTCAAGAAATAGGGATAAATCCAAGAGAAGCAATGCTTAGAACCAAACCAAGTTTGAGTTCAATTTCTGAAAAAAGACAAGACAGAATGTTGTTCCAATTGTAATCATCACAAGTTAATATTTCAAATTCATTTTTGTTACATTCTTTGAAAAATTTAAGCCAAGGTATAGTTTACTTTAGATCTGATAACACTAATGTCGATGAATTTGGGTGAACAAATAAATTAGAATGCATTTAATGTTAACCTTATCAAAACCTTACAAAATTGGTGTACTTACTGATCAACAAGGTATATTTTTGATACTTACTAGTTTTGTTAAAATGAAACAATGCACCTTTCGTGAAAGAAGTTTTTAAGCCTTATATGTAATATTTTTTAGATAGTAAAATTAACTTACTTTAGAATAATGATGGAGAACCCATGAATCAATAAAAATATTTAAACCCGTAAACCACTTCTTACTACACCAAATCCTTTTTTTTTATAATAAAAAATATTTCATCAAATAAGAATATCATTCTAGATTGGTCATGTTTAAATTATATTTGTATATTTACATGAGGATAATTAAAGAAAACTGTGTTAAATGACATATACTCAAAAAGTAAGGGTACCCACAAAGTTTTTAAAACTTTCAGCAATCAAATTATATTAAATTAAAATATACAAATCATAGTTGAAATATTAATGAAATATGTTTCTCAAAGATTAAAATATGCACTGTAAAAATTTGGCACATGAAGTTGTACAATGCCCAACATTGCATTTCTCCCTTATAAATAAAACACCCAATGTTAGGGTTGCTCCTTAACTTTCAACAATATTCGACAACTAACTAATTTAATTATGTAAAAAATATACCCCATTCTGAAAACCTGATAAAATCTATCAAACATCTAGACATCATGATCAGACATTGCCTTAGATATTATATAAAGAGATACATTAAGGGTGTTTAAGATAAAAAGGGCTCCAGTTTAAATAAATACATTTTTCCACAACTCTTCTAAAATAAAATAAAAAATTATGGCATTCTTTAATTTTAGCAATTGAGAAATGAATTACTTGATAGACCAAACAAGACTAAGAAATCGTTCTTATTGCCTTATCAAAGAAATTGGTTGTGCAACAAAACAATTAAAAATAGTTTGACAAACAGGTTAGTAACAGACAGCAAACTTGCACAGCGGTTAGAGTTAAGCATATGCCAAGAACTTACCAAATCATTTAAGTCATTATTTGTTGAGCTCAAACCACTCATTTTTTTCATCATCTAAAAATTAAAATACATTGAACCCATTTGGAAAAAAAATTTTCAAAAAAAGGTTCCAATATTTTGTTTCAACATTTAATAATAAAAAAAGTTTTTGAAAGTTGTTGAATCATGGCCTCAGTTCTACAATCATCTTTTTCTAAGATATTTCACTGAGGTTTTTTGCTTATGTAATTGCTTAGGTTTCTATTGCAAAAAATAAGACAGTATAAAGTTTAAAATTTATGATAAAAAATATTCCTATCATTCAAGAAAACCACTAGCCTTATAAAAATAATTTAAACTAACATTATAAATTGGTATATATATTTTTGGGCTAATATGTCAACAAAATAATTTAACAAAACTGAAATATTTTCAGTAGATAAAAATTATTATGAATATTCAGTAAAATAATCACATATGTTTTATGAGTCAAAATAAAACAGACAGAGAGATAGCCACTTTACAACCAAAAACAGAATCTCTCGGACAAATTAATTTATTATTGCATTAATCTAAATACTTTTATTGATCATAGATATCCTTTAACATATACTAATAGAATTCTGTGGTACATTGATTAATAACAAAAATTGTTAGGCCTATTCATTTAAAAATATAATCGGATCATTGAGATTGTTTTTTTAATGCTTTCAATGAATTTAACAAAATGTTGCTATTTGTTTGAATGGATAATGAACATTCTTAAATATTGCCCTCTATGTAAGGATTAATTTTAAGTATCAGAATAAGTTAGGATTTAAATTTAAATAAGAAAAAGTTATAGAGTATTCTGTAGCTCCATGTACCCCATGGACCATGGGTTTGACACGCTGTTCTAAATGTTACCGAGATTACCATGATAAGGTTATTTCTATAAGACACTTAATAGCATCCTATTTTATCCTCTTATTTTATTTAGTAAAGAAAAGATGTGAATAGGGAACTTTTTTTGTATTAAAACTGTTTCCATATGGAACCCATCTTGTTAAAAATTGCCAAATTATTTTAACCACCAAAGATTAAAAATATCACCAAAAATAGCATACCAATTTATTTAATTATACAGTTGTATAACAATAAATTTGGCAATACTTTAACATGAAGCCTCAAAAATATAGATTGGGGCTTTCACCAGGATGGATAACAGAAAGTTGCCTTTTTCTCTACAATTTAGTCGATTAGGCAACTCCATAACTGTAAATATATTCTTAATTCTAATCCCTCTGTCAAGTTTATTAATTGAAATTTGTTGTCAAAATATGTTCAAACAAAAAAATGAGCAATTTGGCCGGGTAGTAAATCAAGATAATTTTATCATTGAAATCTATAATATGGGCAGGCATTTCGGATTCTGAGTCACTAAAAAGTACAACCCACCCTGGGTACAGAACTTACCCCGTTTTAAATGTAACTATGTCCCGAAATTGCTGGAATTCCAACATCTGATCCCATCATACACTTACTTCTTCAAAATCTGATTCGTCACATTCTTCATTTTCCGAATCATCTTCATCTTTCCACCTACTAAAATCAATTCGGAGCCAGTGATACTAAAATCAAAATTATATGCATTAGTAATTGAAACAATTAAAAATTTTACTCTTTAGTACTATTTTTGAATATTAATTAAGTCAATTTTGGTTCATAGAAATCTAATAAAAATGTAAAATAAAATACATTAAATATAATGATTTCTGTCTTACACAAACACACATCATGTATTTTTTTTCTTCCTGAACATCTTAAACCACATTTTTTATCACAAGGGCAACATTTCCCTTTAATGAGAGCTATTAAAATGCATATTAAAGCAATTCAAACTAAATATTTTGAAGATACACATGTTCTATTAAGAACTTCATTATCTTTAAAGCCATAATTTAAAAAAAAAATATTTTCTCCCTTGACATTCTTTTAATGATAATTATTATTCTCATGTCAGTCATTTCACTAAAACATTTGAAAATAAATTTAACTTTCCCTTGAAAACTGTTATTTGGCCTAGTGGTTCTAAAGTTAGTTAATACTGAGGTTACTTGTTCTGAAGCATATTTAGATCTGAGACTTCCAAAAAGATCTCAGACTTATAAAAATTATCATTAGGACAGATGTTCTCCCTATTATCTAGTTGGTTTCACTGAATATATTTACTAAAAAATTAAATAGGGAAATTATCTGTTGTTAATAATCTTGATACAAAATTATAACTGATTATTATATATTAAGTTATGTTTAAATTCAAAATACAAGCAGCAAAGGGGCAGTCAATGAGAAATGAAAAAGTGTATCTCCAAGTGCTTTTAAATTGATGGGGTTCTTTAAAGTCTTTGAGTGTCTCTTACTATCTTGAAAACATACCTTAATGATATATTTTTACTGGTCCTTTAAACTTAGGTAAATCAAGAGAATTATTGCAAAATAATTGATAAGATAACTGTGTGATAAAAATTTAAGATTCTTATTAAAAAACATGATAAATCAAAAGCCAATTGAACTTTTTATCAGTACCGAAAATAAACACAGCTTAAAATATTTTAGTATCTATCTACACAAAAGGGGTGGATCTGTGTAACATTGGGATATTTTCACAGATACAGAGGGGCACCAAGTGCTCAGTTTTTACATCAAATGACTTATGAATAATAGAATGAAGAAATAAGTTTACACAATCTTTGGCAAATCCTTCAGTAATTTAATCTAAGATTAGGTTAATTGAAATTTGTTTGTTTGTTCCTTCGACTTTGAACAATTCTAATTACTGCATAAAATTTAATTTAACAGCAAGTGCTAAAAAAAATTATACATTTCTTACTTTCTTATTGTCTTTTAGAAGCTTGTTCCAATATGAACCAGGTTCAGCCTTTTTCAGAATGAAATCAATTCCTCTGTCTCGCACTGAATGTTTTGAAGTCTGAAAAACATAATTAATTGTTAGCAAACTTTAAAGGCATGAACTTAATATAGATATTTAGTTAACCTCTAAACATAGATTGAGTATCCCAGAACTATATTAAAAAATATTTCCTAAATAAAGTCATCAAATGGGTAAAATTACAATGAATTTCTGACATTACAAAAACAAAATACAAGTTAATTTATATACTAGTAACAATCTACTTTTATAATTTTTTCTTTGGATTATTATAGTACTAGATTTCTTGAGATTTTTTTATTAACAAGATACAATAATGTAATCTTTACATTCAATCAGGGCACAAATTTCCTGCTTGCTGACTCGTCATTGCCAAGCAAATATTTAAGGCTGAGGGGTAAATTTTGTCTATAAAATAATCAACTTTACATGGTTAGATTAGTGCCTTAATCCAGTATTGAGGTAAAATTCTGAATTCTTTATAACTAAAATTTCATGCCCCAACTAGATGCTTTTCTACATGACCCTACCTAATTTGAGGTGAATAAAATTCACACAAGAGACATTAGGTCATCATTAAAACAAGAGCTAGGAAACACTTTTAACATTCATATAAGCTACATAAAAAACACCCTTTTTAGAACTATTTCTACTATGTTTTTTTATTGAGAAGGTACAAAAGCATAGCATTGATCTTTAGAATTGTGTTTGATCTATGCACAAACTGTTATATTGAATTTTGTTACTTCAATGTTAGGACATGTTTTGTCTCTTTAATAAAAAGTACAACTTTTATTGATAGGATTTTGTTTGAGAAGAGTCAAATAAATCATACTTTAAAAACAAGCTTTAATAATAATAAGTTTGAAGAGGAAATTCCCAAAGTTGGGGGACTTATGCCTTTTGTAATTTAAGGTTATTTGTGACAGGAGTAGTTTTATTCCAATGGCGAAATAATTTTTGGAGCTGATTTTGTATGCAAATTATTTACAGAGACTTAAGGAAAATACTATACTAAGTAGAAAGAATCCAAATCCATGCTTAAATATCAAGCTTTTAATTTTTTGTGACTTCCTTTACTGCCATTCTAAACAATTATATATCCTCTATTTATTTACTTAAAGGAAAAAAAGGAAATGTATGAACCAGGAAACAATTATAATTCTATACATTAATATCCTGTAATTGAAGGTTTAGTTAATTGAGGAAAAATAACAATGGTAATTCACTTAAACCTTTATCACAGTCTTTTAGGAACTATTTTCAATTTTAAATTATAAAAATAATTTAAGATACAGTTATATGAGATACTAAGGTTATAATAAGTTTTTACATTAAAGTTTCAAGAAACCAAATCAAGAAACACTACAAATTCGTTTTACAATATACCTCAACATCTACATCCTTGAAGAGATTCAGTGTAACTTCATATTCTGCTTCCTCATTGTTACCCCTGTTAAAAGACAATCATAAGAGATTCAGCAGGAGTATAGGATTAGATAGTGAATAAATATATTTAATCTTTACTGCAAAGTTATCAAGTACACAATTATGAGGAACATGGAATGAAAAATTTTAAAAAGTTAGTCTACATAAAAATCTATATTTGAGGCCAATTTAAAAACTAGGAATACTACTGCTAACACTATGCAAAAACAAGAGGTTAACATTAAACGAACTCAAGATGAATAGTAAATAAAATTATGATTAAGGAGTAGCTGATAATGTATAAAATAATTGCATTTTTGAATGATTACTGTAATTTTTATTTAAAAGTGCTACTGTGCAAGGGCTGATATCCAGGCATACACGCATTTCTGAATAAACATCTCTAAAAAACAAAGAACACTGACGAAATGAAAATTACCTGAAGTATAATTTATCTTTTTCCAGCTTTATTTCAGGTTTCTTACAGTCTGTCACGTGAATAAAAAGGTAAATCAGGGTCTTTCTTTCTGCCCATTCTACAGGTGGAAATCTACATCAAAATCAAAAGATGGACATGAACAAAGTGAAAAACACCCATAAATATGTACACTTTTAAAAACATAAATAATTTTTTTGATTCAGAAATTATTTTGCATTTTATTTATTTTTGAAATTTAACTATGAAATATGTCTTTAAGTGTACCACATTAAATATTTTAAGTCAAACACATAATAAAAAAATTAAATATTTTCTTATCACACAGAATTTAACAAGTATTCTATTTGGATATAAATCATGTAGCCTCTCTGATTCTAAATAAAGGTTTTTGGTAATTTTAATTACTGATCCGTATAAACACATTTTTGGTATCAAAATGTTTGGATTCTGTTGAGGATTCCGAGTAAGCTTATAGAATTTCTAAAAAAAATTCTGAATTTTAAAATATTTCCATTTTTTTAGTTTACGGATGACTGTAGTTAAATAGTAAGAAACTGTCAAACAACTTTTTATGCATCCAATCATAGTAACCAATTGACACCATTTTTTATGATGAAACAAATTCTTTTCATATTTTAAAACACTTTCCAAATTGAGTATACTTCAAAGGCTGATATGAGTGTTTTAGAAACTTAACAGATATTATTTCATACTACAATTTTACACATTTTGGCTGAAATTTATAATTTTAATTTGATAACTGAAATCAATTGTTTGTGTAAACATTGAGTGTCATGTAGGTTTTATCTTTTATTATTTTCAATGTTTTAAATGATATTGTTTAACAAGTCTGTGTTGAAAAGCTGAAACAAAATACGAATGATAAAACACTTGGAGTACCTACTGACAATTTACTAGATACAATATTGAATTTAAAAGATTCATTGGAGTATGTTTTTTTTCTTCCAGATAATGATTAACAATGGTTATTAGTAGATTTGCTATTATATTTTTTAAAGAAAGTTTTTATAAAGTGAGTAAGTACAGTGAGCTGGGGTTTGTGAGGATTACAAAGCGATCCAAAAGGTCCTGCATAAGCAGTTCACGGGGTTGGTGAGAGATGAGAGAGCAGGGTGCGGTAGCTCCCTAATAATGAAAACAAAATATTCAAACCTCAAATTTCGGTAGCTGTCCTGCAGTTAGATGTATTTGTAATTTAAATCAGTTGGTTTGAAACTTTTAACAGTCAGGTTCTAATCTGATACATTGAGGTGACTTTTATGGTAAGGGTACAAAAAAGTAATCTGCAATTAGAACTGGATGATAAAAGCATTCATGTTCCAGTGTCCATATTATTAGTGTTTTATCAATGTATTTATTATAGATTTTGATTTATCTATGATGAGTATTGTTAGCATTTTTCTAGCTACCATTTACCTGTAAAACAAGGACTTTAGAACGTACAATTTAATGATTGTCAAAATGTTGTCATACACAAGGTAAAAAAAAATCTTTTAGACATTGAGCAGACCTAGAACTTTAGGTAAGAGATTAAACATCTTTATTTTGAGGTTTTTTAATGTTCTAGTCAGCTTTGAATTATCACAGTTGTATTAGTAACTTTGTTGATGTTTAAATATATATTGCTGCAGTTTTAAAATTGTTATTAAGATTGTTTTTTACATTAGAGGTAAATTAATGCATTACTTAGTAGTGAATCACTTTCCTGGAAGCAAAATTGTTACATCAATGATCAATTTAAAAGTTTATTTACTCTTTTGGACACATTCCTCCAAAATCTTTGATAATATGAGTAACAAAAATATTGGACGATAGTTTGTATAAAATAATTTATCTTGTAATTTATCAGTTGATTAGAATTAGTAATTAACAAACCATAATAAATAAAAATCAATCAATTTATGGTTATATAAAACAAAGAATAGTATTTTAAATAATGAATAAATAAGATTTCCAATGCAAGGCGTGCAAGAATTTTAGAAAGAATCTCACATACCATCAAGAGCGTCACTGAAATATTTTAAAATCCTCAAGGTAAAGAAATCATTTAAAACAGAATCACAAAATCATAAATATTTTTAAAAATGGAAAAAAAAGCGAATATGGAATATCTATGCTATTTTGTTGTAGGGATAACCACGCGATTCTACCAGAATTACAATCTTAAAATCGAATACAATAGAAAAATCAAAAGCAAGCCCAAAAGCTTATTTTACAAGTGGTTTACCGTTTTTCAGAGCTTTTTTCATTCATGTTACTAATTTTTCAAAATATAGCAACCGAAAAATCAAAATTGAACTAGAATACCGGAAAGCAGTTTTAAAAATAAACTTTCTGGCGATTTCTAAAGGAAAATAACCGAAACAAAACACAAAACGGAGATTTCTGTTGCCACTGAGATGAAGCCTAAATTCTTCTTCAGATATTTGCAATTATTTTATGAGGCTGCGATCCAGAACAAATTCTTCAAGAAAATTAAAAAAAATTACGGTAATTTTTATTTCCTTAACGTAAGATCTTTATAATTCTATGCATAATTAAGGAGTGGTTTTAGTTTGAAACCCTTTTTGAATGCTTTTCGATTGTTTCCTCACCCTAACATTTGCCTTAGGCTAAAAATTGTCTGTAGTCTTAGCTGAGCAGTTCTTCATCTTCACGGTGTTTGGTTAAAGTTCTAAAGTAAAAAGACAAAATAATTCAAAAATAATTTCATTTGACCAATGAGAAGAGTGATGAGCATTGGCTATCTGCATTGAACTCGCAATGGACTCTAACCGTCTGACGTCACACGGAACCAACACGTGACCTACTGAGCTTGCGATTGGTTACCACAGATACTACACTAGTAGATCTACTAGTGTAGTATCTGTGGTAACCAATTGAAAGCTCAGTTGTAGGTCACGTGTTGGTTCCGTGAAGTCTCGAACCAGATAGGCGGTTAGAGTCCATTGAGCATTCGGACGAGCCGATCCGAATGTGCATACGTTTGGACTTGATTTTTGCTGTTTTTGGAAAGTTTAATAAAATAATAACTAGGGGTAGGACCCGGGAACTGCCGCATGCTACGCAACGCAAGCATCCTACCATTGCTTCAGCGGGGATTAAGATTTAAGTAATTTTAGAAAATTATTATAATAACATCTCTCTTTTGACGCATGTGTATTTAGCAAGGCCTCGAGATCGGAATGTATAGCTTTTAGCTGCTCATGATCAGCTAAAAACGAGTATTTTTGTAGAAAAGTACTTTTTACATTAAAAGTTCATCACCAAATGACATCATTTGAGGGAGTTCCTTTTAGAGGGTAAGAGCAATAAATATCAAAACTTCAAAAAATGAGAACCACCCTTTGTTGAAATTAAAAATATTCCTTAATTCAGTAGTTTTAGTATTTTCAGTTTTTTAAATTGGTGGACAAAAAAATTTTTTTATCAATGCTTTTATCATACTGCAGGATATTTTCTATAAATACAAGATTGCTTTCTTTATTTTTAAAAGCATTTATAAGAAAGTTCAGACAAAATAATATGAAAGTTTTCTTTGAATTTTTTACAGGCTGAGATGCGTTAGAAATGCGACATGAATACATCGAACCAAAAGTAGCACTTTTTGAAACATCATGCAGCCGATATAACTTCTCTCGATTGCAATAAAGCAAGTATCCTCCACCTTTTCCTCCTTTCAAAGACTCTCTGTCGACTTTGACTGCTTTATAAAAGTTGCACCACTCTTGCACCATTAGTTATATGACAGGTAAGAAAAGTTTTGTGGTTGTTTAAAATGGCTATTTTACTATCTTTGTTTAAAGCTAAGAAGGTATAGATTGTTGGCAAATAAATAAGTCAGAAATTCCTTAGATGCACAGAAAAACGGTTTTAATTCCCCCATGACTATAGTCTGTGTAATTTGAATTGGTCGGTGGTTGAAAATTCTCGTTATTTTTCCACTAAACGAAGATAAGAAATAAGACTCAAGATTTGGACAATCACTAAACATGTAGAGTACTTGTAAGTTTGAAATATCTGCTCTAGAAAGTTAATGAAATTTTCTGCAATAGAAATCAAGTCTTTTACTCCACATTTAGGAGATAATTTTTTTAGAATGAAACAGAATCTAAAAGTGTTAAATTCATTTTAATGCTTTACAGTGGCGGCTCGTCCATAGAAGCACATGAACCCCCAGGGAGTCAATCTGTTAAAATAAATGAAAAAGTAATGAATGAAATTGTATTCCAAGTTGCACTTTTATTCAGGATGAGTTTCCAAGCTGCCTTCTATTCAAAACGTCAAAAAGAAAATTTATTGCAAAAATTCTTAGAGCTTTCAATGCTTACAATTTTTTCCCCCTTCAAAGGGACATGCGACTGAGAAACAGGCCGGCAGGACGGGAGAAAATTCTTACCTTCGCCGCGCCGCCGCCGGTTGCTCTCGACTTCCCGTGCGCATATTTTGATTTTGAAAAAAATTGAGTGCCGCGGTCCCATTTCTTCGTTTTAGGTTTACTTGCCTATAATTTTTTCACCCATTTTCATTACCTATTTGTCTTAAAATTTCTTAGTTTTGTGTCTTTTAAATGGTTGTAAAAGAAAAACTACTACATAAAAATTTAATTTTTATTGGAAAAAATAACTTTGGCTCAAAATACGATTTGAACGACAAACCAGAAATCTCTCAAATATATTTAAACTAGATTTTCATGCCAAATGGACTCTAACCGTCTGACGTCACACGGAACCAACACGTGACCTACTGAGCTTGCAATGGACTCTAACCGTCTGACGTCACACGGAACCAACACGTGACCTACTGAGCTTGCGATTGGTTACCACAGATACTACACTAGTAGATCTACTAGTGTAGTATCTGTGGTAACCAATCGCAAGCTCAGTTGTAGGTCACGTGTTGGTTCCGTGAAGTCTCGAACCAGATAGGCGGTTAGAGTCCATTGGTTACCACAGATACTACACTAGTAGATCTACTAGTGTAGTATCTGTGGTAACCAATGGACTCTAACCGCCTATCTGGTTCGAGACTTCACGGAACCAACACGTGACCTACAACTGAGCTTGCGATTGGTTACCACAGATACTACACTAGTAGATCTACTAGTGTAGTATCTGTGGTAACCAATCGCAAGCTCAGTAGGTCACGTGTTGGTTCCGTGTGACGTCAGTCGGTTAGAGTCCATTGCAAGCTCAGTTGTAGGTCACGTGTTGGTTCCGTGAAGTCTCGAACCAGATAGGCGGTTAGAGTCCATTAGACATACTTTTGTACGTGAATAAACTAAGAAGGCTTCAGTTAGCTAAATGAAATTATACGTACTTCTTGTATGGATGAGCTGCTTTTTCTTTGGGAAATTTATTTTTGTGATCATGAATATACATAATCATAATTGTGATTTTATTGTAAGGTTGTTACTTAATTGTTCTTTCAACGCATAATTGTGAACCTCCCATTTGAAATACGCACGAGCTGCCACGTGCTTTGAGTAAGTAGTTTAAATTTAAAACAATACACAACAAAATAAATAAAACAACTTAATCTTTATATGTACAGGGAACAATTCAAGTCTCCAATTCAAAATTATTATTGCCTTGCAGCTTCAACAGGTTCTTTATGTGATAGCTTGTGCCTATAAGATAAAAAGCAATTTACCTAAACATTTTTCAGATAGCAATAATAATTGAAAATAAATGTAATAATAATAGTGCAGAAAACAATTAAGCAACGTCGCTTGATTTGCGTTTTCACTAAACTGGAGAAAATTTCCGTTATGGCGGTAAATCTGCTGCTTGTTCAGCACTCCTAATTTTTTATTTTTTAACTGTTAATACGATGTTTAAAATGCATATTCTAATATGAATATAATTACTAAAATAATAAAAAACAGAATTTTGTGTTCTGAACAGAGATATTTTTAACTCCTCTGAGAGAGTATTCCACTCCTTGAAAATCGGAAGTACTCTTTAAAAAACTAGACAGGAGTATTTTCACTCTTTGAACTTTTACAAAGGTTTAGCTTAAAAAGTGCACCCCGTGACCCCACCGAAATCAACAAATTATACTTTTCTATTCAAAACAGCAACTGATCTCAGCGGAGACATATTTTTTTATTTATTGTTTTGATGCTTTGGGACTTAGATTGCGGTTTTCGTATTTCTGTATATATAGTTCATGCTGTATTTCCGTATTTCATTCCTTATAACTCAATTTCACTCCTCCAGAAAAAGTCAAGGAGTATTTTTACTCCTCCAAAAAAATCCTAGGAATAACACTGGTTCTGAGTGAACTATGAAATGTTTTTAAATAGTTTTCTCTGAGAGTTTGAAGAAGAGTATCAGTGGAAAAATTAGCATTACACTTAATGGCTATCTATGCAAAATGTAATTTAACATAACGGTTAATTGTTCAATATCCACTCTCTGTATACAGGGTATTTCAAAAGTCCGTTTCACGGCTTTTATTTGGAACCAAGGTCTCCTAAGCTCATGGAAGTAAGGTGTGTAGGTACCCCTACCCAAGGGCGGATCCAGACCAGATTTTCGGGGGGGGGGCCATGTCAGAGTCTGAGGGTATTACATTCGAAATTTTCAGAGCCTCAGAATTTTTTTTGAAGAGTGCTTGCTTTTAAGCAGCTTTTTAGGGGTTTATAGTAACTTAGAGGATATCCAGGGCCCGTGCCATTGTTTTAGAAAGTGGGAGGGGATGAAACCTTTTTGTAGGGGCATAACAATACTTCAGTTTCGCGAGGTGTTTGGCTCCCAATTTTCCGAGTATAACATAAATAAAATGCGAAACTTTGTTAAAGTTAAAAAGATTTCATCAGGTAATACTAGCTCGAAAGCAAAAAGGGGGGGGGGCTAGGGGTCCTCCCCCAGAAAATTTTTGAAATTTGGCTACAAATAGTAAGTTTTTTTACTCAATTTTTGTACATTTGGTACCCATTGGATAACACCTAAAGAGGGCAACTTTCTTGTACTCCTAAAAGGAGAGGAGAGAAATAAGTTCAAGGAGAAAACAGTAAATAAGTAACCATGAGAAATTGATAGGGGGTCTGGGGGGTAACCCCCGAGAAAAATTTTGAAACTTTTCCTCCAAGAATTTTCAAGAGAGAAAGAAGAATGAAGAGAGCATTTGAGAAATTTCAAGGAAAAAACACTCTAAAACAGATGTCACATGTCAAAATATTAAAGGGGGGATTGGGGGTTCTCCCCCAGAAAATTTTTGAATTTTAGCATTAAGAAAGTGTTTTTTAAGCTATTTGTTAGGGTTTCTCGGGGGGGGGGGGCCATGGCCCCCAGGGCCCCCCCTCTGGATCCGCCACTGCCCCTACCTGGACCATGAGAAATTCATTGAGATGACTTGCAGCTCTCCTAGCGGCAAAATAAGAAGGTTATAAAATTAATTAAAAAACTGAATGAGATAGAATAGAAACTTCAATGAGAATATTGTTGGCAATATATTATAAAAAACGCGCAGAAAAAAAAATTAATTAAAATATCCTTAATATTTAAAAAGATATTAGCAAGTAAAAATAGCACTTTTTCTGGCCTCGTAACATAAAAAGTTCACGAATTTGCAAATTTTTATCATGTAGTTTTTTTCATTTTTTAGCTAAATAAAGACAAATTTCAACTAAAAAATCAAAAATACTTGCAAATTTGCGAATTTCCTTTTTGAGTCCTAAAAAAGTGTTATTTTCACTTCTACTAATATCTCCTCGAATATTGAAGATATTGTCATGAAATGTTTTCTGCGCATTTTTGATGATATTGTCAACAATATTATCATCGAAGTTTTTGATCTGTCTCTTTCAGTTTTTTAATTAATTTTTCTAACATTTCAATTAATTTCCCATAGTCACTTATCAGGGGGTACATGTTAGTTCTATGTCCTTAGGAGACGCTAGTTCCAAATAAATCCGTGAAACGGAGTTTTGAAACCTTGTTTTTAGGGTCTCTCTAGCCTAGATCTTCGGCAGAAACTGCAAAATTATTCAAAACTTATGCCGAAGAAGCTCAAGTTTTTAAACTTTAGCTTCTTAAAAACAACAAATCTGTGGGAAACTGTTTCCCACAGATTTGTTGTTTTTATTGTTTCCCGGAAACACAACAAGGGACAAATAAATTAACTTACTTGTAAATTCTAACAAGTTGATATAAACCGTTAATGGCAACAAACACATTGACGCTGAAGAGAGCGTAGTTTTTAGGTGTAATAACCATTGACCATCTTGCCCAGACAAATCCTGGAAAATACACATTTTAAAGTCAAGCAAATTCCAGCACTAGATATTTATAGTTCAATTACTATGAAACACATTTTAGATGTTAGTAAAATCTTATCCATATCCCAGTCAATAATTTGTCCCAATGTCATAATACCAATTCATCCAGATCAGTCTTGGGAGGTAATGTTTAAGGTTTAATCATTTGTAGAATATATCAACCTATGCCAATAATTTTTAATTTGAGAGTCATTCCACATTAAATCAACACACTTTTTGGCATGACTATCTCGGATTTTCTTGAAATTTGGTACACACATATGTGTTCTACTTATAGAAACTCGGAGCGTAAAGTGGAGCGTAAGTGGTAATAATTATTTATTATAATAATTAATAATTATTTTAATTAATTCAGACCACTGTATTGTAACAATGCACAGATAGTAAATATGAAGCCCCACGTTTGTGCAGGGGCCCTAATTGTCAACAGCAGTTAAATACAACTTAACTCACATCCAATTAAAGAAAAAAAAACAATTGATATTTTTTGATGAAAGTTGATACTTTTCCGAGTTTCTTTAAGTAGAACATGTGTATCGAAATTCAAGAAAATCCGAAATAGTCATGCCAAAAAGTGTGTTGATTTGACGTGGAATGACTCTTGAGTTAAACTAAATGTTTTTTTTTTTTACTCCAGTTGACAAATATTTGTTTTCTCCCAACTTATATATAACATATTATACATTTGTAAATGTACTTATTATTATTAAAAATATTCAAGAGCATAAAAGAGTGCTTACCTACTAATCAGGCTTTAAAGCAAGGAAAATATACTTTTTAATACATAACATGGTTTTTCATTTCTTAAAAATAAATAAAGGTGTAACACATAAGGATAAACTTGTTTTTGACCTGTGGCAGCCAATGCAGCAGTCTGGGGAGGACTCATCTTATCCACATGACGATTTATATCACCAATGCCAGCAATAACAAGAGGCTGAAATGTATAAAAAGTTATACCAGCTGATAATAAGAAATTTAAGAATTAAGTAGAATAAACATGAAAATTACCCATTTTCCCAAGATTGGAGCCCAGAAAAACACAGTCTTGGGTCCTATAAAAATTGTTTTAAAAAATTACTAAATACTTTCTTTAAAAAATAATATTCTTAGTATAGTCAAATAGCGTAGTTCCAATTTTTTCCTTATGTTGGTAAGAATCATACCAGCAGTGTAATCAGTTTCGCAGCTTCAAAAGACCTGTGCGTAACACTCGAACACTGTCTCACTCGACTGAACACTCGACTGTGCGTAACACTCTGCGTAACACTCGAAAAATTTCAAATTCCCTTCTTTCCCGAAATTTTGACAGCTATTTTTTAATAGCTTTTTCCTTGAAAATTTTGCGGTTTACAAGGGAGCGGTCCTCTTTGTCACCAAAAGGGTCTTTTCCTCAAAAAGGAGCTATAAAACTACTTCCTAAAGGGTTAATTTTCGAAAAACAAATCTGGGAAAGGTCCCCTAATCCCCACAGAAATATTTACATCTTAACTTGTGTTTTATTTTCATTGAAAATTCTGAGGTGGACCAAAAAATGCCTGGACCAAAATTTCTTCCCAGTCCAACCCTCGTTAGGCAAAAACTGAAAAGTCTTAAATTTTTGAGGTTTTTCGAGGATTATGCAGTTAGTACAGGTCCTTCGAAACTGCAAAATTGGTTATAAACTGCTGGTATGGTCCCAAACAATATGAGAATATAATGGAATTACTTGGAAGAATTTGAATGTTTTAAATGACTGGCCTATCTGGGATAATTGGGATGTAAACACTTCTTAAAATTTATTATTTTGACTATCGTTCATCGTCACAGAGACTCCAGAGAAATAACCAGTTTATATTTTTTCCCAGATTTTTTAAAACACTAATTAATTTGTAATTCTTCTTTAAAAGTTCCGATGGACAGACACATGGCGTGGCCTAGAATAACGTCCCACTTGCAGATGAGCTACGAATAATACGAAGGAGCATCCATTGCATTTGACCGTTCAAATTTTAATAAATTAGAATTCTAATTTCTCAATTTAAATTCGACTTGCTAGACATTAATTGGAAGTAAGAGGAAAGCTCCGATGAACTCGAACCCAATCGCGAAAGCCAACTCGAAGTTCAAAAACTCAAATCTTATAGAAAAATTAATATGCACTGTCACTCGTGTCTTTTAGTTTCAAATAAATTTATTTAACATGCTCCATTCTGAACCAATAGTAGGTTAATACAGATGATTTCTAGGGGTGGTTTTCCACAATTTTGGTTACAATCACCTTTGGCCATTATTAAATTTTAAAATGAAAACTTTGGTGCTATTAGAGATTATCATGAGCTATGCAGTACGCATATAGGCATTGCCAAAGCCCCTTGCGACTTTCTAGGACACTGATAGGACAAGTGAGTTGTCACTCATTCACTTGACTGTGGCCCTTGCCCAGCAGTTCTCAATTCGTGTTTGCTCTGTGAATACGTTACAGCTCCTATGTATAAGCCGCAACTGATATATACGTAAGAGAAATCACAGTCAAACTAAAGCCCTGGATGAAGACGTTACTTCATCCAGGGCTTTAGTCAAACAACGTTCACCGGATGAAAAATAAAGAGATAAGCTGGCAAAATTTCATGTGTTGGAGTATAAAAGAATATAGATTTTGCTACACTACACTGAACTTAACAAAAAAAGTTATATTTTTGCCTTTAAATCACTTTTTGACTTTGTGGGTGACATCAACATAATTAAATGATATCTCCCTCAATCTTTTATCACAGATTACATCAATAACAGGGTATCAAGTCTACCCTAAATGTGGTTTTTTAAAAAAGCTAAAACCATATACATAAAATCAAGGATATATTCATGTTTATCAAATACTCTAACATTCACATTCATTCTTGTTTTCTGTGTGTAAACAAGACATAGCATTAGACATAGCGAAGTTCAAAGGTATATTAAAAGTCGAAAACTTATCGAATAATCAAAAAGTTAAAAGACATGCCTTATTGTTTTCAAGGGGGAAAACTATCCGAGGTGTCAAAAAGGATAGAAAAATATCACCAGATCACTTAGAATGAATGCTTCGAATTATATTTTGAAATTTTACCAGCTGAATGAGACCAAAAGGGCTGCAGTTTGGCAGGAACAAATTTATCCACAGATGAAATTATGATTCGATAAAGAGCAGACATATTTTGAGATTATTTTTAAGTATGAATATAAAGTATCTTGAACAGCAGATGACAGCAACCTGGTTCCGCGACAGAGGTGAAGTTTTTTTTTCTTTTTACTATTCAGGAGATTATAGCTTCAAAGTGCTACAGATCGTAAGTCGAGATAAGACGATTGGCGAGATTGCGACATTTCCTTATGCGTGTGCTGCCGAAGCTTGTGGGTTGTCTCCTTTGGCTTTCATGGAGAAATGCAGCTTTTATTTTATTTTCAACAACTAAAACTTCCTTCCTAAACTTCCTAGACCTAGAGAAGTAATCCTAAATAGATATAACAAAAATCACAATAAATAATACATTAATTTTTTTGCTAAGATAATATGTTATTGTGAAAAGAATTTCATTATAAATGAAAAACAAATGAATGAACAAATATGAAAGGTATATATACAAAGCTGGGCGATATAATTGATTTTCAATTTCATTTTAAAATGAAAGAGTATGAAAAATTAGGTAGAAAATGATTATTAAATGGAAATTTTGTGAAATTCATTAGATTTAAAACGCATTTTGAATTGTTTTGACATCACTATCAACAAAAAATGTTAGTAATTAAAGATTCAGGATTTAGGCCTATGACGTTATAATTCAATAATCGTAGGGAGGATCCATTGATGTTAATGTTAAGATTCTTATTTTGGTAACTACGAAAGATTCAAAACCAGTTAAAAAGTACTTGTGTTAATTTTATTATGTACTTAAGTTTGTTATGTATTTAAATTTGTTATGTACTCAAGTATAATTATGTTTAGTATTTTTGTGTAGAAATAGAAGTGTTAAAACGCCAATTAAACTATTTTTTGTAGTTAACAAAAATGAAAATGAAAATTTCATGCCAAATCATACAGAGTGATTACTGAACTACGCTAAAGAAATTAAAATCAAATTAGCGAGTTATAAGGAATAAATAATGAACCACTCTCTTCCCTGTGTCTTTTTTTACATTTCTTTTTCGATTAACAACAAAGTACTGAAAGAGTTTGAATTGTTATTTTTTGTTTTGTTGTTTTTGAGCCACGAGCTATGACCACGAGTCGACTTATCGTTTTTTTAAGAACATGTGTATCGTTGTTTTGCTTCTTTATTCTAAAAATAATCTTTGGGCAGGGAGATAAGAGAATATTTTTGGTTGTATATTATTTTTATACTGTTTGAAATCGGCGTGTGTCACCGGGGCAATATTTGTACTCTGCTCTGGCTGTAAATACGGTTTTTAAATCGCTACTATCGCTACCTTTATAATTCTAAAACCACTTATTATTTTTTTCGTGAAAGTTAGTATTTTTTCAAATCTATATTAATAGAACATGTGTGCCAAATTTCAAGAAAATCCGAGATGGTGATGCCAAAAAGTACGTTGATTTGACGTGGAATGAATAATGGGAATTGTAATTTAAAAAAAAGTAACAGTGACCGCGCTGTTGCTGCCTTTGTCGCTGCCACTGATTCAGAAATCCTTTATTTTTAAGCAATTTTAACTCACACTATTATATGTTATACATTATATTATTATATTATATGTAATACAAGATAAAAAAAGAAATGAGAAGAGATATGTAAGAAAAGAGAAATGTAGTGAGATAATTTAGATATCAAAAATTAATTAATTTAGTTATTAGTTCGAGAGTTATTTAATGTTAAAGTCAGAAAATATTTTTTCTACTGCGAGTTCGCGAATAGTTCCTTAGTTATAAATATGTGTTAAAAGCGTTATGGCGATAATAGGTAAAAGAGGATCGTTGACCGTAAACTTTCGAAAACGCTAGCCCTCCTTGGAAAATAACGTTAAAAGGAGACAAAATATTATAGACGAACCTTAGAACCTGGGGGTCCCTTAAAACTCTCCACATTTGTCGGGTTTGTCCCCCCTTATGGACGACCCTGACTCCTTGGGCCGGCTAAGCTCTAGCTCTAGAGTTTTGAACGGGAGGTCCCTGACTAATATGGCTAAGTTTTCACAATGAATTTACCACCACAGTAGAATTCTAAACTGAGAACGACCTGTTTTCGTTCAGACCAACGAGGGGTGGGGAGCGGAGCGGTTCGTTCGAATACAAATGCCGCATTCCAGAACAATCCCTCGCCTCACTCAGCCCCAAGGGTGGGGGAGGGCTCCGGAGCAGCCACCTGTGCCCCGAATGGAACTTTTATTTGATTGATTCTCTCGGATTTGCTCGATTTGGGTCAGATTCAATATGGATTTCAATCTTGGTCCTTTTGAGTCAAGGAGGGTGGGGCTCGCGCTTGCATTTCGAAGGAAACTTCGGGACGAACTGTTCCTGGGGATCTTGAGAAATCAACTTTTTACTGTTTAATTGTTTTAGTGAAGTATTTTTTATATGAGGTTTAATCAATTACATCCCTTCGAAAATTTAAATGAATAATATTAAGGTTATCTCCTAGTAATAAAATGTATATAATGAAGTCTTATATTTTTTACCGACTTCAAAAAGGAGGAGGTTATCAATTCGTCGAATAAAAATGTTGAATCTTTGCCAGGCCCTTTTGGTATGTTCTACTGGACCGATCTGGACGCGGTTTGTTGCATTAGATTAGAATTGTTTTCAAGTTAGTCCCATTTTAATTTAAACGTTCTCTAGCGGATACCCGAGGAGTTATCTATATCTATAAAAGCCAAATACCACTGACTGACTGACTCACTCATTCATTCATTCATTCATTCATTCACTGGTAAGTAAGGAACACTCAACACGGAATCTCCGAAACTACTGGACCCAGAGGTTTGAAATTTGACAGAGACGTTCCTCTCAGCTATGCGACGCGCACTAAGAAACGATTTTAAAATCCAACGACTCCTTCCCTGTTTTTCGGCGCTTTTTCTACTCCGTTTTTCCCATTGAAATAGCATTATGCATTGTTGAAATGCGTAAATTGCAGTAGGTTTATTTCTGTCTTGAGGTTTCGTCTGGCCTCATGTGACAAAATGTAATTTCAAAAATTTCATAATTTATAACAAATTAAGACGAAAAACACAGTGTAAATTTCTTTTTCAAAATTATAACAATTTTCAGGAAACATATAAATTCAAATAATTAATTTTGAAACAATTTTTTCCTTTATTTGTAATTTTAATTTTTTTCTAAAATAAATATATTTATGGAAAGGCTAAAATAAATGGTTTCCATGGAAACAGAGCTGAAATTATTTCATTGTTTCATGGGGCATGGTTTACTAGACTTATACATTCACTAAATGTTTATTGTTAAGTACTAGATAACAGTTTTTACTAAGAAGTTGGCTATCATGATAAAAGGAAAATGAGATTTATCAAGCATTTTATTATTTTGATAAAAATGTTTTTATTTTTGGAGATGTAGGATCATGCAAATAAAAATGGATTCTTTATCATTTTTGAATATAAATTAAATTAGGTATAGTTAAATATTTTGCTTTGGCGGCGGGAGTTGTTGACTGAATTACACATAGGGATTATTTTTTTGATTAAATTAATATAATTTTTGGAAAACGATAGAAACTTCATATACGGTGTGTAACATCCTGTAGGAAATTATTCCCAAGGGGTTCAAAGAGGGTTGTGATTTTTACTTCCTAAGTTTTTATCAAGTGATTTATAAAAACCGAAGCGTAATTTTTGAAAAGGACATCGGAAATACTTCATAGAAATTTTGTTTAAGATTTTAAACTATAAATTTCAAAAGACTGATGATTTCAATTGGATTTTTCTTTTACAGCCACAGTAAAATGCGGGACGGGATACATTAGGGTATATTTTCACAGTAAGAAACCGGGATGAAAAAGACGACGGGTATGACGGGATGATAAGTGATTGCTATCCAGGAAAAGAAAAACCATATAACTCAATAAACCTGATGATTTAAATTGGATTGTTCTTTAACAGCCAAAGTTAAAAGCGGGGCGGGATGAGTTAGGGTATATTTTCAAAGTAAGGAACCGGGAAGAAAAACACGACGGGGGTGACGGGATGATAAGTGACTGCTAATCCAGAAAAAGAAAAGACATATAACTTGATAAACCTGATGATTTATTTCAATTTGATTGTTCTTTACAGCGAAGGTAACAGCCAAATTTAAATGCGGGACGGGATGAGTTAGGGTATATTTTTACAGTTAAGAACTGGGATGAAAAAGACGACGGGGACGACGGGATGATAAGTTCCAGAAAAAGAAATCCAGAAAAAGAAAAGACATAACTTGAAAAACTTTTAAAAATATTTATGAATTAACTCAACCCGTGCAAGGCCGGGTAAGTCAGCTAGTAATAAATAAATCAAAAACTTGTGGCGAGCTTACTCACCACTATAAGAGTCAGATTACTGAAACGGGGAATAAATACCGACTGAACTGAACCTTATAAAACCGTGTAGTAAAAAATATATTTCTTAAAAAAAAAACTTCATTTAAACGACGCCGAAGTCGTCGTGGGTCGGGCGGATAAATTTTTTTTCTTTTGGCAAGAAATGTCTGGAGCCGCAGTCGACTTGATATAAAAAGAGTGAAATAAATTAATTTTTAACAAAAAAGAGACCGACTTCAAAAATGCGCCTAAAAGTGAGAAATAATTTTTATCCAAAAAACAACAATACTACTTTTTAACATAATTTTTGAAGTCGAAACACTTTCACAATAAATTAACATTCCTCGCTAACAATGAAAATGTTTAGTATATTATAATATGGCTATAATAGTTTTTCTTTTTAAATTAATTTTCATAAGACTGCTCAAAATTTATAACATTGTATAGCATGCGGTAACGAAACCACATGTTTGTAAGTAATTCTAAATACCCTATATATTACTAGCAGAAAGGTCTGAACTGCTCTCTTTTCGTCATGTTTATGTTCTCCAAAAAAAAAAAAAAAGGCAGGTCGCCTTTTCTTATTAAATTAAGAAAAGAAAACAGTTAAGTACTTTATTGTGCCTTTAATTGTAAATCTTCTTTTATCTTATGTTATATGCTAATAACGTGTTCCTTTTTTAATGTTAGCGAGGAATTGTGAAAGTGTTTCGACTTCAAAAATTATGTTAAAAAGTAGTATTGTTGTTTTTTGGATAAAAATTATTTCTCACTTTTAGGCGCATTTTTGAAGTCGGTCTCTTTTTTGTTAAAAATTAATTTATTATGGCATAAAATGATGATTGGTGGAACCGTAATTTTATCCAATTTTTTTTGGTTGAATTGGAGGATAGAGATAGGTAACTTAGATATGAAAACGGGATTAACATAAATAATTTCTTGCAGTCCTCACGGTATCTTCTGGCACGGAGTTGCTGAACTGCTAACTTTTGTGTGCTCATGTAATCCCCCCCCTCCTTTAAGAAAAAGGCTAAAATTCCATTTATATAAAAAATAAGACTTCCATCCCTAATTTCTTTTTTTGAAGGTTACCTCTTCTGAGATACCTAGATATCTGAGTTCAGCCATTGGGTTAAAATTAAAGAAGTAGTATGTGTGATACATTAGTACTAATTTATACTTTCTTATGGAACGGAGAGATTGTATTAAACTAATCTTCTATTTATGCAAAAGCTGGATTCACTTTTTCCATTTTATGAACTTTTCTTTCCACCTTTTAAATACGTGTCGACAAACTTGAAATGTTCAAAACGAGGATGATATGATACCCATGTGAATGAAAAAAAAAATAGAAAGGGAAACTATAAAAAACTAATTTATGATTGAAAAGTTAAAAAATGACTTTCAATATTAATTAAGTAAAGTAAGATTCCAAAGTAAGTCTTAAGTATTAATAATTTCATAGATAAAAATAAAGCTTTGTGTATGAAAGAGTCCCTGTAAATCTTAGCTAGTACTCCACATTCTTTTTTACTTTAACGTTAAATTGATTTAGAACACTCAGGTTTCAGGTATTATTTTCCCTATCAAACCTCCTTTTTTTAATCTGGTGCACAACATTCTTCATTAACAGCTCTTAAGTTTTTATATTTAATGAAATCAACGCGTAGAAAAAATAAGCAGATTGATTATGTCAATTTTTTTCATGAAGGAATTATATTTGAAAGTCTTTTTTGTGTGTTTCAACAACTTTCGGAAACGAAGATTTTGAAACGCCAAGGTTTTAATTTTTTTGCGGCTATAAGTCGCTAATGCAATTGCAATACCTCATTATTCAACGTGTCAAAAACACTTATTCCGTCCAAAATTCTATAAGACAAAATAAAATTTACATGAATTGACAACGGTACAAGCAGCTTTTACAAGTAGAAAAAAAAGTTCTCAGAATTTTCGTAGCATGACGAAGACCGTTTTAAGCGCGTGTGGGAAAAAATTCTGTAACTTTTTGCAGGTTAGGAAATTTAAGTTTGAAAGAGCGGCGTTAAAAATGTGGAAATTTTGATGCTGTTGACACTTTTTGTGTCAATTACATGCACTTTTATTGTCAGTTACTCAGTGTTTTTAGTCATAATTCTGTTTGGGAAAAAGTGGTTTACATGTTTTTATGAAGAAACCTCTGAATATCTAGGCTGAAAATCAATTAAGGTAGATTGTAAAATTGATTAGTATGACGTATAATGAAGAGTTTTGTAATGGGTTTCTGAGAATAAAAGAGGGGAAAAGTTTTCCAAAAGTAAAAGTACCGAAATTACTTTTAAAGCTTAAGTATAATCCTAAAGCTTACGAAAGTAGTATTAAAATGTATTCTTGACATTAATATTTACAGGGGAGACTATTTTAAATACTAAAAAGTGCCCTATTCATGCTTTAAACTTTTTTAAAAATTACTTTTTATATGTATTTTTCTTTTCAGCCCATGTGTTTTCTAATGCGAAATTTTCAAGCTGACCAGTTTCCAGGTTCAATTATTTCAGATGAAATCTGTGTTGAAAAGCAGTAATACAGGTAAGGAAAATTGTTTTAATATGAAAACTCGTTACATCATCACTCGAACCAAAACCCTCTATATACAAAGCCTGACAACTACGTCACTGTGACGTCAAAGGTGGCGGAAAATCGCTAAATTTCCCATGTTAAGTCTATGGAGCATAAAAACTTACTTTCTTAACTCCTCGCGATATGTATGCCTTCAAGGCTGATAATACTGTTCTGGAAACTCAAAATCTTTCGTTTAGAAGCAAAATTTTGTCCCTTTTGTAGGGGAGACCGGGGCTAGTTTTCCAACCTAAATGAATTTTGCTTCCTTACATTTTATTTTTACTTATTTTTGGATAAACAAAATTTCATCATATTCCTCATACTGTTCTCTACAAAATGTAGCATTCAATTTTCATCAACATTATTAGTTTTTTTACAACAAAGGCTTAAAGGTGACCATGTCACGTTGGAAAATGTGCCCCATATATGGGGCATGTTTTCCAACAGTAAGGGGCAAGTTTTCCTACAGTACTACTATCTGCAGTTATACCGATTGCTGGCAAAAACTCTGATTGGTTAACCGGATGGATGCCATTCCTAACATTCCTTTCTCATTGGTTGGTGCCTCTTCTCTCTCTAAGCCCCAGTATACGATCTTGTGTGTTGGTTGTTTGATTGGTTGTCAGATATAACTAGATTTGCAGCTTTTCAGGTATTAGCTTGGAATAAATGTAGGAATCGAACGACAGTGCCGGTTAAATTAAAAGACTGGTCTTAAAGGGTTAAATTGTAAAAAACTTATAGTAAAATTTATTAATTATAGTATAATATGTATTTTTCATATGAAATCATTGTGTTGTAGCTGTGAACTTTACTTGCGTTATAGTAATCTCCAAAAATTAGTTTAGTACCTTAATTGTTTTGTTTATTTGTAAAGTCGTAGAGAAAAAAACTGATACAGTTCGCATTGTGAGTGAACTACTGGAGGTAGAATGATAATTTTTGTGTCATTTTTCATGATTTAACGTCTTTTTGAAAATATTCTATAGTTTATGCCCTTAGGGGGCCGTCTACATATTAAACGAAGCACCAACTTTCGTTTTTCCTATGGGCGACATCAAAGATTATCCCCGATTCTAATAGAACACCCCCTAAAACCAAGTTTTGAAATGTTTGGCCCTCAAACAAAGCCAGGAGGGGGGTTTGAAAATTACGGGAACTTTACTTCTAACAGGAAAGATTGGCAACAATTGTGAGGAAATTTAAAACAGATTTGGCTGCTTATCTATACTATGGCACAATTCCCACAAAAGTTAAAACAGATTTGGCTATTTATCTATATTTTGGCGCAATTTTGTCTTTCAGTTAGGATACCTAAAGTGGTAGCCTAGTTGGTAGAGTATCAAGCTCGTAATCACTAGGTTGCAGGTTCTGTCCCCGCAGTTGCCACATCAGTTACTCATTGTTTTAGGTTAACCGATAGGGATATAGGCAAACACAAAGCAGAATAGATGTTGGATACTTCTTCAAATTTAAAGCATTTGAAAAAATTTATACAATTAAATTTAATTCAGTTAATTATTTAATTCCTGTAAATAGGTAATAAAAATACCACGTATCACGTTAAATTATGAAATTATTATACAGATTCGTATTACGTTAAGTTATTTTACTTCTCAAAAGTTCCTGTCAAAATACTTTAATACAGATATGTTTAGAGGTGTTTTTTTATTATTAATATTTAGAAAATGGTTCTAATAGAACTTTCCCACTTCATAAAAAAACATATTTTTCTTTAAAAATTAAAACACTTTCAAAGTTTAAAATTTGCTTATGCATCATATACTATGAATAAAAGAAAACTCAGAAAAAATCTCAAATATGATTATTATGATTCTACGGTCGTGTTTTTAATGATTAATTGAGAGTTATGTATGTTTTATTATATTTCCAGAAACTGCCCATTTGAGGAAAAGTGTTTTTTTTAGATTGGGTAGAGAGTTTTAATCATTTTTTTTTAACGAAAAACTAAGGAAGTTTCTGAACGTTGTGCTTGGAATAAAATACCAATATAAATATTAATTGTGTTAAGAAGTTAAGCATCAAACATCAAATTTACTAAAATTGATTACATAAAATTAATTAACTTAAATCACATCAACGATTAGAAGCTTCTTGATATATTAACTTATTAGGAGGTTAAGGAAAAATTTGAATCGTCGTGTGGTCATGATAAATTTTAAAAAAAAAATTATTTCTTTCTGTTTAAAATTTTTAATAATTTAGACATAGACACCCACCACACTGACAAAACTAATCCATAAAGTAAAGATTAAGAATACGTCTTTATAATTATGAGTGAATATATATATATATATATATATATATATAATAATTAAGGCAAAACAAACTTTTATAACCAAAACACCCACTCAAAATTAATTAATTAATTAATTAATTAATTAATGCAATTTAATTAATTATTTTCATGCTCTTGTTGCATGCAGCATTGGCGCTGCTTCAAGTTTGCATTATTTATCTAGTAAAAGTTTGTTTTGCCTTAATTATTTTCATGCTCTTGTTGCATGCAGCATTGGCGCTGCTTCAAGTTTGCATTATTTATCTAGTTTAAATTCAAAGATTCTAAGATGAGTTATATATATATATATATATATATATATATATATATATATATATATAATTAAGGCAAAATAAATTTTTATAATTAAAATAACCACTCAAATGAGCCAGAAACAAAACCCACAACAATTAATAAAGTCCACCATACCTCTGTCACTTCATCTGCTGCTTCAAGTTTGCATTATTTATCTAGTTTAAATTCAAAGATTCTAAGATGAGTTATATATATATATATATATATATATATATATATATATATATATTTTGGGGGGGGGGGAATAATCGAGACCTTTTTTCACTGCCAAACATTTGATAATTCTTTATTGTGGAATACGCAAAGCATTGATCCATGGGAATAGTGGGGATATCCAGAATAAAAATTGGAGATTGATATTGGAGTTTAATTCTAGGGAGAGGTTTTTTTTGTTGTTTTCTGAGGTGAAAGAGAGAGAATACTTTCAAGGTGTTTCATAGGGTTGTGTTATAGGGTAAGGTGGGGTAAAATGATTCGGGCTAAAATAGATATAGGGATTTTAGCAGTTTTCGTATATGTGAAACTCAAGTTAATTGGCATGCTATTTTATCATGAGCCTCAATTAAAATCAGCATCCTAATTAACATTAAATTTGACAAACTGTTAAAATCCTAATAAAATTTATACTCCACCCTTGTCTTAAACACGATTAAAATCTTAGAGAACAGTTTTTAAACCCGATGCCGGCCCTATATCTTATTTGGAGCACATGCGGCTGGATCTACTGTACTCCCCATTTAAAAGATTGATTATATATAAAAAAGAAAATAAAATTAAAAGTGGTAGCTAAATTTTAATTATAGTGTTAATCTTTTCTTTTGTGTGGCCACCACTGTTTTATTTATAATAGTTTAATTATATATCAGTCCACTACCAAATACTAGCATCGAGTGTTTAAGGTGCGTTAGATAATTCTGACCTCATCGACCCTGCCTGACGGTAGTAGGCTGTCGTGTCGGTGCAACCCTGGGACGTCTTTATTACGCCTAAACAGAGTGTGTTTCGAGAGGGGGGGATATCAATTTTAGCATTACAGTTCGGTTATTTTTGCAAAGTTTTTGCATTTAAGTTAACTTACATCTTGAGGCGCCATGTTTACCCATAAGCCTAAATGATGACAACACTTAAGCATATTGCTGAGGGATCTGTGGATAAACATGGCGGCTGGAGGACTTTTATCGAAGCTGTGACCATCTTTATTATATTTAATAGATAATAAATGTAAGAAGGGGGGGAACACCGTTCTTATTAAGTGACGACTTTTCTAAAAGTTTGATTCATATGTAAAACCAAATTCCTTTGTGAAACCTATGTAGAGAAATAATCTTTCTATAGTAAAAAAAAATTTAAAAAA
This sequence comes from Tetragnatha montana, assembly GCA_963680715.1. NCBI lineage: Eukaryota > Metazoa > Arthropoda > Arachnida > Araneae > Tetragnathidae > Tetragnatha > Tetragnatha montana. The sequence goes on from OY796685.1 coordinate 33,651,923, forward strand.
AATGGTTTAATCTTTGTTTTAGATTTTTGTTCATGTAATTCAAAAATACTTCTAATTTAATGCAGGTGAAATTTTTAGTCGAATACTGTAAAGTATTGTTTCGGAATTTTTTCCTCTGAAAAAAATTAGTAACAAGTAAAACATTTTACATACACATAAAAAATAGGTTAATATTTCCGTTTACTGAAATCAATAGTGTAAAAATAACTAATAACTACTTTATAAGTACTAGTTTAAATTTCAGGCATCTTCAAACTTTTAAAAATTAATCAATCATATGGCAGGTATGCCGATTCGAACCTGGTTCTGAAACTTAGCGACCAAGCACACTAACCGTTAGGCCACGCCGGCTGCAGTCAACAAGTTTTAATAATAAATCTGACCAACTATCTGAGTTAGTATATATCGTGTTATTGCGGGTTACAGTAATTTTCATAACCTGGCGATTTTCCTTCTAATCTTTGGCGATAAGAGTTTGGCGAAAATTTTCTAAATGAAATTTCTTACATTGTGCATGGGGTGAATGGCTGTAAGGATCAAAATCTATGAAAAACGAGATTTCAACGTAAATTCGACGAACTTCCAACCATAACATTCTAGTTTTCAAATTGCAAATCCTTCTAGTGGGTCTGTTTATCTGATCAAACTGTTTATCTGATTAAATGAATATTTGTAAAGGCTTTCATGGTCGTTTTCTTTAAATGTAAGTACTATAAGAACTAGAATATACTAGAATATACACTTTAACAATAAGGACACCACCTTTTTTGAAAGAAATAGGAAAAAATTTAGAGGGATTCGAACAAACAACTCCTTTGGAATCGCTAGCTTGCGTTATGGATTGGTTGATTGGTTTGAGCTTGAGCCACACAAATGTTGGAATAAGTGCCCCGTCTACTTTTGGAAAACCTGCCCCAACTCACTTTTTGAACTTTGGGAGCCCCTCAAAGAGTGGGGGTGTAATATTATTGAAAAACAAAAGCATAGTTTTGTAGAGGAAGAAATCTTCTATCAGAATATGCGATATCAGATTAGTCAGTTAAAATTAAAAGGGCTTAATCACATTTTTAATAAAAATCCAAAAGTTTACGCAAAGAGCAAAATATTGAAAAAACCGCTTTTCTGACGAAACTACAAGAGCTAAAATTCTGAAAGTACATCAGAATGTGTGTGAAGTCTTTCTTTTTCATCCAGTTCACTCGTTGGGTTGATCTAATTGTTCATTTAAAAATAAAGGGCGTTGGAAAATTTGCCCCAGTGGAAAACTAGCCCCGGTCTCCCCTACAGTTTTTTTGTATTTTCATTCAGTTTTTTAGCCTTAGGACTAACATGGCTTTTAGTTCAGTTTGCAAATAATGAATGCATATCATGTAGGTTTTTCCCACAATATTAAGTTTATCAAGGAAATTAAAAAAAAATTCACTAGTAAAATAAAAAGTAAAATCTATTAAAAATTAAAACAAATCATTGAATTTTCGGATTCTTCCAACAGTAAACAATTTATTTAATAACACTAAAATCTTTAATTTATTATAAGATTATTAAACTGATGAGAATCAAGCATTATATTTATTGTTGCGGGAAATGCACTAGTAGCACTAAGTTCTAGTTAATTCTTCTGATTTGTATTTTTACATTTTTCTCAGATGGCATCACGTTTTTGTTTGTTGTTCCATCAATTTTGTTAAATTAAAAGACATTTTTGATACTTTATGCTTATTTCAGATTTATACTTATTAAAATCTGGTTTGAATAGCGATAGCCTTTAAAAATTAATATCACGGCGTATGTTTTTACATCGATACATTAATGTTAATAACAATATTCCTTGTTCAGTGTTAAGAAGTCAAAAAATATAAATCATGGCGTCGTTTTGCATGTGACGTCAAAGGTGGCGGAAAGTGTGACGTCACCCGTCCGAGTTGTGAGGCCATTATATAGAGGGTCTTGCTCGATCTGCGTAACATTGAAGAATTCTTACACAATCTGGCTTAAAGATTTTTTATAAAAGAAAATGCGAATTTAAATCCTTCTTATTTTCACTATGTGTTAAAATTTCAATGCTTCTAAGGTTTCCCGGAATTAAATATTTGTCATAAGTGTAAAAAAAGCTTTTTTTTTTTGGTTCATATATTACAGAAGCATATTTTTTCAATTTAATGGATCTTGCTACTCGTACTTTCTGATGACCAATAAACGTGACACTTTAAAAAAAATTAAGTTGTTTGAAACCTTTCTCTAAAAGAAATAGTATGTTGTACAACCAAATATTATCTTGAGAGATAAATTTTGAAGGTAGAAGGGCTACGTATAAGTTGAAGTAGAATACACTTTTTATATGTTTACAAATTGTTTATCCTAAAAAAAAAGAATATCTATACTGATGCATGATGGAAAAAAAGATAAAAAAACCAACTTAGGCTCTATCAAAAATTAAAGAAGGCAAGTGTATAAAATATATAGTGAGATAGATGTATAGATGATGTAAATATAGATAGATGTATAGAAAACCTAGTGAGTTTATTTATTAATTTATTGGATGATTTTAAATTATACCATTATATATTCACTAAGTTTTTCATAATTTATAACAATTGTGAGATTCGTTATTCGTCCATACCCTCGTCCATACGTGTCATTCCCTCTTACCAAACTCTTTATTTACATAATTTTTTAGCGTTACTTCTATTATAAATGATGGCACCCACTTTAACCTTAGAAAATTCACAATCGCTATACTTAAGGTTTGTTTTTTGTGAACAACCAGTAAAAGTGGGACATTGTTAAAGAGGGGAATAAAAACAGTCGATTTTAGTTATGTATTTGGCACTTACCCATGTACTTCACGTTAGAATATCATTCAAGTGAGTTTTAAAGTCCTTACATAAAAGAATAACACTATTACAGGTATATGCTAGAAAATTCGCCAGTTTAATTGAATTTTATGCTCTGTTTGGGGGAAGGATTCAATTCTATTTGTTGTTTTTTGTTTTGCTTTTCCTAATTTCTTTTTTGATAAATTTAAGTTAAATTTATTTCTTATAGGAAATAACTCTATTTACTTCAAAGGGTAAAAACTTAATAAGTATGCCTATGCATTGATATCCACCACAACCCTAAGTACCCTTTTTAGAAGACATAATCTATACGTCGTAGATTATTTGAAAAAAAAAAAGCGTTTGTGAAGCTGTAAATTGGGTCAAACCGTGAATAAATGCTATTTAAACACTTTTAAAGTAATCGCATAGACTGCACTTGTGAAGGTTTATTTGTTAACTTTTTTTAACTAAATTTATTTCTTTATTATAATTTTTTAGAAAGTGAGCGCATAAATATTTTCTCCAAGATATATGCTGTAAATATAAAATGCTTCTTTAAATTGGTAAGAATTCAAAATAAAACAGAAATCTCTCATAAGGTTCTGCGTTTTGGGCTTAATTCCTGGATTTTAGTGTCGTAATTTTTATTATTTAGTGAAGTCTCCTATTTATAATTTCTCAAAAAAACCCTTAAGTATAAAATAAGACAGTATGCTTTCATTTTTTATATCTTCCATCACGTTTATTAATTTTGGCCAAACTATTCTTTAACAAAACAGACTTATCAGGTTCTAAGAAATTTTAAAACTACACCTTAATTATAATTTTCAATATACCATTTTTATGGTTGATTCTGTCTAGACTAGAGGAAGAAAAGAGGCAAAATATTAAATTTTTTGTTTAAAATTTGAAAAAAGGCATGCAATCGCATATGTAAGAGAAGATAATTTTTAGATTTTCTGCTTAAGCTAGTTTGTGAACAACCTTTTCAGTCTTGATCGCCATAAATTCTCCATAGGATTCAATAGAAATCAAGTTCCCCGTATTGGTTGTAGTTAACAGAATTGAACTTAACACGCTTTTTTATTTGATGAGATAGAGCGCAAAAGCTATAGAACATATATTAACAAAATATCTTTTGAAAAACAACGAAAAAAACACCATATATTATAGTTTTTTAGGGAACTATTTTATATACGCTCTTATCGTGTTTTAACATTAATGTTTTCCCCTTTGAGCAGATTTGTTTCCCTACGCAGTGGCACGATTTTCATAATGTTAAAGTACGTATAGGAAGTTTGCACTCAGTTATTATACGTGCATATCTAGAAAGCTGTGGTGCATCTGAGCAAAATATGCGTGTTCCCTTTATTTCAGTAACACGTTACAGTTATCCCAAATTTCATAACATCTACTTTTACACAATACGCACAAAATGGTTCTTCTCGAAAGCAAATAACTTTCTTTCACGGGGAAAAACAGCTGCACTTATTAAGAGCCCCACACATTACCTATAGTTGAAACCAAGAAGAATGAAAAACGCGACAGTCTCCGCAAACAGCCAACTTTTCCCGGGGATCCCATAATTTTCCTGAAACAAACAAAAGCGGCGATCTTTTTCCCGTAGGTTGGTCCGCTTGTAATCGGAGAACTATTCCAAACCGATCATTTGGGCGCTGGCGGATAGTTGGTGCATGAAATAGGTAATGCCGTAGCGCGGAAGTAAGTGACACACACATGCGAAAGGTAACGCTTGTGTTCTTGCGCGATGCTTAAATAAGCGAACTTCTCTATGTTTTGTTTGTTTGGGAAAAAGAGAGTGGGAAATCCCAAACCTACCAAAACGCCATGTTTGGCCACTTTGCTAGGTGAGCTTTCTGATTGGTTCCTTATTCATTTACTCTCTTTGAGAATCTATGACCTTCTCTCTCAACTTTGGAAGAGAGTGGAAAAAAAGGAGAATATGCAAACAAGAAAATAAAATAAAGGGGCAGTAAAATAAGAGGGCATTAAGGAAATAAAGAGGGAGGAGGAAGAAAATATAAAATATAATGGTGTGCAAAAACAGAGAGAGAATAGGATTAAGAAGAATAGAATAATAAATGAAATTAAGAAATAGAGAGATGGTGACAAGGGGGAAAGAAAATGAGAATGAAGAGGTAAGGTGTAAGGTAAGAAAACAGAATGTGAAGATACAGGGTCAGAATTTTGTTTTCGAAACTTTAGATACAAAATATTTTTTGAGCTTAAACCATCTGAACTTAAATTAAGTATTTAAATTTTATTGTCAGGCTGACGAGTTTCTAAGCGCTATTAATCTACATTAAAGCGAATTTGAAGTTAATTACCATGTTTAAAGTAAATTTAAAGGCTAATTTGACGAATTCTTATGCCTAAATCTCTTACGTTTGCAAGATTCAAAATATAATCGAAACAGATTCATATTTATCAAGTAATTAATTTGAAAGATGTAATGCAAATCCGCTATAACTTTCAAGCACTATTTTAATTAGTACTCAGCTTCTCACTATCATGGACAACTTAAATTACCACAGCTCATTATATGTTATCCCCAAATCCATTTCTTCCTCTGGAAAACGCAAGTATCTCCGTCATCTGTTTCGCTGTCAGAAGTTTATAAAAGATGTATTCCAGCCAACTTTCAGGAAAGGCGCATTATCACGAGTACAGTTAAAAGTTCATTCTCAACAACGCTCGGTTAAGTCTGGGAAGAACTGAAAATCCGAGGATCAAGATGGGACTGGACGCTTTTGGTGGCTTTAAACTGTCAAGTGCGGATGAAGCCAGATCGGAGGTAGGCTTAAACTGGTATAAACATCCACGACTTTTCGCTACCCGACTCACGACTTAGCTTTTTGAATCCCACCTTCCCATTGTTGGGAAGGAAATCTTTCGGATGTGTGAAATCTGGATGTTTATATCAGGCGAGGTTAATACAGGGTTGTGAAATATTTTGGTAAAAACGAAAGAAGGAAGTACTGAAAAGGAAAGGACGTTCTTGATTTTGAAATTCATTTGTTAGATTGGTAATATGGAATTGAAGAAATACTCAAACCTGTGAATAATTATATTTATTTTGCTTTGTATATTGTATAATAGTGTAATATAATTCATATTGAATATGATTTTACAAAATTATTTAATTTCCCATGAAAACAAATGATCTTTATAAGGAAATCAATTTTCAATGATTCATTAATATCATTGAAAATTATTAAATTATTGTTTAAATTTTTTTTCTGATCGTTCTTAAAAATATCATAATTGTTTAAAAATAATTTCAGTTCAAGGCCATAATAATCTCTCTATATATAATGAAGGTGTCCCTGGGTTCCTGTCTGGGTTCCTGCCTGGGTTCCTGGGTTCCTGGGTTTGTCCGGAACAGATTTGGCTCAACTTCTCCAAAACTACCCGTCCGAATCGAACCAAACTTGGTACACATACGTATGGGGACGGGGGAAAGACAATGACATCAATTCCAAATTTCTAAAACCACCCCTTCATCCCCTATAAGGCCTTTTTGTAAAAATCGCCTTACTTCTCCGCTAAAGAAGATCTGTTTAACTCGCATTGTTGCAAATAATACAACAAAAACAATTTTAAACATAAAACAAAGTATTTAAAGATAAAACTTGGCTAAAATTGTTTTAAATGTATTAAAAAGGTTATTAATAATTTAAAAAATTAAAAACGACCCTTATAAAAAACTTTATAACAGTATTTTCTTATTAAAAACTTCATTTTCCATGAAACTTTAAGTTGAAATAGAAAGTTTTAAGAATTAGACTGGTTTAAGTAAAGATTACATCATGCAGTTTTTTTAGAAAGTTGATGATAGAAACACTAGATCAATTTGTTATTTAACCTTATAATTTGTTTCTTTGGTGTAGTTTAACGGGATTTTTTTTTCAATTTAAACAGGGGGTATTTACAAATTTTGGGATTTCAAAAGTCTGTAATAATTTTAATGGATTTTTTTACTTAGAATGGATAATTGGGTAACTGTCGTAATTAAATGTGCAACACCGGAACTGGATGGTTAGGTTAGATTTACACAGTTGGAACCGGGAGGGAAAAGGCACAGGGAGCACGGTGATGAAAATGCACCGGGAACACCGAGATGAAAAGGCACCGGGGACACCAAGATGAAAAAGGCACCGGGATATGAAGAAATACTGGGAACACCGGGATATGAAAAAATACTGGGAACACCGGGATATGAAAAACTACCAGGATGATTGGTAATTATGGTTACAGAAAATTAGGCATGTAACTTGAGAAAATTTTAATAAATTGATACACTCCACCCGTGCAAGGCCGGGCATATCAGCTAGTAATAAATAAAGGTTTTGATTTCTGGTTTTGTTGTTATTATGAAAACTACGTTTTGAAAGTAAACACCGCAGTATGTTTGTGAATCAAAAATACAGCAATCTATAAAAAATTACAAAAGTTTTAAAATGCTTTGGTAATACACCTAAGTTTAAACTTAGGTTTTTGTTAACCTGAAACATTACCTAGCTTGTCTTTTAAATTTTTTTTAACTCTATTCTCTCCTTAAAAGGGAAACTGTTTAATTATTGTAAGTGTAAGTTTGGAGTTAAAAAATAGATTATTGAAATGCGTGTTCCCCTGTTTTTAGTTTTTACGACAAAACTACTGTAATTTCACAAAGTTAAAAAAAAAAAAGATATTAACAATATTTTTCAAAACGCGGGATATTTTTAAAAACAAAGTTTGAATGTTTCTAAAAAAACATTTTAAAGTGTTACTTTGATTAAATCAAACAATGCTTAGTGTCCCGTACTAGTTTTTATTAAAAAAACTTAAAGGTAATCGAGGTAAAAATAAACAAACACCTTGCTTAACAGTAGAACTCGTGCAAAAATACTAATGGAATGGAACAGGCAGTGTCATTATTTATTTCCTTTTAAAACAATTAAATGCCTCCGAATTTTTACCACGGTAAATTAGTTTCTAAAGATCGATACGTGCGGAAAATGAAAACTAAACCGATATCAAAAAGACAACAACAACAATAATGCAGTTTAAACTGTGTTTTAAACCTTTCTCACACATCCACTTAGTTCTTTACTCCGTGAAGTTTAAATAATGGGGAGTGAGTCGGAATCTGTATTTCCAGAAGAGATGAAAGAATAATTGTCTCTTTTAATTTGTCTTTGTTTCAAAAGCGTGAAAGCAAGAGGCATGCCTGGCCATTACTCTTGATGGCAAATGATAATACCCGCAGAAGTTTCGACCATAATTCAAGTTACGAAATGCGTCACAGGCCGAAGAATTCGCCTTTAAATGAAGTCTTTTGTGCATTTTTAACGAGGGAATACTACTTGTTCTACTTTGGGAATAAATATTTCTGCCACAGTTTTCGAACAATGAACTCTCCTGAAATGGCGCCAGCAGATATGAAATTTGTTTGGTTCTTTTGTCGAACTTTCATATTCTGATGTGTTTCTCTGTTTCTGAAGTTTTAGGTAAAGGGTTTCAGTAGACTAATCTAGGTTTATTTTGGAAAAAAAATAGCTGAGCAGATCACTCGAAAATTAAACCTATCGTGATACCTTTTCTCTACAATAAATATTTTATTTTAGACTTTTTGATTCCATTAAGACAAAATATCCCCTACTAGACAAAGATTCAAATTAATCTTTGGAGTTATTATGCGTTGAATAAAATATAAATGCATGTTCTACTTGCATTTCTTGATATATCCCAACGGTATCTATTTTAACTAATAATTGTTTTGTATTTGATCTTACAGTAGAATTGAACTTTGATTTATCATAAACATTTTTAACTAGACCCTTTTACTTTTTACTAGAATCTTAACCGACTTGGGATTTCTTATTTTTTTTTAATTAGTTAAACATTTGCATCGCATTTTATGACATTGATAATCCCCATTGACTCACTTTCTGATAGAACATTTTCTGCTTTTTTTGTTATGATATTGCCCACAATATTTGAACCAAAGTTTTCGCTCTATCTTCTTTGGTTTCTTAATATATTTTTAAAACTTTCTTATTTTGATGCTAGGAACGCTGTAAGCCTTATCAACGTATTAAGGATAATCACTTTACTATGGGCGCTCCTTACTTCCTTTATCTGAAAAGAAGTTTAAAATGTTTACAGAAAACAAGTATAAATACATTTTTCTCTTCTGATATGATTTATCTTAAGAATTACATCTCATACCTCAGGTTATCCTATATTTATAATAAATAAGTATTCTACTTCATCTCATTAGTGCGAAACTACTCTTTCTTTCCTGTAATGAATAAGTTATTGCAGACAATGATTTTTAGCCTTTCGGGCCTAATTCAAAACAATGTTCTTTTATTTTCTACTTTAAAACAAATCTAAAAATTTGGACTGACAACCAGTAAAATTATTATCTTGAGGCTATAATCATCTATGGATAACTGGTGAACAAGAATTTCATTTTGTATAACCTTCTCAGTTCGGGATATACCTTATGTTATTTCGGTTGGAATAAATGGCAGATCTGTTTAAAAGTTGATAATGGGAAAATAGGATTCAAATATTTCTTGCTCAAGAGATAACAGTGTGTACTGATGAAATACTAGGCGAACTGGAAATAATTCTTCTTTCTGGAAAAATATTTCTTTACCTTTACCATTACAAAGAAATAACACACAATTTACCTCAAGTAAATTGTTAAAGTTTTAAAAAAAAGTTTTAAAGTTTTAGTAAAAAGTTTACTACTGTCTCTTATCCCCCCCCCTGTTTTATCAGTTCTTGGGGACATTATTGTCCCAAACATTGCCATTCGGCAGTGGTCAAACATGGCCCTCCGGTGAAGATTACCGTCACCTGACGCATTCGCAACCGAATCGCACATTATGCGGGCAGAAACCAGAACAAGAACTGCGAAGAAAATGGGGACAACAGCAACAACAAAGAGGGAGGGGGAGAGGGACAACAAAAAGAAACATCGCCACTCGTATTCTCCTTCCATCGGAAAAGATGTTTACTGCACGGATTTATAAGCCGTCGCCTCCCGCCTTTGTTTCCGACGAACGGTAGCGACGACGCATACGAAAAAAAAAGGGCAGTTCCAAAAGCAATTTCATAACAGAACGCGTCGCTGCTGCGGGATTTCTGTCCGAAAGCGTCAACTTCTGGAAATATGAGGCGGCTTTTAAAAATCGCGACGCCGGCGCTTTTTATCAAAACCTCTCTCTCTCTCTCTGTCCCTTTTTAGAGAGTCCGGGTGCTTCGGATTGTTGCGCTTTTTACATACACTCAACGCAACATTGGGAAGAACGACGGAACCTCCCCGGGACAGACGGGGAAGAGTTCGGTCTTTTTGGGGAGATAAGAACCAGTGTTGTCTGTTTGGAAAGGGTTCCTGTAGTTTTCCTTTGTGATGACTGCTGTGTTGAGATTTTTTGGTAGACGTGGTGGGTGTGTTATCGCTGTGTTTTATGAGGGTGAGCTGTGTGAGATTTCTCTTCCAAATCGAATGAAGTAGTAATAAGCAGGACTTTTTCATAAAGAGGGCATCATATATTTTACAAGTTTGGCTGTGAACCAAAATATGTGTCTGGTTGGAGAAGCATAAAATGGTCTGAAATATCGTTTCAGTGACTACTCTTTCTCATAATTCGCATGTTTCAAACAAAGTTGAACAGTTTATGTTACTTGTTCTGAGGCCCGGTGTTATTTCATTTATGAAATAGCATTATGAAGTTATTTCATTCGTTCTAAGACAAACATTTTGTATCTTAACAAAATTTGTAGGCCATAGAACGTAATAAAAGTTGTTGGTAATTCTCCTTTGTACTAATTAAAAGTGTAGAATATTATTTAAGTGTTATTATAAGTGTTATATTGCTGAAAGAACCTATCGTTTTGTTAAATATGGTAGAACAAAGAATATTCCAAACAAAACCATCAGATTCTACGAAAGTTCTTTGAGGAGAAGAATATCAAAGCTTCATTGGCGGGTCTATTACATCGTAAACTTGCAAGGTGGCCGTAAATTTCGGAAAACCGAACCCGAAATTACGACGACTGAGTTTTTTTCCCCCGAATGGACCGAAAATAGAACCTTTACTTCTCTTCCCCTAAAGAGAACAATCCAGCGAAATCACGTGTCTCAAAATATGACGAAGGCAATGTCACATCACTCCCCTCTCGAAAAGAAAAAAACTTCGCCGTTCGCACCCGACATCCCTCTCATTATGCATGCCAGGAAATTTGAATAACATTTCGAAAACTGGGAATCCGCCTGAAGCCATAGGGTGAGAAATCTCCGGTGTTCTTTTTATGTTCTATCTGGAGAAGATTCTTTTTCGCGCGGAATGGTCCCCGACACGACGAACTCTCTTCGGCTGAGGTCCCCAGATGGAGAGGGAAATCGCTGCGAGCTCTGTTGGATGTCTTGTTTGTTCTATTAGTTGTTGATGGTGAATGCGTTGTGTTGGTGTTTAGAGTAGATATTTATGAGGAGTATTCTTATAATGGTTCAATTCCGTTAAATGTCTCGGTAAAGATGAGTTCATCGGGCTGTTAAGGTGCCAACAAAGTTAAGGATGTTGAAAACCGAAAGTTTCGACCCCAGCTATGGAGGTCATCATCAGCAGGAATCAAAACTTCCAACGACATATAAGCAGATTGTCGGGTGAACTGTGAACCTAAAAGGATGACGTCAAAAAGATATAGTTGCCTTTTTTTGGCAACTTTTTTGGAACAAATTGCATATTTAGTTATAAATAGTTTTTTTTTGTTTAGTAACAATAATTTAAATTTGTTAATTAATAGTCAACGTTTGCCTAAAAGTAAAATAATGACTTATGAGTAGTGACGTCAAAATGTTGTGATGATAACATGGGGAAAGTCAAAGAATGAGGAAATGTGTCAGTCTCCACCTATATAAATAGAATAAATCAAAGAGTGAAATAAAAAATCGTACAATAAAAGATAACTGAACAAAAAAAGCAGCTATGAACGTGTACTTGAAAAAAAGAATATCAGCTCATTATTTCGATTAACGCTACACGTTGCAAGTGAAATCACCTGAACAAAATAAATTGAATTGTTCCACGAGGCGCATTCTAACTTTTTTTCACAAGAAAAAAAATTACATCCTTCCCTTTTGCAAATCTTACAATCACTTTAACAACCCATGGGGTACAAAGACGAAGGATCGAAAGTTTAATATTTCTCTTCGGAACCGTGACCAAAAATCTCAAAGAAATAAAAAGAATCGAGAAGGACTAATTAGTGCTACAGGAATCCGCAGTTAATCTGCTTTTGTGGAGACTAATTATTCTTTTATTTCTGCTTAACTTCATTAAGCCGTTATAAAAGACGAGAGAAAAAACCGCTACGTCTCCGCTTCGCATTCTCGGGCGTCATTTAAGAGTACCCAGCTAACGAGAGCTTTATGAAAAGCACGTGTGCGGAGGGAATAATTATTTTTCACAGCAGGGGGAGAAGAAATGGAACGGAAAAACTAAATGATAAAGCGAAAGCTCGGATTCTTGGGTTTTTATTCGGGTGTGTAGCAAATACGTCCTTTGTCAGAGAGAAATGGGGTTGGTTTGCAAGGAGTGTTGTTTGTTTTCGCGGTTGTGTTTGGAATTCGTTTTTTAAAAGGAACTCGGTAAGCAGTTTCTTTCTTTAAACACAAGCAATTTGAAATGGAGAATGGTGCGGAATGTTTCATGTGCTAATGATTGCAATTTTTATTGTGGTAAGAGTTTAGGCCATGCCAGAAAGCCGAATGTCATGTTTGATAATTGTATTTATCAGAATATGGTAGCATTTGGCTGTAAATTTTAACCAGTGTTCATATTCAAAAGTGTTGTGGAGAGTTTGATTTGCTTGTTTATAATGTTTCGTCGTGTTCAATATGTAAAAACAAAAACCTAACTTCAGATAACTATTAAAAATAATCAACTATTTTAAATTTGTTATTCCAGCGAATAAAACATATACAAATGCCAGCCATTGACTATTAGATCATTAGGCTTTTTAGTGAGAACATTATTGGACACATTTTTGTTATTTAAAGATCGATCAGGATTGTTTCTAACAAATACCTCAGTAATTTCAGTTTCTGTTAAAGTCCGTAATACGAGTGTCATTATCTTCATATAGAAATGTAATCGAATTTTTATATCAAGCCCAATTTTTCTTTTATTATCTACATTCTATGTAAATATCCAAATATAATTTTAACATAAATAAATATCTTAAGAAACTACCTGATTTTATTGTAATAACGTGTTGTCATACATAGCCAGTAAATTTTTAACACTTTCAATTCTAGACTTCCTGATGGGAATTTCGTTGCGATCAGGACTAAAAGGGTTGATCTGGGTTTTTAATGCCTTTAAAAGTTTTAACGTAACGTAAACCCATTAAAAACACATTTAAACGGGGGAAAATGTACAATCCTGAAAATTTATAAATATTTAAACATTTAATGCGTCATCATATCCATTGTAACATACAAAGATAAAGGGATTTTTTCCACATATCCTTGTATTTGTTTAAAAAATTATGAGTAAAAATGCAAATCGTTAGTTATTAGAAAAGTCGGCGTACCCAATGTAATGTTCACTATATAGGTTTTTGAGAGTAAACCGTGATATTGAGACAACTCTATGTTTAATTTAACTTTAATGATGCTTTTATGGTAAAAGAATACTCACATAATATGCATGTGATGACTGAATTATATGAACCTCTTATACTATTTATTTAAGTATTAAGTAAAAATGGATTTAATCAATAAATCAAAAGGAACACCATAGAAAATCCGATTAAAATTCCTATCATACTTTCAACAACCAGCCTAAACTCTTTAAAAAAAGAATTGTATTTATTTCTATTTAGAAAGCTTATTGTGAGAAAGTCCAAGATTTAAAATCCCAACAGTACCACTGTTCTCTCAAAAAAAAAAAAAGTAAGAGAGAGGACGCCTGTTTTTTCACCATTTTTTTCACGCCACCGCCAGCCGTTAGTTAGGGACTTTCAGATTTCCGATGAAGAAAAAAAGAACTGAAGTGACGTGAGTAGAATTCTCTCGAACAGAAGAATCTAACGAACGCAGAGTATGGAAATGGAACGAATTACTATCCGTTCCCTTTCCATCCGTGCTGGGAAAATTCGGCGCAAAATTTAATGTAAATACTCTTAGTGGCAGACAAATATTTGTTTCGAGTATTAGTGTAGTTTGATGTGGTAGATTTCGAGTTTTTCCGAGTCAAAGCAATTTGAGTTTGAAAACAAAACGTAATTGTAGGCGACACACTCCTGAGATTCAATTTTCTTTTATTTATTCTGTTGATCAGTGAACTGAATACTTCCGTTTCTTGGTACACATTGCTATTTGCTTTGATAAAAAACAATTTATCTGTGTACACAAAATGTTATTTACGAAACTTAACACTGAATGTTAATGTTAAAAAAAATTATTGTTTCCGAATTAGTTTAAGAACTTAATTTATGTAAGGCAGTATAATTTGTAGTTTATCAAATTCATAAATTTGTTCTAAACTTATTGAAATATTATTTTGACATTCTTAACCTGTATGAGAGTAAGATTACTTGCATTTTTATTTCATTTTAATACTTTTTCAAAAATTTTAATTTGAGTTTATGACTAATATATACTATTTCTTTTATTTATTCTCGTTTGTATTCTAAACTATGTGTTATCAAACCTTTTAAAAAGTATTTAAGTAAACGCATTTTTAAAGGTTTTATATGTTTCTATGTATTTTAAATGTATATTATTTATTAAATTTATGTGTTATATCAATTATCATTATCACAATTATATTTTTATGAGAAGAATATTTTTTAAAAGCCATAAGTTTTCTATAAACCAGAATTACCTGAGCTTGTTTGCATTTTCAAAATAAGGCATCACTTATACAAAAGTTTTTCTGCATACTAACAAACATGTAGGAAAAGAAGGTTTTACAGGTCAAGTGTCCCAAATAAAGCTCTGCAAGAAAAACAACTCACGAACTTCGTTATCCCCCAAACCTTTTAATGGATAAAATATATTTTTCTCATTGAAATTACGTGCTATTAATGTTAACTTTATTTTTATATCAGAAAACTTTCACAAACAAACTATGTCTGACAACTATTTTCCCAATCATCTTATCGTTTTCAATTACATTTATTGCCTAGTTACGTATAGAGGTTAGATTTTACTTAAGAGATTTCAGTATTTTGTAAAAGTTACACGGAGAAATAGAACAAAATAAAATTTAAAAAAATGGTAATTTTTTTAAAAGGTTTTTTAGAGAGATAAAAATCTTGACATTTGATAAACTTAGGGAAGTTGTGTTTCTTTCTTTATTTGTTTTTCCTATTTATATATTTAAAAGAAAACTACTTCATCATTAATGAAAAATTATGTATCTCAATATAAATGAAATGAGAAAGTTTGAATTGAAATCCTCATTAGCACATGAATTTGTATTTTTAAATTTTTATCTGGTTTGGTTATTTTATAACTAATCAACTCGAATATGGCACTATAAAAAAATTTTGATTTAAAAATATTTTAATATTATATATGAAAGAATGTAGGTATCATACATATTTTTTATTATTATAATTATTCAGTGTCATTACATATAGTTTATACCACATATTTGCATCAATAATTATCATTAAATATGAAATCAAAATAAATAAACACAACTCTCCTAAGCTTATCAAAGGCACGTCAAAGATTTTTTCTCAACCCCCCTTTTTTAAAATAAAATTATTACTTTTTAATTTTTATTTTATCCTATTTTTCTCCGAAACATATTTTGAAAATGATACAATGATTTAATGTGTGTTATTTAATAACAGGAATGGGAAATATAATAAGTTTTCAAGTAAATATTTTTACTATTTTTATTAGTATGAAATATATATTGCTTTAACAGGTTCGTATGATCCTAAAAGACAAATCATATTGCTTTAATAGATGTCATTACTTTATATAAAAAATACAGAAAAATACCAGACATACTACTATATTTATTAAAGTACCTAATCTAAAAATATTTCATAGAAAGCTTGACCTATAAAGTAGTTGAAAATTTTTTACAATAAATGATGGGTAATAAAACCATGAAAGTTAAAGGACGAGAAATATATACAGCGACTTAAAGTACTCCCTATATTTCAAAGCACCTTAAACGTCATAAAACTAACTATCAGAAAAAATAGGCATTGTGAAATACCACAGCGTGAAATCTTTTTTCCTATTTTACACTCTCTAATTTTCTTCAAATAACCTTTTTTGAAAGTCGAAACGGAATTCCCAGTAAGTCATTTAGACATTAATTTTCCACATCACGGTGTAATTAAACTCTAAAGCGAGTTTTTCTCAGAAACCCTTCGTAAAAAAGTTTTCTTCTAAGCTTAATTTTAAGTTAATACCGCGACGCCGGGATTAAAGCCATTCCTGAAAATTTCAACTCCCGGATTTTCTGGACCGAAAAATTCGGAGTGACAGAGACAATCACAGTACCCATAAAAAAGGCATATTGCATTTTGCGATGGAGCCTTTATGCATTATTATACGACACATTATGAATGCATTTTGTGTAAGAAAACTTAAAGTAAAAAAAAGGACAACGTCGTAATGAAAGTGAAAAATGTCCCTTTCCACGACTTCTAGGGTGTTCAAGTGGCTCACCCTAGCAGAATAACAACCTGGAAATTGTATGTCGTTAGAGAACGGGTTCTAAAAACAGACACTAGTAAAAAAAGGGGGCGCGTAGGTATTATTTTTTCGTGTCTCTTTTACGCGGGCCTTCCATTTCAAGTGAAGGATTACTTTTATTCCATAAAGATTTTTCCGGGTCCCGGCGTTATTTTTAAGTACGGTTGAAGAATTCTGGGAAATTCACAGCCATTTTATGTTATTACAATGGCTTTTTCCCGCTCACTTGAGAGGGATAGGGACACGAAAAAACGGGATAAAAATGTGAAATAAATTCTGAAAGAATATGTCTCGAAGCGTTTGCTTTTCATTGGAAAGAAAAAGAAAGGATTCTTTCGTGTTTCTTAGAAAGTATTTGAAACGTAGACCGGACACCGGATGCTAATATTTAATAAGGGAAAGGTTAAACCACATAAAAGGATTAGTTTAAAAGGATTTCTTATAAACTGTTGAAACGTAATAAAGTGATTTCAGTTTTTTAGTGTGTTCTGTAACACTAAAATCAAAACTATCTTTATGGTTAGGTTTATAGATCATTCTCTTTCTAAGATATTATTTTCGTATGTATTCGTATTTAGAGGATTTTAGTTAACCTCATCCCCCCCCCATATTATTTTATTTTGGTTGTTGCTTTAGAGGCTAATAGAACGGTAACGAATACTGTTACTTAGAAGTATTCAAAACGTATTGAGTAAACATTTTGTAAATACGCTATTTGTTTTCAAATACATTTTTATAGAAGGAATGCGTAAAAGTAATAATTTTTATTGATGAATTAGTGTCGTGTTTTACGTTGACACGAGAAGAAAATCTAGTTCTTAATGCTCAATGCTATTAAAAGATAAATTATTACTACCGAAATAGGTATAAAATATCTAAA
This sequence comes from Tetragnatha montana, assembly GCA_963680715.1. Lineage (NCBI taxonomy): Eukaryota > Metazoa > Arthropoda > Arachnida > Araneae > Tetragnathidae > Tetragnatha > Tetragnatha montana. The sequence goes on from OY796685.1 coordinate 33,669,375, forward strand.
GAATTCTAAACCAATTAAAAAAAACATTTTTATTCGTAATATTTAAAAACTTTACGAAAGTTGTAATTACTTTGAGTACATATTACGATAAAAACATTATAATCAGGATTTAACTTTTAAAAATTTGTTAAAGCTGTAAAATTTTAGTTTGTTTCATTGCTATCAGTCCAAATAGATTAACGAATTAAGAGTCAGTGAGGTAATGACTATCAAGATATTTATAATAAATATATAGATTTAATTAAAGGAAGAACATGGTTGGAGTAGCATTGAATTTAATCCGAACAAAGTATTGGAAATTATAATCAATAGCATTGCAAATTGTTTACATAGAATTTGAACTTATATTTTTATTTAAATTTTGAAGCAGTTATATTTTATCATTTATGAGAAATTTAAGATACTGAGTTAGTTCTACGAGGTTCTAACATAAGGAGGAGTAACACAACCTCATACCTACCTGTTACCGATAATTGGGTGATGCAATCTAACCTTATACCATGCATAACCACCTCTAATGGGTTTCATAGCTATGAGGGGAAGCAATATCTTAGGTAATAGATATGGTTAGTAGATGGAAGTACTTAGCATTCAGTGTATTGTATTAACGTATCAAATGAAATATGTAAGATATTATTTTCGCTTTTGGAACAAGATGCAAATTTTTTTGCCATAACAATAATTTGTGCATTGTGAATTTATAAACTCTACACTGCCAGATTCCATTCGTGGAGGTCATAAAAAGGCCCAAAGAACTACACCTCTACGACCCATCGTTTTCGAGAAAATTGCGACAAAAAATCGTATGACGTCTTATGTTTTAGATATTTAGATAAAAAAAAGTTTATGGAAAACTTGAAGATGTTTCTTTGGATATGTTTAAAGTCTAATATGGTTAAAAAAAACCTTTACTGCGCATGCATGTGCGCACCGTGGAATGAAATAATAACGTTTTTATCAGTAATTATGTCACATATTTTGAATGCTTCATTGAGGAATAATTCTTCGGGGTTTTTTATGTACTCCACGCAAGGAATCTTTTTCTTTGCAGACTATGGGTAGACTTGTTGAAACTCCCTGTACATTTTCTGTACTAATTTTTCTTTTGAGAAAATATAAAAGTAATTTTCATGTTTATAAAATTTGGAATACTTTTTGATTGGCCGGTTTTTATTTGGAATTCCGAAATAAATAACCTATTTACAAAAGCGCAAAAGTCTACTAATACGAAAGTCATAAATCAACTTTTTTACTATTCAAACAGTAACTGTTTGTATTTTAAAATTCAATATCATTCTATTTATAACTCTATTAATTTCTATTGAAATACTTTGAATGGATTTTTTTTCAATGTAAATGCTTTATCAAACATATTTCTTAGTTTTCAATCAACCTAGTATATTTACGATTTTGTTGTGTTTAATGTTCACCACAAGAAGTATTGAAAAATAAAAGCTACGACAATATATATCCGTCAATTTTTTTTAATTATATCTACTCTTAAATTACTTCACACCAAGTTATTAACGTGTATACCAAATATCCATTCTGTGAGGGTATCATGCTTAGTTAGTTACATTAAGAAGTTATTTTTTTTCTTGACTATAAAAAATATTAACGGTGAAAATTGAATCCAATTCTATAACACCTAATTTACCTAATTTCAACTTAAACGGTTTGAAGTTTTTTCTGTCCTTTTTGACTCAGTGAGTACATTTGAAAGAGTGCCTTTTGAGATAAATTTCCATGATCCATTTATCTTTGGTGGTGCCCAAAACGCAAATGACAGAGATTTTAGAATCTCGTTAGCGTAAGAGCCGGTACAAAACTGAATTTTAAATGGGCCGGAAACGGAAAATGTCGAACAAAAACGAAATTGCAGAGAATAGGGCATTTCAAGTGCTTGTACTAGGTGCATTGATGTGTTTCGAAATATTGTCATTTAGATCAAAGTGTTAAAACTAATTCTAATGCTTTAATAACACCCTCCATTCAGTATATAATTCAATTCCTTTAAGCTTTTTTACTTTTTTTGGGGGGAGGGGACAAATAACAAGCTAAAAATTGCAATGATTTTTCTTCTTATGAAAATGTAATATTATAATATTCCGGGTAAGTATTCATAACATTTTTCACAGTTTATATTAAAATTACCCTTTTTAAATGACTATATATCACATAGGAAAGTAATTAGTACTTTATCACAAAAACAAACCATTCATTCACCAAACAATATGAATAAACTAATAAAAAAATCATTAAAATTTAAGTTATACAAATACTGTAAATTTATTTCATAAGAATTGCCCTCTTTATTTAAAATATCTCCTACTATCACTTTTTTAAAAACAAATATCAATTTATTGTTTGAGTATATTTGAACTAAAATGGTAAAAAAACGAAAGCTTAAACGTGTTCTCAAAATATTGTGATTGAAGTTGTTTTATTGAATCTGTTACGAAAAATTGATTTATGTAATAGGAATTTTTTTTTTGATATGCGCTAGGTGTTATCTGATATGTTAATATTTATTTTATATCGATCTCACACAAAAATATGGGAACATATATCTGAAACATTATCTAAAATACCACAAAAAAAACTCGACGAGCTCCTTTTCTAAAACATATTCAACCACTTCATTTTTACCATAAGTAGTTTTTTGGTAAAAATATCTTAATTTTAAATTGTGAAAACAAAAACGTACAGATTATTCGTAAATAATTTTTCTTAATTACTTGTGTTTCTTAATTACTAGAATTTTCTATTGGATTTCCTAGATAGATAAAATTAGATATTTCTTTAGATAAAAATTAAATAAATTAAGGACCTAATAATTTTATTCTCATCACAGTTTCCCCTGAATATTTTTAATGTAATGAAAATTCATACCCAAGTAACTTTCACGAGTGTTATCCAGAGATAACGGGTACTCTACATGAGATGAATTACTACACGGAAAGAAATCATTTGACATTTACACAAAAGAACCCGCACAAAAAGCCAAATCTATAGAATACGTGGAAGTACATATATATCCACAACTCCTGCGTCCTTTCCCATCCATATAACAAAGAAGAAACGCGACTTTGGTCTTTTTCATACCGGTTCTTGAAGTGTATGCGGATCACGTAATATGCATTCAATCTGGAGTTGTCACTACGCCAGGAATTCCATCGGCGGTAAAAACTGCTGAGAGCGGTGTTTCTGCTTGCGCTTGTGCTGTAGGGAGTGGTAAATATTTCGGGTTTATTAGTGTTGAGAGTGTGTTATAAAGTGGTTAATAACCATATGAAGTGCGGGATAGTTGAAAATAGGCAACCCTGGAATTGCGTTGCATGATTTTTTTTTATTTGGAACAGGTTTAAGCAGAAACATTTTTCCTAATTCCAAATTTAAATTCAAGGAATAAAAAGATGTGAGAACAAAAGAAAATGCTGTGAAATCATAAAAAATGTAGGGGAAAGTAAGGTAAAAGTGCGCAGTCAGGTAAAAGTGCAGCTGTTTTTTCCCCTGTTGGCAACAGTATAAGAGGGAGCTAGTATTATCACATGAACACATGTATCATAAGCTATCTTTAAAGACTAACATTATTATTTTTTCATACTTTTTATATTTATTTATTAGGTAAAATATGTTTTTTTTAGTTAGCATCTAATTTTTTTGTGAGTTCAAGAAATGTAGTTTCTTAGATGAAATGCCTTATGTTGATTTCATATACATCTTAATTTTTTAACATGACTTTTACTTTTAATGGCTTTATTCACTGCCACTTGACCAGTGGTTAACCAGCAGCTAAAGAAAGAATATCAGCTTTTCGCTTTCTCTAACTGGTGGAATCCTTCTTTGACCCATGGTTAACCGCTGGTCAGGTAGCAGTGAATAAAGCCATAAGTGTATTTACAACAACAGTCAATAAAAAGTTTTCAAGCATATATTTATTCATATAGTTTCATAATAGGGAGTAATATTTTTTTAAAAATATTTGAGTACACTACAATTATCTTTTTTCCCAAATTGAATTTTAGATAGTCAACTGTACTTCATTTGAAGATCCTTTATTTCCTTAAAGATGAAAAGCATATTGGATACAATGCATGCATTTCTCTAATGAAAAATGGTTTTCTTATAAATGATGATAATGATAAGCTAAATTGACAAAATACACTCTTTGTGTAAAGCAGAAAAATCCCTATAATAAAAATCTTCATTCTAGTTAGTTAGAATAACTTATTTGTATAACAAATTTAATTTCTTCTCTAAAAATTTAGCTCGTTTTCCTAAACAATTTGATTATTTACTCTAATAATACTTTTGGCAAAACAATTAAACATTGATTAAAAATTGAGAAGTAGGTAGTTAAAAACCTTAGGTAAAACAGTCAAGTAAATTCGTATTTAATTCCGGAAACTGAATTTCCACACTGGATATTGTGTCGGTCGGTCAACTTGTCGTCTCAAATGTTTGCAGAAACAGACGGCGCCGTGGACCCGGTGAATTATTGTGACATCTGCATTGTTTTGCAAGCAGCGAGTTCGATTCGAATCAACTGCAATGATTTGGTGAGGGGCATTGTACGCTTCCTAACGTAATGTTATAAAACAACGCCCTTGTATTTTGACTAACTCAATCAATTTTAATCAGTAACCACAATGGACTAATATAATTTTCTTCAGTATTTTTTCAGTAAAATTTAAAGTAATAATCTAAAGAATATAATATAAATATAGGCACGTGTATATATTACTGTATTAAATTAATTAGTTGTTTCATGGGTTCTTAATTAAAAAAATTTTGATACAAAGTACATAAATATCATCTTAAATTCTCATTTAGATAAATCTTTAAATAATGCCTATGAGAAGAATCCGTGACTTGGTCATTTGATCACAGACAATCTTTAGTTAAAAATATAAACTGTTGATAACATAAAATGTGAAAATAGTTTTCCCCTTAGAAATTGAAATAATTAAGTTAAATTCTCAAAAAAAGATAAATTCATTAGACATGTAAGGGAATTTTTAAATTGTGATTACTTTATCAATGTGAAAGAATGTTTTTAAAATTTTACAAATACGTACTTTTTTTTTTTACATAAACTACTATTAAAAGTTTTAAAAATACGGAGGTTACAATGAATCTTTAAAAATATAGAATTATGTAACATAAGTTAATTACGAAAATTTTCTTCACACATTATTCGTTTGGGAAAAAAACATGAAAGATATTTTATCACAGTGACAAAATGTAACAATTAATTTATCGTCAGTAAAATTTTCCACTGTAGTAAGGAAGGCGTTGGTAGAAAGATTGAAGAATGCCCAATAAATTGTATTAATCTATAAAAGATATTGAAACAAATAATATTGAAAAGAATGAATAAAAGAAATATTTTATTTAATTTTTTCTCCGGAGCTTTTTCGGTACGAATTATAAAATTTAATGTTAAATGCGAGTTAGAAGTAAAAATATTTTTTGGTAGGAAACTTTTTCCGTTATTTTTAATATAAACTTTCCTGCACTGGTTCCTTTTTTTATAAGTAAAGTTCTTAAAAAGCAAGTTAATTTACGAACTTTATAGGTATTATTTTGTATTCAAAACTGTTTTTAAGCAATGCTCACATTTTTCTCGCAAACCGTACGAACTACAAATTCACTCCTAGTAGTTAAACATGGACAAAGGAGTTTGTCAGCAAAAGATACAGTATAAGATCGTATGCGAGAAAAATCACAGCTCTTTTTCGTAAAGAAGCCTCTTTAAAACCATCATTCCACTTTCAGAAATCATCAAACCCCCATCACCCCAAACAAAAAACTCGAAACAACACCCAACTAAAGAAACTAATTCTCCCCAACCGCGTGAACGCAGTCGCTTCCCATTGGCCGCTCTTCTCGTCCACCGGGCGTCGCTGCGGTCGCCAAACTCCACGAGAAGTAAAAGTGAAAGGTCCGGCCGAAGGGCGGGCAATCCGGCCGACAGAGAAGTCCGGGAGACATGCGGTGGCGAGGACACTAATGCACGGGACACGGAGCCTCCTGCCCTGGCTGCGCCTGCTACTCATCGTGCTGCCAGGTGAGAAGGAGCCCGCCCTTTGGCTAACATAGATTTTATATAGGACTTGATGGAAATATCGGGCGGCTTAGGATTGAAAGGGTTAAAACGGGGGAAATTGTTGTATTGTGCGACTTGAATGATTCAAAAGAGAAAGAAAGAAGAGTTATTGAAAACTTTGAATTTAGAAAAGTAACATTTACCAGTTTAAGGGACTAAATGCAGGTTTAGAATTGGGAATGTATTAGTTATACGAGTTGCATTGAAGTAATAATTAGAATTGCTCGGTATGGAATTTTATTTAATTTTGTTGTGGGAGAAGGGGAATATTTATTTGAGTATGATGAGTAACAGTTGATAAATTTTCTTTTCTCGGGTAAATGACATTCACTGCTGTCACATTTGAGTTAATGTGATGTCACCCCTCAGAAACTCGGAATTGTATCAAAATTTTAGACTTGGGGGGGGGGTCAATACTGAAAAGGTTTAAGAAGGAGTGGATTTTTTTTATTATTGTGATGTTGCTAAACTCGAATGTCATTTCCTTCCTCTAAACACGTGGTGCAATTTGTAAATGAACACTAATGATCGTATTCACCGCTAACCTGACCGGAGTTTACCGACAGTCAAATATTTTCGACAACTCTGATTGGTAAACGGCACGTTTTACATCTTTGACAGATAATCAGAGGATTGACTGCCGGTTAAACTCTGGTCAGTATAGAGGTGAATACGGCCCCGTAAGTTAATTTAGTAAGTAGAAAATTTTCGAAGCAAATTGATTATTTGAATCTTTGGATTCAATTGGTGCAAAAAAGAAAAAAATACCGTCGTATACTTTTCTGTATAAGTAAACCGATAACCATACAATCAATTGTTGGGATAACTGTACAAAATGTTATTGCGTTTATTACTTTGTATAACTTTAAATACCAACTTTTTAAACATGGCAGCCTGTTGGTAAATAAGAATGGTTTTGTGGAAAAACAATTAAACACTGAATCCAAAATACCAGGTTCTATTCTAACCATTATTTACTGCTCGACAGTATGGGTTAACACTTTTAATTATATAGTGCTGATAGAAATATATTTAATGCTGGAAATAATGTTACATAATGCAATTAAAAATAATAATTTTTAATAATATTAAAATAATTAAAAGTATTATACTTGATGCTTATACGATATTATGCAACAAGATTATAATCCTATATTTTGGATAGTTCATGTGAGATAGCTTGAAATTTTTAGCATGACGTTATCATAGAAATGCTGTTAGTTATATAAAAACTTCTGTTCTGAACAAATTGTAAGTAAAACATTTAATTCTAAAAAAAACACTGTTGAATTTAATGGTCTTAAAAATTATAATACTTTGTTCGAAATGTCAAATTAAAGTTGTAGGAAAAAGAAAAGAGCTTAAAATTCAATTAACAGATATGATGCAGAAAGTGCCCTTATTTATGTGACTAGTTGTAAGGGACAAGGAAAAAGCTTGTGCAAAAAAAAAGTAAAAAAAAAAAAAAAAAAAAACAGATATGATGCAAAGGGAAAAATTAGTGAAATAGATTTATAATTTTTCCGTTACTACTGATTAAAAAAAATTTTGAAGTTAATTACAGGATTATGTTCTTTTAGTAGATCATAAGTTTATTTATGTAATACATTACTTCTTTTGGCATAAAAAAGTTGTTTCATAGTGCATAGTGTCATCATTCTTGAAAGTATATCGATAGTAAAGTGGCCGTGTTGACCATTGAGACGACTTACAGATTTTCTAGAGACGAAATAAGAAAGTTAAAAATTAATTTTAAAAAAATTAACAGATAAAACTTCAAAAAGGAAAATGTGTGCATTATTTAAAAAAAAAAATACGGATAAAATTTTTATGAAAATATATTTTATACCATGAGGAGATTATAAGAGTTTGTTTTCATTAAAATTTATTTTTTAAAATCATTAAGGGGCATTTAACAAACACCCTTAGAAGATAAAATCGGTTAAAATTCTGAATTTTCGGACGGTTCTCTTTCACTGCCCAAAAAGTGCAAACTTTCCTTACAAATAAATATCTCTGTTCGAATATTAAAAATATTTTAATGATTTTAACTGCCAACACATAGTTTAAATAAAACTTTTGTTCATACTCCTTTTGATTCTTTTAAATACTTCATATTTATCACTAGGAGGTCTTAATAGATTCACCAACCAGCCTGGTTACTTTAATTCAGATACTACATATAACTTTCTTGATTTTACGAAACGTTGTTTCAAATCTAAAAGCATAAAATGGATTTTTGAAACCAACACCCTAAATGAAAATTTTAAATATAGGTGTGGCGAGCACTGTGGCGAGCTTACTCACCACTATAAGAGTCAGATATATCTAATGGGGTTATAAATACCGACTGAAGCGATTATAACTCCGGAGTATACTTTTGAGTCGTATGACCTTCGGATCGGTATCTCCCAGTGGCTCGCACATGCCACATTGGTGACCCGGACGTGAACCACCCTCTTCGCTGTGGTTGGGTTCGCAGCGCTTCGCTCTCGGCTTCGCAACTTCACGCCTCGGGAGTATCAAACATGGGCCATGGGCTCCGCACTCCCGGCGTCTCACCTTCACCTAGCCACGAGAGCTTGGTTCACGAATCCAGCCCAGCTGCATTCTGGAGGGGGAGTACTGTGGCGAGCTTACTCACCACTATAAGAGTCAGATATATCTAATGGGGTTATAAATACCGACTGAAGCGATTATAACTCCGGAGTATACTTTTGAGTCGTATGACCTTCGGATCGGTATCTCCCAGTGGCTCGCACATGCCACATAGGTATATATTAATCAAATCATATTAAATTAAGCAAACATAAATACATTTTTCTTTTCAAAGTAATGAGTATTAAGAGATGGTTATTGCGAGTGAATAATACCTTCAGTGAAGCACATAAAACTAAAAATAAATATATTTGTATCGACATTAAAATCAATTGGGTTTAGTTCGTAGGGTACAAAAACGTGTCTAGAAAACTTTTAAACATGAGTCTGCAATATTTCCTTACTTCACAATTCTGGTAAAAAGCAACTAATCATATTATGCAGTATGACAACTTTAACTTATGTGCATTAACGATAAATACTTAAAAAATTCCTTACAATATGCGTAAGAAAAATTCCTACGGTATGCCTAAAGGGCGATATTTCAAGTTGAGCAGAAAATAAGGTAATTATTGCTAAGTGGGTCCATGTGTGTTTGTGTGAGTCCATTATTATTTTTTATTCCAAAAGTTCTGGATGGCATTTGAAGTTAAATCAAAATTTATCGAGTGACTTTCTTTGATTTCTTCAAATCCGGTAACGTCGGAACTTGCACTTTCTTATTTATTTTTCCACATTTCATTTCCTTTCGTCCTTGAACTGAACCGAGTAACTTCGTTATTCTAATGAAAAGGCAAATTGATTTTCGCGACTGAATCAGCCGAATAACCAATAGAGTTCCATTTTTTTTCCGTGTACGGTTCTTTAACTCGGAAACTTCTCGGTACCATCAGAGATGGACAAAACGCAGCTTTAAATCTTAATTGGATTGAGAAAAAGATGCGCTGGGCGAAGAAGCTGCCCGACCCACGATATACTCTGGATTGCTGGAGTCGAAGATTGTTAATAAGCTAGATTTGAATTCGCATTTTGTTGGGACCTTCTTAAGAAAAAAAAAAGCCGATCTTTATATCGGAAAATACAATGCTTTTACTCGACGACGTAAGTTGTATTTTCAAACCATGAAAGAAAGTTTTTTTTTTCTCCTTCGTGCTCTTCCATACATTAAATCGTTGGGATATTCTAATCGAAGGGGAAAATTTCGAGGAATAGATAAAAAATGTAATTTCATAATTAGTTTTATCGGTTTTGTGGTGGTGTTGGAGTGGTTTTCAATAATGTCATTGAGTTAATGGTCGGTAGTGAGACTAATAATTATTTCTGTTTTTAAAAAAGGGAAATCAATTTTCCAATATGCCAAGGTAAAGAAATTAAAGAATGAATAGTTATTTTAACTAAAACTCAATCTAAGATGATTGTGGATCAAAGAACTTTTTAGTTGAAGTAATTTGGTAATTTTTAAAACATAATAGAAATTCCCTTTTTCATTAAGAATCAATAAAATTTTTGAACATAAACACTACAATTCTCTGAACACAGAATGTGTTCTGTTTTAAAAAATACCCATGATTTTCTAAAGAGAAGGATGGAAAAAAAATTTGCTCAAAATTTATAGAACACTGTCGATTAGGTCACTGTCAAATTTTTATCGTTCACTTCATCCAGGAAACAACCTAAAAAGATAAATCTAAGTTTATAATAGCTTAAACAAGCAATTTTTCAGAAAAGCGCTTTTTTAAATTGAATGCTTTGGGGCTGCCCTTATTATTATGTCACTGATCTGTATCAATTATATTGATAGGGGACACCTTGGGACACTTTTTATTACATTATTTTTCTGATTATTTATACAATTATATTTATTCAAACACAGCTAATATATTAAATATACTCCTTTGCGCATCTAATAAACATTTTCCCTAACAACTATTATCTCTTTTAGGGAATTCATTAGTACGAATTTACAAAATATCTTTAAATGTCCCAAGGTGCCCTACCAATGGCCCACCTTGGGATACTTTTCACTAAGAGCATATTTTGAAAAATAAAAACTACCCTAATTAATGAAAAAGCTATGTTTAATAATCTTATGTCGGACATCAAACGTATTTTACGTTCAAAATTTTTCACTGATTTTCTCATTTTTGTCATGATATAAATAGCTGATTTTTTTATTTCCCCTTTCAGATACTTTTTTTTTGCACCAATTTCTAAATAATAGTGTTCTAAATTTTTATATTATTAATTTTTTTTAATAAAAACAACGTTTGTTACTAATGAGAGGTTTCGGGTACCTCTGGACATGTCCCAAGGTGACCCAAACCCGAGTGTCCCAAGGTGCTCCATTTGAGGCTTTGGATATTAAATTTAATTACTCTTATAGGTTTAGCAAAAAAATTTCTTTTTTTTTTCTAAAATATTAATGAATACACGTAGTACTTTAATCTCAACATAATTATAATAACTTAAATGCTTAAAAAAGTGCTTTTCAAACTACAAGTGATTTTACTTTGCACCACGCAAAACAAGAAAACTGATGTAAATAATTATCCAGACAAACCAAAAATTCCAAAACATGTTGAAGCGTTTATTTTAGTGTCATTTATTATTACCCATCATAAGCACGTGTTCATAACTATAAAATTGCGTCTGAACAGTGGAGTTTCCCAATGTGGGCCATGTTCCAAGGTGCCCCACTCTCCCCTAAAATCAGTTTAATTTTTCTTGGGAGTTATTTCGAAGAAATCTGGAATTTAATTACTTTTAGACTATCCTAATTCTTAAAAAAAGCTTTTTTTGAGAAAACGTCCAAAGGTCATACTTTTTATCGGTAATATGGACAAAGCACCTCATAAAGCAATCAAGCATACAATTTCACATTTAAAGCATTTAAATCAATAACTCAAATTTTGTTGCATATTTTAAATAACATTAGAACCGTATTTTAAGGATAAATATTTTATACCAAACACAATAATTAATACTAAAAATTTATGTTTATTTATTGCTTATCTTATGCGTAATATTTTATTTGGAGTATCACATTGTGATATTAATAGTATATAAGTATAAAACAATTTTTATACCAAAATTAAACTGGGTTCTTTGAAATCTATCATCCCTAGTTTTTCTCTCAAATTTCAAATTAGGGATGGACAATTTTTATAACTTATTTTGTAGATAAAGTTGCAGAATATTTCGCAGAAATCCTTAATATGATTTAAGAATAGGATTGATTCTTTGAATTCAAGCTCTGCAGATGCCACCGTGCATGATTTTATTTCCTCTCTTTTATGATACATTTCTAGGAATCACATTTGATACGAATAATATGATTTCCGAAAATCCCAGCTCCCCTAAGAGCATAAAATGTAAAGCACAACAGAGAAAACATAACCCTATCTGAACGTAACATAGAAATCACATTCATATTTCAGTTATTTTGTTTAACGAAATCATGCCTAAATTTCCGAATATATCAAAACCACTTACGATCATGGGATATTCTATGTATCGCATTCCCATCTATTTTAATTTTAATGATATACAATATTTAATTTTAAAATTAAGAATTAACACAACAAAATGGAATGTTTTATAGCCCAAACGTAATTTTTTGTTAACAGTAGCCTCCTCTGGTTTTGAAAATTTTATTTTTGAAAATTTTGAACTCTTACTCCACAAAAACTATTCAACGTAAAGTAATGAAGTTTTGATTATTTGTCTAAAAATGTATGAGAGTCATTTGAACTTAAAGTCAGTAGATTAGCAGTCAGATCTTAAAGAACAGCAAAGTAGTTTTGGGGTTGGTAAGCGATAGATAGCAGAGGCAAAACCCCCTAGTGTTTTAAATACCAATACATACCAATACAATATAGAGTATAACAATGCCAATAAGTGATATTATTCCTTGCCTACTCTTTTATTACTTCTTTTTATGATATTGTCTGCTTAGAATAGCACTTGTGATACCAAATCAGGCATTGGGTGCATTGATTTGGTTTTGTTTTTAATTTTTCAAAAACATGTATTATTTTCAGCTGTTTAGTAAAACAACCCAATTCGCATCTTCGTAGATTTTAATTCAACAGTCTTTAATTCCAAATGTAAAATTTGTTCCTTAGTGTGGATTGACGTTACATTCTCAACTTGCAATTTATGCGTCCAGACCTTTCATTGGTTCTTGCTGCTATTGCATGAAGCGTTAAACGCCAAGAGCCAATAGCAGGCCCGTCCTGTACGCCCTTGAACGTATGCATCACGTCGCAATAAAAATATCATTTTACACAATAAAAATATCCCTATCGCGTGATACATATAAGCTTTGAATCAAACCATTAAAAGTAACTCTTGTTTGAGATACACTGTATGATATATTTCCTAACTGTGGAAATATAATTTCCATATACAGACCTTACACATTGCAATGTTTGTTCGCAGCAAATCCCAACTCACCCATTAAACTTTTATCCAATTCACAAAGAAAGCGAAATCAAATCCCTTTCTTTAATGATACGCTAAAAAAACACACCTCGGGTTGATTTTCCTTCTAGAAAATAGGATTAAAAACTTCGTGCGTCATTGGCTTACGGTTGAAATGACGTCCGTCACGCAATCTCAACCTTACGAGCATGATGAAAAATGAACTGCATAACTCAGTAGTTGAGAAAAAAAAATCCCACTCAACTTGTCGAACCTATTAATGTTGTCGGTATTAAGAATTCTATTATTGTTGATATTATTTCCCCCAGTGCTCTAATATAAAAAGGTCTGACGTTATTTTTTATTTTCTTCTCTGTGTAATTTATGTGACGTGATTCATTTTTCTGGATCGTAATGCTTTTTTGAATCGGTTGTTTTCTGCATAGAAAATTAAACACGAGAAAGTGGAGAAAGAAAAAAAAATATAACGGAAGGTATAATCTAACGGCGCGCACACAAGACTGAAGAGGACTTGTTGGAATAGATTATGGGAGTGATTAATGGTTCGAAGGGGGTTTTCTCGGAACTTATGAAAAACAATTAATTTTAGGGCTTAATATTTTCGCATCATTTATTAAATAGGGACAACGTGGGGTCGTGTGTTACTTTTTGCGTCATTGATATTAAAAATACGATGCTTGAAGCTAGATGATGTGTTTAATATTTTGGTGGGGTTTAACGTAGTTCTTGGGTGAAAAAATAAAATTAGTCTTTTGGGAGATGGTAAGAAAAGTGTCTTTTAAGAGGATGGAATAAAATTTAAAAGGTAATAAAATGCTTTTGAATTTAAAAATAAAGTTAAAAGAAGTTGTAGTGGAAATGTGTTATTTTTAACGTAAACCATAGTAGTCAGCTTTTTGTAACTACTATACAAAATTTGGCCCAGTTTGCTTTTTCATGAAGTAGCTAGTAGTATCATTGTTTTCATAGAGTCTTTTAAAATACAAACATCGATAGTAGACACCTTTGGGTCTTCGATGGGTAGGGTAAAAGGGGTAGAAAATTAAAAAGTTGATTTGTATTGCTATTTATGCTATTATACATTTTTTGTGCCTTTTATGCGTTTTGTAACGCATGTTTTCAAAGTAACATAAGTAGAAGCTGATCCCAAAGTGAAGAAAATTTAATTTGGATTTTATAGGTCTTTTTAATTACCAACTTATTATGAAGAGAAAACATCACATAGTGCGTATTTAAATTCTAACATTCATCCCTTCAACGAGAAGAAAAGGCGTTTATAAAGTCCCCCTAATAAATAAATCACTTTAACTTTCTCTCCAACAACTCTCACTGAATAACAACAGAACCATACCGAGAGAATCTCCCTCCAAAAAAAGTGAGAGCTCCATTCGATAGGATCGAAAAATTACGAGAAAATAAGTGTTCCATAAGCAGGCAGAAGAAAAAGTCGTAAATGACGTAGAATTTACGATGGAACACGGAAGAAAAACTCCCAACAGGGACCTTCTTTTCAAGGCTCCTTGGTCCGGGGCCAAAAAAACATGAATGTTTCACGAACTATTGGATGCGATCTTGGGTAAAGGGATGTTATTCTTCGTACTAATAGGGTGATTTCCAACTTTATTTTGAAATATTTATTGCATTGAACTTTGAGCGGTAAATGGGAGAGGCCTTATTTTCTCCAGAGCACGAGTAAAAGGAAGAAAAGGGGTCTCGCTTCCCCGCATGTAATTTAATGGAGTTCCTTAGAAAATTGTTCGATTGTCAATCTAATGGATTCCAATAATTATATATGGAATAGTTGAGCCCGAATTGAGTGCTTATTTAAATTGAGCATGCGTTCAAAAATTTTTACCGAAAATCCACTTATTGGAGGATTTATATTCATGATTATTATGAAACTATTTGTCACAGTTAAAGAGGGATATTAAATTTTCTCTCTCACTAGTAGTGTATGGTTATAAATTCTTACGGTTATATCTCTTAAAAAAATGTGAAAAATTAAATTTACTTTAAATGAAATGTGTTATCAAGTAACCGTAAATCGTACTTTCCATTATGATTTGTTAAATGTGGTCGTTGATATGCGTGGTAAATTGATAGTCTTAAATTGAAATTAATGATCAAGCTTGTAGTTTTTTTAAAATGTTCTTTTTGCGTTGATATACTTAGTTCTTTATAATGATTGTAAGAACTTATTTAGATGTTCAAAACACATATTTGACTTTACATGCGGATGAAAGTCTTTTTTAAAAGTGAACTAGGGTGAAGTGGGATAAGTGTAACCATGTTTTGGCGGTAGTATACGTATATGAAGAGAAGTATACGTATTTTAATGCAGAAATGTTAAGTTAAGAATAATATTTATACTATCGTTACAAATTAAAATGAGCAATAAATTAAAAATTTAAATTTTTATCAAAAGTTATTATATTCGAAATTTTTAATCACCTTGCTTCCTTAATATGCAGTTCATGGCTGTTTACATGTACACATACAACCTAAATGAAGTCATTTATACTTATAAAAATTAAAAAAAAAAACTCTAAAAAGAGAAGGACAAAAATAGACTCAAATATCTATATGAATTCAAGGTTTCATTTTATTTTAACGTACTCTACTTTAATTATAATCACCTCATTCGTACCGTTCATCATTTTCCCAAAATTGATTGTTTTCCAGGTAGCTTTTAAAACCAACAATTAAACTCCATTTTATTCCTCTTTAAAAAGGATCCTTAGAGAAGAGAAAAAGCCTAATCGCAAACTACAGATTGCGTCAAAACTTTCCAGACACCTTTAAGAACAAAATACATTTCCCCCGATTGGTTCGACTACATTCATAACAACCCCAAAAACATTCGGTCCACCCCTCCCGAATACACAAACACCCCCTGAACCCTTTTCCTAAAAATCCCCCAAAAAGAAAGAGAAAGAAAGAGAGAAGAAGGCAGCTATAAAAGCGAAGTGTGACTAACTGCATGTGACGTGGACTCTCTGGGAAAGGAAGAATGCACCGGATAAACTCTGGCGGAAGTTTTTGCCTCTTCTGTTTGGTTTTGATTTGGGTTTGTTTGGGATTCTTTTTTTTTTCTTGTCGGTGTATGATCCTGGAGGGTGTTTTGTTTCGTGATTTTGGAAGTGGTCAGATGGAATGTGAGGGGCGTTTGGTTGAGTTTGGTGTTGTTCTTTTGAACGCTAAGGAAGTACTGTAAATGAGAGTGTGACGGTTTACATCGAGTTCGGTAGTTATATTTTTAATAGTGTCTTAGTTACATCGATTGATTACAGTGCATGTTTTTTTTTAGTTACTTCAAAGTATAAATACACAAATATTTCTATACAGGCCCGTGTTTAAGAAATGCCCATGCTTTCAATTTTCTTGTCACTTTTTGTATCAATTTTTCTTCCTTTTAAGAAAAAGTAACTTTTTTGCCTACATTCTTATCATAAATCAACATTTTGGATGTTACTGATTTCTAGACCATAAGAGACACATTATGGAGGGTTTGAAAAACCATCCTTCCTTAAGCAAATCTGCAGATGAATATAATACTTGGATTAAGAAAAAGCCATTCCTGCCCTGCCGCCACTCTTAGAGAAAAGTCTTATTCTCTTGCGTAAGTCAAACGAAGCGAATTATTACTACACCATAGAGATTTCTTCAACATGCTTTAATTTAATTCTTCCACCCTAAACATGCCCAAATAAAACCCTGTTTTTGTATAATATTTTAGGATGAATATTTACTGAATTATGTCGGATGTTTGATGACGTAAGAAATAGGTTTATGTACTTTAACAACTTGTCACATCTCACCCCTTTACCTTAGAAAACTAAGGATTGGTGAAATACTACCTTTGATTGTCTTCTTTTCGAAACTTAAAAAAAATAATATTTTTATAGAAAACTAGAAAGTCACATAAATTTACCACATTATTCAATGTTGGATAGACTACCAGAAATTGAACAATAAACAAAAAATGTCTCCAAAAGTATTCCAGACTTATTTTAAGATAGTTTGTAACATTTCCTTCGTATATTGATTCAAAATTTAAATTTAGATCATTCAAGTATCTTACAAATTAACATAATTATGTCATCACTCTTCCCCAAAAGACGTTGTTTGTCCCTGGATGCAACCTCAAGGATAATTTCAAGCAAATTAAACCGATAAATAACTCCTAACCTCCTACACAAAATAACCTTCAGGCAGTATAAAGCCATTTCACTTTAATAACAAGCACACATCGCTCCAAGTCTAAAGTATCCCGTAACTCGCCCACCATCCAATAGACAAATTAAGTCGATATCAACCCTAATAAACACATTCCCCGTAGAATTCAACCGCATACTTCTAATCCTCTACACAAGCACATAACCTTAACACCCCAAAAGGATATATGGCAGCTTTATGCTTCAAAACACCTCCAGCGTCTTTAATCTGTTTATCCATCCTTGGCGATCCAGTAATCCCTTCACAGAACACATGCGCTGCTCGGAAACACAATGAACTAAGTCACAAAATTACAAAATTTGGGATAACCATGGATTTTGGTGCTTCTTTATTACCTTTATCTCATATGCTAGTTGTCTAAGTCATAAGGTTGATAATTTGGACTGTATGAGCAACCCCAAAAGTTCCTTCTCCATAGGATTAACCCATACACCATTACCGAAAACTCGAGACTATTCTTCAGGGACTTGATTCACTGTATTTCCGAGCAGTTCCTATTTCACCTTCATTACTTTGGAGGAGGATGGGAGAAAGATGTTTGACCTCCTATTTGACCGCGGTGTGGTTAGTTAGCGATGAGTGGGGTTGAAGGGTCGGGTAATTGGCCCTGAGGGGTCGACACCCCTCAGTGACAGACGACTAATGCCGAGTTATTGCCGGCGTGGACGGGGGTCACTCATCAAATGAGTTGTGTGGAGATGACTGGATTAGGGTCGGGATGAATTGGGTGGTGGTTAGAGTGTATCAATGAGCGATAATGTTGGTTTAGTTTACTGTTAGGTGTAAAATTTCTACAAGATTTTCGTATTACCTTGAGTTAAATATTTTCATGCTTATATTCATAGTTTTAAAACAGAGTGCTATGTGTTTTCTATTCTTTGGTTATTTTGTTAATTTTCTTTTCGTTTTATCATAAAACGTGAATTCCCGGGCTTACAAAAATGAACGGTAATTGGCATTTTTACATTTTTACTTTTTTTGTTTTATTTTTTCGTTTACATCCTGATTGAAATTTTTTGCTCTTTTTTTTAGTTGAAATAAAAGTTAAAAAATAAAGTTAGTTCCAAAGATTTTATTTTTAATTATTAATTCTAATTAGTCTTTTTAAACTACATATTCAGCTTGAGTAAGTTATTTTAAAGAACAACTTTGTTTTTTATTATCAATACCCTACGCTTCACATTACGTTATTTTAAAGTTAAACCTTATAACATTTGCTGAATTGAAGTAAAAAAATTGGTTATGTAATTTTTTTTTAATTGATATAAATAATTATTTTCTTGTTTTTAATTTATATGAAATATTTAAAAACTTACTTTAACTACATTTCAATTCCACCGTTTTTTCTCCACAAAAGGTTTAATAATAACTAATTTTTTTACTTAGCAATTACAGCACCATGTTTTTGGCATTTCGAAACAAAAAACAATTACCAAACACAATTTTCAACCGCAATGCATTAAAAGAATTAAATTATTGATACCAATAGTGTAGATCCATTTTTGAACATGTAAAAAAACCCTCCCATTCTGATGTACAAATGCGTTTCCATAGAAACGATAGCCAGAACTTTTATCGTCAACTATCCGTTACGAACGACGGGTCTTCAAGCTCTGTCAAAACCCACAATAATTATCGCTGTTTATTTATTTAAACACTGACTATACCTTTCTCTCATTGGGTATTCAAAGACTAAACGGCCGCATGTCTGAGATCGTCAATATTTAATGATAACGATCTTCAACTCGAACTCAACTTCGTCGTTTTTACGTTTCGGGTCGTTTGGATAAATTGTGGGATGTTCTTGCGAGCGCACTGTGCATATCGTACAAGAGCGGTAAGGATTGGAATTGCAAATGAAAGCAATTTATTGTGTAAAAATGGAGTTATTTTGTATGCACCGAATATGCACGTATCTGTATGTTGTGTATATGTGGATGAATAAAAAAAGTTAATTTGTTGGAGTAATGTCATGTGTAAGTTTAATTAGATGAACAGGAAAGCTTATTCACCCTAATTCATTGCAAATCTCTCAGTTTTAGTTGGTGTTTCAGGAAAATTATCTAATCACTCAAACAGACCAATTACAGAACATTATTCAGAAGAGATTTGTGTGAAAAATATATGGACAAGCTCAAACGCAACAACATTTTACTTTGACTGGAAGTTGACCACCACCCGTTATATGTTCCATAATTTTGAAGTTAAATCATATATGTTTGGTTCATAATACATAAGCGTAAGTATTCGGCCCCTTTGTGACGTCACGCAGTTAAACTCGTCTGTAAAACTGAATTGGGCTTAATATACATTGTCGGATATTTTCACCATTCTGTTCACTTGATTTGGGCTATTATTTGGAGATAGTAATATACATACATTACCATCTACCTTTCCCAAATCAAGTAGCCCAAAACAATACCTTCATGTTTCGTTAAACAAGCCCACTCGACTCGTTACACGAAAGTCCTTCCAACCTCCCCTCCTTCAACGCAATTATTCCTCTGACCCAACCCCCTATATAACAATGGCCGCACATTGTATTACATCGCGGGCGCACACACCTTACACAAAAGGCGCACACATAATCAAAACAGCCGCATCAACGTCCAAACAACTCATTAACCCTCCTGCAGGCACACTCGAGAAAGAAAACAAAAGCCTCGAACCCAGAGTGGGAACAATGGGCTAAAATATCGTGGGGAGGACACAAAGGTAGCGAGAGTTTCGGAGGGGGTCAATTTATATATCGCCGGAGAGGGTGCTAGAGAGCGTTATTTATCGTTAAAAAGTTCACGAATGGGGGGGGGGGTTATCTACCCTCTTTGAATCGAATCGATTGTTGGGAATTCTGTTTGGTTTCGAGATTACCGATTATGGGGGTATCATTATTCTTTGGAAATTTGTCTGATGGTAAAGGAATGCGTGTTTTCAATAGAGAAACAGAGATTCTAGTACCTGGGATTGTTTGAATTTAATGATGAATTCTGTAGGACGGAGTGATCAAGGGTTGCTGTTTTGAGTTTGTAATGTAGATTGTATGAACTTGTACAAAGCTTTTGATTGATGGTTTTCAGTAAGAGCAACATGCATTTGAAATGTTTCATATTTTTTTTTTTAAATAGTAGCTTTATTAATATTGTAGAGCCTTTATAGTCTTGAGTCATTTAACGAAAGGTGATATGTGAGAGGCAATGAAAGCAATGTTTTGTTAGAAAAGAAATAGATTTAAATATAATACTTCGGATAATATTTTCATTTGATTTTGTCAGTGTCTAATGTGAGGTGCATCCCATTTAACATTGAATTAAAAATACATGAGTTTTTCTTGAAGTATTTAGAGCAATTCAATGCAATTGCAATATTGAACCAATTGAACCTTGAAAGACTGAAAAAATATTGAGAATTGATGTTAATTTTTAAAATTTTTGTTTTACTTTTTAACACATGTTTTAACAAAGCTCTAGAATGTTGATTATACTATCCGTTATGCATTTTTACATTTTAAATATGCATTTGTAAATTTTATTCACTATATTATAATACATTTCAAGACAATCCCTTAAACTTAGAGGATCGTTTACACAATATTTGTGATAGTATATGTTAAAGTGATGCATAAATTTAATCCAACGACCAAGCAATTATTCAGTACTACGAGAATATTTTTAATTCATTTAACGAAATAGGTCTTTTCTCTCTAATCTTATAAATTACATTTGATGCATCCATCTAATCCATATAGCCTGAAATCCAACTCTAATACATAAGCTACAGTGCGACATTATCCATAGCAGTGCGTATTATTGAGAGCGAGCTACGCGAGATGATGGTCTCAATTGAGCATCTAAATGATCTCGTATAATAAATGCAATCCCGCTCTGTAATGGGCACGAATTAGATTTAAACTATATCTACCGAGAGTCTCTAAGGGATCACCCAAAAACTTCATAAATGAATATACTCGGGAACATCTCCAAATCCAACCATATCTAAACCGAAAACTGCAAAACGTTCTTTGATAATAGCTTCATCTCTGTATGTTTTCCTTTGGATTTTTCTCATAAAAGTTTTCTATCCAAGCTCATAGAAAATCTCGTTTGCCAGGAAAACGAGGCATTGAGATCGTTTTAACAGGTACACTAGTCTGTAGATGAAATGTTGGCTTAACTATTCCTGTTAGATGGTTACTACTCTCATTGAGCGGGAGCCTCGTTTCGGGCCTTTTAGAATAAATTTGCACTTTGTTGGGTGATTTCGGCGCACTTTAGCATCTGAAGAGCCTAATCGAGTTGTTACAATAAATCTGATGAGCCTTATTTTGGCAAGTAGTGATAGTGACAATGCCAATGGATGTTATTTAGGTAGCTATTTGCAAGAAATTATAGTGTGTCATGAATTAATTTGGCATACAACCTTTCTTAACTAATTACACCGTAGTTAATTAGATTTAATGAAAATGAAAATTAATAGTATTTAGTGCCGAAGTGTTCAGAACTGATATTGTTTATACTTGGGGTACCTACTGAATTACACATTGTTATTTTTTCTGTGCATCAGTGATTTTTAAGTGTGCAATTTCACAAAAAAAACATGTATTTATAGAGCTACATTTTTCTTAGTGTACTTCTTACATCAATGTTTTTAAACGCTCAATTTTACAAAAAAAATGAAGCTATTACTCCATTTTTCTTCGATTCTAAATCACTTACAAAACGATTATTTATATATTATGTTCGAAAAAGTATTTATAAAAATCAAAAAACAAAAACAAGATATCAGGATATCTGACTAGGGTAAGCACAAATGCTGCTCTTTTTTTTACTTCTTTTACATTCTTTAATCTTTATTTTAAAAAGCTCACTTAGTATATATTTAACTACTATATGTAACTAATATACTATTATTGAAATTTCACTTACTGTTGTGTAGAATAAATTATTTTGTCTATAAATGTATTTAGTGTGACTCCAGCAACAGTAGGATTAACAGTTAAAAATAAATTTATTTTATTAAAAACACGTGGAAACAACATCTAAAGCCAATGCTTATCTGCCTTCTCATTGGTCAAACGAATTTATTTGAGGATACGCTTTCCTTTTTTGAGAACTTTAACCAATCACGGTTAAAGTATTTATGAATGATCATTTATTAAAAACAATATTACTGATGAGTATATTCAGCACTCAAACAATTTGAAGATTTATTTTCCGATAATTCCCATACGGTGTTTCACTAAGATCTAATAATACTTACTTCCATTTATCTGAATTATAAAACTGGACAAAATGTGTGTTTATAATAAGTGAATCATTTAGGTACAGTTGAAGAAAATGTTTCTCTTATTCTATATTTTGAGTTCTTTATGACTGTAATGAAGTTAAGATGATTTAAGAATTCCTAAATACTTTATACTTAACCTGTTTCAAAATACATCTACAGGTAGTTTTGTGAGAAAATGCAATAACAATAACCTTAATAGTTCCAACTGAAATATGAGACTCGAAATTTAATTTAAGGAAACATACAAAATTGGTCTTTAACAAATCTTCCCCTAAAAGTCAATCTCGACGAGCGAAAAAGATTATTGATGATATACCCTATCAAATGAAAAAGTAATTTCACTAATATGTAGATCTAAATTATTTTTAAACTTCCCGATAATCCACTATTTCATACAAATAAACACTGAACAATAGCAACTACAGGGAAACGTTTCTATGGAAACATCGTCGTTACAGTCTATTATCTGATGGCGTCAAAATTTGAATTTCTTCCAAATCGTGGAAAAAATGTGATCTTTTCCCATTCGTATAAATGCCAGCCCATTTCTCAGTTAAGGAGGTATGACTAATGTTCTACGGTATGCAAAACGTTCCATAAACTACATTCTTTTTTTTCTCCACTGATGGGATTCGAAACGTTTTCGATATTTTACGCAAACGACAATCGTGACATTTGGGAGTTTAAAAGTTCCAAAGGGTAAATACAACTGCATTAACTGTTCGTATGGAGAATTTTCGCGAACAGTAAAAAAAGACATGTTTACTATAATGCTGTGAAGAGACTGTAAAAAGCTGTGAAGTATTGTATATCCACGTAATTATGATGAACGATTTACTTTTGGAGAATGAGAAAATATACTCTATATCTCTCTTAATAACTTTTTACAAACGAATATGAATGATTTTAATGTAGATAAAAATGGAATAGATTACGACGTAGCTTAAGGCTCTTTACACAATATAGGAGTCTGGAATTCTTTTACATAAATTATATAATACATAATAGTAGTTGGCTAATGCTTTAGTTGTTTAAAACCTTCGTTCATTTCAAAATCATTTTTTTTTCGTAGAATTCTTAGTTTTAAGAGTTTGAATTCCGTAGTTTTTATCCAAATTATCATTGGGAGTGAAAGTTATTTATTTCTTCTCTCGTTGTTTTATGTGTTTCTCATTTTACGTTTTTATTTGAGACGAAAACGTAAATGGTGTGGCAAGAATTTTTGTCAAACAAAAATGATAAGAGTTTAGTCTATCTAGTTTTTAATTCCTTTACTCGTGTCTTTCATTGTGGTCTGTATAATTTAGTACAGTACATTTTAGAATAACAAGGCTGACAATTATTTTGGACGGTACCAAAAAGGAGATGTCCTAGTAGACATATAATACAATATAGTACTTCAAGTTTACGTAACTGCTTGAGATGTAAACGAAATTTGTCCATACATGACAAAAATTTGACTTTGAGGTGAAAACAGACTTCTATCATTTCATTCTTCCAAAACAGTAGTAAACTAAAATATTTTTCTACTTTTTTTTGCTTGTTCTAATTGTTAATCTTAACGACATAGATACAAAAAAAAAAATCACACGCATTCTTTTTCTTTTCATTTATAAATTATTTATGCTTTAATGTACATACATTATAGAATTTCATTTCAATCTTTTATTTTTCAAAATTTTTCATTGTTTTCATTCTTTGTTTCTACTAATTATTTGGAATATCTGCGGACGAGGCATATTCCAGTCATCCGGGTTTATAGCTGGCTATTTTCCTAAAGGATTTAAGGTGTTGATATGACGTACAGTATGTTGAAGTTGATGAATCTCATTTTAAAAAGGCAATAAGATTTGTTGGTAAGTAAATAATGGCATCTCTGCCAAATAAAACAACCATAAATTCAATTAACATCCACAGAAAGACCTTTCTTTCATTGATAAGATATCTTAAGTAAATATTTTGAGAAATATCAAACATCGTATTATTGTTAACTCAATGTTATTTTCCTGATTTCATTTTTCCTTCTTATTTTCAGCTCCCATTTCCCTACTTTTTGAAAGTCATTAAGTTAAGATAAACATCCTTATTAAGTAAACTTAAGCGCATTAATTTGTTGATGCAAAGGCAGAGTCAAAATAATTATTTAAGTTAAAAAAATATGTAACCTTTTCTTAAACAAATGTTGTTATTTACATCATTGAAGGAATTTTACTAAGCATGCTAATCAGTAATTCTCTTAAGTAGCAAGTATCATAATTGATTTCAAGAGAAATACTTTTAATTCTGTATTTTAAATCAATAAATATCCTTACAACTTTTTCATTTGTAAAAATATATGAGGAAACAAACTTCATTTGCTAAAGGATTTGTTCTAGTCATGGAAGATTGATCTTAATTTTTCTTCCCAATGTCCGTAGAACCGTATCTGTTTATATACTTTATAATAAAGCCATTTCGAAAAATCTAGAATAGCTTCTTATGTTTGTTCAATTTTTCAACCTTTACAATAACTAAACCATCAAATAGCGATCCTATAAATAATGATCACGTTCTTTTATTTTTCAATCTCTTCATTACCCGAACGAGCTAAAGTCCAAATTAGAACAAAACCCATCCACCACTTCCAGAACAATACCTCACTGCCTGTCAGATCCTCCCCACCGAACGAAACACAAAGAAATCGTTTGGCAGACACCCGAGGGCAATTACACCGGAGGTAGAAAAGGGTTGACTTACCTGAAGGGGGTGGGATCGATTCTTCTTTGGGGAAAAGAACAAATCGTGTAAGACGTGATTGATAAATTAATTCGATTAAGGCACCGAACCGATTAAGGGGATGGACCCTCGGCTTTTGGAACGTACTCCCAGGGGTGGGAGAGAGGGGTGCATCGAACGATTTCAGCAGCAATCGGAGTCCGTCATATTTGCGCAGCAGTCGCGATGTTTTCTTAACTGGGAAGAGTTTCCCACGAGTTTTAGAGGGAGGTAAGATATCCCTCTCTCTTTTGAAAGAAGTTCTCCGCTCTCTAAAGAGGGAGATTTTTGGGGAAGGGTGGTTGTGTTTGTTGATCGAATTGGAGTCGGTTGAGAGATGAGGGAGTTTTCGTCGGATCAAAAATCAACACTGGGAGTTGGGGTCGTGTGTAGAATTAAAAGTGTTGATCAACACTCGTTTGAGTTGTTTTGATTGGGAGGTACTGAAAGGCTGTTGAAGGAGTTCTTTCATGCAGCTTTAATTAGATGGAGGGTGAATCTTAATCGACATTTATGATTTAATAAAAGGTAATATCGTCTAAAAAAATTTTTAAGTTGGCAGCTTTTTGGGTGTATATTTAGTTGGCAAAGCGCCGCCGTTTTTAAGGTGTAGACATATAGAGAATTTTATTTTATTCACTCAGTCGATGAAAAATTCCTTAGCTCTTGCGCTTAAACCAGACTTTTATATGATGTAATATGAAATAAATTATTGAAATAGCTTATTGAAATAAAGCTTGGGTGTGAAATTTAGGTGGTATTTTTACTAATGGTATGTATCTATAGTTCTCAATATTTTATTTAATTTGGATCTGTGTATCTTCACTTCTCCGGTTACAGGAACGGCATTGTGAAGAATTTGACTTCTTTACTTTTGCTGCTTTCTTGTTCCAGAGTGTCTTGTTCTTTGGAGGTATTTAATCTCTGTATGAAACTAGGATAACTTCTAAACCACTGCTGCATTATAAATAAAGAAAGCTTTATTTCTTCTAAAACTTCTAAAATCTGGGCCAGAAGGACAGTCTCTAGTATCATAGTAATTGGAAACCTCGACTGAAGGCTGAATATGGTACCGTATAAATGGACCTTTATAGTAATTGTTTTTGTATTTGTCCGGTCTTATCTTAAATCTTTATTTTACTGATTACCTACTATAATTATTATTTCTAAAATCCTAATTGATTAAATTTAATTAAAGATTAAAATCGTTTAGGCCCCATAACAGAGGAAATCCCAAATGTATTTTCCCGTATTTTAATTTTTTTTTAGGATATCCCCTCCACTCCAAAAAAAAGTTTCTGCTTGCTTTTTGCGACAATTGTTTTAAAAGTTTGCACCAACACTTTAATGCTTCGGGAAACTTTAGACAGAAAAATCCCTGCACGCGTCAAGTATTTAAAAAACTCCGGGGAATATTTCAAGAGCTCTTTCGGCTGTCGAATTTTCTGAACACTTGTCACCGACACCCACCGGGGGAGGTGTTGCCGCAGAGAAGAAACTTGATCTCCGCCAGACAGACAGCAGGTGTTTCTGAACGCCAGTCTATAGTTTAGAATCAATGCCAAACATTTAAATAAAATTCTTATTGTTTCTTAGGTTCTCTAAACTTTCTCAAATTAATGCTGGAAGAAGAAAGTGTTTATCTACTTTTCATTTTAGTATAATAGTTTCAATTGGGTTTATGTTGGAAGAGTTCTGAACAACTGACATAATAACTTTCTTAATTCAAAATTATATTTTTAAGTACAAAAAGTGACGTAATAACCTCTGAATGAGGTATGGTGTTAGATTGAAATAGCATATATTAGGTACTTAAATTTCCAGGTACAGATTAAAATACTAATTTATTTTCTCTTTAAATCGTTACGGTGATTTTGTCATTCAGGAAAGGAAAAAAAATTTAGTGATTTATTTTAGAGCCATATAAATTAATTTCCCAAACGGATTGAACTAAATCTGTTCGCATATTTTCTAAACCCACTTCATTGGATTTCAACCTCCCAATTAAGGACCATTAAAAGCGTTGGCATAGCGACTGGTAATTCAATATTAGGAATAACAACCATCTTAAAAAACAATTAGAGCTCTCGCTCACCCCTTACGAAGTGGGATTTGAAAATGTGCGATCCATTCCAATACCATTAATAAATTTCAAAAATAATTTAGCATAGTTATAAGTTCTCCAAAAAACATGAGTGCCATGCGATGAATTAATTATTCTTATGTTTCGAACGAGACACTAGAATAAAACCGAACACTTACGTTATAATTTTAACTGAAGAAGTAACTACTTTAAGCTGTACATAATAATAATGGGATTTTTATATATAGTTTGTATTGATTAATATATTTTTAATCCACCGCCACACAAAGAAAAGTAGAAATTTTTTTTAAGAGATAAAGAAAGAGGAACAGAGGCATTGTACTTTGCTCAACTTCCACCATTAGCAGCATTCAATCCAGATAATGATCCCGTTAAATCCCGGGGGATAGAAGAGGATTAGGCGTGTTTCAGGGGAACATCGATTCGGAATTGCCATGATCTGGTAATCTCCATAAAAATGATTGCATGAGGGACCAGACACATGTGAAAGAAAGCTCATAAAAAGTAGTAATATCCAGTAGCCTTCTTACAATAGAATGAAAAGTCTTAAGTTATTCAACTTTGGAGTGACTCAATGAGAATTCTTTGCTTAATCCAGATTGCATGACGGATTAATTTAATTATCTCCAACAAAGATGTCGAATCCGGCATCTTTGTATTTCTCTGTTGAGTTTAGTATCATGGTGGCTGTTGTTCGTAAAATATGTAGTATTGATATTTCCTATTGGATGTCTACGTCTAGCTCTACGTGTAAAATACATTCTTCGTCACCTTTTATAATTTAAATCCTTCTTAGTTTCGTTTGTCTCTCTTTAAGAAGATTTAAATTATAACACAATTACTTCTCTTTTTAAATAATTGTGTTATAATTTAAATCCTCCTTGGCTTCGTTTCTCTCTCCCTCTCTCTAATTAATAAAAAGAACTGACTGACTAACCTAATTTACGATACTTACACTAGACGTGATTCTTAAGAGCTTGAGCATGAATTCACGCTAGAAGAGGGAACTCTTTGATAGTACTGATTGATAAAAAAAAGTTTGGCTATTACGGCTCTTACACCAAAACCCTTTATTGGAGGTATTATATTTAAGGACTTTAGAGTGCTTAATAAAACAGTCGTAAGCTGCAATGGCTTATGTATCTAGATTTTCAAACTGATTTACTCGTTTAGAAAATTAGTTCAACTTCCATTTAATTAAGTGTCTCGTGAAGTACCTTAAAGACCCTAAAACTGTTTGTTAATTCTCGATACATTGTATTTTTGAGCACATTCATACGAAAAAGGAATATTAAGTAAAAACTAGTTATTTAATGTACTGATATCAGCAACATTTAAGTAGAGAGATTGAGGGGAGGTCTAATAGAATTTAAAGAGCTCGTTTAAAAGTGAAGTTCTCGGGGACAAGAGTTAAAAATAGATTTCAAGCCATCGCTTCAAAGCATCCAGGTAATTTCCTCTGGTTAAGTTTCTGAGAGCTAGCTAAACGCGAAACTCGGAAAATGTTTTAACTTTTACGTCATTATGCTTCGCTACCTCGTTTCCTTTTTTTGTCCTTTTTGCGAACGAAACAAACGAAAAAGGCGCGCCTATTATTGACGAACGGCGGATGGGAGAGATGTTAAGCTTATTAAAGGACTCATTTTCCAAAGTTCGCGGCTGCTTCAAAAACCATTTTTCGCTTGTAAATGACGTATGGAAGTCAATAGGAGGCAAAAATACCCAAACGAGCATAAAACCATACTTACATGTTTTTAAAAATAAAAAAGCGGTAAATCTTTTTCGCGCAGCTACCGGATTATACTGGTTTGGAATAACCCTGGAGCCAAACTCGAAGAAAAAGAACCTGGGGGAAAACGGGGTTGAATGTAGGGAAATCTGTCTTAAATAAAAGGGGGAAGTTCGCTTAATCGTGCCTGGAAATGATCGGCCGTTTGGACCGCTCGTCAATGCTAATGTGCGGAAATGTTCGGTAAGTACTACTACTCCCACTACGAGGGAAAATGAAATAAAAACACAGCGCCTGCGGGTTTTCTTAGGGTTTTTTTCGTGTTTAGGAAAAGTTTTTCCCCCTCTTGGTGTTCTTTAGGAGAAAGAACAACTTGGGTCCTTGTTAAATACTGAGTTTAAGTGACAGTGTTGAATAGCTCCTAAGGCGAATAAAATGTTTACAGTTTGGGTATTTCTGACATTTTAGGCTAGCAAAACTTTTTAGCCAGTCCGTATAGGAAAGATTGTTTTGTGATTATCTAATTCTGTACTCAAAAGGTAAACTACCGTTTTGTTTTCAAGTTGAAATCTTATATAAGTTTTGGTCCAAACGGAAAAATTGTTTACTAATTCTAGAGACTAATTAAATGCCTCGAACTTCCAAAAGATTTGTCCTTACATTAATGACGGAAATTTTAGCTCCTGACAACTAAATACTTCGCTAAAATGCGCCAACTGAGATTACGGAATTTTAATGATTGCATGTGCAGTATGTAAAGAACAATGAAAATTAATTTGACATAGGAAACCTACGTTATTATGGAAAAAATTTTTAAAGGGGTTTTTCTAGAATATTTTACAAGTTACGTAAACATTTTAATCCATTAATTAAAAGATTCTTGTTAGATGTCTGGGTATGTTAATTCAAATAATTTTAGTTATAACATATTTTAGTGTTGAAATAAAGAGGTGTTCCATAATTTAACTGTCTAATTATAAAGTTGAATAATTGTCGAATAGAAATTTGTGGGGCCATAATAAAACGATGTAAATTTATTTTAACAAAAAAAAAAAAATGCTCCGAGATTTTGATATCCTAATGCATTTTTCTTGGGTTTAACTTTTTCAATCTTGTTGAAACCTCGAAATAAGTTAAATCAGACACCCGTGACACCATCCCCTGTATTTAAAAAAAAGAAACAGAATAGGACAATTTAAAAACACAACTCATTTTTATTAAATGTCTATTTTATTACAAAGAGAGAGAGATAATAATTGAATCGTCAGTTACAAGAAGGGAATAAGTCCAAAAACGAAGTTTTGAGAAAATCGGGGAAAAATCTGTATAAGTAATGGAATTTTTAGGAAACTCAAGGCACTGTTAAGAATACAGAACAATCATCAGAAAAATTATAAGTGTATTTAAAAAGGTTTTACAGTTAAATAAAGAGGATGGACTTATTCCCTTCTTAAACATTAATTAAATATCAGCTGAACAAAAATCTTAAAAACCACTTAAATTAACAATTAAATTATATTTCTGCTTAGTTCACGGTACAAAAGTGAAAGACAAAAAGACTAACGTAACACGAATAAAATTAAAAATTACTATAAAATTGGGTCATTAAGGCGCTATCAATGGAGTAAGTGAATATCAATGGAGTCAAATATCCATTGGTTAAAAAAAAAAAAGAAAAAACGCTTTTAAATTCAAATGAAATTTTATTTTGCTTAAGTTTGCAGGCCAAAGAATAAGAAAAGAAAGACAAACTAAATTAAATTTCAAATTTAATCAAAAAATACAATGAATAGACATTGATTTCGCAAATTCAGGGGGCTATATCTGCCGATAGGGGGTAGTTATTTTTTTCCTCTTCACACTCATGTGTAGAGCGAAGCTTGGAGATTTTTTTGCGCACAAAAAGTCAATTTGCCATTTTTTGGACTTATTCCCTTCTTCTAACTGACGATTCAATTTCAGATAGTGGATTAATAATAAAGCTGTGTCTATTCCAGTCAAATTGGAAGGCATCAAAGGGGTATAAAAATTTTAGTACATAAACCTCTCACTGCATATACAGGGTGATTCAGATAAATGTTTCATAACTTCTAGGGGAGGTAGGGTTCATCAAGACGAACAAGAATCGGTATAGGTTAGGGGGTCGCAAGTGGGGTCTAAGAGGTTAAAATCAAGGGTGAAAATTAGCAAAAAAACTCGCATATCTGGGCAGAAAGAGATACAATTGTTCGATTCCGACATTTTTTGCATTCAACCAATTCAAATTTTTCATGTAAAAACGAGATGCAAGTGTTTATTCTAATCAAAAAGAGACCAATAATTGAATGAGGCATGCGTTGTAGGTAGATTAAAGTTACAATTGTCCCTTGGTCAGATTTTAGTTCTTTGCGCCATATAACTCCAACCAACCAAACAAACAACAAAACTCTAGTATTAAGATGTTTTTGTTCGTGACACATTCTACTGCAGTCTATCAACTTACAACGCATGCTTGTTTCATTTATTAATCTGTTTTTGATTAGAATAAACACTTGCATCTCGTTTTTACATGAAAAATTTGAATTGGTTGAATGCAAAAAATGTCGGAATCGAACAATTGTATCTCTTTCTGCCCAGATATGCGAGTTTTTTTGCTAATTTTCACCCTTGATTTTAACCTCTTAGACCCCACTTGCGACCCCCTAACCTACACCGATTCTTGTTCGTCTTGATGTACCCTACCTCCCCTAGAAGTTATGAAGCACTTTTCTGAATCACCCTGCATACCGTACTTTTATCAAACTGAAAAAATGTGTTCACGTTCATTTTAATTCTACAATATCTCTATGCAAATCTCGTAAACAAAAGTAACATATGTTTAGTTTTGCTGATCGCGGAAACAATATTCTCCCGGCATCAGAGCCTAATCTTTTAAAAGCCCGGATTTGAGGGGAAAACCTGCTACGACTAAAAAAGCACAGGGGCTCGCTCAAAAGCCAGCATTTATTTCCGCTCGCCCCCACATTAGGCGGCCTCTTTACACTATACGATGTTCTTCTTCTCGAGACCGCCAGGAAAAAGAGCACGTGACTTCACTTCGGATCATTTCGTGGGGCCAGCTATCCGGGGGAGGAATCGAATTTGCAAAATGCAAGAAAAGAACAGCGTCAGCGCTGATGCAAAGTGCCGCTTTCCACCCTTTCCGCAGGATTGGCCGAGGAAAAAAATATAGTAATTTCACCATGTGGAAAAAAAATTTACAAAGCAACTACAGTTGCAGACTGTGGGTTTGCTCTCGCCGTTTTTAATGTGGGTTTGCTGTTTTTCTCAGGTCTGTGATGAAGTATTATATTTAATTTTTGGAGGGGGGTCCTTGATTTTCTGGTGATGGATTCCGAAATTAATTTCTGGAAATCTGTAGGGACCTCTTAACTGGAGTTGGATTAGACAAGACCAAAGAAAACATTAATATAATAGGGATTTTCCCGCTTAACCCGTAGCAGGGGACGTGACGTCTCACAGACCGCGCAACATTTTCCTCCCCTTCCCCTACCACATACTGGGTCGAATTGAATAGAATTTTCGCCTACCTTCCCCTTACATGACCTTGAGACTGACCCCTTCTTATCAGCAAGTTTTTCCAAGTGCATGCCTTCGAAATTCCACAAATTCTTTCCCACGCGGTCCAGCAGACCTCAGGTCCCACTCAGTGTAACTGTTTTTGTCCAGACTTAGTACGCATGGCTTTGAAACTCGGTCCGCGGAGATTAATTTATCCTTCTGATCCTGGTTATGCGGAAGAGTTGAAAAAAATGATATGAAGTTGGGAGTGATTTTAGAGTGGTAAAGGTAACTGTGAATAAGATTTCTGTGAAAAATTCTAAATTTTTTGCTTCTAAAACACTGGTGAAAAAATGATACTTCAGGTAGTGTCAGAATTTTTTTGTATTGTTCTACAATGATTTTTTTCCAATTAAAACTTGCATTACATATTAAATAATAAAAAAAACCAGTTAATTCACAATAGATGCGTTTTATTTTAAATTATAAAGAATTTACTGCACCATGTGGTTTCCATCGAAAAATTTAAGTCTCTTGGAAAATTGTCAGTGAAAACTTTTATTTTATCATAAAGTTAACAAATATTTTTCTATGAAGAGATAAATGTTCCAAGAACAATGTACTGAAATATCAGAATCATATCTTGATTAGAAAATTTTTAAAAAAATATAACGTTGAGCGGTCTGTGAGACCCCACGTCCCCTGGTATGTTCCATTTTTTCACCTCCCCTGTTACGGGTTAAAGATAATTCCGCGCTACAAAGATTTATTAGAAAAACATGTAAACAAATAGAAGAAAAACACAAAACAGGAACAGTGATCTTCGTTATGTTAGGTATAAAAATTAACACGTGCACGTGTTAATTATAATACCTAACATAATATTAACAATTCATATAAGTTAATAAAGTGAGGACCATTAAAGCCAACTTGATTCGGCGATTTCTATTTAGACATAGATATAATAAAAATAAAAATCACTTTTTTTGTGTCAATATATCAGGAAAGATTTGAAATTTGTTATGTAGTATACCTTACTTACCCTCTATAAGCAATTTTATAAAAAGTCAAGAGTAAAATGTATGGTTTTAGGTTTCATTTTCTTCGATGTTACAAAAGGAAAATTTGTTGGTACGGGAGTTAATTTACTCCTGTACCTTGGTCTACTACAGTCTAAGAAAAGTATAAAATAACTTCACCCGTGAAACATAGATTTTCTTGCTTTAGTAAACTCTCGGATACTCCGCGTTACAGATAACTGCAAACTCTGACCCTCAAAAAAAGAAATCACAAAATGTTTGGAAAAATTACGTATAGTAAAATTAGTTTAGTAAAAAGAAAATAGACTTCTATAATTGCATTCTTCATAATAAAAATGAGGAAAACTGCATTTCTTTAGTAAATAAAGTCAGTAAAATATTTCTTTTGTATTTTAATAATTTTAAATATAAATAAGGTTAAAATTTTGTTCATTTTCTTTTACGTTAATTTTAATTTTTTTTAATCCATCGAAATTTACACAAATTCTATTACCGCGGACACGATAAATTTCCTGGCCATCCAGGACATTTGAGACTGTGTTGTATTATTATATTGCTTGAATGGGTTTCTATTCTCCTAACCTTTGTGATAAGTTTTTATTTAATTTGATAAAAGATTATTTCATTATTATTTTCGTAGGGGGTTCTTTGGCTTTTTGGAGATGAATTCGAAAGTTCTTTTAATAGAAACCTGGAACGTCTCCTTACCGGAGTCAGATAACATCGAATGGGTTTTTGATAACAATCTGTTAATCTCCCGATTTTATGCGAGAAATACTGACTGAATTAAAGATGAGATCGACGTTTCAATTTTCGTTCTGAGAAAAATATTGAAAGACAGAGGGGGGGGGGGGAATTATCGAGCGGAATTTAAATTGGTTCTTCCTTTTGGGTTGCACTACTTGATATTTTTATCCCCCTTCCCTTTATCATTATCCGAGGAGTTTTGTTCCCAGCTTTAAAATGTAGTTTTTTAAAGTTTCAATTGAAAAGTCGAAGCAAATCTAATCAAGATTTCATTTAGTGTTATCATTGCGATCTTAATTTAATGGAATTTCTCGTGCCGAGAGATCTTTTCGAATATGTTAGGGTGTTTGGGCTAAAAAGTGTACGGGAGTTATGGCTTATTATTATGGAACTATCCATTGCAATTAAAATTGCTACTTCTCCGACTCCGTGTATTGGGAACCTTTTCAAGACTTTTTTAGGCCTCGACAGGTTCAGTGAAATAGTCCATACATTAATTTTGACACCAAAGTCTCAGGTTTGAATCCATTAGGTGCTTTTTTCCCCTTATCATTCATTCAATACATATAGTAGGGGAGCCCATGATGCTAAATGTGGATTTACTCGAGCGCGTCAGATAATCATAGGGGGGATACCTTGCGTGCTTTTGAGTAACTCCACCAAATATAAGCTCTCTATGTTGGTGGGTAAGTTTTGAACAGCCCGTCAAAATATGAAAAAAAAACTAGTTACATGGATATACTTGAGAGCGTCAGATTGGCTACAGAGACAGTTAACAATTAGTTGAGACTAGTTTTCTGGCTACTAGTCCATAAACATTTTGTTTCGTACATTTTTCTCAAAAAGAGCGATAGCGTCTTACCGGTCTTGGCTTTACTTTGCAACTTTGTAACCCTCCCACTCCCTTGCCCACCGCTCAAATCGGCAGATTTTAGAAAATGTACACTTTTTAGCTGGTAACTAACCTACCATATCTTTATCTGACGCGCTCGAGTATGTCCATGTAACTATTTTTTTTTTACAAATCTGACGGGCTGTTCTAAACTTACCCACCAACATAGAGAGCTTATATTTGGTGGAGTTACTCAAAAGCATGCAAGGTATCCCCCCTATGATTATCTGACGCGCTCGAGTTACTACCCAAAAACACTCTGGGCTCCCCTACTAATAGCATGAAGTATAATTTTAAACTGTGTATGTGTGAAACTTCGAAAAATCATCCAAGTAATTATATTCAATAAATTATTTTAAATTCCAGATATGCTACAAAACTTAAAGATAACTGGTTTTCCGTTAAAACGTTTGCCGTGCTAAGAAAAGGGCATACTGTTCTTGTTTTATTCATTTAAATATATTTTTTAAAATTCAATGAGTTGTATATATTCATAAAAATAAACCAATATTGTACATTTTTATCTTGGACAGATTACAGCGATAGGGATCGGTGGTATAACTATCCGTATATACGCTATTTAACCATTCAAAAGGATCAATTGTATATAACTTTCCTACTTTTTTTTAAAAGTCCCCTTAGAAAGGTGTATTGTAGGTTATTATTATTTTTTAAAATTTTCTTTTTACAGAGCAGCTAGAATAATTCAGTGCTGTGAAGCAACCGATAAATATACTCGTACTATAAATAATCATATTTGAAACCGTGATGAAATATTTGATCTGAACGTTCTCTGCAAACTTATCAATTCTTGTATCTAAATTATCACATTCATCGAAAGTCGAGCATATTTTTTAGGTTTCAACTATTTTGAATGCACTCGAAATTCAAGCCAAAATTGGAATTTTTTAGAAAAAAAAATCGTATCATTCCCAGATTATTTTATAGAAAGAGTTTATTTTCGAAGCCTCTACGATTTTTAAACCTTGAATAAAATACGTTCTTGTTACCCAATTCGCAATACATTTCCTACCTGTTTTTATTTGGGTTGTGTTTCAAATCACCATGTTTGTAATAACGAACGTATTTACTAAAACAAAAAAAATATTTTTACACTATTCCAGACCTAAAAGAAAAGAATGCAAGTCTGACGAAAAGACCGAATTTCAAGCTAACTCTTAACTAACCAGAAATTCCAATACGTGTAAAAAAGGAGTAATTCTATAGAAGACGTTTATTTAATTTAATGCTAGTCTACTAAAAATACAAGAAACCAAAGAATGACTTGATTCTTGATAAAGCCCAAATGTTATTTTCTCTTTCCTAGTTTCATTTGATTTTTTTAAGTTACGTAAATAAGATTAGGAACTCCTATCCCCATAAGGTTAAGAAAGTTTCTCACTTTAAATTCGAATGTTACTTAAATTTTAGATATTGCTCTAAAATTCTAATAGTAGGGGAGCCCAGAGTGTTTTTGGGTAGTAACTCGAGCGCGTCAGATAATCATAAGGGGAGATACCTTGCATGCTTTTGAGTAACTCCACCAAATATAAGCTCTTTATGTAGGGGGGTTTGTCTAGAACAGCCCGTCAGATTTGTAAAAAAAATTAGTTAAATGGACATACTCGAGCGCGTCAGATAATGATAAGGTAGGTTAGTTACCAGATAAAAAGTGTACATTTTCTAAAATCTGCCGATTTGAGAGGTGGGTAAGAGAGCGGGAGGGTTACAAAGTTGCAAAGTAAAGCCAAGACCGGTAAGACGCTATCGCTCTTTTTGAGAAAAATGTACGAAACAAAATGTTTATAGACTAGTAGCCCAGAAACTAGGCTCAACTAGTTATAAACTGTCTTGGTAGCTAATCTGACTCGCTCGAGTATGTCCATGTAACTAGTTTTCTTTCAAATTTTGACGGGCTGTTCTAAACAAACCCACCAGCATAGAGAGCTTATATGTGGTGGAGTTACTCAAAAGCATGCAAGGTATCTCCCCTATGATTATCTGACGCGCTCGAGTAAATCCACATTTAGCATCATGGGCTCCCCTACTATAAAAGCTTTCTCGGAATCTGGATATTTTAATAGCAAAACTTGTCAGTAGTGCCGGTAAATAAAAAAATTGTTAACTGAAAACCGTTGACCCGCAACTATTTTTTACAATATTTTAAATAATATTCAAACCTTTCAAGATTACTATGTCTAAGACCTGACTCGAGTAACCTAAATTCTTATCTTACCTAAAATCGCAATTCATATGAGCTAAACGCAAAATAAAATTAAATTACCATCCCTCAAAGTATATTTGTCAAACAATAGCAAATAACCTATACATCTAATAAGCTGGATGCTAAAAATATAACAGGACCATAAAACGTTTATTCTAATTTTATGGACATAGATTAGAATGTAAGGAATAAATAAAATATAACTCCTTGTATTAATTCAAAACATTTTTAACTTTCGGGCAATTTTTACAACACTGTGCAAGTTTCATCCAAATCTCGTCCACATCAGCCGATATGAAAGGCTAAGCTTCACCTTAAGAATAATTAGCATCTTGATGAATCTGGCAGCATCTAATCTCGAATTTTACCAAATTATAAATTCTTCTCTTTGACTGCTTTATCGAGGACGACATTAGTACTTTTTTTAATTGTCCGAAAACTCGCTTATTATAATTAAGGAAAGAGCGAGCTATATGAAAAGGTCTTTAATAAAGCAACCGCTCTTTGTCATCTGCTGACAGCTAATTCATCTTTATTTGTCTTTTCCGGTCCTTCTTTCGAACGCGAAATTTATGAGAGGTGACCATCATTACATTTTTTTTCGAATGGAACAACACCTTTCAAATTAAAATTACTCTTTGCTCATCGAAGAGTGCTTTCATTATTTGCGATAAGAAAGTTATTATCTCCACAGTACTCGTCAATTTATTAGGTGTTTGGAATTTTCGAACAGACTTTTGTTTAATTTAGAATTCGCGAATTTAATACGAGAGGGTTGTTGAATTTGTTTTCGAGAGTGTGAATAATCATTTTTTGAAATTTTGTGGTTTTGGAGTGTTTTACTTGATTTTTAAAATTTAATTATGGGGAATATTTGATTAAGTTAATCTTGTATTGGGTGAATTCTCATTGAATATTCCACTAATACAAAGGTGAATGTCTCCAATATAATCTTGAGGCTAAAAAATAAACTCAATATCTATGTTAGAGTGGCTGTGAAAATATTTGTTTTGTGTGAACTTAATTTGGAAAATTGTATTATTTCTCTTTTCAATTCCCCCTGAGCCAATTTTTTTATTGATTTCATAAAATTTAAAAAAGACAATCAATTATGGAAATCAATTACTTTATTTTCAAAACAAAGATTTCATAAACTACTACTAATGCTAATCTCATAAAAATGCAGATTTTTGTGGTACCTTTTCTTGTAACATTTCCGTTTGAAGTACAGTATGTATTCTATGCAATCACCAAATTTCGTTAATAAAGATTCAAAAATTTAGTTACTATCAGTATAATTACAAATTAACAGTATTTAATGGTGTACTTTTAAAACACAGCTATGCAATAAATCTGAACAAATAGACACAGGGGTCATTATTAGAATAGAACTATTATAAAACTATTATACAAATAGAAAAGGGCACATGTGTCTTGGGACAGGGCGGAATTATTTTAGGGGTCGGGAAAATAATCATAATTTAAACCAACTCATATTGCATATTTCGGATAATTCGTTTCAAAATTTTTCAAGTATTTTTTTCTTGAGTAAGAAGAATGCTACATTCTTTTATTTCCAGGAAGACAAGCTAGGATACTCTTTTCTAGTCCTCTAGTGCTATCTTTCAATTTGATAATGGTAAGATGATTTTCTCAAACAGCATTTATTTAAAATTTTAGTCTGGATTCCTTCTAATTTTCAAAAGAAAAAAAAAGTTTCTTTTTTTTTGCTTGAAATCAGTACGAAAAGGAACGTTGATCTCTGGTGAGAATTAAGTAAAGAAAAGTTGTGTTTTTAAAAGAAAAGTTACGAAGTAAGGGAGCGCATGGCAAGAAAAATGTTGAACAGGTGGCGAAAACCCTAAATACGGGCCTGATTAAACCATTTCCTTAGTCCGAAATATTTAGTTTACACATCAGTTAAATCATAATTACTACATGCTTTTAGTAAAATATCCCTTGCTTAGTTTCGAAACAAAACAAATTCTAAAATAGAGTATCTTAAGTCCATTTTAGAAAAATTAAAAGCTTTATAAATAACCATCTCATACAACTTAAAGGTTTTTGTCCATTAAATACAAACCAAGGTAGTAAATCTAATAGAACTCTAGAAATAAACCAATTAAGAGTGATTAATGAAAGACATTAGTACTACATATTCGAGAAGAGGCTTATTTTAAACTCAATGGTGCTATTAGCAAACAATGGTAAACATAATACCGAATACATATTTTAAACGAAATTCCAGTTCAATCAATATCAAACAAGAGTGATTATTTACATTTTGCCTCTAGGTACCTTATTTAAAATTCCGGGATTTATTGAGCCAGCTTTTCCTTTTTGCTAATAAGCAGTACTAATTTAAACTACTTACTTTTCACTAATGGCACGAAACCTGAAAAATCGAGAGAATGAATAAAACATGCTTTTGAGAGATATTGCCTCATATTTATCCACTCATAGTGGCAACAGCAAGCAAAACGTGCCTCTCCCAATCAGAATGCTTGGATTTGTTTGTCAACGGCTATTTTTAAGTTTATTTGTGACGAAAATGGAAAGGCCTTTAAAGGGATTAATTAAAACGGAATGGAGCAAATATTCTCGTCTTTTTCAAACGTGAAATGCGATTATCTTTTCATCGGAAAGCAAGCAATTTTGAAAAGTGCAACAATGGACTCTAACCGCCTATCTGGTTCGAGACTTCACGGAACCAACACGTGACCTACAACTGAGCTTGCGATTGGTTACCACAGATACTACACTAGTAGATCTACTAGTGTAGTATCTGTGGTAACCAATCGCAAGCTCAGTAGGTCACGTGTTGGTTCCGTGTGACGTCAGACGGTTAGAGTCCATTGGATAAAACCTAATGGGAGATGGTTTTTAAAATTTGTCATTTGCTTTTGAAGGTATTAGAGCTTTTGAAGGATTGTTGTTCTTAAAAACTTGAG
Source organism: Tetragnatha montana (assembly GCA_963680715.1). Taxonomy (NCBI): domain Eukaryota; kingdom Metazoa; phylum Arthropoda; class Arachnida; order Araneae; family Tetragnathidae; genus Tetragnatha; species Tetragnatha montana. The sequence continues at coordinate 33,710,028 of OY796685.1, forward strand.
GGATTATTAAATTAGCCTTTAATTGAGTAAAAGTATGAAATTATTTTGTCCGAATATCTGAAAAAACCTTGCACGAGTTTTTTAAGTAACAGCAAGAAATCGTTGAGTATCATATGTATTATTGATTAAAAATTAATAATAAGAGCAGCTAAATAAAAAGCTCTTTTTTAAATATATTACTTAGTAAAATTATTTTTATTGTAAAGCCAAACCATTTTGCTTGTTAAATCAGATCTCGTTCCAGTTACGTTCAGCGTTTTTTAAAGTTCTATTGTATTTGATACAGCTTTTCTTAACTTTACATATGTTACCAACATTTCCAACATTTCTAGACATGATTATAAATAACCAACATTAAATGAAAAATAATAAATACTTGTATACTACTAATATATTTATGTATAACTATTTAATTTTCTTTTTAAGAAAAAGTGGATCTATTTACTTTGTATGAAAATAAAAATAGACAGGAACATACGAATTTATTCAGAATATATGGCGCTTTACTTGTGCATCCGAGTTTTAAAAAAAACATGTTCTTATACCTTTTAGTTCTCTTAAAATTTGTTTTGCTAGTTTACTCAAATTAAATAAAAGTATATTTAGAAGGAATGCAACATTAGTGACCCAAATACTAGGTATATTGTAAAAATGTTTTCAGTATCTACTTATAGCCTTCAGCATACTATTGAGCAGGTTTAAATATATTTCCCTCAGTTCTTAGTACGAGTTTTCTGGATAGATATTTACACATTTAAGTTATAAACATCTAATAAAATTTTATGAAAGGGGAGCTCGGTCTGTCACAGTGTATGCGAGGATATAAACTTCAATAGAAACCTTGCAACCAATTGTAGAATTGCAACGAAAAGGAAACAGTTTCTATGTAACACGTTCCGTAAGTTTAATCAACCCCTCATGAGACTTGATCCAGGTGTTCCGTAAGAAAACGAACAGGATATTGAGAATTTTCCGTTCGGAATACGGAGAACTAGGAAGATCCCCGCGTAAAAAGATTCGAATAATTTGTTTCTGCGCGTGTAAATTTCGGTCCTTTTCCGCTTTCGAGCCCCCTTTGACACCCGAACTTATTATATTTCCAGGGCAAGTAAGAAAATGTGTGCAAAGGAAACCATTTTGTATTTGAGCTGTTCAGAACGACATTGGTGTAAGTCCATTGAACATAGTTTTGAGTAATCACAAAGTTTTTTTGTAACGACACCTGGCTTATTTATGTGAAGAAAACATTTTAAGGGGCTCTTACAAGCGGCTAACTATAGTGCGTTTGACTTAAGCAGCTACTACACTTACTAAAAGATATAAAGAAACGTAAATTCTCTCTTCATATTTTTTAATTGAATTTTGGACTTATGCCATTTTCTTTTTGAGCAACTTATATATAACGGCACGGAACTTACCTTCTGGAAAAAGAGTAAGGAAAAATACAACGGACACCGTATAAGATTTTTTAACGAAAAATCTTGAGGGGAAGTGGTTGTTTTAAAAGTATGTTTGAATGAATAAACCTTTTCTGTAGGTAATACATGTTGCTATATTAAAATATACTATTAGTACTTCAAATAACACTGTTCAACAATGAAAAAATTTCTTTGATGAAAATAGTCATTTCTTATAGATTTTGGGTCGCTGAAAACGAAAATCGCCATCAAAATTCTCAATTGGTTCGGGATTTTCGGGGAACGGCCCCTCCCCCTTTTTACATTTTTTGATGACTTAATGACTTTGAATTCGATTTTCAGTGTCAAAAAGCATTACTGAAGTCTTGAAACTACTCCCAAACGGACAAGGAAGGTTTAAATTTATAAAATGTGAAATTTTGTAGCAAATGGATAGGTTTAAGGGGTCATTACCCCCCTAAAAAGCCGAAAAAATAGCTAAAAATAATAGAGATTTTTATACGATATTTTTTCCTATTATTTTTTGCGCAATTCACCTTTGAAGGGTCCTAACCCCTCCCCAAGGACCCAAATTTGATGTCAATATGCAGCAATAATTTTTACTAAAAGCGGTTGAGGCGCCCCAAAAGCCCCCGCGGAAGAGTCCGAAAGACTCTCAATCGCTTTGTCACTCGCGCGCTCTGGAATTAATATTTTTGCTTTGAGAAGTTTAAAATAGACATAAGGGCATATAAATGTATGGTATACTGAACCTTTTAACTTAATTGGCCACTAAATCAGTCAAACAGGGTGTTGGTACTACGCGGGCGGAATAGAACTGGTGTAGACACTATATATGAAATTTTAGCGTCAAATTTTTTAGAGATCAAAATAGTCATTTCTTACAGATTTTGGGTCGCTAAACACAAAAATCACCCTCAAAATGCTTAATTGACTCTGCTTCTTGAGTAATTAATTTTTTTATTACTCTATGGGGCGTTATAGTTACGAAAAAGTTCAAGTAGTGGCAGTAGATAAATAACGGAATATAAAAAAAGGAGATACATTACCATATAAGTTCATACCTCCAGTGGTAACATCCAAACCATGTATTAGCTCTGTTTATATGACTGTCTCATAAATCGCGTTATCCGAGGGTGAAACACGAATTGAACGTGAGTTCCAGAGCGCGCGAGTGACAACGCGATTGAGAGGGTCTTTCGTACTCTTCCGCGGGGGCTTTTGGGGCGCTAACACCTCAACCGCTTTTAGTAAAAATTATTGCTGCATATTGACATCAAATTTGGGTCCTTGGGGATGGGTTAGAACCCTTCAAAGGTGAATTGCGTAAAAAATAATAGGAAAAAATATCGTATAAAAATCTCTATTATTTTTAGCTATTTTTTCGCCTTTTTAGGGGGGTAATGGCCCCTTAAACCTATCCATTTGCTACAAAATTTCACATTTTATAAATTTAAACCTTCCTTGTCCGTTTCTGAGTAGTTTCAAGACTTCAGTAATGCTTTTTGACACTGAAAATCGAATTCAAAGTCATTAAGTCATCAAAAAATGTAAAAAGGGGGAGGGGCCGTTCCCCGAAAATCCCGAACCAATTGAGAATTTTGATGGCGATTTTCGTTTTTAGCGACCCAAAATCTATAAGAAATGACTATTTTCATCAAAGAAAAAATTTTGAAGGTCAAATTTGTTGAACAGTGTAATTCATCAAAATATTCCATTTATAGGCATGATTTTAAATACATATATAGAAAATAATATTTTTTAGGCAGTATATAGAAGTTTTCTAAAAATAATGTGAAATAAATATTTACATAAAACTTAAATAGTATTATGAGTAGTAGGTAAGATAGAAACTATTATCATAAAAATTCGTTACAGTGACTTGATAAAAGTCACAAAAATATTTAAACAGGCCATACAAAGATACTGGAGGGTTGGCAATTTTAAGCTGTTTCGTTTCTTTAAAATATCTCAGCATCACTAATTTTGAGTTATTTATTTAGTTTTGATATGATATAAACTATATAACTTTAAACTGTCGATTCCAATAGGGCATTCGCACATGACGTCACTTGGAGGACAAAAACAACGTTGCTAAGGCTGTTGTTAGGGGCGGGAACTAGAAGCATCCAATAGAAGCATTCGCACATGATGTCACTGGCGGGCAAAAACAACGTTGCTAAGGCCGTTGTTAGGCCGAGTCATGTGATTGAAAATGCTCTATATGATCTTCCAAAAAATATTTCATTCCATTTCTTACATAATCTCTTACATGGATGTCTCGAATGGATGTTATGAAATTTCCTCTCAGAGTAAAAGTTTTATTTTCGCCTAAAATTTGAAACCTTCGTATTCTTCAAACATGTTATAACGGTCTTTATGAAGAAAGGCGTACGGTTTTAAGCGTTCATGTTTCTTCCCGGAAGATTGGTCCCAGATACATAAGAATAGAGTATAGTGTTACTTCAATAGGACGTTAATTCAAATTTCTCGCAGTGAGATTGAAAACGAACGTATTTCGTTCACCCATCCTTTTCTTTGGAAAAAGTCCCTTTGTGAGCACAAAATATCCCCACCTTGGCTCCGAAAAATTCCCCAGGGAATGAATAGGGACAGAAAAAGGGAACAGCATAAAGTGGAGGAAATTTTGCTTGAATTCTAAATGAAACGTTGGGGGAGTATCCATTCAAAGAAATCATATCATGGCAGAAAAAATGAAACTTTCGAGAGACAGCGGCGTTGCCAAAACCATTCTATAAATATTTGACCGAGTTTGAAGGCCCGTTGTTTTTCAGATCGCGTCGTAAAGGGCCTCGGCATCTAAACTTATTTCCCGTGTAAATAAAATGGAGCCCGCGAGAACTGAAGCGATTTCAAGCTCCTTTTTGGAAATCGAGAGTTACCTGTATCAAGTCGGGTGGATATGCACACGGCCGTTCAGTATTCTTTGGTATTGAAATGAGTTAATAAAAACAAATGGCGGAAGAAAAATTGTGATGTTTGAATAACTCTAGTGAATAATCAGGGGAACTAAGAAATTCTGGAAGGTTATTGTTGAATGAGTCATGGCTTATGGTAAAATACAAAGCAAAATCTAATCGGTATGAATTTCATCTGTTTTATTCACAGCTTTAAATTTTTTGTGTACCTAACAAATGAACTCAATGATTTAAATACTTCCAAACTATTTTTTTTTTAGGTTTTTGGTATTGCCTTCCTGCTGAATGTATTTATCTATATATTTTAAATATGTGCTGATCTGAGTGAACCATTTAATAAAAAGTCAGTTTTAGGAAAGGGAAATAAACTTCTAATCACGCTGATTCTTTTACTTAAGGAATTTTTGTCATGTTTTGTTTTTATATTTGATACTATGAAGTATAAAAATATTTAATGTTGGCAAAGTGAGTTTGTAACGAATATGAAAATTAGTCATAATACTATTCATTATATCGCTTTCTAAAGATATGCTGATACCCCGTTTAAATTAATATTTTATGTCACATCCTGTATAAAAGGTAGCGGTAAAAATATTTAAAATAAAATATACCAAAGACTTAATAATTCACGGAAAATGGAACAACCAAATACTATTTAACAAAATATTGATATTAAAGTTTTTTTAAGATTAAAGTCATTAAAAGATAGTCATTAAAAGCTAACATTACTTGAATAACAAATATCTTTATGATTCGTATTCAGAGAAATTGCATCTTAAATAGTACGTAATTATAAGTTGAAAGTACCTATCACCATTAAGATCTAAAATTACTAAAATAACAAATTATAATATCATCCTCTCATCCTTTTACAGGAATTGCATCCGAGCTACATTAGTTTCTATACATCTTATGTCTTTTCAATTTCCTTTTCCTTCTCTCCTCATTTCCTACAACACTCTTTTTCGCTTTCCTTGTTTTCCCCTCTCATTTTCTCTTTCTTTCTCCCTTTTTTAAGAAACACTGAATTTTACAAATCAATTCTCTTCAATGCCTCAATTAAAATCATACCTTTGCAGCACAGCTCATACCAAATATATCAAGTTTCCGTAACTGCTACAAAGAATAAACGGAATTTGGCCAAACACGACCTAAATTAGACGAATTTTAAACGTCTGTGCTGCTTGGACTCGACTCGACTATTACTCGACGTACCCTGTACTAAAAATGTACGATATTCTATTTGTGTCCTTAGTGCACGAAACCGACGGTATAAACTGTTTGAAATCAATTAAGAAAAGTGTATTTGCTAAAAGAAAACGGAACAGTAATTTTCTTTCGTATAAGAAGCCCTCTTCAAAGTCAAAGCACCCGTGGTATGATTGCTATCTCTGTGTGGACAATAGCAGATGGGTATTAACCCAGTTGTCCCGTGTCTCTTAATCAAACTCGTTGTTGGAAGAAACCTTTGAGGCTTAATTTGGCACCCCTTGTTTACCGACCGTCACGAGTTGAGTTGAGTTGGCCTTTAGAGTAATTGAGGTAATATTCCGCCTTCGCACGGACGTTTATTTGTGAGGAGGTCTTCCCATTATAACGCGGGGTTCTGGCAACATCGCTTTTTTTTTGCGAACTGGAGAAGTTTGAGTAGGTTGCTTTAAGAACGAAAACTTATATGGAAAAAATGTGAGCTATAGTTGGTTGTTTAAAGTTATATATTTTAAAAGTATACGAAAAATTGTAGGCATCACTTCCGAAAAAATATTATTAGTAAAGCTCTCTAAAGTAAAGTTTCAACTATTATAAGGTATCATGGTTTATCTACATTGAGATGTCATGACTGATGTTTTATGAATGCACGCCAACACATTTTATTGATAAAAAAAATAAAACATAGGATTCTATTTTGATTGATTTAAAGAAAACTATTTATCTTTGTACTTGATATAGTTGACTTACATAAAGTTTTAATCATTCCTTATACCCAAATGAATTGAAAAAATATTTACGAAGATCTGGAGTTGTAGGTTTGTTTAATAGCTAGCTGTAAATATACTCAAACCACTAACCTTGACTCAAACCACTCAAACCCTTCATATGAATTTACGTTTATGTCATTCAGGAGCAGTTTTTTTTTTCTCAAATGCGATTGAAAAAAAAAAGCACAGGCTTGTTGTAAAGTAACTAATAAGACTTGTAAAGCTTAATAAATTTAAAATTAAGCTTAATAAATTTAATGCATTTAAATACTTTATCTAAATGTAATTAATTTAACGCATGAAAATGTTTTATCAAAATTTAATGCATCAAAATGATTTTTCTAAATTCAATGCATCAAAACGTTTAATCTAAGTTTAACGCATCAAAATTTTTTATCTAAATTTAATGTATTTAAATGCTTAATCTTAATTTAATAAATTTAATGCATCAAAATGTTTTATCTGAGTCACCAAAATGTTTTATCTGAGTTTAATGCATCAAAATGTTTCATCTAAATTTAATGCATTTAACATATTTTATCTGAGTTTAATAAATTACAATAGGAACTTACACTACAAATTCCACTTATTTAGAAATGCATTCATAGAAACCGTTGTGTTTATTACCCCATACGATCAAACGAGAAACCAGATTATTACAATGCATTGCATTTTAAGTTACACCGAAATACGCTTTTTAGAATTAATATAGAATGTGAGGACATTCAGTCCTCATGTTCTAAATCTTTGAAGGCATACTTTCAATTTCTTGCGTAAGATTATTTTTCCATTGATTAAGTCACCTCTAAATATTAAAAACAAAGTCAAAATACGAAAATGGCTTTAAAAAAAAAGAACTGAGATATTCGATTGAAATATCGGCCCACTTTACCACAACGGGAGTAGTTTCTCTATTGATGATTGGAATTATAAACAAAAGTTAATTAAAAAGCCTCCAAACAAATAGCAGTTGAGAAGAGTAAATAGAAAACGAGGCAACTTAATTGAAAATAAGAGTACAAAACTTTTTCTAATTACAAAAATCATTAGTTTTAGAAAATTCAGCTCGCGAATACTCTTAAGCTCTCTTACATTTAAAATAGAAAAATCATCTGTTTATTGCAGACTGCCGTTGCTTTAAAAATGCTTTCCGAGATAAGAACTTTTTGTTTGTGCTCGAAATGAAATCTATTGTTAGATAAAACGAATCAGACACTGGGGGCCTTTACAACACGAGCTTTTTTTCCTTCTTTTCCCTCGCCTTATTGTTATCTTTCTCATCAACCTTTCCCTTTCCGTTTTTAAATGGCGTAAAAATCCTGAGAAACAACGTTGGGTTAATTTTTTTTTGCCTATCTCCCGGATTCTTTTCTAAAGAACGATCAAACACTCCTCGTGTTTTATCTCCTTATTGTTTTGGATTAAGGGAGAAAAAGGTTCTTTGATAAATAAATAAATAAATGTATAAATAATAAATAAATAAACAATCGGTGAAGGGAAGGCGGGGAGTTCTTTTGATGTCGGGATTCAGGTCACTGTTTTCAACGGTATGATTAAACTTTCGCGATTCGTGTTTTTGAAGCTTTTCAGAAATTTTTGAATGGAAATAAAGCGGTGACAGAGAATAAGAGGAAAGAGAGAGATAGTTTTCTTCTTAAGTTCTCATAAACATTCCATCTTTATGGAGAGTGAAAGAGAGTTTATAAAAAATAGTGCCACATAGTAATTAATATTTCTGCACAAAATGATAATGCATCTGGTATTTTTTTTTGGTCTTGTTAGAAAAGTGTCGAAATCAAAACACTTAATTTTTGATAAGATACTTCCTACACATTCTTGTATATAAATTGTAAATTGTAACTTTCTTCTTCTCACTCTAGGTGAGATTCTAGATGAAATGAAAGTTTGAATTAAAATGTTAGCTTATCCTTACTTTCAAAATTGAACAAGTAACTAAAAAAAATCTAAAAAGCAGTTTAAACACCAATATATTTATTTAATTTAGAGTAAATTTAGAAACATATTCATTAGTTTTCCGAAAATATTATCTTCCTCATTCTCAAATGTAACTCTTCTAAAAAGTTCTTCGAAATATTTTAAAAGTTCTGTACACTTCTTATTTTATTACTTCCTCTCAGATTAATTTTGATGAAATTTGTAGTTTGAATATGGGATCTTGAACTCTCAGCAAATAATTTGAACTAAACTTTGTTTAACTTTTCTTAAGTTTTAATAATCATTTTCCGAAGTAGTTGTCCTTTTTAATTACAATTTATCATTAAACATTTCAGGGTGTAATCAAGTTTTTTCGTTATCCCAAGAAAACAAATATACCTAGATTCACATGAGAAACTTGCATTAATTAGAGTGAAACTTTAAGAAATCAAAGCTCGGGAGAGTATCAAAAAAGTTTTATTTCCCCCAAATTTATAATTAAAGGAGAAAATTAATTTAATTAAAAGTTTAAGGGATCAAGGGAAATCTTCGAGTAATCTTTAACTTCGACTTAGAGATATTCAAGTTAGATGCAATTTAATGAAAAACATTCTTAATTGTTATTTTTCTTATAAACTAAAGGTCTTTGCAAAACAAAAAATAATACTTGATAATATGTTGATAATAGTTGATAATAACTGGGTTATATTGAATGAAAGTTGAGTTTATTATACCCTAAATACAATATAGATATTCTAAAAATTTCTGTGAATGATTGAAAATATAAAATAATGGTATAAAAAAGATTTAACTGGAATTGTGTGTTACTGTTCAAAATAATTAATATGGAGGAAAATGTTTGGATTACCTAAGCTAAAGTTTTTTTTAAGTCTAAGTTTTTCTAGTATTTCTACTATCCTACTACGTACTACACAAATATCATTGTGTTGTTAACCGTATTACCACCGACTTAAGTGTGGAAAAAGCAAATTTAAAATATTTAATGAAATTAATTTTGAAAAAAAAAACCACGCTTTTGAAAGGAATTCGAAAACATGAAATAATTTTTTGTTAACTCCTTGTAAAACGAAAAACGTGGGGATCGTGTATTAGGTATTTAATTCTCAAGCTTCAATATTTTTATGCTTCTTATTATATATCGTGGGTAGATAGGTAAAAAGAGTGCCAAGAGTAGTAGGTGATGAATGTTATCCATTGCATGAGTCCCACGTTTTTCAAAACATCTAGAAAAACAGCTTACAAACGTCACTGAGCGAAAAAACGAGGCAGGCTTTTTACCCACCCTTAGGACTGCTGTCACAGAGGGGAAACCCTTCATGATAATTACCATTCGGTACCGTATCCATGTGTCTTTAACGGGTGTTCTTTGTTTCAGTGTTGGGTGCGAGCACCCCGTCAGCCACTCCCGAGTCCCAGTGCACCCTGTTGGAGCTCCACGCTTGCCTCCAGTCCATGCAGACGCAGAGCAATGACCTTGCATTTGCCACCACGCGCTACCAGCTGCTCACGTTATGCAGGTTAGCACTCATTCTCATGTTGTTATATCAACCCTTTCATTTCTAGACGTCCCAAATGTTCCATAGGATTCAATGGCAACTTTGGGCGGTGTAGGATTGAATTGAACTCCAAACTATGGTGCAGCGTGTCATAACTCCATTCTTCGAGCCATTTTGAGCTATGCATCAATCTGTAGATATTTAAAATGTGTCACTGGATCCCCTGAAATAACCCAGATAGCATGTACGGTTTACCTTCTATTTTCAATGTTATTGGGTTCGCCGAAAAACCCTTTGCTCAGTACTACTATTTTAGGGTTTGCGTGACAAGGTTGCAGAAGAAATTGTTAGAAAATCCTAAAAAAAAAAACCTTCTGAAAACCCCTTACCTTAGTTTCTAACCTTCTTTTAAGTTTTTCCTAAAGGTTACGGCCTAATCTTATATGGCGTCAACTTGTGCAGGTTGTTTTTACCTTGTCACTAGGTTACTAGTTGTCGATGACAACCTAATAAGAAACTTAAATGGGTTACCGCCATAAGATTACAACACGGTTTATAAAACCTTACATTACTATCTGAGATTTAACAAACTTTTTGTAGGTTTGATATTTTGTACTCTGTGTGTGTGTGTGTGATTTATCACTTCTACTGAAATACCTCTAAAAGCCAATGGGGAAAAAAACTTCATATCAAGAGGGCAATAAAGAAAAAACTCGCGAAGTTTGCCAATACTTCTCGTATATCTTCCACAGTCCCTTGTACTCTCTGGCTTCTAATCCACTCTTAATGATAGTGATAGGGAAGAAGACTTATATTCAGAATCAGCAGTCGTCATAGCATATCTAATCCAAACGCACCACTCCATCTGATCTCCAAACACACGACAATATATCGATATCACCTTAGCAACATTTCCCATATAAGGTTAAATCCCTTAGATATAGTATGATTTAATAACACACTTATGACAAGGCTTTTTGTTGATTCGACATCCAACATGAAACTGCGTCATGAGTATACCTTGGAAACGTTTCCTACATTGTCCTGAAATTAAGTAGAATAAAATATATGGATCCCACCAATTTTCTACATAAATCACTCTATCTTATTTGATTGTATTAAAAAAAGAAAGGTTTCTTTAATGTACTAATTTATTTTATGTGTCAATATTTATTATCTATAACTCTTACCTTTTAAACGCCGCAATTCAAATTTCAAATTAAAGGTTCGGAGTTTTGGCTTAAATGGCTTGTTTCATCATTACTAAAACCAATCTTGACGTTTTTTGGCAGAAAAAAAATCCTAAGTATGATTTTGAGGATGTTCCCATTTGGGAACATCGGCGTTTGGAGTGAAGTTTTTAGGGGGATTTCCAAAAGGCATTTATTTCAAAATTAATTCAAGTAAAACTACTGAAATAGGTTTCTACTCAATAATTTTGAACATTTTTATGATATTGGACTGTTTCTTCATATTTAATTCCCGTAGTTGGACTATTGGGTAAAATTTATAGATTTTCATAAGAAAAAATTTACATATTTATTACAGGCGTGACACTTTTCTGTATATTTTTATTGCACAATGGGTAATTTTTCGGTATAAAAAATACGAAAGAATGTTCCCATGCGTTTCAAAGCTAAACAGTTATCTTTCTGAGTGAAAAATTAGTTTTAATTACTGTTGTATCCGAATATCTAGCATAAAATCCATGAATTGCATTCAAATTTAATTAGCTTTCAAAAGTGATAATCATAACTATCTCCATTTATTTGTTAAATCTGCGTTTCTCATGGAAGATTCCAAACTAAACAACATATCCCTTACATCCAACTTACGTTAGAAGAGTGTTTTTAGATATACACACTTTTCATTATTTTCAAAATTCTTCAAATTTATACCTAAAATTTTTATGTAAAAAAGAGCACTTGAACATAATAAGTACCCAAGTCCTCAGAAACACTCCAAATATGCCTTTTGCATAACCCTTAACAATAATTACTGAAATTAAATCGGTCGGGGAGTTAGAAAAATATACAAAAGTAGGAATTTGCTATAAAGATTTGGCATTTATTCCTCCATAAATCAGGTTAAAAAAATTAAAATTATAGATTTAGGAATTTAAAACAGCATGATTAACCTGTTTAGATCCTTTGAGACCGAAAAGGTTCAAACAACTAAAGAAAATACGAAATAACTTGAATTTTTACATGTTATAAAAATCCCCTCAAAAACTATACCCCAAACGCCGATGTTCCCATTTGGGAACATATACGTTGAATTGGTAATTACTCTCCAAAATTGGAATATGAAGCTATTCTACCAAGCCAATTGAAAAGATGTGTACTTAAGCTACCTAAACACAGCATAATTATTTAAAACTAAATTTATCATAAATTAAAACTTGTGCAACTTTTGGAAGAGCCAAAAATCTGTTATTTTGATTTAAATTCCACAAAAAGGATTAAATTGCACGTGAAAAACTTTTGCATGTAAAATAACTTCATATCTTTGAGTTTCTTACTACCAAATATCAAATTCCTGCATGAAAAATTAAGTGGTGAAAAAATTCCCTAAAGTGATGTTCCCATTTGGGAACATCGGCAGGTAAAAGGTTAACACATACATTTTGGATTTTCAAAAAATTTAATGGGGTTGGGCAATGTATTTTTCTAAATGTGAGTAGCGTGTTTTTCTTACAAAAAAACACTGTTTAACTTTACTTTCGAATGTTTTATCCAGTTTTAAATTTGTTTTCAGGTGAAAAAAGTACTTTTTATCTTACATATTATCATGCAAATTTGATTGTTTTTTAAAACATTATTGTATTTGGAAGTTAGTTATTTTTAATATGGATGTTAAAATATATTCCTTTGCTAAATATGAGTGACAGAACAAGTAAACCAAATGAAATTTTAAATTTGATATTTTTAAGTAAACTTTCGCACTAACATGATTCTTTACTTCATTTCTAATCAAATTTCTAATTCGAAGTACGAATTTAATATCGTCCATGTTAAATTTTCCTCCCAAAAAGAAGTTTCAGCCCCGAACCACCCTCACTTTATTACGAAATCAGCCATAACACCTTTAAAAGTGAGCTCATATTGAAAAGATAAATACTTGTCAAGCTTTATCTCTTATATAAAGAGATTTACTTAAAGAAAAATATCCCTCACTTACGTTATTTTTAAAGAGAAAAGTTTGTATCTCAAGTATGACGAGAAATAAAAGTAATCAATCTCACTACTAGACGGATTAAAAAGGCCGAGACTTGAGTAATGCTCATCTCTCCAGGAATACACTAATCCAATTTAATTTTTAAGAAGTTTGCGACGTTAACGGAAGATTAGATCCCATAATTAATTTCTAAACCATTATTTTTATAATTAAGCGTGAGATAAATTACAAAGGCTGACGTTAAATGAGTTTAAATTATCAGTTACTTTCGGAGAAAAATGTTTTATTACCTCATGGCTTAAATCTATAATGACCAAAATGATTAGGTAAAAATACCGCCGCTATATTAGGAGAATCTGAGAGAAGTATTTCTGAAAGGCCAAACTTTCTTATGCACGGAGGCAGTATTATGTCACTGAAGTAATAATCTGAGTCAAAATGTAAAGTATGGTGTTAAATCAGACTTGAATTTAGTGTCTTGGAAATAAAAAGAGAACAAAAATTGCGCGTAAGGAAAAATACAGGGTGTTTCAAAAGTTTAATTGGGAGCATCATCTCCTAGGGTCATAGAAGTAAGGTTACCCCTTGGTAAGTAACCATGCAGAATCCCTTAAGATGATTTACAGCGTCCCTAGTGGCGAAATTAAAAAGCTTTAAAAATATTAAAAAAATTAAGGAGGTAGAGCAAAAACTGTTGTACAAATACAGTTGCCGATATTATGAAAAACTCACCAGAAAAAATGTCATGAAAATATCGTAAATATTCGTAGAGATGTGATGTGTGCATGTGAATACAGCACTTTTTTAGGACTCGAAAAGAAAAAGTTCGCAGATTTGTAAGTTTTTCAGTGTTATTATGTTGATTTGTGTAGTTTTTTAGTTAGATAAAGACAAAATTTAATCAAAAAATTTAAAATCTAAATCTAATTTACTCAAGATTTAAAAATCTTATGTATGGTATTAGTTTTATAATCTTCTTTAAATTATAATATCTCTTTCGTATAAAAGGAATATTTCTTTCCCCTTGGTGTTTGACTTTTCCTTTTCGTGTTTCTTGTTTGTTTAAAATAGAAAAAAAAACTAAATTAAAAACATAAATGTATCTAAATCAGTTGCTTTGCTATTTTTGCTATTGTTTCATTCTTCAGCGTCCCAAATATCTTAGTAATTTTTAACGGGGTGTATGAAGTTAAAATTATCCCCTATACTTCTAAATATCAAGATAAAAGTATTGAATGTAAAGCACTACTAAAACTGGCATTCACAATCTCAATCTTCAACCACCCACCGGATCACCTAAACATCGACATCCTTAACAGGAAAGTAAATATCTGAGAATAAAATATTCCTCTCAAACAGAACTTTTACATAAAAAACTAATCCTACAACTTTTTTTATCTGTACAAAATATAGCTTCTCTTATCTCAAAAGTACGCGGGCATAAAACCCACTCTCTTCATCTCTTCAGAAACATATTCCACCAGAAATAAAAAAAATCTCTCCCACAGTTACTGGATAAGCGCATTTTTTGAGAAACTCGCGTCTCCCGGATAAGCCTATGTACTCTAGTACTTTTTTAGTAACGGGCGCCCGGATGATAACAGAGGGAACGCTACGGGTCCGGAACACCTTTACCTTATCTCCGGACAGTGGTCAGTGGTAATGTGGGCAGCAGAACGGGCAATGAAAGGTCATTTGCGCGGGGATTCATGAATAACAAAGTTGGGCCCCCGGCACTCCCGGCGAAAAGAGCAGTTGGAGCGAGGGGAATGTTTTCTGTGAAAACTTCGCTCCTCTCTCTTTGGCTTTACGCATGTGTGAATGGAATAACATGGGATTCTGGTAATCAGGGGGGTTTCATGCTTTTACTCGAGGTGTTTGGGAGCCAATAGAGTAAGTAATGTTTTTTGGGTGTGTGTGTGTGTGTGTAAAAGTATGGAATTTTTTTTTAAAGCCTAAGAGTTCGAAGAGGAGAGTCAGTGCCCTAAATATATCAAAAATCTATTTTTAATTTTTTTTACGTTTATAGAATCTAAATTTCAAGAGTTTTGAAAAGAGGAAAAAATAAAATTTGCAATTCCGTTCTTCCAAGATTAACTTAATCTTTGAAGAACGGAATTGCAAATTTTATTTTTTAAATAATGTAGTGTAGGAAATTACAGTGAATTTTATTTGGAAATTTCTTCAAACCTTAATTCTACTAAACTACATTCAAACATAAGACTTTTTTATCTAAATTTCAGAGATAAGATTGCGTCAATGAATTACCACAATTAGAATTTCATTTCTTAATAACCGTTAGGTATCATCAGAATCGAAAATATAAATCAATTTAAACTTATTCTTGGTGAATTGCTTATTTTGTTTAATCAATTAGAAAGAAATAAAATAAAAGAAGATGCATTGAAGGCGAGTATGTAAATTGTACCTACAAAGATAGTGATAAAAGATTAAAAGAGATTGCGTTTTACAAACATAATGCACTCCATTCAAAAAATGAGGATCAAAACGAGGTTATGAATTTTATATTAACATTTGAAATGTATTAGTAAATAAATTGCTTTGATATCTTCTTATTTTTGTTTTGATACATGTGAATTGTGTTGATATTGATTGAAAATCTCTTGTCGTGGAACCCATCCAACATTTGCGATTTACAAATTTCAAAATATTAACGCGTATTGGTTCTCTCTGTACTTTATATTTCTCAGTGCCTCACAATACCGTGAATATCACATAAAAATGTATAACTTTCCAAATAATTTCACATTTTCCACCTTCAAACTCTCGAATTCCACAGGTAATGACATAAAAGTGGAAGGACTGTATGATGATCTCAGAAAACTCATAATTCACTCGTTGAGAGCTAGATTCAAACACCTCAACCCGTCTGATGAAGAATTTGGAAAAATCGTAGGGGTCGAGACTGTTATTGATATATTGAAAAAGGTCAAGACGGGTAAAGTAGATGCTGGTTTGATTTTTTCCACTCCCCAAAGAATCGGAAGCGTGGATCTGAGTGAGCCATTTGCGGATATCAGCTACACTTTTGCCACCGATTTACCTCAAGCTTTGCCAAAAGCCTATTCTTATGTGTATCCATTTGATGCGGCGTCATGGCTGTGCATTTTAGTATCGATTTTGTTAATAGCGATACTGTTTTACATCATCAACAAAAAATCAACAACCTTTACTCGAGCATTACTGAGTACATTCGGCAATGTATTTTCTCAGCCTGATACTCAAACGCTTCATGACAGAACTTACTTAGTGGGGATATGGCGCTTTTTCTGCTTTGTCATTCCTGCTTGTTACGCTGCAGTTCTGCTGTCGTTTCTCACCGTTCCGCGGTTCGAGAAACCGGTGAAGACTTTCAGAGAACTTGCTGGTGCTATAAAAGAAGGAAAGTACTGCGCTCGCACTTATCCCGGTTCTTATGTTAACGACTTACTCAAAACAAGCGGGAAATCCCATCTAATGTTCATAGAGAGTATGATGAATAAAGACGACAGGTGCTTGCAAAACGAAGACAACCAGAGAAGCCGTCTTAAAATTAAGCGCGCTGTGGTATCAATCAGACCAGTGTTGAACCTGATGTACGGAAAAACACCCCTTTCTTCTAAATACGTTTCAGAAGAAAATGAGTTTTCAGTTCCGGCGTCTCTGCCAGTCAATAAGAGGTTTTGCTGTAAAAAGGATTTAGATTTGGCTCTCCGAAGAATCAATTACTCCGGTCTCTTTAATAAGCTTACGAACGACGAGTTGTTTAAAAGGTGGCTCAAAATCGCATACAATAACTTACCCCGAAGATCTGATGAACCACTCACTCTGAACGACTTATCTGGAGCTTTTTATGTTCTTCTGATCGGATTCATCACTTCGTTTCTGGTTTTTGTATTAGAGAGAATTATTTCTAACTAAACTATAACCATAAAAAACTAATCCTACAACTTTCTTATCCGTACAAAATATAGCTTCTCTTATCTCAAAAGTACGCGGGCATAAAACCCACTCTCTTCATCTCTTCAGAAACATTATCTACCAAAAAAAATTCCTCCCACAGTTACTGGATTAGCGCATTTTTGAGGAACTAGCCTTATCTTCGGACATTGGTCAGTAGTAATGTGGGCAACAGAAGGGGCAATGAAAGGTAATTTGCGCGGGGATTCATGAATAACAAAGTTGGACCCCGGCACTTCCGGCGAAAAGAGTAGTTGGAGTGAGGAGAATGTTGTCTGCGAAAACTTCGCTCCTCTCTCTTTGACTTTACTTAAATGTGTGAATGGAATGAATAACATGGGATTCTTGTAATCAGGTGGGTTTCATGCTGTTTCTAGAGGATTATACAGGTTGATTTAAATATCCGTCTCACGGCTTTTATTTGAAACCAACGTCTTTTAGGGTCATGGAAGTAAGGTTCTTCCCCTAAAGGACCCATAAAGCTTCGTCGACTCCCTATCGACCCCCTTTAAACCTTCATCGACCCCCAGGGGTTCCGTACCGACCACTTTGGGAAACCCTGGCCTAGTGGCTAAGTAAGGAAATTCATGTGACGATGACCGTATGGTGGTTAAAATTGTTGCTTTTATTTTTAGTATAGTGGGGTGGTAGAAGTTAAAGTGAGCGTTGTGTTTTTAACCCAGGAAAAATTTACAATGGTTCGAAAAGGGTTCCCTAATAAACAATGCATTCCACAAAGACTATTTATATGAATATCATAATAACTTAAAAAAGGTAGGAAAAATTCTTAAAGTGATAGAAGGATTGTAACTTAAAATCAACAACATACCGATATCCAGTTGAAAGTGTTGTGCGATGCTAGTTGAATCGGGGTGCTAATCCCCAGGCATGTAGAAGAAACCTATGCTACTGTTTACAGCGGCTGCTGCGGGGGTGAAATTTCGAACGTTGTTGCTGGTGTACAAAAGTGTCTGGAGTTTGAAATCTGAGGGGCGGTCTATGTTCACAATTTGGGAGTAGGAGGACTAGGGCGTTGTCTCTAACGGCTGTTGTAATCAGGGGCGCAGCGACGGGGGGGGACCAAGGGGACCAGACCCCCCCCAGAGACCGAGAGGTCACCTGATATTATAAAGAATTTCCAATATCGGTAAAAAAATTCAAAACATGTTCGAACAGTGGTGCAGCCACGGGGGGGGGGGGGGGGTCCAGCGGGTCCGGAAGCTGAGGCTGAAGGCGTATCCAAGGGAGTGTTGGGGCTTCAAACAATCTCCCCTCCCGAAATTTTGACGTCAATGACCCTCTTCGGGTGAAAACCCGAAGTCTGAAAATGAGTTAAAACAATAATAAAGGGGGCTAAATTCAAAACTTTTCTTGGGGGAGGACTCCCAGCCACCTTTAGATGTTCACGTCTACATAATTTTTATTTTCCTCGAAAATTATGCGGCTCACAATGAGTGGGTTTTGTGTGTAGCCCAAAGGGTCTTAAAATGGGTTTAAAGTTTTTATTGTTTATTTTTAAGGTTAAAAATTTCTGGGAGAGGACCTCCCCAAGCCCCCTCCGAAATTTTGATGCATGTTTATTAACTGTGTTTTCTTTTAAATGAAAATTCTGGGGTTTATAAGGAGCGGTCTTTTTTGGGGTAGCTGAATGGGTCTTAAATGAGTTAAAAATTTACTATTACAGGACAAAAATAATTTTTTTTTGGAGGACCCCCAAGGCCCACTCAAAAATTTGCCTTCGATTTATTTGTTTTTTTTTTTTCTTTCTTGGAAATTCTGTGGCTTACCCTCTTCTTTTGTAATCCAAAATATCTTAAAATAAGATGAAATACTACTACTTTTACGAAGCCAATTTCTAAAAAAAATTCTAGGGAGGGCCCCGAACCCCCTTCTTACTTGGGGTGGACATTGCCACACAAAAAATTACATTAAGTGCACCTCTAAGTATTATATTTGCCCGAAATATCCCAGGCGTCTTTGGAGGGGGGTAATTTTGGTAGGATTTGTCGATAGCAGGGCCGTATCCAAATTACAAGGAGGGGTCCTCAACGGGTGTAACCCAAAGGGTCTCAAAATGAGTTAAAACGCTACTTTTAAGGAAAAAATTCCAAAAATTATCTGGGGAGGACCCCCAAACCCCTTCGAAATTTTAAAACATATTATGTACTGTTTTCCTTGAAAAGTAGGTGTACTCCAAGTACATAAAGGGTAAGCTAAACACTACTTTTTGGGTACATTTACAAAAGTTTTCTAGATAGGACCCCCAACCCCTTCAAAATTTTGCCTTCTTTGGAATTTCTTTGAAATCTAGGTCTAAAAATGACTCAAAACACTATTTTGAGGGAAATTTTCCAAAATTTTTCTGGGGGAGGACCCCCAGACCCACAATTTTACCAGGAATTCACATAATGTTTATACTATTTTAAATTTAGTGGACCAAAATTAAAAGTAAGTGTGCAAGTCGTCTAAACTTAACGTATAATAATATTACTCTTATTTAGGATGTACTTCAGAAAAACTTTGAGTAAAACCCCCCTCTGAAACAAAAGCATAACGGCCCTGGCCGATAGACTTGGACCCCCCCTAGAAGAAATTTCTGGCTGCGCCACTGGTTGTAATAACTGAAGAATTTCGTCCATTTTTAGGAAATTTTGTTTCGATATCAATTAAATTATGTGGTGTGTCGATTTCAACACCACAATCCAAGAACTTAATTGAAACAGTGAAGGATATAGTACGAAAAGTTTAGCGAGAAAATTGTTTTAGATATAAAAAAAAACGCGACGAAAAAAGTTTCGTAAAAATATTATAAGTATTTGGATGATATTAGTAGGTTAAAATAGCACTTTTTTTCTGACCTCAGGAAAGGATAGAAAATTTGCTAGTTTCTTTGATTTTTCACAGACTTTGGAGTGGTGGTGTTTCAATACAGTTTAATTCTTTACATAGGGGGCTTCGAAATTTCACTCGGGGAAGTATCAGGCATTTAGCGATAAAGTCTTTTGTGGTTAATCTTTGGAAGTTACAAAAGTCTAACCACTGAAAATACGAAAAATTTGGATGGAAATTATTTTTTTTTTTTGCTTAAAATTAGATCCAAGCACACACACATAAAACGTGCTTCTGAAACCTTTCGCTTTTTTGAAGTCATGAAAAGGTATTGTAGGAGCAAAAGAATTACTATTCGCTACTCATAAGCATTAGCAGCTTTTTAATCTATTTTAATGCTATTTTATGTTCTAAATTTAAAAATTACGTCGTATGAATCTTAAGGATAACAATGCTTTGCACCATTAGAAGATTGATTCTACAATAAAACCTTTAAAGACACAAAGAATAGGGTGTACCAGATTGCTTTTCGAAATTATTTTCTTCGTTGTTATAACAGACACAATGATGCATATTTTATTACAAGGTAAACGATTTTCCCAATTTCATTCTCAATGCAATCTGATTTAATTCTATATAATAAAAGTTTCTTATGTTCATTTCATTTTAATGAGCACTCACCAAAGGATTAGTTGATGAAAGCTTTAGTATACTGAAAGATATTCACCTTTTTTGTGGAAAGTTGTATCAAATTGAACGATTCAGTTTCTACTTGATCTGTTAACTTTAGAAGAACGGAATTGCAAGTTTTATTTTCTAAATAATGTAGGACATTACACTGAATTTTATTCGGATATTTCTTCAAGCCTTAATTCTGATAAATTGCATTCAAACATGATATTTTTCAATCTAAATTTCAGAGATAAGATTGAGTCAATGAATTACCACAGTTAAAATTTCATTTCTTAATAACCGTTAGGTATCATCAGAATCGAAAACATAAATTCATTTAAATAATTCTTTGTGAATTGTTTATTTTGTGTATTCAATTAGAAAGAAATAAAATCAAAGAAGATGCATTGAAGGCGAGTATGTATTAAATTGTACCTATACAAAGTAGTAATAGAAGATTACAAGAGATTGCGTTTTATAAACATAATTCACTCCATTCGAAAATGGAGGATCGAAACGAGGTTATGAAATTTATATTAACTCTTGAAATGTTTAAGTAATTGAATTGTTCTGATATTTAAACAAGTAATAAAAAATCTCTTGTCATGGAACCCATCCGTCATTTCCGATTTACAAGTTTCAAAATATTAACGAGTATTGGTCCTCACTCTCTCTCTCTCTCTCTCTGTACTCTGTATCTCGGAGATCTGATGAACCGCTCACTTTGAACGACTTGTCTGGAGCTTTTGATGTTCTTCTGATCGGATTCATCACTTCGTTTTTGGTTTTTGTATTAGAGAGAATTATTTCTAACTAAACTATGACCATTCTTTATCTTTATTTAACTGTGTTCATTATTTTAAATCAATTACCATCACCTTAAAATTATATAAACATGCATAAAGGACTTTACAATATTTATAATGCTTCTTGAATTCCTTGCCAGAGGATAGGTTTTTTAAGACCATTCATCAAGAAATATCAAGACCAAAAGAAAGTATCAAATCTTCATTCTATGCGCGTAAATAGGTTAGTAATTATTGTAATTATATGATTAAACATAGCAAAGAATGTGCTATATATTTTTTCTTGTCGGATGGTTTTCATAAACTTTTATACGTACATATTAAAATTTATGATATTTTTTACATTATCTAAATATGGCTGATATAAATCTCTTCTTTGAATACTTTTGAAATACTTCAAGACATGAGCAGAGTACCCAATTCTTCCTGGAATAAATTAGCTGCTAATATTCAATAAACATTTTTTAATTGCATTAACTTTCATAACTCATGCTCTTAATTCAAAATTGTTGAATATGCCAATCTTTTCTTCCACCCCCCTTTTCACTTCCTGTTAATTATTTCTCTGATACTTTTTTTCATTCGAAGGTTTAGGTTCATACGCATTTTTCGGTAACTTCATTTAGCTTTGAATAACTGCTGCACTGTATATTAGGCAGGATGTTTTTTTATTTTCGAGAAACCATGGAGATTTGTTTTTTCAAATTGAAATCGATACCCACCTCTTTAACCACAACAAGTTAATTCCCAATGCGTTGTTTACATCAATATTTGCTTCAGTTGCAGTTAGTTGGTTTCTGATCGAATGAGAGAAAATAGCAATGACCATGATAAAAGCTAATTTATTCCTAAAAGATACTCTCCGTTGATCCATCATTTCACTGTTGTAGGTATGGTATTTTTGAAGCTAACGAAATCTAATTTCGTTTCAGCACGTTGAAAGAGAGCGTGTCGTGCGTGGACAATCACATGAAGCTGTGCTTCACCCCGACACAGAGGAAGGTCTTCAATCACGTGGTCGCAGGTGCCCGACAGGTGCTTCTTGAACTGTGCGTACCAGGCCCCATTCAAGAAGGTGAGCAGCCCGCAAAGTTCATTAATAATCTGTCAAGAAATTCATATAGTAATATTTTGTGATAACACAGTGGAGTGTCCAAAAAAAATCATTTGGTTCTAAACCGAAATATCTCTAAGCTAAGGCTATCTCCCCCTATTTTGTCGTTCTATACTTGAGAGGATATGATGTTAGACCAATAATTTAACCCAGCATGGTAATAATTTCAAGCACGTACGAAATTTAATATAGTATTTGATACCTAACCAATATTATTCAATCTTGACTATTATATGTTTCGCAATTACTTTTTTTATATTTTATCTGTTTTTACTTTGTCCCATGCACAATTTTACTTGATATAAAATAGTAAAGA
This sequence comes from Tetragnatha montana, assembly GCA_963680715.1. NCBI lineage: Eukaryota > Metazoa > Arthropoda > Arachnida > Araneae > Tetragnathidae > Tetragnatha > Tetragnatha montana. The sequence continues at coordinate 33,732,690 of OY796685.1, forward strand.
AATCTTAGAAACTGGTGACCTTTCCCCCCTTTTATCATAATGTGTTAAGCATACCCACATGTTTTTTTTCCCAAATTTCTATTGCCCTGTCTCCCAAGCTTTACTTTTAAAGTTACAATCTTTATAAATGTGAAAATAGACCAAAAGTGAAGTTTCTTTTTTATCATTATGGTATTTTAACAAATATATATGATCAAAAATCGCCGGATGAAGGAATTATTAGCCTGATATCCGTCCATTCACTATAGACATTTTTAGAGTCCCTGCTCACTTGTTTACGTTTGAGAACCTCAGAATACGAAAGCTGTTTTTGTGCTTATGCTTCCAACGAATTTGAAGAATTAAAATACAAACCTCGAAAACCATTCGATATGCTAACAAATCCGACTACGCGTTGGTGGACTCTTATTTCACAAAATATAAGCTCGTTATAGAGTGGGGTGGACCTAGAATTTCACCTATATTTACGGAAATACTAAATAAAGACTTCCAAACTGTAACTCTAGCACTATGGGGGTATTAAATAACATGCGGACTCTGGACATTAGAGAGCTTCTGTTTACATAGAATCACTCTTCATTCTTATAACTCACTTGTATTCTCGAAGTTTGATCCTCTCATACTACGCAGGGCCTCAACTAACACTACACATGAAGGAATGGATGAATGGATCTAAACAGAGGTGGAAAATAAAGTTAGGTCTCCGCTTTCACTCGAACGAAGTCTATTGAAAAGCCGACCGTATGTAGTCCCAGACACTGATTTATGCAATTGTTTCCCCTCCAACGGTCCTCTCAGTTTATCTCAATTCATCTTTAATGGAATCCAGTGCGAAGAGCTATTCGAATTTCGGAATGATGGAGTTCTACGACTTCCTGATAGGAATCGCGACACACCCAGCCAATTACGTCACTCTTTTCATTATGAATATTAAATGTCGAGTTATTGAATAGCCAATCAATGGCGTGATTGAGACTGATGAATGAATTTTGAGGTAGATTTCTTTTTATTCATGTAAAACATTTATTACTCTTTCATTATTCTTCTCTTCTAGGTTATTCTTTTAAAGTTATTTTTCTAAGTCATGAGTATTTCAATATTCAATATATTTATATTCAATTTTCTAAGTCATGAGTCATTTTTCTAAGTCATGAGTCCTGAGTATCCCAAGGTGCCCCACTTGACACTTTGGATATTAAACTTAATTACTCTTTTAGATTAAAAAAATAATTTTTCTTTTCTAAAATATGTACACATATTTTAATCTAAACATAATTATAATAACTTAAACAAACCTCTTTTATTAGACAAATGCTTTTGAAACTACAAGTGATTGTAACTTTGCACCACGCAAAACAAGAAAACTGATGTAAATAATTTTTCAAAAGCACCAAAGATTTCAAAACACGTTGACGAATAGATTTTAGGATCATTTATTAGTGCCTATCAGCACGATATTATAACTATAAAATTACGTCTGAAAAGTGGAGTTTCCCATGATGAGTCATGTCCCAAGGTGCCCCACTCTCCCCTGCATATAATTGGAATTACTTCATTAACGTTAAATTAGAACGAAGTCAATCTTCAAATAACTAGATGCGTTACGTGTGTCCGTGAGGCCGCTTTAGCATTATAACGCAAGATATATTTTATTTAGATAGTTGTTTTAAAGGTTCCCCGCTATTACTTAGCTAAACAAAGCTAAGCTCTCCTTTGACAAAAAAGAAAAAAAAACTCGGATATTTCCTTTTAAGTACATAAATTCCCCTGCATCAGTACCTTGCCTGTTATTTTCCATCATGAAAGGAAATAAAAGGATTTGTTACAGTGTATTCTCTCCTTGCAGCGTACCTGAAGCACGCCGCCTGCTTCAAGAACGTGTCCCTGGCAGAGGACAAGTGCGCCCCCAAGTACCGCTACCTGATGGAAGTGTCCGAGAGTGTCAACCGCCGGACAAACGTGGACGACGGACTCCGAGAGTCCTGCTGGTGAGTATTTGTTCATCATTAGATCAGCAAAAAAAAACGTATCAGATTTTTATACGAAATATATAAATTACGCTCAATTATTCTTATTCACAAAAAAACAGGCCTGTTTAGTTTGGAAACACAAGCAAACAATATTTTGTGTATAAAGGTATTGCCCATAGTGCAAGAAAAATTGCCTCGCATGTAAATCATATCATCATATCAAACTCTTCGTACGAAAAGCTATTTTAGAAACTCGCCTTTTATGCCTAATAAAATTGAAGGATCTGCCCTAAAAATTAAAAATGTCCAAAATTACAATCAAAATTACAAACGATTTCGGATATTCATTTGACAAAGTTTTTCATTGGATTCCTTTCGGAAATTTATCGAACTACACAGCCCCCAAAACACCGATGTTCCCAAATGGGAATATCTTTATAAAATTCACTCAACAATTTTCTTTCTGCCAAGAATGTTACCAGTGAGAAATCGATCCATTTGAGCCAAAAAGCAGAACCTTAAATTAAAAATTCGGAATACAGCGATTAAAAGGTTAATTTTTTATAGGTATAATCCCGAGCACTATGTTCCATCTGAGAACCAGAAGTCGTATGAGAATGTAAAATGAACCAGATCATACTCCCCCAGTTCTATTGGCGAGTCTCCCTCATTGATCCCTTTTCCCTCACTGATTGATCCCTCTTCCCTGTGCGAGGAATGGGCGCCCATCACTTACGACAGCAGCCGAAGGGAATAGACTTCGGGGTATATAGAGTACTTCGACTCTTATGGTGCTCTATTGAAGGTGCGATTTGGGGCGGTTAGGAAGGGACGATATTTGCTTGTTTTAAGCTTAATGTTTGACGGAAACGAGATAGTTTCTTTCAACCCCTTTGCTGCCAACAGTTTTTTATTTGAGAGCAGATAAAATGAGTAAGGTTAGTAGTAGAATAAGTAAGAAAGCATTAGAAAATATTTGCCCTCTAAAAATATTTTGATCTTTTTGAAGGGGCGTCATCTGTAACCCATCTCCTATTCGTCTATATTATAGGATGAGAAGAATATCAAATGTGTGTTTTCCCCCAATATCACTTGTAATATTTATCTATAAAATTTAGTATAAAAATTTAAAATTTAACTTGTGCTTTCTTAAGACGGTAATCTTGGTACAAAACTGATTGAGCATACTTATACTTACATTCTAAAATCAATGTGAATTTTCACTGATGAAATATGAAAAGTATTCCACCCATGAAAAGAGGGCAAGCCATATATTCTCTCAGCCCTATGTTAGATCATTTTGCGACAGAAATTACCGCTACTATATTTAACTAATTTCACAGCCTAATGCAATTTTTTATTTTAAATTTTTAAGGTTTTTTTCGCACTCTTCTCGTTGTGAGATACTTGCACCGAGCGGTAGATGTCGCAAAAACCTATCCAACGATTCCGACAACTCAACGTTTAAACTTTTTTTTCAACTGAGTTTTGCAATTTCATTAGTCGTAGTAATACCCAAAACAAGCCGTCTAGGAAAACTTAAATAAAAATATACCACAAACACCGCAATCGACAAAAAGTTGGAGCTTAACCAGAGCCTATTTAGCAAAACCGGGCACCACCGAAGCATTCCGGCCAGTTTATCTCGAGATTTGTGCTGAACTGCAGTTTCCTCTTTTCCATCTTCTTTGACTCTCGGAATCCCCAGCAGTAAGTCACTTTTGCAAAGCCTCGCTCCTTCTTCCTATTTATCCCTCGCCCCATAAGTAAAGGGCGGGCCATCCGTTACTACTCCTCCCGCAGGTAGCTTTATTTCGAAACAAAGAAGGCCAGGATTGAGAGAAACAGAGAAAGAATCTCAGGGAGCTGTTGATATTGTTCACAATGCCCGAGAATGTTCATTAATGTTTTGTTAGCGTTAAAATGAATCTCATTATAAGCTGATTTTGGTAAACAGGTTGATTCTTTATTCCATTTTCCGGGATTGAAGGTCGTGTCGTTTGGACTTTAAAACATAAAATTTTGCCCTCTTCATCTGAGGGCATCCTCAGTGGCAAAAACATCATTAACTACTTATAAATCAAACTACTTAAGAGAGAATGGGGTAATAACATGTTTATTTGTTGCTATTGTGTGGGCCTAAAAATCTGAAAAAAAAAACTGAGTATCTTTAAAACATACTTTATATCCCATAAAAATTTTATCGTTTTAGAATATTTATTTTAGTGAAATATTCCCGTTTGAAGTTGATACAACCAGCAAAATCATAAGCGTTAAGTCATGCTTTTTCAACTATTTCAATTGATCTTGTTTTTGCAATTAAGTTATCTTGGAAAATTTTTAAAGGTTAAAAGTGGTATATAATTCCATTTAGAGGTTATAGATCATTCTTGAAAATGTGAAAATGCCCAGTTTCTTATTACCCATTTAAACAAAACTTAGGGGTGATAAGAAATTGTATCCCTGAAAATTTATTAATTGTAATTTTCTCTTTATTATTTCAAAATTTTATTGTTTTTATTTTATTTATCAAGTTAAAAAGTTAAATTCGATCTATAATTACTTAATTTTCTTGAAAAATGTGGGATAATTAGATACCTTTACTTACCACTTTAATGTTTATTGAAAAATTTATAAGTAATTTATTGAAATTTTATATCAAATTTGTGTTTTAACTTAAGTTATGGTGAGTGTAGTAAAATGTTAAGTAGGCTTTTTATATTCACGTTACTGAGAAATTAATTAAAATCACTATTGAAACACATTGGGGCGGGAGGGGAATAGTTTCGAGGGTTTCTTCAAAAGCCTCCTGAATCATTCAAACCAGAAGGAAAGGGGTAGCGTGAGTATATAAAAAGGAAGAGCAACCGACCTTTTAAAAACTGAGTTTGTAGAAAAAGTTTTTAGAGTTTTAGCTGAGTTGTTAGAAAGTTTTTGGGGGAATAACTTTTTAGACTCACAAAATGAAATAAGAGAAACGCCATTTTATTTGTTTTGCCTTTATTTTCAAGTGTTATATTTGAAAATATATGGTTGTGTGTTGTGTAAAACTTTCAGCTAGTAACTTTTTTAGCCTAATTTTTAACTGAGCATATCTCTCAAGATTTTCAATAAAAGTTTTTGAAAATTACTATGGTTATAAAATACACTTTAGAGATTATATTAATGCCTTCATTTGATTTTTAATTATTTTAATTAGCAAAATAAATGGCTTGTTTCTTATTACCCCTAGTGGGGTAACAAGATACAGTCGTTTGGGGTAATAAGATACAAATAAAAAAATTCCTTTGACCCTTTACTTACCAAGTTAGTGTATTATTTTTTCAAAGAAAGTTGATTATGATATAAACATTCTGTAAAAAAATGGGCGAAAATAAATCCAAACGACGCAACCATCAACCTCGGAAAACGGAATAAATAGTTCAAGTCGTGGAAGCTTTCATTATTTTATAAGTTAGTTATTATTTAGTTTATTGAATTAATAAACAAAATAAGGGCAATGTTGAAACCTAAAATCAAAATTAACGATGAATTTGAGATCGAAAACATGTTGGATTTTTATTTAGTACTTATTTTCAGAAGGTTATAAACTGAGAGAAAATAATTATTAACCGGCTTATTGGTTTAGTAATTTATTAGTTTATAAATTGCACACATTATAGGCACATTTAAAGTTTATTTTGCGCTTAGGTTTTGCTTTAAAAGGTCATAGTAAAGCTATTGTTCCCATGTTCATCTCCTAACCTTTCTAAAAATGCTGTTCTATTTAATTTTAAGAACTAATACACTATTATCATTATTTGTTGGGAAGCTATACGTAAGCTAATTACTCAGGGGATTTATACATGCATGGAATTCTCAATTTCAAGGTTCAACTCCTCCTGATTCCTTATAATGTTTTAAAGAAACTTTAAATTAAATATTACTCAGTAATAAAATAAATAATAAAATAACTCAGAAAAAAATGACTGAAAGGTGTCAATTCTTAACCTACATGTATCGTTTACATGCAGTTGCGTTTAAATTGGCATTTTTTTCGCAGTTACAATTCAAAGAGTACACTTGAATGAACGATTGTTCCACATTCATGAGATCTTCTTGCAACTACTGAATTTTATTGGGAGCCTCCAGAGCAATTAATTTCCTTATTACTTGAGATTATGTGGTCGACTGTTCATTCACTGGGCAGTGTGGGCAGTTCACCCTATTCTTTACTACGAGGAGATGGCGTATGCAAGAGACGTTGGCTTAGTAAAGCGTCTGGAATTTTCAGTTTATGATTCACTTCCAAAACTTACGCACTAGTTTTTCTGTTAAAAAATTTTTAAAATTCAATGCATAATTATTATTTGCTAGAGTGCTATTGAGAGCTAGTGGTTGTGGGGATGAAAGTGTGAACTGGAAGTGGTAGTGCATAGTTCAAACCAGGAATTTTGGTTTGTCCAACCAAACTAGCAGTTCCTGCAACCACTAGTTTCCCCCATTAATTCTAAGTAAATAAATCATGAATTGGGTAAATGCCATATAATAAAGTTTGATTGGCCTCCTCGAGTAGCTAAAGGTTCGCCCACACCGGTGTAAAGAAAATCTATTTATCTAATCTGCCTATCTTGTGGGAACTGTCTGTTTATTTTTGATGGTGAAACTTTTCTCGTTTGCTTCTAAATGCCAACTTCAAATTAATTAATAGAAAATATCGAATGATTGTTTTGATAATTCAAAATCACCACTTAAAATATTGGAAAATATATTTCAATGCATGCATCTTTATTTGCAACATACGTAAAGGAATGTTGTTTAGAAGCCTTTTGGATTAATTTGTTTGATATAATCTACTTGTATGATACAGTAGCTGCGTTGGATTGTGACGTTGAGTTAACCCTTGCGGTATATATTTAATATGTGCATTAATTAGTAGGCCAATTTTTCATTTCATAGTATTCAGTTGTAGGGTTCCGTGATCTCAATAGATCCCCCAATGATGGCAGTAACTAAGTAGGGAAGGATGTAAAAAAATAAAATGTTTGTGAAAGTGGTGAGTTTCGAAATAAAATTAATGGCGGAATTTCTGACAGTTGAAAAAAAAGGTTTTTGATGAGTATTACAATTTCAGTCTTGGGTACATCTTTAAATTCACGGTAGCAGGTGATGGGATGGCCCAGTGTTCTAAAGCGCGATTCTGCGAGTCGGAAGGACCCTGGATCGAACCCTGGCTTCCACTGTGTACTTCTTTGTTGGTATTTTTTGTCATTCATGAATTTATTTATTATGTTTAAATTGAATAGATGAACCTGTAAATACAGGAACGAGTGGCGTGGTTGGTAGATGCGCTGGTATCTAGTACCGGAGGTCACAGGTTCGGTCCTCTGAAATGTTTTAATGGTTTTATTTTTATTGGTGGGTTCGCCCGCCAGTATCCCATCCAAAAGGCCCACAGATCGAATCTGAGCCTTCTCAGCGGGTATAATTCTCGGAAATAAATGCAGTTGGGCATTTATAAATTTAGTTCCTGCTCATTCAAGGGGGTCTTAACGTTTTTTCTTCGACTCTTAACCGTAACCGTATCAGTCAAATTTATTGAAAATATTACTACTTTTGAAGACTAACACTCTTTTACCTACGACGGAAACTGATGAAATTTAAGCAAAGAAAAGAAAATTGCTTGAATTGTGATTCCCACCGTTAGGCCCCAACCTGCCACCCTGGGGGTTCAATTTTACTTGAGAAATTTTTCTTAATTTCTTAAGCGGTGACAGAAAAACAGATGCAAGGTTAATAGGAAATTTATGATCAACTTAATATTTTTTTTTCTAATTTAAACATCCGTTAATGAGAAATAGTCAAACAAAAAATACATAATCATACAAAAAATAAATTATGAACATAATTGAGAAAAATAAGACTTGGATAACATACACTGCATGTTTCTTATTGTTTACAGTATCGAAATTAATAATATCTAGTTGCTTTAAAATTATCGGGGAGATGTGAGCGAATGGCCTGGACGTCAAGATCGTGATGCTACGAATCGAAAGGACCCGGGTTCAAAGCCTGCCTACCACTTTTTCAAATTTTGAATTTATATATTAACTTTAAATTATTAAAATAAACCGTAGTCTTCAGGAACGGATGGTACGGTTGGTTAACGCTCTGCCATCTGAGGTAGGTGACAGTCGTTAACAAAAGGTTTTGGGTTCGATCCTTGGCAATATTTCCTGTTTTTTTTTTAAATGGTGAAGTATCAACTTCAAATTAATTACAAGACTGTCGCAGCTGCAGGAACGGATGGCTTGGTGGTTAGCACACCAGAATGCCATCCGAAAGGCCCTCAGATCGAATCTGAGCCTTCTCAGCGGGTATAGCACTCGGAAATAAATACTGATTGGTATTTATAAATTTTCCTGCTTAATTCACGGGGGGTCTTAATGTTTCTAATTTTCAACGTTAACTGTAACCGTAACAGTAAAAATAATTGAAAATATTACTATTTTTGATGACTTTTACACTCTTTTTTGTAACATTTCAAGACTTTAACTCTTTTGCTTACGACGAAAACTGAAACAATGTAAGAGTCTTAGGAATGAGGAGGCCAGTAATACATTTTTCCATCCACAAACCCCTACCACCATCCCAGGCGTTTCATTTAACTTAGGATTTTTATCCTAATTTATTAAGTGGTAACAAAATTTTAGTCAGAGTTAATGAAGATGCTCTACTTAATATTTTTTTCTTAATTTAAAAAGAGGTGACTAAAAACCACATCCACTAATGCGAAACGTTTAAGAACACAATTACTTCTAAACTAATATTTCATAGGTTATTGAAAGAATGCCTGGACTGTTACCTTATATTAACAGAGCCATTCCAAACGCAGGACATAGATCGATCCCGTTACAGAGACATTACTTTTGCTCTACTTAATAATTTTCACTTAATTTAAAAAGCGGTGACTAAAAACCACTACCGCTAAAATGAAATAATCCAAACCGATAAAGAACTGAACTCTAAACTTATATTTCACAGGTTGTGGAAGGGATGCTTCACTGCTTTCTCACGTTAAGAGAAATACTTCTGACGCAGGACATAGATCCCGTTACAGGACAAATATTTATACTCAACTTAATACTTTTCACTTAATTTAAAAAGCGGTGACTAAAAACCACTACCACTAAAATGAAATAATAACAGAACTCTAAACATATATTTCACAGGTTATGGAAGGGATGCTTCACTGTTTTGTCATGTGAAAAGAAACACTTCTCACGCAGGACATAAATCCCGTTACAGAGTCAATATTTATGCTCAACTTAATACTTTTTACTTAATTTAAAAAGCGGTGACTAATAACCACTACCACTAAAATGAAATAATCCAAACCGATTAAGAACAGAGCACTAAACTAATATTTCGCATGTTATGAAAAGGATGATTGATTATTACTTCACATTACCAGAAACATAATTTCAGAGCATTGATACCGCTAGATTGAAAATATTCATGATAAACTTAACATTTTTTCCCTAAATTAAAAAGCGGCGACTATAAACCCCATCCGTTAACGTGAAACAATCGAACCGTTAAAGAATAGAATTCTAAACTAACATTTCGCAAGTTAAAGAAAGGATGCTGGACTGTTATTTTATATTAACAGATACATTTCTATTGCGGAACATTGATAGCCACCTAAATCCCGTTACCTTGAAAATATTTATGATCAGCTTAATATTTTTTTCCTAATTTAAAAAGCGGTGACTATAAACCCCATCCGTTAACGTGAAACAATCGAACCGTTAAAGAATAGAATTCTAAACTAACATTTCGCAGGTTAAAGAAAGGATGCTGGACTGTTATTTTATATTAACAGATACATTTCTATTGCGGAACATTGATAGCCACCTAAATCCCGTTAACTAGAAAATATTTATGATCAGCTTAATATTTTTTTCCTAATTTAAAAAGCGGTGACTATAACTACATCCGCTATTGGGAATTATTCAAAAGCGAAAAAAACTAATATTTCGCAGGTTATGGAAAGGGATTAGACGGTTACGGGGTACCAGCAGCGTAAGCTGCTCCTGCAGCTGTCAAGCCTCGGTAGACCCTATTGGCTGTGACTCGCATTATGTAAAGGGAGAGAGTATACGTCGGTAACGGGGTACCAGCAGCGTAAGCTGCTCCTGCCCCGGCAGCGGTCAAGCCTCGGTAGGCCCTCATGCATTATGGAAAGGATGCTTGACTGTCATTTTATATTAACAGATACATTTCTATTGCGGAACATTGATATCTACCTAAATCCTGTTATAATGAAAATATTTATGATCAACTTAATATTTCTTTCCTAATTCATAAAGCGGTGACTAAAAACCACATCCGCTAATGGGAATTATTCAAAAGCGAAAAAGAACAGAGTTCTAAACTAATATTTCGCAGGTTATAGAAAGGATGCCGGACTGTAATTTTATATTAACGGAAACATTTAAATTGCAGAATATTGATAGCTACTTAGATCCCGTTAAACTGAAAATACCTATGATCAACTTAATATTTTTTCCCTAATTTAAAAAGCGGTGACTACAAACCACACCCATTAATATTAAATAATCAAACCGTTAAAGAACAGAATTCTAAACTAATATTTCGCAGGTTATGGAAAGGATAGTGGACTGTTATTTTATACTTACTAAACTCAAGTCTGATTGTGCCTCCAAAGAATGATCTCGACATTTTCATATTAAAATGAAGTTGTTTTTTTATTTCATTTGCATTTTACAATGTTCCACTGTTGAAATAAACGTGACTTGGCCTTGTATTAAAACAGTAAAATGTAATTTTCTCTTTTCCCCTCACCTCGCAATAATGCCAATAAAAGCTTTTAGTTTTCTGAGCTGCCAACAAGTAGCACTACCTGAAATCATATTTTAAAGCTTAAAACGAACAGGCCAACAAACTATACAAAAGAAATGAGGAGTCATCAAAATATTAGCATTTTTATTTATTTATTTCGCTTTTAAAATGTTGCAAAATTCGTCCCATTTTTTTTAACTGAATACTATGATGGAATCTGATCCTATACCTGACCGCATCAACGTTGGACAAGGACATGGAAATACAGCATTTAACATGGAAGCGTACAGCAGGGAAGTTCATTACTCTCCAGAATAGCGGATAGTTCTCGTGGCTCATATTTCTTATGTCCTGGTCCTTCAAACTCGACGGCGTCAGAACCTACGTAGTTCCACCAAAAACCAATAGCAAGGCCTGTTTCTCCATTCCCTCGCAATATTCTTATCGCCTGTTTAAGAGGAGAATTCGGTCTTGTGCTTGGTTCTTGATCGTACTACGTAATCTCTGACATTTGAGGGTCCCCTATACCTAAGTTGTGCAAATTGGAGATACCACTGTTTGATATTAGGTGAAGTTATATGATTGCTAGTTTCCTTCTAACCAATCAGAGTATGGAAGGCGCTTACGTGGGTTCCGTTTGTGAATGCGCATCGAAGATGAAAAAAAAAAGAGAATCTGGTTGGTTCTATGCGCTACCACATAGTAGTTATGGCATCATGTTGCATATTTTTTTCGCTCGCCTCTGGTTTACTGATTCATGTAACACTCCTTGTATTTGTCTTGCAGTGCATTCGGAGAGTTCGTGACCTGCAAGTATCTGTTCGTGAGCCAGGACTGCGGCCACGACGCGGCACTGTTCTTGCAACAGCACCTGGACCGCATCTCCAGCCCTCTCATCCACGAGCACTGCGCACACTACACGTACGCCTCGGACGCATGCGCACAGACGTCTGAGGCCACGCCCCCCATTCGATGTGACGTCATGTGGCTGCTGACGCTGTGGGTCGCGTGGATCTCGGCCATGAAGTGGCATGTCTGGACGTGAACTTGGTGGTTCTTCGTTTCTTCATCTTTTAGGGAGACTTTGAAGTACTATAGAATAATTCTGAAGAGTGAATACCTGTAAAGAAATGGTTTGTGAGAGAAAAACATTATAAGGGTTGTCGCTAATGGCAAATTTTAAAGCATTGATTTTCCCATAGACACTAGTACACCAAACGGGACGGAGGACTGCCACCTAGCTCCATGGTCTCCGCCAATCTTCTCCCGCGGAAGCTTTCGGCCGCCTGTCACTCATGTCGCGTCATGCAGTTCCATACATCCAATCAGGAATTACTTTCGTCATTTATAGCCTTCCCGAAGGGGTGGTCCTTCGTCCCGAAGTGGTAGTGGATTTAAAGAGGAAAACTGCCACTTGGAATCTCTGTAAGCTCTATACTCTGTGGTAGCAACAACGAGCTAACTCCAAATTATTAAGATCTTTAATAAGAGCGCTCCTTGGCGACCGACGATGGCGGCTGCCATGGTGTGGTGTTGTTTCACCTACAATCCAATTGTATTATTAGGTCGAAGGTAAATCAATCTCTTGGTGGCAGCTAGCGATCGGTGTGGTTGTCGAGATACTTAAATGTACCGTTGCACAGCCGATTTGTTGCGGTACACCAATCTGGTGAGACCAATTGGGTCAATCACAATAAAACACCTCAAAATTCTGTCACTTTTGTGTCCCTGTGTTCCTTCTTTGGTCTGACCGGATTGCCGTACCGCAACAGATTCGGACAAGTTAAAGCTGTTTCTAATGTGCAGTTAACTCGTTTTTCTCCCATATTGATGGATTTTAGCTCCAGCCTGCCACTTCTAACCAAGATTGTTGCAATTCATTGAAAATTGCCGACTGTAAAATCCACCGTACTTGAGTTGGAGACAAATAGCATCAGAGGGCAATATTTTTTAAAGTGAGTGATAGTAATATTTCATTGAAAAAAAACATGTAATATATATTTAATTTTTAGACTGAATTCTTCTCAGACATTTTCTTCTGTCCCCAAAATTTTCGTCAATATAAACCAAGAATGGCAACCAATCATGAAGTGACAGGCTGCAGTTAGAATCCAAAAGTAATTGTGCTCCTTCATTTTATTATTTTTAAATATCACGCAGTTTGGCCATTTTCTTTATTGTCAACTGAGAATGTCTTAATATTTCTCATGTATTTTTTAAATAAAAAAAAGCTATCGTTTTTAATGTTTAAAACTAAATGTAAATCTCATTCTCTTACAACATTTAAAAGTTTTCAAGAATTAGCAGCAGATTGAATTTCAGTGGAATATTGCAGTCATTCCTGCTTGCAAGAAGATAGTTTTCCTCTTAAGGAGAAAAAAAAGTGTTTAACTTTCGGGAAACCATGGTTCAGCGGGGTTCACGTTATGCAATCACGCCAGGTCGGCATCTTTCACCTAAGGTCATCAAAACATGAAACTTTTCATAATTTAAAAAAAAAAATTATTTGAACATCTATCGCATTAGCAACTTGTAAGCTTTAGATCCAAAACGTGAACATCGCTCAACCGGTAATCCCCTGACTTTCTATTCCGGTGCTGAAGAGAACAGTGTTATTTGAAATTTAAATATAGTATCAAAGTGTAGAAAGTGCTAGGATAATCCTAGCTTGATACTCTGTACATATTCATATAAAGGAAGAAATGGAAAACACTTACACTGCGCATATCCAATCAAAATATTTACGATACGACAAATAAAGATCTTTTCCAAACCGTTTGTCTTTTATTTTTAAAAGCACACCTTGTGTCAATCATCTACAAAAAAAACCTATATGTTAGAAACAGTGTTTAATAAATTTTCAACACAATAAAACTAAACCTTTTATTAATTATTAATTTGTTCACACAAAATTTTAATTAACTAGAGTTGATAATCCAATTCACAATTAGATAAAAGTCTACTTGATAAAAGTGTTTTTAAAAATAGTATAAACTCTGTGCCATAGGTCCCATCAAATTACCATTTGTTGATTCAAGTACATTGATTTTTTTAGCACCTCAGATTCTTTTTTGTACATTGTAAATATATCGTTCAAAACTATCTATTCAACATTATATAAATTTATACAATGATAATAAAAGGTGGTGCAGTAAATCAAACATAATACGATTTGAAGCTGAGTTTGTATTTCATTTTCAAACTATTGTCAACTCAAAATAATCCGAAAAAAATCTAATAAATTTAATTATAAATTAATCCTACAAAAAATTCGATCTCCATAAATATTTAAATGTTATATTTTTTAGAAGTCGGTTAACTCAACTACTCAATTTTAAGATATATTTCATTACATTCTTCAAATAAAGTATAATAATTTGAACATTAATTATGTAAAATAAAATTGAATTAGAAAAATACCTTAAATTTTGAAAAACACTTTTATTTTAATGCCATAATTTAAAAAAAATAAGATTGCATTAATTCAAAAGATAGTTAAGGAAAATTGATAACATAAAAGTGCAACTATACCAAATTCTGATTCATATACTCCTCTTCATCTTAATCCAATCCGCTAATAATTAGTAAATCATCATTTACTGTAAAACTCTTTCATAGTTTTCTTTTCTCAAAACTTAAATCTTTTCATTCTTAATTATTTTAGATTTTAATAAAAAAAAAAAGCCAAGTGAGTAATTTGGGAAATAGTAGAAAGGATGATTCTACTTTTCTTATTCAAGTACATAAACCTTCTATGTAGAACAGGGATGGCCAACCATCAGTACGCTTGCCACAAAGTGGCACTGCTGAATTAAATCAGTGGCTCGCAAAGATATTAAAAAATGTGGAAAATAATAATGTGACTTATTCAATGAGGTTTCAGTGCTCAGTCCATATCCTCTTGTGGCAAGATGGGAGTTGAATAATCTAACTCTTATAGTGGTGAGTAAGCTCGCCTCACTCTTAATTCAGTTTTCTTAGTAATTACTTTTTTTACGATTTCATTAATGATTTTGAATAAAATCTTAAGTGTAAGACTTCATGTAGGCCACATCTCTTTTTAGGTGCTTGAAAGATATTATCTTATCCACCCCAATAATTCTAATTTTCAAATTAATTTAGAACCAGCTTTATTAGATAACTTAAAAACTTGTATGGTTCTCTTTTCATTCAGGTCCTATTAAGAATCTTTAGTTATGTAAGTAGTATTTTTTTTTAGGTTATTCATTCTAGTGATTTTCAAAACAATTCGTGTTTAAATATGCTTTAAAAATCCGTTTTAGGGGAGACTTCCAAAAATGTTTTGTGGTAGGACCCCACTTTAAAATACTCGCTACACAAATTTACATGAAAAGAATTATTTTATTTGTTTAAAATTCCTATAATCAGTCTACAATCGAATAATATTTTTAAACTGTTTTACTTTTTGGAAAAAAATGGAACTGGTACGTATAATTTTTGCTTCTTAAATAGTGGCAAAGTTGGCCATGGCCACCCCTGATCTTGAATTCAAATACTTTGGAATTTTATATTAACTAATATACTGCCGTCCTTAGCAAGAAGGGCGTATCTCGGATTTTGGCGATTTTCAGGTTTTTGCATATCTAGAATCTTTGGAGTCTTCTGCACCTTATGATACCTCATTCATGTACCTATGGGTACCAAAAGGTACACAAAAACGCTAGTGAAAAAGGGCGTATCTCTGAAATTTCTTGAAATCCTTAGGCGAAAAGTGCTTGTACTGAAAATCTTGATTTTCGGAGATGCGCCCTTCTTGCTAAGGACGGCAGTATAGTAACATTGGGAAAATATAAATTTAAATAAATGTTCATCTTTACTAAACTATTTTACATAGTAATATTTATTATCGTAGAAATATTTAAAAACATTGAGAAAAACTACTTAATTCTAGTTAAATAATGCCAATTGAATAGAATTCAACCCGAAATAGACATTACTAACAAATAAAATGTTTCCTAAAACACACAACAGCAACATCATGGTGATTCGAAATTAAAAACATACAAAGATTTATGAGAGGTAGATAGCCAAACGACAATTTGAAATCCCAAGCAAAAGAACGTTATAAAAGATAACGCACTTGTGAGGGGCAGAGTGCGAATAAAAGTTGCCAGGAGCGATGGAAAAGATGTTATTGAGGGAAAATGACTAGGGTAGAAATTAAATTCGGCTGTAATTTTCATGCTGTTAAAAGTATTCCACGAAGCCCGGTGGCGCAGTGGTAGCACATAGCTCTTCAGTGCCACAGGTCCGGGGTTCGATTCCCGGCTCCCGGGCTGGGCAAGGTCCACTCAACCTTTCATCCCTTGAGTGGGTCGATAAATTGAGGACCAAGCGTGCTTGGGAACTAAACACTGGGGGTCTTGCGTTAGACTGACCACCTAACCGGGACATATGCCTTGCACCCCAGGGCCCCACGGTCAAGAAAACGAAGATGGGCATCGTAGGACTTGGTCCACTATAGGGCTGTTGCGCCGATGAGTTTAGTTTTAAAAGTATTCCATAATGTCATAACTCTCATGTCATGTACTTTCTCATTTTAAGTTTTTTTCATTCTTTGCTTTTTAGTTTTGAGTTAATGTATACTTAGAAGTTTTTAAAGTATAAAGCTTTCTAGGTAAAAATAAACTTAGTATAGTTTTTTAAAACGTTACTGAATCTTTATAACTTAATAACTTTCTCTGCAAAAGAATACAAAGAATAAAAATAATATTATTACTCAAAAAGAATGAAGAAGTAAATATAGACACATAAAATTTTACCACAGAATTATTTCAGACATGTTAGGGTTTCGAAATTTATCGTTCGAAAGATTAATGATATCGAAATCCAAAAACTTTTAAAATTAAAACACAGATGAAGTATATAGTTAAAGGAAAATTTCTAAACTTTTCAACGAGAAAACCGTTAGTTTATTCACTCTATAATATTTTATTTTGGTGTGTTTTAAAGTATGGTGCATTTCTTAGAAAAAAAAATTAGTGTTTGATAAATGTATTACTTTTAGTTAAGAAAGTAAAGTAAGAACGTTTTCTTCATTTTAAGATTCAAGTAGGATGTGTAATTATTCATGTCATAACAAGAATTCTTTTTAAAATGTATATTATAAAAAGGTTCAACCATCAGCTTTGCAGTTTCATTAAAATCCCAAAGAATTGTTTTCCATGTAAATCCGTATACCTTTTTTAAAAATTTTAATAGGATGTAAATTATAAAAAAGTACATATAATGTTACGAATTCTCTTAACCTTTAATTAAACTTTTATATTTTAACCAGCATATTGATCCCCATTTAGTTTCGTAGACCACAAGTTTTTCTCAATTATTAATTATCAGAAAAATATCAATAGTAGTTTAGATAGCTTTTAGGAAAGTAGAGAAAATTTTACTTAAAAGCATATATGGAATTTGTATATTAAATTGTATTTGTATTTGTATATTAGCGTGTCAGGTGAAAATAAGGTTTAAATTGTTGGGATCTCTTCGTAAGAGTTATTTGTTACTACTCTGTAAGACTCCTTAAAAAAGTTTATTCTACCAAAATGAACCAATTTTGAAAAATTTCATTTCATTCAATTCCCTGATTATTAATCCCTGATTGGAAGAATTAATGTCTCTAAAATTAAAACCAATTGTTATTTTTCTTTTCTACTTTTGGTTTATTTTGTAGAGAAAGTTACTGGAAAAATATTTTTGATCAAGTAAAATTATTACTTTTATACCTTATAGCTTTTGTATGCCACTGAATTTAATTCAATCAAAAGTAACACGACCACAAATGATTGCTAAAATAATTAACACGTACATGAAATACAGATGCATTCTTTTAAAAATAATTATGTTCATTAATAATAAATTATCTGTTCATCTATCTAATCTATAATGACTAATCTATCTGCTCATCAATAAATAAAATAATATATTCATCTATAAATAATAAAACCTCTACTGCCAGTAGAGGTTTTGAAAACTTATAGGTATCATTTGGTTCTAAATAGCAAGAAAAACAATTATTTGACTAATTTACCAAGTTTGGTATTGTTATCGTTGTAATTATTCCATTGTGAACTAAGATCTGTTTTTGAAAAATAATTGTTTTATTGTTCCTTGAATTGTACCATTCTGAGTGTAAGAACCTTTGATGAGTGGTGTGAAATAACAGTCCAAAATCAGAATAGAAGGCATTTCAGACAGCAAACTCAGCATCGGATCTGAAATTTTGTATGTTACATGAATCTAGACCCTTTAGAGTTTCTCCTGGTATATTTTATCTTGAGATCTCCCTTATTTCCCTCTCTAAATATGCAAAGAATTATTGATACCAAGCCATTGAGTTCCCCCTCATTGGAAACTTTTCCAAACGCCTTTTTCTCAAAACTACTTCCTGTGGAATTCTATCTTCGCATCCAGAACGCCTCAAACCTTCTAATACATTACCCTTTTTACTAAACACCTCTGATATTATTTGCAATTAAAAGTTAATTCCCGCATTCCCTTGCATTGTTAATAGCTTCCCTTTTCACTAAGAATCCCCAAATGTCCTTATACATTAAGAAACAAACTCCAATCCACCATTAAAATAAAGCCATTGCCATCAACGACTAAACAAATTCCCAGCGGAATTAAGAACACTCATTGAGGCCAATTGCCACCAATCAACGCTAAATATTAAATCCACGCAGGGTCTCGACGAACTCCTGAAAATGATTCCCATAGCCCTTTTAAACTCAAGGTATTCGTTCGCTATAATTACTCAGTAATGATATCTGATGGACATTATTTTTCAATTCCACAGTCTCACTCCAAGATTAGGTCTAAACGATTCCAGACATGTTTCAGCCAAGAGGTTCAGCCGAATGGAGGTTATTACAAGTAAACGCTCGAAATTAGAAGCTTAGTTCGAAGGAACGAAGACTCGTTTTGAGATGAAAGCGGGGTGTAAAGATGAGCGATGCTGCTGATTACTGCTAAGTCTGTTAATTAGGTGCTCTCGGGAGAGAAAGAGAGTTGAGATGATTATTTGCTTTAGAGAACGATTTTTGTGGATGGTTGGTTTTCTGTTCTGTCAGTTCTCGGGATTTTGAATGTTTTGGAAGAATCAGCTTTACAGATAGCTAAGCTTATAAATGTAACTTAGACAATTAATTTTATGAGATCATATACTACCACAGGTTGTCAGCTTTGAGCTTACCCAGATAGCACGTATGCTTGCTTCAAGTTTGAGATTTCCTGTAAATATGGTTGAAATTTCAAACTTGTAGAAACAAACTTACTTCAATCAATTTTTAAGCTGGGTGTTTCAAGATTGGAGTTTATCAAACTTAGTTCAATCATTTTTCAAGCAAGGGATCTCTTGCTTGGGTAATAAAATATTTTTCAATCATTAAAATTGGTTGAAAATCCAAGCAAATCACAATCTTGAATTTATCAAATTTAGTTCAATCATTTTTCCTGCAAGGAATTTCATGCTTGGGTAATAAAATATTTTTCAATCATTAAAATTGGTTGAAAATCCAAGCGAATCACAATCTTGAATTTATCAAATTTAGTTCAATCATTTTTCCTGCAAGGAATTTCTTGCTTGGGTAATAAAATATTTTTCAATCATTAAAATTGGTTGAAAATCCAAGCAAATCACAATCTTGAATTTATCAAATTTAGTTCAATCATTTTTCCTGCAAGGAATTTCTTGCTTGGGTCATAAAATATTTTTCAATCATTAAAATTGGTTGTAAATTCAAGCGAATCACAATCTTGAATTTATCAAATTTATTTCAATCATTTTTCCTGCAAGGAATTTCTTGCTTGGGTAATAAAATATTTTTCAATCATTAAAATTGGTTGAAAATCCAAGCAAATCACAATCTTGAGTTTATCAAATTTAGTTCAATCATTTTTCCTGCAAGGAATTTCTTGCTTGGGTCATAAAATATTTTTCAATCATTAAAATTGGTTGTAAATTCAAGCGAATCACAATCTTGTGTTTATCAAATTTAGTTCAATCATTTGTCCAGAAAGGAATTTTTCTCTTGGGTAATAAAATATTTTCCAAAGCGAAACACAAGCTTGATGAAAAATGGGGCCTGATTTTTTAAAGTAGCAAATAAAAATGTTGATCCGATTTTGAGTTTTTTCTCAAATTCCATAATTATCAATTTTAAACCCTAGTTGAAAAACTATTTCTCTTGGGGTATTTTTAAAGTTTTTTCTTATCTTTTAATACTTTAGAGAAAAAAATTTAGAAACATAATTTTTACTAGCTTTGGATAATTTATTTGTAATCAGCATTGAAAAATAATCTAACCTGACGGGCTTTCGATAGCGCTGTGACGTATTCAATAAAATATCGCCAGTAGCATGGCCTAAGACGTGTATTAGAATAGAATATAAATTTTTTATTAAAAAAACACAGCAAAAAAATAAAACAAATTACAAGAGATAAATCACAGACAAAAAAGCAGAAAAACGAACACACACTTACATGGAAAAAAATAAGTTTTGAGCACCAAAAGAGCACAGAGCTCGTCCTCGGTACCCAGTACCAGTTTCTTTTTTACGGTAACGAAGCATCGCTGACTAATTAACTTAAATAATATTTCTATTTCATTGTGTCCTGCTATACAATTATATACTCCAGATTTAAATTCAGTTTTACTATTAGTGGTTTTAAGGGCTTAATTTATTTTATTAAACAGGTAGGGACCCAGAAACGCGAGATTTATAAAAGATTTCTATTAGACTTTGGACTTTGGTATTAAATAATTTTCTTGCGAATTTCTAAGCGAAAAGTTACTAGTTTTGAATTGATAAAAAAACTTATTGAAAATGAACACAGAAGTAAACGAAAAATATACATAATTCTCTTACAGTCAAAATAGGCTTTTATAAATAATTATTTTTTGTGTGAGATAAGATTTTATTCTGCAAGTCGACGATTCGGCCGTTTCCAAAACACCAACAGCGGGAAAAAATCCTGTTTGCCTTCCCCCCGCGCTCCCAGAGAATGTCGTTTCGTTATCTCAGTGGGCAGTGGGGATCGCGTTCGCCCGGCGCGGCGCGGGCGGAATTGACTGATTACGGGTGTCTCCGAAAATTTGTTTTCTCACAGCTCTTTCAAGGGAATCTTCTCGATGAAGAAATAAGATTATTAACAAAAGTAATCATACAATGGACATCATGGTATTTTGGGATACTTAATAAAATATTAGTTGTGTTTTTTAAATTACCAAGATTGTTTTTTGTATCTCAACATAAATATTTGTTTTGATCAGAATTTATTTCCAAAATATGACCTCCTGGAACTAAAATGTCATTGTGCTTCAGGGACATAAAGATTTAAAATTGTCAAATATTATGAATCATTCGGGATATTTTTGGCTTTTCTTTATTTCCAGCGTTTTAGTGTAGTATAGATCTCTTATACATCTTTCAATGCAGAAAATCCAAACTCACAGTACTATTAAGATAAACAAAAGGCAAGAGAAATAGCTTTCATACGGACGGTTTATATTTTTTTATGACAAAGGGAAAACACTTCTAAAGCGTTTTTGTAAAGGATAAACGTTAAAATTTATCTTATATCAAATCAAAGAACTGATCTGTTATCTAATTCGGGGTATTTTGAAAACTAAAAATGAACAGACTTGCAATCGTCTCTATTCAATAATTACGAACAGATTCGTATTCGTACATTTGCATCGAATGCATTAATTTTTGAAAGAGAATTTTGTCCATAGGTATGCACCAATCTTGTCTAATAGGACGATATTCTCAGATGCAGTGTTATTCCTAGGATTTTTTTAGAGGAGTAAAAATACTCCTTAACTTCTTTAGGAGGAGTGAAATTGAATTATAAGGAGTGAAATACAGAAATAGCATGAACATTGTACAGAGACACAAAAACCTTCCTAAGAATCAGAACAATAAATGACATAAAATTACTATGGCTGTATGAAAACACAATTAAATAGTATAAATAGGGTGCCGTGGCTTTTGGCAAGTGGCTTTTTCTAGAAGTAGGGCGAAAATGTCTTCGCTGAGATCTGTTAGTGTTTTGAGTAGAAAAATATTTGTTGATTTCGGTGGGGCCCGCGGTGCATTTTTTAAGCTAAACCTTTGTGAAAAATTCAAAGATTGAAAATACTCCTCTCTAGTTTTTTTTAAAGAGTATTTCCGATTTTCAAAGAGTGAAATACTCTCTCCGAGGAGTTAAAAATATCTCTGCTCAGATGAGTGTAGAAAACCTAAATTCAAAGATTTCAATACTTCAATTAAGTCCGTAAGAAGAATAATTGATAAGATTTAATTAATCCAATATCTCAATCGAATATTATTCTAATAGAAAAGTAAACTGTTGAAAGCACAATGAGAAAATGCGTTTATTGGGAGAATTTTATGGTGTATTTCGACCAATCAAATGCTCAAACGATCGATCACCGTATTTTACCATTTCCGGAATTTCTATTTTATATATTAAGAAGAGCCAGTCTAAGAGACTAAACTACAAAATTCTTCAGTCGGAGCATACCAATTAATAATTGATAGGATTTAATTAATCCAACATCTCAATCGAGTATTACACTTATGGAAAAGTTAACTGTTGAAAGCAGAATGAGAAAAAGCATTGCTTGGAGGATTTTTATGGTGTAACAGCCTATCTAAGAGGCTAAACTACAAAATTTTTCAGTCGGAGCATACCAATGAATAATTGATAGGATTTAATTAATCCAGCATATCAATCGAATATATTATGCTGATAAAAAAGTAAACTATCGAAAGCACAATGGGAGAAGATGCTTTGATTGGGGGATTTGTATGGTGTAAGAGCGTGTCTAGAGGCCATACTACACAATTTTTTATATTACCCAACCCAAACATTTTGAGTAAATTAAATAACATCCATTTATTCGTCAAAGCAAGTTGTTTGGGGGATTTTTCCTATAGTCTATATCTATATCCCTTTGTGTGGATTGCACTCAAAGAGCATAATGTTAAGAATGTTAAAATAAAACAGTATAGTGGAGGTCCAGAAAAATTTTGGAAATTTACCCCTAAAAGTAGTGTTTTGAACTCATTTTGAGACCCTTTAGGTAACACCAATGTGGAATACTCCTTGAAAGTCACAAAATTTTCACGGGAAAATATAGTACAGTAGATTTCGAGAACTCATTTTTAGACCCCTTGGGTTGTTTGTAAAGACACAATTTTCAAGGAAAAAAACACATTAAAAATTTATGTCAAAATTTCGGGAGGGGTTTGGACCCCTAACCCCCCCCCTTGGATACGGCCCTGCAGGGTGTCAGTTACTGGAAAAATATTAGATTTTAAAAATTAAGTTGCACAGCAACATTCTACAAATAGCTCTTACCATATTTGCTAGAATTTTCATACAATTACCTTGAATTTCACAAAAACACCAGTAACTGACACTCGTGTCAGTTGTTTGGATCCAGTAACTGATTGAAATTGATTGTTTGGAATTGTGAAATTGATTGTTTGGAATTGTGAAATTGATTGTTTGGATCCAGTAACTGACACCCAATTTTAAAGAAATAAATTAGTACTTTTTTCAAAAATAACTACCCATTTAGCATGATTTATGTACAATTATCAATTGCATGTTAGTTCAAATAGGTTTCAAAAGGAAATTTTGCTTAATTTTAGACTAAACAAAAATGCATTTCCTTAATTTCAGCTTTTCAGCATTAAGCCAACTAATAATCGTTTCTTGACACTAAATGGGAATTCTCAATTATTAAAAATTGATGGAAAATTAAATATTGCATAAAGTTAAAAATAAATGTCTAAATTATTAAGAAAGGCCATCATTTCAGTTACTGGTGCCCTGTCAGTTACTGATGCCACTACCCTATTTCGTTATTTTTGGAAATTTATCAGAACACTTGTCACTTGCGCCCTAATCCTAAAGAATCTATAATTTATTACACACAGTTAAATTTTTGGTAATTTTCTTAATGAAATTATGTTTAACTGCAAATTACCCGCACTTTACAAAAAAAAACCATGTTTTAATATTTTTAAAAGCCCTGTTTTAATTGTCAAATTTTAAAAATTTCCTGATAATACACCCCAGACCCCTTTCTTTAGAGTGAGACTCAAAACTCCATACACAATTTGAAACTTTAATGCGATGATGTTCTCGTACAACCTCTTAATTTTCTAAAAAAGCTTCATTTAACCTTTGCATGCAATTCATTTTATAAGAAAAAAATACCTTGCTGCAGCCCTGTAAAAAGAAAAGGTGTGGAAAAGATTGAGAAACATAGATTTAAATGTTTTTCGCTGGTCAATTTAGTTTCTGAAAAAATTTATGCCTTAACTGAAGATTTTGTAGTCACAATGTTCAAAAGTTTAGGTACCCCTGCAGTATGGGATGTTTATTTATCCGATTCAATGTGGTAATTGTGTAGGTGTTTTTAATGGACTTTTTAGCATTAAAGATACATATTTCTTAAATTAAAAGTTTTCTAAATCAGGGGTTCCCTAACTTTTCCGTGTCACGGGACATTGAAAAAATTGAACTTTCTCACGGCACTTCAAAAATATATCAATGTGATGTATTATTTATATTTTTATGTACCAGGTGTTTCCCAAACTTTACAACTTAATTTTTTACAGGACCCCAGATTTATAAAATCTATCGGACGTATTATCTGTAGCTATTATAATTTTTTGCTTCCTATAGTAGAAGACGGAAATTTTTCAAACCCACCCCTGTACTTTTGTGCCCTACTTCTTAATTACTCTTTAAATAGTTAGTAGTATGTATTAATAAAATATCCCTAGATACGAAGTATTTTTAAACAGAGCTTTAAAATTATTCCAATTTACTGAACAAATAACACAATTTAGTGTTTTTTTCTATTTGCGTCAATCGGCTTTAGATTTTTTTCCTACACCCCCCAAAAACAGACAATGAGCATTACCCCACCGTTCCACTGTGTTGCTATCAAGATGTCGTTGGTCCTTATTGCCCTGTTATTGGCCATCTCTCCTTTCCCTCCTGTTTGACCTTTCTCACCCCAGCCCACCTTGGCGCTCGGCGGCCGGCGTCTGAGCGTCTCCATGTGGCTCGTGTTCAGATCCACTTGCAGTTGCAGTGCAGCCTTGCAGCTAGGGTGGAAGGGTCTCTCTCTGGCCGAGATGATGCTATGGTACTATTTTATCCCTGTTTTCTCTTTCTTAGTTGCAGCCTATTTACCTAATTATATTTTCTCTTTCAGGAGTTAACAAGCCATGTAATATTTTTCTTGAATATAATTCACATTTTAATTTTCAGATGGAAAATGGGATCCTAGGAATCATATTCCATTAACAATTTTTCTGCTTTTAGTAATTTTAGAAACGTAATTTCTTTTAGATGTCTTTTTAGATTGTACCTGATGCGATAGTTATACAGCTTCATTTAAGAAAAGTTTCATTTTTTAATGTTTCTTAAATTATGTTTTTTTCTCTTTCAGTATAGTTAACAAGCCCTGTTGTAGTATATTCGTCATTAACGCAATACTATTTGTTGCTAATCCATTAACAATTTTTCTGCTTTTAGTAATTTTAGAAACGTAATTTCTTTTAGATGTCTTTTTAGATTGTACCTGATGCCGATAGGGATACAGCTTCATTTAAGAAAAGTTTCATTCATTTTTTTAATGTTTCTTAAATTAATATTTTTTTCTCTTCCAATAGTTAAGAAGCCCTGTGGTAGTATATTCGTCTTTAACGCAATGCTATTTGTTGGCAGCCTTCAAATTCATCAGTTTTAATTAATTTTCGGTTATTTTTCAGATTAGACTGTGAAAAGAAAAGAATATTTAGCTATTTTTCTTTAATATTCAAGCAAGTTTCTTTCAGCTTCTGCATTTGATAAAAACTATTTTAAGAATTTTTTTTTACAGAGAAGTGTATTTGAACGGCTGTAGAACTGGTAATGATTCAGCTTGTAGCTTTATACAAGGAAAAACAGTGTTTAAGTACCAATATTATTGTAATTCTTTCATAATTTATTGATATTTTTTTCAGTTAGGTCCGATCGAAAAAAGTAACAAAATTATTATGGTATCATGTATTTTCTTATTTTAAAAGTACTAAAATATTTTGATTTTTTTTCCAAGGAATTTTATAGAATTTATGAGTTATCTATTTTTTTAAATTATTTTTTTATGAGATATCAATGTACTATTACGTATTACAAAAAATTGTATTTATTGCTTGTGAAAATGTACTCAATAAAAAATAAAGTTTAAAAAAAAACTGAGTACCACCCGCATTATAACGCGGGAGGGAAAAGTAAAACAAAAAAAGAAAGAAAACTAAAATTGAATAAGCATTATTCAGGCTTGAACTAAGCAATAACTGAAACAAAATTTCAAACTTGGAAAATCATTGAAATAATCAGCTAAAAAATGGGTTAAATTTTCAAGCTTAAAGGTGACCAGAAATTTCAAATTTGGAAAATCATTGAAACTTCTATCTTGAATACTGCTTACCTTTAAGCATGAAAATTCAATCATTTTTTAGATAGGATTCAAGTTTGCCGTGTATACTTTAAATACAGCTAAACTACAGCGTTTTTCAAATTTGGAAAATCATTGAAACTTCTATCTTGAAAAATGTTACCTTTAAGCATGAAAATTCAATCCTTATTTAGATATGATTCAAGATCGCCGTGGTACAACTATACACATTAAATACTGCTAAACTACCGTATTTTTCAAGTTTGATTCAGGTTTATCAAGCTTGAGCGCTTAAGTTTGATTCAATCTTTTTTCAATCTTTCTGTGCTATCTGGGGGGACAACTGTTAAATCATAAATATTATATATCTACTATTGCAATGAAATATTTTCCGTAAATAAAAATAAAATTTCTAAAACTTAAAAAAAAATAATTGCAGACTTGTATAAAAAAAAAGAAGCACTAGAAAATTTAGAAAATATTTATACGCGGAACCTGAACAATATTTTTGACGCGGCCGCTTTTAGGTATCAAGTCAGTTTTACTTATAGAAAAGCTAAGGTTCTATTTATCTTGATGTATTTGTAAAGTTGGGCTTTATTTCTAAGCTTATATCATTAGAATCTTGCATCACTGATTTCCAGCTCTAAAAATGAATATGAAAATGTGATAAAAAATTTTCTCTAATTAAACTCTTCAAACAAAAAAATAATGATTATTATTCTGTGATTTAAAACAGACAAAAACTACTCAAGAATTGTATAGAAACTTGTTTGAATTTAAGGAAATTCTGAATTCGGGTAGAAAAAATAAAACCTAAGTATAATAAATTGGAATTAAGTACTCTACACATTAGCAGTAATATTATGAAATAGCTATAAGACATTTAACAAAGCTTTAGTATAGACATTATAATATTTTGCATTTTTAGACTTGTGTTACCAAGAGTTCCAAGATAATTAATTATAAGCGTTTTCTGGGTACATAGGTTCAAATACTCTTTCAATAGTTTTAGAATTTAAAACAAAATTTCTTATATAATATCTATTATCTATTAACTATAATGTATTATAAAAATAGAAAGGATAGGTTAGTAATTTTTGTAAATTAAGCTAATTTTCAAAGTATTCTTCAACAGAAATAAAAGGGAATATTTTCTTATAAAGTTCACAAAGAAAGGGCAACTTTATTTTAAAGTCTGTTGTAAAACTGACCTTTAAAGAACATAAAAGGTTTGAAATCTTTTCTAGGTTCAACATTTTAAAAATATTTGTTTTTTAATTTAGTAGTGTTTGATATAAAAGGTTGAATTTATAAGATATGGAATGGAGATATGGTTAAGAAAATAACTTTAAAGATAATTTTACTTATTTAATTAACGATAAAAATAATTATTTTAAAGTTATCTAGATTTTATCATCATTTAAATCATAAACCCTTTCAATGAATTTGGAGATTAACATAAACAATATTACTTAAATCTGTAATGTAAGTGTGGATGAACTAAATGATTTTTTTCTTTTCTGTTTCAATTGAATCTGTATTTTAAATTGCTAATAATGTTTAGAAAAATATTGTTCTACATTCTCTTATATATAAATATTTATTCCCAATCCAATTGAAATTCCTAAAATTTAAAACCCAAAGGAAAAATTGTAAAACATATTTTTTGTTAGGAAATCAAATTAGATACCAATTTCTAGACACTGCAGAAACGCATTCGAAAATTAGAATAAAAAAATCGAATTCAATAATTCCTTTTCCACTTTTACCATACATTTGGGATTCAATACAAATTCGAAAGGAAATTTTGGAAAGATTCTGGAAAATAATCACCCTTTTTTGCTCCTCCGAAAGAGCTTCTACTCGAGCAGACGTCTGTGCAGCGAGCATCAAAAGCTAATTACAGTGTAATCAAACATTTTCTGTATTCGCAAAAATCTCTCTCGAGGCACCTAAAAAGTCCTTCAGAAATATAAATCTTGGGGGATTAATTAACTTTCAATGGAACTGAACTGAAATTAATGATATATTCTCTGTGTTCAAAACTCTAGAACCGTGAAAGATTTTCTGAAGTTCTGCTAACCGAACAAAAAAGAAGTATAGTATTCTTTTTGGAATAAACATTACATAAAAAAACATACATAAAGCGTAACAACTCTTAACATGTTCTCGTGGCTTTTCCCATGAGTTGTTAATTGAAATGAACAGTAACAATGTTCGGTTGCATCATAATGGCCAATTAAATTTTCTGCTTTTGGAATTTCCTGGCATGTGAATAGTGTTTTCCGTAAAAACCAAATAGTAACCTAATATTTTTAAGATTATAATTTTTTGTTAGAAAATTTGCATTTAGTATTCATTTTGTGTGTGGTATTTATACGAAATGTTTAGATGTCTTTGATAATTAGAATAACGTTTTGGAAATCCCTGTTTCCCAATACAAGTATTATTTCTTTTTGTAATGGTAAAATAAACAGAACTAGTTCTTAACGAATGATGTTAAATGGTGTATGTTGACGTTTTTTTACGTTTATTGTCTACCCTTTAAATATCAAAGCAATATTACTTGCTTTAAAATATTTAACACTGAATTCTTCTGTCCCCTTTGAGGTTTTTAAATAAGATTTTAAACGCAATAATAATTCCATCGATTGTTTGAAAAAGACCCTTATTTACTGAATTTTAAGAAGCTTTAGAGTTTTAAACACGAATTATGCTTTCGTAACGGTATTTTAATGAATATAATATTCAGAACAGAAAAAGATCAAATACAGTGCTTAAAACTTTAAAAGAATGTTTTAGTTCAGTCTTTATCCTCAAAGATTATTTTAAAATTCACATATTCTTTCTATTTAGTTTTTAAAAATGAAAATGTCTTCATACCATAATTAATCCTTAATTCGGTCACTTGAATTCATTGAAGTTTTGAATTTGATACATCTGTAATAATCTAGGCTTTGGACAAATCTATATGTTTATATTCTCCCTAAAGACCCTTATGCTATTAAAACTAATATAACCTCAATGTAATAAGTTTCAACACAAATAAATGTATGCAACAAAAAATGTGTGAAACAAAATATTCTAAACTAGGGGGCTACCACTCCCTGCTCTCTATCGCTCGCCAACCCCCGGGAACTACTAACGCAGTTCCATTTCATTCAACTTAATGGATTGAAAATTCCTCAACAAATTAAAATATAAACTTAAAAACTGCATTGCATTTTTAATTTCTCCATAGATAAGATAGTTATTGGACATTTAAAAATCCCCTTTTGTTTACTGGTGCAGCTGGGGACCATACAACCAACCAGATTTCACAATTCTTACTCCATTTTATCAGGTGATGAACAGGAGAACATGCTTTATTGGACTTCAAATTTGAAATATAAGTGTGTATTATTTTAATGGCAATATAAGTATATAAAAGTAGAAGTCGGAATCAGTAATTTGACTTTATGGATTTGTAACACCATTATCAAAAAAATTTTAATTGTGATCTGAATCGATTCAGGGTAATTTTTGTAAGTAGAGCAAAGTCATGCCCATTATCCTAGAAAGAAGAACTTCTAACGTCACTTTTTATTGCTTTTGGGAAACAATTCAATATCACTCTGGGATAAATCAATTTATTAGAATTCATTCTAGTGAAACTTTTGAGGCCTTTTAAGTTATATTAGCAGGGGGATTTTTAATTAAAGAAAACTATAAATAATCGCTACATCAATGACAATTCGTTACTTGTGGTAATTTAAAAATAAACTTACTAACTTAATTTAATTCAGAGTGAAGTTAAGTTGTTGTCAAAGAGGGGAATCAAAATATTAATAACAGGACTTCTATCACGCGTCACAATTTCTAGCTTCTCTGGCTTTAAGAGTCTAGTTGGCCATGATCTAACGCACCAGTATACTTAATAAGATCTTAAATACCATCCACAGCTTTGAATTCAAACAATTACAGCTTTCCAAATACCCTTCATCTTAATCAAGTGCAACATTAATTTATAATAGGGGAGATTCAGAACACAATCAATTCTGAGAACCCACCTTAGCAAACAAGTTCAATCAAACTGACACCGTCTCAAGATCACACTACCCGTCCATCGTCTCCTACGCGTAGGCTTTAGAGCCATAGAGGAGTTATATAATGAAATAACATTAATAAGATAACCCTGCGTGCCTACATGGTGAGTAGCAAAATCCAAAGTCCTTCTGACGGGTGAATTTGAGAGAAAAAAATGCTATATTTCCCCAAGAAAATGTTCAAAAAAGGGACCGACATGACGGAAAACTATAATGAGTCATTCAGTAAAAAATATTGTATCTATATATGTTTGTTTTTCAACTAGCGAGGGTCTGGCAAATTAGCCTAAATGAAGAACTGAATACTATGTGTGTTAGATGTATTTCGTTCGTTCAGGAACAAAACTTAACACTCCTCGAAAATTTAATTTTATTCTAGAACGATAGGAACTCGGCGGCAGCATAAAATTTTGTCCAGAAATAAAATTTAAAGTTTTTTAATGTTTGATTTGTTCCGGAGGAACTTTGCAATCTTGTTTTAAAAAAAGAAAGTTACAAGATTTTGTTTCTTTTGACAAGAGGCATTAGGGCATTTGTCCTAAACTCAGAATATGTGATATAAAAGTATTTTATTTCGTTCCAAAACAAAACATAATGATCCTCGTCATCTTAATTATGTTCCGTAGCGGAACAACACTCTTGTCTTGTGTCAACTTGTTGTGTCTAGAGTGTCAAATTTCGTTCCGAAACGAATTCAAATGCTTATTTAGTGAGTAGTTTTACTCCGGAACTTAATAGAACTTACGGCATAACTCATATTATATACTCGACATAATTCATTCGTCATATTTCGAATATAGACCTCCTAGAGTATCACTGTGATCCCTTTGCCCTGTGACCCTTGCATCTGAGTCAAATGACCACGCTTGTACAATATTAACATACGTTTAAAGCAACCTCTTCATATAACAACTCTATGTTTAGAGCTGAATGCGCGCTCGGACTCCGTGGGCTGACGTCGGACACAAGAAGTCCATTTGGAGGAGATGTCCACCCTCGAGATGGAATGCCGGACACGCGGTCCTTTCAGAACGCGGGGCACAATGGGAGTGGAGTGTATGCAGAGTGCTCCCCCTGCCGGGGATGGCGAAATTGACTTTGCTTTGGTTTTAACCGAATAAAGCAAACTACAGAAATAAGGGTATCGAAGTTGAGCGTATGGATTGATTTTTTTTAAATGTTATAAAGGGGTTCCTTTTGGAGAAATTGAAAACAGGGTGCTTAAATATTCGTTTTCTTGGGAAAAGAAGCTATAGTAGATTAGCATACGCTTTTAATTGAAAGTATTTTTCTCTAGAGTGAAGTACCAAGTGTTGGATATTTAAGTCATAATTGTACCACCTAAAACCTCACCTCAACTCGATCTTCATTACGTAAAAAAATAGTATGATGGATAATCTTCCTTTAATTGTTCCCTATTCAGAACTGAACTTAAAAAAAGAGTAGAAATGTTTTTGTTAAAGAAAATTAAAGTAAAAAATTCACATCAGTATAATTTATGTTTGATAGGGTATAATAAGTTATATTCTAAACGAAAACTTAAACCACAAGAAAGAAAAGTTAATAATATAAATGATTATCAATAAAAAAAAACAAATGTTATGAATTCAGCAAGAATAAGAACATTTTCAAGTTAATATAAACTTAAAATATTGAATAAGCTTATACAGATTGGGGTATTAAAGATTTAAAAATGTGGAAAAAGTCTAAAATTATATTTTATAAAGCTTGCATTAGGATTGACGTAAAGCTAGTATCAAGCTCTTTTGACTTCAGTATTCCATTCAAAAGTAACTATGAAGGTCCTTTAGTCCATAGACACATCATTTTCCTCTCTGCCTTAACCCTTATTGGACGTAGCTTTTTTAAAAAGTAGGATTTAGTTTTTTACAATTACCACTTAAAAGAATACAACTTACCCCCATATTTAATACAATTGTAATTCGAGTAACTTTTTTTTAACTACAAACCTGCATAATGGAAAATAATCTAAGAAAAATGTTTGATATATTCCAATAACTTAATGTTTTAAGAAAACTTTCTTGGAAATTAAAATCTTCTTCATTTTTATAATTAGCCTTTAGGTAAACACAGAAAAAGCTTAATTAAAATAACTTAACTCATTTTCAAAACGTAAGTGCTTACTTAATTTTAAAAAAGTAAGCAATCAGTGTTTAAAACAACCGAGTAACATGAGATTCTCAGTAATCAAACTGTTTGCTTAATTTTGATCCTTAATAAACAGACTACTTTCCTTATTAACTTATTTCTTAATAAAATGAATTTAAATTCAGCTTTATCTAGATACAATTACTTAAACTTTATACCTTAAAATAATTAAATTATAATGTAAAATAAATTTTATTACACGAAACAATAAATGTTTCCTTAATTTTATAGAACAAACATTAGTGCATTTCAATTTAAAATCCAACTAATTTCATCTTTTAAATATTTTGCATTATATATTTTAGTTCACATCCAATTAGTGACTTCCACTTACTTCAAACTAAGAATATCTACCTTCGCAACAAAATTTAGGTAAACATGTTTATTAAACTTTGTTAGAGAAGTAACACAATTAAATTAACCTGGATTTTTTGGTAAGAATTCTGGATTTAATAAACTTCTAATCGTTATTAAATAAAAACATTGTTTATTTTTCTTGTTATGTAGAAAAATTATAATATACTATTTATGTAGTGTTTATTTTACGATTTATCAATTAATAGGACAAATTAAATAAAGGAATATTAGAGTATCTAATTAAATTAACATAAATTTATTCTTTTTAAGTTCTAAAGGAAATAAACTAAACTTTTAAACAAATTCAGAGTCCCTCGAAAAGTATATATGTTACGGGCAATGTGATAAATCTGGGCATTATTAATAATGCTCACGTACTTTGGGGGATGTGATACTCATTGATAAATGCCATTGAATTTATCATATTGCCTGCCTCCCATTTCGGGCATTATTAATAATGCCCAGTTTACCACTTTGCCCGTAACATATATTTAAGTACAGGGGTATTTTTAGTTATACGAGAAATATTTCATAAAGAACTCCGCCCAAACCTCAAGTGTAAATTTCTCCACTGATAAAAAAAAGAACCAGTTTACCCTTTCAAGCAAAGCGAAGTGAAGAAACACGTTTCAATTTATCGAAAACATACCACCAGCACCCAAAAGGAAAACACCACAAAAGATAAACCCAGACCCATCTCTCTAAAAGGGCGTGTACACATTTCTCGCCCAACATGCATCAAAGCTGAACACAGAATCTCACAAACCGTGCACAGAAATACCCCAACTAGAGACACTTTCCCTTTAGAAACAGGGCTATTTATTCCTCCCCTCAACCCCTCAACAAATTCAATTTCCCTGCAAGGGGTGAGATAAATCTTTGCCTCTGTCCAATTTCGACCCCTGTATCCCTACCGAAAAATTTTAAAAGCCCCTGAAAAGGGAGGAATATTTATAGCGTTCGTTTAGAGAGGAGGTTCAGTTTATTATTTTTTCGCTCTCGCACCGCGTCAATATGGGGAAAATGACGTGGGGAAAACGGAGGGAAAATTTATGCTTTTTTATGGAAACGGAAATCAGATTCACTACCATGTGGGGGTAAGGTGTCTCCCTCTCCCCTGGTTAACACTCAACACGACGCCCTGATAAGGGTAAGATGTATGTTAAATAAAAATCGATGGCGGCCTTTATTGCTTCCATAGGAAACTGTTAGGTTGGATGCGTTGCCGTATATTATGGCTGTTAGTTGTAGGTTTTGAAATATTATTGTCGAGCGGCGATTTTTGGACGAGTTGGGTTGAGGTGTAAAATTTAACTAGGTGTTATCGACTGTGGGTTGTGTGTGACACCGTTATCTATATTTTATCAATGTCTATATTGCGAATGAAGAATGACGAGTCGTAAATTTTGTAGATTAGGAATGTGTGAGGTGGAGTGAAAAAATGTGCTTGCTTAGGTAGAGTTGAGAAACATGTGAGTTAGTGTTATTTACTTTTTAAATCATAATCATAAAATAAAAAAATAAAGAACTCTCAACTGAACAGAATATTTAATACAATTACATTGTAACTTGGATTGGATTAACAAAATATTTTAAAAGTTTATTTTATTAAGTATGGATAGGGGATGGGAGGATATTAATAAGTAATTTATTTTAATGTTTGTAACCTTTTTATAATGATTGTTGTGAAATTGGTTTTGGCTAATTTTTGTTACTTTGTACTAATATTTAACGTATACAGTTTTAACATTTCTTTTAATTTCAATGTTTACATCATGTGATATTTACTGTAAGCAGTGTAATTATAAAACATTTTCAGTAGAATAACTTCATAGTTATGAGAAAAATGTATGACATTTTGTTCATATTTGTGTATTTAGTTCATATTTGTAGTTTCAGACGTAAAAAGAAACGTATCACTATGTTCCAAAAAAAAAGACAAAAAACGCCAGAAAAGGGACCAAAACCTGAGAAAAAACTATAAATTAGACAAGTTATTTTGAAACATGATAATTCATATAACATATACTATTTTCATAAAACATATACTATATTCATATAACATGATAACATATGATATGAGAAATGATAATTCTTTTGCATTTTAGGAAATACTTACCCTATTTAAAGAGCCAAAAGAAAGTTTACGCATGGGGTCTATTAGACCCTACAAGGTGGAAGATGTGACTTTCGTTTCGACAGGGTAGGAGCGTTAATTCGGTAATAAAGCTATCAGTTTACAAACCCCTTTAAAGATTAATAGGATTTAGATAATAACTCTCATGTGTTACCAATTGACAAAATAACTCATTTCAAGGCATTCACAACCTTATTTTGTAATCCAATATCCCCAAATCAAGCCAATTTCCATAAGACTCTCCTTACTAAAAAGCTCTTCCTTGGTGAATAAGATCTAAAACACTGGTCCTTAGGTCTACACACGAGCCACACAGCGGAGATTGAATTATTGATGTGTGCGAGCCCACCATCCATAAATACATCACTTCCAAAGGAAAATAATACGAAGCGAAGTGAAGTGTGGAACGTCCTTTTTCACTCCTCGCCTCGAGACGGGACAAAGAGTTAAAAATGGCGGACGAGGGCTTTGTCTAACGACTCGGAAACTCTCCGGTGGGGTGCTCAAGAGGTAGGCAGCGGAAAGCGATAAATTTTGGAACGTGTACTGTCGCTGCTCTTGTGACAGTGTTTGTTAGGGGGTTCCGATGCCTCTAGATTTTGGTAATACAGGTATTGATGGGGAAAATCTTTTAAATTCTTTTCTTAATGATACTTTTGGTAAGAGGTTTTAAAGTCTAATACGCACTTAAAGCTGATTCGTAGGAAATTTAAAACTTTTTTTATAATTGTTTACTAAGTTGAAACAGTCAATCTAAAAGAATATACCTTTTTGTTGAAACAGTCAATTCAAAAAATATAGCATCAACTTTGATTCTTAAACTCTTTTTTTTTATTTTGGGAATGACAGCTTTTATGAAAAGGGGAAATTTTTAAGGAACCACCTAAAAGAGGTCAAGTTATACAAAACTTCAATTTTAAAAATTCAATTCAAATAATTTAATTATGACAGGGCATGCACAGAGATTTACAGAAATTTAGAATCATATAGCATTTGGACGTTGAATACGTTCAAGTTATTCAGGTTGCATCACTAAAACAGTTTAGAACCTATTTTTTGGGCATTCTCACGTTTATGTCAAATAAACGTGATTAAACGTGAATGCCCAAAAAAAATCGTTCTATGCAGGAAACTTTTCGTATGTTTAATTTAATTTTTTATTTCATAATTACTGGCTTTGTTCTATTTTATTTAAAGAGAAAGGGTGGAGTACTTTTCAGAACTCTTCTTCGGGTACGTTAGTGTTCTAACATAAGTACCACTTGTTGAATGAGGATGTATACATCCTTAGCATGCAGATAGAAAAAATTCTCATGAGCAACCAATCAAACTCAAATTTAAATTAGGCCTGATTTATCCTCCAAAAATTAAAACTTTCAAATCACTGACCACATAAAAAAAATTTCATGGAATTTCGCAACAAATTACGATAATGCATCATTGGTGAAGTTTTACCGAAAAATATTTTTTGAAAAAGTTCCGATAACTTCAAATAAAAGAACTTTTTGGGAAACGGTGGAACCACTCCTCTTCCCATCATCAATGTGTGAGTCAGTTAGTCCCAGCGACCCGTCAAACAAATCGCTAATGAAACTTCACGCCAGTCTTGCAAGCGTAAAAATCTCCACGGGTATGACACCCAGATCATAAATAACATATTAAAACCGGCAACTCCACAACGCGATCGAAAGAAGTTATGAAAAAGTTGCCGGAGCAAAAGCATCGATTCAACTCAACTCAACCAGCGAAGCGTGCGGTGTAATAATCTCACGCGCGGTTTACTCATCCAAACAAAAAGATGGCAACGGCACTAAAAAGCGATAAAATGGCGGGGAGAAATATATTCCGTGGAATTTCCATCGCAAAAGCCCCTGAAAAACAACCCGGGACGAGTGATTTGATTTATAAGACCGAGAGGCTCGTTCCGCTTCTCGAATCAAAGTTGACGGGGGGAAAAAAGCGAAATTAATGAACGTTTAAGCGTTAATTTCGAGAAGTAATCACAGTGTTTTCCCCGCCAACGCCCGGTTTTGGCGGGAAAAGGCCGTCTCCGAAGGGAAAAAATTATAAAAATGGTATCGCATTAAAAATAAAGAAAGCGGGATACTACCCAGTGCTCCGGTGAACTTAATTGAATTTCAACGCAACTTTGGCAACAATGGTCGGCGGAAAAAATAATAATCCCCCAAAAAAGTCGGGAGTTCTGGCGAAATGATTAACTTTCGGAACTTTCCAAAGAAGCGCGATTCGAATTTGAAGTTATTCGGTAGAAGCTTTAATTAATTAAAATCCGTCTCACCCATTAAATTTTTAAATGTGCGTTCGGCAGTTATCAGTATTTTCTTCGGGCGAAAATAGGAAGTTCTCGTCGTAAAACCTCTTTTCCAAAATTCTTTGATTTCTCAAATTTGTTTCCCCCCCTTTTTTTTCTCCTGAAAACTGTTCTTGGAATATTTTATCGGTTGAATTAGCCGGGTTGCAAGGGGTGGTGTCAAATGCACTCGGATAAATTCGTGGGAGTTAGAGATAAATCAATTTAATTACTACCTGTATCCGATGTTTCAAAGTTATTAATTATTCTGACAAAAGTCGACAATAAAGAGTCAAAAATACGCTTCTTTTCTAGATGTTTTCTTGAATACTTAATTTCTCTCAAATACGCAGGTTTAATATTCTTTTAAAACCCTGAGGTAATCAAATTTGCATTAATCAACCTATGATTGGACATTTTTCTAATAGCTTTCGACTCCTCAGAAGCAATTATTTTAGCAAGACATCTTTTACTTACCTTTCTTTTTCCTCATATTTAAAAACAACTTGTCATCATTATTAGTTTGCATTTGTTTTAATGATTTTCGGAATTGGAATATGTTTGAAGTTGTTTTACTGCATTTAAATGTAGGGAATTCCATTTATTTTTTGGTTTGAAATCAATCAGGAGAACTGATATAACCCTTTTTTTTATTTCTAAAGTAATCTTTTTTTTATTTCCATAATGGGAAATCAGGTGATGTTTATAAATTAAAAATTATGAACGTTTTTTCAAAAATTCAAAATTAGTTTTATTGTATCACAGTGTTTTTTAAAGTAAAGAAAATAAAACTAATTAAAAATTAATAACATAATTGAAGTGTATAACATTGAACCCCGTATTTAAGTTGCTACATTTAGACTTTAGAGTTTAAGTAAACTGTCTTTTTATTTTAATGTATTTTGACGTTTTACATAAAAATATATTTCTGATATGTATTACCTACTGCTCAGCTTAAAGTATATCGATGATAGTTTTAGCTATTTTAAAATTTAATTCGTCAAATTTATTATTAATTTTTGATCATGCAAATTCCTGGAACAACATTCAATTTTTAAATGTAGGTATATTTTCTATTATAGAAATTATTTAGAAAATCAACCAGAAACTTAATCTCCCCTTGTTGTAGAGCTTGTTTTTGTATCGCTACTAATTACTGCTACATACTATTTATCTAGCAGGTATTTGCTGTTCATAGTTTTCTAAATTTATCCATACCAATTAATTCTCGTTAAAAGTATTTAACTTTGTTCTCCCACTCATTTTAAAATACCTCGTTTTAAGTCAATAGTTTTATAGATTTATTTCTGGGGAATTTTCAAGCATTTGAGGCTCGTTTTAGAGGAAGTATCACTAAACATACATAAGAAAGACCGGGGCAAATTATTAAGGGGACCAAGTAGGTAAAAATCGTCCAAAAATTGATTGATTTTACTTTGCTGTAGATTTAAGTAAAATTAAGTTTTAATAATACTAATACATACATAATAATAAGTTTTTAATACATACTTATGTTTTCAATTGTCCATCAATGGAAATAAAAGATAATGAAAAAAAAAAAAAAGGAAATTTAGAAAATTTTAAATGTTTACTTAACATTTTTTGTAGCCACACAATCAGAAATGTATACTAAACTGTTTTTACCATAAACTTATGTACTTTTTTCTTTAAAACTATGAAACATGATGTGACTTTAATTAATTTTACAAGTTTATTACATCTGTGTGTCTTAATAAAGATTTTTTAAATTAAAAATTTGATTTTCAATGAAATTTAAGGTAGTGAGAATTATAATTAAAGAAAGTATAAGTATAATTTAAAGTAACCTGTAATTAAAATTTAAAAAATTAATATTGAAAAAAATGGTCCTTAAAGAGTGGATGATATATAAATATTTACACTTTAAAGAAATTTTTGTAATCCTATTTCCTAAGGAAAAAGTACCCACATAAAAAACAATGAAAACAGTTATTTTTTTTAACAAGGAAAGTATAGGGACTTACTTTAATAGAGGCAAGTTTTTTTTTTAAACTTGCTTTAAGTGTTGTTAAATTACACATTAAGGCAATGCGTATACAAATAAACTGATTGAAGTGAAAACACTTCGTGCAATTTCCTACGATTTTGAAGGATGGAAAACTTACTCGTATACAGGGTACACATTTTCCTTTGCAACAGGATCACACTTAAACATTTGATGTCAAAAACGATATTCAGTTTTTTGTTTTCAAATAATTGCACCAGCTGTGATATAAACTGTATGTATACTATACCGCAAGTTAGATAAAAAATATAATTGTATGAAGTTTATAAACTTCATCTCTCCATGTATTTTGTATATGATATATAAACTTTAAACTTTTAAATTTTCTCTGTAGGCCATGTTTCTCTAATGTCACATCAATAACATAAGCAGCAGACAGTTAAGAGCTTTTTTCATGATAAATAACATGTTACGCACATTACGTACAATAAGTCAAAAATGCAGTGAAGTATATACCCACTCCCGATTTTCAACTCTTTTTATCTGCGATGCACAGATTCAATTGGGTCCGAATTCTCAAATTCTGGAATACCCTTTTAAACCCTATCACTAAAGGGAACCTACTTTCCTCAAAAGCTTCCTACAAAATCACCAAATTAAGTGAACACAATGCAGACTAAAGCCATCCTCTCGACCTGATGAATGGAGTCTTTCGCCTTTCAAAACTCTCTGCCCAAGGCCCAAACAACAAGAAAATCCCCAAATCAAATCACCGGCCAACTCAAGATGGCAATTTCCCTCTAATCCTTCCCTAATCACACAATTCACAAAATTAACGACGACATTGATAAAGCCGAGGTCTATCCGTCCCATAGGGGTATATTTAGGTAGACAGCGCATTGGTATTGCAACCCTGAGTGGCAGCATGTTGAAAGACAAAGAGAAATACATGGTAAATTCCATAGAAAAAATTGTTACAATCCCGTTATCTATCCTGTTAAAAACATTCAGTTATTTTAAACGCCAAAGGTTTGAAATGTCGACAAAATAATCCATAACCAATTTAAGTATTACAGTACATTATTAAATGCTATAAGGTATACTTCATACGTACTACATTAATGTCGATAATATTAATTTGGTGATATTTAATCTTCGACGTCTGAAATAGCTTGGTGATTTTTAATGGAATAGATAGTAGAACTATAATTGTTCCGAAACATTTGCTCTTCCTGTAAAAAAGATCGAAAAAAGAAAAGTATAATTTAGAACATTTGAAAGAAAACAAATTAGAGGCATGCAGCAAATAAATGCATCAACCTTAATTTTTTATACGGAATGATTTTAAAACCTCGCTGTTTAGGAGGTAAGACTTCCATCTGAAATTTTCGGTTGTTTTAGGGGAAATGTTTTGAGAACATTTTTCACATATTATGAAAAAATGTTCACTACATGATGTTAATGAACTCTTCTTATTCGGAGAAATTCCTAATAATCCCATTCTGTTTGCGTGACCCAACATGACAAGGGTAACATGACATAAAATTCATTCTTACTTTAAAAGAGTAATATCTCGTAAACGAAAACAGTGAATAAAAAATTAAATGCTCACTTCAAATTTTGTTCGTTTTCGACCTCACATCATGATAGAGGAGAGGGGTCACTGAAATGTGAGCACTTGTGATATGTGTGAGAGGGGGTTATATAAATCACTGAAAACTCTGCGACGAAATATATATGAATGTATCCTTTCCTGAAATGATTGTTGGCACTGGTTATTTTCACGAAAGTAACAACTAAACTCTACTCTAATCTAGCTATTTCTGAAAAATTACAAGTTAAATTAAAGCAAAATACTCAAAAGTAGCAGCCTGGAATCCAACCGGGGACCATCAGGTTACTAAACGAACACTCTACCACTAGGCCATCGGTGCTGATGCCAGGATTGATAAATAACATAATTTTAATGTTATGAAACATGTTAACATGTAATAACAAACTGTTATTACTGCGCATGCTTCAACAGTCGTGGAAATATTGTTTCCTCGAAGATTGTTTGAGGAAAGCAAGAAAATCTCAAACGCCAATGAAGCAATTTTGTCATCAACCATTTCAACCCTCCTTCTGAGTGTCAAGGAAAACGCCACGTTCAATACCACATGGATAATGTTCAACGCGCTCTCTACTACCTAACAACTCCACCATCCATCCCGAAGGTGGAGCCTAATCCCGGCTTCTGATATTTAAAACGCCATTACGGAATTAATTTGCGAGTGCATGAAAAATGGCCGCGAGTCTCGTTAGCCGATGATTGATCCGGATGTCCATTTCTCACGGTCCCTCTCGGAAGGTGTCCTTCTTGGATGACGGGAATGATTCAATTAACGGTGGGCGCCGAGTTTTGCTATTAATCCTCCCCGATTCATTAAGTTCCCTTTGTGTTACGGGGGGGGCGATTGTTTATGAATGCTTTATGAGCCGACGTTCCTTTCTTGATTGAGAGTGATGGCTTGTTATGGACTGACTGAGAGTTGAGGGACTTTTCGTTCCGTATTCAAGAGGATAAGGGGACTGTAGAGAGACAGAGAGAGGATATAATGGAATCTGACAGTTCTCTTATCAGTGATAAGGAAGTGATAAGGAGGATAAGGAACTGTCAGATGTTTTGGTATGGGCTTTGTTTTGAATAACAAAGTTTGCCTTTCCTTAGTAACTTGCAAACTTTGCCTTCCTAAGTATTCCTTATATATTTTAAAATTATTTTTTATTTAGCTTCTTTTAAATTGCAATACAGCCTAGCACATCATCTTGCTTGTTAAAGATTCAGGTTTATAAGGAAAATGGGGTAGAGGACCACTAAAGACATATAGAAACTATTATCTAAGGAAAAATACGTTGGAATGGAACGAAAACACCTTAAGGAGAGAACAAGATAGATTGATAAGAGAGAGTGTTAACAGGTGGGATGCAGTCCGTCTGGGGTTTGAAATTTTATGCATATTTACTCTTGTATTTTTAAAGTACTGATTTTTTAAATGCATATCGTTATTTATCTTTTTTTACCTTGAAGTTACTGAATTTTAAAATTCTAAACTCGTATAAGCTATTTTAATTAACTACCTCTGCTTATCCCGGACTTATGGTAAGCCTAACAGAGGCACTTAGTGCGTTCTCGGTTTTCCGTTTCCAGATTATGATCGCCGTTTCGCCACAGCTGCGTCGCCCAACGCGTTTCTTTATAACACCGAATTAAAGGGACGAGATTTATTTGAAACAACCGCGGACCGGAAAAACCTTTAACTACATCGCTCAAAAGCCTCGATGGTTATTCCTCCCGCTCAAGTGTTCAGGCCATAGAGGTATTACACGTAGACAGCACTCTGGGAACAACTCCTCTCATTGTAGCGATCCCGTAGGTAGAATCTGGGCCAAGGCGCCATTTGAGGCACTTCAACTTTCATACAACCGGGTTGCCAAGATCCAACTGCCAAGCCTCGTCGACTTCATTTTCTACCTCGACCACTAAAACGAAGATTTCCTTCCATAAATATTCCATATAATCAGGACCGGCTCAAATAAAATTAAAAGGATTCATATCGCTTATTCTAGATCAGTTTTACTGAAATGTAAAATTCGATGGAGAAATATGTACTGTTGGTAGTTATTTCTCCCGAAACCGCAGTGTTTTAATATAATCTGAAATAAAAAAAATCCTACATGTATGGAGAATATACTATTTGCTCTGAATGATTTGACATTGTTTTCTCTTGTGTGTAAGAAGTTGTTCATCCTTTTTCTGACCATTTTTATGGGGGAGAGAGCAATTTTCTACTCCGAAATCCCTACGGGACGTATCATAATCCCAAACGGTATCCCTCTAAGGAACTCTTGGAGAAGTTCTGAGATAGGCGTTTGGAGACTATAATTTTGGACAATCTCATGCATGCAAGGCTGATTAACATTGCTGTTTATTTTTAAGTCGCTATCATGGATAAGCACCTCAAAAGTGCTGAAAATGATTTTCTTTATAAGTATGCAATTTTAAAACTCGAAGAAGATGGTGTTGAATTACTCTCATATGTTACGTCAATCAGGGATATTCAGACATGGATGGAAGCTTGCCAGAAATGGCGAGTCATTTTCATCTACCAGAGAATGTCACCAAGGGGTCCGAAAGGGGGCACCATTTGAGATTATGTCACCGCGCAGGGTTACCAAACCAAAGCTCTTCCTGTATGTAATACCTCTACGGTTCCGACGACGGAACGACGTAATGCGTTTTGTTCCGGGCTGCGAAATATACGAAATGTGTATCGAGGAAAACGTCGAATAAGAGCTACGTGATGATACTCCTTTACCGCACCTGCTTAGAAGAAAACATTTTTATACAATTTTTGGTAGTTTAGTTTCCTTTTGAACTTCGGCGGAAGTTTTTTAGCGTCTTTCCGCAACTTTTGTAGGGAGAGGAGTAATGCATTTTTCAGGAACTTTTCTCTTAATAAATAAAGAAATTCTTCCATAGACGTTCTTTTACTTTATATCATTTCAGTGATAGTATATAAGAGTGGTTCTTTGTGTTTCATATGGAAGAGAGTTATTTACTGCACGTCTCCATAGGGAAGGTAGACATTTCATGATATAGTTTATATACGTGCAAATGTCTGGACTGAGAACGTATTTATGTAGTGGATTTTTATAACTGTGTGTTGATTGCATAAGTTTTTACTAATGTATAAACAATCGTTTACGCGTATAAAATTTTAAGGATCTGGAAATAACATGCATAAATTACTTTACACAAAAATAAAAAAGAAACCTCTTTTTTATTATTTTCTCCAAAAGGCAATTCCTGCATTTTTTGAAAACAGAAAAAAAACATTTTCCAGTTAAAAAAAAATGGTTACAAAATTAAAGATCAACATGACAAGTTTCGAACAAATTTAGTTAATTCAATAT
The DNA here is from genome assembly GCA_963680715.1 of Tetragnatha montana. Classification (NCBI taxonomy): domain Eukaryota; kingdom Metazoa; phylum Arthropoda; class Arachnida; order Araneae; family Tetragnathidae; genus Tetragnatha; species Tetragnatha montana. The sequence continues at coordinate 33,776,997 of OY796685.1, forward strand.
TTTAATATTTAAATCGACAATCGCTTTTTACTTGTTTCGGATTGAATTTAATGACGTCAGATCTGTTTCGGTCCTACTTTAAAGTAAAAGTCAACAATCTTTTTGAATCCTAAACCTTTGTTTAAAACCAATGTTTCGGATTAAATGACGTCAGATGCTGTTTTCACGCTGTTTTTAAAAATCAAACTATGAAGTTAAATTAAAAAGTAAATAATAGTGGAGTCGCTTGTGTCAAAAACCAATGGTGTAAAAAAAATTTTTGGCAGAAGCTTAGTGAGTGGTATCATTCGATTCTTAATGACGTCTACATTAACGTGGTACCGGGTGTTTTTTCTGAATTCCGTGCAGGGGGTTTCTATGACGTCATGAATGCAAGATGGCCGCCGCAGGAAAAAAGCTGTAAATGGCGATCTAGGGATGTTATCGGAACTATTTTTAGACAAAAAGCTCAGAAATATATATTTTTATCGAATAGCTACAAAAATAAGCATCTAAATAATCGGTTAAAAATTGCGTTTATGACGTCATAACCAAAAAATGGCTATTTTCACCAAAAATACAGTATTTTGTCATGTAATACTTTAAAAAGATGCTATTTTCAACGTGAATGTAATGAAAATATGTTCATAATAAAAAAAAACAACAATGGAAATTTCATTGGTGGTCACAAAAGGCGGATATGACGTCAGAAATCCAAAATGGCTGCCACACAGAATAAAATTTTTTATTTTTTTATTCAAAAATGCTTTAATTGGGAATTATTACACTTCTTATATGTAATAAAGGTATTTTGAGGATAAAATTCAACAAAACATTTTAAAATCCCTGGAAATAGCACCGAAATATTAGGTGCGAAACACAAAACTACAGTAATTTGTCATGTAATACCTTAAATAGATGCTATTTTCAACGTGAATTTAAAGAAAATATGTTCATAATTAAAATCCCAACAATGGAAATTTCATTGGTGGTCACAAAAGGCAGATATGACGTCAGAAATCCAAGATGGCTGGGATGTAAAATGAATTTCTTTAGTTTTTTATTCCAAAAAATTTTAATTGGGAATTATTTTATCCTTAAAATGACTTTAATACAACATTAATAAAAGTATAATAATTCCCAAATAAAAATTTTTGATGTAAAAAACTAAAGAAATTCATTTTACATGCCAGCCATCTTGGATTTCTGACGCCATATCCGCCTTGTGTGACAAAGAATGAAATTTCCATTGTTGGCATTTTAATTATGAACATATTTTCTTTACATCACGTTGAAAAGAGCATCTATTTAAGGTATTACATGACAAAATACTGTAGTTCTGTGTTTCGCACCTAATATTTCGATGCTATTTTCAGGGATTTTAAAATGTTTTGTTAAATTTTATCCTCAAAATACCTTTATTATATTCATATAAGTGTAATAATTCCCAATTAAAACATTTTTGAATAAAAAATTAAAAAATTTTAATCTGTGTGGCAGCCATTTTGGATTTCTGACGTCATATCCGCCTTTTGTGACCACCAATGAAATTTCCATTGTTGTTTTTTTTTATAATGAACATATTTTCATTACATTCACGTTGAAAATAGCATCTATTTAAAGTATTACATGACAAAATACTGTATTTTTGGGGAAAATAGCCATTTTTTGGTTATGAGGTCATAAACGCAATTTTTAACCGATTTAGATGCTTATTTTTGTAGCTATTCGATAAAAATATATATTTCTGAGCTTTTTGTCTAAAAATAGTTCCGATAACATCCCTAGATCGTCATTTACAGCTTTTTTCCTGCGGCGGCCATCTTGCATTCATGACGTCATAGAAACCCCCTGCACGGAAATCGGAAAAAACACTTGGTACCACGTTAATATAGACGCCATTACGAATCGAATGATACCACTCACTAAGCTTCTGCCAAAAATTTTTCGTAACATGACATAAGCGACCCCACTATAAGCATCGCAATTAAAAAAAATTGCGCGTATATTCCTCTCTTGGATATCTCTATCTAATAAAAAAATTAAATAAAAATGGGGAAATTGCCCGTTATATCCATGATATCGTGTTTAAATTTTTAAGTTACTGAATTACTTTTTAAATTAGGTTTAATTGAGAACCAATGTATTCGGTACTTAATTATTCACACTAGCTTCGATCCATCAAGTATATCACTATCCTCAATAAAACCCCAAATAAACTTTAATGACTCTCAGCAGGAATATTTAAACTTCCTTCCTGTCCGACATTAGGTATAAAAAATTTTGTTACATAATAAATACCAAACAAGAGATAATCATGTTTAGATTGAGTTTCATAATGCCTGTTAAAAATTTTTCAGAATTTAATACGCTCCGGGATTGGTCCCAGAAGAAAATATCAACCGGATCTCGGTTTCCCAGGAAACAGTTCTGAGCAATAAATTCTAAATTCTGAGTAACAAAAGGAATTGAAAAGAGATCCTGGAATACTACATGAAAAGACATCCGTTTTTGTATTTCGAAGCGTATAGATTGAGGAATACCGTGAGAGTTATTGTTTGAGTGGATTTCCAATGAGAAGCATGTAGTTTTTTTTTCATGGAGATATTAAATCAATGACTTTTATTTGTCATAATGATGTATGTATTCTGCAAAGGGATATTTGAATTGCAATTGAATTGCAAATTTAGAAGTGGGGGAATATAAACATTTGGTGTCATCTTTTGAATGCAAATTGAAGTACTAAAACGACTCGAGTTCTTTCTGAGTTCGATTGTTGTTTTAATTTTGTTTGTACTTTTAGGAACAAAAGGAAAAGAAGAACTTAGGAAGAACTTAGTTTTAGGAAGAAAAGACTCAGCAAAAGAATATCCTCTGATTCAGTTTATTGAGGAACTCTAATAACAATATGTACTCACTAAAAAATAAAAAAAATCTGAGAAATATGAAGTTTTCTTAAAGAAAAATCTATTTGTTTAAAAGTAATTTTTCAAAGTCAAAGCATTAATATGTTTGTGATGTCACTCAAGCCCAGAGTTTCAATCCAAAGTTATGGTACTACTTGAGTCAAAAGTTTCAAAGCAACATAATATTTTCAAATCTAATAGAGTAATTGCTGTTTAACGAACTTGTGATATGCGAGTCACCGGTTTTCGATGTGTAAAAAAAGGGGGTAGATTACGAAAATTATATTGTAATAGCGGAATATGAAATAGTAACGCATAGTTAATAGTTGGAAAATGAAAGTAAAAATCTTGCTATCAATGACTACTCAGAGGGTTTGTCAATTTTTTTTTAATTTATCAGTCTAGGAAGATAGGTTGAAAACTACTGAATCATGCACAAGTCATGTGGTCCCCATTATTCTTCAAAAGCAATATCCCAGGTTTTGAGCCAATAAGTTATTTATTTATCCTCAATATTTTACCTTTCCGCATCCCGTAAGTAAAATAACTATTATTATTTTGTATTTTTTCGGCTCTACACTTATGGCTATAACGTACCAGACCATGTTCTCCATCATGAACCGGTTGAAAAGTTAATGAGACCTTGGCAGAGACTTTCCTGAGTAAACCCTAATGACAACTCTGTTAGACTAATAAAGGTAGTAAAGCGGCACGATCGGTTCTTCGACATCATACCGGAAACCATCGACAAGCTTCCTATGTCTACATTCATTCATGATTCATTCAGGACATTAAGTTGCAGGTTGGGCCATAAATTCATAGATGGCTCTTTACTTTTTTATAGAGGTTTATCTATTGAAATTGTGAGAAGATTCTCGATAAAAGTGTTATTTTTCAAGTTTTCCTTAAAACAAATTTTGTTTCGCCATTTTATTTTGTTATGATTGATGATTCATGTTTATCTCCTTTTTTAAAAAAACGTAAAATAAGCCCATATTTAGAAGATGGTGTTCATTTTTATCTGACTATTTTTGTTTTACTAATGAAATTGTTAATTTTTTTCTTTCAATCTTGCTGTAGAATTCTGAACAATATAACCCCCAATAAAACAATAAAGAGTTCACGAATGTTATTGTTTCTTGTATGAAAGAAACTATAACTACTATATACTAACTTCTGACTTAGTTATTTTTGTAAAAAAAACTGATAATAATATTGAAATAACAAAAAAATGATTCAAATTGCTTCGCGAGAAAAAGAAAAATTAGCAGATTTTTTACTACTTTATGCTATTTAGAAGAACATAAGTTAAGTGTTTTAGATATTGATATGTCTTAAGACTAATAAAATATAGATATTAATTACTAACCTCAAAACATCTCAAAATTTTGATTTAAACAACATTTTACATTGTTTAATATTTACAGCTTATAGTCTGGTCCGTTAACCCAAAAAGGGCCTAATATTTACACACTGGACAAAGCTACCAAAGTTTCAAAATTTGTTCCTTAGAACATAAGAAAATATTGTAGATCGATAGCCATATGAATTAACAGAGATCTTATATTTTATGGGCGCCATCTTGGATTAATGAACTTTCTAAATCGTAAGATTAATTGAACTCATAATCATGGACAAAGTATCGAAATATAACCACATATCAAGAATATATCATTATTAAAAGTTTTCCCATACAGTTTGGTTGTAGAAGCCAATCTCAATATTTACGATCATTTAAGCATTTCAAGATCGTAAAAATGAGGAGGTCGGAAACTGGTGCTCCTTGTCATTTATTAGTGCTCTTAACCTAACGAAGAATCAAGTCTACCACTTTAAATTAGCAAAACCCAGTAGCGAACAGAGGTGGTTGATGGAGCTCCCTAAAATTATGTATGGGCAAAAAAAAAAAAAATGTCCATAAAAATTTACTTTCCCAATCAGACCTTCTCATAAACAACATTACTTCAACCTTTTGTGAGGTGTTAATTATAGCACATAACCGTGTTTGAAAAAAACTGATAAAACTGATAGCGAACATAGAGTGCGTCACAAAAATCCTCCTCAACTTCCTCTCTCCGCCCCCCGTACCAAAACTGCCATAACTTAAAACCCAACCGAGAGACGCGAAAAGACCATTCATCTCACTTCACTTCACTTACATCTGAGGGCGATAAATCTCGACTACGGGTAATGAAACGTACCGGATACATCGGGTCGTAATAAACCAGTTAATTAATTAAAAGCCATCATTCGTTCGCGAACTGAAGTGAAGAGGCTTATAACGTGTGAATAACGCTACACAAAAAAAACCCGGCAACTTTTATATCAGGTGGTCGCGAAAGCAATATGATTTGTTCTCCGTTGTAAAAAAAAAGTCTGTAGGAAATTGATTAGATGTATCCTCTCGTCAAATAAGAAAGCGGACACACAGTGTTTGGGGGTAATTACTGGCGTTTTTTTATGAGAAAATTGTATGGTAATTAATTGATCCTTTTGGGAGGCTTTTTGCGAGGTGTTCTGTTGTAGGTAAACATGGAGTATAATTACTGTGAGAAATGATAGACCGAGCGAGTGCTTTCATAACAGTTGTCTTTTTTGGGGGGATTCCTTTGATGCCTTTTTTTTTTGGAAGCAGTTTCGGTGAAGCGTTTACTAGGAGTGTCGGTAAATATTTTCCATCATAGCTGGGTTTTTTCTGTTGTTGTATTGTTTTATTAAGGCGGAGTTTCAGTTTAAACTATAATGATCGGGAAGGTATCGTGTTTGTACTGCATTGCTATCATCAGTTTTGAAAAGTTTTGATTTTTGGAGGGGATTGGTTTAAAGGAAAAATCGCATCATTAATAATTCTGTATCGAGCATGTAACATCGCTTATCATAAGATAATTTTAGAGGGAAACTAAACCCGTGTTAATGGACTGGTTTTTTTTTTTTTTGCTTTACATTTATGATCAAACCACCTCCAGCACTGTAAATTTCTCCACGACAGTTCCACAAAATCAAAAGTTGTAGTAAAAAACGTTAAAGTTAAAATAAACAAAAAACTTATTTAGGTCGTGAATCTTCTTATTCAGCAACTTAAATTTCCATAATTATTAAATTAATTAAATTGACCAGAATAAAGAAAACCCATTAGAAGAGGAATAAGGAAAACTTCAGCAAAAGGTCTTAATGTTTCCTTCCTTTCTTATGGTATGTCATTACATTATTACTTTAATGGGTAACGTAATTGAAGTATCACAATTATCTGAAATTGTAATAAATTTTACAGAGATAAAAGCATTTTAGAAAGAAAAATAAGCTATGAAATTTTTCTATAAAATGTCGGTGGAAATAAAAAAAACACAATCCATACAAAATTATCCCTTTAAAAAATCCTAAATAGTTTTCTTGCTTTGATCAAACACATAGTTCTATAACACCACTTGAATGATTTCAAGCACCCGATTCCCTCCCATGAAATCAAGGGGACTGATTTAAATAAACATCTTAAAAACAGGGTGAAATAGGTACTGCTACTAAACAACTGTGGTAGTAAACAACTAGAATAGAATATTCGAGCGTAATTTTTATTGTTTATAACCAGAAACATAGTTTAAAGAAAGAATGAAAAAAAAAAATAGAGATTAAGGTAATGGAATGTCGTAAAAAATATTAATTCAATCTGGATCTTATAGTAGGGTTAGGAGAAACATAAATCTAATATCTATACATTCCATAACTCCATTTCTTGATCTTTATCTTTTTATCCCCTAAATCAGTTGCGACAAGGATTCATGGGTTCAGAAAGTCAAGTCAGGACACTCAAATAGGATTGAGTGCAGCTTGTTTTTTATTTCATTTGTTGACACAGTTAAGTCTTCTTTTAGAAATTCTTCTCGGAAAAACATTCCATGATAATTATAAAAATATTTCGAGATTGTTTTATTATGTTTATTGTTTTAACTAAAATCTACTTAGTTCTTTTTAAGTCGTAAGGGTTTTCTTCGTTTTAAAAAGGTTATTAGATTTACAAAATGTTTAAACAACATAGATACGAAATAGACTAGATTAACTTAAAATTTATTTATAAGATATAAAATTATCCCTATTTTGTATTGATAAACGGAAAATCTAAAACTATTTTTTATTATCTGCTTGATAGTTTCCAGTATTTTCTAAATTCCGTAATAAATTTTGGAAACAAAATGCTTGGCAGACAATAATTATCCAACAGACTAATTTCGGGTAAGTTACAAAAGATAGAAAATTTCGTGTAATTTTTTTTTTTTTTATACTGTGTACTATCAAGGAAAAACGTGTTTTACAGACCAGAACGCAAGGTGAGAAAACAATCAGGGCAACAAAATCTACCTAAAATGCATTGTTAAGTTTGTTTAACTGCGCACTAAGTACTCCCGAGGAAAAACATGTTTTACAGAACCAGAAAGTAGGGTAAAGAAACATAAATTCAGGAAAACCTATTACATCAACACTACATTTAAACACATTTACACTTAAATTATAATAAAAATCAAGGATTTAAAAACTGGTAAGAGTAAATATTCTTGTAAAATGATACTTAAACACTCCCTGTTACCAGCATAAAATATCTCCTTTAGAAAATTTATTATTTTACCATAACTCCGTGATATATTAGGTAATTTAAACTATCTATTGAATATAACGATAGCATGTCACGCATTGGATAATTATCGGTAATTTTTACACCATTTAGGGTTTATTTTTAGGGCTTTGACTTTACAATACATCCTCTAAATTAAATTCTCTTGGGACAAATCTTTAAGTTGTCAGTTATGGTAAGCATCATAATATATGGTATTAAAATGTCTGGTTTACGAATATAATATAACGAAAACGGAAATCGATTTGGCTGTATGCCATCAAAATATATCGCTTTTGTACTACATTCCCCTTACTCTAAAACCTAAACAAATTCAAATTCATTTTTACTGAAAAAAGAATTTAAGCATGTTTTTAAGAATTTTACTAAGGTTATATCTTGATATAGAAAAATAGATACCTAAAAAACATACTTCAGAAGAAAACAGAATTCAAAACCCTACCATAACCATAACTATATTTCAATATAAATCAAGATGGATTTGTAAAAAATAAGAATATACCGTAAAAAGCAGAAAGGAATTTGGGATGAAAAAGATTAAAGACATAAAAAGTAGTGAACAAACTTACATAGCAGCAGCAATATTTTCTTACATATATACTGGGATGAATTGCCAAAATATTTTAGACGCCAAATATATATGAATACATATTGCCAAATTAATTTTGTTAATGCATCTCAATATAACTCTGTATTAAATCTCTTTTGATTGATTTGCCAGTTTTAGTGATACTTCTTACTTTTTGAAACTAAAATAATTTGCTAATTTTTCGGGTAAGAATTACGAAATATAACGTTGTAAACTTATTAGAAAAGAGCGAAAATGCTATAATGTTACAAATAATTTTCAATTAAAAGCAAATTAAAAACAATTTTTTCTTCTCTATACATTTTTTTAAATTTTAGAGCATTTAAAAACTATTTGATAGATCAAATATTATTCTGAACTTAAGTCTGAATTCTAAAGGTTAAATTTTTAGCTGAACAAAGCTTATTTGAAGTGTTTCTAACACCAGAAGTGTTTTACATCGTATTCTGAATCCCTACATAGACTGACTTCTATGCTTCAGTGTTTCCAGACTATTGAGTAACACCAACTTCTGTGAAACCGTCTGTTCGATAAGTAGGGAATATCGGACAGAAAATATTTCTTTTTACGTCTCTGGGACCCAGATGGGAAAAACGGGACAGCAATAGACTTGGGACCCGAGAAAAACTTCTAGACATCGGGTGATACGAAAACTTCATTAATAACCCGATACGGTTGCGATGTGTGTAAATGAGAAAACTGCTTGCAAAAATGAGGTAGATATCACAATAGTTATTTTCGAGGTTTAATAATGTGCTGAGATGTTTGTTATCATTAATTTCATACAATCTGCATGTGTGTTTCAAAATCTATCACGTTTCACTTTATATAACTAAGTCACAAATATGACGGTGTCGTACTATAAATTTAAATTTATTAGTTATTTACCTCTGTGAAAAAATCATTTTGGGGCTGCGCCACTAACAGACCATTTGTTGGTTGGCAGACTAAAAAGTCTACTACACTTGACTAAACACCTAAACCTATTATTGACTCAAATTTTAAAACTTTTAACTTAGGCTACTTTTATTCTAATCACTTTACCTAGGAAATATCATCATCATATAATTCAGATGGAATAAAAAAGCTTCAGAGAACATTTCCGTGTTTTGCATGGTAATGAATATTTTCAGGCATCGTCTCAATGTTTCAATTTAGCTCCTATATATAAAAAATATCATGATAAAAAAAATTGATGGTTGTCGGATACGTGAAAACTAAATTAGGCTGAGCGCGCACGAGTGACTAAAGTCACGGCGACCAGTATCACTAGTATCAAAAATATCGCTAGAAAACAATAGAGCATTTTCAATCACATGACTTTACCTAACAACGGCCTTAGCAACGTTGTTTTTATCCTCCAGTGATGTCATGTGCGAATGCTTCTATTGGATGCTTGTATTTCCCGCCCCTAACAACAGCCTTAGCAACGTTGTTTTTGTCTTTGTCACCGTGACAAAAGTCGCCCGTGCGCGCTCGCCCTTACAAGAAGGTTGCACGTTAAACAAGAAATTTAATTCTAAACTTAATTTTGAAAATATGTTATTTCAACAATAAAATTTTTGAACAGCATACCTATAAAAATTTAATCACACAACAGGGCTTTTTGATTACTACTCTTGAATTAATAGTTTTCTCATTTTTTAAAGAAGACCTAATCTCTCACTCGAAATTTATTTTTTAATCATTAATAGTAGGTACTCTTTCAAATTATACTTTCTTTCTGTTAATTAATCTAAACACTAACAAACCAAATTTCTACTTCATTTTCTTGCAAAATCAAATCCTCTATAAAAAAAAACTGTTTGAAAAATCCATTCTATTTTTTTTTTAAATAATTTTAATCCTTTGAAATGATAAATTCTCAGTTTCCTCCGGATAATTATTCATTCGAACAAGGTTCAAAGCTCGTAAAAAATGGAATACATTTTCGAATGAATTTCAAACAATACATTCCAAAATATTAATCATTTTTTGTACGTTGTTATAGGGATGTGTCGTAACTTTCTTCCCTTTTACTTTTTCTTTTCCAATTGTTAGATTTCTTTCTCGGTTTGTTTTTATTTCAAATTTTACTTATTCTAAAAATTTAATTAAAATGGTAGGTACTTTTGTTTCAATTATCCAGGGAATTTTGGAAGGCCCGTCGATTTTGTTTTCAATATTAAGATTGCTTTAATTAATTCCAAAAATGTTTTTTGTTCAGTTTTTAAACATTTGGAAGGGAAATAAATGTGAGAATGATTGTTTACTGTGTAAACTGAGATTATGGTAAGAAAAAAGTCTTTATCTTTTCTGAATAAAAAATATTACGAAGTAATTTAGAACATATTTTTTTCTTTGTAATTTCAATGTGAGAGGGAGAAAAGTGTGTAATTTCTACAATCTTAGCTTTTTTTTCAATAAACAAACTAAAATTGTATTAGGGTGTCTAAACCATTTTAACATTTTGTAAGATATATATTCGTCTACTAATGTCTCAACCTGTTTAATTTTATAATTTGGAATTTATATATTTAAAAAACATATTAGACAATATAGTACAAGCAATTATAAAAATAAAGTTAATTAAGATTACTCACTCTAATTGGAAATACTTTTCATTGCACTTAATAATATTTCTAGTTAATTAAGATGTAAAATGATTTACTGTATATAAATAATGTGTAATAAATTATTCGCATTATACAGGGTGTTTCAAAATTGCGTTGCACGGCTTTTATTCGGAACCAGCGCCTCCTAGGGTCATGGAAGTAAGGTCTACCCCTAGGTTAGTGACCCTGGAGAATCTAATGAGATGACTTACAGCGCTCCTAGCGGCGAAATTAAAAAGTTAAAAAAATTAATTTAAAAACTAAAAGAGATAGAGTAAAAAGTTCAGTACAAAAGTTGTTGCCAAGATCATAACGAACTCAAGTAAAAAAAATTCATCAAAATAGCTTAATTATTCGAGGAGATATTCACTGTTGAAAATGGCACTTTTTTGAGTGGCGAAAAAGGGCCCGGCCACAAATTTAGAAACGCTTTCTCCGTCATTATCGTGCGGGAGTTTTAAGCTTGACAGTGACTGATTTGATGGATCAATCGAAAATAATGCTTCAAATTTTTTTAAAAAGGAAAGTCCAAGCTTGGACATTTAAGAACTACCACGATCAGAAATCGTTACTTTTGCGAGATAAATGTTTACTAAAACGGGTATTAACGATCAATCGCTAATCGAAGATTAATTAGAAATAAATATTTCGAAAACAGTTGACTTTTTAATGTTTTGCATATTGGTAGGACACAAAGTAGGAGAAAAGGAAGAAATTCACAGTGCAAAATTATAATTTATTGAGCTTGCTCAAAAAGATTACCATGGGCAACAATACACTTTTGTGTCCTTTCAACCATGTTAGAGAGCACATTTTGGACCATATGGGGTGTGACAGTTGCGCAACTGTCGATGATGCGGTTTTTTAAGTCCTGGAGACTCGTAGATGGCGTTTCGTAAACTTGATTTTTCAAGTGACCCCAAAGGAAAAAGTCGAGTGGATTAAGATCAGGAGATCTTGGAGGCCATTCAATACTCCCACCATACCCAATTATCTTATTGCCAAATGTGTCTTTGAGGAACTTTTGAACCAGATGTGGCTTGTGCGGTGGAGCGCCGTCATGTTGGAACCAAAGTGATGGTAACAGTGAGAGAGGAATGTCTTCCAAGAAATCAGGCAAGATATCCTGCAAATTCTGAAGGTACTTGTTTCCATCCAGCGAACCAACGAAGAAAATTGGTCCAACTAGACGGTCCCTCCAAACACCGCACCACACATTTACTGACCACTGTACTTGATGTCTAACACTAACTCCCCATGCAGGATTTTGAAGAGCCCAAACATGAGTGTTATGCCTGTTAAAGATTCCATTGCGATGAAATTTTGCCTCATCGGACCAAATGATATTTTTAAAAAAGTTTGGGTCACTTTCCAATTCATTAAGTGCCCAATTGCACCAATCGAAACGTCGTTCCTCATCTCCTTGTAGCAATCCTTGCTGTGGTGTAACATGGTAAGGATGCGCTCCATTCTTGTTCAAAACCCTCCAAATTCGACTTACTGGTAAGCCAGTCAGATCGCTCATTTCTCTAATACTGGTGTGAGGATGGGATAAAGCGTATGCCAGTAAGTCTTCATCTGGTATGCGATTAGTAGAACGTTGTCTCATCGAATAGTGTCTCCTAAGAACGCTTCCTGTATCTTTAAGGCGCTGCACAACTTTCCTGATAGTCGCTGATGTAGGATGAGGATCATTTGGAAAGCGATCAGCAAATACACGTGCAGCTCGAACCGAATTCCGTAGAGTTTCTCCATAGATGAGAACCATTTCTAAATACTGAGATTTACTAAAAGTCGTCATGTTTGAAAAATAAATGACGTGAAATTGCTTTATAATTGAGAAAGAAATCAACTTCAGATTTAAGAACTATAATTTCCTTTCTCTCATCTGAAATAATCAGCACGCTTGTCAAATTCAAGTGACGTTTTCCCCTCAGGCCAATCTAAGCGCTCGCTGACTGAATAACCATATTCGAAATTATACTACCTTGCGGCAAACAAATCAGATCCCTCAACGACAATCCCTATCAATATGCAAAACATTAAAAAGTCAACAGATTTCGAAATATTTAATTCTAATTAACCTTCGATTAGCCATTGATCGTTAATACTTTTTTTATTAAAAATAATTTTCGATTGATCCATCAAATCAGTCACTGTAAAGCTTAAAACTCCCGCACGATAATGACGAGAAAGCGTTTCTAAATTTGTGGCCGGGCCCTTTTTCGCCACTCAAAAAAGTGCCATTTTCAACAGTGAATATCTCCTCGAATAATTAAGCTATTTTGATGAATTTTTTTTACTTGAGTTCGTTATGATCTTGGCAACAACTTTTGTACTGAACTTTTTACTCTATCTCTTTTAGTTTTTAAATTAATTTTTTTAACTTTTTAATTTCGCCGCTAGGAGCGCTGTAAGTCATCTCATTAGATTCTCCAGGGTCACTAACCTAGGGGTAGACCTTACTTCCATGACCCTAGGAGGCGCTGGTTCCGAATAAAAGCCGTGCAACGCAATTTTGAAACACCCTGTATAATCTATCACCAATATAATTTCGGAAACCCGTTACACTCGAATGTGACTTTTTATATGACTGGGTACATACATTGATACGACCATTTAATTTTGAAGTAAAGTTTAAAAAACGTTTCTATTCTAACTTTTTTTGAACAATATAGTGTCAAACACTCAATAATTAATTAATGTTTGTTAAAAGAGTGTGAGGTGTCATATTTAAAGGTATGCATACTGTTACTGTTATGAAATACTGTTATGAAACCTAAATAAATACTTATGTAAAACTCCTAAAATGGTCTCCCTCCTTTCAAGTAAAAAAGCAAAAAATTATTCTAGATTACTGAAAGTATTTAAAAATATTATTTAAAAGCTCATTAATTTTTAAAACTTTAAAACCGACTCCCATTTTGTAATTGTAAGGTTGAACAATGGCTTTTTTCACAGGATTGCAAGTTATAAATTTTAATAAGGTTTTATTTTAGAAAAAATGCATCCTAATTAGTTTTGTTAATCATAAGAATAATGCGTGGCCGCTCTCCTGTATTAACTTTTCTCTCAAATCCCACAAAAGGAACTTGGGACAGAAAATCAATTTCTGTAATGATTTTATTATCGAGGCATAAAAACATGACCTGTGAAAGTTCACTTTTTCGTGAGCGTTCAGTTTTTCTCTGGGTGCAATTATTTTGTTCGAAAAAGATAATTACTTGGAACGAATAAAGGAATATTTTTTTATGGTGGTGAAGGTGGATACTCGAGCATCTCAAATTACTCATACGCTTGTATTCATGGTTATGAAAAGTCTCAAGGAAAATGTCTTCAGTTTAAAAAAAAAAACATCGATGTTCTTTTCAAACAAAATATTTTTTTTTGCTTTAAAATTTAAATACTTTTTCATATTAACAAAAAGATATTTAATACAAAAATTACATATTTCAATTTGCCAGCGCATTGTAATGGTGTTGCTAGAGTACTTGACTGCGAAGCCATACGTCTGGGGGTTCGAATTCCCATTTGGCATAGATGTTTGTTGAATGAATGAATGTGCCTCCCTGTAAAAAAGGGTTGTGTGAGCGAATGAGTGTGTGTGGCGCGGGTAACAGTACTTCACCTCCGTGGCTCCGTTCCATAGGTGCCCGTCGTACATCTTAGAGGGTTTCATGGGTCAAGTATTAATAATCCAGGTATTCGCCATGGGTTAAAAATATTAAAACAATAAAAATTTCACAATGAATAAAGAGTTTGAAAACAAATTTAAAAATCTAGCCTTTTTTGCCACCTAAAAACTTTTTTCTTATTATTCTCTAATATTTCATAATGACTCGTTCAATGTTAAACGTTTCTAAACAAAATGAAGAAAAAAAAAAGAAACATTTTTTCCTTGAATTTTTCTTTTGATTGAGAAGCTAATAAATTCGTTTTGTGAATAAATCCAAAACTTATCTACAATGGATAAAAAAGTCTATGTTTCTTGTGTTCCATTTGGTGTCCCATCCACTTATTAAGATAAGTGGAGAAAAATAATAAATATTTTGAAAACTTTTATTAGACAATTCATTACCCTACCAAACTACTATTACTACTTTATTTTTTATCTACCGATACAGATGCACTCATTCACACTGAGGATGTTGCTTACTAATTGCAACTTTAATTGGTGAAATACATTTTCGCTTTATTCATAAATGAATCTGGAAGTTCGCGTTAATAATTCCAACAGCGCACTTAAGTAAGTAGTTTTTATGCTTCCTTATCGCACATTTACAAACCCTATTTGTTAATATTCTGAAATCTGAAACACCAATCAGATCGTTCGTAGAGCGACTGGCGATCCCATATTATGAATGAGATCCTTGCGGCATACTTATTAGAGCTCTTGCCAACCTCTTCCCAAGTAGGGTTTGCAAATATGCATCCTTAGTTATGAGCCCTGTATCGGTTGATAAAAAATAAATTAGTAATAGTAGTTTGGTAGAGTAATAAATGGTCTTTTAAAAATTTTGAAAATATTTATTCTTTTTTCTCCACTCCCCCATCTTAAATTATAAACATTTCACCAATAATTTTCAGAAGTGATCGAAACATTTGAGTGCTTAGCTTTTCAATACGCATATTCCGTGGGAAGGGAGGACGGTATGGACATGTTTTTCCATTAAGAACCAAAAGCAACGCACAAAAAAAATTTTCTCAAGGAAAAACCCTTGACAGTTGCTCTCATTCCGAAAAACCAGCGCCCAGCAAAAGAACTTTCGAACCTTTTCTCTCCGCGCAAGAAAACAAAAGCGGGATAACCATTGAGAAAATTCAAAAAGGGGAAAATTCAAAAAACTTTCAACCGTCCCCTCCTTATTTCATTTTCCTATTGGAAAGAAGGGGGGGGGTCGAATAATAGAAACTCCGTCTTGAATTGCATTCGATTTGAAACAAGAACAGTGTCACCCAATAACAGACGGTGTATCGACCACCTTTATATTAGTACCTAAAAAAGAACGCGAGAACTTTTTCCCGACCCCCCTCTACCTAGACTGGATCGGAATAACACCCCTCTTTGATTAAAGCGCGTGCATTGTAAAACACTGTCGGTTCCCTTCCGAATTTATCAAATATATTCCATCGGAAAAAAGGTTTCGAATCTCTCCTCGGAGAGCGTTTCATGTTTCCGGAGATTTTTTTTCTTAAATGCTCCCTTCTGTCTGTATCAGGTTAAAAAGTTTCCGAGTCATTTGAACTGTGAAATCTTTTAATTTTGAACGGAAGGGGTTGTATTCGATTCTTCGTGGATCGATACTTTAATAACGAGTCGGGATCGAGATTGAGGATATTGCGGATGCAGAGGTTTCGAACTTCTCCGACTCCAGAACAGAAAGAGAGGGACTTTTATTTTTACGGTTTTTGCTGCAAAGTTCTTATACGCCTTGATATTAATTTTTATTGCAAAAAGTCTGATTTAATTTAACAGAGATTTCTTGAATTAATGCAAAGTTTTTCTACTAAAGTTTGGATTGATTTAAAACAGAAATCTATGGGGGAAATGAAGAGTTTAGAAATATTTGGAGGGAGTTGATGCTGTGAAAGGCAGTGTTGACGACTTACTAACTGACAAATATTTGACAGAAAATGGTTTTTTTCCATAATAAATAGGAAGAATATTTCGCTTGTCCATTAATTTTTAATAATTTCATTCCAGATTACTCTTTTCAATGACTGATTTCATTGGGAAAGCCATAATAACTCCAAATATACTACTTAAATGCGTAAGAATTTGTTAATAAATAAAGTTGTTAAAACTGACAACCGATTTTTTATAATTTATAGAACGGAATAGGGAATATATTTTAAAGAGCGTTATGTAGTGTTAAGTTCGAGAAAAAAAATACAACATGATTATAAATTAAGTAAGTGATCCTTACCATGATGTAAGGATCAATTTGAAGACAAGAATAAGTACAAAGATCAAAGCTTTTACTCTCTGAAATTCTTTCTTTAGAAAACGGATAATTTTTGAAGGACACCTTTTTTTCCATCTGTCACAAGACAGAAAATTTCCGTGAACTAAAGAAAAAGGATAAACTTGTTTTCGTTTTTCTTTCACGTTTTGGGAGAGAATTTTTCCGTAATTTAAATTAAAGCACGTGCTTGTAGATCACTTTTAGAACCTAGCTCTTATCAATCAAATTCTAAAACTTCTTTTAAAATATTAAATTTTCAAGCATACCTTTCTTAGACAGGACGATTTCCTACGGGGTCACCTTTTGGGCTAAGCTTGACTGAAGGCTAGTAACTAACTTTAACAAGCATTCTGACATATCTGTAAAAATTGGGTTTTTCCAGTGGTGACTTTATTTACCACTCTCAAGGAAAGATTGTTTTAAAAAATACGTTTTCTAGATTACTGAAATTGTTTATAAAAATACAAGGAGAAAAAAAAAGAGTTTTCCCGATACTGCAGCTTCACCTTCAACTTTGGTTCTCTTTAACCTTTTATAACAAAAAAGTATGCACTAAGCCTTCTAAAAGACCGAATTGTCATGATTCTACAATGTTCGTTTTCATTATTAGTTAATTATCGATTGTATTTTTGATCTAGAAAGCATCCATGGATGGATTTCTGGGAGTGTCATGTGAGCACTGTCCCCTTTATATCAGGATACTTAATTTTTCTAACTGGTAAGGGCTTTCAAGTATGGTTCTCCATAAGTCTTTCCCCTATTTAGAGCCTGATTTCTGGGAGGGCATTCGGAGCCCAGGGCCCCCATTTCAAAGGGGCCCCCAAATGCTTAAAAAGCTAAGAAAATGTGGAATAAGTGTAAAATAAATGTATTAAGCTTATATAAAGCTTTTGAACAAACAATTTTTAAGCAGTGTTTAAACTTGGTTTAAAGATGATTGATTTTGTTATTGTAATTCAAATAAATTTTAGTTTTATTTTAAGACATGTCGGGGGTCTCCAGATGGGTCTTTTGCCCTGGGCTTGTAAGTCGGTAAACTTTTAAGTCGGGCCCTGCCCTTATTTATTTTAATTAAAGTTAATGAAATTCAAAATATATGCATTATAGTTTGAAAATAATAAATAAACCAATGATAGTTTTTAGGGGAAAAAATATTTTATTTTGAAAAAATAAGGGTAATTTTTAAACTAATCTAAAACTAAAGCTTAAACTTATACCCCCTTACTCTAAACCTTCAAGAAACATACCAAACTCAACAATTCTCATGTAACAAAAATGCAAGGTATAGATAGCTGCAAGGTTCTTAGCATATTTTAAAAAGGGTAGTTTCATGCCTTACCATCTTATTAATAAAAGCTCTCATTCACAAGACCACCATATCATCGATTTTTTTTTCACTTTAACCCAAATCCCCTCTTGATCCTAAGAAAAAATACTACTAAAATGTCTTCGTCTTAAAAGTCTTCGAGAATCCCCCCGACTCTATTAACACAAACCTTTAGCCTTTCAACCAAATCTACCATAAAATCTACACGAACATACTCCTCATGTCCCCCTGCATAATTGTCTTTCCAGTTAATACAAGAATCCTCTTTTTAAGCTTGTTAAATAAAGTTAGCGGATGAATATTACTCAGAAACAGTAGTGTCGCTTAACTTTTATCTGCACTGGCACAAAAAAAAAGTTAGAAGAAGCAAGCAAATCCCATTAAAAATCCCCTTAAAACTGCATTTAAGTATTAAGCAAGCAAAAAAATGTTTATAGCAAATCAATACTTTTTCAGACTTTACTTTCTTATTAAGATGGCTTATGTGTTACTTAGTGTTAAGCTCGAGCTTGCAAATTACGCTAAAAAGGTGCTATTACATTTAGTGGAGGTTTTTAAACTTTCAGATTTCGAGAGCTTCTTTTAGCGAAGTTTTATAAGGAAGGTTCTTATGGGAAGGAACATGGGATTTGCAAGTACCCAATTTTTTCTTAGAGCATTTGCTTTTCTTAAAATAATTATGTTAACTTATTCCAACATTTGTGCTATGGCTGAATTAGATTTCATTTAAATTTTAAGGGACTTTATTTTACAAAATTATTTGATTGCGTGTGGTCTAATCTAATCAAGTTGCACTTTTATGATCAAATACAGAATGCTAAGGAATTTTATAAATTCCACCCAAATGAGATTTTTGATAAGAAACTATTATAATCTTTGAAAGAAGGAAAGAAGGGGATATTTTTTTTCCTGTCGTGCAGTGAAATCATTTTGTAAATTTTATGAATTTTCTTTGTAAAAAATGAGTTAGTAATTAAATCATCAGTATGAAAAAGGGAATAAGTTAAAAAAATGGCAAATCTCAAAGATTCGCTCTAGACAGGAGTGGGAAAAAGGGAAAAATAACTTCCCCTATAGGGGCCTTGAATTTGGCGAAATCGATGTCCATTCATTTTATTTTTTTTTTTATTTAATTTGAAACTTAAGTTAATTTTTCTTCCTTTTCTTTGTGTTGTAAACTAAGCCAAAATAAAATTTGTTTATAATGAAGCCAAAAATTCGCTTAAACTCGCCTGAAGAGGAACCCTCCAAATCGGGAACACCTGAATTGGGACTAAACCAACTGAATCACCTCAAATTTCTCTTAACTCTTTCTTTAATTTATATATTCTAAGTAAAATGTGCTATTCAACCACGCTAGCAGTGTGTGCACTGTATTGGCCGTCGGTTTGATTCCGGCCTTTGCCCTGGGTGTATTTTTTCTCTCTCTTGTGTCAGTAAAAATATTCTGTTGTGTCTGTCTTACCTGACGAAGGTTTATAAGCGGATCCTAGAGATCAAGCACACAGACCGGAAAATATATGTACCAAAAACCAAACCAAATGTGCTATTTTATATGGAAATTATTACTTTGATTGAATAAATGGCAGTTTGGAGTTTTGGCTGTAAAAATCTGGCAGCATGACTTCTAGTGGAATGAGTTAGTTACAAAAAATATACAGGGTGATTCAGAATTCATCATCAATATTTGGTGGGGAGGTAGAGGCAAGACCCTCTATATAATGGCCTCACAACTCGGACGGGTGACGTCACACTTTCCGCCACCTTTGACGTCACATGCAAAACGACGCCATGTTTTATATTTTTTGACTAAAGGGACAAAATTTTGATTCTAAACGAAAGATTTTGAGTTTCCAGAACAGTATTATCAGCCTTGAAGGCATACATAACGCGAGGAGTTAAGAAAGTATGTTTTTATGCTCCATAGACTTAACATGGGAAATTTAGCGGTTTTCCGCCACCTTTGACGTCACAGTGACGTAGTTGTCAGGCTTTGTATATAGAGGGTTTTGGTAGAGGGCACCTAGACAAGCATATTTCGAATAGGAATGGGGAGGTGCAGATACACCGTTAAAGAGCTAGGACCTAATGTAGTGCGAGAGCGTTACAAATTGTCGTTTTGCCAAGGACGTTTAACGAAACAAAACATAATAAAATGAAAAAAAAAATATTACATGAGGTACAGAAGTATCCGTACTAGTTACACAATAAATTTATAGAAATTGGAACACTTGCTAAGTGGTGAGTTTTAAAACGTGCAATATTAATCTTTTAGCCAAAGAATGGAGTTCCCTTAGTATAGTGTAATGGTATTTAGAAAAATGATGATCGGGAAAAGAATTTTCAATAATCATACAGTTTCAATGATAAATGTATGATCATTGAAAATTCCTAAATTAGTATTAAATTATCAGTATTAAACTGATTTTAACAATTTTGTAATTGAATTTGTGATAAAAAACATTAATTTCAGCACAGTTGTGTTTTTCACTCAATCGAAATTTTCATTGACAAACTACAACCAAAGGGTTCAGTCAATTATCTGGTTCTTTTTTTGGAAGGCAAGGGGTACAAGTGATCATTCTTATTACTTCATAAACGATTGTAAAATAAGGGGGAAAGACAAGATCTGAAACTTATTCTACAGCTTATGAACTTCTTCATAACACTTCTAAGTTAAGTTATTTTAAAAATGTTTTCATAAGTATAAAAGAATTGCTTATAATTTTAAATGAGGGCTTAACTTTAATGTCTAGTCATTTATACATGTATACCTTGGCTTCTAGGCTCCTTATATGGAGATCAATCTCAAAAACATGCCAAGATGCCAAATTGATATTTGATACAGTTTATGCTGAAAATGGAATAGAGGTAAAAAACTTTCTTTAGGACATTATACTTTCCGGATTACCTAATGCAATTTTCAGAGCCTCTATCACAAGATATACCCCACGTTTTTTCGATTTCCCTTATCGCCTAAGCTTTGGATCCTACGTTCTGGTACTCTGTGGTCTTACCCTAGTGGCACAGTTAATGCCAAATATATTAAGTTTACGTAACTGCATTCAACGTTTCTGCTGCTTGTGAGTACTCTATCTCCACGGGACATGAATGTATGAGTGTATATTATATTTTTGACAACGTAGTCTATATTACAATATATTTTTTTCCATAAGCTTTTTTTGGGGGGGTGGGCTCACCCAAAGAGAAAAATCCTAACATAGGGTCTAAAAGGTTATTTTCAAATTCCTGTATAAGGTAGAGGGCAGTATGGGCTATTCAATGATTTACAGAGTGGTAGGCAGTATCATTTTGATCGCCAAAGCAGTGACGAGTTTTTTCAATCTGTTCTTACGGAGGGCTATTGGTTAATCAAGCTTTTTTTTCTCCATCTCTCGTGACGCGATCCCAGAGCCATAACAGCCCCTAACATATACAATAGAGCAGCGGTTCCTAAACTGTGCTCCGCGAAAAAATTCGAAATGAATACAATTCACCAAAGTACCCATTTTTGGCCCACCCTAACCCCCAAACCTATCAGGATCAATCCTCTTCGGGTATAACTCAAAGGGTCTCAAAACGAGTTAAAACACTTCTTTTGAGGTCCATCAAATTTCAAAAAATTTTCTTGGGGAGAATCCCCAGATACCCCTCTATTTTACCGTATTTTTCTCTTGAAAATTTTGCCGCTCCCACGAAGCGGATCCTTTGAGATGATCCCCAAAGTGTTTCAAAATGAGATAAACACCTGTTTAAAGGGGCAAATTTCAAACATTTTTCGGGGGGTGTAATACCCCCAGTACCCTCGAAATTTTGACTTCTATTTTTATTTTGTTTTACCTAATAATCCTCTGATTTACGAGGAGCTGTTCTCTTCGGATTTAATCCAAAGGGTCTCAAAATGAACTGGTATTAGAGGCAAATTAGACTATTAGATTAATTGTAGTACCTAAATTAATATCACCTCAAATAGGGCCAAATTAGGCACTATTAGAGGCACCTTAGAAATAAAGAGTTGCGCCCCGGAAACTAAAGTCTGGTAACGGCCTAGTGCAGAAGTATTGTATTTTCAGCTCTCTAAACTTGTGTAATGTCAAGTCGTTAAGTCAAACATTGTAAAAAATTAAAGAAATTTAACAAATATCATTTCATTCATGCTGTTATTTCTTGTAGCACTAAGTTTTATGTAGTAACATGTTTTTTTACACTTTAAAAAATAATATTCAGAAAAATTGCTCCGCCGACGGATTTGTCTCTTGAAAAGTCCTCCACGGCTTTAAAAGTTTGGGAACCTCTGCATTAGAGCATTCGCACATGGCGTCACTTGAGGACAAAAACAACGTTGCTAAGGCTGTTGTTAAGTGCGGAGCCACTCTATGTTAAGCGGTTGTAAGGAAAATTGAGCTTGCAAATGCTCCAATAGAAGCATTCGCATATGACGTCACTGGAGGCCAAGAACCCGTTGCTAGGTCCGAGTCATGTGATTGAAAATGCTCTGATTTGAGTCAAATATTGGAAGTGTCTATTTGGACTTCACTTTTTCCCTAATCCAACATGAACTGTCCATCCGAGTTTATTGCACATGCGTGTGGATAAAGAGGGAATGAGGTCGAAAAAGCTGTACTGTTCATTGAAGCACCAGTGGAGCAGTGTAGCGTGCCCGCGTAGCATGCGGCAGGTCGTGGGTTCTATCCCCAGAAATTATTTTATTAAAATTTCCAAAAAACCGCTACCCACACGCATGCGCAATAAACTCGAATCGACCGGCTTGGTGGAATATGAATATGTGAAGATGCGCAGTAGGTCCAGAGGCTCCCAATCAGAACCGTTGCTGGGAGTAGAGTTTAGTTGTATAATTACCGTCCAAATAGACAGTGCCTAAAATATTTTCGATAGAGAATTCGCCTATAACGTCACGACCAGATTCTTTTAACTGCTGGAGGACAAGCACCTACAGTAGAACTCAAATTATCCGAATCAACTGGAACCTAACTTCATTCGTAGGTTAAATTATTCAGATAATTTGATTTTTCCAAAAAAAAAATTCCATTTTAATAAATTACTGCATGCATGTTGAAACTGGGAGAAAACCTATTTTTTTTTAAAGTAAGAGAGCTTTTAATTAATTAAATGAAAAAGCGTTCCGATCATTTCGGTTAATTGAATTTATACTGTACTTCATGTTATGATGTGTCCCGTTACAATAAATATTGCTACCACACCCACCGAGGAAGGGTACTTCCCTCCCTCGGTTCCTTTAATATATTTTTATTTATACACCAAATTTTAAACGATTTAAAATTATACGATAATACATATTCAACTTATGCAGTTGTCTTCTTCAATACAGAAGTCTTCTTTACTACAGAACCTTGTTCTACCATTCCATACTTTACTTTCCACAGGAAAACCGTAACAATCCCTAAAAAATCAAATCATTATCATCCAAAATATTACATCAGGTATATAATGTAAAATACTATAACCCTACTTTTTGAGTGATCAATAAATATAAATGACTAACATTTCTAAAATGTTTAAAAAGGAATAACCCTTTTGATATAATTGCTTGAAAATTCCCCTACACCAATCTATCTCTTCCTTTCCTTTATTCCTTATAAATCTAGTAGCACAACTCTAACCAAACCTTTTAACTTCTATACCTTAAAACTCTAACCAAAAAAAAATTTACGTAACTGCAACAAGTAAATAAAATTCTCCCCTCATCCTTTACACCTCTTCATATTTCTCCTTCTTATCCTCACAGTATTTGTCAAAATCCGTTTAATTTCCTTCTACACATCTTTTTCAATTTTAATTCTCAAAGTCTTCTCTTTAGTCCTTAATCATTGTCGTACTGTTCCACTGATATGGCGTTCCATTCTTACTCCTAAAACACTTCTGCCCTTTTATCTCATTTATCCTTCACTTCTATTTTCACTCGACTTCATCTTCAGCATATCCACTACTAGCACATCTCTCCATTCTCTAACTCTTTCTCCCTCTCCCTCCTTCCCTCTCTTACTCTCTCACCCTCCCACCTTCTTTCACTTTCTCTCCCTCTGTCACACTCTACATCTAGCACTGTCTCACTCTTGTCCTCTCTCCTTCCCCCAACACTTTTTATCCCTCCCTCACTTTGTTCCATCCCCTCTCATTCTCCCTCTTTGGCAATCTCTCCCTCCCCCTTTCTCTCCCTCACAATCTCTCTTTAACTCTCTCAAACTCCACCCTCTCAATCTCTTTCTCCCTCCCTCTCACTTTTTTCCCTCCTTCTTTCTCTCTCCCACGCTCACATTCTCTCCCTCACTTTTTCCACCATCACTCTCTCTCTATTTACCCCTTCGTAACCTCTCCCTCCCCCTCTTACCTACACCCTCTCCCTCTCTACCTAACATTTTCTCTCCCTCTCCATAACTCTCACTCCGCCTCTCCTTCCCCCTCTCTCTCATTTCTCTCCAATTCCGTAACCCTATATCATTCTACCTCTTCCCCTCACTCTATAAATGTCTCCCTTCCTAACTCACCCTTATTATCTCTCATTCCTCCTCCCTCTATTTCCTATCACTCTCTCTGTCTTCCTCTCTCTCCCTTCCTTTCATTTACCCTCACTTTCCCTCTCCAACTCTATCTCTCTTTCCCTATCATTATCCCCCTTCCTCTCGATAACTCTCCCTCCCAATCTTCCTCATTCTCTTCCCCTCCCTCACTCTCGCTCAACCTTACTCTAACCCTCTCCCTAAATCTCTCCATCCCTTTCTCTCCCACTCCCAGTCTATCACTCTCTCTCTCCCAACCTATTACTATCCCTCAAATTATTTCTCTCGCTTATCCTTTATTCCCAAACTCCCTCTAATTATCTCTCCCCTATCCTTCACTCTTCCACTCCCTCTAGTTCACTCTCCCCTATCCCTCCATTTTCCATTTCTTTCTCTCTCATTCTCTCGCCATCTCCTTCCCTTTCTATAACTCTCCCTCACCCTCCTTCCAACGCTCAGTCTCCCTTCACCTCTCCCTTACTCTAACCCTATCTCCCTTTCACCCTAAATCTCTCTCAATCCCTTTCTCGCTCCCTCTCCCTTTAACACAATCCCTCCCTCCCCTTACTCTTTCAATCTCTCACTCCTTCTCTATTTCACCTTCTCTCTTCCTCCCTCTCTCATTCTCTCTCCGTCTCGCACCCTTTCATACTCTCTCCAACCCTCACACTCCCGCTCATTTCCATCTCTATTTTTCTCCCTCATTCTCTCTCTCACCCTTTCTCACTCTCAATCCCTCACATTCTCTCCCTCTCCCACCTCTGTCTCTTCCTCCCTCTCTATAACAACTCTCCCAAACTCTCTCTCACCCTACTTCTCTTCTTCACTCTCTTTAACTCCAACCTCATTCTCCCACACCCTCTCCCTAAATCTCCATTTCCCCCTCCCTTACCCTGTCCCGTATCTCACTAACTCTCTCCCTCTCATACTCTCTCTCCCTCCCTCTCAGTCTTTCCATTTCTCTCTCTTACCCTCACTCTCCCTCTCATTGTCTCTCCCCCTCCCTCCATCTCACTACAACCCTTATTCTCCTACCTCACTAACTCTCCCACGCTTTCTCGCTCCCTCTTTCTCTCATACTCTCTCCCTCTCATTTCTCTAACTCCCTCTCCCACTCACCCTATTTCTTATTCTCCCCTTCTCACGCACACTCTCTCTCTCCCTCTACCATCCTCCATCTCCCTCCTATCACCACTCAACTCCTCCCTATCCCCCCCTCACTCACCCTTGCTCTCTCTCAATCTATCTCACCCTATCAGCCTCGCTCTCCCGAACTCTATCTCCATCTAACAACACCTCCTTCTCTGTCTCACTCTCTTCCTTTTCTTAACACCATCTCCTACCATATCTCTGTCCCTCTCACTCCCCTTCCTAAGTATTTTTCTCTCCCTATCCCTATCTCCCTCGCCTATCACTCGCTTTCTCTCCCTAACTCTCTCTTCCTCTCTAACACCCCCTCCTTCAGTCTCTATCCTATCACCCACTCTCCCTCAATCTCTCTCCCTCTCTTTGTCACTCTCTCTTTCAGTAACTCCCCCTCCTACCCTATCTCTCTCCTTCTCCAATATCCCCTCCCTCTGTCATATTCTCTCCCTTTGCCTAACTCTCTCCACCACCCTATCTCTATCCCTCTCACTCTCATCCCTAACTATTTTTCTCTCCCTATCACTCTCCTTCTTTCCCTAAATCTCTCCCCCACTCCCTCTTTCCCTAACTCGCTCTCCTACCCTATCTCTCTCTCCCTCTACCACCCTATCTCTACCCCTCTCACTCATTTTCCTAACAATTTTTCCCTCGCTATTCCTCTAATTCTCTCTTCCTCCCCAATCACTATCTCTCCCCCTCCCTGTCTATTACCCTTCCTCACTATCAACCTCCCTCGCTCTGTCTCACTTTCTCTCACTCATTATCGACCTTAATCTCTCTCTCACTCTATAACACCCCCTCCCTAACTCCTTCACTGACCCGATCTCTCTCTCCCTCTACCACCCTATCCCTGTCCTTCTTACTCCCCTTCCTAACTATTTTTCTCTCCCTTCCTCCCCCTTTATCACTCTCCTCCACTCTCCCTCATCCTATCACAATCGCTCACCCTCTCTCTCTCTTTTCCCTTCCCTGTCTGTCTCGCTCTCTCTTTCCCCAACATCCTCTCCTACCCTATCTGTCTTTCTCACTCCACTCCCTAACTATTTCTATCTCCCTATCAATCTCTCTCTCTAAATCCGTTTATTTCTCTCTCCCTCAACCAGCTTAATATATCCCTCTACCACCCTATCTCTCTCACTCCCTAATTCTCTTTCTCCTTCTCCAACACTATCTCCCCTCACTCTCAATCCCTGTCACTCTCTCTGTCTTTCTCTTTCCTTCTCTCTCCCTCCCCCTCAATCCCATACTCTCTTCCTTCCTCTCTCTCCTACTCTATCATTCTCCCTTCTTCTTTCTATCCCCAACTCTTACTCTTCCTAAATCTCTAAAGCTCTCCCTCAACCTCACCATCCCCCTCCTCTCTCCCACTTCCTTACTCTCTCCCCCTCTCTCAACCTTACACTAATCCTCTCCCTAATTCTCTCCCCCTCCCTGTCTATCACTCTCTCTCTCCCAACCTATCTCTATCCCTCTAATTTTTTCTCGCTCCTATCATTTATTCTCACACTCCCTCTAATTATCTCTCCCCTATCCTTCACTCTTTCACTCCCTCTAGTTCACTCTCCCCTATCCCTCTCTCTCTCTCTCATTGTTTCTCCCCCCTCCATTTTCCATTTCTTTCTCCCTCATTCTCTCGTCCTCTCCATCCCTTTGTATAACTCTCCCTCACCCTCCTTCCAACGCTCAGTCTCCCTCCGCCTCTCCCTTACTCTAACCCTATCTCCCTTTCACCCTAAATCTCTCTCAATCCCTTTCTCGCTCCCTCTTCCTTTAATACTATCCCTCCCTCCCCTAATTCTTTCATTCTCTCACTCCTTCTCTATCCGTCTCGCACCCTCTCATACTCTCTTCAACCCTCACTCTCCCGGTCATTTCCATCTCATTCTCTCTCTCAATCCCTCACATTCTCTCCCTCTACCACCTTCCCACCTCTGTCTCTCCCTCTCTATAACTCTCCCACACCCTACTTCTCTTCTTCACTCTCTTTAATTCCAAACCTCATTCTCCCGCCCCCTCTACTTAAATCTCCATTCCCCTCTCCCTTACCCTGTCCCGTATCTCACTAACTCTCTCCCTCTCTCTCATTCTTTCCATTTCTTACTCACCCCCTCTCGCTTCCTCCCTCATTTTCACTCACTCACCAAGTCTCTGCCTCTCCCGGCTTCTCATACTCTCTCTTGCCCACACTCCCTCTCGATTCCCTACCTGACTCTCTCTCTCTCACTCCCTCCATCTCTTCCTAACCATCCATCTCATTCCAACCCTCATTCTCCCTTACCCTAAGCCACTCTCCGTAAATCTCTCTCCAGTTCCCCCTCCCTTACCCTGTCTTTCATTCTCATTAACTCTTTCTCTGCGTTTTTCCCTCCCTCTCAGTCTTTCCATTTCTCTCTCTTACCCTCTCTCACCCTCCTTCCATCTCACTACAACCCTTATTCTCTTACCTCACTAACTCTCCCACGCTTTCTCCTCCCTCTTTCTGTCATACTCTATCCCTCTCATTTCTCTTTCTAACTCTCTATCCCACTCACCCTATTTCTTATTCTCCCCTTCTCACGCATACTCTCTTCCTCCCTCTATCTCCCTCCTATCACCACTCACTTCCTCCCTATCACCCCTCTCATTCTCTCTCCGTTTCCCCAACTCTCTTTTCCTCTCCCAACAACCCTATCTCTCTCACACTCTTCCCCTCTCTCTCTCGGCCCCTTTCTTTTCCTCCCTCTCTCATCACTCACACTTTCCTTCATTCTCTTACACTCCCTCTTACCATCACTCCCTATCGCTATCATTCCCTCTAAAACCCTACCTCTCTCTCCCTATCCAACACTATCTCTCCCCTCCCTCTCTATAACTCTCCTTCCCTCTCACTCACCCTTGCTCTCTCACAATCTAACTCATCCTATCAGCCTCGCTCTCCCTAACTCTATCTCCCTCTAACACCACCTCCTTCTCTGTCTCCCTCTCTCCCTTTTCTTAACACCATCTCCTACCATATATCTGTCCCTCTCACTCCCTTTCCTAGGTATTTTTCTCTCTATATCCCTATCTCCCTCCCCTATCACTGACTTTCTCACCCTAACTCTCTCTTCCTCTCTAACACCTCCTCCCTCAGTCCTTCTCATTCACACTATCCTATCACCCACTCTCCCTCAATCTCTCTCCTTCCCTAACTCCCTCTCCTACCCTATCTCTCTCCCTCTCTCACACTCCCCCCACTGTCATATTCTCTCCCTTTGCCTAACTCCCTCTACCACCCTATCTCTATCCCTCTCACTCTCATCCCTAACTATTTTTCTCTCCCCATCACTCTCCTTCTTTCAGTAAATCTCTCTCTCCCTCCCTCTTTCCCTATCTCTCTCTCCCTCTACCACCCTATCTCTACCCCTCACTCCTCTTCCTAACAATTTTTCTTTCGCTATTCCTCTAATTCTCTCTTCCTCCCTAATCACTCTCTCTCTAACCTCACTGTCTCTCCCCCTCCCTCTCTATAACTCTTCCTCACTATCACCCTCACTCACTTTCTCTCACTCTTCCTCGACTTTAATCTCTCTCACTCTCGAACACCCCCTCTATAACTCCTTCGCCGACCCGATCTCTCTCTCCCTCTACCACCCTATCCCTGTCCTTCTTACTCCCCTTCCTATCTCTCTCACTCTCCCTCCCCTATCACTCTTCTCCCTACTCTCTCCTATCTCACTCTCTCCTTCCCTAACTCTCCTACCCTATCTCTCTCCCTCCCTTACTATTTTTCTCTCCCTTCCTCCCCCTTATCACTCTCCTCCACTCTCCCTCATCCTATCACAATCGTTCACCCTAAATTTCTCTTTCCCCCTCCCTGTCTGTCTCACTCTCTCTTTCCCTAACTTCATCTCCTACTCTGTCTCCCTCTATATTTCCCTAACTCCTTCTCCTACCCTATCTCTCTCCCTCTACCACCCTATCTCTACCCCTCTCACTCCCCTTCCTAAGTATTTTTCTCTCCCTATCCCTCTCGCCTATCACTCTCCCTAACTCTCTCTTCCTCTCTAACACCCCCTCCCTCAGTCTCTCTCATTCACTCTATCCTATCACCCACTCTCCCTCAATCTCTCTCCCTCTCTTTGTCACTCTTTCTTTCCCTGACTCCCTCTCCTACCCTATCTCTCTCCCTGTCCAATATCCCCTCCCTCTCTGTCTCACTCATTCACCCTCTCCTATCACCTTTGCTCTCCCTCAATCTCTCCCTCTCTAACACTCCCCCCTCTGTCATATTCTCTCCCTTTGCCTCACTCCCTCTACCACCCTATCTCTATCCCTCTCACTCTCATCCCTAACTATTTTTCTCTCCCTATCACTCTCCTTCTTTCCCTTAATCTCTCTCCCGCTCCCTCTTTTCCTAACTCGCTCTCCTACCCTATCTCTCTCTCCCTCTACCACCCTATCTCTACCCCTCACTCCTCTTCCTAACAATTTTTCTCTCGCTATTCCTCTAATTATCTCTTCCTCCCCAATCACTCTCTCTCTCTCTCCTCTCACTATCTCTCCCCCTCCCTCACTAACACCCTCCCTCGCTCTGTCTCACTCACTTTCTCTCACTCTTTATCGACCTTAATCTCTCTCTCATTCTCTAACACCCCCTCTATAACTCCTTCGCCGACCCGATCTCTCTCTCCCTCTACCACCCTATTCCTGTCCTTCTTAATCCCCTTCCTAACTATTTTTCTCTCCCTATCTTTCTCTCACTCTCCCTCCCCTAACACTCTTCTCCCTACTCTCTCCTATCTCACTCTCTCTCCTTCCCTAACTCTCCTACCCTATCTCTCTCCCTATCCCTTACTATTTTTCTCTCCCTTCCTCCCCCTTATCACTCTCCTCCCCTCTCCCTCATCCTATCACAATCGTTCACCCTAAATTTCTCTTTCCCCCTCCCTGTCTGTCTCACTCTCTCTTTCCCTAACTTCATCTCCTACTCTGTCTCCCTCTATATTTCCCTAACTCCTTCTCCTACCCTATCTCTCTCCCTCTACCACCCTATCTCTACCCCTCTCACTCCCCTTCCTAAGTATTTTTCTCTCCCTATCCCTCTCGCCTATCACTCTCCCTAACTCTCTCTTCCTCTCTAACACCCCCTCCCTCAGTCTCTCTCATTCACTCTATCCTATCACCCACTCTCCCTCAATCTCTCTCCCTCTCTTTGTCACTCTTTCTTTCCCTGACTCCCTCTCCTACCCTATCTCTCTCCCTCTCCAATATCCCCTCCCTCTCTGTCTCACTCATTCACCCTCTCCTATCACCTTTGCTCTCCCTCAATCTCTCCCTCTCTAACACTCCCCCCTCTGTCATATTCTCTCCCTTTGCCTCACTCCATCTACCACCCTATCTCTATCCCTCTCACTCTCATCCCTAACTATTTTTCTCTCCCTATCACTCTCCTTCTTTCCCTTAATCTCTCTCCCGCTCCCTCTTTTCCTAACTCGCTCTCCTACCCTATCTCTCTCTCCCTCTACCACCCTATCTCTACCCCTCACTCCTCTTCCTAACAATTTTTCTCTCGCTATTCCTCTAATTATCTCTTCCTCCCCAATCACTCTCTCTCTCTCCTCTCACTATCTCTCCCCCTCCCTCACTAACACCCTCCCTCGCTCTGTCTCACTCACTTTCTCTCACTCTTTATCGACCTTAATCTCTCTCTCATTCTCTAACACCCCCTCTATAACTCCTTCGCCGACCCGATCTCTCTCTCCCTCTACCACCCTATTCCTGTCCTTCTTACTCCCCTTCCTAACTATTTTTCTCTCCCTATCTTTCTCTCACTCTCCCTCCCCTATCACTCTTCTCCCTACTCTCTCTTATCTCACTCTCTCTCCTTCCCTCCCTTCCTTACTATTTTTCTCTCCCTTCCACCCCCCTTATCACTATCCTCCACTCTCCCTCATCCTATCACAATCGCTCACCCTCAATCTCTCCTTCCCCCTCCCTGTCTGTCTCACTCTCTCTTTCCCTAACACCTTCTCCTACCCTATCTCTCCCTCTAACCTATCTATCCCTCTATCCTATCTATCTCTACCCCTCTCACTCCCCTTCCTAACTATTTTTCTCTCCATATTACTCCCCCCCCATTACTCCCCTCTAACACTCACCCTCTTATTCTCACTCACTCCCTATCTACCACCCTTCCTCCTTCGGTCTCACTCATTATCTCTCTCATCCTAGCACCCTCGCTCTCCCTCTTTAACACCCCCACCCTATCACTTTCCCTTACTCCCTCTCCTACCCTACCTTATCTTTCGCTCCATCTACCACCCTATCTTTGTCCCTTTTACTCCCATACGTAACTCTTTTTCTTTCCCTATTACTCACCTCCTCTCTCTCCCCTCTCACCCCATCACCTTCGCTCTAACTATCTCTCCCCCTCCCTCTCTGTCTCGCTCTCTCTTTCCCCAACATCCTCTCCTACCCTATCTGTCTTTCTCACTCTCACTAATCCTCTCTTCTTCCCCAATCACTCTCTCTCCTCTCACGATCTCTCCCCCTCCCTCTCTATAACTATTCCTCACTATCAACCTCCCTCGCTCTGTCTCATTCACTTTCTCTCACTCTTTATCGACCTTAATCTCTCTCTCATTCTCTAACACCCCCTCTATAACTCCTTCGCCAACCCGATCTTTCTCTCCCTCTACCACCTTATCCCTGTCCTTCTTACTCCCCTTCCTATCTCTCTCACTCTCCCTCCCCTATCACTCTTCTCCCTACTCTCTCCTATCTCACTCTCTCTCCTTCCCTAACTCTCCTACCCTATCTCTCTCCCTCCCTTACTATTTTTCTCTCCCTTCCTCCCCCTTATCACTCTCCTCCACTCTCCCTCATCCTATCACAATCGTTCACCCTAAATTTCTCTTTCCCCTCCCTGTCTGTCTCACTCTCTCTTTCCCTAACTTCATCTCCTACTCTGTCTCCCTCTATATTTCTCTAACTCCTTCTCCTACCCTATCTCTCTCCCACTACCACCCTATCTCTACCCCTCTCACTCCCCTTCCTAAGTATTTTTCTCTCCCTATCCCTCTCGCCTATCACTCTCCCTAACTCTCTCTTCCTCTCTAACACCCCCTCCCTCAGTCTCTCTCATTCACTCTATCCTATCACCCATTCTCCCTCAATCTCTCTCCCTCTCTTTGTCACTCTTTCTTTCCCTGACTCCCTCTCCTACCCTATCTCTCTCCCTCTCCAATATACCCTCCCTCTCTGTCTCACTCATTCACCCTCTCCTATCACCTATGCTCTCCCTCAATCTCTCCCTCTCTAACACTCCCCCTTCTGTCATATTCTCTCCCTTTGCCTAACTCCCTCTACCACCCTATCTCTATCCCTCTCACTCTCATCCCTAACTATTTTTCTCTCCCTATCACTCTCCTTCTTTCCCTTAATCTCTCTCCCGCTCCCTCTTTTCCTAACTCCCTCTCCTACCCTATCTCTCTCTCCCTCTACCACCCTATCTCCACCCCTCACTCCTCTTCCTAACAATTTTTCTCTCGCTATTCCTCTAATTATCTCTTCCTCCCCAATCACTCTCTCTCTCTCCTCTCACTATCTCTCCCCCTCCCTCACTAACACCCTCCCTCGCTCTGTCTCACTCACTTTCTCTCACTCTTTATCGACCTTAATCTCTCTCTCATTCTCTAACACCCCCTCTATAACTCCTTCGCCGACCCGATCTCTCTCTCCCTCTACCACCCTATTCCTGTCCTTCTTACTCCCCTTCCTAACTATTTTTCTCTTCCTATCTTTCTCTCACTCTCCCTCCCCTATCACTCTTCTCCCTACTCTCTCTTATCTCACTCTCTCTCCTTCCCTATCTCTCTCCCTCCCTTCCTCCGTCCTTATCACTATCCTCCACTCTCCCTCATCCTATCACAATCGCTCACCCTCAATCTCTCCTTCCCCCTCCCTGTCTGTCTCACTCTCTCTTTCCCTAACACCTTCTCCTACCCTATCTCTCTCCCTCTAACCTATCTATCCCTCTATCCTATCTATCTCTACCCCTCTCACTCCCCTTCCTAACTATTTTTCTCTCCATATTACTCCCCCCCCCATTACTCCCCTCTAACACTCACCCTCTTATTCTCACTCACTCCCTATCTACCACCCTTCCTCCTTCGGTCTCACTCATTATCTCTCTCATCCTATCACCCTCGCTCTCTCTCTTTAACACCCCCACCCTCTCACTTTCCCTAACGCCCTCTCCTACCCTACCTTATCTTTTAGTCCAAGAAAAATAAGGTTTGCTTCGGAACTAATTGTAAAAGAAAGTTTGATGGTTGATTCTTATAGGAAATTTTCCGTAGAAAACGATGGTGAAAAGTCTACCGAGCTACGACGAGTCCTTTAGCCAATATGGCGGATTTTCCAAAATGGCGGCCGATTATTTTTCACATTTTTATTTTTTATGTTTTTACATGTAAATACATATTTTTTTTGCATAACATAAATTATTCTCTATTAAATTACCTATAAAATGGTATATTAACCAAGATTGTGCGATATTTAGAACCTAATAAAATAATTTTCAAAATGGCGCCCGCATATTTCAAACATAGTGGAAAATTTTTTACTTAATAACATGTAAAACTTCTAATTTTTAAGAAAATACACAAATTTAAAGCAAACATATATTTTTAATCTTGACTATTTATTCTGATTATTACAACATTTTCCAACATTCCCTTTGATTTTATGCATACAAAACATTATTTTCTTTGAACAAATAATAATATTATAATATATTTCTAAATAATGTAATGAATTTTAGGTTAATGAAAATTAAATTTATTTAATTATTAAAACTTAAATTTAATTATTTTAATTTTAATATCGCTAAGTTCTTAATAAAAAGTAACCTTCACTAAGTTTTTTTAACGTTATAATGTCTAATTATATTTTTAAGAACTATTTTAATCATCTTCCATATCTACATGTGGGGCCGTCCATAAATGACGTCACGCTTAGAGGGGAGGGAGGGGGTTCATCAATTTGTGACACTTTGTGACAAGGGGGGAGGGGGGGTTCAAGAATTGTGACATCACAGATTGAAAATCAAAAATAAAACTAAATCACAAATTCTTTTCTGGAAAATAGCTTTGAACTTATTGAATCATATTGAACTTATGAACTTTTTGAAATCACTTTGAACTTATTAGGTATGGTGCACCTAAACTTAAATATAAACATTGGGTCCCAAATTCTTACCAACATTATTCTAAACATATTATTGGTAACAGTCCGTGACATGTGACAAAGGGGGGGGAGGGGATATGGTAAAGTGTGACACTTTGTGACATAGGGAAGGGAGGGGGTCAAAAATATTGAAAAAAGTGTGACATCATTTATGGATTGCCCCTGTCCAGTATTGCAGCAGCTAACACCTCTACAGTCGCTACAAGCACTTGTACATATTGTACCTTGATTTCTGCATATACATTGTACGGTAGCATATTGGCTAATTTTAAATCCACATTTGACAAATTTCAAAAGATGGTCTGGAGCAGGTGCTTTTTTCATCTCTATAGGTCTCAAACCTCCTTCCCGTAATTCCCAACCCCAGTCACATGGGTCCATGGAAATTCCTATCCACTGCTGCTTGATGATAAACTCTTAAACAGTGAAAGTTATTAGAATCTATTGTAGGAGGCAATATTTCTGGTGTTACTTGGACTGATTTTGTAGCTTTTGTTTGAAAGTTTGCAGTCTTACGTCAATTAAAGAGTCTCCCACTCTACCCCCTAGAGAGATGTCATTGCTCTATTGGCCAGCAGTCCGGGTATTTTGAAAACATCACATTGATTTTTGAAATCCTCGTTTTTTGAAATTAACTTTAGACAATCACTTTTTCTTAAGCCAAATGGTTGGGACGTAGTGTCGCATCCAAGCCTAGCGTGACCAAAAAGGATATTGGAACACTCATCCTCATCAAGTTTCTCTTGAATTTCCTTTATGTTGTATACGACTGAATTCTTTGAAGTTTTTTTTGGTTCAGGTATTAAAAATAAGTCACAGGACTTAGAGTTCATATGATGGATTAGTAACACCAGAAGATCAGTATCCTCACCAATAACAGATGTCGGTTGATTCAGTGCAGATGTGATGCCTTCAATTACGATCATGACATCTGCATCGTCTTCTGCTTGTTTCGTAATACATCCAGATTCAGCTAACTTTTTTGATAGATGATCTATGAAGGCTTGTTTATTATCACTGTTTAAAAGAAAAATGTCCTTCTTTATGGTGATTTCCATTGTAGTAACAAATCCAGACTGCTGGCCAATAGAACAATGACATCTCTCTAGGGGGTAGAGTGGGATACTCTTTAAATGACGTAAGACTGCAAACTTTCAAACAAAAGCTACAAAATCAGTCCAAGTAACACCAGAAATATTGCCTCCTACAATAGATTCTAATAACTTTCACTGTTTAAAAGTTTATCATCAAGCAGCAGTGGATAGGAATTTCCATGGACCCATGTGACTGGGGTTGGGAATTACGGGAAGGAGGTTTGAGACCTATAGAGATGAAAAACGCACCTGCTCCAGACCATCTTTTGAAATTTGTCAAATGTGGATTTATAATTAGCCAATGTGCTACCGTACAAAGTATATGCAGAAAACAAGGTACAATATGTACAAGTGCTTGTAGCGACTGTAGAGTTAGCTGCTGCAATACTGGACATGTAGATAGGGAAGATGATTAAAATAGTTCTTAAAAATATAATTAGACATTATAACGTTTATGTGAAGGTTACTTTTTATTAAGAACTTAGCGATATTAAAATTAAAATAATTAAATTTAAGTTTTAATAATTAAATAAATTTAATTTTCATTAACCTAAAATTAATTATATTATTTATAAATATATTATAATATTATTATTTGTTCAAAGAAAATAATGTTTTGTATGCATAAAATCAAAGGGAATGTTGGAAAATGTTGTAATAATCAGAATAAATAGTCAAGATTAAAAATATATGTTTGCTTTAAATTTGTGTATTTTCTTAAAAATTAGAAGTTTTACATGTTATTAAGTAAAATATGAGCAGAGTAATCATAATTTACCGATACTTAAGGGTAAATACTCTTAAAGGTGGGTAGGAATTCAAAAATATCCATTTTCCACTAAGTTTGAAATATGCGGGCGCCATTTTGAAAATTATTTTATTAGGTTCTAAATATCGCACAATCTTGGTTAATATACCATTTTTTAGGTAATTTAATAGAGAATAATTTATGTTATGCAAAAAAATATGTATTTACATGTAAAAACATAAAAAATAAAAATGTGAAAAATAATCGGCCGCCATTTTGGAAAATCCGCCATATTGGCTAAAGGACACGTCGTAGCTCGGTAGACTTTTCACCATCGTTTTCTACGGAAAATTTCCTATAAGAATCAACCATCAAACTTTCTTTTACAATTAGTTCCGAAGGAAGCCCTTTTTTGAGCTAACTTTCTTGGACTATTTCGCTCCACCTACCACCCTATCTCTGTCCCTTTTACTCCCTTACGTAACTCTTTTTCTTTCCCTATTACTCACCTCCTCTCTCTCCCCTCTCACCCCATCATCTTCGCTCTCACTATCTCTCCCCCTCCCTCTCTGTCTCGCTCTCTCTTTCCCCAACATCCTCTCCTACCCTATCTGTCTTTCTCACTCTCACTAATCCTCTCTTCTTCCCCAATCACTCTCTCTCCTCTCACGATCTCTCCCCCTCCCTCTCTATAACTATTCCTCACTATCAACATCCCTCGCTCTGTCTCACTCACTTTCTCTCACTCTTTATCGACCTTAATCTCTCATTCTCTAACACCCCCTCTATAACTCCTTCGCCGACCCGATCTCTTTCTCCCTCTACCACCCTATTCCTGTCCTTCTTACTCCCCTTCCTAACTATTTTTCTCTCCCTATCTCTCTCACTCTCCCTCCCCTATCACTCTTCTCCCTACTCTCTCCTACCCTATCTCTCTCCCTCCCTTCCTTACTATTTTTCTCTCCCTTCCTCCCCCCTTATCACTATCCTCCACTCTCCCTCATCCTATCACAATCGCTCACCCTCAATCTCTCCTTCCCCCTCCCTGTCTGTCTCACTCTCTCTTTCCCTAACACCTTCTCCTACCCTATCTCTCTCTCTCTAACCTATCTATCCCTCTATCCTATCTATCTCTACCCCTCTCACTCCCCTTCCTAACTATTTTTCTCTCGATATTCTTCCCCCCCATTACTCCCCTCTAACACTCACCCTCTTATTCTCACTCACTCCCTATCTCCCACCCTTCCTCCTTCGGTCTCACTCATTATCTCTCTCATCCTAGCACCCTCGCTCTCCCTCTTTAACACCCCCACCCTCTCACTTTCCCTAACTCCCTCTCCTACCCTACCTTATCTTTCGCTCCATCTACCACCCTATCTCTGTCCCTTTTACTCCCTTACGTAACTCTTTTTCTTTCCCTATTACTCACCTCCTCTCTCTCCCCTCTCACCCCATCACCTTCGCTCTCACTATCTCTCCCCCTCCCTCTCTGTCTCGCTCTCTCTTTCCCCAACATCCTCTCCTACCCTATATGTCTTTCTCACTCTCACTAATCCTCTCTTCTTCCCCAATCACTCTCTCTCCTCTCACGATCTCTCCCCCTCCCTCTCTATAACTATTCCTCACTATCAACCTCCCTCGCTCTGTCTCACCTTCTCTCACTCATTATCGACCTTAATCTCTCCCTCTCTAACACCCCCTCCCTAACTCCTTCCCTAACTCGATCTCTCTCTCCCTCTACCACCTCTGTCCATTGTACCCTGTCCGTCTGTATCCCCTTCCTAACTTTTTCTCTCCCTATCGCTTTCTACCTCCCCTATTACTCGCTCTCTCTCCCTCTCTAACACCCCCACCCTCTAACTTTCCTTATCTCCCTCTGCTACCCTATCTTTCACTCCCTCTACCACCGTATCTCTGTCCCTTTTACTCCCTTACGTAACTCTTTTTCTCTCCCTATCACCCCTCTCACCCTATCACCTTCGCTCTCACTATCTCTCTCCCCCTCCCTCTCTGTCTCGCTCTCTCTTTCCCCAACATCCTCTCCTACCCTATCTGTCTCTTTCTCACTCCCCTCCCTAACTATTTCTATCTCCCTATCAATCTCTCTCATTCTCCCCCTATCCCATTATTTCTCTCTCTCTGAATCATTTTATTTCTCTCTCCCTCTGCCACCTTAATATATCTTTTCCTCCCTGTGTCTCTTTCCCTCTACCACCCTATCTCTCTCACTCCCTAATTCTCATTCTCCTTCTACAACACTATCTCCCCACACTCTCAATCCCTATCACTCTCTCTGTCTTTCTCTTTCCTTCCCTCTCCCATCCTACCTCTCTCCCTCCCCCTCAATCTCATACTCTCTCCCTTTCTCTCGCTCTCCCTCCTTCTTTCTCTCCCCAACTCTTTCTCTTCCTTCCTCTCTAAAGCTCTCGCTTACCCTCACCATCCCCCCCACTCTACCTTACTCTCTCCCCCTCTCTCACTCTCACTTAACCTTACTCTAATCCTCTCCATCCCTTTCTCTCCCCCTCCCTGTCTATCACTCTCCCTCTGCCAACCTATCTCTATCCCTCTAATTTTCTCCCTTCTATCCTTCATTCCCACACTTCCTCTAATTATCTCTCCCATTTCCTTCCCTTAGTTCACTCTCCCCTATCCCTCCCTCTCATTGTTTCTCCCCCTTCCATTTTCATTTCTTTCTCCCTCATTCTCACGTCCTCTCCCTCCCTTTCTATAAATCTTCCTCACCCTCCTTCCAACGCTCAGTCTCCCTCCGCCTTTCCCTTACTCTAACCCTATCTCCCTTTCACCTTAAATCTCTCTCAATCCCTTTCTCACTCCCTCTCCCTTTAATACTATATTCCTCCCCTTATTCTTTCAATCTCTTCCTCCCTCTCTCATTCTCTCTCCGTCTCGCACCCTCTCATACTCTCTCCAACCCTCACCCTCTCGCTCCTTTCCATCTCTATTTTTCTCCCTCATTCTCTCTTTCACCGTATCTTTCTCACTCATAATCATTCTTTCTCCCCCTTCCTCCCTATCATTCTCTCTCCCTCATCCCACTCACTCTCCCTCTACCACTCTCTCCCTCACATTCATCCCACCTCTGTCTCTCCCTCCCTCTCTATAACTCTCCCAAACTCTCTCTCACCCTACGTCTCTTCCCTCTCTCTAACTCCAACTCTCATTCTCCCACCCTCTATAACCCGCTCTCCCTAAATCTCCATTTCCCCCTCCCTTACCCTGTCTCGTACCTCATTAACTATTTCCCTCCATCCCTCTCATACTATCTCTCTCATTCTTTCCATTTCTTAATCACCCTCTCTCGCTTCCTCCCCCATTTTCACTCACCCCCCAAGTCTCTCCCTCTCCCGGCTTCTCATACTCTCTCTTACACTCACACTCTCTCTCGATTCTCTACTTAACTCTCTCTCTCTCACTCCCTTCATCTCTTCCTAACCCTCCCTCACTCACTCCAAACCCAATCTCCTTAAATCTCTCTCCCTCCCTCTCATTCTTCCCATCTCTCTCTTTCACCTCTCTCCCTCACTTCCACTCACCCTCTTTCTCCCACCTTCTCATATTCTCTCACCCACTCTCATTTCTCTTACTCCCTCCTACTACTACTCTTCTCCTTAATCTCTCTCTCCCTTCCTCCCAGCTACCTATCCCCTTCTCCATTATCCTGACTCTCGCCCTCCCTCTCTCCCTATCATTTTCACTGTCAGTCACCCTCCTTCTCATACTGTCTCTCCATCCCTCTCGGGCTATCTCTCCCTCTTATCCCTACCCTAAATTTCTCCCCCATATCTCTCCCTTACTTACATTCCCTCACCCCCACTCACTCTTCCTCCCTCTCACTCTCTATCCCTAACCCTCTCTCACTCCCTAATTCTCCCACCGTTTCTGTCTTCCTATCTCTGTCCCTCTCATCCTATCTCTCCATCTCACTCTCCCCCTCATACTCTCGCTGCCTACACTCTGTTTCTATCCCTCTATCTCCCGATTTCTCTCCCTAACCTTCATTCTCTCCCCCTCCTTAACTCTCTCTCTCTCTCTCATTCTGTCGTCCTATCCTTACCTCTCTTCATCATACTCTCTCCCCCTCCCTTTCCCTAACCTTCCCTTAACCTATCTCTCTCTGTCTACCACCCTATCTCTGTCCCTATAACTCCCCTCCCTAACTCATTCTCTCACACTATAAATCTCTCTCACTCTCATACTATCACTCTCTTTCTCTCTCCATCCCCTATCACTCTTCTCATTTCCCCCCTCTCACTACCTCTCCCTCTACCAACCTCTCCCTACCTTTATCTCCTCCCTCTCGTTCTACCCCTCTCCCTCCCTCTTTCACACTCTCATTTTCTCTCCCCCTCCTTCCCTCTCTATTAGTCCCTTACCCTTCCTCACGCCCCCTAAATTTTCCTTTCTCGCTACCTCTACCCCTCATTCTTTAAATCTCTCGCTCCTTCTTTCTTTCACCCTCTCTCCCTCCATCTCTAAATCTCCCTTCCACATTTTCTCACTCTCCCTACCTCTCCCTCAATCTTTCTATCTACCTCCCCACTCATTCTCTCGTCCTCCGTCTCTCATACACTCCTACCCTTTTTCAACCTTTCTTTTCATCCCTCTCTATAACTCTCCCTCATTCTCATTAACTTTATCCCTCCCTTTCTCGCTTCCTCCTTCTCATACTCTCTCTCCCTCCTTTTCATTCCTTCCATCTCTCGCTCCTTCTCTCTCTCCTCTCTTTCATACTCTCTCTCCACCACCCTCTATCTCATTCTCTCTCCGTCTCTTGCCCTCTCTTACTCTCTCCCTCTCTTGCCCTCTCTTACTCTCTCCCTCTCACTCACATTTATTTCTCTCCCCCTCTCTCAGTCACTCCCTCACCCTATTTCTTTCTCCCTCTCCGCTGATTCTCAAGGGGCCCACAGACGAGCAACTTGGTCGTCAACAGGGTTATCAATTTGCGAAGTTTGCAACCAAGTTGGCCATCTGTGTTGAAGTTGATGATTGAATTTCAGGTTAATTATCTGATCGTCAACTTGGTGGGCGGAGCTTAATCGGAACATGTTATTAGGAAAATAAAAAAAAATCTAATTAAAAAATATTCTAATTCTAGCACGAGAGAATAATTAAATAAAATATAATTTTGCATTTAAAGTACCAAAATACATTAATTTGTTACAATCTGATTAATTTTTTGTTCATTGTTTACATTCTGGTTGACGACCATGTTGGCCGTCTGTGGGAAAAACATCAACCTGGTTGACGACCAAGTTGCTCGTCTGTGGGCCCCTTCACACCATCCCTCCCTCTATATATCTCCTCCTCTCATTAGCACCCTATCACTCTCCCTCTCCCTGTCTTTCTCACTCCCTCTCCTACCCCTATATTTCACTCCCCTCGCTAACTCTTTCTCTATCACTCTCCCTCCCCTATCACTCTTCCTCACTTTCTCCCTCTCCACCCTCTCTCCCTCCCCCACTCATTCTTCCTCACTCTCACATTTTCTCCCACCCTCTCACTCTTTTTTAACTCTCTCTCCTTCTGCCACCCTATATATCTCTCCCTCCCTCTGTCTCTTTCCGTCTACCACCATATCTCTCAACCTTCTCCCACCGTATATCTCTCTCCCTTTCATTCTCTCTCGCCCTATCTCTCTGTTCCTCTCACACCCCATACCTCCCTCTCATTCCCTCTCCCCATCCCTCCGTAACTCTCGCTCCTTATCACTGTCTCTCTCTCACCCTCTCTCGCAGAAAGCAGGTTTACCCACTCACTTTTTAAATAGATGATCTCCCAATTTTTAACCAACTTACCCATTTCTAGTAGCAGTTACATAACCTTGTCATATTTAGTCTTCTTTTCTCGTAAGAAACGATTTAGTCTACTGGATATCTTGGATGCGGGATCAGATTCACCACGGTTCTCTGGAAACGAACATGAGACCCCGTTAATTGCACCGTCATTATCAACTATTTGTCCTAAGACAAGTACCCTACCCAACTGATTCCACTGAGCGATAAACAAACTGGAGTGACAACTGAGCGTGCCGAAACCGCATCACACCTTATCGAAGTTTGTGTCTGCGCGGAAAGGATTTCCATCTTCTTTTAGTTTTCCCCCATCTGTTGGCACAGTTGTAAGCACAATTGCACAGCATGATACGACCATTCTAAATGTTGCTCATAATATTTTTAAAAAATGTAGTTTTCCAAGAAATAGTTCAACTCACACAATGTTAGTCTATGGAGTAATTCGTTTGTTTTGCCCGGTTCGCTCAGCGAACAGCCATCTCCAGT
Organism: Tetragnatha montana; assembly: GCA_963680715.1. Lineage (NCBI taxonomy): Eukaryota > Metazoa > Arthropoda > Arachnida > Araneae > Tetragnathidae > Tetragnatha > Tetragnatha montana. The sequence goes on from OY796685.1 coordinate 33,820,024, forward strand.
CCGGTCGCATGTTATATCATCAGAGGTTGTCACTCCAGTTTGTTTTATAGCTCGGTAACTGATTCTGACACTGAACAGTTCGTTTTTTTCTCTTAGATTTTATGAATTTTTAAGTTCTCTCACTCAGTACCTAGTTTTGTATTGACGTCTAAACTTAAAGCAACTTTTTAAAGTTGTATAAGCAAGTACAGTTAACTCCGCTTAATGTGATGACGGTTAATGTTATAAATCGAAAATATTATCAAAAGTGACCGGTCCCAGTCATCCTATTTAATTTAGTGTAAAATGTGCCGTTTTATGTGATCAATAATTTTTGAATAAAAAGTTTCATGGAATAGCATTGTTGTTAAAATAGTCTCCATGGAAACAAGGATGTAAATTCAAAAGATGATCATTGTAGTTTTTAAGAGCCTTTCAAGTGGAAGTATCGTTTTTTTTTTCTTAAATTGCAGGAATATGTTTTATTTATTAAATTTTAACAAAGATATAATAAAATCCTGAAGATATGATTAATTAAGGGGTCTAAATTGAGCATTTTAAGTGATTTAACAAAGATATAATAAAATCCTGAAGATATGATTAATTAAGGGGTCTAAATTGAGCATTTTAAGTGATTTTTGGAAGAATATTTTTTTTTATGGGAAAAATGTGATAAATGCAAAAATCATTCAGAATTTAAAATGCTTGATTCGACAACTTTCACTCATCAGAACAATATAGGAAATGTATTAAAATTTTTAAAGAAAAAAAATCTCCATCTCCACCTGTGCAAGGCCGGGCATAGCAGCTAGTACTACATAAAAATAGAAAATGAGTCATTAGTTTATAATTAGTAATATATGTTCCACTCTCATATTTTCTTTAAGAATGTATAATTTGCAAAATACAAACCAGGAAATCGTTTTAAATACTTCAATTAGAACTTCATTTTGTGATTACAGTGGAAGCTCTTATAGCGACCTGCTCTTATAAAAATACTCTCTTATAAGGACCCAAAAATTAGTCTCTATATGAGCACTTTTGTGCTCTTAAGCTCTTATAAAGACTAATCTTCGAATCGATTCAGCTTATCGAATACTTTTCTGGATCGGTTTGTGTGCGTCACACCAGAATTAGCCAATAAACAAATACCAGAGTATTACAAACAGCACCAAGTAACGATCGCATCTTCTTCTCGCTTGCTTTCGCCCGGGGTAACCGGCTACAATCCCAAACGAAACCTTTCGCTACCTAATGTCTTTGTTGATTTTAGACTTTAAATTTATTAGCGTATTCATTTATCTTTCTTTATTTCCAATTTTTTGACTTATATTTAAAACATAAATTTTTCAAATTGCATGCAGATGGAGGTGAAATTGATATAATAAATTTTGTTAAGCATCGGACCTTAAGCTATGCAATAAATTAATATCAAAATCAAAATTTAAAAAGCAAATATTTATACTCTGTAAAATATTGATCTTAAACTTTATATAAATTTTTAAAAAAGCAAAAAATAAGGTAATATAACATGAAATTGAAGTATCGAGACTTCATAAAATAAGAAATAATTGTTTAAAGTGAGGAAAGATCAATTGGATGATTCGAACTGTGTTCTAAATCCCAATGATATCGTTTTCAGGTTGAGATTTCCTCCAGACTTTATAAATTAGTCTACTAAAATTACATTACTGAGGGAATCGAGTCCACCTTCCCGAAAAGCATCAAAATTGATAGTTTAGCTTAACGAGTTTATTGCTTTTAAACGAGTGATATTCTACACTCGAGTATATCACTCGAAGTTAGCTCTTATAGCGACAAAAAACTCGGTACGGATTAATTACGCTATAGGAGCTTCCACTGTATAACGTAAATATTGATGGGTCATTTTCAAAATTTGCTGTCCCGGAGGCGTAATTCTAATTCCCACATGGACAAGGGCAGCATGCTTAAGCGCGAGCGGAGGAGTGGGGGAAAAAAAGAAGAACCGCTTCCTTTTTCGATTTTCGCCATCTCTGAGATGAGAATGGATAGCGAATAAAGTGTATGCCCAATTGCTATTCCACATACTTATCACATATTTAAAAACACTTATGTTCATTTCATTATGAAATTCTGTAGTTTAAAAAAATATTTTTAAAATTCTGAAATGTAAGCGTATGGTGAAAATGGCCCTGATACATTGTTTGAAACTGTCTAGTATCAAATCACTTATTGTTATCAATCTGATATTGTTATCATTCTACTCTTGGACAAAGGTGATCACATTAAGCGGAGTCGACAGTATTTCATTTTAAACGTACGCATTTAAAACGCAAATAAGGTGTTATTAGGTTAATAGAGTACTTGGAGGTTCCCAAACTGTGCGTCACGACCCACTAGTAATAGTAATAAAATTTGTTGTGCATCTCAACACGATTTAGAATTCTTTTGATTATATCTGTTAATAATTTTCAAATTGATTTACTATTAAAATAATCTCTTGCATATGCTGGTTCATAATTATAGGTCCACTAACTCTACTGGACGGCTGACTAGTTTTGTGGGAATAGAGCATTTTCAATCACATGACTCGGACCTAACAACGGCCTTAGCAACGGACACTTTGACCTGGAGAAGATTAACAGTTACAGAAAATAACTGGTCGTGGAATTCTTCAATTGGAGCATTTGCAATCACGTGACACCACACCTAACAACCGCCATATAACAACAGATACCTCGTCACCTAGCAGCTGCCTTAGCAACAGACGTATATCCCATCAATAACTGATCGTGACGTCACCTGAACACTATAAACCAAAATTTTCTTCCCAAATATTGTTAATCTCCTTAAATAAGTCTGAAAAGTTGGTTGGCTTCAATCTTCAACACATCAATTTCAATGACAGCTAAATTTGATGACATTAATACTTTGAACAACAGCATTATTTAGCAACATAAAGTGCTCCCTTAACATGGTTTCCATTTCATAAAAAATAGAAACAAATATAGGGCCTTATATGACTATTTAGTTCCTTTTAAATGCATTTCTTTTGTAATTATATTTCGTTTCTTAATCTCATTTCTGAATAAATGACTGGAAAGTTAAAATTAGTACCAGCAAGTCTGAAATAGCCTAACCTTAACGGAGGAAGTTACATTAGTCGGATGCTTCTACCCTAATGGCCTAGCTCATACCAAATATGTCAAGTTTACGTATAACTGCTACTAGAAGTAAACGAAATTAAGCCATACAGGACAAAAATTATACGAATCTTGAACGTTTGTGCTGCTTGGATACTTTAAAGCTTAAATGGACACTGACCACTGGCGGATCCAGGGGGGGGCTAGGGGGTTTGAGCCCCCCCCCAAAAAAAATGAAAAATTTTACACTATATGATATGGAATTTTATGCACCAAAATGAGTTAAAACCATGTTATTCTAAGGTCAAATTTTCAAAAATTTTCTGGGGGAGGACCCCCAGACCCCCATGGTACATGTAACTCTATTATTACAAATCTACTTTATATTAAGTTTGTCAAAACGCAAAAATTCTTCCATAACATCTATATCCGAAATTCGGACGAGGCGTACAAAAACGAGTTGAAAAGTGTTTTTTTATTTAAATTTTCAAATTTTCTAGGGCAGAACCCCCAAACCCCCTTAGTACTTGTAGTAACTCTATTATTGAAACTCAATTTTATATAAAGCTTGTCAAAAAGCAAAAATTCTACCATAAAATCTAAAATCCTAAGTCCGAAATTCGGATGAGGCATACCAAAACAATTTGAAAAGTTGTTTTTTTTTACTTAAATTTTCAAACTCTTCTAGGGGAGGACCCCTAGAGCTCCTTAGTACTTGTAACTCCATTATTACTCATTTGTTTTATATTAAGTTTGTAAAAACACAAAAATTCTACCATGAAATCTATATCCGAAATCGGATGAGGCGTACTATAACAAAACGAAAAGTGGGTTCCAAAATTTTCCAAAAAATTTCTGGGGGAGAACCCCCAGACCCCCCTTTTAGTGGTTCGAGCAGGATAATTCACTACCTTTTCCATATTAAGATAATCAAGAATTAATAATAAGAATTAATTGGATTATGAAAATTCTTAGCCCCCCCCAAAACCAAATCCTGGATCCGCCACTGACACTGACAGCCACTATTTTAAATTTTTAATACCACCTGAACCAAGGTTTTGAACTACGTTGAATCAAAGAACCTTTAAAGAGTGATTAATTTTCACGATGGTTATCTCAAGGAGGACATTTCACCCAGAACCTTATCCTTAGAACCATTCCTGGTCATAAATAACTCAAGAGTTAAGATAAATAAAACCTTTTTTTAGAACTTCAGCAAAAGAAATATGGCCTTTTAGTTTCTCTTAAAACCAAAAGAGCAAAATTAGGGCCTTTATATATATGGATTTACAGGGAATCTTTGATTACAGTCAAGTGCGTCATTCTGCACTACAGAAATCATGGGCGTCATTTAGGGGGGGGGGCAATTGCCCCCCCCCAAGGTTTCCACTTTTAAGTGAAAAATTGCCGAGGCCCTTGAAAATTTTGTAATTTCCACAAGGACATCAAATTTAACTCAAAAAGTCCGTTAAGACACTACTTTTGAGTGTAAAATTTCAAAATTTTCTGGGGGAGAATCCCCAATCCCCTCCTGACCTTTGATGACTATTACACAATGAACCCCTTGAAAATTCTGCCGCTTACAAGAAGCAGTTCCCTTTGGGAACCAAGGAGTTCGAGGCCCTTAAGAGTCTGGTTTAAAGGGGAATTTTCAAAAATTTTAACTGGGGGAGGATCTCCGCCCCCTTGAAAATTTGACGTTTATTTATAACTATTTTCCCTAGAAAATTCTATTCTTTACAAGGAACTGTTCTTTTAGGATGTAACCAAAGGGCCTCAAAATGAGCTGAAACACTACTTTAAGAGGCAAATTTCAAAAAATTTTATGGGGGAGAACCCCCAGAAACCCCCCTCAAAATTTTAAAATATACATGTTATACAGTATATTCCCAATTCTGACGCTTACAACAAGCGGTTCCCTCTGCTCTGGGTGCTCCCCAATGAGGTGGCAAAGGAGGTAAAACACTAGTTTAAAGGTAAATTTTCAAAATTTTTCTGGCGGTGCCCCAGACCCCCCATTTTTACTTAGAGCTCATGATGTTGAGTCGCCTACCCCCCGAAAAAAAACAAGTCTGGTTAAGGCATGGCTCAGCTCCACTTAAAAAAAATCCTTGCCCCCCCAACCAAAAACTGAAATGACGCCCCTGAAAGAAATCTCAGAAAGACAGCTTCATCTTCAAAATATACAACCTATACACTGGCGTCAGGCAAAATTTCTTCAGGGGGAAGGAGGGGGGTCAATAAAAATCGCAAGTCAACTTTTGATTAAGAGAATTTTTTTTGTTCCATATAGTTCCTTTAGTCCCTACTTTAGAAAATGTGTTTATTGTGTTAATCAAAACAGTGGCGAGTGAACTTGTGAGAATTACCTTCTAAAATTAAAATAATTGCCATAGAGCTGATATTGCTGTTTTCATCATGAATTATAATATAATATTTTACATGCCATTGCTAAATGTTATGCAGGATTCATGAAGCAAAAATAAAATATCAAAGTTCATATTTTAAAGTTATGGGGAAAAAATCTCCCTGAGAAGCTCAGGAAGAGGGTATTAAACTATATCTCACCAAAAGGGCAGGTAAAAATAAGTAGTTAACACTTTGCGTAATTTACGGACGTCCTCTTCCAAGCAGCACAAACTTTGAAGATTGGTCCAATTTTTGTTATGTATGGCCAAATTTCGTTTATTTCTAGTAGACGTTATGTAAACTTGACATATTTGGTATGAGCTGTACTACAAGGGCTACTTTAATTATGTACGCATTATACAAGCACAATTTATGTTTACCACTGCACATACGCATTACCGGGTTAATTTAATTATATCCAAAGGAGGAAAAGTCTTACCATATGGGGGCAAACTACCAACAGCAAGCTTTAGTTTGACTTCAAAATTTAGAATGGACCTATAATTATGTTCCGCATTGTATTACATGAGTGGTCTAGTTATTTCCGAGTAATGTAGTTGAAAATATGGCTGGTACTTAAATCCTGCAAGTACCATTCCCTCCCACTCCATACGGCCACCTGATCGACTCATTTTTCGATTAATTATTATATAATAATCATATTTAAAAAATACTTTAAATGTTAGTTGAAGTTAGTGTCATCAGAACCTTATCTATAACCAGACACCTTATCTGAAGATGAGGAGCATCGCATCATTTATAAAAAGTGGGTTGCGATGATAAGTTTGGGAATCTCTGCTCTAGTTATTGAAGTGCTCAGAATGGCAGTGGTCTAAGTACAAAATACCAAATATTATTTACGCGTATCTATTTGGTTGTTTCTTTTTAAATTAGTATTTTATGTTGCTACGGTTATCTTTGGCAAGAATATCTTCAAAAGTGGCGTCTTATAAGGAACACAGGCGTCTCGTTACAGAAAACCTTCAAATACTCTAAGCTAATTTCTGAGGACTTAGAACTCTGCCATTATAAGTAGTTCAGTTATTAGTCAATGATCTTCTAGACACCAAGACTACTGAGTCGGGGATCTGATGAAGTATCACACCAAAAAGGAGATCACGGCTTACTAGATACTATACTAGCTAACCCAGATACGGAAATCATTAAAAATATAGATGGAAATATACTGACATCTGGCAGAGCAAATCCACCGAGTTAAAGGCGATGGCTCAAAAATATCTTTTGGTGAGAAACTGGAACAGGAGTTCAACTAATAAAGTATTTGTTACCCAGATGTAATAAGTTGTCATGGTAACAAGGTTTACCAAGTTAGGCTCACAATCGCCAACAGTCAGCAGTTACGCCATGAAAACACGCCTTTATTTTTCCTTATTTGTCAGCGTCTAATCCTATTGTTTGGGTAAGCCGTGATATAATATTGGAAATAATATAAGTATCTTTGTTTGTGATGTGTGTATTGCAAATCAATTTTTCCTTTGCAACCTTCTCTTTATTATCAGTGCCCAACAAAATGGGTTACAACAAAATATCCTAAATCCCTAGTTTAATCCATGTCACCTTCTAAATAGACACCACATTTACAATAACTATGATGGGTGTCTTAGAAATATTATCTAACCTTAAAGTTCAATCATTAAATAAGATCTCTTAACTAAATCATAAAAGCTTTATATGCAGGTACTAATACTAAAGATGACATGGCTCTTATAAAATTAAGAATTCCCATAATCGTAGCAGCAGCAGCAGTCTTCATCTTTCGGCTAAACGCTAAAGTGTCAAAAGGTAAACATCGTGTAAATTGCATACAATACAAATATGATAATAAATATATAATAAGTAAATAAATTATAATCGGATCCCCAGACTCAGTTCATAATTAACTATTAGTGTGTTATAAATAGTTTACCTAAATAAAGAACATACCGTAATTAGCTGTTAAAGTATGAAAGCAGCAAACGTATAAGGCTTTATTTCAGACTGACTCCAGATAAGCCTAATCTACAACCTAAAACAAATGCATAGTTAGAAATTAGTTATACATTTCTAGGTTTTCCAATATCAGAAGTTATCAAAATGAAAGTAAAGTTCATATAGACCGTATAAAGCAATTTCATAGGTACTATACTTGGTTGCAACGTTTCTTGACCCTGTAACTACTCGGAAGGGGAAAAACTAAGTAAATAGAAAGCCTGTTCGGTTGCTATGAGGTGTTTCGGAACGCAAATCGTGATAAAAAAAAACGCTATAAAAACGCATAAGAAGTTTAAACGGACGCAACCCATTCCCCTAACTATGCAATTTTATTTAATCTATATAATTTGATTATCAATTCGAGTAGGTACCAAAAATTAGTTATATTTTACCCTCCATCAATCATCTATATTGTGCAGGGCTTAAATTGCACCGGAGCGCACAGGAGCGGAGCTCCGGTACTTCTTGGTGTTTAGTGAATATTTACTGATATTTATTTATTAATCAGTAAATATTTGTAATGCTGATATAGTATCGCTCCAGTACTTCTTTGGTTAGAATTTAAGCCCTGATATTGTGTAAAAAGGTGAGTCCCCCCCAAGTATTTTTGTCCAATTTCAGCACTGCCCTTGACGAGTATTTTTACATGTTAAGATTCAGAGAACTTATCACTTATACAAAGGATTTGAACTTTGGTGCACTCAGGTCAAACGTTGTAACCTATATGAGCTTTTAGTAAAAATTGCGTGGTCTGGGGGACCTCCCCCCATAAAAACTTTGAAAATTTGTTCCTCAAAGAAGTTTCAGCTCATTTTGAGACACTTTCGGTTTATTACACTTCAGAAATTTTCAAGGACAGATAAACATATCAGGTTATCATATAAACAGGTTTGAGAATTTCAAAGGGGGGTTGAGAAGCACTCCAAGCCTCAAAAACATTTTGTAATTAGCCCCTTAAAAATAGTGCTTTATCCTATTTAGAGACCCTTTGTAAGGCCACCAAAGTGGACTGCGCTTTAAAAGCGTTAGCATTTTCAAGGAAAAACAGTATCAATTGACCGGGAAAATTTCAAGGGGGATTGGGGAGTCCTCTCCTAGAATTTGTTATGAAATTTTACCCTTAAAAGTAGTGTTTTAGTCCATTTTGAGACCCTTTGGATTAACCCAGGGGTCTCCAAGGCGTGGCACATGGGCCAAACATGGTGCATTTTGGATGCATAATAGTGGCGCATCAGTCATTTAACTAATTTAATAAACGGCACACACATCAATTCATTCAAAATTAAATTAAAACTGTTTATCTCTCAGTTACAAAACGAATTTTTGAGTCTATATTATGCTTAAAAATCAAAGTGAGTTTGAAATTAACATAAATTTGATTAAATGTATTGTGTAAGAATTAAAAAAAATATTAAAGTAGTTAAGAGCGCCGTTTCCCAGGATTTTGTTAACGACGATGGCTCTTTTGCGCCTTTAAAAAACCGTATTTTCTTTTGGACAATGTTACAAATTTGCAGGGACATATCCAAACGGTGAGTTAAGATTTAACCCCCTTGAAGTTTTGATGACTATTCATAAAGTATTTCTATATATGATGAGTGATTTTCTGCGGTGTACAAAGTGGTCCTCTCGTGTGTCACTGAAAAGGTTCTAAATGCATAAAAAAGATTTACAGCGCTACGGGTCGAATTCCAAAATATTTTCCAGGGGATCTCAAGACCCCCATTTTTGTTTGAAGCTCAGTATTTTAAAAAATTCACGTTTAATATTTAAGAAAGGTTTTCTTCATTTCCAAATTTGTGGCATGGACCAGTAAAGGGCCTTGAAACAGGAAAGAAAATTGTTGTGAATATCCCTTACCAACAATAAACATTGAACTTTTGTAATAAGGCGCATCTGAACTAGTCTGTCAAACTATTGGTGCATGGTTTGCATTAGGTTAGCCACCCTTGGGTTGTCCCGAAGAGCATTGCTCCTTGTAAGTTGCAGAATTTTAAATGGAAAAACCGTATAAAAATTTAATCGTCAGTTTGAAAAAGGGAATAAGTCCAAAAAATGACAAATTGACTTTTTGTGCTCAAAACAATCTCCAAGCTTTCCTCTACACATGAGTGGAAAGAGGGGGACAATAACTACCCCCTTTAGATAGGGAGATATAGCCCCTTGAATTTGCGAAATCGATGTCCATTTATTGTATTTTCCCAGTTAATTTGAACTGGGAAAGAGGGGGACAATAACTACCCCCTTTAGATAGGGAGATATAGCCCCTTGAATTTGCGAAATCAATGTCCATTTATTGTATTTTCCCAGTTAATTTGAAATTAATTTGTCTTTCTGTTCTTATTCTTTGTGCTGAAAACTAAGCCAAAATAAAATTTAAAAGTGCTTTTAATTTTTTTTATCAAGGGAATGTCTAACTCCATTCATATTCCCTTACTCCATTGATACTGCCTTAAGACCCAAGTTCATAGTAATTTTGAATTTTATTTGTCTTGGGCAGTCTATTTCTTACTTTTGTGCTGTGAACTAAGCAGAAATATAATTTAAACGATGGATTTAAGATGTTCTTAAGATTTTCCTTCACAAGGTTGAAAAAATCCATCAACTTTTTCCAACTGTAAAATACTTTTGAATGCACTTATATTTTTTCCGCAGATTGCCCCTTTTTTCTAAATAAGTACCTGAATTTCCAGTAAAAATTTGGTGGTTATACAACAAAAATTCATTATTTATACAGTTTTCTTTCTCAATTTTCTCAAAACTTGGTTTTGGACTTATTCCCTTCTTCTAACTGACGATTCAATTAATATCAAAATTCCGGGGATTGAACCCATAACACTTCTTCTTGGGATACGGCCCTGACCACTAGGGTCTTTCATGAAGTGGACTCTTTCGAATGCACTCCATTCTCTTCTTTAACACGATCAAAACCTTCTTTACCTTTAACATTAATTTCTATTACATATACTAAAAATGCCATGGCTTCTTATAAAATTAAAATTAAGAATTATCATAATAAGTAGCAACAGCAATCTTCATCTTTCAGCTAAAGTGTCAAAAGGTAAAAATGGTGTAAACTGCAAACAAAAACAATACAAATATATTATATATGGAGAATGACCATCGGATCCCCAGACTCATTTTGTAATTAACCATTAGTGTGTTATAAAAAGTTTACTTAAATAAATATCATACCGTAATTAGCTGGGAAAGTACAAGATCAGAAATCCTTAGGCCTGATTTCATAATATCCCAAGATAAGGCACAGTTTTCTGGACCCTAAAACAAATGCATGTTTAGAATTGAGTTACAAATTTCTAAGTTTTCCAATATCAGAAGGTTTCAAAATGAAAGCACAATCGACTCTCCGTATAATGCAATATATTATACTACCCGTTTTTATACAAAAAATTATGACCATTTGTTCTTTATAGCAAGGGTTTCCCTAACTTTTGAACATTGCGACCAACTTTTCTTAAACAGAATCTAACGCGACCCATCTTTTTTTCAAAAACTAACTTTACTTGACTAAACGAAGAAAATTTAAATCATTGTGTTACAACTTTTTCACATTTTCTCTAAAATCAAGGGAAAATTTTTAGCAAAAAAGTAAATTTCCCATTTTTTGGACTAGCTCCCTTTTTTAAACTGACGATTCAATCTTTATTTACCTAATATGACGTCACAACCCCTAAAATTCTAAAATATTAATCTAATTTCAGACAGTCCAAACAAGCAGCGGAATACCCCTAACGACGAATTCTTTGCGAGTCTAATCAAGACTAGAAGAGAATGAAATTTAGAGTTTATACGAATAGTTAATTTGAAATAGGTATAAATAAGTTTTATTGTCAACCAAATATTAATTAAATTATTTAAAAAAATATCCTACTATTTGGTTGATGTTTTTTAAAGGTCACTTTTTAAAGAATAAAACATTCAAGAGAGGTAGGTCAAAATATTTTCTTCAAAGTCTTAAGGTAATCCTAAGGTACTTATCCCCAATATACGATTTTCGCTTTCTTGTGTAGGTATCGCATCTTTTATTTTTCTTTCTTTCCTGTTTTATATCTATTTAAGGTAAATGAAATTCATAGATATAATAGATTATTTTTTCTAAAAAGCAGCTAAAATAGCAAAGATCAGCATGGGAAGGAAATTTAAATCTTTGAATCTAACACAATGGACCCAATCTACCAAGTGACTGAAATTGTATTCTGCTTATTGAATAAGTGTAAGGATATATAATACAGGGTGTCCCGTAAATGATGTGTCACACTTCTAGGGGGGATAGTAGACACCTAGACGAGTCAGAATCACATAGGACTTAGGGGTCCCAGACCCAATCCCAGGGAGTTAAAAATGGAGCGACACCCCAAAACAATTATTGAAAAATTCAATTTGTAGAAGAAATACTATTGGTAAAAATGTAATTATGGTCTCAAATTTTGTGGTTTAATATGATCTTCAAAATTATCTTGACAGTTTTCAATTTAAAATTTTTTTATTACGAAAAAAGTTAAAAAAACAGCAAAAAAATGTGAAAAATATGCCAAAACTTTATTTTGTTTTCCGAAATCCTTTCTTTTGATTTGATAATCTGAAAGAGCATAATTAATTAACCTTAAGTCCAAAGTTTCACGTAAATAGCATCAGTATTAAACGCTTGAGAGCCTGTTAAAGTTAGTTTTAGGCGTGCTAAATCGGCTTCGGAAAACGAATGTTCAGGGAGAATCTACAAGTTACGGATAGATGTCTGCCAACTTTCATTCCTCGCCCGATTTGGCGAGACAGGAGATGAGTATGAAAATATCTGAAATGCGCCAGTTGAACAATTTGGCGGGATGAAAATTTCAAAAGCGTAAAATGTTGATTCTTAATTCTTATTATTTTTAGGAAACAAGAGATTAATTAATTTAATTTAAAAATTTTTTGAACAAACATAATTTTACTACTGATTTTTAGGAACTATCGATCTTAAAAATCAATAGTATGAATTGTTAGAAATTATCTGATAGTATCGATAGTTTTTTACTCAATCGTGTTGATTTTACAAATGTATCAATCATGCAAACAGCATTACTACTTATTGCGTTTAATGAGAAAAACTGTACATTTGATAACTTAGGTAAAAAAAAAACCAGAAGAATCTATTATTTACAAAAATGGTTCGTAAAATATCTTTTGTGTACATAGTTTTTGTGGTTATTTTCCATCATTATACCCCCGCTCTGGGATACGTCAGTCGGTGGATCCTCAATCGCTAGGTTCGTGATTTCGGGTTGCGATACAAGGGTGGTTCCTATTAATTAAAGAATGATATAATAAGCAAGTGGGTATGCTGGGTCTCTCCTCAACTTCCGATATAAGAAATTTGCAAAATAAAAGAATGCAGGTTATTGAAAGTTATGACAAACCTAAGATATTACTTATCGGACGGTGAGTGGATAGCCCCCAAACACTTTGCTTATTCCCATTGACATTTCTCGATTAATAGAAACCAACCTTGTATCGCAATTTGAAATCACGAACCTAGCGATCGAGGATCCGCCGACTGACCTATCCTAGTGCAGGGGTATAATGAAAAATAACGACAAAAACTGTTTACAAAAAGTGTTCAAAGTTGGCATGGTGGTTCACTTTTTTATGGGATGGGAATTATTTTGAAAAAAAAATTAGTAAATTAATTAATTTACTTAAATTTTTGCCTTCGATTTCAGACCGTCACAGAAGTCTAGAAGATAAATGTTTATTGAACTTAACAAAACAGATACTTAAGAAAAAATAAGTTGTAACTATCCCTTTTGCTAAACAAACATTGCTTATTTTCTTAGGTATAGTAAAAATTTTTTCTTGAGTGTCTGATTTGATAGCTTGAATACATTTACCTTTTAGACTTCTAGTGACGATCCGAAAACTAAGGCCACACATCGCCAAGGAAGTTTGAACTATCTGTAGAAGCGTAGGTTGGCGAGGAATCTCGCATCGCAAATAATGTTGGGAAATTTGGCGAGCATCTATCCGTAACTTGCAGATTGTCCCTGAACTTTCGTTTTCCGAAGCAGTTTTTGCTCCCATAAAACTAACTTTAACAGGCTCTCAAGCGTTTAATACTGATGCTATTTACGTGAAACACTGTGGACTTAAGGTTAATTAATTATGCTCTTTCAGATTATCAAATCAAAAGAAAGGATTTCGGAAAACAAAATAAAGTTTTGGCATATTTTTCACATTTTTTTGCTGTTTTTTAACTTTTTTCGTGATAAAAAAATTTTAAATTGAAAACTGACAAGATAATTTTGAAAATCATATTAAACCACAAAATTTGAGACCATAATTACATTTTTACCAATAGTAGTTCTTCTACAAATTGAATTTTTCAATACTTGTTTTGGGGTGCCGCTCCATTTTTAACTCCCAGGGATTGGGTCTGGGACCCCAAATCCTATGTGATTCTGACTCGTCTAGGTGTCTACTATCCCCCCTAGAAGTGTGACACATCATTTACGGGACACCCTGTATGTTGGTACCGATTTATTTTGTATTTATTATAGTTTAATTGACTTCTAAATTCATTTTAATATTAAGCAGCAAGTATAGATTAATACTGAAGAACATTTACTTTCAAATTTTATTTTTTAAGAGGATTTGGAATAATGCCCGAAGTGGAGGCGGGCAAAGTGATAAATTTCATTCATAAATTCCACTGAATTTATCCCTTTGCCCGGGCATTTATTAATAATGCCCGGATTTATCACATTGCCCGTAACATATATACCATTGACAATTCCAGAAAAGGGACCATAACCCCTCGGGTTCCCTAGTCAAAAAAACTTTTTGTGCATTCTAATATTTAACAATTTTCTGGAGTAATAAGGCCCCACACCTTTTTTTTTTTGCTTACAAATTTATATTTACCTAAATATTTGATTGAGCAAGGTTCAAATTTCACATTTAAAATTTCTAAAAAGCTATATCTAGGGGATGCCCATAAATTACATGAGGACAAAATGGGGGAGGGTGTTAAGCAGAATCTCACCAAATTTCACCAAGGGGGAAGGGGTGTCAATTAAAATCTCACATCAACTTTTAGTTTAGAGAATATGCGCTTTTTCTCTTATTTTTTTTCTTTAAAAGTTTCTGAAAATGCGCAATTAGTCCAAACAGGGAATCACTAGCCAGTCAGTCGTCATAATTACAAGTATAAGACCATAGATTTAATTTCTGCATGGATTTGTTTCAAAATTTATGCAATATGAGTGTTAAGCGTCATGTTGACTATATGAAACAAGTGACTAGAACTAATCAAGATTTTTTATATTTAAAAGTTATTGATAAAATCTCATGTAAGATATTGAGGGGGAGGTGGTTCAACAAAATCTCACGTGAGATATTGTGGGGGTCCAGGGAAATCTCACCAAGGGGTTGGGAGGGGTCCAAAATTTGGAAAAAAACACCTCACGTAATTTATGGACGTCACCCTAATCCATTTTACCCATGGAATAGAATTCTAATTTTTTTTGTACACCTCCAGTATCAAAAAGGTCTAGTTACTTTTTCTTCAAAAATCTGTCCTACACTTAAGGTTTTAGCGTAAAAATATATTATTTCTGCATTGTGTGCCATTTTCTGAAAGTGGGCGCGACGTATATTATGATTGAAAAGGGGGTCGCTATTACTGGAAGTTTGAGAAGCAGTGTCGTACAATAGCATGATGAGGAAACGGATTATTCCCCTCAATTTTGGGGGTGATGGTACTTCATAAACGTTGTAAAACAAAGCTTTTTTTTTAACTTCTTTTCTAAGTTTCGTTTTTCTCGTTGCGGTCGGACTAAACATAAGTACTCCTTTTTTACCATTTGGTTAAAAAATTACTGCAATTTATTGCCGTTACAATGTGGAACATATTTTGGAACTCGGGTAGGTTGGTCAAAATAGGCGGAGGGTTGATTCATGCAAGGATTGTGGAAAATTCACGCCAGGGGCAGATGGCTATTTTAGCACCCCCTCCCAAATATAATTTTTTTTCATTATTTTAAATTTCCATTAAAATAATTTTGATTGCAAAAAAAAATGTCTGGCCACAAATTTGGCGTCTCCTGAACACGTTCATCGTGGTTCCGTTCGAAAGTATTAAAGAATCCAATGCTTAAAATAATTTAAAATTGCAAAATACTAAAAAAATAATAAATTGCAAAAAAAAAAAAACTTGGCGAAATACCTGAACACGGGTAAATTAAAAGAGTGTGGTCCAACCTTTAGTAATCCGAAAGGAAATTTAATTAGAACTTACTGTTTTTAACACATGCAGTAGGGCAAGCTTATTTCAACAGCAAACGATTGAATTCATTTTGTTGTTTCCAAATCTAAGTATTATCACTAAAGTTCTTATAAAAAGAAGAAGATGGGGATCTTCCGCGTGTCGTGTAGTTAAAGATTTCTCTTATCAAAATTGGGTTTTAATTCATAGACATACAATTGAAGCCCTGTAGTGGACATTTTTAGAATGCAATTGTAGAAATAACCCTACATGCACTTATTTTCATTTAATATTGCTCTATCCAATGATGTAGGGGAGACTGTTGTACCTTTGGACAAAAGTAAACTTTAATTTTTTTTTAAGGCAGACGAAATCACAATTCGACCATTTAAAGTGCCCAACCTATGTCATTTAAACTACATTTTCCAGAAAAAAAATTGTATTTAGACAGTCGTACAGATTGCTTTCAGTTAATTTATTGTTTAAAATTTTAAGCTTGTAAAACCTTTTTATCTAGAGAACGAGTAAGTCTCAGTAGTGAAAATCTTAAAAATAATACAGGGAGTTCGCCCCAGAAAAATTTTAGGGGTTTTCCCTTAAAATGGACTTCTAACGTATTTTGCAACTCAAGGTATTTTGGAAATCCCTAGGATCAATTACTTCAGGAAAAATTTACAAAACCCCAAAAAAGCTACTTGTAAAACCTCAATGAAAAGAGAATCGTACAAATTTGTCAGCTATTTAACGAAGCTGGTTCTGAAGAAACTGCAACAATAGGAGTGGATATGCTATACTGTCATTCAGGCATCTAAACAGAGATTGGCCCAATGAAATATTATTACGCCATGAATATTACTCTCCATGAAATTTAAGGCCCCTACACCGTTCAGTGCCACAAAGTTGAAATTAGGGCCATGGGGTGCCTTGTGTTAAGGCATCGGCTTCGGGATCGGAGGGTCCCGGGTTCGATTCCCTACACCGCTGAAGACCCACCGAGTATATGCGGAGTACGTGCTCGTTAAATATGTAGGTCCGAAAGTCCTGTGGTCGGTCATGGTGCAGTTTACCACGGGTCCAGGTGTCTGTAGACTATTTCCCTCCCCTTCAGAGACATGGCAAAATTGCGACGGTGGCGACAGGCTTAAACCGGACTCCTGCCATTTCATGGGCCGCACCCTCTTTGCCTTGAATCCTGTACGCTTTGCGGATGAAGCTTGAATATTCCAAGTGGAGCAAATACGTTTTTTTTTCGAAGGTGTGAAAGAAATTTCTTCTTTTACAAAATCCTAAAAACGGCTCTTTCTTTTATTATTTAATCATATTTCTACTATTCTCAGCGCACATTCACTCTGATCTCTAGCATTGTAATTTACTCAAAAATCATAAGTGCTGTAACTGAGAGATAAGCAGTTTTAATTTAATTAGTTAGCAGACTAATACAAATGCGCCACTATATTATTCATCCAATGCGCCATGTTTGGAGCATGCGCTGCGTTTCGGGGTCCCCTGCCTTTTAGTGTCCGTAGTTACATCATATCGTACCTCCCGAAGAAGACTGCTCCAATATCCGAATTTGAAAGATTCATTCTACATTCCCTTTTGCGATTTGGCGTGGTCTCATGAACAATTTAGCTTGCCCAGCCCAATCCAGCCATGTTTAACCACGGCTTAACTCAAAACCAAGTGATCTACTATTTGAAAAAAAGACTGTCTGAAAGGGTTGGAAATTCAATCATAAAAATATGTGATTTTATAAGGGCTAATTCATATACACACCGATCAGAAATCGATCTTATAGCTTTTTAAAGATCAGACCTAAACTAGCAAAATCGTCTGATCTGATTATTATATAAAACCAATAGACGACATTAGTGTGACGTCACTTGCTTGTTTGGAAACGTTGATTCTATCCGTGATTGGTTCCGTGATTGGAAGTAAATCCGTACGGAACCAATCACGGATGGAATCAACGTTTCCAAACAAGCAAGTGACGTAATGACTAATGTCGTCTATTAAAAAGCTAACTTGTGACTAGAAAATAGGATCGGATGTGTTAGACATTAACAAATATTTTAGTTCCGTATTTATATTCAGTTTGGTTTCAATTTCGGAATTTACGAAACCAACTCTAACATTCGGGGAAAGAGTAAGTTCAAAGCTAGGTTGGACAGATTGCTTGCGGATTCTACAATATTAAGTGTATTTTCCAAGAGATCCTATTGACTTGATCTCTTCTAATAATATTTAAATAGTGGCATAAATCTGCTGATTATTTCTCCTAAACGATCATCTAATTTTAGCTAATGCGTGGTAAAACATGGCGAGAATGGTCGAGCTAAAAAATTGTTCACGAAACTTCGCCAACTCAACTAAAACCACAAGCGATCGCCAGGGGAAAGTAGAACTGAATCTTTCAAATTCGGATATTGGAGCAGTCTTCTACGGGAGGTACGAAATGCTACTTTGACATTCAAAATTCTATGAAAAAAATTAAAGGATTAAGATCTGGTGACTTTTATTATCAAAACTAAATAGTCAAACTCTCGGGGATTCACCACGTATAACCCATTTAATCATGTCATTAAATGGGAAGAAACATTGTTACGCATTTATGGTAGTGATGCACTAAAAGTAACTTAAAGCATCTAAAAAGATTAAATTCATATTTACTTAAAATTTTAAGTCAAACAGCTGATTTCACCGTTAATAGCTAGATAGCATCTGTTTAAATTAAATTTCGACCACCAATTCAAATTTCCTTTTATTTCCGAATTTTAAACCTCGGTGTGCCCTATCCAGAGTTGTCAGCGGACACGTCAAGTGTCTCATTTACAACGGAAGTGATATAATTGCATAAAATGCCAAAACATCAGACTTCTCCCGAACATATTCTCGACTGTTTGGGACTCACAGGGAATAATATCTACTCGGATCATCTCCTTGTGTTGGACTTCCTGAGGATCAACAGCATGATGGAATTGGTCTAGACATTTTTCTAAAAGGGGATAAGAATCAACAAAACTCGGTGTCCGAAGGTACAACAGTCTCCTCTATACTTCTTTAAGCAAAACACTTTAATCTGCATGAACGAAAGGGCAAAATTGGGCAGTATTATTTTTAAATGAATAAACCATTGCCCCAAATTATAAAACTGAATTCTTGTGCACCTCACACATAGCCTTACACTAGTCACCCAAAATTTGGGTTCCATTTTAATGGGTTTTTTTCTCTTCTTTAATTTTAATTTGAAGAAAAAATATTAGAGTAGTTAAAGAAGTAATCCCCTTAATCTCCCTTAATTTTTTTGAAAAACTGGACCTGTAAATGCGGGTTTTAAACATATTTCAGCTTTGAAAACTCTAAAAATTAGATTCGATTATAAAAAGCATATTTTTTGGTCGAGAGCCTTAAAAATCTCTGCGAGGACCGCATGCGGCCCCCAGGTTGGACCACACTGGATTAAATTAAGGAAAGCGCTTTCTGTACTCATAATTATTTAGCACTTGAGTGCTAATATTTACTTTTCGCTTAATCCAAAAACTAGACGTGATTGAGAAAACTAAAGACATATTTTCTTATTATGATTTTACAGTGTTGGCTCGTGTAACAGGACTTTGAAAAATCATTTCAATGTTTTTCGCTAGATAACGTTAGTTAGTTACTATGTCTATAAAAAGTCTAAGTCATACTATGTTTATAAAAATTGAGTTGCGATAGTCAAGAGTTTGGGAACACCTTCCGTAATTGAACTGCTTAGAATGCAAATGGTCTAGTCCAAAAAAAAGTCAAATCAAATCAAATGCATTTGGACTTTTCTTTTTAAATACTATATTTTGTATAATAGTTGCACAGGTCTTTTATTCAATAAGTTGGCATGTGAAATAAGCTCTTAAAAAGTGACTTCTTTATAGAAACTATTCTTTATAGAAAACTTTCAATTACACAAATTTAATTTCAGTGGACTTAGAACTCTGCCATTCTAAGTAGTTCAGTTATTAGTCAATGATCTTTTGCTACTGAATTGGGGATCCAATGGAGATATTATCATCACACTTAACAAAAAGGAGATGCTTAAACATTGTAAATAATATAAGTATCTTTGTTTGTGTTGTATGTATCGCAAATCAATTTTTCCTTTGCAGCCTTCTCTTTATTACCAGTGCCCAACAAAATGGGTTACAACAAAGTTTCCTAAATCCCTAGCTTAATCCATGTCACCTTCTAAATAGACACCACATTTACAATAACTATGGGTGTCTAAGAAATATTATCTAACCTTAAAGTTCAATCATTAAATAAGATCTCATAACTAAATCATAAAAGCTTTATATGCAGGTACTAATACTAAAGATGACATGGCTCTTATGAAATTAAGAATTCCCATAATAGTAGCAGCAGCAGCAGTCTTCATCTTTCGGCTAAACGCTAAAGTGTCAAAAGGTAAACATCGTGTAAATTGCAAACAATACAAATATGATAATAAATATATATTGAGTAAATAAATTATAATCGGATCCCCAAAATCAGTTTGTAATTAGTGTGTTATAAAAAGTCTACTTAAATAAATAACATACCGTAAGTAGTTGGTAAGTTATAAGAGCAGCAAACATAAGGCTCAATTTCAAACTATTTCCAGGTAAGCCTTAATTCTGTGGAACCTAAAACAAATGCCTTATTAGGAATGATTTATAAATTCATACTTTCCAACATCAGAACTTATCAAAATTAAGGTTAAAGTTCGTATTGCCTGTATTACACAATTTTATACAGGTACTACCAGTTTTTATGCAATAAATTGTGATAAATTGTGATAATTTATTCCTAAGAGCAATATACGCGAACTCGTATTATTCAAAAATTACGCTTTTCATTTAAATCAGTTAAAATTTAAGAATTATAGGTCAGAATCGACCTGAATCCTAAATCGCTTAATAAAAATTGAAATTTTAATTTCTTTCCTTACATATCATCCTCTGCATTCCTCCTATCCTTTTTCCTTACATCCCTACATGCGTTTAAATACCTCCTCAGCATCCCTCTCACCCTTTCACTTTAGACGATTCCTCCAAAATGAATATCAAAAGTTAAAAAAGTCTAAATGAGCCTTCAGGGGTGCAGAAAATGTCCGAACGCCCGAACATGGTTCGAGGGAAATTTAGAAAGTTGTGGGGTTTTTCTAAGGTTTAATAAGGAAAAAAAATCTACAAATCCAAGTTGCTATTAGTAACAAATATTTTGGCTGGTGACAATATCATAAACTCCATATTCTACGGAAATTAGGTGAAAACTATACGGATCGAGTTTCCTTAGTGAATACCTGAAAGTTGGCTTTTCATAGCATTTTCATTGATATGCAGGAAAAATAACGTATTCGTGACGGAATTGACAATTTTCAATAAAAATCGCGTTTTTGTTTGATCACAACGATGTTTTTGACTCATAAAGAAAATTTTTCAGTTAAGGTGACAAGTATATAAGAAAGAATAAAAAAGTTTAAAGTCCTTAATAATTAAAATTTAGGGATTATTTGGTAAAATTACTGAACCTTGCCAACGTTTAGTAACTAAGAAAACGTTTTGTACTAACATGAACTTAAATGAGCATTTTTGGGATCATTGCATTTAAAAATGCTTCACATTTAATTTTTTGCTATAGGTACACAGAAAATGTTTGGAATTTGACCTTTAAGAAGGTTTAAAAAAAATCCCCATCCCTTCAAAATACCTTCTTTAAAATTTCATACATTTTTTTCAAATAGTTTCATCTGTAGATAATTTTAAAGTAGGGTCGTTATTTTATGACCACCCTGTACATCAAACTTCTAGTTTCACAAAGCCAGACAATACCAATATTGATGGAGTATAGTACCTACTATCACTGCTCAAAACAATTAAAGAATATTTGAAATTTTGGGCGATATATATCATCTCATTTCCCTCATATTTCGTTGCAACAAATGGGCGCAAATGGGTTCAAATATACAAAACTCTTGAATTAAGTCTCCTCTTACAAATTTTTATATGTGACGTCAAAATTGTCGATGGATGGTAATGAATGGATACAAGTGAGGGGGAAATGACTATAATAAATGACTGTTTTGCTACGATTATTTTGTTTTGTCAAAAGCAATGTCTTAGCCCGAAAAACTGGCGATTAGTTTATCGCCTAGATTAGTTTCAAGTAACATGTCGCTGAAATTGGAGTACAGTGGAAGCTCTTATAGCGTACTGCTCTTATAAAAAATTCTCTCTTATAAAGACCCAAAAATTAGTCTCTATAAGAGCACTTTTGTGCTCTTATAGAGACTAATCTTCGAATCGATTCAGCTTATCGAATACCTTCTTGGATCGTTTTTATTTTTTGCGTCACACATGAACTAGCCAATAAACAAATAGCAGAGTATGACAAACAGCACAAAGTAACGATCGTATCTTCTTCTCGCTTGCTTTCGCCCGGGGTAACCGGCTACAATCCTAAACGAAACCATGCGCTACCCAATCCCTTTGTTGATTTAAATTTATTACGAAAAACATTAATTAAACATTTTATAATCTAATTTAAAATCTCCATGTTATAAGAATTTGAAAATTTGAAAAACCTGGAAATGTATTGATTTATCATTCTTTATTTTCAGTTTTTTTACTTATTTTTAGGATAAATTTTTCAAATTGCGTGCAGATGAAGGTGAAATTGATGTAATAAAATTTTTTTCAGTATCCGACCTTTCTAAGGAAGCTACAAAATTTATTCTACACTCGAGTGTATCAATCGAAGTTTGCTCTTATAGAGACGAAAACTCGGTACGGATTAATTACACTATAAGAGCTTCCCCTGTATCATAAAGTACGGTTTCCGGGTTTTGGAATTTCGGAGGATGAAAATGCATAAAGACGATCACGGCAAGGCCTAAGACAATGACGGACGGCCAGAAGAACATGAATGCTTATTTTTTCCAATAACCTACTGTTGGCTACTGAAACGGCAAACTCAAGCCTAACTGCTAGAAACAGACTCCACGCTGAATGTTTTTTAAGCACATATACCTACGGTTAGTATTAAATTGACAAGTCGTGATCGTGCTGCCCGAAAAAAGGGGAGTGTATGGGGGGGGGAAATGTAATGGAGTAATGTCCTCACCTCTGACAAGTATCACTTCTCAGATCATCCTGGCTTTTATTTCTGAAGGGAGCAAAGAACACAAAATAACCCAATACTTGAGCACGAAGGAATCAGTTTGGACGGGGTGGCAAGGGGAATCGGAATCATCCTCTATAAGCTGAATAAATACATATCTCACATTATCAGAAACTGTTTTTGACGTGACATAGGTTTAAACCAGGTTTTAACCGGTTTAAACCGTCAAAAACCCCTACAATTTAAATACTCTAAAAATTTTAACTAAGTTAAAATTTGAACTAAAACTTATTAAATCTGATGAATTTTTATGAAATTGCAAAAATGGAAGTTATTTAAAAGTAAAATAAATCAAAATTTCAATAAGTAAAAATTAAATAAATTAGAAAAATATCAATTTTAAAAACATAAACTTAATAAATTAAATTAATTATGAATCACAAAACAGAAGTTAATTTAAGGGAAATAAGGGATTTTCAAATTTATTTAAGGGAAGGTT
Organism: Tetragnatha montana; assembly: GCA_963680715.1. NCBI lineage: Eukaryota > Metazoa > Arthropoda > Arachnida > Araneae > Tetragnathidae > Tetragnatha > Tetragnatha montana. The sequence continues at coordinate 33,843,422 of OY796685.1, forward strand.
AATTTAAGGGAATAAAGAATTTAAGGGCATCTTTGAATATGCCTTATCCTGGGAAAGTACAAACCTTCATTAGATTTCAATTGTAAGGGATTACTTTCTGCTTCTATTCATAAAAAAGTTTAAAAATCTAAATTTATTTCTGTGTTCGAAGATTTAAAAAACAAATAATTGATTTTTAAGAACAATTCTTATGAATAAAATCACTCTCATGCATATATTCTGGCTGTGCTACAACAAGAATATATTTTTTAAGTTTATACTCAACAGTTTTAATGCATTTATGCTGTTTTATTTGAAATTTAATAATAATAATAATTTTATTTATCTTTTTTTAAAAAATACAATTTACAAAATAAAAAATTTATTGATTAAAGTCTAATCAATTCTGCTAAATAATTTCTTTGATAATTTTTTTTTACAAATTAGGTTTTTGACACTTTTTGACAGGGAGGTTTTTGACAAGCCGGTTTTAACCATGGTTAAAACCGGATAAAACCGTCGCATGTCAAAAACCTGCCAACCCTGGGTGGAACAAAGGTATTGGGACATTTTTTGGGACACATTTGGGACACGCAATGTTAAAATTTTAAAACTTGAGCTCCATGTAACAAAGGTGGTCTAGTGGTCACCCCCATAAAAATTTTGAAAATTTGCCTCTAAGTAGTGTTCAGCTCATTTTGAGGCCCTATGGCAGGGTTGCCAACCTTTTCTAGATAGCTTCAGGGGTCCAGAAAAAAAATTTCAGGAGTTTTTATGTTACTTCAGGAGTAGCGCGAAAACAGTATTTTACAAGAATATAACTTAAAAAGGAATAAAAATTTAATTAAGCTCTATAGTATATCAAGAAAATATTTTCATGCAATTTTTAAATAAATGAACCTAACAGATTTAAATTTAAAAAATAAAAAACAACCTTATACTTTCAATAAAACTGTAAGTAATCATCAATAGTTATTCTGACTCAAAATGTATAAATTGAGCAGAAAATGAAAAACTAACACTGACAGGAGTAAAAACTTTAGCCCAAGAAGTTTAATTTCAACCAAAAAATTACCCATATGGAAGATTTTGTGAGACTTTCTTTCTGATAAATTTAAATAATGCTTAAATAATATTATTTAAAATTTAAATTTTACTTCAAAATTTTCATATACCCTATATCCTCAAACCTTGTAATTCTTTATTTGATATTAAAACTCTCAAGTTCAAACTATAAATTTCTATTTGCCTTCTTGTTATTGCAAACAACAAGGAATTACTCTAATATTTTATTTTAATTTGCCAGCTAATTATTGGACACATTTGAACTACAATAAGTGAATACAGTAGGGCCTCGTATAACGCGCCTTCGTACAACGCGAATTCCTATAACGCGAGAGAAATTTTGCTACCACTTTTTCCTATAGCGCGAAAAATCTCGCGTTATACGAAAACTCACCATCCACTCGCACTCCAGCCATCTATAAGAAATCGAACCTGGAAATCGAACCAGCCATCCTGGAAATCGAACTCTTACCGCCACTGCCGAGTATTTTTATAAGACCTTTTAGAATCGTCCTAGGACTGTTTTTCGGGATCTAAAATCGTATGGGTTGATGTTCTTGATTTTATATCATGGGAATAAGAAACAACAATAGTACCGTGCCTGTATTTTATCCAAAATCTTATTATTTTTTTTTAAAGATTTTAGGTTGCATGCTATGAATATTAGCTATGAATATTATTTTTATATAACATTGCTCCTTCAAAAACAAAAATAATTAAGTTTAATAAATCTTTTTAATGCTCATTATTTTAACAATATTATTAAATTCATAACAAATCTTGTGACACTTATTGAAATTATTTTACGTGTTTGAACATTGCAAAAGTGTCTTAAGTTAGATATTTTAACATTGAGTATATTTGAGGCTAGAGTTTTTATTTTACAGATATTAAAATTTTTAACCGTCACATTTGTTGCTACTAGTTTAATGTTATTAAAATTTATAACGTTAATAATTTTTTTTTCAAATATAATGTTCTTGTAACAAACATTCTTAAGTATTTTAAAGGTTTCACTATTGCTTTATCTTCTTAAAAATTGTTTATTTTTAAAAAACTATTCTCAATGTTATTCCTCCATTTCTTGGATTTTTAAGAAACATTTATTTATTATTTGTTTTGAGTGATTATTATTTTTTCTTAAAATACATTAACTTTTTTAACAGCGACGGTATGTAATTTGGTATAAGCTTTATTATTAATATTTTTTGTAACTTCGTTTGCGGCCCTACCAAACAATAATGTGAGGGTCCCTCCTCCCAAAAAGGGTGTGCTAGTTATAACGTACTATCAAGTGGTATAGAAACAAACTAATAGAACCTACAAATCTGCAATTATATTTTCGCCGTATACAAGGAAAATCCTCTGAATTTAATAAATGGTTGGGTAATTGAATTTTGGACAGACTGAAAATGTGAGCTCTACGGACCTACTAAAAGTTAGTTGTAAAAGTTTTATTACTAAAATACAATTTTTTTTTGCAGACTCCTGTAATTATACCAAGCAAAATCATTTAAAAATAATAAAGCTTTCAACTTGCCTTGAAAAAGATTGGACAGTGGATTTGCCTAGTTCACAGTTTTAGGGGGGGGGATAATCGAACTATGTATTTATCTTATAAACGGCTTTTGGTAGAGATAGAAAGGAGATGAGGGAGGAATAAGGAGGGTAAGTCGGATCTAGAAAGTATAACTCCAATTTCTCCCTTCTACAAGACCGTCCCTAAAAAACCCCTTCCTATACCTCCCCCTCTTCTGCGGCGCCAATTTTCAGTTCAAATGTTTGGCCTCCTCAATACGCAGAAATCAATACTCCTCTGGATTTCTTATGATCTAGTCTAAACAGATAATTAACAGATAAAAGTCATTCTCTATAGCCTATACAAGGTACCAAGCTACATCGTGATTAAGTTATTGATGGTGTAGTCCATAAGTGCATGGGATACCAGAAGCGTAAGCTGCTTTTGCCCCATAGCAGCAAAGCCACGCCTCGATAGGTCATCGTTGGCCATTACTTGCTGCTATCCCAGGCTAACCCGGTAGCTATTGACGGTGGACAGGTTTAATTGCCTACGTATAAAAGAAAGTTTTATTAAAAGATTGGTGACATAATTTAATAATAATTTATATGTTGAGGTCACCACTAAATTATTAAATATTATTTTAATCAGTTTGGTCTATCTCCGCTAGAATGCATCCTTAATCCTCACCCGGATCATATCAGCAGTCTGCAGCCTGTTTACTCAGTGGCAGATAGCTGAAAGCTCTAGGCAAGGGATTAACATAAAACAGTCTCCCCCTCTTAACGATTAATTAGTGTTTGTAGGGACTAATACGAGTAGCGATAAGTTAAATTTTTGCAAAAGTCCAAGCTTTCAAAAAAAAAAAAAAAAAGGCACTGTCCAGTTTCCCGGCAGATATACTCTCTACCTCTAGTCCTGTTTACCCGGCACTTGCCCGACAACGGTTCTGATTGGAGCGCCGGGGCCGCGAGACCTACGGCGCATGCGCCAACTAGTGCCAACTGCTGGTTTTACCGTCCAAATAGACACTTCGGAAAAAAAAAGAGTGGTTGCGTATCTATCATAAGCTGTTCATCAGAATCGTTATTTTTCTCGCGATTGTATTTGTATATGCTTTACGATATTTACTTATTAATGATAAGAAAATTTAAATATTTTGATCCTAAAGGCATGATGAATGTTTCTGGGATTTCTTTCATTAGTTTATTACAAAAATGAAAATTTTGGATTAAACGTAGATGAAAAATAAAAGATATTTCGAAAACACATCTACTAAATTAATCCAAACACATTAACTTAAAACTAATAAAAAACTAAACTAAAATAAGAATGGCTTTTTTTGTAAATAAAAATCTTTACTAAGTTTGAAAAAAAAACTACACGGATAGAAGATTCCTTTATGACAAAAATAGAAAATATTTGGGGAGGATTGTTATAGGGAAAAGCTTCTCAGTAAATAATAATACGATCAAGCAGAAAGCTGTTAAATATCCAATTAAAACACCTAATTTCTTCTGATGAAACGCATACTTTACATTTAGGATTAGGAAAATAACTGGCCTCAAGAATGCTCTAAAGAATTTATAGTTTCAAAAATAAAAATAATCTGAATCTGGGTTAAAGCATCTAAGGAAAAAATTAACACTTCTCTAGTGTAGTAATAATCTTTAAAATACAATCACTTATTATTTATGGACATATGAGAAATATTTTGATTTGAATACATATTTTTCCAATATCTGAATTTGAAAATCCTTTTTATTCCCCGAGCAACGCCGGGTATAGCAGCTTGTAGACGATAAAATATCACATGGTTACAATCACTCTAGCCCTTAACCCTAAGAAACTGCGATTGTGTAAGAATTTAACAGAACGTTTAGCTTTTTAAGTGTAAAAACCTCGGAATCGAACAATTGTGTTGCTTTAGATAGCGTACTTGAGAGTATTATTTTTGCCTGTCATTCGCGTTGTATGAGATTTTTTTTCATACAACACGAATTCGTACAACGCGATTTTCCTACTACACGGAACCAAAAATCGCGTTATACGAGGCCCTACTGTATTTTCCCCAAAAACAAGCATTAAAAGCCAAGGTTATTGACGCAAAGTCGAGCGCGATCGCGAAAACGATCGCGAACCGTCCGCCAAGTTGTTTTTTCTCCCCGTGACCACGCCATCAAAATGCAAACTTTACAGGCAACCATCCGGATGCATGTATGAAAATTCGGGATTTTTTCAATCGGGAATTTTTTAAAAATATAGGATTTATAGGAAATATAGGCTGACTGTGACCACTGGCTCTACTACTATTCGGCGCGGGCCGTTTCGGCGCCAGAAAAAAAAAACTAAAAAAAAAAATTTTTTTGTTTCGCGCCGAATCTTTCCATTCCGATTTCCGGAGTATTAAACTCTTATTGCGGATTCGCGGGTTTTCAGTACTTATCCGGGGAAACTCCGGAAGTTCCGGAGTAGTTGTCAACCCTGCTATGGGTTACATTCAAAGAGAACAATTTCTTGTAAACCACAAAATTATTTAGGGAAAAAAGTTATAAATAAACATCAAAGTTTCAGTGGGGGCTGGAGGTCCGCCCACAGAATTTGTTTTTTGAAAATTCCACTTTAAACTAATGTTTTATCACCTTTTCAAACTTTTTAGCCGCGTTTACACCAAAGTCTTCCACAAGTTGCAGCAATTTGTTGCTTTTTCTACGAAATATAGCAATTTTTTCTGTCTTCCACTTGTGGAGAGACAAATCTTCCTCTAAATTTTGGTTTCCCGCGGATTGTCGGTATCGGTAAGATCAAAGAAAGTTGACAACTAAAAGTGGAAGATTTGTTGCTGCACGCTTTGCACACCAAAGTTGACAAACATTGTTTGTAGAAAACTAAAAGTTGCTCTTCTCAAATTAGAGCAACAAGAGGAAGATGCCGCGGCTGCCTGTGTCATTAGTCCACTGAAAATAGAGTTGAACCTCGGACATATTGAAATAAAAGGTTTCTCAACGGTTTTCACTTAGGAATGACCCTAATAATAACATACTAAAAATCGTACTAAATCGTACCAAGGTAAATTTAATTTTTTTTAAATTTTTAAAAAATGGCAAAAAAATAAATAAATAAATAATAGGGGAGAGTGGGGCTCCTTGGGACAAGGCCCATCTTGGGACACTCAACTTTACAGACGCAATTTTATAATTATGAACTCGTGCTTATAGGTACTAATAAATAATGCTAAAATCTACTCTTCAACGTGTTTTGGAATCGTTCGAATTGTAACGCAATTGTAACGCAAAGTTACAATAACTTGTAGTTTCAAAAGAAACTTTTTAATAAAAGAGGTTTATTTATATTATTATAATTATCTTGAGATTAAAATATGTGTATCCGTTGATATTTTAGAAAAGAGAAATTAAAGTTTTTGCTAAAACTAGCAAAGTGTCAAGTGGGGTACCTTGGGACAGTCAGGTGTGGGGCACCTTGGGACATGTTAAAAGATACCCCAAAATTTTCAAGAATAAAAAAAATGCTTTTTATTGAAAAATTAAATAATTTAAGAATTTAGGGGATTAAAATTTAGAAATTGGTGCATAACAGTTTGTGGAAGGAAACAAAAAAAAAAAAAAACCAGTGAATTATGGCATGACAAAAATGAGGAAATCAGTGAAAATTTTGAATGTAAAATATTATTTATGACCAATTTAAGATTCTTAAGAATAGATTTATCATTATTTAATGTATTATTTTTATATTTTTCAAAATAACATAAGTTTTTATGTCATTATTGGAAGTGTCCCAGGTGGGCCACTAGTGGGGTACCTTGGGACATTAAAAGAGGTTTTTTTAAATTTGTTATTATGAATTCCTTAAAAGAGATAATTAGTCGGAAAATTTTTTATTAGATGCGCAAAAGAGTACATTTAATATATTAGCTGCTTTTGAATAAATATAACGGTATAATTAAATTAGAATAATAATTTAGTAAAAATAGTCCCACGGAGCCCCCTATCCCCTATAGACATGCGATACATGTTTATAGGTTATTTTTGAGTGCCGAAACCGAATATTGCCTTTACTTTAGAAAACAAATTTCAATTTCAATTTTTAAAATTAATTTGAATAAATAGCTGTATGAAAAGTTAGAGGATTAAAAGACCCACTGCGCACTCTTACCCTCTTTTCCCCTATCACATGTCTGTCTATATTATTGTTTAAGTTTTTTTTTTTTTTTTAAATATTTTTTCACCATTTTTTAAAAATTTAAAAAAAAAAATTCCCATGGTACGATTTTTAGTATGTTATTATTGGGGTAATTCTTAGTGAAAACCGTTGAGAAACCTTTTATTGCAATTTGTCCGAGGATCGACCCTTTTTTTCGCTATTTTCGCGGTAATACACGGGCACTGACGGCCTGACGTCACGACGGCGAGTGGAGGCAGGGTGAAGGGGGAACAGTTCTCCACTATAGTGTCCAACAAGTTGCTAGCGCAAAGCGCGCAGCAACAAATCTTCCACTTTTAGTTGTCAACTTTCTTTGATCTTTACCAACAAAACACGGAAAACCAAAATTTAGTGGAAAACTTGTCTTTCCACAAGTGGAAGACAGAAAAAGTCGCTGTATTTTGTACAAAAAGCAAGTAGTGATTTAACTCCTTTTTGGTTTACAACCAATGCTCCTTGTGGAAGTTATAAAATTTTCAAGGGACTAGCAGGGTGCAGTTGCCCCCCGGCCCCCTCCTAAATGACGCCCATGGGGAGACTGTGTCTGTATACCTTCGGACAAAATTACTCAAAATAAACAATTGCCCCAAATTAAAAACAGAAATTCTGGGGCACCACACATATAGCCTCACCCTTGGTCACTCATAGTTTCACATGTAAAATTTGGGTTCCATTTTAATGGTTTTTTTATTAATTTCGATTTTAAGAGATATTAACCCCAAAAGAGTTGGGAGATTCTCCTCGGGAAAACTAACCCTGTAAATGCGGGTTTCTTAACACATTTTCTCTTTGGGAAAAACCTAATAGTTGGCTTCGATTTTATAAGAGGTATTATTAAATATTTTTTGGTCAAGGGCCTTAAAAACTCTTCACTGGCTGCATGCGTCCCGCAGATTGGACCACACTGGATCAACTTAAAGAAAGCGCGTTCTGTACTCAAAATTTAGCACTTGGGGGCTAATATTTTCTTTTCGCTGTATCCCAAAACTAGACGTGATTGAGAAAACTATAGGCAGATTTGAAATCAGCATCAAAAACACTACAATACCACGTTTCTTATAAGGATTTTATATCGTGAAAAATCATTTGAATGTTTTTCGCTACATAAGTTCGTTCGCTATAAAGGTTAGACTATGTTTATAAAAATTGAGTAGCAATGATCAGAAGTTTGGGTACCCGTTCTGTTATTGAACTGCTCAGAATGCAAATGGTCTAATCCAAAAATAACAAATTCAAGTCAAGTATGCATTTGGACGTTTCTTTTCAAATACTCTATTTAGTTATTATAGTTGCATAAGTGTTAAGTTTAATAGTTGGCATGCAATAAGCTCTCAAAAAGTAGGAACACAGGCGTTCACAAGCGAACGTACAGAAAACGTTAAATTACTCAGAATAATTTTAGTAGAATTAGAACTCTGCCATTCTAAGTAGTTCAGTTTATTAGTCTATGATCTTCTAGTGACCAAGACTACTGAATCGGGGATCCGATGGAGATATAATCACACTTACCAGAAAGAAGATGCTAAGCACATAAAATAATATAAGTATATCTTTGTTTGTGTTGTGTTTTCAAACAGTTTTTTCTTTGCACCCTACTCTTTATTACCAGCTCCCACAATATGGGTTACAACAAAAATATCTTCTAAATAGACATTACATTTTCAATACCTATGGATGCCTTAAAAATATTAGCTAACCGTAAAGTTAAACCCTGCAATCCGAACGTTGTATCGTTATCTCATAACTAAATCACAAAAGCTTTATATGTAGGTACTAATACTAAAGATGCCATGGCTCTTATAAAATTAAAATTAAGAATTATCATAATAGTAGCAACAGCAATCTTCATCTTTCAGCTAAAGTGTCAAAAGGTAAACATGGTGTAAACTGCAAACAAAAACAATACAAATATATTATATATGGAGAATGACCATCAGATCCCCAGACTCAGTTAGTAATTAACCATTAGTGTGTTATAAAAAGTTTACTTAAATATCATACCGTAATTAGCTGGTAAAGTACAAGATCAGAAATCATTAGGCCTGATTTCATAATATCCCAAGATAAGGCGCAGTTTTCTGGACCCTAAAACAAATGCATGTTTAGAATTGAGTTACAAATTTCTAAGTTTTCCAATATCAGAAGGTTTCAAAATGAAAGCACAATCGACTCTCCGTATAATGCAATATTATACTACCCGTTTTTATACAATTTATTATGACCATTTGTTCTTTATAGCAAGGGTTTCCCTAACTTTTGAACATCGCGACCAACTTTTCTTAAACAGAATCTAACGCGACCCATCTTTTTTTCAAAAACTAACTTTACTTGACTAAAAGAAGAAAATTTAAATCATTGTTTTACAACCTTTTTCACATTTTCTCTAAATTCAAGGGGAAATTTTTAGCACAAAAAGTAAATTTCCCATTTTTTGGACTAGCTCCCTTTTTCAAACTGACCGATTCAATCTTTATTTACCTAAGATGACGTCACAACCCCTAAAATTCTAAAATATTAATCTAATTTCAGACAGTCCAAACAAGCAGCGGAATACCCCTAACGACGAATTCTTTTGATTCTAATCAAGACTAGAAGAGAATGAAATTTAGAGTTTATACGAATAGTTAATTTGAAGTAGGTATAAATAAATTTTATTGTCTACCAAATATTAATTAAATTATTTAAATAAAATATCCTACTATTGCGTTGATGTTTTTTAAAGGTCACTTTTTAAAGAATAAAACATTCAAGAGAGGTAGGTCCAAATATTTTCTTCATAGTCTTAAGGTAATCCTAAAGTATACTTCCCCAATATAAGATTTTCGCTATCTTGTGTAGGTATCGCATCTTTTATTTTTCTTTCTTTCCTGTTTTATGTCTATTTAAGGTAAATGAAATTCAGATATAGTAGACTATTTTTTCTAAACAGCAGCTAAAATAGCAAAGATCAGCATGGGAAGAAATTTAAATCTTTGTATCTAAAACAATGGACCCAATCTACCAAGTGACTGAAATTGTATTCTGCTTATTGAATATTGTGTAAGGATATATAATATGTTGGTACCGATTTATTTTGTATTTATTATAGTTTAATTGACTTCTAAATTCATTTTAATATTAAGCAGCATGTATAGATTAATACTGAAGAACATTTACTCTTAAATTTGCGAAGGAAAAATCATGGGCATATTTAGGGGAGACTGTCCACCTCATTCTTATATAGGGGAGAGTGTTGTACCTATGGACGGTTGTCCCTTCAGCCACCGCATTTTAAAATTGGAGAAAAAATGTAAATTTGAATTTGTGGTCGATTTCTAATGTAAACGGATGCTATCTAGTTGCTAACGTGAAATCAGCTCTTTAAAAAAATTTTTCAACTTTATATAACAAATTTACTGTTTTTAGATGATCAAAGTTTTTTTTTAGTGCATCACTACATTAATACTTTTCTTCCCCTATAATTATGATGTGATAAAATGGGATGTATGGGGTGAATCCCCGAGATTGACTTTTTAGTTTCGATATTAGAAATCGTCAAATCTCAATTCTTTTATTTTTTATAGAATTTTCAATGCAAAAGCACCTGAGGTTGTACCTTCGGACACCATAAGGGTTGTACCTACGGACATATTTACCTTCTTTCTTTGAGTTCAGAGCCTTATCCATGGATTCTTTAAGTTGTTTGTTAATCTGCAATAAATTTATGAAAGTTAAAACAGCCTTTTAAATCAGGTTTTCATTGAAGTTACAATACATTTTAATGCATCTTTAATTAATTCTAAATTGTTATCTACTTGTCGGCGATTAGAATAGTAGATTTTTAGATGAAAATTCAAATATTTTGTGTTCTAAACTACTTTTTTAAATTTTTGATTCTACTTTGCATTCAATGTAAAATATAATGTAAAATCGTAAGCACCCTATCGCATTTCAGTATGTGATTACAAAAAAACTTAAAATTTCGATTGAATTGATTTTTTGGACCAGTGAAGTGATCAGTTCAATCAGCACGATTGATGAAACTATTACCTTAAATTTGGATCTGAAAATCCCATGTGATTTATGTATTTTTGGTAAAAAATAAAGACTTTTATCAATCAACTTCTTTTTAATGATCATTTACGATCTAAAACTACATTACTTTAAAAAATGTATTTCCAGTTTTAAAAATGCTTGAAATAGTTTATTAAAAGGTAAAGCATCAATAAAAATGTTCATTTTTAGCTTTTTTCAATTAAAACCTCCCTTTTAAATTGTGTCCACAGGTACAACCGGGTCTGTCCATAGGGAGAGCCGGTGGTTGTACCTATGGACACAAATTTAGACAAGTTATTAAAATTAATAAAAATCCAATTTTCAAGATTTTAGCTAATAAAAAATATCCTCCAACTCACAAAGGTTAGGACTATAGGTTGGGCACTTTAAATAATAAAAATATGATTTTTTCCTGTCTTAGAAAAATCCAAACGTGATTTTTGGCCGAAGGTACAACACTCTCCCCTACCCCTCTGATGTTCGGAGCCCCTTTATAACATTGGACAGTGACTTTTCTGTCTCAATTAGATGTTTAAAATTAAGTGTGTTCCTTTTTATTGAGAGGGACACGTCCCCCTTGTCTCACCCAGGATCGACACCTGTGGTCCGAAATAAATATCCCCTTCTGATCAAGTGACTGCCGTATTTAGCGTGAGGATGGGGGAGTTGACTAATAATAAGAAAATTCATTAACACACCATCCGAATGGGCCGTCTATACGAATTTCATTTCCTTCCTCACCTATCCATGATCCCCCCACATGTTTAAAGAGTCGCAGATGCAATTTTAATCGCTTTTGAAAGATGTGACATTTCCCTGCGATCATCTGATAACGGATTCGCTATATCTACAGCACGGGTCATCACGGAGGGGAGATACAATTGCTTAATTCCAAGCCGGTTTCCCTGATATAACATTGGTAATACGCAGCGTTCGAAATTGGGGTATTTTGCTGGTCCGGAACAATTAAAAAACGGCTCGGACCAGTGGAATCAGAAAATCACTGGTCCGCCGGACCAGTAAGATGTGTGGTGAAAAAATATCCCACCCTCCAGTTCTAGCAGCGGATAGGGGAGCCCCTGGTGAAAAAGAAAAATATTATTGAATGTGTACTAATTTTTAACATTAGTATTTGGTACTCTTACATTCAGTGCAATAGTTACTTTATAATAATATTTAAACCGGTCCTTTTTAATTTGTCGGACTAGTGATTTTTGTTGCGGACCAGTAAGATTGGAAAAGCACTGGTCTGCAGGACCAGTGGGGTTTTTTCCCCAATTTCTAACGCTGGTAATACCATAGGTCAGGGGTTCTCCAATTTTTGGCATCGCGACCCACTTTTTATTAACAAAATCTAACGCGACCCACCTCATCTTCAGTTAGTTTTTTCATGTCCCCCTACAAGATTTTATCTCCGTGCGTGTGGGGTTTGGTCATTCACTATTTTGCTACAATAATAAATTATATGGATGATTAAATGTTGAATTACCTATTTACAAATTAATGGGAAGGATTTCTTCTTGAACGTGTCAAATTGTTTAATTGCGAGAACAAGAATGAGCTCCACAAAAAAAGGGGGGTCTGGGGGGGTCAGCCCAGAGAGAGATTTCTGAAATTTGACTCTTAAAAACAGGGTTTCAAATCGTTTTTAGTAATCTGGAATGAATTGCTGTAACAACGTGATTTCGGAAGAAAATTCTTAAAATTTGAGCACCCCCTCCCCCGGTGGGCAGCCCTACGTTTAGAATCACTGATTTATTGGGATTTGACGAATTTTGTATTATAAGCACACTTAAGTTACACAATATGTATTTTGCTTTAATTGTCACACCGAATAGGGTATTTTTTCTTATTGCTCTTTTTATTCTTTTTACCATATGGTAGTTCAATAAATTTCAAAAGCTAACAATACGTTTGTGAAAATTATGAAGATGCTTATATTATATATTCAGACAAATTCAAAATTTTGTTGCGACCCACAAAAAACTGACTGGCGACCCACAGTTTGTGAACTTGACATAGGTAATAGTGGGAAGAGTAGTCTCTTTAGTTTATGTTTCACTTTTCCATTTTACTCATAGCTCCATAGTTTTACTTCCTCGATATCAATATTCTGCAACACCACCTGCTTAATTGACTGGTTAGGGTGTTTCGAAAGTCTATGGTAAAATTTTTTTTTTCGAATTTCCCAGATGCCCCCCCCTCAAGTTGTTACAAATACTAAAACATAATTACCTGCAAATTTTCAGGTCTCTAGGACGATTTTTGACCCCCGCGCCCTTCAAAAGTAGGTTTCCCATGTTAAAGTATAGGGAAAATATTGAAAATATCGTCATTTTTGGTTCTTTTCAATTTTACGAGCTTGAACGCAGTTAATATCGAATTAAAACCTATACATCATCTTTGGGACATCATTGCCTCAAGATCCTATCGGAAAAACATTCCATGGCACCTACTGGGGGGTAGTTACACGGGGGTGAAAAGCGAGCTTTCACCGAAAAAAGAGGATGCTTGCCGCGGGTGCTGGTTATGCTCGCCGGCGTTTGCGAAGGGACCTGCATAAAAGCCTATTTAAGTGTTTATTGAACCTTTTTCCTAAGGTACGGTACCTCGTTCTATTCTGTTTCTATTAGTAAAAACCCGTTAGTTAGCTCCCGCCGCTAGCGCCGGCAAGCATCCTCGTTTTTCGGTGAATGCTCGTTTTTCACCCCCGTGTAACTACCCCCCAGTAGGTGCCATGGAATATTTTTCCGATAGGATCTTGAGGCAATGATGTCCCAAAGATGATGTATAGGTTTTAATTCGATATTGACTGCGTTCAGGCTCGTAAAATTGAAAAGAACCAAAAATGACGATATTTTCAATATTTTCCCTATACTTTAACATGGGAAACCTTACTTTTGAAGGGCGCGGGGGTCAAAAATCGTCCGAGAGACCTGAAAATTTGCAGGTAATAATGTTTTAGTATTTGTAACAACTTGAGGGGGGGCATCTGGGAAATTCGAAAAAAAAATTTTTTGAAACACCCTATTGACTGGTAGTGGAGCTTCTCTCTAAAAATAAGTTTAGAAACCTAATCCAGCACCCCCTGTATTGCATGTTCCCCAAATACTACGTCATCAGATGATACCAGCGATTTAATCAGTTTATAAACCATCGTTGTTTTTAATTTTAACGATGAATGCAGCAAAAAATAAAAGAAATTAATTCCCTTGAAAAGAAAACTGGAAGCTTTAAAAGACTGACGTCACGATGGGTGATGGGTATTTTGTACAGGTGGGGGATTTTTCAGTTTAAATACACACACGCACTAAAATTTAAAATTCTGTAAAAATTATTAAACCTATCGCGTCTAACTTTAATAAATCGAGACTATACTCAGCTTACTTTTTGTATTTTAATTATTTAATCTTTTACTTGGTTTAATGTAAATTTGAAATCATGAACAACCAAATAAAAAACCTACTCACTTGATCACGATAACTCTTCACGGTCTCATTTCACCGAGGACTCAAGTAGGACTATGTTGGGGCCTTCACTAGGACTGAGTTGGGGCCTTCCATAGGAGTCCCGACGTCTAGGGTAAAAAGCTTTTGAAAACACACCACATAAGAAGGAATAAAAATGTAACAAGAAAATATGCAGTTTCTGAACTTTTAATATCACAGAATACTTTACACACTAGAGGTTTCCTATCTGTGGCCTGCGGACCCTTGGGGGTCAAAGGAATTTCTGTAATTAGCAGTTTAACTTTGATTTAAGTACAATAGTGCTAGTAGGGGAAGCAGCTATATTTAGGAATAGGGAGTAAATTGCAAACTATTAAACCCAGAAAACCACAAATAATATTTCCCCCAACTAATGCAAACGTGTAAGTAGTTGACAGTGCACAGTAGTTGGCACTTTTCCAGAAAATGTAAAAAATAACCAAGAACCTCTAAGAGAAATATATCGAAATTAAGCAGTTTTTATATTAACCCGGGAAAGACGGAATTAATTTTTTTTCTCAAGTTTAGTTTTCCTCTTTACTGTATGCTTATAGTGTGTCTTGAAGTAACATAAAACCATTTTTTCAAAAAAAATTAATTATTTTAGTCAGAATAGAGTGGTACCATATGGTACCGCTAGGCTCTTACACTACCATTTTGTGCATCTTACCTTTTCTTCAAAGTTTGGGATTTCAAAGTCAAAATATGAAATTTATCACACTTTTATCACTTTGTTTATTATATTTAACTAAATCAATAAGTAAAATTACAATTTAGTCCATGATGATTCAATAATTAATTATCGAATAGTCAATATTATTCTCATTATACCAATTAGTAGTTCTGTTTTGCCCTTGAAATTCTATAATCAAATTCATTTCTAGAAATAAATTTGTACATACTAATCAAAGGGTTATTGATAAACTTTTTATGTCATGAAGAAAGCTGATATGACGAGAAATTGAGATTTTCGTCAATTTTTCCCTCATTCTGGGTGTTTCAATTAGATATTTTCTTAGAAAATCTAAGTTTTATGGCTAAAAAATTCCATAAAACATAGTTTATCTATTGCATCTATAGTGTAGTCAAAAGCTATGAACATTATATTGATGATTTGCATGAAATTCTACCATTGTGTATGTAGATATTCTACTCAATCACTTACATGTTGGTATTTTTCTTATAAAATTTAAAATTAATGGCCTCAAAAATTAAATTTATGGGAAATACACTATAAATTCAATTGATTTCTAGCATGAAAGAATAATTTAATAGTTTAAATTAAAAGTTAATTGGTTTTAAAGCGTAAAAAGTGTCTGAAGGGCCTCTTCTAAAGACAAATTTCTATTAAAATACTTAAAAAATATTTTAAATTAATTAAATAATTAAACACATTAATAACAATAAATAAAATTACTAAATAATTATGATTAATATTTAAAAAGCATTAAATAAGCATTAGAATACATACTTAAATTAATTATAAATATATTCTAATGCTGTGTTTCAATTTACAAAAATTAAATTACAAGTAAAAAAATTGGCTGTACATCAAATTTATGTGACTTTTCTTCGAAAAACTAAATAAAACCTTTTCAATAGCCATACTTTGCTCATAGAACGAGAATAAAATATGAAACACATAAACAAGAATTAACCTGTAAAAAGTTAACGTAGAAGCCTAGCGGTACCATATGGTACCGCAAGATTTCATAACCAAAATTTTCTACCTAAAAATAATACAATCTTTCCCAAATTTGGGCTATAATTGCATAATGCAAATATAAATAATAATTCACTTTCAATTAATCAATTTACAAATTTTAAGTATGAATAAATTGGACTTAGTTTTTCCGACGAGCCATGTTTTCCCCTGTCTTGAAAACTCGATTTTCATTAAGCCTTTAAACAGGAATGCAAAAAAATAATTAGTTGTTTGACTGCTATTTAACAAAGTCTGGTCCATGAGGTGGGGACATCTACCGTCAAAACAAAAAAATTAAAGTATTTTGATCGAAAAAAGCCGTTTTTACGAAGTGCTGTCTGCCGGTACCATATGGTACCGCTAGTCTTTCCCGGGTTAACAAACTAAATATTTAAAACGCCACCAATGGACTCTAACCGCCTATCTGGTTCGAGACTATAAAAAGTCACGTGTCGGTGGTAAACAAACTATCAATATCAAATCATATCTCATTATCATCATATCTCTACTAGTGTAGTATCTGTGGTAACCAATGGACTCTAACCGTCTGACGTCACACGGAACCAACACGTGACCTACTGAGCTTGCGATTGGTTACCACAGATACTACACTAGTAGATCTACTAGAGTAGTATGTGTGGTAACCAATTGCAAGCTCAGTTGTAGGTCACGTGTTGGTTCCGTGAAGTCTCGAACCAGATAGGCGGTTAGAGTCCATTGCAAGCTCAGTAGGTCACGTGTTGGTTCCGTGTGAAGTCTCGAACCAGATAGGCGGTTAGAGTCCATTGGCTTGGTACCTAAAATGGCCTATATGATTCAGTAGTTGACGCATCGCATACCAATGAGATTAAAGTAGTAAAGAAAGAGAGAGAGGAAAGGCTCACTAGAGAGGTTAAGAGGAAAAATAAAGAGAAGATGAGAGAAAAATTAGTTTGGAGAATGGAACATCAAAAGTAATAGAAATACAAATGGGAAAAAAATGAAGAATGGCGAGACAAAAAGAGAGAAAAATGAGAAAGAAAATGAATGAAATATTCTAAAGAAAGAGAAAAAAAGAAGAAACAATTGAAAAAAGAGAAAGATGGGAAAATATAATTATACATCCCGTCCTAAACACCTCCTAAGCTATTATAATAATCCCTTTGTATATTAAAATAAGGAATTTTATTCATTTACATTTATTTTTCTCCTATGTCTACTTCTGGTACTAAAAAGTATAGCCATAGCGCCAGGAGAAAAACTTGACGCTTTAATAATATTGTTGCGATTGTTATAGCAACGGATTTTTTCACTCAATTTCAGTGGTGACAGTAATTTAAAAGCGATGAACAAACGCTTTGCTCAAAATCGCTATAATAAAACGCTTTTTATACGTTTTGGATTTTCCTCAAAGTTTTTCTCCTGGTGGTAGGAATACAATATAGTATGTTATCTAGTGGAATGAAAGTGTCAACTACAAGGAGTAAAGAGTGAAACGCAAAATTACATTTTTCACGATTCCTCCAAAATGAACACAAAAAGTGAAAAGTCTGAATAAGCCTTACAAAATCATTCCATCTCTTAGAAAAAATAATAGTAAGCAATTACGGTTAATTTAATAAATTAATACTATTACAAGAGTATAATTGGCGCAGCAATTAGTTTTCAGCACGCCATTAAGTTTTCATGATGTAAACTCAGCCCGTGATATGTGAACAATAGGCAAAATAATCCGAAAGGTTGTGGTGAAATTGCTGTCTACTTTCTAAATCGTGTTTCTTAAATATTAATTTTAAACTGAACACAATATATATCAAAAGCTTTCTAGCCAATTTGGTATTTTTGCAACCTTTGCTTTATTATGGAATATTATGTATCACACCTCTTAAAAACATATTCGATCATTAACGACGAAAAATGAAAGTAACAAAATGAAAATACTCACTTGGATTTTGATGACGATTCTTATTTGGACCGACTTCTTCCCTCCTAACTTCACAAAAGGATGGCAAGACACTGAGAATGGCCTCGAGTACAAGTGCTGGACACCTCAATCTGTACCTCATCTGGCGTCTTTTGATGGGAATTGCTCATGCAAAGAGAAATCAAATTAAAAACATTAGAAAGAAATACAAACAAAACTTATTGGCTTTACACCTTTTGGGGACCAAGGCCTACGATGCTAAAATTCGTTTATCTAACCCAGTGCCCTGGAGTGCAAAGTGAAAGGCACATGATATCCAGTTCAGTCTATACCAGACTGCAACGTTACTTCACCTTCCTGAGAGCGAACAAAGAAAGTAGCTCCCGGCGTGGTATCTGAATTTTGAGTGAAATTAAGAGCTTCACTTTAGAAATATGATTAGTTTGTTAAACCCACGTATTTATAGCGTCTTTTTATCACGATTTTTGATCGAAACTCCTAGCAACCCAACAGGCTTTCTGTTTACTCAGTTTTTTCCTTCGAGTAGCGCCGTCCTGGGTCACGAAACGTTGCAGTCTAGTATAGTTCAAGACCTCCATAGTTTAGTTTCCAAATATACTTGGTAATCTTATTTATCGATCCATTGAAGACTAAATGAAATGAATATAAGAACACAAAAATACTCTATAATTCACTTTAAACTCTACAAGTCATAATCTTAGATTTAGATGACTAGGAGAGGGGAAACTAAAATATTGAATTAATATTTAAAATTAAGGTGTTTTCTACAACTATTAATTTTTTAATCGAATTTTATTAGTATATTATCTCTTTAATGTCAAGCATATCAACTCAAATTGAGTAATAAAGCTAATTTAGCCAAAAAAAAAAAAAAAGCTAAAGAGGGGGTGATGATTCAATTTTCAAATTCTACCCCCCTGGGTCCAGATACGTATATGTATCGAGTAGAGTCTTGGTCAGTATAAGAGTAGTTTAGCAGGAGACTAGTCACAGAGGCAGAGGCTGCAGAAAATGTCTCCCGAAGTATCTTTGAGAAAATTGTCACTGAGCAGTTTTTCAAGACAAAAATTAAGATGAACCACTTTTGAAGAAATAAATTAATGTAAACTTAGCCCCGTAATTTATTTTACCTCAACTTCATAAAAACCTGTAAACAAATGTAATACATTGTATGAATTACAAAAGAAATATTTTCTTGAGGTTCTTCCCAATTCAGAGAAAGAGGTACACACAAAAAACCTAACACAAAATGATCAAATCGGAGTAACTGATACATTTTACGCATAGGGATTGAGTAATAGATAAGTATCAAACCATTTTTAGAAACGTTTGCTAACAGTTTTCACTAACAAGTCCTATATTATTCAATGCAATTTTTAATTCTAAGGTTCCAAGTTTAGATTGATACTATATCACTTTCAAACTACAAGTAACTACATTCTTAATAGTTTTAAATGAAGTCTCAATCAAGAAACAATTTAAGTTTTAAAAATATGATGAAAAGAATCATAAATTTTTGTTTTTTTGCTTTCATAATCGTATTTTACGAAGGAAAATTAAATGTTATTGTTTTTAAAATTTAAGAATCAAATTATAAAAAAAGCTATCAAAATATGTTTTGCGTAAGGAAATTACAAGATATAAAATGAGAACTTTCTTTTTGAAATGTAATTTAATAAACAATGGATGTGTTTTTCTGCCATTTTAAAGATGTTTTTAGATGCCTCCAACACGATCAAAAATACAAATAGATTTGATAATATTTATGAATATTTTAAAGTAACATTCAATATCAGCATTTAAGGGATCTGAGACACAAGAACCGTCGGATTAAAAAAAGTATATATCGTATTTTTAAAGTAACCCAGTTCTTTCTGCTTAAAATGATGTTTGGATTATGGTTTCTATCATAAATAGGGTAAACAGATACAATCATTTTTTGCTGTCTGCTTAGTTTAGTCTAGTTTCTATGTTCTAAATTCAAATGTGTTTTTTTCACTGTTTATCACCTTTAAGCCCATATAAATAAGAAACCAATAAAGAGTTGAAATTTGAAACATTTCTACTTTGTAAACATTTTCCTTTAATTTTGGTCCATCAAATTTTTAAAATCAATTTGTGAGAGAGTCTGCGAATTCCTTTAAAAATATTTATTTCTAGAAAAATTTACTTTCGTAATATAAATATCCTTTGAAAGAATGTTTGAAATAGAATAAAGAAGAATAAAAAAATAAAGGAATTAAAATAAGATTATGATACCAAAGAAAGGGTGAAAGATTCTTATAAAGGGTATATTGTTCAATCACGCAAAAGTTAAAAAGAAAAATACAAGATTATAAAAACAAAAAAAAATAATGTTTTACAAAATACAGAAGTACTCCAACTTAAAAAATAATTCAGTGTTTTTAAAATTTTTGACAAACATGAAACTTTATTCAATTAATAAATCAATATATTAATATATCAATAATATGAACCTTTTAAGTTTAATTTTTTTAAGTTTAATTAAGTTTTAATTTTTTTCCCATTACATAACATAAACCAAAACATTAGCTACCAACTTTCCAATCCTTATAAAAAAATATCTTTCATGAATTATTTTGATTAGCATGTTTTAATGTTGATTGTAAATGTAACAGGCTTATACTATGAGGTAATTAGCAATATTCTCAATTGGAAACATTTTTATATAGCAAGGGAAAATGATCCATTCAATGATTTTCACAATAGGTGTTGATTGCTATCTGAATAGTAAATTATTCGGTCCTTGGACAGTTCTCCATAAGGAGTTCAGGATATGTATCCCTTTTTTACAATAATGTCTTAATAGTACAAATAAAGCACAAAATTACAATTAAGATGTAATGCAGACAATTTCTTTCCGCAGAAAAAGTGCAGTACATATTGTTTCTGTCTTAAGACAGTTTTACATAAGGAGTTGTGAGAATAAATCTTTTTTTTTTAACAGTTTCTTAAGAGTATAATAAAAGCATAAAAATATAATCATTAAGTTGTAATGAAAACAATTTCATTCTGAAGAAAAACTGCAGGACATCATATTTCTGTCCTCAGACAGAAAGAGTTGAGGGAGTTTTTCCCCATATTATCCAAGAAATTTCATTTTTGTACCAGTAAAAATTTATAAAATTGCAATCAGTAAAATGTGTATGAAGTCATTTCTTTGTCTGTAGTACAATTTCAGACTTTTTTCTGATACAATAATAGTTTTTGATTACAGAACATTGATTGAAAATTATGGTGTGCACAACATACAGGGAGAAATTGGACTGCATATTTGTCCAATTGACAGTACCCTAAAATTTTGAATACAATTCATGCTTTAAACATGAAAAGGAAAAATTTAAAGAAACTAGCCTAACAAATATATGAAAAAAATTTGTAAAATAAACCATGCTATAAGTGAAAGTGTTTACCCAAGATGTCAGTTGCTCCCAGAATAGTAAATAATTATTCTGTCGTTGGACAGTTCCCCATACGGAGTTGAGGGAAATATAACAATTTTTACAATGTCTTAAAAGTACAATTACCGCATACAAATATAATTAAGATGTACTGATGACAATAGTTTTCTGCATTAATTATAACTTTCTGCATTAAATCCCCTTTTTCACAATAATTTCGTAAGAGTATAATAAAAGTATAAAACTTATAAGATAAGAAAATTTCTTTCAGCAGAAAAAGTGCAGTACATAATTTTTCTGTCTTAAGACAGTTACTGACATACATAAGAAACTGATGAAATATATAATCTTTTTTTTTACAATAATTTCTTAATAGTACAATTAAAGAATAAAATTATAGTTAAGATGTCCTAAGACAGGAATTACATAAGGAATTGTGGGAATAGATCCTCTTTTTCTACAATAATTTCTCAATATTACAATTAAAGAACAAAAATATATTTAAGATGTAGTAAAGACAATTTCTCTCTTCAGAAAAACTGCAGCAAAAAATGTTTCTGTCCAAAGACAGTTCTACATAAGGTCATAAGGAACTGATGGAATAAGTACACTAAGAACTACAAACCCTTAAATGGTAGAATATAGAATAGGATTGGAGACATGAATGTAATTTTAAGCAACAATTGCTAATTTTAAAATGTGAGTGTCTTTCATTTATTAGAAAACCAAAAGTTCTCCAAACCATTAAATAGTACAATAGGATTGGAGATATATCAGAATTTTAAACAAAAATTGACCCATTTTGATTGAGGCCCTCTATCTCTAATTAGAGAACCTAAAGTTCTCCAAACCCTTAAATGGTACAATAGGATTGGAGAGATGTATGTTAAATTTGAGCAACTTTTTTTTTAGAATGTTACTATATTTCTCTCATTAGAAAACCTTAATTACTCCAAACCCTTAAATGGTACAATAGGATTGGAGAGATGTATGTTAAATTTGAGCAACTTTTTTTTTAGAATGTTACTATATTTCTCTCATTAGAAAACCTTAATTACTCCAAACCCTTAAATGATACAATAGGATTGGAGAGATGTATGTTAAATTTGAGCAACTTTTTTTAGAATGTTACTATATTTCTCTCATTAGAAAACCTTAATTACTCCAAACCCTTAAATGGTACAATAGGATTGGAGAGATGTATGTTAAATTTGAGCAACTTTTTTATTAGAATGTTACTATATATTTCTCTCATTAGAAAACCTTAATTACTCCAAACCCTTAAATGGTACAATAGGATTGGAGAGATGTATGTTAAATTTGAGCAACTTTTTTATTAGAATGTTACTATATATTTCTCTCATTAGAAAACCTTAATTACTCCAAACCCTTAAATGGTACAATAGGATTGGAGAGATGTATGTTAAATTTGAGCAACTTTTTTATTAGAATGTTACTATATATTTCTCTCATTAGAAAACCTTAATTACTCCAAACCCTTAAATGGTACAATAGGATTGGAGAGATGTATGTTAAATTTGAGCAACTTTTTTATTAGAATGTTACTATACATTTCTCTCATTAGAAAACCTTAATTACTCCAAATCCTTAAATGGTACAAAAGGATTGGAGAGAAGTATGTTAAATTTGAGCAACTTTTTTATTAGAATGTTACTATATATTTCTCTCATTAGAAAACCTTAATTACTCCAAACCCTTAAATGGTACAATAGGATTGGAGAAATGTATGTTAAATTTGAGCAACTTTTTTTTTAAAATGTTACTATATTTCTCTCATTAGAAAACCTTAATTAATCCAAATCCTTAAATGGTACAATAGGATTGGAGAGATGTATGTTAAATTTGAGCAACTTTCTTTTTTAGAATGTTACTATATTTCTCTCATTAGAAAACCTTAATTAATCCAAATCCTTAAATGGTACAGTAGGATTGGAGAGATGTATGTTAAATTTGAGCAACTTTCTTTTTTAAAATGTTACTATATTTCTCTCATTAGAAAACCTTAATTAATCCAAATCCTTAAATGGTACAATAGGATTGGAGAGATGTATGTTAAATTTGAGCAACTTTCTTTTTTAGAATGTTACTATATTTCTCTCATTAGAAAACCTTAATTAATCCAAATCCTTAAATGGTACAATAGGATTGGAGAGATGTATGTTAAATTTGAGCAACTTTCTTTTTTAGAATGTTACTATATTTCTCTCATTAGAAAACCTTAATTAATCCAAATCCTTAAATGGTACAATAGGATTGGAGAGATGTATGTTAAATTTGAGCAACTTTCTTTTTTAGAATGTTACTATATTTCTCTCATTAGAAAACCTTAATTAATCCAAATCCTTAAATGGTACAGTAGGATTGGAGAGATGTATGTTAAATTTGAGCAACTTTCTTTTTTAAAATGTTACTATATTTCTCTCATTAGAAAACCTTAATTAATCCAAATCCTTAAATGGTACAATAGGATTGGAGAGATGTATGTTAAATTTGAGCAACTTTCTTTTTTAGAATGTTACTATATTTCTCTCATTAGAAAACCTTAATTAATCCAAATCCTTAAATGGTACAGTAGGATTGGAGAGATGTATGTTAAATTTGAGCAACTTTTTTATTAGAATGTTACTATATATTTCTCTCATTAGAAAACCTTAATTACTCCAAACCCTTAAATGGTACAATAGGATTGGAGAAATGTATGTTAAATTTGAGCAACTTTTTTTTTAGAATGTTACTATATTTCTCTCATTAGAAAACCTTAATTAATCCAAATCCTTAAATGGTACAATAGGATTGGAGAGATGTATGTTAAATTTGAGCAACTTTCTTTTTTAGAATGTTCCTATATTTCTCTCATTAGAAGACCTTAATTAATCCAAATACTTAAATGGTACAATAGGATTGGAGATATGTATGTTAAATTTGAGCAACCTTTTTTTTTGGAATGTTACCATATTTCTCTCATTAGAAAACCTTAATTACTTCAAATCCGTAAATGGTACAATAGGATTGGAGAGATGTATGTTGAATTTGAGCAACTTTCTTTTTTAGAATGTCACCATATTTCTCTAATTAGAAAACCTTAATTACTTCAAACCAAGAGTACAATAGGATTGGAGGGATGCATGTTAAATTTATGAAACAATTTTTTTTAGAATGTTACTTTATTTCTCTCATTAGAAAACTTTAAGTACTCCAAATCCATAAATGGTACAATAGGATTGGAGATGTGTGTTAAATTTGAGCAACATTTTTTTTTAGATGTTACTATATTTCTCTCATTAGAAAACCTTAAGTACTCCAAACCCTGAAATGGTACAATAGGATTGGAGAAATATTAAAATATTAAACAAAAATAGACTAATTTGGAATGAGACTCTTATTTTTTAATTACATTTCTAGTAGTACAATTAAAAATTTAAAATATAACTAAGGTGTAATAAAGACAATTTCCTTCTGCAGAACACTGCAGTACAAAATGTTTCTGTCCTATGACAGTCATGCATAAGGAACTGATGAAATAAGGTTTCTTTTCTTTTTTTAAGAATAATTTCTTAATAGTACAGTTACAGAATAAAATATAATTAAGATGTCCTAAGACAGTTTAACATAAGGAATTGTGGGAATAGATCCTCTTTTTTATAACAATTTCTAAATAGTACAATTAAAACATAAATATATACATATTAATATACAATTAAACATATATAATGTGCATTTTTTGCACAATATTCAGGGAGAAATGGAAAAGGATGTGGTCCAACTTAAAATACCCTAAAATTTTGACTACATTTGATGCTATGAAAGCATGAAAAGTGTAATGATGATAACCTCATCACCATTACACTAAATGATGATGAGGATACCATCATTACATTTTATAAACAATACAGTAAAATACTATATTGTTTAAAAAATGTAATAATGATAACCTCATCATTATTTCTTAAGTAAGAATTTAAGACATACTGGCCTATCTTTAGTGGCAAATATTTTAATTAAATTTGGAAAATGGACCGTGTCATGAGAGTTTTCATCCTAAGTGTTAATTGCTCCCTGAAAAAAAATAATTGTCGTGTCTAAGGACAGTTCTCTGATAAAGAGTTTTGGGAATTGATAACATTTTATACAATAAATTGCTCTAATAGTGTGGTAAAAGCATTAATATGCTTATGATAATTGTTTTCTGTAGTATAACTGCAGGTTTCTTTGATGCAAGATGTAAGTCATTGTATCTTAACATAATAAAAATGGATAACCTTAAAATGTGCATTTTTTGCACAATATTCAGGGAGAAATGTAAAAGAATGTAGTCCAACTTATTAAAGCCCTAAAATTTTGACTACATTTGATGCTCTGAAAGCATGAAAAGTGTAATGACGATAACTTCATCACCATTACACTAAATGATGATGAGGATACCATCATTACATTTTATAAACAATACAGTATAATACTCTATTGTTTAAAATATGTAATAATGATAACCTTATCATCATTTCTAAAGTAAGAATTTAAGACATACTGGCCTAACCTTAGTGGCAAATGTTTTATTTAAATTTGGAAAATGGACCATGTCATGCGAGTTTTCATCCTAAGTGTTAATTGCTCCCTGAACAAAAAATAATTGTCTGGTCTTAGGACAGTTCTCTGATAAAGAGTTTTGGGAATTGCTAACATTTTATACAATAAATTGCTCTAATAGTGTGGTAAAATCATTAATATGCTCATAACATACTGATAATTGTTTTCTGCACTATAACTGCAGGTTTCTTTGATACAAGATGTAAGTTATTGTATTTTAACATAATAAAAATTGATAACCTTAAAATGTGCATTTTTTGCACAATATTCAGGGAGAAATGGAAAAGGATGTGGTCAAACTTAAAAGGCCCTAAAATTTTGACTACATTTGATGCTCTGAAAGCATGAAAAGTGTAATGACGATAACCTCATCACCATTACACTAAATGATGATGAGGATACCATCATTACATTTTATAAACAATACAGTATAATACTCTATTGTTTAAAAAATGTAATAATGATAACCTCATCATCATTTCTGAAGTAAGAATTTAAGACATACTGGCCTAACCTTAGTGGCAAATATTTTAATTAAATTTGGAAAATGGACCATGTCATGAGAGTTTTCATCCTAAGTGTTAATTGCTCCCTGAACAAAAAATAATTGTCTTGTCTTTGGACAGTTCTCTGATAAAGAGTTTTGGGAATTGATAACATTTTATACAATAAATTGCTCTAATAGTGTGGTAAAATCATTAATATCCTTATACTGATAATTGTTTTCCGTAGTATAACTGCAGGTTTCTTTGATACAAGATGTAAGTCATTGTATCTTAACATAATAAAAATGGATAACCTTAAAATGTGCATTTTTTGCACAATATTCAAGGAGAAATGTAAAAGGATGTAGTCCAACTTATTAAAGCCCTAAAATTTTGACTACATTTGTTGCTCTGAAAGCATGAAAAGTGTAATGATGATAACCTCATCACCATTTCACTAAATGATGATGAGGGTACCATCATTACATTTTATAAACAATACAGTATAATACTCTATTGTTTAAAAAATGTAATAATGATAACCTCATCATCATTTCTAAAGTAAGAATTTAAGACATACTGGCCTAACCTTAGTGGCAAATATTTTATTTAAATTTGGAAAATGGACCATCTCATGAGAGTTTTCATCCTAAGTGTTAATTGCTCCCTGAACAAAAAATAATTGTCTGGTCTTTGGACAGTTCTCTGATAAAGAGCTTTGGGAATTGATAACATTTTATACAATAAATTTCTCTAATAGTGTGGTAAAATCATTAATATGCTTATACTGATGATTGTTTTCTGTAGTATAACTGCAGGTTTCTTTGATACAAGATGTAAGTCATTGTATCTTAACATAATAAAAATGGATAACCTTAAAATGTGCATTTTTTGCACAATATTCAGGGAGAAATGTAAAAGGATGTGGTCAAACTTAAAAGGCCCTAAAATTTTGACTACATTTGATGCTCTGAAAGCATGAAAAGTGTAATGACGATAACCTCATCACCATTACACTAAATGATGATGAGGATACCATCATTACATTTTATAAACAATACAGTATAATACTCTATTGTTTAAAATATGTAATAATGATAACCTCATCATCATTTCTGAAGTAAGAATTTAAGACATACTGGCCTAACCTTAGTGGCAAATATTTTAATTAAATTTGGAAAATGGACCATGTCATGAGAGTTTTCATCCTAAGTGTTAATTGCTCCCTGAACAAAAAATAATTGTCTGGTCTTTGGACAGTTCTCTGATAAAGAGCTTTGGGAATTGATAACATTTTATACAATAAATTTCTCTAATAGTGTGGTAAAATCATTAATATGCTTATACTGATGATTGTTTTCTGTAGTATAACTGCAGGTTTCTTTGATACAAGATGTAAGTCATTGTATCTTAACATAATAAAAATGGATAACCTTAAAATGTGCATTTTTTGCACAATATTCAGGGAGAAATGTAAAAGGATGTGGTCAAACTTATTAAAGCCCTAAAATTTTGACTACATTTGATGCTCTGAAAGCATGAAAAGTGTAATGACGATAACCTCATCACCATTACACTAAATGATGATGAGGATACCATCATTACATTTTATAAACAATACAGTATAATACTCTATTGTTTAAAATATGTAATAATGATAACCTCATCATCATTTCTGAAGTAAGAATTTAAGACATACTGGCCTAACCTTAGTGGCAAATATTTTAATTAAATTTGGAAAATGGACCATGTCATGAGAGTTTTCATCCTAAGTGTTAATTGCTCCCTGAACAAAAAATAATTGTCTTGTCTTTGGACGGTTCTCTGATAAAGAGTTTTGGGAATTGATAACATTTTATACAATAAATTGCTCTAATAGTGTGGTAAAATCATTAATATGCTTATACTGATAATTGTTTTCTGTAGTATAACTGCAGGTTTCTTTGATACAAGATGTAAGTCATTGTATCTTAACATTATAAAAATGGATAACCTTAAAATGTGCATTTTTTGCACAATATTCAAGGAGAAATGTAAAAGGATGTAGTCCAACTTATTAAAGCCCTAAAATTTTGACTACATTTGTTGCTCTGAAAGCATGAAAAGTGTAATGATGATAACCTCATCACCATTTCACTAAATGATGATGAGGGTACCATCATTACATTTTATAAACAATACAGTATAATACTCTATTGTTTAAAAAATGTAATAATGATAACCTCATCATCATTTCTAAAGTAAGAATTTAAGACATACTGGCCTAACCTTAGTGGCAAATATTTTATTTAAATTTGGAAAATGGACCATGTCATGAGAGTTTTCATCCTAAGTGTTAATTGCTCCCTGAACAAAAAATAATTGTCTGGTCTTTGGACAGTTCTCTGATAAAGAGCTTTGGGAATTGATAACATTTTATACAATAAATTTCTCTAATAGTGTGGTAAAATCATTAATATGCTTATACTGATAATTGTTTTCTGTAGTATAACTGCAGGTTTCTTTGATACAAGATGTAAGTCATTGTATCTTAACATAATAAAAATGGATAACCTTAAAATGTGCATTTTTTGCACAATATTCAGGGAGAAATGTAAAAGGATGTAGTCCAACTTATTAAAGCCCTAAAATTTTGACTACATTTGATGCTCTGAAAGCATGAAAAGTGTAATGATGATAACTTCATCACCATTACACTAAATGATGATGAGGATACCATCATTACATTTTATAAACAATACAGTATAATACTCTATTGTTTAAAATATGTAATAATGATAACCTCATCATCATTTCTAAAGTAAGAATTTAAGACATACTGGCCTAACCTTAGTGGCAAATATTTTATTTAAATTTGGAAAATGGACCATGTCATGAGAGTTTTCATCCTAAGTGTTAATTGCTCCCTGAACAAAAAATAATTGTCTGGTCTTAGGGCAGTTCTCTGATAAAGAGTTTTGGAAATTGCTAACATTTTATACAATAAATTGCTCTAATAGTGTGGTAAAATCATTAATATGCTCATAACATACTGATAATTGTTTTCTGCACTATAACTGCAGGTTTCTTTGATACAAGATGTAAGTTATTGTATCTTAACATAATAAAAATTGATAACCTTAAAATGTGCATTTTTTGCACAATATTCAGGGAGAAATGTAAAAGGATGTGGTCAAACTTAAAAGGCCCTAAAATTTTGACTACATTTGATGCTCTGAAAGCATGAAAAGTGTAATGACGATAACCTCATCACCATTACACTAAATGATGATGAGGATACCATCATTACATTTTATAAACAATACAGTATAATACTCTATTGTTTAAAATATGTAATAATGATAACCTCATCATCATATCTTAAGTAAGAATTTAAGACATACTGGCCTAACCTTAGTGGCAAATATTTTAATTAAATTTGGAAAATGGACCATGTCATGAGAGTTTTCATCCTTAGAGGTAATTGCTTCCTGAACAAAAAATAATTTTAATAAAATAATTAATAATAATAATAATTAAAGGAGTTTATGAATTTGATCCCATTTTCAGTTTTCTGATAGGGAGTTGTGGGATTTGATCTCATTTTATGAAAGAAATTGAACAAATACTGTAACAAATCATTAATATGCATAAATTAGCAATTTAACTGCATAAAATCATTGTCAACTCATTTTATATGATACCTTCTCTGGTATTTCTATCTTTAATTCATAGAAAATTGATAGAACCTTAATTTGTTCATAATGCCATATTACGCTGGGGAGCATTTTTATTATTCATTTTCTAAACATAGAAAATTGATAGAATAGTCTAACTAAATAGTGTATGAAATCAGTTGGTAGCTAGTCTTTTATAAAATTTTAATAACATTTAAATAATATTCATAAGTTTAATTTATTATTTTTTATATAGTTATAAATTGATATACCTGGAATGCACTTATTAAGTAGAGTACTTTCTGTGCTTTGTAATTCTTTTAACACAATTTCAAATTCTTTTTTTTGTATACCCTTAACAATAGCATTTTGTAATTTTTTTTACCTTTATAAAACTGTATAAAATATCAAAATAAAATAAGTGGCGAGTTATTTGATAGATTTTTAAAAAACATACATATTTAAATGTGATGAAAAGTAAAATATTCATAAATAAAATTCAATTATATTTAATAGTTTTGTTTCAAAGTATATATTCAGTTTATTTACTCCACAAATTTGTTTATTACCTCAAGTTACAAAGGGATAAATACTATCTAGGGAGGAAAGAATACTTTCAATCAATAGTGAGATCTGATACACTCAATATTTTTTATCTATGATTCTTAAGAAAAGTAAAAGAAATATGCAAACTCTCTCAAACTTAAAATTTCTTAGTTTTTAAAAATTTGGAAGTTTTAATTATTAAGCATAATTTTGCAATTCCAACCCCAAAATGACAAATATAAAAGAATGAATGTTTTGTAGAAGTAAATTATTGCTACTAGGTATGCTTGACTTTACGTTCTAATAGACGACATTAGTGTGACGTCACTTGCTTGTTTGGAAACGTGTACTCTATCCGTGATTGGTTCCGTGATTGGAGGTAAATCCGTACGGAACCAATCACGGATGGAATCTACGTTTCCAAACAAGCAAGTGACGTTATGACTAATGTCGTCTATTGATACCAAGTATCCTAAAGGAGCTTGACTTTACGTTCTAATTGATACCAAGTATCCTAAAGGAGCTTGACTTTACGTTCTAATTGATACCAAGTATCCTAAAGGAGCTTAACATTATATTACAGTTCGATTATCTTAAGTTTTTAATCTCAGCTTATTTGAGCAATTTTCTTATTCTTAAAAACTCAGGATAGTTTGACACCAAGCCAATAGAATTCCAGGTAAATGAAGTGAATCCGGGCCGCAGTCTACTTTGGCGATTTTTTTGGCGCCAAGTATGACGCCAAAACACGGGTTTGAGAATACGACCATCCGACCAAAATGGCGGCCGTTGATCGGATTTTCAACTGCGAACTAAGCAAGAAAATATCGCTAAAAAGAGCGATCTTACCTTCTAAAGTTTTTGCCTTTTAGGGGCTGTTGACGTCGGCTGATCATCATCGGATGGATCGGAATCAACAATGTCCGATGCTCCGGCGGTTGAGGTCGAAGGACCACTGGACGCAGGAGTAGGATCCACTTCCTGGGGCGGATACAATTTACCGCACATCTCAAAGAATGAAAGCATTTTGTCTGCTGGTGAGACGGAGCTCTTCATCCAAACGTACTCAGCAAGATAAGAATCAAATTGATGCTTTACCTTGTTGGTACCTCGGAAGCCCCTTTTCACTGCACTCCAAGTGCCTTCAATTGAATTAGTGTGCGCCCCAGTAACCGGGTCCTTAAAAGTATACTTGTGATTAACTGAGAGATGCACAAAGCCCTTGTGAGAGAGACATTTGTACGACCCCCAGCAATCAGAAATTACAGTAGTCCCCGGAAGAATGCGATCGGTTATGATTTTGAGCTAGGTTTCCGCACTGCGGTTTTCCACAGGGGCAAAAAAACAACGGCCTGTTCCCCGTTCATATCCGCCAAAGACCCATTGCCCCTCCACCCTTTTTCCTCTCTTAAATTTTCGTTTCCCAAACTTGCTCTCATCAATTTCCACCACAGTCCCAGGCCCCCCAATTTGTGGCATACCAGAAATAAAAATCTCCAGACAAACTTCTCTGCAGAAGCTTGCCCAGTGTGTAACGGTCGAGCGAGCAACCTCACACTGGTGTGCAATGAACCCCAGTGAAGATTTCGACACCCAACAACAACAGATTAAAAGAATTTTGGTGATTGGGAGATTGCTCCCAGAAAACCACGTCCCCAGCCGAATGGATCGTTAAACAGTTGATCTCGTACAGCAACACCTCCAATAAAGCTTGTCGGTGGAATCTGTACGGGGAGCGAGCTGCATAGGTTTAGTACACACAGGACAAATGTACTTGCTCCCAACTAACCCGTAATCCTGACAGAATTTTATCACCGAAATGGGATCTGTGGTGTCCTCCATCATACGATGATATGTCCTCATGAGACTTATATCACCAAAAGAGGAAATCGCCCGAGACGCACTTGCAACTGCCATAACACTTGACTACAGTCGAAGAATCACCAGAAGACAAAATCAAACAATCCTAGAGAAATGCAATAAATTGGTACCTGAAACCCCAGCAATGGACCGTTAGGGTAAACTCCTTTGTCCGCGTAACACAAAAAATCGCGACGAAAATTCACGACTTTCTCATTGAGAATCCAAAGTGGTAAAGCGCAAAAAGCATTAAAAACAGTTAAACCTAATTAAAAACAAGCTAGGTCCAATCATTTTCAAAAAGTAGAGGAGCGATTGTATTACGAACGCTATGGGGTAGGCGGTTTTAAAAACCACTTAATTTTGAGAAATAAGTGTCATTAGTATTACGAAGGCTGTGGAGGAGGCGGGGTTGAAAAAGGAGAAACTGAAACTGAGTGTTAGGGTTGCCATGAAGAAACCGGTGAGGTCCGAGATCCTCTACGAGCATCTGGAAAAAAGGTACACCAGAATTGAACCGTTATCGCCACATCCGTCCGCCAAATTTGGCGATAAAAATCTGCGGCCCGGATTCGCTTCATTAACCGAATTGGTATTTTTTTCTAGCAAGAAAACTTTTTCACGCTACATTTTTATAACAAATTAAAGATCCATTACTTGAATCCCAATACGCCTACAAACTTCCTTGATACAAGCAAACTTAGAGTAATGCAATATATAGTCAAAAATCTTACAAACTACATCTGCGCTGTATGACAGATTTTTTTTCAGTGCGATAAATAAGCGAAAATTCCAATCAAACAACGGAACAAATAAAGTAATATGTTTACCCCAATAATTTATGCAGTTCAGTTTTGTTAAATTCGGCGATTTTGGTGTTTTGAAATATTTTATAACAATTTACAAATTATGAAGTTTTATAAGTATACAAATTCAAACTTGGAACCATCAAGAGTTTTTATCGGACTCTTAAAAACATGTTGGATGATTTCGAGAACGTAGTATACCACTAAAAGGACACCTAAATCATGGATGAGCTGATTTTTTAACAACGAGTAATGCATTTCTCATAGGTAGCTATAATTTTAACCAAACTTATAAGGATGAACCATAAAAACTTTTACGCCCCACTGAAAATCACAGAAATGTCAAATATATTTCAACAACAATACCCTTATAGGTTAGTTTTGAATACCTCTAACAGAAATATAGTACTAAACACATAAAATTAATATGAGTTGAGAATAAGAACAACAATTTTTCCAAACTACCAATACCAAACCCAAACTACTCATAATATAATCATTATACAGTGCAACTTGGATAATCCAAACGTCTTTAATTCGAAGTCATGGAACATTCGAAATTTAACTTCCTTAATTTAAATTTATTTTTCATCACAAAATTTTAAAATTATCAATGATTTTGTCGCACTTAAATCATTACCGGAATCACAAAAGAAATATCGCGACTTTTCCAAAGAGAGTTTTAAAATAAACATTAGCCATGGTCTTAATTTAACAATTCCTAAATAGAAAAAGGCTGCATTAGTTCTGTGTTCTTTTCGGCTTCGAATTATCCAATTTACACTGTAATAATATGCACTTACCTGAATTCCTGTGAAGCAGATGATATCGCTGGTCTAATCCATTAGAACATTCCTCTGTGGTTGGAACTTTCTTGAAATTCTTGGAGTTAAACTTCACATTATTACTTGCATCAAAAAAAGGCGAGAGGCATTTTCAAATAATGGCGGAAAAAAGGCAGGTGATAATCGTCTGCTCTATTCACCTATCGTGACGTTTGATTCTTCCGAGGAATAATCCGTTTTGATTGGATCTATCAGATCACGTGGCTACATTAAGGTTAGGAATTCCGAGTTTCGTCTAATTATGCCTGTGGATTGAGGGATCGGCTGTTAATGAATCATTTTTATTCACGGCAAAGCAAAAAGCTGAAAGAAAAGAAATTGAGCAATAGCGATAAATTTTTAATTCGTTGTGATTTCCGTAGGAATAATTGAAAACGTTTTAGATTTTCCAAGTGGTTCAGATGCGTCAATATTGTTTTAATTTAATTTCTGATAAGTTAATCTAACTACAAAAAAAAATATTTTGCTATTCAAGGGTTTTTTTTATTTAAGGGACTATTCAAAAATTACGTAAGCTTCTATAATGGAGGTAATTTGGTTATTTGCTTATTTTTGCTGACCAGGGGGAGGGGTTTATGAGTGATTTTCAAAAAAAGATCAGTTTAAAAACCGGATTTCTTTTGTTCAATCCAAGATATTATGTTAATGATTAAAATCAAGTTTCAATTTTTTTTTTAAATTAGATCATTGCAGAAAGTTTTGTGTGAAAACCGGTGTAGGTGGTTCCCCAGTTACTTACGTAATTAACAGGGGGTTGTTAACTACTTGCTTATTTCTGCTAACTTACGGAAAAAGGGGGTTATTTAAAATGTCCGAAAATATTCTTACGTAATATTTGAACAGCTCTTAAACTGGATGATACAGGGCAATATGGCTCATAAAAAGTCGATTTGTTTCCCAGTTTAAATAAATCAAATTTAACATAAAATAAACTTTAGTCGCATATAAATAAAAAAAATTATTACACATTGACCGTAAAAATAGTCATCTTTTGGGATTTTATTTAAATTATATGTGCTTCCTTTCCAAGTAGTGATAGTTTTATGTAGGGCCGGATTTACCCAAGTAGCACAAATGTTCAGGGTTCGACAGTTTTTTTGTCATATATATGGCCAAATTTCGTTTTCTTCTCTTCTAGTGTTGCGTTTACGTAATCTTAACTGATTTGGTATTAGTTTTGTGCTAATATACTATACTTCAACGATTTTCTTGAACCTATGACATATATACGCGGAAGTAAAAACTGAGTAAACAGAAAGCCTGTTGGGTTGCTAAGAGAACGCGATGAACGCGAGAACTTTTTTCGCGACCCCCCTCTACCTATACTGGATCGGAATAACACCCCGGTCTTTGATTAAAGCGCGTGCATTGTAAAACACTGTCGGTTCCTTTCCGAATTTATCAAATGTATTCCACCGGAAAAAAGGTTTCGAATCTCCCCTCGGAGAGCGTTTCATGTTTCTGGGGATATTTTTTTTAAATGCTCCCTTCTGTCTGTATCAGGTTGAAAAGTTTTCGAGTCATTTGAACTGTGAAATCTTTTAATTTTGAACGAAAGGGGTTGTATTCGATTCATCGTGGATCGATACTTTAATAACGAGTCGGGATCGAGATTGAGGATATTGCAGATTCAGAGGTTTCGAACTTCTGCGACTCTAAAACAGAAGGAGACCGACTTCATTTTTATTTTTATGGTTTCAGCTGCAAAGTTCTTATACGCCTTGATATTAATTTTTATTGCAAAAAGTCTGATTTAATTTAACACAGATTTCTTGAATTAAAGCAAAGTTTTTCTACTAAAGTTTGGATTGATTTAAAACAGAAATCTATGGGGGAGGTGAAGAGTTTAGAAATATTTGGAGGGAGTTGATGCTGTGAAAGGCAGTGTTGACGACTTACTAACTGACAAATATTTGACAGAAAATGTTTTCTTCCGTAATAAATAGCAAGAATAAATTATTTAATACATACATTTAATACTTACTACCGATTTTTTTATAACTTATAGATCGGAATAGGGAATATATTTTAAAGAGCGTTAATGTGTTAAGTTCGAGAGAAAAAAATACAACATGATTAAATATAAAGTAAGGATCAATTTAAAGACAAGAATAAGTACAAGGATCAAAGCTTTTATACTCTTTGAAATTCTTTCTTTAGAAAACGGATAATTTTTGAAGGACACCTTTTTTTCCATCTGTCACAAGACAGATAAGATCTGTCACAAGACTGCTTTAAATTAAAGCAGTTCTTTGTAGATCACTTTTAGAAGCTAACTCTTATCAATCAAATTCTGAAACTTCTTATAAAAAATTAAATTTTAAAACATACCTTACTTAGATAGGAAGGGACGATTTCCTACGGGGTCGCCTTTTGGGGTAAGCTTGACTGAAGGCTGGTGACGAACTTTAACAAGCATTCTGAGATATCTATAAAAATTGGGTTTTTTCAGTGGTGACTTTATTTACCACTCTCAATGAAAGATTCTTTAAAGAAATACGTTTTCTAAATTACTGAAATTGTTTATTAAAATACAAGGAGAAAAAAAAAGAGTTTTCCCGATACTGCAGCTTCACCTTCAACCAGGGCCTCCGAGAGCCAAGCCTGGCCCTGGGGACGAATAAGTTGAAAAGTGGGCCCCCAGTTCTTATTTTGAAGGGGGGAGGCAAAAATTTTCTTAAGTAAATGCAGGCCAAATGCAGTTTTTGAACATTTCCACGCAAGATTTGAATCTTGATGAACTTAAAAACTTCGTTTTCTTGATTATAGGATGAGTAACAAGCACTAAAGGGGTCTGGTGGAATACCCAGGAAATTTTGAAATTCGACCCTTAAAAAAGAAATTTTAAACTCATTTTTGGATACTTTTCACAATTGAAAAACACCCAGGGATGGACTTTTTCTGAAATGAAGTTAAATCTAGGATCCTTTGAAATAATGATTCATATTGAGTATGAAATTTTAGTGAATTATTTCCATTTTGTAATGAATTCTTTTAGGGGTCTGGGGGTACCCCAGAGAAAATTTTTGGAAATACGCCCCTTGAAAACCGAAATTTACGCATTTTCGGCTTTCCGGGTGAGCAAATTAATTTCCTCTAAGTACCCAATATGAAAATCTCTGGGTCCCGGGGATTGTACCCCCCCCCCCTGCCCCCTCCCCCTCTCCTCAGGCCTGCCTTCAACTTTGGTTCTTTTTTACCTTTTATAACAAAAAAGTATGCACTAACTAAGCCTTCTAAAAGACCGAATTGTCATGATTACAATGTTCGTTTGCATTATTAGTTAATTATCGATTGTGTTTTTGATCTAGAACGCATCCATGATGTGAGCACTGTCCCCTTTATATTAGGATACTTAATTTTTCTAACTGGTAAGGGCTTTCCAGTATGGTTCTCCATAAGTCTTTCCCCTATTTATACTAATTAAAGTTCATTAAATTTGAAATATATGCATTATAGTTTGAAAATAATAAATCAACCAATGATAATTTTTTAGGAAAAAATAATATTTTATGTTGAAAAAATAATGGTAAATTTTAAACTAACCCCCTTACTCTAATCTAAACGTTCAAGAAACATACCACACTCAACAATTCTCATGTAACAAAAATGCAAGGAAAAGATAGCAGCAAGTTTCTTAGCATATTTCAAACAGGGTAGTTTTATGCCTTACCATCTTATTAATAAAAGCTCCCATTCATAAGACCACCATATCATCGATTTTTTTTCTTCATTTTAACCCAAATCCCCTCTTGATCCTAAGAAAAAATACTACTAAAATGTCTTCGTCTTAAAAGTCTTCGAGAATCCCCCCAACTCTATTAACACAAACCTTTAGCCTTTCAACCAAATCTACCATAAAATCTACACGAACATACTCCTCATGTCCCCCTGCATAATTGTCTTTCCAGTTAATACAAGAATCCTCTTTTTAAGCTTGTTAAATAAAGTTAGCGGATGAATATTACTCAGAAACAGTAGTGTCGCTTAACTTTTATCTGCACTGGCGCAAAAAAAAGTTAGAAGAAGCAAGCAAATCCCATTAAAAATCCCCTTAAAACTGCATTTAAGTATTAAGCAAGCAAAAAAATGTTTATAGCAAATCAATACTTTTTCAGACTTTACTTTCTTATTAAGATGGCTTATGTGTTACTTAGTGTTAAGCTCGAGCTTGCAAATTACGCTAAAAAGGTGCTATTACATTTAGTGGAGGTTTTTAAACTTTCAGATTTCGAGAGTTTCTTTTAGAGAAGTTTTATAAGGGAGGTTCTTTTTTTTTACTATGAATAGTTTTAATAAAGATGGGATTTGCAAATACCCAATTTTTTCTTAGAGCATTTGCTTTTCTTAAAATAATTCTGTTAACTTATTCCAACATTTGTGCTATGGCGGAAATAGATTTCATTTAAATTTTAAGGGACATTATTTTATGTAATTATTTGATTGCGTAGGGTCTAATCTAATCACGCTACACTGCTACACTTTATTGATCAAATAAAAAGGCTAATTTTTATTTATAAATTCCAGAAAAATGAGATTTTAGATTAAAAACTAACTTTTATAATCTTTGATTAAAGAAGAGGAAGGGGATATTTTTCTGTCGTGAATTCATGCAACTCCTTTTGTAAATTTTATGAATTTTCTTTGTAAAAAAAAATGAGAGTAATTGAATTAACAGTATGAAAAAGGAAAAAAGTCCAAAAAATGGCAAATTGACTTTTTGTGCTCTGAAAAAATCTCAAAGATTCGCTCTAGACAGGAATGGGAAAAATAACTACCCCTATAGTGGCCCTTGAATTTGGCAAAATCGATGTCCATTCATTTTATTTTCTTTAATTTGAAAATTAAGTTAATTTGTATTTCTTTTCTTTGTGCTGTACACAAAGCCCAATTGAATCACTTCGAATTTCTCTTTACTCTTTCTTTTATATTCTAAGAAAAATATGCAATTTAAAAATATATATTTTATTATTTTGAGTAAATGGGAGTTTTGAGTTTTGGCAGTAAAAAAACTGGCAGCATAACTTGCAGTGGAATGAGTTGGTTACAAAAAAATATATAGTATTAAATTAAAGTTTTTCTATTCAGTTTTCTCGGAAAATAAAAAAAAAAAAATTCAAGGGTTTATTGAATATGTACTGAAATTTCAGAATAAGATTTCGAAGAATATTTGAAACAAAAAAGAGTGACATTTGTGTTGGGGAGTCTTAGATAAAAGAAATTATACTCATACCATCCTAACATTTCATAACCTATATTACTTAGATTACAAAAGGAAAATCCCCATCCCACAACTAACATAATAATTAAAATGATGAAGGTTTAAAAGGCCACCAGAGTCAATATCAAAAGATAGAACCATGGTCTGGGACCTGGGTGATAGTTTGCACTGGACGTTTCTGGACTGGAATAAACATTGGACATTTCAACCTCAGACCTCAACCATGGAAGTCATCATCAGCAGAATTAAAAGTGCTTACTAAAGATGGAATGTCGATTGAACTTGTTTTGTAAAAAATAATTCTTTCATCAAAGGCAAATTTTGAAGAGAAAAACTATAACCTTTCATAAGATTTGCACAATAAAACAAAAAGGTAGTAGATACAGTCAAATCAACAAGCTGTCACACTCATAAAAGATACAATTAGGGGGGCAGTGACTGTTTTTTAATAAAATTAATCGAAATACTAATAGCTTTAAATGCTAATGTTGCTTTTAGACAATGCAATGCAACCTATAATGGTTATTAAACCATATGAATGCGTTTAGAAGATTAGAGGAAAAGAAAAATATGAAAAGAAAATAAAAAATATGCGTAACGCAAGTTACTAAAAAAGGGGCAAAACTTTAAATACTACTCAAACACCTAAAAGAGGATTTGGTTTGGTTATTATTTTAAGGTGCAAGAATCAAATATCATATTGCGCCAAGGCAGACCTAAAAGAGGATCGCTAATGATTGTAATCAAACAGAAGTTTGGAAGTTACATAATTTTTCTTTTTTTTAGTACACACAAGATAATTTTTTATTATTATTGAGGAATTAAAAAATTATTTTCATTTAAAAACAATTAGTATGAGGAAGGTGTACCATAGTATTGATAATATTCAGATAATTAATTTCAAACAACTGATTTACTTACTTATTTAAAGGTTAAGAATATTAGCAGAATTATACCGTACCATAGACAATATTCTAAACATCAAAACTATTTTCTTGTAGCAAATTATTGTAAAAATCAGATCATCTTCTGTTCAAAAAGTTGAAAAATAGTTATTATTGTAAAATAAAGGATGAAAGGTTCCTCTTATTTTATTTCATCCAAAAAATCTTGTATGCATTTCATAATAGGTTGGTTGGGCTTGCATTTCATAATAGAGTAATGCTTCCACAGATAATTTATAGTAAAAAATTGTTAATTTATAAAAAAAAATTCAATTCTCCCTACAGGCAAATTCATTTTAATCATTAATATTTAAAAATTTACTCAACTTGTTTTAGGCTTTTCAGCTTGAAAATAAATTATGCACAATATTTTTTCCTCATAACTCCCCTTTATTATTTATTAACTAAGCACTTAAGTTATGTAAATTTATAATTTTTTTTTAGGTAACTTGCAAGTTATTTACAAGTTATCAAAATTCTGCCTGTATAATATACTTGCATTTCCATAAACCAATGGTTAGAAATCAAAACTAATAAATTAAAACAAGGGATAAAAGTATGACCCACTGTAGCTTACAGGAATTTTTATGGTATCCAGCCAGTTCATTTTACTGATTGATTATATCTAGTCAACCTCCAAGGTATAAATGGTAGGATGTATAAGACACAATCAATACAAATACCTTTTTGGATCTATATTTAAAATACTAAATTGTTTGTCTTACAGAAATCTTAAAAACAGGAGAGCCTGTTTGTACTGATAAATGGAACCCTCGATTTATTTTACAATTGTAACATAACTTTTTCTGAAAAGCCTGTTCTAATCTATAAATCTATTGTAATTCACAAAATTGTAACAAAATAGTTAGGGACTATCCATCTTAATATTTTGAATCAGATATTGAAACTCAGCCAGATGTATAGTAAAAATATTTGCTTTTGCATAACTTGTGACTTACTCTACCACATGATCCCCATATGAAATAAATAAAAGAAAAAAGTATTCACAAATTTACTCTTATTTGCAGCCTTTGTCTATTGACAGGATTTAAATCAATATTTTGCAGTGACATTATAAAAAACTGATTAAAAATTCTAATTAAATATGTTCATACGAAGAGCATATTAATTTATGTAATTTAAGAAAACAAATTATTAATTTCATTGAAAATCCAAGTAAAAGTGATATTATGATTTGTTAACATTATCCATAACAATGGTGATTTAAAGTTGGATAAAGTATAAAATTAAAGCAAGACTAAAGAACATTTACAAGACATTTTTATTGAACAGATAAACATCTACAGATAATAATACGCAGATACAGCATTTATGCAAACCTCTTTCTCAACAATTTTAAAGCTACTCTACACGCTCGGAAATACGAACAGTTAGGATTTTTTTTTTAAGTTGACAAAACAGCATTTTGATATGATCTATAACTAAATAAGGCAGACATTTCAAAAGGTAAGGGTTATCATTTTCTTACTCATGTTTTAAAGACTGAACCGATCTAAACCAATAACTGTATCACTGTTATAAAAATATCATGCAGTACTAATTAGCTTCCAGAAACAATTCTCTTTGCGCAATTAATGGTTATAAGAACAGCACCTCTCTACAATGGAAATCACAGTGTGCAGAAATCACATAAGGCCGAAAGCAAGTCCTGATCCTACGTACTAACCATCAAGATTGGTCCGTTTATTAAGATTTAAATATGAAGCTTAAAAGCTTTTGATATTATCAACACATGTTAAAGGCTTTTTTTATAAGATGCGGGGTAGACATTAGCACAACAGGAGACTTAACACTTTGCAAACATTACACTTCGAAACAGGGTGTGCCGACAAAGACAGTTTTTCATAAGTACTATACACGCTTTTCACAAAGAACGGTTAATCGCTGCATAAGAACACTCAATGGCGGCTGGCGCCCATTTTTAATGTATTAAAATCAGTAAAATCTGTTGCATAGTGTGCATCTGCACTGCAGATATCCTGTTCGTAAAGTATATGGCATTAAGTATGTAAATTTATATAAAAGATTGCAAATACTGCATTAGTGTAAAAGTTAAATAAAAAAATCCACAGAAGGTTGAACAGGACACAAGAAAAAATGGCAATACAAGCATGTTGATTACATCACAATAGTGGTGTTATCAAAGGCTCATTCACTGAACAAAATCTAGATATTTCATGGCACAAAAAAGGGGCTAAACTATGTTACATTAAAGAAAAATAAAAAGCATATGGATTCTGGATATTTTGATTTGGAGGTAAACACTGCATGATTTGCATGTGCAAAAAGGAATGAAAATAATTACAAGTGGAACAATATAATTCAAAACACATCAGTTACATTTTTCTCAAAATATCCAAAAAAAAAAAACTATCTCATGTTTGCTTATCCTGACAAGTTTTCTTTGCAGTTTTCATCATTGTTGAAAGACTGGGCTTTTTGGCGGACTTCGGCACTATGTCGTTCCTAGAAGTAAATATCAACAGTAAATATAAGGTCAGCAGACAATAGAATAATGGATATGAAACTTAAAAATTACCTTACAAGCATTTAATTTTAGAGGGACATTACTTAATATGTATGTATCATTTGTGATATGTTTTGGTCATAATCGCTGGAAAAACTTTTGGTACATTGCTCAGCATTCACCCAGGATTGCTGTCCTAAAGACCATATTAGTAGCCAAATTTGAAGGGTTTTATAATAAAATTGCTGTGTCAAACAATCATATTTAGACATCATATCGACTCCCATTATAAAAAAAACTCCCTCCAAGTAAACCCCTTAAAACACAAGAGTACCAAAATTTTTAATATGAAGAATGGTTAGGATAATATTAAAATTTAAGAAAACATTTGCAGTTGAGGCACTTGCAGCAACCAGATAACTCAACTTAAAAGCAGTTGGAGTTAGCTTGCTGTTGCTGCAAGTGCCTCAATGTTAGATTACATTCTAATTTTGTTATTATTCAAATTTTACTAAATATAATAAATAGTAAGCAAAAATTATTTCTTAACTTGCAGTATACAAGTGGTATCTAAACCCATTTTGTACAATGGGACAGTAAAATAAAATTTTAGGAGCTTATTACCCATTTTAGAGTAACGCTCTTATTTAATCCATACAAAATAAATACATACACATAAGTTATAAACAAATAAAATGCAAACAAGCAGAGAAAGAGGTAGAGAAGTGCAAACCCAAGCTCTTATCTATTATAATATCAAAACCAATATGCTCTTTAAGAAATAAGAATTGCTAACAAGCAATCATTAAAATTGTTGCAGGCTCTATTCTAAAGATATAAAATTAAACAAAAATTCAAGACATATGGACCTAGCAGAGTAGTTAAGTCAGTTCGAAAATTTATAAAACAAAAGGAAACTAAAAGACATTTTTTAAACATCTCATTCTACATCATTAAGTATTTATGAATAAGCAATAAATTTTTAAGTATTTTTGAAAAAGTCTAAGACGGACTAAGGAATTTCATAAACCGCAAGCATTTAGATGTCCCAAATCACACCATGCGCAAGCAAAAAAAATAATAAGTCCAGCAGGCTCCATCAAACAGTTTCCAAGGCCCAGCAAGCAGATAAATGCCACGGTTTTTCTGCAGGTATATCTTACATGTTCCTGCAGCTTTTCCAACATGGCCTGGAACTGAATGGTGCGCTTTCGCTCGGCACTGTTCAACTTCTGCTGAATCTGGCTGAGCTTCTCCTCTCCTTGATTGTGCTCATTAATTTGTCGGACTTT
Organism: Tetragnatha montana; assembly: GCA_963680715.1. NCBI lineage: Eukaryota > Metazoa > Arthropoda > Arachnida > Araneae > Tetragnathidae > Tetragnatha > Tetragnatha montana. The sequence goes on from OY796685.1 coordinate 33,887,528, forward strand.
GAGAATGTGCGACTCCTGTGAGATCAATTCATGGCACAAAAACAAATGACTAATAGCTCAAGTAACAGAAAATATGGAAAGTGGCAACTTAAGCTAAATTAAAAAAGGGGAAACTCTTCCAAGTGTTTGTAACTTGTTTAGTTATATAACTGGAAGGGAAAGGTTAGATTCATCTGTACTTCCATCCATAAACAGTGCAACTTTGATGATTCAAAGCCGAGTTATTCCACTACTTTGAATAAAAAAAAAAATTTTCTTACTTTAATTCTAGAACAACTTCAGATTGCAATTTTTTTCTATCAAGTAGTATTTGTTAAATTCTTGTTTAGATCAAGTGGTTTACTCAAATACATGATGAAGTCATGACTTCATGTTTGTTCATGATTTAAAAGGAAGATCCAAGTTGCACTGTATTTTTACATTACATATGGAATATGAATCTTGGCAATTTAGCTTATTTTACTTGAACAACAATTTTACTACAACAAGAATCAGTTTAAAACTTATAAGGGGCTAGCTAAAAAAAAACTGCTTAGTTCTTTGAAAATGTAATGATTACTCAATTTCAAAGGTATCAAAGAAAAAGATCAATACATGTTTATCATTCAAGTAGTACTCTAATTGAAATTTTTCAGCACTTGACTAATATAAAGCAGGGTAATTACAATAACCCTGTTAACTTAAAAAAAGGTTATTTAACCTTTTCTTTTGGTTCTAAAGTTTTTAAAATCATAGATATCTGCAATCTACGCCCAATTCTCAACCAGCTCATTAACCATAGGTGTGGGTTTTAAGGAAAAAAATTAGAATTTGTGGTATTTAAAGATTATAGAACACAATCACGTAAGATATTTGAAATACGTGCTGCAACAAGCTTTGAGAATTTTACCATGCTAAAGTGTTCTATACGCTACTTTTCAAGGTTCCCTGGGGGTATAGCCCACTCCCTGACACTGTGCTAGTAAATAATACCTTCAAAAGGATTTATGTGTGGCAAAAAAGGGCACAAAGTTGCCAGTAGGAAAACATTTAAGGAAGTCTACTTAAAAATGTTTTCATTAATATATTTATATAATTCAATTTGAAAATTCCAGTTCAATACAATCGAGAATTTGAATGGGTCCTATCCTAATACATATTATAATTTAAGAACAGTTTTAGTTTGAATCTACTTACATGCTCCTTTCGCTTTTCTTGGATTTCCTTCAACATAGACTCCCTCTTTGAATTGGCTAACTCTAGCTTCTTAATACTCTTTTCACGTAAGCTTTCAGTTTGTTCTTCCACCTGCTTCTTGACCTCAACAATGTGCTTGTCCTATCAAAGTCAACAATTGATTACTTAAAAGAAACTAATTGAACGAATTAAAGAATGACAGATAATTAAAAAGTTTAAAATTTATTAAAGAGTACTTTAAGAGTTTCCAGAAGCTTAAGAAATCAAAAAGAGGTTTATACACATTACAGATGAATAAAAAACCCAAGATTAATGCAAAATAGGTGTGGTATTTTATTTTAAGCTTGACTTGTCAGGGAAATGAAGTAACAAAACATTAGTTTTCCTTAAGCACCAAAACATGTGTGGAAGTATAAAGAATAATAAGAATGTCAGAATAATCAGTCAATTAGTTTTAGAAATTAGTCTTGACAGAAACCAATACTGTACATCAGATGTTGTATCATCAGGTTAAAACCTAAATTCAGGGTCAAATCAACCCTTTTTTTAAAGTGAAAAACATTAATTCAAGCCTTTGGAACTTGAAAGCATTAACATGCAGGATTTGTAATTTGTATACAGAATGTTGAGAAGAAAGTACTTTTTAAAGACTAAGCTGTTTTTGGAAAATTTCAATGATCTTAGAGAATGTTTTTATATATGTTGTAGAAGTCGTTTTTTAAATGTTCTATGGATATTTGAAAATATTAAGAAATTCTTTTAATATACCGAAGTCTCTACAAGTACACACTATAGAATAAAATATAAATCAAAATTGGTTTGACTTGGTAAAATTTTTTGCTTTTCTGATAAGATCTATTAAGATGTAACTTAATGGACAATAAAACAATTTAGTTTTTGCAAGCCAACAAAATCAGTTTAATATGCTGATCATGGGTATATGGATTAAATTAAATCTTAATAAAGTGATTTATAGTTAGAAAATATCTGTCAAATGGAGATTATAAATGCCCTCATACAAGTATGATGTTAATATTACAATCAAAATGTCCTTAGTCAGAGATTAATACAAAATATTAAACCTGATTGTTTTACCATGACCTGATGGACATTACCTAAACAAAATCAACTAAAAAGAACTTTCCAATCACAAGTATCAATTTGTACTCAAAGAACAGCGATACCAACCAAGCAGCATGTGTTAGGTAGGGAGGAACAAAGTTAAAAACAGAAAACAGACAAACAATTCTGCATAACTGGAAACTGAAAGCTAAAGTTTAACACACACATGCTGCCTACTAACTTTAAAGCACAATTTTTTTTGTTTGTTACTGCACTAAAATGTGCATTTGCCCCTAAAAACATTACATGCCACTCATTTAAAAAATATGGCATTTGACTGTTTTCTGAAATAAACAGTTCAACTGTGAGATTGTTACTGAGCCAAGAAGTTATATTGCCAATTTAGGTTTTTACTTCCTTTTTTAAAAATTGGTGAATCAACTGAAGTTCATTGTAGGATTAACTTGTACACAACAGAAAGACCTTTTTAAAAAAGGTTTAGATCATTTGTGTAGTAAAGTAGGGAAATATTGGGTACTAGGAACCAAAGAGGTAAAATGAAATTTTTCTATCTGAAGTACCTCAGGTTCGTAGCATAAAGTTGAAACTCAAACATTGTAAAATTATAAGTTCCAAATCGCTAATTTGTTTTGGATAAATTTGCTTTTCCCATTTAGTTTTTTAAGATTGTTAGCTTTTCACCATTGAAAGTAACTTTTAAAATTAAAAGTCATTTTGTTTTTAACCCTGGTTTTAAGTATGTTTTTTTATTTTGAATCTTAATACAGTATACTCTTAATAAGACAAAATTGAAGAGGCCGATAAGAAATTTAGAGAAAGAGTTTGACATAACAAGGAAGGCCTCTAAAACTTACGAAATATGGTTATTGTGTCATAAGACATTATAAAGAAAACATCTATGCTCAGCGAAAATTTTATTTTTAATGCAGTATCAAAACAAAGGAAATATTTTAAAAGAAATAAAGTTCTTAAATTTTAACTTGAGCTTTAAGTTTTAAAATTTTAATGTTTAACATATGCATTTTTAATTTCTTTAAAAAGTTCAGCACAGCATATTAGCCAGACAACGTTTCCCAGAATGTTTCTGAACTAATTTTTTGATTAAAAAAAGGCTGCAATCATTATTCTCAAGATCTTTTTATTTTCAGAATGGCAGTTAAATTTAAAGCAATGTGTTATAGAACAAGAAAGATAAGTGAAGACCCATTGGCTGATTAGAGAAAACATCTGCTAATTGGACAGATATGCCCAACAAACATTTGATAGCACACTATACTTTTGTGTGCCTTTCATGTTTTTAAAAGTCACAAGCTCATTCTTACTAGTAATAGAATTATCAACTGGCCAAATCATGTAATGCATGTGGAAAAATTACATTTTAAGATTAAAAAAAAATGGTTAAAACAAGGATTTTAGCGAAAAGTCTTTGATATATGAATACTAGTAATTAACATTAAACATGAGATTTGTTCTGAAAATATTTTTTAAGGAAGAGGTTTTCAGCAAAGCCAAGTTTTTCATAGAGAGTATTTTATATTATTAGTTTTTATAATTATTTAGAAACCTCAGGACAGGGCACGATGAAACACATTGAGGGAATTCATTTGTATTCCTAGTCTTTCTAAAGAAGAATTCTTTGTAAAAAGATTATTTATGATTGAATGCTAAGCTTTGTCAAAAGTTAACAAATAGGGGTGAATTTTTCTAAAAATAAAACACATAAGAGTAGACTGACTGACAAAATTAAATGTTTATGCTTTTAGATGTATTGGTTTTGAAAGAATGATGAAAACAAAAAAAAAATGTTAATTTAAATCATCATACATAAAATAAAAAGGTAAAAATGTAACTACTTTTAGTAAAAAATACCCTTATTTTTGATGGCAAATGTTGCATAAACACAAGCTAGAGTTTTAAAAGTATGTGAATTTATAACTCCCATATATTACTAGAACATTATTTAGTACATAGGTACTTGTAAACAATTTTGAAAAACTTAAATTACACTTAAAACTTCCACCCATTCCCTTTTAGGTAAAACTAAAAGCCGAGATATTTGAATTATTCAAATACTGATTGAAACTAATTTTTAGTATAAATATTAGCTTCTTAATCTATTTAATTATGCCTCTTCTTAGTAAACTCCTGTTCAAAAAAATTGCAACACCAAGAAGGAATTGTCCATTCAACATAAATATTTAGGATATGTTCATTGTGGTTTGGTATTTATTCAAATGACTACAAATTCAGAGTTATAGCGCATGCTTGAGCTGAGTAGCACCTTCTCAACCACTTACTAATTAAATTAACCATCCACCTTAGTGGATGCCATAGCATTTGACAGAGTTTGAACGAGGATAAATGATAGGCCTCCATGAAGGGAGTTTCAGCTCAGACGAAGGGCAATAGTAAAAGTAGGTCCAAAGATGGTCAGGCGGGTTGAGAATCGGGGACTGGGCACCTCATAGTCACGTCAGCATAGGATGAAAGATTTCATTAGCATGGGGGGGCCAGATCACTGAGGGACTTTTTCACAACTTTAGTACACTGCTACAGGTCTATCATTGTCTGCTTCAACAATTAATGAGTGGTTATTACATGGAAGTCTGAATTATCATTATATTTTTAAAGAATTTTAAAAATTAATTTTTTGCAATTTAATCTGTGCCAGAAGCTACAATGGGGACAATAAATGGTCCTTTTAGAAGATTCCCACTTCACTTTTGGTTAACCATGACACCAATCCTAACCACCAAAATCTAAAAAGTTCTTTATGGTGTTGCATTTTTCACAGGAGTTTATATTAAAGTTTATTTATAAATTCAGTTTACTGACATGCTCTATCTCTTGTAATATTCCGAGTGTTTCAATGTACAACAGGGTACAATTTATATTCAGATGAACATTAAATATGCTTCCAAAATTTTAGGTGTGAAAAATTAGTAAATTTTGTTTCATGGTACATAATTTTCCTCAGTGAGCCCAACAATACTTACATGCTCCTTTAACTTTTCTAACAAGGAGTTAATAAAGGATTCCCTTTGCTCTTGAGCTGAGACTAATTTCTTTTGAATGGCCTCTAATTTTTCTTCCCTGTCGGGAGAGTCTCCACCCTTTCTCTTTTCTTCAACTTTTGTGACCTGAAGCACAAACAAGAGAGGTTTCAAAACAAATAGCCAACCATGAAAGTGTTGGCATTAAAAAAAGAGTAGATTAACTATCAATAAAACGTAAAGGATAGAAACAAACAAGATTCCCATTCGCACATGAAATATTTTTTTTTAAATTGAATATTAAGAACTTTTAGAATTGTTGGGAAGCTGATGTATCTGGAAGTAGCATAAATGGCACAGGGAATTACCAAGATGTAAGTTTTTAAGAAAACAAAATAACTAAACTATTAAAAATCACATACTTTTAGGACATTGTGATCATCCTCTTGTTTCTTTATCGAGAACCTTACAGTAAAATTTTATCAATATGCAACAAATGTATAAGCATAAATGAAAACAATTAGCCGACTGAGAAAAATAATGCTACAAGACATCTCAAACCAGGGTTGGCCGATATTACTCGAGGTTAAGAGTTGTAAGGGGAGAATATTCTCCAGGGGCGAGAATTTAATAATCAAGAATATTCTATTTTTGACTGATAAATGGAAATAAATGTAAATATGTTTGATAATATGAAATGGTCATGTAGTAAGTGTTATTCTCCAAAAGATTATTACCGAGAATTTAACAACTCTACTCGAGGTAATATATCCATTAGGGTGTATCGAAAAAAAACTTTTTTTCGATTTTCATCACGCCTTAGCAAAAAAAAGTTGTCTAAGGTGACACATAATACCTGCGAATTTTTTCAGAATTTTTGGGGGGTGTCTTTAGGTTCCGCCAGGCCCCCGAAGGTTCCCATGTTAATCCTATGGAGCGCGCAAGCCTAAAAGGCTGATCGCCCCTCATTTCTACCCTAATCACACGACGAATGTCTTCACTCGAGTTATCGACCCAATATGAAGTATGCTACCCGACTAAACTTTAATAACAGCCTAAATATCTATATTACGTTTTTTGTGTGCTCAAATTTCTTTGAAAATCGCGCATATCCTTGATCAAATAATCAATGAAATATAGATATTTAGGCTATTATTCAAGTTTTGTCGGATAGCCTAGATCATATAAGGTCGATAACTCGAGTGAAGACATTCGTCGTGTGATTAGGGTAGAAATGAGGGGGCGATCGGCCTTTTAGGCTTGCGCGCTCCATAGGATTAACATGGGAACCTTCGGGGGCCTGGCGGAACCTAAAGACACCCCCCAAAAATTCTGAAAAAATTCGCAGGTATTATGTGTCACCTTAGACAATTTTTTTTTGCTAAGGCGTGATGAAAATCGAAAAAAAGTTTTTTTCGATACACCCTAATATCCATATTAAATATTTGGTCACCATAGGCAAGTGGAAATTCAGCTATGTGCAAAGATGATATTTGAGGTAACACTGTTCATGATGTTGAGAGTATGTCATATTTAAAGAGACTAACATTAACTAACATTTACAAAAAGGTACCTTAATCTGAAAGGTATAAAGGTACTTAATTCAAAAACTTGTATTTAGTTATGTTACCGTGAAAGACCGAAATTGGAGAATGTCGACATTCACCAGTGAATGTCAACAATCACCAAATACGTCGGTGAAAGATCGAATATTTCATTTCATTCTTGTACATTCGGACATTCACCGGTGTATGTCGACAATCACAGATATGTTCTGGTGGAGGTCGAAAAGAGAGGAGCCAACAAAGAAGCGAAGGAAGTTAAAAACTTACCTAATTATACAGTACGTTCTTAATGAGAAAATAAAATAATAGTAATAAAAAACTTATTAAATTATGTGATTCAAATATTATTTATTGCAACAACTTAAACTATTATGACACTTTTAATTGCTCAAGAGGCCCTTGCTTTTACAACTGCATTTATTTGTGGAACACTTCCTTTTGCAATGACAGCGTGTATAGAACTTAAAACACATAGTACATTCTGCAATAAATAATATTTGAATCACATAATTTAGTAAGTTTTTTTATTACTATTATTTTATTTCTCATTTTGAATGTACTGTATAATTAAGTAAGTTTTTAACATCTATTATTTTCCTTTCTCATTTTGTGTGTACTTGTTTTAAGTTCTTTACACGCTGTCATTGCAAACGGAAGTGTTCCACAAATAAATGCAGTTGTAAAAGCAAGGGCCTCTTGTGCAATTAAAAGTGTCATAATAGTTTAAGTTGTTGCAATAAATAAGATATGAATCTCATAATTTAGTAAGTTTTTTATTACTATTATTCTATTTTCTCATTTAGAACGTACTGTATAATTAAGTAAGTTTTTAACTTCCATTATTTTCCTTTCTCATTTTGAATGTACTGTGTGTTTTAAGTTCTTAGTCATTCCTCTCAGAAAGAGAGGCGAAAAATTTATCGCGACTGAATTACGGGGAAGAAAATATAAATCTCGGACTTGTTCGACATTCACCATTAGTGCATGGTGAATGTCGACATTCACTGGTGTAAGTCCGAAATAAGGGTATTTAGCAAATATTTCGGACATACACCAAGCGACTATGTGAATGTTGACATTCACCGGTAAATGTCGACATTCTCCAGCTTTCGGTCTTTCACCGTAACAGTTACACAAATTATATGGAAGGGTATGTAATTTTTATCAAATTTAAATAAATCTAAGAAAATTGAAAATTGGGAAATACCAGTGTGGATTTCAAAGAGGCAGATCAACTACAGACCAAATACACAGTATTAGACAGATACTTGAGAAAACCAGAGAGTACAACATTGATACTTATCATCTTTTCATTGACTTCAGAACAGCTTATGACAGCATTAATAGAGAAAAATTATATCAGGCAATGTTGGAGTTGGGAATACCCAAAAAATTGGCTAACCTCATAAAAATGACCCTCAATAGAGTAAAATGTAGAGTGAAGTTGGGATCAGAGCTATCAGATGCTTTCTATACAGAAAAGGGATTGAAACAAGGAGACTCCCTGTCATGTCATTTATTTAATATAGCCCTAGAGAAGGCAATTAGAGACTCTGGCATACAAACGCAGAACACAATTTTTGTTAAATCTGTACAACTGCTAGCATTTGCAGACGATATTGATATTGTGGGAAGAACTAAGGCAGCTACAGTGGAAGCCTTCTGTGCACTTGAGGCAGCAGCCAAGAACATGGGTCTGACAGTGAATGAAGAAAAAACCAAATTCATGGCAATAACAAACAGAACCCAAAATCTTCAACCATTAAAAATAAATGAATACGAGTTTGAACAAGTAACACAGTTTAAATATTTAGGCACAATTGTTAGCATTAGTAATGACATAAAAATAGAAATCAAAGATAGAATCAAGATGGCTAATAGATGCTACCATGGATTGAGAAACCAGTTTAAATCTAAAAGCATAAGCAGCAAAACAAAAGTACAGCTATACAAAACACTGGTGAGACCTATTGTTCTTTATGGCAGCGAATGCTGGACTATTAACAAAGATGAAGAGGAGAAACTAATGAGCTTTGAGCGTAAGATCTTAAGAAAAATTTTTGGAGCAATAAGAGAAAATGGTATATGGAGAATAAGGTATAACCACGAACTACAACTGAAGTACAGGGAACCCAACATCGTTAAAGTCATCAAGGCCTCCCAAATAAGGTGGCTGGGACATATTTTTCGTTACAGTGATGACAACCCTGTAAGGAAACTAACTTTCCAGACCCCGGAGGGAAAGAGAAGGAGAGGAAGACCTAAAACGAGATGGATGGATAGAGTGGAGAAGTGGTTGCGAGACCTGGGAGTGAACCGATGGAGGAACATGGCGTCGAGTAGACCAAGATGGAGAAAGCTGACAGAGACAGCCTTGGCCGGCAACCGGCTGTAGAGCTTATGAAGAAGAAGAAAATTGAAGAAAAATTTATTTGCATTTCAGGCCAAAGCCTGGTAAAGAAAATAGCTGCAAGTAAGCATAACAAATTAGATTTCTTACTATTTCTCTAGCTTTTTCTTGGATACTATTAATATGTGTTTCCCTATTTTCTTTTGCGACTTCCAGCTTCTGCTCCAAGTTTTCTCGGCAAGACTCCTTAAAATTATTGTTCAATTCCTCTTTCTTAACCTTGACAGTTTCTAATTGACTCAGTTTCTCCTGTACAAAGCTCAACTTTTGCAGTTCAACAGACTAAAACACAAAAATATTCTATTTTTATCTCATCCAAAACAATACAAAATAACAGTAAAAAGTAGTAATAAAGTGAATATTTATTTGACAATAATTTGTAACATTGAGTTCAACCATGGCCATTAGTTTACTTTAATGAGACAAACCATTGGGAGTTGCATTGGTCCAAGGGGGGCACTGCCACAGGTTGCTTTTACCCATGAGCACAAATCGTTGTTATGTTCAAGACGAGGGCATAAGAGAATTTTTGGAAATTTGACCTTAAATAACTCTTATTCAGTCATTCCAGGGGGACTTTCTTCCTCTCGGATCTGTGCCGAGACAAATAAATCAAGGGATACTATTAAAAATAATGCCTATTTTAGGGCTTTAGGAAAAAACTATAGGCTTTTAGGAGCCCTAAAAAGCAAAAACAAAATTAGGTAAACTAAAGTTAAAAGAAAAATATGGGGAGACCCCTTTCAAAAACGAAACACTTTAGGCCTTAAGTCAAAAAAGTCTATAAAAAGTTTAAGGTACCAGAAGCAGCTAAATTTATACAACTGGGTTTTGTGAGATGTACAAGAATCCAGTTATTTGTGTGTGAAGAAAGTTAATTTTCCTCATCATATTGGGGTTTTTCAGCAGTTTCTAGATTTTTAAATTTTTTAACAATTTTTTAAAACATGTAAGTACAACTGCTCTTAATATTTTTAATAATTCTAATTGTAAACAAAAAGTAAGTTATTAAACACTACTAGTCAAAAAAAAAGTAAATTTTAAAAACTTGAGGAAACCAGTTAACTTAACAAGGCTATGTTTGAAAGAATGTCTGATAATCTAGGTTTTACTGTTTTCTTGAGTTACCTGTCTTCGCTCCTCTGCAAGTCTGAGTTTCTTTTCAATGTCTTCGATGGAAAGATGCGATTTAGGAGGGGAGTGAGCAGCATGTTTTGGCGATTCAACAGCAGGTGCAGACAGCACAAGCTCGTATTTGATTCCACCTTTGGACTGCTCCGAGCATCTAACTTCAGTTGCTGTGGGAGCAAAATAAAAAGTCAGAACACTGTTTGACACAAATTCAATAGGATGAAAAATTCTGCAATAGTTTGATTAGGATACATTTTCCTGCCTATTTATAGACAACTTTATACCTTGCTACAATCTTTAAATTTTTATAAACATTGAGATTTTACCAGAATTCTTTTACTAGTAGAGTGCACAAAATTTTTTTAGGGATTGTTTTACCTACATTTGGGAGGTTTAATTTTCAGTTAAGGAAGAGTGTATTGAAATTCAGAATAAGGTGGAGATGGCATCTGAACTACAGGAACCAAAAGAATTCTTATAAAAATCCCAATAATATTGGTTTACAGATCCAACTGAACCTCTGAAAATTACATTAATAGAAAGTGAATTTATACACAACACTTAACTTGCAGATTAATTCTTAAAAGCACTTTTGAAAATAACATGCACCAATTGCAATTTCTTTGATTTTCTTAATTTTTTTTCTGGCTTTTTACATGATTTTCAACCAGCCCATAAAAAATAACTAGGGAGAAGGTTTTTTTAATCTAAATAAAACCGGGAGATTTAAGTGTTTTTGTTTTTCAAACATGGACAAAATTTTATTAAAAACGCCAGTATGATGAAGTCTTTAAAATGCAATCATCTGACCAAGTTATATTTAAGATGAAACCCAGAACACTCAGATTATTAAAAAATAGACAGTTAATATTATATTAATGGAATAAATTCAACATTCATCTATAATTATTTTCAACCACAGCAAGTAAAAATACCCCTTAAAAGTGCAATAAAACCATTTGTTAATTTTCTGCAAGTAATACTACCTGCCTAATTAGAATCTGTAATACAAGACTAAATTATGTAGATTTGTCTTTGACAATAGAATTGCATACTTTTGTAACAGTTATTTTATCTAAGAAAATTTCCCAAATTTGTGTAATGTCATGCTAAGATTTAAATAATGGATATGAATTTAAAAAGTAATAAAAACCTACAAAACCAACATCCTAATCTTGGCACTTTTATTTTTACCATGAATAAGAAGCCTTAAATGACTATTATAATGACATTGAAAATATTTTTTATTTAAATAATTATTTAATTAAAATAACTTGTGCAACTTGAGCTTTTATTGAGACCATAAATAAGTTTCAAACGAAACTTATTTTAATTCTTTCAGCTACAAAAAATGCTTTAATAGTTTGTGAACCAATAAAGCTCCCCTCTCCATAAAAAGGTTTTCCCTAAATTTCTCTAGTTTTTCAAATTGGATTACTATTGTGATTTATACTTTCCAAAAGAATAAATCGAGAATCTTTTGAACATATAAACTATGTGATCATTTATCTCAATGTCATGAGCCAACAATAGTGAATTTTGAAATTTCCATCAATATTTTGGCCCACCAGATCAGACTTGATAAAAGTTATGTTGACCCGCGAAAAGTAAGGTTGTCATAATTTGACCCGCATCACTAAAGTTGTGCAGGCCTGAATTTCGTGTGTTGGGGATTATCCTAAAGAATCTGGAGAGTTGGGAGGGAGCCATTACAATTATGGGCCGCTACACCACAGGACAATTTCCAAACGAACCATAACAAGAACAATTTGCATCCAAAACAGATTCTCTAAAGAAGCGGGTTGAGAGGTATTTCCCAATCCCCGAGTTTTGTCAACAGAAATGTTTTCGCAACGTGAAGTGAAACGGATCCCGCTGTATCCGAATCCACAACAAAAGGTGTGTCGCCGGCTGCTCCAAATCAATTCCAGCCAGCCAGACACGGCGGCTTCATAGCGAAACCCATTAACCCGAGACCGTTGTGGTAGTAAATACACGTGTGGTCAGGGGGCTCCGTACACCGAAATAGGGTGGCGGCCGCACACAGTATATGGAGCAGACGAGACGACGATCGTCTGTGACGCGAATGACTCAGCCAGCTGCTGTTCGAAAGGTGAATTTGAAAGAGAACCTTCAACGCTCCGAATTTTTCCCCATTCCCACTCTTTCAACAGGAGCAGAAGTACAAAAAATAGGATCTTTTTTAACGAAATTTATACTCCACATCTGTTATATTATAAAATATTGTTTTTTTCTAATGGCAGATCACAAAACACTACTGTGATGACCCAAGTCATTACTCCAGACATGCCGATATCAGTACTTACTGAACTCATGCTGTTTCACTTTGTTCACATTGACAGTTCATCTCGAGTTATTCATTTGGTGAATCCCTAGTTTCCATAGAAAAGTGGAAGAGTAAAGAGTGAAACGCCAATTCAAACTTTTCACTTTGGACGATTCCTCAAAAATGACACCAAAAGTGAATGATTGGTAACCGTAACCAACCACGTAGGCGAGGTACTTGCACACGCCACACACATTTACATACATAATCCTTTTTACAGGGGGGCAAGGGCCTGAGATAAAAATATAGAACACCGCCACCACGCCAACTCTTGTACATATCTATAAAATGCCGATGATAATCTACCAAAACGTAAAAGGTGAATTTTGTAATTTGGAATGAGACAAATAAGCCTAAATCAGATTAAAATTAGGGTATTTTCAGTGAGCTTAAGAAAAATAATAATGCTTTTTAAAGGTACCGATGGAACCCTGCCATATACGATAAGGACGAAAATTCGATTTTTGTAATGTACAGTGTGCTCCCACTCATTTTTTAAAAATTGCCAGGTAATTCACTAAAATTGAAAAATTTAAGTAAATTACAGTTCCGAACTCTAGTGTTCAGACTTTTAACACTAACCAATGACAATTTTGGGATATTTCTTCCGAGTGTTGCGAAGAGACGTTTTTTAATGTAAGAAGGGGCCCTGCCATTAAAATCAGTTTCTTTCCCCAGGTTTTTTGAATAATTTTTCCAGATTTTAGCAAGAGTAATCAGCTTTTGGGGCCAAATGAAAATTACTGTGTATACTAAACAACTATTCTAGGTTTGATTTCTAGTCTGTGTGGTAGACTAGTTGGACACTATAGACTATAGCTACATCTTATTAACTTCTATGCGGGATCAACACTATCAATAATACAATACATACAGCAGCGAAAAAATAATCTAGAAGTAGATTACAAAATTAACGATAAAACCTGCACAGTGAACTTCTCAATCAAAATGAAACGCAAAATAGAAGCCGAATGAAGCCATTAAAGCCTACTTAAGGGGGAAAAGGATGGGAGATTTGATGATCTCGATTTGATGACTCTGGTAATGCCAAAGCACCCTCAAACTCCAACCCCAACAGATTAATGAAACCCAGCTGTGTATAAAGGATCGATTTTCTTCCACGAAGACACCCTTTTTACCTCACATATATAGCAGATCAGCAAAATCCATATTTTTAGGTACCGAAACTTAACTTTTGTTGGCAAATAATTTCAGTAATTAACCGAATATTTATCAAACATCAGTATTTTTTAAAACCACGGTTCAAATAGTTTTCGTAAAATAAACGGCATTTGAGAATGAAATACAGAGCCAAGGATCTCTGAGGAATTAAAATAGGAAGATTACGAAGTGCAAATTCCAGTCTGCAAATGTCACTATCTCAACAATAAATAAACATTAATAAATACAATTTTTCTAAAACTACTCACCACCATTTAACAAAATAATAACTTTAATTTTGTACTAATTATTATTCGGTATCAAATTCTGTAAATTACATTGTTCTATTTATAGTAAAATGAATGTAGTTAAGTTCATGTAAGAATTTAAAAACCCTAATAGTAGATCATGGGTAGAAAAAACCTATCGGTATCAAAACACTTTCTCTAGAGATAAAATTTAAGAAACTCCTCTTCACGAATACATGACTGCTCTAGAAGATTGATTTTCTCTCCTAGAGGAGATAAAAGGGAACTTAACCTGCTAATAAAAATTTAATATGACCGTAATTTGTCCCGAGGAATTTTATATCGTCACTTTAAGTAGCTGGAACGCTTCCAGGGGCTAACAGAAAAATTTCGGTGTCTGATATCGATCGCAGTCCTACTTCAGTGTTAGTGGGTGGAAAAATTTATATGAATTTGAAAAGGGATGCTCTTGGTTCATTATAAGAGGTAGGACAAGTAACGATGGAGAATGAGTTTCCCACGCTATAGAAGTGATTTCATTAGAGAGCTACGAATCCAAACTTTAGTGAAATGCAAAGAAGACTGATCAATATTTATAATTTTATACAATTCCTCAGAACTCCTTCGATAAAATTTAATTAGCTCAATTGATAATAAATCTAATAAATAGGACAAATGTGACAGAACCGACTGATTGAAACAAATTGAAGACTAAGAATAGGATATTTAATGAAAAGCAAATTCATTTAAATTCCTTTAAGAACCTTTTGGAGGGAAGTTTTCAAGTAGATATTTCAACACAACTGCCAATTAAATTTCTCAAATCCGATTAGAAACTATGACAAATCAATTAATGGTTCATCCGACTCTACCAATAACCAAAACGAAATACTAATTAAAAATTAGTATTTCGTTCCCTTAATAATAGTAGAATAAAGATCATGCGATACCATGCTCTTTTCAAGTTAATGATCTACTGAAAGTAAAGTTGTTTAAAGTAGTGGCCAAAAACACAAGTAACTCAAAAATAGAAAGAAAATTATGCATCTCATTTCTTTGAGATAACTATAAATATCTGTCGAGCGAAAAATATGCCATAATGATTTAGCATTCATTTTATACCTATAACAGTATGAAACTTATGAGCAAGTTTCATTATGCCAAGTGTTGGCAATTGCAATACACATCACAAACCGATCTCTGCTATTAATAGTAGTTATCCATCTCGTCCATATGTTTTAGGGGTCAAAACAAAAATTGTGCGATAAACAAGTATTAAGTATCTTTTTTGTCATGAGCAACCTATAGTCCGGTCGCCAAGCCATGGGACCTGGAAATAGGGTACAACTATTATTTTATGATTGATTCTAGTACTATTTGATGTACTGAAACATAATATGAGGGGTGCCAGAGTGGCACCTTTGGGCAAATTTAAATATCGAACGTCAAAGTTCTATTTAGTAGAAGTAGTCCATTAACCAGGAATAAAATATAGTAGTCATTTTTTCGACAGATTTGTATGTTTTTGAGGGTGCTGAATCCGAATCTGACATTTTCAGCTGAAATTTCGAACGGCTTCATTGAGAATTTTCGAGATTTTGTCAAAATTTCACCCTTTTTTACGGTTTTATGCTCATAAAACAAAAGCTACGGGTTTTACAAGAAAATGTCCAATCACAAAATTAAAGTTTAATAAACAGGCTACAAAAAAGTCAATTGTAACATTTTTGTCAGACGAATAGTTTTGCCGCTACAGCCCGCCAAAAGAAGAGGCAATTTTGACCAGATTGGGAAAAATTCGTGATGTAGTGCCTGCATCTCGTGATTGGGTGCAGTTTGGAAACATATTACCTAAAATGAATGTTTTTCTAATTCGTACGATTAATTCTAGTACTATTTGATATAGGGGAGAGTGGGGCACCTTGGGACACTTTTTACTAAATTATTTTTCTAATTTATTTATACTGTTATATTTATTCAAACATAGCTAATATATTAAATATAGTCCTTTGCGCATCTAACAAAAAAAGTTCCGACCAATTATCTCTTTTAGGGAATTCATAATAACAAATTTAAAAAACCTCTTTTAATGTCCCAAGGTGCCCCACTAGTGGTCCACCTTTGAACACTTCCAATAATAACAAAAACTTATGTTATTTTGAAAAATAAAAAACTATCACATTAAATTATGATAAAGCTATGCTTACTAATCTTAAATTGGCCATCAAATTTATTTTACATTCAAAATGTTTTACTGATTTCCTCATTTTTGTCATGACGTAAATCACTGATTTTTTTGTTTCCTTCCAAAAACTTTTTCGAACCAATTTCTAAATTATAATCCTCTAAATTCTTAAATTATTTAATTCTTTATTAAAAATTAATTTTGTTTTATTCTTGAAAATTTTGGGGTATCTTTCAACAAGTCCCAAGGTGCCCCACACCTGAGTGTCCCAAGGTGCCCCACTTGACGCTTTGAATATTAAACTTAATTACTCTTTTAGGTTTAACAATAAATTTTCTTTTTCTTTTCTAAAATATTAATGTATACACATTTTATTCTCAACATAATTATAATGACTTAGTAGTAGTAAACTTAGAGAAAAATATAAACTTCTCATTTATTACCTATTTTACCTTTTTCAATTTTACATATTTTATGTAATTCAATGTTTCATATTTTATGTAATTCAATGTTTCATATTTTATGTAATTCAATGTTTCATATTTTATGTAATTCAATGTTTCATATTTTATGTAATTCAATGTTTCATATTTTATGTAATTCAATGTTTCATATTTTATGTAATTCAATGTTTCATATTTTATGTTGAATTCTATATATTCTATAATGGAAATTTTCTATATATTTAATATTGGAAAAAACTATATTTAATTTTGGTCAGCCGACTCCCTTACATTCGCAACAATAATATGGTTTTTTTTTATCCCGTGAACTTTGACCTTCGATATTTAAGCTTGCCCAAAGGTAGGTGCCACTCTGGCACCCCTCATATTATGATACAGTATATCAAATAGTACTAGAATCAATCATACGAATTAGAAAAACACTCATTTTAGGTAATATGTTTCCAAACTGCACCCAATCACGAGATGCAGGCACTACAAAGAATAAAACAAAATTAATTTTTATTAACGAATTAAATAATTTAAGAATTTAGAGGATTATAATTTAGAAATTGGTTCGAAAAAGT
The DNA here is from genome assembly GCA_963680715.1 of Tetragnatha montana. Lineage (NCBI taxonomy): Eukaryota > Metazoa > Arthropoda > Arachnida > Araneae > Tetragnathidae > Tetragnatha > Tetragnatha montana. Next base: position 33,904,857 of record OY796685.1, read on the forward strand.
TTTTGGAAGGAAACAAAAAATTCAGTGATTTACGTCATGACAAAAATGAGGAAATCAGTAAAACATTTTGAATGTAAAATAAATTTGATGGCCAATTTAAGATTAGTAAGCATAGCTTTATCATAATTTAATGTGATAGTTTTTTATTTTTCAAAATAACATAAGTTTTTGTTATTATTGGAAGTGTTCAAAGGTGGACCACTAGTGGGGCACCTTGGGACATTAAAAGAGGTTTTTTAAATTTGTTATTATGAATTCCCTAAAAGAGATAATTGGTCGGAACTTTTTTTGTTAGATGCGCAAAGGACTATATTTAATATATTAGCTATGTTTGAATAAATATAACAGTATAAATAAATTAGAAAAATAATTTAGTAAAAAGTGTCCCAAGGTGCCCCACTCTCCCCTATATCAAATAGTACTAGAATTAATTGTACGAATTAGAAAAACATTCATTTTAGGTAATATGTTTCCAAACTGCACCCAACCACGAGATGCAGGCACTACATCACGAATTTTTCCCAATCTGGTCAAAATTGCCTCTTCTTTTGGCGGGCTGTAGCGGCAAAACTATTCGTCTGACAAACATGTTACAATTGACTTTTTTGTAGCCTGTTTATTAAACTTTAATTTTGTGATTGGACATTTTCTTGTAAAACCCGTAGCTTTTGTTTTATGAGCATAAAACCGTAAAAAAAGGGTGAAATTTTGACAAAATCTCGAAAATTCTCAATGAAGCCGTTCGAAATTTCAGCTGAAAATGTCAGATTCGGATTCAGCACCCTCAAAAACATACAAATCTGTCGAAAAAACGACTCGACTACTATATTTTATTCCTGGTTAATGGACTACTTCTACTAAATAGAACTTTGACGTTCGATATTTAAATTTGCCCAAAGGTGCCACTCTGGCACCCCTCATATTATGTTTCAGTACATCAAATAGTACTAGAATCAATCATAAAATATTAGTTGTACCCTATTTCCAGGTTCAAGCCTATTTTCTCATTTGGCGACTGGACTACCTAGGCAACTACTAAAGAAAGGATCAACAAGACCCATATAGTATGAATGACCTACGATAGCTTTCCCGAAAATTAAAGAAACTTTTAACAGTTTCCCTACATTTTTCATTCACTCACTCCGTCCCCTCCATGCTCCAACGATGTAAAAAAGAACATAAATGATCGAACGAAATAAAAAAAAAACAGATAAGCACACGTCCGAGAGCAAGCGGTCAAGATTTGGATCACCGCCAGTCCACTGCACCGAACTGCAGCAGACACGTGCTGCTTCGTATCCAAGTGCGGACAGGAGGAGTGTTTAGGAAGTGAAGCCAACGTCTGGACACCTTCCAAGATACTTGGGACAACGGGGGAAAGTCGTTGATGTCATTTGTTTCCATCCCGTGTCTTTTAGAGGAGACCGGCTTGGCGACATGTGGGCCATCAACTAATAGATTTCATACGGGTGAAGATTATTTTTAGATTAACGATTTGATGTTGAATGAGACCAGTACATCTGATTGAGAGCATGCAAAAAGTGCGTATTTGGACCTCTCATATACTAATAAGAATATATATTCCATGAAGTGTACTGGGAGTGAGTCTTTCACCGATTTCTGAGTTGTGTTGATAGTTAATTTTAATCTGGTCTCGTCAATTTTCAAAATGTTTTCCACTATCCAGTCACAACAATTAATAGCGTGCACCAGTATGATATTTCCCCAAGAGGATAGGATATCATCTGGCATAGTAGGCATATAGGGATGGGAGAATAAACAGTGGCCTTAGCCAAGACGACATCTCCAACTACTGTGTGACCTGTATTGAACATGTACAACATTCTGTCAACCAGAACTAATCCAAAATGATGTTGATATAAACTGGAGTTATTCGTCTGTATATTATCTTAACTTGTTACGAATATCCTACCTACAATGCACATTTCACAGGGTAACACAACATAGATGGATATTGCAGTAAAATGAAAACTAATGACTTTGTGTCCTAAGTTGTTGGGGTTTTTTGACACCCGATTTATTGAAAGGTATTCTATTAATCGGTGCTTTTTAAAGACGAGGATGTAATAAAAAACTGGATGCCAGAAAAAAATTCTGAACATGACGTAGTGATGAGATGAATAAAATCATGACGTGAATTCAAGCAAAATGTTTCAGTTTTATACTGCAATTACAAGGCAATCGAGAAACAGATAAATATATCACTAGAGATAATAAGAAAAGATAATTGGGACAACCAGATAAACAAATGCAATCTAATATGTTTACCACTGCACTGCGAGCGCAATAATAAACCAACCATGACAAAGAAAAGACGTCACGTTTCGGATTAATCCTCTTGCCTTCTCAGCAAAAATAATATGCTCAACAACACACAAACGTATTTTCTCCTTCCCTTCAACAGAAAGAATACAAATCGATATGAGCCAATACAAAGCCTAATAAATAACGAGCACAAGCCTTCCGAACCATAACAAAGCAAGGGAACTTCGCCCCTTGCTCAGGATGCAAGGGGCGCAAAGTGGTAAACAAAAACACCGGGATGGACGCCCCAGGAAGGCGGAAATGGCCAGCCCTCGTCGCTAAGGGGGAGGAAGGGAGCTTTTACACGTGAGGTCAATGACTGAGAGACCGCCCCAATATCGACAGCCCTTGGAAGGCACGTGGAAGAAAAAGACATTCGCCCACGCTAGCGGGCAAGAAACTTTTAGAATCCGTTATAAGAAAGAAAAGGAAATTGGTTTCATTATTTTCGGAGGCGAAAATCTGTTGAATCGTAAAAGGGATAAAGAGAATGGCATAATTCTAATCACTGCGGTTCCTTTTGATCTTTAAAGTTGTCTAATGAGTAATGGTTTACCCGGAGAAAACTAAAGTATACTTTGAAAAGACTAGATATTGTATTCTTTATTTCCTATCTTGATATAGAAGGAGAATACCATTTTTATTTTTTACGGTAACAAAACTGATTTTAGGATTAATAGTCCAATTAAAAATATCCTAATTTGTTAAGCCATAAAATATAAATTAACAAGTTTTGAAGTTTGGAATTTCTTTCCTTTGAGTTCTTAAGTGGATCTACTCAAAATAATAAAACCAAAGTAAAACCTCATTAAATTTTTAAAACACGATTATTACCCCAATTCAGGCTTGGAAAATATATTTATGTATACATTTTTTACATATATCCGATATATTCGCAATTAAACTATTAAAATACTGTTCTTAAGAAGCAAATAATGATCTCGTAAAATAATTACAAACTCAGGAGCATTTTTAAATAACTATTATCCAGAGCATATTTGCATATTTACTAATAGTATTTACGAGAAAATATCATTTCAAGATATTAATAGTTTATTTATCTTTAATATTTCAATCAATATCAATAGTTTATTTAGCTTTAATATTTCAGATGATTGTAGCATCTATTACAAAATAGATTATCTACCATCTACTAATCAGTTTTGATAAAATATGGAATTTTATCATGATTTTACTTTTTCCCGGTTAAATTGTACTGATCTTTTCAAAACTTAATTTACAAGTACTCAAAAATTAATTTTAGATTGTTTTAACTTTAAAAATGTTGATTTTATGCAATTGGATAAATACGATATAATCAGAATATAAATATCGCGATATATATCGCCCAACTCTGCTCCAATATTTTAAGATTTTTTTAAACCTCAAAGAATGAAACTTGCCTTGGGAGATAAAGTAATCTTAATTATAAGAACAAAGAGACAAAGCTGTTTTAATATTTTTTTAAAACTTAAAACACGAGTTTTACAGTTTCTTAAACCAAAAACCTAAATTACGCGTAAGCAACATTGATCTCTCAAAATCCCATTTCTTTCACTTCCAAGGTGAAAAAAAATTAAAACTAAATTTATTTAAACACTACCACAACAGTAAAATTAATAAGAAAAGAAAACTCCACATTGAATGCCTAGAGGAAGTAGTAAATTAGGCGCTTGAAACTTTAATACAGAAGCCATAGGTAGCAGACATGTTTTCTGAATTGGACGAACAACACATAATGAATATAGAAAGGCCATCAAACGAGTCTATGAAACTGCTAATAAAATCTTAATGTCATCTCCAACACGAAGTTGTTGACGATTCTTGACATTCCAAAACAAGACTGCCTACCTCACCCCCATCAGCAGTCAGAATTTTACGATGGCAAGTGAAAAACCCGAATGCAGGACAAGTAGGGCATAAAATGAAGATTTAGGAGAATAGTTAAAGTGACAAGAAAAGGCTGGGCCCGATAGTAAAAGTAGTACTAACCTAAATTTCACGTCACACTGATAAAAAGAAGTTTGAAGAGAAATAAGTAAAAAATTAACTATCAAAAATAAGTTTTTAAAAATTGCTTATGAACTTATTAGATAAAAATAACTAATAACTTCTTTCCAAGATTTTATAAGCAATACTTGTTAGTAAAAAACAATTAGAAAATTTATACATTATGCAATGATAACCAACCTAGAGTACTGAGCGTGCCTGATTATCCCAAGCAATATATTTTTTATTTTCAAAGTTCACAACTCGTCAAACCATGAACTAGGGAAATAACAAGGATTGGATTGGAAGAGGGTCATTCCATAATTTTTCGTGAATTTTTTACCTTGGGTCTTCAGATTTTTTTGAAACTTTGCACTATAAAAATACCGCAGATAAGGGAAAAAATGCCTTTTCTTTTCCAGTTTGGGATTTATGAGGTTTTGAAGTTTATTTTTTTTTATATCTTTATAAAATAAACCTAGGCAATTTCGTCATATGTCCATCCAGAATTGTTTCTAAGTAAAAACTAGGGTACCTTTTTAAAAAGGAGTAAACAAGCCTTAATTGGCGTGATTTACGATATCGATATTTAATTGTAAACTTGAATTACAAAAACCTATTATAATTTAATTATCTAAAAAATTACAGACTTATCTGTGTTTTATTCAACTTAATGCGTAATTTCAGGATGGAATCTATGGGACCAAAAGTCAAGGAAAAAAAAACTTCCTTGGGTATTTCTTAAGTTAAAAAACCTCGAATCACCAGGAAACTTCGGTTTTTAATCGCCATTTACACAAGATTGAAGAAAATAAGAATTCATAGAACTTTAAAGAGGGTTAAGGTTAAGGGATTTTCAAGGGGGAGGCGGGTTTTTTTTTACTTGAATAGTCATGTGAGGTATCCATTTTCAAAGATTTTTTGCCACCAAAATTAGTAAATAAAATACTTGGCAAAATTAAAGAAGTCATAGCATGTAAAAGGGTGGAGGAGTTTTTAGGGAGAGTTAAGATTATTTCATACAAAACGAACTCCCCCACCCCCTGTACACTTGCAAAAAAAAAACCTCTTTATTAAAAATTACGAAACTAATTTTGCAGATGTGTAATATGAATTAATTTTGCTCCCCCCCCCCCATCTGAAAATACTGCCGCCCTGAGCCACGGCACATGTTGCACCTCCCAAAATACAACCATGACCCTAACACCTGTAAATCTATTAACATGAAAAAATAACATGAAACAAACACAGTATTGCAAATTACAAAATCCTTTCTTCAAAAAGAGAAACTAATAGGGAAGTGTGCAAAAACCAAATGAAAATAACAGCTAGATGCACAGTTAAGTTCAAACAAAAAACAAAAACAAGCAACTACTTTTAACCAAGCAAAACTATAAAAAACCACTTGAAATGCCAAATTGGACACAAAGGAACCCAAAAAACTATAAACGCAAAAGAAGCTCGTTACGGCAAAAAGAGAAGAAAACTCATTCCGTGCAAAACTCAGTTAAGAGTTTTTCTTACCCAAGAAGGCAACTTTCTTTGGTGGCCTCCTCACGACGCCGGATAAGGGGCGAGGTGGAGGTGGAATTTTTTTCTCTGAAACACAATATCACCATAAAGTCTAGATAAATAAAACGCTACTTCAACGACACAAAGCCAGGGCACTTCAAGAAAAATCTAGCCCTGATATTTACACACTTTGAGAAAACTCTTCACTTTTATCTTTAAAAGAAAAAGTTTCTACACTTAGACTTGAGTTAAATACAACTTTTTTTTTCCTCTTCAGGAAACACTACTTCGTTTACTAGGTGAATAGTTAATAAGCACTTCTAAGAACTTAAAGCAAACACCGTAGAAGAAATTATACGGGAGAAGGTGAACTAACTTACTAATTTTCCTAGCTGGGTTGAATTTTTAAGAACTACTTGATAGTAAACTAGTTAATGCTATTTTTCCACATTTAACACAAGAAAATTACTGATTATATTCCTCCTACAAGTTTTAAAATTTAAGTACTAATTTCTTTTATTTCAGAAACGAAATATTAAATAGTAGTTTCAAATATAAAATATTAGTTAGATAACTTTTATAAAATTAATCTATGTATTATCAACTGTTGCGAGGCACATAGGCTCTCGACCCTCGCATAATTCAAAACACTGTCTAATCTAATACTTTGACACCTGCGGGGGGGCACCGAAAAAATAAAAGTACAAATTTTATTTTTGAGTCGCAATGTGGGTGAACCTCAAATTAGTCCACAAAAAAAGGGGGAAGAAGTTTTCTTATTACAACATAACTTTTTTCGAAAAGGACATCGAAAAACACGTATTTCGCTCTTGTGCAGCGCGAATATATTTTTATGCTATCAAAGGTGTATGAATAAAGTATAGTTCTCGAAATGATTTAGTACTAGATAATGATGAATGTAGTTTTCAAAATTTTATCGTATTTTGGAATTTTAAACACTAAAATATTATTTAAATTAAATATCATTAAAATTTATTTTTAAAATTAAGCTTAAGTTTCCGAATCAATGCAATCTTTATGATGTACCATCATAACAAACAGACTTAGTCTTTTTTTTTTGTTCTAAATCCGTTTTTAGAACAAAGTTGTCAAAACAGTGGCCTAGGAAAGTTGTGGTTTCTCCAATCAAATTTAATTTTAAATCAAGAAACACTAATATAAAAACTAAATTGAATAATAACCAAGTTAATCAAATAGTTAGATTACATAAAAAATTAAAATAGTGAAAAGCAGTTAAATCCTTTCATTTTTAAAACCGTTAAGTCCGAAATTTCGCATTTTATTTGGGGAACGTTCGTTACGAAAATGTCATTGTCAAGGATATTTAGATATCTCACACTTCTAAAAAAATTTAAAAGAAAACTTTGTTTTAGGGCAATTCTTTTGAAGTTATTAAAGTATGAAGTATTGAAAGTTATTTCACGTTTAAAATATTTTAAAAAAAATAGTTTTCCTCAGCAATTAAATAAGTTAATATGAAACTTGAAAATAATTATTTACAACTTTATCTTTTATTTAAATGTATGCTGTACCAGCTGAAAGGTACAGGTACAAAGTACAATGATATAACGTAAGGTCAAAAGATCTGTAGCGAAATTTGAAAGTCAACTTTGACTGCGCATGTCCGAATATAGTTAGGTTAGTTGATATAAGTAATTTTATTGTCTCTCTATTTCGCGAACATTAAGACCGATGTCCATTGACAAATGAAGAAAGATTAGGCAATTTATTAAAAAAGAAATTGAAAGAAATAATTCAAAAAGGAATTTGTTTTTGTTTTTGACTGCATTTTCAGTAAAGATAATTTGTATTTTAATTTAAAAATAAAACGATCTCGTGTTTTTTTTATTTACCCCATTCTATTTTGATTGATTGAATTTCTCAAAGGGGCCCTCCAATTTTCAATCAAATTATCATAATACTTAATTAAATTAGGTATGGGGAAAATATTTTTTAACTTAAAGTAAAAGTATTAAAGTAAGCATACATAAATAGACTAGTTCTCACTCACTGGAACTAAAATTAATTAAAATAATTTTTACAATTAAAATAATGTTTATATGATACGAGACTAATAAATACTATAATTTTAAAAAACATGACAGTTAAGCTAAAAATCTTACTTTGAATATAAAATTATCCAATAGAGGTTAACAGTTTTAAACATTTTTAAATTACTAACCATATGCATCTGAATTTTCCGATAGTTTAAAATTCCTACTAACAATTATTTAACTGCAACCAGCACTGCCCCACCCATTCCCTTCATTGCTTAATGTGAAGGTAAATAATCAAGATTTTAATGCCATTTTTTGGAGTAGTGATACCAAAATGATGCTGAACCAACATTTTTTATCTCCTAACTTATAGAAACAATTTTAATTCTATTGACCAACAGTCAACGAGATATTAAAAATTAACATTTTTAAAAGTATTATTCCATTAAATTGACAAACAATAAAGAAAATGTAGCGATCTAATAAAAGGCTTAGCTAGGTGTCATTTATCTCTACAGAACAATAAATAACAAAATCTGTTCAATAATTGAAACTTCAAACTATTAGTTTAAAAACTTAAATATTAAATGCACATATTTTTAATGATACAAAAGTGTATCAATTAATTGTGAAACCAGGTTGACAATATACAGAATCATAAGCACGCAGTTAAAAATCAATTTTAACGCAACCGTTAAAACGAATAAAAGTAAATCGATACAATTTTAAGGAAAATTTAAATATATAAGCGATTCTTACCAACATTAGGCACTTGGCAGGTTTTACAGAAGCACTGCAAGATAGATTTTGTGAAAGTTTGTGCAATAAACGTCGTCGCGACCATTGCTATTCAAAAAAAGGAGTACAGCTAGGTATAGATATACACGATAAAACCTCACAAACTACACTCGCGCGGGCTAAATACAAGTTTCGATAAAGACTAATACAAAGCTCTTGGTTTCGGAAGCACCAAACTTGGGGGAACTCGGTCGCGAGATCTCTCTGAAAGACACAAATCCACAGTTCAGGAGACCATGCAGGGAAAGCGACGATCCGGTGCACCTATGCGGAGAAGCCAACACCCAGTTACTGCGCGCAGGGATCTCCAGACTGCCGGCCAAGACGGGCTGTCGCCAGCAAGTCGCCAAAAATCCATTTCTGGGGATGAGTCATCGGACGAGCGCCAAGCCTCGCGTTCGCAGGGGGTGTTTTGTCAGAGGGAGTGGGATTTCCCCCAGACGATATTAAAAACACAATGAGTTTTCGAACACAACAAAACGAACCTTTTCAATGTCGATCTAACGATGCTGAAAATCGAGTTTTAACTTTTCCCCTTGGTTTCTTCGCTTTTGTGCATATTTGAAAAATGATATTGGGTTAAATGCAGAGGTACAATTTTTGTTTACTTGGTGCCGGAAATGTATAAAGTAGAGCATTTCGTCCGTCTCCTATTGATCCTTTCAGCCTTAAATAATAAAGCACTTATCGTGAGCTTTTAAGAAGCCCTTATAAAACCATCCCCTTATAAAATTCAAAAACAAGTAGACCCCCCCCCATTTGCCTTTCTTTAATTTTCAGATTTTAATGTTTGTTCATCACGAGAATGAATTTAATCCTACTCCTCACTGAAAGAAGGTATAGTTGGTTTCTTAGCACAGCCAGCTCTCCGCAATACAGCTTTCCCTGCTCAATAAACTGTTCCACAGGAAAGCTGTTCTACGCGTTAACATGTGGTTGCTGACGATCTTCTGGTCACTGGCGCCGTATCAGAACAAAGTATATGCTATAACCAAAATTTAAATGCCTTATTGATAAAAAAAAATCCTCAATTTTTAAATACGAAAATATGAAGTTAATTATAGTGAAGATAACTGCTCCTTCTCAAATAATTTTTTGGTGTATGGGAAAAACCACCTGAAATATACATAACAATCGTTGTACTCTTAAAAGCGAAAATAAAAAAGAACCGATTCCGCTGGAACACCTGAAAAAGTAGACATTTTACCTTTTAATACAAATAAGAGTCTATTCTTAACTTCTTACTTCCTAACTTTAATTAACAGAAATTTTTTTAGATAAATGGCCCAGGGCATATCGTAACTTTTACAAATTTTTGAATGATCGAATTTGGATAATTTAGAGTTGTGAATCCCCATTCACAACCTCAAAAAAAACTTCAGGAAAAACAAAAAACTCATAATTTGCCTATAAAATGTGTCTCATACATCAAAAAATGCTTAAATTCAAATTTGAGTAAAAAGGTTGGTCAGGCAAGAATATTTAGGAATGAACTTTCATGCCCTGAACTACTTGTGCAGTGAAAGAGCAGCCCAGGTCTAAGAAATCCTCCTAAAACCTGAAATTCTATGTCCACAGAATGACCAAACTCACATTAGAATATAGGATAAAAGAAATGAGACAACATTAAAATATGATTTAAAAACAATCAAAAAGTTGAAACAGGAATGGAATCAAACCTTTCTTGATATTCTATAAATTTTACAGATTTTTAAAGAAATATTGATCATTATCATCCAAAGCAGATCGTATTTAAATAAGGAAAGGACACTTGTTCATTTGCTTCATTCATTTAAATGAGGACAACCCAAAAAACAAATTAAGACTTAATTTTAAATTCTTTTTTTAGTATTTGGGAAAGCTATTATAAAATTTTTTAATAGTACTACAAAGAACGGGTAAAACAAATGTCCTCTTAAAAATACTTAGGAGTCATTTAATATGTTAGCACTCTCTCTCATAGGGAAGGGGGTTGCTATTTGCAGATTTTAGTTTTTTGCTGACAAGGGGAAGGGGGATGAACACTATTTTAGAAAATCTTGTGAAATTTGTAAAAAATATTCATATAAACAAATTAATAAATAAAGAATTAAGCTTAAAGGGTTTTTTTTAGATTTGAGCCAAATTTTTTATTGATATTAAGTTTCAATTTTAAAATTTGTTATTTCTTATATTGCTGTAAAACAGAAGGGGGTTCAGCAGATGCTTAGTGAATATAATATTTGAATGACCCCTTATTATATGGTTTATTTTCAAAATTTGCTTACATTTGCTGTCTCGAATGTAAAACATGAAAATTAAACAATTAATCATCATTAAAATTTCTGTTTGAGCTTTGATTTAAGTAAAGTAGACTTAATTAAATATTTCTAGCTTTTAATCAGTAAAAAAAGCTGTAAAATTATGTACATAAAAATCCTTAAAAATGCGAAACTAGCCAAAAACGCTTGTCCCTAACGATTTTCATGAAATTCAGTCATTTTTTTGTTATTTAATTTTACTTTTTAAAAGAAAAAACGATATCAAAACTATAAACTATTAAATGGTTGCGATAATTGTAAAAGTACCAGCCGTGGCTTAAAAAGGTTTGCTGCTATTTTAACACATCTGTAAAGCATTGAAACAACTGAAAAGAGGAATTATAAAGCTATATAGAGAAAAGGGTGACACGGTCCCCCACTGCAGTATGAAAATCGTCAAATAAGAAAAAATCTCCACAAAAAGGCAAAAAAAATTCAAATAATTTAAAAAATAAAATATCTATTGAAAGTCTCCAAGTTTTTTAAATATTAATATGCAAGGTATATACAATACAAGTTACTACAACTCACTCCAGCCCTTAGGGTATGCCATCTGACCCCTGGTGTAGGGGCTAGTAGGAAGTTGGAAGATAATTTTTAGGTTAATTAAAACCTATTTTAATTATGAATCAGACATATTTTTAATTTGGAGTATATACACAGCATTAAACAGAATCTCCAAAAGAATATAAAAAAATTTATACACCAAAAAACAAAAACTACGCCAACTGCCAACTAACCCTTATCTCCTATCTAAAAAAATTGCAAACCAATTGAACTAATATAATACATCAACTTCCCTTATTTGGCAGATATGATGTACTGATATATCCAATAGATAGCAAGCGATTAAATAAAAAACTCATACCCATGTAGCCCTTACTAAAGCGTTTAAAATTATTTTACAACAGTACCATAAAGTTATATATAAAGATTTTTCAAAAAATCACAGACTGTAAAAATTGACCTTTGAAACTGGAAAGGGGCAGTTTTTGTGGATAAATTTCGACACCATTAAATAATGTGTTAAAATCCACAAAACAATCCATTTTGAACCAAGTTAAATATGGATGACTAGGACCTGTTGATTTTGATAACATTACACAATTGATAAGCAGACTATTTTATATTGATGACAACAAAAAAGGTATTTTTAAATATTTGGTACTTCCATATTAGGATCTTTACGACTTACTCGCTGAAAACAAAGAGCATAGCCAAAGACCATTAACTGTGATGCTGAAACTGACTTTCTACATGATAATATATGGAAGAAACAAATATTTACCAATTTTTAACAAGATAGATAAAATTTTACCCTTATTTGCATTGCAAAACAGAATTGACAAGTCTTGACAGAGGTGGGAAAAAAACAATTAAAAACCCTCTACACACCAAATAAGAAAGTTTTGAAACAAAAATCCATTTTTCACACAATATCTGTGGAAATTAAGAAATCTAGAACAGCACTAATAAGCCTTGAGATAATTATATAATAATGTTATCTTACTTATTGGAAAAAATTACTTTGATCTGAAATATTTAATTGTTGATGTTTAAAAATTGCCCTAATAATCAACAATTTTTATATAAATGTAGAAACATACACTTACAGATTAAAAATAAAATGCATCAACCTATCAATCAAATGTGGCAAAGAGTTAAAAAAATTGGAATCTTAAAATTATTTTAATCCAATTTTTTTTTCAGAATCTAACATAAATTAAAAACTTAATTACAATTTTATCCTTCTTTATTACAAAGAAATTATTGTTTTAGCATTTCATTCAAGAAAGTAAACTGCATTACAGCATTCAATTAATTGCCAGTTTAAAAAAAAATTATCTAGATCAGACATGGGCAAACTTTTCAAGGGGAGGGCCGGATAAAATAAAAAAATTATCCAGGCGGGCCGAAAACAAAAAAATTAACAAAAATTTTCATGAGTGATAATTTTTAGAGTTGATTTTTTACATCACACACAACTTATATTATATGCTACAATTTTAAAAATTGGGGGGGGGGTTACAAAATTTATTGTTCTTTAGAAGAGTAGGAAGGCATATGTGACAGATGAAACTGTGATACTGAGATTCTAAAAGTTCATAATCTGGTAGAAACTGGGATGAGCTGATTCGCAGTAATGTAGCTAAATGGTAGTCATATATAAAAAAACATTATGTCCTATGTAGGGGTTATTCAAATCCATGCCGTGGGCCGGATTGACTTGTCCGAAGGGCCGCACTTGGCCCGCGGGCCGTACTTTGCCCATGACTGATCTAGATCATCATCATGTGGAGGCTCTTCCTTCTTCCTCAGGATAGAAAGAAAAGAGAAATGATGCCCATTGCTCTAGCTCTGATTAAAACATCTGTTAGTTTAAAATGGCATTACCCTTGTGAGATAAGGTTAAGCAGGTGGGATCCCAAACTGCCACTAACTTGATAGTTTTGGAAAAGATCCCAGCCCAGATTCAGTCTAGTAAGGTCGTTAAATCATCACTATAAGATTAAATCATCTTTACCCAAGTTTTTGCGCACTAAATAAAAAATTCTACTTGTTATTTAATACAGTATTTAGTAACTCTGTATTAAATGCATTTTTCTCTAACAACAACCACCAACTGAAAGTTATTTAACTTTTTTTTTATGAAAGAAAAATTCTGCCAGATTTTTTGCTAGTAAATTACACTAATTCAATATTTACCAATTTAAGCCTACACAAAGTATAAACAGAATAGAGAAAACAATTTTAGAGTTAGACCTATTATAGCACTAGAAAGATAAATTTTTGTGAAATCATTACCATGTAACAGATGATGGGATCATATCTTTCAGACATAAGACAAAATACAGTTAAAAAATGTGCCATAACTAGCAATTTGCTTGAGTGATTTGTTATTATTTATTTTTATTTACTACACAAATTTAATATTAAACAGCCTTTAAAAAATGCCTAACAAATATTTACATTCTTCAACAAGCTCTCAAAATGTAGATTTAATTGAGCTAAACAAAAGATGAACAATAATAGTAAGTTAACAGATGTCCCCAGATGGCTTATAAGAAACTAGACAGTTCTATAAGAAACAAGACGTGAATGTCAGTAATATTATAATTCGGCTGTAGGTAAATACAGAAATTTAACACAAAAGAAAACTCCTCCATGTAAACGAAGAGCAAAAGTATGTACAAATAATTAGCCTTTGCTACACAAAATTGAAAACAACAAGTAACTTACATTTGGTGTCACTCATTTTTCACTTTCCAACGGAACAAACCTAAAATGAAACAATTTGTAACTAACTAATTACAAGGATAATAAACAATGTGTCGTTTAAGTTTTAAAACTTTCTAAGCACCTGGCCGCACAACACAAAGTTAGAGGTAAATGCCGCTTGGGTCCCAAAAAAGTTATTATACTTCGAAAGGGGTAGGTAGAGTACTTTTTAATCCTCTCTGATAAAGGAAGATAAGAGGCAAAGAGAACAATCACAATTACCGAGTATTTTATCAGAGCTGTGAACTTCAAAGAGAATAGAACTGACAAAAGAAAACAAACAAATCACAACATAAACACAAAGAGCGTCCATTATAAAAACTGCTGAAAAACTTACAATTTTCACACGAAATCCGCACGAAGACTTCCTTGGAAAACCACAGAATAGCTGTCAAATTCAAAATTAAGGATTAGGAGGACTTGTTAAAGTTAAAATATTTGGTTTAAACTGGGCTCTTCGATGTCTTTCTTTTTATAAGCTTCAGCTGAAAGTCCGCCAAAACATCACCTACCCACAGCTCACGTGCTGATTGGTTCGCTTTTCAAAAACAGACCAATCGTGAGCGCGCAGGTTTACGGACACCGGTTCGCAGTTTGAAATGCCAGACTGGTTTTTCAGAATCAAAACAAACACTAGATCGAAACTGTTTATGTTCTCGAATCCCACAGGTGTTTTGCGTATCCTCTTCCTCTCGTATCTCCCCATCGCATACAGTTGTTTTCAATACAAAGAGATAATTTTACTATCCCAGGTAATCATTTCTGTCAGTGCTGCAGTTGAGAAAAAATTTTGTGGGGCTCACCTAGTTTTTTATTAAAAGAAATATAATTTTTTGTTCACACATATTTTTTTTCGGGGGGGAAGCTCTATTATCTTGGGGGATGGTGTCCCCTTGAATCCCCGTCCAATATCAGCAATGATTACTATAGTATATGCAATAAATAACTATCAAAATTTACATTGGTAAAAAGTAAGTGGAGAAATAATAAACAAATAAAAAAATTACAGGTAATATTATTCTTAAGAACCAAAAATATAATGATAAAAGAAAAATTTTTATATTACAGTGAATGTTTACCAATATAAACATCCAGTTAAAACCCTGTTATTATTTTAAGGTCAATTTTTCAAAAATTTTCTGGGGGAGGAACCCCAGACTCCCTTAGTACTTGTAACTGATGTATTATTAAAACACAATTTTATGTAAAGTTTGTCAAAACGCAAAAATTCTACCATAAATTCTATGTCCGAAATTCGGATGAGGCGTAACGAGTTGAAAAATATGGGTTTTTTTTATTTAAATTTTCAATATTTTCTAGCGGAGGACCCCCAGACGCCCTTAGTACTTGAAACTCTATTATTACAACCCTATTTTATATTAAATTTGTTTAAACACAAAAATTCTACCATAAAATCTATATCCGAAATCGGATGAGACGTACCAAAACAAAATGAAAAGTGGGTTTTTTGGACTTAAATTTCCAAAACATTTCTGGGGGAGGACCCCCAGATCCCCCCCCTTTTAGTGGTTGGAGTATGACAATTCACTACCTTTTCCATATTAAGATAATCAAGAAGATACAATTGGATTATGAAAATTCTTAGTCCCCCCAAAATCAAGTCCTGGATCCGCCCCTGAATATAAACCAAAATCCAAACTATACAGCCGGGTCCTGATTTACCATTAGGCTCACTAGTCCCGGGCCTAGGGGCTCGGCCCCACAATTTCGGGGCCCCCTAATTTTAAAAATTTATAGTAGAAATAACTTATTATACTTCATAGATTTTTTTTTCATTACTTTCTTTAAATTTGAAATAAAAATCCAAACCTTTTAGGAATGTAAAAGATAACCGAGAGGGTTTCTGAAACTGACTCCCCGACGATAGTGAATTTTTACACTAAGCAATTACTTTTCACGCTTCTACATGGGCCCCTTCCTACATGTTGGGCCCAGTGTTCAAAATTTTCTAAATCGGGCCCTGAATACAGCCTTTGTCGAATCAACCACAAACATTTGTTGAGAAAAAGATAATAAAAATCTTATCGTCAGTTAAAACATCCTATAGTCCTACTGTCATTTCCGATTTGCTACTATTCCTGGTCTCTAACTTCCTCATTTTTATCTCATTGAATAGCCAGCCACTCAAGCCCTCTGATTTCCGCTTCGCTTTTTTATAAGGCGATCCTCACGTTTTAGCATATTTTCCAAACAAAAAAGGTAGACATTCTAATCCCTAAGGCGAAATATGAGGGGAGATGGGAAAACGCGCTAAAAACCCGAAACTTGGTTTATATCGATGAAACTGGAAAGATCCAAAAAAATCTAAATCTAACAAAATCACAACTAAATTTTAAAAGTTAAAATTTATAAAATTGTAAAAAAAATATTATACGATAGGATAGAAGATAAGCTTATTTGCTAGATCGTGAAGTGTGAGAGTGGGACTTTCATCAACGCTAAATATAAAATTTTAAAAAAATATGATCCTCAGATAAAAATTGGAACTTCTTGGAAGTTTTTATGGCTTAAAATAACATGGCATCAGTACAGAAGCTTCCCTTTTACAAAAAGTACTGTGACTATGTGATACCAGAACCAACAAACCAGAATTCAGTTTTTCAAGTTGGAGGGAATAGTTTATTATATTTTTAATTATACCGCCACTGAGGACTATCGTTTATGCAACTTCGAAAAGTTCTTCTTTTAAAAAAGTTTACACACAAAAAAGAAAAGGGGCTATCAAATAATTTGAACTAGAATTGCAAAAAAAAATTCTTGATCGGGTCCGTATTTACCGCTTAGTTGGATTTTCGAACCTGCGTTTGTGGTTTTCAGATTTAGTGAAGAAATAAAGGTGGTGCTACTGCTATCGTGCTTGTTATACACAAATTTGAAAATATTTCTCTCATATCAACGTCTGCGAAAATTTGAATTAAGGTGCTGTTAACTGTTAAATTTAGGATTTACCAAAATCGCGATATAGCTATTCTATTCACATTTAAGGAAATTTTATTTGACAAGTACCAAAAGATAACTAATTATCTCAATTGAACAAATCTGTTATTTGTCCTGTTTTAAATTTGACAAAAAGGCTATTAACTAAAACCAAAATAGTAGATCCTATAGTTCTCTTTAGTAATTTATATATTTATGCATACTCAGTGAGACTCGCTCCATCTTTTTTTGTATGTTATGTTACTTTCCTTTTTTCAAGAAAAAGGCTAAGTGCAACTGTGGTTTTTCCTGAAAAAGGCCGTTCAGGCTGGTAACCAGGGACAGGTAAGCAAGTTTTTGGTCATTTTTGACCCCCTCCCCCCTTGTTAGCAAAGATAAGCAAACCGCAAACCTCCCTCTAATAATTATGTAAGACAACTGACCAACCCCCCCCCCCCCCCTTTGTTATTTTTTGTAGAAAATACTTATTAATGCTTTGCTTAGATTTCTGAAATTAATTGTGCTCCAGGAACTCTTAACCTATCGTTAAAACTTTCCTTGTGAAAAATGCTTGAAATTTTTTTTCCTAGTTAAATTTTTGAAAATTTGTGAAATTTATTTTTGGTTGAATTCTGAAATTACCTATGCAAGAAACAAGAAATTTTCGAAAATGCAGTGTTTGTAACATCTTACGTAAACATCACCAGGAAAAATAAGCAAATAGCAAACCCCCTCCCCCAAGGGAGTCTCTAGCTTCCTTTATTGGCTTAGGTGTTCAATTCTAGTAATTTTTCAGCAATAACAAGAAATTTTTAAAAAATAAAGCATTTTTTAAAATAAATCATGAAGCGCTTTTGATATTGGTATGGTAGGGACGTATGGTAGGACCAAGACTGGTCGCTTTGTCCTCTTCTTCCTTCCTTTGCCTTCAATTTTTTCTCTTGCCGTTTGTTTTAGTTATAGGGCATTAAACATATTCTTTTTTCTTATTTTGCACTTGATGGTGATTTGTCTCATTTATGTTTTTTAGCCGCTTCTTCTTTCAGGAATAATTTTTGTTCTTTTCACTCATATATTCACCTAGGAATATTCCTACAGCCTGTAGTCCCTTCCTTGATCTCAAAGCTCGCTCCATTAGCATCCAGATCCTCATCAGTCTTAATTTCCAATTTTTTTTTTCAAATTGCTTCTCAGATGAGAGTATCTTCCCCAGAATATTAGGACATGCTCTATTGTTCATCAAGCGCTTTCATTTTCCTAATGGCAGATTCAATGCCCTTGATCTTAACCATGGTTTGGTCAGAAAGAAATTATAATCTCGTGGTCGATATGCGAGTCTTTTTCTATGATGAAATCAGCAGAAATTTTGACTTTGGGTGCAATACCGAAATTAAATTAACCCATTGATGACTACCCTCCTGCATTATGCTCCTATGAATTTGAAGCCTTATCCAATAAGATAGAAGATATTTATCTATCCCAAAATTTATTATGCACGTACAGGGCCGTAACCAGACTTTTGTTTCGGGGGGGGGGGGGGTTGACTCAAATATTTTCTGAGGTACCTCCTTACGGGTACCTTTATATGTTAAGTTTTAGGTGACAACACTGGGTTGAAATTTTGATGCACTACATTTCAAAATTGTTTAAACAATATGAATTCGAAGTAAAAGGGGGGTCTGGGGGTCCTCCCCCAGAAAATTTTTGGAAATTTACCCCTCATAAGAGTGTTTTAGCTCATTTCTGAGACCCTTTAGATTACACCCATAGAGCACCACTCATTGTAAGCGGCCGAATTTTCAAGGTAAAAAGAAGGTATATTGCAATAAATGGCGAAATTTTAAGGGGGTTTTTAGGTTCCTACTCCAGAAAATTTTTTGAATTTTTCCCCTAATAGTGGCATTTTAACTCATTTTGAGACATATTAGGTAACATTAAAGAGGACCAATCCTTGTAAATCACACAAGTTTGAAGGAAAAACCGAAAACTTAATAGATTTCAAAATTTCGAGGGGGTTTGGGGGTCCTCTCCCAAAAAAATTTTGGAAATTTTACCCTTAAAAGTAGGGTTTTGACTCATTTTGAGACCCTGTGGGTAATACCCGAAGAGGATATCGCTCCTTGTGAGACATAATTTTCAAGAAAAATAGCAGTATAAAAATTGATGTCAAAATTTCGGGGGGGGGGGTTGAACCCTAACCCCCCCCCTTGGATACGGCCCTGATGCACGACAAAGTTTCTATTGGTAGTAGTACTCAGAAGGAAAAAATAATTATTAAAAGAGCAGCAGCTAAAAAAATTTAGGAAACTTCAGTCTTATTGCATAAAAATGTAATCCTCTTTTTTACAAGGCAAACCACAAAAATCCTCTTAATAAATGGACAAACGGAAAAAAATCTTAATGCATAATAAATTTTCCCAAAACAGGTGCTTGATGAGTTCCAATAAATTGATCAGAAAACAAACAGCACGAAAAAAAACTTTTCCCAGGTCAAGTTCAAGAGCGATGCGGAGCATTAAACGAAACTATTTCGAAACCAAACAGCGGTTGCTCTCCTAATCTCGAAGGGACGAGTCAGGAAAAGAAGACGTTACAGGAAGAAAAAAGAATTCGAGTGGGCGCTGGCCAACGGTTTCAGCAGGTCATTCATTCCCGGTTCCTTCTCCACCACTCTTCAACCGTCGCACGCCCACGGAACTGATCCAGGGGTAAGAACAAACAAAGGAATGATTTTGAGAAGGACACGGGATAAACGGAATATTTTACGGAGAGTCGTTTTCGGATTTTTTCCCTCTCTGAGTCATGCGGTTGTTTCTTTCAGCGCAGCAGACAGCGACGGTTGCGGATTCAACGGTCACCGAGATGATGTGGAGAGGATTCTCTGTCCTTGAGGTTTTTTTATTTGTCACTGGGCTGATGGGATGTTGGTTTCCTTACGTTATTCAGAGAAAGGATGTAGGATTCGGGAGGTATAAATAACAATATCGTTTTTATAGCTGACAACTCTTCACATTCTTTTTTTCGGGAGGCTCCCGAATTTCAATACCCTTCCCAGAACGGCTATAGGAAATAAATAGTCTCATGAAGAAACAGGGAATTCCAGAATTAAGTAGAGTAAAGAATAATGAATTATTTAATAGAGAGAATCTAAATAAATATAGTATACTACAACCATAATCTCTACCAATAAAATGAAAAATAATAAAGTTATTTAGATGAAGGAAAATATTATATTCTCAATCTCAAAATCTTACAAATTCTGTACTTTTCTTTATTATTCCCTTATATACTTATAAAATATCCCTTAGAATCCATTACATTTTTCCCCTTACATTCAATATTGTTTATCCTGTAGGTATATGTATTCTCTCTTTTTCTCTTGTCCAATCTAAAATCCTTATACTATTTTAAAAAAGGCTTAATCATTCACATTTAAGTCTCTTGGAATGTATTTATTATATATTTTTTATGCTACAGTCCAGGGCTTAAATTCTAACCAAAGAAGTACCGGAGCGCTACTATTTCAACATTCCGCTTAAAAGGGGCGTCATTTCAGTTTTTTGTCGTACGGGGCAAAGATGTGTTTTAAGTGGGGCTGGGGCTCACCCCCAGAAAAATTTAGAAATTTAGCCTCTTTTTACAACATTTAAGGTACATTCAAAGAGAAGGTACTCTGTATAACATATATATGTGAAAATTTTAAAGGGGGGTCTGGGGGTTCTCCCCCAGAAAATTTTTTGAAATTTGCCTCTTAAAGTAATGTTTCAGCTCATTTTGAGACCATTTGGGTTACATCAAAAAATAACAGTTACTCGTAAAGCATAGAATTTTCTAGGTAAAAAAAGTTATAAATAAACATCAAATTTTCAAAGGGGGTCGGAGATCCTCCAGTAAAAATTTTTGAAAATTCCGGTTTAAACCAGTGTTTTACCTCCTCTTCAAACTCTTTGGGGTTTCATGCTCTTTGGTTCCCAAAGGGAACCGCTTCTTGTAAGTGGCAGAATTTTCAAGGGAGAAACATTATATCAAAGGTCTGGAGGGAGTTTTGGGGTTCTCCCCCAGAAAATTTTGAAATTTGACCCTCAAAAGTAGTGTTTTAACTCCTTTTTAAAGTTCCAAAGAAAAATTTTATATGAATTTCTATTAATCTTTTTTTTTTTTTTTCATTTTTAATACAACGACCAAAAAAAATATCTGAAAAAATTCGTATTTGTTTTAAAAATATTTCGATTTACTTGGGCTTTTAACCAAAAATCTTCGACACAAAAATAGAAATTTCTTTAAGAAGAATAATATATCCAGGGAGTAATACTTTTTTTGAGATGTGAAAGTTATCGGAATAACGAAGTTCATGATATAGGCATTTAGGGAATATATGGTATAGCGCGTACGTTTATTATTTTCCCAAAGAAGTGATTGAGAGTGCGCTTTTAAAGAAAAATTCCTTTTATGTATTACCTTATAAATGCACAGTAAATTCTCAAGTAACCCAGATGGACAGAAATACCCCTTCCTTAAGTAGCAAATAATGTAATTCGAATAATCAACTTCATGAAAATTTGAAAAAGAAATTGAAAATAATTTCGTAAAAAATATTGAAATAATTGCTACACAACTTTTTGGGACAATTACATATGAATTGTCTTCCCATATTCTCACTCCAGAATTTCAGTCCTTTTTTGCGATGAGGGATAACCCTGGATAATCTAATCCGGGTTAATCGAGGGTCTAGTGCATTTTTCTAAATATTTTTAAAACGTCGAAACGTATTTAAATAGTACCGATAATAAGCATTTAGTTCATTCTGAAAATTTTCAAAAATTCATGATTAAAGCATAGATCTGATAAACAGTGTTTTCATGTATAATTTACTCCTTTTTTATAACCTTCTTTCACTTAAATAAGAGGGAATGGGGAATGATATAAGAAAATAAGAAGCGAAAGAAAAACAAAGTATTTCTGGAGGAAAAGGTCCCAATATTAGCTTAAGTTCAACTCACAATTAACCTCTAAAAGGTAATTATTACAGAACAGAAAAATTTCACTTAGAAAAATCAAATTAGTTTCTTAAAATTCATTGATTACAATAAAATACGTAAAGCAAATTGGAACTTACCAGAAAGAGTAAATTCTCTTTAACTTTAATTCAATGTCGTATCGTATCTGTCGAGGAAAATTTCAGGCAAAACAGAGCTGTTATGGAGATTCACCGTGCACTATGATATGAACCAATAGCTGATGAAATGAAGAGCTCAAGAAGATGCGTTACGAATCACTCCTTCGGACAGGCTCCCTCCCCCCCCCCAAAGCACACAAAAATTTCTGGAATTCTCTGGTCAAGAACCCTCACAGAATCTACAGTTTCAAGATGAAATGTTTGTTATTACAGCAACGCTCCCTTTGAGAACAGGAAGTACACACCCAGACCCAGGTGGACACAGACACAACCAAAACTCGTAAATCTTTCAAGGCATGCCTCACTGACAAAATTAAAATCCCCCCTACCTGCCCCATCCCTTTTCAACCTATTATTGTGACCGAACTGTTATCTTTACAGAAGAATGGACTGCTGGACACATCTGGTTAACAAGCGAAATTTTACAGAAGCGAGACTTCTCCATTCAGGAGGGCTTCTTATCTCTTATCCCGTAATGAGTCACCGAAGGGGGTGTCCTTCCCTTTGAGGGTGAGGAAAACAAGGTCGTTCGTCGTTGTTGACCGGGGGTAGTGAGGTGAGAGGCGTTTGTAATTTTCGGTAATCGAAAAACATCGAGGGGTACATTTTGGTCTTTCCGAAAAGGGTTCGGAACGCGATTTTATGCGCTCCGGTGCGTTCCGGTTAAAATGTAAAAATTTACTGAAAACCAAGAAGTACCGGAGCTCCGCTCCGGTGCAATTTAAGCCCTGCTACAGTCTCCCAATTTCTCCTTTTTCAATGTTGTCAACTCTGGTTAAAAAATACCGTTTTTAGTTTACGCTCTCCAAAATAGCTAATTACAACTTTTTGTTAATTAATGGGAACAATTTTTAAACCATTACTAGACGTTTTCCTTTACTCTAACGATCGACAGTGGTAAACAGGGTAAAATCAAAATAGTCCTTGATCTCTCTTTTGAGTTTCAGTTTCCAAGGAAACAAGAAAAGTAAAAAAAATTAATTTGTTTACTACTACTCAACATGCTATGGACTCTTAGCAACTAATTTTTTTTATCATCAATGGGAAAACCAGTTACTACATCATATAAGTAAAAGTTTACAGCAAATATTTTTTCAACCGCCTTATTAACGGGAGTTTCCAAAATTCACATAGAAGCAAATCTGAAAACATAATTTTATGTGTGTGAAACTGTAAAATTAAGAAACACCTATTTATAAATTTTGAAAATATTTTTGAAACTAAAAAATTGATACCTTTTTTGCCAAGGAATTTGAATTGATTGAGTCTTTTATTTGGTAACTTCTCTTAACTTTATTTGATTCATTTAAAATTAATTATAATTTCATTTTTAAATAATAGCCGTGTGTCAGATTAGCTAAAGCCCTGGATAGCAAAGCTTCCAGTAACAGCAAAGTAACGTAGCTTCATCCAGGGCTTTAAGATTCGCCTCTCTCTGAAAGGTTTTTAATTCAGTAACTGGTTTTATTCGTAAGTATATTTGAATTCTATTAGTGAACGATTTTTCTGCATAGTCTGAAGCCTGAGAAAAAGTTTCAATGCTGAATTTAAAAACCACAGCTGAAAATATAACACAAGAAAGGTTTAAGGGTTCAAAAATGGCAACGAAAAAAAATCATTTAAAGGAATTGTGGAAATAACAAAAATCTTACCCTGAAAAACTATACCATCATGCCTTACAGACATAGAAAAATTTATTAACTAATTCGTGTTCAACAATCCCCTATGGTAACGAAATCCTTTCTCTAAATGAGATCTTACCATTTTCAGACTAAGGTCTATGCTTTTGTTTTTTCATCAGTTAAAGAAAAAGCTTTCAGTTCGAAAGGTAATTTAAGATAAGTGGTTTTATAGCTATTGATTTATCTTCAAGATAAAAGAGATCGTTTCCAAATATAACAAAGAAATAACAGAAATATAGATATTTTTGTCTGGAATCAAATATAAAAATACATAATATCATTCTTCACAATAAATATAGATTTATTAGAAATATAGTATGTGAAATTAATTCAATATAAAAATTCATGGCAATCCCAACCATTTCGAAATGGTTTATCTTACCAAAGTAAGACAAGATTTATTTGAAGCCTTTTTAAAAGTAGCCAAGCAGTGTAATAGGGCTTTTTGAAAAATATAAGGGGCCGTTCACAAATACATTACACGTTTAGGGTTCTGTAAGACAATGATATGAAACAAAGTGAAGTTGGGAATATTATAATACTTTTTTCTGCTATGACACTACTATTAAAAAAATTCTTCCACTTCTATTTGATTGAACAGTGAAACTACATAATTCTCAAGTAACGAAGATAGTGATGTTAAAATTTGGGTTTAATTTTAGTTTTAGTATAGTTTAGTTTAGTTTTTAAAAGAAAAACAACACAATGGTCGTTGAAATGTGACACTGTGAGAAAGACGTATGCATATACTGTAAAATCTCCTGAAATTTGTGTTACGGAAACTGTAAATGGCTTCTGAATATATATTGCCTGTTCACACATCAGGAGAAAGGCCGATACCATCAGTTAGATCGCTTATTTTTTGAGTTGATCAACTTGGCAATATTTTGGAATCTGCTATTATATCGTTATTAGTGCCGTTCTAACGCTTTCAAAAGTGACTTAGCGCCGTTCTCCCGTAAGTAAACGATGTGGCGATCCTTATTTAATTCCGCTGATGCGTCTAGTCCACAAAAAAAAAAACCCTTATACCAATGAAAAAACTTTCCTGATTAAGAATTAATAATGAATAATA
This sequence comes from Tetragnatha montana, assembly GCA_963680715.1. Taxonomy (NCBI): domain Eukaryota; kingdom Metazoa; phylum Arthropoda; class Arachnida; order Araneae; family Tetragnathidae; genus Tetragnatha; species Tetragnatha montana. The sequence goes on from OY796685.1 coordinate 33,929,948, forward strand.
TGAAAAACGAGTTATAAAACCAGCTTAAAAAGTTAAGCAGAGCTCAAAATAAATGAACTCTCGAAAACTTCGTATTACCTTCCTATACATCATCTGCAAAAAATATTGAGTGCATCATTTATCTCCTGAATATCGAACATTAAACTGATGCAACCTATGAACTGAAGATGAGTCGCCCTAAGAAACTGTGAAGACTCAACATGTCAGAATCATTCCTAAAAAATCCCCCTGACCCCACAGGAATCTACCTGAAATCGGTTAGCCACAAGGCGGTGCTCTCACGTTTTTAGGATGCACCCTGGGATGTCTCCGTTCTCACGAGACACCCACGTTCTCGCAACGTACCTGCGCCCACATGAAAGTTCGTTGGAGAATTGTTAAAGAGAAGAGAGATATACGAGAATTGAGCTTTAAGTGAATGAAAAAAGGTTTTGAAGTAAAGAGTGGGGTCAGGGATGTAGGGGAGGGATGGTGAGAGAGGTTTCAAGTTCAGGTGAGGAAAAGTTCAACTGTTTCTTATCTTAAGAGGATTGGTTGGATGGAATTGTTTACAAGTCTGTTGTTGTTTTCTATTAATCTTTTAAACGTCTAACCGAGGTAATTAAAAGTCTGTGAGTAGTATATTGCCCGACAAACTACAGCAGATTCCAATCTTTAATGTTTTAATAAAAATTAGTATAATAATAAGGCAGTGTTTTTCCACCTGGGTGCCACGAGAAATAACAAATGATCATTGAAGGTTTTTAAGTAAAAATTAAATAGAGCATTCGCACATGACGTCACTTGGAGGACAAACACAACGTTGCTAAGGCTGTTTGTTGTTAGGGGCGGGAATTAGAAGCATCCAATAGAAGCATTCGCACATGATGTCACTGGCGGGCAAAAACAACGTTGCTAAGGCCGTTGTTAGGCCGAGTCATGTGATTGAAAATGCTCTATTTATAATTTTAATTTGAACAAATAATTAAAACACTTTGTTGGTTTTATAGTTTTTAAATACATTGTACTTTCAAATAATGAAAATATTTTTTTATAATTTCTATTGAATCTATTGGGTTATGGAGTTTTATTAAAATTAACTTTAATTATAAGACTATAAAAATCCGACATTAATTTACGAATATCTGTCTAGTTTTTAGGATTGGGTTTAAAGGATCCTATTTTATTTCTGCTACACCCTAAATCTTTTAATTGCATTTAACCTTTACAAAGTGACTCATGCTGAATGATTTATGAAAAGTTTTGTTAACATTTATTTGAATTTAAAAGCTTGGGGAAACTTGAATATCCTTAATCTTATATTATATAATTATATTATTAATTATAATTATAATAACTAATATTATATTACAATTATTATCTTTCTAGTGAACGGGGATGTAACTCACAGGTAATGGAGTTTTGGGTCATTTGCGACAAGTTAACAAATAGAATAATGATCATAAAAGAGTTTTGTGAATACAAGCAAATTTTTGCAAAGAAAGTTTTGTGAAATTTATCAAGTTTAGAACTACTTATTCTTCTCAAAAACATAAAGAAATTAAAACTATAATGAAGGAGTATTTGGATATTTTTTAATTAATGAAGGTATTAAAGTAATAGAAGGCCGATTTTAAGAGTTATTATAACACATTGCTATTAAATTATAGACTTAAAACTATACTCATGTAAAACATAAATCTTTTTATAAGAGGCAGAGGCTTATAATCACATAGTGAACACAGTTCACCACGAGGGGAATTTTTAAATTAAATGTTTGACTTATTTTCATTCATGATATGCATCTTACGGAAATTTTTGATATACCGCCTAAAAGTGTCGCAAAGTAAAAAAATGTACATAAATGTCGACAAAGTTAAATCTTATCTGTATTGTAACTTGTAACTCATTCTGTCTTTTCACTCACCGCCGTATCGACCAGCACGGGTTTCCTTCGAGTTAACTCTCAGCGAGAGGAGACCCTCTGATTCAGGCTAAAACGTTATCGACCAACCAAAACTCGAGAGGTAACCTCCCGAAAAAGGGTTGAAATCTAACCCCCCAACTTTGGCGGGTTAACCCAGTTGTAATTGTACACAATAAAAAAGGGGGGATAGTTAGGGGTGCCGTAGCGGAAACCAAAAAGGGGTTCACAAATGGAGACAGAACATATAATCACAACAAATGTTGGCCACTTACCTCAATCTAGGGACATCCAATAACTGCTCACTGTAAATTCACTCAAGATGAATACTGACACTTTTCATTAATAATAAGTGGTTTATTCTTGGCTAGATGTTCTTTACATTAGATTTCACTACACAATTTCCGTTACTATTCACCAAACCAATCACCAAAGCAAAGCCACGCCACAAAAATACAAGCCACAAAAACACACCTCTATCTCCACAAACACAAAGCCAACTTACTCTACTACGTCCCAAGCCAAAACTCGACCGGTCCAAACCTGCTCCCCCAGACCCCCTGTGTTTGGATAAGAGGAGCGCCATCTGGTGAATGGGAGCGCCATCTAGTGGTCGCCTCCGAAACCTAACATCCTCCCACCTTTAATTTGAGGACCAAGGGACAAATTAAACCCTAATCTACACACACTATCATAAAAATGACAAAAACACATTATAGCACAAAGTCATGGAAAAGCTACAATTACAAATTTGCCCTTCCCCAAAATGACACAATTAAAACTACTCATATTCCAAAATGGCACAATACAAATTCCAAAATGGCAAAATACGGACATTCCAAAAATGGCAAAATACACATTCCAAATTGGCACAATACAAACATTCCAACATGAAAACTGGCACAAAATACAAAATTGCTATACCCAAATAACCTGACCAAAAACCCCTCTGTAATATTATGCGACATATCTCAAATCACACAAAAGACCTTACATTTCAATAACATAAAATGGAAAAAAACACTAATTACACTTATACACTAAATTCATACAAAGAAACACAAAATTAGGTATGTGCTCCCACCACTTGCACGAACACCTCTCCACAGTGTTCTAATTTCAAAATTAGTACAGTTCTGTACGTGTCTTGGCCCGTATCCCAGTACACCGCTCCATCTTCCAGCTCCATGGTCTCTCCGTTCAGTTTCTTTCGAGGCGTCCCTTCCTCCCACCACAGAAAGCAGTGGAAGTGGCCAGCATCCTTTTCCAGGTCCATGGCCTCTTCGCTCCGTTCCTTCCGAGGCTTTCCCTCCTCCCACCACCGAAAGCAGTGGAGGTGGCCAACATCCTTCAGGGCCATTTGCAGGAAGGCCCGTTTAATATCCGTTACGACTGCTCTCTGCTCTGTGGTCGTCTCGGAGCCCCCGTCGCACCGCCGGTGCTTTCTCGATGATGTCAGGCCCATCTCTCGAGCAGCCGTTCAGGGAAGGGGACTCTTGAGGTCCGCCCAACACGTTGACCACTGGCCCGACTCTCTTGGTCAAAATGTCCGGCTCCATCACGGGGTGGTGCGGCAGAAATGCCTCTCTCACCAATAGGGCCTGAGGAGAAACCCCTTCTGTCACTCCGTCCGTCAGGCCGTCCTCGCATGCCTCACTTATTTCCATCGTCTGAGTGGCGTCGGCCCCTGTGTCCTGAAGGCCTATCGTCCCGAGCCCGCACAGATCCGTCTCTGTCACGGATCCCTCCCTAATGTGAAGACTCGTGGCCAACATCGCAGACGCAGGAGTGATGTTCCTAACGCCATCCCCCTCAAACAACCCCGCGGCCGTAGGCAAATTCTCTTTCCTAACCCTAATGTCCGCGCTATCTGTCCACGTCCACGCGACTTTCGTCTCGTTAAGTTGGTAAGTCGTGTTACCACTACCGCACACCGTTTCCCCTTCTACAATATCCTTCACCATAAACTTAATATAACAAAATTTAGCTCTAAATTCGTGACTTTCATCACATTCTCTGTCTAAATCCTCATCCGTTGCCTTCTCCTCTAACATAAGATCCAATATCTTGTCGTCAGCCTCCCTAATCCGTCCCATACGATCTTTCAAATTTTCTATACCTGTACTTAAACTACTTCTATCAGGATTATCTTTCACTAATTCCCTTACTAGATTATCAAAAGCATCTTTAAAACTTCTTCGTTCACTCCTGCGCCTAAGCTGCTCCGTCTCCATCGCCACGACACGTGTTACGTTAACCCTAACTATCGAAAAGAATTCCAGGGATCGAGATCCTGGCTGGCTCGCCAATTATGTAATTGAACACAATAAAAAAGGGGGGATAGTTAGGGGTGCCGTAGCGGAAACCAAAAAGGGGTCTACAAATGGAGACAGAACATAAAATCACAACAAATGTTGGCCACTTACCTCAATCTAGGGACATCCAATAACTGCTCACTGTAAATTCACTCAAGATGAATACTGACACTTTTCATTAATAATAAGTGGTTTATTCTTGGCTAGATGTTCTTTACATTAGATTTCACTACACAATTTCCGTTACTATTCACCAAACCAATCACCAAAGCAAAGCCACGCCACAAAAATACAAGCCACAAAAACACACCTCTATCTCCACAAACACAAAGCCAACTTACTCTACTACGTCCCAAGCCAAAACTCGACCGGTCCAAACCTGCTCCCCCAGACCCCCTGTGTTTGGATAAGAGGAGCGCCATCTGGTGAATGGGAGCGCCATCTAGTGGTCGCCTCCGAAACCTAACATCCTCCCACCTTTAATTTGAGGACCAAGGGACAAATTAAACCCTAATCTACACACACTATCATAAAAATGACAAAAACACATTATAGCACAAAGTCATGGAAAAGCTACAATTACAAATTTGCCCTTCCCCAAAATGACACAATTAAAACTACTCATATTCCAAAATGGCACAATACAAATTCCAAAATGGCAAAATACGGACATTCCAAAAATGGCAAAATACACATTCCAAATTGGCACAATACAAACATTCCAACATGAAAACTGGCACAAAATACAAAATTGCTATACCCAAATAACCTGACCAAAAACCCCTCTGTAATATTATGCGACATATCTCAAATCACACAAAAGACCTTACATTTCAATAACATAAAATGGAAAAAAACACTAATTACACTTATACACTAAATTCATACAAAGAAACACAAAATTAGGTATGTGCTCCCACCACTTGCACGAACACCTCTCCACAGTGTTCTAATTTCAAAATTAGTACAGTTCTGTACGTGTCTTGGCCCGTATCCCAGTACACCGCTCCATCTTCCAGCTCCATGGTCTCTCCGTTCAGTTTCTTTCGAGGCGTCCCTTCCTCCCACCACAGAAAGCAGTGGAAGTGGCCAGCATCCTTTTCCAGGTCCATGGCCTCTTCGCTCCGTTCCTTCCGAGGCTTTCCCTCCTCCCACCACCGAAAGCAGTGGAGGTGGCCAACATCCTTCAGGGCCATTTGCAGGAAGGCCCGTTTAATATCCGTTACGACTGCTCTCTGCTCTGTGGTCGTCTCGGAGCCCCCGTCGCACCGCCGGTGCTTTCTCGATGATGTCAGGCCCATCTCTCGAGCAGCCGTTCAGGGAAGGGGACTCTTGAGGTCCGCCCAACACGTTGACCACTGGCCCGACTCTCTTGGTCAAAATGTCCGGCTCCATCACGGGGTGGTGCGGCAGAAATGCCTCTCTCACCAATAGGGCCTGAGGAGAAACCCCTTCTGTCACTCCGTCCGTCAGGCCGTCCTCGCATGCCTCACTTATTTCCATCGTCTGAGTGGCGTCGGCCCCTGTGTCCTGAAGGCCTATCGTCCCGAGCCCGCACAGATCCGTCTCTGTCACGGATCCCTCCCTAATGTGAAGACTCGTGGCCAACATCGCAGACGCAGGAGTGATGTTCCTAACGCCATCCCCCTCAAACAACCCCGCGGCCGTAGGCAAATTCTCTTTCCTAACCCTAATGTCCGCGCTATCTGTCCACGTCCACGCGACTTTCGTCTCGTTAAGTTGGTAAGTCGTGTTACCACTACCGCACACCGTTTCCCCTTCTACAATATCCTTCACCATAAACTTAATATAACAAAATTTAGCTCTAAATTCGTGACTTTCATCACATTCTCTGTCTAAATCCTCATCCGTTGCCTTCTCCTCTAACATAAGATCCAATATCTTGTCGTCAGCCTCCCTAATCCGTCCCATACGATCTTTCAAATTTTCTATACCTGTACTTAAACTACTTCTATCAGGATTATCTTTCACTAATTCCCTTACTAGATTATCAAAAGCATCTTTAAAACTTCTTCGTTCACTCCTGCGCCTAAGCTGCTCCGTCTCCATCGCCACGACACGTGTTACGTTAACCCTAACTATCGAAAAGAATTCCAGGGATCGAGATCCTGGCTGGCTCGCCAATTATGTAATTGAACACAATAAAAAAGGGGGGATAGTTAGGGGTGCCGTAGCGGAAACCAAAAAGGGGTCTACAAATGGAGACAGAACATAAAATCACAACAAATGTTGGCCACTTACCTCAATCTAGGGACATCCAATAACTGCTCACTGTAAATTCACTCAAGATGAATACTGACACTTTTCATTAATAATAAGTGGTTTATTCTTGGCTAGATGTTCTTTACATTAGATTTCACTACACAATTTCCGTTACTATTCACCAAACCAATCACCAAAGCAAAGCCACGCCACAAAAATACAAGCCACAAAAACACACCTCTATCTCCACAAACACAAAGCCAACTTACTCTACTACGTCCCAAGCCAAAACTCGACCGGTCCAAACCTGCTCCCCCAGACCCCCTGTGTTTGGATAAGAGGAGCGCCATCTGGTGAATGGGAGCGCCATCTAGTGGTCGCCTCCGAAACCTAACATCCTCCCACCTTTAATTTGAGGACCAAGGGACAAATTAAACCCTAATCTACACACACTATCATAAAAATGACAAAAACACATTATAGCACAAAGTCATGGAAAAGCTACAATTACAAATTTGCCCTTCCCCAAAATGACACAATTAAAACTACTCATATTCCAAAATGGCACAATACAAATTCCAAAATGGCAAAATACGGACATTCCAAAAATGGCAAAATACACATTCCAAATTGGCACAATACAAACATTCCAACATGAAAACTGGCACAAAATACAAAATTGCTATACCCAAATAACCTGACCAAAAACCCCTCTGTAATATTATGCGACATATCTCAAATCACACAAAAGACCTTACATTTCAATAACATAAAATGGAAAAAAACACTAATTACACTTATACACTAAATTCATACAAAGAAACACAAAATTAGGTATGTGCTCCCACCACTTGCACGAACACCTCTCCACAGTGTTCTAATTTCAAAATTAGTACAGTTCTGTACGTGTCTTGGCCCGTATCCCAGTACACCGCTCCATCTTCCAGCTCCATGGTCTCTCCGTTCAGTTTCTTTCGAGGCGTCCCTTCCTCCCACCACAGAAAGCAGTGGAAGTGGCCAGCATCATTTTCCAGGTCCATGGCCTCTTCGCTCCGTTCCTTCCGAGGCTTTCCCTCCTCCCACCACCGAAAGCAGTGGAGGTGGCCAACATCCTTCAGGGCCATTTGCAGGAAGGCCCGTTTAATATCCGTTACGACTGCTCTCTGCTCTGTGGTCGTCTCGGAGCCCCCGTCGCACCGCCGGTGCTTTCTCGATGATGTCAGGCCCATCTCTCGAGCAGCCGTTCAGGGAAGGGGACTCTTGAGGTCCGCCCAACACGTTGACCACTGGCCCGACTCTCTTGGTCAAAATGTCCGGCTCCATCACGGGGTGGTGCGGCAGAAATGCCTCTCTCACCAATAGGGCCTGAGGAGAAACCCCTTCTGTCACTCCGTCCGTCAGGCCGTCCTCGCATGCCTCACTTATTTCCATCGTCTGAGTGGCGTCGGCCCCTGTGTCCTGAAGGCCTATCGTCCCGAGCCCGCACAGATCCGTCTCTGTCACGGATCCCTCCCTAATGTGAAGACTCGTGGCCAACATCGCAGACGCAGGAGTGATGTTCCTAACGCCATCCCCCTCAAACAACCCCGCGGCCGTAGGCAAATTCTCTTTCCTAACCCTAATGTCCGCGCTATCTGTCCACGTCCACGCGACTTTCGTCTCGTTAAGTTGGTAAGTCGTGTTACCACTACCGCACACCGTTTCCCCTTCTACAATATCCTTCACCATAAACTTAATATAACAAAATTTAGCTCTAAATTCGTGACTTTCATCACATTCTCTGTCTAAATCCTCATCCGTTGCCTTCTCCTCTAACATAAGATCCAATATCTTGTCGTCAGCCTCCCTAATCCGTCCCATACGATCTTTCAAATTTTCTATACCTGTACTTAAACTACTTCTATCAGGATTATCTTTCACTAATTCCCTTACTAGATTATCAAAAGCATCTTTAAAACTTCTTCGTTCACTCCTGCGCCTAAGCTGCTCCGTCTCCATCGCCACGACACGTGTTACGTTAACCCTAACTATCGAAAAGAATTCCAGGGATCGAGATCCTGGCTGGCTCGCCAATTATGTAATTGAACACAATAAAAAAGGGGGGATAGTTAGGGGTGCCGTAGCGGAAACCAAAAAGGGGTCTACAAATGGAGACAGAACATAAAATCACAACAAATGTTGGCCACTTACCTCAATCTAGGGACATCCAATAACTGCTCACTGTAAATTCACTCAAGATGAATACTGACACTTTTCATTAATAATAAGTGGTTTATTCTTGGCTAGATGTTCTTTACATTAGATTTCACTACACAATTTCCGTTACTATTCACCAAACCAATCACCAAAGCAAAGCCACGCCACAAAAATACAAGCCACAAAAACACACCTCTATCTCCACAAACACAAAGCCAACTTACTCTACTACGTCCCAAGCCAAAACTCGACCGGTCCAAACCTGCTCCCCCAGACCCCCTGTGTTTGGATAAGAGGAGCGCCATCTGGTGAATGGGAGCGCCATCTAGTGGTCGCCTCCGAAACCTAACACCCAGTTAACCCTGGGTTTCCTCGAGTTTATTTACATTTGAGCGCCATCTTTTCTCGCTAACATGGATGTGGGATATGGATTTATTTCTATAAGACAAAATAGTAATTATTTTTAATTTCTAAAACGATGTGATTTGATAAAAGTACTATTGAAGCTGTGGTGGTAGAAATAGAAGCAGATCTTGAATCTAAAACTAGTCGAAACAATGCAATATCTCCGCTCATGAAGACTGCCATTTGACGGCCATCCGATTTTTTTGCATTCATAAATCAACAGCTTAGTATTGGTTAAATTAGCCAGAATTAGATATCATTAGCTTCTGTCATTCAGTAAGTCTTGGTTCATAACATGCAAATCATTAAAAATTCATTTGTATTATTAATGTGTTCGGGAGTGTTCTGATTACTTGAGCTCTGAAACATATTTTGTTCATTTCAGAAGCAGAAAGTTTTATACTAAATTCGTGTTTCCATCTGTTCTGGGTGCTCTTGATTGCACATTAATAAAATTAAATTTTCAGCAGAAATATTGCATTGTTTGTATCAGTTCTAGATAGTAGATCTGTTTAATTTCTTCCACCACAGCTTCAATAGTGTTTTTATCATATCTGAATTGTTTTTAAAAGTATAAATAATCCAAATCATCAAAATAAAGTTCTTTAATTTATATAGAATATCCAGTCTCCTCTCAATTTTTTGAAAGAATTCTATATCTTTCCATATTCTTATTGTGTTTTTAATAAAGTTATTATTCATAAAGTTATTTTCATATGATTTTGCTTGTATGAATTTATAGAGAAATTCCTATAATTTTGATTTGAAATAATTAAATAAACTACTATGGATAGTTTACTAGAAATAAAAAACTATAAACTGTAGCAGTCAAGAAATGTGAAATGATTTTAAAAATTTCCCCCAGAACTAATTAAGTTGAAAATAATTATTCCCCTTTCATTTCTCTAGCTTTCAATTATTTTGCTTAGTTTTTTATTTATTTCTTCATCTTGAACTGTGTAAATATAAACTTTTTAGCATTCTAACCACCCCTAGTACTGGCTTATCAGAGTTCTTAATTAGAGATGTATTAACTTCATCACACAACTAAAAAAAAATTTAAAAAAAAACATGAAAACTTTATAACTTTAAGAAAATATTTTTAAGTCATCCAATTTCTCATTCTATCAAAGATAACAAGATTGATATGCTAAAATTTCCCCCATATAGGGTATGGCTGTATATTAAAATTTATGCAGTCTTTATCTCATTATTACCCTTCATTATATGGTTATTGGTTATCATTAAAATGTTCCAATGAATTCTTCTTATATAACTATACTTTTTATTGTATAATTTTCCCCATTTAAAATTGTATTGTCAAATTTTTCAGTAATCATCAAGCTGTTTTATGCATAAAATATTAGTTTATTTTTATTTTAGTTTAAGTATTTATATTAAAACAAAGATGTACAGTTGGGGAAAAAAAAAACGACTCAGTTGAGATTTCTGACGAACCACTTGGGTTAGGAAGACAAACAAGGTGTCATTTTTCATGTCATAAAGTATTCTTTAAATGAGAAAAATTTCGAGTCCTTAGGGGGTCGTCTTCATATTAAACGACACACTAACTTTTTTTTTCCTATAGAGACCCCCAATTATTATGGAATTTTCTGAAAGAGCATCCTCATAAACCCCCAAATACCAAGTTTCATTCAAATCGTGCGGTAAATAAAGATTTTACGTTTTGGGGGTCGTCTCCAGAGTGAGAAGGGTTAATTTTCTGTAAACACTACTTAAAACCGGTGAGATAGTAAGAATTTTACTCACCACTTTAATGTTTATTGAAAAGTTTATAAGTAATTTATTGAAATTTTGTATCAAATTTAAGTTTTAATTTAAGTTATGGTGATTAAAATAAGGCGACTGTTTCCAGAAAAAGCATTCGCCGGTATACATTTCGCAGCGGTATATGGTCCCTTAAAGAGTGGGAATTTAGTTTAATTCGGTTTTTTCCAAAACTATTAAATGAAATCGACTGAAATTTTGGTTTTCCACATAAAATTACTACCAAAATCGATTACCATAAAAATATTAAAAGATTTTAAAATTTAATTTTTGAGTCAAAATTAGATGTTAATTATCTATCTATTAACCATTAAATATCGCTATAAAAGCATAATTATTTTGTTTGGGGACACAAATTTGATCTAAATTCAAAGTTTCATGTTTTTACGCCGAAAACTTTTTGACAAATTTCACATTGAATGGTTGACATTTCAAAAATTTATTATGCTTCTATTTGGATACTTACATGGATGAAACTTGGTATTTGGGGGTTCATGGGGATGCTCTTTCAGAAAAACGCATAATAATTGGGGGTCCCCATAGGAAAAACAAAAGTTAGTGTATCGTTTAATATGAAGACGACCCCCTAAGGACTCGAAATTTTTTTCATTTAAAGAATACTTTATGACATGAAAAATGACACCTTGTTTGTCTTCCTAACCCAAGTGGTTCGTCAGAAATCTCAACTGAGTCGTTTTTTATTTCCCCAACTGTACAAAGCATATAGGAAAATAATTATTTTAGCCATGGAGAAATTTTAAAATCCTATTTAGGCAATAGTAATAATTTTTCTTCAGAAAACAGTTTATATGAGTTCTATCAGAAGTAAAATGTTCACAAATTTCTAGTAGTAGTACATTTCTGGTAGGTAGCCGTATTTTGTTATCGCTTGTTTGAGGGCATGGTGAGTTATATTTTTTAATCTAATAAAATCCGTCTTCATAACATGGAAAAATACGTATTTTAGGTTATTTTTCTTGAAATAGAAAGCTTAAAATATTTAAAAAACAGTTTACACTGGACACAATTAAGAATTCATTAAAAGGTCATAAGTGGTTTAAGTTAGAATCATATTTATCACAATTAAATAGACGGGCAAAAGTACGAACCATGTACTTCTATACCTCTGATCATTACTTTTAACAACTAACTGTAAAAAACGGCTGCTGATATAAAGAAAACAAAAATTTACACTTCAAAAACAATATTAGCTTTTCAGAATATTATTGAAACCTTATTTTGATGTTCCACAAAGAAAAGAAACAAGTTGTATGTACTTAACTTTATTTAAAACAATATATATTTAAAATTTAGAACTAATAAATTTATTTGACTTTAGCTCATAACTAATTTTTTGGATAGAAATCACTGTAAAATTAGGTCTATATTTACCAAATCATAATTCAATAAAGAATTAGGGGAGAGTGGAGCATCTTGGGACAGTCACCTATTCTGGGCTTAATTTTAAATATCTTAGTCATAAAAAGGAAATTAAATTGCTAAATGGTACTTTGTGTTCCTATGAGTATAAAAAAAATTATGATAAATCATTAAACAAAAATTGGAACACACAAATAGAATATTACCCTTAATCATTTTACTTCCAAAAGCATTCAAATAATTAAACCATCCATTTTAACATTAGCAAGATATTCAGTCGAAAAAATTAGTGATTGTAGATTTCAAAATGACAAGAAGAAAAAGCTGAGAAAAAAATCATGTCCAAATAAACAAATAAAAAATTACTTAAGAGCATTCTTAGCCAAAAGTTCATAATAAGCTCGTTTGGCTATTTGAACCTTCGCTTTTTCACTCGCAGCATTTGCTTTTTCCTTCTTAGCTTTCATTTGGGCCTCATGAACCTTTATGACAGCCCAGAACTAAGAACCCAGGTGATAGTTTTTTTTATTGAGAATTCTTGTTCTAAACTTCTACCAAAAAATATTTTTAGAGTGGGAGTTCTTGGACTAATTGGGCATCAATTTGAAAACTTCAGAATAACATTTTGAAGCCGTTTTAACATATTCAAAAAATATAAACTAGATGATAGTTATTAAAACTTACGGTTTATAAACCAAAGTAACAAGAAAAATGTCAAAATTAAAATTTATAATTAGTTTTCAAAAATATGGTGAAAAAAAGACAAAGTTAATTCACATTCTCTTATTATTTATTGTAAGAACGAACAGTTATTTATCGTAAATTATACTTAATGAAGCCTATATCAAAAGAAAAAAAATATTGATTGTATATTTTATTATTTGGTCACATGTGTTCTCCGGCTTGTGTGCTTGATCTCAAGGATCCGCTATATCACAAACAGGGAATATTTCTTCTCATCAGACATTTTAAGGTTATATGTTCACAGGTGAAGGAAGATGAGCTTGCGTTTTGGATTTGGGATTGATCACATATATATTCTCCAGAAAAAAGAGAAATTTTACTGGCTTCAGAGAGAGAAAATACACCCAGTGCAAGGATTTCGCGCGGTTTTTTTTTGAAGCAAAGATTGAAATTGTAAACATATTTATTTACATCATGTGATTCATATGCCCAATCAGAGACGGGCTTAAATAACCTCGCTCCCAGGTTCTCTCACTCCGAGAGATAACCCACGGGTAAGGAAACCCTTAGCTGGTCGATAACACTTGAAAGTGAACCCTAGGGTTTCCTTCAAACCCTAGTTTCCTTACCCGAGGGTTAACCCTGGGTTTCCTCGTGTTGGTCGATACGGCTGTCAGTAATGCAACGTGCTTTCGAATCCTTTTGTATCAGAAAACCGCACAGGAGAAAGCTGATAGGTTATTCTTTTGTGTCCAACTTTTTATCACATTCTCTCTCAATGGTTATTTTATACTATATCTTTGCAACAGTGGATGTAGTACTTGAATCAAATGGTGTACTTATAATCACTATGTTTAAATGAAAAATTATAATTTTTTTTGGGTGTTTCCATGAGCTGTTTAGGATGGAAGTGGCATAATTAAATAAAAAAATTTGAGATAAGCGTAGATTTTGATTTAGGAAATATCCAGATGGCGTTATAAAAGATAACAACTTTAATTATTACTCGAAACTACAAATTGGAATAAACTATACTTTACTGATACCAGCTTTAAACATTTTCACTTTAATCCAAAAAAACTTTGACCTTTTTCTGTGTTCATGTCCTCATGTATTTAATAATTATAACTAGATTTAGATAACAAATTAAAAATTTTCAGTCACTTTTTCTACCCAAAAATTACTACATGGCTTCACTTATGTAATCAAATTCCATGTACTGGATTTTTCTTACCGGATTGGTTAAGGCTACCTTTTTATGATGGAATAATCAAAATTCTACAGTAAAATCATCGTTTTTAAATTGTTAGTCTGTTCTGAGCTAAGCACTTTAGAAAACTTTCCCAAGACTTCTTATTTGAATAGTTAATTATTTCCTAATCGAAAATATTATCTCATAATACAGGTTACAATTTACTTCTAAAACTGCTTAACAGTTTCGGTTATGGGAACAGGTCCAGGGCTATTTCTGCCAGCGATCCATCCCTTATGAGCGCACAATCACCCCCCAGTCATTACCAGAACCTAACTAAGCCTAATGACCAGAATATTTAACGAAACGCCGTAGTTCCATTCAACGATAATAACAATCAGCACCAAACCAACTTCCCAACAAGAGCAGTTTCCCACCAAATTAAGCCGCACTAACCGTCATTCGTACACAAAACGGAACAACGAAAGCATTCAATGGAGTGAGCTGAAAATTAATTAATGGAATGTTCTACGTGTACAAAGGGTGAATGTCTGTGTTATAGCTCCCAACGGATCTCGGAATTTGAAGATTTTGGGTGCGTTGATGGAAAATGTCGCTCGCTCGCAATGAGGTATTAAAGATGTGGCCAACCATAGATACTAACTTAAAACTATTTTACATAGTATAAGTTCGTTAACAACAATTTTAGAATAGTTTCAGTTCGGTTAATTCAGAAATGGGTGGAGATACATGTGAAATTAACGTAGTCATATTCTGAATATGATATGGTATATGTGACACTTTTGAATGAAATAGTTAAAAAAAAGAGGAGTGTTACATTACCGTGAGCCATAGAACTAAAAATTAACAGAATTAATTGGACAAAACTCGATTTGGATGATGATATTCAGGTGATTTGAACCGAAATGGAAAAATAAAGAGATTTGTAAAATAAAAAAAAATTATTACGTACGGAATGTAGTAGTTAATATATACAGTGGTATTATTAGTTTCAATGAAACTAGAAGATAATGCTTTCTACATTGCGAAAAGTACAGAATTATAGGGCGTTATGTCGTACTAAAGCAACATTTGAATGGTTTGAAAATTGAAAGCCTTGTAAAGTCTGTCTGTCCTAGCAAGGCACGAGTGGCAAACCTAAAATCAGTACCCACAGCAGAAAAAACAGTGGCGAAAAAGCCATAAAGATGGTTATCTCACTTCTATTAGATACCCGATACCCTGCACTCGCCACAGCTTTCTCTGCTGTGGGTACGGATTTTAGGTTTGCCACTCGTGCCTTGCTAGGGCAGACAGACTTTACAAGTACAGCTCCCGCAAAAAAAAAAAAAAAAAAGTCACATTGATCCATCGATGGGTAGGCTGGCTGGGGATGCCAATTTTGGCGATTAATTGACAGTTTGGGCAAAGGAAACTGGGCAACCCGGACCAACCCCCTTGTAAAAATTTAATCATGATGTACTTTATATAAATATTTTGTATTCAATGTGAACTCTAAAAGTAAGTAGGGTGTCCTTCCCTAGAAAATATTTGGAAATTTGACGCTCAAAGTAGTGTTTTAGCCCATTTTGAGACCCTTTGGGTTACAAAGTTACAAACCCTTTGGTTACACTCGAAAGGAACCGCTCCTTTTAAGCTGCCGACTTATCAAGGCAAAAAAAGCATATAAATAGGAGAAAAATTTCGAGGGGGAAGGGAAGTTCTTAAGAAATTTTTTTTGAAATTTTAGCCTTAAAATTAATGATTTTACTCTTACTCATTTTGAGAAGCATTTGGACTACACCTGAGAAGGTCTGCTCCTTGTAAGTCTCAGAATTTTCAAGGTAAAAAACAGCATACAAATTGGCATCAAAATTACGGAATTCAGATTAGCTGTGGATATTGTTAACAATAATTAGCAAATTTTAACTCTAATTAACACTGTGCTGATTAACTACTGAGTGACCACAGCTACAAAACACGGCTACTAAGAGGCAAAATAAGCAGGGCGTCCTTGGAGATTCTTTGAACGGTTTTACCAAACAGAACTGCCCGAACAGAACTTTTAAATAATTCTCCGAAAATTGCAGAGAAGGGAGAAGCGTTCACGGGCCCTTAATCGAAAAAATTGGAAGATCAGAGACTGCTCGTTGATTAGTTTAATCAAGCTTAGAATTCATAAATAGTAGTATTATTTATACCAATTGCAGAAATGGATGGAGGGAGCAAAATACATTAAAGAGAAAAAATAAGGAGGGTTCAGAAGGTCCCCTGACTTTTTTTCTATTTTCAAAAATTACTCTTCCTTCAAAAATTACTAAGCCTCCCCCCCCGAGCAATAGTAGTCAGTTTATTATAGTATTGGAAAACAATAATTTACTTTTTAAAATTATTATAATACATTTTTAACGTAGATTTAAATTAATATTAAAAATATTTAATCATTAATTATTTCAAGTTATTCTTTAAATAGAGAATTAGTTTCAACGATTAAAATCGAAAATTAACTTTAAGCTGTGTTCATTTTTTACAAATGATAATGATGATGATGATTCTGAAGAAAAAGAAA
The DNA here is from genome assembly GCA_963680715.1 of Tetragnatha montana. NCBI lineage: Eukaryota > Metazoa > Arthropoda > Arachnida > Araneae > Tetragnathidae > Tetragnatha > Tetragnatha montana. Next base: position 33,946,603 of record OY796685.1, read on the forward strand.
CAAATTGTGAACAAAAATAGTAAATTATGAAAAATTGTATAATTATTAATTTCATAAAATAAATATATCGTGCCGCCATCTGTTAAGAAACTGTCAAGTAAATGTACCCACACAAAAAAGATGTAATTGGATTATATACATTTTAATCGAAATCCTCTGTAATTTACTGTAATTTTTTTAATGCAATTTAAAAATAATGTCCCAACTTGGTTGGGACTCTCAACTTTTGAGACGGAATTGGTCTCGTGCTGATTGCGGGCGAACCACTTGGGTTATGAAGATGAAGACAAATAAGGTGTCAATTTTCATGTCATGAAGTATTCTATACACAAAAAAAATTTCGAGTCCTCAGGGGGTCGTTTTCATATTAAACGAAACATTAACTTTCTTTTTCCTATGGGGACCCCCAATTATTATGCGTTTTTCTGAAAGAGCATCCCCATAACCCCCCCCCAAATACCAAGTTTCATTCATGTTAGTATCCAAATAGAAGCATAAAGTATTTTTAAAATGTCAACCATTCAATGTTAATTTTGTGAAAATGTTTTCAGTGTAAAAATATGAACTGGGTCCTTTGTACAAAAAGTTTGGAGACCCCTGCCCTGCAGTAAATGATTAAGAAAAATACTTTACTTGGTTCAATTCCAACTGAACAGTTATTGACCTAATTAAACATTTTAATTCGGGAGTTTGAAATTATTTATGAATATTTCTACCTTTGTTGTTTAAAAGAACCGGGCGATATTTAGCGGGAACTCTAACGGAGTTGTACCAAATACTTTGTAAAATATCAACTCACCACATCTCTTAGGTGAAACCAAGCCCTAAATTAATGGGCATTATTGGAAAAGAGCTGGATTCACATGGGTTGGCACCAATTTGCACATGAATGCCATGGTGATGTATAATTCAATGGAATGGTGCTTTATGTAATATTACCAAACCTTTAGGAGCTTTCTTTAAGGGTGTAAACCTTTAGCATGCTGGAAAGCCCACGTCGGTTCTATTCCGTCAACTGTCCCGTTAAATATCGCCAAGCAATTTTAAACGCCAAAAATTAGAAATATCGCCAAGCAATTTTAAACGCCAAAAATTAGAAATATCGCCAAGCAATTTTAAACGCCAAAAATTAAAAATATTGATCGCCAAAAACTTTACGGACAAACAGATTGAAATACGTAGTTACATCAATGACAATCATAAAAATGAGGCAAAAAATAAATATTCGGCTCCTAAAACTGCTCAGCGATATTAACAGAATTGAACCCCTACATCCACTGAAGACTGTCCATATTATGGTGGTTACTTCCAATGAAAAGGTCCGTGTGATCTTGGGCGAAATTTTGCGAATTTGGCAGGATTCTATCCAAAGACAGTTTTCAACAGGGTTTTAATGCATTTTAAAATTGCAGACGGACTCGATAGGTTCAAGTGTGACATCTACAGTATATATGCTTCACCTACGACCTTGCTATGGTGTACCATAGAAAATATCATCTCTCCTGGGATCCAGATCGGAGGTTCCGCTGTGTGCAGTGCCCTTACTCCACGGATACTAAATGGTTATTTGAAAACCATCTTCGAACTCACTCGGGAGAAAGACCCTACCGATGCGACCAGTGTGGCAAAGGCTTTCTCTCTGAAGAGCACTCTCAAAGTGCACCTCCGCCGCATCCACACTGGAGAGAAACCCTTCTCTTGCATCACCTGTGGTAAAGCGTTCCATACAAAGCCTGCGTTGAGATATCACGATGGGGTGCACTCAGGGGAGAGGCCTTACCTGTGTGGCTTATGTGGAAAAACTTTCTCTGCATTATATATAACCAACGGCAACACGAATACACGCACAGTCCGCATAAACCGTACAGTGGCCAATACTGCCAATTCAGTTGCTCTTGCGCCTCTAATCTCCGCGCTCACGTAATAAATAAGCACACGAGAGATTTCAAGCATATTTGCTCCTCGTGCAACCAAGGCTTTATCTATCCATCGAAACTGAATAACCACATTCAGAAATGCCCCTCTATAGTAAATACAGCAAAGCAACCGAGTAATCAAATTCCATTCTGGTGTTAATCTAAAAGTATAATGTCCTTATACATAATATTAAAAAAAAGAAAATCCTGTTGTTGTTTGGTTCTTTTAAAATTAGCTACAACCCGATTCAGTAACTATCATTTAATGTAATATGCCTAATAAAATCCAAAGTGTGCATATGCAGAGTGTTTCAAATTAATAATAGACTATATCCTAAATAATATTGGAAATTTTAAACTACGAGTGTATAAAAAAATTTTATATTCTGCATTTTCTTAAGTAGACCCCCATGCAGTTGAAACTAGGCTCATCTAATTTTTCACCTCTACTTCTTCACATTGTGGAAATATGTGTCTAGGGGAAATATTTTAGGAACTAGCATATTGTTACACTCTATAGAGGATTTACAATCACATATATGACTCGTACCTAGCAATGGCCTTAGCAATAGAAGCGTTGACCTACAGCAGTTAACAGTTAAAAGAAAATAACTGGTCGTGGAGCATTTGCAATCACTTACAAGTACGGTTAATAACGATAAAAATAACCATAAACATATACGTCTGTTAGGTTTTTTGAATGATAATGGATGGGACTACAACATTTAGGATCGACCGTAACATTATTTATCAATTGATGAGGTCTAGAAGATCTTTCACACCACGTTCAGAGATGAACGTGCGAATTTCAATGGCAAACATCTTTTACTGTCGGATTATGAGAAATTCCTCGAACACGTGTGCTCTTACTCATCACGTTGTGCAAATGCGGTCACCTCGCTTTTAACGAGAGGACATATATTATTGTTAAACCAAAAAAAATCCCTCGAATACATCTTGTTGGTAGCACACAACAACGGCGGTTTCCCTAACGAGATAATGCAATGCCGTGATAACCTCCTGTTTGCTTTTAATAATGGCTAATTGGCTGGGTACCCAGGGAACGGATGTTCAATCAACTGATGGCCTGTTTTCGCTCATCTTGTTAGTGGGGGTTGCTCATTGAATGGCAAATATTGGGCAAGATTGCCTATCACTTAGCAAATAGGGAGTGTGACTGATTTAAATGCAATCAGCTCATATGTTTCGTTCATAAACGTTCTGGAAAGTAATATTGGATGGTGGTATCAGGAGAGAGTTGAAGAGTATTTTGTTTTATTACGCTAAAATTAGATTTGTCACATTTTGAAACGGAGTTAACATCCCATTATTTACGAGTGGATTATGCGTGGGTGTCCCGAAAAAAAGTATTAATGAAACTAACTGTACTACAAACTGTCAACCAGAAGAAAAGGCAACTTAAAACTACTTGCAGCCCTATTGTGCATCAAAAGAACATATTTTCATTGATGCATGAATATTATACTATTTGTATTGCTTGAATCTTGTTATCTGCATTGGGGATTTAAAAGGAGGACCCTGGTGTGTAAGCTAGCCTTATAAAGTCCACTCTATCCCTAGGTGCATTATAAACATCCTGAATGAATAAAATTGGAACAGTCTAAGGGGTGTCGGAATCCTCTTTACGTCAACACAGCTTTCCACATATTGAAAGTACCTTTTCTCAGGATCTATGTAAATACTGGCTTGTAATTTTTAACATACCTTAATTAAATCTATTTCATTACACTGAAATGAAAATTTGGCAAAAAAAAAATATATATATATATATTTTTTACTTTTTTTAATATTTTTACTTATTATCAACAACCATAAAACACCGTTTTTTCAATTTTCATTTTCTCAGAAACTACTGTTTCTATATTGATCTAATATTTTTACTGATTGTTCTTTATATTCTCTAGTTTATACTGAGGTGAAAAATTTCCAAAACAAAATCACATTTTTTTTTTATTAAAATATATTGTGGGGAAAATGCACTGAATTTCATTTTTTACGTAATTTACTGAATTTTTTTTTTAAATTAAAAATTTAGCAAATGGTTAACCCCAATATACCAATATAATTTCACATATATACAGGGTGTTTCAAAAGTCCGTTTCACGGCTTTTATTTGGAACCAACGTATCCTAGGGTCCTGGAAGTAAGGTCTACCCCTAGGTAAGTGACCCTGGAGAATCCATTGAGATGACTTACAGCGCCCCTAGCGGCGAAATAAAAAGTTAAAAAAATTAATTAAAAAACTAAAGGAGATAGAGCAAACTCCTCAGTGAGAGTATTGTTGCCACTGTTATAAGAAACTCACTGAAAAAAATTTCATGAAAATATCGTGAATATTCGCGGAGATATTAGCATGTGAAAATAGCCCTTTTTCAGGCATCAAAAAAGGAAAACTTCAAAATTTTGCAAGTATTTTCAATTTTTTCATTAATTTTTTTTCCATTTAACAAAAAAGATACAAAACTACATAATAACTGTGAAAAAATAGCAAATATTTGAAGTTTTTCTTTTTTGATGCCTGAAAAAGTGCTATTTTCACATGCTAATATCTCCGCGAATATTCACGATATTTTCATGAAATCTTTTTCAGAGAGTTTCTTATAACAGTGGCAACATTACTCTCACTGAGGAGTTTGCTCTATCTCCTTTAGTTTTTTAATTAACTTTTTTAACTTTTTTATTTCGCCGCTAGGGGCGCTGTAAGTCATCTCAATGGATTCTCTAGGGTCACTTACCTAGGGGTAGACCTTACTTCCAGGATCCTAGGATACGTTGGTTCCAAATAAAAGCCGTGAAACGGACTTTTGAAACACCCTGTATATATAATTAACTTATATTCAAAGTTTCAAATCTATGTGTATTATAGGTTTGGAGAAAAAGAAAATCGAAAAAAACGGTGTTTTATGGTTTTTGATAATAAGTAAAAATATTAAAAAAAACGTAAAAAAAATTTTTTTTTCGCCAAATTTTCATTTTAGTGTAATGAAATAGATGTAATTAAGGTATGTTAAAAATTACAAGCTAATATCTATAATAGATCCTGATAAAAGATACTTTCTCTAAAACTCTCTTCTAAACTCTTCAGAATTGCTCAAAAGATAATATTTTGGTTTTGTAGACTGTTTAGAAGTTTAGATAAACATAATTTGTATCCAAAATTCTCAAAAACATTCTCTTTGCCAAAAAGGAACGACTTTGATCCTTTTCCTCCCTTTCAACATTTATTTCATGAATAATATAGTCTTGTGTGAACAAGTATTATTTTTCACATAAAGGGATTTTACTTGTCCCAGGAGCTTGCATATTTCACTCTTAAGCTGGAGGATTTTTTTTGTGACCCCCAGTATTACAATGCTAATAAAATATTCAGCCTCATATTAAGTACCCCAGAAGGGAAAAGAGAAATGTATTTTTTACAACTAATACTTAACAGAATAAAACATTTATTTTTAAAGTTTAGATATTTTCAAAGCAGTGGCGCATAAAAATCTGACTCCAATTGGTAGAAAATAGTGATATTCTACTAAATGACTTTAGAAAGCCAGCTATAGAACTAGTAATATTGAGTCTGTGGTCCCAAATGAAAAATATAAAAAAATAATAATATAATAATTCTGAACGTCAGGAAAGTTATTGAACTTCACATTAAGAGATTTCAGACGATTATTATTAGTAAAAATCCAGAAAATTCCACTGAACGACCTCTGCAAATCGCACACTCTTTGCGAATACATGTAGAGAGCGGCAGGTGGGAAAACACGGGCCTTCTCCGCATCTGCATGTGTGGAACCTTCTGGAAGTTGCAGGGAGTGTGATGACTCTAATTTCCCAGAGACTCGGGAAGGTGACAAGTGCGCAACCGCTAATGGATTCAGTCTGCCGAGTTTTATGGGCGACGAACAATGGAGAGGTGTCACAAAGAAGCCATGAAACGAGGAGTCGGAAGTCGGAGTAAACAAGCAGTGAATTAAACGGAAAAAATGCTGCTTAAAACCGTATCGCTGGTTTCTTACAATTATTTCGTCGTAACTCGAAGATCTTGCATCTTCAGTATAGGGTACTTTGAGTAATTTCGAGCAAGTTTTGTTGAGTGTATGTATAGTGTTCCTTAAAATGAGAGGGATATAAAGAGAGAGAAGACTAGGGCGAAAGAGAGGGATAGGGAATGAGGAAGAGATGAAAGAGGCAAATAGTGGGGCAACGGAAGGGGAAAGAAATGGAGGGGAGAAAGGGAGAGAAAGGAGGAAGAAATAAAAGAGAAAGAGAATACGATATAAGATAGAGAAAGAGGATTTGAGAAAAAAAGTGAAAGGGACAGGACGAAAGAAAGAGAACGAGAGAAGAAAGATAAATATGAAAGAAACGGAATGAAGGGCAAATGAAAGATAGAAGGAGAAAGAGAGATACATGGGAAAGAGAAAGGAATGAGAAAGAATACAGAGAAAGGGGATAGGACGAAAGAAAGGGAATGAGAGAAGAAAAAGAAAGAGAAAAGAAAATAATATATATAGCAAATATGAGACCAGATTTTATGTGTAGCAAATACCCTGGGGAAAGAAAAAATTGTCAACAGTAAAAAAGGGCTTAAAGTGCGGGGAAAGAATAATTAATCATCGCTTAAGAAGTAGTGCTGACCTTAGTAAAAAAATATTTTGTGTGTAGGTGTAAATAAAAAGACAAAAACTGTCATCCTTGTGTAAAAATAGCTGCTTTAAAACACTGGATAAAGAACAAAGAGATCACATTTAAGAGGGTATAAGTTACACTTTTTTTCTTCAATAAATACAGTAAGACATTAGATTTGCATAAAAATATATGGATAAATAAATCCCTGAAGAATGGCTGTTTATGTTCGATAAATATTCAATTGAAAATTTTTTCACAATTGCATGTAAAAGTCACAAATGAAAGGAATAAAATTTTTTACACCGCTTTTGAATTCAATTCATTTCTTTAAAACGTGACTTTTATTATTAATTACAAGAAAAGTTCAATGGGAAATCATATCTGCTCAGATATATTTTAATCGCAAGATTCTCATTATTTGTTTAATTAAAGAAATCGCTAATATAACTTCAGTAGAAAAGTAAATTAGCAATTTAAATCTTACTGATAATGTCCTTTCATAGTAATTGATCAACAATTAGATTATTTTCAAATTTTGCGTAGGATTTAAAATTTAAAGAATAAGGCTGAAAAGCCAGTAAATTCTAATTTAATTATTTCCTTTCCCCTTCCATTACAGTAATTCTAAATTAGAAACAAGTTTAATGAAAAATTTTTAAGGTTTTTAATCGTATCTATGATACCTTACTGCTTTGGGGAAATTTGAAACAGCGCAATTCTTAGTTTGGAATTAAATGTGAAAGAAGATTTTATACATTCATAGATCTCAATGTCTTTTATTTACTTAATTATTGTGCTTTCAAATTCTAAGAGGATTTACAATGTTCTATGGTTTTTAATTATAAAATTGTTATTAAATTTGTATTTAATAGAAAGAAAATTAAGCTTAATTTTTATTTAAAATTTAAAAAAAAATGTTATCGATGGTTGATCGTTTACCTGAGTTAAATAAAATTGTCTTGGTGACAAAATTTGTGAACTTAATTTATCTGTAACTGTTATACGTATTATATTAAAATTTATTCGTTTATGAATAGACCCTTTCCTGGAATAGAAATGTTCTTAAACTACATTGAATAAAACTTAAATTTTTAGGAAAGCAATAAGAATTTAATAAATATGAAATTAAATTTATGTAAATATTTTTAATAAATAAATAAACTAAATATTAGGCAAATATTTTTAAACTAAATATTAAGTAGCAACATTAAAATAAAATTATTTTAATTAAATATATTTGGCATATCAAATAATGGATTTTAAGAAAATACTTTTTTACTATCTCTTTGCATAAAAATATAAATTCACATAAGTACGAACAAACAACTCCGTCCATGCTTCTTCATTAGGGTACATGGACACGGATAGAGGGGGATTCTATTTTAATAATTGTGCCACTAATAAAAAATAAATAAATTTTGATTAGTTAAAAAATTAGCATTGAAAGTTTTTGTTTAAAAGCTGGAAATGTAAATAAATAAAGAATTTGAAAATTACGATCCATGATGTTATTTTAAATCCAAATATTGGTAACGAAATTCTGTATTCTATTGCTAAAACTTATCTATTATTATGCCTATGGATTAAGTAAATTTTACATTATTACACATGCACTCAAAAATTAGCACACATCTAAGTACTATGTATGTATACCATTACGTAAATAAATAATTTTTAGGAATAGGTAAATGTCGGACGGTATACAAACAGGTAAGTTACGTTTAGTAATTCAAATCCTTACAAAGGGAGAGAATTCTAGATTGTTCTCTGCCAGAATACTCCACAGAACACAGACAAATTTAACGAGACAGTAATATTGTTTCATGAAAATGTGTTGTCTAATTTTGAGTGGAAGCGTCTCAAATTTACAGCTTTCTTGAGCAAAGAAGTTTTAGTATACGGTGCGTTTCTTTTTGCTTCATTGAAGTTGATTGTTCAATTTATAGATCAAGATAGTTTAACACTACTAGTAAATTTGAATTTGATCTTTACAATTCGAAAAGTTAAAATTTTGTGTTGTTTTATATTATTTTAAGAGCAAGTTTTCATAAAATATTAGTTGATGGCCATTGGGAAAAAAGTTTTACATGGAGTAAAAGGAGGCTCTGATTACTTTGAAGTCATTGATAAATTGTTATTTTTATATTAGAAACATTCAAACACCTTTAAAAATTAGTTTGGAATCGTTTTTCAACTAGCTAAAATTCTAAAATTTTAAGGAAGAGGACCCCCGGACCTTCATTTATCTACGGCTTGAATATGTGTAGTTTTAAAGCTGGAAACGGAAAAATTTCATTGGGAATATGAAATTTCCTTCTATAACCATAAAAAAACAATTGCGTTTAAGGTCAAGATCAATAAAAGATTAAAACTGGCTTTTTTTCAAACAAAGGTAGAAAGACAAAAAAGGACAAATAAAAGATCAAAACTATGTGAAAATGTTTCATTTTCAAAATTGGCTTAACGCATCTGTGAAAAATAGAAGCAATTAAAGTGTCAACATAAATAGCTGTACACTATTTTTATACGGAAGGATTTTAGCTTGAAAAGTAAGTATTTATAATAAGCCTTGGAAATGTGACACATGAAATTTTTTTTCAAGTAAAAGATTAAGATGAGATTGCTCAACAAAAAAATTTTTGATTATAATCGTGCAGATCTTAATATTCTCAAAACTGGAGCTTCAAGCATTAGGTATAACATATTTTACTATCAAGATGTAAGATTTTATTGGCTTTTTACACTTACCATGGAGAAAAATTACAAAAATAAACATTTTGAAAACTATTACCATCTTTCAAAAATGTTTTATTATTTTATTTTACTTTCTGAAATTTCATTTAAAACTACTTGAGCACAGTAACTTTTCAGTAACTAAACAATACAGTTGACTCCGTTTATTTTGATCGCGGTTAATGTTATCAACCGGATAATGTTATAAAAATTGACCGGTCCCAATCACTCCTATTTAATTTAATGTAAGATGCGCCGTTTTATGTGAACAGCATTTCGCTTAATGACATCAAAATTGGTGAAATCTCCTAAACACCTCCTTTTATCCGTTTGAAGACCAATTTTAATACATAAACATACAAAATTTTTAAGTAATTTATTTATTAGTAATAGTGTATGTTCCACTCTCAGTTTTTTCTTTCAAAGAATGTATAATTTGCAAAAATCAAACTAGGGAATCGTTTGAAATACTTCAATTAGGACTACATATTTATGATTTTAATGCAAAACTAGAGTTACACTGTTTGAAACTTTTTAGTATCAAATCGCTTATTATTATCAATCGGATATTGTTATCATTCTACTCTTGGACAAAGGTGATCACATTAAGCGGAGCGACTGTATTACAATTATGTTCATAAATAAGTTAAACACTGATCTATTGAGTTGATTGCCTCAAGGCGACCCAATAAGATATGCATAGTTTTCCTCGCTTCTTCTTTCAGGGCTGCTGACTTGACAATTTCTGTCACCTTTCTGCCAAACTATTTGCGCTTTACAAGTAATTTGAGAAGAGATAAGAAATAATTGTCAACAATTTTCAAGGGTGTGATTATAATCTCACTCTATATAAATGAATGTTGTTTAATTTCACTGGAGACTACGGGAGCTCGTCTCTTTTGTTTTTGATGAACATTTGTAAACATTTAAAGAAATCGAAAAAAATTTAGAATGTGGTGATGATAGATAGCCTTCGTCTGTGATTCTTTTCAATAAGATTAAGTAATCAATAAAAATCTGTAGTTAAAGGTAAACCTGAACTGCGCTCTTCCCAAAAAAATGTGGAGAAGGAAGTTTTATCTTTTTTATGTAACTTAAGTTCTATGTTTAATCTTTTTCTATGTAATCTTAGCGTTTTTTTCTTGGAAGGTAGAAAATAACAATAACACAAAAATAATGTAAGGGGAGTGAGTTCAAACACTCCTATAGTTAAACCTTTGAAGTCTCTTAAATTAAACAAATATTGAAAAAACTTATATTTTTCTGCATTTTGATCAGATATATTTTTCTACAATAACTTTCACTTATTACTTCATTCCGGCCCAAACCGGGGAAAAATGAGGCGAAAGATTTCACTTTTTGATAATTTTTTTTTGTTTTCTATTAATATTATTGTATTAAGTTTGTAAATGAGTTAAATTTTATTATAAACGTATAATTTTTAAGTAACAAATTAACAGTATCAATGTGACCTAATTCGTTGGGTGTGCGCAATAATATATTTGTATTTATAATTACAATTGCTCTTTATTTCCTTTGTTTTTTTTTTATTTTTTCAAACTTAATGAATATAATTTTAATGTATTCTTCAAATAAATGCGAGCTTGTAGTTCTGTTAAAAAAAACTTTCACTCCCTTTTTTCATTTAAGGAAAAAAACTTTTTTTCCCTTCTTGTGTTAATATTCATGAAATGTCTAATCGTTCTCCCCTTTCCTTTGCTTTTCTTCAGAGGAAATGAGAGAACTTTCGCAGCTAAATTAAGAAGGTGGCCATGAAAACTTACCATCCCATAAAAGAAAATTATACCTCCCACTAAAAGGATTAATATGACAGTTTTTTGTCACAAATTTTTATCAATAAAACTTAGAAATCCTCGTATCTCCTCATGACAAATAAAACCTATCATTACACTTTCCAAGAATCATTACCTTCGAGTAAGCAAATGAAATGACACCTTCTTCGAAACAAATGAACACCATATATCACGTTCTGGTCATTAAAACAAGGGACCTACTCCGGAAAGAACATATTTTGAACATGATCGCAACACCATCACGTGGATCTGCGCAGAATCCCCCTTTCAAAACGCGTGCCATCATTGGAACAGAGTATATAAAGCGCGCGCTCGGAGCTCCGCCCATGTGTTCGAGTTGAGAAGTCCTCTTTTAAGAACAGTTCATTCTCCTTTTCGACATCATTAAATGTTTTACAGAGAGACTATCAAGATGATGGTGTTTGTGGTGCTAGTGTTAGCTTTTCTGAGTGCGGTAGAGTGCGAAAAGCCTTTGACCAGGAATAAGAGGTAGGCAAAAAATAATGTTTTTATTTGAATGTAAGATACAGTAACCTGTGTTTGATAACTGAAGTAAAATTTGTACTTGTACAGTCAATAACTCATTAACCATGTAACTAAGAAAACTAGGATGTAGGCAGAATCCTTTGAGTGTTTTCTTTTTTAAAAGTTTAAGTTAAGAAAACTGTTTTATAAAAAAAAACCTTTCAAAATTAGAAGTTAAGTTAATTGACCAATTTTTCAATTAATCATGAAATATTATATTCTGAGCAGAAACGTAGACAAAGTTAATTTAAAAATAATGAATGTTTCTTTTTTAAAAGCGTATATAAAATATAGAGAAAGCAAAATACTACCTTTTAAAATATAATTGTTTGAAGACTTTTGAAAGATTACTGATCAAAATACTATGTATATTAAGTTATTTGACATTAAGGTTGTGAAAATTGCCGCATATTTGCAAAGATAAACAAAATTAAAGCAAGGAAAACACAGAAAAATTAATTTACAAATTAGCCTCATGTAAAAAAATTAATAACAGATACTCGGAGCAAAAATAACTTACTTAATTTACGACGGGTTGAATCATTAAGCACTGTCATAAGGGTTATTTGATTTGTTTATAAACCTGTTTTGATTGTACTTTAGGATTTATTTATGCATAATTAAATCCTATTATTCTTGTGATATTTACTCTTTTGAAGTTACCTATCTATTGTATTTTAAAAGTCAAATAAAATTCAAAAGCTTTTCTGAAAGAAAAGTTCAATTCATTTTGGAATTAAAGGCATATTGAGGAAACATTTTCTAAAGGTTTTCATTTGATATGTAAGAAACCTATTGCCTTTTCTGCTAAATGAATGCAATTTTGAGAATAACATTAACTTTGCAATTTATCATTCACATAAAAATAATAAGTAATTAAAACTGAATCATGGAGTTTCCCTTCAATAGTTCAAGAAATTTATCTTTTAAAAAATTAAATAGTTCCATACCTAATCTAATATTTTTTCAGTTGACATTATTACTCTAAAGTTATAGTATACCAATTTATTACATTACGTATTCATAGAAACTTATTAGTTTATTTATACACCAATTATCGTTAGTTTTAAATCTAGTTTATTAAAGTGAATAATATTTTAAGCGCATGATCTATTTTTACAATGGACAACGTTATTATGCATTATGGAATGATTTTTTTAGAGATAGACAAGTATTTAAAAAACTTCCTCATTATCTGAATTACCATAGCATCATTAAATACTTTTATGCATTTTTCAATGCGTTGTGTATTATATTAACTTTTTTAAAGAACAGACTTCCTTTAGGAGTAATATCCCTTCTAGAGTACAGGAATTCCGCTATGATGGCTTTTCTCAAAATGCTTGACTAGTTCAGTCCATTTTCGCAAAAATGCATATGAAAAATTAAAATTGGCACTTTATAAATATTTGTTAAAAGGTTTAATTAAAATTGAGCTTTCTTTGGGTAGTTTCTATCAATTTTTTACAGCCGAAAAAACAGCCGCATCTAACCAATTTGTCATTTAAGCATTTTCTAAAGATTTTTTTCTCTATATTAGTTTTTTGCTTAAATAACTTTTTGTCTAACATAAACACTGGTACTGTAGTAAAAAATAAATTAATTATCATAGATGAGAATAATTATTTTTTCAATCTGTCTTATCTCATTACGGAAAAAAATCTAAAAAACTTATTTTGCATATTTTAATTGAATATATTTTCTATAGGTAGGTACTGCTTGTTTTTTTTTTAATTTCAATTTAAAAACATACGAGCTAGAAGATTACCAGTGTTGCTTTTGAATGACTGGATTATTAAAGGTTCTGATTTTCTTTTCTGTGGGAGTCATAAGATACTTATATTTTACGTAGGCTTTTTTACAGGTAATTTATTAGGTACAGGTAATTTAGGCTATTTTTGTACAGGTAATTTATTAGGTACAGGTAATTTAGGCTATTTTTGTACAGGTAATTTGGATTTTAATTTATGTATGTGCGCTTGTGTAAATGACAGTTTTGTAAAGGTTCTTTAATTTAATCCTAGTAATTGAATTGATTTTTAAGTAACAACGTCAGTGAAAGCTATTTTGGACCTGCTTTTACAAGCTAATTAGTAATTATTGAAGTTTTATCTAAGCAACTACCAGTGTGCTTTTAAATCTAACGAATGCACACCCAACGAATGATTGAAAAGGAACCTAAATATAGTTTTAATTTTCTTTTGTTTATAGTTTCCTTTTAATTTGTATTTAGAAAATTTTGAAACTTACTTCTAGAATTAATGTTATAAGCAAAAGGGGGTTGGGTAAAGAATTCATCGCTTGATTTGGCTCTGAAATTATGCTCAGTTTTTTTTTTAAATTTTGGTTTTCGGTCTCTATCATTCTGGGAATCTCATATGCCGCATTTTTATGATGTAATGTGTTTTGTATTAAACTGTAGATATTTTACTGAGCTTCATATTAAAAATAATATATATTATTATCGGATTCCCTTGGCTGAAATTAACTTAAATGAGAAAACGACGATAGTTATTGAGAAATTTGATTCAATTTGTGAATGAATGTCAAATTTTTGAAGGGCCCTGTTAGTGATAGTTGTTCTGCGGTTGTTATTATTTACACACGTTTTATATGGTATCCATAGGCGTAACGAGGGGGGGGGGTTATTGGGGTTGTAACCCCCCCCCCCCCATTACATCAACGGTTTCTAAAACATGAAAAACTGAAATTTTTTCCCTTTACAAGGAAGGCGGTTCTGGAACAAGGAACTGTTCTCTTAGGAACCAAAGGGCCTCAAAATGAATTTAAACACTACATTGAGAAACGAATTTTTAAAAAATTTCTGGGGGAGAACCCCCAAACCCCCCTGCAAAATTTTTACGTCTATTATACTGTGTTTTTCCTATGAAAGTAAAGTGATGAAGTTTACCTTCGGAAGTTTTGCAAAAAAAATGTTTATACATTATACCTATATATTATGAGACATTTTTAAAAAGGGAGTAATATGTTGGAGGGGTTGACTGGTCGGAGTAACACCCCCCATGAGTCAACTCTAGTTACGCCACTGATGGTATCACACATTTTGAAAAAAAAAAATACTAACCATCGGGATCATTTTCATAACTGTTGTTAATAAAGCGTGATTAATATGGAATTAAAGAATATTCTTTGCCTTGACTTAAAGTTGGGGAGTCTATTCCTGAAAAAAGAACCTCCCGAACATTATCTTTGCCGTTAAAAGTTTCACTTTCATTAAATTTCAAATGAGGATTATTTTAAATCGAGTAAGCAAGTTGTGATACTTAAATTCTCAGTTACAGACCGCTTATCCTTGAAAAACTGCCTTGCATGCAATTTAGAAAAAATAAGGAAATTTCCATTACATAACTCTCAAAGACATACAAAAGAAAAAACTTCTAAGTGCTTTTTCCACTGAAACTTCTCAAGTCCACAACACTCAAGCCTTTTTTCTTACAGTACAATATGCTGATACGAGTCGAGAGCTACGAACCTGACCTTAGTTAACCCGTAACCTTTATTCTCCCTATTTACTCCTTTAGGCATTTAAGATAGGATTGCGAAGACCAGTAGCCCAGCCACTTCAATGGACTGTTGAATTACCGAAATACTTATAAAAATCTCTTGGAAATCTTTACGTCGATATGACGTCATGGTCCTTATCAAGCATATTTTCACTGTTCTTATTAGTTTCTTCTGATTCATAAATAGCTTCCAAAAAATAACGCTCTGTTGTTCTTTCTCTTAAGATCCGCTTTTGATCAATTGGTGATGCATTAATGGGTAGATGCGGGTTCAAAGGACGCCAAAATACCTCCTTCTTTTTTAAATACTAGTAATTTCTTTCCTTGCATAATGGGGTTGAGTTATCTGGGGAATGTGTTTATTTGGATAGCTTATATAATATGGTGTTTACGTTTGATCTAAAAGATTTAGAATAGTATCTGATAGCAAAATTTGTTTTTCGATACTGACGAAGAACGTAAAATATTGGTTTATAAAAGATATAAACACAAATTGTTTTGTAAACTTCCTTCAATATGAACTCTTCTAGGGGAAACTAGACATCTAAAGTAATTTCTTCCAAAATTTCGCTTGCGAATTTGGCTGAAGTTATTTTTTGGAAGAGTTAATTTCGTAGGTACGAGAAATTCCCTTACATTCGCGCAAGCAGCATTATTTAGCAATTAGCATCATTTACATTCGTTCAATTTCTGTCATGTATGACCAAATTTAATTTACTTCTTGTAGCAATTACGTAAACTCGACATATTTGGTACGAGTTACGCTAATAGGGTGGTTTTTATCTCAGCAAGGGATATCCTATCGAATATAAGCGAGATATGGCCAGCTATATGATAGTTTTTAAAAAAATAATTTTAAGTGACGCAGCATCAAAATTTTGAATGAAGAATGATACAAAACTTAAAATAACTAAAAAAATTAGTTATGTCAGGATGTAGCTTAGACGACAATACTTTTATCTTCAGAAATATTTGTATGTATCCTCACTGTAAAAAAATCGTATTTTTGCGCATTCATTTCCAAGATTTTCACGGTTTAATTCCGTAAGCTAAAAAATGGAATTTTACCATGAAATTTTCAAGAACCAATCCAATGTATTCTTCCGCCTAACACAAATTGTCTACTTTTCATATTGAGTCGTGTTTTTTCAGGGTTAAGGAGTTAAAACTTAAGATAAAAAATAAATTACCAATCGTGTCCAACCAAGAGCTATAATTTTTATTACCTTTTCATTTTTTTGGACGTTTCCTCGAATGATGGAAATAATCCGGAACCTACGCTACCGGACAATTTCCGTTTTTTTAGAGAATTTATTTACATTGCTGCTTAGTTATTAACCAACTCTTTTACAAATGCTTAATTTCAGATTTGCTGCAGCGTATGCAGGATTTCCCGGGTTTGGAGGATTTGCAGGAGCTGGAGGATTTCCTGGGGCTGGAAGTTTTGCAGGGGCTGGATTCCCCTTCTCACCCTTCTCTGGAGGTTTCGCACCTTTCGAATATCCTAGGGCCCCTTACTTCCCTTACATTCCTTTCCCAGTCATCAACTTCCCCACGCCTTGGTATGAAGGGTAAGCACAAAAGTCTTTATCTAAAAACAATCATCAAGTACAATAAAAAAAGTTCAAACGTAAAAAAAATGAAGCAGAGCATAGCTTGTAAGTCTTTGATATGTTCAAAAAAATGTCAATTGCGTAAGTTTTAATTAAATCTTATTTATTTAATATTTTAATTAATTTTTTAAATTCTGGAATGTTTTAACTGATTTTTTAAAACTTTTATAGTGTTTTAATGTAAAATAAATTGATGTATTTCTTTCAGATATAGTCATTTACTTTATGTGTGGGTAACATTTTAAACACTTTTTCAGAATATGCTATTAAAGAAAGCTTTAACAATAGATTAATGTTATCATTGCACCCTACTTTATCTACTTAAAATTGCATACCTATATACCTAGTAAGAAATGTTAGACATTTCTAAAAATTATCTAGACTACTTATAAGTTTTAAATGTCTCTACCACACCTTTGAATAAAAGGACATTAGAACACGTTGGCTATCTTGCCTTTAAATCTCATATATTAGGATCCAGATCAGTGACTAGAGTTGGTGTGGTTATTCAGCTGCTTCTGATGAAATATCGGATTCCAGGTGTGAATACATTAACTATGCGCAGATTTCAAGTATTTATTGCTTTCTAACGAATGGCTTCCTAGATGATGTTTTAACGATTGATGGGGGATGAAACTTCCTATTTTTAACTTGTTGAAACACGATATTGGTTCATTTGTAGGATGACTAGAAATTTCTATTTGAATATGAGAAGTTTGTTCATTGGTATTTACCTTCCTACTTCTACTTACCAGGGAAGAGTATTAGAAATGAACGGGGCACTTTTTTCAATTAGTTTTTATTTCTATTCATCAACTTTGTTCAAATTTTTAATACGTTTTTTCTAATGGAACATTCAGGTACACTATACAAATTTCAAAATTGGAATTAATATCAACAATAAAAGGAATAGTAAAATTTAAAGGAAGTAACTTTGTTTTGTCTTAATTGCAACAAGTAGTTAAGCTTAACGTATTATTTTTTTATTATATTAGTAAAAAATCACACATATTTTACCCATTAAAGATATATGATGAAAAAACGACATCAGAATATTGGAGTGTCAATAATAATGCAGTGCAAAATCTGTTAAACTGTCCAATTTGTTCGTTAGTATCTAATAAAGACAATAAAAATAATAATTTACTTATTTACAAAATGTTCATTTAGGGGAAATAGTAGCACCGTGATAACTAATTTTTTTTATAAATGCAGACCAAATGTGTGCAAAGAAGTTCGCCTCGCCAATACCCAACAGCCTGAAGAATTCGGCGATTTCTTGAGCGATGACTTCGGCGGATGGTCAGACTACAGTGCTGAACATGAAACCTGCAAAGGCTCCAACACTAAATACGTATGCTTGAAGAGGTAGGGGGAATTTAAAACGTTTTAAGTATTTTTATTTGTATAATTTCATTTAAGTTTTCATTTGGTTTTTATTTATTGGATGGATCATACAATCATGCATGGATCATGCAATGTAATCATGCATGCATGGCATCTTTAAAGATGATGATTAATTATATCAGACACAAGCCATGAATACTAGAACGCATTTTGACTTAAATAATATTCTACATAAATTCTTAAGACAAGAAGACAAAATACATATGCTTTACAATGAAGCATATTTATAACTATTTTTAAATTGCTTAATGATGATTTTAATAATTTGGTAATTATGATCATGATTTGATGATTGTTTATTATTTAATGATAAATTTATAGATAACTAGCTGACTTACCCGGCCTTGCACGGGTTGAGTTAATTCATAAATATTTTAAAAAGTTTTTCAAGTTATGTCTTTTCTTTTTCTGGAACTTATCATCCCATCGTCCCCGTCGTCTTTTTCATCCCAGTTCTTAACTGTAAAATATACCCTAACTCATTCCGTCCCGCATTTAAATTTGGCCGTTACCTTCGCTGTAAAGAACAATCAAATTGAAATCATCAGGTTTATCAAGTTATATGTCTTTTCTTTTTCTGGATTAGCAGTCACTTATCATCCCGTCACCCCCGTCGTCTTTTTCTTCCCGGTTCCCTTACTTTGAAAATATACCCAAACTCATCCCGCCCCGCTTTTAACTTTGGCTGTTAATGAACAATCCAATTTAAATCATCAGGTTTATTGAGTTATATGGTTTTTCTTTTCCTGGTTAGCAATCACTTATCATCCCGTCATCTTTTTCATCCCGGTTTCTTACAGTGAAAATATACCCTAATGTATCCCGTCCCGCATTTTACTGTGGCTGTAAAAGAACAATCCAATTGAAATCATCAGTCTTTTGAAATTTATAGTTTAAAATCTTAAACAAAATTTCTATGAAGTATTTCCGATGTCCTTTTCAAAAATTACGCTTCGGTTTTTATAAATCACTTGATAAAAACTTAGGAAGTAAAAATCACATCCCTCTTTGAGCCCCTTGGGAATAATTTCCTACAGGATGTTACAAACCGCATATGAAGTTTCTATCGTTTTCCAAAAATGATATTAATTTAATCAAAAAATAATCCCTATGTGTAATTAATTCAGTCAAAAACGCCCGCCGCCAAAGCAAAATATTTAACTATACCTAATTTAATTTATATTCAAAAATGATAAAGAATCCATTTTTATTTGTATGATCCTACATCTCCAAAAATAAAAACATTTTTATCAAAATAATAAAATGCTTGATAAATCTCATTTTCCTTTTATCATGATAGCCAACTTCTTAGTAAAAACGGTTATCTAGTACTTAACAATAAAAATTTAGTGAATGTATAAGTCTAGTAAACCATGCCCCATGAAACAATGAAATAATTTCAGCTCTGTTTCCATGGAAACCATTTATTTTAGCCTTTCCATAAATATATTTATTTTAGAAAAAAATTAAAATTACAAATAAAGGAAAATGTTGTTTCAAAATTAATTATTTGAATTTATATGTTTCCTGAAAATTGTTATAATTTTGAAATAGAAATTTACACTGTGTTTTTCGTCTTAATTTGTTATAAATTATGAAATTATATTTTATCACATGAGGCCAGACGAAACCTCAAGAGAGAAATAAACCTGCTGCAATTTATGCATTTCAACAATGCACAATGTTATTTCAATGGGAAAAACGGTGTAGAAAAAGCGCCGAAAAGCAGGGAAGGAGTCGTTCGATTTTTAAATCCTTTCTTAGTGCGCGTCGCATAGCTGAGAGGAACGTCTCTGTCAAATTTCAAGCCTCTGGGTCCAGTAGTTTCGGAGATTCCGTGTTGAGTGTTTGTCACTTACCAGTGAGTCAGTGAGTCAGTGAGTCAGTCAGTCAGTCAGTGGTATTTGGCTTTTATAGATATAGATTATTTTTTATGAACTATAATCATACTTTATATAAAAATATAAGAAATGAAATTTTCAATATTTGGACGGATACACTAATCGAACAAAATTCTATGTCTTTCAACCAACGGAAAAGTGGGTAATTTCAAGTTCAACTAGTAAATTGAAGTGGTTCACAATTAGTAGGTTTTAAAGATTGATGCAGATGATTTTGAAAGCAGCCAAAATGCATGCAGAATAAATTTGAACTACATTTGTGATTGTTTAATTGTTAAATTCATAAGTTTTAACAATTTTATCTGAATCAAAACTGAGCTGCCACTTATGTACTTCTCAGAAATTTTTCATTAAAAGATATCTACAATTTCAGTTATTATTATTACTATCCTAATTCTTTTTCAGGACTCAAGATAACTCAGGACAAATGAAACTAGAAGCAACCAAATATCAATGTTGTCACGGCTTTGTTCGTCATCCTAGTGAACCAGGATGCATTGAGAGTATGTATCGTAATTTTTATGTTATTTTTCTTTTATAAAACAACACTTGTCATTCCGGCAACATGAGAACTCAATCGGAAAGACGTAGTTATGATGAAAATCATTCCATTTTGAAGTACTGTAAAACAGGGGGGGGGATTCAAAACACTTTTCAACTAATGAGCAATCAAAAACGTTTTTTGGGAAATTGTTTTTGGAATATTTGGTCTTATATATTGCTCTTTCAATTTCGAGAAAAAAATTAAACAAAATTTTAATCCCTATTTTCATTAATTTTAAGAGTGACCCCGCAGATAGGGGTGAATATATCCCTCCTCATCCATATTGATGAGGGTTGAAAACGAACATGTTATTTCGTCATGTTAAAGGGTTGAGATTCAAAAAAATTAGTATCACCCTAACTTTTCAAAAACGAAGTTATTTTTCATCAAATAACTTCAGAAATATAATGATGTCATTCTTTTCGTAAAAGTAATAAGGAGAAATATAGACTATTGAAAATAGAAATATTGAACTAATTTTTCATAAATCCTGGAAATTTAACTAATATCTTTGTGATGGTATATAAAGTTAAGGAGGAAGCGCTCTCTTCCCCCATATTTCGCCCTTGGCACGAGTATATTATCATACAGGTTATACAATCCCTTTAATATATCTTAAATAGGACATTGCATTGCAGCTATTTTTTGTTTTTCACTAAATCACTAAATTAATTATAATACAATTTATAAAACGCTTCTTGCAATTTGTTTGGCTAATTTTAATAGGTTATATCATAAAAATATAAATCTATGGGATTTCCCATGACAGTAGTTTGCAGGGCATTAGAATCAAAAATTAAATTTTCCGCTTTTCCCCGCCGCGCTGTTCCGATTGAACCCTTTTTACGGTACTCATCTAAGGAAGTAAAATGCTGTCGGTCAGCCTGTGCAAAGTGGTTGCGTAAACGAATGACTCAAACAGTTTCATTGCTGAAGCTGAAAACAATTAATAAAGCAAACCAGAAAATTCAATTTTCAATTAGATGTCCTTCGTTAACGCAACCGCTTTGCACAGTCTGACCGACAGAATTTTACTTTTTTAGAAAGACTTACTTCAAAATTAAAATGATTTTTAAAACTACGTCTTTCAGATTGAATTCCCGTAGCTCTCGGACTATGTAATTAAAAACAAAACTGGATCAGGAGTTTTTCAGAGCTTCTATTTGCACAAATATGAACGAAACATAAATTATTTAACGATTTTTAAATGTTTTAAGGATAATTTTGATTATGTAGTAATTATGATCATGATTTTATGATTGATTATAATTTTATGACAGATTTATTATATTTCACTTTTGGGGGTTAAATGTAATTTTTGAAGAATATATTGATTCCTCTTTCAATTTTTTTTAAATTTGCTTAAAAACTCGGTATCATAATAAAATTAAGTAAAGATAGAAATAACTTTTTGAATCTTTTACTATTACTTCAAGTAAAATTATTCTCAAATTAATACCTGAATTGATTCGGAAGTTTTGCGTTGATGTTATAGATTTTGTAATCTGTAAGTAATTCTTAAAGATTTAGTAAAATCAAATTTAAAAAAAAATTTAACATTCATAATTTCTCAACTATCCCATCATTTCAATCTGTATTTATTTAAAACGCAATATAATATTGAATGCACTCACAGGAATATAGAAATAGACAAATAGTACATGATTTATAACTCATTTGTTAATATTTCACCACCATATTTCTCTCTTGTTTATATAATATAATTTATGTAAGCATATCTTTAAAAAATCTTACTACTACTAAAATAAAAATACTAATACACTATTTCTCTTTACCTAAATAAGATCGCTTTGAGTAACAAACTCTCCCAAAAGTACTAATACCACATTCTGACACTAACACCACTCCTTCTGCATAATTTCAGAGCCAAATCAAGCGTCAAATCCCAACGAAAAGTCATATTATGAATTCGTTACCCAACCCCCTTTTGCTTATAAGAGCAATTCTAAAAGTAAGTTTCACATTTTTCTAAATACAAGTTCAAAGGAAACTATAAACAAAAACAACGAAATCAAAACAACTGCCTGCTAGAGTCAACAAAAGCCAGATGAGCACCTTACAGAACGTGTATCATTGTAGATAGATATTGTCTCATGTCTCAACAAACTGAGGGTCACAAACAATCTTTAATTATTCTTTATTTATTTTAGGATTTCTATTAATTCGACATTTTTATTTACAAAATTTTAATAAAAGATGTCACTGCATTAAAGTTTTTTGAAGAAGTTTAGAGTATTTTACATAATTTATAACTAATAAGTTAAATGCATTTAAGTTTATGCACTTAAATAATGTTTAAAAATAATGTAAACATACGTTAATTCAATTCCTTTTAACCTTACAAAACTAATTTTAAAATATATAAAGCCAACCTTGCAAAAGGCTGGGTATCGCTAATGTATTAATTAACATAAAAATACCCGTCTTTTTTATTTTATACAATAAGACAATTATAATGATCTAGCCCTTTAACTCTACTTACCCTATTTTTAGATGGTGGTGTTGATAAAGTGCCTATCCAGTAAAGTGACAATCGGGGTGAAACAGTTCAGCAAAGAATATTCTTTCTAGTGAATATTGGGTGCATTTCATTTGCTCAAAGTATTATTATGACGTATACAAGGACTGAATCTGTATTATTTTTGTTGTTAATAAACGATTTTTAAAGGTTTTATCTGCTCTGCTTATTTGGCTCTCTCTAACACTCACTCTTTTTAGCTCATTAATTTTACTAACATATTTGTGTTTTTTAACATTTGTTTGTTTTGGATGTTGATTTGGATTATGAAACAAAGGTGAGGATGAAGTAGGGTGAAAGCACAGACGTTTTTGGACTAATTCAACTTTTCTTTCAACTTGACTTTTCCACTTTGGACTAAATTTTTATGACAGATACAATTTTAAAATTTCTAGAGCATCTTAACTTAAACATTTTTTTTTTTTTTGCAATTTTGAAACATTATTCATTTTTAAAAGATAAAATAGGCTGTGTTTCTAATGCTACACATATTTATAATACATATATTAATTTTCAAGAAGGTATTAAACTTCTACATTACATTCAACTTTTTAAAAATCATTTTAGCTCTTTAACTTTACTAACATTTGAACTGAAACATCGTATTAGTTCAGTAGTTTTAAAACAAAACTAAAATAAGTTTCAAAATATTTCCTTTTAAAGAGCAATTAATAAATGTTTGGCTTAGTAGTTAAAATTTTTTTAGTAGTTAAAAAACTTTTTAAAAATCATTTTAGCTCTTTAACTTTACTAACATTTGAACTGAAACATCGTATTAGTTCAGTAGTTTTAAAACAAAACTAAAATAAGTTTCAAAATATTTCCTTTTAAAGAGCAATTAATAAATGTTTGGCTTAGTAGTTAAAATTTTAGCATTGAATTAATTACAACTTAGAAGAGAACACTTGTGCTTGTCTTTTTAGATAGGCATTATCTAATCTGTAACTTTAATGAGCCCAACAATTTGAAAAGATGTATTTTGTGTGCATTTTTAATTACTTCTAAACTTCGAATTTCCTACTTATTTTTCAAGGTATCCAGTTAACTGGATTTACCTTGTAAAAAGGTTTATTCAACAATAGCTAATGATGATATGAGAACAAAAGATTTTGTTCTCATATCATCATTAGCTATTCTAAAATAAATTGTTTAAAGTTTAAACAAAACTACAAGAATGAATCTCATGAAATTTGAATTGCATACATTAACTTTACTTAATTTGTAAAACATTACTATATTCCTTAAATGTTATTTCCGAATTTTAACTTTTACTTATACAAAGTTAAGTCATATTCTTAAAAAGTAATTTTAAATAGAACTAGTGTAGATACATAGCATACAAAATAAAAATATATTTTAATTAGGTAATCCGTCGATAGTTCTTTTAAATATTTGTCTTGGTAATCTTTATAATCCCCTCTTATTTTAGTTTTGAAAGCACATTTGGATCTTAAAATTACCATAAAGAATATTTTGAGTCAAAATATGTACAGAATAAGAATAGAATATCTAATAGTTTTTTACATTATTATAATTACACTCTACAAACTATAAAATGAAGTCCTTTAATGGTTATTTTTAAATTTGTAGTAAGTTAAGATAAACGGGTCTTGCAAAAATTTTATGTTTCAAACTGTAGAACACGTATAATCAGTTTTAAAGTTGTAATACAAATTTTAATGCATTTTGTTTGACCTTAATAACCCTTTACATCCTGAGGAAATTAAAATTGTATAAAAAATCACCTTATTTTATGAAAAATAAAAATATAGTAAGATAATAATTAATAATTCAAAAAATTATATCACAAATTTGTGATTTTTAATTTATCTTAATTAAGCGTGATATTTTTAAACATCTGAATACCCGAAAAAAAAACATTTCGCCTAGTGTCTGTCTGAAGCTTCTATAGTCCTCCGCCAGATCGCAGCACCACAATTAAAATGGCACCGCTGAAGTCTTTCAATTTCAAGCTTAAGGATTTTTTGTGAGGATTGAGGAAGATATACTACATTCGCTCGTTAGAAGGAAGGGGATATTCAACTTAGTTTTGAGTATTTGAAGGGGTTTTTTTTCCAACAGCTTGTTTTTATAGCAATTTTTTATTATCAGTTCATTCCAATTTAATTTCAGGCATTGTTACTGCCCAAGTTTATTTATGGACCAGGTTATTAAATAATACTGTAAATTAAAATAAAAAGAGATAATGAAAGGTGGTGCGTAAAATTTACGCCCCCTATTTTTGTGCTGCTTACTATGTAGATGTTAGATTAGATTAGAATTAGTCACATATATTATCCGGCGGTGTGCTTGATGTCAAGGATCCACTTATAAACCTTCTTCAAATAAGACCGACACAAACAGAACTTTTACTGGTACAGAGAGAGAAAATAAGGGTAAGGCCGAGAATCGAATTCGACGCCTGGTATACTGAGCAGACTGCTAGCGTAGTGGGCTGCACGTAATCCCACTAGACCACCCCGGCCCCTATGTAGATGTTATTCAGGGAACAAACTGAATTCCCTCTCAATCACATACGTTACACTTAAATTCTGAGTTCATAACGATTAAATATGAACCAAAGCATTGAACCATACAATGTTTTTAAGATCTTATGCACCAAACTTCGATTGTAAACCAAATTTTAAGGAACGTAAAGTTCAGTAGTTTCCAACATAATAGGACATTAGTATCTTTTTAAACAATTAAAAATTAAGTTTCAAAATATCTTGCCATAATGCCTGCCACGTATAATCTGAAGAGCACTTTTGCAGTCGACCTGAAGAACCTGCTGCCCACTTTGAGGAGCATCGGAGCCACCCAGATGGTCAAGATGGCGCAGAGGGCCAGCATGGTGGACTCTCTGCACACTAGGAACTACACCATCTTCTCACCCACCAACTCCGTCCTCGAGTCCTTCGTCAAGGGGATGGAGAGCAGGGGCAACGTGAGACAACTTTTGAATTTCTTTAAAAATTGGAATGCCAGAGATTGTAAATTGCAAACCGATCGATTAAAATGTGCTAATGTATAGAGACAAAAAAAAATTGTCAGTGATAATTGGCGGTTTTTAAAGAGCCGAATAACGGGAAAATACCATTTTTTGTTCAGGTTTTTATTTACCGTGGGTCAAAAATGAGGTGCTCAGAATGAAAGTGGCTCAAGTCCAAAATTACGAAATTTGAGCGAACCATGATGGATTTGGGGGGTTTCTTTTATTCTTTTCTTTTGTGTCGTTTCGTAGTTGTCTAGGTTAAAAGTTAAATAATGATAAGTAACCCTAATAGCACAGCTCATTCAAAATATTTCAAGTTTACGTAATCCAACTAGAAGTAAACTAAATTTGGCCATACATGACCAAAATTGGACGAATATTAAACGTTTGTGTTGCTTGGGAAGAGCTCCTCCAAAATTCCTTTTCATAGGAACAACCTAGAGACTGAGGCAAAAAAAATTCTTAATCCTGGTTCCATATCAAGTCGATAGTAGTACCCATTTTACCAGGCCCGTTCCTGGGTATGAAGGCGCCTCCGTGCCAAAAAATTACGGCGCCCCTTACACCTCAGCCCCATTAATAGTTAATTCTAAGTTAATTTTTACTTTTAATTAATTTTTAATTAATCACTAATTTTAAATTATTTGTTAATTTTAACTAATTAATAATTGCTTAAAACAAATTTGATATTACTTAACTTAATGATACAGTAGAACCTTGATAAAGCGACTCCTTATGGAGCCAACAAAATGCGGACGTTTTAACGAATAAAATTAATAATATTGTAATAAAAAGGTGCTTTTATTGCCGGTTGTTGTAACGCAAGGGTTGCTATAACAGGGGGTCGTTGTAAAGGGGTTCTACTTATTAATAAATAAATAATATTGGCATTACTTATTTAATTAAAATTATTTTTCAGTTAAAATAGATGAAGCTTTTTTTCAATATATTGTGGGTAATTTTTACAGTTTTAAATTTAAAGAATAATGATAAACTCATTTTTTTTGGAGAGGGGGTTTGGGGGTTTTCCCCCAAGAAAAATTTCTGAAATTTGACCCCTAAAAGTAGTGTTTTAACTCATTTTGAGACCCTTTAGCTAACAACCGAAGAGAATTGCTCCTTATAAATTTGCAGAATTTTCAATGAAAAACACGGTGTAAAAATTGATGTCAAAATTTCGGGAGGGGTTTGAACCCCTTGGATACGGCCCTGCGGGGCAGGCCATGAACTGAAAAAAATTCACCTAGGATTACTCAATTTTCGCCTAGTTCTCGATAGTGGCTGTATGGTTTGGCTATTTATCTAACCAGTAACTGGTATGGTACCAGTAATTGACACTTTAAGAACAATGTAAAAATTAATTAGCTATTGCTACTTAATAAAACTATCCTGGAAAAAACGCCTTGTTTTAAAAAATAATATGAAATTTCAATATTTATTTAGAGAACGATTTGTTTGAAAAAGTAATTATTTTCTATTTTTAAAATATTTTTAAGTTGGCATGTGAGCAGCACCAGTAACCGACACCCCAAGAAATTTTGGCACCAATAACTCAAATTTGATATACCTTTAATAAATTAAGCTTATAATTAGGTATAAATGAAAAACAGCTGCTGATACAAAGAAAGCAAAATATCAATCTTAAAAATCCAATAAGGAGAACTTTTTAGAACATTCTCTTTATGATAAAATTTAGGTTCTTGCGTATTATGCCGTCGACCGTGCCGCTGAATCCGAAAACGTTATCAAATCCTATTGACTACTCTATAGCTGTACCGCTGAATTTAACGGCTACTGAACGGTCGACGGTATAATACGTAAGTACCAAAATTTATTTCGCTATGCTGCTTTATGAAACTTTAATATCCATTGTATCGAAATATTTTAGATTAAATTTAGACAATAAGATCCAGTTGCAAAACAGGTATAATACATAAAAATATGGAAAACAATCTAATAAAAACAATCTTCAAAAGTTTTTGTTTATTTCCCTTCAGAATGATACTGGATGTTATATGTTATCCAGCTAGTCCAGTTAGCTTGTTTTGTTTTTATTTGAGATTCAGATATTTTTTTCTTAAACACGTCTGTCATTTAATTATCTTTTTTATAGTTAAACTTTTATTTTTTTAAAAAGTGAGAGGGAGAGAGAAAATTAAAATGGAGTGAGTCACTAGTGACTAACCTGATTCCTTTCACTTCCTGCAGCCATGCCATTTTTAAACCAAAGAGCACGACACCAAAAACTCAACTATGTACTTCTGTCCCGGCGGTACTCTTCTCTCTCTTAGCTGCGCGACATTCGTCAACACCCTCCCAGTAAAAATTCTCTGTGCTCGGGCAGGGTCCCCCTTGTCGCCACCCTCACAAAAATGGCGGGAACTTTTTATGTTTTCTGCCCCCTCGTATATTGAGTGAAATAAACAAGGGTGCTTCCAAACTTGAGAGCGCTAGTATTTTTTTCGTGTTTATGTAATGATGAGAACACCTTTTCATCATCTTGGCCCGTCTCCAGAGAACTAAGTCGCAATATCTCTCCTCTCTCTCCCTCACTCTCCATCTCCAAGTGTTTGTATGGATGAATCTATCTAGAGCAGTGGTTCCCAAACTATATTGCTCGTGGACCTCCCCAATTTGTTGCCATATGATCGCGGACCCCTGAATATTTTTAATCAACGACTATTCCAAACTTAATATCTGATGTTAACTGAAACAAGCCAATTAATGTTTAACAAAATGTGATTAACCGAGTTCCCAGAACCATCAGGGGGGTCTGGGGGTCCTCCCCCATAAAGTTTTTGGAAATTTGACTATAAAAAGAGGGGTTTTAAATTGTTTTGGTACACCTAATCCGAATTTCGGACATACATTATAAGAATTTAATACATATTTTGATAGGATTTGCATTTTGATGAGCTTAATATAAAAATTAAAAAAACACCATTCTTATTTTCTTTAAGGAAATAAAATTTGTCACGCGGAACCCCTAAATTTTTTCGTGGAACCCACTTTGGGAACCACTGATCTAATGTCTTACAATAACTACCATGACGATCAAATTACCTAACACAAACAAAACATTGTAAAATATTTCCTCAGGTGTGATGTGCTTCCTACAAATTTATTTGTGTGAGATATTCAAGAGCAGGTGCACCCAGGGCCGGACTGGCTGGTACCAGGCCCCGGTGGCTAAAAATTAAAAGGGCCCCATACATTATCTATTCCTCCTCCATTCCAATATACAACTCAGTGGTAGATCCAGGATTAGGTTTACTTTTTTTTTTGGGGGGGGGGCTAATGTTTTTTATAAATTGAATTGAATTATCTTGATAATTTAATATTAAAAATAAATTTTTTCGAAATTTGATTCTAAAAATAGGGTTTTAACTCGTTATGGATACCTAATTCGAATTTCGGATATACATTTTAAGGAACTTAAAATATTTTTGATAGGCTTTTCATTGTGATGAACTTATTATATAAAAGGTTTAAAAAATATAGTTCAAAGTACCAAAGGGGGGTCTGGGGGTCCTCCCCCAGAAAATTTCAGAAATTTTGACCCTAAAAACAGGGTTTTTACTCGTTTTGGTACTTTTCCCTTGTAAAACTTTTTACTTTGTAATTTCTTTACTGTATTATGAAGTATCATGATTTGTTCCATTAGTTAGAAATCCTAGATATTATTTATAGGTACAAATGAAAGAAAAATATGAATACACCACACATCAATTGTATGTACCTATAAAAAACACTTTTCACTAGTGGCCTTAAAAAAAACACAAATATAAGAGAGGCAGCCTCACATAAAGTAAAATTAAGTGAAAATTTTCCCTTCCATGACAACTGAAAAAAATGAAGATTATTGAAATTTTGTTTCTGGATACTTTCTTTTATTATGGCATTATTTTATTAGAAAATTGGACCTATCATATGCCACACAATCACACCAAGTAAAAGTAAATACTATAACAAACATTGTCATTCTTACCTTATCAGGTGAAAATAGTGGACTTACATCAGCAGTAAAAGGTGTTTGAAAAAAAAATTGCAAGCGAAACTTAAACTTAAAAGCGCACTAACGAAGACACCGAAAATTGCAACAGCACTGCCCTGCCTGCGACGTCAATGTCACTGCCTTTTCCATTCTGCTCCCTTCAAATGATCATCCCCATGGTGTGCACAATTTCGAAGAATGCACGAAAACAAGGCAAACGACCCTAGGTTCCGATATCAGATACTCAATATCCTGGAATCGCGCCAAACCCTTTTCTTCGAGACCCCCCTCTTTCCCTCCTTTCACCGAGATGGACCCCCGGAATCGTACTGTAATTAGCCAACATGTGTCGTCCAGCATTGGTGTCGGCGACACGGCGGGCCCCTTATCGTCTCGGGGATTGTCTCCGGCTGCCCCCCTCTCGGTGGGCCTGGTCATGAGCGAAGTGAGGGCCTACTGTGTGAGAGCGAAATCAAAGGGAATTCTCACGGGGGCCCTTTGGACCATCGGGCCCCATTGCTTCTGCCCTCCACTCGGCTGTCCTCCCATCTTTTGAATTTATTTTTAAAGTATCAAAATTTTGATTTGGGCCCCCTTTTTCATAAGGCCCCCGTCTGGGTGGCGATCGCCACCCGGCCACCCGGGCCAGTCCGGCCCTGGGTGCACCTAATAAATTTACGTAAGAGATGTGTCCACTCGGTTTTTTACAATAGTCTTCTTCAAAACGTTTTGCACAAGTCTATTAAAGAAATTTTTAAGGGACATCTATTAAAATATGATTTGAGGCAAACGTTTGATAGCTATATTAATAACTGGTGAATCAAATCTTCATCCAAGGAGGGCGCCTATTAATAGATTCATACAATTCGGTTTTTCTAAGACGCCTTACAGCTTTCAAGTCCGGAGTGTTTAAATTTTCACTCAGAATGGGCGCTGGTCGCCCTGAAGAGATTCATTTGATGGGGGCGCCCATACAATATAGTAGTATAGCTTTTAAAGTTGGGAATGTTAAAATTTTCACTCGCAGGTCGCAGGGTTGGCGGTCTTTGATAAATCCATTTGATTAAGGCAACTCCCAACTCATACAATTTGGTTTAGCTAAGACGCCTTACATATTTCAAAGTCGGTGTGTTCAATTTTTTTCTCAGGGTGGGCGCTTTGAATATATTATATTTATTTGATGGGGCGCCCCATACAATTTGAAAGCTAAAAGGAGTCTTCCTTATAGCTTTCAAAGTCGGGCATGTTAAAATTTGTGTTAAGAGTTGGCGCCTTTTAATAAATTCACGATGAGGGCGCCCCATACAAAAAGGTCAAAATCCACTTCTCTTAAAAGGCGCCTATATTTATTCTTAAGGGGACGGGTGTGCATTGTGCAATAAGCCAATAAGGGCGCTCTTTACTCGTTTGTAGGCGCCTTTTGAAGCCTTTTTTGTAAAGGAGATCTAGCTTACTGCTTAGGTTTGTTTCTTTTTGAGTCGACGTATATTATATTATATAATATTTTCCCCTTAAAGTTAGGGGTCAAAAAAATTTTCTAAGGCACCACTTCATCGGTCGGCGCCTCCGTGCAGGCACGGCCAGCACGCCCGGCCGGAACGGCCCTGCATTTTACGTTACCCCAGGGGACACCTGTGGACCGAAACTACGGAGGCGAGTACTGTCGTACTGTTAGGGTGGACTCACATGCATCGTTTTCACATATATTAACGTGTTTATAATATGTAGAATTAACTAATCTGGCAGTGAATAAAAGTAAGATTAATAAAATGGTCTTCTATATATTGTTAATCAAACGAAGCTAGTAATGTTAATGAAAGATTACATTTTTTAGAAAAAGTCTCTGAAAAAGCCTCACCGCCGTAGATTGAAGAAGAAAATCCTCTACCATGACATTCTGACGGAGCACATGGTGGAAGGGTTCTACAAGTTGGACGACTTCATGGACGGCCAGCTCATTGACACTGAAAGCAAGAAGTCCAAAATAAGAATGAACATATACTACATTCCAGAAAAGGTACATTTCTATCGGAAATGGGTTCCTTGGTCGAAATACAATTGATAAATGCCCTCACCTCCCCAAAATGTTTTATTAATAATATTGGAAAAAACGTTCATATTGGCCGATATTTCAGAGGGGGTCGTTTAGATAAAGATTAATATTAGCCGATGATATTCTGCTACCAGGGATGTGATTGATGAAATGACTGAAACAGTCTAAAATACTTTGTTTTCTTTTTTCAGGTCGTGACGGCTAACTGCGTGCCCATCGTGCTGGCCGACCACTTTGCCCGCAACGGTATCGTGCACACAGTGGAAGGCGTGCTACCCCTGCCGACTCGTTCCGTGGCAGACATCATCGCGGCCGATTCTCAGTTCTCCGAGCTCAAAAGCCGTGAGTGGTCTTGTGATAGGGTCGAATCGATCTCTATCCTTTATCCTTCATTGTTTACCAAATATATGGAGTATGGGAAAAGTACTGAATTTTTTTTTTTTTTGACACCGAGATTTAAATAATTGGTATTTTTCTTTTACCCATCCCGTTAAATATCATCAAGCGGTTTTGTACGCTACAGGTTATAAATGTATGTCACCAAAACAGCAAAACAACCTATTAAAATGCACAGTTCATATATTTATAGCAAAAAATGGCGTGGTATTGGTGTCTAAAGATTTTGGCGTTTTTTTAAGGAGAGGGCGGTTTACAGAATAGTATGAAATTAAAGAAAAACACATATGTAACGTGTCCTATGCATAAAAGAAAGTACTTAAAATAAGTATCAATTAAAAAAAAAGTATTAAAAAAGTAAAGCTGAAAGTATCAATTTTTATATTCTTAAAATCCAAGGTAAGTTAGACCTCTTCTCAGGCAGCTAAAAACATAGAAATATGTCCCTTTAACTGTAGAGTGTAGAGGATCTCTATAAAGTTTTATATATATAACCAATTAAAAATTATAACTTGCAGAAAAGTTTAGATTAGAGACACCAGGAGAATTTACCTATCTGATGTATTCCCATCCGAGCTTAGGTTTTCAGTTAGTTTTTTTTTTAATCTTGCCTTCGTAAACGTGTTAAAATAAATCCCTGTTTCATGAATGTTTCAGTACTTGGTCAAGCTGGACTTGTCCAAACCCTCCGAAATCCCAACAAGACCTTCACCGTCTTTGCCCCCACCGATTCAGCCTTCAAGAGATCCAAGCTCAAGCTCAGGTCCAAACACAGGAGCCGATGCCTTGTCAGTGAGTAAAAACTTTTTGTCATCTAGCTTTGCTCCATAAAATATCTCAAACTGCTCTGCGATGACTTTTGCTTCTACTAAGGAATGTAGAGAGCGTTTATCCTAATAAGGCTTATCTTGCACTTCTGCATCCTCTCTTATAGATTGAAGGAAGTGTTTAATTTTTGGGCCTCTCTTGCTCTTCTGTATCGTCTTTAAGGACCGCCTAGAAAGGTCTAATTCAGGTTCCTGCTCTTCTGCACTTTTCTAAGGACCGTAAAAACCAATGATTGCTCCCTACGTTGATTCTCTTGCTCTTCTGCATCGTTCCTATAAGGGATGTAGGGAGCGCTGTATAATGGAGCTTATCTTTCTCTTTAGCATTCTCTCAAAGTATGTAGGAAACATTTAATTCGAAGGCTTCTCTTGCTGTTCTGCAACCTCTCTAAGGACCTTTAGAAGCGCCCAGTCCTGATGGTTCTCTCTGTCACTTGCATCCTCTTTAAATCTATAGGGACTATTTCATTTAGACACGGGCATCTCTTGCTCTTCTGCATCCTCTCTAAGGACCTTAATGAACATTTATTCACAGCCTTCTCTTACTCTTCTACATCTTTACTTAGGAACGCAGGGAACATAGGTGTATCTTATCTAATCTGATGGTTAGATATGGAAAAATTTATATTTATTTTAGGCGATATTTAAAAAATATCAAGTCTTTGGTAAAGATCTGAGGCTTCTTGGAAAATTTATGTGGCAAGTAAGAAAATGCCCTTTCTTACAATGTTTTGGGGCCCCAGCATCAAAACATGGGTGGTCTAGTGGTTATGACTTCTTTCCGATCGTTTTCAGGCGCCATGAAGCAGCACATCCTGGAGCACGTGGTGTGTTCGTCGGCCATCCCCTCATACGCCCGCAGCCAGACGGCGATGGGGGAGCTGGTGGGCGTGGCCAGGGACGCCCACAACAAGCTGTACGTGGAGGAGGCGCAGATAGTGGCCAGGGACCTCGTCGCCACCAACGGCGTCGTGCATGTCATCGACGGCGTGCTCACTACCAGGCAAGGTATTATATGCGCCCAAGACGTCGCTTTATTGATAGATGCTTTAACTATATTTCCTTTTCTCGTCATACTGGAATGACATTTGCTAGCAACTTCAGGGGGCTGCTTAAAATGAGTGCTACTCCCAGACGGGAAGTGGGCAATGAACAGCCTGCTGTTACACGTATAACGAACCTAAATGCTGTCCTAACTATATGTATCTTTTTCTTTCAAATATTCGACTGAATGGCCAACTGGATAAATAAGGACAGGGACTTATGACATATAATCGGGATGACATATCGTCACCACCACGCCAAAAACACGAATCTGCTATGTATAAGAATAGCAGATTTGTGTTTTTGGCGTGGTGGTAACGATATAATCGGGACGTATGATTGACATCCTATGACGTCACGATTGAGAGCTTACACTCAACAACGCAACCTTTACAGTAAAACCTTTTATTTTCCACCATATTTGCAGAATTTACTCAGTTAGAACCAATCAGAGCGACTTAGGACAAATGACATCTTTCTGGAAAATCAATCATAGCTCTCGCCAACATCCTACCGAATATGATCTGTACATATGCGCGGAGCATGAAAGATTTCAGAAAATATTTGTTGGGAGAGAGCTATAAATCGGTACCTATGGTCTTATTCGTCTAGTTGGCCATGTCTTTCCTCTGTTGAGATAAAAACCACCTCGACAATTAAAAAGGGTTTAAACATGGCCATCTAGACACAAGACCAGAGGAGCTCGAAATCTTGAGTGACGTTCTGCCTACTATTTCGCGTCATCATCGCTTTTTAGACAACAGCGCAACTAAAGTCCAAAAAGCGATGATGACGCGAAATAGTAGGCAGATCGTCACTCAAGATTTCGAGCTTCTCTGGCCTAGATGGCCACTGTTCAAATTGGTTAGCAAAGATCGGTTGCTTTTTGGAGGATACCGGACTAAATATTACAAAATGTTGAGTTCGGCTCAAAAGTGTCTACAGCTTAATTTTATTAATTAACCACAAAGTTAATGCTTTCAAAAACAATTTCAGCCAAAGTCCCAAGTGAAATTTTGGAAGAATACGGACTAAAAGAATTCCTCTTTTTGTTGGAATCTGCACACATGAAATTCCTCTACGATTCCTTAGAAAATGTTACCTTCTTTATACCGTCCAATGAAGCAATACGTGTAAGAAAATTTAACACATTTAATTTCAGTAGCTTTATTAGTTCCCACTTTTAGTGTGGTATTCATTTTACTTCCAGGCAGTTCCAGGCGCTTTGCTTCAATCACTAGTCAACAACATTGATTCCCTGACTTCCATTTTGCTGTATCACGTGGCCGATGGAGTTGCCGAGCTCAGTGCGCCAGAACAGACTTTCAACTCGCATATGGAAAACACGACTATCAGAGTGCAAATAAGTTCACCAGTGCGTATACCTACTATTTCAAGGCTTTACTTTTAATTCCCTTTGGAGAAGAGATAGTTACATTTATAACATAGTTTCCAATACATTGAATTGTATTTATGATTGCTTAGGAAAAAATATTTGATTAAAACCTTTCTTTCAAACACTTTTTAGCCTTTACATTCTAAGCTGTTCCTAAAGGGAAAACTGTATTAGGATAAAGAAAATTTAAATTTAAAAAAAAAATAAGATTAGAAGTTTATAGTTACGTATCTCTATGATTTTAGGAAAATGCTGTAGTTTCCATGGTCAATCATAAAAATAATACTATTTTAAAATTACAATATGAATAGTGTTAATTTTGCAGGCAAAAAAGGGGGTACTTTGGATTATCTCTAAATTATGATTATCATCTATATTTAAGATGGCATAGGGCGTAAAGATTTAAAGAGTTGCCCAGATTGAAAAAAGATAATAGAAACTCACGATATTCATAGAAAAGGTTTTGAAAGTAACAATCAATATCAGGGGCAATAGGTTTATTTCTATAAGTTTCCTTGTTCTTTATCTTAAAATAATACACTCTCGATACCCCTTGAGCTGAATTCTTAATATTTGAGTCATAGATGGAAATAAGAATTACATGCTGCAATCAAACAATTTTGTTTTGTTGCCTTTAAACATTTATCAACAGATCATATTGTAAAATGAATAAATGTACTGATAAGAAAAAATGCCCTACTCATTGTCGAAAGCAATGGGCAAGTAAAGAAAATGTGTCCCTTTAATGTGCTGATGATCCAGGTTTTTTTTTCAAATAAGATTTGAAAAAATAATTTAAATCAGTGTTTAAATGTGGAGCGCACCTCCCCCCGTGGGCAATTACACATTTTGAGAATTTTCTTATAAAATGTTGCAATTGAAAATTACCCCAGATTATTAAGAAACAAGTAAAACTCAGTTTTTATTTTAAGAATCAAATTTGAAAAGTCTTTCTGGAGGAGTACCTCTAAACCCTTCTTTTTAACGTAGTACTAATAAAGACTAATATTGTTCCTCACAAAATTTAGAAATTTGTAAGCTTATAGGCCCTGTAGGGGGGGCATGGGAAAATAAGATGGACTTCATGGTGTGAAAAAGGTGGAAAAACACTTATTTAAACGTTCCCCTTAAGTCAAGTTAGTGTCTAAATAATGAGGAAGACGAGGTGAGTCGCGGAAGATTATGTTTATTATAATTGGGTTACCATGTTCAAAAGTTTGGGAACCCCTGATCCAGACCAAATCATGGCATAGCTTCAAGTTTTTTTCCACCTCAAAAACAAGGTATACTCCATGTTGTTTCAAGGTCTCCATACAGATTAAATATGAAAATACAGTAACCTGCATAGCATGAAAGTAAGGTCCAGACCAGGCCACAAAAACACTCGACATACAAGTCGAGACATATCCGTGTAGAAAAAGTTTACGGAAACTATGGGAGAAAGTCAATCACACCTTTTCATTCTAAGAAACTTCATACTTATGTTCCTCAGTATACGTGTGACCGCTGCAACAGAATTCCAGGAAATATAAATGTAAATGTTTTTTTTTCTATTGTTTTCCTGGAGGGTTTCTCCCTCATTTTCCACATTTGTAGACGCATTTGAGGGAATGTAATCTATTAAACACAATTTGCGACACAATGTACCAGTTTTGTTCGTATTGATGAGTCCAAAAATACCTCTTTTTGAAGGATTCCGGATACACTCTGTATAAAGAGAAGCATGGATTAGGATCAAAATTAATCATCAATTAAAAATGCATAGAATCCCGGTTAATCACGGGTCAGCTGCAGTTTGAATAATTCTATTTATGTACCCATTTTATGAATTTGGAAGCCCGGTGGCGCAGTGGTAGCGCATAGCTCTTCCGTGCCACAGGTCTCGGGGCTGGGCAAGGTCGACTCAACCTTTCATCCCTTCAGTGGGTCGATAAATTGAGGACCAAGCGTGCTTGGGAACTAAACACTGGGGGTCTTGCGTTAGACTGCAGTCTAACCGGGACATATGCCTTGCACCCCAGGGCCCCACGGTCAGGAGAACGAAGATGGGCATCGTAGGCCTTGGCCCACTAGGGCTGTTGCGCCAATGAGTCTAGTTTTAGTTTTTAGTTTTTTTTTATGAATTTTAGAACTGTAATAACGTGCTAAATCTCTTCTTCCTTTTAAGCTTCATTCTGCTCCTCAGCTGCTGGTGCAGTGCGCTACAGTTCTGAGTTCAGGAAACAAAATATGCGGAGGAAAATTGCATGTCATAAATAAGGTAATTTCTGATTTTATACATGGAAATTCTTTAATAGCATTTCTGTTCGTAAGCATAAAAACGCTTCACTTATAAATGTTAACCATTTCTAGATATTAAATTTTCTGTGTCTCATTTTAAACTAGAAAATCTAGTGGTTCTTGGACCAGTGGTAGGAAACTACTGTTTTATGCGCGTTAGATATCATGCACTACAACCTTTTACCTGCCGATGTTCCCAAATGGGAACATCACTTTAGGGAATTTTTTCACCACTTAATTTTTTATGCAGGAATTTGATACTTAGTAGTGAGCAACTCAAAGATATGAAGTTATTTTACATGCAAAAGTTTTTCACTTTAATCTTTTTTGTGGGATTTATTTCAAAATTACAGATTTTTGGATCTTCTAAAAGTTGCACAAGTTTTAATTTATGATAAATTTAAATAAATTTAGTTTTAAATAAATATACCGTGTTTAGGTAGCTAAAGTACATATCTTTTCAATTGGCTTGGTAGAATAGCTTCGTATTCCAATTTTGGAGATTAATTACCAAATTAACGTATATGTTCCCAAATGGGAACATCTGCGTTTGGGTATAGTTTTTGAGGGGATTTTATAACATGTAAAAATTCAAGTTATTTCTTATTTTCTTTAATTTTTTGAACCTTTTCTGCCTCAAAAGAACTAAATAGGTTAATCATGATGTTTTAAATTTCTAAATCTATTATTTTATTTTTTTTTTCACCTGTTTTATGAAGGAATAAATGCCAAATCTTTATAACAGATTCTTCTTTTGTGTATTTTTCTAACTCCCCAACCGATTAATCTTCAGTATTTATAAAAAAGTGTTATGCAAAGGGCTTATTTGTAGTACTTCTGAGGACTTGGGTATTTATTTAGTTCAAGTGCTCTTTTTTACATAAAAATTTTAGGTATAAATTTGAAGAATTTTGAAAATAATGAAAAGTGCGTGTACGCTGTACATCTAAAAACACTCTTCTAACGTAAGTTGGATGTAAGAGATATGTTGTTTAGTTTGGAATCCTCCATGAGAAACGCAGCTTTAATAAATCAATGGAGATAGTTATGATTATATTTTTGAAAGCTATTTAAATTTGAATGCAATTCATGGATTTTATGCTAGATATCAGGATAGAACAGTAATTAAAACTAATTTTTCATGCAGAAAGATAACTGTTTAGCTTTGAAACGCATGGGAACATTCTTTCTCATTTTTTATACCGAAAAATTACCCATTGTGCAATAAAAATGTACGGAAAAGTATTACGCATGTAATAAAGATGTAAATTTTTTCTTATGAAAATCTATAAAATTTTACCCAATCGTCCAACCATGGGAATTAAATATGAAGAAACAGTCAAATATCATAAAAATGTTCAAAATTATTGAGTAGAAACCTATTTCAGTAGTTTTACTTGAAAAAAAAGTAGTTTTTGAAATATATGCCTCTTGGAAATCCCCCTAAAAACTTCACTCCAAACGCCGATGTTCCCAAATGGGAACATTCTCAAAATCATACTTAGGAATTTTTTTCCGCCAAAAAATGCCAAGAATGGTTTTAGTAATGATGAAACAAGCCATTTAAGCCAAAAATCAGAACTTTTAATTTGAAATTTGAATTACGGCGTTTAAAAGGTTAAGAGGGCAAAGTACAAAACATAGTATACTACGTAGTATTTGATAGCCTTAGTAATTGAAAAAATCGTTTAAACTGTTTAAGGGGGTCTGGGACACAAAAATCGTGAGATTTTCAAAAAAAATATTTTGCTTTTCAAAAGGAACCCTGTTTTTTCTGCTTAAAATGATGTTTGAATTATGCTTGATATAAGTCAAGAACCGTTCCAGATAAAGAGCTGAAATTTGAAATACATACTTTTTAAACATTTTACTTAAATTTCAACTCGGGAAATTTAAAAATTTTATTTACTTTTTTTAAAATATGAATTTTTTAAAAAAGTTGCATAAAAAATTCAAATATTTTTTACTTAATTGTTCATATTTTTCAAAAAAATTAATATTTCTTAAAATGCCGAGTTGAAAATAAAGATAATATGTTTCTGTTTGATTTAGTGGAAAAATTTTGAAAATTCATCAATAATATTTTGAGTTATATATCAATTTTAAATGACCCCATTTTTTTTAATGAAATTTCAAGTTTTATTTTTTTTTTTTAATTTTTGAAAACTTTTCTGATGTGATTTTGCTCAGTTGTTAGATGGTTGATTAGTATAAAAAATTCTAAGTTAATTAGTAAATATTTTACAAAATTGTGTCCCGGACCGCCTTAACAGAAAAAATCCCCCAAGTGTGATAACTTTCTTCTATTTCCTCTAGCTTCTGTTGCCACCCAAGCTATCCCTAATGGAAGTCTTGGAAAGTCTGGAGGAATTCTCGACCCTGGTCCTCCTTCTTCGCGCCACTGGGCTCGAATCTCGTCTGAAGAGTGCTCACTACACCCTTCTGGCACCTACAGACGATGCCTTCCACCAGATGGGAGGACAGAGGTTTGTGCTGAGGCTACTCGATAACCTGCCCTTGGCTACCAGACTGGTGAAGGTGCACTTAATGCAAGGTTGGTATAATCATGGCCAACTAGAAGAGTAAGGCCAGAGAAGCCAGAAATTGTGACTTATGATCGAAGGTCTGACGGACGTCATGATTGATGCTCTTTCCTAAAAACTCCTTTCCCCCGCCCCCACTAAATGTTCCA
Organism: Tetragnatha montana; assembly: GCA_963680715.1. NCBI lineage: Eukaryota > Metazoa > Arthropoda > Arachnida > Araneae > Tetragnathidae > Tetragnatha > Tetragnatha montana. Next base: position 33,987,443 of record OY796685.1, read on the forward strand.
TGCTTTACTCCATATTTACAGATTCTACTCTATAAGGTATTGGCGATAGAGCTCTTATTGGATTGCTGGAAGGGTGCCGTTCTTCATAATATAGTCAGTTGCTCTGCGAACGCTCTGATAGGTCTTACCTATTCCTTAGGACCTTAGGAAAGGACCTTATTCACTGCAGCATGACCAGCGGTTAATCATCAGTCAATAGAAGCCTTCCACCAACCAATCAGCGAAAAAGCATTTTCTCTCTTTAGCTGCTGGTTAACCGGTGGTTAGGAGGCAGTGAATAAAGCAGTTAGAATCCAACTAAGTAGGATTTGAAAGTATGAGTAGAGCACGGCTTACTAGATACTATACAGGCTAGCCGAGTACGGAAATAATTAAAAATCCAGATGGTAATACTTGACAAACTGGCAAAGCATATCCACAGTGTTGAAGGCGGTGGGTGATAAAGGTAGGACTTGTGGCGATCCAAGCGGAAAAAGTTGTCAAATGGTTTTCATTGTTCAAAGCTGGACTAGCCTGTAAAGTATCTAGTAAGCCGTGCGTAGAGCAACAGGCGATTCAAAGTAGTAGATAGTTTTACGTTTCAGTTACTTACCCATTCCTTCATTGGCTCCTTTTATCACGTGGTGTTTTATGTCTTTCTTTGCATCTTTCACTATAATACATACAGCACACAAAGTTGAAAATCCAGACATTTACTTGAAGCCCGATCATTCCCAAAAGGCTTCGGAACCAAAACAATAGAGCATTCGCACATGACGTCACTTGGAGGACAAAAACAACGTTGCTAAGGCTGTTGTTAGGGGCGGGAACTAGAAGCATTCGCACATGATGTCAGTGGCGGGCAAAAACAACGTTGCTAAGGCCGTTGTTAGGCCGAGTCATGTGATTGAAAATGCTCTATTCAAGCCAAATACTAATAATATCTCCTCTGAAAGCCAACGTGATTCTTTTGACCAATCAAATCGTAGACGAGTAACTGAGACAATCTGGATTGAACCGCCTGTGTAGTGAAGTTGAGTTGTTGGGAGAGAGCTATCAATCGTGACATTGGGACGATCATGCGTCCCAATTTCGATCTTCTTTGGTCTTATTCGATTTATTTAGGCGTGGTAGAATCCTTTCGAATGCAACTTTTTAATATATGCCACACAATCCTGCATATAGATCGTTATGGAAAGTAATGTTTGCCAACTAGTGTATCCTTTTAACCAATTATTGAGACTGATAACTAAAATTATTAGGTAGACTCAGTAACCAGTCCCACCGGTTAAACTGGATCTCTACATAAACTGCCTAGGAATTTTTAGATGAAAAATGACACAATCATGTTGAAAAATCTCGGATTTAAGCCTTTTGCATGAAAAAATATTAAAAAAAAAAAAAAAATACTCCTTTTACCAGTATACGAACTTTTGTAATACTGATCGACACATATTCATCAATACAACTTAATACTATAAAAAATGAATGAATTTTCAACAATTTTGCATTCTTAGTTTCATCCGGAATTTCACTTATCCAGCTTAAGTCCGGGCTTATTTGAGCCGGTTAAAAGCGAGTTCACTGTATTTGGCATACACTAAAAGAAACCATTTCTCATTCTTACTAAACTTCTTACCAAGTTTGACAATGGTTATGTTAAAAATGAATTTAGAAAACGTTCATCATAGATTTCCTTTTTTTATTAGTAAAAATATTCCAATAAATATCCGACTATAAGTGAAGTTTTAAAATGAATGGGTAAAATGTTTCTAATATGAAAAACACAAGTTTTAATACATCATCGTACAGTTAGCAGGAATTGCCATCAGCCCCACCCATGGCACAATTTAGACTCATGCACACTTCACCATCGTCATAAGTTTAATTTCTTCTTTGATTGTAATCAAGAGAAATACTGGTGAAAGGATTAATTGTTTCCGCATTTGCTGTTAAATTTGATTTCCTGTGAAATCGGTTATGTTGAAATTTAATTTCTAAGAAAAGGAAGCATTACACTTACATAAAGGAAGCATTAGTCGGTCATTCCATGACAGTGAGACGCCTCTATTATAGCTGGTGCACAATTGGTTTGTTTTTGTGATGACAGATTTATTTTTAATTTTTTCATTCAAGAAGGTTTTTACCTTAATTTTCTTTTTTGTTTCACTTTATTTCGTCTCTCTTTGTTCTGTTTCTCTTCATTTCATTACCTAGCGCCTGAAAACTTAACTTCTACTCATGTTGCATAGTATGTTTTTTGCTAGTCAAGGGGGTGTTTATCTTAATGTATGAGTTTATTTAAACTTCCTTGCTTATATGTTAAGACACAGGGAAATTTATTGCAATTTTCTCTTTGGAAAGAAAGTTTGGAAATAACAATCTGCCCAAATTCTGCACATTCAGATATACTTATCCCTTGCGTGGTACGCATAAAAATGCATAAGAGTTGTAGTACTTCTACGACTATTAAAAAATGTGACGTCACGTCCTATAAAATATTTGTTATACCACGGCGCATCTTGATATGCGCAGTGATATATCGCAATTTTCTCGTAACCTATGAGAAGAAAAGGTACAGTTGTTTGGGCATTCTTGACGTAACTTGACGCAAGGCTGTGCAGAGTTTGGGCTGACTTACAGCCATATTCACCGTTAACACGACCGGCGGTTATGCGGGAGACCTCTGATTGGCTAGTTTTCCTACTTTAACTGCCAATCAGAAACTTGACTGGATCAGGTTAGCTGTGAATACGGACGTTATTGAAATAATTCTCAAAAAATGCAGCATAATATCTGTTTCTTTTAAAATTATTTATCTTAAAATTGTTTTTAAAGCATGCTTAAACATTCAATTTTAAGTTATTTAAGTCATTAAAAAAATTACAATCTGTGGCGTCTTCCCGGGTTGAATCCAGTTTTTTCGCTTTTTAGGAGTGATGTGCTGCTCCCGACTCCGGAGCGACTTTCGGCAAAGCATCCGCACTCTGGAGGGCTCCACACTGGGGATGGAGAGAGGGGAGATTCTGCGGATAGGGGGCGCTCGCATCGTCGATTGCGACATGATGGCTTCTAATGGGGTCCTGCACATGCTGGACGCCGTAGTCCGGCCGGCCGGACTGGCTCCAGGCATCTTAGCGGATAGAGTCCTCAAGACCAGAACCTAAACTTTTCGATTCATCTTCATTTGAGACTAGAAATAAGGGCCAAATATGCATTCACAAAAGTGAATCCACCAACGTATCGCACCACAAACGTTGTATCGACTAACTTAACGTAACCTAAACGTGTTCTTACTGGCTGCTGAAGATAGTCAACATCGTCAGGTGGTTTGTTGACTTTTAGATTTAAAGGTACAGAATGGCGACGTTCGAAGAAATGCGTAATTTTCACACATGAAGATGAAGATGTTTTTGTGAAGATGCACCTGGCATCTTCACAAAGAGAATCATCGTCGAGTTTATTCAGACGGACGAAACGATATGAACATTATTAGAAACATTATTTAGAAATTACGCGAGTTAGGCGCAATTGGCGCAATCTTTGTAGCTGAAATTGATGCAATATTTTTTGACATACCTCAACTCAACAAAATCCAAGGAAACTTTCTACGTTTATAAACCCTTGAACCTCTTGGTTTTTAAACATGATCCAAATGAAATTTTAGATTATTTTTGAGTTATAAAATACATATAGTAGTACAATTTGTGACGAAAATTACTTGTTCAATATTTATTTTGTACTGTTCACATAAACTTAAAATAAATGTTTTTTTTATTAGATTTTATTTTGTTTCACTCAACTAGATATCATAACCAATATCAGATATTTGCCTCATCTTCCACTGGTTGAACCTAAATTTTATTAAAAAAGTTAAGAAATTAAATTTTGAAAAGAATTCATATCTTGTACAAAATAAGATACATTGAAAATCAAGCAGTTTTCAATGGAGCATGTAAGGAATTTGTAAGCATGTTTTTCCAGACTCAATGAACTAATTTTTCCTTTCTTTTATGTTGGTAAAATATAACAACATTAAGTGAAAATGGGTTACATAAAATGTAATGGCATGAATCTTCGTCTTAACACAAATTATTCTGGAATCTTGCAGGCAAATAATTCTGAAAGAGATATGAAGATGACACGACAAATGAGCACAACAAAATAAATTGGTGGTAGCTGAAGAGAGGGAAACAATCCTAAACCTAACCTTTTAAGTGTAAGAGAGAAGACAAACATTTGCAGCAGCATCATTGATTAGAAAAATTTGTGAGAAGTTCGTAAATCTATTAATGATTACGAATTTAAGAGAAAATAACTTAACTAAAAAAGTTTTAGGGGTGTGATTAAAAGACGTTTTCCAAAGAATATCTTTTTATAAAAAAAGGCGATATGAAATAGTACTATAAGTATGAAATAGTGTCTTGTCTTCGAAGAAATACATTGTTATCTATAGCGCATAAAGTTAGCTAGACAAAACCCCACAGTTTAAGTTCACAGAAGTCTGTAAACGAAGAAAAAGATGATGACGGGTCAAATCCAAAAGCATCAACCATGGAAGTTACTTAAAAAGTCAGGGAAGCTCATAAGGAATAATTAACCTTTTAAACGCCGCAATTCAAATTTCAAATTAAAGGTTCTGATTTTTGGCTTAAATGGCTTGTTTCATCATTACTAAAACCAATCTTGACATTTTTTGGTAGAAAAAAAATCCTAAATAGGATTTTGAGGATGTTCCCATTTGGGAACATCGGCGTTTGGAGTGAGGTTTTTAGGGGGTTTCCAAAAGGCATATATTTCAAAAATAATTCAAATAAAACTACTAAAATAGGTTTCTACTCAATAATTTTGAACATTTTTATTGTATTGGACTTTTTCTTCATATTTAATTCCCATAGTTGAACGATTGGGTAAAATTTCACAGATTTTCAAAAGAAAAAAATTTACATATTTATTACATGCGTGACACTTTTCCGTGCATTTTTATTGCATAATAGGTAATTTTTCGGTATAAAAAATACGAAAGAATGTTCCAATCCGTTTCAAAGCTAAACGGTTATCTTTCTGCGAGAAAAACTAGTTTTAATTACTGTTTTATCCGGATATCAAGCATAAAATCCATGAATTGCATTCAAATTTAATTAGTTTTCAAAAGTGATAATCATAACTATCGCCATTGATTTGTTAAAGCTGCGTTTCTAATTGAAGATTCCAAACTAAACAACATATCTCTTATATCCATCTTACTTTAGGAGAGTGTTTTTAGATGTACACACTTTTCATTATTTTCAAAATTCTTCAAATTTATACCTAAAATTTTGATGTAAAAAAGAGCACTTGAACAAAATAAGTACCCCAGTCCTCAGAAGTACTCCAAATATGCCCTTTGTATAACCACTAATAATAATTACTGACGATTAATCGGTCAGGGAGTTAGACAAATATACAAAAGTAGGAATCTGCTATAAAGATTTGGCATTTATTCCTCCATAAAGCAGGTGAAAAAAATTTAAATTATAGATTTAGAAATTTAAAACATCATGATTAACCTGTTTAGATCCTTTGAGACAGAAAAGGTTAAAAAAATTAAAGAAAATAAGAAATAGCTCGAATTTTTACTTGTTATAAAAATCCCCTCAAAAACTATACCCCAAACGCCGATGTTCCCATTTGGGAACATATACGTTGAATTGGTAATTACTCTCCAAAATTGGAATATGGAGCTATTCTGCCAAGCCAATTGAAAAGATGTGTACTTAAGCTACCTAAACACAGTATAATTATTTAAAACTAAATTTATTTAAATTTATCATAAATTGAAACTTGTGCAACTTTTAGAAGAGCCAAAAATATGTTATTTTGATCTAAATTCCACAAAAAGAATTAAATTGCACGTGAAAAACTTTTGCATGTAAAATAACTTCATATCTTTGAGTTTCTTACTACCAAGTATCAAATTCCTGCATGAAAAATTAAGTGGTGAAAAAATTCCCTTAAGTGATGTTCCCATTTGGGAACATCGGCAGGTAAAAGGTTAAAGCGGTTGGTATAATCATCGCAGATGAGCTTCAATAGACAGTCTTCACGGTATTCCAACTCCTAGAAATACACATGGAATCACTTTCAAAAAACAGATAAGGGAACAGATTCCACAATCGAGGTTTTCGCCAAATTTGGCGAGATCGGATCTCGCCAAGCTACTACTAACACTTCATCTAAATCCCTGCTGGTAGAAGCCATTTTCACAATGAAATGGTAATTGCTCAAATTTGGTAACATTTGGCAAAAATCTCGATTAGGGAATATTACTCCAGATAAGAGATAACATGTTACTCAGGGTGAATTACAAAAAAAGCACAAATTCCCCAACAGTACTCTCTCTACACTACTTAATAATAGCAATACTTTAAAACTGACAAAACTAAAAGTAACTTAGGTTATGAAGTAATTTTTTTTCAAGATATTTAGTGTTAGAGATATAACTATGTCCCCACGGTCAAGAGAACGAAGATGGGCATCGCAGGCCTTGGCCCACTAAGGCTGTTGCGCCAATGAGTTTAGTTTAGGTATAACTATTTGATACACAACTTATCAGTTTTGATTCTCGTTACAATAAGAGGTGGTATGCGTACATTTAGCTCAGCGATCTCAACAGATTTATTTAGGCAGTTTGCATCACAGAGAAATATCCTAACAGAGGGTCCACGAGGCTATTTTCAAATGCGTTACTGATGTGAGGGCGCCACACTAGATTCTGGAACGTATGCCGGCCGCTTAAATCTCTCGCCAAATTAGAACTCAGCGCATGCGCAGAAAGGTGTTTTTGATCTCCCATAGGCAGCCGGCGAACGATTCAGACTGGATCCAGACGCTAGTGAGTTTAGTGCGATCCCAGCGCCACAATTCTCCCAACCTGTAACAAGATGTCATGATTTTCGATTTCCATTATGGCCTATGGCCGTGGACTCTCTGTTCTAGTACTCTGTGGTTTGCATACTCAGCAGTAAGAAAATCAAGCTATTTTTAAATTGGAGGAATGAAAATAGAGTGATAAAAAAAGGGAGGGAAAACAAACTGAAACTTAAACCAAGTTTGTTTCGACTGGATTATGTGAAAAAGCAAGAATTTCAAAATAGTACAGATAATCTTGGACCACTCTGTCCCCCTTAAAAATCCAACACTTGAGAAGGACAACTTGTTACTCTTACAATTAATCTGCAACCGAGCTGCATGGATCTGCCTTGGTTAGCAAACTGCCCTGAAAAAGGAAAAGCAAAAAATGGGGTAGCCATCCATTCAAATGACAAGATCATTTTTAACTCTTTCAGTTCTGACCGCCCTAATTTTTCTAAAGAATTCAAAAGAAGCCCGGTGGCGTAGTGCAAGCGCTTCACGCTCCCATGCCACAAACGCGGGTTGCATAATTCTAATTCCCACATGGATATGGAACAAGCGATTATGCGCAGCGTGTAGACGAAAAGAAGGAAGAAGGTTGAAAAAGTTTTAGGGTTTCTGAATCCCCAGTGGAGCAGTGGTAGCGTGCTTGTGTTATTGCATGCGCTAGTTCGTGGGTTCTATCCCCTGTTGTTATTTTATTAAAATTTTCAAGAAAAACAGCAAAAATAAAGTCCACACGCATTCGATCTTATCCATGTGGGAATTTGAAATACGCGCCCGGGTTTCAAATCCCGGTATACGGTCAAGGCAAACTCAGCACTGCATTTCTCCGGGGTCGATAAAATGAGAACCAAATTAATTTGGGGGAAATTAAGAAGGGGCTTACAAGGAAACGTTCTCTGGGGGTGAACTCACAGAATTGGACGAAAATTTTACAGGGGTTAGTATATGACTCAAAACACCTTCTGTAAAAAAATTAGCTGCTAAATTACAGTAGAAAAGCTGTAAAAAATTATTTAAAATTATCAATTTTAACGCCAAATGTAACCCTACTAGGCGAGAAACGCAGAGAGAACGCCAATTGCTAGACAGTTCCACCAGTGTGTGCACTGTATCGGCCGTCCTGATTCCATCTGATAGAAAATTCGCCAAGTGGTGTTAACTGAATGTGTTTGGCATCTCAGAACCCAATTTTCAAAGTTAATTTACTCCTTTCCTAATGAAATTTAGCAGCTAATTTTTTCACAGTAGGTGTTTTTATTCATCTTCTTATGCCTGTAAAATTTTCGTCCAATTCTGTGAGTTCACCCTGAGAACGTTTCCTTGTTAGCATCAAACTAGCCACTCAGCTGACCGCGAGTTTCAGTCACACGTTCTGTAACAGTTCTGCTTATGACCTCACCCAGTGAGGCTGATTACACTGGAGTTTGAAGGTTCAACGACTAAGGTACTTCCTCAAGTACCCCCTTATTTTTAAAGGATTCAATGCTAGGCGGTCTAGGACTAAAAGGGTTAATGTGCAAAGTCTTAAGGTGCAATTCAAAGAATCGATCTTGAGAATGACCGAAAAACCGATTAACTACACTCAATTTTTGAATCGCTTTGAGACATTTTCAATGTCTATCTGTTAACAGTTAGAGTAACTAGATTTTTCAAATTGCGACACACAAAATTCCAAGCACCCACTAGAACGATAGCATTGGTTTTATATTTTTATCTATTTTTGTTCTAGAGATATGTAATTTCAAAACCAGGGTGCTCTTTAATGGACACCCTGTATGTGGAATAAGTAAAAGCAGTCTATACAAAAAGAGAGGAGAATTATTATTTTAACTCACTTCGCTGACATCATCTTCTGATGCCAGTCCCAGCATGACTTCTTCAGTCATGTAATAGTCTTCCTCTTCAGGATTCATTTTGTCATTATTTTGATCTTTCCACTCCTCTTGCAGCAAGAGGAGTTGCTTATTCACCACCTCAGGCTGCGGCATGGACTTCAAGAACTCTTTGTCTCTTTTAAAAACATCCTCAATGTTTGTGATGTTCATCTGATACCTGTATGCAATTTCGGAATCCAACTCAACTTTGTCCAAAGCAAGCCCCACGTAAATCTTTTCGTCTTCCAGTTCCATTGCCTATAAGAATGTGAAAGTTATTCTTCAGCATTAAGAATTTACAGTTGAGATTTTACTGAATGTTTTAAATTTTCTTTATTGATTAGATTATTTTAGTTCTTAGCAAGAGTTCTTTAGCAACCTGATATAGTAGTTAAGTATACTCTCGATATTATTGGAATATGCTTCTTCCATAGCAAAGGGTGTTAAATTTCTGCTTGCCAACTAGCAATTGGTCTGACTTGGCAACTGGACTTTTTTGTCTTTTAAAATTATGTGTGTTACAAATCAAGCTAATATACGCTCATATTAGAGCCTCAATCAAGCAGCGAGTATTTTGCTCAGGATATCATCAAGAAATAAAATCTGATGTCCCACACTGTAAAAAACCTGTTTATTACTTTAACAGAATGCTTTTAAATTTGCTAAATGAAAAACCCCTCAGCACAGGAAAATCCTGTTATTGCAATACAGACCTTCTCTGTATACACTTTATCTGTTTAACAGGATACAATACTTACCGAAGGAATTTTCCAGATAAATTAATTTTATAGGATTAAATGTAGTTAAATCAGTTAAATACATTCACAGGAAACAATATTATAGGTATATAAGGTTGTAAACAAAAACTTTCATGATTTTCAAAATTAATAAAACAGCAACAAATGTTTAAAGCTTAAGTCAACTTTAGGAACGAGTTGAGGTACTGGGGGTAGCGCACTACCCCCAGTATGGCATCATCATATATGGCCATGGCATCGTATAAGAAGTTCTATTAATGTAAAGTGTAAAGCAATACACAAAATTTTGGGGGGGATTTATTTTGGGGTTAAAGTGGTTTCTGGGCGTTTATCTTGGGTCTTGGGTTTTTACTGTATATCCAAAGTAAGAAAGAGGATATAATAATAAAAATAATAAAGACGTTAATCTGTGGAATTAATTACAATTTAATTGCTATATTACCCATCTAAAAGGGAATTAAAGGCTATAACCTTATAATACACTTATTTAGCTTTAATTTAAGCCCTGAATCAAGTATGTGAGATCAATAGTTCTCTAGTTATCTTAAAAAAACAAAAATTGGGAAAATGGGATTATCCCAGTATAGTCCAGTCAAATAGTATTTATTTGGAGAAAGATTTGGGGTAGAAGATATTTTTCTCAATCCGTATGTTTTTTTGGGGTGCTGAATCCGAATCTGAGGTTTGCCAACAAAATTTCGTGACGGAACATTGTGAAAATTCGAAAAAATGGCAAAAATTCGCCCCTTTTTTTCGTTTTTTGCCCCTAGAACATTACCTTTGCGCTTCTGAGCTAAACAATCATTACAAAAAATAAAGAACACAAACCAAGCTACAAAAAAGTCTATTACAACTTTTCTCTCAGACGCGTAGTTTCGCCGATAGAGCACGTTGAAAAAGGGGTTATTTTCGTTCGATTGGTAGAAAATGTCACTAGTATCGCCAAAACGCCGAATTTTTGGAACATAATACTTTAAAAACTGCTTTGATAATATTCTTCATCAAATCGACCATCTAAAAACTCTAATGATGATTAACTAAATGCATTTTCGTTGCGAGATTTCGCTTACGAACGAAAGTTCCATAGGAGATTATAGTATTTCGATAACTACATATATGTTGTTTCTTCGAGCTTACATACAAAAGTGTTCTTTTGACTATTTTATAAGTTTTTGGGGGTGCTGAATCCGAATCTGACGTTTGCCAACAAAATTTCGTGACGGAACTTTGTGAAAATTCCAAAAAATGGCAATTTTTGGGGGCAATGGGGCGAATTTTTGCCATTTTTTGGAATTTTCACAAAGTTCCGTCACGAAATTTTGTTGGCAAACGTCAGATTCGGATTCAGCACCCCCAAAAACTTATAAAATAGTCAAAAGAACACTTTCGTATGTAATCTTCTTAATTTGTCTTCTTTTGTATGTAATCTTCTTAATTCCCTTTTAGATGGGTAATATAGCAATTAAATTGCTACATTTTTTACTCAAATTTTCGAATTTTTGGAAAAAATTTCCCATTTTTGAAGAGATGTAACTCGGAATCAATTGGACGTATAAACCTGGGAAGGGTCATAAATTGTTGATAATTTTATCTACTTTAAAAAAGCTAATTGAAACTTTTTCGTGGGGATGCATTTTGTAAGAGTAATTAGCCAAAAACTGAAAAATGAGACTTTCGAACACCTCTCCTCACTCCGGCGTAAGGGCTACGGGCGGGGACTTTTGATATGTTCACCTCCTAACTAGTCCAAACAAAGTTCCGAAGTCAAAAATTGTGCCCCAAGAATTTCCCTCTATACCTTTTTTTGAGCATTCGTTGCCTGGACTAATAGTCTTTCCAAAAAGATTTAAGATAGTTTAAAGTTTCTTATATACTTAGGTATTCATTGAATGTATTTTTTAAAAAAATCTCCTCTTTCTAAGAGTATTGTTTTTATTACTTTCACTAAGCACATCTTCTAAATTAATTTGGAACAGTTTTTTGTGGTGGAACAAATTATTTAATATTTTATTGAACAAATTTACTAATAATTTAGCCTTTTTTAATGATACTACCAGCTTTCAAATAATATTTCTTCACCAGTTCTACAATAGAATCAGTGGCTGCTACACTTTTATTTATTGTTGGGATTCTTTGTCGTTAAATATTCGAGCTATAGAGCATTCGCACATGACGTCACTTGGAGGACAAAAACAACGTTGCTAAGGCCGTTGTTAGGGGCGGGAACTAGAAGCATCCAATAGACGCATTCGCACATGATGTCACTGGCGGGCAAAAACAACGTTGCTAAGGCCGTTGTTAGGCCGAGTCATGTGATTGAAAATGCTCTATTTGTTTATAGTATTTTGAGAATTTTAACTTCACTGTAATTTAGACACAGGATGAACAGCGAGTTGATTACCTTGAAAGAGGACACTGTGTTTGATGTGACTGTGGTGGATTTCGAAGGAACAGGGGTGGAAGGTCCTGGAAATGGAGACGCTGGTTGCTGAGGCCCTCCTGTGGAGTTGAATGCAAACTGAAAGTTGGGAGTAGCCTGTGTATCACATTGGGAAGATGGACCTGCAAAGGTAACAGGACCAAACGGCCACTGGGATGGTACATTGGGTCCAGGAGGGAAAAAGGGCATTACTCCCATGTACACTGAAAAAGAACGTGATAATTTAAGAATCTCATTTACATAATTTATACTCAGTATGAAATCTAATTTGGTTCTTTTGGTCTAATAAATTTGGTTTAATATATCTAGTACCAAAACCTAAAAAAACTATCTTCTGCAAAAATTTTTGTTATCTAGCTCAAAAAAAAATCTTATCTTAAATTTTTCAATGCCTTACCTTCAGAAATACAAAATTGCCCGTCGAAATATAGTATATTTAAGAAGAGGTTAAAGGACTTCTTATTTTCTATTGACAACATCAAAAGTTTCTTTTTTTTGTAGTTATTTATATTATCCCTTCAAAAAGTTTGTTTATTTACTTAGTTAATGTGTGTTTTTTTTTAAAATTAACTTCATATATTTGCTAGTAAACATTTTATGATCAATCCTATGGCCAGCAGTAATTATAATTTACTGGCGCCCTGTTTGCCACACCACTTCTTTATGTTTCTTTGCTTCTTTTCCTTTTTTTTTCAATAATTATATAATATACATATATAAGTAATAATACAGTCACCTACATAGATAAAGTGTGATCACAGGTGACTATAAACATTTGTTGTATTTGCTCGTTGTTACATGTATGTGATAAATAAAAAAATAATAATAATTTCATACATGTAACAAAAGTTAGTACATTTTGACCAATTATTGTGACTTTTATAAAAATTCACCAGCGCACTGATTGTTTATCAGCTTTTTACGAGGTTTTGGAAATCCGCTCGTTCTTTGGCGTCATTTCACCGCTTTCAAGAATTTCGCTCTTTCATCCAATTAATTTTTATTTTATCTACTAATATTATGACCAAGCAGTAATGTATTTTAAGATGGATTTTTGATGGATGGAAGTTCTGAAGCATTGTATGTTATTACCAGTATCTCTCTCACCTGATCCTTTTCCAGAGCTGCTACTGCTTCCCTGAGAGTCTTCAACATTAGAAAGTTTCTCATTTTTATTGTATTTTTCAGATTGATCATAATAACTTTTAGGCTGACTAGCAAAAAACCTGAAATAAAGTGTGATGCTTAATCATTAACACATTAAAAACACACATTAAAATTAACATTAACACATTAAAAATAAGAAGAGCAGTGTTCCCGTATAGAGTAAGCTTCTGTAATAACTAATAAGCACCTTTCAATGTTGTCTTGATATAGTAGCTGTTGTACAGTTGGAGGTGTTTCTGAAGACAAACTGGAATCATTGACTTCTCTGTAAGGAGATATATCTCCTATAATTACACTGTCAGGATCCTAAAAAGAAATGCAATATTGAATTAAAGAGGGAAAACATGCATATGAAAATATCTTCCAACAAATCAAAAGGAACAAATAATACTGTTCAACAGTTGAACAGAAACAGTTACTCACAGAATAGCTGCAATCATCGTCTAAATAGTGTTTATCTATAAAAAAAGGAGTATATATGTGAGTCTCTAATGATAAAAAACCCCTGAAGTTAAAATTTTAAGGATACTAAGGAGCAAAAAAGTAAAATACTCCAAGTTCATTAAAATTCCGAGTTGCAAAAAATACACAACAATAAATTTTTAATATTAAAATAAATTAATTGAAAAGTTATTTTATAAACACAGCTATGCGGAAGAAATTTGTGTCAATAGTGGCATTGGTCTCATCGCGATATTTTTCCACCTCTCGTGACGTGACGTGATCCCAGCGCCAAAATAGCCCCTAACTTATGCAACATTCCATGCTTGTTTTATTTCCATTATCGCCTATAACCGTAGTACTCTGTGGTTGCATCAGTTTATTTTCAATAAATAAAAAAATACAGGGTAAAAAGTAAAACTAGGTCCGAGGTACCTTCCATTACATTACCTTCACATTTGACGATTTTTGCTTTAACCAATAGATTTGGTTATCCGAGTTAGGCTTGGTCTACATTAACTTGGATAATCAGGACTTCTACTTTATTTAAAAAAATAACGTAGAACACTAACGAGTAAAAGAGTATAAGTTACAATCCCAATGAGTTTTAAATTAGTACCAAATACAGCAAAATCTAATAAGTTTTAAAAGTTCTTGCCCAACCTAAAACTTCTATAAAAGTATTAGGCAGATGTTGAGAATATGCAAAATTTTAAGAATATCTGCATTAAAAAAATTTAACTTACCACCAATGCCTTTATAAGTAGACTCCTTAAAGGTTTCATCTATGCAATTATAAACAAAGGCTGCAAAATCCCTTTTTCTTTTTTTACAAAATATCTTTGATTTTTTGGCTTCAATTGCCTCGATAGACTGCAATAACATAGTTCATTAAAATCACGATGAATTGTTTTTGGTACTGTCCGTCTACCACAAGTTGAGCTCTCGCCTGGTTTTGGCGGTTGCTATAGAAACAAGCCGGGTTCATTTTAAATAGGGATAAACCGTATTATGATTTGGCGGGGATTAAAGCCGACGGAGGATTATTGGCAAAATTTTTGGCAATCACAACTACGGTCTTCTTCTCTGAATCGATGCAGTTGCTCGCATATGTTAGAGGCTGGGATTAGTGAACTGCTAAAATAATAAACAAAGATGATTCAGTGCAACAATTTCCCCGTTGAATATGAGGAGAGTCCTGTTCCCTTGGCAACAGAAATGTAAACGAGAGCTCAAATTGTGATAGACAGACATTAGGTGTTCTGAGTTCCAGAGAAAGTTTTCACAGACCTTTCGTCGCTCTCAAATTTAAAAAAAATTCTGACTGGAAAAATTACTGATGATGATGATGTCGCCCGCAAAGAGTGACGAAACGTTTGTGAAAGCTTTCTCGGGAAAACGGCCCATTTACCCGAAAATTCATTGTGATCTCAGTGACACGGCCGTGAAAACCTTCATATAACATAATTTATTGTTACAAAATATATATATATAATCGAAGTCAAAATTTCTCAACTTATGTATCAGATCATAAAAGAAATTATTAGTTACTTTGTATACAAACACATAATACCTATAGGAGGTACAAGTTGGAAAATTTCCAAATACTCAGATAATTATGTTATGAAACCTATACGTATACATAAGCATTATGTTTTAGATCCTGGCTGAAATCTTTAAAATAATATTTAGCAAAGCAGCTTGTATACTTAAATATTTTTATATTTCCCTTTTCAAATTTCTATTTGACATGACAGTAAAGCACATTAAGAGAACTTCCAAGACTTGTGAATTCTCATTACAATTAACAACTTTTGCCAAGAGTATCATTTTGATTTTTGAAAAAATAACATCTTATGTATCTACTCTATTGTGCTAGCCTAGATTAGAGCAATGCGACTTTAAATTTTAAGGAATATTCAACTAACTGAAACATACTGCTTTTATTTTATTGTATTTTCCATAATTTTGGAACATGCATTTAAAATTTAATTTCCTTTTTTAAATTTCTAGAAAAATACCTACACCTACTAATAAAAAAATGGAAATAAAGAAAAAAAATCTAGTTATTTCAGTAGATAAACCAGATAAAGCTGTTTCGCTAAATTTAATTTCCTAATAAAAATAAAGAGAACCTTACTTGTGATAATAAAGTTTCTATTTCTTTTTGGATCACCTGACTCTCTTCAAAAGATTTTTCAGGCTGAGGTACATATTCAATTTCAAAAGAGGAAAATACATCAATATCTGTAGGCCCCCTAAAAAGGTATATTTTATGATAAAATGGGTGAAGGTGTAGAGAAAGTTACACACTTTTTCCAGTTAATTATTTATATCCAATAATTTGCTCCAGATAATGAATTATTAATGTAGTATATAATTATGTTTTCTTAGTAAAATTTACTTTACATTTAACATTTTCCCTTTGACAGATTTCAATTTTTTAAAGTCACAAGAAGTGGGAAATAAAATTTGCAACAGTAAGCTGTACTGCCGTCCTTAGCAAGAAGGGCGTATCTCGGATTTTGGCGATTTTCAGGTTTTTGCATATCTAGAATCTTTAGAGTCTTCTGCACCTAATGATACCTCATTCATGTACCTATGGGTACGAAAAGGTACATAAAAACGCTAGTGAAAAAGGGCGAAACAATGAAATTTCTTGAAATCCTTAGGCGAAAAGTGCTTGTACTGAAAATTTTGATTTTCGGAGATGCGCCCTTCTTGCTAAGGACGGCAGTGTAGACATTCACATTAAATATAAACTCTTAAACATATCTAAGTCATGGCTTATTTACATGAAATTTTGCTAATAGGCAAATTTTTGACGCTAATTACCTAGAGAAATTAATAATCCGTTCAGGGCTATAATATCAGTATTTCGACCATAATTACTTACTTCAATACTCTGTGCTGCCCAACTACAAATTCTAGTTTATGAGACCAAGGATTAATGAAGCATGACCATTCAGTTTCTAGTAAAATAAAGCATCTATTCTGCACCTTGAACCTATATGGCTTGCTCCGAAAAGAAGAACCTTGCTCTTTGACAACTGAAACAGACAAACCTTTTTTGAAAAACAAACACTTTCGCACTAATGAATAAATACTCTATTGATAAAGGTTGTAAAAATTACCGAATCCATAGATGTCTTTTAGTTGAGGCATATCATCACTGTGGTAAAACTCGAATACAGAATAACCTATCATATCTTGAGGTAAGTAGCCAAGGTATGGAACAGCACTCACATCCACATGGCTGAAATGGCAGGATGCCGTATGCCGTGTTGAAAAAGACGACATGACTGGTATTTCCTCTGGTACTTTAAAAGCAAATTATATTCGTTAATAAAACATGTTTTGTATACATAAAGCTTTTTTTTAAATTACGTCAAGAAGTGAATCGTATTAAAATCATTGTAGACTAGTTTTAGTTCATTCAAGACCAGTCATTTTTACAAAAGAATAGGTGTTTTGCAAACAAAGAAAGTATTTTTTACCAGTACGCATGGAAAAACAGAAAATTTTTAATGCTAAAAAAGGCAAAATTTTAGATGGTGTGACAAAATCCTTATCGGCTATTGAGTGGCATTAAACACATAATATTTTCATTGTGAGGTGAATTTTCCATGATGCTGGTCCTCCTAGTTTTTTTTTGTGGGATATGAAGTTTTAAAAATTTTTAATACCTTTTACAGACTTTTTAAGTGGGTTTCTTTTTCTAATTTATTGGATTTTCAGTCAAGAGACTTTCTGGATATTTTTGGGGGGAAAACAAGTTGCTTAAATTGTTGATAAGCTAAATAAAGAATACTTTAAAAATACTAATAAAAGAATACTAATAAAGAATGAAGGAACTTTATCATCTTCACCTCCTGTGCCACGTAGAAGTGCCTGGTTTTTACCGTCTTGACAACTTATCTTGGTTCCGTAGCAACCAGCGTGCTCGACTCCATAGAGAGACCCTTGAAAAGAAGTTTTCGAAACTTCTTCATGACACTACCCCTAAGGTGCCATTGAACTTACCTGTTGTAAATCATTCTGCTGTTTTGAACTTGTCGAACATTGTCCTCAATACCTCCCAACTGGACATAAGTCTTCCATAGCTAGACACGTTTGGGACAATGACCATAGTTTTGATTTTTCTTCTGCCGGAATCATAAAAACTTGTAATTCAGCCCTTGATCTTGATTTTTTCGAAGGCTTTCTAATAAATAAATTTGCAAATCTTTTAGTTAATTTTCATTTTGTTTTTGATGTTGCATTTTGGTGATATTTTGGTAATTTGTCGGTGGCCTTCTATGTACATTTTTCTCTTTTGCCCTGTGGCATCGCTTGTTTCGTTCTTTTGCTTTTTTATATAAACTGTGTTTGCTTGTTGTCATGTACCATTGACAAAGGGGATCCAAGGAATCCCCGAAACGCCGTATGGCTTTTAATAAATTTTAATAAATTCATGTGCATATATATTTCGTTTGTTCTTTTTAAACTTATAAATAAAGAATAGTTTGTTATTTTTTGGGGAATGATCAAGATAAAAAGTTTCGGTATTAAAGGACTATTAATTAAGCCGACGAGCAAGTTGTGCTAGATTGGTGAGAAACTGCAGCAGTTCCGGTGGTTGGTGACCGATAGCGAGTTATGGACAGAGCCCCCTATTTAATTTAAAACATTCGATTTGATAAAATATTACATACTATACAATAGTGTCACTATGCACTATCTGTGGAAAATAAGTATTTTTCTTCAAAATGCATCAAATTGTTTAAGTTTTAAGTCAATATTGGTCAAAATATTTTCGTTTTGGATTTTTAAACTCATAAACTGCACACTGGTTACAGTCAGTAAGTAGTCAGATTAGCAATTATTCCATTACTTACTTGAATTTTATATCTAAAAATCATGCAGATATTTAAAATTTAAATTTCCCGTTTCAGTTGTTCCACGAATACTTCGGTTTGAGAATAGCAGAGATCTGTAAATTAGTGGGGGAAATGCATACTTCTTATCTACTTAATGTATGTACATAAAAGAAGTTGAAAAGTGCCATAAAAATAATAGAGAATGATTAACTTTTTCTTAATTTAAATATCCATTACTAAAAATAAAGGGAAAAAATCCGTAAACTTTTCACAAAGCAGTGATGGAATATTAGACCTGGTATGTTGTTAATATTTGTGTTTTATTTGTTCTAATACACTGTGCCTGTTTATTTACAGATTGACTCAAATTTATCATTATCTTATCTCGTTACGGTCAATTCTAGAAGAAATAATTTTTTTTCTTAACTTAAATTTTTAAATTACCAACCTGAATATGCTGAGGACACATGAGTGGCAGTGGCCTTGACACATAGTATACCGGGTGCCTTTTCAACGCACATATCATCAACAATCAGCTCATTCATATGCAAGGTGACTTTGAAGGGTTTGTACATAGTTTTCTGCTCCGAAACTGAATAACCAAATTTGAGTCCTTGGTAGATTCTGAAATCAAGTGAAAATGAGACAGATTTAGTTCACAACTTTCAATCTAAACTTGCATGATTGATGATATTGCATAGCTACACTGATAAAAAGAACTCACCTCAGTCTGCAAAAAAATGTGTTTAATACTTGGTGGGAATTATCTGCAAAAGAATTGTAATTAGTTAAAGAAATACATACAAAACAAATTTAAAATTCATGCAATTTTAAACAAAAATGTAACACTTATCAGAAGAAATATTCAGTATTCTAAAAATTTAAGATTAATTTTGACATTTTTATTTCAAATGGTAACTTTTCATGCATAATTTTTGCAATTTCGTTAATAAGGTACAGTGTATTAGAACGATCAACAGAGTTGGGGGGAAGAATAGTCAAGACATTCTACCAAAATAGGAAAATAAGACCGTATTTGTCTCGGGTTACATTGTAATAAATTATGGTTTCATTGATCGAGAAATATTGGGAATTTTCGGGGCAACATGATAATATCCCTAACATGATGATTATAAAACATATGAAAATCTGAAATATTTAAGGGGTCATGTCTTCTTTGTCATCCGTGCAAGGCCCGGCGCGTTACAGCTAGTAATTTAATAAATCCAAAAATTGTAGCAGCTGACTTACTTGTTAATATTTCTATATTAATATTTCTATCACATGTAACATAATACTCAACAGATAATACTCAAAATATTTTTTAAAACATAAACTCTTCTTATGGAAAGGAAGTACTTCAAATGTTAAGAGCGTACCTGTTTTTCCTTGAATGAAGCATGAATTTAATACTTGAGTCAAATGATTAGCAAAAGTGATGTGATCCTTTTGAAAAAGGAAATTCATGATACACTGTCCCTCCAGCATATCCTGAAAATATTCTTTATTTTACCCACAAGACAAATAGCATACTTAAACTGTAAACAATTATTGAAAATTATATTATAAAAATAGCAATTAATACTAAACTAGGAAGAAGAAAAAATGAGCCATTTTTTAAAATAGTATACAAGTCCACTAGGAATTTTTTACAAATGCTTTGCATTTTATACCTGGGATTTGCTAATAAATATATCTCATGCATCAACACTACAGATTTCAACCACTACATTTAACATTCTGCCCCCAACCATTTGGCTTTTATCTACATTACTAGCTGACTTACCCGGCCTTGCACGGGTTGAGTTAATTCATAAATATTTTTAAAAGTTATGTCTTTTCTTTTTCTGGATTAGCAGTCACTTATCATCCCGTCGTCTTTTTCATCCCAGTTCCTAACTGTGAAAATATACCCTAACTCATCCCGTCCCGCATTTAAATTTGACTGTTACCTTCGCTGTAAAGAACAATCAAATTGAAATCATCAGGTTTATCAAGTTATATGTCTTTTCTTTTTCTGGATTAACAGTCACTTATCATCCCGTCACCCCCGTCGTGTTTTTCTTCCCGGTTCCTTACTTTGAAAATATACCCTAACTCATCCCGCCCCGCTTTTAACTTGGGCTGTTAAAGAACAATCCAATTTAAATCATCAGGTTTATTGAGTTATATGGTTTTTCTTTTCCTGGTTAGCAATCACTTATCATCCCGTCATCCCCGTCGTCTTTTTCATCCCGGTTCTTACTGTGAAAATATACCCTAACGTATCCCGTCCCGCATATTACTGTGGCTGTAAAAGAAAAATCCAATTGAAATCATCAGTCTTTTGAAATTTATAGTTTAAAAGCTTAAACAAAATGTCTATGAAGTATTTCCGATGTCCTTTTCAAAAATTACGCTTCGGTTTTTATAAATCCCTTGATTAAAACTTAGGAAGTAAAAATCACAACCCTCTTTGAGCCCCTTGGGAATAATTTCCTAACAGGATGTTACAAACCGTATATGAAGTTTCTATCGTTTTCCAAAAATGATATTAATTTAATCAAAAAATAATCCCTACGTGTAATTCAGTCAACAACTCCCGCCGCCAAAGCAAAATATTTAACTATACCTAATTTATTTTATATTCAAAAATGATAAAGAATCCATTTTTATTTGCATGATCCTACATCTCCAAAAGTAAAAACATTTTTATCAAAACAATAAAATGCTTGATAAATCTCATTTTCCTTTTATCATGATAGCCAACTTCTTAGTAAAAACGGTTTTCTAGTACTTAACAATAAAAATTTAGTGAATGGATAAGTCTAGTAAACCATGCCCCATGAAACAATGAAATAATTTCAGCTCTGTTTCCATGGAAACCATTTATTTTTGCCTTTCCATAAATATATTTATTTTAGAAAAAAATTAAAATTACAAATAAAGGAAAATGTTGTTTCAAAATTAATTATTTGAATTTATATGTTTCCTGAAAATTGTTATAATTTTGAAATAGAAATTTACACTGTGTTTTTCGTCTTAATTTGTTATAAATTATGAAATTACATTTTATCACATGAGGCCTGACGAAACCTCAAGAGAGAAATAAACCTATTGCAATTCACGCATTTCAACAATGCATAATGCTATTTCAATGGGAAAAACGGAGTAGAAAAAGCGCCGAAAAACAGGGAAGGAGTCATTCGATTTTTAAATCCGTTCTTAGTGCGCGTCGCATAGCTGAGAGGAATGTCTCTGTCAAATTTCAAGTCTGTGGGTCCAGTAGTTTCGGAGATTCCGTGTTGAGTGTTTGTCACTTACCAGTGAGTCAGTCAGTGGTATTTCGCTTTTATAGATATAGATTAAAATCAGGTTCTTGTTATATCTAAGCTCATTGTTACAAGTGAGTTCAACTGCGTTTAGGATGAGCTGTTAATACCTAGTTTACATATAATCCATCGATTAAAATAGATTTATAGAATAGTTAACTTTCAAAATTTTTAGCTCCTTACCTTCGGATATCCCAGATGATTGGAGATGGCCTCTGACGTGTACAGAATAGAGCTATCTCGTAATGAGACAGCAAAAAGGAATCCATCCTGTTAATGTATATAAGAGTAAATGAAGAACTGGAGCAATTTAAAAAAGTTTAAGACGAGTTCAACCGTGTGACCTCACGAAGCCTTTGAAGACTTTCGAATTTATAGTTCAAACTGGAAATACGATTTTTCTTCCCTTTCTTTGCTTTTTTTATCTACCCTTTTCTAGAAAACGTGCTTTTGCGCCATAAAATCCAGTGTTCTAAACCTCTAAACCGACCCTATAGAGCGGGTAATTAATTGGTTACATTTTTTTACATAAAATTATATCGCTATTTTACTCATTTATATTGACTATAAACGCAGTTTTGTCGAATATTTTGTAAAAAGGTTCAATAAATGTAGTAAGGAAAAATGAGCTTGGGTTTTGATGACAAAGAAGCTGAAAATTATTTCGAAAATATTGTAAAATAAAAATCATAAGGACAAAAAACACCGAGCTGACTGTTAATTTATTTGGTATACAAAAAGATACTGTTTTTTATCAAGTTTAAGTAAAAATAACAAGCTTTAGTTAATAATCATGCTTCTTAAAACGTATTTTAAAAAGATGCTGTAACAAATTAATCTTAGGCTTGAATAGAATTAGCCAACTCTCTTTATTGTAGAATGTTTTTCACTTTGGTTACTCAGTGTACAATAACATTTACAGAAAAATCAAACGTACTTACTTCTTTAGAAACTCCATTCTCCCCCTTCAACTGGTCCAAAGACAAATTCTTAAAATAATTTAACCTCTCATTCTCCCACATAGCATCAGACTCTGAAAACGGAGTAAAACACACAATTTGAGCATTCATATTTCAATGCAATAAATACTAGTAAAATTATTTGAAAAATAATTTAGGACAAAAGTTAACTTAAAAAAATCATATGGTTTGAAAAACTGTGGTCTAACTTGTCACTCATGTGGAAAAAATAAACTTTATCAAATCCCAAGTGTTATACATTATCGGAAAGCTTTAAGTCTATAAAATTAGAAACAAACATTGATTTTTAGATATATTTTTCGAGGCCTTTCCTTCCTAAGTTATGTCAAAAACTCTTTATCTCGAAATTCTTTACTTTCCTTCGACTTCGTCATATCGAGAGTAGGGTAGTAACAGCTTCAGGATTGAAATTAGAAGAGAAGTAGCAATGGAGTGGGAGTACTTACCACTGAGAGTATGAACAGAGGTTATTATTGGAGATATATCAGTCAGGTTACTCACATCTTCCTCTCTGATAAAAGATTTCATTTCAAGATGAGAAGATTTCACATTATTACAATTTTCATCGTCCTTTGAAGACTTATTACTCGATGAACTGCAAAAAAACCCCTTAATTATAGAAATTGTTGGTATAAGTCGAAAACTAAATGTAATACTCTTGAACAAATTTTAAGAAGGGGTCATTCCGGGGGCCAGACTTCCCCCTGAGGCAGGCGTTTCTAGATTTTTTTTATATATGTATACAAATATTTTGTTTTAGGCTTTGATTCTATGCATTCATAATAGGCTAAATGTAGCTTTTTAAAATATTAAAAGGTGATTTGAACCCAAATGCATCTTAAATGTATTTTAAATTGTTTTCAGATAATTATTCTGGTGGGGCTTGCAGAGTTACCCAAGCACTTGCTTGCCTCCAATTTAAGGGAAAACTATCCACCTATGCATTCCTTTCTAAATTAGAACAGCTGAGTTTCTGACCCTTGTCCACATGCGCGAGTGGTTTTAATCACTTTAAGCTAAAACGCATTTGGTCGGATATTGGGGTTTCGCAGGTTCCACAGATTGGTTGTTTCGCATGCATGATTCGGTTGAAGTGTATATTTTTTTTGTTTCACATTGAAGTTTATGACATTTTTTAATAGGACAGATCTAAAATAGTGTTAGCGTCAAGGTTGAAATAAATCTGTTTAAAAAATATAAAATTAATGTTTTTAGTTGAAACCCTGTTAAGTTGCGGTTAGTTGGCATATTTCTATTTTTTGATGCATAAATCTTTTTCTGTAATTTAGAGAAAATATGTTTAATGCTGTGGATAAGTTACCCTCTGAGTTAAAAATATACGTCGGGTTTATAATTTTAATACGCGTTAATTTAATCTAAAGTTTGGTTCAAAAATTAGCTCTCGAGTATATATATAGTATGCATATTTACAAAGGCTCAAGACTATAAGGAACTTTTAGAAAAATTTATTAAATTATTTTAATATTTTAATTAATTTATTGTTATAATTATTATATTAATAATATATTAATATTATTAATTAATATATAATATTATATTAGTATAATAAATAATATTAATTTAATCAATTAAATTTAATATTAATTTAATTAATTTTACAAAATAGTTCCCCAGTCTTTAACCTTTGTAAATATGCCACCCGGGGTGACTTTATCTGAAAAACTATCTTTAATAATAAATATAATAATAATTATAGAGTTCAGTTTAATTAATTATCTAATATTGATTATTGTAGGAATTATTTATAATGTGAGTATGTGTGTCGTATGTAAATTAAAATAGTACATTTAAGATAATTATAATGCAACAAGGAATAAATTGATTCTGACTGTGTAGTACATTGAAAACAAAATTTATCACTTTGACATGCTCTCTAGAGATGGTATTCTTCATTTGGGGTGGAAAAATTATTATGAAGACAGTAAATTTACTTTACAGATTATATCCTTATTTTTTAAGTGTTAAAAGTGGAAAGTTTAATTAAAATATAAATCTAGCGTGTAGACCGGGGAATGTGAAATTACTACGATTTCTAAAGTTTATTAGAATAGTAATTTTTAAAGTGAACAGGTTTTTACAATAAATCTATTATGAAAATTTGAACCATAATCTGGTTTAAATCTGGATGATCTTGGTTTAAAATAATTTAAAAAATATACATAACCTACGTGTTTTTCGGATCCATAAGCCTCCACTGTGGGACCTTCTCTGCCTTCTCGGGTATGGGTGCAAACTGTAATCTCCCAACCTTATATTATAAGAGGTGTTTGCTAGTTGTATGGAAAAAGAGATATGAAGAGTCGAGCAGAGGGGCTTGGATGACGTCGGCAGAGACAACTGACTCTTCGTCTAATGGTCAACGGTCGGCAAACAATAAGGATAGCGATTCCCACAAGCATGTGGTTTACTTGATACACCTTTACCATAAAAAAAAAAAAAAAGTAGTGCGTAAGACCTTGAACCGTTAGCGAGGAATTCGAAGCAGCCATATTTTGTACCAGACTGCTCCGAGTCTCTCGTTGCGGTCCCTCATTATTTCTGCGAGGCTCTTATTGCGTTTTTCCGAAGGTTTCACTTTCAAAGATTTTCTAGAGTCAATATTATCGAGGATTATACTAGGTAAGGGGTGTAATGAAAGGCTTTGTACGATGATCCCAAGCGATATGAAAAACACATGAAAGTGAAAATTCCAGATTCGGTTTCTGTGTGACTGACTGTTCACCTGAAAAACAGTCGACTCCGCTTATTGTGATCAGGGTTAATGTTATCAAAATTACCGGTCCTATCACTCCTAATGAACTTAACGTAAAATGTATCGTTTTATTTGATCGATTTATCGCTTATGTTATCAAAATCTGGTGCGATCCCCTAAAAGGCTTCTTTATTTCCCGTTTGAAAGCAAGTTTTAATAGATAATCATGCAAAATGAGTCATTAATTTATTAGTGTTATGTGTTCCACCCTCATATTTTTCTTTGAGAATGTAAAAGTTGCAAAATACATATACTAGCTAATCGTTTTAAATACTTCAATTAGGAATATATTGTGATTTTAATAGTTGTGATTTTAAAGCTAACACTCGAGTTACACTGTTTGAAATGTGGGTTATTCAAATAAGCTGTGAAAAAATAATAGATCTTAGTTTCTAAGTAGGGCTTACCGCCGGGGGGAGCAATACAAATTTTAAGAATTTTCTTAGGAAAAGATTGTGCAACTGCAATTTATTAACTGCAATTTATCCCAGATTACTAAAAACTAGTCGAAACTCAGTTTTAAATAGTCAAATTTCAAAAATCCCTTGGGGGAGGACCCCTAGACCCCCCTTTTTAGTGTCGAGCTCATTGTTGCTCCCCCAATTAAACAATTTGATGCGCTCAGGTTACAATCCTTTTCTTATTTTTTACAGAGTTAATTTAACATCTGATAATCTGTTACAATAATTTATTATTGTACAGATTTTCAATAATAATAAGTAATATTACTTTATTACAAAATGAACTAAAGATGAGGTGGGTCGCGTTTGATTTTGTTTATAAAAAGTTGGTAGTAATGTTCAAAAGTTTCAGAACCCCTGGTCTAATATACTCAAACATTTAAGCCAAAAAAAAAATTTTATAGTATTGCGATAAATGTAAGAGAAATTGCTGTTTTACTGAAGCGGGATCCGCCACTTTGAACCACCACCGTTGCGCCCCTTTGCACAATATTTGGGGTTGCCAACAGCCGGATTCGTATTCTTCACGTTATTACCTTGTAGAGTTTTACCGAACGCATAGACCAGCCAGGTGTTCGTTCGAGTCGTGAGCGGACAGCTGACCGCATGTTTTGTCACGATTGTAACGATTTGGGGGACGGGTCCAAATTGAACGGGGGTTAGGAACAACACGTGGTTGGGAAAATAATTCTTATGTCTGATTCGGTTCCTTTGTGGGTTCTTTATTGAGATGAATTCAACTGAAATAATTATCTTTGAGTGGTTCCGGTCACGCTCAGTGGTTTTTGCCCTTTAGTTAAGAGTGCATTGGCAAAAACTAAATTTAGTTTGAATGTTTTAAAATAGTTTGGTGGTTGACTAATAATAACTGTAATTAAATTTTCTTAGAGGTGATTGACAAATATTGACTAAACTTAGATTCTTTTTGTTCCTCCTAATACTATTAAGTTATCCACCTTTCGTCGTATTCTCTGGTGGTACTTATAACCCTCTCAGTCGACGGTCATTGCTCCTCCCTTGGACGCGGGGTTGCTTTCCCCCCCTGGTGTTCTCGCTTGATAATTGGTCGAGGGCGAGAGCGAGAGCGGACGTGACAACACCTGTGAGAACCTATATAAGGGGGAGGCAAGATCGGACGGGGGCTTTTGCCTTGAGTTTTTTTCTTCGCCGGTGAGGTGGAACTACAATTTTGCTTTATTCTGTCTCAACACGCTGTCGATGGGACGCCATCATTCAAGCTAAGTTGTTCTCTTACCTTTCTCTTCTTCTAGTGCCCATTTAACTCTTATGTCAATCACCAAACCGTAATTAGTTAACTATTAGTTGTAATAATTAATCGGATGATTTGTATTGCTTATTTTGTCTTGGTGTCTTTGGGCCTTTTTTGTGTGTTGTTAATGTTGATCGGTACTTTTTGGCCATGTGTAGCTATTTTTTAATAAATAATTAGTTATAATTAAGGATAAGATTATTATTTTAAACTCCCGAACCTTGATTTATGTACATGTAAAGAGGATTTAATGATGTTAATAGATTGTATAACCAAGGTAGCCATCAGTCGAGAGGGTCTATCCCCTTCAATTTTATATTAATAACGAACCTGGGTTACTACCGTGAGTTAAATACCTTAAAATCCAATTAGGAATTTTTCCCCACGGTACAAAATGGTGCCGTGACCTTTTAAGACTGATGACTCCCTTGGGTTCAATTGATAATTGCTTAATATTTTGGAGGATATTGTTATAATTTATTTTGTGTATGATCGATACTAGTTGTATTCATAATGAATGAAAAAGAGACCAATACTGCCTCTATCACGGGGACATTTATCCCTAATACCTTCAGTATAATGCATTTGGGAATTTTGCCCTCCTTCCGGGGATTTGAAAGTGGTATTGGGTTGGAGGAATTTTTAGACAGGTTAAATAATGCGGCTGACCAATTCAGTTGGTCAGAGAGTGAAAAACTTTTTGCCCTTAAGGACCGATTGGGAGGGGAGGCCAGACGACTTGTGGTGGATTTGCCGCCAGGCACAGACTTTAATGGGGCGGTAAAGGCCCTCAAAAATGAGTACCTCAAAACCGCTCCTTTGAATGTAGCTCTACTGGAGTTTATGTCCTTTAAACACCAATTAGACACTCCAGTGGAAAGGTATATTGCTCAAGCAGAGGCGAAGAGCCGAAATCTACAATTAGATGCGGGTTCGGCTCAAGCCTCGGAGAACCAGAGAAAACATCTGCTGTTTTCAATGCTCTTGGCTAACCTCCACCCTGAACTCCTAAGGGGTGTAATTTCAAAGAATCCCAAATCCCTAGAAGAAATTAAATCATGTGCGAAGTTGGAGGAGGAGGCCTATAAGGTCTGTAAAGTCTCCTCTAACCCTTTCTTGGAGAGCACCCAAGCGTTCAATCTAGAGACACAGAAACCCCAAAATAACCAAATAAGGCAGTTAGAGACTCTAGTCAGTAGCTTAGCCACACAGGTATCGGAGTTAACCGTAAAAATTGAGGGTCTCCAAAAAGATAGGGCTGAGGAGCAACCTAGGCAAGGCAGGGAATATAGGCAAAACAGGAGAGAGGTAACCTGTTACCGGTGCCGAGGAGTAGGGCATTATGCCCGGGAGTGCTGGGAAAACTTAAACAGGCAGGGTAACCAGAAGTCCCGTCAGGAACCCCGTCAGGGAAACTAAAGGTGGGTCTCTCGGCTGCACGTCCGGAGGATATAAGGCCCGTAGTGCAACATCAAATATTCGCGACTAATAGCAACTTACCAACAGTATCGGTGGAGATAGAACAAAAAGCTTTGAAAGCTTTAATTGACACGGGATCTTCACTAAATTTATTAAGCATAAATAATCTCCCTGATAAGTCTAGTTTAATGAACTGTAATATACAAATAAAGACAATAGCGGATAAAGTAGTAAATGCAAACAAGAAAGTAGAATTAAGCATAAAAATAGGAGAAGTAGAAAAAATAGTAGAGTTTGTTGTAACTGATTCCCCTATTTCAAATAATTTTGACTTAATTTTAGGGCAAGAATTCCTATCAAATAATAACTGTGTACTAAACTTTCAGGAGGGTTACATAACTGTTGAAGGGAGTCGGTTCGACTTTGATAAGGACCAAGGGGAAACAAGAATCAAAGAGATTAATTGTGATATGGATAAAATGTATGCCTATCTAGACAGGAAAGCAGTAATTCCCCCTTTTTCTAAATTAATACTATATGCTAAACTAAAGAACAAAACCACTCATAACCTCATAATAACTGAACCTAAGAATAATTCGGTGAATTACTATGTAGCTCGATCAGTATGCGAGCCGAAAGATAAAGTTCCTGTGTTGATACTTAACCCCACTGATAAAAACATTCATTTAAATAAATTAACCCAAGTAGCTACTTGTAGGCCTATAATATCAAGTAATGATGTTGAGGAACTGTATCAGTTGTCATTTAATAACGAGTATGGGGAGTGTGAGGAGGCTGAGGTAAACTGGGAAAATTCCTTTGATCTGAGTCACATAGAGGAAACGAGGAGAGAGGAGGTTTTACGTTTTTTAAACGAAAACAAAGACGTGTTTTCGTCTTCTGTATTGGACCTGCCGGGCTGTCAGACAGTATGGCAGGATATCAAATTAGCCGACGATATACCTGTAAAAAAACGCCCCTACAGAATCCCCTACAACTTGAAGGGGGAAATGAATAAACAATTAGACCTCTTGTTGGAAGCGGGAATTTTAGAGCCTTCAAAATCTCCTTATGCTGCCCCTGTACTATTAGTAAGAAAATCATCAGGGGATTACCGTTTGGTCACTGACTTTAGAGCCCTTAACACCAAGGTCATACCAGATTCCTACCCATTGCCAAATATTTCGGAAGCTATTGATAATCTCTCGAATGGGAAAATCTTTTCCACCTTGGACTTAACGTCAGGATTTTTTCAGCAAATGTTAAAACCCACCGATAAGGAAAAAACTGCTATAGCTACCCATAGAGGCTTGTTTCAATTTACACGTTCCCCTTTTGGCCTGAGAACCTCTGCTAATTCCTTTCAAAGACTAATGGATTGTGTGTTGGGGGGATTAGACCCCTTGGAAGTTGGGGTGTATATTGATGACATAGTAATAATATCTAAAACCTTTTCGGATCATTTTGAGAAGTTAAAAGATGTGTTTGACAGGTTAAGAAAACATAAATTGAAATTAAAACCAAAAAAATGTTCGTTTTTCACCGAAACTATAACGTATCTAGGGCATACTATCAGTACACCTAGTACACCAGTACCACCTACACATCACAACACCTAGAAATAAAAAAGATGTGAGGAGTTTTTTGGGAACCGTAAATTTTTACAGGAAATTTATTCCGGATATTTCGAAGAGGTCCTTAAATTTAACTAGACTAACTAAAGATAAGACAGTATTTAAATGGGACGAATTTGCAGAAAGGGAATTTATGGACCTGAAGTCGGCCTTAACTAAAGAACCCTGCTTGCAACTGCCCGACATGTCTAAACCCTTCCAAATTTACACGGATGCCAGCAAATATTCAATAGGAGGGGTACTAACCCAATTAGATAATAATAATTTCCCAAAACCCATCGCCTTCGGAAGTAGAAAGCTAAACGACGCGGAAACGCGGTACTCTGTGACGGAGAAAGAGGCCCTAGCTATTGTCTACTTTTGTAATTACTATAGGCAATACCTACTAGGTAGGCATTTTACCATATTTACTGACCATCGTCCATTGATATCTAACTTTAAGGTTAAAGACTCATTTTGCCGGGTGGCGCGTTGGTCTCTTTCTCTGTCCCAGTTTCAATACACCGTAAAGTTTGTACCAGGGAACGTGAATAGTGTAGCGGATTTCCTCTCTAGGAGTGTGATTGGCTGTGAAACTGTGAACGCCAAACTTTTCTGTGTTGAGCCACAAAAGGAAGTCTCTGTTATTGTGGAAGAAATTTCTAAGGACCAGTTAGTCAGTGAGCAAAAGGATGACCCATTTTGTACGGAAGTGAAGCAAAACCTGAGTGATAATACCCAGACCAAGTATAATAACTTAAAGTTTTTTTTTGAGGATGGTATCTTAAAATGTAAAGCAAAAGAGGAAAGTAATTCAGTGGGAAGGAGGAGTAAAATAGTAGTACCTAACACATTGGTAAAATTAGTTTTAGAGTTATTTCATGACTCTAAGGCAGCTTGTCACCCCGGAATAAACAAAACCTTAGTAAATATCAAAGAAAAATTTTTCTGGCCAAAAATGGGTAAACTCGTGACTAATTGGGTAAAATCTTGTACGAAATGCTTAGCCAGAAGAGCTCACCTTCCCAGTACCAAAGCTCCCTTTCAGAGGGTACCTATATCGAGTGGACCGTTTGAGAAAGTTGCTTTTGATATTGTAGGCCCATTGCCCATTTCGGAAAGAGGGAACCGGTATATAGTTACGTTCATCTGTACCTTCACTAGGTGGGTGGAGGCTTACCCCATACCCAAGGCAGATAGCCCGAATGTAGCTGAAGCCCTGTTACAATTTATTTGTAGATTTGGCACTCCGAAAACCTTGGTTTCAGACAGGGGGCAAAACTTGCTAAGTGAAGGGATGAAAAAAATATACGCGGCATTTAATATAAAAAAAATTGAAGTTTTGGCCTATAGACCTTCAAGTAACGGATTAATAGAAAGGAGCCACAAAACCATAATGAATTTTTTATCCCATCTAGTCAACGCAAACCATAGGGATTGGGATGAAAAACTCCCATTTGCACTTTTAGCCTATAGGAATCAGTGCCACGAGGCAACTAATTTCCCCCCTTCATATCTGGTATTTGGAAGAGAGTTACTGACTCCCAGACAGTTTTTAGAATTAAAAGAACCATTTTCGTATGCAGATGAGTTGGATTTTGCCAACCAAATGTTAAAAAACTTCCGGGAAGCCTATAGGCTAGTAAAGCAAAATTTAGAAGATGCAGCTGCGAAAAACGAGGAACGGAGGGAAAAAAGTAGTAACGTGAAGATAATAAAGGTGAATGACGAGGTGTATTACTATAATCCTCACATGAAACCAGGTTTAACAAAAAAGTTACACAAGTTTAATGAGGGTCCTTTTGTTGTAGATGAGCAGATATCCCCGGTTGTGTTTAAGCTGAGAGATCCGTCTAACCCTGAATTCTCTAAACTGGCTCATATAGAAAACCTCGCATTAGTAGTACCAAGGTTGGGGGAGCTTAGGGATAATACAGGTGGGTTGGGAGAGGAATCCGGTCAAATTCCTGAATCAGATAATGGGTTCCTTTCACAGGATGAGTGGGAGCAAACGGATGATAGCGACGGTCTATCAAATAGACAGAGTAACCTTCTTCCCATGTTAGAGGGGGTGTTGTGTCCCATTGTTATGCCCAGATATGACCTCCGACAGCGTGTGGATGGAAGAGTACCACACAGGAGATAGACAGTGAAGAAATATATGTTCCCTTAGTACGAACATACATAGTGAGGTGAAGTTGTAGAGGTATTGACTAAGTTGAAACTTGGTAGAAATATCTAGAAACTCTCGTATGAAGGACATTAAAAAAAAAAAAGGACAGAAGTCGCTTGAAAAGAGAATTGGGAGTGGGCAAGTGTGGTGTCGAGGTGATCGTGGTTTAGGGGACAACAAATCTGGAACATGGTCAACTACTGCTGACCGGATAGCTGCCAACATGTGAACCAACCCTGAACCTACTACCTGCTGACCGGATGGCCGCTTTGAACTTTCGTAGTTGCTGCCTTGAGCCTGCCAAAATGACTATGCCACCCATGGCATGGAGACTGCCAAAGTGCGCACCAACCCTGAACCTACTACCTGCTGACCGGATGGCCGCTTTGAACTTTCGTAGTTGCTGCCTTGAGCCTGCAAAAATGACTATGCCACCCATGGCATGGAGACTGCCAAAGTGCGCACCAATCCTGAACCTACAACCTGCTGACCGGATGGCCGTTTTGAACTTTCCTGGTTACTGTCTTGATTCTGCACAGATGACTAGGCCACCCATGGCAGGGAGACTGCCAACGTGCGAGCCAGCGCTGCACCTACTACCGGCCAAACGAGTAACAATATAGAAATTCCCCAATTACTGACTAGACCTTCAGAGGTGATCATGCCGCCCAGGGCATTGATGGTGACAACGACCCCAGAAGAAGGCGGAGATGCAAGGGCGTTTTTGCCCCTCAAGTACCGGTTCTCCAAGCGAATCCACCTATAGTCGCCCATTATCTCAGAGGACAGATCTCGCAGATCCCAACATCACCTCTTGACAGTGGGAGAACCACAGTGAAGTCACTACACGACATGATCACCGGTGCCTGATAAGAGGGCTATCCCAAATCCCTCTCTCCCGCATGCTTCTTGACATCATAACTAGTCCCGCTCCCTCTTTCTCCAGGCGTGAAGATCGTACGGACTGAGATTTGATCTGACTCCTATGTTTCAAGCTCCACCATCACTTATGGTGAGAGGAAAGTTTATAGTGACTGAGTTACCCGCACTGAACTGTGCGAATTATTGTATATTAATCCGGAAGTTATTTTTTTTCCCACTTAAATGGACAAAAAAAAAAAAAAATTAATTTTTACTTTGTAAAAATGATTTTTTTTTTCACCCTGAGCGTGATGGAATGTAGAGTTTTACCGAACGCATAGACCAGCCAGGTGTTCGTTCGAGTCGTGAGCGGACAGCTGACCGCATGTTTTGTCACGATTGTAACGATTTGGGGGACGGGTCCAAATTGAACGGGGGTTAGGAACAACACGTGGTTGGGAAAATAATTCTTATGTCTGATTCGGTTCCTTTGTGGGTTCTTTATTGAGATGAATTCAACTGAAATAATTATCTTTGAGTGGTTCCGGTCACGCTCAGTGGTTTTTGCCCTTTAGTTAAGAGTGCATTGGCAAAAACTAAATTTAGTTTGAATGTTTTAAAATAGTTTGGTGGTTGACTAATAATAACTGTAATTAAATTTTCTTAGAGGTGATTGACAAATATTGACTAAACTTAGATTCTTTTTGTTCCTCCTAATACTATTAAGTTATCCACCTTTCGTCGTATTCTCTGGTGGTGCTTATAACCCTCTCAGTCGACGGTCATTGCTCCTCCCTTGGACGCGGGGTTGCTTTCCCCCCCTGGTGTTCTCGCTTGATAATTGGTCGAGGGCGAGAGCGAGAGCGGACGTGACAACACCTGTGAGAACCTATATAAGGGGGAGGCAAGATCGGACGGGGGCTTTTGCCTTGAGTTTTTTTCTTCGCCGGTGAGGTGGAACTACAATTTTGCTTTATTCTGTCTCAACACGCTGTCGATGGGACGCCATCATTCAAGCTAAGTTGTTCTCTTACCTTTCTCTTCTTCTAGTGCCCATTTAACTCTTATGTCAATCACCAAACCGTAATTAGTTAACTATTAGTTGTAATAATTAATCGGATGATTTGTATTGCTTATTTTGTCTTGGTGTCTTTGGGCCTTTTTTGTGTGTTGTTAATGTTGATCGGTACTTTTTGGCCATGTGTAGCTATTTTTTAATAAATAATTAGTTATAATTAAGGATAAGATTATTATTTTAAACTCCCGAACCTTGATTTATGTACATGTAAAGAGGATTTAATGATGTTAATAGATTGTATAACCAAGGTAGCCATCAGTCGAGAGGGTCTATCCCCTTCAATTTTATATTAATAACGAACCTGGGTTACTACCGTGAGTTAAATACCTTAAAATCCAATTAGGAATTTTTCCCCACGGTACAACCTTTCAGAAAACCAATCCTCATAATTGTAACACAAAAATAGCTATGATTTATCTTTTGTTCCTTGACTATAGCAACAGTGACTGTCACTGCTGTAGGAAACTTACCGCCAAGCTCAAATGTCCCCAGAAGAATAACACTCTCCCCACCCACATTTGCGAAGATGGGCCCCCTATACTCTCATCTTCGACAGGTTATTTTCCTAGAAAGTTAGAAAAAGTATCTTATTACCGAAAGAGGTAACGGAAAACTCGTTTTATAAGACGTTCATTGCGAAATAAAGGAGATTTTGGTCAAATTAAATCACAGAAACTGAGAGTTCTGGGCACGCTAATGGTTTTGCAGTAGGCTTTTGAGGAAGAGGAGCGAGGTAATCAATAGTTTGTTAAATTAATGAAGATGTCGCCAAAATAGAACTCGATGAGTCGAAAAGAACTATTTCACCCTAACTTCGATTTCAGTTCCCAAGTCAAATAAATCTTACTGAAAATCCTGTTATTTTGAATTTTGTTCTACAGGAGTGGATTACTATACAGACAACTGACTGGTAAAATGGTGCAATTTCGGATCAGACCAACGCATTAGTGGTTTTCAGCACAATGGCTATCCTATTGCAATAAATACAATTACCGCCAGAGAGAGCAATACAAATTTTAAGAATTTTCTTAGGAAAGGATGTTGCAACTGCAATTTATCCCATATTACTAAAAAAAACTAGTCGAAACCCAGTTTTAAAGAGTCAAATTTCAAAAATGAAAACATTTATTGTTAATTCACTTAAAAAGTCTAGCAAAAAGTGATACAGTTCAGGTTTTTTAGGAGTCAATTTTTATCTATTTCAAAAAGTGTAACTCAATATTAATATTCATAGATACCCACATTAGGAATACGTTGATAGTCAATCGTATTAAAAACATTGAAAAAGTGGAAAAATTAAAGTTTGAAAAGAATTCATGTCTCTATTTGTTAAAAAAGTAACAATGACCGCTGCCGCCGATTTTGAAAATTTTATTTTTGAACACTCTGAACTATCACTACCCAAAAAACTGTTAAACGGAAATTTATAAAATTTTGACCATTTGTAGACAAATGTATGAGGGTCATTTTCGTTCCTATAGCTAATAATTGAGATAATTAGTTTTGGAGTTATTTAATGTCAAAGTCGAATATTATTTTTTTCTGCTGCGAGTTCGCCCCCAGCAAAATCTATTCGCAGCAGAAATATTACGCGTTATCTTACTGAAGTTTGTAAGCATGTCATCTCGGGATCAATGAACTTACTTTTCATTTTTTTTAAAAAACCCGTTTGTAAAATATAATAAGTGAAACTTTAAAAAAATAAAATTAACTATTATTTTTTTAAATTGCCTCATCAAGACTCAAATGCCATCGAAAGTTTCTATTCAATACAATTAGGTAGTGGCATATTCAATCAAGCAAACGTAATTACGAGTAAATTAAAAGTGATGTAACAGCACTTACGTGATCTGTGATCTGTGTGAAATTGACTGAAACTCGAACGTAACGCTAAAATTAACCGATACTCAAATTTCTCACATTCTTAATTCCAATTGTTTTCATAAAGACCTTAATTCAAGGTTAGAAGACACGGTCGCGTTTCAGGAAAGCGTCGGTACTTCGAGTTCAGTCTAGTCTCCATTCTGGAGCATCATTTTCGTGATGGAGCTCCATTTGGCGATAGCGACGCTTCTTCTACTGATGGCAAAGTTCAGCCCTTCCTTGCAGGATCAACAGCCAAGAGTGCTGGCAAAGACCGAAAAATTGGCCTTGGAGAAAAAATTAAACAGGTAACTTGAATTTTATTACAATATTTTATTTTATTAGTCAAATTGCCTGTATGAAAAACGGTTGTATTTTACTTAAAAACCGTACTCCCTGGAGAACCGATTTAGGGAGTAAGTTAAACTGTTTGCATAAGACATATTTTATTAAAATCTGCATCCTGAAGAACCATTTAAACGAGTAAGTTAAATTACGTACATAAGACACACTTTGTTACTATATACTCGACAGCAACGCTTCTTGAACCCAGTACGTCACAAATGCAGAAGGAGATATCGGATTTAATACATAATCAATAACACTTTTGACAGAATATCTTCATTTTATGGTTAACACAAATTTTCACTGTTACCCAGCGCCACTCTAAAAAATATCTGTTATTTAAACAGATATTCAATAATACTTTTGACAGAATATCTCCCCAATTTTTGTTAGCACGTTGTTTACAAATTCAAATTTTTTTGTTTTCCTCTGTTCACTAAAACCACGCATTATTGCTCTGTTAATCGTTTTTAATTATTATATCATCCTTCTTACCTTGGATTTACAGTAAAAACCGAAAAAAACCCGCCAAGAACTCCCAATAGCACAAGAAATCTCACCCAAAATTTGCCCATTGCTTTACAATAACAACTTTTCAAATTATCGTCTGATATCATAAAAGCTTTTGTTTACAATCTCATAAATTATTTTTTATGAATTAATTGTTGCCAGCGGCTTATATTTAACTGATTAAGCTACATTTAATTCGATTAAATTAATTTATCCGAGAGATTTTCTTTCGTTAATTATTTCATTTTGTTATTTAATACAGAGAAGGTTTGTATGCAATAACAGGATTATAATAGAGGAGGATTTCTCTGCGAAAATTACAGGGATTTTCTGGCAGCAAATTTAACAGAATTTCTGTTAAAAAACAACAGTTTTTTTTTTTTACAGTGTAGTCAAATTGTCTGTATGAAACTTTTAAACGTATCCCAGAAAATCATTTGAATGAGTAAGTTATTACCTAATCCGTATCTTAGGATCCCACTGCTCCTCACAAAAATAAAAACATTTAAATAAACTTTTTTGTCCCCAAATTAACAACGCTTTGGTTGTGTTTGGTCTGAGTTTGTGTTAGGAAGATCACTTCATCACCTTATTGTGTTCTGATAGTGTTCTGAATATGTTTGAAA
This sequence comes from Tetragnatha montana, assembly GCA_963680715.1. Lineage (NCBI taxonomy): Eukaryota > Metazoa > Arthropoda > Arachnida > Araneae > Tetragnathidae > Tetragnatha > Tetragnatha montana. The sequence goes on from OY796685.1 coordinate 34,025,144, forward strand.
AGTGTAAAAAATGTGTTCTAAAAATAGTATTGTAAAATTTGTTAAGAATCTGAAAGTGTTCTTAAATTTGGATCGAAACACAGTATAAGAACAATTATTGTCTGTCTAATTTTTCAGCAATACTTTAACAGCACTATTCTTTCCTCGAGCAACATAATCGCAGTAGAATCCCAAACATAATTAAAAATGATTTTGATTAAAAGTGTTTGTTATTTTGTGTTTACTTAGCGTTGCAAAAGTGTTTCGCACATTTGCAGTGCATTTTCATTTTTTTTTAGTCACAATCATCTTCATAATTTTACTCTAACTTTGTTTTCTTTCTCTAGCACAATGAACATACCATTCATGAACCCCTATGTAAGTGGTTGGTTCACTGGGTAAGTACACGAAACTTCTTTATTTAAATACTCTTCATCTCTCTCATCGTTATGTGTTTTATGGATAAACTAGCTGATATGCCCGGCCTTGCACGGGTGGAGTGTATCAATTTATTTTTTTAAAGTTTTCTCAAGTTACATGTCTAATTTTATGTAACCGTAATAACCAATAATCCCGGTATTCCCGGTATTTTCCCATATCCCGGTGTTCCCGGTATTTTTCCATATCCCGGTGTTCCCGGTATTTTTTCATATCCCGGTGTTCCCGGTATTTTTTCATATCCCGGTGTTCCCGGTATTTTTTCCCTCCCGGTTCCAACTGTGTAAATCTAACCTAATCCATCCAGTTCCGGTGTTGCACATTTTATTACGACAGTTACCAAATTATCAATCTAAGTGAAAAAAAAATCAATTAAAATTATTAGACATTTGAAATCCCTAAATTTTTAAATACCGCCTGTTTAAATTGAAAAAAAATCCCGCTAAACTACCCCAGAGAAACAAATCATAAGGTTAAATAACAATTGATCTAGTGTTTCTATCATCAACTTTCTAAAAAAAAACCTGCAAACTTTACTTTCATTATAGAGCATTCGCACATGACGTCACTTGGAGGACAAAATCAACGTTGCTAAGGCTGTTGTTAGGGGCGGGACATAGAAGTATCCAACAGCAGCATTCATACATGACGTCACTTGGCGAATAAACAACGTTGCTAAGGCCGTTGTTAGGCAGAGTCATGTGATTGAAAATACTCTATTACTTTAACCAGTCTAATTCTTAAAACTTTCTGTTTCAACTTAAAGTTTCATGGAAAATGAAGTCTTAAATAAGAAAATACTGTCATAAAGTTTTTTATAAGGACCGTTTTTAATTTTTTAAATTATTAATAACCTTTTTAAAACAATTTTAGTCCGGTTTTATCTTTAAATACTTTGTTTTATGCTTAAAATTGTTTTAGTTGAATTATTTGCAACAATGCGAGTTAAACAGACCTATTTTAGGGGAGAAGTAAGGAAATTTTTTAGAAAAGGCCTAAAAGGGGGTGAAGGGGTGGTTTTAGAATTTTGAAACCGGTGCCATTGCCTTTCCCCCGTCCCCATTCGTCTGTGTACCATGTTTGGTCCGAATCGTTCAGGTAGTTTAGGAGTAATTACGCCACATCTGATCCGTACACAGCCACCCAGCCAGCCACCCAGATCTTCATTATATATATAGAGATTATTCCGTTTTACATCTCCAAGAGGGAAATATGATTGTTATTTAAGGGTAGAGTTGTTGGTTCTAAATAAATGCCGTGAAACTGACTTTAGAAACACCCTGTCTAAAGCCAGAGTACTACGTCCACAGAAATGACATTAGCTGTTCTACAGTCCAATCTAATTCAATGAACAAATTTCAGTGCATGGCAGAGCGTGCTCGAATAACTTTTTATTGGAATTATGGGTGATCCCGAATAAAGGTTTTTGCAGCAATGATAACGTGCCAACTCCAACCGCTTTACATTGGAGTTAACTAGTTGTTGCGGCAACATAATTATCTTTTTAATGAAATCAAGCAGAAGTTTCGTTAACATATTTTATCATTTCAGACCTAATGTTTGCGTCGAATATGACCAGAGTATTACGCAGTCTACTGATAATTTTGAAGACAGCATTCAATGTTCTGGGGGCACAAAAAATTTTTTTTGCATCCAGAGGTATATAATTTTTCATTATTTCTATTAAACATTAATCTATCGAATTAGTATTTCCAGGTTAACTATTTATCACAAAATCATAAAAGGAAATTCACAAAATCGAAAAAGATGTCTTCTTGAATACATCTGATTACTTGACACTTGAAATATCTATTCCACCTGTTTTTGTACCTAAAGAAATTTCTGACTTCTGGAATTTCTGTTTTTCTGACAACTGGGACACGTCGACACTGGACTAAAAAAACTTTAACCCTTGGAAATGAGACATAGATCCCCACTTCCAGTGGTGATTGTAATGAAACTAGTTTATATAGTTTTATTTTTTTATGCTTTGAACCTGTTCAGCCATTGAGGGAATTGCACGATTTTTTTTAAAATTTTATTATGATAGAGGATGAAAATCTATGAAAAATGACGTAAAAATTATTGAAATAGGAAAACTATTCCCCAAGATATTAATTTTTAAAATGTCGTTTCCAGTATTGGCGGGAAAAACAGTAATTTCGTTATGGCTGCTGTGTGACGTCACAGCGCTTGGACCCACTGGTTTCGCCATGTTATTGTATGCTTAGCTTGCTTCATTCTGCTATTCTTCATAAAGTTTTTACTAAAAAACTATGATATTTTAAAGACACATACAAATATTTTTTATAAAAAGATTGGCGTTTTGTTTTTCAAAAAATATTAATTGGTTTTGGAATTATTAGGATTCAAAGTTTAAATTTTTTTCTTTTTCTGGCCGTTCACTAGAGAAACAGACGAGTTTTATGCGTGTTTTGGTTTAATGATAAGTCTGATTTCTTTTATTTTTAACAATTCACTAGTTTCGACGGCGCTGTGACGTCAAATCCCGTTTTTTGATCACATGACTTTACTAGTGTTTAGGCAAAAATAAAATCGAATTTTAAGTTATTTAAAACATATTTTTGAACTTTAAAATCTGATATTTGAGAGTTTTAAACTATAACGTATCAAAAAAGTGTAAAATTAAGCAAATCCCTCACCTATGCAATTCCCTCATTATACTAGGTTACATTTATCAAGCCTGTAACTAGATTATCGTTGGTGAAATATAGCTTTTTACACATATAGGTAGGAATAGAGAGTAACAGTTCTTTTTTAATTTCTTTTTTTAAGTTTTTATGCGCAAGTAAACGTTGTTATTCCCTTTTATCTTGTTATAGGTAGGACTTTAGTTGTTACCTTACCTTGTTTAACCTTATGTTAACATTTTGCGACGTTGGACACTTAAAAGTTCAGTTTAATTTTTTTTCGATACCCGTAGATGACCCCTCTTTGGAAACCCAACAGAACTTTCAAGGAAATATCTAGAATATATAAATAAAACAGTCATCGAAATTTCAGGGGTGGTTGAACCATAACGCTCCTCTTAGGTACGGTATTGATTTTTTTTGATGGCCCATTTTACTATATCCATATAAAGCCATACTTCGGGCATTATTAATAATGCCCGATTAATCACTTTGAATTAATCATTGCCACCGGGTTGGCCAGGCATGTGTACAATACCTACAAGATTTTATTACTTTGATCCAATGCGCATGCGTGTGGATTTGGATTCTAGTATACTAGAATCACCGCTGGAAGTTACTATAGTAACTTTAAAACTTATTTAAACGTGTTCTTTCTTTGTGACGCATGCGCTAACCCACGTGACCTTTGTAGGTATTGTGAATTTGCGTTGGCCAGGGTAAACCTCCGATTGGCAGTAAAGATGGAAACGAGTGTTACATCGATCTGAGTAGAAAAATTCAAAATCTCTCGAAGTTTTTTCTGTAAGGCATGACTTTGTATTGATCAATTTGAGGATTAGTTCAAATCCTTGATCTTCTTTCGTTGGACATCATGCCGAACAGCGTCATTTTCTTTTTGTAGTGAATTTTTTATCTAGTTTTTTTGCGTAAAATAAAATCTCGCGACCTTTTCTGGTTTGTGACCAAGTAGGAGAACATTTGAGTCGTCAGTTTGAAAAAGGGAATAAGTCCAAAAAATGACAAATTGAATTTTTGTGCGCAAAACAATCTCCAAACTTTGCTCTATACATGAGTGGAAAGAGGGGGGGGGAAATAACAACCCCCCATAGGGAGATACAGCCCGTTTAAGCTGCGAAATCGATGTCCATTCATTGTATTTTTTAAGTTAATTTGGAATTAAAGTTAATTTGTCTTTCTTTTCTTATTCTTTGTGCTGCAAAATAAAATTTAAAAGTGCCTTTAATTTTTTTTTTTTATCAAGGGAATGTTTGTCTCCATTCCTATTCACTTACTCCATTGATACTGCCTTAATGACCCTGTTTCATAATATAATTTGGAATTTCATTTGTCTTGGCTTGTCTTCTCACTTTTGTGCTGTGAACTAAGCAAAAATATGTATAATTTAAACTATGAATTTTAGAGGTTTTCAAGATTTTCCTTCACAAGGTTGAAAAAGTTCATCAAAAGTTCAACTGTAAAATACTTTAAATTTTTCCGAAGATTGGCCTTTTTTCTAAATAAGTTCCTGAATTTCCAGTAAAAATTTTGAGGTTAAGCAACAAAAATTCCATTATTTATACAATTTTTTTTCGATTTTCTCAAAACTTGGTTTTTGGACTTATTCCCTTCTTTTAACTGAAGATTCATTTGGTTCAACAGCATATTTGTATAGCCATCTCTAAGTGTAAGTTTAATTTTATAACCCCTTGTATATTCACATGAAGAACATTGAACTTTTGTTTACATATTTCTTAATTTTCAGTTATGTCGACGCTGGAACAGCGTATGTTACAAGGTTAAGTTACGAATGTTGTAAAGGCTTTCACCGTCCAAAACATAATTCAAATGGCTGTGTACGAAGGGTAAGTTTAAAAAAGTAAAAATGATGATTATATTGATAAATTATATTTACTTTAAAAATCGTACCTGAGTTAGGTAAAACAAAAAAAAAATTATCTCCATTTGTTTTAGAATAATTTAATCTCTACCCATATATTAAGCGATACTTTTTTTCTTAAAAAATATTTATTCGTGATAAAAAAAAAAAACCTTGAATAAAAAGTAAAAATCAGATTAGCCGGAGAACCTCGGCGTGGGGTGACGTCACTAACGCCGCCCTGGTGGAGGCTTAAAAAGGCCAGTGCTAAAGTAATAAGTGAAGAGGAAACCCCGTATTTTTCTAACAAGTTATTTAATTGGTTTTAAAAGTAATCAAAATCTGGTTGATGAAATAATGTAAAAGCTAGTCTCTGAGCGAAAGTGGTAGGAAATTCCGTCTTCAAACTGAAAAGAAAGTGATCGAAATTAAAAAAAATATTAAAACCTATTTTTTTTTACTGGTTTTGGCAACTTTTGTCCGTGCTCTAGCGCCTTAGGATTACTACACTCCCCATAACTAGGGTGTACCATATTGCCTACTTTTGTTTTCTAATATCACTTTTTTATTTTTGCAGGTTAAAAGAAAGTGGCGAGAAGGCGAAAGATACAGGAATGAGACTACTCAGGCCATGAAAAAATCTGCATCCAATTAAATTATATGTTCACTACATCCTTAACGATTCATAATTCTGAAAAGAAGTTTCATTTGAGTAAAAAAAAAATCTCAAACGCTGTCTATTACCCACTGTACTATTACTAAAGAGTTCCTCATAAATCGTACCTTGGCTCAACTTTTTTTTTAAAACTTCCAAGTGACAAAAAAACAAGTTAAATAAAATTATTTTCAGGGTTTTTTTTTCGCTTTCCACTATATATAAAATGATTTTTTTAAGGAAATTGTCTTGAACCTTTTTTCCAAAATAACCTTATTAAGAATGTGATTAAACAGTAAATAATATTTTTGAAAACTGACATATCTCTGAGGCTGTCACAGCGGAAAAATTTTTACAGGAAGAGTCATCTTAACCCCCATTAAGGACTGAATTATTTTTTCTCTTTAAGTGTTTAACCCTTGCTAAATTATCTTCACCTGATGTTACTAGAGTGGGAATAAACAATTTTTAATACTTTAGATGTCAGATTTAGGAAATAATAATGGGATACATAGGTGTATAAGACTTATAAATATTGGTTCCAAACCGGAATCTGTATCTGGATCTTAGAATATCTACACTATGTGACTACTATGTGAATAGCATCCCTCCTTAAAAGAATAGCCTGATACTACGTTCACACATGAAAAGTTAAACTTGATTAACTTAAGAGAGAACTTAATCTAGTTTAACTTAAACTAGCTTATTTTTACCCGTTCACACTAGTTAATCCAGTTTCTATTCACTAAACTAGATTAAATCAGACAGTTCGTCCAGGTGGCGCTACGAGTAAGAAAATGGCTGCCGTCCAAGAGTTCGTCCCGTTCACACATGAAAAGTTGAGGAATGATCCCAATTATATCTTCGGGCGTCGCGTCTGCCCATCTCTAGACTGGTGTTTCAATGGGGATCCGTTCATTTGCCCGACAATTCTATTGTATCGCATTGGCGATGATGAAGATGATGTCAGGCAAACGTACCTGTCGGCAGTGGCGGCTCGTCCATAGGAGCACAGGAGCACGTGAACACCCACAGAAAAAGTAGAACAAAAATCGAATATAAAGATAAAAAAATATCAATGGAAATATATTTTCAATTTCTTTTTTATACTCAGAATTATGTTTCTCCCCTCCCCCTTTTCTACTCAATAAGAAAAATTTACTACCGGAAACAAGAAAAAGAATGAACTCTTATTTTTCTTTCCTTTTTCGCACGTGTGAGCGTAAAAAATATGGGATTCCGAAGAAACCCCGACTGCTTGCCGGGGGAATTTTCAGCTTACGGCCTCGCAATTTGGATTCCCGCTAGCACAGATTTTGTGTGCCGGGGCTTGCGTTTTTGAAGCTCAGCTTGTTTTTACTCTGGTCTGGATTTTTTTTGGCTAATTAGAAAATGAGAAAAGTACTTATTGAAAAGAAAATTATAATCTTCAACTAATTTTTAATAATTATAAAAGGTGTTTGTGAGGTATTATGTTATGGATAAGTATTATGACTTTCCCCTCAATGGTATTATAAAAAATGAAAGGAGTATTTTATATTCATATAAGTGTTTGTTTATTTCCATTAAATACATATTTTTCAAAATGAAAGTGCATACAGTGAAGAATTTAGGCATCTCTAAGAAATTAAGGCATCATTAGAAATCTCCTAAGAGAGATATTTTTTTTTATGTATTGGTCCAACATCCTTCTCTTTCTAGATCTTGTGCAAATTTTAATTTTTATAAAATGGGTGTGAACCCCCAGTTTATCAACTCACGAGCCGCCACTGCCTGTCGGGCAACTACTGACTGTCTGGACTTTGAACCAGACCCTTTTCAATGCGGCCCTCGGACGATTTTGTAAGTGCGAAACCCCTGAGATCCTACAATTCTTATATCCAGGAATTTTGAAAAAAGAGCTTTGAATCCTTTCAGTAAGGAGTAAAAAAACACCTTTGTACTGTATATTCATTTGAATTTACTATAGAAAGAAAAATGTAAGCTGGACCTATGAGGCGCGTGTCCTCCTGGTTTTTAATTTCATTTTTGTTAGAGCTGAAAATGCTAAAATAACTCACACAGATGCTTAATTTCATTATGCATTTTACTTCCCTGTGATTCATTCTGCAATCGGTTCTGATATGTCTCACGCTTTTGAATTCACAAACGAATAACAAAACACAATTTCTATTTTCTCTGGCGCATCTAACTTTTCCTTGAAGGAAAACCACGCAAGCGTGTAAACGCATGATTAATGCCTCTCCAGTGCGGCTTCACTTCAAAGTGTATGAAAGGCATTCAAATTGGATATAGTATTGCGTATTATAAGTTTTGGAATTTCTTCCAAAGCACGAAATGGATGGCGTTTCGAAGAAATAGTAGTTGTAAGGTTTTAGAATATTAATAACCAGAAGCATAGGCGTAACGAGGGGGGGTGGTTATTGGGGTTGTAATTACATCGACGGTTTCTGAAACATGAAAAACTGAAAAATTTTCTCTTTACAAGGAAGGCGGTTCACAAGGAACTTTTCTTATAAGAACAAACCCAAAGAGCCTCAAAATGAATTTAAACACTACATTGAGAGACAAATTTTTTAAAACATTCTGGGGGACAACCCCCAATCCCCCCCCTCTAAAATTTTTACGTCTGTTATACTGTGTTTTTCCCTTGAAAGTTAAGCCTCTTAGACGAGAGAAATTTTTTTTAAAGGGAGTAATATGTTGGAGTGGTTGACTGGTCGGAATAACACCTCCCATGAGTCAACTCTAGTTACGCCACTGACCAGAAGAAAGATAATTTGAAGGGAAAGCTATGTATTCGTTCTCTATCTTTTTATTTTAAATATTTTTTAAAATTTTTTAAATGAGGATTTCTGGATACGAAGGGCAAACTCGATGGAAGTGGTTTTGAGAAAAACCCGTTTGAAAAATTAGCATAAAGTTAGGTGGGAAAACCTAGGTATATGGAAACGCGATATCTTGGTATCCTTCTATTTATTTTGAGAGGGATAGAAGGATTATCCAAGAGTGAAAATATTACATTTAGATCCTCTAAAGCAGACCTGTATTACGTGATTAATGTAACATTTTTTCTGAAGAGTTAACCATTGGAAAATGTTGAACTATTTAATTAACCAACAATGAAATTAAAGCTGAACCGGGACGTATATAAGGAAGGGTGCGAAGGGGCCCCTGCCCCCCCCCCTCAAAAAAAAAAAAAAATTCGGACGAAGTGGACTTTTTTACTTGGATTTCTATATTAATCACAAACTTTTTACATTAGGGCATTGTTTCCCAACCTTTTATGGTCCACGCCCCACCAGAGCCTTTCTAAATTTTCCATGTCCCCCATATGTCCTTATTTTTTTCGAAAATCCTACTTGAAAACTAAATAAAACTTGGTGGTCCCTGCCCCACCTGGGGGGGGGGGCAATTTGGTTAAAATTTTTCAAATTAATTCAAATTATTTCAAATTCAAATTAACAAAATTTTTCAAATTACCACCTAGAAATTCATAATGCCCCCCCGGTGGGGCGTGCGCCCCACGTCGGGAAACACTGCATTAGGGTAATAAAAACACATTTTACCAAACAATATTCTAAAATATTATTTTTTTTACCAAATATGAATGCATGGAGTGGCTTAAGAGAACTTTTGAGTGGTCCTGGTCATTTTCCCGGGAGCAAAAATGTTGGTTGGAAGTTTGGGCCCTCCCCGTAATAAATTTCTATAACGCCACTGATGCTGAAACATGAAGTATCTCTCCAACATGAAAACTACGTAAACATTTTTCACTATTATTTACTTAAAATTAATCTCAATGTCATGAACAAACAATATTTAAATTTGATCAATATTTTCCCCTCTAAATCAGGTAAGGCCTGCTCTAAAGACTCTAGATTCAAAGGGCTAAAAGAGAGAGAGTTATCCCCGATATTGACTTTTCCCCTTCATATCTCTGGGGAAGCCACAAAGGATTAATTTATCCTAGGGTTCTCCACCATAATAATCTCTTCTGCTAGGGTTCCTCCAAATTCTTACTACACCAACTTCTAGGAGGATAAACAGCTTAAGCTTTTTTTTTAGAAGATAATACTTTTCCACATCACCATCGGAAAGTGCGGTGTCAAAACGCTAGTGGATCCAAGACACATACAGTAGGACAATTTGTACCCCTTCGTCATTATTTTGTAAAAATAAATACTTAGTTATCAGGGCCGTATCCAAGAGGAAGGAGGGTTTTAGGGGTTCACCAACCCCTGAAATTTTGGCATAAATTTTTATAGTGCTTTTTCCTTGAAAATTATGTGACTTACAACGCGTTTTAAAATGTATTGCACTATAATTAAAATACTATGTGTAAGTCTTCTAAAACTTAACGAATAAAAGTACTCGTAAAAAGGTACCTCAGAAGTGATGTTGCGTCAAACCCCCTCCCCCGAAACCAAAGTCTGGTTACGGCCCTGTTAGAGATGGAGTCGATGGCAAAGGAAAAATTCACATAGGGAGCTCGTATCTAATGAGTAAAGTTTGGGAAACCCTGAGGTAAGCCTTAGTGTAAAGATCTAAACGTCCCTAAAATTACCATTCCAGTTGAAATTTACCTTGAGAATAATAATTTTATTACAAACAAAGCAACCGCATAGAGAACCCTTCCTGTCCACAAAACAAACAAACGCCACGTGCTTTCACCAGAAAGAATGCTTCCTTTTTTTTTTCTGTCCAACAGACGATCGAAAAAAAAACATCATCACATCAAAACTCATTTCAAGGTAAATGAAAGTTGCGAAAAAGACTAATGAATGACGTCACATCCGCCAGGTGACACACGACACAGAGAAGAACCACATATCTGCATTATCACCCATTGTCGGGGTAATAACGCTAAGTTATGTCACCGCGCGTGTAGGGAAATATACGCCATAACCACAGTTTATGATGCTGCTACCTAGATGCCGGCGGGCTTGCAATTCTTCTGTCTGAAGATTCGTCTCTAAAAGGTTCTTAAGACTCGACATATTGAACTTTTGTTTAGATTCCTCAAGTTGTTTTCTAGCTCCAACATGAATAAGGTCTTGGTTGTTGGTGCGTTTCTTGGTCTGGTGTTGGTGCCGGGTACCAATGCCCAGTACAGAAACTTTGATCCGTGAGTATAGAACACATACGTTAAGCTACCACCTACGCGTATTTATTTCAAATATATACTAAAGTGTGCTCTGGTCATATCAGTAATAAAACTAGTGTTTTTACTCTAAAATTTTGTTTCGAGGTTTGAGAAAACTGAATGTAGGTATAGTTTATTTTTTTTATTGCTTTTGCAATTGAGGCATTTTTATAAAATTAATTCAAAACGGAAAAAAATAATAAATTCAATTTCCAGATTGATTTGAGACATTAATTTTTCTTCATGAGTAATTTCTACTTTATGTGTAGCCTAAAAGGCTGCCTTGTACTCTCACTTGAATTAACCACAGAGAAAATATGAATTAATAATTTATGTTGTTACAAATTTAAGTAAGTGATAAAAAATCACTTATTCCTGGAGAGAATGTTCGTCTGATTTAGGAAGAACAGTTTTAAAATCTTGTCCTCCATTGGTTCCGAACTGAGCTCCACGGAGCATTTGGTGTACCTTCTCAAATCTCCAAAAGTTCCTTAAGTGTTTTATTACCTTCCTTTTACAAGTTCAAAGTCTAAATAAGCATCTTTTTCATAAAGTTATCAGTCTCCAGTATACCCCACCAGAATAGTTCTACATGATTCAAAAAGGCAGGAATCCCCTGCTCCAGCGCGATTTCTATAATCTCTGGGGAGCACTTGCACTTGGCCAAGCAAGGGCAGATTATTTTTTTACGGTTAATAATCTTTTCAATTCAATCAAGGACAACATGCCTCCTCAAAGTTCCCAAGGTTCTTGCTTCTAAATCCATGTCTCCAAAAGCTCCAAAGTCCCCCGAAGGATATTTGCTTTCATACATTTTACTTCTGAGAAACGTAAATCCAAGTTTTATATTGAAAATAGCTGCTTGACAAATTTTCCCAGAAAAGTGATCCCAAACTCAAGAAGTTTTTAACCCAAGCAGCACAAATGTTCAAGATTCTTCCAATTTTTTGTCATGTACGGCCAAATTTCGCTGATTTCTAGTTACAGTTATGTATATTCGATATATTTGGTATGGGCTGTGCTATTAGGGAAACTAACTATTAGATATTTTTATTATTTTTGAACAACAAAAATCGTGTTTAATTACATTACCATACTAATATTTTCATTAATTAATTTCTAATTAGATCTCATCATGCGCAAAATATTTTATAAAGAAGTTGCAGTTAATACAACGTGGTAAAAAAATTATTAACTCTGTTATTAATATTTCATGTATTTTTAAAGTTCAGGTATCCTGTAAACATATTGAATTATTTTTCTGTTTTAGATTCCAGTACGTCAGAAATGCAATGGCTAATATTCCTCGATTTAATGGATTTCCTAATAACTTTTACCAGCCTTACACACCTTGGTATCAAGGGTAAGAAGGAAAATGCTTCATATATTGCACCTCCGAAATGTAAAGTCAATTACGTCAGCTCGGGGCTAATTTTTTTTTAAGTAAACGAGTAAACCCATTAAGGGAATGTATATATGACATTACTAAAATTGTTACATTTTTTAATAAAATGTTTCAAATTAGGTGCCTGTAAGTAATACTTAATAAAAAGCTATTTCTCATAACTTTTTAAAATTATTTATATAATTGACCCTACTAAAATGCGTTCTACCCATACCCTTAAACAAAAGAAATTTTCTCAAAAGTATTTGATATGAACAATTTTAGTATATGAAAAAGATATAATTTCCAATCCGGAGTTTTTAAAAGCCGATTCAATTTAAATTCAGTAGACTTTTATTTAACATGCCCAAATAGGACCGGGTATAAACCTGTTAGGCGAAATTGCAGTTTAAGAAAAGAATTTAAATTAAATTACTCAATAAGTCAGTTTCAACTTTTCTTATTCCGTACTTAAGTTACGATCGGTTAAAGGTGAAATACGATTAAATGAAGTTGTTTTAGACTCTAAAACAACTTCATTTAATCGTATTTTTATTCTAAAATTTAGAGTCTACTGTACCTACTATCTGTAAAAATAAATAATAAGAACAACTTTGATGTATCTAAAAGATTACAGTACTCACAGGAGCGTATAAAAGGGGGGGGGCGAGAGGGCCCCACAGAATTTGAACAATTGTTCAAATTCTGTTCAACTAGTTTTGGTACACCTTAAGGTGTATCAAAACTAGTAAAAAACGAGTGGGGGAGGACCTCCTTTTGTAATTGGAATTCACCTCCCCCAGAGGAAAAATCTAGTTCATGTGCCTGATACTGACTTGTTGTTAGATGATATTTGGGCCCCTCCCGAAATGAATCCGAATGCTTTTCTAGGAGTTCAAATAAATATATATCGGCAGGTTTAGCCTATATTTTTATCTTTTTCTTTAGACTACTATTGGCCTTATTCACTGCCTCTTGACCAGTGGTTAACCAGCAGCTAAAGAAAGGAAAGGAGCTTTTCGCTGGCTCTAACGGTAACTTGACCAGTGGTTAAACGGCATTCAAAGTTTCTGAACTTCTGAAGGCAAACTAGTTCTCCGCCAATCAGAGGTTTGACTCCTAACTAACCACCGGTCAAGTTACTGATGAATACGGCCGTAATGGGTGGAATCCTTCTTTAACCCATGGTTAACCGTTGGTCAGTAGTGTTCGGCACTAGTTAACTAGAACTAGTTGCAACTAGTAGTTAACTACTGATCAACTAGTAGTTAACTAGTAGTTTAACTACTTTTGGTTTAAACTAGTTCAACTATTAGTTGAACTACTTTTTTTTAATAACTACTAGTTGAAACTACTTTCAAAATTTCAACTACTTTAAAAAAATTCTTATTAAAATTTTTATTAAAATATAGAAAAAATTGTACTGTAACAAATTTAATTAAGATGGTAGTGTACTCAAAATACCATAACCAGAATTAAAAGCCCCTTTTTGCGCGTTTTTTGTGATATAGATAAGAAAGATGTATTAGAATTTGGACAAAAAATAAGTTATGAAATTAAATAGACTATAGTTAACTAGTAGTTAACTACTTTGGGAAACAGTTAGCTACTAGTTGTAACTTGTCCCAGGAAAAAATAGTTAACTACTAGTTGCAACTAGATTTTCCCAGACTAGTTAGTAGTTGGTAGTTTTTTTGATCACTAGTTGCCGAACACTATTGGTCAGGTAGCAGTGAATAAGGCTATGAGGGGAAAGCTTCTAATGGTTTTATTCATTATCCATTCTCAGACCCAATGTGTGCGTGGACGAGGTGATGAAGCCTGTGAACACGGACGCCGAGGACGAACTCGTGAAGGATTTCGGAGATGTGAAGACGGACCTCAGATCGGAGGCTGAGACGTGCAGAGGAGATAACGAAACTTACAAGTGCATAGCAAAGTGAGATTGCGTTTTTCTTCTATTTTTCGAGTCAAGGAACACGTTTTAGGCGAGAAATTCTTCAATGTAAATAATTAGAAGAGATGATTTTATGGTCATACAAATATGTGATCCAACTGTTATTCAGTTTTTTTCATAATTGAAGACTGGACATCAAAAACGAGCTAACAAGGAAACGTTTTCTAGGGTGAACTCACAGAATTGGAGGAAAATTTTACAGGGTTTAGTATATGACTCAAACCACCATCTGTAAAAAAATTAGCTGCTAAATTACAGTAGAAAAGCTGTAAAAAATTATTAAAAATTATCATATTTAACGCCAAATGTAACCCTACTAGGCGAGGATGCTTCCTTTGGCTCTGTGCCAAATGCTAGAATAAACTGGCCGAATAAAAAAAAGGTTCATTAAATGCAAAAAAGGATTAAAAATGAATTAAAGGAGGAAAATTAAATTAAAGGAAAGGAAATTAATTACAAAAACTGTTGTTTTTCTGAAGTACTTTTAACAAAATATCTCAATTTCACGGTAAATACAAATTTTCACTGTAATATAAAAAAATATATTATTCCATCTGATAGAAAATTCGCCAAGTCGCCAAGTGGTGTTAACTGAATGTGGTTGGCATCTCAGAACCCAATTTTCAAAGTTAATTTACTCCTTTCCTAATGAAATTTAGCAGCTAATTTTTTCACAGTAGGTGTTTTTATCCATCTTCTTATGCCTGTAAAATTTTCGTCCAATTCTGTGAGTTCACCCTGAGAACGTTTCCTTGTAAGAGCCAAAACTAAAAAATGAGTTAGACCAGAAAAACCAATCGCGTAAGTGCCATCAACAACAACCTATAAGTACCACGGCCATGATTATATGTCTGTGTAAATAAAATAGGCTGTTAAACGTCATTCTTTACCATATGGCAACGCAGAAGAAATACATTGAGAAAAAACTCAAGGTCAACCGCCGATTCTATTTACACAGAGTATAGTAGTTCAAAAAAAGTCTGGAAGATTACCTGATATGTATATTCCCGGAGGGGGCCCATCTGACACTGCTACCAGTGACGTCACTGGCAGCGGAAGTGACGAGCCAAAGCTTACACTGGCCAATCAGGCTTGTTAAGGCGGAGCGTAAAGTTTCCATGCCACCAGTATCTTTCCCTTATCCCGCTCAAACTGAAAGTGATTGGTTGTTCAAACAGTTAGGAGGCGTTACAAATGACGTCACTGGCAGCTGAAACGAGATGTCACGAGCTTTTTCCATTTCTATGTGAAGAGCAAACCTTATATTCTATAAACCTTGGTATATTCCAATGGAGAATCAAGATTAAAATGATCAAATGCGGAAAATTTTCTTTACGCGTTTTTGAGTTTCAGTCTTCAATCAATCTCTAAATCATAAACAAGATTCAGTGAAATTTGGTTGACCCTCCATATCAGGCAAGATGGAATCATTTTATTAGTTGACTTAATTTTTTTATGTATATTTAAAACAGATAATTTTACATCATTTGGCTAAAATAGTATAGGTAGGTTAATTAAATGGAAACAGATTTTATCATTGATTTTGCTGTACCTTTTCTGCTAAATGTATTTTAAATTTTTAATAGGGTGTACAACAATGGAGTTTCAAGTACAAGGACAAGAACCTATACTTGTTGTAAGAACTTCATTCGATCAAGTGATGGTTCTCCAGGATGCGTTCCAAGTAAGAACAATTTTGTATTTGTAGGTTAAATTACTCTGAATAGTTACCATGTAAATCTTTTTTTTTTATCAAGACTGAAAATCCAAGAAACGCAAATTTATGTAAACGGGGTTCCAGGTTTTACATTACAACATTATAAGTTACAAGTACAACATATAGTCATAAAACAGTCATTATATTTTTTAGTTTTTCTTTTAGTTTATATAGTTTTATGGTAACTTGAAATCTGTATCATCTTTATAAAGATTACCAATTTTATTTTTACCAATTATTTAATTACATTTATTTAAATTTGTCAGAAAATTTTTTCGGCAATTCTAGTTTTTCTTATTTTTAGTGTAGTGTGTTATAACTTTTTGACTAAATTAATAAAGTGCATAGAGCATTTTCAATCACGTGTCTCCGATCACGTGATCAAGCTGGCTTGGAGGATAGACAACTTTTCTTTAACATTAGGCTCCCATAGAGAATACGCGCTGCATTTAGTTTTTATAAGAATAGTTCATTTAAAAAGATTCTTTAGGCTCGGTTAAAGACCGAAACGAAAGAATAATAGTTATTGAAGGTAAGTGCATATGTTTTTGTGTTTTAGTGGTAAGCTAAATTTAGAAAAAGACTTATTACGAGGTGACATGTTTTTGTTTACATTTGTTAGAACAATATGCGAGTCCGATACATCTGTAAAATAATTATAATATGCTACTGAAACTAAATATTGAATAATTAATAAATACTTAAGAATTTTAAAATATGTTAGTAGCATTGCGAACGGTACTTGCAATTAGAACACTGGCAGAAATGGTTTCAGCAATTAGAACACTGCTAAATATAAAATGTAGTGTTATTGAATGACTTAAATTATGCAGAGATGCCATTTTATAGTAAATAAAGGTTACTTTAAAGTAAACTTTGGAGAAAAACATAAAACATCCTTATTTTTCAAAATTCACATCAAAAGTAAACAAATAAACGATGTGCATCCTATAGTTTTCCATCATACTGTCTGTCATCCAAGCCTCTGACGTCACAAGCTGTGACGTCATGTGCGAATGCTCTATAAGTACATATTATAGAGGGTTTCGGTAAAGTTGGTAGGGTATATTCGCCTGATTCAAATTTATAGGTGCTAAGATATTGTGTGGTTTTCTTTTTCCTTTCTGTAAAAATTTTTTTTTGTTTATTTTTATACAGTACCCTCTTAAAAACTATTGTACAATACATAGAATGGTTTTATTTTAAATGTTATTACTTAACTTTAATAATAGTTGCTTTCTCTCTCTCTTTTTCAGAAGCATGAAGAAGACTGGAATAATTTGCTTTCTGCTTTATTTGTTTGAACCAATAAAATAAAAAGTTGTTGTTTTCAATACCATGCAATGATGAAACTGTAAAAATTGTCATGGGACCATTCAAAAATTACGTCTGGCATTTAGATGCAATGCTTCGATGAGTGGTTCCTGTTTGCTTTACGCTACAACATGGGAAATAGGGGCGGCAGAAATTATTTGTTGCATCATCACACTTTAAATGTTTTTCACAGTGGTTATAATTTATTTCAAAAGAAGGTATAATTTTCCCAACTACCAATTTTTATTTAATATTGATAAAAAAAGATAAAGAATCTTAAATAACGTTATTAAAAATAAGTTTGAAGTATACATTAATTTTGGTATTGATACAGTACGCGATCCACCTTGTTTAGTTAATGGTTAATATAACATCACATGAAATTTCACAAAATTTGCGAATGGTCTCATATCGCATTTTACAATATTTTGGAGGATAATTTTATTGCATTACAACAAGTTTACAAAATTTAGAACACTCAGTGATAATATATTTTAAATAAGGTTAAATTTGGGAGAGTTGTATTGTATAACCACCCCTTATTTGATGTTACAATAAAATGTTATTTATTTTAAGCGTTCATTTCATTGGAACAAATTCGGTTCTCTTTAAGAACTTGAATGGAAAACACAAAACTCAACAAACACTCTGACTTTTAATAGTAATTCCTTAAAATATCTATACAGGAATGAAATATTAAATAATTATCCTAACCCGGGAGGACGCGCGCACCTTTCTGCTACACGGGAACCACCGTTTTCTGTTCTAAACATTCGGTGTATGCAAACCTTCATCATAGAACGTTTAAATACATTATGTAATCATTTACAAGCAGGGCATGAAATTTTAGCTCTATAGGTACTAACCTGACTAAAATTTTTAACTCGCCACAACTTTGGATTCATATTTTTTTATTTTAAAAAATAGTGTTTGCAGAAACATTATGGGAAGTAAAACTTTAAAAGAATGTAAAATTAAAATACACTGCAAAAAATAATAAAACTAACTATATTTGATATCATGTCTTAGAAGTTGTTACATACCCCCTTAGCCATCTATGAAAAGTTTCTGTTAGTTTTATCCCCTCTTATGTGTTATCGCTCAGAATTTGTAACAATGATGTGGCAACATCGATGACCGAAATAATATCACGCGATGAAATAAAATGTAAATAGAATTAGGAGTCGGAATTCGAGATTGAATAAAGGCGGCGGTGTTTTTTTAAAGATGTTGTTCTTATTGAATTAATTTAAGCAAGCTCTTAATATATGTTTGTGTATCGCTGCCTCCAGCACTAAAATACCACTTGTCGATATCAGCTGTTGGGTCAAAATCTTTAGAGCGGGTCCATTAATAGAAATTCTGAGCAAATCCCCCAGTGTCTCAGTCTGCGCTTTTCTGTCCTTACAATGGCGAAATTTTCACAGTGGATTTTGCTTTAATTATGGCAAGAACACATTTCCTTTTTAAAATGTCCGGAAAAACCATTAATCCACTTTATGTCCACAGTCCACATTACTGGATGGCACTTGATGAGTAAAAGTGAAAAATCCAAATTAAATTCATATAAATAAGTGAGTATTAAAGTTTCGAAATGAGTGCGAAACTTTATGTTAACATAGAGCATTTTCAATCACATGACTCTGCCTAACAACGGCCTTAGCAACGTTGTTTTATTCCTCCAGTGACATCATGTGCGAATGCTGCTATTGGATACTTCTATGTCCCGCCCCTAACAACAGCCTTAGCAACGTTGATTTTGTCCTCCAAGTGACGTCATGTGCGAATGCTCTATTGTATGCTGCTATGTGTTCACGTGCTAAACATTGTGGTTAGTTTGCACAGCGCCATCTATAGATACTTTGGCACTCTACGTGCTTTTTTTCGTCAACTTGAAAAGCGCTACCTAAATTATGGCTTCATACTGACTAAGCCTCAAGAATATTAAACGAGTAATATTTATGCTCTGTTGGCAACGAAATAACACCACTAGCGGTGGACAGCAAGGTCGTATCTAAATAAATTAAAATTTACTTTAGTTCTGAAATTAATTATCCACAAAATGTTAGCCACTGTCGCTAAAGCAGCAACTATTGTTCCATTATGGTAATTCTATAACTATTTGTGCAATATTACTTGTTAGCCAACAATTTGCGATGCAAATAAGTGGGTTAACTGATGTGTGGTTTTCGTTTATTTCTGATGTTTACATCTTTTATTTGTTTCGGATTCCTCTTTTGAGTGCAAAAATTTAAATTTTCTAAGTTATTTTATTGTTTTTCTCCATTGTTCATAAGACATAAGTTTTCTATCAAGTTCAGATCTGCATTCTAGTTCACACTAATGCAATGCTAAGTGATCAGATATAACATTTTATTTCCTACTGGATAACTATTTGCCTTTTTAAAAATTTCCAATTTGATTTATGAATGATTAAGATATTTAGTTTAGTTTTCATTTTCTTATTTATATTTTAACATATTAAATCAAAGTGTTTGGTATGTTATGAAATTGTACTAGAACTAAGGAGGGAATCATTATTTGCTTGAAAACTGTGTACTTAAATTATACTTTCAATTTTTCAGCACGGTTCAAACCCGTGGTATGGCCACCTTAAAGGACAGTAAGTTATTGTGTTTAGTTATTTAGTAATATATAAAAAATACTAGGTATATTCTTAGGATAATTTTGGATTAACTGGGTCCAAACACAAAATCTCTTTTAATGATAAACCAGCTAAATACATTGAATATTAAAAGATTAAATATCAATCATTATATCTCAACTAGTAGTGTTAATCTTTATATTTTTATCAAGATTAAAATATTAGATGTGTTTTTTATGAACTACTAGACCATTGTAATTTTTCACAATATTTATGTATAAATCTTTTAGTTAAAATACAGGAACCTCCTGTTATCTTTGTGCCACCAACTGTGTGGTAATTTTTTAAAGGCCACCTCACTTATATAATTTTATGTTAAGCATTTCAAAACTAAAGCAGGGAATCCCTAATAAGTAGTTTACGAAATGAATGAATTCTTGCCAAGTTGGGGAAATTTCTACAATGACCATAGAGTTTCCAAATGTAAACAAAATTTAACACTAGATAACGGTAAGAACCGTCATATTTAATCATTGATCGCATTTGCAATATGTACGATTTGGTGACAATTGTCTCTTAAACCCCAATCCCCATTAAAGCACACATAACACTAATATCTAATAATAATAATTTGGATAATCTAATAATCCAAATGTACCACCATCTGATCTCCAAGGATGCGACAACAATAACACTCTGTATTTGAGGGATACGAGTTTTACAACTACTTATTTAATAAGCATTGATGCTTCCAGAGGCTAACCAATAGCATTGAGCATACAAAAGGAAGGATGGGAAGCTCTTTGTGTGGTTTAGGGGTTAATCCCCTCTAATTGGCCTCTGTGTCGCTGGCTATAAAAATCTAACCCACCCCTATGAGATGAATATTTTACACTACAGGTATACACATTGCTTTAGAGGACAATTTCTTCTATGGTATCACATTCATTCCTGTTTTAGAGGGCATAGAACTTAGTAAATAATAGCTAGTTTTGCTTCTGATAAGTGTAAAAGTGTCTTGTGCTAATAATAAGAAAAGGCTTGGAATTTTTTTAAATAACATTATTTAAAAAAAGGAACAACTGGTTATAATTATAAAAGAGTATATAATCATCAATGATGACATAGTTAATTAAAGTAAATATTTAATTATTTTTCAAACTAATTTTGTTATTGTTTTTATAGCTGAATTAATAGAATAAAATAAATATCTTATTTTTTTAAATGTATATTATGTATAGAGTACTAGCTACTAATCTCTTAAATATTTTGTCCTAAAATGTTATTTAACAATGGTATTCTTATTCTATAACTTTTTGTTTGATGTGTTTTAGTTCGTATGAGGCTAAAATCTGTAAAAAATATTCAAAAGATTACTCAGAGTATGAAGATGGTGTCAGCTGCCAAGTATGCGAGAGCTGAGCGGGATTTGAAGAAAGCTAGACCTTTTGGAGAGGGTGCTCAGTGTGAGTATTAGTTTGATTTTATTGCCTCATGGTTTCCACTGTATCAGAATTTGTTTATGGTTTGTCAAAATGAAGTGCAATAAGTTAAGCTTTGTAGTATAACATCCGTTTAATTTTATCCACATTTTTATAGAATTTTTCACCCTTTTTCCATTTTTTAATTATTTATATGTTACATTAGGGGTGCCCAACCTTTTTTGGAGGAGCGCCACTCAGGGTATTTGATGAGGTATGGAGGACCAGAAATGAAATTACAATAGAAAAGAAAAAGCGCTAACTGATGCTTAATTACAAAAATACGTTTTATAACTTTTCGTTTACAGTATTTTTGCAACTTGGCATTTATAAATGAAAAATAATTGCATAAAATAAGTTCCAAAAATGTTTGACAAAGAAAACACAATATAGAGCCAAATTTAGGAATATATATGTTATGGGCAAAGTGATTAATCGGGCATTATTAATAATGCCCGAAGTGGAGGCGGGCAAAGTGATAAATTTCATTCATAAATACCACTGAATTTATCACATTGCCCGGGCATTATTAATAATGACCGGATTTATCACATTGCCCGTAACATATATTTTAATAACATTATTCTCTTAATTTCATTGACAACAGAGAAAATAACATAAGAAATTATAAATTATTTGCAAAAAAACCCCCCGGAAAATAAAGTAATAAAAGGTGTTCTAATTTCGTTCGCGGGCCGGATTCAGGGGGCTCTGGGTCCGGATCTGGCCCGCGGGCCGGAGGTTGGGCAGCCCTATGTTACCTTATTTATACTATCTACATTGACTGACAACTATCTGGAATTACAACGAAACAGCTACCTGTGGAAAGCATGAGTTGGAAGCATAGGGTGCCTTGTTAGATTTGGGAAAGTGATAGCCAAATATTATTTTTCTAATTTTACATACTAGGTTAAATGAAAAAAAAAGTAGTATTGGAACCTTGTTGGAAAAAAATCTTCATTTTGGGTTCACAGGCATCTATGTTTGTTAGAAAAGGATCTGAATTATTTAACTAATTTTTAGACGTACAGGGCAGATTGCCCTACTTACTATGCCAAAGAAATTCTTGGCTTCAGGAAAGTATAAAGAATAAGAATTGGAGTGAGGTGGAGCTTGTGGCAATACCAGATAAGCCTCGTCGAGATGCTGTAGCCCTCTTTCGTCTCCTGGTAGGCCACGACTGCCTGGGCGAACACTTGTATCGACTACACATTTATGACCATCCTGACTGTAGAATATGTGACGCAAAGGAACCAATGAACAGAAGGCATCTTCATCGCTGCAAGATGCTCCACACTCTTAAGTCCGAGACCGCAAGATATTGGCGTGCGAGAGAGCTTATGGGAAGATGACCTCGGTCTCTTTGTTTAATTCACCTTTTGGTGTTTTGTGTTAATTGTTATCTTTATGTATTCCCTGCCATTGGAAATAAAAAAAAAAAAAAAAAAAAAAAACTATGCCAAAGAATTTCTAGGGATAAAGCTCCTAAAAATTTTAATTGTAATTTCAGGGGTTAGTTTGAAAGGTTTAACCCTACATTCCCTCTTGGATACGGCGCTGCTTGAGTCTCATCTATGTTTCAAAGAAACAGATCATGCTTTAATTGTAAAAGTCGTGTAAAATTTTTACACAGAGCATATTGTAAAAGTTTATTCTTACTGCCAAAGTCTGGAATGACCAGGCTTCAGCTATAACATTTATATACGTTGTTATATACGTTACAACGTTATTTTACGTTGTGATTAAGAAAAAATGTGAAAGAGGATTGTTGATGGTAGACAACTGAAAATGTGAGACCACCTTGACTGTCCACTTTAAGGACACAAAAGTATTTATAATCCTCACCTTTTTTGTCAATAACCTCTAAATGAGGCATTAATATGATTGACAAGCCTTGGGCCCCTAAAGCTCCAGGCCATTTGACATTTGTCAGGTCCCCCCTTATGAATGTTTTAACCTTAAACCTTGTGTGTGGCATTAGGGTGTTTTGAAAATCTATGGTAAAATTTTTTTTTTCAAATTTCCCAGATGCCCCCCCCCTCAAGTTGTTACAAATACTAAAACATTACTACCTGCAAATTTTCAGGTCTCTAGGACGATTTTTGACCCCCGCGGCGCGCCCTTCAAAAGTAGGTTTCCCATGTTAAAGTATAGGGAAAATATTGAAAATATTGTCATTTTTGGTTCTTTTCAATTTAACGAGCCTGAACGCAGTCAATATCGAATTAAAACCTATACATCATCTTTGGGACATCATTGCCTCAAGATCCTATCGGAAAAATATTCCGTGGCACCTATTGGGGGGTAGTTACACGGGGGTGAAAAGCGAGCTTTCACCGAAAAACGAGGATGCTTGCTCCGGGTGCTGGTTATGCTCGCCGGCGTTTGCGGATGGACCTGGATAAAAGCATATTTAAGTGTTTATTGAACCTTTTTCCTGAGGTACCTGGTCATTTGGAACCCATCTGGCGGGAGTTGTGTCTGGACCCCCCATGAGAGGCCTTCATCCAGCTCCCGCCGCAAGCGCCGGCAAGCATCCTCATTTTTCCGTGAAAGCTCGCTTTTCACCCCTGTGTAACTACCCCCCAGTAGGTGTCATGGAATATTTTTCCGATAGGATCTTGAGGCAATGATGTCCCAAAGATGATGTATAGGTTTTAATTCGATATTGACTGCGTTCAGGCTCGTAAAATTGAAAAGAACCAAAAATGACGATATTTTCAATATTTTCCCTATATACTTGGAACATGGGAAACCTACTTTTGAAGGGCGCGGGGTTCAAAAATCGTCCTAGAAACCTGAAAATTTGCAGGTAATAATGTTTTAGTATTTGTAACAAGTTGAGGGGGGGCATCTGGGAAATTCAAAAAAAAATTTTTTTGAAACACCCTAGTGTGGCATATAGTGTCCGTATAGAAAACTTATGCCATAAAACCCAAATCAACCTACAACCCTTATGGTTGTCCCCACCAAGCATTATAAGCAGGCAATCAAGTATTTGCAAACTGAGGTGTTATTAAAGTACAAGTAATTAAGTAAACATATTTCAAAATTTGATCTCCATGACCAAATTAACTAGCTTGGTAATCTTAAATGATGCAGGTAACAAAGTAGAATCTAGTTCTTGAGTAATTAGTTCTTTACCAACAATTTGTTCTAAATCTTGTTTGATTTTTAGCTTTTTATGAATCGGCTGAAGTAAAAGGAGACCCCAACAAGCCTGGCACAGTGATTGTTGCCATTACTTCTGATCGTGGTCTGTGTGGTGCTGTCCACTCGAGTGTGTCCAAGAAAATCAGGCTCATGTTGGGAGAAGCGGCAGACAACTCAGATATGAAAGTTATTTGTGTGGGAGATAAATCAAGAGCCATGCTTCAAAGGTATTTGAAATATGTATAAAAGAAGATTTTAAAAACTAGTCAGATACCTTGAAATGGGGTGAATCAGGAACTCTTTTCAATTTTCTACGTAAAAATAAGTAATGGAAACATTTCTTGGGTAAAATTTTTGGTTAGGAATGTTTGGTTTTTTTCCGTTCTTTTAATTATGAGCAAAAACAATATGTTCTTAAATTTTAATAATTTGTTTATTAATTATAATGGTGTTCCACGTCACCCTGTTGATAGGGTAAATCAGAACACTATTCTTTCTTATAACCTTTATTTTTCTGATTCAGATTTTGTAATAGGTATCACTATTAATGAGGGGAGCCAACGATTGCCAACGATTATGGAATGTCCGTAATTGTTACGGAAATTCGGTTTGTACTATGGAATTACGGATGAAGCTTAATTTTAACGCAATTCCGAAAATTTTCGAAGAAAAAGTAATTTTTACGCTTTCTTCCGGACGTTTGCCTGTAAAGTTGGCTTTTTGACGGCGTGGACGCGGGCAGAAAAAGCAACTTTCGGTTCGCGATCGCGTTTTTCTTACTTTGGGTCAATATCCTAGGCTTTAAATGCTTGTTTTGGGAGAAAGTGTTCACTTTTTGCAGTTCAAATGTGTCCAATATTTAGCTGGCAAATTAAAAAAAATATTAGAGGAATTTCTTGTTGTTTGCAAGAAGGCAAATAGAACTTTATGGTTTGAACTTGAGGGTTCCAACAAAGAATTACAAGGTGTGCAGATAATAGGGTGTATGAAAAGTTTAAGGTAAATAATATTATTTAAGCATTATTTAAATTTTTTATAATAAATAAAAAATTATAAGTGGACCTTGATACCCAATCAACACTGAGGCACCATTACCTCGTATATTCAAAATATATTAAAAGTCATACATGTAATTTAAATTATTGACACCTTGGTAACTATTCAGTCAAGAAAACCTTTCAATTTAGAGAAAATAATTTTAATATAGGCAATACAACTATTAAATGATTTGGTATAATTGTTTCCTCATAATATTTTCCTCGCTGCATGGAAATTTTGTTTAGATAGTTTACTTTTTTGTCTTTATAGTAAAATCATTTACTTTGCTTTCACAAATGAATTAAAGATAGAGTCAATTTAATTATGCTGTAGTTTAATTGTCTATTCTGTAAGTTGCCTTTTCTATGAATTTGTGCTTTGCACGTTCATTTTACTGAGATATTGGGTTTCCTCTTTTTTGCCTTTTTGCCAATCACATCCCTGAAATTAAAGCATTTGTTTATTTTCAACTTAATTACAAATTTCTTTGATTCATGAATTTTTTTGATACTCTAAATTCTCATTTAGTGTACTTTTTTACCCCTTTTATATAACTTTGAATCATTTCTTCAAATTGTACTTTTGAGGAATGAGTCGCGAAAAATATTACTGATGACAGTTTTCAAAAGTTGGCAAGTATGCTATATATATATTCATATTATTTCTTATTCTATTGTTTTGTGTTAGGGGCTGAGATACCAGAAACATAGTATCACCTTAACTTTTCGAAAATGAAGGTATTTTCAACAATTCACTGCAGAAATGACTTATTGTCATCATTGGAGTCATAAGCTCCTGAAAATTGTGGGCATGCCATAAAGGATTCGGGATTCATCTCCAAAAAAATAAACTTACTTTTGTTTAAGCCCCCATTCAATGTTTTTAAGGTTCTGGATCAACTAATAAAATTTTGCCGAAAGTTTTTGTGAAATGTCTAACTTTTTACTAAAAAAGGGGTCTGGGGGTTCTCCCACAGAATTTTTTTTTGAAATTTGACCTTTTAAAACAAGTTTAAACTCATGTTCAATGTTTTATAAATACACAATTTCAAAATAAAATTTTTTATGCTTCAACCAGTGCTGTAGTTGGAAAAACATTTTTTGGAGGATAGCTCGTCAATTCTCGCAAGCTTCTACAATTCTTCTTAAGGTTATAAAGTACATATTGTGCAAGTTTGGTGTTTTTATCTGACTTGGAAGTTATTAAACAAGTTTGTACAGCCTAATATGATATAGAGGGCATAACTGTTTTTTTTTTTTTAATTGTTCTTTTGAGAGTTCAAAAATGTCATTCGGTTTTCTTCACCCCTAAAACATATACTTCAACACTTTGTTTATGATTGCATGTGCAGTGTATACTGTAAGTTCTTTTAATCCAATATGGCTGTGTAAAATTCAAATTAGCCATGTTTTCAAGTTTCTTCCCTGTTATTATTATTCTTTACATTATAAAAAACATATATTATGCAAGTTTGGTGTTTTTATCCGGCTTGGGAGTTGTTAAACTCTGAGCTCAGTAAAATTGGAGAAGGCATAATTTTTTTAATTAAGTTGTTTATTTGATGGTTCAAAAATGGCATATTCAGTTTCATTAATCCCAAAACCTTATATTTTGACACTTTGAGGGGTGAGGGCTACATGAGACGTGGCTCAAAAGATAGAGCAAGTTATTTAAATCGAAGATCAGGGCCATAAAATTCGAAAAGGCTATTGTTTTAAATGTCTCACTTTCTGGCACCTCTTCTCACGTCCTAAGGAAGACACTGTAAGAATTTGGTAGCTTTTTCCATTGTGGTAATAAACATTTTAGTATTAACAGACCAGACTCTCTAAATACCATTTGTTTGATTTAAATTTAATGTTATAGTTATTTTGTATTGAACATTGTTTCTTTCAAGTAAAGAGGAAAGATGAAAGGTAAACTCTAAATGCCTGTAGACTAGATTTTTGGATGATAGAGGAGCTCTCTAATTCCCTTCAAAGCAATGATTAAGCAGTTGACCACTGGATGGAGAGGGTATTAGAAACAAACCAGTCATGTGAACGATTCCACCTACAACCAACCAGGATCCCTTCCCTATTTAATTGCTCACCTAGTTCTCCCTTTCAAACAGAGCAAATTTAAATGAGTTTAGTTTGGAGATATGAACAGAATGCCTTGCCAAGGGTTTGTCACTGGAGGGGGGATGGAAGGGAGTTATAGTGCTGAAATGACCTTTTAAGGGGATATATGCTTGACCTTGTTGCTTGTGGGTGGTATGTAACTACTGTCAAAACAGAGCATTTTCTTTCGTCCCCCATTGCTTAGTTAACTTAACTCCGGATGGATAAAAGGCTCGTTACTGGAATAATGTTTTTTTTTTTTTGAAATTTTGAGTTGTGACCTTTTAAGGGGATATATGCTTGACCTTGTTGCTTGTGGGTGGTATGTAACTACTGTCAAAACAGAGCATTTTCTTTCGTCCCCCATTGCTTAGTTAACTTAACTCCGGATGGATAAAAGGCTCGTTACTGGAATAATGTTTTTTTTTTTTGAAATTTTGAGTTGTGACCTTTTAAGGGGATATATGCTTGACCTTGTTGCTTGTGGGTGGTATGTAACTACTGTCAAAACAGAGCATTTTCTTTCGTCCCCCATTGCTTAGTTAACTTAACTCCGGATGGATAAAAGGCTCGTTACTGGAATAATGTTTTTTTTTTTTTGAAATTTTGAGTTGTGACCTTTTAAGGGGATATATGCTTGACCTTGTTGCTTGTGGGTGGTATGTAACTACTGTCAAAAACAGAGCATTTTCTTTCGTCCCCCATTGCTTAGTTAACTTAACTCCGGATGGATAAAAGGCTCGTTACTGGAATAATGTTTTTTTTTTGAAATTTTGAGTTGAAGTCAATGGCACCCCTGATCATTACTTCTAACCCCCTGGTACTAATTTCTTATTGCTTATATTTTCCCATTGTCATAAATTATCGAAATGAATATAAATTTTTGTGCTAGTTGATAAAAAGTATGGCAAATTAAAATTTTACTTTCCCTTTCCATAGATACTTTTCTAAAAACATCATGTGTCATTTCTCTGATTTTGGAAAAAAGCCTCCAACTTTTGAAGATGCAACTACTGTAGCTGACTACATAATCAATTGTGGTTTCACTTTTGAACGTGGTATAGTCATCTATAATAGATTTAAGTAAGTACACATTTTTATAAAATAATAAAAAGTTCTAATATTAAGTTAACAGTTCTGAATTTTTTTCATGGTATCCTTTACCAGAATTAGTTTTAACCCTTCCAATTTATGTAGACCAATATTGCTCTTATTAGGATTAATATTCTTAAAGGGCCCCATTCACGGTCGATCCACTCCACTCCGCACGGCGTGGTGCGGAGCGGAGCGATGAAAAATCGGTAATAAGACCATCGCTCCGCTCCGCTCCACTCCGCACCATTCCATTCAAAGCTCGTCTGGCCGCCATTACTACTTTCAACCAAAACTGTAGATTTTGTTTGGGTGTCAGCGGCTGTTTTCTTAATTAAAAAAATTTAAAAGCCCTAAAGAAAAGAAAATAAGAAACCTAGAACGAAGATTCGGCCAATTTTAATGCAAAAAAAGAAACTCACATGCAAATCTCTCTCTTCAATTCAGAGTCGCAATGGGCCTGTACACTGATAAAAATACTGTAGTCTTGGAAACCAATAGATGTCATGGCCCATTGGTTAGCGTTCTCGATTACCATGCGGTATACCTGGGTTCGATTCCCAGTGTGGAATTTGAATTTTTTTTTTTAATTTCGAAAATCATGAAAGCTTTTGTTTACAACTTCAAAAAATTATTTTTTTTTATGAATTAATTTTTTCCAGTGGCCTGTATCTAACTGATTAAGCTAAATTTAATCCAATAAAATTAATTTATCTGAGAAATTATTTTAGTATTGTTCAAAACATGCTATAGTGATGCAAGGGGTTTATGAAATAAAAATTAGGTATGCTAGATAATGCATTTTACTTATAGATTACTATTTTATTAATTTTTACACAACTACAGTTGAGTCTGTTTTTATAAAGCAAATATGGAAAAAATGGGTACGATTTCCACTATTTTTCCCATTTAGGATTTTTTCTATTGAAATCAATTTCTTAATTCCGAGTTTTTTTCCACATTCACATATGCTAATCTTCAAATAAATTGCTTTTGTTTTAATAAATATGGATTATTTTTCGAAAGTTCAGCTAAAATGTAACCACTGAACACGAGATATTCTTTTTTACTTCTTTTAATAACTTTAAATGTTACTTCAAAATTAAGTTAAAACCGATTAATTCAATATTAAATTAATTTCTAAATATAAATAAAAAATTTGAATAAAAAATTAAATTTCTGCCACTTGAAATTTACAAGAAAATTTTAAAATAAACTTTGGCTTTTTTTTAAATTTCATGAGATTTATTGCATTTATTTAATAGTTTATAAAAAAAACCCTTAATTTTTCAGTAATATAGTTTAATAATTCATTAATTGTCTGAATTTTTTAAAAGAAACATTTATTATTTAGTTAATCAATCTTCATGCAACACTTTTGAAAATTATACGTTCTTTTTTCTTTAAAAGCAAATTTTTATTTTCTCGTTTAAAGTAATTTCTTATTAGTATTTCTATATTGATTTTTATTGCGATACCCCAGGTTTTAATGTTAAATTCCTCTAAATGAACTATTTATAAAAAAAAACATACTTTTGAGTAATAAAAAATAAAAAAAAAAATCTGGTAACAAAACGATTAAAATCATTGGAGGGTTTTTAAAGGGGTATCTGGTCACTACTATCCAAAACAATTTTTCATGATGCTTGCGATCATTTGAACCCTTCCATGATTACCAAAAAAAAAATCTATATCAGATAGAAAATCTTGCGAAAAGGAAGTTTTGTTGCATAAAAATTGAGCATGAGATCTAGCCTGGGCGCAATTCACTCTGTGCTGACTGGGATACCTCCTTGGGTATCACTACTTCAAATAGATTTTAAAATTTTGGGATTTACATTGGAAATTTTAAGTTCTAATTATGAGGAGTTAAATCATAGGTAATATTCTTGAAGATTTTTCATAATTAATTTAAATCGTTTAATTGGAACTATTGGATTTCCGAAATTTCGGAAATCCATCGCTGCACAAGACTGGAGCGATGACACGGTGCCACATCATGAATTACATCACGCATGACTTCAAAAATCAAACCACGTGACTCTCGATCTGATCGCATTTGGAATAATTGGAATGAATGGATTGCGATTTCGGACAATTTTGGACTCCTGTTGCTCCAGTCACTCCACATCATGTGACGTCAATCACTCCAAAAAGCATGGAGTGTAGCGGAGCGGAGCGATCGTGAATGGGGCCCTTTAGGATCATAATAAGGATGATTTGATGTTTTAAGAATGATTTTATTATATCCTTTACCCTTTGTTTTTAAACTGTAGGTCATAAAAGAATTACCATGTTTAAAACAACTATTTTTTATAACTTTTTACAAAAATGTAAACAGTATCTACTGGTCACTAAAGTCATGAAATTTAAAATTACATTAATGAAAGTCATGAAAAAAAAATAAATTTCACAGAAAGGTCATGCATTTTTTTTTTTTAAATTACCTTTTATTTAAGTAATATATAATGGGGAATGCAAATATTTCAAGTTTTTCTTTTAAAAGAAAAAAAAAATTCAAAATTTAGTGTGCCATCTTCTCCACTATTTAAGCTTTTTTCTGATGAAAGCAAACTGTGTTGATAATAATAAGTTAGTTACCATTTTTACAATTACTACTTTTTGTTTATCACCAGTCCAAATAGACATTCAATGATTTTCTAATTAAAAGTTAAGACTAAAAGTTGTTGTATTGGGATTGGGTATTAAAAGGGAAAATTTAATCTATGCTGGCGAATTTTAGTCTGAATATTTTCAGAATAGAGAACAATTTATTTTTTTAACAGATTTTAACTAATTTTTCAAAATAATTTTCATATGTTGCTAACCTTAGGTAAAATAGTAATTAATTTTTAAAACAAAGAATTTTTTTATTTTTGTATACACCTGCACAAGTAGTTTTTAAACTCAAATTTTATTTTTAGAACAAAACATTTTTATTCTTTGTAAAAACGTCTTGATTTACTTCTGGAAAATAAATAAAATAGGATTGTCATCATGGGTGCCACTCTTCCGTCCCCAGGACGGAATTCCGTCTTTTTAAAATTTCAATGAACGGAATTCCGTCCCAGGTATATTACAAAACGCAAAATTAGTACTAAATCTACATTGCACATTTGGTTCGATTCCGTTAACATTCCTGCTAAATATTGCCATACTTTTGAGAATCCCATACATTCATATATCAACATTTTTTTTTATTGAATATATGAATAGTTTTTGATCTAACTAAACATTTTAATCTGAGTCTAAAATTGTTTTAGCAATATATTACTACTTTTTTGGTATCCAAAAGAGCATATAGCGGTATTTAGCGGGAACATTATAATGTTCCAGCTAAATAAACTGGATGAAAATGATTAATACAATAAAGTTCCGTCTTGCAAATTTTGAAAAGTGGCACCCATGATTGTCATGAAAACAGCTTTTAACTTGATTATTTCAGCTTTTCAATCCTAAACATAGCAACCCCTGTCAAAAAAATCCTGTTTTTACATTATAAGCAGCGTTTTTTAAATTTCTATGTCTGCCAATGATGTCTCTGTTGACTCCTTATCTGCGTATTTCAGATCCGTTGTATCCTACCACACTTCTGAAATTCCGGTATTCAGTGCCGAAGCCATTTCTAATGCTGAAAAGATCAGTATTTATGACAGCTTGGATGCTGATGTGATCAAGTCCTATCAGGAATATTCCTTGGCTAGCATTATCTTTTATGCAATGAAGGAGAATGCATGCAGCGAGCAGAGTTCTAGGATGACTGCCATGGATGGTGCCAGCAAGAATGCAGGTATGTATTGGAGTAGGGCTTCTATTGATCTAAATTGTGTATCATAAATATATCTGCCTTGGGATTTGAGTATGTTGTTGTTTCTTATCCTCCTTTATGTCTGACAAAGTCAGACCAATTCCATCAAACTGATTTGAGTATACATTCAGTAAAACTTTATGTATCTGACCATGGTTTATCAAAGTCTGCAGATTACACTGGTTAACATGGTTTATAGCCCAACATCCTTTTATTGTGGTTCTAGCATTACTTTTTATGCTGATTTCAAATCTGCAATCAGAATTTTTCAATCACCCACAGTTGTTGTACAATTCCATTTATTAAATATTGCTTCAGAGTGCTTACAAGGAGAGGATCCCAACGTGTCATCACCGATTTGGTTCATTTTTGGTGTGGAAGTAGTGCATGACTAGGACATCAATTTGTGAAAATATTACGAAGCAACTCTCAGAAAGTTTGGAGAAAATCGCGATTAAAAATTTTAATATGTAGTTATATATTTAATAAGATTCGCATCTTGCAAGCGGATTGTGGTGTAGCGGTAAGAGCAGCGATTCCCAACCCAAAGGTCCCGGGATCGAGTCTCGCTGCTTACCATAACTTTTATTTTATATTTCCACGCAATTAAGAGTACAGATATGAAATAAAGTAGTACATACATATTTATAAATATCAAATTTAAAACATTTTTTTAAATATTTTTTTTGTGGGAAAAATCAGATTCTCTGATAATAATACAATTTTTATAACTTGGTAATATGTAATCATATTTATAAATATATTATTATTATATTTATAAGGAAGGTATGGAATGAAAAGGGTAAACACCAGAAAAATCTACATGTTCATATTTTTAAAATAATTTTATTGAAAAATCTTTTCATTCCTTGTTTCCCCAAAAAATAATTTTTAAATCCAATTTTTTATGATCCTATTGTAAATATTATACTTACCAAAAAAATGTTTATTTTAACTATCAAATCAGACACATAACAAACCCTTTTAAATCCAATTTTTTATGATCCTATTGTAAATATTATACTACTTACCAAAATAATGTTTATTTTAACTATCAAATCAGACACATAACAAACCCTTTTAGCATAACGAAATTGCGTACTTTCTTTTGGATAGTTAGGGATAAATTAAGGTAAAACTTCATCTATAAAAATAATTTTTTTTGTTTGAAAAAAATCTCTTCATTCCTTGTTTCCCAAAAAAATAATGATTAAATCCAATTTTATATGATCCTATTGTAAATATTATATATTTACCAAAAAAAATTTTATCACAAGACAAAATACTTTAAAATTAATAATTAAATATTATTATAAGTTTATTTCATATCTGTGCTCTTAATTGTGTGGAAAATAAAAATAAATATTATGGTATGCAGCGAGACTCGATCCCGGGACCTTTGGATTGGGGATCGCAGATCTTACCGCTACACCACAATCCGCTTGCAAGATGCGAATCTTATTAAATATATAACTACATATTAAAATTTTTAATCGCGATTTTCTCCAAAATTTCTGAGAGTTGCTTCGTAATATTTTCACAAATTGATGTCCTAGTCATGCACTACTTGCACACCAAAAATGAACCAAATCGGTGATGACACGTTGGGATCCTCTCCTTGTTAGTAGTGGTTTTCATGCATAACTAATGAATTAAAAAAAACTTTAAATGAATTATTTGATATTTAATGATTTTTATTGATATCTACTTGAACCTCATTTCTTTATTCTAACCTGCTTATAGAAGGTAATTTGCAGGGATGAGATTTTTCAGACTTTAGGAGGATTTTCAGACTTTATTTGAAATTATAATGAAAATTTCAGACTTTTTACTTTAAAAAAAAATCAGCTTTTAAACTGAAATTTTTGACTGGGAATTTCATTTTTCTAAATTCAAGTTGATTATCTTGACTTATAAGGCTCTTTTATGCGGTAAATTTTCATATTTAAGCAAATTTCATATAACAACACATTAAAACTTTTTAATTTTGAAGTGTAGGGATTTTTTTGTGAAATTAATGTTAGTTAATTTTTATTAGTTTTTTTCGATTTATTCTCAATTTAGGAGATCAAATGTCATTCACACAGTTTTCAGACTTTTCGTTTTTTGCCAATCTCATCCCTGAATTTGGGTCCAGTTTTTCACTTTACGGATAACAGTTCAATGACCAATCATACTGTGGCTATCTTGAGAGTCAAAATATTGAATTAACTTAAAGATTTTTCACACCTACATTCAGTCAAGCACATGAGAGCTAAAAATATTATCATCCTTAGCCCACCAGGAGCTATCCAGGAACTAGAATTTATTGCCGATCTAGATAACTTCAGACATAAATCCAAGGGCACAAGTTCAAAGTTGCTTGCTGATGCTTGGCGATAATTAATCTTTTAGTGTCACTTTAGCTAATTTTTGGTAACCCTAGCCATGTTAATTAAGGTTATAATTTACCTTTTATTTCCTAAAATATGCTTGCCAATGAGGGGGATTAGCAAGTCTGGTGCTATCTAAGTTATCTAAAATCAGTTTCTTGGCATGGAGTTTTCTGATATTTAGCAACAACATAGTAATATTTATTTATATTTTGCTTTTACATCATAAAACTTTCAGTAAAGTGAACTGATAATCTATTTTTTGTTTACCTACCTTAATAGGCAGGCAAATATTTTTTACTTCACGGTCCGGTTTGAAGAATATTCTCTGCTGTCTACTGAAGAATATTATATATAATCAGCAATTTTTTTAAATATAAATGCAAAAATTTCTTTCCATTATAATTAATTACATGAAACTATTTTTTAGGTGAAATGATTGACAAGCTGACTATGACATTCAACCGCACAAGACAGGCTGTCATCACCAGGGAACTGATCGAAATTATCTCTGGAGCAGCAGCTCTTTAACTTCCACTATCTGTAGGATAAACACTGCCGAGAGGAGATGATTCTGTTGTGTAGTTTACATCATTTTGTAGGACCTAAAAGAACTGTTGAATTTTATAATGCCCTGGATGATTCTGCTCTGTAAGAAAAGTAAATAAACCCCCACTATGATGTACTCGATAAGATTAAAAATTATTCTCCGATTTATATAAATTCAGTGCCTTTTGTTTACTCTAGTTGGAGCACAAAGCATACACATTTACCACTACATACCTCATTGCAGTCTGACTGTTATTTTTCCGTATTAAAATATTAGTTCAATGTTATAGTGCGAAGTTGTATGTAGATTGAGTAGTTTCACATGTAAATAGAAATTATATCATGAATACATGTTTTTCTGAAGCAAATGAACAAAACTATACCTTTATTTTCCTCATACGTTCAGGTATATCATAAGCAATAAAAACTGGAAGAAATAAATTAATGAGTGTACACATGAGACATTGTTAATGTTAAACATTGTTAATGCTGAAACAACAAAATTGTTTAATAACTACACAAATTTTGTCAGCTTATTAATAAAAAAAGAATTAAACTAATTTCTAGGGGAGGTAGTATTGTGTGCAAAGTTTTAATACTCCCTAGCTAGCAACATAGGATGAAGTCTGGGACCATGATTTCCTTTGATTATCTGAATCCTTATGATGTACTCAACCTCCCTTAGAAGTTTTTGTCCCTTACCTATTCCTTTTGATACACCTTCTATAGCTATATGTATTGACACCAAATAAGAAATAATTTCTTACGGTGATTTTTTTAGAAAATCGTGGCATGTATTCTACTTTTGCTTATCTAGTTAGAGATTGGCAGGGACTTGCCAGTTGTCCAATTTTTTGAGGACTGATTTTGATTAAGTTTATTTTTGCCCCACAATTACAGTGTCAGACATGTATGAAACCATTTATTAGGGTTTTAATTCTTGTTTTTAAAGTAGTCTCTTTTACTTTACCTTAAGAATACAATTTTAATGTATTAAATTAAAAAATTGAGTAGACTGAACTTTTCATGTCACATTTTGAGTCTTGATCTTGAATTTTGTATGTCTTCTAGGTATTTTATTTAAACAAAACTTCTTAAAGATGTAGTCGACTTGTTTGTTATTCCAAATTGATAAATGAAATGTGAAACTATATTGCATGGGAGTCAGCAGAAAATATTGTAAGTATCCTCCAATGGGCATTTTTTGAAGTAAGCCATTCCTCATTTTGAGTGGCGTAGCCAGAAAAAAATTTAGAGGGGATATTAGAACTTCATGAGGGGATATGGGGTAAATTTATTCCTTTTCTATGGTCAAAAAAGGTAAATTTCTGACTTTCGGGGGGGGGGGATATATCCCCAACTCTTTCCCTCTGGCTACGCCTCTGCTCATTTCTCTTAATATATCAGAAAAAAAAAATGAGCAATGATAAGAAAACTTTAAAAGCAAGAAAAAAATAAGACTGATTATGGAAGAAAATGAAAACTAGATCAAAATGGCTTGGTTTTAGTGAGAAAAGAGAGGCATAGAAAAATAGAGAAATCTTAAATGTGTGAGCTGCTCACAGTTTTCTATGTCTGCTCGTAGTTATTGCTTAATGCAATCTGACTGATGCATTGAAATTCCTTTGGGTGACATAGAAATAAGTCAAATCTGGATAAGTGGAACTGTGTAAGTGAAATTCACTGGATAAGTGGAATGATATTCCATAGGTGTCTAAATAACCTGAATAAATGGAATGAAAAGGTTTCGTTTGAGAATTAGGTACCAAAAGTTCAAAGCTACTTACAAACTTCACCTCTAACACAGTTCATGAGAGTCTTGTTAAAGCTTCTTAAAAGATCATGTATAAATTTTCACACAGGGTACTTACATACCTTACTGAAAATTCTTCTAATCCTTATGTCACTCCTCTATGCTTTTTTCTGGACAAAATAAATTTAAAAAAAATCTCTTAAATGGTACTGGTAGGTGTGTGTAAACCTATTAAAATTCAGTTATGAATTTTCAATGTTTTCTTATTTTTCTGTACTTAGAAATTTGCTTGGAGGGGTGGGTACTGGGTAGTATGTTCAATCTGTGAAAACGAGGAAACCACTCTGATGCCATTGTGTTTTCACTACATAGCTTTAAAAAAGGCCTTATGTACCAAAATTTAAAAAAGTGTGTAATATACTCTGTTCTCTGTTTAACCGTATCTCTTTACTTTGCTATAATGAATCTAAGAAAAAGAAAAGAATCTTTTACAAAATAGTGCTGAAAATTGTTGATTTGCTAGCCTTTGGCAAAATAAAAAAGTCTGAATTGGTAGGATGTGAAACTTTAGTAATAATTGACTCATTTAATGAAAGTGAAGTGTCTTAAGTCAACTTTAGAAATTAATTTTGCATTATCTGATATTAAGCGGAAGAGAATGTAATGTTTTCATAAACAAAAACAGGATTTTTCAAAGAGCCTCCTTTCCTTGAGTCTTGATTTTCTTTGTTTTTCAGCAGTTTAGAAGTTTCTTTGCTTAGCAGCTTTGCATACTTATTCCAATAACACAATTATTAACAAGTGTCTGACATTTTGCAGGAGTTTAATGATTAAGAAACGTTAACATAAATTATTTTAAGGTTTAATAAAACATTAAGTAACATTCTAAATTTGTTCATTTAAAAAAAGAAATAAAACTGTACGTATAATGAAATTTGAATTTTTTTTCTACCCCTTTTCTATAATCAAAATTGTCGGAGCAAGAAATGAATGTGTCACTTCAAACTAGTACATTTTTAGATACCAGTAGTGTTACATTTAATCCCATTTCTCATTCATTACCAGTGTCCCCTATTGGACAGCATAAACCAACAGCGGAAAATGTCGTCCATATCGGCCGATAATTAAATTGACAAAGAACAATATTTACAGTATGCACTATATCAGCCAGTGTTTCTGTGTTACGGCAGCAAAATTCCATTAAAAGCGTTAAAATTTTCCAAACCCTTATTAATTTTTCCTTTCTCAGAATTTTTGCGTGGGCGTCACAGAATCAGAACTCGAAGAAAGGCAACAGAACGCAAGAATAGAATCTTCTACTACCTGCCTGTTCTAGAGCATCAGCAGGGGATGGTTGCTTTGCAAATTTGTTCGAGGATGCGCGAAATGAGTTCTGGAATAGTCTTTTCAGAATCAGACAGAAAATAATCCAGAGAAAGGGGTGAGCAGTAGATATATTAAATAAATTCCAAGGGCATGGTGCGTCTCGCATAAAAAGTTAGAGAGTTTTCTCGCTGGAGAGAAAAATACATCGTTACCTCGGAAGAAGAACGGGGCACAATTCAAAGAATAAAATTTTTTGTTAGTTTGTTTGTCATATTCGAAGCGGAAGGGTGGCATATTTATGCGGTAAAATACCTCAAATGTAATCCTCAAAAAGGTTTTGAAAGTGTTGTATTAATTAAACCTTTTCTGGAATTATATCTTTAAATGAGATTTTCTACAAACTAGAGTTTTGAGTTGTTTTTATTCCAAGGTAGGTATTTGTGTTCTACACTAAAATATTTATGAACATAAAACCAGTATAAGAGGGTGTTTTTTTTTTATGTAATTATGACTTTTGCACAGTTATAATAGAAAAGCAAACATATTTTAAATTTATTTGCAAACCTGGGAACTTTTACTTTTTTGAGGTCTGAAAAACTGCTATTTTGACATGCTTATATCTATCTGTTAAAATAAAAAAGATATTTTCATGAAACGTTTTTCAGTGCGTTTTTCATGATGTTACAACAATAGTCTCTCTAAAGTTTTCGTTCTATTTCCTTATAATTAATTTTTTAACGTTCTTATTTTGCTGTAAGCGATCGCAATGGATTTAGCATGGTCAGTGGTCACTTACCTAAGGGGACACCTTACTTTCATGACCCTAAGACGTTAGTTCCAAATAAAAGCTGTGAAACGGACTTCTGAAACACCCTGCATAAGGGGCAGATTTATTTCTAAAAAGGCCCTCTCAAATTAATTTTTAAGTGAACTTTAATGCTGTTGTATCAGATAGTTGTTTGTGGTACCATTGGTCTAAATGTTTTCCTATAATAACTCAATAAATAATACTTTTATGTATTGTCTATTGTTGAAAAAACTTAAGGTGATTTTTAGGCTGTACGTATCTAATTTTAGACATTTGTAACTCCTTGTCGCGTCCCTTGATCATTTATCTACACTACAATTATCAAAGTGAATTGCTAAAACGGCTGAATCTAAAACATCCTTATCAACCCCCTCTCTCTTACCGCCTGGCATCTTAAAAAATGTTTAAAAAAAATTCTGCTCTATAATATCACTAAAACCAATGAAATTTGATATCTTATTGAAACGTTACAGAAAATCATATTTCCCCAGAACTTTTTTTTTTATCAGCAAAAGGCCGGTTTAGCAACTAGACGACAACTGTTCACTTTTTGCTGCAAGTTATAGTAACTCATTTATAGACATATCTATATACGATTTTATAATGCCTCGAAATCCTGGATTTCCGTGGAAATGAATATTTCATAACTCTTTTGTTCCCAATCCGTTCAAATCGGCTGATCTGAATAATTCAAAGCACAAAATCCGAATAAGGGAAAAACCTTCGAGGGAAAATTCCCTCGAAAGGGGAAATACGATCACGTGAGCGATTATCCGAACCCGTGAGCTTTTAACTTATTCAAAATCCCCGCGAAGCTTTTAACAAATTTAAAGCTCGTGTCAGACACGGAGGGAGCTTGAATACCTTTTGGTTTTTCGTGTTTTTCTGAAGGTCCAACGATTTCATTCGATTTGAAATGTTTGTGCAGCAGAGTGAAATGAATTTTTCATATTCATAAAGTTGACACGCTCCGAGTGCTCGGTCCATACTAAGTTGCACGTGCCTCCCCCAACGGAGAAATCGCAGGTGAAAAACACAATCTTCGACTTTTATTTCCTTTTCGACCCCTTCGCGGAGGGTGAATATTTGTCGTGGTATCTCGCCAATCTTTTTGAGTTTGGCATTCCCTGGAGAGGATGGGATTTCTCCTTACTCTGCGTTGTTTGTTGCCACTGGAGGATTCATAATTTACTTTTATTCTGAGAGAGAACGAGTTTAAAGGGAAGAAAAGGCCCCGCGTGAAGTACTCAGAGAACTACGCATCTGTTTTTCTTCGGGAAATTCAACTTTCTTTCTGGGAACAATGTGTTTGGCATTAAGAAAAATGGCGTACAAGTATTTTTCATTGCAATCACTAACACTAAGCTGTTTTTATCTTTCTTTCAAGAATATTAAAAGACTATGGCTATGAATAAAAGACTTGTTTAAAAAAGCATGTATGTTTTTGTAGAAGAAATTTCGGAATTAAAAAATATATTCCACGCAGAAACTTAAGCTAAAAGACAGGAAAGTAAAAAGTATAATAGTGTAGAATGTCATATTGTTTCTTAATTACTATTATTCACCATATTACTAATAGTTAGGTATTATAAAATTCTGGATAATTAACTCTAAAATCCTTAAATAAGTTGCTGCACAATTTTTTTTTATTTTTGAGGTCAGCATTAGTTTGTTCTGCTCGTCTGCTACAACAACGTCATGAATTAAATATGTTTAATGGGTGAATATTTTTTTTCCCAATGGGCGGGTACTGGAATGGATGGGCGAATATAATAAGGTCAAAATAGTACATAGACCGCAACAAATTGGTTGAAACTTCCAAATGAATCTCCTAAAATTTCAGGATTTTTGAGTTATGAAGTGATTTGTCAAAAACAAACCAGCATGTTCTTCAAAAGAAAATCCCATCTGAAAACATCTTTGAAATCACAAGAAGAAAAAAATGTACACGAAAAAACCATAAGGTATTTTGTGATAGCGTGAAAGGATTTGGGAGTACGGAAGTTGGTTTCTCTGCATATAAACGACATGATAGGAAAAGAACGTTTTACAGGATTGTCTCGAGTACTTTGGTTATGCAGTGAAAACAGATTAACAGCTGCATTTTGAACGTTAGAAAGTCTACTGTTTTATGTATAGTAGCTGTTTGTTTTGAAATTCTCTCTTTAAGTATTTAAAAAAAGTTAAGATGCGGCGCATAAACCTAGTTCAATTTATATTTCCACTCATTCTTAATAAAACAGGACCCGGGTACCACGTTAGAGAATATTGGTTCAGAGAGACATAGAAGAACATAACCTATTTTTTGCAATTTACTGGTTAAATTGAAAAGCAAAATAGAGAGGTTTATCAAAAGTTAACTGGTTTTTACTGTTTCACATAAACGAAAAATATTTTTTTTTAATCGAATAATTTATTTTTTGGACTTGGTTAGTTTTTATTGGAGTTACATGTCTCAAAGAAAGCTATGTCTGCTGTTTATCCACCAGTCAGTTGAATCTAGTCCAAAGTAATCAACAGTGGAACAAGACAATGAATCCCAAGTGAGAAAACAAAACCACCATTCACGGATTCCAAACACCTCAGCTAACAAATGTTCCTCTTCTACGCGCTTATGCGTTTGAAGCGGGGAGTACTTTTCCGTCCACTAAGACCTAAAGCTTCTCTTTCTAAATCTATTTTATGTTCTACCACCCTTTTCCCATTGTTGTGTGTCTCGGTGAGCATTCCATCCACGGTTTTATTAGGCCCCATCAGGATTTAAGAGGGATAGGTCTGAGTTGCAAAAAAGAAAGGAAAATCGCTTGCTTGATGTAGATGAATTCATTTCACACAAGTGGGAGGTTTGTGCTGTTCTTAATGGCGGGCAAAATAAAGGAAGAGTTCCCGGGGTTCTTGAGTTCCCTTTTTCGTATGCGTAAGGGGTGTAATTTGTTTTGGGGATTTTTTGGTGAGTTGGGAACGTTTGGATGAATTGTTTTGTGTGGTCTTTGTGGTCCGTGTTTTGTGTTATTTTAATGATAACGAGGGTTTCATGATGTGGGAGGAAAGTAAAATTTGGTTTACTTTCGAAAATATTATATTCTTCTCATATCTTCTGGATTTGTTCCTCGCTATAATTTAATAAATTGCTTATGTAGTGATAGATGCTGATAGGAGTTTAAGGGCAGCCAAAAAATTTACACTCCACACTTTAAGTACCAACCAAGACTGTTGTGTTGTGGGTATTGTCTTGCTTGGCACGAGTGTGGGTTGGAAAAATGTTAACAGGGCAACCTGCATCAGTTGCCAATTCATTGTTTTAATTTTAAACGTAAAATTAATTTTTTTCTTTGTTTTTCCACTCAAAATTCATATCATTCAATAAATATATTCATAAACTCAAATAAATATATTCAATTGTTTTGGCATTATATTATCTATCGACGTCTATTTATTGGCTCGTGTATTGACAGACGTAGAGAATCAGTTGACGTTCTAAAAGTCAAAAGCAAGGAGAGGGAAGAATAAATATCATCCCAGAGGAGACCCAAATAGTCCAAAATGTGTTCAGCCGAATCTTGGTATTGGTGGCATTTTGAGCAAAGGGGATAGATTTTCTTACCATCAGATAACATTTCAGGTGACCGCTGGCTAGGGTAACTTGTATTATTATCTAGTAAGCCGTGCATCTTTTTTACAAGGTTAGTACTCGTATAATGGGAGAGTATAAGGCTTTTTTACCTGGTACAGAGCATTTTCAATCACATGACTTGGACTTAACAACGGCATTAGCAACAGAAGGTTACAGTTTTTTGCGCTACAGAAGGTTAACAGTTACAGAAAATAACTGATTGTGGAATTACAAGCTCCTTCCAACATTGGGCTTGATTCACTAGTCTTTTCTAAAT
This sequence comes from Tetragnatha montana, assembly GCA_963680715.1. Classification (NCBI taxonomy): domain Eukaryota; kingdom Metazoa; phylum Arthropoda; class Arachnida; order Araneae; family Tetragnathidae; genus Tetragnatha; species Tetragnatha montana. The sequence continues at coordinate 34,068,241 of OY796685.1, forward strand.
CAAGTCTTTATCTAACATAGCCAACTATTCGCCACTCAGCACTAAAGCTATCTCTCGTTCAGTTTTTGTTTGTATATTTTTCGTAGATGCTCTAGTTTTTCATTTTAATTTGAGTCTACTGTTCGGGTATATTTGGTTTCGAAAGCTGAAATAAAAACTGAAATAAGTATGGCCTCAGAACGTTACAGTTTCTCACTGACCACTTTCAGTCCTTCTGGAAAACTGATGCAGATTGAATATGCCTTGGCCGCTGTCACTGCAGGATACTCTTCTGTCGGAATCAAGGTGGCCGATGGAGTTGTAATTGCGACTGAAATGAATCACAAGTCAATTCGGTATGATGTGCACAGCGTACACAAAATAGAAATGATTAATGACCATATAGGTATGGTGTACAGCGGAATGCCACCTGACTTCCGGATCCTAGTTCGACGCGCCCGCAAGTTGGCTCAAGAGTATCTATTGAGGTATCGTGAACCCATGCCTACCATTCAGCTGGTGCAGAGATTGGCTTCTATTATGCAGGAGTACACTCAGACTGGTGGAGTGCGACCATTTGGAGTTTCACTTCTGGTAGCAGGATGGGATGGAGGTCGGCCCTGCTTGTTTCAATGTGATCCTTCAGGGGCCTTTTTTGCGTGGAAAGCTACAGCTGTAGGGAGAAATCATGCGAGAGCGAAAGAGTTTTTGGAAAAGAAATACAATAAAGATATGGAGTTGAAAGATGCCGTATACACTGCCATTCTGACTCTAAAGGAGAACTTTGAAGGTACTGATGATTTGACTGCTGACGACATAGAGATCGCCATCTGTACTCAAAGAGGGTTCAAGCGCCTCTCACTTTCAGAAGTGAAAGACAACCTATAATTATCTTTGAATAATTCTTCTGTTAGCTTATAATATACTTCTGCCATACTTAAGCCAATTAAGCTAAGATTATCGATTTCCAATGTTTTAACATGATGTAGATTCGATACAGCTGTGTTTTATGCATGGGATGTATAATAATGCATCCATTTATAGAAGATTCATCGCTAAGTACCTACTCTTCTGTACAATTACGTTATCTGTCCCGTTAAATACTACCTCCAGGCTGTTTTAGGCAGCAACTAACTGGAATATCGTCAATAATCGCAAATTAAGTTTTAAAAATATACTGATATATTAATGACAACAATAACTTTGGGCAATAATCTTGACAATGGGCTCCTAAAACAGTTTTGAGATATCTAACGGGACTGATAACGTCAATTGAACTTCTACATCGTCACATAATTGCTGTTGCCTTCAAAATTGTTTGAATAAAAATCGGTTGGTTGACTGAATTTTTTTAAACCCACAATTTTTTAATTTGTATTTTTCTTTAATGTGTCTGTTTATATTTTTTTTTAATGTGTCTGTTTATATCTCGTTGTTTTACTAAATTAAAAGGGGAGGTAGCACAATAATGACTAATCAAATTTTAAATATTGACAGAACTTACCTATCTATTAACTTTCTTAGATTATAATAAAACATAATTACTAATATAATACATATCTAATATATTTTTTTACTATGTAAATTTTAACCAAATGGTTTACTTCTTCTAAACAAACGGTTTGTATATTTTTTATGTAAATACCTTAAAGAAAATTCCAAAAAAATATTTTTTAAACTTTAAGTGAATAAATTATATAGGTATTAATGCAATGAAAAGAAAATTATAGTACGATGAAATATTAATGCTGCCAATACAATCAATTCAATAATCAGAGATAGTAAAACTGTTTAATATAAAAATTCTGCGTAAGGGTTTGGAATATGGGGCGAGAATATTTATTTTGCTGGACTTTCATGTCAGAATCGAAACTTAAAGGTTAAAAACAAACAAAAGTTGTATAAATCGTGACATTTCAGTTGGGACCAAGTTCTTAAAAGATAAGGGTTTTCACGAGGAAAGAAAACAGTTTTAATAAAATAGTATTTCGTTATAGCATTATAGAACTTTACTTCATTTAAAATTTTTCACACAACTTTTTGTTCTTGAATCCTATAAAAAGGCTTATCTGAATTATTCAGACCACGAAATTCAAACAGAAAGATTCTGAGAAATCTTTTGAAACAGGAAAATTCTGATCACGTAGGAATCGTAAACAATTTTTAAAACGTGATGCATTTAACGCTATATATTCTGAAGAGAGAAATGTTCTAACTTCTTTAGAAATGCACTTAACTTTTAAATCTACAGTGTGTTCATAATACAGTTCGTTCTACTTTATTGCTATGTTTTTTTTTTCAATTGGCTTATTAAAGCTGTGAAATGCTTACGACTCATAATATGAGATGCATTAAATAGGGATATTGGAAAAGGACTGGGGATTTTGGGGAAAGTTATTTCCTTTTCAATGCTTAATTTTATTTTTGTTTTAACCATGAGGAATTCAAACATATGGACTCTGTTACTCTAAATTCGTCAGATTTTTCTCAAAACGAAAAATTTCCATTCACCAAGCTTATTCTGCTCAAAATGACATTTGAGTAATGTTTCTATCATAAATAGAACCACATTCTATATATAGGGTTATTCTGTATGATGCGGTTTTTTTTACTATTTCTCATTTTTAAATAAATATAAATCAAGAAACGTTCAATATAAAGAGATGTAATTTAAAACACTTACTTTTCTAACATTTTGTTTTGATTGTCATTCATCAAATTGGGAGAAACTTATTTTTAAAAATATGAATTTTTAAAAAAAAAAAGTTACAAGAAAACTTCAGGTACCTATAAGAATTTTTCACTTATTTTTTTTTTATCTTTTTATAAAATTAATATTTTTAAAAATGCTGAATCTAAATTAAAGGTTATACAGGGTGCTTCAAAAATCTGTTTCAAGACTTTTATTTGGAAACAACATTTCTTAGGATCATGATGGAAGTAAAGTGTACCCATAGGTAAAGTGAGTGAAAGAATATGTATGAATGACGAATTCGCAGATGTAAATTAATTACTTATTGATGATGAATTAGATCCTTTGATTTTTAGGCTATTTTTACTTTTTTAGAGGTGGACTTATAGCCACAATCTTTTGCATGGAAAATATGTGTCTATATATGTGAATTCTGTTTTTTTCCCATACTTCTCAGAATTCTCCCAACCATTTTGATTCGTATCTACTCTCTGAAAATCCGTACATCCGTTCTCGCTATATGTGGATTCGTCTGTATTATATTACACCTGGGTAAGTTTTAATACTTTCTTAACGCAGTTCTAAAAGCGCACATTGACTCTGACCAATCTTTACACTTCGACGGAAATGATATGAACCTTCGTTCTCAATAGAACGGACAATTTCCCGCCAAAACTCGAACGATCTAATAACCGCTCAGAGAAAGCATCCACCACAATTACGGATGCTCGTCGTCCGTCAGTCCAGGAGGAAAAATCGCTAGGAGAGAGAAGTGATGTGGCAATATTAGGAAATCGGAAGATCCCATTCGCTGAGAGCCGTTCTTTCCGCAAACGTATTTATTTTCCGTGTTTGTTATCCAATGACATTCGGGGATGGGATCCCCTTTTGGGACGTGGCATAAATGCAGAGGGTTTATGTCTTCGTGTCTTCCACTATTTTTTGGTTGATGGAATTCTGTTGGGTCATTTTTCAGGAATGACGCGTCGCTTCAGTGTTCGTGTTTCCGAGAAGGTGCTTCATTTGAGGAACAAGTGAAGCGTTTTTAAAGAGCATAAAATATTATATAGATTCGCCAAAATATCCAATGTAAATGCATCTTTTGAACAGAAACATGCATTTATGGAATTTGTTATGACGACGTATCTGGTAGAACGAATAAAAAAAGACATATGAATAAAACATAATGGAATGAAATGTATATAGCCGAGTCTTTAAAATACGTGATTGCATCAGGAATATGCACAGGGTAATGCTATCTTTCAAAATTGGTTCTAAAACTTTTAATAGAATCTACCTAGAAAAGGTAAAGGTACAATAAAAATGTTTAAGATGTTTCCTTCAACAAATGCCATGATATTGTGTTTGGAAAAATTATTCACATTGATTTTTTTATCTACCAATGGGGAAATCTTTTCAGTAGAACCTAGTACTAATTAACTAATAAAGTAGAATTTCAAAGTTGTTTTTTTAAACCTGAAAATTTGTCATATGGTGGTTACTGTAGTTTTATTCCCCTCCACATACCCTTTTTTTCTTACTGAAACATAGGAGAAAATGCCTTGTATAAACGTTTTAAAAGAATATATTATGATTGCTATACCCAAAAAATGAGAAAATACATTTTTAAAAATAGTCTAGCATCAAACGTATTGTGTCTACATTAGATCACTAATCATCACTATACGCATCAATCAATGTTAATCTTATGATGAATACGTTGAATCGTATAATAATTAAGACTTATCATGTGTTAATCTAAATAAGTTTCCTTGTCATTTCTTAATATTTTAATTCATTTAAAAATATTAAATGTATGACTTAAGCATATTTTCTGTATAGCTGTGCTTTTTAAGGGCATTTGAAATACATTAGCAAAACAACAATGCAATTCAACCCTAGATCTACAAATGTTAAGAGACAAGAGGTTAGTAACTAAAAGGAACTTTTAACAGAGCCTGCTCTGATTGGCTGGTTGAAATTTCTCTAAGAAAATATAAGTTTTTTTAATAAAATAATAACCGGGGACAAAACCTAGGAACTGCTGCATGCTAAGCAAGCATCCTACCACTGACTGCTCCAGTGGAGATTCAGTAACCTTAAAACTTATTATAACTTCTTTCTTATTGGGTTAACTTTTGACGCAGGCGCCGTATGCGGATTGTTAAAAATTCCTTTCTACTAGGCATTAGTCTCTTTTTGTTAACAGAGTTTGAGAATTTCCCTTTAAAAGTTTATAAAATTTCTTTCTCTTTTCCTTTTCTCTGAAATAAGTATAAAAGAAAGTGAGAGAGCTTAGTGTGAATTCGACCGAAATATCTGTGTAAATAGATCTATTTAATAGTATTTTTTTTGGAACCAACATTTTGTTGTTCAAAATGGTTGCGTTAACTGTTGGTGTACAATAAATTAAAGCCCCGAATTTTCTGCCTTTCTTGATAAATTCAAAAAGACAAACAAAAGTTTCGTCTACACATGTATTTAATATGATTAAGAAATTGTCTATCAGACTACGTAAAGAGAAGAGAGAGATAACCTCCTATGTATAAACTTTAATGAAAAATACACCAAAATACCTTGTTAGGTAAAGTTTCCCACCTAGTAAAAATTAAAACAGAACTTTAATATATTTTAGTCAGATTTTACTATCCCAACTTGATAAATAAAGAAATTATTTGATGGCTACTAAGCGACTAAAATTAATTTTTGACCACGATGGAAAATGGAATTTCCATTGTAAAACGTAACCAGTTTGCAGTTACAAATAATATTCCTTTTTGTCAACCCTATCTCCCCTTGCAGGTTTTCTAATATAATATCTACTACGATTCTCAGTCAACACAAAATTTATCTATTTCGGACCTTATCACAATATTTATTCATAAATTCCCTTATGCATTCATTCTTAAAATTCTTTTAAACCACGATACTTTTGAGGAGCTGATAATATACTATACTGAAATAATATTTATTCAGTACTAATAATATTTATTAACGCCATACTCACTCTTCTAAATACCCATGCATTCATACAATATTATTTACTCTAAGCTTACTCTTACTTAAACTCTGTTATTTTGAGAATAGCTGGTTTAACAAATATTAATTTAAGTTTTAAAATGTGTGAAAGCACACGTTCATTCTCCAAAATATCCATGCATTCATACATTGAATTTACTGAAAACTTGTTTAAAAAAAAAGAACTCCACTATTTTGAAGAGCGGATAACAACAATTCGGTATTGACAATCGGATGAGCCGTAAATCCATCGAGGAACTAATAAGAACCCGATAGAAGAAGAAACCTTGAGTCACGGGAAAAGTCATTTAGGATACTACAGGATTTTATTCCCTTTTGTCTTGGGGAGATAGATATTAAGATTGCTCCAAGAAATAAAAGGGAGTCCTCGGTAAAGAACTCAGCTTCGTTTGTAGCCGGCATAATATAAAGATAGTCAATTGAGTCTATTTTTTTCTCCTCTGTGTTTAAGTAATGTTTTTTCTAGCTGTGTGTCTCCTTGAGTGATCGGTATTGGGAGATAGGCCTGAGATATAACAGAAGTTTATTGGGTTTTGCATTATCTGGACTTGTAAAAACAGTTACTATTTTTGGATATGTAGGAATTCCTGCTAAGGAACGAGGAAGAACATTCTCAATGAGTTTATTAGGGATGGAGAAAGATTCATGCAAAGAAACCAATAAAATAATTTTGATTAAATTACTATTCAGTTGGTTTTCTTGTTAAATACCACATAAAAAAATCTCAACATTTTTATACACTGGTCAAGTTTTGTAGAAACAGTTTCAGAATTATGTTATTTACATAATATAAAAGCTTTGAAATTGACTACGAAGTAAAGTACAAATGAACATCATATTTAGTATTAATAATATTAATAAAAAATGTTCGTTCCGAAGGAAATTAAAACATATTACAGTGCTACTTTGATAACTCGAAAATGTTCAGTTGGACGTCGAGGATAATTCATAGTTGTCTCTTGGTTCCTATCAAATCAGTATTGGAAATTTGTGAATAATTTGAAGCTCAACTTCCTTTATTTGAAGTTTTTCTTATAAAACTTTCAAATCATTGCAATATTTGCCATTCATCGTTATAAAGAAACCTCACACCTTCACTACTCTTTTCATCAATCTTTCAATGAATCTGGAAGTAAAAGATGAAACCTGTTTCATTTGAAGTTTCTTTAGTTGTTCCTTCAGCTTTGAATTATCCAAGTTCAACTGCATCAACTAAGAACAGTTTTTAAACACTTCCTCCATATCATACTTGAAAAACACTAATACTATACTCTTAGGTTTCAAGAATGTGTATTTTGGATATAGTATACTATAGTTAGATAGTTTTAAGTATGCATCAAAAGAATGGGTATTGGAATTGGATTGTCAAAACTACTAGTCCAAATCACTGGTTAAATTTGAGGCCCTTACGAAATCAACAAAAGATATGTAGAGAAAGACGCGTTTCTGAAAACCTTCCCTTAAGGACAAATCCGATAGACACAGAATCATTCACCGTGCATTTTGAGTAGTCGAAAATATACCAGTAGGTTCTCGAAAATTTTATATTCTAATAGCTTTTTATTGTCCCTTTGTATACCAAAGAGCCAATAAAGCAACTATAGTTTGATCTTCGTATCGTGAAGCTGTTGTCGCTCTCTGTTGACAAATCAACAAATCCCGACATGCATTTTAATATTTCTGTTACTCATATTTCTTTGAAAGTTAGTTTTTGTCATAACTAGGCCATTGCATATTCATTATCTTTTCACATTCAAGAAAGAAGCTCAATATCCTCCACGATAGCGTCCGGGTAATTTTTGCCGCATAAACTATATGATGAAAGTTCGCGCAATGTAACTGTCCCTCCCCTTACACCCCCTTCTGACGACAGCAGCAACTGAGCTAGCTCCTTTATAGCCCATAAAACCCGGCCTTTTGTCTCATCAGGAATCTTTATTGGGTGCGTTTATACCCTAGTGCACACTGCCGTAATTTATAACGGTGCGATTTTGTTGTCTGGATGTGGCGAAATTCCTAATGATTACGGATAAGAAACGAACGGGGATCAGTGTTTAAAACTGTTTTGAATGAGCGTTAAAGTTACATGAAGCGCTTTATTATAGCTTTTAAATTATCATTAACTCTCACGGCATTTTATTCGCAATTTGGAAGTTACTTAAGTGTTCTTTTTAGCTTTAACTTTTATTCAAATTAGTTAAATTGCTATGTTTTTTCATTTTAATCTCTATATTAGGAAATGTCATTAGTGTTATTTAAATTCTTTTGTAGTACAGTAAAGGTCTAACTATCTGAATTAATTGGAATTGGACTAGATTCAGATAGTAAACTAATCGGATAATTGTATCTTAAAGGAAAAATTACAATTTTTAAAGAGAAACAATGTTCTTAACTAAAGAGTACAGAAAACATTTAATGTATTATGACTAAAAGCAGCGTTATTTACATTTTCTGCTATAAATACAGTAAAGTGTATTGCAAAACATATTTTGTAGTGTATATGACTTGTCTACGCGGAGCCTAGGGGCATCTCTATCCGAAAGGCTCCGATGACGGTTCGGTCGGGATGTGGATGCCCCCGAAATGCTTAATATGTCTTAAACTAAGTGAATTAAAAGTATCATTACTATTCAATATCTTTATACATATGTATAGTTGTTAACTACTTATAAAAACAGTTTAAAATCTATGTACTATAAATGTAATTTTTACTTAAAACCTATTGAGAACTATTTAATAATTTGGCTTATTAGTGGGATAAATAACTCATGAAAAAGCTTTTTGAAATTCCCTTCCAAGATAAACTGTACATCACCACCTCGATGCAATCGCACAGCATAAAAAAAACAGATTCAGATTCAGGATTAACGTTACAATCTCCAATTCAATCGTATTCCCCAAGAACAACATTGCCTGATGCGAGGGCCTCGTAAATATTTATGAACTTTGCACCGAGGTGCTTTTCATAGGGGTGCGAAAACGGTTAAAACCAACTTTCCCTCCTCCTTCCTTCTCTTTGCAGCTCATTTGAGGAGGGAGAGAGTTCCAGCGTCACTTGAAACAGCAAATATTTGCATTTGGTACATAGAGGCATTCCGAGGTAGAGAGTGCTTAAAAATCTTCAACCCGTCGAGAGTGGTAAGAAGAAAGACGTCGTGACCCGTTATATGGACGAGTGGATTTCGGAGTGGTAAAGTCGCTTCCATATCTCTTCGTAATAAAAAAAAAAACGAAATTTTTTTTAATGAGGGAAGATAATGTCGAACAAAGATAATGTACAGTGAAAAATGTCTCCATGAAGTATCGGTTTCTTTTTTAGAGGGTTGAATTTTAGTACTAGATGGTGACACTGGTATTGACCTCCTACGATGTAGCAATTTATCAAGTAGGCAACCGAATATTGTTTTTATTTTAGTAAAATATGTTCCGTCTAGAGTTTTGTAAAGAATATGACATTTGACACTTTTGTTTTAATCATTCTTAATATTTCCATACATACACTTACTCTACGGTGACGAGAAATTGGATAATCGCTGTTGTTCATTTATTAAAGCCATGTTTGCGTGCTATGGAACACGAAACTGAAAGAGTAGGAATTAATCTTGATGCAATTACAATAAAAATGATTTTGGGTCGTAAAATCTTTCACTGGAGTTTCTGAAGGAACGACTTCCAACTTGTTTGTTTAGTGAAAAAAGTGTGTTAGTGTTACTTGAAAATGTTTAGTGAAACTGTTTCACATTGTGTAATAAGAACCTTTCTTATTCTATTTGGGCCCTTTAATATAGGGTCCAGTTCACATCCCTTTTCACAATCTGCAACACTGCACCTGCGTCAAAAGTTAACCAAATAAAGAAGATGTTATGATAAGTTTTTAAGTTACTGAATCCTTGCTGGATCAGTGGTAGGATTCTTGCGTAGCATGCGTCAGTTACCGGGTTCGATCCGCAGATATCTCTCTATATTAAAAAAAAGTAACAGTCGCCGCCGCTGCCGCTGCCGCCGCCGCTGTTTCAGAAAATCTTCACTTTGACAATTTTGAATTGTCGCTATGCAAAAACTATGGAACGGAAATTATTGAAATTTTGACCATTTGTAGACAAATGTATGAGGGTCCTTTTCGTTCAAATAGCTAATTAATGAGATAATTAGTTCAGGAATTATTTAATGTCAAAGTCGAAAATTATTTTTTTCTGCTGCGAGTTCGCCTCCAGCAAAATCTATTCGCAGCAGAAATATGATTTTTTGCAGCCGCATTCTCTTAGATGTGAAGTTTTGCACCTCGTCGCCCTTTTTTCGAATTTCGAATTAGTTTTGGAGTAATTAAGTTTTAAAGTTTCGAAATTTTTGACGGGTTTTCGGTTTTTTCGTTATAAAAGAAAAACTAATCACAGTAGAACTATGATATTTTAAACACACATACAATTATTTTTTATAAAAATATTGGCATTTTGTTTTTTAAAAAATTCTAATTAGTTTTGGAGTTATTAAGATTCAAAGTTTTAATTTTTTCTTCTCTTTCTGTGGCCGTTCACTAGAGAAACAGGCGAGTTTTATGATGAGTCTAATTTCTTTTATTTTCAACAATGTTTTTTCTACAAAATGGTTGATGATTATTAGTAGACTTGCTGGATATTTTTTAACATTTCGATTAAATTATTGATAAGCTAAAAAAGGAATGTATTTCAGCAACATTTTTGTTAATTTAGGGGAATGATACGAATTAAATTATTTATAAGCAAGAGAGAGGTATTTTCGGTATTACAAGAGGCTTAATTAAGTCGAGAAGAGTGTTAGGCTGGATTGTTGAGATGAACAAGCGAGCTCTGCTCGCTAAGATCGCGAAGCGATCTGAGAAGAACTGCGAAGCAGTTACGGGGGCTGGTGAGCGATAGCGAGCAGGGGGCAGGCCCCCTAGTTATTTAAAAAAAAACCGCTTATATTTTCTAAAAGAAATTTCAACCAACCAATCAGAGTAGACTCGGCTAAAAGTAAAATACTGCGAGCAGACTCTTGTGCCAGGTTGGCGGTGAATACGGTCGTTAGTGATGGAGTAAAAAAAGCCTCAAACCCCAACTAAGCAATTTCATTCATATCGTTGGATATTTACACCCACCTGCACCGACTTAAGGGGTTTTACATGGAGCGATTTGAGCGACGCGATCGTCACGACTGGTCGAAACTTTCCTATAAATGCTGACGTAGCTACTGATGCGTCAAATAGTCAAAAACCAATGGAAGGACTAGATTCTCTATCGATGAGGAAAGCGATAGGAAGTTTTCGACCGTTATCCCGGTCGCGTCGCTCCAGTCGCTGCTTGTAAACTCGCCCTGAGTGGGAAGGAGACGATGGCCACATTCGGCTACAATGAGAGATGTTCATAGCGCTTTCTATTCATAACAACTCTACTTCTCGGTAGGTGCTTGGGATAACAGTTGCCTGCTGTTTTCATTTGCAATTCCGATGCAAAGGGAACAGTTTTTGAGCGTGTTTTATGCATGCTTATTAACGGGGCTTTGTGATCTTCCTGGAGGGAAAAGACGAAGATGACGTTACTGAGGGGAAAAAGAAGTTAGCGGTCGGGAGAAAGAGGCTAATGCGATGGGCCTGTCGTGATTTGCTTAACGAGTCGTTTCAAAGTGTTGAAATTGAGATAGTCTAGGCGAAGGATTAAAGTTTATGGATAGATTTGGGTTGTATTATACAGCAGAGATAAAGAAAATTTGTGAATTTTCTAAGATGAAAACATATGAACAAGAACATTTAAAGCAAAATCTCTAGAACACGGATAAAATTATTTCGATTAAATGCTTCTAGGTAAGTTTTACTCACCGCTCTTTAGGTAGTTTATTGTTATGGTACAACCATAATCTTAACCCTAACCATTTTCCAATAGCTACCGAGTTAGCCTGGGATAGCAGCAAGTCATAGCCAATGTAGTTCTACCGAGGCGTGACTTTGCTGCTAAGGGGCAAGAGCAGCTTACGCTGCTGGTACCCCGTGCACTTATGGAAAACCATTTTCCAGTTAAGCCGTAAGGTTTTTTAAGAGATGAATGGGGAAATCATAGCACTTGAAATGTGATAAACACCTCGCCAAAGCCGCTAATCTTATTTTTCGAGGATAAGCGTTCTCTTCTGTATTTATCAGAATGATCTATGTATCTCTCCGTTGGAGGTTTGACGATCTTTCACGTGACAGAAAAATATTTTTATATATTTGTACAAAAATATTACTCAGAAAAAAAATAATGATCACAGATAATAATTAAATTGTCGATTACCAGTGATGATAGAAACGTATTTTTCTTTTTTTTATCGCCGAAAGATGATCCGATTTGGATGAAAAACACTGCCTGACTTTTAAAAGTGGCAAATAAATTTTTTTATTCGATTTTCAGTTGTTTCTTCCTTGTCCATAACTACCAGTTTCAAACCCTGGTTCCGTGTTTTTAATTTCGAATTTATGGACCATGAGTATAAAAATATTATGATTAATCTGAAATGATTGTGGGTTGTAAAATGGTACAGGAAGTATAAATACACTTCAGAAAGCCATTTGTCGTCTTTACTGTGAAAAATTACGTAATTATTTTACCAGTTATCGATTTTACAAGGGCACTCCTCCTTAGATTTTTACCCTGACCCGATTTACAGGGTGTTTAACAAGTCCAATCAAACTCTGCGCTACCAGATTCCTTGTGCTCATAACTTTTTTTACTAAAGACTGTTTCCTGGAGCAGTATGTCTTTCACTTAATCAACTAATTCGAGTTACGAGATTTACATTTTAATGCTTTATTTTGATTAAAAAATGAAATAACCCGTAAGCTTTTCTCACATAAGAATTTAAAATCTCCTCTTTCTCCAAACTTGTTTAATTAATTAACTCACTGATGTTCAATTCTTATCAAGAATTTATTTCTTTATTCTTTTATCTTCTGACTAAGGGATCATTTATAAATTATAACATCAAATTTTCTGGATATTTATATCCATCCAAAAGAGGTCACAAATTTTCTCATCTTAGTGACTCCCCCTCTTATTGTGGTGATTCCTTTATCAAACGTAACTAAAAATTTAAAGAAATAATATGTATAGAACTAGAACATCTTTTACAATTGGTAAAAACAGTTTTTAAAAAGTTAGTATCGAAATGTTTGGAATACATCTACTAATAATTTAATTAAGAATTCTTAATTTGAGAAGGATTCTTTAACAGAAAGGATTCCCAACTTTGATTAATTTAAAGAAAATTGGTATTATCAACCTTTAGAAGTTTATTGAATTTTATATCTTTTAATTAACCAAATTTATTAATTTAAATTTAAAAAAAAAATCGTCGAAATTATCGAGTTCATGAATCGTCTCTAACTTTAAAATGCAGCAAATTTTTCTAATATGATTCCAATTAATGACAAGTAAATTTTTTGCATTAGATTGATGCATTAAAAAAATCTCTATGACTATTAAAAAATTAGTTTCATCTGTAAAATATTTTTCATTTTCCCTTTTAACTATAATTTCGATTAACCGGCTTTTCTTTGATCTCATTATTCGGGCCAAATAAAAGGGAGTCTAATGTGTATTATACCTCTCTGCTTTTTTGTGTACTTTGTTTACATTTACTTACTTAACAAAAAACCCAAAAACATTTTACCCTCAATCTAGTAATGCAATCACTTCCTCTTATACAATCTGAATTCCAAATATTTTTGTTCCATTCTTACTCCCCTCCCTACCGAAAAATAATCACCCCCCCCTCATTCAAAACAACGATACTTATTTTTCCAACTAATCCACTACTCATGTTCGGATCCCCACTGCCCACTTTTTGAAAAGCCCACGGTTTCGCCATTAGCCTCATTCCTCCCCTAGCGAAATAAACGTCCATTTTCGCACAGAAACATTCATTACCTTCAACTCTTTTAGAAACGAAATGAGTCCCTCTCTCTCAAAAAAAAGGAGCCGGATTGTGTTTTCCGCTTCCGGAGCGGCTTTTATTTTCGGATTAACCTTCCAGTCCTAAACCGCCCGAGACTGCCATTGAATCCTATACAAAAAATGGGGCGGCTAGGATTAAAAGGGTTAAGTCTTCAAGACTTAAGGAGACTTTCACCGCGGACTAAACGTGACTTGATTGAGTTGCGATGTAAAAGGCTGATAGTGATCTTAATGGCTTTTTTGTTTGGGTTGAATTAAAGGGTTTTCAGAACGAATTTTGATGGAAAAACTCCCCTCAAGGGAATAATTGGTTTTGTTTTGGAATTTGTGGCTCTCTCGCGGCATGTATGATCAGATTTTGATCGAGATTGGTACATTATACCGAAAGTTGTGTATATTTTTTATGCAAAGATGACATATTTTAGAAAAAGACGAAAACTCTAATCCTGGAGAACATTAGTATCTTAGTTTCAAATTTACAACATATTGCACATTGCTTTTTTGCATTGAAATTTCTCTCTTGTCTTTTTAAAAAGGCGCAATTTTTAAAGTAGAAGATATGTTTACAGAACAGATACCAGAGAATATCTTTCTTATTGAAAGTGAGGGATTTTCTTTTTCCAATACAAAGAATATGCCATGCCCTAGAAATAATGTCATCTATTTCTAAAATAGTTTAGCAGTTATTACTCCCCCTCTTACTTATAAATGAATCTTTAAGCGTTATTTACTCCAGCTCATGACTGAATATATACTGTCTGTCTCTCACAAGTTGAGCTCTCTTTTAGTACATTTTTGTTGCCAAGGGAACAGTTCACTAATCCCAGCTTCTAACATATGCGTGGAACTGCACCAATTCCAAGAAGACCGTGCTTTTGATCGCCAAAAATTCCGCCCAATGTCCTCCATCGGCTTTAATCCCCGCCAAATCATAATACTGAATGAACCGGTCTTGTCTCCAAAGTAACCGCCACAACCAGACAAACTAAGTCAGAGCTCAACTTGTGGTAGACAGGCAGTATGCACTGTACTGGTAGCTTATATGTAGAAACTTGCTTGAGAAACGCTGATCTGATAAGCGAAGCACGAGTCTTTCACTACTCCTGGTGTCATCGTAATGTTAACCACGTTCCTCTAACCCCAAAAGGCCCTTTCAGAAACCCCACACAAGTAATCCGTTTCTGTACGCAGACCTCAAATTGCGTCCAATAAGTCACCGGTCACCTTTCAGTGAGACACCTTCGGGCCATCTATAGCATTTCAATAAACACCCCGTTGAGGGAATTAATAATCTCCCCCAATTAAGGGAACTCAATCCCCCCTCTCAACTACTTGAGTTCACCCACTCAATCCCTTGGAAGCCATTCGAATGGATGTTAGGGTGTGTTAAGGTGGGCAGTTGAATTTCGTAGACTTCATTTCAGTGGTTCTTTGCTATCGGGGCTTCGAGTTTTAAGTTTCGAGGGGTGGATCTAAATTGGATTCAGCTAATTTGAATTAATTAACTAAACTTTTTGATGGAGGAAATAATATAAGAACTTAAAACTGAAACTATATGGAGTGCGATATAAAGAAGATTAGGATAACAAATTGAGTATACGATGCCATTTATGCATTCATATAAAAATGAACCCTTTATCCCCTTACTAAAGCATTTGCCTATAAATAAATAAATTTAGGAGAGATTATTAAGAGCTTATATTTTCTTGATGACATTAGTAGTGTAGTCTAAGGTATAAAAACCTTCAGAATTTCAAAGAAAAAATTTTTTGTTTTAAAAATAACCCTATACTCTGTTTTTTTCTGCTTAAAATGATGTTTCAATAATTTTTCTCTCGTAAATAGAACCAGAACTACAATAGATTGTTGGAGACCTGTTTTGGTAACCTAGCTTTCTACGTTCTACCTCCAAATGGGGTTTTCTCTATGAAGCATTTTTTTTTCACTATTTCTCATCTTTATATTCTTATTAATCCAGAACCTTTGAATATTAAGAGTTGAAATTTAAATCACATGCTTTTCAAGCGTCTTAATTTCATTGTGATTTAGAAAATTAATGTTTCTTAAAATTTTGAAGCGCAATTAAAGGTAATATCATGAGTCAATTGTATAAATTGTTTGATAATATTTTAAGTTTTAGCTATTTTAAACTATCTCTACTTTTTACCAAAATTAAATTTTTTTAAATCTTATAAGAAGTTTTGAGATGTAATTTATGCTGCTAATTTGATGGTTAATATTTGTCAAAAGATTTAAAACTTAAAACTGATGAAAAAAAATTAAATTTTGTCCCGGACCCCCTCAAAGAACTCTTTCATAAATAATATTTTCCACAAAATCTCTTTGAACACTTATAATATTTGTATCTACTAATTCAATGCTCTCCTTTTTCTTTCAAAATCTTGAAAAGATGAAAGAGTTTCATGTTTGGAGTAAATATTTTGGATTTTACGGTATGTGGATATTTACTAAATGCACCTATTATAGGAAATAATAATAATCAAAATAAACTAAAAACGTCCTTCAAATATAGATATCGCAATTTTACAAAGCCTACACATCAATTATTTACGATAAACTCCAAAAGCAATATGTTTTGTGTGATTAAAGTAAATATTTACCAAAACCGGTTTCCAAGATGCTTTTTAATTAATACACTACGTTTTTTGAAATGAAATTTATTCTGTCGATGTCCTGGGAAATATTAGTTTACATTTCCCCTATTCCTTTTTCCAAACTTGAATCTACCGTCTCAGCTAATATTTGTAATACTACCTTCCTACAGTCTGGTTCGATAAGGCACGTAGAAAGCTCGCTTAAAAATAGGCCCTGAGAGATATTAAAAAAAACCCCAACATTGTTATTATTATAAGCACATGTCCGTTTTCCTGAGGTATTAATTACTCTTAACAATGATAAATTCTGAATCCCTCACCGGCTACGCATTTTACGTAGAGTTATTTAGGTAGACAGCGCTTTGAAAGTATCTTTCCATTGACCTCATCGTGGTCATTATCACCGGAAATTTCTCCATTCCACTTCGTAAGATTTCCATCTTTCTTCAAGGACCAATTGGAGCGTTCACAGAGCGTCTGGAAATTCTATATTTGGAATGGAAATTATCTGACAAACCAATCAGAGTTCTCACTCAAATTTAACGAAGTGGAATTGAGAAATGTACATTATCACTTGGCCACTATGAGATAGTGGGTTTTTAGTACTATATATGTTACAGTTACGGGCAATGTGATAAAACCGGGCATTATTAATAAAGCCCGATGAGAGGCGGGCAACGTGATAAATTCAATGGCATTTTATCAATGAAGTTTATCACTTTGCCCGCCTCCACTTCGGGCATTATTAGTAATGCTCGATTAATCACTTTGCCCGTAACACATATATATCTTGTAAAAAATTGCTACTTTGACATTTAAGATTTTAATGCAATCAGTGCATATCCATAGCCATGCTGAAAATTACCTGCTGCCAAGATCCGTTCCCCCAAACCTTTATACTACCTCAATTACTAAGAGTACCATTTTTCGTAAATATCGGTTTAAAAGAATAAGAATTCACTCAAATCGAATAAGCAGGGTTAATACATGGAAGGGGGAGTAAAGAAGTGCCCGTATAAATTAAAAATGAAGGTGATAATGCGCGAAGGTGTACAACTACTACTTATCTTTCATCAATTAAAAACAAATGGGGTTGCATTGAACAACTCATCTTGCCCAAAATGTTTCACAAAAATATGTCAAATTATCACATATATTTGGGTTAGTGAAAGTATTAAATTAGGAAATGCATAACAACAAATATTATGCATCTACCATCACAACTATTGGCCATGAATTCACTTTAAATATAGTTTACCCGAAACCCTCTCAGAAAAAATCCCCTTACAAGGGTTAAATGTTGAATGTGAAGCGTTTTCTCTGAAAATTTCCCTTAAAAAAATTACTAATAAAAGGGGATATTTTTAAAACCTTTTTTTAAAAAATAAAAAGAGCTTAGACGGCATTTTTTTCTCCCATAGGAAATTGTATACATACATCTTTTTTCTGGGATATAGTGATAATTCTCTTAAAAAATTCACCCGTCATCCTATGTTACCGGCTTCTTTATGCCCCTCATAATAACTGCACTCATGCAGGGCCGTATCCAAGGGGGGGTTTTAGGGGTTCAAACCCCCCCCCGAAATTTTGACATCAATTTTTATACTGCTATTTTTCTTGAAAATTGTCTCACAAAGAGCGATATCCTCTTCGGGTATAACCCAAAGGGTCTCAAAATGAGTCAAAACCCTACTTTTAAGGGTAAAATTTCCAAAATTTTTTTGGGGGAGGACCCCAAACCCCTTCGAAATTTTGAAATCTATTAAGTATACGGTTTTTCCTTCAAACTTGTGTGATTTACAAGGAGTGGTCCTCTTTAATGTTACCTAAAGTGTCTCAAAATGAGTTAAAATGCCACTTTTAGGGGAAAAATTCAAAAAATTTTCTGGAGTTGGAACCTAAAAACAAACCCCCTTAACATTTCGCCATTTATTACAATATACCTTCTTTTTACCTTGAAAATTCGGCCGCTTACAATGAGTGGTGCTCTATGGGTGTAATCTAAAGGGTCTCAGAAATGAGCTAAAACACTCTTTTGAGGGGCAAATTTCCAAAAATTTTCTGGGGGAGGACCCCCAGACCCCCCTTTTACTTAGAATTCATATTGTTTATGCAATTTTGAAATTTAGTGCATCAAAATTTCAATCCAGTGTTGTCATCAAAACTTAACATATATAAAAGTACCCGTAAGGAGGTACCTCAGAAAATATTTGAGTCAAAACCCCCCCCGAAACAAAAGTCTGGTTACGGCCCTGCACTCATGGTTACTACTAAGTCTTTATCTATGCTTAATACCTCTACGATTTTTCTTCCTCGTCATTAATTCAAAATAAAGAGTAATTGCTTCCGTAATTTTGTGAAAAATTTGTCCTCCTTTGCAATTTAGCTTTCTTGATGCGAAAGAAAAACAATAAACCTGATCTTGTAATTGTTTATTCTCAGTTGAGGTTATTATTGTAATTACATTTTTTGGGCGAGGTCGAATATCAGCTCATCTAAGAGTTACCTGCAATCCTGACTGTTTTAGGAAATGTAAATACCATCTGAGATGACTTCTGATTATTTAGTACTACTACCGTGTCAAGAAAGGATGGATTAAGTTTCTCGAGAAATAAACTCTTGGTAAACATATTAAAATAGCCAAAATATATTTATATTACAAGTCTCTCAATTTATTTACGTATTTTCCGAAAACACCCGATATGATAACCAAAGAAAAATAATTTAGAAGCTAATAATGGGCATTTCTAATTTCGCTTTTAAAATGTTAATGAATTAGTTATCAATACATTTGCATAAATATTTAAGTTGGTATATTTTTTGTTGCTATATTTGAGTAGCTATGGTGTGTGTATGAGAGTGTAGTGTATTGTACTTACGTATGAAACGTATGATAAAAATATCTTATCACTGAAAAATACCATTAGATTCAATGGCATAACGTTTCAACTTTTTGTCACATTATTGATATTTTTGAAACATTATTTTGTCATTATTTAAATGACATTTCCTACTATATTTATGAAAGGTTTTTGATTTCACCTCTCTGATTACATTTACAATTTCTCCTGTAAGTGTGAGGCAATGTGGCAAGATGAAAAGGGGAGTTCAAATATTTGTAGCATCACACTTAAAACTAATGATGTGAAATGGTGATGAAGAGCCATTTCTTTTTAGCAATTGACAAAAGATCCATTTATTTTCAAATAACAAATGCGATGTAAGATTTAAAATATCTTAAACTTTTGATTTAATTTTATTTTCAAAAGTCAGACATCAAAATGAGAAAGGTGAGTTCTTGAAGTATGACGAGTCGACGACATGTGATGTAAGAAAAGGGAGGAGGGTTAAACTTTAGAAAATTCTGTGACGTGATACTTGAAAGGTTTCTGTATTCATTCTTCTATACGCATGCAGTTTTGAAAAATGATTTTGTAAGCTTCCGTTCAAAAATATACAGCAGCTTTCTCTTTAAAAAACTATTTTACCTACTCTCGGTTTGAAGGGATTTTATAACGGGAAACTCCCATAAAACTAAAACCAAATTATATAAATCCAATTATTGGATGGATATCAGAAACATATTCAATTTATTCTCAATAGAGCATTCCTATAAAATCACCAACAAATTTATTCAGTTTTGAAGTAAAAGAAAATAAATTAAAAATAAGTTTTTCTAGAATATATACGTATATATTGACAATTTTAAAACTTTTGTTTTATTCTGATGAGTCCCTTTCCTATAATATGAACATTCGTAAGAAAAAAAAGACATGTATCCAAAAGTTGGAAAAAACGCCTTTCAAAACCTTCAAGCATATTCATATTGCATGCAAGGCATGAGCTCAACCTGAATTATGATATAAGCATGATCCTCACATTCCCTACACAACCTGAAGTTAATATCCTGAACCTCACTTAATAATCGGGACCTAATTGAATATCCAGCTTGATAGGTCGTATAAGACCCGAGAGATCCTGCATCTTTGATTGGATAGCCCAAGTTGAGGCTGGATGTTGCCCTAGTAACCTTCTTATTCAAGTTTTTTTTTTTATAGACAATTGGTTAGGACGGTTTTTCTTGATTAAAGCAATGTCTGGGATTTTTACCGCAAACAGAATATGGGGTTTGCCTCATGATATGAATTATAAGTCAGTTCTTTTACCTTATAAAAGTATCATATGAACCATTCAATATTTTTTTTATATTGAGTTTTTAAATGTTTGTTAGTTTTGTGGTAAATGTGAATAAATGGATGGAATCCATATACCTCAGGTTGTAAATTCAATACAAGGTGTTCATTTTAAAGTGATATAATAAAGCTAAAAATTTCTTAACTGTCCATACTTTTAACTACAAAAAGAGGTGGTAAAATAACTCATGTTTTAAACATTTTGGGTCAAACTAGAGCATTTTTAAAATAGTGCATTTTTTCTATTTAAAATGAGAATAAACTTAATCTTATAAAGAGTAAGTAGTATTGCTCCCCTAAGCCTTAACAATCGCTAGATATAAATGGATATAAACTCCACTATTTATGCATTTATTTCTGGTCGTTTCAATCTGAGTCCTCTCCCGTCATTAACTTGATTCATCAGCCACTCGAATGAGACATATATTACGCAATAACAGTTATTGGTAACCTGTAACGTTTCTGGCTTAGGAAAATCACTTATACGAGAGATGGGAAATCTGTGGGGACCAGTCAGTAATTATTTCAGATCATAGATCAAGATTATTAGGGTCGTTGTTAATGGCGATGATTAGTTAGGACATGTAGTTATCGTAAGTTGGGAATAAAAAGTTTCCATCTACAGGAATAATTATTTAACATAAGGTAAATCTAATGTAGAAGTGATGTTTCATCGCAATTAATTTAGGAGGTCATTTAATGATTACAATAATAGAAATAATGACTAGCTTACAGAAAAAAATATCTACAGTTTTGATAATAATAATATGATAGATGTATAAATCTTTGCTAATCTTTTTAAAAATAATTAACGTTTGAAGGATTAGAGTTTAACAAATCAGTTACTCTACATTTCTACTCTAAATTGAATTTAAAAAGTTTTTCTTCTTTTCACTTTTACAGTCTTTTAAATCACATGTTTTAACTTTTAAATTCAGACTAAAATTTCTCAGAACCAATACCTAATTGTTACTATAAAATATTTTAAGAACTTCCAACTATAGTGTATATAGTGAATACTATATTTAAATCAAAACTAATAAATTATATACTCCTAATATTTAATTTTTTTCATTAAACTATTTTAAATTCCTTATGGAGGTTGGGTATTTAAAGTGGCACACCGACAAAAACAACAAAAAACTATTTTAAAGGATTTAGGTGTCATTAAGTTTTTCCAGCAATTATTTTTGAAATTGAAAGTAAATTTTATCGTTCCAAAAGCAATTCAGAACAATGCATATACTTACTTATAGTCTCTTGTTGAAATTTAAAATAAATTCCTTCATACTAATAATTAAAAGAATATATTAGTTTTAAAAGACTTTGAAGATATCCATTTAAAAAATGTACCTATATTAGGACAAAATTATAAAATTAGGACTGAAAAAAATTACAATAAAATAAATCGACTTCCAAATTTCATTCTTTTATAAAAATGATCTTTAACTCCATTTTTTCCTGAAATCTGGTATACATACGCCACGTATTTAAATTTTATACCTCATGTCAAATGTTTCTTTTAACATTTTCATCATACCCATTTTAGCGGCAAAGCACCAATATTTTTTTAATACATATAGAAATGGTTATTGTATTGTAAATCCTGAGAGCTACAGAGAATTCCAAAGTTCTAATAATATTGAAATATTCTTCTTATCTGTAACATCAGCAAAATATATGTCAGGTATTAGGGCATTCGGAAGAGTGAGAAATTTAGTTTTCAAAACTTTATTGATATTGAAAAATCAAACCCTTTCAACCAAGAGATTGATGCATGCAGCATTTTTTTGCTGAATTTTTATTGTCTGATATTGTAGGCTACTAGAACGGAGATAAAAATGGTTCACAATGAATAAAAATTACCTAATTTGAAAAGATAATTTTAAAAGATAAAAAAAAAACCTCTCTGATTTTTCGACCCTAAGTCGGTGTTTCTTCCAAGGTTCAAACCTTAACCTTACCTTGAAAAACCTTAAAAATCGTCCCTACATCCCAGTAGGTAGAATTAAGTGCTACAGAAGCATACAAATTCCTTGATCAAAATTCGTTGATGACAAATCATTCGGGGACATGAATCAGATAAACTAAATGTCGAGTCAACTCTAACACGAAGTAAAGTATATAACTCATTCATTTTCAATTCTGAATCGTATCCTTAAAATTCCTGACATTTATCAGGAAACTACTGTCATGAAAAAGAGTTGAGAGAACTGATTTTTCGTTTTGTAGCGTAAGCGGGATAAGTAATTTAATCATTTTATTGCACAGTTACGAATTTGCCTTTATGATAAAATGAATATAGAGGAGTTTTAAGAAATAAATAGGTACTCCAATATATTCCTTTCAGGGACCATTCACAAATTTCGTCACAAGTTTAAGGGGGGATAAATTTTCTGTATGGATGGAACAATGTGCCATGAGAAGACGGAAGGTTTGAGGCTTCACGCTTTTTCCCTTCTGTTATAATGCTAAAAAATGTAATTATTTTACGGCCAGTTTTGATATATCAGTGATAACAATTATTAATTCTAAGGTAAAAACATATAAAACAAAAGTTAAGGTAAACAAAATTTTTTTCAGAAGCTTAAGATCCGAAAGAGAGAGGAAGTTGACTGAAATACAAGTTACTTCCACCCAGTGACATGGGGGTATGAAGAACTAAAATAAAAAAAAAAACTCTGAAAATTGTGACGTAATTTGGGAAGTAGACCTTACTCTTGGGGGGGGGGTGATTTTACCTATATGCGCATTCGACATTACAATCAATTTTCACTTTTACATTCAATTCGTAAGAGGAAGACACATAAAACATATTTGGTGGAAAGTTCCCCTTTCTACTGATTTAATTGTAAACCATTAAATGCATGATTAAAATAATTCATTTTCCCTTTTTAAAAGGGAACTTCTACTTAAATGTATAAAGTATACACTAATATATAACAAGACAGACCAAAATAAAGAAAAATTAGAGAAACAGAAAAGTCACTAAAAGTAAAATTACCGCAAAGCCACGAATGCCTTTTTGCTGTTTATAATTATTTCTTTTAGCTTTTTCACAATTTAGAAATTTAGTAAACCGGATGAAATCATTAGAACCTTGAAATGATAAGTAATAATGACATTGAAAGCTGCCCTGTTAAGTTCTCAAAATAATAATAAAAACTTAATAAATGTACATAAAAAATATGAAATCTATTACTAAATGATAAAAACAATTTTCTTTTGTATATGTATTCCGAATTTAGCAACCAAGAAGAAAATTTAAAATAGCAATTTCTCTTAATAATTAATACAGTGATATACTTGAGTTTAAAAAATTATGAAACAATCGAACATAGTTTAAAAAAAAAGAAAAGTTGCAGAAAATGGCAAAACTACCTCAGCTTTCTCTCTATATTAAAAAAAAGTAACAGTGACCGCGGCCGCCGCCGCCGCCGCTGCCGCCGCCGCCGCTGCTTTTGAAAATTTTATTTTTGAACACTTTGAACTCTCACTACGGAAAAACTATTCCACGGAAATTTGTGAAATTTTAAACATTTCTATTCAAATGTATGAGGATCGTTTTCGTTCTAACAGCTAATAGATGAGATAATTAGTTCTAGAGTTATTTAATGTCAAAGTCGAAAATTATTTTTTTCTGCTGCGAGTTCGCCCCCAGCAAAATCTATTAGCAGCAGAAATATGATTTTTTGCAGACACATACTCTTAGATGTGCAGTTTTGCACCACGTCGCCCTTTTTTCGAATTTCGAATTAGTTTTGGAGTAATTAAGTTTTAAAGTTTCGATAATTTTGACGATTTTTCTGTTTTTTTCGTTATAAAAGCAAAACTAATCACAGTAGAACTATGATAT
Organism: Tetragnatha montana; assembly: GCA_963680715.1. Lineage (NCBI taxonomy): Eukaryota > Metazoa > Arthropoda > Arachnida > Araneae > Tetragnathidae > Tetragnatha > Tetragnatha montana. The sequence goes on from OY796685.1 coordinate 34,092,558, forward strand.
TTTAAAGACACATAGATATATTTTTTATAAAAATATTGGCTTTTTGTTTTTTCAAAAATTCTAATTAGTTTTAGAATTATTAAGATTCAAAGTTTCAATTTTTTCTTCTCTTTCTCGCCGTTCACTAGAGAAACAGACGAGTTTTATGCGTGTTTTATTGATGAGTCTGATTTCTTTTATTTTCAACAATGCTTTTTTCTACAAAGTGGTTGATGGTTATTAGTAGACTTGCTGAATATTTTTTTAACATTTCAATTAAATTATTGATAAGCAAGAGAGAGGTATTTTCGGTATTACAAGAGGCTTAATTAAGCCGAGAAAAGGCTTCTGCTGGATTGTTGAGATGAACAAGCGAGCTCTGCTCGCTAAGATCGCGAAGCGATCTGAGAAGAACTGCGAAGCAGTTAAGAGGGTTGGTGAGCGATAGCTCACTATGTGTGATTTCTTTTATTTTCAATTTAAATTAGGAAAGTAATATTTCAGCAATAGTTTTTTTCGGGATGATTTGGATTAAATTATTTATCAGCAAGAGTGATAAGTAGTTTCGGTTGTAAAGGAGCATTAATTAAGCCGACCAGCGGGGTGATTGGTAAGATGGAACAAGCGAGCTTTGCTCGCTGAGATCGCGAAGCGATCTAAAAAGAACTGCGAAGTAGTTCCGGGGGTTGGTGAGCGATAGCGAGCAGGGGGCAGGCCCCCTAGTATCTTCAAAAAAATCATTTCTTGGCTTTTTCTTAAAAAACGAAAGCTGAGTTCCACTGTTCGTTTCTGAGCACGACCATGTTCACTATTTCCGGAATCCATTTTTTGTGATGTTAAAACGCCAAATTTTAATAAAACAGCAAATCAGTGTAAAAAAAACGAGGCAAGTCAAACGTTGGAAAGAAAATCAACTAAATTTTTTACTAGTACAGCTTGGCATATGTACGACATGCTCCGCCCACAAGTTTTGACTATCCCACTGCCAACAAATAGCTGTTATCCCCTCCCAATATGGGATTGCCAATCGCTCTGAAAAAGCTTTGATTGGCCCTTAAATAGATGTTGAAAAACAGTGAGATTAGAAAATATACAAACAAGCCGCCCGCTCTGGTTTTTGTGTGCAATTATACCAGTATTCAGCCTCGATATGAGGTCCAATTCACCCCGATACAGATTTCTTTAACACCGGCTGAAATTTCCGGTGATCAAAGAGTACCGAACCCCACGAAAAGAAAAAGTGGTCATTAGCGCGGACCCTCTGTCAACCTCAACCCTTTTATCAGGGCTCGGGAAGGGAGATCGGGATCGATGCATCGGGATCGATGCATTGAAGTTATCATTTAACGAGTTGCTACTATTGCCGAAAAGAGGCACTGCGAGAAACCGGAAAAAATACTCGCTCAGATGGTGACAGCGGTTTCTCAGTAGAGATTATTCACAAGTCAAGTTTATCGCTATGTTATCGGGGATGTGATTTTCGGCCGGAAATTCGGCGAGGTCACTTTGTTGGGGGGGGGTGATCACCCCAATCACCCCCCCCCGTGGATCCGCCACTGATCTATCTACACATGGTACTAAGAATGCGCTTGAATATGGTGATAGAGTAAAAATACATAGTTCAAAGTGTTTTTAATCTACTTATATTGCTTAGATAATTATTAGAAAATAAAGTTGTTAAAAACATCGACGAATTTATAAAATATAGTTTCCAGATACAAAAAAACATTACAAGATATAAACTCCTTTTCCACTGTCACAAAATGTAATGATTGATTGTAGTGTGGATACAGATTAATTTTTATTGAAACTAATGAAATTTTCTACCACAATGCGCATTTTTCATGATGGAAGGGCATATATTGAATGCATTACTTTTAAGAGACACATCAATCATGTTTTTATTTTAAATTTTATATTGATTATTGAAAAAATATATCAGTGATAAATGGAAAAATCGTACATTGTGTCACAATTTTGTCATTTTCTGGATGAATTATGGTGTACTTTTAACTTGATACTTTGTAGATCAGAAAAGTGCATTTGATATCAACAAAATTGCATTGAAACTTGCAATACACAGCCGAATAATAATAGCACTTTTTCTTACGAAACCTATAATAAAACTTTCAACTCCTTTCAATAATTAGCCAAACTTTTGTCATAAATTGAAACATTTGACAAATGCGACTTTTAACTTTGAAGAAAGACTATTTCCTACAATTTAATATATTTTCCCCTTATGTTTTTTTTTAAAATTCATTCATGGCTGGTCCGATTTTAGGCCAGGCTAAAAGAGAGTCAATTTACTTCTTTAGGAGTAAAGAAAAAAAACCATTGAATCATGTTATTTCACGTGTTGTATCCCTCATTTCTTCAATTTAATTATTTAAAGAAAACTACTGGCTTCACAGCTATTCAATATGCTTGCTAGGAACTAATTATTTATTGCTCTAACATTTAAAATAGTTAATTCAATTTTTTAGTGAGCTTAAATAGAAAATAATTTTTTTTAGGTTTTCACTGATTTTTTACGAACTTAACTTCCTAAGGAACATCGATGTTCGGAAGGCTAAGGATGTTCGGAACATCCCATAAATTAGTATTTTTGACCATTTTTAGACTAGGAGTGTAATATTTAAGGTAAGTGTAAGGGGAACGAATATATATTAACACTAGAACCGCCGGCTACTGCCTCATACCTAGAACCGCCGGAGGCAGTCATTTTGACTGCTAGACTTTTTCCAGCAAAAACTGTCTTTAAAACAAGAAAATGCATGTAATACTTTTAGCTGCCCTTTAGGGGAATTACTATACGTTATTTGAAAACATATTTTATAATTTTAAACATTGATTTTGGTTATAAATTCCTGAAAATAGATAATTTTAAACTTTTTTTTACACACAAGTAAAAACTACAAAAAAAAAAATTCAAACCTTTTTCACACTTTTAATTTTTATAATTGTTGCATATATCTGGAACCTAAAACTATCCATACTTTGCATTTTGACTCTGGAGACGTTTTTTTACGTCAATACAAAAACAGAAGTTTTTACCCGAAGACCCGAATTTTTTATCAATTTAAATATTAATTTATATCTACCAGTTATTTAATTAGTTTTCTTCTTATAAGCAATTTAAATATACATTCTATCTATGTAAAAATGCGCGAAATTCTTACCTGCACTGGTCAAGATTTCGCGTTTACGGTGCATATCCTAGTCGTTTCGTCTGCGGTATTCGTTCGGTATGCGGTAAGTTCGTTTCTATGAATGAATCGTTGAATGCTTGTATAAAGTAGTATTTTGTCTGAATTATTGGGTAAATTCATTTTTTCTCACATAAAAAGTTAGAAAGAACTGATGAGCAAAATGAATTTGATTCTTCTTTCAAACAGGAAATAATAAAAAAGGCGTTGGAAATTCCAAATTTTAGAAAGTGGATTTATATGAATTTCCGAGAATAAAATGATGTATTGATCATTTGAAGGTGTCAAAACCAAAAAATATTGTACATTTTGTTTGAGAAACCCCTTAGAAATCATTTATGTCATAATTTAAGTGATTACACGCCAAAGAAACGCTCCAATTGTTCACAACTCAAAATGACTGCCTTGGCGGTTCTAGGTAAGCCAATAAATTGCTCCGGAACTACTTTTCAGAAATAAATGAAATTTGGATGACTTTAAAAGAACCATAAATTAGGAAAAGTCATAAAAGTACAAGTGTTTAACTCAAATATCTTTGAAAATATTTAGAATCAAAAACGCAAAACAGTCAAAATGACTGCTCTTGCGGTTCTAGTGTTAAAAATAATGTTCCATTCTAATCCATTCTAATTCTAATAATAATCCATTTCTAAATTATAATCCTCTAAATTCTTAAATTATTTAATTTTTTAGTAAAAAACAATTTTTTTTATTCTTGAAAATTTTGGGGTTTCTTTGCTTCTATTTGTTTAAACTATGAAATTTTAATATTTAAGTTTGGTTTGCACATATGTGGGAGCGAAGCGAGCGTCGATCGCGAAGCCATCCAAAGATATATGAGCGATAGCAATCAGATAGTAATTACAAAAATTGTGTTATCTCTCAAACAATTTTTTTAATAATTAAAACCTTCTTCGCTTTCGGTAAACGAATCACTGGATCGAAAACCAGTCTGTTAACACAACACAATCTTTTCAATTAATTAAAATTTCCAAACACAACACTTTAATAAGATAACAATCTCTATATACACAAGATTTTTACAAAATCTTTTTAGATTTTAACAAAGAGAAAAAATATAGCTAAACATAATTGTCTTAAAACGCTTCTTTTGACTCTTTATCCCACATGACTCTTCCAATTATAACAATCATGCAACCATCTTAATTTATCAACCCCCCAGGCACAAAATGGATTAGTCTCTTTCCTCTGTTCCTTTCGTGGCTGAGAGATTTGAGGCGACATTAAGTTCAGAAGAATTAAAATCTTTAATTGATCGCTTTGAGAGCAACTCCATATAATCTCTTCTCTTGAAGTGTAAGGGACCATTCGAAAATTGTATCACAAGTTGAGAGAGAAGTGCAAAATCTATCTGACAACAGGGATACCAACTCAATTTTAGGGGACCTCATAAAATGTCCTTTTACGTCAAAAAACTCATGGTGTTTTAATTTTTTTTGTAACTCAAAAATGCACTGTAGTTCAATATGCGTATACTAAATAACCATAAATGGGAAAATTTTAAATCTTAAATTGTTCCATTATTTTTTTTAATTGTATGTTTCTTGTTTTTAAAATTACCAAGCCATCTGAAATTGCTAGTGAATAAACCTGGATAACATTCGTTGTTTCCTTAGACTTACTTAGGTGTGAGATTAACTTGAAGAAAAAGCAATAGAATAGCACAAACGAAATAAAATTTGTAAGTCTTAAGAAAACTTAACAGGCCCTGAAAATTTATTTATCCAGAGGAATTTTAAAAGTATATGTTATTGTGCATAAAAGATACCCTGTAGGGCAAAAAATTAACAAATAGCCCCTATACACCAATTTGTAAAGATTACTTAAGAATCAGCCGGAACTGTTTTTGTGGCTTTTTGACCATTTTTATATTTATAGACCAGTGTATTTTCAATTTTTAAATTGATTTTGATGTAAAAGCTTAAATAATGTGATATCACAAAAGGGGATTGGAGTTTTTACTGAAATGTGACTACTTGTGATGTACTATAGTGTAGTAGGTATATAAAATCCGGGAAATAATTTGTGAAAAATCCCTCAGAAGTTTTAAGGATTTCCCGGCCCCTGAGGGTATCGCTAAAGTGTGTTTACTTTTACAATTAGAGTTTTTGTTTTTTCATACCACGTGGGAGAGCAATTTAAGGTTTTGTACTAGTTCTTTTTAATTGGTTTAGTGTGGGATGATAAGTGCAAACGTATAATTACTTTAAGGATTAAACGGTGTTAGGGGTTAATCTGTGATAATGTAAAGGCTTTTATAAAAGAGTCGCGTTTCAAACCACTATTTTAGGAAACATTTTGTAATAAGATCTTTTAAACTGTTACCTAAGTTTTAAAGTCGCTTGGGCGTTTAAAAAGAGATTTAAAACATTACAAGTCTTATTTATGATTAGATGTATTAAAATACATTCAGGTATCAAGCATTTTAATTTTTAAGCAATTTTTACATTTACCAAATGATTCTTATTTAAAAAAAAAATACTAAAAAATCTAATAAGAAAATAAGAAAAAAATACTCTCCTAAAATTATTTAAAAATTCTTGCATTTGGATCCCTTTATTAATAATATTTTTAGGATTTTAATGTCAATATTTTTGGTGAAATTATTCAACACTAAGAATATATTAATTATTTCAATTAAAGAAATAAGTCTATTTATTAAAGTGGAACACGATGTGTACAAATAGTAGTGTCAATAGTTTTCGGTTTGTTAACCAACTACAGTAACAAAACTACAGTAAGATAATTTCATCTGACATTAATTTTACATTCTGAGCTATAGATTATTATCCTTTTACCCCATACTTACCAAGTGTGGTGCAGATAAGAAGAAAACTGTAGACTTGTATAAAGTCAAACACACACATACACACGACACAAATATACCCACATTAAATTTTAAGTTTTAAGATTTCTTATTATTTCCGACAATGGAAAATATGATTTCTAAATTCGTAATTAAGAAGATTAAAATTTGAAATTCAAAAAATGGTGCGCTGTTTTCCTGTCAAATAAAGCTATAGGTACTCTGTTGGTTTAAATAATAAATATTTTCTTCTTGGTTATTCGCTGAACACGTCGTTTAATCCAGATTAGACTGACACTTTTGAGCGTTTTCAAAGTAGTACTAAATCCATTTAGAGACACACGTTTGCGACGTAGATTGCATCAGGCCTAAAACTTAAAACAAATCACATTATTCCAAGCGTTAATAATAGCACACTTTTATATAAGAAGCCTTTACAGTAATCAACTTAACCTTTCGGCGTCGCTTAGGAAAGTTACAATCTCTCATTAATTATGCCCACATTAATGACGGGAACGAAATTACTTTTTAGTAAACAAACTGGTTTTCCCCAGGAAGACCTGAAATAATTAATTCTGTACACTGTACAGCTTCTTACCTCAGCTAGATTAGGAGCTTTTAGAAAAGAAGAAGTTGCCACTTCCATTTTGTGAAGTACTACTAGCTTTTGAAAGACATTATTTATTTTAAAGCCTAATTTCGGAACAGAACAACCGTATGAGCTTTAGGTTGAGAGTCGAAGTGACTTTAATAAAAGTTGTAATGAAATTTTAGTTCACTCACTCTTTTGCTCATGAAATTTCAAAATTAATGCCGAGATAATCGTTAGAGATTTTTCTTTCTTTCAGTAATGCAGAAGTTGTGAAAATGATAAAGCGTTTCGTCCATGTGAAGAAATTCGGCGTGTTAAATCGTCTTCCCTAGTGGACCTTAAATATTCTGGAACAAACGAGATGATGCACTGTTTCTCAAGATCTTTTTATGCGCGATGGGTAAGTCGTTTTTCTCTCTAGCCATTTAGGTATTCTCTCAGAAGCATTATAACCAGTTAAGGGAACGTTTCTGAGTTTTTCAAAGGGAATATTTTGATAAGGGACCTGAGAAACAAGTGTCATGCATAAAATATAGATCTGATACGGTTATTTGTCTAGGATTTAAGGAGCTACTAGTTTCAATAGTGCAGTAAATTATGTATGGTAAATTATAAAGGATCGGAGTTAACAAATATATCTCTACTTTCATAGAGAATCGTATAATGTCTGATTGCTAGACTTGTTTTTCTCTCCCAATTCGATTTGGAAATTGTAATACGAGGAGCACTAGCCTCTCAAGCACTTGTTTACTCCTAGGGTGATCCTTCTATTTCTCTCCATCTAGTTCAAATCTAGTTTTATTTAGTACAAAATTTAGAACTAGGGACTTTCTTATCAAAATATACATAAATGTCTAATTTAGCAATCAAGCACAAAAGGATTTCCTAGTCTACATACAAACTTTTGAACAGAGTAAAATCCTTAAAGACAAGTCGGAATATCAATAAGGTTCTGTTACAGCTAGAGCATAAATTTAAAGATGGCCGTTTGAAAAAATCTACTTCATGAAGGATTTTAAAACGTAAAAAAGGCGTAGTTTAAAAGCATTTGTAGATAGTTATTTGATAAACTTCTTCTTCTTAAAAAGCTCAACAGCCTTTTAAAGGCCAAGGCTGACTCGCAGATTCTCCTCCATCTGGCCCTGTCTGGTGCGACGGCCCGCCATCGATTAATTCCTAGTAGCTTGAGGTCCCCCTCAACATCATCCATCCATCTTGTAGGTGGTCTTCCCCTTCGTCTAATTATTTTATAAACATTTAAACGTATATACAGAAGGACTCCAAATTTAAAGCATATTTAAGACTTTTAAAAGCTACAATATTCGGTTTGGTTTGCTTATTTTTATTGCGCAAGCACTGAAAACACTATTCAGAATCACATAAAATACATAGATGGGTCGCAAAAACTTACCTGAGTCACAAGACTAATAAATTTTAACAAGACTCAAGTTTTTAAAAAATATTCGGGAACATATCAGTTGCCAGGGGAAATACTCTACTATATCTCTACTAAGGGTTAACATTAAATTAGTTAGTTTATATCAAAACTTAAAAACAAGTTCAAATTTATTATTAATACAAATATCAGAAAACACACATGCATACATCACACACAGAAAAGAAATCGCATATAAATCCCAAAGAAGCCAATGGCTTGTCCATGGAATCATAGTACCATGAAGTGAATTTGGAGAAAAAGGAAGAAAAAAGTACTACCTATCTTTAAAACTGTGAGAACACTTTTGATACAATCAAAAGGAATACATGTACAGACATAGTTTTCAAAAAATAATGTGTAAATTCATGTTTTATTATGATATTATAGAATCTATAGATAGCTAATCACCAAAACGACTTATTTTTTTATTTGGTAAAAAAAAAACACCATGTCGACACATAATCCTAATAAAATTTTGCAAAATATAGTTTTCAATCTTAACAGTCTATAATAACCTTGTCAGGTAGAACAAACAAACATTCATCAACAAACCATATAAAATTCATCCATATAAAAGCTCAATTGGAAATGATTCGAAATATTTATAAATATTATCAGCCCCAGAATATTTCATTTTACATTTTTTACATAAAAATTGCATTCGCTTATCTATTTTTGGAGGCTCTCGGTAACGAAAATATATATAATTTAGAATTCACATATGGTAAAAACTGTGAATGGAGACCGACAACAACGAAATTCAGGCGTAGAGTACGCAAATATTTTTTGAAGTTGCTCAAATCTTGTTCGAAATTCAAGAGATGTCGAACGTGTATTCTCTCAAAATATTACGATTTCAAAAGGACCTAGTTAAAATATCAGTTGATTAAGGTAATAATGTAGGTCATGAAGTAAAGAAATTCTTGTGCTGAATCATGTGTTTTTGAATAATAAAAGAACGTAATTTTTGTGGCAACTGCATTTAATAAATTTATAGTTAAAACATGCTTAATCTGGCATAGTTAAATTTAATGTAATAAATGCATTTAGACTCAAATACTTAAGAACGATTATGGCATTTAAAGTAATAGATTTGAAGTTAACATTACCGTTAGTTTAGGGTAGATAAGATGTATTCATGATCACTGAGTTTGAAAAAAGAAATCGTGACGCTAAGCCTTACCCTCATATATTTCTCTGTCAAAAGTATCAAAGTTAAGTTATTAAGTATTTCCTCCAGTTGTAATCCCTCGTCCATTTTTGCATGTTTTAAAAGGCCTAATTTTAAAATTTCAGATATTTTAAACTCTTATTCATATCAATTTCTTGTGCAGTACATACATACCATTCATATTTAGAATTTTCCTTTTCATCCCATGAAGAATGTTTTTAAATTACTTATTGTAGTGCGTACAAAACGCCTTTAACACCAGTTCTTTATATATATTTTTATTTGACTCAATATTAGGACTGGGCGATATTGAAATTTTGATATCGCGATATATCGTCGATCAAATATCGATATTTCACGATATATCGATATTTCGTCAAAATATCGATATATCGTGAAATATCGATATATCGTCTATTTCGGTATATCGTCGATATATCGTCAATTTCGATATATCGTCTATTTCGGTATATCGTCGATATATCGTCAATTTCGATATATCGTCTATTTCGGTATATCGTCGATATATCGTCTATTTCGGTATATCGTCGAAATATCGTCAATTTCGATATATCGTGGAAATATCGTCATATCGTCAATGCTGTGGGGGCTCCATGTTCCTCCATGGGGGGCTCAAACCAAACGCCTTGGGACGTGCAACATTTTGGTCTTGAGAACTGGTCAAGATCTCTTGACCAGTGGTCAATCCATTTTTTCTCGCTATATGTAACCTTTCTGACCATCTGTTTCAGTCTCGTGGTTGTTTTGGGGTTCCCTGATCTTTGGAAACCCCATTTGACCACTGGTCAAGATAGCTAAAATTCATTACAAAATAAATGTTGGAGTTGCTAACTGATATTTTGTAGTCTCTATTGTTATGACATGTGTCTTTGGTTACGACTGATGTTTTTCTGAACTTTAATTTTTTTGAATTTTTGAGAATTTTTGGCTGACCCCTTTTTGAGAATATCCGAAAGTAAATCCGCGCTTTAGAAGATTAGGCGGGAAAGACCTATGAAATTCAGGGGAGTTCTATGGTCTCAACAAACTATTGTCATGTCTCACTTTTATGATGGATGGCTAATAAAATATAGTGCACATACTTAAAAAATTATAGGGATTTTATATTCTTAGGATCCTTAACTTCAAGTAAATATAAATTATTTAGAAATTCTAATTAATATTTCAAGGATTAAAAAAGATTGCAAAAATGAGAATTTCGTTAAACGAGCTGCCAGGATAGGAAGTACGAAAATTTCTGAGGGGGCATTATTATTACGTATTTAATAATAAAAATACTTAATCTAAAACAAAATTTATGCTGTAAATATTTGTATTTTAATGGTTAATCAGTGTTTTGCATAATTAATGAGGCGATTGATTTGGATTTGAAAAGTATATGTATCTTTCCAACTGTTTTGATGATCGAAACGCCAGTCTTCTTAAGCAATGTAGTATTTGCTGTTGGATGATTTGATTAAAATTATTTATCCTACTTGAAAAATTATACTGTACTTATGTTCTTACAGCCTTTATTTTCAAATATGTCTAAAAAATGTTAGGACTTGCATAACAAATTTCGACGATTAATTAAGATTGCTAAAACGTAAATTCAGTTCAGAAGCTCTTCATTTCGAAAAAGGGGAATCCCCGCCGCCGCCATTGCTGAACTTCTTCGTGTATGCCAGCAGGGGAGTTCCTTTTTCGAAATTGAATTTACGTTTCAGCAATCCTAATTCATCTTCGAAATTTCTCATGAAAGTCGAAACTTTTTTACGGAAAATTGAATATAAGGGTCGTAACAACATAAGTACAGTATAATTTTTCAAGTAGGATTAAAAATTTTAAGCAAATCATTTTTTTATAAAGAACAGCAAATACAACGCCATAACTAAAGATCTGCGTTTAAATCCTCTTAAGTTGTTGAGAAGCGACTTTTCAAATCCTAATCAATCGGCTAATTAATTATGTAAAACCCAGATTAAACATTAAAGCATAAAACTATACTGCATACATTTTATACAAGATCAAGTATTTTTTTGTTACTAAAAATATTTAATTAGTAAAAATGCCTTCTCATAAACCTAATAGCTTGTTTACCGAAATTCTCATTTTCGCAATATTTTTTAATCGTCGAAATTTTTTATAGAATTTCTGAATATTCTAGGTTTACTTGAAGCTAAGGACCGTAAGTATATAAAATCCGAATTATTTTTTAATTATGTGCTCTATAAACTTTGCAGTTAGTGTTGGGCGTGAAATTGGCTTTCAGAGAACAAAGACGAGTTATCGAAAACATCCCGATGTTTCCAATCATCGTGAGAACCACGATATATCGAAATTATCGATATTCACGATATATCGATATATGACCACTGGTCAAGACCAAAATGATGCACGTCCAAGCGTCCAAGGCGTTTGGTTTGCAAAGCAACCAAAGAAGTAGCATTGCAAAGCATAGAAGTAGTAAAAACTTGATCCGATTGACCAATGGTCAATCGGAACAAAAGAGACATGTTATAAGAATAGGGAATTCAAAATATCAATTAGCAACTCCAACATTTATTTAATAATGAATTTTAACCATATAGAGCAATCTTGACCAGTGGTCAAGCAACACGAAACCTAATTAGAAAGCCCATATTTATAATTAGAGACCAAAGTGAGTCGGGCAAACGCTCCGTTATGGAGAACATCACGATATATCGAAGTCGACGATGTATCGAGAAATATCGCCATTCACGATAAATCGAAGGCGACGGTAAATCGGGACATATCGATAAAGACGATATATCGTGAAGTATCGAAATAGACGATATATCGTGAATAGACGATATATCGTGAGTAGACGATATATCGTGAATAGACGATATATCGTGAAATGACGATATATCGAAAAAATACCGAAATGACGATATATCGAAAAAATATCGGTTTGACGATATATCGAAAAAATACCGAAATGACGATATATCGAAAAAATATCGATATGCCGATATATCGAAAAATTATCGATTTCAATATCGATATATCGATATTGGATTGATATCGATATATCGATATATCGCCCAGTCCTACTCAATATGATCTGATTCAGTCCTTGGGCCACAACCTCTAAGAAATACACCCTTTCTAAATAGACGACATTAGTGTGACGTCACTTGCTTGTTTGGAAACGTTGATTCTATCCGTGATTGGTTCCGTACAGATCCGTACGGATTTACTTCCAATCACGGATAGAATCAACGTTTCCAAACAAGCAAGTGACGTCACACTAATGTCGTCTATTAATAGAATAATGAAAATAAGTAACGCTTTATGTGTTACACCGCATAAAAATGAGCACTCTAAAAAGGAGAAAAAAGCCTTAGATAGCTGTGTTTTTTTTTAAAGAAATCCCTTCTAATTTCAACATAATATTCATTACTTTTATTTTGCAACTGACTTTGTACCTATTATGAAAAACAGATGTTAGATAGAATGAATAAAGTCACAGAAGGTATATACATTGAAAGATTTATTTATTAAATTTAAATTTATTTATTTGTACACAATTTCTTGCAAAGTAGTTTTGGAAGTTGAGTTACAATGTGAGCTAATATAATGTATATAACCTCGATTGTCCAACCTTCGATTACTACACTACTTGGATTATCCGACCATTCTCTCTGGAACCATTGTCTGGAATCTGAAATAAAATAAAATAAAATGGAAATAATAAAACTGATAGTTTCTTTCTAGATTATGAGAATATTAATAAAAAATTCTATTTCATTGAAAAAGTCATAAAATGATTATATTTTTATCCGTCTTGTCTATAATAATAAAAGAGCTTTACCACTCACTCACTCACTCACTCAGCAACGCACAGCAAAATCTACCGGGGCTAAAGACTCGAAACTTGGTAGGGTCGAAGACCTTACGGTGTACACGCGCACTAAGAAGGGATTTTTCGAAATATCTTTTTTCTGACCCACAGGGGGGTTTGGAGCGTTTTTGACGTTTTCGAGCCCAGCGGCGTCCCAAATGACCCCAGATCTTTGTTATTTCGCAGGAAGGTACCTAGCAACAATTTCTAGAAAGGCATTTTTCAGATTTTGGATATTCGAATTTTAAGAGGTCTGAATATTCCAAAAACCCGTTTTTGCTGAGCATAAACCAAGTTTTATATTTTCGAAGAAAACAATACCGAGAAATCGATATTACGAATTGAACTGTTGGTAATACCTTCTTGAGAGAATTTCAAAGAAAGTAATTTCTGGATTTTTCGATATTCCATTCTGGAGGGGGTGCACAGGGGTTTGAATATTCACTCCCGTTTTTAGTTTTTGAATTCTAGCACCAACATTATTAATGTGGTCGTAATGAAATTTTACCATGTTGTTCCTCACATAACCATAAAGGTTTGCGAAAAAGAATTTTTAAAATCAATGCATTCCAAGCAGCATTTTTCGGCACTTTTCTAAATCCTTATGCGCATCCTTCAGTTTTAAATTGATAACGGTTATTGCTCCTTTCAGGTGACGCAAAATCTCTATTGTTGTATATATTTATTTAAAAATGTTTTATATATATGATAAAAAAATTTTTTGATGATAATTTTTTTTATGATAACCAAAAACCATTCAACTGAAAAATTTTACTTTTTTTCCTTTTTAATCAGATTTAAGTATTTCCAGAAAAATTTCAGGGGGTCTCCCCCTGATTTGAAAAAAATTCTCACTATTAAAAAATGGTTATAAACACTTTAATTCTAAACAGTTTTTTAAGGTTTTGTTTAACATCTCAAAAAAGTATGTGTATTGAATTATTTTTTATTTTAAAACTAGCTGATATGCCCGCCGTTGCTCGGCGTTGCTCGGTTTTGTTTAACATCTCAAAAAAGTATGTGTATTGAATTATTTTTTATTTTAAAACTAGCTGATATGCCCGCCGTTGCTCGGCGTTGCTCGGTTTTGTTTAACATCTCAAAAAAGTATGTGTATTGAATTATTTTTTATTTTAAAATTTAGCTAGATGAGACGGAAATAAGTTTTATCGATAGAAATTGGTGTTCAATAATAACCTTTATTGTGAAGCGAAGGCGGAGAGATTTGTATCAATTATACATTTATACGAATTGCAGAAATGGATGGAGATGGAGAGAGCTAAGGGCATTAAAAAGAAAAAATAAGGGGGTTCAGAAGGGTCCCCTGACTTTTTCTATTTTGAAAAATTACTCTTTAAAAACGGGGATGGGGATTTCACACATTAAATCTAAACAGGTTGTATTTATAAAGGGTTTTTTACATCTTAAGGAAGTAGTATGGCATCAAAAAGGAATTCTAGCAGGAAGACAGTTGCACCTAAATGACGCCTCGGAAAAGAATACAGTGAAAAAAATACTTATTTATTTTAACACACAGTGTGGTTAGCCTTTTTTCCCCCGAACTACGGCGGGCATATCAGCTAGTTAACAATATATTTGTTTTCATATACCCTTTGTATTTATCAGTTCAACCTTTAGGTAAAAATTTTATCTGAGGTTTTCAGTTTTAAAAATAAAAATTGTTCTCTTTACACGTTGATATTGAACGGCCATCTTGAACTATGATTTATTCATCTATCAGCTTTTGTACTCTTGAAGTACTGGAATCCAGGGGTTTTCGTAATATGTGTTCAAGAAAAGCTAACACACACGAAAATGTCAGCGAAAGCCAAACGCCTCACAAGAAAAACCTTAGCGATTTTCTATCAGAAAGAAGTGTTTGGGTTTTATTGACATCGAACTGAACCAGTCAATTCCTCCGCTGCACTAAAGCTTCCAAGTCCCGTTCTTTCGTCTCTTCCGCAAACTTTAGGTCTTTGGGGCGCTAATATTTTGCAATTACGTAACCTGCGCTGTTTTCTTAAGAAACAATTGATCCAAGTTTATTTTGCAACTTTTTTTGGAGGTTATCCAAGAGTCAAGTATTATTTTTGGTGAAAGATACATTTCAATTATTACGTTGGAATCGGTATTTCTTTTTACTTTCTATCATCTTCAAAACAACACATACTATGGTTCTATACACAAAAGGTAATGAATTTCATATAGCACAGTTGTATAAAGGGACATTCAAGGAGATTTTATAGCTGTAAAAATTCTAATTTTTTTGAAGAACAAAGGGCAACAAATATTTCCTTTTTTCGTAATATGTGTTCAAGAAAAACTAACACACACAAAAATGTCAGCGAAAGCCAAACGCCTCACAAGAAAAACCTTCCTTCCGCATCCTTTCAAACCTAGACTGCCCGAGATTTCCAGAAAATTTGGGGTGGTCAGGACTAGAAAAATTTCTAAAATTAGATACTACATAAAAAATTGAAATGCTTGAAAAAGCCAATGTAAAGGGGGGGGGGGAGAATTCCAATTTGAAAATACTATCATGATTACACACATTGGAGGTCAATACTAGATCGAATTACGTAGTTTAATAATGAACTTATAACAATATTAAATACTAGCTGATATGCCCGCCGTTGCTCGGGGGATAAAAGGCTTATCAAACTGTGTGTTAAAATAAAAAAGAATTATCGTTTAGATGCAATAGAGTGAACAGTCTTCCCGCTAGGATTCTTTTTTGATGCCATGCCACTTCGTTAAGATGTAAAAAAAACCCTTTAAAAATACCGCCTGTTTAGATTTAATGTGTGAAATCCCCATCCCCGTTTTTAAAGAGTAATTTTTCAAAATAGAAAAAAAGTCAGGGGACCTTCTGAACCCCATTATTTTTTTTCTCTTTTGTCCTTTTCTCCCTCCATCCATTTCTGCAATTGGTATAAATGTACATATATTTGAGGCAAATTTCTCCGCCTTCGCTTCACAATAAAGATATATTATTGATCAGCAATGTCTATAGATAAAACTTGTTTCCCCCTGATCCCGCTAAATTTTTATAAAATACAAAACAATTAAATAGTATACTACATACTTTTATACTTTTTTAAGTTGTTAAACAAAATCTTAAAAAACCGGTTTAGAATTAGTGTTTATAACCATTTTTTAATAATGATATTTTTTTTAAAAATCAGGGGGAGACCCCCTGAACCCCCCTTTGCTGATTTATCACCAACTCATTCATTGAAAGAAATTTCAAACATGAAATAAAAGTAAACATCATTTGAATCGACACTGAAAATGCCTCTGATAAAAAATATTAATTTGAAATTTGCTGGAAATACTTAAATTTGATTAAATAGAAAAAATAATAAATTTTTTCAGTGGAACGGTTTTTGCTTATCATAAGAAAATTTATTTAATCATTAAAAATTGTTTCTTTATCAGATTTTTAAAAAATTCACCTTTTATAAAACATTTTTAAATAAATATTTATAGCTGATATGCCCGCCGTAGTTCGGGGGAAAAAAGGCTAACCACACTGTGTGTTAAAATAAATAAGTATTTTTTTCACTGTATTCTTTTCCGAGGCGTCATTTAGGTGCAACTGTCTTCCTGCTAGAATTCCTTTTTGATGCCATACTACTTCCTTAAGATGTAAAAAACCCTTTATAAATACAACCTGTTTAGATTTAATGTGTGAAATCCCCATCCCCGTTTTTAAAGAGTAATTTTTCAAAATAGAAAAAGTCAGGGGACCCTTCTGAACCCCCTTATTTTTTCTTTTTAATGCCCTTAGCTCTCTCCATCTCCATCCATTTCTGCAATTCGTATAAATGTATAATTGATACAAATCTCTCCGCCTTCGCTTCACAATAAAGGTTATTATTGAACACCAATTTCTATCGATAAAACTTATTTCCGTCTCATCTAGCTAAATTTTAAAATAAAAAATAATTCAATACACATACTTTTTTGAGATGTTAAACAAAACCGAGCAACGCCGAGCAACGGCGGGCATATCAGCTAGTTTTAAAATAAAAAATAATTCAATACACATACTTTTTTGAGATGTTAAACAAAACCGAGCAACGCCGAGCAACGGCGGGCATATCAGCTAGTTTTAAAATAAAAAATAATTCAATACACATACTTTTTTGAGATGTTAAACAAAACCTTAAAAAACTGTTTAGAATTAAAGTGTTTATAACCATTTTTTAATAGTGAGAATTTTTTTCAAATCAGGGGGAGACCCCCTGAAATTTTTCTGGAAATACTTAAATCTGATTAAAAAGGAAAAAAAGTAAAATTTTTCAGTTGAATGGTTTTTGGTTATCATAAAAAAAATTATCATCAAAAAATTTTTTTATCATATATATAAAACATTTTTAAATAAATATATACAACAATAGAGATTTTGCGTCACCTGAAAGGAGCAATAACCGTTATCAATTTAAAACTGAAGGATGCGCATAAGGATTTAGAAAAGTGCCGAAAAATGCTGCTTGGAATGCATTGATTTTAAAAATTCTTTTTCGCAAACCTTTATGGTTATGTGAGGAACAACATGGTAAAATTTCATTACGACCACATTAATAATGTTGGTGCTAGAATTCAAAAACTAAAAACGGGAGTGAATATTCAAACCCCTGTGCACCCCCTCCAGAATGGAATATCGAAAAATCCAGAAATTACTTTCTTTGAAATTCTCTCAAGAAGGTATTACCAACAGTTCAATTCGTAATATCGATTTCTCGGTATTGTTTTCTTCGAAAATATAAAACTTGGTTTATGCTCAGCAAAAACGGGTTTTTGGAATATTCAGACCTCTTAAAATTCGAATATCCAAAATCTGAAAAATGCCTTTCTAGAAATTGTTGCTAGGTACCTTCCTGCGAAATAACAAAGATCTGGGGTCATTTGGGACGCCGCTGGGCTCGAAAACGTCAAAAACGCTCCAAACCCCCCTGTGGGTCAGAAAAAAGATATTTCGAAAAATCCCTTCTTAGTGCGCGTGTACACCGTAAGGTCTTCGACCCTACCAAGTTTCGAGTCTTTCGTCTCTTCCGCAAACTTTAGGTCTTTGGGGCGCTAATATTTTGCAATTACGTAACCTGCGCTGTTTTCTTAAGAAACAATTGATCCAAGTTTATTTTGCAACTTTTTTTGGAGGTTATCCAAGAGTCAAGTATTATTTTTGGTGAAAGATACATTTCAATTATTACGTTGGAATCGGTATTTCTTTTTACTTTCTATCATCTTCAAAACAACACATACTATGGTTCTATACACAAAAGGTAATGAATTTCATATAGCACAGTTGTATAAAGGGACATTCAAGGAGATTTTATAGCTGTAAAAATTCTAATTTTTTTGAAGAACAAAGGGCAACAAATATTTCCTTTTTTCGTAATATGTGTTCAAGAAAAACTAACACACACAAAAATGTCAGCGAAAGCCAAACGCCTCACAAGAAAAACCTTCCTTCCGCATCCTTTCAAACCTAGACTGCCCGAGATTTCCAGAAAATTTGGGGTGGTCAGGACTAGAAAAATTTCTAAAATTAGATACTACATAAAAAATTGAAATGCTTGAAAAAGCCAATGTAAAGGGGGGGGGGGGAGAATTCCAATTTGAAAATACTATCATGATTACACACATTGGAGGTCAATACTAGATCGAATTACGTAGTTTAATAATGAACTTATAACAATATTAAATACTAGCTGATATGCCCGCCGTTGCTCGGGGGATAAAAGGCTTATCAAACTGTGTGTTAAAATAAAAAAGAATTATCGTTTAGATGCAATAGAGTGAACAGTCTTCCCGCTAGGATTCTTTTTTGATGCCATGCCACTTCGTTAAGATGTAAAAAAAACCCTTTAAAAATACCGCCTGTTTAGATTTAATGTGTGAAATCCCCATCCCCGTTTTTAAAGAGTAATTTTTCAAAATAGAAAAAAAGTCAGGGGACCTTCTGAACCCCATTATTTTTTTTCTCTTTTGTCCTTTTCTCCCTCCATCCATTTCTGCAATTGGTATAAATGTACATATATTTGAGGCAAATTTCTCCGCCTTCGCTTCACAATAAAGATATATTATTGATCAGCAATGTCTATAGATAAAACTTGTTTCCCCCTGATCCCGCTAAATTTTTATAAAATACAAAACAATTAAATAGTATACTACATACTTTTATACTTTTTTAAGTTGTTAAACAAAATCTTAAAAAACCGGTTTAGAATTAGTGTTTATAACCATTTTTTAATAATGATATTTTTTTTAAAAATCAGGGGGAGACCCCCTGAACCCCCCTTTGCTGATTTATCACCAACTCATTCATTGAAAGAAATTTCAAACATGAAATAAAAGTAAACATCATTTGAATCGACACTGAAAATGCCTCTGATAAAAAATATTAATTTGAAATTTGCTGGAAATACTTAAATTTGATTAAATAGAAAAAATAATAAATTTTTTCAGTGGAACGGTTTTTGCTTATCATAAGAAAATTTATTTAATCATTAAAAATTGTTTCTTTATCAGATTTTTAAAAAATTCACCTGTTATAAAACATTTTTAAATAAATATTTCTAACAATAGAGGTATTGCATGTCATGGAAAGAGCAATAACCGCAATAAATTTAAAATTGAAGGATGCGCATAAGGATTTAGAAAAAGGCCGAAAAATGCTGCTTGGAATGCATTGATTTTAAAAATTATTTTTTGCAGACCTTCCTGGTTGTGTGAGGAACAACATGCTAAAATTTCATAACAATCACATTAATAATGTGGGTGCTAGGATTCAAAAACTAAAAACGGGAGTGAATATTCAAACCCCCGTGCACACCCTCCAAAATCGAATATCGAAAAATCCAGAAATTACTTTCTTTGAAATACTCTCAAGAAGGTATTACCAACAGTTCACTTCGTAATATCGATTTCTCGATACTGTTTTTTTCGAAAATGTAAAACTTGGTTTATGCTCAGCAAAAACGGGTTTTTGGAATATTCAGACCTCTTAAAATTCGAATATCCAAAATCTGAAAAATGCCTTTCTAGATATTGTTGCTAGGTACCTTCCTGCGAAATAACAAAGATCTGGGGTCATTTGGGACGCCGCTGGGCTCAAAAACGTCGAAAACGCTCCAAACCGCCCTGTGGGTCAGAAAAAAGATATTTCGAAAAATCCCTTCTTAGTGCGCGTATACACCGTAAGGTCTTTGACCCTACTAAGTTTCGAGTCTTTAGCCCCGGTAGATTTTGCTGTGCGTTGATGAGTGAGTGAGTGAGTGAGTGGTAAAGCTCTTTTATTATTATAGATCAATCAAATCAAAGTTATGTTATTAAGTATTTCCTCCAGTTGTAATCCCTCGTCCATTTTTGCATGTTTTAAAAGGCCTAATTTTAAAATTTCAGATATTTTAAACTCTTATTCATATCAATTTCTTGTGCAGTACATACATACCATTCATATTTAGAATTTTCCTTTTCATCCCATGAAGAATGTTTTTAAATTACTTATTGTAGTGCGTACAAAACGCCTTTAACACCAGTTCTTTGTATATATTTTTATTTGACTCAATATGATCTGATTCAGTCCTTGGGCCACAACCTCTAAGAAATACACCCTTTCTAAATAGACGACATTAGTGTGACGTCACTTGCTTGTTTGGAAACGTTGATTCTATCCGTGATTGGTTCCGTACAGATCCGTACGGATTTACTTCCAATCACGGATAGAATCAACGTTTCCAAACAAGCAAGTGACGTCACACTAATGTCGTCTATTAATAGAATAATGAAAATAAGTAACGCTTTATGTGTTACACCGCATAAAAATGAGCACTCTAAAAAGGAGAAAAAAGCCTTAGATAGCTGTGTTTTTTTTTAAAGAAATCCCTTCTAATTTCAACATAATATTCATTACTTTTATTTTGCAACTGACTTTGTACCTATTATGAAAAACAGATGTTAGATAGAATGAATAAAGTCACAGAAGGTATATACATTGAAAGATTTATTTATTAAATTTAAATTTATTTATTTGTACACAATTTCTTGCAAAGTAGTTTTGGAAGTTGAGTTACAATGTGAGCTAATATAATGTATATAACCTCGATTGTCCAACCTTCGATTACTACACTACTTGGATTATCCGACCATTCTCTCTGGAACCATTGTCTGGAATCTGAAATAAAATAAAATAAAATGGAAATAATAAAACTGATAGTTTCTTTCTAGATTATGAGAATATTAATAAAAAATTCTATTTCATTGAAAAAGTCATAAAATGATTATATTTTTATCCGTCTTGTTAACAATATATTTGTTTTCATATACCCTTTGTATTTATCAGTTCAACCTTTAGGTAAAAATTTTATCTGAGGTTTTCAGTTTTAAAAATAAAAATTGTTCTCTTTACACGTTGATATTGAACGGCCATCTTGAACTATGATTTATTCATCTATCAGCTTTTGTACTCTTTAAGTACTGGAATCCAGGGGTTTTCGTAATATGTGTTCAAGAAAAGCTAACACACACGAAAATGTCAGCGAAAGCCAAACGCCTCACAAGAAAAACCTTAGCGATTTTCTATCAGAAAGAAGTGTTTGGGTTTTATTGACATCGAACTGAACCAGTCAATTCCTCCGCTGCACTAAAGCTTCCAAGTCCCGTTCTTTCGTCTCTTCCGCAAACTTTAGGTCTTTGGGGCGCTAATATTTTGCAATTACGTAACCTGCGCTGTTTTCTTAAGAAACAATTGATCCAAGTTTATTTTGCAACTTTTTTTGGAGGTTATCCAAGAGTCAAGTATTATTTTTGGTGAAAGATACATTTCAATTATTACGTTGGAATCGGTATTTCTTTTTACTTTCTATCATCTTCAAAACAACACATACTATGGTTCTATACACAAAAGGTAATGAATTTCATATAGCACAGTTGTATAAAGGGACATTCAAGGAGATTTTATAGCTGTAAAAATTCTAATTTTTTTGAAGAACAAAGGGCAACAAATATTTCCTTTTTTCGTAATATGTGTTCAAGAAAAACTAACACACACAAAAATGTCAGCGAAAGCCAAACGCCTCACAAGAAAAACCTTCCTTCCGCATCCTTTCAAACCTAGACTGCCCGAGATTTCCAGAAAATTTGGGGTGGTCAGGACTAGAAAAATTTCTAAAATTAGATACTACATAAAAAATTGAAATGCTTGAAAAAGCCAATGTAAAGGGGGGGGGGGAGAATTCCAATTTGAAAATACTATCATGATTACACACATTGGAGGTCAATACTAGATCGAATTACGTAGTTTAATAATGAACTTATAACAATATTAAATACTAGCTGATATGCCCGCCGTTGCTCGGGGGATAAAAGGCTTATCAAACTGTGTGTTAAAATAAAAAAGAATTATCGTTTAGATGCAATAGAGTGAACAGTCTTCCCGCTAGGATTCTTTTTTGATGCCATGCCACTTCGTTAAGATGTAAAAAAAACCCTTTAAAAATACCGCCTGTTTAGATTTAATGTGTGAAATCCCCATCCCCGTTTTTAAAGAGTAATTTTTCAAAATAGAAAAAAAGTCAGGGGACCTTCTGAACCCCATTATTTTTTTTCTCTTTTGTCCTTTTCTCCCTCCATCCATTTCTGCAATTGGTATAAATGTACATATATTTGAGGCAAATTTCTCCGCCTTCGCTTCACAATAAAGATATATTATTGATCAGCAATGTCTATAGATAAAACTTGTTTTCCCCTGATCCCGCTAAATTTTTATAAAATACAAAACAATTAAATAGTATACTACATACTTTTATACTTTTTTAAGTTGTTAAACAAAATCTTAAAAAACCGGTTTAGAATTAGTGTTTATAACCATTTTTTAATAATGATATTTTTTTTAAAAATCAGGGGGAGACCCCCTGAACCCCCCTTTGCTGATTTATCACCAACTCATTCATTGAAAGAGATTTCAAACATGAAATAAAAGTAAACATCATTTGAATCGACACTGAAAATGCCTCTGATAAAAAATATTAATTTGAAATTTGCTGGAAATACTTAAATTTGATTAAATAGAAAAAATAATAAATTTTTTCAGTGGAACGGTTTTTGCTTATCATAAGAAAATTTATTTAATCATTAAAAATTGTTTCTTTATCAGATTTTTAAAAAATTCACCTGTTATAAAACATTTTTAAATAAATATTTCTAACAATAGAGGTATTGCATGTCATGGAAAGAGCAATAACCGCAATAAATTTAAAATTGAAGGATGCGCATAAGGATTTAGAAAAAGGCCGAAAAATGCTGCTTGGAATGCATTGATTTTAAAAATTATTTTTTGCAGACCTTCCTGGTTGTGTGAGGAACAACATGCTAAAATTTCATAACAATCACATTAATAATGTGGGTGCTAGGATTCAAAAACTAAAAACGGGAGTGAATATTCAAACCCCCGTGCACACCCTCCAAAATCGAATATCGAAAAATCCAGAAATTACTTTCTTTGAAATACTCTCAAGAAGGTATTACCAACAGTTCACTTCGTAATATCGATTTCTCGATACTGTTTTTTTCGAAAATGTAAAACTTGGTTTATGCTCAGCAAAAACGGGTTTTTGGAATATTCAGACCTCTTAAAATTCGAATATCCAAAATCTGAAAAATGCCTTTCTAGATATTGTTGCTAGGTACCTTCCTGCGAAATAACAAAGATCTGGGGTCATTTGGGACGCCGCTGGGCTCAAAAACGTCGAAAACGCTCCAAACCGCCCTGTGGGTCAGAAAAAAGATATTTCGAAAAATCCCTTCTTAGTGCGCGTATACACCGTAAGGTCTTTGACCCTACTAAGTTTCGAGTCTTTAGCCCCGGTAGATTTTGCTGTGCGTTGATGAGTGAGTGAGTGAGTGAGTGGTAAAGCTCTTTTATTATTATAGATGCTATTTTAAACTAACCACCTCGCTTGATACAGCAGTTTTTTTAATTTAGTTGATGGTAGATTAGTTTCAATCGTTAAAACGTCTATTGAAATTTCTTTTTTTTTTAATATACAGGGTGTTTAACAAGCCCACCACATGCCCTGTACGCAGCTAGCTCTGCATAGAAAGGTTCCTGGCGTGGAGTACATAAAAACTATACCATTTTTGATGTATCCGATAAAGACTTAATTATTCCATTCCACGGCACGCGCATGCAAGCGTAGTCAATATTTTTGTAACATCTAAATCTTCAAACATACCCAAATAACTGTCTTTATGTTTTCTAATATAAACCTTTTTTTAACTTAAACCGGATAGGACGTCATGTCGTCATACACATTTCAATTGCAATTATCTCGAAAATTTTTGATACTTCACTTAAGGAATCTGGCTGTGCGGAGTTTGGGTATGTATGCTGACTGAAACACCATGCATGCAGACGATATGAAAAAGATAAAACGAATTTCACATTAAATTGTGTCGTTGTAATGCATTATATTTTAACTCGTAGTTTAGTTATGAAATAGTTCATGAACCTCGTTGATAAGTGGGCAAAATCGGAAAAAAACTATTTCATGCCATTTTAAATCATTGTGAGCATGGCTTTTCGTTAAGCATTTAAGTTTCCTAAGTCAACAGAACAATAATATACCCATGAGAGCAGCTCCAAAAGAGTATATTCCAAATCGTTGGGGTAACTTAATGGCATGCGGATGTTTCATTCTAATCATCTCAATTATTAATAATGCATGTCTCTGATATCGAATCTTGTAATTTGTTTAAATAAAACCGAGACGATTAAGATTTAAAATAGAACTCGTTTACTATTACGTCAAATGTATTTATATGTATATAATGTCTGCTTGTAATATTCATTAAAATTTAATAAAAGAGCTGTTTTAAGTAAAATCGATATCAAACCAAACGTAAATCCAAACCTTGTAATATTCAATATTTAGTAAATAAAATATTTTAATTGTACAATTTAATTAGGACATTTTTAAAGTCTTATCATTTTAATAGTTTTTGTTTAAGAAAAGTAAAAACATTTTTTGATACCTGAATATTAATACAGGAAATAGGTTCTAATTTCGAACTTTTCTATAGCAAAGATTAAGGTATTTAAAACTTATTTTGATAGAAGTATGAGCCTTGCAGAGAGAATGCAATATTTGCTTAATAATTAAAACTTCTATAAATAACCATCCGCATCTGAAAGTGCTTAAGATTCCTCAACAGACGAGTTTCCTTTAAAACATTTATCTTAAGACTATCACATCAAAGAGTCTGTTGCTTAAAATACCCTGGCGTTAGAGGAGTAGCTGAGAAAATTTGATTAGTTTAGTTACATTTGCAAATTAGTTCGGATCCTTCGGAAAAAAAAACAGAAAAGAAACCAATTAGCGGAATAGGAGTCCGTGTTTTGGAAAATAAATTCACATCACTTGATGCCGATTAGTTTATAGGAATGACGATATTTGAAGCAAAATATTAAGGTATATTAAGGTGTGCCACATTTTAAAATTCGTGTACAATTAATCAGATCGATGCTTATTACTACATAAAAATTTAATTACCCTGTGTAATGAAGTATGTGATGTTTACAGATTGTGTACTCCTAGCCCGGTAGCATACTTCTCAATAAGATCGATAACAGGACTTAATTACAATTTAATTTAAACTATAAATATTTATTAGCTGATTTGACCCGTCTTTGCCGGGTCGCCTTTGGTGTTGATGCGAACTCTTCGCTCGTTAGTACTTCACGTTTGCATGTTTATTTATTTACACATTTGGAATCAATATATCTTACTTGCATGGACTTAATTCTTTCTCTTCGCAAATCGTTTTGCCTCTGTTGATAAAAATTTATCACATTGAAATAATTATCCTTTTCTTTTCAATTATTGCAATTAGAAATTGACAACCATTTTAATTGCATGATATTTGAAGCGTTTTAGGGAAATCTAAAGTATCTTTAAATTTAGGCAACCATATTCATACTCCGAAACTATTATTTATTTCAGTTTTTGACATAAACTGAACGAGTAATAAAGAAATTAAATTTTTACGCATCAAATAGATATCATAATGAAACTTTATTGAATTTAAAAATATGCGAAATAGTTAATTGTATATTGACTATTAAGAAAGAAAAAGAAGGAGTGTTGAAATAACTTTAAAACAAATAACAAGGGAATTAACAAGGGATTTCAGACATTTATGGTGAAAATTTAATGTATTTAAAAGCATTCAAGGGGTCAGTACAGTACCACTTCATCCCCTTAAATTCATCTAATTGGTTAAAAAGGACATGATTGGAAAGATTTCAACTTACGGTTCTTTCTAATGGACACCATTTAATGTATGTTAAAAATAGATTGAATATAAGAGCTAAGAGATAAACGGAGCAAAAATCAAAAATATCAAGTACTATCTAGTTCAAAAAATCAGTACAAAATGAATTTACTTGTTCATACTCACTTTTATTAGTTTGCTTCATAGTTTTTTAGTTTGTTTTAAAAATACATGAAAATACGTAAAAAAAAATAATTGATATGGTCAATTGATGTTCATATTCTAGTAAGTTAATTTAATGAAATTCGTTATGAATTTAAATTATAATTATTTCTATAAATTATAGAATATAAGTTACATATTTGTTGTTTAGAATTTAGGTATATGCTAAAAATATAAAATTAATGATACTATAAACTACTGCATAAGGTGATGTATATGATCTATAATAAAGTAATTTAATGAATCTTCTCTTTTGGGATTCATACGCAATTATTTTGGTTTTGTTCTTTTTATGTATGTACGTTTATTTGCTGTAACTGCAATATACATATGCAATTTCTCCTTTTTGTTAATATATTTGATTTGTTACCATTTAAGAGTAACTTAAACGTTTTTTAAAATATTCTCAAAAGTGTACATATATGATGAAAGTAATCCTGAAGTAGAAGTCAAGAGAAAAAAAATCTCTTGGGTATTTTGTGTACATATAAAAGAAATCTATAAAAATATCATATTATTATTTGTTATTTTTTTTTTGAAAATTTCCTATTGCTATTTTTTTAAACTAAAAAATCAGAAAACGAAATTTTGTTTTTTACTTAACGAGAGTGTCCTATTATCTTAGAATACCATAGTTCATTTCATATCAGCTGTTTTAAAACTCGGAATAAAAACATCCCTTTCATCTCAACTGATGCAAGCAGTTATATTTGCGAAAAAAAAAATTAAAAGGAAAATAAAATTAAGCTTTTTTTTTCATAGACGTTTCTTTGAATTTTGAAAATGAATGGTACTGTAAAGAATCGGTTTTTGTTATTGGGAAGCCTTCCTTCTTCTTATATTCAGGTTTACATTTTTCAGACCGCTTAGCTTTTTGTATACATTTCTTTTACTTCTTTGTAAGCGGTGAATATGGGAAGTTTTTTTGGTTACTTAAAATGGGAACTTTCCTGATAAAAAGACTGGTTTAGTGTTCTAACGATATGCTTCAAAAAATTTGTACATTTTGTTAGGTGACTTCAAGCCCACGCGATTCTCTGAATATTAAATCTTTTTATACGTATCCTACTTCTTAATCAGTTGCTTAGCAATTTAATGACAATAAAACCTGTATGAGAATTTCTTGAAATTAAATCCTCTTATTGCCTTATATAAAAGGGATTTCCTTCTACGTAAGTGTTTATTTCTCTCTCCAAGTGTCGCCTTAACGTTAATATCAAAAAGAACATCTAAAACTGAATAGAAATATATTTTGGAAATGTAACCCTATAAGTATTAATACCTATATAGGGCTTTGGTATTTAATTACAGTAATATATACTAATGAAAGTAAATCAAATTACGTGAACGAGTTCTAATTATTACTATTATATATTAAATACTTTGAAAATTATAGTTGCATTGAATTTAATGCGATAAAGATATACAGGGAATAGAAGAATCAAAAAGAATAGTCTAGTATTTCTTTACATATTTCTATTAGACAAACACTGTGAACTGGAAAATTACTTAAATAAGGTTGATAAATTAACTAATAAAATTTGAGTGGCATAGGTGTTATTTTTCTGAGAAAATGTAGAAGCTAAATTTTTACATTGTCATTGTATAATTAAATTCCTAACGAAAAAAAAAATTCCCGTTCTTTCTTTTGGATAAACACAAAGAGTACACAGATATGTAAAAAAATTAATTAAAAAAAACTACGTAAATTTTATGACTTATTTATTATGTTTTTCCATGTCGATTCCAAAGTCCATTTATTTCCATCACATAAGGATTTCTTACAAAGTGTTTACGTAATTTTTTATTACAGCAATTGAAATAACTTTCATATTTTTTGTTAAATCAGGTACCAAACTTAGTTTAGAAATTTATCACTGTAAAGCAGTCGTTCCCTATGGATTCATTCATTTATTTATGAATAGTACTACATACTTTTCATGACAAAAGCAATATGAATTTTTTTCTAGTGTTTATTGAACACACTCAAACACACTGTGATAAAAAACAAATTTTTAGTCGACATAGCTTGTAAACTTCAAGAACATAAACGTTAACTATTATATAAACTACCAAACTAGTATAAGTATAAGCCATTTCTGAATAAATATATGTAAAACATCAAAAAGGAACCACAGTTTCTTTTAATAGTGATTTAAGAATAAGATAAGACAGGCAAAGCATAACCTGAATTTGTAAACAGTTGGTTTTTCCTTTGTATATATTTAATTAGATTATTATGGTATTTTCGTGAAAGCTTATATCTTTACTATTCTGTAATCTATCCTCTATTTTACCTAACAAACTAACAATTCTTTTAAAATATAAATGGCAATGTTAGACGAGTAGGATGACAAATTGAAGAGTTTTTGATGATCTCTAAGAACACAAAAATTAATAAAATCCATTACTAATTTCGTTTGATAATTCAGCGGGAGTTTTCAGTTCAAAATGACAAACCACATATCGCAAGCTTAAATGTGTCTAGTATTTAAGGCACTTTTATAGGGGTAATCTATAATAATAAAAGAGCTTTACCACTCACTCACTCACTCACTCACTCACTCATCAACGCACAGCAAAATCTACCGGGGCTAAGGACTCGAAACTTGGTAGGGTCAAAGACCTTACGGTGTATACGCACACTAAGAAGGGATTTTTCGAAATATCTTTTTTCTGACCCACAGGGGGGATTGGAGCGTTTTTGACGTTTTCGAGCCCAGCGGCGTCCCAAATGACCCCAGATCTTTGTTATTTCGCAAGAAGGTACCTAGCAACAATTTCTAGAAAGGCATTTTTCAGATTTTGGATATTCGAATTTTAAGAGGTCTGAATATTCCAAAAACCCGTTTTTGCTGAGCATAAACCAAGTTTTATATTTTCGAAGAAAACAATACCGAGAAATCGATATTACGAATTGAACTGTTGGTAATACCTTCTTGAGAGAATTTCAAAGAAAGTAATTTCTGGGTTTTTCGATATTCCATTCTGGAGGGGGTGCACGGGGGTTTGAATATTCACTCCCGTTTTTAGTTTTTGGATCCTAGCACCCACATTATTAATGTGATTGTTATGAAATTTTAGCATGTTGTTCCTCTCACAACCAGGAAGGTTTGCGAAAAAGAATTTTCTGAATCAAAACATTCCAAGGAGCCTTTTTGTCCCTTTTCTAAATTCTTATGCTTAGCCTTCAATGTTAAATTTATTGCGGTTATTGCTCTTTCCAGGACACGCAAAACCTCTATTGTTGGAAATATTTGTTTTGAAATGTTTTATAACAGGTGAATTTTTAAAAAATATGATAAAGAAACAATTTTTAATGAGTAAATAATTGTTTTATAATAACCAAAAACCGTTCCACTGAAAAATTTTATTCTTTTTTCTATTTAATCAAATTTAAGTATTTCCAGCAAAGTTCAAATTAAACAATATTTTATCACAGGCATTTTCAGTGTCGATTCAAATTATGTTTACTTTTATTTCATGTTTGAAATTTCTTTCAATGAATGAGTTGGTGATAAATCAGCAAAGGGGGGTTCAGGGGGTCTCCCCCTGATTTTTAAAAAAATTATCGTTACTAAAAAATGGTTATAAACACTAATTCTAAACCGGTTTTTTAAGATCTTAAAAAAGTATAAAAGTATGTAGTATATTTAATTGTTTTGTATTTTATAAAAATTTAGCGGGATGAGGGGGAAATAAGTTCTATCTATAGACATTGCTGTTCAATAATATATCTTTATTGTGAAGCGAAAGCGGAGAAATTTGCCTCAAATATACATTTATACCAATTGCAGAAATGGATGGAGGCAGAAAAGGACAAAAGAGAAAAAATAATGGGGTTCAGAAGGTCCCCTGACTTTTTTTCTATTTTGAAAAATTACTCTTTAAAAACGGGGATGGGGATTTCACACATTAAATCTAAACAGGTGGTATTTTTAAAGGCTTTTTTTACATTTTAACGAAGTGGTATGGCATCAAAAAAGAATCCTAGCGGGAAGACTGTTGACTCTATTGCATCTAAACGATAATTCTTATTTATTTTAACACACAGTTTGGTTAGCCTTTTTTCCCCCGAACTACGGCGGGCATATCAGCTAGTATCTAAATAAATAGGTATAATATAATAATATAAATATAAATAATATCTCAAAGATTCGTAGGTATCCTCTGAGCTATAAATTTAATACAGAGGCCTCCTAAAAAGCTGACTTTATAAAAAGTAACCTTCATTATTCCTAAAGCTTATTCCTGAATATAAATATTTTATACTTTTACAGGGTATTTTTTGAGTTTAGCAAAAACTTAATCTTAAAAAAAAGTTAAATTTGAATAAATAACACAGCCTATCTCTTAGTTTTAAACAAAATTATTTCTCTCAAGTCACTCTCCACTGAAAGTCGTATTTTTCATAGGTCTACCCTAGTTGGAATCTCTTAAAACAACAAGAAAAAGTTGAAGCTTTTTAATTGTTTATAGATTCTTCACACAAGAGGGGTTCATCTCGTATTTCTAACAACCACTTGTGTTGATAGGACTTCAGTGTCGAATTGTCAGAACAAAAAAAACCAAAGGGATCTGTGTCCATTCACTATTGTTCGATGGGGCTAAAAGGGCGGGAGCGCGCATGCGTGGGGCGCACTTTGTGGAACATTTTGTTCGGATTTGAGCGCCGGGGCGGCATTCCACTTTTGAAGCCACCGGGGCGCGGAAGTCCGAACTTTGTGCGGTCGGCAATGACAGAGAATTCCTCCGTGATGACATTTGTTCTGCTGGTTTAGCCGTGGCTCTCACAGTAAGGTGATTTTTAGGAGGTCAGTGTTGGTGCAGCGATTTCTCTTCTTGGAAGTTCAGAATACGTATGGATATTATATAAAATCAGGCCGATACATTTCTAAATTAGATATTTTCTAAAACTATTTATTTCTTCCAAAATCGAAAAAAAAATATTTATTTTCTAAAACTATTTATTTCTTCCAAAATCGAAAAAAAAATTATTTATTTTCTAAAACTATTTATTTCTTACAAAATCGAAAATAAATATATATTTATTTATTTAGAGCAAATTCGCCTGAATACGAACTTTTTTTTTCGACTTTTATACCTTAGAAAGTCACGTAAAATTATTTAGGTATAAGTTGAATAATGAAGCTTAAAACTAATATAAAATAGATGGATGTCTTATACAACTGATACCACCAAACATCTTATTGCCATCTTTCATTAGTAACAGGTGTATCTGGGCTCAACTTAACTCTCATAAGCAGCAACAAGATCTATTTAAGAAATTTTAAACAGGCAAGATATCTGACATAATTTTCTACACTATTTATTTCAAAAAATATTTAACGTTTCCGTGATACTTGTGAAAAGAAATTCTACTTTTCTATATTCTTATAAATTATTAAATTATTCATATATATAACAGTAAATAGTACACTATTATACAAAATTGTAATTTTAACATGTACAAATTAAAAATCTAACTATTTTGTAAATTTCGAATATATTTATATTTCTCTACTATTTTAGTAATGCTAAATATCTGTTGAAATTTTAGCAAAAAATAATAATAATATTTAATACATATGCATGATATATTTATGCACTTTAACTGATTTTAAAAACCTTAGTTAAACTAATAAACTATTTTGACGGTTTAAAAATTTCAAGTTTTGTATATATTTAGCATTAGTTAAATTTCAAACAAAAAAAAACTTTTCATGAAGTCGTAATGAAATTAATTAGTTCACTCACAGTTCTTGAAAAGTATAACACCTGAGTAATGTGTTTTACTGAAATTAGTTTTGGGAATAGTTTTTTTTAACTCGGATAAATATTTTTATTTAGACTAGTCGTTAGCTTTATCCGAACAATAAAAATAAAAATATTAGAATAACCTAAAAAAAACCTGACAGCAAATTATATAATTAAGAAATCATATTTTTCAATTTAAAAGAAAAAATAAATTTTGTTTAACTTGCTGTAAAAGGCTAAATATAACAAAACAATGAATACATATTCTCAGTAAGAAAAGTTTTATTAAATATTTATAAATATATAATTTTTAAAAGCAAATATACCTATAAAAGAGACCAGGAACATATTTTGAAAGTTTTAATTAATTGACATCAAATGCTAATTTAAAAGTTTTTACTAGTTCGATAGTGCAAATTAATCTTTAAATTAATTTTATGCAGAACTTGAGCCAAATTTTCTTTCTAAGTGTGGTTAGTAATTGAAATCCTCTACTTTTAACTGCTAATTAATAAACCAAGGTGGTGAAGGTGACTTTAAAACGAATAGTTAACGGTTTATTTTTTATGCGCCAACACACTAACCAAAAGTTTTAGAGCATCGCTTTAGATAAATTGTCCTTGTTATCAATTAAGAAAGGCAGACGCTTTGAAAGGAAAAATAAATTTCTTGTGATTTGTTTTACTTAAGATTATGTGAGCAATAACTTTAAGAGTTTTTTTACGAAACTTTTATTATTTTCTTTAAATCACTATGGAAATCGTTAGTCTTTTATTCCAACGACTTGTAGATAGCTAATTTACCGATACTTAAATCTCCTGTACCTAAAGTTCTAAGTAATAAAAATAATTTTCAGTAAAATAATTAAGTTATAACAACTTAAATTTATATTTAAAATTTCATATTTTTTCTGAACTGTTGATGCAACACATTGATGACGTATGTGACATATTTATGTAATAACAGCTGAGTTATCTGATCTTTTGAAAACTACTACTTAAAAGCCTTTAAAAACATATAAGGACAGCCTCTTGTAGGATACTTTAAACTACTCGTGGATTAAGTCCTTTAAAATTACATCTAATTTAAAATTTTGAGAAAAACTCTAAAATACTGTTGGAAATTAGATATTTTGTATAAAAAAATACACCAAACGGTTTATAATCTTCTAATAGGAAGGAGAAATAGATTGATTTGTTGTGCGATATAATGGCATACTAAGAATTTCAGAAACCT
Source organism: Tetragnatha montana (assembly GCA_963680715.1). Lineage (NCBI taxonomy): Eukaryota > Metazoa > Arthropoda > Arachnida > Araneae > Tetragnathidae > Tetragnatha > Tetragnatha montana. Next base: position 34,126,135 of record OY796685.1, read on the forward strand.
CCAAGTTGATAAAAAGTGTTTTAAGCACAAATACTGTAAAACAGTGAAAGCTTTCTCGTTAAATAAGACAACCAGAGGAATATTTGAAAAGTTTTAGCTTTCTCTGGAATTGAAATAAGTTTCTTCTACAATAATCGTGTTTTGAAATCTCAACTGAATATACTAAGCTCAATACTCAATAATGTACTAAACACTATCACTGTTGTTACCCACTGCTAAGTTTTACTGGAAGAATCAATGGATTTTTTGAGCCATCTTTCAATCTAGTGTACTGGAGTGCTCAGAAAAACTGTATCTTATTTCATTACAAAATAATATCATGGTTGGGTAAAGCTATGGATATTTTTACGAACCAATTGTCACTCTAGTGCACTTTTTATGGTCATCTTAAATAACTGCATCGTTTAGGATTCTACAACGTTATTTCTTTTATCCATGAAGTTGATTTATTCAGTCACATCTCTTTTGAGGTATAAATTAATACCCACAACAATTTTTGTGCACGATTACTACACCGCGTCTCTACTGAGTGAAACTTTTGCGTAACTGACCAAATACTGTACATTACTAAGAGTAAAACTTTCATGGTCTGTAACTACCTATAACAATATCACACCATACAAGTCAACAAACTGGAGATTTCTACATATAACTACACAAAAACCCGATAGTACTAATTCTACGGAGTGAAACTTTCGGTCTCTACAACTATCTGTAACTAGTGTTCTCCCTGGTACAACTCCAAAAAAGTGAAGACTTAGTTCACATCACACTACGTACTAACTGTTCTGAGGGAAAGCTAATTGATCATCCTACATAATCTCTACCGAGTGAGCAACCAACAAACCATGGATGACTACGTGAACTACTCCAACCAATCCTACAGCCGAGACGAGATCCTGCGCTCGCTGGAAGCCCTCGGGTCGCACATGCAGATTTTCCTCATCGTGCTCTACTCCTTGACCGCCCTGCTCGCCTTGGGGGGCAACGCGACGGTCATCGTGGTCCTGCTCTTGGGCAAGCGGTCGTCGCGCGAGCTCAGGATATTCCTCGTCAACCTGGCGGTGTCCGATGTCTGCATGGCCCTCTTCTCCATTCCTTTCACCTACACCGATTTCATGTTGGGGAGGTGGATCTTCCATCCCGACTTCTGCCCCTTCGTGCAGTTCATGCAGCATGTGTCGGTGGTGGCCAGTGTCTACACGCTTACTGCCATCGGGCTGGACAGGTCAGTTCGTTTTTTGTTTCTTTGAAGTAAATTGCATGCTGCCTGTAGGGGAACGATGCTAACCGATATTGGCGGATATCAAATTTACGAAATAATATCGGCTTGTCTTTGATCAAGTTGATCACATCAGCTCCTTTGGGAGAAACTTTGTGGGTTGGGTATAGCGGAAAATGTGTTCAGTGTCAACCGCATGGTCTTATAGCCTCGTGAAAAATGTTTTGAAACGTATGTCATGACATTTGTGAAAAAAAAAATCCAATGTGTCTATAATTTGCTGAATTCCATTTGCTTCGGTTTATCTTTATCATAAGAGTGCCACAACTAGAGAGAAAGAGGCAAATGTTCTTATTCATTGGTTTATCCGCACATAAATAGCACACCAGGGCGATTACACACACGACGAAAACATAGCATCAAGGACGTTTACAAGAACATTTAGATGTGTCAAAAAGGAATTACTCATTAAAACATAACTCATTAAAACATAAACTCGTGAACTTTTAAGTATTCCATTATCTTTGCACTGCATTCCAAATATTTGTAGCTCACAATAACTTTGCATGCAACATTAATAACCTCATTTCCTATATTTCCTCATTTCCAAATGTGTTTTTACTAATGGGCGGGTACTGGATTTGCATCCTTGACCAATAAATTGCTATAAGAAGTACCTACTCAGCGTTACCCAACGGGTACCTGTGGACAGGAGCCACGGAGGTGAAGTACTGCTACCCGCGCCACACACACATTCGCTCGCACAACCCCTTTTTTCAGGACGGCCACATTCATTCATCACACACAAGAACAGAAACTAACATCCATGCCAAACGGGGATTCGAACCCCAGACGCTCGGTTTCGTAGTCAGATGATCTAGTCACTATAGGCCACACCAAATATGTCATATTTCTACATTTTCTATGAAAAGTGTTGTCAAAATTTACTGTGAAAAAGTATGGTAGAATTTTTCTAACACAACCCATTTGAATTAATTTATTAGTGTTCATAGTACATATATACGAGCTCAAATATCAAGTTACTAAATTATAAGGTAAAGTTCCTACAACAAGCTAAATAGAACATTTTAATGTCATATGCCCCCGAGATAAAAGTAGCCATTTATATTTAGAGGCCAAGACGGCAATTTCATCCATCAAAAACTTTTGAGACAGCTGGGGACTTATCAGTTGTGACATACCCAGTTTTCATTTTGGAAACAAACTTTTAGGACTTATAATTGCTTTATTTATTTATATTGGTACAAACGCTCCCATAAATATTCGAATATGTAAATACCCAACTAGAAATGAAATGAAGCGTGTCACAAAACGACACGAGTAGAATAAGGTAATTTATTTTCCAAGTTATTTTAAATATATGTGGTCTTGAAATATTTCTACAATGCATACCTAACTTAATATATTGTCCTTTAAGATAATTTCCAATTCCTATCTGTTGAATTTTTAGCAGTCAAATTTGTAAAATATAAGTACATACTAATAAAGTATTTCAAGGGTCTAGACTGCCTAGTTACAACATTTTAAGGAAGTTTATGTTATAAAAACTTCCTTAAAATGTTTTATAAAATTTAAATATAATTTAATAAAATTAGTACAATAAGTAATGGAATTTAATTTAAAATAAAAAAAACATTAAGGAGAGATGATGTAAACTGCCTTGGAGGTTATTTATGTCATATAAATAAGCCACGTTTAGCCAATTTAAGCTTGGAAACAAATGTTTCATGAACCTGGATGTTGTAACTTCAAATAGACATAGACATAAAAATGGTTTATTGTATTGGGCGGTTGCCCGTTTACAAAGATTCAATACAATATAATACAAACTAAATTCAAGTCTTTAAGTTTGGTTTAGGACCTAAAATTTAACTGCTATGCAGAAGATTAATTAATAATACAAAACAAAACAATACAAATTGGTATACAGGAACAAAATGTATATAAACTAAAGAAACTAACTCGAATCTGCCCCAATGTCTCGGTGGAGTTTCGGAAGTCACGAAACATAGAATAGAATAGAATATTTTATTTGCCTTTTAGGCCGAGGCCCGCTAACAAAGGATGCTACATGATTGCCAACTATTAATACATTAATACAGCAAAATACAACAATACTATTAATTCTGTGCAATATAAATACAATTAATACAAACCAATAAGTGGATATAAAAGAAGAAAAAAAAAATATTTTTATGAAATAAAAGTAAATAATTGTTTTGAAAAAATTAACTATTCAACTAGCCAATATTTAAATAACTGCAATAAATAATATTCACAGCAATAAGTAATATATATTGCAATATATGAAATATAGCCCAATAAATAATAAGTGCGTACTGCTAAGTAAATTTCAAAAATCAGTAAATCCAAGTTCAATATTGTACTTCCCTCATGAATTCTCCACAGAATGACTCTCTAACAGGAACCGGTTCATTCTTTGTGCTGATTTAATAAAGTATGCAATTAATAGATATTTGCCGTGATTATAGGATAGAAAACTATTAGGATTGCTATGGTATTGGATCAATGATGTTAGGTACTTAGCTCTATAAAATTCGTATGCTCTACATTAAAAAAATACGTATTCCTAATATTCATAATTTTTTAAATTGCAAAACCTACAAATTTGGTGAGGGTGCATTGTAAATATTTTGCCTTCAAAAAACAAGATTTCTTGGTTTAATCTGAGTTGAAATAAGAGAAGTTACGAAACATAGAATGGATGTAACTTCAAATAATGGGGTTCTGTTAGAAGAATTTATTTCAAGAACTGCATCTTCCCCACTTGTTGTTTTTAAAAGATTAAAACGTGAAACCCCGAAATCTTGAGCCATTGTTTGACAAAATGTATTTAATGGGTTCCACCTTTTCTTGAAGCTGTTCGAATGTATATATTGTAGCGTAATACATATTCAATAAAGGATATTAATGGAACATATTGAGCAAGTTATTGTGAAACTTAGGTGATTTTGAAGCTTTAAAACCGTCAATTAGAGAAATAATAGGTACTCTAACCATTAGTGCATCAAAAATGTAATTTCTCTCTAAAATTTGCAGCCTTAAGTAGATAATAATCAAGAAAACAGTTTAAAATACTCGTCTTAGAGTCTTATGCTTTAATTAGCCAATCAGTAAGAAAGATTACTTTCTAAATGTACTAAAGTACATCAACGTAATACCCAAAATATTAAAGTGTAGTTGAGTTCTCCAGAGGATTTAATATTTAATCATGTGTTACAAAGTTTCAAATGAATTTCCACTGTGTTATTATTTTTTTGTATTTCATCATACTTTATTGATTATTTTGTCCTCTGAATCTGCGTTACTGAGAGTTTCTGTTGACACAGTCCCAAGTTTATTTTCTCTATACATAATACTTAAACACACTTTTAATGGTGAAAGCATATGAAAGCAAATAAAGAGCAGTCTTACATAAGGATTAAGTCAATCCCTCTGGCAGAAAAAAGCTGCATCATGAGTAAAACGATCCTATAAAGTTGATCTCAGCAACGTGAAAAAATAAGAGCTAATTTCTCTTCTATCTGTTGAAAGATCACCGATTAGTGCTTGCTCCTTTCACAGAAGAACGCCAAACCAATCGTCGAAATCCCTCAGAGCTTAACGACCAATAAGAAGCTAGAGCCAGCTCGGCAGTTAGCACACAAAAAAAACCCATCGCAACAATTTCTTACTTGTCGTGGCAGCGACGCGAAAAACAAAAACAGGGAAGGACAGATGGAAAAGCAAAACGGTTCTTGTCGAACAAGTCTCCGCATACAACATTCGGCGGAAAAAAGGATGCATGTCGAGTGGAGTTGAAATATCACCCAGACTGTTCAGACGTTTTGTGATTGCGACTGCTTTATTTAGTCACTAATTAATTACGTGGTTAAAGGGTGGTGATTTACGTTGTTTTCCGGGTAAAAGTGTTTGTTATTATTAAGAGTGTTTTCCCCTTAAAGAAGTTCTTCCCTGATGAAATGAGGAGATAGAGAATTTAATAGATTAAAAATTTTTCATGTGTAAGTTTTGTTGTCACAGTATAAAATTGCTTGGTTATATTGAGTGATATTTATGGGAGTGAGTTTCTTGGAGTTTAAAACAGCTGGTTGAAATTGTTCTATTTTTTATGGTATGGGTAACATAAGACCCAATTTTTTTTTCTCAAGAACTTGTTTCCAGTTCTTATTTTAGTAGTTTTAATACGTGGGGGGATCACGATCGAATGCAACTCTCTCCCCAGAGCTAATTCATATCCTAACTCTATTTTATAAAATCGCTTTATACTATTTTCACTTATTTTGTTCGCTACACTTCGTTACGTTTTTACTGAAAAAATATTATTTATTGAAAAAAATCTGTAAAAATATCTAATGGATTAAAGGTAAAGAAAACATTGATACTTTGCTTAAAATGTCAGGTGACTCATAATTATACTTATTTGAGCTGCTCAGGATAAAAGTGGTATATGTACAAACATTAGTGTTCGGCAACTAGTGGTCAAAAAATAGTTAACTACCAACTACTAACTAAGTCTGGGAAATTGTAGTTGTGTCTAGTAGTTAACTATTTTTTCCTGGGACTAGTTGCAACTAGTAGTTAACTATTTCCCAAAGTAGTTAACTACTAGTTAACTAGTCTATTAAATTTCATAACCTACTTTTTGTCAAAATTCCAATACATCTTTCTTATCTATGTCACAAAAAACGTTTATACTTCGCGCAAAAATGGTCTTTATTTCTGGTTATGGTATTTGAGTACTCTACCTTAGATATAAATTTTAAATATCTTTTTAAATTTTAAATAAAAATATTTTTGAAGTAGTTTAAAATTTGGAAGTAGTTTTAACTAGTAGTTAATTAAAAAAGTAGTTAAACTAATAGTTGAACTACTTTAAACTAAAAGTAGTTAAACTACTAGTTAACTATTAGTTGATCGGTTGTTAACTACTAGTTGCAACTAGTTCTAATTAACTAGTGCCGAACATACAAAATTTGAGTAAATAATGTATTTGGATCTCTTTTAATATCCTTAACCTAGTGTGATGGTCGTCTAAGCCAAAATCTTAATAAGTGGCCCGTAATAGCTGCCTAAAAATGTCATAGGAACAACGCAGGCGCCGCAAGAGAAAACCCAGTTACTCAGAACTACGCTCAGTGGACTTATACCACTTTTATTCTAACCAGCTCATTAATCATCAAAACCTGGAATATCATCACTTTGCTAAAAGACCTAACATTAACTTGAATACTTTACTTTACAATGGTTAGACACCTTTTTCCATCTCAGTGCCATTTGAAGATACTGTAAGGATTCAATAAAAAGTATTACCTCAGATCTTATAATAATAATCCTAGATCCTAAATTTTTCCTTTGTTACTGTCCTTGGAATTATTCATTTCTTGAATCGTAAGAAAAAGTATTAGAAAAGTGAAAAGTCTTAGTTCTCTAATACTTTCTGAAAATTTAGATAAACTAGTATTCTCCAAGCCAAAAAGTGTTTCCATGCAAAAAAAGTTCTCAGACAAACCATAAAACAATCCAAAGTTTAAATGGTTAGTTTGACATAAATGGTTCGCTCTTGTTTTTGGAAATATACGGTTCTGTGACAGAATATACAAGTGGGAGCTATAAATTGGGAAAATCTTGACCACTTCCTGAACATAAAAAATTCTCAGAGTTTATATTCATTTCCAATATATCAACGCTAAATGTTAAGCTGGATAAGTCATTTAAGTGTCACATTTATTTCCTATATCCTTCTCAAGCCAGTGGTTTTATTCTTATCCTTTAAGTATTGGTTCTTCGTATTTAGATTTTTGTTCTTCAGTAGAAATAGCATATAGCGCAAAATAGTATAGTAGCCTCCCACTTAACCAAACCTAATGGGAAGCTGGTAAAACGAAAGTTCAGTCAAAGATAATGAACAAAAATGTTATATTTAATCGTAGGAAGTGTTTTTTTTTCATAGTTAATATAGCTTCAATTTATTACAACAGCGTTTTGTACACCATCAGGATGAATGTTAAAAAAAATTCGGTCCTTTTTTTTTTGCTGAAGGATCGAAATTCACATCTTGTTGCATCTTTTTCTTCAGTTTCTTCTTATTTATTTTGTTCTTTAAATTAATTACGGCCATTTAAAGCTGAGATCTGGTAAAATGGAAATCTAATTTTAGAATTAATCCACAATTGTGTACTCCTATTCGATTAAAAAAAATTTTTGTAATAATTTCTGTGATTGGAATATCTAAATAATAATGAATCTATTTAATAGGGTTAAAAAAGCTGAAATCGGCTATTCCAGGTTTTACACAAAACTTTAAATTTATAGAACTCATTTAATCATAGTTTGTTTGTTTATTTATTTCCTTATGGATTCAAGCAATAAAATTAGGGGGGTCAAACTTATAGTTAAAAGCATGTGACGATTGTTTAATATGCTTCTGAAGCTGGAATTTATTTTTAAATTGTTAGGGTCTTAAGGTATTAGTGTTTCTTTCTTATTTTTTTATAGATTGTAAGGTTTTAAGTTTTTGTCATAAGAAATTTAATTTAATTTATTTTAACTATGGGCTGTTGAATAGAGGGATTATCAATTAATATTTTATACATTACTTGTATTTGAATAGTGATTGATTTGGAATTACACATCTAGTAATTTATTACCGTGTACAATACATATCTTGAAATTTAACTGAAAAACAAAAGTTGAATATTGATTCTATTTCATGTTTGTGTGAAATTGGTCTATTTATCCCTGAATTAAGGGAAAAAAATCTAGAAAATTTACTTTAAAAACAGCTTGTTTAATTACAGTTTATAAAACATAAATCATATGTAAAGGAAGAATTTCAGAGCCTGTCAAGCATAATCTAGACTAGACATTATAGTAGTTTAGCTACATAGTATTTTTCATCCCATAGGATGAAATTAAATTATCTCTCTAACCCACCGAAATTTAGTCTTACTTTGAATTTTTCTTAAAATGCTCTTGGATAAAAACTGCTTGGAAAAAAATTCAGATAATTAATTCATATGAAAAGTAGGTTTTAAAAGAACATAGTTTTTACGTCAAAAGAGAAAAGCAATTACTTCTTATCCAAGTAGTGTGAAATTAATTCTCATAAACTTGACACACTGCACAAATTTCTTCTTTATGCCATGGGTATTAAAAAAATGTTTCTTGTAGTTTAAGTTTTATATACACTTACTAAGGAATGAATAAATAGATATTTTTATGATGTTGAGCTGTATGATAAATAAAAGTAGGTCAGGCTACTTATTTAATAGTGTGAACCATAAACATGGGCACACTATAAAAAATGACCTGTTGAAATCGTAACCGATACAGGTTGCCTCTGTACGTGATACGATTATGCTCAAATATAACAGGATTTCCCTCTAAAAATTACAGGGGTTTTCTGGTAGGATAGCTGACAGGATTTCTTTTTTAAATCAACAGGTTTTTTAGAGTGTAGAAAATATAGTGTTAAAGAAAAATGTTGTTTGTAAACTTACGTGTTTGGAAAACTAAAGGGGGAAAATGCGTATTGGAACCAAATTTGAAAAAAAAACCCGTACGTATATGGAATTTAAATGCGATTTCAATAGAGCAAACTATCAACATGTGGGTTATGGTCTACATACGGGCTATTTCCGATGGTTGGGAGAAGATATTTCTGTGCAACATTGAGAGTGTCAACAAAGGGAATACCGAAGGGGTAAGAAGAGAGGATGAGGATTTTCCAACTTTAACTGTTTCATAAAAAATCATAGCAGTTGCTACAATGCCATACACATAGATTTTCGAAGACATTGTAGTGTTTTTTTTTTTTATTTAATATACTATTATGCGCATTCTTTATACTGGTAGCTCGTGTTAGGACCATAATTTCAATAATTTTAAAAATTATATGGTGTCAGGAAACAAAAGCTGGTTAATTGCGAAATTTGAACCTTCATACTATTAATTTTAAGATGTTTTTTTAGCATTATAGGAATCAAAATTATGCATTTAGAGTGATCGGGGGGAGTTTTTAGGTGCCAAAATAAAAGCGGTAAGGGGACATCCATAAATTACGTAAGGTGTCCCCCCTCCCCCCTTGGTGAGATTTAGTGAGATTTTGCTGGACCCCCCCTCCCCACGTGAGATTTACCTGCAACTTTTCAAAAATGATTTTACTTTCTTATACTTAAAAAACAAAGAAAATCGTATAATTTATAAATTAAAAGTTGACGTGAGATTTTAATCGACACCCCCTTGGTGAGATTCCCCCCCCCCTCCCCCCCTTTTTGACCTCACGTAATTTATGGATGTCCCCTAAAGCGTATTTCGTCCATCTTCTGTACATTTGCATGTTTTTCATTTTATATTATATTGTATTACACCATTTGATTTAACTTATCTTATATGGATGCTAAGTAAATTATTTCAAACAACAAACAAGTACATATATTTTTTTAAACCTAATAAAGCCCACCTATACCGTCACACTTTAACAGCCTATCGATAATATTAGCACCAAGGGTGCTTATGTTAAACATCAACGTGCGATATACACGCGTGCCGTGCTGTTAATATGCCAATTTGAATCATCAACGTCCTGTTTACAACATCCCATTATTCCAAATCTCATAAGCGTCGGCTGTGGTCAATAGCATGTTGAACTACAACAAGCTTCTCTCTTGATCAGGGGGTAGTGTTGGATATTCAAACTCACACTGTTTGTTGAATCAGAAATTTGTTGTTTCGGGGAAAACTATTGTCGATTAATCGGAATAATGTTGTTCAGTACTAGTTGATGAAAGGGGTACTAAATGGTAATGGACCTAATGGTTATTATATTGCTTCAGTTTAACTATAACAGCAATTGTTTAACTACACCTGGAAGTTCTGAGTACATAAATTGCATTATATCTTTCTTTATTATGAGTTAGAGTGCCCGTCCACTACTAACCCTAATGGGATCCGAAAGCTAGTTTGTAAACCACTTGTTTATATATTCGTATTTTCTAATACCCTGTACAATGTGCAAACGGTTATTCATAATTTGACTTGGCTACGCTGGTGGCGTCAAAACAGAGTGACTGCCTGCCGGGCACCGCTTTGGCTTTGGATTTTTTATAGTAGCCAAACTCGCGCTTTCTCGCGAATCAACGATAATATACGAGAACTGCAGTATTTGTTTATTTTTTAAATGGCGGCATAACGAAGCGATGCTGATGCGGGTGGATTGAATTGATATTATGTAAATAAAGTTAACTTAATGTTCATATTGATTTCTTTTTCTTTTTTACACTAGTTGTTTTGTATTTTAATCAAATTCAAATATTTAAAACTGTGTTGTTGCTTGTTTTGGTTTTACCAATTGATGTGATGATGTGACTACGATGTATTGATTGAATGTTTTAATTTTAATACATGTTAGTTAGTTAATAATACTCTAACTCTAATTAAGATTACGTCAATAAGGTATTATGTTTTTTATTTGTTTAACTTGTAAACTTAAAGCAAAAATAGATTGCCCATTTTGAAATAGAAAGTCTATTACGAAACGAAAGTTAATACTACTTGTTGACTTGATATATAACGTAATGTAGGACATCGTCGCTCTGATTAAAAATTTTCGTGTGCCAAATTATGTTATCCACATTCGACTTTTTATTTTGAATTCTGATCACACACAGATTAATGTGATAATAACTAGAATCACCGATTTTAAAAAAAATTACTTTAACGTGTATACTAATAGAGAAAGTGAGAAATATTTCTACGCTGTGAAAAGTGTAGAATTTTACATGCAGTAATTTGTAATCACAGCGACAATTTAAAAATATACAAAAGGAAATATATATTATAGGTACTCTATAACAAGTAAAAGTTTGTTTTTTTCTCTATATAGTACTACAAAGGTAAAAAGGAGGGCTACAAGACTTAAGAGATATGTTTATGACACAAAATAAATAGAAATGGACCTTGAATGTGTCAGAAAATAGTTGGTTGACAAAAAGTTCCTTGATTTCTTGTAAAGAGAGAGATTTAATACCCAAATTTTACTGATTTTTAGTAAACCCCCATTTTATCTTTGATTTTCTACTTACTTTCTGATGTTTTAGCTAATTTTTCTTTGAAAGTAAACAAGGTTGAAAATATAAAAGCTGAATCTCAAAAACAATGTAAACAAGCTTTTAAAAAAGGAATACATGTTTATAAAATTAAGTATAAATATGCAATCTTCTAACAAATATAGCAGCATTACTATTTTACAGTAGTCTGCACTGCACCTTCTTATCTGTTAAAAGTTTATATATTTTGTTTGTTGGGTTTTTTTACAAAAAAAAAGGTTTGTTATCTTTTCTACCCCCATGTTATAGGGCAACTGTGGACAAGTTAGGGGACTAATGGGATGAGCAATATAATAAAACTTAATAAAAGGAGTATGAAAATAATTATATCAATAATATTCAAACTAAGAAATCATTTTGGATTTTAATTCATACTACTAATTTTAACAAAGAATAAAACAATTTTTTATAAAATTACTTTTTAGGAAGAATCTTTTTAAAATATAACATGTTTAAATATATTTTTACTTTATTTATAATTTGAGATATCAGATTTATCTGAGAAGAAAAGGTAAGCAATCTGCCACCACTATTAAGTAGTTGTAAGACTTAATAGTATGATCATTATGATGTAACCAAATAAACATATTAGAAGAAAATATATCCTGTGCTGTTTTTCCATCTTTTATTCATAACTTGTAGATTGAGTACTTAGATTATAGATTAATCCATTCTGGATTATAACTGTAAAAAAAGTAGCAGTATTATTTTCTAAAAAAACATTTAAGTTTATGCTTTTAAGTACTAAGTAAATATTTTTCAATTATATTATTTGTAAATCAAGGATGTAATAAACTCAAAAACAGATAGTTTGTAATTTTACAGTCAAATAAGCCTAAATTAGGTATGCTTTTGTGTGTTAAGCATTTAAAAAATAGTACAGAATGCTAAAGGAGTTGTGAGATAGCTTTAGTAGGAAATAATAGGGCATAAATATACTAAATGTTAAACTGCCTGAACCACAAATAATTGGTATGAATCGAACCCAGTCCTATTTATCATTCAATTTCGACTTAAATACCTTCAAGGTTCGTAAACTTTTATATTTTCCTGAAAATCCTATAATACCATATTCATTAGCAATAATAGATTTTTAAAATTCATAAGTAAAGAGGATAAATTTCTCTTAACGAAATTACATATAATCGATTGTTACTTAATAAGAAATATCCCCATTCTAAACGTAGGGGAGAATGTGACACATTTATTTTTTTCCATATTAGAAATATTTTAGTAAATATTTATACATCACTGAATTCAGGTCTAGCAAATATTTGCAGCATGAATTATCATGACAGTTTTTTACTGAGCAAAAAAAAAGAACAATTTTGTTTTCAATAAGACATAAAAAGTATTAAATTTGGTGATGTATTTTATTTTGCAAGTTTTTAAGAATATTTTAATTTAATTTAAAGACAGTTTTAGGTACTACAAATATTGGAGAATACTAGTGGGAAATTTTCCAGTCTAGAATTATAAATTTTTACATTGTGTGGACTAATAGAACAACTTAATGTGGCTGAATATTTCTTTAAAATAATTAATTAATATAATTTTCAATAGGTATCCTATAAAAGAAATCTTACATTCTTAATTCTATTGCATGTCCCAATAGATCTCATATGTGGGGCTAATGGTAAAATAGTATAAAATTACATAAGTTCACAAAGATGAACAATGTTTATTAATTTCCAGAAAAATCTTAATTAACTAAAAAGTAATATACAGGGTGTTTCAAAAGTCCTTTCACGGCTTTTATTTAGAACCAACGTCTCCTAGGGTCATGGAAGTAAGGTGTACCCCTAGGTAAGTGACTGTGGAGAATCCATTGAGATGACTTACAGCGGCCCTAGCGGCGAAATAAAAAAGTTTAAAAAATTAATTAAAAAACTAAAGTAGATAGAACGAAACTTTCAATACAAATATTGTTGGAAAAATCATAAAGAACACACAGAAAAAAAATCATGAAAATATCTGAAATATTCGAGGAGATATAGTCCAGTAACCAGGTAGTTTTTTCGGGAAAAAAATCCGGAAGTTTTTTTTCTTAACGGTTTTATATGTTTTCGAGAGTGCTGAATCCGAATCTGGACTTTGCATACAAAATTTCAAATGACATTTTGGTGAAAATTCGAAAAAACCTAAAAATATCACCCCGTTTTCTGATTTTCTGCTTGTAGAAGGGAAAGTATGGGTTTCTCGTGAAAACGTTAATTATAGAAAATAAAGAAGATAAAACAATCTACAAAATTGTCAATTACAACTTTTTTGTCAGACCAATAGTTGAGCTTTTAAAGCACACTAAAAATCTGGTAATATTCACTCCTGAGGCGAAAAATTCAAAATATATATTGTGAAAAAAAGTCACATTTTGATTTAAATAAATAGGAAACACAATACTTTAAAAATTTCTTGTATGATTTAATTTTAATTTTTATCCAAATTATTATTAATTATTTTTAGGCTTTTTCGAATTTTCACCAAAATGTCATTTGAAATTTTGTATGCAAAGTCCAGATTCGGATTCAGCACCCTCGAAAACATATAAAACCGTTGAGAAAAAAACTTCCGGATTTTTTTCCCGAAAAAACTACCTGGTTACTGGACTATATCTCCTCGAATATTTCAGATATTTTCATGAATTTTTTTTCTGTGTGTTCTTTATGATTTTTCCAACAATATTTGTATTGAAAGTTTCGTTCTATCTACTTAAGTTTTTTAATTAATTTTTTAAACTTTTTTATTTCGCCGCTAGGGCCGCTGTAAGTCATCTCAATGGATTCTCCACAGTCACTTACCTAGGGGTACACCTTACTTCCATGACCCTAGGAGACGTTGGTTCCAAATAAAAGCCGTGAAACGGACTTTTGGTTTTGAAACACCCTGTATATTAAATTTATATAAAAAAATATGTTAACGCATTTAGTACCCTTATTTAAAAAATTTCCTATTAGCCCACACTTCCCCCTACTTATTTAAAAATTAAACTTAAATCATGAAATATACTACTAGTTACAAATAAAATAATACTAGTATACCTAATATATAAAAATAATAACATTTTTTTCTTTACCACACTTCTTTTTTATAAAAATAAAAGTTCTTGCAGTCCATGTTCTGCCTTTACAAAAAGAAGTTTATTAAAAAAAAAATCTACGATAAAAAACAATAGACAAAATATCAAAGCAAAGGCGTTTCCATGGAGACAGGGTTGCAACAGTTACAAAGCGAAGTAATGCCAAAAAATGAAGCACATCCTTTTCTACTGATTTGGCAAGCTTGGCGTTGCTGGTGCCCGGCAGGCAGTCACTTTGTTTTGACGCGTCCTGGTGCAGTAATTCCTTTCCATAACGAAGTAAGAATATAGTATCCTATACGAGAGGAAATTTCGTCCCCTGTAAAGACCTGGAGCTCCCAGGTGACTGTAATATTGTATTCTAGTGTATTTCTTGTTTATTTAATAAAAAAAATATTTTATGTTATTTAATTTAAATATTTAAATTATAAAGAGAAGCCTCTAACTTTAAAAAAATATTCATATATAGCCTTTTGTTCTACCAATCCTATTTAGAAAAAAAATATTTTCTTATTTTATTAGGGTCAGGTGGGGTAAAACGGCCACAAAATAGTCTATTTTTAACTTTGCAAGGCTGTAGTTTTAAAACTATAGGAAAAAATTACACTTTTGAGGAAAATTTTACATTACACTATTTAAGAGTTGCTTCAAATTTTCTTGGGCTTCTTTTTAAATTATAAAACAGTTTAATTAAACTTCTTTTAGGCTTAATTTTATGACCATTTTAACCCCATATAAAATATATAAAGTTTTCGGATGCTTTTAATGGAATTTTGTTTAGTGTGGGCCCTCTACTCCATCTTATAAAAAACCCTACTAATCTCAACTCTATTTACCAAAAGCAATAAAGACTCCAAACCTCAGTAACCCAAACAATTTTTCATCTAGACAATCGAAAACTAAAAAAAAAAAAAATCATTCAAGAAGAACTCGATCTTCTCAGCGCGATTCTTCTTTTCGATTTTCTTTCAAACGCGACACGTACTTCATTACATTTCCTTTCCAAATCGACGGAAGCCTTTTCGAATCAATTCTTGACGGCGTCTATCAATATAATCACTCCGAAACTCGAATTTTTTTTTTTCTTCCGATGCAGCACCACTCACGAACCGCGTCCGATATGGGACTTTTTGTCATCTGATCGTCAAGAGCTTCAAGAAAGAAAATCCTTTTCACTTGGCCTGTGCATGAAACTAAATATTTGAAGGCAGTAAATAGTATTTTTTGTAAGATTTTTTTTGCAGTCTCAAGGAGGTAACCAACCCTTACTTCAAAGCTGGAGTTTTTTTTATCTTTTGGTTTCAGACGAACACTTGGTGAATTATGAACCTTCTAGTTTTGTTTAGGCAACATTTTTTTATTGGTTGTGAGGTTAACCCATTAAGTGCCAAAGCTTCTTGTATTCGCTACTCTTTTCTACTAATGATGATGGCGTTTTGACTACAATAATTATTATTATAGTAAATTATAGTCTATTAATTACAGATAATTATGTATGTGACTAGTATAGACCGTGTTTATAATGATAATAATTTTAATCATGTAGTGTAATTTGTAATCTTTCCTAGGATTTATTATATTTTCGTTATGATCTAGTTAATTTAGTAAACGAGTCATGTAGGAAGCGAAGTGATCATGTAATGTAATAGCGTAACTTTGTAGGAAAATCTTTTCTAGGATTTACTATAGTAAAATATTTTATTTAGTTTGTCATGACAACAACGACGAGTAACTATCTATATGAGACCAATCAAATGGAATTGTAAAAGTTTTTGTTTTGTAAATATTAAGATATAAGAAGAGGAAAACACTAAAAAACAAGTAGCCTATAAAACCTTGGAGTATAACCAGAAACTTCTGCTGCATTTCCCCAGGTTTTTCAGATGATCAGTGTGATCGGTTCTTTGATATTAAACTCAATTTTTTATTTTGTGCAATAACCCTGGCCGTACCCTTAGCGCGTAATTATTTTGTAACTATTTTCAGGTTAAAAATTTCTATTTCTTTCTCAAAAAAATTTTTTGCTTCGCCTAAAAACGACAATGATAAAATTGAGCTTCGGATGTATTTATTTTTGTTGTTCTTTATACTTTTTTGTTTTGATGTTGGTTTTCTCTCTTATTCTTCATCAATTTTGTTCCTTCAATTATTTCTATATACGAAAAACAGAAATTAAATAGAAAAAGTAGGCAGCAAAAGAAAACTGCTTCATGAATAATTTACTGGGGTTTTGAATAATATTTTTTAAAACTTTCTTCCGTGATGTTAAATATCTCAATAGTAATTAATGCTTTCAAAAAGTTAATTGGTTTGTCTTTTTTAAAATTTTCATTATTTAATTAAAAATAACATTTGAATGAAGCTTCGCCAAAACCTTTATCGAGAGGAGGCATGTAGCGTTAGTTTTACTTCAAACAAAAAAAAATACACTAAAATTTTAGTGGTAATAAAATAATGATTTTTATGAGATATTTACCTTGTGAATTTAAAACTATATATTGAGATAAAAAACATGTTTTTTTATGAGCCTTATATATTTCTCGTTTTTAAAACTAATTTGTTTCATTATTTTGATTATTATAAGAAGCATAAATTAAGTCAAGGTCTACCATAAAAACTTTAGTAAATACATATACAGTGCTGCTAAAATATTTTAAAAGATATTTTATTGATTTTTTGTACAGCAGTTTAGAAATGTGAAAATAAAATAAAATTACATTAAATCTTATTTAATAAAAAAAATAGGGGCAGCACATAAAAAATTTCATGATGGAATACTTAAAAGATACTTTCGGTCCCTTTCTTAAGAGACAAATGGCATATCTGAAGTTGAGCAGATTTGGGGAAATTTTACTCTAACTCAATTTTAAAGTAGTTTCACTATGCTTTTATTTAAAAATCTACTGATATTTCGAATCTATCATGCTTATATTGAACTAAAAAAACTTTCAGTAAATCATAATATATAAAAACAGCTTTCCACATTAGATCCCCTTCTCTCATATTTTTCATTTTACAATATATTTTATTGCTTTTCATTTCAATTTCTTTTAAATTTGAATGAGACCGATATTAGCACATAGATGAATAGTTAGATCTAAAACTAGTAGTGAACACATAAGTTACTTGATATTTAGTTAACATTTAGAGAACCCGACTTTTATTCAAATTCATTTATGATCAATTAATGAACACAATGAACTTAATTTTGAGATATTTTACAAAAGTTTTACATTTATCTTCTAAATTGAAATATTTTATTATAGGGACTTTTCACAGAATTTGGGAACTTCGCAGTTCGTGATATCCTTATATCTTTTATAAACCAGAAAAATTGTTAACATCATCAGGATTAAACATTTCAACATTTCAAACTTGGTATAAAATATTTGCCATGCGCTCTCAAAAATATGGAGGACTTACTGGGAAATCCTCTCCTGATACCATTAATACTACAAAAGTTTTATAATAATTTTTAAGATATCTAGATGTCTCAAGAGTTTTCATCTGAGTTTGTAGCCAAAAACTAGTATAAAACCTTGGAAAAAGTACTAAGTTTATATTCCGTATAAAACTAACATAGATTTTCGTAAATATTCCCTTGAAGTTCTCCAAACATTTATTTCGGATATCAAATGATCTGATTTTACCGTATATCACTATTGTATTCTTTAAACTCTCACTTGGATTGAAAAATTTTACTCGTATTTTTCTCTCTCCTTTTTAAAGAAAAGATTCTAATAAATGAATGTAACCTCAATGGTTGGAAACATATTCATGGTGTAGAAATATTTGAAGATATCCATTTATTAAAACGCATGTTTCTAAACGTCTGAACCGACAACCTATGTAACATTCCATTTGATAAATTCTCTGTGTATACATCGCGATTCTCTGTCAGATATATTTTTTTCCTGAGAGGAATGCTCAGAATAGATTGCAAAGAGGCTGGATATTTGCACTTGGATAACTGATAAATGGCTCCCAAATAGAAGTGGGGCAGTATCTCTCGATCGCTCCTAGAAAAAATATTTCATTCTTAGCAAGTTCTACTTCAGTTATGAAATGATGTCAGAATTGAGCCCATTAATTTTGAAGATTGGAAATTTTAAGCTAAATTCTATCATATAGGAGTTTCACTTTAATGAAAGAGTATATCAATAGAATGCCTTCTAGTTAAATCATTGTTAGGGGGATTTTTTTATCATATGTGCTCTATTTTAACTTATACGGGATCTAAAGATTATTATTTTCGTCAACCAGAGATACTTTGGTAAGATCTTATATGGTAAAAATGCAACATTCTTTTGCTTTTGTTCAAAGCGTCAATTTTGTGCTAATTAAGTTAAATAATAAATCAAACTATGTTTCAACTGATAGTAAAATATGTTATTTTAGGAAATATTATAAATATGCAAGAAATGTATATCCCGTTGGAACGATCTGTAAATTATAAAGTATCTTGAAATCATTAAGTGAAAAAACGATAGTGTATTAGAAGTTTCAGAACTGTTGGTTTATTAAATCATCATAACAGAAATATTCCCGTATTTATTTCTGTTACGGTTTAATAAGCAGCCAGCAGAAATACGGTAGCTGCTTAAAATATTTAGTCGAATGTGAATCTTGATTTTTGATCCTGGCCAAATGATTAATGATCCAAAGAGGACCTTTCGAACAGTTTCCCTCGATATGTTATTTATCTATCACCAGTAATTCCGTCATAAATATGGCTTACACGAGAGATCGTTACCTGAAAGGATGCTCATCATTTGCGGGTAGTTATGCTGTCTGTTGGTTTCATATTGGTATGGAATTATTTAGAGTACCTACATTCAATAAATATAGGTATATGTTTCAGGAGGAAATAGTTTTAAAAAGTAGAGAACTATATTTATGTGTATGTTCGCATCATAGAATCGAGAAATCTCGAATCGAGGAATTGTATGGTATACTTGTGCTTTTTGCATTAAGAAATGAAAAATGACATTCTATGAACTTAATAACTTTAAAATTAGCATAAAATCAAAAATGCACCAAAAATGAATTTTTTCTTCAAAAAACTATTTTAATACCAATTATCTATAACCTAACTAGGCTAATTTTAAATTTCCGATAATCCTTAGCATCTTTTCTTACCAATGAGTAAAAACCGATTATTTATAAATTAATATTTTCGGAGAATAAAGACTTAAAAGAAGTAGGAGCTCTAGTTTCTTAGAAAGCACATCTAGGATTATGGGGATTATCAAGAAAAAAGAGGTTCAGTGTACATTTTAGCCTAAGAAGGATCGAAATAACACTATCGTTTATCATAGGATTACGATGCGTACATTTTTGACATCCATTCTGTTTCTAAAAAGCTACCTTTTTCCCCAGAAGTTCTCTTGGAAAAGGATTATAAATATGCTTTTCCGAAAATTCTACTTCTAAGATTTTCACTTTTGAATAAACTATTATCAGTTGCATGTGTGTACTAGTATTACGTTTTGCTACGACATTATTTTTGACGATAAATTACAAATTAGAAGGCTATTAATTCCATTAGCTTTTTTTGTTTGAAATATCACGTAAATTTTTAACATCTAAACATAAAGTATTTTAGACTTTTTAAAATATTTAAATAATTGGTAAGTGTGAAGGTAATTTACGAATATTTAAGCAATCAGAAGTAATTTAAAATACCTTGTAAAACTATAGCACCCAAACGACATTTTAAACTTTCGAAAGTGTATTAAAAATTGGTTTGGATTTCTTTTTGTATGATACAAGATGAGTAATAAAGTAAGTAATTAATAATTGACAATCAGACATAGGTTTAGTTTTAGGTTACTACGTTATATAATTTTTTAAAAATAAAAAAAAAATTCAAATTTATTTAAAAAAGATTCAAATATTTAAATCAACCTCCCATATTTAGTTAGATACATTTCATTCTTACTTATATTTTTTCTGCATTAAAAACACCTTTAAATAACCTATAGAGCATTTTCAATCACATGACTCGGACCAAACAACGGCCTTAGCAACAGAAGATGTTACAGTTTTTTGCCCTACAGAGGTTAACAGTTACAGAAAATGACTAGCCGTGGAATTCTTCTATTAGAGCATTTGCAATCACGTGATCCCATACCTAAAAACAGCCTTAGCAACAGATAAACAACGGCCTTAGCAACAGTTAAAAGCCCTACAGAAGGTACACAGTTAAAAGAAAATAACCGGTTGTGACGTCACCTGAAAACACTCTATAGAGCATTTTCAATCACATGACTATGCCTAACAACGGCCTTAGCAACGTTGTTTTATTCCTCCAAGTGACGTCATGTGCGAATGCTCTATGGTATAACTTTACCACGGCTTACTAGATACTATAGATAGTATCTAGTAAGCCGTGACTTAACTGAAAGTACTAGTAATCATTTAACTGTTTGAATGATTTTATGAACTTTATAGTTCTTAATTAGAATTCGATTAAATTTTATATATTTTTCGACTAACATAAATTATTCCATTCAGGTATAAAGGTATTACGGTTAAAGCAGGAATGGAAAAGATAGTCCCCATTTTAACATGTTAAAATGGGGATTATATCCCATTATTGCCTTATCCGTAACATAATATAGACATATAAGTATTACAATCTCAGATAAGCTAATTAAAGGTCGAGATAAATTGCTTGTAAATTTTTGGTATTCTCTGCTTAGGATTTAAAACCAGTAAATACATTAATCAATGCCTTATATGCCTCTGGGCATGAACAGAAGTGATGATGATAAAATAAATTAATCTTCTCAAAATACGTTTAGAGCTGAATTTAGAATTTACCATAATATCAATTTGGTGTTCCATAGTAGACTAGAAATTGGCAATGTCCTGTTTACTCTTCTGTTCACTTCAACCTTTAAGGAATTGGATATACTACATTGAAAAGCCTTACTGCATTTGACTCGAGATATAGTATTAGAAGGGATATTTTTAGAGTCAAAATTAAATGGCTATTTAAACTGCATGGCCATTGAAATTGGAATGGATCAAACGAATCTGGAGGAATTTAAAGGATTAGAGCTACTTGATTCGTGAAATATTTGAAAGGGGAAGGATTTAATTTTGAAGTGAGTTAGGTTTATTTTATCTGTTAAAATAGGTTGATGCAACAAAATTTTACTTCAGTTAACTTTCTAAATTCCTTTGAATGTTAACTATATGCGAATGTTTTTAACTAAGTAAGCTAGTTATTTTCTTTCACTTTTTGATGAACTTTTCTTTTAATCATAGAAAAGGGTTTTGTGGAAAAATATATTTAAAAAAAATTGAAAGTCTTAAGAGGTCTGATTTCTTATCAAAAATATTTTAAAACAACTTTTTAAAGATTCAATGAAGAATCTATGTAAAATTCATAGGGTTAAAAATATCCATACTCAAACAGCAGAACATACTTAAAATCATGATTTTCCGTAAAATTGAAATAAAAATAGAATATCCCGTTGAAAAAGCTTTAAAACACCCAGTTAAATGCTTTATAAACTTATGTTTAACTTCCAAATGTTTAACTTTAAAAGCATTTCATTGAATTTTTGAGTAGTTGGAAGCGATATGAGTATTTCTCCTTCAGGGTGTTTTCATTTGTACCTTTTATGCTCTTTAACTTTAAAAAAAAAATATTATTTTTTTTTCAAATTGCGATTTGAAAAGTTTTTTGTTAAAGTGAAAAATAGTTTTGGACGGGTAACTTTATTTTGTAAAAAAAAAAAATCTTGTGTATGGTCTTTTAGACAGGATGACAAATAGAAAATCCTTCAGCATTGAATTTGGTGATAGTTAAAAATACTTCTAAAATCTTAGTTATAAGTAATTCAAATAAAAGTGAAAATATTTAATACAAATTCAATCTGTTTCGATAAACGGAAAACCGGTTTATATTAAGTATAGGTACAAATACAAAGTAAAACAGAACTTTTTTTTGCAGATTTCAGAATGGCCAAAATAATGCGACGAAATGCAGAATTTTTTTTTATTAGATGGAGGTAATATATGCAGTAAATGCAAAGTAGCAAATAATGAAAAACACGCTTAAAATTTACATACAATTAAATGTTATACACAATTACACACTGTCGATTTACAAGTTAGATTTGGAAATGAAAAGTAGTACAACGCATGGTATCTAGAACCTATAGGTATCAAATAATAATTCAATAAGTATGTATTGCTTTAAAAATGTCTTAACTCAAAAAGTTTCTTTTACTTACCTATATCATTACTACAAGAACGGCCCGACTTACAAGTTTGGGGGCCCAGGGCAAAAGACCCATTTGGACCCCCCCCCCGACATGCCTTAAAATAAAACTTACAATTTGACTTAAAATAACAAAATCCTCTTTGAACCAAGTGTAAACTCTGCGTAAAAATTGTTCGTTCAAAAGCTTTATAAGCTTAGTAATTTTATTTTACACATATTTCACATTTTCTTAGCTTTCTAAGTATTTTGGGGACCCCTTTGAAATGGGGGCCCTAGGCAAGTGCCCCGAATGCCCTCCCAGAAATCAGGCTCTGATTACAAGTAATAACATATTTATCAAAATTACATGTAAACCACTGTAAAAACACAAAAATATCCCAGGTTAAAATTTTATAAACAGTCCTAAAAAGAGAAGCTAGGAGTTATGGGATTAATATTACACAAAAGTTAGAGTTTATAAATTTTTGATTGCAAATAAATATCCCAAAAGTAAGTTTAGTACGAATGCTAGAAATACTATTAATAAAATCCAGAACGAAATAATATTTCAAAACAGCTTCCATCATCCCTTTAAACCATAACAGCATCAATTTCGAATCCCATCTCTCCTCACCATTTTTCAAAGCCTGATCCCTTCGAAAAACTTTAACCTACACGCTTTAAAACCGCCCTAATCACAATTTATTTCCCGCAAAAACCAAACCCAAACCACAGCGAAAAATCCCACACACAATCCCATACATCAAAACCCCCTCCCCTTCCCCCCACAGAAGCCATGATTTATCACTCCTGACGTTTACGAGGTGAGTAATGCCCTCCTGGTACATGCCCTGTACACTTCCCTCAGGTAACCACCCCTGGTACTAATTTAGTGCCTTCCAACATCGAAATAAAAATGCAAACCTTCTATTAATATTCATACCCCGTAATTCTCTCTTCTCTAAATATAATCCGTGGAGGTTTAACGACCGAGACAGGTTGGCCCGTGAAAGTGTGCTTATTAAATATATACTATATCGCGTTCATGTGTGGATACTTTCTAGTAATTAATATCATCTGCTGAGAAAGTAATGGAGACGCCTTTTGCCGTGACGTAATTTGCCTTCGGTTTGGTTGGTGGACGTAGTGTGCGTGGAATGTTTACTGTGGTGTTTCGGAAGTAATGGCGCTGTGTTTAAAATTAGAGTAAATTGCGGTGATAATATGAGAAGTGGAGAGAGCGGTTAAGATTGTCAGAAGTTCATTTTGGTACTCTGGTTAATGAAACGGGTGCTATAGAGCATTTTCAATCACATGACTCTGACCTAACAACGGCCTTAGCAGCAGAAGGTGTTACAGTTTTTTGCCCTACAGAGGTTAACAGTTACAGAAAATGACTAGCCGTGGAATTCTTCTATTGGAGCATTTGCAATCACGTGATCCCATACCTATAAACCGCCTTAGCAACAGATAAACAACGCCCTTAGCAACAGTTAAAAGCCCTACAGAAGGTACACAGTTAAAAGAAAATAACCGGTTGTGACGTCACCTGAAAACACTCTATAGGGAAGGATGCGCACAGTTTTTAACAAAATCACTTGACAAACAGGTTTTAAAAAAGTTAAACTGAACCTTCTGTGAGTCTTTTGTATTTCATTAACAGGGATCCCAGCCGATTCGGTAGAAATATCACTAAGGTAACATGAGAAAAAGTTTCAACGTAAAAAAAAACAACATTTTTTTTTTCTTTTTAAAATTCACCTTTATATAGGTACACCTATAGAGCATTCGCAAATGACGTCACTTGGAGGACAAAAACAACGTTGCTAAGGCTGTTGTTAGGGGCGGGATATAGAAGCATCCAATAGAAGCATTCGCACATGACATCACTGGAGGATAAAAACAACGTTGCTAAGGCCGTTGTTAGGTATAGTCATGTGATTGAAAATGCTCTATTCACCTACTGGAGGACCGGTGAAAAAACTGCAGGTAAAGTTTCGGACCAACTTATGAAAAAAATTCGGTCGCTAGTGTAATTTCAATGTTTCTTTTTCGACAATGGTTTTTATCTTTTTTAAAAGGAACTTGTGTAGTAACTTCACTTATTCTACTAACCTTGGTTACTTCACTGGACAGCATAATCCTCATTTTTACTCGTTACCCTTGGCAGTTAATCCCCAAAATATTGGTGAGTTTTCCCCCCAAATTTTGAGTGTGCTGGCAAAATTTTCATTGCCCCTGATGGTGAATTTCGGAACTGATTTCACTTCTAGAATATATCTCTTCCCATGTAGCCCTTTGTTCCTTAATACAATTTGCTGGAAATCTGGTTGATATATCTCGCCAAGAGGGTTCTAACAATGGCCAGTTTAATAAAAAAATCCCTCTTCATATAAAAACAAAAAGGGGTGTTTTTGTGAATTAGATATATTTATGTAATATAGTATAAGAATGTTTGGTTCTATAGGTTTTAGGATTTATGAAAGTACATAAATAAATTTTTCAAGGTTTGAAAACGAAAGAGGGGCATTATGCGTGAAACTATTTGAAATAATGAGATGCATAAAAAAATATTACAATAATGTTTTTGAATTAAAAAATGCGTATTTTACATAAGGTCGTTTTAACCTCGAGTGAAGAAAGAACGAGTACATAGCAAAAATAGAAGAAAATATGGCTTAACTAGCTAGCTTACTATGCTTAAATCTCTAGTTAGTAATGGCTCTTATTAACTCTGCCTAAACATGAAAAAAAACTTTACTGAATAAATATTTATAGTAAAGAAGTTTTATAATGCTTTTGTGAATGCATTATATTACATTTATTAAGTTACCATTAGTCATTATAAAATATATAGTACTAGCTGATATGCCCGGCCTTGCACGGGTGGAGTGTATCAATTTATTAAAATTTTCTCAAGTTACATGCCTAATTTTCTGTAACCATAATTACCAATCATCCTGGTAGTTTTTCATATCCCGGTGTTCCCAGTATTTTTTCATATCCCGGTGCCTTTTTCATCTTGGTGTCCCCGGTGCCTTTTCATCTCGGTGTTCCCGGTGCATTTTCATCACCGTGCTCCCTGTGCCTTTTCCCTCCCGGTTCCAACTGTGTAAATCTAACCTAACCATCCAGTTCCGGTGTTGCACATTTAATTACGACAGTTACCCATTTATCCATTCTAAGTGAAAAAAAATCCATTAAAATTATTACAGACTTTTGAAATCCCAAAATTTGTAAATACCCCCTGTTTAAATTGAAAAAAAAAATCCCGTTAAACTACACCAAAGAAACAAATTATAAGGTTAAATAACAAATTGATCTAGTGTTTCTATCATCAACTTTCTAAAAAAACTGCATGATGTAATCTTTACTTTAACCAGTCTAATTCTTAAAACTTTCTATTTCAACTTAAAGTTTCATGGAAAATGAAGTTTTTAATAAGAAAATACTGTTATAAAGTTTTTTATAAGGGCCGTTTTTAATTTTTTAAATTATTAATAACCTTTTTAAAACAATTTTAGCCAAGTTTTATCTTTAAATACTTTGTTTTATGTTTAAAATTGTTTTTGTTGTATTATTTGCAACAATGCGAGTTAAACAGATCTTCTTTAGTGGAGAAGTAAGGCGATTTTTACAAAAAGGCCTAAAAGGGGGTGAAGGGGTGGTTTTAGAAGTTTGGAAATGATGTCATTGTCTTTCCCCCGTCCCCATACGTATGTGTACCAAGTTTGGTTCGATTCGGACGGGTAGTTTTGGAGAAATTGAGCCAAATCTGTTCCGGACAAACCCAGGCAGGCAGGAACCCAGGAACCCAGGAACCCAGGGACACCTTCATTATATATAGAGAGATTGAGCAAAGCTTTAAAGATATAAACTAACGAACATACAAAAAAAGTTAAGCTTTTGAAGAAAAGGCTTTGATTATATAAACTAAAGAAAATACAAAAAAAAAAAAAAAGAATGGAACTTAAGTTTTGTTTACCATTTAAAACCCCGCTTAATTAGCTATAAACAGTATGACTACAAAATGACTTTTAATTTTCATTTAAAAATTTACATAAGAACATTAACATAAAAGCAACTTGAAACCTAGACTGAAGGAATCGAGATTTTCACTTTAGTTCACTGTGAGATCAAAGAAAAATATTATAGTGTAAAATAACAGACCTAGTTTTGAAGGAAACATCACGAGAGTTTTCAAAAATATTTATCCGAAAATGTTTTGAACTTTTATGTTCCTTTGACACCTGATTTCGGCTTAAGGCTTTCATTTTGGTTTTAATAACTAAACGATTTTATCTGCGCCCCAGGTATTTTTTAAATTTAAGGCTCCACTGAACTGAATATCCATCAAAATAAACACTGATATAGATTGGCAGAAAAACTGAAATACAAGTATATAAATGGATTATGGATTAAATATAAAAAAAATTTACATCTGAACGGTTTTCGATAGAGCTAGAAAATATTATTAATCTATCTGTCCTTACATGTCGGAAACTTTACAGCAAGTTAAAAATGGATTTAGCTGTAAACTTTTTCTCAAAAAATTATTTTTTAACCAGAAAGAAATATTTTTAATTACCCTACAACCATGATGGTTTGATAAAATTTTTAAAAATAGGCATCATAAATAACTATTGCTACACCCACCTAGAATGAAAGATGAGTTTTCTCTATCCTTTTCAGCACATTAATGGTTACTACACTACACGGCTTCTAAATAAGGCGCACTGAAACAATTATGTAGTTTCTAATAATAGCAGAAACAGTTTAAAGAATTTTTTTTGTAAAATTTTTTGGGGTTTATAAATGAAGCTGGTCAACACTTAGTGTGTGTAATGCAGTTATGTAATGCAGAACTGCATTACAGTGTGACTTTTTCCATTTGATAATAGACTAATTCCCCTTAATTAGGAAAAGATTAATGGTTGAGTGTAAATGTTGGCTGTACTCCAATTTATTTATTTCAAACACTTTTTGACTTTTCTAGCAGTTTTCAGATAAGGAACTTAACGACAGTTTATCGTTCGCACCTTTTGAAATATTTTACTACTTGTTTTTTTTTTTTTTTAAACGTGCTAAAGTGATTATTTATTTGAACTAAGAGGAAATAATCACGCGTAACTTAAACTATTTTTCTAATTCATATTATATTAATAAAAAAGGTGTAACATTTTAATCCCTCTTCCAGCTTATCATTTAAATCTCTTTTATAATAGAAAAAGTTATTGCTCCATACAGCTCAACTGTGTTTTTTAAATAAACCTATCAAATTTAATGTAGGAAAAAGTCTTGTCCTACACTGTTTTTAGTTTAATTTTTTAGTAGTATAGCGATACCACCAATACATGTAGTTAGCATCAGAGCTCTCAGTGTAAGTAAATGATTTTTTTTAGAAGTCAAAAATTTGAGGAACTTTTAGTAAAAATTGATTTCACCCATTAAAAGTAATTTTTTATAGTTTGGTTTCTAAGTTATAGTTAAAAATATGCATATTCTGTTTCACAATGAATTTTATATCTCAAAGTGTATTGTTTCATCTGCAATAGTATGTGCTTAAACATGGGGATTGGGGTAAACAGAACATGGTGGATAGACATTTTAAAATAAATTATAAAAGTAGTGTACCTTGGACCTAAGGAGAGAAGTGTACCTTGGACCTGTTCAAGGTACAGGCAAATACCTTGTTTATAAAAGTTTAAAAAAAAGTTCAAAAAAGTTATCAGAATTGAGCATTTACAATCACATGACTCGGACCTAGAAACGGCCTTAGCAACCTGCAAATGCAAGCACACACAAACGTGCTTCTGAAGCCTTTCACTTTTTTGAACTCAAGAAAAAGTGTTGGGGAAGCATAAGAATTAGCATTCGCTACTCTTAAGCATTATCAGCTTTTATTCTATTTACAATGCTATTTTAGGTTTTAAAATCTAAAATTACGTCGTATAAATATTAAGGATAATAATGCTTTGCACCATTAGAAGATTGATTCTACAATAAAGCCTTTACAGACACAAAGAATAGGGTGTACCAGATTGCTTTTCCAAATTTTTTTCATCGTTGTTGTAACAGACACAATGATACCGATTTTATTACAAAGAAAACGATTTTCCCAATTTCATTCTCAATGCAATCTGATTTAATTCTTTATAATAAAAGCTTCTTATGTTCATTTTATTTTAATGAGCGCTCACTAAAGTACTATTAGTTGATGAAAGCTTTAGTACTGAAAAGAAATTTTACCTTTTTTGTGGAAAGTTGTATTAAACTGAACAACTGAATTTCCACTTAAGTATCTGTTAACCTTGAAACAACGGAATTGTAAATTTTATTTTCTAAATAATGTAGAACGTTACAGTGAATTTTTATTTTGAAATTTCTTCAAGCCTTAATTCTGCTAAAGTGCATTAAAACATGAGATTTTTCAGTCTAAATTTCAGAAATATGAGTGAGTCAATGAATTACCTTAATTAGAATTTCATTTCTTAATATCATCAGACTCGAAAATATATAGAAAGTTAAAATAGTTCTTTGTGAATTGCTTATTTTGTTTATGAAATTAGAAAGAAAGAAAATCAAAGAAGATGCATTAGTGTAAATTGTACTTACAAAATAGTAATATCAGAAGATTAAAATATAGATTGCGTTTTATAAACATAATGCATTTCATTCAAAAATGAACATCAAAACAAAGTTACGAAATTTATCTTAACTCTTGAAATGTATTAGTAATTATATTAATCGTTTGATATTTAAACAAGTAACAAAAAACTGTCTTGTCATGGAACTCATCCAACATTTGCGATTTACAAATTTCAAAACATTATCGAGTATTGGGTCCTCACTCCTCTCTATGTCTCTGTACTTCATATTTCCCAGTATCTCATAATACCGTGATTATCAAGTAAAAATGTATTACTTTCCAAATAATTTCACATTTTCCACCATCAAAATTTCGAATTCCACAGGTAATTACATGAAAATGAACGGACTGTTCGATGACTTCAGACGACTCATAATTGACGCGTTGAGAGCAAGATTCAAACACCTCAACCCGTCTGATGAAGAGTTTGGAAAAGTCGTAAGAGTCAAGACTGTTATTGATATAGGGGAAATGGTCAAGACGGGTAAAGTAGATGCTGGTTTGGTTTTTTCCAATCCCCAAAGAATCGGAAGCGTGGATATGAGTGAGCCATTTGAGGATATCAGCTTCACTTTTGCCACCGATTTACCTCAAGCTCTGCCTAAAGCCTATTCTTATGTGTATCCATTTGATGCGGCGTCATGGTTGTGCATTTTAGTATCGATTTTGTTATTAGGGGTACTGTTTTACATCATCAACAAAAAATCAACAACCTTTACTCGAGCATTACTGAGTACATTCGGTAACGTATTTTCTCAGCCTGATATTCAAACGCTTCATGACAGAACTTTCTTAGTGGTGATATGGCGCTTTTTCTGCTTTGTCATCCCTGCTTGTTACGCTGCAGTTCTGCTGTCGTTTCTCACCGTTCCACGGTTCGAGAAACCGGTGAAGACTTTCAGAGAACTTGCTGGTGCTATAGAAGAAGGAAAGTACTGTGCTTTCACTCAACCGGGTTCTTATGTAAACGATTTACTCAAAACAAGCGGAAAATCGCACCTAATGTTCATAGAGAGTAGGTTGAATAAAGACGACCGGTGCTTGCAAAACGAAGACAACCAGAGAAGTCGCCTTAAAATTAAGCTCGCTGAGGTATCAATCAGACCAGTGTTGAACCTGTTCTACGGAAAACCACCTCTTTCTTCTAAATACGTTTCAGAAGAAAACGAGTTTTCAGTTCCGACGTCTCTGCCAGTCAATAAGAGGTTTTGCTGTAAAAAGGATTTAGATTTGGCTCTCCGAAGAATAAATTACGCCGGTCTCTTTAGTAAGCTTATGAACGACGAGTTGTTTAAAAGGTGGCTCGAAATCGCTTACAGTGACTTACCCCGAAGATCTGACGAACCGCTCACTCTGAACGACTTATCCGGAGCTTTTTGTGTTCTTCTGATCGGATTCATCACTTCGTTTTTGGTTTTTGTATTAGAAAGAATTATTTCTAACTAAACTATGACCATTCTATATCTTTATTTAACTGTGTTCATTATTTTTAAATCAATTTCTATCACCTTAAAAATATTTCGGTGGAAAAACATGCACAATATGGCGGACGAGAGCTCCTGAGTTTGAAATCTCTCTGCTCTCATCCGCCATAATGTTCCGAGATTCGAACCGTATTCTTTTTTTTTTATTTATTTACAATCAGTCAAAACAAACAGAACATGAAAAATATAGAAATAATTACAAAAACTAAAACGTGAAGAAGTTATAAACTAAAGTGAACAATACATGAAAATATTATAGGAACAGTATAAATATAAATGCATAAACAGGGGTAGCAAACAGGGTGTCTTAAATTACGGGTTTAATATCTGTCATAAGGGGGTGGTGCATAAAAAATGAGGATAGTTGATAATATGCAATAATACAAAATTTAAGCAAGAAAAACTTTTCTATAGAAAACAAAAACTCTTTTAATTTCTTTTTAAATACATGTTTGGATGAACTATTTTGAATTTCTAAAGGTAGTTAATTAAAGAACTTAGGAGCTAAATAAAAGAAATGTTTACAAAAAATAGTTTTTCAGGTTTAGGTATACCATATTGGGTCTTCAAGGGTTAATTACGTTCTTTTTAAATTTATCTGATAGTCTCCATCCCATATCGTTAGGCCGTAATTAATTCGTGATTGAACCCAAGAATGGTAAAGTTTTATTAGAAATTGGCTGTTTACTTTCTGCTTTAAATGGTAAAAATTTAGCATAATTAGTCTTAATTTGTCTGCAATATACTTAGTATGCGATTTCCACTTTAAGTTGCAGTCAATATGAAGTCCAAGATATTTTATAGTAGACACTTTATCTATTGATTTACAATTACAATCATTGTAGTTGTTACACTGATAAACATGGTACTTAACTGACAGCTGAATTGGAGAATTTTGTTTTAAATTAAAAATCATATATTTTGTTTTTTCAACGTTTAATCTTAGACAATTATCAAAAAACCAGTTACTAATTTTGACGAGATCTAAATTCTACTTTTGGATCAAATCTTCATAAGAGTCTACGGAATATAAAAGAACTGTATCATCGGCAAAACTTATTATTTTACCGTGTAAACTGAGGCTACATAAATCGTTTATGTATATTAAAAACAGCAGGGGACCTAAAGTTGAGCCTTGGAAAACTCCATAATTTATTGGAAGGCATTTACTTAGGGTGTTGTTGTTCTTGACAATTTGTATACGGTTTGATAAATAGGACATTAAAAAGTTATAGAAGTGCCCTCTGATTTCCGCTGAAGACAGTTTGTGTAACAAAATACCGTGATTCACCGAGTCAAACGCTTTCGATATATCCAAATAAAGAGCAGCAGTTTTTTTATTTATATTTACACTATTATGAATAAAGTTTGTAAACTCCAGCAAAGCTTTCTCAGTGTTTGATTTGGGTAAGAAGCCATACTGGTTTTTAGAGAAAAAGCTTACATTTTTCAAATTATTAGCATTATTCCGCAAACAAAGCATTATTCCGGTTGCTTTTACACTTTTTGTGGTCCATTAATTACTAAAACAAGTTCTCATACATTAATATATTAGGACGTCCATAAAATTACGTGAGGTGTTTTTTCCAAATTTTAGACCCCTCCCTCCCCCTTGGTGAGATTTAGTGAGATTTTGCTGGACCCCCCTCCCTCCCACGTGAGATTTTCTTAACCACTAGTTTTGTTTTATCGACATAAAAATTACCATCCAGATTGCAAAGTTTTGATACAAAAACTCGTTGAAATCGAAAACATGATTCTAACTTGTAATTATCACGACTGACTGGCTAATGATTAGCTGTTGTGACTAACCTGAGCATTTTTTCTAAACTTGTGCTAAAAAATATTAAAGAAAAAACGTATATTTTCTGAACTAAAAATTGACGTGAGATTTTAATTGACTCCCCCCTCCCCCCTGGTGAGATTTTCCTGGACCCCCCCTCCCCCCTTTGGACCTCACATAATTTATGGATGTCCCCTTACGAAAGTAATGGACATGAAGTGATATTCTTTCAGTTGGAAAATAACGCAACATAAGACAAAACAACTTCTTCAGCAAATTCTTCTTGAAATTTTTTAAAATATTGCTTTGATTTATGAGTTGAAAGAGGTAATTCACAATTTATATCCCACGACTGTATGAGGTTGTGGTTTCCTTTATCAGGAGGGGGTAACAAATATGTCCACATACAGGGCCCCCATCTTCACTATAATGATCTTATCCCTTTTTTAGCTTTTCAACTACAATTAAAAAGTAAAAGATCCCATTGAATCCGTATTTTATGAGATCTGCATTAATCCAACCGATAATTTTTTTACCGAAACTTATCCCTTCAATGATGATTTTATAAGCTAAGCCATATATTCTTGTGTCATATGAATAAATACTAAAATACTTATGTTTTTTTCTCTACGGGTATAATAAATTTCTATTTTAAAGATATGGAATGTCTGGGTATTACCCAAAAATATTTCCAGACAACATCTATTCTTAATTAAATGCATCCTACGTCACGAAACTTAAATAATGTATTGTTAATGAGCTTCTTCTTTATGCTCATTTGGTTACTAATTACATTGGAGTGTAGGTGATGATTAAAGATAACGAACATTTAAGGAAGAATTACAGAGAAAAAATATTTGTTTATTTTTTCTGCAATTAATTACAAAAATTCATTGCACGCTTATATCTCTATAGTTGTTTATTTCACACCAAATGTGATTTGATTTATTTTGGATGCTTGTCTGGGTGGATGTATAGTATTAGGATAGTGATTTATTTTTAATAGCTACGTTTATTCAAAATCCAATTTTTTTGAATTTTTTTCCCAGAGGCATTGTCTATCCTTCATAGTCTATGTCTATCCTTCATTGTCTATCCTTCATGTCTATTATTATACAATAATAATAGACATGAATTGACCTGATGGAATCGAACTAACGATATTTAAGAGAAATGTAATAAATCATTGTTCAAGTTTTTAAAGGCTCTTTTTAAAATCCGATTTGATATCCAATAT
Source organism: Tetragnatha montana (assembly GCA_963680715.1). NCBI lineage: Eukaryota > Metazoa > Arthropoda > Arachnida > Araneae > Tetragnathidae > Tetragnatha > Tetragnatha montana. Next base: position 34,159,955 of record OY796685.1, read on the forward strand.
TGTAAACTAATTCATATCACAGCTCTGAATCAGAAACTAAGAGTTTAAACTTATTATCTATCTATCTGTAATTGCAACCTGCAAAAGTGCCCGTCCTGAGGCCGGGCTGGATCCGTCACTGTTTATTTCATACCGGATTAAAAATTTAACTTTCAAGTTCTGTTAGATTTTATCATATGCAATAACATGGAACTCAAACAAAAGTCTGCATTTTTCTTCTTAATGTCGAGTATCAATTTAACGAATTTGGACAAAACTCATTTTGATTTAAAAGACTCTAAAAATCCATATCCAGGACCTATTTTTGGTATTTTTGGGGAAAAAGAGAGAATTTGGTTAAACACTGGACCTAAACACTTACCACCCACGAACCCATTAAGCACTAGCATAGGAACAATTATATTGCACTATGTAAGACGTCACAGGAGCTTCATTAACTGAGGAAGTCAATTTCTGAGCCGTTAATTTAATATTGTCTCAGGTTGAAAGAACCACATTTTTCACCAGGAAAAAGGGGGCCTGGATTTAATTGCATGAAAGTAATGACGAACCTACACGGAATACTTAAGTTTTCGTGGGTTTTTTTTTAGAGAGGAGGCGAGGATCTATAATAGAGCATGACTCGATTAATTCTTGACTAAGAGGATGCGATAGTTTTCGGTGTTGAGAGAACTTAGCCGGTGTCTTTTATGGGGTTCTTTGAGTTGAAGTTAATTAATGAGAGATAGTGTGTCTTAATACTCTTGCGTGCGATGTTCTTTTTTTCTGTGGGATAGAGTGAAAGGGCGGTGAGGGGAGATATCGTGTCAGTATTAGATACTTTTTTGGGAGTTTTGAGGGATCCGGAAATGGTGGGCAGGGAGTGGGTGTTCTAGGATTTCGAATTCTGAAAGTTATGGTATTTTTGTGAAGATCATATATTTTACAACATTGGGATTTGTGATAGGATGGATAACTCAAAAGTATATTTTTGTTTTTAAAATTACGGAGATCCCTTAATGGACCAAGATGACACATCACTCACTCCTTTCAACAACTAAAAAAAAACCCTGATTTTGATTTTAAAATTTAAAAGTAGATTGAAATGTATTTTAAAAAAAAATAAGCATCCGATTGAACTTTTTACGGTGCAGCATAAAGAAACCTTTTTAAAAACAAACCTAAAACCCCACCCGTGCAAGTACGGGTACATCAACTTGTGGTAATTAAATTTATTATGTTTTAGTTAAATATCTCCAATTCAAATTTAGTCATCCATTTCTAAACTTTCTTCCCAAGCGGAGAAAACCAAATGAATCCCCTAGTTATAAACAACACTATCCTAAATTTCGGCAACTTAGAAATATTATTATTTGACACTAAACGGATGTAATAACGACCCAAATCCCTTAACTATATTCATCTACTAAAAACAACCACCTTTCGCAAAAATAATCACCCCACATAAAACGATAATAAAGCAACCTTTATTACCTGTTTAATTATCACGCCGAAAATTAAACGCGAAACAGTTTAATTAAATCTCTCAAAATTTCGACCCAATTCATAAGGTCTACCTTCACTTCAATCAACGGCACCGGAAATGAAGTTTAGGAATTCATAAGCAAATAACTACACATTCGTGGGATAAATTGATACTCACATTCGGTTCATATATGCACACAGTCTTTGATAGATGACCGCCGCATATTAAAACCATTTTCAAGGAATAATAGCGAGTTAAAATTTAGTGCTCCCAGATGGGGGGATGTTGAAAGGTCTTATTCGTTTGCATTAAATTCACATTCGGTAGGTTTGGAAAAATGACTGGCATCATTACTGAGATAATCCAGCGTAATGGGATAGTGAATAAGGGTTGGGGATGATTTGCATAAATTTTGAGGTTAATAATGCCGGTTTGCTCATCATGCATTTCATTCTGATCTGAACCGAACGAATATATTTAAATATTTAATTGATATTTGTGATTAGTGTATTTATTACCACCAATGTTTACCAGTTATGGAAATCGTTATTTTATTTTTAGACTTGAAGGTGAAGAAAAGTAATTAAAAAAACCTTTACAATGTTTGACAAAGTTTCACCTATATTTTCTGATAAGAATTCTTTCATCAAAATAAGAATATCAATTCATATAAGATTCATTAATTCAAATAAGAATTTTCTCAGGTGTTTTAATTGACTTATAATTTAATTTTCTTTCTTGGAGGTTTTCACAGCATTTAATGATGGTTAAAAATTACACAAACGTTTATAAGGTTATTTTTATTTGGTGTCTGGAGCATGTAATAATATTGCTGTTTCAAATTTTATACGTAGAGTGCTTTTGCTAATGTTTTCTTAACATTGCAAAAAGTTTAAACATTTCAAACTTACATAAAATATTACGTGTTATGGGAACTTTATGGTGGTAAGACTTCCCTTTATAAGATTTTTTAATTCAAGGCGGGAATTTTAATAAGATTTTTTAATTCAAGGTGGGAATTTTAATTTTACAAACTCTTTATATTGTGATGATTACATCAAGAGTGTAGTTCTTGGAAGAAAATGTTATCACACTAGAAACGTATTCATGAGGCTAAGTATAGAAGTTGTCTGGAATTTTGCAAATCTTGCCTTAGAGATGAAATAAAACCATTTCCAACCGTCCTTTCTCCTGGGATAAATTGGTTTAAGCGCCAAGCCGCTTATTTGCTGTCTTTTGTTTGTGCCTTAACAACTGCAGCAAATTAAATGAAGCAGATTTCGTCCGCGAAAAAGTGTTTACCTCGCCATGGTACTTTTGATGAAAATTTGTCTTTTCTCTCTTGTGGGTTTTGGGTTTATTATTTACATTTCCACTGTGGAACTTTAAAACAGATTGAAAACATCCAGTGTTTTTAAACATCAGATGTGAGTTTTCAAAGTCACCAATGCATAGGTTAAAAAAATTAAAACTGCGACTTTTTAAATTGAAGCAAAGTTTTATGTGCTTTTTTTATTTATTTTATTTATTTATTTATTTAATGTAACGAACAAATACAACAAATGTTTATAATCACCTGGGATCATACTCGATCCATGTAGGTGACTGTATTATTACATATAGACATTTCACACATATAAGATTAATTTATAAAAAAAGGAAAGGAAACAAAGAAATATAAAGAAGTGGTGTGGCAAACAGGTCACCAATAAATTATAATTACTGCTGGCCATAGGATTGTACATAAAATATTTACCAGCAGATATATGAAGTTAATTTAAAAAAAAGACATTGACATATATTTGAGTAAATAAACAAACACTTTGAAAGGATAATGATGAATAACTACAAAGAAAAGAAACTCTCGATGTTATCAATAGAAAACAAGAAATCCTTTAACCTCTTCTTAAATAAATATTTCGACGGGCTGTTTTGTATTTCTGTAGGTAAGGCATTGAATAATTTAGGAGCTAAATAACAAAAATTTTTGCAGAAGATAGTCTTTTTAGGTTTTGGTACTAGATACATTGGTATTTTTGGTCTAAAATGGTTTTGGTTTTTTAATAGAACATTGTTTTATAATGTATCTTTTTAGGTTAATGCATAGAATATATTGTGCTTGATTTGATACTATTCCTTTCAATGAATGCTACGAATCCTTTCAAATACTCCATACATAAAATTAGTAAAACAATTATATTAATAAAGTGCAAAACGTGACTAATTTTCACACTTCAATATTCACTAAGAACGGGGTCTTTTTTTTTCAAACCGCCATTTTATAAAGAAATAAAATCACCAGAACAACCAAAATCATACACTATAGATATAAATATACCTAAACCAAAATCCCCTTTGTTTGAAATCTCCGCCTACTACCAGTTTTTCAAAAATTAATTCGAATCAAACTCGAAGCTTTGCAAAAACCAACATAACTTTCCGGATGACCTTATATATAAACACGCTGTTTTTTTTATAGTATTTTAAAGTTAGATTGTGTTAAAGTAATATAACATTTTAAACAGTATGATAAATGTACTAGTTTTTGACTATTCAGAAGAAACATAATCTTAAGTTTAGAAAATCATCAATTTTTACCATTGCGTCCAGTCACCACACACTGTAAAAAAAAGTTTCTTCAAAAAACGGAAATTTCCCGGCAGCACTGCTGCCGGATTATTTCCATCATTTGAGAAGGTGTCCGTATTTTCTTTTTCCATCATTTGAGGGAATATCCGTTTTGTTTCTTTTCTGTCAAAGGAGGGAAAACTACCGTTATTTTAGGGAACGTCCGTTTTATCTTTTTCCGTCAAATGAGTGAAACTTTCCGTTATTTTAGGGAACGTCCGTTTTATCTTTTTCCGTTAAATGAGAGAAACTTTCCGTTATTTTAGGGAACGTCCGTTTTCTCTTATTCCGTTAAATGAGAGAAACTTTCCGTTATTTTATGGAACGTTAGTTTAATATTTTTTCGTCATTGGAGTGAAACTTTCCGTTATTTTAGGGAACGTTCATTTTAACTTTTTACGTCAAAGGAAAGAAACTTTCCATTATTTTATAGAACATTCGTTTAATATCTTTTCGTCATTGGAGTGAAACTTTCTGTTATCTGATTCTATTGCGTCTGATATTTTTTCTTCAAAAATTAGAATTTTCCCCTAATTTGAAGAAAACGTTTGTACCTTTATTTTTCCTATACTCTATAATAATTAAAGATATTCCTCGAGGAAAAAAATATTCGTTCTTTATTTCAATTGAACTAATCAACAAGCTTATTTCTATTTTTATGAAATACGCTTATTTTACTCGTCATTTTTTTTACATTTTTACTTTCTTTACCCTGCCTCCCTGTAGCTTAACCAGCCTGAAAATTTGATAAATTCCTAGTAATATTGAAATATACTTTAATAAGAGAAATACTAGAGATTATACGTTTGTTACGTGCAATGTAATAAATCCGGACATTATTACTAATGCCCGCGTATTTCGGGCAAAGTGATAAATACCATTAAATTTATCACATACCCCGTCTCAACTTCGGGCATTAATAATCCCCAGTTTATCATATTGCCCATAAAAAATTAGTTATCAATTATTTCACCTGCTCCACTGTTAAAATTTTTGAGTTATACTTTGATTTGTCTAATCAAGCTAAAAAAGTAACGTTCATTAATACCTTTCTAAGTAAAATTTTAAGATCCAGTTTTATTTTCCTGTTTTAGCATAGGAATTAGGAATTATATTAAATACTTCAATGTGGATACATACACTATATTGTGGGACGTTGGACGGACCCCCTGATGTGAGTCCAGCCTCTCAAACCTTAATTTAATTTACATATTTACTTCATGTTTGGCTATACAAATCATGTCAATTTATAAAAAAAATACAGTCTGTAATATAATTTTCCCAAGTAGCATAGTGAATTGAAGAGAAATTAAGATAATTTTCAATGGATCTCTAAATATTTTCTTTATAGGGTAGTGGATTTTCATTATATAATTCACAACTTTGGTTGATTAATAAAATATTTTAATATGAGATGAAAATATAGAATCAAACATAACTAACTAATCAAACCGAAAATTTTTATTGCTTTCAGAAATGAGTATTGGGTTTTACAATCATGATTAAAAAAGTAATTTAAACACAGTAATGGTATTTTCAAAATATTGAATCACATCAATATTTCATTATTCAGCAGCAGGATTTATTTCAGCAAAGACTCTGAAATGAAAATGTTCTTTATTGCAGTACATGAATTTATTGTGACTAATGTTTGCAGGATTTGTTTGCCAACCACACAATTTGGCAGGCACGTCAAGCGATCATATACTATAAAACAAAATCATTAATGCTTCTATTTCTCTAATGTTACAGTTCTTTGATTCTCAAGGTACCAATGCAACAATGAATAAAAGTGAAGTATTCACTGATTATCGTAACTGAGAAATTAAGTCCTTTTCTAGGGTTGATTTTGTATTTTTCCAAACCCAAGATTGGCCATTCTGGTTGGATTTTGCCTTTAACCCAAAGGAGAGTTCTGTGTGCTCGCAAAATTGTATCGTTGGAAAATAAATCAATTCAATAATAAATAATTCAATCTTGATTTAATCAATTGCAACCGAAGGTAATTTAAATAATTTACAACACCGATCACAGTATCACAAAGTTAAATCAAAAGTTACAAGTTATCACAAGTATTTAGACCATATTTTTGCGATCTAATATATTTTTTATTTCCAATGGCCAAGGTTACAGAAAGTCCACTACGGCATAGGCGTACGTGACCTAAAATGTTGGGGGGGGGGCACTGCTGAAAAGTTTTTAAAGACTCGAATTTGCATTTGAACCTAATAAATGGCCTATCGATGTAGAAAAAACTCTAGTCTTTACCACAGGTAAAAGAACTACTATAGTTGCAGTGGCGTATATATAGAAATTTATTTCAGGAGGGGCCCAATATATCCTAAAAGAAATTTTTTTAAAAATCCAACAGCTAGAAGTTTGCACCGGGGGAGAGGACCAAAAATATTCCTAAGCCCCCCCCCACCATGCACATTTAATAGATTCAATGTATTCTTTGTTAACATATTTCCAAGTATGATTTGCATCTTGAGGAAGTTAATATTTAAAAATTGTGAATAATATAGTTCCAAGCACAAAAGGGGGGTCTGGGGGTCCTCCCCCAGAAAATTTTTGGAAATTTGACCCTTAAAAACAGGGTTTTAACTCATTTTAGTACACCTAGTCAGAATTTCGGGGGGGGGGCACGACTAGTTGCAGTAAATATATAGAAATACTTAGTGCAAACTAAATCTGATGTAAAAACAAGCATATAATAAGCACAAATAAAATGGACGTGAAAGCTGGAATACTGCTGTTTCGGAGACACCAAGCATCTCCTTCGTCTATACCTAGAAAATTGGGTCAGCTTCTTTGCCCCCCCCCTCTTATATACACCCTTAGTACCAAGAGATATACTATCATTACCGCCGAACTCAATTGTTATAGCTCTTTCATAAATTCTTATGACAGTTTTACCTCCTCAAAGAGCTTAAAAGATCTGAAATGAAGGAACTTGAAAATTAACGTTTTTAGCATTCAGATTTTTCGTTGATTTCAGAATTTTTAGTTGACCGACCGGTTGGGGGGGCACATGCCCCCCTGTGCCCCCCCCCCGACGTTACGCCTATGCACTACGCCACAAAGAGGTATAAACAGAAACAACAAACAAACAAATGAAATGTGGCGAGAAAAGTCTAGGAACCCAATAAGTCCCTAGCGTGCCACGATCTAATATATTTTAATTGTGATTCAGTATATTCCCGATTATAATTTTTAAGCAAAAATGACAAACCATCCATAAAATCTAAATAGACGATTTTTTTAAATAAGTTATAATACCGATCACAGGTATTACAAGTCTAATCAAAAGTTACATGTTATCACAAGTATTTAAAACATATTATTGCGATCTAATATACTTGAATTGTGGTTCAGTATATTCCCGATTATAACTTTGAAAAAAATATTGACAAACAATCCGTAAAATCCAAATAGACAATTCTTTTAAATAATTTACAATACCGATCACAGTATTACAAGTGTAATCAAAAGTTAGTAGTTATCACAACTATTTAGAACATATTTTTGCGATCTAATAAGACTAGTTAGCTATGCAATATTTTAAGACTTGAGCTACGGGGCGAAAAGAGCGATCGTACGATGTTTAAATATCTGTTTTATCAGAGTATTTCTATTTTAAAGCATTATCATTTACAGCCAATAATGAAAAAAAATAAGAACAATATATTTTACTTACACATAATAAAATAGCTGAAGGTTCGTTAGGCCTGAAGACGCTGGCACAAACTCCCATTACTTATTTACAAGTCGTTGCTTTGAGTCTCACCAAAACAAGTGGAGAAATAGCACAATACGCATGCGTGAGGAGAGAGAAATTAAATAACGGAAATTTTCACGATAAAAATTCCGTTTTGAAGTTTACGGAATTAATCCATGAAAAATTCACGGAAAAGAATACGTAAAAAGACGTTTTTTTTTTTTACAGTGCATATTACAAATCTGATGTTACATAGGAGTGATTAAAACTATGGAGAGTTCTGTTAACCACGGCGTACACATGCTTTGACACTTGGGTTCCATCCGGCAGTATACGAACACCTACCCGCTTTGGGCGACTCTCCTCTACACTTGTTTTATGATTCTATAAAATTTAGAATGGCAATACAGTGCCTTAGAAAGCTTCGAGGTCTGGACAATGACTAAAAACATTCACTAAATTACCTCTTTTATTGCATTCCTTGTGTCTGAAGGCAAATTTTTCGAATACAAGAACACTTTAGGTGGTATGTTTTGTTTAGTTCGCTGAACTTTAAGAATGCCAAGTAGTTTTTATTACATAAAACTGTCTGGAAAAATTCGGAACGAAACCGTTTATTTTCACCTCACATTGTTCCACAGTCTGAGTACAGACCAAAGCTGTTAATCCTCGTCTGAACATATAGTGGGTTCCAGAACTTTTCTACATAATTTACCCTCAGCACAATATTACGATATTCCACAGAGAAACTCCAATTTATTCCACCATAACAGTCCGCCACTTGAAAGCGTGCTAATTCAGGAAGCGTTGGAAAGTTTAGAAAACGCACTCTAATTCAATTATGCGGTGCTTCTGGTAGTAATATAAATGTTTTCCCTATTTATATCAAGGGATTTATCTTTTGAATACGCGGAATTCTTTCTGTTTGTATCATTCCCTTGAGTCTTAATTCTGTTTAATTGGATTAATTTGACCTGAATATTTAAGATTCACGTGCTGAATTCTTCTCAAATTAAAAGGCTTTCAATGTTGAATAAAAATTTTGCACACGTCCAAATTATAATTAAATTGCCTTAGTGGAATTCTTACGCTTGATTTACGATGGAGTATTTAAAAACTTCCCCAAACGATGGCAGTTTTGATTTATAATAACTCTTTCTTCGCAATAAATAAGCTACTAAGAATAAGAGTGTCACAAGTCCACCCAACTTCATGTACTTGAAGATTTTCTGTTTCGGTATCTGTTTAATTACTATAGAAAAAATTTATGCAGGGTGTTTTTATCTACTACATGTAAGGAATATGGCTGTGCACAGTTTAGACTGATATGTTGAAACACCCAGTTTATGTTCCTTTGGAGAAGGCTTTTTTGGGGCCGCTCTTACAGAACAACTAGTATTGAACTTGGAACGGTTATCTCAAATTTGTAAATTTTTACTTACGTCGCTTATATATTCTTAGAAGTTTAAACATTTGCTCTCACATAAGCGACTTACGATTCTCGTATTTCTCTATCCTACTTTCATTACTTTCCAGAAATGTCGGTATTGACAATAATTATTTCAGTTTCAATGCATTTTTGAAAATTGAAAGTTTTAAACTATTAACTAGATTTTTAAAGTTGAAGGAAATTTTCGAAGCAGATTAATATATTGCAGTTTCAAGTTTTCATTGTGAGTGTTTAGCTTTTGAAAGTCTGAATCTAAGTTCATCGGTTATTACTGTCACCTGGATGAATTTCCTAAAAAAATATTTAAAAGTTTGAATAACAGATAAACACTGAAAAAGATTACAAACCCAATAAAAAAGTTATGAAGTAAACACTAAAAACTGTTAAAGTGAATAAATATATTTAAAAGAGAAGAAAAAAAAATCAAATATTTCAAATTTTATTTTAGAAAAAATATTCCGTAAAAGCTAAATCAGTGCTTATAGTGCACCCGTTTTGCCCTATCTGACCCAAATAATTAGAACCACACGTGTCACAAGAAAAATAAAATTTGAAAAATAATTTTAAATGCCAAAATTTTCAAATTCAATTGGAGATCCTACAGTTTAATATATCTGTATTAAATCAAAACTGTTTTCACTGCTCAGTTTCGTGCACTTAAATACGATTTTTACACAAATGTCCGTTTTTTAGGAACTTCTAACGCCCATGATTTGCCTAATTTATCTCTTATTTATTTCATAGAAACAACTGCTTCAAATGAAACGAAAAATGTTGCTTCATTTTAAACACAGAAAACACGCTATTTACGAAATGAGGAAATCGTGTTCGTTCAATTTCATTTTATTACCATTTTCTCATCCTCGACTACAGCACATGTCTTCGAAATAAATTCACTCGAAATGAAATAAAGTCGAACTTTTGAGTGGGTTCAATGAAAGTCCTAATGTCTTCCTTTGGTGTGTTGCACTTATGAGTTAGTTACTCAGAATAAAAGCAGTGTAAGTCAACAGTGTCAATTTCAATTTTAAGAAATGGATTATGGTTTTTTATAGATCCTATACAAACGACGAAATTCATCTTTCCAAATAAATAAAATATTCAAAACAATAAAAATTATTTTGATCTACATACAAAAAATAGTGATGCAAAATTCTGAATGAATGATGCACACTGTGCGAATTCGCTTACTCACATCATGTCAAGATCCTCAACAAAAACAAACAAAAAATACTCACACATTAATTGAATCTCTTGTGAACTATGATTCGAATTTTGGAGGGGAAGTAATGTGTAGACCACGCTCAAGTAATTAAAATGAAGCATAAAGGCCAACTGAAACGATTTATAATTAAGGGCGAGTATATTTTTGAATTGTATGACTTTCGGATTGGTCTATCACAAGGTAAAACTGCTGATCGCTTCAACAGCTTCTCAATTTCACTCTTCAACAGTTATCTTGAATTGAAGTTATTAAAATTCATTCTAATGAAATTTTGAATGAAATCTTTTTCGCTTGGTGTTTTTTAATTAAACTGTTACCAAGTAACCAATAGCAACTATTCAATTAAATTCAACTTCAATTAAAAACTATAATATTATTTAAAATTCCTCTACGTTGCTAAACATCGGAGATATGTAACAACAACAACAACAAAATTCCTCGAAATATGTACCTCGGTTTCTTAGTTTCTCGGGGAAAGATGAATACTAAAATTTTAGGTTTTGGTAGACTTACGTTACTGTCATTCTAAACAACTCGTATGTAAAACGAAGGGCAAGTCACGGCACAGACATAATACCTAGATTTAGGGGAAATGAGTTTAGATTGCACCCTTTGGTTTTGTGTTCTTCAAACAAATAGGAATTTCAGTTGTCGTTTTTTTTTTCCCAAATCTTTATGATTGCGTCGTAATACAGGGTTTCGAATATAAATGCGTTCTTCTAGTTATTTTTTTTCCCAATTGTGATGTAAAGGAATTTATAACTTTATATTTTACATAGCGCAATAACTGATTTTCTTTAAGCGTGGAAAAGCGTGTTTTAAGATGGAGAAAAAGCGGAGTATTTGATGGTCCTTAATAGTAGTTTTTTTTCATCAAAAAATTTAAGTGTAAATTTTTTGTGTGTGGATTATTATTAAACTGTTATTAGGCTTCTGAAATTCTGTAAGGTAAACGTCCTGTTAGGTTTCAGTACCATTCAAAAACTTACTAGGGCATTTTAATAGCTAAACGTGATTTTTTTCGGAAAAGCACCTAATAATGCATTCTTTACCAAGTAAGTATTGCCGATCTAGCATACATTTCCAGATAACTTTTTTGTACAGAAATATGATTACCAGTTATTTTTAACTTTGATGTAATTGGTTTTTCTTTTAAAATCTTACTAATAGAAGATGCGCGCTTTCATTTTAATAATTGCAAATAAATTTCTAAGGTAAAAAAAATCTTGAGTTCTTAATTTTCTATATTTTGTATGCTTAAAGTAGACAGTAATTTGATAGTCTATACCCCTTCGACTTCATATCGAAGGAAAATCTTAATAGTAAAGAAAAACGAATAATTTTATCAGCTTTACAGGTTTATTTCAAATCCTGGAGGGGGAATTCTATAAAACGTAAATTTAATTTGACCACTGATAATGATATTTTTATAACAGCTTTGAATACGAAATACGGAATAATAACATTAGATGAAAATAAGAATTGAACATACTCGGTCCTAATATATTTTTTCCTCGTAAAACCTTAAATAAGAGTTATTGGCTTCAATAATGTCGGTTTATGAGATGTCATATTTAGAAAAGGAAATAACTTAAAACAAAGAAAACGAAGCTATATCATTATTAAATATTGTGGAAATAATTTGGAAATCCCTTTGGAACACTTCGTATCCAATCAATGTCATGATTTATTTTATGTCGAACAACCCAAAATCTCTCTGATATGGAATGTCTTCATATGTGCCATCACTTAATTATAGAAAGTGATATACACTCGAAGAAAGAAAACAAGTTCGGATGCATTTTCATCCCTCTGCTCATCTTACGAACCCATATCGCCCATGTCAACTACCAGTTGTGATAATCTTTTTCGCGACATGAGTTTACTAGGTTATAAAGAAAAAGCAGACTGTTTTCGGTTATAAAACTAGAAACAATTTCGTTTCCGATTGGAATTTTTCTTGGGGGCGTGTTTTATAGATGATGAGATTGCGGAATCCCGATTTAAGCTCAGTTTTAGACTGGATGGATTGATATTCTGATCTGCTTTTATTTTATACCAATGATTGGGATATTTATACAGCAGTGATAGCGAGTTAGTCTATGTCTGAATGGGGATCATCATTTTCCCGTTTGAATGGTGAGATGACAAAGCTTTCATCTTACGCCCAAACCATGCATTGTTTCCGAGTAGATAAAATAGATACATCTTTTTAGACGAAAGCGGTATTTTCTTCAAGACATTGCCCAAAATATAAACCCCTGAGTAAAACAAAAAAAAAATTATATTAACGATATTTTATAATTATTTTTGTGTAAACTACTATGTTTTTCGGTGGTCGGGACCGAACCTTCAGTTTTAATACTATAAAGTAGATGTAATAAATGTGGACTGTTAGACCACGGTTTACTAGATACTTCACAGGCTAGCCGAGTTTTGAACAATAGAGCATTTTCAATCACATGACTCGGACCTAACAACGGCCTTAGCAACAGAAAATGTTACAGTTTTTTGCCCTTCAGAGGTTAACAGTTATAGAAAATGACTAGGCGTGGAATTCTTCTATTGGAGCATTTGCAATCACGTGACCCCCATACCTAAAAATCGCCTTAGCAACAGTTAAAAGCCCTACAGAAGGTACACAGTTAAAAGAAAATAACCGGTTGTGACGTCACCTGAAAACACTCTATGAAAACCATTTGACAACTTTTCCCGCTTGGATCGCCACGAGTCCTACCTATATCACCCACGGCCTTCAACACTGTGGATATGCTTTGCCAGTTTGTCCAGTATTGCCATCTGGATTTTTAATGAATTCCGTACTCGGCTACCCTGTATAGTATCTAGAAAGCCTTGGTTAGACGGTTATCACGAAGTTTTTTTTGTAATTTAACGGGGTTTATTTGAGGTATTGGGCTATATTAAGTTTTAATCAATAATTACAAAAGAGGAAAAAAAAGTCGTCATCGTAAGTTCGCTTCATTTCAAGGTATACTAATGAGATGTATTAATTTACGAGACACAGTCCGATCCGAATGCGGATGGACTTGATTTTTGCTGTTTTTGGAAAGTTAATAAAATAATAACTGGGGATAGTACCCAGGAACTGCCACAATCCTACCACTGCTCCAGTGGGGATTCAGTAACTTTAAAAGGTTTCGAGATCGGACTGTGTAGCTTTAATTAAGCTGCTCGTTATTAATTTAGTTAAATATGGGTTTAATTAAATTTTGTATTACTTTTCTCCACAAACTCTTTCGATTTCTCTCTAAACAACTTAATAATTTCCCATTCCGCGATTAAATTAGCATAAAAGAATTGAAATTATCTTTTACAATTACCTAATAACTAGCTTTTATTGATATATTTATTCTTTAATATAAAGAAATTTAAGTGAAAATATAAATAGATATTTCTCATAATCCTTTTTAAAAACTATTTACGATCCCAGGGTGTTCCAAAGGCACATATTGGTTGTTGACCCCCAAATTGTTTCCAACAATACATTCCTTTTAATTATTCAATTTTGTATAATAAGTCTGGCCTTAAAATAGTAGGATTGAATCGAACTTATTAATTATTTAACTTGACTCTAACAAATCAAAAATTGAAGTGTATAAAGAATTGGATTTTACCATAGTAAAATCTAGAAAATCATTCTTTAAGAAAAGGGTAAAATATCTGACGTTCAAATTTGATTAAAGTAAAAAGGAAATAGAAATTCTTATCTTTATTCTTATATCAATTTACACAAATGATAACTTTTAAACCAAGTGTTAATTCAATCTTGTCCGATTTTTTTAAGGTTCAAGTCGATGTTTTACTTGATTTCAGATGATTATTTTAAACAGTCATTTTAAAGAAAATTAAAAAAATTAGGCTTACTTACATAATATTTCATTATTAAACTAAATATTTAATTAATAAAAGTTTTCTTTTGACTCCAAGTACATAAATGCTAAAAACTCATATTTTTAATTATCTTTAAATTATAATATGTTTGTAAATCATATTTTATTAACCTAACAGTACATAAATATTCAATTTATTAAGTTAGTCTCATTTTACTCTTTAATCGTAGCGTGTGCTGTATCTACTACAATTTTTTTTGGCACAAAATTTTATCTTTTAATTCTCAACTAGCAGCTAATAAATCAGTTAAGGATTTTTTGATGAGTAGGTAATATGATTATTAGAGAAATCGACACATGATTTATAGTAGCACAACTGATAGATACTGACCCAAACTTCCTTTAGGATAGATTTTAGTTCGGGATAATCATCAAATCAAAAATAATATTTTTTTTTTAGCATAGATTAATTATCCTTTAAAAGTATTTACAAAGTCTCCGAAGCTATATTTAAATATGCAATCGTGCAGAAACTGGGTGTTGGAAAAATTCTGACTGCAGATTTTAAATCAGTGTAAAAAGTTACGTTAAAAATACAGTAAAATATCCATAGGACAAAAACGTTGTTTACCAAGGTTATGGGGAATTCCAGAGATATTTTTATTTCGAGAAAATACAGTAAGTCATCCGTCACAGAAAAATTCTTTTAAATACCTTAATAAGTTAAAAATTTGCTAAAAATACTTTATAGCCTTTAAATAGACACTTTTCAAACTTTGCTTAGTGAGTAATTCTTAAGACATGCATGATTTATACTGTGTTAAGAGTGTAACTGGCAGTAAAAGTGTGAGGAGGATTATTTCTTCAAATTTACAAGGCTGACTGAGCTATCTGCATCAGCTATGCTTTGTTGGAAAATTTGTTTTCAGTGAAGTGTGTGAGTTTTCGATAGATATGACGTCAAACTTATCGCACCGAAGAACATGCGTTTAAAGTTCTCGAGTGGAAAATAATCCATTGGCGTTTAGCAGCAAGTTATAATGCATAATTTTACACAGGGGCGGGTCCAGGGGGGGGGCCCTGGGGGCCATGGCCCCCCCCGAGAAACCCTAACAAATAGCTTAAAAAACACTTTCTTAATGTTAAAATTCAAAAAATTTTCTGGGGGAGAACCCCCAAACCCCCCTTTAATATTTTGACATCCATAGGCGCCAACTTTTATAAAATATTGGGGGGGGGAGGGCCAGTACAAGACATTAAAAAACATAAAATTAAAAGAAAGAACCATTAAGTTTACGTGCCTAATTACCTAATTTTGTATCAGATGTATAGATTAAATTTCGTTACATGTCCCTTTAAATATCGCCAAGGTGTAATATTTTGAGGTGCATTTAATGTAAAAGTTTTGTGTAAGTATTGCGAGCTCGAAATAAGATGGGGGTCTGGGGGATCTCTCCCAGAAAAATTTTAGAAATTTCTCTGTTAAAAGTAGCATTTCAGCTTAATTCGTAAGTTTGGGCTCTCCCCAAGAAAATTTTTAAAATTTGACCCTCAAAAGAAATTTTTAACACATTCTGAGACCTTTCGTGGGTTACCCTCTCCCCAAATAACCGCTCTTGAAGGGGATTCCAAACCAGAAAATATCCAAACATCACAAAATATTGGGGGGGGGGCTTAGCCCCCCTTCAGCTAACATTGGATGGGGCTCAAGCCCTCTCAAACCGGTAATACTAAAGTTTAAATACGCGTATTTGCAATAAATTTTCAGGAGAGGACCCCCGGCCTTTTTCAAAATTGGGCATCTATTTATAATTTCATCCCTGAAAATTCTGTGGTTTACATGCTTTTAAAATGAGCTGAAACTTTATTTTTAGAGGCAAATTTTCAAAAATTTTCTTGGGGGCACCCCCATACCCCCTATTAATTTCTCATGGTTACTTATTTACTGTTTTCTCCTTGAACTTGTTTCTCTCCTCTCATTTTAGGAGTGTAAGAAGTTACCCTCTTTAGGTGTTATCCAATGGATACCAAATGTACAAAAATGAGTAGAAAAACTTCTATTTGAAGCCAAATTTCACAAAAATTTCTGGGGGAGGACCCCCAGACCCCCCCCACATTTGCTTTCGAGCTAGCATTATCTGAAGAAACCTTTATAACTTAAACAAAGTTTCGCATTTTATTTATGTTATACTCGGAAAATTGGGAGCCAAACACCTCGCGAACACAAGTATTATTATGGCCTTACAAAAATGTTTCACCCCCCCCCACTTTCTAAAACAATGGCACGGGCCCTGGATATCCTCTAAGTTACTATAAACCCCTAAAAAGCTGCTTAAAAGCAAGCACCCTTCAAAAAATTTTCTGAGGCACTGAAAATTTCGAATGTAATACCCTCCGACTTTGACATGGCCCCCCCCGAAAATCTGGTCTGGAACCGCCCTTGATTTTACACCTCATGGTGTGTGAAGCAATTTTTTTAACATTAAGTTTCAAGGATGCATTGCAAGGGATATTAAAAAGACGATCAATATTTAATAGAAAAGCTTTTATATTTTTTTTTCTTATATTACATAATTTAATGAGTTTAGAAAAAATTTTAAGTAACATTTAGTTGTGTGCGAAGTAGCATAAATCCATGATGTGATCATACAAACTAGTAGAACTTCCTAATTTTTTGTATGTTATGTACAAACTCATTATCAAATTCAAATTATATTAAGCTTAATAAAATAGTTTATACCCGGTCAGAGTCAGAATTCAATAAATATTTTCCTGGTTCTTGGACCGTGGGTGGTTTATAAATAAGGACGCTTCGTGTGCAAATGTGGCAGAAATCATCAGCGAGACTGCAGAGCCGAATAAATGAAAAGTCGAAGAAAGCTAAAGCTGAAAGTGTCATATGTGGTTTATCCAGAGAAAAGAGTCTCTTTGGGGTCAACGTCACGGAGAGGCTTGATTCTAGAGTTCCTTGTTATATTAAGATTGATGCGAGAACCATTGTTTTTACTATAAAAAATGTTAATATTAGTAATTTAGGTTATTTTCTGATATAAGTTATAATTTTCTCTTATCGAATATTAAGAGGATTTTCTTAAGATACTTACTCTTATCGATATTTTTCATACAGCTTAATTAATTAAGTAAATATTTTAAGATATATTTTCAGTACCTTAAAAGGATCAAAGGACGAAAGTAAATTAATTAAAAAAAAATTATCTTTATCGGTAAACAATATAAAAACTTATCTTTAAAAATATTTTCTTTTATATTTTTTGATAGTAAAATAAGTAATATGACGTTTTATTCTCCTCAAAAAATATTTTGCAGATCTCTACTTAATTTACCATTTACTTATCAAAAACGTACCCTTAAAATACGACAAAACCTTGAATATGGGGTTAGAGAAGAACTCCAATATTCAAACGAACCTAAAAACACTTATTGGAATCTCACATCGGTTGAAACCTAAGCACTAATTACGAAATGTATGTATATCTAATCACTAATCTCTACATATTAAGCTATTCCCTGTTTATCAATGATTACCGAAGACATTTCTTTGAAGATTTCGCTGATCACAAACCAATCCTACGAGATTTACATGATTTCCCATAGGATTGGCATCCCTCATTCCAAACATTCACTGAAATACTCTAGGATGTCTCGTTATCCTCCTCCCAGAGATTCACTCTGTGGAACATAATGAGATTTTGATCCTCATACACATCCGAGTAATCTATCACACGTTCTGATCCTAAGGATATCCACGGACGTGTACGTGCAAAATTAATTGCCCTAATTGCCCTTGCGGAGCCGTGAAGAAGAAATGCTAATTACGTATCAACAATTAGCTGAAGGCGCCCTGTAGATTTAATTGCAGGGCGCAACTGGTTGCAGGAATGATGCAAACAGATTTGTGTTGTCCTTTCCCTTTAGATCTCGAGAGGAGGGTATTTTTGGTAATGCGATTATGAACAAAAGGGAGAAACAACAGAAATCTGCCTTTCGGAAGTTTAAAGGAGAAGAAATGCTCTCTCTTTAGACAATGGCAGATAAAGGAAAGTACTGTACTGAAATAATTAAATTTTGTTTGCACAAATTATTAACGTCTTTCAATTAGGGAGAAATGTTATGCAAGATTGGTGGTAGAATTATAAGGATATGTCGAATAAATAGAGAGAGATAACTGAAGAAAAGTTGATAGGAACCAAAGATAGTATAGAAAATCAGCACTAACTTAATATATATTTAGAAGGTGGTTTATATAGATAAGTATACATGCTGCAATATCATTTCAAACTTTGAATGCAGTTGAAGTTCCGTATAGGTCCAATTTGCTTTAGCTAAATTAAATTAAACATCCCCTTTATAATCTTAATAATTAACTCAAGGACCATCTAGAAAGTGTCCGTAAAACTAAACCTAACATAATTTAGTGAAAATATTCATTGCATAAGGTAGTACAGCATTATAGTCAGCTACCTTCACTATAAGTTTTACCGAAATTAAAACACTTTTCAAACCGTAGGATGAGTTATTAAAGGGCAGTATCAATTAAGGGTTCAGCCAAAGAATGGAGTCGAAGGGAAATATCTACTATCGATCGAAACATTCGCTGGAAACTGTTTGATCATCCACATTTTCATCTCGATCTTTCTCCCAGTGGCTCCCACCTGTTGTTGCACCTAAAGAAATTCCTGTCTGATGATTGTTGGAAAAGCATCAGACAAATGGAACTCCATTCTTTTGGCATTTCCACTTATAAAACTCATCCTAAGGTTCGACGAATGTTTCAATTTCGGTAAAACTCATAGTGAAGATAGCTGACATACTGATTTATACCATATTCAATTAATGCTTTCACTCAAATGTATTCCACCCATTTCGGTATGAAATATATTCGTCTAGGTTCCCTCTACCCACCCTATAATTCTTGACTCAGAGTTCTGAAACACCCTGTAAAAATTCAAAGGGTTGGTTGCTGTGGAGAAGTGGTTGAGTATTGGTACCTAGACACAATAGGTATTGGTATTGATATTGGCACCTTAGATACACAAAGTCCATTTTAAAAAATATTAGTATTTATGTTTAATTTATTATGATAATAGTGATTGAAAATTGTATAAAAAAACTTGAAAGAAAACCTACGCACGTTGGTTTTGAAGTATACTTTTTACGTTAACATATCAACTAAATCTCATTGTGAAGCCCATGAATAAAAAATACAACTGAATAATTACATACAAATTGAAGATGACTACTTTTTCTTCTTGGTGGCATGTGTTGAAAATTTGCATATTGAATAAAAAAAAATTGTTAAAAAAAAAAACTAATTTGATTAGTAAGTTTGCCTAACAGATTATAATGCAAATCTACTACTTTTTTTTTCAAAAACAATTTTAAGGAAAAAATTAAACATGAATACCTACGAATAACGATGTCATTATTTACTTCAAAGTACTGAAACAGTTGTGTACTGGGTATTTAATGTAACCAATGTTTTTGATCTACTACCATTCTAAATAACCAATATACCAAACCTAAATTCATTGAACAAAAATAAACTGCTGGGTAAAATAACATTATCTTCTCGAATCTCAAACATATTGAGTTGCGTGCCCGATTTGTTGTAAGAAAATACTGTAACAAAAATACTAAGCTTTACTGCGTTTGGTCGATAAGTCATTTTATTTTCTTGTGCGATATACATCGTAAAAATTTATTTCATGTAACTTCAGCAAAAGAGAACAGGGCGTAGAAGAAAAAATATTAAATTCAAAGTAATAAAGGACCTGTTCTTTTTTTGGAATGCGATTTATATCTAAAAGAAACAAAAACGATTTAGTAGTCTCTAAATTACGGTTATAAACCTTAAACTATACCTATTCTATCAAGTAAATTCAATTTTATGCCCGAATCTCATCTGTAAAACTTTGTTTTATCCTGCACTTAATAGGTACACATCTGAAAAAAATCATTGGATGTATACATATTTTATATTCACCTGTTTTTTATGTTAGTATGCCTTTGATGTATGGGGATGTGTACTCAAATAATTGTTTCTATATTATAATTTATGTTGTTCAATTTTATAATACTTGAGTGATCGATTTAGAGTTCCTATACAATTGCAATTTTTCCTTAGAATATAATGCTACCCTACAGTTGTCAGTTTCTTCTCTTTTAATTTGGTGCTTCTTCAAGAAAGTTCCTCTGTCGCAAACATTCCTTCAAACGCGTGCAATGGCTTCTCTCATTCACAAGTAACTGGAGTGAATACTGCCAAGCTAATTAAACATACTTTTAAAGCTATCTGTCGCTAGATTTAAAATCCAAGAATATGTATGGGTGTTTCAACAAGTCATACAAAACTCAGCACAGAAATATTTCTTGCGTAGAAATGCCCAAAAAACTATACCTATACGACAAATTTATTTTTCGAAAATTGTGAACTTATATCGGATAAAAACATAATAACTTCATTCATTCAACGGCGCACGCATGATGCATGTGCAGTGAATATTTTTAACATTTTTAGTGTTCAAATAACATATCCAAATACCCATGTTCACGTCTACCATAAACCTTTTTTAGCGTAAACCCGATGTGACGTTCTACCTACCTTTTTGTCGCAGTTTTTCCAAAACTATGGGTCTTAGAGGAAATAATTACTGTAAAAAATTCCCGTAAAATTTACTGTTTTAAACTGGCAGCTGGGTTGGTTGTGGAAAACCGTAAAAATTACTAAGTAAATCCGTAAAAACAACGGCGTTGTACCATTTTAATCCATGTAAATCCGTAAAAACAACTGCTTTTTTACCATTTTAACCCATGATTTTTGCTTTGCAAGGTAAAACACCGTTGTTTTTACGGATTTACTCCGTAAGTTTTACGGTTTTCCACAACCAACCCATCTGCCACAGTTTAAAACCGTAAATTTTACGGAATTTTTTAGTGTAGTTCTATTATTTTTTTTATATGTATATTCCACGCAAAGAATCTGGCTCTGAGATAGATTTGTTGAAGCACCCTGTAGGCTTTAATTCTCAAATAGTGTCAAGTCTATACAACAAGTGGCTAACTAACCATAATTAATAATAATAATAATAATAACTTTATTTACTGCACAAAATTTTTTTTCTACAGAAACACAAGGAAAAAAAAACATTTGACGCCAAGGGGAAATTTGACAATTCCCGTTCAGGCGACAGAGAATTTATTTTACATTAAATACAAAATAAATGAAAAAAAATTATAACTTAAGAAAATGAGTAAATAAATAATGGCAATAGGCTGGATAACTGATTATAAATAGATTGCTTCAATTGAGGGAAAAATATAATTCCAAGTCGTCGATATTTATTATGAAGTCATGTAGTTTTCTTTTAAAAGTGGAATATTTAGTATAATTTTGTTAATCATTATAATATGTATTGCCATTTCCAGATTAAAGATATTTAATAGCTTATTAAAGTTCCATAGTCTTACAAATCACTAATCCCCCTATTCATTATAATAGTGTAACACACAATCCCGCACCCTTTAAAAAATAAACTAATACCTAGATAAGGTTTCTGCAATCTTTTCATTTACCTTCGTTACGTTACACCATCCACTCCATGACTCTCAAACCAGGACTCCTGGGTCTTCTATCAACCGTCTGGTTTCGAAGATTACAATTAGTATTTCTCTTTCCGCTGATGGTTTCACATGACTCACCTTACAGTAGCTGGCTTCGTCAGACATTTTTCGTCGAACCTCAGGGTACAATTACTGCCTACTAGTCCTCAAAGGGTCCTGCGTCTGCATTATTATGTGAAGATTAGGCAGGAGTTCTGACAAACAAAGACTCGAGAGACGTAATGATACCTCGTATCTGGTTGCAGTCCCAAAGCCGCTTAAGATGGCAACTTCTAAGATTGTTTACATAGACATAGAGGAAACGTCGTAGTAGGTAGATCTTGTTTTGTGGTTTGGTCATACGAGGGATGTAGGGTTTGCATAATATGAAGATGGGACAGGGGTTTGGGGTGCTTTCGTTTTTATTGGGTCATGGTGCTAGTCTTTGAAGAGAACGATGTTAGGTTGGAAACGTTATTTTTGATATTTACCTGTATAACCAAAGATTTTACTTTTGAGACGTAAAGTGATGCGTGGAATTCATCGCATGTTTTTACAAACAAATTTTTTTTTTCAATTTATTTAAATCTCAGTAGTGACCAATGTTTCCAAACTATATTTATTCGACTTCAAACATAAATGGAGAGAGTGATAATTTTTAATCCAAATATTATAAGTAAAACTGAGAGGATATTGTTTGTTTTTAAACGAATGGGCGGGTACTGTATTTATCATCCTTTACCACTGAATATAGAATACCTATTGTTACTCATCTTCTTAGTTGCCCCAAAAGTTCGAATCTTGGTTACGCTTATGCTTAAGAGAGAATGAACGCTCTAATTATATGAACTAAGCTACGTACTTTGACATTACTAAACCGGTGAATACATGAATTAACTTTGATAAGGAAACAAATATGTTATTATGTTTCTTCTAATATGAGGGAAAATAAAGAATGCGCATGTGGGATAGGAATATCAGAAAGAAATCCCCCATACCTGAATCCCCATTCTCACTGTAACTATTTTAATTAGTTGTTCCCCTTTTTTACTTTGTAGTCAAGTGCTCCAAATGCTGACGTATAATTATATTTTACCACATAGAAGAAAAGAACGTACACACTGTGCCACATTAAATGAAGGTAAAAGCACTAATTATAAATAAATACTAATACCCCTCTAATGCTAATTAATACTTGGTAAGAAACTTCATAATAAAGTATGATGAAATAGTAGATAATAAAGTGTCATAACGAATAATATATTTAAGATATGGACTATTGGGGGATTTAAGGAGCTCAAAAATGTTATCAAAAACTATTTGTTTTGACAGAAATAAAAACTTTTGATCAAAGCTTCGGAACATTTTTGGAGAAGCCTCACCCATGGGATTGACGCCCAAGGGAGTAAGTTTATTTTAGGATAGAAACTTGAAGTATTATAAGAAAAATACGAGAAGTCAAACAAAAATGTTCTACCCGGAAACATTTTTTTCAAACGTTAGGAGGGAAACGAAATATACAATGGTTACATAAAAGGTTAAGCATGAAGAAGCTGCTTGAATGCAAATCACGGGTTATTGGAAGTTACTTTCGACTCTATCTCACCTTTTATCCGTCCCAAAAGAACAGGAAACCGCTTTCCCGATCTCCACAAGCACCCCACCCACTTTACCACACCCGGAAATTCCCTTTTGTGACCCCTAAACAACCAAAGCGACGGTGTCCAGCCTTCGGGTCGATTTCTCATTCTTTCCATTGGACTGATACGGGAGTGTGTCGGCATACAGATGAAGTGTAGGACCAAGTACTTGACGCGGGCAAGAAGCCTTTCATATGCTTCCCCTCCACTTTTTGTCACCAATGCTGGTCTCTTCTGGGATATTCGTTTTTTGGCGGTAACCAGGCGACCGCTGTCTGGACATTATGCCGCTTGTCAGCGTACATCTGAGATAGTTGGAGCGAAAGTGATACAAGTCACATGCACTTATTTATTTCCAGTATTGAAGGTTTTCATTGTTGATCCTATGGAGAAGCGAGTTTTAGAGCTCCTATTCAGTATCGGTAACTGCACTGTTTATTCAAAAATCCACTACACTAAACAGAAGGGGTGATAAAGAGTTCCTTTCTAAACACAAATTTACGAATTTGTGACTTATGCCACTTTTATTCTAACCAGATCTCATACACGAGAGTCTGGTGGGTGAATGTATAAAAGATATATGGCGTTTTGAGTGACAGATGCATGGTAAAATCCTAACTGACGTGAAAGGTGGATGAAAAGATCCCTGCACAAGTGAAATATTCCTTTAGATAAGGTCCGTTAATGTAGGCTGATTAGATAGATTAAAAAGTCGTTTTGTAAAGTAAAGAATGAGAAATATTAATGAAATACACGCGCATTGTTAAAGAGAAAAATTGTAGCGTACACAACATTAGAAATATTAATTCTGGGTTGGATTGAAATGAGGGAATTGCACGTTTTTTTTTAAATTTTATTATGATAGAGGATGAAAATCCATGAAAAATGACGTAAAAATTATTGAAATCGGAAAACTATTCCCCAAGGTATTAATTTTTAAAATGTGGTTTCCAGTATTGGCGGGAAAAACAGTAATTTCGTTATGGCTGCTGTGTGAAGTCACAGCGCTTGGACCCGCTATGTTATTGTATGCTTAGCTTGCTTCATTCTGCTATTCTTTACAAAGTTTTAACTAAAAAACTATGATATTTTAAAGACACATACAAATATTTTTTATAAAAAGATTGGCGTTTTGTTTTTCAAAAAATATTAATTGGTTTTTGAATTATTAGGATTCAAAATTTTAATTTTTATCTTTTTCTGGCCGTTTACTAGAGAAACAGACGAGTTTTATGCGTGTTTTGGTTTTATGATAAGTCTGATTTCTTTCATTTTCAACAATTCACTAGTTTCGACGGCGCTGTGACGTCAAATCCCGTTTTTTGGTCACATGACTTTACTAGTGTTTTGGCAAAAATAAAATCGAATTTAAAACATATTTTTGAACTTTAAAATCTGATATTTGAGAGTTTTAAACTATAACGTATCAAAAAAGTGTAAAATTAAGCAAATCCCTCACCTATGCAATTCCCTCATTATCGGCTTACTTGATTTTTTAAGGCTTATTTTTAGAATTAAAATAATTAAATTGTTAAATTAATTAAATTATTTTCTCATTTGAAATAAATGAACCCCAAATTAAGCACTACACCATTTTTTTGTACAGAATAACATTTTGCGAACAAATGTTTTTAAGAGATGAATTTGAAATTGAAAAGAAACTAGAATTTTTCTTTTTGTAAAGGTTTATTTTTTGTTCATTTATATTCCTAAAAACATAATGAATTTAAGAGCTTTAAAATGTTTTCGAAGAAGATTATCTGTTTTGCAAATATAATTATCTACATCATATTTGCAAGCTGCCATGAAATAAATTGGAAAAGGATTTTTCTGATCTGTTTTGAAAATATTATAACACTTAATACAAAGTAAGATGAATCCTGTTGATATCATAGCATAAAAACTTTATGTATGACAATTCAAATTTGAACCATTTAATTATCTTTAGAGAAATAGTATCACACAGAAAATTTAAATGTTATTAATTTCATTGAATTCAAATTTTCTTGCTCCTTTTATGCGCAAAACATTTAGAAAAGAAGTGGACAATTTAGAGCACCTATAAAAAGATTGTTCATACACAACTTCGATACCTAATTAAATAAAAATTATAAATAACTAAAAAAAACCTTTCTTTGATTTGTAATGAAAAATTTATTTGAATCACTCTTAGATTTTGTTTTGAGATAGAATATCAAATCTTGCCATCGCATTTTCAAACCATTGAAAGAAACATAAAATAAAGAACTTCTAGATAATTAAAACAAACCTTTTTAAAAATCAAAGTAGGGCAGGGGAGGGTAAGAGTGCGCAGTCGAGTAAAAGTACGCAGCGGTTTTCTTCCCTTGTTTAGTTGTCAACAGTATGAGGGGGGGGGGCGAGTAAGATCACATGAACACATTCGTCATAAGCTATCTTAAAAGACTGTTGTTATTATTTACTTTTCAGGTAAAATATGGTTTCTTTGAATAAGCAACTACTTTTTCTAAGGAAGAATCTTATTTTTTTGAATCTTATTTTTTTTTGTTATTACCAATACGAGGTATACTTTATTTTGAAAAATTTGGCATCATTAGAATTTAATTGCAGTTAATTTTAGGGTTGATTAAAGGACATTTTAGAGAATTAATACATCGACGGCTAAGAGTAGGAACAGACAATATCTAGATTTCTAGACTAGTGAATCTTGTATCTCTTAAAGAGTGGTGACATGAAGGAAAATGAATCCCTCAATTAAGAAGAGAGGGGTGCACTTTTTATGCGATTTTAGCCACGTTTTTAGGGCGCGTACATTTAACCTCGCATACTGCATACTTTTTACCTGCCACGCATCGGGTAAAAGTACGCATTCAATTTTTTTGTATTTCCTCAAGAACTTTTAACATATTTTTCATTAAAGCTAAACCCTTCCCCTATTTTTGTAAGTGGATTTTAAGTCAATAAACTTGCATTCCGTACATTTTTGAGGCTCTGGCTTTAAAATTATCGATTTTATAACCCAAAATCATTTTTGAGCGTAATCTTACTCTCCTTTTCCCTATAATATATTTTTAGATTCCCGTTGTATTAATACTGATTTAATTTTTAATACTGATTTGTATTTCTGTAATATTTTTAAACATAAACTTTTAACTAATTATAGGTAAAATATGAAATTTACATAAAACAGTTTTAGAGAAAAAGAACTTTAGCACTTCAAAGAGATACTCCATAGAGATAAATGTATGTACTATGTAGTTCAAAATACATGTATTAAAATTCATTTGATATGGGGAAATGGTTTTCCGCGATTAAAAAACTATCAAACTCACGTGAAGACGGGATAAAGAATATTCTGAAAGCTTTTCCAAAGTAGCATAGAGCCAGATAAACGCCCAACTTTTCAATATAAAAGATAGATACGGCAAAAAAATGTACAAAGAACTTTTAGAGAATGGTTATAGATGGAACAAAAATCTTTTATCGCTGCTAGGCAACGCGAGAGTACATAATGAAGGAAAAATTCCTTGGATAAGGAAGCAAAGTACTCTTGTGATTCAGGAATATTTTCCTATCTTTGGACTGATACTGATACAGTTTGATGGAGAATAGTTTTGTTTGGATGGTAGTTTTTCGAAAGTTTCTAGTGGTTCACATAAAGTTGTTTTTAGTTTTTTTTAAAAAAGATTAAAAGGGAAGTATGAAACAGGATACGCTTTTGTAAAACCCAATAAAAATAGAAACTCAGAAAACATCCCCAAACTGAAAAAAAAAATACAAATTCATCAAAACAAATCGAAAATATTATAATGCATTCGAAAAAAAATTGGTCAACAATAAAAATATCCGCGGTATACTTTTATTTGTTTTGTTAACGCTAGTTTGTGTAAAATTTGCATTTAATTGGATTAACCAACCTTTACCAACATTAAAGTTTGAAATAGCTTTAACTTCTCTCTTGAAAAAAATCTGTTTTCTGTAGTTAAACTTTCAGGGCTTTTAAAACAATTGTTAATTTAACACCTTTTCCCAAGTTTTGAATTTTTTTGAATTAAAAAGATTCGTATTGATTTAAACGTCTATTTCTCTCTTGAAAACATACAATTGTGCGAAATCCTTTATGGTGTAGCTATGGGTTACTTAATTTTTTCCTCATTAATGAATTTAAATCAACCTTACTTAAGAAACTGAAAGAGCGCAGAGAGAAGCTGATGAATTTATAAATTTTTAATGCATGAACCACACGGTTTTCGTTTTACAAGGAGTTACAAAATTTATTTTATTCATTGATTATATTTAAGTACCTATAGTAAGATATAAAAAGGGAAATTCACTGTATACACATAAATCTATATAGTTTAATGCTTTTATTCGCTGTTTTTTCATCTAAGGAAAAGCATTTTATTCATACAAAATGACAATAGATTGACAACACACAAAGACATATTTTTTTCAAACTTATTACTGCTATCAAGTGGAGAATCTCTCTAATAGAATCCCAAGAGCTTAATTCCTCACTTCTTAATGCATGTATTGAAAACTTTTCTTTATTTTGATCGATTTCATTCTTCTTTCATCGCACGTTATAGAATATCTTTATGAACCTAGATCATAAAATCTATACTTCCTGAAATGTACAGCCACCAAAACAATACAATAGCCATTGTGAGTGACTTATTGGGGATAGAAAACTATTTTTTAGTCACTCTTTTTATGATTTAACTATTTTTGAAAACAACATAATTTTCAGTCCTTTATAAGGCTTAGGATATATGAGTCTTTAAATATAAGGTATTATATACTACATTATACACACAAAATACATTTAAGCCCTGACTTGGGTATTATACTTTTTATTAACCCATTTTAGGCCAAGCATATAAATTTTATAAAATGTTGTAATATTTTCATTGAAACATGCTTAAATTACATTCATTAAAACACAAAAAAAGTTTCGTGCAGAAAAAATAATATTTAATATGAGAAATGAAATGTTGCGTTTTCGCAACTTTGGCCGAATCAATGCACCAATCTTACGGGGGCAGTCTATCAGTGGAAACCGTTGCCCGTCATGCGACGGGCAGAAATTTCGCTACGCTGTGGGATATTTTGTGGTTTTAGCTGTCTCAATAGACTTTCCTACCTCCTTCCCCACTCAATAAGAATGTAAGGGGCGTGGACGCTCTACTGTGGAGATTTACAAGTCATAAAACTGTCATGGGCTTTCCATTGAAAGCTCTTGCACCTGTGTTTTCCTTTACCTATCCCCTGAAATTTTATAACCCCCTACCAATTACTTAAAATTTTGTGTACACAGATGTGCTGGACCCCTTATCTATGGTCTGAATAGAGGTCAACATAGCTTGAAGGTCAAGCGCAATTTTCTAATGCAGGTGTATTGCAGGAAAAACTCTAGAACAGAAAGTGGATGCATTTAATTTATATTTAAATTTTCATTTTTTAAAGGTAGATAATAGTTTTAAACACCTCAGAGACTCAAATACATGATTTCATATGAAAGCATTACATTTTATTAAAATAAATTGTAGAGGAAATGTAGATTTTAGAAAGTGCATTGAGGGGAAAACCGGAGTTCAGCAAGCGAATTCTCAAGTTCGAACACTCGTAAAGGGGCCAAAAATCGCTCGAGGACAAAAATTTTTGCACTTTTCTTCAAAAGCAGAACAAATTTTAATATTAGCATGCAAATATTTGAAATTTAGGTAATAAAAAAAAATTGATATTTTTAGCCGAATTTACATGGATTCGGCCAAAGTTGCGAAAACGCAACATTAAATTTAGATAATTTTTTTTTAGTTTATTTAAGATAATTTTTTTATTTTTATTTTATTTATAGAACTTGTAACCTTAGTCCATTATAAAAACGTTAAATTGATCTTAAATGGATTAATTATACATTTTCAAAAATTCGACTTTGTCAATAACTGTTTCAAGTTAGAAAAATGACGTATTTTGAAAATTTCTTAAAAAATAATGGTTACTTCATTTTAATTACTAATATTTTTTTAATGTCTTCAGAAACCTTAACAATAGCCGAAAAATAAAATTTGAGAAAAATATGCGTCACAGTATTAATAATAAAATATTTATTGAAATGTTGCGTTTTCGCAACTTTGGCCGAAAATGGGTTAACTACGACTGCATGTACAATATGTTGTACATGTAAATACCTTAAATACTGATTAAAAGTTATTTAAATTTGTAATAAAAATAATGAGTTTACTTACATTTTATTTATAAACGTTTTCATTCAATATCAATTATTATTTCACAGAAATTTGGTAGAAAAATATTTTAATCCTTTCACTTTCTCACCTTTTGGATATTTATTTCAATAATTTTTTTATTTTAGTTTAGTTGTTTATTTTGAGTCTCGCGCGCTCTACTTGTATGTTTATTGAACGACATTGTATGTTTATTGTGTGTTTTCTTTTTTTTTTAAATTGACTTGTGATTGGAAAATTAAATTTTAAGACTTTTACTGCTCTACGCACACATTGTATCCAATCACTTTAGAAACACCCGAGGCCTGTTTATTATCGAACCTGGAATGAATTCTCCACTATCTGGAGCTACAATAAAATATAATCTTCCATTTAATATCATCTAAGCAAATACATCTAACTTTCATCTCTCCTTTTTCTTAAGAAAAATTCTGCAGAAAAATCTCACTTCAAAGATTTTCTAGATGAAATAGTAATTGCTTCAATTACCGAGAGCAAACGACTTGAAGAAAATTGGAGAGGGAGTCAAAATCTTAATTATCTCCTGAGCTAAAGATATGTCCAGAGAATACAAGTGGGTGTAGTGGAGGAGATAAGTATATAAATGAGCTGTTTGGAAGGAAAGAGGTATAAGTCCATCAAACTTAGTTTCCATCAAGATTTTCTATAACGGCTCCTGCGTTTTTTCTATGGATAGGATAATTATTTGGGCTGCTATTAGAAACCAAGAATCCCTTTCTTGGCTAAAGGCAACTACCACACAAAATAAAGGATCTGATAAGAAATCCAAATTAATACTTAGCTCAAATTTTGTAATTTGGTACTTAGATCATTGTCGTTCTGAAAAGCTCGACCGTGCGCTCTCCTGACAGTTGATTGCATCGTTATATGAATTTGAATTTTCCCGAAGGGATTCAATTAGGCTCAATGGAGATAATTTATCATCAATTAAATTAATTTCGAACGCTCTTTAATGGGATTAAGATCGTCGATATTTGAAGGAATAAGGTTTTAATATGTTTACTCGAGTTTCAAATTCAAGATAACATGTTATTGTTTTGTGGTAGTGAACGGAGATGTTACTAAAATAAAACTTGTTTTGAGTGTTTCCGGTGGTGAGTATCAGTTTAATGCATGAGAAGCTTGCTCGATATTTTATGTATAGTGTTACCAAAATTTTTTGAAGGATAATTTTGACCTTTATCGCAGGTAAATTAATATTGCTTTGGGAAGTTTTAAGATTTAAAATATAATTTTATGAAACAGTACTTCCCAAGCATTTTGAAGTCGTTGAGGCCTTCCTGAAGAATATTTCTTTTTTTATTTAAAAAAAAACTACCTGTGCAATGTGTATTATATTATAGAGCTTCCTAATTTTTACATTCAACGTGAAATTAACAACTAATGACGTGATCTGCTTGACTTTTTTTTTTCTAATTTCACTCTTTTTCCCTTACTATAAATAATAACCATAAGTTCGTTTCGCTGTAATTCTAAAATATTAAGGAATGGAACTGAAATCAGCTAAGCATCTTAAAAAAAGTAAAATTCTATTTTTTTTAGTAAAACCTCTATATGTGAATACCGAACACTAAAAATGTGTTTTCAATTTCAAGTAATGATTTCAAATTAATATTCTGAGAAAACATAACAACACTTGATTAAAACACAAAAAGAATAGAGATATGCATTTTTCGAGACGGGAAGAATTTCGATTACATTTTAAAACCCAATCATCAATGTCAATAAAATATGTGATGTGTTGCTCCAAAAATATTTGCAAAACAAAATGTGAAAACTGAGCTAGTTGCTTTTGAAAATGTTTTTCTCTTTCTTTTTTTCCCCTCATGAAATTCCCTTCTGGGATATTTCTAAAGATAATTGAAATATATAAAAATAATAATTTCTATTTAAGGTATCTAAGCGAATAAAATACCTTTTACTGACATATCTATAAGTGACACGTGTTTCTATGAGAATAATAAACGTAAAACAAACTATCGTGGGGTTATTTCTATAATAGAAATTCAACTACTATTCCCGCCTACCATTAATCCTTTGTAGCCTTCCGTACCGAACGTCATTTGATTCTCAAACCCTTTCTTTAGCAGTAAACGCAGCTTTTGACCTTTCTTTCCCTTTACTATCAACAAAAGGAAAAACAATAAATCCCGTGTTTACAATAGACCCGGCTTAAAACGAGGGATTAAAAATCATTATCAAATCAGTAACCAGGCAACCTGGTGCAAAACATGCGTTTTCTCCCCCACTCTAAAATGCCTACAAGGTATAATATTACGTAATTGGGTTTTAGGACTCCTTTTTTTAGGGTCGTCATCCTTTTGATGTATTCCGAAAAGTTACTTTGCCCGATTGTCTCATTTGATTGACAGACTAAAAGGAGGTTTCCGCCAGTTTTACTTCAGATAAAATAGTTTTTACCGGGAATTATATGGCATTAAAAATAAACGGCGTATTTTAAGAGAAGCTAAGAAGTTGTTCATTCAGTTTATTGTACCTTACTCACTCCCAAGAACTATATATTGATTTTCCTGTTTATTGCTGATATTGTTTTGTGTTGCTAAAGAAAGCATAGTTTGCAGTTTATGGAATTTTATTCTGTATACTAATTAAATGAGGATTAGTGTATTCATTCAAAAAGTATTATTGCTAATATTAAAATACAGTACATGTACTTTCCCTCAACGACAGTATAAATTCAAGTTTTTTTTTTAATTTATGTTTAAACATTCATAAAAAAACGATATAAATGTTTAACAATATATATTGCTTAAATGTAATAGTGACTCATTTAACTAGGAAAACAATTTCTAACAATTTATTAACAATTTTCTTTACTTTCGATTTTAGCTATTATTTCTGGTAAACAAGCTAATGCATCATTCCATTTAGTAGATAAGAAGGTGTATACTCTATTTCTATTGAAATATTTTACATTGATTGATTCTAAACGTATTAAAGATACGTAGGTATCTCAAATTATCAATATTCTTATATTGGACCTCCCATTTAACTGATTGCAATAACAAGAAAGTGACTTTAAAGAAAGCAATTAGATTATTTCCACAAATATTGATTCCTTCAAAAGCAAAAATTTAATTATTTTTCCAGCTTATTTTTCTAATTTAAATACTAATTTAATTATCAGTAATAAATGTACTATTTCAAGTTTAACTTAGATAAGGTTTATTTCTAGGTGTTTTATTTTAAAAATTCAAATTCTTATGATGTTACGAATTGCGTTAGATTAATTACTTAAGATTTTAAATCGAAATCTCCGAAAAAAATAATAACTTCATTAAAAGGTTTCAAACCGAAAAATCATTAATTCATAATATAAAAACTTCATTATTATATTTCGTAGCCTTATCAAAAGTGAGTAAAATATCCAATTAGGTTTTATGGAATGCTTTGGAAATTAAAGTTAATTAGGTGTTTAAAAGTAAAAATAACATTTAATTTAAGAAAAAAAAACTAAATTAGGGTTATTTACGTTTCAAGTCTCTTTTGGATTTTAGTACTATACTAATGAATGAAACTTTTAAACTAGAAATGTGTTTTTTCTTCACGACCAAGACAAAATCTTAAACACTTAAATTTGTAAATGCTCATCCCCCCAAAAAATGAAAAGCAAACATCTTTATGCCAAAATTCATTTATTTCGTTTAAAGAATGATATGCTAAAATATTTGTTTTCCTTATCTTAAAGCTAGAGTTAATGGAATTTAGAATCTATGAATTACATTATTTAGAGCTTCTTTCTGAATTCTTATGAATGGTTACCATGGAATTTTTGATTAATTTTCCATTCTGTATTGTTCTTTTTAAAACTTTACATTAAACATCTTCTTAAAATTCAATGATTTCATTCTAAATCAGCCAAACAAATTCTTATTAAATACAAAAGGTTTATAAACCGTCAGCTTCCCCTGTTGTTTTTGAATTGTTGATTTTCATCCATAGCGTTTTCATGACAAAAATAAAAGCACACTACTGAAATTTTAATTTTTGATTTCAAGAAATGCCTCGAAAAATATGTTAAAAAAAAGCAAATGCTTCCTTTATGTTACCGTACATTTTTCCAAAAATAGCTCTTCGCCTTATTTACAACGAATAGATATTTTTCCTACCACCGACAGCCTGTCACTATTCAATAACGGAACATTAGGTAATCCGCTTCTTCTTCTTCAGAAAATTTTTTTAAAGAAAAAAAAAACCGGGACCGTTTATCCTGTATCACTACATCTTGAGTGAAATAAATACCGGATATAGGAACTTTTCCGGGGCTATGAAACATTCATGCTTCATCCATATTAAAGTGTACACGACCCCCTTGTGGCTATGGAGAGGATATATATTGTGCTTTTGACAAATATGAACCGTGAAAAGAATCTCTGGAAAATTTATCGCTCTGATACTTGGTGTTTTGAGGTGTTGGAGGAATGTTTTCCCTGCCGAGGTTCTTTGAAAAGAACGCATTTTCAGAGATCGGAAAATTCTCAAAATTTTTACGCGGCCTTTCGGGCATGGTATATTGATTGGTAAATCCGTGCTCGAATATATTTTTAGATTATCAGACATGTTATTTTTAAATTGCATCATAAAAACATCATACAGTACAACTGATATATGAATAAAGAATTGAATTTTGAAATAGATTAACGTCATTCATGTTTATTTAATTTAAGTGCGAATAAATAAAAATATGATATCTTTATAAAATATAATAATAAATGAAATAGGGTGTGTAGACTTCTCAAATGCGAAACAGAAACAATCCGAAGCAATCCTGAGGCGTAGAGTAGCGACAGAAGTTTCTGAAAAAACAATGAAAGAGTGGCAACGATCAATGGAAATGTGGGCAAACGATTGGGTGTTGAAATAAAAGTCGTCTTCAGAATTTTAAAAAAAACTTAGTTATTGTCCCATTTAACATTTTGAAAAAATATCTTTTAGAACACAAAAACTTTATCCAGATTTCATAAATAATTATTTAATTGTAATTAAAGTATAATAATTGGTAGTGAAATTTTATTCTTACGCCTAACAGTTTGCCCACAATAAACCACCTTGCATATTTAAATTTCTTTAGGGTGATTCTATTCTGAATTGCCTTAGAGAGAGAGGTGTAGGCCTTCCTACACCAGGTGGAATAAGTCCAACCGACCTATTGCCTTAGAGTAGTCTTCACCCCCTTCCATTTTTTACCATGAGTTTTGAATTAAAATGTATATTATATGAAGAGATGCAGTTATAAAACTAAACAAAGATATTTCCATTTGCTTAATCGCATTTTACTCTAATTATATTTTACTATCGTCATGAAATTCATTTAATAAGCCATAATTGTCTTTAATTTCTCTGGACCAATTATAATATTTCTATGTAACCTTTATACCGAAAAAGACACTTTATTCTAAATAAGAAGCTCTCAATTTGTAAAAGAAATCTGTAGTCTTACGACTTAAAGCAGAGCTAATACACTTTAAACAGAATTGTCTTGAAACAAACTCGGGGCTTACCTTCAAACAACTGTTAAAAATGGCTACGAGCTTAAAAACTACTTCAGTTTCTGAAAATTTAATTTCCAGGTGTTATTTTTCTATTACGAAACTGTATTTTCCCATGCCCGCGAAAAAAGGAAAACCTTGGAACATCGCAGGTTTGTCGTTTCGGAGAGAAATGTATCGTTGAGTTTTGGCAACGGGAAAAAAAATTTCACTTCTGGAATGAAGTTTGCAAGTAGTACTAGTAAAGAAAAAAGTGGGACACAGAGAAAACATTTTCGTTCAATATTTTACTTTTTATGCGGGTCCAAAATTCAATCTTGTGTCCCAGTCTTCAGATCACGTCCATGTTCATTATTTGCGATTCAACTGATGATGGAAGATCAAAATGTATTTCTCCTCGTTTTGAGGAAAGGTTGTGTTATGAAAACGTGTGTGTTGGAAGGAATTTTAAAGTTTTCTTCATAGTTTTTAGAATGAGATAAGTTGAAAAAATAGTTATCATTATTATCTATTTTCTAAACAAGGAAAACATTTTAAAGTAAAGCAAATTATGCAATGGAAAAATTATTACTCTGCGAAAGGCAAAATCAGAAAACATTTCAAAAAAACATTATTTAGCCATATGAGAACGTATGAAAACAAAGTATATATTTTCTGTTTTTCCTCCTTACAAAAGTGCTATAACTTTACACTATTTTTACACCCTTTTACTATTCAATGTATGTACTGTAATTTTGGTTGATAAAATCCGCGCACATGAAAATTGACTTAAAAATATTAAAATGTTAATTTAATTTAATAGGTATAGAAATCAGACTAACAATAGGTAACTAATAAACTTTTAAGTTTATATCCGTTAGGTTATTTATGTTTTATTATAAAAATATCCATCCCTCTATTTTTAGTAGCTTTATCATAGATTGCTTTAATTGAATACGAAATTAATGCTTGATTTACTATGAAAAACTACATCTAACAATCTCAAAAAAGGAAAATAAAGAGGAAAACAATAGAATGAGATAACTTATCAAATACTTGTATCAACTCCTCTTGGAAAGAATTTGAGTAATCTTGTATTTCCCCAAGAAAATTCTCCGAATTTCATTAAGAAAAGAGCACTTCTATAAAAAGAATAATTCCTTGAAGTTTGGAGATTTATTTCTCAAAAGTTTTGTTTCTCCAGTTTTCTCTCTCCTTTTCACAATGAGATGGGGTTTTTCGCATTTAATGATGAGAATTATACTATCTTTTGCTTTTTTAGTTGCAGACTAAGGGCTCGTTATCTCAGAATTATCTAAAATGAATTGAAATGCATAATGAAACTAGATACTTTTCATCGTTTGGATGAGATATTTTGAGTAGCATTAAAAATTACTCATTAGATAGTATGTTTTTTTTTAATGTACTGTTACTGAATGATTATAAAGTTTGATTTCGACTTGTGTGCATGCCATAAATTTTTTGTCTTTAACGGATGTTTTAAGCACAAAGCATTCATTCGGTATATTGATGCAATAAGCGCATTCGATATTAAAACTTGGATAATCAAACAATTGTCATTCTAAAAAAGAGTGTTTGAAGACTAAAACTAAAAATTATAGTTTCTTACTGGTGTAAATTAAATTCAAATATATCATACTATTTCATTCCCTTTTATTGAAGAAAGAAGTATTTGTGTAAAAGTTTGCCGTGTTTACAAGCTTTGTAAACATTGAAAAACTGCAATCATAAAATATTTAACTCTTGATCTTACACCGGCTAAGCACTATGACGTGCACTCTTTCAAAACACGCACGCTTTCGCTTATACTCTTCTCACTTTAAATTTCACAATCTCAGTCCCCTATTACTTGATTGCCTTTTGACATGATTAATTCCTAATTGCACAAAAAAAAAACACCTTTTCGGTTCTACAAAACTATTCCTTTTGATTAGGTAGAAGAGTTGAACACGGAAATTCTACAGCAACAGGTAAAAAAAACCCGTTTAAATATTTAAATGAAGAAGATAATTATGTTGGTATTTTAAGGAAGGTTCGAAGAAAAAGTACTAGAGTACTATGCACTAGTTTTAGTTTTTAGTAAATATTTTGGGTATATTTTTTTTTTACTTAAAAATGGGTTTTACTTCTGGGACGACATCCTATATATCACTTTTTTATTTTAAAGAAAGTTTGAATAGTGTACTGTCTGTCTACAAGTTGGCTATCGTTTACATTTCTGTTGCCAAGGCAACAGGATTCTTATCATTTTCAACGGGGGAAATTCTGCTAATGGATTTACCCTTTATGCATCAAGATAGCCTCTATAAGAATCTTCTATTTGTCTATTTCTTAAAACATCAAACTTAGTAATTAACGTCAAAGGAAATAGCTCATACATTTCGCAGCAGCCAGTTTTCTATACCTACTTGTTGAAGTTCACAGTAATTTCTCTCTCTTCGCATGATTTAGTGATTCACCACTAAAGTCCCCTTCAGCTTTTACACCGAATTTCGCTCCAGTAAATAGAAAATCTCCCACCCTCACTTGACGACCAATAAAAATGGGTTTCTCAGAATCGGGGCTGTTTTATTGAGGCGAATATTTAACTCTAGGAGGAGCAGTCAACCGCAGAGGCCTTTTAATACGTATTTTCGCGTTTCTAATAAACTGCTGCGACCAGAGTGAGCTGCGAGCACGACAGTGTACCCTGGAGGGGGTAAGAGAGAATATGTTATAGGAAAAAGCCATTGCCCTGGGCAAGTTTCTTAATACGATGACGTGATCATTGATGTGGATTTTATGCGATGGTAGTTGTTCAGGGTGAATGAAAAAAAGAGAGACTTTGCCTTGCAAAACCCAAAATTACATAAAAACGTTGACAAATTTTATGATGTAGGTTTTAGTTTCTGAGATAATCTGTTAGATAGGAGCTAAGTTTTTATGGGGCTCCAATGAGAAAAAAGTTCTACTTAAAAGATTTTTTCTAACTCATTTCTGAATGAAGTGTAAACAATCATCTCGGTATCTGCAAACCTCTAGGAGGTGTTAAGGGCTGAATTTAGTTACTTACGCTACTTAAATATTCCTCTAGGCACCTCCTTTTGAATGCAAGGTTTGGATTATCTAGAAATAGTGCAGGATTCTTCAAACTAATGTTTCTCGAGTTTTACATCATTCACCTTTTGTGTTATACCTCAAATTTTATAAAATTTTAAAGTATAACATATAATCTGTTTAAAAACAGGTATATCTTTAAGAATTTTGTAGATATCAGGATTATATCTGTTGATTTAGTTTCTGAGTTTTCTCTAATTCTCCAGACTAATTTCGGGAACTGTATAAGACGAATTTTCTTCTTAATGTCCAGTTTCCCTCTGCACCCTCACACCGCTAACTTCTACAAGAGAAACTACGGCGAGCACACTACACACACACCCAAAGAGTAAGATAATTCATTTGGGACCTAAATACCGACTGAAACGAATAGGATTCTGGAGTATACTTTTAAATTGTAGGGCTTTCAGTTCGGTTCCTCGGGTATACGCTACCTTTACACCTGGAACGGATCATCACATGTTAATTTCGTTTCAACATTGGACCGGAAGAGTTACATTCGGATCAGTTGAACAGCAGCAAACGGACAATCAGCAGGAACAAAGGTTGAAAAAATTTCACAGTCTAAGTCACCACTTAGGCGATTATGGGTTGTCTGACTCCAATTATTGATTAAAAGAATTGCAAATGTTGGTTGAAGTATAAATAGTTTATTTAAAATACAATTAAATATTTTTAACTATTGTAAATTTCGATGCACTGTTGAGATTGCTTGAGCGATAATTATTATTAGAAAAGACTGAATAAAGATGCATTATCTCGCACCTCACCACCTGATAACAGCTATTTTATTTTGGCGACTGTATTTCTCAGTATCGAAGTAGTTGCAAAGCAAACCCTGTCTGAGAGGAATTAAAACGTCGGTCTCCGGTGATTCCACTTAACCAAGTCCGACTGAATTTTAAAAAAAGTTTTAGCCAAGTCTTTTTTAATCCACCATTTTCGATTCTTTAAAGTATATTCGATACCTGAGTATCGATTCCGTCACAACGCAGCTAACGGGCATCTGTCGCTTGAACATGAAGATTTCGTATTTTATCGGACTTTTGATTAATTTGTAGAGAAGCGCAATCATTCTTCTCGCATTTTGAGAGGGATGGCCAGAGGACACGAACGTGTCCGGAACAGATGTTCCCAACTTCCAGTTCCAAACTAAATTGTCCTTCAAGCCTCCTCCTCAACTCGGCATTTAAACAAGCGAACTGCTATTGATTGGTGTGCGCTGTAATTTACGAGCCTTCTTTGGAAGTTCGTAAAGTCAGCTCAGATAAATATGCAGCTAAGCAAACTTGTTGGCAAAGATCTCGCTGCATATGGGAATTCAACCGGAAAGATTTATTCCTGAAAATAACCTTATTTTATAAATAGTAGATACCCTTCCCGGTATTCCAAAACTCACCCTGTCACTCAGCGGTTTCCTCTTATTA
Organism: Tetragnatha montana; assembly: GCA_963680715.1. Taxonomy (NCBI): domain Eukaryota; kingdom Metazoa; phylum Arthropoda; class Arachnida; order Araneae; family Tetragnathidae; genus Tetragnatha; species Tetragnatha montana. Next base: position 34,199,830 of record OY796685.1, read on the forward strand.
AAGACCACTAATTAAAAATAAGTTTTTATTTACTTGACGAATCACTAGGTTACGACCATCATCATCATCATCATCATCATCGATTATGTGGAATACCTAGTGTTAGGCACTAGTTAACTAGAACTAGTTGCAACTAGTAGTTAACTATACCGTTCAACTAGTAGTTAACTAGTAGTTTAACTACTTTTAGTTTAAAGTAGTTCAACTATTAGTTTAACTACTTTTTTCATTAACTACTAGTTAAAACTACTTTCAAATTTTCAATTACTTCAAAAAAACTTTTACTTAAAATTTAAAAAGATATTTAAAAATTTTATCAAAGGTAGAGTACTCAAATACCATAACCAGAAATAAAGACCATTTTTGCGCGAAGTATAAACGTTTTTTGTGACATAGATAAGAAAGATGCATTAGAATTTTGCTAAAAAGTAGCTTAAAATGAAATTAAAGACTACCCAGGTCAAAATTTATGCTAGAATTTCTTTGCTAGACAAGCATAATATGCTATGTTTAAGCTAGGAAAAATAGCTTAAACTAGCATAATTGTTTGCTAGTTCCAGCATAATCACCTAGCATGGTTATGTGTGTATTGGCCCACTTTTTATGCTAACTAGCATAAAAAATCTAGCTTGTATTGCTAGAAAATGATCACTATTCTAGCATGCGTTGCTAGAAAATATTTGGTATTCCAGCATGTGTTGCTGGAAAATGATCACTATTCTAGCATGGGTTTGCTAGAAAAGTCAAAATTTATGCTAGAATTTCTTTGCTAGACAAGCATAGTATGCTATGTTAAGCTAGGAAAATAGCTTAAACTAGCATAATTGTTTGCTAGTTCCAGCATAATCACCTAGCATGGTTATCTGTGTATTGGCCCACTTTTTATGCTAATTAGCATAAAAAATCCAGCTTGTATTGCTAGAAAATTATCACTATTCTAGCATGTGTTGCTGGAAAATGACCACTGTTCTAGCATGTGTTGCTGGAAATGACCGCTATTCTAGCATGTGTTGCTAGAAAAGAACAGCTATTCTAGCATATTTTGCTAGAAAATTACCACCATTCTAGTGTGTGATGCTGGAAAATTATTGCTAATCTAGCATGTATTGCTGGAAAATGACCACTATTCTAGCATGTATGGCTGGAAAAAGTTTGCCGTCCTAGCAAGTGTTGCTAGAAAAAGCTTGCTAATCTAGCATATAAATGTAGCTTGTGTTGCTAGAAAATGCATGCTATGCTAGCATGCAAAATCTAGCTTGTGTTGCTAGAAAACGCATGCTATGCTAGCATGCAAAATCTAGCTTATGTTGCTGGAAAATATTTGCTATTCTAGTATTATTTTTCTAGCATCAGATGCTGTTTATTTGTATATTATTCTAGCATTACTTTTCTAGCATCAGTTGCTGTTTTTTTTTATATTATTTTAGCATTACTTTTTTGCCATCAGTTGCCTTTATTTTTTACATAGCCTATTATAGTGCTGGCTATAGCAATACTTTTCTAAATCTTCAGTTTTAATTTGTTTTTTCTAAAAGAGCATGTATATTACCATTATTACCTGCAGTTGTTCTAATTTTTTATTATTCTATTAACTTTTTTTTCAACCATTTAAATAAATTTATTTTTTTTTAAATAAAAAAAGAACAAAGTTTAACATTTAAAAATATTTATTTTTAGAGCTTCAACATTTCAAAACATCTTGCATCTTGTTTTTTTTTTCATCTCAGGCAGGTCCTTTTCATATTTCATCAATTTTCTTCTCATTTGATCTTAAATAGAAATAGAACAATAAATAACAAAATATGACTATAAATGATTAATGAAAATGCACTTAATTAAATTGAATTCTAATTTAATTTCAAACACCAGTACTTCATTTCTATTTCAAAATCCCAGATTTTTTTAGTTACCAACACATTTCTGTCTTAAGCTTAAAATCTTGCAAAAAGTTCATTTGTATTTAATAAAAGAACATTTTCTGTAGTTGTTGGCAGAAGTTTAAATTTTGGCCTTATTTTTATTCAAATTTCTAAATATTAAAAAAAAAATTTAATAAATACACTTTGCAGGATTTTCAGTTTTAGAATATTAGCTCTCAGAAAAAAACAATTATTTATTTAGTTCATATTTTTAAAAAATGCTTCCTAACCCAGTCGGTTACCTTAGGAGTCAAATTTCCAAAAAAAAAATTCCTGGGGAAACACAGAAACGCTCTTTTTAACACGGTTGGGGGGGGAATGTTTTTTTTTGTTCATTTGGTCTAAACTGGGTTTTTTTACAACAATTTTTCCTTAACACATAAATACAAATATTTCTGGTTGTTTTCATTTATGAATGCATTAAATATAAATAGTTAATCAATTCAGCTCTTAACTAAGTGACTTAATTTATTAATTAAAATTAATTTTATTTAGTTAAAAAAAGTTCAAATTATATATAAACCATAAAAAAACCAAGGGAGTCTTTTTAGAGCATTAAAAAACCAACTGGTTTTTATATAAATGCATATTACTGGGTAGTGGCACCAGTAACTGGCACTTTAAGAGCAATTTTTGAAATAATTAGCTATTGCTACTTACTAAAGTTATCCAGGAAAAAACCTTTTGTTCCGAAAAATAAATGAAGTTTCAATATTTATTTAGAGCACAATTTGTTAGTCTAAGTATTTTTTTTCTATTTTTTAAATATTTTTTAAGTTGACATGGTCGAAGCACCAGTAACTGACACCCTATAAAAATTTTGGAACCAATAACTGACACCTCCTGAACCAGTAACTGACACTTTGAAATACCTTTAATAAATAAGCTGTTTTTTGTATCCTACATTATTTTTTTAGCAAACATAATGTAATAAAATAAATATTTTATTTTTTAAGTAATTTTACAAAATATGAAGGAAAATATCAGGCAAAAAAAGGTATTTTAAATCAAAATACATTTAAAAAGGGCCATTTATGGGATATTATAAGACATACCATATTACTATATAAAAATGATACTAAGTCAAACAATTTCACATTAATAAGCATTTATTAATATAAAATTGTACACAAATTGTATTTAAACTAAATTATAAGTACAAACAAAGCTAGGAAAGTTTTCTATCTGTTTTCATAAAAATAGTTGATTTACTTAAATAATTTAAATGTTACTTTTAGGAAAGTTGGTTTCTGATTATTTAAAAAATGTAATTACAAATCGTTTGTGAAAATGATCCATTCTATTTTCTACCATCTAATGATTTGTTACGATATAAGCAGAATGAAAACACGGCTATATTCCAATACCAATAACTGACATAGGGCAGAACCAATAACTGACAGGGTGTCAGTTACTGGAAAAATATTAAATTTTAAAAATTAAACTGCACAACTTTATTCTAAATATCTTCCACCATATTCCCTAGAATTTTCAAGCAATTACCTTGAATTTCACTAAAACACCAGTAACTGACACCCATGTCAGTTACTGGTAAAATTCATTTTTTAGATCCAGTAACTGACACCCCATTTAAAATAAATAAAAAAATATTTTTTTACAAAAATAACTCTGTGGCATGAATTTATGTACCATTATCAGATACATTTCATGTTAAAATAGGTTTCAAAAAGAAAATTTGATTAAATTAGACCCTAATCAAAAATGTGTGTCCTTAATTTCAGCCTTAAGCCAACCTCTGAAAATCGGAAGTTTCTTAACATGAAATGGGAATTCTCAATTTATTAAACTTAAAACCCCTTGGTATAAAATAAATACTGCATAAAGTTAAAGATAAATGTCTAAAATATTAAGAGAGACGATGATTTATTTCAAGTTCACAATACAGATCTTATTATTATGAATTAAATCTCAAAGTGTCAGTTACTGGTGCCCTGTCAGTTACTGGTGCTACTACCCTAATTATTATATTTAAAAATCCGGTGCTTAATTGATTAAAAAAAATTGGTTTTTATTATGCATTCAAATATCCAGTTCTTAACGAATTAAAAAACCAAATAGGTTTTTTATAAAAAAACCAAGGGAGTCTTTTTAGAGCATTCCAAGTGGTTCTTATAATGGAAATTTAAAAATCTGGTACTTAGTTGATTAAAAAAACAATTGTGGTTTTTATTATGCATTCAAATATCTAGTTAATGAATTAAAAAAAACAAAAGGGTTTTTTATAAAAAAAAACCCAAGGGAGTCAGTCTTTTTAGCGCGTTAAAAACCAACTTTTTTTATAATTCATATTTAAAAACCCAATGCTTAATTGATTAAAAAAGCCAGTTGGTTTTTATTATGCATTCAAATATCTGCTCTTAATGAATTAAAAAATCAAATGGGTTTTTAATAAAAAAACAAGTCTTTTTAGAGCATTAAAAAACAACTAGTTCTTATAATGCATATTTAAAAATTTGGTGCTTAATTGATTAAAAAAAATTGGTTTTTATTATGCATTCAAATATCTAGTTCTTAATAAATTAAAAAACCAAATAGGTTTTTTATTAAAAAAAAAACCAGGAGTCTTTCTAAGAAAATTTCAATTGCCTTGTTTCAAAAAATTGCATAGCTTTACAGCATTAATGTCAGAAGCATTTAATATATTTTGTTCAAAAGATAATCAATAAATGACTTTAAACCCAAAAGTTTAACTAAAAAAAAAATTCTGTGTTTTCATAAAAAACCAAATGGGTTAAACCGTGCCAACCTTGCTTTTTAATATAAAGCTAATTATAATTTACAAACACTTGTGACAAAAGTTACCTACTTTACTTTATCCAATGTCCATCCGTGGCTTTTTGAGCAAATGAACTGGACGACAGGCAGGGGGGGGCACATCAGAAGCCGCAGTGGAGGTGGGCCTGCGACAAAAGTTAATTAAATGGTTACAAACCTTATTATTTAGACACGGTGCTGAAAAGTAAAAAATTTATAAATAAATCAGGGTTATATTAATCCTTCCAGGGAGGAACCAAATTCCTGGGGACCCATCCCAATGAATATTTAAATGTGTTCCCCTGAAATATTTAATTTCTGGTAAAAAAAAAGGTGTATTTATTCAAAAAACATTAGTTGAGGCTTAAAAATTAGAATATTTAAGTCAAATTTCAAAAACAATCCTGGGGAAACACAGAAACCCAGTTTTAATGTAAAGCTAATTATAATTTACAAACACTAATGACAAAAGTTACTTACTTTACTTTATCCAATGTCCATCCGTGGCTTTTCGAGCAAATGAACTGGACGACAGGCAGGGGGGCACATCAGAAGCCATCCCAATGCAGTGGAGGTGGGCCTGCGACAAAAGTTAATTAAATGGTTACAAACCTTATTATTTAGACGGTGTGCAGAAATGTAAAAAATTTATAAATAAATCAGGGTTTTGTTAATTCTTCCAGGAAGGAATCATAAATTCCTGGGCCCATCCCAAGGAATATTTAAATGTGTTCCCCTGAAATATTTAATTTCTGGTAAAAAAAAGGTGTATTTATTCAAAAAACAACATTAGTTGAGGCTTAAAAATTAGAATATTTAAGTCAAATTTCAAAAACAATCCTGGGGAAACACAGAAACCCAGTTTTAATGTAAAGCTTATTATAATTTACAAACACTAATGACAAAAGTTACTTACTTTACTTTATCCAATGTCCATCCGTGGCTTTTCGAGCAAATGAACTGGACGACAGGCAGGGGGGCACATCAGAAGCTATCCCAATGCAGTGGAGGTGGGCCTGCGACAAAAGTTAATTAAATGGTTACAAACCTTATTATTTAGACGGTGTGCAGAAATGTAAAAAATTTATAAATAAATCAGGGTTTTGTTAATTCTTCCAGGAAGGAATCATAAATTCCTGGGCCCATCCCAAGGAATATTTACATGTGTTTCCCTGAAATATTTAATTTCTGGTAAAAAAAAAGTGTATTTATTCAAAAAACAACATTAGTTGAGGCTTAAAAATTAGAATATTTAAGAGTCAAATTTCAAAAAAAAATCCTGGGGAAACACAAAAACCCACTTTTAATGTAAAGCTTATTATAATTTACAAACACTAATGACAAAAGTTACTTACTTTACTTTATCCAATGTCCATCCGTGGCTTTTCGAGCAAATGAACTGGACGACAGGCAGGGGGGCACATCAGAAGCTATCCCAATGCAGTGGAGGTGGGCCTGCGACAAAAGTTAATTAAATGGTTACAAACCTTATTATTTAGACGGTGTGCAGAAATGTAAAAAATTTATAAATAAATCAGGGTTTTGTTAATTCTTCCAGGAAGGAATCATAAATTCCTGGGCCCATCCCAAGGAATATTTACATGTGTTTCCCTGAAATATTTAATTTCTGGTAAAAAAAAAGTGTATTTATTCAAAAAACAACATTAGTTGAGGCTTAAAAATTAGAATATTTAAGAGTCAAATTTCAAAAAAAAATCCTGGGGAAACACAAAAACCCACTTTTAATGTAAAGCTATTTTTTTTTATTTAAATGAACTAACAGTTCTGTATATTCTGAAAGTGGTCAAAAATGTATTGATATTATAATTTCTGTGTGATATAATAATTTTTTAATATCATTAATTAACTAATCAAGGGAAGAAGTTCACTGCCATCTCATCAGTGAGATGCCCATTCTGAAAGGGTGAATGAATAATTGTACTATTAGTTATTAAAATTTTTATCCTTCTTTCACTTACTATACTTACCAAATTTTGATATCAATAATTATTTTTTGCAATCATAAATATGGTTACATTTGATACATTACTAAATAAATCAAGACAATGATTATAATTTGATACATTACTGAAAAAATCATGATATTTTTTGTGTAAAAATTGAAATCAATCTTTGAGTTTATTGATTAGTTAAATCACTCTTACCCATTAAAGTAATGTTTATTTCTTTAAAACAATAAATAATAAGTGATAAAAAATAAATCATTGATATTTTTGTAGAATAAGAAAAAAATTGGATTGGAAAACAAAACTAAAAATATAAAAACAAGCTTTTGGTAAAAATCATCTAAACATTTTAAAAAGTTGATAACAGGTAAAAAAAAGTATAGGATTTTAATTCTTGATTAGTTTATGAAATTATTGATTCCAAACCCTTGCTATTTACAGCATTTTCATAATCAAGGGTCAATATGGTAGTAATACTTGTTTTTAAAATTGCAGGCAATTGTATAGATGCTAAATGTATACTAAGTATAAAAATAAAGTTTAAAAATTTTAATGCAAATAATTTTACAAGCCATTTTTAAAACATACAACTAATTAATTTCTTTAAATTGTGGTAGTTAACATTTTTCATTTTGAGGGTCAAATTTTGAAACAAATTTCCTGGGGGAAACCAGAAACAACCTTTTTAATAAAAAAAACCCTAATTATAAAAACTCTGAGACAAGTTACTTACTTTAATCAACGCCTATCCAGGGCTTTTCATTTTCCTGTTGGGACATCGTGAGCAGCCAGTTTCATAGAGGGGAGGTGGGCCTGAAGGTAGAAGACAAAAGTTAATTCAATAGTTATGAATATTACCATTTTGATGGGGGGGCTGAATTGTAAAAAAAAACTTTGTTGGTAGTAAATTAGGGTTTTGTAAATCTTTCGGGCAGGAATTCCTGGGCCATCTCATTCATAATCTTATACAGTTATCGCGTTGGGTTGTGAAACGGTTTTAACCATTAAAAAGTTTGTTTAAATTTAATTAAGAAGGTAGTGGTAGCATACTCAAATTACATGAATATGAAAATAAATAAGGTTGATAAGGTAAATTTTTAAAACAAATTTCACCCAGAACCCCAATTTCTAATAAAATAACTAATTATAAAAACACTCAAGACAAGTTACTTACTTTAATCAACGCCTATCCAGGGGATTAGTGCTGGCCTAGTGTCCAGTTGTAGGAAATATTGAAGAGTCATCGAGAGCAGACAGATTCATACAGGGGAGGTGGGCCTGAAGGTAGAAGACAAAAGTTAATTCAATAGTTATGAATATTACCATTTTGATGGGGGGGCTGAATTGTAAAAAAAAAACTTTGTTGGTAGTAAATTAGGGTTTTGTAAATCTTTCGGGCAGGAATTCCTGGGCCATCTCATTCATAATCTTATACAGTTATCGCGTTGTGTTGTGAAACGGTTTTAACCGTTAAAAAGTTTGTTTAAATTTAATTAAGAAGGTAGTGGTAGCATACTCAAATTACATGAATATGAAAATAAATAAGGTTGATAAGGTAAATTTTTAAAACAAATTTCACCCAGAACCCCAATTTCTAATAAAATAACTAATTATAAAAACACTCAAGACAAGTTACTTACTTTAATCAACGCCTATCCAGGGGATTAGTGCTGGCCTAGTGTCCAGTTGTAGTAAATATTGAAGAGTCATCGTGAGCAGCCAGATTCATACAGGGGAGGTGGGCCTGAAGGTAGAAGACAAAAGTTGATTCAATAGTTATGAATATATTACCATTTTGATGGGGGGGGGGGGCTGAATTGTAAAAAAAAAAGCTTTGTTGGTAGTAAATTAGGGTTTTAGTTTGTTTAAATTTAATGAAGCTAGTGGTATCAAGTATCATACTCAAATTCAGATATAAAAATGAATATTAACTGAAAATAAGAATTAAGAGAAAAATCTTACAATTAAATCCCAATTATAATTATTTATATTAATGGCTTAAAATAAAATTATAGGTGATCAATTATAGGTACTGACTTCACTTATTCAACAAAGTAGCCTTTTAATTCACAAACAAAAAAAAAAAAAAAAAAAAAAACAGGAAGACTTATTTAGATACTCTAGTACTAGTTCATATATCTTTTTGTATTTTGATAAAAAAAAAGTACACAAATATACAGCTTTTAATTACTAGCCTTTTTCTCAGTTACATAATCTATAATAGAAAGTAAAATATTCGAAACGCACGAAAAACCCTAAAAAATTTGATTATGATGTTTCTAATACTTTAGGACTAGTCAGGAAGAAGGTGGACTAGTCAGGTGGAAGGTGGTCAGTTTTAAACTAAATTGCTAAAAACAAATAAGATCAAAATAAAACACCATTAAAATATCTCAATTAAAAGTTTGTACAGTTTGAAATATATTTTTTAATTTTCATATATCAACTCAGTTCATTTTCACTGAGGGTTCCTCCTATGGAAGAGCCGCTACTGGCATCAGTTAAAATATAGAAAGATTAAAAGTTACTATGTACTCTTTTAAATACTTATTTTGTTCATTGTAAGATGATAAAGTAGTAAAAAGTGAAAAACACTCTTCAAAGGATACTATGAACAAAGGAAAGTAAATTATACTTTTCTAGAGATAAGCCCATGTAAACTGACTTTTCCATTCAAATCAGTTTGATAGTTTTGGTTAAATTTAAATAGAAGTCAATTTTGATTATTTCACAGATAAACATTAGAATGAGAATATACTTAGTCTCAGATTGAGTAAATAAAATTAAAGTATTGTAAAATAAGTATAAAATTATTTTTAAAGGAACAATACAACACAACAAGGATTTATGGGTGCAGCTATCCCTAGGACATCGTCTTAACAGCCCGCCACCAAATCTTATTAGACAACATATATGCATTTAAATGGTGGAAAAATAAACTAAATAAATAACTATCTAAATAAAATATATCAAGCATTTAACTTACTGGAAATAAGGACGCCACGCGATGCGGCGCCATTCCGCCATTTCTATTTTCTTCGTGATGGTGACGTAATGGTAAACAAACTAGGCATTGCCATTTCAGAAAGTAGTAAAATCCAATAAATTCCAAAACTACGTGTGGCTCATTTTATAAAATAAAAATTATGCTCGATTGGAAAAATCATCAAGCTTTCAAAAGGAATCTTGATGAAAATGTAAATTTTCATAGTTTTAGATAGCTGTGAAGGTATAACGAATGACAAGAATAAACTTTATCGCCCATCCATTCTGTTGGTTAATGCGTGGGGTATCTCCGCTCAGTGGGGATCTCTCGCTCGTAATTTTAGGTTCTCATTTACCCTCGCTCTGCTTTATTTTTTTCTTTTTTAACTTCATTAACAGTTCACATTATGACATTATTTTCGCTTTAATTTATACACTAATGCATGCATGTATCTTATTTTGTTGTGGGGAAAATATATTATTTACAGGCATTTCACTGTCGAAATAATGCATTTTTCTCGTTTTTAACCCAATAAATACTTTTCATATATTTTTCTTTGATATAATCTTAAAGAGTACTTCAAAATATACATCTTTTCAAATTTTCAAGCGATTTGTTACATATTTAGGGTTTTTTAAAGTCGAAAAAGAAAACGGTATTTTGAGTAAAAAAACACAAGTCCGAAAAAGCCCAATAATTGGTATTTAATAATAAGTTTGAATTTTTTTCAATTTTTATTTTTGTAGTCAAGTAATGTGGTAAGCTTTTTCCAGAAATTCGGGTTGCTATGGTGATTCTGACGTCATCCAGGAATTTTCAAACACAAAAGTGGTTTACTTGTCTTTGTAAGAATCCATTGCATTTTTTGGAGGTATATGAAAAAGGGGGAAAGGGGAAAAATATGAATGAACCCCCAAGTGTTTTACATTACGGTATTCCCTTTGATTAGTAGATTAAGAATATGTAAAGTATGAGGGGGTGGGTCCCATATTTCGTGAGTCTTTCCGGTTTTATTGAAAAACTGAATATGGGCGTCACGCCCGGAGTTTTAAAGCTAAAGGTCTAAAATTTTAGTATTTTTACTTCCTCAAAATTCCCTTTTGAACCATCGAACACACTAAGGGGTAGTACCCATATTTAGAGGTTTCGGGTCCATGTGCTCGTTCTAATTTTCTAATCCTAGCGCCCCTGATTCTTTTTCCCGGTCTTTCTTCTAACACGGTTCTTAAAGGTCTTTAAGAGTTCTTCAAGAATCTGGTTACTGCTAAGCTTTCTGACAATTATTTGTAAAGAAATATGCGAAAAACCGTCTTGGAAAACGAAACAATGAATTGAATTGTCTCTGGATCACGCAATTTTTACACTGTTTGTTAGTGATTCATACTGTTCGAATTTCCACTTTAAATGCTTTCATAAAATATAAATCACTAAGCTGTGATCATAATAGATCCGCAGCTATTCAGCGTTAAAATTAGCATGTGTTAGGCTTAACGCACCACGAGGGGTCCTTTCTCGCCAAACACTACGGTTTTCATCACTTAGCTCTAAAACACCGATCGAGTATACATTTACACAGTTTATTGCAATACATTAAGCCAGATTAGATTGTCTGAAACACATCTGTATGTTTTTACATTGGTATCAATATTTCCAAAATTTTAATCTAACACCCCTGGTTCTTTTTTTCCGGTCTTTCTAACATGGTTCTTAAAGGATTTTAAGAGTTCTTCAAGAATCTGGTTACTGCTAAGCTTTTCGACAGTTATTTCTAAAGAAATCTGTGAAAAACCGTCTTGGAAAACCAAACAATGAATTTAATTGTCTGGATCACGCAATTTTTACACCACTTCTTAGTATGTCATACTGTTCGAAGCCCACTTTAAATGCTTTCATAAAATATAAATCACTAAGCTGTGGTCATAATAGATCCGTAGCTATTCAGCGTTAAAATTAGCATATGTGTTAGGCTTAACGCACCACGAGGGGTTTGTTCCCGCCAAACACTACGGTTTTCGCCTCTTATGTTAGCTCTAAAAATACCGATCGAGTATATACATTTGCACTGTTTATTGCAATATATTATAAGGCAGATTATATTGTCCGAAACAAATTTGTGTAAGTTTTTACATAGGTATGCATCAATATTTCCAAAAATTTTCATACAGGTATATCGAATTATCCAGTATGTTTTGGAATTGATATCAAAATTTCTTTATTTTTAGAGAAAATTTTTTTAAACAAATTAATATAATTTTATTTAACTAATTGAAATACACTAATCAATTATAATTAACCCCTGAAATAAATGTCACATTTACAACTCAATTATACTGCTACTACTATTATCACTGCTAAAATGACTTATTCTGAAAAAATTAAAAAAAAAAAACCCTTAGTTTAAACTACGTTTAAACAAAAAAATAGGTTTACTAAAAAAGTTTTTTTTTAAATATTCTCTTTTAAAAATAATTAAATAAATCCATACAAATAACTCTTAATTTTCCCGCTAGATGGCTGTATCAAAAATCGGCTGGAAAAGCTTCTCTACAACAGGCTCGAAAGTCACGTGACTGCCTCTCCCATCCGATATTCCTTCGACCTAGCTCTCCATGCCATGAAAGTAGCTTTTACAGCTTAAAAGCATTGGATGCTTGTTACCAAGCATGCCATGCTATTGTTGGGGGTAAGCTAGGTACATAGCATCCCATGGTGGAAAGCATAAAAAAGCATAACATAGCACATCAAGGTACCTAGCTCTCCGTGCTATGAAGATAGCTTGGTTTGCTAAAAAGCATTGCATACTTGTTACCTAGCATGTCATGCTATTTTTTCGTAAGCTAGCTACATAGCATCACATGCTGGAAAGCATAAAAAAGCATAAAATAGCTGATCAAGCTACCTAGCTCTCCATGCTATAAAGATAGCTTGGTTTGCTAAAAAGCATTGCATACTTGTTACCTAGCATGTCATGCTATTTTTTCGTAAGCTAGCTACATAGCATCACATGCTGGAAAGCATAAAAAAGCATAAAATAGCTGATCAAGCTACCTAGCTCTCCATGCTATGAAGATAGCTTGGTTTGCTAAAAAGCATTGCATACTTGTTACCTAGCATGTCATGCTATTTTTTCGTAAGCTAGCTACATAGCATCACATGCTGGAAAGCATAAAAAAGCATAAAATAGCTGATCAAGCTACCTAGCTCTCCATGCTATGAAGATAGCTTGGTTTGCTAAAAAGCATTGAATACTTGTTACCTAGCATGTCATGCTATTTTTTCGTAAGCTAGCTACATAGCATCACATGCTGGCAAGCATAAAAAAGCATAAAATAGCTGATCAAGCTACCTAGCTCTCCATGCTATGAAGATAGCTTGGTTTGCTAAAAAGCATTGGATACTTGTTACCTAGCATGTCATGCTATTATTTCGTAAGCTAGCTACATAGCATCACATGCTGGAAAGCATAAAAAAGCATAAAATAGCAGATCAAGCTACCTAGCTCTCCATAGCATCCCATGCTGGCAAGCATAAAAAAGCATAACCTAGCATAAATATCTAGCATACATAGCAAAAACTAGCAAAATCTAGCATATTTGTTTGCTAGTTCCAGCATAAAATTTTGACCTGGGTAGTTAACTAGTAGTTAACTACTTTGGGAAATAGTTAACTACTAGTTGCAACTAGTCCCAGGAAAAAATAGTTAACTACTAGTTACAACTACAATTTCCCAGACTAGTTAATAGTTGGTAGTTAACTATTTTTTGACCACTAGTTGCCGAACACTAGGAATACCAAACAGTGCATTATACTTAGGTTAGCAGCGGCCAATGAGGGCCTTCCGAGGCGTGACTGTGCTGCTAAAGGGGCAAGAGCACCTTACGCTGCTGGTACCCCGTAACCGACTAATCTGATGACGACCAAACAGTGAGATTTTCAAGCATACATGCATTAATAAATTAATTTGTTCGTAAACAAATTATAAACATTTTGAGCCTAAACTCATCCATATTGCTTAACTAGTTAAATGTAGCTTTAAAGTTTTTTTTTTCTGCTTTCTTTCAAAAAAATTATTAATGTGGAGAAAAGAAAAAATATGGGTTTTAATGCATAAAACTTGAAGTTACTTATTTCAGAACCTATAGGTATTTAAGCTTATAGTAAAAAAATTTGGACATACAAAGTAGATAAATATTTTTAAGAACGAAAATGTGGAGTATCAAATTGTTGGAATGCAATATTTTACTCTTTTACTCTAAATTATACGCTACCTCCTTCTAAACTTTTTGTCATAATAAAAATGTAATAAGAGTAATAAAAATAACATTTTATGACAAGGTGAAGTTGTATGGCTTATTGAATTTACGACAAAAATGAAGTTATATTGCAATTCAACAAAATAACTCTTTTATTAACTCTTCATATTGCTGTAAAAATTTTCTTTATCATATATGAAATAAATTACCATGATATCCTGGGTGATTGAACCTTTTGTAATGAAAAATATTTGCTATTTTCACATTCTTTTTTGAAAAATTAGGTTAAAAGTCGAAAACCCGATTCATTGGCTTTTATAATCCCGCGCATTTCCATACTGCGACTGGTGTTACTGACCTTGAGCAATCCAAAATAACTTCTTCATTCACAATTCATTTTCTTGCGTAATAAAATACGCTATGAATCCCTCCTAAAGTGAGCATCGCAATACTCCCATCCCAGTTAATTTTGCGTCTATTATTCTCCGTTCCAAAATGTCAAGACGAACAAAAGAATCTGATTCGATATAGTTCCCCACTCCATTCCTGTTTCCTCTCCCCTCTTTTTATTTAAATATAAAAAAAAAATGCTAGGAGAAACTAGTGTAGAAAAAAAGCCCGCTCGCACACGGAATATTCAATTCTGCGTCGCCTTTAATCGAAAAAATATGTTCAAAATCTCCAAATTGCTTTGAAATGAGTTCCGCGGACTCGCTTTCCGAGCGTTCCTTTATTGGACCGAAAGTCGTCATTGTCGTGTTGCTGCTGTTCCTCCTTTTCACCTGAACGAGGAGCGTTATTTTGTTGAACTGGGTGGGTGTTTGAGGGGGAGGTGATGACTCATTATTAAGATTGTCGTTCGTTCACTACCATGCGCTTCTTAATAAGACATTAAGACAAGCCGTGTAACATAAAAGACTCCTCCCGCATAACTCGAGATCAAAGAACGCGATATAAAAATGGTGACGGCGTGCGAGTCCCATTACAATGTCATTTAGTTTAAAATTAGTACTGTAATGGTCAACAAGACGAATAAGATCAAGGAAGCTTGAAATTGTGACGTATTGTGAAACCGAAAGCAGCACTAACATCCAAGATTCGTCCAATTTTTGTCATGTATGGCCGAATTTCATTTATTTCTAGTTTCAGTTATGTAAACTTGACATATTGGGTATAAGCTATGTGCAACTATAGGGAGACCACTGATATCCTGACGGATAACTTTCCTCTCAAAACTGCCACACTGCATACTGAAATCTCCCATGATTCACGCATATTTACGGATCCCTCACGATAAGATTCTTAAGAACCAAACAGAATTTCACAAAGCCATATTAGGATGAATGAAACGATGCAATCAATTCTTTGATTATTTCGTTCTCAATTTATATAATTTTTATTTGAGTAGGACTTAAATATCCATTTGTATCCCTGCTTATTTTAGAGTCACTTTATATATTAGAGACTGCATCACAGACATAATGCCATGGTATAGTACCTGTTTATGGTGGTATGGAATGGTACCATATGGTAGTATGTACCCATCAATTTTTGTTGTTTTTTACTACCAATAACCTAATGAGAGTGCATATGATACCCTGTATTTTTATTTAGAATATAAAAAAATAACTTTTTTTTGCCAGTGGCAGGTAATTTAACCGTTACATTTGTAGCAGATTTCATTAACCAAAAGGCATGCCATAATCAGTACTTTCTTCGCGTTACCCAGTGGGCACCTGTGGACCGAAGCCACGGAGGATAGTTCTGTTGCCCACGCCACACACCCATTTGCAGGCACAACCCCTTGTATAAAAATAACTTATCCAAAGGATTTGGTGGACGTGGTAAAAAATATTAATATGGAGAAATTTCTTGTGTGCGTGTGGTGAGAGCAAAAATATCTCAAATTTTGTTTGGAAATTGTAAAAAATGATTAGTTGGACTGAAAGACAGCATTCAAAATCATCTGTTATCCATGTCATGTTGTAAAACTACTCTACCCTCTTCAAAATTGATAGGGATCAATCCAGGTGATGTTATACATTTCCAAAACTCATATACTATACATTTCAGTATAGAGTGTTTGGGATGTTTTAAAACTGCGCCTTAAAGTTAGAGAACCGACGAAACGCCATGCCGTCGAATCTAGACTAGTTCACACAACAGTCATTCCATTCAGCTTCCCCAATCTGGATCAACTCCGATATAGTATACTCTCCTAACGCGCTGTTTACATTTCGTCTCCTGATTTTCCCGAGAAACGCTTCGATCCCACCTCACGTGACGTCGCTTTTCACTTTCGACGCGAACAGGAACGGCGAGTATTTTTGGAATGAATTGTGTTGCAGCGAATCGAGATGATGGGATTCATGCGTTTTCTAGGATTTCGCGGGAGGCTCAGATTATTTAAGATCCGCCATTTTGGTTTCTGTAAGTCTAGCCGTATTTTTCTATATACTAATATATGCGGGCTGAGTCTGAATTCGTTGTGCAAACTTCTGGGATAAATAGACAGCCTAAAGACGATTCGGAATTGAATAGGTTAGTACGGTGCACTTCTTAGGCACTAGCATTGTTTTCCAAGAATTTAAAAATGGATGTTAAAAATCAGAAAATAATAAATTTATGTGCATGGTATTTACTGAATAGTTAATAGTTAGATGAAAATAAAACCAGAACCTGGTTATTAATGACTACACAAGGAGTTCCCCAATTGAAAAAGCAGATGATTTTGTTTTATCATTAATATTTAACTTTTTGTTTCTTAAAAAGTTATTAACGTTAAAGTTATTAAAAGTTAAAGAAAATTTTATTAACAATGATGTAATGGTCAATAGTTTTTCCAAGTAATGTTAATAGCAACATTTTCTATTTAAATAATATTAGTTCCATCTTCCAAACAATGCATACTTTTATAAGTTTACAAAAAGAATGTCGTAACTTTCGGTATTGTACATTCTTATAGCTATTCGAGTCCATTTATGATTTAAGATAGTTAATTTCCTTATTCTCTTAATAATTGCTCGTAAAAACAAATTTCTGTATTATTTTCATGTTTTTTAGGGGGGAATGGGATATTAAAGAAAATATATTTGCAAATGTTCATACCTGGAAAGAGTTTTCATTTCCTCCTCCAAAACAAATCTATATGACATGAATATATTTCTCTTAAAAGTCATATTCCAAAGAAAGACAAAATAATTACCGCATTAAATATGACCATTGAGTAAATTGCTTTATGGTGAACTGAAGACAACAAGATCATTGAACTTTTATGTTCAACGTTATCGAGAAAGCATTTAGATAATCTACAAAAATATAATACGTTTCCAATTTCTAAGATCGTTTTTATGTAGTAATTTGCAAGATATATTCAACTTATTACTAACGTTTTAGAATAAATTTATGCAGAAAGATCAGACCACCATGCAATTAATTTACGTTTTAGCGCTATGAACAGATTCTAAACTTCAACTTCAAACCCTGGATCATTTAGGATCTAGTATGAATTCAGTTTAAAATTTAATCAGGAGAATTTTCGCACTAGTTATATTTGCTAAAGTATAATATTCTACATCAGATAATGTAGAAATTTTTATTCAAAGTAATGGGTATTTTACTATAGGAATTGTACTAATGTATTACAAAAACTTAAATGATTTATTTGCTTTAATCACTATGAAGATATGATAAAATTAATAATGCAATTTATGAACTTAAGTCTATTTGTACATTATTTATATGGATAATTTTGTTTTGTCGCATGAAAACTATTATAATGAGGCGATTAAATGAGGAGATACATGGGTATACACCATGTCTCCTTAAAACTTGTATGTCAGATTTTGAAAGAAAAAAATCTTTGTTACTTAATATCTGTAAAAAACACATCATCTTAATTAAGATGACTAATTAGTACAGAAAAATAGTTTTATTCATCACGTATATTTAAGTTTTATTTGTTTTACTTTACTGTTTATAAACAATCAGAAAGGAATAAAAAAACATTTGCAGTGTAACTTAAAGGTTTAAAAAAATTGTAGTTTAAGAGTAAAAAATATCGAATCTTCAATGCACTCTTTTCATGAAACATTTTGCTTTTTTATCAAAAAGCGATCACTTTAAACGTATAAAAAACCAAAATGACTAAGTATATCAAGAATTTAAAAAAGAAACATTTTCTGCTAAGAAGTTTTTGAAAGTAGGTTTGCTTTTTGGTGGATTTAATTGTAGTACTTTAGATTAAATGGAAGGAAAGTTTTAATCCCTTTATTATCAATGTAGAGTGCGGGGGATAATTTGTAGATTTGGTTGCGAATGTGTCACATAAGTTGTGGGGTATCCTTATCTAAAAAAAAAACTAAACTGATGAATGGTTAAAAGATATATGTTTGGAAAAAATACGAACAAAATTAGTTTTTTTTCTTACCAACTTATAATGGTTTCGTCAAAAACCAAAAGATAATTATTTAATTTATGTATTTTCCAATCAAATTATCTGTGTCAACTTTTCGCTTGCAGGTAAAGCAGTCAAACCCGTATACAACGAGCTTGATGGAACTATCAGCTTTTGCTTGTTAGCCTTCGTTATAATCAGGTTTTAGAAAATTCTAGGTAGGATAAAAAAATCTATTAAAGTTACCAAGATATCAATACTTAATAGTAAAAAATATAATACTTACATTTATGTATAGTTTAACCTTACAAAGTAGGACTCTTATATAACTCCCCTTCATTTATTATTAACTAAGCTTTCAAATTTAGGTACACATTAGGTACACAACCCTTTTCACCCCCCCCACTCGATCATAAATTTAGACATGAATTTGAAAGGATTAAACTAATCTATTTTGAGAAAATTAAATAACGTTATTATTAATCACTCAAACTACTGATTACTTAATGCAATTACTTTTGCATCAAAAGGAAGGTGTTAGTTAGAAATCCCATTATAGCTCTCTTTGAGCACTAATTGAATATTTTTCAAATTGAGTGTTCATATTTCAAATCTTATATAATAAAAGTCAATGTGGGTGGGTTTGTGGGTGGGTGTGTTTGTCTTTTATACAAATCCACTGGTTTCTTTCGTTCTACACCAAACTTGGTATACATACTTAAAAAATCCCAGAAAAAAACATAGGCTATGTTTCGAAAATTTTAAATGACCCCTTGACCGTTTTTATGGTCATTTTGCTGAAATAGTTTTATTTCTGCTCAAAAAGAAATCTACTCACCCCATTGTTACAAAAAAAAAACATAGTGTAAAATAAACAAGTTTTTAAAAGAAATATGTATTAGATATAAGTCTATTTAAAATAATATATTTCAACAAAATTTAAAATTTTAAAACTGGTAAGTTAAGTTCAAAATATTTTTATTTGAGAGTTTAACTTTTAAATAAAAAGTTTCATGGATAGCATTGTTGTTAAATTAGTCTCTATGAAAACGAGGGGATGTAAAATCAAAATAGTTTATAAGAAATTTGGTCAACAAACCAAAAACTATTGTTATTATTCAAAACCCTTTCAAGTGGAAATATTGGTTTTTTTAAATTGCAGGAATGTGTTTTATTTATTATATTTTACCAAATATATAATCCGCGAATAATAATGTGAACTCCCATTTGAACTACCCACGAGCCGCCTTTGCACGTGCCTGAGCAATAATCAAGCACCTATTTATGGAAAATTTCTTAGATGACACCAATGAATACTGTGTGACAAGCCCCTCGGGATACGACCACTCAGGCACGTGGTAATGCTGTCTGATCACTGCGGAAAGCTGTAAGTAATGATTTCTGGCCCTTGCTTGCTCAGAGGATTCCCGAATCAGAGACGGTCGGTAAATGATTTATTATATTCTAGAGGTGGAATAATCGGACGTTTCATAAGCCGAAGAAATTATACTCATACTATGAAATTGGTATTTTATGGTTATCATATGAGTTAAAATTACTCAAATGATTAGCGTTGAAATTAAGCAAATGCTCAATGCATTGGAT
This sequence comes from Tetragnatha montana, assembly GCA_963680715.1. Taxonomy (NCBI): domain Eukaryota; kingdom Metazoa; phylum Arthropoda; class Arachnida; order Araneae; family Tetragnathidae; genus Tetragnatha; species Tetragnatha montana. Next base: position 34,219,731 of record OY796685.1, read on the forward strand.
ACGAATTGAAGCAATGCAAACTGCTCGAAATTGTCACAGCCAGCAATAATGCCTATTTTGCAGAAAATCACTACTTTGAGCAATTTCTGAGATGGGAATTGTGTTTATTGAATAAAACATTTCCCTTAATTTTATTAGTGTCCTCTAATTTCCGTCTCTGACTTGTTCACCATCATTTTAAACAATAACGCTTTCCATTTAATCTCTTCTTCAGTCTATTGATTGTGCTTATTTAGTTCTCACACAGATTTGTATAATCTATCCGGGCTGTATGCACATGACATCACTGGAGGATAAAAACAACGTTGCTAAGGCCGTTGTTAGGTAAAGTCATGTGATTGAAAATGCTCTATTGTTTTCTAATGATATTTTTGATACTAGTAATCCTGGTCGCCGTGACTTTAGTCGCTAGTGCGCGCCCAGCCTTATAGTTAAGAAATTATTATTCAACAATACTTGTTATATTATCTAAATTTTAAAAATATCTATATATTCTCAGGCTTTTAGTTATCGAATACTTTGAGGTATCTACTTTTAGGTATCGAATACTTTGAGGCATCTACTTTTAGATATAGAATATATCCTGAGCATAGAAGGATAAAAAAAAATCCATTTCATCAAAAATTAGACATAGTGGATCTTATGGCTTATATTTAAAGTATAAGTACAAGTATTTTTCGATATCTTAATGAATTCGATTCATAACAGTACTTGAAATATAAGTATTTGATGACTGAAAGTATCGATTTTGCCCACCACTAGTCGAAATTTCCCTAAAAGTCGGAAAAAACTGGGATCCCCATGAAACATTCATGAACGCATCCAATGCTTTTGTGCATAAGTAGTGAAACCGGCCTATGCTATTAGAAATCGCTAATGCCTCAGCCCACACTCTACATCCTTATCCTCAGAAAGTCTAAAAATACTCCGGGATAGCTTGCGAAAGTGGCTTGGCACAAAGAGTAGCTCGAAGTGAATAATAAATCTAAATGCGCTTCGAGCGGCCGCAGTTTACACTATAGAGAAATGCCATTACCCTAAACTAGAAGAAGCTAACGGGACAACAACGGCTTAATACTGCGTACGCATTAATAATGCAATGTTGGCTGCTACCGTAAGGAGCGTGTAAAATATTTAGGCTGTTTTTTGGTGGGGTATTATGGGTTATATTGAGTGTAAAACAAGGAATTGAGTTACGTCTATGATATGGAAAGTAAAAAAAAAAAAGACATGATCCTCATTTTTTCTTTGTGGCACCTGTAAGAAGTGTTTTAGAGTCGAGGTACTTATGGGGTTTGGTCGTTTATTTAAGGTATAATACTTTGTATGCTAATGTACTTTAAAATTCCGCTGCACTTTCACTTTGAGTAAATGTGAGAGTTCATTGTACCAAAAACAAACTCAAGTGCACGTCTATTTAAAATTGTGTCGTCTAGTGGGAGCGGAATTTTTAAGACGAAAATTCTTGTGAAGAGCTGATATTCTGTAACACTTAGCCAGAATAACCTTAGATTTTTATACATTATGGCAGTGTATTTAAAATACAATTTAAGGTGGAAGGGACGCCTGAAGGGAGGAAGTAAATCAAAACTTTATTTTGGATTTGGCTGTTTCTCCAACTTGCATACACATTGGAGTTTGTTGGTATTAGCATTATTCCGCTATACACTGTAATTCAACATTACATAAAAATACCCTAAAAACTATACATCTACGACTTATACTTTTTCAAAGGAAAATGTGACGTCAAGTCCAATAAAAAACTTGATTATTTCATCACACGGCGTGACTCAATACGCACAGTGGATATTTTGGTATTTTTAAAATTTTAATCTACAAATACTTATGCAAATAAAGATGTTTTCGGTTTCCATACCCTTTTTTGTTTTGCGCATACCGGATATGATGTCATACACTTTTGTATCGGAATTTTCTGGAAAACTATATGGGTTGTAGAATAACCCATAATAATATATGGGTTGTATATGGGTTGTAAAGTTCTGTGGGAATTCTACGCAAGTAATGTGGCTGTGTTGTAGAGTAACATCTGAAATTTTAGAATTGCTAATGAAGAAAATGTCTCACTAAAATATATTTAAAAAATTACAAACAATTAAATCTCATTAAAATTAATTTATCACAATTAAATAACATTAAAATAATTGATTTTTTTTATTGTATCATCTCAATATACTACCTATATCTAATTAACAGAATTTGAGTCAATATCGTAAATCTTTACAGAAAATTTAAATAAGCATGTGAATGAACATTTAATTGTACATTTATAACGAATGTTTATTGTTTTCCATTTTGGAAGTTACAAAACTCCCCTCTTACGAATAGAAATCTATTGGAGATTTTGCTTCAAATTAAATTAGTGTCCTTTGGAGTTAGTTACTTTACGTTATTCGTAGAACAAGTTTACCCCTTCCTTCAATGGTGTGAAAGCGAAGCTACAATTAAATGGGATCTATTTAGAATCGCCTTTCTTAACGAAATTTCAAAACTAATTACTTGAAATCATTACGGATTCAGGCCCATTTGGAACTTCCGTTCGTTGCGCAAACCTATTTCACAGCGCAATTAGTTTTGCGTTTCAAACCATGTGATTATTCTTAACTTAGGGTTCCAGCTTTATGGGCTATGTTTGGTTTTATTACAAATTACAGAATATCAAATTACCTGTTTTCTGTATTTCAATATTTTAAGTTTTACAAATACATATCTAGCATATTTAAACTGGTTAAAGTATTTTAGAACTTTCTGTATGAAAATTTATTATCTAATACTCAAAAAAGATAAGGTAAGACTGCTTTAATCTCAGTACAAGAATATTTTTCTTTTATTTTAGTTATTAATTACTATTTTTTAAAAAAGTATTTACTGTATCAAAGTGATCCAAGAAATGTATCACGCTACCCCCAAAAGTCGCTGACTTGTATTTTTTCTAATTAATTTTAGATTTTTTCAATTATGAGAATAATTTGTTTTTTCTTTTTAAATATGGGTTGAATTTTTAGTTTATCAAATTGCCTAATATGTTTTGACGACTTGGAGTGCATTTGATGAACCTTTTTTGATTGGCGGATTTAAAATGCTTCAAAGAAATCGCGGCCAGTTCATTTAAGAATTTGGCGGGGTTTTTTTTCTACATTTTTCTCCTAGTAGGTTTGCATTTGTCATTCAAAATGATGATTTTTAAGAATTTTTTTACAGTAATTCCGCAGCTAATTTTTTCACAGTAAGAACTTTTGAGGAGGTCATCTACTAACCCCTGTAAAATTTTCATCCATTTCTATGAGTTTAGCCTGGGAACGTTTCCTTGTTAGGAATTATCACACTTACCCCACTTGACTTATTTGATGACGTTTGCTTTCTAAATCCCTGAGTGAATAAAGTCTGGAATACCGATCATTACGGATTTTAATCATATCCCAGATAGCAATGTAGGGCTGTTACAGCCCTGCCTTAGCCTTACGGCGTAATCCCGTGTAAGGCTGTCGCAGGGTTGTCACGACAGCCCTGTTTACCCTGTGAAAGGGTAAAACCGACCTCTGCTAGTTGACGCTTTGTAGGGCTTTGGCAGGGCTGGAATGAAAGCCCTGCGAAGGGCTGGAACGAAAGCCCTGCGACAGGGCTGGAATGAAAGCCCTGCGACAACGTCGTCACGTCTAGGTCTTTTAAATTGGCTATTAAACTTTATTTAAAACTTAATATAGTGTTATAAATTAGGTTTGTTGTAGGGTATTCCGAATTTTCTCCATAGTTCTAGGTTTAATATTGCATTTCATATTTTTCCTGAGTTTTTTGAATTATGTGATGACACAAAATTTTCCCCGAAATATTGCACTATATATATACAGTGGTTTATATTTTCAGGAATAATTTTGTATCACATAATTCAACAAAGAAAATAAAAAATACAAAATGCAATTCTTAACCTTTAACTCTGGTAATAATTTATCTATACAATTTACTAATCTAATATTAAGTACTTTGCTCTCATTAAATAACTTCTTTTTGAATATTTAATTGATACATTTTATGGTATAAAAAAACTTTAAAGATTTTACATTTTTAAACTTCTTTATAAAAGTTAAGAAGTTTTCCAAACAACCAGTGAAGGAGATACCGAGGGAATTTTTGTTAGAAATTCTTTAAAACAAAATGCAAGAAAACAATATTGTACTGCTATTTGGGATAACATGGTTCTGAGGAAGAAGTAAAAATTAATTATAAAACTCCCTTAAATAAACAAAATATACTCAGAATCCCCATAGATCAGAGAAAGACATAAACATAAGAAAATTTTTAATTAAAAATACGCAGAATATTATCAAGAATTTTATTTTAACACACAATGCAAGAAAAAGTATTACACTGACAATAACACAAACTAGACTAATATAGCTTCTGGATTAACATAGAGTACAGAGAGAAATAAGCATAAAAAATCCGTTAAATATACAAAATATACTAATAACAGGATCCCATATAGATCAGAGGTCAGGTAAATTTAAATTAGAAATACACTCAAGGTTCTCATTCTTAGAATTCAAATTATGGCCACATAAAAAGAAATTTTTACTGAATTAAAATGCTAAGACTGCATACCATGCAGGAACTTTGCCAACTTAAGTTATAGAACAGTATTTGCTATTCCATAGAAAACTGGGTTAGAGAAACATTTTCAATACAAGTATATTTTAAAAGTTAAAATTGACAAGAGATTCTTCTTGCTTAAAATACCACATGAGTAAATTTTACAATTAAGAATATCCTACATAAGGAGCCATCAAAGCATACTGGTTCTACTCATAGACTCAAATCATACTAAGAATACTCATGAAATGAAGGGAAATATTGAACTATATGGAAGTTCATTTGCACGTTTATAAATAAAATGACAGTAAAAAGAGAGGGAAAATTATCCCCCATCAACTTTTAAATTAGCAAACATTTGTTTAAGTAAAAAAAAAGAAACAGACAAATCAGAACTATACTCAAAAGAACTGTGAGAAAGGAATTAATGAAATAATACATTTATATAAAATATTAATTAGAAATATTGCACAATATAAGATGAATTTAACCTGTTCTATAATTACAAAATTTAAATTTGTTATTTCCATCTCTGTCAGAAAATTCTGTTGTCTCTGAAAAAAAGAGGAAAAATATCATGAAAATGTTCAACATATTAAACTATTTGAGCAATGAATAAATAAATATTCGGTAAAAATATCTTTCTTGAGTGCCAGAAATTAACATTTTGGAGAAAACAATCCTTCTCAGATATCAAATATACAGTCACCATTTATATTAACTCATTCTAGCTGTCTTCAAAACAAGCCCCATTTTGTGTATTACATTAATGATTCTCAACCTGTGGTCTGTTGGACGTTTTTAAGTGGTCCCTAAATTATAGAACTTTTCGCCTAATAATAGAAAACAGCTGATACAGGAGATGATTATAGATTAACTGATATTCAATTTATGTACATTTAATCCAAAATTTAAGAAAGTGGAACATTTTTTGATGAAGTCATACATAAAATTACCTTAGAGCAATCCTAAATTTGGCTTGTATAAACCAATCACTGACAGCATCTCTTATTACTTACGTTTCTTTAGTATCTTTGAAGATATGTAAACAGAACTCTGAAAAGAAAAATATAAAGAAACAAAAAGCTGTTGTTCTAAAAAAGGAAAACACAATAAATTGTTTTGTTTAAGAACATAAAACAAAAATAATTTTCCCACGGAAAATCATTCAGGAAGAATATAAAAACATCCTAATTTCAGTGCGAATTCTTTTTTTTTTCTCACACATGTTCTGATGAAAAAGACTATCGTTAGTAGTATAATCAAATTATAATTTAATTTTATTAATATTATTTTTGAAATAAAATGAAACTACTAATATTTGAAATACTAATATTGGAACATGGGATCATAACAAAGCATAGCATAATTAATAGCATTCAGAAATTTTCCAATTATCCACAATTTTGAATAATATATACGATAAACTTAACTAGTTAACAATTTAAGGCAAAATGAAAAGAAGATGTTTCATAACTCTAAAAGAACATTTAAAACTTACCTTGTTTTTGCTCTTGAAATGAAAATATCTTCACACACAAAATTTAACTTGCACACAGGAATGGTAATAAAATGGCGATGTTGATGTGGAGTTTGGATGGACTTATTGGGGTCACGTGGTATGTCACGTGGGCTTAAATTGGCTTGGCTGTCACAGCCCTTTCCTGAAAGCCCTTCAACAGGGTTGGGGGGACAGCCCTTTCATAGCCCTGCGTCAAGCGCTGCTGTAGGGCTTTTCGGTAGACCTTGTTTGGTCAGCCACGGAACAGCCCTTTTCTTGCACTGCTTAAAGGCTTTTCGGCAAACCCTTTTTAGGCAGCCCAATGACAGTGAAAAAAAAGGGCTAACCGCAAGGTTACGTGCTATCTGGGATCATTCCTATTCTATCTCACAGGCCTCCGTTAACTGTAGGACTTACGTCATGCATATGTAGTGACATTAATTGTTATTTGTCATAAGTGTTGTCTGCCAATTTATCTGTTAATTAAAACTGTCTGTTAATACTCTAATAACTATCCCTCTGCATAGTTATTCTAAGCGGAAAGTTTGGGTTAAACGAATTTTCTAGACTAACGTTTTTAACAATGCTTTTCCATTAAATAATAATTTTATCCGTGTTCTCCTGTTCTAAAAAAGTTGCTTATTTGAATCATATCCGGTGATTTAGATTTTAATAATCAACTGGTCTTGGTGACATACTTTTGGTATCAAATTTTCTAGATTCTTTTGAGGATTTAAAATAAGTCCTTATAATTTCAAAACCCTTTTCACAATTTTAAAATGTTTGAGTTTTCAAAAATTACGGTTGCAGTGGCAGCAAGCGCATGCTTTCTTCGACGTGGCTTAAATCGAAATCCCTTTTTGTGATTTCTTTCAAGTTTTCTTTTGAGCAACGTAAAATAAGTTGCGACAGTAAAGAAGAAAAAAAAAATATTTTTCACGAATCAAACGTTAATATTTTAAGAGAAAAAAAAGGTGAAGGCATTTTTTATTTCTCGTTAGCCCTATTTTTGGAAGATGAATTATTTTAAGTAGATTCGTCGGGAGAAAATTACCTTCTTAATTCGTTATTGAGCATCCTTGAATCTCATTAAATAATTGTTATGCACGAAAAATCAGATCCATTTATGATGCTCACCAGGCTAACCACGTGGCTGTAATTCTAATTAATGTCTTCCGACAAGGTTTGGCACGCGCAAAAAAAAAGAAGAAAAAACCTCCAAATCAGCTGAAACCCCCTCTTGTGCCCGCAAAAAAAAAGCCCAACTCCGTCGAGCGAACGAGTGTCTTTTTCCATTAAGTTTTTATCGACATTCTGGTGGAAGCTTTTATTGGCATAATCTGGAAACCCCATTAGCATCCCTTTCCTTTAAGAAAGCTTGTTTTGGGGAAGGAATATAGCGCAACCTGGTTGCTCCCTCTAATGAAATTAAACGTCGGTAATGACTTTTATACTCGGAAGAAGCAAAGGCCCATGATGCTGTGTTTATTTTTTACAATAAGATATTCGGCTGTTACGTGAAAAGCATGCAGATCATTCCAATGCTTTACTTTACGCTACTAATTGAATTTGTATAATAAACTTTTCTTAATAATACCTACCATTTTAAATACCAATCTGAATCTTTCGTTTTATCTTTTAAAGGTACCATTTAATTGCAGACACTTTAAACCGTGGCCATTGGCCATATTTTAGACTTGACATAAAAAAATCCATTATTACAGTTTCCTTACCGTCCTGGTAGTTTAGGTAGGGCCCCTGAACCTACGTTTAATAAAATTGATTAGGGGAGACCGGGGCTAGTTTTCCACTGGGGCAAATTTTCCAACGCCCTTTATTTTTAAATGAGCAATTAGATCAACCCAACGAGTGAACTGGATGAAAAAGAAAGACTTCACACATATTCTGATGTACTTTCAGAATTTTAGCTCTTGTAGTTTCGTCAGAAAAGCGGTTTTTTCAATATTTTGCTCTTTGCGTAAACTTTTGGATTTTTATTAAAAATGTGATTAAGCCCTTTTAATTTTAACTGACTAATCTGATATTGCATATTCTGATAGAGGATTTCTTCCTCTACAAAACTATGCTTTTGTTTTTCAATAATATTACACCCCCACTCGTTGAGGGGCTCCCAAAGTTCAAAAAGTGAGTTGGGGTAGGTTTTCCAAAAGTAGACGGGGCACTTATTCCAACATTGGTGTGGCTCAAGCTCAAACCAATCAACCAATCCATAACGCAAGCTAACGATTCCAAAGGAGTTGTTTGTTCGAATCCCTCTAAATTTTTTCCTATTTCTTTCAAACAAGGTGGTGTTCTTATTGTTAAAGTGTATATAGTTCTTATAGTACTTACATTTAAAGAAAACGACCATGAAAGCCTTTACAAATATTCATTTAAGGGGACTTGGTACCAAAAAAATATTTTTCTTTAATAACTGGATTTTATGATCTTTTAAGGTGTTAAATTATGTATTTACTTCATACTAATTCATATTTAGCCCAAAAAGCGAGTTCAAAAATTTATTTTTTTAAAAAATTACAAAAAACTTCAAAAAAATGCCCGAAATTACCCTAAATTTAAATTGTATCTCCTCCCTTAATATAAGTTATTTTGACTTGATTTTTTTTCTTAACATAAATCAAACATATATAGTCACTTGTAGGCATGGAAATTTGATTATCTATAAAAGTTTCTGAAAAATAAAAAAAACTGTGAAATTTGGCATCTTTTTCGAAAAAATACCCTAAGTTTCCACTTTAATGCTCCGTAAAAAAATTGTAATAAATATATTATAAAATCCATGCCTGAAGATGTTAAACAGGTGTTACTGATAATGACTACAAAGTTTGAAGTGGTTTGGATGATTAGAAAAAAAGCCTTTAGATTTTAAACATTAAAAACCTTGTTTTGAGAAAAAGCCGTTTAAAGATAGAAAACTAGGCTTCTTAAGCCTATCTACGCCTCAGAAACCTCAAAATTTTTAAGCTTAGAATCCCCATATCATTATGAAACTTGGTAGGAATAATTCTGAGTGTACTATCTTCACTTTTATTGCAAAATCTCAAATTTGATATTTTGACCAAATTTTGGTACCAAGTCCCCTTAATCAGATAAACAGTTTAATCAGATAAACAGACCCACTAGAAGGATTTGCAATTTGAAAATTAGAATGTTATGGTTTGAAGTTCGTGGAATTTACGTTGAAATCTCGTTTTTCATAGATTTTGATCCTTACAGCCATTAACCCCGTACACAATGTAGGAAATTTCATATGAAAATTTTCGCCAAACTCTTATCGCCAAAGATTAGATGGAAAATCGCCAGGTTATGAAAATTACTGTAACCCGCAATAACACGATATACTAACTCAGATAGTTGGTCAGATTTATTACTAAAACTTGCTGACTGCAGCCGGCGTGGCCAAACGGTTATAGTGTGCTTGGTCGCCAAGTTGCAGAACTAGGTTCGAATCGGCATACCTGCCGTATGATTGATTAATTTTAAAAAGTTTGAAGATGACTGAAATTAAACTACTTATAAAGTACTTATTAGTTATTTTTACACTATTGATTTCCGTAAACGGAAATATTAACCTATTTTTTATGTGTATGTAAAATTGTTTTACTTGTTACTAATTTTTTTCAGAGGAAAAAATTCCGAAACAATACTTCACAATATTCGACTAAAAATTTCACCTGCATTAAATTAGAAGTATTTTTGAATTACATGAATAAAAATCTAAAACAAAAAACAAAGATTAAACCATTTTTTTTATTTTTTTTTACTATAGAAAGATTATTTCTCTACATAGGTTTCACAAAGGAATTTGGTTTTACATATGAATCAAACTTTTAGAAAAGTCGTCACTTAATAAGAACGGTGTCTTCTTACATTTATTGTCTATTAAATATAATAAAGATGGACACAGCTTCGATAAGAGTCCTCCAGCCGCCATGTTTATCCACATCTCCCTCAGCAATATGCTTAAGTGTTGTCATCATTTGAGCTTATGGGTAAACATGGCGCCTCAAGATGTAAGTTAACTTAAATGCAATAACTTTGTAGAAAAAAAACCTGTAGTGCTAAAATTGATATTCCCCCCTCTCGAAACACACTCTGTTTAGGCGTAATAAAGACGTCCCAGGGTTGCACCGGCAGCCTACTACCGTCCGGCAGGGTGGATGTTGGCAGAATTATCTAACGCACCCTGAACACTCGATGCCAGAATTTGGTAGTGGACTGATATATAATTAAACTATTATAAATAAAACAGTGGTGGCCACACAAAAGAAAAGATTAACACTATAATTAAAATTTAGCTACCACTTTTAATTTTATTTTCTTTTTTATATATAATCAATCTTTTAAATGGGGAATACAGACAGGGCAGGAGCAGCTTGAGCTGCTGGTACCCCGTTACTGACGTATACTCTCTGGGGAGTACAGCAGATCCAGCCGCATGTGCTGTCAATAAGATATAGGGCCGGCATCGGGTTTAAAAACTGTTCTCTAAGATTTTAATCATGTTTAAGACAAGGGTGTATAAATTTTATAAGGATTTTAACAGTTTGTAAAATTCAATGTTAATTGGGATGCTGATTTTAATTGAGGCTTGTGATAAAATAGCATGCCAATTAACGTTGAGTTTCACAAATACGAAAACTGCTAAAATCCCTATATCTATTTTAGCCCGCTATAATCATTTTACCCCACCTTACCCTATAACACAACCCTATGAAACACCTTGAAAGTATTCTCTTTCACCTCAGAAAACAACAAAAAAAAACCTCCCCCTAAAATTAAACTCCAATATCAATCTCCAATTTTTATTCTGGATATCCCACTGTTTCCATGGATCAATGCTTTTCGTATTCCACAATAAAGAATTATCAAATGTTTGGCAGTGAAAAAAGGTCTCGATTAACCCCTCCCCCAAAAAAAGAATATTCACTCAATTATAAAGACGCATTCTTATTCTTTTCTTTATGGATTATTTTTGTTAGTGTGGTGGGTGTTTAAATTATTAAAAATTTTAAACAGAATGAAATAATTTTTTTTTAAAATTTATCATGACCACACGACGATTCAAATTTTTCCTTAACCTCCTAATAAGTTAAAATATCAAGAAGCTTCTAATCGTTGATGTGATTTAAGTTAAGTAATTTTATGTAATCAATTTTAATAAATTTGATGTTTGATGCTTAACTTCTTAACATAATTAATATTTATATTGGTATTTTATTCCAAGCACAACGTTCAAAAACTTCCTTAGTTTTTCTTTAAAAATGATTAAAACTCCCTACCCAATCTAATAAAACATTTTCCTCAAATGGACAATTTCTTTTCTGGAAATGTAATAAAACATACATAACTCTCAATTAATCATTAAAAACACGACCGTAGAATCATAATAATCATATTTGAAATTTTATCTGAGTTTTTTTTTATTCATAGTATATGCATAAGCAAATTTTAAACTTTGAAAGTGTTTTAATTTTTAAAGAAAATTTTGTTTTTTTATTAAGTGGGAAAGTTCTATTAGAACCATTCTGGTAAATTCTCTAAATATTATATTAAAAAAACACCTCTAAACATATCTGTATTAAAGTATTTTGACAGGAACTTTTGAGAGGTAAAATAACTTAACGTAATACGAATCCATATAATAATTTCATAATTTAACGTGATACGTGGTATTTTTATTACCTATTTACAGGAATTAAATAATTAACTAAATTAAATTTAATTGTATAATTTTTTTCAAATGCTTTAAAATTGAAGAAGTATCCAACATCTATTCTGCTTTGTGTTTGTCTATATCCCTATCGGTTAACCTAAAACAATGAGTAACTGATTTGGCAACTGCGGGGACAGAACCTGCAACCTAGTGATTACGAGCTTGATACTCTACCAACTAGGTTACCACTTTAGGTATCCTAATTGAAAGACAAAATTGTGCCAAAATATAGATAAATAGCCAAATCTGTTTTAACTTTTGTGGGAATTGTGCCATAGTATAGATAAGCAGCCAAATCTGTTTTAAATTTCCTGACAATTGTTGCCAATCTTTCCTGTCAGAAGTAAAGTTCCCATAATTTTCAACCCCCCCCCCTCCTGGCTTTGTTTGAGGGCCAAATATTACAAAACTTGGTTTTAGGGGGTGTTCTATTAGAATCGGGGATAATCTTTGATGTCGCCCATAGGAAAAACGAAAGTTGGTGCTTCGTTTAATATGTAGACGGCCCCCTAAGGGCATAAACTATAGATTATTTTAAAAAAGATGTTAAATCATGAAAAATGACACAAAAATTATCATTCTACCCCCAGTAGTTCTCTCACAATGCGAACTGTATCAGTTTTTTTCTCTACGACTGTACAAATAAACAAAACAATTAAGGTACTAAACTAATTTTTGGAGATTACTATAACGCAAGTAAAGTTCACAGCTACAACACGATGATTTCATATGAAAAATACACATTATACTATAATTAATAAATTTTACTATAAGTGTTTTACGATTTAACCCTTTAAGACCAGTCTTTTAATTTAACCGGCACTGTCGTTCGATTCCTACATTTATTCCAAGCTAATACCTGAAAAGCTACAAATCTAGTTATGTCTGACAACCAATCAAACAACCAACACACAAGATCGTATTCTGGGGCTTAGAGAGAGAAGAGGCTCTAACCAATGGGAAAGGAATGTTAGGAATGGCATCCATCCGGTTAACCAATCAGAGGTTTTGCCAGCAATCGGTATAACTGCAGATAGTAGTACTGTAGGAAAACTTGCCCCTTACTGTTGGAAAACATGCCCCACATACGGGGCACATTTTCCAACGTGACATGGTCACCTTTAAACCTTTTTTGTAAAAAAACTAATAATGTTGATGAAAATTGAATGCTACATTTTGTAGAGAACAGTATGAGGAATATGATAAAATTTTGTTTACCCCAAAATAAGTAAAAATAAAATGTAAGGAAGCAAAATTCATTTAGGTTGGAAAACTAGCCCCGGTCTCCCCTACTTACAGATGTTTTATTAACTTTTTTTTAGATCTTTAAATATACTTCGTTCTAAAGAAAATCTTACAAATTTCATTAAAAATATATTAGAATTTTAATAAACTATTTAAGTAAGAATTATTTTCAACCATGTCATATGTATTATAAGCATTTTAATAACTAATTATACTACTTAATACACACTTCAAAAGTTGCTATGTCTAATATGTTATACATAAAATGCAACCCCATCTGTTTAATTGAAAATCAAGATTACTTAAGACTGCCAGTTGCTGGAGAAGTAAATAAGTTCTTTTCTTGTTACCGTGCAAAATGAAGCCCATTGATAGAACAGCTATAAAATTTTAAAGGAAGAACTCATCATTTTTATTAAAAGTATTTTTACTTAAAAAAATATTGAAAATTGATGCATTAAAATAACTTCCATCAAAAATATTTGAAAATATCAAAAAGTAAGTTCAATAAGATAAGTTCATTCTTTAGAGGGCATTCAACAATATTTTTATACAAAGTATCTCAAAAATAAAGATTTTGAATGATTTTATCTGAATAAATAATTTACATTTAAACTAACGTATGTATTTAACTCCCCCCCCAAAAAAAAAACATTCCCTATTTTCCGTTTTAATTTTAACTTGTTAAGAAAAATATTTTTTTAAAAAAAGTTTCCGTAATATTTTACTTATTGATGGCATGACATTGCATCCTGTTAAAATTAAAGAAGCTGTTAAAAGTAAAAGATCTTTAAAAAGGTGGAGAAAAGTCAAAGTAAATATCTATTAAAATATAATAGATTTATTTGTAGTGCTGTATTTCAATTTTGAACACCGTAAATGTTAATTTTGTGGGATCACGACATTTATTAAAATTATTATATTATATGAAACTTTAGCTAGAGAATATGTTAATTTTGCCATACCCCTTGATCACATCTAATTAAATATTTGTTTTTTCAAAATACTGATATATGTTTTTCCAAAAGATATATTTCAAGCGTAAATTATTTACATAAGTTTACTTAGGGTTTAATAGCATATCAGATTCTAATTCTTCAACATGACAAAATTCTGCTTAGAATTCTAAGTAGAAACTAAGAAAAGTAAGTAGCTATCAAATCTAGGCTCCTTGTTAAACTTATCGAATCATAAACATAATTTGTATTTAAAAATACTACCTTAAGAGGAAATTATAAATCAAGGACCAAACACAAGAAATAATTAAAAGTACGACAGCAAAATACCCCCGTGGCATTTCAATAAATTAATCATTATTTTGAAACTAACGAAAACTCGAAAACTTTAGATAAATGACAAGTTAAAACTATCTTTCTAAAATAGTTTATTCGTCATTAGTATCTGGAACTTATTTCGAGTTTAGATTGTTATGTTTCTCAGTATAAAAATATTTTCGAATATTTCAAAGAATTAACTTTTCTGAATCATGTTTGAATAAATCAGTGGGGTGTTTTTTTTTTTTTTTTTTTTTTGGATTATGCAATAAAATGTTTTAGTTTTTATTACTTTTTAAGGATTAAAAACACAGAATCCTTTACTAAATTTTCAAGGAAAATATTTTAGCTAAACTGACAAATATTAAAAATGTAACAATTAAAATAAGCGAAAAAAGCTTAAGTTCTAAAGAAATTGAATGAAAGAATTTAGAAATTTTAAGATAGTGGTTTTTAGAACTATTTTTTTCTCTTATTAGTTGTGCAATATATGTAAATCCAACGAAAATGATGGAATATATGAGCACTAAGTTTAAAACCAACAGAACTAAAAGAGGCTATTTATTTTTATTTTTAAAGTTCTAAGATAGTTTATTACCTCTTAAGTAGCTTTATAATTTTTTTCTTTGGTGAGTTTTAAATTTAAAATAACGAATGAAAATAAGACTTTTATTTTCATAAATATAATATTTTATCTAATAGCCATCTTCAGATACAAATAATCCTTAATATTTTACATAATACATACATGGTTTTTTCCGATACTAACAGAAATTGATTGTAATTACCAGTATTATGTATTTGCTAGTATGAAAAATCATTTCAGGGATTCAACTAGAGGTATTGAGTATCAATTAAGCATATTTGTTCATTCATAACCACGAAACAAAGACATTTTTATGCGATTGGACGAGAGTTGCTTAAAATAAAAAAATTCAATGCAAACCACGCATACTAAAAGATAGACATAGTGAATATTATCCTTGAAAAGATGCCAGACGTCTCTAAATGAGATAGGTCTATCGCGGAAACATGATTTAAGCTTCATTACATTTCTTCCAGTCTGGAAACCTATAACATCTGATAGAATGCAACCTCAAACAAAATATAGCACTTTGATCAAAGTAAATTGAATAATACTCATTCATTCACATAAGACAATGGTAGAAGACAAGCGTGGATAATTCCATAATACATAAGCCCTTAAAATATTGACTGTGTTCCATTATCGTACTTAGCTATTGGGTATATAGAAAGCAATTTATCACTCCATAAATATCAAAAGGAGGATGATGATATAAGCGATAAGAAAAACAATCGGAGCATCAGAAATAGAAAAACATAGAATAATAAATATTTTAAGATAAGATATTCATGAAGACACCTGTATCATATCCTGTATATTCATGAGACATTTGTATCACCTGTATTTATTTAAAAATCTAAAAGAGAAGACAAGAAGAACGCTACAAACAAATAATATAAATTACGTTGAAACAAACCATTTTTTACTTTTATGAAATCAAGTTTTATTTTACTCACATTTTTACAAATCAAATAATGAATTTGAAAACATGGAAATTTTCCTTTATAATTTCTAAATAGAATTAGGAAAATCTATAAATTAAAATTATATCTTACATTGGAATAATAAACGGAGCGGAGTAATATAATAATTTAAGAGAATTTAAGTTACTCATAAAAGGGAAACTCTTTTGAATGTTTATAAAATCTGATTGAGTTCATCCCAGTATAAAAAAAGAGTCATAAAATAAAGCATTAAAAAAATCAACAGATTGATTGATTGCTAACTGTTCAAATAAGAATTAAGTTTACTTCTGAACAAAATTTTGCTGTTAGTTATCTGAAACATTAATTAAGTGTATTCAAAAATATAAAGTGCTCAAACAAAAGTATGTCCATGAATATTCCTTATAAGTTGTTAGAAACTTTGGAATATGAAAGGAACCCGTATTTATTATTTACGCTTGGTTTAAATTCCAAACTGTTAAAGGTACTTGATTAATCACTCACCTATAGCACTTTTCATGAACGATGAAAAAAAAAAGCTAGCTACGTAAAATGATTAATGGAATTAGTCTTGGGACATGATGAAGTATGTACAAACTAAACTAATTTTAGAAAAGAGTTTTGCAAAATTTCGAATTTGAATTTACATTAGTTTGCAGTTAATCTAGAAAGTTTGAGTGTCAAAATAGACTTTTAAAAACTCCACTCGTTGTTTCATATCCATGATTTTTTTCTCCATAAAGAAAGACACACTGAAGCTATAATAGATGTTAAACTAATGTTTTGATGCAGTGATATGAGAATATAGATATTCCAAACGAATTTATTATTTATGCTTAATGTTTACGCTTCAATAATAAATACGAATATATAGATATATTTTGATCATAATTTAATATTTGATGAAATAGTAAAATAGCTAAGCAACAAATTTGATTTAAACTAAAAAAAACAGCTTTTTTAACTACAAAGTAACTATTACAAATTTTTTGCAGAAGTTTTCGATAGAACACTTAATTAAATTACTTAATTACTTAAATTCCCTGTCTTAAAATGTGGCAGGAATTCTTTTTAACTTGTGATTCCGGAAAAAAGTATACTGTATTTAAAAAAATAATAATTATACATATATAATATGTCTACTTTAAATTGCAAAAGCGAGGATAAAAATTTTTAGTTCTCAACTTAAAACAATGTAATTAACTGAGTTTAAATAATTACCTTATTCTTTACAGCTTCTCACTTTACTTATCGTTAAAAAAAAATTGGACAAGAATAGCTTATTTTGTAGCTATTTATGTAAACAAATTGGGATTAAATCTGATGTCCTACTTATATAAAGAAATGCTCCTTCTAAATTAACTCTAAACAGATTAAATCTCATAATTTACAAAAGGATTAATGTGGGTGAAAAATGTTCCTGAAGACTTTTTTTCACTACTAAAAACATTAAGATTAAAGTAAAAAGTATGTTATGAGGTTGTCCTGAACTAGAAAAGTCTACATTTAGTTAAATCTTCACCTGTTAATGAATTATAGAACAAAAGTATTTTAATAAATTCACATTGAGTTCACCGTCTTCTTAATGAAGAAAAGATAGCATTTAAGGTTTTATTGAATAAATAATTCCATAATGTACAATAATGAATGAATAAATGAACCCCATGGTTCCCTGCTCGTATAATATGACAAAAAATATTATAAAATTTAAGTACTTTTTTTATTGATATGTAAAAATAATTGGTGTTC
Organism: Tetragnatha montana; assembly: GCA_963680715.1. Lineage (NCBI taxonomy): Eukaryota > Metazoa > Arthropoda > Arachnida > Araneae > Tetragnathidae > Tetragnatha > Tetragnatha montana. The sequence continues at coordinate 34,237,372 of OY796685.1, forward strand.
CTAACATATACTATACACTTTAAAAAGATTAACTTGTTTCTCAGTACCTGTATTAAACGAATTTATCATGGCGAACTGAAACTGCTTGATATTACTAAATAAAGATTTTTGTAAGTAGTTTCAGAATTTGGCAAACAAATTCTGAATGATTATAAGAGGCATTAAACAAAGAATGAAAAACTGCTGTATTAAATGAGACCGCAAATTGCGGTCGAGTAAATTTCTTTTTGTACTCCCCTTAACAGGGGTTCAAGACCCCGTATTGTACCCCTACTGCTCCCGGTGTTTTAGTAAGAAATAATTTGAAAACTCAATACTAGTCGAAGAAATGCATCAGGAGTCCGTGGTCTTATTTTTCCCCATTTTTCCGAGAAATTAAGTTACAAAGTTTAAGTTGTACATTTTTATACATTTTGCCTGAAAAATTACAAAATTTAAAAGTCGTACTTCATAAAAGATGCTTGTGGATCACCATAACTGAATGAAAAGCGGAAAATTGCTTAAGAATCTATTTAATAAGTTTTACACAAGCAGCTTATTTCACTAATAAATAGTATTTTCACTACAAATTGACATTAATTACGGAACCGTTCTTGCACCTCTCTTTCTAAAAAATGAGCCCTGGAAATAACCATAGATCAAACTTTGAACCAATCTAAATTGAAGATACACAGCGGTAAAACCCAAACAGAGGTTACTTAACCTCATTAAAGTAGTTAAACCATAGAACTTTCCAAAAACACTCATATTAACCCTCCGGTCAATATCAACTCCCCATCCATTAAAAATAACTCTTAAACACTCAATAGAGATCTCGGCCTTCCTCACTCAAAAGGGATCAAAACCAGTAAGGATCCAGCAGCCACCGAGGGAAAAGTAGGTTCCTCTTCAATTCCCTCCCATAAGCCATTAACCTTCTGTTTCTCCCGCTGGGGAAAGTTAACTGTATCTGTGCCCCTTCCATTAACCTGTGCGGTACTTGGGGGAGTTGTTTTTGGCTGCGTAAATGCGAGGAATACGGTAGAATGTGTGCAGAAGGGTTGTTTTGGACAAAGAGGTCGGGTCTTTGAAGTTTTGGAGGAATGGTTGGATTCGTGTGTGAAAGGTTTCATTGGGTAAGAGTGGTTTTTAAAATTTGGTAATGATTTCGGTTGTTGTGAAAAGGTTTGTTTTGAGAGAAAGTGAAAGTGTTTGCCGATTCTGTAGAAAAAATATTTTATTGGGCATGTGATTGCGGATATTTTCTTTTTTATCTGTAATTATATACGTCACTAATAAAATTAGGGAAGAAATAATAGGATGTTTTAACATGTTCTTAAAGCATTGCATAGTTGGCCGCGTGTGCCTTAACTATGTCATGTTTTCCCATTTGCTTTTATACAGGGTGTTTCAAAAGTCCGTTTCACGGCTTTTATTTGGAACAAACGTCTCCTAGGGTTCTGGAAGTAAGGTCTACCCCTAGGTAAGTGACCCTGGAGAATCCATTGAAAGGACATACAGCGTCCCTGGCGGCGAAATAAAAAAGTTAAAAAAAATAATTAAAAAACTAAAGGAGATAGAGCAAACACCTCAGTGAGAGTATTGTTGCCACTGTTATAAGTAACTCACTGGAAAAAATTTCATGAAAATATCGTGAATATTCGCGGAGATATTAGCATGTGAAAATAGCCGTTTTTCGGGCTTCAAAAAAGGAAAAGTTCGGAAATTTGAAAGTTTTTCAGAGTTATTATGTAGTTTTGTATCTTTTTAGTTAAATGAAGTAAAATTTTAATCAAAAAAACTTGCAAATTTGTGAACTTTTTCCTTTTTGATGACTGAAAAAGTGCTATTTTCACATGCTAATATCTCCGCGAATATTCACGATATTTTCATGAAATTTTTTTCAGTGAGTTACTTATAACAGTGGCAACAATACACTCATTGAGGTATTTGCTCTATCTCCTTTAGTTTTTTAATTAATTTTTTTAACTTTTTTATTTCGCCGCTAGGGGCGCTGTATGTCCTTTCAATGGATTTTCCAAGGTCACTTACCTAGGGGTAAACCTTACTTCCAGGAACCTAGGATACTTTGGTTCCAAATAAAAGCCGTGAAACGTACTTTTGAAACACCCTGTATATTGCCTATACTACGTGTTTTCAGAATAAGGTATATTTATTCTATCATATTTTTCAATAGATTTTCTACTCTCAAAAGTATTGATTATTTCCATAAAATAAACATGATATTCAGCTAAACAACTTTCAATGTGGAATAGCTTCTATTTTTCAGACAGTCCAATGCTTCAATATTTATCTAATGCAACTACCCTCAGTTTTGTTCAAGTAATAGTTTTTGAAAATAATAATAATATTGTTCAAAGTTTAATATGCCGTTAAATTTTAATATAATCTGATCCCCAGAACTTATTTTCAAATTTGAATAGATTTATGGGGTTTTTTTTCAGAAAGATATTTTAAAATGTTACTTGAATAGGCATTCTGACATTTAAATGTAGTTCCTAAGGTGCTAGGTCATGTACAAATAATACTTTAACACTGTAAAAAAATTCATTCATTTTTTAGAAATAAGTTTTGTACCAAGTTGTGTAATTTCTCATCTTTATTCTTCTCTATCTTTCATATTTTAAATTAAATGTGCATAGACCATACTCGTTTGTATTCAGATGCAAATTAAATTCAATGTAGTAATTCTTCTGGAAAGTTTGTAAATCCTCGAATCTTCAAAAAGGTGAAAATATTTTCTTTTAATTAGACAAGTCTTCAAAAGGGAAGTTCTTGAATACGTGAGGGGGTGTTCAGTTCAGCGAGTGTTCAGCTACTGCAAGTAATGCTCTAAATTTTTCAGTGTTAATTGTAAAAAAGGATACTTTATAATTTGCTTAGAGTAAAATGTTTTAATTTTAGAGGTTGTTTGATCCCTGCACAAAGAAGTAAAAGATATTTTAAGAAAACATCACTCCCTAAAGAAAACTTTTGTGATAGGAATTCTGGGGAATTTTATTTCAAAGCGTATCGTCTTTCTTTAGAGATGTAACAACACATTTAATTAGAGTTTCATGAAGAATTGAGGATCTTAATTAAAAAAAAAGATAATCAAAGCATTTCTGGTTTTTACGACTCATTTTTACGATCGGGAAGCTGGTCACGAACATTACATTCTAGACATGAACTCATCCAGTGTATTTTTACGTCTAACTAAAAATGTAAACTTTTCGTATTGAGACTACAGAAGTGTTTTTTCAGGGTTAAAGTGTAATTGCCTAAAATAAAATTAGTTTTAAAATCGTAATAGTTAATAAACATTTTAAATGTTCTTAAAACACAGCACTTTAAATCCACAGAACAGTTTTCTTCTAACGAGCATATCCGACGAAATAGAAAAATTATTTTATAATTATTCATTAAAAAATAAATTCGCCCCAAAGTAATTTTAAAATTGGGAAAAAAAAAATTGGGATTAAAATTTGGAACTCTGCAATTCTTCTCTCTCTCTGGATTAAGAATTAAGTGAACAGTTTCAGATAATCTTAAACCGTAAAAAGTAATTTGAACTCTTAAATCAATCAATTTCTTAAAATTGATTGTATTTCGCTACAACTGAAACATTGTTTCATTTTTAGTTAAAAATAAATAAACAATAGGAAAAAATCGAATAATTTTAAATTGGAAAACATATTGTTCATTTGTTTATATTACTTCATTATCTATATAGTTATGATCCACTATTTCCATAAGTTACATTTTTTCTTCGAAGAAATAACACAAAAGTAATCTTGAAATTTATTGATTTCTAAAGGAACACAATAAAAATAGAAATGCATGAAAATCCAATACCCCATATAAGAATCTGACATTAAAACAAATATATTGACTAAAGCACTAATGAAGGTCTGTAGAGAACGATCTGGATATCTGGATAGACAATGTTATTCAGTTGAAAATTTCGGTATTATTTGGATTCTTTTAAAATATATGTTAATATTCTGAAGGTTTATCCGATATATCTTAATTAAAGTTATCAGTTTTAAATAATGGTTATTAACAGGTAACAGTTAATTAAGTAATGGTTATAATTTTTATAGTTTTACATACACAAACTGTATGATTATTTTTGTGGAAAAAATATTTAGTTAATATGTATTTTTTAAACCATGAATTCACAAGGCGTCAAATAATAAAATTTATTTAGGAGAAAAAATAGTTTTTATCCTTAAAGTTTTCGAATTTCAGAAAGAAAATACTGAATATTTTAAACATCCTTCTTTACTTAAAATCTCTTCAATAAATTGACATATTTAACGAATAAATGTTTTTAATTTTAGAAAAAGAGCATTCCCTGGAATATAATAATTAAGTTCAAGCGGGCAATGTGGTAAATTCAATGGCATTTATCAATCAGTATTTATCACTTTACCCGAAAAACGCGGGCATTATTAATAATGCTCGGATTTTATCACATTGCCCGTACCATAATACATTATTTTAAAATCTTCGTTTTAACCGGAAGTTTCCTAAATCTGTTTTTACCCGCCATCATTTTTCCAGTCAAAATGGAGTCTAGTGTAACACCTTTTCCATTTTAATATGAGTGGATCAAATTCAAATGGGTAAAGAGATATTTTAAATTAAAACTTAGAAATTGGTCTCGGTGGGGGGGAACTGAAACTCCATCACTCTCTACCCTTGGATTGCAGCCCCTGAAGATCCTCACACCCAAAACCAGAGTCTAAAATCCACGTCTAAATCAATAGTATCATTGCATCTCAAACCCTAGAAGGTTTCATCTAAATCCTGGCTGGCTCCAAAGGCATTCTCAAACAAGCCACCTCTCGCTCAACATGACAAAAAAAAAAAAAAACTATTTCAAACTACTCGGGGCTCATCCCCAAAGGTCTTTCGAGAGTGATCGCTGCAGGAATATATATCAGCTCCCAGTTACCAATTCCGCGGGATCCGGACAAATATTGGCATCACTATTTCCTCGATTTTGCCTTCTTCGGTGAGCCGCCATGTTTTATTCATCGTGAGACGAAAATCTTTGTTGGGAGTGAGTCCCGTATTGTTACTCTACAGACAACGAAAATTTTCTGATGAATCAACATATAAATAGGAACATCGGTCGCGTCTGGGTTTATGAAGAACAATAACGGGGAATATCGAAAATCTAAGCCATGATGTTCTTTTTTTGAAGATGAAATCCTAGTGATAATGCTCTGTTATGTTTTCATGTTCTCCTGTACACTTGTCTTATACACTAGTTTTTGCTTCTGAAACAATTCTGGCTGATTCCTATGTAAAATGAACCCCTGTTTTTCCCAACATCCTCAGTTTTCGGGAAACGCCCTCTACACCTTTTAAGCATTTTTTTTATGGGTATAAATTTGACTTTGAGTGTTAAAAAGCATTATTCTACGTGAGGTGAAAATTACTTCTAAAGCATAAACATCTATAACAAGGAGATAAGTTGTTGTTGTTGTTGTTTCTTATGCCACTTGGAATATCCAAGCTCCATCCGCAAAGCGTACAAGATTTAAGGCAAAGGGGGTGCGGCTCCTGAGAAAGGGAGATAAGTTTACGAGCTGATTTTACCCCTCAAATTAAGAAAGCATAATTAAAGAATTTTTTCTCAATTTGTTCAACTAATCTTTCACATAATCTTTATATATTAGTCCTGTCCTTCAACCTCTCCAAGAAAGTACCAGAGATTACAATGGAGAACTATAATTTTCATAGTAATCTAGCTTAAATTTTCAGCGCAAATAATTGTGAGTACCAGCATTGTAATGTGAATGTAGGGAATCTTTCAAAAGCCCGTAGCCCCTAAACGAACGAACGACCCTTTATGCCTCGTACCACCTACTCTAGACGGCGACTTTTTTTTTTTGTCTGCTGGACCCTTCCTATACCACTACATCTGAGTGTTTTGGATATCAAAAACTTTTATAATTCTTGCTATTAACTGTTATTATTGTGGTAGAAAACATTATTATTTCATTCCAAAGAGCACGCATGCATGTGCAGTGGATATTTTAAACATTTTAGTCTACAAACACATCCAAAAATTATGCTCACATTTTCACAAGCGTAAACCACATAAGACGTTATATATTTTCTGTAACAATTTCTCGAAACCTATGGGTCTGAGAGGTTGGGCATTTTTATAATTTCCACGCAAGGAATCTGGCTGCACTACCTCTAAATTCTTTACACCCTGTTGACCCTAAGGTTTGACTGCATTATGCGAAGACTTAAATAAATTTTAAATCACCCAAGTTTCAGACCTAAAAAAAAAACATTGGTGAAGTAATAGGATAAAGTTTAAAAACAAAATGTCCTTGATTGAGAAGTTACTCAAAAACGTTAATCTAGAAACTTTTCAACAAAAGATAAATACCTCAAAAACTAATTAAAAATTTCTTAGCTTGATTGGTCTCAAATTCTCCTTCAGCATTTAAAACCCCTTTTTTCGAATTATGCTTTCCTTTAAAAACTAAAAAATAATTATAGTACGTAAAAATTTCAGAGTTCGTGCCCCAATTCTGCCTTTCACAATAATTCTAATGATAAAAATAATTTTTTTATTCCTGCGAAAAGCTAATTTTACATATTTAATATTTTAACATTTTGCGTTAACTAATATTTTATTAAGAAGTATAATTTTTCATTACTAAACGTGTATTTAAACAGCATAACTTCAAAAAAAATAACAGAACTATATATATTTGATCAAAGTACATTTAAGTAGAAGAGAAAATTTATTACTTTTTATTTCATTCTAAATCATCTTGTTTTTTAAAATCTCGATTTAATTTATTTCTCATTCCCTTTTAAATGTTCTTCTCACGTAAAAAATAACATACTTTACTTCTAATTCCTCATATGCGTGCTAATTTTTATGTACGTTTTTTTTTCATTCTTGACTTTATGCTTTTATGATTTATTTCATTCCTGATTTTATGATTTTATGTTTTTTAAATGTCTGAAGTATAAAGTGAAGCCAAATCGGATTTTTTATTACTTTGTGATTTTAAATTTTAAGTGCAGTTTCTTCCTAAAAGAAAGAATGATGGGAAAGTTTTTCTTTTAAATTAGGTTTAATTTTTTTAAATATCCTTGTTTATTAAGAGTAATTTTTTAATATTAAAAAATATTTCCTAACAAAAATATTTAAAAATATCTAGAATAATTTAACATCTTTATACTTTCGTTCCCCTGTTGCTTTAAAATAAAAAAAATCTTTACAGATTGATGGATTAGGTTTTTTTATTGTTTTACCCAAATTGGTATAATGCATCTTTTAAATTTCAAGTAAGAAGATAAATACATAAGTACATTTGCATACTACAAAATACATTTACATAAATACAAAACATACATATATAAAAAGATCCTTTATTATATGAACCTATCAGAATTAAGTCACAAAAGCTTCCCCTTCATGTTAATGCAAAACTATTTTTTTTCTCGTTAAAATCCTATATTTTGCGCTTTGAAAGAATTCATCACAAGGTTAAATCTGAAATTCAAATAGGTACCTACTTAATTTACTCGACTGTAGTTGCTTAATAAAGAACAATATTCTTAAATATATATATATATATATATATATATATATATATATATATATATGATCTATCTTTTACCGGTATCGTGTAAAATCATTTCTTAAACTACGATAAGAGTTTTTTCCGATAAGATCTCATTTCGTAACTACTAAGTAATCAATCTACTAAGTCTATATATAGGCAAGAACAAAGTTTTTTTTAATTATAAAAAACAAAATTGTTCAAACAGTGTAAAACGAGTATATTTGTTCTAAAAAGTAAATTAAAATTAATGATTAATCAAAAAAAAGTCCTTAAAAAAAGAACACATTGGGAAAAGAGAACCATTTATGGAACACAATATTTTCCAAAACAAAAATGGCTATTACTGAAGTTAGAATTATTCTTTTCAGTTCATTATTAAAATTATTTTAACGTGTTGATGAATTTAAATTAATTCCTGAATTTCGTCTGAACACGAGTTTTTCAGAACCATTCACAGATCACATTATTGTTTTTTGGAGGAGGGGGCCCCTATGCGTGATACGATGTGACGAAGGAGACAGTTCAAATTGTGTAATATTACCAAAAAAATCTGTTCTTTCACTGCCGTTAAATTACTAAAAAGGACCATTCCTTCACTGTTTGATTTGTGTTTAGGGTAATAAAAATATCTAAATCCCAAGTAAATAGGAAAATAAAATTTATATTCTTCAGTTTGGTCAAATTTTAAACTCATACATGTGATATCACGATGATTCACTTTAAATGAGTCAACATTTTATATAGGGATAAGAAAAAGTGTAAAATCCCTGAAAATATTGTGCCGTTAATCATGAATTACCCCTTATTAGGCTGGGCGCGCACGAGTGACTAAAGTCACGGCGACCAGGATTACTAGAATCGAAAATATCACTAGAAAACAATGGATCTCTATGAAGAAATTCTTGGCAATCGGCCAAGTGTCACGTCGCCTAGTGCACGCACTCTACCAATACTTGAACTTGTTTCAATAGCCAAGGCAACAATTTTGTCTTTGTCACCGTGACAAAAGTCGCTCGTGCGCGATCAGCCTTAAGAAATCCCAGAATGACCAAAATGCTACCCAAAGGGACAAACCTTCACAAACGTTTAAGATTCGTCTTAATTTGTGTCATGTGTGGCTAAATTTCATTTACTTCTAGTTTCAATTACGTGAACTTGACATATTTGGTATGAGCTGTGCTACAAGGGTTATATGCGTTCTTTCCGCTTAATAACCATTCCAAACTCGTCGAAAAGACCGACAATCAAGCAATAAACAACAAGTCTTCTCATACCCCTCTCTCCCATCAGAATCGATACCTGATGTTATTTCCCTAAGATGACGGCATACCCCCATCCCCGTGCTAACTCCTTCGTTCCGATTTTCGGTGGAAGGAGGCGACAGAGCCCGAAATTGATCGGGAATTGTCGGCAGTGCCCGTAAATAAGAATACGGGGGGTAGTGAGTGATGAGACAGGTGATATCCGGCTTCAGGTGGCGGATGCCAATTTGCCCCACAGCTTGAGAGATGAGGTGGCGTCGAGTGTCTTATTAAGGTTGTTTTGGCCGTGATTGTTGTGGAGAAGTGATGATTGGTTAATGTTTCAGTAAAGGGGATAGAGTCGACTTAAGCTTTTTCAGAAAGGGAAAGGTTTTTCGTACATCTCAAATGTGTTATTTACACTTTAGGTGTACGTAAACATTTAGTTATTTTAAAATGATACTGGGAATAGAAATATAATTTTTGGATAAAAGGCGTATGCTTAAATCTTAAATCCATTGTACTGAAAATATGATTTTACTTTACGTAAGCGATAGTAATACATAATTAGATATATTTAAGAAATAATGATCTAACTAACATATTTTTTTAATTTTTGTAAGTTGAACTGTAATAGAATGGATACATTAACGTATGTATCCAGCCAGATATATGCCTTCATACACTCTATCATTTGTATCTGAGATGTTTGTGGGAAAAGATGATTCCCACGATCTACTAAAAAGTTTTACGGGTAGTATGGGGCAATATATGGATAATATGGGGTAAGTCAACCGAAATTATCTCCGAATAATTAAAGGTTTTTGTAATAATAAGCGCCCTGTATCGTTCTTACTAAAAAGGCATTATAAATGCTGCTCTGAAAGAAACCCAAGCCCATAATTACCTTAATTGACTTACACCGCGCTGTCAGATCAACTGAAACTTTAAAATCTTAACGAATTCTCTCTATATTACTATATACTTTTATTTTTGGTCCACGGAATGATTCAAATATCCCTATAAAGTCTGTCCCCTCCTTCATTGACTCGAAATCCTTCCTCTCGAAAATGTTTATATACTTCTTTTTGAACGCTCTTCTCTGGTCATCAGCATGTGGTGTTTCTTTCAGATACTACGCCATCATGTACCCCCTGAGCCTGCGGTGGACCAAGTCCCGCGGCCCGCTCATCATGGTGATCATCTGGGGATCGGCGTTCGGACTGTCCAGCTTCCAACTGATCCACGGCAAGGCGGAGACCTTCACAGTGAGTGGACAGGAGTTCTACGACTGCACAGAGGTCTGGGATGAACTGGACGGCAAGGTGAGATTATCCCTCATTTATAATTTCATGTGCAAGCTTTTCCTTGGGGGGAAATACATGAACTGACCAACATGTTAGTATAGAAAATGTCCCGAATAAAATTTTTTCACATGCATTAACATCTTATATGTATAAGTGAGTTATAGCATGGCCATCTAGACACATAAGGCCAGAGAAGCTCGAAATCTTGAGTGAAGTTCTGCCTTCTATTTCGAGTCATCACCACTTTTTGGACAACAGCGCAACTCCAGTCTGAAGGGAGCAATATTTCAGACTGGAGTTGCGCTGTTGTCCAAAAAGCGATGATGACGCGAAATAGTAGGCAGAACGTCACTCAAGGTTTCGAGCTTCTCTGGCCTTATGTGCCTAGATGGCCGTGGTTAGCGGCCAAGGGTTTTAAGAGAATATACGGGATAACTTTCTGTATAAATCAGGTTGGTTTACAAACTTGACCAGTTTTTGTACAAGAGTGTCTTGATAAAAGGTTTCAACTTCCCTTTGCCTCCTATAATGTTTGATAAACAAAGTACATTATAAAATACGGGCATTTTTTGTATTAAATTTTCGTATTTAAAATTCTATTCGCCAAGCAATATGTAAACTTAACATCGTCAGCAGTATCCATTGGATTCTCTTCGACTCATGTGATATTTGTAAATTCGGTCCTCCATTTAGGGAGTGAATACAGCCTTAAGTCACTTCTAGCTCAACTGCTCTGTACGAAGTTACGCCAAATTTAGCGAGTTACGATCTTTTTCGCCATGCCTGGAACAAGAATTAAGTGGAAGGGGACATTGACTGAAATCTCTGAAGCACGAAAATGTCGTATTGACTAGCGGCCATCTTGAGTAAGGCATCGCAGATTAATCATACTTACCGACTTTTCTCAAAAACTTTAACTGTTGACTAACTTCATATTCCATGAAACTTTCGCATTTTTATTTCTTACATTTCAAAAGACCTCTTTCCTCTGGATAAAACATGAGTAAGTAAGATGGAAAGTAGGGCAAAAATTTATAAGGGATGCAAGTATTGTATTTGAAAGCGTAGTTAACTAATTTTATATATTTTAATCTTACATGAAAAGTTTTATGGAACATAATAATACTCACCAGTAATGTTTTATGGAAAGAATTATAAGTTTGGTTAGTTACACAAAGCATTACTCAAGATGCCGGCAAAACTTTACGGTTGCTTCAACTTGATTATGGAGTTCCTGTAGCTCCATGGCGCCATGCAATTTCACCAACAACTGATTGCTTTTCAGCTTGGCGAGATTTTGGAAACACGTTTCATCGTTCTACCGCTTTCTAAAGATTCTCCAAAAGTGACTTATTACCTTTCTTCTGTAAGCCGTCGATGCTATATTATGATATAACGAGATCGTTGTTTACGTCTGTAAAGGATTTTAACGCTACTTAAATACGAAATACCAAATGACGAGGTAGTGATCTTATAAAGATCATTACTTTTACTGAAACGTAATATAAGAAAAAGAACTTTAAGCTTAAACAATAATCGAAATAAGAATGGTCCAAAATAAAAGAGACTAAAACGAAAGGCAAATTAAGGGAAGCTAAAATAAAGCACTAGTTCATCCGTGCTCTCAGAACTGCAGTTTCTCTTTCAGTAGACGGTTGCTTCACAACGATTGAAGTCACGGTATTAGCGTTCTAATGTAGGTATTGAACAACGTCCAATGTGGAAAGCTAACGAGAGGCACAGGTTTATATTTTACAATAAGCACACCCAGTTTGTAAAAACCCTTTTACCTAAATATTTGTATGCAAAGTCATTCTACTCACATTGCATATTTGTATGCAATGTGAGGAGAAAAATACGTGACCGATTTGATGATACATGACCGATTCAATTTTCAAATTTTTTTCACCAAATCAAACAGAAACATATTATCTTTAATTAAGATTCAGCATTTTAAGAAATATTAATATTCTTAAAAAATATGAGCAATTAAGTAAAAAATTCTTAAAATTTTCATGTTAATTATTTTTAAAAATTCATATTTTAAAAAGTAAACAAAATTTTCAAATTTGCTGAATCACAAGTAAAGTGTTCAAAATACATGTGTTTCAAATTTCAAGTCTTTATCTTGAACGGTTCTCGACTTATATAAATTTGAAGTTGAGAAACAGTGTAAAAATGCATCATAGAGAAAAACACATTTGAATGTAGAACGTATAGAATGCTAGATTAACCAAAGCAGCCGGCAATAAAGGATTGTATCTCTGGTTCTATTTAGGATAGAAACATAATTCAAACATCATTTTAAGCATAAGAAAATGGGTTAACTTTTAGGAGCAAAAAATATTTTTGAAAATTCTGACGATTTTTGTGTCCCGGACCCCCTTAAGGGGCATTTTAAATCTTGTGAGTGCCGTTGTACTACTACAGGAAAAGAGTGCACCAGATTGTAATTATGAACTAATATGTATTCTTTAAATGTTTTAAAACGACAACTTCATTTCAAAACTTATCCAATTTTTTTAAACTAATTTTTAAATCATTTCCTCATTAATTATTTTCCTTCTCCTAATTAATTAGTGATTCAAATTATTCGAAATCAAAACCTCCAAGGTAAAACTTTGAGAACGTAAATGTTATCTGAGTATTTCAATGGAAATAAAAGCTATAAATAAATCCATCAAATTAATTCTGTAGATTAAGTAACATAGAGGCCAACAAAATAAAAGAGGGAGATAAAACACAAAGGTTTTATAACTTAAATTCAGTTGGTATAGCAGAATCTAAATTTAAATTACTTTTTTTTCTCAAACAGCTTTATTTTTTAATCTGTTTAATTTTCTTTGTTTGTCTTTAATTATAAGTATATACCAATAAAATATGCATTGGTTTATTGTGTAGTACAAAATGATGCATAATTCCGTGTTAAGGTGTTTTTCATTTTATTTATGCATTTTTCTGAAAATGTGCATTTTCGGTGTTGAATTTTAGAAATTAGAGCTCCTAAGCAAAAAATAATCTTATCTTTAAATTAAGAGCATCAAATTCGTTTGGAAATTCCAAATACTCCCCGATACTAAACAACTGTGGCCATGTGTAGTAAATGGATTTTTCAAATTAGTTTTGCTTATATAAGCTAAAACTACAATAATTTAGAGCCCATGTTGGCATGAAATATGAATAACGCTATATTTTATACCAAGACGCAGAACGAAATTTTCTTTATGTTAGAGAAAAGTATTTTTCCTTGCGAAGAACGACAAAATAAATACCCTGTAAAAATCAAATTCACCTTTAAATACCACAAATATTTTTACTTTACTATTTACGATCTTAATGTTTAAAGAATATCAACCTACACCAACTCTTAAACGAGCAGAACTGCCATTAGCATGCAAATTAGTGTCATTAGCCATCCCTAAATACTAAACTTAATCCCCGTTACGTATTTCCTGATTTAGCCATACAGAAAAACTAAAACCTTCTTATTTTGTTGATTCGAAACATTAAATCTGCTGCTTGTGTTTTTGATTTATTTCCAAATAGGGCATTTAAAATGAATACAGTGTGTTTGGAATCGCCGTTTGTTTTTCTAATCGTATTAATAATTATTAATTATTTTAATAAAAGTACAGAGCTTGAATAAAAAAAAACGTTAGAGATATTTTTTAAGGAAGTGGATAGAGTTAGAAAGATGATTTAGTTGTTATTTTTTATAGTTAAGTGTTAAAAATATTAAAAACATTTTCCTTTACATATTTTCAGATTTTCCCAATTAGCTTTAAGTATTTTTAAGGTAATTTTAAGAGGTAGGAATTAACTTCCTATGTTAAATATTTAGATATTGATTTGATTTACATTATATGCTTTTAAGTATACAGGGTGTTTCATATAGAGTGTAACAATAGGCTATTTATTTCCAAAAAATATTCCCCCTGAACTTTCCATAGCCAATTTTCCTTTTAAGCTTTTGAAGAAAATTAGCTTATACTCAACTCCATGGGGTGTATAAAGTTTCATACACTAATTTAAGTTGAATCTGTTTTTATGAGGTGATAGGAATAACTTCAAAAAATTAATTTGTGACGACCCCATAAAAATTTAAACACGTGATCTCAGTGAGATTTGATGATATTGAGATATAATTTTTTGTGTCCTTCTATCTGTTTGAAGTGCAATTTAAAAAAATAAGGGTATAAAAAGTTAATCAAAAGGAATTAAGATAAAAAAAAATCTAACAGGAAACCAAACAAATGCTGAAGAGCAAAGGGATGATGAAATGCCGAAAGTGGTGCACGAGAAAAGTATGCTGAAGATTCGGAAGATGCATGAAAGCAAAGAGATATTGTAGACTGTAGAGCAAGGATTGCAAGGAGGAAATTGAAAGCAAAAAGATGTGAAAGAGCAGAGAGAGGCTCATCAATATCAAATAAATCCTGAAGAACAAAATATGCGGAAAACCAGAGAGGGGTTGATGCTCAAGAACAGAGATAGGCTCTAAAGCAAATAAATGCTACTAATAATCAATAGGTGCTTAAGAGCAGAGATATGTTCAAGAGAAAAATGATGCCAGAGAGGCTTAAAAGCAAAGAGGAGCTAAGAGAGGATTTTAAAAGTGTGAGTTAAATTAGATGAGTTGATAATATTTGCTTTGATGACTCTCCCAAAGGTTCCCAAATTCCGTGCTATGAAAAGAAAGGGTTGCCGCGAGGAGCTCAGGATAAGATTCAATTGATTTTATTTATTAAATGAAATCAAATTTGTTCATCAAAAATTTAAAACGGTGTGAATAGTAAAACACACACAAAGACAATACATTAAAAAAGAAACAAGAATTTAGCCATAGTGACCAGAGATCACGCGGCCCATTTAATAGCTACATAAAATAAGGTGGAGTCGTAAAAACACAATCACAGAAACGTAAATCACAAAAGAAGAAATTATTGATAAAAATTCGTTAAAACAATTGTTAAAGATAACTGTTGTACTATTTTAAAAACTAAGTAGTACAAAATAGCACGTCAATATCTGGGATTATGAATATCTGTAAAAATGATCCAGTTTCAAGTGATTAATTTTGATTTAAAGGTTTTCTAATAACCTCAATCCAAAAAATTTACTTTTTAGAATAAAATCTCATTAAATGAGCTTATAATGAAAAAAAATAATGAAATAACTAAAGCTATTTTTACTGTAGACAAGGCCTCTAACCTAAAATAAGGGTCTTAAACAAAACCTATTATCTTTTCATTTCACGAAAAAAGCAAAGTGATAAATAATTTGAATTTTCGTGTTTACTGTTATGTAGTAACTCTACTTTGATGATCTTTCTTAGCCAACAACTTGCCTTCACAAAGACTAATAGCTAAAATTTAATAGCGAGATAAAAAAAAATCCCTCTACGTAACAGGGCTTATTTTCCAAGAAAATAATTGTCATCGTGAAATAATTACCTCCCTAATTAGACATCCCGTGTTTTTATAAAGTCGCCCTTTGGAACTAGAGAGAGTTCTTAAAATAAACTCACCACCACACCATCATCAAACTTAATCTTTTTGTTTGTTCCTCGGAAGAATACTTAATTGCTTCGGTGGACTTTACGATCAGTAGACAGATAATTAATAATGTAGTCCCGCCATTTTTGTCTAACTAAGCAAACTGAAAACCTATTTCGAATAGTTCCCCGGCTCTGCAACAATTAATTACCTTTTACGCAAATAAAAATAACCCAGCCGAATGTGTTATCGCGGAATGAAATCATCACACAATCAATACTTATTACCCATTTAATGAGGTAACATATTTCTCTTACGAGTGAAAGAAAAATGTATTTAAAGTCTCTCTCGTTATAAAATGAATGTTGTACATATACAACAAACATTTTTGCGTCTCTGGAGACATTTTTCCAAGTTCCGCATTGGATTCCTGTGGAATGTGCAGTGTAGCACAGATTTCATTAACTTGTCTCCCAGATCTGATTCTGGGAAGAATCTGTCACGGAATTCTTCCGGTAATTTACGCAGTGATGGAAAGAAACGCTATACGTATCAATGGCCTTATATATCAGTGTCTCTGCAAAATGTTAAAGATAGAAACGGAGGGATAGTCTGTAGTGAGTGTTCATTAGGGATGTTGTTTGGGTTGGATTTTGATTTTGTTTGGTTCGCTCTGTTTGTTCGCTAACCTGATAACCTACATTTATCTGACACTGGCAGATAAAACTGAAAAAAGAGACTGTAACCATTTGCATGCTGGTTTTAAGTTTTACGGAAAATAAAAGTACCTGGTAATTCTATTCATATTATACAGTTGAACATAGTCATATCATACCCGTGCACAGAGTACCAGAACAGAGAGTCCAAGATCATAAGTGATAATGGAAATCGAAGAAAACATTGGGTGTGCTTTTTGTGATAGGATCTAATTTGGCCTGAAAAGTCCAGGGAAAACGGTCGAAATACGTTTAGGTTCTCTTTCATCCATGTAGAATCTGGTCTTTTCATTGGCTCTTGGCGTCCGCATCTATTGGACAATTTCGACCAGTCATGACGGTCGTGTCGCTCATGTCTCTGTATGTAAACCAACCCTGATGATCTGACCCCGCTGCAGCGAAACTGATGTTACGAGCTCTGCTCAAAATGAGCCTTATTATCACTCTTCTCGAATGAACAACCAACCTTAGTATTTAGCCCAAGCAACATTTTCAAGTTATTATGTAAATTTTTTAGTATTTAAATTTATTAATTTCATTAGTATATTTCATAATGCAATATGCTCTCTAAGTAATTTCTAATTAGAAAATAACGCTTGTATTTTTTAAATAATCTAGAGTTTGAACTACTTAAAGATATTTTCAGTTAATTTATGTTAAAAATTTTATTCATTTATGCCAACGATTTTTCCCCTCTTTCAGTTCTTAGAAATTTCTATAAACTAATTTTATTCATTTTATGGAATCCAATTAAACTTAATGTCTTTAAAACCATTATGTCTCGAAAATGCTTAATACCTTTCTGTGTTAACTCCCCTTAATTACTACAATTGATTTAATTATAAATTTAAAACCCTTTAAGCGGTACTTTTAATTCAAAATATTAAAGACTTTTAACATCTACAGCTTTATTAGATTTCAACACATTTCATACCAAACTTTTCAGATTCCATCATGCCAAAATTTATTTCCTCAGACGATCTTTTCCTCGCATCCTCAACTTCGGGCTTAGAGCTGAAGTCTGAGTTTCAGCATTCAAATTAATTATAATGCATGGGTGTTCTCTATCCCAGAAGAATATCCTTCATTAATCCCAATATGTTGCATTATTACCTGTAATAAAAGGGGGATTTCTTGGATAGAAGGATGTATTCATCCGTGCTAATCTTGTCCAGTGGATCCAGTGGATTTTGACAGTCTTATTAAGCGACCTCATCAGTTTTCTACACTTCTAGTAATAGGTTTTGGGGGAAATTAGTTTATTGCCTCTATTGTTCAAAGGTTATACATTGTGAGGTTGATATTGATAGAGGTCTTTTATCTATCTGACCTTTAAAGGAGTGTATTTGTTTTGGAGGCTGTGGGATGGGTATTTGTAAAATTACTAACTATTATATCTAATCAATAAAATTAGTAAAATATAATTAATAAAGTAAAATTAATTGAACTGTTACATCTATTTCCCTTTATTCTAAATCAATTGCAATTAAAGCGTAAAATTCCCTTGTTATTTTAATTTTTTAAATAATTTACAAATAATCATATTAAATTGGAAAAATCTCATTAGTGAAATTGTCTAAAAATATATTTATTTTGTGAATAAAGACAACACAAGTTCAAATACCAAATATATGCAGTAAGTCCCGAACCACATAATTTATTTATAACATTAAGTTGGATGCAGTTTTTCAGTATAATGTTATTTTATGTTATTTTATTTTGCCAAAACCTGGTTTAATGATAAAAGATAAAATTTTGAGTAATATCATAAAAACCGGGCTTGTTTTGGAGGTATAAAACTCATGATAGGATTTCGATTGGAATTGGTTTTTATTAAAAATCATGATTACTCTTGAGCGATATCTACTGTTTTACTCATAATAATATCAGATAATAATGATTAATTTGTGATGAAAAATATTTCGATTAAAAAATAAAATTCAAACAGCGCCAGAATAAATATATTTTTACAGTGTGCATAAAATTATTTTATCCTTTATCAGTTTCCCACTCTTAGTTTTAAGAGAATCCTCAGATTCCTGTTAATATTGATAATCCATTAATATTCAACTAAAATAAATAAAAATTAATTCATATTGCAAAAAAAATCTTCCATGTAAAAACAACAACTTTTCTTGAATAAAACACACAGTATACACAAAACTAATGACAGTAAATTAGAATTATTTGAACCAAAATGTTAGCTATGAAATATCTAAGAGCTTTTAATATTCCAAAATTAAGTTAATTTTTTATGATTTTAATAACTTTAAAGCATAATTGTATGAAAAAATATTAAGATATTAATATTCCTAACATAAGGATTAGGTAAAAGCATTTACAGCCATATTCATAGCCATCAGCGTCGAGGTTAACCAGCGGTTAAAGAAAGAAAAAGTAGCTTTCCGTTGACTCTGATTGGTGGAATTCTTCTTTGATCGAGGATTTAACACTGACGCTGATGGCTGTGAATATGGCTGTTAGTTGTCTAGAATTAAATTTTATGCTTTACTTAGTATTTATATTATATAAATGTAATTCAAAATTGAAAACTTTTATACAATGGTTCTCAAAGTATTTAAATGTAGATGATGAATGGAATTACTGCACCTGAAATCGTGAATTAATCCGTGTATTGCTTGAAGTTCGAAATAAGTGTATTTGGTTTTTTAACCTTTAGCTTTGAATTATCCAATTTGCACTGCATTTTTTCATGACTTCGGTGACATTGTCTGCCAGTTTACGCTATGGCTAAGATTGGCAGGGGTCTATTTGCACGCATGGGGTTAACCTCCTTCTCTTTCCTCAGGTGTACACGGCCCTGGTGTTCGTTATCACCTTCGTACTGCCGATGATCGTTCTCACCTTCACCTACAGCAGCATTGGTTGGAAGATGTGGCGCCACACCTCACCGGGCAACGCCGACGCTACCAGGGACCAGCAACAGCTCATGGCTAAAATGAAAGTGAGTATGGCGAACACAGTCCCCACTTTAAAGTTCAAGCAATTAAAAGCTCAAAGTCCAAATGAAACATTATGATTACGGAGTACACTTTCAATTGTATGACTGACCGATTGACCCAACTTAAAGTAACTGCGGTGCATACAGTCGCTTACATTGGTAACCGACCCAACTAACATCCACTATAAAAAATTTAATCCTTTTTACCTTAATGGGAAAACTAATGTAATAAAATAACGATTTCAAATCTGATCTCTTCCTATAGGCACTATACGAATTTGATTTCTTACCCAGAAAGAGAAAAAAAACATGGCTCCTGTGAACTAATCATTCGAATTCAGCCCAGCTAAATTCTAGAGGGGGAGTGCTGTAGCTATACCACACTCACCACTTGAAAATTCAAATAATTAAAATGTTGTTTAAAGGCCAACTGAAACGATTAACGTTTACCTGTATAACTTTAGGAGTGGTACATCTAACTAAAAGTAACTGGTGAGCTCTCGGTCGCTACAGTGAGAGTGCACTACAGCGTCTCTCAAAATGATAGAAAAAAAACAGGGGACCTATTTAGGCGTTTGCAAAATGAACCAAATCACAGGAAAGCAGAAATTTCTAGGACCATCGTTGATTACATTTAATTTACAAGAATGACAAGCAAGTGTCTTTTTTTTTTCAATAGTTATTTTCATCTATCAATTTGCACTATACGTTATATTAATAATATGTTGTATTAGATACTTGTAAAGCAGATTTGTAATTTATTTGAAGTTATGGCCTCGATGTATATATTTTTTTTCGCGGGAAACACGGATCTTTCGGCCTAAGTTTAATCAAATATGGTTTCTTTTGATAAGAATTAAAGGGGAAATATGATCTTTTTCTTAAAGAAAAGGATAGTTGAAATGGAAGGGTATGTCAAGAAAATTACTGCACAAGTTGAAAAAAAACTTAAATACTAATTGTACGAAATTTTAGAGGTTTTTATTGAGTGAATATTAGTTTAGTTTATTCTTTACTTGCTTTCCGTTTGTTTTCATTCAACTAAGCTTAAATTGATTTTCTTAAATAAACATCGTAAGAGAAAACTTTGCGGTTAAATGGCTTTAAATCCACCTTCTGGGTTACATCCAACATAGCTTAAAAAAATAGTTAAGTCTGAGTTAAACACTGACTTGAGAGTAAGGGGACATCCATAAATTACGTGAGGTAAAAAGGGAAGAAAAAAAAGAAAGGGAAAAAGAAAGGGAAAAAGAAAATATACGTTTTTTTCTTTAATATTTTTTAGCACAAGTTCAGAAAAAATGCTCAGATTAGTCAAGCTAGCAAATCATTAGCCAGTCAGTCGTGATAATTACAAGTTAGAACCATGTTTTCGATTTCAATGTGTTTTGTATCAAAATTTTGCGATCTGGATGGTAATTTTTATGCCGGTAAAACATAACTAGTGGTTGAGAAAATCTCACGTGAGGGGGGAGGGGGGTCCAGCAAAATCTCACTAAATCTCACCAAGGGGGGAGGGGGGGGTCGAGATTTTGGAAAAAACACCTCACGTAATTTATGGATGTCCCCTAATGTTCTTTGTTTTATTGCGTCAAACTAATCAAATTAGAAACGTCCTTTATTTCCTAGCCCACATTTAACGCAACAGTGGATAAAGTTAAAAAGGAAAACTAATTTGTAGCCCTTCTTGTCAAAACACTTTTTCTTTTATTGTCCCGACTACTGGCAATTCAGATGGAAATAAGTGAACTGTTACATAAGAAACTCTATTGAATGAACAAACCTTAATCAGGTTTGTGGGTGAATTATAATGTATTATGTTATTACAATTGCATGTTGGATTTTTAAAGAGATATTATTTTTATTCCTGACTTTTTCTAGAAAATGTAATAGCATTTAAATGTCGTTAAGGTAATGAAAGCTGATACAAACTAATTATTTCTTTATTGAGGCAGTCTATTTGGTTATTCAAGCATAACAAAAGCTTTATGTTTTAGATTTAATAAGAACACATTAAAACCTGAGACCCATAGTAATTAAATTTTACAAGACGGCAGATTTCAACTCATTCCATCTGGTCAATTAAAAAAAGTAAAATCTAATGTTTTATAGAATGAATGGAGAACTAATTTTAAGAAGAACTCAAAGAACTAATTTAGACTGAATTTTATATTTAATCACTAAACGAAAAGAACTCCATAAATTTACTTTATTCAAACTTAGCGAAAACCGTATGTTAAAATATATATTTTCGAAATCCAAGTAATGAGGATTTTCTACTTTTTTTACAAATCCAATCGAAACTTTTTCTTCTGTTACAAAATTTAATGATAAATTTCAAAAGATTCGGTGCATTTTAGTAACTTTTTAGAGCTTTAAAAATTTAATTAATTTCTCTTTTAATTGAGAATAATATTTAGAGAGGATTACACTTACGTGTTTCTCTAAATATTATATTTCCATTTCTTTTGAATAATTACGCGTTTTAGCTACTTATTTGTACAATTTTTCTTCTATGTATAGTCAGAAATTTGTGTTTGCTCGTTCTACTAAGCTCTATTTTGCATCCCGAAATTGAATTTTTATTCCTACTTTAAAGAATGGATTTCCCTTAAGCTGAAAAAATTGCATTCGACTCGTAGTATTCACTAACCAAGAATTCTTTCTTTTTGTTCAAAGGATAATTATCTTTTCTGTATTCTTATCATGGCATCTTTTGAGATATCTCTCCTCTACTTTTATAAAGAAGGATTAGATAAAGCTTTTCACTAAGTGAACTCATTAGTTGAAATATCTGCTTCTTTTAAAGCGTCAGGATCACCTTACTTTCTTTTGAAATGCATTAGCGTAAGTCAATAACGTCTTCAAAGAAAACAACTTTAAAAAAAGTTATTTCACTGAACTATTTTGTGAACAGAGAACACTATATCTTCATACATAATAACAATAACAAAATAAAATCACATAAAGTAAAATTATCAAGAAACAGACATTTCCAGTTTTATTTTCTTGATAAAAAACAATAAATATTCGTGGAGGAAGTTAGGTATGTTAGTGCAACCATTGTTTTATCCGTAACATTTATCTTAAGAAATATTTAACGAAACGCATTAAGTATGTTTGTGTTAAAATTTGAATGTATGATAGGAAAAAATCCAACAGGATTAGAAGAACTGTAACTCGGAAACAATATTTTAATTTCATTTTTCAATTTGAAGAATACATCGAAGTTGTTGTTTTAAAGTCGCCCTTACATTCTAAAATAAACTACATTTTACATTTATTTTAATCCTTTCTACTTATCTGTTGTAAAGAGACAATTCGACAAGACTGATGGACGTATCGCAGATCTTGACGAATCACATCTTGGTCTGTCTCAGTGTCTCTTTCAAATGGCTGAACAGTGATTCTTTCAATGGTTTTGAACGTCATAGACGTGGAAAAGCCTAATACAGAAAAATCCTTTTTATGTCGTAAAATTACAATGATCAATAGCTAGACCTGGTAGGAATAACAATTTATTCAAAGTGTAAATACACACAAAAGTTGACAAAATTAAGACGTAACTGCGTTATTAAAAGTTTTCTATGATGATTTTAATGGATAGGCAATTTTTAATAAACCTCAGGTCTTTTTTTAAGATATAGCTATGTCTTTTAGGTCGGAAATTTTTTTGAGTTACGATGTATTTTGTACTCATTATCTATTTTTACATCTTTTAGTCAAAAGAATTAAATATTTCTGACTGTTGGTGCTGCATAGCACGCTATATACTGCCATCTTCTTAAATGAACTGCTCAACAAAATTAAAATTTTGTCCTAATTTTATATAATGGTATATAATAGTAATTTTTATAATCAATAGCAATGACACAATATCTGCATCTTTTTTTAAATCATTATCTTTCAAAATTCCCAATTAAATATGCAGTACAATCGTTCACAGTAAAACATATTGGTATTGCCAGAACTGCTGTGCACTCCCCTACACCCCGCCAAAAAAATTTATTACTTCACTCTCATCCTAAAAACTTTCATAACAGCACCTAACAAATGAAACAATTAATAAACTTTAGCACTCTGCATCGACTCTCGGTAAAACAACTAAAAAAAGAGATTAATTTACACCTCAGAAGAAAGACGGAAAAATATCATTCTTTATGTTTGTAAAGATCTCTTATTCTTTTTGCACAAACTGATTGCGCAGATTCTCTCGCTTCTTCTTGAACAGAGAGAAAAAACAATATTCCACTTGCAAAACCGCAACCGCGTAATTTAGATCCTTGACTTGTTGAGTTTTTCTATCATTAATTCCGCCATTTTTTTTTCTCGGTTGGAACGGCCTGATTGATTTTCTAAATGGCGAAAGGGACTCGGGCGTGCGTGGTTCATTAACGGGTGAGATGAGGTCTTCTGTTTCACTACAGAACTGATAACGGAAATGTGTTAAAAAGGGAACGGAATTAGTTTTCCATCATTATTGTTTACTTTACCTGCAAACATTGGCTAAGACGGTGGAAAAAACTTGCTAAGAAATCATTATTCTTCGGCTGGAGTTCCCAAGAGGATTCTTGTATGAATTTGACTTTTTTTAAGACAAAATGTCTAAGGTTATGGATTTTTCGTTCTTTTTATAAATTTGAGTGCGATCCATGGAAGTATTTTAAATGCAAATGTGACATTTCGCTTTTTATTTCTTATTATTTATAACCGCTTTGGCATTTGATTAATGTTGAAATACTTAGAATCTGAATCATAAGATCTGGATTTACTATAGAAAGTATCATAAATTCCATAAAAACAAAACATTAAGTATTTTCATTCCGAAAACAATAAATAAAATAAAGTTACTTAAATCAGAGCATTATCATTTTTAAAACTAATGTCCTATGTATATAATTTCAAAACCGACAATACTCTTTTCATAGATATCTAATAATAGATCAACGGAAATTATGAAAATAAATGTAATATATAACTCATTATTTAGATAGGATGAAGTAAAATTCTTTATATGGAACTCTTAAATTAGAAAATAATCATCATCAACACAAATAACAAGTTTTAAAAAATTAGCAAATGGAATTATAAGTCTTTGGGATAAAAGATTTTAATTAAGTAAAAACAAGCTTCACTATACAAAGAGCAAGAATTTAATAGAGATGCTTTTAAGATCTTCGCTTTTAGCATTTTAGTTTCATTTTTGAAAGTGCTCATTAAAATAACTTAGCCTTTGCGCATAATAAATTAAGTTGATATTAAGTTGATTATAAGTTGATAATTTCCGGTTGTATCTTACGAAGCACGCAATTTTTACCCGACCAACTCAGTTTATGAAAAGTTTTCTTTAAAAAGATTTCTAATTTCATTTGTCGTTAAGATTATTTCCATAGAATATTTAAAATGCGTGATACTAACACTTCATTTAGCTAATAACAATATTAAGTATTAAAAATTCTCTAGCTACTCATTTATGAAATTATTTCTACTTTGTTTCCTAATGAAAGATATTTAGAACACCTGAAAAGAGCTCGGCAAAGTTCAAAGTAAAAACTGTTGAACTTATAATGAAAAACAAAAAATATAATAACCTAAAACAAAATATTCCCTGTGTAGTTTACATTATGAGCCCTTTAACCTAAAATATTAATGCCCAAAATAAAGTAAATTAAAAAGCTGAAAAAGTCTCTAGAAGCACTTTGTGGAATAGCTAATAAATATAAGTAATAAAAGTAGATATTAAGTAATGAAAAAAGTTCCCAAATTTAATTTTAATAATTTTGTTAAGAGTTTTGGAAGTATTTTTTGTACCATTGTCTTTAAACATCCACTTTCTTGAAACTACTTCAAGGAATAAAATAATAAGCACTTTTATAAATCCGTAACACTATTAGCTACCTTTAAGTTTAAAAAAAAGCACATTCTTGAAATTGGCTTTTAATGCATATTATCCATAAATTATGACTAAAAGAAATTGTTCTTGTATACAGGTTACGGAAAGGTTGTAGTCCCTTAATATGCTTTAATCAAACAGTCGTTTAAAAAAACACACAGGTGTGCAACGAAAATGCTGTTTAAAAGTTTTGATCAAATTCCCAAGCATTTTGGTGTGTTGAAGAAGAAAAAAAATACTGAAAAATTTCCCATACGTCAGGATATTTTACAAATTTCGCACTTTTTATTATTAATTAAACTCTTTTATTAGACTTTCTCTGGGCAGCGTTTCATGGTTGGAATCTTGCAATTCGACTTTTAGGCACTTCCCGATATGCCAAGGTGTAATCTGCATGATACTCCAATGCTCAATTATCATCTAGTCCAAAGGATTAAGTTAATTAATTAGTGTTTTTAATTATGGGAAAGGGGTATGGCCCCCAAAACGTGTACAATAGTGTTAACATTACTATATTCAATCCTCAAAACATGAATGTTTACCTTCAAATTAAGATAATTAACTAGTATTTTAATTATCAGTTTTGCTGGAATTTGAACTATTTTTATGAATAACTTACTCAAATTTTGTGTGAATCACACAGTTTTTAATGAAAAAAGGGCCCGATAGAACAAACCGAAACAGAAATGGCCTGTTAAAAGTGACTAAGTAAAAGACTAGCGTGACCATATGGTAACGCAATAATGTAACCTATTAGTTTTAGCATTCCTTCCTTCCTCCTCGGTCCATGCAGGACCTTGGCCTCCCTCACAAGACAGCTCCACTTTCTCCGATCCCCGGCCCTTATCTTATTAGTTTTAACATAGGATAATAATTATTATGTATATCTTATATTAAAATAATTTGGTTTTTCTTTCGGCCGGCCGCCAGGCCGAACCCCCGAACCGATTTGGACAAACTCGGTCTTGATCGAAAGCTTTCCACCCCTAGATGATCCAATAATATGTCAGGTTCCTCTAAAACCTTCCATTTTTAAATTATACGATTTTTTCGTTTTGCCCCCATGTTAACTCTATGGGGAAGTTCCGTTCGGCCGGCCGTCAGCCCGAACCCCTGAACCGATTTGGACAAACTCGGTCTTGATCGAAAGATTTCCAACCCTAGATGAGCCAATAACATGTCACGTTCCTTCAAAGCATTCCATTTTTAAATTAGAAATTAATTTAAATTTGCCCCATTGTTTTCAGTTAATATTTTTACCAACACAGGCAAAACGTCTTTTAAAGAGCGTGAAGAAAATCTTCTTTGAAATTATCAAACTTCAATGTGTTGACGTTTTACTAGATTTATCGTAACAGGATACCTACAAGGCATATTGGATTTATAAAAAAAATTACTGGTACAGTTTTAATTGAAGTATTACTTTCTCTTCAGATGACGCATAAGAATAAATTAGTTGTGGTTAGAAAAACCTATAATTTGATTGAAAATATTGAACAGTTTAGCGCTGACGATGCAGCTTAAGAAAGTAATAAATAGAGCATTCGCACATGACGTCACTTGGAGGACAAAATCAACGTTGCTAAGGCTGTTGTTAGGGGCGGGACATAGAAGTATCCAATAGCAGCATTCGCACATGATGTCACTGGAGGAATAAAACAACGTTGCTAAGGCCGTTGTTAGGCAGAGTCATATGATTGAAAATACTCTATTGTAAAAAAATTAACTGCGCTGCAAGCGTGTGGTAGTAACGAGCGAAGCTCGCATCAGCGCCAAAGGCGCGTTATCTAGCTGGTAAGACGCGGCTTTGCCGGGTCAAACCAGCTAGTAAATTTTTAAAAGCTACATATATCAAATGCTATTATCAATAGCTGTTACAGCTATATCAAATGCCGGACTAGAAACACTTTACATTTTTGATTGATTGAACTATTAACATGCCAGAAACTTTTTAACTCTATTACTAAACTAAACTACAAAACTATTGATTTTAAATTATTTGGGTATGGGGAAAATAAATATAAATCACTGTTTGCTGTGACCGTATGGTAACGCTAATCCTTAATGGGCTAATAAAACATTTGAACATTATAATAAAACTAAAAGTGGGCTAATAAAACATTTAAAACAGTAAATAATTTGTTACGTGTATTCTCATTTGTTGTTAAATATTGCCTTCTTTACTTTAATTTTTAAAGAATGCGATGTCTTAAAATTAACAAAAGGTCATTTTTGGATACACCACACCAAACAACATAAAAATAATCTTCAGATAAAGTTTAATGTAAAAATTAATTAATCTAAAAACATACTTTCATTTTTCGTGAAAAATTGCCTTATTTACTTAAATGGTCAAAAAAGGTAAATGCCTAAGATAAAAAGGAGGCCAGTTTTAGATTCAGCACACATAAAAAACATTCAAAATGATCTTTTGGGAAAATATTTTTAAGAAATTTAAGATAATGAGTCCATTTTCTAAAATTTTGATGTATTTTAAGTTGTCAGGAAATGTGACGTCCTCGGATAAAACGAAAATTCTTTTCGTACTCGGCGCACCAAAAAATATAAAGATGAAGTGGAATAACCCTAACAGCTTTAAGAAAGTTTTTTGTTTCTTTTGCAGACTTGTGTAATTAGAGTTTTTAGTTGGTATGTAAAAATGTTAAGTATTCTAAAACGTTTTCATTTTATGGTCTACAAATTCATTTCAAAGCAGTTTCCAAAAACACTTTTACTTTATTGTATAACTTCATTATGTAATCAAAAAATAATGAAAACAGTTTTTTTTATAGTTACATAACACATATTGGTAAAGTTTTTAGGTGCAGTTGCATGTAAATTAACTTCTTCATGCGGAAAATATAATTTAAATATATTCTAATTAAAATAAATTTTATTCAGATAACATCGTAGTGAAAATAATTTGTACATATTAAAATACTGTTAAAAATTATGTAAGAGAGTGGAAAAATATGACATTTAAAAAATTCATAAAGTGTCAGACAGTTCGACATTATTCTTAGAAACATTTAGAGATTGTTTACGCTTAATAGGACAAAGTATTCATTTTTTATTCGTTGTAAAGAGCAAATAAAAGAAATTTTCAGTGCTTTTACTTTGTTTTGGTTTGATGGGGGATAGTTTGTAATATATTTTCAATAATTAATTTTTTGTATCTTGTTCTACAACAAATCTAGAAGATACTACTAGTGAAAAGTATTCAAGGAGGTATATTCTTTTTTAGTTTCTAAGTTAATATTTTAAGCCGTTTTTAAGCCAAAAATGGTGTTATAGGATAACAAATCTTACTTGTTGCTTAAAAGACATTTTTGTGATCTTAATACAATCACTAAAAATATACAATCTTTTTATTATCAATTAATAAATCAATATCAAT
Source organism: Tetragnatha montana (assembly GCA_963680715.1). Lineage (NCBI taxonomy): Eukaryota > Metazoa > Arthropoda > Arachnida > Araneae > Tetragnathidae > Tetragnatha > Tetragnatha montana. The sequence continues at coordinate 34,265,972 of OY796685.1, forward strand.
TATACAATCAATTAATAGCCTTTTTTATATACAGAGTATACCAAGGGCAAAAGAAAGGCTTTGTCTAAAAATTACTCTTCCTCTTCTGAAATTAAAATTGAGATTAGGAAAAATTAACAAAGCTAAAAATCGTCATCTCAGTCGACGACTTTTCTCTTGTTATTCTAGCTAAAATCGAAATATTTCGTAATTCAAGTTTTATTTTGCATTGGAAAGTCTGTTTTTTCGTCATTTCATTTCTTACTCATTTTCGATGGGAATAATTGAAAAAAAACCCAAAGAAATATCAATATATCCTCCGGTTTTGTAATAATTTTTTAATTCAAGTAAGGAATTGCTTTTGGTGGAGAAACACAAACAGTAAATGTTTTTTATTCATTAATTGTGAATTGGTAAATTTGCTTTCGTAACTATTATCACCTCATTAAACTTCCATGCATTATTAATGCGAATGATGATTTTTCTTGGAGTAATTTATTTTTTATAATATTATTAGGAACTCGAATTCATGATGAAATTAATTTTCTTTCAACTTATCCAATAAAAATACTACTTCCTATTGTTTTAAATATTTTTTGTGAATACATTTTTCATGGTTATTAGAAAAAGAAGCTTTACATTTTTGCTTGTCTCTGTGAAATAATTATACGAATATATTATTTTGTTTTACATTACAATAGGCATACTGAAAATATTATTAAAAAAGAAACCTTTATAAATGAACTTTAAAAGTAAATTAACAATTTAAATTGACAATTTTTATACCGACGCAAAGCAGCCAGGGTTTACATTATTTACGTATCTGAAAAATATCTCCTTCAATTCTTTAGTTCAAATATAAATAAATGTTTATTCAAAAACATTATTTATATACATTTAATTTTATCAAATAGTAAATTAATTTAGTTTCATCAAGTCTACTACTACTCTATTTCCAGCAAATATTTAAATATTTAGAAGCTCGAATCATATTAGTGCGTTGTATCGTTCTAATAAATCTGGAATTAAAAAACTTTTATCAATCCAATTTTGAATTTTTTTATTGATTTTTATACTGGACTTAATTTCATATTTAAACTAACTACTTTATCCCGAACTTTTTTTACAACAATTTTTATTTTATTTATTCTAATAAAGGGTGATTCAAAACGTGTTTACAAAAAAAATTATAGGAGGTGTAAACTACCCAAAGATAATTCAGAATCCCCCTCGAAAGGGGGGATCCCGAAGCACGCACTTTTAAGAGCAGACAAAAGTTGACTGAAGCAATGAAATATTGACTATTGTGGTCAAACAATTTGGGTTAGTAAAATTCCAGGGGAAATTATTATGTTTTGATTTTAATCTATTTAAAAAAGTTGTGTTGAATTTTTGTCTTTAGAGGCCGTCCATAAAGTGCAAAAATAATATTTTTTTACTGTCGCATTTTTCAATAATACAGTTGAGTGATGATAAAACTTATTCGGGTTTTTGTTCTCAAATCAATGAGGGTTCTATAGATGGGGTTTCTTAACATGAAAATCACATTTACCAGTTCAAATTTTATTTCATTAGTTAGAATGTAAATATATAAAATAGAAACAAGTATAAAGGGATCTTTTCATAAAACAACAGCTGTGAAAGAGTAGCTTTAAAGTGTAATGCCACAAATTTTGTTCCACAAAAAAAAATTCTCTTTTCCACAATTTTGTCACTAATACGGCGTCTCATTATGAGTGACTTAATTAGTGAATGGTTACATTAGATTAACTCGCTATTTCTTTGAGTCATTGATACATAGCCACATTGTGATGCCAATTATATCCATACGTTTTTCTTTTCGTCATTAATGTATAATACATTTTCCCTGAATAATACGAGCATGTCGAAGCCCGAAATATCTCAGTCATATAGTGGGCGTTACATGGTATTCTTTTCCCATTATATTTCAACTTCGGTCGTTGGTCTTTGACGCTCCCAAGGGTGCAATGGATCTTGTTCTTTGGGAACTCCAAAAGATTCATTGACTATGTCAACACGATATCATGTTTACAAGCTCTTTCCGAAGTTTATATGTTGTTATGTAAGGTGTTGGGGGACATGAAAAGATTGCTCAAGATGGCTGAGGATGTAGATATTTCATGCGCCTCTTTTCTTATCTATTCTTTTGGCGAAAAGTTATTTGCCCCGTGGAATATTTTTTTTTAGACAAATTCGGAAATATTTGTACACGGGCATCATGAAACTTTTATAAAAGTTAAGTTACTATAAATTGAAAAGGTATAAATATTTTTAAAATGAAGTATTGTATTAAAACCCTCCCATTAGTGTCTTAAATATAACTTTATACTTGTAAAGAGGTTTTCTAATTTCTAAAAACGTTTCGTAGGGGTTATACAAATCAAAGACCTTTGAGAATCGCATGGGAAATTGGAGGTGCAAATGTTAACTTAAAGCGTTAGAATGCGGACAAATTGAACCACCAGACACGAAAGAGGTATTTTGGGGAAAAATTATAATAAAGGATAAATAAAATTTAGAGAGTGATAAAAAATTATCGATGAGGACGTTCATATTCAGAAAGAGTTTTCTTAAGAAAAATTTCTATACAAAGTTTAATAAATACACAAAACCATGAAAATTAACACGGGAATTTTATTTCGGCCCTGCCTTATTTCAAGAAAAGTCTTTTTAGAAAATATCAACTTTACTAAAATTGTTTATTACTTATACAGCGAGTGATTTTTATCACGAGTTCCTCACTCGGTTTTCTTCCTCCTCAGGGATCAAAATCATTCTGTGTATTCAAAAAACCTGTTGAACGCCCTTTTGTTTTTACAAAAGGGAGTGATTTGATATTTTACGGATAAATGCACATTTTAGCGCAGACAAAAATCAAGATTCGTGCATTTTTAATAAGTAGGCATCACGGAAAATTTCGGTTAGTTAAAAAACCATAACCAGTTCACCATAAACCAGTTCGTTTTTTCCACTCTAATGGCCGTATTCAGAAACTTAAAAACACGTAGAAGAAACGAGACGGGAACGATACGGAAACGTGAGATTTGACACGAGAGGTCTAGAGCAGCTGTTTCTTTATCTCCTGTGCTGCTGGCGCCTCCTGTCGAACACCCTTATAAGAAAACCCGTGCTGGATACCTTCAGAGGGCGGTGGACTAAGGGCGAAAGGGTGCCGCCAAAATAATTATAGTAAACCTAAAAACTTAATTTTCTGTTAAGACTTTATTTGCGTCATTTTAAAAAAATTTCTACTTGGAAAACAATTCGAAGCAATACTACTAGTTGAGATGTTTTGATTGTTTTAATTTTAATATTCGTTTTTTGTTATGCAGTATCACCAAAATCAGGGAATTAAAGAAGGGGAAATTTATTCAAATATGTTTAAAATCCATTTGATAAATTACAAGATGTCACATCAAATGTTTTAATAGCATCCTGATACCCACCTAAATCTAACTGAAATACTGCTGTTATTCAGGGTTTCTCCCGACTCCTTTAACTTAAAGCTCACCAGTCGAAATATAAAAAAATCCCAAAATATATAATTATATTTGTTAATTGGTAGGTATATATTTCACCTTTTTATTTTATATTAAAAAAGTGCATCCCTCACTCGGGCTTGTATGCGGCTATCAAAATATAAATGCGGGTTTCGATTTGAATATAGTATACATTCACCAATAACCCAGTGTCAGGGTAATAAAAAAAAACAACTTTTTGTAAGTTTCAGCCTAGGTCACTCCTTATTTTTTACATTTTTAATCCATAGTATCATTTTCTTAGTCAAGGAATTGCCTGTTCAAATAAGAGCATCCTAAAAAATTAACGCCCCGCCCATAGAATTTGTTAGGGATTAACGCCCCACCCCCGGTAATTAGTAAATGTTCTAGATTTTTTGGAACTATTTAACGGACCACAAAAAGTGTAAAAGCAATCCGCATATGATTCGAATCTCGGAACAATATGGAGGACAAGGGCTCTTGTCGTGAGCTTTTTCACCGTTTCCGCATCGTTCTCGTTTCTTCCACGTTTGTCTTTCAGAATACATGTTTATGAATATCGGAACAATATGTCGAACAATTCGTTATTATTCGCTCCAGATTGTTCCGAGATTTGAACCGTATTCCAATTGCCTTTACACTTTTTGTGGTTCGTTAAATAATAGTTCCAAAAAATCTAGAACAGCTACTTATTACCAAAATCAGTGCTCAGATATTAATGTATTACGAAAGTAATGGAAATCTAGTGTTAGCAAAATTTTCTGATATCAGCGTATAATTACTTGTAATACTTTCCGATAGGAGGCAGCAGCAGCAGACGATAGACTTGCACGATTGAGAAACGACATCTCTGGAGTGATCCTTATCGTTGATCGTTATCGTATCGTTTCATCATCGTGTTAAAGTTTCTGAATACGGCCCTAAACGAAAACATTTGGTGTTCGACTGGGTTTTTTTTTATTTATAATCAGTCAAAACAAACAGAACAAGAAAAATATCCAGATCACCTGGGATCGCAACGATCCATGTAGGTGAACAAAACATGCGTAGAATAAATTACAAAATCTAAAACGTGAAGAAGTTATAAACTAAAGTGAACAATACATAAAATTAATATAGGAACAGCGCATAAATATAAGTATAAACAGAATGGTTATGGTTTCTGAAATAAACGGTTCTATTATGGAACTGCACTTTGCTCCATGTAACTCACCGATATATCTCTGTCAACAGGTGGTGAAGATGATGTCTACGGTGGTGATCCTGTTCGCCGTGTGCTGGCTGCCCATCCACGTGTTCAACCTGCTCATCTACTTCTCGCCGGGGAGCGTGATGCCCGCCACCGAGACCGACTTCACGCACTTCACGTCGGCCTTCTTCACCTGCCACTGGGTGTCCATGGCCAACTCCTTCGCCAACCCCATCATCTACTGCTTCATGAGCGACAACTTCAGAGTAAGGTTTGCTCCGTATCACTCTAATCCTATGTACTCTAGACAGCAACGTTAGTTGACCCTATGCCGTCTCTAACAAACGAGGTAGTGTCTGAGTTTTGAGTGAAATGAAGAACGTCAATTTAAAAAATATGATTATTTCGTTAAACTCATGTATATACAGGGTGTCCCAAAACGACCGCATAAACTATGCATAGCTAGATTCTTCGTTGGGAGTACATATGCCCAAAGAAGTGCCCCTCTACGATCCATAGTTTTCGACTTATAGGAAAAACAAAGTATGGCTGTTACCCCACTTGGCGGCCATAGAACCGGACCCCCACGTCCGATCCAGCGGCCGGGGTATTCCATATTGAGCCAACCACGTACATTAGCACAGAAATGCGCCGGAGCCCCATCATGCTGAAACCAAAGTCCCTGTACTGCCGCTAAAGGTATGTCATCGAGGAACTTGGTTAAGACCTCATTGAGAAACACCAAGTATGACTGTCCCGAGAGCCGTTCAGGCAACAGATATGGTCCAAGCAGTCGATCCCCGAGTATGCCGGCCCATACGTTAAGAGACCAATGTTCCTGATGTTTCTGCTGCCGAATTGCATGCGGATTGACCTGGGACCACAGTGGTAACAGCCATACTTTGTTTTTCCTATAACTCGAAAACTATGGATCGTAGAGGGGCACTTCTTTGGGCAGTTTTTATGTACTCCCAACGAGGAATCTAGCTATGCATAGTTTATGCGGTCGTTTTTGGACACCCTGTATAGTGTCTTTTTATCACGATTTGCGTTCCGAAACTCCTCCTAGCAACCCAACAGGCTTTGTGTTTACCCATTTTCTCTTTCCGCGTAGTGACGTACTGGGTTCAGGAAACGTTGCTGTCGTGTATAACCAGGTAGCTCTCAAAGTACCGTTCCGTATGTATTGGCAATGAATCCCTTTTTGGAATATCGGCCTATGTCGATGCCATTGTTCAGTATCGGCTTCTGCTGGACAATATCGTTTAACCAACACTATGGCTTATCCAGTGGCGGCTCGGTCATTGGAGCGCATGAGCACGTGAACACCCAATGAAAAGGAAATAAGTTGTCAATAATAAAATAAACGACAAACTAATAAAAATATATTCCAACTTGTACCTCATTCAGGATTAGCTTCCACGCCCTCTTTTATTCTAATTGCGAAATTTTTACTTAACTGTCAAAATTTAATTGTGAACCCCCATTTGAACTACCCACGAGCCGCCACTGTGGCTTTCAAAATTTGGGAAGAAAATTCCAATTTTCTTTTTGGGGATTTAATTTTATTCAAATAGTGGTATTTATAATTTGTCATTCAGAATGTTTTTTAAAAATTATTTTTAATCATTATAAAAACCCACGAACTGTTTTTCCGAAATGTATCGATATCGCGATATTGCCCAATATTGATGTGACATTGATCGATGTCCCTATGCTACGAATACGGGTACTCTCAAAGAGATGCTATTGTGAATGAGGGTGAAATAGTATAAGGTGGCGATTTAGCCTTTTTCTCCTTCTGGGTGCTTCGAATCTTATTTTATGTACGCTTGGTAAAGGAGAAGGTATTTTATGTGAATAGTTTTATCAATAAAGGACAGAAACCTTCTAAGGAGAGAGAAGGAAACCTGTCCTCTAACACTGTTATAACAACGCAAATTAATGTAATACAATTAAAAATGGTTAGGCTTAGCTGGCGTTACACGATCAGGAATAAAGTTTACTGTAGAATAAGATGACTTATTTATTTTGTATTTGGCAGAAAATTGTTCCAAAACTTATAACCCTGCAGGGGTTTTTTTATACCTACTGCCATTTGTGAAAATTTATTCCAAATCAAAAATTATTTTTAAACATCGAAATACCTTGAATTCATAATTATGTTATAATCGTAATCTATTAAAACTATACAAAGTTAAATCTTGTTAATTTCTTAATATCAACGTTAGTCCCATATTACCAATGAAGAACAAACACAATTCACTCTACTTTTAACCTTTCTCGCCCCGAGGATATTACACTGACCATAAACACAAAACAATCACCACAAGTCGTGAAAATAAATCACTTTTAAAACCCTAAGGAGCAAAGATAGGAGCTATAACGAGGAACGCTTCGAATCTTAAGGAACATTTTCCACACCACACCATAAACGAAACATCTGCGCCGAATCAAATTTCGTCCCTTCATAAATATTAATACCCCCTCATTAAATATCTCCTTACCACTCATAAGCAGCTTATTTCGGCTATTAACCTAACACAAAAGGTACTTAGCTTCCCACAGGCCATAGAGTTAATATTAAATAGAGGGTGAATAGAAACGGGGTGGTGGTGATAGCATTTATGAAATAAAATAATAATAATAATAATAATAATAATAATAAATTAAATTTCATTACTTAGAATCCCTTTTAACTTAACCCATGACTTAGAACCACTTACTGTTCTTCACTATTTTGCCCAATTTCCAAAATTTAAGCATTACACTATATAGAGTGATATTTTTTCCCTAAATTTTAAGTGTAAATAAGGCAACTGCAAAATGTCGCTTTGTGAAGACGGTCGAATAGAATGCGTCCGTTAGTTCTGTCCGACGAAAAATGAGTCTCAAAATTACGCCGATTTGACTGCAAATCAGGTAGGGTACATTTTTGATGTTTCGAAAAACTTTCAAGATGAATATTTTCAACATCAGAACCGGAAAAATATTATGGAAAGGGATGTTTTGTAAATGTATCCTGGAAAAAAACCTCGATGTAGAAATTTCTCCCTATATGGTTTATCATCCTCTTAACGAAAACTGTTCCTCCCTTAATCTCCTGTCTTTTGGAGGTAAAACAATTTTCCCCTTCAAAATCTACCTTTATTTACTGTAAAAAACGTCTTTTCTGTAAATTCTTGTATTATGAGGAAAATTTTCACTATCCCTAAGAAATCGCGAGGTTTGTTTGTGAATTCAACTAAAAGAGAAAACTCACTGATAAAAGTGATTATTTTATCGGTGACTCATTAGTCCTTCTAATATATATTCTTAAATTACAAAAATTATTTAATTTTTAGTTAAAATTAAATTAAAATTATTTTTTAATAACCAGCCAACCAGTCAGGTTGATAATTAATAATGACGTATAAGATTATTCCAAAAGCTTCTGGTGGTGACGTCCGATCTAATATAAGTTGTGTTTTAAAGAAAAAGTGAATATATTAAAAGTTTTAAAGAGCTTGGTCTGTAAGGGTTCTCTACTGTGCCAGAGCTTATAAAACAGACGTTTCTTCAAATTACAGAAAAAAGGAACTAAAACGGACAAGAAAGCAAGAGATTCTCTTCAATATCTTGAAATCTGAACGGAGAGAAAAGTGAAATTCTTCAAAAAAAAAAAAAAAATTCAGAAATCTCTGCTGCCAGTCAATTTTTATTTTTTGAAATACAAGTTTTTGAATACATTTCCCGATTCTACCTTCCTTTTACCACGCAGGGTTTCACCTCTCGTACTCTCTGTATAAATATTAACTCGACGCACCGTACAAACATGTCCCGATCGCTATCGCTTTCAGCGAAGGCTTGATTATGCGCTACCAGGGCAAGATGGATATTGTTATAATGGTCGAATTGTTTAGATGGGGTTAGGTATGCTCGGGGCCCTAAAAGGGGATGGGTTGGAACTATCTGCCCGTTTCTCGTGTTGGGGGTTTTCACGGTCACAACGCGTGGCGTCATCTCAGCTGTCCAATTAACCTCCGGGTGAGGGTTAGGATTGACTGCCTAATGACTAATAGGCATGAAATAGGTACTCCGTATCTTAATACAGGCTTATACGTAACTCTAAATCAAAGCTGTATATCATGTGCTAAATTTGCTTTTCTATGATTGAACGGGGTAGGAATCTGCAAGTGTTCAGGTTTTAAGCAGGGTACCCCCTCAATTTTGGAAATAAAATTCAGTGACTTTTCAAGGTTAATTGTGAAGATGACGGAAGGGTAGGCAGTACGATACGACATTAAACTCAGATACATTAAACAAAGAATATACCTTCATATTATAAACTTAATAAAGACAGTGAATCCCAAAACGTGTTTCAGTTTGCTCAAGATAATTAAAGATATCATATTAAGTTATTGTTAAGCTGATACTAGGTTCATCTCTTTCCGTCAATTACCATTCGATAGTTCATTTATCATTTCATCATTTTAACTTAATGGTAAATTCAAACTCATTGTACAATCACATGAGTATATTAATTATTCTTAAACAAACGAACATTTTACTAAAATGCCATGAATAAGTTACAAATGCTTCACAAAGCTTTAGTTAGACCATCCCCGAACTAAATGGTATACTGCTAATAAAACCATTGACAATTCAGACAGCTTTGTGATCACAAAGGCAATGGATACCTGAATTTTGACAGCACTAGATGTATAAAACAATCAAAAGTTACAGGACAACGACGCTTAACATCATTTGAGAATAGCAACTATATTTTTCATTACATCGCTATATTTAAACAAAATAACCCTAAATGGCCTGGAATAATTCCCAAAAAGTGTTCAAATATTAAATTATTATTAAGTGTTATGAAATTTGAACTAATCTTACGCATCAAATAAATAGTAAATACTATTGAAAGGTTAATTCTTACATTTACTGTTATATGTATAGTAAATATAATATGTTATAAATTTCTAACGTTTCTTTTTAAAGATTGTTTTTTTTTGTTAGAGTGTTTTTTTAGAAACTTCAGAAATATATCAAAGAAATACATTCTTAACTTGTGAACTTTATAATAAACCATTACTTACTTTGTTTTTCGATAACTTATGCCTTTTAATAAATATTCCGATATTGGTTTGCTGAATTTCCAATGCTAATATTTCGAAATATGTCCCAGATAGCACGTAACCTTGCGGTTAGCCCTTTTTTTTCACTGTCATTGGGCTGCCTAAAAAGGGTTTGCCGAAAAGCCTTTAAGCAGTGCAAGAAAAGGGCTGTTCCGTGGCTGACCAAACAAGGTCTACCGAAAAGCCCTACAGCAGCGCTTGACGCAGGGCTATGAAAGGGCTGTCCCCCCAACCCTGTTGAAGGGCTTTCAGGAAAGGGCTGTGACAGCCAAGCCAATTTAAGCCCACGTGACATACCACGTGACCCCAATAAGTCCATCCAAACTCCACATCAACATCCGCCATTTAATTACCATTCCTGAGAGCAAGTATAAATTTTGTGTGTGAAGATATTTTCATTTCAAGAGCAAAAGCAAGGTAAGTTTTAAATGTTTTTTTAGAGTTATGAAACATCTTCTTTTCATTTTGCATTAAATTGTGTAACTTGTTAAGTTTAACGTATATATTATTCAAAGTCGTGGATAAGTGGAAGGTTTTCTGAATGAATGTTGCCTCTTCGAATTCAAAATTTTTTAGATTGTTTTATCGGTTTAAATTGTCCAAGCTTCACTAATAAGTAAAGCTCATTAAAGTAAATTGGATCATAAATTATTTATTTAAAATTCGCGAAAAGAACTGTAGATCTAAATAACTTTGCATTAATTTTCTCAATTCTTAAACTTCCATCAGATGTAAAAAATCCATTAGAATAGCAATTATGAGAATTCTTAACTATCCAAATTGGCCATTATCCAAATCGCTTTGAGAAAAATATCGAGGCTTATTTTACATTTCATGAAAAATGCATTTAAATAATATACAACTTTGATATGTGTAACCGAAATTATTTTACAAAATTTTATTTGTTTCTATAGTCATTGAAACTAATATATTGTATGCCTACTTCTTCTCATGTCTTCTGTTTAATATATTTTTGTGTTTTCTTGTTAACTTGGTCTTTAATCTGTTATGATTCAATGTTCCAATTATTTCAAATATTAGTAGTTTGATTTTATTTCAAAAATAATATTAATAAAATTAGATTATAATTTGCTTGTAGTACTAAAGATAGTATTTTTCATCAGAACATGTGAGAGAAAAAAAAAGAATTCACACTGAAATCGGAATGGGAAAATTATTTTGTTTAAATTTAATCAATTGGGAAAATTATTTTTGTTTTATATTCTTTTAAACAAAACAACTTCTTGTACATCAGCTTATTATATATGAAACTATATTTATTAAACTTTCTATTAATTTATTTTTTTTTCAAATGGAAGTAAACCTATTTGGATAAGAAAAAAAATACATTAAAATTTTACTTTTGCAGAACGGCGTTATGTTTTCATGTGTGATGGTAAACATAAAAAATATCTAAAGAATAAAACATTGTAATGTAATATGATTAATTTCTGTAAACATTTTTAGTTAAGAACTTTCATTTTTTCTGAGTGGAATCAAACTTCTTTGGGGGGAATGTTTATTGTACATTTTTAAATGACTTTTAAAACTTTATTTTTAAGAACATCAAATACAAAATTTCTAATCTTTCTTAAAATTCTGAAATCAGTATTTTTAAATAAATTTTTCAATTTTTCTTGAAAGAATTAAACCATTTCGGGAAGAAAAAGGTTTTCTATTTATAGGTTTTATCTAAAGCAAAAAGTAATATTATTTTATTTTTCAGAAGTCTGTTTATACGGCTATATTAAACGCGCTTATTGGATTAATTTACCAGCCAAATAAGGTATATTTAGTAAATACTCTAAACTATAACTAAATAAATATTTACGTAAAGTAAATACTTAGGTTTTATTATAGATTCAAAATTTCTGTAAATTTTGGAAAGGGAAAAAACTTTTTTCAACTTTTTTTTAAATCATTATTTTTTTAAAGTGGAAAATTTTTCATGGTTAAATTTTTACTTTAGTACTGGATTATGTTCTTATGAGTGATATTAAATAAAAAAAAATATTTAAAGAAAAACATTTCAATGAAACTATAATAAATTTCTGTAAGCATTTTTGATTACAAACCTTAAAATTTCCATTTTTTCTGAGCGTAATCTAATTTCTTTGGGGAAAATGTATTATATATTTTTAAAATGATTAAAACTTCATTTTTAAGTATTATATTATATAAGAACATCAGCTAAAAGTACTTTTTTATTGATATCAGTGGTAGGTATAATTCTGAGTACAGTATTTTTAAATAAATTTTTAAATTTTTCCGGAAAGATATAAACCCGGATAAAAAACGGTTTTCCATTTCTAGGTTTTATTTTGAGCAAAATATTTTTCTTTTCAGAAGTATGTTTAAAGACCTACAAAGAAAGTAAGGAAAATATAGTAAGGGATGCCATAAGTGATTGGTTCATACAATCCAAATTTAGGATTGCACGCAGGTAATTTTATGTATGACTTCATTAAAAAATGTTCCACATTCTTAAATTTTGGATCTATGAAACACGCTGCATAAATAAAATGAATATCAGTTAATCTATAATCATCTCCTGTATCAGCTGTTTTCTATTATTAGGCCAAAAGTTCTATAATTTAGGGACCACTTAAAAACGTCCAACAGGTTGAGAATCATTAATGTAATACACAAATGTGGCTTGTTTTGAAGTCAGCTAGAATGGGTTAATAGAACTGGTGACTGGATATCTGAGAAAGAATTTTTTTTTTCTCCAAAATGTTAATTTCTGGCACACAAGCAAGATATTTTTACCGAATATTTATTTATACACTGCTGTAATAGTCTCATACTGAATGATTTTCATTATATGTTTCCTCTTTTTTTCAGAGACAAGAGAATTTTGGAAAAAGATGGAAACCATAAATTTTAAACTAATTTTAATTTTTTGTGTGTTAAAATAAAATTCTTGATAAATTCTGCGTATTTTTAATTAAAAATTTTCTTATGTTTATGTCTATGGGGATTCTGAGTATATTTTGTTTATTTAAGGGAGTTTTATAATTAATATTTACTTCTTCCTTAGAACATGTTATCCCAAATAGCAGTACAATATTGTTTTCTTGTATTTTGTTTTAAAGAATTGCTAACAAAAATTACCTCGCTATCTTTTTTAATAGTTACAAAGAAGTTTTTATATTGCAATCGACACCTTTGCCAGTCCTGATAATTGTAATTATCTATTTTATATTTTATTTTCTTGTATTAATTATTTTGTATGATGTATCTTGTAATTTTTTTCCTTGTGTTTCTTCTTCTTTATATGTATTATTTAAATAGATTCAAAAGGCACTTGTAAGGAATGAAAATCTCCGAAGTGTATAATTTTAATTTTTTCTTACTCTTTAAATACTGGAAATACTCTTTAAAAAACTGGCCAGGAGTATTTTCACTCTTTGAATTTTTCGCAAAGGTTTATGTTAAACCTTTAGCCAAGGCATCCTAATTATCATACTTTTTAATTGTGTTTCATATAGCAATAGTATTTTTTTTCATTAATGAAAAAAAAATATTAAAAATATAATAAAACAAATATTTGCTAAGTTAAAAGTTGATGGGGGATAATTTTCCCTCTCTTTTTAATGTCATTTTATTTATAAATGTGCAAATGAACTTCCATGTAGTTCAATATTTCCCTTCATTTCATGAGTATCCTTAGTATGATTTGAGTCTATGAGTAGAACCAGTATGCTTTGATGGCTCCTTATGTAGGATATTCTTAATTATAAAATTTACTCATGTGGTATTTTAAGCAAGAACAATCTCTTGTCAATTTTAACTTTTAAAATATACTTCTACTGAAAATGTTTCTCTAACCCAGTTTTTTATGGAATAGCAAATACTGTTCTATAACTTTAGTTGGCAAAGTTCCTGCATGGTATGCAGTCTTAACATTCTAATTCAGTAAAAATTACTTTTTATGTGGCCATAATTTGAATTCTAAGAATGAGAACCTTGAGTGTATTTCTAATATAAATTTACCTGACCTCTGTCCTGGACCTCTGTCCGGATCCTGTTATTAGTATATTTTGTATATTTAACGGATTTTTTATGCTTATTTCTCTCTGTACTCTATGTTAATCCAGAAGCTATATTAGTCTAGTTTGTGTTATTGTCAGTGTAATACTTTTTCTAGCATTGTGTGTTAAAATAAAATTCTTGATAATATTCTGCGTATTTTTAATTAAAAATGTTCTTATGTTTATGTCTTTCTCTGATTCATGGGGATTCTGAGTATATTTTGTTTATTTAAGGGAGTTTTATAATTAATTTTTACTTCTTCCTCAGAACCATGTTATCCCAAATAGCAGTACAGCAGTATTGTTTTCTTGCATTTTGTTTTAAAGAATTGCTAACAGAAATTCCCTCGGTATCTCCTTCAATGGTTGTTTGGAAAACTTCTTAACTTTTACAAAGAAGTTTAAAAATGTAGAATATTTAAAGTTTTTTTTATACCATAAAATGTATCAATTAAATATTCAAAAAGAAGTTATTTAATGAGAGCAAAGTACTTAATATTAGATTAGTAAATTGTATAGATAAATTATTACCAGAGTTAAAGGTTAAGAATTGCATTTTGTATTTTTTATTTTCTTTGTTGAATTATGTGATACAAAATTATTCCTGAAAATATGTACCACTGTATATATATAGTGCAATATTTCGGGGAAAATTTTGTGTCATCACATAATTCAAAAAACTCAGGAAAAATATGAAATGCAATATTAAACCTAGAACTATGGAGAAAATTCGGAATACCCTCCAACAAACCTAATTTATAACACTATATTAAGTTTTAAATAAAGTTTAATAGCCAATTTAAAAGACCTAGACGTGACGACGTTGTCGCAGGGCTTTCATTCCAGCCCTGTCGCAGGGCTTTCGTTCCAGCCCTTCGCAGGGCTTTCATTCCAGCCCTGCCAAAGCCCTACAAAGCGTCAACTAGCAGAGGTCGGTTTTACCCTGTCACAGGGTAAACAGGGCTGTCGTGACAACCCTGCGACAGCCTTACACGGGATTACGCAGCAGGGCTACGGCAGGGCTGTAACAGCCCTACATTGCTATCTGGGGTTATTTTGTTTTTGTACTTAAGCTTCAGAAAACCAGTGCATGAAACTTTTTACCAATTTTTCAAACTAACTTAAAAACGTTTATTTTTGTATCTTTTTAGAGGATTTTAATAGTTGTAAATAATACAGTAACTTTTTCGCCATTGCTTGCGAGTTGAATATTTGTTCTTGAAAAATAAATAACTTAAAAAACTTTTTCTGAAACATCTTCAAATGATCCGTTGATTTACATTCAATTTTTCAAAACTTTAAATTTGCTGAACATTTAAAATAGAGAAATGTAAGCTGTAGTGTTCGGCAACTAGTGGTCAAAAAGTAGTTAACTACCAACTACTAACTAGTCTGGGAAAATCTAGTTGCAACTAGTAGTTAACTATTTTTTCCTGGGACTAGTTGCAACTAGTAGTTAGCTATTTCCCAAAGTAGTTAACTACTAGTTAACTAGTCTATTTAATTTCATAACCTATTTTTTGCCCAAATTCTAATACATCTTTCTTATCTATATCACAAAAAACTTTATGCTTCGCTCAAAACGGTGCTTTATTTCTGGTTATGGTATTTGAGTACTCTACCATGACATTGTAGTTATAAATAGCAGTGTAATTTTTGTATATTTTGATAAAAATTTTTAAATATTTTTGAAATTTTAAACAAAAATTTTTTTTTAAAGTAGTTGAAAATTTGAAAGTAGTTTCAACTAGTGGTTATTAAAAAAAGTAGTTCAACTACTAGTTAAACTAGTTTAAACCAAAAGTAATTAAACTACTAGTTAACTACTAGTTGATCGGTAGTTAACTACTAGTTGCAACTAGTTCTAGTTAACTAGTGCCGAACACTACTAAGCTGGCATGTGACGGCAGAGACATGCATTTCCGAGTGTAGTAGCACGCTTCCTTCCGAGTAAATATAATTTGTCCCCCTCTAATATACAGGGTGTCTCAATAGGTCGTTGCCAAACTATAAAGGAGTGTATACTATCTAAAGACAATTTAGAATTCCTAAGGAATGTGCACTCTTAAGCGACATTTTCAAAACTAAGTAAAAATAACTCAAATCTGAGTATGCCGCATTGTAAAAATTGGCTCCGAAACAATAATATATTCATGAAACATTAATAAGGTAAATGTGGGTATAGTGGACACTGTCCCAATAGTGGCCACCTAGTTGATTAATTTTAAATAATAAGAGTTCGAGACATCAAATAGCATTAAAATTCATTGGCATAGTAGGTTATGCTATCAAGTAATCAGTTAAATAACCACTGATACTATAAATCAGCATGGGAAGGATATTTAAGTCTTTGAAAATAAACCATCGGCCGAGTGACAGAAATTTGATTTTGCTTAATGAATCGCGTTAGGAAACGGTTAAGTCGGAACTGATTTTTTAGTATTTATTACGGTTTAATTGACTTTTAAATTTATATTTAGATAAAGTAGAGTGTATACAATCACACTGAAGAAAATTTATTTGAAAATTTTAACTTTACGAGGATTTAGGGGGGTGACCACTTTACCAACACAGAATCTTAGATTTTCCAATAGTGGTCACTGCAATGGAAATATAAATAATTTTTAAATTGAATCAGATTTTCTTCATAAACTGTTGATTATGCTTTAAAACGGGTGTTGTACGAATTAGGTTTCATTCTGGCTTCGGGAAATTCTTCTCAAATCAGCTACAATGTAGGCTATGGGCCGGAAACCATCAAGTCTGTTATTCTAAGTCAAACGAAACTAATTTTATTTTGATCTAAAATATATTTCGCTAGGGAGGAAGATTTTTTTAGGACTAAATGATCACACCTACTCAATTTCATGCATAAACCCTATCATATAAGCAGAAAAAGAGAGGTGTCCACTTTTGATGCAAAAGGTGTCCACCATAGAAACATCAGATCCATCGATGTGGCCACTATAGAAGCAATTTGGAGTACTTTTAAAAAATTAATTAAAAATACTTTCCCCGATCTAATTACAGTGTTTATTGGTAAAATCGAAAGAAGAAGATCCAGTTGATCTAAAAATAGGATGGTAACCGTTTCCAGGCAAATAGATTGATATTTATAGAGAATTTAAGCAAAAAATTTCCTTAAAGTGTCCACTATACCCACATTTACCTATATATCCATTTCTGAAAATATGCAGGTACTCAAAAATCATATATCATGTGCTTATTTTCAAGTTAGTGATTGTCATTCACACAGATCGTAGTGAGACGAGTATGACTGTGATCATAATGTAACATCACTATATCACGTGATAAGTCGATTTGAAAATTACGTGCGACGTCACAACGCGGTGAGTCGCGCAACTATTCTACTAATAGTGACTGCCTTAAGTAGTTTTCTAAGAAATCCAATTTTCAAACATAAATTAAAAATTAATATAATTTGAGTGGTGACTATTGAATTGTTTGAAACTGAGTATGTCTGGTACTTCAAAATTAAAAGCATTGGGTCCTCATATTTGAAACAAAAAAATTTCATATCAAAATGAAAACATTGATTTACTTGGATTTTCAACCGTCATATTTATTTCAACAATAACGAACTTTCTGGCAACTTTTGTCCGCACTCTAGCTGTTTAGGAGGGCGTTTGTGACCCCACATTCCCTGGGGATTCTAAATAGTCTTTGGATAGTCTCAGGGGCGTCATTTCAGTTTTTGGTTGGGGGGGGGGCAGGATTTTTTTTTTGTGGGGCTGAGCCACACCGTAACCCAGACTTGTTTTTTTTTTGGGGGGGGGTGACTCAACATCATGAGCTCTAAGTAAAAATGGGGGGTCTGGGGGTCACCCCCAGAAAAATTTTGAAATTTTGCCTAATTGTTACAACACTTAAGTTACATTCGAAGAGAACAGCCCCTTGTAAACCACATAAATTTCTAGAGAAAAAAAAGTTACAAATAAACGTCAAAGTTTCAAGGGGAGCCGGAGGTCCTCCCTCGGAAATTTTTTTGAAAATTTCCCTTTAAAGTAGTGTTTATCTCCTTTGCAACCTCATTGGGGAGAGTCCATAGGAAACCGCTTGTTGTAAGTGTCAGAATTTTAGGGGGTCCGGACACCCCCCAGAATCTGGGGGTCCCGGTTCTTGAGTGCCAACCGTTATTTTAGCCTTAGGCCGTATCCAAGGGAGTGTTGGGGGTTCAAACCATCTCCCCTCCCGAAATTTTGACTTCAATGACCCTCTTCGGGTGAAAACCCGAATTCTGAAAATGAGTGTTTCGGTCTGAAAATAAGTTAAAACAATCATAAAGGGCTATATTCAAAACTTTTCTTGGGGGAGGACTCCCAGCCACCTTTAGAAATGTTCACGTCTAGATTACTCTTATTTTCCTTGCGTGAAAATTATGCGGCCTACAATGAGTGGGTTTTGGGTGCAACCCATAGGGTCTTAAAATGGGTTTAAAGTTTTTATTGTTTATTTTTAAGGTTAAAAAATTCTTGGGGAGGAAGAATTCCAAGCCCCCTCCAAAATTTTGATGCATGTTTATTAACTGTGTTTTCTTTTAAATGAAAATTCTGGGGTTTATAAGGAGCGATCTTCTTTTGGGGAAACTAAATGGGTCTTAAAATGAGTTAAAAATTTACTTCCACAGGACAAAAATTAAAATTTTTTTTTGGGGAGGAACCTAAAGGCCCACTTAAAAATTTTCCTTCTATTTATTTGTTTTTTTTTCTTGAAAATTCTGTGGCTTACAAGGAGCGGGGCCCTCTTCTTTTGTAATCCAAAATACCTTAAAATGAGCTGAAATATTACTTTTAAGAGGCAAATTTCTAAAAAAAATTCTGGGGCTCTAGACCCCCCCTCTTTCTTGGGGAGCACATTGCCACACAAAAAAATTACATTAAGTTTACCTCTAAGTATTATATTTGCCCGAAATATTCCAGGCGTCTTTGGAGGGGGTAATTTTGGTAGGATTTGTCGATAGTAGGACCGTATCCAAGGTGGGGTTTAGGGGTTCAACCCCCCCCCTGAAAATTTGACTTATATTTAATGCAGTCTACTTCCTTGAAAATTAAGTGACTTACAAAGGAAGGGTTCTCAACGGGTGTAACCCAAAGGGTATCAAAATGAGTTAAAACACTACTTTTAAAGAAAAAAATTGCAAAACCTTTCTGGGGGAGGACCCCCAGGCCCCCTCAAAATTTATAAATATATTATGTACTGTTTTCCTTGAAAATTCTGCTACTTACAATAAGCAGTGCACCTCTTGCACTTGGTTTGCTCCAAGTACACAAAGGATATAGCTAAACACTACTTTTTGGGTACATTTACAAAAGTTTTATAAATACGACCCCTAACCCCCTTCAAAATGTTGCCTTCTATTTTACTGTGTATTGTTTTCTCTAGAAAATTCTGCCACTTACAATGAGCAATTTACCATACTCTTTGGAATCTAGGTCTTTGGTTCCCAAAGAGAACTGCTTCTTGTAAGCGGCAGAATTTTGAATTGAGACACATTGTATAACAGACATCAAAGGTCAGGAGGGGTTTGGGGGTTCTCCCGCCCCAGAAAATTTTGAAATTTGACCCTCAAAAGTAGTGCTTTAACTCCTTTTTGGACGTTTTGAGTTAAATCTGATGCTCTTTGTGGAAGTTACAAAATTTTCAACGGACTCTCAGCAATTTTTCACTTAAGAGTGGAAACCTTAGGGGGGGGGCAATTGCCCCCCCTGCCCCCCCAAATTACGCCCATGGATAGTCTCTACCACCTAAAATCTTGACAATGACCTTTTGATACGCCCTGTATACAGGATGTTTCAACAAGTCCGCCCAAACTCTCCACAGCCAGATTCTTTGCTTGGAGTACATAATAAATGTCCAAAGAACTGCACCAAATACGACCTGCAGGTTGTTAGAAAATCACGACTGAAAAAGGTGCACTCTTCAAAGGACATTTCCAAAGCTAAGTAAGTAAAAAATACGCAAATCAGAGTTTATCACATCTTGCCGATAATTTTGGGCATCGGAGTAAGACGAGTCCATAATGTAACGTAACTACTACTTGACAAGTCGATTTCCAAGTTGCTGCTGTCTGTCGTCGCAGCATGGTTACTCGAGCCGTTAGTTCTTCTAACAGATGTTTTCACTTACGGTTTACAATTCAACATTAGCAAGTATTTACAATTTTCAAACATAATATAAAAACAAATATCCTTTGAGTGGTGACTACTAAATTGATTGAAATTGAGTGTTTCTGGTAGTATTTCAAAATTGAAAGAATCGGAAAGCAAAACATTTTTACCATATTTGTTGAAACAGAAAAATTCGTATCATATTGAAAACATTGATTTAATCAGATTTCAAAGAGTCATTTCTCTTAGAGTTGAAACATCATATCCGGTTTTCGCTGCAAATTAACGAAAACGTGAACACAGATGTAAAAAAATATTCACTGTTCATGCATGCGCACGACGTGGAATGAAATAATAAGGTTTTTATCAGACATGACCTAACATTTTCCAAAAAAACTAATGCTTCAAAAGGTACAGTTATTTGAGTACATATCATCTACTCCACGCAAGGAATCTTTCTCAGGGTGGACCTGTCGAAACACCCTGCGTATTTATTACGTCACACCCCAATGTATTACAATTCTTTCCTTTTTCTTCCAGACGGACCTGAAGCAGCTCCTGTTCTGCTGTTGCGCGCTGCGACCGCGGCCCTCCGGTCGCCGCCTGAAGAGCCGCAGCGACCACAGCTCTTTCCGCACCACCACTCTCGTGCTGTCCTCCTGCTCCGTCAAGCACCCCCCTCCCGGCATCCCCCTGCGCTCCCTGCACGTCGACATGTTCCCTGCGGCCAACGGAAGCCAGCACAAGTGAAAAGCTTCGGTGTTGCAATAAAGGATCTTTTATTGCGGTCTTGTCGTCCCTTCATGGTGAAGTCTCGCATTACTCCATAGAGAGAAAACCCGAACAGAGGGTCTATTTTCAAATGCCATCTTATGGTAGAGGACTGTAAATTTCTGTGATTGACAGTACAATTAAGTGTACACAGTTGTGATTGAGTTCGACGTGTTCATTCAATCTGTCCCTTTCGGAGGGATATTCGAGGATTGAGATTATTTTTCTCCGCCTCTCTCAAGGGAAGGGAGGCGTAAGTTTCATGAGAAGTAGATGGGATACCAACGCCACCAGGCCCCCTATGACAAGGCATACTCAATAATTTGTTGCGATTTCTATTATCACCTATGACCATGGACTCTCTGTTCTGGTATTCTGTGATATCGTCATATGCATTTTTTTTTGCGTCACACAATTTCCAAAGGTGTTGTACCGAGAACCATCTATATAGATGGCCTCACAACTCGAACGTGTGACGTCAACCATAGGGCGAAATCGGTGAATTTGCAATGTTAAGTCTAATATGAAGCATAAACACTAACTTTAAGGGGTTAAACTCAAATAGGAATTCAAATATTTTGGTATCTAGAATGTTTATATAAGCCTGGAAGAGATATATAACGTACGAAGAGTTACTAAATTTAATATATTAAATATATTTTTTTAAATATATTTTTAGCTTCATAGATTTAACATTGCAAATTCACCGATTTCGGCCTACGTTTGGCGTCACACGTCCGAGTTGTGATGCCATCTATATAGAGGTTCTAGGTTTTACCCCTCAGGGCATGTGCTTTAAAACTTATCGATACTATCAAGGTATAGAGCCTACTCATACATCTTCGCAAAACTGAGCTATAGAAACCAAACAAACAAGAATTCTAAGCATAGAAAATCCATCAATTAATATTCAACAAGTCACTCGACTCCCACGTAAAGGTATACCGCGAATGACATTTCCCCGAGAACGATTCTCGGTATGAGGACGCCATTAGCGGCTCACCTGATGCCGCGTTTCACTCAATCGGATACAGATACCCGCCTCTCAATTCCCCGCGCCGATATTCTAAACCGCATTTGCATCCCTTGCGCTGTGCTGAACAATGAATTTTCAAAACAACGCATTTGAATTCCATTGTCATTCATAGAGCCGCAAGGAATAATAATAAGCAGCGGAGGGAAAGTTCGGGTTGAAGAATAACTGATACCAATGTGGGCGGGTAGGGGGATGTAATATATAGGCTGTAAGTTATTCAGGACTGCGCTTTTAATTAGCATCTGGAACTGAACGGCGTCCAGAATTTAATTACTCGTTTTTCTCATATAAGTGTTAAAATACATACTTAAATGCCTTCTGACATTTTATGCCCAGGAGAAATAATGTTAATTTTAAGTAATGTATGAACTTGGAAATTATTTTCAGTGGTTATAAGTACTAGTTTACTGCTTTCGCAAATTTAGTTGAGGGTAATTCTATAGTTTGAAAATAGAACATTGCTTAAATTTGTTTTCTGTGTCCTGATAACTATTCACTAACTGGTTTTAAACAGAAAAACTCATTTTGTTGTTTTTCACAAACACTATTTGAATTTCATCACTGCACTTCCTATTTAATCATGGGTTTTTGTTTAAAAGTCGCATGCTTTTCAGGCTTCATACATTTGATTAAATTGCTGTATGAACACAAGGACCTTCAAAAAGAAGAGATATTTTATTTCCAAGGACCGAAGCATATTTAAAACTATATCGGTTGATCGAAATTCGATTGTAAATTCCTTAACTATGGCGTGTTTCCGTTCAAATGTAGGCAAACCACTGAAACGTATTGAAAAGAATAATTTCATGCAAATAAACTTCTAACTCAGTAGAACCTCCGTTACCAGGAGACCCAATAAATAATCCACTGTAAACAATTTTATCAATATGTAAAATGTTTGGTGGAGACTTCAAAAAGTTCAATAAAGCCGAGAATTCGCCATTACATACAGAGGATTTTGGACTACATGGATTTTTCATTTATCTGTCCATTTTTCACCTGTACCACAAGGTAAAGAAACATATCCAAACAAACCCAAGCTCCTCGAAAACACTTCAAATCAAAAGAAAACCGTTTGCAGATCGAAACAGAGATGCTGTTAGTAAACAAGAATTTAAAAGCATTACCAGTTCAGTAACGCGCTATAAATATCGAATCCAAGAGCAAATATTTTAGGTCTATAGAATATTTGTTATCTGTAGTGGGATCTGGAGTTCCTCGCAGTTCTCATTTTTTTTTATTTATCTCAAAGAGGGAAAACTATTTAAACAAAGCACTCCGAGTAAAATTCAACAATAAATAAAAGAACCGAATAGAGGTAACTTTAATAATTTGATATCGTGGACGGATTTAAGTGGGACATCCTGGAGGGAATACGCTAACTGGGAAGACAGATTTTATTGAAGAATTTTCGGGTAAATATTTTAATCGGAAAAAATATCAAGTCAAGCAGTTTTTTCTATTTTATCTAACAGTCACCACTTAAAGTATTAAGAAAAAGATATTAAGTTAAGGAAGAAATTTCTTCAAATTTATTCCAATATCTGAAGGCCTGTGGTGTAGTGGTAGTGCATCTCGCTCCTACGCCACAGGGGCAGGTTGTATGAGGCTGACTCGGCATTTCATCCCTTTGAGGTCTATAAAAGGAGAACCAAGTACTGCTGGGGGGAAGGGTCTTAGCTGATCGTATGTTTTAGTCAAAAGTTCTATTATAGCTTTGTTCATGGCCATACATCCACAGTGATGATCCCCCGCATTTTTTTTTTTTAAAGAATTTCATGGTCACCGCTTAAAGAATTGGGTAAAATAGCATAAGTAAAGCATCTTTCTATCTAATCTAGCGCGGTACCTGTGCTTCTCAGTCACCACTTATAAAATAAAGAAAAATATATGAAGCTAAATGGAAACATTCATTAATGTTTTGAAGGCCATTTTCTAGATCAATATTTCGCCTAATAGTTTCAATAGGTTCAGGACAATGTATTTACAGAAATGAGGACTCACCCATGGTTTTATAAAAAGAATTTCTTGGTCACCACTTAAAGAATTAGGTAAAATACCATAAGTAAAGCATCTTTCTATCTTATCTAGCGCGGTACCTGTGCTTCTCAGTCACCACTTATAAAATAAAGAAAAATATATGAAGCTAAATGGAAACAATCATTAATGTTTTGAAGGCCATTTTCTAGATCAATATTTCGCCTAATAGTTTCAATAGGTTCAGGACAAGGTATTTACAGCAATGAGGACTCACCCATGGTTTTTTTAAAAAGAATTTCATGGTCACCACTTAAAGAATTGGGTAAAATAGCATAAGTAAAGCATCTTTCTATCTAATCTAACGGTACCTGTGCTTCTCAGTCACCACTTATAAAATAAGGAAAAATATATGAAGGTAAATGGAAACATTCATTAATGTTTTAAAGGCCATTTTCTAGATCAATATTTCGCCTAATAGTTTCAATAGGTTCAGGACAAGGTATTTATTTACAGAAATGAGGACTCACCCATGGTTTCTTAAAAAGAATTTCATGGTCACCACTTAAAGAATTGGGTAAAATAGCATAAGTAAAGCATCTTTCTATCTAATCTAGCGCGGTACCTGTGCTTCTCAGTCACCACTTATAAAATAAGGAAAAATATATGAAGGTAAATGGAAACATTCATTAATGTTTGAAGGCCATTTTCTAGATCAATATTTCGCCTAATAGTTTCAATAGGTTCAGGACAAGGAATTTACAGAAATGAGGACTCACCCATGGTTTTTTAAAAAGAATTTCATGGTCACCACTTAAAGAATTGGGTAAAATAGCATAAGTAAAGCATCTTTCTATCTAAACTAGCGCGGTACCTGTGCTTCTCAGTCACCACTTATAAAATAAGGAAAAATATATTAAGGTAAATGGAAAAACTTCACTCGATTTTAAAAGGCTAGTTTCTAGATCAATATTTTACCTAATCGTTTCAAGATGTTCAGGACAAAGTTTCTACAGAAATGAGGACTCGCCCATAGTTTTATAAAAATAATTTCATGGTCACCACTTAAAAAATTGGGTAAAATATCTTAAGTCGAGTATCTTTCTATCTCATCTAACGGTATCTGTGCTTCTCACTCACCACTTATAAAATAAGAAAAAATATAAGAAGGTAAGTGAAAGCCCGGGGGCGGTTGGAAGGGGTTTGGGATGGATGGACCCAAATTATTTTGAGCTAGTATTCCAAGGCTCTTTAAATTTACGTAGTTTCTGTCGAAGCAAAAGAATAAAGTCTTGAATTATGTCAAATAAACATAAACATTGAAAAATAGTAATAATCTTTATAGAAATTACCGTGGCGGTTACAGTTAATAGTTGGAAAAAAAAATCGTTAAGACCCCCCTTGAATAAGCAGGAACTAAATTTATAAATACCCAACTGTATTTATTTCCGAGTGCTATACCCGCTGAGAAGGCTCAGATTCGATCTGAGGGCCTTTTGGATGGGATACTGGCGGGCGAACCCACCAAGCCATCCGTTCCTGCAACTAGTCAGTTCTTCTAATTAATTTGAAGTTGATACACCAACATGTTAATAAATATTTTATTTTACTTGTAATAGTATAGATGGCGGCAGCATCGTGTGACGCATACAGGTTAAGCTGCTGCGCCGCGTCTACTGCACATAACTTTATTATTTATTTTATGCTACGAGCGCCTATTTACTACACAGTCTGATCCGAATACGCATGCGTGTGGGCTTTATTTTTACTGTTTAAGGAAAATTAAATAAAATTATAACAGGGGATAGAACCCAGGACCTACCGCATGCTAAGCAAGCATCCTACCACTGCTCCAGTGAGGATTCAGTAACTGTAAAACTTTTCATCAATTGATCATTAATCAATAAAGCAGTTAAAAGTTTTTCCAACTATTCATTTGCCGTCGAAGACTGAAAGGATAGAGACTTGGATTATATTAAATAAACATGAAATCTTAGAAAATTAGTACTATTTTCAAGGAATCTGACGGATACAGTTACATTTAAGAGTTAAAGAAAAAAAAGTTAAGACCCTCCTTGTATAAGCAGGAACTAAGTTTATAAATGCCCAACTGCATTTATGTCCGACCCGGGGAGAGGCTCAGATTCGATCTGAGGGCTTTTGAGATGGGATACTGGTGCACTAACACACCAAGCCATCAGTTCCTGCAACCCGAATGTTCTTAATTAATTTGAAGTTGAGACTTAACAATTAAAAAAAAAAAAAGAATTAAATTCTGGGGATCGAACCCCCAACCTCCATGACGAGATGACAGTGCATTAACCAACCGTGCTATTCGTTCCTGTCTCGTCAGGTTTACCTCTTTAATTTAAATTTAATACACAAATTCAGGAATGGGAAAAATATTAACTTAAATTATATAACCGCGCAGTAGGATGACGGGGTTCGATCCACGGTCCTTTCGACTCGAAACATTACGCTCTAACACACTAGGCCATTCGGTCGCTTGCTGCATTCAATTGAAAGAACTATATTAAAGACTTTAGTTTTTGACATTGTAATCGATTATAATAAAGAACCCTAAGAACCCCTGCTAAATACGCATGCATGTGGACTTTATTTTTGCTGTTTTTGGAAAGTGCAATAAAATAATAAGTGGGGATAGAACCCAGGAACTGTCGCATACTACGCAAGCATCCTACCACTGCTCCAGCGGGGATTCAGTAATTCTAAAACTTATTATAAAATCTTTCGTTGTGACGCATGCGCATAAGGTAGGGGTTCTTACACCGGCGAGACGTATTACTTTTTTCAGTGTTTAGAACTTTTGAAAAAATTTCACCTTTAATTTTATTTAAAAATCTATCACTTTTTCAAAAATTATATTTTTAAACATCCTTCCCATATTAGATATCACTGGCATCATAGTACTCCTACCTAAATCATGGTACCCTCCTGGTAGTATTTCATGCTACATTGTCCCTTGGGAAGTCTGGATTCTAGATTAATTATGCCCTGCTAGGTGGACCAGAAAGATAAGTCATTCTAACAACCAGTAACTTAAATAAACCGTTTTGGTTAACTGTAGGATTGGGGGTAAATGTGCTTGATTTGAAATATTTTTCTTATTTCTTTGAGTGGTGACTATGGATTGTTTGAAAAAAATCACTTGAACCAACTCCCAAACGTATGTTATAATTTTGAAATTTCCATATGAATAAACCAAGGCTAAACTGGGTCTGTTAACGTGGTAACTGTGTTATATCACAGTTAACAGATCCAGTTTAGCCTTGAATAAACAAAGAGTGTAAAAGTTTCAGTATAACTTAATAGTTTTGATTGTGAAGGTATTGGAGGAATCTATTCTGTTCATTCACACATATTTTAGTAGCTGAACATCAAGCTACTAGATAAGATCTTAAACGTTTCATGTGTGAACGTAATCCACATAAAGCAAGAAATCCTTGATTAACTTGTCAGATAGTTATCTTCGCTAACATCGAGGCTTTGACTAATGCAGAAACTCTATTAATATTAATCGTGATTTCAGGATAACTTCGGGAAACCATCACTTCAAATTTATCACTCAATATTATTAGTGGTGACTGTAGAATGAATTTAAAAAACTTTGATGGCTAAGGATCTCTTTTGTTCAATCTCTAACCTGTGAAATACAGGAATCACATCGATTCACGATTTAAAACTAATTTTAAATTTAGCTTGCTAGTTTTTAATCCAACCAACTTACATATTTCAAGGAGCAGTATCTCCTGTAACTCAAACCTGTTTACTCAACCTTATACTGTACCTGTAACTCAAATACATCTTGGCTTATCACCTCTCTAGAGGAAGAACTAATTAACTGCCAATGTAGGAATTTCCACTATTTAGAAACTTGGCACTCAAATGTTATTGTTTTGGACCTTCTTAATGAAACAACAACTCCAGAAATGTTAAGAAATGTACTGTTTATTTTTACAAGATAGTTATTTCAGAAATTTTCCTTCCCGACACATTTCTTCAGATTTTCAGAGACAGTAGACATTTAATTTTAAAGGTTGAACATGAGTATTGACCTAAATACTAGCATTCCTTAACAGTAGGAGCAGGACATTTTTCTATCAAATAAAATGGCTTATAACTATGTTTTTAAATGCTGTTTTAGAATTTATAAAAATTAGATTGGCATGCCCATAATTCCTCTACAAACTTTAGAACATCAGTTTCTTACTGAACACGGTAAATTGAATAAATCAGATCTAAACAGATTTCACCTAAAGTTAAATACTTATTGTGAAGAAATACTTCTAGTGGAGAGAAAGAAGTAAAATATTTATAATTCCCTCTTTTTTTTTTAATTAAAATAAAAAATAATGATTATTATGAAACAAAATACAGACAAGCAAAAAAATACTTTACAAATATACGTATTTTCTAATTTAACACAAACCTATCTTTAGATCCAAATAAGGCTCTGTGCAGGCTTATCATTTCTCTGCCGTATTCTGAAAGAGAACTGTGCAAGGCCAGTTATAATAATAGATTATTCATAAAAGCGACTCTTGGAGAAAATAAAGGTCGAATCAAAAGAAATAAAGGCTTTATTTTTCTATCATCTTTTATTAAAATATCCAAAAAAAGATAAAGAAAACACAATTAAAGATTAAAACGCATCTTCGGAAGTCATTAAACAGCTCTGGTCTGGCACTCAAATAAATTCGCACTTCAATAAAATAAAAAACTATCGCTTCAGGATATTACTTTTTGGGAAACTTTTCGAGTATTAATTAATGAAATCAACAAGACTTTGATCACGTTTAAAGAGATGAAGCTGATAATTTATTTCAAGTCTTTTGAATTATTTTTAAGGCTCAGAAAACTCTTAAGAAAAAGGCGACGAACTCTCCAATGAAAACGACACCTAAGCTCTTAATAGCGTTTAAATTAGGTAATCAATTTTATTCATAAGGTGTTTTTAATATAGCATGCATTTCCTATTTGATGTTGAAATGGCCGAGAGTGTTGCGGAAATTCATTCGCATATATCTTTGAAGTTAATTGATATGCTTTAGGAAGTGATATAATTTTTATGTCAGTTTTGAAGCCAACAGTTAATAACTTTAAATCTTATGAAACTAATGATTAATTAGTTGCGTGTTTATTTTCAGATTGCTTTTTGGCTTTGTTGCTATTGCTCTTTTTTTCAATTTCAAGTTGATTAAAATATTGCAATGCATGCTGTTTTCTCTAATTTTTGACTGTTAGGCCGGTTGAAAGAACGAATCAGATAGTAATTTAGCTGAAAGAAAAATATACACGAGGCCGTTAAATATCGCCTTTTAAATATAAGAATTTTGATCTAGACCTCATTTTCTATTAATTTCATTATTTTAAAAACAAAAATCTTCATAAAAAGTAAAGTAGGAAATTCGATTTCAGAAGAAAATAATTGAAGTACACAAAACACATTCACCATCTTAAAATGAATGATGGCATTCTTTTACATATTTTAACTTTTTAACATCTAAATAATTTAATAAAACAATTAGATGACATGTTTTTTAAAATTAAGATTGAAGAAATTAGAAGATTACGTGGCGTACTTTGGGGTCCTCTATTGTAATGTAAAATGCAAATGAATGATTTTATGAACAATTTACGGTAAATTCCTTCATCCATTTCTGTTAAAAATGCCAAAATATTTTTATTCTGAATATTTTCAAACTTGAATATAGGGGCATCGCTAATTTTACCCATCGGTAAATATTACTATAGCCAAATTTTTGTTGTAACCATCAATATGTAAAATAAACATACCTTACTTTAAAAAAAAATTTACTGTAAATATTTTGATGCTTAAATAAATAACATTTGTTTTGTTGAAAAATACAATAATTATCATTTAAAATCGAAAAGAGCTATGTCGTCTCTCACAATGTATGTTTTGGTATTACGAAGAGTATTAAACCCATCAATAATCTAAAAAAGAATAATTTCAAAACATTTGGCCCCGTATACAACGTCTCCATCATGAGTGATTGTAGAATCGCATGTCTGCACTCCATTTAGAACAACAAGAGTGATTTTTAGAAAACAAATAGCATAATCATCTAAAACATATCGGAAAAGAATAGAAATGGAAGCAAGTTTTCATGATTTTTTTCTCATTAAAATTCCATTAGAATAGACATTTGAGGGAATATAAATGCATACTCTAGCTAGACGTTAGCTTTTTATGTAAAACCGTAAAAACTTTTTTGCTGGCTTAAAAAGTATACTATTGAAAACTACCAAGTACCAATTTTTCGCTTCAGATTTTACCCACTAATTAATTACTTCCCATTCTCTGGAAATGAACTGTGATATCTAGGTTCAACTTCTGTTCAACTGTCATATTAAGGTCACAATCTTGAAAATTTAGGATTTAATAACATGCAAAAAAAAATAATAAGATAATTAATTTTAGAGTGAATTCACCTTAATTGAATCGTTTATTTCAGAAACATGTCAAAGAATGTGTTTAGCAATTACTTTTCTAAAATAAGACCTCATTTGGATATTTTTTCAGACAAAAAGGATTTTTAAAGATTTTTATTCTTTGTAAAACAAATCATTGAAATTTTTGTACTTGACAGGTTTCTGCAATAAACAATGTGTTCAAACCTATTTTATAGGTTAACGCTCATTTTGTTAAGCACTTGGTAATAAAACTGCAATTATTGGTGTTGGCCTACGTCCAAGAGAATTAAAAATGAGGTCTCCTACCCAGGGTCATAGGTAAGAGGGGGTTAGTGAGCTCGACCCCTCCTAAAATTCTTATAACTAGTATTTATATACTGTTTTTTTCCCTTGGGACTTCTGAAGAATACAAGGAGCTATGTATCTCGAGTGTCACCTAATGTCCAAAAATGAGTCAAAACACTACTTTTTAGGGTCAAATTACAAAGTTCCCAAAATCGTCTTAGGACAAGTCTGGCTATGACCCACTTTCACAGTGCTTCAAAATTGGTCAAACAAACACCAAACACATCACCCTTGTTTGCCCCCTAGCGGAATACTGACTACGCCCATGAATATCACTCTGTATAATAGAGTGGGAAAAACCTTAATTGCAAAATAAGGAACTCTCATTAGGTTGGAGAAATGATAATCTATATCTATAAAAGCCAAATACCACTGACTGACTCACTGGTAAGTGACAAACACTCAACACGAAATCTCCGAAACTACTGGACCCAGAGGCTTGATATTTGACAGAGACGTTCCTCTCAGCTATGCGACGCGCACTAAGAAACGATTTTAAAATCCAACGACTCCTTCCCTGTTTTTCGGCGCTTTTTCGACTCCGTTTTTCCCATTGAAATAACATTGTGCATTGTTGAAATGCATAAATTGCAGTAGGTTTATTTCTCTCTTGAGTTTTCGTCTGGCCTCATTTGCTAAAATATAATTTCAAAAATTTTATAATTTATCAAAAATTAAGACTTAAATCTGTGTAAACTTTCTATTTAAAAATTATATCAATTTTCAGGAAACAAATAAATTCAAATAATTAATTTTGAAACAACATTTTCTTTTATTTGTAATTTTAATTTTTTCTAAAATGCAAACATTTATGGAAAAGCTAAAATAAATGGTTTCCATAGAAACAGAACTGAAATTATTTCATTGTTTCATGGGGCATGGTTTACCAGACTTACCTTTATATTCACTAAATTTTTATTATTAGGTACTAGCAAACCGTTTTCACTAAGAAGTTGGCCATCATGATAAAATGAAAATGAGATTAACAAGTATTTTATTATTTTGATAAAAATGTTTTTATTTTTGGAGATGTATAGGATCATACAAATAAAAAATGGATTCTTAATCATTTTTGAATATAGATTAAATTAGGTATAGTTAAATATTTTGCTTTAGCGGCGGGAGTTGTTGACTGAATTATACATCGGGATTATTTTTTGATTAAATTAATATATTGTTTTGGAAAACGATAGAAATTTCATAAAATACGGTTTGTAACATCCTGTAGGAAATTATTCCCAAGGGGCTCAAAGAGGGTTGTGATTTTTACTTCCTAAGTTTTTTAAAATTATTTATAAAAACCGATGCGGAATTTTAAAAGAACATCGGAAATACTTCATAGAAATTTTGTTTAAGATTTTAAAAACTGGATTTCAAAAGATTGATGATTTTCTCAAATCTCGTTGAACACTCTCGTTGATTGGAACGTAGTGAACGTTGAATCTAATGAACGTGTGTGGAAAAAGACGACGGGGGTGACGGGATGATAAGTGACTGCTTATCCAGAAAAAGAAAAGACATAACTTGAAAAACCTGATGATTTCATTTTGATTGTTCTTTACAGCGAAGGTAACAGCCAAATTTAAATGCGGGACGGGATGAGTAAGGGTGTATTTTCAAAGTTAGGAACTTGGATGAAAAAGACGACGGGGACGACGGGATGATAAGTGACTGCTAATCCAGAAAAAGAAAAGACATAACTTGAAAAACTTTTAAAAATATTTATGAATTAACTCAACCCGTGCAAGGCCGGGTAAGTCAGCTAGTGATGAATAAAATGACAATGATGAGAAATGACGTTTCAGGGGTACCCTTACAAAAAATAAGAAGGCAATTACTGCAATAGGGCTCCTCAATCTTAAAATCAGATGTATCACACTTTTTGAAGTAACAAAACGCATAAATTTTCAGGTTTTGTACAATTTTCAGGTTTGTAATTTTTAATCTAGTAAAGGGGGTCCTCTCTTTGAGATCGACCTACTAAATGAAACCAGTACTTAGGCAACTCGAGTCACCAGGATTACAAGTCGTCATAAACGTAAGTTATTTGGCATTACTTGCAAGTGTACTTGTAAATTATTTTACCCTTAAACGAAATTCAGTTAAAGTAAGAAAGCAGTTTATAAGAAATATTTATTAAATCAATTACTTATTTTTTTTAAAACCTCAAAACAATTTTATTTACTTAGTGATTAAACTCTCGAAAGAAAATCAATCGAACAACCCGAGTCGATTCCGTAAATTGTTTGTTTTTCCTTCAAATATGTCTTCGTGTCGTGATTTCCATTAAAGTTCTCCTATCTACTCAATTGTTATTACATACTCTGCCTTCGTAAACATTTCATGCCAGAAGACAGAATTAACTTATAAGTAGTTTCTAAATTTAAATCTTGTAACTGAAGAAACGTGCTTTAAAGTAAACAGATATTCCTCTATATAGTCTAGAAATAACTTAATGATGTTTACCTTAATTTCCTTAAAATGTTTCAGTCATGGAAACCTCATACTCTTAATATGTATTCCGTTAGTATCATGTTAACATCACAAAATATTAGCTAATTCTATTTGATATGGTAAAGTCTATTAAAACCGTCGTATATAAAGAGTGTTTGTTTTGTAAATAGCAGGGTCTTTTTAGATGTATTTTCATTATTTCCCTAAATAGATCAAGGTTTACATGGTGTCCAATTTTTCAAACAAAAGTTAACTTTTATAAAATATTTTTACATTTAAAACTTTTTTCATTCTTTCATTAAATTTTAACTACATTAAATAATATTACCTTAGGCTTTGATTAAATTAATTATAGGATGTTAATTTTGAGAGCTACATTAGCAAAGGATTAATTAATCTCAATACAGGTTTTAATCCATATGAAATCAAAACATAATGTAATCATCTCATATACAGGGTGTTTCAATAAATCCGCTCAAACTCTGTGTACAGAAAGATTCTTTGCATGGAGTGAATCAAATTTGAGGCAAGAACTTTATCTCTACGACGAATTTAATTTTTTTTAATATGACGTCATATCCGGTAAAAACTATCGATTATTTCATTCCATGGTGAGCGCATGTATGCGCAATGGATATATTTTTATCATGTTAACATATCAATATAATGTAACCAGTTCACGTTTTCTCTAAAAATTCATAGCATTGCATAAAACGGATGTGACGTTATACCTTTTTCAGTAGCGATTTTCACGAAAACTATGGATCGTAGAATAAAGTTCTTTGAGCCTTTTTTTATGTACTCAATCCAAAGAATCTGGCTGTGCAGAGTATGGGTGGACTTGTTTAAACTATGGAAATCCATTATCGAATTAGACTAATTTTATCTCCAAGAAAAGAGAATCATGAGATTAAAGTGAAAAAAAATGAAGAGTACCATACTAGAGGCATTAAGATATTTTAAAGTGATTAATATCAGTAAAGATCTTTCCATGAGTACATGTAACAAAAAGTAGTGTTTGCTAGTTAATAATAACAACAAGAAAGTTTGACTTTCTTATTCGAACTAAAAACGCTAGCATAACACCAATCTCAAGATGCATTTTCAACGCAATTTTAAAAACGTACAAACAAATAAAATGGTTAGAATAGGTTGAATTCTTCCACAAAATAAAAAAAAAAAACCTTAGCCCATTTTAATCACTGAGTGATTTCAGATTCCGTATTCTCGCTGGTTGATGTTGTAGTCTCATTGCCGGCTTCACACTCGTACAGCTTGTTTATTTTCCTGATATCCGTCGCACTCATGGTCAACCTTTGGCCAATAGTGAAGAGGCCGTCGATCCTTTTGGGGATGATGGTAGAGAAGCTGTTCTTACTGAAGGCCCGGCTGCTGTAGTGCATCAGAGATGTATAGTCGTACTCCTCGTCTAGCAGTTGCTGTACGCTAGGACCGTATTTCTGGAAATTTCCTTCCATACCTAGAAGAAAATAACGTCGGAGGTTATCAACATGGAGTTTAAATATACACTCGTGTACGAAAATTATTTTAGGAACAATGGCACAAATCTTAGTTTCCTATCAATGAAATTTATGCCATAGGATCTTCTAAGAGTGGAGATTCAGAATTACTAAACTTTAGGTAAGTAGGGATCAGGGTTTGTTTTCATTTTTTTTACTTGATGCGTTCTTTCCCTCCCTAAGCAGTTGGAATTTGTTGTTGCCATTAGTAACAGATCTTATGTGTGGGTCAATTATTATAGTCTAGACATAGTACAGTATATACCAAATTAAACAGGACTGAAGATAAATCCAACTAGACCAGAGGTATAAGGAAGAATAAAATAAATCCAACTCCAAGCTCAACTGAAATAATTTTTTCACGTTCGCCCATTCTCAATTTTCAAATTAAATCAGGTCCTTACAAACGATACAACCTTCACACACAACACAAGTATTAGCTACTGACCGGGGACGATGTTTTCCCACCGGATAGTAATGTGGTCGTCTCGGTCCATCCTGCTCTGCTCGTGCCAGAAGCCGAGCGCGTGCATGAACTCGTGGATGATGATTCCCATTTGTTGGCAGGGGGTGGCCAGGGAGAGGGGTTGTCGGCCTTGCCTGAGACCCACCATGGACCAGCAGCTGCAGTCGTTTGTAAGGAAGGTTGGTTAATAAGGGAGAAATGGACATTTTATTTTCAATAAATGAACGTTGAAGAATGAATTGAAATGAAAATTGTTTTTTAATTTTACGGGGGAAAACTAATATAAATGCTCGTCAAGGGTTGTTTCCATCAACTGAACTTTCGTATTTCAACATTTGAAAAACGAAGGAAACCCCAAAAAAATAAGAAAATTTTTAAAACGCTTCATTAATTAATTAAAACGATTTAAAAATCAAAGCTCCAAAAATCGGGGCGTGGCTTCGTGTGACGTCATACGTACATACATAGATAGTGTGGAGTACACAGCGCCGCAAGGCGCTTTTGCTCCGCTATGAAATAATAAACATGAATAAAATGTGTGACGTCAAAATATCCACCGCTATATATCCAGGGCTTTGATAGTTCTAATACTGGTAGATATAAAGAATAATTGAATCGTTTATTTCAGAAACAAGTTAAAGCCCATTGGATTAACACAGCGTTTAACTTGTTTCTGAAATAAACGATTCAAGTATTCTTTATATCTACCAGTATTAGAACTATCAAAGCCCTGGATTTATAGCGGTGGATATTTTGACGTCACTGCGCAGTGCTCCGATTTTAAGGAATGCATCTGCGCATCACCTTTAGTAATTAATTAAAAAATAAATTGAAGTCCTAAAGACTTCGGGTTTTTTGCAAACATATTTTTTCAATCTGTTCTTCATAGAACAAAAAATAGATTGAAAAATGGGAAACAACCCTATTGTACAGTTCCTCGAAAAAATAAAAGTTGCATTACAAGTATATATTGTAAGAAAACGTCTGGGGCTTCGTTACATGATTTAGTTGTTATATTTTTATGGATTATTGTATTCTAGAGAATTAGTAAAACATTATTCTCTTAGAAGACAATTCTATGGCGGACCACTATTTTTGTTCAACACTCAATTAAATCATACCAAAATTCAGTTTCCTTGGACATTATTTTTATGTACTATTGTATATTAAGCTTTAGAAATTTAAATATATAAATTAAAAATAAAAATTTTACATAAAAAGTGAAACAAATTTCTTATTTTGGAGAAACAGAATTTAGACGAAGCATTACTTATTTTTTATTACGTTAATTTTTTAAATCCCTATACGGCTTAACACTTTCTATATCATATAACATTTGATAAAATAAAACCAAGATTGTTATAATATTTTGTGTCTAATGTATTAAAGTGCTTATTTAAAGCAAAATCGCATCTAATAAAGTTTACACCTAAACATAAAAGATATTATTATT
Source organism: Tetragnatha montana (assembly GCA_963680715.1). Taxonomy (NCBI): domain Eukaryota; kingdom Metazoa; phylum Arthropoda; class Arachnida; order Araneae; family Tetragnathidae; genus Tetragnatha; species Tetragnatha montana. Next base: position 34,302,427 of record OY796685.1, read on the forward strand.
ATTATTATTATTATTATTATTATTATTAAAAACCATACAGGACAATTTTCCAAAAGTTGCTGCTCTTGAACTTTTAAAATCTCAATATAAAATGCTCGTCCCACTTGATGATTCAAAATTCATTTATAAAGGGTTAAAAGTTCCGATTAAAATACACTTCTAGAACACCAAACCAATTCAGCACATTCGATTTTCTGCTTACGAAAGCGAAAACTAGTTTCCCCGAAAGAAAAGTTCCTCAATGTTCTGCTTGAATTGCAAGTAGTAGTAGGGTGGGATTGAAAAGTGTTGTCACTGCTATCAAGCAGTAAAAGACCCAAAGAGTGGCATTGTGTCTTGAAGAGCAAAGCTAAGAATTGTCATTCATTCGTGGGAAATAGTGCATCACAAAAGATATTCTTGATGATGTGAAATCATAATTACTAGATTAGTGAAATGGAAAGAAGATCTTATGCATTGTGGTGCCGTTTTAATTATCACCATTGTTTGAGAGTATAAGTGAAAAGATTAGTAAGTAATGATATTTCAGATTTATAACAAGAAAAATAAAAGTAACGAACTAGGTGTTGAAAATGGAGAATTTCAAAATAGGTAGGATTAGAAAAGGGACAAAAAAAGTCAAAATCCACGATTTTGGAAGTTGTAAAATACAGTTTTTCAGAATTGATTTTTTAATTAGGCTGAATAAAATATATTCCTTTATTTTATTAAAATATTTTTAAGTCATGTAATATTTTTTTGCGCTTATACCGATATCTTAGACTGTTTTGAAATTGGGAACTTTTAGGCGTATATAACAGAGAAGACAAGTAAAACGGGGAAGGGGGAATTATCGAAATCTGCATTTCTTTTTTTATATCACATGCATGAATTTCATGTAAAAGAGAGAAAATAATAAACCATAGTATTAAATCCTAAATATCATGAACTTGAAGAATTTGAACTAAACCGGGATTTAAAAGTAAAACATGAAATTATTTCTAAATATATTATAGTAATATTTACCCGTCTCCTTTGAAGACGTATAAATAGTTCGTTTCGTTTCTTCTTGGAACAAATCGCACGCAGGTATTTCTAGAAATTTCAGCAACAGCTAAAAATAGCATTATTCGGCCACGCACACCTTAAAAAAAGAACATAAAGGTAAATGAATCAGTTTGAAACATTAAAATATTCTATTCTTCCTAATTAAATTAATATTAAATTTTCACGTTGAATATAGAACTAAATATTAATATTTAAGATCTCAAAACAGATATTTATGAATAAATGATGCTAAAAAGAAAACTCATTCAGTTGGAAAAATTAAGGTATGATAAGAAAATACCAGTAACACTCTGATATAGGGAGTGACGCATTGGCTTGAAGAATTATTGTAAAAAGAATGATGAAGAATGAATGAAAACTTTTATCTGTGCATGCAAATAGTAAAAACACTTTATGGGGGTACAAAGTTACTTTACAGACGCTTCTACTTGCTCTGGTGACGACGCTGCTTTGTCATAAGCATTTATATTAATAAATAGAAAAATCACGGCCACCCTAAAAGTACCAGTTGTTTCATTTAAGATGTCACAACCAGTCCCGAAAATTTGAACGTAAAACGTTTCATGAATTTCGAGGATGCAACTTTAATTCCGCCTCTTATTCTGGCAACTAATTAATGTCGCTACTTAAAGTTCTCACGTCCTCAAAAACAATTCGAAAGATGTTCTTGGACCGTCTTCAAAAGAGTTCCCTTCAATTTGTGTGGCTTTCACTTCATAGGATTTTAGTATTCACTCCGATGTTTCAGCAGTGACGATTCGCTTTCAGTTTGCATTTATTTAGCTAGGTACGTCTCATTCTTACCAAGATAAATATGCATATATATGCAAATGTATATGGATTCGATCGCATTTGTTAATTTAGGTACTTATTTAAATTAAGTTTGAAAACAAATCTATATTGGTAATGTAGAACTTTGGACCTCCCTTACTTTGTGGTTTTGAACAACATCAAATGTTAGGATTCTCCATTTAAGTATTAATTAGTGTTCGAAAATACGTCCAATACATCAAATGCGTCCAATGTATCATCAATATATCATTATCATATGTTTAACAGTTACAGTTGAGAATTGACATTTTACTGGTATACTAATTAATACAAAACACGATTTTATTTGTATATTTTTTGCTCTATGTGTTAATTAAACATAACCTTTTTCATTTTTATTACTTTTTTTCTCATGTTTATTCAAAATATTGGTACTTATTTAAAAATAAAGACATGTTACTATCACCACCGCCTTTTTATGAAAATGTTTCTCTGTCTCATGCTTTTTAAAAAAGGTTTATGGAAAACGTAAACATGGTTGTTTAGATATGTAAGACATTTAAAATAACCATTAAGCATGCACGCGTGCACCATATATAAAATAATTACGTTTTTATTGGATATGACGTCGCATTTTTCATAAAATTAAAGTCGTTATAAAGGCATAGTTTTTTGAGAAAATGTTATCTTTTCCAAGAAAGAATCCTTCAGTGCAGAGTTTCGGTGGACTTACTGAATACCCTGCATAATATTTTCCTAAAATAGATTTCAAACATCCTTTTGAGTCATATTTCCTCCTTTTCAACACAAACAAAATTCCATTACAGTGTTCAAGTGATATAAAAGATACATTGCATTAGTTATAATAATCTTGAAAGCATTAGTAACCTAACACATTTTTTACTCTTCAAAAATATTTAATTTTATAAAATTAGGAGCTTTTATAATTTCCTGGAAAACTAGGGTTAAATTCCTTCACTCAAAAAGCTCTCTGTAATAATTATTTCCAGGAAGAGAAATTGAAACGTCAGTTTGAAAAGGGAATAAGTTCCAAGAAGAAAGTTTTGAGTAAATCGGAAAAAAAAACACTTATTAGTAATGGAGTTTTTATTGTATAACCTCAAATTAATTTTTTACTGGAAATTCAGGACCATATTTAGCATCCAGAACACTCATAAAAAATGTAACTAGTATATTCAAAAATATTGAACAGTTGAAAAAAGTTGATGGAGTTATTCCCTTTTTCAAACTTTTAAAATTTATATAAATTTTAAAAATTATATTTCTGCTTAGTTCACAGCATAAAAGTGAGAAATAGAAAGACTAAAAAAAGTAAAATTCAAAAGTATTATTAAACTAAATAATTAATACAGTTTAATGGATATCAATGGACCAATCACTCAATGAATATCAATGGATCAATCAATCAATGAATATCAATGGACCAATCAATCAATGAATATCAATGGATCAATCAATCAATGAATATCAATGGGCCAATCAATCAATGAATATCAATGGATCAATCAATCAATGAATATTAATGATTGGATAATCATCAATCACTGGATAAAAAAGTAAAGGCACAACAAAAAACGCAGTAAAATTAAAAACAAATTTTGTTTTGGAATAGTTTGCAGCATTAAGGAAAAGATGTAAGACAAATAAACTTAAAATTCAAATTTAATCCAAAAATACCATAAAATGGATGTCGATTTAGTTTTAGAAAATATTGGGATAAGGTGCTTAAAAAATGGTAGTAATTATTATGATTATTTTTCAAAGGAAAAGACAAATACTTAAAATAAACGTCAAAATTTCTGAGAGTGGGGATGAACCATTGAATACGGATCTGCTTCTAGTGAATTGATATCTGACTTATCACTATAATGTAAATACAAACTGTGGCAGAGATATCTTCTTTAGCATTCTAACAAAAAAAAGTAAATAGTTGAATACAGTTTCTAGAATGTTATCTCACATAGTATGAACTTCCCCCTTCCATTTGTCCATTCCATTTGTCCATTTGTCCCCTTCCATTCCGTGACATTGGGTCACGTCACATACATAGGATTTCTATTAGGACCTCTTCCTCTGCCTACTCATGTATATGTACCTGTATTCTCCAATTAACCCGCTCCAAAATAGCCCTCTTATAAACGAAACTGCTATCCTTGCATCATCAGAAAGAACAAATGAGTTACCTAACCAATCCCTGCCCCAGCGAGAAACACCCTTGAGAGTAACGTGCCAATTAGGAAGCCCAAAACGACGGGACGAACCCGAAACAAGGGTTAAGTCAAGAGACTAACTAATCTGAGATCCAGGGATGATGACGAAAATCTTTGATTAAGACTGTACTGTGGGTTAATTAAAAGGTATTAAAAGAGATACAGGTGCGTAAAGAAGGATTACTCCCCATCATGATCTGGAAATGAGTAATGAGTATAGATGATTGAAGACGGAGGATGACAAATCTGATTGCGTAGCAATCCAAAGTTTGCTTTTCATGTGATGTAGGTTTACAGTTATGAGCTGGGAAAAGCTATTTTTAGTTCAAGAGCTTGTTATATGCCGAATACTCTTATTCAACCAGAAAGGTATGTTTCAGAAAATCATTTTTCTTTATTCCCTTCCAAGAAATGAAAAACCCCAGTGCTGCTTCCTGTTACCTTTGTTAACCTGTGGGATTATAGTTTCTAAGAAGAGTTCTGAAAAACATTCTCATTTTCAAAAAATATCTGTCTTGTTCTCTCGGAATATTATATTTAGTAGAAAAATGAAAGTGTCTTCAAAGAGTAATAGTTTCACTTATTCTTATAAAATGTATCTTAAGAATTTCCTATTTTTTGTATCTCTTTTTAGTTACACTACATGAAATAGTTTAATAAAGTATTTCAACTTAATTCGAATTCAATGCACTTGTTAAAAGGCACTTACTGAAATATTTTAGAGACTGTTTTTATGCTAGATTTTAAATTGCGATAATTACTTTCAAAACATTTTAAATTTAATAGATGATATAGTGTATCTTTGACTTTAACTAAAATATACTGATTAAATAACTTAAAGTTGCATGACTTAAAGTCCAAACCAATATAAATACAGGATGATTCAAAACTCAAGTGGCTCATTAAATACTCAAAGGTAATTCCAAATTACCTTGGTAACAATTACCTCGAAGCAATCCTGAAGCGCTAGGGTGCAGATAAAAGTTAGCAGGAGCAATGCAAAAGGGGTTACTTAGGGCAAACGGTTAGGGTTAGAAATATAATTTCAATGCTATAATTACCATATTTTAACTTATTTATAAAATCTTAAATTGTTAATTGCCTTTGGGTAGTCCAACCTCCTATCATTTTTACTGATGAGTTTTGAATCACCCTGTACACATTAAACTATGATACCTTATAAGTAAAATTAGTTTTAAATTTCCAACTTACTAAATGTTGGTTCTAAAACAAAAGGAACGACTCCTCCGGACCATATAAGACTTTTGTCTTTCAAAGCATTGTGCTCCTGGAAATTCGTCAGGAATGGCTTTTAGCTTTTAGTAATGCATAAAAAATAAAACTATTATTCACTTCAAAATATTTATCATATACAATGTGCCTTTGGATTTACGCGCCTTCGCTCCTTACTACTTCATATTTGCAGTGTAGTTAACACATTTCACAATTATTTTGGTTATTTTTTAATTTTTTAAGCTGGATCGTCAGTGGTAAACTATTCAATATCGATGATCACATTATAGGTTTTTCTAACACAACCCCAAAATGTTTATTATAAGGCACCTTCTGAAGGATATAGAAGTGATACTTCAATCCTCAACCACTAAAATTTTTAAATTCAATATGCCTAGTATCCCGTAAGGATAAATGTAGTAAAACGTCAAAACTTAGAAGTTTAATAAATTTCAAAAGTAGTTAGAATTTTTCTATAAATAAAACGTCATTCTTTTTCTAAAAAGTAAGAGTTTTTTTTTTGCATCTAAAAGTCATGATTTTACAGTGATTAGTTTTTCTTTTCATTGAATACCGATTTATTGTTTTCAGGATTGACTCACTCGTTATTTAATCAGTATCATTCATTTATTCTTACTTACTAGGGTTTATTTCTCACTCTTTAATTCACTTAGAAAAAGAAAAGACATTATATATTTTACCTGGATAGCAGGCAGAAGAATGTCTCCTTCAAATTTTCCAGATGCTTCGATTGGATCAACATAACTTCCGTTGAAAGGATCTAAAATATATTTCTCAACATTCTTTATAATTCGTATTAGAGTAAGTACCTGTTTGTATCTTAAATAAAACTTCTAGCTCGTACTAATTGCGCTTAAACAAAATTCATTAGTATAATTGGTGAAATGTTCAAACTATGATACTTTAAGGAAAGAGAATTTAAGTGTTTTATAATAGAGAAACGATAAGCTTGAGAGGTATAATATCAAGGATTTGCCCAATTTTTTTAATTAAAAGGGAAAATTAACTTTAGTTTTTATACAGAATTTTCCTACATTATAGCAAGCTGAATTGATTTTTATTTGGATAGGGGTCTTATATTCATATTTTGATTAGACTAGGGACCATAGAGGCCCCAGATGATCACGCTCTAAAATCGCTTTACTTATAAAAAAGAAAGATTTCCAATTTATTACATGCAAGCAACTGTTCAATAGATGGTAATTAATCAATAAACAAATTTTTCATTTTTAAGTTTTTTCAACTAGGATAATTTAACGTTTAATGCATGTCCACAGGTATAACTTAGTCTGTCCGTAGAGATAACATCTTGGAATGAAGATGTAACCCTAGGTAAGCAACCATTTTAATTCCATTGAGGTAGTTTACGGTGCCCCTAGCGGCGAAATAAGAAAGTTAAAAAATAAGGAGGTACAACGAAACCTTCAATAAGATTGTTCAAAGAATTGTTTGCAATATCATAAATGCTCAAAAGAAATCCATACAAATATTGGATATTATATATATTATATATATATATTAAATATTATATATATTAAATATTATATATATTAAATATTTTTAATATTTTCCATATCGCAAATTTTCAAGTTTTTCAGTGATATCATGTAACCTTCCGGTTTTATTAGTTTCATAAAGACAAAATTTAATTAAAAAATCAAAAATTTGCAAATTTCCAAACTTTTTCTCTTCTTTTTTTTAGGCCTGAAAAAGGGCTTATTTTCACATCCTAATATATCATCAAAGATTTTAGATATTATCATGATTTTTTTTTTTCGTTTTGTTATGATATTGCAAACTATTTTCATGCATAAGTTTTTGTTCTACCTCCTTTAGTTTTTTTATTATTTTTAACTTTCTTATTTCACCGTTAAGGGCGCTGTAAGCCATTTCAATGGATTTAACATGTGTGCTTAATAGGGGTACACATTACTTCCATGACTAGAGACGTTGGTTCCAAATAAAAGTCACATTTCAAATTTGACCTTTAGCTTTCCTGCTGCCAGTAGGAAAAAAACAGCAACTGCAAAAAAACTGTGCAACTTCAAACAGTTTTACTATTTTACTGATATTTTTTTTATTTACGTGATAGCCGTATAATGTTGTGCAGTATATGAAAGAAAATGTCATACCATTCACTTGAAATGGATAAGTGGATGACACCTAAAATTTCAATATAAAGAAAACGTTATTAAAGAGAGGAAATATCAAAACTCCCAATAAAAGTTCTTTATACATGAATTAACTCTTGCACTTTATCGAAAGTGAAAGAAATCATTGTGTTTCCCATAAAACAGGAGGTGATTTTTGTTTAATGTTTTAAAATTTACTTTATAATACAGCATTGATTGTAAAAAAATTAAGAATCATTAAGGATGTAACCATTTTCACTACTTATAAAATATTATATTTATTCTCTAAGATTTAGATTATAGATATTTTCAATAGCAGGTCGTAGGGATAAAAACGTTCAATAAGAAAGTGGGTTTGAACAACCGTTTAAAAATTTGAATGACAAAGAACAATTTCCTTAATAAAGATAATAAATAAATTCATGATTATAATGAGCCAAAAAATAATTGTAAAATAATGTTTTAATTCCTTTTAAGTTATAACACTTTAGAGTTGAAGAAATATAAGTGAAACAAATGGTAAATGTTAACTTATCTTTTAAAAGGTATTAAAACAAACTTACTTTTACCTTATCGGCCAACTAAAACCGAAAAGAATACTTAAATTTAATAATTTTGATTCAAATTAAATTAACCTTTACTTTTTAAGAAAGACAACAGGAAAATCGAAAACAATCTAACTGAATGTCCATTTATTTTTCCATTTATTTATTCCTAGTTCACTAACCCTTCGGTATCTTGGGAATGTGTGATCTTCTCAGGGTACTTTATCAAGTTCTAGCTCTAGCGGAACATAGTACAAGTACTACATTCCTGTCAGTATACAAGAGCATTCATTTAAAGATAATTTATGTCATGATCTGATGTCATTGATGCGAACAACTAAACTTTTGAAATGGAGCTCAAGATTCTGTGTCCACTTTTTTATGATCAAAAATTCCAACTTTCGTTTAAAAGGTCTAATTACCTTATTTTATGCTTCTTAAATTTGTTTCCTTATTTTCGTTACCATTGGATACCATATTCACCGATATCGTGACCGCCATTTAATCGGCAGTTTGACTCCTAACAAGTTTTCCTTCTTTTTTCTGCCAATCAGTTAACCGGCGGTCAGTAATACATTTTAATTCCCTCAACAAACTTTTCTAAATTTTTAAAGCATTTAGTATAATTTTAGTATATTAGACTCGTATCCAACTTATAAAATATTTTGGTTCTTACGTATTATCCCGTCAATCGTTCTGCAAACGTCTGATTCAGATTCAGCAGCAGTCTATGTGATTTGGTAATGCTCTTACGGATTCAGCGGCACGGTTGACGAGATTAATACGCAAGTACCAATATTTCCATTTAAATTTATGGGCTTTTGATTCATACAGTCATCCGGCTTTTTGGTTAAAAAAAAATTTGAGTATCGTTTTTGTATCTCAACTACAAAATAATCAAGCTGTGCTTTTAATGTAACATGCGTATAACCACTTTTATATGTCATTCTAAATTGCTTTCCTAACCATTGAATATCATTTGATATATGATAGAAAATAAACTATTCCATTTTCGCTATCGACTTCTATTGTTAATAAATACAAATATCTGAAGGATTTATCTTGCGAAATAAATTTTATGGAGGGTATTAGGAATAAAGTATACATAGTATTTAACCGTTAAAGCAATAACTTCTCATTTAAATGGGCTAAACATTTTGTATTTTCTCTAGAAGCATTTGCATACTTATGAAAGTATTTTGATTTTCAAAAGGATGTATTATTAACAATATAACCAAATAAGCTGCAAGTAAAATAACACCTTTTTAGTACATACATAAAAGTAATTCAATATGTATTTGAATTAAACCCAAATCCTTGCTGATTGTATCTTTAGTTTAGGACTTTTAGTTTAGTTTAGTTTAGTTTAGGACTTTCTACACTGTCGTTCTGAATGACTCAATCGAAAAAAAAATCTCGTGGATCAAAAGGGTGACAATAACGCAACGAAAAAAATGTGTATAATTCATCATGAAAACTAAGTACTCACTTTATCTTCCGGGGATGCAAAAGTTCGAGATTCAACAAAACTTCTGACATTTTGAAACACTAAAACGACGAGGGCGAAAATACACCTCATGTCCGAAAAGAAACTTCCAACTCAAATAAATAAGAGACACTGAATGCTTTGCTTAGATTAATTAACAAAGTCAGTTGTAATCTACTAGGTCAGAATGACCAAGATTGCTCAAGTTGGAATGCGGGCTTAGCCCAATAAACCTACTTTTTAAAACAGTGGTGAGGATCAGGGCAATACTATACTATGTAAACAAAAAGATGGGCGTTATTCGTAGTTTTGAATATTGTTTTTTATATTCCATACGTTAAATTACATGTTGTACTTACTACTGGGTGATATTCTTAAGGTTTCACTTAAAGAGAAAACTATTGAATCACATGATCTTAAACTTGATCAAAAGAATATTGTTTAGTAACTTTTATACAAAATTACCTGTTATTTACATTCGATGTTTATGTTGAAGTTGTACTTTAGTAGATTGAAATAAAAGGATTGCTGATTAAACATTTGCTTGCTTACAAAGAGCCATTTAGAATCTCACTAAAGTCGCTTGTGGCCGTATTCTCTGCATCCTAACCACCGGTTAATCAGCAGTCAAAGAAGGTTTATGCCAACAGAGATTCCTTCCTTCTTTTACTGCTGGTTAACCGGTGGTTAGGATGCCAAGATAACGGCCGTGTATCCTCTTCTACTTCTGTGTACTGGATCAAATGTTTTATTACTGGACTTCATTTCTGTGAAAACATTTTTTAGCTCAGAACAAGAGGAAAATCGTTCTGTATGACATATTGTCAAGTGGAAGAAGAACTAGGTTTCGAACTTAATTCCTTATATTGATGTACACAAAATCTGATATCTCAAATGTAAGCCACTGAGCTATAAACAAACTGGAGTGACAACCTCTGATGATATAACATGCGACCGAACGTGCCGGCGCGGATGGTCACAATTGCCCGGTTCGCTTGAGCGAACCGGGCAAAACAAACGAATTTCTCCATTGACTAACATTGTGTGAGTTGAACTATTTCTAGAAAACCCCCTTTTTTAAAAATATTTTGAGCAACATTTAGAATGGTCCGATCATGCTGTGCATACAATTGTGCCAACAGATGGGGAAAACTAAAAGAAGATGGAAATCTTTTCCGCGTAGACACAAACTTCGATAAGGTGTGATGCGGTTTCGGCACGCTCAGTTGTCACTCCAGTTTGTTTATAGCTCAGTGATGTAAGCACGTTTAATAAATTGCTAATTTGTGAGTTTTAATTTCAAATTAAATGTGAAATTGAAGGATAAATATTATAAAAAATATTTATATAAGAGTCATAAAACAGGAATACATAAAATTACATGATCACTAAGATGGAAAAACTATTTTATAACATAGTAGAAAGCCATACACGAAAACAAAAATATCATTCAAAAACAATTTTGATAAAATCATACATAATTTGCCATCATCATTAAAAACTACTGAAGACAGAGAGTTACATAAACATAATAAGTTTTTGTTTAAATTTTTATGCTGTGGTTTAGTTAAAAATAAATATTTGACCCACAGCAATTGATTTTTTATTAATGTTGGATATGGTTTTTGCTCACCTTATGTCATAAAACTTCACCAAGATCTCTATCTCCATATTTTTCAGACCAGAGAAAACCAAACCCAACCAACCCTATTTTTCAATTTATGTTTTATACTAAAGCTCTTACGTAGTAGGGTAGTCAAAAAACTGAAACATTGTTTTTGGTATACACTTAGTATGTCCGTCATACATCAACTCTAGCAAATGTTTGAAGAGATACAAAAAGAGCTTTGAAGATTTTTTTCAAGTACCTCAGAAACCTTTTCTTAAAGTCATTTCGAGGTACAGTTTTCGGTCTTCTTCTGAATTCGATTCCTGAAAGTAAAAAATTAAGAAAAATATATTTAATTGAATAACTTAATATTTTATACAAAAAAATTAACATAAGTAAACCAGAATTTTTAACATAACAATCGAATGTTATTAAGTTTCAGAAATTTTAAAATATTATAGTTTCAAGACAGTTTGATTAAATTACTGGTCGAAGAGTTCTAACCACAGAGGTTCTAACTACTCCAAGCACTATTCCATACACACTTCACTAACCTACACCAGAGTGAAAAGAAATTCCGTAGACATTTAAAAAAAAAACGGTCTTCAGTTTCGGTATCGGTTGGTAGGGGGATTTTTTTTTAAAACAAAATTTTACATGATCCCCCGGTTTCGTGATCTGATGCATTGATTCCGTGTTCGATTCCAGAGAAGGAGTCAAACACGGAACCCGTGAATTATTTTAGTGCCATCTGTTAGCATAATTTTGAACTATTTTTTTTTTAAATTACCCAACCAATCGATGCAACTGAAAACCGTTTTTTAATTCGGATATTTTTCTAGATTTTATGAATTTTTAAAATGTCTACGGACTTTCCGTTCACCCTGTAAACATAAAATATTAAATATTTAAAAATTTAAAATGAAAAATACGATTTTGATTTTTAGATTTTTAATTTTGTAAAACATACAAATGAAGATTTCAAGAAATTTAACTTTATTATTACGTTTTAATAAAAGAATTAAAAGTTTCATTACATGTGAAAAGTGACACAAAATAGGAAAAAATATTTTTTTCTGCTTGTAAACCACATGGTAAAATATTCGTCTTTTTACGCTTTCATTTCCATGCGGGGTTTTATTTCATAAATTATTTCGGTAAGCTAGAAAACGGAATTTTTTGCCGTAAAATTAATTTTTAACGAACTTATCTCATCGTTTATACGATCCTTACATCATAGATAAAATCATAAACACTTTTACGGCCTTCAAAATTAATATTATCGTATTTTATCATCAGTTTTAAAAGCAGCAAAAACATTTTTTGATAAATTTCTGTTAAATTAATAAGAGAGCAAATAGTATTGGGAAATACTACTTTCAATTATAATATTTGTTTTTACTCCAAAATGTCCTTTATTTATCATTATTATCAATATATTATGTAAAATAAGGTATTTATGCAATATTAATAAGCATAAAATAATTTTAAAATATATGGTTTTCATTTAAAAATGAAACTGGAAGTTTGGCTTTAAAAAAACATATTGTTCAGGTAAATTACATGTATTAACCTAAAAATGGCTACAATTAATTTACCAGAACAATTAATTTATTAATTTAATTTAATAATACAATTAATTTTTTTTTTCTTTCAAGAACAGGCAGCAGCCTAAAAATATGCAACAAAATATATTATCAAAGGAATAAAAATGACTACAATTTGTAGCAACCGTAGTTGTGTTGAAATAGACCAATCCCAAAGTCATACTATGCAAAAGTATACTCCGGAATTATAATCGTTTCAGTTGACCTTAACACTGCATTTTGAATTACTTTAAAGATTATAGTAATGAGTGTGGTCGCCACAGATTCATTAATCAAAACAGCCCCAAGAAGCAAATGGTCTTAAAAATGTGTGATCAAAGGCCGTAAAATTGCGCTATGATTGTATCCATGCAGAGACATGTATACAAAAGCCTACCGTATTCATAATCCGTACCTCCTTCGTCGTCCTCTTTAGGCTCATCGCACTTGAACAGCTTGTTCACTTTGATGAGGTCCTTTTTGCTGAAGCCGTCCCGCTGCCCTATCTCCACTCCCGGCTGGAGAGGGATGATGGTGGTCCGCTCGGGGTTGATGGCGAAGTCGTACATGCCGTAGTGCATTATGGAGTTGTAGTCGTACCCCTGTCCAAAGTCTTGCACATCCCCTTTGCGGTACCTCTTGAAGTTACCCCTCGCCTCTGAAATCGAGAGCGAAAGTTGATGGATTCCTGAGATCTTAATATATAAAATGAAGAAATCCGTCTGCTGTTTTGATAAAGCATATGATTGGCCGAAAAATCCGTTGTTCAATAAAAAAAAGAAACCTTGCGGAAGCGACTAAATATAAGGATAAAATAAAAAAAGAAACAAGCTGATATTATTGAGAGAAGGAGTGATTCATTTTGAAACACATTCTTGATAACGCTTCTTCAGAATAAAAAAAAAACACATAAAAATGTCAATCTTTGAATTAATGAGCTAGGAGCAGGCACTGAGCTGTGCCTTTAAATCACTCTGGCTTTTTATACATTTACTGACTTTTGTTTAATTCTTCGATTATATTCATTTAACTGTTTGAATCCATTTTTATGGACGGTAATGCAGCGGGCCTCTTTGTGTTGCAGTCTAGGTACTCTACTAAATCTGTTGCACCTTAAATTTAAATATTTTTTAACAAATATGACTTCCCAACTATTTCAAAGTGTATGAGATTCTGTCCAAGGAACTTAGTACGGGCGCAGCCCGTCAATAATGTCTGAGCAACGCCGGGATAGCGCGTGCGTTATAGGTATTTATATAAAGTTTTACTGCGCCCGGGCAACGCCGGGTCTAGCGCTGAAAGCGCTAGTTCCTAATAAACGGGGTTCACGGAATGAAATTGTGCCAGGTTGGCGAAATTTCCACTAAGGAGGGTTGTCTAAAAATCATTAATATCCTCTCCGGAGAAAGGACGGTGAGCTTGGTGCCTAGATTGGTTGCCAAGTCGCCAAAGTAAAATTAATGAATCTTGACCCGACTCTTTCGACTTGGTGATCAATATCTAGAAGTCTTTTCACCAATTTCCTTGTGTAGTAAAAATTCCTCCATTTGCAATTAGTAGTGTTCGGCACTAGTTAACTAGAACTAGTTGCAACTAGTAGTTAACTATCGATCAACTAGTAGTGAACTAGCAGTTTAACTACTTTTAGTTTAAAGTAGTTCAACTACTAGTTTAACTACTTTTTTAATTAACTACTAGTTTAACTACTTTTTTAATTAACTACTAGTTTAACTACTTTTTTAATTAACTACTAGTTAAAACTACTTTCAAATTTTCAACTACTTTAAAAAAAACGTTTTATTTAAAATTTTTATCAAAGGTAGAGTACTCAAATACCATATAACCATAACCAGAAATAAAAACCATTTTTGAGCGAAGGATAAACGTTTTTTGCGACATAGATAAGAAATATGTATTAGAATTTTGCCAAAAAAGTAGGTAATGAAATTAAATAAACTAGTTAACTAGTAGTTAACTATTTTGGGAAATAGTTAACTATTAGTTGCAACTAGTCCCAGGAAAAAATAGTTAACTACTAGTTGCAACTACAATTTCCCAGACTAGTTAGTAGTTGGTAGTTAACTATTTTTCGACCACTAGTTGCCGAACACTAGCAATTAGTATGTTGCTTTTCTTCATGAGATGCGAGTATGATGTCGAACACCATCACATTTATTTATCGGCTCGAAAATATGTACGATTTGGTAATAATCCGTGAACCCTGCTTGTTAGAAAATCTCCTTTTGAATCCACCGTGTCTTGCATTTAAATGTTGTGATACAAGAACCATTTAAGACATTAAGAATAAAATAACGATATACTTAGATTTAAAATTAAAGTAGACTCTCTCTTAGTCGGCTGAAATTTTGGTTTAAATATTTAAAGCATTTTGAAGCAAGTCTTCAAATTTTGAGCTTTTAACAGAAAAAATGGCTCAAATATTTAACATTCCTCGCAAAGGTTAGTTAAACCTTTTTTTTTTCTTAGCTAAAAGGCTTTTATAAATGATTCTATTTAATATAAAATAATTGTGCATTTGCATTAGGATTAGTTATAAAAATATATATTTTTCATTCTCCACTTTCATCGGAATTTCACTTAACTGGCTTGTGCCTAGTATCATTTGGGTCAGGTGAGAAAAAATATACCTTTTAAAAAGTTGCATAAGAACTTTTCACTTAGATCATTTACTTTTTCAAAGTATGATTTCTTTAAAATACATAATGAAATTATTACTCCTATGCTCAATTTAGGAACTAATTTTAGAAATTGAAAAATAATATTTTAAGATTTATCTATTTTAAATAATTTCACGTTTTAATAAAAACCGTGATTTTATTTTGCTAACAAATTGAATTAGTTTTTTAAAAATTCCAAACTAGTTATAATAAGGTTTTCTAACATTTGTATAAAGTTTTCATGGGCTTTGTTTCATTAAACCCTTTATGCCTCACTAATAACAAGTAACAAAAAAGTTTCTTGCTTGGAAGAATGTTGTTCCACACTACGAGGACGTATAAATCTCTGTCTGGTCTGTTCTGCTCGTGAATAAAACCCATCACATGCATCAGCTCGTGCACAATGATCCCTGGAATGAAGCAGCCATCGCTGATGGTCACATTGTTCACTCCATTTTTAATTTTACCAATAGTTGCACTGCACCTAGAATGAGTACATGGAGTTTTCACTAACCAAATAATATATGCATGATAAAAAAAAAAACTTTTTAAACTTTATTGCATTGGGCTGAATAAAATGCTGATCAGGAGATAATATCAATTATATTGTATTTATGCACAATAGTTATGCATAGTTACGTCAGTGCAAGTGTGGGAAAAATGTAAAAAGCCTATACACAATGCAATAGACTACGATAACATTTTTTACAAAATCTGTTTTAAGACAGTATTAATTTACTTGTATTATTTGTATGTATTAAAATATATAAATCGGGATTTCCTTCAAAAATACAAAATAAAGTTACTTTTTACTCAAATACTTACTTCTTACTTCTTATTACGAGCATCCGAGGCTGTTTGCCTCGATAGCTCGGTGTCCCTGATAGGCCCTAGCGGTCAATGGCCACCAACGACTATCCCTAAGGATGTCCCTCATGGACTCGCCAGCCAGTTTAGAGCAAAAGGACACTCTGGCGGGCAAGGGGGAAGTGCAAAGTAGGAGTATGTGCTCCAAAGTTTCCTCCTCCCTGCCGCACATATCACAAAGAGGGCTGGCTGCCAAGCAGAATCTATGAAGATATTTATTGGTCACTATGTGACCCATACGCGCCCGTGCTGCAAACGATGCCACAGAACGGGGCATATCCTTGAAGATCTTTGGGTCATTTGGGGAGCTTTGGATACTTACTCAAATTAATGTAAAAGAATTTATACAGTATAGACAAAGAAAAGTAAGTGAAAATTAATTTAAAGAAATACCTAGAATCAGGTTGAAGAAACATGTACGACTTTTCGTTAGTCCTTTCTACAAATCTGACGCAAGATTTGTTGTGGAACTCTTCCATCCCTTCAATGACAAGTTGCTTTTGCCTTTTGTCTTGAAAAGTAATGGAAATTAGAAATTCATACAGTTCAAAATAGGTAGGCACTAAGGCATACATAAATTCATTACTTACCATATTTGTCAGACAGAACATACGGAATTACTCCATCAGTCCACAATTTCGTCGGATCTCTAAGAGCTGTTCTACCCTAGGAATAGAATTTTAGATTGCAAAGTAACAAAGTATTCTTTAAAAACTTTTATGACTTAATTGTTTGCCAAATAGGTTAATTTGCGGATAACGATGTAAGAGAGATAAGGTAAATTGTACTTGAAAAGAGTAAAAAATTAAAATGTATAAGCTATTTGGATATTTAAAAAAAGTCTAGTCTTTTTTTAAAACTTTATGACTTTAGTGTTTACTAATTACTGAGAGACTTAGTGGTTTATAGGTTAATTTTGGGGTACGTCGTAAAGATAGATGGGGTAAACCGGACTTGCAAAGTGTTAAAAACTTAAAATGTAGCTATTCGGATATTTAAACAAATATTTTTACCTCACTCCTTCAACTTAAAGAATCAAGGATACTGGTGGAGAATGTTTCTAAGACTATGTTTTTATTTTTAATTGTTCAAAAAATTACAAATGTTTTTGTGAAAGAACTTTTAAAATTGAAAAAAAGGTAATATCAATATACCCAGCCCTGTGTTCGATAACTTGTCAGAAGTTATCTTCTAAGCAGAAACTTGAACCCTTATGACTTATGACTTATGACCTATTTAGGGGGGTCCACGGAGGACCAAGCACTGCGACCTGAGGTCTATTGTACTATCCCCTGGAAGTAAATCCCTGCCCTTAATTAAAAGAGACCAGTGGCCGAAGCGAAGTTCAGCAGTGACCTTACAGGAACGTCCTGGAGCTCCCACGGCTCAAGCAAATGACACCCTAGGTGCTCAAATCTGTGAGCAGAGAAATTCTCGCATTCACACAGAATATGGATAACAGTTTCCTCACTGTTCCTGCATCCTCTACATAATGGATCATTTAGCACGTTCATGATTGTAAGATGCCTCCGTAGATTACTATGTCCAGTTAGTAAGCCTACGGCTCTGCGAATACCATTTCGATTGAGCTTAAAAAGCTCCTTTTGACGGGAACTTGGACAGCCTGCATTGAGCTCTCTGGCTTGTCTTTGGTCTGTCGAGTGACGCCACTCATTGTACTGTTGATCCCTAAAAATAGAGAGTACAGTTCCTCTGATAGTTTCACTGGAAAGTCCCAAGGCTGGCTCTGGACCATAAAAGGGAGTACCAGAACCTAGTCTAGCTAGTTCATCAGCCTTTTCATTACCTGGAATCCCTGAGTGACCCGGAACCCAATACAATGAAACATTATTGTGGGCAGCCAGATCACAGAGGTTAAGATAACATTCCCATACCAAAGGTGAAGTAAAACTGGATTTTTGCAGAGCCAAAAGGGCTGCCTGACTATCTGAACAGATGAGTATACAAATGTCATGATAGCCCCTGTGTATGCATATTTTACAGCACATGAGGATAGCATATACCTCAGATTGAAAAACTGTTGAGAATTCACCCAGTGGATAGAACTCTTTAGTTTCATCCATAGGACAAAAAACACCTGCTCCTGTAGAGTTGTTCAATTTAGATCCATCAGTATACCACACAATGGTATTGGTGTTAATTGGCAGATCTGTTTTCCATTCAATCCTTGTTGGGAAGTGAATCTTAAATGGCTTATAAAAGCCAAATCTTACAGTCATAACATCACAAGGCATGTTGAACAAATGATGCTCAGTAACCTTGGTGTTTAGGTCGCCCCAAGAGAGATATTTAGAGTAATCCTTCCAGTGACCTAGATTTTTTAATCTCTTTACACATATGAGAGCCTCAGCTTCAACCCTCATATGTAGTGGATGCATCCCTAGAAGAAGTTCCAGAGTAGCAGTGGGAGTGGTTCTTATGCAGCCAGAGATTGCAACACAAACCATTCTTTGAATTCTAGCAAGATTCTTTTTGCATATTTGAGATCTAGTCCTAGACCACCATACTACTGCTCCGTAGGTGAGGATAGGACAAATAATCATTGAATAAATCCAGTTGAGAATCCTGGGATTAAGTCCCCAAGTTCTCCCGACTGCATTTCTACAGCTCCAAAAGATTCTCTTGGCTTTGTTGATGCAGTACTCAGAATGTTTTGACCAGCTAAGCCTCTTGTCAAAAAAGACGCCTAAGAACTTAACTTCATCAGAACATATAAGCGTCTGATTAAAAAACTTGATGTTGATGTTCAGTGAAGTAGTCTTCCTAGTAAAAGCTACCATAGTGGTTTTCTGAGGATTAACAGAGAGACCCACCCTGTGACACCACATTTCAATTCCACGTAGGGCTTTATTCATCACATCACAGATTGTGTTAATAAATTTGCCCCTGGTGACAATTACTACATCATCAGCATAACCGATGCAAGAAACGCCAGCTTGCGTAAAGATCCCAAAAAGAGAATCTACAACCAGACACCACAGTATAGGGGATAGGACTCCTCCCTGTGGGCACCCAGCAATAGCTTGGGACAGTAGAGTGTCGCCAAGAAGTGTAGCTCGTACATGTCTTGTCTTCAAAAGACTACTGATCCAGTTAACAATTACCTTGTTAACTCCTTTTAGTTCAAGAGCTTGAACAATAGATGAAATAGGAACCTTATCAAAGGCACCCTCAATATCAAGAAAGATAGCAAGTGCAATCTCTTTCTCCTTTACATTCTTTTCTAATATATAAGAAAGATTGTACAGAGCTGTATCAGTGGATTTGCCAGGTTGATAGGCATGTTGAAAGACTGACAGAGGTCTTTCCTTCAATACATTCTCTCTGATATACTTATCAATGAGTTTTTCTAAAGTTTTCAGTAAGAAAGACGTAAGGCTGATTGGCCGAAAGGATTTAGCCTCATAGTAATTTTCTTTACCGGCTTTTGGTAGGAAGATTACCTTGGTCTGTCTCCATGAAGAGGGGACAAATTCATATGCTATACAGGCTCTGAATATTCTACATAGAATAGGAACCAGTACCTTTAAACCTTCTTTCAGAAGGGCTGGAAAAATCTCATCTACGCCTGGAGATTTGTAGGGCTTAAATGAGTTTATTGCCCATACAATTTTGTCATGACTTACAACCTTTTTTGCAGTATCCCAATGATTTTTACTGCATGTAGGTGTAGTCTGATTATGTGTAGCTACCATAACTACCTCTCTGGAACCCGGAAAGTGTACTCGGAACATTTCATCCAGAATTTCTTTCCCAGAGGAGGCATAATTGCCATTTACCAGCTTGACTGTGTTAAGACCACAGCTCTTGTCTTTTGACATTAGTTTGACTAGTTTTGATGTAGCAGATATATCATCTATGCTATCACAGTATGTTTGCCATGACTTGATTTTTGCAAGCCTGACAGCCTTATTATATTCAGTGAGAGCAGAACGATAGACATCCCACTCTCCTGTCTTTTTTGCTTTATTACTTGAACCCTTAGAAAGCAAAATTTATTTTTACTACAAATAGCATTATATTTTTTCAGTTAATAAAATTATCTTGGACTAAAACTAAGATGTAATCTAACACTGGTTACTTCACACCAGCGTTTCCCAATCACAGTTTCTTGAAGAATTCTGAAGGTTAAATAATAAAATAAAAATATAGTATAATAAAATATAATATATAGAGCAACCAATGCTATTCCAGGTAGAACCATGGCTCTATACCCCAAATACCTTGAATTAAAAATCTTTTTAGCATGCTAATTGAGAATTTGTTTTATTTTGATGTTTACTTGTATTTCTCTAGGAGTTATTAGCAGCAGTTTAAATTTTATCGAAGTAGGTATATTTTATGTCAATAACATATACTTATTGCACTTGTCTTAAACTAAACGCCTTATGATATTTATTTTCTGTTTTTATTAGTCATCTAAAATATTTTAAGATAGTGTTAAACGTATTTTAGGGTTCCTTAGAACTTGAACATTGTCACGAGGGTTTCGTGAGAAAGTTTAGTGAACGTTGCTTTACACTAACATTAAACTACTTAGAGGTTATTAATAGCGACCTTTTTTCATAGGACTGAAATAAATCTATATACTAGATTACAACCTTTCTTGAAAATAACCTTACCTTATCGGAACCTTACCTACCTTTTTTTATTCCAATGAATTTGACGAATAAGCTTTTTTTTTATTGCTTTGAAAATCCCCTGACCAACCGATGCCGAAACTGAAGACCTTCTTTAACTCGGTTATTTTTCTAGATTTTATGAATTTTTTAAAATTTCTATGGACTTTTAGTTCACCCAGTACCATCCCCTCTAAAAAGTAACCTGAAATTTATTGTTAAAATTAATTTTTTTTAAAAAAATTAATGATTTTAAGCTGTCTTTAATTTTTTTGAAGTATGTGGTTTGAGTTATTTGTCCTAAATAGTTAACATACTTGAAAATGTAGCATCTGTTTAGCATTTTTTTGGTTTCTACCGTGTTTTTTCTTTTCTTCCAGTTATTTCCGGAAGAAACCCACCGTCTTTGTAGTACATGATACTCAACTCACCTTTATGGGACTCCCGTCAATTACCTCCACCTTATGGAACCCGTCATGTTCTTCGTCTTCATCGTCGGTAACCATTCCCGTGGGTCCGTGCAAATGTTGATGCCGAGTGCCTATTTCATGTTCGTGAACAGAATATTCATCCGCTACAATGACCATCGAATCCGACAGTATCACTTCCTTCGCACCGTTCAAAAGACCAAGCTTCCTAGAGGTCAAGGACGTTGGTGCATCAAGTTCGGTGTTTCCTTCGGGTTCTTTGGCCACAACGAAATCCCCACTCCGTGCGTTTACGGTTTGCGTTACTGTTGATCGATCATCATTGCTCTCAGATGTAACTTCAATCCTACTAGAAGAGACTTTACCGTTATTTGCAGCAGTCGATAAAATAGCGTCATTTGCAGTCGTCGATAAAGGAGCATCATTTGCGGGTGGTTCTCTGCTTTTGGTGGTAGTTGCTTCATTTATAGCAACGCCTTCTTCTTCTGAGGCGGCAGATGAAGGATTGTTCGTTGACACCGCTCCCGTAATGCTCGTGGATGTGTCTGTGACATCACTTTTTTCGTTTATTCTTAATAAAATTGAATCGTCTATAGTTTGGATTTTACTGTCTGTAGGGGGTAAAGTGATTGTGTTTTTACCTACTGTGGTAGGTTTTGTAACAGTCAGCAGGATATCATCATCATCATCATCATCATCTTTCAAAGTTTTTTGAGAATCCTCTATCAGCGAACCATGGGACTCTTCAATTTCTTCTCTCATGTTTCTTGCTGAATAACTTTCATCAAAACCAGAAGTTTCTGTTAAGAAGAAAGAAGCAAAATATTAAAAATTAATTTTTTTACTTAATTTTAAAATTAAGCAAATTTTTACTACTGATTTTTATCTTAAAAAGGTTAGCTTCCTTTTCTCTAACTTTGTCTTGTCTATACATTTTGAATCCAAGCATTAAATTTACTGAACTTTATTTTTAGCTCGTTATTTTTCAGATTTAAAATAATAAACAAAAGAGCATTTATTTATCATCTGTAGCATAATAGTTAGTCGTGAGAACATTTTATTTTTAAAGGCATTTATGTAGCATTTTTTAAATGATATAACAATATTTTTCGATAAATTTAAATTCATAATAACATACCTGGTGGCAGAGACGCGATATTTTCATCATCCTGAAAGGAAAATAATTGTGTTAAAGTAAATAATTATGTTACTTTTACTTTTTTTTATGTTTTTTTTTTAAGTTACTTTTTCAAACACTAATAAAAACTTTTTAAAGTGGTATTTTTAAATTATTTCAATGAGAAGACAAAACAAATTATGGCCTTAAAACATAAAGATTTAGCACAGCGCCTTGAAAAAAAAATTAATCAGCTACCGATATTTTAGATGCAAATACTTTAATACTTAATGGGATTTTTATGTAAGAGAATTGATAAATTATGTTATGTTTCTTTTTTACTGCTAAAAATTTATATACTTGTCTTAGAAAAGAAATATAACTGTATAAGATAATATTCTCTTCGTGATAAGGAAAGAAATTTTATGGGATTTGAAAAATAATAAATTTTGATTTCAATGAAAAGCAAAAAATTACATTCTGAGATCTAATGCACCAAAAAAAATATAATAAGGTCTTACATTAAATTTCAAGTTCCTCTTCTTTCTACTATTAATCCAAGTCGTATTATCTCTACTCTGAAGTGAGAAACCATCTGTAAATTACATTTTTCCTTTTATAGTTAATTGTCTTTTTCTACATCATAACCTAATAAAAACCAAAAACGTTAAAAATATATAATTTTCCATATTGCATTTACCTTCATCCTCACAGTGATAAAAATTATTTAATTTCCGAATGCTTAAGTCTACTGCAGTGTCATAGTCCTCATCTGTAAGAAATGTAAATTAATTAAGGAGCACTGTTTCTATAATTAGTATGTTATCCGAATTTCAAAATATGATTGATATTTTTTAAAAAATTAGATCCACCCACTACTTGAGGGCTCATCTAATTTAAATTTATCATAGTATATACTCCATAATGAGTTAAAATATGGATCTTGAGTGTACAGCAAAAACATTTTTGAAAATTGTTGAGCACATCTTAAAAGCTATCATACCATTTAATCCAAAATCAAGAAGGAATTTCATGTCATAGAAGATTCCTTGCCTGATCTTTCTTAGGTTCTGTTTGTGATCTTTAGTACGACAAAGACTGTACGTTAACCTATGAAAGGAACGAGTAGATAATGAGTATTTGTGTTTTCAACAGACACTATTTTTTAAAACGGGACTTTTTTGTGACTGGTGAAATTTATTTTATTTGTAGGTATGCAGTGTTTTTTATGAGAACTATTTTACTAAAGAAAGATTATCGGCAAAAATTTTAAAAATGCTTCTTTTTCATTTCTTTAGTATTTCTATGGTGTTTAATATTTACCCACGTAATTGTGAATTTAATTTACAACTCTTGGGTACTTTTATTTTATTTACTTACTATATAAAAATATAATTATAATTATCCCTCCCTTTCTGTAGTTATAATCCCACTAAAGAGTAAGGACAAGTATTGTTATAAAAAGCTTTCAGTAAATTAAAATGGTAATTAAACATACCTGCTTTAAAATCTAAAATTGAAATGACACCATTAAATGGATCTAAATTAATTTC
Source organism: Tetragnatha montana (assembly GCA_963680715.1). Classification (NCBI taxonomy): domain Eukaryota; kingdom Metazoa; phylum Arthropoda; class Arachnida; order Araneae; family Tetragnathidae; genus Tetragnatha; species Tetragnatha montana. Next base: position 34,326,371 of record OY796685.1, read on the forward strand.
TTACAATATAAAAAGTTTGTGCTTACCAACTTTTTGGTGTTATAGTTATGAATATTTCATCGCTACTTCCTTCTACGAATTTCATACATGTCTCGGTATTAAACCATTTTATAACATTTAAAATGAGTGTTTTTTCCTTAGGGCCTGTAAAAGTAAAAAAAAATATTGATCAAAAAATTTATAAAATGGATTTTCTCTTTTCAGTTAAAACATATAAAATTACACTTGGCTAATTAGGAGTTCTTTCAGTACTTTTAAAAAGGTTTACTATCATAGGTTTGTTCGACTGAATAATTACTTTGCTCTTTGAATGATGAATAATATTCCATTGATAAGAATTCGGTCACAAACTTTTTTTTGAGTAGATATTACATCTATCATTAGGTTCACTTACTTGATCTCTTGTAAATGGTGTATGGAATAGTCCTATTCCATATTACCCTTGGATCAGGAAGTGGATTTGGAAGCTATATAAGAATAAAGAGATAATTAATCAGCTTTAATTGTATAAATTTTAACGAAACTACGTTCTATAGTGTCCTTAGTAGGGGAGAGGGGGCCACATTTGAACAAAAAGTACATTTTTGACTATTTCTCATATGTTTATAAGATATTGAAACAAAACCTGATTCATTCTTAAGTTTACAGCTTTCCTGATATTCCGTTACTCTTTTTAGATGCATTTATCAAAATTTTCCAACTTGAATCATCATTCTAAAAATCGAGAAATTCTGTTCAAATATGCCCCAGGAGAGGGGCACTTTTGAACACGCTTGGGGAACATTTGAAAGCGTACATAAATAATATAATAATATAAAAACCACATTTAGAAGCTACCATATTCATTGTACATTAAAGTTTACATTTACAGCAATCAATTAAGCTGGATATTTGTCACTTTTACGGGGGTTTTTTCTTAAATTGCAGAGTTATTTTTATACTTAGAAAAATTTAAACGAAATTTAGTAAGGAAATAAGTAGTAGTTGGAAATAAGTAGGGAAAAATCATAACAAATATACTGTCCATTATTAAAAGCCCAATATATTTTTTTTAATTTTCTTGTTCAGTTTTCCTTTAAAACCTTTTTCACTATATGTAAATTTAAACAATATTCTTTGAATGTAGTTAAATATAGTAATTAATTACTACACGAGTTCTATTTATAATACTTGTTTATTTTTGTGTAACTTACCTATAAACTTTTATACAATTTTTTGTAACAAAAGTTATATTATACGAATTTAAGAAACGAAATAGCTTTAAGATTTTATACCTACCTTTGACCTGCTTAATATGCTAATTTTAATGTATTCATTTCCTGGGTAGGGTTTCTCCAGAGGATATTCAAAGTGAATATGTTTTTCAGGATATTTTCTAAGCAAGGAAGTCGATGTTGCACTGTTTGGATTAGAAGAGCCACCACCTGTAATTTAAATTCGATGAAATAATAGCACACATTATTTCTTCGTGTTCCAGGAGAAAGACAATAAGTCACTTTTTGGAGAATCTTTTGAAATTGGTAGAACTACGCAAACAAACCAGCGTTAGTTATTGTTACTGACCAAGTTACTGTTGCAATAACTTTTACATAAGTTTTTTCTTCTTGATAATATATTTTCCACTTGTATGCACGCACTCTTGGCGTCACGAGGCAAGCGCTGTATTAATAAAGACAAATATTAAGATAAATTATTTTTTTTAATTTTCTGTTTGCTATAAATGATTGAAAACCGTATTTATGGACTACTACGTGAAAACTAGGGGGGAGTAGGTCTTGACATATACTACGGGTGGTCACCAAGGGGGGAGGGGGTCAAAAATAGTAAAAAATGGGTCACGTAGTATGGGTACGTTCCCTAACATCCCCCTTATGGAGATTGAAGAATGAACAAGGAGAAAATGAAAAAACAACTAAGAGACCTGGAAACATTTTTCTACAAAAATAATTTATTACGGACGCAAAATATCCGAGTTATTGGTTGTAAAAACAACAACCAAAGACATGTGGCACCTGGTGTTGTTATTGGTTATTACTTTACCGTTACTTACTGACATTACCTATTTCTCACTCAGACAAAGAATAAGTTCTTCCAACAATTCTCGTCTTTTTTATCATAAACAAAGGAAGATGTATTATTTGAAAAAAATGTTTGGAACAAAATGATGAAAAGGCATTTTCACATAATAGAAGGCCGCAATTTATGCATGATCTTTAAAAGTAATGGTAAAATTCAATGTGATTGTGTAAAACAGGTATTAAGAAAAAATAATGACAAATTTGCACATATTAAACTGTAAGATTATTTTTATAATTTTAACGTGTAAAACGTTATTCTCAAAGGGATTCAGTAATTTTAATTGTTATAAGATTGTTTCTAAACTATTTTATATTTTCTCTGTAAATATTTATCATAAGGAATAGGTTGGTTAGCGGTGTAGCTTCTTAAAAATCTAATGTATTAATTCAGTACATTTTTTTTAAATTTTAATATTAATTTTTTTGTGTATACTGACTCTTATTATGCAAAATCATTCAAGTTTGTATACTATAATATAGGTAATAATACAAACAGGCAATAGGAAATTATTCAGATTATATTTAGTTTTAATTTTAATTGTATATTTCCTATACATGATATATTTTGATTAAATGTTTTAAAAATTTACACAAAATATTATCATCTTTAGAGTTTTAAATGAAAATAATTAAATAAATTACCTTCATCCTTAAACGAATCCCTGATAATTGCTGCCTAAAAAGAAAAGGTTATTTATGTGAAACCGTTATAAAACAAAGAATTGAATAAAATCAAGAGTTATAGAAATATTTCATACAGTGTTTGAAATTGAACAACAATTTAATTTACATTTTCATGAAACATGTTTTTATTGTACAAATTTAGTTTACTTTTTTGGGGGAAATGTGTAAAAAATTGTTGTTTGATTTTGGAGATATTTTGAGCCTTTTTTATTAAAATCATAATACTTCAAAATAAATATTCTTAAAAGAAATTAATTAATTTAATATTAATCTAAATTTATTTAATTATATTCAAACTTTTATAGGGTAAATTGCCCAGTGCTTGATATTTTGAACAAAACTTGTATCTTCAGCAGTAAATTACACTTAGCCCATCAGCTTAGGAAAATAATTATTAATGTTTCCTTTCAAAACTGCTCTTGTTAAAAATAGATAAGAGGGTTTTTTAAAGGAATTTTAAAATTAAAAAAATACATCAATACCTAGATATTAACAGTAATTTGAAAGAAAATATATTAATTTTTGCTTTTAATACTTATAATACTCTGATTATTCACTAAAATAAAAGGTACTGTTTAACACCGGTCATTTTACCCTACCTCTAACGTTCCAATGCAGAATGTCAGAATGCAAATATTGAAGAATACCATATTCATTCATAGGAACAGACGCATATTAGAGACTAATTCAATTGAATGTTTGCAAACTCTATTTTAATCTACCACTATCGAGTTTCAGCAATTCCTGTCTGCTATCACATATCATAGAAATCGAATCGCCCAATCAATAGTCCTGACCATTTTGTAATAAGATATTACACTGTAAAGTTGAACCCGAAATTACTACGAAATATTTTGATTTTTTCCACAACAAAGTTATGCAGCTTTCAACACAATCTAGACGCTAACTTTATGCTGAGATCTGTGTTACATTCAACCCTCTTTTCACTAATAACAACTATAGTTTGTTTTCCTGGGAAAACTCGAAACTGACGATCGAGTTCTAAAACTCTGCATTATATCATTCAATTACCCGTAACTTTTGCATCGATATTGAGTAATATCGTGTTGCCCGGATATTTTGTTTACAAGTTGACAATTCATGCTTCCATACTTCTTTCTATTCTAAAGCGATATTGGATACCATCAGGTTTATATGGAATTTAATCTTCAGAGCTTAAAAGTGTTATTGAAACCAGTTGCGTTCAGCCGATTCTTAAGGAACTTCGGTGAATGAAATCGAAAAAGGCTGCTGTTGCTGCTCTAAAACCAAATGGGTGTTGAATTTTGCATTCCCAATGTAATTAATTTTATTATAATTTAATATACCTTAAAAAGACAAAGGAATATGAACTAATACATACGAAGAATAAGAATTAATTTTTATTTAACTTCGGAGTTTAACATCTGGCATTCGTTCTATAAAATAACCGTATAAAGTTTACCAGTTACAGTTACAGTTACAGAATAAGAAAATTATTCCGACATAAGAACAGTATTTTCTTAAAATACCATATTTTGTAATCCTATTTTAGGTAATTATAAAGAATTTAGAAATGGAAAAGTTTGAAGAATTTTGGTAATTAAGAACTATGATAAAAAAAAATAACTGTTTAATAAAAGTATTGAAAATTTGCATTTTGTAGCATGAAGATTCCAGATATGTTTAAAAGCTAAGTACTATTCTTAAATATTCTTTAAACCATCGGTTTACAGTCATGCACTTCCGGGATCTTTTTATAGAGGAAATATGGGTCTACTGTGTTCTATAAAAACTTAAAATAGGTATATTAATCTGAAAAATATTACAAGGGAAATTGATATTTTTCAACAGAGTAAGGTGGTTTATATGAATAATCAATGAAATATGAATATATGAATAATTCAAATGAAATAAAAAAAAATAATTTAAATAAATTTATAATATTGTTGAAAATATAGCATTATTGAATGGTGATAATTTAGAAGGATATTGAAGAATATTGGTTACATTATAATCAATAAATTAAAAGTTATGAGCTTTTACAATACCTGCAGGCCTATTTATTTTTATCCTCTAAACTCCATTGAATCTACTGTGTCTTTTCTCTTAGACTGTTTCTTTTACTTTCTCTTTCAAGTAAAAATGTAACCAAACACAAAAAGCAAAGTGGTAAAACACATAAAAAACCCTACTGTACGGAAATCCCCAAACAAAAGACAAAGTATAAGACTGGTGAGATTTACAAAAAGGTCCTCCAATTCAGAAAGATACCCTTCTGCCCACGGGCTGAGTTTCAAACATATCGCTAACTCGGAAGAAGACTGGCCCAACTCAAAAAAAATTCTATTTTTTCGCTTTTGTCATCATCAAAAGGAAATTGTATATTTTTATGTATTAGAGTAGTACCGCAGGGGTATGTGATTCATATATCTAGTCACTAGAGGGTATTCATGTCACTGTTGCATTAAAAAATCATCACTTAGCATTCAATCTTTATTCTAGGTTTTCTCCCAAACTAATGTTTTTGAGTTGGGCCAGTTTTCTTTCGGTTGAGATAGGTATACCTATCGATATATATCAAAAAGAGACGGAGAAATGAGATCTCTGGTGCTTCAAGTCCAATTCCTTCAAGCTTATTGCCTAATCAGTAGCTTTCTCGGGTGCCATAAGATGACCAATAAGCGAATGGATTTTAAATTCGACGGGAGGTATCGAAAAGGGAGCATTTCCCCACTCTGATGGATTGGTTTCAGAGTAATCACAGTAACTCTGGGCTTGGATTTGAAAACGTCAATAGCGTTTCAAATGTAAGCTTCACAATTCTCTAAGAACAGAAGTTCTACCTAAATCATGTCCACTTATCGATTTCAATTTAACACACACAAATATAAATAGAATAAAGCTGCATATCAGATCCTATTGTTCCACTTGCGATGATGTTAAATGATAACACCCGTATGCATGAAAATGGACCCTGACACAATTCAAAACCCAATTTTCAAAATTATATTATTCCTCTCCTAATGAAATTCCGCGGCTAATTTTTTTCATAGTATACTATCTATAAGTGTTTTGAGTCATCTTCTTATGCCTGTAAAATTTGTGTCCATTTCTGGGACTTTTCAACCCACGTTCTGTAACAGCTCTGCTCATGGCCTCCCCCAGTGAGGCTGATTATAGTGGAGGTTAAAGGTCCTAACGACTTAGGTACTCCTCAAGTATCCCCTTTGTTTTTTAGTAAGCTTTAATTCTTTTAAATATTTTTGTAAGTAATTATTATGTTTTAATTTATATTTAATTAAACTAATTTATCAATTTAATTTTTATTGTCTGTCTGCTAATCAAGTGCAACGCCACTTAACAAAGCTGGTATTTCTCCGTTATTTCCCAACACCGCCCAATTCATCTGATTTCAATTAAACTTCAGACTATTGAACATTTCAATTGAGAATTTCGATCCAAACCCAACCCGTCCTTCACTTAGCTAGCTTTTAAAAGCCCGCTTTCCTACCTGCGTGGGAGGTTATCGAACAATCAATCCCTCACAACCCTTTCACGCGTAAACGCCCACTTTGAACCACCCCCAAATCGAACGAGCAGCCTTCCATACCTTTCCGGAGATCTAGCTACAGGCTTGATGAGCCAATATCGTTTGGAAGGACCCTTCCGAAAAAGAAAGAAAGATATTCGGGGCGTTATTAATTTACTGTCGCTATCTAAGCGGTGTATCTCTGGAACTCGTTTCATGGTGGAATTCGAGGTTATTTTGATTCCCTGAAATATGACCCTTCACAAAATTCTTTCCGGTGAGTCAACGTTGTTTCAACTTGTTGCGCAGAAGCGAAGCAAGTTTTCGAGTAATTATTGGGAGATTGTTGACTAGATAAAATTTGGATTGATGTTAGCTTTTACCTGTAAAAAATTTTTAAAACTCGTCATACTTAACGGCGATTTTGACGATGCTATCAAAGTTAACACCACGCTAATTTTTAATTATTACTTTAAAAATCTGATTTTCTCGTAGCATGTCTGTTTGAATTAGATTCCAATAAAACGCTAGTGATAAATTAATTAATTTTTATATATACCTACTTAAATTTTTTTTAAATGGCAAAGTAATGCTTCTGGAAATGATGTAAAGCAGGAAACAAAACAACATTGCTTTTTGCACAATGAGTTGAAATAAATAAGAAACATAAAATTGTTGTAAAATTAACTTAAAAACAAACAAAAAACATGCGTGTTTTTTTCCAACTTCACTTAAATAAGATTTAATGAGCTAATTTATACAATTTTATCACAACTTTCAATGGGTCTAGAAAGATATTTTTTTCTTCTATTTACGAAATTCAACTATTCCTCATTTGGAAAATTCCTTACATTATTTTCCAGACCGTTTCAAATTGCGCAGAGCACAGAAATAGTTAAAATCGAAAAGTTCACTTTTTCATGATAATTTTTTTAAACTTTTTCAAAAACAAGGTTCATTTGAACTTGAGTTTTAGAGTTCTAAGTAACATGAAAAGGCCTTGTTTGTGAGGCATTATTAGAAACCATTCTAAAACTTTCGAGCCAACTAATATGTATTTTTATAAATCTAATATATTAAAACTGGATATTTTTTTCAAGTAAAAATTTTCTAAAGGTGTACATTCACCTTAAGATGGCCTTTGAGAAATAACCCTCTTTACCACCTGCGAAATAACAAAAATAAACTAAAAAAAATCATAAGCAGCAGCCCTTAAAAGTGTTAAATTTCATATTCAAGATATTTGAAATTTACTTTTAAACATCCCTTTTTTGGAAAATAAAGTTGTACGAAAGATAAAACTAATTTAATTTTTCATCGCTATAAAAATTTTTCTTTTGAAAAAGAATGAGGGGAAGATGAAGCTTAGCTCGAAAGAAAAAAAACCCTGACAGTTTGTGGAACCATAAAATATAAAACATGTCAATTAATTACTTGTATAAAACTTGGAAAATTTCCCCTCAAAACCAGTTCTTCATAATTTGAAGGCAGTGAAGTTTTCTTCTCAGACGGTTTTGAATTTATAATAAAACCTTTACGTTGTCTTGACATTTTTCAAATTTACTGAAGTGAATGAAACGTTTTCTTGATCTCCTCACCAAAAAAAAAAATTGTCGTGTTTTTATTTTAAAAAAAAGAGAAACTCTCAGAATCCCTGAGGTGGATGCATCCCCATATTCTGCCCTCTTGGATTCTCTTATACTTGACTACTTATTGATCAATCATGGTTAAAATAAGAAGACATTTGTTTCACATCATAGTTTGTCAAACAATGTTGTCTGCTGTTATGTAACTCCGAATAACACGGGTATTGTGTCTCTTGAAAAATACAAATGTTCGGTTTTATGCTTTTAAATACACGCATCATACCTAAATGAAAGGAAACATTTTTATTTCTTATTCACCACAACTGTTTTACTTGAAATGTTAAGAAATATCAGAAAAAAATGTACCTTTTAAATGCGTTTGAAGTATTGGATTCCAAACCTTACTATTCAATCTTATGGGAAGCAATGAAACTGGTTTGCAATGAAATAAATTTTTTTAACTGTACTTTTTATTTTATCTTTCTCAATGTGTAGAATTATAGTCTGATAAAAAAAACTAGGACTTTAGATAGTTTTCTATGAAAAACTGACTGTAAAACCAAAATATAAAGCAAGGGTTTGCAACTGGCGGACCGCGAGAGGTTATTTTTTTGGACCGCTAAAGTATTTTCCAAAACAATAATATGAATTTTTAGACACAAAAAGTTAGCTCAAGGATCAAATTTTCGAAAATTTCCTGAAATTTTCCCTTAGCATTATCAATGCTTTTTTTAAATACTATATTATAAGTAAATTTGATTTTTTTTAAGTAGGGAAGCTGTGATATGAAATGGATTTAACAACACTTAACAACAGTTTTTTTTTAATTTAACAATAGTTTTGTTTAATTTAACAATTTAATTAAGAATATATCGTAATCTACTCAAATTACATCGATGTTAAAAAATGGGTATCTGAAAATAATAATTCAAAACTAATTAGAATTACATTTTTTTCTCTCTGAACCTCGATTAAAATTTTCAAAATTATTTGGACCCCGAATAAAATTACATGCCGACTCCTGATCTAAAGAAATGTTACTGTAGTCATAAAATTTTGACTTAAATGATATTGCACATCAATACTATTAACACAGTTTGTTTTTCTTATGCTTAGGATACAGCATTAATTTCCAAACTTGCGATGCAAGCTTATACGAAGGAATAAATCTTTTTCATCGCCAAAAAGCCGAGATGATAATCCTCTTAGACGTTTACGGAAAGAATCACTTAAGTCGTTATATATGGCCCCGATTACGGTAATAAATGATCCCGACTATTAACTACAGCGTCTTATCCGGATCGAAAGAAGATAAGGTGGTTAATTTGAAGAAGAACCTCTTCAAAGTTGAGCTATTCCTTTTCCCTTAGATGAAGTTTTATCTCTTCCTTCAAAACTTCTGAAAACTGAACTTGAGTGGAAATTAAACAATAGATGAAATGAGAAATTCAGTTTTTTTAACAACTCTTTTTGCCAACAAGTTTTTAAAGATATTCTTTTTTTTTAATGAAGGTGATTCAGGGTTGACTAGTTTGAACCAAAATTATAAGATCCAATGGTTTCTATTTAAAATATTCCAACTTTTTTTTAATAAAATTATATACTTTTTAAAAGTAAAAGAATAAGCATAAATTCGACTCTACTATTACAACTGTAAAACTTCTTTGAAACCGTGGGATTTTTCAAATCTTTATTTGGAAATATTGTTCGTTCCAACGTAACACTTCATCCCTATTTTATTCAAATAAAATAAAATATCCATCTATTGGTAAAGTCTAACTAAAATGCAATTAGAAGAATATATAAATGGTGTTACACTTGATACGAAAGTAGACTAGTTCAACTAGCTGTTACTTCTGCATTATAGGCATACAAAGTTTTAAACTTGTAGTCCGTCAACTTCAAAATACTTTAAAAGTTAAACTTAAAGTAAATGTAGTAAAACTCTTAGGTTTTCTAAGTAAAATACATTTATATGAAAGTATCTTCGGGAAAGGTTTGGAAACTCCAACTCTCAAGCGTCACCTCCAGCCATGGACCGATTTCGTCCTTTTAAGGACTCATCAGCACGGCATAGGAAAGTAACGCAAGAGAGTGGAGGAAGGCTTCTAGTCAAGCCGACTATAATGGAAAAAGTGGTGACCATGATTAGTCTACCACTATCTGCCGATATAAACTGCGCATTCCCTGGACAGATTTAATTTCCATATTGGCAAGTGTGAGAAAAGCTGGAGGTGACGCTTGAGAGTTGGAGTTTCCAAATATCTAAATATGGTTTTAAAAGGTATTGAAGTGTAATGGAATTCTATATTTTTACATGTATAGTATTGGGATTTTATGATGGAAAATGTTTATATACCTAATAGAAAACTTAAAAACTTGTAGATTGTATTTCTTTAAAATATGATCTGCTCCTATTAAAACAAAAATGGGTATTTTTAAATAAAATACGTCGTAGGTTTGTCGGTAATAAATCCATTATAAGTTAATAACATCGAAATTAAGTAAAAGATAAGTAATTGCATTTATTTATCGATAATTATTCAAATACTCTGAGAATAAAGTAAAATTAATTTTCAAGTGTAACATTATATTTTTATACGTAAGATAAATTACTTTTAAGTGACGAATACCCTGAAGTACTACTTGAATAAGTGATTATCCCGAGATTATCAATACTAAAAAGTTCCAATTTTCCATATTAATATGTCTAACATCTTTACATTTCAAATTGTAACAAGTATAAAAGAACTTTTTTATAATTTTCGATAATTGTTTTAAACGTTTAAGCAGAAGTATTTTACTGAAATATCTACTATTTTTAATTTTTTATATATTTCAAGTACGTAACAGTTTTCTCTCTCTTAACCTGTCCTAATAAAACCAAGTATAACCCAGTATTTAGTTAAATTGGAGATGAATGAATAATAAAATGCATGAAATGGTGTTTTAAGTACAATTTTTCATTGTTATATTGAAGCATTCAATAGACTGCATCAATTTGTTTCGAATGTTTTAAGTGGTAAAATTGGTTTAAAGTGTTTTTAAAAATTTAGGTTTTAACTTTAAAATTAATGTTAGACGCGCGCGCGCTATCCAGAGGTAAGTTAAGAGATATATCGAAACTACTGTATTTGAGTTTCTCAATTAAATTCTACACAAAGATTTAAAATTACCCAATAAACTTCTTGCAATGTATTTGGTTAAAAGAAGAAAATGTTCACAACAGTTATACAACGAAATGCAATAAATTTCAATTGTATTTTTAATAAGAAAGGAAAGCTAGCATATGTTGTGAAATCGGAAGCATCTTTATTTTATACTGTCTGTTTGAAAATATTTATTTAAATCCCGAAAGCAAGAAAGTTATAAACATTGTTCTCGGAGTATCTAACCAGTTTCAAACTTGAAGTGTATAAAAAACAAAATAGGCACGTATTAGGTAATTTCTCCAGAGCTTTGTTTTATGTAAACAAACAGTTAATAAGGTTTGTAGGTAGGTTCTTTGAAAATGTCTGCTCGAGATATTATTCATCTTAAGAAAAGAATATTCGTAAAATGACTGCCTTCTATTACTTAGATTGTTTTCCAAACGCCATGAAAAAATCTATATACTTAAGCTAAGTGGAAACATACTAGAATGGTATTTAGAAATAATATAATTCTTTGATCTTATAAATTCGCATGAAATATATTAATCTAAGTTTTGCTTCCCTTTCCATTGCTTCCCGTTTATTCGAAACTCCGCTTTAACCGGCCGAAGTAAGTTATAATGCGGAGTAAAATTTAGCAAATTTTTTGTAGATGCAAACATTTAAATGTAAGAACTAAATTGCTTATGTTGAACTAATTAAGCTTAAATACAATCATATCCAGTGGACGATTGACTGTATCGATATTCTATAAACTAACCAAATATATCCCAGTTTAATTTTTCAATATAATTTATTTTAGTCTTAATTTCCTAAGATATTGTTTATGTATAGTTAAATATAGTCTATCTGTTCTAATAAAAAAAAAAAGATTTTGTAAACAGTTTCTAATGGGGAAAACTTTTTAGTTACTGATCCGTACCCAGGTAGCACAGCTATATCGTTTTATGTCAATTAATATCAACTGATGACTTAAGTCATTGGTTGATATCGAAGGGATATATATTGATATAGCGTGCTACCTGGGTATAACACATTTTTGGTATTACCAAGTAAAACCATGAAATAACTTTCAATTTAGAAGATTTTAACAATTTTCATCTCAATTTAGGTTTAAAAAATAAATCCTACTTTTTTTCAACTTAACAAAATTTTAGAATAGCAGTTATTTTCAATTACTCTTCTTCCAGAAGAGTCTTCTGGGTAATCTGAATTTTTTCTGAAGTTTTCGCTAGGTACTGGAAAATTTTGTAGTTATAGTATAAAAGTTCTACAACAGTTTATTTCCCTATTTTATCCAATGTTAATTTACGGAATCGTTTTCTTCATTAAAGGGACAATTCACTAAATACTTCTCAAAATTTACATCACCTTGAATTTGTGAATTCTCCTCACAAGAAAAAAATATATTAATTTCTTAGCAATATTCTTACTACATTTTCCCTGTTTATTTCCCAAAAAAACTTCCACAAAACTAGTACATACACAAGTACACAACTTCCTAACCCAAAAATTTCTTCATAGGAAGTTTCTCTCACAAAAAAAAAATAAACGCAAAAAACCTCTCCCCGGTTTTTCGGGACAAAGCCGTAAATTTCAATAACTGTCAGTGGAAGATGATGAAAGGCAGGAGGTTATCTCCGAGATGCATGGAGGGTGATGCAATATGAATCTGATTTGTAGTTTTCGGCCATGTCAATTTGAGCCTAAAGGGCCGTATGTCAGTTTCTGTCGGAGGCATGGCATTACTGTAGCTTAGTTTGGCCTGATTACGAAGAAATATTGGATGTTTATTAATTTCTGATACGGTATTCTGTAAGTTGATTGTGTTAGCGACATATATTTTTTGTGTATATTCAGGGCATGTTTATTTGAACGGAATAATAATCTTTTATGAATCGGAGGCTACAGTATGTGTTATTTGGTTAGAATGCAAGTTGGGTAAGCAATTTAAAATAAGAAATAATCATTTATTTTTCTATCCTTTCTCCGTTATTTTGTTTAGTTATTGGTCTACTTATAAGAAACAATAACATGGAGATAGTTATAAATACCCTTTAATATCACAAAACTAAATTGAAATGACTTATCCCTCCTATTCACATCATAGAGATCCTTTTTAACAAATGAACTATTCAGAATGAAAGATGCATAAGTCCAACAGATTTCTTTATGTTATTAAAAGATTCCAGTGTAACCCCGGTTGTGTTGATCATATGAAGATTATCTTTTTGGGACTGCTTCAACAGGCGAATATTGAACATTCAAAAGCCAACTACCACACTAAATAAAATATCAAAAAAATAACCCAAATCTATGCTTTTGTTAACTTGCCTTCGCACTGCATATACTTACACCAAATTTTGAAATTTTTTACTTACGATACTGTCATTCCAAATACTCCATTCCCCCCCCCCCCAACTCATAATTTGGGCGACTACCCCCTCTAAATACCCAGTACTCTAAGCTCGTGTAACTAAGCTCGTTTCACTTTAAAACTAACCCAAATCAATGCTGTTACGCTACATCACCCTCAAATTGCACATTGAATTCTTAATTGATTTTGAACTTTCTCCATTTTTATTCTGATTAGATTATTTTTCGCCACATTGTTCGTGACGTAATTTGGGGGGGAGACCCTACTGTCCCACTAAGCATACACAGTAGGTACTATAACAATGAAACGTTCTCAGGCTAAACTCACGAAAACGGACGAACGACATTTGATGAACATTTTTGATCTGCGGATTTAAACTGATTCATAGAATAAGTGGCCAGTTCATTTAAGAATTTGGCTGTTTCTCTGAAATTCTCGCCTAGTAAGTTTGCATTTGGCGTTAAAAATTTTTATTTTTAACGCAGCGTAATTCAGCAGCTATATTTTTTACAGTATGTGTTTTGAGTCATTAGTAACCCCTATAATATTGTCGTCCATTTCTGTGAGTTTAGCCTGAGAACGTTTCCTTGTAAGCTTGAATAAACAATGACTTGCACCGCTTTCGTTCTAACCACCTACGAATTTGCACTCAACAATTCAATTAGCAACGGAGAAGCGCCGTTTCCCTTTCGTATCGCGGAATGTGGGTCCCAGAAAGCCCCTGCATCGAATTACGACAATTTTAGAGACCCCGTTCATTAGCCGCTCTCCCTTTGACTTATTAATGATTTAATTAGGCGGTTATATGCACCATGCCATTCGATCCCGAAAAGCTCTCTGGAACGCGATTAAAAGGTGCCCTTGTGATGGTACCGGAGAGAGCTATACCTTGTCGACAATCGGATCTAGACTGAACCGCGGTCAGAGAGAGAGGAGGTGTTAACGCCACCACACACGAGGCGATTTCTGAGTGGTTTGGAAGCTTTGGGGGGAAGAAATCCCAACAGTTGCATCCTGGACTTGATAGGTGCATCAGAGAGGATACTTTGCAATGCTTATTTAATATTCATCACATAAAGTCATAGATTCACACAAGTGTTATCGAAAGTCTTTGTACACCTAAGTTTTCCAAGCGACCTTGTATATCGGTTATTTATCAAAATCTTACAAATTTCCATTTGTGAAGTTTATCAGGCTTAACTAAACATTTCTAAACCCAAGCATCATTTTTAAATATTTATTTTAAAATTTTCCGAAGGGCTTCTTGGACACAAGACATGTTAGGCGACGTCCCCCAACGCCTCTATTCTCTGAGGTTTTTAGGGAGGATGGAAAAGAACAAGATAAATCACAGAATGAAATGCCCTCTATGTTTTCTAGAAAAGATGCTGAAGAACAAGTTAAGTCACCAGATGGAGACTCAGTCCATATATAGCCCTAAAGGAAGGTGAAGAAGAGCAAGGAAGTATCTCGTATTGAGTGTCCCCTACAATCCTCATAAAAGATACAAATGAGCAAGAGAATCATCAAGATGGAGGGCTTCTAGTACTTACTGTTCTTAGAAATAAAATAGAATATTCAGAGAAGCCCCAGATGAAAAGTTCTCTTTCATTCTTAGAAAGGAAACAGGAGAGTAAGAGAAGCCCCCTATGTATGTGTGAAAAACTATCAATGGTTTTTAGGGAGGATTAAGAAGGCTCCGAATTAAAAGAATTTGTCCTAATGGTCTTTAGAAAGGATGAAGAAAAGCAAAAGAGTCACCGGATAAAAAATTCCCTACGATTTTGAAAGGGTCGTTCAGGGGAGCAACGAGGATACTGCGTGTGTGGACTGCTAATAGAATCGAATCACCTAACATTCAGTGGTTCACAAACGGCTGGTCCTTCAGAATGCGGTATGTAGTCCATGGATTAATCCACGAAACATTCAAAACTGTTTATAAAGGGACATTTATCAACACACACAGATAGTTTTTAAATTAGTGAACCAAAAAGGCATATGATTAGCAGAGGAAAATACACATAGTTTAGCTAAACGAGTTTACCCTTTCAGTCCTTAGACTACCCGAGATTCCCATTGTAGCATATGGTAAATTTGTGTCAGCTAGGGCTGAAAGGGTTAAAAGCTTTTTTAAAGAGTTAAATATAAATGGCCAGTTACTACTTAACTAACCGATGAAAGGTATTTTATATGCTTTTGCAGCACAAAGTAATTATCAAACGATTAAAAAGGCATTCGATTAAAAAGTTCGGCTTTTTCAGGGTTTCGCTGTTCTTAAGTGGAAAAATCCATTTAGAATTCAGAAAACTAAAAAAAAAAGTTTTTCGTAACTGTGTGACACAACTACGCAGGTTCAGTCTTCTGGAGTTTCAAAAAAAAATTACGTTCCAAATTCGCTCTACGCGTTTGTACTACACCTTTGTTATAAAGAACGCATTTTGTAGACACTCCATTTCACCGTACATTAAAAAGCTTTCCCCGAGCATAACTTATCAAAGTGTCAAAAACCCGATAAAGTAACTCTAAAAGCTCGTTTTCCTCTCCGTATATATCCCTTTTTTTCCGCTCCCAATACACTAAAGTGGTGTGTTTTCCACAATGACAACTTGCGACGAAAATCTTCGTTACTTTCCCTTTCACGTCTTCAAAGAGAACCTTTTTCGAATTCCCGGATTCCCATTCTCTCGATTAGTTCAAGCTTTTGTGGAGTTGAAAGCCCCCCCCTACCACCACTGAGGGGGAGGGCGCGAAAATGCCACCCTCAATGTCATCATCTCTAGAACTCATGAGGGTCTCTTTCGAGCGAGTTTCGCCAGGGTGCCTTCTAATTCGATATTCTGAATCGCGAGGGTTCCTGATTGGCCCTGAAGGGTGTTGGGTTGAGAAGTGGAGGAGTTTCTATGATGGTTGTTACGTTTCAGGGCAGTGGGTGGTTGAAACGATTATGGGAGGGGGGAGGTTTATGAAGTTTGAGAAGTGAGAGTTTAGTGTGGGGTATCGTTTTCAAAGAGGAAAGACTTCGACAGCTTAAGTTTTAATTATACGTAGGAAGCTCTAAGAAGTTGGGAAGGAGTTTTAATAAACTCGGAAACAGTGTTTCAACGAGTTAATCTCATCAGTTGTGCTCACTGAAACAAAAACAGAAGTGGAGAAAAGGAGCATTATCTTTCCTTCAACTAAAATATCTTGAGAAGGGAAAAATAAAAAGACGTAAAAATCACTTGTACAACTACGACACTCAAGTTACAGATGTTTTTATTCACTGTTAATGATCACTACTATGTCTTATAGTAGGGGAGCCCATGATGCTAAATGTGGATTTACTCGAGCGCGTCAGATAATCATAGGGGAGATACCTTGCATGCTTTTAAGTAACTCCACCAAATATAAGCTCTCTATGTTGGTGGGTTTGTTTAGAACAGCCCGTCAAAATTTGAAAAAAAACTAGTTACATGGACATACTTGAGCGCGTCAGATTGGCTACAGAGACAGTTAACAACTAGTTGAGACTAGTTTTCTGGCTACTAGTCCATAAACATTTTGTTTCGTACATTTTTCTCAAAAAGAGCGATAGCGTCTTACCGGTCTTGGCTTTACTTTGCAACTTTGTAACCCTCCCACTCCCTTGCCCACCGCTCAAATCGGCAGATTTTAGAAAATGTACACTTTTTAGCTGGTAACTAACCTACCTTATCATTATCTGACGCGCTCGAGTATGTCCATTTAACTAATTTTTTTTTACAAATCTGACGGGCTGTTCTAAACTTACCCACCAACATAGAGAGCTTATATTTGGTGGAGTTACTCAAAAGCATGCAAGGTATCCCCCCTATGATTATCTGACGCGTTCGTGTTACTACCCAAAAACACTCTGGGCTCCCCTACTATACTGTGTCTTATCACACAAATCTAACTAGTCGGAAAACAATAAGAAAAGTATGAAGTTATCGAGAAATAGCTTGAAAACATCGCATTTGGGCCTTTGAACTTTATGTATGAAAAAGCAAAAAGGAGTTATAAAATTATATTTTTTACTACAAGAGTTCGAGCATTGCGGCTTAAAAATTTAAACATTCACGCTTGGTAGACAAAAAAAACCACCGACAACTCCAAGACAAAGTTTTATACCTCCTTTTTGCCTTTTCTTACTTAAAGTTCAAAGGCCCAACAAGATTATCACATTTTTGATAAAACAATCATTTATGAGATACACTACAAACATAATTACAGTGAAATATTTGGGAAACACCATTTACGAGTATTTTCTTATCGATAGTAACTCAAATATTATACAGAATAAAATATTTGACATAAGTAATCAATAAAACTGGTATGTTATTTTTAATAAATATGTTATTAAAATTAATTGTTTACTGATATTAGACAGGAGTTATAAATTACAATTCAGATGGTAACTGATAATGGTTTAGATAATTAATTACAGATTATATATATCCTATTAAAAATCCAAAGACTATTTTATCGGTAACCTAATATAATTGATTATTTGGTTATTAACTAATGTAACGTATATTTAAGGTTTAATAAGTAGGGAGTTACCAGATATGCTCGCTATAGCTCACCAACCCCCGTTAGCTGTTTACGTAGGACCTTTCGGATCGCTTTGCAATCCTCCCAAAACTCATCTCACTGAACTTAACTCACTTTATAAAACATTTTAATAAAAACATTAGCAGAAGAAACGTAAAACAACTTTCTAAACATACGTCACAGGCATGTCATATCCATGAATAACACTAAGTTTACATAAGTTTGATATTATTTATTAACTCTAACTTATCAATAATAAACGTATCAAACAACAAACTACAATAATCATTTTTTTTTCTTTAAAAAAAAACACCACGTCTATTAATAACTATATTGTTGATCAACATTCTAGAAAAAAAACATACACCAATGAATCTTTTAAATTCAATATTGTACTGCCTAGTAACTCGTTAGTAACCTAGTGTTTTATCATTCATAAATATTTTTGTTTAAACCCAGACTTGTTAAACAATACTTTTTCTAGCAATTGAATATAATAAGATACAATACCTACATGCCACTCAATGTTTACAGTTAATTTTGATTATTTATCAGAAAAAAATTATAAATTTCAGACAAAATGTGCGAAATTTTAGTATGAAATAGCATATCTGTAAGTTTTTAGAATACTTTTATCAGTCTTTGAATTATGATATTTAATTTGGAAAGTACTTTAAAGTAATTTTTTAAAACGTGAAAAAAATGTGTTCCATCATCAAATATGCCGTCAATTGGTCGTTGCGATTGGATTTATAATAAATTGTTTCTTGCTTCGTAACTGCGATCTTATCCGTAATCTAAAAAATGGGAATATTTTAAAACTGATACTTAGAAAAAACACCAGCTTACTTCAAATCCTTGAAAGAATCCGAACATTTTTATACCAGAAATGTTTTATTCGGTTCAGTCATTAAAAAGTTTTTCCCTGGAAACCGTTCGCCAAATTTTTTTTTTAGAATAGAGCGATATCCATACTTAAAAATGGATTTTTCAAGTTTTTACATTTAATACTTACTTTTTAAAGCAAAGGAATTTATGCTAGTCAAATATAAAATGATAAAAAGCACATCATATTTTTATATACTAGTTTGGTTAATGGTTTGAAAATGTATTTTTATACAACTTTATACTGAACATAATTTTATTTCGCCCACGAAATATAAAGTTTATATGTAACTCAAATACTTCTGATGTTTATTTCAAGCCAAAATATGTTCTACTTTTGAAGAAAAAAACATTCCCGAAAAAATATGAGACGCAAATTTTTACAAAGAGAAGGATTTTTCGTCCGCGACCCGGATTCCTAGAATTAAACTTTCAAACACCATTTTCAACAAATATTTCCATGGCGAAAATGCCCGAAGTCAAACCCAGTTAGACGCTCTATTCGGATTGAGACACTTTCCTGGGATGAAAAGTGAAAAAGTCCATCCCTCTCAACAAGCGATATTAAAAAACTTTTCTTTCAAAAGAGAAAAAAAACATTCGCTTTAGTATTTTTATTTACCATTGCAAGAGGGCGCTCATTTCCAAAACACACTGCGAAGTGAACCCTTCAAGTTGAATAACTGCAACTTTGCCGGAAATATTTTTCGCTTTTTTCCCACTTCATCTGCACAAGTGCTAGAACTTTTGTACGTCACAAAAATTTTTGGTTCGGTTTGTTGACAGAAATAAGGCGTTTTAGAATCTTAAAAACTATGGGAATGTTTTTTATAATGTTTTCAATGGATGAATATATTAGCTTGAGAAGTCATACACGCTTCGTCTGTAATTTACAATCGTTTATCGTATTTAGTTCAATAACAAAAATATGCATAAATAAATGTATTTTCTGTTTGAAATTCAGTAAGAAAGGTGAATTTTGTTTCTTTCTATATGTAACGAACACATTTGCAAAAATGCAGCGTATATTTAGTTAACTTAGTCAATACCTCAAGAGACAAGGTAAAAACTCCATATCTGATCAAAATATTTAAAATAAATACAGTATACAGTGCCATATTTTTACTTTAACTATAATTAACTGTAGATTTTATTTGTCGACTTAACGTATAGAATGGAATATTGTTTGAATAGTCCAACTTTTTGAAGTGCTTCTTATATAGAAGTGAGTTTCAGAGCTCAAAGGTTAAAAATATTTGAAAGAAATTGCAATTTTTCTCGAAGCATTTTCACCAAAAAAGTTCTGTGTCCACAACGGCTCTGGTATCCGTCGATATAAAAACTAAAATACATAATATTTTGTCGTTGTGAGCTTGGTTGAAAACTGTTTTGAGGTTGTTTTTGCACTTGAACAAAGTAAGACTTTATACTACGAAATGTCTGAAACTGTGTAACTACCATTTCTCTTCTTTCCTTGAGTTCCAAAGTTAGAGTTCTAGGAGAAAAATTCTAAGTTTTATGACTTTCAACGAACACACAAGTTATTTTTTCACATTCTGTAACTCTACCTCGATACTTTAAATAAAACTATTCTCTTCCGGCATAAATTTCGTTGAATTAAGGAGTAAATGCATTTTGGTTTACGTTAAATCGAATGATTACATTGAAATTGGAATGATGGTTTTCAATTTAATTTTTTTTTGTCTAGGAAAATGATGGATTCGTTACAATTCACAATCTGAATGTTTCAGAAATTTTTATTTTTTAATCCTTTAAACTCACAGTACGCAAAAATTATTCCCTGGTATGCATGGATTTAGCTTTTAAATGACCTAAGTTTATGAAAAATACTTCAATCACTACAAATTTTTCATTTACTTGCCCATATGTATCAAATCCACCCAATATCCTTTAATTGTTTTGAGCAGTGACGATTAGGTAAAAAACGGATTACTGACTAACTGAAACTGATTACAACTTCAAAAGCCACATTAAGCAAGTAGTACTGGCAGTAAAATTATTTAGAAGTAAATGTTTAATTTTGCTTATTTTTACTTTATTTTTAATATTTTTGACTTTTACCCTTAATTTTATTCATAGTAAAACTTAAGTTTAGGCTTTCGTTTTTCCCAATCCTATTTAATTTTTAAATCTCTACTTTTAAGACCATACGTTGGAAAAAAAATTGCGAAATTTTTGGTACATTCGGAAAATTAAAAGTTGCACACGTGAGTATTTCTTCTCCCCAAAATAGTAGCCCTGTTATACCGAAAAGGTTGGTCATCCCTGCATTATTTTAGAGATACTACTAGGTATTAGTTTTGAAGTTTCTTTGTTAATTATAAATATTTTTAAGGAAGAACAGTTTTTGTATTCTGTGGTATTAATTAGCATATTCCATGAGAGAAATAAAGTATTTTAGGTTTAAAACACATTGGTTTTTATCTTAATTGTTATCTTAATTCAAGCCAAAGCGACGTCTTTGAATTCTTATTATTTAGCTTTTTTCTATTGTGAGGGGTTTTTTTATTTATTTTGTGAATTATGAAAGCTGAAGGATTAACTCTACATTTTAAAACTGCCATTAATAAAAAGAAATCAGGCAAAAAAGGGAAAATGTTTACTAAATTTAGAACTATATCTTTTTTCCACTCTTTTATTCTTTTAATGTGAAACCATTTAGCTTGTTCATTATTTTTCTAAAACTGTCGAATTTGAATGTTATCTCCTGGAAACAGTTTTTATTATTTTAAAAAATGAAAAAGAAATTCTTTACGATGCAAATAAATAGCTTTTGTCAGACGAGAGATTATTCTTATTAATAATTATTCTTGCTCTTCTAAGAAAAAAAACTATTGAAAGCACTTCCAATTAGAATGAAATGTGCCAGGGCCTTAAAATTCAAGTGACAAACTGCCAAACTAGTTGGGAAGCTCTTTAGAAAAACACTCGAAATGTGATGTGTTTCAGAAATTAATTCTTTGGGGAAAAGAAGGGCATTGAAAATCTAAGAATTAAAAAGACATCAGTAAAGTGAATCAAACAAAAGGAAAAACAAAAACTTTTGCTTAAAAGAGAATTTTTAAATGTTTCTTAAACGTTTAGTAGAGAGAGTATAGACATTATATTATTTCTCTAAAATTATTCAATAAAACAAAAAACATTATATTTAAGAAATGGGTAGAATTTTTTTTCCATTCATTAAGAGAAAAAAAAAATTAAGTTAAACACTTTTTTTAAATTTAAATTTATAAATTGAAATTAATTTGATCATTCGAACTTACATCAAAGAAGTATATTGGACATAAACACCATTAAAACTGATTTTGTATTTCACACTTTATATTAATTGCTTTAAATTTTCATTTAATAAATTATTGGTAAAACGCTTCATTTGATTCTTCTGGAAAATTCATGTTACAAAATATGGATTCGGTCACACTCATGACTCCAAGAAAAAGTCTTGAATGAAAAAAAATCTTTTTAGAATTTCAACTCAAAATTCCTGTTTAAATGTTCCTTTTAAGGGCGAAAAATTTTTTTCGCCTTTTTTGTTCTCCAATTTAAAAACATATAATTGTCAGCCTAAAGATTTTATTACTCTATTTTCAATTATTACATGATAAAACTCATTAGTAAGATGAGTAAATTATAACTTTTGAAAAAAAAAACATTCACGACAAAATATGAGAAGCATTTTTTTTTACAAAGACAGTTATTTTTTTATATGTGACTAACTTTGCTTATTATAATTAAGCAATTATTAATTAAGAAAACGTTATTTTTTACATTGTTATAAAACTTAGATTTATGTTACACTTTACATACTTAAGCGAACTTATAAAGTTACATTTTAATTCTTCATGACCGTATAAACAATTCTTAAAAACTCCCTTATTTTACAAGAAAACTGCTTAAAAATAGTTTTAATCCATATCCCTTTTATATAATTGGAAGAAATCACAGTTGCTAAAATTATCAAGTAAGTTTATGCATATTATTCCAGAAATTCAATATTATTTTAAATATTCCCATATGCATTCACAGTATACTCTCATTATTCTAAAGTATAGGAAAAATAGTTTTCTTCAGAACAGAGCAATCATAAAAATAAGGGAATTACAAAATATGGAATACTTACAGTCCTTTTATACTTTTATGTGAAAAGCCCGTATAAAGTGGAAAAAGTTTACACTCACCTCTATGTACTTTAACACCTAATGTATAAAATGAAATGAAGCGAATTTAATAAAATTTAAATAATTTTTTAAAAAAACTTCAAAAATATTTCTTAAAGAAATTTACAGAAATTTTCTCAAATTGTTCTGCCTCTCTTAGACTTAGACAGTCGGGAGATACAAAAATTTCAAGATTTTTCTAAAGAAATATTTTAAGTTTTTTCTCAATGCATAGATGAGTCTGATCAAATGACACTAATAGTGATAGCCGTATTTTAAAAGGTGTATGTAAGTTCGGGTTTGAAGAAACATTTATTACTTTTATACGCCCTTTGAATCAAAGATTTTCTTTTACACACTTACATTGTTTTTGTACATGCGTTTAAGCAGGGGGAATTTAAACTGACATTTATTTCTAAAAATTATAGATAATCAACCATGCATAAACAAAATTTATTTTAAAATTTTTTGACTGTATTGCTTTTTGCTATTTTTAAATATACTTAGAAGTTATTATTAAATTTAGTTATGATAAAAAAGTAATTAATCCAATCCAGATTTTTGATTTCACGTAGAACCTTTCATCCGTATTGTTCTTGCAGATGTCGCCACATGTCAATTTCCTTCATTATTGAAAAGGTTCATTTTACACTTATATTCGTTCTGCACTTTAAATATTTTTTATTAAAAATTTTAATCGATGAAGATAGAAAGTTTTGTATTATGATTATTATGTTAAATTATGATTTATTTGTCCTCGACTAACTCCAATGACTATTTTAAATTAATGCCAACTAAAATAAAATATAAAGAATCCCTTTGGACCTCAAATATTTTCCCCCGGACTCCCAGGAATTCACGAACAAGATTGGGAACAAGGGTCTAGGGAAAAACTAAGTACATTTAAAGTATTGCTATTGAAAGAACTATAAAGTTTTATTGTTATTCAGGTTTGTTTAAAGGATTTTTTCACATTTTAAGGCGTTTTAGGATCACCTTGCAATTCTCCAATTCGACTGAAATTTCGCATAATCCGGCATTCACTTTTTGAAAATCCCATATAGCTAAGGACTACCCTTAAAAACCAAGCCTAAAAACAGGTCTGATTAGAATAATAATAACCTATACAGAAATAATGTAATGATTGCCTTATCAACTACCCACTTAGCATTAGCTATTTGATATTTTTTTTAATGAACAAAGAATAAAAAAATCACTTGAATTGCGGAATTTTAAGGTGAGCCAAAAAAAAGTCAGAAAAAAATATAAAAAAAACAAAAGAGTTAGTATTTAAATTACCCTTCTTTCAATAGAAACACTATTTAAAAAAAAATACTCACTTTGTATTAATATTTTAAGAATCAAAATATTCTATAAAAGAACTAATTTAGTTTAAAACATAATATAATTTAACAAGTTGGATTAAGGTTATAAATCTTAAAAAATATATTTGAAAAAAAAAGAGAAAGATTAAATAGAAATTGTTAATTTATTCTACCTCGATTCTGGAAGCTTTTAGACTTTTAAAGAAAAAAAGTTTAAAAATATATTTCATCTGTGTGTTAAATGTTTTGCATGCCTTTGAATCATATGAACCCTTTCAAAGGGTCTTGTGAACTTTTCTTGATTTTATCATTGTTTTACTAAAGATTATGGGGCTTGTTAAGAAACCTACTAACTGTCGGTAATTTTTATTTTTTTATCTGTGAAAAAATCCAATTTCCGACTTGATATTTGGTAAGATTTACATTTCAGAAAGTAAACAGCAATGAAATTATTTTGTTTTAAAAATTTCTTAAAAATTGTAATTTTAAAAAAAAACTATTTTTCCCCTTTGTTTTAAAAAAAAATGAAAATTTCACTATGCACATAAAATTACGAATAAAGATAATAAAATTACGAAAAAAATTAGCTTAATTTTATGTGGTTAAGTTTAAGGTGTTGTATAGTATCAGTTGTTTTCCAAATGCAGGGAAAAACAACTTTACAGTATTAGAGTAAGACTAAAAAAAATTACCACTCCCAAATGAGGGGTGATAAAAAAAACGAAACCTGTGACATTATATCTCTAACAATAGAAGTTCATCTTAAAAAAATTGTGAAGAAATTATCATGGGGGGGGGTTGTATGATTTTCAAAAAATGGCCAAAAATCCCAAAACTTTATGCGTTTGCGGGTCATCTTAATATTACCAGATTTGGCTAACATTTTGCAATTATATTTTTTGGTCCATTGGAACAAAGTTAGGGGGTGGGAGATAAACATTTCGAAAGTTCGAAAATAATAGCCACCCTTTGCTTTACTCTCCACTATCAAGCAGAATTCAATTTTGAATGGTACCTATATAGTAATTTTTCCCTCTTCATTTTAAATACATCATTTTCATGCGTTTTAATGATTCAAACCGATAGTTACTTTAAAAGAAGAAGTTAACTTGATGAAGATTTTTCACTTTCGCAAAGCTAACTTAATTACAGGTTGATGAAATAAATCTGAAAGTAAATTTAATACTTTGAAATTTATTCTAATTACCAAATAATCTATATACATTTGAAGATGAATCATAATGGCTGTCAAAGTTATGAAATTAGTGAGTTAACATAGATATGGGTAGGAGTAAAAATTTTGTAAAGGTGATGAGGGAGAAAGTTTTCTTACAAAGGATAGAGGTTCTTCAAAAATGTTTGGGGACCTATGTACTAAATTTAGGATTCTATTCAACTTTATAAGTAGGTAATTAACATTTTTTTTTTAGTTTCCTAGTTTCCCTAATTGTTTCCCCGTATTTTATATATTTCCCCTACTTCAGTTCTGCATTATATATCAAGAAATTAACAAAACTGTTATTTAATTTGCATTGAAAATTCTTGTTCATCATTGAATTTTATGCGATAACATATTTTTGTTACAAAATGACTTTTTAATGCAGACCGGTTTGGTTTTATGCGGTTTAAGGAAATAATGGAAAGTATCTCTCATTCCTCTTGAAAGATAATGTATTTTTAAATGCGTTTTTCAAAACAACGCATTTATCACAAAAAAAAGATCCTTCGGCGTTTGTAATCGCAGTGCATTACACAACTGAACCAAACCACAACATATTACAAAACTATCAGAACCATTGCTTTTAAGAAAGTAAGTTTCCAAATGCTCTCAACCGAACACAATGAACCTGCGTATCTCGGTACGCAGGATCCCTGTTGTTTTCGATCGAATCTTCTCCAGTAGCAACTTCACCCCGTAACCCGAATCACCCCTCGTCGAGTTTCGAAAGCAAACCACCTGTGCGAGAGGGGTTTGCGGAAACGGACACCGGTCACCGAGGAAGCTTGTTGTTTTCGTCGGCGGCTTGACAGCCAAAGCGCGGCTCGCCGACGGCGGGTAACGGGAAAAACCTGAAGCTGTTGACGGGAGAACTCCGTGACAGGCACCGG
The DNA here is from genome assembly GCA_963680715.1 of Tetragnatha montana. Lineage (NCBI taxonomy): Eukaryota > Metazoa > Arthropoda > Arachnida > Araneae > Tetragnathidae > Tetragnatha > Tetragnatha montana. The sequence goes on from OY796685.1 coordinate 34,352,807, forward strand.
TGAGGGTTGCAATGGCTGAAAAGGGCGCCAAGTTGGCGAGGTGAGATGGCGGGATGTTTGATTTGTGATGGAAGGGTTTTTGTTAACTTTTATGCCTCGTTTTCCCATTTTTTAGAAAAATTTTCTTCATTTTCTTTCACGAATTAAATGCAAATTTTTTGGGGAATATCTGATTGTGTATTTCAACCCAGTCCGTTCGTTTTCACAATCGTAAAGGATCACTAAAATAGTAGGGGACATGGGAACGCAGAAGGGGCCATGAAATTGAGTTTTTGAAAAATAAATATGAAAGAAAATATTTACAATTTTGGTGTCAATTGTTGGAACTATACAATTACACCTTAAAATTTAACTGGAAATTCGAACTTAAATATAATGAAGAGAAAAAAATACAAAAATCATTTTAAACAAAAGTGTCTCATTTATTACCACTATCATCTACATAAATTCAAAATGTCGGAAGATCGAAAAACATCAAATATTATATTAAATCTGCACAAAACATGTTTACTTTTTAATTGAGTTGAAATTTTTTAATAAAATTAATTTTATAATCGTTCAATTTTAACCAAGACTCGATTTGAGGCAGAACCTGCCGGTATGCCGTTCCGGTAACCCCTTTTGGAATATCCCTTAGAATTACTCTATTTTGGAATACCCCTACATATCCAACAGAAGGTCACCGTTTCAGCAACTGCATTTTTAGAAGTCAATCACTGATTTTATAAGGACAAATAGGAACCCTGCTCGCTCAGCCCATGTAAAGAGGGCTTCTTGTTGGTTTATCTTATAAAAACTATATGTAAAGCTAGGTCATCTCCAAAATACAATAGTAAAATTTTGGTTATAAGGACAAAAGTTTATAACATATTTTATAACAAGTGAAAGCATCACTGGAATTTTATATCTACCCCCAGTTGTTTTCCCCATCCTTAATTGCTCCTGGGGGCCTACCACGAGCCTCTCGACAAAAATAACGACACCCTTACTTCTTCCGTGTCGAGAACGCTGAAGAAGCAAGCAAGTTGTCGACACCGCACTGTCGCGGAAGGTTATCCATAGGAAATAGCATTAGTGATCGCAAGTGAGGTCGAGAGTATGGGCTCACTTAACAAGAGGGTCTACCATCAGACTGTCGGGAAGTTTTTAACTGTCGTTAAGTGGTATCGAGAAAGTGAAAAACTCAACGACACCTCAAGAGGTGTCTATATCTTGTTAACGACACGAGAACAAGCTCTTTTATACGCTATAAATTATGTGTATTGTTTACCCTGTTATCATTGCACGTTTTTTGAGATACTTAAAGGTATTTTTAAAGTAAAATTGGCTTGCATTACTTTTTTTTTAAATTATCAACTTAAAAATCGGGCCGGTTTTATGTACTAAAAATTAAAGTCGATTTGTGGGTTTTATTTATTAAGAGAATTGAGGGATTACTCATACGTTTTTTTTTTCAGATAATATATAAACAATCGTGCATCCAAAAAGCAGCTTTAAAATGATTATCTGATTTAAAAAATTTTAATCAGAAATAATCACCGTGGTGATGGGAAAAAATTTTGTTCTTTATCCAAAACTTATTTTTTTTGCGATTAAAAAATTGTAATCAATTGATAACAAAAATTTCCTGAATTTAAGTTTGTCCTCCGTTATATGTTCGTAAAGGTATTCGTTTTAAGCGTCTTAATCTTATTACGATCATCCCTTGTTTAGAGTGGCGAGAATTTTGCTCATGAAAAAACGAGTTCCTTCCCTTGCGTTGGTGATCATTTCAAATTACGCCAATGTAACTTAACTCCCCGCCTATTTCTGACGTACAAGATGACGAAAACTTTTTACACCAATCAAAAGCGTTATTTCTTCTCGACACCTATACTCTCGAACTCAGTTGCAATCGGTAAAAGCTTGCATTTGTCGACATTCAAAAACGACATCGTCGTGGTAAGCCACGGTAGGCCATCGACAATTTGATCTTGTTTTTTCAGCATTCCCTACACCATCGTGCTGCCATCTATAAATCGAAGGATGAAACCCACATGAAATCACTTCTGTGGTTATTCTACCTCCAGACTCTTTTTACTGTATTAATATAAACTTGAACCTTGTAAAAATATATTTTAAAAATGAAAGAAAAAATATTCCATCATAAATAAGTACCCAATGACGTGTATTTTTATGAATAGAATTTTCATCTATTTCATACAAAGCAAATAATGGCGGCGATTTGGGCTATTTGCAATGGAAGATCTGATGACTACGCAGAGAAAACATAGTTCCTACGCAAAATAAAAATATTGTTTCATCTATAGGTTAAAAAGTAATTCCTAAGAGCGCTTTTTAATGTACAATAGCTATTAATTTGAAAATAATGCTACAGCCCTCGATAAGAGGTGTCGTAGAGCTTTTTCGCCTCTCTGTCGTTTTCTCCTCTAGGTTTCTTCTCTCATGGTAGGACCTGTAGTTAAGTTTGAGGCGCATCACGTGACTGTCGATAATTTCGGCAATATTAACGATAACGACACGCTGGTGGTAGAGCCCCTGGCTACGTTTGTCCACTCTCTGGCCCCTCAGGATAGCTTCCCAGAAGAAGTCCATCCCAAAATTTTTGGAACTCCCTGTACAGACCCACGAGTAGATCACAACATTGTATTTTGCATTTCCTTTCTTTTTGCAGGTGGCCACAGGTTGCGAGCAGTGGAGGAAGCGGGGAGTCCCAGCTGATCACACAGTCCTCCAGCAATGACACAAGGGGATGTTTTGTCCTCGTTCTCGCGTGACTTCAATCTATTTCGTGATGGCAGAGAGGCTCATTTCCAGAATGAATCATCAAGCACGGTATTTACTCCACCGTTCTGGGTCTGAGGTTCTTTTACGCATACATTTCAGTGGTTTTTGATTTGTTTCCAGTGAGATGTTTTAGTGCAATGGCAGCTCATGATTTCTGTACTCATGCAACATTTTTATTAAGGAAGTGTCAAAATTTTTAGTGCTTGAAAATACTCAGATTTGTTTAAACAGCATCATTTAAGGGAATAGTTATTTTGGTCTGAGAGGGACTAAGGACCAAAAAAATTTTGCATCCCCATTGCTCTTTCTGAATTTTAACTCAAGTGAAAGAAAATATTTTTATAAATTCTTCTTCTTCATAAGCTCTACAGCCGGTTGCCCGTCTCCGCTGTCAGGCTGTCTCCGTCAGCTTTTTCCATCTTGGTCTACTCGACGCCATGTTCCTCCATCGGTTCACTCCCAAGCCACTTCTCCACTCTATCCATCCATCTCTTTTTTGATCTTCCTCTCCTTCTCTTTCCTTCTGGGGTCTGGAAAGTTAGTTTCCTTACAGGGTTGTCATCACTGTAACGAAAAATATGTCCCAGCCACCTTATTTGGAAGGCCTTGATGACTTTAACGATGTTGGGTTCCCTGTACTTCAGTTGTAGTTCGTGGTTATACCTTATTCTCCATATACCATTTTCTCTTATTGCTCCAAAAATGTTTCTTAAGATCTTACGCTCAAAGCTCATTAGTTTCCCCTCTTCATCTTTGTTAATAGTCCAGCATTCGCTGCCATAAAGAACAATAGGTCTCGCCAGTGTTTTGTATAGCTGTACTTTTGTTTTGCTGCTTATGCTTTTAGATTTAAACTGGTTTCTCAATCCATGGTAGCATCTATTAGCCATCTTGATTCTATCTTTTATTTCTATTTTATGTCATTACTAATGTTAACAAATTGTACCTAAATATTTAAACTGTGTTACTTGTTCAAACTCGTATTCATTTATTTTTAATGGTCGAAGATTTTGGGTTCTGTTTGTTATTGCCATGAATTTGGTTTTTTCTTCATTCACTGTCAAACCCATGTTCTTGGCCTTTTTATAAATTATAATTTTAAATTCATATAATCAATGCACTTTCTCACGATTAGAAAAAGAGTATATATTTATTAGTAAAGTGATTTTAAAAGGAAATAAGATATTTAGTTTAACTCAGATGCTGTAGCTCCCTGAATTCGCCCCTGAGCCACATTGAAGTTAATAATCTAAATTCTAAAACCAAACTTTTTTTTAATTATCCTTTGAGTGCCAAATAATTCCCATCCATACATTATAAAAGATCTATCTTATCATTTCTAACAATTAGAAAAGTAGAGAATCCATAAATTTGCAGGAACTGCGTAAATATTTTGTATCTTCCTGGGAGAGAGAAAATATATTGACATTTTAAGGGAAGTATTTTTTGTCACAATAAATTTTCTTACTTTCTCAATGTTTTTTAAAAAAATGCGTTAAAAATATAATAAAAATTATGGTTTGAATGAACAAATGTTAATGAAACTTCAAAATAAGCGTTAATAGCTGTTTAAAAACTCCATTTCACGGCTTTTATTCTGAACCAACGTCTCTTAAGGTCAGGAAAGTAAGTGTACCCCTAGTAAGTGACCATTCTGTATCCATTGAGATGGCTTACAGCACACCTAGCGGCAAAGTAAGAAAGCTAAAACACATAACTAAAAGACTAAAGGGGATAGAACTAAACCTTCAAAGAAAAAATTGTTGGCAATATCATAAAAAACGCAAAGAAAAGAAATTTTTATGATAATATCTTCAATATTTCAGGAAATATTAACATGTAAAAATGGCACTTTTTCACATCTGAAAGTAAAAGAAAAAGTTCGCAAATTTGCAAGGTTTTTTTTTATTTTTAGTTAAAATGTGTCCTTATTTTGCTAAAAAAAACACACAAAAACTACATGATACTAATACTGAAAAATTTGTGCGAACTTGCAAATTTGAGGCTTAAGAATAAGCTCTTTTTTTCAGATGAGGATATGCATGAATAACAAATTATTAGAAAATAATCTATCAATAGGAAGAGAGCAATATTTTTAAATCCCTTGGGTCACCAAAGATAAAGAAAATGCGTTTTGCAGTGTCATTACCCTCTTACACCATCACTGCAAAATGTCTGAATAATCAAGTAACGTCAATCATCGTTCAATACATTTTATTTAAAAGCCTACGCAAATGCATAGATAACGCTATCAACATCTCAAGAAACTAGTCCATTGTCTTTCAAGACGAACTCACCAAAAGGCGATTAAAAGCCAAAACCGGCCCTCTGTCCAGCCAGCGAAAAAAAAAATATCCACGTGTAGCAAGGAGGAGGAGTCAATTCTCACGTGATTCAATAATTCCATTACTAAACTCGGAAAAATGGCTTTCTGCCCAATCTTTTCAGCAAGCAATAATCGCTGGAAACGCGCCGGGAATCAGCCGGTCTTATTTTTTTATCATCATCTTCGAACTTTTTTTTTGTCTTATTGTTGTTCTTTTTCCCCCCTTCTAATTTTAATAATTGTGTCCATTGAAGCGGTTCTCCTACAATGCAGATAAGGACTTTATCCGGTGATCGTGATTTTGAAGTAGCGTGTGTAATTAAATTAATGGCATCTGTTTGAAGGTGTCAACTGGAGCAGTGTATTTATGTAAATTGCGCTTTTTGGTGTTAATTTTTTTTTACCCTTCTGGTCCTTGATATGGTTCTTCGAAACAAGAGAAATTTCATGGCCCGGGAAAGCATGAGAGAGGTAAATGTTTATTTTAATTCTCTTTAATTGAGTACTTGAATTATTTTGTCAAAAATATTTTTCTCAAATACTTTCAGAAAGAGTTCTGTATTTCTAATAAAAATGTGGAGGAGATTTAAATAATAGTATATTAGTTCTTCATACAATCCTTTTAAAAAAAATCATTTAGGAATATGAAAATAAAAGGCATTTTTAGACCTAGACCGATTTATTAGGATACATTTAACTGATTATTCATTTTGTATTAGAAATTAGTCCATATAAATTTAATTAGGTCTCTATCTTTAGTTGTTTTGAATCTATTGATGTTAGTTACAAACTAAGTCTTGTGTAAACAATCTAGTTGTTTTAGGAGAAATATACTTTTAGCTTTTTTAATAAATATACTCTGAAGAAAAATACAAGATTATTGGAAAGTCTTAAAATGCTATGCGCTTTCCATAGTTCGTATACATTCAATAGCTTATCTCACGGGTTTTTTCTGATTTATTTTATCTATTGGTAAAATGTTGATATGATATTTTAATAAAATTACTTTTTATCTTGTTTAATTAATTTTCTAATGCAAATTTTTTTGGTAATTCTAATTTTTTTAATTGTTTAATTAATTGTTTATAATTGAGAATTGTTTAATTCATCTTGATCCTTAAAGACTCGTTCTCATAATACTAAGGACATTGAATTGGAAAACTGTTCCTTAGGATAGTAAATACCTATCTATTTCGGATGTAAAAGTTTTTATAAATCTTACCTTGAAATATAAATCTTTAAATTATTTAAAATTGTAAAATAATAGTGTTACACAAGATATTAATGAGTAATAATTAAAATTATCGAAAAAATAAAAAAAAATGTATAAAAAGTTTAAAATTGGTTATAATTACCCAGATTAATTTAATTAAAAGTTGATGATAAAAATTATCTGATGGATTTTTAAAAATTTTAATTTAAATTAAATATTTCTATTAAAAGAATAGGACGTTATTTTTATCAACAGAACAAATGACAGATTATCTTTAATGCAATTAACTAACAGAAATTTTTTTTCTGTTATTATTTTAATTATTTTTTTTTTTTTAAAGAACAATGATGGAATAAGAAGTATAAATAGGACTGTGATAGTTTTAAATTCTGACCTCGTGAATACAATTGAAACATTGCATCGTAAAGATAAATAACATTTTTAAACATCATTTTAACAAGAAAAATAAAACTAAAAAACAGTGTAATCAGTTTTTAACATTAGGTACTACACTGCAAATGCGTATAAAACTTTTGCAACGCTAATTAAACGCAATAGTTAACACTTCTACACTGTAAAAAATAATAAAATACGCAATTGTACGCAGCATTATTGCCGGTTTATTTCCGTTTTCTCTTTCCGATAGTGAAACTTCCCGTCATTTGAAGATTCGTAGTACGTTTTATCGTTTTAAGAATATTTGTGTATTCATTTAAGCCACAATATGCAATTTATTAATATCACTTTAATTAAAATGATAAAAAATCTTTTAAATAAATTTATATTCGTAGAAGTTAATCCGATTCAAATACTTGTATTCGAATATTTTTTGTAGTTTATTTTATTTTTGTGTAGAGCGTGATGAAAATAAAATGATATCATTGGATCTCTGTGTTCCTACACAAGGAAATTTTAGGAGTAAATATAATATAATGTATTAATATCCCTATTATTCCATAATTTCTTTAATATTTCTGTTTTTTTAAGCAGAAGGTATTAAAAAATTAAAAATTCCAAATACGATGTCAAAGGATTTGAAAGTAAAATCGTTTTTAGAAAATTACACCAATTGAATGACAGATGGGCCATTTTCACCATACGCTTACATTTAGAATTAAAAATTATTTCTTCAAACTACATAATTTCTTTATTAAATGAACATAGGTGTTTCTAAACTTGTGAAAATTATATGAAAAGCAATTGGGGGGTATTACACTTTTTCCTAAAATTAAGGGTAAAATGATACTTTAATAATGCAAAACATCATGTCCCTGGTATCACACAAAACTAAATTAATTGACCTAAACTATTATAATCCGATGCATTTTTAAAGAACACACATTTGTTTATTCTTCATTTATCAATTTAAACACAAGCAAACGATAAATCAGAAAAAATAAACCTAAATAGCGAAAAACGAATAAAGCAAATCTATCAATATCACTTTCCAAATCAGTGGCTCAGCAATGGTCGAATCTCTTACCTTAAATATTACAGTATAGATATAATGGGAGTTGACATTTTAATAAAATAACAGAATAAAACATGCTACTTGCGTTGTTGGAAATTGAAATAAAGTTCCATATAGCTTATTTATATCAATAGATAACTATATTTCTGGGCTTAAAATTTCTAAAAAGTTTACTTAATATTAAAAATTACAGTAACGGAAGTTGACATAAACAAAAATATTCTAAAGTAAATAAACAATCTTTGAAATGTGTGTTTTGCCATTTTCATAAAGCATAATTATTATTATATTTTTTAAAAATTAATTTGAACGTAACGGAATTTGACATAAAGTGAGGTACAAAATATTTTATTGATTTATAAAAATATAAAATTCAAGAAATAAATTTTTACAATTATCACAACCTTTTAATAGTTTTTAGTTTTGATTTTATCGTTTTTTCTTTCAAAAAGTAAAATTAAATTACAACACGACTTTGAATTTCATGAAACTCGTGTGAAACTCGTTAGGGGCAAGAGCTTTTTGGCTCGTTCTTTTTTGGATCCTTATAATTTAATAAACTTTAATAAACCTACATAATTTTATAGCAGCGTGTTTTTACTAATTAAATGCTAGAGATATTTAATTTTGTCTACTGTACTTAAATCAAAGCTCAAACAGAAATTTTAATAATGATTGTTTAATTTTCATGTTTTACCTTCGGGACAGCAAATGTAAGCAAATTTTGAAAATGATCCAGATAATTTTAGTTAGAAAATACCTAATAAATTTCTAAGTAATTGCACACAAATAAGTAGTGGGAAAAACTCTTTAGTAAAATATGAAATTGTAACTATTTAAATTGGGAAAAAGCTTATCAATTAAGAATTAGAAATAATTTTTACAACCAGGGAAACAAATTTTAAAAGTCAAAAAAGAAATTATTTCAGTTTCACTCGAGTTCTATTTAAAATTCTCAACTCCAACATCAATTAGACATTGTTAAGTTGATTCTTAATCACTTCCCGTCAGAATTGTTGTCAAATTGCCAAAGCTCCTCACTTCCATGCCGAGTTGTCTGAGATGTGTTTTATGAGACTTCCGAGAATGTTAATAGAGGAGTTGACAAATTGCGACATCTATTATCGTGCTTTAATGAAGAAATGAGTGACGAACGGTTTGATAATGTTATCCATCACTTTATTTTGGATTGAAAAAAAAGTCAGCGTGCTTTTATTGATCATTGGTATTTTTGTTGGTTGTGCAGAGTATCTAAGTCTGAAATACATTCTAAGGCTTTGTGTGAAAAGGGAATACTACTTATTTAATTTTTTAAAACGCGTTACAGAGTAAATCGCCATATTATATCGGAAACTCGTTGTTAACTTTTTCAAATGTGTTTCAGTCAAGGATTTTGGTTGAATATGGTATCAACATATTTTAAAATAAACTAAAACGATTTTACTATTCCTCATAGTTTTATGTTTAAAATGTTTTTTATTTAAAAACACATAAAAATACTCTTCAAGGAAAAATTGCAATATAGTTTATTTTGTTAAATGTTATTTGTCGGTGTTTCTATTATTCATGATCAATCCTTATTCCTAGAATCAGTATGTAATGGTACAGTGCAAAAAAATATCAAATCCTGTTATAAAATCAAATAGGATCTCAGTCAGAGAAACAAACACAATATTACAAAATGCTTTTCCATCATCTCTTCAGTAAATATTTAAAGCAAACATTGTATTTTAATTTCAGAATCGTCCTTACTTCTATCAAAAGCTCAGAAAATGCATCTAATTTTTTAAAAAACACATTTCTACTGAAATATTTACGTCATTTCAGTTTACCTATTCGTATACAAGATTTTAACTATTCTTAAATGACGTTCTCAAGTTAAATAAAAATGTATGCCTTTGTTTAATTTCTATATTCTATTTTTTAAGTGCTTTTCTATCTCTTTAAAAGCCCAGTATTTTCCTTTCATTCAATATACTGATCTTCCCTTATCAATTAAACTATTCCTAAAAATAGTTTTATGTTGAATAAAGCATTAATCTTTCTTGATGTCCTTTATGGATGGTTAAAACGCTTTGACAACTTCATAAAGAGAAAAATTAATCTTTCAAGTACCTATTAAAAAAACAATTGGCCGTTTCATAAAACAAAAGAGTTGATTAGGTTATCTGTTATACGAATTTGATCTGAAGATGTTCTTTTTTATCACATTGAAACAAAATTGTTATAATAGATGATAGATATTAGAAATTAATTGTACATTGCCAATAGTTTATTTTAATGTCAATTTGTAAGATAATTTTTTAACAAAATTGAATTTTTGGATACGATATAATTCCTAAGGACTAATTTTGTTATCAAAACATTTTAAGTTTTTAGTCACTAACCACTCAAAATCGTTTATTTAAGAAGATTATATCACGTATGGGGCAACAAATAATGGTGAAAAGAACTTACTAAAGTTAAAATTTTTGCATCCAGTTAGAATTTAAATGTTATACCTCTCACAACAAGTAAACCATTTGAACAAAGAAAATTACCTGTCTTTGAAAATTATTTCAAGTTACTTTGCCTTGCAAAATATTTTCAAGGAATCAGCTGTATTTGCAGTTATTCATTCAGTTTGTTTTGCAAGATTCGATTGCGGTATCAAGATTCGAATAACATTGTCGTATTAAAGATATTGTTACTGTAAAATTAATTAAGGAGCTCACAATAGCAATTCACAATTGTTCAGCTGAATTTTCAAGTGCATTTGTACCAATAATAAATTCAACTTTGAAATTCTCAAATTTGAACAGGTTGAACAGGAACACAGTAATTAAGATAATAGAAAAGTGTCTTACAACGTAGCTTATTTTGACCTACTCAAATATAAAACAATTGAAATCGTAGATTTTCTAAAATGTTTTTCACTGTCATTTGAACTACATTTTAAATCAATATGAAAAAATCATGTATGATTAGAAGTTCAGTTTCCTTAATTCAAATTCTTTATAAAAACCTTTTGAACCATGACGACTTTAAGGCTTTGAGCTATTTGACTTCTATATTATGATCTATTCGTTGTAGGCTTCAATTCGAAACCGCGAATGAATTTGGTTTCTGTCATTATGCATCGTTATAGGCTTCACTTTCGATAAAAGTTAATTTTGATGGACTCCATTTATTGAGGAAAAACTATGACGTGATTTTGTTGAACTCCTCATTCAACGATATTTATTTTTTGAAAAATAATTAAATAATGTGTGTCCAGTACATACAAAATAAATGTATTCAAGTATATTCAGTGTCAGTGAACTTATAATTAAAAACTCACAGAAGTGATACTTTTTTAATACAAATTTTGGATTATTCATATGGTTAGGGGTCCCTTTAGTTCTGAATCATCAAATCTGCACTGCTATTTGTAAAATAATAATCAGCTACAATTACGAAACCGCTTTGCATATGGACACGACATCATCATCAACTATTTTTCGTAACTGTAGTACATTTAAAGAAGTTTTACTACACCCTTCGTATGATGTAATATTACTTATTAAAGTTAGAAGGGAAATATAATATTAGAAGAACCATCTCTAATCTAATCATACTGTATATTTTAACAACCATCAGAGTATTTACGACTCTCCGTTTGCACTTCTTTCTTATTTAATCTGTTGCCATTCGTGTTGCCTTGTGCACGCATAATGGCTTTTATTTCATCTGTTCACCAGTCTTTCCCATTCAACCACATTGAATATCAGCGGTTTCCTTTTCAAAAGGGGGATATTGTTTCGTTATCATCATTCATTCATATCAGGCTTTATTCTTTTGGACGTCCAAACGTGTTTGCGAAAAGATATACTCTTTTTTTTAGTTCTTATAGTTAATGATTAAATTATTATTTTTTTTTCATTGAGAACGAATTGCTTATATTCACTATTAATAAATTAATTACTTAACAAAAAGGCTTTTCTTGTACATTTAACCGACATTTCCCTGATCATTTAAAATTATCGATATCCCAAACTTGAAGGGCCAGCGAAAAATTCAAGATACTATGAATTTTCGAGATAAAATTGTGTGTTCAAATCTTTTTTTTGAAGATCATGAGCCCAAATTTGTTTCACAACATATAAATCCCTCGTGGGACAATTTTATCGATATTGTGGAAACGATTATATTTTGGTATAGAAACAGTTTGGTATAGAGACAGCGCTATCTACAAGTCTCAGAAATCAGAACACAAAATAATATTAGAGGAATATGTAATGTTTAGGGGTCAAAACATAAAGGATTTTGGATACCGCAATTATTCGTAATATCAAAAATATTTTGATTTTTTTCCTTGTTGGAAATCATCAATATTCCCTATTTCTATTAGTATACGTTTCAAATATGTAACGAATAATCTACTACGGGATGCTCAGTAGAATGTTATGAGTACAAATGAACTAAAGATTAGTTGTCTAAAATACCTGTGTTTGATAGTGGCTATTATTTGACGAAGAATAATAATTGTAGAATATCAATCAAAACTAGCTTGTATTTTTAACTTTAGTTTCTTATGATCTGAGTTACTGCTTAGAACAGAATTCGATACCTGTCAAACACTTTATAAACTAATACGGTTATTTTTATTCAGACTTTACTTAATCAAAAGCCTTTCAACTTATTTTAACAAGTTCTGATTTGAAAAGTAAACAATCCAAATATGATATTCCACCAATCCTTGTTTCCCTGAATTTTTGTTAATTACTTTCCATACAGAGATTCGTCTTTTTCTTCATCCTTAATTGCATTGTGTTAGTAATTCAGGCACGAATGCTAGATATTTTGCCATAGTATTAATTACATTTCATGAGTTCCCACATTTTTAATTGCGTATATTTGAAGTCTAAACTTCAACTCGGCAATACTTATTTTATATAGTGGGTAAAGATTGGAATGAAATTTTCAATACATAGATATTAAAGTAGTTAATGCATAGAAAAATGTTTTTTGGGTTTTGGAGTTTTTAAAATATAACTATACCTTTGCTCAACAAAATTGCGTACTTTCTCATTGATAGTTATGACTTATTTTTTCGTAAGTGCCTGGTTTGATGTTTCGAATAAATATTTACCTTTTACACTTCTGGTGTGATGGTCTGAAAACCAAGGCAAAAATTTATATAAAGAGCAATCTATGTAAGGGAAAAAGAACTTTTTCTTTTGTTTCAAAAAATATCCTATGCCTTCAAAATTTCAAGTCCTCTTTAAAATTTCAGATTTTTTTTACCAATAGTTTCGTTTGTAGATAATTTTAAATTAGGGTTGTTATTTTATGACCACACTGTATTTTGATTTTATTATATTTCTTATTAATGGGTCACAGTTGCTTTAAATATTATTCTGCTTTATACTGCTCCCATCGAAATGAACGAGCGTGCAAAAAGGGAAACCTTAGATAAGAAAAAGGAAGGAAAGTTATTAATGGTCACAAAGTCAGCAATGACTAATAAAGGAATTCCGTTCAGCTTAGTATTAATGTTGAGATAAAAATTTTGAGTCTACAAAATAGAAGAAACTAGTGTCTGCATTACACAATTATAGTAGGGCCGTTAAAGGGAAGATTTGTTCAGATTGTGATAAAATCACCAAAATTGCTGGAGGTATAGTTTAAAACATGCTGAATCCAAAATCGACCGGAAGCACTCTGGCGGAAGCGTTGTTTAGGACTTCCGGTCAAAAACAAAATGGCCGCCCGCGGGCCTATTTTCGGTTGTTTTAATGATAAAAAGATAATTTTGGTGACGAATATTATGTTTTAAAGGTCAAAGATCATGATTATGATACAAAAATGTGCAATTTATGTATAAAAAATTGATTAAAATTCAATAAAATCTCTTAAATAGTGTGATAGAGTCAATCGGTAGGTTTTTTCTCAAAACATTCGTAAAGAAGTTTTTATTTCGATGGTTTTACATGTTTTTGAGGTGCTGATTCCGAATATCAAGTTTGCTGTCACGTGGTAGGTCGGCTTTATATAAAAAATTGCAAAACATTTAAAAAAATCTTAAAATGTTTTTCATTTCTATCTTCAGATTTTTGCTTATATTTCAAAAACTTTAACTTATTTGAAGATGGTCTCAGTTACAAAGTTAAAGTAAACCAAATTTACTATAAAATTCACTATTAAACTTCCATTTTCTGAAGAATAGTAGTTCAGTTATAGAGTGCTGAAAAGCAGCTATTCTTTTGTTCTTCTGCAAAAAAGTGACAAACGTACGTTTCCACCCGATAGAAAACAAATAATATCCACAAATTTTTATGCAACATGAAAGAGAATTTCATTCCTCACTAAAATAGTGCCCTGCATTATTATTTACTGAGAAGGGGGAAGGAGACAAGCGAAAATTGCGAATAAAGTATTTTGCGTCTTACAGCCAAAACGGACCTTTCTAGCTGTTTATCTCCAATTTTCGCTTTACTTTTGGTGTATTAACCATAAGGAAAAATATTTCGGATCAATTGATGACTAAGCATGTTCAAAAAATAATTATAAATTGTTAAATATTAGATATCAAAAATTGCCTCAAAATTTTTACTTTCCTATTAGTTTTTCGTAATTTTCCAAAACTTATAGTTTCTCAAAAAAGTGCAGTACAACAAATTAAAGTAGTACGTAAGATGCATTATGGTTAATTTTTATTTTCTGACGAGTTGTTAAGTGTTCATATTAAGCGTTCTGATAATCAGTGATTTTCGCGTTTGTGTGTGTAGAAATTAAATGTTATTTCATTTGGTATAAAATGTTTGAAAATAATTTTTATTTATTTAGAGATTTAGTGGCGAAATAGAAAGATTAACTAATATGCTTGTTATAAGAAATTTTACGTGCTTAAAATTTGGTGCACTGTACTTTTTGAGAAAAATGTGGGGCAATTTTTGATTTGAAGTGACCTTTTAAATAAAAATAAACCTTAAATTCGGATTCAACACCATATGAAAACAAATGCAATATCAGTACATTTAAACATTCCTATAAATTAATTAATAATTAAATAAACGTACGTTTGTGACTTTTTTGCAGAAGAACAAAGGAATAGCTGCTTTTCAGCACTCTATAACTGAACTACTATTCTTCAGAAAATGGAAGTTTAATAGTGAATTTTATAGTAAATTTGGTTTACTTTAACTTTGTAACTGAGACCATTTTCAAATAAGTTAAAAGTTTTTGAAATATAAGCAAAAATCTGAAGATAGAAATGAAAAACATTTTAAGATTTTTTTAAATGTTTTGCAATTTTTTATATAAAGCCGACCTACCACGTGACAGCAAACTTGATATTCGTAATCAGCACCTCAAAAACTTGTAAAACCATCGAAATAAAAACTTCTTTACAAATGTTTTGAGAAAAAACCTACCGATTGACTCTATCACACTATTTAAGAGATTTTATTGAATTTTAATCAATTTTTTATACATAAATTGCACATTTTTGTATCATAATCATGATCCTTGACCTTTAAAACATAATATTCGTCACCAAAATTATCTTTTTATCATTAAAACAACCGAAAATAGGCCCGCGGGCGGCCATTTTGTTTTTGACCGGAAGTCCTAAACAACGCTTCCGCCAGAGTGCTTCCGGTCGATTTTGGATTCAGCATGTTTTAAACTATACCTCCAGCAATTTTGGTGATTTTATCACAATCTGAACAATTCGGGTGTTTTTTTCCCTTTAACGGCCCTACTAATTAGAAGTTATATTTCTAGTTTGAATAACCGACCTTTCTGTCTTGAAACAGTTATTATTTGTAAAAATTCTCAAGACTTGGGTTTTTAAAGTAAAAGGGGAATGTGTGTATCGTTTTACTTTAAAATTAATAAAAATGTTTGGGAAAACTTGTCTCATCAACTTAAGTATAATAATAAATTAATTCATACGTTAACGTAAAATTCATCCTGTTTAATTCAAAAATAAAGATTTTTGATTAAATAACTTAAAAAATTCTTACTTTATTTTCCTAATTTCTTAATACTATCAATGCATACGATATTATAGTTTACATTTCACTTATTAGTAGTTTTCAAGGGTTAAATCATATTCTGATTTACTGCAAGATTATGGGCAAAGTGATTAATCGGGCATTATTAATAATGCCCGAAGTGGAGGCGGGCAAAGTGATAAATCTCATTCATAAATTCTACTGAATTTATCACATTGCCCGGGCATTATTAATAATACTCGGATTTATCACATTGCCCGTAACATATATATTGTAATCAAGTAGTACATTAATGAAATAGTCTTTTACAATACAGTAATCTAAATCCACATCATTTTCCTTGAAAAGTACTACTTCTAAAGATCAACGTTGAATGAACTAGAAACTTAGTTACTATTTTAAAACGTTTTAAATTTTTGTTATAGGATAAATTTAAAAGTTTCTTAAAGGCATGTTTTTTATCTTAGTTGGTTGACAGTAGTTATTATATTTGCTGCATAATTTTTTATTAAAAGATTACGATGAAATAATTGATAATCTAGAAAAGAAATAGGTATTTCAAAAACAGATTTATTTTATTATTTTGGGGGAAATTAAGCTGTATTGTTAAGGGGGGTTGTGCTGTGTTGTAGAAATGAAAAGAGCTAGCTTCTCTCGCTGAGATCATCTGGAAAAGAAATGTGAATAAGTTCCGGGGATTGGTGAGCGATAGCAAGTAGGGGGCCAAAACCCCCTAGTTTTTCAAATTTTGTCAGATTTTCAAGCAGTATGGTATGATTTTGTTTGTTCTGTTAGAAAATAGTTTAATAGCTAACTCTCCAGCTCCTTTTTCCTAAATTATAATTCTGAGATTGAACTTTATTATTGGTATTGAGAAACAATAAATCTAAGGCTCCATTATTTCTTTTATCTCTTATGCAGCATTTATCACTCACTATCATATGTTAGATGATCGACAATAGCTTTGTGACACAATTAAAGTAGATCAATAAAACACAGAAAATAAAAAAAAAATTACAATTGTGCTTCCTTTTTCCTAGTAACTATTTGAGTATGTTGCCAGGTTATCTAAATTAATACATTCTAGAACAAAATATTCTTTATTCATTTACTTTTTATGGTTTTTCGAGTATTTTCTTTGAAAGTTATCTCGGAACTATATTTTTTTAACAAAGATATGCGGTTTATATCTTTTTTATTCTTTTTAAATGGGGAAGATAAAATTTCAAATTTAATAGTGTAGTCACTAATTTGTAATCACTAGTTTAATAGTGTATGTTAAGTTGCCACAGTTTGATGAAATCAAACAGTTCAATTTAATAAATTGTAACTAATAAGATATCTTAATGGACTGCCCTAAATAAAATAGGTTTGGTTTAGTTGTAGTTTTATGGCGCAAGTAAATAAATAAGTTTTAAGTACAATAAAAGTATTATTTGAGTGCGTAAAAAGCCAAGATGTCCAAGTGACGATTCGGGATGAATGAATTTATGCAAAGTCGCTTGGCAAACTTGCAAGTTTCACTTTCCCTTGGCTTCCAAAGATAGTTTGGTAGCAATGATAAATTAGAGTTCAAAATATCATACCAAAGAAGTTTGTTAAATCAAATTTTCAGTACTTACAATTTTATTCTCCCGCATAGTAAACTTTTCACTCACATCGTCCCTTGTTACCTCTCTTTCACTCATCGTTACACCTTCTCACACTTAACTAATTTCATGGTTATACTAATTACTTGGTGATCCATCACCAAGGGAAGCTTGTTTTTGATTTGTATGTTGTTAAATGAAGAATATTTTTATCTTTTTTGTTGTTTCTGTAACTATGGAAGAGGAAATTACGCTGTAATCATTAGTATTACTTATCATTTTAAACACAAATAAGGAAATGAATGGATATTTGTACTTTGATGGGTTTGAAAACTTTGTCATTCGGTCAACCGGAAAGTCTTGTCGCTTCATGGAGCGTCTGTATACAATGTATTTTTTGGTACTTTTCCATTATGTTAAACCAGTAAGATACTTCAACTTCTATCTAAAGCCAATTTGGCGAATTTTGGCTCTTTTTTTAGTTAGCTCACTTTTCGAGGTTTCCTAAATTCTACGATTAATAAGAATTTGTTTACTTCAAGCTGCCATCTATAGAAAACTTATTATAACTTAAATTCAAAGTAATTTAACTTTTAATTAGAGTGTATTTAGATTGTATGGATGATCTTATATGTTTCATAAATTGAAACTTCTTTTATACTACTATTGTTGAGCGGCTGTCAGAGATCTAGATTCGAGTAAATAATTTTTCTTAATGGAGGGTTAGGGGTAGTGATACGGCAATTTTATATGAATGGTTGTGATATATAACTATCCAGATGGCTCAGAAATATTAAAATCTAAAATTAAAATTTAGAAAATCTTATTTAGATTTTTCCCATGATACGTTTGAATAACTTTAAAATTTAATTGTTTAAAGCAACTAGCCTGTTGATTGCACTGAGCTATAAACAAACTGGAGTGACAACTGAGCGTGCCGAAACCGCATCACACCTTATCGAAGTTTGTGTCTACGCGGAAAAGATTTCCATCTTCTTTTAGTTTTCCCCATCTGTTGGCACAATTGTATGCACAGCATGATCGGACCATTCTAAATGTTGCTCAAAATATTTTTAAAAAAGGGGGTTTTCTAGAAATAGTTCAACTCACACAATGTTAGTCAATGGAGAAATTCGTTTGTTTTGCCCGGTTCGCTCAAGCGAACCGGGCAATTGTGACCATCCGCGCCGGCACGTTCGGTCGCATGTTATATCATCAGAGGTTGTCACTCCAGTTTTTTTATAGCTCAGTGGTTGATTGTAATTTAAAAATCCTAATTTTAAGAAAAATACTAAGCTTTGAGTTGAAAAGAAACGAAGTAACAAGTTATCATAGATTTAAGGAAAGCCTATATGGAGATCAATTTCAAATACAAGCCAAGATGCCAAATTGACATTTGATACTGTTACAGTTTATGTTGATCTCACATAATGGAATAGAGGTAAAAAATATAATACATAGACACTCGCAAGCACGACATTACTTTCCCGATTACCTAATATTAGTTTTGTGTGACAACTCTTTATAACTTTTGTTATTATGTTTTTAATACCACCAAGATTTCCAGGCAGGATTGTCAGTTTGAGGAAGTTGTATGTTCGAGTTTCCCTCACTTTTATGTTGAGTAAAAACTGGTGGTACTACTTTATATGCGTCATTTAGAATAGTGAATAAAAATTCACCTTTGCTTTACACCCAGCGTATACCTCCATCCATTAAAGGAATTTTAAACCTCAAGCCTCCATAAAAAATACATCACAATTCATTCACTTAATCAGGTCTTATCTATAATTTTGGCTATTTTTTTAATCAGCCGTTTCTTGGGGATTTTCGACTATAAACTGCCACAGATAAAATATAAGTAAAATATATTTCCTACGTGTTAGACATCAACTAGAAGTTTGACTTTTCAATTTATTTTATGTAAAAAACGCCGGAATCGAACGATTTTGTTGGTTTACAGCCTGGTCTTATTGAGTTGTATAAGAATAGTTAGAAATTTGATACTCAAGGGTGTTTCAGTTGGGTTCAATTTAGATCTGAGGGTTCAGAGTGGATCAGTACAGTCGATGGCAATAAACTTCTTTACTGAAAATATATAAGTTTATGGGTGGAGTGTTGAACATGAAGGTGACGAACTAACAAGTCCAAAAGAATCCAAGATGACCAACTCCCACCACGTTTCTTCTTCATTGATGTGAGCAATGGCTTTCTCAAGAAGAAAGAGAAAAATATCACCCAGACTGATTGATCTACTTGATGCACCGTATATTTCAGATTAAAACAATTGACCCCTCATTTCACCCAACTTTATTTTCTGTCCCCATTCCGATCTCTCCTCAGCCACCCTGTCCAGCTCCACGTCAACCCAACTTCCCTCCAAGATCTCCAATGACGTCATACTCGATGTTGCAACACACGTTCGTCCATTGCCATCACTCTCTGCCGCATCCATGCTGCTTTCTGATCTTGGTTTCT
This sequence comes from Tetragnatha montana, assembly GCA_963680715.1. NCBI lineage: Eukaryota > Metazoa > Arthropoda > Arachnida > Araneae > Tetragnathidae > Tetragnatha > Tetragnatha montana. The sequence continues at coordinate 34,372,650 of OY796685.1, forward strand.
GTATCCGACGTCCCCCGAAAAGGAAACCGCCAATCTCTGCTCCAGAAAGGGAACCCACTTTATCTTCGGGTGAATTCGGAAGTGCTTCCGTCCACCGCCGGCCGATAGCCGACCGCAGAGGTCTTTTGTGAGAAGATCGGCGCTGTGCTTTGAAAAGTAAGTGACGTTGAAGAACTGTTGTCGATTCTCCGTATAGCGAAAGCCTATATTCTGTGGAGAGGAACGGTTTGATGATCTTTTCGTGGACAAGTAGGTCTTGCATAGATTTCCAACTCGTTTGAGGCTTTTTTCAAGTTATGAATAGGAATCGAGAAGGGATTTTTGTGTGTGGTTAATCTATGGAAGTAAGAGTTAGAGAAGTGACTTTAAGAAGTAAAACATTGAAGCCAAAATCGTGGTTGTACGATCCATTCAATTCCAGAGCTTGTTGTTTTGAACAGCTCTGTTCACAGGTTGACAGTGTCCGTAATCCAGTTTCCAACTCGTTCCGACCAGTTTCACAGTTGACGTTATAGCACAGAAGACCTACGAATAGCTCCTTATTGGCTTCGTATATTTTGCTGTTTGGAATAATTTTAGTTCGGATCCTTTTTGGGGCTCAATTGCTAATTTCTTTATTTTTTGAAGAGCTTCACTATATTCCTACTTCCATGGGTAATTATGAATTCTTATTTATGTAAACCTGCAAATACACCTCATCTAAGTAAATCTTTCCAACAAAAAATGAAAGATCGTAAATTAGTTATCAGTTAGGGGGTTCATAGATTCAAGTTTCATGGTTTGATCATAGATCATCACACGTCTTCCCAACATTTTTACTGGAATATTTTGACTTTACTCCCTTAAAAACGGAATACTATCACCAATAAAAGCTGTAGTAGATCCCAGCTACATAGAATCATGTATGTAAACAATGGGAGAATCTTTTCCACGTACTTTGTTTAGAAATGCTTCAGCTTATAGAGATCTTGGGGTATGTGTTTCCATGTTTCTCGCTCAATGAAAAATCTATTATCCCGTCGACCGTTCAGCGGCCATCTGATTCGGCGGCACAGCTATAGAAGAGTCAGTGGGCTTGGGTAACGTTTTCGAATTCAGGGCCACGGTAAACGATATAATACGCAAGAACCGAAAAATCTCAGACAAATTTTACTAGTTTTTTTAGGGATTTTTGTGCTTTAAAAGCATGAAAACCTGGAATAAACGTGTCTATAATAGTAGATAATGAGGGAATTGCACGTTTTTTTTTTTATTTTAATATGATAGAGGATGAAAATCCATGAAAAATGACGTAAAAATTATTGAAATCGGAAAACTATTCCCAAAGATATTAATTTTTAAAATGTCGTTTCCAGTATTGGCGGGAAAAACAGTAATTTCGTTATAGCTGCTGTGTGACGTCACAGCGCTTGGACCCACTTGGACCTGCTATGTTATTGTATGCTTAGCTTGCTTTATTCTGCTATTCTTCACAAAGTATTAACTAAAAAACTATGATATTTTAAAGACACATACAAATATTTTTTATAAAAAGATTGGCATTTTGTTTTTCAAAAAATATTAATTTGTTTTGGAATAATTAGGATTAAAAGTTTAAATTTTTTCTTTTTCTGGCCGTTCACTAGAGAAACAGACGAGTTTTATGCGTGTTTTGGTTTTATGATAAGTCTGATTTCTTTTATTTTCAACAATTCACTTTCGACGGCGCTGTGACGTCAAATCCCGTTTTTTGATCACATGACTTTACTAGTGTTTTGGCAAAAATAAAATCGAATTTTAAGTTATTTAAAACATATTTTTGAACTTTACAATCTGATATTTGAGAGTTTTACACTATAACGTATCAAAAAAGTGTAAAATTAAGCAAATCCCTCACCTATGCAATTCCCTCATTTGATTTTTTGTTTAATTTCATTGGTATCTAGTGGTGAAAAATGGTTTCTCATCACAAAATCCAATCAACATCATCAGTATCTGCTACCACCTGTAATGCTCAAAAATTTAAATCTCTATAGCAGTAAATCTCTCAATCCGAATATTTACGATGTGAGATCTAAATTATGAAGACCCGACTTGTTATGTGGTGTCCAGAAATGATTGGAAAACAAACGGCACAGCTTCGATAAGTCCTCCAGCTGCCATGTTTACCCACAGCTCCCACACCAACATGCTTAAGTGTTGTCATTATTTGAGCTGTGGGTAAACATGGCGGCTGGAGAGCTCTTATCGAAACTGTGCCAAATAGGCATCTCCATAATCTTATGACCATACACTGGGACTTGATATTTTCTCTTTTGTGGACAGAATAGTGTTTTCTTTTGTCCATTGGCTTACGCAATAATCCTTTGGTTGATTTGAGGGATGATAGTTTTGTGGATATGGTCGTACCCTCTATGTTTCCGATTGCACTATACGGTCCCAGTTAAAAACAGGCATTTTGTTGATAAGGTATATTTTCTGTACTATGTGTAAAAGGTGACTAACATCCGGTTTGTAAACATACATAGTATAGTTTGTAGTGTAAGATACCCATAGCCCACGTTTTCCCTACTGACCTAATTTATTATCGGCTAAATTTGTACAGCTGAGCAGAAGGGGTAGTCTGGCTACAAACTGGAATAAATCGAAATAAAGCTTTTTATACTAATTCCATAACAATTAAAGTATGAGGTTTCCGAGGTTAGACATCTCTCAAGGTGAAGAAGTGCGTAAGTTCTTAATGATTATAATGACTTCCCATTTTATACTATGTACTTTAAAATTACTATATTTCTTCATTTTGATCAGTAGAAAAGAAAAACACTAGCATATATTTTTTCATTTGCGAATTTCTGTCCCTTTGAAGTATTGAACATGTTCTTGTAGTTTCTAAGCCTATACTATGATCTAATAGCACATCACTTAGCAGCATGGGCGAATTTAAGGGGGGGCGTGGGGGGCAATGCCTCCCCCTTTAACTTTTTGAGAAAATTCAGTTTTTGGAAGGGAAAATCATGTTTCCAAAGCCATCAGAGACAGCTTGCTCCCCAAGGTTTCCAGTTTGGCCCCCAGGGTCCAAAATCTAAATTCGCCCATGCATAGCAGACTACTTAAAGATAGACTAAGCAGACTTCTAGAACTTGTTGTCTTGCACTGTGTTGTCTTGGAACCAAAAAACTTAAAAATTAAAAAATGTTGACTCTAATTATTTCAACTGAATTTATTGGTGTTTAAGAAGTCATTAGAGTAAAAGATTCAGATACCTATTTGAATCGTATTTCTATTGTATAATCACCAAATAATTTTAACTGGAAATTAAAGACCTTATTTAAAACACAGACCAATCATTGAAAAAATTAAAACCATATTAAAAAATATTGTTCACTTTAAAAAATTTTATAGACTTGTTCCCTTTTTAAAACTTAAGAAATTTCAGTTAAAAAAATCTTAAAACCACTTAAATTAAAAATTAAATTATATTTCGACTTTAGTTCACAGCCCAAAAGTATTATGAAGCTGAGTCATTTTTACCCTCTCCCCACTTATGAGTAGAGAGAAGCTTGGAGATTTCTTTAGCACAAAAGGTCAATTTGCCTTTTTTAACTTATTCTTTTTTTCAAACTTACGATTCATTTGTGGCTTAACACATTTAAATGTAATCATGAAAATTTAATAATTCTGACTTAGAAAATTCTTCTTACTAAATTATGTGTCACTTGTTTTCAAAAGTCTTATAGTATCAGAAATCAAATTTCATATTACATTATGTATATTTTCCCCCCTTTGCCATTTTAAGATCTCTGGCTCTGCTCGGAGAATTCTTCCCCTTCGAAAATCTATACTCCGATTACATCAAGGAGATAGCCAGCTGTGTTACGCATACACTTACACATGGTTACCTTTAGTTCTCCCGTGGACACGACACCAACCAACCAACCAAACCCCCCCTTTTCCTTCACTTTATCACGCATATTTTCTAATTCCTTATCGAGTTACAATGTGGCAATTCCAAAACAGGCTTTTGCTGATAACTACGATAATATGTTTCCAATCCTGTCCATTCGTATTTGGCACTATGTCATTAATGTACACTTTGCTTATCATTGAGTAAAAAGTGAGAACGGATGGACATGGCGCTGCAAAGAATCCGGGACTGACATTGGTTTTTGACTGTTACGTAAACGCACTTTTTTTTTTACTTGCCTTAACGATAAAAGCTTAGGTTTTTTGGCTTTTTTGAGAATTTTCTCTCACACGGCGTGATGTTAAGGATTAGAATTAAAACACTTGTAAATATATTTTGGCTTCTCGAGGAAATTTTACCTCGAAAAGATCTCAATGATTGAAAATCTTTTATTTTCCCAGAGGCAGATTAGTTAACAATTTCTTGGAGGAAACTTTGTTCAGAGAAGTTTCATCATTCTTGTGTAACTGGTAAACTGTAGAATTTCGAGGAGAAAAACTTGTGTTCTTTCATTACGGTAAAACTTAAAAACAAAATATTTATAGTTTCTTTTGAACTCCTTAAAGAAGCTAGTCTTATTTCCGCAAAAAAAAAGTATGCTTTAAACTGTTTTTCTGATATATATGTCGTGTTTATTTGGAATTTATTTAAAACAATTGAATGAGATTAAATTATAAGAGTTTTGATTCTCTGTTCGGTTTTGGTTTGAAAATTTAAATTTCCTAACTTGGCTATTGAAAATCGTATGAAAACCTCTTTCATTTACTTGAAAATTTGGATTTATAACATTATTCATTATTTCCCATAGCAATATACATTATAGAATTTATAGAAATATTTGTATCCTTACAGATTGTTTTTAAAGCTAATAAAATGATCCGGCACAGCCAGACCGTATTGATTAGATTAGTTTTAGGATATTTATTATAACCTTTGATCGATGACAGGGGCACGGGGTATTCCCAAGGTATTTAGCCAAGTTATTTTACCACTCCCAAGGTATTTAGCACGCCTCCCCAGAGTCTTTCACCTACTTTTCCTAAGGTGATCTTAAAGTGTTTGATATTTTTTTTTAGGCCACTAGCCCTGCCGGCGTGCTGGCCTAGTGGTTAGAGTATCTGACTACGAAGCCGGCCGTCGTCAGGGGTTCGAATCCCCACTCGGGCATGGATGTTTGTGAGTGGAGATGGATGAATGTGGCTCCCCTGTAAAAAGGGGTTGTTCGAGCGAATGGTGTGTGTGGCGTGGGCAACAGTACTTCACGTCCGTGTATTCGGTTCACAGATGCCCACTGGGTAAAGCGAAGTAAGTATACTGATTTCGGCATGTTTAGAGTAATGTCATAGTGAGTGTGTGTGTGTGTTGTGCTCTGCCATTGGAACTAAAAAAAAAAAAGTTGGTGATGCTAAAAGAACGGGTGTGAACCAGATTCTTAATTGACACAAACAATACATCTCTCGACATCTCTCATTATGCTCGTATAATCAATCAAATCAATCATTAGCTGTCCCTCTAAATCCTCTTAAGGGGACATCCATAAATTAAGTGAGGTCAAAAAGGGGGAGGGGTTTGGAAAAATCTCACCAAATCTCACCAAGGGGGGAGGGGGGTCGATTAAAATCTCACGTCAACTACTTTTTAAGTTAGAAATTAAACGATTTTCTTTGTTTTTTAAGTATGAGAAAGTAATATCATTTTTAAAAAGTTGTAGATAAATCTCACGTGGGGGGGTCCAGCAAAATATCACTAAATCTCACCAAGCCCCCTTGGTGAGGGGGGTCCAGATTTTGGAAAAAACACCTCATATAATTTATGGATGTCCCCTAAGGTAGTCACCGTTCACAAACTCAGTGACTACATAAAATCGTTTTCTCCCACCTGAATGACCCATTTCGATCCTCGTTTTCCCCATCTTTTATTACACTGCCTCCCCGTAGCTATAAAGGCTCCGAATCTGAGCAAACAACAGGATCGAATGCCATCAACATGTGAGCAAATGAACGAGCATGCTGCTGGGGCAGTCCAGGCATGCACGGGGGAAAAACACGTGTCCGTCGATTGTTTTCAAAGTTTTTCCTCCGCACAACCAACTCGCTTTCACTTTTCAGTTTATTGAAGTTCCTTTTTTTATCAGATGTTGAGCAAAATTTCAATTTCGAAGTGTGGTTTGTTGATGTTTTTATTCTGAGGAGGTTATCGTCAGGGTCAAGGATGTGCTGTTAGTTGTTTCGGCATTGTTCGACAACCAACTGTTATTTAAATGTAGAGAAAATGGTTTTATGCATAATTGCTGCGTATTTCTTAAGAACTTGAAATCATTTCAAGAAATGTTAAAATTTGTATAAAATGCGAATGATGAAATGTTAATTTCAATTATAACCGGTGCAAATGGAACCGGGTCTAGCTAATTTATGGTAAACGGGTAGAAATGTAGATAAAAATTATTAATTTTTTTGCTGGAAATTTACTTTATTTGTTAAAATATCTATATTTTTTATTTATAAATTTTCACAAATCAAGAGTTCAATAAATGTTTCTGATAAAAGTTTGAAATTTGGCAATATCTACATAATTTCGTCTTTGCATTTTTAATGTGGCACAAATTACAATTTCAGTCGATTAAGAGGGATTCTAGCGCAATTATCTTAACTACAACTTAACTTGAAATCTAAATTTTTAATTAAAATCATTTTACATTTCAGTTTTTCAGTAAAGGATGAGGTTGATGTGGCACTGATCTTTATCCAACATAAAATGATTTGATAGTTTTAAACTAGACCTTATAGATATTTATTCAATTTCCTTAATAAGAGACAGAGGTAGTTTAAAGTATTTTGGATAAGGATGCGTTCATTCCCCGGGAATTAGTTCATTTTTTTATCAAAGAAAAGAAAATCCACCTTCAATGAAATAGTTAAATATTTGTCATACGTTTTTTTTTTTTGATAATGTGTTTTAACTTTCCTAAATTTATTATCATGTAATGATCGATAATGTTGTGAAAAGTCATTGATTCTTATTCAAATTTAGGTTTAATTGTAAACAAAGGATTGTATTCTGTTTAAAATTTTAAAAAGGGAAAAGTTTTGATTAAAATGATAACCTAATGATTATCGGCATCGTTTAATTCATTTTTTTTTACAAATCAAAAGTTATTAATAAATTTTTAATTCATTGAACTTCTGCTTTTCTGGCAGAGTATTTCTGCTGCTATAGATCAACTGTTATTAAATTATTGTTTGAAAAAATATTTGTCATTGTTTCCCAATGACCTTATTTATGGTCTGCTATATAAGAATAATAAATTGATGCAGTGTTAGCAGTGTTAGGTACCTTTAAGAAACATCGGAGTTCAAATAATTTAAGTGAAAATCTTGTGTTATTTTTTTATATTTAGAATCATTTATTTAGATTAATTTGAAAGATAAATTTAGTGAGAATTTCCACCCCTCCCCCCTTCAGCAGATACAGAAATTTACTTTCTTATAATGCCTGTAGTTACATCTATAAAACATACTTTATATACATTATGTGATTAATTTTTAGCGTCATTTCAACCCTATAATAGGTAGATTCAAGGAACATGGAGGGCACTATGGTCCCTTAACTATTTCAGGATATTCAGTTTATCATATAGTCTAGTAACCAGGTATCAAATAAGAGGTGTTGCAATATATATATATGTTTATATGTTATATATATATATATATATATATATATATATATATATATATATATATATATATATATTCCCCTCAATGGTTGTATGGATTTTTGAGGGTGCTGAATCCAATTATAAATTTTATTATCAAAACTTCGCATTATAACATTAAAAAATATTGAAAAAGTGTCAAAATTTTACCGATTCTTTATTTTTCTGGTAAAACATAAAAAGGCATTTCTCAAGAAAACAGTCAATGCAAAATTTTAATAACATAAAACAAACAAGCTACAAAAAAAGTTCAATTTAACTTTTACTTAGCTTGTGTCATCTTCTTTAACTTTTGTAATGACTATTTTCATATAGTGCCTGCCCTAGTTTGTTTTACAAGCTAAGAACGAAAATCCTCGGTAAAAGTTTCACATTTTTAAGACTTTTCTCATAGTTGTCAGAATTTTTTCACAAAGTATATATTAAGATTCAGCACCTTCAAAATCATATAAAACCGTTGAGAAAAAAACTTCTGCGTTTTCTTTCCTAAAGAAACTACCTGATGGTTACTGGACTTCGTGGTAAAAGGTTATTTATCCTATAGCCATCAAGGACAGTATGTCCCTAAATTCTCCAGCCTTTACTCTAATATCTCCCCCCCCAAATCCACCATATGGATCCCTTCCACTACCTCCATTCCATGGGCGTCATTTAGGGGGGGCAGGGGGGGGGCAATTGCCCCCCCCCCAAGGTTCTACTCTTAAGTGAAAAATTGCTGAGAGTCCCTTGAAAATTTTGTAACTTCCACAAGGAGCATCAGATTTAACTCAAAACGTCCCAAAAGGAGTTAAAGCACTACTTTTGAGGGTCAAATTTCAAAATTTTCTGGGGGAGAACCCCCAACCCCCCTCCTGACTTTTGATGTCTGTTATACAATGTGTCTCCCTTGAAAATTCTGCCGCTTATAAGAAGCAGTTCCCTTGAGTTTAAAGCCCCTTGGAGTCTGGTCTAAAGGGAAATTTTCAAAAATTTTTACTTGGGGAGGATCTCCGCCCCCCCTTGAAAATTTGAAGTTCATTTATAACTTTTTTTCTCTAGAAAATTCTATGCTTTACAAGGAACTGTTCTTTTTGGATGTAACACAAAGGGCCTCAAAATGAGCTGAAACACTACTTTAAGAGGCAAATTTCCAAAAATTTTCTGGGGGAGAACCCCCAGACCCCCCCTTTAAAATTTTTAAATATATATGTTATATAGTATATTTAACTTGAAAATTCTGCCGCTCACAACAAGCGGTTCCCTCTGGGTGCTCCCCAATGAGGTTGCAAAGGAGATAAAACACTAGTTTAAAGGGAAATTTTCAAAAAAAATTCTGAGGGAGGACCTCCGGCTCCCATTGAAACTTTGACGTTTATTTGTAACTTTTTTCTCTAGAAAATTATGTGGTTTACAAGAGGCTGTTCTCTTCGGATGTAACTTAAATGTTGTAAAAATGAGGCAAAATTTCAAAATTTTTCTAGGGATGACTTGACCCCTAGACCCCTCATTTTTACTTAGAGCTCATGATGTTGAGTCACCCCCCCCCCAAAAAAAAACAAGTCTGGTTACGGCGTGGCTCAGCCCACTTAAAAAAAATACTTGCCCCCCCCAACCAAAAACTGAAATGACGCCCCTGCTCCATTCCCTATAGTATCGCAAATAGAATAGAAAACGTTCCATAACTGGACTTCCTCTGCTCTTCCGACCTTGCAAACAACATCACAGCCGTTCCGGAATCGGGCATTCCAACTCCACAAAACGCAGACCGCTTCATCTGACGCGCTGGGCAACAAACAAAAGCGAGTGTTTGGCGTTTTTGTGAATGAAAAGAAAAGCCGGTCAGCGTGTGCCATCTCCCGCTTCCTGCTCAGCCGACGCACTCTCGCTCTCAGTCCGCCGTCATTATTAATCTTGCACAACAGCCGAGCCATCCAGGAAGCGCGACATTGAACCAACTGCTTGGAAGGTTAGGTTTAGGGAAGTGGTTGCGTTGGAGGTTATCTAACTTCCATCGGGCTCTATTTGGAGTGTTGGTTTAGATTTGCGATATGCAATATCCATAGATTTTGGTTTTATTGCCCAAAAGCACACCTGGAGCATGTATGGGTCAATTTAGCCAGTAAAGGAAGGCCCTTCGCCCAACGGGAGTGTTTGGGGAAAATATTGTTATTTTAAAATTTGGTTAAAATTTTCAATTTTAAAATCTGATTACAAAACACGTATATAAATTAATTTTTTAAAAAATTACATTTGGTTCAAGTGAAGTTCTGATGTAGAAAACTGTCAAAGGAGGCGGGCGCACGGTTGGAGTTTGGAGGGAAAACCAACATTACCAGCCAACCAACATTACGCCTACAAAACCCCGGCTCACGTAGGGCGAAATGGGGTCGAATCCTCTCCCCAGCTAGACCCTTACCACGACTCCTGAAAAAATCTACATCAGAAAGCCTCAGAACAGTAAGAAATACTACCAAATAGCATATTTTTGATAAAAAGTCAAAACTTTAGGTCGAGGTTCAGAACAGAAGATATTATTTGATAGTGCTAAAATTTCATACACGAGTTACAGTTATGGATAGGCAAGATTTCCGCACTATTACGATTTGGTCTGCTGAAATAAGTGCGGTTCGACGTACCTTATCGTGATACCCAATTATTAAGATCATTGATATTTACTACTTAGCTAGCCTATTGCAACATATTTTCGTAAATCTATTATTCCTTCATATCAAGTAGTTTCAACCAAAATGAAAATGTAGTTTCAACCAAAATGAAAATGTAGTTTCAAATCAAATGTATTCAATTTGAAAGGAAAAAAAATTCCCCTAAGGAATTTTCATTATCATTCCTATACTTATGTTCAGATATAATAAGCATTGTTTCACAAATGTATTTGAATGTACTGCCTTTTAAATTTATGGCGAAACAACAGAAGATAACTGCTTATTGGGTTAGATTAGTACCTTTATTTCAAGGTCCCAAACAAGCTTTTTTTCATTGATCAAAATCATTCCCTAACAATGCACTACTCAGTTATCCCATTTGGATATTTATTTCATGTCTATAAATAGGCACTTGTAAGCAATTTAATGTAATATTTCAGTTCTATTAAAGTTATGTAAAGAAATTGTTCTAAGCTCAACTGTGCGATCACAATAATTAAAAAAAAACTTTTTTTTTACCTCTTATACCAACTTTTCATGCCACTTTTTCATGCTTATAACATTTCAAAAGTCAAAAATAATGTTTGTTTGTTTTTTTGCACTATCCAATATACTTTATAGATACCTGTGGTTATTAGATCATTATTTGAAAATAGAAGAATTTATTTTGTTATTAAAATTGGAACTAATTCTAACTGAATTCATTTACTACAATCATAGCACAAGGTTAACGCTTTTACAGCTTATTTAATAAAATTTAATTTTTAAATAGAAATTTCGGCTATTTAAGGATGACATGATTTATCATGTAATGTTACTCCACCATATTATCGCAGCGAAGTATTTCCTAACCCATAATGATGCGATAAAATCGCATAAATTCAGTAAAAAGTTTCTCGCTTACCTTGATGAAGAACATTGCTAGGAAAATAATTCTAAAAGTATGTATATTTTACAGGCAATGTGATACATTCATTGGAATTTATGAATGAAATTTATCAGTTTGCCCGCCTCCACTTCGGGCATTATTAATAATGCCCGATTAATCACTTTGCCCATAACATATAAATGCTTCAATAGGTATTGCCCCCTGTTGGGATTTAAATTTAAATCGTTAAAAATTATGATCGCCAGTGATTATTAAAACCTTGATTTTTCTTTTCTGATCTCAGAATGATGATCCGTATTTGATGAAAAATGTTTCCTGTTTTAAAAGAGCAAATAAAAATTTTGATCAGATTTCGAGGGGGGGGTTCCTCGGTCTCTATAATTATCTGCATATTATTAAAACTTTAAAAAATCCTTACATTTTTCTGATAAAGATAATTCATAAAAATTTCTTATACTGAGCTCTTTAATCTTTGAAAGCTGAATAACTGAGATATTCTAGTGATAATATTTCAGTTATACTATTTTACTGGTGAGAATGGTCAGGGGAATTTAATTATAGAAAGAGGATTTTCACGTCCTTTCAATTCGTACATCAAAAATCTGTTTCTGTTTTTGTCTGTATTTCAAGATACTTGAGCAAAGATTCCCGGTGAAATTTCAAAGAATTTCAATCATTTTTGACTGCCAGGCCAAGAAATGTGAAAACACTTAAAGCTCCCTGTTATCTTATGGAAAAAAACTAAATTAACTAAAACAAAGAGATGACATTGCATCTAAATTTTAATTACATATAATACTTCAACTCTAGCTCATCGCAAAGTTTATCTATTTCTAAATTTCATTCAAACAGACAAAAAAAGAAGCGAGGAAATAAAAACGTGGTAAAATAAACTTGATGCATGTTATCCTTCTTAGGATACACAATCCGTGTAGAAACAATGTAACACAATTCTCGCAAATTCTTGATTTTCAAACTTGCCTAAAGATGAACATTTCCAAAACCTTCAGATTAAGTATACGAAGGTTCCAAATTGACGACGGAAGTCCTTTCTTATGACAGGAGTCCTTAAAAAAATTGGGTATAGCTTACCCCCAAGATTAAACTCAGTGGTTTTCTTGTAACAATTGTTGAAATTGTTAATTGTTTTAACTTTTGTAGGGGACCACAAAATTTCCAGATGTGAGGGACCTAATGCGTCAAAACACTACTGCCAAGGAGATAATTTCTAACATTTTCTGGGAAGACCCCACTTTTGTTTTTATTCTTGGAACTCTGTTTACGCACAATTCCTTACATTGAGTTCATCAAAATGCAAATGTCCTAAAAAATATCAATTAAATTTATTGAAATCTGATTTAGGGGGGTGAATGCACTCTCATACACACAGCTTCTAGGATAGGAGTAAAAAAAAACCTCGTTCCCCCTCATTTGAAAACGTTGGCACGACCCTGCCTAGTTTCCTTTAGACCTGTTAAGAGGGAATCTATTGCAGTTGCTTTACTTTGATCAAGATTTGTTTAAATGGTCGCTCTTACTAAGAACTGCGTTGATGATTATAATAAAACAATGAAATTTTGGGTTAAACTTGCAACATGTTGCTTTCGTGATATACTTGTGGTTTGGGTATTGCAGTGTATGCTACCATACCACGTTGGGGACATAGTCGCATCGCACTCTCACACAATAGGGAACTTCGAACCAAGTGAAGTTATAGGTAGGCACAGATTTTTTCCCACTAACAATACCAATTGTTCTAGCAGTACCTTCGAGTGGAGAGAATTAGGAATCTTAACCGCGCTGATAGCCCCCAAGATTGGCGGATTATTTTTATATTTTCCACGCACCTATCACCTAGCGAGTCCCTTTTCAGTCGATAATAATCGATTGATATATAATCGTTATCTTTTCGCACTTTATTGTTTAAAGCGACATTGAGTAAAGAGCTTTATCAAACGAGAATGCCAGCATTAAATATGTGAGACTAGTGATAAGGACTGGTACAACAATATATGCTCTAGAACCAGGGGACCTATTGTTTTTTATTATTTTCATTAGCTGATTAGATAGATTGAAATAAGTAACATGTATTCCCGGTTTATTTTTTATTTGTAGTGATGGGTTTCGGTGTTTTAAGATTTTAAACACATCTTTCCTGTGTAAACAAATGTGCACTTAAAACTTTATTGTTTCGGTTTGAAAGCTGCCTAAGAGGGTTATGGCATTTTAGATGTAAGTGTTTATATCTTATTGTGAGTATTTTTTTTAAGTTTTTGAGCAATCATGATTATTTTTAGTTTGAGTTTTCAATGAGGTTGATTAATATAAGATCTGATTATAATGGAGAAGTGTAAGTCACCCCTACTTAATTTTAAGTAATGGAAAGTTTCTTGCAAAAACACCCGTGTTTTTATGGAGAAGACATTTTTTGAGGGTGTTCTTACAGGTCAATTATTGTTTTGTTGACTTTAGAAGAGACCGCACTAAACAGAACTAAGGAAGAATCAAATTCTTTTGCAAACTCTGATTTGGTGATTTGCACCACTTTAATTCTAGACAGCCTCTTGAATTCTCAGTTTGACAGAAATTGTTTTTTTTTTCTCTTAAATATTAATATACTTTAACGCAACCATTAAAGAACCAAAACGCAGTTTATCATCAATTCCCTCTATTAGCCAGTTTACAGAGTATCTGTCAAAATGAAACTACCTGGCATGTTTTAAATTCCCAATTTTTAAAGAAATGTGTAAGTCTGCGATTTTTCCCATAATTGAATAGAAAATGATCCGATGTGTTTAAAAATATTTATTTTTTTTTAGTTTGTTTCAGTGCTAAATGTCAGCTCTTAAATGTTAAGTTTTTCTTTAAATTACTCCAAACTTTTTTACCTTTACCATTTAAATATTTACTAAGAAAAGGGATCTTTAATATAATTAATTTAAATTAAATAATTAAAAGGAAGTTAGTACTATAAGTTATAAAGGAAATCTCTGTATAGGATGTGCAATGCGCTTGTGTGGATGATATTAGTTAGTATACAAAATATTTTTATTCATGTTTTCAATAAATGTAAAGAATTAAAATTGGTTTAAATGAAATCAACAACTTAAATACCCTTCAAATTTTTAAATGCCATGAACACTATTAGTCAAAAAAATATTGCATAATTATTCCCAAAATTGTAAAACTATTATCTAGCTTTTTAAATGAAAAAATAAAAATTATATAATACAGTTAATAACAAATTATAATCCGATGTTTATAAATCACCAGAAATAAAATTAGAATAACCAAACAATTAAGTTTCTTTAACAATTAAGATAGTTTTCCCTTGGTATCTGGTAAACCTTTAATGCTTTATTGAAATTGTTGCATTCTACGAACCTTTTCGCAATTTTATAAAAAATACTGTTTTACGCTCCATGAAAAAAAATTTTATTATGCAAGAGTTGTTCACTATTATTTTTGAATTCGCCTAGTGTAATTTCCAAAAATTTAACATTTTTGTCATTCTACTTGTTTAATATACACAAATTCTGGTAGGTTTAACTTATAGTGTGATTAGTAATTATTATTATTATTAGTGTTATTAGTGTGATAGTAAAATTTAAATTGACTTATGATAAATTTTGAATAGCTAAATATTTAAACTAATATTGCGTAATTTTTTATGTATCTGAGGTAATTTTTGATAGTCGTACCCTGGTATTGCACGGTAATGAAAAAGTTTACGAATTGACCTTGAATGTCTATTTTTTGGTGTAGTCACTGATTTTTAATATTAAAAATTAGTGTCTCCATACGTTTTACCTAAATTCATTTGTTAAAGAATCCTTATTATTATCTTTTTTAAGGTTTTTAAAGGGGCAAATTGGTACTTAATTACTAAGTCCTTTTGAGTCATTGTTTTGATAGATTATTTGAATTCCAAAATACTAGGAAGAGTAAAAATCCTGATCACGCTATTGTAAAATATTAAGTATAGCTTCAAAACAAAGCATATTTTTGAGAGGTAAAACAATCTTGATAGTTATATCAAAGTTAGTGAATGACTGCAGAAGGATTATATTATTTTAACTAAGCAAATATTTATGAAAGTTAAAGCAAAAGAAATACGGATTATATTTAACAAAGAGACATTGAACTTTTCTCTACCTTGTGTAAAATCAAAGCTGAAGGGACCACCCAAAAAGTTCGAATTATCCCAAACTTTAAATTAAGAAATCTTCGAATTAGCGATGTTCGAGTTATCGAAGTTCCACTGCATATTGCCTTGAATATTTCAGCAGCTTCTGTTGCATGAAGTTTTAAGTAAAATATGAAATAGGATAATTCTATAATTTGTAGTTCTTGGAATTGTTAGAGTGAAAGCCCCCGGTGTATCATGGGAAACACCATTGTCGATTGCAGGTCAGATGGTAAAAACTGGGAAGCAGTTGGAATTAGATATTGGGTTTTTGCAGAAGGAAAAATAAACTTAGTCTATTACAGTATAGTAAAAATCTCTTAAGAACTGGTGGAAACTTTTTGGTATTTTACTAAGAGTGAACAGATTGTTTTGGAACTCACTATAAAAAATTATAGGGAATCGAGGGAATCTAGACAAACATATTTAGAATAGAAATGGAGGAGGGAGGAGATAGGACCTAATTCTAGGAGAACCTAGTTCAGTATGGGAGCGTTACAAAAAGCGATTTTTCCAAGACCCGTTTAAAAAAAACATAATTGAGTGAAAAGATTCCATTGCATAAAGTACAGCAGTGTGCTAGCTCCTTTTGCTATTAATTTGATAAAAATTGGAACTCTAGTCAAACCGTAGAATGAGTTAATTGTAAAAAGTATGCAGTACCAAAGGGTTCACCCAAAGAGTCCCATTTGTCTGATGGTAGTCCAATGATAAGAGAGGAATTTCCTTAGGTGCGAATACAGGTGGAAGTCACTGGGAGAAAGATCGAGACTAAAGTGTGGATGATTGAACAGATCCCAGCGAATAAAGATGACCTACTGCAGATGTTTCTCCTAAACTTAATTATTTGCTAACTCTCAATACTGCACTTTTATAACTTATCCCATGGTTTGACAAGTGTTTCAATGTTGATCAAGTTCATGGTGAAAGTAGCTTTTATGCTGCATGAATATTTTCACTCTTCGTGAGACTTTTCATGAGTGAATGTTCTTGAATCCTTCATGAGAAGGAAATAATATAATTTATTAGACTGGTATCTACTTCTAAAAACAATAGGGGTCACCTATAGAAATAAAGATATGTCTGCATAAGACAGCTATGCATGGGTATAAATAAATGTGAATCAAAATGTATCAAGGTAAAAAATGCTTAAGAACAAACATATGCTGAAGAGCAGAGAGAGGCTCAGGAGCAGAGATGCTCAAGAACCTATAGAAAGCGAATTTTAAAGCCTTTGGTGTTGAACGAGGTGAGGTAGAAAAATCTGTTCAGATAACTATCCCAGAGGTTTCAAAATAGGATTACAAAGAAAAGGTTATCCTTATCTATTGAGAAGTGACGTAATTAAAATACAGTTTTGAAATAATTGCATATCAAAACATCTCTTAAACACCTTGCTGTAAGGGATACGAGGGGCCACTGCTTTAACCACTGCTTTAGAACGTGTGAGAATCTTTCGAGCAGCATAAATGCTACAGGTAACATATACAGTATGTACAGATAATGTAACAGTAGAAATGCTACAAAATAAAGAACTCTTACTTGCCTGCCCAGACCTTGACCCTGCATTACAAGGTATAGGGGATGTTTGCCTGCTTTATTGGATTGCCAGGGATAGCATGCCCTGTAGGTCACTCCCCTCTTGACTTTTAACTTGGTTTTTAGGGATTTTACCAACAACCTTATAGACTTTCCACTTTAAAATGAAGTGGTTATTTCCACGACAGTTGAAGCATGCGCAGTAATAGGAGTTTACTATTAAGTGTTTTATAACATCAAAATTATGTTATTGAACAAATTTGGCATCAGCACCGATGGCCTAGGGGTATACTGTGCGGCTAGTAACCTAATGGTCCCGGGATCGATTCCAGGCTGCTACTTTTGAGCCTTTTGCTTTTATTTAACTTGTAATTTTTCAGAAGTAGCGAGATTAGTTAGAGTTGAGTTGTTACTTTCGTGGAAATAACCAGTGCCTTTTTATAATTTCTATATATGTGTTTTGAGTGTGATTTGTATTTGCTTTTTTGGTGTTAGTCCCAATGGCCAGATGTTTATGGATTGAGAACATTTTTATCCATACGTAACAACATCAATAAAATGCTACAAGGACGTGAAGGAAAACCTTCACCAGACACTTTTCCTCAGTCTTGTCGAGTGTACTAACCTAAGCGTCCTCTTGCAGTCAGGTGTCGAGGTGGAGGTGTGATGCCCTCTTGGAAGAGCGACTTGTCTGGCATGGACTTCCTGCAAATGTCGTCTTCTTCGGACGACGACAGCCTGCACTGGGTGGACGAGAGCGCGCTGGAGGCGCTGGACGCTTACCTGCACGAGAACCCCCCTGGCTGGAGCCCCAACTGCGAGTGCGAGGACAGCGGACTGTCGCTCTGCTCTTTCTGTCTGTCGGGCTCTGAGACGTCCGACGCCGCCTTCTGCTCACTGCCGGACGATGTCAACAGGTGAGCTTGCTTCTAGTTCTTCAGTTTATGTTGTTGGTGATCCCTAATTCACATGGTGGAAATCTTTAAGGGGTGTAGAATACCCTTTGAAATCTCCAAAGAAAAATAATCCCAGACACAATCCTGAAAATCCGGATAAAAGTTGCCATGTGCAATTAAATGTGCGTTTTGTGAGTTAACGGCTGGAGGTTAAATATGCAAAATTTCCATCATGATTTTGTTTTAAATTATGTATGGAATCTGGAAATTTTTTACAAGGTTGTTTTCAAAATGTGGTAGCAAAAACTATGTTATTGTCGTATTTTCAAAACTATCTCTTGAGGTAATAAAAAAGTTTTACCCAGTTAAATAATGCATGATAATAGGCATTTTATTTCTCCCAGCCGTTTTCCCCCAATAACCCATCTTCCATTGCTCCCGCAATATTTGCTCTGCTCTGCCTCAGGATTGCGTATTCCCATGTCATACTTTATTGCTATGTAATTCTTAATTGTTTTTGATAGTCTGTGATGTGTGTCGCCTTAAAGTTTATGACATAATGAATTCAGAATCACTCTGTATAGAAAAGTGATAAACTGAAATATCATTTAATTTACATTTGTACGAAATTAAACAGTACTACTTGCAATACAATTCCGTGCTGTAATTTAATTTACGACCCCCACGACTAACACTACGATGGAGTGATACGAGTATCTGTTAAGAAAATGATCCCACATATAATGCTTTTTGGGATATTTGGATGAATGAGTCCATAAAAATCTAGGGGGGTTTCACCAATGAAGAGGGGGTGGATGGACAAATGCATACAAGTTTCACTCTGCTTCAATGAGATAAAGGACCCCAAGCAACGCATATGTTCATGATTCATCCAAATTTGTGTCAAGTCAGCCAAATTTCGTTTACTTCTAGTTGCAGTTACGTAAACGTGACACATTTGGTCATCTGACCCATCTGTTCCACTAGGGACCGGAGGATTTGATCCGTAGACTGCTTGCTATCCCTATTCAAAAGGTCGATGTCAAGGGTGGATATTCTTCAAGGGTTGTGTTTCGAACAGGGGTTGGGTGAATTAGCACACAGTGGCCGTCTGGTCGCTATCGGGTGTTGAACTGGGTTACGGAGACCTTCAAAATTTTAATGAGCGCTTCTGGAAGCTATTGGGTCTACTTCCTTCCGATCTGAAGCAACGCGACTTCCTCCCGAAGGAAATAAAATATCCGCCGTAGAGTGTGGACGGCCAACGGTCCGACGTGTCATTGGAGCCTCCGATCGTAAGTGATGTCGTTTGTTATGTTTGTTTGGAAAAGGGGTATCCCTCCCTCACACAGCTCTATCAAGGGACAAAGTCTGTAAGGAGAGCACCTACCGATAGGATCCCGATCCTTTAGTCGAGTTCATTACGTGTAGTTTAGCTTTTTCAATTTTTTAACAAGTTAAAAATTTGTTTTGTTTAAAATCTTTTGAATAATAAAACAGCGTGGTGGAAATGGCAAATAACTTTCGTTTTTATCTGATAACATTTTTTCCAAAGAAAATAATCAAAGAAAATATTATCCCTGATAACTCTGTAGTAGTTTTATTATAATTAATCTTATTTTGAAACTGTAAAATGCTTCAATATGTAGTTTCATGGCTGAAAAAGTATACCATCCTTTCATATTCTGAATAATGTCTCAGATTTAGCTTTATTGTGAAAGATTTTTTTTAATCCTGGTGCCCCCCCCCCCGAGAAATCATAACACTTTGATTAATAAAGGAAAATTGAAGAAAAAACTAGACCAAATACTTGTTGACATTTTAAGGTGTAAAGAGAAAATAGTAGTACTCTTTACTAATCTTCTTATTCGGAATTTATTTATAAATTATGAAAATATTTTAAATCATGTGTGCGCTGTTCAAAAGTCTGGAGATTTCAGAATGATAAAACACCGGAATCAAAGTTAGTATTGGAGTAGCATTAGCACACTAGCATAATATATTGTGAAATAATTGTTTTCTTTAGGTAGACACAAAGACACATAGATTACATAGATTAGATCTTGTATAGAAATTAAGCCTTCTCTTTTAAAAGTAATGTCATATTTTTATTAATATTTTTGAAACCTCTTGACCTATAGTAGGAATCAAACCTTTGGAATGAAGTTCATTCTGGGAACATCAGATTATATGCTAGAATAATCTTGTTGTACCAAAAACCCAATATATAAAAAGGACTTGAGCAATGTATGTAGCTTAAAGAAAACGATTCAAGTTATGTCACGACTCAACGGCCGTAGACATCTAGGGGAGGCTGGTTGTTTTAAACAGCTGCAAGGTCACTAATATTGAATCCCGGAGATGTGCTGTTTGCATAGATGCATCATATATCCCCTCTGTTTCATTTTTACTTTCAATCCCAGTTACACTAATTTCATCTTCGCTCTCGGAGAATGGGGATATCCGTTGTTAAAGCTGCCTTATTCGTTGTGGACGTTCATTCTAGAATTTCAACAAAAAAAAAAAACAGGATAAACTTATTTAATTTACAAAACAGTAAAAAAGTAGGTGTAAATTGATAATGGAAGTTTTAATATCCATTTCCTTTATGTTGGTAAAGCCAGTAATTTATGTCTGCATTATGATGGGGAAACTACAAAGTTCCTGTTTGGTTATACACAGAAGATCCCCAAAAAACCGGGTAAACCTGTACTGATTTAATATATTTGGTTGGGAAAAATTTAAATGTTGACACTGCCAATGCTTTAGTGTTGAAACAATTTGAGAAAGAGTTGCTCCACTGTCACGTTCAATGATTCTCTTCAGTTATTGACGATCCCGTTCCTTCATGGTCCTTTTCAGGCCAACATTTGTCAAAGATTCAATGTCGTACTAGATTCTCGATATTCAAGGCACGATATAAGCTGCCTGTATATTCACGCATGCACTGCACTTAGGGTTTTTTATAACCAGAGTGTTCAATATTTCATCCACAAACATAACTATTAGTAACATCCACAATAGGGATGATAGCTTTTTACTCCTGGTTGGGGCTTCCTAGAGTGAAGGTCATTCCCATCTGTGCAGCTAAGGCCTGCAGCAATAGAGTTAATTCCAGTTCTACCTTTTGTGCCCCAGTCATTCAGACCACTGCTTATTCCCCCCATCCGTCCTTTTATGCAACAAATTATACTGCCTGTCTACCACAAGATGAGCGCTGGCCTAGTTGTCTGGTTGTGGCGGTTGCTATAGAAACAAGACCGGTTCATTTTAAATAGGGATAAACTGCATTTGTGATTTGGCGGGGAATATATAGCCAACAGAGGATTATTGGCAAAATTTTTAGCGATCACAAGCATGGTCTTCTCGGAATTGATGCAGTTGCAAGCATGTGTTAGATGCTGGGATTAGTGAACTGTTAAAATAAAAACAAAGGGGATTAGTGATTCAATGCACAAATTTCCCCCGTTGAAAACGAGGAGAGTCGCCTGTTGCGAGAGCTCTACTTGTGATAGACGGACAGTAATTTCTTGGATCTAGACTAACGCTGGTTACCGAATGCTATCTGTCTCCACTTCTAGACATGGGTCATATATTGTATCTTTTGCAGTTCTTTTCTAAAATGGTTGTTCCATTCCAGGTCAGACCTGTTCTCCCCGCTGGACTGCCTGGCCGACTCCAATAACAGCCACCTGTTCTTCGACAGACTCTACCCGGACCTGCGCGACGACATGGTGGTACTGGGAGTGGACTTGCAGGCGCTCCAGTCGGCGGTGCTGCGCAGCGAGCAGCTCCTCCCTCCTTCGGCGCCCGCTCCCTCACCGCCCCTCCGCTTCCCCGAGCCGCCCGCCTGGTGCCCCCCAGCGGTGGCGCCCCCAAGGAGACGGGGCGGGGGGCGCCGGGGCTGCGTCCCGGACGAGGACAAGATCTTCCCCTGCCCCTACGCAGGGTGTGCGCGCGTGTACTCCAAGAACTCGCACCTGCGCGCGCACCTTCGGCGGCACACGGGCGAGAAGCCGTTCGTGTGCCAGTGGCCGGGGTGCAAGTGGCGCTTCTCGCGCTCGGACGAGCTGGCGCGCCACAAGCGCTCGCACTCTGGGGTCAAGCCCTACCAGTGCCCGGTGTGCGGCAAGCGCTTCGGCCGCTCCGACCACCTCGCGAAGCACGTGCGCATTCACCGCAAGCAAGGGTACGTCGTCCCCCCCACGAACGCTAAGGGCGGCGCACTCAAAGTGCAGCTGCAGCGCGCCTGATACACCCTTCACCTGTTGTTGTTGTCGTCACCTCAGATGCCAAAGAATAAATTATTTTTTACTGAAACTTGTTGTGTGAATTACTAGAAGACGGAGGCTGAATGCGAATTCAATCGGAGACTGAAAATCATTTTTTCATTGTTTGGAGATTTTTAGCATGTTAGGGCCGCATTCAGTATCTTTAACACGAAGATGAAATGATACGAGAACGATCTATCGTAATGATCACGGAACGATCATCGAACGAGAGCTTTCCAGCTTCGCAGCTCTCGACCGCCATTTTTTTAGAACTTCGAACCGTATCCCGATTGCTCTTATACTTTTTGTGGTCCGTTAAATAGTTCCAAAACATCTAGAACAGCTACTAATTACCGAAAACAGTCCTCAGACATTAATATATTACGAAAGTAATGGAAATCTGGTGTTAGTAAAAATTTTCTTGCATCAGCGTATAATTAATTGTAAATCTTTCCGATAGACGGCAGCAGCCAGCGGACGATCGAGCTAGGCGAGTGAGCTCGAGTGGTCGTCCCCAATTGATCGTTATCGTATCATTATCGTATCGTGCTTAAGCTTCTGAATACGCGGCCCTTAATTAGCTGTAATTAACGAATCTAACAGCTTTTCAATGATTGACGAGGAAAATTTTTGACCTTAAAATGTGGTTTTCAGAACTGTCTTCCGGTTGAATTCGTATCTAGCCAACTCTTTGGTCTAAAAGGCCATTTACGAATTACATCCCACAAGTTTTAATTATCCATCCCTCCCAATTAATATTTTATCTGGCGCATTATGTCCATCTAAGGACCCTTGGGCCATAAATTTGGAATATTATTTCTGTATGGTGGTGTTTGAATAAATAAATAAATAAAACCAGAATCAAGCATCCTTCCCACCTACGGCCCAAGTTATCATTTCATTGCCCCTCTACCTTGTTGTGATGTCACACATTTTATACTAAAATTAAACCCGAATGCAAGAAATTTTAATTCCCCATTTAAGGGTGAGTAATTTTTGTAACTTATAAATAAAGAATAGCAGTAAAATAAATTTTTCCAAAATTCAGGAACTTATTTAGAAAAAAGGGCAATCTCCAGAAAAATATAAGTGCACTCAAAAGTATTTTACAGTTGAAAAAAGTTGATGGAATTTTTCAACCTTGTGAAGGAAAATCTTAAAAATCTCTGAAATTCATCGTTCAAATTATATTTCTGCAAAAAGTGAGAAATAGACCAAAACAAATAAAATTCAAAATTATTATGAAACTGGGTCTTTAAGGCAGTTTCAATGGAGTAAGTGAATATGAATGGAGTCAAACATTCCCTTGATAAAAAAAATCTAAAAGCACTTTTAAATTTATTTTGGCTTAGTTTGCAGCACAAAGAATAAGAACAGAAAGAAAAAATAACTAATTCCAAATTAACTGAAAAAATACAATGAATGGACATCGATTTCGCAACTTCAAGGGGCTTTATTTCCCTATAGGGGGTAGTTATTTCCCCCTCTTTCCACTCATATGTAGAGCAAAGTTTGGAGATTGTTTTGAGCACAAAAAGTCTGTCATTTTTTGGATTTATTCCCTTTTTCAAACTGACGATTCAATTTCGATTCTTTTCTGATAAGATTGACAACGTTTTACAAATTATTTTTCTCAATAGAAAAAAAAAATTAAAGCGGAGCTTTTAAAAATTTGGGGTTATGTCAGGTATGTATCACTTTCAAGGTATGTTGTATTAATTTTTTTTCATTTAGGGTTCCCCTTATGCAAAAACACTACCCTGACAACACTCTCAAAGGTATATTTCTGTTTGACTAAGGGCGCCTATTAGACAGCATAAATACGAGCACCCTAATAAAAAAAACCCTGCCGTAGCAATTTCAACGTGTTTATTAACTAAGGGCTTCGGCGCCTTGTAAATTGACCACCTTGCTTTGTTAACTCATGGTTGATTTTTAACTAAAGGATCCCTAAAAATTCATAAAGAAATTTGACAAGGTAAAATTAGGGGAGGGGTTAAAAAATATCCTACATGCCCTCACGCATGAGACCTGAGGAACAAAACTGAATCTTAAAATCAATAATTGGTTATAGTTTCATGGAAAAGGAGCCCAGAAAAAACATTGAGAATCACGCAATCACGAGTATTATCAAATGTAGAAAATTGTCTCTTCGAAAGGGCGCCTGTGCAAAGGGCGCAGGGGGACAAGTTCCCCTGTCCCCCCTGGCCAGCACGGGCCGAGTTAATAAATCTTTCCTAAATGAGTTTCTTAAATTAAAAAATAATTAATAAGCATCTGTCACGTGCGGGATACCTAAAGTCAACCAATTGAAATTTACTCTGAACTAGATAACATTTCTGCGAATTTAATGCTATATAATTGCTTAACAAAAAATATATTCTGTAAGCAAAGGATCCAATCTAAATGAAACATACTTAATTTTAAAGAATATATTGAGAAAAAATGCTCAATTTAAGTTTTGCTTTATAATAATTATGTTCTTGAATTAGAAGTTATCATTAAGGTGTTAACATTTTATTGTAGATTATTTAGTTTTAAAAACACTTAGAAAAACACTAAGGGAATAAGTCCAAAAACAAAGTTTTGGGAAAATCGAAAAAAACTATATAAGTACTAGAATTTTTATCCTATAGTCACCAATTTTTTACAGGAAATTCATGATACAGTTAAGAATACAGAACAATCGTCGAAAATATTATAAGTGTACTTAAAAAAATTTTACAGTTAAAAATAGAGGATGGACTTATTCCCTTCTTATACCTTATGAAATTTCAGCTGAACAAAATTCTTAAAAACCACTTAAATTGACAATTAAATTATATTTATGCTTAGTTCACGGTACAAAAGTGAAAGATAGAAAGACTAAGACGAATAAAATTAAAAATTACTATAAAACTGGGTCATTAAGGCGCTATCAATGGAGTAAGTGAATATCAATGGAGTCAAACATCCATTGGTTAGAAGAAGAAAAAGAAAAAACGCTATTAAATTCCAATAAAATTTTATTTTGGCTAAGTTTTCAGGCCAAAGAATAAGAAAAGAAAGACAAATTAAGTTAAATTTCAAATTAATTAAAAAAAATACAATGAATGGACATTGATTTCGCAAATTCAAGGGGCTATATCTGCAGATAGGGGGTAGTTATTTTTTTCCTCTTTACACATGTGTAGAGCGAAGCTTGGAGATTTTTTTGCGCACAAAAAGACAATTTGACATTTTTTGGACTTATTCCCTTCTTGTAACTGACGATTCAATTTGAATCTATGATCCAAGATATTTTATTGAAAACACTATGATGGGTTTGCACAATTACAGTTATTAAAACTATTACAAGTATTTTCATGATATTTAATGGATAGTTAGTCCCCTATTAGCAGACTTGTTATGTGTTATCTCACAGAAAAGCGGCTTTTGCGTTATTTTGTAAACCATTATAGGGTTCTATTTTAGTTTTATCTAAAGTAAATAGATGGCGACACCACAACATTTTGGACTATTCTTTAGTCGATTAACAGCAGTAGTAGAAGTAGGGTTTTCTACCATGTTTTTTTAGAAAAGCTCGAGAGGAATATACTACAGAAACAAAACAGTGATGCTTTTTTTATTCCAGGCGGAATAAATTCCCCTATAATGCTAAATTCTCTTGCTTGAAAAATAATCGATATTTTAAATTTTTCTCGGTCAAGCCTCAGAGAATCCAATGCTTGGAGAACACTAACTTCAACTGCACCTGCTTCAGTTGGTTTTTGTTTGTTTACAAAACTCTTAGCAAACCATCTGATCGGAATTTAAATCTTGGTTTCTGTCAAAAATAGAAAAAGGATAAAATTTTAACAAAATTTTGTTAAATATTTAAATTTGAGCTGTTGGATCCCTAATTTTTCACTATGAAATTCGAGTATGAATTTAGTTCTGGTTTCTTGCTATTATATTTAAATCTAATCATCCGTAAAATTTTTTTTTTGATAGTTAAAATAAACATGGTTAAATGGCAAAGAATTTATGTTTTCAGTTTTAAAAATCTTAATATTCATCAATTTTCTTATTGTGTAAAATCTTATGCATATGTGTTTATGAAATCATACTTTTAACTCTCAGAGGTGTTGAAGACCATTAGGTATATGCGAAAAGCGAAAATTTTAATATAATGTGTGCATTACATTCTGTTCTCAAGTTTTTCAGTTGTGTTGAAGTTTTTTTTTTTTTTTTTTTTTTTTGCCAAAAAGTTTAACTGAAAAGTTCCTGAGGCTGGAATTCTTTGCATTTATCTCATTTATCATCAGTAAATTCTTCATTTCAATTAAAATTCTAACTACTGTGATAAAAAAATAAATAAACTACTGTGATATTTCAGGAGTTCAGTCTGGAGAGATGTGTTTGAAAATTTTAAAGATACAAGACTCTTTCTTGATGTTTTGAAATCAACAACTGCTGTCCATAGCACTTCCACTCAGGTTTGTTTAATTTCCTGTGTTCGGCTCTTCTGGGAAGAAGAGATTTTTTCTACTTTGTGAGGAGTTTTATTAAACAACAGTTTCAGCAACCAGCAACACAGTTAATGGGCTTTGGCTATATATTTTCGATTTCAGTGGCACAATCAAAGAGATATTAATACAGAAGTACCAAAATGTCTGATTGTTTTTATTCTTCTCATTGGGAAGATAGTTTAAAATCGATTTCTAAATTCCGCTCAAACAGACAGACAAGATTAAAAGCGACCTAATAAAAACGCGGTAAAATGAATATGAGCAACCCCACTGATTTACAAAACCTGGCGCCCCTGGAGACATATGAGCAGAGCTGGTCTTGACACATGTAGCTGAAGGCCACAGTAGAAAATAAAAAGTATCTTTATTAAGGAGTTTTTCACAAATGCTTTTCTTGATTTATGGAAATTTGGTTTGTTGTATTTTTCTTCTGTTACTCCAGTTACTGTTATTTCTTTTCAGGATACACCTGCTGAACTACTAAATTCAGTTGAATCTATTCAAAAATTCATCACATTCCATACCTCAAATTACAAATTGCTGAAATGCACATATTTTGACAAAGATGTTCAAGAAAGAAATATTGATGTGAAAAGAAGACAGCATGCTGTATTATTTTTCAGTGTTTTGAAGTAACTATATTTAATATTTTTATTCTTCTTACACTGTTTAGAAGTTTATGATGCCTTAACCAGCTTTTTACCATTATACTTTTAAAAACACACTAATTTCATTTACTTCTTGTGTTTTTCAAGGATTATTTATTTCTTTGTGAACAAAAACTTAGGTAGAGGGCAGTAGGGGGAGAAGTTCTACTATATATAATATTACACTTTCTTCTAAACCTTTGATAATTTACTGAAGTGGTCCCCAAATGTTAGGAAATTAGGTTATTACTTATTATCTGTTGACCATCAGTTTCAGCAGCAGATTTATTAGGCTTTGGCTATGCATTTTTGTTTTCAGTGGCATGGTTGACAGTATAATACAAAAGTACAAAAGATTGGTTAATCCTCCAAAATTTCTCTCTGAATTCTCTCTTTCTGCTTGTAACTCAGGGTTACTAACAAAATCTTATAATTATATACATAAAGATTAAAATCCTAACTTTAAATTATCTATAAAGCTGCAGTTAATATTTTATGTAACTACTTGTGGCAGGGTACTTAAAAAATAGTTTGAGGGCAAATCTTCCTCTCCAAAGTGTAAGCATAGGCTTGTTTGAGGGGTAGACAGTGGAGTGCATCCTCCTTTATGATTAATTTTTCAAAAAAACCTGTCCAAGTGATAGGTATGTCTTTTTCAAAAGTAAAATCTGGACATCCCACTTACTTTTCCTAGTGTTAATTAACGACTCAGAGTAATCTATATAAAATACACATAGGTATACTATAGAACTTGATGTATAAAAATTAAGGCTGGATCTAATCTTACATTATTTAGAGAGATGAAAATCTGTCCTAAACAATTTTCTTAAAGACAAAACAGAACCATCAAGATGGACTTGCAAGTAGTTAAGAGGTAATAAAAACATTATATGTAAATAAAAAGATGTAAGTTATTTCCCTCCTGGAAAAATTTTTAAACTGTACCCATGCCTGCATTTTCTACATTACGTACAATATTGTATGCAGTTGGGTGTAGTTACTGTAATATTAAATAGTGCAATTTTTTTAATAAAACATAAAGCAGTTGTTTCTCAAAGCTGCATTACTGTAGCTCTACACTGTATTTTTATTTCACTAAATTAAATTAAGTGTTTGTCTAGATGCCAACTTATTGTTACTAAAATTACTTCTTTAGGAGTTTAAAGGTAACATCTTTAGAAGCTGATGCCTACTATGAGACAGTCCACCTTGAATCTTGCAATATTATTTGGTACTTTGACCTCTTGTGTCACTTAAATTGGCATGAATCTTTTGTTCACGTAAGTATTTATTGAAAGCAAAAGCAGATTAGTATAGTTTAGTGGTAACAATATGCAAATACTGAAATTTCTTTTTCCTTATTACATTTTAATTATTTTGTTTTCTAGAGTGCCAAGCAACTTCCTGATGATGTTATGCTATATGTGTGTGAACAATTTCTAGCTTTGGAATCAGAACATAGATCTTTCTCTTTGTATTATGTAATTATGCAGTCTATCATCTGGAAACTTTTCATGCAAGAAGATCCATCCCAAGTAACAACACATGAAGAGCAATCTCCAAAATTCAGTTTTCCTTTTGCACTCCCTGAGGTTTCGACCCAAGAAAATACTAATGAAAGGTTGTTCAAATTATACGAACTCGTTTTACAAAAGTCAGTGTCACTGGTAAAATCTGAACACTCAAAGCTTCTGCTTCATGCAGTAAAACTCATTTTCAAAATTCTATTAAAAGTAAAGACATTTGAGGGGAGCTTCTTGAAAAATCTCTTTTGTTTAACTGCTTCGCATATTAGTAATGAAACTCTACATGGTGTCGAAAATACCTTCCCTGACTGTGATGTGCGAGATTCAGTATATAGAGAAGAATCAGCCGGAATCAGTATGGAGTACTTGATTTTGATCATCTCTGCTTATTCTGATAGATTGGAAGAGCTGCTTACTCAAGAAGAATGTTGCTTTTCCCTAGTATCTTCAGATCTGGAATGTCTATTAACCAAAACCAAAGGATTGATTGAAAACAGTTTTCTGATTCAAAAACAACTTGCGGAAAACCAAAAGGTCCTTGTGTTATTAAAGGCTGCCATTCAAAACAATTATCCTTGTGGCATTAGTAAGTATAAAATTTTTGTTCTACTACCAAGCAATTTTATGTTACCCATCATATTATTTAAATATGATGGGTACATCATTTAAATCATAATTAAATACATCATATAAACCTTATTATTCAGCCTAAGCAATAATGGGCTGGTACAGTGAGCTAGTTTGAAATGAAAACTCTTTCAATTGGTGTTTTGTTTTTTAATGAAAAAAATGTATTCTAAAGTCCAAAATTATGTAATAAAAATAATATTATTGAATAATTTTTTTCCCTTCCTCTATTATCAAAATCTTTTTAGATATTTTTGGAAATTACTTTCCTTTTTTCCTTCAAATTTACATACTCTTTATGGTGATATTTGTTTTAAATTTTGAATCAGTAATTTAATCTCATCAAAATTGTACTAAAATTGTCTTCTTTTGATTTAAAAGTAATAACTTTTATTCAAATTACCCAATTTTGCCTAATTCTAATGTGACAATGTTGCATTTATCTTTTTCAGAGGCTGCTGAAATCGCCCTTAATCAACCAAACATTCTGAACTCTCCAAAGTAACTTTTATTTCAATTTGTTTTGTAGAATTTGTTTATACTATAGTTCCAATATTTGAAATTGTGTTTTGTTTGTATTTTTCAGTCAAAATGCAAGATTGAGTGCGTTTTTTAAGTAATTTTTGTATTTAAAGAGTTGGCAAATTAGCATTTTAATGTAATTATAAAAATGTAGCAAAACCCAATTTATTTTAATTATTGAACTCATGTTTATTGATACTTTTTACTAAAAATTATGATTTGAATATTAAAATCTTAAGATAAGTATGATGTTAGAGATGATAAATTTCTTGGAAATCAAAACCCCCTTTGATGGTTAAGAATAAGTGTTTCATTCAGATAAATAGAAATAATACTAATGTCTTAATTCATATCATCAAGGTCAGTATTTCAAATTATATTTATTTTTCAGATTCATTGAAGTTCTTAACAATAACAAAAAAGTCTTAGAAAATTATAGTAATGTGATTCTATTGCTGAATGCTGCTTTTTTGCAAGAAGGAAACAGGGAACCACTCATACTAGTATGTTTTGTTTTTATATTTGAACTTGGGTAATTTTGTTTATGATTACAATCTAAAATTTTCTTTACTTTTTTTTAGCTTCTCTTTAATGTTCTTTCGAGTCTTCCTGAGGCTATTTATTACAATATCCTCAAATACCGATTAAAGCAATTTGGTAGCCAGACTGAGCTTAAGCACCCTGCTTTTTCTGACCAGATTGATCAATTTGGAAGAAAGACTCTTGACTATGAAGAAGTATGTATGAACTGCTGCAATAAACCTACTTCCATCTTCAAATATAATTATTGATTGATCCATTCAGTGCTCAAACATTTTGCTAATTTCTGAAATCAACAAGTACAGTCAACTTGCCTCAACTTATACTAACTACCACAACCCGCGTGAATTTGCAGATCACACTAATTTTAAAATTTTTCAAAACTTTATTTTTACCAATGAAACTTGGGTAAAATAATAATAATAATTTATTTTATTTGTGTGCAATGTGATACAATCAAAATTAGGGGGAAAGCATATTAGTTAGACTGGGGTGTAGGCCCATTTAGCTGACCAAAAAAAATTATTACAAACAAATTAGTACAGATGAGAAGAAAAAAAAATGAAAAAACAAAGTGTCTTAAATTTGAATAATACACATACATATCTCTATATTAAAAAAAAGTAACAGGGACCGCCGCCGCTGCCGCTGCTTTTGAAAATTTTATTTTTGAACACTTTGAACTCTCACTACGCAAAAACTATTCCACGGAAATTTGTGAAATGTTAAACATTGCTGGACAAATGTATGAGGATCGTTTTCAATCTAAAAGCTAATAGATGAGATAATTAGTTCTAGAGTTATTTAAAATCAGCAAAATCTATTAGCAGCAGAAATATGATTTTTTGCAGACACATACTCTTAGATGTGCAGTTTTGCACCACGTCGCCCTTTTTTCGAATTTCGAATTAGTTTTGGAGTAATTAAGTTTTAAAGTTTCGAAAATTTTGATGATTTTTCTGTTTTTTCGTTATGAAAGCAAAACTAATCATTGCAGAACTATGATATTTTAAAGACACATACAAATAATTTTTATAAAAAGATTGGCTTTTTGTTTTTTCAAGAATTCTAATTAGTTTTGGAATTATTAAGATTCAAAGTTTTAATTTTTTCTTCTCTTTCTTGCCATTCACTAGAGAAACAGACGAGTTTTAAGCTTGTTTTATGATGAGTCTGATTTATTTTATTTTCAACAATGCTTTTTTCTTCAAACTGGTTGATAATTATTAGCAGACTTGCTGGATATTTTTTTAACCCATTACGATTAAATTATTCATAAGCTAGAAAAGAATATATTTCAACAACATTTTTTTCTGTTAATTTGGAGGAATGATCCGAATTAAATTATTTATGCAACAGAGATGTATTTTCAGTATTAATTAAGCTTAATTAATTAATTAGGATTAATTAAGCGAAGAGGGTGGTGCTGGATTGTTGAGATGAACAAGCGAGCTCTGCTCTCTAAGATTGCGAAGCGATCTGAAAAGAACTGCGAAGCAGGTACGGGGGTTGGTGAGCAATAGCGAGCAGGGAGCAGGCCCCCTAGTATATACAAAAAAAAAACATTTAAATAATACAAAGAGATAAATAGCAAAACAGCATAGGCATTAAAATTAAAATTAAATAAATGCCAGAACTTGATCTAATTGATTATTTAATTTTATAAATTTTCAACCATGACTTATAATTCAATTTTACTAATAAACTTCTCAAAATTCATTAACAAATCATTTACAAGTCTAATTTTTATGTGTGTGTTTGTACAGAAAATAAAATGATGGAGGGTGATGAATTTTTGATAGTACAAAACTGCACATAAAAAGTTCAGCATGAGATGAAAATTTGAACTCATTAAATAACTTGGATTTTAAGTTGCCTTTTGTGTAAAAATTATGTTTGTTTGATTTATAATATAGAAATATTGTGTAATTTTTGTACTATGTTAGATCTGATTATATTTTTCTTGAAAAATAATCGTAAGTCCCAATTAAAAATTATTTGTATTTCGTTAAATGCAAAATTGTACCTAACCTATGCTGTTGCTTGGTTTTACAACTAATTTAGTTTTTCTCTCTAATTTTAGGGTATTACTAAACTCTTCACATCCAATTTTCTTATATGTACATTTGTGGAAAATGTTCATCATTCATTTAATTTTTAATTTAGTTTTTCTCTCTAATTTTAGAGTATTGTTCTACTCTACATATCCAATTTTCTTATATGTACATTTGTGGAACATACATTCTATGTACTTCAATGAAATATTTGTTTCTTAATGAATTTTTTTCTGCAGGCAGAAAAAATTATTTTACCTCTTTTGGTTCAATCACCATATGAAGTTCTATCAACTATTGTTGCTCAAGCCTTAGACCAGGGGAAAGAAGGAATGGACTTAATCAAAGTAATGTTTTTTGTTAATAATGCAAAGTTATTTTTCTCATATGTTTGTCTAATATTATGAAAGATTTTATGAATAAAATAATAGTAATAGTAATGAAAATAGTTCTTAAGCATGCTCTTAAAAAGAAACAGTTCAAATATAGACCTCATCCCACATTCTCTCTCATTTTAATGAACATAAAAACTTTATAAATTTTTTTATGAATCAATTGAAATTTACATTGAAATCATTTTCCACAGGAATCTTTTCATATTTTCAGTAGAAAGTATTTGAGTACATCTATGTGTAGTTGCTCTTACATTTTCTCTTTTTTTTTCCTTTTAGGTATTAACAAATGTGACTGATTTGATTTATTCTAGCAACGCTAACTTGCTAACTGAAATTGCATTTTACTTTTCCTCTGAAGAAGAAAATCATGTGAAAAATATTAAACATGTGCCATTAATTATAGAAACAATTGTAAAAGTAAGAAATGGTTCTTGTAAATTTGCTTGAGATACAACCACTGTATTTCTAATGATTTGTTTTTATTTTTAAAAGTGTGTTTTACTTTAGTTTATTTTGCTTTAATTTAAAAGGAAATGTATATTACCTACTGATGCTTACTACCTTAAAGAAGTATTTTATTTTTCCTTTAAGATACA
Organism: Tetragnatha montana; assembly: GCA_963680715.1. Lineage (NCBI taxonomy): Eukaryota > Metazoa > Arthropoda > Arachnida > Araneae > Tetragnathidae > Tetragnatha > Tetragnatha montana. The sequence continues at coordinate 34,406,125 of OY796685.1, forward strand.
GTCAACTTCCACTTAATGTGATCACATTTGTCCAAGATCAGAATGATAACATTAATTAATTGATAATAAAAAGTAGTTCTATAATAAAATGGGGAAAACAGTGTAGTACAAGTATTTGAATAAAAAACATAACTGTTTAGTCCTAATTTAAGTAATTAAAACTATTTTCTAGTATGTATTTTGCAACTTAACTGAGAAAAATCTAAGAGTGGATCGTATAACTCTACTACATTAATGAATCTTTTTGTATCTTTATGTATTAAAACTGGCTTTTAAATGGGAAAAAAGGAGGTTTTTAAGGGATTTCACCAAATTTTGATTACATTAAATGATATACTGATCTGATCACATAAAATGATACATGTTGTGTTAATTTAAATAGGAGTGATCAGGACCACACAATTTTGATAACATTAACCATGGTAGTATCTTATTAAATAGTTATTTCTTTAAAACTATCTTATGTAATTGATGTGTGATTTTGTTTCAACTGTTGTTAATATTTTCAGAATAGTCCTGGAAACTTATTTGAAAAGTTGATGGAAATTTGTATCCTACCTCACTTAGGCAGCACTGATAGACTTGAAATAGTTTTAAACTGCCTCAATGTAAGTAAAATTGTATGAAAGTTTAAACAAAGACTCATATCTTTCATCCAATGATTAGAGCTAAACATTTTTACTTATTTATTTCATATTTAGAATTATTTCATGATCTTGCTAAGTCATAACTTTTAGCTTACTAGTTAAATTGAAGTCAACGGCTGCTTCATATATACTAATACTTATGTTGCACTTTTTAGATAGCTCTACAAAATTTAGAAAAAAATGAAAACAGATGTTTAAACCGTCAATTAGTCATTGAATACCTACAAAAGTGTGGAGCTTTATTAAATAACTGCATAACATCTCACAGAAGTAAAACTAAAGAGCAAGTTATTGAAGGGATGAGTTTGATGCATGTGCTCTTTCCGAATGACTTTTCTTTGAATTGTAAGTACTTTTATGTTATGGGAAATATGTATTTGAGAACCTCTTGTTGATAATGCCAGTATATACATTTAAGATATGTTAAGAAATATATTGATCCTAAATGTTTTAGTTGTTCTAAAATGTAAAATTTCAGCCAATTTTTTTTTATATAAATAATAAATTTAATACAAGGTAGATTGCTTCATTTGAGGGAACTGTCAAGAATGTTATTATGATTAACTTAATTTAACAATAATTGTGTGTTAATTAGACAATAATAACCTATACCATGTTTTCAACTACTCTCCTATGAATCTCCAAAGTAACAATAAGTGTGTTTCTCTTGACATGACCTGTAGCAAAACTCAACTCAACTCTTGACATGATCTGGCTCTTGATGTCCTAATAAATTAGTCCCCCATGAACAACTCTCAATATCTCCCAATTTATATAAAAAATCTATGTATGAATGTTAAAATGTAACTTAGGAGATGTTGGAATCCATTTTATTTTAACAGCATATTTGTTTGCTAGTTCTTTATGTAGTTTAGTGATTTCCCAAGAAATTTCCATAATTATTTCTAATATGTGGTTTTATTTTAGCTGAAGATATTGTCTTATTAAAATCAGACTTAAAACATTATAATCCTTCAGTATTGATCTACATGAAGGACTTCTTGGGATGTTCAGTTTATGAAGGTAATTTAGTTCCACTTTTGTTTTGCATTTTGAGCTTTCTTGAGTGTTTCTCATACTTGAGCCATTTTGCTAACCTGATACAATATTTTTAAAAATTTTAAATTAAGCCATATTTTTTCAACTCTCTGTAAAAAACTTGAGTTCTACCTCTATTGTTCTCAAGATGATGTTCTTAAAAATCAATCAAATCATACATAACTAATTTTTAATTAAGTAAGAGTGTGATTTACTTAACTATAAATATTTTCTTTGAAACTGTTCAAAAAAGTCTGTTACAAAATTTATTTTAATATATTGTGTTTAAAAATCTCAATGCATTGATTTCTATTAGTTCTAGAAAACACAACTGTGAATCACAATGAACTTATGTGGACGTGGTGCTGTTTCACAAAAGACCAAGAAATACTTCAAAAATGCATTTCTCAACCCCAGTTTTCACATGAGGAAATGCTTAAAGTTTTGACTTCTGTAAGTTCATTAGATTCCATACTTCTCCAGGTTTTCCTATGCACTCAAAATGTCTATGGGAATTTTAATGCATGATTAAAATTTGTAACATAAAGGCTTTTTCTTGAGCTATTACTTGCTGTACTTGCTTGGGGAACAGAACAGAATCAGCTTAAGATTAAAGTAAAGTTATTTTTGAACCCTTTAGTGGGAACAAATAGCTATTGAATTCTAATAATAAACACCAATACTTTAAAAATATTGTAATAATAAAGGATTTTTTTAAACATAAGTTTTTGCATATTTTTTACCTTCAGACTTGGGTAGCAGCAAAAAAGATTTCTTTTATTTTTCTGAAAATTTAGTTTTAGATAGTTTCCTTCTATGTTGCCCGAGTGTTTAATTTTTTTAGTTTAAATATTTTTTTTTAAGTATTTTTCAAACATTTTTTTAGGTCTTCTTACACTTTACTTTGGAAGAATGGATTCAGTCTAGTTTGTATATTAAAGAAAGTTGTAAGCATTTACATTCATCCTTGGCTTCATCACAAAAACCTTGGAAGCTGAATGATAGTAAGCTATGTTTTAGAAACTAAAATTTTTTTTGTATATCTATGTACTTGTACTTATCAGATTCATATTTTCCCCTATTATTTCTTGCAGGTAACTTTCAGATATATGCCACAGTGAAGTGCCTTATTGATTGTATTTCATCCATCCTGAAGAATAATAATGACACATCCACGTATGCATGTAGCAATTTTACAAACACAGTTATGGTACGTCTTTCTTAATTATGATAAATTTGGGACAATTCTGCATAATTTTATTGGATCTGCTTTCTGCAATTAATTATTTTTGTGTTACATAAAGTGTATCGTGTGATTTTGGCCAAGAGTGAAAAGCCTGGAAAATTGGCCCAAAAATCAGAAAAGCCTGGATATATGCCACAAATTCAGAATCCTTAAAATATCCAATGCATATTTTTTTCTAATAAAAAAAGCAGATTTCTGCTAGATGAAAAGGGAAGTTCCTACATTGCTATGAGTCCTCCACGAGTGTGGAAGAACTCTGCCCTTCAGTGTACTCAAAACTTGTTCTTTAGCAAACAAGTTCTCTGCACTTCAATGAAAAACAACAGTATTTTAAGAGGAAATTTGAATTGTAATATGAAGATAAATGATGTAATTGAAGATAAATAACCCGACCCAGTAAATCAAAAATCTGGAAATCCAGAAGGTACCCCAAAACACAATCACCCATTGTGTATTTAAAATATGATCATAGTATAGTAACTTTAGAATCTTTAATTGTTTTTTTACTGTGTCATTGACAATTATACCAATATCAAAATTGTCCACAAGAGTTTTAGCACAGTGTTGCATTTTCAACTTTTCTTCATGGTCAACAGCTTAATATACCTTTAAGTATTGAATCTTTACCCATTTATGACATTAAAAAGTCATTAATTCACCTAAAACTTTTTCAGAATCTACTGAATGGCCAAGCTACCCAACCTGAATCTTTATTGTATATTTTCATGGACATGTGTCTTTTGTCAAACGTGAAAGATTTCTGGAAAACCTTCTCCTCATTCTTGATTGCCCTTCTCAAACAAACTTATCAATGCTGCAAAGATGAACACCAGAAGAAAATATTTCAGACACTTTTTACCAACATTTTGAAACATCTTCCCGAATCTGAAGATAAGCTAGCCATATTAGAGGCTGTGTAAAATAAATGTTTTCAATAAATGTTTCAATTAGGTAGTTTGTAATTTATTACATGCTTACTAAAATTTCTAGCTAATGAAACAATTTGTATGACATTTATTTCTCCATAAAAGGTACCTTTCAAATCAATTTTATTCTAACATATTATTACAATTGTAGGTCAACACTTATTTTTAGTGTTTAATCTTATAACCATAATAAAGGTCTAAATATCTTTTATATAATAGTCCTTAAATAATTTTATTTATTAGTAGTTCTGTCAAATGGTAGTTTTTTCTAGGCAATATTAGAGCATGAGATTTTTGTACGGTTTTATTTGTTTTTTGGCATGTTGATTCAGAATATCAAGTTTGTTGTCACATGGGAAGTCAACTTCATCAAAATATCACAAAATTTTCCTTTTTTTAGATTTTTGCTTATATTTTCAAAACTTAAAGTTTCTTGAAGAAAATCTCATTGTCAAATTTAAATAGGCAAAATTTCCTACATAAACCACTATTCTAATTTGATTTTCTGATTAATGGTTCTGCCGCTAGAGCGCACTAAAAACAGCAAATGTTTTGGCCTTGCCTCAAAAAAAAATTAAAACTTGCACTCCCACCTCCTAGAAAACAAAAAATATGCATGTTATCAACAAATATCTTATGCCTTGTGAAAGAGCATTCAATTGTCTACTAAAACATATCTTCTATATACTTTTTTTTTTTAGAAGGGGGAGTTTACCAATAAAATAGGTTCTTTTGGAGCAATTGATGACTGTACATATTTAAAAAATTTATATTTTAAATATTAGGTAGTTTAAAATCTAGCGAAATACAGGGAGGTTGTACCAAAGTGCGCCGTTTATTGATTCCTGCGCTAAACTGCTACAAAAACTGTAATGGTGATCGAAATAGCGCTGAAACTGCTCCAAATAACGATGGCAGTGGTTGTAGGGATATGGCATGGTTGGTAAATGCACTGCCATCTCGTTCTGAAGGTTGCGGGTTCGATCCTCGAAAGTTTTATTCTTTTTAAATGGTGAAGTATCAACTTCAAATTAACTAGAGAACTTGAGTGATTGCTGGAACGGATGGCTCGGGGTGTTAGTGCATGAGTGATGGAGTGTATTGTGTAATGCTTCGGGTCGAAAGGACCGTGGATCGAATCAAACCCCGTCATTTACAACTGAGTGGTTTTTATGTTAGTATTTTTCCCATTCCTGAATTTGTTTACTAGCTTTAAATTAAAGACGTAAACCAGTGGTTGCAGGCAAAGGTTGGCTCATCCGTGACGTCACCCAATGGGAAGAGGGGTCTCTGCCAATGGCAATGCTCGTACGTAAGATTATAATCCGTTAAAACCCACAATTCCGAGTGTGACGTATGAAAGTGTATTATAATAAGGTGCATGTTACAATAAGTTTTGAAGTTTCTGAGTGCCCGCTGGAGCAGTGGTAAGATACTTGCGTAGCATGCGGTAGTTCGTGGGTTCTATCCCCAGTTATTATTTTATTAATTTTTTTAAAATACAGCAAACATCAAGTCCACAAGCATGCGCAATAAACTCTGCTAAGGAAATTGACTCAGACGTCACACTCGGAATTGTAGGTTTTAACGGATCGTGTACAGATTGCAGGGATATATGGCATGGTTGGCACTGCCATCTAGTCCTGAAGGTTGTGGGTTCGATCCTCGGAATTTAATATTTTTTTTTAAATCGTAAAGTATCAACTTTAAATTAATTAGAGAACTGGAACGATTGCAGGACCGGATGGCATGGTTGGTTAATGCACTGTCATCTCGACCTGAAGGTTGTGGGTTCGATCCTCGGAATTTTTTTTTAAATGATGTAGTATCAACTTTATATTAATTAGAAGAACTACCAAGTTGCAGGAACGGATGGCTTGGTGGGTTTAATCACCAGTGTTCCATCCGAAAGGCCCTCAGATCGAATCTGAGCCTCTCACGGGTATAGCACTCGGAAATGAATGCTGATTGGCATTTATAAATTTTCCTGCTTATTCAAGGGGGGTTTTATCATTTCTTTTTTTAAAGTTAACTGTAACCGTACCAGGCAGATTTATTGGAAAATATTACTATTTTTCCAAGACTTTTATATTTTTTAGTATAATTCTAAGTCTCTATCCTTTCTGTCTTCGACGAAACAGAATAAACTTTAAGAACCTTGAAAATTCACATGATTCACTTGTGTTAGGTTTCCCGCCCGCCCTACGGAATCTGCGATTCCCCCCTGGGTGAGGAATGTCTTTTTTTTTCACCTAATTTTATAAGTGGTGACTGAGAAGCACAGGTACCGTTAGATGAGATGGAAAGTTGCTCGACTTAAGATATTTTACCCAATTGTTTAAGTGGTGAGCATGAAATTCTTTAAGAAATGTGGGTGAGTCCTCATTTCTATAACATCCTTGTCCCGAGCCTCTTGAAACGAGCCTTGATGAAATATTAATCTATAAAGTAAAAACTCACCTTTTTGAAATGTTATATTAATAAAAAAAATCCTACATTTTCCTCCTGTTCCTTGTTTCTACACTGTTATCCCAGAAGGAAGGAGAGAAATCCTAACCACCCAATCGCATAGTGTTATTCCGATGATGTAAAGAAGAGGGGATCTGGCACAAAAAACTCTGCCTCGCTTTTATGGAGGTGCAAAAGACTTGTAAGTCCACCCAGCAGGAAGGGGGTATAGAGAGGGAGGTAAAAATCAACTTCTCTTTTACGGAGGTGTGGAGAGCAGCTGATATATCAGGGGTTTCCTACTTACAAGAGTTCGGGGGAGCAATCGAAAGCACAAGTCTAATCAGGCTCCTTTCGTATCCGAGATATATTTTTTGGGGAGAGAGAGTCTTTAATATGGAACTTTTCTCTGGGGAGGGAGGGGATGTAGGTCATTTACTTGATGTGAACGTACTAGTATATTTTCAAACATTTCAGAGACTAATAGAATTTTTAGTCTTACCACTTTAAATACTGAGTTTTACGTAAAAGTAGGGTCTTTCCAGCAGAACTTTTTTGCAAATTTCCCCAAAAAATATTGTTTTACTTCAGTTTTGGATACTGGGACCCCGTGTGATAAGGTTGACCCCCATAACTCCGTGTTACACAAAGGAGGAATTTCTGGGTATACCTCCCCCGAAACTTCAACTTCTCTTTTTTCACCATAGAAACTACTCCAATTAATTTTGAATTTTAGCTTGCTAAAAAGTATTCTGAAGCTTCATTTGGGGGTTCTCAAGCGGGCCACACTAAAGGACTCCGAGGGACGGAAATCCCTATGATAAATATACTGATAGAAGGCTCGGAGAGGAGACCGCTGTGACCAGAGGAAAGATCAGTTGTACCAAGCCTTTATTAGTTACCAGGAATAACGATCAACAACATGACATCCTTTAAAGAAGGATCATCCTTCAAGCGACGTCGTTTGACACGTTTCTGCACTAAAGCTGAAATTTAACATGCTGGAAAACTATTTTAAACTCTCGTTATTTTTATTATTCTTGCACTAAAATGTGCGCTTACTCCTACAGAATCATATGACACCATTAACTCATTTTTGAAAAAAATGGCGTTTGACATATTTCTGAAATAAGTTATTCAAATCTTTGTCCTAATATTTTTAGTGGTGACTTTGAATTTCCTTATTAAAAATCATTTGAAAATTCTCAAATAGGAAATAATCTCATGATTGTCATGTAGGAAATAAACTTTCGGATGCTGTTAAAAATACAGGATTTCCGGAGCTACCCCAGAAAAGTAGCACCCCTGTTACACTTATAGTTTTTGAAAATTCGACTCATAAAAACGGATTTTTAACACAATTCTGAAATGAAACTAAAAAGTGAATTACCTTCTATTTAGATTGATTAAGACATTACATTTTGTGGCCGAGTGCTCTGAAAATCTCTTCGAGGGCCGCGGGTTGGACCACACTGGTTTAGATGATAATAAAGATAAAATGTTATACATAATGTTAGTATTTAAGAGGTGGGGAAAGCGTCTTAAGATGTTGGACGTCCTACATTTCACCACTTTCAATTTATTAAATTAATTAACTAACCAATTAGTTAAGCGTAAATTGCCCATGTTTTCCATTATACTGCTATCTGTGGACAATATTCATTAAAAAATTACCTGTTCAAAAGCCTCAAAATTTTAGGGCATTAATTAATTAATTTAATTTTTCCATGTAGTTAATTATTCAAATTAACTTGAAAAATTGAAATTTCCATTTTATTTCCAAATTGAATGCATTATTGGGTTTCAGCTCTCAAAAATAATATATTAAACAAAACACATAATACGTAATTTGCATGGTATATTAATATTTTGCATGGGATACATAACAACTTCATTTTTATTACCGTTGAAAAAATACTTTGGGCGAAAATACAATTTGAGAGACAAACCAGAGATTTAAAAAGGATATTTGAACTAGATTTTAATGGCAAATTGGCATGTGTATTAGGGTGTTTCAAAAAGTGCGTTTTTTGGTAAAAGTTTAAAAAGTGATCGGGCAATTAGCTAAAAAAATTCCTTTTGGTGTTAGAAGGTCAGTTGCAAAATTTAAACAATTTCTGTCCACTCTAACTATTGCCTCAACGAGAGTGAAATCTCTATAATGAGAGGCAAGCAACCTCTACCACTAAAACACTAACGCATAGCAATGACCTTGAAAAACTGTCACTGTTGACGGAATTGAATCGTCAGTTTTAAAAAGGAAATAAGTCCAAAAAATGACAAATCGACTTTTTGTGCTCAAAAATATCTCCAGGCTCCGCTCTATACGTGAGTGCAAAGAGGGGAAAAATAACTACCCCCTATCGGCAGATATAGCCCCTTGAATTTGCGAAATCGATGTCCATTCATTGTATTTTTTAATTTAATTTGAAATTAAAGTTAATTTTTCTTTCTTTTCTTATTTTTTGTGATGTAAACGGAGCCAGAATAACATTTTCTTTTAATGTAAAGGGGTTGTTTTTAACATTTTTTTTAACATTAATGTTTGACTCCATTTATATTCACTTACTCCATTCATACTGCCTTAATGACTCAGTTTCATAAAAATTTTCAATTTTATTTTCAATTTTATTTGTCTTAGTCTTTCTATTTCTCCATTTTATACTGTGAACTAAGCAGAAATACAATTTAAATTTAAATTTAAATGATTTTTAAGATTTTTCTTCAGTTGAAATTTCATAAGGTTAAAGAAGGGAATAAGTCCATCATCTTTTTTTAACTGTGAAACATTTTTAATTACACTTATAATTTTTCTGATGATTGTTTTGCATTCTTAACAGTGTCATGAATTTCCTGTAAAAATTTGATGGCTATAGAATAAAAATTCCATTACTTATACAGTTTTTTTCGATTTTCTCAAAACTACGTTTTTGGACTTATTCCCTTCTTCTAACTGACGATTCAATTTTCCCTTAAGACTTCAAACTTGACAAATAAAAAGATTTAGATTTCATGGGAATACACCAAAACCAAAGGTTGACATTCCAATTCTGGCATTAAAGATCCAAACGAAACGTTGAAAAAGTACTAAAAACAACCTCTGAAAGAAAGCACTTAATTGGACATCTACTGCACGATATATTTTTTCTTAATCAATTAAGAAAATGACGCATTAGATGTATGTCTGTGTATGCGAATCAACTACACTGTGTATGCGAGAAGTCTTTAATTTTTGACCTTCAGTTGGCCAAATGAAATGCTACGTACTTCCTGTTGGAAGTACTGCGTTTATTTTCTTTAACCTTTAATATAAATGATAATAAGTGTGATGTAATTGTAATGTTGTTACTTAATAGTTCTTTTAAAACGACGTAATTGTGAACCCCCGTTTGAACTACCCACGAGTCGCCATTGAATCCTGGTGAAAAAGATCATTCAACGTGACAAGATAAGAGAGAGTGCATCGCGTCAACCACTCTATTTCAGTTCTGATACGCGATTCTCTTTGAAATCGCTTTTTTCGCCCGAAGGACCGAACGAGAAATTTATTTAACCGACCCCCGGCACCCTAATCTGTATACTTTTTCACTTCGATAATATTTAATTTCTACGCGGTCGTGCTAAAGCCCCAGCTTGGACTAATTTGTTCCATATTATATTCCATTGGTGTTTCATCACCGTATTTTTTTTCGCATACTTTAATATTTATTTTGGCCAATTCGCAACTGATACAATGGACTTAAATGCTAAACAACAAACTCGACAAATTGTGTTGGGAGTTGACATCGGAACCACTAATATCAAGTGTTATGCTTATGATAAATTCGCAAAAGTAATGGGCAAAGCAGAAGAACAGGTATGATTTAAAAACTAGCTACTATTATTTGTTTTATTTCTATATAATTATTTTTATGAAACTACTATTTTGATTTTAGGCGCTTAAACGAGCAACCTCAAACAGCTTTACATTGGAGTTGGGTCGTTGTTGTAGCCAAGCGCCTAAATTACTCTGCCCCCTTGACACCTCTAAATCATTGCCATTTTTATCATTACCCTAAGAGACCATTAACAACAAATTATTGTAATCAAACTACTGTTAAATTTACCTTCCCATACCTTGTTAGTCTTGCCTGGTTTATTGAACTTTCTAATGGGATCAATAGTTTTGTGAGTTGCAGTACGATGCAATATTTAAGAAAAAAATAAAAATTTAATTTCCCAAGTGCCCCCCTCTCATGTTGTTACAAATACTGAAACATTATTACCTGCAAATTTTCAGGTCTGTAGGCCAATTTTTGACCCCCGCGCACCTCAAAAGTAGTTTTCCCATGCTAATGTATAGGGGAAAATATTGAAAATATCTTCATTTTTCATTGTTTTTAATTTAATTAGCCTGAACGCCGTCAATTTTGAGTTAAAAACTATGTATTACCTTTGGGATATCATTGTCCCAAGTTCCTATTGGAAAAACATTCAATGACACCGTACTGGGGGAGTACCAGGGTTGAAATGGACTCTCCCCGGAAAAGAGGAGGCTTGCGGGGGGGAGCTGGATAAAGGCCACAATTGAGTGTTTTATTGAACCTTTTTCCCAAGGTTCTCCATTCTATTGTGTTCCTATCAGTAAAAAATGAATGTATGTTAAATTTTAGCTCATTTTTTTTTACCTCCGCCCACTTCAATTAACTGATTTCCTATAAAAGCCATTACATATTAGGTAATATGTTTCAGTATTTGTTAACAACATGAGAGGGGGGGGCACTTAAGAAATTCCAAAAAAAAAATTCCCATAGACTTTTACAATGGGCTAATGCAATATGTATTAGAAATGTTGTTTTTGTTTTTGAAACTAGTCACTTGTTATGACATCATCTGATGGACGTCATGAAATTGATCCAGATTCATTATGGGAAGCGTTCATAAGAGTTATCAAGGGATGCTTAGAGAGTAAGAATAAATCATTTTATTTGCAGAATATCTATTATTTATAATATAAAAATTTAATTCTCTTTTTCTTCCATTGAGATAAATTAGCATTACTTAGTTATCTATATTTTAACACATTATAGTAGTTAAGGTTGTCCTTCAAATATTTTTTATAAATAAAATGCACAATTTTTTAAGTTTCACTATAGTAAAAAGGTTTATTTTCCAGCATGTCTTAATTTACTGCCCTGAATATGCGGTAGAGAAAAACATAGAGATAAACTTAAGTTATGCCTATAAAAACCTTTTGATATTTTCTACCGTATAGGCTTTCAACAACTGAATAAGAGGAGTTATCAATGGCAGCTCGTCTATAGAGTGTTTTCAGGTGATGTCACGACCAGTTATTGTAGGTCAATGCGTCTGTTGTTAGGGTGGTTGCTATTGCTATGTGCTACGGTATCTGTTGCTATGGCGGTTGTTAGGTGTGGGGTCACGTGATTGCAAATGCTCCAATAGAAGAATTCCAGGACCAGTTATTTTCTGCAACTGTTTATCTTCTGCAGGACAACGCGTATGTTACTAAGGGCGTTGCTAGGTCCGAGTCATGTGATTGAAAATGCTTTATAGGAGCACATAAGCACGTGAACTCCCTATGAAAATGAAATAGGTCGATTAATTACAATAAATGAAAAACGTAATAACAATCTATTTCAGCTTGTATCCTATGTTCAGGGGATAAGCTTCCAGCCTCCCTTTTACTCAAAACGTTAAAAATAAAACTTAATTACGAAATTTTTGATAGCTATCAGCGCTTTACAAATTTTTCGCGTTCAAGGGCACGTGCGACCGAGAAGCAGGGAGAAAATTCTTCCTTCGCCGGCCGCTCTCGACTTCCCGATCGCACACTTTGAGTGTGCAGCAGTTGAAAGTAGAATTATTTTATAACAATTTAATTTTATGATACCGTTAGGATAAATACTTTTAGCCAAAATACGATTATAGCGAAAAACCAGAGATCAAAAATGATGATTGAACTAGATTTTCATAGCAAATAAGTTAATAGGTGTATGCTAATAACCTAAAAAATATTTTTTTTCTTTAGTTAGCAAAATAAAAATGCTATATTTCCTGTTGGATGAGTCGCCTCATACTCGTAAAATTTATATTTGAAACCAGTAATGTATAAATAATTATAATTGTGATTTCATCGAGAAACTGTTATTTAATTGTGTTTTCAAAATGTAATTGTGAACCCATTTGAACTACCCACGAGCCACCACTGGGTGTTCTGTTGACCTGTAACTGATACATGTTAAAATATTTTGCATTTATACATAAAACAAACTTTGAAGAATATATATCTTTATTTAGAAGATGTAGGGTGTACTGCTCAAGTATGCGAAAATCTGTTTAATGGATATTTCTAGTTCTGAAATCGCCTATAATAGTAAGTGGTTAAAATAGCATAAATACTACTACACGTTCAAACAGAAAAATAAATAAAGTATTAATATCAATGGTTAAATTCAACCTGAAATGTTTAGATATTTCATTTTGTAAAACTAGTTAATGTCACCAAACCCCAAAAAAAATCTACTATGAATTTGCTTTTTTAGTTTTATTTTTTGTGTCGAGATATTAAAAATAGTAAAATGTTGTTAAACTTAATTTGCTTATTTTGTGCAATAGGTTATTATTCTCAAACAGGACTTTCATTAATAGTTCAAATTATTATAATATTTTTATTTAAAATTTTAATTTCCTGTTGTGACCTTTATTAGGATCTAAATTAACTGCCAAAGACATTTCATGCATAGGAATTTCTGTTCAAAGAGGGACTTTTTTAACTTGGAACAAGTAAGTTACGCTTTAATATTATAACAAAAAATGCTCCCCACTTAACTAAATTGCTTTACTTCTTTTAGAGAAACAGGAGAAAATTATCATAACTTCATTACTTGGAAAGACGCACGAGCAGAAAAGTTATGTGATGATTGGAATGCTTCGTTTACGATGAAGGTAGTGTACTTTTGAAGTTTAAGTTTAGCTTTTTAATTCGTTAAATATCATTTAACAAGAAGAACATATTTTATACTTTCTGCTTTTACTTTTTTAGTTAATAAGGTTTGGAGCTTATCTACTATACCTAGTCACAAAAAGCGACAAATTCCAGATCACAAGTACTATTATGTTTACTACATCAATGGTATGTTTGATGGTATATTATTTTAATAAACATTCTATGATTTTCATTTTATCCTACCAGCTTTTCCTAAGCTTTCAGTCTTCTTTTTTTGCTATCATTTCAATACTTATAAAATGATTTCTGAACTATTTTAGTTATCTATTGAAGGACTGAAGGGAAAATTCTTTTTACAGCCTGTTTCAATTTAATTTATGTACTTCCTAAGGAAGTATAATTCCACATAATTGACACAAGGGCATCGTGCGAAATGAAGTTAATTATGTGGAATTTAAAACGCGCCTGGTTGAAAATAAAGTTAATTCTTAAAGTGTGACCTATTGACAAATACGGTCTATTCTATTAAATGAAATTTTTAAATGAAATAAAAGAGGTAAAAACTCAATAGCAATTATTATTTTTAATCGAAACCAATAAAACTAAAAATCTAATCATGAGTTTTTTGTCCCAAACCATGCCCGATTTTTAAGATTTTACTCAAAATTTAATCACTATACCAGGTTTTGGCAATCAAACGTAATCATTAAATTCAAACCCTAATTTTATGAATCTCCTCTTAAAAAGATAATTTTGTGTTTAGGTCCTGACTCGTTTGTATTGGATTATGAAAAATGATGAGAAGGTATTGAATAATTTGCTATTTTAAATGTTTTTTATTCTTTTTTCCAACCATGGTCATTTAAAATTTTTCCATGTGCATTAGATTAGGCATAAAATTTTGGATCCACATTCAATGTTTGGAACTATTGATACTTGGTTAGTCTGGAAACTGACTGGTGGCAAAGTGTTTGCTACAGATTGCTCAAATGCTTGTGTCACAGGATTTTTCGACGCATTCAAGGTTTGTAAATTTCTTCATTTCTCAGTTGTTTTATTATCTATCCCTTATTAATAACATACGTATTAGTGAAATTTCTATTTCGAAGTTCCCTTGAAAAGTTTAAATTAATTAATGCATAAAAATTTAAATTTACAAGTTCAAACAGTGTATGTATGACAATGTATTTTTAAGTCCCTGCACTATCATTAAAAACAAGTTTAAACAAGTGTTAAAGCAAGTTTTTCATATATTTAGATGAAATGGGCTACTTGGATTTTAACTAGATTAGGAATACCAACAAGTATTCTTCCTGTTATAAAAAATACATGGTCAGTATATATTTTTTTTTTAGTTTTTTTTTTTGTTTATTTATTTTATTCATTTATTTAAGAACAAAAAATAACAAGAACAATACACATAGTCGCCTGGGATCTCTTGGTCCATTTAGGTGACCAACTAATAGTTAAGAGAATACAAAAACACAAGAGGGGATTTTTTGGGCTTACGAATTTTATATATTGATATATAAAATCATAGTGATGATTAAAGTGATAGTATATTAAAATACCTCCCTTTATTTTATGGAAAATGACTGTGCATATACAGGGTGTTTCAAAAGTCCGTTTCACGGCTTTTATTTGAAACCAAGGTATCCTAGGGTCCTGGAAGTAAGGTCTACCCCTAGGTAAGTGACCTTGGAGAATCCATTGAAAGGACATACAGCGCCCCAAGCGGCAAAATAAAAAAGTTAAAAAATTAATTAAAAAACTAAAGGAGATAGAGCAAATACCTCAGTGAGTGTATTGTTGCCACTGTTATAAGTAACTCACTGAAAAAAAATTCATGAAAATATCGTGAATATTCGCGGAGATATTAGCATGTGAAAATAGCACTTTTTCAGTCATCAAAAAGGAAAAAGTTCAAAAATTTGCAAGTTTTTTTGATTAAAATTTTACTTCATTTAACAAAAAGATACAAAACTACATAATAACTCTGAAAAACTTGCAAATTTCCGAACTTTTCCTTTTTTGAAGCCCAAAAAACGGCTATTTTCACATGTTAATATCTCCGCGAATATTCACGATATTTTCATGAATTTTTTTTCAGTGAGTTACTTATAACAGTAGCAACAATACTCTCACTGAGGTGTTTGCTCTATCTCCTTTAGTTTTTTAATTAATTTTTTTAACTTTTGTATTTCGCCGCCAGGGGCGCTGTATGTCCTTTCAATGGATTCTCCAGGGTCACTTACCTAGGGGTAGACCTTACTTCCAGAACCCTAGGAGACGTTGGTTCCAAATAAAAGCCGTGAAACGGACTTTTGAAACACCCTGTATGTCAGGGTCTAATAAGACCGAAATCGCTCTTTTTGAGTGAAAAACACAACCACAACGCGTTGTGGAAATTTGCAAAACGGCCACAATTTAAAAAGGGGCCACAACCCGAAAAATAGTCATTTTGGAGACACGACGTGTTCTGAACTTTAGCTTATGCATCCACGACACGGGGGACATATTTTCTAGATGTTAAGTGCTTAAAATAATGGGTGGATGTTACAAAAATGACATATTTTTTAACTTTAATATTTTTCCTTTTATTATTTTCTAACACGTTTCTTAAACGTAAGATCTTGGGGGTTTTCTTAGCTTTACCTTACAGAAATGTCATTTTCTGAACGTATTTGAGAGGGTTCACTGCTTTAATTATTTTCGTGATTTTCACCCCTTAATAATGATTTTCACCCCCCCCCCATTTCATTGCGACCCCCTTTTCTATACCAATTCTTGTTTGTCTTGATGAGTCCTCATCCCTTAAAGTTTGTTTCACGATTTCAGATACACCTTGCATATAATTTTTTAAATTCAGTATTCATTCGGTTATATTTTATTTTATTTACATTTTGCGTGAAAGCATTTTAATTCCATGTTTTATTTAAATTAAATAAATTTGATTTTCTTACCATTGTTTTTTATGTGTACAAATACCATTTAAAGCCAGATAAATTGCTTTCAAAATCTTACAACAACAATTTTATTTGGACAGTGACTCTTATGGTGAGACTATGCCTGATATATTTGGAGCTGCCATTCCAATTTGTTCTGTCGTAAGTTTGAACTTTTATACCACTGTTTTTGGGATAGATTTCCTTTTGTGTGAGTAAATCATAGTTTTTTTAGTGAAAACTTTATATACCAAGAGTTGTAGTGTAGTTAAAACATTTACTTTGATGAAACTTTAAGTTTAAGATATACTCTAAAATTTAACTGTTTTAAGTTATTATTACAGTAGAATGCATTATTTTTTTAATGACCTGCGGGGAAAAAGTTGTCAAAGGTGGCACATAGCATTTAGTTTTTTTTTTCTCAGAATTGTTGAATGAGGTATCTTTAGTTACCGCATAAACACTGAATGATTTCTACTGTGGCTATTAAATATAGGGGAATTAAAGAAAATTATCTCTTTCAAATTTTAAAAATAGCCATGGTTTAACTATAGGCTATAGCGCAATGCAACAAAAAAAAAGACTATGCAATATTTTTTCAAACTGGTTTGTATCATCAGTTCATGAATTGAGTTACAAATTTTCAAGAATTCCTCTATATAGAAGCATTTTAAAAATTTTTAATCCTTCTTATTTTCTAAATAAAGACCAAAAATTTTTTTTCATGGCGTTAATATCTTAGGTGGAATTGACTGGGGACGTCCCAACGTCCCACTTACTAATACAGTTAAAAATTTAACTCTCTAAAAGAGGGGTTTTAAACCATTTTGTGTTGGGATGAAATTTTTGTTCTTATGATGCTCCTCCTGTAACAAATTTTTTTAAAAATTTGGGCTTACATAGAACCTTTAATGAAAATTTAATTATTTTTACTTATTGAGGTGTAGTGCAGAACTGCATAGCAACCACACAAAAAACTGATTTTCAATACTCAATTTCGTTCTGAAAATTGAATAGTTTTAATCTACAAAAGTAACTAAAATATCAGAAGTCCTTCATGGTATTTCAGTTTTATGAACAAATCTATAATTAACCTAATACCCATCTAAAATTAATATCTACTTTCTATAATTAACACTCTTAATACTTGTATTCAATTAATCAGAAAAAATTCACACGTCCCCCAATTTTCAATATGTAAGCATAATATGGTACCAACTTCATAAATTTTATTATTATTAAGAGTACTTAATTTTCTACCTTACATTTCAGGTTGGTGATCAACAAGCTTCCCTCTTTGGATCTGCTTCTTTCAAAACAAGTGATATTAATTGCACTATGGGAACAGGCTCATTTTTGTTAGTAAATACTGGACCTATGCTTGCTTTGGCATTTGAAGGTATTTCATATCTTCATAATTTCTTTAGTAAATTTTCTTGCAAATGCTTTACTGTAAATGAGTCGTCAGTTTGAAAAAGAGAGTAAGTCCAAAAGCCAAGTTTTGAGAAATTCGAAGAAAATTGTATAGGTACTGAAATTTTCGTTGTATGACCACCAAATTTTTTCTGGAAACTTAAGACCCTATTTAGAATACAGAATAATCATCGAAAAAAATATATAAGTATATACACACAAAAATATTTTACAGTTGAAAAAACTTATTCCCGTTTTCAAACTTATGAAATTTCACCTGAAAAAAATCTTAAAACCCAATTTAATCAACCATTAAATTATATTTTTGCTTAGTTCACAGCACAAAAGGAAAAAATATAAAGACTAATAAGACAGACAAGAAAAAATTAAAAATTGTTAGGAAACTGAGTCATTAAAGCAGTATCCATAGAGTAATTGAATATCAATGGAGTCCAAAATTCACTGGATAAAAAAGGTAAAAACTTTTTAAATCAAAAATAAATCTTATTTTGGCTTAGTTTAAAGCACAAAAAATGTTATTTAACATTGGTAAATAACCAAGTTTAAATAGCTCAACATTTTTCCATGGTTAATTCTTCAGCAAATCCTTAAAGATTTACAAAATAAAGGCATGCTTTAATTACCCATGGCCCTTTTAAACTGGATGCTGAACCCCAAACTTTGTTAATAACTCCTTAAAACGTTTCTTTTGAAATTTTTGGTACTTCCGTATTATCCTGTGGACCGTGCCATTAAAAACGAAAATGCATAGCCAAAGTCTATTAAATAGCCGAAGGTCGACGAGATAATACGTAAGAACCAATTTTTAACTTTTATTTAAGGTGCACATCCTATGGTTGGGTGGACAAAATCATCACAAACTACATATGTTTTAGAACTTGGAGTGCATGATGTAGGTGCAGTTTTATCATATGCAAAGAATTTAGGTAAATTTTTGTAGCTTTCTCATTCTGCATTCAAATATTTTTGAACTTTTCATTAAACTTTATCAAGCTTAAAATGTGTGTGTATAAATTTTACAGGTTTATTGAATGATCCCTATGAAAGTAATAGCATTGCTAAATCAGTAACAGGTTTGTTAATATTTTTTTTTCCATAGAATTTTCAAAATGTTTCTTTTTTATTATGTCTTATACTGAAGTACTATTTTACTTTTAATTGCTTTTTCATAACTAATTTGAAAAGTTGAAAGCTTTTTATTGTAAGCCCCTTTGCTAGCATTGCTTTTTGAAAGCATTTCTCATGATAACACTCTCGTGGCCTAGACGCGAAAAATATACCAATCATTTGAGTAAATCTAGAAAAGTTCTGAAAACGCTAATATGTTAGGAAAAAAGTTGGGTTAAAGTCCAGAAATTCTCCCGACTACCGCACCGTGGAAAAGTTACACGTGCGCGCCGAACAGTAGGTTCCGTGGTCTTGCGCGATAAATTCCGATTTCTTTTCGTTCGAAATCCCTTTTTTCTATTCTTGGATTTCATTCCGCAAATAGAAATTTATCATCAGGCTATCAGCTTTAATGAAAAAGAAGTAAAGTAATCTACACTACATACTCGAAAATACCCAGAATAAACAAAGGAAGAAGGGAACCAAGATCGGACCTTGGGAGTGAGAAAATAAAAATACAAAAACCAAATGATGCATCATTATAGTATTTATAACTCAATACTAGCGCTTTCAGCGCTAGACCCGGCGTTGCCCGGGCGCAGTAAAACTTTATATAAATACCAGCTCACGCGCTATCCCGGCGTTGCTCAGACATTATTAACGGGCCGCGCCCGTATTAAGTTCCTTGGACAGAATCTCATACACTTTGAAATAGTTGGGAAGTCATATTTGTTAAAAAATATTTAAACTTTAGGTGCAACAGATTTAGTAGAGTACCCAGACTGCAACACAAAGAGGACCGCTGCATTACCGTACAGAAAAAAATGGATTCAAACAGTTAAATGAATATAATCGAAGAATTAAACAAAAGTCAGTAAATGTATAAAGAGCCAGAGTGATTTAAAGGCACAGCTCAGTGCCTGCTCTTAGCTCATTAATTCAAAGATTGACATTTTCATGGTTTTTTTTTTATTCTGAAGAGCGTTATCAAGAATGTGTTTCAAAATGAATCACTCCTTCTCTCAATAATATATCAGCTTGTTTCTTTTTTTATTGAACAACGGATTTTTCGGCCAATCATATGCTTTATCAAAACAGCAGACGGATTCTTCATTTTATATATTAAGATTTGTTCATTTTGCATGCATCAATATTAGGGTAACCAGACGTCCCGCCTATCTGTCCCGCTTTTTTTTCATTTAATTCCCAGCTAAGTCCAGTTGTTCTGACTAAGCTTCATCAAACGCGAAAACTGTTAAGAAAAACCTAGATTTTTTAAATTTTGGGGGTAATTTTTCAAAAGTTCTTAATTCGTACGTTGAATTATTGCTCCTAACATTATTTTAAAGGGGCAAACGCACAAAATTTTCTAGGGAGGACCCCTAGATCCCCCTATTTGACATATTAAAGTAAATAATTTAAATTACAAATTTTTTAAACTGAATACGAAGTTTAAATAATATTTTTTAATGATCCGGCATTCTATAGAATGCCTAGGCATTGTATATAATGCCTAAAACTAGCCGGCATGTATGAAACTATTCATATTTCACACATTGCCTATTAGGTATAGAATGCCAAATGAGAAACCGGCAATGGGACAAAGTATGAAATACATCTCTGATTCGTTTCGGATAGCCTTTATCAGGACCTTTTTCATATTTTGCCAAAAAATGTCAGGCATTGTATAGAATGCCGGGATACGCAGGATTTCATACTTTGCCGGTAACATATGAAACGAACATTAAATATAACTAGTGTTTATTTTCGCCTATGAAAATTTCTGTTTTGTAATAATGCATCTAAAATGTGGTATTCTGTAAAGCCCTGGATGAAGACGTTACTTCTAGTTACGTCTTCAGTAGTTAGAAGTAACGTCTTCATCCAGGGCTTTAGTATTCTGTTGTCCTGTGATGGTGTTCTGTTGTCTGTCTGCTTCAATACATGTCTCTTATTTTTAGATAGTAATCTTATGCTTTGTTAATATTTCTTTATTTCTCTCTATATTTTAGATAGCAAGGGTGTATACTTTCTTCCTGGTTCCATTTTAATAGAGGTACTTTAATAAATGTATCTAGATAACATTTAGTTGTTTTTTAACATTTCTTTACTTATATTAGCTTTTATTGATCTATACTAAAAATCTAATATTCGAAGACGTAAAAATGTTAAATAACTTGAATTTAATAATTTTGAAAGTGAAAATTAAGGTTTAATTTATAAATAAAGTTCAATTGATTTTACTATCATTAAATAAAAAATTTATCCACTGAGGGGTGGTTGAAAAAAATTGCAAACAAAAGGTTGAGAAAAGTAGAAACTATTTGAAAGTCTGTAGAGCTAATTTGCTTTTAATTTGATGGTATCACCAAGTGAACAATGGAAAAATCGTTTTAAGATGCAGTTTAAAATTTGAACTAACTTTCAAGTTTTCATTTTTACAAAGTTTGCTCTTTTTGTAAGGGGACGCAGTTAAAACATTTTTAGTCAGTAAAGGGGACCCCGAATTGAAAAATTTTGGAAATCGCTGTACTTAACCATTCTATACAGGGTATTTCAAAAGTCACGGCTTTTATTTGGAACCAACATATCTTAGGGTCATAAAAGTAAAATCTACCCCCAGGTAAGTGACCATGGAGAATCCATTGAGATGAATTACAGCAACTCTAGCGGCGAAATAAAAGAGTTTTAAAAAATTAATTAAAAAACTAAAGGAGATGGAGCGAAACTTCAACGCAAATATTGTTGCCAATATTATGGAAAAACTCAGGGGAAAAAGTTCCATGAAAATATCTTAAATATTCAATGAGATATTAACGACCAAAATTAGCACTTTTTTTAGCCTTGAAAAAGGGGCCGTCCACAAATTTAGAAACTTCTCGGATGCAATGTCGACTAATTTCAACCATTTTGAATTCAATCATAAAAGAAATGTCACTTTTGAACGGGATATTATTTTTAATTTTGGACGGTCCCTTTTTCAAGGTTCAAAAAAGTGCTACCTTTGATCGTTAATATCTCCTTGAATATTTAAGATATTTTCATAATTTTTTTTCTGAGTGATCTTTGATTTTGCTAACATTTTTAGTATTGAAGTTTTCGTTCTATCTCCTTTAGTTTCTTAATTATTTTTTTTTCTCCATCTTAATGAATTCTTCATGGTTACTTACTTACCTTACTTCTATGACCCTAGGAGACATTGCTTCCAAAAACGTTTCTTTCAAACACCCTGTATAGTTTTAAAATTATTAAGTAATTTTTTTCCCCTACCTCCTTTCATGAAAAAGGAATATTGATATTTATGACAATTAATATCTTGGTCTAAAAACGGTTCCTTTTTGACAGTTTATTCATGTAATTTATTGTTTTTTAGACTTGTGAAACTAGATCATCTGCATTTCTTGGTATTAAAGAAGGAATTACATCTGCTCATATGGTTCGGGCCATTTTAGAATCACTTGCATTTCAAGTTTGCAACCTTTATGACACTCTCTGTGCAAACTACATTTTGAGTGAGGAAGCTAATATTAGGTGTGTTATCCAATATAAGAATATTATTTTATATTAAATACCTTTCATGTTTGCCTGAAAAAAAAATACTTTTATAAATAATTTTGCTGCAAAAGTCATGCTAAGGCAGATTCAGAGAATGTTTAATTTTTCATTGCAGTTTTTAAATAAAATATGGTTGTATTAAAGACTTAAACAGTGCAACTTGGATAATACAAACATTTTAACTAAAAGTAGTAATTTATGGAAAATTTCCCCTTGTCCCCTAAACTTTTTATTAAATTATTTTTTCTTTTTATTTAAAGTTTATAATGACTTAAATACTAAAGTGTGCCCTTTAGATTTGAATTATTCAAGTTCTATGGTATTTTTCATATTTATTAATACTCATCATTGCTTTCATATAATTGACTGAGTTCTTTCCAGTTGCAAGTTCACTTGTGTGAATATTACAAGCCAAAATTTGCTATAGGTTTTATTACACTGTGTATTCAGCACAAGGGTTTATTAACTGTCTCTTTAACATTGAAATATCTAAGTTACACTGCGGTAGTTTTTTTTGGGTGCATTGGCATTAATGTGTATTCATTTTTCTAGAGTTTGTGGAGGAATATCATCAAATGATTTTATCGTCCAAACAATAGCAGATTTAACTGGTATGAATGTAAAACGTATGCATCATGTGCAGTGTTCTAGTCTTGGAGCAGCTTTTATAGCTGGATTACGTATAGGTAAAAAACTAGTATCCTAAGATTATATTTTATAGTATAGTATATTTTTCAACTTTTTAGCTTTTATATTTAACATTCATTTAAAATGAATCTGTTGATAGCAAGGTTCCAATGGGTCAGGGAATTAAAATTTGACCAAAATGGAATCTGGAAGTAACAAAAATATACTATTTATTGAAAATGTGTGTTTGGAAAAGAAAAAATATTCGAAAGAATGTTGTGAATTGCTAGTTTTGGGCCTGGAAAATCTACAAAATTAACTTGGAAAATTTAGGGAATCATTTCCAAAAATGAGTGGGAACCCTGTGATAGTTAATTTTTATCTGAAACAAACTCATTTTTGATTTGTTGCTCATTTTTAATTTGTTTTGGATTTGTTTATTGTTTGTAATTTTCGTTTTTTTATGACCACCCTGTACAACATCATTTTAACAATTTTAGAAAATAAATTTTAAACTTTCATAAAAAGTTTTATAAATAATCTACTTTTTATGTTCTTGAGATATTCAATTTTGAAACCATGTATAGAATAGATTTTATTAACATTTTTCATTTAAAATATAATTATTTACAATCAGTTGTTTAATATAATTATATATTTTATAGGTGTATGGAAAAATCAAGATGAAATAAGTTTAATGATTGGAGATTCTGATACTTTCTCGCCAAATCCCTTTTTAGATGTTAAAATATTTAAAACATATACTAACTGGAAAAAAGCAGTGGCCGATTCAGTAACAATTGGAAATGTGTAATTGTTTCTTTATAGAAATAATTAACATACTGAAACATTTGCATCAATTTGACTCTAATCAAAATTTTTAAAATGTGAAAATGCCAAACTTAATTTTATTTGTACTGTAAATTTAGTTTCCGAGTTATTACCATATTGTAGGGCTTTTATTATTGTGAAAGAAAAGCTCCTCAAGCTCAAGTGAGCCCAATTGATGGCAATACTCGTGTTGCTGTCCAAGCCTCGATAAATTCTATCAAATCTCCATCCTGAATTACTGTGGTAAGCACACTATTTAAAGGAACTACACGACTGCACATGATTTTGAAGTTCACTTTGGAACTATGGTTTTATCCCAACCAAAACTATTCTCTTTACCTCAAAGAATTCTGTTTGACTAACAAGGACATAGGACAGAAAACAAGCACTTGTTCACTGTCATTTCTATTATTGGTTTTCAACCTTAATCGCGACGGTACCCCCAAGGGTGTAAAACGTCCGAAGGTTCCCCTCACGCTTTCGAACATAAAATTCAAATTTTGTTTTGTGGGGCTGATGAGGTGGTTAGAAATAAACACAGGATTTAAATTTACCAACAGGACCTTTAAGTAGTTTTTTCTGTGAAAAGATTTGTTTTATATATGCAATGCATACATTTCAACTTTCTTAAAAATGTTCAGAATAAATGCTTGTAATTTTTAAATTTGTGTTCATTGTAACTTATACAATTGACAGCATTTGTGAAATTTTAACCCAGGATTTTGTCACTATGTCTATCATCAAAATTCAAAGTGGTATGAAATATATCCTGCAGTATCTGGTTGTTTTATCAGGCTGATCAGGCAACTGTGGACTGAAACCATGAGAGTAAAGTACTGTTACTCACACCACATACGCGTTAGCTTGCACAACCAGTTTTATCCCTCTCCCATGCATGTACAGTGATTTGAACTTTGGAGACACAGCTTTGTAGTAAGTTACTTTAACTACTAGTCCAGTACATCTGCACATATTATACAGTAACGGACCCTTTATCCGGCAAGCTCGGGGCCGACATCGTCGCGGATTTCGGAATTTTCCGGATTTCGGGTCCGGTCCGGAAAAAACGCCAGGAAAGACGCAGTTGCTTTAGTAAAGCCAAAATACCCGCTTCCCCCTCCCTACTATCACTTTCCATTCTTGTAAATCTAAATTTCCGATCATATGAACGGGAATTAAAATTGCGTTAACATCTGCATTGTTCTGATCGTCCGTTTTAATAGTAGAGGATCCAGCAAAAAAATTCTGGCGAAGCACGTGGGTCGTCGCGGAACCGATAGCGAAGCAGCAGGAGGCGAAGAGAAAATTAGAACAGAAGAGAAGGGCCCTTCTACGGCCGGAAAACGCCCCTTCGCGGAGTAGCGGACAACTCCGAACTCCGCGGCCGGCGGACTCCGCGAAGGCGCGTTTCTCCGGCCTTCGTAAAAGTTCGGAAGGACCCGAAAGCTGCCCGCCTTGGGGGTCTTTTATACCCCACAGGCAAAACAGTCATGGTGGCAAGGCAGGGACAAAGGAGCCAACTCATTCACGGAGACGATGTCACAAAAGGCGCGACGCAACCATTGCGCATCGTTGCAGCATTTGCTCACTAAAAATTCTTTTAAAACATTCTGAATGCGAGCCGGATTTTGGGTCCTTCCGGATTTCGGGTTTCCGGATAAAGGGTCCGTTTATAGGTCCTCTGAATTTTTTTTCAAGCAGTATCTATATTTCCAATACAAAAAAAATCTTTCCACACTCCCTCCTCCCCCCTGTTATTTCCTTTTTTGATGACCCTCATTTTAGGTTTATTAAAACCATTGGGATTGGACCAAGACTTTGATAAATATAGATGCACACCAAGCACAGAAGAAATATTTCAATAAATAAATGGATCTTTTCTTACTTTTCCTATTAAAGCATTATTACCGTGCTTTGGTGAACACTGTGGCTAGCATGTTCAAAGTAAAAATTTTAAGGACTGGAACATTTAATCAGTTTGCAGAAAATATTTTCAAAAAAATTAATGTTTGGAAAGTTTAGTTTTTCAAATTAAAGACGGTTTGTACCTTGTGTATTATTAAGCAGAAGATAACACTACTAGATAATGTTTTTAACATCATATGTTAATAAAAGACGTAACAGAAAAAATATAGATACATAACAAGCATGAACATGTTTTAAAATTTGATGAATAATGGACTTTTTCTACTATGTTTAAAAAGCATCAAATTCAACAGACTAGAACATTTAATCAAAATAGCATATGGTACAACAGGATGTTGTAATTGGAAACATGAACATTTGGAAACTCAACTGAATGACTCTCAATATTTTATTTTCTAACCCTGAATTTTAAAAAGAACATTTATATGTGAACAGAAACATTTATGTGTGTTTGAATAATTGTTTTTGCATTTTAAATCTGATTTAAAAATTGTCATTAAAATTAGTTCCAAAGTACATGCTCTCATTCTTTTTGCATATAGCATTGGGGTTAAAATATTTTCCTCAGTTAGCCTAGTTAGAATAATTCTTTCACTATTTTAATGCTGCTTTAATACTTGAAATTTATTAAAAATTGAGGAGACCAAGTAATTCACTCCTCTCCCTTTCAAATATAATCTGATAGAGTAACTACATACATGTGAAACAAGAAGTCGAAGAGGAATTGAGTTCTAGCAGGGACTTAACTTTTTATATAAAATTTATTTGTATAAATATATTTACAAATAATGATTCTTTAAAAGGCACTTTTGAAGACAAACTCTTCATTTGCTCTTCATGTAGTAGCTTTAGGAGGCCAATCTAAATGTATACACTGCAACAAAATGTTATTTTAGGGTTATGCTCAAAATACCTATGCCCAAGGCTCGATTTGAACCATAACGACCCTTAACAGTGTTCTGGTACCTCTCTCTAAGAATCTTTCCCTAGAATTACCCTTCTATGGAATACCTCCACCTAATTACAGAATGTTACCATTCTGGCACCTCAATATCTAGAAATCAAGCCCTGCTATTGTTTTTTAAATAAATTTAATTATATATAAATCTTTTGCAAATGGAGCTTGGGTCTTTGAAATAGCATTAGTAACAACAACAGCAATAATTTTTCATATTTGTAATGTCTTTGATTATTTACTATACTAGAGAGCTTTTATATACTCACTTCTACATCTAACTCCAAAATATCTGCCTCAGTTTCAAGCAGTGTTCCAAGGTTAGGGGTGGTTCTACCAAAATCTCCATGAACAAATTCTTTAACATATCTAAATTTATACTATTAAGGACAAATTTAACAACCTTAATACATGTTCTGAAAAACAAAGCTAGTAGATTATAAGTAGAACTCTAAATATCCGAACTCCGACTATCCGAATAGTTTGCAGAATTCAAACCTACACTTTTAAACTTTGTGTCAGTGCTTGAAAACGAAGATGGAAGTTCTACAAGCAAATCAATGTATGACAGCAAGAAACAAATGTTTAGAAAATGCCGTTTTCAAGAGGTTTTTGCAGCAAAATTCTATGGGAAACCGAACTTTGGGTTCAATTCTGAGTGTAGAAGTTAAGATGATTGGTTGTTCATTCTTTAAAGCAAGTAACAGCTGGCCAAAAACCGTATAAACGTTTTTTTAAGAAAAATCCAACTATCCAAATTTTTGATTATCCGAATGGGGTCAGGTCCCAATTGATTCAGATAATTGGAGTTCTACTGAACTTTCTATCATGATCAATACTAAAACTCAAATACATAATAAAAATAATACTTAAAGTTAAGTGAATATTTCAACCAAGTAGAAGGATACGTTCCGGCTTGAGTTTCAATTTGGATTCCTAAATGATGATCATCTAAAATTTTAGCTTTAATACTGTGCAGCATCTTTTCCCTTGTAGATAAGGTACGTCTAAAAAATAGTTAAATACATTGAAAACAGTACATTGAAGTTTATTATGTTTTTAAATAATGCCAAGAATTGTATTAATGTTTATCTAAATTACCTACTTTCATACTCTTATGATTTTAATACACATTTTACAAGTTTACAGAATTATTGAAAATGTAAAAGAGAATGATTTATTTCTTTTTATGTTTTGCTATGAAAAGTTAATTTGGATACAATAGTGTTTTAAAAGCACCTGTGTAAAACTCGTATAGGTGTTTTCTGCTGAAGTGTCAAATTTTCCAGCTTTTCTAACATAATAACATCATCTGGAGTTAAAGTTTTCTTGACAACACAGAGGGCAGAATAAGACTTCTTCTTTTCTTCTTCCCCAGCTTTTAGAAGAGCAGTATCTTCTCTAATAGGAACAAAAATATTTTTTGAGTTAAGTTACAAACCACTGTACCAAATCAAAGCTCTTTTTATTATTAAGATTACATTCAGACATCGTTAAAATGAACTGTAGAAATAACTTGTGTCAGTCGCTTATATCAAAATAACAATAAACTTTTAGCTATGCCAGGGTTTGCACTCAACCAAAAAATAGGGCCATTTAAAGACATTTACAAACAAAAAGCAAATGCAAATTTAGATTATTTTTTAGGGCTTGAGGGAATACTACATGTCATTAATTTGGGACAGAAAACCTGGATACTTTCCTCACCTCAAATATATAAATAGATTAAGCAAAGCTACATAAGTGCTAAGGTATTTAAAAGCCATTTCAAACACATTTTACATAGTAAACTACAAATCAAAATGAAAACAAGAAATATCTCACTTTGTTATGACTTGCAAATCTTTCACTGCTATCAAATCTGTGCTGCTGTTGATTTCCTGCAGAATAAAAAAAAAAAAAATATTGCAAATTTAATGCATCAAAAACTTTTGAGGTCTATGAAATTTCAATTAACACTCACATCTTCAATTGACTTTGTATCATCAATAGTCCAGTCAAGAGATCTAGGGTTCAATAATTCTAACACAAATGGTCTACCTGTAAATATACATCAATAATATCTATGAACTTCATTTATTTTGGGTGAAATGAATTAGTACAATAAGTATAACTCAAATGTTAACAGCAGCTAATTTTAACAAACTTATTTAAAATATATGAATAAATTAATTTGCAACGCTTTTTACCATTGCCAAGCATCTTGACATCTACATCTTCCCTTCCTGAAGCAGAAAATACAATTTCTAAAGAAAACAAAATTTGAACATCAAAATTATGATTATTATTATAACAATATTTAACTTTTATAAACTAGGACTATACAAAAAAAGATTTATTGTAAGTGCTATGTTAATCCTTTTAAAATATTAAACTCTTCTGACATAGCAATCTATCTTAATCTTATTTTATTTAAAATCATTATATTAATGTAATGTTACTTTGATCTACCAATGCATGAAACAGCTTAAGTATAGCAATGCATTAACCCTTTCGATCCTAGACCACACAAGATTCCCATTTAATCCTATGAAAAATTTGGGGCACTGAAACTGTGTGAAAGGTTTAATAAACTAATCAAAAATATATTTAATTAAATGATCAAATTAACTGAAATTAAGTAGATCTCAGTAATACAAAAGTGATCAACTACCTCTACTGAACAAGTAGTGAAAAGGTTCATTATCTCTTTAAATCAGCACTATCTACAATGACCTAAGTGTTTTTTCAATAATACCAAATCTGTGGGGTTTTTTCCTCTTTTTAAAATAGAAAGTTCTGCTAATTCAAGACTAACTTAGGAATCATATTGAATTATCTGGTTATAATAATACTACTGTTACTTCTTCCTATTTAGCAGTGTATAAAACAGGGTTGGCAAAAACCCGGGTTTTTTTGAAAAAACCCAAGTGGGTTGGGTTTTTTCGGGTTTTTTCAATAAAACCCTGAAAAAACCCATATAAATCTGGGTTTTTTCAGAAAAAGTGTGGGTTTTTTCAAAATTAAGTGGTTTTCTTCTTTAAAGTAAGTATGTTTTTTCAAATGTAAGTGAGTTCTTTCTATGTTAAATGTTTTCTGTCAAAATAGTGTCAGTTTTTCCATAGTTAAATGGGTTTTTTCAAAGTTTGTCAGTTTTCTAAAAAATAATGTTTTTATTTTTATCTTAAAGTGTTCATTTACCAATGCTATGAGATCAAATGTAACAATAAGCTTAGGAGTAATTTTTTCTCAAATTTTTCTTATGATGTAACATTTTCCCAACATTTTACTGTTATTAAAGTTTCTCAATTAATCTTGATTTATGTTCTTTACATATGTTAATAAAAAGAGCATAAATAGTAAAATTAAGATTTATAATTTTTAAAGTTAATTACATACTATTCAATTTAACTGGATGATAATTGTAATATAAATTATAAATATCACCCTACCTGATCATATCTGGATCCTCGTAGTTTAATACACACAGCATTGATATATTTTTACTTTGACTATGAACTTGAATGATTGCAAATCATATCAAAATTTAAAAAAAAGAGCGAACCTCATCTGCCCTTGAGGCATCTGATATCCTTCTTCCTTTCCCTACTTCCAAGAACCTGGTCACATGGTCACCACACCCTCTATGACTCAGACCAATCACAAACTTTGAAAAGATTGGAAAGAAAGAAATAAGAAACAGCAGATGTTTTCCCGCTTTTATTTCAATTTTCAATGATAGAAAAGCCAAATTATAACTCTTTTTTTCTGGTAGACTGCATTTTTGAAAATCTCATGTTTCTTGGATAAATAATTTCAAAATTCAACCAAAAATAAATTTCACAAAGGACAACTGAACTAGGGAAAGAAATTAAAGCATTTTTCACTAGGAAAGTTTTAACGATAGGTTAGTGTTCATGGAGAACAATGAATTACAGAAATCTAAGCATTACTTAAAGATTTCGTACAAAAAAAGAACAGAGGGAGGGTCGGGCAGGTTTCTTATGTAATTATGAGAGGGGGGGGGTTTGCAGTTTGCTTATTTTTGCTGACAACGGGGGAGAGGGTCAAAAATAACCAAAAACTTGCATACGTAATATTTGAACAGCCCCATAGTAAAAATATTTCCTGAAAACTTAAGTTCATTTGAGTAATCGATTTGAACTGGCTAAATTTTAGTGCTAATGTTAAATTTAAGGCCAATTTTGCAACAATTTTTTAAAATATTTCGACGTTGCATTCTGATAGGAAACTAGAGTCACCAAAACCCTATAAAAATTTTAGTGTCGAATACCGTATGGGATCTGGCTTTTATTCACCTCGCTTATGTATTAGGGGGGGATTGCGCATTGGGTAGCTTTAAGAATAAAGGTATAGCATAAAGGTTAGCTTTAAACGATTTTCACCGGGTCAACGACCTTTTCCTTAAAGTATGTCTTTTCATATTATAGAATATGGAATTTGAAGATGGTTGAAGAATAATTAAGCGGTCTATAGCCGTGCGTAACATGTCCGTATTTTTCATTTTAGACCCCTTTACCTAAATTAAATAATTTTTTCGGTGACATATTCTTAAAGAGGACTTAAAAATATACATCCTAGAGAATTTCCGTGCCATTCACGCATATTAAGTGAGCTATTCGAGTTGTGGAAAAAAGTTTGGATATCGAGTCAAAAACACAAGTCTAATAAAAGCATGTTAACTGATATTAATTATTCAGTTAAATTTTTTCTGAAATTTTTATATTGTATTTGACCAATAGGGTAAGCTTTTTACTGAAATTCCGGTAGCCATGGTGATTCTAACGTCCTCCAGGAATTTATAAACACAAAAGAAGCCTACTGGTTCGTATTGAGAACAACTCTGCTTTTTGGCTAAGTTGTGCAGACAAAGAAGAAAGGGAATTTCTTTAATTTCTACCAAAGTTTTGATACCACTTTCGTAATTTTTCACTATGTTTGCCTCCTATAGGTGCGTTACAAAATGACATTAATTTTGGAGGGGGCGTTTGAAATTTATTTTTCCCGCCCAAAATAAATTATTTTCCGGTTCAGAAAACTCATGTTTTTCTAATACATATGGACGAGTAGTTTACGGATATAGTTTGCATTAAGCGATACTGCGACCTGCTAATATTAAGCGACGGTTAGTTCGGGAGAAATCTTTAAAAAAGTCTTGGAAAAACAAACATTGGATTTTCTGGATCGCGCAATTTTTACACCACCCACTACCTCTTAATGAGTCAGTCGAAAGCCCTTTCCAAATTACTTCCGAAAATATAAATTACTAATTATATTAATTTATATTTAAGCTTTTCTCCAAAAAGATACGGAGCTCGTCAAGCGTCTAAATCAGACGTGCAGGCTTAAAACGCGCCACAAGACAGTCGGTTCCCGCCAAAAAATAGCACGGGATTAAAACTTGTATACAAGTTTTAAGATACTAATTTGAGTTATCAATTCAATTTTACTGACTTGAAGTAATTAAGAGATAATTAACATTACATTTATTTTTAATATTTATGTTTTGATATCGGTAGCTTTATGGGACAAAAATTCTTTTTAACTTAGTTATGTTAATTTTTAGCTGCAAGGAGGGTTTTTTTTTGTAAATGGAGGTTAATAAACCTTATATCGGTAACCCTTGATTTAATTCCTCTATTTTACAGTTTTTATTTTCCTTTCATTGAAAATAATTCAATTTTATTCAGAACATTAATCATTACATAACTATAAAAATTAGTTAACGGGTATTTATTTTATAAATTCAAACACCATCTATCATTGTGAGTAAAAAAAAGAATGGAAAGTCTTCACAGTTCCCATTTCAAATGGGAAAGAACGACGCCAAAAGCCGTTAATATTTTTACAAAGACTGAAAGAAAGGTTTCATGTTCGGTAAACCTTATGGAAACATTCTGCAGCTGTCAGTCCAGATGGCCCAAACTGAAATTTGATGGTTAATTAAGGCATTTCCGTTCTAAAATACTGTCATTTATGCAGTTCGCTGGCATCCAATAACCTGTCTTTGATTTGAGGAATATACAGTAGGTACAAGGCAACGAAATTAGAGTCCTCGCCAAACAGATATTCATTAACAACCATTAAAATTGCATTTTAATAATCTGTGTATTAAGTGCTGTAAGCAGGTGTTCCAAAGACTTACAAGAAGACCTATATGTATTTATTATTTTTTTTTTTTCTAATGCTATCAACATTGAGAGAAACTTGAGAAGTGCTCCACTCACTCTACCCTTAGCTCACATTCAATTCAGCAGGTGTGGTTGTAACAGAATATTTTCTCTCAGTAATGAAAATAATTTTTATTTTGATAACATGAGAGTAAAAGGGTTACAGTTACTACTCGCAGTGTCATTGATGTTCGGGAAACCTCAACAAAATTTACTTTATAATCAAACAATTTGGATTTCATCCTATAAAACCGTTTCTTCATTTTGGGAAAATCCTATTTAATTTTTAAACGCACTTAATTAAAAGAAAACGTTCTAAACTACGAAAAAAAAATATTCAATCATGAAAGAAACTATTTAACTTTGAAAAAACCCACTAATATTTTTAAAATCCACCTTAATTTATGAAACTAGTTTAAACTTTAAAGAACCCAACTGAATTATGAAAGAACTTTATTAATATTTTTAAAAAACCTCTGAAATTTAAAGAATTATCCCCTTAATTATTGAAACCTGGTCTAAATTTTGAAAAAACCCACCAAAATGAAAAAATATCCTTAACTTTGAAAAAACCCATTCGATAATGAAAAAAAAAAATACCCATAATTTTTGAAACATGGTTAAAATTTTGGAAAAACCCACTCAACTGCAGCTCTGGGTATGTTGTTTCGTTAATGTTTTTCTTCAATATTAAAACTGCCAAAATCTTGATTTTTCTTGAAAAAACCCAAAAATGGGTCCAAAATGAGGGTTTTTTCAGATGGGTTTTTTTGAAAAAACCCATTGGGTCCAACCCAATTGGGTCCAATCAAGCCAACCCTGGTATAAAACCATCAAGATCCAATCCAATTTATACCATTTGTGCTCTTTTACTAAAAAAACACGAGCATGCTTATGTTTTTTTACCTAAATGGGTTGTGCCTTTAAATGTTGTTCAATTAAGTTGGTAAATGGTCATAAAATTGCAGTAATTCTTAGTTTTGATGCTTGAAAGTTATGAGATTAAAAGAAGAATATATGTCTGACTTAATTTTTTTTTTACTATGAAAGAAAAGATCTTACTATCAGCCAGAATTCTCTTCTCCACCACATCAGTAATTAGTTCATTTACAGACGAATCCATTCTTCTTTCCCCATCAACAACCCATGGAGTTTGACTAAGCTCTCGAGAATACTTGTTGTAGCGACCCCCGAGATATAGGGGAGATCGAGCACATTGCACACTTGCTATAGAACAAAATTTGTTTGGAGGCAGGGGTGGTAGAGTGTAAATACTGAAAAAGCAAAAATAAACATGAGTGAAGAAAAGCATACATTGTTAATACTGAAGTCAAAATTTTTTGAGCTGTGGTTTTCTGCAACTTAAATACTTCTTATGAGATAGACAAATGTTTGAGCATGTGTGGATATTATCCTTATTTTTTAGCAATATTGAAAGAATTGATTTAGAACATTGAATACGACCCCACAATGGTCATTTGTCACTGATAATCAGGTTTTCAAAATAGGTTGTTGTGATGCGTTTTCATAATGAGTTGTTGAAAAGTTAAACAAATACATATAGGTCATGAGAAAATGGACTTTTGTTAAAAATTAAGAATGGGTTAGAAAAACTATTAATAATCAGGGGTCTGAGCATGTATAAAGGGGTATTTTTGCTTGGTGCAGTTTGTATTACTATTACACTTTAACTATATTTCTTTCTTGTATTTAAAAAAAAAATTCAGTTTTTTCTCATTAGGATTTTTTTAACTTAACAAGGTATGTGAAATACAAAAATTAAGTCGAATTCACCGGCAGCTATAAAACAGTCAATGGGATTTGATAATGATTTCGAATGTACTTTGGAAAGAGCACAAGACCAAAGTATTGTAATTTCACACAGAAAAAAATTTAATTATCTACAATAATATCAACAAAAATATCAGTAACTAAAATTTTTGTTAAAAAATATTTAAAAAGTTAATATGATACTTTCTGTTTAACTCTTTCAGTCCTGTTACCCCAAATTTCCAATAGTATTTAAATATAAACCTCAGGCAGTCTGAGAAATGAATCTTAATTATAGTCCGCATTGGCAACACCATAGCCAGAAAAAAAAAATTCAGAGGGGTATCGGGACTTTGAGGTTGGATAAGAGATAATTTTGGACATTTTCAGTTTATAAGTAAAAAAAGAGAAACATTTTTGACTTTTGATGGGGGGTGTAACCTGAAATTCCCCTGTCCCTGTGCATTGGCATTTTCTCTCTTCCTTAATTTGAAAGTATGTCATGAGGTAAGATGGGAAAACACCAAAACAAGCTTACTTTTTTATTTCAGATGTTAATGACTCCATTGCTGCCAGTACAGCAGTTTTGGTGTAAACATCTTCAAGTTTTGCCTAGAATAACTCATAGTCATTAACCAATAAAGATGTGTTAACTAAATGTCAGCTATCAAAAACCTTAAGATTTTACCTTTTGCCTCACTGCATTTGGAAAAGCTTTTGGACAATGCTGATACCTGTAAATAAATTATATTTTAAAAAGTATGCAATTATTGAAAAATTAATTAGTGAAAGGCCTAGCTGATTGTATGAAAAAAATTAATATGGTAATAACTAAACCCACAATTAGAGTGAAGTATTTTATGTCTCAAGAAATACCTGTATGTCATCAGTTCCCAGCACTTCACTCTTTTAACTTAAGAAAATAAAGATTGGAGGAATATGAAACTAGTTTTTTAAAGGATAAATGTTATACTAAACAAAAATTTTTTAAAAAGTACAAACATTAATATATCGAGTGATTTACCATCACAGTAATTCTAACCTAAGCAGAAACTTAGACCATATAAAAGAAATTTAAAATATTTAGAAAAAAAACTAGGAAACTTAAACATCAATATGTGTAAAAGAAAATATCATCCCAACTTACAGCACCAAACACTCCTTCACAGTATCAGGATACGTAGCGGAACACAAAATTTGAAAGTTGCTGTTTGGTGTGAATTCTGCGTTTTTGAGTTTTCCATACTGGGGCCCAATGACCCATTTGCACACATCTTTCACAGAGGGAATTTGGTCTTCAGTCAGAATGTATGTCTCTCTGAAAGCAGAACAATAATGTTTAGCAAATTCTGTAAATGAAGCTG
The DNA here is from genome assembly GCA_963680715.1 of Tetragnatha montana. Taxonomy (NCBI): domain Eukaryota; kingdom Metazoa; phylum Arthropoda; class Arachnida; order Araneae; family Tetragnathidae; genus Tetragnatha; species Tetragnatha montana. Next base: position 34,442,063 of record OY796685.1, read on the forward strand.
TAAAGTCTTCACTAAAGGCACCCTATCCCATAGTAGATATTATAGTAAGTTCTTGGCCATGAACCTGACACTGGGAGATGGAGAACCATTTCATTTTAAGTTTTGCAGCTTTTTGTTGTCGTCTTGTATATTGATATGATATCCTGCCTTTTGGGAGGATTAAATTGAAATTAAATTTTAATTGAATGTTGATGTCCTGATATGTGGCCAAAACTTTTAAAATGATTAACACTGTATAACAGAATTTAAATAAACAATAATTTGCATTTTTCAAGAGTAAATCTGTTTCATTTTTATATTAAAAGAAAACTTGTATTTGTTGACAGAAAAGGCATTCACATTTATCTGAAGGAGATGAAAGTAGTAATTGAACTTAAAATTAAACAAATTCAATGCTTTTCAAATTAGAAATAAAATTTTTTAAAACTATACTCACCCTAATTTTTCTTTCAGATACAAGTAAAACAGTTTCTGTAAGAATCAATGAAGTGAGTTATTAAATAAATAGCAACAAGACAAAAACTCTTCTTACTTGTATAGAAAAAAAATACAAAAATCATTGAAAAAAAGTGCTATTCAATACCACTCTCCCCTTTACACTAGTAGTATTGGTTAAGTTATTAGTAAATAGCTTACTTCTCTTAGGTCTACTACTACAGGAAGAGATAGCTGTAAAACGAAATCCTTAAAGACATATTTGTTCTCAGTGACAACATGGTTGATCTATAAAACAAAAATACAATTTAAAAATCATCACATTCAAACACACAATACTAATAACTAGCTAAGTTATAGTACTACTAGATAATATCAAAAAATTTGAATTCAATTTGTAACAAAACCTTTGGTTTTTGAGAATTAAAGTCAAGTGAAAACAATTGGCTTTCATTCATAAGTGGATAAGGAAACCTTTTCTGTGCATATTAATGAAATAAATTTTAAGTCCCATTAAACCTTTTTCCACACAATCATTACTGAAAAACAAAATGGAATAATACTGTAAATTAGATAAATTATGTGGAATTTTCTTGCTACACAGCATAGCAGAAATGCAGAATTTTTTAGTAAAAATGCAAACTAAAAGAATTCTAAGAGCATTTATCACTTTAATTCAATAAAGATGAGGATAAAATATTTTTAATTATTATTGATTTTTGAGTTAGTTATTTTTAAAAAATACACAGTAAAATAGTTTTTTATTAAGTCTAAATATAAAAACTGTGTACGTAGGAATCCATACTTCTAGTTTATAACACATTAAACTTAAACAAAGTGAATACTTTGTTTCATTATTACAAATACAACTCAACTTGGATAACTGAAAGAACCTTCAAATTTTCCATCAGTTAAAGATGTTCAAGATACCCATCTTGAACAGAACAACATGGTGAAGTTTTAAGAGTAGTATTTTAAAGATTAAGACATGTAGTAAAGCTGAAATTATTCAAATTTTACTTTTGAAATCACTTCATCACAAGAATCTTGTAAGATTCCTAGGCAAGCAGCACATGGTGATGGCAAAAGCTTTTTACTTGGCTGCTCATATTCGCTATCAAGATCTTCTAACTTGGCTTCATCTTTTATAGATTGGGTTAACACCTTTACAATGGCCTATAAAAGTTCATCAGTTAAACACTCAAAAATAATTATAACTAGTGGAAATGACAACAAAAATTGAAAATGATTATATTTTCTATTCATCATTACAATCATTATTATTATTAAGGGTACTCTAATCAATTATATAATTTTTTTACAACCAATTTAAACAAAATGTGGTTTTATTCATTCAGAATTTTATGTACACTAATTTGTTATAGGCATATTGCACATTACTGCAGAGGTCTTGTCCAGAATTTTTGTGAAGGGTCCTGTTTTTGTAAAAATTGTGAAAATCTACACATAATTTTGTGACTTTGAAGTAAGGGTTAAATTAGTTTATTTCAGCCAGAAGCCTGTTTTTGTGAAATTAGGGCAAATATTTGTAGTATTGTGAAAAATAGCGTCCTGTTTAAAGGTTAAAATATTTTGTGAAAGGTCTGTTTTTAAGGTAAAACGTTTTAAGGAGTCTGTTTTCATAATGAAATATTTTGCGAAAAGCCCGTAAATGGACTTAAACTTCTTCTAAACAGACCCCTGACTTATTATTGCATCAGTTTATCAAGTGAAGATTAAATATTAAATTTTCCCTCATCTCAAATTTTGAAACCTCAATTTTAAAATCCTCTTAAAAGCTTTCAGGATATCAGTAAATATTTAGTCTGTTTTATTCCCCCTATTTAAATAATCAATGATAATATATATTAAGCATGATGTTTTAATTGCAAAATTCAAAAGCCTATTTTTCACTTTTATTTTCTTCTTTTTCAATGATTCATAAAAAGTGTCTAGCTGTTGTATACAAGCACAATTAATTATAGAAGTTAACTAATTCTTGGCCTGGTGATAAAATAGGGAATTCTGGCAACCCAGTTCTATAGAAGGCAAATTGCTTACTGGCCAATTGCCAATAAACGGCATTGGCAACACCAAATTTCCACAAAAATGTTGCCCATGTACTTTGGATTCACCTAAAATTCTAAAGGATGAATGAACTAAATTCCCCCCTTAAATTTAGCTAGAATATTTATTCTTCGTGTCATAACATCATAGGATAGATGGGGGGAACTTGGAGAAATGAATTAGTAAAACATTCCCATTTTAAAAGTATTTAAAATACATTATCTAAAATTAAAATGGATCCACACTAACAACGAAATGTACGCAAAACTATCGCACCTTTTCGATACTGTGTTTAGTAGCATAACAGGTATATTCCTTTTCCCCAAGAAACCTCAGAACACATCGTCGGCAAACATTGGAATTCTCTAAGAGTTCTTTGACTTCTTGAAACGCTGAAGTTTTTACCATTATAATGCTTTTAGTTTAACTGAAAAATAGAATGCCCAACGAGAAAGCAAAACTCGTGGGAAGCCGATTTCCAATTCAAAATATAAACAAACAATTTGTTGCCAGATTATAGTTAGAAAGTTTAAAGAAAAATACTTGGTTTCTCAATAGCACAGATGAAGCATCGATTTTTCCATACACACTAGTGCCTCTCGCGGAAAAACCGAAAAGTGGGAAATTTCGAATACCCTTGTCCCTTGCTTGTTGTTCCCTTGTTATTAGGGTTTCCCGTTCCATTTTTCGTGTTGCAATGGTAGGGGTTGGTTTTCTGAAAAGTATAAATATGAAGAACAGGAACACATATATTTAAATGTGGCCACCTTGGGCCACCTCCAAAAACTGGGCAGGAAAGAGGGAAAGTTCAACGGAAATATCTACTTCATTTAACGCAACTATATATAATAAATGAATATTTGAAATAGAAAAAAAAATATATTGCGATAAATATTAAAGAAACTGCTGTAGTTCTGAACAGAGATCCAGTCCTTTAAACCCCCGTCACGCGCTTTTTCACAATATTTAGTGGTGATTGATAACAACAGTATTCCTACTCGTTATGTTAAGATCCTTCAGAAAAACTAGAGAATCAACCAACCGAAGTATGTACTTAATTAAAGAAAAAGATTAACTTAATTAGAAAAAGAAAAGGATTCTGAAAAACACAATAACATTTAAAAGAGATAGGAAATTACTCAATGGGTTGAAAAAACCTTTTTTTCAAACCCTTTTACTGGTCGTTGGTCGAGCAGATTTTTGGCCAAATGACAAAAACGTGTAAAAAATGTTAGCTCGATACATTTTCTTCCTTTGCCGTGTTGCGTCTCAAATAAAAAACCTACTATTTCTAAATATTTTTGAAAAATACCATTGTTTTGAAATTCACTTGCCCGCGAATTGGAATTTTTATCAAATATCTTCTATAAAACGTGGAAAAGATTCAGCTCGATACCATAATTCCTTGCGCCCTAAGCAAAGCCTGATTTCTGGGAGGGCATTTGGGGCACTTGCTCACATGCCCAAAATGCTTAAAAAGCTAAGAAAATATGAAATAAGTGGTAAAAAAATTACTGAGCTTATAAAGTTTTTGAACAAACAATTTTTACGCAATGTTTACACTTGGTTTAAAGATGATTGATTTTGTTATTTTAAGTCAAATAAATTTAACTTTTATTTTAAAACATGTCGGGGGCCCCAAACTTGTAAATGGGGCCCTGGCCTTAGAAAATAAGCTCGATATGATAATTTCTTTTGTTGTCGTGTTGCGTCTCAAATTTGGGAAAAAAAAACATTATTTTTCATTTGCCGGCTCCTACGGAAATTTTATCAAATATCTTCTATAAAACGAAAAAAATATTCAGCTCGATAAAACCACAAATATTCTTCTCCTCAGTGACTTTTGACTTACGCCTTAAAGATTGGTAAATAAGCGAATTAACGCTATTATTTTAAAATTCCATAAAAATTACTTTCTTTAAGGCTGGGCGCGCACGAGTGACTAAAGTCACGGCGACCAGGATTACTAGTATCAAAAATATCACAAGAAAACAATAGAGCATTTTCAATCACATGACTTTACCTAACAACGGCCTTAACTGTTTTTATCCTCCACTGATGTCATGTGCGAATGCTTCTATTTTGGATGCTTATATGTCCCGCCCCTAACAACAGCCTTAGCAACGTTGTTTTTGTCTTTGTCACCGTGACAAAAATCGCCCGTGCGCGCTCGCCCTAACAATCCGCTTAACAATTAGGGCTTCAATTAAACGTTTTAAAAATTTCAGCTGGATATCAAAAATTTTTTCCATGCGCCCCAAAATTTTATAAAATTTATTTTGACTAAAACTCTGCTCTACCCGTAAGCTGATTAAAAAAGCGGTTTTTTTTTCGACCCATCCTGTAAGCATAATTTCGCTCCACTTTTGGGAAACCCCATAATAAGGGTTTTTGGAATTTATTTATTTATTTACTTATAATAAGCTCATGAATAACATGAATGAATGAATTAATACATGAATAACTCGCTTTTCGGTATTAACCGTCATTCTAAAAAGTGCCGCTTCCCCTATACGTTTAAATATGCAATAAATTATTACACACAAGCTTAAAAAAAATTATATTGCCATATGGGAAAGGGGGGTAATAAGAAACATGCAAAATTCGCTTTCTTAGATAATAATTCACCGAATTTTTTACGTGTATCTTATTACTCCAAGCGACTGTATCTTGTTACTCCACGAGGGGTAATAAGAAACAAGCCAGTTATTTTACCAATTAAAAAAATTAAAATCAAATGAAAGTTTATTTATTGTCTAAAGTATATTTTATAAGAATAGTAATTTTCAAACATTTTCAATGAAAATCTTAAGAGATATGTTCTTGTTCAGTTAAAAACTAGGCTAAAAAAGTTACTAGCTGAAAGTTTTACACAACCCTATATTTTTTAAATATCACACTTGAAAATCTTGACAAAACAAATAAAATGTTGTTTTTCTTATTTCAGTGATACTAAAAACTTCTTCGCCCAAAAAAAACCCTCCAATTTTTTTCTATAAACTCAGTTTCTTAAAGGTCGGTTCCTCTTCCTTTTTATAAACTTACCCCTTTCCTTCGGGTTCGAATGGTTCAAAACGCTTATAAAGAAACCCTCGAAACTATTCCCCCGCCCCATTGTGTTTCAATAGTATTTTCCCTTAATTTTTCGGCAACGTGAATATAAAAAAACAATTTAACATTTTACTTTATCCCCAACCCCATATAACTTATTAAATTAGAACGCATATTTGATATTACAGAATTTCAATAAATTACTTACAACTTTTTCAATAAACATTAAAGTGGTGAAAAAAGTGCCTTACTATACCAACGTTTTCAGGAAAATTGAAGTAATTGTATAAACTTGATTGAATTTGACTTTTTTAACTTGATAAATAAAATAAAACCAATAAAATATTGAAGTAATTAAGAGAAAATACAATTAATAAATTTTCAGGGATAAAATGCTAGTGGTTCTTCTTACCTAAGTTTTGTTTAAATATAAGAATGATCTACAACCCTAAATTGAAGAACAAAAAATTAAATTATAATAGCCCTTTTAATTTCTATAAAAAGTTCACTAAAAAGTTCCAAGATAATTTAATTACAAAAACAAAATGTATTTATTGAAAAAGTCGAAAAAGCATGACTTTAAGTTTATGTATTTGCTGGTTGCATCAACTTCAAACGGGAATTTTTCACTAAAATAATCATTCTAAAACGATAAAATTTTTATGGGATATAAAGTATGTCTCAAAGATATTCTGTGATTTTTTTTCCAGAATTTTAGGCCCACAATAAAAATAAAAAGGTTTCTTATTACCCCATTATCCACTATATATTGAAGAAATTGCTGTTTTTTCTGAACTGAGATCCGCCATTTTGAACCCCCGCCACGACACTTTATTGGTCGAATAAAATTTATTACTTAAAAAAAACTTTGTATTTCCTTTCTTTTCTATTAAAATAATATCGAGACACTATTTTAATTTGTCATACTTATTTTTTTATTACTATTCTCTCTCTTTGCATACAAAATTTTGCCAGCCCTCAACCGTTCTTGTTTTCCTTTCTTTCTTCTTAAAAAGATTTCCCCTCTTTACTCTTCCATTGTTTTTGATCATGTATTTGTTTTTATTTAATCCGTTACCCCATGGTGTTTTTTTGTATATTACGTATAATTTTATCTATATGTTATTTTTTATGTATTTTTCTTTGTTATTTCTAATAAATTTGATTTGATTTGATAAATGCTGGAAAACCCCCGATGCCGTGGAGCATTTGGCGAAATGCGCTGATGAGGCGCGATTGGCGTAGAATAGCGATTGTGCCAACTTCAACGCTTCAACGGCACATTGTTCTCCCCTTTTTGACGTTTGATTGAAAGTTTTTGTGGAGATAGGTTGTCAATAATTATGAGTACTAGAACTTGTGTTCAGCTTGATGACTCGGTTGTAGCGTCCGGTTTCTTCGATTCATTTGATTACTTGTTGACTGATTGTGATGGTAAACTATTTCTCTTATAATCATTAAGTTTTAGCAATTACTTTATTTTATTGTTAATCATTATAATAACTTTTTTTCCCTTATTTCTTTTAAAATTCAATTTATTAATTCATCTTTTAATTAAATTGAATACATCATTTTTGAGGTTTTCAGTATGGTTTAATACAGTACATCTCATGCATGTTTAGATCACTGCTAAAGAGGTCCAGCATGAAAATAAAAATTAGGTGTCCACAGAGACTTCCAGTGGGTCCATGGGTCTCAAATATCGTAAAAAATTAAAAACGACTATATTCGACAGCAACGTTTCCTGACCCTAATGACGTCACTACGCGGAAGCAGAAACTGCGTAAGCAGAAAGCCTTTTGGGTTGCTAGTGAAGAGTTTCGGTACGCAAATCTTGATAAAAAGACCCTAATGTATGGGTTTAACAAAATAATCATATTTTTAAATTGACTTTCTTAATTTCACTCAAAATTCAGACACCGCGCTGGGAACTACTTTGTTAGTGACGTCATAGGGTCAGGAAACGTTGCTGTCGAGAATAGAAATTTCGAATTTTTTTTGCAACAGACTGGAAATAGGTAATTTGATTTTATTCATCCCCCCCACTCTAAACGTAGAAACACTTACTTTCAAAGCATCAGGTTCATCACCTTCCATTAAAATTTATTAAATTATGAAAATATTTTTTTTTCAAGCTGGATATATTTCTCAGCCTTATATTATCTACAGGGCGAGTTTATAAAGATTCAACGTCCTCCGAAATTTTGGAGACAATTTGTTTTTTCCTTAAAAATTATGCTGCTTACTTTGAAAAGCTGCTCGTTTTGTGCTAAACCCACAAAGGATCTCAAAATGAGCTAAAACACTACTTTAAGGAGAATTTCTAGGTATCACACCAAGAGGTTACAGTGTATTCAAAATTAAGTAAAGAATTATTTTTGAATCAAATTTTATAAAAAGGTACAGTTGAATTACTATCCTAATTATTTTAAATTAAATTTTAAGGTGCATAGAAAACTTAACTTTTGAACATTATCCATGTATTGACTTACAGATTTTATTTAATTTGGTTATAAATTAAAGTTTTTTCATAACAAAACATTGGTATAAAATTCTATGAAATATAAGAAAATTAGGGTCAAAAATTTGCAAGGGGGCGGTGGGAAATATTCTTCTTGAAAAGGGGGCGGTGTTCCCAAAAAGTTTGGGAACCTATGTTCATCTAGAATTATAGCGCTATTTTGAAAATGCAGGAAAAATAACACTAATTTCTTTGGGATTAACAAATTATTACTACCATAAGAGGGGTGATAAAAATAAAACCTGGAACATTGTGCGTATCTTTAACATTAGCAGTTCCTTATAAAAATCATGAACAAAATGTGAGGGTTTAATTTTTAGTTAAAAATCGAAAAACTTCAAGGCCTTAGCGGCACCTCAAAGAATTTTTTCGATCAATTCGGTTTTTACATTATGATATACTGATGGTGATGACTAAAGGAAGCTTATGAGCAATATTACAAATTGATTTTTTTTTGCCCCGTTTTAGTTCTACCGAACTAGACATATTGGTTATTTATTATTAGACACTACAAGGTATTTCACATTTTTAAACTTCAGCAGAATTTACCAAGTAGTCATTTTACTTTTTTGGAGTCTTTTCAATGCATCATTTCTTAAAAATCAATCTTTTTTATTGATTAAAAATTAAATTGTTTTTAATAAGGTACAATTTTTATTTTTTGGGTAGGATTTTTCATTTATCTAATTGACTGCTGTTTTATTAATTAACTATTAAATAATATATATATATATATATATATATATATATATATATATATATATATATATATATATATAATTCCTTGTGTTTGATTTAAATGCTGATTGATTAGTAGAAATAATGTTTTTTTTTTTTTCACAAAGTATTTTAAGTATAAACAGCTTATTATTTCATTAGCCTTGGTTACCATTTTAATAAAACAGTCAATATCAAAATTATGTGGTGTAATTCCTTAAAATTAAACTTCAAATTATTGAAGTTTCTAAATAATATATAAAAGTTCTATAATTTTTATACAATTTTAGTAAGGTGTATTTCCGTCGGTACCCATAAAATTAAAAAGTATATTTTTTGTATGTTTTACATTTTTATTGGAAAATCTTATATTTTTCTTTGCTGCTATCAATGAATGAAAGAAGGTAAAATAATCCACGAATAAAAAAAAGACGGATATGTTGGGGGGAAAATAAAATTCTTATCTCCAAGCCTTGCATCACGTCCTTGAAATGGTTGTGGAAAGAGAAGGAAAGAACATTTTGGGACCGAGTCTTGGCTCGTGTTAGCCGCTCGTGTTGGGGCGGTTTTACATGCATCGATTCGAGCGATAAGGATACGTCCGGGATGCCATAGGCGTACTGTAGGCACTCTTCTAGCGTACTGTACTTTGCCAGAGCCCCTGATGGTAGCTTTGGAGCGTTCTGGCTGGGCTATCAGTCATTCGGTTTTTCATTGTTTCCTTGTTTCTGGCCGTTTCTCCCCTCGTTGCAGTTTTTCAGGGAGACACGTGGATCTTTGTTTTGGAAGGAGAATCTCTCGATATTTAAAGGAACCTTTTTCTATTGTGAAGCATATCGATGTCGAATGTTTCTCTTATCCAAGGGGTCGGCAACTGGCAGTTCACATCTGGAAGCCGAGAGGTTATATTTCCTGGACCGCCAAAAATTTTAATTTGAATGAATAGTTTATTAATCTTTGAGCCAGTCGGTGGTATTAGGATTTTATAGATGAAGATTAATAAACTATTCTTCAAATTTAAATTTTGGTGATCCAGGAAATAACCTCTCGAGGCCTGGATGCGGACGGCCGTCCGCCAGTTGCCGACCCTTGGATTAGTAGAGAAACATTCGACAACAAAGAAAAGGTACACTAAAGAAAAAGGTTCTCATTCACTGACAGAATGGTAAATGACAAATACCCAAGACGAAATCTCCAAAACTGCTGGACCCTAAGGCTTGATATTTGACAGACACGTTTCTCTCAGGTATACGCGCCCTACGAAAGGATTTTAAATTAAAATAGAACCCAATTGAACTACTACTTCCCTTATTCGACCCTTTTCGACTCCGTTTAAACCCATTGAAATAGCATTAAATTTAATTAAGAAGGTAATGAACTCAAACTACGTGAAGTATGCAGGGCCGCCGAGAGCCAAGTTGAGCCCCGGGCACAAGGTTGAAAAGCGGGCCCCCAATGACATATTCTCATTTCGAGGTAGGGAGCGAAATTTTCTGAAGTAGTACCCATGCATTCATAGGCTTAATGTAAATTTTAGAATATTTCTAGGCAAGTTCTGAATTTCACTCAACTTAAAAATATTGTTTTCTTGATAATACGACGAGTATAACAAGTAATAAAGGGGGGCCTGGAGGTCTTCCCCCAGAAAATTTTTTAAAACATGCCCCTAGAAAACTGGGAATTTACTCATTTTTGGACCTTTTATGTGAGTAAATTAATTTCCAAAATGATATCCGTCTTGGTACTCAATATGAAACGCTTTGAGTCCCGGGGGATCGTACCCCCTCTCGTCAGGCCTGGAAGTATGGTGTATCTGAAGATAAGAATTTAAAACTAATAAGTATCTTTCTCTGGACCATAGTTGGATAAAACGAAAACAAAAACTTTCTGCGCACAAAACTTTCTTCAAATAAATATTTTCTGCAAAATAATTAAGTGTCCCCAGTCGTTTGAATTTTGACTTAAAACATCTAAATACTGAAATAATGCTTCATAAGCAACAATAGTAAGAAAAAATCAATTTATTTATCAAAAATTTCAACAGACTCTGCAAAATTCTAAAACTTTGCTCAGCGTGCGCTTTTATACTATCCAAGTCTGCACTGGACCTCCATAAAAATTTTCAATAAATTTGGATCCCGAGTAAAAATACTAACTAATACCTGCTCTAATCCGTCAAGTATATTTAATACTTTAATCCTGCTTTAAAATTTTACTGTTACTCAAACTGCTTATAGTAACCAGTTGATTTTAGATGTTTTAAACATTAATAATAATTAAAAAATTATCAAGTAAAGAAAAATTGTGTGTACAACTTATTATATCTTTGATGTCTTTAATTTGGTTGTTTTAACTAATTGGTGTTATTTTCAGGTGTTTTATGGATGGGAAATGCTGCAATTCCAGGATCAGTTGAGAGTATTAAAGCTCTTAAAAAAATGGTGAGAATGTTTATACCACTTTCACATACGTATTCCACCCAAAACTTAATTTTCTTACCAATATAATTTTACGAAAATAAAATCTGAAAATAATTTCTAAATTGTAATCGACTAAATTTTAATCGCATCAATTTTTCTCTCAAAAATTAGATTTTAGCCATAAGTTAACTTTTTATTTGTATGTTATAGGAAATAGGAATAGCTTGGAGACGACTTTAAAAACTTAACTGGTTAAATAATTCAAGGTTTATATAATCAAGAACTTAAAATCTGTTATTCAATATTCAAGTTTTATTAATTTTGTGCATCTCGCTCTTGATTTTTCCTTAAGTTCATAACTTCAAGATTTATAGATATTTTCGTAAACAAATAATTAATGCAGGTTTTGTGAGCAATTTTTCAAAATCAGCTTCAGAATTTTTTTTAAGTGTTATAAAATGTAAATGGCCCCATAATCCCTATGCCCAGGGGGAATTTAACGGAATAGTACTACCTCCCCTCGAAACCTTAAATTTTTCTTTATAGAAAACTACCAAAACTATTCCATAACTAAGAGTGAAATAGCGAGAGAATTTTAGCAGCTTGAATTTTAGCATGCTAAAAAGTGTTTTAAAGCTACTTTTTTCTTATGGGGGACTTTGCGGGCCGCACTAAAAGACCACGTGGGCCGCTAGTTGGGAATCCCTTGAAGCCCTTACTGTCCTTTAAATTTGTATAGCATGTCAATAATATCAAATATGTTCGCTTTCGCTAGGGTGTTTCGAAAGTGTATAGTAAATTTTTTTTTTCGAATTTCCCAGATGCCCCCCCCTCAAGTTGTTACAAATACTAAAACATTATTACCTGCAAATTTTCAGGTCTCTAGGACGATTTTTGACCCCCGCGCCCTTCAAAAGTAGGTTTCCCAAGGGAAAATATTGAAAATATCGTCATTTTTGGTTCTTTTCAATTTTACGAGCCTGAACGCAGTCAATATCGAATTAAAACCTATACATCATCTTTGGGACATCATTGCCTCAAGATACTATCGGAAAAATATTCCATGGCACCTATTGGGGGGTAGTTACACGGGGGTGAAAAGCGAGCTTTCACCGAAAAACGAGGATGCTTGCCGCGGGTGCTGGTTATGCTCGCCGGCGTTTGCGGAGGGACCTGGATAAAAGCCTATTTAAGTGTTTATTGAACCTTTTTCCTAAAGTACCTGGTCATTTGGAACCCATCTGGCGGGAGTTGTGTCTGGACCCCCCATGAGAGGCCTTCATCCAGCTCCCGCCGCAAGAGCCGGCAAGCATCCTCGTTTTTCGGTGAAAGCTCGCTTTTCACCCCCGTGTAACTACCCCCCAGTAGGTGTCATGGAATATTTTTCCGATAAGATCTTGAGTGAGGCAATGAAGTCCCAAAGGTGATGCATAGGTTTTAATTCGATATTGACTGCGTTCAGGCTCGTAAAATTGAAAAGAACAAAAAATGACGATATTTTCAATATTTTCCCTATACTTTAACACGGGAAACCTACTTTTGAAGGGCGCGGGGGTCAAAAATCGTCCTAGAGACCTGAAAATTTGCAGGTAATAATGTTTTAGTATTTGTAACAACTTGAGGGGGGGCATCTGGGAAATTCAAAAAATTTTTTTTTTGAAACACCCTAATGTTCGCATAACTAATTATGTTTTTTTATCGATTTAAAAATTATCTTTTTAGGGAAAGCAGGTAATATATGTTACAAATAACAGTTCAAAGTCTAGAGAAGAATATTTGAAGAAATTTGAGATGCTTGGATATCCAGCAAAAATAGTATGTATTAGAAACCATTTTACATTTGTCTACAAATACCTCTTCCATACAAATTTTAATTGTGTATTGTAATGTTTAGATTAGTATTTATGTTATGTCTAAGGTTTTTTTTTTAATATTTCTAAACTGTACTAATGGTAAACCAAAATATAATTTACTAATTCTAATTTATATCCAGTGAACAATTTATAGACATTCACTAAACTGACCTAATCACTCAGTTTTAATATGTATAACTATTTAATCTGTCTTTCACTCTATTTTTTAAATTTGGGCTGTGACATAGCATAAACTCAAGTTGAAGGTATTTTTTTCTAGCTGAAATTGCATAGGTTTTAAAAGGAAAAATACGAATGCTGACTTCTTAATATTTCAATATTATTAAGATGTAGTTAATATTGTTACGCGGGACGCAAACCGAAGCTTAAAAGAAGCTTCCCGAACGAACGCGACCCGCGGCGAAACAACGAGAGCGGGCGAGAGCTTCCCTGCCTTGCATCTCGAATCTTCGGGCGCCCTCTAGTTGCGGCGATCCCTACTATTTAAAGGGCTCGGCAGAGAGAGCAAAAAAGAGTATTGCAGCGGTGTTGCTGTGAGAGCGCGGGTGGGCCCGCTCGAGAGAGACGGAAGGCTCGTGAAGCCTTGTGGAGCGATTTTGGTTCGACTGAGAGGTTCGAGCGAAGGTGTGCTGTGAGCGATTGAAGACTCGTGTGGAGTCCTGTTTGTGCGATTTGTTCTGCGAGTATTCTCAGCGATTTGGAGATTGTCTTCTCGTTTCCCTGTGGGAAGTCTGCGGCTGAAGAGTGAGTCTTCTTCGAGATAGTGTTCCGGCGACTGTGCGGTTTGGATTGCCCTCGACCAGTGGACTGTTTGGATTGCCCTCGACCAGTGGACTGTTTGGATTGCCCTCGACCAGTGGACTATTTGGATCTGTTCCAGCCCTGCGAGTGTAGCTCGCCCTCGACCGTTGGACTGTGCTCGGTGTGACATTCTGACAACTTGTGAGGACAAACTCGACCATCCTGGACTGTGTTGCATCCTCCATTTGTGTACATAGTGTAAATAGGACATTTTCATCTGTATATAATTTTCATCATTATTAAATAAATCCTACCCTAGTAAAATTACCCACTACCGTCTTGTCCTTTCTGACAAAAACGTAACAATTGGTGTCAGAAGTGGGATAGGGTTAGGTCTGAAATTAGTTTTTTTGAAAATGGAGGCCCAGATGAAAACGCTGATGGAGATGATTGCCAGCATGAGTGGGCAAATGAATGCCTACCATTCGGAGTTGAAAGAAACTTTGAGAGCTGCAACGGATGGACTTGCTGAAAAGATAAGCCAAGTTGACAAAAAGGTGGAGCAGAAGTGCGAGGATCTTGAAAGGAAAATGAACGAAAAACATGAGAACCTTGAGAAAAAGGTAGATCAACGCTACGATGACTTGGAGAAAAGGCTGATGTCTGTGGAACACCGGCCTCAACGGACTGTGGATAAGGAGGAACATGTCGAAGTGAATCTCAACGTTGGAGAAGTTGGAGAGGTCGAGTTTATCGCTGGAGCCAAGGAAGGTTGCGAGGAGGAACGGGCCTGCCAACTTGTGTTGTCACCTGAGGGAGTGGTGACCGTTGCGGTGTTGCCAAGCAACTTGTGCAGAGATTTGAGGTGCTTAGTGGAAGCCGAAGGGATTCGGTGTGGAAAGGAGCACCTGTTGAAGTCCCCCTTGTTCCAGTTGAGAGAGAGAACCCTAAGAACTGGTGAGCCTCTGCATGAACACTCGTCTGACTTCCGAAGACTCTCAGTATTGGCCATTGGAGAGTGTCCCAAGCTACCGGAAGAAATGGCTCCTGAGTTCTTCGTGGATGCTGTCAAGGATCCTGTTGCCTCGAGATGGGAACGTGTGGCTGGTTGCGGATATTCGAGTCCTTCAGATCTGCATGCTGTGAAGCTTGAGGATCTGCATGCTGTGAAGCTTGAGGATCTGCATGCTGTGAAGCTTGAGGAGTGTCAGGATGTTGAACCTCATTTGTTTCAAAGTTGGAACGAGTTAAGCCTGAAGATGACTGTGGAATGCTGGACTGTGCTAGGTGATCCTGGAGTTCTGACGGACTGCCTGCAAGACCCTGAACGTCTCCAGTTATCCTGCGATCTGATGAAGGGACGCCTGGGTGATTTGCCTCCATCGCCTGACCTATATGTGGGTAAGTCACAGGCACGTTTGGAGCTAGAGCAACACCTCGCCCGAGAACGCATCAATGTGATCTCAGAGTGGATAGACATGCGGTACAAAGGGATTTCCTCCGGGTTCCAGTTTCAGGACGCACAAGTGTGGATGAGAGCGAAAGCTCAAGGAAGCCGACATTCTTCAGGATTCCAGATGTTTCAAGACGGACTTCATTTTGCTGCCCTGAAGACAACTGGGTTTTGTGGGAACTGCCGGGACGGTCAGTTCTTAAGGAGGGGGCAGTGTTACGCGGGACGCAAACCGAAGCTTAAAAGAAGCTTCCCGAACGAACGCGACCCGCGGCGAAACAACGAGAGCGGGCGAGAGCTTCCCTGCCTTGCTTCTCGAATCTTCGGGCACCCTCTAGTTGCGGCGATCCCTACTATTTAAAGGGCTCGGCAGAGAGAGCAAAAAAGAGTATTGCAGCGGTGTTGCTGTGAGAGCGCGGGTGGGCCCGCTCGAGAGAGACGGAAGGCTCGTGAAGCCTTGTGGAGCGATTTTGGTTCGACTGAGAGGTTCGAGCGAAGGTGTGCTGTGAGCGATTGAAGACTCGTGTGGAGTCCTGTTTGTGCGATTTGTTCTGCGAGTATTCTCAGCGATTTGGAGATTGTCTTCTCGTTTCCCTGTGGGAAGTCTGCGGCTGAAGAGTGAGTCTTCTTCGAGATAGTGTTCCGGCGACTGTGCGGTTTGGATTGCCCTCGACCAGTGGACTGTTTGGATTGCCCTCGACCAGTGGACTGTTTGGATTGCCCTCGACCAGTGGACTATTTGGATCTGTTCCAGCCCTGCGAGTGTAGCTCGCCCTCGACCGTTGGACTGTGCTCGGTGTGACATTCTGACAACTTGTGAGGACAAACTCGACCATCCTGGACTGTGTTGCATCCTCCATTTGTGTACATAGTGTAAATAGGACATTTTCATCTGTATATAATTTTCATCATTATTAAATAAATCCTACCCTAGTAAAATTACCCACTACCGTCTTGTCCTTTCTGACAAAAACGTAACAATATACATACAAGTTACTATTTTTTCTTTAAGTGTCTATAAATTTTCTTGCTTAATGTTTTCATTGTATTAATTAAGGATGACATAATTTCCTCTTCATATTGTGCTGCTGCATACCTGTTGTCCAAGAATTTCAAAAAAAAAGTCTATATTCTCGGTAGTGTTGGAGTTAGTGGTGAACTTGATAAAGCTAGTATTCCTCATTTGCCTGTTGGAGTAAGTATATTTTGCATATAATAAATTCAATTGAATATTGACTTACTGCTTTAAAATTATTTCTTCAATGTTGGCTCTAAATACATACCACTGCTGGGCCAGTTCAGCAATATGTAGAAAAAAGCTGTATTTAACTTTTATGATAAAAGTTCATCATAAAAGTTTTTTTTTTGGGGGGGGAGGGGAAGGGGTTAATTATGTAGTCTTTACTCTTCATTAACTTTAGAAATGTCGAAATACAGTTAGTCAATAAAGTATTCGTACACCCATTAAATTTGCACAAATATAGTACTTAGAATGGCGAAATTCCGCATGCAAGATCCAAACCAAAATTAAATCATAACATTATATTATTCATAATTTAACGAACAAAAAATATCAACGCTGGTAGAAAACATTAACTTTAAAAAATGACGCGATTTGAAAGCCCAAACAAGTATTATTTTTACAGCTATAGACTTAGCATGGGATCACTGTAATGCCGAAAACAAAATTTGTTCCTAAGTTTCACAGCACATGCATGCAATTTTTTTTCTTGTGGTCCATGATGTCATTAATAAAGTGTAGATTTCCCATTTATTTTAGAGACACTCACGTGCTCTCACACAAGCCTGGAGCCACCATAGTAAAAATCAAATTCTTGAGTACAATATCAACTTTTTTTTGTTGTTTTGTTTAAAGTGTACCTACCATCAAAGCCAAGAAGGTCCTTCATTTGAGAAAATAACCCCTCCCTTAGGAACAGGGCATTTTTTCCGATTTAAGTAGAAAAATGGGGCGCCAAAAAGTTTAACTTGAATCCAAGATTTAGGTTTTTTAGTGAAAATAAATGATGAATAACATACTATGTTAGGATTTAAATTTTAATTGGATCTTGCATGCAGAATTTCTCCATACTTAGTACATTTGTGCAAATTTAGAAGGTGTATGAATACTTTATTGACTAACTGCAACACTACTTTAGATAGCCAAGAAGCTAATGGCGAATATTAAACTATATTAAACCAGTGGCATGACTAAAGTGCACTCTCAGTAAATATTTGCAAAGATCAGGATGAATGTGATGATAAAAAGTTTTCATACATTGCTGAAAAACTATCAAAACAAGATTTTCATCTTCATAATAAATGTATCCAGAGCCTGGTATTTACGATTCTGACTAACCTTTTCCAATGAATCGGCTTGTAATTCCTCGATATCATACATTTTCCTGGGCTTAATTTCTTTTTGAGTATTTTAATTACAAACTTTATAATTTACTTACTTTACATATTGATATTCAATCTCTGTGTGCCCTAAAACGTATTTCAGTTTAAAATACTACTTACATTTCTATTTTATTTGTATAAAAAGGCTTTTTCATAATTTAGCCTGATCCTGTTCCTGAAAACTGGATACAGTGGCTAAGTGAAGTTCATTTAGATCCTGAGGTAAATGCTTTCTATTACACTTTTAAAATAAATTGTACTTCAATTATATGTTGTATTTGGTGTTCAGATTTATTACTAAAAAACTTATATTCTGTAATTAAAAAACATTTTCTGATATTTATATTTAGTTTTTAGCTACACAAATTTATATAACCTAAAAATATTTAAACTTATACCGTAATACGGGGAGAATCGAAACAGCTGCATGGGCGAATAGGAACACTTAGTTTTTCTAATATCCCTTGCAAATTATTATCATGCTGAATTCATCCATGGATTAATATTTTCATGTTATCAGCTATTAGCTAAACAAGAAGATTTATAAGCAAGAAAATTATTTATTCAGTACAGTTCACTCCGCTTAATGTGGCTATCGAAATTGATTGGTCCCGATCACTCCTATTATATCGTTTTCTGTGATCACTACATCGTTTAATGTTATCAAAATTGGGTGAAATCCCTTTTTTTCCCATTTGAAGGCCAATTTTAAAACACACAAAATATGATTCACTAGTTTATTAGTGCTACGTATATGATCCACTCTATGTATATTTTTCTTTGAGAATGTTTAAGTATCAAAATACATACCAGAAAATCGTTTTAAATACTACTTCAATTATTACAACACAATCATGATTTTAATGCAAACACTCGAGTTACACTAATTGCTACTTTTTAGTATAGAATCGCTTATTATTATCATTCTTATCTTAGACAAATGCGATCACTTTATAAGTAGAGTCAATATAAAATATCATTTATCTTATCATCACTTTCCTTAACTTTTTCCTTTCTTAAAATAAATAAAGGTTGGTGCAGTAGTTATTGGGTTTGACCACCATATTAGTTATCCCAAACTAACCAAAGCTGCAAGTTATTTGAGAGATCCGGACACGATTTTCATCGCTACCAACTTAGATGAACAGTTTCCTACAGAACACAATCTCACCATTCCTGGCAAGTTTTGTACAAATACTAGTAGCATTTTATTAACTCAATGTTTTTTTATTATAAAAGTTGTGTTATTTTAGAAATATTTTTTATATTTTTATTCTGTACTCTGATTTTCATCATTGCTATAGTCTGATTGCTAATATTTTGATTTAGGAGCTGGAACATATGTCCATGCAGTTGAAGCAGTAACTGGTAGAAAAGCTATATGTGTTGGAAAACCTGAGAGATTTATGCTTGACTGCATCAAACACACCCATCCAAATATTGATTTTTCTCGTTGCATTATGATAGGTGATAGGTATGTGATAAAATTTTTGAACTTTAAAAATATATTTTTACTATTTTAATTTGCACCTTGATATTGTCGTAATAGGTTGCTTAATCGTCAAGCAATACATTTTCCTTCCTTGTGGCATCACAAAGCTTAACATGATGCAAAATTTCATTTCTTCAGTATAGTAACTACTGTAAAACGGGAACACTTTTCAACTTTTAATGTTTTGATATAACTGCTCTATATAACTTTTTAGCAAAATGTTTGAAAAAATTAATATCCTTTTATTAATTTCAATGGTGTTTCAATTTACCCTGTGGGGTGAATCTGAATTTTAAAATTTTAAGAAAAAAAAAAGTTAACGATCTCAAATGCTTTATTTCTTCTAATAATTTTTAAAAATATTAGACCATATTTAGGTATGAATTTAAAGTATTACAATGCTTTTTTTTTAACCTGGAGGGTAATGTTTAAATGACTTCATACATTCAAAGACTATAAGTAAATTTAATGCTTATCTGAAAGAGTAAAGATAGATAAAGAAATAGATTGGTTTTCTCTGAATTTGCAAATATAAACTCTTTGTGCTAACTGAAACCACCACATTACATCTTTGAAAATATTTTCCCCCACATAGGAACTACATTGAAGTAATTATATGCTTTTAAAGCATTTTTAAATTAAACAGAATTTTTTATCTTTTTCTTTTTTCATTTTATGATAGCAATTTTGTCAATTTTCCTAATATCCAATTTTCAAAATAGTGGTAAAATGGAGTAATATTATTTTAAAGAATTTTTTATGATAAATATGATAAAATTTCGAAATTTCAAAGTGAAACTGGCATCAGAACATATTAATTGATTGAGCTCATATATTAATAGGCATGGTACTCCACAACTATTCTTACCATAGGTGTTTTCAATTTCCAAAATCCGAACAGATTTCACTCCACCCTAGTGGGCATTATATTCATTCTTTGCTAATTAATATAATTTTGTTTATGATGTAACCCATATAATTTCCACTACGCTTATACTGAAAATATTTTGTGCTACTAATTTTCAATTTTTTTTTAGGTTAAATACTGACATTATGCTTGGAACTAGGCATGGTTTGAAAACTTTACTTGTACTCACAGGAATCAATTCTTTGGAAGATGTGCGCCAGTTTGAGAAAAGTACAAAGGATACTGATCAAATTAAAATACCAGACTTTTATTTACAAAGCTTGGGTGAAATGCTTAAATATATGAAGAATTAAATAAATTTAATGAAGTGTTTAAGTAATATTATGTACCTTAAGGAATGTTAGGTTCTAAGTAAAAAATAAAAAGGTTAAGACCTGTATTCTATGGTTTATTTTAACTTGGTTAAAAAAGTTATACCAAGTATCACACAAGACTTATTAGACAAATTTGTACTATTTACATTATTACTATTTATTTGTACAAAATTATATTATCTGAACATTACTGATTCTCATATGTGCATGTATAGCTATTAAATTCTTAGCAAAGCAGGGTTTTCTAAACCTTTTGATTTAATCACTAATAACTTGACTGAAAAAAAAAACCACCCCTCAAGATTAGTGATTTACCAATCTAAACACAATAAGATCAAAATAATTTTTAATAATTTATTTTTTGCTTCTATTTTTAGGAATATCTTTTTCTTAAATGTGTTTTATATAAATGAATTTGAATTTGTAATAAAATGTTTGTTATGGTGATAAAGTTGGCACTCCCCTTAAAATTCATTGAAACAGATTTTAGTATTCATCAAAGTTTTTAATTTTATTTATAAGTTTGATTGATCTAACCTGCCATTTTTTCTGCCTTTTTTTACAATCATAATAAACATTTTATGAATCTTTAAGTATTAAAAAGTAATTTCTATGGCAGGTTTTGAAACCCCTGCTCTACTATTTATTTTTGTGTACAAGTACTAAAGTGAGTTAATTTTAATTTAAAAACATAAAACACCTATTTAAGTTCACCCAGAATTAAATTTATTTAACACAATAGTAAATAGTACGCAAAGTAGTGAAATATGCTTGAAACTTTAATACTTTTACTTGTATAGTACACACTATTTCGCTATTCATTACACTTTGCTTGTCTTCTATATTTTATGAAATAGATTTAGAAGTTAATTTGAAAAGAGAATATTAATTTATTAGGTTTTTGATTTATTTGTTAATTTTTCTTAAAATGTTTTATTATAAAAAAGAAGCAAATTTGTTAAATGACCTATTAAGTTTTTGGGTGCTATTCATATTATTTCTATGTATTTGAGTGTCAAACACTTATTAAAATATTTTTACACTATCATGGTTTTATCGTTTATATAAATACATATTTGATAATAAGCAAATAAATAAAATAGCTTATAACTGCAGAAATTTTAAGATTGGAGAATTCAAATACATTTGGAAGAGTTCATATGCCAAACATTATGAACATTCCATAGATCACTTAGCTTTATGTTTTTATTATTAAGTCACATGCCATTAAGAAAGAATTGAATTATTTTAATCCACTAGTTATATGGTTATCAAAATGAAAATTTCAGTTTTGCATGGAGTTAAGAGTTATTTAATGGGCTGGTAAACCTCATACTCATTGCAGAACCTCGACCCCTTCATTGTTTTAACACTATTTTTAGGGGAAAATTTACAAAATTTATCAGGGAGAGAACCCCCAATGTTCTAGCTATTCACATTGTTAACACAATTTTAAATTTAGTGTACCAAAATTAAAAGCAATTGTGTAAGTCATCTAAATATTAATGTACCATATTAAAGTACTCTTACCAAGTTGGTTGATTGGTGGGAAGTTCTAAGAAAGGGGGCAGCAGACTGGACTGCACAAGCACCTCTCATCTTACCAAAGTGGGTCAGGAGCATTCAAGTTATCTAAGATCATGGTGGATTGGTGTGGATGACCTCAAGTAGTCAAGAGGTTTCAACTGAGTCAGTCACTACCTAAATGAATAGAGAAACAAATTTCACATTAAAGCATTTATTTTCAAAGCATTTAGCTCATAATTAACAATTTAGTTTTAATAAATAGCAAAATAGACACAAAAGTATTCACAAGGAAAACTTGAAACATTAATGAACTAAACAGCATAAAATTAGTAAACCCAAACAATAATTAAAATAATAAAGGATCTAGATCACTTTCACTATCTTATAATATTTAGCAAATTTTGCTATGAATTTCTTCATCCTTTGCTTGTATTTAGTTTATAAAATTAAGGCATAAAATAAATCACTTTTCAAAATAGAAATCTTTGTAATCATTATAATTCGAAACTTTTATTTGTTTGAATTATCTGTAACATTTAACTGCAATTGAATTATATCTACACTTTAATTTGTAATTATCAGACCATGCAATTGAAAAATGAATTGATTAAATACCTAACACACAGTTAAAAGAATAGTCTTATTTACAAGCTCATAATACTGAAACAATTTCTTTTTCTATTCACAACTACAGAGTTTACAGTCTTCTATCTTTAAAAAGTTTTTTTACTTAAAATTAAGAGTTGAAGTTAGGGAACTTACCATGTTTTTTTCTTGTAGAATTTAATAGGTCAGTAAAAATCGACAAATTTAGTACATGGATGAAGCTCTAATTTTTTTTGCGTGTGTGACCAGTTTTTACGGATGAATTTTTACATTAGCCGTTTTTTTGGGATTTCGTAGAAAACTTCAATTGAAGACTTCCAACTAAATAGTTCAGACCAGAAATTTGATTTTTCTTTAATGTTACCCTAAAAGTGCTTGGGCACTTCTGGAAGTGCTAGGGCTTTATGTTAATGTTCTGGTTGAACTTGTCTTGCTCTCATAGCTAAATTTTTA
Organism: Tetragnatha montana; assembly: GCA_963680715.1. Taxonomy (NCBI): domain Eukaryota; kingdom Metazoa; phylum Arthropoda; class Arachnida; order Araneae; family Tetragnathidae; genus Tetragnatha; species Tetragnatha montana. The sequence continues at coordinate 34,465,065 of OY796685.1, forward strand.
TTTAACTTTTCAGTAAGAAAAACACAAATTAACAAACTCTTAAACAAATTATTAGTTTAAGGAGAAACAAATTCTTGATGGATCTAAAAATTAAATTCTGAGTATATTTTTAAAAAAATTTAGCAATAAATTTTGTTCTAATGTTTAATTGCAATATAGAACAATACACAAAATAAAAGTATTGAAGTTTTATTTTCAACTGCTTTAACTATTAAAATGTTCTGTATATAACATAATGCATGACTAGATAAATAACAGCAATGGAATGAAATCACATTAATCAACTTAAAATTTAGCTTATTTTATCAATTCTCATTAAAAAAAGTAAACTGAATTTTTTGACATCACACACTAACAAACTGGTTTGGCATAATTTGAGTGCAAAAGAATAATATGACCATAACCATTCAACAATGATTCCATTATATTTCACAAGCAATTAAGAGCAAAACTGATTAAAATAACATGCACAATGATGACAGATAAATAAGGTTAAAATAAAATAGTCAAAAACAAAGTATTTTTTTTTAAAATCACTTTATACATTATGTATTTCACAGTAATTTAGTTATTGGTAATTGATAGATAATAAATTTTGAAAAGATGTTAAATCCAGAAAAGTCATGAAATTTTTCCAGATTACATTCATATAAAATATTTTGTAGGGAGTGAATTGATAAGAAAAAATAAATGAAATTATTACATAGACATTTATACAAATAACTGTATTCACAAACTTATACAATAGTAAGTTACATTGTAGAAGTAAGGAAATTAAATTAGTTTTTGTTAATAAGCATACTTTGGTATAGTACTTAAATTACTTCACTAATGTTCTGTGAAAATAAGAAAAGTACTGTGACATAAGAAAAGTAAAGTTGAATAAATATATATTTTAATTTATCTGTTTCATTTAAAATATACTTTTAAAGAATTATAAATAGTTGAACATAAAAATTCACGCATAAATAACACAATATAATATTTTTAACACTCCAAGTTCATTGTCATTAAAAATCAAACCAGTAAAAAACACACCTAAAATTAAAACTGTAAGCTATATTTACACATACCACATAGCTGAATGAAGAGTTTTTAACGACATTGTTATAAATACGAAATTTGTGTAAAAGATCAACAAGTCATAAAAACAACAATGTAAATGTGAAAAAAACTTAAGAAATCTGAAGCATATTAAATGAGGTTCCACTTCAGATAAAATCAAGTTTCTAGTGCTATTTAACTTATAAAAGTTACAGCTTTTCATAACTCAAACCTGTATTAGTCTCTAACTCTAGAGATATCGTCATTTCTACAAAAGAGGCTTTGCCATGCATACAGATTAATGCTTTAAAAAATTGTTTCATTAACTTTTAAGTTTATATCCATTAAAAAGCATTAACACTTAAAAAAAGTAAGAATCTATCAATTATAGTTTCTAAACTTCGTTCTTTAAATTTTATAAAGTTTTAAAGTTTACATTTAAATTGGCAATAAAACACTTGCTACAAAACTTACATGAATTTTTACAGGAAGTATTCTTATTAAAGTGCATAAGTTCAATCAAAACTCTTCCCTAAAACTCCATTTTTCAATAAAACATTCAAGCTTCTGCTAACATTACAATCAAATAAGTGCACTTAAAACTAAACTATATGAAACTTTATCACCAGGCACTCTTTTTTAAAAATAAAGGCACAGAGTGTTGATCTAAGTCCATCCCAACTAATACCAACTTCTAACTATATAGTTTATGCACACATATTATGTGTCATTTTTTATAAGAACCTTTGGTCTGGAAAATATTTTGATGCCTTCTTCCACTTTGGATAGTTGTCTTTCTAACTCTTCCTTGTAACTTCTTAATCTTATAGTGTCACTTCTAACAGGTAAAATTGCTAGACTTCGGTGTAGTTCTTCTTGATCTAAAAATAGAGGGGTTTAAATAATTGGCAGCTGTGGTGATTATACAGGCAGGCATGTATCCAATGGGGGTCAATCCAGAATTCTGGTGTTTTGAACATTATATTTTTTAGCAGTCATTAATTTGAAAACTCACTAAAACAAAATCTTTCCGGCTAAATTAGAAAAATTGGCAGCTATGAGTTATTATTATAAATTTGGAGACAAATAGCCTACAAATAACTTATCATAACGGTTTGATTATCTTTTTCTCTATGATAATGAACACTTTTTATGATATAATTAACTTAATTACATTATTTTGTCAAAAACAATGTAGAGAGGAAAAATGGTAAGTTAATATAATTACTTTTACTCTAAGATAAAAAAATAAATAAATAAATAAAAAATTAAAATTCCAATCTAAATTACTCACTCTTGATGAGAAGTTCCAGAGTCTCAACTCTTTCCTCATCTGGCAGCAAAGTGTAACCATGAGGGATGCTGGCCACTTCCCTCAGCTTAGCTTGTTGCTCCCTCTCCATTTCCCATTGCTTTTTACGCTCAGTCAAACTAAAGAAAAGATGTACAAATTTCAATGATGTTTTAACAGGCTAAGCTAATAATAAATCAATATTAATAAAAAATAGTTTCAACTCAGAAGGAAAAAAAATATTTTCCAGGTTTGCATTTGGTAATTTACTCTTAGAGCCAAAGAATAAGATTTCCTCCCTAGTTCTAAAAGAGGCTAATACTGTATTATAAATCGATCTAATGCCACTCAAACAAATTGGAATTTATAAAACATTCAACTGAACTAGCAATTTCTAGCAAAGATTTTTGCATGTTCTAAAAGGAAAGGCTAATAAATAAAAACTATGAACAATTTTAACCCTACCAAGTTACCATTTCATGGTCATGGTTTATGAAAATGTTTAAATAAGTACATAAATTACACAGACCACCATGCATGAGGAACATTCTCTCCTAAATCATTTTATAACAAAAACATTAAACATTTAAAATATGAAAATACTAATAATTTTTACAAAAATTAAATAAACATTAACAAATTATCAGTTTTCCTATTTATATCCTGAGCTTTTAAAGAAAAAGAATTGAAATCAGCTGAAATTATTTAACAATGGAAGAACTAACTCAAATGTAAATCTGCTGGTGTTAGCACATTGCTGTTGTAAGTGCCTCAATCAAAGTTAGAACAGAAAGAAAAACAACTAAGAAACTACTACTACTACTACTTACTAGGAAGGAATTTGGCCAAGACGATGAGGAGCAGTGGTTTTAGGGATAGATTTTTTCTTGGGGCTAGATATACTAGGGGCATTTCTTTCTGAATCAGCATCACTTCTTCCACTGTCAAAATCCTACAATATAGATTTTAGTTAGCTAGATTACAAATAGAGCTGTTTTTAAAACAAACAATATGTTGTACCATTTCAATCTTATTTACTCTTAAGGGAGGCCCCATATTTTAGGTTTCTCTGATACTGAATTAAAACATATAGACTTTGATAGAATGATAGAGCATTTATTACAATCTTGAATTTTAAATTCAGTCTACAAATTTGGTTATTCAATAAAAAAAAAAACGGCAAGTGGCTCCTTTAGAAAGGGAATTCAGGGATGAAAAATCCAAAAAGGATTTTCGTATCATCTTGTGGGCATTTTTATATCAGGACAAATTACACTTTTGTATCAGTTATTAGTGTTTTGTATTAGCAGCTAATTGCATTTTTGTAACAGTTTGATTTAGTATCATGTAAAATTGTGTTTTAGTACTATCCTTGGTATTTACATATTATCCCCTCGACCATGCAACTAAATCCGTAGAGCATTATCAAATCTCATAGACTGTGCGACTGAATCTGACAGTCACTGAACGGTAGTTGGGATAATACTTAAGAACCCTATCATTTAATAGTGAAATGAGTATATTTAACTATTAACAAGCACAAAATTATGAGCAACTATGAGGCTTAAACAAGACCAACCCCTAATATTGAAATGTTTAAAAGAGCATGAGTGCAAATACAAAAATAAAACTTTCTGGTGAAGGATTTTTATTGATTTAGAAGTAGCCAATGTAATTTTACACTTAAAAAATAGAACATCAGCCTTTGTTTTAGAAACCCTGAAAAGTCTTTCTCAGGCAATTGCCTCCAAACTATACCCTCAAGTTTACAAGTATTTGACTAGATAAAATAAATATATACAAATAAATATATACTATATATTTGAGAATATCTGAGATGCAATACTAATTCACAATTGTCTCCCTCTCAGATTCTTGCTTTTTAAAGCAAAACCACCATGGTATAGTAACAACATTGATGGAACCAATTTTAGAGTTTGATGTCAAAAATATTTTAAGTTAAGTAATGTATAACTCTCTCACCTATTCATATTGGATCATGCATACAATATCCCTAGCTAAATGTACCATGTAATTTGATAGTTACCCCTTCTTCATAAACTAAGTGCTTGTTGAAAATGACAAGAATTATATTTTTTTCTCAAAAAGTTTTGCAGGTAGTACTTGTTGTCAAGATACATTTCATAAAAGTATAAAACAGTTATCACTTAAATGGGCACTGTGAAGCAGGGTTGGCTTGATTGGACCCAATTGGGTTGGACCCAATGGGTTTTTTCAAAAAAACCCATCTGAAAAAACCCTCATTTTGGACCCATTTTTGGGTTTTTTCAAGAAAAATCAAGATTTTGGCAGTTTTAATATTGAAGAAAAACATTAACGAAACAACATACCCAGAGCTGCAGTTGAGTGGGTTTTTCCAAAATTTTAACCATGTTTCAAAAATTATGGGTATTTTTTTTTTCATTATCGAATGGGTTTTTTCAAAGTTAAGGATATTTTTTCATTTTGGTGGGTTTTTTCAAAATTTAGACCAGGTTTCAATAATTAAGGGGATAATTCTTTAAATTTCAGAGGTTTTTTAAAAATATTAATAAAGTTCTTTCATAATTCAGTTGGGTTCTTTAAAGTTTAAACTAGTTTCATAAATTAAGGTGGATTTTAAAAATATTAGTGGGTTTTTTCAAAGTTAAATAGTTTCTTTCATGATTGAATATTTTTTTTTCGTAGTTTAGAACGTTTTCTTTTAATTAAGTGCGTTTAAAAATTAAATAGGATTTTCCCAAAATGAAGAAACGGTTTTATAGGATGAAATCCAAATTGTTTGATTATAAAGTAAATTTTGTTGAGGTTTCCCGAACATCAATGACACTGCGAGTAGTAACTGTAACCCTTTTACTCTCATGTTATCAAAATAAAAATTATTTTCATTACTGAGAGAAAATATTCTGTTACAACCACACCTGCTGAATTGAATGTGAGCTAAGGGTAGAGTGAGTGGAGCACTTCTCAAGTTTCTCTCAATGTTGATAGCATTAGAAAAAAAAAATAATAAATACATATAGGTCTTCTTGTAAGTCTTTGGAACACCTGCTTACAGCACTTAATACACAGATTATTAAAATGCAATTTTAATGGTTGTTAATGAATATCTGTTTGGCGAGGACTCTAATTTCGTTGCCTTGTACCTACTGTATATTCCTCAAATCAAAGACAGGTTATTGGATGCCAGCGAACTGCATAAATGACAGTATTTTAGAACGGAAATGCCTTAATTAACCATCAAATTTCAGTTTGGGCCATCTGGACTGACAGCTGCAGAATGTTTCCATAAGGTTTACCGAACATGAAACCTTTCTTTCAGTCTTTGTAAAAATATTAACGGCTTTTGGCGTCGTTCTTTCCCATTTGAAATGGGAACTGTGAAGACTTTCCATTCTTTTTTTTACTCACAATGATAGATGGTGTTTGAATTTATAAAATAAATACCCGTTAACTAATTTTTATAGTTATGTAATGATTAATGTTCTGAATAAAATTGAATTATTTTCAATGAAAGGAAAATAAAAACTGTAAAATAGAGGAATTAAATCAAGGGTTACCGATAAAGGTTTATTAACCTCCATTTACAAAAAAAAACCCTCCTTGCAGCTAAAAATTAACATAACTAAGTTAAAAAGAATTTTTGTCCCATAAAGCTACCGATATCAAAACATAAATATTAAAAATAAATGTAATGTTAATTATCTCTTAATTACTTCAAGTCAGTAAAATTGAATTGATAACTCAAATTAGTATCTTAAAACTTGTATACAAGTTTTAATCCCGTGCTATTTTTTGGCGGGAACCGACTGTCTTGTGGCGCGTTTTAAGCCTGCACGTCTGATTTAGACGCTTGACGAGCTCCGTATCTTTTTGGAGAAAAGCTTAAATATAAATTAATATAATTAGTAATTTATATTTTCGGAAGTAATTTGGAAAGGGCTTTCGACTGACTCATTAAGAGGTAGTGGGTGGTGTAAAAATTGCGCGATCCAGAAAATCCAATGTTTGTTTTTCCAAGACTTTTTTAAAGATTTCTCCCGAACTAACCGTCGCTTAATATTAGCAGGTCGCAGTATCGCTTAATGCAAACTATATCCGTAAACTACTCGTCCATATGTATTAGAAAAACATGAGTTTTCTGAACCGGAAAATAATTTATTTTGGGCGGGAAAAATAAATTTCAAACGCCCCCTCCAAAATTAATGTCATTTTGTAACGCACCTATAGGAGGCAAACATAGTGAAAAATTACGAAAGTGGTATCAAAACTTTGGTAGAAATTAAAGAAATTCCCTTTCTTCTTTGTCTGCACAACTTAGCCAAAAAGCAGAGTTGTTCTCAATACGAACCAGTAGGCTTCTTTTGTGTTTATAAATTCCTGGAGGACGTTAGAATCACCATGGCTACCGGAATTTCAGTAAAAAGCTTACCCTATTGGTCAAATACAATATAAAAATTTCAGAAAAAATTTAACTGAATAATTAATATCAGTTAACATGCTTTTATTAGACTTGTGTTTTTGACTCGATATCCAAACTTTTTTCCACAACTCGAATAGCTCACTTAATATGCGTGAATGGCACGGAAATTCTCTAGGATGTATATTTTTAAGTCCTCTTTAAGAATATGTCACCGAAAAAATTATTTAATTTAGGTAAAGGGGTCTAAAATGAAAAATACGGACATGTTACGCACGGCTATAGACCGCTTAATTATTCTTCAACCATCTTCAAATTCCATATTCTATAATATGAAAAGACATACTTTAAGGAAAAGGTCGTTGACCCGGTGAAAATCGTTTAAAGCTAACCTTTATGCTATACCTTTATTCTTAAAGCTACCCAATGCGCAATCCCCCCCTAATACATAAGCGAGGTGAATAAAAGCCAGATCCCATACGGTATTCGACACTAAAATTTTTATAGGGTTTTGGTGACTCTAGTTTCCTATCAGAATGCAACGTCGAAATATTTTAAAAAATTGTTGCAAAATTGGCCTTAAATTTAACATTAGCACTAAAATTTAGCCAGTTCAAATCGATTACTCAAATGAACTTAAGTTTTCAGGAAATATTTTTACTATGGGGCTGTTCAAATATTACGTATGCAAGTTTTTGGTTATTTTTGACCCTCTCCCCCGTTGTCAGCAAAAATAAGCAAACTGCAAACCCCCCCCTCTCATAATTACATAAGAAACCTGCCCGACCCTCCCTCTGTTCTTTTTTTGTACGAAATCTTTAAGTAATGCTTAGATTTCTGTAATTCATTGTTCTCCATGAACACTAACCTATCGTTAAAACTTTCCTAGTGAAAAATGCTTTAATTTCTTTCCCTAGTTCAGTTGTCCTTTGTGAAATTTATTTTTGGTTGAATTTTGAAATTATTTATCCAAGAAACATGAGATTTTCAAAAATGCAGTCTACCAGAAAAAAAGAGTTATAATTTGGCTTTTCTATCATTGAAAATTGAAATAAAAGCGGGAAAACATCTGCTGTTTCTTATTTCTTTCTTTCCAATCTTTTCAAAGTTTGTGATTGGTCTGAGTCATAGAGGGTGTGGTGACCATGTGACCAGGTTCTTGGAAGTAGGGAAAGGAAGAAGGATATCAGATGCCTCAAGGGCAGATGAGGTTCGCTCTTTTTTTTAAATTTTGATATGATTTGCAATCATTCAAGTTCATAGTCAAAGTAAAAATATATCAATGCTGTGTGTATTAAACTACGAGGATCCAGATATGATCAGGTAGGGTGATATTTATAATTTATATTACAATTATCATCCAGTTAAATTGAATAGTATGTAATTAACTTTAAAAATTATAAATCTTAATTTTACTATTTATGCTCTTTTTATTAACATATGTAAAGAACATAAATCAAGATTAATTGAGAAACTTTAATAACAGTAAAATGTTGGGAAAATGTTACATCATAAGAAAAATTTGAGAAAAAATTACTCCTAAGCTTATTGTTACATTTGATCTCATAGCATTGGTAAATGAACACTTTAAGATAAAAATAAAAACATTATTTTTTAGAAAACTGACAAACTTTGAAAAAACCCATTTAACTATGGAAAAACTGACACTATTTTGACAGAAAACATTTAACATAGAAAGAACTCACTTACATTTGAAAAAACATACTTACTTTAAAGAAGAAAACCACTTAATTTTGAAAAAACCCACACTTTTTCTGAAAAAACCCAGATTTATATGGGTTTTTTCAGGGTTTTATTGAAAAAACCCGAAAAAACCCAACCCACTTGGGTTTTTTCAAAAAAACCCGGGTTTTTGCCAACCCTGCTGTGAAGAGAGATTAGGACAGCTGAGATGAGTCAAAGATAAGTTTTAACAGAACTTTAAATGAAATCATAGGAAATTAGTTTTTTTATTTTAAATGCACAAAACACAAGTTCTTATAGTCTATGTAACTACATATTCTGTATAAAGCTGAATTCAAGTCTTGGCTACCTTAAAAGTTGGAGTATTTCAAAATTGAAGTAGCTACATTAAGGAACTTGAAAAAGTTTAGGTACCCGTAGTTAAAAATACACAGTTTGATTTACACACATACCCAGATATATTTTTAACTCCTCTGAGAGAGTATTTCACCCCTTGAAAATTGGAAATACTCTTTAAAAAACTAGCCAGGAGTATTTTCACTCTTTGAATTTTTCACAAAGTTTAGCTTAAAAATGCACCGAGTGCCCTATCGAAATCAAAAAATAATATTTTTTACTCAAAACACCAACTGATCTCAGCGGAGACATTTTCACCCAACTTCTGGCCAAAGCCAATTGCTAAAAGCCACTGCACCCTAATTATCATACTTTTAAATTACGTTTCCATACAGCCATAGTTTTCCATTTATTGTTCTGATGCTTAGGGAGTTTGATTGCGGTTTCCGTGTCTCTGTACATGTAGTTCATGCTATTTCCATATTTCACTCCTACTAAATTAGTCAAGGAGTAATTTTACTCCTCCAAAAAATCCTAGGAATAACACTGCACATACCTCATTTTCTTCAATATGGTTTAGCTGTGGCAGTGATCTGCTAGAATGAAGATAGCCACGGTGCTCTGATTTGGCACTCAAACACGGTGACAGCGGAGGTTGAGGTCTCCTGAAAGGCCCTGCAGTTTTTGGAGGCTGCTTGTGTTGAGGTGATTGCTTTTCATTTTGAAACAGCTATAGAAATTAATTGAAACATTCAGGATTGAAAGATATTGTAGGTATTATTGTTGCTTTTACTAAGAAATTTTTAAAAATTTACTTTAAACATGTTTTATAAGTAACGTATACTATATACATAACATGCACTGTAAATAATAGCAACAACATAATAATTTAATAATACCGTGTTTAACAACAAAGATAAATTAATGCTCACACCTTATTGAATACTCTTATAGTTTGGTTAGCTATTACTTCAATTTCAGGTAACCTTTAGCACTGATGGCATAAAAGCCTCGTTACTCGTTGACCATACTATATATTTATAGTATGGTCACTCAGTTGAAACTATTCTAAATCTAAAAGCATTTTTAATTTCACTAAAGAATAAATTTTAAACAAAAGTAATTTTGATTAAAATTTTGGGAAACATGATAAAAAAAAAACAATGTTCAAACTTTTTCAAAAGCAAACAAACTGAAAAAAAAAAATAGGAAAAGCTTCCACTTTTTTAGTGTCAAACAAACTTAATAATTTTAACAAATAAAATAGCAGCCAACATTTTGAGAAAGAACAGAAGAAAAGATATTAATAAGTAATAACCTTCTTCAAGCAAAGAGATGCAGAAAGGAAAAAGTTTTTTAATTTTAAATAAGATGTCAAAAACCTTTATGGCAACAAAGAAGTTTTTAATTTTTGCCTGTGCTTATACCCAGATTTAAATTCAATAAAAATGAAAAATGTTTAAAAATATATTATAATATACTCACTTCTCTGCTAATTTTTGACTCCACATTACAATATTTATTTGGAACAACTTTCAGTGGTTGTAAAGGTTTCTTCTCAGCAATCTTTTGTTTGGTGCGAGCTTCAATTTCTCTCAATCTTTTCAGATTTTCTTTCATGTGATCTTTTGGTATAGGTTCTAAGAGAATATTGAAAAATATTATGCTTGTGACATAATCCTTAAATTTCTTAAAAAATATGAATAGCTGGACAAAATATGATGAAGAATTCAAACTGCAAATGGAAATTCAGAATTAAATCTTAATATTAAAAGACATGAGCAATGGAATCTATAAATATAATTCATTATTATACATTTATTTATAATTAAATATATAAAAATTTTAAAATGAATAGGTAATATGGTACTATTCAATAAGTTATCCTATTAATAATTACTAATTTTTAAATCTTAATAGTAATTTTTAGAGTAGTTGACAATGAAATAATCATGGGTGCCACTCTTCAAAAATTACAAGACTGAACTTTGAACTAACTTTTTTAATCATTTTCCCCTTCTAGCATTTTTTTTTAAATTGCAGATAAACTTATAAAATATCACATTAACAATTTAATAGGTCCTTAAATTTTAACTTATAGCTGTATATTAGTAAAACAGGCTTATTTGTGGACAAAATGTGCGATAAGTACTGAAATTAGGTACAAATCTTTGCCAATCGGTCAGCTGATTTTGCGTTTCATAATAAATCCAGGATGGAATTCCGTTCACAGAACTTTTAGAAAGACAGAATTCCGTCCCAAGGACAGAAGAGTGGCACCAATGGAAATAATATAAAAATTCAGTAAACTACTAAGCAATAGTAAATAAAGTACACTATAAAATAATCAGTATAATATAATTAGATGTGTAAATGTGACAATATTTATAATATTTGTTGTCTAGAATACAATGGGATCAAATTGTTGTAACGTGTACAGTTTTGTTATAATTCCATAGGACCTGTTTAACCTGTTTTTAATTTATGTTCTTCTATATAATGAGGTAAGTTTTGACTCATTTGGAACAAAAATAACTTGGGTACAAGAAGTAAATAATTTGAAATTTTAAAAACCATGGGGCATCTGATGCACCCTAATATGCATCATTCATTCATCACACTTACTTGGCTTTAACAGAGGACCTCTTGCCTCTCTTTTTATATCCTGAAGTATTCTAAAAATTACATCAGACTGTAGAGGATTTTTAGGGACTGATCCAACTGTATGAGGTCGTTGTGATGAATCATATGCCATACCCTACAATATGTTCAGGGTTAAATAGAAGTAAGATTATCGCATAACTTCTTAAAACACTATGACATTAATATGATACATCCAAACAATGAAAGATTAAAGTTTCATTTGATAGACAAAAACACAGTATTACTATCAGTCAAAATACCAAAGTGAGTAAACGTTGAAAAAGATTATATTCAATGAAGTTTTTCTGCAAGGAGCATTGATTTTAATGAATAGAATAAAATTACTCGAGAAGAAAGCTTTGATAACATATATATTTTCTTTTAATTTTGCTTAAAAAACATTTAACAAGAGAAGTTAACAAGGCCTTTTTCAGAAAAACTCTAAAAAGTGAAGAGTTCTTAGTCAACTGTAAAATGGAACATACTTCCTGTTAAAGAAATTAAATATTAATAATTATTTCTGGACGAACGATCCCACTTGTCAGTTGCGAGATCAAAACAAACAGAAACAGAGTGTTGCCAACTGTAAAAAGTTACGAGATGAAATTTGAAGAGGACAGGAAAGACAGGAAAGGTAGTGATGAAATTAACTACCGCCATCTAGAGGAAACTCGAGTACTATTTCTTGACGAACTCAGTTCGAAGATTCGAACACAAACCATCTTGGAACTTGGAACAAACGCATGAATTAAAATTAGCCAGAAAGAAACCCCACACGATAGAGTGCTTAAATTTAAATCTCTTATTAATTAGGTATTAAATGCCTTTTGCAATTTTTTTAGGATCTCACATTTTTGATTTTTATTTTGACATATTTCGTTTCTGAAATAGCAAACTCTAAATATTTTAAATATTTTCTGATGTCTTTTTATTATTTCATTTACACCATTGACACACTCCAAATAAACACAGGATATAAGGGTTTTTTTTTTGCATTTACTTTTTTCATTCAGTTTGGTATTCTATCCCAGAGTACCCAGAGGTTCTCAAACTGTGGGTCGTCGCAGGGTCACTACGTCTGTGTGGTCTGTGGTCACTACTTACTATATGATAGTCACTACAAGACTTTGAATTTTTGTTCTAGTCATCAAACATGAGGCACACACCCTGATGGGGGGCCAATCACAAATTTTGAGAATTTTATGATGAAAAAATACTGGTATAATTATAATAAAGGAGATTTTAGGGCAAGTAAACCAAGTACTTAGTATACTTAACCTTTTTTTCTTGTTTGGTACTCAAGTTGATATAGTGTTTGAAAAAATTTATATCAAAATTTATGGTTTAATTTTTCAAAATTTTATATACTGACTTAATGGAACCAGCAATATAATAACGAATTACAAACCCCAACTTACAGAAAAAAAATTTTTGAATAACCAACCATAGATTACAAAACAATGGAACAGCGGGTATGTAAAAGGTTTTGAAAATTTCCGATAACTTTGATAAGAATAAAAATTGTATGATACCAAATGGAGCAGAATTTTTCGAACGAATTCGACGTCGAAGTTAACCAGAAAAAGGTTTTGGTCCCCAGCGGAGTTGCCTGATTTAGAATAGGGATGAAGGGATGGGATAGAGACGTTTTCAACGAAAAAAAAAAATGAAAACTTATATGACTTTCGGGGATATATCCTAACCACTTTGAGTTTGAATAAAATTTTAAAACGAAAGTTCCATTTTAATAAGCACCTACAAATATATTTTCTTTATAGTATTTCATCATTTAAATCTGTGGACGTTGCATTCGCATATATTCTCAGACAGAAATTTTTACAGTGCTTGGCACCAATTGGCATTCAGTCAATCAATCAGTCAGTGAATTCAGGATTTTTTCTCTATGGCAAGGAAGGGGGCTTTCCTTTTAATTATATTTTTAAGAAAATTAATTAAATATAAATACAATTAGTGAAGTTATTGTTTCTAAAATCAAGAAAATTGTTTAATTTTAGGAGGGGGTTGCAGCCCTATCTCCTGGATTTGTCCCTAAAAAAGTCTATAATATTTAATTACGCAAGATCATGATGTAGTCTGGTGAATGTTGCTGTTTCTCTTTTAGTAAGGAACTATATGACCAAAGCTTGAGGAGCCACTGCGAACACTAAAGTTTAGTAATGGGTCGATTGTGTTTCATGTAAAATTAATCTGCCGTTTCAGTGACTTACTGAACCTTTGAAAAAAATTATAACCTCCCCTCTTCAGTGAAATTTCCTGATTTTTAGATTTAAAAATCTGGTCACACATTAGCTAGGTATGCCCCCAACACAAATTCAGGATAAGTCATTTTTCCTAATGGTAAACAAATCTTTCATACCTAAGAGAGGCAACAGGGGTCCTCAGGGTCTCCAAGTGCTTTCCCAATTAAACCCACCTATATATTCGCAAAATGCATGAATCAGATGGTACAATAGCGATAATACCGCACAAGAGTTATAGTCACACGACGTAACTATAAACAGCCATCGCCTATAATACTCTAGCTGATCATTTTCCTTAACAGCTTTGTTTACATCCCTAGCTCAATGCAAAATGTTCGTTCCATCAGCATAAAGAGGCACCGAATTGCGTTTCGAGTTTAACGAATTCCCTTTTTTTACGACGTCTCCCGCAACGTAAATGAGACGGAGCCTCCGCTTGGGGGGGGGGGGGGTTCCTCCAGCAAAAGGTTTAATTCTGCCGCTCTGGTAGAGGCAGGCAAGCACCGCTTTTCATACTTCCTTTCGTGTTATAGGTAAAGTGTCGTGCGAGTCCATTTTCCCCCTCTATCCAAACACCATTAGCTCGGGGTATTGCGAAGCAAACACACACACATGCAACATTGGCTGGTTAATGGCTTCTTTGCTTTATGTGGTGGAAAGACACGGAAAGTGTTAGGCATATAGTGTGGTGATTCTGTTTTCTGTTGGATAAGAGTGAGGTTTTCTTTCCAGGGTATTGAATCCCACAAAGAAAAATCGACCTTATGGGAAAGACCATTATTTTTCAGTAGATCCTTAAAATTTAAATTAACACGCCTCCAATAATGTAATACAGTTGACTCCCTCTTAACCGGATAATTTTCTTGACTTTGGCCGTAATTAGGTAATTTAAGTAAGAAGTAAAACAATAATTGCAAAATTATGCAGAAGAAAGTCAACGAATTGTGATCGCAGCATCAAAAGAAAGGAAACTCCACCTAATGGCATGTGAGAACTTGCGTAACGCACACTTGACGCAGTTAAAAAATGCGTCTTTTAACTTTTTTAATAGTAGTGAGTGAGTGAGAAGTCAAGGGATACAAATTAGGACAATGAGTGAAAGATTTACTATTGGTGGGTGGATAAAATTAAAAACAAAATACTAATTTATTCAATAACAATCTTTTAGGAGACTTGATATTCTTTCTGATTTATTTTTGCTGCTAAATTACTGTCGGAAGCCAAGAGAAATTTAAACAATTAATTTATTGTTTCTACCATCAAAAGAGGTGCAAATAAATATAAAGTAGTAAATATCAGAGCGAATTTGACAAAGGCATTTGGTAAATTAAAATTTACAAAAAGGGTTTTAATGAATAGACAACTGTGAGTTAGACGGAGTGATTTACATTAATACATAAAGGTTTTAATCTTTTTAGATATTCCACTCGTCTAAAAATAATATTTTCCCAACAAAGAATTAATCAAGATAAACAACTTTTCCTCTTTAGATTTAAAAATGAAGTGAAAATCTTTTTTCCATGGATATAATTTATTTCCCATAGCAATTCCGGAAAGAAGATAAAAAGTTTTAAAATTCATTTGAAGTTCTTTCGCTGTGGTTGGTCCAAAAAGGAAAAACTACCTAACGATCCACACTTAAAACATATTCTGCATGATTTATGACAACAATTAACGCTGTTGAAGGAGCTCATTATTTTCTTTGGTGAAATCAGATGCAAATAGGTACCTATTCAGCGACGGCTATCGCTGAAGTTGCGTTGAAACCATAGTTTTTTAATGAATTATTTATGGGGTAGTATCAAATTTCATAGGGTGTTTATATGGGCACCAATCTATTTTATATAATTGAGGGATTTTCCTAAACACAACCTGACAAATACTCTCATGCATCTTAACACAATTCCAACCTTTTCTATTTTTTCAACTTTAACAAAGGATAAAGAAGTTAGCTCTCAGTCGACATGTAAAAAGACCTCCCCTCAAAAATATAAAAAAAAATCTCCGGTTCTTTCATAGTATTTTAAAGTTAGATTGTATCAAAATAATATACTAATATTATTAACAGTATGATAAATGTACTATATATAGTTTTCGACTACTCAGAAGGAACATATCTTAATTTTTTTTTAACAAAATCGCCAATTTTTTTATTGCGCCCAGCCCAGTCATCCCATATAACAAATTTGATGTTCTACCGGAGTTGATCGAAACTCTGGAGTGTTCGATTAAACACGGGATAAACCTTTGACACTCGGGTTCCATCCGGCAAAATACGAGTCCTTACCCGCTTTGAGCGACGCTCCCCAAAGCTTTAAAAAAGAGCAGAGGAATTTTTTTATTGATCCAGTTTTTCAATATCAAACTTCATGGTATGAGAAATTTAAGACGCTGTTATACCGCCGTTTAAGGAGCGAAAATAACTGAATTGTCAGTTCAAAAAAGGAAAATAAGTCCAAAACCCAAAGTTTTGAGGAAATTGGAAAAAACTGTATAAGTAATGGAATTTTCATTGTATAACCACAAAATTTGTACCGGAAATTCAGGACCCTATTTAGAATACAGAATAATCATCGAAAAACATTTAATTACATTCAAAAATATTTTACAGTTGAAAAAAGTTGATGGACTAATTCCCTTTTTTTAACCTTATAAAATTTTAGATGGGAAAAAAATCTTAAAAACTCCTTAAATCGACACTGCACAAAAGTGAAAGATAAAAAGACTTAAGACAAATAAAATTGAAACTTATTATGAAACTGAGTCCTTTAAATCAATGGAGTAAGTAAATATCATTTGATTCAAACATTCATTGTATAAAAAAGGAGAACACGTTTCTAATTAAAATCAAATTTTATTTAGGCTAAGTTTACAGTAAAAAGAATAAGAAAAGAAAGACAAATTAACTTAATTTCAAATTTAATCAAAATATACAGTGAATGTACATTTATTTCGTCAAATTCAAAGGGCTATAGGGGGTAGTTATTTTTTTCTCTTTAAACTCTTGTTTAGAGAGAAGCTTGGAGATTTTTTTGAGCACAAAAAATCAACCCACTACTTTTGAACTTATTCCCTTTTTCAAACTGGCGATACAATTGGGCGAAGGTTTTCAAAACTTATATGCAAATACTAGAAAACGAAGCAGCAACAAGACGTTGGTTTGGTAGAAGGTGAAATAAGGTGAGGTAATAATAATAATAAAAAATTTGACTCCTAAGGGAGAGTTATGCCAAGATGCGGGTAAAAAAAGAGAAGTAAGGAGATTTTTCTTAGATTGTTGACAATCTTTCCGAAAATGCAGTATAGGTGTAACGTGGACAATTTTATACTTGAATTGATTATCGTTATATATATGGAAGAGTCGTATCTTCTCTTTGAATCTCGAAGAATGAGAATTAATTTCACAAAACCAACTGCTAAATTAAATGAAAAAAAAATGGCTCAAGACAAAAAGTTATTTTACAACAAAGTGTGTATTTTACTTCCACCTAGAGAGAATTTTTACACAGCGTTGAATTAAAGATCGTGACTGGCAGAAAAATAAATATTTTCACTTAAAGATATCAGAATAAGCCGTATTTGTTTTGTCTGTCCTCCCTTAGTAGTAATACTTAAGAAGGTATTTCTAAAGACAGTCAAAGTTTAATTCTTATTCTTATTAAATTTCTCCAAATGCATAAAAAAATCCCCAATGAAATAACTATAACTCTACTTCTAGTAAATAGTAAGAAATAATATTTAAAAAAACTCCAGTTTTTACTTGAAAAGATGAAATTTAATTCATCATTTCATGAAATGATTATTAAATTCAAGGTCTTTTTTAATGATTATTTTAAGGTCTAATGATTATTAAACTGAGAAGCTTTTCACATACGGTGTGTTTATTTTTTTTCCACCACTGCATCAGTTCAGTGCCCCATGTATCAGTATGAGTAATTTAATCAGTTTTTCTTAGGAGATTGTGTTTTTCTTTCCACATCCATCACTTTTTTCCCATCTACATGACAAAGCTACTAGCCATGGGTGCCAATGACAACCCAAAAAAGTCACAGAATAATGCAATATGGGAAGAGTAGGATATTGTATAAATAATTCATTCCGAAATCTTTCACAGCTGGGTTCTGTAATTGGTGCATTGTAGCTTATGTGTGCGTCGCTGGCAATTCCAATGGGCGCACCTTAAAATTGTATTGAATATGCAACAAGAAAATTGCGAAATGTCGACAGAGAAGGATGTGAAAAAACTATTTCGAATGTTACACGCGATATCGTACACAGTAGCCAGTTCTCATTAGCAATAAATTAGCCTTACCGAACTGACTAACGAAGGGAAAATATTTATTACCTTGAAACATTTGTTTCTTGCATACGTTTCGGAATTATTTATAAGGTAAAAATGAAAAATGACACAAAATCATAGGGGTTTTGTAACCCTTTGGGGATTAGAAGTGAAATTGAAGCTTTCATTATTTTTTTGCAATATGTGCGTCTTTTTACTGATACATCAATAAAAGATACTGTATATATAAATAAAAGTAAACTAATTCAAAGCAAAATGCTTATAAAAATGAATTTCTCAATAAAACCCTGTAATTTCATCCTCTAGTATGAAGTTTAGCATAAAAAAAACTTGGATTATATATTTCTTTAATGGTTAATTTTCCTCATAGCTCTAATAGATCTTAACTAACTCAAAAAGAAACCATAAATAAAAAACCTGATACATAAAATACAAAAAGTATGAAAATAATAATGACAGTCCTTGAAGATAGCTTATGATACATGTGTTCATATATAAAATAATAAATAAATACTTATTGGCAAAAAGACCACCGGTCCATACTCCAAAATACAATGTGTTCATATATATGATTCCACTTACATCCCCTTGCACTGCTGCCTACAGGGGAAAAAAACCGCTGCGTACTTTTACCCGATTGCGCACTCTTACCCTTCTTTCCCCTACCCCTATCACTAAAGTAGCTTTTATAGGTGCTAATACTAGATTTTGTTGCAACCATTACTATTACGAGAGCAATTTGACTGGTATATGCTCCTTAACTTTAAAATTTGTTTTCTTAGTGAGTTTTCCCCCCAATAATTTCGGAAAACTTGGTGTAAAAACATTTTTCTGGCAGCATGTCTACGATCAGCTTTGTCGTATCTTATGACGAATCACACTCCCATTACGAGATGATGTTCCAGACTTAGGCACTCTCTCACTCTCAGATGAGACTCAAGAAAACAAAAGTGTGCCAACCAACTCCTTTCAAAAGCCCCTCTAACAGCGTTAAAAATAGCCCCCCCCCTAACCAAACAGAAGCGGGCTAAGAGCCATACGCAAATTGTCACACATTTTTGTATTTTTTTTTACCGTTTTTACCTTATCGTTTTATACCTTTCCGACGCAAGTTGTACATTTCGATAACCCCTCGTACCTAAATTGAGATGTAATGTAACATTTTTTAACCAGAAAATTTCCCAAATTTTAACGTTAAATTTTATTTTTGTTAGTTAGGAAACTATTGTATTGCTATAAAATAGTTTTAAACAATTTAACAATACAATAGTTTTAAACAATTTAACAATACAATAGTTTTAAACAATTTAACAATACAATAGTTTTAAACAATTTAACAATACAATAGTTTTAAACTCGCCGAGTCTGCTCTCTGTGCACTGTGTGAGGGGGATGAGGAGGACATTAGTCACATCCTCCTCGGATGCACATATCCCATATTCTATCGGGACATTCTTCGGGGAGTGGCGACCACCGTGGAGGAAATACTCAAAGATAAAAAATTTTGGACACTCGCCTGCCTTACATACCAGGGACATCGAGCTATCGGCTACAATTAGCCGGACGCTCATAGCAAGAAGCAAGAAGCAATAGTTTTAAACAATTTAACAATACAATAGTTTTAAACTATTTTATAAAAACTAACGGTGCATGGAAGAAATGTATAAATTAGCATTGTATTTTAGCAGAAAAAGAACAGTTTTTTAAGAGTGAAGTCAAAAATTTTGTATCCCCATAGTATAGGGGAGACTGTTGGACAAAAATCACGTTTTAATCTGTTTAAGACAGATAAAATCACATTTCTACTCAATTTCGAGGATTCACCACGTATATCCCATTCAGTCATATCATCATTAAGGAGGAAAAATATTATTGTAGTGATGCACTAAAAGTAACTTTGGTAATCTATCAAAGTAGATTTAATATATTTAATTAAGTTTTTTTTTATTAAAAGAGCTGATTTTGCGCTAGCTATTTACATATTTTAATATCGACCACCAATTCAAATATCCGTTTATTTCTGAATTTTAAAATTCAGTGTCCGTATAGGTATAACTGTCCTAGGTACAACAGTCTCCCCTACAGTGTTCCATTGAACTATCAGAACCCCTAACTCCCCCTAAACGTGGGATGTAGTGTTCGAAGGGACCCTAAGTGCCTGTACTGTCTATTCATATCAAAAGGCCTCGTTAATGAGATAGAGACGCCTGCGACGTTCGGTTCAGCTAATATGCAGGCGCTCTCACTGAAAGCTTTTGGGGAACAACGATGAAAAAGATTGTCATTTGGGTCATCTTCGCTACTAAGTAGCTTTTTAATGCGAAGGGAGGGTTTATATGGAAGCACTTTTCTAAATAGGTGAGGAGATGACGCAGGTGATCTGTCGAAAGCGTGGATTTTATTTTATTCATGTAGAAGGTACGTGCTTATTCGGGAAATTCCGAGACGGTTGGAGCTTTTTATTTTTCAGGCCTCCATTATACGGAGTTTCACCGTTTTAGTCAGATCTTCTGTTTTTCTGCTCAAATGTGTAGCATTCGTAAAGCGAATTTGTTTGCAACAATTAAGAACCAAATTCAGCAAAATAGAAAATGAGAGGAGAAAGCACTTTTTTATTGAATTTACGACTTTTTGACTTAGTCGCAATCTCTAGTATACGTATCGCGTAATCGTATAGGCATGTTTGAAACCTGTAAAACTCCATTAAAATGTAACCTTTATTCCTTTTTGTTGAGTTTGGTCCTTAACTTTGCTTTGTTTGGCAAATGCGTTATAATTGAAATTCTCATGGGTGTTGCCGGTTGAAAAAAAAGCGATTTTCCTTAGCTGATATACAAAGAAACTCAACAGAAATATTTAAGCCTATAGGTAAATAATGAAAATATTAAATTAACTAAAAGTGTTTAATTATGGTTTTGTGTAGTTGTGTTTCGATTAAAAGCTCAAAGCTAGAAAATAAATTTATTTTTAGAGTTTTCATTTTTAAAAGAACCAGTGTTTTAAATTATGGTAACTGCTAAAAACTTTAAAACTTTTCTAAGAAAAGCATCTTTGTCATGGGATTTTCCCTTCGCCCAAAATACGCGGATATTATTAACAATCCCCGAATTTATCACATTGCCCTCAACATATACATATACACTCGATAATAGTACATTCAGGCAATGGTGCGGTGGATTAACGGATCAGATGTTTCCCGCCTAATGTCTGTTTGAGAGCCAAGACCATCTGATATCTTCGAATTTTGTTATCAATATGTGCAATTACATTAAAAGTAATTTATAATTAATGATATTATTTAAGATACAAACTTAATTGATAGACAAATTAATACAAAGTTTTTAAACGTTAACAATATTTGAGAAAATTGCCCTGACCTCGAAGGAAGTATTACTTTGTCTTTAAGTATTTAGTCCTTGAAAAGCCTATTAAAATAAGTAGCAACTAGAAATCGGAATTATTCGAAGAAGAGTGTTTAAAATAATAGTATTTTATCGGATTTCAATCTCACACACAAACGTAATTTAATCTGGCCATAACCCTTACTTAATCGTTCCGAAACTCGTAATTTACATGTTATAGGAGACAAATGATCATCCACTCTTTTTTTTATTTTTTAAAACGATAATTTGATAGAACAAAAGATCTGTCAAAGATAATCGCGTCAAGGCTGAAGAGATAAATGGACGTAGGATAAAAAACACGAGAAAAAGTATCAACATTGTAAGGTGCGGCACCAACGAACTAATGGAATAATTGAATAAACACATACCTAGTGTTTTTAAAAGTGATGGGCTGAAACCGATTTAGTTAGTAAGGGTTTCAACGCAAAATGATTGAAGACTTACTGATTGTGGCTCTGCCCATTTGAATAAGAATTATCATCTTTTGCATGCAAATTTCACGCCCTATGCAACCTATCTGTTAGCCCATGTGACAGAAAAGCAGAACTAACATGGTACCCGCATTGCATGGATCCCGTAACTTTTGCTTTATAAACAATAGGGTGTGAGTTAACTCTAAGAGAATATGGTGATTCCAGTTACAGCTAACGACACTTGGTAAATGTGTCATGTCAGAGGTTATCAACTGAATTTCACAGGAATTTGGTTCACAAGAAACTAAAAAAAACATCTGTTGAAACTTAGTGACATCACCTTGCTCTTCCACTGACGTGACAAATCTTTTAATACATCTGCTTGTTTTGATTTATTAGAAATCAATTGAATTGACTAAGAAGAAAATCGTGATGTAAAACTTGAAATGTTTAAATTGTATTTAATGCAAAAGAGTCAAAATTGTGACATCCACAACGAGGTAAGAAAAGATAAGCAATCTTTTAAAAATTGTGTAATGAAACTTGTGAATGGCCTTGCCTCATTGAGATTCTTCATTTTTTTTACCATTCTCTCTACCTCTCCATCTCCTGATACTTGATCAATTGTTAACTTCACTTTGTGAGCCTCCATGCAACTGTATTTACCACCATTTGGATTATGTGCTTACCATTACTAATCACTTAAAGCTTCACTTAAGGTCATTTCAAACCCAGGCTTTCAGAAACTAAGTACGAATGCAATCAATCCCTCTAGGGGGCGGCGTCGTGGTGTGCCCTCTGGTAGGCCGCACCCACTGCTCTCAAATGTCATTCGGACATTTAATTATAGTGGAGTTTGGGGACACGTTTTTGAATGAGATATTTAGGCAAATATAAAGGTTTTATTAGAGGGCATGACTCCATTGAAATGTCACCAGTGAGTTCTAAAAATGTTGCGAAAAGTATTCAGCCAATGGTCTTCGTGGGAAAAGGTTTTGGTGCGATAAACCAATCAGGAGTCCAGCACGTGTCTTCCATTATTTATGTCGGGATGAATGAAATATAGTGTTTTCTAGGTCTTGAGATAAAAACATCTTTTAGAGAAGAAGGAAAAATACCATACCAAGGACTAATGTTCGGCAACTAGTGGTCAAAAAATAGTTAACTACCAACTACTAACTAGTCTGGGAAAATCTAGTTGCAACTAGTAAACTATTTTTTCCTGGGACTAGTTACAACTAGTAGTTAACTGTTTCCCAAAGTAGATAACTACTAGTTAACTAGTCTATTTAATTTCATAACCTATTTTTTGCCCAAATTCTAATACATCTTTCTTATCTATATCACAAAAGACGCGCAAAAAGGGCCTTTAATTCTGGTTATGGTATTTTGAGTACTCTTACTCTACCATCTTAATTAAATTTGTTACAGTACAATTTTTTCTATATTTTGATAAAAATTTTAATAAGAATTTTTTTGAAAGTAGTTGAAATTTTGAAAGTAGTTTCAACTAGTAGTTATTAAAAAAAGTAGTTCAACTAATAGTTGAACTAGTTTAAACCAAAAGTAGTTAAACTACTAGTTAACTACTAGTTGATCAGTAGTTAACTACTAGTTGCAACTAGTTCTAGTTAACTAGTGCCGAACATTACCAAGGACCATACCAAGGCTTAAAGCAAATATACAAATATTTAACCTCTCCAAACATACGAGTATCGAGTATATACCAAAAATGTTAATTCGTCGTTACACTTACAATACTATCAACACAATCTATAGGTATCTATAAAATTGAAGTGTGGCTGTTTGGGTATGTATACGTGTACGTATCAGATGTGGCAAATTTTCTCTTCAACTAACCGACATATTCGTACCAAACTTGGTGCACATACGAATCGGGATGTAGGAGGAAAGGCAATGGCATCGTTTTCAAAATTCTTAAACCACCACTTCACCCCCCCCCCCCAGGGATGAAGAGGATGGGAGGGTAAAAAGACAAAAATGATGAGGATATGAGAGGTAAAAAGAGGATGAGGGGATATCAAGGAGATATAAATAAAATGTAAGTTATGATAGTAAATTTATTTGAAAGAAGTAAAGTTAAATTACTTTTTCATATTAAGATTTTTTCAGGAAATTAAGTTTTAAAGTCTTCTCTACAAGTCACAATGCATGATGAGTAAAATTATGCAATGCATACTGAAAATTTAATTTAACAAACATTTGGGGTATGATTGTACTATATGCTTATTTATCGCTGCTATTAAACTAGTACCTTTGGAAGCCAAAGAAAAGTGGACATTTTTATTAAAAGCACATGGGATAAAAAAATGCTAAGTTTGCCATTACGCATTTCATAAACCGAAGTTATTCATTTTCAAACATAACCATCCTTTTTAGTAAATAGATTAGGTATAACATATAATTGTGTTGGGTGAAAGCTCAGAAATAATGGAATTCTACTTTATTTAAATTTTTAAAATGAAAAATTAAGAAGGTTTTAAACACATAGTGGGGAAAACTTAGAAAAGTTATAGGAAAGTTACGACAGCCGATTCCGCATAATGTGATCACGGTTAATATTATCAATCGGATAATATTATCGAAGTTGACTGGTACCGATCCCTTCTATTCAAATTAATGCAACATGTATCGTTTAATGTTATCAAAATTTGGTGAAATTCCTTAAGGGGACTCAGTACCAAAAAAATTTTTTTCTCCTTTTTCCCGTTGGAAGGCCAAATTTAATACATAAACATACAAAATGAGTCATTATAATGTAGTAGTGTTTTATTATGCACTCTTATATTTTTCTTTAAGAATGTTTAAGTTGCAAAATAGTTACTAGAAAATCGTTTTAAATACTTAAATTATGGACTACACAGTTGTGATTTTAATGCAAACACTCGTGTTACACTGTTTGACACTTTTTATTCTAGAACAGCATATTATTATCAATCGAATATTGTTATCATTTTGACCTTGGACAAATGTGATTATATTAAGCGGAGTCGACTGTATTACATATTATAAAATATCAGAAGACTCTGTTACTATAAGTTATCAAAAGTTCTGAAGGCTAAAGTTCTCCACCTGATGGTGATGTGTATCGATGATTACAATGAATGAGCTGACATTTTTCGCATGGGCATTATTCCTCTTTCAAGACGTACAAAATGCTAGAGGCGCAGATTCTGGATGTATATTTGCCACGTTGGTGCAGTAAATATTTGATTTAAAAATGAATAAAAAAAAAATAAAACTTGAAAACACCGGATTCAACTACTATGATGAAAACTCTTTTGAAAATATCTAGAGGCTAAGTAAAACCATTTCGCTCGCATATAGGTCGGATTTATGTTTTTTTACTTCTTTTTGCGTGGAGCTCTTGAAAGTTTCTCCCATTCATATTTCAATTCTTGTAGTTAATGAAAAAAAACCTTTTATCATTCTTGCGCCTCGAGACACAATGGGATTCAGTAAAGAAAAACCAAAAACATTATATTTCGGCAATAGCTAGTAAGAGAATTAAAATTTTACAAACTAAAAAAAAACCACCCTGGTGTTTATTTCTTCATATTGTGTCTGGATATGCTTCCAAGTAAAATAATTACTTTAAAGGAGTTAAGGAAAGTTTAAAGGTTCACGTTAGTTTTCTTACTAGGGAAGCTTCGTTATGTAAGCTGGTTCTTGGAAACTTTTTTCATGATTTTATTCCTAAAAAAGCTTGAAATATGAAGCCCGGTTCATTTAAAAGTTTAAATAGCCTCTCAATATGCAGTAGGTTTCATAGATGATTAAAAAATATCATCTGTTTCTGCTTCATTAAACTTTAATTATAAATACAAATTAGATTTTTAGTATTTCAAGAATGAATGTTATAAAAAATATAGTAGAAAGCATTTTAGTACGATATTAAAGATTTCTTGCTTTAGAAATAAAAGATGATATAAATTTTATTTTAAAAATTGCTTTACGTCTAGAAAAATTTATGTAATACACAATAAGCTGAAAGTCGTTAGGGCATTTTGTTTTAGCAGCACAATTCAAAATTTGAAATTTCAATTCTCCTTTTTATTGATAATTATTTCATATTAAAAAAAATAAATTTCTAAGCATGAGAAAAAAAACTGTTAAAGGGTAAATTCATTCAAGTGTTATTTGCAACTTGCCAAGATTCAATTTCTTACATTATCTTCACAATTTCTTATCAGAGACAAACGGATGTTCCCCATATAATTTGAACTAATTTATTACTACCATAGCTTCTGTTATTTTTTTTATCACAGCTACTAAATATCTAACAGAAAAAGAAATAACCAGTAAGTTTTGAAAAATTGAAAAAAAAAAATCCGAAAGACAGTCGTTAACAAATTATTTCGACTCTTGGAATTAAAAACTTGTTATTTTAGGAACAAAAATTACAATTTTCTCCAATAAGTTGAAAAATATTTAATGCTAAACCTTTAGTTTAGTAATAAGTGAATATTTTTCTTACATAAATCTTAGCTTGTCTTTTACATCTTACGTAACATCAAAAATAATAGGTTTTCCTTATAATTATCCTAATTAACTTAAGTTAATCTTTTAAACTTTACCCCTTCGAGGTTTTATAAACGATGGTAATTAGTGTAATATTTATATTAATTATAAAAAGCTAAATGTTGAAAGTTGCTGAAATGCATGCTACTAATTAACAAATGACCAGATTAATGATCCAGTAAAAAAATGTTAATTTGCAGAATTATTATTTTGATTTTTCTAATCTTCTTCTTTCAATATCCACAATTTAGCTCTAAAAGTATACTGGTAAATTAAACTTTCCAGTTTTTAAAAAAAAAACACCCTTATCCCAATATCTTTTGTCGATTTAATGACGCTTTTGAAAGATTTTGTTGTAAATTGAAAAACGATTTTTCAAGGTAGAATATTGTAAATTTCCCACAAAATAATAAAAAAGTTTACAAATAAAAAATAATTGTTTTCCATTACTTACTCCAGTGTGGTCCAACCATGCGGCCCTCGAAGAGATTTTCATGGCACTCGGCCAAAAAATTCAATGCTTATTCATACTGCATAGAATATAATCCACATCTCAGATTTTATTAAAGAAATGTGTTAAAAACCAGTTTTACAGGTCTAATTTTCAAAACTTTTTTTCAGGAAGTGTCTATTTGGACGGTAAAAACGGCAGTTGGCGCATGCGCCGTAGGTCTCGTGGTTACGTAGCTTAAAATAAGAAAAGGACATTAAAATGGCATCAGTAGAAACTTCAGTTGGAAGGCATATAGTCTATAGGTAAATTTTGAATTATACCGAAACTTACGGTTTTATCATTTCAGCAACTTAATAATTTTGTTTAAAAATATATAATTGCAACACATGAAAATAATAGGAACTATCAAATCAGTACGAATACTTCATGCTCTTTCATTTTCAAACACGGTTTTGAATTGCCTAATTTCTAAGAAAGATTTTTTATAAATTTTGGATTAATTTTTCTTTTGACAACAAATATTCAATTTGATTAAACACGAAGTAATTTGTTTCAAATTTAATTTAATAAACATAAACATATGGAAAATAGTGTTTAAATATATTGTTGCACAAAACATATCACCTTGAATAAATAAGTAGTAACTAGTTACTAAATAAGTAGTGTTTTCATGGCCCATCCAATATTTTTGCATTGCATATATTCAATATAAAATCCTTTAGGGCGAGCGCGCACGGGCGACTTTTGTCACGGTGACAAAGACAAAAACAACGTTGCTAAGGCTGTTGTTAGGGGCGGGACATAGAAGTATCCAATAGCAGCATTCGCACATGACATCACTGGAGGATAAAAACAACGTTGCTAAGGCCGTTGTTAGGTAAAGTCATGTGATTGAAAATGCTCTATTGTTTTCTAATGATATTTTTGATACTAGTAATCCTGGTCGCCGTGACTTTAGTCACTCGTGCGCGCCCAGCCTTAGTGAAATGCGCCATAGATAGTGATTTTTATAGTCGAAATAAACGTTCCAGTGTTGAAATAAGCTTTACTTGCCTGTTTTAAAATGTCCTAATTATCTCTTTTTACTGTCTCTGGGGCCCTCACCTACCTATAAAAAGTATGAGAGGTCCTCAGATACATAAAGGTTTGACCACATTGGCTTACACAGTTTTTCAAGATTGTAATAAAACGCACTGAAAACATACCAACATATTTTTCCGCACCTCAATTCAGAAAATTTCTGTCCATTTTGAAAACTTACACTAATTGAGTAGAAATATAATTATATGAAATTTTAAATCCCCAAGAATTGGACATTTTACTCACAATAAGATTGATAAACGACCCACTTTACTTACAAAACATTACAAATATGTTTAAAGTTTCACCGAAAACTACACTGTTAAAATGTATACAATTATCCCTCTTACAACTTGAAGAAACATGCGTGGAACCACAATTTGAGAGACCCTCATAGCCCTTGAGTATAAACCGTCCCCATTAGCTCAAATCAGGGAACACTTATCGCGGACGTAGGAAGGATTCACAAATATTGGTAGAGAAACTAACTTGACTGAACTATTGTGGCGCCCCCAAAGGATTCGAAATCATTAAAGGCACTTGAATCACCATTACTTTTGCTGTATTTGCTTCCTTACTGGCATGTCAAATTAGCGCAAATAAACGAAGACAAACACGAGAAACGACATTGCTGTATTTATCTTTAATTTCTAGTGAAAAATTCAATTTCCCAGGCTGAAGGAAAAAGTTCGACAAACAATTTCTTTGTTGCATTTTCTACATAGTCGCATACATTTGCATCCATTAGTACGTTTGAGACTGAAGCTTTTGGATTGTTCTTGGGGGAAAGAGGTATTTTACTTATTTAGGAGGAACTTTCCATAAAGTTAAAAATGTTATAAAACTTTAAAAACGGTATACTTGTGACACTATGTTATATAAATTTGAAAATTATTCAACATTTTCTAGGCCGATATTAACATAACCTAATTATAAAACAAGAAAAAAGAAGTTTGAAAAATGTAAATAACATTAAGAGAGAGAGAGAGGTTGGGTGGTGAATATACAGGGTGTTTCAAAAGTCCGTTTCACGGCCTTTATTTGGAACCAACGTATCCTAGGGTCCTGGAAGTAAGGTCTACCCCAAGGTAAGTGACCCTGGAGAATCCATTGAAAGGACATACAGCGCCCCTAGCGGCGAAATAAAAAAGTTAAAAAAATTAATTCAAAAACTAAAGGAGATAAAGCAAACACCTCAGTGAGAAAATTGTTTCCACTGTTATGAGTAACTCACTGAAAAAAAAATTTCATTAAAATATCGTGAATATTCGCGGAGCTATTAGCATGTAAAAATAGCACTTTTTCAGCCATCAAAAAGGAAAAAGTTAAAAAATTTGCGAGTTTTTTTATTTTTTTGATTAAAATTTTACTTAATTTAACTAAAAAGATACAAAACTACATAATAACTCTGAAAAACTTGCAAAAAACTTGCCCGAAAAGCGGCTGTTTTTACATGCTAATATCTCCGCGAATATTCACAATATTTTCATGAAATTTTTTTCAGTGAGTTACTTTATAACAGTGGCAACAGTACTCTCACTGAGGTATTTGCTATATCTCCTTTAGTTTTTGAATTAATTTTTTTAACTTTTTTATTTCGCCGCTAGGGGCGCTGTATGTCCTTTCAATGGATTCTCCAGGGTCACTTTCCTAGGGGTAGACCTTACTTCCAGGACCCTTGGATACGTTGGTTCCAAATAAAAGCCGTGAAACGGACTTTTGAAACACCCTGTAGATCCCATTTTCAACCAATAATTTCAAACCAAAACAAAGCATGTAAAATTCTAAATAGTAAACCTTATCCATATAATCATAACTCCCTTAAGGGGTTATTACTTTTCTATAAAATGCTTTTTCCGCCCATTTAACTTTTATCGCAATAAATATCTTTTTTACATTAAAGAAAGCCTCCTACTAGTAAACAACATATTATCAAATATCAAAGTTTTCCGAATCAATATTTTGAAAACTTTTATTTTATCAAGTTTACCTTTCAGATAGAATTAGTATTAACAAATATTCCTTTTAAAAAAAGTTAATAATTAATATTATTCACGACCCTATATTTTTCACTTCATATTGAGGCATGTTAATTTTATTAAAGTAATCCTGCTTTCTCATATCAGGCAATATAATTTATGTATTTGTAAACTAGGTAGTTATTTTTTTCTCACATGATTTCAATCAATCGAATTTATTATTATTTTACAGGTAATACCGAAAGAACAAAAAAAACCACCCTAAGTTGTGATTCACCAGGACGAAGAAAATTTACAAATATACACAATAAACACAACAGATACAGAAAAAATGTTACAATGAAGTACAAAACAAAAATAAACATAATAAAGTAAACATAAACAATTAAAAATAACAATAATTATACACTTAATTTGATTAGGATAAAAAAAATTAAAATTTATGCTTCAACATTTAAATGAAAAAAGCTTCTAAATTTTCTATGCCACTAATAAATTTAAATATATAAATATCGTTTGAAAATATTAGAAGTTGGAAAAGTCTGAAACTCAATCCTAGTACGTAGATAAATAAATTTTGGAGCGAGGTAGAAAAATTGTTTTCTGAAGGTTTCTTTATGGAAACGAGGAATATTGTAAACAAATGTGGGTCTTCTATTAAAGATATTATCCCTCAAATAACAAATATTTTTGTTATGATGTAGAAAAAGTATCATCCGATAACATGCAATATGGCGGATAGGTAAGATATTTAAAATTTTAAAGTTACATTGATGATCATATTGAGAGTTAAATAAATAAAAAATATTTTGAATTGATATTAAAGGAATTGAATTTGGTTTCTATTCACCACCTTAAACTATTATTCCACAATTTATTAATGAATGAGCCTAAGATTGATATAAAGTAATTAAGAATGATGTATGGACTTAATTTTTAAGTATATTTAATTTAATTAAAACGAACGGAGTTTTCTTATTATACGTATTTGTTGATTGCATAGTAATGTATTATTTTTTTTGTGAATTTTTGTTTTTCTGTGTACTCTCTCTTTCTCCTGCACGGAACATTCTAAATTCCCCAAAGCGAATCATATATATACTATTTCTTAACTTTTTGTAAATTTTAGTTCCAATATAAAAGAATGAATCGCTCCTTGTAAAAAAAATTGAGTTTATCAGAAGCTTTAGCTAGATAGATTAGAGTTTCCTTCAAGTATGGAACTAAAAAGACTTTTTCATTCAAGTTACGGAAAATGTTTCTCCAAAAACTGAAAAAAATTTGAGAGAGGAGTCTAGTATAAAGAATGAAAAAGTGATGGACATTCTTCAAAAAACGGAGACAGAGTTGAAAATCTCTAGTTCCGGCAATTTAATGCTTATTTACTTTTTTTTTGTTTGATAAAAATAATTTCTGAAAATATACAGTCTAAAAATATTAATTT
The DNA here is from genome assembly GCA_963680715.1 of Tetragnatha montana. NCBI lineage: Eukaryota > Metazoa > Arthropoda > Arachnida > Araneae > Tetragnathidae > Tetragnatha > Tetragnatha montana. The sequence goes on from OY796685.1 coordinate 34,496,380, forward strand.
TACGGAAACAATTTGGCTCGTACCTCTTTTTAAACCCCTCGTTTTTAGAACTGGCTTGGCTGTCGGAAGTTAGGAATTCTAGGAGTGAGGCTACAGATTGTGGAGTTCTAAAATGAGATATTTAACCCTTGAAGATGTCTCGTCAATTATTAACAGACAATGAATTGGATTCCTATTTGAAGTCTTTTGGTAACAGATATAAGGTTAGGTATCCCATTATTAGTTCCTCTAACAGGCGGTTTCATTCCAATGGTACACTTACCCCATGGAAATACCTTATCCAGACTTACACAATTTTAATGGTAATACGTAATTTCATTTTTATTTGCCACACCCCAAAAAATCTGCCGTAGATGAAAGTTGTATCAAAATTCCCTATAATAAACAATTGAATAATCGAGAATGGGTTCCTATATTAAATATGTTATGCCTATTTAATATAGTACTTATTAATCATCTACTAATAATTTGTGCAATATAATTTCTATTAACTGTATGTATACGTATGTATTTTTTGAAGATTAAAGGTTTCTATAAAACCTTATTAAAGGTTTTTATAAAACCTTTATATGCTTATTTTTAAAAAGTATTTGGATTTGTAATATAGGTGAAACATTTATAGACTATTTCTTATGCAAAGGCAAATCTTTAGAGATTTACCAAAATAAACCCATCTTTTCAACAGTAAAATTTCCGTTTTTTTAAGAAAAAAATATCAGTAAAATTTAGGGAAAAAGGGGGTGATTTGATACAAGCTCGCATATCAATATCTCAAAAACCCAACAAGGTTTTTTAAGTCGTAATTGTACTAAAAGTTGCCTTTATAAACGTTACATGAAGCTTGATTACCTCTCACAAAATTAATTTAGAGAGAAAGGTAATCTAAATTTCAAAAATATTAAATTCCAAATTACATTTAAAGTTTTTGATCCATTTTTAAACAATGCTTACCTAAAAAAGCTTTAAAAGTTCGCTTTTAAAAGTTGTAAATACCAGGAGCAAAGTTTACTTTGTTTAATTTCATTATATTAAAACTCCTTATATTTTCATTCTTAGGAAGATATGTCAATTCTCATAAGTAATTGAAATCCTAACTTAAAGAGAAGAAATTTATTAAGTTAAAATATTTTTTTTGTTTTCCTTGGAGAGATTTCTAAAAAGGATATTAAATTTATGAAATAAACTTATACACGACAGTTTTGACGATCCGAAAAAAAATTTGAATACTCCCATTCTTCCTTGAAATTAATTTAGCTACATCGAATATGATTAATTTTTAACAAAAGGATGAGAAGATAAACATGAGAAATAGAACGCTGGTTTCTTTCAAAATAAAAAAAAAAACAATTTCAGGTTACGCTGCAAAAACTAAATGTATTTGAAAGACTTCTCCCCTTTATGTTGAATTTGTGATGAGATTTAAAAAGTATCAAAATAGGGCAAACAGGAAAATCTGGCATAGAGATTTTACAAGCTAAACTGGTTTGACCGTTTTATCTTCGTCCTTCCACTGATTTAGTACATTAAAAAATTTAATTTATTTTCCTAAATTCACTTGTAAACGAGACAAATAATGTGTAGTGCATTAACGATTTTATCGTTCATAGGTAAGTGAATTATTTCTTTTAAGAAACTTCCACTTTCAAATCACTCAGAATTCTAAGGTTGAAGAATTTTAAAAGCCGTTTACTTTAAGTGAATAAAAATGTGAAAAACAAAAGGGAATTATTATTAGGTTGGTATATAGTAGGTACAGTCAAGAATGTAAAATAATGTAGTAAAATGGTAAATTATATGTCGAAAAGTGTGTGAAAGCATAAAAAAGCATCATATATAAATGTTGAAATCATTCATGTCGAAAAATCATACAGCACAAACTTATAATGCATTTTCCAGATCCGTTCTAAAGAAAATGAAGTTTTTTTTTATGTTCAAATCTATAATAATAAAAGAGCTTTACCACTCACTCACTCATCAACGCACAGCAAAATCTACCGGCGCTACAGACTCGAAACTTGGTAGGGTGGAAGACCTTACGGTGTATACGCTCACTAAGAAGGGATTTTTCGAAATTTATTTTTTCTGACCCACAGGGGGGTTTGGAGCGTTTTCGACATTTTTGAGCCCAGCGGTGTCCCAAATGACCCAAGATCTTCGTTATTTCGCAGGAAGGTACATAGCTACAATACCTAGAAAGGCATTTTTCAGATTTTGAATATTCGAATTTTAAGGGGTCGGAATATTCCAAAAACCCATTTTTGCTGAACATAAACCAAGTTTTACATTTTCGAAGAAAACAGTACCAAGAAATCGATATTACGAAGTGAACTGTTGGTAATAACTTCTCAATAATAGTAATAGTATCTCAAAGGAAGTAATTTCTGGATTTTTCGATATTCCATTTTGGAGGGGGTGCACGGCGGTTTGAATATTTACTCCCATTTTTAGTTCTTGCATTCTAGCATCCACATTATCAATGTGATTGCTATGAAATTTTAGCATATAGTTCCTCACACAACCAGGAAGGTTTGCGAAAAAGAATTTTTAAAATGAATGCATTCCAAGTAGCATTTTTTGGCTCTTTTCTAAATCCTTATGCGCATCCTTCAATTTTAAATTGATAACGGTTATTACTCCTTTCAGGTGAGGCAATACCTATATTGTTGGAAATATTTATTTAAAAAGGTTTTTATAACGGGTGAATGTTTAAAAAATCACAAAGAAACAATTTTTAATGATTGAATAATCTTTTTTACGATAATCAAAAACCGTTCTACTGAAAATTTTATTCTTTTTTCAATTTAATCAAATTTAAATAGTTGGTGTCGATTCAAATGATTACTTTTATTTCATCTTTGAAATTTCTTTCAATGAATGAATTGGTGATAAATCAACAAAGGGAGGGTTCAGGGGGTCTCCCCCTGATTTAAAAAAGTTCTCATTATTAAAAAATGGTTATAAACACTAATTCTAAACCGGTTTTTTAAGGTTTTGTTTACATCTTTAAAAATTATTTGCATTTAATTGTTTTGCATTTTATAAAAATTTAGCGGGATGAGGGGGAAATAGGTTTTATAGCTATAGAAATTGCAGTTCAATAATATAGTACCTTTATTGTGAAGCGAAGGCGAAGAAGTTTGCCTCAAATAAACATATATACCAATTGCAGAAATGGATGGAGGGAGAAAAGGACATTAAAGAGAAAAAAATAAGGCGGTTCAGAAGGTCCCCTGACTTTTTTCTATTTTGAAAAAATTACTTTTTAAAACGGGGATGGGGATTTCACACATTAAATCTGAACAAGTGGTATTTTTAAAGTTTTTTTTACATCTTAAGGAAGTAGTATGGCATCAAAAAAGAATCCTAGCGGGGAGACAGTTGACTCCTATTGCATCAAATGACTCCTCGGAAAGGAATACAGTGAAGAAAAAAATTCTTTATTTTAACACACAGTTTGATAAGCCTTTTATCCCCCGAGCAAAGGCGGGTATATCAGCTAGTTTTATATAAACAAGAAAATTTATTCTTCATATGTTTTAGTATTTTAGCCCCTATTTCCGAATAATTTTCTTCGAAAACAAACAGGTACACATTTTCTATGTCTGCATTGAATTTGAATCAATAATACTTTTATTGTAGCTTTATTACAATGTATCGTACCTTTTTTTTTGCAATGTAAGTATTTTATTACGACTTAAATCGCATTTCAATTAGTGTAATGAATGCAATATCTTTATATATCACCAAATAATTCTTAACAATTTTTGACTAATTGAAAGCATAACAAGATTTTGATGAAAATTATGAAATAAATCTGAGCATGTCGACCTTCCTTTTATAGAGTCTTTTAAACAAAAAGGAAATATAAATTTCACTTTGCTAGAAACTTAATAAATCAAAAATGAATATTCCTAATAGGTACTCTTTTTCAAAGTTTCACTTTCCAATTATTAGTAATTATCGTTAATTGAAACTGAAAAATACTTCTCTCAAGTACATTTATCCTTTTAACATGAAGTGAAATGTTAATTGGAAGATTGAAAATAATTTTTCCTTTTCGCACAAAACGGCATATAATTAATCTTTATCTTCTTTCATTAAAGCTTTAAATCATAAGTTGTGATTACATATTCATTTAATTAATTCAAATTGATTAACGGTTGAAGTATGCTATAGAATGAAATCTCTTTAATTTTTGTTACACAATCCGTTTCCAAGGTTACAAGCTTTTAATATTTTGAACAAAAGGTTTCTTAAAGCCTCACAGATAAGCATAAATACTTAAAAAAAGACAGTTGTTTTTAGTTGCTTTTAAAATTGTAATTGTTCTGGGAATGTTTTCCCTTTAAATAGGAATTTGCTAAATGCTCAAATTAGATTGACGTAAAAACATTGTTAACAATTTCAAACGTTCTAAGTTTTGTAAATTCATTGTTTCAATGAGATTTTTTTAACGATGTTTAACTTGTTAAAAGCACAAATTAGAAAGGAAAATGAAAATTAATAATTTTAACCGTTTTTCTCTTATTTGAGGAGTATATTGATACAAAATTATTTGTTAATAAATGTTGCTGAATTTTATTAATTTTCTTCTATTAAATTGACTCAGATGCTTTAAAGAAAATACCTAGGTAATAATTTTTTTTTAAATGGAAATTATGTTGATTTTGATGCATCAAACTGGTCCGCTTTTTCCTGTGGGAGTTTTAATTAATGATAAGTATTATTTTTATAGATAATTTGCGCATCGTGTATTTTTATAGAGTAGAGGGATAAGAGTTGCATAATTTCTCAAGACCGAAATTTTAAAATTAAAATGACAAGTGTCATGTTTATAAGTAGGTAATTTAAAAAGATATATGCAGATCTCTATGCTTAAAAACTAATAAAATCCAAAGTAATAGTTGTGAATATGAGATTAAAGTTAAATCATTTCTTCAAATTAAGAAATTAGGTGGTTAAAATATTAAAGATATACATATTTTGATATAGAGCTGGAGTTACGTTCTTTGTAATAGTATAAAGGTTTATTAAATTTTTATCTTGTGATCCGTCTCATGGTATTTTTAATAACAGAAGATTCATCATACCTCTGGTATACTTGCGCAGTTAATAACTAAACCAATCAACTACCTCTGGTATAATTAGGAGATCAGAGGGATATGTACTACCGCATTCTTTGGGTAAAAAGGGTGTGAAATTGGAAATTTAAATCATGTACAGGGTGTCCAAAAAAGACTGACAGATTTTAAAAATCAGTAACTAATAACTCGACAACTAAAAGAGATAAAACTACGCGGTTTATTGCATCCTACTCATGAGAGTCTCAGAAGTAGTATGCAACAAACTGCGTATTTTTATATTTTAGCTGTCGAGGTATTAGTTATTGATTTTTAAAATGCGTCAGTCTTTTTTGGGACACCCTATATATAGAAATTATTAAATATATACCTATATTGATCAGTGTTATAACACCTCTATCCTGTCAGTAAGTTTTTATTAATTTTTTCATTTGATTAATCAAACACACAACTTAAAGTTTTTTAAACTTCATGGCAGTCCGACCTATAGTATGCCCTGAAAAGTTCTCACAATAGAACTATGTTTAATTTTGTCCACTATCAAAAAAACTCTTAAACTTCCTATTAATAAGGAATCCAAGAAATAAAATCCTTGGTATTCACTATTTTTCATATATTCATATAGAATTGATTCATGATTGAAGTACACATCCACTGTATTTTACTGGTTGTAACTCTAAAATTGAATAAGGATTTCATTGGTATACCATAGCTTCCATCAATAAAGTAACAGAGAAACAAACTTTCAGATCTTTACTTCCCTTCACACTTCGTATTCGTCCCGCAAACTCAGAGAGCTAACTTTCGTATAAATAGTGGAGATTTCCGGAAGAAATACTGGCCATGGGTTTGCGTAACAGCTTTTTTGTGTGCGAAATAAATAACTAAAGGAAGGTAGATGGTTTATTTTGGTAGCTGCATGGTATATACATTCTTTTTGTTTTTTTATTTTTTCATACCAAAGTCTATTACTTTACTTCATATATTTTTTTTGAGAATAGTCAAATTTAGTATGAAATAAAACCTCGTAAAATTTCCTTTAAAACGAATGGTCACACCTAAATTTTTTTAGTTTTTTTATAAAAAATATTTGAAATAAATTATTTTGTAGATAATCAAAGTTAGTATTAATTAAAACCTTGTAAAATTTCCTTTAAATTTTTTAGTTTTATCATAAAACATATTTCGAAATAAATTATTTGGAAGATAGACAAATTTAGTATCAAATAAAACTTTGTAAAATTTCCTTTAAAATGAGTGGTTACACCAATATTGTATTTTTTGTTTGTTCATAAAAAATATTTTGAAATAAATTATTTCGAGGATAGTCAAATTTAGTATGAAATAAAACCTCGTAAAATTTTCTTTGAAACGAGTGGTCACACAAATATTGTATTTTTTAGGGTTTTTTTACTAACTTTCCAAACATGCGTGATCTCCATGAATAACATTAAAAGTTTGAATGTATATTATCTCTAACATCAATAACTTAATCAAAAAGTTTTCCTTAAAAAATATCCAGCACGTCTGTCAATAACTATTGTTTATCAACATTCTGAAAAAATGTACGCCGATGAATCCTATAAATTTAATATTGTACCGTGTCGTTAGTATACCTAGTGTTTTATAATTCATATTTTTGTTTAAACCCAGACTTGTTATTTAAGTTATATGATACTAAGGGAACGTACCCATACTACGTGACCTGTTTAAGGGGGGGAGGGGGGTCTTCAAAATATCACGCTTGGTCACAGGGGGGAGGGGGGGGACTTAGGGTTTCGTCACGTAGTCAAAAAATAAAGAAAAAAAAATACTTGTTTTTGTAAATTGAGTTACTATAACAATAACTTTTACATAAGATTTTTCTTCTTGATAATATATTTTCCACTTGTATGCACGTACTCTTGGCGTCACGAGGCAAGCGCTGTATTAATAAAGACAAATTAAGCAAAATTAACTTTTTTTAAACTTTTTTTTTGATAAAAATGATTGAAAACCGTATTTATGAACTATACTACATGAAAACTAGAGGGGGAGGGAGGGGGTCTTGGCACATACTACGGGTGGTCACCAAGGGGGGAGGGGAGTCAAAAATAGTAAGAAATAGGTCACGTAGTATGGGTACGTTCCCTTAATGTTTACAATTAATTTCGATTATCATACTACAAATTTTAGTATAAAATAGGATATCAGTACCATTTTAGAGTACTTTTATCAGTCTTTGAATGATATTTAATTTAAAAAGTAATTTTAAAACGTGAAAAAAATTGTTTCATCATAAAATATGGCGTCAATTGGTCGTTTAATTGGATACGTATTAAGTTGTTTGACAGTACTTGTAACTGCAACCTCTTATCCGTAATCTAAAAAAATGGAAATATTTTAAAATTGAGAATTTTTTTAGAAATTCTAATGGCTTACTGCATATTCTCAAAATAATCTGAACAGCTTGATACCAAAAATTGTGCATACTAATCAGTAATTAAAAAGTTTTTATATGAAAACCGTTCACAAAATATTTTTTTTAGAATAGAGAGATTATCTGTAAAATTTAAATTTTCAATTAGAAATCTTGGTGTGACTTGAAAACCACACATACAACGTTTATTCATATTTTTATTACTTCATCATTTTTAAATTTAGTATTACTTCTTCAAAGCATGCCTGACTTTTTCATATTTTTTGTGGCCATTTAATTAATTTTTCAAATTATTTAAAAATAGTAGGTACCTACTATACTTTCTTTAAAACTCATTTTTTTCTTTCATTAAAATAGTCTCTGAATGATCCTTAATGTAATGTAATGGAATACATTAGTATCAAATAAAAAACATATCTTAAAAAAATTAAAGCTGTTAAGGAAATATATATTCCAAGCTGATAAAAATGTGTTATTAAGATATCTGTTTGAATAAATAAGGTCTGTATACATTTTCTTTCACGCATCAAAAGATTCAAATTAACTTTTTGCACATGTACTTGAAAGCTAATCTTTGTAATTTATTTACCGCATAAATACCTATATCTTTCCCATGTATTTCATTTATCGAACCTGACAGCCTATAACTAGCTTGTCATACTGTGAGAGCTCTTTACTTCGACACAATCTGATGGAGGGGAAAACGAAACATGCAAGACAAAGATATCCCACGATTTGTTAATTTAACTTTTTATCAAGTTGTGTAAATGGGTTTGAAGGAAGAGCTAATGGCATATATTCTGAATTGACAAATGTGTAAGCATATATTTCACGAAATCCATGACACTTCATGTATATTAAATCGTTATCAATACATGATTACTAGCAACCTTAAGTTTTTTTTATTAAACCCGTTTTACCTTTGTGTGGAAGTGGGTATTTCAGCTTGGTTTATTCTTCAAATTTTTTATACAGGGTGTTTCAAAAGTCCATTTCAAGGCATTTATTTGGCACCAACGCCTTCTAGGGTCATGGAAGTAAGGTGTATCCGTAGGTTAAGTGACCATGGGAAAGCATCGAGATGACTTACAGCGCCCGTAGCAGCAAAATAAGAAGGTTAAAAAAATTTAATTAAAAAAGAGAAGACGATAGAAAAAATTCTTTTAGTGAGAAAATTGTTGGCAATATCATAAAAAACTGTGCAAAAATTTCATGAAAGTATCTTCATCGTTAGAGGAGATATTAGCAAGTGAAAATAACACTTTTTCAGGACTCAAAAAATAAAAAAATTGCCAATTTGCAAGTTTTTTAGAGTTTTCAAATAGTTTTGAGTTTTTTAAAACTTTTTTCTTTCTTGATGTCTGAAAAGGTGCTATTTTCACTTGCTATTATCTCCTCGAATATTGTAGATATTTTCATGAAATTTTTTTTCTGTGCGTTTTTATGATGTTGCCAAGAATGTTTTCACTGAATTTTTTGTTCTATCTCCTTTACTTTCTAAATTAATTTGGCGCAAGTTCAGACTTGCGTATGCGCTAAGTTTTTAGCGTTAAAGATCACTATTATGGTAACCCTAACTCATGTTAAGTGAATGATTTGGCTTCTAAATGTGCCGCTAAACAGCCAAAACTCTCCAAGCATACGCAACTCTGAACTTGCGCCATTAATTTTTTAAATTTTCTTATTTCTTGGCTAGGGGCGTTTGTAAGTCCCCTAATGCATTCTCCATGTAAAAATAATTTGTACAGCCAGATACGTTTTCTGGGGAAAAGTGTTAGAAACAGTTATAGTCTCAGAAATAGTTTTGCAGGTAATTAATTGAAAAAAAAATCCTTTATATTTTATCCAGACGTAGATGAAGTAGTATAAAACAAAGAATCCAGGCTTTAGAACTATCAAAATTTTGCGTGGATAAAAGTAAATTTTTTTTCCTCCTTTTGATTCTTCATAGATCAATAACAACTCTGAGAATGTCATATTTTCTATTAATTATTTTTTTATACATTTATTATAAAAGAAATGCCGTATTTCTAGAATCACTTGGAAGGTTTCTTTCCCTTTTTTATTAAAAGAAATCTTCAACATCATCGCGAATAATATCTTCAAAACAAGTAAATAAAAATATTATTTTGAAAAATTGACTAAAGAATTGACAAAAATGAGATTGAAAAAACATTATACATGTACACTTGTATACTTTGTTGCCCATCAGAATTTTTATGTAGGAAAAAGTAGAATCATTAATGTAAAATGCTTTGAGTTGCATATAGTTTTTGGTTTGTTGATTAACTTTCTTAAAAGCTTCAATATGATCATATTTTGATTTTTCCATGGAAAATATTTTAACAGCAGTGTTATTCCATGAAACATTTATTTAAAAATTAGATAAACTCTCAAATAAAAATATTTTAAAACGTACTTACCAATTTTAAACTTCGTTGAAATATATTTTTAGATTATTAATATGATTTTTTAAAATAGAGATTTGCATCTAGTTTTTCTTACTTAATTCTTGTTATTTTTCATCTTTGGAACAATGCTGGCACGTTTCTAGGGAGACGTTTCGCTCAAAAAAGCTTAGGCACTACGCATTAGAATGGTCGAAAGAAGATAAATTCAGAATTGCTGCGAAGAAACCTCCCTAAAAGTTACTATTTGGTGTTAAATTGATGTTGTAAAAGTCAGTGGCATAACGATTATAAGGTCAGCCCCCTAGCTTTTAGTGTAAAAAAGGGGGTTCTGCAAAATTAATTGATAGTTTCAAGCTTATTTTTTTTTGGTTTTAAGCCAGATTAAGTTTTTGATTAAAATAAATATCAACATTTAAAAAATAGATGAGTACTGAAAGATTTGAATATAAAAAGCGATGAGGGGGCTTAAGAAGTTGCTTATCTAAGAAGAAGAAGTAAGTGGGGTGTTTAATAATTTTCTTACTTTTGCTGACAAAAGGGTTAAAAATCACCAAATATATGCTTATGTAATATTTGAACGCGCTCAAGCAAGAGTTTTGTTCGGGACTTAAATACTGATTCGGTAGTTGAAATAATAATTGAAATAAAAATAAATCTTAAAATATTACTAGATAATTTTTAAGATAATTTTTAAGATAATTTTATTTCCATATTTTCTTTTGTATTTTTTTTTAAAAATAGGGATTTTTTCCCACTTTTGGGTATTTCAGGTATTTTATAGTTTTGAAAAATGTGTTAGTAAAATGTAAAAATCAATAGTTCTCTCATAAATTGAAAGCGATTTGTGAGTAATTATATGGATACACTTTCCCTCGGTAATTTTATAGCAGTTATTACAGCAAAGTTTAAAGGAAAAAAAATTAAGGGGAGGCAAATTTTATATTTTGCCTTGCCTAATATTGAGAAAATCTACCATACAGCTCCCCCCAATAAACAATATTATTTTATAAATATTTATTATAGAGTGTTTTCAGGTGACGTCACGACCAGCTATTTTCTTTTAACTGTTAACCTTTTGTAGGGCTTTTAACTGTTGCTAAGGCGGTTGCTAGGTAACGAGGTATCTGTTGCTAAGGCGGTTTTTAGGTATGGGGTCACATGATTGCAAATGCTCCAATAGAAGAACTCCACAGCCAGTCATTTTCTGTAACTGTTAACCTTCTGTAGGGCAAAAAACTGTAACCTTCTGTTGCTAAGGCCGTTGTTAGGTCCCAGTCATGTGATTGAAAATGCTCTATTGTAAATACGGATGACATGCTATTAATTCTATTTTTATTGTCGTTGTTTTATTATTACCTACTCCAAAAAGAAAAAGGTACACGAAAATAAAACGCTTCGGCAACGGCAGTAGTATGGATTATTATAAAATGAAAACTCGATTGATATTTCTTGTTCATATATAGTTTTTTAAATCATTGGTGCGTGTTTCTCTGTAACCATCTTATCATTAGATCTCCGTTTGGTGTTATTAATGTCAGCCAAAATTTATATGCACTTCTACTAATAAGTACTTGCTTAATAACTGATTTTTTTCTACGCTTAATAACATTCATTCATCAATTCATTTGAATATAACGCTTACCTTTGAAGACATATGTCATCCCACTGTCTAATAATGCATGCCACTTTGGACAATAAAATTAAAGTCATTGAACTAATAATGCGTATATTACTGTGCGTTCAGTGATCAATAATAGTAAATTCACAAGCGTTTCATGCATCCTCTGTTAATCATAATCTACCAAAGTTAACTGGGCGGTACAGTCATGTCACTGCTAAAGGATTACCTTTTTCTGATAATTATGATTTCGTTATGCCGAAAATATCTTACCGTAAGTAAAAGTTTTTGCTGTGTGTATGCTGTGCAGTAAAATTTTAGCTACAACTTGTGCTTTCGTTAGTTTAAATCAGTGTATTAGAATTACAGTCAACTCCGCTTAATGTGATCACATTTGTCCAAGATGAAAATGATAACAATATTTTAAATTTGATAATAATAATAATAATAATAATAATAACAATAACAATAACAATAACAATAACAATAACAATAACAATAACAATAACAATAACAATAACAATAACAATAACAATAACAATAACAATAACAATAACAATAACAATAACAATAACAATAACAATAACAATAACAATAACAATGATAATGATAATGATAATGATAATAATAATAATAATAATAATAATAATAATAATAATAATAATAATAATAAGCGGTTCAATACTAAAAAGTGGAAACACGAGTGTTTCAATTAAAATCACGATTGTGTAGTCTATATTGAATATTTGAAACGATTTTCAAGTATGTATTTTACAACTTAAAAACATAAGAAAAATATAAGAGTACTATATCAAATTGAATTTTCACTCAAACTCAGATTTGATTCTTAATAACAACAGCCTTAAATTAATATTTCTTTTCATAAGATATTAATTTTATCATTAGTTCGCTTTAGTACGGCTTAATTCAATGGTTACCGTGATTCTAAACGTAATTATGAGGACTGACGTAGAAGTCCAATGCTCAAGGAAGCTATCAATATCCAAAGAGACTTGCATGTAATCCTCTATAATGAGGACCCAAGACCATAAAGGAGAAAAGTAGACTACTCTTTACACACACTGACTTGGCATGACACAGTAATCGACATGTTGAGAAACTCTAGCTATATATAGATGTGGGATTTCGATGATTTCGGAAAGACTATCGGATTTGAGATTGTGATTGATTTATTGTAACATTTTGTAAAAGACCGTGTTAAAGAAAAGACATTGCGTGCGGATGAAAAGTAGAAGGGTTATCAGGATTTCGAATAAATGTATGATGTGACTGAGATGAGATAGATAAGGAGAGTTTTAGATGCTATGTGGTCAGTATGAGGATTTTTTTTCTTATATAAAGAAATCATGGGATGTGTGTACAATGTCAATTAGGTATCTGACAGGTGAGGTTAAGCTCGTCATGTGTGGAGTGTAAAGTAATATTAATATTGGACATGTTTATGGAAGATCTTTCGTACAGTTTTTCTTTATCATGACTTTCTTGATAGTTTATATTTTATTCAATGAATTAATTTGTTATAACTTAATTTTTAGTCTAATATACAAGCTTGCATGTAATCATCTATCTTTAGCTTAGTCTAATATAGCTAGTCTAGATGGAAATTTGTTTGCCAAGTTTGAAATTCTGGGTGTTAATAAAAAAACTTCTCTTTGCGGAGTATCTATTTAATCAACTAAAACTGAGTTTAAGGCATTGTGTTTTTTAAATTCATCCACTCGAGATTTTGAGTGCATTTGGAAACTATAAATGGCATTGGAACGGTACGGAGGAAAATTATCTCTTTAAGAATTTGCATCGAAGGACAACATAAAGAACCATAGTATAAAAGAGAGGAGAAAAAAAAATAACGTGTTCTCTATATTGGGTGGAGAAAGTAATTTAAATATTGATAAAATAATTTTTCCTACTAAACAACTGAAAACAACATATAACAAATACAAAAGTTCTTTACACTTATTAAATAATAATGTTGAATTATAAGTTTAAATTTTCTAAACAAGTATGGAAAATGCAAGAAATTCCATTCCAAATGCTTGGTATTCCATGAAGATTATTTAATTAGGTAGAAATTAATAACAATAACAGATGAAAAAAAGTTTTCAATATTCTTCATATACAAGGTAACAAAAAGCCTTTATCATACATCCCTTTCATAAAAAAATTTGATACGCAATAAGTTGTTTATTAATTCAGTTTTCAAAGATGATTTGCTGTTGAAAATCAACATTAATTTTAATGAAAAATTTTATGTATGATTCATTCAGAATGTTACTTATCCACCCAGAAGAGAATATTCTGAGAAAAATATTTTTATATAAGGCTTTTAAGTACCAAAAACTTTCCACTCTTCTCAGTATCTGATAAATCTGTCTACTTGAAAAGTTCAAGTGAAAGTATAATATGGTTTTTAGCATCAAATATTTCTGTTTTGTAAAAGAGATAGTGGTATCTGCTTCTAATATACCATCATAAAAATTTTATTTCTTCTTTGAAATAGAAAATGTAGATGCAGACTACTGGGGACTATTCACTGGGTAATTTTGGATTAAAAATGTCATTGATATTCTTAGAATTTCATGCTATTAGTAAGTATTGACATTAAACATATTCTTTTAATCTGGCATGTTAAATTTTAAAAGGAAAGTATTTATTCGTGTGATAATCATGTGTATAGATAGTTTTAAAATTAAAAGCGCATATTCTATTCTAAACTCAATATTATCTCCAAAGTTCTTAAATGTATCCTCTCTCAAAAGTTACAAAATCAATTTTGAGTATATATTTGTTTCAAAATTATAATATTTTACGATATGCAAAGACAATTTGCCTTCTATTATCTTATTCTCTCCAACAAATGATTAAATATATCATCAATATTGATTCATCTTAATCCTTCCATTTTAATTAAGGGTGACAGTTTAATTTATAATTTATTTCCTTTTTCGAAACCGAAAAATAGTTTCGGCTTAAGATGTTTAAACTGTTATTGTGAAGGGCATGCACAAATTATGGCACAGAATATTTACTGATTTTTTGTTATCCCTCCCCGTATGTCACATGTTGTCACATTTCAATGAGCTTCACACTTTTGAAACTAACCAAATTGGATAATCTAATGTTTGTTAGATTTTCGTTACTTTGGAATAATATTATCTTTTACTACTGTAAAATCAAACAGTGAAAGTGTTTAAACAGCGAACGTTATCATTTTAACAGCAATGAAAAATATATTAAAAAAAAAATATGTGTGATGTCACAAAGTTTGAACTGACCCATCCGCCTTCGTCACATTTTGCCACACTTGAAGGACTTTACCCCATAAAATGTGTGAGGTGAATTGTGAATGATCCCTTAGGGTGGCTGTTTTCTTTACAAGGCCAGGGAATTGATATTTTGATTAAAAATATGCAAGGAGTAAAATTTATAAAATGAAAATATGAGACTTAAGCTTTTAAGGAAATGAATTGTTGTGTTTGGATATTAAAGAAGGTAGGTAATTTATTATAAAACTGATTTAAATTTAATACGCCGTAGGTAGGAAGAGAAAGGTATAATTTTTATCCATTTTTACAAACTCCTGTTCCGAATCGTCAATTATCCTAAAACAATTATGACAAACTTTTTAAGTTAAAAAAATGTAGCAATGTGGCTATTATTTCGCTTTAATAAATAACTGAAATAAATCTGATATTATTATCTCTAACTCTTTTTCTTTTCTACCCCTTTTTTGTCTTCTCTCTCTCTCTTTCCTCTTTTTCCTCATTTCTCTCTTTTCACATTTAAAATCTTTCTCTCTTTTCAATTTTTTACCTTTACCTCTTTTTAATTTTCTATCTTTCTCCCTTTTCACTCTTTCTGTACTATTTTCTTTCTCTTCTTCATTTTATGCTTCTTCTACAGAAGGATGATGAAAAAATAAATTGCGAAATATGGCAAAAACAGCTTTTCTAATGATTTTTGTTAAGAAATTTGTTGTAAAGCTTTATTTTTTTGTTATTTATTAGCGTATTTCAACATACTTAATAAACAAGATACTAGAATTTGGAAAATTTTGGAATTATATAATAAGAACTTGGAAAATTTGAAAAATTGGTTTCCCAAACACTTTAACTTTTTGATGATTATGAGCTTCCCTTTTCATTAACATTTCATTCTGGTAGCTCAATGCATTGAATTCCCTTTGTTTTTATGTAGGATAATAAGTAATATTCAATTTTTCCTCATCAAACACGATTTTTAGCATCAAATGATTTCTCCTAGACGCTAAAAAATGAGACTTTCTGCATAATTTTACAAATTTGTTTCACTTTGCAAAGTAAATTAGTTAAGCTGAGATGACCATCAAATCTTTTACGGAAATATTATAACCTTCTTTGCAAAAACTTATCCTAAAACACAAAAAACTGACAGCTATATTATTAATGACGGGGCATGAGATACCTGTCATATAACTGAGCTTAACTCGTATCTCAAAAAAGTGTTTATCTCCTTCCTAACTTCCTTAGAACTTAATTTTACGACTATGTCGGTAACTTGTAATTCTACCCGACGGTAGCCCCTACTTATTATTACATACAGAGTATCCGACTGACTATCTATATCTAAGCCGTAAAAGCTTACTAAAGCCTGCTCGCTAGATCTTCTGATAGCCACATGTTGGATGTTTTCCCGTATCAGATGGAAATGCATAGATTGAAAGCGAATTGAAACCTCATCTTCATAATCGCGGTACTTGAAAACCACGAAGATCATGTCGCTCGTAATTTTCACTGCATTCATATTCATTTTAGAGATTACCAGAAAGAGGAAATATGCCTGAAAACTAGTTTCGAGTGAGCTTAGATAACTATCGGTGTGGTCCATCGTTGAAAGATCTCGGCTCTTGTGAAATATGAATAAGAATTTATTCAAAAGGGTAACCTTGCTTGTAGTTTTATAACTAAAGTTAACTTTTAAGTCTGAAGGAGAAACATGGTAACTAAAAATATTTTGAAAATCTAGGTGAAGTTTGGTAGTTTTACATAAGGTAAGGAGACATCCATAAATTATGTGAAGTCAAAAAAAAAAAAGGGGGGGGGAGGGTTTGGAAAAATTTGACCGCGGGGGGAGGGGATTGAAATCTCACGTCAACTTTTTAAGTTAGAAATTATTAGAGAGTTAACTTCTATTTATTGCTATCATTTTACAAATTTCGACCGGATGATAACATTATGTCCTTTCCCCCCACATTATTAATAATGTAAAGGTTTTAGGTGCTATGAAGCACTAAATGCAAATGATTAGGATAGAAAATCCTTTTTATAAAGTTTGTTGGTAAATCTCACGTGGGGGGAGGGGGGGTCCAGCAAAATCTCACTAAATCTCACCAAGGGGGGAGGGGGGGGGGTCCAGATTTTGGAAAAAACACCTCACGTAATTTATGGATGTTCCCTAATGTTAAATTTAATTTTAAATCTAACTATAAAAGTTATTACTGTAGTTTTTTTTGTGTGTTGTTCTGTAATACATATCTACAATTTCATTTCCCTTTCATGACAAAATGATTTTCCTGTATTGTAGAAAAAAATTAATTCCTTATTAATTGAATTTTTTGATTACTGATTGATATTATTGATTGCAAAATAAGCGACATAGTTCCTGTATTCTTACACTAGGGGGGTGGCAGGGAAGATTCCAGTTCGTCTTCCTGACAATCAGTTGCCCGACAGGAGATAGGAAATATGTTACATTGCTAAAGTATGAGGGAGCTTAATATTTTATGTTTGGGTGGTTGTATGTAGCTGCGTCCTTCTCATGATCTTCTCATGAAAAATCACAATAGGGGGCTATAGCAAAAAATTGAGGTCCTATCGTTGAAAAAGGGGCATCATAGGAACAGCATTAGCGGGAAGATCAAAATTAATTTTTTTCTGATCTTGCCGCCAATACTATTTCTATGATGCCACTCTTTGCATTCAGCAGGTCCTTATTCAAACCTTGCTGTTCAAGATTTTTTTCTGCTTTCCATAACAAGTTATCAAATTTTCTGTGACCTCAACACTGGAAATCGCCAGTCATGACTTTTAAAACTGAGTGTACGTATACTTCTAAACTGTCGTGACTTTTAAAATTGTTTTGATTAAATGAACTTTTAGATTCGCTAACTGGCTTGTAAAAAAAAGAAACAAACTTTGTACCCGTACGGAAAAGCTAGGGAAATTAACCAGAGAATGAACTGAACTCTTGAGAAAAACAGCTGCAATTCTTCCCCACATTTACGTCCGCAAAAAGCCTTCTCCCGATCCAGCCCTCCTCCACCTGCTAACTCAATCAAGAAATGAAACGAGGAGAACGGGAAAAAGTCAATGACTCAAACGCACACCTTTCGGATTGGCTGGATCCCGCCAAAGCTCTTGGCGACTTTCCCGCTCTCCGTCGCCATCCGCCGGTGTGCTATTGTATTGATGATGTTTTTGGGTAAACCATCGGGCGAGGATCGCTTTCCAGCAGGTTCCTGAGGGACACTGGATCCCCCAAAAACGCCACATCTCTTTTTATCGTTCGTTATCGAGAGAGAGAGAAAAAAAGAGGTTGAATCCATCCTATTGAAGTAGTAATAAATATATCTGGATGTGAGGAACTGATGTGAGTGGTTGTGAAAAGCTTGTGTGAGCAGAAAAAGTTAAAAAAGAACTGGAAATAATACACCAAAGACACGTGGGGTTCCGCCAAAGGGGAAAAGTGGACAATAAATTTCGTCGGAGTTAGTGATTATGCGGCGAGTGCCACGTGAGTAGTGTTCCTTTTTTTTTCTCTTTTCCCTGCTTTTTTGCTGTCTTTTTAGAGTTTTTTCGTTGGTCTCTGTTGTGAGTTGGAATCGTTCGATGGGAGCATTGGCAATTTGTCATCAAAATATAGTTGCATAAGTAGTAAACAACTTAATAGGTACAAATGAATTTAGTATATCTTCGATATCTGAAAATCGAATAAAACGAGGTTACTTCACATATAAAATTAATTAGTGCTTTATTTCAAGGGTAAAATATTTTTTTTCTCAAGGTATCAAAGTTCGAGATAACAAGGGTACTACTGCAATTGAATAGTCAGTTTGAAAAAGGGAATAAGTCCAAAAAATGACAAACTGACTTTTTGTGGTCAAAATAATCTCCAAGCTTTGCTCTACACATGAGTGGAAAGAGGGGGGAAATAACTACCCCCTATAGGGAGATATAGCCCTTTGAAGTTGAGAAATCGATGTCCGTTCATTGTATTTTTTCAGTTAATTTGGAATTTAAGTTAATTTGTGTTTTTGCACTTATTCCCTTACTTCTAACTGACGATTCAACTATTTGTAATGAAGTTTATAGTGGTTCCTATCCTTTTTTCTTCATGCGAATCCATATTAAAATAAGAAAGAAATTGGAAAAATCTTTGGGGGCAAATAATTTTCATGTAAAAAGTTAGAGGGGAGGGGTTTCTGTTTGTGTGTGACACAATGTAACATAAGAAGAAGGGTGAACCGATTTTTGTTATATCCCACTTAAAAACTGTTTTCTCCCTTATTTTACAGGTTCACAATCTAAAGATGCCATTTCTTGCATTGCTCGTTTTGATTTAACAGTGTTAAAAAAGTACTTATTTCCCTTTAAAACAAACGGTGAAAATTTTTTTAAAATCTTAAATTTGGTTAAAAGTATGACGTTATAATGAGGGAGAGGATCTTTAAAAATGTGAAATAGTGTGACAAAAAAGAAGCATAAGAACTCACAAATTTGAAACACAATTTTAAAATAGCTAATCATACTTTCTAATAACAGGTTTTAATGATCAAACTATCAACTGTTCAGTTAATTTATGTATGTGAATTAACTAACTATTTTGCATATAAATTGCTCACGCTTGTAGTTGGGAAACAATGACTGTCAATGGTCGGGAAATGCTTCATCTTCATCTCTGATAAGAAAATAATCCCAACTAATCAATTTTATGTAAATTTTAATGAAAAAGTTTGCAGAAATGATGGAAAATGTAAAATTATTTTTACGCAATATAAATTTTCTAATTTAATTTACATAAAAGAAACATATTTAATATAAACTTTTAGTATACCTACTGTGTGATTAAAACATAAAAATGTGTAGTTTATCTGCAAAGAATTAAATAATATTAGTAATGTTTCGTTTTTTTGTAGCTTTTTGACAAATTTTTTTTAGAAAATTTACGGTCATAATTTTTCTGAACGGTGTACTCTCATCTTCTTCCTTTGAGTACTTATAAATCAGGAACGCGCTCCAGTGTGAACTACTGATGAGTGTGACATTGGGCCTGGGATTTAATTTTGATGAATAACAACAAGATTTTCTGTAGCCATAACTTGGGTAATTCACAAATAAAGTCATGTTTAGGTAAGGAAAGAGTGGTGTAGTAGGAGTGAAGAGGAAGGGGGAAGTTTAAACATTAGTGATTTAACACTTAATTTTTTTTCACTGCTTTTCGGAAAAAAAAAGTATAATTGTATCTAATCGGATACAATTGTAACAATTGTAATTGTATCTAAGAGGAAAATGTTTTCAAATGCTAATTTTGATTCATTTCGAAATTTGAACAAGAGGTTAGTGCCAACAACTGGGAACTTTTAGCAGAGTCTGCTCTGATTGGTTGGTTGCAATTTTAATAAATTTTAATAAAATCATAATCGAGGATAGAACCCAGGAACTGCCGCATTATAATAATAATAACAATAATAAAACAACAACAACAATATTAATAATATTAATGTTATTTATTAATAATTAATACTAATAATATTAATTATATTAATTTATTATAAAAAATATTATTAATTAATATTAATAACAATATTAATTATCGTAATCATCATTATTATTATTATTATTATTATTATTATTATTATTATAATTATTGTAATAATAACAATAATAATTAACAATCTTATGAAATCATACAGATAGGTACTAATGGTACTATGTATAATCTTTTTCTAATTAAATTTTGAATCTTTGTTATCGATTCCTGCACCAGCGTTCTGGCTTTCTAGAAGTGGGGGGGGGATATCCCGGATAATCCGATTTCTTTTGATCAAGAATCTTCTTGATTGAAATTAAGAATGAATTATTGAGCAAACAATTTAAATTTATGAAAATTTTACACATGTAGCAATTTCATAAAAAAAGTGTGAAATACCTTTTGAGAGTACTCACACATTTGTTGCAGAAGAGGGGATATACATACATGAGCTGGTTAGAATCAAAGTGGCATAAGTCATCCCAACCTTGCTTTGAGTAGTTGATGAGTGTTATAGAAATAATAACCTGTGTTGTTCCTATTAAATGTACGCATGCTCATGTTTGGGGCCAGCCCTTACAAGGCAATTTATCACTCTGTTGGTTTAGTAAACTATCACATTAAATAGAACGAATAATCCAAGAAAATACAAATGGCTTGATTAAATCAAAGTATTTTTCCTTAATTTTTTTTCTTCAAAATTTCAACATGAATTAAAGATAAATAAAAGGAAGAACTATAAATATCTCGCTACAATCAAAAGTAATCTCATCCCACTTTCAAAATAATTCTCAAATTAATTAATTATTAAATAACTGCTATTAAATAATTGAACTGCATAGGAGAGTCAATAACAAATTTCAAAAATAGAAATTTGTTTTAATTAAATACTATTTTTAGGTCATTAGATCTTTTTCAATACCTCAGACAATTTTGTTAAAGAAAACATAAGCATGGAAAACAGGATTAAAACATTTTTCATATAAGTGTAAAATATTCTGATAACCCTTAATTCACTTTTCGACTTTGTTCACCGGTATTAAAATATGCTGTTATTTTTTGTATTTAAAGTAGGTTTGAATTTTAAGCAGTAATTAAATAATGAATTTTATGAAACGTAAAGACAAAAATAAGTTTACCATAAATAAGGATAAAATTTTAATACACCATCACCAATTTTTCAACAACTACAGGCCTAAAAAATAGCATTAGTTAGATAAGAATTTGCCTACCATTATTATTGCCGACAATGACAGAAAATTTTTACTCAGGGTTTATTATAGCAAAGTCATACTATATTATTAATTCATATTTTTATTCGGATAGTTCCAACGAATTTTTCTTGCATAAAAAAGAGAAAATTTGCGCAACGTTAAAATGCGATTGTAATGATGTTTTTAATGAACGTTTTTACAGGAAAACCTGATATTGTAGACGTATTTACATTTAGTCTTCATTAGCAAGCTTAATGAAGTTTTACAATCCCGAATGAAGTTATTAAATCAGCTCAAATGTTAAACCAGTTCCTGTTGGCGAGTTGTTTTTTAATTTATTGTGGTTTTGTTTATTAATATTTAATTGTAATATTGTTTTTTGATTGTTAATACTTAACTATTAGGTACTGCAGTTATAATTATTGATAGATAATAGTTGTTTTAGTTTTGATTTTGATGTGTTTTTCATTTATTATATAATGTAATCTTCGTGAATGGGTTACGACCTGATACGAATAACATTGCATGCATTACGAAACATTGTATTGCGAAACATTGTTTCTTTAAACTTCATTTTCTATTTTATTTGAATTGATTTATTTTATTATATGACAACTAGTCCAGTCAAATAGTATTTATTTTGGGAAAGTTTTGGGGTAGTAGATATTTTTCGCTAACTGTATGTTTTTTGGGGTGCTGAATCCGAATCTGAGGTTTGCGAACAAAATTTCGTGACGGAACATTCTGAAAATTCGAAAAAAGGGCAAAAATTCGCCCCTTTTTTTCGTTTTCTGCCCCTAGAACCTCACCTTTGCGCTTCTGAGCTAAACAGTCAATACAAAGAATAAAGAACACTAACCGAGCTACAAAAAAGTCAATTGAAACTTTTCTCTCCGACGCGTAGTTTCGCCGATAGAGCACGTTGAAAAAGGGGCTATTTTCGTTCGATTGGTAGGAAATCCAAAAAATGTCACTAGTATCGCCAAAAAGCCGGATATTTTGGAATATAATACTATAAAAACTGCTCTAATAATATTCTCCATCAAATCAACCATCTAAAAACTCCAATGGTGATTAACTAAATGCATTTTCGTAGCGAGATTTCTCTTAAGAACGAAAGTTCTATAGGAGATTACAGTATTTCGATAACTATGTTGCTTCTTCGAGATTACATACAAAAATTTTCTTTTGACTGCTTTACATGTTTTTGGGGGTGCTGAATCTGAATCTGACGTTTGCGAACAAAATTTCGTGACGGAACTTTGTGAAAATTCGAAAAAATGGCAAAAATTCGACCCTTTTTTTCGTTTTCTGCCCCTAGAACATTACCTTTGCGCTTCTGTGAAAAACAGGCAATGCAAAAATAAAGAACACAAACCAAGCAACAAAAACGGCAATTGAAACTTTCCTCTCAGATGAAGGGTTTAGACGCTAGAGAACGCTTATAAATGGGAAGTTTTTGTTCGATTGGCGGGAAAATCCATAAAATGTCACTCGTATCACCGAAAAGTGGTCTGTTTTGAAACAGGATACTATTGAACCACTTTAATAATATGCTAAGTACATGTAATTAATATTCTTCAAACTCCAATGATAATTAATGTTGAGCTATTTTACTTCGGTGAGAGGCAAAAGTCGTGATAAAATACGAGCCATATCAAGAAATGGATATTTTTACAATATGCTCATTGTTAAGGACTTTATCCAAATGATATGTAATGTAAATAATGAAAATAGGTACATAAAATGGAATGTTATTAACTTCTGGAATAACTAATTGTACTCCACGTACCAATTTATGTAACGTAAGTGCAGATTATATGAAGCTAAAATTTCTAGGAGAAATATATGAGTGTAACACAAAATGAGTTATAAAACAACACTACTTACTAGAGCATATTAAAGTGTACCTTTATTTGTTTTATAAGTAAAAAAAACATTCTAAATAGTTTATAAGACCCTTGAAGTTAAGAAAAGTGCATTTATTGAAATTAGCGAAAAATAGCTCAAAATTAATTAATTTTGCATTTCATTAATTATCATTGGAGTATGAAGAATATTAATTACATGTACTTAGCATATTATTAAAGTGGTTCAATAGTATACTGTTTCAAAACAGACCACTTTTCGGTGATACGAGTGACATTTTCTGGATTTTCCCGCCAATCGAACAAAAACTTCCCAATTATAAGCGTTCTCTAGCGTCTAAACCCTTCATCTGAGAGGAAAGTTTCAATTGCCGTTTTTGTTGCTTGGTTTGTGTTCTTTATTTTTACATTGCCTGTTTTTCTCAGAAGCGCAAAGGTAATGTTCTAGGGGCAGAAAACGAAAAAAAGGGGCGAATTTTTGCCATTTTTTCGAATTTTCACAAAGTTCCGTCACGAAATTTTGTTCGCAAACGTCAGATTCAGATTCAGCACCCCCAAAAACATGTAAAGCAGTCAAAAGAAAACTTTTGTATGTAATCTCGAAGAAGCAACATAGTTATCGAAATACTGTAATCTCCTATAGAACTTTCGTTCTTAAGAAAAATCTCGCAACGAAAATGCATTTAGTTAATCACCATTGGAGTTTTTAGATGGTTGATTTGATGAAGAATATTATTAGAGCAGTTTTTATAGTATTATGTTCCAAAATATCCGGCTTTTTGGCGATACTAGTGACATTTTTTGGATTTCCTACCAATCGAACGAAAATGGCCCCTTTTTCAACGTGCTCTATCGGCGAAACTACGCGTCGGAGAGAAAAGTTTCAATTGACTTTTTTGTAGCTCGGTTAGTGTTCTTTATTCTTTGTATTGACTGTTTAGCTCAGAAGCGCAAAGGTGAGGTTCTAGGGGCAGAAAACGAAAAAAAGGGGCGAATTTTTGCCCTTTTCTCGAATTTTCGCAATGTTCCGTCACGAAATTTTGTTCGCAAACCTCAGATTCGGATTCAGCACCCCAAAAAACATACAGATAGCGAAAAATATCTACTACCCCAAAACTTTCCCAAAACGGCCTGATTTGAGCACAATTTGACTGGACTAAACTAGCTCAAATAAGATCGTGGTAATTTCTCTTATGGTAGGTTTAAAAAGGATTATGAACGAAAGAGATTTTAGGAAATTGACAGTTTTTCATGTAGGAATAGAAAGACTCTTAATTTAACAAATTAAAATATTTTTGTAATTAGAAGTATGCTTTGTAAACGAACGGTTTAGAAATTGACTGTCATTCTACGTTATGAGTGAGAAGTATAAACATAATTATTTTTATGCTTTATAATAACTTGTATTAGATTATTTTAAACTAAACAATTTTGTAGAGACCGTCAATTCATTCATATTCATAGAAGGGGTTCAGCAGGACATCGAACTTCGAATCACAAAGAAAATCATTCATCAGAATCATTTTCACACATACTTTTAGTCCATCTTAATTTTAGCAAGCACACCACACCACACACACACTGCTAAAGGGACAGGGAAAAAATATCTTTAAAAAAACCCGCAAAGTTTGGTCTACCGGGAAATTACCGTTTTTTCTCCATTGATAATTAACAGTAGATATTAATCTCGAAAAAATAGGTATTGTCATTTTTCGTATTTTGAAGGCATGAAAAGAAATATTTTAAAGAATTTACATATAATTATATTTTTGAGCAATAAACAAAGAGAAGTTTTAAATTAATCATAATAAAATTGTCCGCATTTGTGATTATCTTCTTTCCCAGCATGTAAATAAGCAGATGACACGTTTATGAATCAAGAATAATGTTTTTTTTTGCTTCATAGAGACATAAAGACATTCGCAAAATAACCAATTATCTGATGACAGTTGCAGAGTATCATGGGAAAACATCTCTTTGGGACCATTCACAAATTATGTCACATAATTTTAGGGGCTTTATCCCCCTTATGCCCATGTCCCAAGTTGTTGCAATTCTGTGATCTCATTAACTTCATTGTGATATAATCTCTATTTCTCTCTCTGCTTGCTTTGTTGAAACCTTATAATTAAACCCAAGTTTAAAATATTAAATACTTTTTTTTAAATACTGATAAATTGCAAAATACCCGCATTATCTTGAAATTTGATACCTCTAAAAAATAAAATTCCCTTGAAATTAAGTACCCCTAACTTTTAAATTTGGAGTAACCTGGTTATCTCAAAAACTCGATTTTACGAATTTTTTTCAGGTCCCTTTTATTTTAAGATATGAAGTTAATACTGTAATAACAGTAATTAATTTAATAACAAAGAATTCATTCTATACGTGGAATATATACCTCCTCTTTAGCACATTAATATCTTATTTAGCCCATTATCACAAAACGGTGTGACATAATTTGTAAATGTCCCCTTCGCACACGACCAAGATCACTCGGCTGTCTGATTGAAATATCCGTTTTCAATGGAATAAATTAGAACCTGTCACCCACCTGAAGGATTTAGATTCGAACTGTGGCATGTATTTATCTGTTTGATCTGTACTGCCTCAAATCAATGGTTTTCCTCGTTTTCTCGTTCTTGTCTTGTTTGCGTAAGGTCAATGTAATTTGATTTTAATCGCTGGCAGTAATAAGTATTGTAAGTGAGTAATTAGGTGTAATTATCATCTTGACAATTTACAGGCAAAAAATTTGACTTTTCTTCCTTCTTGTTGTAAGATTAACTCAGGGTGAATGTTACAAAAAATCGAAAGATTAAAAGTAAAGAAAGTAAATTAGGGGCCTTTCAAGTTATATATAAGCACTTAAAGGGGTTGTCATTTTTGCTTATTTCTGCTGACAAGGGGAATATGATTAATGCTTACGTATTACATCAAAAATGTTTTAGTGCTCAGTACACAAGAAAGTATTAATAAATAAATAGAATGATTGTTTAAAATTAAAAACATTTTGGATGAAGGTATTACACGGTGAAGGGAATTCCGTAGACATTTTAAAAATTAACACAATCTTGAAAAATAACCGAATTAAAACACGGTCTTCAATTTCGGCATCTGTTGGTCGGGAGATTTTTTAAGACAGTAAAAAAAATTAGTTCAAAATTATGTTACGATAACAGTTAACATAATCTTGAACTAAAATGCTTTAATGTCTTAAAAAATCATGTGACCAACCGATGCCAAAATTAAAGATAGTTTTTAATTCGGTTATTTTTCTAAAATTTATGAATTAGAGGGGGGGGCGAGGGTTTAATTATGTTGTTATAAGAGGAAGGTTTGAGTTTTGCTTGCAAGGGTAAGGGGGAGAGTCAAAATGACCAAAAACATGCTTAGGATATATTTGAACGGACTCTCAGTAAGTAGAGTTATAATTAGAAATAGTTGAATTTTAAGTTTTTAAATAGTTTTAATTAAATTTGATACTTTAATAAATGATCTTAATACACATACATACATGCTTTAAAGAAACAAATTTGTATGAAAAAAGTATTTAAAGGAAAGTAGTAGTATGTAAAACTCAATAAATACTTTTTGGGTTTTAAATACATAACATAATGATCAATATCAATCTAAGGGATAAGAAATTTTAAAGATAAGAGAAAAGAGCATTCTCTCTCAAAGTCGTCTCATTCAGTCTTTAGATTTTATAAAAGCAAAAAAAAAATATCAATAGACGGAAATTAATTGCTATCGCTTTAAACTTTAATCAAAAAATTGATTTGAGCTTATTTAGTTTGCATAACCATGATGTTAAAATTATTTTAATAAAAAATTGAATTATAAAAATATTTCTAATTCTATTTATCTTGGATCGCAGATTAGGTATTCCTTTTATTGATAATATTTTGGAAAATTTAATTTTTTAGTAGTTTTATGTTAAAACCTTCACTACAACCGTATCTAGTTTTGAGTTCATTATGTTCCTTTGGATTCAAACTAAATTACCTTGTTTTGTTACATTTAGTTAAATTACTTCCCTAATAATTAGAAGACTTTCTGCGAACAGTGACATCACAAAACGTGTTAATTTGCCCAGGCTTTGACAATGTCCTGCAAGCGCTTTGAATTAATTCTCTATTCGACGATCGTTCATCAGTCAAACATGTTATTCAAACAATGATATTCAATCATCTCAAGCGGAAATTGGATTCCCAACTCTATAGTTTGAAAACGTACTTTAACGTTTCTCTATTTTATGGCTCGCTACGTGTCTAGTGGAAAGAATTGTAAAACATGTTATTGCATTTACACTTTTTATAAATTATTTAAAAAAAATTATTTTTTTAGGAATTTAATAGATACTTATTCTTTTCTTCTTTTTTCCCCTTAGTATCTATAATGTGTTTTGGGGGTGTTTTTCAGGATACACGCACTATAATTATGTAACTACTAAGTAATATAATATAATTTTCATATTGTAAAACATATTTATAATATGATGTACTATATTATTAAATACAAACCTTCATGCATTAGACTCTTGATTGAATCCGGAATCCCCCCTCCGAAGTTTGTTTCTGGATTAGAACAGAAAAGAACTTTCAAAAAATGTCCCGAGAGGGGTGAAGAAAAACTAATGAACTCTTCAAAAGTCAAGTTCCGCAGTCGCATTAGCACACACTGAGATATTAGGGTGTTTCGAAAGTCTATGGTAAAATATTTTTTTTCGAATTTCCCAGATGCCCCCCCCCCTCAAGTTGTTACAAATACTAAAACATAATTACCTGCATATTTTCAAGTCTCTAGGACGATTCAAAACGCCCTTCAAAAGTAGGTTTCCCATGTTAAAGTATAGGGAAAATATTGAAAATATCGTCAATTTTGGTTCTTTTCAATTTTAAGAGCCTGAACGCAGTCAATATCGAATTAAAACCTATACATCATCTTTGGGACATCATTGCCTCAAGATCCTATCGGAAAAACATTCTATGGCACCTACTGGGGGGTAGTTACACGGGGGTGAAAGACGAGCTTTCACTGAAAGAAGAGGATGCTTGCCGCGGGTGCTACCTGGATAAAAGCCTATTAAAGTGTTTATTGAACCTTTTTCCTA
The DNA here is from genome assembly GCA_963680715.1 of Tetragnatha montana. NCBI lineage: Eukaryota > Metazoa > Arthropoda > Arachnida > Araneae > Tetragnathidae > Tetragnatha > Tetragnatha montana. The sequence goes on from OY796685.1 coordinate 34,524,915, forward strand.
AGGTACCTCGTTCTATTCTGTTTCTATTAGTAAAAACCCGTTAGTTAGCTCCCGCCGCTAGCGCCGGCAACCATCCTCGTTTTTCGGTGAATGCTCGCTTTTCACCCCCGTGTAACTACCCCCCAGTAGGTGCCATGGAATGTTTTTCCGATAGGATCTTGAGGCAATGATGTCCCAAAGATGATGTATAGGTTTTAATTCGATATTGACTGCTTTCAGGCTCATAAAATTGAAAAGAACCAAAAATGACGATATTTTCAATATGTTCCCTATACTTTAACATGGGAAATCTACTTTAGGGCGCGGGGGTCAAAAATCGTCCTAGAGACCTGAAAATTTGCAGGTAATAATGCTTTAGTATTTGTAACAACTTGAGGGGGGGCATCTGGGAAATTCAAAAAAAAATTTTTTTGAAACACCCTACTGAGGTATTATTTAATAACTCAGAGCAAGAAGAGAAAAGGCAGCTTTACCCCCTTACCTGGGGCCGCCAATCACCTTTAGGGGATGAAAACATCTAAAATATTACATATAAATAAGAGAATTCTCAGAGTTATTTCTTTTAAATAGAAGTAAACCCCCGCATTTTAGGTACTCAAGTTCAAATTGTGGAAGTATTCACCTCCTAAAGGTGTTGGCAGTACCAGGTAAGGGAGTAATTCTTCACCCTCATAATGCCTACTATCATCACCTCCAAAAGTTTGTCGGTCGAATTATAAAACACCCAGTATTATAACATCGTAATTAATATTAATTTCTTTAAAGGCATGTTATCAAACCACAGATCAGTGCGATGCACTTCTCTCAAACTGGATTGCCAGAGTGAGACTAATTACTAAAAAATTAAACCAAACCATTAGTCACGAGATAACCCAGGCGCCGAAAAAGACATAACGCACCCTTCAGTCGCTAGACTCGTTTTGCCCGCGTCTTTTCCAGAGGGGCGTATCTCGATATTTCCGTCGGAGGAACCTTAATTGGGTCCACCTCGTGACTGAGGTTGTCACGAGGTGACGACGACAAAAAAAAAACTGACAAAACCGAACTGGTTTGCTTTTTGTTACCTATCCTGTGTCTTCGCTTGATGAGAAAATGTGTTATTAGATAAGGGCAAATGAGAAATTATGTGCTTGGAATGCTAAATTTGAAGGTGATCCTTGGTTTAAATCACTAGTGCAATACCTTCTTAACTATAACAGGTTAGGGACATTTATTTTACTGTGCTATTTTTTCGCTTTGTTGGTTGTCTAAATTGCTTCATATGTGGTCATTGAATATTTCACGTGAAAAAAGTGAGACTGGGAGGATGAAGATTACCTTGAGGGTTTTTTCAGCTAGATGAATTGCGGTAATTTAAATGTCTTTGAAATGTTTTAAAATTCGTAAAGAAATAAAATTGATTTGTTAGTCAATTTGATTTGAAGGTAATTTGGAGGGAATGCCATATTTAGAGGTGATATTTCTTACATTAATTGGTAGCGTCTCAAGGATTTTCTTATCTTTAAACATATCTTCTTCCCTGGGGATTCTCAAGATTGGGACGAATAATAATCGCCTTAAGTAAGTAATCGCGGCTTATAATTTCAACAAATTTTGATGAGCTAACAGGACAAAAAATGGGTCTGTATGGAAAATTGTAGCCTCATCTCTCATCAAACTTAAGACTTTTTTTGATCTTTGCAAGCAAGGTTTTATTACTCCTTTTACCTGCGTGTTAATTTTCCCTGTCCTTTTCTGACTTGAAGAAAATCTTTATGAGGGAAAAAATATGAGGTTAACACCTTTTGCTCATTAAATCCTTCACTAGTCCTGATAATAGCTTGTTGAAAACTTTACTGTTTTTGTTGTTGTTATTTCTAATGTCACTTGGTGTATCCAAGCTCCATTCGCAAAGGCGTACAGGAATTCAGGCAAAGGGGAGAAGAAATAGAAGCGGAGAGAGCATTCCCATTGAATAGACTCCGAAAAAGAGTGTCCGTCATTAATAGGGATTCTGGCGATGAGTTGGCTTGCTTAGAAATTTCAAAACTATTACACGCATGCTCTAAAGCTTGGTGACATGACCGACCACAGGATATTTGGACCACAGATTTAACGAGCATATTCTCGGTGTGTCTTTAATGGTGTCGGGAATCAAACCAGGGACTCCGATACCTTAACACAAGGCTTCCCACGGCCTACTCTGTTTTTAATACAGGTTTATAAAACATTCAAGTTACCGACACTTAAAGACAAGTAAAAAAAACAAACAATAATGAGTAATATAAAATCACCTTTTTATTTTTCGTCTTGCTCAGAAAAAACTATGAACAGTAAAACAGTGAACCAAAATTTGGACATACAAACGCGAGTCAGTCTAAAAAGTACTAATTGTTATATGTGGGTTTTGATCGTAATAAGCCTCTGGAATTTCATTCCGTTAACACCGCACCTACCTATCAGACATTTGATTCTTCTAGAACCCATTTCTCGTTATAGTCTATCTGTAATTACAGGGGACCAGAGCAAAGAAGACGATTGCTTCATGCAACAGTTTTATTTAAATTACCCTGCTGTGCTAACTAAATGCACTAACACACCGAAACATAACCATTAAAAAAAGAATACGCTTTACGAAATGATGAACATGAAAAAAAGGTGATATCTACATAGAAATCCCATTTTGTCCTATGACGAAATTTTATTAACATATAATAGTAAAGAAAGCGAACGCAAATTCGCATATTAAGTGTCTAATTGAACACTCTTCGTTTCATCGACAGGCGTTTTAAATGACCCAGATAAATTGTAATAATATGAGCAAGGCTGAGAGGTTAAAGACACTGTCAGCACAAAAATGCTAATAGTACTGGTTTGTTTGCTTTTTAGAGCGTGTCTGCGTTATGTGCACTGAGTTGTCCTCGAAACTTTTTATCCTTTCTGATTTGAAGGTTAATCGACAAGTTTCGTAATTCTGTATCACCTGTTGGAATGCTCGGGAAGGGCATCGTCATGTGGTACTATTTGTTATCTAACCATACTTAACTATGAAGATCAGGAGTCTCTGAAGTCTTTTTTTTTGCCATCAGCGAGTTGCATAAATGTCTGAACAATGTGACCCCAGGGCTGGATATTTGCAAAGAAATTGCTTATTAAATAAAAAAAAACAATTTAAATAAAGAACAGATTCCAGGGTTTCATTTACATCGGCTTTCCTTTAATATTTGCCCAAAACGTTTGCCGACATCTACCAAGACCCTCTATATAATGGCCTCACAACTCGGACGGGTGACGTCACACTTTCCGCCACCTTTGACGTCACATGCAAAACGACGCCATGTTTTATAATTTTTGACTTCTTAACACTGAACAAGGAATATTCGTGTTTTTGTTATTAACATTAATGTATCGATGTAAAAACATACGCCGTGATATTAATTTTTAATGGCTATCGCTATTCAAACCAGAGTTTAATAAGTAGAAATCTGAAATAAGCATAAAGTATCAAAAATGTCTTTTAATTTAACAAAACTGATGGAACAACAAACAAAAACGTGATGCCATCTGAGAAAAATGTAAAAATACAAATCAGAAGAATTAACTAGAACTTAGTGCTACTAGTGCATTTCCCGCAACAATAAATATAATGCTTGATTCTCATCAGTTTAATCTTATAATAAATTAAAGAATTTAGTGTAATTAAATAAATTGTTTACTGTTGGAAGAATTCGAAAATTCAATGATTTGTTTTAATTTTTAATAGATTTTACTTTTCATTTTACTAGTGATTTTTTTTTAATTTCCTAGATAAACTTAATATTGTGAGAAAAACCTACATGACATGCATTCATTATTTGCAAACTGAACTAAAAGCCATGTTAGTCCTAAGGCTAAAAAACTGAATGAAAATACAAAAAAGCTGTACAAAAGGGACAAAATTTTGATTCTAAACGAAAGATTTTGAGTTTCCAGAACAGTATTATCAGCCTTGAAGGCATACATAACGCGAGGAGTTAAGAAAGTAAGTTTTTATGCTCCATAGACTTAACATGGGAAATTTAGCGGTTTTCCGCCACGTTTGACGTCACAGTGACGTAGTTGTCAGGCTTTGTATATAGAGGGTTTTGCATCTACTCGATAAGTAAATTGCTTATCGGGTGGGTCGCTATAATAATTTGAATTTATGTTTAAATATTATGTTCTTTTAAAAATTTTAGGATTGTGATGTTGGCTTTAAAAGTGAAAGACACATAAATAAATACTTGCATCACTTTAATGCGCTAATGATGTAGAATATTCATTTATCTCTCATATAAAAGCCCACGTCACTCACTGACTCACTGACTCACTGATTCTGGAACGCTCGCACACTATGATGCCATCTCGCAATAATAATCATAATCATCAGAAAAATATAAAAGCCCACGTCACTCACTGACTCGATGCCATCTCGCAATAATCAGAAAAATAAATAAATAAAAGTAATTAAAATTTTAAAATAATATAATAGCTTTTAAATAAATATCTTTCAAGAAAGTTGGTTTACTTAATAAAGGTTAAAAAGTTACTTTTAGGGAAGTTGGTTTCTAATTCAACAATAATAAATTATTAAAGTTAAACTTCTTATTTAATGTATAATTAATAGGAACTTGAAGTAGTAACGAGCGAAGCTCGCATAAAAGGCTAGCCTAGCTGTAAGACCCGGCTTTGCCGGGTCGTAACAGCTAGTGTAATATAAAGATTTTAGAAAATTAAAGGATCCTCATAGACCACAGACCCCCTTAGCGTTGCACGCACATTTTAAAGACGCTAATGTTCAAACATAATTTTCTAAAAAGTTAAATTAACTTCTGCATTTAAAATGAGAGGCACTGAAAAATTAGGCCAGAAAACGGTTGAAAAACTGGTCGGTTGAAACCTGGAAAAACGGATTTAAATGGGCTTCACTTATAGTCAATTTATTTTTTTTAAAAAATTAAATATCTTTCACTGAAAATGGGATGGATCTCGTTGGAACCAGTTTATGAAAAGGGAGTCGTAATTTTCAATTGGGAATCCCTATTCTAAGCAGTGTATTTATTAGTTTTGTTGGTAGAAAAGGGGTTTTTTTCTGTGCTGTGTTGAAGAGTGCCATTTTACAACAAAGGCTTGACGAAACGTGGTTAAAGAATACCTTGAATAATGAAAACTCGCTCTCTATTAACTTTGCTATCATATATAATCAGCATTTAAGAGTTGATTTTCTTTATGTGACTACAGTACTGCCGTCCTTAGCAAGAAGGGCGCATCTCCGAAAATCAAGATTTTCAGTACAAGCACTTTTCGCCTAAGGATTTCAAGAAATTTCAGAGATACGCCCTTTTTCACTAGCGTTTTTGTGTACCTTTTCGTACCCATAGGTACATGAATGAGGTATCATAAGGTGCAGAAGACTCCAAAGATTCAAAACCTGAAAATCGCCAAAATCCGAGATACGCCCTTCTTGCTAAGGACGGCAGAGTACCTTCTTCAGCTCTGTAACAACTAACAATTGCTGTGAACAATTACATATGCTTGAATTCGCCCCCACTTCCTGTCACTGTCTCCCACCCCCTATACCGCGAGACATAATTTGTGAATACCCCCCACTTCCTCAACGCTGTAACACCGCCATAATTAATCGCATAGTGCATTTAGGAAAAACAGCAGTAAAAGACTTCACTTGGTTCTTTTAGTATGTGCTTCATATATTAACTTCCCCATTGGCGCGGACACTTGCTGGAAAAACCGGGCTTTTTATCAATTTACGATATGAGCCCTTCTCTGGCAACAGTAATCTCGGTCTCTCAACCCAACTCTACAACCATTTATTGGATGCTAATTGGAGCTCTGCAGCTCCTGACGAAATTGCTCTCGAGATTAGATGTTCGAGAACTTATATGGGTATTTGAATATATATTTGTGTGATAATATATTTAAAGTACCCGCGTACACCAATGCCAATAACACCTGCTATTACTGAGAACTAGATGTTATCCTAAATGTAAATTTATTGGAAAAAAATACTTGATGTATGGGGACATTTATTTTTGGTATTTATGACTGCAGGAGGGTCTGCAGCCACCACTTTATTATGACAAAACAGAACACCTTTGTTCAATATTCATTTTACTAAAAAAATATTAACGGCATGACAATACAGTGATTCTACCGACTGTCTGGGATTCGATCTGCCGACACATCGAATGACTGGCGGCCATCTAGAGTAATGTTTAAGATTTATCCAACTTTGCAACTTTTCTCTAAATCTATAACTGGTGACTAACTTCATGTTCCATGAAACTTTTGCATGTGTATTTCGCACTTCTCCAGAAGACCTCTTACTTCTGAATAAAACATGAATGTAAGATGGATTGTAGGACAATGATTTAAAAGGGATGCAAATATTTTATTTGAAAACTTAAGTTCAGTCATATGATATTTTAATCTAAAATAAAAAGTTTCATGGACTATAGTAATACTCGCCGGTAAAAGATTTTTCTTCTTTTTAAAATATTGGTTAGTTATACAATGCATTATTCAAGTTGGGGGCAAAACTTCACGGTTGCTTCAACATTAGTATTGAGTTCCTGTGGACGCTCTTCTATCGAGCTCCTAGCTCCTTGACGGCATCACGTAATATGTAAACGTGCATGTTCAATACTAAAAAAAAATTCGCAATTCACCAACATAGTTTATGAAAAATGTAGGGGATGGAGAATAATTTTAGAAAAAAAAAATGCGATGTTTGCAATGATGTCGCTTTCTTTGTCAGTCAGATTGAAAAGTTGTGCGTGTCATGGTTTGAAATCCGCGTGCGTATCAGCTTTTTCACTCCGCTGAACAAACCCGTACTCTCCTCGGTTTTATTAACGCGAATTTCGCATGTCGTATATGTATTCGAAACTAATTTTATTCCTAGCTGAAAAAGCGTTATTTTCACTCCGTAAGAATTATGCTTACTTTCTACGTTTTTGCTTTTTTTATTGTACGTTTAAAGCTTCTTCCAGATGAACTTGAGACTGTCTGAAAGTATAGGAAGTCTGGGTAGTGTTTGCACAGACTTACTATTGGGCTATTAAAAAACAGTGGTTTTAAGACTAATATTTTATTTATAGCAAGTTGTAGATTTGGGAGAAAAATTGAATCTCATATATGTTAAGGCCTCATAGGCTGAGGTCTGGCGAAATCACGAAATGCCCATTACTTATTAAAAATCCAGTCGTTATAGTCCGAAAATATTAAGTTTTCTTTCTTGGATTATATTCGACTAGTTCAAAATCTAGCCAGGTTTTTGGATATGGGGCCGAAAGGAGTATGTGATAACATCTTTTAATAGTTGTGACGTGACTATAGTAAGATATTAAGTAATTGATGACATAAACTATTGTTACTTCGTTCCTTTTGTACAAATTTCTATTTGGAATAGAATCCTCTTGTAAAGCCCTTGAAGTAAAAATTGCTTTCTTACTACCACTTCTTTTTTACTGAGATGAAATGATGGGGTGCCGTATATTAAAGTACATTTGCCATTCTTAGCATAGAAGGGGAATCTTAATAAAAGCGAAACTTGGGGAAAAACAGAAATATGGCCAATTCTGCCATTTCCCTGGGTCTCAGAAGTTTTTTTTTTTTGACAATTAGATATTTCTTTATTGGTTTTCTGTTACTTTTAAATAAGATGCGTTTTTGCTTAGAAATACGAGTAATATATCAGATTACTCACAAAATACTTTTCACCAAGAATAAAATGCATTTGAGGTATAGCACTGGTGCAAAGCTGACAGGCTCTGAAAATGACATATTGAAAAAAATGTTGTTGTTTACTGACGTGTTTTAGAGGTTTCTGTATTCATAAAGGTCTAGAATGGCTGTTGAGCTACACTATAAGACGGAGATATATACACGTGAAGTATTAAAAATCCAATTATCCAATTTTGTAAGGATTCATAATGATTTATGATATAATAAGCTCGAGTAAAGGTATTAAATATTTCTAATAAGAACCATCACTTTTAATGTTTAGGATTAGAGGGAACCCAATGGGATTTTCTTCCTTTAAAATGAATGGCTTTTGGGATGAAAAGGTGAGGTAGGTACATAATTTCTAAAGGGTGAAAGGGATATTTTCACTCAGATGCATAAAAATGCATCATTAAAAGCTGTTAGATCCGTTTAGTATCTTTTCTACCTAGAAAAGTACTTGGAATCATGAGTAAGGAGTCTATGGGATTAGGTATAAACTTTAGGACGTACGCCACTCATCTCATTAAAAGTTATGTAACCTTACTTGAGGGTCTGCCTTTGGACTCGATATTACATCTGTTAGAAAATACATGCTTTCGCGCTGAGCTTAGTAGATTATTTTACGAAAATTGCTACTGGTGTCAGTTTTGTGGGTTTTTAATGGATTAAGGTATAAAAGGATTATGAAATACGGCTTAGAAATCCCCATGATAACAGTAAAGCCTAGCATTCGTATTTGGAAATGAAAAATGTTGTTCTGAGCGAAATGGTTTTCTGCGTATAGGTTCTTCAAATAGCTGTAAACGGCGTTTCACACTCAAGAATTATGCATATGCAATTAGATCATGTAGTTTTCTTCTTTTTTGTAATGGAAATACAGTCGACTCCACTTAATGTGATCACTTCTGTCCAAGAGTAGTATGATAGCAATATCCAATTGATAACAAGAAGCGATTTGATACTAGAAAGTTTCAGACAATGTAACCCTAGTAATTGCTTTAAATCACAACTATCTAGTCTTAATTGAACTATTTAAAACGATTACCTAGTATGTATTTCGCAAATTTTTACATTCTTAAAGAAAAATACGATAGTTGAACATTTAACATTAATAAATTAATGACTCATTTCGTATGATTATGCTTTAAAATTGACCTTTAAACGGGAAAAAAGGAGTTTTTTAGGGAATTTCAGAAGATTTTGATGACATTATAAACGATATTTTAATTTCATAAAACGATATTTTGATCACATAAAACGATATATTTTGCATTCAGTAAAATAGGAGTGATCGGGACTGGTCAATTTTGATAACATTATCCGATTGATAACATAAACCGTGATTATAACGAGCGGAGTCGACTGTGTAAGCACGCGCAACTAAACAAGTGTGTGGTTCAAATGAACCCATTTATGATTAAAACATCTACTCCAGAAACTCTAATCCTCTCAGTAAAAGAAACTAATACTATAGCAAGTTTTAGGTCATACATGTGTTGTATTTCGGAGAATATTCACTCCGTACAAAAACCTTGAACCGTTGGTTCTCCTCTGAGAATAAATGAAATCCACATTTCATTCGGAGAGGACGGAAGTCGGAATTCCTCAGGGAGGCAGTGGAATAAATGTTCCGCATATCTCCCCTCTCAGAGTGTAGAGAATTCTTGAGGCTCAACACTCTGCTGCATAGTTTCGTTCTGTAATTATCATTCCCTATAGTGAGGATTATTCGCTTGTTAGTAATGTTAGGATGGGACAATTAATTAGGACGAGTTAGGGCTTCTGTCCGGTGGGAGTTGATTCGGGGATGAGTTTTTGACTTCTTGATTGATTGAGGTGTATTTGGAAGGATAAAGGAAGGATTGCATGCGGACGTTTTTATTAGGTTGATTGTTTAGATAGATGCTGGTGAAAAATTTTTTTTCCTCTAGAGAAGTTAACGTAATATTTTTGCAAGGGGTGTTTTGCTTCTCTAAAATGTGAAGTTAATTTAAGAATGATTAAGGTTCTGGGAGTAAATTACATCCTAGTCAACCATTCGAAATCTTTATTGTGAAAAATTGAGCAATTGCTTTACTGTCTGTCCTCGTCAAGCTTGTAGTATGTTCTTACATTCTTCACAAGATTTTTACCGCCAAGCGAAACATATGATATGCAATAAAATCTCATTGACACCCTTCTTTGCTGATGAAATTTTTCATTCATAGATTTATATAAAATGTGGAACATGCAAGAACTGCAAGATCATTATGCAAAAATTATGGTATAATTATCGAATTAATTTATTGTTATTTTAGAAGGCGGTAAACTGAGGTGTAGTACACTTGTGAAGTCGACAAACAAGAGAAAAAAAAATTGCTTAACGTTTAAGAGCGAAAGGCAAATAGTTGTCTGGGATTTACTTTTCTTCCAGAATCCTTCCGAAATACTTACTTTCTTTTTCTTGGGAACAAAATGGCACTTCGTAAAAAAACACAACTTGGTATTAACTTAATTTAGTTTTATATTCCACCAAAAGTTAATAGAACTTAGCGATTAAGGAAACCTTCTTTTCCCCGAGAAAATTAACACCTGGCGACACTTTTAGTTTTAACTGTAAAAACAACCGCCAAACGTAATTGGATTCCTGCCTTGTGCAAACGTGCTTACAAAACACACTTACTTAAATACGCAATTTATTTGAATAAAACTTTCATTACCATCAATTTGTAGTGCTTCTTTAAACTAAAGATGCATAAGCATTTAATCGGTAGTAAAGAAATATTTGTTATCACAAATAAATATAATCAAAGGGGAATTAAAATGCTTATTCCATTGACAGGAAGAATTTGATTTTATTAAAAGGTTTACTTAAATCAACTATCGTGGGGCCTATAAAAAGAGTCTTCACGGACCCTATAAAAAGTTTAGGTACTACATTCAATTTTGTTAAAATGTTAATATTGTTTTAGGATAATATTTTTAGAATATTTTTAACATTGATTGTTCGTATGCAATGGGCAAAAAAAATATTAAATACATTGTTCAGAAGAATATGAAATATGACAAAAAATATTGAAATCAATAGGCTCACAATATTTTTACTTGAATTAATTTTACACTTAACTGTTATTAATTTTGTACCTTCTGGAGAAAGAAAGATGCATTCATCATGTCTAGACACCTGACTAAATAGAAATTCTATTTTGGTTTGTTTTCCCAAAGAAGTAGATCCTTTTCCAAACAGCTGTGAGAGTGTTAAATAATGTGTTTTAAAGTAATACAATTTTTTCTTTCGAGGTCAGGTATGAAATTTACTTCATTGTTATCGCGTTTTAGACTTGGGAAAAATTGAAATTTTAATGATTAAAAACCGTATTTAACTAATAAAAAAGCGATATTTTTTGTCAAGTAAGAAATTTTCAATGCTTCAAATCCCAAAACACAACTATTATTCACATGATTCAAATATAGATAGTTTTTAAAATGAAAAACATTTTAATTATATACGTTCATAAACCTCTTTCATATTTGATGGATTTTTATATTTTTAAACTGATTAGTAAATGAAATTATACAAAAATGATAGATATTAATTTTAAACTGCATTAAGATTAAGATATGCCCGTTAAATATTTTATTCCTAAATAAAAAAAAAATAGGTATTGCCCCTAAAAAAAAGTCGCAACATTGCTCAGTCGTACTTTATAATATTAATGCACTCATAGTTAATTTTATGGAAGAAAATTGAATACAATAATTTAAAAATACTGTTAATTCCCACCACACAATTAATAACTTTTCTTTCATAGAATGAAACTTAGTTTTGTTTTTCTAAAACAAAGTTGCCACTAAAACCTATTTTCTGAAATACCTTTTAAAATACTTTTCCAGACGTAAAAAAATCTAGTCAAAATTTGAATAATAATGCAATTCTTTTAAATTTTAAAGAACTGAGAAATGTTCCAAATACAGTTTTTGAAATACAATAAAAACTGTATAAACTGTATAAATAAAGCTATAATAAATAAATGGTACGTGTTGTAAGCTTCTTTTTTACTACAAAAAAAGGTTTTTATTGAAATGAGATCTAGAAAAACTAGACATTAGAATAAATAACACTATATCATCTACAAAAATTGAATAGAAATAAGTGCTGGTAACAAAAGAAAAGTATAAAAATTTATTCCAGAAAAAAAATACACTGGAGATAATTCTTAAAGGGGTGCTGTTGTCTTTATGAGCCGAAATATTTTTAATCAATTAAGTTACAATAGTGGAAATAATAGTGGAGTGGCTCATTGTGGATTTAAAATGTAACTATGTAAATGAGTCTATTTCTGAAGAATCCCGTTTTTCTCACACAGTGTGTCATTCAGATAGGGCTGAGCGCGCACGAGTGACTAAAGTCACGAAGACCAGTATCACTAGTATCAAAAATATCGCTAGAAAACAATAGAGCATTTTCAATCACATGACTTTACCTAACAACGGCCTTAGCAACGTTGTTTTTATCCTCCAGTGATGTCATGTGCGAATGCTTCTATTGGATGCTTCTATTTCCCGCCCCTAACAACAGCCTTAGTAACGTTGTTTTTGTCTTTGTCACCGTGACAAAAGTCGCCCGTGCGCGCTCGCAATAATGATTGCTCTTTGGCAAATTAGTATTTTTTAATTATTTTTTTATTATTCAAATCTGTAAAACATAACGGATGTTTTGACTGTTTAATTTTTACATTTAATACATAAGTACTACATTTTTAATATATTTTTAAAATACAAATTTCTTGAAAAAATGATAAATTTTTATGCTTTTATAAGATTAAAAATAAATTGTAGAAAAAAAAACCTATTGGGTCTATCAAAAACATAAAACAGTCTCACAAAACATGAAGAATATTGTTAAGATCAATTTGCAAGAGAAATTGTCCTTTTTTATTACTTGAATATTAGTTATCCTTGTTCAAAAAGCATGCTAATTTGCTCATTAGATCCTAATTAGCTAATGACTAAATCACTAAACCTGAAGAAAAATTGCAGTGAAATGATTTACTTTATATACCCTACATATTTTGTGAGAAAAACTATACTTTTAAAGCCAATATGTGAAACATTTTTTGTCAAGTGTATACGTACACTTTTTGTTACATAAATTGCGTGGGTTTTTTTTTTTGCTTGAAATAATGATATCCCAACTTTTGCATGCATTGTTCGATCACAAAATGCTATATAATAATGGTTACTCAATACATTTAATGGATTCTCTAAAAGTATACTTCCTATTAAAGTGCTTATCTTAGCTTAAATATGAAATCTAGCTAGCGAAAGCTCTTTTCTCTATTGTAAGCCAATCTTAAATGATATTTAATGAATGTGCCTATGGTGGTTATTTCTATGATGTATGATCAGCTTTCATGCGTTGTGGTAACGTAGAAGATTGCGGGTACAACGCTGCATGCCGAATCCTATTAGAGAAATGAGTAACATTATATCTTCAGTAATCTTATGCTCTAGCTAGGCATAACGCGGATGATCCTCACGTAACTCATAAATGCTGGTGATTACGAAGGCGGGTGGAGTTTATTTCGTTATGAACTAACTGCATAGAGTGTTTTCAGGTGACATCACGACCAGCTATTTTCTTTTAACTGTATTTTTTTAACCTTTTGTAGGCCTTTTAATTGTTGCTAAGGTGGTTTTTATGTATGGGGTCACGTGATTGCAAATGCTTCAATAGAAGAATTCCACGGCCAGTCATTTTCTGTAACTGTTAACCTTCTGTAGGGCAAAAACTGTAACCTTCTGTTGCTAAGGCCGTTGTTAGGTCCGAGTCATGTGATTGAAAATGCTCTATAGGGAAACCGTGCTAATACTCTCTTCTAACTACCGTAAAAAACCGTCCTACTCCATTGAATTATACACTTAAATAAATCAATTAAGTAATAATCACGAAAGTCATTATGAAAATGATATAATATGATCGTGATTTAAAAAGTACTGATAATTTGTGTGAGAAAAGTTTTATTACATCACAGTGGTACAGTAAGTTAGTAATGTGTTTAATTTAAGACATTAGCTTGGCTAATAATGTTTTCAAGGGTATTATTTTTTAAAAATTTGGTTCTATAGGCATGTTAGTTTCGTAGGTTTACTAACTATTCTTTGCGTAAAACAAAGTTGAGAAGTATATGAAGTATTTCTCACTTTTCAGAAAAAAAAAATAATTCTTAATATAATTTAACCTGCGTTATTTTTATTATTGGTTTTTAAAATGTAGAAAATTGTCGTAGATCAGAAAATTTAAATTTTCCATAACCACAATTTCTTTTTATTTGAAGTTCATAATTTGAGTTTCATAAACGGACATACATAACACGATTTGATTTGGGGTACAGTTGGGACCGGCAAAAAATTTCACTAATAAAGAATTTAGTTTCAGGATCAAAGGTTTACTACACAAGGTACGATGAAATATAATGTTTGAATCTCCCTATGGCCCATGTTTGAATCTCCCGAGGCGTTATGTTGCGAAGCCGAGAGCGATAGCGAAGCGCTGCGAACCCAACCACAGCGAAGAGGGTGGTTTGGAGCTGGTGACCGTAAGTGAAGGTGGTGAACAGTGGTGAAGGTGCGTGTTCGTATGCCGGGTCACCAATGTGGCAAGTGCGAGCCACTGGGAGATACCGATCCGAAGGTCATACGACTCAAAAGTATACTCCGGAGTTATAATCGCTTCAGTCGGTATTTATAACCCATTAGATATATCTGACTCTTATAGTGGTGAGTAAGCTCGCCACAGTTTAATTACTCTGAAAAAGCTAATTTAATTCACAACTCTAGCCTCTCATTCCATTATTTTTAGTCACATGAATTTTCTGACTACGCAATGTATGTACACACACATACATCTTACATACAGCGAAATAATGGTTCCCCAAACAAAACCGACACGACCATGTGACAAATGTGCGAGAGCATATTGTGACTAAAAGTCTCCCTCCGACACATCTCACTTCCTTTGTGTCCTCATACATCATGCCGGTTCTCTCACTTTAGGCGGTGTTGTCAACCCCTAGGGCCATTTCGGAGCTGTCACGTCCTTTGCTTTTATGCTGGTACTTCTCATATGCGGAATTTTTTTTTTCACTTGAAGTGTTTTTTTTTGTCGTAGTTTCTGGCCTTTTGTAGGCGTTCGGGTCTGAAAATGTGAACCGAAATTGCTCCTTTTGTCACACGAATGCTCTTTTTTTGGGTGTTGAGTTGAATTGTGTGGATACTTTTTTCGATTATAAATGGTTACAAGGATAGTGTGCTTTGTAAGTGTTGTATAAGGGTTTGATAGCGTGTGTGAAGCTATTCTTTTCTAGAAAAGATGTTGATTTGTACCGTGTTCCGTAATTTTTACTTTTTGAGTGGGAAATGCTGAAGTAATCTTAAAAATGTGTGCAGTAAATTGGTGGTTCAATTTTAAATTGATTTTTATAACAGTTTTTTTTTTTTGAGTTGTACAAATACATTCATTTTACTTTTACTGATGAGATGCATCGTTTGATTAACGATGTATGTATTTAATTTTTTAAAGGACTTAGGGTATTTTTAGTTGAAGAAGATTTTGGTTTGACTTACTATACTTTCGACATATCTTTTTTCATATCTTGTTTCTTTTGACAAATAAATTATCATTACTATTATTATTATCAATTACATTGTTACATCTAAAAGTATTTAAATTTTTATGTAAATATACTAGGGATCCACGGCCCCCTTCTCGCTTTTTTAGAATAGACTATGAAAACCAATCGGATTCTCCTACATAAGTAGTAGATAACATTGATAAGAATTTTATATAAAAATATATAACAAAGCATTAATTTTCCCTATAACATTTGTTGTAAGATTAAAATTATTTATATTTTATAGCATTTAATCAATCAATTTTTAAATTATTATAACTTTATTTTTTAATTGTATAGGTAATTTATTTATTTTTTATCTTTACTTACTCGTAGAATTTCAATAATTGTGAATATTGAGTTTTTTGTGTAATTAAACATCGAAGAATTATACACACAAATGATTCGAACAATTACTTTAAGGAATATTTAATGTTCCTAAAAATTTCGTATATCCAAATAATCATACACGATTAAAGTCTACCTTAAAACACGTGCCATAAGATTAAATTAAATTTTTGTTTCGTCTGATTCGATAGAGAACGTTTATTCCTATCGCCACCTTTAAGTTTTGAGAATACCATCCAGAAGAAAAGTGGACAAATATATTTTATTTCTAAACAATAGAATTTATAACCTCCATAGAATAAGATTTTATGATAAATCTGGCAATAAAATCCCTCAAATACTTTTGTTGAGTCTGTTTCCAGCAGAATCCCTGATTAGTCACTAGTATTCCTAACACGTATTAGGTTCATTTCTGAGAAGCGAGCGAGCTTCTAATGTTATCTCTGAATAAAATTATTTATTAAAAATTTTCTATAAAAATTCATACTACCTAGAAGAAACAAATTAACTCTATCAGTAATGAAAAATGAGTTTCGTATGCTTAAATACGGTGTAAATAATATGTTAAATGTGAAATAGCATATTAGGATACTTTTATCTCTAAAAACTCTTAGCAATCCAAATTTATATCATTTAGTTCCATCAAAACAGGTTCTATAGTGAATAAGTTGGTAATAAATTAACAAAGGGGGGTTCAGCGGGACTCCCCAGACCTCTTTTTCAAATCTAACTCTTAAGAACTGGTTATCAACACTTTTTTTTAAACAGTTTTTTTTTTTTTAGGTTTTGTTTTACATCTTAGAAAAGTATTTAATTTTTAAATATTTTTTTTTAATATTACTGAACCGAATGACACATTTCTGGTATCAAAATGTTTTCGATAATTTGCAGTAAGCTCTCAAAAAATATTATTTAAATTTATTATTTTCAATAGCTTAAAAGGTATTGTTTAATAAGTCTGGGTTTAAACAAAATATGAACGATAAAACACTAGGTATACTAACTAGTTACTAGGTGGTATCATATTGAATTTAAAGGATTCGTTAGTGTACATTTTTCCCAGAATGTTGATTAACAATAGTTATTAATAGAAATGCTGGATATTTTTAAGGAAAACATTTTGATTAAATTATTGATAAGTTTGAGTAAGTAAATATTCAAACTTTTAAAATAGTGTTATTTATGGAGATGACGATGTATTTTTGAAAAGTTGGTTGACGTTTCTTCTGTTACGTGTTTTTATTGTTTTATTTGTTTTATTAAATGTGTTAAGATCCAGGGAGTTGGGTTTTGTGAGGATTGCAAAGCAATCTAAAATGTCCTGCGTAAGCAGATTATGAGGGTTTGTGAGCCATAACGAGCAGGGGGCGGTAGCCTTATAGTTTTATGAAAACATAGAGGGAGAAGGGAGAAATAAATATTAAGTATAAAAATTTTTTATTCAATAATAGAGTTTTACTTTTATTATGTATCCAGAGGAACTCGATACAACCAATTACAGAAATGGATGGAGAGAACAAAGAAATAAAAGGTTCTCTCCCTTACTTTGTTCGATTTTAAAAACATTACTCTTTAAAACGATAATTTCACACATTCATTATAAACAGGTGGAATTTTTAAAGTTTTTTCTAACATCTTAAGGAAGTATCAAAAATAATCCTAAAGGGAAGGAATAAGTTAACCCTTTTATTGTACCATTTTCAAGCCGAGAAAAACATTAATCTTATATTAACGCCGAGTTTCAGCAACACTTTCTCTCTTTTTCACTTAGCATACCCGAAAGAGAGTAAATCTTTAATTAAAACACCTTTTAATCTACACATGTTTGCGGAGAAAGACAGAATGTAACGTTGGCTCGTCGATCTATTCACGTCTGAATATTGTTCGTACTGATATTAATAAGATCGCCAAATGAACTAACTAATTAAGTTTCTGAGCCTTAAGGAAGATGTTTTCGCGTTGTCCTTTCGAGGATGTAAAGTGTTTCTTTTTTGCAATTTTTTTTTGCGAATTTTTTTTTATTCTGTTTTTGGGTAGGAGGAATAATCTGTTAGTATTGTTAAAATAAGGAATTACTCTCTAAGGGTTAAATAAAAATGTTGAATGAGCGGGTTAGAACAAAAAGGGTGTAAGTCAAAAAATTTTAGTTAAAAAAGGATTTAGGTGCTCTTTTTAAAAGCCTGTTTAGTAAGAATGGGGTGTTGTGATGGTTTTTGAGACCGGTTTAAAGTTTAGTCTCCCTCAGACAACCTTGATTCAATGAACTGAGACTGATTTTTGCTTTTATAAATTCGTTTAAGATATCAATTTAGAGATGCGTGTAACAAAATAATAGTATTGACATTACAGTCCAAAAATATTTAGTAGGAGAAAGAAGGTTTGCATAATATTTATTAGGTAAAATATTTTTTTTAGTTAGCAAACAATTTTTATATAAACTTTGGAGCTACAGTCCCCTGTTCGCTATTGCTCACCAACCCCCGTAAACAGCTTACTCAGGACCTTTCGAATCTCATCGCAATCCTCGCAATACCCAGCTATAATATAGAATATACGTAAAAAAAATAAATTGAAAAACTTTGCTACTGCACATTTATTCTAACCAGGACATATAAATATTTCGTTAGTTATATACGATTTATGAAAATTATAATTAGAGCAGGGGTAGGAGCAACTATTTCACTAAATATAGGACATTCTATACAAAAAATATAGGACAAATATAGGACCCTCCGGAAAAGGGTAAACTATATTTATTTACATTTTTCCAGATTATAACTTTAAAAACTGATACCTCTCAGTGAATTTAGACTTGATAAACAATAAAGATATGATTTTTTTGGATAAAACTAAAAACATTCATTAAATGTTCTGAAATGCAGATTGAAACATAACACAGGGTTATTCAAAACTCATGGGCAAAAATGATAGAGGGATAAAGACGGATCAGAATCAGACAGATCAGATCGAAATCAAATTCTGCCCAGGCCTAGTGGCCCAACAGGCGGTTTCTATCTCCGTTTCATTAGCCTTTGGGCCTGGGGTGCTAATTACTTAGCTTGTGTCCAGGCTGAGTGGCTAGCCTGACCCTGGACCCCCAGTTGGGCTGAGTTGACCCATGACCAGCTACCCAAGCAGAAGGCATCGAACCTGGGTCGGTAATGCTGGTAGACAGGCACGCTGACCACTACACCACTGCGGCCATGATCAGATCGAAACTACTCGAATATAATTCAGAATTGTCCTTGAAAATGGACCCTGAAGCAATTCTAAGGTGCTAGAGTACTGATGAAAATTGCCAGAACCAATGTAAAATGAGTTATTGTGGGGGCAAACAATTGGAAGCAGAAATAAAATTATGATGTTTTAACTTATTTATAAAAACTGTGTGAAGTTTTTGATCCTGGGTCATTCCATTTCAAGTGGTCCAGCACTGGTTGCTCGACCATTTTTAAAAAATCTGAAATTTTTTGTACATCAACCCTAACCTAAAAGAAGATCAAAACAACCATTATTTTTAATTTAACCTATTTTGCTTGTCCGCAGCAGCCATGCAAATTTCGACGTTTTAGCGGTTTTTGCTAATTTAAGCGTTTACGGGATTGGAAATATCTCCCCTTTAAAATCTCCAAATCAAATGGGGTTTGAAGCAAAATTGTTTAGAATAAAACGTTCTAAAAGACTAGAGCAAGTATATTTTTCTAAAATAAACCCTTAGGGGTGAAATTTTAGTTTAAAGTTGAAATTTTTTTAAAAATATCTGCCCACTTTAAGAAGATTTTTTTATAAGAAGGAAACCTGTCAAGGCACCAATATTTTTTTTATTAATAGTCCAAATACATTTTAGGTCATATGCAAAGTTTTGGATCTGAGCCTCAATTTGTCTTTATTTAAAAAAATCTCAAAGTCGAAGATTTGTCAAAATTTGCAATTTTGAGGGTTAAATATCTCTGGTGGGGGACCAGTTAAAAATTTTAAAATGGTTCATTCTAGAGTACTATATATTAGTGTTAAGCTCAAGAAGTTCATAGGAGGAGATTTGACTACAAGCCGAGGTATGATTTTTACAAGGTGCCCCCAAATGTCGCAAAATTTGGAAGTTAAGGATTTCTACAAAATTTGTCTGTTTTCAAGAGAACTTTTTTATAGGAAGGAAACCATTCAACACAACACATATTTTTATACAAATAGTCCAAATGTAATTCAAGTTACAGGCAAAATTTGAAACCTGAAACTTGGTTTTTCTTTGCTTAAAAAAATCCCAAAATCAACGATTTGTCAAGAATTTCACTTTTTTAGAGTGATATCTCTCTGAAGAAGCAGGAGATAAAAATTTGAAACTTTGTCATCTTAGAGTATATTATGGTAGTGTTATGCCCTAAAAGTTTCAAGATGGAGGATATCTTTATCCGGGTATCTTTTCTCTTTTTAAATGCTCTATTTTAATTTCATTAAGTCCTTTGGTAATAGCTTTTTTTATGAATTTTTAGTGGATCCGAGCAAGTATTGCCAAAGAGATTATGATATTTTAACAAATACTTTTTCTCATGATATTTGCATGTATTTTTGACAGATTTATTGATCCTTAGAACAATCAAATTTTGATGATCTTCCCTTAGTTCACTTAACCGATTAACCTCAAGAGTTACTGGGCCATAAGGGGACATCCATAAATTACGTGAGGTGTTTTTTCCAAAATCTGAATCCCCCCTCCCCCCTTGGTGAGATTTTGCTGGACCCCCCTTCTCCCCCCCGCGTGAGATTTACCTACAACTTTATAAAAATTATTTTCCTTTCTCATACTTAAAAAACAAAGAAAATCGAATAATTTCTAACTTAAAAAGTTGACGTGAGATACCATCCTCCCCCCTTGGTGAGATTTTTCCAAACCCCTCCCCCCTTTTTGACCTCATGTAATTTATGGATGTCCCCTAAACAGACTTGTGACAATTTTCTCTGATAAGTTGACCCACATCACAATCCATTTTTTAACATGAACTTGCGACTAATAAAAAAAACATGGGTACAACAACAAAACACATTGGTGAATCAAAATGTTCTTCCGATCTTGGTGCAGGTTTGCAGTATGCAATAAAACAATTCTCATCGCGGTGGTCTTGTTCCCTCTCCGTCTCTCAGGTTGTAAAGATTGTCAATGGCTGAATGCTAAGGTTAAGTAGTTAATATAATTACTTATATCAAGCCCAACTTTAACATCATTGGGGATTGTCAGACAGAACAATTTTGCTTCAAACCCCATTTGATTTGGAGATTTTAAAGGGGAGATATTTCCAATCCCGTAAACGCTTAAATTAGCAAAAACCGCTAAAACGTCGAAATTTGCATGGCTGCTGCGGACAAGCAAAATAGGTTAAATTAAAAATAATGGTTGTTTTGATCTTCTTTTAGGTTAGGGTTGATGTACAAAAAATTTCAGATTTTTTAAAAATGGTCGAGCAACCAATTTTACTTTTTTTGGACCACTTGAAATGGAATGACCCTCCTAAGAGATTGTCTTCAAGAAGAGACAATAACTTTCTTGTTGTTAAACTTTTTGAAGATGACCTCTTTACAGTTTTTATAAATAAGTTAAAACATGATAATTGTCACTGGAATTTTATTTTTCTACTACTATCAACCATTTGCCCACTTTCCATTTCACCCATTTTTCATTACTTTTACACAATTTATTTTAATGCCTCAGAATTGCTTCAACTTTGGGGCTGAGATGAGAAATATAGGACATATAGGACATTTGCAAAAATATAGGACAATATAGGACGCTTTTTAAGGTTTTTGGAAAAATATAGGAAATATAGGATATATAGGACAACTCTGACCCCTGTTAGAGGAATATCCACAGCGATATTTTCTTCCAATAATCTTTAAGATGCGCAGAAAATTATAATTAAAAATAATAATGGAAAATGGTCCAAATTTAACACGTTACTCCGGTTGACGGTAGTAAAAAATATATATAAAATCGTTTGGTAATATAGTCCGACCGCCAGGAGAAAAACTGACAGAAAAACAAAAAAGGTCAAATTTTTCTTTAGTCATACAGATTTGGCACATAATGTTTTTACAACTTTTATAAAATTACCATCACCCCCAAAATTGAGTGGAATAATCCATTTCCATAACAATCGCCACAACACAATACCTGTTGTACGACGTCAAAAAGTTTTCTCGTGGCGGTAAGACTATCGGAAATATTAATTATTATAAATACAGTTAGGGCGAGCGCGCACGGGCGACTTTTGTCACGGTGACAAAGACAAAAACAACGTTGCTAAGGCTGTTGTTAGGGCGGGAAATAGAAGCATCCAATAGAAGCATTCGCACATAACATCACTGGAGGATAAAAATAACGTTGCTAAGGCCGTTGTTAGGTAAAGTCATGCGATTGAAAATGCTCTATTGTTTTCTAGTGATATTTTTGATACTAGTGATACTGGTCGCCGTGACTTTTAGTCACTCGTGCGCGCTCAGCCTTATGAAAGAGAGATATAATGAAAGATGATCTTGTGATGTATGAGAAGGGAGAGATATAAAAACCCCTGAGGTATTTAGTACAGGACCTCAAACTTAATTGAGAATTTTCTGGTGATTTGTGGGTGGGCTGTGTTTCCTCTTTTATATTTTCATCTCGACTGGAATAGTTGAGTAACAACAGGTGCTATCGAATAAAAGTTTTGAACGGAGGAGATACTTTTTCATTGCTTTCTGTGGAAGATCTCTTTTTTCCTGTTAAAGGATGTAAGAATTTTTCCGTCTTATCCAAGATGTTATTTTTCACCCTGTCTCACGTTCGTATTAAGGAGTGGAAGAAAATTTATGAGATATTTTTTTTATTTCGAGAGTAATATGCCTCGCTTGTTCTGTTAGTTTTATGAAAAATATTAAATTCTTTGAATTAAATTCGGTATAGAGGTTTTTAGTAAAATGTTTCTTATACATTAGGGTGGTCCTTATTTTTAAAGTTTGGAAATCTTTATGCGTCGCCCCTCCAAATTGTTCCATCATACAAATAAATTATTTTTGCAAAATTTTAGCTCAATCAAAAAATAATAACACGTGCCCCCCAGGCCTCAAAGTTTCAAAAAAAGTGCTGATTTTTTCAATTTTTTTTAATAGAATTTTTTTAGCTGAATTTTTTTGCATGGTACAAATCATATGAACATCCTCAAGGGAGTTTTTGAATTCCCCATGAGTAAATCGCTTTTTTTGTTAAATTACATAGAATGTTAAGGGACTTGCCAAAATTTCGAAAATTTTTATTTTTTTCTACATGATCAAATTTTATTTTCAGCTTGAAATTCGGCAGAAATGTTTATTTTGGGAGTTGGAAAACTTTAAATTTACTTAATAAAATTTCCTTTCAGAATTTTTTTTTATTTAAATTTTTCCCATTTTTTTGAATTTTGAAATTTTTTTTAAGAAAGGCAGTTATGTTGCACATCAAATCAAAGATAATAAAATTACAAACAAAATGGCACTAATTTTAAGTTGTATAGTTCTAGCTGTTTGAAAATGCGGAAAAAACAACTTTACAAGAGTTATTTTTACTTAAAAAAATTTTTACTACCGAAAGTGGGGTGATAGAAGAATGGAATCTGGAACATTATAACTATAACTATGTTAGATTTTCATAAAAAAATCAAGAAGAATATGGGAGGGTTTAATCTTTGGGTTTTTTTTTTTTTGATGTTGTGTAAAAAAATCAACACTTTTTTGAAACTTTAAGGCCTGGGGGGCACGTGTTATTATTATCCGAATGAGCTTAAATTTTGCATACATTATTATTTTCTATAGTGACACAAAACTAGGGGGCGACACCAACGGAATTCCCCAAAAAAATTTTTACCATACAAATAAGGACCACCCTATTATACATTATTCACTTTTGATTATAAAACTGACAAATAGCACAGTAACATAAAGTAAAAATTCTAAATATTTTGGTTTATTGATAGTTCTTATTAGAGTCTTTCTTATAATATCGATATAATAAAAGCATAAAAACTTGCAAAATAGGGTAAACAAATCTAAAACAACCTACGCAATTTTCAGAAGGTTTTAATTTTTTTAATTGGATAGTTGTTTAAGTCTGTTTTGCTATTGTTCGAAAGACGGTATACATTATAAAATATAAACAAACATTTAATAACTTTTCTTTCTTGACATTAAAAATACCATCCCAAATAAAAGAAACTGTACATTCTCATTTTGTTAGTCATTAAGGGGTAATGGCAAGGGTAAAAATAACATACTGATAGGGGTATCATACTGATAAGTAAAGATGATGAAAATATATAAAAAGTTGTTTTAAACCTTTTTATTTTACTTTTAATGTAAGTTGGATTGCAAAGTACTGAACTTATTTTCAAATATTTCGAAACATATTCCCCAACTTCTCTTCTGAGTACATTAATAACTTTCTTGTATTTCCAGGCTTTTAAGTAACGAAATCATGTTTTAAACGGCAGAAAAAGTTCATTCAAAGAAACATTTCAAAACACGAGAAGCACTTAATTTCCAATAAACTTCACTCGGACTAAAATTGTCGGTTACTTTGGAAGTGGTATGAGTACAAAATGAGTTTTTAACTATTTTGACTTATACTTACCCAAGATAACATATCCCAATTCATTTTTGGAGAAAATAAAATTGCCTGTGAAAATTAATTAATCTTTTCTGTGCATTTTTTGTGATATTGCCAACACTTTTCTTACTGAAGTTTTTGACCTACTACCTTAAGTTTTTTTAACATCTTATTCCGCTGCTAGGGGCACTATAAGTAATTTCAATGGATTCCCCATGGTCCCTTACCTAGTGGGGGCACCTTAGGTCTTAGGTCCTTGAACCTAAAAGACGTTGGTTCCAAATAAAACTTTTAAAACAACCTGTATAGTTTGATAATTGCAGTTATGCCACTTTTAAACAAAAAAAAATCTTAACTTTTTTCAAAGTAGCTATTAGATAATTTAGAAAAGAATTCAACGAATCTTAAATGAGAACACAAAGAATTTTACCTAAAAATTCCTCAAAACAAGATTGAAAAAAGTCCATTCTTCGCTATCTGAAGATATAAAAGTTATGGTAAGAATTGAAATACTTAAAAAATTAAAAGGATTTCAAACAAAAAAACCTTTATTTTGTGTTTTCCTCAATTTTTCCTGACTCAAAATGCGCATTCCCTTTTTAGGATTATAATATTGCTCTGATATTTGAAATGCATGAACTTATTTTCAACTTTTGCAGTATCATAAATGCAAATTATAATGATAAAATATTTTAATAATTACGTCTTTACATTCAGTATTCAGTTGCAGTATCATAAATGCAAATTAGAAAGATAAAATATTAATAATTACGTCTTTACATTCAAAGTCAGCAAAGTAATATCTGTATAGAAAATAATTTTATTCATAGCTTTTAAAATTAAAAGGAATAAAGTTGTTTCCTATATAATTTTTCATTACATTATTTCTTAGAATTTTATGTTATTCTCGTTAAAATAAATATATCCCAATATTGTTGATTCTCCTTCTCTTTTATCTGAGGTGTTTGAATAAAATTAATACTGGTTAAGAAAAGATTTCAGTGAAGCAAAAAATGTTCTCGAAAATATCACAAATTTTTAGCTATATTTTTTAAAATTATTGCATTATTAATTGGAGCATGTTTATCAAAGATTTGTTTAAAGCATTTTGGTTACCTTGAAAGAAATTATGTTTATAAACAAAGTTAAAATCCCTACCTTAAAGTTAAGTAGTTATTATAGACATATTAAACCCCATTAGTGCACAAAATTTTTTATATAATTTACAGCCATTAGGATGTAAAAAATGTTTAGAGAATTCTATTAATTGAATAAAAGTGATTTATTAGAGAAGAAACTACTTAATGTAATACACATGCTTTGCTTTACATTTTTAAAAGGTTTATATAAGCTAAAAATATTTTTTAATTAAAAATAAAGGATGCTTTTAATTACATGATTAATCATGAATTTTTAAACATTAAAATAATGTTTTTATATATATTTTACATATACTTATAACTTAGGTTACGTTGTGTATTGGCAAATGGCAGATATTGATTTCAATATCAACTAACTCTCTCAGCTCAATGAAAACTAACACTCATTTAAATGGTCAAATTAAGGATTGATACGTTTTTTATTTGTTTCTACAAATAAATGAAAGGTCACTGAATCTGGTAATAGGAAGAATCATTATATCCTCAAATACTTAATTTAATGTTTACATTGGAAAACTGACATCCAGCTTTTTTTTTCTAAGTTTTAAAATTAATGATCTCGTATGATGAAACTAATACGTTCTACGTATCAAGGCTTATGAGCTAGTAAAAATTAATTACTTATTTAAATTATGCGTTTTAAAATTCCTTTTGGCTATTAATTTTACACATTTTGATCGAAAATCTGAAGTTTCCGTATAAGTATGATGTTTATTGAGAAACCATATTTATTTTATTTCATTAAACTTATAATTTATTGAACCATCATATATGTATATTCTTTTATGAAATCCTATTTAAGACTGCAAGTTAAATAGGACGTATGTTTTTAATCGTAAAAATAAGTAGTAACTTTAAAATTAATGATGCCAAGTTTTTTAATTATCAAAAGTTCTAAGTAAAATAAGTTCGTTTTAGAGAAAAGTATCAATAAAATCTAAGCCTATCCTTTTAAAAGATTTAAAAAGTTTTTTTTTAACGAAATGTCGCAAATATTTTTCGTCTCCAGAGCAAAATATTGTGTAATTTTAATTAAATATTTTTTGGTTAGAGTTATGATCTTACTGCCACGTTTTTTCCAGACGTCTTATTGAATTTCCTTTAAAAATAACTCTTATGTAATTAATGTTAAAAGGAGAGAAATTTTATATCTTATAAAAATCCTCTTAAACATTGTGGGGACCATACATAAATTACGTTACATGCCCCCTTAAGTCCGTCGAAGATTGCCATTAAATCTTATGGAAAAGATATGGGGCGAACCGGTTAAGGGGGGAGAAGGGGTCCTGTATGTTTGACACAGGGGAAGATGACATTAAAACTTTGTGGAATCACATTTTAAAAGCTACTCTTTCACAGTCTTAACCACGCTTAACAGCTACTTTTACCACTGTTTATTTTTAGAGTTACAAAGTGTGTCACATCACAATAGGTGGAGGTTACTGATATGTGACAACTAGTAAAAGAGAAGAGGCTTAAAATTTGTGAATGACCCCTTTACACAAATAGAGATGTATAAAAACAAAGCTGTTTACCGAGTTTCCACAATTTACGATCCCGGTACTTCCCACTGCTAGTATTAGTTTAATCCTGTGCGAAGGAGGCCATTCACCTTTTTAGTGGTGCTGAAAGAAAAGATGTCGATATCCCATTTTTCTTTCCACCCGCATACGCTGAATCGAAAGACAGATGGTCGGGCAGACAGGCATGGTAATTTATGCAGAAGTATCGGTTCCGGTTGTCGTCTGTTTGTTGGAAACTACAGTTCCTATCTACATCACGTTTTGCATAAGGAGATTGTGATAATTTTGTTACCTATATAACATCAAGAAGTATCCACGGTCATAATTATAAACACCATATACCTACATTTGGAAGTGAATTCACAATTACTAACCATGTGTAAAAGTCTTACTTTTTATTGGTACTTCATACAGAAGGGATGCTAGGGGACTGCAGGTCTCTCAGAGCGAAGCCAGAATTCATTAACTTTTTGTGAATCCGTTTAAAATCAATAAAAAGTTATACTTTTTTTTGTTACTTTTTTTCCCTTTAAAAGCCACTATTGGTTTCTGGCTTTAACAGCTCGAAGCCTTTTAGCTTTCTAATCTTTTCACTCATACGCGTCACACATTTCATAGTATTTAAGATTATGTAATTTTTGCCTATAAATTAAATACAAATGAAACTTTATAAAACTGAAAGTTTGATTTTGTTTTATTCATGCGTTTTAAATATAACAATGTTATTAACAATAATTTATACTGAAAGCTGTAAAAATAAGAAATATTCC
Organism: Tetragnatha montana; assembly: GCA_963680715.1. NCBI lineage: Eukaryota > Metazoa > Arthropoda > Arachnida > Araneae > Tetragnathidae > Tetragnatha > Tetragnatha montana. The sequence continues at coordinate 34,552,716 of OY796685.1, forward strand.
ATGGTAAATAAGATAATGGATAAGAAAAAAATCGAGGGGGGATATTTGAGGGAGTACCTAGGTCGTTGGACCTTCATACTCCAGTATAACTAGCCTACTGGGTGAGGCTTGAGCTGAGCTGTACAGAACGTGTGACTGATAGTCACGGTCAGCTGAGGAGTGGCTAGCTTGATGCTAGCCCCCTCTTAATTTCCCCAAGTGACCTTGGTACTCATTTTATCGACCCCGGAGGGTTGAAGGACTGAGTCTGCCTTGCCCGTGGACCGGGATTTGAACCCCGAGCCTGTGGTGTGGGAGCGCGAAGCGCTTTCTCTACGCCACCGGGCTTGGATAAGAAATAATAAGAAAAATGCCTTTATAAAAGAAATTATAGGAAGGTACAAAAGTTATTAAAAAACCTATTTCAAAAGATGATTCAATCTAAAAACAAGTGTTTCTAAACATGAATCTTAAATTTTGGTGATTGCATTCTAATGTTGTTATTCGATGGATAACCAAGAAAACATTCCCAATTTCTGTTGGGGTAAAATGTCATACAATTTGGAATATCCAAAATATTTATCTAGTATTTCCATCTTTATTGAATTTAACAAAAAAAAATTACCTAGTTTCTCGTCTCAGTCAGTAGCCAAAATTACAAAGCTTGTGCGAAATTTAATACCAAAGGAATAAAATCCCTTAAGCTTATTTCCCAAAATCCAAAGCCTTTGGATGATGGAATATCGTGTTTCTAAAAAAAAACCTCCTTTAAATCCGCTTGAGAAGAATTTTACATTTTAATAACATAACAAAAACATGAAGGTGGAATAGTGTTTCATAAGGAAAACGCAGAACTAATACGGTTATCGATTTATTTTGCAATTTGATAAAGATCTTGTTACTGTTTCGGTGTAAAGTCGCATAGGTATAGTTTTTATGATAGATATTTCTTAAGTCGGTTAAGTTACACGTCTGACCTGTGTAATTGAATGTGTTTTGTTACCTGTGACTTGAACGTGCTTCAAGGTCAAAAAACATTCTATTAAAGAAGTAATTTTATTCGGTATATTTTCATGTTTCGGAAATGTTGGATTGAAAATAATTTTTTTTGTATGGTTTAATATATTTATTATTAAAACTAGATGTTGCAAGACGTCTAAGGCGTCTGTTGAAAAAAGGACCATCACAAAAACTTTATAGTTTCAATATCCTACAAATATTTAACATAAAAATTAAATTTAAGTTTAGATGTTAGGAATTCTGTTTTAAAATTCAATCCGTCTTGGATATTACTATAGCAACCACTTTTGTTTCGTAAAGTTAAAAGAAAAGTTATAATTTAATTGTCAATTTAAGTTTTTTAGAAATTTTTATTAAGCTGAAACTTTGCAAGTTTGATGAAATAAATAAATAAAAGAATCATTTTCAATTCTTCAAAATATTTGGGCCATAGTTCTATTTTTTGTTACTATAGATCTGTAGATCTCATAAAAACCTGGAAGTAATTCAATACAAATTATACATATATCCTAATACATTTAATGTTTTGAACTTTGTTTTTAATTATATTGGAAAAGTGTAAATTTTATTTTTTTGCTTTTAAACAAAACACTTTAAAACGAAAAAATATGTATAGTTACATTTAGTTAAAATCTGCTTTACAATTTAAAAATTTGAAAAGATGTTGCAAAACACGATCTAATTGCATAATTGTGGATTGAGAACGAAAAAGTGTTTTTTTTTATTTGAAAATGCTTCTTTCAGAAATTAGTCATACGCACCTTCCCCCCCCCCCCATATCCAAACTGTTGCTCAATGACCGGATCACAGTGACACAGCTCAAAATGATGCCACATTGGTTCAAATTTCGATTTCTAATCACGTGTATTTTCAATTAATTTCAAAATAATAGATACTAATTTAAGTAAAACAGGATTACAATTGACAAAATATCATACTAGCCTAAACACAAGAATAACAACACAGAACAAAGTTATTAATTATTAGTAATCTGTTTTAGGTACTGCTAGAAACCGAGTCAATTTTCTTAAGATTTCCAATCTCCAAAAGTTTAATAAACACGTTACATCTAAGCGCATATTTGAAAATTTTCATTTACTGATATTCCAAACCCCTTGAAGGATCCCCCATCAGCATATTAAAAATTATCTAACAACCGGAAAGCAATATCCCCACCACCGCGGCAAACCCCTCTTCACACGAAAGCGGCCCGGTTGCAGTTAAGAAACTTTCCGGAAGTGGATTCGAGAGAACTCCAATATTGACCATCCCCCGTGACGTATTTGCCATATTGAGCCGTACGTTCTCCAAGTACCACCTCCTCTGGTTCATTGAAGAATCTTCTTGAAAGAAACGGGTGGTTGAAAAGGAATCAGAACGATGCTGCGTCGCATGAAATGGGATTAAATATCAAAAGAGAAGTGTAAGAAGTTTTATGTTGGGAATTGTTTTAGGTTTTTTTAAAAAATAATGAAGAATTGCGAAAATGATTCAGGATAAGGGTATTCTAATTTCAAAAGTTCGTATGGGTGTTTAAAGAGATTCAGTTATATTTAATGAAAAATCGTATAAAATTCTGAACTTTAAAAGGGTGGACTAAAGTTTCGGGCAAAAAAATACTCTAAAATCTCTGATCAAAATGATGCGTTTTGGCATTATTTTGTTACAATACTAATGACGACGTTTTTAAGTAAAGACATCTCTACTAAAAATTTTCGGAACTTGAAGATATTAAATTGTCTTTATAGTTAGTAATCGATCCCTTGTCTCGAACAAGACTCCTTGATTACAACTTTTTAAGCCACAGAAAGAAACGTTTGTTTACCTCTGAGGTACCTGCAAAATTGCAACTGTTAGTAAAATAGTTTAATTTTCTTTTCAGTTTAATCAAGATAGTAAACTCGGGAAAAAGCAAACACATAGTTTATAATGAAAAGTTTTGCTGAACATCCAACATTAAATCGGCATTTTACAAATTTAAACTGAGTTATGTAGATTTGGATATGATGTAAAAACTTATTAGCGTGATTTTTAAAGTAATCCTATTGGTGGAAATTTTACCCCGCTTGGACAAAAATGTCAACTACAAATTGTCTTATATTTCCATTCCAGTGTAAAAATACTTGTGGATACACACAATCCTCAGAAAAGTTTACAGTTTAAGGGCTACCAAAAGCATCGTATTTCTGTTTGCAGATTTTATTAAATTCCCTGTTGGATAGTTTTACGTTAAAACCATTAAAATATGGTTATTTTTATGTTAAAAGAGAAATCTAAAAGTGTATAGGTATGCTATGTTTTGGGAAAACACAGTTTGGGGAAAGAAGATATTTCAATAATAGGTTTAGAACCCCCCTGTCGTATAACATTCTGTATGCTGGATAAAGTCTAAAACTTTTATTTCTATGTATTGGATTCCTTCGGTATAGGGAGATTTTTTATAGATTTTAGTTCAGAAAATCCCTTAAAAGGTTGCAATAGGGAGGACAGGAAATGAGTACTGTAAAACAATACCTAGTGTAAAATTCCTTTTAGTGTGTAAAATATATCCTTTCATATATTTTCCAAAGCATTTTTTTAAACATTATTGGATCCTGCATTTTAAAACAATATTACAAAAAAAAAGGAACTCAAACCAGTAGGATTTGAATTTATGTGTCGCACTTTAATATGAAGCTGTGACCTACTCAGTTTGTGGACATTTTCTGAAAATGATAAATTCAAATTTCCCTTTAAAATATATTTATAACTAGAGGTTTAATTTTTAAAATTCAATTTAAGATCTACTAAATTCTCGAGGATTATTTTTATCCATGAGTGAATCCCTAATTACAAAGAACATGATAGGAAAGACTCATTATGTTTTTAAAAGAAGATTATTACAATTTTTGAAAGAAGGCTTGCAGGTCAACGAAAAGTTAATAGACTTGATAAAAGAAATATTTAAAAATGATGACCAATTACATTTTCGTGAAGCATTTGTCAAAACACTTTTTCCTCTGAATTTGAAATAAATCAATTATTGAAAAATACATGCAATTTTTTTTGCTGAAGTATAAGAGCACGATGAAAATGACCCGAACACTTAACTCTTGATAATATAATTTCAAACTCATATATGGACAGGCACATTCAGTAACATCGCAGAGACTAAAATAAGGCCCTGAAACCCACTTACAGAACATCTTCTCAAACGGGGTAAAATATTCTGTGAGAGCTACTAAAAAAGAAAAACGCAGAGGCAGAGTACCATTAAATTCTCTTAAAGCTCTACCACTTTAGTAATGTACGCGTAAGACGAAGTGTATGCATTATGAGCAGATGCGGACTTGCAGGTCAGGAAATACGCAAATTTAAGGGAATTTCATTAGGAGTCGTGGCGCCACTTTTAGAGCGCAAGGCGGTTATTTGAGGAATTTTCTCATTTATTTGAAGGATGAAGCATAATTCGAGATGGCTATTTCGAAACCAGTTCTCTAGATTCAAAAGATGGTTTGTGTGTAATAATCGACGTTTTAGAATGTGTTTCGAAAAAGTTGGATGGGTACGTTAACACAGCTTTTACTCAATAGTGAGACACACTCCATATCTTTATGTAAAGAAGTGTTTTAAAAAATAAAACGGACTGACTCCATGATAACTTTTTTAAACGATGGAAACGTTAGTTTACATCTAAAGAACCACAGAATTGCAACTGTTAGTGATATATAGTTTCATTTTTTTTAGTTCAATCAAGGTAGTGAACTCGGGATCTAGAAATTTGTTCTAAAATAGCGTTGTAAAATGTGTTTAGAATATAAAAGTGTTCTTTTGAATCGAAACACTGTAAGAACACATGTTCTGCCTCTGAAATGTTTTAATAACACTTTTACAATATCCTATATTTTTTTTGTACAACACATGCACAACCAAATACAATACAGCAATACAATCAAAACGCTTTCGATTAGGAGTGTTCATTATTGTATTTACTTAGCGTTGCATAAGTGATTACCACATTTGCAGTATACACGTAAGTTTATCCTTAACAATTCAATTTTAAGCTTTATCACCGGTTTATAATGGGCACTGACGTAATAAACATTGACGCACGTTGACGCTCTATATAAATATGGATGACTCAATGTTATTAAAGTCATTTATGTACTAAAAATAACTTCTACAATGAATATTCATAGCTATTTTATAAATTTACTCGTAGCTTTCTCTCTCTCCCCCAAAGTTCCTTTATAAATAAATAATTATTCCGTTAGTTTGTGGACAGATATTCTGTATAAAAATGAGGTTCAAATATGAATTGCTTCTGAAAATACTACCAAGATAGAATATCTTGAAATCCTCAGTCCTTTACCGTGAATTGTCCCCAGAAATCCCATTAATTCTCAATCGAATTATCCTATATTTCGTACTACCTGATCCTAACAAATTTTCTCTTCTAATTTACTGGATCATCAAATTTACTTAATAGAATTGTGGTTAAGTTTCATATATTTGTGAAACTATGTTGTTCTAGTAGTAAATAGGATATTTTTTCGAAAAATATCCTATTTAGATTTTTAAAACTAATTGCACACATAACATTGTTGCAAAATTTTTAAAGTTATGTGTGCAGTTAATTTTAAAAATCTAAATAGAATACTTTTCGAAAAATTATGACCAATAACTCATATATTCTAAGGTTTTTAAAATAATAGGGTATTATTGGTTTTGTTTAAAAAATTCTAAATAAACTAAAAACTTTCGATGCATCTTAAGAGGAATATCCATAACTTTGAGAACCAATACATTTTTTCACAAATAGAATCAATACAGTACCCCTCCCCACTAGTGTATTATAAAAAGTAAGGAATCTTGCTCTGTTACGGATATACATAATAGGTTACCTATACCACTACACTGTTGTTGTGAAAAGAAAGAAGGTTGCATAGAAAGATAAACTAAGTTTAAGGTTGGTCACGTTGCACCACCTGTTGTGATAATCAAAAGAATTTGGTAATAAGGGGAACACAAAATATAACAGCAGCAGGTTCTAACCCTCAAAAGGAAAGCACAAGATAACGTTGCTAATAACCACAGATTCTTGCCCTCAAAATGGGCAACACACGTACCAAAAACGGGCAAACTAAGCTTAAGGTTGACACAGTAGATTCACTTTATGATGAAATGTCTACATTACCCCGTCTTGACTGGTTGTTAGAAGAGGCCGTTGAATGGACAGTTCTGTGATTTTTGATGTACTCTTGAAATTTGAAAAGCTCTGTCCGAAGGGGATTATTGGAAATAGGCGGAATCGTTCAACTATCACTGGCCGACTTGAAGCGGTAATGGAGAATCCAGAAGGAGGGAGAATCTTCTCCGCGGGGAACGATGGTGTGGGTGAGGTCGCCCGGATGGGTCCGACCGCTGTTGGATACCATGGCGAGGGGACATCAGGTCAGCGGGCGCCGTCGGATCGCTCCAGCCTGGTTAGGCGAGGGCTCGTCAGGGCACAGGGAAGCACTACGTGCAGTTGGCTTCGGATCGCACCGTTTGACCGGAAAAGGATGAACTTCGATGGAGACTCCATACCTGGGCACTTTCGGTTCGAAGAATGGGCTGCTGTGGGGCTTTTTGGAAAGGAAATCGTAACACGTTGAAATGTGGTGGAATCTCTTGGTTTATTTATCATCTCTTCAAATTCAGCATTACAAGAAAGGTATACGCTTTAACAAGCTATACATGGGTCTTTGGACCAAGGGAATCATCCCTGAACTACAAAAATGCGAAGCGGTCCCGAAAGACACGCTTGCATGGAGAGGATTTGGAGCAATGTGCTCTTGATGAAGTTTTGGTATGAAGTGTCTCGATGTGAAGTGTGAAGTGAAGTGAGGGTTACCGCCACAGAACGGAGAGAAAACTGTTCGTCGCCAGGTTGCAGGATTTGGCTGAACGCGCGCTATTGGGGAAGCGAGAACAGAAAAAAACCCGATTGGACCAGTTCTCAGTAGAAGAACATACACTAACGGAACGAGCCAAGTTGGCTGAAACAACAAAAACAAAGGAATGCATAAGGGAATCCAATCACAAGGCAGAACAAACAAAATTACCAAATAAGGTAACGAAAAAGGGGTTTCAGTTAGATTCCGTTTTGATAAGTGAAGAATAACTAGCGTGTGCATTAGAACTCAAGCGTGGGGTGTACAAAAACACAAACGAAACTATGTGGAAAGTAACTACTTTACCACAACTGTGCCTTTTATTACTTCAAAAGGACGTTTTAAACCTCTTCCTTTTGAATACAAGAACATTTTAAGAAGCAATGAATACTTTATAGCACGGAAAAATAACAAGCTTTCCTTCTTTAAAAGGTATTTATATGTTTGAAATGAGGAAAATAGGGAACCCACGTCAACGAACGTTTTTCCGCCCCAAACCAATACAAAATCCTCAGACATACCTGACCCAAAAAATTTAAATTTCATTCGGAGGAGAAGCAGAAGAGGTGAATAGAGGCTTTTAAAAACCTGAGGAAAACCGAAAGGATATTGGAAGCACCCGCTAGAAACCGAGAGTGAGGCTTCTCCAATATTCAAATTGGATCTCTGCGTAGCTGCAGCTTTCAAAAGTGCCTTCATTCTTTCCTATTTCTAACGAAAAGGGGACCTGGAATGAGCCTATTACCAACCAATTTCGGACACGGCGAAATGAAATGGGTATCTTTAGACCTGGGGTTTTTCATAAGACGTGCAGTAAACGAGCTTTCTTGAGGAGGTTTAGATGCTTGATGCTCGATGGTATTCGTTGTTAAAGATTGCGAGGATTGAAGAGTTTTTAGCATGTCATAACATGTTTTTTCAGTGTTTGTTTATGTAAAAAGGGTTTTCAATTATAAGAACAGGATATATAAAAGGGGATTATAATTAAAGTTGCAATTTAAAAGGCTAAAAAGAGAACCACTGGTCAGAATGACCTTATATTCACCTGAGTGTTTCTGGGGCAGGGGGAAACAAAAATAGTACACAAATTGTTCTATAACGGGCGCTTTACTCGTAGCAACCCCTTGAGACCGAATTAAAAACATGAAAGATTCATCAATTTTGCCTGTTTTAATGAGTACGGTGTCCCCTATTGGTCAATTTGTGCACTATTTTTTTCTTACCCCGAAAAAATTCCACCAGGTTCAGGAATACTCAGGTTAATATGAAGTCTTTCTGACTCTTTTTATAGCCTTTTAAAATCGCAACTTTAATTATAATTAGATACCCCCTAGTTAAGATAAAGATAATCAAATGCATAAATTAACATAGTATGTTAGGTGGACTCAATAAAAATTGAACCAATTGTTTATTGTATACTGTATTAGTTTTGTGAACATCTGAAAGTTTTCTGAAACGGGACTCTTACGGAGAATGCATTTTTGGAGTCGCTTTAACAGACTAGTTAATGAAATTTTAACATTAAAATAATAATAAACCCAAAATCACGCTTATCTCAAATTTTATACTCTTTCATATCGTCACTACGGTATTTTTGGACATCATACGCTATTGTCATTATAAGAAGCTCAATCATAAAGCTCTTTTGTGATGATAAAAACCGACGTGAATTTTATTTAAATTGACATGTCCTTTGTCGTCTAAATATGGAAGATTTTTTATATTGAAATTATTATCAAGAAAATAGCTTGAATATCAAAATAATCGAAGTTGAAGATTTCCTTATGTGAAATGGAAGTAATGCCTTAAAATAATTTTATTGTTTTGTGTGAGACGTATAGAGTATATCTCAAAATAAATTTCTTCTATGCATAGAAGAAAATTATCCGCATCTTACTAATTTAAGTATATATCCAGTGACCTCCAATTGTGCATAAAACTGTAAATTGTTTTTTGACGTCTATTTCTGATTATTATTTAATTTCAATTGCGCATTATGTGACGTGTGTGTTTTGCATTAGTAAAATATAAGTAAAATCACGTCATTAGATTTTTCTTTGATTCAACCTCCATGTTTTCTTCTTCTTCGGGTCTATTGAAATTTCAGCCGCAAATATCTCCTCTAATAGTGATACCCTTTTTTCTTCTTTTGTTAATGTATCGCACACACTCTTCACTTTGACGTTTTTGCTCTATTTCCGTTATTTTTTAATTGATTATTTTTATTTTTCTTATTTCATTGCTCGAAGCAATGTAAGCCATCTGAATGAATTAAGCATTGTTGGTTGATTGGTGTCGTGTCCATGGGAGAACTAAAGGTAACCATGTGTGTGTATGCAAAACACAGCTGGCTATCTCCTTAACGTTAATTTAAGCATTGTTACTAGTTACTTTACTATAAATACACCTTATTTACGAGACTTTGCTTCAAATCTAAAGGTGTCAAGCGGACATTTGAAATACCCTGTGTATTTTATAAATAAAAAAAAAGAACGTGAATGAAAAAGTAGCTATCTGACGGACTGCATTAAAATTACAGACATGCGGATAAAAATCTATTTTGTCTTAATCTACTAGAATTATTTGAAAATGCCCTTAGAGTAATTTGTTTTATATTTAAGTATCTTACATTAGTAAGATATTAAAAGTGTAAAGCAAATAAATTAAAGAACATGCATTAATATTTTCGAAAAGAAAATTGGAATTTGTTGTTTTTACTGTACGATTATACCCCCGATATATTCTAGGAATCTACTAAGTTTTTAGCGCAATGACCACATGTAATACGACCACACAATGCTGTCAGGCCACGCTTAACTGCGCTTTCAGAACCCAAGGACTAAGAAGGCTAACTCAACAAGTTTAGCCATGAACTTGCTGTGAGCGATTCTGATCCCCCCATGCTTTACTTTTTAAATAACATCAATCATAATAAAGCTCTAAACTATAAGGTAAGGGGGAAAAGTTTTAAATTTAACAAATTATTTATGCTTTGGCTTTATGTCTCCCTAAATATTCATACGTAGGCTGATAGTGAATCCAGTAAAAAATGGCGGGATGGACCATGGTCATCTAAACTCATAAGGCCATAGAACCTTGATATCGTGACGCGAAGTAGCAGGCAAAACACCACTTTTTAACAGCGCAAGGTACAAGATTTCAGACTGGATTTGCGCTGTTGTCCAAAAGAGCTATGAAGAGTGGCGTCACTATTTCACGTCACGTTTTCGAGCTTCTCTGGCCTTATGAGTCTAGGTGGCCATGGCTCGACCCAGTCATCCACCGCCCTGAATATATTCAATAACGGTATGTGGGTATGTAGACAGAATAACCTGTTACTAAAATAAACCTGTTATAACAGACAGTCCATCTATACTTAAAGCTGCAACGGATATTATACACTGTGAGTCACAACTCGGATGCTCAAACTCTACATCATAAATCCCGAGTTTAGTGCTACTTAGATCTTGTTCTTTCTCACAGAATCCCCAACCTGACCGTAAACCGTTCATAAATCTCTGAGTACCCACCCTGTCGTTATCCATTACATAGACCGGCATTATCCGAAGGGCTTTGTCAGCAGCCACTCTTGATTTAGAGTCCATTTGGCTCGGCCGTTTATACCAGGGCCTGCCATCTCCTCCCTCGATCTCTCTCTGTTGTTTATTAATCCTCTTCTTTTAATGCAATCCTATGCAATACACTCCCATTCAAGGGTGCATTTGAATTAACGTTTGAAAAATAAGCGAAAAGTTATGAGATGATGGAACATGATAGATGGTGTTCTACCAGTTGATTTTTGTAGAGAAGGCCCACGTGATGTGTTTTTCCGTGTAAAGTTGGAGAAAGAAACGTGCACTGAGTTAAAGTGGAGGAAATGTAATTTCATAGTTAAAATGAAAACTATTAAATGTTAATGAATGTTAATGATAATGATAATTATTAAATGTTAATGATACTATTAAATGTTTAAATTTATTGAAAAAGCTTTACATAATGTTGAAAGGAACATTTAAAAAATTTCATAATTTTTTCCTGGGCTTGAAATTTTTAGGATTTCGCTTCATTTTTTTACTTTTTGTACTCAAATGAATTACGGTCAGTTCAAGCGGAGAGATCCGGTTAAGTGGTGCATTCTGGATGAGGAGTCGTTTGTTTACCAAAATGGGATAATCCCGGTACTATACAATATATACACTAGAAATAGGGTGGTGTAAAAAAGCTTTCTCTAATTTTAGATTCACAATATAAAGTTTAGAGTTTGGTATGACATTACTATAAAATGTAAAAATAAAAGAGTTTCTGAAATAAGTTAACATCTTCTGTTATAGCCTATAAAGCTGCTTTTAAGCGCATCCCCGTTTTCTAAAACAAATACCAAGAACTCCAGATGGTAGAACGTTAGGTTCTTCCTATACTTTTATGCCATAGAATCCATGAAATCCTAATATTTTCCTAACCTTTACTACCCATCTAATCATTTCTTTAAACTTGAAACTCTTTGTAAACTTTATAATAACGTATTAGTGTGAAACCCTGACTCTGTTTTAGTTTTAATAAATACAAACATACGTATATTATTTTAACCCTTCTAAATACCCTGTGGCGTAGTGGTAGCGCATCTCCCTTCCACGCCTCGGGTCTGTTGACATATCGTTACCACCACGCCGAAAACACGAATTTGCTATTCTTATACATAGCAGATTCGTGTTTTTGGCTTGGTGGTAACGATATATGCCTAGCCTAATACACCAGGCCCCACGGTCATGAAAATGAAGATGGGTATCGTAGGCCGTGACTCCCTAGGACTGTTGAGCTTATGAGTTAAATTATAAATACACCTACCCACTACTCTATGCCATACCTGATATCGCTCGAAAAATCATACAAAACATGTATAAATTCAGAAAAAATAAAATCGCCTCTCTTAAAAAACACATCACACAACATGTTTGTTGAAATAAAAAATAATTTATTTAAGTACATCATACAGCACATGATAACACTTCAATGATTTAGTTATTTTTTTTTCATTAAATAATTATTTGAAACTATGAATAAATTTAGAAGCTTGTAGAAATTAAATATTTACAAATATTTTCTCCTTCTCTCTTCTAAGTAAAGAAATAGTTACTATTTAAGGACTTATCCATTGGGAGGGAAGCTTATTAAAATATTAGCAACTATAAATTCTAATCACTTTTCCTAAACTCTATTATATATTTTTCTTTTTAACATTTAATGTAGCATAATTAATAAGTTAATTTTTACTCTTGAAAATACGTAAAAATTCTTGAATTTACGTACACATTCGTTAATTTTTCGATTACACGGAAATCAAACAAATTTGATAGAAAGGTAAAAGATATTGGTTTTTCTTTGAAAATTTAGATAATTTCCTTATTTCCTTATAAATGTTTATATTATAGCTTGTTACAATAAATTTTCAGCTTAATAAAGTCTGGGAGGGATATATGTGTAAAGGGCCCCACAGACGAGCAACTTGGTCGTCAACCGGGTTGTCAATTTGCGAAGTTTGCAACCAAGTTGGCCGTCTGTGGGGAAGTTGATGATTGAATTTCAGATTGATGATCTGATCGTCAACTTGGTGGGCGGAGCTTAATCGGAACATGTTATTAGGAAAATAAAAGAAACTAAGCATTAAAAATTAAAATAATATAATTCTAGCACGAGAGAATAATTAAATAAAATATAATTTTGCATTTAAAGTACCAAAATATATTAATTTGTTACAATCTGATTAATTTTTTCTTCATTGTTTACATTCTGGTTGACGATCAGGTTGGCCGTCTGTGGGAAAAGCATCAACCTGGTTGGCAACCGGGTTGACGACCAAGTTGCTCGTCTGTGGGCCCCTTAACAATTAAATGGAAAAGTGCCTTAGATAGTAAAGTTCCCCAGAAATATGTTATATTGGTTATAAGAAAGAAAAATAAAAAAATAATACATCAAAGCACCTTGTATCAATGTGTTCTTTCCTACTTTTATGAAATGTCATTTTCTATCACGTAGAAATCAAGAACAGTAATATATAAAATATCTTACTAGGAAAAAATATTTCAAGCGAAACCTACTTTATCTAAGCGTTTTTTGACAGTAAATTATCCTCTACCCTTATTGATTTCCTTAGTTTCTCGAATGACGTAGTTAAGAACTAAGGAGGTGCAAAATTGGTTTCAAATTAAATTTGAAGGAAATGTTGGGAATCTGGTCCAAAAGGAAATTACTTAATTTGCAACCATTAAAGGTTCTGATGGTAGTAGTTGTTCCAAATTTGATTTGATGTCATATTTATATGAAGTTAAAAGTAATCCATTGGGTTTTAACGGACTAGAGTTGTTCTAATTATGGATTTAAGATGAATTATTGTTATTTTTTAAATTTATTTTATTGAAGAATTGTTATTTTATTGTTTTCAGAATGAAATCTAAGTTCTCTAATTGGCTATTTATTGTTTACCCGTTTAAAGAAGGAGTTTGCTATATTCGTTACACAGTGTAACTAGTGGGAGGAAAGGTTAAACTTCAGAGCCATTCACTAATTAAGTCACAACAATGAGAAAGGGAGTGAGGGTTAAACTTTTTTGAAACTTTAATCCCCTCTCCAAAAAATTGCATTCTTTTTTCTAACGTGCACCTCCGCTGAGACAGGAAGACTATTTTATAAATAATTGCGTTTTTTGTAGAAAACTTTTTTTTACAGTAGGTATACTACAGACTACTTAACGAAAACCAAAAGAAATTCCATATGAATCCCAAAGAAGCCAATGGCTCGTCCAGGGGCTCACAGATTATCATTATTACCTATACACAAGAAGAAAAAGAAATAGGGAGGGGTCTAAGCAGGCAATGATTTTTTTTTGAAATTTCCATTGCCAAATGAATTTATTTTTGAAAAAGAGATAAAAAAATTTTCAGGATTCAATTCTTGCCTTTTGTTCTTGCATATTATTTTTCCTGTCATATTTTTATAACATTAATCCTTTCAGTATGGCTCATGAAATTTTCTACTGGATTCAATCTCAATCTCTGGGGGTCTAGGATTAAAAAGGTTGAATTACAGTCAATAAGATTTTGCCCTAAAAAAACTGTACAAAACTTTCATACATATACTATTAATTTTTAAACTATTTGTAATGAAAAATATGTACACTTGTTTAGTTATTTGAAAGCGTACTTATTTAGTATCCACAAAGTTCATGATGATCACATTATAAGTAATATTATATTTATGTCTTAACATTTAAAAGCTATTTTACTACGAATTACTTAAATTTATTAGAGGTACTACAAAAGAATTCCATTGATTAATATCTATTAGACGTGTAGAGCTGAAGTTTCTATTTCAAATTTAAACTCTTATAAAGCAAGAGATAATCACGAAAGTGAAATATCCTTATTTTCAAAGGTGAATTCTAAAAGTGGTTTGAAAGTTCTAATTCGTTTGCGCGGATTAGAATACACACGTGCCGCTTTTGGATGGTGACGACAGGGACTTACATCTATGACGTTCTTCTTTTAAATTAAATTTATAGAAGATTAAATTATGGCTTCGAGATAGTTCTTTAATGTTGAACTTTGATGCCAGTGTGTTTAATCTAATTGTTTGATCGTGCTCATGAAATCCACACCACGCGGTCGGGGGCTTATTGCTCTTAAAATAACAGTAAGCTATCTATGTTTAAAGAGTAATTATTTATTATTATCTATGCATTCCTTATTATATTGTTAGTAGTTGTTATATTAGAGAAGAAAGATTCCGAAATAGGAAGAATTTTACCTTACTGTTTTTTCTTTCTTTCTTCAGCTCCACACTTACTGAGATTAAGTTTGTATGATTGTAGAGGGATTTTTATTTTTAAATTTTACTTAAGAGTACTACTTCATAAAAGTAGATGACAAAGTTGATTTTTATCTATATTATTTTTTCTTTTGTGGTTTAATAGGTTGGTATCACAATTTTATTTGAGACGAAATTTGCTGTTGATAGTTTTACTTATAGTTGGGATACAATATTGAACTTCATTGTTTTATGTTTTAAAATACTGAACTTTTATCGAAAAGGGGTACATTAAAAAGTTGTTATATAATAAAAATTACGTGTTTAGTTATTTTACCTGATCCATGGATTTAGCTTGAAACCACTGAAATTACTTTATTGAATTAAATACTTATAATTAAATTTGAAAATTTAAATATTTAAAATTTCAAGAAAATACTTTATAAAATTAAAATTACTACAAAAACTGAAGAACAAAACAAATGCTGTACCTACTATTTGAGTTAAGGGTAAGGATAATGTAAAGGGGTCTTATGGGGCATTTTTCCTCGAAATTTCCCGGATTATTATTTTTTAAACGTCATAAGAATGTTTCCAGAGATTTCAGAGACAACATGCGTTCAGAGTGTTCCACATAGATCAGCCTATAAGTCTATCAAGACATCAAATTTAATCATCCATTCCAAATACTCCTACACCAAAACACATTTTGCCCTGTGTTATTAATAAGACTTAAGTAGACTTATTCAATATGCTATAATTATATATGATATCTGATCCTCTTTCACCTCTATTCTACACTCTTCACCGATTTCAAGAATATCAAACCATTTGAAAACCCTCAAGAGTATCTTCAAGAACTATTCAAACTACCATCTCGATTTACTAGAGGCCAAACTCATCGTTGCCACTCAAGTTTCCATCGAATTCTAGTTAATGCGAGTTTAGCTATTTATTTAAAATCGAGGTGGAATTAAATCGAAATTTCATAGGCACCTTGCGAGGCATTATAGTGAATTATTCCAAGTTGAACATCATATAGCGCTCAGTTTTAGAAAGTATCTCGTCTGTTCAAATAAGTTAGAACATGTGTTTCCTCTCGAATGATCGGAGTCGCGAGTTTCCTCAAAAAGTTTTAAGTCTCTTTTCTATCGTTGGAATGACATGACGCTCACGCGAAATAAAGGTGATGTTTGTTTTTTGGAGTGTTATTTTCACAATTTCGGTGGCGGGTATTGAATTTCTGATGTGATGGATCTTTCTAATTCGGAATTTTTCTTGTGCTTTAGGTGAAACCGACGAAACGGATGAGAAAGATTTCAAAGGTAATTATTGTTTTGTTTCCTCCATTGGATGTGGGTTAATTGGTTGTAGATTACGTAAATACTGCCAATGCAAAATGAGTAAAGAATCCTGGTTGTATATGCCGGGATTTCAAAGATTTGCCACGGATAAAGTAATTATTATTATTCATTTATTGTTGTTATTTATTTATTTTGTCATTATAAAAACTTGTGTTATTTTGATAGCTTCACCCGTCAAATGTTTTGAAATAACGGAGCCATTTTTTTTTTTTTAAATTTTATAGTATACATTTAAACTATACATGATATATTTTTTAAAAATTCTTATTATTAGTAAAGTCATCAATTCCAGAAAAAAAGTTGACTTTATTAATACTGTAACATTTAATAATTTCATTAAATAATTTCACCATAGACTTTTCCAGATTAATAATATTTATGTTTTATCTGGAAGAAATGATTTTAAAAAACTATTATCATCCTTTTTATATTAGAAAATAATTCCTATTTTAATACGTTACATTGGCTTTATACTATATGTCAGTACTAGGACTGGGCGATATATCGATAAATATCGATATCTAGCCGTTATCGATATATTGATATTTGATAGAGATATATATCGATAGTCGATAACAAAATTCTAATATCGCTCAGTCCTAGTCAGTACTCTTTTTAGAAAAAATTTTTTGTTTAATGATTATTTAAAACTTAATAGCGATGATTTGATTTTGTTTTTTTTTCCACCATATTATCGTATTAGGTATATAGGATTAGGAACTGAAAACGCACCTAAAAAAACTGTATCTATAACTCTTCTTAAACTTAAATAAATTGTAAACTATTTGTAATAGTGATCATCTCTAAAAAAGGATACTTCCCAAACTCATTTTTCTATAAAATATGTGTGTAGATGCACTTTAGAAAGGCGACAAAATTTTGCAACAGAAAACGACATTTACAGCAACTGAAAACTCTATGCATATATGAAAAATTCATATCTACACATCATTACCAAGGTGTTCCGAACATCTTTGAATAAATAATATTTTCCTATTCGGAAAATAATCCAGAAATTCGATAAAAGAAATTTGACATTTAAATATATTTTCAAGTCAAGGAATTCCAGGCAAAGCTAGAATTTTCGCATTTATTGTTATTGGTATATAAAAAGAATTGTAGTCTAAATATGACAAATTCATTTCTTTAAATTAACTCATAATAATAATATAATTTCTTGGAAATTTGCATTTTGATAAGAAATAAATAATAACAATCATGTTTTCAAAATAATTCAGTTAATAATGCCTTAAATATTTTTCATTAAAAGCCCAAATATCGTCACCATATTCTTTAAGTAGGTAACTACGTATAGGTATCATAATTTTATTCTTTACTAATCTTGGTCTTTATAGAAGGAATTAATTAATGTAGCTGTTTTTCCAAAACAAATAATTGTTAATTATCTTCCCGTCTTTTTTATGTTTAAATTAACAATTTTAAATTCAAATACATTCAACAATTTATATCACAAACCTTCTCAACTTTTGAGTTATTTGGCTAAGTCATATTTCCTTACATCAGACAGAAACTTAGATATTTTTTAAAATTTAATTTTATCTTGGTACATATATTATTTTTATTATGTAAGCAAACCACTCGATTATCTGTTTAATAAAAAGATTACTGTTCTTCAGTCAGATCATTTTGATATTATTTTATATCCTAAGGAATCAAAAATATTTTTTCTGTGTGTATATGAAAATTAATATTATTTATAAATAATAAAATAACAATATTTTATAATATTATAAATATATAATAATATTTATATGATAATATTAATATATAGTAATATTTATGTAATACTATAAATAATTTTAAATTCCAGTCAAATATATATATTTGGCTGGAATTTAAAATTTTTTGAAAGGTTCATTTTAAACTATCTTAAATTGAAAGCTTTTAATTTTAAATGAATTTTTAATTTATTATTACAAATATTAAAATGCGTAAATTTACTCAAATTACTTATAAAACTTTTCTCTCTAATTTAGAGAAATTTCGAATTTTATTTTGAAATCGGTACAAAAAGATCCGCTTTTAAATTTTATTTACTTAAAATTGTCGGACACTCCCGCTCTCCCTTACTAGGTTGCTTTAAAATTTTCCGTCTTTAGAATTATTGCTGGATAAGTTTTACATTAAAAAACTCCAACAGTAAAATGTCAAAGGAAAACGAAACTTTCGAGATATCGAGAGTTCTAAAATAAGGACTGCTTTGGGAGAAACTGGAGAAATCAATGGCCACCTGAAATCTCTCTTTCTCTGTCGTGCTGCCATCTACTCTAAATTTATATAAATATTTAAATAATAATATTTTAATAACGTAGGTTTTATTGATTTCAGTTTGAGAGAGCAGGTGAAAGTGAAAAATGTATTCGAAGGATTAAAAATTTAAGTATAGATTTTTCTTAAAAGTTTAAAACAATTTAAAAAATTATAAAAATGAACATTTTTACTCGTTACTTTTTATAAAAAATTTTATTTTGAAATATTCTGTTGTTTTGTCTGAAATTCGCTATTTATCTTAAATTCAAAAAGTGTAAATATTTACCTTTAAGATTCAAACTGTTTCTTTGGAGAGCGTCTTTCTGTGCCCATCTATGAGAACAAGGATTGCTCTAGTTCCTTTAGGAATTAGAAATAAGCTTTTAGAATTAGGAAGCTTTAGGAATTTTATAGTATAATTACAATATTTTATGTATGATCTTATTACTTGAATGTATCAATAAATCATTCTAAAAATTAAAGAGAGTTGAAAATTTTGTTTTAAAATTTTCAACTTTGTAGTTAAAATGGAATATTAGCTGATAAATTAAATAAACCTTCTGTAAAGTATCAAATAACTTGGTTTATAGACTTCATCCCTTTTCCATGAAATTTTGGGAATTATTAATGTATTAATTTTTTTCTTGAATATTCTTTGGCGTTGCTAAAGGAAGATGTCCACCCCTACATCGTACCACCCAATACATCGTAAAAATGTCCAAAACAGAATAGAAAAACTAATTTATTGAGTAAATTTTTTTAAAAGCACGCACTGGAAGAAGGCCCCATTTGATCTTTCAGCAGAAAAAACATCAACTTTGTACAAATTCATATTGCTTTTTTGACGTTTCCAATAGACTGAAATTCTACTAAAAGCGTGAAAAATTTCGAAAAACCACATCTGACAGCAGACAAATTCATTCTGTTCAGTAGAAATAAGATGAAACTAGCAGAGGTCAGGGGTTGAACAAAAATGTCAAGATGAAATATTGGAAATGCACGCTTTCCGAAATGTTTAACAGTTGTAATAGAAACCCCACAGTTTATTTCCGTGGAATCATTAATCAGAAGTAATGTAACTGCCTTCACTTGTATTATTTGTTTTTATAATTTCTCTTATGAACTTCTGGTCTTTCAATGAGCTTTTCAATAACTTTTTAACTCCATCTGAAAGATTTTTTTTTCATTGAAAGTCATTGATATATGGCTTCAAAATTTATTATAGATTTTGTTTTTTCTGAAATGAAAAAGAGGAGTCAGATTTCTTAGTTGAACCTGTTTAACCAACTTTGAGATAAAATGCTAATTCTGGCAATGCATCGAAATAGGATAATACGACATTCTTAATCCATAGTTTGTAATCATTGATCTCAAATATTCTCAAGTCCTTCGACGCTCGTGGTTAAAACCGATATAGTTAGAAAAACTGCTAAATTAAATTAAAAAGTATTGATTTTTAGGAAATTTTCTCAACACTGATAACAAGAGAAATATTATTCCTTTTGGAAAAATTTAAATATTATAACATTATGTTTTTATAATTTGGGATTATATAAGGCTAATTCCATGCATGAGACCCCACTACTAATGAGGTAAAATTGAATCTTAAAATTACATCTGAAGGATTATTAATACATTAATTATATCTATCTTTGGTTTTCCTTTTGCTTATGGTTCGTTTATACATATATACAAGCTGCTAAATTTCATTTATTTCATGATAGATTTTCTGTTTTTTGGCAAAATCTCTGTTGTGACAGGGAAGGGTGTGTGGTCAGATATGTGTGCATTCAACTCAAGATCATTGATTTTGCGTACTTCCCCTAATAATATTATGTAGAACACGTAACCTGTTCTCTCTAAGTCCATACCTACTTAACTAATCTACTACTACTACTAACTACTACTCTACTAACTCTACTACTACTACTAACTACTACTCTACTAACTCTACTACTACTACTACTACTACTACTACTACTACTACTACTACTACTACTACTACTACTACTACTACTACTACTACTACTACTACTACTACTACTACTACTACTACTACTACTACTACTACTACTACTACTACTACTACTACTACTACTACTACTACTACTACTACTACTACCACCACCACCACCACCACCACCACCACCACCACCACCACCACCACCACCACCACCACCACCACCACCACCACCACCACCACCACCACCACCACCACCACCACCACCACCACCACCACCACCACCACCACCACCACCACCACCACCACCACCACCACCACCACCACCACCACCACCACTACCACCACCACTACCACTACCACTACCACTACCACTACCACTACTACTACCACTACTACTACTACTACTACTACTACTACTACTACTACTACTACTACTACTACTACTACTACTACTACTACTACTACTACTACTACTACTACTACTACTACTACTACTACTACTACTACTACTACTACTACTACTACTACTACTACTACTACTACTACTACTACTACTACTACTACTACTACTACTACTACTACTACTACTACTACTACTACTACTACTACTACTACTACTACTACTACTACTACTACTACTACTACTACTACTACTACTACTACTACTACTACTACTACTACTACTACTACTACTACTACTACTACTACTACTACTACTACTACTACTACTCTAATATATTTCATCTTGACATTTTTGTTCAACCCCTGACCTCTGCTAGTTTCATCTTATTTCTACTGAACAGAATGAATTTGTCTGCTGTCAGATGTGGTTTTTCGAAATTTTTCACGCTTTCAGTTGAATTTCAGTCTATTGGAAACGTCAAAAAAGTAATATGAATTTGTACAAAGTTAATGGGTTTTTTTCTGCTGAAGGCGCAAATGGGCAATAAAAGTGGCGTACGTCAAGAAACTAAAATTTTGAGCTAACTGTAGATTTGGATCCTTTATTTTAGCCCTTCTGATTAGTGTGGTAATTTCCTAATTCAACAGTACGATAATTGGTTTGTAAGAGCTCTAATATCTGCTAATTAGGAGCAACAAAACCTTCATTTACTCTATTATAAGTTAAGATGACTTGCGCTACTTGTCCAGCCGAATCCAAAGCTATTTTAACACTCTCCAACACCGACAGTGACTTCATACAATCTCCATTCACTACTGGAGTCATTCGTCTTCCTTTCACCTTCTTATCCGAGATTGAATATCTCTCCCGAACACCTGGCAGTTCCTGGACCCTTTCCCGTTTTAATTCCGCATTTAAGTGTCAGGGACGGGTATAAGCCACCCGTACATGTCATTATTATTCATGCACTGAAGCATAAACTTCCAAATGGGTGCTTAGGGTTTCGATGGGAACTTGATGTGTTCCTTACTAGGATATGTTTTAATCCCACTTGTTTTTAGTTGTTTACTGAACTCTTGGTTTACCCAGTGCTGTTTGGCTTATATCTGGTCAACTCAAAAGGGGGTCGAATAAAAGGAAAACAACGTGGTTTATTTGCACAAAAAATTAAGATAAATTTAAAAACATACATGGATCCTCTTCAGAGTAATCAAGATCATGGATCAGTGTAAAGATATGACTTTTGACTGAAAAAGAGGATCCAAGTATCCTAGAAACAAATTTGTATGTTCTTAAATTTACTTTAACGCTTCGTCCAAATAAATCACGTTGTTTTTCTTGAATGTTTAACTCAAAAAGGGTTCTGAATTTTTAATTATTCAGCTAAGGTTCCTCTCGAGGGAGTACAGAATTACTGCCAAACCTCAAAATGTCCATGAGTTAGCATTCTCTTAGTTATTTTAACAATGAACTATTTCAGCACAAAAATTCCTCTTATCTGTCATTCTTAAATTAACTAAAGCTTCAAAATAATAGTCGTGATTGAACTATTTTTTCCTAAGACTTAAGTCGTTTATTTAATGATGTCTTTGAGAGCTCCTCATCAAATATCAATTCAACAACTTATTCTCAGTTTAAATCTAAAAAAAGAATAAGTTTCGTAACTGCACTGATAAAATAGCGCTTACTATAGAAAACTCACAAGAGATATCATTTTCTTCTCAACTCCATTCTTCTTTCCCTGGATAATACCATAGCAGCCAATTTTTTTTTCTCCCTCGCCAACTCGGCCAAGAATTTCTTCCAATTACAACCCAAACATTCCTCCTGAAAATCAGCGGGAAAAAAATTCGAGGATTTGAAATGATCGATACCCCCTTTTTTTTCTCTAAAACCGAAGGAAAAAGGATGAAAACTTCTTCTCTATTTATCGGAGTAATTGGAGGAAAAAAAGAAGATAAAGACTTCTCTCAGCAGTACTACCTGTTGTTATATCCCAGCACCGGAGCACGTTCTCTGGGGAAAGGTTAGAGGTACTAGTTGTTCTTTCTCTGCTGCTGTTTATTACGGCGGTGGCGGATTTCTATGGATTCGCTGTTGGAAATTGGGAGAGCTCAGGAATTGTTGGTTTGAGGATAAAGATGGCGGGGTATTGCAAACAGACGGCTTGGGTTCGTTAGGGATGAAGCGAAGGAATTAGCACTTGCTCTGATGGCATGGCTTGTTTTTACTGCTTGTACTTTTACGGGGTATTAATGTTTGGATTGGCCTTCTTTTATAGAGAACTCACTAAAAGATTTTATTTTTTCCTTGGTTGTTATACTCTTGTGCAAGGTTTAGTGATATTAGGGTAAAGTACCCGGTGTAAAACCTGTATTTTCAATTCAACTGTTGATAAAATTTCCCCTCTTTCAACTCAAAGAAAACATAAGGTGGTGGAGTATACCCCCCTTCAGATTTTTTTCAAAAATGTATTCGTTAAAAAGAGTAGACAGAATTTCGTAACTAATTCAAAATAAAAAAGGCACATCAATATACCTATATGGGTGTAGCATTTGTAAAATAAATAAGATTCCATCAAACCCTTTGAATATTTCCTTAGTAACATAATACATTTGTAACTAATAATGATAATAGTAATAATAATACAGTTATATGTACATGCATTTTATAGATTGAATCAAATTTCAAATAGTAAATTAGGAGGCATGATTTCTTATAAAGCAATGTAAATGTTTTCACAAATATTTTTTAAAATGATAGTTCTAAAAGTTTTTACAATGTATGGAGGCATACTTTTTTCACTTCCCCCTTTACCTTTCTAGGTAAATGATTTCTTCTTTGACACTGTAGTCTTGTAATTATTTTGTTGGTTCTTAATAACCTTCCTAATTAATGTTTAGTGTAAACTATCAAATAATCGAGCAAGGTGACTACAATCCATCATCAATTATTAAAAAAAACTGTAATCTCTCAGAAGATCGGTCAAGCATATCTCTTTATAATAAGTTGCAAAACACCCTCCAGGTGTTCGGTGAAAAATAGCACTTTTGATTGAACTGTCCATCTAATACATTCATTAACTTAATGAATTATACGAAACTATGCGATCCCAAAATTCTTTCTTCTGATGTCAAACAACCAAGCCTCTAGCATTAGTCAATACACCATTCATAATTATCTCTTCTGCCAGGGTAAAAGAATTTCGGAAAAATTAACTATAAGCCAAACCATCTTTCATCCATTATATCTACTGTCCGAATCCTATTAAAAACCTCAGATAGCTTCGAGTTGACACACGAGCAAATCCACATGCGTTCTATGTATGGCAATTGTGATGGATTGTCTTTAAAAGGCAAGTCCGACGGGTTTATCGTACATGGAAAAGATCATGGCTGTGAGAAATGAGTTTTTAATAACTTAATTCCAGGGATTATGTAGTTTTCTTTTATGCTCAGATTGAATTCGAACATCTGGAGAGATTATACCTCTTTGAAATAACTGGGTGGGTCTTGGATCGTTTAATTGGCGGTGGTCATCTTCGGCTCTACGTGTCGCACAGTGACGTATGAAGCACGATTTTCCAATTAATGCTTCACATTGTTGAAGATGTTCCTCTTCTCGTAAACAGCTCTGCCGGTTTTTGTGCGTGAGTGGTCCTAAATTAACCCCAGTGTCGTTATATCCATACCTTCTACCTGCTAATTTTCCGTATTGTTGGAAATCAGTCATTTTTTTATGTAGTGGTAATGAAGATGGATAAGGTTAAACGAGGTTTTTATTACTTTAACCCAGGAAACTATTTATGTTGTGAAAGATTGAATTTTTATTGGTTTCGTGACTTGATTCACAGGTAGGGTGAATGAAAAAGTTTAGTTTACAAGAACGTCCCTGCTTTATTATCAGTTTCTTTAAAAAGAAAATTTTTCAAGTGTAAAGATAGGTAATTTTGTATCATGTAATTTATTCTACAGCCTACATCTTTTCTGTCAAATGCTTTTTAGTTATCCAAATCATGCAAAACTATGATTGGAGATCAGTAGAACTGCTTTTAAAAAGGGGAATTGGGAAAAAGTAAGTAACAAAATAAAAAAAAGTAATGAAATATAATTACTGCATTACCTGATAACAAATTTTGTAACCCTTAAACTAATTATTAAAATTTGTTTCCGGAAATTATAATATTGCTATTTTTCCATCTTGTGTCATGAAACTTGATTGAGTTAAAACTTAAGTAGTCACAATTAATTCGGTATGTTGTTACTGCAGAAATAAAAGAAATGATAAAGTTATGGATTATAAGAAAAACATCCGACAAAAAAAAAACCTTTGTTTGAAAACCACAACTGAATAGCTTAATTAAAGCTACATATTCCACCCACATATTCTTTCCTACAAAAGATAATTAATCTTGCATTTTTTTTTTTAAATTTCTTCGTAGGGATTAATGACTCAAAAACTAATGACTTTAAAAAATTACTGAAGCATTTTTTTTAGCCTTTGGATCACCGTGTAAGTAAAATAAATTTGAAAGATGGCCTTTATGCTATTCAGACGAAGCTTTATTATCACTAAGAAAGAAGACGTTTTCAATAAGACTTGTCGCAGACGTTTTTGAATAGAAAAGGGAGATCAATATGTAAGGAGGTTTTGTCATCTCCTTGAATCATTATTCCTGATCCTTTGAGAATAGACCTCTTCAATTTTTCTCATTTTGTGAAACAAATTCAAATTTCTTTTTCCTTACTAATTATTTTAATCAACAGTTTTTGTGCTTAAGAACAAAACACAAAGTTCGGGCATCACATAAATATTTTTTTTGAAACTGTAGTCTCTAACGATTAATTTTCGGCGTATGAAAATATTTCTGAGGTTATATATTTGAGCCCAGCTTTGTTATATTTTTTCTTTAAATTGTTTGGTTTTATGTTCTTTTGTTCAATTATTCGGTATTTGTGAGGAGTTTGTTAGTATTAATGTTTTGTTTTAGAATACCTGTTGATGGTTTAAAAACTTAAATAAGGGTCTAATGAGAAATATCAAACTCCCTTATCCTTAATCCATAAATTAAATTATATTAAGCATGGAATAAACTAAGGAGATACATAAATTCCTTGAAATATTATTAAAGCTAATAAAACTGTAGTTAAGTTATGGTAAGTTAAAGTTTAAAAACTAAAGATACAAAATTATAAGGAAAATGATAAGTAAGCAGTGAACTAAAATCCGGAATAAGCTTAATAAATTAATAGAACCACCAAGAAAACACTACTAAGACTAAAAAATTATAAAATTTAGAAACTCTAATAGCCATATTTACAGCAATTAGCGTCTGTGCTAATAACCAGCCAGTAAAGAAAGAAAAATTAGCCTTCCAACTGACTATGATTGGTTAAACCCTTCTTTGATCATTGAATTTAATTTAACACAAATGCTGATGGCTGTGGATATGACCGTAAATGTTATAATGGCAATCATTAAGAAAGCACTAAAGAAAATTATAAATAAGAAACTAATTCATGAAATAAGTTACCCTATCATTTATTTATAAATTTCTAAATAACAGCGTCGCCAAAATAAAATACATTTTGTTACATCGCTCAAACACCATAAAAGAAATCCCAAAAAATATTTACTTCTGGCGCCCAAGTAGCGTTAAAAAGCATGCATTCCCACCGAGACAGAGAGAACCCCTGTGAGGCGAACCATGACTTGAAATATCGCCAGTTGTTAAGTCGTACCTCTACTTTGGAGTAAAGCATTTTCATGCGTAGCTACGTGTCTAAATATGTCAGATGAAAAACCCCTGACATTTTTTGCGGATGGCACTCTCTTATTTGAGCTTTTGGACAAACATGCCTTTTTAAAGACGTTTTGAACTGAAATCTGTGGCGAAGACTCATTTTTTGCCAGGTAACGCACTTCCTCTTCTTCAAAATTCCTTCTTTTTGCTGTAATTTTTAAATGTGTTATATTGTTAACCTGAGGAAAGAAAATTTTTTATTCCCTCACTGTGGTTTTAATGATAAATTTGGGTATTGTAATTTGAAAAGTAGTTGTAACTTGTGAATTGAGAAACCGTTGTGCATTAATTGTTAATCAACCCTCTTAGCTGATAACATTTGGAAAAAATAAGAATGTTGTCGATTTTTTATGTAAATTAGGGAAGTTTAACCTGTTTTTAAACCAGAGGGGTGAACTAATTATTACTTCATATCAAGCCGTTGAACGCCCTGTTCCTTGCCATGAAATCAAATTCTTAGACTTAACAATTTTAAGCACTATTTATACCCTTCTCCACATTTCAATGGCGATATTACATGTTTTCATTTGAAACTAATACTTTACTCAATCAGATCTGTTTGGTTTAACTATACTTTTATTCATATACTTTTGGGAAATCTTTGATTTCATGGAGACGGTCTAAAAAAAGCTGGCCAATCTTGGATTAAGAACACCTACATCTTAAACTGAACAAAACCATTTTCTTTACTAATAAATTGTTTTCATCTTGATTTCTGGTGTGCTACCAGAGGTAGATTTATAAACTGAAATCTCCCAACTACAGTGAAAAAGATATTTTATAAGTGTTATGTCTGATAGATTTGAACTCCTTCCCTACTCCTTGTCACATGTGCCACCAACAATACTGAACCCCCTCCTTCCCCTAAACGTGCCACCTAGTTTATGAATGGCTCCTAACAAACACAACTTAATGATAACGACACTCCACAAAAGATTTTCTGACACCCCAACAATATCTTATACCCTTGGCTGATCCCAAAACCTTATGCACTTTACTGATGGTGGATCGTTTCTCCATCTCTCTCCTCACCCTGGCCGTTCGCCAAATCCGGAAGAGCAGCCTCTTCCTCTCTCATCTCCCCCCCCCCCCAACGACGGGAAGATAGGAAGAAGGGGAACGGCCTAAAACTCGGTATCATCCTCTTATTAAGTGTAAGGCCTTTATAAATAACTGCCTCAGCGGCAGACAGTCAATGGGCAAACCCCCTCTCGGGAGGATCAACTGCTTCAAAAGATCTCTTTCACCTATTTACGTCACTGCAGGTTAGGGTTCGTCTGTGCACTGCTTTGTTTTGATAGAAGTTGGCTTGGTTTCTGTTTTTTTTAAAGGTTGGAGGGTTATTTCCTGTTAGACAGGCACATTGTGATGCTGTCTTGTGGTGTTATTCATTTCTTAGTTTTCATACGTTGTCATTTAGGTTATGTAGCCATCATCTTGTTCGTCTTCTCTGCCCATTTATCTTTAATCTAATAACAGTTTGTGTTTGAAGATTACTCTTACAATAGAGTATTTTCAATCACATGACTCGGACCTAACAACGGCCTTAGCAACAGAAAATGTTACAGTTTTTTGCCCTACAGAGGTTAACAGTTACAGAAAATGACTAGCCGTGGAATTCTTCTATTGGAGCATTTGCAATCACGTGATCCCATACCTAAAAACCGCCTTAGCAACAGATAAACAACGGCCTTAGCAACAGTTAAAAGCCCTACAGAAGGTACACAGTTAAAAGAAAATAACCGGTTGTGACGTCACCTGAAAACACTCTATAGAGCATTTTCAATCACATGACTCGGCCTAACAACGGCCTTAGCAACGTTGTTTTTGCCCGCCAGTGACATCATGTGCGAATGCTTCTATTGGATGCTTCTAGTTCCCGCCCCTAACAACAGCCTTAGCAACGTTGTTTTTGTCCTCCAAGTGACGCCATGTGCGAATGCTCTATAGAGCATTCGCACATGACTTCACACGTGACGACGTGGAGGACAAGAACAACGTTGCTAAGGCCGTTGTTAGGACCGAGTCATGTGATTTAAAATGCTTTATAATATTAGTCGATTAGCCGTACGTTTCAAAAATCATGATAACATACATCCTATTCTTTAAAGGGGACTCAACAATTCATTTGTATTGATTGTAAGTACTTTTTATTTAAAAAATATTGAAATAATGCGTTTAAGTGTAATGTGTTCTAACCAAATTTTTAATTTTCGATTTTTATCTTAGTCTAAAGCGAGTTTAAGGCAACTTAATAAAATATGTATTTAAAAAAATGTCGTCTTCAAAATGACTTTAAAAAGTGGTTTAATTCATTCATTCCTTGCTATGTTTAGTCCAGCAATTATTATCAAACTTGGTACTGTGTGCTTTGCAAAAGCATCTCCGCGTAGATACTATTTATTTTGTAATATTTTTAGTTTTTATCGATTAAGGCTTGATTCTACTAAAAAAAAGTGCTCCACGACAAACATTTGTATTTAAAAGAAATTTCAATAAAAATATTTTCTGAAAACTTTTCCATGTCCCGAAACGTTTTGGAATTGCTGTTTTGGTCCATCCTAGCACTAAATTGGAAGCGAAGGGTTTTTTTTTTTTGCTTATTAACAAATTTAGTTTCCCTTTTTCATTTACTCCCGTCACTACATAACTATTGATTATAACTACTTCTATCTCCACCTCTTTGGCAACTCACTAAAAGCTAAAAAGGTTTAAAAAAAAAAATAATAAACCTCGTCTCATTTAGACCCGACATTCTCATCATCGGTTTGTAAAGGTCTTCCTTTTGAACCCTGGGTTTTATTTTAACTTACTTAGTTGCTAGACTTAAAGGGCGTTGTTTTGGCGGATGAGTTGGTTTGTTTTGAGGGCCGATCTTCCTTTAAAAAGGGAGGCAGATGGCATTTCCGCGTCCCGACTTGCGTCATCGGGCTTAATTAATCCCTCTGCGGGGACAGCTGTTGGGAAGACTGAAGGCGGATAGCCATGGCTCTATCTATAATCACAGCGCGATCGACACGTACGTAATTAGGCAAGGAACTTAAGGCAGGAGTGGATTACCTCCTTAAGGATGAGGTTTGAATGTGTGGAATATGGCCCTTGGATGTGCATTTTGAAAATTCTGGACGAAAATCATTGACAATTTTTTGGTCGTCATACGGTTGTCTTCGGTTTCACTTATATAATAATGAAGAAAAAGTTTGCTTAAAATGGTTTTTATATAATTAAAAAAATATTTTTAAAACGTTTCTAGAACATTGACGTGAATTATATGGAGGTTGCTAAGCGGTTTTGATAAGGATGGTTTTTTTTTAAGATTCTGCTTTTGTACTTATGTTACTGGTTTTTCTCAGGAAAAATATCCATATCAGCATTTTGGGATCTTAGCAATTCTATTTTTGTTTTTTAAAAAGTCTCATTCTGAAGGACTTTAGGGGGTATCTGTCACTCATACCAAAAAAACGTTGATAGACCAGTTAAAGAAATAGATGTCTGTAATTAGGTCCATATATGTTTTTCACGTAGACCAGTATAAGACAGGGATGATTCCTTCTCTATCTTTTCCCTCTTTTTTCTATGTTTCTCTCTTTTCACTTATTCTCTTTTTCCTCTTATCTCTTCTCTCTTTTCTCCTGTTTCTCTCTTGTTCCCCTTTTTTCTATTCCAGGGTCGGCAACTGGCGGACCGCGGTCCCCATCCAGACAGCATAAGGCTATTTCCTGGACCGCCAAAACATTTTGAAAATCATTAATAATGTATTCTTACACAATAAAAATCAGTTTGACCCGCCTCTTAATGGTCAAATTTCAAAACATTTCCTGTGGGAAACCCCCAGACCCAAGGAGAGGACAGTGATGGGAAGAAGCGACCAGCACTCGCGTCATAAATCACAGCAGTGACAGATATTTGACAGCCGATGATGGATGTCCTGTCCGTGCATAGTAAATGGCGCATTGATTTCTCCACTGCCCCCCCCCCCCATCTATCGGAGAGCCTTTATTCAGCCGTCAGGATCTCTATGGTCAGGATCGAGTATAAGTCCAAACCCTGGGTGTCAGCACCTGTTTTTTTACATAAAGCTCTTAATAATAACATACACGTACTAATATAAGAAAATAATTCACAATAATTCATAATTCATAATAAATATTCAATATAAGAAAAAGTTCCTACAATGATTTTGAGTCAAAATTTAGGAGAAATGCTGAAATATTAGTATGTAATATCTTTCTAGGCAATAAATTAAGGTTTTGTAAAGGTAAATTTTTTTAGGGGAGAAATACACCAAATTCCTTGCCCATCACCCTCTCAATATATTATTGTTAACAGTCGGCCATTCGTTTGAGCGATAGCCTTATAAATGTCTTCTAAAATATATTTTGAGTAGTGTTCGGCACAAGTTAACTAGAACTAGTTGCAACTAGTAGTTAACTACCGATCAACTAGTAGTTAACTAGTAGTTTAACTACTTTTGGTTTAAACTAGTTTAACTAGTAGTTGAACTACTTTTTTTAATAACTACTAGTTGAAACTACTTTCAAATTTTCAACTACTTTTTAAAAAAATTTTGTTTAAAATTTCAAAATTATCAAAAAATGTTATCAAAATATACAAAATATTTGCTATTTATAACTACAGTGTCATGGTAGAGTTCTCAAATACCATAACCAGAAATAAAGCACCGTTTTGAGCGAAGCATAAAGTTTTTTGTGATATAGGTAAGAAAGATGTTTGGAATTTGGGCAAAAAATAGGTTATTAAATTAAATAGACTAGTTAACTAGTAGTTAACTACTTTGGGAAATAGTTAACTACTAGTTGCAACTAGTCCCAGGAAAAAATAGTTAACTACTAGTTGCAACTAGATTTTCCCAGACTAGTTAGTAGTTGGTAGTTAACTACTTTTTGACCACTAGTTGCCAAACACTAATTTTGAGTAACTTGATATGTAAATAGTGTTGCTGTGATTTGAAACGGATTTAATAGCAATTAACAGCAGTTTCTTAATTTAAAAATTTAACAAAGTACCTATTTTTTCTCCGGACCTCGATAAAAATTTTCAAAATTATTTGGACCCCAAGCAAAATTACTTGCCGACCCCTGCTCTATTCTATTTCAATTTCCATTCTCCCTCTCTTTTGTTCTCTTTCTCATTTTCTCACATTCTCTTCTTTTCTTTCTATCTCTCTCTTTTCTCTGTTTTTCTATGTTTCTCTGTTTTTTCGTTTGTTGTTTCTATTTTCTTTCTCTTCTTCCGTTTTCTCTCTTCTTCTCTATTTTCTCCCCTTTTTTATATTCATACTATTTTTCCCCCTTTTTCTTCCTCTTTCTCTCTATTTTTTTTTCCCCTCTTTTCTATGTTTCTTTTTTTATTAATATTTTTTTATGTCAACTGGAATTTCTAAATATCAGAATACCATTCTGTACCTCTCCTCTACTAATATTTTAACAAAAATCTTATTCCACAAATTTTCAGTTTTTTTATTTAACATTCGTCCTTTGTTACTTTTTTAAACCCAAAAATGTTATAAAAGAATTTCTCTAAAAACGAGAAATTTTACATCAAGCCGACTAAAAGAATAAACCTAAAGGATCTCAAAGTATACTATATTTAGACTTCCGGAGGGCTGTAAAGGGCCTCTTCCATTTTCAACCTGTCTTGTTGCTTTTCTAGAACATTTGTCTTAGATTTGCTCTCTCTAGTTCTTACCAAACGTTTTCTTAAACTTTGGAAATGTTTTCTTATAAATAATTTTTCCAATTTTTGTTGAAGTTTCATTATAAAAATGTTAGTGGCTTTTCCATGAAATAAAAAATAATATTTTAGTAAATTGAACAATTTATCTCTCTTGCTGAGCTCAGTCGTACAAATACAATTTTACTTGAAAACAAAAATTGGCATTCAATATGAACTAAACAGTCTGTCGTTAATTTAAAGGTGGTACCATATTTGAGTGGCTCGGAATGGCAGGTTTTCAAAAATACCCAATTTGAATAAAATTAGGTTTGTGATATAGAGCATTTTCAATCACATGACTTTACCTAACAACGGCCTTAGCAACGTCGTTTTTATCCTCCTGTGATGTCATGTGCGAATGCTTCTATTGGATGCTTCTATTTCCCGCCCCTAACAACAGCCTTAGCAACGTTGTTTTTGTCCTCCAAGTGACGTCAGGTGCGAATGCTCTATTTTTTTAGATATTTTACTTTTAGTGAAGTGGGTGCCGTGAAGAAAAGATTCGCCTTTGTCGCATGGAACGAATCATTCTTCTTGAAGTATAATTAAAAAAAAAAACTTGAAAGCTTCTTTATCAATCCCTTAAAAAAGTAGAAGGTATTTAAATGTTTATAATGTTGTTTTGTTCAAAACCTCAAAACAATTTATTTAAACTTACTAATTGGCCAGTTTTAGTACAAACATATTTTTCAATGTTCAAAAATCTTCTTCGAATCTGTTTTTAAAAATTTGGAAACTTTTACCCATATCTCTATTTCACACTAAACTTTTGGGGTTTAAAAAAACTGGTTTCGAGTTAATTGGGCAGTTCTAATATAAACATCTTGAAATTTTGAAACTTTACCTCAAGCTTTTATTTCACACTACTTAGCATTCCAATTTTCAAAATAGGAAAGTGGTAATTATTTAAAATCTACACCAAATAAACCGTACAAGAACATTTTTTCGAACCTAATTGGACAGTGTGGATGGGGTTGATAAAATGTTAGATGATTTTGTAACAACAGGAATCTACCTCCGACCAAATCCACTAAAAGAAGGAAAAAAAAAACAACTTTCATGCGTCTCTTTAAGGAAATTAAAATGGACGTCATCAGGAAATTTTCCTCTAGAAATTAACAGAAAACAATGAACGTTCGGCATTGGATTAATGCCGATGAGAAAATGTTCGTTCTTTTTCGAGTGAGACAGTTGTGCAAATTGATTATGGTGGTTACCATAGTGATTGGAGAAGCTCTTTGAAGTGAAGTGTAAACTGTTGCTTCGAGGTACAGTTTTGTAGAGGGAGAATAAATAATACGTTTCAATTTCAGGATCTTTCAACGATGGAGAGATTTTTTTCACAGTACGATACCCTGTCCTAAGCGATGCCGAAATTTTTTTTAACGTATTTACACAAACTGTTCTCGAAGCGGACTGATTGGTTCGTAAATACCAAGTAAGAAGTTTTATTATAGTTTGTTCTTTGTGACTTTTGCTTGAGAGGAGCAGCTAATAATAATCAACTTAGTTGGAATGCCACGGATATTTTTATTAAGTAGTTGGGCATTTTTATATTGCGTTGATATCTTGGATGTTTTTTGGTAGAGAGTAAATATTTTGTAGGAATTATGTCCGTTAATTTGTTTTAGATTATATTTACACGGTGTTTATTTTTCAGAAAAAGTAGTTCTGTCAATATTTGTGTTTCAGTGTTTAGATAACTGTTAAAAAAAATATCTCAAAAGCAGAAAATGTTTTAATTAAGTACTTTGTGACCTTCTCTAAGGGTTTGTTTAACTCTGAATAGTAATCTTTTTGTGTTTTTAACATCAAAATTATGTGTCTACAAACTACGGTCATATTCCGTTTTGAAAAATGTCGTTTCATATATTTTATTAGTATCTTTCGATGACAGTTATAACTTTACTTTTTTCCTCTGAAGTAAAAGATAAACGTAAATACAGCACAAATGTAAGTTGGAGTAGAAGCTCTATTTTCACGAAGTGCCCGTTTATTCCTAACATTTTCTCTATTTACAAAGCCTGTAATTATAAACTTGGAGTATATACTGAATTCAATTATTCTCTTCTAAAGAAAGTCGATCTGTGTGACCTCCATCCGAAACTTTTAGAAAATTTGCCTTTTAATATTAAAAAAATAACAAAAAAGAGACCGACTTCAAAAATGCGCCTAAAAGTGAGAAATAATTTTTATCCAAAAAACAACAATACTACTTTTTAACATAATTTTTGAAGTCGAAACACTTTCACAATAAATTAACATTCCTCGCTAATATTTAAAAAGGAACACGTTATTAGCATATAACATAAGATAAAAGAGGGTTTACAATTAAAGGCACAATAAAGTACTTAACTGTTTTCTTTTCTTAACTTAATAAGAAAAGGCGACCTGCCTTTTTTTTTTTGGAAAACATAAACATGACGAAAAGAGTGCAGTTCAGACCTCTCTGCTAGTAATATATGAATAGGGAATAGGGTATTTAGAATTACTAACAAACATGTGGTTTCGTTACCGCATGCTATACGATGTTATAAATTTTGAGCAGTCTTATGAAAATTAATCTAAAAAGAAAAACTATTACAGCCATAAATTATAATATAATAAACATTTTCATTGTTAGCGAGGAATGTTAATTTATTGTAAAAATGTTTCGACTTCAAAAATTATGTTAAAAAGTAGTATTGTTGTTTTTTGGATAAAAATTATTTCTCACTTTTAGGCGCATTTTTGAAGTCGGTCTCTTTTTTGTTAAAAATTAATTTATTTCACTCTTTTTATATCAAGTCGACTGCGGCTCTAGAAATTTCTTGCCAAAAGAAAAAAAAATTATCCGCCCGACCCACGACTCCTTCGGCGTCGTTTAAATGAAGTTTTCTTTTTAAGAAATATATTTTTTACTACACGGTTTTATAAGGTTCAGTCGGTATTTATTCCCCGTTTCAATAATCTGACTCTTATAGCGGTGAGTAAGCTCGCCACATGTTTTTGATTTATTTATTATAACTCCTCTGGTATCCGCTAGAGGGCGTTTAAATTAAAATGGGACCAACTTGAAAACAATTCTAATCTAATGCAACAAACCGCGTCCAAATCGGTCCAGTAGAACATACCAAAAGGGCCTGGCAAAGATTCAACATTTATATTCGACCAATTGATAACCTCCTCCTTTTTTTGAAGTCGGTAAAAACTAACTTTAGCTCAACTCAAACTCACTTTCAAAAACTTTTAAACTCATTTATAGACATTTTGGATCCTTTGAGTGAAAATTTAGAGAGAACTACCCCTTTCTACGTTAGAGAATTTTCAAAGAAGAAAAAATACATGGAAATTCAAGAACATTTCGGGGAGGGGTTAATCATGTAAGCTCCATTTTGGATACGGATCTTGATTACACTTCGTTATCGTTATAAATATTCTTGCATGCAGTTTCCTTACCTTAAAAAAAAACATTTTTCGCCACACTTTCATGAAGATCTCAGCGATATATCATCAAGTGAAAACACGAATTTTAAACAACTAAACTCTTCGGTTAATAAATCACTCTAAATTTCACCTGGCCTGCCAAACATTTTTCTTGCACCAAATATCTGGCCCTCCGAGCACTCTTCTTGTAGCCATCCGGGAGTTCATTCAACAAATTTGGTAAAACTCCTGATCGAAATCTAGACTTCCCTATTACGAACCTGCATAAAATCCTTCCGCAATTAAAGAACGTTTCAATCCATCAAATTTCTTAAACGAGTGAGCCCTTATGAAGCGATCATCAGTCCATTCAATTAAGGAGCCGTTCTCTCGCCAGCGGCACCACCCCAGACCCAAGTGAAGATATCTACACGCATCCCGTACCCTTACAACCATCAATTTTCGCAACCATCTTTCATTAATCACGTGCCCCGATGCCCCCTTTCTTGCCTTATATCCAGGGGATTTATGCAATTATTTGACTTATTGTATATTAATGATAGAGCCCGGCGTCTTCGGGAGTCTACCGCAGTGCGTGTAATCGCCCCCTTTCCCCCTTGCAATCAATCGGTTTTCGTTTGGTCAGTGTAATTGCTGTGTTTTTAATTACATGGTATGTATTTTTTTTGTCAGTGGATGTTTCTATTCTGATGTGAGACGTAAGTATACCACCGCTGTGTCGTTTAGAGGCCGATTGTAGAAGACTGTTTTTTGTCAGGTCGCAATTCACGCTGTTGTGATTTTTATTTTCTTAGTTCTGCATCTCGATCCACAAGATTTTATCGTTCATTCAATATTGACAGTCGCGTTTTTATCTGTCTGCTGTTTTTCGATTTGAACTGACCCCATAAAGCTGGAGTTCAAAATGCAAACAAAAATGATGGTTCAAATGATATAGGAGAGATAGTGGTGGAGTGAGCAATGGTAACTGAAAAGAATGGCTAAGATAATTTCCAGAAACACCACCAAAGACCACTGTCCCATGATGGCCGAAATCAAGTGACCACCGTCACGTGATAGCGGGAATTCAAAGTTTTTCTCGTGGCGATGGCGGTCGGACTATATCTACTCTTTTTCGGAGTCGATTCAGTGGAAATGCTAATGCTCACTAAACTTCTATAGCAATGTAAATTTCTAGTATAAACACAACGCAGCACTATTTTACAATAATTGAAATCATAATGAATAATTTTGCGAAACATTTGCATGTTTGACCCTTCCCCACGCTTAAAGCTTTCCCTTTAAGCTATTTCAGGTGAAATATTTATATCCCTAGACTGTAATGAAATCTAAAAATGATACTAATAATTAAATAAGCCTATTTAGCCAAAATCCAGTTAAACAAGGCATGAAAAAATCATAATAGGGACTCGACAGAAAAACACTATTCATAGTTCAAAGGAATTTTTATTATATGTTTCAATTTATTACCCAAGTTTTTATTACTACAGTCGACTCCGTTTATTGTGATCATGGTTAAATGACATTAATCGGTTAATTTTATCAAAATTGACTGGTCCCAGTAGCTCCTATTTAATTTAACCCAAAATGTATCGTTTTATGTGTATCGTTTTCACTTAATGTTATCAACATATGGAGAAATCCCTTAAAAACCTCACCTCATTTCTTCCCCGTTTTAAGGCTAATTTTAATATATAATCATACAAAATGAGTCATTAATTTATTAGTGTGTATGTTCCACTGTTTCCACTGCCATATTTTTCTTTAATAAGGTAAAAGTTTCAAAATACCTACTAGGTAATCTTTATAAGACTACGTAGGTAGTACGTAGTGCTGTTTGAAACTTTCTAGTATCAAATCACTTATAGAGTGTTTTCAGGTGACGTCACAACCGGTTATTTCCTTTTAACTGTGTACCTTCTGTAGGGCTTTTAACTGTTGCTAAGGCCGTTGTTTATCTGTTTCTAAGGCGTTTTTTAGGTATGGGATCAGGTGATTGCAAATGCTCCAATAGAAGAATTCCACGGCTAGTCATTTTCTGTAACTGTTAACCTCTGTAGGGCAAAAAACTGTAACCTTTTCTGTTGCTAAGGCCGTTGTTAGGTCCGAGTCATGTGATTGAAAATGCTCTATTACTACTATTATCAATCAGATGTTATCATTCTACTCTTGGACAAAAGTGATCCCATTAAGGGAAGTCGACTGTATTAGAAGAATTGTTTAAAAATAGCAGCCGATTTTTTTCCCTGTAGGTATCTTTCTTTACTTCTCATCAAAATCTATTAAGGCCGTTTATTACAAAGCAGAGATCTGGTAAAGTGGGAAATCTACTGTAATTGGAATGACATTAGGTACAGGGATTTGACAATGTTGTCGCCGACTGTGATCGTGATGGCAATTTTAAGTTTCCATGATGACGACTGTCACATGCTTTCACGTATTTGCTTGGGAAAATATATTGATTACGGTATTTAAGATAGGACTTAAGTGGATAATTCGCTTCAGTAAAGTGGGCTGTTAGATAGAGAAACTAATGCATTTAGTTCCCACGAAGAAATCTTAAATGACCAATCATTATCACCTTTTGGTTTTACTTGTTCAAAAAGTCCTGATCTTAATTATGTACTTGTACAGTGAATGGCTGAGATGCCAAAGCGTTATTATAGCAAAAACATTATTGCAATCCAATCTCTATTTCACCTTCCTCTGATAAATTTTCTTACTTAATATATTTCACCCAGAGAATACATTTTCTTCTCTTTTTGGGAATGTTTAAAATATTTTTTTTAAATTTTGAACCCAAAACCCTACTAATACAAAATTGTATAGAGCTAGTTCCCAACTGTAACTTAATTCAAAATGCATCAATATCACCTGAATATTCCTTAGAGAGAATTATGTTTATATCTATTTTTTTACTTTTATCAAAGGAGATTAAAAGTTTTAGACGATAAAAGAGAATAATGCAATAATTTAATATTAGAATAATGGAAAAATTGAATAAGGAACTGCTACCGCCCCCCCATAATTCCAACTCTCTTTGAATGTTATGTGGTTCCTTAAGAGCAGTTTTCTGGGATAGATTCCTTTTTAATTTCTCCATTTACTGCATCTTTATCTCCGTGATAATTAATTCTGTAACACATCTGTGCAAAAGGGATATACCGACCACTGCTTTATGGTTTGTTGTTTTTCTGCTTTAGTAGCACGTGGGGCACGTAACACTGCTGTCGTATCCGTTACTTGCATGGAGTCATGTGTCAGACAGTATTTGCGCCACGGAGGAAGCATTTGTTTTGTTTAGGTGGTAATTGTGGTAGCAACTTTCGCCGGATCTGACGCAATAAACAACCGTAGTATGGCTTGTAAAATTTTTTAAACGGCGCTGTTTCTTAAAGTTTAAAGGGAGAATTCTTATAAACCTTTATCAAGTTACATGAATGGCTTTTAAATGTTAACTGTCTTTCTTTTTCTACGAAACTCACTTCCTTAGGGTTTTCAATATACATTCTAACCGGCCTCTAAGCGTCACCGGTCTCTAAGAGGAGAGTGGGGCTCCTTGGGACACTCCACTTTTCAGATGCAATTTTATAGTTATGAACTCGTGCTTATAGGTACTAACAAATGATCCTAAAATCTACGTGTTTTGGAATCTTTGGTGGGTCTGGGTCATTATTTATATCAGTTTTCTTGTTTTTCATGATGCAAAGTAACAATCACTTGTAGTTTAAAAAGATATTTTTTAATAAATGATATTTATTTATGTTATTATAATTATGTTGAGATTAAAATATGCGCATCCATTAATATTTTAGAAAAGAAAAGGAAAATCTTTTGCTAAACCTAAAAGAGTATAATTGAGTTTAATATCCAAAGCGTCAAGTGGGGCACCTTGGAACACTCAGGTGTGGGCCAATTTGGGACCTGTTAAAAAGATACCCCAAAATTTTCAAGAATAAAACAAAATTGATTTTTATTAAAAAATTAAATAATTTAAGAATTTAGAGGATTATAATTTAGAAATTGGTGCAAAAAACATTTCTGGAAGGAAACAAAAAAATCAGTGATTTATGTAATGACAAAAATGAGGAAATCAGTGAAAAATTTTGAATGTAAAATATTATTGATGGCTAATTTAAAATTCTTAAGCATAGCTTTATTATAATTTAAAGTGTTATTTTTAATTTTTCAAAATAACATAAGTTTTTATGTTATTATTAGAAGTGTCCCAAGGTGCCACTATAGTGGCCCTCTTTAACGTTCGTTAACTAATAATAATAACTAATAGTTAACTAATAGTGGCCCTCTTTTAACGTTCCAAGGTGCCCCACTAAGTGGGGCACCTTGGAACGTTAAAAGAGGTTTTTTAAATTTGTTATTATGATGCGCAAAGGACTAAATTTAATTTATTAGCTGCGTTTGAATAAATATAACGGTATAAGTAAAGTAGAAAAATAATTTAGTAAAAAGTGTCCCAAGGTGCCCCACTCTCCCCTATTGTTAAATCCCAGTCTTTCTTAAAACCTGGTTATTATATTTAGTTTAAAATTTTGGGCGATTACCTAAAGTCTCAGAAGGGGTGTGTGTGATCTCCCTCAGATTCATGAATTCGACTCATAAAAATAGTGCTTAAACTCATATTTGGACATTTTAGACTCATGGAAGCCGTCCAGGGTTGGAGACTGTCTTGCCTTTTCGTTTCGCTGAAGAATTATTAAGGAAAGTCAGTACAAAAGCAATAATCAAACAACTAATCAAAACTAGAAAGAGCTGAGGATAAATTATGACCCGCTAAAAAAAGCATTTAAAAAATCTAGTTAACTTGTATTTTTCTCGTTTTATTAAAGTTAATCAGAAAAACGAAACATTTGGTCAGCGGGATAGTGATACAGAAAGCGGGACTTTTGATGGTCACATTAACATAGAAGCTTCCAACGCGTACTCTGAAAATAGAATATCTTTGAAGTTAAGCGAATAGGTTTTATAACTCATTGTTCCAGCATCTCGGTAATGAAATTTTTGAGTTATGGCTGTAGTTGTAAAAGAATACGGATTGACCTTCAGGGGCTTATACATGCACAGTGCACAGTGATGTATTTTTGACCTGCTCAGCTCATGCAATGCTTGTGTTTCTCCCTGTTTCTAGGAAAAATGGAGGACATTTTGTTTTGAAGAATTGCTTTTATTCATTTGCCGGTAGAGAGCAAATTTATCTTGTGTATTCTTGTGTGTGGTTTAAAAAAATAACCTCTTACATCTGTTCCGACAGGTCTTCTCTGCACATAGTAGTTTCCTTTTTTTTAAGGTTCAGGATGATGGATGTTTTTGAAGTAACAGAAAATAATAATAATTTCTTTGTGTTTAGCTTTTTTATGTCCTACTATCAACATTCACTGAACAGATGAGTTTGGTCGAATATATTCAAGTCGGTCAAAATATTTATCAATCACAACTTAGTAATTAAGAGTACCCCAGCCAAAAAAATCTGCAAAATTACTTTAAAAACGTCTTAAGTTTAGTTTTCTTAAAGAAGTATGCTGTTATTATAAGGCAATAGGAATTTGAAGCCCTTCAGCATCTAGGTCTGCAGTTTTTCTACAGATATTTCGCAACCATTCTAAAGACGTCTTGAAAAATAAACCTGCAGTTTTCTGAAGAAACTGCAGACAAAGTGCTTCAATTCCCTTCACTTATTTTGAAACAATTTTGCAGAATTTTTTTGCTGGGACATTTTAATTTTAACGGTGCCTATGTTGTCGCCATTACGAGTTAGGAACTGCTAATACAAGCCAATCATTATACTGTCGTATGACATGAGAACAGGGTTAAATATTGTTTAAAACAGCTGTTTTAAACGAATTTAAAAAAAAACACACTAATTGTTTAAAACTTTCTTTCATCGTTCCCTTGCTTCAATTCTACACTGTTTGTTTAGCAATTTAAAACAATTTTTTTTTCTTTCTTTGTTGAAATTTTACTAATTTAATTAAATTTATTTTAAAATATCCATTTATAAATGACTTTTATATTCCGTGTTCCTTTCAAAGTCCAACTCTTTCACTTGATTTTTGTACTTAATTGTAATTTAATTTAAAAACACAAAATGGTTCATTTTAAAAATATTAATATTTTAATACTATATTTTACTTAATATTTTAATAAGGCTTTCAAACTTCAGGATTATTATTAAAACATTTAATAATTAAAGGTATCAAGACAGAATGAATATAGTTAAATAAAATTGTAAAATATTAGTAACTGATGTGTGTGTGATTTCCTTTTTTATTTAATTAGGTATAGAGTGTTTTAAGGTGACGTTCACAACCGGTTATTTTCTTTTAACTGTGTACCTTCTGTAGGGCTTTTAACTGTTGCTAAGGCCTTTGTTTATCTGTTGCTAAGGCGGTTTTTAGGTATGGGATCACGTGATTGCAAATGCTCCAATAGAAGAATTCCACGGCTTGTCATTTTCTGTAACTGTTAACCTCTATAGGGCAAAAAACTGTAACACCTGTTGCTAATGCCGTTGTTATGTCCGAGTCATGTGATTGAAAATGCTCTATAGTTTATAACGTTTAAAATGTTTAAAACATGTTTGAAACAAAAATCACGATTCTTTAATTATTAAAAGCTTATTATTTTG
This sequence comes from Tetragnatha montana, assembly GCA_963680715.1. Taxonomy (NCBI): domain Eukaryota; kingdom Metazoa; phylum Arthropoda; class Arachnida; order Araneae; family Tetragnathidae; genus Tetragnatha; species Tetragnatha montana. Next base: position 34,595,039 of record OY796685.1, read on the forward strand.
CTTTATTATTATCATTAAAAACTATATTATTTTGTTTTTTGTTTTATTTTTTTATAAGAAAAGCAATTTTATTTTCAATCCTGATTCTTTTGACTTGAACCACATTTATTCTAACCGACTCATAAATATGGAATATTTTTGAAAAAAAAGACAATAAAATGTCAAGTCAGCTTCCAGTTTTTTTAAAAAAAAAAAAAAGAATAGAAAAGATACAGAAACTCTGTTCCAAGGACTAGTGGAAGGAGATAGTTTGAATGTGTTGAGGGCGATCATATCTTGAAGAAGATTCGTAGTCTGCCATGAATTATTTACGAAGTCGGCGTGGAATGTTTGGAAAAGAACCCGAAATTTCGCGTGGGAGGATGGATGAAATATTCGAATGGAATGGATGTAAATGTCAAAAGTTATTTTTTGTGTGTAGTAAGGAAGAATGGTAATAGCCAGAGGAACTTTTGGATGCATTTAGATCCCGTGAGTTCAAAAAAATTCTAAAGACTAAAAATTCTAATTTCAGTTATATAAATCCCAACTGGGTTAATTCAATAATTAGCTACGGTATTGTAGTCTAGGGAGGGGATTATAAAATAAAATAATTTAATTTTTAAGCAGGTTTAATTAGTTTCCTTTATTTAGTAATCTCTATACCAGGTTTTTTTTCTTTAAAGTTATAATTCCTTTTACTAAACAAGAAAATAGCTCTGATCTACGAAAATTAAGTTATAATTTCGTTCAAAAAATTTATATTTAGTATACTTGAAGCGAAAAACGAAATTCTACAATAAGGATTACTATTATTTATCATCTAAATTTTATAATACTTTACCTGAAAATCTAAATACCGAGAAATCGCCTTGTAAGTTTAAAAAATTGATAAAGTTTTATATTCACAATAGATTATTGTTATTATAGATTATAGTTTTATTAAATTTTCAAAAAATGCTTATCTCTCATATAAAAGCCCACGTCACTCACTGACTCACTGACTCACTGACTCACTGATTCTGGAACGGAACGCTCGCACACTATGATGCCATCTCGCAATAATAATCATAATCATAATCAGAAAAATATAAAAGCCCACGTCACTCACTGACTCGATGCCATCTCGCAATAATCAGAAAAATAAATAAATAAAAGTAATTAAAATTTTAAAATAATATAATAGCTTTTAAATAAATATCTTTCAAGAAAGTTGGTTTACTTAATAAAGGTTAAAAAGTTACTTTTAGGGAAGTTGGTTTCTAATTCAACAATAATAAATTATTAAAGTTAAACTTCTTATTTAATGTATAATTAATAGGAACTTGAAGTAGTAACGAGCGAAGCTCGCATAAAAGGCTAGCCTAGCTGTAAGACCCGGCTTTGCCGGGTCGTAACAGCTAGTTTTGTATAAAAGTCTTACTCTGGAGTTCACCTTGCAATGGTCTTACTTATCTCATAATATACAATAAACGTATTTCATTTTAATGCATTTATTATAATTTAATTAATCAGTACTTTGTAAATTAATTTTTATGAGTCAATATTTTTAGGTTAGCCGTATGCATTTATGTTTTACTTATTCTTCTGTGTCCTTTAGTTACGAAATATTTTGAATACCCCCTTGTACAGTTTACAGTGTATTGAGGCTAAAAAAGAAGCTAGGAAGTGTGAATTAAAATGAAAACACTAGTTATTATTTCGACAAAATGTCAAGTTCTTATCCTTGGAGACAGCCTCTCCACTAAGTTGGTACTTTTTTTATGATGGTAGAAAAGAATATTTTTTCCAACTATCTCCTCGACACCGATAAGGGTTGAAGAAGTCTTTTTGCTTGAGCTAGAAAAGAAAATCCATGATTCTCATAGAAAACAACTGACATTCAAAATTTTCACTGCTCCTGACTAAGTGAGAACTAGTGTAAGATTTTGTTTCGATCGCCTATTGCAAAACAGTTCTTTTCGTGTTGTAAAAAGCGTATGCATCAAAGAGTTCTCGCCCCTCTCCCCTTCAAACTATAACATCCACATTTCTTAAAGAAAAAAAATAAGCAAGCTTTTTTCCACTCGATGTTTAGTACGGCACCACCCGGGGAGTTTCTGACGTTGGCGCTCAAATCTTGGCGACTTGGATGCCTCGAGGGCTGTTCGGGAGTTCCGCCAGGATTGTTCCGTTTGGAATCTTCACCAGTAGGGCGGTCGTCTGCCGTTTCGAACGAGCGATATACGCCGACCCACGTTCGGCTCGGTATTGTTCTTTTTCTGTATGGTTCCATTTCCCGTCACACATGTGTTCGTGAAAGTGTTGATTCAGCTGGTAATGTAGCAGCTGGAACGCGCGTTCGATTGGATTAAAAACTGCCATTCGAAACTTTCACTTTCATGGAATGAATTTATCTTCCACTGACTGAGAAAACGTGGATCTATTTCGAATCTCCAACACGTGCTTTGCGAATTTCCGTGAAACATTTTTTTACGCATCATACTAAAATTATCCTGAATTTTTAATCGTTAAATCTTTCTTTCGAATGTGAAATATGACCCGAAAATATTAGTGAAACATTTTCCCCAGACGAAGTTCAATAACGTTACAACACAGAAAAAAAACTATTCAACACAACAATTTTTGTTGCAACGTTTACCTACGTGGAAATCCCATGAAATAGTGTGTCTGTATAGAGAAACACCTAAACTGAACCCAGAATAGTTTTCCGCTGCTTCGAAAAGGAAAACCGTGTTGTGATAACCATCGATCCATATTTACCCGAGATATCAAAACATTTTGCGGACGTGCCCTGCAAGTTAATGCTTCCGGCTCTTGTCTGGTGGATCAATTCATCGTGATTTGAAAACATGATAACCAGGTAAGAAAATTTATGCCAGCTCCTTGGAATAATTTACTTTGTAGTAACGCCTTTCCTATCTCTGGGGTGTATCTCCTTTTTTAGTATCTAATTCATCTACTTAGTATATCTGGCCACGAAAATGAAGAATCCGTCGTAAATCATTTCTCATAGTCGAATTATTACTTCTTGTTTTCCACCACTGGGGGATTTCATTCTAATTGCAAACTAATATATTATCCCCAACCATAATTTAAACTGAAGGACCAAACGCGCTTTTTTCGAACGAGGTACGGTTTTATCAAAAAAAAAAAAATCTATGCAGCCCAATTAAATTTTATTTAAATTTCTTAGAATCATAACTGTTTTTAAAGCTTGTTAATGTTACATGAATAATAAATTTTTGCTTTTATAATAAATTGGAAAAATTTCAAGAGTTTATATTTTATACAACCTTGTAAATTTATCTGATGATGTGTTTTGGTTTATGGTTCCAATTTTTTAAAAAGTTTAATCTAAAATGGATTACTATGTTGACTTGTAAATTTTGTTTAACCTTAAATATCAATGAAACTTGTAAAAACATTTAAATATCAAATTAAGATTTTCTCTGTATTACTTTTTAGGCCTACACACATGTTTATAACTCCAATTTCTCCTACTTTACTTAAATTTGGCTTCATATTCCCACATAATACCTACTTAAAAATGCACATTTTCCAGAAAAAAAACACTTTCGTAAATTGCAATTTTCCAGTTTTTTAAAACGTTTCTAATGGTGGTCTTTCTTTTCATTCTTGGGGCTGGGGAAAATCCAAGCGGTCATAATAGATAAAAAATAAAACCACTATCGATTATTTTACTGGAAAATGGATTAAAAGGCAGAATTAAGGGAAAAGGGATTTCCCAACATTAAATTTAATTCTACTAATTTTACTTTTTTTTTCGTATGTAATCAGATTCGCTTCCATCTCATTAGCTAAGTGCTTAAATGTAATGCTCTCTAATGGCTTTTAAGTGAATTTGCTGTCGCATCTCTAACGTGACATGTGACCGGGATTCACTTAAGTAAAGAGGTAGAGAATGGAACTTTTCCACTCTGTCGAGTTGTTTTCTAAATTGCTTGGCTGATGCCTTCGTGTTTCTTTTAATTCTATTACTATCCCAATCTAATTTGATGCTATGTGTGCATTTGTGATCCCTTAATTTTATCAAACACAGTAGTTTCCTTCTCAAATAGCACTAATTGTTAACATACATAAAATAATATATGAGGATATTTCTGTTTAATATTAAAATGCTAAAAGCCGCGTACGAATTGTTAAATCATGAATTGTAACGTATGAAACTAATACCGTTTAACAAGATTGAAAACTAAAAGCGTCTAACAATTCGTTTATAGTTGGATATAGATTTGTGTTTAAGATATGCATTAAAATATGTTTCGATAACTCATGTATGGGAAAAGCAGTTAAAATGTAACCGATTATACATTTTCTTTATTTTTCTCAACCTGTAAATATCTATGTATATTTATACTATGTATATCTATGTAAATTAAAATAGTACTATTAAATTCCCTGGAAAATAGCATTATTTTTAATGCATTGTCGTTAGTTTATTGAAATATATTATATAGAAATATATTTCAAAGTGGCCCTGAAAGAAGATACATTTTGAAACTATTCAGGACATAAGTTTAAAATAAAAAACTAAGTACCATAATACATCGTTCTAAAGAGAAAATTATTACGTCTATTTATTATAGAAGTAGGGTGTTTAATTTAATTCCCGGCCTTTCCTTCCCGGAAAATTCCGGGAATGGATTAAATTTGGAAAAATACTTAATGTTAGATATTTTTAAACATGAAACTCCTTCCCGGATTCCTGGAATGTGCATCAACATTTGTTTAAATATGTAAATTGTTTCACTCTATACTTAGCCTACCCCGAAAATGTATTTAAGTATTAAATAGATTTGTCAAATATTGTGCACATTTTCTTTGAAAATATTTTCTTTTATCAAAGTGAAATGTCTTTAAAGATGATACACAAAGTAAGGTAATAAGCATATTTCTTTTTTTACATTCCATCTTAAATATATAAAACTTTGAGTAGTACAAAAAAAGTAAAAATACACAGGCCTAACCTACTTTGAAACTTTAAAATTAATTATGGATGGAAATTAAAACTTTTTTCAGTACCTTCAGTAAGCTTCCTTTTCCTCGTGTGATCTCAAATTAAACGCCTTCCATCCACCTAGCGTTCATTCAATAATTTCAATAATTTTTTAAAAATAAAAATATTTTTTCGCTTATTTTAGGTTAATTAAATAGAATGAAGTGGTAGATTTATAGTATTATTTCAAAATTCTCAATTAAACTACTATTTCTAGTGTCAAGAATTTAGTTATAAAACAGAGAAAGCAAAACTTTTAATTTCCTGGGGAATTAATTAACTTAGGAAATAGAGCATTTTCAATCACATGACTCGGACCTAACAACGGCCTTAGCAATAGAAAATGTTACAGTTTTTTTGCCCTACAGAGGTTAACAGTTACAGAAAATGACTAGCCATGGAATTCTTCTATTGCAGCATTTGCAATCACGTGATCCCAGACCTAAAAACCGCCTTAGCAACAGATAAACAACGGCCTTAGCAACAGTTAAAAGCCCTACAGAAGGTACACAGTTAAAAGAAAATAACTGGTTGTGACGTCACCTGAAAACACTCTATTCCTAATTGTTTCCCGGCATCTCGAAAAAGGATTAAATACATATTACATAAAAGGATTCCATAGGAGGAAACCATACATAGGTTATTTTACCTATGTAATTTATTATTTTTGGTATTTATAAATTATCATAATATTATTTTTGGTATTTATAAATTAGCATAATATTATTTTTGATACTAAAAATTTAACAGAGAAAGGTGCTAATATAAATCTAAGAAAATTTATTTAACATTACTTCTAGTAAATTCTTTACATGCCTAAAATAAAGCAGGTTAGTTTGGTTACCCCTGTTAAGCAGGTTCATAAAGAGTTGATACCGAGTTTAGGAAATAAAGATTCATTTTGAGTTCCGGTTAACTTCCGCTTTCAGATATCAGAATCATAGCTAAACTTCAGTGGAACTCTTATGTAAACAGGAACTCTCTTGCGAGTAAGAGAGTTTATTTAGAAAACGTCTTTAAATCCAAATCCTTCACTTCATTCATAAATTTTAAAACTTTTCTTAGTACACTATTGTGTGTGTGTGAGAATTACCGCCCCCTCGCTGTCGCTCACCAACCCCCGTAAACTGCTTACGCAGAGGACCTTTGGGATAATTATGCAATCCTCAGAAAACCCAGATCACTGAACTTAACTCACTTTATAAAACATATTAAAAACAAAATTAGCAGAAGAAACGCCAACCATATTTCCAAACATACGTCGCAGGTCATCATCTATAAATAACACTCTCTCACAAGTTTGAATATTTATTAACTCTAACTTATCAATAATTTAATCACATGATTTCCTTAAAAATATCCAGTATGTCTATTAATATTTATTGTTAATCAACATTCTGAAAAAATAAAACCGTACACCAATTTATCTTAAAAATTCAATATTATACCCGCCTAGTAACTCGTTAGTATACCTAGTGTTTTATCACTCATATTTTTGTTTAAACCCAGACGTGTTAAACAATACCCTTTAAGCCATTGAAAATAATAAGAGACAAAACCTACGTGACACTCAACGGTTACAATTAATTTCGATTATCAGAATAAAAATTATAAATTTCTGACAAAATGTGAAATTTTAGAATGAAATAGCTTATCTAAGTTTTTTGAATACTTTTACTAGTCTTTGAATGATATTTAATTTAGAAAGTACTTGATCATAAAATGTGGCATCAATTGGTCGTTGTGATTGGTTGCATAATAAGTTGTTTTGTTTTATAGTACTTGCTTTGTAACTGCGACCTTATCCGTAATCTAAAACAATGAAAATGTTTTAAAATTGAGTCCAACAACTTTTTGCACATCCTCGAAAGAATCCGAACCGTTTCATACCAAAATTGTGTTATACGGATTAGTAATTAAAACGTTTTTACCTGGAAACCATTCACTAAAACCTTTATTTAGATTAGAGAAATTCACTCTTATGAATTTGAGGATACTTATGTAAACACAAATGTTTGTCTGTAGTGGTTTTAAAAATTTTACTTAAACTTAAAAATGAAATTAATGACTGATGAAATTGAATTTAATGACTCTTTTTTTTCTCAAAATTCTGCTCCATACTTTTTCTCTTTTGCACGGATTTCAAAGTCAAAAACTGAATATAAAGACTTATGAAACAACAATAATAATAATCCTTTGTAATTGAATTTCTGTCAACTGAAATCTTGATTATTAGGTTGGGTTTTTTTTTTTTTGTTTTTCCTCTACTTTCACGAGTTACGATTTATTTTTGAATATGTTATTTTTTCTGCTGTCCATGGCTTCTAAACTACTATGTCTAGCTACTTCAAAAGCTGAATCACTTTCAAATACTGAATACACCCTTATCAATAATTCATAACAACTTATCACTTTCCTATAGGAGTTTGTTTATACATAAGTAAATTATGTATGGACTCCAAACCAAAAAGTATAAAAGTCCAAACTTATAGAGTTTTTACATAAGTAACTATGTGTAACTTTTATGAACCTTCACTGACTAAGCTCTACTTAGAATAGTCAAAAAATATTTTTTCTTAACTCGATATATCAGATTGCCTTTTAGTTTTCAAACCAGTATTTCAAACCCTTTTACATGGAATTTCTTTGCTCTCATTGGTGGACACATATGACTGGTTCCTGTCATCAGCAAATCCAGTTTTAATTTCGACCTTCGCTTGATTAGCATATTCGATTTGAGGAATAAGACGCTGATATGTTGTGTGTGTAGTATAAAATAAAATATAGAGATGGAAAGAGACAATTTTTAGGTGTCGATTCTAATGTATCGAATGCCACTAAAATTCCACATTAAAAGAGGGTGCAGTCATTTTTATCATTAGGTACAAATTCATATTTTATATAAAATATGTCTACAGCGACAGAAGGTCGAAAATAGTTTTAAAATACAAAGCAAGAAATCTCTGCAAGAAATTTACCCATCAATTGTATATTATTAGTGTGTGAAAAACGTATATAGTAGAAACAGTTGGGTGGTGTTAGTAAAGAAACTTTTTTAGGAAACTTGTGAATTATTCAAACTCAAATTACCTATAGACCCACATTTTTCTTTTTACAATGAGATATAAAAAAATTTATAATTTTTAGTCCGTTTTATAAAAAAGTTTCCTAAAAAGTTTCTTTATTTACAGCCATAAACAATTTTAGTGTATTGCAATTCATATGAACAGTTTTATGGACACTTTATACAGTCTGTATTCACTCCTATTAGGTATTGTTTTTCTTATATTTTGGGTCAGACGGGTAGTATGGGTAGAGAAATATACAATATTTTGACTCGTGACCCCCATATCCTCATCCAGGATACTTATAAAGAATATCATAGGAAAAAAAATTAATACTCTTTACTTTAAGAAACAGGAGATACATTTGCGTTTTATGATATAAAATCTCTTATTATTATATTATGAAGAGACGAATATAAATTTTAATATACTCTTTTTATTGTTTCAGTGTATAGGACATTTCCTTATTGAAAACTAGAAAACAATTCTATCTACATTATGTTAAGTTTTGTTAGTATAGCAGTACCTATAGCACAACAAAATACCAATTAAAAAAAAATCGAGTTTTTTTTTTCAAAAACTATATAGACAGTTTTAAACATTTTTAAATTTTGACTGATAGTTAACTAAGTTTTATGGTACCGCTCTAAAGAAAAACTGATGTCTCCAGCATTCTAAAGGGTTTTTAAATGTGTTGTTTCTTTTAGACTATAAAAGGTATCAGCTTGTCCAGTTTGAGTACATGTCAAAATATTTACTTTTGTCCACGAAATAGTTAAACAATTTATTAATAATCACAGGAATTCCCTCACTAATAAAAAAACTTTTCTTGTCATTTTGAGATATTTGGTGGTAAAATTCTTCATAGATAATTCTAAACACATATATTTAAACACATCGTTCAGGAGGATCCTTACCCTTTTCTGTTGCTCCATCAGAACAGGGAGAGAACCCAACATAGTTGCAACATCCCCATGAGTCACCCACCTCAAAGGTGTTAAGGTGAAGCGGGCACCGAGCCAAGGGTCTTGCGTGTTGTACGGATTCTTATGACGTTCTTCCATTCATTTGGAACCAGAAAGCGGCACTAGTGAAAGCTCGGTTTAAATGCGCCCCTGATGAAAAGCACGTGTTAGGCTCTGTATACTAAAGCATTTTCTTTTCGCTTGTTATAGGGGTAAAGTAAACATATCTAGTAGATAAGTTAACATGTATCTATTTTTTAATAACATCTTCCCTTTCAACTGAGGAAAACAAGGATTGTGTCGTTACAATTTTCTTTTTTTTTATATAGAATTTTTTAAATACCGCTCTTGTTAAAAGAAATTAAAAGTAACTTGTTAAACATATTTGGACATCAAAGTCAAAGCAATACACCTAGTGTTTGATGGGTTATCATCAGATATTGTTTTCTAAGCAGAACTTTGGACTATACGCAAAAATGAAATTATACAATTAATAGTTTTTTCCCCTCCTTTTAAAATACATTTTTTTATTTTTATATAATGGGGGGAGGTTGACTTCCATTCTTCTCAAACCTTTCTATTTCATTGGAATTGTTCAGGTGACCTTTGTTAATTTTTTACTTCCTACAATTTCTATGTTTGTGTTAACTGCCTTAATATCATTTTAATCAATGTAATAGTTAATCATTTCAAGAATTTTTCCCATTCTGTAGTATGAATTGGATTTTTCAAAATATTTGTGTATCCGGAATGAGGTATTTCTGACTATCTTAGTTAATTGGGTATCCCATGCATGTATGTTAATGATTGTAACCTAAGTCGCTGTATAAAATTTTACAAAAAAGAGGATACAAGATATTAATGGCTATTATATTTAAATTAAGTTGCTCCTTAAGAATATTTATCGACACCTATCTTTTTACCTCTAATTAACCCAAGCCACTCTGAGAAAATACCTTTAATATTTTCCTCAAATATTGCTGCTCACACCCCAATCTTTAATAATAATGTTTTGCTTAACAAATTATCTTTATCCATTAATAAACTTTACGGAAACTGTTTTCAAAGTTGATTAATTTCATAAACAAAACTTGATTAAGAAACGTACAACCCATAGGTACAACCTAACTTTGTTGACGTCAGGTTCCCATAGTGACGCTACGTTTGATTAATTGTTGGGAGCAATAAAAGAAGCAATTAATTTTCCCGGCAGGATTCCTCTACGAAAATTCCGTAATGCCACCATGATTAACGAAACTTAATTGAACGTGTGAAGTAAATTAATCTTCCCTTAAATATTCAATCCAACTTTAATTGAATTAAAAGGAAAGTTTTACGAGGCTGCCGATAACTGTTGGACTAAAAATCGGAAATTTTCGAGTTTTTATCAATAATTGAAAAAATGTTTACATTTTTTCACTTGGGAAATATTTTAAATATTAAATATTTTTTATTATTTGCAACATTGTAAAGGAAGAAGTTTTTAGCCGTTTTCTTTGTGATTTATTTTTATTCCTACCAGTCTCTTAAAAAAATAATTAATTGATGTAAAAATGAATTTATCGATAGATTTTATTTACACATCACCTTTTATATTTTCCACGTACTAAACATTATTTTTACCGACTTCGAAAAGGAGGCGGTTATCAATTCGTAGAATATAAATGTCCAATCTTTGCCACGCACTTTTGGTGTGTTCTACTGGACCGATTTTGACGCAGTTTTTTGCAATAGATTGTAAATGTTTTGAAGTTGGTCTCATTTTAATTAAAACGCCCTCTTGCGGATACCAGCGGAGTTATTATTGCTTGTACAAATAAAAAGTATCACTTGATGTCCAATTTTTTTTCTCATCGGTTCTTTTCATTATAATTTTCTTTTTCAAACTATTTCATAAGAGAGTCCAAGAACGTCTGGAATTTTATAGCTTGGAACCAAATTTGAAAATATAATCAATATTGATCAAAATTGAAAAGTATATACTTTTATTTTATTCACTTATTGCAAAATATTAAACCATTATCTTTATTGAAAAAAATTACTGGCAATAAGTAATATTTCTGAAATTAAAGTGAAAATAAGTTATATATCAAAAATAAATATGAAAATATCAAAGTTTAATGATTGGGAAAATGCTTTTATAATACTTTCTTTCATGATATTTTTGTGAAATGATTTTGGAATATGGATTTAAATTTATTTATAATTTGGAATATTCCAAAGGGAGTTTAAATAAGCAAGAAGTTTCCTGCGAAGGGGAGTAATGGATTTGATATCTATAGTTTCGTCGGACACCCCTCCCAAAAAAAAAAAAAAGGGATGGATCATAATTGTCTTTTATTGCCGATTTTGTGTCATAAGACTGTCCTTGAATGACAACAGTTTCTCGAACATCTAACGATAAATCATGTTCAAAAAATTGGGCGTCAATATCTAACTCAATTCTGATTGGATGAAGGTGACTTTGGATTAATGAGATTCTTTTCGATAAAATTGTATACTTACTATTATAATAAGCGAATATTATCAATTTCCTCCTGATTTTCTCAACGAAAACGTCTTTTGCGCTCAATGCTGATTTTCAAGTCGAAAGATTTTTCCTGATGTTATTTTGATGTTTCATTTAGTGGATTTTCCAGTGTTCAAAGGTTTGTTTTTCTTTAATTTTTTTCTTCAAATTACTTCAGTTTAGACCATTCCGCGTTTAGAAGTTTTGATCAGTCCAGAAAAACAATTTATTTTACTCCATTTCAATGAATTTGATAGTTTGTATGGTATTCTTTACTGAAAATAACTCATTTTATTCGTTTTGGCATACCTTTTATCACTGATTTGTAATTTGTACGTTTTAATGCAGTTTGTATCATGGTGCCAAATCTGTGCGACTTTCTTTTACACAAAATATCGTTTAAGATCAATTCAAAGAAAAAAAAATCTATTGTAATCATTCATCAATAAATAATGATAATTAACATAGATAAATTACTAAATACAAAAAGTTATGTAAAAATATAACTAAGGATTGAGTTAAAGTTTTGCCAAATCAGTTGCAATCTTGGAGCTGGAGAAACAATAAAAAAATGATATTTTGCTTCTATAAATAAGTATATCAGGTATCTGACCTATGCAAATTAGTTCTCAATTGTTCTTAAACTCAAACTGTGAAATGCAAAGTCATGGCATTAAGTAAGAAATAGAAAAAAACCCCTTTTCATTGTGTCTAACAATTTCCACACCTCTGCATATTCAAAAATGTAAGTAATGGCATTTAGTAAAATTAAATATAACAAATAATAATTTTATGTTCCTGCTTGAAAACTAAAATAACATTCTCCATAAAATATATCGTCATTAATTTACTGAAACATACAATTATGAAGCTGATCTATATAAGTTATAAAATAAGTCATAAGTCAGTTATAAAATTAAGCAAAATTGTACTACTATGTTTTTTTTACACAAAATTACATAACAAATGGGAATTAAATTCTTAAAATTGAAAGTTTGTGTTTTCCCATCACTTTATAGATTTTGAATATATAGTAGATTATATCTATAGATATAGATTTTGAACTCTGATTAAATATCTACTCACAATCATGATAAAAAAGTTTTTTAAAAAAATGGAAAAATTATATAAAAAGGGACAGTAAGTAATACCTATAAGTGTGATTAAATAGTTTTACAACATAGTTACACTCGCGACATGCACCCTATTTACATAACTTACAACATGCAATGGGTTTTAGTTTCCAAAATATAAATTGTATTATAAAGTCTTTTCTTTGATTGTAATTTTCAGACGAATGTTGTAATAAGCCTTCTGGCTTCACAATTGTATTTTTTTTTAATTTAAACTCAAACTGTGACACTTATTTTTTAGAAAATTCCATTTATGGCCTTATTCACTGCTTCCTGACTAGTGGTTAACCATCGTTCAAAGAAGGATTCCACCAAATCATAATAAGTGAAAAGCTCATTTTCTTTTTTTAGCTGCTGGTTAACCGCTGGTCAAGTGGCAGTAAATAAGGCCGTTAAGGGTGGTTGACAAATATGATCTTACTTCTTTTTTTTAATCTTCTGCTAGAAATTTTTGAAAATGATTTCTTTTCAGTTTTTAACTTCAACTGAATGATTTTAAGCTATCGTGAATGATTTTAAGCTATCGTGAATGATTTTAAGCTATCGTAACAAAATAAATGCTTTAGAATATTAAATTTTAGTTCTTCTTATCTCCAGGATCAAAATAGTCTTAGTCTTTTGCCTGTTCGTCACATTGCTTTTTTTCGTATAATTTTATTTTTACATCGAAATAAAAACATTTGTATAACTAAAAACAATATCTCTGTTAGAAGACCATCTGAAATATTTCAAGTCCCTCGCGTACACAAAGAAATTTTTCGTAAGCATTTCTTTTATCTTGCCCCCAAACTATATAACAGACTACCTTACAATCTTCTAAGTATTCCATATGTAACCACTTTTAAACGATTATTACATAATTTTTTAAATGAAATAGATAATTTAGATGTATTTTTTTCATTATAGTGAAGAAATAGTAATTATATGTATAACGCCTAGCTGTGCCTGTTATTATGTATGTTTTATGTTATTGTTTTATTATTATATGCTTTGTGTAATATAATGTTTTTTTTAATAATTAAATTTTTGTTCCAAATTAATTATATTATACTCAATTTATTGCTGTCACCGAAACAAGTTGTTTTTCTTCTTGGTGACAAATATAATTATTTCCTAATTTCTGTATTAAACCTGTACTGTAATGTAAATAAAAAAATTGTAAAAAATTGAAAAATGTAAAATTTCCCCATTTCTTTTACAACACAACTTCTTCAGTGTTGTCAATTTGAAGCCAAAATAAAAGTGTTTTTAAATGTGCTTATAATGGGTTTATTTTTGTGAGTGAACGTTTGCAGTTCCATCCATAGAAGCCAACGCGAATAATAGCAGCAAGCATGGCCTGAAGGATTGCCCCCCTCTCTGTTGTTGGTCGGTCTCATTAAGTGGAAAGAGTAAGTGTATTTCTCCCTGCCAATAGTGCCGATAATAAGAGCTCGCTTGATAGATGGGTTAATAGGAGAGAGTAATAGGGCAGATAATGGCTTTCAATTTGTCGTGTAATAAATCCTTCCGTGATTTATTTACATTCCGTCGACCAGCCTGACGTCACTCGTTCTCCTTGGGGGTGACAAAGAAAGGATCGGTTCACTTTTTTAAGTGTCTACAATTTTTCTTGTTTGGGTCATCTTGCTTTGAAGATGTGCGACGAGTGTTCTTGTTTGAGGTTTTTAATGCGAGACAACTCAAATGTCTTTTTGTCGTTTATGTAAAAGTCTGCTGTATATTTTTGGTTGTGTAAGTTTGAACTATTTCGGACGTGCTATCCTACTTGTTAGTTTTGTTGGAGTGTCAATTTATGAAATTCTTTAGGGTCAGAGATTTTAAAGCACAAAATTTTGTATTTCTGAATTGTAAACAATATTACAGAGATATGAATTATGTTAACCAAGTCACTGGTCTAAGGGAATAGTTACTACTCTACTCGCTAATACATTGTTTTTTAAGGTACTTCTTATAATTGAAAACTTGAAAATAATATGATTAAATCTAACTTCACCAGTAGATATAATGGAAAATATATTCTCTCTTTGTTTTCTACTAGACATAGACAGCCGAGTACAAATACTCTATCCCTTCTTCAGCTTCATACCTTTTTTATACTATATGGTTTGATTTCAAAAGGTAAAAAGGTTTTTTACTAAGAGTTTTCTATTTTCTTTAAATACTTATTTTAAAAACTATTCACTAAAAGGTTTCTAAAAATTCCATAAATTAGCAAAACAAGTACCTATAATGTGAGGTGGTTATTAGAAATGAAAATGAAAAATGAAATGAGACACCCAAACATAATTTGGTGTAAATGAAAGCTTTTGTGAGGGGTACTCAATTCTGTTTATATTTTATCTGAAGATTTTAATATTATCTGAAAGATTTTTTAGGCTGCTCTAACTAGCCAATATATCGTGTTGTGTTGACTTATAAAACAAGACTATATATACGTATCCTTATTAAAAAATTTTTAGACTAGTCGTATTATGCAACTATAATAACAGTTCGTTTTTACATGAATACTACATATCCTTCTTCGAGTGAATTTAACAGTTTTTTCTCCCAATGGGATCTAAACCACTGATGAACGTGTTAAACACTTTTCCCCCTTTACGCAATTTTGAGGTGTAATAAATTAACAGGCTGTATAGAAGGTTGTGTAGAAATTAAGGTCGTATCGCGAAACAACACCAGTGCACATGATAAATTCCTGTAATTTGTAATAATAACATGTTATTATATTACATAAAAAGATTATACCGTTGCGTAATGAAAACAAGCTTTATTTTTTTTTTCAGTCGATAATTATATCTTTAGTAGGTATTAGATGTGAAAACGCTGTAATATCTATTTTTCTGAAACTTAAGAACAATAGAATAATTAAACTTGTCTCATCAAATCAATAAAAATTACATGCTTCTAAATTTACGGTGGATGGTAATTTACGTAAATTAATTATTTTTGAAAGAATTCGCAAATCCAGATCTGTCTATATTTTCGGGAATATGAAGTAAAAGATATTCTTAGTGTCAGAAATCACACAATCAAAGGAGATAAAGAGTTTTGAGCAATCAATCTTTAAAAATATAACAGGTATGTTCCTTACAAAACAGATTTATACACAAATTAAGGCACAACCCGAATAAATCTAAGTTATGTTATTCCGTGATCTTGGGGGAATAGCATGCGTTTCTCGAATACCAAATGTATAATTTAGAGTATTCATCAAAATACATATCTTTGCTCTCTCTCTGTCTCTTTCTCTCACTCTTTGTTTTAACGATTTTACTAACGAAAGCGTTAACAATTTTTAACGCTTTTCTCACATTACTCATGGAATTGTTTTAATACTGTAGTAACTGTTATTAAATCCAGATATGAAATCAAATCAAACCAGTTTTAGTTGGAGAAATAGTTATTAAAGATATTCATTGTTCTCCTGCAAATTATGGCGCTAAATAACGTTTTTATTTTCATTTTGCTTTTGGCTTATGTTTTTCTAATCATCACAACTGTTGTTTTTCGTCGTTCATTGTGACTGAGAGAATTTTAGGTGACGTCACGACCAGCTATTTGCTTAAAACTGTTTACCTTTTGTAGGGCTTTTAACTGTTGCTAAGGCGGTTGCTAGTTAACGAGGTATCTGTTGCTAAGGCGGTTTTTAGGTATGGGGTCACGTGATTGCAAATGCTCCAATAGAAGAATTCCACGGCCAGTCATTTTCTGAAACTGTTAACCTTCTGTAAGGCAAAAAACTGTAACCTTCTGTTGCTAAGGCCGTTGTTAGGTCCGAGTCATGTGATTGAAAATGCTCTATAAACAGGCCACGGCTGTGTGAACAAATAAAAATTTCTTCCCCAATGCCTCAAACTAACGGCATATGACTATGCTGTTTTGCAATAACACGAATTATCGTACTTCGGTACATACTAAGTCCTACACTTTTAGCACTCCATAAAATATATCTTTTTGTAACTGCGTTGGCCTTTTGCAATCAAGTCTCGTGGGAAAACAGACAATCTGTCCTCTGGCGACTTTCCAGTGAATCCCATTGTATCCTCTGACACATAAATCGGATCATTGCTGTCGCACCCTTTTCTGCATCCGTCTTAAAGTCGAAGGCGTTAGCTTTTCTTTCACTTTTCAACGAGGATAAAAACAGCGTATGTCGTAATCTTGATCATCAGATGCAAAACTCTCTAAGTCTCTTCGCATTTATAAATTTTGCAGGAACTGAAAATATAAAAGACCGTATTGAAGTTAAATATAATTTATCAACAAAGCTTTGTTGATAGTACATAATTATTAGGCATAAAAATACTTGAATACAACTATTGAATTTGACAAAGAACAAGAATACTCCATTACATAATTTCGGTTAAAAGATTGTGTGTTTTTCATTTTGAATCAGTTTTGCAATGATTCAACAATTTTATTAAAATTATATTTCACATTATTTGAATTATGTTATATCACTTTTAAAATAATGGATGATGCGTTTTGAATGCAAACAACAAGCTGCGGCAGAACAATGTGGAAAGCTATTATTTTGAAATCATACAATTTTTTTTGGCAGCATTGATGTAATTGTGCGAAATCCAAACAAAATTTAATCCTAGCATTGTATTCATCCTTATATTTTACAAAAAAAAAATAAATAAATAAAAAGGTTGTAGAAAATAATTATTTAAAAATGAAGCGATTTGAAAGCCCAAACGATTGTATTCGTTCAAACAAATCCTTGCATTGCTGAAAAGAATATTTCGTCCCTAATCCTTGTATACAAATTTTATGACCGTACGAATACTTGTGTGGGCTGCTTTCAAATGATTTAATTTTTTTAAATATTAATTTTCTACTCGTTTTGATATTTTTTGGCAGATACTAATGATGAATAACAAATTCTGTTGTTAGGATTTAATTTTTGTTTGAATTTTGAATTTGCCATAATAAGCGCAAATGTGTTGGGTGTACGAATACTTTATTGACTGACTGTAGGAGGAAAACATAACAAAAACCTTTTTGTAAAGGCATTTGTGTTCTCATTTAATAGACTTTTAGGCCTAGGCTTTTACCAGACATTCATTAAATCATGAAATTAGGGAATGTATCCATACTACGTGACCTATTTTTTACTATTTTTGACCCCCCTCCCCCCATTGGTGACCACCCGTAGTATATGCCAAGACCCCCCCCTCAAGTTTTCACGTAGTAGTTTTTAAATACGGTTTCCAATCATTTTTAGCAAACAGAAAGTTAAAAAAAGTGAATTTGGCTTAAATTGTCTGTATTAATACAGCGCCCACGTGACGCCAAGAGTGCCTGCATACAAGTGGAAAATATATTATCAAGAAGAAAAAACTTATGCAAAAGATATTGTGACTGGATCTTAATTAACAAAAACAAGTCTTTATTTCTTTTATTCACGTTTATTTTTTTACTACGTGACGAAACCCTAAGCCCCCCCCTCCCCCCTGAGACCAAGCGTGGTATTTTGAGGACCCCCCCCTAAACAGGTCAAGTAGTATGGGTGCGTTCCCTTACCACATCAAACAGAAGACAAAGAGATCAAATTTTTGAAATAATTTTCTGACTTAGGTCGTTTTATTCCAAACATCTCAATTGTTCCTCTAATCAATCGAATGTTTCATCCTTCCCATTGATCAATCCAAAGTAAACATACCGTATCAGATGGACCCTCTCAAAAAACTGGTCTTACACGCCATAGGGCCGAGTGCTTTTTAATTACTGCGAAATGAAAAATTAGTCGACGGAAAATCTATTAGACGGCCGTGTGCAATCTGGGTGATTTAGAAACGGGTCGCGATTTTTAATGGGATGCCCGACCCATGGGCAAATCGCGGCATTCTTCTTTCCTGTGCGGATGAATTATGGATAGTTTACCTGAAAATCCTCCTTTGGATGTACGCGACGCCACTGTAATTCATGCATTTATGCGCATTCCTTGGGCACCTTTTGTGGATGGGTTTATTGAACAGTGTCTTCGTTTGGCTAATGCTCGTGCAGTGCTGGTCTGGAAAAAAATGAGTGGCGTTTGAGGTATATACTGTGTCAATTGGGGTTATTGTGTGGTTTTTGCAGATAATTTCGTACCAACAAACTGAAATGATTGCATTTTAGACTAAGTGAAATGATTAAGATTACTGTATTGTTTATTATTTATTGTAAGGAATTGCCTGTTGGGTGCCGCAATAAGTAAGGGATAATTCTTCTTCTTTGTACAGTACAATTTTCTTTTTTTTTGTAGGATACGAGTTAAATCAAATGAAAACAATTTTATAATGTTAGACTCTATAATTTTATTATTTAAATGGGAAAATGTAAAAATAAAAATACAAAATTCTTTTAAAGTACCACATCGCCAAAAACATAAAACACGGGTTAGCTCATGCTTTGTCTAAAAAAATAACAGACAAGACTGTAAAATTCGTTTTGAAAAGGGATAATGGATTTTTTTATAAATATATAATGCTCTTTTTAATGGACTCTAACCGTCTGACGTCACACGGAACCAACACGTGACCTACTGAGCTTGCCATTGGTTACCACAGATACTACACTAGTAGATCTACTAGTGTAGTATCTGTGGTAGCCAATTGCAAGCTCAGTTGTAGGTCACGTGTTGGTTCCGTGAAGTCTCGAACCAGATAGGCGGTTAGAGTCTATTAAGAAAGATTCTTAATATGGCTATGGCTATGTTGCCTAGTGGCGTATTTTTAGTTAATGATGATTGAATTTTTTTACAAGGCTTATTTATAAGCTTGCGTAATATAGTTTCG
Organism: Tetragnatha montana; assembly: GCA_963680715.1. Lineage (NCBI taxonomy): Eukaryota > Metazoa > Arthropoda > Arachnida > Araneae > Tetragnathidae > Tetragnatha > Tetragnatha montana. Next base: position 34,614,498 of record OY796685.1, read on the forward strand.
TTTATAAAATGAGAAGATTTAGATAAAAAATAAGAAAATGTAAAAAATAAAATTATCAGTTTAGTTTTCCCTAAAACATTTTTTATTCTAAAGTAAAGAATGCCAAAAATATTTTAGTTTTGTTGTAAACACCATGCGTGAGAATATTTTTCAACTTTCGAGGAAATTCTTGAAAACAAAATTTTTTTCCCCAGTTTAAGAAGTTATTTGACCAGAAAAACTTGAAATCGACTGGCTGGTTTTTTACAAGCAAGTTTTTTACTCCGCAAAGTAGTTGCGGTTGGCACTTTTCTGCCGTCTTCATGGTCGACATAACAATCATGCCGACTCCGGCGGAAAGGATATTTTTTTTTCTACTCCAGAAAAGTCCCTTGACTGGAAACTTTTTCGGTTCAAGGGAATCGAAGCTTTTTTTTCTATCGAGAATGTTGGCAACACGAGGATTCAGAGGATTTATTTTTTACCGCATTGTAAACGATGTCTGTCAACTTGATTAAGTGCATAACCATCAACATGTGTAATGTAACTGACACTAGAACGATTATAAAATGTAAGTTCAGAGATAATACTAAGTATTCTATAAGTGACTTGACTTATAAGTTTGGGAACCCCTGATTTAATTCAAGATTAACCCGGGAGGACGCGCGCTACTTTCTGTTACACGGGCACGCGCGCAGGGCCTCTCAGGCCCTGCACATCGTTTTCCGTTCTAAATGTTCAGTGAATCCTAAAATTTTATCACGGAATGTTTAAACATATAATTTAATCGTTCAAAGTGCATAATAACTTATTTTTAAGTTGACTGCTTTTTATTAATATAGGTATATTAGACTATTTTGAAAAGCACCAGCACTCAGAAGGAAGTGCCCGAGATTATCTTATCTTCAAAGGGGGGCCGATTTCCGCAGTTGATTTAGTGCTGTTAACCTTAAATTTTCTTTTTTGCAAGAAAAATTATAGATTTTAGTTACTTTTCGAGACCTCTTTGGTTATAACTCGCGCGAATCCTCCCAATTTTCGAAGCATTTCAATAAAAATAACATCCTAACCCGGAAAATAACATACCCACTCTATTTAAACTTTAGGAGGTGATAGGTGGAAACCTTTTAGGCAGATACACGGGATTTCAGCATTTTTGATTAAAAATTAGTGTTTTTATGAAGGTTTATTGAAGCGACAGGGCCTCTCAGGCCCTGCGCGTGTCCTCGCGGGTTAAGGATAAAAACAATTAGTATCACTTGAAACTGACCATCCATGGCGTGTACTTATACTTAATTCAAATGTTTTAAAAAAATTATAACTGTAGAACCTCTTTACAACGACCCCCCGTTATAGTGACCCCTGCGTTTCAACGACCGACAAGAAAAGTACGGATTGTTTTACCATAGTGCTAATTTTATTCGTTGTTATAACGTCCTTTCGTTAAAATGACCTTATATTATTGATCCCCCCTTGAGGGGTCGCTCTAACAAGGTTTTACTTAGTTGCCATTTTAATAAATTGGTCAAAAAAGAAAATTTATCTTTACTTTCATTCAGTTAATGAAAATATTAAGATTACATTCCAACATTATTCGCTTCATTTCTCTGTGTCAATCCATAAACAGTTGGAGGCCCTCGATTCAATTAGGTTTTCGTGAGAATAGCTCATTCACTCTCACTATCCTAATCCTTTAGTAAAACATAATATAGTGTTATACAAACGCAACGTAACGTAACCATCTTTTGCGTCACTAATGACCTCTCCCAAGTGATTAACACGGATTAAAACGTGAAATCTCAGCGTTATAACGCTCACACACAATTCCACCACAGAAAAACTAGTCGCCCACATTCATGTTGTTAATCAGAGAGAGATTCATTAAAATGAGGAATGGTGTTTTAACGCCCCCATATCTTAATAAGTTTCTCCAGGATAAAGAAGATCAAAACTCATATGCACTTCCTCATATTTTATTTATATGTGATAAAAGATAAGGGAAATATATTTTTGGAGCAAAACATACCTTCTATAGTATACATTTTAAATTTGGCTCCACAGTTTACTTAAAGTAGACAAGGCGTGTTCTCTCCTATGATATGAGGGAGAAAATGTTTTTTATTATTAAATTTTATTTGTTAATTTTTTATATTGAACTTTTTTAAGTATTCGAAGAAAATCCAAATATTTGGATCTTTAATTTTACATTACTCCAGTTTTATTTTCCGAGAAAAATTTATCACCCATTGCTCTAAAGATAATTTTACAAGGTTTTATTTCATCTAGTTTAACTACATCCACGAAAACATTTATTTATTTTCATGATTTCAGACTGGTCTGCATATTCTTGTCTGTGTGTGAAACAATGTGGGGAGAATTCAACGGTATTGACACATTAAAAAAAACTTTAACACTTTACTTTTAGGATACACTTTCTTGCTGTAGTACCCGCTAATAGTTTTAATACAGAAATCAAGGAGATATCAATTCACTAAAAGAGGAAATTGTGTTGAAAAGTTTAAAAAGTTCAATATGTATCTTCTTTCTTTTCTTTTGATATCTCCTCGAATATTTAAGATATTTTCATGAAACCTTCTTTTGTACGTTTGTCATGATATTACAAACAATTTTCTCATTGAAATCCCTTTAGTTTAATTTTCTTTCATTGAATTTTATCGTTCTATCTCCTTTAGTTTCTCAATTAATTTCTTAACTTTCTTATTTCGGCGCTATGGACGCTGTAAGCAGTCGTCTGAATGGATTCAAAAGAGTCACCTACCTTACTTCCTTGACCCTTAGATATGTTGGTTCCAAATAATAAAAGCTATGAAACGGACTTTGAATCAATTCATCAAAGCCTCTGTCGCGTAATAGTTAGAAGATTCTCAAAAATCTAAAAGTATATTCTCGTTATTAATTATCCCGGTAAAAAATTATCTTCGTTTAATTAATGGCTCTTTGGAATATCTCCATTTTCCGAGGCTAATTAATGGGAACTGTAATTAATTATAAGCGAATAAAAACTTGGAGCACAGCAGTAATTGGTGATTCTAGTGTAGTTGTTAAAATACTTCTTCTTTTGGAATCGAGCATGCTGATATCCAGCCTTGGAGATTCCCTGTGAATGGTATATCTCGTCCAAAAATAAAACTAGAAGGTTTATTTATACCAAGCGTTTCGAAACTTTGGGTTCCCAAATTATGTATTAAATTGAGTCATGCAAATTCAAAATGTAATTGATTAGTTAATTAGTTGATTGAGTTGGAAGATGTGAAGCTGTTGAGTAAAAAAGACTTTTTGCAATTGAGAAGCTTGAAAACCTGAGGTGTTCATATATAGATTCACTATTTTTTTTTTCTAGAAATTTCTGAAGACATTTTAGATGTAGTTGGGGTTTAATTACGTTTGCTGTTCCATTAAAAATCGCCAAGCTGTTTTGGAAGCCTAAGATTAGAAAAATCGCCAAATATAGCAAACCCAAAATTAAAAATAAACAGTAAACATAAATAACAACAATAAAAATTGAGCGATATTTGAATCGTTAGTATCTAAAATATTTTGGCGGTTTTTAACGGGGCAGATGACGGTATTATGAACCGCGTAATTGGAATAATAGAAGCATGGTTTTTCAAGGCTTTTTTCGCTTTCATTTCTTTTGCGTAAATACTAGATTTAAGACACAAGGGTAACATTTCGTCACAAAATTTACGACCCCATCATGAGAGGCAGAACCTGATGTCTGGGGAGAATACGGTGTGAACTACTTGTTAACGTTGTATCTTATCTTAGCCGCGTGAAAATATGAACCGCCTACCTTTTTAACATATCAGCAATGCAACTAACTTATTCTGAGGCAAAAATTTCAAACGATAACACACGTGCCAGGTGCAAAATAGCTCCACTTTAATGACATATCAGATACGAAGGCTACTTAAGATTCGTGAGTGAGTTCAAAAATGTGCAGTACACCCATTCCCATGCTATCTGATTGTAGGGCGAAGATTTAAGAGCTTTAAAGTATAAAAAGAGCGTATAATACAGTTGTTTCAAGTAAATATTCATTTCATTTCAATTCATTCATTTATTCAGTTTCTTGATGTAAATGCGTTACAAAATTTTATAGAAGGGACTCCTGAACTGCAAAATGCACTAATAGTACCGAAAGAAACTTGACAAAAGCGAGTACTGGGAAAATGGTTTAAATTGATAATCCGTCGTTTGACAGTTATTTAATAAAATCCTTATTAACGTTTCTAACATGAAGATCAAGGGGGAGAACGGTTTTTGTCGAATTCTCTCCAAAATGGTGATTGGATGCATTTTTAGGGTTACTAAAGGATTGACAAATACGTAATTAACGCAGAAAATCAGTTCTCCCCGAGAGTTATAATGAGAAAAGGAACTGTACTGTGGGATAAACATAAGTTCTCAAACCATTAGTTCGTTTTTTTTGTCAGAATCTGCTTTTATGAACATGTACCGTTATCCCCTTTCGCCTTCACACGACAATTAAATTCATGTTTACTAATAAGAAGAGGGCAAGAGATTATAAAAGGCCGTCAAATTAAAAATTTTGGTACTACGTATTATCCCGTCGCCCATTCAGCGACAGTCAAATTCAGCTTAACAAGCTGTGGGCTCTGATAACATTTTCGGATTCAGCGGCACGGTCGACGGGATAATTCACGTTAGAACCAAAACTTCTTTTCATATTCGAAGTCTCTAACCAATACTTTAATTAGTCCTCTCTGCTGTATTGTATCCATCAAACACCTCGTTAGCCTCTATGGCGACAGTGTTAGATTGTCGATCGATAACGAATTATTTCTGAAACTGGAATCATCCATGGACTGTCACATATTTTTGCAATCCATCCGCTCAGTCTACCCACTCTTACCCTCATTATCCTAATGGACTGCGACATCCCATAGTATATGATTGGGATTGGGTTTCATCACTCCATAATTGTTGTCAAGTCTCAACTGGTGTTCTGTAGCGTAGGGTTCACTCCGGTCTGTGAAAACCTGGCTTTAGGTACTTTAAGGTGAAACAAAGTTACTGTCGCTATGATTCGAAAAAGAGAACTTGGAAACTAACTGATTTAACCGTCTTATTTCTATAATAAAAAAAAATAAACATGAATTTTCCATAACATTTATTGTTAAGGAGAAAGATAGCTATTTTATTTGCAATATAGGGTGGGTTGCCCAGTGAATGAACACTCCCAGTGAATGAACACATGGTCGTATAATCTCAATTATTAAGCTATTTAAACTCTGTAAAGACTATTACTAAAATTCAGTAGTTGCAATGAGACCTCCTAGAGGCCAGGCAATCGTTTATTTAACCGTATATTCCAATTTCAGTCTGTGTAAATTTTTTTACTGATGATCGAGCTTCAAGCCCATGAAAAAGTCTCCGGTAAGTTAAGATTTGACTTGATTCATTCATATTTTTCTAACTTTAAATTGCGCTTATTAGGATTTTTGTTGTTTTTTATCACATGTTAAAGACTTAATCTTTGATATGGCATAATTCAGGAAGCTGTACTTTTGAAATTGCGATAGATAAGGGGGTGTTCACTTACTGGAAGTGCAAACTGAGATTTCCCAGTGAATGAACAGGTGTTCATTTACTGGGGAAAATGCATATTTCGTAGAACTTCATGATTATAGTTTTATTTGATTCATAATGATGTAAGCTAAACTATGTAAACATGCGCGATGATCAAAATTGTGTCCTTCCAGTAAATGAACGGGGTATGTTGATTAGAAAGTACAAGTGTTCACATACTGGAAAGAGTAATTAAACTAAGATTTACCAGTAAATGAACAACCTTCATACTCTGGGAAACTGCTTATCTCGTGAACCAAAAGACCTATAGGCTTATTTGGCGGCTTAAACTAGGACTAGGTTATAATAAAGATCAGTATTGTCTTTCCATAGAATAAGTTTTTGATTTAAAAGTCTAGGTTTATACAGGGTGTATCATTATGAATGGGAAAACTTCTAGGGGAGGTAGACATCATAAGGGTTCAGAATTGCATAGGAACCCATGGTCCCAAACGACAGGCATGGAAGTATATAAGGGGGAGGTTAGAGGGTCCAGACCCCCCCCCCCAATAGCCTAAACCTTATGTCAGCCAAACAAAAAGGTTCCTGTCCAAATAACCAAAAAATGAGTGAAAATACAACTTTTTGGATCACATTTTCTGGGAGAGGACCCAGACACCCCTCTTTTGCTTGAGGGCATGTATTAACCACAAAAATTTGTGAATAAGTTCACAAAAATTCACATTTGCCCTACATTTTACTCGGAAAGGGAAAACTATTAGAAACATTTTGGGTTCCAGAATCCCTTCAAAACAGTTTAGTAACGCCTCCTTTGGTCCTGAGGTCTTATAGGTTTTGTCCCCCCCCCCTCCAATCAAAAAGTTGAACTTACGCCTATGATACTCCATTTTGTCCCCCTCGTGATAAAGGTTAACCTAAGCTTTTATAACCCCTTGCTACGCTCAGAGGGAATTTCAAGGTATACAACCCCTCTTTCGAAACCTCAAACTTTAAATTTTTCCCCATAGAAAAAGACCAACCAAAGTTACTCCTTAATGAAAAAGTGGGTAAATAGGGTTCGGGGGTCCTCCTTCAAAATTGTTTAAATTTTAGTATACTAAAAAGTCTTCTATATAGCAACTTTTTATGGTTTTCAGGGAGCTTCGCGGGCCGCACGTGGCCCACCAGTTGGAAAACCCTGTTTTAGATACACTTTCATTGCCCATTGCGACCCCTGAAAGAAGTTTCTTGAACCCCCCCCCTTGTAAAAGCTATAGCTACGTCCGTGCTAGGAGGTATTGATTATTAATTGTGTTAAGATGGCATATGCAATTAGTATAACGTCGAAATCGATGTCTGGCAAGATTTGCACCCACCTAATCCTAAGTTCCTTTTTTGTGTGTGTGCGTGCGTGTGTATGTGTATTGAAGAAATTTTAGAGTTCTTAGTAAAACATTTTCTATTTTATGTAACGCAGGCTGATCAGTTGAAAAAAAATCATGGTATTTTTCAGTGTTCATTTACTGGAAGACACTGTTCATACTTAGGGCAAACTTTGTTCATTCACTGGGTCTATCGCACTTTTTTCACTCAAATCAGGATTCCTTCAAAACTATTGATTTCTGAGATCTGGAAATACTTCGATCATATTGCCAAGAAAAAGCCAGTATGGAAACATACCTTATTTTTAGAAATTGACCGAGAAAAAGCCCTGAAAAAAATTTTTGAAGTGGGAAAATCGCAAACCCAAATGCTAAGTGTTCATTCACTGGGTGGTTCACCCTATGATAGTAATGATAGTGTACAGTAGAGCCCCGATTATCCGCGAGCGGATGACCCGCGGTGCGGATTATCCGCGAGTGCCACGAAATTTTTTTTTTCGATTTGAATTGATTTTTTTATTTGAATTTTGAAAATTTTAGTAATTTAGATGTAGAGGAAAGGTTTCTACTGTACTGTACATATTTTAAAAGTTTTACATATCATGTTTTTTGTACAACAAAACATAGTTTTTTATGCTGAAATATTTTTTTTTCGTGTTTCACCTCATTTTTAGTCACTTTTCGGGTTAACCGCGATTTTCGCTGTCCGCGGTAACCTTGCCACCCAATTCCGCGGATAATTGGGGCTCAACTGTATAAGCAACGGTGGCGGAACCAGCAACTTATGGCTAAAGCGACTCAGGGTGAACAGTTTTACTTTTTGTGAGTGTTTTTCCTAAGGATTTCAATGTGTTTTAAAAACGGCAGTGTTTAGAAACAGTTATAACAACCAAAAATAATATTTAAACTCTATTTGCCTTCGTACTTAAATTAATTAAACGCTGGCGGTGAAATTGCAATCAATTAACATAATTTTAAATAACTGACAGAAAATCAGCATAAAAAAGAGATATCATTTGTACAAACAACTTTCTTATCTTTGGTGAATTTTCCAGAAAAATTGTCCAGGGCAAGCGGAAAACATCGTATTAATTGTTGATCCCATTAAAAGGTGTAACCTTTGAGCAGTGTAGGTATTATGTTCCCTCTCGGATGTCATTTAGTGAGCCATTACACTTAAGCACAAGGACTAATTTATCGTCGCTAAAGACACTGTATGACAACCTGACACACTTATGCAAATGCCACTTTTTTGCTACTTTAATAATGTCACTTGAAGATAATTATTTAATTGCGGCTTCATTGACAAACCTTTTCGCACAATAATTTATCTCTGAGGGCTTCCTGTCCAATTTTATTTATACTTAATCTGATACCAACAGAGGTACTTGAGAAGCTTGGACCAATAGAGAGACTTGGTAGATCTCCATAGTGCATGAAGGTGTATTTAAAATTTTTATTTCAAGTTTTCTTAACTTTTTAATAATAACTTTCACATCACGTCTTACAGTAGAAAATAAATTCCGTCATGGATTTTAAACAACTAAACATAATTTTCTGGCCTGGAAATATGGGTCATTTCTCAATTTTCTTTAATTTTATTACATAATTTCTTTAAAATTTCAGCTATTCTTAAAAAAAGTATAGATTAAAATATGTAGTACAACCCTTCATTCTTTGTGAACTCAAAAAATAATAAACGAGCTTAAAAATTTGAAAGCCTAAAAACTTGATTTTTTTAAAAAAATGGAAAGGTCTATAGTAAATTGATTTTAAAACTAAATTGTCTTGCTGGAGTCGAGAAGCAAGGCATGATAATTTTCAACAGTATTTTTCCCCCGACTTCTTTTCTCTTTTGAACACTTGGAGAAAAACACAGAAATACATCTCTTACCCCGTCTCCACTGTGTAAAATCTTTGGATTAAGGCCTGGGCAAAAGAATTCTCATAAAGAAATCATAGGAAGACACATAAAGGTGAATAGAATCTATAAAATTCATCATTAACTTATAGAGCTGAAAGTTATGCTCTTTTCCACCCATAGAGAGTTCTCAATGACCAAGGACAAGGCGGAGACATGTTCGATCGTAAAGTTAGATGTAGAAGAGAAGAACTTGTCTCAGGAAGGCTTAACAAGGAGTCATAAAATGGAGTGAAGGTAATAAGAATGCTCTAAAGAAAGAATGTTGCAGTAACGATAGGATTAGCTTTAATGCTAAGCACTGATTAAGTGCTGCCCGTGATGTAGATCCGGGTAGTTTATTTACCCGTTTTATTAAATTTAGAATACATCAATCCCTAATAATTTTATACAAATTAATACGCAGAGTTTCTAAACGATCATTTTAGAATTTACTGGGAACATACATTAATGGTTCATGAATACATCATCTGGGTTTTTCAACATTTACGACAACTAGATGATTATTTGGGACGAAGTATTTTTAAAAATTTATAACAGGTGTCAAACATTTAAAAATTACTATGAAATTTTGCAAAAACCTCTTTACTATCCCAGTGGTCTTTAAATATGATAAAGGGGGGGAGAGAGATGAAACGATAAAAGAGACAAGAAGACGAGGGATGTAGAGGATGAAAGTGATAAAGGGGATAAGGTGGATGAGGAAGATTGTGTTGATAAAGAGTATGCGATAAATAGAGAAGACAAAAGAGGTAAAGAAGATGTCGAGGGTGGAGAAAATAAATGGGTGAAGAGGATGGGAGAGATGAACAGAAAGAGAGATGCGATATCAAAAAGATGAGGGAAATTCAGATGACAGATATTGAGAAGAAGACAAAAATAAAGAGGAACTATAAGGATACGCAAATTTACACACTTCTTTGAAAATCCTTACAGAATTTAAACTTTTTTCTGTGCGCTACCGGGCTTTCCGAGAGAACCATATCCATATAGTTACTCTCTATGGTTTATATTCGAGTGTGTGGTAACAATTTTTTTATCTCATAGCAAATATTCCCTTCGTATCTTGACGGCTTAGATTTTTTTTTCTAAACGGTTAAATGGACTCAACATATAATTATAAGAAAGTGGTGTAGAGAGATAGAGCATGGATACAGTAATCAAATACTTTTTTCGGGAATAATAGAAAAACCGAAAACGCGGCCCATAGCGAAAACTTTTGAAAGGTCTTGATGTAACCACATGCGCCTCCTCAGGAAACAGCGACAGCTAAAAGTGAAAGCGGATCCGTGTTCTACCTCGGATCACAACAAGGAAGCGCGAAGGAGATTCCAAACAAACCTCGCATTGAGTCCGGAAGACGCGAGCCCCGCCCGAAAGAGAAATAAAAAGGACGATCAAAAAGTCTCATCATTGGGAGTGATTTATTTCACTGGTAGAGTAAGAATTACTAGGACATGCATCGACGAGACGAAGAAGTGGCAATGAAAATCATCTGCAACATGTGGGAACGGAATGATTTGGATGAAGTAAAAATTCCTTATTTTCCCTGAAGGTTAATTGGATCTTTCCTCAAATTTGGATAAATTACGATTATCTCTTTTTAAAGCCTAAGGGCTGGAATCCTTTTCATTCAATGTACATACAATTTCAATTTGGTTATAGTGTGGCTACAAAATGAGGATATAGGAATATTTTCCCAAGGGGGTCCACATTTATTGACATGTTTATCAGATATACTTGAATTTTAAAAAAGAAAAAAATAGATTTTATAAAAAAAGAGAGATTTAGATCTTTAAAAGAGAACTCTTCAATTAAAACTATTTTATTATACAATTTTGTATATACCACTTTACTGATACAATATCCCTCATTGTCCATGAAGTTTGGAGTTATCCTTTGCGTCTTTATTTATATCTTACGCTTTGGAGAGGGCCAGGACACCCTCCCTTAAACACGCCTGTGAATTGAGTAGATTTGGAAGAGAAATTGCTAAAGTCTAATAATTTGAGCTGAGAAGATAGGGATTTCTTTTATCATCATCATGGTGCTTCAGCATTTGTAGAGCCCTGATTTCCCCATGGATCTTTGGTCATTCGCTTCTGTTCTAGTAATAAGCTCTAGTAGATCGTTCTAAGTAATAAGAGTAACCCCAAGCAAATTCAATCCTTCATCCATTTCTTTGCTGTTTGCTATAGTTCTTTCTCTAGATTTTTACCCCTATGGAATGGATTTCCGACTAATAAATCTTCCCTTAATGGTACTTCGAAAAATGATGATTGGGGAAGGAATTTTCAATGATCATACACTTTCAATGATCAATGTATGATCATTGAAAATTCCTTCCCCGATCATCATTTTTCTAAGTACCATTACACTAATGTAAGGGAACTCCATTCTTTGGCTAAAAGATTGCACGTTTTAAAACTCGCCCCACGGTTTAGCAAGTGGTCCAATTTCTATCACATTGAGGATTTAAATAGTACGGATACTCCTGCACCTCATGCAATAATGTTTTTCATTTTATTATGTTTTGTTTCGTCACACAGGCCTTCTAAAAACGGCCTTTTGAAACGCACTCGCACTACATTAGGTCCTAGCTCTTTAACGGCGTATCTGCGACCCCCTTTCTATACCAATTCTTGTTCGTCTTGTTGAGTACTATAACCCCTCAAAGTTTGTCGCACCATTTCAGATACACCCTGTATACTCTAGGGAAATGACTTCTGCCATATTGTTCTGTCTTTTCATTTATTAAAAAAAATAGTGTAAGTCAACAGCATAATTTTCCAATAAAAGAGCGGTCCTAAAACATTTTCTCATCAGAAAAGTGGCAATTTTTTTACCATTTGAATCTAGGCTTTAAGAATCTCCAGGTGAGTTTTTAATACTGAAGTCACCTTCTTTCCCTCTTTTACCTACGCATTTTTCTTCGGAAACACTCCCTTCATCAATGACTTATCCCACTTCTCCCTCCAACCATCGCAAGGAGGAAGGTCGTTGGGCACTCTCTGTCCTTCTTTGCTCCTGGTCAATTGGACGAGTGTCGGAACACGAGCCGCGTTACGTAAGTGGTGCCGCAGCCACGGATTCGGCGACAAGGACGCGACCCCGTGCGGGAGGCAGTGGACACGCCCTTGACACACCACCTTACGAACAAGTGTAAAACCGCTTTACAACACTCGGTTGAACGCCAGACACGTGTTGTCCGGGATTTACAGATATGAAAATAATCGAAATGGGAATGTAATTTCACAATTTGAAGTTCGATATGATGTGTTGCGGAATTATTTTTGTTATTGATGCAGTCGAAGGTGGAGAATCCCCTGGAACTAACACCTAGAAGCCCAAAATCCTCTTTAAGTGGAATTGAAAGTTTCTGGGAAACCGGTGAACGATATTGTCTATATATAAGGCCGTTCAAATGTTACGTATAAGCACCTAACGGGGGAGGGGGGTTGGTCTTTGCTTATTTTTCTTGAAAAGGGAGGAGAAGGTATGAGAGATGCTTAACGTCAGATGTTACAAACCCTGCATTTTCGAAAATATCTTGTTTCTTGCAAAAGTGATTTTAAAATTCAACCAAATATAAATTTTATTTTAAAATTTTTATTTTGTATAAAAAAGAACAAAAGGGGGGGGGTCGGGCAGTTTTCGGGCATTTGAGGGGGGTGCAATTTGCTTATCTTTGCTGACAAAAATGATCAAAAACATGCTTATGTAAAATTTGAACAACCCCTAACGATAAAGCTATCCATAATGATATTTCCTTGGGTCCCGGTTTGAACAAAGTCGCACACAGCTAGGGAACAATATAAGCCTGTCTCATAGAATATCTGGATAAGTGAGATTAAAATGTTGGTCCCCGGTGATTCCAAATTCCAATTACCTAGTTTCAACTGTTATTTATTCATTCGAGTTTTTATTCAATTAATGCAGTTCACTCCGTACTAGTTCTTCCCTAATTTTAACGTTTTAACTTAACTTAACTAGGACTTAACTTTCACCTGTCGAAACCAGAACTGAACGAAGTTCCTCAATATAAACGTACGAGTATAATGAATTTCTTTCAATACTCGTATAACTTTCATAACTTCCAATAACTTTAATTAACTAAATAATATTACACCCAAACTCAGATTCTCCATTCTAATTCCTTCCGGCTCAACCAACTCTGCACATTTTATTTGTTTCTCACGAAATACTTCATTAGGATGACTCTTTCACTGGAGTAATCTTATTTTCAATTTAAAACGGAATTGCTCCCGAATCCAATAGCCGCCGGCTCTAACTGCAGCTGCATAGATAAATATATCTTTTAGGCTCCATGGATAATTTGTCTGCCAGCTAAAGTGAAATTGAACATTTACTTTTGTTCGTTTCCATGGAGACGTCGGAAGGAAAGTTTCTGGCAAACATTTTACAATTCTGGAGGATTATCCAATATAAGACCCTCTTGATTCACTGGAACGTGACGTCAGGGTCTTGTCTTACAGAGTTAAGTCACGTTACAGTTGCTAAGTATGAATGTGCTGAACAAAAAGGCTGTTGTTTTATAAACTTATCTTTTTGAGCATTACCTCTCTAGTTTTCTCGTAGTAAATTTTCGTAAAAAATTCCGTAGTTAATTGAACTTTGAAATAAATATATAATACATCATAAAACTATTTTTTTACCCTCACTTGAAAGGTAGGTATATATATTTCAAATTGCATATTTTCTTCTAACAAATAATCCATTTCAAAACTTCCTACCAACGCAAGCATTACGATCTATAATAACTTTTCAAAGTTCCTGAACGTATATTTTTCCTCCAATAGATGTTTTTCCAAAGATTTTACACATTATGTGCTTCATACACATTTTCTCTGAATGGAAGTTTAATTTTACTTTTTTGTATTATTTCGCATCAAAATTGTTCAAAAAGTCCTGTGTATACCTTTTAACTACCAAAGAACACGGCAGTATTCTGTATTACATACTTGGAAATGGAACGACATTTAATTGATGATAAAATATCGATTTCTATAAAACAAAGAATCGATAATTATCATGCAGCTGCTAGGGATTTTTTTTAAAATTTAGGTAATTACTATTTCCCAATATTGGATTTTTAACCAGTTTTAGATTGAAGCAGAAATCAAAAAAGGTCCACGCAAAAAAAAAACACATTTCATATTTATTCGATACATTTTAATGCTTACAGTCATCAGCTTCGGTGTTAACCATCAGCTACAGAAAGAAAAGTTAGCTTAATTTCTAATTGGTGGAATCCTTATTTGACCCAAGGATTCAACACGGACGCTTAGGGCTATTAATATGGCTTTTAGTCTAAAAAAATGCTGATCATTTAAGTGTTTTTTATGCAGTCATCCACTCTAAAATCTTGGTTGCCCTTTTTTTTTCATTATTACTTTGCCCATGAAAAACTGAAAGAAAAACACCAGATTGCTCTTAATTCCTCCAGTAAAATAAACCACAAGATATCAAATGAACTTCTTACATCTGGATTGCATGTGTTCCACTCATAATGATCTCATGTATGTAGAAAAAAAAAAGGACCACGCCAAGAAATGGAACACCTGTGAAGCTCCTTTAGTGCGTATCTTGTATCTTCCTAGGAAGTGGTGTCGATTCGTCAAAAATTGTGGTCGCCTGTCAACTTTTCAATCAATGCTCTTCTTTTTCCAAGGGTAATCTTGTGATGTCTAGAGGAGAAAAAGATTTTGTCTCCATTTCATTTCCTTGAATAATGCTCGGATTCTTAATATTACTCAGGGTAATTTATTTTTATAGAAATTTTATCTTACCGAAAATTGTTCGTTGAAAGTGATAAAAGATTGTGAGTTCTGAACTTTTGTGAACATTTCGAAGAACTTTCAGGGGTTAAGGAACTGGATAGGAGGGTAGGGTAGCTCAACGGAAAGTGATGGTCTCTTCAAAAGTAGGATTATCTATTCAGTTGAATCACAATAGCATAAATAGAAGATGGAGATAGTTCACTACACTAAGTTGTGAAGGTTGTCACCAAAAAAACCTTGGTCTATCCATTTTAAACCAGTCTTATAGGTAAATACTATTTTTTCGATCTAACAATTAAATTATCAGTTGCATGAAAATACAAGATTTTTCTCTTGCATTCAATCGGTGAGTTTCCTCTATTTTTTCCCCTCTATTATGAATATAAAAATGTAGTATTGTTCTCTTATATTCGGGGAGTTTCTTCTTTTTGTAGATATCGGTTTCTATCTGCTCAAGTTACTGATTAGAGCTCATATATTTTGATTATATGTATACTAATACGTTTATAATAGACATTAGTGATAAAATATGAGCAATAAAAGGTCAATCTTGTCGTTAGTGTCACCAAATGGTTTCTGAGGACACTATTTAGCACATTTTTAACTCTCGCCTTATATGAGAATAGCTAATTTCGACCCTATTCCATTTTTATGAGCATGCCTGTCATATTCCTTCCAGTTATCAAAGTAATAAAACTAACATCTCAACTAATTTGAATTGCTAACATGGTAATCATACAATTAAGGATAATATTTGATGGTATTGACTCTTTCTATAAGTCATAATCTAAATGTTTTTATGTTTTGAAATTACCTTTTATCGTGTTATTTTCTTAATCTTTAGAAACTAACGACCGGTTTCTTTATTATTTTTTCAGGGACATAGTTTATCAAATGCACTTTGGTTGCATAAGCTAATTTTATGACCTGTTAATTTTCTTTGCAGACCATATGGGGTTGGACCGTATGATTAGTTTATTTTTTTATTGATATTTATTTATTTTTTGTTATTTAATCCATCGTGTCTTCATTTAAAAATGAGAAATGTGTGGAAATAAATTATGAAAAAGTTTGAAAGAGACAAACGGTCCCAAAACAAAATGTTTAGAAAAAGTGACACGAATAAAAATATTAAAAATAAAAGTTTAAGCAAGGGAAGGGATCCTTTCTTAGTTCTTCTCCTTATTTAGTAGTATAATAATTGACACGTCAAAGCAACCCCAACATGTCCACTTAATAGCAAAAGAATATTCAAATTTTTGTTTTCCAAAACCAACTTGAGATGAGTTACGCTACTTTCATTTCAACCAACTTTTGAAAAGTTTATGAATGTCGGCAAACGCGTTTCATACTACAGAAATATTCATATTTTTCGTCTCCTGAATTAAAAATTGCACTCGTCATGTTTTTTGAATTTAAAAGCCCGAAAAGGGTGTAGGTTTTCTTAAAAGATCAAGATTTGGGACATACCTAGTGGGATTTGCTTTCCTTTTATAAACTCTCAAAATCTGGCTTTTAAGAACAAAATCTTCTTATATTACTCTATCTCTAGAAATAACTTTCCAAGCGATTGCCTTTAGGTAAACAGGTTCACATTTATCTTTCTACAAGGGATGGGGGGACTCGAAATTAGTTTTGACGAAGAACTTTATTACTATGAAAGTAGTACAATTTGTTTATGTGAAACTTTGAAAGTATTTTAAGGTTTTTCTGGATGTGTGTATTGAAATTTTTTTTTAGTGGGAAAGATATCAAATATATTTTTAAATATTACAAGAAAACATCGGATGATATTAGCGCTACGAAACGAAAGAAATGCGAATGGAAAAACTATTTAACTTCATCGATAGGGTAAAGTATGAAGTGTCCAATAGTACTATCTTAAATTACTATTATAGTCAGTTGAGCCCTACGCATATTACAATCGTTAGACAATTGTCAGGATAAAAAACATATTTTCAGTACATTATAAATAATATTTTATTGGATATAAATTAATGAAAACTGTCAACTTATGTAAGACATTTTTATTCGAAAATTTGATTGGCAGATCAAGGAAAAGGAATAAGAAATAATTCCAACTTACTAAAAAAAGTTTTCTTAAGGGCCTTATTTCTACTAATGACCTATTTGACGCATCCATTCTTCGATCCAATCCTTATCTACACCCGTCACTTTGATTCCCCACAACAACTGCCAATCCATCTCCCCTCATTCCAACAGGTATCGACACCCTTCCCAAATTAAATCAATTGCCTTGTCTCACGCTTCAGCGCACATAACAGGTGTTAAGGATAAATCCTCAAGACACCGCTCGTCAAAGCACAAGTTGACGGGACATAATGGTAGTGACAGACCAATCAAATAGATGGAGAAGGACTATGTTTTATTCCTGGAAGCGAATGGATGGAATATTGAGCTTCCCGGGATGAAAGTGGTATGAGTCCAAAAATACATTTGGATTTCTTTTAAGGTCCTTTATCTAGTGCAGTATTTCTCAACCGGGGGTACGAGTATCCTTAGGGGTACGCCGAGAGCTTTTAAGGGGTACGCCACGTATTCAAAAATCCCGTAAAAGTAGCTTAAAATCACTTTTTAATAAGATGAAATTCAAACATTTTCTAGGGGAGGGCCCCCAGACCCCCCTTTTACCTATAGTTTGATATATCAATAATTTATGTAATTTTTAAGATGAAAGCAGGAAATTTTCTGGTGGAGGTTCCAAATATACTCTGGAAGTAGCAAACAGGGCATACGCTTGGGTATCACACAAGAGGTTTCAGTATATTCAAATTTTGTAAAAAGGAAGAGTTGAATTATTATCCTAACTGTTTCAAATTAAATTTTAAGGTGCATGGAAAACTTAACTTTTGAATATTGTCCATAATAGTTTTTCAAAATTGTATTTATTCGCTTGGTTATAAATTGAATTCTTTTCATAACAGAACGTTGGCATAAAATTCTATGAAATGTAAGCAAAATAGGGGCAAAAATTTGTAGGGGGCGGTGGAAATTTTTTTTCTTGAAAAGGGGGCGGTGGTCCCAAAAAGTTTGGGAACCTACGATTTAATTTAAACGAAGGTGATATTTCAACTACCACCTGCAACTGCATGCGTGGGGTATATAGGGAAATATATTTTTCCTCTGGGGGTACAATCGTGAAAAAGGTTGAGAACCACTGATTTAGTGTGGTATATGCACCCCAGTCAAAAATCAATAAGTAGCCTGTAAGAGCCGCTTAAAAATGCCTTCTCCGTATGAACACGGGCGCCGTCAGAGAAAACCTTCAATAGGGTTGTTTCCATCAACTGAACATTCGTATTTCAACAATTGAAAAACGAAGGAAACCCCAAAAAAATAAGAAAATCAAGAAAAGAAAATTTTTAAAGCACTTCATTAATTAATTAAAACGATTTAAAAATCAAAGCTCCCAAAACCGGGGCGTGGCTTCATGTGACGTCAAAATATCCACCGCTATATATCCAGGGCTTTGATAGTTCTAATACTGGTAGATATAAAGAATAATTTAATCGTTTATTTCAGAAACAAGTTAGAGCCCATTGGATTAACACAGCGTTTAACTTGTTTCTGAAATTAACGATTCAATTATTCTTTATATCTACCAGTATTAGAACTATCAAAGCCCTGGATATATAGCGGTGGATATTTTGACGTCACTGCGCAGTGCTCCGATTTTAAGGAACGCATCTGCGCTGCACCTTTAAAAATTAATTAAAAAATAAGTTGAGGTCCTAGAGACTTCGGGTTTTTCGTAAACATATTTTTTCAATCTGTTCTTCATAGAAAAAAATAGATTGAAAAATGGGAAACAACCCTATTACTCAAAACTACGTTCAGTGGACTTATACCACTTTCGTTCTAACCGGCTCATATCATGGTTAATATTTAAGGAGCAGTTTTGACATGGGATTTCCGTTTTTTTATTGCCTCTATCTCTCTGTCCTTCTGGACTTTTCATCTGTCTTTTAATTCGGGGATTGTAAGGACGAATATGAAGTAGTAGTGAGTTCTTATTGAGAAACTTGACTCATAAATTAACCGTGATATGAATTTCATTATTTGTATGATTTTTGAGAGTTTGGCAAATTCCTCAACTGTCCGGTTATTGTGTGTCTTGCTTTTTTTTTTAAAATACTAAATACTTTTGAATTTTGAGTAAAGTATATAAAGCGGAATAATATTAAATAACAACTGAAAATTTATTGCTGTTAACTAACGATCTAGAATAGGAAAGAAAGATAAGGTATTTGTCGAATATTTTTGAGTCAAAAGTCAATTTTACGGATGCAAACGTTTCAAAGAAGTGACAAACATGTAAAATACGTGACAATTAAATCTTACACAACACCATCAAGTTATGTAGTACAACTAATGGCTGCAAGACTAATTATTACTTATTTATTTTAATTTATAACACTCAACAAAATTAACTTTACATATTTTTAAAATATTTTGCAAAACTTAATAAAAGGTACGTAGGTATAACAGCTTTTATTTTCTACAGTATGTTTTTTACCAGATGGTAATCCAATGTATTCTAAGCAGCACAAATGTTCAAGATTCGACCAATTTTTGTCATACATGGCCAAATAATTTTGTTTACTTCTAGTTACAGTTACAGTTACGTGAACGTGATATATTTTGTATAAGCTGTAGGTACTACTAGGGATTTCACATTCTTTACTTAAAAGTCAAATAACCACGCTAAAGTATATCTCAATCAATTTCATCTCAAAAATACTTGGCGAAATAATTATCTGTGAAACAACTAATCAGAAAAAAGTACTCAATTTACAGTTATTTGTTAGTAATTATGTACCCTCTTTAAAGAAAAACTCAAAAATATCAAGTTTTACAATAACTTTTCTTAAGGATTTCAAAACTGTATGCTGCTTGAATACAAATGCCATCGCTCAATCTTTGTTGTAGCAAGTTAATTAAATGTATAAAAGATAAAGAATCTTTTAGGATCAGATTAATTTGTACCGTAGATCAAGGGACATTTTGCGGGCTCAATTTATGGGTGAAAAAGAAGTTTTAGGTAATATGAATTTGTTTCACGTATTTTGTAAATTAATATCGTTTTTTCAATTTGAGGGAATTAGTTTTTACTATGAAAGAAGATGCGGAGTGGTTAATCTTTGTTTATGTTCAGTCGTATCTCTTCAGTACGCGTAACTATGTGTCTTTCTTATGTTATTCCATAAAACAGGATAAATTATCGCAAAAATTTTCAGTTTGTTTCATAACCCGCAGTCTAGCCCTTAATTATTGGTTTCAAGAAGAAAATATTAGGTTAAGGTTATTTTTTTATCCTTTTATTAACATTTAGTGGTAAACAATATGAAGCTTAAAGATTTTGTAAGCGGCTTCCAATGTATTTCTACCCTATAAATTTCTTAATTTTATAATTTTGGGAGTTGGATATTGGGTTTGGTAACTAAAATTTAAAAGAAAACATAGCCTTTTTTTCTAGGTATTTTTCTTTATATGTTTACCTTTTAAACTTCTTTATTTTACTTTACATTTTTATTACTTTATTCCTTATGAGTGAACAGTTATTAAAGTGAATTTATCTTACATACGTTTAGTAAAAGATATCCAAAGTCTTATCCTTTTTCTCCTAGCTAGTTTTTAAAATAATTTAATTTAATTTTTTTTTCTAGTTTACTACATGATAACAGTTTTTAATGTTCTCTTACCTTCAGGGATAGGTTAAGTTGATATTTGAATCTCTATCTTTTAATTACCAAAAGACTTAAATGATTCAATTTTTTTTTATGAAATCAAATATCTAACCATAAAGAGAACATGTAAATGTTTTAAAATAATAATTACCGACCGAAAAATCTGTTGTATGAAATCTAATAGTAGTTGTATTTTTATCTTTTTTCGTAACTTAATTAAAATATTTTATTCTTTTTTTTTTTCAAATTATGCTTTCGAATTACTTTCATTTTGATTTCAATTATACTTTTAAGAAGAAAGTTGTATAGCTGTAAAATTAGTTTTGGGAAACAAAAATGAACGTAATTCATAACAGGAGTTCGTGAACTTTAGGAAAAAATATTTAAACAATAGGAAAAACATGAATTTTATAAAAATTTAATGATCAATAAGAATAAAAACTTTTTATTATCATAAATTATATTCTATCTAAAATGTGGGATATCCCATTATTAGAGAAATTTCTTTTTCGTTATATCTTCCACAAAGAAGAATATTTTTTCCACTCATATAAGAAAGCATCCCGACATCCAGGACTGTCTCTTGTGTGTACTTTTCGAATGATGAATATCCAAGAGAAGATTAAGATCTCCATCAGAGATCTAAAAACACTCTGATCATTTCGCTTTTTCCAAAACTTTCTTTGAAAAGAGAGGAAGCAATCTATTCATGTTGCTATTAATGGCAGACTTGATGAAAAAAATTTTTCCTTTTTACTTCAGCATTTACACTCCACAACAAACATTATTTATTTTCTCACTCATAAACGCGCCTCTTTCTGATACAAATGTATGATTGTTGTTAGAAAGGGTTTTTATATTGTACCGGGTAATTTTAACATAAAGTCCTTTGTGAGAGATAAAGATAAACCCCGAATTTGTAGTTTTGAACCACCATGTAAATTTTTTTTGAATTTTTAATCTTATGTTAAGTATCAATACTGAATGTATTGTGAAAGTTTTATGCTCGTTTTTGGTACATCTCGAATAACCAATTTAAAGTTAATGAAGAAGATACATTTGACATTTCAATATTTTTAAAACATATCACAATTTATTATCTGATATAAAAAGGAATTCTAAAACTTATAAACGACGTTTCTTACCGAAATAGGGATATCATTCCAAGAAAGGAGAAATTTTGAAACGCATACATTTTAATTTATATTTTAGTAACGCTTAAAGGGTTCTCAGATCTAATCTCTAAGATCTAATCTCTTAGATCTAATCTCTATGATCTAATCTCTATGAATATATTATTCTCAGAGAAGAATATTTAAATAGCGATGTCATAGAAAAATGTACGTGTTATTATAGACTAAAACTAAACTGTTTGATGTATAATTTTTTTGATAGTACAGTAGGGCCTCGTATAACGCGCCTTCGTACGTACAACGCGAATTCCTATAACGCGAGAGAAATTTTGCTACCACTTTTTCCTATAGCGCGAAAAATCTCGCGTTATACGAGAACTCACCATCCACTCGCACTCCAGCCATTCATGAGAAATCGAACCTGGAAATCGAACCAGCCATCCTGGAAATCGAACTCATACCGCCACTGCCGAGCATTTTTAGAAGACCTTTTAGAATCGTCCTAGGACTGTTTTTCGGGATCTAAAATCGTATGGGTTGATGGTCTTGATTTATTATCATGGGAATAAGAAACAACAATAGTACCGTGCCTGTATTTTATCCAAAATCTTATTTTTTTTTTTAAGATTTTAGGTTGCATGCTATGAATATTATTTTTATATAACATTGCTCCTTCAAAAACAAAAATAATTAAGTTTAATAAATCTTTTTAATGCTCATTATTTTAACAATATTATTAAATTCATAACAAATCTTGTGACACTTATTCTTAAAATTATTTTACGTGTTTGAACATTGCAAAAGTGTTTTAAGTTAGTTATTTTAACATTGAGTATATTTGAGTCTAGAGTTTTTATTTTACAGATATTAAAATTTCTAACTGTCACATTTGTTGCTACTAGTTTAATGTTATTAAAATTTATAACGTTAATAATTTTTTTTTCAAATATAATGTTTTTGTAACAAACATTCTTAAGTATTTTAAAGGTTTCACTATTGCTTTATCTTCTTAAAAATTGTTTATTTTTAAAAAACTATTCACAATGTTATTCCTCCATTTCTTGGATTTTTAAGAACATTTATTTATTATTTGTTTTGAGTGATTATTTTTTCTTAAAATACATTAACTTTTTATCAGCGACGGTATGTAATTTGGTATAAGCTTTATTATTAATATTTTTTGTAACTTCGTTTGCGGCCCTACCAAACAATAATGTGAGGGTCCCTCCTCCCAAAAAGGGTGTGCTAGTTATAACGTACTATCAAATGGTATAGAAACAAACTAATAGAACCTACAAATCTGCAATTATATTTTCGCCGTATACAAGGAAAATCCTCTGAATTTAATAAATGGTTGGGTAATTGAATTTTGGACAGACTGATAAATATGAGCTCTACGGACCTACTAAAAGTTAGTTGTAAAAGTGTTATTACTAAAATACAATATTTTTTTTGCAGACTCCTGTCATTGTACTAAGCAAAATCATTTTAAAATAATGAAGCTTTCAACTTGACTTGAAAAAGATTCGACAGTGGATTTTCCTAGTTCAGTGTCGGGGGGGATAATCGAGCTATGTACGTATTTATCTTATAAACGGCTTTTGGTAGAGATAGAAAGGAGATGAGGGAGGTATTGCGAACTCCCATGGGACTGAACTATGAACTTGGTGACGTAACCGAGCCACGCCTTTTCTATTTGAGATCTTCAATATTTTTTACTTCCTCATCTAACTTTCGCGCTAGCTGTATCGTGTCTGTATTTGTCCTCGTATAATCGATGTTAGCTTTAAATAATTAAATAGATTTAACTTTAATACCTCTGTCTGTCGTTCTTCCAGATGTGAAGTCCTTATTTTAGTCTTTAGAAATATTCACAGGATTCTAGGAATTAAGTGCTCACTAGAATAATCAGCCTATATAAGTCGCCCTGGTTTACATCGACATCGAATGCAACTGCTCCTCTACGAACAGGTAGGATCTTTGATTTTACTTTTATTTTAAGAAGACAGTGTGTTGCAATATTATTTTTGGCATCCCTGCCGGGATGGACTTATGTTGATTAGAGAATAGAATTTAATTTTTGAGTGAGCACTTCGAAATCAGAAGAATTTAATCCTGTGAATTTTAATTTAAGGAATCAGAATGACAGAGGATACGTTAAACAGATTAAAAAGGAAACGAGGTACAATAAGAACGTGTATTTCGAAACATATTAAAAGTATTGATACAGAACTCTCAAAAACAGAAACTGACCAAGATTTATTAGAAGAGGTACTTGAACATTTGATTGAAAATTCTAAAGAGTTGAAAATTTTAGATGAAGAAGTTCAAAACCTATTAGAACCAAGAGATCTTGAAAATGATTTGAATGCGGCTGCAGATTATAAAGAAAAAATAACTAGGTTTAAATTCAGAGCTACTAAAAAGTTGCGTCAGTTAACCAGCAGCGTAAAGGAAAGTATGAAATCACCTGACACCAGTTTCGTAAATGAAAATAATTTCGTTGAAAAAATAAATATCAAACTACCAAAACTTAGTATCAATAAATTTTATGGAGACTTAAGTCAATGGCTGAGCTTTTGGAATTCTTTTGAGTCAGCCATTCATAAGAATGAATCTTTAGATAAAATTAGCAAATTTAATTATCTGAAAGCCTATTTAGGAGGAACAGCTCTTAATTCTGTGGAAGGGTTTTCAATAACTGAAAACAATTATGATTCGGCCATCAAACTACTTATAGATAGATTCGGTCAAAAAGAGATATTAATTAATACGCATATGACTAATATCTTAAACATATCTCCTCTTAAGAATTCGAAAGATGTAAAGGCATTTAGAAGGATTTATGATAACATTCAGACCGAAACTAGAAGTTTGAAATCCCTTGGTGTGAAATCGGAAACTTATAGCAGTATGCTATGCCCGATGATATTAAAAATGCTGCCCGCAGACCTTGTGTTGGAATTCAACAAGGAAGTTCAAAAAACTTATGCTGTTGAAGATATAATTAATTTCATGTCTAAACAATTGATTGCACGAGAACGAACCCTTTCCTCCATTAAAGAAGAGATAACGCGTGACTCAATCCCAACCCCACGCAAGCAACAGTTCTTCGGCGCCGATAGAAAAAAAAGTACCGCAGCCGATTTATTGAGTCCAGAGATGAAAGATACGAAACATACCTCTTGCGTATTTTGTGAAGGGAATAAGAAACATGAATCTTCTGATTGCGAATTTGCTCGCACATTATCGTTAGAAGGCAGGAAAGCTATTTTGTCTAAGAGAGCTGCTTGTTTTAAATGTCTCAAAGTTGGCCATTTAGCTCGTCTATGTAATGTTAAGGTAACATGTAATATTTGTGGTAAGAGGCATTCCTCGTTGATGTGTTATCTAAGTGAGGAGAAAAATGAAAACAAAGCAGACGTCAATCATGAGACAAAAAATAGTGCGCTGACTAACAATTCTTCGAATGTTTATTTGCAAACTCTTGTTGTAAATATCAAGTATAAAAATTCTACTCATTTAATCAGAGGTATAATAGACACAGGTTCTTCTAGATCTTATATAAGTAAATATGTAGTACAGGCTTTAAAATTAAAAAGTATTGGGGAAGAAACTGTAATGCATGGATTATTTGGTGGTGTGGTTAAAAGTGAGAAACATAAACGCTATTTAGTTAACTTAAGTAACCTTGAAAAAAGTTATTCATTGGATTTAGAAGTCATGGACCAGAAGAAAATATGTTCATCCATTCCGAGGTTTCAAAATATAAAGTCGACAAAGGAATTAAAGCGTTCTGGCATTTTTCTGAGTGATATTTGTTTAAATGAAAATTGTTTGTATGAGAAAGAACCCGATGAAATCAATTTACTATTAGGTGCTGATTGTGCAGGTAAACTCTTCACTCGAGAAATTAAACACCTATCTGAAGGGTTATTAGCAATGAACACAAAATTGGGTTGGACAATAATGGGCAAATCTGGAACGGATGAAGATATTCAATCGAATGTTTTATTAACACTTATGAATAATAATATGGACATTTCCGAATATTGGTCGCTTGACACAATCGGAATTAGAGATCCAGTAGAGAAGAAGTCCAGATTAGATCTAGAAATAGCGGCTAAGGAACATTTCCTCAGTACAGTTTCTCGAGAACCTGATGGAAGATATATAGTAAGTTTGCCATGGATTAAAGATCACCCTCCATTGTCTGATTGCCGAGGTATTGCTGAAAAAAGACTTTCCAGTTGTGTTAAACGTCTACAAAGAAGAGGAAAAATTGAAGAATATGAAGAAGTCTTTGAAAATTGGATGGAAGAAAACATCATTGAAGAGGCACCTCATGCCAAAGAGTCAAATGAAGAACACTTTTTGCCTCATCGTCCTGTATTTAAAGAAAATTCTACCACCAAAATCAGACCAGTATTTGATGGATCAGCAAGAGAGAAGGATTCTCCATCTCTGAATGATTGCCTTGAGAAAGGTCCCAATCTAATTGAGTTAATACCATCTATTATAAATAGCTTTCGTCTTGGAAAATTTGGTATTACAGCGGACATTCAAAAAGCATTTCTTCAAATCGCACTGCAAAAGAATGACAGACCTTATTTGAAATTTTTGTGGTGGGAGCACGGAAAGAGGAAGAAATTGAGAATTTTCCAACATAAGAGAGTAGTTTTTGGAATTTCTTCACCGAAGATGCTACTGCAAGAATGTTGGAAACCGGGACTGCCTTGGAATTCGGAACTTCCCCAGAAGATGACAGAAAAGTTACAGCGATGGTGGAATGAACTGAAAAGTTTGAAAAATCTAGAGATTCCTAGGTATTTGATGAAGAACTTTGACAATACACCAAGATTGTCTTTCCATATTTTCTGTGACGCCAGCAAGTCTGCTTATGCTGCAAGTGTTTTTCTACGAATTGAAGATGAACACTCAGTTTCCTGTCAGCTTGTACAAGCAAGAAGCAGAGTATCTCCATTAAAGTCAATGTCTATTCCTAGGTTAGAATTGTTATCTTGTACCATCGCGGCAAGATTAGCTCATAACACGAAAATGGAAATGAACCTGGAAGACATACAAACAACGTATTGGTCTGGTTCTATCAACGCTCTTTACTGGATTAAAGGTTCGGAAAATTGGGCTACTTTTGTTTACAATCGTGTCCAAGAAATAAGAAGATTAAGTAATCCTGATTGCTGGAGACACATCGCCGGAAAACTGAATCCTGCAGATTTGCCATCAAGGGGATGCAACCCCCATGAACTCCTTGCTAAATGCTGGTGGAAAGGGCCAGATTGGCTCAAACTACAACCGAAGGATTGGCCAGATTCTCAGGATCTCCCCGACTATGATGTCATTAATGCAGAGAAGAGAAAGTCTATCGTCTCCGCTGCCAATGTGGTAGAGAACGACTTACTCGAATACACAAAAAGAATATCTTCTTACAAAAAGATAGTTAGAGTGACTGCGTGGATCCATCGCTTTATCTTTAATTCCCAGAAGAAGAAGGAAGATAGGAAGACTGGAGAACTAGCGGTTGATGAAATCATTGCAGCCGAAGAATACATAGTCAAAATAGTACAAGAACAGAATTTCGATGATGAGAAAAATATAAAGTTACGTATTTTTAAAGACCCTAACGGATTGATTAGAGTTTATACACAGATATCTATGAGAAAAGACATGGAATGTTTTAGGTATCCAGTACTCTTACCATCTAAGAATCGAATAGTTCATTTATTGATTTATGAAAAACATCTGGATTTAGGCCATGCGGGTGTCCAAACTCTGATATCTAATCTAAGAGAGAATTATTGGATTATTAAGTCCAGGAAAACAATTCGGCAAGTTGTCCTATCGTGTGGTAAATGCAAGAAATTTAGCTCAAAACCTTTTGAAGTCTCCAGCTGTCCGTTGCCTGAAGATAGAATAAAAGATGCCTCGGTGTTTGAAGTTACTGGTGTAGATTTGTTTGGACCCTTCTATCTGAAGAATGGATTGAAAAGTTGGGCTGTGCTGTTCACTTGCGCGATTTATCGTGCTATACACCTTGAATTAGTGACTTCTTTGTCAACAGAGCATTTCATCTTAGCTTTAAGAAAATTTATTTCACGTCGTGGCGGACCTTCGAAAATCTATTCAGATAACGGAACTAATTTAGTAGGAGCCTCAAACGAATTAGAATCCGTTGATTGGGACAAGATAACAGAATTTGCAACAGATAAGAAAATTCAGTGGATATTCAATCCCCCTTCTGCACCTTGGTGGGGAGGTTTTTGGGAAAGGTTAATAGGACTGATCAAAAGATTGCTACGAAGAATTTTGGGTAATGCTTGTTTACAGTATGAAGAATTTTGCACCATACTCTGTGATGTTGAAAGTATCATCAACTCAAGACCCTTGACATATCTTTCTGAAGAGGCTGAAGATCTCATAGCCTTGACCCCAGCCATGTTCATGCAAGACATCAAAGAAACCGGAGTTCCTGACTTAGATCAAATTGATGCCAAAAGATTAAAAAGAAGATTTGCTTACAAGCTGAAACTACGAGAAGATTTGAGAAGACGATTTAGAGTTGAATATCTGGGCCAACTAAAGGAGTTTCATAAGAAAGACAACTGTCAGCTTAAAGAAGGAGATGTAGTCCTCATTGGAGATAGTAACCTGAAGAGACAACAGTGGCCCTTAGCTAGAATTCTACGACTTTTTCCAGGAAAGGATGGGAAGATCCGAGTCGTCGAATTAAAAACTCAAAGAAGTGTCTTCTTGAGACCCGTGCAAAGACTCTATCCCATAGAGATGTCGGAGCAGGATAGAGTTCTGATGCAGACTGGAGTGCCAACAACATCCTCAGATCCTGATCCAGACCCTGCATATGTGAGAAGATCTCGATATGGACGTATCCAACGGCAGAGAAAGCTGGACTGTTGAGTTTCAATGCTCTCCCCTGAAACTCAAGGTGGGAGAGTATTGCGAACTCCCATGGGACTGAACTATGAACTTGGTGACGTAACCGAGCCACGCCTTTTCTATTTGAGATCTTCAATATTTTTTACTTCCTCATCTAACTTTCGCGCTAGCTGTATCGTGTCTGTATTTGTCCTCGTATAATCGATGTTAGCTTTAAATAATTAAATAGATTTAACTTTAATACCTCTGTCTGTCGTTCTTCCAGATGTGAAGTCCTTATTTTAGTCTTTAGAAATATTCACAGGATTCTAGGAATTAAGTGCTCACTAGAATAATCAGCCTATATAAGTCGCCCTGGTTTACATCGACATCGAATGCAACTGCTCCTCTACGAACAGGTAGGATCTTTGATTTTACTTTTATTTTAAGAAGACAGTGTGTTGCAATAGGAGGAATAAGGAGGGTAAGTCGGATCTAGAAAGTATAACTCCAATTTCTCCCTTCTACAAGACCGTCCCTAAAAAAAACCTTCCTATACCTCCCCCTCTTCTGCGGCGCCGATTTTCAGTTCAAATGTTTGGCCTCCTCAATACGCAGAAATCAATACCCTGGTTTTCTTATGATCTAGTCTTAACAGATAATTCGAAAGCGGTACGAAGACTTCCTATAACACGTCATTCTAAATAGCCTATACAAGGTTACAAGCTACATCGTGATTAAGCTATTGATGGTGTAGTCCATAAGTGCATGGGATACCAGAAGCGTAAGCTGCTCTTGCCCCATAGCAGCAAAGCCACGCCTCGATAGGTCATCATTGGCCATGACTTGCTGCTATCCCAGGCTAACCCGGTAGCTATGGACGGTTAACCGATGTAAACAACAACAAACAGTCCGACATTTTTAACTCTAGTGATAGTTCCGGTGTATCCCTCCGCTTATGTGTTCTATGGGAAAAAGGCGTAAACAGGCTCATTTTCTCAAATACAGTAGGGCCTCGTATAACGCGATTTTTGGTTCCGTGTAGTAGGAAAATCGCGTTGTACGAATTCGTGTTGTATGAAAAAATATCTCATACAACGCGAATGACAGACAAAAATAATACCCTCAAGTACGCTACCTAAAGCAACACAATTGTTCGATTCCGAAGTTTTTACATTTAAAAAGCTAAACGTTCTGTTAAATTCTTACGCAATCGCAGTTTCTTAGGGTTAAGGGCTAGAGTGATTGTAACCATGTTAAATTTTATCGTCTACTAGCTGCTATACCCGGCGTTGCTCGGGGAATAAAAAGGATTTTCAAATTCAGATATTGAAAAAATATGTATTCAAATCAAAATATTTCTCATGTGTCCATAAATAATAAGTGATTGTATTTTAAAGATTATTACTACACTAGAGAAGTGTTTATTTTTTCCTTAGATGCTTTAACCCAGATTCAGATTATTTTTATTTTTGAAACTATAAATTCTTTGGAGCATTCTTGAGGCCAGTTATTTTCCTACTCCTAATTGTAAAGTATGACTTTCATCAGAAGAAATGAGCTGTTTTAATTGGATTTTTAACAGCTTTCTGCTTGATCGTATTATTATTTACTGGGTTAAGCTTTTTTATAACAATCCTCCCCAAATATTTTCTATTTTTGTCATAAAGGAATCTTTTATCCGTGTAGTTTTTTTCAAACTTAGTAAAGATTTATTTACAAAAAGCCATTCTTATTTTAGTTTAGTTTTTTATTAGTTTTAAGTTAATGTGTTTGTATTAATTTAATAGATGTGTTTTCGAAATATCTTTTATTTTTCATCTACGTTTAATCCAAAATTTTCATTTTTGTAATAAACTAATGAAAGAAATTCCAGAAACATTCATCATGCCTTTAGGATCAAGATATTTAAATTTTCTTATCATTAATAAGTAAATATCGTAATGCATACACAAATAATACAGTCGCGGGAAAAATAACGATTCTGATGAACAGCTTATGATAGATACGCAACCACTCTTTTTTTTTTTTCGAAGTGTCTATTTGGACGGTCAAACCGGCAGTTGGCACATGCGCTGTAGGTCTCGCGGTCCCGGCGCTCCAATCAGAACCGTTGTCGGGCAAGTGCCGGGTAAACAGGACTAGAGTTAGAGAGTATATCTGCCGGGCATATAGACAGTGCCTTTTTTTGTTTTGAAAGCCTGGACTTTCGCAAAAATTTAACTCATCGTTACTCCTATTAGTCCCTACGAACACTAATTAAATCGTTAAGAGTGAGACACGGTTTTGTGTAAATTCCTTGCCCAGAGCTTTCAACTTTCTGCCACTGAGTAATCAGGCTGCAGATTGCTGTTATCCGGGTGAGAATTGAGGATGTATTCTAGCGGAGATAGACCAAACTCATTAAAATAATATTCAATAATTTAGTGGTGACCTCAACATATAAATTATTATTAAATTATGTCACCAATCTTTTAATAAAACTTTCTTTTATACGTAGGCAATAAACCTGTCCACCGTCAATAGCTACCGGGTTAGCCTGGGATAGCAGCAAGTCATGGCCAATGATAACCTATCGAGGCGTGGCTTTGCTGCTATGGGGCAAGAGCAGCTTACGCTTCTGGTATCCGATGCACTTATGGACTACACCATCAATAGCTTAAGTACGATATAGCTTGTAACCTTGTATAGGCTATTGAGAATGACTGTTATCTGTTAATTATCTGTTAAGACTAGATCATAAGAAAACCAGAGTATTGATTTCTGCGTTTTGAGGAGGCCAAACATTTGAACTGAAAATCGGCGCCGCAGAAGAGGGGGAGGTATAGGAAGGTTTTTTTAGGGACGGTCTTGTAGAAGGGAGAAATTGGAGTTATACTTTCTAGATCCGACTTACCCTCCTTATTCCTCCCTCATCTCCTTTCTATCTCTACCAAAAGCCGTTTATAAGATAAATACATAGCTCGATTATCCCCCCCCCCGACACTGAACTAGGAAAATCCACTGTCGAATCTTTTTCAAGTCAAGTTGAAAGCTTCATTATTTTAAAATGATTTTGCTTAGTACAATTACAGGAGTCTGCAAAAAAAAATACTGTATTTTAGTAATAACACTTTTACAACTAACTTTTAGTAGGTCCGAGCTCACATTTATCAGTCTGTCCAAAATTCAATTACCCAACCATTTATTAAATTCAGAGGATTTTCCTTGTATACGGCGAAAATATAATTGCAGATTTGTAGGTTCTATTAGTTTGTTTCTATACCATTTGATAGTACGGTATAACTATCTCACCCTTTTTGGGAGGAGGGACCCTCACATTATTGTTTGGTAGGGCCGCAAACGAAGTTACAAAAAATATTAATAATAAAGCTTATACCAAATTACATACCGTCGCTGATAAAAAGTTAATGTATTTTAAGAAAAAATAATCACTCAAAACAAATAATAAATAAATGTTCTTAAAAATCCAAGAAATGGAGGAATAACATTGTGAATAGTTTTTTAAAAATAAACAATTTTTAAGAAGATAAAGCAATAGTGAAACCTTTAAAATACTTAAGAATGTTTGTTACAAAAACATTATATTTGAAAAAAAAATTATTAACGTTATAAATTTTAATAACATTAAACTAGTAGCAACAAATGTGACAGTTAGAAATTTTAATATCTGTAAAATAAAAACTCTAGACTCAAATATACTCAATGTTAAAATAACTAACTTAAAACACTTTTGCAATGTTCAAACACGTAAAATAATTTTAAGAATAAGTGTCACAAGATTTGTTATGAATTTAATAATATTGTTAAAATAATGAGCATTAAAAAGATTTATTAAACTTAATTATTTTTGTTTTTGAAGGAGCAATGTTATATAAAAATAATATTCATAGCTAATATTCATAGCATGCAACCTAAAATCTTTAAAAAAAAATAAGATTTTGGATAAAATACAGGCACGGTACTATTGTTGTTTCTTATTCCCATGATAATAAATCAAGACCATCAACCCATACGATTTTAGATCCCGAAAAACAGTCCTAGGACGATTCTAAAAGGTCTTCTAAAAATGCTCGGCAGTGGCGGTAAGAGTTCGATTTCCAGGATGGCTGGTTCGATTTCCAGGTTCGATTTCTCATGAATGGCTGGAGTGCGAGTGGATGGTGAGTTCTCGTATAACGCGAGATTTTTCGCGCTATAGGAAAAAGTGGTAGCAAAATTTCTCTCGCGTTATAGGAATTCGCGTTGTACGAAGGCGCGTTATACGAGGCCCTACTGTAATTTTTGATTAAAGTACAGTTTTAAATGTTTTCCAAATAGTATCATCCATAGGATAATGATGAGCTTAGTAATTTCGTTCAGCTTTCTATCCATCAACTTAATCACAAAAAATATTATTAGATTAAATTTAATACGAATGGGTTGCTAGATTTTACGATTATCGCTCAATTTGGCGGTATTTACGTTTTGTTTCTGTAGTTTCGTTTCACGAGTATTTTGGTTATTTAGTTGATATCTTGATTATTTAACTTGAAATATATGCTCATAGATGTAAAATACCTAGTAAATATCTCAGTATATATCCAAAAAATAAGTTTTTACATATGTAAATAATAAACACTGGCGCACATTGGCGATTGCTGGCGCTCTGAAAAGATGCCAAAATGTAACCCGGAAGTGCTTAAAGACTCATTTTCACTACCGCCCTCTATACTGAGTTTGATGGCTGCTAACCATCCATTGACGGTAGCCAGCTTTATTGCCTAGCTATAAAAGAAAGTTTTATTAAAAGATTGGTGACAAAATTTAATAATAATTTATATGTTGTGGTCACCACTAAATTATTGAATATTATTTTAATCAGTTTCGTCTATCTCCGCTAGAATGCATCCTCAATCCTCACCCGGATGATATCAGCAGTCTGCAGCCTGATTACTCAGTGGCAGATAGTTGAAAGCTCTGGGGAAGGAATTTACACAAAACCATGTCTCACTCTTAACGATTTAACTAGTGTTCGTAGGGACTAATAGGAGTAACGATGAGTAAAATTTTTGCGAAAGTCCAGGCTTTCAAAACAAAAAAAAGGCACTGTTGTCTATATGCCCGGCAGATATACTCTCTAACTCTAGTCCTGTTTACCCGGCACTTGCCCGACAACGGTTCTGATTGGAGCGCCGGGACCGCGAGACCTACAGCGCATGCGCCAACTAGTGCCAACTGCCGGTTTGACCGTCCAAATAGACACTTCGAAAAAAAAAGAGTGGTTGCGTATCTATCATAAGCTGTTCATCAAAATCGTTATTTTTCCCGCGACTGTATTTGTGTATGCATTACGATATTTACTTATTAATGATAAGAAAATTTAAATATCTTGATCCTAAAGGCATGATGAATGTTTCTGGAATTTCTTTTATTAGTTTATTACAAAAATGAAAATTTTGGATTAAACGTAGATGAAAAATAAAAGATATTTCGAAAACACATCTACTAAATTAATCCAAACACATTAACTTAAAACTAATCTAAAATAAGAATGGCTTTTTGTAAATAAATCTTTACTAAGTTTGAAAAAACTACACGGATAAAAGATTCCTTTATGACAAAAATAGAAAATATTTGGGGAGGATTGTTATAAAAAAGCTTAACCCAGTAAATAATAATACGATCAAGCATAAAGCTGTTAAATATCCAATTAAAACAGCTGATTTCTTCTGATGAAAGTCATACTTTACAATTAGGAGTAGGAAAATAACTGGCCTCAAGAATGCTCCAAAGAATTTATAGTTTCAAAAATAAAAATAATCTGAATCTGGGTTAAAGCATCTAAGGAAAAAATAAACACTTCTCTAGTGTAGTAATAATCTTTAAAATACAATCACTTATTATTATGGACATATGAGAAATATTTTGATTTGAATACATATTTTTCCAATATCTGAATTTGAAAATCCTTTTTATTCCCCGAGCAACGCCGGGTATAGCATCAGCTAGTAGACGATAAAATTTAACATGGTTACAATCACTCTAGCCCTTAACCCTAAGAAACTGCGATTGCGTAAGAATTTAACAGAACGTTTAGCTTTTTAAATGTAAAAACCTCGGAATCGAACAATTGTGTTGCTTTAGGTAGCGTACTTGAGGGTATTATTTTTGTCTGTCATTCGTGTTGTATGAGATATTTTTTCATACAACCCGAATTCGTACAACGCGATTTTCCTACTACACGGAACCAAAAATCGCGTTATACGAGGCCCTACTGTACTTACATTAATCGTACTGATTCGGCTATTTTTATGGTCGGATACTAATGGTATAAAAAATAGTACAACACACAGATTATATTTAAGATTAAGAAGGGTTGGAAATTCGATTGAATTAATTAAAGATTTACTCATCCACAAGGGTATAAAAACTCTATTAATAATTCTTATACACGGAAATTGGAAATCCCTTTTATAGTTATTTAATGGTTAAAACTAATCATTTTAACAAAACCATACCATCATAGCGTTTAGGATTTTACCAACTTCAACCCTGTTAAACGTAAGCATAAGCAATAAGCAGTGATGAATAAAGAATCAGTGGTGCATCAGAACAGTTAGCATTACATTGTAATTAATAATTAATTGAAGTTATGCAAAACCAGCAAAATGAAACGTTTTTCTTTGTTACAATATACCCTTCTCACACAAGCAAATATTTCCTTAAGGGAATTTAATAATATCGATGCTGAGGTAAATTCAGCTGGTTACCTTGAAAGTGGTGTAAGTCACAATATTAAAATTTGTGATTAACATGGAGTTATTCTCTCGCTTTCTCTCTTTTTTCAGAACACTACCCTTTTTATTTTCTTTTCTTTTTCTCAGAAAATTTTCTGAGAGCCCAACTCGCTCCAGGATTTATCTTCTTAATAAGAACAACACAGGCACTGGTTGATTGGAGCAGAAGATTTCTAAAAACTCGAAACATAGTGGGGTTAGCTTACGCCATTTTCCTCCTTAACAATTACAATAGATTACATACAATTAATTTAGATCAATTACAAACGATTTTCACATAAAATTGCTTTAATTAGATAAGTAGAACTAGTTCAACCAACAAATAATATTAATTATTAACATTCAATTAAATATTAACGAATCTAAAAGTGTTACTTATATCCATCCATATCCCATCCCAGTTTTCTAGTGCCATAATAATAATAATAATAATAATCTTTATTTAACACTATGGAAATTACAAATAAATATATAAAATAATATGAGTTACCAAGGGGAAACAATCCCGTTCAGGTAACCAAAAAAAGTGCGAACATTGAGTGATATTTAAAAATAAAATAAATAGATAGGTGGGTTAAATTACATAGCAATAATAATATTCAAAAATGCAAAAAACAAAACATAGTACAAATAACAATAATAAATGATTAATTTAATTTACAAAAGACAGAATTATTTAAATTAAAGTTATACAAGTTGGCAAACAGCTAAGGCAAAAAAAAATACATTATGCTTCCATTAAAATAGGTCTTCAATATTATTTAAAAAAATTACAAAATTATGTAAACAACGTTTGAATAAGGGATAGGAAGAAGTATTTTGTAGCTCAGCAGGTAGACTATTAAATAACTTAGGTGCGAGATAAAAGAAATGTTTACGATATATCTCCTTGTAAAAGCGAGGAATCTGATAAATTTCATTTATTCTCCTTTGGTTAACCGTATTTTTTAGATTACATATATTTCTATTGCCAAATAAGTAAAGTGTAATTCTATAAAAAACGAGATGTCGCACGGGGAGTAAACCTAAACTTTTAAAGTCAATTGAGTCAGAATTATTTAAACATAAGATTTTGAAACACTTATTCTGAATAGAAATTAAAGGCAATAAATTGGTTTTATAGTCTCCACCCCAAATTATTATTCCATAATTGATTAAAGAGAAAAACCAAGAAAAATACAAGGTTTTTAAAAAAGATTGTGTAACTTTATTTTTTAGGTGATGAAATTTAACCAATGCGAAACGAAGCCTTTTACATAACTCACCAACATGAGTTTTCCATTTTAAATTTGAGTCGATAAATAAACCCAAATATTTAATGCTATTAACTTGTTCTAGCTTTGGACAGTTACAATTAAAAGAGCTATAGCAAGAATTTAAATGAAATGTAATATCTAGTTGAATGAATGGTTGTTTAAGATAAAAATAGATATATTTAGTTTTATTTAAATTTAGAGATAAGTCATTAATGGTAAACCATTTTCTGATTTCGATTAAGTCATTTTCAATCTGTGATTTAAGTTCTAGGAGATTATCACAAGAATATAGTAATGCCGAGTCATCTGCATAAGTTATCATTTTACCAAATAGTTTCAGTTTGCATAAATCATTTATAAAAATTAAAAACAATAAAGGGCCTAAAATAGATCCCTGAGGCACTCCACGATTAACAATAGTATAATCACTAAAACTATTCCCTATTTTTACTCGTTGTTTTCTAAATAATTGTAAGTGTAATTGTAAGTTGTAAATAACAATGTGGAATTCATTGACATTCCACATGTGGCAGAAAGAGCGATGGTCGTCTATTTCGGAGCTTTGAAATGGAGTCGGATGCCTGTCATACTTTCCTTTGATGGATGTCTCGGTGCAAAGGGAGTGCTCTGATGGATTGAGAGCAAGAAATGTCACAAAAAATGATGCTCTCTGCAACAATACTGCAACTTGGAAGATTTTTAAATATTTGTTCGTCTTTCTGGTCTATTCAATCAAAACGTGTATCACTTGGCCTTTTCAACGTTTATTTTATTACTGGGGTGTCTTATTAATTTTTTATGGATTGTGATCTTTTTTACTTGGAATTTTTATTGAAGTATTGTCCTTTTTTGAGGATTTAAGCATTTTCCTTTGAATTCGAATGTGTACCTAGGATAAGTTGCAATTAATGATAATCATCTCCTTTTTTCTTCCATTGTTTATTACCTAATAGGTAAATTGTCTTTTTATCAATTTAGAAATTTAAGTATTAAATTTAAATAATTAATTCTGTTTGATTTAAACCATTCATCAGTTACTGAATTAAATATAGTTTTTTTTCTTCCTTTGACAAAAAAAAAACAAAAAACATTTTTTAAAAGTGTGTAAAACTGAAAAATTACTTTCTAAATATTTTTTGACATTGGTTAGTGGATTAACTAGGTTTACCTTTTTACAAACTTCAGAGAACTGAGTAATGAAAATTAAACTAAAGTGTTTATTTTTCAATCAGTTGTTGTTTACTTGTTATTAAAAAAAAGGAATTATTTTATTTTCAAATATTGATATGTATATTCCTAAATAGTCATACTAAAAATTATTCTTTTAGAACAGCTCATTTATTACTAATTTGCAGTTTTTCTTCTGGTATACATACCTTTCATCTGGAAAAGACCTTTGACGTAGCTGTTAAATCAAAGTGTTTTATTTAATTACATGGATGTATTGAAGGAATGTCTTCATCTTAAAAAACCCGCAGGCCATTAATATAATCTTCTTAACCTGTCGAATTTTTTTTTTACTATGGATTAAAATACTAAATAACCATATTCTCTTTCTCACATCACAACAGTGAGTTGACAGCGACTCCTGTATTTAACACATCCATCACGGTTTAAGAGCACCCCCTGAAAGACCAATATTTGGGGTTCTCAAAAAGAAACTTTGTTCTCCTCAATGCCGTCATTCGAAATGTACTACTACTAGAAAAGTATTCTTTCAATCCGCACGCTCGGTAGCTAAGTGGAAACCCTTGTAGAGAAGTTTATCATTTCGACTGGGTTTCTAGAGAGGTTTTCAAGTGGTTGGTGTGACAGTCTTGCTATATATACTGCACATAATGAGGCGAGGCGTCGCGAGGTGGTGCTGTATTTTTTTTTTGCGGAGAATTCAATTAATTTCCACTCTGTCACTTTTCTTTTGGAGTGTGCCGTTTCGGATTGGAGCTTGATGGTTTGTGTTCCGATTGAGGTGAAACGAGAAAGCTTTGAGTGTTGAAAACGGATTTCTAAAGCTTTTTAGTTGTCTGTTGTAAAGGGATGTCGATGATAGTTTAAGGTTGTCTTTATCTCAGCTTCGGAGGCATTTAATAAGCTTGAATTTTGCGGTTTCTCAAACTTAAACAGAGTTTGGAGTTGCAAAGAAATTCATTACTGTGATATGAGACATTAAATCATATTATCTATTTAAAAGAGAGCAATAATTGTCAGTTGTCTACATTTTATTTACCCTATCAATGTATATCTGAAAAATATTAAGGATTTCTAGAAAGATAACATTTAAAAGGAATAAACCTCTATGGAATAAACGGTTTTTGCGGTTTTAATTGATTTTAAGTTGTACCAATTTTGTGTATTTTTTTTGGAAACTGAGGACGATAACACTGAATACATTTGAACGTCTGTTCTTACTTTGTATTACCGTTTTAACTCTTTGATTCAGTTAGAATTCATAATAGAATTGAAAAAATAATATTAGGTACTCCGTTATTTTTCAAAAATTTTCAACACAGAAAATGTACGTGGAAACTATTGGAAACATGACTTTTTGAAAGATATTTGAAGTGAAAAACTTCTACTGTCTGTCTATCACAAGTTGAGCTCTCGTTGACATTTCTGTTGTCTAGGCAACAAAACTCCTCATTTTCAACGGGGCAAATTGTTGGTTTGAATCACTAGTCCTCTTTGCTTATTATTTTAACAGTTTACTAATCCCAACGTACAATTGCATCAATTCCGAGAAGAAGACCGTGCTTGTGATCGCCAAAAAATCTGCCAATAATCCCCGGTCGACTTTAATCCCCCGCAAATCATAATACGGTTTATCCCTATTTAAAATGAACCTGTCTTGTTTCTATAATAGCAACCGCCACAACCAGACAACTAGGCGGAAGCTCAACTTGTTCTAGAAAGACAGTACATCATCTTCAGCATTTCTTTAGCATACATCAACATCATTCCAAGATCTCCGCGCATCTTATATAAACTCAATAAATCAATGATTAATTATTCCACTTAATTAAAACAGAATAATTGATTAACAAATAAATTAATTTAAAGCGTAGTTACTTATTCTTTATAGAATGATGGAAAACGTGTCTAGATTTACTAACACCTTTATTACAGCATAATGTTCCAGAATCATCTTTATCATTCCTATCAAAACTTATTCAACTAACATACCCACATTTCATCTTTATTTAATCAAAACATAAATGAATGATTAACGTATAAATTATTTTAAAACGTAATTCCTTATATTTTTCTCAGTAATGAAAAACGTGTCCGGATTAACAACGCACATTTACCATCTAAAGTGTCCGAATCATCTCCATCATCCCTCTCGCATTCATCAAACGTATCACATCTCATACTATTAACCCAATCAAAACCGAAATTAACGATCGCCAAGAAAAGAAATCAGCCAGCAAATCACCATTCCCGCAGACATAAACGTCGCCTGCTATCATCGCATCGCTTTTCGATAATTGGAATGCCCGATGCGACACAGTGGTGACAACTCCATCCGAAATACGATGGGAAAATCGGACTCGGCCATATTTCATTGCCCACCTGCCTGGCGATGAGAGGGATAGAATGTTTCTTGCCGAATAAATCAGGTGTAATCCCCCGGGAGCTGTCTTGAGACGCCGATCTCGCTAGGGGGCGAAATATTATTTATCCTCGGCTAATACCGATGGGTGCCGTTGCGAAGTGCGGCCGTAAATCAGAGCGGTGCTGAAGGCCGGCCTTCGGTTGTATGGGTGACTTGCGGCGGGTTGTCGATGCTGTCGTGTTTGTTAAGAAATTGGGGATATTCATTGGGAATTTCTTAGTAGAACTTCAAGGGAATCTCTTCTCTAAGGAAACAGCTGAAGGAAATCTGAATTTCTGTAGATCCAGGGGGGAGGGTCATTTGTCTCTTATATATTATGATATGATTAGTACTTATTAATGAGATACCTAGATTTGATATTTATTTGTTGTGTTAAAATATATTTTTCGTGTTGAAAACGTTGAAATTGAATGCATGTATTTGTTAGTTTTTTGTAATAGAGAAACGCTAATCCGAGCCCCGTTAGAACACAAGAATTAGCATTGATGCGCTGCATTCGTGACCCTGGCCAGGCCTATAGAGTATTTTCAATCACATGACTCTGCCTAACAACGGCCTTAGCAACGTTGTTTATTCGCCAAGTGACGTCATGTGCGAATGCTGCTATTGGATACTTCTATGTCCCGCCCCTAACAACAGCCTTAGCAACGTTGATTTTGTCCTCCAACTGACGTCATGTGCGAATGCTCTATATAAAGACTTCTCTCTTAAATAAATTTTTCAACAACCATTAAAACATTTAAAGGAAATTATATTTCGTTATTATTTAAAAAGGATATCTAGAAAGATGGACGATGGAACCTGACTTTTTTGATATTGTAGATGGTCCGTTGGTCTACAAAAACATCCAGATGACTGGCAGAATATAGTCTAGTGGTCCATAAAACTAGTGAAGGATTTAAAAATAAACAAAATGAAGACACCTGAAGGAACCACTGAAAGTGTGTGTGGATGGAGTAGAGAAATCTTGTAGTTATTGGGACCGTTAGTTTTATTGGGGAAATGACCTTCGGGATAATCCTATAGTTTTTCACAATAGTCTTTTATAATGACAAATATAAAAATGCAATTTTCCTCAATGTGTCTCTGTAATTTAATGCCCATTGCACTAACAGACATAAAAAAGTGAAAATAGACAACCGTACTACACTATCTTCTAGATAACTTATTAAATTCACATAATTGATTATGATTCGGTTTTACAGACAGTTCATAACTCTCTCCCCTTCGCAATTAAAAAAAAGCAACGAACGTTAATTAGAATGTTAGAAAACCGTAAAAAACGCATTACTCACCCTCGAAAAAGACGCTACCCATTCTCAGAATCCATCCCCATTCGACTTCATCACGATTCGTAATTTAATTAACTGGAATATATCTAGACTCGAATCGTTTCCACGTCTGGTAATTGCACATTAAATAGCCTCTCAATCGTCCATTTATCATTCCTTATGGCCCGCTCCCCCTTAAACTATAATAAAGAGTACCTGGATTAAGTTTTTATTTGCTTGTATCTAGGCTTCGCATCTTTTCTTGTCATCGTGCATAATGGAGCTCGCGATGTGTATCAGATAATCTAATAACAAGCAGCACTTATATGTTTTATGTAGGTAAGGGATCATCATCTCTTATCTTGGTGATGAATTTCCTCTCAATTAAGCTTCTCCACATACTTTTCTCCACGGTGAGGTGCAAATAGTTGATGTGTTGTTCATTTGGTACTGAACAATATCGCTGGGATCTTTAGAAATTAAATAGAAAATGATAACAGATAAATGGGAAAACTTTTAATGAGCTATTTTCTTTTCTTTTCATACGTTTTTCAAATATTCTTAGTTTAATGTTTATCCCGTAAGTATGTATCCTTGTAACGTATAAATTTAAAAACATTTTTCTTCTCTAAATTAATTTGATATTTTTGAGGGTCTTGGTAATTTATGATATTATAGCTAAT
This sequence comes from Tetragnatha montana, assembly GCA_963680715.1. Lineage (NCBI taxonomy): Eukaryota > Metazoa > Arthropoda > Arachnida > Araneae > Tetragnathidae > Tetragnatha > Tetragnatha montana. The sequence goes on from OY796685.1 coordinate 34,656,471, forward strand.
AATAAATACATCGAAACAATTGAATACAATTAGTATATTTAATTTTAATTAAGATATTTAATTTTTCTTTCTTGTGGTCTGACTATGTTTAGAATAAAATTTATAATGTCATATCAAACTATGTGTGTTTTGATGTTTATTCGACATCTTTCTTCTATATTTTTAACGTTACAAATAAACACCATCTAAAAGGGATACTTGGCCAATCCTTACTTTGTTAGTTAAAGGGATGATGTGTGTTAAACAAGTTTTGTAAAGGTTCTCAAACACAAGGCCTTACCTTATAATTACCTATTATTTTACCTTATAATTGTAACATTCAACTTAAAACTGATTGTCTTGAATCTCCAGAGACAATCTTTATTTATTTATTACTAACAATCTACTTATTTAGTCTGCAAATATTTAATGGATTCAAATTATGAAAATGAATGTATCGGTTAACCTTTTAGACTTACCGCCCCAAAGTTTCCATAGGATCCAATGGTAATCTTGAGCGCCTTAGGTGTGAAAGGGAGAATTTATTTAATCTATTTTCCTATTTCAATCTATTGATATTAATATGAGCGCCTCAAAGTAGGTTATTGAAATAATTCAAAACCACTGATTTTCTCGTAACATTTATTTAAATTTAATGAATAATTTATACGTCTTTCTTGGATATTCTTCCAATTTTATTAAGTTTCATACGCTTTTGAAAGAAACCCTCATTTCTTCCTCCATTATAGTACAAGAATCTAAAACTCCAACACTCTGGCATGGAGACAATTTAATTTGCCTCCTCCTCCCTTAATACAATTTTCGAAAGGCGTCGGAAGCGGGAGAGATGATATCCCAGGCTGCCAGATAGGGGGACGTTCTTGCCAGAGCAATTTGCGCCGAAGCCGAGGGGAATTAATAATGTCCGAGTTCTTTCTTCCCTCCCCCGAAGATAAAAGAATGCCAGTTTTGTCTGTGTGAGGAGTTTTGGAGAGGATTTCTTAAATATTCTATTATGTTGATTTTCATCGGCGAAATTGTGTTCCCATCCGCTGTCGTACTGCCGTTTTAACATTTAAATCAGTCTCACTTGCGATAAATTGCTTTTAATGCAGTATGCCATTAGTTTAAATATAACTAAATTAGGCAAACTAGCTTCTGAAATAGAATTTAGTCATTATGTCACTTCAATGGATGTTAATGAATCAATCATCCACTTGGAGGGTATAAATGTAAAATTATTTTCGCTTGTTTCTTTTTTATCAAAAATGTTAAAAATAGGAAGACTAAGACATAATATAAAGACTAAAAGCAATTAGATTGAAGTTTTTAATTTCAATACATTAAAAGTTATTTACCTTTCAATTCAAAGAGCCATGTCTGTCTACCTATAAGGGTAGTTTTCTTCTTACTCCACAAGTCTTTAACAAAGCTTAGGGATACTTTCGAGTCCTACTTTCCTCCTCTTTAATGTGGTGATTCGATAACATGTGAGATTGGTTCGTTTTAAAATGCTAGTCTGAATTTTCCAATGAGTATTGTAACAAAACCGGTACATTCTAGATTTTTATGATAACTTTTATTGAGTGTAATAATTTTAAGTGTCCTCTAGCACGTCAATTATGGATAATTATACAATAATGCAGCCTTATAATTATGTTACTTGTTACATAAAATATTATTCCACTACAAACTAAACACCTTAAACACTCTTCCCTTTCTTTAATTGTTCTTTAGAGATAAGATATCTTAAGGTTTATGCGGCTTCTCCTTTTGCTTTTATTACTAATTTAGGACAATTTTGGGTCCTATTAAGTTTTCTTTTTTTCCCCGCATTCCTATATAATAAGGTAATAATGATATTAAATCAGTGACAGATACCTCCATTTTTTTATATTGGTTGAATGTTCTAGAAAAATGATCTGGATGAGACGACGGAGAATTTCGCTTGATAGATAAGAAATCTTATATCCCCAAACATCATCCAATCTCATCTATTGCATCAATTTTAGATGCAATTAATCATATCAGATAAAACTTTCCTCGTCACTCATATATCAATTAAGTTCTCGATTAGCAGTTTTCTGGTGTTGATGCATTCCCCATGTAAATTAAATGAAGGTTTTAAATACACGGTGTAACTGTCATCCACAATTAGAAGATCTTGGATTCAAAGTATAATAAAGAAAAGTACTCGTCTCAAATGTTATAGGATGAAACAAAACCCCATTGGGAGTTGTTACTTGATGAGAATATTAAATAAATACGTTCCACAAAATGACTTCTCCTTCGACGTGCATTAGTTGTTGCTGTAGGTCCATTTTTTTATGGTAAGCGTTGGCATAATAGGATATGGCGTTTGTTCTGATGTGCTCACTGTGTCGTATACAATGTAGTTGGTATGTCTTCCTTAATAAAAACGGGTAAGGTGCACGCAAATTCCTCTAACAACTTTCAATTTCAATTTCAACGGGTGAGGCAAAAGAATGTTAGTGTTTTATATTTTTGGAAACAATTATTACTTCTGCTAAATATCAAATATATTTGGGATTTTCTATGTCGTTGTAGTATCTACCTATTTAATGCTTGGAATGATTTTTATACTGTTAAATAGAGTGAACGCAACTATTTTTTGATACTGCATAATTAGTTTTTCTGTTTCACTTATCTATCGATTTGAAATTTGTAACAGACGTTTGATTTTCCTCATCTTTTTTTCAATTGTTAAAAAATTGGCTTCCTTAGAAGGTGATTCATGCAATTAATTCGTTGTAGATCACTTCTTTCGGTAATCACACTATTAATCCTTTTTCACTATTAATAGAACTCTATTTTCTATTCCTACAATAAAGTAACAGAGTAGAGTTTCTGAATTGCCTCAAGTTTGGGGATTGATCAAGTTTACTGTATACGTATTTTGTTATCATTCCACACTTACCATGACTTTACGAGACGCTGTTTCAAACCTAAAGGCGTGAAACGGACTTTAGAAACACTCTGTAGGTCAGTCCCAAATGTTTTCCAAAATTACGTCCGGATGAAGTTCCGATGCAATTACACTAACAAAGGTGGTTTTCTTAGAAACAAGAAAAATATTTATCAATCCTCTTTAAAGTTAAAACACATGTCGATCTTTTTCAATAACTTACTTTTAATTTTTTGAGTGGGCGGTACATCCTCCACTCCCACCCTCTGTATTAATCTAAAGCTCCTCCCCTTCTGAAGAACACTACGATAAATTATCCCACGAATTGAAATTCTAAGACTGATCTTTCACTACAATCTATTTAGCATTCAAATGCACGAACAATTCTTTATTTTCCCATATGTTGAATGCCAACGACAGGTTATACCGATAAGACCCTTTTCATGGTCGGACTTATTTTTCCATCTTTGGATATGGTGTAATTTATCCCAATGCCCGTTTTTTTTCTTATAAAGTTGTGATTAATATTCCAAAGACGTGTTCTAGTCGTATCGGTCGTATCTCCATTTCGATCTCTAATTTGTCTGTCATCAAAGAAAAGCTGCCTGGTAGTTTGTGTTTTTCATACACAGTAAAACTTCCAATCACCCTATGGTATCCAATTATGAGAATTATTTTATTTTCAAAAAATTATATTAATTATTAAGGAAAAAAGGGAAAAACTTACATAAAAACGTACTGTAATTTATCGTTCGATTCAGGTGGGTCATGACTGAACTTAATTTTGAGTTGATATTCAGAGTGGTACCGTGAAGCATTCATCTTTTCTTGTTCAAGTTACCTTGAAAAATTAAATACATTATAACTATGTATAAAATCCAATTATCACTGACTGACTGACTCATTCACTGACTGGTAAGTGACAAACACTCAACAACGAAATCTCCGAAACTACTGGACCGAGAGGCTTGAAATTTGAAAGAGACGTTCATCTCAGGTATTAGACGCGCACTAAAAAAATATTTCAAAATCAAACAATTCCTTCCCTATTTTTCGGCGCTTTTTCGACTCCGTTTTAGCTTACTAAAAATAGCATATAGTGCTGTCCTTTAAAAACAACCCACTCCCAATTGTACCCTAAAAACAACCCATTGAGATTTTTCAATTAAATAATTAAAATAATTTTACAATCTCATATACCCTGTCCTTCTATGCCTCTTAGAATGTCAGGGATGTAAAAACTGGTCAAAGAACGGTTTATTTACTTATTTTTTAAGCAAGTTGAGATAATGTAGATTTTTGGCAAAAAATGTGCTTCAGATTTAGATTTTGTAAAAATGTATGTTATAAAGACTTTAGAGCATTTTTCGCGAGTTTTTATGTTTTCCCATTACTATGAGAATAAAATATTAAAGTTTTAGCTCAGTCCGCCAAAGTCCTTCTAGGAAAAAGTGGTTTTTTTTTTCAAATTCTTACTTAATTGGCTGCCAATTTGTAATGGATAGTTGGAATTAAAAATGCTTAGCACTAAAATGTTAGGGAGGGTGAGCCGCTAGTACAGTTTTTTGTTCGATTTAATTATCCTTTTTATTAAGCTTTTAATGAAGAAAATATGAAACAGTGGGTTGTTTTTAAAGGACAGCACTATATACTACATTGTTAGAATGTACAAATTACTGTAAGTTTTTTTTTCCTTCTCTTGATGTTTCAGCTAGCTTATTCACACTGTTTTACTTTCTATCTTCATTTTGGAGGAATCATCCAAAATGAAAAGTGTAAATTGTCGTTTCCCTTCTCCGATTTCCTACGCAAATACTATGCGATTCCTCAGTGAGGATCACTCATGATAAACGTTGAAAGTGAAGCAGAGAAAATGAGCCCTTACCTCGGACTTTCAATTCGTGATTCAACGCAATCCAAGTTGAGGGGGAAAGTATACGCTCTCTTTATTCCTCCTTCATTCATCCCCCGGGGGTAAAGGATTGTTCAACACACGCCTCCATCAAGGCCTTCCTCGGTGTTGTGCTCATCGAGATTCTTTATGTCTGGATCACAAGGGGAGTAATTAATGGTAAAGAAAAGGGAGACTTGACTTGACACCTGTTTTGGCCATACTTTAAAGTAAATCAATCCTAAACCATTGTTTAAATCCAATGTTTTAAATGACATAGCATGCTGTTGTCACGCCCGTTTTAAAAGTCAAGCTAAAAATAAATAAATAAATTATGAAAGTAAATAAAATAAAATGGAGTATCCCTTCAAGAGCGATCAAAATGCTACTAAAACCAACACATACATCATTTAACACAAAAGTTAAGTATTTTTTGGGCAGTTTTCTTGGTTTTTCGTTCATATTTTTAACCATAAGACTAACATGGCTGTATTTCTTGTCAAAAACCATTGTTATGTTGATTTTGCCTCTTGTTAATTAGGATGCCTTTGGAAATTTTTTAAAAACACTAGTAGACCAAAATATGATAACATTTAAAGAATAGAGCATTTGCACATGACGTCACTTGGAGGACAAAAACAACGTTGCTAAGGCTGTTGTTAGGGGCGGGAAACAGAAGTATCCAATAGAAGCAGTCGCACATGATGTCACTGGAGGAATAAAACAACGTTGCTAAGGCCGTTGTTAGGCAGAGTCATGTGATTGAAAATGCTCTATAGAGCATTTTGAATCACATGACTCGGACCTAACAACGGCCTTAGCAACAGAAATGTTACAGTTTTTTGCCCTACAGAGGTTAACAGTTACAGAAAATGACTGGCCGTGGAATTCTTCTATTGGAGCATTTGCAATCACGTGACCCCATACTTATAAACCGTCTTAGCAACAGATAAACAACGGCCTTAGCAACAGTTAAAAGCCCTACAGAAGGTACACAGTTAAAAGAAAATAACCGGTTGTGACGTCACCTGAAAACACTCTATAAGGATTTTAAAATAATTTATTGGCAAACTTAACATTCGATAAAATTCAGTTCCTTAAAAGCTTAAAAGAGACAAAACTTACATAAAGTGTTACTTTTATTCTTACATATTTTCGTTTTACTAGTAATTTTAAATACATGAATATGTTTATCGAACTATACTATAAAAAGTGCATTTTTTCGGTACGAAATACACTAAATTTGTTACAAAAATTATTACCATTTTCGAAGAAACTGTACTTTATACTAAAGTAATTTGGCCATTAAATAAAACAGCACTCAAAAAATCTCTTCTTAAATTATCGACAACTTTTTCATGGCAGACCTGTGTATGTAATTAGTTCTTCAGTCTATTCCTATTGCGTTCCTTTATTGTGCCTTTATTTTCCAGTGGATAAGTATCCTCAAGTTTCAAGAACCGTTCTTAAGATCATTTCGGGACATGGAGAATAATATTGTCAAAGGATATCAAATCCATTTCTAAGTATTTTAATTTGTATGAAGTAATTGAACGTGTAACTGACGATTGCTGAGGAACTCAGAGGGTCATTAGTTGCTTGAACAATTGTATCATTTATTTCCAAAAGGAAACTGAGCTTTTCTTTAACTAGTGTGATTGTCTGCTCATAGGGAAGAGATTTTGAGAGAAACGCATTCCTTGGATCTTGAGTTTGTATTTAGATCATTTTAAATATTATGTATTTTCTGTTCCTGTTCTTTTTTGCTAAATTAGAACTATTTATTATGCAATAAGTAATATAAACTATAAATTTAATTAACTGATAATTCATACTAAATTAGTGAAAAATAAAACGTTAGTATTAACACGCCGGAAAGATGTTTTGATTCTTTTAAACATGTTTTTTTTAATATTGCTAGTATGGTAAAATAAATTTGAAGTTAATAATATTACGATTGATAGATGATTTTTTTTTCTATAACATGTTACAAAAAAAATAAGAGTAACTACTGTATAAATTCCATATTAAATTCAAATTAACTCGATGTTGCTACCCTCTAAAAGCAATTTACCCTCATTCCCTATACATTAAGTTTGAAAGGAATATTTTACTCACTAGCTTTTGAATAAATAGCTTTTCTCTGCTATAAAAAAAAACAAATTAAATTATTTTAAAATTATAATAACATCTATCACACCCATGGTCTTTCTCACTTTCCCGTTTATCACTACCTGTTATAAATTTTACATTAATCAGATGTTACTTTGCACACATTAACATAACCATATAGTTTATTCTATATGATAATAAACTGATTATATGGCTCCTCTATCACAAGAATAAGCAATGGGTAATCGAACTATTTAGTGACATTATTAATATGATACAAGATTAATGGCTATCAAGAAAAATTAATATTTTCCATCTACAATAACAATCTTTCTCCTAAAGGTTCCGCATGACCATAAGATTATTTTAGAGTAGGCTGATAAATTCACTTTTTTATGTTGAATTAGTTTTGGAATATTGATGAATTTTATCACTGAAAGAATCATCGCGAGGATATTGATGATTTTTCACACGGCTTGCCATCGGTAAGTGTCACTTTCGTAACAGACCTTGTTACCCTCTTGTCCTGTCGGTGTTATTTATGACACATTCATGTGGAACAGAAATGACTAGACTCTGTCAAGTCACTTATTTAATGAGTTTGTGACCGTGTCCAATAATTGAGACGGCGAGAATTAAAGTTGCGCAAGGACACCCCATCTTAATTTTGAGTAATTGATATCTGGGTGTTCCTATGGAGCTTTTGGGCTGCTCTAACAAGCCTATAATTATTGAGCTTCTACTGCACTACAAACGCTCTTACACAATAAGAAATACATCATAAACACATTTAAACACTTTTTGCGCTCGTATTAACAACACTTTACTTGTGTTGATAGGAGATAAAACACTAACACCTTATTGTGTCATGATAGTGGTCTGTAGTGTTCGGCAACTAGTGGTCAAAAAATAGTTAACTACCAACTACTAACTAGTCTGGGAAAATCTAGTTGTAACTAGTAGTTAACTATTTTTTTCTGGGACTAGTTGCAACTGGTAGTTAACTATTTTCCCAAAGTAGTTAACTACTAGTTAACTAGTCTATTTAATTTCATAACCTATTTTGCCCAAATTCTAATACATCTTTCTTATCTATATCCCAAAAACGTTTATGCTTTCACATAAAATGACATTGTAGTTATAGATGGCAGAACAATTTTTTTGTATATTTTGATAAAAAATTTTAAATATTTTTAAAATTTTAAGCAAAACTTTTTTTGAAGTAGTTGACAATTTGAAAGTAGTTTTAACTAGTAGTTATTAAAAAACGTAGTTCAACTACTAGTTGAACTAGTTTAAACCAAAAGTAGTTAAACTACTAGTTGAGCATTAGTTAACTACTAGTTGCAACTAGTTCTAGTTAACTAGTGCCGAATACTAGTGGTCTGAATATGTTTTAAAGGTGTGTTATATCCAGAAATGTGTTCTAAGAATAATGTTGTGAAATATGTTTAGGATCTGAAAATTTTCTTAAATTTGGATCAAAACACTACAAGAAGGCATTTGCCATTTTCTGTCTATGCAATCTTTTAGCAACACTTTTAAAACACTGTCTTTTCCTTTCGCAACACAATCGCAATATACAATCTCTCTTGATTACAAGTGTTTATTACTATACGTTTACTTAGCCTTGCAAAAAGGGTTTCACGCGTTGCAGTGCACAATAAACAAAGAATCTGAAAAGAAACTCAAATCCATGCTTTTATGAAATTTTATAAATTTGAACTTATGAAAAATGTAATTATGAGCAGCTTAACTATAAAATGCCTTGTATGAATATAACAGCAATTATAAATAGTTGACTCTTGTTTTACTTGGATAAACAATAAAAAATCCTTTCTTTCCAGAAAATTATCTTTGAATTTTTCTCTAATTTAATTCGCTGAATTTCACCAAAAAGCACCACCATGATAACGTTTACTTAAGTTCGTAATGGTTCTCCAAAACTCTCGTCCTTAAATCGGAATCGAAATTATCCAAGACCTTCTAATGTAAAGGGTGTTGAATTATCACGAGTTATTAGTAAAATCAATAGCGTTCTTAAAACGAGCAGCGACTTTATTTTGAAATGAAAAAAAAAAGCAAGAAAACGTAAATTAATTGTTAACCTTCTCTTGGGAGTGTACTACACTGTCGGAATCGGCTATTATACTTGATTTGCATACCGATACGCTGCTTTGGTTCGGGTCATCAGAAGTCGAGCAAATTAGATGAGATGGAAACGTGTTTGTGTCACTAACTAAACACCGACCTCGTGCTGTTAAAGTCATTAGCTTAGGCAACGTTGTATTTTAGGAATAGTAATGACCTTCAAGCTATATTTGCCGAAAGAGAAACTAATTTAAATCCAAATTAGTAACCGGATTTCAAAAAATACTCAGAAAATAGAAATGAAATATGGATTAATTATGGTTATTCCAAGAACGTTTTTTTTTTTATTTGTCCGCAACATAAATTTATTGCTCACTTGCTTTATATTGTATCTAAATGTTTGGAGAAAGACTGGCTAATTAGTGCTCATTACTCTGCAAAGTGGTTTCTGATCGTTTTCTGCTCTCGCGAACCCATTTTAAAACATCCAAAGAAGTTGGCGTACTTTTTTGTTAAGTTGTTTGAAAGAGGTAAGAGATCTATGAAAATTCATGCTGAAGTATATTTAGTATTTATCTTGAAATCCCCATTTAAAATTGTTTTTAGCTAAGAATTGTGTTTTATGCTCTCAAAAATCCTCTCGAGTCCATTTTTTTATTGCAATCCAGTAGTCTGATTTAATTTAAGGAAATAGACGAAAAAAAACATGTGAATGCTTTAAAATTGTCTGTAACATTGACCACATTAAAATAACCTATTCAAGGTTACTTTGAAAATATTTAAATTTTACTTGAAATAACAATTATTTTTATTACAAATCATTAAATGTAATAGAAATTTATAACCAAATATGGAGTTACATGGTGTGATACTTAATGGCCTAAAATTTTGAAATTACTTGAAGTTATGGATATTTGTATAAAATACCCTAAATTTATTTCGATTTCTGCATTTTTATTTGTGTTTTTTCTGCCTTTCTTCTCTTTGAAATTTGGTGTGTGTGTATTCTTTGTAAAAATATTTATATCATGGGTTAAATAAACAAGTAAAAAAGATAATGACTGATACTTTGGAAAAATAGTGTAAATTTTTGCAATTTCAGTAAGTTGAGATTTTAAAAAAGTAAAATGTGGAAGATCTGCATGGATGCACATTGTTCTTTGTGGATGTATCCAACCTATGGTACAGGATTTTCAGGCAATTTTTGTCATAATGAGATATACCCAACGTAGAAAAATGTTGATAAGTCGCTACAATATGGATTTTACAACAATGATCAATATTGCTCATCATTGTGTTTACGACATTATTTTAGCAATTTTCTTGAAAAAGGATAGTAAACATTTAAATTCATTCTAATCGTAACAGCAATATTTTATTCCACTTATGTTATTTTATGGGTCATTTATTGAATTTCTCATTACAAAATTTTTTTCAACATTTGTATTTATAGTTGAATACTATGGTTGCAACGTACAGCATTTATCGAGATTCACAACATAGTACAACATTCATACAACATTCTACAATGTTTTTGTGCTACCTGGGATCTAGCCCGCGGGTTGCCGTTTGGTTCCAGGAACCTCAGTTTAATTCTCCCTTGTTTACATTCCAATCCAAAGAGAGAGCGAAGGAATAAATCGGAATCCATCGCCACTGTCAAAACCTCTCTTTCGATCGCCGCCGGGGAAAGTGGCGGTTGCGGTGAAATACATCTCCGGCAACACCTTTCGACGGTAAAATCGTAATTGCCGCTCGGAGGCTAGCGGGAAAGAAGAAAGCTCCCAATTAAACCAAATGGACGACATCACTCTTCGACACCCTGGGATGGGCGAATCTGCGATGCCTTTTGATTTCAACAGTGGACCAAGTCGAGGCTCACCTGTGTTGCTCATTTGTTATTAGTGTATGTAATAAGAACGGTGTTACTCTTACAAGGTCAGAAGGTCGAGGTTTAGCTGCAGTGAAGCGGGTTTTTTGTTTGTTTGTCATTTTTGCTTTTGAGACAATTTTAACATTATATTGATCTGCCTTGTGGGGAATTGGATTCCCACACAGATTTCATAGATTTTATAAAAAAACCGCCTTTTAATCGAAATCCCATTTTGATTCCGTTCAAATGTCACGAAAGCAATTTTTTTGTAGTTTTTTTACCCCTACTTTCTAGACAAATTGCAATCCTCTACGAAATTTACGTATCTTAGCTAACTGCGTTCTTTTTTCCCGTACAAAACGCTTTAAATAATTGCATGATTTTTAAAAACTTAAGGATTAATTCAAATGAAAATTGAAACAAAAGTGTATGTTTAATATTTCTTACAATTAGGTTAAAATATTTCTTGGGTAATTGCAATTTTTGAAGAACGCAGCTGTTTTTTTTTTAAATTTAATTTTGCATATACCCACCCATTATTTGTTCAACACATGATAAACAAAGTGGCTCAAGCATTGCATATAATAAGAAATTTTCGAGAAAAAGTGCATTGCATTAGGTATAAGCAATAAGCATTACATACTCATATCCCTCCAACCCCCATGTCAGCAAAAATAAGCGTATAAAACCCCATTGCCCTTAGATGCCTAAGTAATATTTGATTGATTCCTTTATTGAGTTGTCCTATCATATCCACGATGCCTCAGTTGAACCCTTTCAGACTTAGAAGCCTCGAAATTCCCATTGGATCCAATGGTAATCTCCGGCAGATGAAGGGGATATAGAAATAGCATTAGAAAAATCCCATTCAGTTGCTTTTACATGCTTAAAACTCTGTATCAAAACTTTTGCAGTCTCCTGATGATTCGAAATTTTCAGTTTACTCACTGATCTCTAAGTTCTTATTTATTTATTTATTTACATATTGTCATACAGATATAAAAAATCCATTTACATGACAAGAGGGAATTAAAAAAACACCAAAAGGCAAAGAAAAGAGAATACAAATAATACACACAAAGGAAAAAGGAAAAAAAAAACAAATACAGATCATAAAAAAGTATCATAGCACTTTCTGAATTTTTTTAAAAGAGTAAAAAAAAAATCATAATTATAGGGGAGATTATTAACTATTTTGATGAATTGTAATATAAACGTTTGGTTCTGTAGGTATTGCTCGGAGTAACTGGGTTCATGAAGTACTGTTTTATTGCGAGTGATGTGGACATGGAGTTTAAATTCTTGTAAGATAGAGGGACAATCAAATTTGTTATTTAAAATGTTGTAAAAAACTTAAAAACAGAAAGTCTTCTTCGGAATTCAAGGGTGATATTGTTTGCGACATGTATGTAAGATGGATCCTTAGATTTAAATAAATGTAACGAAAAAATTTGCTTTGGATTTTTTTTCTATAGTTATATGATGAGGGATTTTACTCTGTTTACTTCTGCTATCATTCCCCAAATTGCTCATCTAAGAATGCAGTAACACTACCAATAAGAGGATTATCAAAAGGTCCATCTTCAGGTGGGCGTACCGGACATAGTCCACTTTTCCTATCAAGTATAGTGGTTTCCACTGGGGCAGGTAGTTTTCTCATTTTCCCTTCTGGGCATCGTGCGGGCTTCTGCAAGGAGATAGCCACTTGTCGAATAATTCCATCTTGCATGCCGAATGAGGAGAAAGATCACTCCAAAACTAGTTCGCACAAAGAGCAGTTGTCAACAAAAGACACGGAACGAACATGAATAGGTGAATATTTTATTTGGAAATTGCTTTATGTTATTCATAGAAATCGCATTTCTTTAGAATAAACACTAGTTTGTGATGCAGTATTTAATTATCGAGGTTTAATGATATTTTTTTAATTGTTAAAAGAAAAGCTTAATGTTTTTTTTTCATCTTGAAATCATTTCTTAACCCTTAACTGCTTTGTCAAAAACACTCTCGTGTCTACTTGGAAGGGGACTCCCAGACCTCGCTCAGTAAAAAGTGTTTAAAGTTGATTAATTAATATAATAATTTATTGATAGGTTCTCTAAATAACTATTATTTATGCATCAAAAATTTAGATTGTTCATTTCTTTATATCCAACTTCATAATAAACCAAGAAAAGCTCTGCTCTCAATTTCGTGACTTGCAAATCACACCACTGTCCCACTACTTTATGTCTACCAATTATCAATATTATCCTTTAATTAGTATTTTTAGCCATTTTGGGATTATAGTTATTCTGAATTCCCTACATCACAATTCACCGAGAACTGAAGTTGACGCAAAGTCTGTGAGACGTATGACAGCTGTTAAGGGTTAATAAAGTTTAAAAAAATAGATTTTATGCTTCATTCTTCTTCAAGTTCACATGGAAATATTCTTCATGTTGTATGAATCTCATATGAATAATACGTGATTATCGAGTAAAACCATATTAAATAACCGGGATAGGAAGTTCTTTCTCAAACCTTCTTTACATTTCAGTGCTCTCAATTTATTTCGAGTTATTGTATTATGTTTCTTCAAGCTCCTTGTTGAAGCATAATAGTTCTGCCCTTCGGTTCAATCAAACCATCTATAAATAGAGAATAGCAAAAGCAATTCAATTTACTATGGCAGTTTCGTGGAAAAGACAAAGATACTCTCTATCTTAAAAACTCTAGTCGTCTAGTCGTTAGTTGTATTGTAGTGGCTTCTCTCCCCATGCTGTTCACCTATTTAATTTCGTGAGATTTATATTCAAACGGTTGTACTGTTTAGTTTGGGTAATAGTTGAGTGATGAATTGAAATGTTTTGTGTTTATTCTTACTCAGCATGCAAGGACTTCAACGAAATTACATATTCAAAAATTTTTACATTACGCGTAATAATGAATGAGTTTGCTCATTTCAGAGTATAACTTAAACATAAAAATTAAACTTAAATAGGTTGACATTCTTTTTCATTGCTTAAGATTTTGGGCTAAATAAGTTTTTGATATTGACACTCACATTCAAGGTACACTGTAAAAAAATTCCCATAAAATTTACGGTTTTAAACTGGCAGCTGGGTTGGTTGTTGAAAACCATAAAAAATACGAAGTAAATTCGTAAAAACAACGGCTTTTTACCATTTTAACCCTTGATTTTGGTTTTGCAAGGTAAAACACCGTTGTTTTTATGGATTTACTCCGTAATTCCTCCACAACCAACCCAGCTGCCAGTTTAAAACCGTAAATTTTACGGGATTTTTTTTTACAGTGTAATACAGGGTGGTCCTTAATTCATGGTACAAACTTCTAGGGGTGTTAGAGTACACCTAGACGAACAAAAATTGGTATAGGAAGGGGGGTCGCAGATACGCCGTTAAAGAGCTAGGACCTAATGTAGTGCGAGTGCGTTTCAAAAGGCCGTTTTTAGAAGGCCCGTGTGACGAAACAAATCATAATAAAATGAAAAACATTATTGCATGAGGCACAGGAATATCCGTACTACTTAAATCCTCAATGTGATAGAAATTGGACCACTTGCTAAACCGTGGGGTGAGTTTTAAAACGTGCAATATTCATCTTTTAGCCAAAGAATGGAGTTCCCTTACATTAGTGTAATGGTACTTAGAAAAATGATGATCGGGGAAGGAATTTTCAATGATCATACATTGATCATTGGAACTGTATGATCATTGAAAATTCCTTCCCCGATCATCATTTTTCTAAGTACCATTAAGGGAACTCCATTCTTTGGCTAAAAGATGAATATTGCACGTTTTAAAACTCACCCCACGGTTTAGCAAGTGGTCCAATTTCTATCACATTGAGGATTTAAGTAGTACGGATATTCCTGTGCCTCATGCAATAATGTTTTTCATTTTATTATGATTTGTTTCATCACACGGGCCTTCTAAAAACGGCCTTTTGAAACGCACTCGCACTACATTAGGTCCTAGCTCTTTAACGGCGTATCTGCGACCCCCCTTCCTATACCAATTCTTGTTCGTCTAGGTGTACTCTAACACCCCTAGAAGTTTGTACCATGAATTAAGGACCACCCTGTATCTATAATGAACATTCAAGGAAACCAACATATTCTGCATAATCTGCATAATTTAATCAATGTTTAAACATCATACAACACGATCACTTAAGAAATTGAAATAATAATTAGCTTGCTAACTAGTGCAACTCCCACCTTTCTTGAAATTATTGTTATTACTCTTGCTACAAAGATTTATTACAATGAAAATGCATAGTTTTTCCTATGCACAATAAAATTTATAGCCATATCATTTGCTTAGCATAATTAATCCATATCCAAATTCAAATATAATTTTACCCTATAAATCTCGTTAGGTAACAGATAAATTGCCTTTTAATTACTTTCCTGAATGAGGACAATCGGTAGGCCTGAAAAAAGAATAGCCCTCTTTATCACCTGACTTTCATTTTACCGAAAATTCTTTCCATTAATCATCTTTTGTTTTGGCCTTCTGGGCGTCCTTAACTTTCATTCCCAAAGTTATAATTCTCCTATCCACTACCTCCATATGACTTCCGCCTAACCTTCAAAATCTTCGGCATCGGTAAAAAAAAAGCATAATCCCTAATGCATGTGCTGAACTTAATTAACAGTTATTGTGAAGAAATGAGTAGCTTGATTCCCTTGTTAAAAAAAAAAATTCGCATGAAATTAGTAGGGAAGGACCGCTTTTGCCATGCAACATGCATTGCCAGCCACTTGTGTGAATTACTTTATTATGTAATTCGGTGTAGTACTTTCACAATCTGGGCGTAAGTGTGTTATTAATTTCGAAGCGCTATAAATCAGCTGAGACACTAATTTGCAATGCTTACATAGCGCATCGTGTGGTTTGCATGTTGATATGCTAACTGGTAGTCGAAGTAGCATAAAATAACTTGCAAAATGTAAGTATTCAGTTCAGTTAAATAACTTTAAGTTAAATTACCGAATTTCTAAAAATAACTTACATTTTAAAAAATTTTCATCAAAATCATTATGATCTGTGTATCAACTTTCATTTAAGGTAAACTGTTTTTAAAGGTAATATACTGAATACTGAGTGTTTGATATCGTATTGAAGAGTAAAACAATCTTTGAGGGTTTTGGTCCACCAAAAGTTGCATATTCCATCATCCTATGGAGGGACCAAGGGGATTTAGATCTCCTTCTTGTGATTGATTTCATCTTAGTCATCGGTCTCATGGATTTTGTGTGCCTTCATTTGACAGCTGGAGGATAAGCAACCACACATAATAAATTGTTTGTTTCTTAGTATTTATACCATATTCTTTAACACAAAAACGATTATTTTCAATGCTTTTCAATTGAAGTTAAGAACAAAGTTTTACACAGTCAATATTCGCAGTCATCAGCGTCGGTGTTAACCTGCAGCTAAAGAAAGAAAATTTTGCTTTTTTTTCTGATTTTGATTGATGGAATCCTTCTTTGACCAAGGATTTATAACACTGACGCTGACGGCTGTGAATGTGGCTGTAAATGTTGTACCCTAATTCATATTCCAAGCATCAGACTTCCAAGGCTTGGGAATTGAAAGATTATGATCTCACTCACACACAGATGGATTCTTTTCTAAGGCTGAAACCTTGTCCCGCACGAGTAATGCCCGCAGAAGTCTTGTAGTGACATGTCCTACGCCACAAGATCATCATCATTCTTTGAGTCAACTCGCAAGACGGTTTAAAAGCTTTTTGTGTGACAGATTTTGAGTGAATTCGGGGTTAGGGGTACTCTTCGTCATATCATTATTTATGACTAAAATGTATGTTATCTTATTTCCTATGTCTAGACAACGATGGCATTTGGTTTGATATTTTATATAAATGTATCCTTCACTGCAAACGCGAACACTTTTGTAATGCTTTGTAAACACAATAATGAACACTTCTATACTAGACAGCAACTTTACCCTATGACGTCACTAACAAAGTAGTTCCCGTCGCGGTGTTTGAATTTTGAGTGAAATGAAGAACGTCAATGTAAAACTATGATTATTTTGTTAAACTTATGCATATATATAGTGCTTTTCAATCACGCGATTTGCGTACCGAAACTCCTCCTATCAGCCCAACAGGCTTTCTGTTTACCGATTTCTCCTTCCGCATTTGTGACGTACTGGGTTCAAGAAACGTTGCTGTTGAGTATAGACAACAACTTAAGTTGACCCTATGACGTCACTAACCAACAAAGTAGTTCCCATCGCGGTGTCTGAATTTTGAGTGAGATGATGAACCGAAACTCCTCCTAGCAACCCAACAGGCTTTGTGTTTACCGATTTCTCCTTCCGTGTGTGTGACGTACTGGGTTCAAGAAACGTTGCTGTCGAGTGTATGTAGTTATATGTGTTTTGATTTTATTATGATTATGTTGTGTGAGAAAAACATAGTGTTGTGAAAGTGTTTCTAAAAATACAGAGAAATAAAAAGCGTTCTTATAGTGTTTCGATCCAAATTTAAGAACATTCTCAGATTCTAAACCTTTTTACGACATTTTATTTTAGAACACAATTCTGGGATAGAACATAAATTTCTAACACTTTTCAAACATATTCAGAACACTATCACAACAGAATAAGGTGTTAAAATGTTCTACCTAACAACACAACTAAAGTG
This sequence comes from Tetragnatha montana, assembly GCA_963680715.1. Lineage (NCBI taxonomy): Eukaryota > Metazoa > Arthropoda > Arachnida > Araneae > Tetragnathidae > Tetragnatha > Tetragnatha montana. The sequence continues at coordinate 34,674,024 of OY796685.1, forward strand.
TTGTTAATTTGAAGACAAAAAAAAGTATTCATAAATGTGTTTAATGTGTTGTTTTTAACCTTGTTATTGTATAGCTCCAATGGGAGTCGAACACTTTTATAATAGTTCTTAAATAGATCCCTAGTCTGGAACGCAAATGTCGTATCTTATTTTCATTTAAACGATACGATTCATCGTTCTAGAACTTCAATCAACGTGCTAAAACTCTACATTACAATGGACTCTAACCGTCTGACGTCACACGGAACCAACACGTGACCTACTGAGCTTGCGATTGGTTACCACAGATACTACACTAGTAGATCTACTAGTGTAGTATCTGTGGTAACCAATCGCAAGCTCAGTTGTAGGTCACGTGTTGGTTCCGTGAAGTCTCGAACCAGATAGGCGGTTAGAGTCCATTAAAAGAGAAACATCAACATTCTCACTTATTCTGTTTTTTATGTTAATTGAATCTTTGATACAATTATTGACACTCTACTCTAAAACTTAGGATTAGTTTCTTTAAGGAATATTTGTACTCAAGGTTTTAACTTAAAGATATCTTTTATAAGTTAACGTGTGAGTTCCTTTTATTTTATTTTTCCTCATGAAGTTTGATTTTATTCTTTGGTTTGAACCGGTTTGAACAGTGCGTATTTTACTAAATATTATTTTTGCGTTATTTTTATATCACTACTCTGAAAAAGAGTTTAAATACCACAATCAACTTGCAAAATACTAAGTTGGAATCGGTCAATGATTTGAATACGACCCATCATACAAGATTTATTCAGGGTTTATCATAAAAGTTATATTATTAGGAAGTACCCATCCGAACAATCCTCCGTCGATTAGACTGATGGTATTATCTTCCTATAGTACCACAGCTCATATCAAACAGGTAAAACGAATTAAAGAAATTTGGCCATATGACAAAAATTGGCGAATCTTGAACGTCTGTGCTGCTTGGTACAACAAATGTACAAGTATAGCCTCAATCACTGTTCATGTTCAGCCCACAGAGTACTAGAACAGAGAGTCCACGGCCATAGGCCATAATGGAAATCGAAAATCATGACATCTTGTTACAGGTTGGGAGAATTGTGGCGCTGGGATCGCACTAAACCCACTAGCGTCTGGATCCAGTCTGAATCGTTCGCCGGCTGCCTACGGGAGATCGAAAACCCCTTTTTGCGCATGCGCTAAGTTCTAATTTGGCGAGAGATTTAAGCGGCTGGCATACGTTCCAGAATCTAGAGTGGCGCCCTCACATCAGTAACGCATTTGAAAATAGCCTCGTGGACCCTCTGTTAGGATATTTCTCTGTGGTTCAGCCCTAGATTGGCTTTAATCTTTTATAGAAAGGGGACTCTTATCCTCTCTCACTCTCATATGATATTGATATGTGATGACATTGTATGGATGACATTGTGACTTTTTTTTCGTACCATCAGGGCCCCCTCATTTAACGTCAAACTCCTACTTGTTGTACTAAGGGTACATTTCCATTGGCAAAGCGACGTTGACTTACGGTTGTATTCAACGCTAACCTAACCGGAGTTTCCGACAGTCGAACTTCTTCTGATTGGCAGTTAGAGAAGGGAAACTAGTTTTCCGTCAATCAGAGGTTTGACTGCCGGTTAACCACCGGTCAGGTTAGCGGTTAATACGGCCGTTTAACACATCGATGTAGAAAACAAGCATTATGACTGATGTCATTAATAATAAGATCACGATCCACCTCGATATAAATGGTAGCATTATGTCATGTAGCATTATGTATGCCAGAGATTTATGTCATAGAAATGAGGCTTTTGGCCATATACGGTTGTTACGATTAGATATACCATTGGTCGCTTATTATCTAGTTGGTCAAGGTTACTTTTCGTTGCGTCGAGTTTCCAATGGAAATGAACCCTAATTTTAACCTCAAAAGTGTTGCTGTAGCTATCACCAAATCGTGCCCGAAAAAATAATAAAAGATCCATACTTAAAATCTCTGCTTGCTAAAACTTTCACTATTTTTATATCAAAGAATTTCATTCGTAAGAATTTTCTTCCTTAAACTCTTTTGGTTCTTCTCCATTTTCCATAGCTTGAAAATGGACAAGCAGACGCCAAAGATCAAGTATTGCTAAATCGTTAGTTCTTAAATCAGTTGATTTATCTCGCGATAATTCATACATTTGGCGTCCAATATACATTGGCGATTTTATTAAGGTTAAGGCTATATGGAAAGAGGTTAGTTTCCATAAACGCTAGTTAGTGTCCCTTAAAAATATCGTCAAGGTATTTTTGAAACCAAACGTTATAAACATCGTCAAAAATAGTTAACCCTACTCAGGGCTTAAATTCTAACCAAAGAAGTACCGGAGCGCTACTATTTCAGCATTACAAATATTTACTGATTAATAAATAAATATCAGTAAATATTTACTGAAAACCAAGAAGTACCGGAGCTCCGCTCCGGTGCAATTTAAGCCCTGACCCTACTATTTTCTTACACAATTATGTTTGTTTTTTAATGTCCAAAACAAAATTGTGTACTTGCATTAGCCTGTCGACCCGCCAACAGGAGCGATCCGTTGCCAAGTATGGTAAACCCTGCCACACTACGGTGAACACTTTAGCAAAATTTCGCCAAGTTGGTGAAAATGGTCGACGGGCTAATGCAAAAGTACCCAAAGAAGCAAATTCGGCCTGCAGCTGAATTTGGAGATTTTTTCGTCGCCTAGTATGACGCCAAAAATCCAAACCTACTGACAATCGGTTGCCAAATTTGGCGATGAAAGTCTGCAGGCCAGATTCGCTTCATTATAGTCAAATGTTGTGATAATTGAATCTTTGGCTTAAATAACAGGGTGATTATCACGGATAATGGAAGAATACCTAAAACAAATATCTGTATTTCATTGCTCATTTTGTAAGTTTGCTAATTCTAGTTTGTTTTACCTTCATACCAGTTGTGGTGTACTTAAACGTTGTTGTGTTTGCAGGCACGTTGGGCCGGAAGAGCGCCAGGCTGGAGAAGGAGGAGAAGTCGGGGGGGCTGTGGCGACTGTTGTGGCAACCCGGCTGGCACCCGAGGGGAGGGGCCTCGGTGCTGCCCAATAAGAAGGACTCAGCCATGGGAGAGTCCAGCGACGGAGACCCGGCCCCCGAGGAACCGGGACAGCAGGAAGGTAAGAGAGGAAATCTGTTCAATTTTAGAAAATTTTCTTAAGGGGAATTTTGGCGAACTTATGCATCCCCAGTATAAAAGGTTACCATAATTAAGAATTTTTTAAAAAAATTACGTCAAGAGGAGTGGGTCGAATAGATGAGTTAAACCGGAAGGTGAACTAAAACTCCGAGTATTTCTGGTGTATATTCCATAACATTGAAGATAAATCGTATTTCTGGTTTGATCTTTACAGTCGAAAGTCTTCGGGGTCTTGGTGACGTAAACTCGTCTGCTTATTATTTCCATTCTTGCAGTCCAATATAAACTAAGTTGTCAAGAGGTAAATCATTAAATTTTGTGAATTGAACTAAAGAGGCACAAATTGCCAAGTGGTTATACTTCATTGTCTCTCACGCTTGTATTCTACACAAAAGTCGTAACTCATTACCATGTGAGTTACCCTGTTTTTTGGACTTTTTCGTATTCTACTCCTCCATAAGACCATGTTTCATGTAGTAAAATGTAACCCTCCAAATTTGGGTGGTAAGTCGAACTCAGTGTATTACTCAGTTCTCTTTAAGAATCTTTTTCGAGTTTTCGACTGTTCCCCCTTAAAGAGGGTTCAATGATTCAGTTTATATCCAAAAATGGAGTCGTTGCGATAATTATTAAAGAAATGCCAATAAGTTTTTCCAAAAAATAGGTTGACAATCATGTTCGTATTTTATTTGATAGATGGCAGCACGGTTTCGCTATTTCGTCTTTAGACTATTTAAATCTCTTTTTTTGAATAGTTAACAAATTTGTACGAATTATTCCTTTTAATTTGCTGTTATATGGTAACCAAGCTATTTTTAGAGACTTGTTTCGTAATTTTATTTCGCTCCGTTCGGGACCTACGAATTTTCAAAGTTGAAGATCCTTTCTAAACTTTTCCAGCCAGGCGATTTGAAAGATTCAACATTCTTCCATCTGTCGACACATTCAATCAAAAAATGTCGCTCATAATCCTTAAAGATTTTCCGATTTGCTTTCTTTTCTGTACGTTGTTGCTAGCCATTCTTTATTTTGATTTTGAACAATTTTTAAAATGTCCACTGCCGCGCTTGGAACAGATCTGATCTTGTTTGTTACGTCACTTGGCTGAGTAGCCAATCGCATGTGGTCGCACAAGTTACCACCAGAGTAAGTGAAACTCACTTGGAATTTATTTTACCAAAAATCTAACGTTCAACTTTCATATCAACTATTTAAAGAAAAAAACATTTAAGAAAGTCAATGCAATTAAAGCAATTGCGTCCCACCGATATGGAGCTAGGACAAAAGACCTGATAAATATCATAAATTCAGTTGTCCGAGGCAGTTTAGATTATGGAATAATAGTTACAACTGAAGCTTCTCCCTCAGCTTTAGAAAAACTTGAAACTATCTATAACGAAGCTCTCAGAATTGCTTTGGGCCTCCAGAAATGGACTCCAATTCCAGTTCTAAGACAAATTTCGGGTCAACCTTCTTTACGAATTCATCAGAAGTATCTTGTATCTAAGTATTACATCAAACAAATATCTTTAAACCATATGTCTCCTTTGCACGACGTCATATCTAACAAACTTAATGACACAAGCTTGAATCCTCGGAAAGAATTGAAGAATATGCAAGATGTTACTGTTATCCTGAATTTGCTTAACATAGAGCACCAAGATATTATCCAACACACCACATGGTTTTCATTCTACTCCAAGAAGATAGAATTTCACTTATCTGATCTTCCGTTCCAAAAATTTGATATACCTCAAGCAATTGTTCATTTATATGAAGACTTTATAAAAGATTATAGACCACGATGGACAATCATAGCAACGGACGCATCTAAATCACCCAAAAACACGTCTATAGCTGGTATCAATTTTAAAGAAAATAAAAAATTTATTAAAAAAATCCCAAATATCAACTGCATTTTTACTGGTGAGGCCATTGCCATTCTCTGGGCAATTCAGAGGTTCATAACAGAAGATAGAGAGTACATGATACTAACGGATAGTAAGTCGGTCCTAAAATCGCTCATGAATATATCGCATAAATCGCCAGCCATAATCTTGCAAATTCATAAGGGCCTTCAGGAAGCAAGTAAAATTTCAAAAAAAATAGTCATAATTTGGACTCCAAGCCACAAGGGTATCAAAGAGAATGAAGAAGTTGATAAGCTTGCTGTTTCTGCCAACGAACATACCGAAACATTGAAATGGATCTCACCGATGGATTTAGCAAGAAAAGCTAGAGTATACTATGACGAACAGGCAGAGAACGAATGGATAAACTCAAAATACGCTCCAAATTATAACATCCTGAACAATCCCATAAATTTTAGATGGTTGAAGAACAGAGAACTTGATGTACTTCTTGCGCGATTCTTCACAGAAATGATCCCAACCAATAGTCTATTACACAAACTAAAGTTAAAAGCATCTCCCCTGTGTGATGTATGTAAAGTTAATGAAACAGTGGAACATATTTTTACTGAGTGTAGTAAATTTTCCTCATCAAGGGAAAAATTGCGAGGAAAAATCTTCAAAGATGATGACGACGATGTTAATTTTGCAACCTTGGTACAAAAATCCAACAAATCAAGGAGAGCAATACAAGCTGTTGGTGAATTCTTACGAGAAGCAGACATATAAAAAAAAAAAAAAAATCAAAATCAGGCTACCAGACCTACCAGACTCTACCAGATTACGAAAAGAACACGAACTCTGAGACTTAAAAATACGTAAAGGATGAAGAAGACGAAAGCGACCCAACTTGGTCAGCAAGTGTCTCCAAACAGTTCTATAAACTCACCAGTTGAATATAGGAAGTAGAATATCGATTTTTCACTCTGTCTGAAACTCAGTCTCACAGGGTTTCATTTACCACGCGGTTAACTCAATTGTGTAGAATGCAAGCGTCAGTGGAACAAAATAGGGGCAGGTAGGAATTAATCGGAGCTGCTTCGAGCTAAGAGTAGTAGTGAATAACTCCACAGATTGTCCAGGGAGGTTCATTGGGATCGGTTTGGAGCGAGTCATATTGAAATTCTAAATTACTGGAAGGTGTCCCACCATTTAAAGCCTGCTATGTAAACGGCATTGAAAGTAGTACTTCTTTTACCCTATTTTCTCCAACTGACCCCGTCGCGCACTTTCCCAGTAGTATAAGCTTAGCCTTTTTCTTAGGAAAACACAAATTGACGATGAAGAGTTCGATTCATCAATTCCAAATTAATGCACAACTGATTAAACAAAGGGTAAAATGATAATAATTAAGGAAGAAATATGTGATGAAAAATATTTTTTTTGTTTTCCATAACAGTTGTTTTGCTTACATCAGGAATTATAATTGTTATATATTAATTTTCGTTAAAAAAAGAACTGAAACTCCAAAAACCAAGTTTCCTCATGCAATCTTCAAAAGTAATAACTTAAAACCAGCGAGTGACTGTCCAGAACACTGCTGAATAATAGCTCTTCTCGAACTATTGACTTTAAATGTCCATTCACAGCCATAAAACGATATATTTATACCATCACCTCTGCCGCGCCAAAGACACCCACATAAAAAAAATTCCAACCTATCATCACCTATCTTAAGTTACAGCAGGTGCCGTGAGTTACTGTGGCCATTAAATTTAATTTCGGGGACCAATAAAAGAGATGGAACCCAAATAGTTATAAATTGAGACATGATAACCGATCAGAGACCATTCGTTGTCTATTAAGTGTAGCTTTAATGCCATCCTGGGCAAAACATCACGTTCTTATCGCCTTGCCCTATTCACCTGGTAATGGCTTCGCGCTAAAGACAGGTTTCACCTTCTTGAGCGTCCTCTTTGTGTGTTTTGCGTCCATTTGAGGCTCTCGCGTTCGTAAACCAATTATCCAGAAGTGCAAACCAGGTAGTTCGGAAAACCATTTGTCTCTGTCGTCGCCTTAACTCAACTGCCCCTCTGTGTATTCTAGATAACTCTCTCCTTGACTTAATATGGGGTCTTGAATGTCTTTAATCGAGTACGACTTGGTGCTTTTTTGAGCCGTAATCGCATTTGATCGTCCGTTCGATTTGTTGTTGCACCATTACCAGATAGATGCGAGTGAAACTGCTGAGGCGGGGTTTACAAGGTGAGGTTTTTTTTCTGGATTGAATGAGATAAACTAATAGGCCTAGATTTCGTAAGCTCGATTCATTAATTTCAGCCCATGTGTTCCATCAAAGGTGCCGAAGTCACTGTAATTACCCACGTGTTTTCAGTCTAAGGTTGCTGTAGCTTGTAGAGTTTACTTCGTGATAAAGCTGCATAACTCATCGTGGGTTTATAACGAATTTCCTGTTTTTATATGGAAAATTCTTTCATTATCTCTGAGGACAGCTGTGTCCGACATTTTTTTTTGGTATAAGAGAAGTTTGAAAGAAGCGAAGGGGAGAAATTTAGATTAAAAGCAACTTTCCAGGGAACTAGATATAATAACAAAGAGGGAAGATTTTTTTTTAGGAAAATGTGTGCTACAATATGCCCTTGAACTTTTTTTTAAATAGTGTTCTGAAGTTCGAAATTCCTTGTACCTACCTACTATTCCAAAATGTGCCAAAGACCTTGGCTGGGAGGAGAATGTCACGAAACCTTTTTGGATAAGAAAATTCGTGTTTTATAATCCCTTTAGAAATGGACATATTTTTCGATCAAAAATGTTTTTTGTAGGAAATATTTCTACTGTTACACAAAATACATAAAGAAAGGTATTAAGAATACATAAAGAAAGGTTCTATTACTTTGATAGGCTTCTAAAAGTAGCAATAATCATGGACCTCACATTGAACCCTACCCTACGAACATTTATGCTGAACCTGATTCCTGGAGTTCCTAGAGCGGTAATTCATATACAGCAATGCCGCACACTATGCAATTCTGCCACCTTCATTTGTAAAACAGTTTTGAATCAGTTTATTAAAATGTACATCTCTAACATACTTTTAACAGGAATTAGCATTTCTATCTTGGTAAAAGATCTTCCGGAGGAAAACTTTCTTGAAGGCACGTACATAGCTTCCATTTACATAGTCAACGTCTTATCTGAAAACATTGTATTCGTACTCAACTATTTCGTAGTTTGAATGGTAAATGAAACTGATGTATCATTTCTCACGTTTGGGTCTGCTGTTTACGTCATGTGAGGTAAGTGACCTTGAAAAGAAAGGATAGACGCTCACCCAAGGTTACTTCGTAACCTTGCTTGACTATATATTCCGTAGAAAATGTTTACCATAGATAATGATAGACCGTAGAGTTTTCATATTTTCATAACCCTAAAAGAAATACTTTACCAAGGTAATATTTCTGAACCTTGATATATTTTTTAAGACGTATAAACATGACACTTGAATTGTGTTAACGTCCTTAAATTGTTCACAAAGCCGTATGCCTTATAGCTGTATGTCGTCCTTAACTTGGAAAAGTTTTGGGTATGAATGCAGATAGCATCATCGTGTCCAGTTCTCTCTGGATTTCATGGCTGTTTTTTTTTTAAGATTACAGAGATTCTGATTTTAAATTGACAACTACATAAGCTTACAAAGTTAACTTACACTAAAATCTTAAAGTGCATTGAAAAATAATACATGTCTTGAATAAATATCATTTCACTTTAACCCTAGATATGTTACGGGCAATGAGATAAATCCAGGTATTATTAATAATTCCCACGTATTTCGGGCAAAGTGATAAATACCATTTAATTTATCACATTGCCCGCCTAACTTCGGGCAATTTATAAATCAGTATGACTAGAACCAGGTCTGTATTTAGGCATGGGGCTTGCCACCTGTGCCACATCACAGTATTTGGGGGGGAGGTGGCTAAATTACAAGAAATTAAAGAAATCCATACTCCACATATAGAAAAATAATCAGCTTCGAAAATATTATTCAAGAATTTTTGCTTCAGTAACGAGGGCTATGGCTCCCCATGAAAACACACCGAAAGTAGTTAAAAACACTTTTTTTAGTAAGCTAAAAATCAAAAATTAGTTTTGAGAATTTCTAGTGAGCGAGAATTTCGTTATGAAGTTTTAAAATCGAAAATTCCCCGAATTGCTAAAAAAAAAACGAGTTTGAACTCAGTTTTTAAAAATTAAAATTAAAAAATATTTCTGGTGGTTGGAGCCCACAGGCCACCTTTTCTAATGTAAGACTTATTGTGATTTAGAAATCCACAACCACACAAAAATTTAGAAATTGTACGCAAACAACGCTGAGGTCTCCTACTAGGGGGCATAAGAAAATTAGGAGTGAAAAAAATTTGAAAAACTGATTTCTATGTTCTTTCTAAGTCAAGTTATTGTCTGAATAATGATGAAGACGAGGTCGGTTGCGATAGGTCATGTTTTTAAAAATAGGTCGTGATGTTCAAAAGTTTGGGAACTGATGCAATAGATATAAAGAGTCGAGGTCTGTGAAAAAAATATTGTCACCAATCGTCCTTCTTTATGAAAGAGGGAACTTGGTCCTATTTCAAAATTTTTCCTGCAGGCATTTAGAAATCTTTCTCCACTTAACATCTCACAGTATTGGCCCTAAAATCAGCTTGGGGCCCCTAGATTCAGAACTCGTTTCTTCTCGACCCTCAAGGGGCACCTCTGTATCCCCAGATCCAATCTTTTATCGCACTCTTAACCTCAAAAATATAAAATACGAATCTGACGACACGAGAGGTCGATCCAATTATTACCGGTCTATCCAACTTCTCCAAAAGATAAGTCAAACGGGGAACACACAAGTCGCGGACATTCTGTAATAAAAACTGTATCACTTTTGTGGACGAGTGGAGATGAGTTGTTGGCATTCGCGGCGCGTGAGGCCGTAAATCTGGCAGAATGAGCGGAAGCAGCCCACTCGGACAGGATATAAGTGTCGAGGGAACTGGCAACGTTATGGAAATACTGGCACGTTCGGACACTCCACTCGTTTTGTATGCATTGTTATGTTCGACTGCCACGTCGTTGGCGGACGACTTGATTCTGTTAGATTCTGTGGGTGTTGCTTTATTGTCACCAAGTGAGATAGTGGAGATTTCTTCATGTACAATGTTGTAGCACAGTGGTTTTCAAGTCAACCATTGCCATCCATTTTTTAGAAACTTAATCTATGTAGCGAACCAGCTCATCCACGATACGTGGAACTTTTTTCATAAGGAGAACGCAGCAGCTCATCGAGATAGATTTTAGAATTTAATTTTGTTTTATGGAAAGAAAAATTGTATATTAACGTAATATAAAAACAAATTTGTAGAGAATACAATAAAAATTTGTATTCGTTGTTTTTTAATAATACAATTAATATTAGTTAATGTTTGCGTTGTATTTTTTTATTTACAATTATACACAAATGTGATAACGTTCAAAATATCGTTTAAAAACGACGATTAACATCCTAATAAAGTAAGACTCATGTAAATAATTTTGTCATTTATTATTTATAAAATTCTAAAAAAGCTCTAGCTTCTTCTAAATTTTCCAATAAATAATGTTTGTAAAGGCAATATAAAATTTAAATTCATGTATCAATCTTATTACACTCTCAATCTGAAACCATAGTTGGATATTAACATTTAAAAAATTCTGATATTTTTTTATGGAATATTGTTTACATCAATGCATGGATAGGATGCAATAGTAAATTCTCAATTCTCTGAAATTTTCCCACAAAACAATGTTTTTATCAATGTTATGGGTTTTTTTTGTCTCGTCAAATTAATCTCTCAATCAGTATAAAGTTTGATACAAAAAAAGTTGAAAATTCTTCTACATTTCTGATACAAGTCTCTACCGGGCCAGGTCTAGGTTTTCCCCAAGTATGGCTTTGACGACATCTCCTACATATAAAACAAAAGAAAAAACTCTTGGACAATTTGTCTCGCTCACGGGCCGCTTTGTATTCATTTGTGACCGCCCAGACACTGCCTGAGGCCCCTAAACAGCTGATGAGTAAGGTTGGCTCGACCGGTAATGCAGTCTTTGATAAATGATGGTCCAACGGCTCATGGAAACATGTCCCATTTTTCATCATCGCCTTATATAACTGAGGGTTTGAAGGTCGATTTGGTGATGGCCCCTGTATTATTGTGCTGTCTGTTGATTTTTCCCAAGCTTTCACTTTGTTCTTAGAGTATCTCCAAATCATGGGTTTCCATTCATCAATATTTATCATCGTTCATTATTATGTGTTTATGATTATTGAAAAGATGATAATCTCCGAGGAAGTATTATCGTCATTTTTTGCGTTTAGCAGGAAGTTATGAAGTGATCAGAAGTTTCCCACACATTTTATTTGTTTACGGAGGGAATACTTTTATTATCTTATTCTTATTAATGAATTTAAGCTTAAGAATTTTTAATTTAGCGTTGTAAAAGGGTATATTTAAGTGGGGTGTGGGTCTGCAAGTTCCCCTTGCAATGGATATAATAAAAGACAACCGCCCTAAATATGTTCAAACTCTTGCTCTTGATAATCCTATTTGAAGGAGAAAGAAATTCCGTTTTATATCAATATTTTGACAGCTTTAAATATTATTAGTCGAAGAAAATTTGAAAATGGAATGATTATTTTCCCTTTGGGATGTAAACATTTTAATCTTCATTTGGAAAAATATTATTTCAAAGAATTAATTGGTCATTTTACCTTGAAAAACTTCCCATTATTTTTAATCCATTAAAATTGCATAACGGAATAGACGACCCAGACACTTCTTTTTCTTGACGTTTCAGAAAAGTAGCCTGTTTTTATTTTCACTTTACTTTTACGCTTTAAAATTAAATTCTCTTTAACTGGCTATTTCTTCTTCTTTTTTCAAAGACTTTTCGTTCTCTATTAGCAAACCCGACATCTATTTTGAATAAATTAGTAGTTATCTCGATTTCCCTATTTGGAATGTCGAAGGATATAACTGAATCCTTGAAACAACTCTGTTAGAGAAAAATATTCTTAGGAAACTCCATTTGTAATTTTTCAACTTAGTGAGTTGAAAAATGTGTTTCACCAATAGAAAGCTTTGTAATCTCTAAGATGGAGAACAAAGAAAACGTATCAAAGAATTTTGGCTAGTATTCTGTTTTAGGAATTGAACTGATAGCTATTAAAGTGTGGGGATAGATGTAGGGTTTTTTTTTTTTGGAATATCATTGATTGGAAATCATCAGTTAGTAGTTTGATCCAGCGTCTGATGAGCAACTGTTGTAAATCGTTTTTTTTTTTTTTGGGGGGGGGGAACACTGGCCAAAAAGATTATGCACAACAATAAAGCGGTTGATGAACTGGTGAAGGATATCATTGGCATCGGTTATACATTAGGGCGGAGCGAAAAAACGATATTTTTTTTTGATTTTGATTTGAGCCTAGTGCGGAAAAGTTGTGTACTGGTGAGTTAGTCACGTGTGCAAAATTTCGGGGAAAACAAAAAATGTCCTCCGTCTTTAAAATGGCCTTGAAATTTCAAAAAAGTGCTGATTTTTTTACAAAACAACTAAAAAATCAAAAATGAAACCCTCATATTTTGTTCATAATTTTTTTATGAAGAACTAATACAGTTATAGATATAATGTTCCAAGTTTCATTCTTCTATCCCCCCTCCTTTGGTAGTAATAATTTTTAATGTTCTAAGAACTTCTGTAAAGTTGTTTTTCCTGCATTTTTATAAAGCTAATTACTCTAGAACTATACAACTTAAAAACCTGAAATTAGTCACATTTTATTCGTAATTTTATGCTCTTTCATTTGGTGTGCACTATAACCTTAATCCTTTCCATAATAATTTCCCAAAACTTTGCACACATGAAAAAGAAATTTTTTTTCCGTCTTTAAATCACAGTTCTACAGCTTTTTAGCGTATCGTTCATATTGTTGATTTGTGCCTTTTTTTACACAGCTCTTAGCTTTTTTTCTAGAAAAAAACCCTCAGAACTCACCACGGGGAGGGTGGGGGCATCGCGAGTTCCACCCGTTCCCACCCATCCACTCAACCAAATGGACACTTACTCCTTTGTTTTTATCGGGTACGGTACTCACCTTTGGTTTCCAAAGGTGAGCATCGTTTTTCTGGACTGCGTGCGGGTTCTAATCATACCATCACGGTTATTTTCCCCATCACACACAGCTCCAGAGACCTCTGTTACGATTTTGATGAAACGTTCTACACTCTGAGTATGACAAGGATATTTCAAGATACCCAGATGTTGCAAAATAGACTCCCCACTAACAATCAAATTATTTAAATTTGCGTCAGATAAAGAAGCAGTTATTGTGGGTTCTGTACAATTCTCCCAATTAATTTGGTCTACATATGTAGCTGCCTCAAAATTCAACTTCGGAATTATGTACTGTCGAATCTCATCCTTTTTTATTCTTTTCTTGCCTTTAAAATTCTCCGGAGTCCTATTTCTCGAATGTGTTGCTTTTCGTCAGTGATCATAGACAGGAGTACTATAGCTTCTGGATGGCCAAAATACCCGTTTCTCTGGATAATTGGATCAATTACATTCTTTAACTCATTCTTGAGGTAGCGTGACACATTTAAAGTTTTCCACAAATTTTGTGAACCATTCGTGCAGTGTGGATTCGATTTTATAGTAAACCACATAGGTGCGTATACCTTCATAATAAATTCTGCAAGAGTTCGAAGTTTGTTTGAAGGATCTAAAGAGCTAATATACAAACGTAATATTCGATTTGCAGTTGTTAACCAACGTGCATGGGACATTTTTCCTGGGTTTTTATGCGATAAACTGTATGAGCAGCTTCCATTTCTTACAGCTTGACAAATGTCCCAAAGATATCGCTGGTCTGTGCTGAGATTATTCGATTTTGGGAAATTCACAGGAAATAACTTCGATTTGTCAATGATTTACCGATTGGGCCAGAAAATGCTTTTGGGCCACTCGTAGCACCGTCCAAATGCTGCACTAAATGACGGAGTGGCAGTTCATTAGCATGTAACTTGCAGATAAACCAGTGTAAAGGAGTAAAGGTTTACCAAAGGCTTCTTCAAGACAACGAATTACGCCAGTTTTATATCCAGTATTAACAATTGTTCCATCGCACCCTATTGCTTCTAGTTGATGAATGTCAATATTCTCATTCTCCATGAATTGCAATATCATATGAGATATGCTCAAAGCTGATGACGAGGGTGGTGTTATGTGTCCAAGGTACTTGATCCTGGTTCTTTAATCATAGTAATATGTTCTTCCAAGACTGTTTTCTGATACATCTTTCCTTCTATGCTCACTTGAACTAAAGTTTGGTCCTTCCTCCCGTCAAAATAAAGTCTTCAATGGTTGGGTCCATATGGATGGGTGGGCACGGGTGGAACTCGCGATGCACCCACCATCCCCGTGGTGAGTTCTGAGGGTTTTTTTCTAGAAAAAAAGCTAAGAGTTGCGTAAAAAAAGGCACAAATCAACAATATCAAAGATACGCTAAAAAGCTGCAAAACTTTAAGAGTGATTTAAAGACGGAAAAAAAATTTCTTTTTCATGTGTGCAAAGTTTTGGGAAATTATTATGGAAAGGATTAAGGTTATAGTGCACACCAAATGAAAGAGCATAAAATTACGAATAAAATGTGACTAATTTCAGGTTTTTAAGTTGTATAGTTCTAGAGTAATTAGCTTTATAAAAATGCAGGAAAAACAACTTTACAGAAGTTCTTAGAACATTAAAAATTATTACTACCAAAGGAGGGGGGATAGAAGAATGAAACTTGGAACATTATATCTATAACTGTATTAGTTCTTCATAAAAAAATTATGAACAAAATATGAGGGTTTCATTTTTGATTTTTTAGTTGTTTTGTAAAAAAATCAGCATTTTTTTGAAATTTCAAGGCCATTTTAAAGACGGAGGACATTTTTTGTTTTCCCCGAAATTTTGCACACGTGACTAACTCACCAGTACACAACTTTTCCGCACTAGGCTCAAATCAAAATCAAAAAAAAATATCGTTTTTTCGCTCCGCCCTATTATACATCTAGCAAAAGGTTGAGGTGAAAAAAACTCCACACCAAGGAGATTTTGGTATGCTTCTCTAATATTTTATTTAAAGGTCTTAAAAATAATGTGGGGACGTGTCCCCCACTGAGGGATCTGCAACTCTGAAAAAAAAGCAAGATAATTTAATCCAAGATAGTTCAATTGCAAAAACAAGATAAATTGAAATACAGATGAAAAAGCATGACTTTAGGTGGATGATTTTGCTGGCGGCATCAACCTCAAACGGGATATTTTTTACTGAAATAATTCATCTAAAATTTGTATGAGGTATAAAGATCTTAAAGATATCCTGTAATTTTTTTTCCTGATTTTTAGGCCTACATACAGAGCAACAAATTAAATTGTTTCTTACTACCCCATTCCTCCCTACATCATGATTCTTTTTAGCACGCTTCCCCATGCTATATCAAGCTCGCTCTTCCCCCCTACAGAGAGTCCCATCGAGAAACGCTGTCCTTGGACATATCCTACTGCAATATACACCAGAAAACCTCGTTACCTTCATAAAGAAGCTCGGAACGTGACAATCTATGAAGACAAAAAAAAAAAAAAAAAAAAACTCAACGAAGAAAACAGAGGAGATGCCGTCCTTTCCTCAACAAGCAGCTCACCTTCTGCTTATTGGTCAGTCGGAGTGCCTTCCCCACCTCGTTCCGCCCACCGCGGACCAAATGACTTCATTACCTTAATTATGATTCGATTAAGAAGAGAGGCTAATCGAAAAGAATCGAAAAGTTTTTATTCTTCTCGCCGAAACACCGGTCCGCACCTGACTTACTCGTTTTTGGAAGCATGAAATAAGTTCTATATGTCACCTGTGCTGTTGAAGGTGTCTTCTCCGGACGGAAGGGAGTACGGAGGTAGGCGGAAGTTTTTTTTTTTTTTGCTCTATCCTTTTGTGTTCCGAAGAAGATGCAAAGGTGAAGAAGTGATCCGCTTTTAAAGTTAATCGGATATAGAGGATGCTGTCTTTATAACAGGTTGTCGAACAAGCCCTGTCACTTTGGGAAGTAATGCGTTCCCCTATTGATTAATTGATGGGAAGCCAATGTTGTTGGTTTCAGGTTGTAATGTTGATAAGATGAACTTGTTCGCCCTGGAACAATAAATTCGGTTTCTGATTTTGTTTTTAAAAGAGGCGGTAAAGGATTGTTGTTTAATATTTAAAGTAAAACCTAAACATTCAAGGGGAAGAATATTGTTTTCGAGATATAAAGGTTTTTGAGATAACGAGGGTATACTGTATCTTAATTTAAAAAATATTCATGAGGTAATTTAAAAACCATTATTTAATGGTTAATTTAACCATAATTTAAGAGAACAACTTCCTATCAAACATCTCTGGGTTCAACGCTCTGTTTTGAATTTTCTCCCTCTCCCTCCCCTGAATTTCCGAGAGTTGAAACTGACCGTGGGGTTTAAACTCGAAGGAGTACCTAGTCCCTATAAGGACTTCAAACTCCTGTCTTGACTGCGCTCCGCTGCGCGGAGCGCATGCTCGACTTATCTTGAGGCTGGTGGCCGAAACCACAGTAAAACTGTCTTCTTGAGACTTGAATAATTTCAGCTGAGCAACTCAACCCACTTTGGAGGTATAAAGGCCCGAAAGCCACCGAGTGCTCGTGTAGCTGTCTTCATGAGACTTGACTTGTTTTAGCTGAGCAACTCAACCCACTTTGGAGGTATAAAGCAACACCCTCTATATACAAAGCCTGACAACTACGTCACTGTGACGTCAAAGGTGGCGGAAAATTGCTACATTTCCCATGTTAAGTCTATGGAGCATAAAAACTTACTTTCTTAACTCCTCGCGTTATGTATGCCTTCAAGGCTGATAATACTGTTCTGGAAACTCAAAATCTTTCGTTTAGAATCAAAATTTTGTCCCTTTTGTACAGGTTTTTTGTATTTTCATTCAGTTTTTTCGCCTTAGGACTAACATGGCTTTTAGTTCAGTTTGCAAATAATGAATGCATGTCATGTAGGTTTTTCTCACAATATCAAGTTTATCTAGGAAATTAAAAAAAATTCACTAGTAAAATAAAAAGTAAAATCTATTAAAAATTAAAACAAATAATTGAATTTTCGAATTCTTCCAACAGTAAACAATTTATTTAATTAAACTAAATTCTTTAATTTATTATAAGATTAAACTGATGAGAATCAAGCATTATATTTATTGTTGCGGGAAATGCACTAGTAGCACTACGTTCTAGTTAATTCTTCTGATTTGTATTTTTACATTTTTCTCAGATGGCATCACGTTTTTGTTTGTTGTTCCATCAATTTTGTTAAATTAAAAGGCATTTTTAATACTTTATGCTTATTTCAGATTTCTACTTATTAAACTGTGGTTTAAATAGCGATAGCCATTAAAAATTAATATCACGGCGTTTGTTTTTACATCGTTCCATTAATGTTAATAACAAAAACACGAATATTCCTTGTTCAGTGTTACATATAAATCATGGCGTCGCGTCGTTTTGCATGTGACGTCAAAGGTGGCGGAAAGTGTGACGTCACCCACCCGAGTTGTGAGGCCATTATATAGAGGGTCTTGTATAAAGGCCCTGAGGCCACCGAGTGCTCGTGAGAGTTGAAACTGTTTATTTTATTTGAATTTAATCTCTTTCCAATAAAAATTTCATTTTTCAAATTTTAAATTTATCGAATCGGTTTTTTTTAACTTACTAGGGGGCCTGCCCCCAGCTCGCTATCGCTCACCAACTAACGCTATCGCTATCGCTCGCTATCGCTCACCGGAACTGCTTCGCAGTTCTTTTAAGATCGCTTCGCGATCTCAGCGAGCAAAGCTCGCTTGTAGAATTTACCAACTCTAATGAAAACCCTTATCCAATCTAAAATATTTTATTTCTCTTATCACTAATTTATTAGAAATATTTTCCCAACCTGTTCAACAAATATTGAAAAATATTAATTTTTTCAGAATACATAAACTATCCTTCCTTAAACATTTAATAACCACATGAACTTAAAAACGCATTCAATCTAATTAACTCTTAAAACAATGACTAATCTAACAATGAGATAATATTAATCAGAAAAACACGCAACTTCCAAACAAAAATCTCCACCCTTCATCCGAATATATTTATTTCTCTAGTATTTCAAAAGCAAAAAATAGTTGAAAACATAGTTATCAAGGAAGTCTACTAACAATCACTAACAAACTAAGAGAAAAAAACGTGCACCCACAAAACTTTTAAATATCAACACCCTCTATATACAAAGCCTGACAACTACGTCACTGTGACGTCAAAGGTGGCGGAAAATTGCCAAATTTCCCATGTTAAGTCTATGGGGCATAAAAACTTACTTTCTTAACTCCTCGCGTTATGTATGCCTTCAAGGCTGATAATACTGTTCTGGAAACTCAAAATCTTTCGTTTATAATCAAAATTTTGTCCCTTTTGTACAGTTTTTTTGTATTTTCATTCAGTTTTTTAGCCTTAGGACTAACATGGCTTTTAGTACAGTTTGCAAATAATGAATGCATGTCATGTAGGTTTTTGTCACAATATCAAGTTTATCTAGGAAATTAAAAAAAAATTCACTAGTAAAATAAAAAGTAAAATCTATTAAAAATTAAAACAAATAATTGAATTTTCGAATTCTTCCAACAGTAAACAATTTATTTAATTACACTAAATTCTTTAATTTATTATGAGATTAAACTGATGAGAATGAAGCATTATATTTATTGTTGCGGGAAATGCACTAGTAGCACCAAGTTCTAGTTAATTCTTCTGATTTGTATTTTTACATTTTTTTCAGATGGCATCACGTTTCTGTTTGTTGTTCCATCAATTTTGTTAAATTAAAAGACATTTTTGATACTTTATGCTTATTTCAGATTTCTACTTATTAACTGTGGTTTAAATAGCGATAGCCATTAAAAATTAATATCACGGCGTTTGTTTTTACATCGTTACATTAATGTTACTAACAAAAACACGAATATTCCTTGTTCAGTGTTACATATAAATCATGGCGTCGTTTTGCATGTGACGTCAAAGGTGGCGGAAAGTGTGACGTCACCCACCCGAGTTGTGAGGCCATTATATAGAGGGTCTTGTAAATATCCGTGCTCGCGACAATCTAGTGAACTGTCAAAAATAAACTTAAAAAACTCCAATAAACATTAAACGTGTCTGATGAAGACCTGGTAAAACTATGAAAAAAATGAAACTTTGATGCTTAATAATTCCAAAACTAATTCGAATTTTTCAAAGAATTAAACGCTAATCTTTTTCTAAAAAATAAGAGCATAAGTGGTTAAAAAATCATACGCCTATTGTGATTAGTTTTTCTTTTAGATCGAAAAAACCGAAAAAGTAACAAAAATTTCGAAACTTTAAAAATTAATTACTCCAAACCTAATTCGAAATTCGAAAAAAGGGCGACGTAGTGCACATCTTCAGATATCAGAGTAGGAGGTTGCGAAAAATCAAAGCTCTGCTGCTAATAGTTTTCGCTGAACGCGATTTACGCGGCGAAAAAACAAAAACTTCAACTTTGACCTTAAAAATACCCCAGAACT
Organism: Tetragnatha montana; assembly: GCA_963680715.1. Taxonomy (NCBI): domain Eukaryota; kingdom Metazoa; phylum Arthropoda; class Arachnida; order Araneae; family Tetragnathidae; genus Tetragnatha; species Tetragnatha montana. Next base: position 34,693,801 of record OY796685.1, read on the forward strand.
AATAATCACATCAATTAGCTTTTCATTCGAAATTGTTCTCCAAACATTCCTCTACAAACATTTCAAATTTCATAAATTTCTGTCAAGTAGTTTTTGCGTTGTGAGAGGTCAAAGAGTTCAAAAATAAAAATTTCAGAAACAGCGGCGGCGGCGGTGACCGTTACTTTTTTTTAATATAGAGAGAAAAGCTCCAATTTCGATATGCTTTTTGCTTTCTTTAGGATATGCTTTTTCTTTTCATAGAGTATTTTCAATCACATGACTCTGCCTAACAACGGCCTTAGCAACGTTGTTTTATTCCTCCAGTGACATCATGAGCGAATGCTGCTATTGGATACTTCTATGTCCCGCCCCTAACAACAGCCTTAGCAACGTTGATTTTGTCCTCCAAGTGACGTCATGTGCGAATGCTCTATAGCGATATTAACCTTTTATAGGCCAACGTTCCACTAGTGGCAGGTAGTAGTTTTAGCAATTGAATATCTAAATTCAGCTTTTTAGTTCTGTTTGAGGTTTTTCTTATTCGTTAACCTTTTTATAAAATGAAATGAACAAATCAGCGCTTTTTATATTAAAATGTTTAAAAGTAAACAAGCAAATTTCATTTTAGCCTAAATAAAAAGTATAAAAATAAATGAGCTATCACAATGGTTTCCAGGTTGTAAAAAGGCGTCAATGCCAAACATTTCATGTAATAATAATATTTTTCCCTCTTTTGAAACAATTTTAGCAACAGAAAACTGATAGCTAAATCCCACGCTTTTATTTTATATTAAACATTTGAATAAGTGTTATGTCCATGTCAAAAAGTTTTTTTTTGTAATCATCAGAACTCCTAATTAAAAACAGGTCATTTAACATTTTCTTTCATATGAACTAAGTAGTATTTTTAGGGGCCGTTAGAGGAAAAAACACCCGAATTGTTCAGATTGTGGTTAAAGCACCAAAATTGCTGGAGGCATGGTTTAAAACCTGCTGAAATAAAAATCGACCTGAAGCAATCTGTTAATGGTCATCACAACTGCATTACTTTATCTACTAAAAGAGCTCCAGCTAATGAATTAGAAAGTGTCTAATATGATTACTCTATTATTAGACACTATTTTAGAAATAAGTGTAAATGAAGTTGATTGATTAAAGTTAAGACACTGAATAATTTTCCTGGTGAGAGTTAAATATGCAATAGTCATATACGCCATTTTACAAAATTGTATCTATACTAATAAAATAGAAACCCGGAAACGCCGGAAACCCCCGTTGTTTCTCCGCGCTGTCTGTACAACGTATGTGATTGGTCCAAAGCTCTCTTCTCCTACTCTCGGAGTGGTTAGGATTCGTCCTGTCAAATATCCTAATGCTAAAAATCATCGGGATCTAGGGGTAGCCATTTTCTCTTTGAAACCTGGAAACAACCAAGGGGCAACAACGTTATTCTCATTCTTCGGTCTGTTTACATTATTCAGTGAAAATTATCTGTTTATATCGAGACTGATTTGACTTTCGTTCTTTTGGCTTTTAATAGCATTCTGTGGTGGGGATTGTATAAAGCTTTTTCAGTTATTGGTTTTTTATTTCTCAAACATACTTCTCGGACGCCGATTGTTAAGCAATATGGCTTTGGCTGTTTACATCCGAAGATGGCGGAGAGGCGGCGAACGTTTTCCCCCTTCATTTTGTGAATGCTTCTTACTATTCTGATTTATTACTTTTGTTCCGTTTTTTGTGCATAGATTTCTTTTTTATTCTATTTAACTCTATTTTTTTATGTTTGGCTCTTGATGATGTTCGTCGTTAATTCATTAAGTGCTTTGTGCTATCCTGAAACTGATTTTCATTTTATTCTTTGAATCTTACTTAGTAATTAAGGCTTACTTTTCTGTGTGCATTTTTAACACTAAGAAAATCTATGTAACAGTTTACATCAGTTTGATTACAGTTGTGCATTTTTTCCACACTTTCAAATTCACCATAGTTGCTTTTGTTTTTAAAGTAGTTTAGTCTTATTTTTGTTTGAGAATTGTTTGTGTTTAGTCACATAATTAAAGTTATTTAAATATTACATTAGTGGCATTTCATACACTTTTTCGTAATCATTAGCTACTAAAACAGCTTGGCAATATTCATCGGGAAAGATAACAATTGAACGGTTTTGGTTTTGAGGCAGATGAGGCTTCCTTTTCTTTTAGGTTGTTCGTCCATTTGTTACACATAATTCAAATTGGCACGGCTTCGATAAGAGTCCTCCAGCCGCCATATTTATCCACAGCAATATGCTTATGTGTCATATTTGAGCTTATGGCTAAACATGGCAGCTGAAGGACTCTTATCAAAGTTGTGCCTTTAAATTACTGTGGCTTTTTATACATTTACTGATTTTTGTTTAATTCTTCGAATAGATTCATTTAACTGTTTGAATCCATTTTTATGGACGGTAATGCAGAGAGCCTCTTTGCGGTGCAGTCTATGTAATGCTAAATCTGTTACACCTTAACTTTAAATATTTTTTTAACAAATATGACTTCCCAACTATTTTAAAGTGTATGAGATTCTGTCAAAGGAACTTAGTACGGGCGCAGCCCGTCATTTATATCTGAGCAACGCCGGGATAGCACGTGCGCCATAGGTATAAATATAAAGTTTTACTGGGCCCGGGCAACGTCGGGTCTAGCGCTAGTAGCTTAATAAAAGCTTGTAGTTAAAAAGTGGTAACAATTTTCCTGAATATGTTAAGGTGAAAGTGATAAATTATTAACAATGCCCGAAGTGAGGCGGGCAATTTGATAAATTCTATGGCATTTATCACTTTGCTTATAACAGATGTAGTAATAATAATAATAAAGAAAAATGGGAAATTATCACTCATCTATTTAATTTTTATTCAAAACTTCTTTATACTATATAGCTATTCATCAGCTCGATAGCTCATCAGCTGGATATTCAGAGGTTAGAAAGTAAACAAAATACGACCTTTAAAATTCCTTTTTCGATTAACTAATCAAAACTCCACATTATTTATTGCTCTTTTGCTAATTCTTTTGAAAACCGCATTAGTTTCTATGGACATTGGAAGTTAAGACACTGCTTTCGATTATAACTTCTCATGAATATCTTGATTGCTTTCAGAATTTTCCAGAGCTTTTATTTTACTTGTTTTTTTTTTTTTAAATAGAACCGGATATTTGATTTTTTTGAACGAAACATTTTGAGCTGCATAGGATCGCTAAATTTAAAACTATTTCAAAATTTTTAGAATTGGCCCTGAATTACTCAACGTGTCAAAAAAATATGATCTTACCTAAATTTTCTGTTTGTGTGGAAGGAAAATATAGATAAGTTCCAAGAGTAGGGAGATTCTTTTGCTTAAAGAGATATTGCTTTGAATCCAACAGTAAGAAAATCTTTAACATATGCATCTTCATTTCAAGTTTTACCCCACAAAGCTTTTATACAGCATTTTCAATCATATGACTCTGCCTAACAACGGCCTTAAGCAACGTTGTTTTATTCCTCCAGTGACATCATGTGCGAATGCTGCTATTGGATACTTCTATGTCCCGCCCCTAACAACAGCCTTAGCAACGTTGATTTTGTCCTCCAAGTGACGTCATGTGCGAATGCTCTATAAGTTTCTTTTGTTTGATATATTATGTTGAGTTTATTACTGGGTGTTTCACATTGATAAATTAAAGCTGAGTTTCCTATTGGTTACCTATATTTAATGTTAGTGATTCGCTAAAAGATTCTGAAGGTATAAACGTACATGTTTTACAAAATTCCCCATTAAAATAAGAACTTCTCTTTTTATTCTTGATATTTCTTTCGTTTATAGCTTCAAACCTGTTATATTAGTGTGTTTCGGGATTATGGAATTTAAATATCGAAACAAGTTTTCGCAGCAGAAAAAAAATCTGTGTCTTTAATTAAGTTGGCGAAATTGTTACCCAATAATTCATTGAGTTCTTTCTCGTTATAATTGTCATTTTTTTTAAAATATCTTTACAAATATTATAATTGGTAAAATAGTTTTTCAACTACAAAAATTCATATCAGATAAAGTTGTCCGCACAAAACTGTATTTATTTATTTGCAATCCAGTCAAATGTTTTTACAACTTTAACGTTACTCTTCACATTCGTAGCAGAGCCAAAAGCTTGAGTTAACCGAACATACTTTCAATCATTATTTATGGAATGAAATGTCCTGGTTTGGAATGCGAAATATTTCCCAAACTTATTAGTGTTATGATATTGAATTTAATTTTAGACCGTTCTACTAAAAAATTCAAGCCTGATGAATGCAGGTTGCATCAATCTTTAAAAGATTTCAAGCTTAAATGGAGAAATATAAATGACTTGATGCAGGGCTGGTTTGATTTCTGGGAGAACAACACTATTTAATTGACCTCTTTCGCAATAAAATCGGAGAAAATCTTCAATATTTACGTATTTTTAAGCCATGAAATTATACATAAAAGCATTTCCACAAGTTTAAAAATTTATTGAAAGTATATTTCCTGGAGTCATTTTAAACAGTTCATAACTACACTTGTGTTACTCTTGCTACTTGTCTCTACTACTTGCTATATAGAGTATAACTACTCTTGTCTTGCTCTACTCTTGTTCCCATGGAGGTAGGAAGGGTGTGGACCCTTCCTACCTCCACACCCTTCCTACCTACATGCTTGTTCCCACATGTCCCCGTGCCACCTCCAAGATCCACCCTGTCTGGATGCAGTGGCAAAGAGGGAGTTGAAACCATGGGGAAGAGTTCCATAGAAATACGGGTGTATTACATCGATTATCTTGCCGAAACATATTGTTCACCAAAAATATCAAAAATCATTATCAAACATTGAAAGTAATTAGGTACGGAATACAGTGGCAAAAAAAAAGCCTGAGAACTAAACCGGTCTGGCTGGATCGCCAAGTAGAGAAGTTGGGCCCCGCACTTCTATTGTCGCTTTGTCACACACTGGCTGGATCAAACAACAAATGGTAAACTTTGCTCTTACAGTGTAACTGAATTTTAGTTCAAGCATTTCAACTTTTAATCCTAAGCTTGGTTAACTGTTTACATTATTAACGGAATGGAAGTATGGACTGCGTGGCAAACGCCTTTGATGGAGCATCAAATATGAGCGGTCCATACAATGGTCTCACTGCCAAATTGGAAGAACTCGTTCCGAACCATATACTTACTTGGTGTTATGCTCATGTACTAAATTTGGTTATGTCTGACACAACTAAAGTTTTGCCTAGTACTATCACTTTTTTCGGAATTCTGCAGGCAGTACAGGTTTTTTTGAAGAAATCCTTAAAAAGGCAAGATAAATTTCTTAGTCAGAAACCAAATTACAAGTTGGAAGCGATTGGAGCTACTCGGTGGAGAAGCAAAAGCAACGCTTGTCTCAAAATCTTTGGCAGAATTGATGACTGGGCAACTCCAGGGTATCCTCCAACTAAAAACTTCGTTTTCTTTGAGCTCGTTGTAGCCCCGGTTGCACGAAATATATATATCTGCTGAATTCAATCCAAAAATTAGAAGCGATGCTGGTGCACTTTTTAAAAAATTTACATCTTTCGAAATAATTTTAATTGCCATGATTTTTTTTGCAGATATACAAAATAACAACCCCTTTATCAGATTATCTCCAAACTAAAAACTTAGATTATGGGCAAGCGTGGAGAGCAATTGAATTGTCTGTTTGTTCTCAGAGAGGTGTCAGAGATAAATTCGAAGAAACCCTATAAACGCTGCTAAAAAATTTATTTCACATTTTGAAGAAAAATAGAAGAAACTTCCTCTACTGAATTATGTAAAAATTTAAACTTGAATGCAGACTTTGAAAACAAAAGGCCACGCAAAATAAAGAAGATGATTTCGGAAAAGTGTTCCGATGAAAAAGGCAATCAATCGCCAAAGGATGAATTCCGAATTCACACGTACAATAGAATAGTTGATACTATTATCCAAACCATGGAGAACAGATTTCTGAAACACAAAAACCTATATTTGGATATGGAATTATATGATCCTAAGCGATTCCCATACATTAATTTCGAAAAGATATCATCGAAGGCATTTGATAAAATATGTATTCTGGTCCCTTCCATTGATAAGGGAAATTAAAAAAAGAAATGAGTTCTTTTGCAAATATCTGGCCGAGTTTATCCAAAAAAAATTTGGAAGACGATAATGATAGCGAAGAAAACCCGTCGGATAATGAAGAGGAAGATGTATAGCTTTTACCTCATGTAATAGTAATAACCCATGCAACAACTGCATTAAATGCGCATTAGGTTCATTTGTAGAATTTAACATGTTTAGCTTACAATATACTAAAATGTATAAAGCCTATAAGTATTTACTCACCATCCCTTTACCGCAAGTAACTTGTGAAAGGATATTCTCTAACTTAAAATTATAAAAAATAGATTGAGAGCCTCTATGACCGACGAAACGACGGAAGCATTTGTTATGATGCAATCCGAAAGAGATATTTTAACGACCATCGAATCAGACTTCGTTATTGACAAACTTTGCGAATCTAGTTATGAATAGAGGCGTCTTCTCGATCTATGAGAAGACCGCAAAAATGGCTAATTACACTAGTCGACACTGGTTTACTAACAACAACCAAATTGCCATTTTTGTTACTAATTCATACATGGCCTTGGCGACATTTTTGTCAAAATTCGGTGTTGCCAATGCCGTTTATTGGCAAGTAATATAGAACTGGGTTGCCAGAATTCACTATTTTATCGCCATTTTTGGCACCAGGCCCGGCGTTCTTGCATGAACCTCTATCCAGTCGTCAGGACGTCTATCATAAGTCACAATTCCGAAGATATCTCATTGGTATAGTTGGTGATGGCATGGCCCACCCACTTCTTATGATTGGTTGTTTTCTTTGCAGAGCTGGAGAAGGTGGAGTCTTGGCTGGACGAGCACCCGCACTTTGTGTACGACTACTTTGTGCGCAAGGCCTCTCGCCAGATGGTGGACTCTTGGCTGCTCTCGCACTCCGCCCCCCAAGGGATGGTGCAGCAGCCCGACCCCGCAAACTCCGCCCACTCCAGCCCCACCAGTCCTGGATCAGGGGCTGCCACTCCCGTCAGAAAGATCTCCGCCCACGAGTTCGAGAGGAGCGGACTGCTCAGGTAACCATCCCCCTAATTCAGTCCAAAAACTCTTCAAAGCATCCAATCCAATTCAAACTTTTATTTTATTTTTCAACTCTTCTAAGATTTTAACGATTCTTGACAAAAAACCTGAATTTTTGTTGACTTTTCTTCTTCTTTAAGTTTAGGGATGTCGTAGGCTTCATTTCCTTCGAAAACGTGATTCTAATGGTGGATTTACACCACCGCGACTAAAGTGGTCGTTTTCGAGGCTTCTTCGAGGCTTCCTATTGGTTCTTTTGAATCGCTATTCGCCGCTTTTGTCGCGGTGGTGTAAATCCACCATAACGTGATGTTGACATAGGCCAGTAGTGCCTATATAGTATAAATCTATAACCTTTCCCATATTTAGATGAAGCTCGTGGGCCAGTAAAGATTCCAAATTTAAAAATGAATTGAACGTTTTTAAAGTCCTTCTGCAGCTTCAAAAGAAGGGAGCAAACATATAAATGGGCCACACGAATCAGCTTCGACACACATGGCCCGTGGGCCGTACGTTTGGCTGCACTGTCATAGGCAAATCAGATAAGAGATAAAAAAAATATTGACAACTTTAAAGTCAAACACCCCAACAACTAAGCTGATTCGCCAAACTAATCTGTCTAAGTTGTTAATAGTACCAGGTTTTTATTTTTATTTTCAATTAAGAAATGTAGCTAACATTCCAGTTAGACACTATTGTTTCACATTCACAAGGTTCTTCTGCCACTTCTAATTATTAAAAGAAAATTCTTTAATTCTGGGGTATCTATTTAAATTCACATACATTTTCAATGAACCTTCATTTCCAGTCTTTGTCTCTTAAACAAAAAGATGTACACAACTTTATGTAACATTTACAATGCAATTCATATCAAACGTAGATTACATAATAACATTAGACAAGTAATAAAACTAGTTATTAACGTTTAAGAAAGTACACGAATAGCATAAATTTTGAACATTATATTCAAAATTAATTTTAACTCATAATTATTCGTACTTAAACTGATTTAAAGCTGGTATTAAAATGGCAAGAAAACATTCCTACTTGATATGAAATAACAACCGCTTTCTATATACCTGCTTCTCTTTTGATTTTCTCCAGAGAAGCAAATTTGACTGAGCAAACTGATTTGTATAACTGGAATTCATACATGTTTAATGGAATTACTTCACGTTGTCTACTCTCTGTCTAGAAACATTTCGAGAAACTCGTGTTAAAGAATTACTTATTTCCACTACCTGTCTACTCTTACGTAACTTAGGTAGTAATATATTCAAATACAAAAAAAACAGTTTTGGATTTTGTAATGGTACCTGTCAAGGACAGTTATATGTGTTTTAACCCACGCGGAATTTCATGCATTGTTCAAAGGGTCTTTTGAACTTCTATTTAAGGAAAATAACTGTCTCATAAAATTAAATAATGTCTCATTACTTCGAAAGAGTATAATAAAGACAAATTATTTTGAATGAAATCTCACCATTTTACTTGAAGTAGACACACTTGATTTTGTTTTTGACTTATACTATCTATGACAAGGTAGAGGAAGGTAAAAAGTAGGGGGATAGGAATAAAGTAGTTATGAGATAGACAGGGATATATTTAATCTCTTGTGTGTCTCTTTTAGGACTTTAAAAAAATATTTGAAACGAGAGGGAGTGAAAGTATATAAATGTTAAGAAAGTAGGAGGTAGAAGAAAGTGAAATATGAGGGGGTGGGAGAAGGGGGTAAAGCGATGTAAGAGAGAGAAAAATGAGAGATGAGGTGGTGGAAGAATAGGTGTTCTTTCCCCTTCTAAGAGTCGATACGTTTTTGAATCATTAATGATACTGCACCAAGCTTTGATATTTTATTAATGTTAGGCTGGTTTCTTGGTAATTTGCAGGTAAAGAAGCTCAAATTTAGGTTTTTAAGATACTATCTCATTAACAATGCCATAAAAGTACTGTGAACTCCAAACATTCAAATTTAACCAAATTATTTCTGCTATGCCATTATTGTTACGGTGGGTTTAAACATAGCCATCTAGACTCATAAGGCCATAGCTCGAAATCGTGACGCGAAATAGTAGGCAAGACGTCACTTTTCAGCAGCGCAAGGTACAAGATTTCCGACTGGAGTTGCACTGTTGTCCAAAAAAGCCATGAAGAATATCGTCTTGCCTACTATTTCACGTCACGATTTACAGCTTCTCTGGCTTTATGAGTCTAGGTGGCCATGGTTAAAATCGATTGATATGCTCCTTTTCGCAATACTTACCTATTGCCTTTGGCGTGCAAAATTTCTGTGCGATTCTATACAGAACGAATAACGGACAAGTGCGATTTATATTAATTTGAGAGCAAGAATTGACTATCGCGATACAATATGGCCGATAAGTTCAGCAGTATCTACTCTGTCCATTACTAACCTGTCGTCTCTCCCTCAACAGGCCGATCGTGACGACGACGGTGGACGGTATCCCGACCTTCCTGCCCCTTCCTGGGGTGGACAGTTGGTGCGGGCCGTCGGGGCGCCCTGGGCGCAAGAGCCGCCAGGAGCTGCGAGCGCTGGACGAGCGCGAGCTGATCTTCGAGCTGGTCAAGGACATCTGCAACGACCTGGAGATCCGCAGCCTCTGCCACAAGATCCTTCAGAACGTCAGCATCCTCACCGATGCCGACCGGTGCTCCCTCTTCCTCGTCAGGGGGGAGAAGCCCAACAGGTGGGTGGACATTGGAATATCCTCTAAACCAAAAGCACCGTTTCCACTTACTATATCCGATCTATTGCGTTAAGGTAATCCGACTATAGCTAGACCATTGGACAAGACAGAGAGATAAAAAATGACGTCATTGTCTCACTATCTAATTGGTCAATCCGACGAGACCAATGGACAAGCCACTGCAGGGCCGTATCCAAGGGGGGGGTTAGGGGTTCAAACCCCCCCCCGAAATTTCGACATCAATTTTTATACTGCTATTTTTCTTGAAAATTATGTCTCACAAGGAGCGATATCCTCTTCGGGTATAACCCAAAGGGTCTCAAAATTAGTCAAAACCCTACTTTAAAGGACCCCCAAACCCCCTCGAAATTTTGAAATCTATTAACCCCTTCGGACCTGATGTGCGGTATACCGGACATCAACTTTAAACTCTACTAACTTCAATAAAATACTTTAGAATAACACCGATTTTGTTGTAGTTGATGCTCCACATCTGTACTATTGTTCAAGGTTTATTTAAACATAAAATTTGATTACCAATAAGATCTTTTTAAGGCGCTGAATGTTTTTTAAAAATGGATGTCCGCTATACCGGACATCGTACTGGACGTAAGTAAAAGCTACTTGTGGTCGTGTAGTTTGTTTACATGGACGAAACATGTTTTAAACTTACTTACACCTGTATTAATGCAAGTTTTCTCATTTTATTGCTTTATTATATTTAAAAAATAATTTATATAAGTGATTTTTGATATTTTAAATGCTACTTTTTTCGGTCTGTAATTTCTTTAAATATTATACCAGACACTTCAAAATTTGTGACAGATATATTTATCATCATAGCATACTATGTACCAAAAGAAAATATTTTCATACTAAAATTTCAAAATTCCGACTGAAGGGGTTAAGTATACGGTTTTTCCTTCAAACTTGTGTGATTTACAAGGAGTGGTCCTCTTTAATGTAACCTAAAGTGTCTCAAAATGAGTTAAAATGCCACTTTTAGGGGAATAATTCAACAAATTTTCTGGAGTAGGAACCTAAAAACCCCCCTAACATTTCGCCATTTATTACAATATAACCTTCTTTTTACCTTGAAAATTCGGCCGCTTCAATGAGTGGTGCTCTATGGTTGTAATCTAAAGGGTCTCAGAAATGAGCTAAAACACTCTTTTGAGGGGCAAATTTCCAAAAATTTTCTGGGGGAGGACCCCCAGAACCCCCCTTTTACTTCGAATTCAAATTGTTTATACAATTTTGAAATTTAGTGCATCAAAATTTCTATCCAGTGTTAACATCTAAAACTTAACATATAAAAGTACCCGTCAGGAGGTACCTCAGAAAATATTTGAGTCAAAACCCCCCCCGAAACAAAAGTCTGGTTACGGCCCTGAGCCACTGAGATAAAAAAGTGACGTCATTTTGAAGCTTCTCACTGTAGTATTGGTCAATCCGGTGAGAAAAATGACAAACCACTGATAGATGAAAATTGGCGTGAATTTGAAGTATCTCACTTTCTGATTGGTCAAATCGGCAAGACCTATGAACGAACCACTGAGAGATACCATTAGAAATAGAAACGTCTCCCTTTGATTGGTCTTGTCCGTTTGCCGTAATATCGGAAAGTGGAAAGGGTGCTTAAGTGGGATGTTTCAATTAGAGTTATATTCCTGTATTGTTATCATCTTTACTGTACGCACTTTTTCCGCTTCGTTCCTTGTCAATGTGATGTCGTGTGCTTTTTTCCAGCCGCCTGGTGAGCCAGCTGTTCGACGTGTCTTGCAGCTCCACGATCGAGCAGATGCAGCAGAAGGAGGAGATCAGCATCCCCTGGGGCACGGGCATCGTGGGCTACGTCGCAGAGAGCAAGGGGGCCGTCAACATTCCAGACTGCTATCAGGTATACATGATTCACACCAGGGGCCTCTATACGAATTTTACATTAGTAACTACTGCGTCGGATATCTTAAAAAGATATTCTAAAGAGTCACAGATACGGTTTTTTTCTATTATTTATCTGCACCAAGGTGTCTTTCCGTACCAAATCAATACTGCTGGCATAAACCCTTGTTATTACTATGACTTTTTCCTCTAAGTGTAGTTTTTTTTTTTTTTAAATTTGGAGGCTAGCTATGAAACTTGCTGCTAGGGAGAGCTAGCTGTAAGCGGTTTTATCGAAGAGCGCATGAGAACTTTATTATGTCCATCTAGACACATAAAGCTAGAGAAGTTCGAAATATTGAGTGACGTTCTGCCTATTATTTCGCGTCATCATCGCTTTTTGGACAAGAGCGCAACTCTGATCTGAAATCTTGCACGCTCCCTTCAGACTGGAGTTGCGCTGTAGTCCAAAAAGCGATGATGACGCGAAATAGTAGGTAGAACGTCACTAAAGATTTCGAGCTTCTCTGGCCAAATGTGTTATGATGGCCATGACTTTACCGTACCTTAGACAGGCACTTAAGGACTTAAGGTGTTCCACAGGACTTCTGAAACACCCTAAATAGTAATTGTAATGAATATTTAAATTTGTTTTAAAAGGGAAAATGATGATTAGTTTCGTCTCCCCCTTATGGTATAAGAGTAGCTTTTGAGTGTGAATAAATCCCTGTTGTGTATTTACTACCAAGAGCAATAATATCCTTGATGGGTATAGTACTTAACTTACCTTCAAAAAAAATTCTTTAAAAGTGATTTTATTGGAATATCACATCCTTGTTGTCGGAGAAAAATATCGAGGTTTTTTAAAAATGTTTATATTATGCCATTTAATTAAAAACAAGAAAAATCAAAAGTAATGATGAGGTAAAAAATGAATTTGGAAACATCTTTTATTATATAAGCTAGATGAACTGCGAATTTTGTTACATTTCTCTCCGCAGTAATCTTTTTTATGATAATGTTGTTTCCAATGTGTTTTATTCTTAATCAAGGGTACATTTTCTTATTTGTCATTTCTCAAGATTTCTAAGCGTTTTTCGGACACGAACTCTAACTCTCAGAGAGCCGCTAGGAGGATAAGTAACTTACTTTCCGACCGTCATAAAAATAGGCTTTCTTTCTTTCATGGCAAAAAAATATTAGCATCGTTTTGATAACCTACTCTTTTAAAGTACGTAATAAATCATTCGCTATCGTTTAGTATACCGACAATTTAGATGTCGGCCGGTTATAGTATCATCCTTAGCTAATTAGTACTATCTTGAAATTCTTTAACCTTAAGTTTTTATCTTTGCAATTTCTCGCTAATTTGGCAAGATTTTTCCTTAAAGCCTGAGAGGGCTGGCGCGAATTCAACCGAAAAGGCATTATTTCTGAAAATAATATCATTTTGATGTACCCTTCTAAGAAACTAAATTTCTTCTGGTCAGCTAAGTAGTTGCCTTTATTAATGACCTCTAATTAAAATTTCGATTTTTTTTTCTTTTTGGTGAATTGGTCAAAAACCTTACCATTTATACGCATTTGTTTTCATGTATGTATTATTGAACTTAAAAGTTCATAAAGCGACCTAATAAAAACGTGGTAAAATGTTTTTAAAATGATAAACTTTAAAAATGAGTGGACTCAAGAGAGTGAATATGACAAATACTTAGGTGGAATACCTCTTTATCTTCACCCAGGGACGAAAAAACAGTTTTCTAATTGTCCTCAGATTCAATAGTTAACTGAATGGTGTGTTTTTGATTTCTTTTTTGGAAATTTGTTGTCTTACATTATCTAGCAGTGACAATAGTTTAAATACATATTAAATGAAAATCAAGATTAATATATACGTATGTATTATCTTTTGAGCTTCGTACGTAATGAAAGTTGACATTCCTTTAGACTTTATAATTACTTCTATTCATTATTGTTTTGACTGTCATTTATCCTTAAATCTTTTCATGTTTTAATAATTCAAAAATGGTAAAGCATCGCTTTGAAACTTTTTATTTCTTTTGTGAGTTTATTTATGCTGACAGCTGACAGGAATTCAAATCAAAACTGTCTGAGGCTCTTTTGAGATGCTTGAATACTTCTAATTACATGCAAATTTTCTCATGTCAGAAAGCTAATAAATATTGATAGCCTTTTTCTAATAAATGTTTCTCTGGTTGAATTAGTTTCAAGAATAAATCCCTTTCTTCGTAAGAAAAGCTTTTTAGACATTAAACTTTACTTACTTTTTTTTACCTTTTTGATATTAAGATTTTCCTTTAAAAGTTGAGATTTTATTTTTAAAAGGCGACTTTTTGTATAAAACACCTTCTCTTGTGAAGTAAAAATTTGTGTTTTTTTTTTAATCTTAAAAATCAACAATTAGTGTTTGTCCTTCTAAATTGCATAAGATTTTTTTCATTTCATGTCGATTGAACATTCATTGTCATTAACGGTAAAATTCCATGAATCCTCTCAAAATTTTTTCGCAATATTTTTCAAGAAAAACATATTTATGTTTATTTATGTTAATTCTAGACCCAATATCTCATGCAGTATAAAATTTTTTGATTAATTTTATTACAAACCAGATTTTACTTAACAAACTGGTTTACCGCGTTTTTAAATATTCGCAAAGGTTTTCAAACTATTCAGAAACTGAAACTCCTTTCTGAAACATTTTTTTTTGGATCTTCACCATCTGTCTGCATCAAGATGATTTAGGTGTTGCCATTTTTCAATTACCAAATAATCCCGTCTGTTTTCATCTGAGTGAAGTGCTGAAACATTTTCACTAGTCCCATAAAACCTAAGCCGCACCAAATATGATTTATAAAACTTCAATCAATCAAACAGTTTTCTTTCACAGAAGACAAATGATGTGACAACCATTCCCAAAGTGTGCAGAGGCGGGTATCATTTCCATCTTTTTACATTTATCTTCTTCTGAAGTCTTCTCAACCAAAGCATTCCAATCAGGGTTTTCCTATTCCAGACGTACTGCTGTGTCACCTCTTATAATCAGATTTCACGGCATTCTGAGTTCCAGATGCGTCCTTATTCATTAGAGCAATTTCTCTAATCTTTAGTCAACTGACAAATGAAGCATTGCCTATAATGAATCTTATCTACGACGCTAAATTGATATATTTATGACATTTCGTTTCGTTTCTATGGTAATATCGCGTTATGATGTCTTAGTAGAAATGGGTGTTTTCATTTGACGAAATTTCTGTTAGATCTCTTAAAGAAGAAAAGTGATAAGTTTATTTCAGTGTATAGTTAAATATTCAATTGACTAAATTTTGCGCTAGATCTGTCTCGATTAAGGAAGTAAGAATGAAGGATGGCACATGATGAGTAAACAAACACATCACTCTTGTTAGGGTATACATATTGTACTCTAAACAAGGTCGCCATACTATTAGACCAAGTGGATCCAACCGAATAATGTCCTGATAGTGCAACCTTCATTTTTTTACTCGAACAAATCAAGGCTGTTTAAATATTTTTAAAAACTAAAATACCGAGGAAGTTACTGCAGAAATATATAGTTCAGCGGTTATCAAACTGTGGGGATCGACACCTCGGGATAACTGCAGAAGGAAGGTGCGAACCAAAAAGCACGTGCCCTTCTTGAAAATTAGACTAAGTGGAAAAAATTAGTTAAAATCCTGTTTTTTCCTGGACTTTCATATCAAAAGAATGAATCAACAGCTGTAATCCTGTAATCAACAGCTTCAATGTTTATTTGTAAAAATAGCACTTCACTCGCTCATGGTTGATTGGTGCTCTATATATACTGAGTTACGAAAATTTGTCCAAATAACTATACACAAGAATCTCAAACAGTAATGACTTCTCAGACTCGTGGAAAAAATTGCATTCAAAATCACATCCAACCTCTAATGGTTTTAGCAATAAATATTCTTAATGTTAATTTTATTTCAACCAGTTATCATTCAGATATTGCTACACTCCAACATTTACTTGCATGCAACTATTCATTGATAGCAGCGTTCGAAATTGGGGTGTTTTGCTGGTCCGGGACAACTAAAAAACGACTCGGACCAGTGGAATCAGAAAATCACTGGTCCGTCGGACCAGTGATTTCTCGAGCACGTGTAAGATCATTTAGACGATTTGTTCAGTGATAGTGGTATTTTAAGTGCGTTTGATGATAGCATTTGGTGAAGCAAGTACATATATATTTTTGACAGAACCCGAAATGTGGTGATATGGGAGCCCCCGGCGAAAAAGAAAGAATATTATTAATATGTATTGATTTTTAACATTACTATTTGGTAGTCACATTCAGTGCAATAGTTAATTTATATATTTAAACCGGTCCTTTTTAATTTGTCGGACCGGTGATTTTTGTTGCGGACCAGTAAGATTGGCAAGGCACTGGTCCGCAAGACCACTAGTCTTTTTTCCCAATTTCTAACGCTGATTGATAGTACCATAACAAGTAGCATACGTAATTCCTGTAATCCATTATTTCCCATTATTATTCTTAATGTTAATTTTATTTCAACCAGTTATCATTAAGATATTGTGTAACACTCTAACATTTCCTTGCAATTATTCATTAACCTAGATTGATAGTACCTATAACAAGTAGCATATACGGAATTCCTGTAATTCCTTCCATTATACCTAAAGGATTATCCGCAATGGTGATAAGTGTTACGTAACATAGTCCAATATATTCACTACGAATATGCGGAAATAACCACTTTAGGCGTACCCTATAGCATTTTAGGTTATACGCTATATCCGTTGGCAACTATTTATTATGCTCTTTATTTATGGGCTTCGGATTTATTATGGAAAATTCTGGCAATTAGACGGCTTAGCTCGGAAAAGAACACAGATATAATTATTAATACCTGTGATGTAATTTGTAATTAAAGCGGCCATTTCGTAGTTGAACCTTGCTTTTCATCTCGTTAATAATACACTCCCTCCGTTTTGGAGTTTGAACCGACCTTTTTGAAAGATTTGTAGCCACAATTATGGTCGTTTTTCAAAGCCAAGTCTACAGATTTACAGTTCTATAAGTTTATGCATGAAAAAAAAACTAATCACTCTCATTATAGTGAATTTTTAGAATATGTATTAGTACCTCTCTTGATTGCCGACTGTAAGCATTTTGAGAAATAATATACAAATAACTCATTAGGTTAATGAATATAGTACTATAGCCGTATATAAATGTAGCGCCTTTTCCACATTTTTAAACCCTTCCCTTCCCTCTATATGTCACAAAGTCGTGTCACACTTCACCATACACCCTATCCAAATATATCAAGCACAAGGTTGGCACGAACCCGTGACCACAATTTTTTTTTCTATTTAAGTTTAAGTGTGACCCACCTTTCGGTTTCAAAGTGAAATCTTATTTTGATAGTGCAATTTTTATGATATTGTCATCTTTGTAAATTACATTTTCCAAAAATAATTGTTGTTGGTGGTGTTTTTTTTTTGTTTAGGATCAGTGTGTGATGTCACATTTCTGGTAACGACCCTCGTCACAAACTGTCACAGATTGAGAAAGCCTCCTCCCATGATGTAACGCTTGTAGTGGAAGGAGAGGCTTTATTAATCTGTAACAGTTTATTAACAGTTATTAATCTGTAACAACGAGGGGGTTACCAGAAATGTGACATCACACACTGATCATCAACAACAAAAAAATATCACCAACAACAACAATTACTTTTGGAAAATGTAATTTACAAAGATGACATAATCATAAAAATTATGCTACCAAAATGAGATTTCACTTTGAAATTGGGTCACACTTAAACTTAAATACAAAAAAAAAATGTGTGATCATGGGTTCGTGCCTACCTTGTGCTTGATATATTGGACAGGGTATGGTGAAGTGTGACACTTAATAACCATAGTCTGTACTGTAGTATTAAGTCCTAGGGTAATAAGTCAAATAATAATAAGTCCTGTGTACATTTATGTAATCCCTGTATATCAATGTCTTTCTGTGTTTCTGAAGACTCGTATGTTGCAGGACAGCCGCTTCAGCAGCCAGGTGGACCGCAAGACGGGGTACACGACGCGCAACATGCTCTGCATGCCCATCCTGGACGTGGACGGAGACGTCAAGGGGGTGGCTCAGATCATCAACAAGTGCGGCGGCGACGAGCCATTCACGGACACAGACCAAAAGGTAATATCCCCTCCCCTATACATGCTCTGAAATCGATACTAAGCAGGGCCCGACTTACAAGTTTAGGCACTTACAATGGCAAAAGACCCAGGCCCCCGACATGTCTTGAAATAAAACTTAAATTTATTTGACTTAAAATAACAAAATCATTCATTTTTAAACCAAGTGATAAACGCTGCGTAAAAATTGTTTGTTCAAAAGCTTTATAAGCTTAGTAAGTTTTTTTTTTTACACTTTCTTCACATTTTCTTAGCTTTTTAAAGCATTTTGGGGACCCTTTTGAAATGGGGGCCCTGATGGGCAAGTGCCCCGAATGCCTCCCAGAAATCAGTCTCTGCTGATACTAAAGTAGAGGGCATTCATTATAGGTACTGTCTGATGAGACTATTACTAGGTAGTACCTCTTTTAGGCATTATGTCTCCGTAGCCCCTGAATTCTCATATCCACTTATACCTCTTTTTTAGATGCTAAATGATCTTGAGAAGCCTCAAAATGTTTTGGTTTTATCGTATAGAGCATTCGCACATGACGTCACTTGGAGGACAAAAACAACGTTGCTAAGGATGTTGTTAGGGGCGGGAAATAGAAGCATCCAATAGAAGCATTCGCACATGATGTTACTGGAAGACAAAAACAACGTTGCTAAGGCCGTTGTTAGGTCGAGTCATGTGATTTGGAGAGAAGGGCACCTGACGAGTCTGATAAGCTCTCTGGTGCAGATTTCCCATCCATGATATTGATATTGTGATTATTCCTGTTGCGTAATTTTCAATAGATCTTGAGTTTTTTCCCAACCTCGAATCAACCTACCTCTTATTTCTGTACCACCCAACGTCCGGCGAGCCTCATTACAGCTCTGAACTTTCTATCAGTTGATCTACACTTCTACACTCACTACATTGTATTTAATAGCCTACTTAAGTTTCATTCGATCTATGTACTCTGTTGTTGTAATGGAGAAGCGTTTTGTCTTTGCCAGATCTCAATCGCCACCAAAGAATCTCACCTCTTGATTTATTTAATAAGTGCTCCCATAAATTCTCCAGGCAAATGATTCAGCGTCAAAATAATTACAGAGATTACATCAAGATAGAGCAGCATGGTCTGTGTAATTAAGACTGATTTATAGAGGGCGTACCTAAACAGTCAACGTAACGCGTAATAAGGCTGTTGTAGACGATTCTGTATACGAAGGTTAGAGCTGAAGCAGTTTCTCCTGATGGGGATGGTTTCCTATCCATTATGGTTCTGTGCGTATTCACTTGTAATTCTGCGGTAACGCTTTATATTCGGAAGTAATTGCTTTTAATGGACCATATATCTCGTATGAAAGGTGCTTCTTCTAAAGAGAGTATTTTAAAACCAAAACATGTGTGACATGATAAATCTTTATTCGTAGCGTCTGCTGGAAATTTTTATTTAGCCTGTCAATAGGGAAATTAGGTAGGTAGTTAAAGCAACCTTCAAAATGTTATAGTAAATATTAATGGCTCATTAAACTGTCGGTAATAGATTATGCCATTGAATTTGTGATTTCATTCCTCCTTGTTATTAGATGGTTTAGAACTAATTATTGTAGTATGGTGATTTTTAATTATTAATGATGAATTTGTAAGTACATCACTGTAATAGATACTTAAATCAACATATTCTCAAGTTACACCAGGACTTTCACTTTAACGTTTAGATTTTTTTTTATTGAAAAATCGTTTGTTTGTTGGGGAAATAAATGGTGATGTGCCAACTCATCCGGTGTCAACTGATCCGGTTGTCAAAAATTGTGCTAACTCGCGCGGTGTGATGATTTATGTTGGTTTGTTACTCCCAACTGAGCCGGTGGGTCATTGTTTGGCGATACAAACTAAGTTTGGGCGTTAAAATAAATTTGTTGGCTCGTGTAGCCAAGAGGATTGTTGAAATACGAAATAGTCAAAATGTAAAGAAAAATATTATAAGGTCTGATATCCTATATTATTTTTTCTAATTGGTCTATGGAGAAAGCTATATTAAATTTTACATCGTCCAGTATTAGTCAAAATCATTTCTAGGATATTTTTTTAGAAATTTTACCAAAAAAGGGATAAATAGGTCTTATTTTCACTTAATTTTCATACAATGCTATTAGCAATGTTTCTTTAATGTATTTATCTCCCTCTACTTTAATAAATTAAAGATTATGTATATTAATACTGTCAGATATGTGATTTCGATGTCCGATATTCTTCGATATTTGTGATACTAGCCAGATTAGTACATTGC
Source organism: Tetragnatha montana (assembly GCA_963680715.1). Taxonomy (NCBI): domain Eukaryota; kingdom Metazoa; phylum Arthropoda; class Arachnida; order Araneae; family Tetragnathidae; genus Tetragnatha; species Tetragnatha montana. The sequence continues at coordinate 34,714,043 of OY796685.1, forward strand.
CCAATGTCCTTATGCTACCTGGTGAGTTCATATTATGTAGCCTTGATCACTAATTGTTCTAATATTGTTCGTAATTTAAAATATCAGAATAACATCTGTGAGTCTCTCTGAATGTAACATCTCTCTTTTTGTCAAATATTATCATAAATTTACTGACAAGTTTATTTTGAATTATAAGATATAGTTAACAAAAAAAAAATATTTCTGTTTTCCTGGACCTCTCCCGGGGAATTCAACTTTTTAATCCTGTTTGAATTATTTCAAAATGTTAAGTAGCAGTAGCCCAAAGAATTACGACTTTTGAAATAACCATATGATCTTATAGTGAGATTAAATTGCCGTCGAGCGCACTTTTAAACCAATTGGGGTAACCTGGGAACCCACCGGATGAGTTGGCACAAGATAAGAATTCATGTAACCCTCACCGGGTGATTTGGGAGAATATTTTATTATCGGATCAGTTGAGAACGGATGAATCGGCACTAAACCAAATAAATAATTATAAAACGTTAATTTCAATTTTAGCGGCTAATTTTGCTAAATGCAAAATAAAATCATCACAGAATGGGACGATTCGGCTCGGGCCGTTTCGGTGCGAAACCTATTACAGTGCGTGGATTTCGGAAAGGAGAAAATCTATTTGAAAAATAATTTTTTTTTTAATTTTTTAAACATGAATTATCAAATGGCTAGTTAAAGTTAAAAATGTAAACCAAAAGATTTTAAACTTGTTTTTAAAAATGAGGGTAAAGGTAAAAATTCACAGAAAAAAGGCAGAAATTTAGTGTAGTTATAAATAATTCAAATACTTATTTTAATTATGTGTATAAAATTTTATGTCAGTTTTTAAAAATCCTACAAATTCTTTGAATTTTTAGAGTTGAGAAAAGTTATACAACATACAACAATGTCTGGCGCCGAAAAGGCCGCCGCGCCGAATAGTAGTAGACCGAAACCTCAGAATGCTAAAATATAATAATAATTGTTCTTTGTGTAGTTTCAATTAATTAAATCTTTGCAGCTAAAATAACTGCCGTACCTTACCATCCATTCCATTTTATTCTTTTCCTCCATTTTTGCTAAACGGATATTTGATATTTCCTCCTCCTAAACCTTGGTTACAAACGAAATATACATTCCAACGAAATCAAAATCAATAAATACCATTCGAAACAAACCACAGAAATGCATTTCATGCTTTCAGAAATTTAAAAAAAAAACCCTCATTGTATATTATTTCTCTTCGGATGAGCGAAAAATTGCCCAAGACCTATCCGTTTTTCCTCAATGCGCAGGCGCAGTGCACACCTATTGCATAGTTCATTGTCCGTGCTGCCATCTGTACTACGACACACGTACTTTCTTGGGATGAATTTTTTTCTATTTGGATTAGAACTATGAAAACACTGACAAAAAATTAAATAAATAATGAAAAATGATTTAACAATTATTCGTTTTAGAATAATATATTCTTCTTGATTGTTTTTGATTTTTGAATCGATTTCTTATTTGAAAATTTTCCAAGGTTTCAAATTGAACTGAAGTGAAAAATTATTTGTTTAGTAAACATTGAAAGATTTGAACTTTCTGTTCGATTCTTGGATTCTTGGCTATTTAAAATTATGTGCGTTATTGTATAAATTTATGTATTTAAATTATATAATAATGTGATATCAATTACTTTTGTTGCAATTATCATTAATGTTCTACATTAAATTAAATGAAATATATTTTTATCATTAAATTTATATATTAAATGATACTATTTTAACAGCTGCTTTATTTTAACCAAATTACCTTAAAATTCTCGTTTTTAAGCAATTTATAACACTTTTAGAAAGTGCCAACTTCCTATACTTTAACATAATGAAAATGCAGTAAAAATCCTTATTATATAGCTCATTATATAAAGTTGGTTGTATATAGCTTGAGCTGTGGGTAAACATGACAGCTGGAGGACTCTTTCTAAAGCTGTTCACATTTCTGAATTGTTCTTCATGTAGTTCTGTCATCAGTTCTGGTTTACTTTGTTCTGTTTAGGTCTTTTCACGATATCTACAATTTTGTGGGATTGGTCTTCGTAATGCTGAACTATATGAACGATCAGAGCTCGAAAATAAGAGAAATCAAGTGAGTAAGTTTATTTTTTTAGTTTTCAAGATTACTATTATTAATTTAAAGTTATTTTCCTTCAAGAAATTTCATTTGTCAAAGATTTCAAATATTGTCAAAAATAGCGAACTAAAACAGACATTTCATCTGATGACAACAACCATGATTTGGTATAATAGTACTTAAATTTTTAGCATCCAAATTATTTTCATGATTTTTGTGGTAATATAAATAATTTGATAGTAGTTAAATACTTTTTTTCCTGTTTGCATTACAAATATTAAAAATGATTGAAAAAAGCATGTAAAAACTTAAGCTATCATTTTACTAACTGTATGAATTTTTTTCTCAAAAACCAATGAATGCCAAAAGTTTAAATTCTTCCTCTTATGCACATTTAAGTCTTATGGAAGTTTATTATGTTCTTCAAGGGTTGTAGTGGGGAAAAAAACTTGGGGAGGTTTTTATTTTTTCACTTTTCTCATTTTTTGGCTCAAAACTACGTATTTTAGGAAGACAGTCCTATTATTTTGTCGGATGGTCCAATTTTATTTTAGGGTATGACATCCACTCACAACTCCTTCCAATCTCAGCATTGTAAATACTTGTTAAGTACTTAATCACATGTGTTACCAAAGGTATTTTCATATTGCTTAGGTGTTACTTGATCTGGCACGAATGGTATTTGAAGAGCAAAGTACCATTGAACACATAGTCTATAGAATCATGACCCACACACAATCTCTACTACAATGTGAAAGGTGTCAAGTCCTTCTGGTAGATGAAAATACAAAGGTGGGTCTCTGTTAAAACTGTAATATTCTGTTTTTCCACATTTTTTAAAGTTACATTTACTTGTAAAACTTGTCTTAACAGATATTGATTTAATCTGATTTATTGACCCTGTAATGTTTCAGTATCTTGAGTTTAAACTTTTATTTCTACCTAATACCCTGCTCTCTTTTTGGCATCTAATAACACAGGTCTGCAATGTAAAAGCTGTCTAAAAGTTTTTATCAATTTCCCAATAATTTCCAATTTTCCAATAAAAAAAGAAGTATTGGAAAAATTTTGAAGAAAAAAATTGAAATAAATATAGAAAGAAAAGCATAAAGATCAGGTGGAATAACCCAAACAGCTTTCAAAAAGTTTTTTGCAGAGCTGTATAATTGAAGCTTTTCAGTCTGTTCACTTTTAATAATTTGATTGCTTTGGTTTTCTTTTTATTAGACATTTTCAAGAGTCTTTGACTTAGATGTGAATGACATGAATGCTGAAAATGCAGACGACAGAAAAAGGTATAGAAATTGTAGAATTTTCTCTTCTTTAAGTCTATTTCTATTGATTTTAGTGGTTTCACTGTGTGATGCTTTTTTCAAATATTTTGTCTAAAATTTCATATTTTGTTCTAGTCCATTTGAAGGACGCTTTCCTATCAATGTTGGAATTACTGGCTATGTGGCAACTACAGGAGAGGTAATATTGAAGACTGTTTAAGAGTATGAGTCATGTTTTAATTTTTTTTTAAACTGTTCTATGATTTAAAAACATTATTTGTAATATTTTTAAGTTCCCATAAATAGGTCAATTAAGTATCTCTCTATTTTTATGTATTTTTTTTAATGTTATGTAACTTTTTGTGTTTTTTTTTTTTCTGAAAAGGAATTGTTACTAGTATAAATAATTCAATATTTACCTTAACAAATTGATAAAAACAGTAGGCATATACTTAACAAAAGCCTAGTTATTAATATACAGTAGAATCAATCTCTTCAGAGAATTGGGTATAGTTATCTTCTTTATACATTGTACTATGAGATAAGTATTTAGAGTAATAGTTTTAAATCCATTTATTACATTTTTAAACATTTAAAAAATAATTAGCTGGACATTTTATTTCCAGACATTAAACATTCCTAATGTTCATGAAGATGAAAGGTTTGATCCATCTGTGAGTATAATTGATTAATCATAAATCTGACTAATGCAACATTAGTTTAATATTTAATAATAATTACATCTGTTAATTTAAAAAAAAAAGTTCTTGAAAGTAATTACTGTTCTAGTATAATCTTAATATCCATATTAGTTAGTCATAATTTCATTATTATGATAACTCATTAGTGAATATTTTTTTTTAGTTTCCTAATTATTTATTAATGTAAACAAGAGAATCATATGGGAATGTATGTTGTATATTACTTTTAGTTTTTAGATTCCTTTAATGTTTACATGATTTGTAGGTTGATGATGGTTTTGGCTTTAAACACCACTCAGTGCTTTGCATGCCAATAAGAAATGCATCAACAAAAATTGTCGGTGTTAGTCAACTTATCAATAAACTCAGTGGAGCTCCTTTCAACAAAAATGATGAGCACCTTTTTGAGGTAAAGCTAAATAAGTCATGCATGATACATTTTAATACTTTACTGTTAAAAAGCTCAATTGATTCAAATAAAAAAAATTTTATTCAGTAACAATTTAAACTCACAGTCCTGATTGGTATTAAAAGTAATATAACTTGGTCTGTGTTTTGTTTCTTTTGTTTTACATGCTTATTTTGCATAGGACTGTCAAACTGTATTATAAACTTTTATTTGGAAGCAACGTCTTCAGAGTCATGGGAGTACTAAGGTTTACCCATATTAAGGAGGCCATTCTGAAACATCTTACTTCGCTCCTAGTGGTGAAATAGAAATAAAAAAAGTTAAAGAAAATAATTAAATAACCAAAGGAGATAGAACAATGACTTCAAGTAGAAAATTGTTTGTAATATCATAAACACACAGAAAAAAGTTACATGAAAGAGAAAACATTCAGGTAACAAGTTTATTTTATTTTTAAATTAAAATTTGCCTTTATTTTAATTTACAAAAGGCAAAACTATATGATAACACTGAAAAACTTGCAAGCCTTTTTTTTTCTTTTTTGAGGCCAGAAGAAATTTTATTTTCTCTTGCTAATATCTCCTAAAATATTTAAGATACTTTTATGAAGCTTTTTTCTGTTTGTCATAATGCTACAAACAATTTTCTGACTGAAGATTTCATTCTACCTCCTTTGTTGTCGCAATGGATTTGGCATGCTCACTTAACTTTGGGTATATCTTACTTCCATGACCCTGAGAAACTTTCCAAATAAAAGCAGTGAAACTGACTTCTGAAACATTCTGTATACTTTAGTTTCATAATACTAAATGTACTTTTTCAGGCATTTGCAATATTCTGTGGTATGGGTATTCAAAATACTCAGATGTATGAAAAAGCCTGTAAAGCCATTGCTAAAACTAAAGTCACTATTGATGTTTTATCCTATCATGCTACAGCTCCTCTAGAAGAAGCTAAGCAATTAAGTGTAGGTAACCTTTTTACTTATTACTTTAAACATATTTTATATTTCTTGTATTTTTCTTAATTCTGTAGATTATACAAATGTACTGTAAAGCAATGGTTCCCAAAGCGTGTGCAGGTTCAGTCTGTTAAAAAGGAAAGATTCAGTCAGTAACTAAAAAAAATATGTTTTTTTAAAAATCAAAACCTTCAATAATGTGTTCCTTAAAACTTGCCCAGTTGAATTGAAAATTTTCGAAATTTCTGTCAAGTTATGAAAGAATGGCTGTCTACTTTTGGGTCCCCTCAAACCATCTACTGATATCCTATCGAAAAACACTTTGGAACCGATTTGCACATTTCCCCCCAAAGATAAGAACGACCCCTCTTTTTCAATGGGACTACCAGGATTTATTGCTTGGTGTCCCATTTCATTTACAAAAAACACTTGTCTTTTATATTCAATCAATTAAAGTATCTCTTTAACATATACAAACTAAATTTTTTTATTTTTGTTTTAGCAAAAAATTGTTCCTTCAACACATGTCCTCAGGTTACAGGATTTAAAGTTCAATGACTTTAGTTTGGACGATGAAGACATGTTAAAAGCCTGTCTCCGAATGTTCATGGATTTAGACCTCATTGAAAGATTTCATATTAAATATGATGTAATTATTTTTTTCTTTTATTTAGTGATACAAATACTAATGAGAAGTAGATTTTATTGTTTTTACTTCAACTCTGTATTCTTTCCTGTATATTCCCCTGTCCTGCTACTTTTTTGTTTCATTACATTTCCATTTCTCCTGAAAACATTGAAATCACTTTTTCTGTATATTCCTTAAGTTTTCTATTGTAGACTTCAGTGAATGTCAAATGTATGTGGATTTGACTGAAACAGAATAATTATGTCTTTTGAGATTAATTTAAATAAACTAGGATTTGTAGAAATAATTATATAATATGATTATAGTGTCAAACCTTTATTTTTCCATCCCTAAAGAAAAACTCTTCCCCTTATTCATTTGTTTTAAGTACACTCAGAGTTGTAAAATCTCTAATTATTCACTTGTTTATCACACTTTGAATTATTTTGTTTATAGGTTTTATGTCGATGGTTGTTGAGTGTTAGAAAAAACTATCGCCAAGTAACTTATCATAATTGGAGACATGCATTCAATGTAGGGCAAATGATGTTTGCTTGTCTAACTGTAAGTATTAAAATACCTACATATTTTATGTGCCAAAGAAACATGAAATTTACTATGTAGATTTAGATAATTATTTTCTTCAGTTTTATGTAGTTAAAAAGATAATGAAAACAGCCCAACAAGTTTTAATACATTTTAGAAAATATTAATTTCTAGAGATAGGGAACAAATGCATTATGCTTAGAAATATCTTTTGATTATCTGTTTTTGTCTTTTTCTTGTTAACTTCACTAATAATATGTCTGTCTGTGTAGATTTCAAAACTGTGGCGTATTTTTGGGGAAGTTGAAACACTTGCTCTTCTAATAGCCTGTTTATGTCATGATTTGGACCACAGAGGTACAAATAACTCATTTCAAATTAAGTAAGTATTTTCAAACTAAACATTACTTATGATCAAAATATTTGTATTTTATTACCAATTTTAATTTAATATCTATCCCATCAATGTTTTCAAGACATTAAAGAAATAACAGTTTTGATCCTTTGAATATGCTAGCTTTAGAAAGTAAAACAATCTTGTTTTTTTTTCATGAACGCATTACATTTTTGTTTACTGATTATGATTATTGATCCCACTAAACCCAGAGTCAATGATAAAATCTTGATAAAGGCTAACATGTTGCAGATCATGTTCTCCACTAGCCCAATTATATTCCACTTCCACTATGGAGCATCATCACTTTGACCAATGCATTATGATTTTGAATAGTGAGGTAAAGTTTTTCTGTTAATTTTAAAATGTTTCCTATTCTTATGAGTGTAAATTAATTTTTTTATTCAAGATAATTAATGCATACCAAGAAAACATCAGTTTTATAAAAAAAAATATGCTTATATTTCTTATTGGGAACACAGCCTCATTTGTTCCTTGTTAGGAAGAAAGTTCTTGCACTGTTCATTTTGATTTTCAGCCAAAATCTTAGTGATAAAAATTATCAAAAAAACACTTTTTTTTAACCTGGCTTGAATTTGTCTTGTGTTGAACTTGGTGGGAAAATTTTATCCATCCCCTTTTTTCCCATTGACAACTGTTTTATCTTTTTCTTTCTTTCAGGGAAACCAAATTCTTAGTCATTTATCACCTGATGAGTATACAAATGTAGTCCATGTTCTTGAAGATGCTATTTTAGCTACTGACCTTGCTGTGTATTTTAGGTAATCGCTTACATTTTGATGTTTATTTGTTGTATAAAAACAACAAGTTTGAAAATAGTCTTTGATAGCATATTTTTGTGTGATTTCATTTAAAAAATTAATACTGGTTAAAAATTTGACTAACTATTTTAGGAGAAGAGGATCATTTTTCAACATGGTTAATTCAGGGAACTATAACTGGAAGAGAGGAGACAACAGAGAGTTATTAAGGTATTCTTCTTTAATATAGAATAAATACTAGTCCAATGCATAAAAAAGTTTTTTTGGGAATTCCCCAGTTGCCCCACTTCATGTTGTTATAAATACTGTGTGAAACATTATGACCTGCAAATTTTCAGGTCTCTAGGCTAATTTTTAATCCCCACGCACCTCAAAAGTAGCTTTCCCATGTTAATGTATAGTGAAAATATTGAAAATATCTTAATTTTTGTTGTTTTTATTTTAATAAGCCTAAACACCATCAATAATGAGTTAAAACCTATATATCACCTTTGGAATATCATATTGTCCCAAGATCCTACAGTAAAAACATTTCATAGGAACTCCCCCTGCAGGTACTATGTAATGTTTTTCCCATAGGATCTTGGGACAATATCCCAAAGGAAAGATATTTTCAATATTTTCACTATATATCAACATGGGAAAACTACCTTTGAGGTGCACGGAGGTTAAAAATTTGACTAGAGACCTGCAAATTTGCAGGTCATGATGTTTTTTTCATCAGTATTTGTAACAACATGAGGGGGGCACTTGAAAAATTCACAAAAAAAAATCCATTTACGTTATTCAACGGGCTAATAAATACTTTTGGAATTTGGTACATTAAGGTTGAATTCATTATAACTTCAGTTTTAATTCCTAAGGGGAATGCTGATGACAGTATGTGACATAGCAGCAATTACAAAACCTTGGAAAATTCAAAGAATTGTAAGTGCACGTTGATTTTTAATTGTGTAATAATTACTTTCCAGAGAACATGCATTTAATAGTAACAGAAAGAAAATCTCTATTTGATGTAATATTTTTATGTTTTGTTAATTTTAAAATAAAAATATCCCAGTTTAGTCATTTACTCTGATTTAACAACATTAGTGGAATTTCTATGTTTAACAGCACTTTTTTGTATTTTTTAAGTTATAATCCTTCCAAAAATTTTAGTATTAGTTGATTGATTTATTTTTTATAGTACTGAATTTGCAAATTATTCCATATAGGTTGCAGAGTTAGTTGCTAGTGAGTTTTTCCAACAAGGTGATATTGAAAAGGAAAAATTAAAAATACAACCAATTGTAAGTTATAACTTTTAAAAGCCTTTTTTTTTAAATTTAATAAGTTATCATTATATCATTGTCATTTATCAGATTTAAGTTTTTAAAAAGCTTTAGTGATGTGTATTTTTGCTCCTTTTAATTTTATTAGTATTATTAGAAAGTTTTTATGAAAAAATGTTACAGATTTTCTGAAAACAAGATTTTTTTCTGAAACCATTTAAAATTCCCAAGGTATTTTAACACCAAGGATTCATATAATTCCCTTATTATTGTTGTTGTCATTAATATAACTATATGTAAATTGGTTGGGGTTGATATTTTCCTGATGTTACAAATATTTGGCATTCAAGATAGCTTGGCATGTTTTAACACTATAACTAAAGGAAACAAACTGAAAAGTGGGATTTCCTTTTTTGAATCAGAGTTAACAGATGTTTTAATCACTAATCATTACACTTGACAGTTATTTCTAATTTTATTTACTAAACATCTCTTGATAAGATCATCTACTCCTGGTCCTATTATTTAGCATTGTTTTTTGTTTGGTGTGTCTACAGGATATGATGAATAGAGATAAGAAAGATGAATTACCAGCAATGCAAGTGAGGTTTATTGACTCCATCTGCACTCCGGTATATGAAGTAAGATTTTTTTTTATATTGCTGTCAATTTTCAGATACTTATTAATTATTTTTGGGTGGAGTTTATTGCTTAACTTTCTCTGGTATAAAAAATTGTTTTAAGGTTAAAAACTTGTTACAATAAAGCAAAAAAAAAAACTTTATTGAGAAACATAACTATTATGAGAAATGAAATATTTCAATATTTTGTTTCATTGCAATTTTTAGTAGTAACTAGTTTCATCAGGACTTGCCTCATAAAATATGCCATATATGAGGTATATGTGGTGTAAAACGATCTAAAGTTAACTGCATATGCAGTTCACAGGGGTTGGTGAGCGATATCAAGCAGGGGTGGTAGTCCCCTAGTAATTACATTAGTGTGAACTCCGACTCTCAAGCGTCGCCTCCAGTCATGGACTGGTTTTGTCCTTGTTAGGACTCATCAGCACGGCATAGGATGCTTATTACACTTATGCTTAGGATACATTTATTGTCCTCTAACCAACCGATAATGGTGAAATACTCCCCCCCCCCTTTAATTACATTAGTATTTACAGTATTATTTAGGTGAGAGTGGGGATACTTGAGCCACTTTTTACAGTTTAACTTTTAATTTTTTTTAAAATTAATATACAGCAAAAAGAAAAAACATGTTTGAAATTTTGATATTTTTTCTTTTAAATTAAGTTATAATTATTTTGTATTTGGATCATATTTCTATGTGTAAAAAACTATTTATATTTTCCTTTTCACTATGGCTCAAGTATTCCCACTCTCCCCTACATATTTAAGATAAGCTTGTTGTTACAGTACACATACCAGAGTTCTTAGATTCCGTTTTTCTTTTAGAAGGTTAACCCTTAATACACTACAAAAATAAAAAAATATTTTAAATATCATATAATCAATTTGATATTAATGCATGACATGCAATAGTATAAGCATTATATGCACTTTCTAGCTCATAAAGACCATTTTTGCTTATGAAAGCCTAGTGGTCATAATTACCGCCTCTAGAGGTTGTTCGCATATGAGGCATTCACCAGAGTTTCTAGTGTTGAGAGCAAGTTTAAGCACTACTAAAAGCAGGACAAAAGGGGCTTTTGCTTTTTTTTTTGTTGTTTGTTTTACATCGATTGACTTTGTTTGATAATAGGTAGCTAGATAACATGATAGCTTGTTACCTACTTAAATGAAAGTTAGTTTTCAAAATTCTGTTTTAGGCTGTGGCAAAAGTGAATGATAGATTAAAACCTCTACTTGATGGAGTGAAAGATAACAGATCTGAATGGTTAAAGTTAGCTGAAGAAAAGAATCTTTGTGTTTGAAAATATACACCTAGACATTTTCTTACACTAAAGTGAATGTATTTTTGGATCTCTATAAACTGCATGCTGATCTTCTGGTATGAAATCTCTTGATAAGAAAAGTTGGTGCCCAATGTTTTATGAATTTCTTGATGTGATATGTGTTATGGATCATCTTGAAATCTTTTAAATCTCAGGAAAGACAAAAGGTTCTAGAACACTAAGTGATGATTCTTTTTTTATCAATGTTTTAGAGTCAAAATTTCATAAAGATTATGTTTGTATAGATTAAAAATTATATATTTTTATCAACTTGTTCATTTTGTTTGATCCTACTCATACTTTTTTTCCCGGATGTTGAGATTTATCAACATGTAGTTAGATGAGGCAGCCAAACCCAGACAACATTTTATCTGGTAGTTTCTTCAATATTTTGCTGCCTTCTGGAAATTTTTAAAATTTTCTACTGAAAATTGTTGAAGTATTTTAAAAACTTTAATGTTTTAAAAAGGAATAGGCAGCATTAAGTGACAAACAATTTCTTTTGTCATTATTTTAATAAGAATTATTGTAATTAAGTAAAATGTTATTCTTGAATTAGGTCAGATGTGCTCTTATAAAGAGAAATTGCACCTAAATGTGAAAATTGTTATAAAATTTAGTGTCAAAACTGCCTATTATGTTTCAGCTTAAGATTGCCACAAATTTAGTTATAACAAATACACAATTGGTGATAAACATATTAGTTTTACAAATTTATTGCTAAAATAAATCAAGTGATTTATTTTGTAATTCAAAATGCTCCTAAAATGTGATTATTTTAAACATCAAATATAGTTTGGCTTTTAGAAAAATTTAAGTTTTGAAACTAGAAATGTTAATTTAATAATGTGTTTTATTGTTGTCCTCACTGCTAGTGATGGATGTATTTTCAACTTCTTGTATCTCATGTATGAAAAAGCTTTCATTCAGTATGTGTATATTTTGGAATTTTAATCATTTGATTTGCATAATGTAATTTATACACATTTCAAATACATCTGTGTAATTTTTATGCAAACATAATATAAGGATTTTTCATATGAGAGAGCTTCCTTCATGTCAAACTTAAAAACTAGTCATACATATAAGAAATGTTAAGTCATGTTGTAGTAAGAGTTGATAAACAAATTTAATATGTGGTTGTATATATGTGTATTGTTTAAAGTCATCTAATGTAGTATTTATTCTATGTATCTTGAATTTAAATTCAAGTGTACTTTCTCTTAAATCAACAAACAAATTTAAAACAAAATCACATGAAAATGGCCTTTAATTCTTGATCCAGGTTTTTTCGGTGTTTTGTGTAAGAAATAACTGAAACCTTCCAGAATAAACTACATAAATGAGGTCTTGAAAAAAAATGCATTTGGAAAGTTTCCTCATTATAAAAACTCAATAGCTTGGTATCCTTCTCAGGATAATTTTTAAAGAAAAAAAAGTGTTTCCAACTTAAAAACACTATTTGCTTTGTCTGAAATTTCCCCAAAGCATCATCATACTTTCAATTCAGTTTTAACGACTATTAGAGTACAAAGTTAATGATTAAGAACCCTCCTCCAGACAAATTAAGAAAGGGCTTGTAAATTTGGTCACTAATCTCTGCCTAAATTTCCCTTGAATTCTGTTTGGACATATTGTACACCCCTGCTCTTAAGGGTCTATATATGACAAAAGTTACTCTGACCTAATTTTAAATTTTCCTTTTGTTTTATAAGACCTTATTTTACACTGGACTTTTATACAATATTCCTCTTTTAAGGATTAAAAAATAAATTACTATAAAATGGTATGCAATTGTCTTTAGGTAACAAAAGTTAATAATTATTGATTGTTTATTTGATTCAAAGAGAGTAACCTTAAAATATTCTGTAGTTGGATACTTCATTTTATGTACCTCATACTTAGAGCTTGGTGTTGGTCCGTCCGAATTTCATCGGTTGCCGAAATTTCCTACTCTGCTGCCTGTTTACAGTAGTTTGTAAAATTTATTTAAGTTTTTATTTTGTCATGTCAGTATTATATCTCAAATCTGTCAATATAACTACTTTTCTTTACAATATGAGCTGTTGAGCATGAGTTTAAATGAGGTAGTACTATAACCTTTCCTAGAAGTTTTTCAAATAAAAAATCTGAAATTAGTATAATTTAAATTCTATACCTGTCAGCTTTACTTTGGTCATTGCCAGAAGACACTCTATCCTCAAAAAGTTGTTTACCTTCAATAAATCTTAATACATCTGATTTTTAAGTAATTTTAATTTTATAATAAAAGTCTAAATTATAGTGGTAAAAACATGTTTTTATCTCTGTACTAAAAAAATCTATGCTCTGTGCTATTTTAAAATATTTTTTATTGGATCATTTACAGTGGAAGAATTATCATTACGACCCAGGGGTGTATATAGGGGGGAGGGTGAAGGGGCCCTGTTATTTTTAACCTAAAGGATTTGTGAATTAATATTGTACCAATGTTAGAATGAATTTGGCGATTCAGGTTAATTTGAAAACCTCGAACAAATTTTTATTTAAAGTAATCTAGATCTGTTAAGTATTCCCAACATTCTATCATTTTAGTAATATTTATTTTTGATAAAATATTTACAAGTTCCTTCCTCTTCCAAAAAAGTGTGCATTTTTAAGAATCCTTCCATTAGATACTAAACTTTATACTAATATTTTTGGAGGTTATAAATTGTAGGTGTAGTATCTTTCAATGAATTCTTAACTTTTCTTTTCATTTGCATAACCCAGTGGTTCATTTTATGTACATACTATATTTGTTTTGAACTTCATTCTCATACTCCATATTCTTATTCCTTTGCCTCAACGATAGACCAAAGAAATTAAAGCACAATGTTTCACTTATTCTTTCCACTCAAATTTGGGTAGTACTTAATGATTGGCTTTCTTAAACCTAGTCTTAGTGTTATATTATTTGAGTTGGTACACATTTCAGAGTTGATACTGTTTATTCATATAATCATTATGTGCATTTTTGATGTTGATGAGATATGTATATTTTGAATGTCTTTACATGTATTAAAAGTGTCTCATATTATGTTACATAATTTATTATTTTCAGTCAATGTGTTATAGCATTTAAAAGATAAAGTGGAATTTCACATATATATTGATTACTTTATTTTTATTATTTGTTGTACGGTAAGGATTTTGATGAAGTACCTAGTAAAATTTATAGTTTGGGATTTTAAATAAAATTTGTAGATGAAATTTAGGATTTAAGAGGCCATACACAAATTACATCTCAGAATTTTTAAGAGTTTTAGACCCTTCCTTCTTTCTCCTCATGTTGCAAGTTGCCACGTTTCAAAAAAGCAGTTGACGGAAGTGAATGTTTCTTCTCTATACAAAGTCCAGAATTTGTTTACAATTTTTCAGACCATCTCTAATAATTAAAAAAAAAAAAAAATGTTTTTTAAAATGGACTAAAAAGTGTAGAACATTTTTTGTAACTCCATGTAAAACAAAAAAATGTGGGGATCATGCATTTGATATTTTTCAATTCATCAGCCTTTGTTTTTTGTTGTGGATAGATAGGTAAATAGAGTGCCTAGAGTAGTAGCTGATAAATATTACCTATTGCATGAGCCTGTATATTTTCATTTTACAATGAGTTACAAAAAAAATTTCATACTTTTTGGTCCATTTTAAAACATTAACTATGTTAAAATACATGTTTTTTTTTTAATTAACTTCTTTTGTTATTTTCTACATTTTAGTTTTGTTTGTGTAAAAGTTTCGTATTCGGACTGATCAACTTCCAAGGATTTGATTCGTTTTTTCTTTTTACTAAAACTAAAAATTGTATTTTTCTCTGATCAAGTTTAATTATAATACAATGACTATGCCTGTATTTTTGTGTAAAATCACTAGATAGCTACCATCCCCAACTCCCTATCGCTCACCAACCCCCGTAAACTGCTTACACAGGGCCTTTTGGATTGCTCCAAACATCCGTCACAGGCATAGGTAATCTCTTAAAAGTTTGAGTATTTATTAACTCTAACTTATCAATAATTTAATCAAAATGTTTTCCTTAAAAAATATCCAGTATATCTTTTAATAACTATTGTTAATCAACATTCTGGGAAAAAAAACGTACACCTATGAATCTTTTAAATTCAATATTGTACCGCCTCTAGTAATTCGTTAGTGTTCTTAGTGTTTTATCATTCATATTTTTGTTTAAACCCAGACTTGTTAAACAATACCTTTTAAGCCATTGAAAATAATAAATGACAAAATCTACTTGACACTCAATGTTTACAATTCATTTCGATTATCAAACTAAAAATTATAGATTTCAGCCAAAATTTGTGAAATTTTAGTATCTGTAATTTTTTTAGAATACTTTTCTGAGTCTTGGAATGATATTTAATTTAGAGTGTACGTTTTTAAAACGTGAAAACAATTTGTTTCTTCATAAAGTATGGCATCAATTGGTTGTGATTGGTTGCATAATTAAGTTATTTGACACTACTTGCTTTGTAACCGCAACCTTATCCGTATTCTAAAAAAATTGGAAATATTTTAAAATTTAGAATTTTTTAGAGATTCCAATGGCTTTACTGCATATCCTCAAAAGTTTGATACCAAAAATGTGTTATCATATCAGCAATTAATAAGATTTTATCTGGAAACCGTTCGCCAAAAACATTTTTTAGAATACAGAGATTCATACTCAATTTGCCTCTCCTTCGTTCAGATGAATTTGGAACTATTTTAAATACTGGTAATAGGGAAAATATGAAAAAAATGTAAAGTTAAAGATTTAAAAAAAAATATATCGGTGACAAACTTGACATTTAATTAATATTTTCCTTAGATGTATAACAAAGTAACAAAACTTGTATAAAGTTACAAATTTTCATTTTACTAATGTTTTTTAAACAACACTTCTATAGAGAATTAAGTAAGATGGCTCTATATAGAGCTATATTAATAACGAGAAGAAAAATCAGCTCAATAATGATAATAAAGTCCTATAGTTAAACTTTAAATCCCCTGGGGGTTCAGGGAAAGCAAATTTAATTGAAACAACGAGATAATATCGTATTGTCATCAAGATCTGAACTATATTCAAAATTTCAAATCTCTAGCTCATCGTAAAGTTTTAAAAATGACAGAGATGATTGAAAGCAACCTAATGAAAACGTTGTAAAATGGTTTTGAAATCTTGTTGGCCCTTTAAAAATTAATTATAATATACTCCACTGGCTAATTACTCCTTCAGTGGGTAAAATATTGACACCACATGACTTAAAAAAAAGTTAAGAAAGCATGCTTCGAAAAAAAATTGTTATCAACGGATAAATTTGTAACCGTTTTATAACCCATCAAACTTGCAATGTAATTACTTTCCAGAACTACTGCTGAAACTAGGTGTAGAGCTAAGTCCAGAAGGAAAGTTCGTTGTTAGATTATTTTTTACAATCCAAAAAAAAACAAGTTATACCTCTCCCTTTTTGACAGACGGAATTGTTATCTTGGATTAAAATAATAAAAATTTAATAAAGTATATAAGAATAGCATTAATTTAGTTAACCGATAAGAATTTTATTCATTCTTAAGAGGTTATATTAACTGATTTATATTGAGTTGTGAAGTCAGTTAGCACACGGTGATACTTATTTATGAAGTGTTGTCTCTATTAAGTAATACCTTTAAAGGATGTCATGCTGATCGTTATTCATTGTCTTCGGTACTAGTTAAACTAGTAGTTGTACCGATCAACTAGTAGTTCAACTACCTTTGGTTTATACGTACTAGTTGAACCAGGGGCGTAGCCAAGGGGGTCCCTGGGTCCGAACACCCCCACCGCATGGACCAGGCCCAAAAAATTTTACACCCAATTTTAGGAGTTATAATTTATTACCAATGGCTACTAAAGACAGGGTGTTTATGCCGCTTAAAAGTGCCTGAAAAACACTTTTTTGAATGTTAAAAATCTAAAATTTTCCTGGGGTAAATTGAAGGCATTTTTGATTTTATGTTGAATTATTCGGTGAGTTAGATTAAAATTTCATATCACAAATGTTTTTTAAAACTAGTCTTCTTAAAGCTGTGTATTTTAAAAAAAGTAATCAGAAGCTAATGGGTTTAAAATTACATTGATTGACATCTTATACCTTTCAATATTCCTTTGAATCCAAATAGAGATTAAAAAGTAGTATTTAATCTTATTTATCATACTAAGTACTAGTCAATTATTTACCATTAATGAATGTAGAGAAGTAAATTTAAAAGTAATGTAAAATTTACTTAACTAATTACGAAAAATTATTGATATTCAATAATAAATTTTTCCCATTGGACCCCCCCCCCAAAGGAAAATCCTGGCTACGCCCCTGAGTTCAACTATTAGTTAAAACTACTTTTTTTTAACAACTAAGGGGAAAATGGGGTAATAAGAACCAAATGGAGTAATCACAAACATGCAAAATTCCACAGGATTTTCCTTTAAGTTTATGAAGCTGATTTTTTTACAGAATGTCTACATTATTATCAGCTTTCTTTGAAAAAATAATGCACCTGCTAAGTAAAGGCAAAAAAGAATTTTTTACGTGTATCTTATTACCCCAAGCGACTGTAATCTTACTACCCCACGAGGGGTAATAAGAAACAAGCCAGTTATTTTACTAATTAAAACAATTAAAAATCAAATAAAAGTAGTAATATAATCTCTAAAGTGTATTTTAAAACCATAGTAATTTTCAAAAATTTACATTGAAAATCTTTAGAGGTAATATGCTCAGTTAAAATTAGGCTAAAAAAGTTACAAATGAAAGTTTTTAATAACGCTATGTTTTGTAATATAACACTTAAAAATCATGAAAAAAACAAATAAAATGGTGTTTCTCTTATTTAATTTTGTGTGACTAAAAAGTTATTACCCCCACAAAACTCCATTTTTTCTACAAACTAACTCAGCTTTTTTAAAGGTCGGTTTCTCTTCCTCTTTATAAACTCAGCGCTATCCTTTTCCTCCTTCAGGTTCGATTGGTTCAAGAGGTTTATGAAGAAACCCTCGAAACTATTTCCCCGCCCCACTGTGTTTCAATAGTGCTTTTAATTAATTTCTCGGCAACGTGAATATAAAAAAAAACTTAATATTTTACTTTACTCACCCTAGCTTAAATTAAAACCCAAATTTGATATAGAATTTCAACAAATTACTTATAAATTTTTCAATAAATAATAAAGTGGTGAGTAAAAGTATTTTACTATCCCAAAGTTTTCAGGAGGGAGGACCCCCGAACCCATTCCTCTTTCCCATGTTATGGAGTAGTTTCTATGGTGAAAATAGAGAAGTTTAAAGTTTCGGGGGGAGGTATACCCTGAAATTCCTCCTTTGTCTAGCAAGGAGTTATGGGGGTAAACCTTATCACAGGGGGTCCCAGTATCCAAAATTGAGATAAAGCAATATTATTTTAGGGAAATTTACAAAACATTTTTGGAGAAAGACCCCCACTTTTACGTAAAACTCAGGTAGGACCAAAACTTTTTCATAGCCTCTGAAATGTTTGAAAATATACTAGTGCATTCACATCAAGTAAATGAACTTCGTCCGTCCCTCGCCAGAGAAGTTCCATATTAAAGACCCTTCCCCCCCTAAAAATATCACGGATACGAAAGGAGCCTAATTAATTTACGGCCTGCCATTAGACTTGTGCTTTCGATTGCAGCCCCCCCCCCGAACTCTTGTAAGTTGGAAACCCCTGATATATCAGCTGTTCCCCACACCTCCGTAAAAGCGAAGCTGATTTTCCTCCCTCTCTCTACTCCCTTCCTTGGGTAAAGAAAGGTCCTACTGCTCGGAGGACTTGCGTGCAGTTCTTTTTACCTCCCTAGTTTTTTGTACTAGGCCCCCCTCTTCTTTACATCATCGGAATACCTATTTTACTATGCGATTGTGTGGTTAAGATTTCTCTCTTTCCTTCTGGGATAACGTCTAGTGTAGGATCAGGGAACAAGAGGTAAATGTAGGATTTTTTTTCTACTTATATTAGCATTTCAAAAGGTGAGTTTCTAGATCAATATTATTTCATCTAATCGTTTCAAGAGGTTCATGACAAGGTTGCTACAAAAATGAAGACTCCCCCACATTTCTTAAAGAATTCCATGCTCACCGCTTAAATAATTGGGTAAAATAAGTTAAGTGGAGCATCTTTCCATCTCGTCTAACGGTACTTGTCTTCTATGACATCTTTTTGAAGAACAGTGTGGTCCAACCCGCGGCACTCGGTCACAAAATGTAATGCTTATTCAAACTAAATAGAAGGTAATTCGCTTTTCCATTTTCATTTCAGAAATTTGTTAAAACCCGATTTTATGGGTCAAATTTTCAAAAAAAAAAAAAAAAAAATGTTCAAAGGAGAACCTCTGAACCCCCCTTTGAACTGTTTTTGCCTTCAATTTCAATCCAATTCAATTTCAATTCAATTCAAAAGGGTTATAAAAAGTGTAGCAAGAGAAGATCCAGTTGGGGCAATAGTAAAAGGAGTTATCAAATCAGTAGAAGCTATGAGTTGTAATTAACATTTAATCTAAAAGTGTAATTTCAGAAATTTTACTACAGGGCTGTAGTTGTGTCTTTGCATTCAGAACTCAATTTTGATAGTTGAAAGTCCTTATTACCACTTGAGAAAATATCCAACCGCTTCTTTGGAAATGAACTAATTTAAAAATTTTAATTAGAATCTCAAAATCACCAAAACTTTAAACACTTCATGCTGTTTCATTTTTAAAACGCTGTGAATCGCCTATTTTCTATGAACGGTTTTCTCTTTACTAATAGACTAATTTTTCTTTTAACAACAAATATTTGATTTGAAAAAAAAAGAAAGAATTTATTAAATTTTAATTTTATGAAATAGTGTTAATAGTAAAATAATGTTTAAATCCTGGCACAAAATAATTCCCCTTATATAAATAAAAAGTATGCTAATGAGATGCAGTCAATATTTTTGCATTGCATTTTAAATCTAGGAAAGATATTTCTGAAGTAAAATGTGTTTTACTTACTATGTTTAGTTGAAATAAATGTTCCAGTGTTAAAATAAAAGCTTGATTTGCCTGTTTTAAAATAGCAAAATGTAATTTTTCCTGTCTCTGGCACTCGCCTCCTTATAAAAAGTTTAATTGGCACTCAGGTACATAAAGATTGGACTACACTGTCTTATAACATGTGTCTTGCCTGAAATGGTTCTGTTAATATAGCATAGTAATAACAGTTCAGCATCATTGTCCTAGTCTGTGATATATTATGCAAATGGAACAATTGTTATCATTAAAACATCTGGCGTGATGATTCTGATTAGTGGATCGGCTTAAATGAATGATGATTTATAGTCACCAGTTTCAAGATTATGAAAAATGTTTTAAGTTCAGCCTCCTTTCCTCCCAGACTAACGGTACCTTGCCTGTCAACCATTCTGCTACTGATATGGTTTCGTTACTTAGTTATGTCAAGTGGTTTTACTTATTAAAAAAAGATTGCTCTAATGGAAAATTTTCAATGAGTTTCACAGTTACCACTCAAAGAATTAGGAAAAAGATTTTGAGTTAAGGAATTTCATCTTTCGGTACTACTTGGGTAAATAACAATCCACAAATGCCATTAGTTTTGTCTTTATAGTACTTTTTAAGACTCTTATATTCAAAATTTACTTTCCGTCGAAGACAAGGGTTAGAGACTTAAGATTTTGGAGTGGGTGTCATCAGCATGAGACTCGACGGTCTACTGCCCTGGAGCGTCAGGCTGTGGATCGAAACGTCTTTGGATCAAACCCTGCCATCCACCTTCTATAAATATCTTTAATAGTCGGTAGTATTACACCAACTTTAAATAAAATAAAAACCTATCCGGATGCCGGAACGGATGGCTTTGGTGTGGTAGTGCACCAGTATTCCATCTAAAAGGCCTTCAAATCAAATCCGAGCTTCTCCCGGAGTAAAGTAGTATTTGGAAATAAATTCAGATTGGTATAAAGAAATAAGGTACTGCTTATTTCTTGTAGATTTTTAATTAATAGTCACCAGTAAATATTTATATTAAAAAATTACAAATCCACTGTATGCTAGTTGTCTTTATTCAGTTTCAGATATCTAGTCACCACTTAAAAAATTAGGAGAAAAAAGAGATATTACTCCCTCAGGGGGGAATCATAGATTCCGAAGGGCGGGTGGGAAACCTCAGCAATCGTCTCCCTTGACACTTAGTTTCTTAAAAGTTTATCCAGCTTCCGTCGAAGACAGAAAGGATACTCTTGGATTACACTAAAAAAACATAAAAATCTTGAAAAAATAGTGATATTTTCAATAATTCTGCCTGGTACGGTTACAGTTAACTTAAAAAAAAAGAAACGATAAAACCCCCCTTGAATAAGCAGGAAAATTTATAAATGCCAATCAGCATTTATTTCCGAGTGCTATACCCGTGGGAGGCTCAGATTCGATCTGAGGGCCTTTCGGATGGAACACTGGTGATTAAACCCACCAAGCCATCCGTTCCTGCAACTTGGTAGTTCTTCTAATTAATTTAAAGTTGATACTACATCATTTGAAAAAAGAAAAAATTACGAGGATCGAACTCGCAACCTTCTGGACAGGATACCAGTGCCTTAACCAACCATGCCACCCGTTCTTGCGATCGCTGTCTTCCCTCATAAATTTAAAGTTAATTCAAAATAAATTTATGAATAACAAAATATATCTCTAAAGATAGTGAATAGTGGTTGACAGGGTTTGATCCCAGGACCTTCCGACTCGCAGCATCACGGTCTAGCTCACTAGGCCATTCGGTCACACGCTTCAGAGAATTTTAAAAGTTACTACATACTTTAGATTTTTACAGTGTAATCAGTTATTAAGAAATATAGTGTTGTGGTTTCAAATATACTTTTTTATAAATCCTTCCCATATTCAGCCATCCATCAAAGTATACTCCTACCCGAAACAATTCTAACGTCTCGGGGATAGCCCCAAAGAACGACAGACTCTGGATTAAGATACAAAATAAATTTATTTTAAAAGAATCAAGAAAAATTTAGTAAAATTCAATTAAAAAACGAGTTAAATTGGAAAACTACAGCAGCCATCTCTATCAGCTTAGCACTTCAGCCTGGTTCTCTGCTCTCCCTATAGTTGGTGATCTCTTTATATTTACTTTCATCTCGTCATCTCAGCAGCTACGTCGCACACATTAGTACCGGGCTGAATTTTCTGATTGGAGAAACGAAACGTCATAAGTCCCTTCTCCCTGTAGGGAGATTTTTCTTTCAGGAAAATCTGTAATATCTGAAAAATAGTTAGGCACAATCAGAGGCAACAAAAAACCACTAACTTTAACACCACTAAAAACTTTATTCTTTTTTATTTTTTAAAATTTTTATACTGTATTGAAAAAGGCAATGATTTAAAATGCGCACGAGTGACTAAAGTCACGGCGACCAGGATTACTAGTATCAAAAATATCATTAGAAAACAATAGAGCATTTTCAATCACATGACTTTACCTAACAACGGCCTTAGCAACGTTGTTTTCATCCTCCAGTGATGTCATATGCGAATGCTGCTATTGGATACTTCTATGTCCCGCCCCTAACAACAGCCTTAGCAACGTTGTTTTTGTCTTTGTCACCGTGACAAAAGTCGCCCGTGCGCGCTCGCCCTTAAAGACACAAGATTAGACATTACATGACTCACCGTGACCGTGGCGAGCGTGCACGGGCGACTAAAGTCACGGTGACCAGGATTACTAGTATCAAAAATATCATTAGAAAACAATAGAGCATTTTCAATCACATGACTTTACCTAACAACGGCCTTAGCAACGTTGTTTTCATCCTCCAGTGATGTCATGTGCGAATGCTTCTATTGGATGCTTATATGTCCCGCCCCTAACAACAGCCTTAGCAATGTTGTTTTTGTCTTTGTCACCGTGACAAAAGTCGCCCGTGCGCGCTCGCCCTTACATCTATAGCTTCCTGTATGAATTAAATAAAAAATCATTGTATAGCGTTGCATAAATTTTGTTCCATCCAATGCAATAAAACGGTAAATTACGCTTCTTACTCAATTTTCTCAAAGGAGAACACTTTACAGAGTAAGTAAGTTATGAAAACTTCAAAAAGGTGTATTTTGCTTAACCAAGTTCTCAACCATAATTCCAGGGAACTGCCCTCATCAACCGAAGGAAAAATCTTGTCCCTAGGAATAGATGGAAGAGACATTAAGATTGAAAAAGGCAATGATTTAAAAATTACTTATTATGATCATTTTTTGCTTTGTTTGCCGATTCTTGACACCCTATACTACAATCTGTATATTGTTTAAACTGGGTGGTTCTTCTAATAATGGGGAAGTCTCACTGACTGGATTTTTGGGGTGGCACCCCCTAATTTTTTTCCCGTTTTCTATAAAAAGAAAGTGCATAAAATTTTTCCCCCGATTTTTTTTGTAAGAATCCTATCACCCCGTGTTAAACTAATGTGCTGCCACTCCACCGTAGGATAACGAAGAGACGAAGCCCAGGGTACTGGTATAATTAGGGTCAATATTAGATTATTTCTGAAGGAATTAGGTATGAAATACCACAAAAACGATTAAGTTAAAATAAATAGTGGTCATGCAACTTGAAAAATGAAAGAGATTGTCCAAGTAGTAGGAAAAAAGAAAAACATTTTTGAACTATTTTCACAGTATTTTAATTTAATTTTAAATTGAAAGATAGAATATAGGGGCCGTTCAAATATTAATTACGTAAGCACCTAAAGGGGGGGGGTTTGCTATTTGCTTATTTTTCCTGACAAGGGAAGAGGTGAGTATGAGTGATGCTTACGTAAAATGTTACAAAAACTGCATTTTCGAAAATCTCTTGTTGCTTGCTATATAATATAATTTCGAAATTCAACCAAAATAAATTTCACAAAAAAACTGAGCGAGGAAAAAATTTTAAGCATTTTCACAACGAAAGTTTTAACGATAAGTTAAGTGTTCACGGAGAAGAATGAATTTCAGAAATCTAACCATTACTAAAGATTTTGTACAAAAAAAGAACGAAGGGGGGTCCGGCAGTTTTCTTACGTAATTGAGAGGTTTGCGGTTTGCTTATTTTTGCTGCCTCATCATAAAACTTATAATTACATGAGAAAATAGTTTTCAGAATGTGTTTCTATCATTTTGAGACAGAATATTGCCAGTTTCAGGTCCATTCCAAAAGTTATGAATGGCGTGGTTGTACTACAAGCCCCTCATTTTCCCAAAATTCCATTTACTTTTCCCAAAACTCCTAAAACAGGACCATGCGAGAAAAACCTGGATGAAACCCATTCAAAATTATCACGACCTCATTCTTCCGCACCAAATCAGCAATATCACCTGATATCGAAGGTGAAAGAAGGGACAGAAAACAAATTAGAGCAGAAAAATCGAGGAGGGGGACATAAAAAGGGGTTTCCGCCCCGGGATCCCCTGTTGTCACATTTCGCTCGTGACGTATCGATCTCGGGAGCATCCTCAAACCCTGTTTACGATTCCGGTTTCCTTCCGGGGATATCTCCGGCGAAAAACCGGGATTTCGCCGGGGCCGCTCTATCTGCGCAGCGAAGAGGTGATAGATGATGCAGTTGATGTCGAAACCTTGTTGCCACTGATCATCAACAAAAAATGTTTAACTCCAAACAATGTAGCACAAGGGAACAAGTGCTTTTTGTAAGGGTGTGTGTGGAGTCGATTTCATTAGAATTTGATACCCTGATAAAGGGATTAATTTGTGCTTAGGACCTCGGGTGGTTCTACAACTTAATCAGGGAAAGATTGGATTATTTTTTTTTTTATCAAATTTAATTTTCTCGTTACACTGTGTGCTGATGGCCTGTTCACGGCTTACTAGATACTTATACAGGCTAGCCGAGTACGGAAATCATTAAAAATCCAGATGGCAATACTGGACAAACTGGCAAAGCATATTCACAGAGTTGAAGGCGGTGGGTGATATAGGTAGGTCTTGTAGCGCTCCAAGCGGGAAAAGTTGTCAAATGGTTTTCATTGTTTAAAACTCGGCTAGCCTGTATAGTATCTAGTAAGCCGTGGCCTGTTTTAGAGCAGCATAAACAAATTTAAATAATAATAATTTAGACAAAATGGGGTGGTACCACGTAGTTCAGATTGGCTCACATTACCTATTGTATAAAATACATTTTGTTCATAGTTTGGGTTTTCAAAAGACAAAATACAAATTTATCACACATTAAAAAACAAATTTAATTAAAACATTAGGGAACGTACCCATACTACGTGACCTGTTTAGGGGGAGGAGGGGGTCTTCAAAATACCACGCTTGGTCACAGGGGGGAGGGGGGGGCTTAGGGTTTCGTCACGTAGTAAAAAAATAAAGAAAAAAAAATACTTGTTTTTGTAAATTAAGTTCCTGTTACAATAACTTTTACACAAGTTTTTTCTTCTTGATAATATATTTTCCACTTGTTACTATAAGTATGCATGTATGCATGCCACGTGACGCCAAGAGTGCATCTCTTGGCGTCACGTGGCTAGCGCTGTATTAATAAAGAAAAATTAAGCCAAATTATTATTTTTTAACTTTCTGTTTGCTAAAAATGATTGAAAACCGTATATTTATGAATTACTACGTGAAAACTAGAGGGGGAGGGGGGTCTTGGCATACACTACGGGTGGTCACGTAGTATGGGTACTTTCCCTTAAGTAAAATGACAACTTAGTCCGAGAGAGAGAGAATTAAATACCGTCACATATTTACTGGTACGAACGAAAGGAAGGAACATTACCAATATGCCGATCCGTCAATATAATAGGGAAAACGGAGAGCAGTTGCTTATGCAGCCGTTGTTAATTATTTTACTGGTGGCAGTGGCCAGTGGGGATTAAAGCCAGTTTTGGAACTACTAACTACATCACATTTAAATGAAAGAAAACAGAATAAAACTGTTTTCTTAAGAACATACTTTTCTTACAAAAAATATGGGTAATTTATGAAAGATTTACATTTTTTACAGTGTACGTACTAGAAAAGTAGTTCATTATAGAAAACAAATATAAACGAAGTTTGAGAGTGCCGTGTTGGATCGTTTTTACTGATTTTTAAGGACCAAAAAGTCAAAACTTTAAGGCTCCTGTAGGTAAGGTAAAAAAATCTTTAAAAAATTCAGCTTCGTCTGTCCATTACTATACTTTTTCATCAATCGACTTTATTTCCAATTCACCTTTAAAATTAAATTAGTATTAAAAAAAAAGAATGAATAATGAATACAAGATGAGACATTACAGTAAATTATCTTCAGTGCAATAAAACAAAAATATTTTGGAATCTAGATTTATAAAAAAAAAGTATCAACTAATTCATACTTTCGAAGCAAAAACCTTATGAATATAAATAAACAGAGTAAACAAAAGTTATTAAGGAATGACTAAGATCTCAAGTGTAACTTTAAAGTGCAAAAGTAGAAATTATAGCTTTATTTTGAATTATTTATTGGAAAATTCTTAAGATCCGGAGAAAAAAAATAAATGAAAAAGGTAAATTGATAAATTTAATAATGAAAAAGAACAGAGTAGGAAAGAAACAGAAAATAAAAGGACAATGAAAGCTTAAATATGATTGATACTTATTCTGAAATGTTTTGTCATTTTAAAACAAAAAACAAAATGAATAAAAGAAGAACGAAAAGATTGCTGGAGAAAAAAAGGCTGTAAAAAGGATGGTATTTCAACTTGCTGAACGTTGCCATCAATCTTCTAAAACCTTCAAAATATTCATTTATTCTCTGTGTAAAAGTTATCTAGACAAAACTGATACTTTTGAAATCATAAAGGTTCATTTCACAACTTGAGATGCCAAAATATAATATGATTTTAAGACACAGGGTAATAATTATATTCAGTACGCGTACGTTCACTATCTTAATAGTATAAGATAGCCGAAATTTCTGAGATATCAATTAATATAATATCGTCAGTATAATATTGTAACAATGTTAGCCAATATCGGTTAATGTCATGTTACCTCTGTGAAATTCATGAAATGGAAAAAAATTTAAAATGGCACATGGAGGGAAACACATTTTTAAAATTTAACCTTCCTCCAAAAGATAAAGAAATGAAACTGTTCAAATACTTCAAAGGCGTTGAATCTTGCAAAACAAAACGGAGGAAATGTCGATAATATTCAAGAATGTTTAACTTGCTAACGTGAAGTGAATATAGATTTTCTGTCACCTTGTTTCTCGTCAGTCCCCAAAAACTGTGACCTACTTTCACTTTCGAGGGGGGGGGTGGATTTAAAATCTTTCAGATGGGAAATGCGAGAGGAACCCCCTGAGGAGGTTTAACTACAGGTTGAAAGTGTGAATGGGGGTCAAAAATATATTTTTAAATAGGAAAACAATTGAATCGCCAGTTTGAAAAAGGGAATGTCCAAAAATGACAAATATACTTTTTATGCTCAGCTAATATCTCCAAGCTTTGCTCTACACATGAGTGGAAAAATGGAAAAAATAATTACCCCCTATAGGCAGATACAGTCTATAGTCTTTCTATTCCTCCCTTTTGTACTTATAACTAAGCAGATATATAATTTAAATTTGAATTTAAGTTGTTTTTAAGATTTTTCTCCAGTTGAAATTTCATGAGGTTGAAAAAGGGAGTAAGTCCATCAACTTTTTTCAAATGTAAAATATTTTTGAATGTACTTATATTTGTTTCGTTGATTGCTCTGTTTTCTAAATTAGGTCATGGATTTCTCGTAAAAATTTGGTGGTTATAACACGAAAATTCCATTACTTATACAGTTTTTTTCGATCTTCTCAAAACTTGGTTTTTGGACTTATTCCCTTTTTCAAACTGCCGATTCAATTTTTGGTGGGTAATATTGGAATTTAAAAGAGAAGGTATGTGGCAATTTTAGTCCCTTCCTTTAGTCAAAATAAATGCTTTTATTTTTAATATTAAGTGTTTCTAAAAATAAATACATAACCCATAAATAGTACCTTAAATTAAATATTGTTTTTTGTTACTCGTACAACTTATACATATAAGAGTGGTCATAAAATAACGACCCTACTGTATAATTCTCTACAGACGAAACTATTGGTAAAAAAAGTCTGAAATTTTAAAGAGGGAATTTTAAAGGGATGGGAATATTTTTTGAAAAGAAAAAAAGTACCCTAAAACATACAAAAATACATTCAAACCCTCACTAGAAGTCTTGTCCAGAAGGTAAATGTTTATTCAAACTATAATCAGACACTTAAGATAAAAGAAATTATAACTATTGGTACTTTTACTCAACAAAATCAAAACTCCATACTCTTAGGGTTAATTACAATTTCTTTTTCTTAAGTGTCTGATTTGACAGTTTGAATAAACATTTATCTTTTAGACTAGACTTCTGGTGAGGGTCTGAAATCCAAGGCAAAAATTTAGGTAAATTAATGTACTAATTTATTTAGTTCCAAAAAGAATTCTCATCCCTTTAAAATCCCAACTAGCTCTGCGTCTTGCTTCCTTTTGTCAGAATATCACAAAAGTTCAACTTTTCCAAAGAATTATTTCTTTTTGAGATAGCAACTCTTGTAACTAAGATGAGACATTCACGCTCCCATTAGTCAAACAAAAAAAAACCCACACAAAAACACCAAAAAGAAAAGCCAAGTCTGCGAAAAATCTCTCCATAAACGCACCCCTTTCTCCCAGCAGAACAATGATGACATTTGACCGATTCAGTATCTTCCGGAGAGGAACTCCCTCGCTTTGCATTGACCTCTTAACGGCAGACGATGGAGGGGAGGTCTAGAGGAGAGAGAAAAAAACTTTTTCGGCCTGTCCATCATTTAGGTCTTGAGATGACAGACCGGAGAGAGCAAAGTGCCCAAATTTAGCCCCTCTTTGGCGAGCTGTGTCTAATTGCTGCTCGGATGTCTTTGCTCTGGTATAATGTCCTGCGCAGCGCTCGCTCCTGGAAAGGTTGCCGGAATTGGCGGTGCAGCCATCCGTGTGGCGAATTTACATGTAGATGAAATGTGAATTAATCTACTGTGGAGTTTTTTATATGGATGATACGTTAATCAGCATTCTACCAAAAATGTTTTTTTTTAAAGGAATGGGTTTGTGTGGATTTTTTTAATAACAATATTAAACCAAATAAATATGTATAAATAGTAACAAGTTAAAATAGTTATGTAAGGGGCCATCAGCAAATTACATCGCAAAAGTCTCAGGGATTTAATTCCTCTCCCTTCCCTATGACATAAATCGTCATATTTCAGTGATTCCCTTTCTATTATTGTAATGTCATACTTTTTGAAACTGTAATTTATACTAAAGTTTAATATAGTATCAAATTTATCATTTAATTTTTTTCTTCCTTATATAAGAATAATCAACTCTTTTATATCTGCTGAATCATACAGGCCATAGTGGGGAAATGCTTCCTTTAGCAAAGCAACAACAGTAAGGTATGATACAAAAAATATGTTACACTTGTGTAGAAATGCACTTCTAAATAAATGATTTCACAGAGTTGGAACTACCTATTTCCTCTTGTTGAAAAGTAACAAAATAAATTTTTCTCACAAAAATTATATATTATTTTCGCAAAATTTTTGACAAAACTATTCCTAAACAAGACGAGGAAATAATTAAAATTTTCTACTGAGCACAAAAATTCTTAAACTATATCGAATTAAATTATTACTAAATGATAAAAATTGTTTTCTTAATATATGGGTGAAAATAGTAAGAACATAGGAGTAATACTCCATCTCTTTCAACGTGGAAAAATGATGGTCTATTGAACTGAAAAAGGTGCAGTATCAGATGTTTCAACCGTCATAAAAACAAATAAATAGTTCACTATTTAAAGAGGAGGTTCACAGTATAACTGATACTATTATAATTTTAGCTTACACCAGTGCGCTCCGCCAGTATTTCAATAAGTTTCAAAAAAACAATAGTTTATATTTTAAATTTCTACTTTTGAAAATGGTTAAACGCCATTTATTTACAAAAAAACTTCATCTAAACTATTTAAGTTTTATAAACTATTAACTACCTATATTCTATAATTAACACTATAGTTAAACTATTAAGTGTTTAAAAGCATGCAGGATAAATTTTATGTTTAAGTAAATTCTTCTTTCTGAATTCTTTATTTGTGTAAAGAACCTTTCACCTATATAGTTAGTAATACTCTCTTTCATTGTTGTGTAAGTCACGTATAAGTTAAGCCAACAACTTTTTATCAACTCACTAAAATATTTTAAATTCGGATATATATAGCCGAAATCACATATTGAAAAATCTTGACAAAGCACTTTCGAAATTTAGAGGAAACGGACCGCATGAAACCAGAAGGTTTTAGTTCAATGAAGGGGGAGCTAATTCTTTGTCGTCATAGTAACCTATTCTAAAAATAAATCCAATCCAATAAAATAAAACCAGAACGCAAAAGTAAGAAGTAAAAGTGGTTTGCTCCAAATTAAGGCTGAAAGTTACATCCCTGATTTTGCAAGTTCATTTCTAAATTTAGAAAATATAAATATTGATTATGTAAACACAGAATTCGAGTGGAAACCAACTAGTACATATGGACTTTTCTTTGTAAAACTTGAAGTTTTTATTTGTTGGAAATGACTTGCTTTATTTTAACTTAAAAATGAAAAACATATTTTCATATAAAAATACGAAACACTGATTACATTTATTCTCCGGTTTGTCACTTGTGCAATAAACAGATGTTTTGAATGAAAATCTGACTGATATGAGAAACTCTCATTGCATTATCCGACATTGCTTCTGCGTTGAAAGAAACCCTAATTAAAATATTACCCGATTTTAAATTTAAGAATTTGCATTCTCTAATTTAATTTTCGATTCAGACCATTTGGTTTCCTAAAGAATTAAAGTAGCCGTTTCATAAACTAAACTCATTTCATCAGGCAGCCCCTACTCCTAATGATTCTGGGAACTTTCAGAGAAATTATAATGCTTCACTATCCAAACACTCGGTTATGCGCATATTCTAATGACGAATCCAAAACCCAAAGTATAATGATTTCCAGGAAACAATCCATTAATACCAGGTTTTGGTGAGCGTCCACTTTAAATGCGGAAAAGATTCTCTCTCCCAAACCAACATTTACCCTGAGCCTGACATTGATGATGCCAAGTATAGGAAAGAATAACTAACTCCTGCAGATCTTAAGGAGATCCGAAGATTGAATTATTTATGCCTTGAATAATTGATCAGTTTCCCTGATAAAAAACTGTTTCGTTAGCTTTTTTAGGGGTGTTTCTTAGATAAATACCTTAAATAAGGAATGAATGTGTTCGGGGTTATTTTTTCTGTACGTATGATGTAAATCTTAATTGGATTTTTAGCTCGTTAGTAAGATTTTATTCCTTAATTAGACATATAATATAGTAAATCTGAATTTTTATGAGGCTTGATCACTTGAATTATCTGTGACACCCTTATAATGTAACAATTTTCAATATTCTATTTAATTTTTCGCCTGTTATTTTGATATTTACAGTAACGCTAAAAAGTATTTTGACAAACTTATTTTCCTGAATTTGAAAAGAATTTTTACTTTTTTTTTTAACATTTTCTTCTTTGAAAGATTAGTAAACGATTGTAATAACACTACTAACAAGTGATTTCAAATATAAATTAAATATTTTTATGTATATAGGACATAAAAACGCATCCATAAGACTAGGTTGTTTTTATTTTATGAGATTCTTACTAAAGCAATTACCTTTCACATAAAAAAGAAACACACAAAACACAAAAAAATTAAATATTTGAAATGGTATGTTTTTTTCCAGTTTCGTTCGTTGTATCCTAGACGATGTCATAGGAATCAATTTATAAACCTCTGTACTTAATTATATTGAAAAATTGCACATTTTGAATGTTGTAATGTGCAACAGTGTTTTAGCACAGACAGTTGTATCGTAGGTGGCTTACAAAAGGTCAATTTAAGAGACGTAATAAATTATATAAAGCGGTTTAAGAGCTAGTTTGAGTATTATAACATGTGGTTGGTTCTAAGATTACAAACTATACATATCTATTCTTTAAAATTTTTATTTTGAAGGTCAAAATTTGAATTTTGAACGATTATCTTCTGATGCTGCATTTACGGCTCTACAAAACAACATTAAGCTTTTAAAATGTTATTTAAACTAACTTTATAACCCAATTAGAGATGAAAGCATTTTAAATGAAGGAATTGAGGAAAAAAGAAAGAATTTATATCATAATTTGCTTTTGTACAACGAAACACTAACTACTTCGTCAGAATACTTTTTAACGCAAGGGAATCACATTTTGAGTCCAACATAAAAAATTACTTTATTTAAATTTAAAAGCTCAATAGTTTTTAGAGTTATTGTATTCATTTACTAGAATCTCTAAGAAAAAGAAATTATTAAAAAAAAAGTTACAATTTTCTTCAAATACAGAAAAATATGTTTGTTAAAATACTTACGAGCGATACTGTGTATAATGACAGGTTATAAAAAACACATAAATTTTTTATTAAAGAAGTTTTATATTACACATTCAAAAAATAGGATTAAACTGCTTTAAATTACACGAAAACATTTTATTCTAAAACTGTAAAAGTAACTCTTTGATGGGTGTGTTTAAAAACAAGAAAAGAGTACCATTATTAGAAAGATGGGTAAAAAACACATCACTATTTAAAGAATCATTTCTAGAGGAGAAAATGGTGGGTGTTTTTTGTAGAGAAGAAATATTTTGGCTCAGATCCGAAAAATATTTAGCATAACTACTCGCGTGTTTCAGTTTTATTCCCATTTTTTAAACTGCAATATACGATGATAGACAAAGTAACCTTTTAAAAGGTAGTTCAGGAAAAAACTTTCCTAGTTTTACAACTAATTAATTTATGCATTAATTTAGTGCTTAATTTGTTCAAAATGTAACGATGATTTGCTTCTGTACTTATACTTTTGGAATACGTCTAGGTAAATGTTGTAATTTATGTACACAAATATGCTTATTTTTATCCTTATCAACATAATTCTAATACTTTGCGGAAAAAAGTAACGTGCTACCATTCGAATTCCACAATTTCAATTTTCAATACATACTACTTAACACACAATCTATTAGGATAAAGAGGTATGTTTTGATGGGTAGTATAATACTCCGGTTCTTCTATTGTTAAAAATTAAGACCTGCATTAATTATTACCAGTTGGCAAACTATCAGTTTTTATAATGTATTTAAATTGGAAAGATTAAGTTTTTATTCATGATGCGCAAAAGTTTTCTGTTTGGGAAAATAAAATTATTGCCAAGTTTCTTGCCAAATAAGGAACTTATCTATCCGGTAATAAAGTTTTTTCTGTTATTTCTACTACTGTGAACATCCATGATGACGAAGTTTTGAATGGCAAAATAAGCTGTAGAATTATTCTGATTAGCATAATGTACATATGAAAGCAGTTGTTAAAATAAACTATTTAGTAGGGAATGAGCACCACAAACAAATCATATTAAAAATATATCCCGGAAATTGCATTTAAATGTAGAAAATGAACTCATAATTTCGAAACTGCTATTTAGAAAACCAACTACTATAATACTGAAAAAGTATATTATAAAAGTAATGAATCGTCAGTTTAAAAACAGGAATAAGTCCAAAAGCGGGCAAATTGACTTTTTGTGAGCAAAAATTTATCTCCAAGCTTCGTTCTACACATGAGTGTAAAGAGGAAAAAATAACTACCCCCTATAAGCAGGTATAGCCCCTTGATTTTAGAGAAATCGATGTCCATTCATTGTTTTCTTTGATTAATTTTAATATTTAAGTTAATTTGTCTATTTTTTTTCCTATTCTTTGTACTGTAAACTTAGCCAAAATAAATTTTAATTTTAATTTAGTAGTGTTTTTACCTTTTTTATCCAGCGAATGACTACATTGATATTCACTTACTCCATTGATAC
Organism: Tetragnatha montana; assembly: GCA_963680715.1. Classification (NCBI taxonomy): domain Eukaryota; kingdom Metazoa; phylum Arthropoda; class Arachnida; order Araneae; family Tetragnathidae; genus Tetragnatha; species Tetragnatha montana. The sequence goes on from OY796685.1 coordinate 34,748,133, forward strand.
TATCTTAATGACTCACTCTCATAACAGTTCTTAATTTTATTCTTCAATGTTTCACTTTTGTGCTGTAAGCAGAAATTTAGCTGAACGGTCGATTAAAGTGGTTATTAAGACGATTAAAGTGGTTATTAAATTTTTTCATCTGAAATTTCATAACGTTAAGCAAAGGGTAGAGTCCATCAACTTTTTTCAACTGTAAAATATTTTTAATACACCTACGTACTTATATTTTTTTCGATGATTATTCTGTACTCTGAATAAGGTCCTGAATTTACAGTACAAATTTGGTGGTTATACAATAAAAATTCCATTACTTACAAAGTTTTTTTCGATTTTCTCAAGATTCCCTTTTTCAAACTGACGATTCAATTATACTTTATATACCATATACTACGAAGGTAGCAAGTGGTCGTGCATGATTCAAATTTTGCCAAAGTGTTCTGACGAAGTTGAGGGGGATCGATTTCCCTCATCCCCTTTCGAAACCTCCTCTCTCCATCCCAACCCCGCCAAATAAACGGAGCCAAACCCATCGCCAATCCAGTCGATCCCGGCAACCCTTCTCCACAGCCATTCTCCTCAGTCTAGAGATGCTGCATCGGCGGCTACGACGGTGTTCGCGAACCGAAAAAAGGGCATCACTCCACTCGAAGGAATAAACTCAACACCCTCACCGACCCCCCAAAAAAGGAATACGACCCCCTTGGCAGCGACATGGGGGTCGGCGTCCGGCCCTGAGAACCCTCTCCCCGCGCAAGGGAGCGGAGGGGAGGCGACACAGGTGGTTTTCTGCATCGAGGTGAGTCCCGATCTCTTCTGCATCCTCATCACTTTGTTGGATCGTGGTGGGAGAGAGGTTTGTTTGGGTCCGGGGAAAAGGGGGAAGTTCTCCCGGTCCCCTCGAGGAGGACTTAAGTTGGTAGGAAGGGGTAGTTTGATGTGTGTGCTGCAGGAAAACAAACATTAGGGGAGTTTTTGGGTGCTGTGAGGTGAATTAAATAGAAACGATCCAGAATTAGAGTGTTTTAGATTCAGTCCTCTAATGATGATTTTTCAGCCTGGTTTTTTTTTTATTAAATCGCTCATTTTAAGGAGATTTTCAAGTGCATTTAGTATCTATTTGCAGAAGTGGTGTGAGGTGAATTAAAGATAAACTTTCAAGAATTAAAAAGGGGAAAGAGTGTTTTAGTTCCAGTAATAATAATAATAATAAGTTTATTGGCAAAAAAGGCCAGCTGGCCCATACACCAAAATACAAAAATATCAGAGCATACAAATAAGTGCAAGATAAAAACAAAGCATATAAATAGAATAAATAGAACCAAAATACAATTACCAAAAAAAAAAAGAGAAAAAAACCTCAAGAGTCTAAAGAACAATTTGCCAACAGGAACAGGTTCAACTTTTGAGCTGATTTAATAAAATTTACTATTGCAAAAAAATTCTTATGATTGTAAGTGAGGAAACCATTAAAGTTATTTTGATACCCAATAAAAGGGGAAAGATACTTTAATCTGTAAAAACGATACATAGGACAATATAAAAATACATGTTCCCATGATTCTGGTTCGTCCATATTACAATATTTGCATTTGTCTTTGGGGTTTATTTTAAAGAGTTTTCCCTCGAAAAAAAAATGGTCTCCTGATTTAATCTCAGTTGGAAAAGAATTCTCTTCATTGAAACATCAATTCTTGAGGTAATATAGTCTTCTATGAAAGGGGTTAGTTTTATAAATTTATAGTGAGGGTAATGTTGACGTAGTTCCAGTAAGGTGCGAGTCTGTAGCGATGGGGGATTTTTTTTAGCGTGTTTTACCCAAAAGCGTACATTTAAAGTATACTTTATGTGAAAATGTAAAGTCACACGCAAGGTTTTAGGGCATTAATGAAGTGCAGATTGGATACAAGTGGGGAAGTGAATATTTTAATGATGTTATCTTGTTGATCTGTTTATAATTTACATAGTTTTTTTGTTTGTTTTGCATAAAATAAAATTATTTATGAAACGTAGTTTGGGATTGATTTTATGGAGTGAGTGTACTGGCGCTCAACTACTAATATTATGAGAAAGAAAACATTTTTGATCTTTTTGCATGTACCTTTATTTGAAAATAACTACCCTCATTTTCTGCATGTTCTTCTACATATATTTTTGTATTATTAATTGAAGAGCTACAAAGCTGCATTTGATATATATAGGAAGTCAGAAATTATTAGTTATGGAACAAATAATCTCTCGCTCCTTTCTCTGTTTTGTTTATTTTTCGATTGGAGACAGTTTATGATTTCAATGGGAATTACAGATGTATCTTTGTTTGTGCTTTGGTATATAGTAAAATACAGAGTTACAGAATACATTTTAGTTTAAAAAAGTATATCGGAGGTAAACTACTACACTGGTGAGAAAATTTTAAAAATCGGAGGAAATCCGATATTCCGCTCGTTTTCTATGACAAAATAAACATGCTGATTTGTTTGATCGCCCTCCATCTTTTAGGTATTCAATTCTAACCATCTTAAATGAGTTTTTCTAAAAACAAGGTCCATTACATTCCTGATACTTAGCATTTTTTGTTTGTTTGAAATGATGTAACACCAAATGTTTCTGATATCATCAGGATAAAAAAAATGAATCAACGTTTTTTTTTTTTTTTTTTTTTTTTGGGGGGGGGGGAATCTTTTTAGAGATAGGGCAGCTTTTTGGTGAGTTTTAGAGCTATTTTTCATATCAAATATGAAATATAGCAATTAATTAGAACACTCACTGGATACCAGAATTTATTATTCAGTATTATCAAATAGAAATTTATCTTGATAGAAATATCTGAAATATTTCTATTGATAGAAATCAAATGTTAAAAAATTGTCTATTTAAAGTCTATTTAAAAAAAGCTATGTGTTTCAATACTATTCTCTTGTAAATACTTAGAAGAAATAAGATTGCTTCCGATATTGTATGATACTATTTTGTTAATTAAAGATTTAAATCAAAAGAGCAGTATTTTATAGTCTATTTGTAAAGTATTAAAGTGTAAAATTTAATTATGTAAAGTATTTAATTGAAATAGAATTAAAAAGTTTATTCAAATAGAATGAAATATTTTAAATACATCAATATTTTCATTGTAGCTTATCACTTATATCTACTATTCTTTGATGAGAAGTGGGGATTAAAAACTGAAACTGAATAATTTTATCAAAAATGACTTCAATAAAAAAAAAGCCCACATGAAAACAAAAAGAGTATTTAGTGTCTATTAAATCCTATTAATACAAATTGCCTCCTAGTTAAACTATTTTTAAATGATCCCCGCATTTAGTTAATTTAACTCTGTTTCACTTTCTATTTCGCGTTTTTATTTTCTACAACTAAGAAATAATTGAAACATTTGTGAATGATGGAAACTTTTCTCTATGAAGAAAAAATATTTTTGTAGTGGAAAACAAAAATTCACGCCTCAACTTGTGTTCTTGGAAACGTGAAAAACCGGGCATTGACGCGGGCAATGTGATAAATTCAATCACATTTATAAATGAGTATTTATCACTTTGCTCGAAATACGTGGGCAGTATAATAATGCCCAAATTTATCACATTGCCCGTAACATATACTAATAACTGGGCATTGCACTAAAATATAATCTTCGATGTGTTTTGAAACCTACGGTTTGTCTTTAAACTAACTAATTAATTAATTCAGTTTATTTATTTTTGCGTAGAGCAAAATTACAATCATATGAAGTCTGAAAAGCATTTTTTTTTTATTAAAAGAAGTCTATTTGAGTCATTTTCAAAATTTGCTTACATTTGCAAAACGTGAAAATTAAAAGCGAAGGTAAAACATGAAAATTATACAATTCATCATTATTAAAATTTCTGTTTGAGCTTTGATTTAAGAAAAAGTAGACCAAATTAAATATTTCTAGCTTTTAGTTTGTTAAAAGAGCAGTAAAATTATGGAAATAAAGATCCTTAACAATACGAAACTAGCCAAAAACGCTTGTGTCTAACGAGTTTCATGAAATTCCAAGTAGTTTTTTTGTTATTTAATTTTACTTTTGAAAGAAAAAAAGGTAAGTTTGAAAACTATGAACTATTGAAAAGTTCTGATAGTTGTAAAAATTTATTTCTTGAATTTATTACTTTTACAAATCAACAAAATATTTTGTCCCTCACTTTATGTCAACTACCGTTACGTTCGAATTAATTTTAAAAAAATAATTATTATTATGCTTTAAAAATGGCAACACATTTCAAACGATTGTTTATTTACTTTGGAATATATTTTAACTGTTTTTATATTCTTCTGCGCGAAAACTATCGTGTTTTCAACCAAATAATATGTCTTTAAGGTAAGGTGTTTTTATTAATGTCAACTCACATTATGGTAATTTTTAATATTAAATAAATTTTTTTGGAAATTTTGCCCAGAAATGTAGTTATCTATTGATATAAATAAGATATATGCAGCTTAATTTCAGTTTCCAACAACGGAAGTATGTTTTATTCTATTATTTCATTAAAATGTCATACTAATATATCTATAGTAAGAGATTCGACCTACTGAGTCGCTGATTTGGAAAGTCATATTAATTTGCTTTATTCTATTTTCGCTATTTAGGTTTATTTTGACTGATTTATCGTTTGCTTGTGTTTAAAATTGACAAACAAAGGATAAACAAATGTGTGTTCTTCTTTAAAAATGCATCGGATTGTAATAGTTTAAGTTAATCATTTTATTTTTGTGTGATACCAGGGAAATGAAGTTTTGTACTAGAGCAGAGTTTCCCAACCTTTTTCGGTCCATGCCCCACCAAAGTCTTTCTAAATTTTCCATGCCCCCCATGTCCTTTACATTTTCAAAAATCTTTCTTGAAAAGTAAATAAAACCTGGTGGTCCATGCCCCACCTCGGGGGCAATTTAGTTGAACATTTTCAAATTGCTCCCCTAGAAATTCATATTGCCCCCCGGTGAGGCGTGCGCCCCACATTGGGAAACACTGTACTAGAGTATCATTTTACCCTTAATTTTAGGAAAAGTGTACAACCAATTGCTTTTTCATATACTTTTCACATATTTAAAAACACCTAAGTTCATTTCATTAAGAAAATATGTAGTTTGAAGAAATATTTTTTTATTCTGAAATGTAAGCGTATGGAGAAAACGGCCCTTTTATGTTATTTTAATCATGTTAAGATTAAAATACGTATATCTATCTATTAATATTTTAGCGAAAGAAAAAGAAATTTTTTCTGCTAAACCTAAATAAGTAATTAAGTTTAGCATCCAAAGCGTCGAATGGGACACCTTGGGACACTCATTTCCTACATCTGTTATGAGAAAATACACTTAGTTTTAATTTTAAAAATAAATCCTTAAATAATCCCCTACTAAAACTAATATATTACAGTAAATAAAAAAAGGAATCTTCATCCTAGGACAACAGAAATACTACTACAATATATTAAGAATTTTCAAAAGTAATATAAAGTAAATAAAAACTGGACAAGTCATTATAGTGTTCTTATTTACGTTAAAACACTTCATTGATGGTTCGTCGATTTCTATCAAGTTATGAGTAATTTCACTTTCGGCTCGACAAAATGAAGAGAGTACGTAGAAATAGAAAAATCAATAGAATTGATATCAAACATAGTCCTCAACGTGAAAGTTTTATTAGGAAATTTTTCTGCAAACAACTAAGTATTTATCAGCAAATAAATCACTCTCTCATCTTTTGCTCATGGGAAATGGTTTGTTACTTCGAAGAAAATTGTTCAGATTCCTTTTTTAAAGTCCTTTTATAAACTTTATAGATATATTTTCAAAGCTAGCTGCTCAGTTTATTAAATAAAAGAGAAAATTTCTTCTTAAATGTTTTACTAAGTATACTAAGAAAACTATTACTACCACTGAATATTTAAATTATTCAAGCGTGATGTAAATGTTAAAAGTGGTATAAGTACACTTCCTTTAGTTCTGAGTACCTATTTAAAGATTTTCAATTGATTATAATGCAAATTAAAAAATATGCAATGAATGGTGAAAATATTGGATTTTCTTCAAAAGTTAATGGGATTGTTTTAGTCCAGGTCAATTTTATTAAATTAGGTAATTGTAATTCAATTTTGGAATTTTTGGATTTGTGCAACTTTTATAAAAACCGAACAATTTTAGATTTTAAATTATAAAAGATAGTTTGAAGAGATCCACATAAAATAACTCTTTAGAATAAAAAACTGATATGTTTCCTTCAATATCTGTAACGTTTTACCTGAAATTTATCTTTAATTTATCATAATTTACAATTTTCAACCAATAGCTAATTTGAGGAGATCCTGATAGATATTTTGAATTCCGATAAATTAAGGTCAAAGTTATGCAACGCAGACCTCAGATATGCTATAACAGATGAACATAAGGAAGTGAAAAGGGAGTTTGGCCTTAAATGACATTGTGCTATAATAAACTAAAGGCAAAAAATATCTGAGATACTCTTCTTAATTAAATTTAAGTAATTAATTTTTTTCTTCAAAAATGTCAAAGTTCGATACATTTAGTTTATTCGTTTTAGAGACAGCTTTATCACATCATGGATGATTTGCTTCCAGTTAATTAGCATAGAAGCTTGTTAACTACTAATGATGACTCTTAGGCATAAAGTTAACGACCAAACCCGACGACTGAAATAACCTGTATTTTTAATTAACCCGATTTCAACTAATTATATGTTCATTAAAAACGTTGTCCATTTAGACCATATTATTTGAAGAATAAATTTTTAATAACAAGGAGTTTTAAATAACTTTCAGTGAAATATTTTCTGAATTCTTTCTAAAAGATCTGGTGAGTTTTTAAATTAGCTTTTGCCATCTCAAGTGTAATAGCTTGGAGAATTGTTATAAGTATAGATTGAAAGAATTTTTTTTAAACCAAATTTCTGTAAATTTATTATGAGTTGATTTTTAAAGGGAAACTTGAGTATTTCCTGCTTGTATTTTTAAATCACTACACAAGTGAAAATTTGAATATGAACTGAATACAGTACTTTATTTAAAGTGGTTATAACTAATGCCAGGTAAATATTCCGATAACTATATTCTTTTGAGAAACTTTCAAGTAATATTGTATTTCTGATAAGGACGAATAGATACTTTTTTTTATTAATAATCTTGTGTCGTCCTCTTATGAATCGAAAAGTATGAGGTATCTAGAATATTTGTACTTTTATTTACCAAAAGAGAACTAACTGTTCGATAATTTTCTAGACAAATTTTTAAATTATAGTCACATAGTATCTCCAAGCGTGTTTCAGTCAAAACATTCACATAGTTTTCAAAACAGAATTCCTTTTGAGAGGGATCCAAACCAGTTATGCGATACAAAATATTTACCGACGATCCATTCTTTGAAATGGATAGATATGACAAGCTTGCATTACTGTGCAAAACAAATATTTTTGAAGATTAAAAGGCGGCCTTTCCTCACCAAACATGTTGTATCATATGTATCGATTTTCTTATCTCTTTTGAGAAAACTTATGGCCTTATAGGCAGAAACCTCTACCAAAAGCCCTGAAATAAATATCTTCCTGTTTCCCGAAGATATGTTGAAGGAAAGAATGATACGATGGCTGACTCAGCTGATATAGGAATGGGGATGCGACAGCAGAAAATCAAGACTAAATCCCTCCATTGCCTTTAGATGAAGGAAAAAATGGACCGAAGACTGCTCTCTATTTTTTAAGGTTGGTAGGGAAAAATGGGGAAATTTAAAAAACTGGACGCGTTCATGTACTGTTATTATCTCGAATACTACCCAAGGTTCTGCAATTGCGTGAAAAGAATACTCCTTGTTCAATATTCAGATGTTTTTTATGATAAAAGTCATTTAAGTATAGTCTTTATCAGGGCCTTATCCAAGAGGGGTTAGGGGCCGTTCAAATATTACATAAGCTAGTTTAGGGTCGATTTTGATTCCCCTCCCCCTTGTCAGCAAAAATAAGAAAACCGCAAACCCCTCCTCTCATAATTACGTATGAAAACTAACTGCCCGACCTTCCCAACTTGCTCTTTTTTTGCACAAAATCTTAGCTGTTCATCTTAGGTATTATCTTAATCTTCTTAATAAAGTTTATAAATCTTAGGTCTTTAGCTACTTTTTTTATGATAACTGTCATTTAGTAGTCTTTATCAGTTCCTTATCCAAGAGGGGTTAGGGAGTTCAACCCTCTCCGAAATTATCTTTAAGTAATCAATTATTTACTGTTTTTCTTTTTGAAACTTCTGAAGAGTACAAGGACACAAGGAACAATCGTTTTCGAGTGTCACCCAATGGGACCCAAATGTACAAAAACAAGTGTGTGGTTACTCCAATGAAATTAGGAAGGGAATTTAATTAACACGACATATTTTCAAAGATTTTTTGAATCGGACGATATTAAACTGAGTGATACCGTGAAACAATCTTAACAATACATTCACGCTTTCACGCCTTGTGTGGCTAATTTACGCATGCCCCTTTTTTTGTGTTTATTGGATTGTTGGGTTCACCGCTAGTCAAAACACTTCTTTTTTCAAAAAAAATTCTGGTGGGAGGAACCCTAGACCCATTTTTTTTTGTTGAGCAAGTATCAACGGCAAAAGGTTTTGGTCTTCATTCATCCAAACAAAAAACTAATAAAGAATGTGTAGGAGTAGCTGCTGAGTCATCTTACTTGTAATTTGATATTGTGAAAAAAATACAATGCCCCGGGCTATCGTCTGCCTTCCAAAAGTAAAATTGGCCAGATATTGTTAAATATTCCAAGTTTTCTTCATTCTTACCTAGGAGTTTTCGTCATCCCCATTCCAAATCTTTCTACAATGACTGTGTCTTCGGAGGAACACGAGAACTCTTTCCTTTCTTTTTTATCTTCGAAAGAAAGTTCTAAAGCGACTTTGGTATTTCGTTTCGTTTTTTCGTTGCAGAGGTCGGTTTTCGGAGTTGTCAAACATCGGTGTGAAGTAAACGGTAAAGTCGGAAGAGTTGATAGAAAGAAGGTGGAGGGTTTTGAAAATTTAAAAAAGCTGTATGAAAGAAATATATTAGCCTTATCTAATGTGGCTTTTGAAAACATAGTACTAAGATTTGATTCTGCCGTAAAAAACGCTTTTCATATTTTAAGGAAACAATATCAATATCGAGCGGGTTTATAAAGATATAGTACAGTACTTATTACAACATATTTCAGTCTGCAATATTTTACAATTAATATCAGATTTGACTTCGATATTTAATTAGTATATCAAACACCTACTGAATCTGAATTGTTATTCAAAACTTTAGAGTCTTCACTTTAAAAAGGTTGTAAGAGTAAACCGTTGGAGATTTCGGCGTCCTCCAATGAAATTGAATTTGGTAGATTACAAGATTAATTTACCACTGTCGTTAAAGATCTTAAACATTATTATTGGATCAACGTCTAGATTCTAAAACAGACACTTACAATCAAAAATATTTACAGTTTTTGACATTATTTAGTCTATCATTTTATTTTAGTTTTTTGTAAACATGAAGGGAAATTAACTTTAATTTTAAGCGTATGATGATAGCATGTATTACATATGGGCTATACTCCTTGTATTTAGGATAGGGATATCAAGGTTTGTTTTTTTATTTCCGTTGCCTTGGTGATGAGGGCATTACAATGAAGGCATTTCGAGGGTATTATAATGGAAAAGAAGAGAGGAATTAATTACAATGATTATAATTTTGACATTTATTGAGTAAAAACGGTTTAGTTGCATTATTTTCGAATCCTGAACAATCATCTTGACATGCTGATTGCTGAATCACCATTAAGAAATCGCAGGTGGCAGAGCCTTCTCAGAAACTCAATACACGTTAAATACACAACTAAAGCAACAAATTCTTAAAGTGGGATATGAATTTAGCCCAATATGACATGTTATACTCCTACTCTAAGAAACGACGACACTAAGCTTGTCATGTATTAATGAAATAAGTCTTTAGTAAAATGTGTACAAAAAGAAAAAATTTCTTCACTAAAGTCTTAAAAGCTTTCGTGTCGGTTGGCAAAAGAGCCCCAACAAAACAGATGGATCCTCCTGTCATTACCCACCGGAACGTACCGGGAGAACTATTTGCCTCCGCGCGGAAGTGTTAAAGCTATGAGGGAGAGAGGGAAGAAGCGGTGCTCCGTCTAATGCGGAGGATTTCCGTTTATTTCCATATACGATCTCTCCTTAAATGGAGTGTGGGCTCTAAGAGTCAGAAAAGGGGGCCATTACGAATTTTTGCAGCTTATTTCCGAAAGTCGTAAACCACTGAATTTTTCGATTCGAGGATGTGAGAAAGTGTAAGTGTTCGCGGGCTGTCATATTTTTTTTCCTGTATGGAAGGAGTCGTGGTTGTCACTTAAAGGGTATTGAGCTGAGCAATCCTTTTGACCATGACCTTCCAACATTTTTATTGTAAGCAATAATGGTGGTTGATAGAATGTGTGGTGCTTTATGGCGGTAAGTCTGTCGTATGGAAGAAACACCTCTACCCGGGATTTCTTTTACTTTTCCTTTAAGATTACCTATAAAGGAGCATCCAATCTGTTGCCGTTAGGCAATCCGGTAAGACCAATGAACCAATAAGAATGAGGCAGAATTGGTGTCATTTTGAAGCATATAACTGTGATAACTCCAATTAATTTTGTCGGTTCGCCCTAACGCTAACGTATACATATAATTAAGATGAACTCATATAACTAATCAATATAATTAAGAGAAACTCTCTATAAGTTCTTTTTTATGTTACATAGGTTTTATAAATGTCATTTTCTCTCATAAAACAGTTTTAAGTTCAACTGTATTACTAGAGTTATTATTATTTTTTTTTGCAATAATATTCGACACAAGAATTTTCTAATGATACGAAAATCGTGTGCTTTTAAGACTGGAAAAACAAATATAATTTTCATAGTTAAAGTCATTATATGGATATAATATGAACTTGATTTCTTTGCTGCCCGCCACTGTAGACCACATTTGACTGCGACCCTCGAGCACTTGTTAGTTGGAAATCCGGAAAATATCTGAAGGAGCACAAAGTTACCTAATCTTAAAGTACTATTTTTTAACAAAATGTATTCAATGCCTTCGATCAAGTATAAAAGTTAAGGACACATAGAAGTAAAGATTTTGATAAACGCTAAAGTTTTTACTCAAAATATTCACGTGAAAAGAAGAGTCTCATAATATCTATCACCATTTGTCTAAAACAAAAAAAAAAAAAATACAGCATTAATTATGTAGAAAAATAAAACTTAATTCGTGCATCACGAAACTGACGAAGCCTATAGAAAGCACCTTTTAAAATTTACGCACTTCACATTCCCATTTTGTAGGAAATCGATGCCAGAAACACTGAAGCCATTTCTGATGTGCACAATCTTGATGTCCCAATACGAAACGCAATCTGAATTTCGGTAGTTTTGGATGGATGTGAATCTCTGACTAGTCTAGTTAACTATCGTAGACAGTCTACTGAATAATCGATAAACGCCACTGAGTATATTGCGACGGTCGTGTGTATAACTTTGGATAGATGTCGGTTGACTGTCTATGCAGTGTTTTCTCCATTGATACAAATTGGAATCTTATGTCAACAGGCTTTGAAATTTGCTTTCATATGTGTTACTGTCTCGTGTAAATCTATGTTCATGATGAAACGTCATAGTTGGATGGTTTTGGATTAAAATGAAATATATGTGTGTATCGGTAAAAATGTGTGGTACTAATACATTTTATGGAATAAGTTCGTTGTAAAATTTTGACAAAATGTGACAGTGTCAAATAAGAAATCAAAATTAAGATTAGAATAAAATGGGACCGATAGAAATCAAATTAAAACAAAACTTCCCTATTGTAGGGTTGCCATACCGGAACCATCATGTAAGAGCAAGGCATGCTCACGTTTCGAGCAACCCTAAGCGTAGTCCAGTCAATATCAATTTTGCTCCGGAAATAATTCATAAAGTTTTGAAATTTGGCACACTTGTTGGGATGGGTCTGGAGGTGTTTCACACAAAAGTCCACTAAATTTGCCCAGGAGGGTTTTCCGCTACGGCCATTTTAGTGGTCAGTTTTTGAAAACGCACGTCGCCAAACCGGCGGTAACGCGCCAATAGTAGAACAACCTGTTTGTACTGGAAACAGCGGGTGCCTCCGGCTGAAAGGCGACTGGTCTGGCGCATTTCTTGTTTGGCGATCATGGACAATGCGGTAGTATTCTCTAATGATGAGATGCTTAACTAGAATATAATACATTTTTTTTTTTACTCAGATCTCAGAAACAATTTAAGATAATCAATTGAGCTTTGAAAATAAAGTTTTAAGTAATTTTAATAGATTTTTAAGCTAAATACATCAGGCAAAGTAAAACCTGATATAAAATTTATTAGTGTTCCTGACGCTAAACTATATTTTACATGTAGAGATTAACAGCTGTAAATGAATATTTATTTCATATTCTTGCAATTCTCCTTAAACAAGAAAGTATTTCTTGATCCTATGAAAAAAATGTTTCAAGGGAACTAAAAAATAACGCATTTGTTATAAATACAAATGAATATTTTAATTAATAATATAATGCCCTATAATAATTTCCAAACAATCGTAAGCTGCATGGAAATAATAAAAACAAAATCACTCTTGGAGATAAGTGTAAAAAATACAGTAAATTATATTTTACATGTAGATTAACAGCTGTAAATGAATATTTATTTCATATTCTCGCAATCCTCTTTAAATAAGAAAGTATTACTTCATCTTATCAAAAAATATTTCAAGGGAACTGAAAATAAACGCTCTGTGATAATTAATGTTCAGATTATTTTGACTAATTTTTTTCTAGTTAATATTGTTTAAATGATTTCAATACAAAAATGGGAAAATAAGTGTGCATTTTTAATTGTTCAATATTCACAATTCCTGTAGAGTTTTTATGAATATACAGTGTAAACCAAGAATAATAAATGTACAAATAAATTTTCATCTCATAAAGGCCAATGATATTTTATTATAAACTATCGTTAACAACGTAAAACTATATTAGTAAAGGTTTGGAGAAAAGTGTATAAAACATCCCTGAAAATTCCATTAAACGTTTCCAAAAAGCTTGTGTTGCACAAAATTATTTGTTTCAAAACTCAATGAAATTTTAAGTTTCACCTTACAGCTGAGGATGCGTATTTTCTCAATACGTATAAATATAAGTAGCGATTTTAAGACATTTTCCAAATACATACTAATGGCTAATATTTAAGCCCGTATCGATCCAATTAAGAAGGATTACCTCTGGTAATTCAAAGTTGAAATACTATTTTATTTGTTTTAAATAGTCTAAGTTAACATGGTTTATTCATGTAACTCTACATCTACATAAACTGTGTATGTTATGAGATTCGATGAGACTATGAAGTATTATTTTCTATTTTTAATTAATAATATTAAATTACTGTTGACACAAAAATAGTTAGTACTAAATTAAAGCATTTAACAGCACGCATGTTAATTACTAGAAGAAATATGCTTAAAAAACCACAGGTTTCAGTAGGATAGAAGATAAAGAGGATATTTATTGTAACAAATTGTATTTTTTTATTCTAAAACATATTTTTCTTAGATAACAAGGGAAGTATTTAATAAAAATTTTGATGTAGAAGAAAAAACATGTCTATAAAAAACATATAGGTTTTCATAGCTATCAGTTTCAACTTAAAATTTTGGAACAAAGTATATAACTTTGTACAACAAATCTTTCAGGAAAGCATTTTACTGTTATACTTTTCAGGGATATTTTTAACACTTATTTTCTCCATAAATTTTTATTTTATTAATATACTGAATACGATAGTTTGGAAATTACTCTGGGGCTTTTTTAATTGAAATATTCATTTGTATTTATAACAAAGCGTTATTTTTAGTTCCCTTGAAATATTAATAGGATTAAGTAATACGTTCTTTCAAAAAGAGATAATTGCAAGATTATGAAATAAATATTCATTTACAGCTGTTGAGCTACCAAATCTTTATGTTTTATGTAGTTATAGATAGTTCATAATAAAATATCACTGGCCTTTATAAGATGAAAATTTATTTGTTACATTTAATATTCTTGGTTTACACTGTATATTCATAAAAACTCTACAGGAATTGTGAATATTGAACAATTAAAAGGGCACACTTACTTTTCCATTTTTGTATTGAAATCATTTAAACAATATAAACTAGAAAAAAATTAGTCAAAATAATCTGAACATTAATTATCACAGAGCGTTTATTTTCAGTTCCCTTGAAAATTTTTTTGATATGATGAAGTAATACTTTCTTATTTAAAGAGAATTGCAAGAATATGAAATAAATATTCATTTACAGCTGTTAATCTCTACATGTAAAATATAATTTACTGTATTTTTTACATTACACTTATCTCCAAGAGTGATTTTGTTTTTATTATTTCCATGCTGCTTACGATAGTTTGGAAATTATTATGGGGCATTATTTTTTAGTTCCCTTGAAACATTTTTTCATATGATCAAGAAATACTTTCTTGTTTAAGGAGAATTGCAAGAATATGAAATAAATATTCATTTACAGCTGTTAATCTCTACATGTAAAATATAGTTTAGCGTCAGGAACACTAATAAATTTGATATCAGGTTTTACTTTGCCTGATGTATTTAGCTTAAAAATCTATTAAAATTACTTAAAACTTTATTTTCAAAGCTCAATTGATTATCTTAAATTATTTCTGAGATCTGAGTAAAAAAAATGTATTATATCCTAGTTAAGCATCTCATCATTAGAGAATACTACCGCATTGTCCATGATCGCCAAACAAGAACTGCGCCAGACCAGTCGCCATTCAGCCGGAGGCACCCGCTGTTTTTGGCGACGTGCGTTTTCAAAAACTGACCACTAAAATGGCCGTAGCGGAAAACCCTCCAGGGCAAATTTAGTGGACTTTTGTGTGAAACACAGAGAAGTCGGACGTGTGTTTGTGTGATGGTAAGGGAATGCCATGGGGGAAGCAGCAGCGTTGTGTATGTAATTGTTCTTGTTCCTGTGTCCAGTCGGCTAATAAATAGATGTTTGTCTTGTTAATCGTGTGGTTGCTGGCTGTTCCCCATAAAGTGGTGCCAGAAGTTGGCGAATCGTCGTCTTACGTCTAACCATCTGCTAACGGCTAGCTCTGAGAATGGCTACTAAAGTCCGATTCAGGTTGATTTGGAAATCAGGTTGTGAGTTTTCTTATGATTTCATGTATGATTTATGTGTTTAAGTTTAAGAAAAAAAGTTAAAATTGTGACAATAGTAATATTTCCCCCACACTAACTAGAAAAAAGCAACCCCTCGACAGAGAGGTTTTCAAACCATTTTAAACTGGTTACAGTGCTAGGAATCATTGACAAGTACATTTACTACATTCGAAAATGTTTGAAAGCGAGCAACCAAATATGATCAGGCTGAATCAGTTCGGAGAGCCTTCCAATGAGCCTTCATACGATTTAAATCTCATCAGGGTATTCTCAGTTTCTTAAAAGAAGGCGTATAACCCATTAAATAAGAAATAAACTAAGAATTTTTTATATACTCGTAGGTCCACTCTATACTTATTACACTTGAAACTTGTGCATTGAATATATTTTCAGTTCTTTTTCTTTCATGAATTACGTATTGAAATAGTTCAATTAAAATGCCAAAAAATATATGCTGTGTATGAAAAGCTAAAGTAAAGTATCGAGGGAAAAAGTTGATTCTTCAGTTTATTTCCAATAAATAAAAAATTACAGTGTAAAAAGTAAAATAGTTCTGAGGTACATCAGGTTTCCCCTATATTCATGATTTATATTAATAGCAGAACTATACTTCGGGATTTCTTGGGATATTTTAGAACAATCGAGATGTTACACAAACGAAAAGTGAACTAATGAGGGTTTTTTTTTTTAATGATGACCGTAATTTTGATCTTGATTAAAGTTTCTAATAAATTTTGAATGTCATAATTATTTGTCAACTTAATTGTAGAAGTGTGTACGGATGTTAGATAATTTTTTAAAAAAAATACAACTAATCTTTTTGACCAGTGACCAGTGACCAGTGACCCAAATGTTTTAAAGTTTCAATCCTTGATCAAAACTAATAAGTGTTTGTTTTCGGGATAGAGTAATCAGCATTGGTACATACATTATTAGATTTTAAAATAACATCCTTAAGCCTGAAAAGTTTAATCTTTTGGAAAACTAAATTGTTTTAAAACATCTTTACCCCTCTACTGACAGCTAAGACATAGGCAGGCGCCTCACAGTTTGAAAAATGGCCCTATGTAATTAGTCTTCTCTCGGAGAAGTTTCATAATGAGAATATTTTAAAATTTCGACTAATTAGCGATTTTACAGTTCAATATTTCTCCCTTTCAGAGTAATAATTTTTAAAATTGTTTTCACAAGAGAAAGTAATTATGCGCTACAGATTCACCCTCGTAACGTGAATGTTATGAGTGTGAATAATTCCTGCTACATTCTCTAACACCCAATTACTTATCCACTAAAGCAAAATTCCTCTCAAACCCGGCATCCCGTGTCCACCCGAGCGAGCCAATAAACCTCCTTTTAGCCAACTTCCCAGAAAAACGATGGAAAATTAGGCAACGGCTTCTCAAGGGTTAAGTGCGTTAACTAATTGAGGCGTTGGCAGTTCCGCTATCGAGTCTATTTGTAGCGGCGGATTGGCAACACCGAATAGTTCATTAGCAGCAGCGCCGCGGCGATTAGCTTAAGAATATCGCTTCGAGTTCCTCGAAACAATAAGTGCTGTGTGCGCGAACAGAGATTCTTTTCTGCTTAAGAGGTTCTCTCTCTTTTTTTGAGCTTATGTAGGCTTCGAAATGCATGTGTTGTGAGGCTATTTTATCTTTATTTGACTGGTGATTGCATGTTGCAGTGTTTTTTTAATGACTTAAGTGGGTGCTTGAACATTAAAAAAGGATTGAGATTGAGAAAGTGATAACTATGGATGGTCTTTAAATAAACGAAATTGTGTTACAGATGTTATGACTTCATATCAGAAATATTAGTTTGGGTCATTGCGTTTTGTTGTTTGCTCTCATTAAATTTGATCCAATGAAAAGTTTGTTGTCTCAATTCCTGCACCAAATTACTAGATAAAAATAAACTGGTCTGAGCATTGAACTCAAAATTCAAGTTATAGTTGAATTGAGTTGTGAATTTTTTTTTTCAGCAGTTGCTTTTTACTGTTATAAAAATAAAGAAAATTCTATACATTTAGTTAGACTTTTTAAGTACATACTGCATATCAGTGTTTTTCAAACAGTGTAAAAGTAAGGATGAAAACAGCATCATGACATTCTTCTGGACGGACTTGATCAGTTTGATAAAGACTGTGATCTAATCAGGGAGCATGATATTTTTGATAATGTAATAGAATCAAGTTCAGTTAGAAAACAATAAAAATTAATTTAAAGTTTTTTATGGAGTATAAATCACCAAGATCTTTCAAGCAAAAGTACAACGTCATTGAAATGACGTGGCTAGAAGTGAAAGTCATTGAAACAATTTAATGTAATTTTTTATGATAAATTTACCAGTTCTAAACTGACACATTTTATTGATTCGTCTAATAATAACATTTCTTTAGTTTCTTTAGTTTAGTTTTAGTTTATACTTACATTAATTTTTTTCCTCTCGCGTTAAATAGACACTTTAACGTCTAAATCGATTGCGCTGTAACGTGCGTGACTTGTTTCACGCAAGTCAAAAAAAGGTAAAGGTCCTGCCACCTAGTTGTCACGCACGTCATTTTTGACTGCCAAATGATGAATGTCACCGGAAAATTAATTTGATAAGGTTTTCATGCAAGATTGTCATCGCTATTTCGTGTGATCCAGTAATTGCTGGCAATTCCAGATCTGATACAATGTAAAGTGATTCCAGACAACACGATACTTGCAGTGAGTTACAGTTAACTTCCGATTATTCGCGGCTATAGATAAACAACACCTGCAGAATCACGCGCCAGTCGTTTTGGATTAAAAGCCCTAATTTATCGTAAGTTCACATTTTTTAATGTGTTTTTAGTACATAAAATACCAAATATTTTTACCGTATTCCTTTTTATGTGCAATACAATAGAGTTTTTAATCTAATAATTTTCTTATTTCTTCAGTGTAAGACATTTTCGTTGGTTATCTGCGATTTTGACAAAGGTGGGGTAAAATGGATATAGGGGATTTAACAGTTTATATTAATAAAAAATATTGTATTTTTTTCTTAAAACAATAAATTACGGTTTCTATCTACCTCATTCTTTGGTCCTCTGTTTGTTCTACAGAATCCTCTTTACTCGTGACTGCACAATAAGGTTAAATCGAACACAATTTCCCATTTTGTCGTCTCGAATATCTAAATATCCTGCCCTTTGGATCGTGATTTAACCAATCTCAGCGTTTACTACTCTGCTTATCTTCGGACTATTGAAAACAGGATCATACGCACTCTACTGCTTTATAAAGCTTTATGTATCCTGGGCGTAGACTTAAAAAGAGAAAGATTGAAGTCGATCTTAAGAACTTTTCGATTGTTGATTGAAAAAAAACTTTCGATCGATCGATCGAGTGGAAGATTTATAGGTACAAAATGAGTGTCGACCTTAAGATCTAATATTTGAAATTTCGTGAAAAGAAAATTTTGATATCATAAATGCTTACCACTACTTACTAACACTCGAAAATCACTGTAATGAAGCAAAATTCTAAAGAGATTGTTAGATGAATAAAGAGAATATCCAACGCACGCAATCGAAAACAACAACATTGATTTGATCACGTGAGATAGGAATACACGTGCTTTTCGAGTTGAGATGATTGTTCAAAACAAAACTATTTACTATAATAGACTGCAACTTAAGTTGACCCTACGACGTCACTAAGAAACAAAGTAGTTCCCAATGCGTGTCTGAATTTTGAGTGAAATAAAGAACGTCAATTTAAAAAAAATGATTATTTTGTTAAACCCATGCATATATAGCGCTTTTCAATCACGATTTGCATACCGAAACTCCTCTTGACAATCCAGCAGGCTTTGTGTTTACCGATTTCTCCTTCCGCATTTGTGACGTACTGGGTTCAAGAAACGTTGCTGTTGTGTATACCATTATTGGGATGCGCGCGCACGTATGTTTCGTCTATGTATATTCCATATTCCATAGAGGAAAAATAGAAGTGGAGTGAGCATTACCAATCAATCGATTTCGAAAAAGAGTACCCGAGATTAACAGGGCTTCTGGCAACGAGTTGGCGCGCGCGCGATATCACTTGACGACATTAGTCATGACGTCACTTGCTTGTTTGGAAACGTTGATTCCATCCGTGATTGGATCCGTACGGATTTACTTCCAAGCACGGAACCAATCACATTGAAATCAACACGTTTCCAAACAAGCAAGTGACGTACACACTAATGTCGTCTATTGAGGTGCTTGCAGTAACAAGGAGCTAACTCTAATATTAAAAGCTGCCGGAGTTAGCTCATTGTTGCTGCAGCACCTCAATATCAAAAATAGTACAGGCTTGCGCTGAAGCTTGGCGACCAAACGCGACGCCAAGAATGTACGCACTATAACCATGGCCATCTAGACTCATAAGGGCATAGAAGCTCGAAATCGTGACGGGAAATAGTAGGCAAGACGTCACTTTTCAACAGCGCAAGGTACAAGATTTCGGACTGGAGTTGCGCAGTTGTCCAAAAAAGCTATGAAGAGTGACGTCTTGCCTACTATTTAGCGTCATGATTTCGAGCTTCTCTGGCCTTATGAGTCTAGGTGACCATGCTATAACACTGAACGGTATACAAGTTCGACAGTGAAAACAATGTCCAGTTAGACCGCCCTTCCGTGACGGCGGCCAGTGTTTGCGGCATAATCACATGATAGGATAATCACATATAATCACATATCACGGTATAATCACATCATATCGCGCGATGGAAGCGACTGGGTTCCCATTTCATTCCGCTACTCGCCCATTTGCCTTGATATCATTCTTTTAGGAGGACACTCCAAATGTTCAAGCGAGCAGCTGACGTCTATTCTACCATCTTACAGCCAGTTGACGCGTTTTTTCTTCTAGATATTGGGTCAACTATAATGTAACAAATTTTCAGCCGGGAGGAAATGACTGAAAATTTTAATTTTTTCTGCCGAATGATATAATTCTTCAAGGAGGAAACTCCAATGTTCAAGCTTTTGGGGGGCTTCCACCGCTCAACCCACTCACGGAACCGCAGCTGATGTTCACGAGGCTTTATGTTACAACTCTCTGAAGCATTCCACTAATTATCGCTTGAGAGGAAATTGGTCACCGAAATTGTCACTGGCTCGTCCCGTACTATGAAAATTATCTTTTGTCTTTATGAAAATTATCTCAGTTAGACACTCTTTAGAGTTACCATTGCTCTCTCCAGTCTCCACCAGTATCTCTCCTCTATAGTAGTATTATATTCCATGGTTTATCATCCTGTATATTTCAAGCTCTCACGATGCCAATCTTCCACAGAATAAAAACGCCAATGTCCAACAAAAGACGCAAAAGAGGGAACCCACATAAAGCAAATACTTATATCCCGTTCTAAAATCCCTCCCCATCCAAAGCTAATAAAAGTGTTTTTCTTTTAATTAGGCCTCCTCCCATTTTCGGTCTCCGCTGAAATTTTTAAAAGGCTCTTCCTTTACCCTCTCCCTCTTCAAGATCTCATTAGGGAGAAGACGATGCTCGCTTTACAGGCCATAAAGCGCCATGGCTTCAAAAGAGAGGACAACTCTCTCGGCTTTATCCTTATTTTTTATGGTAATGCCCTCGAAGCTGCTGAAGTATCGCGCTTGAAAAGAAGATAGTTATTATTTGTGTAATGAAGGGTTTTTACCGATTTCTCTTTTCCTTTTTTTTTGCATAGATGTGAGGAGTAGGAAGTAAACTAGGTTGCTTAACGATTTGAGTTTTTTTTTTGTGGATTTCGTGTCGTGATGAATCGATGATTTTCAAAATGTTTGAGATGAGTACCTGTGTTAATGATCCCTTTTCTCATTGTTTAAGGTTTTGAAAATTAACTTGTGTGTCTTTCAAATGCCTTGAGTGTGCACTGTGCATTATTGGTTGCTTTTATGCGTATTCAGTGAAGAATCATTTTAAAGCAAGAGCTTTTGTTTTAAAAATTTGCGCATATAGCCTTTGTTTTTATATACTGTAGGCTTAAAATATAACTTCTGTTATTTATAACATTATAAAAATTTCGTAATCTATCATGATGTAGTAAAATGTCAGTTTTTTGAACCCTTGCTTAAAAATTCATAAACTTCTTGTAATTTATTATGCGATTTCTTTGATGTTTAAATTCTAATTAGTGATCTTCCTTCGTTAGAACATCAGAAAAGTTTCTAAAGTTACGGGATTATGGGCGGCCTCTTTTACAAGGTTCAAGAAGTTAATACCTCCTCAAATATTGAAGATGTTTTCATGAAACTTTTTCCTGTGTTTTTATTTTGATATTGCGCAAATTTTCTAACTATTTTTTATTTATCTCCTTTATTTTTTAATTAACTTTTATACTTTCTTATTTTGTCGCTAAGAGCACTGCAAGTCATATCAATTGCTCTAGCGTAGTCACTTTAACCATAACGGCCTTATTCACCAACTGGAAAGAAGAGGTTGTGTCGTCACAACATCAATCTCTCCCAAGGTTTGTAGAGAGATTGGTTGGCTCATCCGTGACGTCACCAGATGGGAAGAGGGTGCTCTGCCAATGGCAATGCTCGTACAGCTCTATACGAGCATTGCCATTGGCAGAGCACCCTCTTCCCATCTGGTGACGTCACGGATGAGCCAACCTTATCTCTCTACAAACCTTGAATCTCTCCTATTTTTAAAGTTACAGCTACAGCTACACGCGATGTGCACAGAGCTACGCCAGCGACGCCACAAACCTAAGGTTAACCTGGAATCAAACTTCTAATTGGTCTAAGGGAAACAACTTTTAAGCCAATCAGAGTTAAATCCCTTAGGTCAAGTTGGTGAATACAGCCGTAAGAGACGTTGTTTTAAAAAAATGCAGTGAAACAAACTTTTGACATTAGTTTTTAAAAAAGAATAATTTGTGATAAGACTTGTGTCGTTTGTAGTGCTTACTTGGTTTTAACCATATTGTGGGGCAAAGCGGTTTTTGACGAGCTTTTGATTTTCAGTAATAAACCATTATTCGGTTCAATCCGACGCTATCGTGTATTTTTGTTTTATACATAGTTCGATAGCTCACCTCTTATAAATAAATCAATTTTGTAATTACCATCAAACAATAACCAAGATTTTTGAGCAGTCAAAGCTAACTCTCCCCTATAAGTATTTGAAAAATTTAAACAATTTTTTTTATTCATTAAAAGTATCACAATACACTTTTACTACATTCTATACAATTACCTATTACACCATATTGTGTTTTTCATAGGCCATTCCATTCATCAAAAATACTTTTTCCCCTAATCAAGCAAACTCATACGTTGCTCATGTGCTTTAACTTCGTCATGTTGCTTTTTCATTACAACCTTAAAATTTATCACATTGAAAGTACATAAAGTCGTGTTTACATACATAATTGAAAATACCTTAACAAACAAAGTAAATAGAAAAACGCTATGAGAGAAGCTAAGCCTGTTTCCCGTAGATATTTTCTCCTTACAATAACTCGCTTTTCCCCAGCTCATTCATCGCTTAAATAAGCCGGGGAATCTAACGAAAAGTGATTTTTTCCGGAGCGGTCACGCAAGTCGAGGGAACATCCGTCACGCCAACGCCCTCAATTTGGCGAGAGACTTGAAGCTGAGCCAAAAGTTAATCCCCACAGTAGCATCATCGGGAATTTCTGACATGTATCTGGACTTGAAACTATAAAAGCGTATTCCGTTAACTTTAGTTTTGAAAAACTTTTGACTTTTTTTTGAAGGTTTAGAGAAACTGAAGTAACGAAAAAAACTTTGATAAGGTATATAGTACATGTGAGTGGATAATAGAATGATTACGAGCAAGTACCCAGTGTTTGATAACTATTTAATAACACGTCACATCCTAAGGTTAAGGGTCATGTATGGCAAAAAAAAATTGTGGCCTAATGATTTTTTTATCATCAATTGTGGTTTTTTATATGTTATATAGCTGTATAACTACAATATCCATGGTAAAATAACCTAGAGTTGAATTTTTAAGGCTAAGAATTGAAAATTTGAAAAAACTTAAACTTTCTGTCTGATTTTTTCCAATTTAAGTATGTTCCTATTTAGGTCAATTCTAAGGGAAAACAGTTTTAATCACTTCTTTTGCAGTTAATGTGCGGTTTTAAGCAATGTTTAATTTTTTTTATCATCAAAATTTTTATTATAATTTTTAATTGATATACTGATTTTGTATCAAATAAATTGTTACATTCGTATTCAATACTGAAAAATAGTCTATGAACAATTGAACATGTGTCATACTTCTCAATAACTATTATTTGATTTTTTTTTTTTGCGCATTTTTTAAAAATTAAAAAGAATTAAATTGTCCTCCGTTTTGTCTGATTTTTAGTATGTTCTTATTGAGGTCATTCCCAAGTAAAAACCGTTGAAAAACATAATGTTCCAATTTTTTACTTATTAGCTTGCAGATGATATATTGTTTTTTCGGCATACTGTCTACTAGCAAGGAAAAACTAGTTTTACAGGGACGAAAAGCTTCCATATGAAGTTAAAATCCAGTGAATCAAAAATAGTAATATTAACTTAAATTTGTTAGTGGTAATTAATCTTCTTTCTAATCGTACCTTTTCGACAAGATATTTTTCATATCTTATCTCGCTCTAAATTACCTTTGAGTTTTTCAGCATCTTACCAACTTTTCCAAACCGTACATAGAAAAAGTTATCTGGATAACATAATAATAGAGTGTTTTCAGGTGACGTCACAACCGGTTATTTTCTTTTAACTGTGTATCTTCTGTAGGGCTTTTAACTGTTGCTAAGGCTATTGTTTATGTGTTGCTAAGGCGGTTTTTAGGTATGGGATCAAGTGATTGCAAATGCTCCAATAGAAGAATTCCACGGCTAGTCATTTTCTGTAACTGTTAACCTCTGTAGGGCAAAAAACTGTAACTACTATGTTGCTAAGGCCGTTGTTAGGTCCGAGTCATGTGATTGAAAATGCTCTATTGAACCATCAAAATTAGATTTTTATCAATCTCTTAATGAATTATAATTCTTCATTTATTTTTGAATGTTTATTTTTATATTATTATTATTTATTATTATTTTATTATTATTAGTATTATTATTATTATTATTATTATTATTATTATTATTATTATTATTATTATTATTATTATATCTTTAGGTTATAACCTATAGATATTCCCCTACTTAAATTAGTAAACAAAACCAAAACATGGACTATGTTTTGTATCGATAAAAAGCATTAAAATTTACGAATTGTCAAATTTAAGGTTAATAAAATCTAAGAAAGACATACTCCATTGTAAAAAAAATTTTTGCACTGTACTGAAAATTGCTTTTGACAGAAAGGGATAAAACAAGCCTTGAAAAGTATTACAAAACAATTTTACAATGAAAAACTTCAGGAAACTCTCAAATAAATCGAGATATTTCGTGCATAATTCGAAAAAGTTACCAATCTCCTTGTAAAGAGACGTTCATAACCAAAGTAAAAAATGGCGTGACTTTGAAGAACAATTTCAGATGAGTGCAAACTTCTGACCAACATTCCTAAACATGTCAACACATTCTCCCTTCCCAATATGACTTCTACTGGTGCTTGTTTCTCATTCCAGGAATAGAATCGGGAGCTGAAGAAATATCTCATAACTTTAACTCGGAGGCAAATAAATAAATACAACTCTCTCGTGCATTTTCAGAATGCGCCGAAGATGATCAGAAGGAAGGATTCGGTGTGGTATTTCGAAATTGGAATTCGATAGGAACTTATTCCCTCCGTTCGATGTCAATATGCCGTGTTCTAATTTCGAATCGGGTATTAAAGGGGGAAAGGAATAGTTAGTGAAGCCGGCGCAGGTGTTCTTGAGAGGAAGTTGTCTGGTTTGGAAAGTTCGCTGTTTTTCTATTTTGTTCTGCAAATCTTATTCTTTGTATAAAACGGTTTAACTTGGCGAGTGAAAGGAAGAAGATTGTTAATACAAAGAAGAAGAAGACAGCTTAGGATTTTTTGATTAAGCAGAATGATACCAAATTCGTAGTAGGTGCAAATTTCTAGAAGAGGTCGACAGCCGCAAAACTATTCGGAATGACATATAAGAGAGTGATGTAGCTAGCTCAATGCTGAGATACAGGGTAAAATAAAAGATATGCAATTGTAGGGAAACGATAGGGGTACGATTGGCTTTAATGTATTCTAAAACCGTAAAGGTTATTTACTTTAAAAACCGTTTTCATACTAGATGTTACAATACAATAAAGCAATGAAGTTCGTCCTTGTATGTATGCAACCAAAGCTTCGTTTTTAATGCAATATGAGATGGACCAGAAAAGGCAAATGCTTAGGAACATTTTTAGAACACGTCGAATCAGGAAAATTGACATGACACCCAAACTTTAATTTTAACATTTTATCTCCAGTGGTTTACTCACATTAGTTTCTATTCAACAGATTCCGATCATCAATTATTAAAACTATTAAATTAGTTACTAAACAAGATAAATACGTACTAAATGGTAGTGATAGTGATAATTTTACTTATAAATTTATCGAAACTAAATTATTTTATTCAGGCATTTTTTTGTAAATTATATTTAAACTTTTTTATATGGGTGTTCGGGGTGCTACTGTCTATTATCTAGCTCTTCTGTCAGGTAAATGTATGTATTTCTGTATGCTAGAGTAATTAATATTACTACTAATAATAGTAATGATAATAAAAACAAAAATAAAAACAATATTTATTGGTATAGCTTCTTAGGGGAATGATTTCGACCATATTTTTCTGATTATTATCTTTGGATTTTTCACTCCTCCCTTTTAATCTCTATGAATTTTAAATCACATATTATGTCTTTGACCAGTCATAGATATCATGCCGAATATCCATTCCCCCTACACCGAGGCACAATCCTCAGACTTCAGCGACACCGGGGGTTGAATTTAGCCCGTCCACCACTCAGTAAATCAACATACATTTCAATTATCCAGGGCGGATTTAATCCACCATCAAGGGTAAGTTGCCGATCTGGGAACCAGATGAATCGCTATCGAAACGCCGGTCTGTTGGAATGGGAATTGATTAACGGAGGAAGTCCGTTTAACTAGGGTTGCTCATGTGTATAGAAGATTGGGAGAGGGGTGGGCAATTATACTGCTTTTCATTAAAATCCGTCAGATTTCTATGAACCTTTTAAGGGAATAATTACTCGTAGTCTCTTTAGGGTTCATAGTATTGTTAATGTTATAGAAATTCTTCTTTGATAGCTCACAAATGGATATTTCAAGGGGGGGATCATTTTGATAAAGATCGATATTGTCAGAAGGATGCTGTTCTGCAGTAAAAGCCACTTTAAAAAATATTAATTATTTTGTTTCCTAATTACATACGAAGTTCAACCCCCCCCCATTACTTTGAAGTGTTACTATCGGTTTATTTGGTGTTTTAATCCAGGGTATTATCGCTTAATTATTTAAAAAACTGCGTCATAACATAACTGCATCATACCAGTTTTTTAAATTTGTGGATATTTTAAAAAATTGGTGAACAGAATAGTTCACATTTTTTACTGGTTGGTTTTTTTCTTTAACTTCTTTATTTTTTAACTGCTTTATTTATCCGATAGAACACTTATAAGTCATTTTAAAGGATTCACATATTCATATTATTCACGTCACTGAAGAGATAAAAATTACTTCTATTACTCTACCCACTTCTGTACGATAATGTTCATTTTTTAATTCCCTTTTCTCTTGTATTACAGAAATAACAAACTAAAAAACATATTAGGAGTTAAGGAAGGCATTGTGACTTTTTTTATAAAAAAAAACTTGCATTGTGACATCTGAGAAGTTTTTAAATTTGTGGACATTTTTTTTATTTTGGTGATCATAATAGTTCAAATTGTAATCCTAAATACCTACAAAAATATTAGGTAAAGGTGATTCTATGAATCATTTTAATGGATTCACGTTATTCACTTCACTGAAGAGATACACATTATTTCTATAACTCTAATACCAATGCCATACGAATATGCTCATTTTTACCCATCTTTCTCATGTATCATAAAAATAACGAATTAAAACAACAGATTAGAAATGATCAAAGGAAAAACTATCCTTAGAATGCAATTTGACATTATAAATATACTTTTAAAACAATTTTCTTTCTAAAATCAACCCATAATGAAATATGCACTTCGCTACAATCTCTCAGGACTACCTTTTATGGGACACAAAAATGCATAAAGTCATAAGCCGGCTCGGATGAACATAGTCAGCGGCACAAAAATAATTTAAGAACAAATTACCAAAAAGAAAACTCTTTTAAAAAAGAATCTCTTCCCCAGACTTTCTCTTTTTAATAAAAAACGAGTAGTCGTACAGGCTGCAGTCTTTGGTTTCGTCGAAAATAAAAAGAAACAAAACCTTGGAGAAGAAATTAAATTCTCGATAGAATATATTAAAGAAGTCGACCAGAGTAAAAGAGGGAATCCCGTCTTGGATTCGAGCGAGAATGCCGATTCCCATGGCAGTCGAGTTGAGTTGAGGTGACTTCCAGTGCAGGAGGGAGCATTAAAATAATTTCCCTCAAAAAAAGAGGCAGTTTTCCCGAAACTGGAGCTTTTCCCTATAAAACCCTTTCTGAGTAAATAGAAAACTCGGGGCCCCATCCCAAGAAAAAGGTACTTTTTAAGACATGAAAAGGGGGGAAAGTGATTTTCGAGGCTTGTTTTTGTGCCACGTTGCTTAGCAACCGCATTTGATGTGATCGTTTAACGACAACGAGTTGTAATCTTCTATCTCTTTACCATATCGCTCAAAATATTGACTTCCAACTTAACAAGGGTAAGTAGATGAAGGTCTTTTCCAGCTCGTGCATATGCTACTAAGCCGTCTATATAGAATGCATTATAACAGTTTTAAATGCTTTATTAAAACATATAGTGTCATTTAAGTGTCCCCTCCATATGATTTCCAGTGAATAGCGAATATTGATTTATTTGACTTCATAGTACTAGTATTTAATCTTTTACAGCTTTGGAAAGGTTTATTACTTACTGAAAGGTTACTCAGAAGAGGAAATAGCTCCATTAAAAATTTTTACTTGTCAAAAATGATTTCAAGTAAAGATTAAAACGTGCCGGTTTCATTTAGCACTGAATAAGGATCATGATTAAAAGGAATATTTTAAAGGACAAAATAAAACGTTCCCGTCCTTTAAAAAGAGTCTTCAAAATTAATATTTTCTTTTATCTTAAATGTTAAATAGTAAATTTATTACTTTAAACGCTTTTTAGTGAAATGCCGGACTGAGATACCTATCCACAGTATACGTAGATACGTGGTAATTTTTGTCACACCAGTTAAGGGTTATATCCCCAATACCAGAGGAGGAAAATTTGTTCGGTGTACTACCTTCATTTATGAGTAAATTCTAACTTAACTCATCCTACCAAAAGGTGAAAGGTGTTGAGAGTTATGTTCTCAACCATCTCTATTTAGTTATAGGGTCTTAATTGGAATTTCATCTATTAGGGAAGGGAGGGAGACCACTTAATGTACCCTACGCATAACCTTTGGCTCTGCTCCGAAGAATTTAAGCTTTGAAATTCTCGCTTCAATACCAACTCCATAGGGATAACTCGAGAATAGCGAGTGTTGGATTTGATATGCTAGAATCGTCATTCAGTTTGAGAAGACTAGTGGATCATGTACGCTCTAAGTTATTTCCATAAACTAAGTAATTTCCGAAGAGTAGAGCTTTTCTTCCAAAAAAATATCTGAAATTCAAAACCCTTACACAAAGCCATTAGTTAATTATCTATCATTACTTAATTTACAAAAAGGCAGCATTGGTGACAGTATTTTTTATTATTGTATTCCAAAGGATACGTGTAAACTTTAATTACGTTAATATTTTCTGAATTTTGATGTTCTTAAAAGCATTTCTGTTAAATGAGTTGGTTATCTTTCGGATAGCAAACAAGATACGTTAACTTTTTAAAAATCATTTCCCCCTTCCTTAAATTTATATTAGCAGCAAATTTTGTTTTGTTACTTTATTTCGTTTGGGATTTTTAAAGAATTTTAAATCAAACTAAATTCTTCAACTTTTTCATTTAAAAAAAAAGAGACTAGAAAAACCATGAAGCACTTTTATATTATTAGAGAAAATGAGCTTAAAGTAAAACGTTTTTCAAATAATCCCTAGCTATTCAATTTTAGGATTACTCAAATAGTTTTACTGAGTGAAGAAAAACGCTATCATTTTTTTTTTAATTTAAATTTTTAATGTTCCTGTCTCATTTTAAACAACGTCTGAATAATGTTCCATATACAGGGGATGACAGTAAAAGTGTTTAACTTTTGAAAACACAGTTTTTAAAAATTTAATTCTAATAAAATAAAAGAAATGTAGATGAAACACAAAAGCTTTAAATAAAATTTTTATGATCAAAATAACGTTAATCAAGTTAGAATATTTTTTGTTCCCTTTTCGAGTTTTAAAGGGTATTTAATAAGCAATTTAAAACAAGTAATACAAGTATATTTTGATGTTAATAAAAGAAATTGTTTTGTTAAATATAAAACGGGTTTCTAATTATTTATTAGCAAATGTGTCTTCCTCGAATAATTGAATTTATTAAAAGCTCTCTTTTTTTTTAAGAACGTGTTTTGGAAAAATGAAAGATATGAGATCACTTTTAATTTCCTAAAGAAAGCTTTTAAGTACTAAAAAATCATAATTATCCTAATACTAAGCTCCTTCAATTCCTTTTCCAAACACGACTTCCAAAAAAAAGTTCTCTGTGATATTTCACTATTGTCACGTCTTTCCTAAATTGAGGTTCAAGATATCGAAGAAAGTTTTAAGACAATTGTTTTAAGATATAAGACACTTTCGTTGAAAGAATTTTAAGCAGTTATGAAGAAAAGTAGGCATGAGTGTTAAGTGCAATAACTATATTTATTTTACCAAAACTTTTTATGGCGGTTTATTTTGCAGAAAAGCGTGTGAGGACTCTCGCCATAACTTTAATTGTTTTTTTCTTTCATTTTAGCTGTTTGTATAAAATAATTATTTTTAAAGCAATTTGCACATAGCTTTAAGTAGTAGGGATATTTAATAGCAACACTTAATTATTTTCTAATTTTTTTAATTCATTTAAGCAGCAATTTTATATAAAAAAAGCAATCAAAATAGAGCTGTGGTACATAAAACTAAAATTCATCAGTTTTAGTTTGAGCATTAATTAGTTTGAGGATACAAACTAATAATTAAAGTTTACCTTCTCTAAGAACTATCATTTTTCAGGTGAAAACGGATGCGTTAATTAATGCTAGCTAATTAAAATTAAAATTTTTCAAACGAAAATCCTTAAGTTTTTTAGATATCAGAATATATTGATGTAATGCCGGGTTTTGTAAAGTAAATTTTCATGAAATAAAGCAAATTTTTAATACTCTCGAGAATTCTAATCATAATAGTACTTGTTGGGATGGATATCGAACTAATGAGGGTTGATGTTTCTGTAGATTATATGTGTTATTTATTCTTATTCTTAATTATTAAAATTATTTCTAATTTTTTAAAGAGACTGTTTCTGAATCATGTATTTTTACTTTCAGGACTTGTGTTGAGGTGTAGCATCTTATTGCAGAACTTTTAGTTTGATGCTAATACCATTAATAGAGGTATAAAGCGAGTACAATATAAGTGAAGATAGTCGTATTGGATACGCAATATTGAATTTTTGGGTGAGTACTTATTTAGTCTCTTCTAATTCAATTTTTTGAATCATAACTTGTGATGGTAAATATATAAGAGAAGATAATTTATTAATTAATGTCCCTATATACATTCATTATAATACCGTTCTGGATAACATGTTTTCACTTTTACATTATTAAATATTCATAAAAGAAATAATAAAAATAAATTTTCAGTCAACATTACTTTAACTATAAATGTAAGCCAGACCAGGTATTCTAATCAACATCCTTTTCTCTTGTAAAATTATGAGGGAAATATTCGTATTTCGCTCGGCTTCCTATCTCTTGTGCCATAAAACTTAAACCAATCAACCAACCAACCAACATTTGGTTGCTTAAATGGGGAACCAAACAAAAATTCAATTAAGATCGTCCAGCATTTATAATGAACATCGTGTTATATCCTTTACTTGATCGTCCACAGTTGTTGACTTCAAAAGTCTTATTAGAATTTCATTCTTTTGACAACTTAATCAAGTTCTAATTTCCATCTTTCGTCCAACTTAATGAAAGCGCCAAATATTAACACTTCGATTCTTTTCACCCCATATCACCGAAAGTCATAATCAGAGTTTCGAATCCGACTTAATTGGATTGATTCCTGGAAAACCCCCTCCGCTTGTGTAGCTCGGTATTTAATTAACGCTCGTAAAATAATAGTCACCAAATAATAATTCCGAATTCTCGAACCCAGATATAATCGAGAACACGCGCGCGAGAAACCTTACTTAATTAAGCCTAACCTTCAGAAAAAGGATCGATCCAAAAATAGCGATTTCGCGTTCCTCCGATTCAAATCGATTAGTTTTTATTTAGCCTCGCGGTCTCATTAAATGACGTTTAAAACTATTCCCCGCTCGAGTTTAGATTAATTACCGCTGCTTCTTGCTGGTTTCGTTCTTCTTGCAGACGATTATCCGTAAGTTCCATTAGCGTGTTAATTTGGCGGGAATCAACAAGGAGTTTTTGGTCGCAATCTTGCCCAGGAATGTGGTGGATAATAATTCATATTATTGCTCGGAAGGGAGAGATGGAGAGAAAATCTTATCATCTTGACTTTCCGGCGCCGAGGCTTAAAAAATCTGGAGTATTTTTACCGAAAGGAGAGAAGATGCTCTGGCTTCAATTACTCGCTCATCACATTTACAACCACTTTAAGGAGAATTCTTTCGCTCACAACTTTTCCTGATATTTCCTAGGGTTGCCGTACGTTTCTCTGGACTGAATATATGGCGACAGTCATTGCCATGGTTGGCGCCTGAATTCCCAAGCAGTGATGATAAATACAGGGTGGTTCTGGTAATTAAAGTTCTACTTTAAAAGGGCCATTAAAAACTATTGAAGCCAATACTATTTAATTTGATAATGGTCATGGAACTTTATTTTTTGCTGTAAGATTAATTAAGAGAACTACCGGAAGGGAAAGGGGCTGAATGCAGAAGTGTTAGTCAAAATAAGACATTGGCTCAAAATTATTTAAAAATTGTTTCTTAAATGAGTCAGTCATGTTTTCAGATTATTCACTAAATTTCAACATCATATTATTGTTAATTTGTGCCTGAATCCTGCCCCAATTTTCGTTTAACCTATTTATTAGGGGAGACTGGGGACAATTGTAACAAAATTTACAAATTGATCTCCAGCCAAGCCATTTTTTATGTTAGAGTTATGAAAATTGGTATGAAAATAGGTTGAAACATCCCAATTACAATTGCGTTATGAAAACTGTCCTGTGAACATGCTTTACAATATAGTAAATAAAAAAGATGCCAAAGAATATTGTTACAATCGACCCTTGAAGTGGGGTCGATTGTAACACATATAAGGGTCAATTGTAACACAACTAATTTTCATAAAAAATACGGAAAATTATACAATTTTTTTAACAATATATTTTGTACGAAACACACTGAACCCATTTTTCACTGGGGCGATTGTTTTTGAAATTGTACATGGAAACAACACACAAATATTCATCGTCTGATGAGGTTTCACAGTCTGAATATTTAAATTTCTTTTTTGTGTAGACTTCTTCTCTTTTACACTGGGTTTATAGATGCAGATGAGGCTCTTTCTCCTTGAGTTTCCTTTTTAATAGTTGCATTGTCATTTTGTACCACTTTTGGTATTGGCAGAACAGCCTGTGGTGAGCATTTTGATATTTGTGGTGATGGCAGCGAATTTGGTTATCTTTTATTAAGAGATTGTGTAGGTGATACAGGTGATTGCTGGTAACAATTTTCTAAGATCCCGTGCCGATAACGTATAAATTAATTATAACCCACTATAGGGTTTTCATTTTTTCTGACAGAACCTGTATAACGGCCCATAACAAATACCCTGCTCGCAAACAACACTTCTCACTGACTTTCTAGACCCCCAAACCTCAGCAGCCGCTGCCTCCATTCTTTCCTGACTAATCTGACCCCTTTTAGTTGTCCTTGTCCGAGATCTCGGCATTCAAAAGTCAATTTTCACATGTTACAATCGTCCCTGGCTGAGTGTTACATTTGACCCCATGTGTCCATTTTTAATTCAACCCTCGTTTTCAAAGAAACTAAAAACAATATTAACTTAAAACTAAGCAGAATATAACTATGATAAATGTAGGTTCATTTTGTAAAAAAAAGTTATTTCGTGCTACATACCTGTAGTGTATGAGAAAAAATTTCACTCAAAAGTAAAAATTTACTTTTATGCTCGAAAAACACTCTTTTCTCAAGTACACTGTTATACCTCAACTGCCTGTCTTGGCGCTCTCGGACATTATTTGTTTACAAGCCATGCACATGCTGTTACCTTTGTAAAAGCTTGGCATCTATACTTTTCCAGGAATACGAAGTGTTACAATTGACCCGTGTTACAATTGTCCCCAGTCTCCCCTACCACAACTATTCGGGGGGGGGATATTACGGGGGGGGGTGAACTAACATTATATTACAAAAGAAAATTTGAAGACCCCCCCTTAACCTATGATGCACTATTCACTGAAGTTTTGTATTATTTCTTGTAACTCATTTTAAATTAAATGTTATCACACATGCTTTTAAAACCTGCTTCAATGAACCCCAAGTTATAGTGTATTCTGTTTAGAGATAATAGTAAAAAAAATCACACGATAATATCTGTTATAGTGATCCTCAAGGATAAGGAACTGCTTTTTGTTAAGAATAATAATGCGTTACATTTGGCCCTCAACTGGCTTTAGTACTATGCTCTGGTTGGATAAATTTAAAACTGTTCAAAATATTTTCTAGCCTGATCAAAAAATTAAAAGGCATAGTCATTTCATCCATATTTCTATTTTTTTAAAACATATCACTACAACAAATAATCTTCGGTTCAATGAAATTGATAGGCAAGTATTGTAAGTAGGTTTATACTTTTAGAGATATATCACCTCTCTCTTACACAGAGAAAGCTTTATGTTCATGTGTTTCAATCTTTAAATTCAGAACGATTAATTGGACGTGAGAGGTACCTCTTTGACTACATATCATTTACAAACAATACATAGTAAAGTTATTCAAAACTGAATTACAAAAAAGTACACACATACAACAAACAACACATACTAGTGATTTGTTCACCATAGTATAAAGTTTTGCATAAAAATAAATAATATAAAAAAAAACAATTTTTCACATGAAATATAATGATTATAAGTTCTTAAGGGCCCCATTCACGGTCGATCCACTCCACTCCGCACGGCGTGGTGCGGAGCGAAGCGATGAAAAATCGGTAATAAGACCATCGCTCCGCTCCACTCCGCACCATTCCATTCAAAGCTCGTTTGGCCGCCATTACTACTTTCAACCAAAACTGTAGATTTTGTTTGGGTGTCAGCGGCTGTTTTCTTAATTAAAAAAATTTAAAAAGCCCCAAAGAAAAGAAAATAAGAAACCTAGAACGAAGATTCGGCCAATTTTAATGCAAAAAAAGAAACTCACATGCAAATCTCTCTCTTCAATTCAGAGTCGAAATGGGCCTGTACACTAATAAAAATAATGTAGTCTTGGAAACCAATAGATGTCATGGCCCATTGGTTAGCGTTCTCGATTACCATACGGTATACCTGGGTTCGATTCCCCGTGTGGAAATTGAATTAATTTTTTTTTAATTTCGAAAATCATGAAAGCTTTTGTTTACAACTTCAAAAAATTATTTTTTTATGAATTAATTTTTTCCAGTGGCCTGTATCTAACTGATTAAGCTAAATTTAATCTGATAAAATTAATTTATCTGAGAAATTATTTTAGTATTGTTCAAAACATGCTATAGTGATGCAAGGGGTTTATGAAATAAAAATTAGGTATTCATTTTACTTATAGATTACTATTTTATTAATTTTTACACCACTACAGTTGAGTCTGTTTTTATAAAGCAAATACGGAAAAAATGGGTACGATTTCCACTATTTTTCCGATTTAGGATTTTTTCTATTGAAATCAATTTCTAAATTCCGAGTTTTTTCCCACATTCACATATGCTAATCTTCAAATAAATTGCTTTTATTTTGATAAATATGGATTATTTTTCGAAAGTTCAGCTAAAATGTAATCACTTCTTTTTTACTTTTTTTAATAACTTTAAATGTTACTTCAAAATTAAGTAAAAACCAATTAGTTCAATATTAAATTAATTTCTAAATATAAATAAAAAACTTGAATAAGAAATTAAATTTCTGCCACTTGAAATTTACAAGAAAATTTTAAAATAAACTTTGGCTTTTTTTAAAATTTCTTGAGATTTATTGCATTTATTTAATAGTTTATAAAAAAAACATTAATTTTTCAGTAATATAGTTTAATAATTCATTAATTGTTTGAATTTTTTTTAAAGAAACATTTATTATTTAGTTAATCAATCTTCATGCAACACTTTTGAAAATTATACGTTCTTTTTTCTTTAAAAGCAAATTTTTATTTTCTCGTTTAAAGTAATTTCTTATTAGTATTTCTATATTGATTTTTATTGCGATACCCCAGGTTTTAATGTTAAATTCCTCTGGATGAACTATTTATAAAAAAAAACATACTTTTGAGTAATAAAAAATTTAAAAAAATCTGGTAACAAAACGATTAAAATCATTGGAGGGTTTTTAAAGGGGTATCTGGTCACTACTATCCAAAATAATTTTTCATGATGCTTGCGATCATTTGAACCCTTCCATGATTACCAAAAAAAATCTATATCAGATAGAAAATCTTACGAAAAGGAAGTTTTGTAGCATAAAAATTGAGCATGAGATCTAGCAATCTCATTCGAATAAGCAATAAGTGTTCGGAATCGTTTATCAGTGTGCAGTCTCCCATCATTATTCCGATTCGCAAATATATTTGTATTCGGATTATTAGGAGCAAATTTCTAAAAACTTTCTGGGGAGGACCCCCAGACCCCCTTTAAGTATTTTAATCTCTATTACTCACGATTTGCTACACAAAAAATGAGTTAAAACCCGGTTTTTAGAGTATAATTTCCAAACATTTTCTGGGGGAGAACCCCCAGACCCCCCATTTCGTACTTGGAATTCCATTATTCACAACTTTTTTTAACATTAGGTTGAGCAAGAGGATTCAATTCGATTAACAAATTTTTAGCCCCCCAAACCAAATCCTGGATCCGCTACTGCATAATGGTACCAAGATGAATAATGTTTTTTTTATTTTTTTTAACTTTCCATTGATATTTGTAGATGTAAATGACATAGTTTAAGGTTATAAAAATTATAACTGCATTTGTGCTTTTATTCCAGCATTTAAAAATGTCCCATTAGTCCTCACTTTCCCCTAACTATGCAATTTTAAGCAATCTATGACTTGATTATTAATTCGAGTAGGTACCAAAAATTAGTCATATTTTACCCTCCATCAATCATCTACTCTGTAAAAAGGTGAGTCCCCCAAAATATTTTTCTCCAATTTCAGCACTGGCCACGTCATGAATTACATCACGCATGACGTAAAAATTCAAACCACGTGACTCTCGATCTGATCGCATTTGGAATAATTGGAATGAATGGATTGCGATTTCGGACAATTTTGGACTCCTGTCACTCCAGTCGCTCCAGTCACTCCACATCATGTGACGTCAATCACTCCAAAAAGCACGTGTTTTCATGGAGTGTAGCGGAGCGGAGCGATCGTGAATGGGGCCCTTAAGATGCATACGTTTAACTGCATATCCTTTCAAAAAATTTCATTAAAGAATTTAAACTCTTCACTTTCAAAAACTTTCATTTTCAGATTTTACGATGCAAAAATCATTGTCTGGTATCCTTAGGTTACTGCACTTAAAAAAATCTATTCCCTCCCTTTGGGTAATTAAGATTAATTAGCGTTCTACGAAGCTTCTACGTAATTAAATGCTCTACCAATTAAAATTCGAAAAATGATGTTCGAATTTGAGTGGTGGGTCGGTGGAGGCGGGGTATTGATCAGATTAAATTTAGTTGGTGGCGTATTACGCTAATGAAAACTCTCGGAGCTCTTTTTCTTGAATGGGTGGTAAATATTTATCAGTTTATTCTTTTCTTATCTGTTCATTATGGGGAGGGTCTCTGATTCAATTTCTTGTTTGTGCAAAAGAAAGTCCCCTTTCGGCAGGATTTTGAAACTTTATATTTCATGAAACTGTGATTTTTTTTATTAATGCTGCTAGTAATAAAATGTTGTTGCCAAGCTCACTTTTAACAAGCAAGGAGGCTTTTAACAAGTAACTTATGTTTTATATGAGTCCTTGCAATAACAGGGTATCGATAATTTCTTTTGTTTTTGATAGAGTTTTCTGATTTTTTTTTTAAATTTAGAAAATGAAAGAAAAAATTATTTTTTGATGTTATTTTTCAGATCACCTGATATTCCGATATGTTCCTCAATTTATAATGCATAACGCTTTGACAGAAAAACTGACCGAAGTGTACGTTATTTCACAACGAATGTAGACCACTGTGATGAAATTATATAAAATCTCATATTTTAAATGTATTCAGCTATGATTAAATAGATTTGAAATACAAATAGAAACCACTGGCACACAAGTTCTAAGTTTGAAATATGTTTACCTTGAAAGAAAAACAAAACCAACATAGCTCAAAAAATATTAACTACCCAGGTACATACTACGTCACTATAACCCCCTCAGAAATGCCAACCACCATTAACGACATTGCTCAGTATTGGGTATTGTTGCACAAAAATATCTTCGACATTCTATATCAAAACAGGTGTTTAAAGAGAAATCAAAGTTAATTTTTACAGGTTTATTTCAATCAAATGTTATTTAGAACGATTTATTTTTATTTTTGATAATTAAAAATTCAATAAAATGCTCGACATTTATAGATTATCACGATTATCATTTATAGATTATTGTTGCTATTGATTTATGTTGATATTTATGTTATATTTTCCTATACTACCTGGGTAGAGAGAAAATCCCACACTAAAATACTCCACTACTTAAAATACAATACCCTTGTAACTGCCAGATATGTGAAGAAGTTTTGCTGGTATTTTTCAAGAGTGTAGCAACACATATCCGAAATCATTCCCGAATTCTCTGCGAGAAGAAAGTTGAAAGCACCAGTCTCTGATCATTCAGGTTTGGTTTTTTGGTTTTTTGGTTACATATATTTTCCGGTATGTGTGCTTGATCTCAAGGATCCGCTTATACACCTTCGTCAAGTAAGACAGACACAACAGAATTTTTACTAGCACAAAGAAGGAAAATACACCCAGGGGCGAGGTGAGAATCGAACTCACAACGGGGCAGTGCGCAGACTGCTGGCGTGAAAGGCAGAGGAGCAAACCGAACAGGCCATCCCGTCCCCCTGATCATTCAAATGTCCAATATCACACTCAAAACAAACCATCACAAACATAAGCATAAACATAGCACTTCCCAGTAACCTATAAAAAGAACGCCATTCCCTCATTTTCTGGCAATATTTTTTTTCAATGAAAATGAACACAGTCCATCGGCATCAGACGCTTCTTCTTGCCCAACTCACGGAATTCGTTTCAGCGCGAAAATGAGAATTCCTTCTTTTATCTGCGTCCGGAATCACTTGGAGAAGAAGGAGAAGGCTTTAACGGGGGTAGGAGGAATGTAGGTGTTATGTAAAGAGAGTAATTTGGTGTGGAAACCCCATGGCCAACATAGTCAGTGGCAAACGAAATCCGTGAAGTCCCATGGACGGATGGATTTCTGAATGAAACGTAGAGCTCCAAAAAACTGAATGAAATGAAAAGGGACCAGTATTGCCA
This sequence comes from Tetragnatha montana, assembly GCA_963680715.1. Taxonomy (NCBI): domain Eukaryota; kingdom Metazoa; phylum Arthropoda; class Arachnida; order Araneae; family Tetragnathidae; genus Tetragnatha; species Tetragnatha montana. The sequence continues at coordinate 34,787,497 of OY796685.1, forward strand.
GTCTTTTCTTTGCCAGTGTTCTTCAGTTTTCTTCTATGTTTTCATGACAAAAATACATTTTTCCCCGCAGTTTAGTCATCTTAAGATTGGTCTTGGTCTTCCCCCTTTTCGAGTGATAGTTGGTCTGGCATTGAATATATTTTTAGTGATACGGTCTTTCTTCATCCCGATAATGTGACCTGCCCTTTTCGTTCTTACTTGTTCGTTTGATTGATAAAATTTTTGATTTCACGTTCCTTACATGCTTGACAAAGTCTTAAATTTGATCTTTTTTTAGCCACGCGCCATTTCTGCAGACCACATACCGTTTTCGTTTGAAAGAAAACAATGATAAACCATCCACTTACTAAAAAATTCCATCCAATGCAATCTCATAACATAGTTTCATAACCTAGGAATTTTGGATGGAAAGACTTGCCACTGCAAGAATCTGGGGGAAATTTCTGTGAACACATAATTCACATCAAAGGAAATCATCTTTATTCGATTTGAGCCTTTTCCGATTTGTTTTAAGCAATTTACAGGAAAAAATCATCTTTCGGTGAACGATGTGGAAAATAAAATTGGGAGTTGGATCTGGTGTCCTAAAGGCTCATTTACACTGTTTCACTTTTAATGTTCATTTCACTTCTGTGAATCAAATTTCAGACGATAACATCGGAGCTCTCGTCCGCCATATTGTTCCGAGATTCGAATCTATGCGGATTGCTTTTACACTTTTTGCGGTTCGTTAAATAATTCCACAATATCCAGAACACCTAAGTACCAAAAACAAGTCTTCAGACATTAATATATTACTTTTCCTTTGTGCTCGGCTTTGGCGTCGCGGCTTTCTGGGAAAATCCATGTTTGTAGGGATGTTTTCGGTTTTCATGGAGATTGAAATGACAATTTACACTTTTTATGATTCCTCAAAAATTCTAGAACAGTGTTGCTCAACCGGTGGTACGCGTACCAATAGGGGTACGCCGAGAGCTTTTAAGGGGTACGCCACGTATTCAAAAATCCCGTAACAGTAGCTTAAAATCAATTTTTAATAAGATGAAATTCAAAAATTCCCTGGGGCAGGACCCCTAGACCCCCTTTTAACTATAGTTTGATATATCAATAATTTATGTAATTTTTAAGATGAAAGCAGGGAATTTTCTCGAGGAGGTTCCAAATGTACTCTGGAGGTAGCAAACGGGGCATACGCCCTGGGTATCACACAAAAGGTTTCAGTATATATTCAAATTTTGTAAAAAGGAAGAGTTGAATTATTATCCTAACTGTTTCAAATTAAATTTTAAGGTGCATAGAAAACTTAACTTTTGAATTTTGTCCATAATAGCTTTATAAAATTGTATTTCACTTGGTTATAAATTGAATTATTTTCTTAACAGAAAGTTGGCAAAATCCTATTAAATGTAAGCAAAATAGGAGCAAAAATTTGTAAGGGGGCGGTGGAAATTTTTCCTCTTGAAAAGGGGGCGGTGGTCCCATAAAGTTTGGGAACCTATGATTTAATTTTAAACAAAGGTGATATTTCAACTACCACCTGTAACTGCATGCGAGGGGTACGCAGGGAAATATATTTTTTCTTTGGGGGTACAATCGTGAAAAAGGTTGAGAACCACTGGTCTAGATGAGCCTTGAATGCTTCTGTATTGACGAGGAGGCAGATGTGGAACTTTGGGACTTGGTATAAGATGAATGACACGGTCACTAGAATGGGAGATTAAGTTCGAGGTGATCTCTTTACATAATAACTCTACGGTGGTAGCAGAATGGGAGATGGAATGCCTCCGCGGATGCGGTCTAGCCCATCTTTCCTCTATGGTCTAGCCCCGATTTAGAGGAGATAAAGCGTCGGGTTGCTGCCAGAGAACAGCCCTTTGTGCTCGGCTTTGGCGTCGCGGCTTTCCGGGAATATCCATGTTTATAGGGATGTTTTCGGTTTTCATGGGAGCTGGAGTCAGTTTAGGAGAAAGTGGTGGATATGATGTAGTAATTGTATAGCTTAGAAATGATAATGGATGTCGCAATGAAAATTATCTTGTGTATGAGGCAATTTTAGGAGGGGATAATGATATTGATTACAGAATTTTTCTTTCTCTTGGTTTCTTTTAATAGATTTTAAATCTAACGAGTGTTTATTTGTATAGAATTTTTATAAAGAGTCCCGGAAAAAATATCAATTACCAGGGATAGAAAAATAAACCCATTTAAACTCTCTCTCTTTAAAAGACTCAGCAGTATTTTCTTTTTTGAAAGTTCTAAAAGAATATCAATGAAACGTTCCCACTTTCTATTTAAATCTTTTTGCCAGTATAAACTAAATGTTAACAATGAAAAACACTCATATGGAAGTTAATCCTAAACCTACTGATATCTCAGAGCTTTTTCCCCTTCCTTCCTACATCCTTCTAATAAGAAATTTTCTGCTCAAACAGTTTCTACCTCAAACTATCTACTTTAAAAATTAAGAGGTCTAAAACCATCATGTTTAAATTAGCAATAAAATTTTACAAAACTCATAGGAGCTTTAAGATAAAGTATAAAGGTAACGCGACTTTTAGATAACCCTCGATCTCTTGTTGTAAACGTCGTTCCAATTTCAAGTGACAGTTTTCCAAAAATTTTATTCGAGCTTCAAAACTTTAAATAATACAGTTTCACGCATTCAAAGTCCTTGTCATTATCAAGACCAAAATTTACTCCTTCGAAAGCTCTTCACACACAAAAAAGAATCCATTCTCTTACTGTACGTACACGTTTTAACAATTCGTAACTTCCACCCCTTTATTTTAAATAATGGGCTTTTCCCTAACTACAGTCCCATTGTTGACTGCATCTCTTTTATGGGGAGTGGTGGAAATGAGGGATTATAATTGCTTTTTTTACGGAGATTGTCCATTTGATGAGTCAAGGGGTGTGTGGAGTGGAAATAATGCAAAGCCGCTTTCAGGCTTTGTTATTTTTAGTTGATGAAGTGAGTGAGTTATCAACAGCTGTGCTGTGACGAATAAATTTTGTTAAAGCAAGTAAATTCTAGGCAAGGGTATAATGGAGAAATTTACTGGACAAAACGACCAGTATTTATAGGATTTTAGTGCATTCATAATTTCATTAGTATGTTTACATAGCCTTATTTGATTTTAAAAATACTTTTTATTCCCATTTGCCTATTTTATATTTACCCAATATTACGTTGCCGATCTTTTCTACCAACTAGTGGACAGTGGCGGATCCAGCCTGGACCTACGGGGGGGGCAACCACATTTTTGGGTTAGGATTTTCCACCAGAAAACTTTTTGGTTAACTACAGTGACATAACCCCCCAAATAGGGCTGTAACCAGACTTTTGTTTCGGGGGGGGGGTTTGACTCAAATATTTTCTGAGGTACCTCCTGACGGGTACTTTTATATGTTAAGTTTTAGATGACAACACTGGATAGAAATTTTGATGCACTAAATTTCAAAATTGTATAAACAATTTAAATTCGAAGTAAAAGGGGGGGTCTGGGGGTCCTCCCCCAGAAAATTTTTGGAAATTTGCCCCTCAAAAGAGTGTTTTAGCTCATTTCTGAGACCCTTTAGATTACACCCATAGAGCACCACTCATTGTAAGCGGCCGAATTTTCAAGGTAAAAAGAAGGTATATTGTAAATGGCGAAATGTTAAGGGGGTTTTTAGGTTCCTACTCCAGAAAATTTGTTGAATTATTCCCCTAAAAGTGGCATTTTAACTCATTTTGAGACACTTTAGGTTACATTAAAGAGGACCACTCCTTGTAAATCACACAAGTTTGAAGGAAAAAACCGTATACTTAATAGATTTCAAAATTTCGAGGGGGTTTAAGGGTCCTCCCCCAGAAAAATTTTGGAAATTTTACCCTTAAAAGTAGGGTTTTGACTCATTTTGAGACCCTTTGGGTTATACCCGAAGAGGATATCGCTCCTTGTGAGACAATTTTCAAGAAAAATAGCAGTATAAAAATTGATGTCAAAATTTCGGGGGGGGGGGTTGAACCCCTAAACCCCCCCCCTTCGATACGGCCCTGCCCCCAACCAGACTTATGTTTCCAGATATGGTTTTGACTCGCAATTTCTTTACTAAGGTTCCTTCCCCCAAGTATTTTATGGATCTAATGTGAACTTTCGCTGAAAAAAATGTGCAAATTTTACTGTCGATCCTTAACCTAAGGAACCGTGGGGGTTCCGGGGGTCCTCCCCCAGAAATTTTTTTGAAAACGTAGACTAAAAAAGTAGTATCTCGACTCATTTTGGAACATTTCAGACGGCATCTGGATCGGAGGATGAGACCTTAATTAAGGTGCCCTAATAGATTCGATGCCCTTAATAGGTTCAATGTAGCTTGTAAATACGTTTTTAGATATTAACCCCGATTTACTGTCTTTCATGGGAAAGTTATTAAAATAGAGTTCCAAGTACAAAAGGGGATCTGGGGTCCTTCCCCAGAAATTTTTTGGAACTTTACCCCTAAAAACAGGGTTTTATCTTGTTTTTGGAACACTTAGTCCGAATTTTGGACTTATATTTTTTGGTAGGATTTTGATTTTGATGAACTTATTATAATAAAGTTGTTAATAATAAACTTCCAAGTACAAAAGGGGGGCTTGGGGGTCCTCCCCCAGAATTTTTTTTGAAATTTGACCCTAAAATACAGTGTTTTAACTTGTTTTGGTACACCTAGTCCGAATTTCGGGGGGGGGGGGGCAGGGCCCCCTCGGCCCCCCCCTTATATACGCCACTGGGATACGATTACAAATAACAGTCCTATCAAATGGAAGAATCTGAGAATTATTATAGATCAACATACTTTGTTATTTATTAGCACTATAGTCCCAGCATTATTTATACCTTGGGAATTTTTTTAAGTTTTAGCATGTTGTAAAGATTTCTAGATTTTCTATCATCACCGTAATATAAAAATAAAAGGAAATTTATTTATAAATTGTTAAAGTAATTATTTTTTTAAAAAAAATTACATTTAACTCTAAATTTAAGGTTACTTAAGATTTTAAAGATAATGGTTTCCTCCTTTCATTATTATCCAATTTTTTAAATAAAACAATTATTTTCATTAGCTAGTTAAAAAAGTATTTCATTGCATTTCCCCTCTCTTTCTTTTGAAATTTAGTTTAAAAATTGAAGCATTTATATTATTAATACTTTTGTCTGAAATGCTTTAATATTTCCACACATATTCTAAATTTTACTGGCCTGATACTGATAATCGCAAAGAGTACTAAAATATAGTCTACCTACACACATGTATCACATGCCTATACTACAAGAATTTAAGAAATAAATAAATTTGTTTAAAATTTAAACTTTAAAAAAGAATTTTTTTTTGTCTTTGTTAAATTTAAGTATTTTTTAAATGATTTGTTACCAAACATTGTCAAAATATTTTCTGTTTCACTTGATTGGAAAATTTTACCTGTATTTTCAAATTTCACTTTAATGAATTAATTAACTAATGACTTAATCACCAATGGTGGTTTTTTATGTTATATAGCTATATAATTACGATATTCATGGAAAAATGACCTCGGAAAAATACCTTAAACGTTTATAACAGGAGTTTTAAAAATTAATTTTTGAATTGAAAAAATTAATTTTTTTTTACTTGTCCCATTTTTAACAATATTAGTGTGGAATTATTTAGGAAGGGGAAACCGTGTGAATTACTTCTTTCGCTGTTATTTTGTGGTTTTGAGCGATGTTTTCAATTTGAGAGACGTTTCTTCAATTATCAAATTTTTTAAATTTATATTTTATCTCTTTTCAATTCAAATGGAATATTCGTATTTAGCAGACACATTTTCCGGTCATTTTTAAAGAAATAATAAAAGTTAAATTTAAGTCTGTAGCTCTTCTATTACTTTTAGTTTTTCTTCAAGAAAGTGATGAAGGAAGAATGTTATAATAAACTTTCAAAGAACTTTTTTATAGAATCTTGTAAGAATACTACATGAACGCTTGTATGAGAGTAGCTTGTAGAGAAAAACGGCTTTTAACCCTATGGGCAAAAACGGGAGAATTTTTAAGTCACTTGTCTCACAAAATATCAAATCATAAAAACCAATTGTAATTATTTAGATAAAAATATAAAGAAAACATAAATCCCTTATCCCCTTACTACTTTGAAAAATAAATATAAAACATCTTACCTCTTTTTGGGAAGCTATACTTCTAGCCGTTAGATCCAAGAAACCAGCAGCCTTTCTGGGATCACAACCAACAAGAGACTGAAGGACGTCTTCTGGAAAAATGTGTCACCCCCCAGAAAAAAAATGTATCCTCCCAACTTCCCATCGGTCATTTGGGGAGTGGGGTGGGAAAACAAGAATTTACAAACAATTAGAGGCCATAAAACCATAAAACGGTGTCCTATCTCCTGCGAGAGGCGGCAGCCCTGAGAAAACACAAGCGCCCGCTCCTGAACTCTTTAAACAAGATAAAAAAGAAAAGGAGACCCTTTCAACTGCCATCCTCAATACGGGGGGGGCTATAAATATGGATTGTCAGCACATGGTATAGAGTTACAATCCCTCTGTCGCCGTCTGTGTGTGGCCGAGGGGTCGAATCAGCCACCGAGGTAGCTTGTGTTTTTCACTCCCTTCTGCGAACGATAGCATATAGCATGGACAATGATAGAGGAAAAAGAAAGTGTTTACAGTGTTTTGACGCCGATCAGGGCCCGACTTACAAGTTTGGGGGCCCAGGGCAAAAGACTCGCTTGGGGGCCCTCGTTTAAAATTAAATTTATTTGACTTAAAGTAACAAAATCAATCATTTTCAATCCTTGTGTAAGCATTTCGTAAAAATTCTTTATTTGAAAAGTGCCTAAGCTTAAGATTGATTTTAAATTCATAAGTCAATACATTTATTTTACATTCTCACATTTTCTTAGCTTTTAAACAGTTTTGGGGGCCTCTTTGAAATATGAAATGAGGGCTTTGGGCAAGTCCGATCCATCTAGATAACGTCTGGTTTCTCCCAGGGAGTGTTTTTGTGGGTCGAAGATGAAGACTTCGAGTGCCCTGTTTAAGCTAAGGCAGCAAAATCAAAGGGAAGCGTGGTATGTGAAAAAAATTCTACATTTCTCTCGGGACCTCATAGCTTCTGCCCCCATTTCGGTGGCCTTCTCACATTTTGAACTTATTTTTGAAAAATTGTAATTTTGAATAGGGCCCCATCAGGGTGGTGATCGCCACTCGGCCCAGTCTGGCCTAATGATTTACATATTCGTAATCTGTGAAAACTCTTCGTCGAAACTCTTCTACTCTTCTGACACGACTTGCCCCACAAAAATGGAGTGTTAAAATATTTCATTTTTTTAGGAACTCAATTAGAAATATGTAATACCTAATTAAGTATTTGAAATAAGTGAAAGAGGCTATTTTTTATAAGCATATAAAAACGTAATCGTCCTGGACTAATATACTACATTTAATTTCCTTTAAAATGTATGTTCTTTAAGGAAAATATGACTCTTAACACTTATAATATTCGAATTTAACGTTTTTGTATTTTCGTTAAAATTTTTCTGCACAAATTATTATAAAAGTACTTTTCATAAAATGGTTGTTCTAAATGTAAGTAAGCTCTAGTCTTCTTCCAAAAATCCTGGATGACGTAAAAATCCCCATGGAAACCCGTAATTCTGGAAAAACTTTGCCATTACAATTAGTTACAATAGAAAAAATTAAGAAAAAACTAATAATATTTTCGGATTTATAAGCTTTCTTTGTACTTGTGTTTTTTCGTCGAAATCTGAACTTTTTTCAAAGTCCAATAACTGCCATAATTATCAACCGATTTTCACCAAAATCGAATATGAGGTATATGGTAGGGTATATTTTAAGGTTGAAAACTGTCGACCCTGGAATACACATTCTTATAACTTGATTTTCTCTTCTCTCTTCTGGCTCGTTTTTTACTTCTTTCTGTATTAAAAAAAAAAGGCGGCTGAGCCCACGGGGGGGGCAATTGACCAGTGGATAATTTTCATTGTACTGGATTTTTTTATCGGGGGAGGGAGGCAGTTAAATATTATTCTTTACTAACTCAGTGGAACTCACACACAACTGGAACAGGTATCCTCTCTGTAACAGGTATCCTTATTATACAGGTAGATTATTAACAAAAATATAAATTATCAGTGAAACCTGAAAAAAACTTAATTTGCCTATAAAGTTGTACCAGTTGGTTTCCTCGCCATCGGCCTATCTTGCTTTTATGGGCTTTTTAAATTCTTATTTTAAATCTTTTATATGACTTGAGCTGAAAACTTAAAAAAAAAGAATGTTTTTTTTTTATTTTATCTATAATTGCATTTAGTTTCTTGTTTCACTTAGTTACTTAGTTTTAAAAATATTGTATTTTATTGCATTTTACCTACATTTTTGTAGGCCTCGTGTTGTACTTTTGTGCTGTGTGACACGAGGAGTTTGCTGGTATATATATTTCGAATAAAAAAAATATACCTACACCCATATTATCAGACAATTTTAAAATGCACTTAAATGGTTTGTAACTGCATTAAAGTATTACTAAGTATTTTGTAGTGACTGTTACCTCCACAAATTCAACAGTTAATAGTAATCAAAACAGGGTGTTATTAAATTTACTAAATCTCGTTTAAGGCTGGGGCGCGCACGAGTGACTAAAGTCACGGCGACCAGGATTACTAGTATCAAAAATATCATTAGAAAACAATAGAGCATTTTCAATCACATGACTTTACCTAACAACGGCCTTAGCAACGTTGTTTTTATCCTCCAGTGATGTCATGTGCGAATGCTGCTATTGGATACTTCTATGTCCCGCCCCTAACAACAGCCTTAGCAACGTTGTTTTTGTCTTTGTCACCGTGACAAAAGTCGCCCGTGCGCGCTCGCCCTAAAGCGCAATACCTTCAAGGCTTCAAGATCTCTATTTCTTAGAAACGTTTTTAAATGTGTTATAGGACCCTTCCGTAGACCATTTCCTAAGCTCTCATTGAGAGCCACTAATCTACTAGCATTCGGCTAACCCCGGGCTCTGACGGGAGAAAATTTGAGTCAACGGCCTCGCCCAAGGTTTATAGAATAGTGCCTCGTCTATAGATTTTTCCACAATTTTAGAGAGCAGGAGGTAGTGTTTTTTTTCTTTCTCCAAAAGTTTTGATTCCTGATCGTTCATTTTCCTACAATTTAAATTTTAAGCTAAGTGAACCTTGTTACAAATTATAAATTTACAAATAAAACATTTTAGCATTACTTTTGCAGTTGAGTGTAAAAAAAAAAACTAGAAAAATGTCAAAAAGTACACTGATGTTTTTAAACCAATACAGCATTTAACCAAAAAACATTATAACAACCTGATATACAATTAAGTTTGTAATTTTCGTATAAGGAGTGCGAACCCCTTAACCCACGAAAAAAGGCCCTTGTACTAACTAAGCTCTAGGTCTAGAATAAACGACAATAAGTTCAATTCCACTCAAAAAATATCCCTTGAAATAGTATTTTTTTTGTCCAACAATGAAATAAATCCCAATCCTAGGCCAACGCTTTTATTCTTCCTTCCCTTGAGACGACGCAACGGAGGGTGGGCTCAAGCAAATCAAGGGGGAGACGGAGAGAGGAATCCCCTCTATTGAGTTGATTAGGCCAGTGTCGTCCTTTTCAATTGCATTCGAAGGATAGGGCAGTGGACTGCTCCATTCGGGTGGAGGGGGGATTCAATAAGCGACACATATTAGCTGCCTTTATGTGCATTATTGTGCCTTTTTGCAAACTGTCACAGAACCTTAAGAAGATTTTATTTTTTGAACATTTTCTTATTAATGTTCAGCCATTCGTTTGAGCCACATCCTTATCAGTGTTTTCTAAAATATTTCATGAGTAACTTGATTTTTAAATAGTGTTGTTGCGATTTGAAACGGATTTAATAGCAATTAACACCTTTTTTTAATTTTACAGTTTAATTAACCAGGTAGCGTACTAAAATTACATCTTTGTAAAAAAATATGTACTATCTAAAGACAAGAATTCCAAATAGTAATAAATACCTATTTTTTCTCTGGGCCTAGATGAAAATTTTCAAAATTATTTGGACCCCAAGCAACTTATTTGCCGAAAATTAGTAGTAAAATTAGTAGTAGTTTGCAGTAAAATTATTGATCATACCTATACACAGAGCCCCTCAAACAAATGTTAAGAAAAGTGTTCATCAAATTCAAAAAAACATTTTAACTGAAATTTATCTCTGCGTAAATCTAAACGACGCGACGTAAAAAAAATTCCACCCTGAGAATATTTGCAGATTATTCTCCGCACTGGACTGACACATTTTCTTCCAGGACATTTCAAAGCGTTAACTGCAGCAAAGGAAAACATCCCTTCGTTCTTTTTCACACAACAAAGCAGCAGAAGCAGATTTGATGGATTGTGACATAAGAAAAACACTGTTTTCCCTCAAAGGATGGAAATTTTTCGCTTCAACATGGGCGTTTCTTTTTTGGCGCAGTGGGTCTTGTTGACAGAGGCACTTTGGGAAGTCGCTGCTTTAGGATAAGGTCCTTGACTCCTACTGCAAGTATTAGATAACTCTTTTCCTTTGTAAAGGCTGTTGTTGACAAGTTGAAAGATGTTTACCTAATGATATCGAGACGATTTTTGAAAATCAATTAACGCAATCCCGATAGATTAATTAACAGACTGGTTTTTTTTTTGACCATCTGGAGGATGACGGAGGGATCTTATCAGCTCAGGAGAACTTGCATCCCTAAAGGTATACCATAATCCAGTGTTGGGGTGGTCAACCTGTTTATACATTCCGCTTACTTTTCTACCTTTTAATATTGAAACTTTCTTACCAACCGACCAACGGTTTCATATTAATGAGGGTTTATAAAGAGAGGAAATACAGTGGGTGGCCATTGAATTAGGGACACTTCTCGGATTTCAGTTTTTCAAGTTTAATGACAGCATTTTTCAGCAAAGTTAATTATTTTAAACCTCATGGGTATTTTTTTATTTACAAGGGGGTGTTCTTAGGATAATAAATACAGCAGAACTATTTTGTAAAATTAATATTTTTTTATTTGGAATAAATGTATGAATAAATAGAAATTTGATGTGAAAAATCTCAGTATTTTGTAATACCGCCTTTTGCTAAAATTACTGCTTCTACGCTTCGGGGCATGTTCTCTATACATTTTTTAGACAAGAAAAACGGGCTTAGAATATTTCAAACTTATTTTTTTAACTCATCTTTATTAGCAATTTTCAGCAAATTTATTCCAGATTCGAATAAAATCACTTAATTTCAAAAATAAAACAATTATCTAGTGTTGCCACTCATAAAACTCTTATAAAACAATGCCAAAATCAATAAAAAATAAAATAACCATAATTAAAGTTAATTTATATGCTTAAAAATTGTTTAATACTGAAATTAAAAATTTCAGTAGTGTCCCTAATTCAATGGCCACCCACTGTAACTTGACGTAATAAAACACATCAAGTAAAGAATAACTTTAATGGATATGTTGTACATATAGGGGGCATTTGAATAATGCAACACACCTAGATGGATGATAAGACTCATCAATACGAACAAAATTGGCGATAGAAAATGCGTCTGCAAATATACTAAGTGAAACAAGAAGGAAAATGTAGGGACAAATGAAATAAATTCCTTATTTATGAGACGTCAAAGAAAACTCCAGAAGAAGTAATAACAAGGGTTGTGATCGCTGCAGCAGAAATCTAGAAAGCCCCTGACTTCTTTGAGCGTGCCCGCAAGTCGTTACTCTGTCGCCGTACATAGTAATTTCCTCGGCTGGCATTTTCGTACAAATTGTTGTAACAGTTTATTATTTTTTTTACTTAGTGTATCTATTTTGCACACCTATTTTATGCGATAATTTGCAAAATTAAATTACTCCCCTCCGAATTAAATTCCGCAGCTAATTTTTTTCACAGTAATTGTTTTGAATAATTTTCTTATACCTGCGAAATTTTCGTCCATGTTTTTGAGTTTAGCCTGGGAACGTTTCCTTGTAAGTTTTTCTTTCATGATTTAAGATACACACGGTATAAAATAAATAATCAATGCTTACTGAGTATTCTTTATAGATATATATCAGTATATTTTAGGAGAATCGATGCTTACTTTTTCAATATTGAGATATAGACTACTTTTATGATACGAATATGCAGCGAATATATTATTCATCATGTATCAAAGCATCAAATTTTATCTTTAAAAATGTTTTAAATTTTTCATTCCAATACCTGAACGAACATCGATATCTAAAAGATAGATACGATTCTACCTATCACTACCTTCATTCGTCCTACTTAAAAAAACGACAATTTCAAAAGAGCAACAAGTCCGGTCTTTATTCTAGTAAAAGTTGAAATCGTTTGGGCGGTCTCCACCCCCAACCTCATCCTCCGTGTCTCTGAAATAGCGCAAGAATCGGTTTTCCATGCTTATCACTACTTCGTCCAATCCCTCCTCATCACCATCTGAGAACTGGCTGTGAGAATCTTCAGGGTTTTCCTCCTGCCCAAAGCTGTCTTCCACCTGCTCAGGGCTGATTTCCATCTGATTCTTAAGGCTGTCTTCCTCCTGCTCAGACGACAAGACTATGAAGCCTATCTCATCCTCATCCCAGTCAATCTGTGAGAGAAAGTTGGATGCATATTTCCAAAAGTTATATTGAATTTTAACATTAAACACACAGTTTAACGGATTCTGATTGGTCAATTTACTGCAATTTTTTCTGATATTGTTGAAGCCGCTGTTTTAAATTGAATTAACATTTAATTAAAATCGGAAAATATTCTGAATCCTGATAGTAATAATTATAATATTTCGAAAGAAAATACTAATTACATTCTATAGAATAGGAGTTAATTATTGGAAATGTTCTGAATTCTGATAGTTATAATTATAATGTTCCGAAAGAAAATACTAATTAGATTCTATAGAATGGAAGATAATTAGTTGATATGTTCTGAATCAAGTTTCAAGCTTCATATTTTTTGTATTCAGAGTTAAGTCGTCAATTTAAAGTTTTCTATTATTTATATATATTTATTTTATTATTAAAAATACCTAATAATATAATTTATTGACAAGTAATAATATTGTAAATCCTAAATTAATGATTAAAAAAAACTTCAGATTCATCAGGTTCAGTTGATTCTTTTATTAGAAGAATCTCTGTTGATATAAACTCACATTCAATCTCATCATCTGTTGTCCCAGACTAGGGTTTTGCTCCTTAGAAAGTCCCTCGTCATCATTATTATTACTGTTTTCTTTGCAATGGCAGAAAGGAAGATGCAAATCCTTTAAGTAACAGAAAATTTAGTACATATTAGGATATTTTATCCATAGCATTTTACTCCTGAAAAAATTTCTATTGGTGCACTCAATAACGGAATGGGAATATTCGGCGCGAAACAATATTTTTTTTTTAAATCTTTTTTTGGAGTTTTGTATTTGAATTTTTTTTTATTTCACTCGCCAAATTGTTCCGCGCCAAATAGTAGCAGACCGTCTCAATACGGTTTTAAAGTTTCAGTAAAATTCTAGGGTTATAAAATAAAAATTAAACAACTTAATTATGCAATTTTTAATGATCCTTACGACTAGGTATTTTTTCAGTATTTTTTTCGTTATTATAGATCACCAAAATGTATGGGAATTGGATAAAAACTTTAATAAAACAGATTTTTTGTTGCAGACCTGTATTATTCTTATTTACCGTCTCAAACCCATATAGCGAGAGGAGAATACAAAAATCTCGAAGAACCCATGTTAACCAATAGGTAAGAAAAACTCGTATGAGAGGGATATGGTCGTGACCTTGCTTACCTTGAAATCATCTTCGCAGTCGAGAACTTCATCTAAGGTGTCTAGAAAGACATCTGAGTGTACCTCGATTTTATTTGAAAGGACATCCGTGAATTTAACGAGCTGAGTTATGGTATCTGTGGCCAGAATGAGTTTCTCCACAGTATCGTTAACTTCGCTCAGGATGTGGGGATCTTGAGGGGAGTCAGGAGAAGGAACAGCGGACATTTTCTGAAACGTACGAAACGTATTACTTGAGTTGAGACTAACACACATACTCCCAATTGCAAATTTTCATTTTAAGAGGTGAAAAATTACATGGGACTAATTTCAATTTCATGGGCTACTTAAGAAACTGCGGAAAATAAATTTTAATACGGCCCCTGTACTTTAGAATTTGCAATTAGCAAAATTTTCTTTATTACTACTTCCTGAATAAGACACAAAAAATTATATCTCAATATCTTCAAAACTCTTTTAGACATTAAAAATTTAAAATTGGTGACCGAAACGGTTTTGGTGATAACACGATTTTGTTACATCGGTGATAAGAATAAAAATCTTGTGGTGCACAGTATGTAAATATTTGGCGCCCACAACAATTAGATAATTCTTTGCTAAAGTGAAAGAATTAGATTTTAGGATTTTAAATCGTTTATTCATTTAAAATTCAATATTTAAAATTCACATTATGTACTATATTATCAACGATAATTTATAACTCAATGCACTTGAACTATTTGTCTTGATCTGACTTTGTCAGACGTAAGGAAGAAATTTGTTGGAGGAAAAAGTTGAGAATAAGGAAGCAAAAATGATTAACTTATGTTTATAATTTAGAACTATTAATAATGTGCATCAGATATACTTACATATTCTTTCCTGTTCAAACTAAAAAACACATTTCAAATCTAAATTTAAATTAATGATCCAATTGAAAAAAAAATGTAATCTAATATGACTGAAAAAAATCTGTACGTTTGATTTTGGTTTATTTATCTTCAAATACTTCAGCGTGCTCTGACAAAACATTGTTAGCCGTTGCCAGTACAGCTGTTTAATTAAGAATTGATAAATAGTGGTGCTTGTATATAAAGTAAGAAATTAGTCGCCATATACATTCCAATTCAATACGATAATACATAGCTAGTGGGGGCAAATTATTCAAATCAACTACCAATAAGTAGCAATACCTTAAACTGAACCTATATTTTTCAAATACTTTCACATTCATATTGTTTTATTCAAGCATCAAAATTATTTCTCCAAAGACCCAATTCATACCTATAATTAACACTCTTTTAAACCTTTAAATACCTTATTTCTTCTATCAATCAATAGTTTAATCTAAATGTTCCACCCCCCTCAAACAGTAAAGAAATAACTCTTCAGCAAGTAATTTTAATAAATACATTATTTTGCTGTTACTAATAAACTAGGTTTTTAAAAAATGCAATTTTTTTCCTCTTTGAAATTAATTATGCTACAGTCTGAAAGAGCGAAATAAATGGAATTTTTTTCAAAAACTTGAAATTGCTCTCTTAAAAATGGTGATTTTGCTGTCATTACAGTGTTTATTTTGAAGGGAGATATGTTCGTTCAGAACCTCAATGTCTTATTGACCTATGCACTCAGAGGGATAGTTGTGGCTAAAGGGATTGCTTTTGGCTTTTACAAGCTAATTAATTACCCCTCCCTATAACAGTGAGAGTGTTCCCGACATTTTTACATTAACATCAGGAAAATCGATACAACCCGATATAATAGTTTAAGAACTAACTAGTATTATGAACTATTATTCTGGCTTGGGTATCCGTAGAAAATATACGTATATTCAAATGTATTATTCCTTACAGTTCATTTCAGTAGCGAAGAGTGAACGCATTTTTTTCACTTCGTATGTATGTGTTGTTTTGTGATGGGAAAATGTTTAATAAAAAAATTATAAAAGACTTATAAAACTTTTAGGAATCGAAAGAAACATTATATTTCCTTTTTGTGTAATAATATGGCGGTAGGAAAAATATTTGGCCATTTTATTACAGCTAGGTAAATAGCATAATGATTGAAAAATAACGTGATTTGCTATTCGTTAGAACTTTAATTTATATTTCTTTAGGTCTAATAAAGATGGAGGGACGGACAGAATAATGATTGTTTCATTTTTCTCCTAAGTTGGAGGTGTAAGGTGCTATTAACTGCTATTAAGGTACAAATACATCAAACAAGGTAGTGTCCAATGCCACTAAGTATCTACTATAACTTATCTGTCTTCTAATATTCTCTTTATGTCCGTAACATCTTCCAGCATCCCTTTGAAACTCCTCCATCCCATCCTTCCTTCCTTTGAAATGGCCCCGCCCACGCAATTGATCCCGATGTTGTCTTCCTCCCCCCCCCCCTCGTGTCTGTCTCTGGGTTTCAGACACCATCGACCTGATCCAACAGGTCTACACACTAATGGAACTAATTCATCATTGGAGTCTCCTGTGTTGGAAGGGGATGTAAGAAAGAAATCTTGATGTTCTCTTTGGGCTTGTCTTGGAGAGATTTTTTCCCTATTTTTAACAGTTGGGGATGTAACAAGGGACTTTTCTTCATGAATTGCAAAAGACACGGATGTGATTGAAATATTTCATTTCTTTAAATTAGTTATTAGAGGCTCAAATTGAAGTTCTCAAATTGAAAGTAAGGGTACCCTAATAATTTTAATAAAAAGGAAGAAATTCTTCGTGTAAACAAAGCCTGGTTTCCGGTGTTGACAAAAAACATCGTCAACACACAGCCATCGGAGCAACTTGATGACGCAGCGGCTAAACATCAACACGGAGACCAATCAAACGTCACCAAATCACCTCTCCCTTTATTGCCGGTTGATGACGATGAACCACGTGGCTCAGCAGCGCCTTATAACTTTCGACCCAGAAATAGGCGGTAGTTAATACCCTTTGAAAATGCCTGCCAAAGATGCTGGCGAAACGTCGGGAAGGAGTTTTACTTTCACTAGACCACGGCATAATAACCCGGAACCTTCATTTTATGTACATAGATCCGGCCGTGAAAGCCTGTCTTCTTTTAGAAATTATACTGTATAATTTATGAAGTAGGAAATTTAAAGTACTAATTCCACTTACAGTTTACAAAACTTAAAAGTTTAATTTTTCCTTCTTTTCTAACGATTCACACGATCAACAAAAAAAATTTAATGAATGATTTTTTTTATTATTTTCGACGATTTACTCGCTATCTTTATATTAAATTTAATGCGCTATTTTAAGCGTTAAGCAATCAGGAGGCAGATTCCCTTAGTTTTTAAGTTAAAACTACAATTTTTACGTAAATTAATACATCGAAAACCTATTATTGCGAATCTTTCCAAAACTAAAGGCGATGCAGTTTGGTACACGAAATTGCTTTTAAGTTATTGCACAGGTTTTCAACGTCTGTAACTTAAAATAATTATATTGATGACAATTAATATATCACATACACATCGGTTAGAAATTTCCTTACTTTACTTTTAATTTCAAAAACAATTCATTGAACTTATTTCCAGATATTTATTATGATTAACACATTAATTTTAGGATAAGACAAGGAGTTCATATACATAAATTAAAAAGGTAAATACCATATTAAGATATTTAGGTTAGAGATACTATTTACATAAAAATTCTCTAATAATAAAATCCTCACATTGAATTTTATATGAGAAAATTTATCTCTACCATCATCTTCAAAGAATGTCATATGAGATAAAAAGGATCAATACAGTCTGTTTGCGACATTTAGCGGATTCGGTCTCTGGATTCTTTTTTTTTCTATGAACAGAATCGCTTCTGTTGGGGAATGTATCGGGAAATGAAAATGTGATGTTCGATGGCTAAAGTGTTCCATTTGGGAAATATTGACTGACTAAGAGAATGGTTTAATGTTACTGTTATAGAGAAAGAAAGTCAGCGTTTTATCGTGAATGAATATATTTTTGGGTTTCGATTTGACTGATTGATATTATTGTCAGGGGGAATAGCTTTAGTAGTAAGAAAAATATACTTTACGAGCACACCTTCGGTGCATTGAAGTAATGCTACTTCTGTGAATCATCAAGCCTCTTACCCCTTGTAACACACGTTATTTAATTGATATTGAAATGTTATAAACCAGGCCGGTACAAAGTACGACCCACCAGTACTCTTTTCGCGCCCCGATAAAGTAGTTTAATTATTATAAAAACTAAAGTGATGGAGGTCGTTTAATTAAAAAATGGGAATTTATTTTAAAAATTTCTTAAGAATTTGCTGAACTATTTAATTCACCAAGTACCTACTACAATGGAAATTGGAATCAATTAAATTCAGATGTACTTAATAAAATTTTGAAAGTATAAAAATTCCATTGAAGTTAGAATGAAGAAACATGAAATATCTTTCGAATATACAAACTGCACTATTATTCTTCCATTATATCCATATATTTATAATTAATCTCAATGTCATGAAAGTGGATTGAGTGAATACTCATGGACTCATTGACTCATGGACAATAGTGAATTTTGATCAATGCCGTGAATAAACGATAGTGAATTTTGATCAATATTTTTCCCCGCTTAATCAGATCAGATAGATTTTTAGTCCGCTGTAAATTAAGTTGTCATAGTTTGGCCCTATTCACAGTTAAAGTTTTGTAGGTCTGTTTTAATTAACCAGTATTACGGTTTAAGGGTGAAGCATAGATAAAACAACGGCCTAATTGTACACTAAGTTCGCCATCGCGACTAGTTAATGGCTAAATGAGAACGAACAAGCTAAATGAATCAAACTGTGAATCCAGTCACTAACTCTACACAATTCTCTTTTCTGCTGAGCAAACGATAACAAACGGAGGACAAGACACCGCATTAATCTTAGCAGCGCAAACAACTCACCTCCATTATCACTCCTTCCCCACTCCTCGACATTTATAATCCGAATTCCCGAGTCTAAAAACCTGGAAAAAACGGGATTAGTAATCAGCGAATTTCACGCACAGCCTCAGATTTCCTTGAGCAAACGCACATCTCGACGGAATCCGGGAAAACCACTCGTTCTATTTGCATACAGAGGAGAGTTTTTTTCTCCTTCTCGAAGTCTATTTCTCTCGCCTTCTTTTGATGCTGGCTCTTTTCAAAAGCGGGAGCCGGGATTTCTATCGGGATAGAGCAAATATTTGAAGCACGGAAGGGGGCCTTTATTTCTTGGGGACTGGTTTTGCTGGTAGTTAGATCTTATATTTCCGAAATATATTTTTTTTTTGCTGATGGGGTACGCAGGATTTCGGGTGGTTGAACTAATGATGTCTGTTGCTGATTTGACTGATGCAGGATATCTTCAAAATGAAATCACTAGTAGGCAAAATTGACGATTCATTACTTCGATTTATTCACGGCTAGGAAGGTAGAGGGGCCATTCAAATATTACGTAAGCATGTTTTTGGTCATTTTTGACCCCCCGCCCACCTTGTCAGCATAGATAAGCAAACCGCAAACCGCCCTCTCATAATTACGTAAGAAAACTGCCCGAACCCTCCCTTTGTTATCTTTTGTTCAAAATATTTATGAACTAATGATGTATGTTGCTGATTTGACTGGTGCAGGATATCTTCAAATTGAAATCACTAGTAGGCAAAATTGACTATTCATTACTTCGATTTATTCACGGCTTGGAAGGTAGACGGGCCGTTCAAATATTACGTAAGCATGTTTTTAGTCATTCTTGACCCCCTCCCATCTTGTCAGCATATATAAGCAAACCGCAACCCCCCCTCTCATAATTACGTAAGGAAACTGCCCGAACCCTCCCCTTTGTTATTTTTTGTTCAAAACATTTATTAATGCTTATTTTTCAGAAATTCATTGTTCTCCATGAACACTTTCGCTATCCTTGAAATGTCCCTTGGGGAAAATGCTTGAAAATGTTTTTTTTCTTGCTGAATTTCTTTGTAAAATTTATTTTGGGTTGAATTTTGAAATTACTAATGGTAGAAACGAGAGATTATCGAAAATGCAGTGTTCTTAACATATCTTACGTAAGCATCACTCATACCCCCCTCCCCCATGCAGAAGAAAAATAAGCAAATAGCAAATCCCCTCCTCGCCCTCGTTATATAGGTGCTTACTTAATATTTGAACTGCCCTGCCCCAGAGTTGTTTTCTTGGTAATGTTCCAAAGTGTGTCAGAGCAGGGGATATAGTTTATAACGCGGGGCTTCGACCTTCTATCTTGAATTTTTCATACCTTTATATAAATTGCCTTTCCAAACTTGCAATTAATTAGTTTATTGCATTTGAGTCGATGATTGCCACAGCCTGTTAAATGGTAAGGAATAAAATCATGGGGTATTTTATTAGTAACATTAGATAGACTAGGGGGCTATCACTCCCTGGTCGCTATCGCTCGCCAACCCCCGGGAACTGCTGACGCAGTTCCCCTAGGATTGCTTCGCAATCCTGTGCTCGCTACGCTCGCTCGCCATACGCTGGTACAGCCTAGCTGAGATTCATTACCAACTAAATTTATTGGTTAAAATAAATAGAGTTTACGGCATCAACAGAGTACAGCAAGTACAACTTATTGGTTCACAACAAATGATTTCACAACACTTACAATGACCACAACAAATGATTTTTTTATAACAACAATAATAAGAACATGAATTCGCAAAGTGTAAACAAACCGCATGAATTCGCAAAGTGTAAACAAACCGATCGTTGCCAACGGCGGGTAACAAATACTGCCAAATTCGTAAGCCACGTAAGAGAATTATATATATAGATTTTTTTCGAGTAAAAAGCAGCTAAAACACCTTCAAATTCCGCTGCTAAGTGTAACTTGTGTTCGTGTAAGAAGCAAACAAAGTAAAACTTTCATACGGTACTGACATAAAACTGTTTATTGATTTTATGTCAAAAGTAGAAATAAATCCTTAATAAACTGTTAATATCTAAAAGTTATTAAAAAATATGCCCTTAGATATAGATCCCAAAGTACCTCTAAACCTATGTTAAACCTATCCAGTGAAGACGTATTTTAAGAGCGGAGAAACCCAGAATTAGCTTTCCTCATTTGTTCCGATTTATCGCTGCTTGCCCCTCTTCCCCTCTATATTCATTCAGCCCATGAAAACATTATCCCCAGCAGAATATTTTCCTTCTTCCCCAAGGGATGATTTAACACTCCCTTCCCTTCATTACCTAATGCATTACGGCGGGAAATGTGCTCAGGTATGTTTATGTGGGGAAGGGCCTTGACGCTAATTGATGGATACTGATGGGGGAATGATGGAAGGTATCGCCGATATTGGTTGCCCGCAAAAATGCTTGTCGTATACTGAGTGACGTACGTAACGGAGGTATTGCGACCGCTTATAAACTTGGGGTTGCCCGTTATTTTATCGCTGTTTATCTTATTACAGTCGACTCCGCTTATTGTGATCATGATTCATGTTATCAACCAGATAATGTTATCAAAATTGACCGGTCCCGATCACTCATATTTAACTTAAAGTTAAATGTATCGTATTATGTGATCAGTATATCACTTAGTAAAATAATGAGAAGAATTTTTGGTGCTGTCAACGAAAACAACAGATGGCGCACCCTCTACAATTTTGAAATCTACAAGAAATTTTATAAGCAACCTGATATCGTCCATGTCATTAAAGCTAATCGTATTAGATGGCTAGGACACCTCTACCGATCAGACGACAATGAACCATCCAAGAAATTGACCTTATCAAAACCAGATGGAGCCCGAAAAAGAGGCCGACCACCCATTAGATGGCTGGACAGCGTAGAAAAAGACCTTCAAGTGATTGGTGCTGGAAGATGGAGGACGGTCGTATCTAATAGGGCGAGATGGCAAAGACTTGTTGAGACGGCCTTGGCCTGTCCTAGGCTGTAGCGCCAAAGAAGAAGAAGAAGAAGATATCACTTAGTGTTATCAAAACCTGGTAAAAATCCACTAAAAACCTCCTTTTTTTCCTGTGGGAAGGCCAATTCTAATACATAATCATACAAAATGAGACATTAATATAGTAGTGTTAATTCTGATACTATATTTTTCTTTAAGAATGTTTAAGTTGTAAAATACATGAATATCGTAACACTAGGACCGCCAAGGTGCCTTTAATGCTTCAATTAAGACTATTGTGATGTTAATGTAAACATTTGAGTTACAATGTTCTCCACTTTTTATTATAGAACCGCTTATTATTATCAATCGGAAATTGTTATCATTCTGATCTTGGACAAATGTGATCACATTAGTGGAGTCGGCTGTATCCTACTGTGTTTCAATATAGCGTAGTCTTTACATTTTGAATTTTAGTGGAGAGTTATTTTATTAATTGTGTTCAAGTTTTCTTCTTCAAAATTAGTACATTCGACCCCGCTTACGAAACTTGATGTTACTACGAGAACGAAGGGGTCACAAATCACCTCTCTAGAATTCAGTTATTCCAAATCCAGTATAACTGAAACATAATGAAAAATACACTCATAAATTTTATGGCTTTTGAATTAAACTATCATCAAAAGAATTGTTGTTCAAGTGGTCTCTACAAACATTTTTCTTGTTGTATTATAGTCATACCGCTTGGAGTCATACCATTTGCAATATTGTTGCGATTGTCACGGGAACGGACTTTTCCACCCAATTTTTAGGGGTAAAGCTAATTTATTAATGCTGAAAAAAAAAAAAACGTTTTGTGGCTATCATTTGGCTTTGTAATTCTTTTCAGAGTTTTGGTTTTTCTGTCCAAGTTTTTCTCCTGGTGGTAAATTGTTTTTATAAATATTAATACTGAAGATATTTCCTATTCAATATGGGTGGTTTTATTCGTTTTATTGTACATTTCTTCATGCCAGCGTTCGAAATTGGAGTATTTTGCTGGTCCGGGACAGCTAAAAAACGGCTCGGACCAGTGGAATCAGAAAATCACTGGTCCGCCGGACCAGTGTGTGTGTGGTGAAAAAATATCCCACCCTCCAGTTCTAGCAGCGGATAGGGGAGCCCCCTGCGAAAAAGAAAAACATTATTGAATTTGAATGTGTACTAATTTTTAACATTACTATTTGGTGCACTTACATTCAGTGCAATAGTTACTTTATAATAATGTTTGAACCGGTCCTTTTTAATTTGTCGGACCAGTGATTTTTGTTGCGGACCAGTAAGATTGGAAAAGCACTGGTCCGCAGGACCAGTGGGTTTTTTCCCCAATTTCTAACGCTGCTTCATGCTATTTTAAACTTTATTTAAACTAGAAGTGTCATGCCACGTATTACATATCCAAAAGGCATATCGCAAATCAATACATAGTTTATCATCAAACTCCATTAAATGAAAACACTCTTATTGTATTGCTTGTATATTGTATACAATACATTATATACACTACACTCTTCAGTTATTCGTATCTAAAAAATAATTCATTTTTGTTCAGTATTATCTTTATTTTAAGTTGTTTGTAAGAAAATAAATTCTTAAGATTATAAACAATTTACAGCGACAAAATAATTTAAATGAGAATCAAACTTTATACATTCCAGTATATTCGGAATACATCCGCTAGAACCTATATCACCTTTATTATGAATTTCTGCTCATTCGGAGGTCAACAGTTACTTAAGAGTACAATCACGATAAATCAATATTTTATTCAGCCATAAAATAACCAATGAGGAGCTATTTTTTCTCCTTTCTTCCCGAAGGGAGGAAATACCTTTATGGGAAATAAAGTGAAGCAAGTGAGTTATCTCATGAATTTCCATCATATCTGTTTTGAAGGAAAAAGAATTGGGAGGAGTTGCTCATAAAATAACCTAAGTGATTGGTTAAGTTATAAGATTAATGTTCTTGCCACGCAAATTCTACCGAAAAATAAACGAACTTAATTCCCATTTTTAATGCGGATCTCATGTTTTCTCAAGTTCAATATTTTTGGCTTCAAGATAGAACATAATATTCTTAACGAACTTAGCTTAGAACATAATATTCTTTTCATATAAGGTCATATACTTTTCCTGAACCACATTCCACATATTAAATTATCCTAATAAATTTAATAATTTTGATTGAAATGAAGAGTTACTACAGTGATTTATGAACTACTAAATAAATTATAACACATTAAAACTATGATTCATGAAGTTTTCTATAAAGTTTGTTTGGTGTGAAAGATAATTAAACTCACATTTTTCATCAAGCAAATGTACTGTATGATGATAAAAATGATTGTATTGAAAATTGTGATATAAAATTAAGTTTTAGCTTAATATTCAACGCTTCAAAATTATTTTTTTTGTATTGCTTTTTGAATGTGTTAAGAATGGAGAAATGCTTTAACTGTTCAACAATTTAAAGAAACACAGTTTTCAATACACATTTTCTTGGTAGCTAATTACTTTAGCTGTGATTAATAATTAAGTAAGCATAATTTTGTTAAAGTAAGTGGAAAATATTTCGAGAAATTAGCTTCTTGTATGTGCTTTAATATTAGAACTAAGAAAAGATCATTAAGAAAAAATCATTTAAAAAGTTAGTATTTTTCATGTGTACAACGTAACATAAATAATCCGCTTTTGACAATGACTTCAATGACAGAAACAATCTCTTTCAAAAATTGTAATCGTAAACATAGTATTTTTCTTCGTCACACGAACTGTTACTTCAGTGCAATGTTAGTACAAACACCAATTAAACCTCCAATTAATCCCATTGATTAAAAATAGTTTCATTCATTAATTCACACCCATTCCCCTCATTTTACTCGAGTACCCTCCACTCCCCGAACCAATATTGAACACAATCGAAAATCCATTAATGCCTCCCTCCGAATTCCAAACAGGCGACGACAAACAACCGTTGATTTTCGACCAATCACTTGCCGTCGAGACGGACACGTGACAGGCAATTATACCG
Source organism: Tetragnatha montana (assembly GCA_963680715.1). Taxonomy (NCBI): domain Eukaryota; kingdom Metazoa; phylum Arthropoda; class Arachnida; order Araneae; family Tetragnathidae; genus Tetragnatha; species Tetragnatha montana. Next base: position 34,812,320 of record OY796685.1, read on the forward strand.
TTTGAAATTCAGCTGCCTCTGCCACTCCGGGTTAGAGAAATTGCATTAAAACAGCTGGGACTGAGGGGCGGGACATGGAGGTAATCTAGAGTTAGAGGGCCAAGTATTGCAACCCTGCCTTGCCAAAATGGTAATATCTTATAACCGTGTTGATGTTGAATCACGAAGAGAAAAAAATTTTTTTTTTATTCATGATGATTTTGAAACACCGTGGTTTTGGAAGGTAACGACTTCCAATTGAGTTTTTCGGTAGTTATTAGAAAGGGGAATCAGCGAAAATGTCCCAGAACATGTAATGTGAACTTTCTTTAATTAGATAATAGGTTTTTCCGATTCATTTTAACCGGTCTGCGGAGCGCATGTGGCCCAAAAGCCCTCTTTTTTGCGGTCCTACAAGTCTTGAATGTTTTTAAAGTTTTAAAAAGATTGAAGAGAAAAATTTTTTAATTTAAAAATATTTGATAAAGTCTGATGAAGAACACGCTAAAGGAAAATGTTGAACTGTTCCTTTCGCCAACATTAAGAGGCAGCTTGAAAAAGTTTTCGCAAGAACTTTTATTGCCAAAAATATAGACACTTCATCCAAATTTCTATGTTTTCGAATTGTTTTGAACATAACTACATTGTCATTTGATTTCTTTTTCATTATTTTTGTTGTTGTTGTTGTAGTTGTTTCCCACGCTCCATCCGCAAAGCGTACAGGATTTAAGGCAAAGGGGGTGCGGCTCCTGAGAAAGTGAGGCCCATGAAATGGCAGGAGTCCGACTTAAGCCTCGGATGATAGATGTCGCCAATCTATCACCACCTCCACAATTTTGCCATGCTCTGAAGGGGAGGGAAATAGTCTCCAGACACCTGGACCCGTGGTAAACTGCGCCATGACGGACCACAGGACTTTCGGACCCACAGATTTAACGAGCACGTACTCCGCTTATACTCGGTGGGTCTTCAGCGGTGTCGGGAATCGAACCCTGGACCCTCCGATCCCGAAGCCGATGCCTTAACCACTAGGCTCCCCACGGCCTCACTATTTTTAAATTACTTGTAAACTGTTGTGAACAAGCGGTAGGGGATTTATATTGATATTTCTTTTGGCAAGCAGAAGGTATAATTTGGCCTGCAAAACACTTTAGGATGTGCATTAAATGCATTAGGATGTGGTTTAAACCAGTACTTACGTGGAAAAATAACTCCACAAGAACACATTTTTTGTCACTAAAATTTTTAGTAAGGGCGAGAGCGCACGGGCGACTTTTGTCACGGTGACAAAGACAAAAACAACGTTGCTAAGGCTGTTGTTAGGGGCGGGAACTAGAAGCATACAATAGAAGCATTCGCACATGACATCACTGGAGGATAAAAAAAAACGTTGCTAAGGCCGTTGTTAGGTAAAGTCATGTGATTGAAAATGCTCTATTGTTTTCTAATGATATTTTTGATACTAGTAATCCTGGTCGCCGTGACTTTAGTCACTCGTGCGCGCCTAGCCTAACACTTTTACAACTCTACCTTTCTCTCACACTGCACAATCCCCACACTGTGGCAATACAATCATTACATTACAGTTTACTATTGTGTTTACCTAGCGTTGCAAAACTGTTTCACGAATCAATTTTCAGTCTAGAGATGATGGCCACGGTAGCTGCAATGGCAACAAACGTGCTAAGCTCTCTCTATCCTTAAATTACCTCTATGGGAACATGAAGAGCAGGCAGCCGGATATCTGCTTGACGAACGTAACTTCCTAGTCCTAATTATTATCGTCCACATCTTCATAATCAGGGCAGGACAGTTAAAACATCGAGAGTCACGTTAACTGTCGCAATCTTTGAATAGGGCGATTTGAAAATGATTTTCGCAATAAATATGTAATTACTCCAGTGTAGATTTCTAAAAGATATTCAGGGAAACTTGGATGGGTCGAAACTGAAGAGACCGCCAGGTAACTTCCAAACGCGTGTATTAAATATGGGTATTGATTCCGTTATCTGTCCCGTTAAATATCCCCAAACTGTTTCGATCGCCAAAGATTAGAAAATTACGAACCAAAAGAATAAAACAAGTGTTTTATCAATAAACACTATGTAAATTAAGCAATATTTGAATATTTGGAGATCAAAAGAGCTTGGCGATGTTTAACGGGAAAAATAACGGAATCGATCCTAAAATTGTAACATTTATTTAAAGTTTAAGTACAAGAAGAAATTTACGAATTTGAGACTTTTGAGTTGTGTAAGTTGCACTGTATTTAAATTTTTATTCCTGCAACTTAATAAATTAGTTGTCCAACTAACTTATAATTAAAATATGATACATATATTTTTTTAAAAATAATAGGTTTAATAATGAGTGCCTCCAAAAATCTTTGCTGTAAGGTAAAATTATTTCAACTGTTTTAAAATATTATTCTTATAACGGATGCGCAGAAAGAAAGAACTTTTTTTTCTGGAGGATGAATAAAGTTTAACCACAAAAACAATTTACAGAGACCAAACAAACAGTATGTGAAAAGGGAAATTATCAGGATTAGGGTATTAGAGAAATTCGTCTAGTCTCCTTTCCATGTAGATTTTATTGGATCATTTAAATTTATTAAGCCGAAAATTATATCACTAGTGGTTTCCCTAAGAGTGAAATAGCTTTGAAAGCGTTGTCACTTTTCCAACAACCTCATGAAACGTGGCAAAAGTCTTTCGAAGACTTTCTAAAGCTCCAAATCTGATGATGATAATAAAACAAAAATGAGATAAAATCGGTATTTGAAGTACATTTATTCCATCACGGTTTGTGATAATTATCGTCGTAAACGTAAAATCCCTCTAGGTTATTTTAGAATTTTCAATTTGAAATGCCGAAGGGGTTCGGTTTAGCTTTTGAATTTATCTTCCTCTCTTAAATTGAATGAGTGAGTTAACTGTGTCCCGAAGAGGCGTGTGTTGTTTATTTAAAGAGTTTCGGTACCGACTTTTAATAGGGAGATATGTTGGAACTAAAGGGAATAGAACAGTTCATAACATTTGGTAGAGGAGGAGGATACATTTTAAACATTGGATAAGTTGATGCAATAAATGTTTCTAATATTTTGTTTGCTTAAAAAAAAAGACTATATTTTACTAAATTGTATGTATTTCTAAATAATCAAACATCGATAAATATTTTTTCGCCAACAAGTAGGTATTCTAGAAAATAAAAAAAAACTTAACTTATGCTAACATTTACACTGCTATGAGCATCGACCGGTAGGTCTCAAAGAAAATTTATATCTGTGCCACCGGTATCTCAACACTTATTTAAATAATAGTATTTCCTAGGCCTATCAGCAATAACTATAATAGTAAAAGTCACTCAACGATAAAAGAGGTTTAAAAAAGTTCCTTTTAAGCTGAATTCTTACCTTTTGACTATTTTCTCCATTGAATTATAGAAAAACTATTTGTTACTAATGAATTTAACAATTTGTTAAATGCAAAACAAACTCAGCATGTCTTAAAAATAGAGCTCAGGCAACCTATTCCTCCTTAGCTACACCTATGCCTATATTGCAGTACAAATCCAAAAATTCCTTCAGAAGAAGGAATTCAGAATAAAACAACCTAGAAAAATCTCATCAGAAAATATTCACGTATTTTATGTAAAATAGATCCTATAATGTTAAGAACAATTGACTATTTCTTAGATATGAATAAAAGTAAATATACTAAGAAAAGAACTCCTTCAAAATTGTGCATAGTAATAAAAATCACCCAAAGCTAATTCCATTTAAAAAATGTCTTTCATCGATATTTGATTATGCAGTTAAAAATCTAAAACCTTAAGAAAATAAAAATGAATATGCTTTTTTATGCACCTCTTACTGAAATAGCTGTTTAATTACTTTGCATACAGTGTTCACGTTGCTAATGAAGAGAGAAGGAAGGGTATTAAGAGGGTGGAAAAATCGATCATAATTCTTGAGTCTTGGCATCTTTAGGTGGTTCTGCTAGCTAGTTATTAGGTAAAGAAAAGTTATTGAGTTGCTTAAGTCATCAAGAATTCAAAAGAGTGAAAAATGTTTAGTGAGCATTAGTATTTCTATTCATTTTAAAACTCTAAATAACCGCATTTTTAATCTGAAGTTTTGATATCTCTTATGGAATTACTTACTCCTATCCGACCAGCGGTTGGACCATCGATTAAAGAAGGTTTCCACCAATCAGAGTCAGCGAAAAGTACCTATGGGTTACCCGCTGGTTAAGAGGCAGTAAATAAAACCATTAAGAGAAGCTGTAGAATGATGTGCTTGTCTCTTAATTAGTGTAACAGAAATGGGACGATATATAACGTATAAAACATATAAAAGTGGACTTATAAAAAATTGTAAAACACTGGATAAATAAATACTATATTTGAAGAAATCGACATACTTAACGAATAGAGTTTTGAAAAATAATATCTTACAGATTCACATTCTTTTTGCACGTGTTTCAAAAACAACAGTTCTTCGGATTATAAAAACTGGTAATTTTTTTTAAGTGTTGAAGTCAATAGTCTACGATATAATAAAAACAATTTTTCAGAAGAAGTGTTTTACGAAAGTATAACTGTTGCTCTTAACCCGATATTTTATATAATTACTTTATCTTTGAAGAAACATGAAAAGTAATTAGTAATTATAATTTGGTTATTAGTAAGTAATCGTAAGGAATAAATAAAAAAATATTGATTCTTTCTAATTAATAAAAGTTCTTTTCTGGGCAAGTTTCTAGTTCATTTTTTTGTTTCTCCAGTTTAACAGTTAATCCTTTAAAATAGAATGAAATGAAAACTTTTAAGAATCTTCCCTTATTGTTTGAAAATATTTTCTGTATAATTCCAATGGGGTTCTTTTTCAAATTAGTTCAGGAAAAAAAATATTGAAAATTAAGAGAACATTGGCTTTGTGGAAAAGGAGAAAGTTACCCTTGATATTTCATATCTAAAGGTCATGGGTTGATACTAGATCTAAAGGTGATAAATCATTAGCATGTTCTTTTGCAACAATTCCTTCCAAAATGTGCATTAAAGAAGATCAATACAATATACTTCCCTTTTTGGTCTTTTTTCCACAATCCATTACATATTTAAACTTTTGTGTCCAAAACAAGATGTTATTTTCTTTTGCTGGTAGATGATTTTTCTTATTTGTACTTGATTATTTGAATTTCTTTTGAACATCCCATACCCCTTTTTGTCATTTTGGAGAACTTACTAGATTTTCCTTTTTTATTTTCGCAGTTTTATGAAAGTTAAAGAAGGAATCAGCTTTAAAAAATTGTTTTAAGGGCATTACCTTAATTTTTAAAAAAAAATGAACTGTAAACGAAATTCTGATTAAATTAGAGAACGAATTCAATCATACATAATTTTTTTTTTAAAATTGCTCCGTTTTAAAGTTTAAATTTCACATGTGTTAAATGCGTTAGGTCATTCCGTTAGAAAGAATTTCAACATTATTTGTTTTATGTTTTAATTTGCAGTTATTTATTTTTTAATTATTATAATTTATGGGAATACACTAAAGACTAAACACTCTCTGTTATGACTCTTAAATCATCTTCCTAACCCTAGCATTTCGCCCACAATAGCTTTTCTGAAACTGTACCACCAACTTCCATAAGTCTTCTAAAACCATCTCTACATAAGTTCAAACAGGATAACATTGTATAAACCCCCTTCATCCTCAAGCTCACTCGCACCTCATCGTCAATCTCAAAAATTTCCAATCCAACCTGCGAAAGACACACTGGGTCCATTTCGACAAAAAAAAGAACAGGCTGGAATTCAAAACTCGGGCAAAAAGAATCGTACCACAAACGGACAAAAGACGGGCAAGTATAAATAAATAAAGCGAGACCACTTCAGTACGATTTTCCGTCCAAGCATAAAGGAGTTTTAGCAATAAATAACGCTTAGCAGGCATCTCTTTGTGCGCCTCTTTTTTTTTAGGTAAAAAATGATTCGTATTTCTGTCTCTTTTTTCTTCGTTTACGAGACAGATATGCGTGGTCTCTTGAGAGTGCTGTATTCGTTTGTTTTGGAGCTCAGGGTCAGGTTACTCTGTGGGATTGTTGTTCTGTAAGACGAGAGGGAGAAAATTATTTCAAAGCAGTAAACACATTGAGTTCGTAATTTTAACCACCCTGTTTTTTTAATTTCTGTGTGGAAAAACTATTTTGGTTGAAAGTAAAATAAAATACATATTATTTTGTACCGATAATATGGACATATATGATACAAAAATTAAAATAAGTTATTTGAAACGTCATGTCAATGGAAACTGTTTATGGAAATTGTCAAACAAACAATAAATTTTATTTAGCAAAACAAAAAACAACCACTATTTCTAAGAAAAGACGAAATTTGTGTGCATGTGTTTTTTACATTTTTATCGCGACAAATTCGGCATTATTTGCAACGGTCTAAAAATAAATCAAAACACTAAAAATTGATTATATAAAGCCCAAATTGAAGAAAAATGAACTATTTTTTGCTCAAACAGAATTCTTAATCCTTTTTTGTAAAGTTAAGTTTTTTTCCATCAACTGTTTCTTTTGAAGAACAATCCTTTAATTATAAATACAAACTCCAAGTGCGTGAATTGTCTGACGACGAATCGAAATGAATCTGTATACAGTCTTACAGTATTTTCTCAATTTTACCTTTAAAGAAAGCTTACAGCAATCCTAACAGGTTCAAATGTCTTTTATGTGAATTAATTATACATATTTTTTTTCAAAATTTCATTGACATTTGTTTTTAAATTTATTATGTTATTTTTGTACTCTTTGGTGTCTGAGGAACAATCTAGCCTCGTAGTTTTCCTTCAATGAGTTCATTGCTTTGGATCGTGGGATATTTTATATTCTGTAAAACATTTTGCAGTGTTTGGATACTAATGCATTGAAATGAATCATTTTTAGAAACTTATTGTATGGGAATTTATCAATATTTGTATAACTATCAGAATTGTAAATACCCTGTCATAAAAATACAATCATCATTATCCCTAAGTGGCGAAATTATTATTTCAAACAAAAGTCGTGGTGGTCGAAGAGCGTGAATGTATTATGCCTTTTCTGCATACAGAAAGCTATAAAGGAAAAACCAGTTTTACAGGAGGTATATGCAGGGAAATCATCCGTTTTACCTTGAACGTGTTCCAGGTGAAACAGGTCCGTCACCTCTGAAAATCATAAAAATAAACCGGAAATCATTATTTACATTAAATTGAATCGTTTTTAAACTAACAAAAATTATCTTTGTAATTAGTTTTATAATGTCTTTAATATTTAAGTTATTATAGTATTCCTTGTCTTGAATTTAAACTACTTTTAAATGTTTTTAAAGTTTCCTCTCTCTGCGCTTAGGATTAAATTATTTAAAAAATCATAACCATTCATAAAATTTCATACACAGGAAAATATGGATATTTTCAATGTGTATTGAAAAAATCAATGGAAATTGTATTATGGTGGTATTAAGTAGTTTTGTGTTTTTTAGTTAGATAAAGACAAAATTTAATAAAAAAAAACTTGCAATTTGGTGAACCTTTTCTTTTTTGAGGCCTGATAGAGTGCTATTTTCACATGCTAATATCTCCGTTAATGTTCATGATATTTTCATGAAATTTTTTTCTGTGAGTTTTTTATAACATTGGCAACAATACTCCCACTGAGGTTTTTGCTCCATCTCCTTCAGTTTTTACATTATTTTTTTTAACTTTTTTTCGCCGTTAATGGTGCTGTAACACACACATCTTAATGGATTCTTCATGGTCATTTACTACTTAGGGGTAGACCTTACTTTCATGACCCTAGGACACGTTGGTTCCAAATAAAAGCCGTGAAAGGGACTTATGGAACGCCCTCTGTATGCATTTGTCCTTTTGTGAATGGGTATACTTGTTTAATTTAATGCCAAGTTTACTAAAATTGCTCATTAGACCGTTAAGTGATAGTCCGTTTATCTACTTTTCCTTAGGGAAATAAACCATTCATTTCGATACCAAATTCAGTAAAACAAATAGATAACATCATCAATCCGATTTATACCTTCTCATCCTCTTCTCACAGACAAAAACAAATTCAGTACATATATGAATATCCCACTCCTTGAAAACCAAACCCACAAATGCGATTGTCTCATGTTCGCTATTTACTTAAGTGGAAAAAATTATTTCCGATCCATTACCAAGAATTGAATTTATTTCAAAATTCCGGAATAGAGTTTTTCAGGCGTTCGATTTTTGCAACGGAGTTTCTTTCGTTCGGTGAGGATGGAACCGAGTGTGTGCAATTTTATCGTCTGCTGTTACTCTTTTTTTTTGTTTGTCTCGGGAAACGAGAAACTCCGAGTGTGTTGGTAAATTCGGCGTAAAGTGTTCCGATATTTCCTTTAGATGTGAATTGAGTTGACATGTCGTGTATTTCTATTTGAAGAGTTCTTTTTTCCTAGGAAATGAGTTTCAGATCTGCGTGGATATGGAGATCAGAACGTGTATTTCGTTCATCCTAAGTTTAGAATTTGTCTATTTCTCTTCCTTTCAAAGTTTCAATATTATAGACAATATTTTTAACATTGATATCGTGTCTAGATCAGCCTTCCTGGCATAACTAAAGGTCATAATAACTAGCTAATATTTATATTACCTCATAATATTAATTTTATGTGAAAATAATGTTTGATAAAGGCACCCATACAATTTTTAAAAAGCCTGTTTCTCCTTGTTTTTTTTATTCCTTGTAAATAGTAAAATGAGTATAATTTACTTAAAAAGTCTTGTGTCCTGCATCATTTTTATTTTAACAGTAAATTTAAGTGTTTGCTGAGAGTCCACTAGAATGAATATTTGTAATGTGTTTACTTTTCTATTTGCGGTAAAAAATGGTGACTATAGTCTCCATCACAGTTGTACATTGCGGTAAAATAGCACTAACTTGGCAATAAACGCTTGCTGCTGCCAAAGTGGCGCCTTTTGATGTGGATTCTGATTTTGGAGTTAACTCGCCTTGGTGCAGCAAACACCTCAATTTCTGTCGTAAGAATTGTTTCCCTTCGATGAATTCAGTTTTGAATGAGTTTTAACGTGGAAAAACTTCCTCTGTTTTAAAAACCTATTTTCTTTAATCTTATTCCCCAACCATTTGAATCTTACCTACTCGCTAAAACCGTATTCTTGATATATCCGTGCTCATACAGCTATAATAGCGAATTCCACTGTGATTCAGTAAACATGCGATCGGTGCAGCGAGAGGTTTCATGATTGTTTCCCTGAATACCCTGAAATTGGGTTCGAAATGATCCATCTCCCTATTGGTAGTTTGTCACACATGCAGGTACCCTGTTCCAATCGGGAATAGCATTGCCCATTTCAATCGCCTGGGCGAGGCAATCCCTGAAATATCTATTTACACGAATCATATATGGTAACGGGAAAATAGCTCACACCTCCTTAATCATAATTTAAATGTCTCAAATATAGGTTTTTCTTTTCAGAAATTGCTTCTAAAATATTTTGTAAGGATAAATTATGAAATTAAAGTATTCAGTGATTTAATTTTTTCTATGAAAAAAATTCAAAAAGTTGGGTAAGCAGGTAGTTTGCACAAAGCTGCAAATTTCCTCAGTAAACAAGTAATTAAATTTTACTATTAACCGACACAGAGTCGTACATCAAGTCAAAGCTAATTATTTAGTCATTTTTTCATTTTTACATAAATAATAAATAAAATGTTTTAAAAAAAGTTTAAGAACCTACTTCGCTATAAAATTCTTTTACGGATCTATACTTATTTACTCCATTTTTCTCGATCTACTTTCGCCTTTCTGAATTTTTTTTTAACAAATAAGATTTATCTTCCTAACTGCCTTCCTATAAACGTCGCAATCTATTTCTCACACTCACCCCCAATGTATATCAAAGCTATAGCTTACTCTTTGAAAAGCTCTTCTTTTTTATCATCATAGAGTATTTGGAGCGTGTTTCCATATAAGCGATAATAATTTTCGGTGTCTAGGATTTTCTTTCCGAAACTTTATGGCAATGCTCAGTTGTTGTTTTCCCATGTCTGTCATTCTGGAGAAAACTTAGGGATCTGCTTACTTTTATATCCAAACACCCAAAGATTATATATTTTTAAAAGCAGTAGACTTTCTCTTACCCGGCATCTATAAGAAGAAATTCCGGTTGAAGAGAAGAATGAAAAATACGTAAAATTGTTGGAAATTTCCGTTTTTTATAAATACTCAAAATACGCATTTATAAAGTGTGTGAATTATTTCAAAATTTTTTCGTATACAATTATTTCTTATGAGAAATGTTTGGTCATTTTTTTCTGATAATAGTTAAAAATGGGAGTACCTTAGCGTGTTTTGTCCTTTTTTTTAATTTTACTTTTTTAATATTACAAACTACTTTTCAAATTAATGGTTAAGTAATTAAATTTATTCCGCTACTCTTGACGAAAAGTATTTACAATATTATTTTGTTTTAAAAAAATTTTACATTAACTAGCTTTTTAAAGTATTTACAATTTATATCTAGCCTTGAGGTGCTAAGTACTCGCAACTACGATTTCACCGGAAAGAAAGTTAATTTTTGGACCCCGTCATCATTTGGAGCAGGTTTATCTCCTTCGCATAATCCTTTCACCTTCAAGAAAAAGCATTTTAAATAATATAGCAATCCCTCTCCGTAAATAGTTTATTCCAAAGCGTACTCCGTATGTATCCTTAATCTCTCTTCATTTGGAACAGTAGGCTGTTCTGTAATTACTTTCGATTTAATCTCACGTAGATAAAATCCCAAAAGAGAAAGAGAAAGAAAGTTCATTTTCGGGATAATTACAGAAATATTATGATTGTTTCACCAAGTGGTTTTGAAAGTAAAAATATGTAAAATTTGGATTCGTGTAGTAGTTATTTTAGTCATCTTTATTGACAAATATTACAATTTTGTGGACAATAGAAATTATGTTTGAATATGAAAGATAGTTGAAAACCTTTCTTAAAAAATATTTTAAAATGTCATCCTCTATTTCTTAATTTCCTCATGCCTTTCTTTAAGTAAATTCTTTGTAAAGATTTCTTTTTTACTTTCACATCAACTTATTTAAGTATTTAAACAAACGATCATTCACTCTTTTTCTTTTACTTAATAGGTACTTTTTTGTATCATTACCTTAACTTTCAAAATTCGTAGTCCTTAATACTTAATACTATCTATAAAAAAGAATTTAATTGTTCTCAAATTTAAAAAAAAATTGCTTCTGAACTATTTGTAACTATGCATTTATTACAGATATTTTTAAAGTTTTATTTATTTTAGTGTTGTTTAAAAACAACATGAGTGAAAAATTCCCACTAATATAAGTAACAAATACTCTACAAACTCTAACACGACTCACACATTCAACTCAACACAACAATCTACAACTCAACACATTAAAGAACGCATTTTTTCCCCTCAATTTAACAACACTTTAGTTAGTGTTGTCAGTTATAACACTTTAATTATAATTATGATTATATCATCTTTCTTACTTTGGATATATAAAAACTCACCCAAACACTGAGAATCACACCCAAAATTTTGCTCTTAGCAACTTCTTAAACTTTTTATAATGTCATGGCCTAATGGTTAGCATACTCGATTTATGCATTAATTGTTGCCAGTAGCTTGAAACTAACTCATTAAGCTACATTTCATCCGATAAAATTAAATTAACTTGGAAATTCTTTCAGTAAGTTTTGTATCTTGTTTTTTTTATAATGTAGAGAAAGTGTGTATGACAGGATTTTCCATTCCATATAACAGGATTTCCCTGCACTAATTACAGAGATTTTCTGGCAGCAAATTTGAGTTTTCTGTTAAAAATTAGCAGGTTATTTTTAGAGTGTGCTGTGTGCGTTTTCAGTGTGCATATAATTACCAAGCCATGTAATAAAAATAAAAGGTAAAACTAAAAACTAAAACTAAAAATAAAAGTTTGGGGAAAATAAATATTTGTCAACTGGGTTAAAGAAAACCCATTTGATTTTCAGTGATGGTGAAAACATCTCATCACCTTGGCATCCTACAGAAGATTAAATTTCCGAGGAAGTCCCATATTTTAAAAATCTATGATTTTATGAAAATACTAGCTGACTTACCCGGCCTTGCACGGGTTGAGTTAATTCATAAATATTTTAAAAAGTTTTTCAAGTTATATGTCTTTTCTTTTTCTGGAACTTATCATCCCGTCGTCCCCGTCGTCTTTTTCATCCCAGTTCTTAACTGTAAAAATATACCCTAACTCATCCTGTCCCGCATTTAAATTTGGCTGTTACCTTCGCTGTAAAGAACAATCAAATTGAAATCATCAGGTTAATCAAGTTATATGTATTTTCTTTTTCTGGATTAGCAGTCACTTATCATCCCGTCACCCCCGTCGTGTTTTTCTTCCCGGTTCCTTACTTTGAAAATATACCCTAACTCATCCCGCCCCGCTTTTAACTTTGGCTGTTAAAGAACAATCCAATTTAAATCATCAGGTTTATTGAGTTATATGGTTTTTCTTTTCCTGGTTAGCAATCACTTATCATCCCGTCGTCCCCGTCGTCTTTTTCATCCCGGTTTCTTACTGTGAAAATATACCCTAACGTATCCCGTCCCGCATTTTACTGTGGCTGTAAAAGAACAATCCAATTCAAATCATCAGTCTTTTGAAATTTATAGTTTAAAATCTTAAACAAAATTTCTATGAAGTATTTCCGATGTCCTTTTCAAAAATTACGCTTCGGTTTTTATAAATCACTTGATAATAACTTAGGAAGTAAAAATCGCAACCCTCTTTGAACCCCTTGGGAATAATTTCCTACAGGATGTTGCAAACCGTAAACCGTATATGAAGTTTCTATCTTTTTCCAAAAATGATATTAATTTAATCAAAAAATAATTCCTATGTGTAATTCAGTCAACAACTCCCGCCACCAAAGCAAAATATTTAACTATACCTAATTTAATTTATATTCAAAAATGATAGAGAATCCATTTTTATTTGCATGATCCTACATCTCCAAAAATAAAGGTCGTGGCTAGTTCACATGGCTGGAAGTATGGTGACGTCAGAAGAGGTGTGGCTAAGAACGGGTGACGACGAGCGATGCCGGGCAAAAGGCACCAGCGCGCTACGCGCATGCGCGTGGAGTTGAACCTTTTGGAGTTCTTGAATCTGACTGTTCATTAACAAATTATGAATACAAGTATTTAGATCGTAATAATGATATATTTTATGTCTAAAATTGTTCAAATTAATTTTTACAAGATTCTTATAGAAGTTTATGCAGTAAAGTAAAGAACTGGAATTCTGATTGAAATAAGTTTATTCAAAAGTTAAATAGAATCGGGTTGTACTATTTCACAGTTCAGTTTATAGATGACAGCACGAGCACTACTGTTAACTGAAGATTATAAATAAACTTAAATCTTCTAAAAATTCATTTGAACAATTTTAGACAGAAAATATAGCATTATTACAATCTAAATACTTCTATTATATTCTTACAGTGCTGAGATTTCAGAAAAATAAAGTGTGAAAAATAAATAATCTTGTTTTCATTCAAGACTTAATTTTTCAACATTAAAAAGTTTATGATGTGAATTACATGGTTATATGATGACTGAAAAGTATCTTATACAATCATCAAAATATTATCATCAAACATATATCATTTTAAGAAAATGTAACACAAGTTGAGGAACTGTGGAATAGTTTCATCGTTGAGTATGGAATATATTTTATTTTTAATGAAAACTTAATACCATGCAAGTCTGAGTATTAATAAAAATATTTATACTGTAAGAGTAATTAAACTTTCATTTGCATTATTCTATTCTAAAATATGCAGCTACTAAAGGGTATTGCTAATTAAAAGGCTTACATTTTTTCCCACTTGTTTAGTTTAGGAAAGTACCACAATGTAATAAAAATAGCTATTAGAATTTCTACAACTAATTTATAGTTCAAAATATAGTCATTGAATGTTTCATTAATTTATAACAGATGCTATTTATTTTAAAACCTTTTTTAAAGAGCTATGTTTCTTATTTTAATCTCAACACTTTATGTGCTCATTGTAATGAGCACATAAAGTGTTGAGATTATAACAGTATCAAATTATAATTAGGGTGTTAATAATTGTGGAGACTATTTTTCACATATTTGAGGAGACTATTGCTACTATTTCTGAAGGTGTAACTCAATGGGAATTTTTGTATGTGGAAACAAAAATCAAATATGCTTGAAGCTGGGATTTGAGATACTGTTATGAATGTACCGCTATCTACTTTTGAGAACCTGAATGATCATAAGCAGGTTAGGTCTTATCGTAAACTTTTTACAGTATTATAATAATAACTTGACTTAATAAAAATATATTTTTTGGTCAGATGGAAAAAATTTAAACTTTTCAAAATCTTTTACATTAAAATTCACTCTCATAAAGCTTTTGATGCATTTCAAATATGTTCAGATAATATTTTCCAAGTAGCAAATTGAATAGGACAAGTTTTGCAATTTTAAACTTTGAAATGAATTCAAATTTAGGAAAAAGTAAGTTTTTAATAAATTTTACTTTATTTAAAATTTTATCTGTAAAATAAATAAATCTAAATAACACTTTATCTGTAAAATAAAACACCTTATTTAAAATCAAAACACTTTCAAAATAGCTGCGGTGGCGTTAATACTTTTTAATTTTAAGACCGCGAGCATGCGCGTAGATGTCTACTGATGCTGAAGTGACTGTTGACTGAATGTCGAAGTGGCTTTCTTTTGGCCACACCTCTTCTGACGTCACCATACTTCCAGCCCTGTGAACTAGCCACGACCAAAAATAAAAACATTTTTATCAAAATAAAAAAATGCTTGATAAATCTCATTTTCCTTTTATCATGATAGCCAACTTCTTAGTAAAAACGGTTTTCTAGTATACTTAACGGTAAAATTTAGCAAATTTAGTGAATGTATAAGTCTAGTAAACCATGCCCCATGAAACAATGAAATAATTTCAGCTCTGTTTCCATGGAAACCATTTATTTTAGCCTTTCCATAAATGTATTTATTTTAGAAAAAAATTATAAAATTACAAATAAAGGAAAATGTTGTTTCAAAATTAATTATTTGAATTTATATGTTTCCTGAAAATTGTTATAATTTTGAAATAGAAATTTACACTGTGTTTTTCGTCTTAATTTGTTATAAATTATGAAATTTTTGAAATTATATTTGATTAAATGAGGCCAGACGAAACCTCAAGAGAGAAATAAACCTACTGCAATTTACGCATTTCAACAATGCATAATGCTATTTCAATGGGAAAAACGGAGTAGAAAAAGCGCCGAAAAACAGGGAAGGAGTCGTTCGATTTTTAAATCCGTTCTTAGTGCGCGTCGCATAGCTGAGAGGAACGTCTCTGTCAAATTTCAAGCCTCTGGGTCCAGTAGTTTCGGAGATTCCGTGTTGAGTGTTTGTCACTTACCAGTGAGTCAGTCAGTCAGTCAGTCAGTCAGTGGTATTTGGCTTTTATAGATATAGATACATCAAAAATCATAAATAATAGCAAATCAATATTGACGATTTTTTTTATTCAATCTTATACCAGCATTGCCCTTAGTTTCATAGACGTCAAAACGTCAAATCTAAAGTAAATGGATATGTAATATTTTTCAAATATCATCCCATTTTGTATTAGTATAGGTACACTCTTTCCCCAAAACAACTAACTTAATTAGAAAGATTAGCGCTTTTCTTTTTTAATTAAATATCTTACACGTTCCTTATATTATTTATTCCGTCAAATAAATCTCAAGAGCATACGGTTGTAATCTAGTTACTCTGTTTTGATTGAAAGAGGAAGCATAATTCAGTTATCTTTCAGTTTCAACAAACTAAATCACTTAATATAAACAAATTTAGGATTAAAAAAAATTGGGTAATCTCGTTTACAACATTTCTTTAGGATAAGTTTTTACGATTCTCAAAAAGCATTAATTTTACCCGTACGCCAGAAAACGAAACAAATTTAATTTAATTAACGTTAATCAAGACGAAGAAATCTGTAGCGTTCGGAATCATTTATCTTTTTTGAAAGAAGAAGTTTTAAGCATCTTTTTTTATGATTCCTTCTTTAACAGTAAAAGCTTTTTTTTTAAATTCCTCTGAAATACGGGTTTCCATTTATCATTCTTAAATAGCTCCCCTAAAGGATTTTTTCTTTCAAAAATGGAATGATTAACCGTTTGTTGAAGAGTCTGAAATAACAGTAATTGCCTTTTGCTGGTCTAAATGATATTCTTTCAAGAAATCTTTTTTGTTGTATTTTTACACTCAAGGAAATGTGTTTTTTAATTGAACTGCTCACAATTTCTTTTATCTATAAATTAAGAAGCACTCCATCACTCTCTCTAGTCAATTTTCTTAAAATCTGAAGGGTAAATATTGTAATGGTTTTGAAACTTTAAACTTTAATTATTAATGTTCAAAAGAAAAGGTTTTTCGTCTTTTCTATTTTGATATGAAACTTTATGTTACAAATATGACGTCACACTCGAATTACAAATCGGCTTGTTGCCATGACACTCGTCGTTCTCTGATTTATGTGTGCATTTACTCAATAAAAGCACATACGTATCATTTTTGAGTATGTGCATGTTTTAAGAAATGAGTATATTCATGTTTCAAATTTCAGTAAATTTGTTTCGGAACCTGTTTGACTATGTGACATACTCCTCAGATTTGCGTATATTTTACTCAGTAATGAAAATGTATTTCCAAAAGTGCACTAGGGAATATCAATAATTTAGTCACATCCACGCATGAGATAAAATATAAAACATATGAGAAAAGGGGAAGAATATCTTTACGGGAAAACTTGGAACTCAGAAACACAACATTAGGTAGAAAAAAGGCTTATTCTTTACATATTTAGGAAAAATAGCTTTACAGTCTTGAATTTTTTGAGCGTGGCTCGTTACTTAAATAGAAAAACATAATCCTTATTGTTCCTAATAAATCATGAAACAAAATCATAAAAATATCAAATTTACTGATTTTTTTAAGGTTTATTATGTTATAGAAGTTAATTTAATTTATAAAAGGTAATACATAAATTGGTAAATATATTTTCAATGCATTTCAAAGATAAAACAGAATTTCACACAATTTGAAGTAAAAGAATCCTTTTCGTTTTCGGCACAAATTATTCAAGAAATCCATAAAAACGATGTGGGAGGAATACACTTTTAAGGTTAGCCTTAATGCCACTATGATAGTTAATAAATAATTCTAACTTATGTAAATTGATAAATATTTGCTGGCGCATTTTGAAACTTTCAGAGAGCGTATTGCAAAGTTTGTTTTACCGTTTAGGTTTTTTATTACTTTGAAATTCCAGTGTGCCAACCCTCCTGAAAAATTTCCAGTTTGAAAACTCTTTTAGTCGTTCGATAAAACCCTTCTCATTTCTATGCAAAACTAACGTATTTATCTCCGAAATAATTTACATAACACCTCCACCTAAAAAAAAAAAAGTAAATCCCAGCAATTCGATATCTATCACATTCCTCCTCTAAACGCAATATACGACGCTTTCAGAGAAAAAGCAAAGACTTCTTCTTGAAATAACGGCTCCCGCGACAATCCTAATGACGAAAACTTTTCCATCTACTCCAGACAAGAGAAAAAAAAGTCACACTGCTGCCACCGACGACTTCACAAAAATAAAGGCAAAACCGCCAGAGGAAAAGACCGAGCTCGACTTTCATATTACTCCCGAATGGCATTACCTATCTTACCACTTTTTTTTTGTCTCCCTTCTCCGATCACTTCACCCAGAGCTCCTAAAAATGGACCAGTCCCTTACCTCATCTAATCGATAGACGGTAACAGAAATCGATTGGGAAGACAGACACGAGGATCTATCGATGTTTCTTATGAAAATGGCGCGATGAAGGGTTTTAACTGCCGTAAAAGAGGAATAAAGAGTCACCGGATGACTGCAATTACGTACGATTTATAAAATAAATTTATTTGCGTTTTACTTTCCTAAGTTCATTATTAATGTTTTGATTCAACAATGCACCCAACTCGTGATTATCCAAGGATTTGGACATGACACTGGCAAAATAAAAATCTTGTATAACCTGCAAAATGGATAAGAATAAAAGACAAAAATTGTGCTAGATTGAAAATTTTGATTGTATTGTAGTACAGAAAAAGCGATAGAAGCAGTGAAGATATGTAAAAGTAGAAATCAGTAAAACTATAGGTATTTTATTACTAAATTACGTATAAAAAGTAAACGAAACTTTGATGCACAATAAGCCTGGAAATTATGTGCTTTTGTCTTTTCCTGGCTGACGACTATCGTCAAAAGTTTCGTAATTTTTTTTCTGAATGTTCGCGGATTATCGAAAGTTTACATTCTTTTGACAAATGTTTAAGCTTAGACATTCTTTGACTTTTTCAGGGAAATAATTTTTAGGGAAGTATTTTTAACAGTTTTTTATTTGGTACCAGCTATTTTCTTTCCAAATTATTTTATCTAAAAGTGTGAATAATTGATAAGGAAATTTATAAGTAACTTTTTTAAAGGAAACTTTAAGAACAACATAAAAATTTAAACCAGAAAATGCATTCCTGAAAATACTTTTGTTGCACGTTTAGAGGGAGAAGGGTATACTTTTATGTGTGACAGACACATTTTTGACAATGGAGAAGTTCAAACATTTGTGACATCACAATTTAAAGATGTTTAGCTCTGTCGTTTGCAGTGCTGAAAGGGGAACACGGATATTTTTACATATGTGAATTAGAAGCCAAGTGACACCTAAACGACTCATGTATAGGAAAATGATTCGGAAATTGACGAGTTTTTTTTTATCATTTGTGATTTTGATTATAAGTTTCTATTAACCTTTTACCTGCCGATGTTCCCAAATGGGAACATCAATATAGGGAATTTTTTCACCACTTAATTTTTCATGCAGGAATTTGATACTTGGTAGTAAGAAACTCAAAGATATGAAGTTATTTTACATGCAAAAGTTTTTCACGTGCAATTTAATCCTTTTTGTGGAATTTATATCAAAATATTAGATTTTTGGCTCTTCCAAAAGTTGCACAAGTTTCAATTTATGATAAATTTAAATAAATTTAGTTTTAAATAATTATGCTGTGTTTAGGTAGTTTAAGTACACATCTTTTCAATTGGCTTGGCAGAATAGCTCCATATTCCAATTTTGAAGAGTAATTACCAATTCAACGTATATGTTCCCAAATGGGAACATCGGCGTTTGGGGTATAGTTTTTGAGGGGATTTTTATAACGTGTAAAAATTCAAGCTATTTCTTATTTTCTTTAATTTTTTGAACCTTTTCTGTCTCAAAGGATCTAAACAGGTTAATCATGATGTTTTAAATTTCTAAATTTATAATTTTAATTTTTTTCACCTGAGTCATTCCACGTCAAATCAACACACTTTTTGGCATGACCATCTCGGATTTTCTTGAAATTTGGTACATATGTTTTACTTATAGAAACTCTGAAAAGTACCAACTTTCATCAAAAAATATTAATTGGTTTTGGAATTACAGGTGCGCAAAGTGGTCAAAAATGGGCCAAAAATGAACCAACATAAGTTCTTTAAATTGCTCTAGAGGATCTTCTAATTAGGTTAGACAGATGAGGGTGGTGTCATTTTAAAGTATTTTAAATGTTCTCTTTAATGGTGTAAAATGTTCTTCAAAATTTTTAAAAACAATATATTTTACAAAACAAAATAAAATTAAAAGTTCGATTTCTATCAAATGTACCACTTTTAAAATTTTGAAAAAAATTCCAGGAATAGGTAATATTATTCTAAATAATCTGGTAAAATTATAGGATGGGACAAGAATGGGATCAGTGTCAAAACCTGTTTAAACCAAAGTTCGATTTTTCTTATATCCCCTTAAAAATTTTTAAAGCTAATTTTTTTTCATGAATTGGATGCGAATTGAGTTGTATTTAATTGCTGTTGGCAATTAGGGCCCCTGCACAAACTTGGTGTAGCCTGGGCTTCATTTTTACAACCTATATGGTAATTCAGTCCATTGTATTGTAACAATGCACACAAAGTAAATATGAAGCCCAGGCTACACCAAGTTTGTGCAGGGGCCCTAATTGCCAACAGCAATTAAATACAACTCAATTCGCATCCAATTCATGAAAAAAAATTAGCTTTAAAAATTTTTAAGGGGATATAAGAAAAATCGAACTTTGGTTTAAATAGGTTTTGAAACTGATCCCATTCTTGTCCCATCCTATAATTTTACCAGATTATTTAGAATAATATTACCTATTCCTGGAATTTTTTTCAAAATTTTAAAAGTGGTACATTTGATAGAAATCGAACTTTTAATTCTATTTTGTTTTGTAAAATGTATTGTTTTTAAAAATTTTGCAGAACATTTTACACCATAAAAGAGAACATTTAAAATACTTTAAAATGACACCACCCTCATCTGTCTAACCTAATTAGAAGATCCTCTAGAGCGATTTAAAGAACTTATGTTGGTTCATTTTTGTCCCATTTTTGACCACTTTGCGCACCTGTAATTCCAGAACCAATTAATATTTTTTGATGAAAGTTGGTACTTTTCAGAGTTTCTATAAGTAGAACATATGTACCAAATTTCAAGAAAATCCGAGATGGTCATGCCAAAAAGTGTGTTGATTTGACGTGGAATGACCCACCTGATTTATGGAGGAATAAATGCCAAATCTTTATAGCATATTCCACTTTTGTATATTTTGGCCGATTAATTTTCAGTAATTATTATTAGGGGTTATGCAAAGGGCATATTTGGAGTACTTCTGAGGACTTGGGTACTTATTTTGTTCAAGTGCTCTTTTTTACATAAAAATTTTAGGTATAAATTTGAAGATTTTTAAAAATAATGAAAAGTGTGTAAATTAAAAACACTCTTCTAACGTAAGTTGGATGTAAAAGATATGTTGTTTAGTTTGGAATCTTTCATGAGAAAGGCAGCTTTAACAAATCAATGGAGATAGTTATCATTATCACTTTTGAAAGCTAATTAAATTGGAATGCAATTCATGAATTTTATGCTAGATATCCGGATTGAACAGTAATTAAAACTAATTTTTCAAGCAGAAAGATAACTGTTTAGCTTTGAAACGCATGGGGACATTCTTTCGTATTTTTTATACCGAAAAATTACCCATTGTGCAATAAAAATGTACGGAAAAGTGTCACGTATGTAATAAATATGTAATTTTTTTCTTATGAAAATCTATAAAATTTTACCCAATCGTCCAACTATGGGAATGAAATATGAAGACACAGTCCAATATCATAAAAATGTTCAAAATTATTGAGTAGAAACCTATTTCAGTAGTTTTACTTGAACTAATTTTGAAATATATGCCTTTTGGAAATCCCCCTAAAAACTTCACTCCAAACGCCGATGTTCCCAAATGGGAACATCCTCAAAAACATACTTAGGATTTTTTTTCTGCCAAAAAATGTCAAGATTGGTTTTAGTAATGATGAAACAAGCCATTTAAGCCAAAAATTAGAACCTTTAATTTGAAATTTGAATTGCGGCGTTTAAAAGGTTAAGGTAGTAGAAACTTTTACTACCGTAAAAAACTAATATTTTGTAATAATTTCTGCTATTCTATTGCCTCCAAACTTTATAATATGCTACCATTAGAAATCCAAAATAGTCCATCCAAATACTTATTCAAAAAGAAACTAAATGATTTTTTTTTTGTTTTCAATAGAAAATACAGAAAAAATTTTAATGTAGTTTTTTTTACTTCCTTGTCCTTCAGTTACTTATGGTTTTGTGTATATCTGTATGACTGAAAATGTGTATTATTTTAATAACACCGTTTGCCATTCTTAGGTTTTTCATTTAGCTATTTATTTGGTCACCTAAATTGACCAAGAGGTTCCAGGCGGCTATGTTGATTTATCTTTTGTTTGTGTTTCATGTTCATAAATGAAAAAAATAACAATAATGAATCAAAATACAGTTAAGGTGCTACCTTTACAACAACTAAATCATTCCACCCCAAAATCAGATGTATTCTATAAGAAGTTCGGGGAGTGGCCGGAACGTAGGAAGTTTTTCTGATTCACTAGAAGTTTGTAAAATTAGTTTTTGATACATAAATTTATCCTCCTCATCTTCAATTCCACTTGTACTCCTGGGCTTCTTAGTCACTCATATTTCACCCTATACAATAAAATGCTCAAAAATGACTAAATATTGTCATGAGGGATAATATAAAGTCTTTCACTGAGAGTATCTCTAACATGAAAGAGATTTATTCGCGAAATCAGAGAGATGCTTTATTCCCTCACACCACGAACAAAATCCCCCACTCACACCTAAGTCGACGAATGCGTTCGATAATGTATTATTACTTTCGTCGCAGGGAGGAGAAGGGAACGAATTTTCCAGAATCTTCTTCTTCTTATTCCAGGAAGCAAAATGAATATTGGCCGGGTATCGCGCAAAGGGGGATTCCGGGAATTTACGAAGTTCGGGAAATCGTCTGAAAGAGGCCTCGGGCGCGGGTCGTCAACATCTGAGAGGGATTTGAGGGGGATTTGAAATCGTGGTTGCGAAATAGGGGGAAGATGATGTTCGGGGGATGACGGGATCTGTGTTTTGCTTGGAAGTAATGAGTTATTTACTTCTTTTTGTGTGGCACGGGAAGGATTGGTTTGAGTTTCTTTTTTTCTTTTTGGAACAACCAACATTGAATAAAAAAGAACGATTGCAGTATAAATACTACTAGCTTGTTCTATCAATTACTATCATGGAAATTTTTATTGTATGAGAAAATTCAGGAGGGTCTTTATTATTCATAACTCCTCTCCCAGTCATTTAAGCACATGACTTTCTTTAGACAGCTTCGGTCACACAAAAGTACGGAATGTTAGCAATCATATCTGCGTGTCTGAGACCTATCCTTTAGCTATAGTGTCCCGATTAGCTAATATTAGTTTCCACTTACGTTCGTTGCTTAATTAGATATTGTGTTTAGATTTTTTTTGTGCAAGGTTCGTCAACAAATTGCATGTAAATTCTGCAATCTTAAAAAACTTGAAACAAGAGAACATGTGTATTTCGAAGTGTGTAGAGAGTAGTAAGGTAATATTCCGAAATTACGTCACTAGTGTTGGGGAGGAGGAGATACATCCTGTATGCAACAAGAAGGAGTTCAAACGTTCTTAACACTACACTTTTAAACCCTGCTATTTCCCTGCTTTTGCAATGTGGCAAAAGTAGGTGTTTTTGCTCGGTTTTATTATCAATGGTATAACAAGTGTTACTAATTAACAAGAAGCGAAAAAATTTAAAGTACTACTTCGGTAAGTTTATATTTAATTTCAATTTTTCAAAATGTGGCCTCACTATATAGGAGAGAAGAATATTACTGAAATGTGAAATATGAAGAAAGGGTACAAACCTCTGAAATTGTGAGATTAAATTGATAAATGACACCCTAATAAAGATTAAAATACGGTACGGGAGTGGGAAAAGGACAAAATTAAAGACTTGATTGTATGAAATCAATTAAAATGAAAAAATGAAAAAAACTTCTTTAGAATCAGAAGGTTAAAATGAGTAGATACTTCAACTTCCTCATAAAACTTTCTTTTTATGTTTTTTTTTCAGGATTTTGGGGTTCCCCCTCGTAATCTCAAAAACTTACTACCTTGAAAACTCTCCATCCAGAAATACCCTTATCTGTTAAACGTCGGAACATCTAGATTATACCGCATTGGTTACATAAAAAGTGAACCAAGATCTCAGCAATACCAATGGTAGTTTGAAAGTTCAAATAAAATCTTTACTGTTATAAAATTTACTTGTCAGTAAATTTCCAAGGAAGAGTATTTAATCCTTCTTTTCATGGTCGAAGTCTTCTTCTTGACTTTAAGACTTGTCTGATTCTGGGTACGTTTACTCTGAGGCAGGCAGATCAAGGTCAAGCTGTCTCGAGATCCTCAAGACCGTTACCATGGTAACTGCCTCTCTGTGATCTTTTACTCATTCCACTTTGGCTAAGGTAAAGGAATTGGAGGATTTTCGGAAACCAATTCCTCGTATTTCGGTAAGGTAGACAAAAATTGGTAGGTTTTAGTTGTTCGTCGTTATTCCATTATTATTAAGCTGTTGGTTTATTTACATGATACTAGAGTCCAATACAATATTGTAGAATGGCTGCATTATAGAGGCAAATAAAATGCAATAATCTGGATCAGCATATGAATGTACAGCAGAACTTACTGAGGGGAATGTCGCATAAAATTACAATGATCATTCAAGAAAGGTTTTGTGTCTCATAAAACAAATTTTATACCAAAAATGGAAGGAGTTTCTTATTATTACATGGAAGATGTATTTAATATTTACTGAAAATTAAATTACCAGAAGTACTGTGTTTGTTTTCAAACTCATGTGATGATTTTTAAAGTGTATATGTTACGGGCAAAGTGATAAACCGGGAATTATTAATAATACCCGAAGTTTAGGTGGGCAATGTGATAAATTCAATAGGATATCAATGAGTAGTATTTATCACTTTGCCCGAGGTACGCGGGCATTATTAATAATGCCCGGATTTATCACATTGTCCGTAGCATATACAATACTAACTGGTTACCAAATGTTAAGAAATGATGAATAAAGAAACTACCCTTTGTTTTTTAAAAAACTCTTCGGCACTTGGAACATTTCTTTTTTTCTTTTGTTACCATAGTTCTGTTTACTCTTGGTTTTCAGTAATGTTTTCAATTACCAAATTATACTGCAATAGAAACTTATGATATACTGTCTATACAAATAGGTTTTAAATACTTTACTATGGAATGAATACCGTAGGATTATCTGCATAAGGGGTATAAAGAACTCGTTTCACATCACCGAGTTTCATGGCTCCACTACCCATCCCGTTTAGAATAACAAAGCTATTTTAGATGCTAAATACTACAACTAATAGAAAACCAACAGAATGGTAATACACATGGTAACAAAAGCAAGAAATTTGGCGATTTTCGAAAACTTGGCGTCTAAAATATTTTGGCGATTTCTCTCGGGATAGATAACAAAACAATGCCACAATGCCCACCTTTTTAATGATTCTGCAGAAATACCTAAAAGGACTCGATTAAGTGTTTTTTGTTGTTTCAGACATGTTGTCGGAGGGAGTGGCGGCGACGTGATGGTCGGCGTTGGCCAGCTGATGGGGCTGTGGACGTTCGCCATGGCCGTGGAGGGATGCCTCTACTGCAAGCAGAAGCCGCCCAAAGTCCTGCTGCTGAGCTCACGAACCGACCACCAGCGCATGGTGAGACAACTCACTGCTATAGTGACTCCCGTATAAGCACAGATAGCATTTTGTATAACATGATTAACCTTCTCTTTTCATTGGGGGTTGGTTTCCCAAAACAAGGTTTGGTGAAAAACATCTTAATACTAAATTAGGTTTTGCATGACAAGGTTACAGAAAAAATACAGAAAACCCTAGAAAAACTTCAGTTTCTTACCTTGTTTTAAGGTTTTTCCGTAATGTTACCGTTATGTAGGCGTCAGGTTGTTTTTACCTTGTCACAAAATTACAGGTTGTCAGTGACAACCTTACGGAAACATAAATGGGTTACGCCGTAAGGATACAACAAGGTTTATAATAAAACCTTACATTGCTATCTGGGTTTACAAAGCCTAATGTACAGGGTGATTGATTATAAAATAAGTCAAGTTAAGATATTTTGAAGAATGTCGACGAGAATGATGTGGAGTAGAGCAGTTTAACTTAAGAATTTACGGTTAGAGTGAAAAAATGTGAAGACTTCAAGAAGAAACACCTTTTTTCTCTTAATGTGATTCCTATAGATTGAAAAAACATGAACAGCGGTGGAACGGTAACAGTAAGATGTTGTTAACCCGCTTCTAGATAGATAATTTAAAACAGCTACGGAGCTCAACGAAAGCACGTAATTTTTAGTTCTAAACAGGCTTTGGAAAGTGAAAACAATCAATAATAACAGAGAAGCAGCATTTTATTGAGTTTCCTAAATTTTCTTCGTGACCTTTTTCACCCACTCACAAGCTTCATCGGTAACTACCATTTCCTATATTCCCATTACGTAAATGTCATCGTGTGTGAAAATGTGACGAGGAAAATTTTTGAAACACAATAAGATGTTTGGCTCTTTGTTGCTTTTCTGTCATTATTGATAGTTTTTACTTTTCTAAGCCTTTTTAGAACCAATCATTAAGTGCTTTCTAAGTTCCATACAAAAGTTTTCATTTCTTTGTCTGTTTACGCCCAAGGTTAGTAGAATAAGACTAGGTTGGCTCTTCACATAGAGATGAAAAATTCAAAAGGGGCGTCAGATTTCATCCAGTGACGTCAATTGTAGCTCCTCCTTTGCCGTCATATTAGCCAATCCCTTTCACTCGGGTGGGACTTAGGGAGGGGCACTATGGATTAGGGACTTTTTCTTTGAGAGAGGGATATTTGATCTTTGGTCCAACAGGTTCAGCTGTACGATTTTTCAATGTTAGGAATCTTTCCCCTTAATGATGCGCTATCTATTACGTTGTAGATATCGGGTATAGACTCGAAAAACTTAAAAACAAGATGTATCCGGCATTATTTCTTGTAAATAAATTCAAACTAACTATCTCTTTATTTTGAAAATCAATTTCTATTTACAAAAAACACTGTTGCCAATAACTCAGTAACAATACGCTTACAAGAATATAAAATAAAATAAATTTACTAGTGAAAATAAAATTGTACAAGTTCCGTTCACTAGTCCTGTTTCCAGAATGACTATATTTAGTTTTTCAATGGACTCTAACCGCCTATCTGGTTCGAGACTTCACGGAACCAACACGTGACCTACAACTGAGCTTGCAATGGACTCTAACCGCCTATCTGGTTCGAGACTTCACGGAACCAACACGTGACCTACAACTGAGCTTGCGATTGGTTACCACAGATACTACACTAGTAGATCTACTAGTGTAGTATCTGTGGTAACCAATCGCAAGCTCAGTAGGTCACGTGTTGGTTCCGTGTGACGTCAGACGGTTAGAGTCCATTGGTTACCACAGATACTACACTAGTAGATCTACTAGTGTAGTATCTGTGGTAACCAATCGCAAGCTCAGTAGGTCACGTGTTGGTTCCGTGTGACGTCAGACGGTTAGAGTCCATTTATGAGCTCCTTCAACGAGACAACTCAGTATTTAATTTTAGAAAGAAATTACTTTGTTGGGAAACTTGCCTTAATCGTTTATTCTTTTTACTATCTAGAAAACTAAATAATCATCATTTGACAGATTATAATTTTACTAGTATTTAATTTCAGGATTTATTTTCATAAAAAGAAGAAGAAAACTACTGGTTTATATTTTCCCTGTATCTTATTTTTCTCCCTTTCCACGTAAGCAAAATCTCCGCGATTTTCCTTATGAATCCTGATTGGCTACTCTACGTCATAACTTTCACGCCTTTTTCATCCAGTGACGTCACTGGATGAAATCAAAATGAGAGCCAGATGGCCCCCCCTGGTTTACGCCGTACATGTACAGTTTCCCCACTCTTTGTGGTTTTTTAACTTCAAGGATAAAATTACGAAAAAAGTCTTAAACAGGTTAAGTTGGTTCATATCATATTGCACTGTATTGTGTAATCAATCAGCCAATCAACTAAAACATTATCAAACAGTTTTTAAACCAAAATCCAACTCTAGATATAAACTACAAATGACACTAAAAATATAGTTTAGAACTTCAATAGAAAAACTGCAATATTTACCCTACATAATATTTAAGTTGGGGTTATCAACCAACAATTATGTGCAAAAAATAAACTGAACTACAAATATCTATCTTCTTAATGGACTTTTACTGTTTTTAAATTTAAAGAATAATGGCATCTACTTATTCTTCAAGGGTTGATACATTTTGCTGTTAAAAAGGAAGTTGGAATTTTAGTAACATTGAAGATAAAATAAAGTAAATTTACTAGGTTCTTTAAAGGACTATTTCTTTATTTTTAAACCTTTACTCCAATTACTACTTCGAAAAAAAAACCCCTTCAAATGTTATCCTCCCATTTTTCAGGTCATTACGTGAAACTGCCCAGATCCGGTTAATAGTTTCATTTTATTGCTTTCGTTATCTATAGGTAATGCAAAATTTAAGTACCCCAATAATGTAAAAGATACAGTGTTAAAAACACAGTTTCGTATTTAAGTGTTATCTAGACAGTAAAAACTTTGTTTAGGACGAGGCTTTTCTAAATTTACTACTCCTGCGTTTATAATCTTAGTTTGTAAAATATTAATCGTGATTGTTTTTGCACAAAATTTTCAAAAGGTACTAATTAAATTCCAAGGTAATTGAAATTGAAATTTCATTCCTATTCAATTTATCGTTTTTCTTTGAATCTGCAGGTGTCCAAATATTTATTGGTTCATAGTGTATATCCAAAATTTTCCTAAATTCCAAAATTTTTGAATATTAGATCCATCTATAAAACTACAAACCTTTTTAAACTTCAAATTTCAATTAATTACTTATAAAGTTGGTAGGTACTTTACAAAAAATTTATCTGCTTTTCATAGTGAAAAAAAATGTGAAATGCTCATTCACAATATAAATGGATGAATTTTAATAATTTAGATACTAATAATCCAGATTCATATTCCCATCGAAAAAAAAAT
This sequence comes from Tetragnatha montana, assembly GCA_963680715.1. Lineage (NCBI taxonomy): Eukaryota > Metazoa > Arthropoda > Arachnida > Araneae > Tetragnathidae > Tetragnatha > Tetragnatha montana. The sequence continues at coordinate 34,841,141 of OY796685.1, forward strand.
GTTTTAATTTGATTCAATTGGATGAGGAACCATGAGATACAAGTGAAGATGAATGAAGTGAACAAAATACATGTAATGCTTATTATGCTTGGAGCAAGTACTGAAATTTTAATTGCACAAACTTATAACTTATAACTGCTACTTTTTTGGAAGTCAAATAAATATTTTCATCAAGAACACATGGTGAGAAAAACTCACCAAGGTTGCTAATTCCCATCGAATACAATAATTGAATCACTTATTTCAGAAACATGTCAAACGCCACTTATCTTGTTTTGAGATAAACGAGAAAAACTGTATAGAAGCCTACTACATTTTTATGAAGGTGTTTAGTAATTTTTTTCTTAAAGTAGACCTCATTTGGGTATTTTACAGACAAAAAGAATTTTTTAAATATTTTTATTCTTTGCGTAAAAAATTATTGAAATTTTTGCATTTGACAGGTTTTTGCTATAAACAGAGTATTCAGGCCAATTTTCATAGTTTAACTCTAATTATTTTAAGTATTTGGCAATAAAAGTGGGAATATTAGTTGAAAATAGCATTCCCATATTAAATACTAACCCATGAAATTATTATAGAGTTCTTATTTTTTTTTCTCTTTTGGTTATTAGATGTACAAATACTTAGTTTTATAAATGATTTCAACTCTAGACTCAAGTGGTCAACCAATTCAAAATGATAATATAGACATCTTTGAAGTCAATTAGATAGTTGTATAGAAGTAACTTTGTGGACAGTAAAACAATTTTGCTTTAAAAGCCTACAAAATCAATTAATTAGTTCAATATTATGATCTGGGGTATAGATTTGATGTCCACTTTTAATGAAGTGATTCATGAATCCAAAATATCAATCACATGGATGTAATAAATGGCCACAAGCATGGAAATTTTAAATATCTAGGTACCAAAACGTCCAGTCTTGAGATTCGTACAAAAACTTTAAAAATATGGGTTTTACTATATGGCTTTATGGACCTAACCTCTAAAGAATGACTTTTCCAATATCATATAGTTTTTTTATGCGATTAAATAACAAACTGCAGCCCCAAACAAGCGGTAGATGAGACGGCATGTGAACGAAATTCCCCGCAATTTAAGTGCAGAAACCAGTCAAGCGACGTCGTTTGACATGTTTCTGCACTAAAGCCGAAATTTAACATGCTGGAAAACTATTTTAAAATTCCGTTATTTTTATTATTCTTACACTAGAATGTGCGTTTACCCCTACAGAATCATATGACACCAATAACTCATTTTTGAAAAAATTGGCGTTTGACATGTTTCTGAGATAAATGATTCAATTGTCCTTCATTGTTTACTTGCGTACCTCTGTGTAATATAAAGGTTTATTTCGATACTCCATGCAAAAGCATAGAGATGGTAAATGATGACAAATTTTTACTCTACAAATCAACTATGTATAATTCTAGAGCTGATATGAGTATAAGTGTAATGAAAATCTGAAGGTATTAAAATAACGACAAAATACGTGTTCACATAACTTAAAAAATATTTAAACCTAACTTTCTAAAAAAAAGTAACATATAGTACCGAGTTCTCGTACTGTTATTCCTTATTAAAAAAAGAAAATAAACCTTTTCAAATCTTCTATTTCCTTACTCCTCATGAAAAGCAGCTTAAACCAGCAATTCTTCTAATTGCAATTGCCAAAACAGGTGTAAAATGCTAAAGGGCACAGCGAGCTTACTTAAAAAGAGAGGGAACCAACTCCCTCGGAAAGCAAACCAAATAGTCGGTAAAATAAATCCCTTGTCCTATTTTCGATGACATTTATCCCGTCCTGTTGCTCTTTAGTGAGGGGGGGGGGATCGGGGTTCTTGGAGCGTTCGAAATGAAGTTTTAGTGAGTGTGTTCAGTGAGGCGTCGGTAGGGGAGATTCACTGAGCAGTTTTGAGAAGATTGAGTATAAGTAGATTTATAAATTAAGGCATTAGTTTCCTTCTGTTTGATAAAAGGTTTTTATAAAATAAAGTGGTTTTTAGTCGATCCACTTTTTTGGATAGAGGTTTTATGATTGAATTTGGGGGATTAGCGAGTTTGTGTACTTTTCCTTATTTAATAGATCATTTTGTTAGAAAAAAATCTACTAACGTTAGTTTGAATGATAAATAGTATCATCCAACTATTCTACATCCAAATTAACTTAATTTGGGTGCAGTTATTTTTTTTTAAATAAATATAAAGAAGAAAGGAATAACCCAATTTATTTCAGTGAAAGGAAACATATTTCCTCAACCTGATCCTAACAAAATATTAAGAGTAATCTAAGGGAACACTTTTCAGGTTCTCAACAACACTTTTGATTAGAATCAAACTAAATTATCCACACTCTGTCTCTGCTATGTTTTCAGTTACAGAGAAATACAATAAATCACTTTAAATCAAATCATCGCCGTCTTTTGACTATCTTCGAAAATCTCCGCAACAAAAAGCTGGAGATAATAACAAACTCCGAACAAAGCAAATTCAATTTGACTCCAGATGACTCAAATATTTCTCCTCCCCTTAATACCTAACGAAAATACTTCTACCCCATTTTTTTTTAAATTCATAGCAAAGAAATAAAAGAGGAGGTAGTACTTTGTTCCCAGAGCCCCATTGATTGCCCGGAGCAATCAATAATGAAGTTTCCTCCGCTCTTGTACAATATTTTCATTTGAAAGATTAACCTTCCTTCAAATATGCAGTTAAGCTCTGGCTTGACATTGGTTTTAGTAGTTTTTCGGGTGAAGGATATTAGCTTTTTAGGGTGAAATAGTTTAAATGCCATGGAGGTTTTACTTGAGAAATAATTTTTTTTCTCTGTAAGTTTTGTGTTATTTAAATATAAAAGTGTGATAATAGGTTTGCTTAAAATAATATTTATTCATTTAAAAAAATGTAGTCATAATCTTTTTTATAATTCATGAAAGCGATATTTTAAAATTTCGCTCAACCTCTGTTTATTTAAAGGATAAGATTTATACGTTTTAATTTACATATTCATTTTATCTCTCTAACTTTATTTTACTAGAAAAGTACTCTTGAAGAAGTGAACCTCTAAAGAATTTGCAGCGTAAATTTCCAGAGTTCAGTTTGTAACAGAAAAACATCTTAACAGTTTTGCAATTCTGTAAAACCTGTTTTGCTACACGGGTTCTGTTTTGGCAAGGATGCACCAGGGGTTTTGGCAAGGGTAAATAACACAGACCAACAAAAAATAATTTGGAAAATATGCCTGGGATTTTTGCAATAAATCTTACAGTATTATAAGGTATGCTGATAAAAAATACGACCTCCAATTTATCACATCACGAACAGTTTTCAAATTTTCCATTATTTTGAATAAAAATTTATTAAAAATATATCCTTTACCTTCAAATTGAAGAAATTAAAAGTACAATACCTTTTTCTAGATAGCTCAATCATTTTGAAACCTTGTTACATCTGTCCAAAAAACGAGTGCTCATAATATCAGCACGTATTTCCGTACTCCAGATGGGGAGTCCTGAGAAAATAAAACGAGTAAGGGGAAAATCGTAAGTCATTTCAACAAAAGGGAACAAGGGTTAATAGCTTACGGGGAAAGCAGGGCAGCACAACTGGAAAATAAATGATGTAAAGGAATTCTGAATAATGGAAAAGACTCATTGTATCATTCATAAAGGAATCAGAGTTGGTAGGAAAGGATCATACAACAATGCAGTTAGTTATTTTCTCGTGATGCTTCCCAGAAGTTCTATAGAAACACGTTTGAAGGAACCGAAAATATTATTTGTCATTAAAGGAAATAAATCATGAGTGATATTCTTGTTTAATAGATAGATAGCATTACAACTTTTTGATGAGTCATAAAGTAAAGTTCAGCCATTATGTAGAGTCTAACATTTAATAATTTATAGAAATATTGGAATGCTTTTAAAAATTAATGAAATGCCTGGATTTGGATTTAATTTTAGATTTTTCATCTAGTGAGGTAGTCGTCCAAAGTTAATAAGTGGCAGGTAAGAGGTACCTACCTAAAAATATTTTTCCCTTAGGAACAATATAACTACGTTTGGGTGGACATAGACCACTTTAATTCTAACTAGCTCATATATATCATTTGTTACGGGCAAGGGTATTTATAAAAATATCATAAATACTTTAAAATTCCTGAAATAGTAGTGATATTTTTTTTACAAATAAATCAACTTAAAATGTGTTATATCCAACTATTCAAGTTTTGGGGAAATATCTAGAGTTAAATTTATTTGTCCGTTCTAATATTTGATTTAAATTTATTTTGTTAGATTACGCTATGAAACGAAATCCTAAATTAGTAATTAAGGTTATTTATCACACCTTTTACAGATGTATGCCTTTAGATTTAAAACAATGTCTGGAAGTCTTAGTGGAAATCTCTCACTTTGTTTATAACCAATTGTAAAACACATATAATATTCAAATTCATGTAATGTACTGCTTAACTATAATTCCGTGCTTTTTTTTTTGTCTCACAGGGTCCCGATTCCGAATCGGTGCTGGAGAGCATCGAGTTAGCGAGCGCGGGGGGTGTCGGGGGTGCCGACTGCCCGACCACCCCCCACCCGAAGGTGCCTGCTCGACTGCCCCTGCACCTCTTCGACTCCCTCGTGCAGAAAGTGGACCTCGTGTCCAGGGTGCTGGAGGGGTACTCGGCACACCATGACCACAGTGAGTGCATCCCTTTTATTATAGTCTAATAACTTGTCGTTTTGAGAATAATTTTATAGAGCCGATTTCGATTAAAATTAAATGTTCTTTACTACACTGCAAGGTTTCTTTACACTATGACGTCACTACGTGGAAGGAAAAACTGAGTAAGCAGAAAGCCTGTTGGGTTGCTAGGAGCAATTTCGGTACGCAAATCGTGATAAGAGGTTATAACGCATGGGTTTAACAAACTAATCGTATTTCTATTAAATTGAAGTTCTGTGCTGGGAACTACTTTATTTGGTTGTTCTCAGCTTGTTTCTCCAGGGTCAAGTAACGTTGCAGTCTTGTATAATTATGACAATTGACCACAACATTAACTAGAAAAATAGAGAACATCATCATAAAAGTTGCGCTTACAGAGAGTACACCAAAGATTACACAGAGCGATTTTATAATGTCATTATTGCAAAAAAATATTGCGTTAAAGTTCCATAAATCTAAACATGACACCTTGTTAACCGTAATATGTTTGACTCTTAATAGTTTTTTTCCTTTGATGCATATTTTTCAAATATACAGGGTTTTTAACTTAAAGAAACACTTTTGCCACCTTATGCAAATTAGGTTTTTAAATGCTAATAACGGTTGATACTGAGTGCTTTTTCATACAATTTCATGCGTCCTTGCCTTTTTGCAGAGGTGCTTCAGACGGTGGTAGAAGAATCGGTACAGCCGGAGGGGACAAGCCCCCCAAACCACATGGAGGGTTAGTAACTTATGAAATTATTAATCAATCCATAAATATAAACTAATTGAATTTAGTACACTTATTTATAGTCACTCAGTAGGGAATATAAATATTTCTCACTAATACATTAGGCGGTATACATTATACATTAAGCCTTATGTACTTATTTAATTTAATATTTCATTAATTCATTAATAACATTTCATACTTTGTTGCGAATTTCCTAACGGTCTTTGCAATGGATATATAATATGCAACCTCTCTTGTAGTTGGACCTTTGACCCTTTATTTTGGTTATGCATATGATATAGAGATGTAAGGATTTAATATTATTCGCTGGGAAAGAATGCAGATAAAACCATGGCCATCTAGACACATAAGGCCAGAGAAGCTCGAAATTTTCAGTGACGTTCTGCCTACTATTTCGCGTCATCATGCTTTTTGGACAACAGCGCAACTCCAATCTGAAGGGAGCGTGCAAGATTTCAGACTGGAGTTGTGCCGTTGTCCAAAAAGTGACGATGACGCGAAATAGTAGGCAGAACGTCACTCAAGATTTCGAGCTTCTCTGGCCTTATGTGTCTAGATGATGATATGTCATGATAAAACGCCAAAAGTGGATATGGAGTAGCAGATCTTGGTAACCCCTATCTATGAAAGTCGACGTATTTCCTGGCGAATAAAATCGGCAAAAAAAAACCCCTTGGCATTGGCGAAAAAAAACCTTAGCCGAAATGTCGCCATGGCCCGGATTCCTTTGATTTCCCAAAATGCATCTTTTCCTCATATTGTTGTAACACTATCTCACTTTTCCTCAACCACTGCACTTTCTTCCTCCCCCAGCAGAGATGCTCCAGACGGTGATCGAAGAGACGGTGCAGTCCGAAGACTACACCCCCTCCGGGCGACTCCTGTGGGTGGGTAACGGGACACTTCGGCAGCCCGCCTTCTTCGTGAAGGTGCGCCACAACGCCGAGCACAAGACCACGCAGCTCTCCAAGATGCACAACTTCGTGTTAGGGGAGGAGGTGGAGTGGAGGGTCCCCCTAATGGACCACCCCCTCAACGCCACCGCTGCCCCCAGAGCCGCGTGGACGAGCCCCTACTTCGTCTGCGAGTCGAGGAGGTGGATTGTGTCCTACACCAAGGTGGTGGTTGGAGACGGCAAGGACAAGGTGCCAGACAGGTAGTGTTTCGTTGAAAACCTGTGGGATTGTAATTTGTAATATAGTATACTCTGTCGATATGAATAAGTTGAAAGGGACGGGTGAAAAATTTCGAGACAAATTTTTCTTTAAATAACAAGGGAAGCTTACAAAAATCTGAAAGTCACGAAATATGGTATTATAGTGCCATTTGATAAGACATTATGCAGTAGATCGTCTAAATTCAGTTTTATTTATATTCTTAATTTGAAGAGGAATTGAAATAAAATACATTCTTGAACTTATTATTTCGGGATTTTACATTCGTTCGAAATCCAGGGAGAAAAAAACACTGAGACACAACGTTACTTCGGTTGGGCAGCTTAAAATCTTGCAATTAGATCTAAAAACAATATGTTACTGAAAAGAGGACATTAGTGAAAACCATATTTGGCCTACTGGGGAAAATAAAGATTCTTAATAACACATCAAATCCCTACTTTTTTGTGCCCTTGCCCTTTTTGAAAGACATGTGTGCTCATTTTTAAACTCAATATAATTATCACCTCGCCAAAAAGTGATTACGTACTACGTAGTATGCAAAAAAAATATTTTTGGTTCCGGAAAAGAATTTTGCCATATATCGAGCGTTTAATCAAAAAGTTTTCAATATAAGAATGGATATTAACATTAAAGTAATCCCCAATCTCAAGGGAGGAAACAGTATGGCGAGAGACGGAGGGAGTTTTTTTTAGCATAACGAACTCCGCCATATCGAGACTATATTTTCATTGTAGAAGGTAGTTGTTTTTACACAAAACATTATTTATTTTACTACACGTTTTCCTTCGCAGGCTGGTGGGAGTAATGAGCGTGGACGTGGACGTGAGCGACGTGGACGTCAACCAGTGCGACCAGCTGTACGTGGCCGAAAACACAACCGTCTGGCAGATGAGCATGTTTCTCGGCACCCACAAGTGCCACAACCAGACCAGCAAGGTACCGTGTCCTTACCCTCCTTACTTATTGTAACAAGTATGCGTTGAACATTACTTTTGAATTTAAAAAAAAAAACACTTTAGTTCTCCTTTAGTTTCGTTAGAAGCTTTTGTATGCGTTAGTGAAAAATCATTTATGGAAATAGTAACTGTATTTGAGAGGAAACTATAATCTTAGTATGTGCTACGATGTTTTCTGAATACCGTAACATAAGACTGCAAACTTATTTATTATACGAACAAAAGATACAACAGTATCTTATGTGTAATAAGTAGTGTATTTTCAGTTGCACAGTCAGTGATCAAACATCTAAATACTTAGAAACAAAGCAGAAACATTTATACGTATCAGCACTTCATTTCTTTAGATATATTCCCGAAAGATACTCTTTAGATCCTTACTACTTTTAAAAATGTTTTTAAAAAAAGTATGGGAACTATAAAGGATTCCCAGTTACTTCTTCAAAATATTTCTTTGAAAAACCTTCAATGGGGCTTAGGATTGTCTGAAATCTCTGAAAAATAAATTATTCTACCAAAAAACACTCCTTTTCCCTATGGATGGACAATTACTTTTCGCTTCGTATAACAGAGACAAGAACTGACGGTTACTTGTTCTAGGAACTTGCTCATTCAACAGGAAATGCAAAAACAAATGTTTCAAAGCCTTGTAACATCAAAATAACATACAAGAAAACGGTTTCCTTTGAAAAACTCGGTATAAAAGCATTCACCCACAAAAAATACAGTTCACGCGAAAAACCGTTTTTCCATCGGTTAAGTTTATTTCGAAAAACCTTACAGAATTCCTGGAAAAAGCAGTATTTTTTTCTTTCTTTTAAGTTTGTTTCATTATCCGAGATAATTTACCACATATTTAGCTGTTGCTCTGAGGATTATTTTTTTCGGAAGATTAAATGGTTTGAACGCAACGATAAAGACATTTTTCCTGAAATGAAAATATGAAACAAAACTTAGAAACAGTAAATTGCAGTAATTAGGTTATTTTTCTAATTCTTCCTTTTATGGTTTTTCTTATAATGGTTATACAAATATATTTTTACCCAAAATGAGCACTTAAAATTGCAATTTTCAAATCACTCAGTTGTTAATTTAACTCAAAGAGCTCTAAATAAGTCAACAGTATTGTAGTACATTTCATGCTTCAATGTTATATTTTCAATAATGGTTTGATTGCTGAACTAAAAAGAACATAAAAACAAATTACGAAAAACATATTATTACCTTTACTCACGGGTGTCGCACAACTCAAATATTTACAGTATAAGGTCGATATCTCGAAATCGAAGGGGCCCGAAAATAAATTAAAGGTACAGATAAGTTTTGAGATAACAAAGTTACTCCAAGAATAAAAAATAATTAGAACCTACTTTATATTTCTAGGGGGAATTATTTTTCGAGATACATTTTATGTGTATTATATTTTAAGTACAACGGGAATACAACTTAAAGAGAGAATATTTCAACCTAATCAACATAACTTTACCAAAATAAATTTTCACTATAAAATGCGATATTACTTGAACCATCATTTATTTTTATTATAGCTCCACCATACCTATAAAGTTTAAATCACGCCCAATCCATAAGCATTAAGCTTTTAGAATCAAGAACCTCAAAAGCCATTCGAGGCTAAGGACCTATCAGCACTACCAAACGCGAAAATACTTTCATCTATTCTAGCTGGAGTATATATTTTTATCGAAAATCTGATATGGGAGGGACTAGGCGTTGTGGACCATTTATATCATTTTCGTTTTTCAGATGCTGCAATTTATTTGGATGTTTTTTGTTGGACTTTTATGGAATTTTGTTTTTGGAATTTACGGTGATTAAGCCTCGAATGGCACTTTTGTTGGAACTGAAAATGGGTGCTGGTTTTTGTGTAATTACGATGATGGGATTATCGTTCTTTTTTTTACCTTATATTTATTGGTTTTTTGTTGCTTTTTTAGATGAAAGCTGTGGAGGGAATAGAAATGGTGTTTTGTGGGAGAATTCCCTTTTTTTTATATTTCATGTCAGACAGAAGCAATATGAGCCATTAACTTTATGTAAGTGCAATAAAAAATAGCCCTACTGTAAAAGTTGTCAAGAGGTAGAAAAAAGTAATGAAGTGCATTAGTTCGTCGGATATGAAATGCTATTAGTTTTTCTCAACTTCCCATTTTCGAATTTCAATTTTGAAAATGTTGGTACTACTTTAGAACAAACAACTTATTGTAACGAATCTAGAAAAGATAATTTATCATGCTTTAAAACTATTTCATTATAATACTAGCTCCAAAACCTAGACATTTTCGCTTGTACAGAATGTCACGTCTAATATGTGACTTTTCATATTGACCTTAAGATTCATTTCAATCAATTCATGCGTTTCTACAAAGTTCATCCATTTAATCCAAAACAATATTTGGTTTCAAAAGCTTACCATAAATCTACTCCCTGAATGTCCATCCATGTTAGCCCTTATCACTCTCATGCACATCAACGCTGAATGTGCAGATCTATCACAGATGAATTGCAATTCTGACACATTCATCCATCATAGTGGTCTGCGTTTGCCTGTTGGAGGAACAAATTAAATAAATGGCCGTCTTGGAAAAGGGGGAAAATATTCGTTTTGATTGAATTTGAATCCACCATTTCAGGAAAATGAAAATGATTTCGGTGTATTAAATTTAGTTCCGATTTGCTACTCAAATATATCATTGGAAATGATGTGTTATGCACCAAAATTATCGTTATAAGTAAAGGCAAAAATTTATTTAAAATTGGCGGGTGGCCTTTTACAAGGTAGCATAGAGGAAGAAAAATCAAATAAATAAAATTATACTAAAATGGCACTTGTCCACTTCATATAAAATGGTATCAAAACAAAATCTGAAAACTACCTCTGTTCTGCAAAAATATTTTGAGAAAGTTTTAAAATAGAAAGTAAACAAAAATACCACAATTTAGGCAAAATATCATTTTTTGATAGTTAGTATTTTAAATCAATAAATACTTCTTTGTGTGAGTCCTTAGACATAATCCCAAGTTCCATTTTCCTCATTGTTACGATGGAAACATAGATTATTCAAAAATCTTTGTAACGTAGTGCCTCAGTAACTCTCAATTTCGCTTTCAAAATAATAGCTATTTCAAAATTACTGTTACATTACTTTTCTTTAGAAAAAATACACCGATAAAAGGTCAATTAAATGTCTTCAATATTACATACATTCATTAAACTTCTCTCAATATAGAAATATAGATTCAATATAGAAAGTGAACCAAAATTCTTACCCCCATTAAAAAAATCCTTAACAAAAACAGATAAAAGTACACCGTTTGCTGCATCCTGCTGGAAAACTCAAAAATTTTCGTAATTTTTGAAAATCAACGGAATTGAAAATCATAAAATTTTAGATAGATGGTGCCACGACTAAAAATAAATAACAAGAACTTGAAATGAGATAAAAACACGCCTCATGAATTTTCGGCCACAAATTTTTGAAAAACAGTAATTCACGAAATTATAGATCCATGGCGCCATGATACTTTGAGAGCTTTTCGGAAAAGCAATCCTTGAGGTCCCTACTTTCATGTGTCGTAGGGAAATTGGCGCCATCTATCCAAAATATTGTGAAATATTTATTTTCAAAAAATTTGTGGGAAAATTTTTGAGTTTCCCAGAAGATACAAACAACGCACAAACGTAGACAAACGACGTACTTTTATATATTTTTGATTTTTTGTAACTGATTTTATTATGGGGGCAAGACTTTTGGTTCACCCTGTAGTATTTCCTTGCTTGTAATACAGGGTGTTCTTTTTCTCTCTCCGCAGTGTGTGTTTACCCCAGGATTCGGTTGGAGCCGGGGGTCGTACAAGTGCAAGTGCCGCGACGGGTTCTACTCGGCCACGGGCAAATCCATCTTCAATGGGTCTCTCGTGGAATCAGCCTACAGAGACAAAATAACGATGGATAGGTAAAAGGCCTTCGATTTCATCAGTGTGCTTTTTTAAATTTGTATTTAAATATCAATAATGTTGCCAATAATGTTTATACTATAAGTTTTAACTTTTAACCGTGCAGTCCTAACAAAAAAAGCGATGTAGCAAAACTAGTTTTTAAATTTCTTATTTTCCTTTAAAAATGAGAGGCCGTTCAGATACAAAGGTCAAATTCAAAATCGGGGTTAAAAGAATCCTTTATATTTTTTATATTGAAATCACCCATTTTTCCTCCTTAAATACGCCGAAAAGGATATAGAAAAAATATAAAGATCGCCATTGTGGGAATGTTTTCATATGGGGTTTTCTCAAAAATACTTAATATGCTGACGGCCTTAATGAAAGAAATAAGTTAAGAGGGAATATTATTCATTTTCTTATTTATTTTTATGTACCAAGTATTGTTAGGCATCCAATAGGTATATGATATTAACTTAAATTCATGATTATGATGATTTGCAGAACATTGCTTACTTATACATTCGTGTTTTTAGTACAATACCTAAATTTTGAATTTTTACTAAATGAAAAAAACATCTAGAAAGAAAGTTTTTAAAAACTTAGTAGGTAGGCACTTTGAAAAGTTAAAAAGTAAGCTTGAGAAGGAAAATAGTACTATAAATTCAGGCTTTGCTGGAATAATGAAATTTCTATTTTCATTTGACATATGAAAGTAAACTGCTTACAACTGATAGGTTTTCTTTTAGATCAAAACTCCTAAAACTTTAAAAATTCCAATTTAATTAAGAATAATCTGAAAAAGTAACCTAAATGTGTCTTTTTCCTTTTGTGTGACATAAGTCCAATGAGGTCGTTCCCGTGCGTATGATATCCTAATCACACCCTACACCTTGTTTTTGGTGCATTAACACAACCCTAGCAAAGAAACACATTTACAGGCGTCAAAATCAAGACGTTGTTTACAGTGAAAACAACATTCACGGAAGCAAAAATTATATATTTCAAACTCTTTTGAGCACTTCTCGTAAATTATAAAACAAACAAAACATAATAAACGCTTTTAAAAATATTGGTCAAATCAAATTTTAAAAATAAAAAAGAATTACCTATTTTACTCGAGTGTCTTAATTTAATTATTTACCTCCATAGTAATAAAATACCAGTGTCTTACTGATAACTTTCAAATTTAATGTAATTTTCCCTCCATTTTCAACGTATGAATACAAGATCATTATAAACTGTGGTATAATCAGAAATAAGAAACTTATCTGTAAATTTATTTTTACATCAAAGTTGTGTGGAATAAATTTCACCGAATACATAAGTAAAAGATTGAGTTAAAATGTTTTAAGCATGTATTTACTTACTTTTGATTTCCTAAAATTAAATATCGTTTCAATGATGCTCTGAAATATTTAAAATATTATCAGTGAAAATATTTATCATAGAATGTTTCAATAAGAATGGTTAATTGATGTTATTTATTATTCAAGGTAGTTTATATTTATAAAAAAATTTGGTGATTTTACATAACATTTAAATACATTATTTTTAAGACTTTCCCTTTAATGATAATAAAAATTAAATGGGGTATAGGAGAATAACAATAATGTAAAATAGATATGTTGACTTTTAAGATTTAAGAATTTATGATACTTAAATTATAAACTTCCCCATTGCTCGGATAAATAATTCAAAACATTTTGATTTTACATTTCATATTTAAATATTAACAAACTTTCGAAAGGAATAAATGTTAAAATCAAAATTGTTCGAGCGATAATAGGAACATTTTTCTTTTAGTAAAAAACTATAAAGAAATAAACTGTCCAACGACTTAAAACCACTTATAAATTTGGATAAAAAGTTATTTTAATGGTGAATGAATGATATTTTTTGTTTTAATGGTAATGTTTTGGGGGAATTTTTACTTTCAAAATGGCTAGTTTTCTATCAAATGAACGTAAAGGAAAAGAAGGATAGTATTTAAATGGAAAACAACTACGGTTGCTTAGGCCCGGAAAATTTGTCTTTTAACAACTTTTTTTTTTTCAAAAACAGCGTTTTACTTTTTAGATAGTCACAATCTATGAAGTAAAGTTACATTCCGGTTATTTCATTTGGAGACTTGCCAATTCTAATACTAAAAGAATTTAAGTGGGAGATATAACCGTGGTCTTTATTACTCGAAATACGACCTGTGTTTGGTATGACAAAAATGTGTAACTTTAAACCAGAGAAGTTAATTTTAATTGTTCACATTTGTTTTGTATATTTATTTCATGAGTATATTTGTTCATAATCAATACATATGTACTCATAATAGCCTATTAGTGATTTAGGGTTCTATCTATATTCCAAATACATTATTATATTACTTAAATTATTTACCAAGCTTTATAATAAATGAAAATCATATTAGAAATAGGTAAATAAAAATCCGTATTTTCTCAAAATAAAAAGCTATTACGCTTAAGTTAAAATATTGTTTACTTTCCTAGTTTGCTTTAATTGCTTTTAATCTATGCCAAAATTCCTGTTTTAGAATAATGAAAATACTACAATAGTTAGATATGTAACTTTTAAGGCGTGTGGATTTTTGTATATAGTACTCATTTATAGACTTACCTACTACTTTTAGATCATAAGATGATTACTACTTTGAATAATAAGAAATTAAAATAAATTGTCTTCTATGTCCTAAAAAGTACCCTTAATCATCATCAGATCCCTATCAATAAACATGACATTTCCCACAAAAAATGATTGATGACAATTTTCTCGACTAATTAATTATTAATGAATTTCATACATTCCTAATTAATTTCATATTGAAACCGTTTACAAGGTTTAACAAATCTTTCCAAAAACAAAAACTTTAAATATCTTTTCTGTGGAATCAGTTAAATGTTGCATCGAACTTTACAATGACGTTTAAGGGGCATTTCAAAAGTTACGTCATACATTTCGGGAGGACTAGGAGGGTTTGTATGTCGTTTTTAGTTAAATTTTCAGCAAAAAAATATCCGGCTTTTCAATACAAAAATCTGTTATGAAACGCAGTAAAGGCATCAGGATAATAATATAATACAGTGTCAATACTGCGTGACTTGTGAACTAAAAGGGCGTCAAGGGTAGGTGATTATCCACTAATCGAAACTCAAAGTTTTATTACTTTTACGACTTCGAAATGAGCCTTTTCCAAGAAACACAATAAGGATCCGACTCTCACCTTGACCTTTAGCTACCTAAAAAGACTTTTTAAATGTCGTCGTGAATGGATATCTGAGCAGTTCGTGGTATAAAGTGATTATTGGGTTAAGTAAGATAATTATCGAATTCCTCCTATTGGTTTTTTTCAATAGTTTACTTGATAATTTTTTTTGTAGCATACAAAGTAAAAATAAATAGTATTAATATCGATTGAACTGGGACTTATTTTGCGTTAATAAAAACTAGAAAAAAATACCAAACAATTCTTAAGATAAAATTTAGAATATGTTTTTCCATACATTTCTATTTTCACTCTCAATGTAGAAGAAGTTTTACTCACATCTAAATTAAGTATAATTAGTTTAGTGTGAGAACTTCCATTTTTCTTTTTTATCAAAAGAAAAAAACCTTGGATCCTTTCAACTTTGTTCTGAATACTGGAATCTTAACTAGTGTATGTAGTCGAGTCATACACCATCAACTGTTTTCACTCAAAAATATTGTTTAGTGTCATTTTTTCCAAGAATTGTGTCTTTAAAAAATTGCATGTAGTTTTACATGCAATTTGTAATAGAGAATATGAAATTTTTGGAGAAAGATAATTAGGATTCCTCTATTTATTTTTTATCAACGTAAAAAATAGTTTTAATGAGTAAAACTATTGTGAATACTATGATTATTCACTGAAATTTTAAATATTTTCAGCCCAACCTACGACATGCTGTACATATGCAAAAGATGCCAAGCCGGATGTGACGTTTGTGATGATGATTCACCTTGCTTGGCCAATTACAATTGGGCTTTCAGGTAAACATAGCTTTCTTTGCTTCGCATATAAATTACTTCATTTGAATAACTTTAACATGTGATTCAAATACTTTTACCACTAAATTTTGTTGTTCAAACCTACAAAAACTGTAGGTAGCAAGAATTAACAGTTCCTTTAGTCATTGCATAGTCCCTAGAGTTGGAAAATATTTGCCAAGTACGTTTTAAAATATTTGGAATTTGCATTTTTTCCAGGAATAGGATAGATCAGGATTGGTATAATCCTGGGTGTTCTATCCGGTTGATGGTATCTGATGGTTCTATCAGCTTTAAAAATTCACTCTAAAGGAATTAGTTCATTATGAATTCATTGATTCTGTCTTCGACCACTGCACTTCCCGTGTTATGATGAGACACGAAAAATGATTAAGTTTTTTTTAAAGTTTTGTCTGTAATTTATAGAAATATTAACAGTTTCCAGAAATTTAGAATTTTTGGGAAAGTTCTAGGGAAAACTTTACAGATGATTACTTTACAGACAGTATAAAAGTTAACTTGAATATGCAAAAAACTCACATTGTGCATTAAACACCAATAAAGTATAAATTGGCATTATCTTCACCTGCCCATCAGTGCTTTGTCCATTTGGTCTCTCCCGGATAACACTAACACAACAGTAAAAGGAGATAAGTAGTGGTCAAATAAATAGAAATGTTGGTTTTAAATTTTTTTTTATCTTCCCAGGATCTCATTACTTACCATATCTGTGATTTGCATCGTCCTGACGCTTATGCTGACGTTCTACGTGTACCGCTACAGAAAACTCAAAGTAATCAACGTGGCCAGTCCCATATTCCTCTGCATTACCCTATTGGGGTGCGTAATCATGTACTGTGAGGTGAGCACAACCAGATCTATGTCTTAAACTAAGTGGACTTTGCACCATGAGAAATTATTCTCTGCTCTAAAGTATCAAATCTTTCATCCCAATGAGCAGGGCGTTTTTAAACCAACCAGATTGATTAAATTTCTGAGTAAAAAATGTCATCATATTCATGGCCATGTCAGTCCGAATGTTGGTGAACGTAAAGGTTTTGAAATTAAATGTAAAATAAATCTTTGTTATAAACTTATAATTAATGGAAGGAAATGTAATCAGTGGTTGAAATTATGGTCTGAGAAGTTTGAAAACTACTTCCGTAAGCCAGTTAACATTCATTCTTTATTTTTAGAAACTTACGAGGTTCATATTTTTAAAACATTTTTCACATGTAAAATTTTGTTAGCTTTATACATATTTTAGGCGATTAACACCTTTTAAACTATATTTTTTTTTATCACAACATGCACTGATTCTCACACCTTATTTCAAAACAGAAATTATTGAGGTGTTAAGATTTTTTTTTGTCATGTCTATGATGAAATACAAAAACCAAGGGTTCTGAGACGAGAATTTCAAATATGACCATGAGCATTGATGACGGCCTTGGCGATCTGTTCAATGCCTTCATCATACAGATCCACAGCAAATGGTGCTTTAACTTGTATATTTTTAAATATACAACGAGTGTGCTTTGTACGTGTTTTTAAGCAAAACTTTTTAAATACAGATCCTTTGGCAGACAGGGGGACGCGTCCCAACCATAATTTAGAACATTGGTTTAAAAACTAAATTTTTCACTTCTGTTGGATTCAATATTTTTTTTTTCGTCTTATACTTGACAAATAAAAAGACTGACGTTTTTGTCTGCAGATGGCGGCCATATTTCCCGTGTTGTCGATGTACAGCTGTATAGCTACCAAGTGGACGCGGCACATGGGGTTCTGCCTCACCTACAGCGCTCTGCTGCTCAAGACGTGGCGGTGAGTAATATTCAAAAACAATGCTTAAGATGCTAGGTGAATGATTATTAGTAGTCTTTATTATTGACCTAACTAAACCTCTTACATATAACGTAACGAAAATCAAATCAAATCAAATTTATTTTCAAAAAGTCACATAAAAAACATACACACAAGAAAAATAATAATAAACATTGATATTTGGCTATCCCAAAGGAGCACCTGCTCGTCCATGGGCAAATGGCATATCTAGTATATTTAAGTCAGGTAAAAAAAAAACAGTGGAAGAATTGGAGAAGAATTTTTTTTTTTTTTTACTTAGAAAGAAAAAAAAATAAAACGAGAATGGCTTGGCTGGCAATTAAATTTATATTATAGGAAGAATAAGAAAACAGATTGCATGTAAATCTGACAAATTAAATTAGGGTTTCAACATTATTTTGGTCTAGAATAAAAGGCATAAGAATAAATAATAATGAAGTATAAAATAATGAGGTAGAAAGAAAAAAGCAAAATAAATGTTATATTACACATTTAAAATAAATTGGCACTAAGCTGTCATCCGCATTAATAAAGCAGTAAGTCATACGCATTATAAAATAACATGCTTCAATGAAGTGAGAAACATAGATCCAGGTTGTCGATGTTAATTCAGTATTCAAATAAGTTGTTGTTTTTACTACCATCAGGAAGCAAAAAGGGGACGGCTCCAGAGAAAGTGAGGGACATAAAAGTGGCTAGAGAATTTATGAGCCTCGGCCCGCATGACCCTAAAAGTCCTAAATAATTAAAAATTTTAAAGTACCGTGGGAAAAGGTTTAAATTGATTCCCGTAGGAAAATGTTTAATTGGGTCTGGTTCAAAATACCAACAATCAGTTGTACGTTTGCCTGATCATCAGCTTACTGCGAATGCAAACGAAGTAGGGAAGTTGAATTATCAGACAGCTGAGTGTCGGGCAAATGAACGAATCCCGTTTCCGTTTAACTATATTTTAATTCATTAATTCACCGGTAAAGAAGCTTTCGAAAACCCTTATTGTTAAAAGTATAGAAATTTCTTTGAAATTACAATAAGAAAACTTTAAATGATTCTTTTTATTAACTAATCAATTATTTGTATTTTCTCCAGATTAAGGAATGGGAAATATATGTTTACACCCTACACCACGAGATGTATTGATTAAGCCCGCGGTATAATAAGATGACCTAATTTGGCCCGAAGTTACGCAGGTCTGGTCTAAACCACTCGACACAGAGTGTTTTTCATTATGTGCCCTCTCTCCCCAATCAAAGTTATGCAGGCGCTCTCTAAATGGTCAAGATTCTCTGATTCGAATTTCACCCCTAAATTGAACTGTCCCTTCGTATCCGCAACGCCTGTAGATTCTCTTCCCACTTTCAGAAGATAAAAACATGTTTGAGCTTTTCTGAAGTGTATAGCCATTGAATTCTGCAGGGTCTCTCTGACGTATCGCGTCAAGTCTGCCCACAAGCTGAAGCTGACGGACAAGCAGCTGCTTCAGTGGCTCTTCCCCATCCTACTGGTGATGGCCATCTACCTGGGCACGTGGACCATCTCCTCCCCTCCGGAGGCCGTCTACATCCAAGACTGGGACCGCCTCAAGTTCAAGCAGTGCGACTACAATTGGTGGGACCATAGCCTCGCCATCGGTCAGTCCCTCTCTTCACTAATGCATGAATGAGCCGCTTAGGCGATATTGGCGTTGTTAAGCGTTGTGTTTTTAACCATTTCAGTCCTAGCAGCTCCAAACTTTCCTTAGAATTCAATAACAAACTTGGGCGGTCTGATGGGGCAAGCAGGCGCAAAATCTTTTGTCATCTGAGAATCAAATAACACTGTCTTCTGGTCTGGTTCGTAAGCGCTGACATCATCGAGCTGGAAAGACCGAAACCAATAAAATGAGCTTCTCCAACGATCTAAAGCAGCTAGTGTTATTTGATTGGTGGATTGGTTTTCGGTAGTGGTTTTAATTGGCGTTTGTTTGTAAGTCGCCAAGGATCGGGATTCTCGAAATATGCCAAATGGAGATAGTAGTGTTTGATATTAAGGTGACGATAATGGCAGTGGCATAAAGTCGTGGCCAACAATTGTGACGTGCAATAGACGTCTTAACGTCACGATTGAGAAATATTTTTCAACGACTCTACTTTCCTATTTTCAAGCTTTACGCATATTTATGCATTTATAGATTTTCTTATGAGCAAGGGCGGAGAACGGTTTATGTCTGTTTCCCACCAAAATGACTATTGGATCGCCATTTATTGCATTTTTAGTATTACTAAAATAATCATAGACTGTAAAAATCGCTTCTTCCCGAGAGAGGTGAAAATGGGATGCGATGGGAAAAAAGAAAAAGTTCTCAAATGTTAAAATTTATTTTTCTCAGAATCAGCTTTCACGTACATTTACTGATCTTCCCCCTATACATCTTCATTTGATAAAATATTGACGAGGGCTCTAATTGGTTTACGGAGAGTATCATCCTTTTGGCAGGATCACATCCTTTCGGCAAGCTATTGTCTCGTCATCATTTTATCTAATAGGAAATATATAAACATGCGTAAGGCTTAAAAGATTTCAGAGGGAAGTTGAGTTGTATGCAAAGAGCTATGAATCGCAAAGTCAGGAAGTCTATTTCATATCACAATTTAGAGATTATCTTATTTGTTTATGCATAAGTCCCTCGTACTTAAGTTTTAAGTAATTGAAGGTTTTCTATAACGGTGCTTGTAATTTGCTCCTAGAAGGCCTTTAGGGGCTGGTTACAAACCAACTATTGATCTTTTGACTCAGGCAGCTGCCACATTAAAGGAAGGATCTAAATTAAATGAAATCCCAATACATGCTTTTCTCAAAATTAATTAAGCAGCTCATATTATTTGTACTTGAAAGGTAAACTATTATCGTGTCTACGCCATTAACATTAAGTCACTGTGAAATCCTAAGATCAATTTGAAATCAGAAGCGGAATGCTTATAAAACTGTCGTTTTAACTCCCTGTATTTCTTCTTCAGGCGAGTTTCTCTTCCTCTTGTGGGGCATCCGAGTGTGCTACAACGTCCGCAACACAGAGTCCGTTTTCAACGAAGCCAAGCACATCAGCTGGGCTGTCCACAGCATCACGATCGTCAACATCATCATGGTCATGATACAGTGAGTCATTTGCAATATTCACAGATTTTAGTGGGTGAAACCGTTACAAAGATTATATGCTTTGAGAAGAGTAAAGATTTTAATAGAATTTCTTCTCCCTTCAGTCTGGTCATCCTCCCCAACGCTGGACCTGACATCAAATATCTCTTTGGCTTCGTGAGAACGCAGCTCAGTACCACAATCACAGTCATTCTCATTTTTGGACCAAAGGTAAAGGATATGCTATGAGATTTTTAGCCCCAATGCAACTTGAGTGCATGTTTTCTTAATTGAAAAACGTGATGGAATTATGCATTTAACTGATTCATTTGTAGTTCACAGTTTTATATGTCCAGTCCAGCATTAGAATATTTTTTCCTTGATATTACAATTACCTGATACACGGAAATCAAGTATATTATTATCTGAAACTATATCGCTATATGGGTTCGAAAATGTATTAAAATGCCTAATTAATAATAACATCTGAACTTGTACCTTTCAAATATATGTCGCACAAATTAAAGAGATTTATTATGCGTTAAAAATAAAAAGTATAAGTTATAGTCTGTAAGAAAAAAAGTTTTAAGAAAAAAAGTTTTAAGAAAAAGAAGATGTCCCTTCAATGTATCCAATAATGTAGAATCAATCTGGAAATCCAGTTAAATGTTTTCCTTCAAAAATCAAATCGCCATCTTATCTGACCTTTCCCTACATCCTTTATAAAGTTTCAAACATTTTACGCTATGTCTGAAAATTACATACTACACCCTACATTTAGGAAAACTTTTTTTCACAAGCCATTATACTCCTATATATCAGATTAAGAAGCTTTCGATAGAAAATAAAAGTCAAAGTCAAAACTATTTAAGGACCCTCCAAAATTGCTAATTTATACCCACACAACCAATAGGAAATCCCTAAACTCTCATTTTCCTAATAACCCGGCTAACATTGATCACTCCAAAACGGGGCTTTTTACTTTTTTTAGAAAAAAAAATCCCTTAATCCAAAAGAGGAAAGTCATCAGCTTCGTCCCATTACTGCTATATGAAATCCGATTAAACTTCAAATGGGGCGTTGCTTGTTTTGTAAAGAGTAGCAGAAAATGACTCCTTCCTGTGTTCGCATGGGACTAATCAATGAGAAAACACCCCCTCCTTCAGCTCAAAAGAGTTACCTCTTTTTAACAGACTTTGGGTGATTTACTCGTTTTAATGACTCACTAGAGAGTCGTTTGATTTTCTTTTTGGTACGCACTTCCGATACTTTACATGGGAAGGCCGAACTGTTGTTCTTTTATACGGTATTGCACCTGATATGTTAGCTAAGCATGCTGATGAAGAAAAATGAGAAGTTTAATGTGAAGTCATGTAAGCAAAGTCATATAACGTGATACATTAACCAAATGTGCAGAAAGGACGTATTTATACTATAAAAAAACCAAAATAATAAAATTAGAACGGGAGGAAACGTTCCATTACCATCCGATATTTTCCCCACTTTTGAATTTCTTTACATGAATAGGCCTTTGTTTTGGATCGTAATTTACAACAAGCTCTCGTATAAAGTGTAATAAAATGTGTTTATGAATATAGCGAGTTCTTACGATTCTTTGTTAGAAAATTCAATTTAAATTTATGAACGAGGTTGCTGTCTTTCATTAATAATTAAGTGATAAATTTTCAATAACTGAAGGGTTGAGTGGAAGAAGGAAGTATGTCAAAAAGCTTGTTTCGAGATACTTATATTAAAGTTTCTTTTGCTGGTATGTGTATGTTAATTCCTTTTTTGTAACTATAAAGTAACATAACAAAATAGCTACAATAGTGTTTAAAATTTTCCTTGAAGTAAAAAAAAAATAAAATATTTGGGAAAAATAGTTTTGTACAATATCAAGGGGTCTCTGCCTCCTGCTCGGCCCTTAACTGCTACGCAGTGCTTCACACTAAATCTCTCTAAAACTCACTTTATCTCACTAAAATCCAGACCAACCCTCTTGCTCGTCGGTTTATTATACCGTTTCTTTAATACCAAAAATTCTTGTCTCCCTTGCTCATAAGTAATTTAAATCTGGATCATTGCCCCCAAAATAGCAAAATAAAACTGGTGCTGAAACAGTCCCTTTCTAGCTTATCAATAATTCTATCGTAATGTTTTCCAAAAAAAATATCCAACACAATAAATGTACTAATATTTTATTTCACTTCGAGAAACAACATGCCTAAACTTTATACTTAAGGGAACGTACCCATACTACGTGACCTGTTTAGGGGGGAGGGGGGTCTTCAAAATACCACGCTTGGTCACAAGGGGGGGAGGGGTTTAGGGTTTTGTCACGTAGTCAAAAAATAAAGAAAAAATACTTGTTTTTGTATATTAAGTTTCTGTTACAATGACTTTTACATAAGTTTTTTTCTTCTTGATAACATATTTTCCACTTGTATGCACGTACTCTTGACTCCACGAGGAAAGCGCTGTATTAATTAAGCCAAATTAACTTTTTTTAACTTTCTGTTTGCTAAAAATGATTTAAAACCGAATTTATGAACTACTACGTGACAATTTGAGGGGGAGGGGGGGTCTTGGCATATACTACGGGTGGTCACCAAGGGGGGGAGGGGGGTCAAAAATAGTAAAAAATAGGTCACGTAGTATGGGTACGTTCCCTAACTTAAGAAAATGTATAATGCACATCGTATCTAGTGAACCGTCAAAAATAAAAGATATCAGACACATTTGCATTTTCACGTTTCATCACCCTAAACGTTCACTTTTCTTTCAGTTCTACCGCGTAATCAAGGGTCAAGGAGACGTGTGGGACAACCGTGCTCGAGCCAGAGGGGTGACAGCCTCCTTTTCACTCAATGGGGTGGGACCAGTCTATGAGGAACCCCAGGACCTCTATCAAGAGAACGAGGAACTGAAGGTATTTACCTTCCACTTTGCCAACCTACCTTGCACTGTGTGCAAGGTGTTCCCCTCCCCCGCCGAGAACGATCGTACTAGGAGTATTTTCACATTACTAAAGGTGTTTTTGGAGTTAATAAAACATTTTATCCATAATTAAAAACAATGAAGTAGTTTTTTAGTTAGAAGTATCATATTATTCAGTTTTCATTAAAGTCCATGCATGCAGTTAACTATTCAGTGTATATGTATGTTAATTCTTTTCTTCTTCGAAAAAAGACGCTTCTGTTCTATTTTAAACAAATCCATGTCAGCTTACTAGAAGTAATCTACAAGTTAAAAGCCTTTCCCTCCTTAAATTTACCAAACGTTATTTCCCTACAACTACTATTGAAATTTTCGTTATGGTATTGAACAAAAGAGTAAAACAAAAAATGAGTAAATTAGTAGTTTTACAAACAATTATTGTTGTTGTTATTATTATTATTATTAAGGGCTTCGGAAAGATTGGCAAAATATTTTATATGCTAAATTTTATTTTCTTTACCTCTCTGAATATATAATTTCTGAATGGCTTCAAAGTTTGAATGTTTAAATATTAGACTGTGTCCATTAGAAAATTTCCCCAACTTTTCACCTTTAAATTCAGTCTCCTTGGTAAGAGGGTTTTCTTGGAGAGTCTATATCAGGGTTGGCACGGTTTAAACCATTTGGTTTAAACCATGGTTTAAACCACGGTTTAAACCAAATGGTTTTTTTCATAAAAAAAAACAAATGGTTTTTTTGGTTTTTTTCCAAAAAAATTTTAGCTAAACTTTTGGGTTTAAAGTCATTTATTGATTCAAATATTGTCTTTTGAACAAAATATGTTGAATGCTTCTGACATTAATGCTGTAAAGCTATGCAATTTTTTGAAAACAATTAGCCAATTGAAATTTCCTTAGAAAGACTCCTGGTTTTTTTATAAAAAACCTGGAGTGGTTTGGTTTTGAAACTTGTTTTTTTTTTTAATTCATTAAGAACTAGATATTTGAATGCATAATAAAAATCAATTGGTTTTTTTAATCAACTAATCACCGGATTTTTAAATTTGCATTATAAAGAACCACTTGGTTTTTTAATGCTCTAAAAAGACTCCCTTGGGTTTTTTTAATTCATTTAGAACTAGACTAGATATTTGAATGTGTCATAAAAACCGATTGTTTTTTTTAATCCATTGGATTTTTAAATGTGCATTATAAAAACCAGTTGGTTTTAAATGCTCTAAAAAGAATCCTTGGCCTTGGGTTTTATGAATAATGCCTTGGTTTTTTTTTAATCCATTGGATTTTTAAATGTGCATTATAAAAACCAGTTGGTTTTAAATGCTCTAAAAAGAATCCCTTGGTTTTTTATGGTTATGTATAACTTTAACTTTTTTTAATTAAATAAAATTAATTTTAATTAATTAATTAAGTCACTTAGTTAATAGCTGAATTGATGAACTATTTATTCAATGTATTCATAAATGAAAACAATCAGAAATATTTGTATTTATGTGTTAGGGAAGAATTTCAGTAAAAAAACCCGGTTTAAACCAAAAAAACCTGGTTTAAACCAAAAAAAACGGGGTTTTTAGTTTTTTTTGAAAAAAACCTGGTTTTTTTCCAACCCTGGTCTATATCACTTTCATTTTATTTGGTTGATTACACTGACACCTTGCACATCATTTTTCTTAGGAGGAAGTCCAGAAACTGGCCTCCCAGATCGAATTCATGAAAATCGTGCACATGGAAGTGAACAACCGGCACCTGAAGCCCAAACACGGTGGCTTTTTCAGCCAATCACTCAGCAGCCAGAGTCCGGTCATCAAGAACATCTACATGAAGTTCGAAAGCACCGACTCCCCCGGCTCCCGGATCTCTCCGGCCGCGGAGCTGGTCAGCGAGAAGGTCTGAAGGACCCCCGGACGCTCCTTTCAGAAAAAAAAATGCCACTGGTTCCGACGGAACTACTGTGCTTGCTGTTCGGATTGTTTCGAGAGGACCGGTCAGCATTCGAACACCCCTTTTGTCGAAATGGTCCGAGCGAGAGGTTGAGGGATGTTGTGGGTGGCCGAGGTTATATAGGTTATTTCCTTTTCTTCTTCGAAACGGGTTAACGGGTTTGGAGGACATCTGCCATGTCTTAGATGCATGTGTGTCCCAGTTTCAGCAGTTTCTTTTTCCTAAAAAAAACAAAACATCGGTTTATCTTTTTAAAATGTCTCGAAAATTCCTGTTCTGAAATTTGCATTTGGTTGGAGTAGTCGAAATTCATGTGTGTGAACAGAAATCTTCCTGTTAACAGTTTAGTGATGTATTTAGATTTGGCACATCATTTCTTGGAATGAAAATTTCAAATTTTTACAAATTTGTTATTAGACATAATTTAGGTTCTCAATTAAATTCTTAAGTCTCCTTAAGGCTAGACTTAAAGCTCCTTTTTAAGTTCACAGCTTAAGTCTTAAAATTTGTTTAAGCAAAAAAGTTTGCTATTTAAGGAACAATAAGCTAAGATTATAATATTTTTGTTCCTCAATTATTTCTTTTTATGACGTTAGCACGTTAATTACCAAACGGCCAATAAAGGAAAGGGTAACTTGTGGCAGGATACAAATTTCTAAGAATGCTGAAGATGTTATAGGTGAATGCTGACAACTGTCTGGTGACAATCATAATCCTGACTTTGTCACAGAAGAGTAATGTTATGGGAAACTCAACTGAACAGTAATAAAATCTTCAAATATTTAAACGTTAACGCAATAGAAATTTCGAATATTTCACTTGTCTGAACATCGAATAGGAATAGTATAACAAACATTTAAACAATTTATTAACAAAACACAATATTGGCAATGTGTTCTTTAGCTTAGTGTTTTGACATAGTTTCATCCATAAAATTATTCAGAACAAGATCATGATAAGAAACGTTTTAAGCATATATCATAAAAATACGCTTGGCTTTTTGGATATAAGATTTAATGAAGAGTTACAAAGAGTGTAATTTGTATATAAATTACTACATATTAATTACTTTTGAGAAATTTGAAGAAAAAAAAACATTAAATGTATTTCTGTTCTATACACAACCTAAAGAGTTAAAATTATATATGAGGTCCTATTTAGAGATATTTAGAATTTATCATGGAATTAAAAGTTACAGGAACAATCCCTCTTAGTAATCCTACTAAGTAGGTACTGTTTTCTTGCCTAACGCCATTTAGATATTTAAACTAACTACTACATTGCCCTGCTTTATACCAAGAAACTAAAATTACTTTTCAAGGATTTCTTTAAGGATATTATTGACAGCATTTCTTTCCTTTCTGTCGACTAACATAAGCTCGTTAATATTATAAGGTCAGAAAAACATCATTTGGAGAAAAATCACAATCTTCGTCAGTCCAGAAAATAGCTCGTAAGTTTGGAAGAAATAAACTCTAAATATTTTTAGGACCTCGCTATGAAAATCGAGAGCTTTTCTTTACAAACCCATAAAGGGAAGACGACAATCTGAAAACGAATTGTAATCAGAGCATTAAGAGAACTTAATTGTCCTTTCTTTGGCGGAATATTGCCATGCTGTTGCATTCCCAAATAGTTTATCAATCCAGGACCAAACCCAAAGTATAATATTTTATTCGGAAATAGACTATAGTGATATCGGAATGCCTTTCTTGAGTGTGATCTTTAAAATACACCATAGCATTAATACCTATCTCAGTAGAACAGTACGGATATTTGAAGTCTTCCGGATACAAAGGGATCTAAGAGTTAAGAGGAGGCGTGAGCTATTTTAAAGCTCTGGATACAGATTAAAACTACTATCCAGGGTTTTAGGATATGGTAGCGTCATAATCGAGGGTTAGCAACCGCATAGCCTGGCCGCCATCTTGTGTAAGTTTTTCGAATATTCAATTTTAAGGAGTACTTTCTCAAAAACTATAACTATGCGATTATTATCTAATCCATGAAACTTTTCGTTCTAGATAAAAATATTATTTTCTATAATTTTAAATTTAATATTTGGAACCTTTTAAACTTTTTATTCTACACTTTATTTCCTATTACTATTCATAATTTATTCAAAAAAGGCAAGAGTCCTTCTAAGGAGTAAGAAACGAAACTACAAAAGTTTCATGGAACATAAAAATAGTCACCAGTAATAGTGTTTGAGAAACTTTGTTAAGTTTTGCAAGATGGGTGCCAGTCAAATCACGTTTCGGTAATGATTTTGGCTATGTGCTCTTCGTTTACTTTTACTAGTTCCGTGGTGGAATATCAACGTAGTGTAAAAATTTGCAACTTGAATCAAGAATCTCCAGGTTATCTACATCTTCAGGTACATTTTATAATCTCTTTCTCTCTTTCTCAAAATGCGCAAAGAAGATAAGATTAAATTTTCTTTATGAGGAATCACTCTCGAACCGCGTTTTCCTCAAAACCATTTTTCCCCTCAAACCGTTTTTCCCCTAAAAAAACCCCTCAAACCTTTTGTAGAGCCCTTCGTATCCGAGCAGCCTTTTATTCACATCGTATGAAAATACCTAGCTATACTAAATCTGAAAACGTTATTTGAAGAGTTTAATCCTGACTAAAACAGGAGGAAAACAAGTCAGTCAGTAGTCCACAAAACTTATGAACTGCAGTTTTAACAACTAACAAAACGTGCGATCTCAAAGCAGATTTGTTTTTAGAGTGAACTTAAATGCAGCAAATGCAATATTTTTACAGCCAAGAAGTAGATAAGTATGTTTAGAATGCATGGGTTTTGTGTTGTGTATGGATATTTATGGGTCACATTTCTAGGACATTCATAAAGCTGAAGTAAGTAATGTTGAATAATGATCTCATTTTTTAGTTTGCCAAATAGATCTTGGATGTCTTTTTGCCTGTTGTATGATTTTCCTGTTGCTTAGAGATGTTTCCAATCTGTGTATGCTCATATGGAAGTCTGTGTCTGTAAATATAAAACTTAATAGGAAGCTATCAGTAAAATTGAGTTAAATGGAAATATTTTTCAAAATTGAAAAAAAAATTCTAAATGTTTCGTTTAAAGAATTTTCTAAGTATCCGCACATTATTTTACGTTAGGCAATGATAATAACTGTTAATGTTTATTTTCGTAATATTTACTAATTATGTTTTCAGTCACTCTAATAATATTTATATTACGTTGAAAAACATATTACCCTGTTTTTATACCTTTCAAACTTTACTAAACACATTGTAAAATATGGGCTAAACTATTCATACAATGTGAGAACTTTTAACCAGAGTCTTTGATATATTTGACATGGACATGTCTGTAAGCAATGGTTGGAAACTACTATTGTAAATACTCATAGAGCATTTAATGAAAATTTAAAGAGTGGTTCCAGATATGCTTTGCTTAAACTCTCCGATCAAACATTTGTTTCACCCTGGAGTGAAATTAAAGTTATGTAATTTTATGTAGTTGAAGTTCGGTATGCATTGAGGATTCGAAACAATCTTTAAAGGAACAAACGTTTGTAAAAAATCCTTCAAAGTATAAAAATAGAAATCAAAAAATATATTTTTCATTCCTAAGAAAGTGAAAAAGTATTTTTTTTTTCAAACAAAATACCCTTCATATTGAATTACACGAATCAAAAGAAAATTAGAGTTTGAAAAAGTAATGAAATATCTTATGGAAAAAAAAGAAACTGGGTGAGGCTAATTGTTTTGATGCATTACTTTCTATAAAAATAGAGCCCGTTGTATTCCGCCATGTTTGAATTTTTTCGGAGAGAATCGAAAATGTTGAATGAGAGTTCAGCTCACGTTCTATTTCGCCCATAATGGTATTTCCGATATTTTGGATTCTGAAAGCCTCTTGACATTTAGAATTCGATCCCTGTAGGAAAAGGATTCGGGAAGAAAATAATAAAACTCTAATATAAGTATGCATTTCTTGTCAATACCATTCGAGTTCCATTTTAGTAACTGTGAATTTCCACACAGAACAGGTTTACACTTACCACTATTGTGACATCAACCCATTGGTGGTACACAAAGCTTTACATGGTACAGCAACAGAAATAATTATTTGCATTTACCCTTTAGCACTGTAATTAGTCCTTGTTTCGTAATTCTTTTTCTTATTTTTATGGTATTTTATTTGACGATTCGTTTCCATCCAGGTAAAAACCTTATAATAACCTTTCCCTGACAAGGGCAATAGTCATAAATACAATTAAATGTTATTTGCAAACTTCATCCTTAAAAGAAACTATTATTACGTTTCCAAGAAAGCAAAATAGAAAAGTTAATAGTTTTCTTTTTTAATCAAAACCATAATAGTCATGTAAACTGAGCTGAAAAAAAAGAAGGACAAAGAATTACCACTAGTACAAATTGAAAATGGTAATTTGACTGGTGAATGATGATCAATACTTTTAGGAGCTACTACAAAGTTACTTCAAATCGACAAATTTAGCACAATGAAGAACTAAAAAATAAGAAGTAATTTTAAAAGTAGATATGTACTTTGATTTATAGTGATTAAAGCAAAAATATTGAAAAATGGGGAGAACCATAAATCATCTGGGGGAATTCTTTCTATTAAATCATGAAGCATTTCATTTTGCAATCAGGGATTAATTTACAGCTGGCTACCACTAATACAAAATACGAAGTTTCTGATATTTATGTAGTTTATTTCTTTTCGTTAGTTACTTCCATTATGGAAGTTATTATATCATAGTTAAACAGATTGTTACACAATAATCACATAACCATTTTATTGTACTAGTTCTATTCCTTGCTATTGTTGTTTTCACAATAGCAAAGATTTGGAATGTTTTCCGATGCATTGAAAAAAATTCCAAACAATACATAATGACAAAAACGGTTCTAGCATACCTATACAAAAACATAATTTTTTTTTTAATGCAGAAAAAATATCATACTATTTAAAACTTCACCCCTTTTAAGAAGCTAAAGATTTTTACAATTCAAAAACCACTTTAAATTTTTACCTTTAAAAAATTTTTAACCTCTATATAGTTGTGCTATAAAAACTAATTTATTCTTAAGCCTTGATGTACAAAAAACTGCATGATCATGTGTCAGTTCTTTTGACATAGAAAATAAAAAGTGTTTAACATTAGATTTTTGGTTTTGCTCAACGTTATATTTATAGAGAAAATATGTAACGGTTTTAGATGTATTGTATCATTTAAAACCCAAGCTTTGTATTAGATACATTTGGTGTTATAACCTACTGTATGTTACACTATCATTCCTTAACAAAATGTAAATAGTTATTTATATATTTATATAACACATGACTGTGTGTAAAAGAGAACTATGAGACATATATACAAAAAAGTGATTGTAAATACAATAGTTATTTATAAATGTAAATAGTTACTTTCAACGTATTGTGCTCGTATTATCATTGTATGTATTTATACAATTTAGTTAATTTGTGAAAGAAATTTTATTCTAATTAAATGTTTTAGCCTGTAACAGTGCACTTTCAAAATCTGATCGTAGAATTTTATATCAAAATTGGTCCCATTTTACAATTTATTAAATTTAAATTTACTTGTATACAAATAACGTTTTTAATTTTAAAATTTATCTTCAGATACATTTATAACTTATTACAAAACTTTTAAGAAATCTAAACCCATTTGAAAACTTCCACGAATGATCATATATCTTTTTCTAGAGATGAAATCATATCTCTAGTAGTAGACATTCATGGGCTTACTAAATAATTTTATGTACAAACGATTTGTATACACGAATAGTGTGTAAATCATTAACTATTTTCATTGAAGCTTATTGAAATGTACTTTTTAAAACAAATTACATACTTATTCAACCATCTAGTACTAACCTTGTAATTCTGTACGCTTTGCAGATGGAACGTGGATATTCCAAGTGGCATTAGAAACAAGAACAACCTTGTAATGGGAAAAAATTATAGTCAATGCTTGTTTCCTTGAATATTATCTTTACGAACAAGCAGATTGTCCCGAATATAATCGTATATATAGACAATTTCTATAGACTAATGTCTAATGTCATATAGAATTATGTTCGAGACAAATCTACTATTAGAAATTTTTACCCCCATTCAAAACCTAAAACTTCAAAGTATATTTTTGTGAAAGTATTTTTTTTTCAAACGTGGATGTAAATGTAATTTTCATGATCGGGTTATAAAATTCTTTAGAAACTAGATAACGAATAAAAGAAAGAACTTTTAGGTTTTGAAAAAGAAAAAAGTTAAAGGAACCGACAAAACCGACTAATAAGTTCATAAATTTGTAGCCACAAACAAAGAAAGAAAATCCCAAGTTTTTAAATCCAATTTAAAACATTAGTTATTTTGTTATTATTATTTGTTTATTGGTTATTTTATTAGTTATTTTGTTTAGATTATTGACCTAACCTGAAATAATCCAATCGAAGCATAGATCCTTAAATCAAATTTCTATTCTCAACTATAGAATCGAACAGAAAACTGTTTAAATATCTCGCAGCAATTAGCACAACTACTATTAAAAGATTCAAGAATAGTTAAAATTGGAAACAAATTTACAATTTCAAAAACAGTGACTATTTCAGTGCTTAGTTTTAGTTTAGTTTATAATATTCCAATTTAACCGGATAGCAAAATTTTATTACTCTTTTTTGTGAACTTACAAAAAAGAGTACTGCATTTGTCTTTTAAGTACAACTTTTAAGAAATTCTATGTGCATTCCTTTATTTATAATGAAAAAGAAATATCATGTTCCTATTCAAAAGTTTTTATTATGTTTTTCTACTTTAGGAACTTGATTTTTCCAACTGTAAGTGTGTCTTAAGAGTTCTACAAAACAAATATCAATTGTATGTAATGTAGAAACAACGTATGAAATGCAAAAATAAAAGTAAAGCTTTAAAGTAGGCATATACAGCTGTTTCGGAGATACCAGGATATCCTTCGTCAGTGCAAGAGATACTATATCTCCGAAACAGCTGTATGCCTGCTTTAACTTTACTTTTATTTGTACATTTTATACGTTGTTTCTCCATTAAATTCAGTTTGCACAAAGTATTTTCTTTTATCTTTAAGCATCAATTGCATTTAAAAACATTTAAATTAAATGTTTAACAATGTACTCGTAGATAATTTTATTATTGGATTTTGACTTTTCCTTTATTATCTTTGCCACTTTGTAAGTGGTCCCATTGCAATAAAGTTTTATTTTGTTCATAAGTAAAGTATTTCTCTGATAACTATCAAATCAAGATTTTTTGAGGAGCTTTAAATGAGTGCACTAGCTTATGAATAGATTTAAAATTTCGAATTGTTATACTCCAATAATGTTGTACATAAATTATATATTTTTTGTCAAAATTACATAATTATCTCTATTTATAAAAATATCTGAAGTTTGAGCAGCTTGACTATATACTAATTAAGAAGATGGAAACAATCTGTTTTGTGTAGAATTTATAAAAATAAATGTTTTTCTTTCTGTTTGTGTTCTTGCTTCATACCTAATTACATGCAGTTCTGATTCAAGAACCATAAATATCATAGTATAACCCGTAAATGGTCAATTTAATTCTCATTTTGAAGACAAATCAATCGCTACAATTAACCGTTCTTTATGAACTATAATAAATATTACTCGTTTTATAAAGCTGAGCTCTGAATTATAAAAAGATCTGAACTTATATAAAGTGGTGAGCTTGGAAAACAGAATGAGTTGGCGGATTGTAATGTTGAAATTCAGGCTTTAATAGTTCTTTTAATTGAATGTAGCAAGGAACCAGATGGCCTATGTGCTGAGCGTACTGCTTCGAGTCGAAAGGACCGTGGTTCGAACCCCGCCGTCAACTGTGTGGTATTTATGTTAGTATTTTTCCCATTAAAGAATTTGTATATCAACTTCAAATTAACTATAGAACTTGATCGGTTGAAGGAACGAATGGCATGGTTGGTTAATGCACTGCCATCTCGTCCTAAAGGTTGGGGGTTCGATCCTCGGAATTTTATTCATTTTTTTTTCTTATAAAATTATGTGCAGTAGACGCGGCGCAGCAGCTTAACCTGTATGCTTCACACGATGCTGCCGCCATCTATACTATTACAAGTAAAATAAAATATTTAATAACATGGTGGAGTATTAACTTCAAATTAATTAAAAAATCAGACTGGTTGCAGGAACGGATGGCTTGGTGGGTTCGCCCGCCAGTATCCCATCCCAAAGGCCCTCAGATCGAATCTGAGCCTTCTCAGCGGGTATAGCACTCGGAAATAAATACAGTTGGGTATTTATAAATTTAGTTCCTGCTTATTCAAGGGGGGTTTTATTGTTTTTTTCTTCAACTCTTAACTGTAACCGTATCACTCAGATTCTTTAAAAATAATACTATTTTTGTAAGAATTTCATTTTTAATTTGTAGAAGCAAAGTCTCTATCCTTTCTGTCTTCGACGGAAACTGAATAAACTTTAAGAATCTAAAAATGTAAAAGATTTTTCCGTGTTTGGTTTCCCACCCACCCTTCGGAATCTTCGATTCCCCCCTGAGTGAGGAATGTCTTTTTTTTTACCTAATTTTTTTAGTGGTGATTAATCCAAGTCTCTATCCTATCTGTCTTCGACGGAATTTGAGAAACTTTTAACTATTTTATTGAGTACTAATCAAATAATACTTATTGATAAACCATCCCAAAACCCGACCAATGGGCTTCCATTTACCTTGATATATTTTTTCTTATTTCTTAAGTGGTGACTGAAAAGCACAGGCAATATTAGAGGAGATGGAAAGATGCTAGACTTAAGATATCTTACACAATTGTTTAAGCGGTGACAATTTTTAGTAGTTTCATGCATGAAATTCTGTAAAAAACTATTAACTCTACTATTAGATGATATAACAAAGAAAGGGGATACTTCAGGGAATACTAAGGTCGTTAGACCTAACTCCAATCACGGTCTGCGGAGGCCGAACCTCTTGTTTCCCAAATTAACTTGGTCCTCATTTTATCGCCCCTGTGGGATGATAGGCTGAGGCTGCCTGGCCCTACTAGGGAACAGAATTAGGGCCTGTGGGGTGTCAGCGAATTGCACTAACCAAACCAGAAAAATGCTTTACTTAAAATATATTCCAAAATTATCTAAGTGGTGACTGACCAAGTGTAGCACTTGGACTATTGCTGATTGGCATTTATAAATTTAGTTCCTGCTTAATTGAAAGGGATGCCTTATCGAATCGTTTAATATTTTTTAAAAGTTAACTCTATAACCTTAACAATCACCGATACTTAAAAAATACTATTTCCACCTTGCAAAGTGGAAGGGGTAGTAATCAGTTGGGTTGATCATCTGTTCTCCTTAGGAAACACTGAATCCTTTGTCTTCGAGATCGGAGATAATCTTGTTAGGTGAGGTGGTAAAGGGAAGTCCGTGAGTGACAGCTCTGATTGGTCCATCAGTTCTTCTTGACACTTCAAACAACTCAGCATCGTTCTCTGTAATAATTTGAGTGTGCTGGGGGGAATCAGAAGCAGATTTGGGCTTTATCCGTAGTAATTGGTCTCTGGAACGTGCCGTAATATTGGACCCAATAGTAGATTTCATTGGTTTCATTAATTGGTGGCAATTGCCGAAATATTTCATAATTATTAGTGGTGTGGTGTAGAAGGACAATCATCATCTATTTTTCCTGCGCATTGAACTTATTGTTCATCTGAAGAAGAACCTCTTGGGCATCAATGACACAATTTCGAGTTCACTAGGGTGACGCCATTATCAGAACAAGTAGGGTATAATCACCTGTGTTGGTGGAGTGGTCATCGAATTGAATTCCAGTAGCTTTTTCTGGTAGTGAATTCTGGGCCAGTAGCACATTCGGAGTTTAGGTCTTTCGTTATAACTTCTTCTATAGTAGTAGTAGCCAATATTATATTTCTTCTTCTTAGACAAGTCGGTAGTTTTCAGCGATCAGCCCTCGAATTGATAAAGCAGAATCCGTTGGAAACCCATCGTATCGGGAAACAAAACCATCAGGATAGCTCAAGATAACTATGACGCAACCCAAAATGAGTCAACCCTCACAATCCTCCACGAGCTATCTGATCAGCACCATAATAATCATCCTTTACTACATAATTTCACTTTCTATATTTTTCCTAATGTTTTGAGTGGTGACTTAAGCGCAAAGTACCGTTAAATGCAATGGAAAGATGCATCTAACGCATCACTTAAAATCACTTTCATATACTATATTCTATTTGAGGAGTAAATATGATTTGTGTAAAAAAATTAATTTCAGTTAATTCTATAAATTGATATAAACAGTCAAGACATTAATCGAATAAATCACAAATTCATACGCAGAATGTTTGACCGACTAAACACTGATAAATGGGAGAGGAAAGGATGCATAACTTATAACCTTTTTCCTAATAGTTTTAGTGGTGACTGTAAAAAGCTTAAAAAAAAACTTTTTATTACCCCTTTCTACAATCACGTATCTCCACTCGATATTTCCAGAACCGTTTATTCAGAATTATTTACCAGAATTATTATCCAGAATTATTTACTGGATTGTTATAAACAATTCCTTCGTTTTTCCTTCAAACTTGTGTGATTTACAAGGATTGGTCCTCTTTAATGTAACCTAATATGTCTCAAAATGAGTTAAAATGCCACTATTAGGGGAAAAATTCAAAAAATTTTCTGGAGTAGGAACCTAAAAACCCCCTTAACATTTCGCCATTTATTACAATTACCTTCTTTTTACCTTGAAAATTCGGCCGCTTACAATGAGTGGTGCTCTATGGGTGTAATCTAAAGGGTCTCAGAAATGAGCTAAAACACTCTTTTGAGGGGCAAATTTCCAAAAATTTTCTGGGGGAGGACCCTCCAGACCCCCCCTTTTACTTCGAATTCATATTGTTTATACAATTTTTAAATGTATAGTGCATCAA
This sequence comes from Tetragnatha montana, assembly GCA_963680715.1. Lineage (NCBI taxonomy): Eukaryota > Metazoa > Arthropoda > Arachnida > Araneae > Tetragnathidae > Tetragnatha > Tetragnatha montana. The sequence continues at coordinate 34,877,569 of OY796685.1, forward strand.
AATTTCAATCCAGTGTTGTCATCTAAAACTTAACATATAAAAGTACCCGTAAGGAGGTACTTCAGAAAATATTTGAGTCAAACCCCCCCCCCCCCCGAAACAAAAGTCTGGTTACGGCCCTGGGAGATAAGTGTAAACTTCAACTCTTAATATTGTCGTCTCCAGCCATGAACCGGTTTCGTCTTTGTTAAGACTCATCAGACATCAGCACGTCATAGGAAGGCAACGCAAGAGAGCGGAAGGTAGGAACCACTGTCTAGCCGGCTGTAATGGAAAAAGTGGTGACAATTGATTAGTCCTCCACTATCAGATGGAATGAATTGTGCATTACCAGAACAGATTTAATTCCCAAAAGGCAAGGATAATAAAGGGAGTACATCATCCCGCTCGGTTTAGCGGACAATAAGTGTAAACTCCAACTCTTAAGCGTTGCCTGCAGCCATGGACCGGTTTCATCCTTGGTAGAGGACTCATCAGCACTGAGGTATCTCAATTATTTAAAAAAAAAAACCTTTGAGGTAACTTCTAAAGGGAAGTAATCCCATTAGGCACCAACAAGTGAAACAGTTCCAGGAGCAATAATTGCCAGTCTAGATACTGCAAGATGCAAGAGATGGCATACGTAATTGATCAATAGGTGGGGACCAGCAGAGTAAGGTGCTCTTTCCCCGATTATGTGGAAAAGAAGTGAGGGGATAAAATACATCAATATATTTGCATGGGCTACAGTGAGAAAGAAATCTTTTGAATGAAATTAAGTTGGAGACAATGAAACAAATCTAACATAAATACAATGCGAAGTATAATGAGAAATTATCCAAATAATACCACTTTGAAGGGAAAATAGAAAAAAAGAGCCGGTAAACCAGTGAAAGGAGCCACAGCTGAGCTGCAATTTCGAAATTAAAATATCTTATTATACAGGTGTACTGTGCAGTCTATTAGGTATAATCTTGGATGAGTGCACAGGTGCACTCATCCAAGATTATACCTAATAGACAGTTAAGACCTATGTTTTGGTTAATACACATAGGGAGAATAGGGCAATAAGAAACAGGGATAATAAGAAACTTTTTTATATGCTGCTTTGTGTGTGGGCCTAAAAAATCTGAAAAAAAAATCTTAGAATATCTTTAAGACATACTTTATATCGAGTAAAAATTTTATCGTTTTATAGAATAATTATTTCAGTGAAAAATTCCCGTTTGAAGTTGATGCAATCGAAACCAGCAAAATCAAAAACGTAAAGTCATGATTTTTCAACTATTTCAATTTATCTTGTTTTTACAATCGAATTATCTCAAAATTTTTTAGTAAACTTTTTTGGAGGTTAAAAGATCTATGTAATTCAATTTTTTTCTTCAAATTTAGGGTTGTAGATATAAGATATGTTCAATTAAATTAGGTAGTAGAAAACTTAGGGGTAATAAGAAACACTAGCATTTTGTCCCTGAAAATTTAATAATTGTATTTTTCTCCTTATTATTTCAAAATTTTATTCTTTTTATTTTATTTATCAAGTTAAAATGTCAAATTCAATCAAGTTTATAATTACTTCATTTTGCTGAAAAAGGTGTGAGAAAGACACTTTTACTCACCACTTTAATGTTTATTGAAAAATTTATAAGTACTTTATGGAAATTATGTATCAAATTTAAGTTATGGTGAGTAAAGTAAAATATTTTTTATATTTAAGTTGCTAAGAAATTAATTAACACTGTTGAAACCAAACACAGTGGGGTGGTGTTGAGTTTATAAAAAGGAAAAATAACAATAATTTTTTAGTCTCACAAAATGAAATAAGAGAAACACCATTTTATGTATTTTTTTATCTACGATCCGACAGGTTCAGTTGTGCAGCATGTAAGTTATGAATAAAAAAGCACCTTCGTTTCACTTTAAATTAAGATTATTGGATCACCAATTCACCATGTGGATAAATATTTATTGCTAATTTGAAGTAAGAAACCGGAGTAAATCGTGCTAAAGGTGAGAGGAATCCATATTATATTATTTTTAGGTACACAATGAATTTAATCCACTGTTTGAAACGCAAGAAACTTGTATTTCGCGTTTTTTATGAGAAGGAAAACGAAATAATCATAAGTTAAAATTAAAATGAATGACCCCAAAGAGATCACAAGTATTCACATTTAAATTTATGATTTATTGCCTTCGTAGTTCCACAGGGTCCATATTTTCCCCGAGTCCTATTTTATTCCCTTCCTACATAAGAAAATCCCTAAGAAGCTCTGCGATTTTCCTATGATTGGTCACTCCACTAGTTGCGCCTTATTTCCCATCCAAATACGTCATCTGGTTGGAAGCAATCGGAGAGCCAGATGAGATCCCCTCTGAACATGCATAAATTAACATGGCATTACTATTTTATATAGTAAGAGTTTATTTCTAACGGGAGATTTGGATTTTCTACAAATTTGAATTCTTGAAGAGTGCTTTCCAAGGTTGATCGTTAAAGAAATTTAGCTGGTTTATATTTATTGATTTTCCAGTGGGTGTAAAGAGGATTCCTTGTGTCTATTTAGTATTGATTGCCATTTTCCAGATTTTATTAACATAGGAATTTTATTTCTACTCTCAGACACCTTTGTTCATAATGGTATATTTTTCATAGCTCTTGACAACTTTTCACCACATTCACCACCAAGGATTGCGATTGTAAGCCTTTATTTTGTGTTTCTGAACCTTCTTTGAGTAGCCTACGCCTCTTAGATGTATATCACAATATTTTTAAGAGATCCCAGTAGAAATTGATTTCTGAGAGACTATAATTTTAGGGAACACAAATTTTGAGTCTAAAGCTTTTCTTGTGTTATATAGTAAAAATATCTGGTGTGTAGCCAGTATTTTCCATTAAGAATGGCTAAATGAAAAAAAAATCATATAAAAATTAGAGGAGCTGAAATAATAGTAACTTGATTCAGTTTTTTTAACATCATTAGCCACAACATTCCAGGTTCATAACTAGACTTTGTTTTAAGGAGATGTTTTGATCTTATTTTTTTTTCTGAGGCTTCCTTTCACAAGTATATTAAGATCAAATTCGAACCTTCCTGGCATTAACTTCAAGGTTTTGCAGATAAAACTCAGCCCTAAGCCCTTTGTAGTTTTTGAATCTTGACCCCTAAGGAGGCTCTCTTCCTGTATGCTATGAAAAAAACTATGTAAACAGTCATAAGGGGGGTAAACCTTCTAAAACCTAACCTTTGGCCATCCTAATAAATATTTTTATAAGTTAACCTGTATACTAACAATTTATTAACCATTTAATAATGTGACTTTGAATATTAAAAGCGAGTTTTTATGTTAAGATTTTATTTTCTCAGGGGGGGGTTAGTGTAAGACTATTATCAGTATCAGAGAATATGAGCCTTCTCATTGATGAATAGACAAAAATCTCAAGTCAAGCAAAAGTCAAGGAAAGAAAAGATCATAGTAGCTTTTATTGGCTACAGTGTTTTGTGAAAATTAGTTTCTACATTAGTATATACAATCAATACTTGAATCAGTAAGAAGTACTGCAACCTAAATATCATTCTTCATATAACAAATTCCACACAAATACGAGGCAAAAATATAACAGCATCATGTAGTTCAGCTGCAGTGACAAGTTCTTTGGCCATTGCTACAAATAAATAGTTCATTTTGATTCTTTACAGCAAGCTTTGCACTTTTAAATTGAAATGAAATAGGGGAAGAATCAAATGCATAAACTAATTCTTATAAATTTGAGATGTATGTACATTATTGATACACAAATCATTAATGAAATAAGCTTTTTTTTTAATATAGCATAGAAACCTCTACTGAAAGCTTATATCCCTTAATATTTTTCTATAATAAGGATATTTAAAATGAATTTCACTTAAAAAAGTCACTCAATAAACATGGAAATTATTTCTTTTACACTATATAAAGTACTATTAGAAATTATGAAAACAATTTTCGAAATGACAATTTGAAAGAGCCAACAAAGTTTTACATGCAAGATGCATAACAATAAATCTATAATCTAGCAAGTATAAGATTAATGTTTTCAATTAATGCTATCTTTAAAAATTATGGTATAAGACATTTAAAAAGTTGCTTTAACTATGAAACACATGTTACTTAAATTAACTGCAACATGGAATTCTGTAGATTACCCCAAAACAATTAATTTAATATGAAATAGAGTATAGAAATAATAGTTTAGAAAACCAATCTTTAGAAAATTATTTAAAATAATAGTGTAGAAACAATTATTTTTCACAAATAATAGTTTAGAAATAAATATTTTTTACAAATAATAATTTAGAAAAAAATGTGCTTCACAAGTTTTCTTAGAAACTAACATCAAACTAATGTTAACAAATATCTTTTTAAGTTTTGAGAATACCAGATACTTAAAATATTCTATAAGAAAAAAATTAATAAATTTAGTCTATGTCATAAAATTATACTTTGGCACAAAAACATTAAAAAATCTGGCTGAGAAAATGAAGACTCATAAAGTGTATACTTAATGAATAGTTTATGCCAAAATATTAGGAACTGAATTCAAAACATTTTTTAAATGTAATGTAATGAGAAAAATTGTGAAATTAAGAAAAGTTATATTAACAACCTCATAAAAAACAGCATAAACTTTTATGTATAAAACTGAGGGCATACAAAACTTTTATAAAACTAAAAACACACTAAGTTAAAATTCTAAAAATGGAATGAACTCCTTTAGCACAGTATGAAAGGAACTGGTCCCTAGACAGTAGGAATAAGATATTGTATCTAAAAGTAAGTAAATAATTTATTAAATTGAACACAACTAAACTAGTATTTCAGTTCATGCTAATTTATATGTAAGAAAGTATGGATGAGAATAAAAACATCAAATAATAATTGGTCCATTACATGCAATTTGAAAATGCATAATTTTAAAAAATTCTCAAAGATATTCTTTTAAATTTGTATTAAACATCCAAAATTCATAAAAAAGGAATAGAAAACCCAAAGCTTCTATATCATTGATTATACTGATATTAATATTGTTAGGAGTTTAAAATTAAATCAAATATGTATTTGTAGTAAAGCTAAATAGGTTTGATACAATATTTTCAAATGTTTGTATCATCACTAAGTCACAAAAACCAAGCATAAAAACACACACCTTAAGGGCATCCTTAAAATTTACATAAACTCTTAAATACATCCTAGTTCCTCTAGGAATAAATAAAAATGTTTCTAATTTAAATTATATGTTGACTAGTATAAATTAGTTACATAATCCCATAGCAACTCTAAATTATACACAGCAGTATTTAAAACATCTTCAAGCCAGACATATAGCTGCCATTTCAAAGCCAAGCATTTTAGCCAGAGAGCACACAATAGTATATTACAATAATTACAATGAAACTGATGTGGACAGTTGAGGAAGAAAAAATTAGGATTCTATCCAAAGGTAATTTAATTTAAATCGAAAAATATTGAAAGAAAATTCACAATTTCTACTGGGGAAAACTTTTTTCTCAGAGCATAAAAAGAATAAAAAGTGCTTCAAAAGAAAAAGAACTCTACTGTTTAATAATGATTTGTAAGGATGGTTTACAACCATTACAAAAGTTGAAACTGCAAAACATATATTACCATAATGGTTTGCTTAAATATGAAACAAATGGCAAATTCTTAAATTAAAAAGTTCTTAATTCAAAGAAAATTATATATTTTAAGAAATATATAAAAGTGTAATGCTTTGTTAATTTTAGTTAAATTTGCATAATTACTTAAAAAATAATACACAAAATGTAAATACATTAATAGGTTAAAATTATTGAAACATTAGAGAAAAACTTGATAGAATAAGGTATATGTTATTTAATTTAACTATGATTTTAATAAATCAATATCATAATTAAAGGGAGTAATAAAAAATGCGTATTTCAAACTTCCTTGTGAAAAGCTTTCTCTCTTTCACACAATTTATATTTGAAGTTACTCTAAAATTTATTTCGCAGTACAATACTAAAACACTAATGGATAATAGATGAAAAAAAAACTTTTTTGAAACATTAAGCATTTATTTTAAATGTAATATTAAGATACCACAAATTGAGAGTACATATATTTATCTAAAGGGTTTTTGAAAGTAAAAATAATTTGAAATATTCTTATTTAAAACAAAATGAAGTAAAATACTATGTTGTAGTAGTAATTAAAAAATTTATATTTTTACTAAAAAGATAAAAAAGTATTGAAAGCAGCAAACATTCTGTAGAAAATGTTCAAAGGAACTTAGTGAAGCCTTACACTGACAGCTCATTTTCTACAAGATAGCAAAAAATCAATTTACAAATGAAACAACTGTCCCACAGTTAACCTCTCAACAAGTAAACTTCAACAAATTGCCCACATAAAACTCATCTGTTTCTTTTCAGACACTGTACACTTCATTCAATATCCTGGGGCTTATACCATATTAGGTTATCTCAAGAGAACCACTATAAAAATACTATTGTACAAATATACAGCAGTGAAGCAGTTAAGAAATTGACCACTTTAAGATGTTAACTGGTACTGTAAGAAAAGAGATTTATGTACATTTTATACAATAGAACTTCCAAGATTATTCATGTTGTATCACTTTTACAAATCATGAAGTTAGAGACGCTAGCATATATCAACACATAATACATAAGCAAAAACTTCATACTTTCTTTTGGCACGCATATTAGAAGCATTTTAGTAAAGATAAGCCTGAACTTATTTGGTACCGCCTATTTCAATTTAAAATATATTTGTAAAAAAGAATTGAGAGGTGTGTTGAAAAATTAATATTCAACACATTACTCATACAATATTCATGAGAAACACACTAAATTGAAATAAAAAAATATGATCATTGCTGAATGGTTGATTCAATACTTGACATATTTAAAATCAAGCGACTACAAATCCAATTAAATCAGAAGGAATAAATCAACAACTCGTACTAAAAAAATGCATGATTGATTAATGATAATTCATCAGGTAAAGTTACCTTAACTAATTGGAGGAAAAAGTTATTCTTCAAATAATGGAACATAAATACAATAAAATATAAATAACATAAAAATTGATTTGAACATTTTTAACAAAAGTTTTAAGCAAGAAAATACCACATAAAAATATCAAAATATTTTAGTATACACTTAAAATTTTAGTGATCATCACTGAATGAAATTTCAATAGCAATTAAGAGAAAATGGTTGAGCTTACATGATGAGTCAACATATCTTTAAAATTTAGAAAAAGAAAAACATCTACACACAGCACCTTTAAAGTGCTTTTAATTTTAAATTATTGTTTGAATTGAATTTTTGGTGATATGGGTAAAAAGGAGATATAAATATTTGGGAAGAACGTAACAGAAAAGAATTAACCCATTATATAGTTAACTTAAATAAATAACTCTGCTGGTGTATCAATAGAAAAATAGCAGTGATCAGAGACCACCCAATGTATCAAAAGTAGGCATAGAGCAACTTTTGAGGGCAGCTTGATGCAAAATAAAGCAACTTATTGATGTACATCTTCATGGATCTGCACTGATTACTTGACAAAACAAAAGCACTTGCACACCAAAAATCTGCTGCTGGAGTTGGTACTCTTCTACAACCCAGGTAGCACAGGAACATCTATCAATGTTCTAATAATATGGGCCAATATTGTGAATATCTTAAGACTCTTTAAAGACATTTTATTATTAAAATATCAAATAAAAGCCATTGGAAAGAAAGAAATGCGTAAAAATGAAATTTGACCCCCTTTTTTATAAACAATGTTGAAAAAAAAAGATATTTGTAAGTGCAAACTTATGTGGGGAAATGGTGGAAATGTTTTTTTCAGACAAAGGGGTAGTAATAGAAGAACTATAATGGCTATTGCCACATGAGAATTAAAGCAAAATATAATGATTTCAGACTTCTGAAGTACCTTAGAGTTATCAGTAATAAATAAATTTAAAACATATACATTTTTTCAAACCCAAGGTTTCATAATAAATCTTTATATAGATTCAAACAATAGGAAAAACAAACATAAAAAATATTACACTGTAATCAAGATGATTCTGAAATGACATGAGAATTAAAGCTGCAATCACTAAAATCAACAACTTTCTAACGCATCCACTGTATGCTAGTTTACCTCAGTATGATTGGCTGGCTATCAAACAAGGCATAGAATATAGACTTATCATCATCTCCCATCGTCATTTAAAATATAGTTGCTCGAGAGTCGGTTGATCTCTATGTTCAAGACGATTTTCTCAACAGTTTGATGAAAATGTCCAGGAAATATCCAAAACTGATGGAACAAATGAGGCCCCAGGCAATTCTAAGCACATCCTACAGCAGGCTGTGTTGAGACGAGGATTTTGCCACGCTTGCTATACACCGAATAGTCCATTTTAGCCGAAAAGAATTTGGCAGAGAGCACCAAAAAGATATTAAAAGTTGGAGTAGGTCACAGTTTGGAGTGTCACTATGCACCGTTGTCCGTGGGATCTGTTTTGTAAATTGCTGCTCGGTAGCTGAATCGGTCGGAGAACCTCCGCTTCTCTGTGGTGCAGGCTGGCTCCGAGACGCTGGTCGGAACTGTGATTGGTTGGTCGTTCTTTTCCAGGTTTTCGTCCACCTCCCCGATAGAGGTCTCGACGAGGGGAGGTTCTAGTTCAGGAAACTGGGCGACTTTTGAGCGGAGGAGATATATGTAAGTTCTGTATCGCTTCAGCTGGAAGACAAAAGAGATATAAAGTGAGACACAAAACATACAATTTTGGTATATTAATAAACTTAAGGTCATAAAAATCATATGAATTCATTAGTGTATTTGTTAAGTTCTTATTTAATAAGCTATGATTATTGGTACACAGATGTTTTGTAGGGCTATACAAAGTAGTTATGATCATTTTCCATGATAAAAAAAAGAAAATTTCTGTTATAGGAGGAATGATATATCCTAACATACATTTAAGAAGTTTTAATCAAACATGCCTTTGAAGAATGTAAAACACAACAGAACTGGCACATTTAGGAAATAAAATTCCTGATTTCCAGCTTTTTGTCTCCATTTGTTTCTCTTTACATTTTCTGCTAAGCAAGAAACTGATTGTTTTAGATTTAGGAACCCCATTGTTTCATTATATTATCAAGACATTAAGATCATTGAAGCTTTAGTAGTAATTTGTGCATCTCTTAATTTTAAAAGTATGTATTTCAAATTAAAAATAATTTTAGTAAATAATAATTATTTTCAATGGATTTCTAAATTTATGATCTTGTTTTAAATGTTATGAAAATTTTGAGATTTGTTTTTGGTATAACCTAAATATAAGGCTCAACACTTCTAAAACTTATTTGTTGGGCAAAACATAGTTCACAGCCAAACAGGAACTCTAACAAAGCCAATTTAGATAAAAATTTTGTTCAACAAATCCTATTCTTTTTGAGTCTGAAATAAAAAATGCTTACTAACAGACATTTTAAAACTATCAGGAATTACATCAAGTTTAATGGTTAATCAGTTAAGCAATGAGGACAAAACCTTACTTCATATTGCAAGAAGTGTTCTTTTTCTACATATTCATTGACAAATCTAGATTTGGCACTTCGCTCTGGAGGGTTAGATAGATGTTCTTCTATCTGTTTTTCTAACCTCATCACTTTGCTTTCCAAGTCCAGAAGTTGTTCACGCTGTAAAAGAAATTAATAAGTAGTAAAACATTTACTAATAAATAACATTACAAACAAGTATGTATCATTACATTGCTTAATTAGCCATTAACTAATTGAAAGATATTAATTTAATAACTGATAACTGAACCAGAATTGTTTGTAAATATTGAGTGTGTAGTAGTTTTGTCTCTTATTATTTTCAATGGGTTAAAAGTTATTGTTAAACAAGTCAGGGTTGAAATACTGAATAATAAATCACTAAGTGTACTAATAAGTTACTAGGTATAAAATCATTGGTTTGGAGTATCTTTTTTTCTCTTCAGAATATTAATCAACAATAGTTATTAGTAAACTTGTTGGATATTTTTAAGGAAACTATTAGGTAAGTTAAGAGTTTATACATTTATTCAAACTTTTAAGAGAGTGTTATTCATGCAGTTGCATTTGCATTAGATTAGATTACATTTGCTTTGACAATGGACTCTAACTGTGTCACGTGTTCGTGACCTACTGAGCTTGCAATTGGTTACCACAGATACTACACTAGTAGATCTACTAGTGTAGTATCTGTGGTAACCAATTGCAAGCTCAGTAGGTCACGTGTTGGTTCAGTGTGACGTCAGACAGTTAGAGTCCATTGAGCTGAAGACCAGACTTTTAACAAACTAGGAGTGTAAGTAGATCAAAATCCTCTTATTTTAAACATGAGTATCAAGTAACTAACTATTTATTGCTGTTTGTCTTTGGTTGTCTGGAAAAAAATGGAATTCGTCAGGACCAAAGATAAGGTCCTCAATTGGGAACATTATTTTTTGCTATCTTCTAAAGTAAGTGTAGGGAGTTGGGTTTTGTGAGGATTACAAAGCAGTCTGAAAGGTTCTGCATAAGCAGTTTACAGGCGTTGATGAGCAACAGCAAGTAGTGGGTGGTAGCTCCCTAGTTATTTTTAAAAAACAGTTAATAAACATGCAAAGGAATTAACTTCAAGGTCATTTACCTAAAAAAATATTAAAAGTAATATCAAAACAGAAAAGCAAATTTAAATGATTATCATAATAAAAATGTAAAAAGAAATTACACAAAAAATGCAATACAAATTGGAAGAAAACCTAATTTAACCTAAACACATGATAAAGCGGTTAAAAATATAGAGATCTATAAAAAGTCTCCACTTTCTGTAAGTTATTAATATAAATATAAATTTCATTTTGACCCAAAACAACATGACCCATTTTGGTGTTTTTTCCCCATGGTTTCTGCTTTTTTGAAAAATACATCCCGGATTGAGTTTATTTACAGGATTCTTTAACAGAAAATTATGTAGATGGCAGAAACAAAGTACACCACTCTGTATAATTTATTAGCCCGATAGATAGGTTTGACTTGTGAGTGTAACACTAATTAAATAATTTTTTCCCCACATTACTTACGAAATTCAGTTTAGTTGGTGCTACTGGCAATAAAGGTCTCTGGAATTTCTTTTGAGCTCCACAAGCTTCAGCAAGAGAAGGAGCTGACAAACACGCTGCCACATAGTTTATAGTGTCAATCCAACTCTGCAATTCTTTGGAATCACTAAAACATTACATTAATTTAATAATTATGATTAACAAACATAGTATTATATAGAACTGAAATCACAGTTTTACTATACATCTTTGAGTAAAAGAACAGCTAAACAAAAATTAACCTCACTCAATCCATGTAAAAAAAGGTGTATACTCCAGAATCTTTAATCAATTGTAAAACAATAAACATGCTATGATCCTAATTTTTTTCACAATCAAATACTTAAAAATATTAGGTTTGAAAAATATTAATAAATGACATTGATTTTTTTAAAAATTGTACTAAGTATATAATTATTATTATTTTTTAACAAGGAAAGAAAAAACACAGTATTACAATTTAGGCAAACCCAGGCCTTTAAGGTTTTTACAATATAATTTTAAAGCTAGGATTAAATAAACCAAAAATTTAAAGTACGTAAAGGAAATTGTGATTAGAAAATTTATGAATATTTGGTTTTTTTTATCTCTAAAAGTTCTTGAAAAAAATTAAATAGATCAAAATTTTAGACCTATTTTTTGGATTGAAAATAACCAAAGTTAACTAAAACTAAAAAATTTCAATCAAAAAATTAATTAAATGAAAAAACAAGTAACATCAAAGAACAAACAACAAAAGTAAAATACAATTGTCAGATAAAAAATCCATTCAACACTCCTATAAATAGAGATGAATTTCAGTTCTCTTTTTGATATCAGTAGACTTGTGTTGTATCAAAAACTTGTTTTATCAAACATGATTATGAATCCTAATAATGATAAAAGTACAAAAATTCACAAAATTTTCGAAATATTTTTTCAAGTCTGTGTAAGACAAATATCACATGAGATTCTTCTCTTCGAAAAATCCAAAGGTAAAAGAATAACAAAGTAGACTTAAAAATAATCATGACTCAGCAAACGGTTCTACAAAAACATGAGAGGAAAACTACGTAGTGATTCTATATATTTATATGAATATTGCATTAAAAAGGTACTACAAAAATCCCTTACTCTAAAAAAGTGTACTTATCAATAAGCAAGAGTGCTAAAAAAGTGCATTGGTTGAGTATCCTAATGAACAACAAAAATTGACTAATTAAAAACCCCAGCAAAAGAAAGTACAAAACACAACCCAGTGAAAAAGAAAACCAAGAAAAGTGCAACAAGACAAACTCATAATAAACAAAACCAAAGCAAGAAAACCAAAAAAGAGTGCGAGCACAAACAAACAAACAAAAGCTAGGGAGAGAGAGCACTCGTAATAAGAGAGTGCTCGACGGCCATCACAATTTCCTGCACCGAGCCACGTCACCTCCACCACACGGCGACAGAGAGAGAACATCGACACGCAAGAGATAAAAGACGTACTCTTGTTGCTTATCATCATCACCATCATCATCGCGATCCTTTCTGTAGTACCTTGTTTGGAACAGGTAGACGGCCTGGTCCGCCGTCTGTAGTCGGAACACATGTTGCTTCTTGGTGTAGTCGGTGGCACGCGTTGCGATCGCGTGGTGGATGCGGATGGAGTTGTGGAGGCTGTCGTACAGCTGGTTCTTGCGGAAACCGTTCTCGTCCTGAAAAAAAAAGAACTTAGTGGCAGACTCCTTCGCACTGGGCCAACCATAACCACATTTCTACTTTTTAACAGGCTTTAAACGGTTTGGGTAAGCAGGGACTAACACAGGCCAATTTTGGTACTGTTTATCGGCACCTTCACAAAAAATGTACTTACAAAAACAGTACCTTCACAAATATTCTTAAAAAAAAATCAACATCTTTGCAATAATATTGCCCAAAATCGGCGGCTTCACAATAATTTCTTCAGACTAGGTTTACTAAAATTTATTCCCTTAAAAATAGAAATATGTAATACTATTTTCATCAATTTTATATAGTGCCCATTAAAAGTAGTTATAAAAATTTCACATAAATTAAAAAGCTTTTACAAATTTTCACAAAAATAAAATGCTGAGTAAATGTTTCACAAAAATGGGGGTTCAGTTTAAAATCCTGGATTGGTCCCTGGTCAGTATTGAACCCCATATGATTTTTTCCACTGCCATCAACACCCAACACTACTCTCACAACCAATTGGTTTAGAAATTATTATAGGGTCACAAATATTCCACTTATCATTCGATTTGGTGTGTACTAAAATATTTCAGATTAAATCAACTGAAACATTTCATGTGTTTTATAACTTTGAACAGTCTTTAGCCCAGTTCCATTCAAGAAAGATAAAATCAAGTTTACTGCATCTCCAAAGCCTAAATAGCTTTGAGTTTCTCTTTATTAACAAAAAAGACCCTTATCTGATATAGGTAGTTTAAAATTATCAGGTACAGCTTTTTAAAACAAAAGTAGTTCTTCCACAATTTCAAAATTTTGTTATGAAATATTAGATTAGTTCTTTGCTATTATGAACTTTATTGGGTGTTTTTTACAATTGAGATTGATCTTTTTCATAAATGACTTTAACATTTTAAACATCTGTTTGGTATACTAAATAAATATGTAAAAACATTCCAAAATAATTAATAAACATGATCTTATAATAAATCTAAAAATAATTTTTCCAGAGTCAGAGCCATAGAAAAATATTTCTGGATAATTGAGTAAATCATAAAAATAAACTTTAAAAACTTTATTTTTACATAGTTTAAAATAAGATCATATTGAAGAAAAAATATACATGCTTTTAGTACAGTAGAGCCCCGATTATCCGCGGAATTGGGTGGCAAGGGTACGGAGGATAGCAAAATTCGCGGATAATCCGAAAAAATACTAAAAATGGGGTCAGCATAAAAACTATGCTTTATTGTACAAAAATCATGATATGTAAAACTTTTAAAATATGGAGAGTACAGTAGAAACCTTTGCTTTACATCTAAATCACTAAAATAAAGAACAGTAACCAAAAAACAATATACTGTACTGTTAAAAAAAGTGTTCATTTATGCCTTTTTTTAAAAAGAATCAGTCACTCTCTTTTGCTTCTTGCTTTGGAAACACCTTTTCTTTTCGGTTCGTAATTAAAAAAAATTTCTTGGCACTCGCGGATAATCGGGGCTCTACTGTACTTCAAAAAATTACCGAAAAAATACCATAAAATTAATTAATTATAGAACTATTATATCATACAGTAACAATGGTAGTAAATTACAGATTGCAACACACATTATATTTAGAAACATACTTTATGTAAATACAACACCAAATCCCTCAAATCTGCATAAAACATTTTCCATCCCCTCTTTCCAATAGGAGCTGCAATAAAATTAATATGTGTTACAATAAATCACATTAATAACCAACATGATAAAAATGAATGTTTACTTTTATAACTGTTTAAAAGCAGATTCTAATTCCATGAAATGATACTAAAGACATTTAACTTTCTATTTTACATGCTTGACCTTTTAGAGAAATTATACCATGTGTAAATGTAGATTAAAACCCTAATAAGGCCAATCATAACATATGGTTCTGAAACCTGGATGATATCTAACAAAGATGAAAGTATGTTAAGAACATTTGAAAATAGAATAATAAGAAGAATCTTTGGAGCCATATACGAAAATAACACATGGAGGAAAAGGTACAACTATGAAATAGAATGGCTGATTAAAGGGAAAAATATCATAAGATACATTAAAGCTATGAGAATACAGTGGATTGGACATGTGGAAAGAATGAAGGAAACTGACATGTGCAAAAAAATTATGAGTGGAAAACTATATAGTAATAGGAAACGAGGAAGATCTAAACTAAGATGGCTGGACCAAGTTGAAGAAGACCTAAACAAAATTAAAATAAAAAATTGGAAAAGGAAATCAGGAGAAAGGGCAACGTGGCGTTCTATAATAGAGAAGGCCAAAGCCCACCAGGGGCTGTAGAGCCGTGCAGAGAGAGAGAGAGTGTAAATGTAGATAATTTTATGTAGCAATATATTTGGTCCATTAAACATACTTTTCTTCCCATTTGGATCAACACAGCACTTCCTCATCACATAGCCTTTCTTATACTCTGTAGCAAAGTTGGGATTTGGCACCTAAAAGTAAAACAAACTGTGTATATAGTAACCTTAATTTAACTAAATTATTTACAAATAAATATTTCAAAATACACACTTACTGACACCATGATTTTAAAATATGTTTTTATAATTATTAGTAATATGCATTAAGTAGTTAAATGGGGTTAATAGAGGATATAAATAACCCATTTGTTAAACAATTAAAATGTAAAACCAAACAGCAATAGCATCATTCAGACTTGAAATAGTGGAAGAAGGATGGCAAGGGAAGCAGATGAAATGAATTTTTTTTCTGGAGCATTTCATTAAATGATCTCAAGAGTAATCAAACATTTAAGGAAAGCAACCAATGGGGAAGATCATGGAAGAATCCTCCCACCCCAATTGGTTTAGGTAAAATCTGTTTCCAGAGTCATTTTTTCCCAAGCATCCCACTTAACTCTGACCATGCTCAGGTTTTAGTGATTCTCATATACTACTGGGAATAAATAGTTCACTCATTATAAAAAATAATTCAAATAATAATAATAATAAAAAAAAAATAACTGACCTCTAAAAATGGATTATGTCCTATAAAGTTCTGTCTCGTGTCTGACTGAGAAGAAGATTTTTCTTCACTTGGTTTTTCTTCTTCTTCATCGTCATCCCTATAAAATGCAAGATTAATTTTATATTTTACTTTAGTTTTATCAATACATATTCAAGAGTTAGTGGGGAAAAGATAAGATAGAACTTAGCTAAACTGGAGAAAATTTTCATAACTAATGGTAGATTGCTTATTTATTCTCTTCTTAAATTTATGCGTAAAAATGTTGGTTTATTTTGCTTATTTTATAAGTAATAACTACAAGTTCATAAGAGCAATAACTTTATCAAATACATTAAATATAGTTTTGAAAAATTTCACAATTTATCTTCATATTTTTTCAATACAACTAAATTTAATTAATACAACTCAACTTAAAAGAAAAATATAAACATTAAACAGACTTACACTGCCCATACTATAGAAGCAGACTTGATAGAATGATATAAGGCCTTTAAAACTTCTTTGGAGAAATTTTCTCCCTCATTTAATTCTGCTAAGTTCTCGATAAACTCTGCACAAGACATTCGACGACTAGCGTTCTACAGATTTAAAATAGATTATTAGATAAAGCACCATTCAGCAAATAAATTATCAATTTTTATTCAAATCATATTATGTAATAGGTACTAATCAGGATAAAAATGCATACTAAAAACTAAAAGAGCAATTAAATTTAAATTAAATACCACAAACATTTCTAATTTCTGCAAATTAAAATACAATGTAATTGCATATTATTTAAGGACATAACATAAATATTTATTTCATAAAGTAGACAAGTTATATATGGATATACTACTACCATCTTGGTAAAAGCATAATATAAGGTTTGGTAATCTGTAGATTTTAGTAGAATTTTCGATTAATTAAGCAGTTTAAAAATGTTAATGTTATGATTTGTGTGTAACAAATTTCGTAAATGAAACAAAATGATTTTTTTTAGAAGATTTACTTAGTTATTCAATTTGGGTTATGCAAAATAACATTACCCAAGTTATTTCGATGCCAATGTTAAGTAAATGCACCATGTAGTTCAAAATGAAAAAAAAAAAAAAAATTATAATACAAAGACAATACTTCAATCATTAAAATATATAACTATTCTACTACAACTTTTTATCATTCTGCAGTATCAAAACCGGAACACAAAAATATCAATATGAAATAAAAGCTACAGGGAATTTCATATCATACTCTATGTTCTATTCTAAATTAACTTCCATTACTCATGCACATAAATTGTTATTCCAGCAAAGAAAACCTTACTAGATTTTAAATTAACATTAAAAAACAAGTCCTTTTTGAATTCTGAAATAAGGACAATCTTGAGTATTCAGTAATTAACAAAAAAGAAACATCATTGTTAAGTTTATAAATCCTTGCTTATAGGAATTCAGACACAGACTGGAAGAGCATTAGGAATTGATATTTGTCTAATGACCCTCATTTACATTAAAGAACATTCCATACAAAATACAGCTGTCATTAAATTTTCTGATAGCTTATGTTCATAGTTTTGCAGAGAAAGTAAAATCTTTCATTACCTCTCTGTGCAAATCAGAGTTTAGGAGCATTAGGGCACAAGTAAGAGTATGCACAGCATCTAAAAGAAAACTAACTTTAAAAAAAGTATTTATGAACCACAGAGAGCATTAACATAGATAAACATTTCAATAAATCATCTTTCAAATCAACATTTTCAACAAAGGTAAATGATATAGTTAAAGAATGTAAGAAATAAATTTAATTACTTTTACTTGCTGAGATATCAAAAGTATGATGATATAAAATACTAGTTAGAACTTATTTTTAATCTCCCTTTTGAATATTGAGTAAATATATTACTTTTTGTACAGAAATTCGAAGAAAAATATATTTTTTAACTTCAGTAAAAAACAAATTTTTACCTATAAAACCTTTAAAATAAAGATGGTCATAAATTATTCTATAAAAAAATTAATTCTTTAATTTTTATTAAAATTATTCTTTAGAAATACATAAATCCAATTTTTAAAATTCCAAATCCTTAACCTTTTTTATAGTATAGTAGGGTCATTCCACGTCAAATCAACACACTTTTTGGCATGAATATCTCGGATTTTCTTGAAATTTGGTACATATGTTCTACTTATAGAAACTCGGAAAAGTACCAACTTTCATCAAAAAATATTAATTGGTTCTGGAATTACAGGTGTGCAAAAGTGGTCGAAATGGGCCAAAAATGGACCAACATAAGTTCTTTAAATTGCTCTAGAGAATCTTCTAATTGGGTTATACAAATGAAGTTGGTGTCATTTTAAAGTAATTTAAATGTTCTTTTTAATGGTGTAAAATTTGATTTAAAATTTTGAAAATCAATATATTTCACAAAACAAAATAGAATTAAAAGTTCGATTTCTATCAAATGTACCACTTTTAAAATTTTGAAAAAAATTCCAGTAATAGGTAATTTTATACTAAATAATCTGGTAAATTTATAGAATGGGACAAAAATGGGATCAGTGCCAAAATCTATTAAAACCAAAGTTCGATTTTTCTTATATCCCCTTAAAAAGTTTTAAAACTATCTTTTTTTTCATTAATTGGATGTGAATTGAGTTGTATTTAACTGCTGTTGACAATTAGGCCCCCTGCACAAACTAGGTGTAGCACGGGCTTCATATTTACATTATGTGCATTGTTACAATACAATGGCCTGAATTAATATACAGGTTGTAAATATGAAGCCCGTGCTACACCAAGTTTGTGCAGGGGCCCTAATTGTCAACAGCACTTGAATACAACTCAAACGCATCCAATTAATGAAAAAAAGATAGTTTTAAAATTTTTTAAGGGGATATAAGAAAAATGGAACTTTGGTTTTAATAGATTTTGGCACTGATCCCATTTTTGTCCCATTCTATAAATTTACCAGATTATTTAGAATAAAATTACCTATTACTGGAATTTTTTTCAAAATTTTAAAAGTGGTACATTTGATAGAAATCGAACTTTTAATTCTATTTTGTTTTGTGAAATATATTGATTTTCAAAATTTTAAATCAAATTTTACACCATTAAAAAGAACATTTAAAATACTTTAAAATGACACCAACTTCATTTGTATAACCCAATTAGAAGATTCTCTAGAGCAATTTAAAGAACTTATGTTGGTCCATTTTTGGCCCATTTTGACCACTTTTGCACACCTGTAATTCCAGAACCAATTAATATTTTTTGATGAAAGTTGGTACTTTTCCGAGTTTCTATAAGTAGAACATATGTACCAAATTTCAAGAAAATCCGAGATGGTCATGCCAAAAAGTGTGTTGATTTGACGTGGAATGACCCAGTAGTAAAAGCACTAGTTACAGACAGGTCTAAGGATTTTTCTTAGTTTTTTCCATCTTCTGGCCACTAATTAAGAGTTAAGAAATTTATTAAAGGACCATAAACAACTCCAGGATGTATTTTAAGTTTCTTATATTTTAAAAAATTTTAAATTTATTTTTTTTTAACTTTAATTTTGTTTTTCCCAAAGGCTTTTGTAGTTACAGACATACCAAAAATTGAAATCACTAGTTACAGACAGGTAGTAGGCCCAGTTACAGACACGTTTGAGAAAAAGACGAAATTTTTTAATGTTACAAAAAAATCATTACATTTTATCACTTACTTTTTGTATAAAACTTGTTTTTAACTTGTAGAACATAATTTTTATACTATATTGATGAACATTTTTCTACGTATAAGGGTTTTACATGAATCAATAAGAAAAGTTTTATCACACAGTCCTTTTGTTTTACTTGGAAACATTAAATTAAATCTTAAAATATTAAATAATTAGAAAAAAGGCATAATAAAAATACAAGAAATGAAATTATAACCTGGAGAAGGATATAGGAGTACTACATCTAAGGAAAGCCCTCCTCCAAAAGAAAAGATAAATCTAAATCTATTCTTTCAGCAATCATAAGAATTTGTAAAAAATTTCTGACAAAAAGGTTTTCTACTAACTATTTCTGTATTTTCAAACAAATATTTACTAAAAGACATTTCTTACTTCTATGAACACTTTTAATACACTTCTGTTTCAAAAAATCTATGAATCAGTGCTATTAAAATTATTTGATTTTCCTCGCAAAAACGACTTGTCTGCCAGGTTATGTGGGATGTATGTCCATCAACGAACATAATGACTGGTAATGTGATGTTTTCCCTTGACACCCAAGGGTGGAATACGTTCTCTAAATATTCATAGAAAATCTGACTCGTAATCCAGCCAGAGTCGGATTTCCCTACCCCCACTCATCTGGTACACTCTTACCAACATCATCAGGAATCCTTTAAAATAAAGACAATAAGAGGGGGAGCAAATTGCCCCGCAGCACTCCCAGTTACCAAAACGGTCAAACATTCCTTTTCATTTGAATTAACAACCTGATAGACGTTTTTTCCCATTTGATTGCCAAAACCCTATTTCTTTTAGGATTAAGGAAGAAGGTACTCTCATCGCAATTGAAAACGCGATGCGGAGTATCCAAAATTTTCTCATAATTGCAATTCTCTAGATAAAGGTGAATTTCATTAAACCAATTTTCTATGCTCTCTTTCGTGATGCTTGATGTTATGCTGGGGTTCCGTTTCATGAAAGAATTGAATCATGATCTTCCTCTCTCTCTCTGGCCTACCTTCCGTAAAATTATTTTCTCTATTCATAGCCTTCATCAACTCCTGAACACTGTCCAGTAGTTGATCTTTTCTAACTGGGAATCCTCCTTTTGCCATAGCTTCAATCCAAGTTACAAGGATGTTTTCCTCGTCCTTTGAAAGAATTGAGGGTGGTCCCATTCTTCTGCATGCAGGATATTTACCTCTATTTTTGTTGGAGAGTGTTATTCGAGGAACTTTATGATGCCTAGCCGCAGCTCGGACTGACATACCGTTAGAGACATCCTGAAGTGCGCATTTGCTTATCAGAATATTTAAATCGTTTTTTAAAGCAAACAGGAATAAACACAAAGTCCTAGTGTCAGACACCCTTTGGACCAGTTACAGACACCCATGTCTGATACTGGTCTACCTTAAAATATCCATTGACCCAATTACAGACATGGGTGTCTGTAACTGGTATATTAACGTTTTTTGGTATGAGTAACAGACACCCCCCTAAAATCCTTCAGAATGAGACTTAAAAAAAAAAAAACCAAAAATAGGATTGCCAAGACCTAAAAATGCAAATGTAGAAATTTTTTCCCAGAAAAAATCAGTTTTATAAGTAGAAATCGAAGAAAATTAAAAATTGAACCTTATCAAAACAGCTAAGCGACCGCCATGAATCACGCCGATTCTCTACAAACTTTTTAAAATTGTATTCTAACTGTTTTAAAACTGTTTTTAACGAATTTTATCTGCATGGTCATGAGTAAAACACTTATCCCTTGAGGCTGAAAAAAAAAATTCGATCGCTAGCACCACTAGAAGGCTTATTATTCAAATTTAAAAGCAAGACTGTCTGTAACTGGGTACCCTGTCTGTAACTGGTGCTTTTACCCTATAAATTTTTGCCTTCATATAGTTTATTATCATTGCAGCTGAATTGTATCTTGAAAAGCTTTGAAAATCACAAAAAAAAAATCAACTTTAAAATTTGTTAACCCATATAATCTCCCCCCCCCCCTAAAAAAAATCAACAGATACTTCTTTCGACAATGAATTTTGAACGATTTTGATTTCAAATTGAAAAATATCTTTCTCCAGAAATAAACTTTTTGATGAGGATTCATCCTATGTCATCACATCACAATTACAAAGTAAATTCAGTTCACGAAATCCAATCATTTGAGTTGGTTACTAACTGAGAAACAAATAAAAACAAGGGGGTATACTTGAGCAGGCAACCTTCAAAACTCCAGTATAAACAGTCGCACAGGGTGAGGCCATGAGCAGAGCTGTTACAGAACGTGTGTGACGTCACATTCGGACGAGGCAAAAGCCCCTGTTTTCCCAAGTTAACTTAGACCTAATTTTATAAATCCCAGAGGGATGATGCCTTGCCTGAGGTAGTAACAAAACTCGTGGCAGCGAGATGCACTACTACTTACTACGCCACTGGGCTTATAATTATATCTTATGAATTAGGCGGCAATTGAGATAGAAAACTATGAGTTTTGATGACTAGAGAAGGAAAAATTGTTAGGTAACTCATTTGTAAAAAAAAAAAAAAGAATTATCAACAATGGCATAGCTTATAGCCTTTAAAATGTTCTTTAAAAATCCACTTAGAAAAGAATGCAACACTGTTTGTACCCGATCTGTTGCGTTCCGGCAATCCAGCGGGACAAATTGGCGAATCACAAAGAGCCAAAAGTGAAGTCAGTTTGAACTGTCTCAATGATCAAGTGGAAACGCTGCTACATCCGATTTGTCGTGTTACGGAAACCCGACAAGAGCAAAATCTCAGGGAGACAGTTCAAGAAACTCCTTCAAAACAAAACCACTTTAATGTCACCGAGATGGGACACAATCAACCACTCGGAATCATGCAAGCGTCGTTAGATTGCCGAAAAGCAACAGAAGTATTTCATAAAAAAAAACACTCCAAAAAATGAACTAAAAATAGGTGCACCAACATTGCAATCATATGTTACCTTGTGACTTAAAGGCTCCGGGGTTACAGTCCAGGTACCTTTTGGAAAAGTGGATCAGAACCCTCTCCCGCTCCTGCGTCTCTCCGATGAGGCTGAACTGTTTCAGAAACTTTCTCAGAGCTACATCCAGGGTGTCTCCATGGAAATTAAAGAATTTCAAGTACTCTTCGGCTACCACTCTGCTAAAATCATTACTGTTAAAAGAGGGGGTGATAAAATTGTCTCAGGTATTACCAAGTAATGGTTAAGCGTGGTTTCCTAAGCATGCTCTTGTTAGTGTCTAGACTCATTCATGCAAATCTACTGAAAAAACACTTAAAAACTAACGTCACATAAAATTATTAGTTTACGCACACAAACTAGAGGTTATCATGCACAAAAAATTGGAATGTGAATTACAGATCATTTGAATTGCTAACAATTTGACTACACGAAACATTCTAAGCTTTTTTTAGGAGAAAAGTGAAGAATTAAAAAAGAAGGTAAAGGCTAAACAACCTAATCATCTAAATTTGTACTATTCAAAGACAATAATTATTGCAAGCAGTTTAATTCATAACACAAAAATTAAACAAATTATATTTTGGCATTGTCGAAACTAAACCATTTATGGTAAAGAATGAAAAATTAGAACTACATAATCTTTATCAATGCATAATCTCTTAAACTTTATCTTCTCTATTTTAAGCAAAAACATAAATAATAATGTCCAACATAACCAAATAAAAAAATCCCCCACTTCACAAGCTTGTATTTTATATTACAACTTGCAATTAGTAAAACCATGTATCTTTTTGTAACCAAGCTTCATAGATCCCTTTTATTTTAACAGAAAGCAGGTCATCAAATCCATCAACTGTTGTAAACATGTCAACTAGGTAAAACTAAGCAACGAAAACTGACCTCTCATGTTTTTGAAACGTTTTATCTAACAGGAATTCAAAGATACAACTAAGATTTACGAGGACTTTAATGAAACTTAGAATTCTTTTTAAAAACTAAGTCGCTCACACGAGTTACTATTTAAGTCCTATCACAGAAGTTGCACATGGGCGGATTTTTTTAAAAAAAGGTCTAAGGAAAGCAATCCCTCTGGAGAAACTACTGCTGGGTCTCTACATCCAAAACAAGATTTAAAATTTATCTCTTAGCAATAGTTTTAAGAAGTTTGGGACAAGTTTCCAACATGTGTTAGATTAAATTAGACTCTTCCGAAAGGTCATAAAACACAGGTGACAAACCTATAGGAAGGATGGGTTTAGAAAATTGCTTTACTTTAGCTTACCCTCGACTGATATAGTATTTTACAAACTAAGGATAGAGGAGAGACCATAATATCCCCCAGGGTTCTGTCGTCATAACTTGTTTTGAGATGACAGCAATGATCATTAAGGAGAAATGTGTCCCGTCATACATACGTAGCCTAATTTTCCAAAACCCCAATTAAAAAACCCATAGGGAAATCAGTTCTAGAGCCCCCTCACAAGCCACACTGACGATTTGGTTTAGTGGCCACATTAACCGATTAAATACACACAATTAAAAGCAAGCATGAACAAAACCCGAGAGTTGACACTTACTTTTTACACAAGTGCAAGGACACGTCCGACTTCTTGAACCCCTCCAGGTTGAACAGCCTCTTGGCCAGCCTCGACGCCGACGGCATGTCGATGGCTTTAGGGCTGTAGTGGAAACTGCTCAGACTCTCAACATCAGACTCGTCTTCCGGGGAGCAACTGCGTTTAACCACCCCCTCCGACGATTCCTTGGAGGAGTTCATCAGAGGGCCAGGGGCCTCGTCCTCCTGCGACGCCTCCTCGCTCTTGACATCGATGTAGATTTTGTTCTCGTCGATGGTCACTCCGTCCTTGCCGACAGCACTGTGTTGTATCGTCCTGGTGGGTGGCCGTTGTTGCTGCTGGTGCCGTATCGTGATCATGCTCTTGTCGCTGCCGTTGGTGATGTGGATGAACTGTCCGGTCCTGGTGTCGTTGTAGGTGACCTCTGGGGGGGCCGTAGTGTCCAGCAGGTTGTTGAGCGAGGTGGCCGTGTCCTCCTCCTCGATGTCGATGTTCACGGCCGAGACGGAGGACTTCTGGAGGTAGTCTTCGGAGCGCGAGGTGCGGACGAAGTTGCCGCCATAACTGAGGGAGCCTTTCTTCTCCTGGACAGGACTGTGAGGGGCGGCGGGGGGCTGCTGCTGTCGGGTGTCCTCGGGCTTTCTGTTGGTGATGTCCTCGTCAACTGAAACAACGAATGAGAAGGGGGACATTAAATTGCCATCTAGAACAAGCAGGACAGGACACTTCGCCTCCATGAGTCATCACCTCCGTCTTCAAGGTGGCGAACTTCGAATAAGCACGCGCTTCTCATGTTTCCCCAGCTCCTCAACCAATCGTTCGATGGCTCACGGCAGCTTACAGACGAAAAAGACGGAGAGAATGACTCATCCTTTTAGCGGTCCCGGCCTTCTTGTTGGCTATGCCTAAACTCAATCATCAAAGAAATTTTCTATATAAACTACAACTTAACGAATAAATAGATAAATTCCTTGTGGATTCGATTAAGTTTAAAATGCAATCTAGTTCCATGTGTGATGTGTATTTGATAATTTAAGACGGATAAAGGTTTTCATGTAGAAAGTATTTCTATTATAGAAATAAAATAATGCATTAAGAATCAAAAAACAAATATACATTTCTAGGGGTGCCCTAGAAAATTGTCACTCCTGATAGGTGAAAAAAGGGGTCTCTCATTATTTCCAGAAGACACCCATGCTATGGTTGCTAAATATCATCTGTAAAACGAGGAATTCGATTAGTCCAAAGTGGAATATTGGTCCCAAAAGATCTGTGAGGCCTCCATGATATGGAGGCAGATATACAAGGTCTGATAGGAGCCACGTACCTACTATTTGTAATGAAATTCAAAGGACAATATTGAAGACCTTTGTGCAACAACAAGCTAACTAAAAATCGGAATAACTTTACTAAGAATCCACTTTGGCGACTACCAGTAACAGCCATCAAGATGACCCTGCTTTACTGCCAATGGGGCCCACAACCCATAGGCTGTAAAACACCGTAACCTTGTCAGTAGTCAGTGTGATCGCCAAGGTGGATTCTAAGCGAAGGTGTTGAGATTTTGAGGTAGCTCGTAGTTGCACCTATACCTTCAATTGATACCACACAGACTTACGGCATCACTAACCTAAGGTTAACCTCGAATCAAACTAGTAGTTGAAGAAGGAAAACAAGTTTTAAGCCAATCAAAGTTGGCAAAAAAAGCTTGATTCCAGGTTTTAAACACATTTTACAACTGATTTCACTCACTTCTATTGGACTTGGACTCCTGCTGTTGTGAGTGCTGCTTGAAGGCCGGCTTCTTGGGCGAAGCGGTGTTGCTGATGCTCTTGGTCTTGATGATGAGCTCTCCGGTCATCATGAAGGTCTCGAACTTGGGCTTGCTGTCCCCTTTGGGGGGGATGTTCTCGCCATTCTCGCGCAGGTCGCCGTTCGGCTGCTGTTGAGGGGACTTGAGGGGCGGGGAGGGGTGGTGTCCGTTCGTGGGGGCGCTGTTCTCTTTGACGTGCGATCTTCTCAGGGCTTCCAACTCGTTGGATGCCGCCATGTGATGGTGGACGCGTTCTTTGATGCGGGCGTCTGAAAGAGGGAAACCTCGTTATAGTGATATCTTCATATAAACTTGGGGAATTAAATTGATCATTCTCTGGGGGGGTTTTGTATTTCATTTTCTCTCGTAAATTCTTTACTGTGCTATTAAGTAAGACTGTTATGCCTTTCTTAAATGGGCTAGATAATTTTTAGGTCTAATGGTTTCAGAATTGTCTGAATCGTATTAAATTCATGAGTAAAGAAACAAAGTTAGTTAATTCTTAAAGCATTAGAGAGAGGACATTATGCACATTAAGAGATCTAGGGTAAATTTGTGGCTATTCACTATTTATTAAATAATTTTGAGGAATGTGTTTAAAAAAAAACGTCAATCATTCATAAGCAGAAAAAAGTGGTAACGAGGTAAAAATATGTGAACATTTTAATAAATCAATATTGTTTTACAAATTTTAACTTAATGAAATAAAATTATTTTACCTCTCGGAAACCTATTCAATGTGTAAAATGGTAGATTTAAGCATAGAAAACTATCTAAGAAATAAAACATAAGTATACTTACCAGAGCAACACTTTTTTTTTTCGGTAAAAAAAAAAAAAAGTTACTTTTTAAAGGGTACCTAATTTTAAAATCTTAAGCCTTAATTTATAAATTCGTAGAGAAAATTACTGTTGAAAAAAAATCACCACTAATAAGTGGTATCTGGCCAAGTCTTTCCTCATTTACAATATTGCAGTCTTTTTTATGCAGTGTAATTGAAGCCTTCCGAATACGAAGGGCTAACTCAACTAGAGATTGTGATGAAAAAAAAAAAGGAGTTAGAAAAGTTCCCCATATGGGCAGGGGTTTGGTATCATTCTTTGCGTATTTTGTAAGAGGGAACATGTGCGTTTACAAAATTATATTGAGTTTGCTTTTTTTTTATCTGCAACGCTTAAATTTTAGAAAAATATGAGCAACAAAGAGTTTTTACACCAATAATAGGGTATAAATCAAATATCCAAAGGTTTGGGTATTTGATCATCTTTTTTACAAGTAAAACACTTTAAACTCAATAGATTCAAAACTCCAACAAGTTAAATACGGTGTAAAAAGAAGCGGTACATAGACGCTGGCATGCAAATCACACACGGCCTACCTTTTTTAACCTTCAGTCTGACTACATCGTTGGATAACCTCAGGCACTTGAGCACTAGAACAGTCAACAAATCAAAGGACACAAAATTAATGAAACAAATAAACTAAACTCCATAATCATTTGATGTAAGCAAAACCAAGGAAACGGACAAGCATAAATCAATCACCGATATCAAAAGCTTTAAAAACAGAAAAATGCACATTTAGTTTAAATATGGCTAGCATAATAGTGGGTTTTAATGAGGAACCCAGAAAAAGAAGTCTTTGAAATCTTTAACATAATTTAATATTAATAAAGTATATTTCAAACTGAAAAATTGATCAATTTTCAACTAATGAACATCCTTTAAGAAGAAGGACACGTTTAATCACAATAAAGGAAATCTGAAAAATTTTAAAATGAAGTTAATTTAGCTTCCATAACAATAAGAGATTAAAACTGATTCATAAACTGATTACCGGAATCGCTAAGTTGCATTCCCCACAGTCAGTTTAATTTGTTCGTGTTACTTTCCTTTCTCAAGGAAAAGATTCCCTAGATTTTAGTTAAGTAAGAAGAGATAATACTAAAGATTTTTCTCACTTGCATATTATTATCATCATTATTGCACGGGGAAGTGCAACCGATGTTCATCTCTGAATACAAAATATCAACCATAATGGAACAGCACTTTTTGAAACAACATGCAATACGTAGAATCTATTTCGAAAGTTATATCTTTTTAAAACTAGCGTTAGAAAACATTTGAAAAGTAAAAGTGCTTGATTTACACATAGAGGGAAAATTTTGACACGCAAAAAGTGCACAAGCACATGATAGTAGAGGACAAATTCAAAGAGAAAATAAAGCTCAAAACTTTGGCTTTTCGTGAAAGAATGATATTTGAGAAAGCAGCTTTGTAGAAAGCAACGAATGATACAGTAATGCTATAAGAAGCGAATAAAATTTTAAAAGAGCAAGAAGATAGCATGCAACACAAATGAACATGCACTTATATGTAAAACAAGTAACCAGCCAAGATGCAAATTGAGTGCTCATTAGCACAATCTTACTTAGATTTAAGTTTCTAACAAAAGTTACTGTTCTTATGATAAAAAAATAATTCTGATGTAGTAAAACTTATCAACCAACACATAACATAACTTTAACGTACATAGAGTTTATTAGTAGCGAGTTTTATATTATCTAACACCAAAGAAGCATGCATAAAATAGAAAATAAGAAAGACGTCCAGACCATGATTTCTTTGTTCTCAGAATTAAGAAACATAATACAAGATAAGAGAAGTTAGTGTATTTATTTATTTTTACTTGACAGATAATATATGTAATATGTGTAATTTTTCCATTTAGCTCAGAAGCGATGTTTCAAAAATATATTTTAAAAAATCGTTGTAAATTAGCCTTACATCCGTATAAAGCTATTATTATTGTAATATTCAATATTCACTTTAATGATATTTTCTTGCACATTAAAAACAATGGATTTGTTTTAATTAACTAATAGTATTCATGATCTTCAAACGTAACATTTA
The DNA here is from genome assembly GCA_963680715.1 of Tetragnatha montana. Lineage (NCBI taxonomy): Eukaryota > Metazoa > Arthropoda > Arachnida > Araneae > Tetragnathidae > Tetragnatha > Tetragnatha montana. Next base: position 34,906,394 of record OY796685.1, read on the forward strand.
AAAATAAGAAATTACCATATCAGAGTCAACATTGACCATTAAGATGCGTCAGAATGCCTTTATAATTAAATAGAGAATATAAAAAATTCTAAAATTTTTCTACTTTTGAAAAAAAAAAAACTTAAATGAATACTTCAAATCATTTTGAGACGGGATGAGAAAAGGTTGGAAAAGTGTTCATTGTAATAAATACAATTGGAATAAAAGTCATAAAGCGAAGTATTCACAACTTTTCTTAAAAAGAATTAATTTTTTGCAGAAAAAAGAGCGTATGAAGACTTGAAATAGGTTTGGTTATTGTTTTATGGCGCAAGAATCATGCAAGATTCAGGTAAGGATTTTAAGATGAGATAAGCAGGAAAGGAAATAAATGGTAGAAAGAAAACTCATACCTTCTTTTGTAGTTAAAGACACCACTTGCTTGTCGTTTACTTCTAAAATGATATCCCCAGCTTCTAACTGAAACAAAAATTTGCTATTAAAAAGTTGCTTGGTTAAATGGGACTAAAAATATACAAACTCTTCCGTAAAGGCGGTACCCAGGGCCGTAACCAGACTTTTGTTTCGGGGGGGGGGGTTGATTCAAATATTTTCTGAGGTACCTCCTTACGGGTACTTATATATGTTAAGTTTTAGATGACAACACTGGATTGAAATTTTGATGCACTAAATTTCAGTATAAACAATATGAATTCGAAGTAAAAGGGGTGTCTGGGGGTCCTCCCCCAGAAAATTTTTGGAAATTTGCCCCTCAAAAGAGGGTTTTAGCTCATTTCTGAGACCCTTTAGATTACACCATTAGAGCACCACTCATTGTAAGCGGCCGAATTTTTAAGGTAAAAAGAAGGTATATTGTAATAAATGGCGAAATGTTAAGGGGGTTTCTAAGTTCCTTTCCTACTCCATAAAATTTTTTGAATTTTTCCCCTAAAAGTGGCATTTTAACTCATTTTGAGACACTTTAGGTTACATTAAAGAGGACCATTCCTTGTAAATCACACAAATTTGAAGGAAAAACCGTATACTTAATAGATTTCTAAATTTGAGGGGGTTTGGGGGTCCTCCCCCAGAAAAATTTTGGAAGTTTCACCCATAAAAGTAGGGTTTTGACTCATTTTGAAACCTTTTGGGTTATACCCGAAGAGGATATCGCTCCTTGTGAGACATAATTTTCAAGAAAAATAGCAGTATAAAAATTGATGTCAAAATTTCGGGGGAGGGGGGTTGAACCCCTAACCCCCCCCCTTGGATACGGCCCTGGCGGTACCATAAACAATAATGCCCGTAATATAGTTAACCGGTAAAAAAACCTACACAACGATTTAAACTACAGTTATATAAAATGATAATAATAATTTGTCAATATTTTTAAAAATAAAACATATGGAACTTATGAACTAGTGAAGTTAAATCAATCTACAACTAATTCAATGAGCAAGTTAAAGTTTGGTACTTTAGGATTAGCCGCGGACGCAATCGCCACGTCTTATAATAAATCACCAAAATAATCAAATATCAAATGTAAAATAAAAAAAAACATTAAAATACCTCGAATAGCAGCGTTGCTTTCAATTTTTGTGATATTATTATGTGTTATTCCTAAAATGTCACCAATAAAGTTCGATTGGCGAGATTTGCGCCCATCTAATCCTAAAGTACCGAAAGTTTAAATGTACCTATAAGTATTTTTACCAAAATTTAATAAAAATAATAAGTATTTGTACCAAAAAATATTTTAGAATGATTTGAATTGTACTTAAATAGAAGACATGAAAATAACAATCAAAAGTTTAATGAAATGCAAAAAATCATAATTAGTGATATTTAGATAAGTTTAAGACGTTTGTTTATATTTAGGAATTTAGTGTTGTTTTATCCCATAATGATTAGCGATTGCTTTCAACCTGTATTGTTTAAGAAAATCAAACAAGAATAACACAATGTTTTAAAAAGTTAAAATAATTTTGAACATTTTATTGGAGAAACCAAAAGTGCAGAATATTCTGAAAAGCTACAGGATGCAAAACGAGGTTATACTGGTATAGGTTTAAAATATATAAATTTTTAAACATTTTTGGTATGGGCAAAGAATTGATGATAAAACTCAGCGTCATCTTATACATGCAACTAAACTAAATGAAATTATTTATGTAACGAAAATGGACTAAAAAAAGAACTAAATAGAGTAATAAGTAAACCCTCCGAACCTTTATTCCATTTATTAATAGCAAATAAATTCCCAAATTATGAAGAAGTAGGTATATAAACCTTAGAAATAGAGTATTTTCAGGTGACGTCACAACCGGTTATTTTCTTTTAACTGTGTACCTTCTGTAGGGCTTTTAACTGTTGCTAAGGCCGTTGTTTATCTGTTGCTAAGGCGGTTTTTAGGTTTGGGATCATGTGATTGCAAATCCTCCAATAGAAGAATTCCACGGCTGGTCATTTTCTGTAACTGTTAACCTCTGTAGGGCAAAAAACTGTAACATCTTCTGTTGCTAAGGCCGTTGCTAGGTCCGAGCCATGTGATTGAAAATGCTCTCTATTCTCAGACATTTAACTACTTTTGTGTCTCAAAATAAAACACATTTATCACTAAATAGTGATTGAACTTTAATATTGTTCGAATATTCTTCTGTATATTATTCTTCAACGTTTAAGAAAAATCCAATAATTTTTCATGTTTAATTTTTGGTCACACGTTTTCAAGGCTGTTATCAAATCTTAAAAGAGTTAAGTGAAAAAAAAACCCGCATTAATTACTACTCAATATTATTACCAGAGATTGGGTGTAATACAGTTTAAAAAATCCGGATCGCTAACCGAACTTTTTCTTTCACCTATGCGCCCGCTAAGCATTTTTGAGACAGTCATACGGCTCTCTAGTCAAAAAAGTTAGAGTACTCCTGCTTCGTATCATTTTCTTGACATCGGATATTCCGATGATGACATTTAATCATCGCACCATGCCGCTACATCTTTTGAAGCTCAGAGGGCGTTTTGATGAATAATGATGAATGACAATTGAAAAAGTGAACCATGAAACTGATGGATGACCGAGTTAGAGTAACAATGCAAAAAAACACCCGGTAATAAAATTTTCAAACCAGTAGAGACTCTAGAATCTAGATGAAGAAGAATTATCAAATGGACATAATCAAAGAGATTGGGTCATTGGAACGTATAAACAACATAAGATTGCTTCGTAACATTTCGATAATTATTATTAGTAAAAAGTATGAAAAAAAACCCCCAAATTATTTATTTAAGAAAATAAATATTAAAATTAAGAGAAAAAACTCAAATTCTATTTAAGAACAAAAAAAAATATCTTCCTTTTTAAGTTGTTTTGTAAACCCTGTTTTCAAATTTATCTTTTAGTAGCCGGAAAAGAGAATTTTTAGTATATAGCATCATACTCTCAGATTACAATATATAACGAATTTTCACATTGTAAAAATATCAAATTCTAGGATTTATGTAATTAAAAAGTATACATTTCCGGTTTAACACCTACCTTTTATCCCAACTCCCCTTAACCAACTACCAACCTTATATCATATAATTTTCACCGAAATGCTTCTGATGAACACAATTCCACCAGAGTGCTTTTCAGTAAACATAACGCAAAGAGTACTTTCCCCGAGAGCATTTCGCATTTAATTCTCTCGTATGAAAGCAGCAGACGTCATTCACTCATTAAGGAGCCCGCCTCTGAAAACGTGCTGCCATCGGGCAATTCGAAATTCTGCAATTACCGGCACAAAAGGATGGAATTGCTGCACGAGCCACAACTGTTTTCGCACGGCAGCCAAAACAAGCGCCCTGCTGACTCAGTGTTAATTAACACACCAAAACGCTTGTTTCATCGAAGTTGTTCCATCCGTGGAACAAAAACCGATTTTCCCGCCGCTTTTGTCGGCAAAGTTACAGTGAGCAAATCCTGGAAAATCGAACCGTTTGCACTGATGAATATAAAACCTACCTTCTTCGTTAATGGAAGCAAATGAGAATTTGAAAAAAAAATCAGTAAATGATTCAAGTCGGGATTTAGATTCATAGCAGTATAGACACAAGATAGTTTTAATTTTTTTTCGAACCTAAAGCTCATAATTACGCAAATGGGAACACATAGGAACTAAACTCACTTACAAACACATTAAGCAATTAACAGACTAATGGGGTTTTATGGGAGTAAGTTTTAATGCATATCGATTCAACGATTAGAGAAAAGTGGCATTAAAAGCTCAATTAAATAAATTTGTGACCAAATACATGGCGAATCTTCATTAATCAGCATTTATTTTTTCCGAGGAAATTAAATGAGTCAGGGATAATATTATTACATTGAGAGGGGTTTTTGTCAGAAGGTCAGGAGCAAAAAATGGAGGATGCATTGTCATTTTTTCGCTTACTTCTTAATTAATGCATGGAATATGAGAACTAATTTTTTAGACATTGGAATTCGCTCAAAAGTCTGCAATATTACTCAAGGGGTTTTACTTTTAAACATTTTTTTTAAAAATGTAGAACTAACTTCAAATGCTCGAATTCCAGCTACTTAAATCACCTTAAGAAACAATTATTTTTCAATTATGGCGATTACAGTAAAATGTCTATAATTTAACAACAGCTTATGGCATGTATCTTACAAAGTACGTATAGTACACTGCATTTATCGTACTATAGAAAATATAGATGCTTTTCTTGCTCAACAAAATAATATAAATATAATAGAAAACTTGAACTGTATTCCGTTTGATAACATTTAATATAAAAAATCACCTTATTTTTATTATAATCCAATTGCCTTAATATTTGATTATCCAAATCGAGTCAGATTCCGATTAATTGGGATGATTTCAGTTCTCCAAAAATACGCAAGCGATCTTTACGAATAATTCATACAATATTCATTTCACTAAAGAAAAGACGTCATAATAAAAACAAAACGACAATGGGAGCAAAAATCAATGTATGGAAACAAAATACAAACCGGAATAAGGTGAGCAAGTGAAGCAGGTGTTAGAATCACCAAAAATTGCGCCCGCTTAGATACAGCGTGGGTTTAATCTTATCAAGAAAGCTAATAAGATGTCCGTTAATCTTATCTCAGGTAGAAAGAGGAAGAGAGGTAGCAGGATACTTTTGAAAAGTAAAACTAGATTAGGAAGATTACTCATTCACACTTATCGATGTAAAATTTGCTTTCAGAAAAAGCCGACTGTTTTATATTATTGGTGACGCTCAGATGTCGAAGAAAATTGGGCCCTTGGGGAAAAAATGATAAACATATTTTAAAGGGACTAATTTCAAAAGAAAGGAAGTGACATTCAGAAAACAAGAGAATACTTCGATGTGGCTACTATTAAAGTCTTCTTTAACTATGTCTAGTAAAAAACTAGCAGTATATAGAAAGTCAATTAAAAAAACTATTTTCGTTACAATATATGGTAACGTTGGTCAAGTAAGACTTTGAATCAAACAATAATCTGGGACATGAAATTCTGCTAGATGCTTACACCTTAAACATATATTAATTAACAGTTTGAGTTATACGATGCATAGTTCCATAATCAAATACGACTTGATCCAAATGAAGTTATCAGACGATCAAACAAAGACAATACCTACTACATTAACAGACAAAATTACACTTATATATTGGATGTGGTATAAAATATTGAAAAAACTTTCTAACATTGGTGGAATCGAACGGATTTAAGTAAACTACTATTAAAATTAATTAAATATCCATCACTCGCATCACACTTTATCAAATTAGACTGGACAGCACCACTAACCAATCGACTATCTACTAAGTCTTTAGCCATAGATGACCCATCATCGCTGCTTAAAGTTTAACATATTTAATTCGAAAAATGTATTTAATTTGTCCCTAACGACAGAATTCCTTCAAAGCGAGGTGCTCCATCAAAAGGTCACGTGTCATCCACTTAATTCTGAAAGGTCAGTGGGGTAATGAAAGGAAATACGACGACTGTCATTATCACAATTACCCCTCAGACACAACAGGAGGGGAGGACAACCCAACCCCTGGCCGAATGCCAGCGCTCATTACAAGGCGTGGGAGCCAGCAGCCCTTTCCATGTTAAAATCCCGTTTATGGGTTGCTCAGTTAAGAAAATTCGGAGTTTTATTTGTTGTGTGGAATATATTAACTTTTTAGTAAGGCATGGTGGAGGAAATGTCAGAAACCTGAATTAACCTCCACATGTTAGCATAAAAAGCTGGAATTTTCCTTGATTTGAACAGTCTGAAGTAAGGTTGCTTGATAAAATTAAATCTCTTCTTAATTAAAAACGCTCGAGCTTTTAGAAAATAGACTAATAGCCATATTTGTGTCGCGGTTAACCAGCAGCTAAAAAGAGAGAAAAATTAGCTTTTCGCTGACTCTGATGTAAGAGAAATCTTTTTTGACCAAGGATTTACCACCGACGCTGATGGCTGTGAATATGGCTGTAAAGGGTCTACTCTTAGAATATTTAACGTAGCTGATTGCATTCGCAAATGGGAGGTATTCATTTACTGTCCTAAAAACATTTATTTCCTCATCGCATAGTACTCAAAGTACAGTGTAACCTAGTTTTTAAAACATTATGAAATTAAAAATTCATTTTTCAATTAAAAGGAAGTTTAAAGGACAAAAAAAAAAAAAATAGATCGTAGTATCTAAGTTGCACGATGTGATTAATGCTAAAATCATCAAGTATTAAGAAAAGTCTAAGTTTAATAAAGTGTAAGAGTTCATCACTGATGTATGGTAGTATAATATTCATTGGTTCATACGATGCAATTTTTTAGCACGATACAAAAATTTTCATAATTCAGAAAAAACATTTAATGTTTTGCTAAGAATGGAAAACTAGATATATATTTCCACCATTAATGAAAACATAACGTACGTAGCACATGATCAAAAACAGAGCTTTTCTTATTCGTTAATTCAAAAACCAGGACGAAATCTGTTCGATAGTTATTCAAAAGCTTGTCCGATTCGGAAAGCACTTTAAAACTTGTTATCACGTTTTAGATCGAAGGATTGGAAAAAAACCCAATACTACAAATAAAACGATCATCATATGAACACATACAGAGTTGACCAACTCCCCAAAAAACTATCATTACTATCGTGTCTAAATTCATAAACCCATATACGATTCAATTATTAAGAAAGCATCGAAAGTCTGGCGGTCACGTTTTAAACTAGTTTTGGCTTAAGATCTAAAACAAAAAGGTCCCGAGTTTGGAGGGATATCTTGAGAAAAGTCCCAGGCAGAGAGGGTGGGTGGATCGATAAAAGAGAACGCGCGTCTCCACTCCATCGCTCCGATTGGGATGTAATGGAGTGGAGGAGATCGACGAACGGGATGATACGAGCTACGATGGGAAAACAACATTAAGGTAAGGTAACTCGGAAAATCAAGGGCGTTCGGAATACAGTGAATTCTTTTTTATTACCAGCTTAATGGTACCACCATCTTTTGCTACGTGAATATGAGTATATGGCACATGAAAATTCCATTGTTTTTGACACAGGTTTTTTAAAGTCACTAATATTAATTTCAAAAGCGGAAGAAAACTTTATTTTCCAAGTGGTACAGAAAATATTAGTAGGTAATTATCTTTTTGAATAACACAAGTGTAACTCACGAAGAGGCTTTCAATTTAGAATGCAACGAATAATGCAATTTTGTTTAAAGATTTACTTGTGAAAAATCAGGGAAAAAATTGAAAACTGCGTCACGTAATTCTTCTTTCAGCCAGTACATTTATGGTACAAGGGGCATTTCGGGGTATTTGTGACATTTTAGTAGTCCATAACAAGTAACGTATTTCTTAATGTTACATAAATTTAATATATTTTATGCTGATAATAACATGACTTATTAGACATATAGCAAAGTAAAAGCTAAACATTTTCAAATTTAAGAGAACAAATTATATGTTACGGACTGAACCAAAATACCATGAATTCTACATCCATCTATTACTCAGATAAGAACAGAGTAAATAATTTACATAAAGTAATGCTGCGAGCAAATCGCCTAACACAGATCGATCTTAAATAAAGTCCACTACAATAAGCTAACAGAATTAACTCACTAACCTTTAGTTCCCTTTCTCTGTGTCCTGATCAGAAAGCACAGTGACCATTAGGCAGACGAATGTTGCCAACGTCGGAAGCGGTAAATATTGATTAGAGGGGCATGATGAGAGGTTTTAATTCGGATAATGAGGGAGGATGTTTTCCCTCTTCTCTTTTATTCAAGAGAGGCTTTTCGAGGAGGGAATCATTTTCGATTTCCGTCCACAGAGCAGGTGACGCATTAGGTCTATGTTATTCAATACATGATTTAATGTAAGAAGATGAATGATGAGAGCAAATCGAGATAAGGATATGTCAACTAGATATAATCATGCTTTACAAGGTAGACCGAGGAACTTATATCTTAATCTTGTATTAAATTTTAGCGCATAACAAACGAAATCAAATGTACGCCTGTACTGATGTTGCAGCTTGCTTTTGTCCCACTATAGCTTTTAAGTTTGATCAGGTTTAGAATAAGTAGGCTTTAGGTTAAGAATAAACAAAGCAAGAATGGCAGTGATGCGTTTGTTCATTCTTTGGTGTCTGTTCTTATTATTGCACTTCATTTGAACTTGACTTTACGTATTATGAACTGATATATTAATAAAAGGTTCAATTCCGTTAGAGTCCCCGCTAAATATCGCCCGGTTCTTTTAGACAACAAAAAGTAAAAATATACATAAACTAGCTGACTTACCCGGCCTTGCACGGGTTGAGTTAATTCATAAATATTTTAAAAAGTTTTTCAAGTTATGTCTTTTCTTTTTCTGGATTTCTTTTTCTGGAACTTATCATCCCGTCGTCCCCGTCGTCTTTTTCATCCCAGTTCTTAACTGTAAAAATATACCCTAACTCATCCCGTCCCGCATTTATATTTGGCTGTTACCTTCGCTGTAAAGAACAATCAAATTGAAATAAATCATCAGGTTTATCAAGTTATATGTCTTTTCTTTTTCTGGATTAGCAGTCACTTATCATCTCGTCAGCCCCGTCGTGTTTTTCTTCCCGGTTCCTTACTTTGAAAATATACCCTAACTCATCCCGCCCCGCTTTTAACTTTGGCTGTTAAAGAACAATCCAATTTAAATCATCAGATTTATTGAGTTACATGGTTTTTCTTTTCCTGGTTAGCAATCACTTATCATCCCTTCGTCCCCGTCGTCTTTTTCATCCCGGTTTCTTACTGTGAAAATATACCCTAACGTATCCCGTCCCGCATTTTACTGTGGCTGTAAAAGAACAATCCAATTGAAATCATCAGTCTTTTGAAATTTATAGTTTAAAATCTTAAACAAAATTTCTATGAAGTATTTCCGATGTCCTTTTCAAAAATTACGCTTTGGTTTTTATAAATCACTTGATAAAAACTTAGGAAGTAAAAATCACAACCCTCTTTGAGCGTTGAGCCCCTTGGGAATAATTTCCTACAGGATGTTACAAACCGTATATGAAGTTTCTATCGTTTTCCAAAAATGATATTAATTTAATCAAAAAATAATCCCTATGTGTAATTCAGTCAACAACTCCCGCCGCCAAAGCAAAATATTTAACTATACCTAATTTATTTTATATTCAAAAATGATAAAGAATCCATTTTTATTTGCATGATCCTACATCTCCAAAAATAAAAACATTTTTATCAAAATAATAAAATGCTTGATAAATCTCATTTTCCTTTTATCATGATAGCCAACTTCTTAGTAAAAACGGTTATCTAGTACTTAACAATAAAAATTTAGTGAATGTATAAGTCTAGTAAACCATGCCCCATGAAACAATGAAATAATTTCAGCTCTGTTTCCATGGAAACCATTTATTTTAGCCTTTCCATAAATATATTTATTTTAGAAAAAAATTAAAATTACAAATAAAGGAAAATGTTGTTTCAAAATTAATTATTTGAATTTATATGTTTCCTGAAAATTGTTATAGTTTTGAAAAAGAAATTTACACTGTGTTTTTCGTCTTAATTTGTTATAAATTAGGAAATTTTTGAAATTATATTTTATCACATGAGGCCAGACGAAACCTCAAGAGAGAAATAAACCTACAGCAATTTACGCATTTCAACAATGCATAATGCTATTTCAATGGGAAAAACGGAGTAGAAAAAGCGCCGAAAAACAGGGAAGGAGTCGTTCGATTTTTAAATCCGTTCTTAGTGCGCGTCGCATAGCTGAGAGGAACGTCTCTGTCAAATTTCAAGCCTCTGGGTCCAGTAGTTTCGGAGATTCCGTGTTGAGTGTTTGTCACTTACCAGTGAGTCAGTCAGTCAGTGGTATTTGGCTTTTATAGATATAGATAATTTCAAACTCCTGAATTAAATGTTTAATTAGATCAATAACTATTCAGTTGATTTATAAAAGTCAGAAAAATGTGTTGATATTTGGATATATTTAGCGATTTGGATATTGGCGATATTTAGCGGGGACTCTAACGGAATTGTACCCAATAAAAGAACATATAAAAACCTTCTAAGGAAAGTCGGGAAGAAAAAGTGACCATAGAATAACTAGTTGGCTTCACTGCAAGATCGTCCATTGTGGTAGAAAAAGCAATACTACCACTTTATTTGCATAACTGTGCATCTTTTAGTTCTGCGTAACGTAAATATTAATTCTAACGGAATTAACTTTTTCCAACTATTTTGGAATAAGTCACAAAATAGTGGACCATGAAAATAAGGTTACTATCTTTGTCAAGTGAACTATAATATAAATATGCTCATTTTAAAAACGAATATTGCGAATGGGGGAAAACTGGAAATAAATTACTACATCAGGTGAGTGAGGGGCTTAAAAAGATGCGTTTATGGATTTTCAAAGTTAGCGAATGTTTCGATTACTATAGCAAAAACTTATTTGCCTCCGTCGACTTTTTATGTGGAATAAAAGCACTAACCAACAATTTACTGTAAATTGTGGGCCTTACGAATCTATAATAATAAAAGAGCTTTACCACTCACTCACTCACACACTCACTCACTCACTCATCAACGCACAGCAAAATCTACCGGGGCTAAGGACTCGAAACTTGGTAGAGTCAAAGACCTTACGGTGTATACGCGCACTAAGAAGGGATTTTTCTAAATTCCTTTTTTCTGACCCACAGGGGGTTTTGGAGCGTTTTCGACGTTTTCGAGCCCAGCGGCGTCCCAAATGACCCCAGATCTTTGTTATTTCGCAGGAAGGTACCTAACAACAATTTCTAGAAAGGCATTTTTCAGATTTTGGATATTCGAATTTTAAGAGGTCTGAATATTCCAAAAACCCGTTTTTGCTGAGCATAAACCAAGTTTTATATTTTCGAAGAAAACAATACCGAGAAATCGATATTACGAATTGAATTGTTGGTAATACCTTCTTGAGATAATTTCAAAGAAAGTAATTTCTGGATTTTTCGATATTCCATTCTGGAGGGGATGCACGGGGGTTTGAATATTTACTCCCGTTTTTAGTTTTTGGATCCTAGCACCCACATTATTAATGTGATTGTTATGAAATTTTAGCATGTTGTTCCTCACACAACCAGGAAGGTTTGCGAAAAAGAATTTTCTGAATCAAAACATTCTAAGGAGCCTTTTTTGTCCCTTATCTAAATTCTTATGCTTAGCCTTCAATGTTAAATTTATTGCGGTTATTGCTCTTTCCAGGACACGCAAAACCTCTATTGTTGGAAATATTTATTTTGAAATGTTTTATAACAGGTGAATTTTTAAAAAATATGATAAAGAAACAATTTTTAATGATTAAATAATTTTTTTATAATAACCAAAAACCATTCCACTGAAAAATTTTATTCTTATTTCTATTTAATCAAATTTATGTATTTCCAGCAAAGTTCAAATTAAACAATATTTTATCACAGGCATTTTCAGTGTCGATTCAAATGATGTTTACTTTTATTTCATGTTTGAAATTTCTTTCATTGAATGAGTTGGTGATAAATCAGCAAAGGGGGGGTTCAGGGGGTCTCCCCCTGATTTTTAAAAAAAATTATCGTTATTAAAAAATGGTTATAAACACTAATTCTAAACCGGTTTTTTAAGATCTTAAAAAATTATAAAAGTATGTAGTATATTTAATTGTTTTGTATTTCATAAAAATTTAGCGGGATGAGGGGGAAATAAGTTTTATCTATAAACATTGCTGTTCAATAATATATCTTTATTGTGAGCGAAGGCGGAGAAATTTGCCTCAAATATACATTTATAATTTATACCAATTGCAGAAATGGATGGAGGGAGAAAAGGACAAAAGGGAAAAAAATAATGGGGTTCAGAAGGTCCCCTGACTTTTTTTCTATTTTGAAAAATTACTCTTTAAAAATGGGGATTCCACACATTAAATCTAAACAGGTAGCATTTTTAAAGAGTTTTTTTTACATCTTAACGAAGTGGTATGGCATCAAAAAAGAATCCCAGCGGGAAGACTGTTGACTCTATTGCATCTAAACGATAATTCTTATTTATTTTAACACACAGTTTGATAAGTCTTTTATCCCCCGAGCAACGGCGGGCATATAGTAATATAATACAAGAACTATATCTAACCAGATTCATGACAAGTTTAACCTTAAACTTTCTGGCGTGTTGTTCATAACTACGATATCGCCAGCTAATACACAAATCATAACTATAATACGGCAAACTTGGAGGTTTTTGACTTTCTTCGGTTGTCACGCAAATCCAGTATTGTATCCTGGACAACGTCAGGCAAACAACAAAGTTAATTTCGTGAAATGATGTTTTCGAAATCGATACTTTTCGACACATAAGATAGAACATAACGATAGAGTTAGGGATTGAACATTAACTCAACTATTGGAAAACTCAAAAATGCAATTTATCTAGAAAGCTAGAAAGATAAACACCAAACTTTGCTAGAGCATGATGTAAAGATCTCTCATAAAAAGAACGGAATGAAAAACGATTATTTTATAACACTCTGCACTGCGTAGAAAATCACGAGAAATGATTTAACCCAGAATCATGCGAAACCGTTTGAGTATAAACGAATTTAAATGTGAACTAAATAATTTTAAAATAAAAGGAATTTTTAATCTGTGAAATATGTACAGAAAATAACCTTTCGTTTTAAAATCCGCAAGCATTGATAATTTATTGAGACTACTGGCTAACAAGGAAACGTCCCTCGGCTAAACTCACAGAGATGGAGGAAAATTTTACAGGGGTTAGTAGATGACTCAAAACACTTACTGTGAAAAAATTAGCTGCGGAATTATTACAGTAGAAAAGCTGTAAAAAAATTCTTAAAAATCATCATTTTGAACGCCAAATGCAACTATACTAGGCGAGAAATGCAGAGAACCCGCCAAATTCTTAAATGAACTGTCTGAGTTTTCTCCGATGCAGTTTAAATCCGCCAATCAAAAAAAAAAAAAGATTCATCAAATGCACGCCAGTGGCCAATTGGTGCTAATTGAATGGGTTTGGCAACTCAGAACCCAATTTAAATATTAATTTACTCCTCTCCTAATGAAATTCCGCAGGTAAATTTTTTACAGTAAGTGTTTTAAGTCATCTCCTTATACCAGTAAAATTTTCGTCCGTTTTTATGAGTTTAGCATGGGAACGTTTCCTTGTAAAGGAGTCTATTTAAAAGCCACACACTTAATTACAAGAAAACTCATTCCCTCGACCCAATACAGAACACTTTACCTAATTAACACTGAATGAGATATACTTTAGTAAAGGAATGTTAAACTGCTTCAAGAACTTATACGATTCGATTTAACTCACAAGTTAATACTCAGTAACTAATAGTATTCGGACTAATCGAATTTTCCTCTTTTAGCAAAGATAAGAGAAAATAAGCCAGAAATAGATACTACTAATGATCACATCACATGGAAAGACATTTCAAAATGCGTGGTCCTTTTAGAATGTAACTAAATATAAGAATTCATAGATCAAGGGATAGAGATAATAACGAGATGGGACCTGAGCTTTTTACGTCGACAATGTGATAAATTAATAAGGTTCAGTGATTATCTTTGACTACATAAAATAAGTACAGTAATACACTATATACTGAAATTTTTCTGGCTATGGTACTTGTCGGGTATCTTTGTTCAGCTTGCATGTCTAGTATAAATACTAAGGAACGTAATACCGGCGGTGAATGTGCCTATTGATAACATCATTGTTTCTATGTGATTTGATTCGTGAGGTAAAAATCGAGCGGTTTAAGGTCTATTCTTAGGCACATTCATCCGCAGTATTACGCTCCCCAGTACTTAAAATTATTACAAATTATCATTTGTAATCTCAAAGTGTGTTTTCGTACTAAATACTACAACTATAGGTATACTATCGTACTAAATCTACACTTAGTATGTATAAAAACTTTTTTTCACATCTTAATAGTTTTCAAGAAAGACATAACTTTGAATTTTACTACAAGTGGATGCTGTGTAAGTGCTATGATGTCTGTGTACGGTAAACCATCATTGTAGACACTTTATTATATCTAGGCACTGCTGTAGCTGTAGGAGTTCAAAACTTAAGGGTGTGAGACAGCACTAGGGCATTAGGAGATATCTGTAAAATATTTTTTTTTAATTTAATCACAATTCAGACCGAAACATTCTCAACAATTGAGGAACCTGCAGCATCAACAAGCTGATTCCAACGTTTTACACTGAAATTAACTCGCTGTTAATGCAAGGGTCTCAATTAGGTCTTACTTCCAACTAAGAAAAAATGGGTTGTACAGTATTTCTTGACCAGAGTATTCCAAACGAACTCGGTCGGTTGGTTGTGTTTTAAGGCACAAGGCCCACCAAATGAACTCGAACTTTCAGCTGACATTTAAACGTCCATTTTCCTATCCGTCATCGCACGGATGCACATCAAGCAAGTCAGGACATGATGACTCGGCTATCGGTCAAGACAATAAAGCTACACGCAAAGGTCAAAAGGCACAGCCTCAAAGGGCAAACCAATATACGGAATTATAGTGAACCCCTCAGCGAAAGAATATATCACAAAAGCAAGTTCATATCTGGAAAAAAAAAGGAAAGTAAAATCGCCATATTTTCGTCGACAGCGGGATTATTGCCTTTCCCGATAGATCGATATCGAAGAAAATGATCGATATTTCCTCCCTCGATCCGATATTCACGAGTCGCACAGATGTAAACAAGTCAAGGGAAAAGTGCGAGATTGGAACACGCCTAGGAAGAACATCCCCGGGATTTTAAGTGGATTATCGACTGGAGGTAGAGAGGGGATGGAATCCGAAAAAAAGTTCGATCGCGAACTCTCCAGGAAGCTTATGTATTCATAAAACCATGGAGCAATTTGTATGCGTTCGCAGATAAATGTTCAGAGCCCCAGAAAATTCATTCGCATACGAGCGCCGAGGAGTTTTTGCTCCGTTTCAGAAACATGTCCTATAAGGACGGAGACATGGAATGGCAAAATGCATATTCCCGAAAGGGCCGTTTGAATAAATTGGGAAGTTTCGGAAGAAAATACTTTGCAGGATAGTATACAAAACAAAGATTTATTTCTAAAAAGGTTTGTTTGTCTATATGGACATATTGTTTCACAAAAAGTAATTTAAATAAACTAGTTCAGTAGGTAAAACATAGATCAGTTGAATAACTCCGCCCTAGATAAAACATTTGACCCCTGAGTAATCAATACAACTTTAATATTTTTTTTCTATTTTTTATAGTATATGTGTTTTTTTTTTCAATGTATTTTTAGTTTAGTTTTGTTTGTTCTTTGCATGCTTCATGCTTCCTCTCAAGCGTCATACTTTTTTTTCCATTTCTACAAGTACGTGTAAATAAAGTACGAATTGAAACAACCACCATATTCCACGGAAAATATAAGTTTCAGGTACTCTAATTTCTAGAAATCGATCACTCCATATACAAATAGGAATTAATTAGAAATTTTAAATACCACAAAAAATAAAACATCTAAATAAGTATTGAAAAGTAATAGTAAACTACGTATTAAAGTGTAACTAAAATGTATATAAATGGTATGAGACAAACTAATCATAAATAATAAGTAATGAATAAATAAATCCCAGAAATAACGTAACAACATTTTCTTCAATGTTAATTACAAAAAGGCAATCGCATATTTTTAAAAAAATGTGCCAAAAACAACTGAAGGGGAAACATAAAACAAATCCAAGAGAAAAAACATTTTGCTCATTAAACTTTCAAATCCCCGAAAATAATATAAAGTAAAAACAACTTTTTTTGTCACCTAAGCGGTAATAAGGTCCAACAAAGAGAGCATGATAACTAAATTAATGCCTAAACAAACATAATCCAATTAACTGGCGAGGAGCTTGATGGCGATTCCAATACATTTTGATTACTGCGAAACTTTCTAAAAACATTTCAAAGCAAAGCACACATAGAATTCTCCCCTTTTTGAATAAAAAAATTATTTGAATTCATAAGAGCAGATCTATCGATAACAAATAAATTTAAAATGATTTGGTTAGTATGAATTCCAACAGATAGATAAATAGATAAGACCCGAATAAGTTTTGCTAGTAAGTAACTAGAAAGTAGAAAATAACTTTAAATGTTTTTTATATTGTTTAATTCATTAAAGAAAATTAGTGATGATATAAATAATATAAAAATTCTGTTGAATTGAAACCCTTTCAAACACAATAACTTTCGTACAAAGTATTTAAAATATTAAATAGTAGAAATTGAAATCGGTTAAATTTAAACACCATTTGTAATTTATTTTACATCCCGTAAACGTAAAACTTTTAAAAATGTTTTTTTTTTTTTTAAATATAAGGTATGCTAAAAATATAAAAAATAATTTCAAAACCCCCACTATTATGGGAATTTAAATGTCACAAAAACCAATTTCAAAACTTTTAATGTAGCTAACAAATAAGAAATACGATTTTTTCTTTTTAACACTGATGGTATGAAAAAGTGTAAGCAAAAACACAGCCAATGGAATAAGGCAAATTTTTTGCTACTACAAGAATTTTATCCATTTTTGATTTCCAACTTATTGATACTCAACTTATTGGAATAAAAATTATAGTTTACATTTTTTGACATTTCCTGAAATATAATTTTTTTGTGGCTATTTATAAAAATTTCATAATTGTTACACAACTGATACAACTTTTGAGGACATATAAAAGTAGCAGTCCATGGACACGACAGCAACAACAACTGAGAGACTTTTGAGATGGATGAGAAATTGCATAAATACCATTATATCCTTTCAGCAAATCAATTAGAGCTCTCACCAACATATAGAAACTATAAATATGCAACATTGTGCACGACTCCAAAACCTTAAGTTACACAACCTACGAGGGTAGTTTGAAAAGTTCTCGGCCTCACCCAGAACACGCACTCTAATTCGCGCGAAATTTTTTCTCCTGTTAGAACAACTCTTCAAATGAGCCTAATTAAATTTTTGGGTTGTTCTGATCAGAATTCTGTTGTCGGGAATTTTTCGAATGAGTTAAGGTGAGCTTATTTTCAATAATGGAGAAAAGAGAGTATCGAGCTGTTATAAAATTCTTTTTAAAAGAAGGGATATCACCAAATGAAATTAATTCTACGATCGTAAATGTGTAAGGAGACTCTTTACCTTTGTTTTCCCCGTGAAAGAATTAGAGTTGAAGCTTTAACATGGTTGCAAGAGTGTTCTTAAAGAACCATGTGAAAAACGTTCAAAATGAGCCGCCATAACGAAAATCGTCGAAAAGTGCCCTCTATGATTTTAGAATAATGATGAAAGAAGGTGGGGACCTTTCTAATAGTCTAGGGATTTCAAAGGAGCGCAAAAGTATTTTTTGCACGAGGAATTGCGCGTGAAACCAAGCTGGACAAGATGGGTGCCGCGAATCCAAATTGTGGCTCAAAAATGCATTGAAATGACGACTTCATTGCGATTTTTGACGCGATTTACACAAAATAAAAGCGTTTTTTTACGTCCATATGCAGAAATAGACATAACTTAGAACTTTTAAGTAAAATAATAATCAATGCAATGGATAAAAGTCAGTTTTTTAGCACCAAAACGTGCTATCGGCTGGAAAATTCATGACGTAAGAATTCTGGGATTTCAGGGAAATTTTGTCAATGGATTTCAATGAGAAGGGTATGAATATAACAGCAGAATATTTATCTAAACTGTTGATGAGAATACCTGAGAAAAAAGACCCATTTAGCAGATTAAAATGCCATTTTTCATTAGAACAGTGCTTCTGTTAGCAAACGTTTTTTTGCGGTGGGAAAACTGAGGGATTTGGCTTAAAAATTTTAAAAGCACCTATCCTATTACCCAGATTTGGTATCTTCAAACTTCCATCTCTCCTCCAAAGTGAAAAATTTTCTCTCTGGTCACCGTTTTTCTTCGAATTAAGAAGTAACTGTGAGATGAATAGGTTTTTTCACGAAAATCTAGAACAACCCCCAAAAGAACGAAAATTAAGACAGGGCTGTCGTTCTAAGAAGTGAGGCAGCTTATAAGGAGGCAATGTTGAAAAATAAACCGTTTTTGAAACCATAAGTTGTTATTTTCATAGTCAGGCCGAGAACTTTTCAAACTACCCTCGTACATATGAAAATGCAGAAAACCATCAACAGAAGCGGAACCCCAAATAAAAATGAACCAACTTTCCTCAGGGAGAGAGACGGAATCTTTTCCTTCGCTTCTTTGTCGCGAGCCGCAACAGAAAAATAAAAAGACCAACTGGAACTAAATTGACCGTATGTTCATCGCTGTTACGAAATAAATTGCAGACAACGCTATAGGGGAAGACTGGAAACGACGCGACGGTTTAGAGAGGAGAAAGTCGGGAAATTTCGAACTACAAGGTCCTGGGAATTGCATCGGGTAGTAAGAAAAGATAGACTGAGAGGGGTAACGGAAATGGGAGAAAACAACTTCGAGAACGAATTTCTGTTGGAGCGCCAAATGGAGGTCTTATAGTAGAACACTATAGGATGCTGAGATTCAGCACATCTACCGTGGTTTATTTGATTCACATTAAGGGTTGGGTAACGTAACCATCCTTCTGTCTAGAGAAAATACGAGGTTTTCATTCTATAAAAGATGGGTAAAAAACAATCAGGTGATAATAAACATCTCATCAAAAAATGATTGGTCAGAACTGTAACGGACAGGGTGCTGGAGCATTGGAATCCTGATCCATTTAAAAGTCAATGCTCTATTTCTATTTTGATTTATTGGGATAATAATAAATATACAAATGTGATAATATAAAATTTGGATAGTATCATATTATGGATATGAACTCTGAAGCATATTTCCCTACGATAAATACATAATAAGAGCCGTTGAATTGAGTGGTGCAATTAAAAGGCGCTCTACCGCCTTAACTTTTAAGATCCAACTATGCGTTCTTTGATAAAAGTTGCTTATGTGTTATTTTTGATGCGCCATTAAATCCCTTATAGTTTCCACCATCTTTTTTGAAACACTTAGCATAGCAATGAAAATCTTGTCATGCATTTCGGATTTCAATATTAGAAGGCGATTCTTAGGTTCCTCATCAGAAAATATCGATTCTTAGGTGGTATTTGAAATTACTTTCAAGTGGGACTTAAAAGTAATGATACAATGGAACAGTTGTCATTGCTAACCTAATGTCTTGCAACAGAAGATGCAGTTTAAATTCCTTGTGCCCTTTCAGAAGTCAAGTTGCATTGCATATCTTGTTTACATTTTGAAGTACGCACTTCAATGAAATGTATTAGGAGAAACGAGGCTTGAAGTTAAATTAAGATTTCAGTTAAAATATTTCAAGCTTATAAGACATCTTTTCATCAATGTTCCGTTTTTAGTTACCCTTCTCACTCAAAGAAAATTACTCTCCAGAGAGAACTAAATCCACAATAATAAAGCGTTTCTCCCCCAGAAAAATACCCTACGCAGACTCAATGTTCAACGCCAAGAACCAGGGTTCTAGAGTAGAAGACCACCTATAGCGAACATACTTAGCATGTCGCCAGTTCGGCGGAAAGGTTCAAATAATCCTTTTAGTTGGTTAAAAAAGGAAAGCCTCTTTTGGCTTCGGTCCGGCTCCCGGACTAGACAGTCCTGGCTTCCTGTCCGGACCAGCTTTTCTTGTATTGATCGCGGGTCCGGTTGTTCCCCTTTATAGTGAGGCGCATTTTGTTGTTTACGCCACATGTCTGAAAGCTACGCACTATCTGGATACGGCTATAAATAGTTTTTCTAGAAGTTAAAATGTTGGCTAAGCCAGAGAAAAACCTTCGTTTAGTTTTTAATGTATAGATAGTGTCGTTTTAAGTTTGTTGTAGAACGTTAGGAAATTCATAACAGATGAAATTAAAAATAAAAAAGCTATTTAGAAAAAGTAAAGTCTAGTTGTCCAGTTCAGTACATAATCTCTGTAATGAAACATTCGAAATTTATGCATTATTTAAAATCTATAATAAATTATCAAAAAAATTATAAATTTCTGAACTTTTATTCGTTTGGTTTGGTAGTAGTTTTACGGTGCAAGAATCACGTAAGATCATATTACTGTAGAGACTTTCGTTGGGATTTTTCATGGCCAGTCATTTTTATTAGATAAGAACCTAACGGGCCAACTTTTCAGAAAATATTTGATTACATTTTTAATTTCTATACCACATTCTTATGCTCCCATTCTTTCTATATCATTATCTTCCTTAGTCAAATATATAAAGGAATACAAAATAGTATATAAAGGGCCTTTAGAGTAAAGTAAAAGAAAGGTCAGAAAAGGAAGAAAGTGAGTTAGCATTATTAGGGAAAATCTCTAAGCAAAACATAATAGACAAAATCTGGTCAACTAAATTGGACATGGTGGGGAGACGCATTACATACAATAAAAGGCTAACATAATTTCCAAACTAACAAACCAGTTCATGGGTCTCTATGTTGTACATGACTGTAATGAAGAAAATTCCTAAAATATTTAGCTGAAACTAAAAATTGAAAAACTATGTTTCACTATATGTAACACGAAACTTACGCACTGCCTCTACTCTCGACACAGAATGCGTTCTTATATAATAACCAAGAGACAAGAACAAAACAAAACCTCCATGAATCACACCATCATAAATGGAAAGGAACCATAACAAAGTTTTACGGGCAAAATCCACTTACCTAACACCTCATTCATAACGCCCCCTCCCTCTTATAAACCACCCCCTCCTTCAATGGTTATAACCGTATTATCCTCCATCCCCCAGTGAAGAAAAAAACACACACTCCACCTGAAGCAGTGGCGAGATAATGCAAAATCCGTGTCCCAGAGAAATTTCCGTAAGAATGTCCCACGTAAAGAAAAATGCGAATTTGAATTTCAAAGCAGGAGAGAGCTCCTGTGTCATTAGTAGCAGCTTGGGAGGCATTTTCGAGAAGAATCTGCTGCTTTTGACAACGTTCTTTGAGAAGAGGAGAGGTGGGAGAGTGCTGGCGGAGTATATTTCGAATTGAGTTGGCATGTTTAGATTGGTTTACCGCTTCTTTGTTGTTTTTTTCGGGTACCTGTAGTTAATTTCCCTGAGAAAGTAGGTAGAAAGAAAATCTTAGTATACTTAGAAGTAATGGTGAAGGATATTTTTAATATTAATCTCGAATTTTATCATCACGAAAAGACACTGAAGTTATCCAAACTGTTTCGAAATCTCAAATTTGTATAAATACTATAGATAAATTTGTTTTAAAAAAATATCAATGAAATATTATCAGGGAAAGAACACAAAAAAATAACTTTCGGTATTGGAATACTTATTTTCTCAAGTAATGGAAAAGACGCAAATTATTAAACTTTCATTATAAATTTATTATTTTTCAAATACATTTATTATGATGTCCCTTTTAAAATTTAATATCCCTATTGTACACTTCACATGTACCTACTCAAAGAACTATAACTGCTGAAAGTATCAAGGCCTTTTAATTAGCTAATTAAAAAACGAGAATTAAAATAATACTCTTAGATATATACTATATGTTACGGGCAATGTGATAAATCCGGGCATTATTAATAATATCTATACTATATATAAACAAATAAGAAGTAATAAATTCAGTTCAAAGAATAACAAAAAAATCTTGTTTTATACGTGATAAGATATTGTGATATCATATTAAACTTATAATTGTCTTTTTAAGTAGAGTTAAATTTAAAGAGCAATTTGTAAAGAAAAAGGTTTTAAACATTTTATTAACGCATTCCTCGTTTAAAAAAAACCGCAAAGCCCACTTAGCACCATCAAAATAACCCGTTAACAAGCACTCTCATGAAGAGAGTAATTTTCACGACACAACCTGACGGAGCCCTAAATTAGCCGAGGGAATAATTTTAGACTCGTTTTATTTACTCGGCCAAAGTCGCACGAGCGCCTTCACCACTGAAGAAAAATAAAAATGACGAAAACGGACAGAAAAAAGTCATTCATACATGAAAAAAATTCTTTAAAGCGGAATGCAAAAGTTCTGAACACATAAAGACGCTCACCAAATGGCGTCAAATTTAGAATAAGTGGAAAAAAGACATCCTCTCTTTTCAACACCACCACAGCGTTATCGTCTTGTTCCATTTTGTCACACCGGTGGACCATTTTTAGGGGATAAGGCCCAGAAAAGATTTTTCTCTCAATTCTTATCAATTTTTGCAGATGATAGGAGTTAAAAAAATTCGCATATTCAAAAAGTACCTATAGATTTATTCATAGTTAAATGAATGAATAAAAATTATATGAATGGACTAGTAATGGGATGGTAAGATCGATAGAGGCATTGTGTAGTTTAGACAACTGGGAATAATTTTCTAAATAACAATATAATATTTGAAACTAATTTGTTTTTGTTTGACACCTAAAGAATCACAAATATTGGCATCTTGACAATTGATGACATATCTTTAATATTAGGTAGTCGTTGTTGCCAATAGAGCTGTATCATCTGCAGAGATAAAAAAACAATGTTCATGTTGTCAACAACATCTGTTCTGATGTTTTTTTTTGTTGTTTGGTTAAATTTATAAAAGATATTAGATGTTAGTAAATAATAAAACAATCTAGACTATTAAATTTTATGTAAGTAAATATTTAAAAAACTTTTAAAGTATTTGTTTTGTGAATAAAATTTCTTTTAGATTAACTTTTGTGTCAATATTATTATAGTATTTATCATTTTTGGATAAATTTTACAAAATAGAAATTTTGGCATCTCTAGTCTAAGCCATGCCCGCACAACGTTCGTAACACGATGCTCAGGACAACCCATCCAGGAAAAAGCTTCATCACAAATAATGTGTATTTGATAAAGTTAAAAGGATAACCCAAAAGAGAACAAGTGCTTTGTGTTTGTTCTGAAAAAACATTCTCTTCTGCGGCAGCACGTTCTCCATTCCGAATGTGTACAAGATCGATCCGCTGATGGAACGGCAAAGAAACGTTCCAAGGGCAAGAAAGAGTTTTAAAAAGTTTTCTTGCAGGGGGAACATCCGTGGACTAATTTTTAAGGAACCAACCAGAATTTCGAGCCAAGACAAAGTTTTCTTTCACGGATCATTGGCATGAGGTTGTTTTCGTGACGGAGATATGATTTTTGTTCCTCATGCGATGATGGTACTATTTACTCTCAAGATTGGTTTCTGGAAAAGTTACTTTCTTTAAAGAAAAGTTTTATGGTACGTAAAAGATGAAAATCTTAACCGATTAAGTATAAACTCCGAGAGATACAATGCTTATCGAATCACGGGAAGTTCTATTTTAACATCAGAATAAATATTGAAATATATGTTTTTTTAGTATCTTCCTAAGACCATATTTTTATGTTGCCGTGCAAATCAATAAGGACAATTTTGTTCATTTAAAGATATATGTGGACTTTTAAGGGAAGAAGGGGAGAGGCAGTGTTCTCGTCCCCCTTCTTTCTTTTGTATTCAAACCAAAAAATGAGACAAATAAGGTGTCGTAGAGATCACTGCATCCATTAAAGTTCAATCTGACAATTCCCAAAGCCTAAAGAATAGCCTGAAGTGTTTTGCTATGCTGATGACGTCACGGTTTAGTAGCTGAAACCTACATCTTTAATAGTAGGGGAGCCCATGATGCTAAATGTGGATTTACTCGAGCGCGTCAGATAATCATAGGGGAGATACCTTGCATGCTTTTGAGTAACTCCACCAAATATAAGCTCTCCATGTTGGTGGGTTTGTTTAGAACAGCCCGTCAAAATTTGAAAGAAAACTAGTTACATTGGCATACTTGAGCGCGTCAGATTGGCTACCAAGACAGTTTACAACTAGTTGAGCCTAGTTTCCTGGCTACTAGTCTATAAACATTTTGTTTCGTGCATTTTTCTCAAAAAGAGCGATAGCGTCTTACCGGTATTGGCTTTACTCTGCAACTTTGTAACCCTCCCGCTCCCTTATTCACCGCTCAAATCGGCAGATTTTAGAAAATGTACACTTTTTAGCTGGTAACTAACCTACCTTATCTTTATCTGACGCTCTCGAGTATGTCCATTTAACTAATTTTTTTTTACAAATCTGACGGGCTGTTCTAAACTTACCCACCAACATAGAGAGCTTATATTTGGTGGAGTTACTCAAAAGCATGCAAGGTATCCCCCCTATGATTATCTGACGCGCTCGAGTTACTACCCAAAAACACTCTGGGCTCCCCTACTATAATACCTATTTATTACGAAACCTCCTTAAAAATATTGAAATTTATACGAGCTCTCGGTAATGTATTGCAATTTAAATTTTATACAGCACGACTAATTAACATTTTGGATTTTAAGGATTATTAATTAGTTTCATGAAAACTGATACTCATTCACACTGAAATTACTTTAACTTGGAAATTAATGTCAATAGTTGACTTAAAAACCCAAAACTAGACGCCCATCGCCATAACAAGCATGAATTTCCAATCATCTCTAGAAATCATAATCTCGGAAGAAAAAAAAATAATTTTTAGATATTAAACCAATATCTAGGGAGCGTCAGAAGTTAAAATAATACCACGGATGAAGCTTAATTTTCAGAAATTGATTTGAAAACTTTCAAATTTAATTTTCCCAAGCCAAAATATTTTCTAAGCGGCTAAGTAAACGTATTAGAGGAGATTGAATAAACTGAAGTTACATGATTGAAAATTCCCGAGGGAGAAAAATAGTTTACCTCCTAAATGCTTTAATAGCTTTTTGAAATAAATATTTAAATATTTGTCTTATGTTTTGAATATCAATAAAGGGAAAAATTAATGCGATGTTACAAAGGTATAAAAATAAATGTTAATATCAACTCGAAATCTATAGAATATTATATTACTTTTGCATTAACTATTCAGCCAAACTCCGTTATAGTAAACAGAAATTGGTGTCACTATTATTTTTAAATTGACAGATGGTTCATACAACAATTTCTTCCGAAATATTGCTATTTCTTTAAGCCGTTGAGGTTGGTTCCAAAAGTAGCAAAACTCTGTGAAATAGAAACATAATGATAAAAGTTAAACTTATATTTAAAATAATATTTACCTTCTGTGTGGAAAACTGGAAATTTATATAACGTATTAAATGTTACAATTAAATATGTTTATTGAAAACGTAGCTAAGATTATAAATTTCAATTCCATCAGACACTTTATTCAAACTTGAATTTTTGATTCTGGCGAAAAGCTCCATATGAGTTAAGTTTTAAAACGTATCTGTATTGAATGACGTTTGTTTTATATCCATTTGAATGTAATTTTCAATCATTTTTACAGCATAAATTATCTACATTATAAGAAGAATAAAATTAAGGGTTGTAGAGTTGTAGTTCTTTGATGAGTGGTTTATCTACTCCACTTAAGGAATCTGGCTGTGCACTTAGCAGAGTTTGAGGGGAGTTGGTGAAACACCCTGTATGACAGGCGAATATGTATCAATCGTCTACAAAATAATCCACAAAAAGGACGAGTGAAAGTGCCAAGTCGGTAAGGCAGATTGAGCCCTATACTTTTAGCCACTTTTGCACTACACACTATTCCACTCCCATGGGCTATATAGAGGCTATAAAAGCCTACTCTAAAGCTCACCCATCAGGATGGTCTAGCATGAATGATGGGTTGAAGAGGGGGTGTGAAGACGAAATTACAGGGGGGCGATTCATTGTCATTATTATCGTTTGGCGGGATGCGGGGGATTCGGATGAGGGAGGCGGCATTGATTCGGAAAAATGGCGGAAGTCGCCAAGCCGGAAGATCGATCCGGAGCCAACAACAGAAAAGGTCCACAACACCGCCTTTGCCTTGGCGACTATGATGGCGGGAATAGGAAAAACTTTTTGGTAAATACATACGAATCAGAATAAACATTTCGGTAAAGGAAACACAATGAATTTCTTGGTATAGTGCGACATGGATAGTTATAAGTTGAAGTGAACACAAAAAATAGTTTCAATTATATAAAACTT
Organism: Tetragnatha montana; assembly: GCA_963680715.1. Classification (NCBI taxonomy): domain Eukaryota; kingdom Metazoa; phylum Arthropoda; class Arachnida; order Araneae; family Tetragnathidae; genus Tetragnatha; species Tetragnatha montana. The sequence continues at coordinate 34,932,989 of OY796685.1, forward strand.
TGAGTTGAAAAACAGTAAAATTAATTTAAATTATTCACGACTTATATACAGAGATTCTATATTCAGGGAAGCAAAAGACCATTTTTTGAAGTTTCTTCTTAAAAATTTTAAATGTATAAAATTCTAACATTTGATATTGTGCGTAAAAGACAAACCACAAAATTAACATAGAAAATGTTAAGGCTAAAAGCGCTTTCACGTTTTACAAAAACAGCATTTCATTTTAGTATAAACGTTACGGGAAATTGATAAACTGGGCAATATTAATAATGCCCGGAATGAGGCAGGCAATGTGATAAATTCAATGACATTTATCAATGAGTATTTATTACTTTGCCCGAAGTACGCGGGCATTATTAATAACGCCCTGATTTATCACAGTGCCCGTAACATAAACACTGAATTCCTGGATTAAGGTATCATTCAACCCACTACTTCAATTAACTTTTTCACACATAAAATCCTATATCAACAGATTCTCAAATTTGAACGACATGGCACAGAATAATCTGATGCCTCCTTTAACGTATATTTCAAACTTTTGCCATCCAACACTCTATTCAACTTCGATAAACATTTCTCGATTCTACGTCTAATGGTCCCGACGAGCTTTAATTTCTGCCACAAACTTCGATCAGGAAAACTTTTCAAAGAGAGACGTGCGTACATTGCTAAACGGGATATATAGGGGGGAACTTTCCGCAATGAATCAATCTTTTAGAGATTCTGCGTTCAACGACACGATTTTCCAATTATGTGAGGGGAGAGAAGAGTTGGAAAGATTTCTGGTGTTTCAGTGTTAAGAGTTAGGTTCTTGTTAGGATATTTTCGGAAACGTTTTTTGATATAGAACAAATCGAGATTTATCGAATTGAAGTAAAACACTGGTTTGTTAGTGGTCAATTTATGAGTTCTGCCTTATAAAAAAGATGCTGGGTTTAAAAGTAAAATAAGTATAAGATATAAATAAGTGCGAAAGATTCAAAGATACAAGGTATACTTACTATTAACTACAAGGTATACTTACATTTTTAGTGAATGAAATTTGAGTAGTATAAATAGAAAGCTAAATGGGTGAGATAAAGGCAAAATTAATTTACTAGTTCTTTCTTTTTCTCAATTTAAGAACCAAGTTTTTGAGATAATTCTAATTTTAGTGACTCAGCAGCTACAAAACTATCAAGGTAGTTTTAAAACGTATGTCATGAAATAACCCTATCCATACAGCACTATAATATTTCGTTTGCAACGCAAATACGATACTTCATCAATTTTAGATTGAAAAATCTCTGACATAAATGGATTATGTCACTTAAAAACTTTTGACAGTACTGTTAGGTTAGTAAAACTGTATTTCCATTAAAAAAATATGTATTTCATTCAATGAATTTCACGTCAAATCTCCCTGACAGCAAATACAAGTCTTGAAAAATAAGTTTCATAAGATATAAAAGAAGAAGAGTTGGTTTGATAAATTTTCTGATTCTGATATTTACTTACAATTTTAAAACTGGAATAAAAGATAATTATATTCTTTCAGATAAAGTAAAAATAACTTTAATACATGACGCGGAATTAAAATACATAACTTGATGAAATTCAGAAAAACATAGACAAAAAAAAACTGTGTTATTGAATATCTCAATCAGTTTAAACAGTTGTAAATTTTGTAAGGACATTTCTGATACTTAATTTAAAAATAAAAAAATATATATTGCTCTTTTTGCTTAGTGACAAATTGTCTCACCATGCATGCAACGAATATTATATTTGTATAATAAAACACCACGAAATGCATGCACATTACATGTAAAAAAAATACTCCTAAACTTTTATTGAATTTTAAACCGATAGTTTTTACTACTTCAACAAAACCACACACGCAAAGCTTTTACGTTAATTAACCACCCGATTTAACCATTCATTTACACCTCAGCGCAACGAAATGTTAATTTTCTTTATACCGGAATCTCCTTTACCGCAAAATAATCCTTTTCCGTTGCCTAAGAGAAATCCCGGCGTTCACGAAAATAAGGCTAGAGATTCTATTGGTCGGAAGGGTATCACGTGTTCAGCGGAACGAACAAATCTCGTTACCTGAGAGTGGAACTTATAATAAGTGATAACATTAGTTAAATTGAAGAAAGACTCACTCCGGTGGGAATAAACGAAATTAAATTCGAGCAGGACATTTTGGTTTAGGGTGGAAAACAGTGAAAGGAATGTATGTATTAAGAAAATTTGATTCATACTTAAATAGAGATTTAATGTTTTCTTAAGTAAAGGGAAAAGAGGGAGAGCTTAATTTTATACTGTGACAGAAGTATCTTGACAAGCGGTTAAGAGGAGAATTCAGATTTGTAACGAATACATGACACATTATGAAACCAGCAAAGATTGCCACAGTTACTATGCACATTTTAAATTTGGAACGAAGTGTAATGGATACCGCACAGACATTTAAAAGCTTTATAAGAACTCCTTTAAATGCCCATATCTAAAAATATATTACGTCTATTGATCCTTTTTCCTTTCTTTTTCGATTGAAACATAATAAGTAACAATTTAAACGTTTAGAATAAAAAATTAAGTAGAAATATAGATATTGTAGAAAGAGTTAATGTGTAATAATTACATGCAATTGATAATTTGATATATATATACAGTCGCAGCATCATTTATACCTACTTCTATTTTGGTTTAAAATTTTTATTACACTTTTATATTTAAGGTACACAATAGAAATAGAGTAATAGAGTTAAGGAACAAGTTTAACTCAGTGGAAGTAGAAATATCTCTCTAAAGCTAAAGTAATTAAAGGCTAAACACTCTTTGACACAACTTTAGAAAGCAAAACAGTTTGAAACAACACAGGGAAGAAAATCTGGTTCTAAAACAGCTGGTCTCCATTTACAATCCCACAAGCAAAGAATGCATTTTTCCCACGTCCCAAAAAAAAGTTCACTTGTTGGACCCGTTCCAAATGATAACACAAAAATCGCTTTTTAATTGCCAAGAACAATTTACACTTAGGTTAGAAAGGGAGGAAACCTTCGGTGGGAACAATCTTTTTCAATTATAGTTTACCATGAAAAGAATGTTATTTGTAAAACAAATACTTTACAGTTACACAGAAAAAAGGCTTGTCCGCAAGCCAAACATGTAAAAAGACAAATTAACTAAATTATATATTTATATTGCAAAAAATTAAAGTAAATACGCATTTAAATGGCAAATTATCAAAAAGTAATATGATTTTTTAATTTTTTTTAATTATGTGTGTATTTAAATGTCACAATTAGTTTTTAATATTTTAAATAACTCATATTTCCATAAACGAATTAGTACTACAACTTTCCATATAAGCCGCATACTGATATTTGCATTGATTGATTTTCAGGATTTATATATGTACTTTCAAATTATATAATTTTAGGAAACTTTGTAAATTAATTCATCATTCAGAAAGAATGCTTACGTGTTAAAGTTACTTAAAAAAGAAAATGCACACATTTTTTGGAATTTTATATAATAAGTATTGTATAAAACTTAATTTCTACTCATTACTATTAAAAATAAAAGCTTAAATATTTCCAAGTAAAAAAAATATTTAAATCCAATGAAATAATAAAATATATACTGCGAATATAATTCATTAAGCATCGAAATAATTTTCGGCTTAAGAGCTTTTTCTATAATAACAACCTAGTTTAAATAAAACAGCAGAATGACTAATAGCCGATGTCTTAAAATAAACCCAAAACAAATTAGCATTCAATTCAAAAGGGAATTAAGCTATTTCGCGATCGAAAAAAAAATCATTACCCCACTTTCCCAGCCACACCTCCGTACATTAATATTCCGGTCTTTCCAAAGTGACCCAGGCAGCGGTTTTCCCTGCAACAACACAACACTCGCTGGAAAACCCGATTTACAGAGTCGGAAAAAAGGTTATTATTTTTCTCGGGTGCGTGTTTAGCGTTATCCCCTTATTTAAACACAAAATTGATTCTTAGGAAACAGCGATGGAGTAGAGGTAAAAGAATTCGATTAAAAAAAGCCTTCGAACATTTTCAATGCGTGCAAGAAGTTTTAATAAACAGAAAGAGACTGTTGTTGAAAGATATTGATAAAGAACCCGAGACTTTGAATTATGTAATTGAATGAAATAGAATGTAAAACAAACATACTCAATTAGGGAAACACAATAAAAGTAAGCGAAAAGTTTTTACAAACATCTAAAGAAACAGGAATCCTTTTTTAATAGATAAACTTTTACCAATACACGAAAATTGTTATGTAATAAAACAGCACACCGACATTTGTTTGAAACAGACAGTTTCTCCGCAAAATCCTTGTTTCAGTTTGCATTTATACATATTTCAAAAACTAAAATCGCATTAAAATTAGTCTCGAATTAATTTCTTTCATTACAGTGACGGCTCGTCCATATTAGGAGCACATGAGCACGTGAACCCCCAGTGAAAATGAAATAAGTCGATTAATCAAAGTAAATGAACATCTATTCCAACTTGTACCGTATTTAGGATGAGCTTCTAGCCTACCTTCTTTTTGAAACGTTAAAAAGAAAAATTTATAGCTAAAATTTTGAGAGCTTTCAGTGTTTTATGATTTTTTCGCCTTCATCGGCACACGTGCGACCGAGAAACAGGTAGGCAGGAAATCCTTCGCCGTGGAGAAGAAAATTCTTTCCTTTGCTGGCCGCTCTCGTCTTCCCGATAACACAGCTTGCATTTCTTCATTCTAGATTTATCTGCATATAATTTTTTTCACGCGTTTTCAATACTATTGTTTTTTTTTAATATATAGTTTTGTGTGTTTTTAAGTGATTTTAAAAATAAAATATTTTAGAGATAATTTTTTTATTAATCGTTGGAAAAAATATTTTGGGTCAAAATACAATTTGAAAGACAACCAGATTTTAAAAGGATTTTTAAACTAGATTTTCATGGTAAATAGTCATTACTTGTGTATTTATTTGCCATTGGTTAGTAAACCGATATGCTACTTTTGGTTGAATGAGTCGATTGAGTTATCTTATCTCTAAAACGTATTTTCTTACACATTAATATAAATATAACACTGGGCAACAATTTTTGACGAAGTTCGTGTAAAAATAATAAAAGTAGCTATTTCCCTTTGATTTCGACGTTCTGAACACGAATATCACCATAAAAATTCTGGGTTGTTCTAGTTTCCGAAATACAAAGGGGTTCATGATATACTGTGCTTAGTGCAGAAATATTGCAATTTTTAAAACATTGCTAATCATAAATTAATAATTTAGACATGAATATGAGTAATGTTTATTTAGAATGCCTTCAAGCATTCAGCACATGCAGAAAACATACAATTTTTTGTTGCTGACTTACAGAATTTTATCGTTATTTTGATGGAAATTATAGCATTGTGTTTCGCATGGATACAGAAGGTTTAATAGTATAAAAATGGACTGTGAACATGTAAACATGTAGCATCTGTGCAAAAACATTGTCAAAATTAAGTCTTATAATGATTTTGCTTCGCAATAGTCGTGAACTGCCTTCCATTCCCATTAAACAGGTATCGCGCATGAAAGATACTTATAAAACACCAAAAACCACCGACTAGAACCGGATTCTAATAGGATTTATCGTAATGATTTGGCGTTAAAATGAGAATTCACCGGAAAAAAATATGGGGCATTTCATTTTAAGGATACCCAAAGTGAATTAAACGAAGATGCATGCATTAAGATGGTTGCTTAACGTAATAAATATTTCCCTCCAAAGAGTTTTTAACTTAATTTTCCTTTCACTTGGCACTTAGGAACTCGGTAATCCGACGCAACAGACGAGAAATTCCTAAAATGCTTCTTCGCTAACAAAAGTGAACCCTCAAAATCGTTTGCCAGATGAAAGAAGGTCGTTTTCTGCTCCAGAGAGTTTGTTAGAAGCATCCCCCTGTGATGACCGATTACACTTTAAATGCCAAATTCCAAACGAGAACATCTACTAAAAAAAGCTTGAACTTCCTCTACCTCAGATCCCCATTTTTGATATTACATGGCCGGCCGGTTTAAGGTACAGGCGTTTCTAAACAGACATTTTTAAATTTCTCTCTCTTTTTTAAAAAACAGGAAAGTCTAGACTGTTTAATTTTTAAAAAAAAAAATACGTTTTTCAATAATTTGTTATTGTAGTCAAACTTTAAACGTGAGTTTTTATCCTAGGGTATAAAGATAGATTCACAGATAAAATTAGAATTAAACTTAATTTAAAACATAACAATAGTTAGATTTGACTTTACAAACGGCGACAGTTTTAGCATATTTCACAACACACATGTTATTGTTTTTAACTAAAATGATTGAAATATATAGATTAAATTAATCAAATAAACTTAACGACATCGCATAATACCAGGAACAAAAGAAATATTCAGCACACCTATTACCCACATTTCGTAAGTGCTAATTGCTCCTTTAATTATGCGAAAATTAAAACAAGCGCATTGAGAAAAATCCAATATCTGCTCTACATCTCATTTGTGAGATAACATAATTATCATTATGAAACAGAGACTAATTCTAACGAAATAACACTCACCCCGCAAAAGATGCAGTTGGTCTCTATGTATATCCTTAACTGCAGAGTGTCAGAACCGGCAGAAGAAACATGGGGTTACATTTAAAAGAGCAGAAGAAGGCCGATGAATCAAACCCTCTTCTCACTCTTGTTATGTGAGGTTTAAATATTGGGGTATCGTATCACAGTTAATCTAGAGTAAAACTAAAAAGTTGCTCCTCATTAAATACTCTTCAATCTGCAACGCTCGACAGAGCATAACTCGAGAATGGATATTAGACCACCTACTACTCGATTAACCTTGAATTAAACTAGGTTTGTGTGAGGTATTCAGAAAATAATTGACTCGTCTGTTTGTTTGATAACCTGAGGTTGATTTCCGGAATTGCGCAGATTGTTCTCATCAACCTTGTTATGATCATAATTATTAATTTTAAATTAATTAGTAATAAGAATTAAATTAATAATTTATTACTAATTTGACCACCAAAGTAAATCTTGTGTAACTTTGCCAAACATTTTATTCGCAATATCAAAAACAATAAGAAATTAGTAGTAGTAGTTAAATATTTAAGAATTAATATCCTAGACCAGAGCATAAAAATGTATACTTTGTTAATCGATAAAAACATACCTATAAAATGGTTGGTTGGATTTTTATGGCACAAGGGACATATTAGGCCCCCCAACAAACTGGGTTTAGATGTTCCAAACTAGTTACTTATGTAAGTAAAATAACATGTTAAGTGATGATTTAATCATAATTAGAAATTATAACACATGATATCGTTGTTATACAGGTGGGGGACGGTAACCACCTTTTATTATTCATTTTAATTGAGTACATAGATGGTTAGATACCTCAAGTGCATGCACAGATATTTAACGTACCCACCAGTAATACATACATAATATTGATATAAAGAGGTGTTTTTGCTTGGGTCGGATAGCTAATGTATTGAGTACCAGAGCATATTTCATTGAAGAAACTGAATAATATGTTACGTTGCAAAATTCTACATTAAAATAATTGGATGCGGAATATGTAATTCAGGTCCCTCAGTAATCGATGTTAAAACAGAATTGATATTTAAGAATGAAATATTTGACTTCACCCCCATGTTATAAACCTCTCAGATACAAAACAGGATCACAGGTAATTTCCTCCTCCCCATACTAAAACCAACCTGTCAGCACACATACCCAAAACAATCAACCGCCATATCTGCTCAAAACAACAAGGTGCAACATCTTTCGCCCTCCATTAACCGAAACCGCGATGAAAGAGCTCCAAGAGCAAAACGGTCGCTAGAAACCTCAAGGGAGGCATGATGATGATTCGAGCAATTAATGGACAGAAACGGAGAGAGTTCTCCACGATGAACACTCTCCTCCACTACGGGAAAAAGATGACGGATAGAGGAGGGAAGATGCAATTTTTCCGTTGTATTTTTCGGGTCAAGTACGTGTGGGGCTCCAATAACTCCTCCCGGGGAATTTTTAAGAAAAAACTAGAATCTATTCTGTATTTTTTGAGGGAGGATGAGAGAAATATTGGGTTTATCGGACAAGCGATGATAAATGCCCGTATTTGGAAGTTGCATTGTGTTCGAAAGTTGGGAATGGAATGTTTTGCAGGGGGTGGCTTTATGTGGCGTGAGAATGGAGTGGTTGTTGGGAGAAATAGAAATGGTTTCGGAGAAAAGTTAATGTAAGGTGTAATTGGTTTCTAAGGCAACGGATATGCTAGGTTGCATCGTAATGGTTGCCGACTCAAACTTGGGATTATAGTGGGTTGGTTTTGCGCTTGAGGTAGGTTTGCGGGAAAAGCTCGTTATGTAGGTGAATTATATTTAATTCAAGGAAATTCATTAGGAGAAAAAGAATTGCATGAATCAACAAAAAGCATTAATTGGATGTGGGGAAAATTAAAGAATTATCAAACGCTTTAGGCGATTTTTTATACACTTGAGGGTGTTTCAAGAAATAGTTTAATGGACAAAAATGCTTCCAAGTAAGAGTAGTTCTTTTTAAATAATAAAATAAACATAGTACAGATCTTTTAAATTAATAAAAAAGTGGTTTGTACAGAACTATCAAAAAGCATCTAAAAAACACTCGAATTCAAAAACATTAATCGTACCGCTACAACAACAAATCTATTCAGAGTTCCTATTGATACTTAATTCAATAATCTTCAAACTGTTTTGCTGTCTTACTCCTTCTACGAAAAAAAAGGTTTTTTTAAATTTCGTTTAAAAACAATTATGATTGAAGATTCTAAACACACTGAAAAGGAACACAATTTAAAAAATAAAAGTTTTTAAGCTTGTTATAAAACGGGTAGCAAGCAAAAAAAAAGGATAAAGACATTCTAAATTACTACTCGCCTTCCTTAATGAGAACAACGCGTTTGATGGAATTTTAATGACTTCCTATTTGAGTAAACTTGATAATGAACCACGAACTCCTGACCTAGTCAAGAAATTATCACACTAGTTGGTACAGCACATGTAAAGAACATCAGTGGATACATGTAACAATATAAGAACAACGAAATAAGAGAAAATAGATCATCGCCGTAAAAAATGTCGGAAAAATGAGAGAAACAATTCTCAACATTTAAAAACCGAAATCTGCATTCATTCGGACAGAAATTCATTGTATCCTGCAACAGCACAGGTAATTTTCTTTCAATGATCGGAGGGACGGATCAATACCCTCTCAGAATTCATATCGACAAGAATAAGGGCACAAAAGTTTCCACCATGAAACGTTCGACTCAGCAATCTTCCGAGAACTATCGAAGAAAATGGGATTTTTCTTTCTTTTCACCATTCTTCACATCATCATCAAAGCATAAAGACAAGAGATGATCAAAAGGTTATAATACGGACAAGGTTTTTTTCTACATCTGTTCGAAAAATTCATGAGCGGAAACTATAATATAAACTAGAAATGGTATGGTCGTTTAAATACTTGTTATTTAGTAAATTTTACAAATTTACAAATGAGGTGGTCCACTAGATACGAAGAGCAAACCTTCCCAATACAAGAGAAGGGGTCGAGAACGTTAGTAAACAAGACGCTCTCGACCCCCTCTCTTGAATTGGGAACGCGTGCGACCCCATGTTTTTGATCGAGTTTCTTTCGTCGCGATTTTTCCTTTTCACTATGCGGAGGCCCTAAATTAAAAAGTTTGCTTTGTTTTGTGTGACATTTTTAGTGTACAAATTACAAGTTAAATTTTTAATTTTTACTTACTGTACAATTCCCACATTCTTTATGATTTTTTTTTTATTTGATAGAGATGGTTGAAAAAGAAATTTTGTTGGAAATTTTTTTTTTTGATTCTGATGCTTAATTACTTTTTTATTAAATTTCAAAATTAGTCTTTTAAATAGGGCGCGAAAATGGCTGCTACGCTGCTTTTCCTATGGGAAAATGCTGTAAAATGTTCACGGCACTTTTTGTTGTACGTATTCTCTACATAAAGACCTTTTCTTCTAGTTATTATTTGTTTTTGCATTTAACTTACTTTTAACTTTAAGATACTTCCAGATTTCATCAGTAGTAACGCACCAAAAATTCACTCGCGACCCACAGTTAGGGAAACTCTCTGCCCCAAAATCCTTGACCTATTACTAAATATAACGCAAAAATATTATACCAGTATCCTAAGCACTTATCAACTTATACAACAAGCACTCAACTCACAATGAAACTAAAATGCAGCATCTTTTCGCATTTTCTAAACAACAAAAAACGCGCAAACAAGACTCGAGCACGTCCTAATAATAAAGGCCGCCGCGTCTGCATAAATAATATCTTCTTAATTTTCGAATGGCGTGCAGACTGTTCGATTTTTTCAACCCCTCCCACTAGACGAGAAAGTGGTCAATAAAGGGGGGTGACACAACAACAACAACGGCCATTGGAATTAATTCATTATCCCTTTCGGAATGACACAATGAATGGAAATGTTCATCAGAGCAAGAATTTAGGATTGGGCGATAACCATTAAGAGTAAAGTAAGAAGCGATGAATATTCATTACTGTCAAACTCCTAAACAATGCGATTAATAAAGGCGTAAGGCGTTTCTCGGGCTGTTTTGTACTACGGAACTCTCAGTTGTTTAATTTTTCCAGAACGTTAGGCTTAGGAAGTGTCAGGTCGTGTTATTAGGTTCGGGTGTAAATACGTTACGCATATGCAAATTTCGCTTGTAATTCACGCTTTGTGGAACAAAGGGAGGATATTTAAATAATCTGATTCTACAGTTTTGAAAAAAGGTTTGGAAAATAATAGTTTGAGGGAATATTCTGTATGGGAAAAAAATTAAAATTAGTGTTCGAGTAGTGGCACTATTTTAGAATGAAACTTTTTTTAATGGCGATTATTCGTAGCTTAAATTAAAAGTATGATTATTTGTTTGTAATTCATTCGTAAAATTATGGAAATCACTAGGAAAAAAATGCTTTTCTACCACTCTAAAAACGCCGGTCTTCTTTCTAGTTTCGAGAAAAACCGGAGAAGAATATTTGGTAAGAATAGATTTGTTACTTAGTTAAGGATTGCTTAAATTTCCCACAAATCGATTGGGGATTACGATTGTCGGCTTTATTGACATGGTGTACGGCTTCACCTGGTCACAACACGATTGGCATTTGGTAAAGATATAAAAACCTACATGAAAGCAGAAATTACAGTCTCAAGACAGTTTCTATATCAGCTATCACTTATGTTATATCACAGACAAAAATCTTCATATCAGATAAACTACAATTTAAATTTAGAGCAACATTTATCAAATTTTTACACTACACTTTATCAAACGCTTTTTACACACAAGGAAAACTTCAAACAACCCAAACCCAAAAAAGAGGGAACAAACTGCATCAAGGGCCTAACAAGCCCTTCAAAAAATTCCGGAACGCACTTTTGAAATTCCCCAGCATAATTCCATTTACCCGTCCATTATTCAAGCTGGCATCCGCTCAAATAACGCTACGCAGATAGATAGTACGTGTCAGACGAACAGTTCAAACGTCAGCTCGCATTAAACAAAAGAGAGCTGTGGGAACCAGATACTTAACTATTCTGAATAATTCATCTTCATACAAATTTAATTACCTTTTGCCATCATGTGATGGGAGCAATGAACGACAAATAAGTTAACATCTCCCGCTCGCCCCATAGTATTGTTGGATTCATTCCCATCATATGCTGTGTCCATGCAGAGTTTCGGAATTTTTAATGGAGGACCTTATTTCCTGAACTGACCAAAATCCCACAAATTGGCAAGAGGCAATGCACAGGTCAATATGGGTATAACGAACTTTTGAAAGGATTTGGGCTGCCTTTTAAAACATCTTAACCGGCTTATTGAAGCCCCACAAGGTGGGAATGAAATGTAAGAAATGAAACTTGGTCAATATTTTTATTCAAATTCTTAATACACACTCTGTTATTCGTGAAACAATACGCAGTTTATAAAATTTAAAAGAGATAGTATTGGTATTTTTCTAGAGTACAAATGTAAAAAAAGTTAATAAACACACAACTCTTAAAAAAAAAAGTTCCCTGATTGAAATTTTACAGTTAAATTTCAAATAATTTTCAAATAATAACAAAAGCTGTAGGAGTATTCATGAAATTTTTTCAGATATTTCCTGGTCATCACCAATAGAATTTAAATAAATAACAAATGTTTTTCTTTATCAAAAGCAAAAAAGAGATGCTAAAATGAAAATTGGTTATTTACAAGGGTTGATCCGTAGAAATTTTCTAGGTTTTAGCAAGAATAAGCAACTTTTCCTCTAATATTCTTCGAATTTGTTTTTTCATTCATTTATTTTGGTCAAGTTAAAATATCCTGATAATTCATCGTTACAAAAGTATTCCTAACACATGGAAACCATGCAAACATATTTAAAAAATATACATAAAAACATAACAAAACAATCGCTGCATAAATAGTCTGAAGATCAGTTAAAGTTACAAAGAAAATATACACGATAAAATCATATATGACATTTTTTAGATAAAGTATCACACTCATGAAGATAGAAGATATTCTTCATACAGCAAAAGTAGGCAGACAAGAAAGTCGTGATGACCATGATGGGAAAAAATAATCTGGACACAGACAGAAACAGGGTTAATTGATAGGATTAAACTGAAGAGGAAAAGGCGAACAATAGAATTGTTTCATGAAAATGAAGCTACAAGTATTTTTCTTGTGGAACATCTTTTAAACAAACGAATTTTTTAATGAAGGAATGAAATCTCTTAAATAGGAAAATTTTGGGGGGGAACTGGAATGTAGCATCATTGTTTCTTATTTAAATCTTGAATATTTTGTTTAAATACAATGGAGCTCATTTTTTTTTTTTTTTTTGCAAAAAGTAATGCGGTTCTGCACAAAGTCTCATTAAAGTAGTAATTAAATAAAATCATATTTGCGAAATTTAATGCAATATAATTTTTTCTTACTTTTTAAATGTTTTATGTACCCTTGACATTTGCAATGTTAAAAAAATTACCTAAACTTCATTATTTATCAATACACGTGACACTAAAATACTTGATTTGAATAAGGGGAAGGCTTTTAATAAAAAAATTACAAGAATTTGTGCATAGCATAACTCTTTGGGTTTACTTGAAATATGAAAGGCATTTTCTGGAACATAAATTATGTATTGTTCAACCTCTTTTCTGCTTCATTTTTTACGAAAACAGTGATGAGATTTGAAAAACAAGCCCCCCAGAGCAAAATTTTTCAGCTTCAACATATACGATTCTAATCAAAATAAGTTTCAGTAACAACATAAGACCGGTTTCAATGAGATTGAAGAGATGTATATTTTGTGAATGGGAAGCTATTTTATTCGCATGTCAATTACCTTAACCCAGCCACCTGCGAATCGGGGTCGTTATACCAAACAGGTTTCATTTTAAGACCCGGAACCCAGGAGATTTCTTTGAAGATGATTTCGGCAAACATTTATTCAAACACTGAATAAGAATTTAGGAAAGCCAAGGCTAGGCATTTGTATAAGCATGAACTGTCAAAAGGTTTCACAAACATTTAAAACCAAGCATATAATTTTACAACACGATTCAAAGTCATGAATAATTAGAAATATAAAAATGTTTGATAGGAATAAATTTTAACTTCACAATAACTTTATTTTACTTTTCTAAATTACTTAATTAAATTATAGTCTATTTTTCTAAATTACTAAGAGATTAACAAATTAGTCGTAGGGAAAATTTGTTGATCAAAATGTTTTAAAAGTTAGAAACGGTTTTTTTTATTAATTCTAAGGGTGAATTTTTGCAATATTTAAGCTTTTACACATAAAGTAATATCAATAGGGTGGCCACAGTAAAAATAAATCTTACTGATTCATTTCGTTGTAATAATTACAACAGTACCTATTCAAAACAGTGAAGAGGAGCAGATATACTGATTCTAGAAGATATCAATGAGAAGGTTGCGTCTTTCCAAACAAGACTGGAGTTATTCGTATTTCAACAGATCATGATGACATTTTGAATATGTTATGTAAGAAAACCTTAAAATACTTAGCTGGAAGTATACCTTCAGACAAAGAAATATTTTCTTAAAAGCTGTATTAATCTTTTATTTAAAAGAAAATATTCGAAACTGTACTGTAACTTTCTTAAGTGCTCCCCCCTTGGATACTCTCTAGGAGTACCAAAGATTCTGCCTAGTAGGTTCATGTTCCAGTAAAACTGAATTGGGAACCATTTTTGCTCTAAGTCTAAGTTAGAGCAACCTGCACCCCCCAAGAAGGATTAAACCTAAATCCAAATATTTATGGTTATACCATTTTTTTTCTTTCAGCAGCTCAATTGTAGTGCAATATGTAGAGTTTTAGTACTCTACATATTAATATAATACATATAAAAACTAACTTTAATTAGTTTTACTTTCTAAGGATCAACAATAATGCTCAGAATACCCGATACCCTATCAAACACAGGGTATAGTGATTCGACTTATTTAGTTTTAAAAAGTTCTTTTCCAAAAGTTTCATTCAATAAAAGTAAAAAAAAAATTAAGTTAATATAATCCATTATGGTGTGCAAACTGGGTACATTGATCTGACTTTTTAAGTTTTAAAAATGTTCTTTCCTTTCCCACAAACATTTTTTTTTTAAATGTTCTCGTTGTTTTAGAAACAAACCAATAAGGAAGACATCCATAACAATAGTTGTTTCCCTTAAATTTTGAGGTGTAATTAACTATTCAAGTACAAATACTGGTGAAGTTATACCCTACAAAGTGCAAAAAATATCTTCTTACCTCGTCAGGTGTCTACGACCAGTCTACAGCACATCATCCCACCAAGGGAACAACAACAACACGGCTACGCCAAACGTAATCCACGCAAACACACCAAAATCTCCATAACCCACACAAACAACAACAACAATCACAGTGTATCCCTCGCGAACATCAACACGTTCTACTATTTACACAAGAAGCGGCGATCAAAGGGGTAGAGAGTTCCGAAAACCGGAATCCGGCACACCATAAACACAAAAATCCGTAACTATCCGAAGGTGGTCTCGACGACCTAACTACCGGGGCCAATGGCCGCACCACCACGGCAAGGCTATTAGCAGCGAGGTCTTTCTCTATCCAATCCGAAAGGTGTGCGACGGTGTTCTTTTTATTTTCTCCCGCGCGCGGAGAGAGAACTTATCGTTTGTTCGCAGCAGCAGAGAGAGGGGTTGAAAAGGTCACGAGATGAGGAGCGAGGGGATGGATGGAGACGGGATCGGCAGCGGCAACGTCCGTCCCGCGGCGGAGGCTTTGATCTGCTCGCCAAGGGCCGCCCGCCAAGGTTTTTTCTTCGCCAAGGCGCTGTTACGTCACACGCGATGGAGAGTCGATGCGATGTCTCCGGACAGGAAGGTCACTTTTGTTTTAGTTGATGGTGAGGTCTGCTGCATCCGCATTGTTTTTTTTTTTCTCTTCTCGACGCTCGCTTGAGAAGATGCGGATGCGGGGATCATTTTTGAAGAATAAGGGAATTATCTTCCTCTTCTCTTCCCTTTGTGTTTAAATAACTATTAGTCTTACGTTTATTAATATGGCGCCCCTTTACAAATCTCACACGATTTTTTATACACAATTCAGGGTCAAATGCAGCTTCATCAAAGTGTGAGAACTAATGTTTCACAGAAAAGATACGTTTTTGTCAATTTATAAATGTTTATTTCACGTCAAGTTGTAATCCATTCGTTTTGTTTATTGATCAGTTTCATACTATTGCTAGTCTTTTTTTATCGAAGGAGGTTGCGGTTAATGTAACCCTAAAACGTGCCGTCCACAGTACAAAATGGAGCAATAATAGGTACTCAGCCGTCTTCCGTGGAAAAACAAGCTATAAACATAATTTGGCTACTAAGAGTTTAGTCACGTTTTTCAAAACAACTTTCCAAAAAAGAAATCGCCGGGGGACTAGCGTTTTAATTACCCTTCCTAGGTATTCCCTTTAACTATTATTCAATTTAGACAGGTTTGATGTTATTTTGTTCCACAACCCAGGTCAATGGAAAATAATAGTGAAACAAAATTAACTCTAATGAACTGTTCCAGGTATTAAAGGCAGCATTCCTACAAGTTTTCCTAGAAGTGGCAAGTAGATATTTAATAATACATGCGAATTACAACACAAGAAACTATGTGGTATCCCTAAAAAATACACTCCAACAGAACAAAAGCATTTTTAACTTAAGAAACACATTTTGAATTGAAATGCTCTCACTTTCAGGTAAAACCTTAAGAACGAGGCCTATCTATCTTTCCTGCAACAATGACGATCTTGCAGTGAAAAGGAATTTACAAACACATTTTATAAGAAAAATAAATCCAAACATAGAGTTACTGTCATAGCTTTCTAATGAAGTAAGAAATCCGTTACGCACATGTTTTATAAGGACTTTCAATAGAACATTGCATTAAAGCTTTTTTTTCCTTGTTTTAAACTAAATCACTAAATTAATTATAGGTACTATTAACTATCAAGCACTCCTTGCATTTCGTGCTCTAAATTTTAACAGCTAATGATAGTAAAATATTACTATATGGAGGTAAACTCTCTCTCTCCTAAACTCTTTTATTTCGCTGCCAAACCGGATCCAAGCAACCAACCAACCAAGTTTATAACAGAACACAAAACGCAACCACCCTTCCGATCGTTCCTGCAACTTTCAGGGACGTTAATAATTCTCCGTCCCGTCGCAGCCGCTTTCTTTTCTGCTGCTTTTCCTCGACGAAGAGACTCTTTAAATATTGAGTGATTCTCGGCGCGCTTCAATTTTAATGCGGCAACAGCGACGGCGAACCTCGAATTAAGAGGCACTAAATGGATGAGCGTGCAGAAAAAGTAGCAGTACCCATTTTCGGTAAAAAGTGGCATGAAGAGTTTCTTCTTAATAGACGTTAAGGGCCATATGCAACTTCGTGTCAACCAAATAAGAGGGGTAAAAACGAGTGGTCACGTGTTACAATACACGAAAAGAGAAAGAGTTGTTTGTTTAGCAGAGTTTAGATATATTTTAATGGTCTTAAGTTAAAATATAATTTGAATAAATAATAATTTGTTTTCCTAAAGTTGAATTCGGCTCTAAGGGACGAATGCAGCTGCATTCGTCCCTTAGAGCCGAATTCAACTTTAATTCAACTTCAAGACATGAAAACGAGTCAACCAAGTATCAATACGTGCCAACCAAGTAAACGAAGAATTTAAAAAAAAAATTAAGTGTTCAACGCATCCCGTTTCATAAACACATAAATGTTAACCTAGAATATTTTCTTCTTCATATTTTGCCAAAAGTTTCTCCAGTTTTTAGTTTTAAACCATTTTAACTGAAATATATAGCCCCGTTTATTTGGTTGATGCACGTTTTTGATTCGTTTTTTCTGAAGCAGCTGCATTTAGTCCTATAAGAGTTTAAATGCAACATTCAATGTAAAAGGGGGGTCATGAAGTACGATATTTGCCCCTTTTCAGCATCGAGAGGAGTAAAAATAATAGAGAAAACCGTACCAAAAGTGAAACGTGGATACCAAAGGAAACCCTTGACTAGCATAACGCTTAAACATCCATTGGATCAGAAACTGGAAGGCATGAAACACTGCGATTCAACAATAAACAGGAGAAGCGGTGAGAAATATCTATTGTTGTTGTCGTCGTTTCCATATTAAGTAACTATATAGAGCTAAAAGATATCTATTTTTATATGTAACTAACATATTTTGAAATTTTATTTCGGAAAGAGAGGAGAAAAAGGACAAAATATACAACGGGGAATGCAACTATAATCTAAAAATAACCTGTTGTTTTAACAGACATTCAACAATAACAAAATGTCTCCATTTTATGAAAAACAAAAGTTATTCAGTGTAACTCAGCGCAAACTCTAAATAAAATTCATTGTTTTAACATAAATTCCACAGTACTTTTAACAGGAAATTCTTCCCCCATGTAAAACAAATTTGCTCTGTAGTCATTTAGCGACTTGACAAAAAAAAATGGATATTATACCATTTATTAACGAAACCGATTAAGTCTTTTTAAGTACTTTAAAATTAAATAATTTTCAGAAACATCTTATTCCCTATTGAATTCTGATGCACCGAGCTCTCGAATGACTACGGCAACTCGACCAATCATTTCAAGCTATAAAACTGTTCCCCACCTAAGAAAATCATCTCATAAGAATAGAACCTACAAGGATAAAAGCTCATCCCGTTCCTTTGGATGGGCGCGGTGGCTTAACACCCATCAATATTAATGGGGGTAGCTCCCTGGGGAAGAGATGACCGACAGAGGGAGAAGTTCCGCCTGTCGCCCCTCTCTCTATCTCTGTGGGCAGTCACGGGGACTTTTCTGGGACTGATTAATGGATTAAACGAAGGTGGTAGCAGTGACATTTCATGAAGCGTAATCGTTTATGGTAGTACCATTTGAATTTGGAATTAAAATTATAAATAATGGGAGATAAGTAAGGATGTGAAGGTTATACAAATCTTTTTTTTTAAAGGAATTTTTAAATTTGAAGGATAAGATCTTTCTCATGTTAGATAGTACCTGTTGTGGTGAAAATAATAATAGAATAATAATTGAGAAATAATAGGAGCAACTATTTACCAAATTTTAATTTTTCTTTCTAATGGTTTACATTTTTATTCGGAATAGAAATTTTCAAAACTTATTAAACAGTGGTACACTGATGTGCTTTTTTTTTCAATTTTTTTACCAAAATGCGCTGCTAATTTTTTAAAAACTAAATTAGTTTTTAAGAGAACAGTCTAAGATAGATATTCCACCAATACTTGATATTGAGATGTTTTAAGCATGAGAGAATCAATTTACATTTTCAAATTATACGAAGATTTGTTACTACTGATATAAACACAGTGCCTACTTGAAATTAAGTTATTTAAATATGTGTTAAATGTTTTTAATTCTAACAAATATTCCTGCGTTAAATCAGATTTATCAAACATATACTTATAAAACATGACTTCCAGCATCAATTTAAACACAATAAGAAAAGGAAAAATCTTAAAAGTTTAAAATTTTTTCTAGAAATTATGTATGGACTGTAGCAGAACACATACAATTTTTAAAATGGACCCTTATTTAAACATAAAATAAATCCCATTGTTTATTTACGAGACTTGATTTCTTCTAGTTGTTCTGCAGCATAAAAATTTATATCAACACGGAAAAACATTTCTCAGTTAATTGCTTTATGTGTCACATCACAATATTAGGAGACAAATGAAATAAAATTACAAATGCATCACTAGATTCTCCATAAAACAAATTGCCAGAAAAAAAAATGGAAACTCATTGACACCATGAAAATTTTAGCTGACTCTAAGGAAAAATATCAGGCCATAGGTTCTGAATAAATCTTTTTATGGCAGAAAACCAAGTCACAACCCTCACGAGTATTTATCGCAAACTCGATAAAGTGCAGTTATGTGACTAACTTCATCCATATTTACACTCACTACACTCGGGAAAGGCCAGAAATAGAAACTCAAATAAATCATTCACGTGTTTCTCGAAAATTTCCCGAACGAAAGAAAAAAAAAACTTTTTCTTTTTTAACACAGTTCTTGGCTCTGGTTTTCTTATTATGTTGCCCAAGGAAGGAAACTCGGAGTGCACAAAAAATCGTAGTCGAAATACTTAGAAAAGAAGAAAAATCATCCCAGGACCATTCTGCCGTAAAAAAAAGGAAATGCTAATTATGTGTTTTGTTTCAACTTCGAAGTTTCATTTCCGTGAGATGGCAACAGTAATTTCTCGGAGTTGCTCCGGAAGAGAATGGCTTCGTTTGAATATTCTCAAGAAGTGTTCCAATTTTCAAAAGGTTTTTTTTCACTTCAGTTAATTAAAAGCACAGTTGAAAGGATTTTCGACACTATTTTTTTAAGTTAACTGATGAACTAGGACGTTAAACAGTTCTTATAGAGCCTAATCGTACATGAAAAATATTGAACTAATAAAAAACACATATCATAGAATTTTTTAAACACGTAAACCGTCATCATTTACAAGCATTTTGCTTTCGAAATATTTCTATAATTAACAATAAAAATTTTTTGTTATTATTATAATTAGAATAATAATATAGAGCAGCCTCTTGGTCAGTGAAACGGGAAAACATTAAATGATGACGGAACAGATACATGAAAGGTTGACAACACATGTTTGTTGGTTTTAAAAAGTAATTAGGATGAGAGGCAACATAGTAATATATTGATTTCATTTTAAAATAATATCAATGGTGGGAGTACTATACAATAGTGATATAACTTTTTTATTTAATTTAATACATAAGTGAATAGTCAACCTGGTTTCTACCTCCGACTAGAGAGCATTCCACTTTTCATGGTAGGCAATAGGAGAATAAATTTAAGATTAGATAGTGCGGATTTCGAATAGTCGGGATTTCAATCTTGAGGGATTTTGACCGTCGGGAAACTAATCTGTCGGGAATTCTGTTTGTCAGAATTTTAAACGGAACAATGGGCACCCATATGTTTGAATTCAGAAAAATTTTGAAAGAAACATTTTTGCGAGTTAGCCAGTCAAGTCCATAACTAGATTTGTGTTTCTTTTTTTTTTGGGAGGGACGGTTGGTTTATAATTATTTCGAAGGGGTCCCTCACGTGTTACTTAATGTAAAAACTTAGTATAAAATACTGGAGTTTCAAGCGAAAGGGGTCCTCTCTGAAAGAAGGCTAACTGATATTTTTAATTCTGCGAGATATTCTTCTCCTAAGGCAAAATATGCAAACTTTAATATGTATCAATGTGTCCCACAAGAGTATCAAAGTTATCAATTTGCCCCAATATTTTTTTTAAAACAAAAACCTTTATTTTAAAAAAATATTCAAAGGTTACTTAAAATTTGAATACTATCTCCTCTATAGGTAACAAAAATGAACTTGCTTTTGAAATTAATAGATCTCTGTATTCAAAGTAGAATAGCGTCAGCAAGATTTTAACATTTTACATTGGAATTTACTTTTGGAAATTTTTAATTTTTGACGAAAAAAACCTCAGTTTCTCTTATTAAAATTTATTAACTTACAGCAACGTTTAACAGTTTCGGATATAATGTTTATGCATGCAAAGGCACCTTTAAGAAAAAAATTTCACCTAAATAACCTGGATAGTTTTTGAGATATTGAAAATCAATCAATATATCCCTTGTACCAAATCGCCCCGCTTTATCCTAATATATAAGAAATCAACATTGAAAGGAATTTAATGCTATGAAGACCAGATAAAAATATTTGAAATTATATCTTATCTTGACCTATTGGTGGAGCAACGTGATATTGGTTGCTCCACCACAGAGAAGAATTTAATGACGTCAGCCATCAACAAGAAGCGTTAGTGTTTATGATCCAATCGCATTTTAGTTCTAAAACAATATACAATCGAATCAATATTCGATCAATGAGAAATCCGGAAAATTCCCAAGCGGCGATAACGCAGCCAAATCTAAGAACCCGAGCACCTGTAAAGGAAAAGATCACCGTCGGACATTTGGATTATTTGGGCTTTTTAATCAGTCGTGGCGCCATCTAGAATCGCGTAATGAAAACAAGTACTAACATTAATTTCTTGAGGGAAAATAAGAAATAATTGAACAAGAAACTGTGGGGAATTTAGTAAAGTGTGGAATATTTATAAATCTTTAAATAAAACAGTTTTAAACGCTATGAATGACTTATTTTCTTACATTAAAAGTCATAATTTATAAATATCCTATGACTCCTATCCTCCAATGACTTTTTGGATCTGCTTATGACTCAGTAAAAAACCCATCATTAATGTAACTTAAATCCTTTTATTAACTATCAATAGATAACATTTATCACAAGATATGACTATATATAAAAAAAAATCCAACAGAATATAGAGGACAATTCTTATTTTCCCCCTTTTTTTTTAAAAAAAAAAGTTTTAGAGAAATTAGGACTACAAACTATAAAGAAATTTAATTTAAGAGTCCAAAAGAACAACAAAAATTTAGAATTACAATAAAGAATAATAATTCCATGTAGCCATCCATCCATGTATTCCATTTCCTAATACTTTAAAGAGTAATTATTTTTACAAAAAAAGGAAAATGTCCAAAAACCCAAACTACAGATAATAAAATTTTTAAATAATGAACATAAAATAGTGATTTTCATTAAACTTCAGAATTTTTTGTGATCTAAAAACACTTAATTTTTTTTTAAATTACACGAATATTTAAGTTTTAAAGTGTGGAAACCCATTACATTACTGACTCATTTTTTCCTGAAAAACGAACATTCTATCACGTAAAGGCAGTTCCGAAAAGAATGGTTGCCACCCTCAACCCCTGGAAAATTCCAATTTCACTCTCCCTAGTCATCCAAAAAATGAGAGAAGAGGTCACGCGAGCATTTTTTTAAACGAACAAAAAATGGAACATTTGAGCACGCGCGAGCAAGTTATGGAACGATATTTATTTACACTCTTCCGACTTTCTTCCATTTTTCATCACTTTCAGACGATTTCTTTTTTATTTATTTCGTAATTATATTTAGGTTATGGAATGGCAACAGGACAGTAAAAAAAATCCGACTCTGCGGTAAAGTTGATTTTTGACATGATATCGAGTTTCGAAGACGGCTATTTTTAGGTTATAGTGCGGTGTCCAATAAAATTGGCAACAGTTTAGCCGGGAGGAATTTGTTGATAGTTTTCTTATGTGCGTGCAGTGTTGTGCATAAACTGATAGACATAACTACATAATGCAGTGGTAGTGGTTTCATTTTTGGGGGTCCATAGATTTATTTTTTTACAGCAGTTTAACATTTATTTTAAGTGCATACAACAGTCAGGAAAACTTGTGTTTTCCGGAATGAAGGGAAAATTTTAAATTTAAAAAATGGAAGAAAAACCTAATAGCAGTGACCAAAGGAATAAAAATGTACTTTTTTCAGGTAAACTGCTTTTTCTCGCATATAATACAATTTTAAAAGTTGTGGGGGTCCGTGAGTTAAAGCTGATAGATAAATTTAAGAAACATTTTATTTTAGAATTTTTAAACTTTATTTCCAAAATAATTTGTAGCTACAATAAAACACTGGTACAACTAAAAAGAAAAAAAAAAACGATTTATCGTGTTTGTCAATATGAAAGCGAAATGATTTTTTTTTGCCACATGTGTAATTAATTCACATATCAGGACCCACTAAAGCATCATTATGGCACTTATGCATGAAGAAACCATACTTAGCATTCAATCTTTAAATTGGATTCTCTCCAAACTTTTAAGCTGTGCCGGAGTTCTTCCAAAGTGGCGAAGTACTACTCCCTAGTAGCGAATATTCCTAGTATTAGTCGTATGATTCTTTTTCACTAGTAGTTGTGTGATTTAGGTCCATATGGGAAGGGCTTAAGTTGTATGATTGTCCCTTCTTGATATTGATTGAAAATTTGATTGGAAGAAAAACAAAATATTGAAGCAATTTCAAAAATAGTGAAAAAAGTTAAGCTCATGGGGATTCCGTAGCTCCAAACATCCCCCTTCCTTAGATTAACCACTGCTGATCAGGTTAAATCGGACATTGAACGAGAGAATGGCTCAGCCAGTTTAATAGAGAAGTGGGGGAAAAACCAACGACTTTCGTAATTTCCCCGGATATCTGGAGTAATTGTGAAGTAATGTTTCTTCCTCTGATAACGTCGGCATTCGAAGAGAAAGAATCGCTTGTTCCACCTTCTTTGCGTTCGATATTATCATCTGTGGCATCCACATTTAGTTTGGGAAGAATATGCGTAAAAATAATTATCAATGTCCTTCAGCATTTTGGGAGATTTAAAATAAATATATTTACGTTTTTTGCAGGAAGTTTTACACTGTGCCCTTATGCAAGCTTTTTATTTGTACAAGCTGCCCGTTGAGTCCATGAAATTACATTTTTAATCCATATAATGTGAGAGCAAAATAATTTTAAGGTATATATATGAGTCGACATCAGAAGATACAATAGTTATTTTCTAAAGGCACAAATTTTAAAAGATGTAGGTATCTGAACTTTTTTACGTAAAAATACTCATACGTAATTTAATTAAATACACACAATTTGACGATATTTAGAAATTTACTTCATAATAATTCGAAAAATGCAATAGCAGACAATTCGACATATTGAATATTTTTAATAACAAGTTGCAAAGAAAACCCCAACAAGAATTTTATTATTTTCCACACCAACCATAAAAAAATCCTTCAAAAGATCGAATAGGAACTCGGTGGCCAACATCTTCTTCACGTAAAAATTACCCCTTTGGTATAAAAAAACCCAATAACTTCTTCGGCACCCTTCTGTACATCTTATAGGACTTTCTCTAGACCCCTAAAAAGAGCACCACATGTAGTTTGACAGAGGAATAGAGCAAAGGAGATGGAGAAACTACATTCGTAAGATCATGACACCGAAAAAAAACTTTTCACAGCCCTTATTCACCATTCCAAAAGTTTCAAAACACACAGCCAAACCTCGATACACTTATCCCTTTCATAATTCTTCAAAAGATCATTTATTAGCAATACAAAAGACGGTGCACGAACAGTAAAGACAAACAAACAGAACAACACACCATCAAAAAAGGGAGGTGGCAAAGTGGGTGAAGGGCGATCCGCCAGACTGTGTAACCATCTGCTCACAAGAAAATTGAACAACTTCCTCTGCACGGAAGCGAATGGGCCATAAAAGGCACTCTGGCAGGGCCGTGCTGCTGGTTTATGGTACATAACATACACATCTCTGGAGTGAGATGCACGGTCGAAGGAATATCGGATGGGCTAGAGCCCCCTCACGTGATTCTCCCTGTAGCAACGTTTTCCCTGCCAAGCTGGCCAAGCCATACGATCATTATCACATCACAGTAGTTTTGAGATATTATAAGCGGATTGAAGTTTTTTATTGTTTTTATATGTGATAAAACCAAAACCATGTATTCAGCAGCGAAATCTTTTAAAGAATTTAAAGAAGCTCTGAATAATCATGAGGTGGAGACGTTTTCCAAATTTAATGCTAAAAAGCGATTAGGTGGGAGAGTAGGAATGAAAGCCCATGCAATGAAAAAGGCAAGAAAAATAATTGTCACAAGTTAAAAATGGAAATTTAAACAATTGTACAAATTGACGCTGCATTATAAGATTAAAATAAATATTCCTTGCACAATTTACTTTGAAACGTTGTCACTATGCTATTTCAAAATAAATACAGTAGAACCTAAATAGTGCCACCCCTTACAAGATTAAAAAAATAGTTGTTTTAACGAATATAATTGTAATTATTACAAAAAAATTTATACTTTATTACTGATTGTCATAATGTATAGGAAACTAAAGCGAGGGGTTGTGTTATATAGGTTCTACTATATAACAAAGTCACACACTTTTATCAAGCACAAATCTGGTAAAATTATGTAAATGAATTATATGGGGTAGAACAAAGGTTTAATTATCTTACGGAAATTATTTTCATTTCAGAACTCTTCAAAAAATTGGTAAATTAAATAATATTTGATGATAAGAGAGCAATTAAATGAAATGTACCAGATATTAATTTTTTAAACAAATTAATATAATTTTATTTAACTAATTGAAATATACTAATCAATTATAATAATTAACCCCTAAAATAAATGTCACATTTACAACTCAATTATACTGCTACTACTATTATCAGTGCTAAAATGACTTATTCTGAAAACAATTCTAAAAAACCTTGGTTTAAACAAAAAAAATCGGTTTAATAAGAAAGTTTTTTTTTTAAATATTCTCTTTAAAAATAATTAAATAAATCCTTACAAATAACTCTTAATTTTCCCGCTAGATGGCTGTATTAAAATTGTATAAATTATTGTTATCATTAACAAAATAATTTTATTAAATCATTTCGAAATAAACCCAAGACACCTATATCCTGATAATTCCAGTTTTAAAAATTGTGTACAAGCTACAATCCATATTTTGAGTAACTAAAAACATAAATTAATATAGAGATTTTAAAATCTGGTAAATTTCCCCCATTTAATTTTATTTCTCTACTATCATCAAATGCTATTTAATTTAATTTACAAATATTTTCAGCCAGTTTTGTTAACGAAAATAACTTAAGTCCATTTTACGCAGCACAGCGCATGCGCCTCGTACTTCGTATGGCTTGGCAGGGAAAACGTTGCTACAGGGAGAATCACGTGAGGGGGCTCTAGCCCATCCGATATTCCTTCGACCGAGATCACTGAGTACGAATGCCAACTGCTGGGAAGGTTGTAATCAGAATGCAGATCAGGATTGGGCGTCAAAGGATGACTAATCAAAAACACCTAATAGATAGTAGTTCGAGAGTTCTCTTTACAGTTCTCTTTAGTCTGAATTCAACCGGAAACGTATAAATTGAAATAATTTTAGTGTAGTACTTTTTTAGAACTGAAGGTGCAAAGCGGTTGCGTAAACTAATGGCAGCTAAGTTTATAACTGAATTTTTAATCTTCTTGACAAATTACTAATTGACAACAAACTAAGAGATTATTATCCAAACAGGTTTGATTTCCAATAAATTATGAACATTTTAAACCCCAAATTATTGGTTAAATTTTGATAGTTTTAGATATGTGACTTCAAAGTTCGTGCTCTTTTTCTACTTTTTAAAGATTAAAAAACTCTTTTCAATTTGCAAAGCTAACGAGTTATAGCATGAAAGCGTACCTTATTACTTCCCTCAAAATTCCATTCTTTATCATAAAAAAAATAAACTAGCCGGCCTCACAGAAATAATAGTCAGTCACAATCTGCACATCTCAAAATCAAAACAGGCCAAAGATAACACATCAGAGAAGAGGACGGATATCAAATGCCAACCAGAAGATATCACTGGAGGAAAAACAGTGCCTTCATTATTAGAAATCAGACCGTCTTCGGGGAGCAAACATTTACATGTCAATCTGGTAAAGGAAAGTAGTTAAGAAAGACCCAAGATCTTGGATCGGAGTTTAATATATGACAAACTGTGAGCTAATACCTTACGTAAAGAGAAGAACTTAGACGACAACAGGCAAACTTTTTGTGAGGTCGTTAACCTTCCAAGACAGAAAACATATTTTTTCAAAAATTGAAATTTCATCCTTTTTATAGCAAGTACCTTAAAAAGACCAAACCCCTAGGAATTTTCAGTTTGTATTTTTTTAAATCAGATTTTAAAGTTACGGTAAGGGAAGGACATTTTTACGACATGGGTTTTTAGGTTATCCTACTTTTCCCAAAAGTTCAGCCAAACTAAAAAAAGGAAAATTCTGAAAAAAAAATTATAAGACATAAAGAGGTGTTTAATCATTATAAATTGACCTGTATTAATGGGAAATTATTACATTAAATATTTAAAAAAAAGGTACTTCTTTGTAACAGAAGGACAAAAAGTCCCAAAGTTAAGAAACTTCAGAAATTTAAATTAATAATAATTTTTTAAGCCAGTAAGCCATTTTGATATGTATACATCTAAGGTTGTAATTTAATCACTAATGTTTGCATAATTTGAAGCATGTGTTCAATATTAGTTTTTTTGTGATGTCAAGGAGTTAGATTTTCCCGATTTTCCTATGTTGTTCTAATAATTGTTAAATGTACTATGTTGTTAAAAAAAAGTTTTAATATTTTTTTACGAAGACATTTCTATATTCACTGAAAGCAGATTAATTATTCTTTAATTTTCCCAAATGTATGCTTTACAAACAGGCGCTCGTTTCATTTAAAATAAATTAATAGCCCTAACGTTTTAAATCCACTTTTTTTGTGAAACAAGACACTTACTGGACGAAAATTTTTCGAATGTTTTGAATCAAAGCTTTTTGTGTCGTTCATTACTATTTTTATTTAATAACCAAAATCGTTAAGTTTGGTATAAATTTAAAATTGAAGAAGCCCTTTACAAAACATGGTTATTGAAATTTTCTAAGTTACTGCGTTTATTTTTCTGATATAGAAGAGCCGCCAAAGTGCGACGAAGCATAAAGTGACGCACGGCACGTTTTCAATAAGAGATTTGAAGATGATAAATCGCATATTACATTGCCAAGAGAGTCGAAGACGGTAGCGCGCCTGGCTAGCTAGCGTCACGTCGCTGATGGAATGATAAACACTTCGCACACGACCAGCGACGACCGCGGGTCACTCACTTATTCAAAAAAAAAAGAAAGAAAGAAAAACGGACGTTAGCTAGCAAGGCGGTTAGGAAACGATATAATGAAGTGAAATATTTAACAAAAAATGGACAGTGAGTAAATGTGCTGAATGGGTCACAACTCTGGGTGAGTTTTATTACAAGGAAGTGTCCCACGATATTGTGAAACAATGAACTTGTTAGAGTAAAAGTGGTGTGAGTCGGAAATGAAATTTTGAAATTTCATTTAGGCATGGATCTGGATATTCTTAGTATTTAATGTGGTGGTTTTTGAAATTGGTAAAACAATAATTGGGGAGTGAGAGTATCCCCTAAAATGTATTTTCCATTAAACAACTTAGACCCTTACAAAAAAAACCACTTTAATTACTTGATACTAGTTGGAACACCATTGTTATTTTAACCATCCTAGTAATCAAACCATAGGGATTTTTTTTCTTGTTACTTCCCCCTACCAAGTATCAAGAAAACGGCGAAGATTTTAGTATATGATGAAAGTTAAGCATCTTTCCTCCAATTCATTTTTATTAGGGGAGTGCAGTTCAAGTTCTGAAGTGATATTAAAAATGAAAAGTAGAGTTTTCCTAAAGATGACAATTGGATAGCTTTTTTTCTTCACAATCATTTCTCCCTCCCCAAATCTTACTTATTAATATCCCTATTTCACATTTTTTTACTTCAAATAAGTCTACACTAACCCAACGTAAACAGCAAATCCTCAGACCATCACTAGACTAAATTTTTAAAATTAAATATCTACGTGGTATCAACTACACTTTGAAACTTTTAAGAAACACATAATTAACTATCCCCACCTCAAATCATATTCTTATTACATTTCATTTACGTCCAAGCAACAATTCGCAAACTGAATCGAATGTGTAACTTGCTATTTCATAACGATGACAGCATCGGCGACATAATAATTTCCTAATGGAACAGCGTCTGGGATCCACAGGTGGTAGGCCGGATTGTCTTTCAATGCGTGAGAGGAAATGAATCCCCCCACATATATGAGATGTCCATTACTGGTTCATCATCATGAGCTCAGAAAATGGGATAAAAAGACAATGCTTTGCTCCACCCTATTTTTTGTTTGTTGGGAGTCATAAGATGAGGAGGGAAGATACAGATGGTATAGGCTGTACGGCTAACTGAACAAAAGGGAAATGCTTTGGAATTGTCACTTCACTATTTTTAGAAGATTATCAATATTGGGCATGATTTTAGTTTAACATAGTTTAATTCTATTTAGGTTTAGCTGTACTACCCTGTTTGTTATACAAACACGGATTAGTTAAAACAAAACTAATTATATACTAAAATCTTCGTCGCTTTCTTGGTAGGGGGAAGTAACGAGAACAAATAAAAACAACGAGGATGAATGCAGGTCAGAGACCTATGGTGAGACTATGGACCTATATGGAGACCAGAATTTTCCCTATTGTTTGATTACTGAGATGGTTAAAATAACGCACACACAACGTTAAGTACAACGTTTCAAATGACACCGATTCTTTCAGGTATCCATGCTCAAACCAAATCATATAATCAACATCTTAATTTCTTAAATCTGATTAAAGTTGTCACACGGCTCCCTTTTCAATAACGTGAAGGCAAACTCGACGACAAAACGCTTAACAGAAACCTTTTGTGACAACATTCCAGACAAAACTGCGATAAATTCCCCACTGCACAACACCAATGCTATCGCTCGCGGATCTACGATATCGCATGTTCTGACCATCGCCCATGCGACAAAGAAACCGACGACTGCTGCATCCACGAGTGGTCACAAATGCAGACGACAGGAATCACGCAGTCCGGCCGGTGTCACGCAGGGTACGTGAGTGGCATGTCCAAGTAGGACGGTCCTGAACTGAACATTTAAAGATCGAGAGGATTACTTAAGTTAAAGAGACATTTCGGGGTCCTCCTACAGAAGTTGAAAATCTTTCGATTTCAGGAAGAGTCGAACATGGGGGAGGTGTCGTAAACTTTTTGGAAAGGGTCCCCAACGCCCCCTCGGAATCGAAGTCCATGATGCTTAGCAAAGTCGAAAGTGATTCTAAACTTCTAGAGAAATAACAGACACCAATTCCTTAAGAACAAGCTGAAGATACTTTTCCAGATACTACCTTAATAAACATTTAAAAGCAGGGTTTCCCAAACTTTTTCATGCATCGACCCCTTGGGAGTAGTTCACCAAAGCCATCGACCCCCTTACAAAAATCCAACTAAATTCTTTATGAAAATAAATTAAAAATGAAAATTTAACTAAAATTTAACAGCCGGTCTCATTCACTAGTAATGTACTGTTAAACCTGGAATATTCATTGGTGAACAATAAAGACAACCAAAAAGCATTAATCACTCAAAACTTTGATATAAAAATAAGTATGTAAAGAAAGTTCAAAGGATCAGGAAAAATCTTTGAATCATCCGACAGCAATGCATTTTACAATAAGATAGCAAAATTTTATCAAAATAAAAAAAAACACTGCAAAGAAGAAAGAAATTTTGAAACACTCGAAATAAACTAAATTACAATAAAAGTAAATAATTTTAATTATTAAATTCAGAAACAAATTTATTAAAATTGTCATTATTACAATGCAATTATGGGTAATTACGAATAGATTCAATGGGAAGGGTGTGCCTGATGCTGGACTGCCAAAGAGGGTATTTGGTTTAAAATTACTTATTATTCTTTTTCGCAGTTGAGATAATTTAATCTACGAATAAATTGCAATTTTTTGCTTTAAAAAAGATTCACTAAGTTTAAACAGCTTTATAGCTTTTTAAAATAACATTCGGGATTACCACGTTTCCGAAAAAAATGACAAAACAAAATGTGGCTATAGTGCTTTGAAACGTCTGCTGCTTATTTATTAAAAATTTTATTTTTTGTTTTAAAAACTTTTTAACTTTTATAACAATTTCTAAAACAGTATTATGCTATAAAAACTACAGGATTGGCAAGTTTCGTCCGCAAGTGGGAAAACGCAGTAATGAAAAAAATTAGATTTTTGCCAAAGTATATTTGACCCATAATCATAATCTTTAAACTTCTTTTTATAAAAGACAGATATATCTGTTAAAAATGAAACAATCAATGAAATTAACAAATAATATACCTATCTTGCACATAAGAGTCATATTTGAATTTTTATTACATAAAAATATCTGTCTGGCAGAATTATCAACCTTATTGAAAATGTTACATTCAAGTTTAAAAACCAAGTCTTTTTACACCATATAAGAAATTTGACTTTCCGATTTTTTCACAACATTATTAGTTAAAGATTTTATTAGTAACACACAAGCTGGTTTTTTGGCTTTTCTGCACTTTTCTTTTTTTATGACTGTTTTACTTTAATCGACCCCCTACCGACCCCTAAAGCTTCATCGACCCCCTACCGACCCCTAAAACTTCGTCGACTCCCCATCGACCCCTAAAACTTCGTCGACTCCCCATCGACCCCCTTTAAACCTTCATCGACCCCCAGGGGGTTGGTACCGACCACTTTGGGAAACCCTGTTTAAAAGGAAGAAATTCTTAGCCAATAACAATACTTTTAAGAGAAGAATGAACGGAAAATTAGGTAATCCAAGAAAAAATTCCATTAGGGTTCCAAATTGAATCCTGCCCATTGAGCTGGTACTGGTACTGTCAAAGCATTGATAGAAGCATCACTCATGCCTAGCACGATAAAAATCTTAGGAGCCAACCAACTTGAAAAAGTATCCAATGAGAAATCAAAACCACACTTACAATAGACATCCCTTCTATACAAACTCAAAACTTTTTGTGAAGAAGAAAAGAACTCATCAGAAATATAAACCTTATAACTTAACTAATGGTTTCAAAGGTACGAAAACATTTCTGGTAACACTTAGCTGAAGTTATTACCATTTAAAGCAGATAACTTTACTCCTACTCATATTAAATACAGAAAGCAGTCTAGTGCTATTCTATTTTTAAAGCAAATCAAATACATGAGAAATTGAGTATATGATACAATATACACATGCACACACTTTCTCAATACATTTTAAGAGAGAACATAAAGGGATGGGATACTTGGCGGTCAATAACAAATCGAAATAAAGAACTAAAAAAAAGAATACACCGGTGACAATGATATAAAGGATAAGGGAGATGAATATCACCCAAGGGACAGCTCATTGATCCGAGCTGACCCCTCAAGGTTGGGGGAGAGCAGGGGATCACAAGATGGGGTGGTTCCAGATGGGATTGTTCGATCTTAGGGGAGGATCAATGTGGAGGAAGGAACATCCATATCCTCCAAGGAGAGAAATGAAGAGGGTTCTTCAGGGATGTTGGGAACTTTTCCTCTTTAATGAGTTTTATAAACTACAGTTTGTTTCTCAAAAAACCAAGATCTAGTTGAATCTTTCTTCAAGACAAAAAAAAGCACCTAAATCAGTAATTAAAGATTCTGAACCATAATCGTAAATTGAAACGTAAATAGATGTTGCTTTAGCATGGTAATCCATGTTATGTAAGTAATTCCATGTATGTGTGTCATTTTAAAATTTCCTTCTCTATATTAACAAGTAAACTTATGTTTCTTTTTATAACACCGTACGTGGTAAGTGGTAAGTAAGCCAACATATATCACAGACATCCTCAACCCCCATGCATCTGAAGATGAAAAACAGTGACTTTGACTAAAGTACATTTTTATATACAGACACTATAGTTTTTTTGGTAAACTTTTAAATATGTTTGGGTTTATGCAAAAAACAAAGTATATTAAGCAACTCCCAAACTAACTCTCAAAAATATTTTTAAATAAAACTTTAAAAATCAACACACTAAAATTAAAACCACATAAATATACATAGAATAGAATTGAACACATTTTAAACTAAATATTATAAAAAAAATTCTTACATTAATAGTAATTTTATTATTAAAGCTACAATTAATTAAATGTTTTTAAATTTTTGATTTATGAAACCAGGGACAAACCATATGCCCTTCCAAAATCCCTGGTTAAAGACAAGGTTATTTTCTAATTTAACTGTGGTGAACAGAATGCTACTGAATTCAATGCCCTGAACTAAATATTATACCATTCGAATTATTTCAGATCAGTAAAGACTCTTGGTGAACCCTTCAGCAGTAGAAACCATGCAATAGGTGGAGTTGAAGCAAACAGAGTTAATAGAAGAGTAAATGAGTTTTGTTTTAGTATATCATAAATTCTCATTAAGACAAGGAAGTTAATATTGAATTCAGAAGTAGTTAAGCAAGATTTTATCCGGAAGGAATTTATGGATGTTAAAAATGCAAAAGTAAAAAGAAACAGTTTGGTAATATACGTCGTAATGATGTTACTACTGGTGGCTGAAGACAGTTAAAGTCAAATGCACCTTAGCTCGGATATAACGAGAACTCCTTTATAGTGAGTAGATAAAATGTACATGGTTGGTAGAACAATAGACGCACGGAGCTATAAGTCCGTTTTTATGCGAAGGAAACCCTGACGTAACGAGTAAAAATTTCTTTACGAATTCGTATGCTATCATTTTTTAAGTTGCTCTTTTACAACAGAGTACACGCATGCTATGCAAAGCAAAAAAAAAATATTTCTTTTCTATACCACATGGGAAATAAATAATTTGTGTGTGTTTTTGTTAAGGTCAAGGCTTGCAATATTAATAACTAATAGCGGGTTCGATGGTATTTCAAAAAAGGGAATATCATATTATTGTAGAGCTCTTTCAAATATTTAAACGATTTTGAATCACAATAAAACTTAATTAAAAATGAATACCCTAAACAAAAATTCATCTTTCAATAAAATTTTCAAGAACCATTTTAACCATGGTCAAGAAACATCACCCAAATCAGAGCTGCAATTTTTCACCTCGAAACAGCACATACTTTAGTAATCTGGACAATTTGACAGTAAAAAGTTTTAACGATTACATTTTATTTATCAGGGTATGCCAAACATTTCACACAAGTAAATCCCAAAGTTAACTTCCACACCATTTGTTTAACGCATTTTAACATGGATACGATATGCTGAACTTCCATCACATCACAAACTATATAATATAGTAATAACTCATGGTAGTACGTGTTCAGCCATTGTTAACTCAATTAAAGAGCACATCAGCACACGACGGCGCCGTGTAGTTTCCAAACACGACTAATTTGAAACTAGACTATGCAAAGACTTGGAGTATATTAATATCAACTCACAGAGTAGTCTCGCCCTCCCTCTATCTAATAGTATACGGTCTTCTATTCAGTATTCCATGGATGGCAAATATAGGTTATTGGCGGGTTAGATGTAGTTGAAATTAAGGGACGTTAAGAACAAATGGCAGGTTAAGTGTTTGCATTTAAAAAGAAAACTAAAAGCATAACCTCAAAATCGAAGGGAATCAAAAAACATTTCGAGATAGCCAGTTTTCAATATAACAAGGAATAATAGAGTAATAGTACTTGATTTCAAGAAAGAAAATATTTTTTCGAGACATAAAGAATTTCCAGATATGACAGTTCGAGAAAACAAGGGTATGCTACTTTTGTTAGACAAAAATAACGACTTAATACCTATTACATCAACCAATTAATATTACATTTCAATTAAAAAAATAAAATTGTTTTACGTAAAATTGTTGGATTTAATTACGCATAATTGTCTACTTAATATTCAGTCAGAAGTTATAAAGTTTATTTGAGAAGAAAATTAAGTAAACACCACTGGTAAAAATATTTAGAGACGAAGATAAAGGCAAAGTGACATTTACGTTCAAGCAAAACAGTTGAAACTTACATTTGGGGATAGTCCATATACGGAAGACTTAAAATAAAAGCGAATAACTAACTATAAGCACATGAGTTTCAAGTAAGTAATCCACTGAAAAAGGTGATCTTTAAAGATGAAAACTTCAAGATGAGAGTTAAATATGAATCATCACTTACCTAAAATGAAAAAGAACAGAATTAGTTTAGTAAACATTTAAAAACACATTAAAGCTTAGCATAAAAACATGAATCAGCATCCATCAATGAATAATATAATTTTATACTATTCATAAACTACCGAGTAAGAGTATTGGATATCAATTTTGAAGTTTTTTAGATCAGATAAAAAAATTTCAAAAAGAATTACAGAAAATTTTAGATAACTTACAAACAGTAACAACACATATACCCCATATAAAAATATCTGAAAATATACTCTTCATAATTTTAAATTGACAAAAATCAGTGTAGTAATAATTTTATGGGGATATTAAAGAGAGAGAGAGGGAAGTTATCACACAGTTCCAATTTCTAAAAATAATGGATCGATCAATAACTGCATTATAAAACTCATACATGCCGCACTTAAAGAGAGTAATTAGCTCAGAGCGCACTAACAAATTTTAAAGGAGAAACATACACAATTTAATGCAGAGCAATCTAATGAAAGCTTGATAATATATTTCTACCTTCTAATAAAATAATCATGATAATGATAAAGTTCGAAACTTAATTTTAATGTTAATTACAGCAATAACCCCTAGTGTGTATTTTGCTGAAGACTATAAATTCGACGCCTTTATATTACCCTTACTTGCAATTTTTTTATTTCGTAGTTTAAATTAGTTATTATCATCTAAAGCTAAAAGACGATTAAACGGAAGCGGGCTATGAGATAGTCCAGATCCAAATGCTCGTAAAAAATAACATCAAGAAATTTCATCATTTCCATGTTTCAACTCCATTTTTTCCTCCAATATTCCCTTGAAGTGTTCTTTAGCTTATATAAAATCAAGAACATCCTCCTGAAAAAACCCTATCCCTATGTTGCATCACCTTTTAGCATCAGGAGGTAAAAGGAGGATTTGATCAGAATCACAATACAATACACTGACTGTCCCTTCGAATAAACCTTCGAACCATCAACTGATCGGTATCGAGTAGCTTTCTCCAATGTCGCCCACTCGTCACGCTTTCTTGGAGAAAACGATGCTCATACATTCGCTCAGGGAACATCTCTAAATTACGACACAAGCTCTCCGGATTGTTTCATTACAGACCAAATTCTTTGTTATATTCAACCAATCAGAGTCCGCTATATTACTCGTTTTTGAGGAAACGAGAGAGCTGAAGTACTCGTTTCGAAAATGATCGTTTTCGATCAATTTCGATGTCGTTCTCGGTCTCGACTCGTTTTCGACTCGTTAACGACTCGTTTCAATCGTGTTAAAAGTTTCTGAATACGGCCCTAAGAGGGATTAGATTTATGAACTGTTAAGTATTCATGAAAGTAACCCTATTGGAAAAAGTTCACAATACCAGTATCAAAATGATACTAGAACCAGTATAAATCATACTGGAACTAGTATCCATACTAGAAAAACATACTGGAAATTTTAAAACCAGTATGATACCATACTGGAAACTTTAAAACAAGTATGAAACAATACTGGAAATTTCGATACTGGTTTTAATGGATACTGGGAACTTCAATACCAGTATGAATCAATACTGGAAATTTCGATACTAGTTTTAATGGATACTGGGAATTTCAATACAAGTATGAATCAATACTGGAAATTTCGATACTGGTTTTAATGAATACTGGAAATTTCAATACCATTATGAACAACACTGGGAATTTCGATTCTGGTTTTAATGAATACTGGGAATTTCAATACCATTATGATCAACAATGGAAATTTTGAAACCGGTATGAAACCATACTGGGGAACGTTGATACCAGTTTTAATGAATACTTTAAATTTTTATATACTAGTATAGAATGTACAAGAATTTTTAAGTGCACTTTATCCTTTATCCACCGTAGTGTTTGGCGGAAACAAACCCCTCGTAGTGCGTTAAGCCTAACACATGCTAATTTTAACGCTGAATAGCTGCGGATCTGTTATGATCACAGCTTAGTGATTTATATTTTATGAAAGCATTTAAAGTGGGAATTTGAACAGTATGAATCACTGCCAAATAGTGTAAAAATTGCTTGATCCAGAGACAATTCAATTCATTGTTTCGTTTTCCAAGACGGTTTTTCACAGATTTCTCTAGAAATAACTGTCAGAAAAGCTTATCAGTATTCAGATTCTTGAAGAACTCAAAGACCTTTAAGAACCGTGTTAGAAAGTGGCGAAAACCGTAGTGTTTGGAGGGAATAGACCCCTCGTGGTGCGTTAAGCCTAACACGACATGCTAATTTTAACGCTGAATAGCTGCGGATCTGTTATGATCACAGCTTAGTAATTTATATTTTATGAAAGCATTTAAAGTGGGAATTTGAACAGTATGAATCACTAACAAATAGTGTAAAAATTGCGTGATCCAGAGACAATTCAATTCATTGTTTCGTTTTCCAAGACGGTTTTTCGCAGATTTCTCTAGAAATAGTTGTCAGAAAGCTTAGCAGTAAATAGATTCTTGAAGAATGAAGAACGCTTAAAGACCTTTAACAACCGTTTTAGAAACACCGGGAAAAAGAAGCAGGGGCGTTAGGAAGTGAAAATTAGAACGAGCACATGGACCCGAAACCTCGAAATATGGGTACTAACCCTTAGTGTGTTAGATGGTTCTAAAGGGAATTTTGAGGAAGTAAAAATACTAAAATTTTATACCTTTAGCTCTAAAACTCCGGGCGTGACGCCCAGAATCAGTTTTTCAATAAAACCGGAAAAACTCCCGAAATATGGGACCCACCCCCTCATACTTTATATATTCTTAATCTACTAATCAAAGGGAATACAGTGTTATAAAACACTTGGGGGTTCATTCATATTTTCCCCCTTTCCCCGTTTTTCTATACCCCCAAAAAATGCAATGGATTCTTACAAAGACAAGTAAACCTCTTTTGTGTTTGAAAATTCCTGGATGACGTCAGAATCCCCATGGCAACCCGAATTTCTGGAAAAAGTTTACCACATTACTTAACTACAAAAATAAAAATTAAAAAAAATTCAAACTTATTATTAAATACCAATTTTTGGGCATTTTCGAACTTGTGTTTTTTACTCGAAAAACTGTTTTTTTCCCACTCTGAAAATCTGTCTAATTGAACATCAAATTGCACAAAAATTTGATACATGTTATTTTTTTAGGTCCTTTTTAAGTTTATTCAATTGAAATGTTTTTAAAGAGCGTTAACCAGGTCTTAAATACCCCCAAAACGCATTATTTCGACTTGGAAATACTTGCAAATAATAAATTGCCCCGCACTATAGATTAAAAAAAAATGTATGCATTAATATTCAAATGCAATGAAAATAATGTCATAATGTGAATAATTTAATCTTTTAATGACGTAAGTAAAAAAATAAACGGGGACAGGGCAGGACGATTTACTAACAAACAGAATGGCTGTATTGTGTATACATGTCGTTCTTGACTTTTCGATAATTTAATTACTATAAAATTTCTTCAAGATTCCTTTTGAAAATTTTATTTACTCCAGTGATTTACTTTTATATCAGGGTTTAATGTTTTTAGATACCGTCTTGTATTATTTTTATTCTACCTACAAAGGCACAGCAAAGATTTGGATTTTTTTCTGGAAATGGCAACAGAAGCCATTTGTTTTTGTTTTTTAGTTGTTGAGTTGAATTCCGGCCGCGTGTTCCGGCTCATCTCTTTTCAAGTAAGTTAAATGTTCATTATATTTTAATTAGAATTATCTTTTTCCTTTTGAACAAAATAAAAACAGTGTTGCTTAAAATTTATTAAATGTTTTCATGAGTAATTTCTAGAATACCTCCAACAAGTCCGATTTGGGATCATTATGCCCGGATGTGCCCGGCACATCCTTTTGTAATGAAGATTTATACTATGCATTTATTTCTTGGTTTTCTTCCTTTAAAAATAATGTTTATACATTTGAATTACAAAACAAATATTTTGACTTTAGGACTTTTTCTTTTTCACCCCTTTTCCCCACCATGGGGGAAGTGGATATAAGGTGTGCTTTTTCTAATGTTTTGCTGTGAAAAATTTGTATGGTTAGGCTTCTATATTAACCTATAAAGCGACTCCCTTTAGGCAGCATATGTCTTATGCTCAACTACTTTATTAACCTATATGAACATAAAAATAATTAAATTCAGTTATTAAATTATTAATTCAAGAAATTAGAAATATTTATTTGCTTGGTTATAGGACACCTATTTTATATAAAACAGCCTGAATTTAAAGCACCTCTTCAAAACTTGAACACACTTAGGAATATCTTTGCTGCTGAAACTAATGGCATAATATATATGCAAGTACAGAATATTTTGCTTTTGAGTTCAAATGTGTTAACATTTCGTTAAATACTGTCAAGCTGAAGTGTGATTCAAGTGTGATTCTGATTTTGAAAACTAGGATGAAGAAAATAATTTTAAAATGCCCTTAAAATTTTAGCTTTAAAAGGGTTCTACTTGACTTTCAAAATTACCAATTTAATTTACAAGATGGATATTTTTACCCTTTTTTTTAAGAATATGTAGTTATATAGAGTTGGGATTAATGAGAAAAATAAAATATAGTGGTCCATGATATAAAAAATTTTGTGATCTGTTTGGGTTTTGGAAGCACTATACAATGCATTCATACCCAGTCCTTGAACTTATTCTTTAATGTATTGTGTTTTTGACCAAAGGCAAATTCTTGATGAGTTTCATTTCTAAAGTTTATATCAAGCATGGGTGCCACTCTTCCATCCCCGGGACGGAATTCCGTCATTTTAAAATTTCAATGAACGGAATTCCGTCCCAGGTATATTGCGAAACGCAAAATTAGTACTAAATTCCAATACCTACATTGAACATTTGGTTCAATTCCGTTAACGTTCCTGCTAAATATTGCCATGCTTTTGAGAATGCCATACATTCAAATATCAACATTTTAAAATTTTTATTGAAAATATGAATAGTTTTTTATCTATATAAACATTTTAATCGAAGTCTAAAATTGTTTTAGCAATACATTACTAATTAAAACAGAAAGGCTTTCACGGCCGGATGTATTCAAAGTTAAAGTTTCCGGGCTTGGTTGCCTTGGTCTCGATGTTAAAAACTTGGACGTTTCACCCAAAACTGTGTTGGGCATCATAAGCTGTTTTTTTTTACGTTATGTGGTTGATTACGTGAGAGAAAAAACATCTGATGATGCCCAACACAGTTTTGGGTGAAACGTCCGAGTTTTTAACATTGAGACCACGGCAACCAAGCCCGGAAACTTTTACTTCGAATACATTACTACTTTTTTGGTATCCAAAAGAGCATAGCGGTATTTAGCGGGAACATTAACGGAATTGAACAGCACATTTTGACCACAAGTAACATGGTTTTACTCACATACAGCTTTATCTTGATTTAAAATTTAAGGAACTATAATTGTTCATGATATTTTATGAATTTTCATGCAATTAAAAAAAATTGCTAGACTGGATGAAAATGATTAATACGATACTTTAAAGTTCCGTCTTGCAAATTTTGAAAAGTGGCCCCCATGTATTCAGTGTTTATGTCTATTTAATATTGTTTTTGGCTAATTGCTGATCATGTGTGATATTACATATGAATCAAAATGCATGCACATGTTAATGATTCCCCATTACAACTGTTCACACACATTACATACAATACATAATAGTTCTCTTAGTTGCTATCCCTTGAACCATCAGTATCAGCAACACATTTAATGGGCTTTAACTTTAACTATGCATTTTCAGAAGCACTGCGCATGGGCAGATTTAAGGGGGTGCATTGCACCCCCAACTTTTTGAGAAAATTAAATTTTTATAGGGAAAATCATGTTTTTAAAGCCATCCGGGACAGTTTGCACCCCCAAGTTTTCCACTACAACAATATTGAAGTAGTAACAATTTTTAACCTTTTTAAATGTTTTGTTACTGACTTCTGTTCTGTTTAGGTCTTGTAACATTTAATTTGCAGTATTTAGCATATTTTATTTTCTTTTTCTTTCCCTGTCTTTAATTTGTTGAAATATTTTGCTAAGTTTTATTCCAAGAGATCTATTTATTATCATCCTAAGTGTACTATATCCGTAAATTATGCACAATTATATTTTGATAGTTTCTTTTACAGGGTTCCCACGGGCCTTGAAAAGTACTTGAATTTCATTTTTAAATTAAAGGGCCCTGGAAAGTATGCTTGAATTTAGTGCTAAGTTCTTAAAAGTCCTTGAATTTTATTTGAAATATTTTAATTTGGAATTCTTTTCAGTTCGAACATGAAAAGTTAATCAAATAGTTAATATCCTGTTAGCATATTGTAGAACAGGTATAACTTGCCTACTTGAATTTTTCTGTTTGACTTTCCCAAAAGAAGTAAAATATAGTAGTATGTTTTGAAATTGTTAAATATAGTAATAGTAATATTATAATTAATCTTTGCTATAAGAAAGGTTTTTGAAGTAAGGGTACTAAAGGGGGAGAAAAGTTTTTTTTACTTGTAAATGGCTTTTCCGCCTTTCTATGTTAGTTCATGCAAAATTTTTAATTTAAGCCCTTAAATACTTGATTTTTTTCCTCACAAAAGAGTGGGAACTATGTTTTAAGTACATTTCAACTTTAAGGAATAAAGTTGAAATGTTTTCAGGAAATAATGCTTTTGACTTTTAAGTGCAATTTCTAACACAATTTTACAGTGTCATCAGCCTATTCCTTTACACTTGATCATACATCTGTGTTCCTTTGCATTCAACTGCATGTATCATTGCTGATGTTTCTCTTGATTATTTCAGGTCTGCCCGGCATCTTTCAGTGGGATATTTAACAGAATCTAATGTGGGTGAATCCTGCGAGTTTGGGTTTTGCACTAGTAATATAGTTTTCTTTCTTATAATTGTCATTTTGGTTTCAATATAATAATACATTCATTATGCTTAATTTTATAACTAAAGGGTCCTTTTTCTATGGGAGAAAAGACAAAACTAATTCCTACTTAGATTAATGGTACACATTGATGAAAATTCATATAATTACATGAGTGAGTCTACTAGTCATACTTTTATGAGAGTAGAAAGAGTGATTTGGTGTTAAATAGGCACATGGACGTATGGTCAATAGGTATATGATGGACTAAGCTAAATTAACTTAAAGCACTGAAATATTTTACTTTGTAAACAATTTAGAAACAGCATGTTTAGTTATTATATTGTGAACTTGTTAATTACTTTTTACTTCTTAACACCATGTTCATAC
Source organism: Tetragnatha montana (assembly GCA_963680715.1). Lineage (NCBI taxonomy): Eukaryota > Metazoa > Arthropoda > Arachnida > Araneae > Tetragnathidae > Tetragnatha > Tetragnatha montana. The sequence continues at coordinate 34,975,601 of OY796685.1, forward strand.
TATGCTTATTACTAAAAAATTGCTTATTAATAAGTTAGTGTTTATTACTAAACAGTATTTTCATTGCAGTAAAATTAATAAATGAATAAAATAAGTTAATTTTCGCGTAGGAAAACATTCTATCAGTGAAAATTTTTTTTGCCATAAAGAAGTTAAGAGAAGCTAAGTGGCGTAGTGGATCTTGCTGCCACCCCACAGGCCCGAGTTCTATTCCCGTGTTGGGGAAGGCGGACTCATGGTGGATTTACACCATCATGTCAAAAGCGGCGATATGGGTCAACAGCGATTCAAAAGAAGCAATAGAAAACCTCTAAGCCTCGAAAACGACTACTGTTCGCCAGTTTTGACGCGGTGGTGTTAACCCACCATCAGAATTACGCTTCATTCCTCCGGGGTGATAAAATGAGGACCAAATATATACTTGATGGAGAAACAAGGGTATTTTGAATCCGATGACTGACTTTCATAGTCACACTTTCTGTAACAGCTAGGCTTATGGCCTCACTAAGTGAGGCTGGTTATACAGGAGTTTGCAGGTCTAACGACCTAGGTGGTACTCCCTCAAGTATCCCTCCCATTGTTTCATTAAAGAAATTAATAGATTCAAAGTTAGACATTCTAACTTCCCCAAAACACACAACAAATAAGGTTTAACAAATATTATTTCCAAACCATGGCTTACTAGATACTATACAGGCTAGCTGAGTATGGAAATCATTAAAAATCCAAATGGCAATACTTGACAAACTGGCAAAGCATATCCACAGTGTTAAAGGCGGTGGGTGATATAGGTAGGATTTGTGGCGATCCAAGCAGGAAAAGTTGTCAAATGGTTTTCATTGTTCAAAACTCGGCTAGCCTGTATAGCATCTAGTAAGCCGTGTCCAAACTATACTAATAAATTTTAATTTCTTTGTTAGCATTTAAATCACGCATAATTATATATTTTGATAGTTTCTTTAAGTACATTAAAGTCCAAATGTACTTAAAGAAACTATCAAAATATATAATTGTGCGTAATTTAAATGCTAACAACGAACTTAAAATTTATTCCTTTTATTTATTCCAAGAATTAAGGTGAAATGTTTTCAGGAAATAACACTTTCAACTTTTAAGTGCAATTTCTAACACAATTTTACAGTGTCATCAGCCTATTCCCTTACACTTGATCATACATCTGTGTTCCTTTGCATTCAACTTCAAGTATCATCGCTGATGTTTCTCTTGATTATTTCAGGTCTGCCCAGCATCTTTCAGTGGGAAATGATATTGAAGTCTCCCACCAGTGGCTCTGCAAGCAGGCCAGAGGTGGATGCTGTGTCTGCGGATAGCAGTACAAACAGATGGAACTTTGTTGCAAGTAGGTTTAACCTCTTTATACAGAAAACCTTTCCATAAAAAAATTAAAAGAATCTAATGTGGGGGCATCCTGCGAGTTTGGGTTACATACTAGTAATATAGTTTTCTTTCATATAATTGTCATTTTGGTTTCAATGTAATAATACACTCATTAGGCTTAATTTTATAATTAAAGGGTACTTTTTCTATAGGAGAAAAGGCAAAACTAAGTTTTTGAGATTAATGGTACACATTGATGGTGATATCACATTTGTGGGTTGAAAACAAGTGGCTAAAGTGACATTGTATTTAAACTTGTAATGAAGGGTGTGAGAAGTGGCCAATTCTATAAACATTGGCAATATTCAGCTAACCCTCTGTTGCCATCTCTTTAATCTGATTGTTTCTGTAATTCATTATTGTTCCAAGCTCACAAGCAATGGTTTATTAACATTTTAACCGTTTTTATTAAACCTGTTCTTAATTTATTGGTAATAATTTAAACAACTGGAATGAGGCATATAGAATCCAACTATTTCCAACATAGCTCAACATTGTTGCTGATTTGAAGAGCAATCACAATTTTTGGACGATGCTGCAGTCTAACGTGGTATAGCAGATTTAATATATATTTTTTGCGTTGCAATTCCTTTTCCTTATTTGCCTTGATAATTTTTTTCAAATCTTTACCCTGTTCTTCCTTATCATAATTGGAGCCCTGTAAATTTCTGCACTATCTTATAAGGCTTGGAAACATCCCTCGTTTTCTTTTTTAATCCAACTACCAAGGCCAAAAGGTCCAAAACACTTCCTTATTTCAATTTAAATTAAATTATCATATTAATTTCAGCATATGTAATCATCCAGCATCTTGGTTGTTAATTTTCTTGACAATAAAATGAATGACATTTTTTAAAATCTTTTTTATTCTAGCTGCAATAACCCTTGTAAATTTTGCACTTTATATACTTTAGATGTATTTGGCAAATATCTTGTGACTTATTAATTTACACATTTGTGTTTTGTTTCAGATTAAATGCGGTTCGACCCTAGTATGTGAACGAGAGTACTGCAACACCATCACCATCACCTGGGGGTACAATGCTCGAAGGAACCAGGCTAGGAAGGACAACTTTATCTCCTCTAGCCCCTCAGGTGTATCTGGGATACCACCCTTTCCTTTCGGTGTCAGGGACACCATACCCTTGTGGTCACAGTGTTTGGGACACTGCACCCTTCGCCCCCTTGAAGTCTCTGGAAGACTAAAACTGTCATCATCTTCGATAGTTCCCTAGTAGCATGAAACCTTGCGGCTAACCTTTTTCTTTTATTGTCATTGAGTCCTTACAAAAACCCAACAAATGGTTGGGTTGTGGAACCCATCCTCAATATTACAAAAAGGCCTATTTTTGAAAAACCAAAGAAAAGCCCGAAAAGCCTTTCTGCGCATGCGTCATGTTCACTGGAAAAGACGCGGCCTTTCAAGATGGACGCCGACCCAAGTTCAAGTGAGTAGCGTATTATTTAACTTTTTATTATATTTACTTTTAACCGCGATTGGCATTATGATTTATCATCGCCGGTTCATTGCATGTACTGTATCAAGCACTCAAACCGGAAAATGTACGTAAACAATCCAATCCAATCATTGGATGGATTTGTTTACGTCCTTAATGCTGTGTAATTCGTTTTCAGCATAAGTATTTATGTCGACATTTTGTGCGAGATTTCTCTTCTTTGTTGTTTTTCCTGAAAGTTTCTCTTTTTTACCTCCAAATCACATAAGCAACCGAGTGGTGGTAAGTTCAAAACGTGAATTTGAATGAGTTGTGAATAGAATTGTAAGATCCTATCCCAGATAGCACGTATGCTTGCTTCAAGTTTGAGATTTCCTGTAATTTAAGTTGACATGTCAAACTTGCAAAAAAAATCTTACTTCAATTAATTTTCAAGCTGGATGTTTCAAGATGGAAAAAAATCCAACTATTTTCAAACTTGAGAGTTCAAACGAAAAACAAGCTTGACTTTATCAAACTTACTTCGATCATTTTTCAAGCAAGGAAATTCTAGCTTGGTTAATACAATATTTTTCAATCATTAAAGTTGGTTGAAAATACAAGCAAATCACAAGCTTGACTTTATCAAACTTACTTCGATCATTTTTCCAGCAAGGAAATTCTACCTTGGTTAATAAAATATTTTTCAATCATTAAAGTTGGTTGAAAAAACAAGCAAATCACAAGCTTGAGTTTATCAAATTTACTTCGATCATTTTTCCAGCAAGGAAATTCTAGCTTGGTTAATAAAATAGGTTTCAATCATTAAAGTTGGTTGAAAGTACAAGCAAATCACAAGCTTGACTTTATCAAACTTACTTCGATCATTTTTCAAGCAAGGAAATTCTAGCTTGGTTAATAAAATATTTTTCAATAATTAAAGTTGGTTGAAAAAACAAGCAAATCACAAGCTTGAGTTTATCAAATTTACTTCGATCATTTTTCCAGCAAGGAAATTCTAGCTTGGTTAATAAAATATTTTTCAATCATTAAAGTTGGTTGAAAATACAAGCAAATCACAAGCTTGAGTTTATCAAACTTACTTCGATCATTTTTCCAGCAAGGACATTCTAGCTTGGTTAATAAAATATTTTTCAAACATTAAAGCTGGTTGAAAATACAAGCAAATCAAAAGCTTGAGTTTATCAAATTTACTTCGATCATTTTTCCAGCAAGGAATTTCTCGCTTGGTTAATAAAATATTTTTCATTCATTAAAAATGGTTGAAAATACAAGCAAATCACAAGCTTGATTTTATCAAACTTATTTCGATCATTTTTCCAGCAAGGAATTTCTCGCTTGTGTAATAAAATATTTTCCAATCATTAAAATTGGTTGAAAATTTAAGCGAATCACAAGCTTGAGTTAATCAAACTTACTTCGATCATTTTTCCAGCAAGGAATTTCTTGCTTGGGTAATAAAATATTTTCCAATCATTAAAATTGGTTGAAAATTTAAGCAAATCACAAGCTTGAGTTTATCAAACTTACTTCGATCATTTTTCCAGCAAGGACATTCTAGCTTGGTTAATAAAATATTTTTCAAACATTAAAGCTGGTTGAAAATACAAGCAAATCACAAGCTTGAGTTTATCAAATTTACTTCGATCATTTTTCCAGCAAGGGATTTCTTGCTTGTGTAATAAAATATATTCCAATCATTTCAACTGCTTGAAAATTCAAGCGAATCACAAGCTTTAGTTGATCAAACTTAGTTCGATCATTTTTCCAGCAAGGGATTTTTTGCTTGGGTAGTAAAAGTTTTTCAATGATTAAAATTATTTTGAAAGTTCATTAAAAGTTTTTGTTCAAGTTAATATATTGTTTAAAGGATTTCAATACAAAAATGGGAAAATAAGTGTGCCTTTTTAATTGTTCAATAAATAATTGTTGGTTCAGTGTAAACCAAGAATATTAAATATACAAATAAATTTTCATCCTATAAAGATAAAGACTTATGAAATTTTATTATAAACTATCGTTAACTACGTAAAACAATATAATTAAAGATTTGGAGAAAAGTGCATAAAAACATCCCTGAAAATTCCATTAAATGTTTCCCCAAAGTTTGTGTTGTTTAGAACTATCTCTGGTCATTGAAAGTTGAAATACTAATGAGATAACGATGAAATATGATACTTTATTTTTAATGAGTAATATTAATTTTCTGTTGACATAAAAACAGTTAGTAATAATTAAAAGCATTTAACAACACGCATGTTAATTACTAGAAGAAAAAAGCTAAAAAAACCCCAACAGGTTTCAGTAGGATAGAAGATTAATAGCATTGATTACATCAATATCATGGTGGTTGATTGAGACGAAGAGGATATTTATTGCAACAAATATTTAATTTTGGTATTCTAGAACATATTTTCCTTACGAGAATTCTAATTAAACGGATTCTATTATGTCCGGTGTTTTACCGAAAATCGCCGATAATTCTTATATAAATCGGTTTATTTTTTTAATAATGGTTCAAAAGGTGATTGATTCTTAAAATATACATCGAGATTCATGTCATATCCGATTTTCATGAAAAAATCTTTATAACTTAGTAAGTTATTAGACTTATTAAAAAATATATAGGATCGTTAAAAAACACAAGTCCAATTTTTGCTTAATAAATCGATAAATATTATTTAATTTTTTTATTTTATTTTACTTATGAGTAAAGGACCGTTATGGCAAAGTTTTTCCAGAATTACGGGTTTTCATGGTGATTATGACGTAATTGAGAATTTTCGAAAGCAGAATGGAGCTTACTGGTCTTTGACGCGAATGACTCTGGAATATTTCCCAGATTTGAGTTCTCGGTTTGTTTACTTTTAAAGTTAGATTTTAATGCTTTACATATTTAGAGAGCTTATAAAAAATGATTTTAGGAATTGGAAATTTTGAGGGGAATATATACATATTGCGCTTGTAATTTAGGTTCAAAGAATTTTCGTTTTACTTGAAATTTTTTCCAAATATGGAGATAAATATTTAAGATTTTAACATGTTGTAGTAGACCTTTAGACGAACAAAAATATGTATCGCAATAAGGGGTTGATGAATTAGTTCTGGATTTATAAATTATTCAAGTTTATTACTGTATTTATTATGTATACGGCCCCCTAATTGAAATTGGACCCTGAAAATTTAATAGATTGTTTGAATTCACACCATGAACAACATATTAAAATTTCATGGTCCTAGCTTTATGGGAAGTCCCTTAATTAGCTTAATTACTTGCACATCCGGTGTATTTTAATACTTGGAAAAAATTCCAGTTCAAAAACCTGCCTACCGATTTCGATGAAATTTTAGTATGTTGTGGAACTCGAAGAGACGCTTCGTACAGCGTATCTCACTAATGTGGCGTGTGAAATTTATTTATTCCCACAGTTGTCACATGCAGGGCTTAGGCTTAACAGCTCCATGATACATGAGGCATGGGCATGCCAGAGAGTAAACAGTTGTCATTTAAAAAGGAAAATTCATTATTTAACAAGTTTGTTAAACTAAAATTTAAAAAAAAATGTTTTCTTTGATATTTAATAACTATTTAAGTGATTTATTACCGAATCTTGGTTGTTTTGATTGGTTTGATTCTTATTCAGTTCATAAAAATTACCTATTTACTCAACGAACTAACATCCTAAATGAAAAAAGAAAATAAAAATTTCAATAACATGGACAGTTTGCTTGAAATAATTGGAAATAATGATAAAAAATACTAATTGTCGGTTTTTTTTGTGTTTAATTTCACCCCACACACAAACCAAGTGAAATGAAGCAAGAAATATTGTTTTGGCGGGCGTTCGCGTTAGTTAGGGTTAGCCACTAGCGTCAGCGTGACTAGCGTAATTCAAGTAAGTACAAATATTTGCTTATATTGTTGATGCCCTTTTAAATGCTTTTAAAATATATTTTCTCTTTAAAAGCAAGGGTTTTTATGTTTGCACATTAGAATGTAACAAAAATTAAGAGAGTGATAGATAAATATAGTGCTAGTTGAGATATTTTGAGGGTGTTACACAGGGCCGTAACCAGACTTTTGTTTCGGGGGGGGTTTTGACTCAAATATTTTCTGAGGTACCTCCTTACAAGTACTTTTATATGTTAATTTTTGGATGACAACACTGGATTGAAATTTTGATGCACTAAATTTCAAATTGTATGGACAATATGAATTCCAAGCAAAAGGGGGGTCTGGGGAAAATTTTGGAAATTTGTCCCTCAAAAGAGTGTTTTAGCTCATTTTGAGACCCTATAGATAACTCCCAAAGAGAACCACTCATTATAAGCGGCCGAATTTTCAAGGTAGGTATATTGTCATAAATGGCAAAATGTTGAGGGGGGGTTTGGGTTCCTACTCCAGAAAATTTTTTGAATTTTGCCCCTAAAAGTGGCATTTTAACTCATTTTGAGACACTTTAAGTTGCATCAAAGAGGACCACTCCCTGTAAATCACACAAATTTGGAGGAAAAACCATACTTAGTAGATTTCAAAATTTCGAGGGGGTTTGGGGGTCCTCCCCCAGAAAATTTTTGGAAATAAGTAGGGTTTTGACTCATTTTGAGACCCTTTGGGTTATACCCGAAGAGGATCGCTCCTTGTGAGACATAATTTTCATGAAAAATAGCAGTATAAAAATTGATGTCAGAATTTCGGGGGGGGGGTTGAACCCCTAAAACCCCCCCTTGGATACGGCCCTGGTGTTACATTTCATTATTTGATAAGTTTCGGCAATTCAGCATATTCTATGCTGCGTCAGCTAATCCAAAAAAACTTCCGAAATCTTCCCAAGATTTTTTGGGTAAGAAATTTGATAAAATTTCCAGACCTGTGCACCATATAACAAGCAGCCTATATAGTAAAGCCTGATTTTAAAGATTCAACTGCTTTAGTTTAACAGATTTTTTTTTAGTTTAACAGACTCCCATTTTTAAGCTCATATTCATTAACCATACTTTTACGTTAGGGGACATCCATAAATTACATGAGGTCAAAAGGGGGGAGGGGTTTGGAAAAATCTCACCAAGGGGGGTGGGGGGGTCCAGATTTTGGAAAAAACACCTCACGTAATTTATGGATGTCCCATTAGGTGTGCAAAAGTTCAAATCCTTTGTATAAGTACCATTAAATTTAGTGTGTAAAAATACTCCCCATGGGGTAAGGGGGGACCAGGGAAATAATGTTGAGTCAACCCCTAGTCTAGTCACTAGTATTTGCAACATCAAGAGCGAAGGTAAGTATCCTTGCCCCCCCCCCTAACATAAAGGTTAAACTTTATATGCCAAGGCCTTTTTCGCCAAGTTCTGTTGTAACAATACAGTCGAGTCCTATGTGATCACATTTGTACAAGATCACAATAACAATATCTAATTGATGATAATAAGCAGTCTATAAAAAAGTGACAAACAGTATAATTCCAGTGTTTGCATTAAAATCAAGACTAGTCCTAATTGGAGTGAATTTCTAGGGTGTATTTTGCAACTTAAACATTGTTAAAGAAAAATATGAAAAAGTGGATCATATTATACTTCACATTAATGACTCATTTTGTATGTTTATGTACTAATAAAATTGGCCTTCCAACAAGAAAAAGGAGATTTTTAAGGGATTTCACCAAATTTTGATAACATTAAACGATATTCTGATCACATAAAACAATTGAATTAATTTTGCGTTAATTTAAATGGGAGTGATCAGGACTAGACAATTTTGATAACATTAAGCGGAGTCGACTGTACCTTCAAAAAAGTAATGGTTTAATTCCTTTAACTGTCCCATTAAATACTGCCTAATATCACTAAATTTTTATTCTTGTTATTTTAAGGAATTGTATATTTTATTGATTAGAGTTTGCAATTTTACAGAATATTTCTAATTTTTGTTGTCTAAAATAGCTTGGTAATATTAAACAGGATATTCAATGAAATTGTACCAAATGATTTTTTATGATCTGTAAATGTGTGAGATTTAAGTGGGCATTCCACATTTTAGATTGCTGTATAAGAGTAATCTTAGTTGGAGGGTGGAGTCTGCGTTGACATAGACTGAGATTGGCCACTACTGACTTCCTGTTCTCGATGGCATCCCGGCGAGCTGCATCTCTTCACCTGACAGCGACTTGGATGTCCTCCTCATTATGTGCCCCCCCTCCCCGAAGATCCCCTACGCCACTCTTGGATGGAACGCTACACAGCAGCAGGTGGGTGCTCCCTTTCTTCCGATTCATGTATCGGTACTTATGTATTATCCCGTCAACCGTGACGCTTAATCCGAAAACGTTATCAAATCCCATTGACTTAACTACTACTGTGCCACTGAATTAGACGGCCGCTGAACGGTCGACGGAATAATACATAAGTACCCAATCTTACAAAATGAATTTTTGTTTTTATTTACGGGCCTTGCAAAACTCGCTTTCTGAATGGCCCCCCTGTATTCATTCAGATATTTTTAAATGTTGTCACACCGATACCAGGGATTTCGTGATACCCGTCATGCTGATTTGTCTCGCCCGTCACACAAAAAGTCATACAAAATGATAATTTTAAAACCTTTTAACATTTTACATGTGTTAAGAACTGCAACAATCAGAACTACTGAAACCTTCAAGTATTCAAGTGAAAAAATTGAATCTTGTGTAATAACCATCTTTTTTTGTGACGAGTGTGACAGAAGGAGGATCTAAATTTAAATGCATCAAAAAATGTTTTTTCTTTAAATGTTTTTTCAAAAATTGAGTGTTTTATTGGATAATCAAGGTCAAAAAGAGTGACATTATGCTCATACAATGAAAATTCTGCTGCATTTAGTATTTTTTTGGTCAATATGAAAATACCCTATTTTACATACTTGAAAAGTTTTCAAGTAACTTTGAGCCCCCAAAAAATTATCAAATAATAATATTGTTAAAGCTTAGCTCTCTTTAAATCCATCTTGTTCATATCTCTACCTTTAATAATAAATAATTTATAGTATAATTTATAAACCAATTTGCATCAATTTAGCCCTTATGTCCACTTTTTCATGGAATGACCCTAATATTTATGTAAGGCATTAAAAGTGTACTATTTTCAAAAATATCTTCTTGCGTATAAAACAGGGTTCCCACGGTCCTTAAAAGTCCTTGAATTTTGAATATACTCCAGCCGTCTTTCGCTGATTTATCTAAATTTCCTTTCCACATTTAACGGCAATGTTTGAAACCATAAAACTGTGATAACTAACTTAATAACTTAAGATGATTAACCAAGGTTATCTAAATTATTATCTAAATTTCCTTTCCACATTTAACGGCAATGTTTGAAACCATATAACTGTGATAGTAACACCCTCTACATCGGTTCCACAAGTGAACAAACTAGTTAGAAAATTAAGTTGGAGTCAGTAGGCAGTTTAAAAACACCTCCAATTGCTCTAGAAAGATTATAATTTTTAAATGTCTGCAAAAAAAGGTCCTTGAAAAATTTTGTTGAGGTCCTTAAGTCCTTGATTTTCAATGTTTTTGAAGAGATGAGACATTTTTTCTTTTAAGCCATGTAAGTTGTTCATTGATATTTAGTATTATATTTAAAATAATGTCATTACTGAAAGTTTGGTGCAAAAAATAACTGAAAATTAGAGTTTTTCTTGCATAGTTTTAAAGGGAAGTTAATATTAGGGTGACCATAAGTACCGCTTTTGACGGGTTGTCTGTGGGACATCATGAATTCCAAGATCCACTTCTGCTTATACTGGGTATGCTTATACTTATAACAGGTATGCTCAATAACAATTATACCCTAATATTATAATTGCTCAATAACAATTATAACAGGTATGCTCAAACTCTACACACCCAGATTCCTTGTATGTAGTGCATTAAAAATGCCTACTGAACTATAACTCTACAATGTTTAGTTTTCGATGAAATCACAACAGAAAAGCTACATACTACTCCGAGTAGGGATCATGTAAAAAAATTCACTGTTAAAATGTGATATTGTTAGGTATTATGCATAATTTTCGGATTAATCACAATTACTGTAACATAAATTTGCTAAATTATTTAAGAATTATCATTGTGTACATTCTATTTTGTTTAACAGGTTTTTGACTGGAACCCCCAGGGCCATTGAAACAGGGAAAGGCTACAAAAAGATTGGAATGTAACAGAAGCAAAGCATCTTGCCACCAACTGTCAGGTGTAAACATGATGGAGGCCCTATGCTCCAGTTAATGGAGTGCGAGAGGAATAAATTAAGTAAGTCATTGTATTTTAATTACAGAAACCAATAAAATTAAGAACATTAAAACTGTTATAAAATTTTTGGATACTGGGCTTTTATAAAATCAACATTCTAGTAGAATTGATAATCAATTATTTTAGTCTATATCTTTTTGCGCTAAGTGGCTAGGAATGAGAAAATGCAAATTCAGGTAGGGGGTGGGAAATTCGGGTAGCTAGCATGGGCATGAAATTTCTCACTAGCCAAGAGGGTACTTACGTATTATCCCATCGACCATTCAGCGGCTGTCTAATTCAGCGGCACAGCAATAGTAAATCAATGGGATCTGAAAATGTTTTCGGATTAAGCGACACGGTCGACGGGATAATACGTAAGTACCACCAAGAGTAAAAAATCCGATATTCTTGGACGTAGAAATTATAAAAATTTTAAGAAAAAATACTATGGTAAATTGTCATCTGCTTGACCACAAGAGTTAGTGTAACAAATAGGACCATATGGGCTTAATTAAAAGACCTGCCTGTAGCAATGAGCTTCATGAAAGATAAACCACTTCTTAATAAGTAGGGGAAAGTGGGAGATAATGGGACATTTTTTAAAAATAAATGCTAGTAAAAAAAGCATAAAAGCAGTTATTTTTATAATGTTTATGATTTAAACCATTTACATTTAAGTTTTGTTTATAAAAATATTCCTTGAAATGCCTTTTTTATTTACATATGCTACTCTATATATTGAATATGCAAAAATTGTTGTGGATGAAATTTCAGCATTGAACATTTTAATACCACAATGTCTTCTGCAGTGTTTAGTTTCACTAATCCTACTTATTTCTTCACTAATTGGAATTATCATAATAGGGTATGGATAATTCTAGATTTAGTAAAACTTATGGGTTTAAAGTAATTTATTAAAATATTGACTTTGGTAAAAATATTGACTTTGGAACAAAGTATAATAAAAGTCCCTTGTTTTGTTTTTATGAATTTTTTTTTAAATTCATTTAGAACTAGATACTTGAATGCATCATAAAAACCACACAATTGATTTTTTAATGCTTTAAAAAGAAACTCTTTATTTTTTTTAAATATATGAACACCAAATTTGTTTTTAATCCATAAAAAAGACAAGATATTTGAATCTAGGATAAAAAACAGTTGGTTTTTATTTATCAATAAAAAAACCTTTCTTATTATAAAAATGTACATATAACCACTGTCTTTTCCATGCTATAGAAACTTTTTAATGCAGCTAAAAAATCTGATGGTTTATATATAATTTTTACTTTTTAAAACTTAAATAAAATTAATTTTAATTAATAAATTAGTTAAGTCACTTGAACTATTTATTCAATGCATTCATAATTTAAATCAATCAGAAATATTTATATTTATGTGTTAAAGGGAAATTTAAAAAAAAAAAACAGTTTAAACCAAACCTGAAAAAACCTGTTTATTTTTTCAACCCTGCTTAATACATATGTAGGAAATTTTTTTTGAAGGATCCTATTTAAAATTACTAATTTGTTTGCCTAAAATGTTAAAATTTGTCCACTTAAAAAACTATTTAGTTCTTATTATCTTATTCTATTATTAACTTTTTTTTTAAATTTTATATGTTGGTAATGACTGTCTAATTCTGTTTCCATACTACCTAATTAAATATGCAAAGTCAAATAAACACTACAATGTTCTTTTAAGAAATATTCAGCCATATTAAGTTGTCCCATTAGCCCCCACAACACATGTAACATTAGCCCCCATGATGAGGAATTTACAATCCTAGAAATAGTTCTTTAAATGTGCAATTTTTCAGTAATATTTCTTATTTTCCAATATTTGTAGAATATAAAAGTGTCCTTAAATAAGATTAAAATATTCTTAAAATACAAATGTTTGTTTGAATTTTTGCAATTGATATCTGGTTTTGTATTCCAATGAAATTTATATATTTCAAAGAGCATATTAACAATCACATTAAATAAAAGGAATTTAGCAATTTAGAATAGACAGTCTTTAGATGTTAAGCAAATTGCAATTCACTGTTTAATTTCCGGATAGTTGCAAACTTATTTATCAGAATTTGAGGACAGTAAGCAGTGTTTAAGGGGTTTAAAAAAATGTCACTAAAATATAGGGGTTTCTTTCAAGAAGGTCCCATGGAAAAACACTTTTCTAAAAAGGTCCCATAGCTTTACTCAATTATTATTATTTTCATTTTATTACTTTAAGAAGTCCAGGGATTATCGTGTCAAATTTTCAGGTGAATTAAACTGCACTACCCTCAAAAAATTGTTTGAAATAAGTTAATTTCTTACAACTAAAATCTAAACCTTTGTCTTGAAAGAGAATATACAATGCAAATAACAATGAGGTACAAATATTTTTTTTTATATCTTAAATTTTGCTTATAAATGGTAGTAATCTAATATTTATCCTAATACATCTTTAGTTTTGGATTTCAGATAGTACCCAATGCCTAATAAATATTGTAATTGTATCATCCACATTAAAGAAATATGTATTTATAATCTCATCTTAAATAATAACTCTTTGTTTATGACTCAGTGACCATAGGGGTAAACATTTAAGACCATGTGACAGGTCTATAGAGTAACAGCAATGGTGGAAAAATAAATTTAATTTTTAGTTTGGCACAAAACCAGTTGCACTAATCTTTTACTATGTGATACTTATAAGTTATACATATTATAATATTTTTTACCTTTTTCACAGGAAAAGAGAAGAAGAAATAATAAATGATGGAAATGATCTATGATCTGGTCTTTTTATGTTTAAATTTTTTTGTGAATAAAGCATTATTTTGAATATTTTAGTTAATAATTTATTTTTAACAATGGTGTTTGTGAAAGTGAACTTTCAATACTAATGATTCAATTAAATCTAAAGCAATTAATTTAACAGATAAGTTGTTGAGCATTTAAACTGGATTAATAATTATGATTTCAACTTTAAGAACGGTTAATTTATTAATCTTTAACGTTACCATAATTCAAAGCTGCTATTATTTCAACCTTAAAACGGTGTAATATTCAAGCTTAAAATTAGCTATTAAATATTAATTTAAGGCTGAAACAAGCAATCACTGGTACAAATATATGCATAAAAAATTAAAAAAAAAAGTTTGAAATTTCAAACTTATAAATTATTGAAATTTCAAACATGGAGAATAATTGAAATTCAAACCTGAATAATAGTTGAAATTTCAAACCTGAATAATAGTTGAAATTTCAAACCTGAATAATAATTGAAATTTCAAACCTGAATAATAGTTGAAATTTCAAACCTGAATAATAGTTGAAATTTCAAACCTGAATAATAATTGAAATTTCAAACCTGAATAATAGTTGAAATTTCAAACCTGAATAATAATTGAAATTTCAAACCTGAATAATAATTGAAATTTCAAACCTGAATAATGACTGAAATTTCGAACATGAAAAAAGATTGAAAGTTACAACATGAAAAATGATGGAAATCTCAAGCTTTAAAGTATTCTTTTTTCCATCTATATTTCAAACTTGAAAAATAATTGAAATTTCTATCTTGAAAAATGCTTACTTTTAGCATGAAAATTCAATCCTTCTTTATACATGATTCAAGATCGCCGTGGTACAACTATACACATTAAATACTGCTAAACTACCGTAATTTTCAAGTTTGATTCAGGTTTATCAAGCTTGAGCGCTTAAGTTTGATTCAATCTTTTTTCAATCTTTCTGTGCTATCTGGGATGGTTCCTGCCCTATGCTATGCTTATCAACAATGCTATCGTATGATAACAATGCTTATCGTAGCTTTTAATGACATATTTTAAAATTTTAGTTGAGACAATAATATTCGGTACATGTCCTATGCTTTCTGTAGTTGTGTTAATGACCTATTATGTTTAAATTTCCTTCTCAAAATCTGATTAGTTTTTGTTTACAGTGTATGTAAATAACCTAAGAACATAAATTACATGCTGTACTATCATATTTACTACACATTAGGTAACTCTTGATATCTTTAAAAATCTTATGTGAAAACTTAATGTGAATATATCTCCCACAATGCAGAATTTTTTTTCTACCAAGCCACACCATAAAACCCAAAACAACCAACCATCTACCAAGCCACAGGACCTAGGTTTAAATTCTCACCCCCTTCAGATGGTTCATAGTCTGAAAACCAAGTAGGATCTGGAATGAAAACAGTGGTCTTGTGTTATACCACGTAACTGGGATATTATACGCTAGTGCGCTAATGAGCTTATTGTAATCTTTTCATAATTCAATGTTTTGATAAAGTTATAACATCCCTTCGACTGAAGTAATCTAGGTCGACAAATGGTGCTTTTCATTTGCCATTCATTGTTAACTTCTTGTTTTGAAAATCTAACTATAAAATAGATTGATAATAACCGATTTGATACTAAAAAGTTTCAAACAGCGTTACTCGAGTGTTTGCTTTAAAATCACATAATGTAGTCCAAATTCAAAGTAGGTATTTAAAATGATTACCAACTATGTATTTTGAAACTTTTACATTCTTAAACAAAAATATGAGAATTGAACATATAGAACTAATACATTATTGACTCATTTCGTATGATAATGTTATAAATTTGGCCTTCAAATGGGATTCGTGACATCACTGACAAGAAAGGTTGGAATCTAGAATAGTTGCAACGTATTCAAAACAGGTCCTCCATGGCTCATCAATGGTCACCAATGGTCCATGGTCGTCAAACTTTGCGACTGCTCTACAGCTCTTTAGACAATCTCCCTAATTGCCGTGGATTCCCTTTTTGAATCTTTTAGAGATAATTTATCTTCAACGACTTACATTTGAGCTGGTTAGGATGAAAGTGGTATAAGTCCACTGAACTTCGTTTTGCGTAATTGAAGGTTTTCTAAAAACCTGTGCTAAAAATTCAGGATTGCTTATATTTTAACTTTGTGGGGTGGATTTGTCTTTAGGCAGGGACACAATTTTTGCTGCGGATCAACTTTTATCAAATTTTAACTGAAAGTGCTTTAAATTAGCTTTAATGGACTTATACCACTTTCATCCTGACAGATTCATGGGTTTCGGGGAGGAAGATGGGTATTGGGATGTAGTAAATATAGCTTTCTGAGCGACTGGTTAGTACAAAGTTAGATTTTAATGTTCTGTTCCACAGATTTTGATGCATAGAATACGAATATTTTGGTGTAAAATTTTATGTAACCCATTTTGGGGGGTCATATTCAAGATGGCGACCGAGAAACGTTCTTCGCTTGATATGTCTCTAGTTTATATTTTATATTTGCTTTAACTAAAGCTAAGGTTTAAATTAAAATAGGTTTTCGTTTTTTTTTTTAAAACTTGTTATCGATGTGATTTTTAAGATGGCGTCCAAGATGGCCGCCGATTATAAAGTTTTGCAGTTTTTATGATAGATAGTTGAGCAATATATCAAATTGATTGATTTTGAGTAAGGAAATGGAAATTTAATTAAAATGAAATTATTTTTAACAATAAACGCTTTTCTAACCATTAATTTTAAAAAATTTTAATTAAAAAAGTAAATTTAAAATATTTTACTAATTTTTATTTATGACATTTGATATAAAGTACGCCACTGTTTGAATTATACTAGGTTATTAAATTCCTTTTAACTTGTTATTAGGGTGATTTTCAAGATGGCGTCCAAGATGGCCGCCGTTTATAAACTTTTGCAGTTTTTATGATAGATAGTTGAGCAATAAATCAAATTGATTGATTTAAAGTTAGGAAATGAAAATTTCAATAAAATTAAATTATATTTTACAACAATAAAAAAAATTAACCATTAATTTCTATTTTTAAGAATTTTAAATTTTAAAAAATAAACTTAAAACATTTTACTAAGTTTTATCCCAAAACCAATATCAATACCCTAAGTTACTAGCAAACTGTAATTTACATAGAATGATTGTTAAAATACATACAAGATATTGACTGCAAAGGGGCGTCTGTGTTAGCCATGACGATTAAAGGATTAAAGCTTTCCCGCCTAATCTAATACAGCGCGGATTTTATTTTCGGATATTTATTTACAAAAAGGGGTCATCCATAAATTTGTAATTAAAGTTAACAAAAATAAAATTTTCTCCAGTAAGACGCTTTTTCATAATCGCACGGGCCCCGCCTTTGCAGTTGTGCGAGTGTCCTTGGGGTTTCTCTTATCAAAACAAATTCACTGAACGAAGCGGAGCAGTGGACTTATTCCACTTTCATCCTGACGAAAACGGCCGTTCGCGTTAGTAGTCATTTTTTGAGTCGCTCTCACGGGCCAACAAATCAACTTTTTCCTTTGCAAACAGCTACACTAAATAAAGGACCTAAAACTCTATCCAAATCCACTCTCAACTCAACTTTTGTCATTTTTGGACTTATACCACTTTCATCCTGGGCAGCTCATTTAATCTCGTGTTCTATTATTAATGGTACTTATCCGTTAGCTGGGCACAAATGTCGCCAATTGTGAACTAAATGCTCGCCAAGCGAAGCGAATGACAATACAGTCAAGTGAAAACGAAAACAAATGCTGTAGGCGACGGTTGGGACAGAGAATTTTTTAATTCATTCTAAATTTTTTTCGGGATTTTTTTTTGCTTGTGCTCGTTTAACGGATAAGAACCATATTATAGTTATTCACCCCTTTATGGGAACAGATTTGATGTAGGTTGAATGGTCACCAGTGGTGGATCCAGGGGGGTGGCATTCTGGAAAGTGCCCCTCCTTGGACCCAAACATACTCATAAGTACGAAAAAAGTCCCAAAAAGAACTCAAAATGAGTTAAAACCCAACTTTTGCAGGTCAAGTTTCAAAATTTTTTCTGGGGGAGGACCCTTATAGCCCCCAGCAGTACCAAAAGGGGATCTTGAGTGATACTTTTTAGAAAATCCCCAACATTTTGACATTTTTCTCGAAAGGTAAAGGTGATAGTCTGAAAAAGTGGCCCCTTCCTTGGAGGCGTGCTGGATCCGCGCCTGATGGTCACTGCTATAGAGCATTTGCCAAATTGGCAGTCACTGTGGCGGACCTATACCAAATCTGTTCCTATTTATGATACATATTCGTTACATATTTTTATAATGTTTTGTTTTAGATTCTGCAATAGGATGAATATTATGCTCCTGAAATTTGAAGGAAGTTATGTTCCACCTCCATCTACCATTTTGCTGGTCATTGGCCATAAGTAAGTAAATCAAATTAAAACTTCTAAAAGTTATCTCATGATTCTCATGTCACCTTAGATGCAGGTGAATCGTTTATGAACATTTCCTTAAAAAAATTTGTGATTGGGTTTTGCTACGTTAAGATTAGAACTTTTCATTCATTGGGGGAATTAAAAACAGCTGAACACCAAGTAGCATTGTGCTTTAAAGCAGTGGTCTCCAACCCCCAGTCCGCAGACCGGTGCCGGTCCATGGATCAAATGGTACAGGGCCGCGGGTCGACCATTACATTGAAAATGAATTTAAATTCTTAGGTTTATACTCCAAATTAAAAACATCTGTGTTTCATTAAATTTTATTTATTTTAAAAAGGGGCCCGAAGGTAGTGACATAAATCATGCACACCATGAGAACCATCTTATTTTACCAAGAAAACTGAATAAAAACGCTTCATTAGAAATCCATAAATTTTTATATTCTTTTTTTGTGGCGAACTTGTTCAACCCGGAAGTAATGGTGACAGTTGTCTGAGTTTTTTGTTACAACTATAAGTTAATGAAAAGAAAATCCATTAAACAGTACATTTTTCTGCGAAACGGAAAGAAAAATAAAGAAAAAGTGTAATAATATCAATGCGCTTTGTCAGGTTCATCTTTTTGTAAAGAATTGAAAATTTGCGTATTTTAAACTTCCGAAAATCCCATTACATCGAAAGTGAAACCAAAATCAATGCCACCCCCCAGCGGGCCGCGGTAAAATTATCAAACGTTGACCGGTCCGTGGTTGGTAAAAAGGTTGGGGAACACTGCTTCAAAGCACCATTTGTTTATCTGACAACCTAAAAACATAAATTATGTGCTATATCCTATTTACTTAACAAATTAGTTGTTCTTGGGGTTTTTAATTTCAATTTGAAGGTTTAAGTAATTTGAATTTTTTTATACTTCCTTAAACTTTGAGTTATCAAAGAGCAATTACTGCGGACTAAGCATTAGCTTCCTGGCCTGTATACGATGTAATGGGTTTATCGTTGGGTCGTAATTTTATTAGGATTCCGTAGTTGTTAAATAACTTTTTTTATCTCTATTTTCTTCTAATAATGAGGTAAGTTTGTTTATTCTACCTGTTATTTCTTGTAATTTCAAATGAATGTTAGCAAGCATCATGATTTGGGTGGTTAACCAGGGTTTGTTGTTGATGTTTATTCAAGTTAGTATTGGGTTAATTTTCAAAATATCCATGTTATTGATATTCATATTTGATTTAAACCACTTTTAAAAGAATAGCAGTAAGACACAGTATCCTGAAAGAAGTGTTTATTTATTTTTGTAAATAGACAACATTAGTCATGACGTCACTTGCTTGTTTATAAACGTTAATTCCATCTGTGATTGGTTTCGTATGGAATTACTTCCAGTCACGAAACCAATCACGGATGGAATCAACGTTTCTAAACAAGCAAGTGACGTCACACTAATATCGTCTATTGCATACTGTTTGTTTACACCCCACAACTAGGATGTTATAATTAAGTATTTAGTATTGGGTTAATTTTCAAAATAGTATCCATGTTATTGATATTCATATTTGATTTAAACCACTTTTAAAAAAATTGCAGTAAGACACAGTATCATGAAAGAAGTGTTTATTTATTTTTGTAAATAGACAACATTACTCATGACGTCACTTGCTTGTTTGGATACGTTAATTCCATCTGTGATTGGTTCCGTATGGAATTACTTCCAGTCACGAAACCAATCACAGATGGAATCAACGTTTCTAAACAAGCAAGTGACGTCACACCAAGGGCGGATCCAGACCAGATTTTCGGGGGGGGCCATGTCAGAGTCGGAGGGTATTACATTCGAAATTTTCAGTGCCTCGGAAATTTTTTTGAAGAGTGCTTGCTTTTAAGCAGCTTTTTAGGGATTTATAGTAACTTAGAGGATATCCAGGGCCGGTGCCATTGTTTTAGAAAGTGGGGGGGGGGGCGAAACCTTTTTGGTAGGGGCATAACAATACTTATATGTTTCGCGAGATGTTTGGCTCCCAATTTTCCGAGTATAACATAAATAAAATACGAAACTTTGTTAAAGTTATAAAGGTTTCATCAGATAATGCTAGCTCGAAAGCAAAAGGGGGGTTCTGGGGGTCCTCCTCCAGAAAATTTTGTGAAATTTGGCTTCCAACAGAAGTCTTTTTACTCATTTTTGTACATTTGGTACCCATTGGATAACACCTACAGAGAGCAACTTCTTGTACTCCTAAAAGGAGAGGAGAGAAACAAATTCAAGTAGAAAACCATGAGATTATTAACCATGAGAAATTAATAGGGGGTCTGGGGGGTAACCCCCAAGAAAAATTTTGAACATTTGCCTCTAAAAATAAAGTTTCAGCTCATTTTGAAAGCATGAACCACAGAATTTTCAAGGATGAAATTATAAATAGATGCCAAATTTTGAAAAGGACTGGGGGTCCTCTCCCAGAAAATGTTTGCAAATGCGCCCTTTCAAACTATAGTATTCATCTATTTTAAAACTTCCCAAAAGAGAACAGCTTCTTTTAAGCGGAAGAATTTTCATGGGAAAAACACTCTAAAACAGATGTCACATGTCAAAATATTAAAGGGGGGTTGGGGGTTCTCCCCCAGAAAATTTTTTGAATTTTAGCGTTAAGAAAGTGTTTTTTAAGCTATTTGTTAGGGTTTCTCGGGGGGGGCCATGGCCCCCAGGGCCCCCCCCCTGGATCCGCCACTGCGTCACACTAATATCGTCTATTGCATACTGTTTGTTTACACCCCACAACTAGGATATTATAATTAAGTAAATACAAAAAACTATTTAAATCAAAAGGAATTCATTGTTTTTAAAGAATTTGCTCTTTCCTAATAATTGCTGTGGATTCCCTTTTTGAATCTGTTAGAGATAATTAATCTTCAACGACTTACATTTCATCTTGTGTTTTATTATTAATTATTCACCCCTCTATGGGAACAGATTTGATGTAGGTTGAATGGTCACTGCTTTAGAGCATTTGCCAAGTTGGCTGTCGCTGTGGAGGACCTCTATCAAATCTGTTCCAATTAATGATATTCAAAACATTTATTACATATTTTTATAATATTTTTTTTAGATTCTGCAATATGATTAATTTGAAGGCTTAGAAGAAATGTTCTATCACCTGCCATTTGCTGGTTATGAGTAAGTATGTCAAATTAAAACTAAATTTAATGAACTATCTTTCTAAGTTGTTATTTAAAGGACTCTTTGTTTTAAAAGTCGTTATCTCAAAGTGACAGGGGAGGGAGGGGGTCAGAAATGTTGGGGAGAAAGTGACATGTTTTATGGACAGCCTCCTTAAAAAATTCACTGAAAATTTGTGATTGGGCTTTGCTACGTTGAGATTATAACTTTTCATTGATTGCGGAACTTAATATCTGAACACCAAGTAGCATTGTGCTTTAAAGCAACTTTTTTTCTCAGGTAGCAGCCTCCCCCACAGCGATTACACCTACAGCTCATCGCCAGTCGCTCCAGCCAGTGCCCTATGATATCAATGCCCGGACCTCTCCTGCCACCCCGGAGTCTGTTTCCACCCAATTCCATCGTAAGTTTCTGCTTTTTGGATTACTCAATTGAAACTGTCGCATAGCTGCCAAGTACTCAGATTTTATTGGAGGGTTCTTATGTATTATCCCGTTGACAGTGCCGCTGAATTCAAAAAATTGGTTAAAGTCTATCGTCTGTTCTATACTTGTGTCGCTTAACGCTGTCGAAGGGATATACGCAAGTACCTAGTTACTGAGATTTTCATCTTTACTCTGATAATCAGATTTCCCCCTTAAAACTCTAGTTTTTTAAATTGCAATTAGTATATTAATGTTATCTCAAAGTGACAGGGGAGGGAGGGGGTCAGAAATGTTGGGGAGAAAGTGACATGTTTTATGGACAGCCTCCTTAAAAAATTCACTGAAAATTTGTGATTGGGCTTTGCTACGTTGAGATTATAACTTTTCATTGATTGCAGAACTTAATATCTGAACACCAAGTAGCATTGTGCTTTAAAGCAACTTTTTTTCTCAGGTAGCAGCCTCCCCCGCAGCGATTACACCTACAGCTCATGGCCAGTCGCTCCAGCCAGTGCCCTATGACATCAATGCCCGGACCTCTCCTGCCACCCCGGAGTCTGTTTCCACCCAATTCCATCGTAAGTTTCTGCTTTTTGGATTACTCAATTGAAACTGTCGCATAGCTGCCAAGTACTCAGATTTTATTGGAGGGTTCTTATGTATTATCCCGTTGACAGTGCCGCTGAATTCAAAAAATTGGTTAAAGTCTATCGTCTGTTCTATACTTGTGTCGCTTAACTTAACGGCTGTCGACGGGATATACGCAAGTACCTAGTTACTGAGATTTTCATCTTTACTCTGATAATCAGATTTCCCCCTTAAAACTCTAGTTTTTTAAATTGCAATTAGTATTGTGTAAAAAGGAGATTAGAAAACGCAGTGCCCCACTTTTTTTTATTGCTACATGTTGAAATTAAAATTTTTCTTGCATCATGCAATAAAACATCTTTTTCCCTTGGCAGCAAGAGCAGCAGCTGCCGGTGTAGCGCCAGCAGACTTCTATGATAGAAACAGGCTGACTAGCCCACGAATTCCCCCACTAACTAGCAGCAGCGAGTAGCTTCTTCAGCGCTAGGGTATGATGTGACAGCAGGATCCAGGGATGCACTGTCAGAAAAGTAAAGAAAAGCTGACGGGTGAGTTAAGATATTATTTTAGTCGCATTGCTACGATTATGACCCAGCCCAGTAAAGAATTTAAAAGACAAAAACAAACGTAGAAATTCAAACCATTTGAGCCTGAACTAGAGTCCTTGGCCAAAATCGAAAACAGCCAAAAGGTAAAAGTCTTCTACCACTGGGTCAACTCTTAGTGAGCGCGGCTCTCAGGGGTGTCTTATCGGTGTTTGCAAATTTCATATTTACTCCTATAATTAGATTCCCCCTTAAAATTGCTATCAGTATTATGTAAAGGAAATTGGGGTTAGAAATTTTAGTATACTTTAATCGGATTATAAGAGAAGATAGAAAACGAAAATCGAGGTTCTTTGCAGCTTTGAGGTTGGCAACTATGCTGTCATATGTGACCCAGTGAACAGTAAAACCATTTTACATAGCTTTATTTCTTGTATGATATTAAAAACTAAAATGCAGCGTTAGAAAATGGAAAAATAACTCACTGGTTCTGCTAACTATTACTTTGCAAATCTTACTGGTCCTCAACCAAAATGACTTGTCTGGCAAATTAAAAAGAAAAGGTTCCAATTTATTTAAAGTAGTTACTGCAGTTAAAGTGAATACCAAATAT
Source organism: Tetragnatha montana (assembly GCA_963680715.1). NCBI lineage: Eukaryota > Metazoa > Arthropoda > Arachnida > Araneae > Tetragnathidae > Tetragnatha > Tetragnatha montana. Next base: position 34,999,306 of record OY796685.1, read on the forward strand.
TAATTCTAAAAAACTAAAAATATCTATTAAGTACACTTTTCTTGATGAAATGTTAGTATTTCTCTAATTGATATAAAATTTCTAATTAGTTATGCAGCAAAAAAAAAAGACTAGAACTGGAGACTGAGATATTTTTCCCCCACTGGTCTGCTGGACTAGTGATTTTCTGAGTAGTGGCCAGAGCCTATTTTCAGTCGTCTCGGACCAGTGTTAATTTTGATCACTGCTGATATGCTATCTCTCAAATGTATATATTATATGTAATTATAGTAGGTTCACAGTTTGGGGAAATGGGTTTGCACTATTTTTCAATTTGCACTATTTTTTTCATTGAGGGCTTATTCCCACTTATAAGAAATTTTAAAATTATATTTCTTAATCTCTATGCAAATGGATCAAAGAGTATAATGAAACTCATGTTTGTTTTAATTTTTTATAATTTATGATATTTACTAATATTTTGCAGTTAATGTTTTCCAGAAGTTTTTAACACATTTAAAAAGCTTGTAAAATTTCTTATTTTAAAAAAATGTGCATTTTACCTTAGTTAAAATATAAATATTGATTTGTCAATAGTACATAAACATCAAACCTTGTTTTTCCCATTTTCCCCACCTGGCTCTACAAATTATATTTCAAAATGAAAATTTTGGCAACCAAGGAATTTACATAAATTGTTTGGACTTCAGTCCACCAGTTGCCAACCATTGGTCTATAATTTTCTGCATTATATTGAATATTATTTAGAATTAATTTTTTAAATCAGTAACGTTAATTTAAACTTTCGGGGTTGGCACTTTTATGTATTCTCATTCTCTTATTGCTTGAGATGTTTTCGATGAAGTGGCACGTTCAATGGGTTAATGCGAAAGTACTTTTTTTAATAGTTAAAAATAAAATTGCTAAATTTTTTTTGCAGGAGCTGTCAGTTGCATTTGATGTCCCCTGAAATAGTATTATTTGAATCATTTTTTTAAACAAATTTTAATTATATTACATTTTTAAGTTTAGTTATTACCTTCACAGTTTATATTTAATGTATATTTTTTATATGAACTCTTTAACTTTAATCCCTGTGATGCTAGAAAGCTGTTTGTAAAATTTGTTGTGTTTGTATCAGTTGTTCAATAAACTTGATTTTTCTTACATTTAATGTGTTGAAATAAGTTTTTTAAATAAAAATGTGTCCATCTTGAATTATACTTCTATTTAAAGGTAAGTTTTTTCATTAGTGCTTTAGAGCCTAAATTAAACAAAATTTTTGTAGAAATTAAAATATATATGTATATTTTGTTTTTATGAATTTTAAAAACTTAATTTTAAATTTATTTTATTACTTCATTTTACTGTATTTACTTAATAATTACTTTGAAGTATTCTGTAATCATACAGCATAAAATTCGAATTACTTTTTGTTAAAAGTGGTGTGTTCACCTAGCTAAAAAGTTGTGATAAATTATTTATCTCCTGAGTTATAAGTTTAGTATCGCATTTTTAATTTTTTCGATGTTTCTTTATTGAATTATGATACAAAATTTTCCCTGAAAATATGTATTATATACTGTGCAATATTTCGGGAAAAATTTTGCGACATCATATAATTTAACAAAGAAACTCCGAAAAAAATAAAAAATGCAATATTAAACCTAAACATCAATATTAAATCAAGATTTTTTGGAAACCTTACAAAAACCAATGACCGCAATAATGAACGAAGGTTTTTTGGCATTGGTTTCCGCAGTCTACACGAAAAAAAATTTTTCTAAGGTTGTTATGAAACCTTTCAAAAACCTGGCTAGAGAGCATTGAAACAGGGTTTTCTTGTCTATCCTTGAAAAAACCTGTGCCTATAACCTTGTAGAAGGTTAATCCGCAAGGTTACGCAAAAGGTTGGTAATGTCAACTAGCGTACCTTTTTCTTAGGTTATCCTAAGGTTTTTTCGGGGTTATCGGGTTGCAAATAAAACCCTCAAAAAACCTTTTTTGGGTTGCAATGCAAGGGTAAAAAAACCTTCAAAAAACCAAAAAATGCTATCTGGGTTTTGACCTCCTTCTGGTTTTATGGCTTTTTCTCGAAATCAACTTTGCCGACAAGAGGTCCCTTTTCGCTTTCCGCCTCACATATTGTGATTGTGCATGGTTTTAATTACAATTTAGTCTGATGTTTCTGTTGATTTAGTATTGTTCTCTTGTATAAACCTGTGTCCCATAAATGTACATAACATATGACTGTATTCTTGTACTTTTTTGTATTGTGTATTCTTGTACTCTTTTGGTTTGTAGAAGTAGTTTTTCACAGGTTCTTGTATGATACTGGTTCCGGCATCATACTGGTTCTAGTAATACTGGTTCCGTTACCATACCCGGTATGATAACGGAACTAGTATATACTAGAACCATTATGATACCGGGTTATGAAACACCGGAACTAGTATGATACTAGAACCAGTATGATACTAGAACTAGTATGATACTAGAACTAGTATGATACTAGAACTAGTATCATACTGGTTCTAGTATATACTAGAACCATTATAATACCGGGTTATGAAACACCGGAACTAGTATGATACTAGAACCAGTATGATACTAGAACTAGTATCATACTGGTTCTAGTATCATACTAGTTCCGGTGTTTCATAACCCGGTTTAATTTTTTTTCATACCGGAAATTTTTTTTCCAATAGGGAAGAGTATGGTATAACGAACTAAACTAAACTCATCGGCGCAACAGCCCTATAGTGGGCCAAGTCCTACTATGCCCATCTTCGTTTTCTTGACCGTGGGGCCCTGGGAAGGTTGAGTGGACCTTGCCCAGCCCGGGAGCCGGGAATCGAACCCCGGACCTGTGGCACGGAAGAGCTATGTGCTACCACTGCGCCACCGGGCTTCTGGTATAACGACGTTTACGAATAAATACACTTGAATCCAAAACTTCTCAGACTTTATATTCATCTATACCCAATTTGACAACGTTCCACTCGCTTATATTCCTACACGGATAGTATAGTAGGATATTTATGATAAGAGTTGAGCGCCATGACGACAAAACGTACATTAATTCAACGTACCAATGTCATTCTAATCGTGTCCTTTATTAAAATGATAGTGTGTTAGCCGTCAGCAGATATTAATACGTGGATATTTATTGTCATTCTTCCAACAAGCTAATTTAAACTTCCTCTTCTTCTCCTATATTGGACAGACCACATCACAGATGCGTATTTTGTAAATGACCCCCCACTCAAGAGTTAAGCAACCAGTAGGTACTGTGTTGGTTTATGATTAAACATTAGGCATACGATCCTTAAGAATACCTAATTCTCGACTTTCACGTAAAAAGAAATTAAAGCAGTTTCCATAAGAAATTTAATACTATCGCATTTCTCTTAAAATAATTACAAATTTTAATAGGCAAAAAAATTAAAGCCATCCAAAACCCCCCAACTAATTTTTAAAATGTTAATAACAGTATAATTTTTAAATGGACTTAATATTTATTTCTTTTTAAAATTTTGCATTTTTTGTGTTCCTAACAATAACCTCAAATAGAACTGGAGTTATGTAAGATTAAAGGGACAAAAGTAGGAATTTCTGTCAATTTTCAAAAAGACTTTTATAAAAAAAATTACAGATAAAATTGAAGTATAAAAGCATTTACTCGTTTATGTCATAAAAAAGAACAATTCCTGAAAGTTTCATTGTGAAAACCGAGTGGGTCAAGTTCAGTGCCTTGTTGGTTTGACATAATATGAATTACCCAGACCCATAACAAGAATTAATACAAGACAGGTATTTTCTCTTTATTATAATGAGTTTCCGATACATTTTCTGAAGTATTTTCAATTTATTGTAAAACAATAAAATTGTTATGTTCCCCATTGAAAAGGTAATGAGTATAATCAATATTTCTCAAGAAGTATTGAGGGTAAAATTAATTTGAAAAACACTATTCATAGAGTAATTGTTTTTTGGACCTCATTAATGGAAACTCAAAATCAGATAATCGCATGTTATGATTAAAGCTTTTCTTTTAAACCCTTTGCATCTTCATAAGAGCATATCCTATTTACAGCGTGAAAAACAAAATAAGATCCATTGCTGATGGATTTTTCAAGGTTTTGATTTGTGATGGAAGATAGGGAAGATTTCAACACTACACGACATCTCATTCATCATCTTCAGTCAATGCGTTTGTCAAGCCTTCATCCGCTGAGCCGTTTCTTAAGCTTAGAAAGTATAAAAAAAAACACATCGCTAAATCAGGAAGCTATGAATACAACGTTGCTGAATGCTTGTGTTCGAGACGGTACAATACGGGAATTAAGTTGTGTTGATTGAGAAATACTTAATTATCAAATATTAGTAATTGTTAAATTTCAATTAATTAACAGAGCTGAATTACTGTGTTTTAAACATCAAAACGAATTAAATGCGTTAGACAAAGAAGTAAACAATGATATCTATACATTGATCTAGCTAGTTGATTGTCTCTCCATAGGTAGTTCGCCTCGCCAACTCCCAGGTGACCATGAAGTGAATTAAAGAAAAATGTTCGCTTTAGTAATGCAATGGAGAATTTCAAATATTGATGTAAAAATAATAAATCAACATTTATAAAGTGACAAGATTTTTCTAATTTTATATTAAAAATAAAAACATGTTACTAACGGCCGTATTCACTGCTAATTTGACCAATGGTGGAGTCAAACCTCTGATTGGCGGAGAACTAGTTTTCCTCCTTTAACTACCAATCAGAAGTTTGACTGTGTCGACTAACCACCGGTCAGGTTACCGGTATGAATACTGCTGTAATACGCTATATAATAGTTTCAAAATTTTTTCGGGATCCACTAATCTTCCTGATTTAATAAACCATCAATTCGCTTTGAAAAGTTGGGCCCATTTTGCTTCAATTTTCATTCATCTTGTTTTGTTATAAGCACTGAGCAGGAATTCTTATGCTGCACTAAAGGAAACTTACTGGTCAAGTGTACATTGAAATTAGTCATTATACTAATCTAGAATTGGGAAATGGAGGAATTAAAATGTTGGAAGAAAAACTGAGCCCACCACACTGAAGAAGAGACCTCTCCGAATTAAACATCGGTTCGACTCGACCGGTCAAGCATTTGTTTACAAACTCACTCACTCAGAATACGAAAGTGATGGAACGCTCATTGTGTGCTAAAATTTCGGAAGCAAAAAAGAATCAACTTCCTCCGAGTGTTGTAGAAAAAAAAAGGCACTTTCAATTTGCACAGTGCTGAGAAACAATGACGCGAAAAGGGGGAGTATATGGCCTTAGCTATTATTATTTAGAAGAGAAAAAAATTAGGGGTTTTTTTATTGTTCGGGAGGGTTTCTTGACGCTGGGTAACGCTATCTCTTGTCTTTAGAAGGGACACTCGCATGCGGGAGGGTTTTTTTGCAGTTTTTATCAACAAAAAGTATAAACTTTGAAAGGGTTGCTGGAGTTTCCCTTCACGCCAAGTTGGCGATTTTGTTTAGAAATTTTCTGCATCCGACAAAAGCAATGATGGGCTAATGTGTTTAAAAAAAATTAAACTCGTGTTTTGAAGAAAATTAATTTTTAGCAAATGTATCACAATCTCAGTACCAATGAAAATCACACATTAGAAGGCCAAGAACCAATAATTTGTAAGCTATTAAAAGTTAATTATCTAAGGTTTGGTCTGATAAAGTTCTGATCCCCTGCTAAAGTACAACTGATGAAACAATGAATATTTATCCAAGATTTGGCTCCACACTTCTTGCCAATCAAATCACTTCTCGGGCTGTTGACTTTAAAAAGTTACGAACGATGTCCCTTGAATTAAATTAAAGTGAAACATCTGTCATTTGTAATAACTCGCTTCAGAATCACAATTTCACAAAACTTTTACACCAAAAGATAACACAAAATTTCCAAATAAGGTCCACTAACTAATAATACCCAGGAGAATAGTCAACACCACAATCTCAGCCGCCTTAACCAAAAGCAAGCTCCCTGTACGCTGCTAATCAGAAGCAATCAAATATTAATGGCCGCACATCCCGTCACAGTTAATTCCTCTCGCGACGCGGTCCATTGAAGCAGCAATTACACAGCTCAACCCTTCCACTCTGCTGCACGAGCAAACGAGCCGTTCTGAATGGGGCGCCTTTACAGAATTCAAGAGCAGAATGGCTTTTTGAGGGCCAGCTCTCCACACGCGACATACTCGGGTCGCTGTGGGTTCAACTCTATAATCTGTTCGACGAGAGTTCGGATGAATATTGGGTCTGGCGCCATTCACTAATCACGGCATATAATTTTCTTTATACCCCTCCACCCAATGTCACACATCAGTGACCTTTATTGATATTTTGATTTCATGCTTTTAAATTAAACACAAATTTAGCGTCCCAAATTTTATTTCACTATTTTAGTTACTTGGATATTAACTGTTCCGTTAACAAACAAAAAGCATATTTTTATTAATGTAACAGTGCAGTGAAGAAACAGTCTTAAGGATTATTTAGACTTATCATTTTCGGTGTTCATTTTTGGAGGAATCATACAAGTGTAAATTGTCTTTTCACTCCTATACGAAAGAGTGATTCATCGGCGAGAACATTGTAAGTGAAAAATTAACCTTTGGTGACACCAAGTTTAAACCCTCCCCCCATTGTCAAATTCAATGAAAATATTACTAATTGGCGGCGAACACAAAGACAACGCTTTAATAATTGTTATTCATCAGTAATATCCAATTAAAGAGAAATAAATAGAATCCTTTTTTAGCAAGCTCCACAAACGTTAAATATTTGGAACAAAATTTTGAAATTGAAATGTTTAGTCAGCCATTTTAATGAGAAAGGCATGCATAATAAAGAATAACTATCAAATTTTAAGGATTACATAGCAAAATGTATAGTATCATAAGATTATGCAATGAAAAACTCGATTACTACTAGTTTTAGAACTAGATGAAATAATTACACAGAAGTTATACGAATACATTACGTTTCTATCCAACAGCAACGGCGTCCTTTTTTCCACTTTTTTCATCCTTAATATTCGTAAGATTGCACTTATACTCCAATATAAAACCGCTAAAACTTTCCAAAAACGGCATATAGATATCTTGATTCCTCTACCAAAAACCTCTTGAAGAAGCAACCAATTGATGAGCATCCCAGACGCCATTCCTGTGTCCAACCAGAACCATATTATTCGAAGCACGCTTTGGCCATCATCGGTTTTTAGAGGAGGCGGGAAAAACAATTTGAGTTAATAGAGTGGAAGACTTTCAGAGCAGTTGGTGTTTAGACGGGATGCAGAATATTGCGCTTCCATTCAGCCGAATATTCCGGAGCTTCCGTAATGGATGAAACGCGTAGACATAAATGAGTTGGATGGTTAGAACAAATGGAAATTCAATTCCAACTGGCAGTTTGAAATCATGCATATAATTCATTGTTTGAACGATTTGCATTGAGTTAAACAACAGAATTGGAGCACTGTCATTTTAAGTAGATTTACCTCATTGCATACATTCATAGCACTAAAAATTCCAGGGCAAGTATCTTTAAAATAGAAAATTTTTTGAATTAATCTGACATTATTTTTTTAATATTTAAAATGCATAATAATATTTTCATACACTAAAAGATAATATTTGCTAATCCTTAATCGGAATAAACTTTTTTTACGAATGATTACTGGTCTTCGAAATTTATCGTAAAATTATTTTATGGAAAAATATTATTGCTTTCGACTAAAACAATGATTTTATACGAAACTGATTTCATCCAATTCACTTGAGTGTCTATTTTAATTTTTTAGATAGGTTTTTGTCGTTCTTAAGGACATAATGGGAACATTTTCTATGGAATTTGTATTATAGCTAAACACAAATGTCCGACTCCAGGGGTTTTTTTTTTTTTTCAGTATTTGGTCCGAATCTTAACTACTATTTTTAATCACAATCTAGATATATGCAGTGCATTTCTCAAAAATGAAAGATGGGAAAAGGAAAATGCAAGCAAAGGAAATGCAAGGAGCAATACAAAGAGAAAATTTAAACGACAGATTTTGAAGAAACGAACTAAACTAAACACCATTGTTAGTCACTTTCTAAATAAAAAAATCTCTACGGTGAAGATTTCAGTCTTTAAATTGAACTTACATCACTAATACTAGAGATTTAATATTTCGTTTGTGCATTTATTGCCAAGAGAAGGATGAGCGCCAAGAAACGGAGCCCCATCTGCTCGGATGGGGCGCGTGCGGCGCTCGTTGCGGTCATGAAAAAGCAGATTCCCCCTTTTAACCCCTTTCATGTGGCAGCAGTCAAGAGATCGTCTGCCCATTATCATTTCTCTCTTCTCCCGCTCGTCGCCTCCTCTTTAACTCAACTCTCTCGACTCTTCCCAGGAGTGGAAAATAAAAAGGAAGAGAGCAAGAGATACAGTCGCAATCAAAACACGACACTCCACTCTTGGCCTCTTTAATGTAAACAGGCGATTCGTTTCTGGCGGGTCTTCAGAAGAAGAGCTTTCGAATGATACGAGTATGATGGCAGTCTCGTGGCATATCCTTGCCGATTAGCCACTTTAATAAATAGAAAAAAATATGATCCAAGGCGGAAACTTAACTTAAGAAAGGGGACGGGTCTGGACTTTAGTAGAGAAAATAGAACGAGGGGGGGGTCAAAGATTCAAATTGAATAAGGCACATTTTAACCGGGAAAGCAGAAAACATTACTTTTTAACAGAGTTCTGGATAGATGGATGGTTTGCCAGAAACGATAGTTAGTTCCACATTGGAGTAAAGGCGTTTAAGGAAAAAGTTGACAAATTCTAGGAATCCGGTAATTTAAGTTAAATGGACCAACCTTCACGCCTGTAGTTGGTTGGCAATATTTGTATTTAACTCATTGGCACACATTTGTTTTCGTGACCAAGGGGTCTGGGGTGCAACGCAGATAAATGTACCATTTAGGGTTAGGTGGTCAGCCTAACACAAATAAAATGGGTAAAAACTATGCGTTTAATTTCCAAAACTTATTAGATGCCAACAGGAGGATCCGTCGATCCCATGGAGGACATTGGGGAAACATCCCCACTAAAGATGAGATCATTAATAAAATCCTTTTTTCCAGAGAAATAGTGCGAATAATTTTTGATATCAACAGAAATATATTCATCCCAGAGATATCCTGGAGGTTTGAACAGTATCTTTACAAATCCTATTTGGCAAGATTCTTAAGGGCCAATCAGAGCGTTTCCAGCAGTAATGTAAAACAATCAACTTGAAGTTATAGAGCATTCGCACATGACGTCACTTGGAGGACAAAAACAACGTTGTTAAGGCTGTTGTTAGGGGCGGGAAATAGAAGCATCCAATAGAAGCATTCGCACATGACATCACTGGCGGATAAAAACAACGTTGCTAAGGCCGTTGTTAGGTAAAGTCATGTGATTGAAAATGCTCTATTATTCACTTAACACTTTTGAGGAAGTTGGTCTTACACCCTTGGGAGGGCAGGAAACAATGAAAACTAGAACTTATGAAGTACCCTATTAACTCTAAGTAATTACGGGTGTTTTTCAAACGACTCTGGTCTATATTAAAAACCCACGTGGAAGGGGTGTTTGCAATAGCAACCAATGGGGCTTCAAACTAAATCGACAAGTGGTGTCAGTATCGAGCAACCTGCCTTTCCATTATGGGGCGTTAGCAAAAATAAATAGATGATAACAGGGAGTAATGGCAAAAATATTGAAGCTCACAGTTTTTAAACGTTTAACTAACATAGAATAACAATGAAGGATCTTGACTCATCTTTAATGGGGGCGAGTGGGTAGGAGGTAGACAAGAAGTAGTACAGAATTAACATCACGTATCAGCTGCTTCGCGGATCGCGGTGTACAGAGTCCTATCTACAAGTAGGAGTGATTCATACGAGTTGTTAAAAAATGTCGAAAGTACAGGAAAATGTAACTGTCACGTTTATTAGCTCAGAATAGATATTATTTTCGTCATTTTAATAAAAGAACAGGTTTTAAAAGTTTCTTGCAAAACTCGGACTCGCATATTCAAGTTCAACGACTGATTTCTAAGGAAAAGAACCTAATGGTGCTCTATGAAAAAATATTATGCGGAGGTTGAGCTCTTCCTATTCTCTGTTAATCATTGTTACAAAAAGCAAGAGTTTGTGGAGGAAACTTTAAACTTCATTCGAACTGAAAACGCTAAACTACATTTTTTGTGCATCAACGAATAATGAACTAGTTAACAGAATGAGTGTTCCATTGTGTTAAGCAAAAAAAAAACCTATAAATTCAATTTTGGTTTTAAAGCTCAAAAAATTACAAGCATCGATTAATTTAAATCTTAAATCAACAATTCGTCAGATTATGTAAATCAGCTCGATTAATTTTATCGTCAAAGTCAAGACGATTTATTATGCTTTTTCCCACGAAAATTTAAATCTTTTTTTCCTTTTTGAGAAATTCTTATTAAACGATGCATGTTTTTATCGTTCTTACATCAAAAACGTTTTTATTCGCACTTTCTATCCACATAAATTTTTAAAACTAGTACAATGAAACCAATGTTATCGAGATTAATTAAATATTTGGTTTTTAATTAATGAGATTTTAGAAGCTACAATAAAACGTAAATAAAGACAATAATTAAGATAACCAAAGACAAAAGCACAGAATAATTTAATTTTTCTATGTAGCAATAATAAAATTATTTCACGAAGTCAGACACCTATTACAGATACAGTATGGGGAAATCGAAATAACTTTGAAGGACTTAGCAAAGAAATCTTTTCATGTTTGAAAACGAGAGCATTTTTAAATACAAAGACTAAATAGCCGTCTGTTGTCTATTTACAAAGAAATAGCTGTCTCGGATAGGGAAAAAAACGCTCAGTAGCTACACACTGAATTCAATGAGAGATAGTTTCAAAATATCTGCAAAAAGTATAAAAAACTTAACCATGGAAATATAAGAAAATATGTCCAAAAATGTTTTTTTAAAACTTGCAATAGACACTGTCTGCTTTCGAAGGAATCATATCTTAGCAGAGCATTTCGAAATCTAAGAGCTCAAAGAAAATACAAAGATGAAATAAAATAAAAAGCAAATTTTAGGGCTTATACTAATCTATACTAGGCAGAATGTGATGTTGAAATTATCCAAATTTAAGCAATATTTCCTTATTATTTAAATTTTACAATTAACTTTAAATACATTTTATTGCATTTGAAACTGGTAAAGTTTTAAATTAAAAATTAAAGTTAAATTTTTGAAGACGATTCGACTGATTTTAACCATCGCTTCAAAAATCGATGCAAGGCATTATAAATCGTCTTAAGATTTTATTCAATTTAAATCACTACTCAAACAAATTCAATGTTCCTTACAAACACAAAATATCAACTCCTGCCTGTACCATTACATTCCAATAAAAATTAACCACACAATCTTTCAACTCAAAACAACTGAGTTTAGCCCAACTAAGGAGATTCAACTTCTCCCACACAATGTCATTTTCGTGCCAGTCGAAAAAGAACATTTTCGAGACCTGAAACGTTAAATGTCCATTAATATCGCCCGAACAATCGTTCTTGGCAATTTTAGGCTTAAACGGAATAAATTATCTTTAATGTTTCTCTCTATCTTTCTTTAATGAAAGAGCTGGCAGAGCAATACAGATCGTTTTATTAGGGAGTTTAGCAGCATATAGCTATGACTCGTGAGATCTCATCTTCACCTTCAATTAAATTTATCGTTATTGTTATTAGTGTTATTGTGAAATGAAATTTAAGGGGGGTGATTATCTCTGGCTTAGGGTTATGACTCGGAAAAGCTCGAAATATAAAAGCGTAATCAATGATAAAAATGCATGAGCATGTTTATTCAATGCTTTTAACATATCACTTAGCCAAGCAACAATATGAATATCCAGGTTACTAAAGCAGATAATGGTAATGGAGATGGAAGTAGAAAGTTAGGTATTTGCACTTATTATCCGCATGCCATTGAACGGTTGGCGACATTTTAAAAAACAAGACGAAAACAAGAACGCAAACGATCCATCAATTGGTAATAAGTGAAGGGTTTAAATACCACATTAAAATAATTAAAATCCAAAACAATTTAAACTTACTAAACAAATATCTTTGGCGATTAAACACTGCAAAAACCGTAAAGTAGTGTACTCTTTTTTTAATTTGGAATCAACTGGACAGAAAAAAGAGGTTAAGAAAAATTTTAAAAAAGGGGTCGACAATATTTCGTTGAGAAATTACTATACGCATAGTTAAATACGTAACTGTAACCATTATCAGAGACAAAAATGTTCAATCAAGTAAATATTGTTGAATTCAAAAACTGAAACAGACCATAGATTTAAATGTGAGTTTATAATATAAAAATACTAAGCGCGGATTTTTCTGTTAAAGGGTAAAATATCTTAAATTACTTAAAAAAAAAACATTGTAGATTACACTAGGCTATAGTTAACTGAAACACTCGAGATAATAAGTTTTTGAAATACCCATAAATGATAAATTCTTCAAAAAACTAATCACTGGTCGAATTTCAGTAACATTTGTCCCAATCAAAGAAGAGTAAAAACTCAAGACATGCGCAATGAAGCGTAAAATGGAAAAGCAAAGTACCATCAAATAAAGCTCCATAAACTGAGCGAATACAAATTCGTGGTGGGGGAAAAAGCAGCTCTTCCGCATCATCTGGGGGTGAAACATCCTTTAGCGGCAGGTAATAGGGGGATTAATGATAAAAGGATTACTTAGCTATTATCTCTTAACACCCTTGTAAGGGAGTATATTCAGCCCACTTTTTCTGGGTGCCAAAATGATTCATTGCTTTAGCAAAGCACTCTCATGCCATCGCAAGGTATACCAATAATGATAGGATAAAAGAACAGTTTTCATATGCTAGGTACTAGGTCCTTAAGTTCCGAAATTAGTCCAAATAAAATTCAGTAATTATTATTGTTATTATGATCATAGAGTATTAGAGTGGCAGGTATTTAAATTGTGGGATTTTCCCGCAAAGCGTGTTCTTTTAAAACGGATTTATTTTAATCACTCTTGGCAATTTCTGTTAAAAATGGAGGAATGAAAATATTATGCATATTAAGTTGTTAGGCTTTTTTACAGTTGAAAGACACTTAATTTATTAAATTTGTCTATTTAAAACCCAAGTTATGTAACTGACATACAGGATTTTTTGTTGTACATTATTATTTTGCCTGTACAGTATAACTCATTTTTCAGACGTTTCTTATAGTTAAAGCCTATTTCTCTTTTTGTTAGGTAAATTTATTTTGTCCAGAATGTTGTTACATTACAATAGGGGTTAAGGCGAAACAAATACGTGACAACAAGACCATAGGGAGCAAAATAATTATCTTGGAAAAAAAACCAAAGGGGTAGTTGAAAGAGTACCTAGGACTTTAAATAATAATGCTCTTGAATAAATTTGATTGCGGAAAATTTTATGCGAGCTCAAAAGAGGAGGTAACGTTCTTCCCCTCTCCAAGATAGCTCCTCTCCAATCAATACCTATAACAAAAGATCGACTAACAAGATGCTTCTTAGACGCAAAATAAAAGGTTACTGACCGAAGACAGACGAATGGCCATTGAGATATCGATCAGAAGCCTCAAAGTGAGAGTGAAGAAAGTTAGAGGAGGGAAACACCCCTAAAACAAATCATAATATATTTTGAGTTATAGTTAGTTAATCTTGAGTAAAAGTGGTACGTCATCTTACTTTATTAACTATAATAGTTTGAAACACAAAAGTAAGAAAACGAACATGGAAATATCCAGACGTTAGTCAATCGAGGAAAAGATTTCAGTTTGTTGAGACAGGTATCTGAAAATCAGTCTTTCTGGTGACGAATAGCGAACTCATTTGATTTCTTAAAACGTTGTGTAAATTATGTTATCAAGTTAATATTATTGTCTTTAAGTATGGACCAAAAGTATTCCAGAATATTAACACCGGATAGTGCAAGCTGGCTTACATGAAAGTGAATAATTATTATGTTACCGAGGCTGAGACTAACATACTATATTGTCTTTGTTTAGCATCAAAAACTAAAATAAATATCTCCATTGTTTTAAAACTTAAAACCAAAACATAACAATGGTTTTTTTTTTTTCGTGGAGAGAAGCATACTACAGTTTTTTTTTTAAATATTAATCGGTAGAAAGTTATTTTTTCAGTGATCACCTCAGTCAAATAGCCGAAGCCCCCTGATAAGTAGTATATCATCTTCACCTATTTCTATTATAATTAATTTTACACCTTTTATTTACAGTTTCTACACAAATCAATGTCAAACTAAGTGTGTCAAGAGCTCTATTCTATGCATTTGTATGCAAACGAAGAAAGTGACGACACTCCACGAATGTCCTCCCTTGAAACAGCTGCTTGATCTTGATATTATCCAATAATCCGTAAAAATATCCCATACAACGTCATAGCACGCAGTAAAGTGTTTATATTTTCAGATAAAACAAGCATTATTTCCAATACAATATGACCTGGAAAAACTCTTAATATCTTTTGTAGTAGATTTAAATAACCAGCAAATTTTACGTTACTGTTCAACATAGAGAACGGTATGAAATTTCCCTTGTTATTTGGAATTAAATATCCCCCAAATCATTTAAAACTTAACATTTAGTTTAAGATGTTTCAACACTGCTCTCGAGTGTGATATTTGCGGATGTGAATATCAACGAGCTTAAAAATCCTAAATAATTAAATACTTCAACATAGAATTAAGCACTTCCTACAGTGTGTGCAAAGGGCGATCCAACTTGTAGGCTCTTTAACATTTACCTCATTCGTCTCAACATTTCTTTTTACTATTATTCACATTTTTTTCTGCAATAGATTTTATGGGAAAACTTCTCCATAACAATGCTGGGAAGAAACTTCGTTTTGATAAGCTCCCTCAACCATTAAAAAAAAATGGTGAAATTAAGCAACAGACGCAACACTTTTCAAGCTTCACAAACCCCAACCAACACGAAAAGAAAAAAGGAGCTTTACCCGTACGGAGCAAGTAAGCTCTTTTTATTTTCACTTTCCTTTCCTCAAAATCAGTGAAAGAATACACACAAAACACTCCAAAAACCCTAATTGCTGCGGTAGGCTTCACTTCAATTAGCCCAGAGAGCACCGAAACAAAAGCGACGTGAGAAAAATTAACTCGAGTGGAGTTGAGTTGTGCGAGGGAAAAGCCGTAGACGTTATCGGAAGATGGCCCGTTGCACGAGACTGGGTCATTGTGTCGCAGAATAAAGGGAATCCGGCAACAAAAGAAGAGAGGACTACATCAACTACAATATATCTCAGCTCTATCGTATTCGCCCCCGCGATTTATTATTATTATCGTTGCAAAAACGTGAGCACGATTCTGCGCTATGGATGGGTGTCCCAGTTTTGTTTCCACAGCTTGGGATTTTTGAGAGAAAAAATATGTTAGTGAAAGTTGGCAAAACAATGGCAGAGAAAGATCTTTTCCTACTTTGGGAGGAGGTATGTTGGAAAGCTAACTTTGGGGTTGAATAATTTTCCATTTATGTATTTACATTACATAGGACTTGCATATTCTTAACATTACATGGTTTAGTAGGATATTTTTAAGTAGTATAAACTACTATAAATCCGTAACATTTATAAGTGTAATAAGATTTTAGTTTATTCTAGAAAAGCTTTATTTGCATTTTTCATTAAGTAACTACTAAAAACAAATGTAATTCACGTAATTTTTGACGACTTACAATTTTACAAATAATAAAGTATTTTTAAAACATAAAAGATATCAGTAAAATTTCCCCCTGACTGAAATTATGTTGTGGCTTAGAGCCGGATATGCTCCGAACAAATTAGAAAAACCTTAGACGAGAACTTGATAAAAAAAATTACGAAAGACCGATTCATAGAACAGCTTTTGAACCAGATTTAGGGACACGCCAAAAAAATAAATATTTCCACGGAATTTAAACCTCTGCACCGCCCACAAAAGAGCATGTACTCGATGGGATGAAAAAAACAAACAAAAATCACATCCTCAATTACTATCACTAATCCACTCAATCTGCGACGATCGAAAACCAACCAAATAATAATAATGGACTCCCGGCTTTCAAAGAAAATTATCTGTCAGCGAACTACTAACCATACAGTTACGCCGTCTCATTCAACCTCATCCCGCTTTAGCAGACGATCATTCTTCAGCGGATCTGACAGGGGAGGATATATGCGGAGGGACGATGTTCGAAAAGGAACGGGAGGAAGAGAACGGAGGAAAGTGTTCTATTGCTCGACTTAGGAGATTCCCACAGAGGTCAAGAACTTGTTTGTTGGTACATAAAGGAATATTTGTGACAACTTTTTGATGTGCTGGTTCCGGCAGTTAAGTTACTTTAAATTTCAAATTTTCACCAACTTTTCTTTATAATAAATTGAATTGAGGGTTAAAGGAATGAAATAGGTTGCAGTAGAATAATGAGGTGAATTTCTTCTGAACTTCCAGAGTGATTTATTTTTCGTGCACTTATTAATTAGGCTGTTTCAATTGGACCTTTCTTTTACTTTAACGATACCAAAATAAGCTAAGAAAACAGTACAAAAAATTAACTCAATTGTACTAACGACCCTTTCCTAAAATGCAACGGTTTAAGAGTATGCTTCATTGACAAAAAAAAACTTTTTAAAATTATGGAAATATTTTAAAGTTAAATTATTAACTGGATATCAGATTGCATAAAAAAGAAATTAAAATACTTTTCATTCGTGCTCTATCAGTACTCAAAGGTTCCACAAAAATACAATATTTTCAATCCATTTTTTCTTAAAGTTAAATGGAAGGGATAAAACTGTAGAGCGACTATTAAAAGTATATTTACTTTCTTTTCCCTTCAATTTTCTTAGATAGTTCCAATTAGATCCTTTTTTTACTATGAATGCAGTAAAAAAACTTAAATCCAATCGTAAAAAAAAACAATTTAATTACTCCAGCTTTCTCCGATTTTCTTAAACACAATGGGGTAAAAATAATGCTTGATCCACAAAAAAAACATATAAACTAGTATGTAAATAAAATTAAATAGTATCTTAATATTTAAAAAATATAATTATCATAAAAACGAACAGTTTAACTGATGACAAAGACTTAAATAATATTATAATGTAATTTTAAAAATAACCGTTTCAAAGCTTCTATTAAAAATACCTATCCCTCATGATAGCCAAAAACGTTATAGCTTCAATTACATAAATTAAATACAATATTAGTTTTTCGAAAACTAATTTCATTAGCTCAAAAGTTTCACATTGCGTATTTGTCACTCAAAAATTAGCACCTTGAAAAATAATTAATACTCTTCTCGAACAAAATAATAAAGGCTAAAAAACAAAAAGGAATGCATTCAACGCTATAAACATAAGCGATCCTTTTCAAAAGACCCGTTTAACGATCACAATAGACGATGTGTGCAAACATCGCAACCACTCGCATTCAGGAGTTTAAGGCTTTTTTTTTTGTATATACGTTGTCGGGGAAATTCCCCCAGGGAATAATCATAATAGAGGAATAATACCCCTTGTTCCGGAGCGCGTGGCATTGGGTCGGCTTCGGTCACAATGACTGAACTCACGTGGCAGATGTCTCGCCAACAAATGACGTCGGCAGAAGATGGTGATGATGATGCAGCGGCGTCTGATGAATGAGAAAATAGTCGGTGATGGCGATGAACTGCTTTTTAATTAGATTTCGTATTGGAAATTGAAAGGATAGTACAGATACGAAGGAAAGGAAGGATGTATGAGGGGAAATGACCCCTGGAGTGTCTGGTCTGAAGGTGTGATTAACTAACTTCCCCAAGCATCGAGTGACTTCCTTTAGTAGTACTACTTTATTCATCGACTAGCTATCAAATATTTTATTGATTTGATTCAACAATGAAAACAAAATTTTTTTACTTCGAGACTAAAAACGTCTTATAAAGACTTAACTAAAAAACAGGGAACGTATTTAAATTTTTTAACTATTTATTATTATTAAAAATTCTATAAAAATTAGAATTAACAGTGCATAAAAATTAACAACAGTTAAACAGATTAAAATGTATTACACTTCTGATTAATTTGCCATGAATTATTTTACAACTTCTAGACTTTCATCAACTTTTTAGCCACCATCCCCTATGAAAATCTCATCGACCGATCCTTCAGAAGGAAAGCATAGCTAGCTTCATGGTCGAATCCGATGATTGTACTACACCAGTCTACTAAAAAGTTTATACAACTTTAAAGCTGAACCATGTGACAACAAGCACAACCTTAATTGGTCCTGAGAGAGGTCAAGGAGTTTACGTAGAAAATGAATGAGAATGTGAGAAAAAAGAGTAAGGAAAGGGAAGAAAGAGAAAAGAGGATAGGAGAGAATAAAATTGAGGGGTGGAATATAAAGAAAGAGAGAGGCGAAGAGAAATATAGAAGAGGAAGAGATGAGAGGGGAAAGAAAGGAAAGAAAGAGACACAAAGAAAAGCGAAGGAGGAGAGCAGAGAAAGTTTAATTTGAATTTCCCGCTGTGGGCAGCGGTTCCCTATTTTCGGACAAACCGGCGTGCTATTCAATTTTTTCGGATGCTCATCACTGCATCATCCACTCCCATTCCCTTGGATGGAAAGTAACGGAACCCACTTCCACAAAAAAAAAAACCGCAAAAGGCCGCAGGCTCTCTGTCCAATTACAGCCCAGATAGCGACACAAGGGGGACCAACATCCCAAAAGAGCACACGGTATATAATAAATTACCAGGCTGATAGAAAATAATAACATAAAAAAAAACATGCGCGTGCTGTTTATGCCGGAAAGAGTTTATTTTTAGCGCGCATCTTCTTCCCGGGGCTCTTGAACTTGAAGCGACGAAATATCGCCGGAGCACCATCGCTTCGCACCACGTTATTGGGGAGGAGGGTGTCGGGAAAAGATCCGAGAGCAAACGATTTCTCGGGCAGGAGGTCGAACATCCTTGAGGAAATTTTGTCATCTTCCCACGATTTTCGGCATACTCATCATTATCAGTTTTTTATTTTATTTCTATCGATGATAACGACTTATTAAGGTTTTGTCAGTCGAGATACGACGCCTATTCGGAGGAGAGTTCAGTGAGGAACTGATGAGTTTGTCATACCAGGACCCCCAATGCATACAAGGTCTGTCTAGAACAGTGATTCCCAACTGGTGGATCGTCCGTGAG
Source organism: Tetragnatha montana (assembly GCA_963680715.1). NCBI lineage: Eukaryota > Metazoa > Arthropoda > Arachnida > Araneae > Tetragnathidae > Tetragnatha > Tetragnatha montana. The sequence goes on from OY796685.1 coordinate 35,018,625, forward strand.
ATCCTTGGAAGTGGTGGGGCAGATCACAAAAGAAATTGCCAATAGAAATTTTTGAAGTAGGGTGCGTTAGAAGAGAAATGGGGTTAATGTTCTAATAATTACAGGGGTTTTAGAACTAACTTTAAAAATGATAGGGTGCGATTAGAGGAGACCTAGAAAAGCATATTTCGAATAAGAATAGGGGACGAGAAGCATCGTTAAAGTGCTAGGACCTCATGTAGTACAAGGAGGTTACAGAAAGCGATTTTCCTTAGACCCGTTTTAAAAAACCTAATTGAACCAAAATATTCACTGGATGAGGTACAGCAGTATGTCAGCTACTTTCACCATAAATTTCATCAAAATTGAAACACTTTTTAAACCATGGGATAAGTTATAAACGTGCAATATTGAGAGTTCAGCCCGCTGGGATCTGTTTATGATCATCCATATTTTTCTGAGTGACTTCAGTATTTGTCCTGCCTGATCATTGGAATACCATCTGACCAATGGGACTTCCTTCTTTGACTGATGAACTCTTGATATTGCACTGTTTTTTGACAAGTGCTTTAATTTTCGAACAAATTAATGGTGAAAGTAGCTGGCATACTGCTGTGAGTTGTGCAATGAAACGTTTCACTCAATAAGATGTTTTAAAAGTTATCACATACTAAGACATCATAATATCTAGTAAAATATTCAACTGAAGCAAATGACCTTTGGCTTCAGAGTTTTGTCATGATGAAGATGGTTCTTTATAATAAGGGATGGTCCGCGAATGATGCCATTTGAGGCTAAGTGGTCCGCGGACTTCTTCGAGTAAGATACACTGATCTAGAAGAAAACAAGACTGATTGCAATAAAAGTAGACTAATGACGAGTTTTCGGCAACCTGCAGGATTTCACGTTACACCAGTCGGGTACACCATTCAATCAAATAAAATCGGTCTCAGGAGAAAAGTGCATCAAATCAAAGTCACGGCTTCAAACGAATACTTGTTACCTGTAACGGTGAGAAATGAGAGTTTTTCAGTCTTTTCTGACGCAAAAAAGGGGCGAAGAAGAGGCATTATCTCTCTGGAGAGACGCGGCTGTCTTCAGAAAGAGGGATAATGCCTGGAGGATACGGTCGGATGAGGAACGATGACGAAGATAATGACCGCTCAGTCCTCGCGTCGATCAAAAGCGGTCTTTTTTGCCATCAGTTGTAGCCTCCTTGAACAAAAAAAAACTAAAGGAGTACTACAGTTGAATGGGAATTGACAAATTTCGCAGAATTGTGCACTCTGGAAATCGGGGCGATCGTGCGTTTTCCGGACTTTTTTTTTTCTCTGTCGGCACTCTTATGCCAATTCATCCGTTCTCAACTGATCCGTTAATGAAATATTCTCCCAACTCACCCGGTGAGGGTTATATGAATTCTTATATTGAGTCAACTCATCCGGTGGGTTCCCAAGTTATCCCAATTGGCTTAAAAGCGCGTTCGACGGCGATTTAATCTCCCTTTAAGCCCCCCAAAAATGTGGATTTTTAGAAATTATAAACAAGGATCCGCACATGGACGTATATAAGGGGTCCAGACCCCCCCCTTAGCCCAAACCTTAACACACATTTTAAAACTAAAAACAAAAAAATTATTGTTGTTTCTATAATTGTAATACATATCAATTGTAGTAGCCAATTGTACAAATCAAAAAATATGCACATTTATCTTACAAAAAAATCATAAATTTGTAAAGTCAGAGACAAGGATTTTATTTTTAACAGTAAAATAAGTTTATTTAACTTAAAATTAAGGAACCTAAAGGTTAAAATCTTAAAAATAAAAGTATTTGATGAACAGTTTTTTCAGCGAAATTGGGTGGTATACCCGACTAAGAGACAACAAATTTATTTTAACGCCAAACTTAGTTTGTACCGCCAAACAATAACTCACCGGATCAGTTGGGAGTAACAAACCATCATAAATCATCACACCGGATGAGTTGGCACAATTTTTGACAACCGGATCAGTTGACACCGGACGAGTTGGCACATCACCGTTTCGAAGAATGTGGTAACAATATTTATTGCAAATATTTTTTTTTAAGAATGGGTTATAAACTTCTTACTATTTATTTTTAGAAGCATCGTGAAAAACTACTGTGCCACAATTTACAAATACCATCATTTTTTAATGAATAGAGTGAAATCGCAATTTTTGTTTATGAGTATGAGTCTTTTTAAAAAAACAATTTTCAGCAGATGAACAATAATAAAAATGGTTCATCATCAATTTAAATTACATTCCACCAAGTTAATAAATTCCAAGTTATATTATTCAAATACAGAATAATTTTAGTAGTTATTTAAAACGAGGGATTTTCCCTTCAGAAGTTTCAGTCTCATACAAAAAAAAAATATAAAACCTAAATAGGGTTTCATAAATCCCACATGTTCATCAATTAAAAATGTAAGTTTCCACACTTAATCTACAAAATAAAATTGCCTTAGATTAGTAAAATGGCCCACCAAGGTATTGTAATTAAATAGATGACATTGTATCCACAAAGTAACATTTCTTGCATGGTCGACATTGGTGAAAAAGCCTCATAGAACACGCTATAAAAGGATTAGACCTTGAAAGAGGTAACCTCTAATACCATCGAAGTTTTGTTCTACAATTTACCGTCCGTAATTACCTTGACGAAGCAAATTTACGCAGCTCAAATATCTTTTTGTTAGGAGGAAATGGTGGTGCGTATTATCTCTAAATTTTTAATGAGCTTACACATCATCATTCTTAAGCCTCATTAAATACTTTGTGGTTTACGTAACGTTTTGAGCCCTGTAATGTAATACTTTACTTTAACTATTCCCATTTGCACTGCAAAGTTAAAATACAGTAAAATTTGTTTCAGCCAAGCCATAAACATAGTTGGATAAAACGAAAAAACTTTCCACCACAGAAAATTAACGTAGATATTTTTTTGGAAAATAGTAAATGTTATTTAGGGTTATTGCTTTAACAACTGCCACTAGTTTTTTTCACCCCCAGAAGTTGTAATAGGACTAGCTCTCCACTATGCGAAATCTCATTTTAATAAGAAAGGAGACAAAAGAATAATTTAAAGAAATACCTCCAGCAAAATTTGATTATAATTACAGTGACCTCAGGTAAGTAAAGATTCACCTTCACGGGATATATTCAAGTTTGTGTTGTTGATGTAGTGTGAGCCAACCACTTTTTGGTTAATTGATTTTTGTTAGATGGAGATACTGAAATTGACCAATAATACAGCACTTTATCAAGAAATCAACCAGTTAATCCAACTAATTATCATCAAACACTTTATCAGCCAATTTTATAACCAAAATGCAACAAACTAAAAGTGGCAAACCCCACACTACATAAATACAGTCTGTTCATCGGTACAAACTTAAGTCCCATCAGAAACCGGATTCCGCAAAGGTTAGATATTGATGAGTTTTAAAGCATTTTCAACAGTTAAACTCATCGATTTCTGCCTAAAGACACTTTTCCTAACATCAATCTTTTTAACCTTTCAATCATAAACGCTCAAACCCTCCATCATCAAATCAAAGTCTCGAACGACGGACAGAAAGGATTAATAATAAACCACCATAATACGCCTCCATCATCCACAAGAAGCCCTTCCGCGCTTTTCAATGGAAGAGATATCCAATCCCCATAGCTGTCGCTTTCGTGTTCCATTAGGCTAACTCGATTGTTCTGCAGCAGAAGAATCATCACATCCCGCATGTCCCTCTCAATTATCCAATGTGTAGTCCGCTCTGTTGTGTTCCATTAGCTCTCCGAAAAGAACTTACAACCTTTTTTTTCTGCTCCTCCTTAATTCCTTCCTTCTATCTATCTCAAGAGGGAGATACTCTCAAATACACGACCTTGACTCCTCGTGCTCCGCGACCTCGAAGCGACCATTCCAATGAGGAAAATGAGCCTCGTGTTGGAAAAATCAGGTTATGCCGAATAATCAGAATACAACAAAACTCATTTTTTCGCGCCTTTTTTGGAGGAGGATTGGAAATAAGAGAAACGCGTTTCTTTTTTTTTTCTTCTTCAGTGTGTCAGTTCGTTACCTGCCAACAGGTTACAGAAAAGGTCGAGTTTTGAAAGAGTTATTAGGTTGGTATTCAGACATTGGAAACCCGAACCACCTTATCCATTTCAAATATCAGAAGAATTGGTCAGGAATTTTCAAACGAGTTATTTGTAAAAACATCGTTTTAATTTTGCAATTAAACAAAATAGAGTGCTAACGATCGACTAAAATTTGAATTTTTGTAATACAAAGGATTTAAACTACAGTTATAGAGGAGGATATGCAGTTGGTATTCTTAGTTATTCGGATTCATTTTATCTTTCATGCGGGTTTTTTTATTTTTAAATCGATTTAATCTGAGCTTCGTTTAATAGCAGAATAATCGATTGCGCAGAAGAAATTTATTTCTCGTTAGTAGCTGTTTTATTCAGACATTTCTTTTGCTACATGCATTACGAACAAGTTAACAATAGTTTGGGCATTAGAAAAAATAAAACATGAATAAATGAAAAAGTCATTGAATATGAATAATGATTTTCTACCAAAGAAAGTCATTATTGCAATCTACGAACACTATATAGTGTCCAATAAATAGTGGTAAAAAATTAAAAATGACAATGGACAATTGCAGTTCAAAATTGCTTAAAACCTTCACAAAACATTTTAATATACCTTTAAAAGAGCTAATTTCTAAGTAAAGTAAGACAGTTCCAGGTAATGTGTTGACATCTTGGAGACCTTTATTCACCATTTTAGAGACCTTATCTGTCCTAATTTCCATATATTAGACGGAAATAATTAAATTGAGCTCAACAAATTTTCACTTTTTATTAAAATTGGAGATATTCACCATACGGAATGAGCTGTAAAATTTTTAGACTTAAACCCTTTAAAACTCCTTTTTGGTAAAATTATATTATTTTCCGTTCTTTAAAAACGCTATCACTTTGATAATTTATATATTTTATACTATAAGTTTTTGGTTTACACGTAATATGTTTGGTAATTAACAACTTTATGTTTAGATAAGGTTTGAAAGAATAAAACTAAAGCGAAGAATTAAAAATAATTTTGGAAAAATTTCTTGACAGATATGCCCCATTTTTATCACTTTTTAAACTCGAATTCCACATTTCAGTTTTACGTTTTGATGAATAAGTGTTCATTTTAATCCATATTTTGCAAAAACTCATTTAAAAAAAGAAAAAGGAAATAAAAAAATGGTCAATCAAATATACTTTCAAAACTTGGGCCTTTATTAATACTATAGTTTTATATTACACAAAAGATATTCAGTTTTTAAAATTACTAAAAATTGAATTTATTATCAAGGAAATTTAAAGAATTTCTAGTAAGTTAATATTTTTTTATAAAATTTCATGATACACTCTTGAATAACACGAAGCAGTTTTTTCGTATACTCTACAACCCAACGTTTCCTAAACCCAACCCAACGTTTCCTAAACCCAGTACGTCACTACGCGGAAGGAGAAAATGGGTAAACAAGAAGCCTGTTGGGTTGCTAGGAGTAGTTTTGGTACGCAAATCGCGTGATAAAAAAGCACTATATTATACATGGGTTTAACAAAAAAAAATATTTTTAAATGGACGTTCTTCTTTTCACTCAAAATTCAGACACCGCGATGGGAACTTCTTTGTTTGTTAGTGACGTCATAGGGTCAACTAACGTTGCTGTTTAGTATAGTGAACTACTTTTAAACTTTTACAGTCGCTTTCTCACCAGTCTTAATTTCTCTCTCGCGAGTTCTAGAATAAAAACCAAAAACGAAACGACGTATCCAATCAAAAGAACGTAAAACGCCCCGGACAAATCATTCAAGGTGAGCGGTTCGTCGTATCTCCGAGAAGAGGTATTGTGCGCAATTCCGATCCATCTCTTGAACAGCTCGTCATTCGCGTGCTTGTCGTAGAGACCCGAGTAACCGATTCTTCTGATGACCAAATCCAAGTCTTTCTTGCAACAGAACCTCTTGTTTACCACTAGCGATGCCGGAACCGAAAATTCGCTGTCCTCTGAAAGGTATTTGGTAGACAGAGGCGGCTTCCCATACAGGGTGTTCAGCACCGGTCTGATAGTCACGTAAGCGCGCTTGATTTCGAGTTTTTCTTTCCTTCCAAAGCACCATTCGTTCTTCCTGGTCGCTTCTTCGATGTACACCAGGTGTTCTTTACCGCTCGTCGTGAGCAAGTGGTTGACGTAAGTACCGCGGTTGGTGTAGGCGCAGTACCTACCTTCTCGCACGGCTCTGGCAAGTTGCTCGAAAGTCGCAACCGGTCTCTCGAACCGCGGAACGGTGAGGAAGGAGAGCAGGACTGCGGCGTAAGCGACAGGGACCACGAAACAGAAGAAACGCCACAGCACCAGCGTGGGGGTCCTGTTGTTGTGAGACACTCCAGGCTGAGAGAACACATCGCCGAACGTACTCAGCAACACTCGACTGAATGTCGTTGTGCTGTTGACGTAAAACACCACAGCCATCAGCAAAACCGACACCAAAATGCACAGCCATGATGCTACATCGAATGGGTATGCGTACGAATAGGCTTTGGGCAACACTTGAGGTAAATCGGTGGCGAAAGTGTAGCTTACGTCAGAAAATGGTTCGGTCAAGTCCACTTCTCCGATTCTTAAGGAAGTTCCGTAAAGCAGGCCGACATCTGCTTCACCCGTCTTGACCGTCTTTAGTATATCGATGACCTTCTTGACCTCCAGGAGTTTTCCGAACTGTCTGCCGGACTGGTTGAGGTGTTTGAATCTCGCTCTCAACGCGTAGATTATGAGTTTTCTCAAGTGTCCGAATGCTCCCTTCAAGTCAAAGTCTCCATCTGCAGTTCGGAAGAGTACGACGAAATCGCCGTTGTTTATGGTTGAAAATGTCAAGTTATTCGGAAAGTAATCCATTTTCTTTTCCTCGAGACACTTCGATGTAAAATAATGTATGAGAGTAAATTAATGCGAGATCACAACTACTGAAACGGTTTTGAAAATCTGTAAATGAAAAATTCGTTTCTTTAGAAAATGCCCTCAAAGCTATATATTTCAAGAAAGAAATATAATCTTCTAAATAAAGAACAACATTACAGTCTGTTGAGTACTCGGAAATATTCAGTTCTTTTCACTGGGGTAGAAAAGTTTAATTTGTATGAAGTTTTTTTTTTTATTTTAGTTTTGTAACTATGACAATAGTGGTGGATTCGATAAAAACTATATCATTCCTATTTATTATGAATTCAATTCATGTCAAAGTAGTAGGAATCATTATGGAAATATTGTAATTCCAATTTCTAAATTGTGTTACTTTACTAGAAAATTATACATTTTTGCATAATTGAAAGAGGTAATATCACACACATTCGAATAAATAAATTAGTATTACTTCGCAGTTGATAATTGAAGTAGATATTTGTGAATTACTTTTAGAAGTGAATAGTTCATACATTTTAGATAGATCCCTATTTGACTTGCTTAGAATGGCAATGAACTACATCCATCACGCCTAGTTTTGAGTAATTAAGGGTTTTCTGTAACAGCGCCTGTGTAGTTGGAGCTGCTCTTACAGATCAATGGAGAATTGCAGCATCTCTTATAATTCAAAGATTTCAATTTAAACTTATCAAAAATTCTCTTCTGAATCCGGGTTTTCTCACAAAAATTTTATTAATTAATTTTGAGACATTTTATAACTGAAAAATGTGAAACAATGTGACGTTAAGCCAAAGGGGGCCCATCTGACACTGCTACCAGTGACGTCACTGGCAGCGGAAGTGACGAGCCAAAGCTTACACTGGCCAATCAGGCTTGTTAAGGCGGAGCGTAAAGTTTCCATGCCACCAGTATCTTTCCCTTATCCCGCTCAAACTGAAAGTGATTGGTTGTTCAAACAGTTAGGAGGCGTTACAAATGACGTCACTGGCAGCGGAAACGAGACGTCACGAGCTTATTTCATGTCTTTGTGAAGAGCCAACCTTATATTCTATAAACCTTGACGTTAAGCAAGCCTCTCGGAAATACGAGAAACACCATTTCCATGGAAACATACTCACTGTGAAAACAAAAAAAAAAAACTAGAACTTAATGGTTTTCAAAGCGAAATTATTGAACAAGGCACGCGTGACGTCACAACTTGATTCAGCACACACAGAAACAAAGCTCTTTTAATTAAAAATAACTAAGAAATTAGCTCTTTTAATTAAAAATAACCAAGAAATTAGCTCTTTTAAAGGTATATTAAAATGTTTTCTGAAGGTTTTAAGCCATTCTAAACATATTAAGATTGAAACAAAATTGATTGCAACTGTTTATTGACATTGACAGCATGAATTTTTTCGTGATTTTAGATCTAGATCTTACATGTTCCGACTTATACTATGTTATACTTATCTCTCTTAGGATCAACACTAATAGATTAAGACCTATCATGGAAGGAGTAAAAAAATAAAAAAGAGTCCAGTGTATAGGAAATTGAACCTCCTTAGTTCCCACATGATACCTTACACTTCAGTCCAGCACCAAATGCAGTTCAGTAAAAATCCACGTAAAAGTTGTTGCGTTTGGTTCCAGAAACACCTAAAAATAGCTTACAACGAAAACCGCAAAACCATACACCCACTCTAACCATTGGGGAATTAAGCAGAAATGACAGTGGAGATCTTCGGTTTTAATGTGATATCAGAGAGCTTCTTTCTCGGGCAATTATGGTCAGCAATTCCCAAATTAGTAGGTTCCGAAAAGATATTTTTTAATTAAATTTTGTTTCTTTACAATTCAAAATCCAAACATCTTTTCTGAAAAGTTTATACATTAAAATAAAACATATTTAACAGCGTCTGATGGAATAGAATGGGGAACTCTTACTTTTAAAGCCTTTTTACTTCGTTATAGGTGATATTATTTAATATTTGTAATTGTATACAAATAAATTCAGATATTGCATTAGTTTTTTCTTGCCCCACTCTTGTTTTGAAAAAATTGCGTTTAAAATTTGGGGGGGGGGAAAAGTTCATCCCAATACCTAAAATGGAATACTTTAATATCAAGAAAACAGTCAAAAATACCTCGGCAGCAGTCCTGCGTAAAGCATATATTCGGTTCAAAATATTATTTGAGCCCATGTTCCCTTCATGTCTCAAAAGAAAAAAAACTTACTGACGCAAGAAATGGAACGATCCTCTGATTCCCGAAAGCAAAAAGACGGGAATCGTTTGAAAAAGGACATTTGTCGCTCCCGGGTCCGAAATTCTTCCAAAACTACCTGCTATTTTAGAATCCGTTAACAAAAAAAAAAGTCGGTTTTCGGGGCAAATTGGTTTGGGAACATCTCGGTTTTCTGAAAAGCGGTTAAAATATTGCTTTAACAAAAGAAGCAAAAATACAGAAAAAAATTTGAATCCATTTTAAAGGGACTCTAATAGTATTTTATAAAATGTATAGAAATCGGGCATTTTTACTTTTCAAGAATTGTGGTTCAACGCCCTACGCTCCTTCGCTCTTCTCGGCGGACATATATTTATGTGAAGCACCTCTATTTATGTAGATAAAATTTAAAAAGGACCCTTTCACACGAAATCTCAACAAAACTTGCGGTTAAGGGGTTCATCTTGTGGTTGGAAGGAAAATGTCAGGTAAAAAAATACATATTGCACAAAGCACCGCAACGTTAAGCATTCGAAATTTCAGAGACGCTCAAATAAAAAAAGGTAATGATTAAGTTACTTAACTATTACATACAAAACCAAACGAATGTTTGTGTTGAGATTTTTTCCTTTCTCTCAAAACAGTAAGACGGAATATGCAAAGAAAGCTTGAGTCATAAATTGATTTTTGGAATTTAAAGAGCATGGGCGTTTCTATGAGTTAATAAATGGTAGAAAGATGATACTTTATGTATCTTTACTTATGCATAGCATGTAATTTAAGGTTTAACTACTTATATATTCATGCATTTCATTTCAAAATATATGGATAGGCGGTATTGGAACAGTCAGTCACCTGATTGATTATTTTGATTAGTCAACTCACATTGCAACTTGCAAAATTCAATAAAAACCTATATAATTAATATCTCTATTGATATAAAACTAAACTGTCCCCTTTTTTTAACATTAAAGACATAATTCCCTACACAATGCAAATTGTATTCCAATTATTATACTAGGACATTTTACCTCGGCCCGTTGTAACATAGAATCCATTTTTAGAGAATAATAAATAATCGTATAAGAAACAAAGCTTACCCTACAAACAAAACGAATAATAAATTTTAAGGTGCTAAAAAAATCTGACGGTACATATAAAATTATGCGACTGTATAATATCACAAAAATAAAACTTGGCATAAAAAGGACACGGAGAAACAATAGGGTTTCCAAACTACAGCAGTTTAAAAGAATTATTTTATGGAGCAGGTGATTTCAGAATCCAAGATTTCGCTTTCCGTAGAATTTTCGATTAAGGGAATAAATAAAGATCAGTAGTATATACACAATGTTTTATTGATTATAGGGATCTTTAACTGGTTTGTTTCCAAAAATGTATCACGCGAAACTTGAACCTCCTAAATCGAATGGCCATTTGAAAAAGACAATGTTTTTCAACTTTCCAAACTCAGCAAATCAGCATAAATAAAACTGCCAATAGGAATTTCAGCATGAGACAAACAGATCGAGAGCTCGGATTAAAAATATGGCCTATTTGGGGCTTGGCTTTGACAAAAAATTACAGTATAAAGGCAAAATTAACAAAAACAAGTTATACAAAGGCCTTTTTAGAGCCCGTGACGTGCACACCTTGAAACTAAAATTTTAAAATTATGGCCACTTTACACACGAAATGTCAACTTAAGCACTCCATTACAAAGAAAAATCCGACCACTCCGTGATTGAGAATGATGTTACACAGTGTCATACGCTTAATCATTATTCAATAATCACGAGGGCACTGAGCCTTAAAGCAAATAGGGAGCGATAAAGAAACACACTAAGTGATAGCACGAGACAATGGAAACTTGGAAACAGACGATTCCGACAAGCACCCTATATCAGAGCAAATTCAATAACGCTAAAAGCTTCCAGAGATTTTTAGTTGCTGTAGAAATAAACATCGGGTTTGATACAAACATATATGAAAGCGAATAACCTTTGGAAGATAGTAACCATAATAGTAACCTTAAGACTGTGTTTCAGGGGATTTTTTCCCCTTTATGCTAATGCAACTACATATTTTAACACCTTCATAAACACAAGTAAAAGCGACAGTGTAACACTGGACTAACGCCCGTATAAAAAAAATTAAACAATTATTTTCGACTGAAATTTAATTGTTGGGACCAGCAGTAAATCTACAAGTTGGAGCACTTTTAAATTTTAAGGGGGTTATCGAAGTTATGTTCTTCAATTGATTGAATTGAATTATAAATTCTCTATTATTACACTTTTTCATAAAATACGAAAATTCAATTCAAACCAGAGAAGGATTTCTAATCATATTAAAACTTATTTTTAAATATTTATACACTCAGTGAATATAATCAAAGCTATGAACTTCACATACAAATAATATTAATGGTAATTTTCTTTTCAAATTTAAAATAAAAAAAAGTTTTAAAAATTTGGAAAATGATGCCTTTTCCACAAATATTTAATACTTAATTTCGAATAAAAATGAGTAATTTTTTTAAAATACTTTTTCCTTCAAATATTTTTTCATTAAAAAAATATTTTTATTTTAAAAAAAATAATTGAAGATAAATTTAAAATAAGTTTAAATTTGTTTCATGAAAATTAACAAACGAAGTGATGACTGCTTTTATTTTTTTTTAATTATGATTTGGTCAGTTTTATTTGTACTCCCCCATCATAGGCATATCAGTCACCCAAGTCAATATTATTATATAAAATTAATATTTTAAAAAAAACTCTCATAAATTGCAAAAGAAATACAGTAGACACCTAACCAGCCCAAATTCAACCAGGCCCCCAGTTGTGTAGTAATTTAAGTATGCAGATAAAATAGTATGTAGAAAAGACAGAAGACTTAGACCTCAAATAGGAAAAATATTTTTGAATTTTTTAATTAAATGATTAATAATACAATTTAAATTTAGTAATACATTTTCTTTTACCAAAACAAAAGACATTGCACAAATTTTGGACACCTGGTAGGGTTTGTTAGTCTAAAATTTACAATTCAAAGCAAATTGTAAGGGAAAAATCAGAATGAGGGATGAAATATAGATTATTGAATTAAGTTTTATAAGCTTTAAATAAATTGGACCCCACTTTTTATCTTAAAAAGAGCATATACTAGAATTTATTTTTTTCCTTCTCAGTTTTGAACAAAATTTCAAATTTTAAAAAATCACATAGATTTAATTGGAATTTTAAGGAATTAAGAGAAACTGTACTAACGTATTATCCCATCGACAGTTCAACGGCTGTCTAATTCAGCAGCACAGCTAAAGAATAGTCAATGGGCTTTGATAATGTTTTCGAATTCAGCAGCATGATCGACGGGATAATACGTAAGAACCAGATAAACTTAAATTGTACTACATATTGATTTGGAAAAAACAAAAATTTTCTGTGCTCAATAGATTAAGTAAGTGTTCCCAGTCCCTTAAATTTTGACTCAACATATTTACAGTGACATTATTCACCTTAGTACTGAAATAATACTTCTTGAGCAACAACAGTGGTGAGAAGTAAATTTATTCATCAAAAGTTTCATTAATTTAAAAATGTTTTCTGCACACTCCTAAAGTTTTCCCGAGCTTGGTGTGTGTGTGCGTCTATCTTTTTTTATCCAAGTCTTATGGAATATGATTTCAAATCAGAGATGTATCGAGTTATTCAAGTCACACTGCATTTTGTACAGTAGAGCATGTTTGTTAGACAAGTTTTTTTTTTTTTTTTTAATGTGGTGTTTCTTTATATCCACTAATTTTTATCAGTGTTTCAGGATGCTTAACACATCCATTAACACACCATTTTCACAATCTTTTTATGCACATTTTACTCACATAAATCAGTGGCTGTGAATTTTTAGCATAAAAATACAATAAATTCTAGGACTTAAATAAATCTATTTTGTCAACTCTCATGTGGAACAGGTATTGTGATTCTATTAACACACAAAATCACACAATATACTAACAGAAAGATCAAAAATGTGAGGACAACCATGTTCTATCATTTGTTTATCAAAGCTTTTAAAGCAATAAATAAAATACATTAGGATAAATAAAAATGAAACTACCACTTAAAATTTATGATTGATGCTTGCGGTAAGAGACATATAATTAGCTTTTTAACTTAATTCTTGTAAAAATATGTGAAGGACAATAATCAAAATTGCAGCTTATGTTCTTAAAGAACAGTAAGGAAATGTTAAGGAATGTAAACTATCAATGATTTCTCTTTAAAAATGAGTAGTCAACAATGGATCAAACCTACAAGATCATTTGTAAATGAGAAAACTAATAGGGTCCTTTATGTTTATTCATGAAATAATCAAACATTTAGAGTAGGAATACCATACTTCCTAAATAACTTGATTACAGCTAAATACAGATAAACATGACAACCTAAACTTTAAGATTTAATTCAAAGGAAAGTGAACATAAGGACTAAACACATAAGTAGGGGAAACTTAACACCTTGTTCATGTAATTTATTTGTAAGATTACACATTTGTGTTAAGAGTGTAAAAAAACGCACTGATCACTTCCTAATTGGGTTTGTTTTGTTATCTCAACACATGATGACTCATTTAATGCAGAAAGACCCACGTTTTGAATACGCGTTGGGCTTATTAAGGGAACTTTTTGTGATGATTGGAAGACTGTGTGACATAAAATAGTAATCAGCTGTGTTTCACATGGCATTTTGAAACCGAAACATGCAGCCGGCGCTGTAAACAGCAGTGGAGAAACAAGGCGTTGAGAACAGCGTCTGCTGCATGCACACACGCGCTCGTTAGTTGGAAAAAGTGACATTTAAAATTACTTACCACGCCACATACGGCTGCCGGTGATTCGTCCACAACTTGATAAATAACAGGGGGAAATTCGGAGCCTTTTCCACCAAAAACGGAAAATCCTAAGCCGATTGAATCGCTTCTCTTCAATTTTACCTCCCTCACGTCGTCCATTTTTGCTGGCATTGATGAAAAACGTAAATACACAGAAAATGTTTGGGTTTTCAAACAAACACTTCGCAGCGCCATCTAGTAGGCTGTCTATAAAATATATGTTTCGCAACAATGTTTGTATATTTTGGTTTATAAGATAAAAAGAGAAAAAATTAATTCTTTATTTTAATTAGAAGATTTAAAAATAAAGTAATGTGTAGAAAAATAGTTCATTAATATTTTTTTTCTACTTTAGCATTTTATTTATCTCGATATTCTTTTAAAATGATTTTATATTTTTGTTTATTTTTCAAAGAATTTGTTTTATAAAATTAAACTTTTATCTGTCCCAAAATATGTACTTTTAAAACCAAAAAAGTATTTATTAATTTTTTGAGAATTCACTAAATATAATTAAAAATTTTTTAAATTAAAATTAAATTTAATTTAAAAATATTAATTAAAAGTATAAAACATTATTTATTTACACTTTGAACAGAAACAAAAGTAGTAAATATATTTTACTAGATTCCAAGCTATAAAAAACCTAAACATAAGGGGGAGAGTGAGGCTCCTTGAGACACTCACACTCCACTTTACAGACGTAATTTTGTAGTTATGAAAAGCAAATATTATAGCAAAAAATTTTCCAATAAAGAGTGATTCGACCTTAATCTTTATTGGAAAATTTTTGGTAAACCTAAAAGAGTAATTGAATTCAACTTCCAAAGCATCAAGTAGGGCCACCTTGGAACATGCTATAAGATACCGCTGTCAAAATTAGTAAAAAAATAGTAAAAAAATTGTTTTTATTAAAAAAATAATAATTTAAGAATGTAAAAAAGGATTAAATTTAGAAATTGATGCAAAAAGTTTCTGAAAGGAAGCCAAACAATCAGTGATTTATGTCATGACAAAAATGAGGAAATCAGTGGAAAATTGTCAGTGTAAAGTATGTTTGATGTCTACGTATAAGAGATTATTAAACATGGCTTTTTCAATGTGTGATATTTTTTATTTTTCAAAATAAAGTTTATAATTTTTATACTATTATTGAAAGTGTCCCAAGTTGGGCCATAGTGGGGCACCTTGGGACATTAAAATAGGTTTTTTAAATTTTTTGCTTATGAATTCCCTAAAAGAGATAATTGCTTGGTAATTTTTTATTAACTGCAGAAAGAAGTATATTGTTAGCTGTGTTTGAATCATTGTTAGAGACCCTATATATGTATAAAAAAATTAGAAAAATAATTTTATAAAAAGTTTCCCAATTTGCCCCACTCTCCGTTATATTTTTTATTTAAATAGAAAACTTTAAAAGCCATAAACTTTATTTAACTTCCTATTATACTCAGTGATTGCCAAAATGATTATTTGACGATGAAAAAAAAACTTTAAAAAGTAACAGGATAGGAATGGCTCTCTGAATCTTCAAAGGATCTTTGGAATATTCCTTTTAATAAGTTAATAAGTAAGAAAATTTCTCCATGTTCAAAAATTGATACGTCAATGATTTTTATTACTTCATAAACTACAAAAAATTCGATGGAATATATGTTTGGAAAGTTAAAACTACACGGATATGGATGTTATTTCTTTTAACTGTAATTTGATACTACATTTCAACCAAAACCTATTTAATCAATGCAAAATAGCATTTAATGAATGGGGGAACTCGGGGGTACGCGTCCCCCATGAACGGTAAAAATGCACTGGGAAAATTACTTCTAAAACAATTTTTTGATTCATCAGATACTTAAAGCTGAGAAATGTAGTTTCATGGCTGATAAAGCACTTTATTATTTAGTATATTTAAAAAAAACACCGAAATGGTACTTTTAAAATCCTGGTCTCCTCCGAAGTCTAACATGGATTGGCCCCCCCATAATAAAGGGCACATACCCCTTTATTATTTTCTAATAATACTTTTTCCAACATGAATCCATGTTTGCTGTGTCATCACTGCACAAGTGGATCTTGATATTATCTCTGGAGTTTTCTAGATTTACAATAAGATAAGAAGTAACCCATGTCTATTAAGTTACCATCCATCAGACCTTCAAATCGGTAGAACATTATCCAGTTACCTACTTTATTATTGGTATCTTATCTTGGAAAAATGAAACAAAACATTTATTTCAATATGTAATGACGGAAATTTTCCGTTTCTTCTTAACGGTAATAGTTTCGTGAATGCTCTTAGAACCCACAATAAAACAGTAAACCGCGGTCTGAGTGCAATTTAAAACCAATCTGCCACCATTCAGCGAAGTATATGTAAGTAGCTGGCATTCATGAATAGTTAATCTATAAATGGCCTTTTGCTTATAACGCATCATTTTGTTCAATTACTGTGGGAAAATGCGCAATAGTTTTCCTTGCCGTATATGATTATTCCCTCTAAATAACCTTTACCGAACTGAACTCGGCCGGCAATAGTGCTTTACTTTGCTGTTTCAGTATTCAGAAAGAACCGTTTAAACAGAAAATTTACCAAGGTAAGATACAAAAGTAAAAATACATTTTAAGTTTAAAATAATAAATTGTTAAAATATATTTAATGTTTGCCGTTGACGCTTATAACACTTTGACGCTTATAGAAGTAAAAAATCATACCACTGTCACAATTTTTTTAACAGTATTAACGATTTTTCAGTTCAAGTTTTTTCTTGTGTTAAGCAGTGGAGTAATTTGTGATTTTTTAAATAACAATCAAAATGTGAATTATAACTTGTTACAGAATCATTTGAGTCATTACCAAAAAATTATCAGTAAAACATTTTATTTAAGCAAAAATTTGTGTCTTAAAAGTCAATATTTTTCTCTAAAGTTCCATCTTTATTGCCTGTCTTTCCTCGTTAGGCGGTTAGTGTAACCCCGAACAGGTAATTTTCTTTTTATGGTAACGTTAATTAACTTTGTTTACTACGTTTACTATTTTATTTCTGAATCAAAAGGCGTCATCATTCATCCTACTAAAACAATTGATTTCTTTATGTAGAAGATACTACTTACATTTTATACAATTATTTTTTGTATTGGAAATTTGCTTTTACTGTTATGAAGGTAATTTTATTTGTGAATGGTATGTTTTAGGAAAAAGCTACAGATGCCCCACTTTAAAGTATTTTCAATCAATGTAAGTAACAAACAGTGTATTAATATTTTAATTTCAAATTCCCAAAAACCATTTAAATCTTAAACTTGCATTTTCACGATGGATTTCTAATATCAATCAATCAATGACTAACTTGAGAAGTTTCTTAAACAATTGTGTTATTCTTTAAGTAATTTGGTACTTCATATTAAATTTATAGAACAAATTTGAGATCTCCTTTATTATTCTTCAAGTTCATTCGTAATTAAGATACAGGTTTAGGGGGAATAGAAGGGGGATCATTTACATGTGACACCATGTTACGAGGAGTTAAATTTGAGACATGACTTATAAAACATTTTCCCATTGCTATTGGAAATAGAGGAATTGGAATTGAAAAAAGAGGGATTTCTTCCCCTGATACACATTATTTTAGCATTTTATCCACGGATTTTGTAATGCGTTATAATGTCATGAAAATTAAGTAAGGTGCCTTTATTTAACACGAGTTTCATTTTAGTTTCAAAAGTGTAACCTTATATTTTACTACTACTATTTTACTACGTTACTACGAATTTATTACTACGGTGGAGGCGGGTTTGCAATAATGTGAAATTTTTTTACATGGCGGGCCGGATATAGATTCCTGAAAATCATAAGATGTTAATTTAATTAAATTCTTTCAAGCTTCGATTACTACTTTTGAAATAAAATTGCTGTGTGTTTTTTATTTATTTATTTGAACATGAAACGCAAATACACAATCCACATAGTCGCCTGAGATCTCTTGGTCCATTTAGGTTACCAAATAAATACTGGTTAAATGAAAAGAGGGGCCAAACAGGGTGTCATTAAAATAATACACATTTTCAGTCATAGATATACACAAAACCATAAGTAACGGAAGGACAAGGGGAAAAAAATCTACATTAGGGGACATCCATAAATTACGTAAGGTGCTTTTTCCAAAATCTGGACCCCTCCCTCCCCCCTTGGTGAGATTTAGTGAGATTTTGCTGGAACCCCCCCCTCCCCTCCACGTGAGATTTACCTACAACTTTTTTTTTAAAAAAAAAATTCCTTTCTCATACTTAAAAAACAAAGAAAATCGTATAATTTCTAACTTAAAAAGTTGACGTGAGATTTTAATCGACCCCCCCCCTCCCCCCTTGGTGAGATTTTTCCGAACCCCTCCCCCCCTCTTGTTGACCTCACGTAATTTATGGATGTCCCCTTAAAAAATTTTCTACATTTTCTATTGATAGAAAAAATAAAATCCTTTAGTTTCATTTTTAATAAGTATTTAGATGGGCTATTTTGGATTTCTAATGGTAGCACATTATAAAGTATGGGGGCTATATAACAGAAATTATTACAAAATATAACTTAGAAACTTTTAGTGTGGTATACCTACGTAAACTAATAAAATCTCTAGCTGATGCTGATTTTTTCGATAAAAACAAATAGCCTAAATTAATTATTTTTATTAATTTACGGTTGGTTGGTTTTTCCAGGTTACTCCCGTGTTTGAGATGAGGCAGGCAGAGGACGGGTCTTACTTCGGTACAGGAGGAGCCGATTTTGGACTGCTACAAATCTTGTCCCAGAAACTTCCTTTCTCGTATTTTTTTTTTTTTTTTTGCATTTTTTTAGAAATGCCGTGATATGCTCATTTTTTTTCCATCTTAAATTTAAACCTCAATATCTGCTAATTCAAAAATTATAATTTGTAACTCAAATTGTATATAAACTAAATCATAAGTGTTAATCCTTCAATCGATATATTGCTTAGCTAAAATTTATTTTTTTAGCTAAAATTACAATTTAAATAATATATTTTAACTATATCTGGCGACTTTAAATTTACGATAGTGTTTAAAAGACGTTTTTGATTTAAGCATGAAATTAATTTGTTTTCTCTAAAGTGCAGTTACTTTTTACAGGTATGAACTAATAACAAGGAAAGGGTTAGTTCACGGGACTCTAAACGAAAAAGGGGAATGGACAGGAATAACGAAACTTCTCATAGAAAAGGTAAAATGTTTTGATAAAATAACAACTTCCCGAGTTTCATTCTATTCCATATGAAATTATGTGTCATATTCTATTCTTCACATTTGCACTTTAAACTACACAGGTAGTTATTTTGCTCCAAACCAAAACCTCATAGCTGTCAAGAAGTTTGCATTGAGAAGGAAATAAAATCTAAAAACTTTTATTTACCCTATAAATTTTGTATTGACTATTTTAATTACCGTTATTTTTCTAAATAGAATTCAATTCAAAACATCAATCAAAAATTTAGAAGTGTATAAAATTAAAATTTTGCATAGTAGACTTTTGATTAGGCGGTATGGTCGAGAAATGATACCAAGTTGTGGATAAGCGTTAATTTTGATGAAATTTTTTAAAAGTGTTATAAAATGAAAAATTGTTATTATAATTTAAAGTTACACAAAAGAAAGGGTATGAGTTTTTTTATATTTTAAAGGTTATTAAAATAGAATGAAAATTAGCCCCTTCGGACCTGGTGTGCGGTATACCGGACACCAACTTTAAACTCTACTAACTTTATTAAAATATTTTTAGAATAACACCGATTTTGTTGTAGTTGAGGCTCTACATCTATACTATTGTTCATGGTTTATTTAAACAAAAAAATTTGAGTACCAATAAGTTTTTTTAAGGCGCTGAATGTTTTTTTTTTAAAATGTATGTCCGCTATACCGGACATAGTACTGAACGTAAGTAAAAGCTACTCGTGTTCGTGTAGTTTGTTTGCATAGACGAAACATGTTTTTAAGCTTATTTACACCAGTATTCATGCAAGTTTTCTCATTTTATTGCTTTATTATATTTAAAAATAATTTATATAAGTGATTTTTAATATTTTAAATGCTACTTTTTTCTGTCTGTAATTTCTTTAAATATTATACCAGACACTTCAAAATTTGTGACAGAGATATTTATCATCATAGCATACTATTTACCAAAAGAAAATATTTTCATACTAAAATTTCAAAATTCCGATTGAAGGGGTTAAAAATGAAGGTTTCCTCACTGTTTTTGAAAAATAGTCAGAGAAAGAGAAGTCAGTTTTTACCGGTCCAATCTTCATCTTCATTTAAAACTTCGATAGCTTAAAATTCCATTCTTCTCTTGTTTTGTGAAGGAAGAGGGTGCCGAATAATCCGATTACAAACTTACAATTTATACCTTTTTTCTCACAACTTCATAGGTTGATTTCTTTTTTAAAACAATATTTGTCGTAATTTCTTTGGCAGGAGGCCGACCTCGCTGTGTGTTGGATGGCGAACACGTACGGCCGCAGCCAGGTGGTCGACTTCTCATTCCCTTATCTTCAAGACACCGACATTTTCGTCACTCTCGCCCCCAGAATCTTGGAGAGGGAGTTCGTCTTCTTGGATCCCTTCCAACTGCTTGTAAAGTTCTCGTTTTTAAGTTTGTTTTCTTTAAAAATACTATAGAACTTTTCACGATGACGTCACGACCAGCTATTTTCTTCTAACTGTTAACTGCTTCAATGGTCAAATAGTTGCTGTCAGAGGCGTATATAAGGGGGGGGGGCGAGGGGGCCCTGGCCCCCCCCCGAAATTCGGACTAGGTGCACCAAAACAAGTTAAAACCCTGTATTAAGGGTCAAATTTCAAAAAATTTTCTGGGGGAGGACCCCCAACTTTTGTACTTAGAATTTTATTAACAACTTCATTATAATAAGTTCATCCAAATCCTATAAAAAAATATATGTCCAAAATTCGGACTAAATGTACCAAAAACAAGATAAAACCCTGTTTTTAGGGGTCAAGTTCCAAAAATCGTCTGGGGAAGGACCCCCAGATCCTCTTTTGTACTTAGAACTCTACTTTAATAACTTTTTAAGTATTAAGTTCATAAAAATGTACATCCAAAATTCGGGCTTAGTGTATTGACCTAGTTAAAAACCTGTTTTTTTTTTTAGTCAAACTTCCAAAAACTTTTTGGGGGAGGACCCCCATACCCCCCTTTGGTAATTGTATTTTTATTACTAACAACTATTCCTATATTAAGTGTTTAGGACCTTATCACCTAAAAAGCTACATTGGACCTATTAAATATGTGGGGGAGGGTCTGGGGAGTAATTTTGGGCCCCTCCCGAAATAAATTCCTATATACGCCACTGGTTGTTGGGACAACTGTGACATACGGTAGGGTTTTTTTTTGGCTGTGGAAAAATTCTCGTACACTCCGTTTGAGCGTAAAATGCGGGATAAATCACAATTTTTCAGTGAAATTTCTGAACGCTTTCCAAAAGAGTACCCCGCATATCACCAATTTTAAGTAAACATCACTTAGTACTAAAAGAGGTAGGGTTAGAGACTTATCATCTGAAATTTTCATAGTAGTATCTACATACCAACTGAATAACCTTTCTTGAATTCATTCCATGTATGGATTTATTCCGTTAATAATCGAAATCTTTTCGTTGTACCGTACCTCTTTTTGTACATAAATCCATAACTTGACGTTGACTTCCAACACTCGGGTTGCTATGGCTGTCGCTAGGGCCAAGTCAGGTGATGTGAAAAGCTCTACCTGGTTTTTAAAAATGTGGAAGGAATTCTGATTGTAGCCATCACCCAGCAAGTTTTCCGGTTTGAGCAATCGACCAATAGGAATCCGCCTTAGTTCCTCCCTCATACAAGTAAAAACCATTCACAAAGGACACAACAGAATGAGAAGAACATGAAAAGTGATTGGAGTAATTCCTGACATAAAAGTGTTTTACAACGCATTGAGCTTCTAGGAAAGGCTACAAATCTTTTATCAGATAGCAGTAAGCAGTTTGGTTCAAATCGAACAATTAATACTTTTTATTCGCATTTTTCTTGGCATATGTTGAAAAGCCAATCTCTATAGCAAAGTATAACACAGTGTGACGTATAAAAGGAGTTGCTGTTGCTGGGTGGAAAATAGTATCGGGATCTACATAGAGCTTGAAGGAAATTTCTCCCATAAAAGGAACCTATCAATTTTTTAGTAGGGGTTCCCTATTGGAAAAAAAATTTCCGGTATGAAAAAAAATTAAACCGGGTTATGAAACACCGGAACTAGTATGATACTAGAACCAGTATGATACTAGTTCTAGTATCATACTGGTTCTAGTATCATACTAGTTCCGGTGTTTCATAACCCGGTATTATAATGGTTCTAGTATATACTAGAACCAGTATGATACTAGTTCTAGTATCATACTAGTTCTAGTATCATACTGGTTCTAGTATCATACTGGTTCTAGTATCATACTAGTTCCGGTGTTTCATAACCCGGTATCATAATGGTTCTAGTATATACTAGTTCCGTTATCATACCGGGTATGGTAACGGAACCAGTATTACTAGAACCAGTATGATGCCGGAACCAGTATCATACAAGAACCTGTGAAAAACTACTTCTACAAACCAAAAGAGTACAAGAATACACAATACAAAAAAGTACAAGAATACAGTCATATGTTATGTACATTTATGGGACACAGGTTTATACAAGAGAACAATACTAAATCAACAGAAACATCAGACTAAATTGTAATTAAAACCATGCACAATCACAATATGTGAGGCGGAAAGCGAAAAGGGACCTCTTGTCGGCAAAGTTGATTTCGAGAAAAAGCCATAAAACCAGAAGGAGGTCAAAACTATCGAAGATGATGACAGTTTTAGTCTTCCAGAGACTTCAAGGGGGCGAAGGGTGCAGTGTCCCAAACACTGTGACCACAAGGGTATGGTGTCCCTGACACCGAAAGGAAAGGGTGGTATCCCAGATACACCTGAGGGGCTAGAGGAGATAAAGTTGTCCTTCCTAGCCTGGTTCCTTCGAGCATTGTACCCCCAGGTGATGGTGATGGTGTTGCAGTACTCTCGTTCACATACTAGGGTCGAACCGCATTTAATCTGAAACAAAACACAAATGTGTAAATTAATAAGTCACAAGATATTTGCCAAATACATCTAAAGTATATAAAGTGCAAAATTTACAAGGGTTATTGCAGCTAGAATAAAAAAGATTTTAAAAAATGTCATTCATTTTATTGTCAAGAAAATTAACAACCAAGATGCTGGATGATTACATATGCTGAAATTAATATGATAATTTAATTTAAATTGAAATAAGGAAGTGTTTTGGACCTTTTGGCCTTGGTAGTTGGATTAAAAAAGAAAACGAGGGATGTTTCCAAGCCTTTATAAGATAGTGCAGAAATTTACAGGGCTCCAATTATGATAAGGAAGAACAGGGTAAAGATTTGAAAAAAATTATCAAGGCAAATAAGGAAAAGGAATTGCAACGCAAAAAATATATATTAAATCTGCTATACCACGTTAGACTGCAGCATCGTCCAAAAATTGTGATTGCTCTTCAAATCAGCAACAATGTTGAGCTATGTTGGAAATAGTTGGATTCTATATGCCTCATTCCAGTTGTTTAAATTATTACCAATAAATTAAGAACAGGTTTAATAAAAACGGTTAAAATGTTAATAAACCATTGCTTGTGAGCTTGGAACAATAATGAATTACAGAAACAATCAGATTAAAGAGATGGCAACAGAGGGTTAGCTGAATATTGCCAATGTTTATAGAATTGGCCACTTCTCACACCCTTCATTACAAGTTTAAATACAATGTCACTTTAGCCACTTGTTTTCAACCCACAAATGTGATATCACCATCAATGTGTACCATTAATCTCAAAAACTTAGTTTTGCCTTTTCTCCTATAGAAAAAGTACCCTTTAATTATAAAATTAAGCCTAATGAGTGTATTATTACATTGAAACCAAAATGACAATTATATGAAAGAAAACTATATTACTAGTATGTAACCCAAACTCGCAGGATGCCCCCACATTAGATTCTTTTAATTTTTTTATGGAAAGGTTTTCTGTATAAAGAGGTTAAACCTACTTGCAACAAAGTTCTATCTGTTTGTACTGCTATCCGCAGACACAGCATCCACCTCTGGCCTGCTTGCAGAGCCACTGGTGGGAGACTTCAATATCATTTCCCACTGAAAGATGCTGGGCAGACCTGAAATAATCAAGAGAAACATCAGCGATGATACTTGAAGTTGAATGCAAAGGAACACAGATGTATGATCAAGTGTAAAGGAATAGGCTGATGACACTGTAAAATTGTGTTAGAAATTGCACTTAAAAGTTGAAAGTGTTATTTCCTGAAAACATTTCACCTTAATTCTTGGAATAAATAAAAGGAATAAATTTTAAGTTCGTTGTTAGCATTTAAATTACGCACAATTATATATTTTGATAGTTTCTTTAAGTACATTTGGACTTTAATGTACTTAAAGAAACTATCAAAATATATAATTATGCGTGATTTAAATGCTAACAAAGAAATTAAAATTTATTAGTATAGTTTGGACACGGCTTACTAGATGCTATACAGGCTAGCCGAGTTTTGAACAATGAAAACCATTTGACAACTTTTCCTGCTTGGATCGCCACAAGTCCTACCTATATCACCCACCGCCTTTAACACTGTGGATATGCTTTGCCAGTTTGTCAAGTATTGCCATTTGGATTTTTAATGATTTCCATACTCAGCTAGCCTGTATAGTATCTAGTAAGCCATGGTTTGGAAATAATATTTGTTAAACCTTATTTGTTGTGTGTTTTGGGGAAGTTAGAATGTCTAACTTTGAATCTATTAATTTCTTTAATGAAACAATGGGAGGGATACTTGAGGGAGTACCACCTAGGTCGTTAGACCTGCAAACTCCTGTATAACCAGCCTCACTTAGTGAGGCCATAAGCCTAGCTGTTACAGAAAGTGTGACTATGAAAGTCAGTCATCGGATTCAAAATACCCTTGTTTCTCCATCAAGTATATATTTGGTCCTCATTTTATCACCCTGGAGGAATGAAGCGTAATTCTGATGGTGGGTTAACACCACCGCGTCAAAACTGGCGAACAGTAGTCGTTTTCGAGGCTTAGAGGTTTTCTATTGCTTCTTTTGAATCGCTGTTGACCCATATCGCCGCTTTTGACATGATGGTGTAAATCCACCATGAGTCCGCCTTCCCCAACACGGGAATAGAACTCAGGCCTGTGGGGTGGCAGCAAGATCCACTACGCCACTTAGCTTCTCTTAACTTCTTTATGGCAAAAAAAATTTTCACTGATAGAATGTTTTCCTACGCGAAAATTAACTTATTTTATTCATTTATTAATTTTACTGCAATGAAAATACTGTTTAGTAATAAACACTAACTTATTAATAAGCAATTTTTTAGTAATAAGCATAGTATGAACATGGTGTTAAGAAGTAAAAAGTAATTAACAAGTTCACAATATAATAACTAAACATGCTGTTTCTAAATTGTTTACAAAGTAAAATATTTCAGTGCTTTAAGTTAATTTAGCTTAGTCCATCATATACCTATTGACCATACGTCCATGTGCCTATTTAACACCAAATCACTCTTTCTACTCTCATAAAAGTATGACTAGTAGACTCACTCATGTAATTATATGAATTTTCATCAATGTGTACCATTAATCTAAGTAGGAATTAGTTTTGTCTTTTCTCCCATAGAAAAAGGACCCTTTAGTTATAAAATTAAGCATAATGAATGTATTATTATATTGAAACCAAAATGACAATTATAAGAAAGAAAACTATATTACTAGTGCAAAACCCAAACTCGCAGGATTCACCCACATTAGATTCTGTTAAATATCCCACTGAAAGATGCCGGGCAGACCTGAAATAATCAAGAGAAACATCAGCAATGATACATGCAGTTGAATGCAAAGGAACACAGATGTATGATCAAGTGTAAAGGAATAGGCTGATGACACTGTAAAATTGTGTTAGAAATTGCACTTAAAAGTCAAAAGCATTATTTCCTGAAAACATTTCAACTTTATTCCTTAAAGTTGAAATGTACTTAAAACATAGTTCCCACTCTTTTGTGAGGAAAAAAATCAAGTATTTAAGGGCTTAAATTAAAAATTTTTCATGAACTAACATAGAAAGGCGGAAAAGCCATTTACAAGTAAAAAAAACTTTTCTCCCCCTTTAGTACCCTTACTTCAAAAACCTTTCTTATAGCAAAGATTAATTATAATATTACTATTACTATATTTAACAATTTCAAAACATACTACTATATTTTACTTCTTTTGGGAAAGTCAAACAGAAAAATTCAAGTAGGCAAGTTATACCTGTTCTACAATATGCTAACAGGATATTAACTATTTGATTAACTTTTCATGTTCGAACTGAAAAGAATTCCAAATTAAAATATTTCAAATAAAATTCAAGGACTTTTAAGAAGTTAGCACTAAATTCAAGCATACTTTCCAGGGCCCTTTAATTTAAAAATGAAATTCAAGTACTTTTCAAGGCCTGTGGGAACCCTGTAAAAGAAACTATCAAAATATAATTGTGCATAATTTACGGATATAGTACACTTAGGATGATAATAAATAGATCTCTTGGAATAAAACTTAGCAAAATATTTCAACAAATTAAAGACAGGGAAAGAAAAAGAAAATAAAATATGCTAAATACTGCAAATTAAATGTTACAAGACCTAAACAGAACAGAAGTCAGTAACAAAACATTTAAAAAGGTTAAAAATTGTTACTACTTCAATATTGTTGTAGTGGAAAACTTGGGGGTGCAAACTGTCCCGGATGGCTTTAAAAACATGATTTTCCCTATAAAAATTTAATTTTCTCAAAAAGTTGGGGGTGCAATGCACCCCCTTAAATCTGCCCATGCGCAGTGCTTCTGAAAATGCATAGTTAAAGTTAAAGCCCATTAAATGTGTTGCTGATACTGATGGTTCAAGGGATAGCAACTAAGAGAACTATTATGTATTGTATGTAATGTGTGTGAACAGTTGTAATGGGGAATCATTAACATGTGCATGCATTTTGATTCATATGTAATATCACACATGATCAGCAATTAGCCAAAAACAATATTAAATAGACATAAACACTGAATACATGGGGGCCACTTTTCAAAATTTGCAAGACGGAACTTTAAAGTATCGTATTAATCATTTTCATCCAGTCTAGCAATTTTTTTTAATTGCATGAAAATTCATAAAATATCATGAACAATTATAGTTCCTTAAATTTTAAATCAAGATAAAGCTGTATGTGAGTAAAACCATGTTACTTGTGGTCAAAATGTGCTGTTCAATTCCGTTAATGTTCCCGCTAAATACCGCTATGCTCTTTTGGATACCAAAAAAGTAGTAATGTATTCGAAGTAAAAGTTTCCGGGCTTGGTTGCCGTGGTCTCGATGTTAAAAACTCGAACGCTTCACCCAAAACTGTGTTGGGCATCATCAGATGTTTTTTCTCTCACGTAACCAACCACGTAACATAAAAAAACAGCTGATGATGCCCAACACAGTTTTGGGTGAAACGTCCAAGTTTTTAACATCGAGACCACGGCAACCAAGCCTGGAAACTTTAACTTCGAATACATCCGGCGTGAAAGCCTTTCTGTTTTAATTAGTAATGTATTGCTAAAACAATTTTAGACTCGGATTAAAATGTTTATATAGATAAAAAACTATTCATATTTTCAATAAAAATTTTAAAACGTTGATATTTGAATGTATGGCATTCTCAAAAGCATGGCAATATTTAGCAGGAACGTTAACGGAATTGAACCAAATGTGCAATGTAGGTATTGGAATTTAGTACTAATTTTGCGTTTCGCAATATACCTGGGACGGAATTCCGTTCATTGAAATTTTAAAATGACGGAATTCCGTCCCGGGGATGGAAGAGTGGCACCCATGCTTAATATAAACTTTAGAAATGAAACTCATCAAGCATTTGCCTTTGGTCAAAAACACAATGCATTAAAGAATAAGTTCAAGGACTGGGTATGAATGCATTGTATAGTGCTTCCAAAACCCAAACAAATCCCAAAATTTTTTATATCATGGACCACTATATTTTATTTTTCTCATTAATCCCAACTCTATAACTACATATTCTTAAAAAAAGGGTAAAAATATCCATCTTGTAAATTAAATTGGTAATTTTGAAAGTCAAGTAGAACCCTTTTAAAGCAAAAATTTTAAGGGCATTTTAAAATTATTTTCTTCATCCTAATTTTCAAAATCAGAATCACACTAAGGGAATCAGCTTGACAGTATTAACGAAATGTTAACACATTTGAACTCAAAAGCAAAATATTCTGTACTTGCATATATATTATGCCGTTAGTTTCAGCAGCAAAGATATTCCTCTCAGTGATACGATGAATCCAGCATGTGGTTTTAATTTCTTCGTATCCAAAAAAATATGAAATAGAATCACTAAGTGTGTTCAAGTTTTGAAGAGGTGCTTTAAATTCAGGCTGTTTTATATAAAATAGGTCCTATAACCAAGCAAATAAATATTTCTTGAATAATTTAATAACTGAATTTAATTATTATTATATTCATATAGGTTAATAAAGTAGTTGAGCATAAGACATATGCTGCCTAAAGGGAGTCGCTTTATAGGTTAATATTGAAGCCTAACCATACCAAGGGCGGTTCCAGACCAGATTCTCGGGGGGGGCCATGTCAAAGTCGGAGGGTATTACATTCGAAATTTTCAATGCCTCAAAAAATTTTTTGAAAAGTGCTTGATTTCAAGCTGCTTTTTAGGGGTTTATAGTAACTTAGAGGATATCCAGGGCCCGTGCCATTGTTTTAGAAAGTGGGGGGAGGGGGGTGAAACATTTTTGTAAGGCCATAATAATACTTGTGTTCGCGAGGTGTTTGGCTCCCAAATTTCCTAGTATAACATAAATAAAATGCGAAACTTTGTTAAAGTTATAAAGGTTTCTTCAGATAATGCTAGCTCGAAAGCAAATGTGGGGGGGTCTGGGGGTCCTCCCCCAGAAAATTTTGTGAAATTTGGCTTCAAATAGAAGTTTTTCTACTCATTTTTGTACATTTGGTATCCATTGGATAACACCTAAAGAGGGTAACTTCTTGAACTCCTAAAAGGAGAGGAGAGAAACAAGTTCAAGGAGAAAACAGTAAATAAGTAACCATGAGAAATTAATAGGGGGTCTGGGGGTGCCCCCTAGAAAATTTTTGAAAATTTGCCTCTAAAAATAAAGTTTCAGCTCATTTTAAAAGCATGTAAACCACAGAATTTTCAAGGATGAAGTTATAAATAAATGCCCAATTTTGAAAAGGGCCGGGGGTCCTCTTCTGAAAATTTTTGCAAATACGCCCATTTAAACTATAGTATTACCGGTTTGAGAGGGCTTGAGCCCCATCTAATGTTAGCTGAAGGGGGGCTAAGCCCCCCCCACAATATTTTGTGATGTTTGGATATTTTCTGGTTTGCAATCCCCTTCAAGAGCTGTTATTTGGGGAGAGGGTAACCCACAAAAGGTCTCAGAATGTGTTAAAAATTTCTTTTAAGGGTCAAATTTTAAAAATTTCTTGGGGAGAGTCCCCAAACTTTGGAATTAAGCTGAGATGTTTTTTTAAGTTGAAATGAGAAGTTTTAACAGAGAAATTTCTAAAATTTTTCTGGGAGTGATCGCCCAGACCCCCATCTTATTTCGAGCTAGCATTATTACACAAAACTTTTACATTTCATGCACCTCAAAATATTTCACCTTGGCGATATTTAAAGGGACATGTAACGAAATTTAATCTATACAACTGATACAAAATTAGGTAATTAGGCACGTAAACTTAATGGTTGTTTCTTTTAATTTTATGTTTTTTAATGTCTTGTACTGGCCCTCCCCCCCAAAATTTTATAAAAGTTGGCGCCTATGGATATCAAAATATTAAAGGGGGGTTTGGGGGTTCTCCCCCAGAAAATTTTTTGAATTTTAACATTAAGAAAGTGTTTTTTAAGCTATTTGTTAGGGTTTCTCGGGGGGGGCCATGGCCCCCAGGGCCCCCCCCCTGGACCCGCCCCTGAACCATACAAATTTTACACAACAAAACATTAGAAAAAGCACACCTTATATCCACTTCCCCCATGGTGGGGAAAAGGGGTGAAAAAGAAAAACAGTCCTAAAGTCAAAATATTTGTTTTGTAATTCAAATGTATAAACATTATTTTTGAAGGAAGAAAAACAAGAAATAAATGCATAGTACAAATCTTCATTACAAAAGGATGTGCCGGGCACAATGATCCCAATTCCCAAATCGGACTTCGTTGGAGGTATTCTAGAAATTACTCATGAAAACATTTAATAAATTTTAAGCAACACTGTTTTTATTTTGTTGAAAAGGAAAAAGATAATTCTAATTAAAATATAATGAACATTTAACTTACTTGAAAAGAGAAACACGTGTTTACACAAAAAAAATGTAAATAAATGAAAACATCGTTGCCAATTCCAGAAATCAAATCCAATAAATCCAAATCTTTTCTGTGCCTGTGGCTAAGTACGTAGAGTAAAAAGTAATACATGACGATATCTGAAAATATCAAACCCTGATATAAGAGATAAATCAATGGAGTAAATAAAGTTTTCAAAAGGAATCTTGATGAAAATTTATAGTAATTAATTATCGAAAAGTCAAGAACGACAAGTATGCACAATACAGCCCAAAGCTTTGATACAGCCATTCTGTTTGTTAGTAGTTAATTGGCCTGCCCTGTCCACCTGTCCCCCTTTATTTTTTTACCTACTTCATCAACTGATTAAATTATTCACATTATAACATTATTTTCATTGCATTTGAATATTAATGCATACATTATTTTAAACTAAAGTGGAGGGCAATTTATTTAGCAGGTATTTCCAGGTGAAAATGCGTTTTTGGGGCATTTAAGACATGGTTAACGCTCATTAAAAAACATTTCAGTTGAATAAACTTACAAAGGACCTCAAAATACAATATGTATCAAATTTTTGTGCAATTTGGTGTTCAATTAGACGGATTTTCAGAGTCGGGGAAAAACAGTATTTTGAGTGAAAAACACAAGTTTAAAAAGGCCCAAAAATCGGTATTTAATAATAAGTTTGAATTTTTTTAAATTTTTATTTTTGTAGTTAAGTAATGTGGTAAGCTTTTTCCAGAAATTCGGTTTGCCATGATGATTATGACGTCATCCAGGAATTTTCAAACACAAAAGAGGTTTACTTGTCTTTGTAAGAATCCATTGCATTTTTTGGGGATATAGAAAAACGGGGAAAGGGGGAAAATATGAATAAACCCCCAAGTGTTTTACAACACTGTATTCCCTTTTATTAGTAGATTAAGAATATATAAAGTATGAGGGGGTGGGTCCCATATTTCGGGAGTTTTTCCGGTTTTATTGAAAAACTGAATCTGGGCGTCACGCCTGGAGTTTTAGAGCTAAAGGTATAAAATTTTAGTATTTTTACTTCCTCAAAATTCCCTTTAGAACCATCTAACACACTAAGGGGTAGTACCCATATTTCGAGGTTTCGGGTCCATGTGCTCGTTCTAATTTTCACTTCCTAACGCGCCCCTGCTTCTTTTTCC
Organism: Tetragnatha montana; assembly: GCA_963680715.1. Lineage (NCBI taxonomy): Eukaryota > Metazoa > Arthropoda > Arachnida > Araneae > Tetragnathidae > Tetragnatha > Tetragnatha montana. Next base: position 35,050,444 of record OY796685.1, read on the forward strand.
CAGTGTTTCTAACACGGTTGTTAAAGGTAAGAGTTCTTCAAGAATCTGGTTACTGCTAAGCTTTCTGACAACTATTTCTAGAGAAATCTGCGAAAAACCGTCTTGGAAAACGAAACAATGAATTGAATTGTCTCTGGATCACGCATTTTTTACACTATTTGTTAGTGATTCATACTGTTCAAATTCCCACTTTAAATGCTTTCATAAAATATAAATCACTAAGCTGTGATCATAACAGATCTGCAGCTATTCAGCGTTAAAATTAGCATGTGTTAGGCTTAACGCACCACGAGGGGTTTGTATCCGCCAACCAAACACTACGGTTTTCGCCACTTACTTAGCTCTAAAAGTAACGATCGAGTATATACTTTTACACAGTTTATAGCAATATATTATTGATTATAGCCAGATTATATTGTCCGAAACAAATTTCTGCACGTTTTTACATGGGTATGTATCAATATTTCCAAAAATTTTCATACAGGTATCGAATTATCAAGTATGTTTTGGAATTGATATCAAAATTTCTTTATTTTTCGAGAAAATTTCAAATATTTTTAAGTTTATGACCTAAAAAAATAAAGGTTGGAATAAAAAATGTTTTAAAATTGGTAATAAAAATTCAGTAGCCTTTGGATCGTCTGACGTCTCCCAATGAGAGCTGAAAAGTCAGTTTGTGCGCATGCTCGAACTTCAGCGTTGGCGACAGAGATTTGGGGAAAGATTTTGGCTTCTTTGGAGGTATAATTAACGTGGCCCGATGGCGCAGGTGGTAGGGCGTGGGCTTGGTAACTGAGAGATCACGGGTTCGAATCATGGTGCCCGACAATTTAGCGACGCTGTTATTTTGACTTATTTAAAGGACATAGTTGTTAATTAATACGTTTTATTTAATATTATAATGTTTTAATTATTTTTATTAGATTTATAGATTATGAGAAAAGTTTTGTTGTTTTGATGTGAATATGTATCCGGCATTTTTACGACGATTATGTTTTAAATTATTTAAAGGACAGTTTTAATTTAATATAATATTTTAATTATTTTCATTAGATTTATAGATTTTGAGAAAAGATTTGTAGTTATGATGTGAATATTTTTAATTATTAAATTTTATAACATTATTCAATTTAATTTAAGAATTTAGTTATTATTTAATTAATATTAGTTATTGTTTAATTTTTGTTAGAATTTTTTTTATTATATTTAACAATAACAATTTTGAGAGTTTTGTGTAGTTATGCTTATGATGTGAGTAAATAAATTTTGATGGCCGGATGTTCATAATTTTAAAATTAGGGATCGTTATGTTATAGTTTCGTGTTATTTTTCATTTAAATCCCCTATGTAAAACACGAATTATCTAGAAATGGACTCTTGGACGTTAAAAACCTACGACCCAAAACCAAAAATATACGGCTTAATTTGAAACTGGGACAAGAGCTTCGCCAAAGTAGTATTTTTCAACTCCCATTGGGTTCCGTCAGGCTGGATAAAGTGCACTTAAAAATTCTTGTACATTCTATACTAGTATAAAAATTTAAAGTATTCATTAAAACTGGTATCAACGTTCCCCAGTATGGTTTCATACCTGTTTCAAAATTTCCAGTGTTGATCATAATGGTATTGAAATTCCCAGTATTCATTAAAACCAGTATCGAAATTCCCAGTGTTGTTCATAATGGTATTGAAATTCCCAGTATTCATTAAAACCAGTATCGAAATTTCCAGTATTGATTCATACTTGTATTGAAATTCCCAGTATTCATTAAAACTAGTATCGAAATTTCCAGTATTGATTCATACTGGTATTGAAGTTCCCAGTATCCATTAAAACCAGTATCGAAATTTCCAGTATTGTTTCATACTTGTTTTAAAGTTTCCAGTATGGTATCATACTGGTTTTAAAATTTCCAGTATGTTTTTCCAGTATGGATACTAGTTCCAGTATGATTTATACTGGTTCTAGTATAATTTTGATACTGGTATTGTGAACTTTTTCCAATAGGGTTGTACTAATAACTGTTCTGTTTTTTTGTTTAGGTATGGATTCTCCTTATTCTCTCCATCGTGTTCTCAGGCCTAGCTCTTTCACTACTAAGAGCTAAAACCATCAAATTTGGTGCAAAGAAAAGTTACTTTCCAAGATCATGGCTGTCTGAAATGGATAAGCTAGTTGCTCTTTTTCTAAGTCAAGGTTTGCAATGAAAATATCTCTGATTTTTCCGATAAAATTTATTTTTGTATCGTCACTATTACCCGTAAGAAATTCTTTGGTGTATGTAAATAAACCTCCAGCAATATAAAATTAGATATTTATTATTTTTCTAAGTTGAAATATCAATCATATGACTATAAATGGCATTTTAAAACGTTCAAGGTTCGTACACTCGCTACCCCACCATGAGGTCTCGGGCGTTCATGTACCTGTGGACCGCATCGAAGCTGGTACTTGTTTTCTGCTACATGAGCACACTGCTGTCATTCCTGATGGTGCCCTTGAAGGAAATGCCACTCGATGACGTCCAACAATTGAGGGATGCGGTTGTCCAAGGGAAGTACCAAGTGGTTACTTTCAAGGGGACGTCTCAACTGGGGAACATGATGGTGAGTAGGGGGAATGAGAGAGATAAAAGGGACAAGACCAATTTAAAGAGTAGAGTGTTTTCAGGTGACGTCACAACCTGTTATTTTCTTTTAACTGTGTACCTTCTGTAGGGCTTTTAACTGTTGCTAAGGCCGTTGTTTATCTGTTGCTAAGGCGGTTTTTTGAAATGGGATCACGTGATTGCAAATGCTCCAATAGAAGAATTCCACGGCTAGTCATTTTTTGTAACTGTTAACCTCTGTAGGGCAAAAAACTGTAACCTTTCTGTTGCTAAGGCCGTTGTTAGGTCCAAGTCATGTGATTGAAAATGCTCTGTTAAAAGCTTGAGAGAAGTGATATTAAAAGGATGACTGAAGCTTAAATTGAGGAAAAAAAAGTCAGAAAAGAGGAGGGAGGGGAGTGAATTTGTTTCATTAAATATGGAATTTGTCATATTTGTAATAAAATAGTTTTTCTTGAAATTAAGTTAAAACTATTACAGTAAACGTAACAACTTCAGCTAAACGAGTAGACTTTACATTGATATTCAAATATTTAACAGCAATACAGTTACTACTTACTTCTTACTTACTTCTTATTACGAGCATCCGAGGCTGTTTGCCTCGATAGCTCGGTGTCCCTGATAGGCCCTAGTGGCCAATGGCCACCAACGTCTATCCCTAAGGATGTCCCTCATGGACTGGCCAGCCAGTTTAGCGCAAAAGGACGCTCTGGCGGGCAAGGGGGAAGTGCAAAGCAGGAGTATGTGCTCCAAAGTTTCCTCCTCCCTGCCGCACATCTCACAAAGAGGGCTGGCTGCCAAGCAGAATCTATGAAGGTATTTGTTGGTCACTATGTGACCCATACGCGCCCGTGCTGCAAACGATGCCACAGAACGGGGCATATCCTTGAAGATCTTTGGGTCATTTGGGGAGCTTTGGATACTGAAGTACTCCCGTCCAGTGGTGCAGTCCTTCCATCTCTGTATCCAGGACTCGTCTAAAGATTTTCTAATAGCAGCCTTACACTGTCCCAATGTGTAACGGCACAGCAATACAGTTAAGAGTTCTAACTTTCACAACACATGATATACAACTTCTCGATCCCCACTATACCAAAATCAATCTTTAAAAAAAAATCATTCTAGGGGGGCTATGGGGAAAGCGAAGGCTATGGGGAGAAAGTGTGCGGGACATCTGTTTTAGATCGAGTTTCAGTTTTACTGAATTTCAGATTTTCTAGTGATTCTTAATATTTCCTCTCAGGCTGCGGAGAGCGGCATGGTGCGGGACCTGGCCGACCATCTTCGAAGACACCCCGAGAACCTGATGTCTCAGTACTGGGAGCTCTACCAGCGGCTGGAGGGACAAGGGGTCGCGGCGGTAGTGTTCCGGCTCTACTTCGTGTTCTACAGCGGCCGGAAGGGGCTCCACAGGTACCACATGTCCAAGGAGAGCCTCGGCTTCAGCCCCGTCAGCCTCGCCTTTCCCAAGGGGTTCGAGCACATGGAGAAGGTCAACCTGATGTGAGTATCCATCCATACAAGAAGGATGAGAAGAATCGATCGAAACGATTTCGATACTTGGAAGATGTTATACAGGGGGTGTCTGAAAATGGTCAGCAATCTTATAGAGGGCTGATAGGGCTTATCGAGACTAACGAAAAATGCAATGGAACTTTGGATAGTAATGCTGTTTAAGAGGTGAAAATTGGTCTGCAAAGGGAGACGAGAAAGAAGCACTCGTCTAGAAACTCTAGAGGCAAGGGAAAATCCCTCAGTATAGTAGTAATTGAAAGAGTTGTGACGGATGCAGTAGGAAACTCAGGAAAATCCAGGCATCTCCAAGCGTGCCCGTCAACAATCGTTCCTTTATTGCTTGCTGTACCTGTACAGTGTACATCTATGCAATAATGTTCTTGGCTGGCACCTTCAAAAATTGTTTGCAACATTCTCTTTTTTTTTACTCTATGGGCTTGGGCATACCGAGCTGTATTTTGCCTAAATCTTTTGGCGTCGTTGCATAATTTTTGCAGCTTGCGCTGCAAATGCATGAAACCTTCCTGCAACACTAAATAAACACGGCGATGAACACTTTTAATCCAAAACGTTTTAATTGTATTGTGATTATGTTGCAAATGAGTTAGCGTTTGCAGTCTGGTTTTTCAAAATTGCTAATGCTTGGTAATAAATACTATAGTATTTTAATTTTAAAAAAATCCATTTAAAATACTTCTTACATGAAACATAATTTTTCTTTTAATCCCTCTTTTTCCCCACAGTATCCACCGCATCACTCAGTCCGGCCTGTACATGAAGCAGGTGAACGACCTGATTTTCCGATCGTCCCTCAAGGCCCCTCCGCCCCTGCCGGGACAACAGCGACGCCCCCTGGTGCTTTCGGACTTCAAAAGGGCAACTCAGCTACTCCTCGTGGGGCACGGGATAGCCGCCGTCTGTCTCGTCGTTGAAGTCGTCTGTGGGAGACGGAACAGCCAAAAAATTCTTTAAATTGCTTTAAAAAAACTGAAGTGAATTGAAACACTTTGTTTGTACCTGCAGTTGCTTTAACGATTATTACAAAATTATTACAATTACAAGATTATTACAATCATTAAGTCTAGACTGGTTGCAAAAGTAAGACCCTCATCCGTCCTGTTCTGACTTACGCTTCAGAGACTTGGACCATGACCATGAAGGAGGAAAATATTTTAGGGACTTTTGAGAGAAAGATTTTAAGAAGTATTTTTGGAGGTACCCAGGAAAATGGTGTCTGGCGTAGAAGATTCAACACTGAATTATATCGAATGTTCAAAGAACCGGATGTCGTTCATTATATAAAAATAAGCCGCCTCAATTGGGCAGGGCACATCATTCGCATGAACAACAGTAGTGTTTTGAAGGAAATTTTTACAGCCAGGCCAGTAACCACGCGAAGAAGAGGAAGACCTAAGCTCCGTTGGGTGGATGCTGTTGAGGGGGACTGTTTGACCCTCAAGACTAAAAATTGGAGAAGTTTGGCTGCTAGCAGGGGCAGCTGGAGTCGTCTAGTTCAGAAGGCCTTGGCCCACCCTGGGCTGTCGCGCCAAGAATGATGATGATGATGGTTGCAAAAGTGCTGTAGAAAAACATGCTGAAATGCTTCAAAGTTCTATTGATACAAAATAACTGCAGCAACTTCTTGAAAACTGCATTTGAGACGTTTTTGAGGTAATTTTGCAGATTTTTTTTTTCTTGGCTGGGGGGAGGACACGGCTCTAATTTTTCCGGACTCACAGGGAATATACAAAAATACAGTTCATAAAATTGAAAAACATTTAAATGGTGTAAATAAGCGAACTTTCTAGACCATATCAAAACAAATTTCTTCTTGAAATCGATTATTTAGATGATTTTTTTTTTAATTATAGAAGCGAAGAATAATTTTTATGCCTAAGTGCAGTGCCAATTTTTCTTTTCAATTTTCTTCTTTCTTTTATTACGTTTGTGTCCTATCTATTTTGCATTTTATTAATATTATTATTATTTATCACTTTGTATGTTTTTATCATCAATATTACAATTTTTATCATTGTACTGTCAGCGGTACTTTTTTTTTGGGTCATCTAAATGGGTTTTAACTCCCTAGACCTTAACTCATATATATTCCTTTCAAATTTTCTCCTAATGTACAGTCAGAAATTAAAATAAAAAATTCTTCTTATTCTTCTTCTTCTTATTATTATTGTTGTTGTTATAGAGCATTTTCAATCACATGACTCCGGACCTAACAACGGTCTAAGCAACAGTTAAAAGCCCTGCAGAAGGTTAACAGTTACAGAAAATAACTGGTCGTGACGTCACCTGAAAACACTCTATTATTATTAAAATATGTGATTTCTAAAAACAATAATACTCTGATCATTTTTTCTTTTAAAAAAAATATTAATCGTAATCACTAGCTGGAATAGAAACTTTTGTAGGATGAAATGTAGTAGTAATTAGTTATTCATTTTTCTGTATTTAAATTGCGTTGTAAAAATGCATCTGGGTGGTAAATAGAGATATGTATGTAACAAAAAATTCAATTAATTCAATTATTTAATTCAAGAAATAAATTACATAACCCAACAACAGGGTGTACATACATTCTTAAAGATTTAAATGATTTTGCATATTGTGTGTTGACATTCAAATGAAAAAGAATTCAGCACAAACAGCATACTTAGCTCAGGAAAAGAATAGCCGAAATAAACGGTGATATATTCTTCGAAAGAATACATAGAGTGAAAAAAGCACTCTTCTTCCTCTATTAAACCAATCACCGCCTTTTATAATAAGAATCTTTAGCTCTGGAAGGGCTATAATCATGGTTATAATACATCTTATTCGATTTCCCATGTACTTTATTTCGCTTCTTGAACCGGGATTTGAATATTCCAATGAAATCGCCTAGTTGATCGTAAATAGTCACCAGAGATATTCCGAGCCACATCCCCATGTAACCTCCGATCACACTAAACAATTCCAGGCTCTGAAAAAGAAGAAAAAGTGAGTAAAATTAAGGTGAAGTTATAATTTTAATTCACTTTCTTGTGTTCAAAGAGCTTAAAAGTTATAGGTTTGGGTTTTCTCTTTATTTCATTGTTGTTTTTGAAAATTGTACACAATTTATTTTAATTTATATACCATATCCATCCAAGTTTTTTCTTTATTTGTATCTATTAAAATTGTCAATGCGGTTCACACTTTACCTTCCGTAAAGATGAAATTAAAATTACTAAAACCAAAAATTACTTAGAAAGGTTTAATTATCGAAAATGTTTAATGCTTTTCTTTTAAAAAACGCACAAAATATTAAAGCTCTGGAAATAAAGTAATACATTTGTTAATGTCAGTTTAAACTTGGTAACAAGTACTTGTAAACATTCTCTTGGCATGAAACATTTTTTGAAGCGTTTTCATGAGGAATTCACGAGGAGTTAAAAGGAGGAGTAATATTCTCAACTTTCTGAAGATATTCCGCATTTTAATGAACGTTTTAAAAACACACGGTGACAACATGCCCCCAAAAGTCTCTAGTTAGTTCCCAGGGTATTTTTATCTTTAAATCCTCCAATGAGCGTATTATGAACTGGTTAAATATAATATGAACAATTTACTTTTACTACATTAAAGTTCTATAAAAAATCGCAAACTAAAAAAAAAAAACACTTAGAGAAAAATTACCTCAAATTTCGGAATATATTTCAGTTTTGAGATTTCAAATCGGTCAAAAAGGATGTCAACCTGAATACTGGAACACCTGAAAGAACCATTAAGTTTCATGATTTAGCTATTTTAATTTAAAAAAAAAAACTACTATTCAACTTAAGTCGCAGTTTTATACTAAAGTAAAGAAATCTCACTCCTCTCTCCACATATTATGTCCTGTACAGTCGTGCTAAAAATAAAGTAAATCAATTAATAAAATGCAATGACTGCTCTTAAAATAAACACTTTAACTCCTCTATAAAAACATTGTAAGAATTTAAAGGTGATATTTCACATTAAATATGTAAAATATACTACTAAAAGTATACTACGCCAGTAAAATATATACTACTTAAAAGGTGAAAATATTATAAATTTGAATAGTTTTCATTTATCGAATAACTTTTGCATTTATACTTACTCCTTTCTTTCTTGACCTCATAACCTGTATACAAACGCAAAATAAGTTGTAATCAATAAGTTTATGAGAATTATATGAAGGATACTATATTTGAATACAAAATTTAAAAGAAATTTCATGGAAATTTGCCACATAGAGTATTTGCAATGGAAAAAAATTTAATAAAATGGAATAATGAAGAACACTTCAATAATAAATTTTAAACTTTTTATTTAAAAAAATACTAAGAAGAAAAATTGGAATACTTTTAAAGTATAAGAGTAGATAACTTTTTCAAACTTATATATTTTTAAACTTTTTAAAGAAACCTGTTTTCATATTTTTTTTTGTTTGAATTCAAACAATGATAAATGTGAAGTTTCAAAAATCTTACCTCGTCCAGATTCTCATCTGGAATCGTCTGGAGGAAAAAAGTAAAAGCTATAAAATAACTTTACCGTATATATACGAGGGTTGTTTTTTTTTTCAACTTCCGTTTTGCTCCTGAAAAAAAAGTAGTTGGAATTTCGAAATAATTTTGGTACTGGTAGTTAGGTACATTCTTCAGGATCAATTTGCATCTTTACTGCATAAAAATCGGACATTTCTTATGTTAGTTATCGAATTTACAAGCGCGCTCCTCGAACTTATTTCCCTCTAGTCCATAGAGAATTTCGCTTTCCCCTCCTGCAATTTTCACCTGCTCATCCATTGTTTAATGTTAAATGCTGGAGCGGTCGCGCGAAGAAGAAAGCGAAATTTTCTATGGGTTGGCGGGAAAAAAGTTCGAGGAGCGCGCTTTTAAATTCGATAACTAATAGAAAAAATGTCCGATTTTTATGCAGTAAAGATGTAAATTGATCCTGAAGGATGTACCTAACTACCAGTACCAAAATTATTTCGAAATTCCAACTACTTTTTTTTCAGGAGCAAAACGGAAGTTGAAAAAAAAAACAACCCTCGTATTACCGAAAAACATTTTTTGAAACTTAAATAAATTCATTTGCAGTCTTTTAAATTCATAACTTGGATTATGTTTTAAATATTTACAATTTTGAATCAGAGCAAATAGCAAACACCTCTAAAGAATTCTGCTAAAATGTGAACTAATTAATTATTCCAGTAATTCTCAAATTTTCCCTCTGTAGTTATCCTTAGTTATATGTTATCACTTAATGATTCAGCATTTCTGGAGGTTAGTTAGCATTAAAGCAAGCAAGGGAGAACCCCTAGTTATTAAAATAATTTGATTTCTACGAACTATCCAATAATTAACCATACTCGACAGCAACGTTTTCTGACCCTATGACGTCACTAACAGACAAGGTAGTCCCCACAGAGTACTAGAACAGAGAGTCCACGGCCATAGGCCATAATGGAAATCGAAAATCATGACATCTTGTTACAGGTTGGGAGAATTGTGGCGCTGGGATCGCACTAAACTCACTAGCGTCTGGATCCAGTCTGAATCGTTCGCCGGCTGCCTATGGGACATCGAAAACACCTTTTTGCGCATGCGCTGAGTTCTAATTTGGCGAGAGATTTAAGCGGCCGGCATACGTTTCAGACTCTAGTGTGGCGCCCTCACATCAGTAACGCATTTGAAAATAGCCTCGTGGACCCTCTGTTAGGATATTTCTCTGTGGTAGTCCCCAGCGCGGTGTTTGAATTTTGAGTAAAATGAAGAACATCAATTTCGAAATATGATTAGTTTGTTAAACCCATGTATATGTTACGGGTAATATGATAAATCGGGCATTATTAATAAGGCCTTGGCAATGTGATAAATTCAATGGAATATATCAATGAAATTTATCACTTTGCCCGCCTCCACTTCGGGCATTATTAATAATACCCGATTAATCACTGTGTCCGTAACATATATATATATATATAGAGAGAGAGAGAGAGAGAGAGGGAGTTTTTTATCACGATTTACGTACCGAAACTATTCCTAGCAACCCAACAGGCTTTCTGTGTACGCAGTTTTTGCTTCCGCGTAGTGACGTCATAGGGTCAGAAAACGTTACTGCCGAGTATAGTATAGTATAGTATAAGAATGAAAACAGCCATCAATTTCAGCGTTAGCATGTAAGCACCCTTATCGCACAGAAGACCGGGTCGAAAAAGAGAAAAGTAAAAAATTTGAAATGTAATGGTCCAATAGTGCGAAAAAGTTGTAAAACATTAATAAAAGTATTATGCAACAAAATTTTTTGAAATCGGTCAACGCTTGACCCTCGTGCAACGCAGTAATACAAATTTTTCGTAAATCAGTAATACAAAAATTCGATACAAATTTTTGTCATACTGATGATAAAAAAAGGGAGGATGTTTTCTAGCATTTTTAATGGTTAATTTAATTTTAAAAATGTAAAAACTAGTGGGAAAAATCTCTAGATACTTACAAGGTTGTAATTGACTACAACGTTGACTTCTTCTTTTTTTACAATGTATTTGATTGACCTGTAAGAAAATTTAATTAACCTTAAAAATCCTAAATTGAGTGGTTAAAATTAGGAGAACATTAGAAGAAAACTGGGATCCGAATGTTTGACACAAATCTTATGAGGATTAAATTGATTGATAAAATACCGTGAAACTATTAATGGAACTTACTCGCAAGGTTGACTGAAGTCGTTGGCTAGGCTGAGACACTCTTCATTATTTATATTATCTGCAAAATTGACAAAATGATATAGAGCATTTTCAATCACATGACTCGGACCTAACAACGGCCTTAGCAACAGAAGATGTTACTGTTTTTTGCCCTACAGAGGTTAACAGTTACAGAAAATGACTAGCCGTGGAATTCTTCTATTGGAGCATTTGCAATCACGTGATCCCATACCTAAAAACCGCCTTAACAACAGAAAAACAACGGCCTTAGCAACAGTTAAAAACTCTACAGAAGGTACACAGTTAAAAGGAAATAACCGGTTGTGACGTCACCTGAAAACACTCTCTTTTTCGACCAATCACATACGTTATCGACACAGACTCACAATTCACAAACAGACAACGGATTTCTATTTTATTGATATAGATTTCTTAGCATTATATAAATTTCCATGCTTAATTAAGGATAATAAACTTTCATCTTGCAATTTATTTTTTTTAAGATAGGATTTTAAGCTTCAAAGGGTGGTCCGTGAAAATCCCAATTTAGCTTTAGTGGTTTTCTTTGAGTTGGGAACCACTGGCATAGAGCTATCAATTATGACGTTAGAACGTCTTTCGCTCGTCAAAATTTCAGAGACGGAGAGAGGGTTCTTCGGCCTTATTTTTGTGGTTGGTCATGATCTGGCCCTCTTTGTTTGATCCTCCTATCAAAAAATGAAAGATAAAAACATAGTAATTCTTACACGAGCACTTTTTTTCCATGCACTTGGGGCAAACGGGGTGTTTGTGAGGATAATCCACGTCCATGGGGACGCATCCATACAATTTGTAATACTTACTCACTATGCATTCAAGAACAATTCCCTGAAAAATGACAATGGAGCATCAGACCGTTGTAAGAGTTGAACCACAGCTTACTAGATACTATACAGGCTAGCCGAGTTTTCAACAATGAAAACCATTTGACAACTTTTCCCGCTTGGATCGCCACAAGTCCTACCTACATCACCCTCCGCCTTCAACACTGTGGATATGCTTTGCCAGTTTGTCCAGTATTGCCATCTGGATTTTTAATGATTTCCGTACTCGGCTAGCCTGTATAGTATCTAGTAAGCCGTGGTTGAACTTATGTTCAAAAAGCTTTCACTTGTAAACAGTTTTTTATTGAGTAAGAAATTTACTGACTCAACATAAACGAACACTTATCAGAAAAAGAAAAACGCAGATTATTTTTAAATATGTTCGAGGAAAGGTTTTATAAATCACCCAATGATTCTGTAGATGTAGATAAATTTAAAACTTGGATAGGGATCTGGTTCGAAATCCCGACAATCAGTTGCCAGACATCATCATCATCGCCAATGCGATGAACGTCGGGCATATGATCGGATCCCGATAGTCAGCATTTCCCTCTCTAAGAACATTGTTTTGTTTGTTTTTTAAATTTCGTATTAAATTTTCACACAATTTTTTCCTTGCAAGGACGATTCCAGAAATAAACAGTGGCTACTCCCGACTAAAAAAATATCACTAATATGAATTTTACTTGATTAATTTCATTAAAAAAAGTGTAATAATAATGAATCTATGTGTAACAATAAGATTAAATTTCCCGAGGGAGGACCCCCGAAAAATTTTTGAATTTTAACATGCCAAAAAGTGTTCTGAAACTACTTTTAGGGGATTTTTCTCGGGAGGGGGCGGTCGCCCCCTCCGCCCCCCTTTAATCCGCCCCTGATCGTGACGTGAAATAGTAGGCAAAATATCACTCTTCATAGCTTTTTTGGACAACAGCGCAACTCCAATCTGACGTCTTGCACATTGCTCTGCTGAAACGTGGCATCTTGCCCCTACTATTTCGCATCACGATTTCAAGCTTCTATGGCATTTTGAGTCTAGATGGCTCAGACACCCAGAAAAAAATCCTTTACTGCTTCTTTGTCACCGGGCTTTTGCTCAAAACAAAGAAATACTACAGTCTATTTTATAGGTGCATAAACCTAAAGTAGGGAATGATGCATACTAATTGATTAATAGGAGCTTTTCCACCTCTTTCTCTCCACGTTTTCATGAAGTCTGTGCAGTTCGTCTGATATGGTGCTGGTAGAAGTTCACTCTCCTCCTAGAAGACAGATCCCAATAAACCAACCTGGATTATCTACGAATACAATGAGGGAATTGCATAGGGGAGGGATTTGCTTAATTTCACACTTTTTTGATACGTTATAGTTTAAAACTCTCAAATATCAGATTTTAAAGTTCAAAAATATGTTTTAAATAACTTAAAATTCGATTTTATTTTTGCCAAAACACTAGTAATCATGTGATCAAAAAACGGGATTTGACGTCACAGCACCGTCGAAACTAGTGAATTGTTGAAAATAAAAGAAATCAGACTTATCATAAAACCAAAACACGCATAAAACTCGTCTGTTTCTCTAGTGAACGGCCAGAAAAAGAAAAAGTTAAAACTTTGAATCCTAATAATTCCAAAACCAATTAATATTTTTTGAAAAACAAAATGCCAATCTTTTTATAAAAAATATTTGTATGTGTCTTTCAAATATCATAGTGTTTTAGTTAAAACTTTGTGAAGAATAGCAGAATGAAGCAAGCTAAGCATACAATAACATTAGCGAGTCGTCCAAGTGGGTCCAAGCGCTGTGACGTCACACAGCAGCCATAACGAAATTACTGTTTTTCCCGCCAATACTGGAAACGACATTTTAAAAATGAATAACTTGGGGAATAGTTTTCCGATTTCAATAATTTTCACGTCATTTTTCATGGATTTCCATCCTCTATCATAATAAAATTAAAAAAAAAAATGTGCAATTTCCTCATTATTAGAGAACTCTTAATTAATTTTGTTATTGCATATAGTAAGAAGTAAATAAGGGAACGTACCCATACTACGTGACCTGTTTAAGGGGGGAGGGGGGGTCTTCAAAATACCACGCTTGGTCACAGGGGGGAGGGGGGGGCTTAGGGTTTCGTCACGTAGTCAAAAAATAAAGAAAAAAAGGACATGTTTTTGTAAATTAAGTTACTGTTACAATAGCTTTTACATGAGTTTTTTTCTTGATAACATATTTTCCACTTGCATGCACGTACTCTTGGCGTCACGAGGAAAGCGCTGTATTAATAAAGACAAATTAACCCAAATTAATTTTTTTTTAACTTTCTGTTTGCTAAAAATGATTGAAAACCGTATTTATGAACTACTACGTGACAATTTGAGGGGGAGGGGGGGTCTTGGCATATACTACGGGTGGTCACCAAGGGGGGGGGAGGGGGGTCAAAAATAGTAAAAAATAGGTCACGTTTGTATGGGTACGTTCCCTAAGTTGATTTTTTTTAATTAGTATTGGCTATCCCTGGTATAGGATATAGAACACTAAAAAATGTTATATATTTCACCATTGACAATCTCAACTCGTACGACCTTCCACCCAGAAAATTGGACCCTTCCAAGTACGGACTAGGCAAGTAGTGAGGCGAGTGGACGGCGATCTGAACAGAGGGATTGACCTGCAGATTGTGGGAGGGTAGGTTTGAACTTCTATCCTGGCGACGAGTCGCATTCAATGAGAACTCGAATTTCATAACTGGAAGAGGCAACAGGTGAATGTAGTACAGAGTTATTCAGATAAGTGTTTCATAACTTCTAGGGGAGGTAGGGTACATCAAGTCGAACAAGAATCGATACAGGTTAGGGGGTCGCAAGTGGGGTCTAAGGGGTGAAAATCACAGGTGAAAATTAGCAATAAAACTCGCATATCTGGGCAGAAAGAGATACAATTGTTCGATTCCGGCATTTTTTACATTCAACCAATTCAAATTTTTCACGTAAAAATGAGATGCAAGTGTTTATTCTAATCAAAAACAGACCAATAAATGAAACAGGCATGCGTTGTAAGTTGATAGACTGCAGTAGAAAGTGTCACGACTAAAACATCTTAATACTAGAGTTTTGTTGGTTGTTTGGTTGGTTGGAGTTATATGGCGCAAAGAACTAAAGTCTGACCAAGGGACAATTGTAACTTTAATCTACCTACAACGCATGCCTCATTCAATTATTGATCTGTTTTTGATTATAATATACACTTGCATCTCGTTTTTACGTGAAAAATTTGAATTGGTTGAATGTAAAAAATGCCGGAATCGAACAATTGTATCTCTTTTTGCCCAGATATGCGAGTTTTATTGCTAATTTTCACCTGTGATTTTCACCCCTTAGACCCCACTTGCGACCCCCTAACCTACATACCGATTCTTGTTCGTCTTGATGTACCCTACCTCCCCTAGAAGTTATGAAACACTTATCTGAATCACTCTGTATAGTATATACCTTTCAGTGTGCACACTAACAAATTAGAGAAGTGGAAACGCAGAAGTTGAAACTTACTCGATCCTTTTGGAATCCGAAATCTTTCCTTGTCTGGCTGCCCCCAAAGGGAGTAAATTGTGAAACAAAACTGGGGAAGTTCGTCAGCTGAATAATATGAACTTATTACGGTCTCCATGCTGCAAAAAAAGAGTTTTTGAGAAATTTCAGTGAAAAATTAATTCAATAAACCAGCGGTTCTCAAACCGTGGGGCGCGAGACAAAGCCCGGGCCTCTCCCGAAATTAGAACAGAGTGAAAAAACGTGTTAAAACCCTGTTTTTATGGGGTAAATTTCCAAAACCTTTCCGGTGGAAAACCCCAGAGCCCCCTTTTGTACTTAAAGATTTATTATTTAATTATGGTTCATTTTTTAACCTGTGAGGGCTTTGTAATATAATTTCATCTTTCCCGGAACAAATACTACTCTTAAAATTTTAACCCCTTACTAGAGATACATTCATAAAAGTAGTGTCTTTATAGGTATAGTAAAATGACCATGCGCTATCTGATACGTCAACTTTCAACGCCCCCTAGAGGCAGTTTTAGGAGTTAAAAATTTTATTTCAAAAACTTTTAGAAATTTTCTAAATTAGTCAGTTACAAAGTTGTAGAGCACTATTGATTTAGTACGAAAAGACAACTTGAACAGAGAAATGCGTTGAACAGAACCCCTAAAACGCACGCTCAATTAGGTCCAAAACGCTTTTTAAAACACAAGAATGGAAAAAAAAAATTCTTTATGACTTAGGTAAATGACTAAAAGTATTTTTAGATAATAAAAAAAAAAGAAAATTTCTCATTTTCGTGTTTTGAGGAGCGTTATAGGAGGTAAAAACTTGGGATACAAATAAAAAGTGTCTATTGGCCACTTTCATCTTAATGGTGTCACTTTCATCTTCATGGTTTTTGATATTACGGATTTGATATTGAAAATATTGTGGATGAACAGCACAGTCGAAGGATTTTCAAAAGGGTTTGGAAACCTGATGAGATCGCATCCTGGAGACCGTCCCAAAAAAAAGGGTGTATGGGGAAAAATATTCCTTTAAAATTCCTTCTATGGGGGGAAATAAAAGAAACCCTGAAAAAACTTAAACTCATTGAGCATAGGGCCCCAATCGTTAATGGGTGCCTCGTCTGTGGTGTCCATATAAGTGTGTTCAGTATATTAAAATATCACTTACTCACACGTCTTTACTTCTCCAGCATATATTATTTCACAAGTCACATACTCTTCCAACTGTTGACCAAGTTTATTTAATACGTCTTGGGAAAAGTGTTTAGTATTCCTGTTTACGGAACCATATATTACCGCCTAAAATGTGAATATGAGACGGAAATGTTTACAGTTCTAATATTCAGCAGCGATTTCTAAACAAAATTAGAAAATAGAAGTTTGATTAGAATCATATCAGTTATACAAAGTGCTTACCGAAAAGTCACGGGGGACATGGTCATCTATGCACAGTGCTGGATAATTTGGGCAGTAGAAAGGCTCAACATATCTCCTCAGTCTCGGACTTAAGCAGGGAGATGAAGCTTCAAATCCATGACATAGGTAGGTGTAATTCAATCTAAAACGAAAAAAAAAGAGGTATAATTTTTTTTGTGAAATATATTTACTTTCCGAATCTATATTTACATTTTATTAATAATGTAAATTAATAGTTAAGCATGATATATAATTTGTACTAATATTATTTATAAGAGAGACAGTACAAGTAGAGAAACCACTGCTCTAAAGTTAAGTAAAATTAAGCGCAGTGAAAAGGTCAACTAGATGTAATTCTGAAGTGTAGTACCTTAAAAACGGGGTGAATCGGAACACTTTTCAACTTTCAACGTAAAAATAAGTAATAAAAAATATTTTTAGCGAATTTTTTTTTAAATATTTGGTCTTGTTCTTTTCTTTCAATTTTAAAAAAGAACACAATATTAAAAAAAAAAATTAATCTTTTTTTTTTATTAATTTAATGATTTTCCTATTCACCCTTATCTGCGGGGGGCCGTATTCGTAGAAGAAACGAGAACGGTACGGAAACGGTGAAAAAGCTCACGAAACAAGAGAGTTTTCAAACTCCGAAGCTCCATATTGGACCGTATTCTGAAACTCAAACACGTAGAAGAAACGAGATGGAAACGATACGGAAATAAGCAATTTGGAAACGGGCAGTGGGTAAGTGTCCACTGACACACAGTCTAAAAATCATGCATAAGTTCTTTTATGATCATATCATAACTAAACTACATGAAATTTTTAATTAAATTCATTCATTATGTTGTGAACGTGTATAGATAGAGCTATTTTATTAGTGGAATGCCTCTGTACCCCTTTAAATTTTTGTTCGGATAAATTTAATCACCATGTCCTATATCAGTGGTTCCCAAACTGTGCGCCGCGGAGTCTTTAGGGCTCCGCGGAGCTTTTCCAGGGGCTCCGCGAAGAAATTTTAAAAATAATACATTTTTTTTTAATTTCCAATTTTGTAGCTTGAAATGAGAATAAATAACCTTTTGCAAAGTTTTTCCTTTTAAAAACCTATATTTTGCCGCTCCCTACCCTCTTTACCTTTAAATCGAAATGGATTTGGTTTGGAGCCACTTTATATGAAAGTAAACTACTAATTACACATTCGATGATATTCTTTCTTTTGAAAAAAGTTAAATGGCCGACACAAGTTCAGACTATTATATGCGCCAAGCTGGCACTACTTATTGCTGTTATTTCCTCTCCTCCCTGCTACTTACGTAAGCCTCAAAAATGTTTATGAAAACCCAAGGTTAATAGAATAAGATAAGGTTGGCTCTTCACATAGGAACGAAAATTCGTGTGACGTACTGCTCTCCAGCCGATTACGTAATTCGCGTGATACCCCAGCTTCTCCTTCGATTGGGTCAGATAGAATAGGGATTTTTTTGACAGGAGGGAGGGAAATTTAAACTTTGATCCAACAATTCAGTTTTGAAGCATTTAAGATATGAATCTAAAAGGGTTTTCGTTTTAGATTAAATTATAGCTTCATGTTGATGAATATCTATTGTTAATTTGAAGTAAGAAACCGAAGTAGATCGTCCCAAAGGCAAGAGGAATCCATAGATTGGTTTTAGGAACATATTAATTTCTTTTAGATTAAAAGCAATTTTGATTTGGGAGGGACAATATATTTCTAGCTCCCCTCATGGAAACTGAAAAGAGTTGAAATAAAATACTAAAAGCAATTTATAGACTTAATGATTATATTATTAAAGCTTGGCAATATTTTTTTTTAATTATTATTATGTATCATTTTTTAATTTGAAGACTATTCAAATTTTACACTAAAACAGGATCAATGTGACCTCACCTTGGAGATCTTATAAAATGATAATATCGTAACTTTGGAACACTGATCCAACTTCAAAGCTAACCGTTTCAGTTCGAGTTTCTTTCGGCGATCGTATGTGGGAGTCGGCAAGTTGGTGAAGGTTTATACCCAATAAATTATCTCCTTCATGTTTGTCATGTTTAATCAAAATTAAATTCGAAATCAACAGATTATTTGATTTTTTCTTTATGTAATTATCACTTAGAATCTAAGTGATCATTTATTATATCTGATTATGTGATTGTTTTAACACTGATCAATATGTCTTAGATAGATCAGTGTTACTACAATCATAATCAGAATATAAGATACATCAGAATAATAAATTCAGTGAGATCAGATTAATTAGTACCTAATAAACTAACTTTGAATTTTAATAAATTAGTAATAAAAGCGATTAGTAGCGTAATCAATTTTTTACAAAACATACAAAAGAAGAACAACCCAAAAATAGCTCACAATATGAGGATTTTTTAGTGATCTAAAAGTATCGGATTGTAAATAAATACTGCTTTAAAAAACGGTATTTTCTTTGTATTTAGAATCTTCTAAAATACAAATAGTGAGAATTTGTTTAACTTTTAAAATATTTTTACAAATCGATCACTATTGATTTAAGTAATGAACCTCCGTAATTATTCATAGGAATCAGTTTTAAATTTCATAGTTTGTATTTAATCCACTAATTGGTAAGCTATAAACTTGTTCTTCAATTTGCTTATGAGAAGGAAAACCAGATAGTACTCATAATTTAATTCAATGAAAAATTTTAATTAGTTTTAAACCAGCAGAAGTTAAAAAATTTAATGCACCCATATAGATCACAAGTATTGATATTTAAATATATGATTTGTTGCTTAGGCAAGTTCACAGGTTTATATTTTCCCTTCCGCGTCTTGTATTACTCCCTTCTACGTAAGAAAATCCCTATAAGAAGCTCCGCGATTTCCCTATGTAACCCTGATTGGTCACTCCTGTCAAAACTTCAACGCCTTCCAGCCGATTACGTCATCCTGGCTGAAAGTAATCGGAGAGCCAGATGAGCCCCCCCTGATGAAAACCCTAAATTCAAACTATTTGTTTGATCAAGAAACTTAACTTGACGGTCGATATTACCACAGATAGTGGTTTTGAAAGTGCGTAACTGGAATGGAAGCTGACATATTTACGGGAATTGAGATTACTTTTTAATTACATTATGGACAGGTGGCTAAAACCTGGATCCTTAAAATCAAGTCCTGTAGCGTCCGTCGTGACACCCACTCTAGTGACATCAAGCAGGTAGGGGCAATGTTACGTACAATTTAACTACCTTGTATTTTTTATTTCGATTTTGTGAAGGGATCTTTTGATAAAACTAATGAACATGGTTTAAAAAATGTTTTGCAAGTGAAATGTTTTGTGTTTTACGCGCGCTAATAGAATTTACTAAATATACTTATAATAGTATAGATAAAAATAACAAAACAGCAGCTATTTTCTTAGACATCTCAAAAGCATTTGACAGTGTGAATCATGGAATTTTAATTGATAAACTATCTTCAATCGGGGTTCGAGGCAAAGAATTGGATTGGTTCATTTCTTACTTAGCAAACCGAAAACAGTTCGTAAAATTGGGAAATTCTAAAAGTAGTCTATTAAACATAAAGTCTGGTGTACCGCAAGGTTCAATCCTTGGACCTTTGCTTTTTATAATCTATATAAATGATTTCTGCAAACTAAAATTAAATGGTAAAATCATAACCTATGCAGATGATACTGTAATTCTGTACTCATGTTCTAACTATAGTATACTACAAAATAACATAAATAAGGATCTTCTGACCATTAAACACTGGTTTATTTCTAATAAATTATCAATAAATGTAAATAAAACAAAATTTATCAATTTCAGTATCTACGGGCCTCCTGAGCATCTTCGTCTTTATTATCATGTTATTGACTGTAAAGGTCTTAATTGTAATTGCCCCCCTCTTGATCAAGTATCTTCAATAAAATACTTTGGATTAAATGTAGACTCAAACCTAAAATGGAAATCCCACGTTAATTACCTAACAAATAAATTACGCTATATTTTACACAAACTTTACTTCATAAAAAAGATAATAAATAAGAACTTTTTGCTTCAACTTTACAACTCATGGGTAAATTCAATAATAAGCTATGGTATTCTAGCCTGGGGTGGGGATTACTTACAAAATATAAATCCAATAATCAAAATTCAAAATAAAATCATTAAATTTCTAAGCAGTAGTAACCAGTTCCCTTTAATTGATCTATACAGGGTGATTCGAAATTACTTGGACAAACTTTGCATGGGAGTAGAGGGGACCTAGACAAGCATATTTCGCATAGGAATGGGGAATGGGGGGGGGCGCAGATGTACCGCTAAAGAGCTAGAACCTAATGTAGTGCGAGGACGTTGCAAAAAGCGGTTTTCCCAAGTCCCGTGTGACGAAACAAAACATAAAAAAAAAAACGTTACAGTTATTTTTCGATGATTTGGCGCTTCTTGCGTTTTTGTTTTTATTTACGCGTTTTCAAACAACACGAAAATTAGCTCAGTGCGATTTTTGACTTTGAAATTACTAATAAACTAATATAAATAAACAAAATTAAAATAATTTAATCATAAAATTTATATGCTTATTAAAGCTTAAAAATTTTAAAAATAACATTATCTCATGTTTCGACAATTTAAAACTGAAATATTAATGAAAATCGGTTCACTAGTACTGGTAGGTTGTCAGAAATCCGTGTTTGGCATTCGGGTGTTGGCGACTAATTTCAGGCTTTTAATATGAATTTTTCAGATTTTGACGGTCTGCCATGGGTTTGTTTAACGTCCAAATTAAATGAAACTCGGTGATGAGGGTTAAATTACTATGATCTTTCATAAAATCGAATAAAAATTGAGGGTCGCCATGAAAAAAGATGCAGTTTTTATTGCGCTGCACCAGAAGACGACCTCTGAGAGAAAAATAGTCAATTAATTTTTTCAAGCATACACTAAATCCTGAAAAATGACACCAAAAGCATCTTTCTAACCCCACCCGTTCTCCCGCAAAGTCTACTGTAACGTTTTTTTTCCTCAGCTGTACAGGAGTATTCGTACTACTTAAATCCTCAATGTGATAGAAATTGGACTACTTGCTAAACCGTGGGGTGAGTTTTAAAACGTGCAATATTCACCTTTTAGCCAAAGAACGGAGTTCCCTTAATGGTATTTAGAAAAATGATGATCGGGGAAGAAATTTTCAATGATCATACAGTTTCAATGATCAATGTATGATCATTGAAAATTCCTTCCCCGATCATCATTTTTTATACCATTACACTAATGTAAGGGAACTCCGTTCTTTGGCTAAAAGATTAATATTGCACGTTTTAAAACTCACCCCACGATTTAGCAAGTAGTCCGATTTCTATCAAATTTATGATGTAAGTAGTACGGATACTGCTGTACCTCATGCAATAATTTTTTTCATTTTATTATGTTTTGTTTCGTCATACGGGCCTTGCCAAAACGGACTTTTGCAACACTCTCGCACTACATTAGGTCCTAGCTCTTTATCGGTGCATCTGCACCCCCCCATGATTTTTTGAAATATGCTTGTCTAGGTCCCCTCTACCCCCCTGTTTGTCCACGTATTTACGAATCACCCTGTATAAGAAACTTAACGTTTTACCAGTTCGTCACCTTTTTTTCTTTAAAACAATAGTTTATTTTACTAAACAAGCAAACGATTCTGACCTACGAAATTTAACTTATAATTTACGTTCAAGAAACTTATATTTTGTACCAAAAGATAACAAAGAAATACTTCATAAAAATTATGTTTATTTATCGCCTAAGTTTTACAGTATTTTACCCAATGATTTAAAAACAGAAAAATCCTCTATTAAGTTTAAAAAATTATTAAAGCTTTTTATTTTTACAATAGAAAATATTGAAGACCTTTTTTAAAAAGAAGGAACAAATGCTCTCTAAATTTTAAGTTAGTCATTCTGAAGCTTGCCTTGCGATGCCACTATTATGTATGTGTAATATCTATATGTGTATGTGTAATATCTATATGTAATGTATATGTATATAAGTATGTTTTTTTCATTTTTATTATTTTCAAATACAACTGCTTTAGGTTGCCCATATGGGTTTCTGACCCCTTGGCAACTCATATGTCTTCCTGTTGTTGTTTTTTTCTTATATATGTGTCTGTGTTTGTTCCAATTGTTAATGTGCATGTTGTATACGTAATAAATAAATAAAGAATTAAAAAAAAATTATTAAAAAAATTTTGATAGTAAAATTGTTAATAACATAGTTATAATGTTTTTTAATCCATTTCATCCTTTAAGTCCGGCCACGGAGGTCTTATCGGTACATACGGTCTGACTTCCCCTAAAAAACAGCCTTTGGTTTATGAAGAATATACTACTTCTTCGGGTAGCACAAAATTTACAGTGAAAAAAAAATTAAATTAAAAAAAAAAATAAACGATTAAAGAAATAAATATTAATTTATAAAATATTAATTTGCTTAATAACATTCTATTCTTGCTGTCATCTCTTGTAGTTAAAGAATTTAAGCATTAGAATCTGTTTTTTACACTTTGAAAATTTGACTTCCGTGTAAAGGACTCCGCGATGAATTTGTCTCTTGAAAAGGGCTCCGCGGCTGAAAAAGTTTGGGAACCGCTGTCCTATATTTACCATCATTATGGATCTTATGCTACGATTTTTGTCGCTGACAATAATCGATGAGAATTGACGATGATAATAATTTTTATTAGACGCTGATGAGTCAAAATAATTTGTTTATTAATTTTTACACAAAAGGGGGGGGTGCAGCGACAATGGAGGACTATAATTATTGCTGATTACTACTGTGCACTTTAATGGAACATTTCTGATGCTATACACCGGAGAAAATTTATTTCAACCTTTACACTTCAAATTAGTCGAATACTATCAGGTATAATGTGAAATGTGCAACATTTCGTTCAAAATTAAAATACGCGTCACAAAAAACCTGTGGGCGACGGAGAAAACAACTTGATTATTTGGATTCAGATTAAAAATAGGATAACCTCTCTTTGTTCTTGGGCCAGAAAAAAAAATTGTTGGCTTGTAATGTTACCTACGACGGCCCACAACTTCATTAATATTCTGAAGTTTTGCTCGGAACTTTCCAAAGGTTTCTCCAAGCCCATGTCTGATCTAAATAATACATCGAGTCCAGCGCATGGTTTTACCAGTTTTACTAACACGGTATTACTAAGTTTTATTTGCAATGCACTTACAATGAAAGACGAATGACTTAATGCAGCCACCCAGCTTTTATTTCCACGTGTAATTTTAAAAAAAAGATATCGCTATGAGAGGATAATGCATAGCGATTTACTTACCCATTAGGATTGCATATAGTAATAGACGGCATATCTATATTGGCAGGGGACTCTCGCTGGATATCAACTACTGTTGGATACTTCCAATATAAATTTAAGAACTGTAACGTCTGGAACGAAAATCCACCTAAACTTAAGCCGACCACCGTAAGTCTCATGTAATGGGAAAACCATTTAGGGAATTCCCAGCGACTTGCTTTCTTATGGTAGGATCTTCTATCATGGTAAGGTTTCATCTCATCCAACTATGTTATTATCTCTTGAAGACATAGGCTAATTCATCATCAGAAAATGTCCTTTTCGTCTCCGATAATTTCTATTCTGCTCCAACGCTTACAAAAGTTATGGGATAGATTGTATATAAATTATTTAATTTACCTTGGAGGAATATAAAGCTTGTTCACTCCAGAAATCTACACCCTCTATAGGCAATTTCGTTCTCTTAAAAACGTTCCGTTGTAGAGAGAGCAAGTGACTGCTTTGTTGTTGATTAACAATTGATTGCTACCACTGTATTTTGACGGAAGGAATTGAAAGGTATAAGTAGAATCGTGTAATTACATTAAGAGCTTTGGGTTTTAAAGCCCTCTTTTTGGTTTATAAATTTGAATTTGACTACTGACTTATATTTTGAGCTTTGCTTCTACGAATTGAGATGATAGAAAATATCGATTATGTATATCCCGTAGACTAACATTTACTTTTTAATTTATTAAAATACCTTTTAGTGTAATTTAGAAATCGATAAATGAATAATGACAATATGTATTAGAAACAAAGAGGTTCGCTCAGTATACAAAAAGAATCAAATTAACATGAATTATGATAATTTTTCTCTTTGGCTTCAAAGCAATAGGAACAGTTTATTCGTTCAACAAAAGGTATGGTAAGCTAAAGGATTTCGTAACAAAGAAAAGAGGAAAGGTTTTAGCAAGGGCTTGTTGTAACTTGTATGGTGGTAGAGGCATTTTCAAATGGAAATTATTAATTTATTCTAGCTAAAAAATGTTGTCTCTAATTATTTTTTTACTATGAACCACCGAGAGTGCGTCCGAGGATAAGGTAAAAGGTCGGTGTGACGATATGTCAAAAAATGTTTAGACAATAAAAAATAATGAATAGTCTATTTCCCAGTGAATGAACACTTACGAGCATTTGGATTTGCGATTTGCCCAATTTAAATATCATTTTCAGGGCTTTTTCTCGGTCAATTCTTTAAAATAAGGTATGATTCCACAGAAACTTTTTCTCCGCAATATGGGGATAATACTTTCAGATCACATAAATTGGTAGTTTTAAAGTTAGTACTTCGATTTTAGTGAATATACTGAAGTACAGGGTGTTTCAAAAGTCCGTTTCACGGCTTTTATTTGGAACCAACGTCTCCTAGGGTCCTGGAAGTAAGGGCTACCCCTAGGTAATTGACCCTGGAGAATCCATTGAGAAGACTTACAGCACCCCTAGCGGTGAAATAAAAAAGTTAAAAAATTAATTAAAAAACTAAAGGAGATAGAGCAAACTCCTCAGCGAGAGGAATACTCCTCAACTCCTCAGTTGCCACTGTTATAAGTAACTCACTGAAAAAATTTATTGAAAATATAGTGAATATTCGCATAGATATTAGCATGTGAAAATAGCACTTTTTCAAGCATCAAAAAAGAAAAACTTTAGAAATTTGAAAGTTTTTCAGAGTTATTATGTAGTTTTGTATCTTTTTAGTTAAATGAAGAAACATTTTGAGCGCTAATGAATCATGAGCTAAATCAGTAAAAACTATTTACCATTGCCAAAGTGTCCCCCATGTGTGAAGGAGGTCACGTGTAAAATGTTTGAAACACAATAAAATATTTTTAACTCTTTGTTGCTTTTTAATAATTACGAATTGTTTTCACTTTACCAAGCCTTTTAAAAACCAAAATGACCACGTGCTACTGCTAAACTCCATAGCTGTTTTCATTTGTCTCTCTAGGAGGTGGGTTTACACCTTTCATCCAGTTCCTATGAACGATATGGGAGCTAGAGCCTCTTGAAAAGTTGAATTTATTTTATAAAACACCTTCGATGTGTTTCTAAATTTTAGATAATACTCTCTTAAAGTGCCTTGGGATCCAGGTGAGGTGACACAAATATGTTTAAACAAGTGTGGCATAGGCAATTCATTCATATGGAAATAGGCAAATAGTAAAACCCTCTTTAATTATTTTCAGTCACAGTCACTGAACTAAATATACTGAGACTGGAATGACGAGTTCCTATACGGAACCATTGGCGCAGGCGGTTCACGTATAAATAAAAGAAAGGCAAGGAGGATCCCACTCAAACACACAAAACAAACGTGCTTCGGTGCTGGGAAGTAGTGCTATTGACATGGTTATTGAATATTTTCATGGTCTTACCGGTACTTCTTTGAAATAATTTTAGTCTATATCGTTGTTTTATTTATAGATATAAGGTGGTTAGATCTGGTAGTGCATACAATTGCACAAATAGATTCGGAAAACTCCGAGAAAATGACAAAAAACTGCGATTTTATCAGTATAGTACTACATGCTTGCATTTCGTTGGAGCGCTGTTATGTAAATAAATGTTTTGAAAACTACCTTGTTTGCTTTCTTTATGACTTTCAAAAGTTTTCTATATTTAAATACAGGTAAGTTCTTAAAATAATTGTTGAAATATTTATTTAACTCTCACGCTGATGTTGTTTGAGTATCAATTATTCATACAGTGACAGATTAAGTCACTGAACTAAGTACAGGAGGAGTGGATTAAGTAGAGAAGGACTAAATTGTAGTGAAAATGAAAATACCAGGTTGGTTTGTTATTGTACTTATCCTACTTGTTAATAATGCCTTGGAATCAGATTTTGCTATATATAAAAGAATGAACTTGTGATATCTAGGAAGTTTTAGTTGCTTTAAAATGCTGCAATAAATAAATTGTTAAGCAAAATATATTATGTTCATTGAAAATCTTGACATCTTGAGTAATATAAACAGCAAGTAACAGGTTCAATTAAGAAGATTTACAGAAATTTTTATTGTAATTTAATTTTACAACTTTTTTAATAGGCACTTATGATTGATAATTTTAGTGTAATGTATACATATTGACTTGCTTGTCTAATTTTCTTCAAATTCTTTGAGTACAGGTAAGTTAATTATTAACAGGTTAATTAAACATTAACAGAAATGTCAAAATATTTCTCTCCTGACAGAAATTATCTGAGTATCCAGGATACATTAAGGCCCAGCTGAGAACTAGTACTATGTTAGTTAACAAAATGAAAAGATAAAAATCTTGCTTGTTTTTTCCTGCACTTAAATCCCTGTTAAATGTATCTAGCTAACTGGCCTTAACATAAAATTGTTTTTTAATCCTAAAGCATGTTTTAATCTAAAGCTGTTTATTGTGTGACAAGTACTAAAAGTGTACAAATACTCCATCTAAATGGAAATGGTACTTCCACTAGATTTAAACTAAAAAATCTCCATTTTATTCCTTCAATATTATTAAAAAAAATGTTTCCCTTGTCCGAGCGTAGCGAGAAAGGGAAAGTAGTTCCTCTTTTGCCTGCATGCATTCACACACTACGGAAAGGGAGTGATGCGGTTTCGGACCGCGCCACAGTGGTCCCAAAACCCAAAAACCTGGCCAAAAGTCAAAAAAATAAAGTTTTTTCCCGGAACTTTTGACGATTGGAATAGTTGTAGGGATATATCTAGCACCTCTTTACACCATTGGGGAATGGCTGGGATCCTTATTTGGCTCAGGAAATCATTTCGTTTGTGAGCTTCGAGCGCGTTGTTTTGCCATCTCGAAATGCCACAAAAACTTCATTAAATTTGAACGCGCATAGAATCGTGAAAAATTGATCGATTTTGATTCTGTAAACTGGATTCGTATTTAGAAAGTACGCATAAATGAAACCTATTTTTTGAAATTTATAATAGCAATATATTGAATAGTAAATCAACAATAAAGATAGTTGTATTTCTTTAGATAGCGTTCTTAGAAATCGTGATAAAAAGAGAAAATAGAAAAAACTCTTGCCAGATCCTGCTCTGAAACCAAGCGGAAGTTATTTATTACATATTTCTTCAAAAGCCTACAAAAAACTGGCTGCCTTTAGGTGCCATTTTGGCTTCTGGAGCGATTTCTATGTGGCAATGTATGGGCGCGATTGAATTCCAGCTTATTCAACTTTCAATTTTGCGTCTCGATAGTCGATATTTCTGAAGAATATATATATAATTATGTTTAAAAGGGGCAATAATGATACATTTTAATTGGTTACGGTCATTGGTCATTACTCCTTGCCATTTTTTTAGCTAAAAATATTCCATATATTTAGAAAAAAAAAAAGAAATGAGAAATTTTCCTTTTTTATGATCTAAGAATACTTTTATTCATTTATTTAAGTCATCAAAATGAAAAAAAAATTATTTTCACGATACGAGGACCGTTTTAGGAGGTAAAAACTTGGGAAATTCTACCTAATTGAGCGTGAGTTTTAGGGGTTCTATTCAAATAATTTCTCTGCACAAGGTGTCTTCTTGTACTAAATCGATGTTGCTCTACAACTTTGTAACTGATTAACTGACTTTGAATATCTCTAAAACTTTTTAAAATAAAAATTGTAACTCTTAACATAGCCGCTGAGTGTTGAAAGTTGTTGCATTGGATAAGACACCACTTTTATGACTATCTGTAGGGGTTCAAAAATTGAAGGGGTGGCGGGACACCCTGTATAAGCATATAAAAGTATTCATATTGTTTTTTAGTTTTTTATTTTATTCTTATTTTAGTTTTTTAGTTTTTATCTTAGTAAATTATGTACTGGAAAAATATATGAAAATAAATATTTATAACCATTATAATAACGACTAATTACTTATTCAAATCCTTTTTGCATTGGTAAAATATTAAAATTGTTGATTCAATGCATTCATATTCATAATTTTAAACGCATTTTATTGAAACATGACTTTATATTCATCTCCAACATTAAAAAGTCATAAATACTTAATTCCGTGCAAATCTGAACACTTTTCACCAGATAGACGTCGATGTTGAATCCGCCATTTTGTTTTCTGGAAATATTTTTTTTTTATTTGTAATCAGTTACCCGGAAATTGTATAAGCAGAAGATTTAAAAAAAAGTAAGAAATTAATTTCCTCATCAAAACATTTTCCCCGCCAGTTCAGAGCCGCCATTTTGTTTTTTTTTATAAATTTGACCCCAGATTCGTAATCAGCGACCTCAAAAACCCCTATATACGAATTTTCATCGAAATAGCAAATCGCTTTCGACTTTTGGCCAGCTTTTTGGGTTTTGGGACCACTGTGCGCGCGGTACGCATTCCAAGTTCAGTGGTCATAAGTTAGTATGTCAGGCTGTGATCACTGAACTAAATATTTAAGTGCAGTAAATTAAGAGCAGGAAAAAACAAGCAAGATTTTTATCTTTTCATTTTGTTAACATAGTACTAGTTCTCAGCTGGGCCTTAATGTATCCTGGATACTCAGATAATTTCTGTCAAGAGAGAAATATTTTGACATTTCTGTTAATGTTTAATTAACCTGTTAATAATTACTTTAACTGTACTCAAAGAATTTGAAGAAAATTAAACAAGCAAGTCAATATGTATACATTACACTAAAATTATCAATCATAAGGCCTATTAAAAAAGTTGTAAAATTAAATTACATAGAAATTTCTGTAAATCTTCTTAATTGAACCTGTTACTTGCTGTTCATATTACTCAAGATGTCAAGATTTTCAATGAACGTAATATATTTTGCTTAACAATTTATTTATTGCAGCATTTTAAAGCAACAAAACTTCCTAAATATCACAAGTTCATTCTTTTATGTAGCAAAATTTTATGATAAAATCTAGTGTTAAGCATGATTGAACTTAAAAGGAATATTTGTACTATACTCTTACTACAATAAATTTCAATCCATTTGAAGTATTTAAGCCAGTTAACTGATTCCAAGGCATAATTAACAAGTAGGATAAGTACAATAACAAACTAACCTGGTGGTATTTTTATTTTCACTACAATTTAGTTCTCCTCTACTTAATCCACTCCTCCTGTACTTAGTTCAGTGACTTAATCTGTCACTGTATGAATAATTGATACTCAAACAACATCAGCGTGAGAGTTAAGAAAATATTTCAACAATTATTTTAAGAACTTACCTGTATTTAAAAAGAAAACCTTTAAAAATCATTACCTAGATTTTAATAAACAAAGCAAACAAAGTAGTTTTCAAAACATTTATTTACATAACAGGGCTCCAACGAAATGCAAGCATGTAGTACTATACTGATAAAATCGCAGTTTTTTGCCATTTTTTCGGAGTTTTTCGAATCTATTTGTGTAATTGTATGTACTACCAGATCTAACCATCTTATATCTATAAATAAAACAACGATATAGACTAAAATTATTTTAAAAAAGTATCGGTAAGACCATGAAAATACTCATTAACCATGTCAATAACACTACTTCCCAGCCCCGAAGCACGTTTTTTTTTTGCATGTTTGAGTGGGATCCTCCTTGCCTTTTTTGTATTCATACGTGAACCGCTTGCGCCAATGGTTCCGTATAGGAACTCGTCCTTCCAGTCTCAGTATTTAGTTCAGTGGTACAGGAGGAGTGAATTGAGCAGAGGAGGACTAAATTGTAGTGAAAATAAAAATACCACTATACCAGGTTAGTTTGTTATTGTACTTATCCTACTTGTTAATTATGCTACTTGTTAATTTATAGTGCTTGATAAATGATTGTTTGAGAGCTTAAAATGTTAGCAAAAGAGATATACATTATCATCATATTTCGAGTTTTCAAATTAGTCCAGGCAATCTGTGACTTAACCGGGAAAAAATTGCAACATTTAGTTTTTCAACTGTTTTCACTTGGGAATGACCTCAATAATAACATACTAAAAATCGGACAAAATCGGTCCGCGGGAAGTTTAATTTTTTTTAAATTTTTAAAAAATGGCCGAAAAAAAATTTCAAAAAATCAATTAACCCATTAGCGCCCATTGATCTATTTCTAGATCGCTAAACATAGCGTGGGAAACTCGCTTTTAACTTACCTTCTACCCACCCCACACATTCCAAACTGCCCAGGGGGCAAGATAAGGCATGCACCTGTTTTACAACACGTGGTTTTTTTTGTTTGGTTTTGTCATTGATCTACAGCGATAAGAGAAAGTTGGCATTGTCATTTCGTTCCGCAGTTTTTCGACGTTTCTTTGCATAAACCCTGGAAACAGCTAAGGGGTACCAGTAAGATAAACTTATTTTGGTGTTTTAATATCTTCATAGATGTGGCTATTAGGATATAAAGCGGTGTTATGTTAAAATAAATTTAAGTGGTAAAAATTCTTGCCGAAATGTTGCTGATCTAAAATTAGATCACTGGGCGTTCGGGCATTTATTTTTCCTGTGTTGCTTACTATACGATTATTTAGTTTTCCCCAATTGAAACTAAAAAAGAGTCTGAGAATATTCAGTTATGTCCAGGATGAAGTCAAATATATATTTTCTGATGAAATTGAAAATTATATTGTTGGTAATTAAATTTTATAATTTCTTTTGGTCGATAAATGGAGGGTAGACAATCATGATTTAATGCTAGTAAAGCAAAGCTTTGCAAATAGTGGCAAAAATTATATGTGTTTATTCACATAAATTTATTAGTACAAGTCAATTATCTTGTTTTGAAATAGTTCATGTTGGAAATTATAAGACAATAACATTTTTTCGAGGAGCTGGAGAAAATATCAAATGGAAAATTATAATTATTTAAAATTCTCCATAATACAACTTTTGCAACCTTAAAATTGACGCTGTGGTAAAATAAATTATTGGAA
Source organism: Tetragnatha montana (assembly GCA_963680715.1). Taxonomy (NCBI): domain Eukaryota; kingdom Metazoa; phylum Arthropoda; class Arachnida; order Araneae; family Tetragnathidae; genus Tetragnatha; species Tetragnatha montana. Next base: position 35,082,338 of record OY796685.1, read on the forward strand.
TATGCAGGTAAAAAGCTCAAAGACGCAGCCTTTTTAAATGTTGGCTGAGTAAGACCAAGTTTCGTTTTATTCCATGAGCAATTTCATTTTTTGGTAAAACAAATTCATAAAATTTACGCAACATTAAAACTAATGCATTTTAATTTACTTTGTGTTCAATTTTATGGCATATTTTTTTCTATAACATACTCATCAATTTAAAGTTCTTGGTTTATTTTCCCATTTTTCCCACTAAATACTTCCAACATAAGCTATTTATGTAGTTTATCTTGGGTATATTATTTAATTTTATTATTATTTAATTATTTTTTCACATATTTATGAATAAATATGTGTTTCTTAAGAAGAAGTACTAAAGTTTCTACCTATTTTATATTTTTTAAGGATTTTTTGGAAGTTCTACTATTACTTAGCTCAGTAACAAAAATATCCCAGAACGCCCAGTGATCTATTTTTAGATCAGCTATTTTTAAAGAAACTAATGATTGTTTTTACAAAATGTGTTTATAATATCCATATTGAAGGCAAAATACACCAGATTCATGATTTTTATAAAATTTGGCCGAAAAAAAAATAAATTGGGCGTTAATGGGTTAATAGTAATCGAGACTTATGATATATGTTTATAGGCTATTTTTTTTTTTTTTTAAATACACTATTCATTTTTTTATTCATTTACATATATATACAGGACCAAAAAACAAAAGAAGAGAAAAAATAATTGTACACTTCGGGGATTTACATCCCTTAAGAGTGCGTTATAAATCTATTTAGTTAATACAAATAATGAAGAATACAAGATACATAGAAAATAATTAATTACAAGAAAATGAGATATAAAATAAATAATTACAATTATGAGGACTGGCAATGGTGTCGATTGCAATATAAATATAAATATAAGCCCGAAGTAGAAAAAAAAAACATATTGACTATATTGAAGAAGTCCAATGAATTATAAATAAAGCATTTGTATTAAATTATATGAAGAGCAATAAGTTCAAAGAACAACTAAAATTTCTGAATTAAATAAAAAATGCTTAAGTTTTTTCTTGAATAAAGTAATTTTAGGTATTATTTGAACATCAATTGGCAAACTATTGTAGTGTTTGGGTGCTAAGTAGAAAAAACATTTGTGAAAAATCTCTATGTTTGATTTAGGAATACAGTAGATCATGCCAGGGCGTCTAAGATTAACAGTTGTTCTTTTTATACATATATTCGGATTTAAAAATAGATTATAACAATTTTTGTAGAAAAACAGATGTTTAAGAGGAAGTATATCAATGGATTTGTAGGAAACGAATGTTATACTTTGGTTAGTGGAATTTAACATAACTTTTAAAAATTTGTTTTGAAGGTTTTCTATTATTTGAATATTAGTTATGTAGTCACCACCCCATACAGTGTATGTAGTGTAGTCATTAGTTATGTAGTCACCACCCCATACAAAAATTTTATATTTTTTAAAATTTTTAAATTTTGTAGTATAGGCATGTGATACATGTCTGTAGGCTATATTTTAGTGCTGTTTACGAATATATGGCCAATTTTTCAATAAAATTTAGAATAAGTGTGGAAAAATTGAAGCATTTATCTTAATACTTTTGCTTAAAATGCTTCAATTTTTCCACACTTATTTTAAATTTTATTGAAAAAATGGCCTTATACTCGTAAACAGCACTAAAATATAGCCTACAGACATGTATCACATGCCTATACTACAAAATTTAAAAATTTTAAAAAATTTAAAATTTTTAAATTTGTTAAAAATTTAATTTTTTTAAATGAAATTTTGTCTCTTTTTAATTTTATTATTTTTTACATGATTTGTAACTGAATATTATTAAAATATTTTCTGTTATATTTGATTGAATGATTTTTCCTATATTTTTAATGTTCATTTTAATAAATTAATTAACTAACTAATGATTTAATAATCAATTGTGTTTTTTTATGTTATATAGCTACATAACTACAATATCCATGGAAAAATGACCTTGGCAAATGCTTCAAACGTTTTTAACAAGAATTTTAAAAAAGGTCGATTTTTGAGGCCAGAAAAATTGAAAATTTGAAATAAATTAAACTTTTTACTGTCCGATTTTCTTTTAATTTTAGTATGTCATTATTTAAGTCATTTCTAAGGGATAACCGTTTGAATTACTTCTTTTGCATTTATTTTGTGGTTTTGAGCGCTGTTTTATTTTTTTCAAATATCCAATTTTTCAAATAATTTTTAAAAATTGAAATTTTAGTTTTTTAAAATTTTAATTGAAATATTCGTATTCAGCACTGAAAAATAGCCTATAAACATGCATCATAAGTCTCGATTACTATTAATTGATTTTTTGAAATTTTTTTTCGGCCATTTTTTAAAAATTTAAAAAAAATTAAACTACCCGCGGACCGATTTTGTCCGATTTTTAGTATGTTATTATTGAGGTCATTCCCAAGTGAAAACAGTTGAAAAACTAAATGTTGCAATTTTTTCCCGGTTTGACCCTTTTTTTCAGTAGATTTACTGGACTAAATAGAAACTTCGAGGATATCGGAGGCAACCGCTAGTTTATTAAACTAGGGGGCTCGGCCCCATGCTCGCTATCGCTCCCCAACTCCCGTAACTGCTACGCAGCTCTTTATACAGGGTGTTTATCGGATAAATGTTTCATAACTTCTAGGGGAGGTAGGGTACATCAAGGCGAACAAGAATCGGTATAGAAAGGGGGGTCGCAAGTGGGGTCTAAGGGGTGAAAATCACGGGTGAAAATTAGCAAAAAATCTCGCATATCTGGGCAGAAAGCGATACAATTGTTCGATTCCGGTGTTTTTTACATTCAACCAATTCAAATTTTTCATGTAAAAACGAAATGCAAAGTGTTTATTTTAATCAAAAACAGACCATAATAATTGAATGAGGCATGCGTTGTTGGTAAATTAAAGTTACAATTGTCCCTTGGTCAGACTTTAGTTCTTTGCGCCATATAACTCCAACCAACCAAACAACCAACAAAACTCTAGTATTAAGATGTTTTTGTCGTGGCACTTTCTATTGCAGTCTATCTACTTACAACGCATGCCTGTTTCATTTATTGGTCTGTTTTTGATTAGAATAGACGCTTGCATCTCGTTTTTACATGCAAAATTTGAATTGGTTGAATGTAAAAAATACCGGAATCGAACAACTGTATAGCTTTCTGTCCAGATATGCGAGGTTTTTTGCTAATTTTCACCCCTTAGACCCCACTTGCGACCTCCCTTTCTATACCGACTCCCCTAGAAGTTATGAAACACTTATCTGATACATCCTGTAGATCGCTTCGCTTATAGAGACAACCCTTATCCAATCTAAAGTATTTTACTTCTCTCATCTCTAACTTATTAGAAATATTTTCCCAAAACACCTGGTCAACAAATATTGACAAATATTAATTTTTTCAGAACGCATAAATTATCCTTCTCCCTTAAATACATAATAACCACATGAACTTAAAAACGCATTCAAACTAATTAACCTCGTAAAACAAAGACAAATCTAACAATGAGCTAATATTAATCAGAAAAACACGCAACTTCCAAAAAAAACCCCTCTTTTCCAAAAAATAAAAGCATAGGTGGTTAAAAAAGCATATTCATGTTGTGATTAGTTTTTCTTTTAGATAGGAATAACCGAAAAAGTGAAAAATTTTCGAAAACTTAAAAATTAATTAGTCCAAACCCAATTCGAAAAAAGGGCGACGTAGTGCACATTTTCAGACATCAGAGTATGAGGTTGCAAAAAATCAAAGTTCTGCTGCTAATAGTTTTCGCTGAACTGAATTACGCGGCGAAAAAAACAAAAACTTCAACTTTGACCTTAAAAATACCACAGAACTAATAATCACATCAATTAGCTTTTTATTAGAGAATGTTCTCCAAACATTCCTCTACAAACTTTTCAAATTTCATAAATTTCTATAAAGTAATTTTTGCTTTGTGATAACCAACCGCACACAAAGACTGACTTTATATTTGTCAAAGAGTTCAAAAATGAAAATTTCTAAACGGTTACTTTTAATAGTCACCAAAATAATGATTTTTAACTCAACACTTATTGATGATTGTAAGATTGTTTATTACTTCATCTGTTTTTTAAAGATTTCGGTTTAATTTCCATTATTAGAGTTGGTTCCTGGTTCGACTTGCCTAACTGGTTGTAGCAGATAATTCATTTGCATTTGGCTTATATTAATCCAGTTTAAATTTCTTTCTGTAACCAATGTGTGATATGATGATTGCAATATGAGATCGCTTTATGGTATTCTTAAAGTTTTCTTTTGTTTCAGTGGGGCTCACCAAGCAATCAAAACATGGGAGATAAATTAACAGACTCCATGGCAGAAAGCGTTCAAAATTTTATTGACAAAGAAGTGAGTTTCATTAATTTGTATCTAACTTAAAAATAAAGAGAAGTAGATAAATTAAGCTGTATGGTGTAGTGTAGAGCGACGACAGAAATAAATAACTTTTTTTCTGATCTTATCCAATAAAATTGAACGTGGGTATACAGAAGGTTTCATAAGTCCGTTTCACGTCTTTTATTTGGAACCAACGTCTCCTAGTGTCATGGAGGTATGGTGTACCTAAATGAAGATGGAGAATCCATTGCGATGATTTTCAGAGCCCCTAGCGGCGAAATAAGAAAGTTAAAAACATTATTTAAAAAACTAAAGAAGATAGAGCAAAAACTTCAACAATAATATTGTTTGCAATATCATGAAAAACTTGCTGAAAAAAATTTCATGAAAATTATCTTTAATATACTCGAGGATATATTAGCAGGTGAAAGTAGCACTTTTTCGGCCCTCAAAAAAGAAAAAGTTCAGTTTAAGCAAGCTGAAACAAGCAGAAAAAGCAAGTTTATTTGATTTTTTTAGATATAAATTGTATTAGTTTTGCTGAAAAACGCAAAAAATACATGATAACACTGAAAAATTTCCAAATTTGCGACCTTTTTTGTTTTTGTAGCCTGGAATTTTGAGGCCTCGATTATTGAAGGTATTTTCATGAAATTCTTTTCAGCGCGGTTTTTTATCAAACACTGGATACTCTACCTTATAATAAAAAACAAAATCTGTAATCCGTAATAACCTGTTTCAGAAAAGTGACATTCCATTTTACGTCGCTGATTTTGCAGACATTTTTTTCAAGGCCAAGTACTGGAAAATGAAATTACCGAGGGTAAAAATATTTTACGGTACGTTTTTCTGAAATATTTACTTTAATTTCAGACTTTCCCCCCTGGGCGTATATTTTGTTGTTTTTATTCATAGTTTTCAACCTGAATTTTAACGTTTTTTTCAGCCGTTAAAAGCAATAGCGATCCCATGTTGATTAAGTTTCTTGTATGCATTGGATGTGGATTTGACTGTGCAAGTAAAGTAAGTTGGATACAAAAGGCAAACTAAAAGTATATTTATTTCTCTCCTGTTGATATATCTTCCTACATTTTGTTTATAAAAAAACGCTAAGAAAATGATACAAGCTACTTGAATTACATTTACATTTTAAGGGTGCTTTCGCACGATACTGTTCGCACGATTTTGTTCATAAAAAAACGCTAAGAAAATTATACAAGCTACTTGAATTACATTTACATTTTAAGGGTGCTTTCGCACGATACTGACGGAAAAGAAATGCTCAGAAAAATTTTGGCATTGGACCAGAAAAAATGGGAAAAAATTCATCATCTATTCAAATAACGATTAGAAACTGTTTAATATTGCAAAAAAAGTCAATCGTTAACCCAATATCTCCTAGGTAGTGTCTCTCTTTTTTTAAGGACGGTTATTTTTACAAATGCTTCTATGATTGAAAAATTGCCCTGATGCATCCCCATAAACTATAGGTAGGGAAAACGGGGCTAGTCGACTTACACCAAAATTCAAACCCGCTTCTTTGAGTGGAAAAAAAATACTTATATAGATAACGCAATCGGGATGGTCTTTAAGAAAACATCATAATAACTGGGGGTCCCCATAGGAAAAGAAAAGTTAATGTTTGTTTAATATGAAGACGACCCCCTAAGGACTCGAAATTTTTTTGTATAAAGAATACTTCATAACATGAAAAACGGCACCTTATTTGTCTTCATAACCCAAGTGGTTCGCCCGCAAAGTCCACTATAACGGTTTTTTTAAAATTTATTTGCGGGAGCTGTATCTCGCGCTTTTGAAAAATGACGCCCTGCCTACTATTTCGCGTCACAATTTCGAGCTTCTATGGCCTTATGAGTCTAGATGGCCATGATTCAACACACGAGCCTCCACTTGTGGTCTCGTCTGTGAGAAGGGATGTGTGAGCATATGAGAGTATGGCGTGGGTATAGAAATGTTCAAACAGTATCCGCCATTTTCCATTAAGGCCGAGATCGAGGAAGTGCTACTGGCAGGTGCCGAGCCCCGTGACGTCATCTTCGCCCACCCTATGAAGCCCCGCAGCCACCTCCTCTACGCCGCCTCGGTGCACGTGGATCTGATCACCTTCGACTCCGAGCACGAGCTACAAAAGATAAGAGACGTCTTTCCTTCAGCCAGGTAGTACGTTCTTGCCGTATTCAGAAACTTAAACAAGTAGAAGAAACGAGATCGAAACGGCAAGTAGAGACCTGCCACTTCCAAATTGATCGTTTTCATCTGGTGTGCTCGTGGATCCATCTGGGAACAAACCTTACAAGTAATTACAAACTGATGTTACAAATTATCGGAATCTCGGAATAATATGGCAGATTTCAAACTCAGTAGCTCTCGTCCGCCATATTGTTCCGAGATTCGAACCGTATTCCGATTGCTCTTACATTTTTTGTGGTCCGTTAAATAGTTCCAAGAAATCTAACACAGCTATTAATACCAAAACAAGTCCTCATCAGGCATTAATATATTACGAAAGTAATGGACATGTTGTGTTTGTACCAAATTTGTAGTATCAGTGTACAATTACTTGTAAGGTTTGTCCACAGATGGCTCCACGAGCACACCAGATGAAAACGATCAATTTGGGAATGGCAGGTCTCTACTTGCCGTTTCCGTATCGTTTCCATCTCGTTTCTTCTTCGTGTGTTAAAGTTTCTGAATGCGGCCCTAAAATACTACTGCTACTTTCATCAACAGGTTGGTGATCCGTATCAAGACTCCTCGAGTTCACAGTGCCTTCCCGTTGAGTGACAAGTTCGGATGCGAAATGGAGGAAGTAAAACATCTGTTGAACCTGGCGAAAAGCCTACTGTTGAATGTGGTTGGAGTCAGGTTGGCCTTTTCTTATAGCACAATATTTAACATGTAGTTGTCTATAACTGTCTGTGTGCAGGCCTAATGATGTGTGCAGGCACGGACGTAGCTATAGATATTATAAAGGGGTTGTTCAAGAAACTTAGGGTCACAGTGGACACTGGAAGTTTAACTAAAACAGGGTTTTCCAACTGGCCGGCCGCATGCAGCCCGCGAAACTCCCTGAAAACGCCCTAAAAAGTAGCTTTAGAAGACATTTTAGCATACTAAAATTTAAACATTTTTGGGGGAGCCCCCCCCCCGATCCCCCCTATATACCTTATTAAATTAAGGAGTAGCTTTGCTTTGGTCGGTCGTTTTCTACGGAGAAAAATTAAAAGTTTGAGGTTTCGAAAGGGAGGTTGTATACCTTGAATTTCCCTCTGAGCGTAGCAAGGGGTTATAAAGGCTTAGGTTAACCTTTATCATGAGGAGGGACAAAATGGAGTATCATAGGCATAGGTTAAACTTTTGACTAGGGGGGCAGAACCTATAAGACCTCAGGACCAAGGGAGCCGTTACTAGACTGTTTCGAAGGGGTTCTGGCCCCCCAAATGTTTGTAATAGTTTCCCTTTCCGAATAAAATGTAGGGCAAATGTGAATTTTTGTGGTTAATATATGCCCCCGGGGTCTGGGGGCCCTCCCCCAGAAAATTTTGTGAAATTGGACCCGAAAAAGTTGTATTTTCACTCATTATTTGGATATTTGGGACAGGAACCTTTCTGTTTGGCTGACATTAGGTCTGGGCTAAGGGGGGTGTCTGGACCTCCTAAACCCCCCCCCCTTATATACGTCCATGTGTGCAGGGTGTTTATATTATAATTAAATTGAAGTAGTAGTTAAAAATCTTTAAAAACAAGAACCACAAGACAGAATGACCTAAATTTAACTTGAGGATTTTTAAAGTAGGGGAACTCAAAATAGTTCCAGAAACGATCCTTAGAAGACATTGTTCTTTCGGCCTAATAATCCTTTTCATCTTAGACCAAATACTGCACCTTTAAGGCGATGTTAGAGTTTTACAACCACCGATTTAATGAACATCGATGCCACCTTGGTGCAGGAACAACCAAGAGAAATTCTTTTTGTTTCTTACCTTCCTCTTGGAAAGTTCCCTTCAATGGTCCGTTTCTTGCTGGTTGTAAAAGTCTAACATGGCCCTAAGGGGCAAATTAGGCTCTTACAACCACCGTGTTAACGAGCATAGGTGCAACCCGTGAGAAGGCGATAGCAATTAGCACTCAAATATATAGGTGGGGAGCACTTTGTGTTGTTGAGGGGTTCAATCCTTGTAAAGGCCCTTTTCTCGTTGGGTGCTGGGTGTAAACTAACTTGCCCCTATGGGTCAATTTCATAACAAGCGTGGCCTGCAGGGCCCACGTCAGACTTTTAAAACTCTCGGTTTTATATGGTGTAAAAGGCATCTCCATACAGGAAGGTAGAAGTATAAACAGTAAACACACAAGAGAAAGGGCTCTTTGTGTGGTTTTGGGGTTCCCCACACTCTCGTGCTTTTGTGGGAACCCTCTGCCCTCTGGGACCCGAAAACGCCTTTTTTGGGGCCATAAAATGGATGGTTCTAACAGTCTAACTAAGTCCAGCGGCCAGGTTGTGAAACTCTAACATCCCCATACGAATCCTTTCCCATCCGAACGCTGATTAGGGGTCGTTATATTGCTGCAGTAGCTGAATTTTAGGTGACACATTGACACTCCATTCCTCTTTGCAGCTTTCACGTGGGCAGCCTTTGTGAGACACCAGAAGTGTTTGCATCAGCCATAAAGATGTCTCGAGAAGTTGTCGACATTGCTAAAGATTTAGGGTACCATTTGGAGCTTCTGGACATCGGAGGGGGATTTTACGGAGCTGCAGGAACATTGCAAACTTTTGATCAGGTATGATTAAATATCTTTTGTATAGTACAACAAAGTGATACAATGTTAGTCAAAGACGATCTGATAGTTGGTGTAAGCCTAAAACTTCGAGGTAGACCCTTAATTGGAGTTCCACCACGACGCAAATACTGGGGTATTGGGAAGGCCCAAAAGAAGTTACTTTAGTCCGACCGCCAAGAGAAAAACTTTTGACGTCGTCGTACAATAGTATTGCGATTGTTATGGAAACGGGTTATTCCACTTAATTTTGGGAGTGATAGTAATTCATAAACGCTGAAAAAAGGTTTTGTACCATATCTGTGTGAGTGTTATAGCTACTGAGCAAGGCAACCGCCATGAGAACCGCCATGCATAGTGATATCATCATGCATCATGCAGCAGTATTCAATAGAGTGTTTTCAGGTGACGTCAACTGTATACCTTCTGTAGGGCTTTTAACTGTTGGTAAGGCCGTTGTTTATCTGTTGCTAAGGCGGTTTTTAGGTATGGGGTCACGTGATTCCAAATGCTCCAATAGAAGAATTCCAAGGCTAGTCATTTTCTGTACCTGTTAACCTCTGTAGGGCAAAAAACTGTAACACTTCTGTTGCTAAGGCCGTTGTTAGGTCCGAGTCATGTGATTGAAAATGCTCTATATCACATTAATTTTTAAAATAATCACTTGTTCAATCTCGCAACAGTCACTTTAATCTCAATAGCTATAAATTTAATAATCTTGTAAATCAATAAAGTTATATATAAATATTCATTAGACATTTGCTAATTGCTGATAGTAATTTATGGAATCATATAATCTAACCACCAAAGTGGTTAGCCAGTCGCTAAAGTATCATTTAGAGATTTGAACTTCTGTTCAAAGTTATGTTACTCCATAAAAGTTTTTCTCGTAACGGTCGTACTATAATTTTTTTTTGTACAGACGTCCCTCCTAAATTTTTTATATAATACGTTAATTCATAATAATTTTAATGCATCTTCTTAGGACATGGTAGTAAAACATGGTAGAAAGGTAGAATTCCGAACCTAGGCATTTAAAATTTGTGGAAAATTTCAAGTACTATGACCAAAAGGGGTCTGGGATACTAGCGTCTGGCGATTGCGCTGGCTGGCTATGGGAGATGGAAAACACCTCTTTGCGCATGCGCCGAGTTCCAATTTGGCAAGAATCACTTGGCGAGAGCAAACCGCAACTACCAGATTTGCTTTGGTTTTATTTTTCGGTTGCCATGGTTTCCGATTCAAACTGCGCATGCTCTCCATGCCGTCAAACTGAAACTGGAAGAAAAGACAAGAAGCGCAAAATTTGAATTAGCCGTTTGGTGAAAAGCAATTAGCAAAGCGTGAAAAGTTCTTCTTAGTTCTAATTCGTTAATTCTTCGTTTAATATCTGCATAAGAGGTAAGTTCTATGTTAAGTGTTATGATTAATGATAGCATCATATGTTCTAAAATTTAAATTGAAATAAATTAAAATTAAATAATAATTGAATAACTTAGAGATTCTCAAACAATAATATCCCCTAGGGCATTATTCAATTCCCTAGTCAGTATATTATATTAATTCTTATTTAAATTCCAATGAATGCATTTTTCTAATAATTATATTAATATTATAAGAACTTCAAAGGATTTTACAAAATGTGAGACCCTAATAACTCTTTATAAAATGCAAATCAGATCAGTTCTTGAGTATATGGCTCAGTGATTTGGAACCCTCACTCAATGGTTCAGATTAATAATTTGGAGAGAATACAGCGAAAATTTTTTCGCTTTTTATATAGAAAATATACTTGGGATTTTAATCCTATTATTTCAATAACCAATGTCATCATTTCTTTTAATGTAAACGTTCTTCTGGTTAGAAGAAATTATCTTTTAATGTTATTTTTCTTTAAGTTATTTAATAATTTTATTGATTGTCCTTATTTGCTGTCCTGCTGTAACATTCTGGCTCAGCCTTGTTTTTTACGTAATAGAAAATTGTTTTTAATTGGTATTGATTTCAACTCTTGTCCTTTTAACTGTTTTTATAAATTATATAATAATCTTTTAAATCATTTAGATATTTTTAGTATGAGCCTAGGTGTTTTTAAAGTAACACAGACTTTGTTAAAGTAACAAAGTGTTGTCTCTGCTTTAATTTTGGTGTTATGTCTCCTTTCATTTTTTTGTATTGTGTGTTTTTCCCCATGCAAATGGAATCTTATTTCTGTATGGTGGTGTTTGAATAAATAAATAAATATCAAAAGACATTTCAGAGACAGTCTTTAACTAATGCTTTGTTTTACAATTTTAATTATATAAATTTCATTTTAAAAGGATTATCTTTTCAATAAATTATCTCTATATGTATCTTATAAATAATCTTATATATATGCATCTTAATTTTATTTTTATGTATCTTCATTATGTTTACAGTCTTCCTGATCTGAGTATTCTGATTAGAGTTTCTAATCAGAAGTAAGGGTAGTGTCACTTAATTTCTATGATTTAAGGTTTGTACTTCTAAATATCTTCCAATAAAAATTTTCCAATTACAATCATTCTCAATTTTACAAAAATAAATAATAATAGTTTATAACAATAGGTTTAGGTTTGAACTTAAAAAATAAATTCACAGTACTTTTGAAACATAAGCATTAAAAGAATAGTAATTTTACTATTCTAGTATAAAAATTCTATTTTGTCCAATTCAAAATTAAATTTAGCCCTTGAGCATAAAAAGTTTGAGTACACTTATAATGATTAGGAATTATATTTCCTTTTTATTAGGTTAACCATATTACCAACTTCAAAATTTTTTAAAAAAAACTTCATAGTTGAACAATACATCCAACTAAAGTTGTATTTTTTAAATTGTTTTTAATTAGAGCGGAAAGGATGAAGCTTGATTTGTACATGCACATACATTTATATATATCTTTTATTATAATCTTTTAAGAGTCCTTGTCCAGTGCCAAACTTTTAGATTGTATATTTTAATATAGTGCTTCAGCAGAAGAGGTTTGTATATACTTGGATTGATTTCAAATTTAATTTCTTTTTTATAATTAACCCCCAACCATATCACCGTTACTAAACTTGAAAAAACTGCATAGTTGAACAATACATTCAACTAAAGTTGTATTTTTAAAAAAATGTTTTTAACTAGAGATAGGGAAAGTAGACGCTTTATTTGTATGTGTTACCAAACATTAATAAATCTTATATTATAATCTTTTCAGAGTCCTTGCCAACTTCATCTTTCACAGTGATGGATTCTAATATACCTGATTCTGATACTGATGATATAAAATGCAATGTATGTGAAATTTCGTTCACTCAGAAAAAGAATTTGTTTGCTCATGTCCGAAAATTTCACCCTGATGTTAAAATAGAGATTTCAAAGAAAAGTAACAATTCTTGCTGCCTGTGTGATGATACCTTTAGGTCCATAAATCTATTGCATCAACATATGGTTGATAACCATTCGTTTAATTTAACATTTGAGAAAAAAACTTTCTACTGTGAGACAGATTTTTTGTCTTGGAAAGAGGAAGTAGAAAAGAAATCCCTCAGTCGATTTGTCATCCACCGTTCAGAAAAAAAACTTTCTGATGAAAGAACTGTCGTGCATTTTCAGTGCAGTAGAAGTGGAACATATAAACCGACTGGTCAAGGAAAAAGACATTTAAAGATTTCTGGAAGCCAGAAGATTGGTAAGATGTGCCCTGCTTATATATCCATGTACAAAACTATAATAAAAGATGCTATCGAAATTGTCGTGGAGTATCAAACTGTCCATGCAGGACATGAGTGTGAGATTGGAAGAATGCATTTGACCACTTCCGAAAAAAGTGAAATTGCTGGACAGTTGTACCAGGGAGTTCCAAAAACAACTGTGCTTACTAAAGTGCAACAGAATTTTTCTCCAACCAAACGGATAAGCTACATAACTAAAAAGGACTTGCACAACATATCAAAGACTTTTAACATTAATGATGGTGCTGTTTATGATGAAAATGACTTGATGTCTGTTGATTATAAGGTTAAGGAACTAATGAAAGAAGACTACAACCCAGTACTTATCTATAAACCATACAAGGACACTAATTCGGACCATCCACATCTAGGACATATGGATTTTGCCCTTGCTTTGATGAACGAAGCCCAAGAAAAGCTTCTGTCTTTATACGGGGAAAGCGGTGTTATGATTGACTCCACTCATGGTACTAATCGTTTTAAGTACACTCTGACCACCCTAATGGTTAATGATGACAATCACGAAGGATTACCTGTTGCTTTCATGTATTCCAGTAACCAAACCACTGAAACCATGGAAACATTTTTCTCAGCTATTAAAAAAAAACTGCCCAGTCTTACACCTAGTTATTTGATGACTGATGATAGTCCTACATTTATTAATGCCTGGAATAATGTCTTTTGCAGTGAAATCAAGCATCTCCTTTGTGCGTGGCATGTTAAGCGAGCTTGGAAGGACAATTTAAATAAAGTGAAGGACCCAGAGTTACGACCAACCATTAAAAACGATCTAAAGAACCTACTTGAGGAACCTGATGTGTTAGCTTTCAGAAACTTTTCAGATTACCTTCTTACTAAATATATGGCCTCTGAAGAAACAAAAGCATTTGCTGAATACTTACAGAAAAAATACATGTCCAGAGTTGAAAAGTGGGCTTATTGCTTTCGTCTGAATTGTAAAATAAATGTCAACATGAAATTGGAACGTTGGCATCGGCAAATCAAATACGAAGAAGCAGGAGGAAAAGTTATTATCAGATTGGACAAATCCTTAGCCATAGTTTTGAGTGCAATTACCAAAAAACTCATTAACATAGTAATTTCAAAGCAAAGAGGAAAGTTAACAACCAAAGTTGCAGAAATTAGAAAACGACATGCTTCTAGCCTGCTCATGAATCAGAGTTTAATTACTGAGATACAGCCTTTAAGGGGATACAGTACCCTGAGAATATTTTTTTTTATTTTTAATATTATTGTTTCGACTTTAATTGCATATTTGGTGGGCTTATAAAGTAGGACCTTTCCCCTAAAAAAAAGTTGGATTTTGAAATCCAGAATTTAAAAAAATCAATTTTTCATAAATTTTTGACCATTTTTTAAATCCCTAAGGCTTTTTTAATTGTGCATATTTTTATAATTTTTTTCCATTTTTAGATTCGTTATATCATACTACGTAAAACTGTGCATGGATTTATTTTTGGTATTATTACTTTATTTTGTAGAAATTTTTATGTACTAAAAACCAAAAAAAACCTGAAAAATTCAACATTTTTGACTTTAATATGATTTTTAAAAAAATCTAACCTTGTTAGAGCTAAACCCATGCACAGTTTTATAATACATATATTTCAGAACACATATACAAATTTTCAGACCTATATCTCATTTATACAAAAAGCCTTAGGGATTCAAAGTATTGTAAATGCACAAAAATACAACATGGAGAAAATTCAACTTAAAGTTTGCGTTCCTTCTGTTTACACCCCGGACTCGCATCATAAAAAAGGATATACCTCTATAAATTAATAAGATAGAGCTTTGAAATTTTGATGACACATTTAGAAGGATCCATGGTATGGATTAAGCCAATAAAAATATTTTTGATATTTTTATGATTTTTAGGGTACTGTATCCCCTTAAAATGCTTCATATTAACATCAAGCAAGTCTACAGAAAGCATGTTGTATACACATGAAGTTAATTATATCAACAAAATCTGTCCGTCTGCAAAATCTGCAAAAACAATCTGCACCATTAGATGCTCTGATTGCAATGTTTGCATTCACCAACTTTCCTGCACATGCTTAGATTACAGCATTCGTTATGTTATTTGCAAACATATTCATGCTGTGTGCACACATTACAATTTGACAGATTCTGGAGCTGCAATATCTGATGACCAAAATAAATTGGAAGAAATAGATGACAATGAACTTGATTGTACTGCAATTTCAAAAGAATTGACGAAAAACAAAGTTGATACTGAATCATTAGAAAATGAAAAATCAGCTCTAAAAGCCTCTTTTCAAGCCTTATTGGATAAATGTCAATCTGCAGAAGACATAAAAGCTTTAAAAGGAGTTATTGCATTGGGACAAAATAAATTAATGGCCATGGAGAAAGCAAAACAAGCAAGTGCTGAAGTTAATGAAGAATTTCCTCGCACACCACATAATAAGAAAATTGATCAGCAACGTAGATACGTTAAAGCTCCTGTTAAGCGGAAGAGAGAACATATATGCAAATAGAACAGGGTTGGAAAAAAACATGTTTTTTTCTAAAAAATACAAAAAACGTGTTTTATTTGTTTTAAACATGTTTTTTTTTTTGTTTAAAACGTTTTATTTGTTTTTTTTTACCCACGACAGAAATTCTAAAAAAAAGCCCATGATTTTAAAAAATTAAATTAAGTTTTTAAAATTGAAAATGGATTAACAAAGCTATCCCTGACATCAAATGGCATCTTGAGCTTTTTAGCACCTGTTTCTTTGAGCTTGGCAGAAGTAAAATGATTGTTTTTGAAATATGATACTATGTCAACAACTTCAGCTTTAACATTAGAAATGTAAATATGTTTTGCTAAAAGGTTTAAGATACGAGCTAAACATTTATAAGTTATTATATTCATATTCATTTCAGTGCTTTTCAGTTCATAGGGTATTTTGACGACATTAGCAGCATTGATCGTTTAAAATATTAAAATAAAACATAAAGAACAGGTCAATTATTAAAAATGATTTTTAAACAATTTTATTTGTATATTTTATTAAATAACTTTCTAGACAAAAATCAAATAAAACAGTTGAAAGTAAATACTAAGTTTTTTATACTAATGCCATCTGTTCATAGAGAAAAGAATTACTAAAAAAGTACATGTGTTTTAAACAATGTTTTTTTGCTTTGTTTTAAACGTGTTTAAAACAAGTGTTTTAAACGAAGTGTTTTAAACATAACAACCCTGAAATAGAAACAAATAATCCATAGATAAAAAAGGCTACTGAAAGGTGTTCTAAGAAAAAGTAAGTGCATTAATTTCACACATTAGTGAATTACTAAATGTATGAAATATTTGTTCTTTTGAACATGTGTACAGGTTATTTTTCATTCTAATAATTAAAGTATATTTATGCACTGTTCTCATTGATCTGTAAATAATCATTGTTTTAAGGATCTTGGTGTTCTATGAAAAAGTAAACACATTAATTTTACACATTTTTGTGTTACTAAATATATGAAATTTTTGTTCATGTGTGACCAAGTTATTTTTCATTCTAATGATTAAAGTATATTTATGCACTGTTCTCATTGATCTGTAAATAATCATTGTTTTAAGGATCTTGGTGTTCTATGAAAAAGTAAACACATTAATTTTACACATTTTTGTGTTACTAAATATATGAAATTTTTGTTCATGTGTGACCAAGTTATTTTTCATTCTAATGATTAAAGTATATTTATGCACTGTTCTCATTGATCTGTAAATAATCATTGTTTTAAGGATCTTGGTGTTCTATGAAAAAGTAAACACATTAATTTTACACATTTTTGTGTTACTAAATATATGAAATTTTTGTTCATGTGTGACCAAGTTATTTTTCATTCTAATGATTAAAGTATATTTATGTACTGTTCTAATTTACCTGTAAATAAATAATTGTTTTATGAATCTTGGTGTTCTATGAAAAAGTAAACATATTTCACACATTTGTGTGCAAATGGTAAAGCTGTTAGAAAGGTTGTTTGATCTATCTTACCAAACAAAGCATCAACTTAATATGAGGAAGTTTTATTCCTTCATTAAGAAAAATATGCTGAGTATGAAATGTCAACTTTATTTGTAAAAAATATGCAAAATTGGTACCTTCTTAGAACACACAAGACACAAGATGGCGCTTATTTTAGTAAATAGACCAGATGGCAGATGGCGCTACAGGAATTGTTTATGTTTATAAACCTATTTTGTTACATAACTAACTGAACAAGAAAGTAAAATTGGAACAATAAATAAAATGGTGGATAGGTACGTTTTTCATGCAAACATTATCTAGAGCATTTATAAATTTCAAAGTTTTATCCACCAAAACAGTTGTTTACTTATCTTGGGATTTACAAGGTAAAAATAGTATTAAAGTATTCATCTTTACACATTTTTTGTTCCTTACATGAATTCATTGAAGTGTAAATTTTAAAGGTGAAAATTCATTACCTAAAATATCCTGGAATATGTTTGTTTGGGATTGCTGTTGCTATAACACTGGCAAGTGATTAAAACCTTAATAAAACTGAAAATCCTTAACCATTCAACATGATATATATATAGACATCTACTATATTTTTAATAAAGTACAATTTTAATGTATTTTGTGTTACATATTAGGTAAATCTTTTTAGGTAGGTATGTGTAATCTTTTTATGTAGTAGTACTTCCTCTGTTTGCAACTCTCCGGTTGCCACTGAGACCAGGGATTGTTGAAGGGGGTGAAACCGACTCCATGGTGGTCAATGTGGTGTTTAAAGGGGATAATGAAGCTCTGGGAATTGAAGGTTCAGTAGCAAAATTATAGAAAAGGCCAAATTAAGTGTAATGAACTTTTTAAGAACAGTTTAAGCTTATACCAAAAACAATCAATTAATGTTCGTATTTTCTCGCTAGGCGGTTAGAGTAATCCCAAACAAGCCAGGCCATTTCTCTCCCTAGGTTTGGACAGGTATAGAGAGAGATCTCAACCAGTTACTTCTCCCTAATAACTACCCCACCTCCCTTCACTGTTCTTTAAAGAAAACTTGGCTACCTAAACACATTCTTCTTCGAAGTCTTTCTTTTAAATATACACTAAAAAGTAAGATTAAAGATACTTGCTGCTTATATGCTATTCCAATGGGATCCACTACCTGAAATGACCTGCCACTTTTTTTACAATAGGACCTCAATTACATAGGCTATAGTATACAGTAATACAGTAATACAAATAATTTCGGAATTAGTTTAAGTTGTTTTAAAGTTGAAATGTAAATTTTTATTCTTTAGTATTCTATATTACACTCTCCATTAGCCTAAGACCGTTTCTTTTCAACAGCTAAATGAACTTGATTCCCGCTGACTTATCCCGTTTACCATAAAATCTGTGTACTTATTCCAATGCACATTAACCTAACTAATTGATTGATTAATAACTTAATCAATGTTTTCATATATATCAAAATAGAAACATTTACATTTGCTTCACCAAACATTTACATTTGCTTTTGTTTGAAGAAAATTTAATTCAAGTAAATTTAATTAAATTTCAAGAAAATTTAATTTAATGCAAGTTAAAGACGCTTTTAAATCTAAAACTTGTGCATGTATGCACATAAACAAAGCTTGTTGATAACTTCATGGGCACTGCCATCTTTTAAAACTCAAATAACAGATCCATCTCAGTTTTATCTATTACGAACCTTTTTTGGTTTGAGTGAATTTAGGAACAAACGATTTTTTTCATCAATCTCACCGATTTAACTGGAGGACTTTTGGAACTCTCAGTTCTCATAACTAGTTTTAAGCATTAAACAAGTTAAAATAAACGAACAAGCCCTGCATTTCTAATCTTAGGTATTTAAACTGTGACGGGACAAAAACTGAATTCAACCAACAGTCCGTTTCTTAAAAACGTTTGCTATATGTTTTACAATATTTTAAAAGACAGTTTTATTTACTTAGGTTGGTTCTACTCAATGCAACGCATCTTTGCGGAGGAAAAGAACATGGTATTGAAGCTTGCCTAAAATTGGAGAAAATTTTTCAAGATTCTAAACTAAATGGTGCTCTTGTTTGGTGACCACTTTCTTAATGTGGCATCAATCAAGAGCGTCTTTTGGTTGTTGTTAACATCAAGAGATGTCCTTTGAGTATTTTATAATTTACCTTTTTTTAGTTTTTGATAGCCCTCTTAAACTTGATTATCACCCCTGCATCTTTAAATATATGCTGTCTTTTTTCCTATTTGTTTTCTTAAGTGTTAATTGTTAAGTTAATTGACTTAATTGAATTAAGTTAACCATGAAAAGCACTAATTGTTCTAATTAACACTTGTTTATGTCCCTATGGAAATGGTAAGTTAGTAAGCTATATTCTCTCATTAGTTAATTAATGTTAATGTTTAAAAAATTATGTACATGTTTTTATGTTGATCTTGCGCTTAAATTTTCCCAAATTTAAAAAAAAAAATACACAAATTAGCCCTAAATTTTCACAAAATAGGCACCTCTTAAAAAACCTAGACAGACTGCTGAAAGAATAGACTCCGGAAAAGAACTAAAATTTTAAGATAATTAGAATTTTTTCTGAAATGAGGTTTAAAATGTTGAGGGGTATTGAATTTTCTTACAGCTGCATTGATTTCGTTCCAAAACAAAATAAGTTTCCAGCGCCAGTGTAAAATATTGTTCGGAAACAAAATTAATTAGTCGAAAAGTATTGAAATTCACCGGAATAAAATATGTTTCTAATGACAGGGTTGAATTCCTTTCTGGAATGAAATAAAAGTCAGTGTTAGATATCACTCTGGAACTAAACTAAATAGAACCATCATCTTTGATTTTCAAAGATGATGGAATCATCATCATATAAAATAACAAAGATCTGGGGTCATTTGGGAAGCCGCTGATCCAAAACGATGAAAATGCTGTGGGTCAGAAATTTTTTTCAGAAAAATCTCATCTTAGGTCGTCCCACCTTAAGGTCTTCCACCATACCAAGTTTCAAGTCTTTAGACCCGGTATATTTTGCTGTGCATATTGAGTGAGTGTATAGGTGAGTGGTAACTTTTATTACTATAGATAGTCACATATCGATGGTGAAGACGAGAAACCTCGTATCTCCAAAATCCCAACCTTTGCTGCGAGCGCTAATATCGGTGGAGTAGTTTGTAATAGGTAGGTAGTAATAAAAAAACTCAATTTTGAAAAAATTGGAGATACGAGGTTTCTCGTCTTCACCATCGATATTTGTTTGGAAGGTCTATTATCCCGTTGACTGTTCAGCTACCGTTAAATTAAGCGGCACAGCTATAGAACATTCAATGGGCTATGATAACGTTTTCGAATTCAGCAACACGGTTGACGGGATAATATGTAAGAACCGTTTGGAAAATCAAAGAAACATTTCAACTGAAATAAAATTCTTCAAATATTAAATTTTCAAATTTTTTAGCTTACACGTAATAACTTCTTAAAAAGTTCAACAGTGAAAACCCCTCTATGTGAAGGCCCATTGGCTAATAAGGGAAAACATCTGCTAGTGGACAGATGTCCGACAGTTCATTTAGCTATATATGAAATATATACTATTTTCAGAGTTGAGAATTAGTATAGATAAAAACACTGGTTTAATATTGCTTTGTAGTGTGAAAAACTGCTTATTTTACATAAAAAACAGAGATTTGTGTTACCATTATATATTAAGACATCAAAAACAAATGAAACATTACTATCGAAAATGTGTCGTAAAAAACACGTTTCATCTTCATGGCCGAAGAAATTATTTTAAAAAACACACCAAGAGTCAAGACTATAAAATCGCGTTAAAATCCTGAGCAGAAAGCTAATCTGAACCACGTTCCTCTCGCAGCCAGCGCATTATTATAATCAACAAACAATCATCTCCCCTACAGCTTCGCAGCCAGCGCAATTTATAAACAACCTTTTTCCGCTGCCGGTTCGCAGCCAGCGCAGTTTATAACTTTTTTGCCAAGTGATTCTCGCCAAATTGGAACTCGGCGCATGCGCAAAGAGGTGTTTTCCATCTCCCATAGCCAGCCAGCGCAATCGCCAGACGCTAGTGGTCTGGGATCCGTCCCCGTAAAAAATTTGGGTTTATCTAGAGGATTTTAACTAATTTTTTGTGTAATTTAGATTAAATGTAGTTGGAATAAGCATTAAATTTTGTGACCGAGTGACACAAAAATATCTTCGACAGCCAGGGGTTGGACCACAGTGATCTAAACCAGTTGAAGTTTTCAAATAAAAAAAATGTTGTATACTAACTGGGTTCTATATTTCAGATGTCACTTTACATCAACCAAGGTTTGGAAGAATTCTTTCCAGAAGAAAAGATGGAAATTATTGCTGAACCAGGACAATATATGTGCGCTTCTGCATACTTACTGTGTGCCAAGATCATTGGGAAAAGGATTAAAACTATAAGAGAACCAAGTAAAAATTATAAATGTTAGAGTTCAAATAGATATTTTTTGTTTGCTGTAATTTTTTTCTGGAGGAATTTTCTCGGATTTTTCAAGCAAAAGGTAGACGACTGTACTAATAAGTTTAATTTTTATTATTTTCAGGCCTTCAAAGAAAAGAATGCCTTTACTACATGAACGTTGGATTAAATACAACTTTTTACTTTCTTAATGTCCTCAATTTCCAAAACCATGGGTTTGGAATGGCACCACTACTGGTAATTATGACGTTACTTGCGTTCATGGGAAACATGTATATTTAAATTATTATTTTTCAATGAAAGGTCCCGGTATAAAAACTATGTTTTATACTTAAGTGCACTGTCCCAGTTAAAGAGAAATTAACTAGTATAAAAAAACTAATTATAAAATGAAATAAATTTTTGAAATCTTACCTATTTTTTTTTTTTTTTTTCATTTTCTTAAATGATGACCCAGATCATTCGTTATAGTTCTAGCAATTTACCAAAAAAGGAGATTTTTTAAAAATTGGAAATTGGTTGCATGGTTGAATATAGAGAAATGACTTTAAATATAAAGTATAACCCCTTAAAAATATCTTTAATATTCGAGGAGAACCAGAGAGTTAAAAAAAAAACAGATTTTCCGGAGCTATAAAAAAGTTTGCAAATTTGGAAGTTAGGGGAGACCACAGTTGGCATAGTTTTTTCAAAATGTATTGTAACTTTTTTCTGTTAAATTTTGAGAGATTTTATAGATTGTTAGATATTTAATGCTGTGAGTAGATTAACCTTTGGGCTAAAAATACAGACATAATTCATTTTTTAATATACATGGTTAATTAACCTAAAATTTAGTTTAAAAATTAGCCCTCAACTCAGCCAACTCGCCCCAGACCCGGGGTCAGTAGTTGGCATGACTGGGGGACAGTACAGCTACATCAGACTAGCTGAATTCTGGGTGACAGCAAGACCCTCTCTATACGTGGCCTTACAACTCGGACGAGTGACGTCATACGTCGGGTGAAATCAGTGGATTTGTTATCTCTTTAAAGGCTGAAGTAATGCTGTTCTGAAAACTCAAAATCTTTTGTTTAACATTAATGTGGTGGTACTCAATCAGTAAGTGAAAGGTGTGTGACTTGAAAGATAGGCAGTCAAAAGATTTACTTCCCGCAGAGTCGAAAGGAGGCGGAGAGGAGGGAGGCGGTGCCTTGCAAGTTGTGGGGAGCCACTTGCAGCTCCATAGACTGCGTCACAGACGGCCACGCCCCCGAAATGGAAGAAGGAGAGCACTTCGTCTTCTTCAACATGGGAGGCTACTCCCACTGTTTCGCCAACAATTTCAACGGTTTACCACCGCCCAAGTTCTACTACATCTTCTCGGAGCACAGTTGGTGAGTTCCTACTGTATGGTCTTGGAACCCTTTATTGGCTTTGACTTTATTGTCCATACTTAATAATAATAATAATAATAATAATAATAATAATAATTTTATTGGCAAAAAAAAAGCTTCTCGGCCTTTTGGCTAAGATCAAAATGTTTATTGTCCATACTTAAAGGTGGTGCCACGTTACGGAAGTCAAAACGGGCCTGGAAGTGAAGTCACTTCTGGAACACTACGTCCTTCCAAAGTCGGGCTAAGCCCCCTTTTTTAACCCCAGGACTCAAACGTACCCTCTACTTATTATAACATAAATTCCTGTTGAGGTGGGCATGTAGGGGTCGTATAGAGGCTTCGCTTATGTAGTGGCTACGGGTAGTGGGGGTTGCAGGGTGTTTCAACAAAAATGTTTCACAGGGTGTTTCAACAAGTCCACTCCATCTCTGCACAAAAGATTTCTTGCGTGGAGTACATTACAAATGCCCTAAGAGGCCATTCATTAATTACGTAAGGATGATTTTGGCAATTTTTGACCCCCCCCCTACCCCCATGTAAGGGTACGTAAGATTTTTCAAACCCCTCCCCCTATTCTTACGTAAGATTCCCTTTCGTTTGTCAAAATAATAAAATGTTAGAAAAGGATCAGGTTTGACGTCTATTTTTCAACAGATAAGTAATATTCTTACTGTCAACTACATATTACCATTATATCATTATCTCTAGTCTTAGGAATACCATTTATTATTAATTTATTATTAACAGTAATTATTAACTTGGAAAATCTTACGTAAGAATGGGTTTGACCCCCCCCCACCACCCAAGTAAGGGTATGTAGAGATTTTCCCGACCCCCCCTCCGGACCCTTACGTAATTAATGAATGGCCCCTAATAACTATTGGTACTCTACCCTAGATAGCACAGTAAGACTGAAGTAAGATTGAATCAAGCTAGAGCTTCAAAAACGACGCAGTTTAGCTGGTTTTAAAGTAGAAAGTTGTACCACGTCCAGCTTGAATCCTATCTTGAATAATGGTTTCTTTCAATCTTGGAAATTCAACCCCCTTTTTTAGCTGGAAATTTCAATGATTTTCCAAGTTTGAAATTTGTGTTTGCTTAGGTGGATTTAAGGTAGAAAGTTGCCCCAGTTATTGCTTATTCATTTTTAGTGCTTCTTTTTTTTGTATTACATTTCCCTCCCGCGTTATATTATTCCGCGCCTCAGAGTTTATTTAATTCTTTATTGAGTACATTTTCAAACGACTTTTTTTCCCTTTGAAAAATATGGCGTCATTTCGACTAAAACTTCCCTCATTTCATTGCGCGTGCATGCATGCAAAAGGGTGTAGTTTTAACTACTTATTAGTCTCAAACAAAACCAAATAACCGTATGCAAGTTTTCCCATATACGCCTTTTTTTTTAAAGCGAAAACAGGGAAGTCATACATTTTTCTGCTCCAGTTTTCTTGAAAACTATGTGTAGTAGATTTTAGGGCAGCCATTTTTTATGTATTCCACACAAGCATTAATTCAAATATGCAGGAATTGGGAGGACTTTCTTAACACCCTGTTTATGTCTTTACATTTTCTTCTATTTTTGGGTTATTATTATTTGAAATATTGAAACAAAACTTTTCAGGTATGAGGAACCCAACATGTTTCCATTGGAAAACTTCTTTAAAGATCTTAAAGCCGAAAAACTCGAGGCTTTCCTGAAGGTAAGGGAGCGGATCAGATCGGGATCAGAGATTCTTTAGGTTCTACCATTGAATGTAGTGGCTTTACCTCCTTGGCACAGGTGTGACAGTATATTGACATATTTTCACCTTTTTTTCAAACTGTAAGACTGAATGAGACGAATAAATAAATGTTTTCCTCATCGTTTGTGACTTGAAATTTGACAGAAGCGCAATTTAATCCAGCAAACCTTAACTATCCTATTATTAATGAAGAAATGTTAATGATTTGTAAATTAAGGGATTTTCTATTTGTTAAATAAATAAGTTGATTAAAAAACTGATATTTTCCCCCATTAATCTTTTTTTTTAACCTCCGTTCAAGATCCTTTATTATTTATTTGTATTAGAGATTAAATCATTGTGTGATCATGTAAGATTCTTTCGAGAGAGATGAAAAAGCACTACCTCAACTCCATCGGGCAACGCAAACAATATCCTGATATGACTAACGAAACTTTTAAATTTATAATACCTAATCCTAATAGTCATTAGAATGAACCAATGGCGTGAAAAAAATCTCACTTGAATCTTGTGCTCACAAAACCCAAAAACATTTAAAACAGAAGAAGAATTTTGAAACTTAAAAGTTTAATAACTCCAAGAAATTAATTCGAATTAAAAAAAACTACATTTTTCTCTGCATTTTACTATTTTCTGCATTTCCAGGGAAGACATATGCTTTTTCTCTGATTTGTAAGACTTTTGTTGATGTATTAAATATTTATTATTAATCTGCGCACAGTGATAGTGTGAGTGTGTCCTGATTTATATATAGTACGGTCGACTCCGTTTAATGTCATCATTTTTGTCCAAGAGTAGAATGATAACAATACCCATTGATAATAATAAGTGATTTGATACTAGAAAGTTACTAACAGTGAAACTAGAGTCTTGCCATTAAAATCACAACTATGTAGTCTTAATAGAAGTATTTAAAACGATTCCCTAGTTTGAATTTTGAAAATTATACATTCTTCAAGAAAAATATGAGAGTGGGACATATATTACTAATAAATTAAACACTCACTTTGTATGTTAAGGTAGTAAAATTGGAAAAACGGAACGGAAAAAACGGAAGTTTTTAGGGGATTTCCCGAAATTTTGATAATATTAAACGAAATGTTGATCACATAAAACGGCGCATTTTACATTAATTTAAATAGGAAATAAAGGGACCGGTCAATTTTGATCCCATTATCCGATTTATAACATTAACCGCGATCATATTAAGTGGAGTCGGTCGACTAGTTTGAAAAAACTGGTCATTATTGTATGCAGCAAAGATCGCAAAGAGCACCCGGGGGAGACGTTTTCTTTCTGTAGTGCTGCCATCTATTAAGAAGAGCTGAAACACTTCAACAGTTAAATGTAATTAATCTTGGGGAGCATATAAGGTCATAACAGTCTTTCTACGGGAGAGGTTTAGACCCCAATTTTTTTTTACACACATGAAAAGTAACTAGTTTACGGGCTAATTTGGTTTGAATAAAGTATGTGAGAACCTAACAGGTGCCTAATAATTTTATCTCTCCTTTTTTTGAACGAACTTATTTAACCGTTTAAATCAGGGCCGTATCCAAGGGGGGGGTTAGGGGTTCAACCCCCCCCCCCCCCCGAAATTTTGACATCAGTTATTATACTGCTATTTTTCTTGTCTCACAAGGAGCGATATCCTCTTCGGGTATAACCCAAAAAGGGTCTCAAAATGAGTCAAAACTCTACTTTTAAGGGTAAAATTTCCAAAATTTTTCTGGGGCAGGACCCCCAAACCCCCTCAAAATTTTGAAATCTTTTAAGTGTATACGGTTTTTCCTTCAAACTTGTGTGATTTACAAGGAGTGGTCCTCTTTAATGTAACCTAAAGTGTCTCAAAATGAGTTAAGATGCCACTTTTAGGGGAAAAATTCAAAAACTTTTCTGGAGTAGGAACCTAAAAACCCCCTTAACATTTCGCCATTTATTACAATATATCTTCTTTTTACCTTGAAAATTCGGCCGCTTACAATGAGTGGTGCTCTATGGGTGTAATCTAAAGGGTCTCAGAAATGAGCTAAAATACTCTTTTGAGGGGCAAATTTCCAAACATTTTCTGGGGGAGGACCCCTTTTACTTCGAATTCCTATTGTCTATACAATTTTGAAATTTAGTGCATCAAAATTTCAATCCAGTGTTGTCATCTAAAACTTAACATATAAAAGTAGTAAGGAGGTACCTCAGAAAATATTTGAGTCAACCCCCCCCCCCGAAACAAAAGTCTAGTTACGGCCCTGGTTTAAATAACGCAGTAATTTCAGATATCAGTTTTTGCGATGAAACCCTGGCGTTTATTGCTCCATGCTGTTGACCCTATTATGTTAGCACACTGCCCTATTAATTTAGAAAAAAAAATCGTAGATTTGCACAGATTTCAAACTTTTGGTAAATAATTACTGAAACCTGAAACACAAAAGTAATGGTTATTCCCATAGAAGTAGGAAGGAAGGAAATCCTATCCCCTTAGAAGTAGGAATATAGATAATACAGGTCATTAAGCAAAGGTCTGGGGTGTTCCTCCAAAAAAAAATCTGTGAAATTTGAACTGTAAAAGTTGTGTATTTTGACTTATTTTTTGGATATTTGGGACTGGAACTAGTTGATATGATACCGGCTGTGCTGGCTAGGGGAGACAGGGGGAAGTGTCTCCCTGCGCCCTTTTGAAGAGATACTTTTCTACATTTGCCAATCGTCGCGTTCCACAGTGCCAAACGCATACCGCATTTATATTTTGATAGCCACGTATACAAGCCCGACTGAGGGATGTAGTACTTAAAAAAAAATTACAGAGTGAATTGCAAATCTTACCTGCCCATAACAAATGACTATACATATTTTGGGATTTTTTATATTTCGACTGGTGAGCTATAGTTAAAGGAGCCAGGAGAAACCCTGAGTAACAGCAGTAATTATTCAGTTAGATTTAGGTGGATATCAGGAGACTATTAAAATATTTGATGTGACATATTCTAATTTATCAAATGAATTCTAAACATATTTAAATAAATATCCCCTATTTTAATTCCCTGATTTTGGTGAAATTCCTTTCTAGGCAATAACAGAAATAAAAACAAATTATTGAAGCAGCATGAAGCTAGGTAAAACTATACTACTTTTAAAGCTAACTCATCCTAGTTACATATTCGGATTTACGAGAATTCTGTGTGTTTTCCTTATCCTATACTTACTTTTTTTGCTATAGCCAACAGGTTTTTTTTAGAGTACAACGCATTCAAATATACTAGCGATTTTGTTCATGTTAAAATACCTCATCTCCGAAAATTCCATAAAATATATTTATTTTAACCCAAAATGTAGTTATCCAAGAAAGAAAATAATTAAAAAGGTATTAAATATTTGGGGTCATCAGGAATTCCCAACACACATTTATAGCATCTACCAAATTCATTATGGTGAGATATAAAAAAAATTCTAAACTATCAAAGAATGGTTTTTCCATTTTTTAAAATAGTGTCACTTAAAATCTAATACAGTAGTATCTTTCTTTATCTCGAACTTAGAAACCTCGAAAACCTTTATATCACAAAAAAAAAATACCTTTCCCCTTGAAACACTTATAAATTTTCCTCTTTTCTTCGTCGTTGTCACAAGAACTCCATATCTCGAAATTTTTTCGGGTCCCTCCGATTTCGAACCGTATAATAAAAATCTAATATTAAAATTTTAAAGCAATCAAAACATCTCAACTAGTGAACTACTAGTATTGCTTGAAATTGTTTTCCATTTAAAAAAATTGTAAAGTGACGCAAATAAACCAACTCTTAACAGAAAATTAAGTTTTTAGGTTTGCATTAAGAATTATTTTGGCGGCACCCTTTCGCCCTTAGTGCTCCGCACTCTGAAGGTATCCACATGATATCCACTTTTTCGCCGCAGAACCAGTGCTGTAACCGGACTTTTGTTTCGTGGGACTCAACGTTAGTTCTAAGGTATCTCCATTAGTAGTACTTTGTATAGTATTGGAAACTCTTGTAACTATCGGACCTGATGACTGTTCATCCGGACTGTTTTTAGCTTACACATGTGAGCCATCCTTGTGAGATGTTCCTTTCAACCAGAGCTATCAGTCTCTAGCTAAATTACTTTTATAAAACTGATTTCAACTGAAAACTGAAACTGATTTCACCCATAACAAAAGTTTGGTTTCTAAGTTATAGTTAAAAAATACAGATTCTGTTTTACAATGAATTATGGGCTTAAAATGGGACTGGGGGTAAGTTGAACAAACATATCAGACATTTTTCAGTAAAGGATCATATACCTTGGACCTAAGGAAAGCAGTGTATCTTGGACCTGTCTAAGGTACACATACCTTAATTTGCTAAAAAAAATCACTATGCTGAACTTGTAGTGCGCTCTCTGGTGGAGGACCGCAGCAGGCGGGAATTCCGCCTGTAGAGTGGTCTTTGACGAATAAAATCATAGCTGGCGAGGCACGTGGGTTGCAACTGTAACCATGCCCTTGCCCACCAGTCAACCTGTAAACACTTAACCGTGTAAAACCGTGCTTTTTCCCTCTGAGATACAATAAACCATTTTCATATTTTCCACCATCAATTCATTGTTTTTATTAATTACTAAAAACTTTTATTACTTTAATTTTATTTATTTTAAAAGCAGGATTTAGTTTTATTACTAAACTAATTTTAAGTGAAATCTATAACTTGGTGATAAAAACAGTGTTCTAAAAAAACGTTTATGCTGAAAAGTGCGGCCACTAAATTTGTAAGCATATACATCTGGGTGGTTCAATAAAAACTTAATCCATGAGTTTTTCACAAACATTTTATTAAATTTATAAATGTTCCACTAAACATGCTTCAGCAATACTACTCATAGTTGACCATAAAAGTCCTATCTCAGAAGTTCTCTCTCTAGTTCGTATATGAACTATTTTATAAATACATTTGAAAATATTCAAACCACGTTTTATCAAATATTAAGTCAATGAAAAGATCTAGACAGATCTATAAAGACAGGGTCTACATCTAGACAGTGTCGGAACCAGGGGGTGGAACTGTGGAAAGTGCCCCCCATGGACCCAAAAAATCACTCATAAGTACGAAAAAAAAAAGTCCCAAAAAATACTCAAAATTAGTTAAAACTGACTTTTACAGGTCAAATTTCAAATTTTTTTCTGGGGGAGGACCCACATACCCCCCAGCGGTACCAAATGGGGATCTTGAGTGATACTTTTTAGAAAATCTCCAAAATTTTGACATTTTTCTCAAAAGGTAAAGGTGATGGTCTGAAAAAGCCTCCCCCCCTTGGAGCCGTGCTGGATCCGCGCCTGGATCTAGACCTAGAGCCTTCCACATAAAGATTTTAAATATTAGGATGCAGAAAAAAGTGTTGGACAGGTACTTGGAGAAAGGGGCCATTAGGTACCTTCTCTGGAATTCCGGAGGCAATGTAACGTAGAATAATTCAACAGAATATTTTGACACTTCAAAGTCGATCTTCGGCGGTTGATACGAAGGTTAGGTCTAAAAAATTTGGTTGCTCCAACAAAATTCGAAAATTTGGGCAATTTCTTTACAACAGCGACCCACTTACCTGTCCGCTTTCGATCTGAAGAATGTCGGTAAGGAACCACTGTCGGTAAGGAACCACTGGGAGGTGGGGGTCTGGGGGTCTTATTCCATTGGAAAATATTTTGAATTCTAGTGAGATAAAAGCAATTCTAAGCGATTTATTGGGGATTCTAGTGGGGATACACAGCTCACAGAGCGCAACTGCTCTTGTGTGTCCCAGAAATGTTTTCTCTTAAAAGAAGAGCTTTAACTCATTTCTGGATACATGGATAACAGGGCAGGTCCTGAAAACACTCAAGAATGTTAAAGGAAAAAAAAAACAGCCAAAAAGAGGCCTTGGATACGTCCCGGGGCGTAATCAGAGGGGGGATTTGGGGATATATCACCCCCGAAAGTCAGAAATTTTTCTTTTTGTACCATAGAAAAGGACTTAATTTACCCCATATCCTCTTCCGAAATTTTTTTCCTGGCTACGGCCCTTCTCTTGCTGGCACGTTCCCCCGTGCTACCCCCCAGATGCCGTCGGCAGTTCTGGAAGGACGGAACGACGGAAGAAGCAAGAGAAGAGCCGTCGAAGTTTGAATGGGACACGTGACCATCTACCTAGCGCGCATGCGTACGGCGGCAGGCGAAACAGCGAGAGAAGAGCAGACGATCGTAGATGTCAATAGAACTCCAAATCAGGAACTTCTAATTCCGTGATTCGCTCTCTCGGTTCTGTGGAAAAATTCCCGCCAAAGAGTGGAATAGTGCCGAAACTGTGAACGATTGGATTTGTTTCGAGGTTACTGTGTTTTGCCCCTCTTTTGTGGATTTATTTATCAAGGAATTTCACTCAGTGCGCATTTCCCGGGTCACCACGAGGATGGGGCTCCTCTTGGAGATTACCTGTTCCTCAGACGGGTCTTGAAGACCATACTTCCGGTAAGTAAAAAATGCATCTTTATCGAACGATAAGTGTAAGCTTTTTTATGATTGGGGACGGAAATCGAGCGTCGTCCTCTAATTTTTTCCGATTTTTTTTTTTATGAAAAGTTTGCGCAACCTTGAAATTAATTTTCATTTTAACTGCTTTGAATTTAATTTGATTAGTTTTAAAAATAACTTTACAAAGTTGAAAAGCCTTTAAAAAGCAAAGAAAAACGACAACATATTTTAGTCTCATGAAAAAGTTCTGATTTAGTTTAGGAGAAAATTTATGTTTTTTTTCTATTTTATGAGGAAGAGAAAAAATTATGAAAGGGGGAAAACAACAAGCGCCGCAACTTCGGACATTATTAAAAACGGCCGAAGTTGCCCGTAACATATACATTCAGTTTTTTTACAGTCAGAGTTTTTTTTAGCCGATATTTTTCCAGTCACGTGTGGTGCGACCCTCTAATAAAAAAAAGTTTGTTGCCTCCTGCGTAAAGGTGACAAGAGACAGTCAGATAAGTTGACAAATAAGTTGTAAACATTGAAAAAAAATTATCAAATAAATATTTTTATCGCTTGTCCATTTTGCTCATAAAATAAACTTTTCGTTTAATTTTCTTACGTAGGTACTGAATTATATATTTTTCAACTAATTTGGGTAATTTTATTTTCCGTATTAACATGTACTGATCAAGTTTCGTCCACCAAGAATCTTATGTTTTCTACTAAATCGTCCGTCATTCTCAAATTTTAATCGGTAAACATGTAAACAACACATGTTGACAACCAGGTTGGTAACCCAGTTGATCGTCTGTAGTTCTCTTTAGATTCTTAGAATTTTACTAGCAGGCATATTCTTATATCTATCGAAAAATAAGGTTGTTTACATCAAATGTTTTAGCTTTTTCATTATAAATTATCATATCGAAACCCCGTTTTACTTTCATGTACTAAACAGTTTTATTACTTTCACAAAATCCTACACAGACCATAATGAATCTATATTCGTATTAGGTTTTTACAGGTATTTTGATGACTGAATTCTCTCTATATTGTTGTTTAAATTTATAACAATTTTCAAAAGTGGGAAAACTACATTAACCTTAACTCGCGTTCTCTAACTATCATCTGCTAACTTCTATTATGCTTTATTTTGCTGAAAATATTATGTAATTTCCAGACGTTTTAAATATAAAACTAATAGAGAAAGTGTTCATTTAATATATTTTTGTTTTATTTTATGTTGAAAACAATTTATATTCCGTGCTTGGGACGAGTTTGAAAATTACGTAACGTTGATTCGAATTCTTTTATGAAAATAGTACTATTATTTCGCAGATAATTTGAAATTCTCCAACACGAAGTACATTAAACGGTTCAATTTAAAACACATATTTCAAATTAATCTTTTTTTTTCTTAAGGTCGGGTATCTTCTGTTCATGTTCTATAATTAACTAGTTAGTCTAATTTCAGCAGGTTAATTTTGTTAGTTCTTTACGGCTTATGTTTTAAATAATTCCCATTTCCAAAGGTACACAAAATATGGAATTAAATTATGATGAATAGATAAATATCCGAACTTTTTTTTATCCGAATACGTCCTTTGGTTCCCCGAATAAATTCCACAGTTTTGGGATGGTAAAACTGAGTAAAACATAAAATTTCACGTGCAGGTGGATGATTTAATTACTCCCTTTTCGAAATTTCCGAACGCACCTAATGGAAGAGAATTATGGAAATGTTTGCCAGTATGCAACATAATGAATGTATTTGTATGAATTAAAATGATAGTTCAGACTTTTATTTTTTTGAAAAAATTTGTGAATGTCCCCTTATTTCCAGCTAAATAACCAGTAATTCTGGGTCATTTTACCTTTTATAAAGAGATTAACGTTTTAACAGACGAACCAAATCCTCGTGGAAGCAGCCGTCTAACGTGCTCGAAATAAACTGGTATATGAATCCGTTCCCCTAGTAACCTTTCGCACATTTTTTCGCTCACTGGTCATGCAACTGTGAGCAGAGAGAGATAGATCTTATCGAAGCCACACACCGAAATAAAACTTCATATCTTCATCTCTCTCATTGGAATTCATTAAATTTCCAAGTAACATCACCGTCGGTAAATCACAAAATTCTGGCAGGTCTTTTCGTTCCTTCACTTTTTTTTGTTTTAAATATGGCGCTTTTTTCGTGGTTTTGAATTTCGCCTGTCGCTGGTTTTTCAGGTTTCTCTACCACCGGCTGTTGGACAGATGAGATGCGGCTCTAGTTTTTAAGGCTTCTAGTGTCGTGGTGAAACGTGAACTAGAAACACAGCTTTACTAGCGTCTGTTGCAGTCCAGACTTAGATTTTCTAATAGTGCATACAAAAATTTAATATTAAGAATTATGTCGTAAAATAGGCTCTAAACATTTTTTAGCTGGCGTATTTGTGAAAAAGAGACCTCAATTATTTGTGTTATTCATTTTGTCTTAGAATATTGGTCTTGATACTATTGTCTATTGTCTTGATACTATTGTCATTTTTTTAGCATTTTTTTAGATTTAGAAAAATAAATCTTTAAACTATCGTATTACAATCTTGATTCATAGCATATTTGAATTATGTAAGAATTTCTGGCAAACTATTTTACAAAGAGACGTATTTTGACAAATTGAATTGGCTTAAAAATATACTAATTACTTTAATCCATTGGTTCAAAATTCGATAAATCGTTTATGTAGAATCGAGAATTAAAAAAAAATTTTAGCTGAGAGAGAAATATTATGTATAGAAACATGTACCAAATGACCAAAAAGAGTAGACCACTACAGAGATTATACAGATTGAGTAGCCAGGGTAAAAATGATACCAATATACCGAACAATTGTATATCTAAAACTTTCCTTTCTCCGTTCAATATTTTTGTTAAAAATCCAGGAACTGTTACTGTAATGGTTTTCTGTGGTCTCAGAAAATTTATTGAGATATTTTTTTGTACATAGAAAGTAATTTTATCTGTCATAAACGTGAGGGTTCATGTTCGTGAAAAAGAGAGAATTCCTAAATTGCTACGAATTCTCCGTAATTTCTACGGATACCCTTCCATCACCGATGTGGCGGGAAAAAAACGCAGATTTAACGTAATAGATTTAACATCGCGGCTAATGACTGGGTCTGCTTAAAATCCTGTAAAATTAAAAGCTTTCTCTCCCATTCTCGAAAATTGTATGAAATAAACACTCCCTTTTCAGATCGTGTGGCACGGTAATCAAAACTCCCGGCGTTTGCGAACTCATCGGGCGCTGCAAACAACCACCACGTGTGTGAGAAATTTGAAAAATATTTTCAAGAGACAAAAATTAAGCTACCTCTAAAAGAATCAGAAAACCTGCCGAATGACGGGGATTTCGGATTTTTGGTTTTTCGGATAAAGGAAAAATATTCATAGGAGATATGAGGATATGGAGTTAAATAAGTAACCAGTATGTTTAAAGAACTGTATTAGGTGGATGTTTATAAAGAAGATAAAAAAAGATTGCAAAAATTCAACGATAGTAATTCTCTGTTGAATTTTAGGGCAATATTAGTAATAATTTGGAATGGGTACAATTCAAATCAATAACTTTTGTTTAACACATAAATGACATATTTACACGCGTTTCCTAAGGAGAAGTATGCATAATAAAAAGCAAGGATTATTAGTTTCTTATCCCTTATCGATCAGAATCCGAGATATCATAGTACGGCTTCCCTCAGATCCTCAGAAGCTGGAAGGCCTTGAAGAAAGTGGATTGTCACAAATGATTTTCATTGTTGCTACCACAACTTTAATAAAACTTGAGTGACAAACACGACTCGGGTTTCTTTTTATTCGTGTATTTGACTTTTTCATTCCGGATCTTCGCGTTTGAAATGATAAAATCGTCACATTTGATTCAGCTGCGTTTTATGAGAGTTGGTGTGTACATTCTGTTTTACATTCTTGGGTTGTTTTTTAAAACACCTTCATCTGTGGTCACGTCTCTGTTGTTTAGAGATATATATTTGTGTGGGATGAATTTAGATGTAGTTCAGTCGGACAATAGTAATATTTTACTTAGAGGTTGAAAAATAATCTAAAATGCAAAATTTACAGTAAATTAACAGAACTAGAATACCTTCTTAAGGAAAAAAATATATGCTTTGAACTCAGTGTAACATCATGGGACGAAATATTACTGCTATTCGTTCGTTTTGACTACATTTCTCACCATTTTGTTAACATGCTTTGACTTATTTTTTAAATTTTTATTGTGGTAATTCTAGAAATAAACTTACCTAACTAATTAATTACATTTTTACGTAAAATTTTATATTTAATTTATTGTGATAATTTTAATTTTTTATTTGGATATTTTTAATAAAACCAAAAATACAACTGATTAAAATACATATTAATTAATAGAAATAAAGTGTTGAAAACATACTTTGGAACCTAAAAGTAACACGTTTTACCAATACATTTTTACTTGTCGAAACTTTTAAGGTATACCTATTATTAAAAAGTTAGTCCAAAGAAAGAAACAAAAAATGAATGAATAGATAAAGTAAAAAGTTATGAAATATTTTTTACTCTTTTCTGAAAAAGTTCCATGCATGATTTTTTTAATAAATAATTAAACAGATTTTCTCAAAAAACACTTTCGAAATTATTCTGAATCTGTTTTATTAAAACCCTTTGAAACCAGAGATAAGTTGAGAGGGAGGATACGTATTTCCAAAATATTGTCAGGGTTGGTAAGGTTAAGCATTGTTCGATAAAAGGACTGTTAAGTATACTCCCGTTTATTTGTTTTGTTTATGTATGGAATTTTTAAAATATTAAAGAAACAATTCTTAAGATTTTTATAGACTACTGAGTATAATTAGAAAGTCTGTTTTGTTTGAAAGACGGCTGTACTGTAGAAGTAAGTCGTGGTAATGAGAAAGGAAATATTAAACGGTTACCAATAGCAACCACCAAAAACACAATTACTACTATTTTTTTTTCTTTATTTGAACTCTGTACTGATTAGAAGATTAATAATTATTGCTGACAGTTTTGTTAGATATCAGCGTATATGTGTACAAAATATGTCTGTTATAGAATTGGAATTTTAAACACATTGAACAAATAAACTAATAAAAATTAAAAATGAAGAAAATTTAGTATTTTTTTATTTTAATTACTAGGGGGCCTGCCCCCTGCTCGCTATCGCTCACCAACCCCCGGAACTGCTTCGCAGTTCTTTTAAGATCGCTTCGCGATCTCAGTGAGCTAAGCTCGCTTGTATAATTTACCAACTCTAATGAAAACCCTTATCCAATCTAAAATATTTTATTTCTCTTATCACTAATTTATTAGAAATATTTTCTCAACCTGTTAAACAAATATTGAAAAATATTAATTTTTCCAGAATGAATAAACTATCCTCCCTTAAACATTTAATAACCACACGAACTTAAAAACGCATTCAATCTAATTAACTCTTAAAACAATGACTAATCTAACAATGAGCTAATAATAATCAGAAAAACACGCAACTTCCAAACAAAAATATCCACCCTTCATCCGAATTATATTTATTTCTCTAGTACTTCAAAAGCAAAAAATAGTTGAAAACATAGTTATCAAGGAAGTCTACTAACAATCACTAACAAACTAAGAGAAAAAAACGTGCACCAACAAAACTTTTAAATATCCGTGCTCGCGACAATCTAGTGAACCGTCAAAAATAAACTTAAAAAATCTCCAATAAACATTAAACGTGTCTGATGAAGACCTAGTAAAACTATGAAAAAAATGAAACTTTGATGCTTAATAATTCCAAAACTAATTCGAATATTTCAAAGAATTAAACGCTAATCTTTTTCTAAAAAATAAGAGCTTAAGTGGTTAAAAAATCATACTCCTGTTGTGATTAGTTTTTCTTTTAGATCGAAAAAACCGAAAAAGTAACAAAAATTTCGAAACTTTAAAAATTAATTACTTCAAACCTAATTCGAAATTCGAAAAAAGGGCGACGTAGTGCACATCTTCAGATATCAGAGTATGAGGTTGCAAAAAATCAAAGCTCTGCTGCTAATAGTTTTCGCTGAACGCGATTACGCGGCGAAAAAACAAAAACTTCAACTTTGACCTTAAAAATACCCCAGAACTAATAATCACATCAATTAGCTTTTTATTCGAAATTATTCTCCAAACATTCCTCTACAAACTTTTCAAATTTCATAAATTTCTGTCAAGTAGTTTTTGCGTTGTGAGAGGTCAAAGAGTTCAAAAATAAAAATTTCTGAAACAGCGGCGGCGGCGGCGGCGACAGCGGTGACCGTTACTTTTTTTTAATATAGAGAGAAAATACGTATTTTTTTCGGTATGGTCATCTTTATCATTTATTTTAATCATTTTGGAATTAAATTCTTTTGAATTAAATAGGGTCAAATTGATTTCAGATTGTCTCGTAATATAAAACTAGGGAAAAAATAGTATGAATATTATATAGAAACACATAAATGTTATATATCTATTAATTAAATGTTATGTTTCTTTATAATTTTTTGAGTAATGATGAAAATATATAGGGGGCTTTAAACAATAAAACCGGTTTATCCCTTCGAAACCTGAGGTGAGTTTTAAATAGAGATTTCACAAATGGAGTAGGGCGATCTAAGGCGTGAATGGGTATGCCAAATAAAATGGGAATTACGTAAATAAGCTTTAAAGGAGTGGTAATATGAGATAGTTTGAAAATCCTCTTAGTTTGGAATCAGTGGCTTTAAGCCATTAGAGTAAGTTGCTATCTCTTTGTTATGGGACAAGTTAATCCTACAACTCTTTTTGAACATTGGCTGCCGTTAGAAATTTTTTTTAAAGTATTGGGTTAAACTGCGACGTTTGAAAAAAAATAAAACTCTAAGGGGACATCCATAAATTACGTGAGGTGTTTTTTTTTCCAAAATCTGGATCCCCCCTCCCCCCTTGGTGAGATTTAGTGAGATTTTGCTAGACCCCCCTCCCCCCACGTGAGATTTACCTACAACTTTTTAAAATTGATTTTCCTTTCTCATACTTAAAAAACAAAGAAAATCGTATAATTTCTAACTTAAAAAGTTGACGTAAGATTTTCATCGACCCCCCCCTCCCCCCTTGGTGAGATTTTTCCAAACCCCTCCCCCCCTTTTTGACCTCACGTAATTTATGGATGTCCCCTAATGATGCTGCGTATATACTTCAAATGGCGTTATAATCTTTTTGTTCTTCAAATGGATACTGCATCAAAGAAAAACCTTTTATGACAGGTTATTTTTTTATTAGTGCAGTTCTTTATTTTGTTTGCCCGAAGAATTCAAAATTTTTTATTCATTAAATAGTTCAATCTTAGCAATCATCAGTGAATTTGGGGAGGAGTATTTAGAGGACAAGATACATTAAACTGTTTTTTTCAGAGTTGAGAGATGTATAAATTTCACTGCTAGTTTGATTTAACAGTATAGAGTATTTTCAATCACATGACTCTGCCTAACAACGGCCTTAGCAACGTTGTTTATTCGCCAAGTGACGTCATGTGCGAATGCTGCTATTGGATACTTCTATGTCCCGCCCCTAACAACAGCCTTAGCAACGTTGATTTTGTCCTCCAAGTGACGTCATGTGCGAATGCTCTATTAAAATAATTGCATCAAGTAAAGAAAATAAAGTAGGATATGAACTAGTATGTAAAACTTCGGTTTAATATTAATTTCAAAAGTCGGTCATCAGACAGGGGGTTCCCTAATAGGGCACAACGTGCGAATAAAAATTGCAGGTAGGTGTATAAAGCCCCCTGAAAAACTGTGTTTTGGATTTAGAGAGTGGTCCTTGAAATGGAATTAGAAAAAAATCTTGAGATGATCTTGAAAACGAAGAAGCTACCATCTTATCTTCCTAGACGTTCACCTGCGATGCTGCGGTGTCGTTGAGAACCCTGATCGGCCGGCCTTGCCTCTCTCGCTAAGTGGCCAATTGGCGCTCCAGGGCCAACGGGCTGACCGTCAAAAGGAATACCAACCCGGAAGAGAAGAGCATCGTGACCCCAAATCGGATCCACAAACACTCCGGCTAACGGTACACACAACATAGGCGCGCTTATGGAAGTTCATTCAGACGCCAATTCTTCGGATTCCATGTGTTTCCCCTATATATAGGAGTGGCGGGAGTTTAGGATAGGTTCAGGGGTCGTAATGTCGCCGAATTTGCTATGAACCCGTGACATCTATGGGTGATCTTCTGCAGAGTGGGTCAGTTTTTGCCTTATTTCTGTCCATGTTGATGGAGGCAGGCTACAAAAGTGGAAACATACAACTACCGTAATGTAATCAGTGTTTGGTAATCATGCATATAAAATAATCAAGCATAATCTTCCATATTTGCAATCAAACAGTTACTCAACTCTTCATTAAGGAAAACAAGGACTGGGGGAATATTCCAACTTAGATTGTTTTATTTTGAAACTGCGCTTGTCAAAAATTATAAGCGTTTTTTTTTTCAATAAAAAATTTTGCAATTTAAAAAATCATATTAATTTATTATCTGTTTGATAGGGTGTTAGAAATAATTCTGAGTATAAAAACTTTGGAAGAAAATTTAATATTGGACATAGAAAAAATAAAATGACTGCAAATACTGTTTTACTGTAAGATTATACTTGAAGTTGAGGAATAGAAAACACAAAAGAAGATTCCAACTTGTATCCTTATGTTTTGTGTTTAATGGTGTACAAAAGCATAAAACTAATTTTAATAAATTATTAAATTTTAGAGTTTTAAGTGCGGGAGTATCATATAATTAAAAATATTCTTTTATCTTGTCAACGAAATTAAAATTGTTCTAGTATGTATTACTGAGAGTACCTAATCAATCCTAAAACAAAATTGAAATTTATATACTTTGATTAAAATATCATCTCCAATTTGTGTACAATAAACGTAAAATTTGTAAGATTTAAGTTTTTTTTGTAAAGTTTATAAAGTAGTACATGTAAAAATGTATTTTTTTTTCGTTTAAAAATTTTAAACACATCCTGTTTAACCCTTTTGATACCCTCTTAATTTTTTATAGAACTTTTTTGAGCAATATATCATGCATGACGCAAAGATGTTCGCATAAGAAGTTCAAATGATAGATCGTAATTGCATAAGGAATAATTAGTCATTGGCACATTTGGACTGCATTAAGTGGGAGAATGCAGTTCAAAAGGTCATACTGTTGTTTAGGTGATAAGATTTAGAAAATTACCTATTTCAAGG
This sequence comes from Tetragnatha montana, assembly GCA_963680715.1. NCBI lineage: Eukaryota > Metazoa > Arthropoda > Arachnida > Araneae > Tetragnathidae > Tetragnatha > Tetragnatha montana. Next base: position 35,122,656 of record OY796685.1, read on the forward strand.
GTACAAAAATAGGGGTTTACTTTAAATCATTATAGTTATAGTGGCTGTTAATGACCCCTATAAAGCTCCAAAGAGCTTAAAAGGGGTCGATATTTATTTTAAGGAAAAATAAGGCTAAATAAAGTTTTAATTTCAATAATTTATCGAAAAACAAAGACTAATAATGATAAAAGCTTCTTAATTTGATTACATATGTTTTATACAATTTTTAGATGATAAACATTTGATTTAGAAATTTAATTTTCCTTCAACAAAAAGTTTAGTATCTTTTAAAGAAAGCGTAAAGTCCTGTGTAGAGGGTAGATGACAAAGTTAAATCTGTGTTATGTGGTCCAAGCCTATAAAAATTCAGTGAAATTCCACATCAGACACTTCATATCAAGTTGTAGTATAAACGGTCTGTATAAAATAAAAGTGTTTTTTTTTTTCACATTTTTAAAGGAATTTTTTCCACATTTTTAAAGTTAGTATTGATTAAAGTTTAAAAGAACCATATTAAACTCTTTCCATACGGGGACTCTGAAAACCACTTCTCGAGCATCTTGGAAAGAGTTAAAGGAGTTTTTGTGAAACATCAAAAAATTATTTGAACTCAATTATTTTTTTAAAAAACTCGAAAACAGGGAACTCTGAATTGAACAATAGCTTGCATTTTTTTTTCTATCGTGTACGTGGAAAACAAAGTATACCATTAAATTTCCATTTGTGTGTTTCAGATTTAATGACTGAAATAGTTTTTTCAAATAGGTACGTTCTTGATGAATTTTAAAACAATAGAATTTGACTTATACATCTATCAACTTAGAATAATTAAGCTAGTGCATATGCGAACAGTATTTCATGAAGGATTAAAAAAAATGAATTGAATTCTCACCTAATGAATCATCATTTAAGTATTGACCTAAATAACACATACAAAACCTTACATCGAAAAAAGTAGGACCTTTGCATTTCACTAAAGATAACTTATTTCAAAGTAATTAAATTGACGACGAAGACCTCGTTCTCCAAAAACTTATGTATAAAGCAATTATTTCTTAGCTTATGCTTTGACACCTTGACAGAAAAAAGCGTAGGATATTCGTAATCCACATTCAAGGATATGAAGCGTATAAAAGGAAATTGATGTAGGAAGATAAAAAAATGAGTGCTAAATAATTGAGCATAACTCAACAAATCAGTATATGGAAATTGCTTTTTTATTCACCCATACATAAAAATTACAGTAAGAATGGTGAAAACAACCTTTTATATTATGAAGAGGATTGTATGGAATTTTAATTAATTTTTGTCTTCATTCTCAAACTATCACATAAGATTTTAAAGCAAAACCTTTGTTATGCAATGATGAGATGCGTAAAGTTTTGGATTAGGAGACCATATTGACCTACGCATCACTTATATTATGAACTGATGATTTGGATTAGAATCTTCAGAAAACTGTGTTTGGGATCACTGTAAGTGAAAACTATGGAAATATTAAAAAGATGACTCTTGTTTTCTGTTTGTATATTAAATAAATTTCTTTTCGTGTTTTTAATAAATTTGGCTAGTGGACAGGGTTGGCGATCTAATCCCTCTTCCTTCTTGATTTACCAAAGGGAATTTTAATTTCTTTAAAATAATAACTTCCAGTTTTATGATTCTCGGTATTGATGAATTATCTCGAAATATGCCAGCATTATGTGATTAATCATTTGATTAATTTAATTAAACTGTACTTTTAAGAAGTAAGATAAAATATCAAAATATAATGCAGTAAAATTGAATTGCAAGCAAGATAGCAAGAGTAAGTTAATATAAATTTCATTATATTTAATAGGACTGATGGATTTAAATTTTTGGAAAAAAGGAAGGTTTTCATTTTTTGAAATATGCCTGAAATTGACCGGGTCAATCCTGATTTTCTAGTATTGTTTGTCCGGAATTTGAGAATTTTTGAGGATTTGATGAGATAATTGTTTTCAATCATTGGAAATATTTATTCAACAGAAAGGTGTAAAACATCTGCTTATGTTATTAAACATCTGCTTTATGTATAAATTACTTCAGAACATTTTTTAAAGGGGGGATTTTATAATGGTAGTTAAGCAAACAAATGGCTTCTGAAAAAAAAGTGGTGGAAAGTGAAAAATATAACTGAATAAATTGTATTCAACTTAAGTAATTAAATATACTTCCGAAGTTGTACCTAAATCATAAAATATACTTGTTGTAGTACTTGCTAATTCGTAAAACCCATTTGACTTACGTATATTTCGTGAGGAACATCGCAAAAATCAACTGAGGAAACGTATTTAACATGGGCGTCATTTAGGGGGGCAGGGGGGGGGGCAATTGCCCCCCCCAAGGTTTCCACTCTTAAGTGAAAAATTGCTGAGAGTCCCTAGAAAATTTTGTAACTTCCACAAGGAGCAACAGATTTAACTCAAAACATCCCAAAAGCAGTTAAAGCACTACTTTTGAGGGTCTAATTTCAAAATTTTCTGGGGGAGAACCCCAAATCCCCCTCCTGACCGTTGATGTCTGTTATACAATTTGTCTCCCTTGAAAATTCTGCCGCTTACAAGAAGCAGTTCTCTTTGGGAACCAAAGAGTTTGAAGCCCCTAGGAGTCTGGTTTAAAGGTGAATTTTCAAAAATTTTTACTGGGGGAGGATCTCCGCCCCCCCTTGAAAATTTTACGTTTATTTATAACTTTTTTCCCCTAGAAAATTCTATGCTTTGCAAGGAACTGTTCTTTTTGAATGTAACCCAAAGGACCTCAAAATGAGCTGAAACGCTACTTTAAAGAGGCAAATTTCAAAAACTTTTCTGGGGGAGGACCCCCAGACCCCCCTTTAAAATTTTTAAATATATATTATGTTATACAGTATATTTTCCTTGAAAATTCTGCCACTCACGACAAGCAGTTCCCTCTGGGTGCTCCCCAACGAGGTTGCAAGGGAGATAAAACCCTAGTTTAAAGGGAAATTTTCAAAAAAAATTCTGAGGGAGGACCTCCGGCTCCCCTTGAAACTTTGACGTTTATTTGTAACTTTTTTCTCTAGAAATTATGTGGACACAATTCACATACAAGGGGCTGTTCTCTTCGGATGTAACTTAAATGTTGTAAAAATGAAGCAAATTTTTAAAATTCTTCTGGGGGTGACCCCCAGACCCCCCATTTTTACTTAGAACTTATGATGTTCAGTCACCCCCCCCAAAAAAAAACAAGTCTGGTTACGGCGTGGCTCAGGCCCACTTAAAAAAAAATCCTTGCCCCCCCCAACCAAAAACTGAAATGACGCCCCTGGTATTTAAACTTCTTTTTCCATCGCAACATCCGTTTATTTGAACGCCCCAAGCCGGATACAAATGCATTTCCTAAGCGCCGTTATTGAGGGTCTTACAGCTGCGAAATTTACCCACATTCAACTCAGTGAAAGGGGAGGCGATTTCCTTCCTTACAAGACTCCGCTGAAGGTGGGGGCATCCCCGGGGTCTCGATCATAGAATAAGGAGTGTGCCTTTACAATATGCGGAACAATGGTTATAATAAATGCGGGCTGTGGCACGGTGTGAAAGTTTTTTTTCTTTCTTTTTTGAGACCATAGAATTCTGCAGTGGGGAGGAATTCTAGTTGTATTCCGACTGGTTTTTGTTGGGGAGTTTTAATTCGGTTTTGGAGTTTTTTAAAGTGGAGTTAACGCAGTGGAGCGTTAAGGTTTTTTTTGAAAAGTTTTGTTGATTTTGTGAATGTTCTTGACTGATAATTATTTTTTTTAGGATCCTTCAAAAGTAAAGAGTGCAATGTAAAACTACATATTTTTTATTTTAAGTTATAGTATTACTAAAGGAGCATAGTAAATATTGCAAATACTCGTAATAAAGCATTCGTCAAAATTTAAGGCGTTATTAATGTAATAGGAATGTGCCAAGATTTTATTTACAATATTTGTTCGTGCTATTATGCATTCTCTTTAGAGTAGGGACTACTGAGGTATAAAAAAAAAATTGCGTAAACAGTTGTTTTGTTTGGCCTAAAGTTTAAGTAGTCTCGTAGCAAAATTAGTTATTCCCTTGATTGTAATTTTGTTTCTTTAATCGTAATTCAAAGATAGAATTACGCAAATGGTCATTCTTCTCTTGTCATCTGTGTCATTCTTCTTTTTTTTGCCGTACAATTTAAATTAGTAAATAGAAATTATTCTTAATGAATTTAACCTAATATTTTAATAGAGTTTTTTTTCAACCTTCAAAAGCTCAATTTCAGAAACTTTTGAAAGACCATTGTTCATGTCGTTTCAAATTTTTAATTTGTATAACCGAAGTACACTTTCATGTATCTATTCTAAAAGAACAATCACTATGTTTTGAATTAAATTCTATCATCACATTTAGGAACAATGTTCCTGTTTTATTAATACAATTTAATAGGCACCTTCATTTCCTAATTAAGATAATGATAACATAATTTGAATCCTGACATTGAAAGTTCAATGTTTCTGAACAATACTTCGAAATAAAAATGCCATAGCCTATGCTTGTTATTTAATCCCCCGAACCCCTCTTCATTGTACATAACCTCCTCTGAAAAAAAATGTAAACCATGCTTTTCACCAATAAAAAGTCAACCATAAAAAATCCCTACAGGTACTTTAATTAAATCCCCGTAATTATATCCTTTATGTCATCTCTCGAAGAACAATAGGTCTTTTGTGCAGGTATGGAAAATGAAACGGATTTGTATCTATGAAAAAGTCTACCTTAGCGTGCCTCATTCTGTGAAGAAAAAAAAATCCACTCCTGATGAGATTTTCATTGTTGATCCCCCTTTCAGTGTCACTACTGTAACCTTGAATGTTTTCTCTCACCCGCCTATTTGTCAAGGTTCTTTTCCATGTATTTAATCGTGTCACTCCTCCCGAAAGTTGATGTCATCCGTTGAAACTAGTTTTTTTTCCAGGTTATCAAATCGGACGGTTTAGGGCTGGGGTTTTCAATTTGTTGAAATAGGGATAAAAGTCAAGTATATGCATGGATATTTATTCAGTTTAGTTTAATTTTTCCAGTAGGGATTTTTACATACACTGCAAAAAAAAAGTAATCGTCAAGCAACAGAAATTTTTACACGGCATTTCTCTGTTGACTGAACTTTATCTGTATGCTACGATCTTTTCGCAACTTTAGGGAACTTATCCTTCGAAAATAATCTAGCATTTATTTAACTATTCTAGTTTATTTTTCTATTATTCTATTTAACTATACTGTTATTTTAATTAACTATACTAGTTTTATTTAACTATTCTAGTATTAATTTTATGGTCTCTCTACCTACACTGGTGTCTCAATTTTTCCAACTTCTGAAATTTTAGTGGGTTATGACCCTAAATAATAGTTTCGGAGAAAAAAATCCTTAAAGTTGAAAAAAAAAATCGTAGCATACAGAAAAGTTCAGTGAACAGAGAAATCCCGTGTAAATAAAAGCTTTGCCAACTTTATTTTGTTGGAGCTTTTCTGTTTCTTTACGATTATTTTTTGCAGTGTAGTTAAATAAGTCTGTATTATAAATGGTATGAAAACGTATGAAAAGGAATTAATATTTCGGTAATACTTTTATTCCTGTTCCAATAACTAAACTACTTGAAAAAAATACCTCACAACAAATTAACTTACAAATTTCTCTCCATCAACACGTATAAAGAGCTAACCGCAAAATATCTGCCTATAGCTATTGTTTACAAAACAAATTAATTCATCTTTTTCATTAACGAAAAAATAAATATGCCCAAAAGCAAAGTTGTGGTTGCACCTGTAAAGCGAGTTATTGACAATTACTAAACGGCTGTCAAAACCACAAGATCTGCATTTTGTGGTTAGAGTAGTCGATAACAACTGTTGTAATGTAATGACAGCTTCAGTCAAAAGAAATTACAGGATTTCTAATTGGTGGCGGTTTACATAGGTTAAGTAAAACTTCTTAAATGCTCTATATTAGTCTATAGTGCCTAGTAATTCAACTTTTCAAAACCATATTTTTTTAAATATAGTTAGGTTTTAAATTTGATGGGACACCAACCAAGAATAATTTTTTTGTCTTTTTATAAACCGCCTAGGTTTTCCTCCTATTATCAGGGTAGTGCAGTAGTTTAAAGGATTTTTTTTCAGTACACCAGCGTATAATCCGTTCTCGATGGGAGTTTACTGTGTGTGGGGGGAAATACAAACCATTCACTATTTGTCTACTATGTCATTCATAGACATTCTTAAAAAAAAGTGCGTAAACTCTCCAATTCCGTGATTTTGGTTTCATTGACTCCGCTTTCTTGGCTCATTTCCTTTTCAGCGTCATGTTTAATGCATGAGTCGCGGGTCATTCCTAAGCACACATTATAGCAACATTAGCCACTCATCCTCATTACTGCAAGCGAGCACGTATGCCAAGGACAAAATGTGTCCGGTCTCGGTCACACCTTGTCTGAGAGGTCGCAATGTGCCACTTTCTGCGCTTTGTTATGACGATTTTTATCCAAGATTACAATTAGTAAACTGACCATTTCTTAAACTTGGAAGGATATTGAAAGAATGCCTGTCTATCACAAGAAGAGCTCTCGTTTACATTTCTGTTGCCAAGGCAACAGGACTCTCCTCATTTTCAACGGGGTAAATTGTTGCACTGAATCACTAGTCCTCTTTGTTTATTACTTTAACAGTTCACTAATCCCAGCTTCTAACATATGCGTGCACCTGCATCAATTCCGAGAAGAAGACCGTGCTTGTGATTGCCAAAAATTCTGGCTTTAATCCTCCGTCAGCTTTAATCCCCCCAAAATCATAATACGGTTTATCCCTATTTAAAATGAACCAGTCTTGTTTCTATAGCAACCGCCACAACCAGATAACTAGTCCAGAGCTCATCTTGTGGTAGACAGACAGTATTCCCTCTTCAGTTAACCTTATGATCTTAGGGTTCTAGTTTCAGTCCTAATCGAAAATTTCCGGAACTCAAAATCTTCAATTGAGAAAGTTCCATTAAGAGTTCTTTTCCGTTCATAGAATGTGTGACAGAATTAGACGAGAAGGAGGAAAGTTTAACTTAGTGACAATATTTTAAGTTTTAAAGTTTATATCGATTTTGAATAGCAGTCTTATATGGATGACATCGTTGACACAGTTAGCTGCTCATAGAAACTTTTACAGCCATATTCACAGCCATCAGCGTCGGTGTTAAATCCTTGGTCTCCGAAGGATTCCACCAATCAGAATCAGCGAAAAGCTAATTTTCTTTTTTTAGCTGCTGCTGCTCCTGGATAACATCCACGCTGTTGGCTGTGAATATGTGTCAATATGGCTGTTAGGGTCCTATCAATTGAAAATTCTCGAAAGTGATGACGTCTAAAGTATAATAAATCGGAAAAAATAAATTTGAGGTAAACATCCATATTAATATCAGACTTTTAGTGAACCGAAAGAATGGGAACTATCACACATCTAGCCCTTAAATTCTCCTTAGTAAGTGAGGTATTCGTCTTTATTTTGAGAATAGTGTATTTCCATGTCATTCCAAAGTTGGTTATAGTATTTAATAGTTACCATTAACTAATGATATATGTGATAGTTAATTTTTTTCTCATGGCTTTACTAACTAGTAAAGGCTGGTTTGGAACTTGTTTAAACTTGTTCTGGATGTGATATTTTCGTTTTTCTTTACCCTTTGCATAATTAACTCCTCTTATGTGCTCTGTTCATCTAGAACAAAAAATCGTTTTAGATTGTTGTTGTTAGGGATTTGATAGCAATCTGCATTTCGAAGCACATCTTTAATTTTGGTCCTAAGAAAACCAAATGTAATGACTGGAGTATTTTTTTCGCTTGGTAAGAGTGTTTTATTTCTTAATCAGGTAATCATGGTTTAATGGACACCAATTATAGGGATGATTATATGGACTGTAACCTCTGTCATTGACTCCAGGGTTTTAGACACTTTTTACTATCAGCTAACTCTTTAAGTTCCAGCCGCTCCAAATTTACCATAGGAATCAATGACTATCTCGGGCGGTTAATAGTTAAAAAGATTGAAAAGGTTAAGGAGAATTTATACCTATTGATATGTTTTGGTATGGCAATCCGGTAAGACCAATGGAAGAATCACAGGGTGACACCATTTTTGAAGTCTGATTGTGATTTGTATTCAATTTGTCTCTGGAGTATTGTAACGCAGCTAAACAGAAGAATGAAAATAATCCTTTACTCTTGGTAAAGCGTTTATATCTTTTATAAGACATCAAATTCTTATAAATTAGGACACAAAAAATTTTAGTAATAGCCCAAATGATACAAAACAGATAATACTTTGGATTTAAATTTGGATGGTTTGAATAGCTATTTTAGACAGTTCGAAAACTAACATGTTTCGCTGAGAAACTAACACGATTTGCATGAGAGCTACAAGTAAACAAATTATTTATTGGCATTTCAAACCTGGGGAAAAATTCCTAAATTTGTCTACAACCACAACAAGAAAGAAAAAAAAAGAAAAAATACTAACAATACAAAAACATATAACAGGGAGAAAAATAAACACACATTGAAGATACAATTTATTCATCCCAAAGAAGCAACTCTCGTCCATGGGGTAAAGGATTAAATAAAAATAAACATGAGATCAAAGACAATGGAAGAGTATAGGGGAAAAAATCTTTTGTATTCAATTTGTATTCAATTCTTCTGCATTCAATCTGTATTCTTTGGTTTTTGACATTCGTCTAAAGCATTTTCACCCTTTTTGAACTAAACAAAACAAGAAACTATACTACATACTCTCTGATATCCTGAAATTGAAGTGCCAAGTGTAAAAATTTCCAGACTGCGAGTTTTTGAAACATCAAAGGTGAAAGAGATGACGAAACCTATAATAGTAGGAAAAGGAAAGGTATGAGGCATTTTGATGCTGATTGAGATTTATTTTAATTTAAATTTATTCAAGACAAGAATAGAAATTAACTTATTAATTAATAATTAGAATACTTGGAGTAAAATTAGTAATGAACTTTCGTCATTGTAGATAATCTCCCGAAAAAAATTAGTGGTTTTAAACATTTAAATTTCACATCCGATTTAATTTCTTGACTTATACTATAGTCCAGTAACCAGGTGTCAAAAAAGGGGTGTTTCAGGAAAAAAATCTGGAAGTTTTTTTCTCAACTGTTTTATATGTTTTCGAGTGTGCTGAATCCAAATCTGAACTTTGCATACAAAATTTCGAGTGGCATTTTGGTGAAAATTCGAAAAAATCCTAAAATTTCCCCCCAATTTTTGATTTTCTGCTTTTAGAAAGGAAAGTATGGGTTTCTCATGAAAATGTTAAGTATAGAAAATAAAGAGGATAAAACAATCTACAAAATTAACACTAACAACTTTTTTGTCATTTGCCATGACGCTACTTTTTCTAACCAGGTATATTTTACAGTTATACGTACAATCTCTGGCAGCGAATGGAACCTGTTATTTTCTGGTTCTGGAGCTCTTCTAATGGGTATACCGATACGTCTCATTTAAGACAAACTAAACTATATGTCTCAAGGCTGGTTGTAAAGCTCTTTAAGTTTCATTCTATATTGTTTTTTTTACTTAAACAGCTTTAGAAGTAAGGATTTAAATACTTTTGAAGACACTTAACGGTAAAAAAATAAATAAAGGGTCTTTTTAAGTTTCCAGCATTTTTATTTTATTTTTTTTTTTTATTTGATAGAGATATCCAAGAGAGGAATATACCCGCATTTTTTTTTAATTGAGATGCTTACTTACCTTTTAATTTAATTTCAATGTTTGACTTTTTAAAAAGGCGCAAACACAGCATGTGACGCCATTCAATCCGAAACATTGGTTTCAAAATTTAAACAGTGGTTTAGAAATCAAAACTATTCTTGAGTTTTTTAAAATAGGGCCAATAGAGCATTTTCAATCACATGACTCGGACCTAACAACGGCCTTAGCAACAGAAGATGTTACAGTTTTTTGCCCTACAGAGGTTAACAGTTACAGAAAATGACTAGCCGTGGAATTCTTCTGTTGGAGCATTTGCAATCACGTGATCCCATACCTAAAAACCGCCTTAGCAACAGATAAACAACGGCCTTAGCAACAGTTAAAAGCCCTACAGAAGATACACAGTTAAAAGAAAATAATCGGTTGTGACGTCACCTGAAAACACTCTATACAGATATGAAATCAATCATCAGTCATTTAATCCGAAACAAGTAAAAAGCGATTGTCGATTTCTATTTTTAAATATTGAATTAACTGAATATTTTGAAACTTTTCCTGTTGATTTTCGAATTTAGAACCATTTTGTTCATTACAAAAGTAAACATTTTTAGGTTTTCAAAAAATACGGGAATTGCCCTTTTAATTAAATTCCCGAAAGTAGAATATTTAGTATGTACTATAATGTATATAGGACATCTCTAGGGTAAAAAGTTATAATTCCTTTTACGTTTTTTTTTTCAATTTGTCTTTTTCAAAACTTAATATAATTTGTTCATTCTTTGTTAAATTGTAATACAACACACATTTACCGTTAAAGCTTTGTTGTCTTATTAAAACTTAGGTATGTGTACTTATCGTATCATTTCTAAAGAAATATTGATTAAATATCACCGCTTAATTTATTTTTTTCAGTTATTAAATTGATTAATTACTAATGATTCAAACGTGAAACGAGATTTTTTTCATTACATAATTGTGTTAAGTATGCATGAAAAGATTTCCTCGGAATGTTGTTTATGGTCTTTTCAAATTTAATTTGTGAGGTCTGACTCAAACGAACTTTAACAGTTTGAAATTCTTGGAAAACTATTTTTGACAGCACTTCAGAGAAACACAGCATTTTCACTCTGTTGAAACAGCTGCTGGCGTTCAGAAGAACCAAGTTACAGGATCACTCGGTTAATGTCAAGGTTTAACGATAAATTCCGCTGATGTGATAAAACTTTTATCTCGAACCAAAATACATCCCATGCCAAGCTTTTTTGTTTTCCTTAGGTAAGTTTTTATGGTCACTTAAAATCTTAGTTAGCTCTCTTAAGGGAAAATATTTTAACATCTTCACAAATTTGATTACAAATTTTAACATCCCTCACAAAAGATGATTTAAAAAAATTAAAATAATTAAATTAAGTGCCCCACTCTTCCCTACTGGTACTTTAAAAATATTTGATAAGTTATTCTTTTTCAAAGTATCCTAAGATAAATTATCCCACGATATGGCGAAGAGCACGATATGGCGGCAAGTTAAAGAATGGTCGTATCGATCTGAAATTTTTTTTACGTATTATTGAAGACATTTGGCCAAAAATCCCCCCTAAGCCTAAACGAATTTCGAAAAAAGTGTTTTTTCGACTCACCCTATTGCTTAATTCTGTACCCTATTTCGATTCATTTGGATACATTTCAAAGAACAAAAGACTAATGGTGCTGCATTGTTTAAATACTAGATGCTTCTAAATAAAAAACATTCCAAAATAGTTTCGTTAAAATGTTATAGTCGACGCTCGTATATCAGAACGGTAAGCTACTATCCCCACATATAGTTCCATTAATATAATTATTAACTGTTTTTATTGCCGTTTACAAACCATTTTTATCAATCTATTTCTAACGGAACTCTTGTACATTTCCACACTCCATAATTCTGTAAGTGGATTTTATATTTTTAATTTTTCGAATTTGATACACGTAATTTTACCCATTTATCAGAGAAATTAGGCCTAAAAATACAGTCGTCGACTGCAGTTCTCGCATTACTTCAAAGTCACTAGGAAAGTTTCTCTAGGAACATGAAAAAGAATACAAGTTTAGAACTACTGCCTTAGAAAGATAAAAGGCTTGACCCACAACTAGACATTTTTTTCCAATCATCCAAAAGAAAAAAACCCTCTTTTATCCCCACCTACTAATATTCGAATTCAAATCCCCGCGTCCTGAACGACCTTGAAAGTTGATCCTGCGCGAGCTTGAGATGCCAAGATCATCAGACGAAGTGGCTGGAATAAAAACGAAAAACTCGAAATGAAAACAAAATTAAAAAACAATCCGGTTTGAATTTTAAGCGTCGCATGGTTGGGCTAATTAGAAAACAGCGAGCTTAGCGAGAGAATTTAGGTTCACCCCTTTTCCCCTTTCTTCTCTTTGGACAGATGCAGGAATTTCTTTTCAAGAGGGGAACTTGATTGGGTCTTTTTCAGATCTGAATTCTTCGGTGTGTGGAACTGTGGTATCGGTATTTTAATGATAACTCCGTTTGTTTCAGCTTTACAAAAGGTTAAATAGTCCTACACGCGATATCGTTGGATGCTATTTCTGCTAATTCATTTAATAGTTTTGTCAGGTTACAGCTCCGGAAGATACAGTGAACCTTATAACCCTGTATTTCAAGGTCCTTTTTAGCCGTCTATTAAAAAAAAGACATTGAGATGCATTCCTTTTTTTTAATAGTCGACTGCAGGTATTAGAAGAGTTGATGATGATGACACTAGACTTTTTTTTTCTATTCACTGAATTCTTTAATTAATTCCATGCCATTGAACTTCATTTCAGAATAAATTGACTGAACCAGCAATACCCAAACTTTTTTTTTCGCGATCCCTTCTTAGTCTGGAAACACGTACAGTAGGGTGCATGAAACGCCCCATGGTTTTTTAAAAATTTCATAATAATGACTTGTACCCAATCTATATTTGTTCCAAATGATTCAAAACTAATACATACAATAACGTTTTGAAAAAATTAAATAATATCTAATGGGTCCACATCGAGCTTAAAGTTCTTAACTTTTGCTCATTAAAAAAATCAAATGATAAAACTCCTCATTTTATTTTTATTCATCCACAATACTCGATGCTATAACTATTCTAACTTTTCTCTTTTTGATTTAAAACACTAAACTTGGTTCGTTTTGTTTATAATTTTATGAGATTCATGTGACTAAACCCATTTTTTAAAAATAATTTTTAACTAAAAAAATAAAAAAACTTAATAGTTAAACCGACATTTTTTAGATAATTAAAAAATTTTTTTTTCTACGTTTTACATTTTATACGAACATTAATAGCATGTTCTAATTTTTATTTCATCATACGGGAAAAAAATATTTTTTTATTGAAATTTAAGAAAGTTTCCTAACATCTCCACAAGTGCGCCTCAAATGCCTCAGTTCTTTAAGAATTTTCCCAAAATTTTGTTTCTAGTATAATGAATCAAAATATTTATTACACACACCAAAAAGTTTTAAATTGCAATCAGAAGTTCAGATGATCAGAAAGCAAAGTATAAAGCCACTAAAAATAGAGCAGTTGAAAACCCCCCAATTTATAAATAAAATCCAATTTAATTGAAAACTACTCGAATTAGCTCCAGTTCATGATCCTATCTACTGCTGGAGGAAAAGGAAACTCACAGATTTTTAATAAATTAAGAGGACTCTTAAATAATTTTTTAAATTTATTTGCATTATCTTTAACACAAATATTTTAAATGTATTTTTATTTTAGAGTGTTCCTAGAATGTAGTAAAAATATTGCTAATGATTTATGTTACAATAAGTACAAAAATGGCGATTTTGTGGGTTTTTCATGGAAAATCTGAATTTTCAAAGTGTTTGTGGACCCATTTAAAGTTCTAGGAAAACCAAAATATTTGGTGGGACAAATTTTTATGAATAAAGTAACATTTTCAGATTGGGTAGAAAGTGATTTGTTTCTAGAGGGGCGTTTGTTGCTCCCTAACGTGCAGCGCCCTTCTTTATAGCAAAGGCGCTCGAGAGAGAGGGAGAGAGTAGGGAGCGAGAGAAAGAGAGAGATAGAGGTACGGGTAACAGAATCAGAGAGAGAGAGAGAGGAGGGAGGGAGAGAAAGAGAGGAAAGAGAGAGAGAGTGTGTGTGTGTGTGTGAGAGAGAGAGAGAGAGAGAGAGAGAGAGAGAGAGAGAGAGAGAGAGAGAGAGAGAGAGAGAGGGGGTGCGGGTAACAGAATCAGAGAGAGAGAGGAGGGAGGGAGAGAGGGAGAAGTGAGAGAAAGAGAGAGAGAGAGAGAGGGATAAGGGTAACCGAATCAGAGAAACAGAAAATAATAAGAAATAAAAGAAAATGAGAAACCTTCCAAATAATTTTTTTGAAACTCTTGTAACTCTGTATTAACTATTAGACCCACCTGTTGGCCAATAATCGCCTTGGGTTGCCGACCGCTGATCCGTCCCTTCAAAAGGATGTAATAGTTATAAAAACCTGACAGGTGAACCTCCACTTTAACCATCTGTAAAAAAGCAGTCCTTCTGAAAACTGCCGCAGTCTGGCAGCACCTTTAATTAGCGACCATTAAACATATCTGATACATGCAGCATCCGTGACATCACTTGCGAAGAATGCCATGAAAAAGATACATACACTTTGAAAGGATCGCATGCATAGTGAAACCCTCGGAATGACCAAACAAAAATTAGCGCAGTATACGACCCGCCAGTGACCTTCACTTTTCTTCCTTTTTGTTTTTTTAAAGGACGGATTGACAGGAATGAGGTCTCCGGGCAGTTTTCCCTATTGATGGTGATCGAGAGGGAAGCCGGTATTTTTTATCCCTATGCGATGGTTGCGCACTGTGTACGATTTCTATCTACAACTCGTGCTTTTTTATATAACAGGTAGACACATTGTTAGTATATTTGATAGTGACGTCCGGTTTGTGATGTGTGTATCACTAGGTAGTTGAGGTTTTTCCCGGTCTTGGGGTTTTTCATGGTGTTTTTTTCTGTAACCTCGTCATGCAAGACTTCCAGGTTCAAATATCTTTCTGTGATTACTTCTTTAGATAAGTAAATAATCTGAAGAATTGGAAATACTCAGGGACTTTTGGGATGAATGCTGAAATAATCCAAGAAAAAACTGGAATTATCTTATTTTTTTTTCCGAAAAATTGTACGATTTTCCGGCCTAAGTGCTTCATATTCAGATTCATGTAGTCCGATGTGCTTCTTTAAAAGTTGGGGGAGTTAAAAGTTCGCAAGCAATAAAATAAATAAAAGTAACAATTAAAAATTATTTTAGCACTTAGAATCGTGGGGGTTTCTGGAAACATCAGGGAATATGAAAAGGCTAGAAATAACCTGTTTATTTATAAGTGCCGTTATTTCCTTTAGTTTTTTTTTATTCACACAATGTAAAAGTAAGCAACTAAAAAAAGAAATGATGTTAGCATTTCATGTTGTGAAAATTATTTCAAATAACAATGAATTTATTTTGTGATCCTAATCCTTAATAAGTTTAAATCCTTTAAAGGGAAAATAATTAATTTTCTGAATTTCATAAAGTGCTGCTTTCTATGATAATATGAATTGACATAGTAAATACAATACATACAATGAAAATAATGAAAGAAAACATTCAGGCATAATACTTTAGGCCTTATAAACAGGTCTCGTTTAAATTTTTGTTCAGTTGGCCAATGACATTTGAATGAATTGAATGAATGAGGCCAATGTTGAATGAATGAGGAATTGTTGGAATGAGGAATGAGGAATTGTTGAATGAATGAGGCCAATGACCTCATTCATTATAAAGACTAATAAATATTCATTCTTTCAATTATTTAAGTTACATTGGCAAAAACAAATTAACCCTCGAGGAATGAAATGACTTCTCTGCTGTTTTAAATCCAAGTTTTTGGCCAGGTTGATTACAAATTCACATCCATCATAGATAAGTTTCTCTGAAAAATCCATGCACACAGTGAAATCTCCCAAAAACATCCCCTCAGGAATACCTCCACGCTTTACATGGATTCCATTTCCTCCTACCAAAAGTCCAGCTTTGACATGAAGATGAAATATTCTTGGAACTGGCTTTTTTCTGATTTTTAGAGTCTTTTTTAAGCAAATCTGTCGTTGAATCGTCGATTTCGCATGCCAGAATATCTAGAGAAACCAAGTTTCCGATTCTCAAATCCGTACATCAGTCACTGTCTCTTCGACGGCCGCTGGAGATCTGTCGCTATGAGACCGGTTCCTGTGATGGCGCTAAATATCATCCCCGACGTAATTGATAGGGGAAGATGACATTTGAACCCCCAACTTAACCCTCAAGATGCATAAAAAAGGAATGCCTTTGGTTCAAGAGCAGATGTTTTATTGCCGATGATTTAAGAAGTATAGTAAGCGATTTCAGGCCATGCTAAAATTAATAGACCTTTTAGAAATAGTAGATCTACACTTTTGATTATTATACACATTGACAGAAAATTCAAACTTTGCGAAGAGCCATAAAAACAAATATATCTTTGTAACAGCCAAGAGAAAAAGATTGCACTGCTGAAATTAAATAATTAAAGAATGATTAAAATTGAGTTTTTGGTAAGAAAATAATCAGCTAAAATATTGTTTTATTGTAAGATGTTCTACTTATTACGAAACTGTCTGTGAACACGGCAACCAACCAACAAACAAACCAACTGCTCTTAGTTGAGGAGAGAAATTACCATGACTTTGAGTTTTAAAATTTATTCTTTTTTCTCGTTTCACCAACAGTTCCTGATGACCGTTAAAACTCACGTGCCAAGATGAAAAAAAAATGCACTCTAACAATCATAACAATAAAACAAGAAAGATAAATATTTTACTAAAATTTAAACCATAATATTCTGCTGTGTCCCTTGATAAATAGAATGGATACCCACACTTTCTAAAATACTAAACAGATATAAACCGAAACTCAGAAATGCGTTCATAGTATGAGGCTAGAGATTTAAAGCCCTGAATCCACTTTTTTCTTACCGGATGACATTCTTAAACGCTTCACTGATTTCCAATTTTGCCTTTGTAAACACTCTTAGAATTAAACACACTTTTTCACACGATCTTCCAAGAATTGTCATTAAAGCTATACATGGTTTGTTTTCCTTCTTGGAAATTTTTTACCCGTCTTCCTCATTTTTTGTAATTTCTCAGCTCTCTGTGAAAAATTCTTTTTCAACATTTTTTCTAGAATGGTCCTGAAAGTAAACAGTATTTGATATTTTACATGGATGACTTGACCGTTACAGTGGATAGTTTTGAATTTTTAATTTACTTTGATACAATTTGAATTATTAGAGGTTCTTCAGACATAACTATTTATTTAGTACGTTTATCATAGAATCACCTTCATAATTACCTTCAACTTAACAAAATTCTTTCAGCGTTTTCAAATTAAATGTGTTTAGTTGGAATTATTTGCATTCTGATTAATTTTTTAAAATTATTCTTTAAGTTTGAATAATTGTAAAGCGAAAAGTTTGTAGCAATCTCCATTTCGTTTACTATCACCCCAAACCTCCCACTTTCAGGGGTCACTCCAGGTGGTATTTTTTGGTCCCATTTTTCTAAAAAGAAAATTATTTTTGTGAAAAAAAATATTTTTGAGAAAAATTAAAGTTAAAATCTATTTGATTCTTCAAAATATTCTTAAAACAACAATATTAAAAATATTTTATTGGTAAAAAATATAGTAATAATTTAAAGACACAAAAAGTATAAGTATCCTGAAATATAACTGAGACAACCATCAGTGTTTATTTTTATATAATGCAGTAATAGGTAATCTTAATTGAGGAGCCTAGAAGCCAAGGGGTACAAGTGAAGTTTTTTTAGTATTGAAGTTGAGTGCACTAAGTAGTTGCTGTGGACTCCACAGCAACTACTTAGTGTACTTTGTAGTGCAATTAATTCCAATATACTAAAAAAACTGCACTTGTACCCCTTGGCTTCTAGGCTCCTCAATTTATGGCTTTAGTCATGATTCAGAATTTTCTTCAATTTTTTTACTTAATACTAGTCTTAATTTGAGCCACGAATTAGAAACAACTTTATAAGCAAGCCTTAAAGTTGAGAATATTTATCCCACAATAAATTCAAGTATGCTTTTTCCCGCGATATAAAAAACACGAGATGCCGACTTTATACCGTCAGACAGAGTTGGGCAAAATGTAATCAGATTAATGATTGATGATTACGATTACAATTGTAATCTGATTACATTTGTAATCTGATTACAAATGTAATCAAGAAAGTAATCACATGGAGATTAATGATTACATTTGTAATCACGAAAGTAATCACATGGAGATTAATGATTACAATTGTAATCTGATTACTGATTACAAATGTAATCTGCAATCTGATTACAGATTACAATAAGTAATCTCATAATAAATCTTGATTACTTTTTGATTGATAATGTGAAGGCACACAGAATGTACTTGTTGGTTCGCATCTTGCCGGAAGTGGTCCAAAACTTTCCGGAAGTGGTCCAAAACTTACCGGAAGTGGTCCGAAACTTATCAGAAATGGTTCACAACTTACCGGAAGTGGTCCGAAACTTAGCGGAAATGGTCCAAAACATACCGGAAGTGAACCATAACTTACCGGAAGTGGTTCTCAAATAACCGGAAGTGGTTCACAACTTACCGGAAGTGGTCCTTAACTTACCGGAAGTGAGTTGCGAATCACTTCCGGTAAGTTGTGACCCACTTCCGGTAGATTAAGGATCACTTCCGGTAAGTTGTGGACCACTTCCGGTAAGTTGCGAACCACTTCCGGTAAGTTATGGTTCACTTCCGGTAAGTTTTGGACCACTTCCGGTAAGTTTCGGATCACTTCCGGTTATCTAAGAACCACTTCCGGTTAGCTATAAGAACCACTTCCGGTTAGCTAAGAACCACTTCCGGTGAATTGCGGACCACTGTAATTAAGTTGTGTCAATCTGATTTCAAAAGTAATCTGATTGACAAATGTAATCAGATTACATCAATCAGATTACAAATGTAATCAGATTACTTTCGGTCAGATTACAAATGTAATCAGATTGATGGTTACAAATGTAATCAGATTACAAATGTAATCTGATTGATGATTACAAATGTAATCAGATTACAAATGTAATCTGATTACTTCAATCAGATTATTAATCTGATTACAAAAGTAATCTGATTGCGCCCATCTCTGCCGTCAGACTACCCGTAAAGTTAGTTTCATCTCACCTTCAGGTTGCATTGCGGGAAAGGCAACATGTCTGATCTTGCAACAAGTAGTTATTATCGACAATACAACGAACAGTCAAGGAGAAGTCCCATTTACAATGCGAGTCGAGGCTCATAGAGAGCATATAAACCTGAAAAATTCTAAAATTTTGGTATTTTTTTAAAGTAATCATTAAACTTTAAAACCTATACCGCCTGAGATTTCCATAAAATCCTGTTGAAAATTTAGGGCTGTCAGAATTAAAAGCCAATTTGAATTCTCGGCTGGATCAACCGCTGAATCTGCTTTTGTGTTCCCGTAAAAACTCATATTCTTGACAAACTTGGTTTTCTCAAAATTAGGAAAACGCTGATTAGGAAACGCTGAACGGAAATATTTTAACTAAAATAAGATAAAAGGTGGTTTGAGACGCTGGATTCTGGAGTTTTCATGAGGGAGATTACACGGCGCGTTCCTTACAAGGTGCCCTGACAATTGTTTATATTAGAGATAATATGTAAGTTTGTGCTCTTATTTTTTAAGTATGTATTTGTTTTGGTAATTTTCGATGGCCTCGGGGTTCAGTTGTCGCTTTACGCGAACGCTTCAGAAGGTCATCGTGGGATGTGGGACGTTGGATGGATCCCTTGATGAGAGTCCAGCGTCTGAAACCACTTTTTTTCTAAATTTAGTTGAAAGTTTTGTTTTCAATTTGATTATCTATTTTTCCAAGCTGCTTAAGCGTTGTAACAAGATTATTCATTGTTTTGAATAAATTTAAAATAAGATCTTCATTTTAATTAAATATTTTTAATAAATTATCTTATATTATCTCCGAACGTTTATTGTAGTCAGTATGAGTTGAGTCTTCTATGAGTTGTAAACCACTGATATAAACAATAATACCAAAGTTTGAGTAGTTTCTCATTCTTTAATGACATTTGAAACCACCATTAAATTTTCTTTCACCCTTCAAACCGATTGATCTATTGATGAATGTCATGTCTTCCTTCAATGTTTTCTATTTCTATTGTCTTCCGAAGGTCGGCAGTTTTTTTTCTCAAAGGCACACCCACTTAGCAAGAAATATAGCGCCTGTTCTCACATTATATAAATAACGCTATTGGCGTTATTTCTCAATCGGTACTATTAAGATTCCTGCGCGTATATTTCACTAAACAATGATCTTGGCGAGATGGAAGCAGATAGCAAACACGCCATCTTCGTATATACTCTTGGGAACAATGAAGTAATCTTATAAGTAACTGCTCTTTGCTTCAGAAGGAGGTTTTCCTAGTTAAACTAATCTGACACTAGCAATGATGATGGAATGAATGATTTTTTATTATTGGAGATTTTTCACTATTGTTTACATGTCGTGACATGTTGTTAACTAGTTTATATGACTTTTGTTGCTAATTACTCAGAAAATAAATATTATATAGTTGTAATAGCCACCACTAAATAGTTGTATATAACTTCGCTATTACTTACATCATAAGCTTGCTTAAGTTAGTAGCTGGTCTTTTGATACAGTCAGGTCCCGTAAACCGAATATCTGCTTTACTCGGTCCTTCTATATAATGGTATGTAAATTTTTCGTACAGAGTTAAAATATTTAGTTTTTCCTAATAACTTTTAAATAAATTTCTTAGATGTGTGCTTAGTATGCTTGTTTCGCTTGTCGGCATGACGCTTAACATGTGCAAATTGTAAAAGTGTTTATCCAAATTCATACTTCAATTTTCGCAATTTTCCTAATTTGGTTGGAAGAGATAAAAGAAAAAAAAACGTATGATATATTATCTAAATTAAAAGTTTACGTGTGTGATTTTAATTGACAACCCCCTCCCCCTGATGAGATTTGATGAAATTTTACCGGAACTCTCCTCTTTTTTGACCTCGCGTAATTTATAGACGTCCCTTAACTGAGAAACTATCTTTTCCCCCTGTTATTTTATTGGTTTCTTCATTTTCGCCCTTTACTCAGAATTCCGATTTATCGCACCATTAGGGCACGTTGGGACTTGACCTACTTTGGGGCGCACTTTCATTTTCAGACTTAATTTTACAGTTAGAAACTATAGTGCTTATAGGTATGTAGGTTGTGGTACAGTTTCTAGTTTTTTGAAGTTTTTAATCGTTATAATATAGAGCATTTTCAATCGCATGACTTTACCTAACAACGGCCTTAGCAACGTTGTTTTTATCCTTCAGTGATGTCATGTGCGAATGCTTCTATTGGATGCTTCTATTTCCTGTCCCTAACAACAGCCTTAGCAACGTTGTTTTTGTCCTCCAAGTGACGTCATGTGCGAATGCTCTATAATATCTGATCAGTTTATAAAAAGTGTGATTATAAAATATCAGACAATAATTTAAGGGGAAATATACAAAGAGAGGTTCTTCCTTTAATAATCAAATATCTTAAATACAAGTAAATAATTTTTTGTTATTTCATTTTATTTTTTCGCAGTGAGGTTAACTAAATAATAATAAAGCCACATCTTTATTGGTTTTGTGTGCACCATCTTAATAAAATGATTAACTTATTCTACTAGAATACCACAAAAATTTTAAGTACCTAACATAAAGATGAAAAGTTTCCTTGTGACACAAATACATCCCAGTAAAGCTTCACATAACTCCTCAAAAACATCTTAATTACAAAAATTACTCGCTTTAGAATCATTCTTCTTCGTTGACCTCCATTCTTAAGAATCATATATGCTCATCCCTCGACGTGCCTGCAGTCAAATTAGAAGTCTTCTCATCTCTTTATAACTTGGTATAAGACACACTAAATAAGACGAGAGACGCTTCTGAGATTTTTTTTTATTTTTTGTCTTGCTTCCCTAATCACGTACATGGGTCAGTGTGCTTGCAGTGCAATTTCTCGGAAAAATCTCCACTTTTCTTCTTCTTTTTTTTTTTTTTTTTAAAGAAATATCACGTTCGTATCCACTTAAAAACTGCTCCAGGAGAGATGGTGAAAAACCGCGTTAAACTAAATGAGAAGATGCTCTCGCTGGAATAACTTAAGGACTTGACTGAGGTATGTCACCTTTGTTCTATGGCTTGTCTTGATCCGTGATGGGGAAGAAAAGTGTTCTTTCAGAAGAAAGTTTGATCTTAAAATAAAAGAAGGTTTGGTTTGGCCTGATTTTAGTAAGGATAAGGATTCTAAATAGAATGTTTTCCATAAACTTAAAGGAAGCATATTGTTATATAATTTGGATTATAGTTTTCTTGTTCTATTTAATACTGCACTGTGATGCCGTATTTTAAGTACATAATTTTTTTTTTCATATTAACAACAAATCAAAGAAGAAAAAAATGATTATTTATAACAGTTAATTTATTATTTTAAAATAAACGTATTGATTTGTTTTCAAACTGGATGAATTCAACAAATTATTGGATATAAAAATAATGACTTAATAAATGATGTTTTAAAATCCATCTTTTAAATCAAAATTTTTAGTAAATGATATGTAGTAATAAAATTCCCACTTCTGTACAAAAGTAAAAATTTTTGGAAAAACTATGAATTTTTATAATAGTACTTTAAGGGCTTCTTCCATTTACTTTTAAAATCTTAAGAACAATAATGAATAACTCTTCGTATCTAATTTTAAATATCGGGTCTTAATAAATTGGAGTTTATGTAAATAGAGAATTGTAAAAACTTGACCTTTGTACTCAAATAAGAATGATGTTATTGCTTCCTACTTTGACAACAACCAGCTAGTTGAGAGGAAATCTTTATTAAGTTCTATTTTCAGTTTGTAGCCTTATTTAATGGTTGGAATCGCTATCGAGAAATTGTAATTTGGAATGGTTAAAAATCGAAAGTAGATGGCGAGGGAACTTCGAAGCTGTAAAAAGGTCAAATGTATAGGTTTATGTCTAAAAAAACCCCCAACATTTTCCTTCAATATTTTTTAAAAAATATCTCAGTTTCTAATGCAAAAGTTGTTCTACATTCCTGGCGCCCCCCAAAAGTGTTCCCCTGACGCAGCATAAGTATAAAAGCAAGAAGAGGCCAAAATTAAGATGCCTGCCATCAAAGCCGCGCTTTACGCGTCAACTAAATCTGGAACTTAGCGAGAGCATACCTGTTCTCCATCACAACAAAAAGGAGATGAAGCCTTTGTCTTCGTTGCCACATCCTGTGTGACAGCAAACAAAGTTTCGGGATATTCTCATATCACCCAGAATAATATACCCTCGCATCTCTCGGTCCAAGGGCACCTTTTACGCCTGATTTGATTATACGAAATTCCAGGTTTTGTTGTCTCCCACGCGCTGTTGTCTCACCTGGCGTTTGTTTGGCGTATCTTTCTGTTTTTCTCGGGATTGGTGCTTTGTTGGGGAGGATGAGAAAGTATGAGTTCGTGTATTTATTCGGGTATGTTTTGGGAGTTCCGTAGATTCGCGATTTCTTTTGCTGTCGAGTTTTGGAAATATACCCCGGGAAAGATTCCATGCTCAGGGGAAAATGATGTTTCGTATATGATGTTTCTTCGTATGATAAATACGAGTTTGAAAAGAGTTGAAGCTCCTGTATGTATGATCTACATCTTAACTTAAAACGTCTTAGTCTTAATTAATCTTATATCAAATGAGGAAAAAATAAGACAAAATATACACATTAGTCATCAAGGAGTTATATGATCATACTCGTACATCGTCGAGTACAGATGGCCAGCGAAATATACATGATATTAGTCCTAAAACGATAAAGATAAATTGATTTAATAAAACATAAGTATGATAATTAAATTAATAATACACATATACAGGTAATCCCAAAAATATTAAATCTTAGAAGTAGTTATAAATAAATTATTGTGATGGGAGTGAGATGCTGTAGGGTGGGCTTCAGATTATTTTAATAGCTTTGTGAGCATTTACTTAAAAATATTGCATCAATATCATATACTGAGTACATAAATAATTTAAATTTTAAAGGAGATTTAATTATGAGGAGGAGATTAATAATGTGAGCTCTTAGTTTCTTATAAATATCAAATTGAATTTTTTATTTATTATTAATCTTAAAGGTTTAGTTAGCAAAGGATCATCTGAGGCCAATTATATCAAAACAAGCTTTTTTTTTATATACTTCTTTCTTCCACTCACCCCTTTATTGGTATTAAAATTTAAAAAATTTGATGAATTAGGATATTATAAAATGTGATATCAAAATTCATGGTACAATTTTGATTGGACAGAAATAATATTAATTGCACAATCAACTCGGTGTAAATTGATGTCGCTTTTTAATTTATTCTGAATTTATTAAAATAATTGCGATTTTAATTTTGGAGGCCTTCGATATTTATTTTTATTTTAAATGTCTTTTACTGATTTTACTATTTTAATTCCAATTTAAAATTTACATTAAATCATTTACCAATAATTATAAATTATATTTATATCTTTTCTTGTGGCATCGACGAACACTGTACCGTCGTTGACAAGAATGGCGATTTGAAATTCACTGCAATTAAATTTCTCAAAATAAGTTCCATTTTGGTGTTAAAGTGTTAAAACGAAAGAATTATTTTTATTTAAATCCGAAAATCTTTTTTAAACATTTGTGGAAAAACCTTTATCTTTATAAACTTGTTTGTATAAATTTTATATTAAAATACTTTTATTTATTTATTTATTTATTTACGTTTCTTGGAGCAAGGAACTTTTTTAAAAATTTTGTTACAGTTGTTGTGAAATTCTAAAATTTATTCTCTTACAGGATGTGGCATCTTTGCCCACCAGATGTCGCCACTAACGTCACCTCGTGATGATCCCGGTAAGTTTCATTTCATTCATCTGAATTCAGGCAGGAAAGAAAACGTTTTGCTTTTAACTCATTTATATTTTTTTTTCTTGCTAATTAATATAACAGAATTTCGGTTTGAATTTCTTTGTTTTTCTTTGAAAAACATAATTTAGATGTTGCCACTCTCCAATATGGGGCGGTAATTATTTCTTTTAAATGGTTAAAAATATTAATACTATTGAGAGATACGTACTTGCAATGCATGCTTAAATGCTATTTTTAATGCTGATTACCTAGCTTTTATTCAAAATTAGAAAAAGAAAATTAAATTAACAATAAAAATAATTTTCTTAATTTGTCCTCTAAAATATAAAAAAGTAAACAAAGTATTTTAAAAAAGCCTCTACAGAATAAGTTTTAATAGTATAATTTTCTTATTTTAAAATTTTCCTTAATTGAAAACATTATTTTTTCAAATTTCGTTTATTACGGTTTTTACTGAAAATATATGCTCAGAAAGTTAAAAAAAAAAATTCAAAACTTTACATTGTTAAACTAAATAAGATACGTAGTAAATTTGTTAAATACATAAAACACAGACTGGTGTGGAAATTCGCCCATAAACCCCTTTCGTGTTAAAAGTGTGGAAATGGTCTAATATTTTTCGTTTTAGAGATATTTTATCTAAAATTACTATAAATTATTTATTGATTAAATTGTTTAATTTTCTTAGCTAGTACAAAATGTAATAATTATTAATTTTATTTTTCTATTGCAACATACTTTTACTTGTTTTATTTTCCATGTTTTTCTGTCAAAAAGGAAAATTTCTCAGTTTTTGGTTGATATATCCCCGAATAATCCCCCTTCCTCTTTTAACGTTTTTATTTAATTAAAAAAAAAACGGATTCTTTAGTTAAAATTCCAGTAAACCCTTAGAGGACAGACCTAGAAAACACCTTTTTCATTCCTCAGTCTAGAAAAGAGTATCCCCATTTGTCGACTAGTGTCATTTGCTGCCCCAGTATCTAGATTTTCTTTAGGAGTGTTTTTAAACAGTACTTTTGGGGACTAGCTGTAAACTTTTTACCACTCTTAAGATGTGTATGTGATTGTCGAGGTTCATTAGATAATGTCCAACAAATTTAATGTCCACGATTCAACATTTGTGGTAGGAATATAAACATTAAACTTTGTCGAGTTTGTTAATTGAGATTGGGATTCCGCACTTTAATCCTCAAATCAATGAATGATTTACTAATACGAATTTCAGATCTAAATCTGTAATCCTTTAGAGATTACAGCTGCCTCAGGACTTCACTAATTCGTTTCTGATGACAATGAACGTTTCCATTTTAATAATGCAGAGTGAGTAGATTAATGCTTTGTGAAGGGATTACTAGTGTTATCAGTATTTAAAGCAATTAAATTATACAATGGAGGGGTTAAAAGCTTGTGAAACAGCTTCTGTGAAATTGCTTGTCATTATTTTGATTTAATGTTAATTTGAAAGAGTTTTATTTTGTGTTTCTATAGGAATACAAAACAGTTGAGATATAGGGTTGGGAATTATATTGTAATTACTTTCTGTAAACATGGATGTTAAAATTTACATTTAAATCTCTGAAAATACAAATTAATATGGTATTTGTTCGAAGAATGTTAGTAAAATTTTATTTTTAAAATATTTCTGGCAGAAAAGCATTGTTCTAATCTTATGAACACCTTGTTAAATCATTATTTTTATACCCAAGAAAAATTTTCAAATTACATCTTGTTCTTACTTAAAAACGAACATTTGTTTCATTGTTTTCAACTCGCAATACATTTTGGTTCTTTCTAAATCACGTATTTTTACTCTTTATACTTTCCCATTCAAAATTATTTACAAAGGACAAGGGATATATATAATTGTTAAAAAAGTGAGAACATAAAAAACCATTGTAATACCATTAATAAAGCTTGAGCTTTTTAAACTGAAAGTTAGAATTATTAATGACGTAGACGCAACTTTTTGTGGAAAACAAAGATTATACCGAAAATATTTATGTTTTCATGAATTTCGAAATAAAAAATGTTACTTTTCTCTGGTCGTGTACTAGTACCTTCCATGACTACAAAAAGTTCCAACAAAATATTTCGGGACATTTTATGGATAAGATGAAACTTTCTTCAAGTTCTCAGATAATTTTTTACGTGAATAATTTCCTTCCCGTGATTTTTTCTTACCATTTCCATCGAGAGAAAAATCTCTTAATACCGCCATTTTTTGCTAGTTCATTTTTTTTCTTGAAATGGTCTCATGTTTTTCGTAGTAATCTTTTGCCCGACAATCGGTTTTTTCTCCGATTCGATGGCATTGCTGTATTGATTAAGTTTTTGCACGATTAATGACGAGCGACCAAAAGAGCGTGACGATGAAATGATTTTTCACCGGTAATTGAAAACGGTGCTGAAAAATCGTAGCGGTGATTTGTCTGAGGTGCACTTTCAGATGTTCTATTCATAATGTCGAATCAATTCCATGGAATAGAGACAGTTTATCCTAATGAAGAAAGGGAGAGAATGTCTCTTTAAAGAAAATCATGTTCTACATTACTTTGTCCCATGTGCTATTATTAATTAAAGGATTTTCTTGTTTAATTATTTCAATTTTGACGAATTTTTGAGGTTTGGTTGAAAAAACCTTTTTTTTTTAGTTTCAGATTAATATTTTAGTTTTTATTTTTTTAACATAGGCTTAAAATTTAAGTTTATTTATTTTAAATTTAGTTTAAGCATTAGGTATATTAGAAAAATGCAATCAAACCCCATTATAATAAACCATCATTGGACCAATAATTATTGTACATAGAATACCTGAGGTTTTATATTGCCGATAGGTACTATTAAAATTTTTTATTTCAAACCTGGTAAATGGTCCTTTGACTAGAGTTTATTGCACTCAGGGTTCACTGTGGAGCAGGACTTAAAGAAATAAGACTATTGGATGGATAGTTCCCATGTATTAATACATTTCTTAAAATGAAATAAATACCACTAACCCTTTCAATCCTAGAGTGCCCGAGATTACCTTTGAATCTTATAAAAAATGTTAGTGGTCGCCAGGTGTCGGATACCAGTCTCTAAAAACTCTATAACGGACCAGTACTCCTAGCTCTCAATAAACTCATGTAGTGTAGAATATAAAACTCAGTTAAAACTCAATAAATAATAATTAAATAGCTTTAATTACACCTATTTACAATAAGAATATCTACAACTACGAAAACTCACAACACTCAAAAGAATGGAAATTAGAAGAACACAATAATTAACTGGTTGCCACACAGAATTTTCAAAAGTTAAAAAGTTACTATAGTAAAATTAAAATATACTCTCGATCTTACACTAGGACTGAAAGGTTTAAGAAGTTTACTTACAGTCGTTCAATTTTTAATAATGGGATGAAATATTCAATAGTTTTTGTATTAATTATCCAACAAATTATTATTTTCCTTAACCTTAAAAAATAACAAATAGGAGAAACATATTTTTTTAGTTTATATTCATTTTTATTAAGTTAAATAATACTGCTTTGATTTCTTTTTAAGTGCTTCATTTAGCTATAAATTGACCTTAATAAACAATACCTTATGAACAAGTAACTTTGACATTATTTGAACAAGAAAATATAAACCTAGTGCCACGGTTTTAGTTAATTTATTTCACCGTCTCACTTTTCATGCTTTATATTCTTCTTTTTTTTTAAGTAATTAAGAACCTTTGCATATAATTTCAGTGTACTAATCAACTTTATTTACATTCGCCCGTCTCGACTACTGATTGACTCAATAATTTTTACACAGTCGTTTGTTTCAAAGAAAATTAGTAACTATTAACTTTCATTTGTTCTCCCTGCCCTGTTTTCTTTAAGTTGGATTTATTTCTCTAAGGAAGAGGCCTTTGTTTACAAGATATTAATTTACCCTCAACATTAACTTCGATGGCTAATTAGAAACGCAGATGCTAATTGATAGAAATATTTCATGACTCGGAAAACTAAACAACATGGTATTTCGCTACTCATGTGTTTTAATTTCTAGGGATCCTTAATTACTGGGGTTTGTTGCATAATTAATTCAGGCGTGTGCAAGTAAGCTTGTTAAATAAATGACAGGTAGTGGATGTTTTTTTATGATACATAAAAAAGGTGGCAACACAATCCGAAATTATTTTTCGTTTAAACATAAGAACGTAGAGGCCGTAGAGGCATATGATTAGATTTTTGGAAACCAGAAGCATTAAATTTCTGATTTAGCATATTCTTTGCAATTTGGGAGAAATAACTGGGTTTTTTTTTCGTCCCAGAATTGCTCTGAAAAACTTTCAATTTTTCTTTAATCTTTACGAGTTGTTCACTCTTAACGTAGATCCTGGTAGCTAATTTATAAACCGTTTCCTTAGATGCTTACTTTTAATTACAGAAATAGCAGGAAAAATGAAAAAAAAATAATAATAGGAGATACCATGGTTAGTTGGCATCGTTTTTGTTTTTTGATGCATAAATTTTTTCTGTAATACTTACAGAAAATGTGTTTTATGCTGTGGATAGTTTAACCTTTGTGCTAACAATATACGCCGGGTTTATAATTTTAATACGGGTTTAATTAACCTAAAAATTAGTTCAAAAATTATCTCTTTAATATGCCAATTTGCCCCACTACCGTACCGAGGCTACTTGGGGGCGAGTTGGCATAAGTTAATTTGCATATTATTACTTCAACAAAACATGGCAATTATGGAAGAAAATTTGGTTCATTATATTTGCCGAATTTTCGGAGGTTTCTTCTTACTTAACTTTTCCTAGAGAGACCATGTAACCCTTCTTAGTTCCTTTACATAGCTTTTAAATTAAAATATTACGGTATATTTCTACTTATAGCCTCCAGCCGCTGTTGTTCGATTCCACGGTTGATATTGATGTCGCTCTAATAGCTATGCTAACTGTGTCAGTACCAAACTGTGTAACTACGATATCCAAAACTAAAATTGATTACACACAGTCTCAAAACATTTGAAACTTAAAGTTATGGTTATGATACGACTTCACCAGATAAAAAAAACTAAAGATGAAAAAGTTTACTCATCAGTGAAAAAAACGTTTAAACAGTGGTATTTTCTTCGTAAAGCTTTGAAACAGACTGAAATTTTGGTGGAAATCGCATAATTGTATATTTTATCTACTCCATCTACCATCAAAATTCCAGTGCTCTGGCTCGTTTGTAAAAAACAAATAAAAACGGAATGCCAACTAGCTCAGAGTGTCAACTATCCCCGGTCTCCTTTACACATACATTGAAAACAATTCAGACATAATACACATGTTTGCCATAAAGGTATAATTTTTTTATGAAATGTTCTGCTCAGTTAACTTTAAATTAATTGGGGAAAAATCTAAAACGAAAAAATAAAAAATATTAAAAGCACACCATCTCCCATCTCATTCAAACAGCTGTATGTTATTCACCTACCTACCTCGAGCGTTATAATAACGTATTCCTTCAATTAATTTGCCCATTATCGCTCAAAGACCTAATCTATACCTTTACATTCAGTTCAGTCTATCCCTTCAATCAATCGATTTCCATTTAAAAATTAACGTTTTCCACCCGTCCAAACCATCAGCAGGTTGTTTCACCAAAGAGCAAACGAAGGGGAAATTTCGCTTCGCGAGAGAGAGGCTCCACGGGAAATCCCTTAATGTTCGATCCTAACAGAAAACGTGCCCGACCGAAAACTCCCGGCCCCAAGATTACCCATTAATGCAGTCACAGCGCCAAATAATTACTGCCAAACGACTTCCCCCTTTTAAATAGACGAGCTTGATTTATGCGTTAACGAATGGCATCACACTTCGGAGGAGCGTGTGTGTCGAGATTGTCAAATTAATGTGTTGATTTTCGGATGCGGAGTTGGTTTAAATCTGTCGATTTTCGGTTTATTGGATTTCTTTATGAGGAGATGATGATGAATTGAGTCGGTTTGTTTACCTTGTTTGGAGGCAGTTATTTGGGGGAAATGGTGTGGTTTTTTTTTGTTGAAAGATTAGGGGTTGATTAATTAATCTGTGACATTTAAATTTCACCACTCATTTCAACAGAACCATGTTGATGAAGTGAGTTTCCTTGAGTGAGGAAAGAGCATTTGTCAGTAATATTAATTGAATTTTATAATATTATAACACCTTTTTTTCTCTGATGTGACAAGCCGTCAAATCACATACCTCCAAAAAAGCTGCAACGTCAAAGTCTATCGTTGTCTTATATTGTTTCCCTTTTGAAAGGTTCAGAATTACTTTTAATTCGAAAGGTGAAAGTATTTGGATTAAATATGAAATTATGCATTCCTTCATTAGACTATTCCTATTATGACGGACTATAGAGAAAATTTCCAGTCTTTTATTAATTTCTTTGTCGAAAATTTCAGAAATGTTTTACATCAAATTAGATTTAGGGTAAATAATGCTTCGATTTATTGAAATCTTCTATAAACAAAAGTAATAGAATTTGAGAAATTAAGTACACAGAGATTATTTGTTTGAATCACCAGAATTTTTTTTCAAGAAACAAAGATTTTAATTTTTATAAAAAAAAATTCTTTGACCTCATACTTCAATAGTTTTGATAAAATTTGCAAACTTGAGCAGTGTTATCTTCTTAATAACACTCCTGATAAAATTTTAATCAAGAAAACTATGATGGATTTAAAAAGTTTTTATTACTTAAAACTTATAAGTTCACATAATTAATAATTTCAAAGAGAGGTACTGCCGCTAAGGTTTCCTTAGATAAAAATTCGATTTAATAATTTATTACTCTGAAAATTTAGAAAATATCCGTTTAATTAGCTTTAAAAATTCTA
Organism: Tetragnatha montana; assembly: GCA_963680715.1. Lineage (NCBI taxonomy): Eukaryota > Metazoa > Arthropoda > Arachnida > Araneae > Tetragnathidae > Tetragnatha > Tetragnatha montana. The sequence goes on from OY796685.1 coordinate 35,154,368, forward strand.
TCAAAAATATTCGGGGGTCACACGTCAAAAAAAAAAAAAAAAAAAAAAAATCAATCCGTGGTGTTTTTTTTTTATTGAAAACATAATAGTTGTCACTAAAGATGTGAAGGAACATTTATTGATATCAAGTTGTCGAAAAATTTTTTGTTAACATACAATATTGCTATATCGTCAGCAACTGCGCAGCAATATGTCTTTCTCTTTTTGTGCCGAAACCGAGTTATATATGTCCGCTTTAACGTTAATTTTCAATTGAAAATAAATTACTTCTAAACTTTTTAAAAGTTTTAGGTTTTAATATGTTATCATACACTAATAATAAAATCAGTTTTCAGTTAACTGAAAACTCTCCGAGTAAAATAATTAAACTTTATGAGGTAAATATAACATCTTATAAATATATTTTCTTTTTATTATCCCTAATTAACCTAAGTAAAATGTTTTATTATGTTTATCTTTATTTGTGTAAAAGACAAAATATTTATCGTTTGTTCTCCAACTTTCGGCCTCGTTATTCTCTGGAGAATTTACTTGCATTTTATATCTAACCATAGCAAATAATAATTTGAAAACTAGAAATTGTGACATTATTTCATTTTTGAAATAAATTTTAGCTAAAAATCTCTTCCATTACTGTGCTTTCTTTACAGTATTTTAGTTTATTACTAAAAAAACTTACTTTTTTGCTCAATGGAATTCAAACAAAATCAAAGCTCAATGTAGTATGTCTGCAATCACTCCACATATGTTGTTTATTCTCGAAAATTTAACGTTTAATTTTAACTTTTTATTTTAGTTGTATATACGTTATGTTGTTTCGTACGTCAAGTCAAACAATGGAGATTAATCCCAAGTTAATGTGAGAAACATTTCCATTTATATTCCTTCGTTAAGTCATTCATTTACTGTGCTAATCCACTTATTTACACTCTGCTCACATTGCACAACAGCTTTGAAGCCAAATAAAAAGCGCATTTTCAGAAACATAATAAGTCTTTGCATCGCAAGGATGAAAAAGTTTTCTCTATTGAAACTTACGTAATAATAAGCTCCTTACTGCCATATTAAAGAAAGTAGTGTCTCGTTTTCAAAAGGATAAAGTTTTTTTCTCCCCACAAGAATATGAAACATCGTTACTTAACTGTGATATGTCCCCATTGAAACAGCCATTTAATCCTTTGAGTGATTTGCATGTGCGCCTTTACCATTCAGGGCTGTTTTTATCTGTTTTCAGAGAAGATTATGCCAGTCTTGATGTGTTTTTTTGTGTTCAGCGCATTATTAAATATCGACATTTATTCTTGGAAATAATAATAGGATTTTATTCAGTTGAAGTAAAAACCACAATGTCTCCACATTGTAATACTTTCGTTGACCGTACGAGGGTTTTTATAACTTTAGTATGTCATTAAAGACTTAAATAAGAATTATTTGGGCTGTTCATATTGCAAGTCGGAGATAAATTGTTTTATCATATTTTTAAAAATGTAATTCCTTTTAGAATTTGTGAAAAAATCAAAGTAAATTTTAATGGAGTTGCATTTATCCTCTTGGATGGTAAATGAATATTTCTTGAAGTAATTCGAATTATTAAATATTAAATTAATTTTACATTTATTTAATGAAACGAATGAAAAAATACTATTTAAAAAGATTAGAAACAAATCTATAAAAGAAACAAATACTTCAAAAGTTCTAAAATAATGGCTTGTTTGAGAAGTTAGTAATAAGGTAATGTCAGAATTTAAGAAAAAAAAACATTGTTGTAGATTAGACTAGATATACGAGTAAAATTATTTTCCTTTGGCAATAGTTATAGAGCATTTTCAATCACATGACTCGGACCTAACAACGGCCTTAGCAACAGAAAAGTTACAGTTTTTTGCCCTACAGAGGTTAACAGTTACAGAAAATGACTGGCCGTGGAATTCTTCTATTGGAGCATTTGCAATCACGTGACCTCATACTTAAAAACCGCCTTAGCGACAGATAAACAACGGCCTTAACAACAGTTAAAAGCCCTACAGAAGGTACACAATTAAAATAAAATAACCGGTTGTGACGTCACCTGAAAACACTCTATAGCAAAATTTAAAATAATTAGTGCTCTTCCTTTAAAAGTTGGCAAAAGAAAAAAAACTATTCGGAATTAAAGAAAAAGTTTACTGAATTAAAAAATACAGTTAAATTTCGTTATGTAGTGAACCGGCATGGCAGCCTAACTAGTGCAAATAAATAAATAGTTACACTACAAATAAATAGTTTCCTTTAACCCTTTCAGTCCCAGGATTGCCCGAGATTGACATTGAATCCTATAATAAACTTGAGTCAGCCAAGATTGAAAGGGTTGATCGGAGGAAGTTGGAGGTTAACTGTAATAAGTATTATTATTTTAATGTTGTTTGTTTAATGGTTTAATGAATACCTGTAGAAATAAAGCTTATTATACGTGCTAGGTACAGAGGTTTCACTATTCCTTAAGTTCACTTTAACGGTGTTTGTCTGTATAATGCAATTTAAAGTATAAAAAGACTAATACGTTTGATAAGAAATATTTTTAAATATTTGGGGAATATTACAAGGCATTTGAAACTGAGACACTATAATATATGAGCTAACACCCCAGGTTTTAACAGTCGCAGTCTATCACACGTTGCCCCAAACTACTTCCCATATCTCTCATGCGTTTGATAACTCGTTACGGATGTCTCCATATTAATTGGGCAAGTCAAGACATGTTTAATGGTAACTAGTCACGGATGAGGTATGACTAGGTAAGTTGACTCGACGGTTCGTATTAATCTTACTCGGTCGTCCATCTCCCCATCACTGGTTCAAACGGAGCAAATAAATGAGGCAGATGATTTACATGGGGACTACCAATCAATAGTTATTCAAGTATATCCTCTTGGGGAAGGGATATCATAAACTATGAATATCAAAGGAATATCATAAACTAGAAATGATGTCAATGTGTCACACTTACTAAAAATCTGTAGATTTCTACAAAAAAACATTTAATCATGAAAATGGCCTTTGACAAATGCGTCGCATCATTTTCCTTTCAACATGAAACAAGTTTTCACATTTCGATGATCCCTCTTCCCTCATTTTGATGTCACATCTTTCAAAATGAAATTGAAGTGAAATTTAACTCATTTAACCACAATCAAACTCAAACTTTATTTCATTTTTGTTATTTGTAGAATAAGTAATTATTTTATTACTGTTAATTGAAAAAAAAGAAGTGTAAGAAATGGGTCTATTAGCCATTGTAACAGCAGTAAAAATAACAGTTTTGATGTTTACGAGTGTTATGATATTGATATGTTACGAGTGTTTGAACCTCCCCCGTGTCATATTGGGGACGTCTCCCCCAAACGTGTGACGTGATTTGTGGATGCCTTATTGTGTAAATTAATTAAAACTAAAATTTCAAATAAAGTAATGGAAAGAGCCTTTACACAGTTTATCGTGATAAACATAGAAAAAAAAATAATATTTTGAATATATGTTTCTTTTTGTGCATAACTAGTCTTTCTAATAGTAATCTTTCTTTGAATTAGCTTAACTCAAAAAAGAGAAATACAACGAAATAAACGTAGAAACAAAATGTGCACAATTGTGCAAATGTCTGAAACAAAGCATTTCTTTTGTAGGACAATTGAAACATAAGAGAAAACATCACAATATGTTTAATTTTTAGGCATATAGAATTTATTGTTACAATACTGTTGAACACTGGTTATATTGAATCTTTAAGTGACAAAATATGTAGTTAACTACTTACCAGAAGTTTACTATAACCGATATTATAGTGTATATTTATTGTTTATTCGGGACCAGTGAAAAATCCATTAGAGCCGGTTAGTCCACTATCCCGGATTCACTACAGACAGGGTTTAATTGTTGAGTAAATTTATTGGAAATCAGAGTAGTAATTGACTTACTTTAGTGCATAATGTGAAAGAAGCACACTTCCCATTGCATAAATAATGAATGTTTTCTACTTCTTACGTTGTTTCGTTTTATGTCACACAATAAGTGCGATTTTTTCCCTGCTTCTTTTCATGTAAATGCAGTTATTCGCATAACACCTATAATTATCTTCAATTTGATGTTTTCCTATAATGTATATCGTTTTTCTCGTGTAGAGTGACGATTACGGTTTTTCTAACGACAAATGTTCTGTTCTGCAGGTGATTCTGGCCGTTCACGTAGACAATGGCAAGTGGGTGGACGTTCCCATTACCCCCGACACCACATGTCAGGATGTCATCGATTGTTGTCGAGAGCCCAGCGAGGAGGCGTGCTCTCTGGTGCAGACGGCGGGCCTCATAGGTGAGTTTCCCATCCACATTAGAGACCCTATATAGAGGGATATATATAGATATCTATATAAATCTTAAAAGAGATCTATATAAAGGGTCTCTAATCCACATTTGAAACGAAAATCTTAGGGTGTCTAAAAGAAAAAATACAAATATCTAAGTGCTTAGACTGTACGAAGAGATTCAGAATAATACAGGAAATTGTGGGTATAATCACAATCTTACATCACAATTATAATCTTAATCACAGAGGTTATATTCGATAATTCGGATTTGATTCAAGTATAAATTTCTATTAGATCACTTTTCTTGCATCTAGTTTGGTTCGTAGAAAGATGTATAATAGTTAAAATAGTTTAACTTCATTTCTGAAGGTTGTCCACTCTATCAAATTCCTCAAGTGTTTCAATTTCGTAAAGTTATTCTTAGTTTTACGATAGCAATATATACGCACTCACTTTAGGATCTCCTCCATAAAACAATTAATTTTCCTTGACGGAATGACAAGTTAATAACGTCGACGCAACGCAATAATTTGAGACCTCCGCGGAACTTGGAAACAGGTCATATTCCTGTCTTATTACCTCCTACGATCATTAGCGACATTTTAACACAAAGCTTTCGCCGGTATCAATTTGGAGTCCAATCAATAACGGGACCTTCCCGTGACAGCGGGCTGCCCTGACGGTGATTACGAAAATCCGATAAAAGTTAAGCTCCCAAATTGAATGAGTGGCTTTAAGTGTGGAACAGATTTGAAATGTTTTGGTTTTACTAAAAAAACTGATGTCAGTTGTTGGTTTGCGGGTTTTAATGAGGTAATCAAGCTGACAGAGTGTTGGAAAATTGAAAAATTATGTTGGAAAGTGTGATAAAGCATCGAAAACTCTTCTAGAATGTCGAAGTTTGGAATGATTATTTAAATAAAGGTTTGGGTTCCAATACTTATAAAGCAATATTATTTTAACAAAAATTATGGGTGTGGGTATGTTGAAAATTGTTAGTTTTTAAGGTAAAAATTGTTTTTATAGTAGGGGTTATTGCAAAAACGTATCTGATATTTGAGCCTCTAGAAACTAGAATTAAATTTTTATCACAGTTAAATTTCATCTTAACCAATCAATTCGTTATATTTCTAGATTTTTGATTTTTATGTCATCTTAGTTCTTGTTTTCATTTCTTTAAGGGTAAAACTATTATTGGTTATTCTTGTTGATATAGATAAATATTTTTTACAAGACATCAAAAGTTAAAATGGATTACATCAATATACCAAGAATAGAAAGAAATCTAAATGCTAGTTGTATGTTTCAGAACTATTAATTCTTTGAGATAAAAATAATTAATTCATGTCTAAGTGCCTATTTGAAATAAAATAGTTTTAAGACGGATTATTTTAAAGGGAATATAATAGCATTAGCTTGCCACCATCTGCATAGAATTTCATAACCTTAACATTTGTCACAATTGGGAATACAACACTTGTGGAGATTCAATATTTCGACTACTGGAAATCATTAATGCTGATGCGGTTACATTCTTTTCATTTACGCATTTCTTCAAAATTTTAGATTTTTTTTTATCGTTAGTTTTTTTTTAAATTAATTTTCAAATTTCAAATTCAAAATTTTTCTCGCTAGAGTTGGAGGTGTGGCCGACGTGACGTCTGTTCTGCTTTCACCCGAATCTTCAATCAATCAATACTTTCAAAGGAAAGGATTTAACCATCGCTTTCGTACTAGTGTGTCGTATTGGTGAGCGATAGCGACGAACAGGGGGCAGTAGCTCCCTAGTTTTTTAAAAATTAACAGTTGATTAGATTTCGAAAAAAAAAAAGAAATTAAAATATTTTTTAAAGAAACTCTATCAAAATAAATTAAATTTGAAAAATCGTTGTATTCCCCATCGTCTTTTTTATTAATTTTCTAATCCTTTACTTTAAATAAGATCTTCCGGGCTAAAAGAACGTAGTTCATTAGTGTGAAATTTGGATACGTCGTCTCCAACTGGGGAGAACAACACCAGCAACCTATAAGGAAAAGTTTATGTCTTTATGTATTTACTGACGATGTTCTCCGAAGTTTTTTTTTTACCAAAATATCAGATTTCACGCCGATGCATCATGGCTCATTAGTCCTGGAGATCTTATTTGAATATTGAAGCTTGCTATTTTATTCATCCCTATATTATCGTTTGCAGAGAAAGTGGTTCCAGGGGAAACCTTCATGTTGGATATTCTTAACCGATGGGGCAACCACTGGCCCGCTGTCACCTTCCATCTACAGTACAGCGATCCTTTGATGTCATTTCCTCACTTGGGTAAGTTATTTCACTTTACCCCCAATTCTATAGTAGTAATAAATTCTTGGGTTTGTGTCTCTATTATGTTTGTTAACTATACTAGAGGACTCTACCCCCCCTGCGACTTAATAAGTTCTTTAATTATCAAGCTACTTATCTCTCTTGCTTATAAATAATTAAATCTGGATCATCTCCCCCCCCCAAAAAAAAATAATGAAATAAAACTGTTGCTTATAAACATTCCTTTTCCAGCTCATCAATAATTTAATCGATAAGTCCCCCCCCCCAAAAAAAAGTTACCCAGCAAGTTTACTAATAACTATCGTCAACGAACTTAGAGAAAAACAGGCCTTTAAAAAAAACTTCTAAATTTAAAATATAACGTGCGTATCTTGTGAACTGTCAAAAATAAATGAAATCAGACACATAAAATTTTTTTTGTTGACCTATGGAACAGTCAGAAAGAGAAGAAAAAATTTGAAACTTTGAATCTTAATATTTCCAAAACTAATTAGAGTTTAAAATTCCAAACACCCCTCTTTTTATAAAAATACTTGTATGAGTTTTTAAGTTACTATAGTTCTACCGCGATTAGTTTTTCTTTTGTATAAAAAATAATGAAAAAGCGTCAATAAAAGAACTGCAAAGCAGTTTCAGGGGTTGGTGAATGATAACAAGTAGGGGCTGAGCCTCTAGTTATTGAAAAAGTCCCATGAACTTTCAAACAAGGTAAAATTCTTAACCTGATAAAAATAGACCCATATCTGTTTACTGGATCGTTATTGCTTCCCTTTCAATTGTAACGTCATCGATAAGGTGACCACTTCAGTTTCATTTTGTAATTCATCTATCCAAAATACTGAATCGGTTTATTGTGATTTTTGAAGAACAGTTTTAACTACAATTTTAAAAATAAAGTTGAATCATAACTTCATTATAGCCACAATAAGTACTTATGGCAGGATCGGATTTCCATGTCGCACTCGTTGTTGAGATTGTCCAAATGTTCGAAATTTGTTTTACTAAACACATATTTTAATTTTTTATAAAAGCTGAGTGTGCAGAAAAGTAATGTTAATTTAGTGCCTTACAAACTAAATTTACTTTTATGTAATTTAGTAACTTTTATTCCAATGTCAACTTTGCAACCAATTCACCTCAAATGCAACACAAAGTGTACTACGTGTATCTGTTCTCTTTTGACAAAACAATTTGGGCACTTACCGCGACCGTCGTTTTAGTGGTACACGAAAAAATATTGACAAGTTTAATTCTTTTGGTCATTTCATGACCAAAAACACTTTTCCATACACTTCTTCATGTTACGATAGCACTTTCAAACTACCAGTTTACGATAGCACCTTTGGAACGATTTTCAGTGAAACAAGAAAATAGCATTACCGGGTGAGGAATCGATGGGTGTGCTGAGAATAAAACTGCGATCATCTCAAACATTCTAAAGGACAGAGAGAGAAAGAGAGAGGTGAGCAACTAAACTACTGTCGAAATGGCTTATCTGATCGTTGCTTATGAACCTAGATCAACTTTTTTCATGGTTCCAAAGGAGGGACCACCTGAAGGAGTAGAAGCACTGCTTTTTACGATAATAATGGAGGCCTTAGGAATAAAGTACAAATTATATTCCTTAAGCCAACTGACCGTCGGAAAACATAAAAATTTTAGAAATTCGCTTTGGCTCGTTCGAAATGGAACAGCCAATATAGCAGTGTCATCAAGATTAATGAGTTTTCTTAACTTGGATTGGGTTGACCTCACAAATCCTTACTTTTTCTCCAGTGTCAACTTCGCAACCAATTTACCTCAAATGCAACCGAGATTGTATGCTTATATGTACTCCTTTGACAAAACAACGTGGGCTTTGATTGCGACTGTTATTTTAGTCGTACCGATCGCTTTTGGAGTTATGTTCCGAGTTCATGATTTTTCGAAAACCTGGCTCAAGATGTTCGGAAATTTACTGGGCAAATCAGTTACTCAGAGAACAAATGGACCTTCCCAATTGATTTTCACAGTGGCTTGGTGGTTCGGAACGATGGTTATCTTCCTTTCTTACACCTCTATGATACTTTCTTGCTTATTCGTCCCAATTATGGATATTCCCCCAAAAGACTTCCACGAATTAGCGGAAGCTATTCGGAAAGGCGAGTACAAGGCTTTCAGCCACAGAAGCGATTATGTAGAAAGTTATTTGAAATCTTCATCAAATGCAGACGTCCGATATATTTATGAAGAAATAAAGAGAAATGACTGGTTCTACGACTCCGGCGATTCTACTCAACAAAAATATGAGCCTCATGCTGCGTATTTCGGTTCTTCTCTTCACTTTAAAGTACGTTTTGGAGTGAAACCTTTCTCAACAAAGCATCAGTCCGAAAAAGGACCGCACACCTTTTTTTGTGGATTGCAAGTAAACAAACGATTTCCTCAGCTGAGGAGGAAACTGGATAAAATTATTTCTAGAACTCAGTAAGCTGGGTTGCTTGATAAGATTGTCGAAGATCATTTCTTTAAAATGTGGCTGAAGTCATCTTCTAGCCAAGAGTCAGAAGACTCGGTCAAACCTATATCCATGAATGAAGTCAGTGGGGCCTTTTTTATTCTTGCTATTGGGCTGGCTCTTTCAACAGTCGTGTTTATCTTTAAATATATTAGCAAGAAATTTAAATAAAGAAAGTAGTGGGTTTTCTCTAGTATTAGAAACTTCGTTTTATAGCTTGATTTCAACATTACGATGTGAGGAAAACGCAGAAATAGTTTTGTGGTTTATCTACATTACATTCTCAAATTACTGTGTGGCATTCTCGTGCAGCTTTTATATCATATCTATAACATGCAATTTTAGCCTTTAATATTTAGCGTCCTAAAAAGAGGCGTTTTTTAAATGCTTTGATATAAAATAATTTCAGAAATAATAATGATAATATCATTAAGCAGCTTTTGGAACGAAAAATACTCTCTCATGTTTCTACAAATGCTCAAAACTTTGTAATTTTCCTTTGAATAGTTTTTGCGAAGTGAGAATTCACAAATAAAATTTTCTGAAACAGCGGCGGCGACTGTTACTTTTTTAATATAGTGAGACAACCATACAGTTTGAACCTTTATTTTTTACACTTGCATTGCTAAACTATGAGAAAATGTTATTTCCAACCTTACAGAAATCCTCCTTTCATGTAGCTACCTTAAAAAACCGGCGAACTCTCTTAGATTAATTTTTCTGCTTTTTTTATTATATATTCAAACATTTAATATTCATTATAATACTCAAACGAAAATGCCATACATTTTTATGATAAAGATTAATACAAATGCAATACAGATATCCGGTATCTAATGAGATTTGTTCCACAATTACATTAATGAAACTTAACTACCCATTAAATGAAATTCTTCATCTTACAAGATTGCCATGAAAGTTTGCTAGTGCCCGTTTCTTCCAAGGTTTTCTATTAAATATTAAAAGTAATTTCTAAATTTAAGTTAAAAGTGCATTATGTGGGATGAAAAGTTGTGCAATTTACAGAAATGCTTAAGAACTTCATTTCGACGCAGAGTTTCAGTTATGAAAATATTAAATTTCTAAAATAATAATTAAAATTTCCCGTTTTATTTCATTTTAATCTACCTCCTGAATAAACTTTAAAACTTTTAGTTTTTAGTTGCTTCGTTGTTAACACTTCTTCTGAAGAAGTGTTTCCCTATGTTTTCAACTCTAGAAAATTCTTCCTTTTCTTACTATATTTTATATGTATTGCCTTTAAAAGGTATAAAAAAATAGTATCGTCTGGAACATGTCTACCCGAATTTCACTTTAAACGTTTAATTAAAAAGTCATCTTTTTTATATAAATCTTTGAATGTTTCTTATTTTATTGATCAATAGTTCAAATAGTGTTTTAAAATATTTTATAGATTTAAACATTACAAAAAAGCTTGTTTAAAAATATGGCTTTACTGATATCGAATAAAAGTTACGTTTTAATTAGATAAAAATCAATGGGAAATGGAAAGATAATATTATCTTCATAAAGAATGCTTTAATTTCTTCGCAATCCCATGTATTGAAATATTCAAATAAAAATAGCATTTTCTTTTTGATGCTGTTAAAATTAAATTTGTTTTTAAACCTTTGAATAATAAGGAAACCTGTATGTATTGATTTAAATTAATAATTATTCTCATGTTTAACGTAAATAAATAAAAATTTGACTTCCTGTAAAATGAGAGTTGACAATAATTAGATTATCATTTTATATGAAGAGTGACACTTTTAAATGATAGTTATGTTTTAATAAACCTAAATTACTTCATTGTATACCACAACGCAGTTTAGCCATAAGGAATTCTTTATAACAGTAAAAACACTAGTATTTATACAAAAGACGAATCAAACATGTTGTTGGTTCCATCCAATCAAGTAAGACATAAATGTACATAAAATCATATATATGTGGCAAAGTGGGCATTATTAATGATGCCCGAAGTAGAGGCAGGCAAAGTGATAAATTTCATTCAATTCATCACATTGCCCGGGCATTATGAATAATGCCCGGATGTATCAAATTGCCCGTAACATATATACAGATTGCCGCCAGTATAAGGTAAAATCTTCGACTCATACACATCTATGTTGACTATTCAGATATTGTTATTTTAAAACTTTGCTCTAAAACGTAATTTATTCAGGAATTTTCAACATTCAAATGTGTGCCCCTGTTTTATTTTCTATTCAGTTGTTATTCAAAAAATATGTATCCCTTTTCTAAAGCTCATCTAGAATGTTCTCTTAAAACCTTTTTCTGTAAGCGAAAAATAAATATCATTAATATCACACTTAATATTTCACCCTATTATTTACGCATTGAAGTATATTATTTTCCTTTCAAGGGATCTAGGCGATCCAGTTTTTTTTTCCTTGCGTCGCCTCTGTGTTGGTGTAAGTGGATCGATACCTTGCAATTCATACTGACATCCAATATCGATAAGACGTCATAAAAAATCGATCTATAACCCTCAAAATTCGCTATGGGTCATATTATGACATTTTTTCCTTGTCCCTCTTGTCACGCCGGCACCGTAATCTGCTTTGTCAAACTCCGGAATCTAATGATACAATATACTGTGATGCAATTACTTTTCTATTTTTGTTCGTGGCAACATGGTGAGGATAGTGATGTATCAAGAGAGGTGCTGTTTTTTATGTGTCGGATTGAATATGATAAAAATGAAATAAAAATTAATAGGAAAGCATTTTTAAGGTATTAGACCTTTTTTAGTTTGAAAATCAATGTGTGCGAGATTGGTTTCATTTGGTATAAATATTTCAATCTCACTAGAATGTCGAATTTAAACTTTCTTTTTACCTTTTTAAGCGTATCAATTTTAGAAGGGGTATACAAATATAAAGTGAAATTTTTCACAAATTTAATATTTTTATTTATAATAGATAATAATATTTTTATAATAAATATGTTTATAATATTTTAAAACAATATTCATCAGTTTTGTTTGTTTTGCCTTCAGCTTCATTTATAAATGCCTTTTAAGTAATTTAGTAAGACAATAGTTTTTTTTACTAAAAGATTGCTTTTTCCCCCTTTGATAATAAATAAAAATAAAAAATCTCATAGCCTAAAAACTAATTTAGAATCCGATTTGGTCTATCTCGTTTTTGTGCCGTCAACAAAAATATACAGAATTTCTCTCGTTTGACATTAAAAAATTAATCCACTCTTTTTTTGTATCCTTCTTATTAAATTATAACAAATTCCAGTAAAAATGAGGATAATGTTGAATGTTTTGTTAAAGCGGCTTAATTGGAATAGTTAAAAATTTATTATGAAACACACACACATTGCTTTGTTTTTATCTTATTATTTTTGAGTAATTCTTTCAATCAGCTTAATTATTATAGTAATTGGCTTCATGAAATGTATAAAATGCTTATGTGACGCAATGGAGGTAGTTAATAAACAAGTCAGTACTTTCCTATTCGGATGTATAATTATTATAACAAGCGTTCCTAAGTTAGTATGTTTGTATAATTGCCATTCGTAACTATTTAAGGTATGGCAGTCGCATTACTTTGCTCATTATCAATATTGATTATTACTAACCAACCTCCATACAAATTCAATTGATACTTATTAACCTGACAATTTTACTTTCCTCAATAAGTATAAAAAATCCCCTTTAGCTCCCGACCTTTTCCTTCTTTTGGAAGAAAAAACAATGTACACACTCAATGAATTATCTGATAAAAATTCAATACTAAAGAAACGCAGTAATATTAAAATTTTTCATAGTAACCCTTAAACAACATTTGAATAAGCAACAATGTTAAAAATTAGCTTACTTTCGTTTTACACAATACAAAAATGTTTACCAAATTTATTTCAATTAAATAGATTTGAATCTCCGCATGTTTTTAACTTGCATGTTTTGATACCGATTCCCTTAATTTTTCCGACTATTCCAGTCAGTATTTATTCTCAGAAAATTCTTTTATAAGATAGGTAGGCTCTACTAAACACACTGAATTGGTTTCCTTCTAAATTATTCTAAAAACCACAAAATTTTTATCTTTTTATGTTAAATTAGTTAGGAATCCTTACCGAGTTTGAAATGCTTGTTTTATCTATTCTCTGAATTAAAAACTAAGAACTCTGAAAATGTATTTTTTTTTACAAATAGCGATATGCAGCATAAAAACAGCTGCCAAAAATGATTTATTTAACATGATGCAAATTTTTTGTATGAAAGCTGAAATTTTTAAAATAAATAATTCGCATTATAGGTGACATACATCACTAAACGATCTTCAAACTTCTCTTCAAAGATTTCAACCGAATTGACACTTTAATTAGTGCCACGTTCTGCCATAACATGGCGAAATATTCTCCCAAAATGAAAATTCGAAGTCTTTAGTTTATGCCTCTAAGCTAAGCAGAAGGAGTTGTGAAGATTCAGGAAAATTAAAAAGTCAAATGTCTTTCAGAGAGAAAAAAAAACTTCTTTTATAATTGAACAGCATCTAACAAAGGGCTCAGCAGTACGGATTTACTAATGACATAATTTATTCCTGCGATGTTTTTTAAGTGTGCGTTGAAAATTTTACTCGAATTCTAAGGAGTTTCAGTGTGTATGCGAGTTAATGAGTTTAAGCAAGTAGATGGATATTTTCAAGAAAAATTGAGCAATTATTCCGGTTTTGTAATTCTAGACCTTGACGCTTTCCTTTCTTTGGTTCAGAAGTTCTGATAAAGCAAAAAAGTAGGCTAGTTTTGGGTTTAGTTTTCTGCTGAATGAATTTAAAGTTCATTATTGGAAAGGATGTTTTCTGAAAACGCTCCACAGGAATGGTAAAAATGTCGTACTGCGAGGTTATTAAATGTTCCTTGACATTTTTAAGTAAAAAAAAAGTCCCGTCTCGTAATTTAAGAGTAATTAAAGATTTGGTTTTAATGAGTCCAAGTTTTGGATTTTTTTTTTTTGAAAGTTTGAAAGTGTCCTGGTAAAAAGCAAAGTGCTTTAGTTAGAAGGAGTGTAATTCTTTTAATTGTTGTAGTTAATTGTAGTTCTTCTCATAACTCGGTTTTTACTTCGTTAGTATTTCATGTATGTTAAAACTTAGAGTCGAGTCGTTGTATTATTCTCATAATTTTTTTTTTGTTTCATTATGAATTTTTTGAAATTCAGGCACATTTAGTTTTTTACTCAAAATTTAAATGAAAAATTAATTTTCGAATAAGTTTTTGGAAATTCCATAAGCAAAAAATATTTTTGGGTAATTTTTGTTAATTTGATCAGTTTTCTTAAAGTATGTTTAGAAGTAACCCTATTTTGTTAATTTGCTTTAATTAATATTTGAATATTTTCATAAATTTAATTATTTAGGATATTTTCTTATTCGTGACTTTCTGACTATCCTGATTGCCCAGGTTACTTCGGCCCTCTAGAACAGGGGTTCTCAACCGGTGAGTCATGAGCGAATTAAGTGGAAAATAAAAAATAAATAGGAGTACTTTAATAAACTATCATGACTGTATAAAATCACTGGCTTTATTTCATAGCTTACTTTACGGTTTGTGTAATTGCTAATTATGTTTCTTAATAAGTTAACCTGATCGTTGCAAGTTAAAAAAATTAAAGTATTGCAGATTTCTTTTTAAATTTAACCTTAAAATTAAGAAGGGTTCTGAAAAATATTCAATCCATAAAGGGGAGTCGCAGTGTATAAAAGATTAATAACCCCTTCTATGGAGTAATGCAAGTTTGAACCAAAATATAAGATAGAAGGATAATTTTATGTACAACAGACATCACACAGAAACAACCTAAATTCCCGCTGTTAGATTGCTACACCTTTTAAATCGATACAAAGAAATCTACTCGCCCATTTAAAAGGAAATGTTTTACACTAATCTTTCTCTCCTCTTTTAGATACCTCACGCCATTAGAAAAGAAACAAACTCACTGTTCTCAGAGAAATAAAGACGCTTTTAAAACAACCCCCCGTTCCTCCGAGAACCATTAACCACCTCAAGAATACCATTCCCTCGCTCTCGCACATCATTCCCTTAAAAACCATTTGTAGAAAAGTCCGAGCTCGGCTGAAAAACAAACTTAAAGGTAAGAACTCGGCAGGAAAGAAAAAAGAAAAACCTCCTACCCCCGCCCAGAAAACGCGAAGTTTCGATCCACTCCGTCCGGGTTCCGCGCGGGGGCGCTGCGTTCGGCCGTCCGGACTCTCATGTCCCGCCATGTGCCGGACCGGGGCTGTTGATGCAGCTGATCCGGCCGAGTAGCACGGTGCTGCTGCTCTCGTTTCTGCGGTACCCGACATGCCGGCTGGTGTCATGAGTGAGTATGGCCTCATTGGTGGGAGTAAAAGGGGGGTTGAATGTCACTGTATCGCAGATTGATATAGTTCGGGTTTAAAAATATTTCCTTTTGGTTTCGTAGCAGTTTCTTACGTTTTCATCAAAATATTGTCGTATGAATCGTAGTTTTTGTGGCTCCTTTGTTTTTTTGTCATATTAATAATGAATGTGGAAATGAGAATCTTTCGATAGAGAATCACAATCTCTATGTTTTTAGTAACTCGGGATATTCCGTCTTTTTTTTTTTTTGGTAGTCTTGTTCCTTAGCGATTGATTCGAGTTTATTGAGATGTTTTAAAATGAAGTATTAAAATGACGAAACGACGACGACGAATGGGGGGATCACAAAACAGTTTACAATAATATTGCGTTCATCAGGAGAGTTTTATATTAAAAAAATATTGTTAAAAGTTAAGGAGGTTTTATTTTTCAAACTATTTTTCTTTCTTTTATGATAAAGAAATCCTTCTCATGCAGTTAATATAAATTCATCCAAAGTACAGGTTTTTACAAATGAAATAAACTTTAGTGAAGGAAATTTAATTAAACGTTTGATATATGTTCACGGCATCATATTTTCCATTATAAAATTAAATGTATTTAAAGAAACAGAAGGGATAGGTTTGAAGTACCTATTGTTTTGGTTGGATCAGGTAACTAGTGTTTAGTAGTGCTAATAATAGTTGGAAAATAGTACCTTCTTAAGAAATTCATACTTAACTTTTATATTTTGTAATTTAAGTTTCAGCTTAGAATAGAATTTCGGATACTTTTATCTAGTAATTCGTGTGCCTTTAATTCTGAAGTTTATTGAATGAAATGAAGTTTCTGATCTTTTTATGCTAGTGCGAAAGAATTTAACGAAGATAATCCATCCCACAATATTTGTTTTTTCTTACTTTAAGGGAGGGGGTGCTGTTATTCACTGTTAAAGTAAAGATGGAGATCCGTTCATTTGCCCGGCACTCAACTGCCAAAAGTTCATTTGCCCGACAATTACCCTTCCTTCCTTCCCGTCATATCGCATTTACAATGATGATGATGATGATGATGATGATGATGTTGTCGGGAAACTGATAGTCGGGATTTTGAACCAGATCCGTAAAAATGTTACTTAAATTATCAAACACTGACTACTACCCGATCAAATATTTTATACAAAGTTAAACATAAAGACAAGTCTTCTGTCCAGAACTCCACTTCAACTCTTTACCAATGTTCCCAAAAGCCCTCTAGCATTTCCCATGCACTTATTTAAAACTAAAAAAAAAAAACTGTAGCGCCGACCTAATAACACCTCGAGCTAAGTGCCCCCGATCATCCCATAAGCTTCCCTCTTCTAATCACTCCTAAATGAAGCAGCTCTAGCTTCTCCATTAACTGCTGTCTCGCCTTAATAAATTTAATCAAACTCGGTGCCCCGGAAACTTATTTAGCTTTAAGTGCCCCATCACCCTTAATTGCCCCTCCCCCTCTGCAAAGTACCGATCCCCAGAGAAAGGGGGGGCAGCATACATGTCGCCTCCCAGGTGCACAAGAATGTCAAGTCTTTTGTTTTCTTTCTTGCTGTAGTAAGTGAAAGGAAAACAGAACGTGATGTCCTGTGTTATACTTGCCGGGAGAGTTGTTTTCGATCCAATCTCTCGGCGATTCACCGGCTTCTTGTCCCGTAATTCCATTTACAACGTCCTTTTATTTTCCCCGAGGGGTTAGTGTGCTGTTAAGTGCGTTTGTTTTGAGTTGACTGATTGGTTTATGGGTGTTAAAGGCAGTTTTCTTCGGTTTAAAGTGAATTAGAGCCGAAGTTTGTGGGTTAGGGAACATTTGGGAGAAAGGTACCCTGTATGTCAGTGGGGTTCAACCTGCGGCCCTCGAAGATATTTTCGAAGCTTATTCTAACTGCATAGAATGTAATCCATATTTCAGTTTTTATTACAGAAATGCGCTTAAACAGTTTTTTTCGGGTTTAATTTAAAAAAAAAATTTTTCACTTAAATTTCAAAAGGAATATTATAATGAGATCAGGTAAAAAATCCAGTTGGGGCAATAGTTTATACAATTTAAATTTTATCGTTTTATCTTTTTCGCTATTTATTAGTGTTTCTTAAAAATATACAATAGATCAAAATGAAAGGAGCTATCAAATCAGTAGATGCTGAGAGTATAAATATTATTTCAGCATTATTTCAGAAATGTTCAGTACAGGGCCGCAGTTGTCTATCTGTATGTGTTTAGAACTCAGTTTTGAAATTGTTTCTACCCCCTTAGAAAAGCAACCGCTTTCTAGCTTCTTCCAACACTTTTACTTGGAAGCTTCAAAATATTTCTTGCTCTTTCATTTTCAATTGGTACATTGTGAATTGCCTAATTTCTAAATAAGGTTTTCTCTTTACTTTGGATTTATTATTTTTAATAACATAGCTTCAATTTGAATTAACAAGAAAAATGTACATTAAATTTAATATAATCTATATGAATATCAAGGAAAATTGTATTTTAAATGTGACACAAACTATATCACCTTGAATAAATAAGTAGTGTTTTATTCACCAATATTTTCACACTGCATATTAAAAGTGTGAAAATAAACGTTCGAAATAAGCGTTCCAGTGTTGAAATAAGCTTGACTTTCCTGTCAAGAAATATGAATTTTCTCTTTTTATTGTCTCTGACACTCACCTCCCTTAAAAATATTACTCGGGTAGGTAAAGGTTGGACCATACTACTGTAATATTAGAGCGGGAAAATTTCATGACTTCATAACATTTAAAACTCCTTTTTCGTTATTGTTACTAAAAAAAAAGTATTTCTCTTTCTGCTGTTTAGAATTTCTAACCCATAAATAGTGTAATTAATTTTTTCTTGCAAAAATTTAATCTCACTCCAATTGGTTTTTTCTGCATTCCAAAATTTTAGGAATAACTATGATGCAGTTTGAACGTGACACGATCTGTTTAAATGATTTTAAAATAACCATATCCCGTCTGTTTTATTATATTTTTTATATTTTGTTCCGTTACTTAATTTTAAAGGGGATAACTCTTCCCTGAACAGTGAACACCCCATATACTCAATTCTAATACATTTATAAGTTTAAAAAAGGTAAATATGAATAATAAATGGTTCTTTTTAAAGGAAAAAATAGGACAGGGAATTTTACAGTTCTAGAAAATAAATCTTAAGGAATTTTGATATCGAGTCAACACGGTATTAAGTCTTTTCAATGGTGACGTAAAATTAATGTTTACAGATTATATCTAGAAAATGAGGGAAAGAGAAAAATCATACAGAAAGAAATCATGCTTTATCCATTAGCGGGAAACTAGAAAATGTTTTCGAGCATCATTACTTTTTCTTGGAATGGAAGAGTTTAATAACCTATAAAATAGAAGAAAATGTTTAAAAGGACTTTTTTTTTCAATAAAATTTCTTTGCGTGAGCTCATGATGTGAAAATCTGAGCAGATATTTAGTAGCGGATAAGAGTTATTTTGTATTTATGAATTAGAGGAATCATTTTTCACTGTAAACAAAGGCAATGATTGGATTTCGTGATCTTTGATAAATTTAAAGGTATAGTCAGTGCTTTTATGAAGCTAAAATTTTTATATTAGTAAATTTTTTTAAGAACTAAATTTTAAGGAAATATTAAACTGTTTTCCTGCTTTTAAAATGGTATACAAAAAAAAATTTCCACGATTCTTACGTGGATTAGGAATTTCTTCTTGTTTTAATACCTTACACCTGGGAGCAACTACTTAAGTCTGGCGAGTAAATTTTGTCTTTTAAAATGACATGTTCCCTATCAGACTTTATTATTAGACCTCATATTTATTGCTTCAATGCAGGGGGATAAACACATTTTATTCTTATTCCTACCTAATTTAGAACTGAAATTTCATGCCCTGCCTAAATTTCTTACACTATAACTAAATACAATTTAAATTCCTGTTGCTTATAATAAAATCTGTTTCGCACGTTTATCAGCCCTGTGTTGCATACACTGTAAAAAATATGTGTAAATCCATGGGGTTTTTTTCAGGAAAAATCTGTTCTTAAGAAAAAACAGTTTTTTTCTGTTTTTTTTATTTGTTATCTAGTAGAGCATTTGCAATCACATGACTCGGCCTAACAACGGCCTTAGCAACGTTGTTTTTGCCCGCCAGTGACATCATGTGCGAATGCTTCTATTGGATGCTTCTAGTTCCCGCCCCTAACAACAGCCTTAGCAACGTTGTTTTTGTCCTCCAAGTGACGTCATGTGCGAATGCTCTGTTGGTAGTCCCTAAACCAGTTTCAATTTCCACACTCACTAGTTAAATAATCAACAACGGCTGCCTAATGTTTTCCTAACTTGACGAATCAGCATAATAGCGATACTCCTTCCTTTGGTTCGTACCGCTGGATGTAAATATTAAACAACGCAAAAAAAAATCTAATAAATAATTGGATAAATGAACAGGTTTTATCTGTTAATTCCTGAAATTACGCTGCTAAAAACGGTTAAAATTCTGTAACAATGCCATAAAGAAATACACTATTAAAAATGGAAAGCCTGTAAAAGATCACAGAAGATATTTGTGAAATAAATGGATATAGACTGGCTTCCTGCCTGACAGTTTTTAGTGTAAATTTTAGTAAGTAGTTAGTTGTAAGTTTTCATATAGAGTGCGTTTTGTTAATTTATTTCTTACGTTTTTACTACTTCCACTACTATAAAATCATTAATCCGACCCTTCTGCTGTACCAACTCATCCGACACGACCTCATCCCAAGCTATTTCATCAATATCAAGCGGAAACAATATCTTTCCGCCACTGTTGTCATAACAACAACGTCGCCCACTATCGTCAATAACAACCCTGGTATGCGAGGGAGTGTCCACTTTGTGGCAGCGGCCGAGACAACCCCGTCCCTCTTTTAGCATGTCTCGCGCGGAGATTCTTATATCGATTTATATATTAGCTGTCGTCTCAGTATCGCGTCGCTGGAAGATGATGATGATGCCTTTGGTCAAGTTAGTGGCTCTGGGGTTGACATCGGTGAGCGATGACTTCCAAAGTTTGCTTGCTGAGATATTTTTTTTATATTATTTGGGAAGCTGTTAAGGGTTAAGGGGCGAATTGATGTCTGGAGTTTTATGGGGGCTTTGGGTAGTTTCTTCGGGGCTGTTAAATTTTGTTGAGGGGCAATAAATCTTTATCGGGTAACGTATAATGTATGCTACAGAGTAGGGTATTTTTTTTTTTTTCGAATTTTTTGAAAGAATGTTTAATAAAGCTCGATACACTTGGTTCGGAGTTGTGTTGAAGAATGTTCGAGAATTTTCTTTTTTTAAAAATGGGCAAGTTTAAAGCTCGCTGAAGTTGTTATGGACTTTTGTTAAGAGTGAAGCTAAGTTAAAAATGTCGTGTTTTTTTTTTAGCATTTATTTGGAAAGAACAGTAGTTTATAAATTATGGATAGAAAATCTACGGGAAAAGTTATTTTGTCAACCAGTTCAGTGTCTTGAAGTATTTTGATACTTCCTAATAAATTTGATGAAACAGGGCAATAGGAGTGATTCACAGTGAAAAATATTTTCATTCACACTGCAAATGGAAATGCACAACCTTTGTATTATTTAAAAGATTTTGATGAATACAAGCAACCAATTCAAGATATAAATTTATTCTTGTGTGTATACAAACAGTAACAATGATTACAAAAGAGTGTAAAACTGTTTTTCAAATCTCTTATGCATTCATCTGTGAATTATAAACATTGTAACAAAAGCAAGTAAAAATATGACCAAGTCAGTAATTTGTTCTGTTTAAAAAATATCATACTTTCTCTTCATAAGGACTAAATGCATTTATTTACTAGGACAAAAACTATGAATATTTTTAATCAGTACATTTTCATTATTAACCAAAAAAGCATTTTTTACATTGATGCCATAAATATGGGACTCAATTTAAATTTGCTTCCAAAAAATAGAAAGCTTTGATATTTATTTTCTATCTTAATAATGTATACAAATTTGAGATTTGGTTTTTAAATTTTAAGTGCTTTATCTGAAAACAATAAAGAGTTTTCAAAATGCTTCATAAAAAGTTAATCTCCTAGAACATTTTGTAGATAAAGTAACGCATCTATTTTCTTCTATTGAATTTTACGTTAATGGGAAAATAGTTTCGTGTTTCAATTTGTGTTGTAGTTAAAAAAAAAATATGAACTGTTTTTATGCTACTTATGATAGTTTTCTAGCATGCTTTTTCCACTTAATTATCAATATTTTTAGATACACTGAAATAAAATTTCATCTCAATTATTGAAATTTTTTAACTATTTACTTTTATCTTTTGAAAAGTTGAGCTTAATGGCATTCTCTTTTGTTCTAAAAAATTTACCTTACCTCTGAAAATACATTTGCCACTTTTTCAATGCGGGAAAATTCATTTAAACAAAAATATTTACGATGAAATTTTCTAAATAGTTACTTTTTACATTTACATCCGAAAACAATTTTAATGAATTATTTACTTCTATTAAAAGCTTATATGCTTATAGTATATTCTAAGTTATCATACGCAATTTAAAAACATTAACTAAAAGTAAAATGATTCAGTACATTAATATTTTATGAACCTTTTTGAGTCACTGAATGTATTTTTTATACCTTTATGTCTTAATTTCTTGTTTTCTTCCTGCATAAGTAACCATTAAAAAAACCCAACAAATTGAGTTGGTTAATACTCTTTTATACTTTATTGATACACCCAGCCCGTCAACCAAATCATGAAAGCGGGGCTAAGGTACTGTAAGTTTTTAATACAGTCAACTCCTCTTATTGTGATCACGGTTAATGTTATCAATCGGATAATGCTATCAAAACTGACCGGTCCTGATCACTCCTATTTAACTTAACGCAAAATATATCGTTTCATGTGATCAATATGTCGCTGAATGTTATCAAAATCTATCTGATGAAATCCTCTAAAAAGCTCCTTTATTTCACTTTTGAAGGCTAATTTTAATAAATACATAATCATACAAAATGAGTCCTTAATTTATTGGTGTTACATGTTCCACTCTCATATTTTTCTTTTAAGAATGTAAAAGTTGCTAAATACATACTAGAAAACAGTTTTAAATACCTCAATTACGACTACATAGTTGGGATTTTAAAGCTAACACTCGAGTTACACTGTTTGTATTTTATCATTTACATCAATTTTTGATGTAAATGAATAACAAAACGCTTCTTTTATAAGAATGTAAAAGTTGCCAAATACATACTAAAAAATAGTTTTAAATACTTCAATTAGGACTACATAGTTGTGATTTTAAAGCTAACGCTCGAGTTACACTGTTTGTGTTTTATCATTTGTTACTCATTTTTGATGTAAATGAATAACGAAAATCTGAAAATAAACATCAAATGTTATTTACGGACAACCACTTTTAGACACCTTCAGAGGTTCACGGACCACCGTCGGGAAACAATGATCTCCAACTAACTATTTTGAAGAAAACGAAGAGTTATTTCAAACTAAATGGAAAATAAAACTATACCATCTCAACTCCACAGTTACAGCTATTCCACACAGTTTCCAAGCTCTGACAATCCGAAGGCGAAGACTCCTCGCAATCTTTTTAACATCGGACGGATTAGCCACTGTTATTACCGACGGCGAGGGAAACAATCATTCCTCATATACTCCGGAACCGTCCCTCAATAAATAATAATCTCCTTCTCTGCTAAGGAGCTTATCTCTCACTCTAGATGTAGTAGTAAATTGAGACCTGAGAGATGGATAGACAGATAGGAGAAAGGGAAGAACTGTATAACAAACAAGGCGGCCGGCCTCTCTCTGGTGTTATTGAGGAATGGGAAGACATTTCTATTTCCGGGGAATCATTGTTGCCTCTTGCCGACTTCCGATAGCATTTCCAAAATTTGGGAGAGCCCGGAAAGGGTATTTCAATTTCATTCCCAGAACTTTCTCGGTTGTGTCCGATTGGGGCATTGAAAGCGAAATCTAATGAAATACCACATGCCTTTCAGATCCCGTCGCCTATTCATGGAATTTAAATTACCTGCTATTTGTAGGGATGATTGTAAACCTCTTTAGTTTGACGTCTATGATAGTGGATAGGTTGTATTAGTTTTTGTGATGTAAGAAATTCACTCTATAATTCTTGTCCACTATATATGAATACATAACTCGGAGTAAAACTAGATTGGAGTAGCTTCGAGAACAACTACTTTATGCATGTGATGTTGAGCAAGTTTTACTACAGGTGATATTTTTAAGAATTATTGTATACTAACAGACATCTCTCAATGTAATTAATGATTAAATGAAATGTATTTTTATGAAGTTAAAATAAATTGTAAAACGTCCTAAAACGTATGTTCTATAATGCAATTAATTAAAAATACCCCGAAATTAAATTTAAGGATTTGTGTTTACTAAAAGAGCGTATCTTTGCAAAAACTATTTATTACCCTACATCTAAAGTCGTGTGGCTTTAAAATGTATGAACATCAAACTGACTAATGAAGTTGTATTTAACATTTATTAAACTTATCAGACCATAGGAAAGTTACCCTAAGTTAATAAGCACATTCTCATCAATATATAATTTCTATTGTTTTTTCTTACATTTTTCTGTCACAATGTATTTGCATTTTACCAGACTTTTTTGGACTTCAGACTTCAATGGAATTTGCCGTATCAGTATAAAATCATGATAACTTATCAGAATTAGGGTATATATATATAGACCATCACTTTTGAATTTCTTTTTAGAGACCCTATTTTTAGATGAAATGTAAAAAAGAAATTTCTCAAATCTAAAAAAAAATATTTATTGCTTTACTAAATATAAGAGCACTTACCGAAGGAAGGAGGGTCCAGAGCGATCTTGACCGATAAGAATCTTTTCCTAAAAGATTTCCACATCCCCAAAAAATAATTTTTGTATCTAAAATTTCCAAACGATTTCTTCCAGATAGAAATATTGCTATACTCTTCCAGGTAAAAGCTAACTCTAAATACAAATAAAACTCAATAAGAAGTTTTCTCTTAAACTTGCGTCTCGCAGCGAAAGTGATCTCGATCTTGTACCTAATCTGTCTGCGGTAAGGAAATAAAAAAAGGGATTTTTTTTCTGGAAAAATCCGTTGACGGTGCGAAACCTACTCCAATTTTTCCTTTTTATTTAATCTTTTCGAACAGAGAAAAAAAAGCAATTGATTTTTTTTTTTTACCCTTATTTGATTCGAAGGATAGAGAAAAAGCGTTCTTTTTGAAACTCAAGGGAAACTAAAGAAATTCCTTTCGAGAATTAGCTGGCCTCCTACAAAATTGGGTTTTTATTGTTCCCCCCTTCAATACCCTTTTCGTTACGGAGTTTTTAATCATTAAGGCTTGGAGAAAATGACGCTTCACTAAATTTGCAGTGAACAAGATTCGCAGTAAACTTGTTAACTGAAATAGGTTTTAAAACATAATTTATGTTTAGTGTTTCCTTGAAAATTCTTCAAAATTTATTTTCCAAAATTCAGTTTGACTTAAATAGAGAGGGGAAAAACGTTAGATCGCAAATACCAAATGGGAACATCCTCAAAATCGCACTTGTTATTTTTTCTGCTAAAATAAGTTTTGCAGTACTTTAAATTTTTATTTATTTATAATATAAAAAATTTTCTCTCGTACTTATAAATATTTCAAATAATGTTGAGGTTATTTAGACGTCAGGGAACAAAACCAAGGTTTAGAGATTTGAAGAAATGTCTAAAACCAAGATAAAAACACATGTGTGAAAAAGGAGTTTCCATATTTTCAAAAGAAAAATATTTTTCAACCCACATTGCCTGATGTTTTTATAATGTCTCATTATTTATACATTAGAAAACCCAAAAAAAGCCTCTCACTCCCATGAAAAATATTCGGCAACACGAGCGTTCGAATTCTTTTTCACTCAAAAAGAAAATTTCCTTCCGAATAAACTAGAAACTCGAATATTTGAAGCATTGACGGTAATAACGTCTGAAAGATCCGCATTAAAAAGACAAAAACGCCTGCGAAAACATCCCAAATGTAGCGTAAAATGGAGGCTGTATAAATTACAGAGAGCAGAAATGAATCGTTTATTATCTGAAATTTCATATCCTGAAACTTTCATAGGGGGGTTGAAAGCAGGGTGTACAATCTCTCGCCAAGTCCAGACACTGCGAGTATTCCCTTTGGCTCATTTGAAATTCCTGCCATTACTGGAAATGCGTTTTCGGTTCGGTATCTGTGGGAATGTAGCGTTTTCTATTCTCGCATTATGGCGTCAGTCTTGCTTTCGAAAACGAGATTTGGTTCCAGAAAAATCGCAGGAGAAGAAGGGAAATACGGATATAAGCCTTTACGTTTCGATGTAAAATAGAAAAACGTGGAGGAAGAGGAGTGAGATATCCTGCCGCTTCGAATATAGAGAAAGATGAAATGGGTGTTGGCAGATGTAGTTTTTCTTTTGCACGGCCCTAGTTCGAATCCTTTGTTTGTTTTTTATTAAAGTAGTGTACAGAGTGTGAGAGTCTTGGTGTATGATTTCAAGCTTTTTTAAAAATTAATTTGTAATTTCATTGAACTATTTGGAATTTGAAGTAGAAAATCGTTTGTAGGATCCGTCAAATCAAGCTCTATCAAGACCACATAATAATTAAGATATACTACTGAATAAAAGTAGTGTTCGGCGCTAGTTAACTAGAACTAGTTGCAACTAGTAGTTAACTACCGATCAACTAGTAGTTAACTAGTAGTTTAACTACTTTTAGTTTAAAGTAGTTCAACTACTACTACTTTTTTAATTAACTACTAGTTAAAACTACTTTCAAATTTTCAACTACTTCAAAAAATGTTTTATTTAAAATTTAAAAAGATATTTAAAATTTTTATCAAAGGTAGAGTACTCAAATACCGTATAACCAGAAATAAAGACCATTTTTGTGCGAAGGATAAACGTTTTTTTGTGACATAGATAAGAAAGATGTATTAGAGTTTTGCCAAAAAAGTAGGTAATGAAATTAAATAAACTAGTTAACTAGTAGTTAACTATCCCAGTTAACTATCCAGTAGTTAGTCCCAGGAAAAAATAGTTAACTACTAGTTAAAACTACAATTTCCCAGACTAGTTAGTAGTTGGTAGTTAACTATTTTTTGACCACTAGTTGCCGAACACTAAATAAAAGAGGCAATGTTTTTAACATAGAAAATTTATTACCATTAAATTTTAAATTTATGTTATATTTTATATAACAGATCATTGATATTAATTATTTTGTTTATTATATTTTATTAAATGCATCAATATTTGTGATAAAATACATATACTAATTATTGGGCTTAGTAGCAACTTTTATCTATAACGCATACTACATTCTTCTCAATTTAGAGTGTAATTGAAACAAAACTTTAGAAATACGTACTTTAGTGTAAGATGTAGTTTGCGTAAATAATCCTAACTATCAAAAACATGTTGAATAAGTTCAGATTAAAGTTACAAAACTTTTTTTTCTAATTTTAAGTAATTGTATTACTTATCTGTATAGCCTGTTTACATGCTTTAAGTTAATGATTTAAAAATATTTTATAGATAAAGTATTTTTAATTTTAATCTATCTAATTCTTATCGGTTATATTAAAATTACTA
Source organism: Tetragnatha montana (assembly GCA_963680715.1). Taxonomy (NCBI): domain Eukaryota; kingdom Metazoa; phylum Arthropoda; class Arachnida; order Araneae; family Tetragnathidae; genus Tetragnatha; species Tetragnatha montana. The sequence goes on from OY796685.1 coordinate 35,181,592, forward strand.
ATCATGCTGAACTACTTCAAATTTATGTTTTTAATATCAGTATATTAAAATAATTTTCACGATACGATGTAAAAACCATAACATTTATTATTTGAAGAGTATGATGTAATGAGGATCTGAATTACTTTTCATTGAAATATTATTTTAAGAAAGAGATCCTAAATTAATATAAAAGTTCTTCAGAACCTTTTCATTCTAAAAAAAAATAAACCATTCGAAATTGTTACCCATTTTAACAAGTTAATTTACACGCATAAAACCTTTTAATGATAATGTACTATTATGGAAATATGATTCGATAAGTTTTGCTTTGAGAAGAAATGTATTTAATGTGGAGGTAACTTTTTTATATGCCCAAATAATGCAAGTGATTTATTACAGTAGTTAGGAGAATGGAACCTTAGATCACATCTGAAACCTATTTATCACTGGCATCAAATCATCCCCTTTTCTTGTTGCTACCGCCACTCCCCATCTGCAACAATATACCCCTATGGGAATTGCAATCAGTCCATCCCAAGCATAATATTGCATGCCATCCTGCCCAGCCTTCCGCCACGGCTTCCCCATTAGCGTGTCACTTTAGCGATCCGAAATCTGATCGACATCGATCTGGCCAACGTTCTTGGATGACCAAATCTCGCAACCTGAACTGTGCTTAATTTAATTGCTCTGGATCTACGGGACGAGGCCTTGCATTGCCACTGGAGCAAAAAGCAATCTAGTCGATATGCAGTCGGTATCTTAGCTACTGAAGCACCTCTGGGATGTGATTGAAATTAGCGGAGGGCTCTGCTGTGTTTATTGGCTTCCTTCTCTCCCGGTAATTTAGTTCTGGGATCCGATTGGTTCTGGAATTTATTGTGCTGCGTAACCTTGTTATGTTCCATATCTCAGTTTTCGAGTCTTAGTGCAAGGTTGCTACTCCTAATTGGAGATAATCTCTCTTGCGAGGGAAAAGATTTTGTTGTGTCGTGGTGGCAACGATGGAGTTAATGTGTTCCTGGTATTGCTTATTATTTCTGTTTGGTAATTAGTGAAAATATTCTATTGGGCACCGGTTTTTGAATTAAACGAGGAAGCCAATATGTTTTGCAATGTATTTTTGAATTGATTCATGGAAAAGAGGAAAACTTTGTATTTTTGAAATAATTTTTTTTTAAATAGATAATTTCAAATAAATTAATTCAGTTTATGGTAAAAGGAAACGTCCAACACCCACCAAAAATAGCCACTGTTCACCCATAGTTTAAAAATATAGGTATTACAAAAAATGGTATGCAAAATTAGGACTTCAGATATATATCTAAAAATAGCAATAAACTTCAAGATGAAAAATATAAAAATAAAAATTATAAAAATGTTAGTAATTAAAAAAAACAATTATGAAATACTCCGAAATATTATATATGTAGCTTTCCTTCACATATTTAAATTTGTTTTTGCAATGGGATTGAAGGGAAGAAAGGGACAACTATCAAACTAATTTTAAACTACTAACAAAATTACTGATTTGATAAACTATAAACCTTAGTATGAACAATTATTATAAAGATAAAGATAAACAATCTACAAAATTATTAATAATACAAATGAGCTTCATGCAAAAGTACCGAAATCATAGAAAATCTCTATTTCATATATTTTGAACTCTTATAGTAGTTATTAAAAAAACTCATTTTTTACAAATGGCATTGGAATGATTCAACCAAATAAAAGACTAGGGAATCTCTCAAAACTCTTACTGTCAAAAAATCAGATTTAAAACCTTTTAAGTAACAGAAATGTTTGAGAAAATATTTTATTATCCCTCAACACGAGTATCAATAGTGGAACTGCTCTTTTATTCCCTCGTTCCCTGGAATTGTTGTGTGGAATAGATAACGAAACAGGCCTCTTTAAAACAACTTTATTTTGTAACTCTTTTCTCTGAAATGTAGCTTTTCAAGCTAGTACTACTTCCACGTTGTAAAAGTTTTTGCATTACTTTTTCGCTTTCAGAAGTCCATAAAGAAGATATTTTTATGTTTTAGTGCTGGTGGGTTGTGTTCCTGAGAATGCATGATAAAATTTTAGCAGTCTCTTTCTTTTATTGAGATTTTATTATTTGTTTTTTGTTGCGAAGTATGAATGGGTGAGTTTTTATTTAGCTTTTATACACTTTCTGCTAAGCTTATACATTTTTCTCCATTACTTTTTGCTGGCTTCTTTTTTCTAAAATTCTTAATTTAAATGACTCTTAGAATGGCTAAAATATTTAACAATAATTTCTTACTACGGGGTTTTTTTTAGTTCCCCTTAGAGATTTTTGAACATTTTTAGAAACTTTTTCATTGGCTTCATTTGATAACTCCTTTGAAGTTTTCTTAATAATTTTACGCCCTGAATTATTATACTTTAAGAGTGCTTTTTTCCTGAAGATTTTTTTTTTAATTTAGGTCTTTATTCATATCATGTCTTATGTTTCATTATTTATTTTGAAGGAATTAAAAAAAATAACCAGAAACCATTAGAAGTTATTACAAAACAGATTCTACTTTTCTCAAATATTTTTTATAAGTAAAAATCTTTAATGTTACTTCCATGTCTTAGGGAACGTGGCGAATTTTTTACATTCAAATGGGGTTTTTTTGTTCTCTTATGAGATAAGTTTCTTAAGAGTAACTCTAGCATACATTTTATATCATTATAGAGACAGATTATTTCTTTCCCTTTCGTTGTTTATTTCATATCTAGTTTAAAATAACCAACTTTTTTAGTAAGTTAAAAACATTTTCTGAACAGTTTTCTTTTTTAGTTGAAGTCAGTAGCACCCCTGATATATAGTGACAAGAGTGAAAACTCTGGAGTGTTTTAAAAAATAGTTCACTTTGGTATACAAATACAATCAAAATCTGTTTTAAAATCATTAACACTAGTTTTTTCTTTTGAATGTCTGCGTAATATAATATAAAATAATCATTAACCATACTTCTCCATATGTACCCTAAAAAGTTAAGAGACTGTTTGTTGGTGAATTTATTCATTGCTTGACATTTGTTGGACAATAAGAACTAAATTCAGTTTTTCACATCACTTAAACGTCTAAATTTGGTGTCAAGAGTAAAAACACAACCAACAGGTACACCGCGATTTAAGCGAAGCATTTCTGTCACAACGCTCGCCGACTTCCTTTCCGCTTCCTTTGCAAGGCTTCCATTGTCGTCCCAACCACTTTCTCGACTTGTTTCAATTGTTCGCAAGAAGTGTATCGTAAATAGTACATCACCGGAGTTTGCTCCCCAGAGCATTCAAATCCTTTTGTCGTGGGGTAAACTTTCTTTTTGGAATGTTTTGCTAATCTCATCGAATGCTTTCGAACATACCGGTGGTTATTGTCTTTTTAAAACAGTGTCCGCGCTTGCGTTCTGTAACAATGGAGTTCTAAGACAATGGAGCAATAAGTTTAGTTGGTCTGAATGGCAACATTCAAGGTTTGTGTCGCTTGTAAAACTAATACGAGTATTTATAAATTTCATTTTGTTTATAAAGAAAATAAATTTTCTTTGTAACTGATACCTACTTAGTTTCTAGTTGCTCAATATTCATATTTGTACGCCAAACAGGACATAGAGAACTTTATTAAAGTAACCCCCCCTTTTATAACAAAAAATTAACACATGAGAATGGAATAAATAAGTAGTAAAATTTAGAGAGTAAACTTAACAAAAGTTTTTTTGAGAAAAACGTGTTTGAAATTCTCCCTAATTAAGAGAAACTCAATAGCTTGATATCATTATCTGCTTATTTTGAGGGGGGAAGAAGGGAGATTAACTGGGCATAAAAAAATAAAGATTCTCGATTTTTTTTAGATCCTAAAAGAACAATTTTGTTTTCTTTTCACTAGTTTTTATAATCTGTCTTTTCTTTCTGGAAGCCTGTTCTAAAAGTTTAATTTGGTATGATACTTCAGTTTCAGTCAAAGTAGACCAGTAACCTCATGATTTGCTGGAAAATAACTGTTTTGCACTTTCAATTTCAATAAATACATGGAGAATATACTATATACATATTACTACCTGGATAAAACTTTCTCATTTCATAACGATTAATTTTCAGTTTCGAAAGATAGAACCAGAATCTAAACTCTCAGCATACTTTTATGTTTTCCTACCTAAGATTCTACTAAATGGATCTTTGAATTGACATAAAAACTGCTACCGTCCGGGGATTTCTTCCCGAACTTTTCAAAACCAGTTTTAGAAGCTTTGTTAACCCAGCTATACAGCAGCGTCTAACTTTGCACTACCCTTGTCGTTTAGGGAAGCCTTTTCTTCCACCTTAAGAAATCTAAGCCTACTAAAAAATCTGTTTTGCACGTAAAAAGGAGTATTTTCTGGTTTTTAAAGCCCGAAAGTCCCCTTCTAAGAATATGTTTTTCCGAAACACCCGGGCCTTTTCGTCCGAAAGAAAGTCAGAAGTTTGACAATCACGCGAGATGGGACTTGAAATAGCTTTTTGGTGGGAGCCTCTCCAGCAAAATCCACGAGAGCAAATTTCTTTCGTGGACTCCCGATTGAATAAGAAAAGGAGGAATATGTTTTTTTCCCCAAGCGAGTCAATTATGAGTCTGCCGTAGAATAAAAGAGCACGGGGATCTCGGAAGACAAGTTTGAAAGGCTCATACAAAATGCATCGGGCCTGTTGGTTCAGAAACAGGCAACACATCTTTTTCGTGACCTCGTGAAATCCATTTCATTTCGAATTCTTTCGTAAACATTCAATTGTGGGATACATTTATATCTCGGAATATGGTGTTTTTATTTTTAAAGTACTACTGCATCCTTTCCTACCTTTCGTTTTGCTGCCCCCTTTTATTTTTTCTTTTCTTGAAGTTGTACATAAAAGGTATTCGAAAGCTTTCAGAAGGAACATCGAGTAAGTTTTATGTTAGGGAAATAATCATACGTCGTTTGCTGTTTTTTTTAAAAAGAAAATACATTTGTTAAATGGAATAAAGAATGAGACAGTTATAGCTTTTAAGATATTAGTTCACTGCAACTGACATGATGCAAAGCTTAAGGGACCATTAAAAAAGCTCGAATTACTCATAAAAACGGTGGAATTGAATTAATAGAAAGATCTCAAGACCAAAAAAAAATCCTTCAAATCATCCATGACTTCGAAATAAAGATGTTCAAGTTAAGTTCCACTATAATTGTATGTCATACATATTGCTAAAATATACCTTTACTTTTGCAGCTTTACAATTAATTTCAATTTTTTAAGTATAACAAACTGTAAAGTATATTACTGTGATCTTCTTTCCTATTCTGCTTTAACTAATACTTCCTGAAAAAATAAGGAACTATTTTTGCTATATTTTTTTATTTTACTTTACTAAAATCAAATTATTACCTTGTTTTATAATTTAAAACATGTTGGCTTCTATTAAGTGAAGATTAGGAATCAATAAATCAACAACGATCTAACTCCATTGTAAAACTGTTGGAGCTCGTTTTTTCTACTTGCTCTTCGTGGTAAATTTAGATAATCTTAATTTTCTTATGCAAAGTAATTTCTTAAGTATGTGTAGTCCCTTTGTTCTGAAACTAAATAAACTCAGTTAAGGTTCAAGTTACTAAAACCTTGGAATGACTAAGATTAAAGGATTACCTATCCACCATCTGTTGTGGCTTTAATGCAACTCGATATACTTAGCACTTATTGAGTTTCTTTTTTGTACGGTATCCAGTTAAAAACGTTTAGAGAAACCAATAAAAAGGAATAAATACCTTTAGCTAAAGTATAACTTGCATTAAATTTTACGGCAGGGCATGAAAATTCAGTTTTAAAAGTACCTAACTAGTCTGTTCTTTGACTGGTTATAGTTTCTTTTTTGCACTCGTAAGTCGATCTTTGAATTTAACTTTGCACGAAGATTATAATATGTAATTTTAGATTCATACATTTAAAACGAAGTCAGCATATTTTTCATTAATGACATTAACGACAGTGCAAGCGAACACCTGTGCATAGAACTCTAGGCTTTTCAGTATTCGTTTTAGACATTCATTATCTATGTTGTAATGTTGGACATATGAGCTAAACCTTTACATAAGCTTTTCACATGTATAATAGAAGCTAGTGACTCCCGTTTTCTAATTCCGGCTCTTGTGACTCCGAACTTCCCGGAATCTGCAGCTGAACTCGGATGAAGGCTCTCTATAAATGAGCATCTCTTGTAATGGTAATTTAATTTATGCGATGTCCGGATCGTGCCTTAGAACTGCTGGTATCTATCTAACTGTGTACCTTATATGCCGAAGGTTATGTACAATAGACAGAGTTACGTGATGAATTAGTACTCTGCCTGGATGTGGCTTAGATATTCTCGAGGGGATACGCTGTTGTTTTTAGTACCAGTAACATTGAAAAAATCTTGTAAATATTTTTTTAGAACTAGATAATATTTTACTTAGTCTTATGATGTAAACAACTATCCGGTACCACCTTATTATAGAAAAGGGAATGTATTAATTTGGTATGTTTTAAAAATGTTTAATTCTACGAATATCGTATTGTTTTATGCGTTTTTACTCGTATAAAGGGTTTGGTGGAAGGCTTCTTTGCGATTCATTTTTTATTGCATAAAAGGATAAGATGATGCTAATTGAGTTTCACAAATTTATCATTAAGTTGTTACCTAAAAAATAGACTAAAAATATGTTTTAAAATTAATAATTTTTCCTTTGAAATATTTTTACTCAAACTTAACGTTAATTTAAGTAGATTAACAGAAATTTAAATAAACTCCAATATTTTTAAAAAAAAATCTTTATAAAAAGTTATAAAAAACAAATATATTCTCCTTTTTTGTATAAAATGTAAATTAGAAGGAATACTTAAGAGGAGCTTACATAAAATTTTACTTATTTAACTGAATATAAAAACTTTTGTGTGTTATGAAAGCATCCCTATTTTGAAGCTTACTAAGAAAAAAATTAACTTAAAATTCTGATACATTTGAAGATTATTAATCCCTACTGTTAATTTAAAGGTGGATTTGATTATTTTTATACTTCTTGAGTAATTCAGAAAATTTGGAATTCTTGATTTTCTGTATCTCTGCTTTGTATCTGTATCTTTTCTGTATCTGTATGCTCTAAAATTATGGTTCATAGATTTCATAGATTTAATGTTTCATTTAACCATTTTCTTAACACTACTAATCAATGTGGTGGTAAGTGGCTAATAAGTGGTAGACTAATCATGGTCACCACTTTTTCCATTATAGTCGGCTTGACTAGAAGCCTTCCTCCACTCTCTTGCGTTACCTTCCTATGCCGTGCTGATGAGTCCTAACAAGGACGAAACCGGTCCATAGCTGGAGGTGACGCTTGAGAGTTGGAGTTTCCAAACCTTTCCCGAACCAGTGGTTATGGTGAAAAATACTCCTTTTCTCGCTACTAATCAATGTTTCTTCAATAGTATATAAACGTGCTTCCTGAGCTGTTCAATTTCATTTAACTGCGCTTTAAAGTGAGAACATAGAGGAGCACATATTATATACACGCCTTAGCAAGAACTTGCATCATAAATCTGTTATAATTAGTTTTCTGCCAAGATAATCGACCCAAACACACGTTACTTGAACTCCTTCTATGGCTTATAAACTCCCATCCGTTACCAAACATGAAATTCCCCCATTTAATATCTGCTAGCATTAACGCATTCCACTATTCGCTCCGAGTTTTAATTATTGATGATTTCGGTTTAATTGCGGAAATACGCAGTTTATGCAAATACATTGAAAATCAAACATGGCGCTAAGTGGCAATCCCTGTTATGTTTTTGATTAATGTGGGTTAATAGAGTAAGTGAAGGCTTTGAATAATACGTGCTAGAATATTGGAAATAAATTGGTCCATCAGCAATTAATTAGCTATTAAAATTACTGGTATATGGGTAATGAAAATTTTAAGCAGTTGAGGTTTCCTGTTTTTATAAGTATTTTATGAAAGTAAGAAACCCCATGCGCCATAACACACCAATCATCAAACCAATCATTCATTGCTTTTAATGTTTTAAGATGAAATTAAAATAAAAATCAAGGGGGGTATTTGAGGGAGTACCTAGGTCGTTGGACCTTCAAACTCCTGTATAACTAGCCTCACTGGGTGAGGCCATGAGCTGAACTGTTACAGAACGTGTGACTTGAAAGTCACAGTCAGCTGAGGGGTGGCTATTGCCCGTGGACCGGGATTTGAACCCCGGGCCTGTGGTGTGGGAGCGCAAAGCGCTTCCTCTACGCCACCGGCCTTTTTTTTTAAATTAAAATAACCAAAACGTTATATAAAAAGAAAAACCTTGGGTTTGCATTTTAAATTTTGTTCTACTACTTATCAAACTTTTGAAATTTCCAAACAACAGCCTATTTTTACTGACATTTAAAGAAATATTATAAAACAAGGTGAGAAATTTCTATGTTATTCGGTTATAAAAAAAGTTAAATTAAATATTTTGTTGATACATCAACTTTAAATAAAGATAATTACTTTTGTTTAGCTTTATTGAAATTATGACAAAATTAGAATTCAAGTTCTGTTAAAAATTTAAAATTAAACGATCAAAAAAGTGTACCTCTAACTTTCGAATCTATTATTCAAACAGAAACCGTTTATTGAAATTTCTAACCGACCTCGTTTATCTTTGTATCTACAAAATGTTATAAAGCAAAGAAATTTAAAATTTAAGATATGAATCACTGCTAATATTAATAAATAATACTTTAAGCTAAGGAAGTAAATTTTAAAAAAATTAAGGCACATTGAATGTATAGTTTGTGTTATTTCCATGTTGAAATGATAGGAAAGAAATTAAATTAATTTTTTAACTGAACGCGAACATTCATATCAGAAAACAGATTTCGTCTCCAACGAAATTAAAATTAATATGTTTCTCAGATATTTCATTATTATCCCATAATGTTACCGAATACGAATCTGGCTTTGGGACGCATATTAACCGTCTTTTGTGTCTACCGTCTTAATGTAATACTTTTAGAATCAAAGGAAACCTCACAGACAGCCTTTAACGACGTTTTTAATCGTTAAAATTAATAAGCAACGTGGCTTTTGTGATGAAATAATAAAATTCCTCTCGGCTGAAAAAAAATGGTTTTCCGAAGATTATGTCTTAAACCCTTGTGAAATGCTTTTTAACAAACTCCTTAATTAATTCTAAAGCAACGTTTGCTGTTTTTTATTTTCAAAGTTCATGTGCACAAAATGATGTTTCTCGGCGAATTCCTTTTAACGAAATAAATCGTATTATTAAAGCGTTTGAATATCAAAATATTTTAATTAAAGACAAACAATGATTTTTTTCCATGTCTTCATAACGAGATACTTTTGTGTGGATATTTTGTCCGTTTTCTCCGCATACGATGAGGTATTTTAATTTATTTCCCAATCCGAAGAGAGGAAATGCTCTTTTCAAACGTAAATATCGTGTTTAGAGAGTCGGAAAATTGTGTGGATCTACTTATCTTTCCGTGATTTGTATACCGCTGTCAAATGGAAATTTTAATTAGCATCTTATTCGTTTATATCTTTAGAATTTTCATTGAACAAGCCATATAAGTGATTCATGTTTGTCACTTTCGATTTCAATACCCATTTAAAGTATAAGGGCAGATTTTATGTTTTGGAATATAGTTTCTCTTAAAGCATTATTTCAATTCATACTTAAATAATCTTTTAATACAGAGGAATATGAAGAAATATACACTTATGATACTTAACTATGTCATTATGTTTCTGCTGTTTATAACAAATACATTTGCAAGACTTGTAGTTTCACAGCTTTTGAAAAAACAATCTTCTTAAAATAATTTTTGCTTATGGAAGCTATTATAAATGTAAGATTAATACAGGAATAATATGAGATTTTCTTATGGTGCATTTTGGGGTACTTTTTTTTTACCCTTCTCCCCACCATATCATTAAGCAGTCACATTTCAATGATCCCACCTTCCATTTTCCATTGCTAAGTTACATTTTTAAAATAAAATTTAACCCTTAATACTTACTATTTCTATAAATGAGAATTGGGAGAATTAGTAACTTTTTATTGTTGTTGAATGAAAATAGCATTTAAGGAAATAGTTATAACATCAATAAACGAGTAGTTTTTAAAGGGTGGTGTCACATAGTTTTAACACCCTCCCCCTTGTCACATTGTGTCACATATACAGAGTATTTCACCAAGTTTGCACAAACTCTGCACTGCCAGATTCCTTGAGTGGAGTACATTAAAAAACACAGTAAACTAACCTCGATGACCCATAGTTTTCGTATAGTATATGGGTATGACGTCACACCCGTATTACGGTGAAGCATGTTAATGCAAAACATGAATATGTTGATATTTGGATATGTTTCCACACTAATATGTTAAAAATATCCATAAAGTATGTATGCGCGCTCCGTTGAATAAGTTTTTATAGGATATGATATAAAATATTTATAGGATAAGGATATTTATAGGATAGATGTATATTAGGGTGGTTACAAAAACATCAACTTCCGAATTTCTTCGGTGGGAACCCCCTAAAATGTGACAATGGGCTAGAAAATAAGATTGGCAAAGCTCAATCGGATAATATTAAGACCCGCCTCATTGAGGTCAAAGTTGAGACAAAAAGCGAAAAATCGTAGTTTTTCGCCCATAAAATCGGAACTATTTCTCCTAAAAATGTGGTTCAGGTCTTATTTCATAGTAAATTTTATTGGCTTCAAGTTAGATCCCCTAAACTTTTCTTTCTGAAATTTCCAGAGCAAAATATCAACATTTTTGTCAGGTAAGGTTGAAGAACTCCCTGTAAGTTAACTTTCCAGCAAACACGTAATATCTTCTAATTATTCAAATAAAAAGGGTTTTTTGAATTTTTTTTTTGGTATTTTTCACTTTGTGCATCAAAAAGACTTCTTTAGTTAGAAGCATGGACTAATTTAGGGGGGGTCATGGGGGCAATGCCCCCCCCCAAAAAAAAAACTTTTCAGGGAATTCCGTTTTTATAAGCTAAATTCCGTTTTTTCCAAAGCCATCGGGGACCATACTGCCTCCCCAAGGTTTCCAGTGTGCCCCCCCAGGGACCACCATCTAAATCCGCCCATGGTTAGAAGTATTTTCAAAAGAATATGCAACAAATAACAATATGCGACAAAAAAGATGGGTCAAAATACCACAGAAACTTTGAAAGCAGATTCTTATGTAAAATGACCCCCTGAATCCGAATCCAACCCCCGATTTTCTCTATCAGCCTCAGATTTTCGGGGAACAGCCCCTCCCCCTTTTTACGTTTTTTCGACGACTTTATAACTTTGAACTCGATTTTCAGGGTCAAAAAGCATTGCTTTAGCCTTCGAATTGCCCCCCCAGGAGACAAGAAAGGTTCAAATTAATAAAATATGAAAATTTGTAACAAATGGATAGGTTTAAGGGGTAATTAACCCCCTAAAAAAGCTAAAAAATCGCTAAAAATAGTAGGATTTGTTATACCCTATTTATTTTACTTATTTTTGAAGCAATTTAATTTTTAAGGGTCCTAACCGTTCCCCAAGGACCCAACTTTAATAATGATATGCAGCAATGATTTTTAGGAAAAGCGGTTGAGGAGTTATCGCCCCCGAAGCACCCGCGGAAGTGTTCGGAAGGATCTCTGAACCGCACTAGCGCTCGCGCGATCAGGAATTAATATTCATGCTTTGAAAAGTAAAAAAATGAGAATTTTTTTATATTTTAAGACTTATATTAGTGGAAATTCTTTAGTTCGTCAGTAACTGACCGGTTTATTGGTTTATTTAAGTCTTGGATTAATTTTGACTTGGAGGGGGGCATTGCCCCCCTTAAATCCACTCATACTTCTAACTAAAGAAGCCTTTTTGGTGCAAAAAGTGAAAATTACCAAAAAAAATTCGAAAAAACATTTTTATTTGAATAATTAGATGAAATTACGCGTTTGCTGGAAAGTTAACTTACAGGGAGTTCTTCAACCTTACCTGACAAAAATGTTGATATTTTGCTCTAGAAATTTCAGTAAGAAAAGTTTAGGGGATCTAACTTGAAGCCAATAAAATTCACTATGAAATAAGACCTGAACCATATTTTTAGGACAAATAGTTCCGATTTTATGCGCGAAAAACTACGATTTTTCGCTTTTTGTCTCAACTTTGACCTCAATGAGGCGGGTCTTAATATTATCCGATTGAGCTTAAACTTTGCCAATCTTATTTTCTAGCCCATTGTCACATTTTAGGGGGTTCCCACCGAAGAAATACGGAAGTTGATGTTTTTGTAACCACCCTAATGTATATTTCCTTGGGCATTTTTTATGTACTCCACGCAAGGAATCTTTCTGTGAGGAGTTTGGAAGAACGTGTTAAAACACTCTGTATGTTTTGTCACCACGAAAATATTCAGAAGAACCAAACTGAAAACTAGCGTTGTGAATTCAAATTTTAAGTCATAGAACTGTTTTGGGCTATATTCTCCCAAAATCCCATTCTTCAATTTCGACAGCTATGCTTTATCCGCTATTAACACTCTAAAAGGTTCTACAGAACTTCAACACAGACGATAATTTTCCCGTAAAAAAATCTACATATTCTCAAAATCACGTCGTTCAACAAACTTTTCCATTTTCAAATCCTCAGCTCCGGATTAATGGTTTACATTTCCTCTTACGTGCTTCGAACGTTCCCGAAGAGCAAATCGAATTCACCCTCGAGTACCTTTCCCACGCTTTATGTTCCCCAAAATATCGATTAACTTTCAGTAAAAAGCATCGCCATCGAAAACCACTTCGCTCTTTCTGTTTACAGTCGAGTTAGGATCTCGTCAGGGCGAGTGACGATGTAGTAAAGCTGAGATTTTCGCGCTCTCTTTTTTTTTTCTCTCTTTCTCGTGTTGGCTCTTGCCAGAGCTAAAGTAAAGGCAAACATTTGAGTTCGAGCGGCTTCTTGAATTTCTGGGACAGATTGAGTCGAATTATGTCTTCGAGTCATTTTTGAAACTTCTCATCACTCTGGAGGGTTGACTCTCGTGGTTCAACAAGTCGTCAATTCACCCTCCCTGCTTTTTGTACCCTACTTTTTTTGTTTCTAGTTTCTAAGAGGAGTTGGGTGTTGGAGTTTTCATTATTAATGGGAGAGATATTCTGTATATTTCGGGGTATAATTTAATACACCTTTCCCTTAAGTTAAATTAATGGGAATTAGTATGAAGGAAATTAATATTAATTATTTTTATTTACTTTTTAATATGAATGTTGGTATGATAAATGTCCTTAAGAATCACGCTAGGTGGCATTTGGGCCCTCTCAACTCTGCTGCAGGTTAAAAGTCGTGTTATTCATCCATTATATTTTGGAGACATGTTCTAGAGTGATATGTCAACCCCAGTTAAACAGCGTGCTGCGGGAAAAGCGACCCTTGTCTTACTTAGGTTTATCGTTATTTAAAGGCTGTATTGTTTACTTTATACAATTGCTCATTATATTAACAGCTAAATACAAAAATAAAACATAATGATTCAAAAAATCTGAGTATCAGAGAGAAAATTTATTCCTATAATTTATAGAAAAAAACAAGAGCTGATGGAAGTAAAAGGAAAGAAGGAAGAAATTTTACCTTCATTTACATGGAGACTATTTTAAAACTGTTATCTCTTTATTACAAAAATATTGTTTGTCCAACTTGACAATTTCTAGTAAACATCTTTTTAAGTACCTACTTGTTCAAATGAAAGAATTGATATGGAGTTCAATCTAAGCTTTTCATGGAAAGCTTAAGTGTAATTCAATATTTGAAAAATCAATCAGGTACTTAAAAATAAGTTTTGAGAAACGTTACCATTTTAAAACAACAACCATTTAGAATTAATGAACTTCGACATTTTGCTTCCTTCCACATTTTGGGTTATTTTAAATTTACTCCAGAAATTTTCTTTGATAATATTTCTCCTGCAACGTTTATATATCTCCATCACAAAAACAACCCCGACCATTAAAGATGTCAACAATAGAGAACTTTTACTACATTTTTTATTACCCACGACATCGTTACAACACTTATTTTTACACCTTGTGAATTACTTTGCTGACATGAAAGGATAGCTGAAACCTTGTGACAAGAAATATTCTCGGTGCACGACAAATGTATCAAAATAACAGAAAAGTGGAGCATTAGGTAACAACAACAACAGTGTCATTCTTGCCACCTTCTCCCCAATCCATTAGCTCTTCCGTTGAAGAATAATCCATTTACTTAACATTCTGCTTCGCGTATTTTGCCGCTTCCATGGACCAAAAATCCTTTAGCGAGCAGCAAGAAAACAGAAGGCGTTTATTTTGGAGGAAATCCTTAAAGTGACACTGTTTGTTATGTTCTGTATTTTTTTTTACAAAAGATTGGTTCGTATTATGCGTTTTTACGGATTTGGTTTTTTTTGTTTGTTTTGATAAAATATCTATGGGGGAAATTGCATGCTTATGAATAAGTGTTGTGAAAGAATTCCGTTATCACTTAGTGAATTAAAAGTGCAAAATCTTTGAAGTAGTAATTAGTCATTTACTTTGAAGAAAAATAAATTTCTCATTTATTTTAGTTTCTTATTATCATAATTTTCCATTCATTATTATCGATTTGAGGTATTTTTGATCCAGGATATATTGGAGCAGGAATGATAGGTACTGTTATAAAAAAAAGTCCAGCAATCCACCAATGATAATTTAAGTAGCGATAGAATAACCACGATCAAACAGAAAAGGTTTCCTTGTATACCAGCCAAAATAATACAGTTTAAATCGCTAAGTTTGTTGGTACTGAAAAAAAAACCAACTTTGACAAGAACTAAAATTTGTCTTCATACACTCCCTCAACACTACCTGTTGATTTGACAAAGAAATTTTGTCAGCTATGCTACCAGAAAACCACTTTAATTTATGCAAGAAAATTCTGTAATATTTATATAGAATATTTAGTCATCAGCAGACTACAGATAAATTGTGTTATTACTGAGACAATCTGTATCGGTTAAGATTTCTCTGTATTCTGACAACATATTCTACATTAACTTAAAACATAATGCTTAATAATATGCTCTTAAAACATAATTAAATATACTACCCTATCAAACACGGTTCAGAAGTATCAAAATTATTTTACATGAAACGTGTATCTCTCTTTTTTTAACAAGTGACATTTTAAGAAGAACACAAACTAAAGGTGCACTCCACCAATTCTTTCATTCCCAAATTGCAGTGTGTGTGGTTTTATATCGCTTTTAACTTCATATTATATACTTAACTGCAAACACTTCCAATACCAAACACTGGGCAATTTACCACAATTTAAAAAAAAAAAGCTCAGCAAAACCGAATCGGATCTCCTCAATCCAAAAACACCTCACATCAATAACTTCGCATTAAGGTGAGAGTACATACACCACAAAATCCATCTCACTTTCCCACGTCCTGATGTGTCGGCGGCGGCGTTTTATTTTTATCGGAACCACCGACCGCTCATCCCACCTTCATATACATGGTGCGGGTTGACTCTCAATGGGTCATTCGAGTGTCTGGATGGAAATCCGTCCATCACGTTTCCAGAAGAGAGTCGATGCTCTGGAGATTACACTCATCATTGTCTGCTGCTTCGGTCCATTGTGATTGCATTTCTGGACATGCTCCGATGGTGAAAGTGTGTTAGTGGAATCGCTTTTGGGAGATATACTATAAAGCCTTTTTTATGCGCTGGGATTAGGGGATGGAATTATGTTTTGATGAGGGGATTTGTCTGTTGAAAACTTTCGTGTTTTGTTCTGTTAGACTGGACTAGTAGACTATTTTAAAAATATTAAACAAAAAGGACTAGTGAGTGGTGCAAAAATGTGTACTAGTAAACTGACTTTAACAAAAATTAGTTTAAGTTCTTTTCTTAATTATTGGTAAGATAATAGAAAATAATAGAATTTTGTTTTGTTAGGAAAAATGGTTAAATGTTTTTAGAAAGAATTGGTAAAATGTTTTGGAGTGAAAATGTTGCTTAATTTTAAGTAAATAAAAATGTTAAAGAGCACGTAATATTCTTGAAGTATAGCTTTTCACCTTACCAATCGTTTGCTCCCCGAATTTTAAAATAGAGCATTTTCAATCACATGACTCGGACCTAACAACGGCCTTAGCAACAGAAGGTGTTACAGTTTTTTTGCCCTACAGAGGTTAACAGTTACAGAAAATGACTAGCCGTGGAATTCTTTTATTGGAGCATTTGCAATCACGTGACCCCATACTTAAAAACCGCCTTAGCAACAGATAAACATAGGCCTTAGCAACAGTTAAAAGCCCTACAGTAAGTACACAGTTAAAAGAAAATAACCGGTTGTGACGTCACCTGAAAACACTCTATTGTTGACCCGTTAAATATTTTTGTGAGAGTTAAGGGGCCCACAGACGAGCAACTTGGTCGTCAACCCGGTTGTCAACCAGGTTGATGCTTTTCCCACAGACGGCCAACCTGGTCGTCAACCAGAATGTAAACAATGAAGAAAAAATTAATCAGATTGTAACAAATTAATATATTTTGATACTTTAAATGCAAAATTATGTTTTATTTAATTATTCTCTCGAGCTAGAATTATATTATTTTAATTTTTAATGCTTAGTTTTTTTTATTTTCCTAATAACATGTTCCGATTAAGCTCCGCCCACCAAGTTGACGATCAGATCATCAACCTGAAATTCAATCATCAACTTCCCCACAGACGGCCAACTTGGTTGAAAACTTGCTCAAATTGACAACCCGGTTGACGACCAAGTTGCTCGTCTGTGGGCCCCTTTACAAATCCCTTGAATATTGAGTAGTAATTTCGTTCGTTGCGGTCGTCGTTGCAAAATCTTTTTAGTTACTATCAGGGACCCTGATTGATGTACAACACTCATTGACTTTTATTATTTCTATTTTCTCTCTTGTAAATAAGTTAATAGTATTTTAAGGGTGAATACTATAGTCAAGATGAACCATAGTTGCTTTCTCCAAGCCAAAAAAGAAGTTAGGGAGAAAGTGTTTTTTTTTATGATGTAACTAAAAAGTTAGCATTTTTTCTTTAGTAGGGAATTGAGAATTGAGAGTGCAACTAAGTTATTCCGTTTTGATTCAATTAAATACTATGCACACATATTTACCGTAACAATGCATAAGGAGAAATATGACAGAACTCAAGTATGTGGAAAAAATAATTAACTTGCATTTAAAATGCAATGCTCTAAAACGTGTATTTCTATGGATTAACAAAACTGGCGATAACGAAGGTCCAAGCTAATTTTCTCGCAAACCCGTTTATTTTAGACGACCCGGCTTCAAATTTTAAGTAAAGATAGAAACATAACTCCAAATGAGACCAAAAACTAAGTTTTAAGTTAACAAAGCGGTGTCATACTTTCCAAAATAATTAAGGTTGTGGTTTTTCACCTTAACCTTATCTCCAAAGAACAGTGATTCTTAAAGTTGGTGATATTATCCTCTTGGGAGGTTTAGTTTTTAAGAAGAGGGGTTTCAGTTAAAATTAAGAGCGTTGAGACAGTTCAGTATACTACTGTTGATAAATTTTTAAGCACCGATGTACTTCAATGCTTTCTTTTATAGTGTGGCGGCAAGTGGTCAAAATATTTTATTATTCTGATGTTAGAACTGACTAATAGGCTACAAACTTGATAGAAACCATCTATAAGAGGGCAACAAATGTATTTATTATTAATCAGAAATCAACATAGGTTTAATTATTTGCAATAGCTAATGCAGAGTATAACTAAAACTGTCATGGAAAAGTCATGGAGCTTTTAGAGTTTTTCTCGGCAGCTATAATTTATAAAAATTTGTTGTTTCCTTATTGGGTGGTTGGTCGGCCATTTTTAATTACCTGCCCCCGCAACATTTTTGATGATGTTTATATATAGATATGTTTTTCTTATCGTTATATCTTTTCAATAAAACCGAACCTAATAGTTTTAGCACGTGTAAAATTTCCGGGAAAACTAGATAGGAAGGTTGGCTGGAATTAACCGCTGTTTGATGTTAAATGCTGTTCGATGTTATCCCTACACACTCTAATTTTTGTAGAAACAATATAAAAAGTATTTAAGCTTTAAAAAATCGTTTTGTTGCACTAAAGAAAGAAGATGTAGCCGTTTCATTGAAACGAGATGGCGGCCATTTTTAATTTTCTTCCCCGTGCACAGTTTTTGGTGGTGGCAACATTGAAATATGTGTTCTTTAAGTTAATGCCTTTTAGAAAAATCAACCCCCACCATTGTAACTCGATAAATAGTACGGGAAATCCCATTAAAGAGTGAATTTGGAATTTCCCAATTTTCGGTATTATCCGCCATTCTAAAAAGTACCACCGCTCCTAACATATTAGAATATGTAATAAACTAACATTTAAGCTTGAAGAAATATTTATTTAGCGATAAATATTAGAGATATTGCGGTTTTTTGAAACGCGATCCGCCATATTGCGCCCCCCCCCCCCGCCACGCGCCTCTGCACCATATTTCAGGAGTCAAACAACCGGATTTGTACTCGTTGTGTAAAGACCTTTCAGAAAAACCAAGCCTCATAATTGTATCACAAAAATCGCACGGATGACCACTTTCTTACCACTTGCCGCCACACTATTAGCGATATTTGCTTTGTTACTTTCAGTTAGCCGTCTCAAAATATACTTTTATTTCTCGTATTTAATTTTATCATGAATAATTTATAAGTTGTGTCTTTAGAAGTTAGTGTATATATATTTGTGTTTAAATTTCTTGAATTAATTAGGAGTTAACAACTTTATGTAAAATTTTTGTTCATCCATTCATGGGTAATGAAAGATGCCATATGCTTTAATAGGACATAAATTATTGTGTTTCTAGAAAAATATATAACTGATTACATACTGAAAATATTGGCAATCATTTCAAATAGTTCTGATTGCTTTATTATTATAAACTATTGTTTTCATCAGTAGTAATCAACATCGTTAAGATTTAAAAATATTTAGATAAAAAAACGTAAAATATGGCTAAAAGGCTTGCTGGTCTAAACAAACTTCCGACTCTTGTATTTCAATAGCACATAAGTGAACAATGACAAAGTATTTGCACAAAAGTTATGTGACTTTTAAACGATGACATCTTTGACATAAGGGAGGCAGCACATCTGTTTTGGAAGTATTTGCCTCTACTCATATTAGTATTGAAACAATTCTATTTTCAGACAATATCCCGTCAAAAAGTAAAAAAAAAAACACCGACATTTGACAAATATTTAAATAGGAATTTGAAAATGTGCGCTTAAATATGCTAAAGATTCTTCGAATTCTTTTGGGTTCATGAACCACTATAGAATTTAATCCTTTTTTATGCAATAAAATATCTTAATTTAGTAAATGTGTTTGCTAACTGAAAGTATAAAAAGTTTGTTAATCTGATTTTTCATGCAATATTATATTATCAGGTTCTACGTTATTTAGTGAAAATTATCGTAAAATTTAATGTTTATTATTGTTGAATATTTCTGTTATAAAAAAAATTATATTTAGAATGTATCGTTTTCTGTGAATCCTAATTACATTATAATTTAACTAAATAAAAAGTAAAAACGATCATCTAGAAATATAAAAATTACTTATAGTTCTTTATATTTACTTTATTTGTATAAACCAATAAAGATTTCTATCTTGTAATTCTATGTTAGGTTAGAATTACAATCCCCCCTATTTAAAGCTTATCTTTATCTTACTGATTATGATTGACTTTATCTGATGAATGTTAAAGTTTAGAGGAAAAAGATAATATATAATTTCCATCAATAATTTTAATGTTCTCATTTAATAAGGAGTCAAACATTTAGGTTTGAGGGGTTGTTTTCATTCGCTTTGTTGTATCAGCTTCTAAAATGAAAGAAGAAAATTTAGTTTAATGAAATGAAATAAAGTTTTAAAGTGATACAAAAGCATGTTTACAAATCATAAAGGTTGAAAGTAAATATTCAAATTAATTTGCAAATTGTTTCATTTTTGTTGTCACGATCAGTTTACATTGTTTATCAACGAAGCTATTTTTGCGATACTAAGTGCTATTTTTTTTTTTCATATTTGCACTGCCACTTCTTTTTGTTATAAACATACCAAATTAGGGGACATCCATAAATTACGTAAGGTGTTTTTTCCAAAATCTGGACCCCCCCCTTGGTGAGATTTAGTGAGATTTTACTGGACCCCCCTCCCCCTCACGTAAGATTTACCTACAACTTTTTAAAAATTATTTTCCTTTTTCATACTTAAAAAAACAAAGAAAATCGTATAATTTCTAATTTAAAAAGTTGACATGAGATTTTAATCGACCCCCCCCTCCCCCTATGGAGAGATTTGGTGAGATTATTCCAAACCCCTCCCCCCCTTTTTGACCTGACGTAATTTATGGATGTCCCCTTATGTGTTCAATATATTAGTATTTATCAACCTTTAAAAGAAAAGTCATTTTCTCGCATATAATGGCATTTTACTTGATGAATTATTTATATTTTTTTCGGACTACGTTTTTATTTCTTTTACTTCTTTATCCTTATGAATTGTTTATTAGTTTCTCCTGGATAATGCTTAGCTGGATAATGTGAATGAAATTATTACATTAATACTTTCTTGAAATGAAATTCAATCTTTCGATCTATCTTTTGTAGTTAATTATGCAATAAAGATTTCTGATGTATCCTTAAAAAACAATTTCGATACTTATTAGTAATTTTTATGGCAGTTTTGTTCTGTGGTTCACTATTTTCATTAAATTTTAATGGTTCATATTAAGATGTTATTTTAAAATAAACCTTTGGTATTTCAGGGCCCCATCCCTTTCAACATGCCACGATGAAGGATAATAGCAACTGGAATAGAAAGGTAAGTAACCTATTGAACTAACTGTAGCAATCAAAATAACAGTTTTACTATCTCTAAAACTGCACCATCTTTCTTAAAGTGCTCAGTTACTAGCTATGAGAACAAACCCTATTATTCTGTTTGCACTTACACCAACCACGTATGTAGTGTTCGGGTCAATATGATATCGATACAAAATCTATACAAAAAATAACACTTCTAGCTGTAAATCAATGGTGGAAATTAAGAAATACGTTTAACAATAGTAAAATAACTGTAAACACAAGTTAATAGTATCAGTACAAATCAATAGTAGTAGTATTTAACAATTGTGGTTCTACAAATTAGTACTTTTTTTATTTTTTTCATCTGAGGTACTGATATATTATTTTTTTTTCTTAATTAGTTCACTTTCCCTTTTTTAAACTTAAAAATCAATTCACAAAGTCTTCCTTCAGCCTTGTAACAAGCCGTGAAAAAAGAATAATTTCACAAAATTCCAATTGGTTCCTCCACCCTGTCGGAGAATGTCACACGGAAACCCACTTCTTCCCCTTAAACGTGTGACGCAATTCGTGAATAGTTCTTTACGTTAGGCTTCCCACGAGTCATTAAATATTTAAATCCTAAAAACTTAATTTAGCAAAGAAAGATAGTATAAAAACTGCATATTTTTACAAAAACATGGGAAAAATCTCCCAGAGATCTTGGAAAATGACAGATTTTGACTTCAGCATATTATTTTCATCATGCTTCAGACTTGAAAATGTTTTTTCAGTTAAATTAAATTTTTAATAGAATCTCATACAGTGAAATTGGGAAACTCTGCTGCTTTCATTCAGAATAGACGGCTGTTTCAGAGCTTCTGAGATTAGCCAATTCAAAAGGGAGTGGCAGGATTGAGCTATCTTATCTTCCCACATGGCTCACGATACTCAGTTTCGAGTTTAACCTAATCGGATTAAGTTCTAAGGGTCTCCTGTGGGCGGATGGTAGAATTCCCATTTGAGAACCCAGTGAATTGTTCTCATGCTTCAAAGAGGGTTCTCAACTGTTTAAAAACATTAAAACTGTTACTTATAAGTTGTTTGATGAAAGAAATAATTCAAATAGATGTATTCATTATTTATAGAATATAATGTATTCTTGTCCCCTTTATTTATCACTGAACTTCTGGATAATAGATTCCATTAAAGGTATTCTCGGTTTGATACGAAACATCTTGCTTTATAAAGCTTGAACTTTATACTCAATCACAGAAAGAATTATAATTGTATGTACGTGTGTCTTTGAAAATTGCCCTTAAGTTTTATTTATAGTAGTTAAGTTTATTGTGCTTAAGGTTTTTTTGTAATTTTTTCCTTAATGAATTATTAGATTTACAGGGATGATTTCAAACGCCTTAAGTAACTGATTTTAAGAATTGACAAATTTAATTAAGGTTATTATGAGGCATAAAATGAGTTTTTAGAATCTCACAGTGCATATCTTTCCTACTCTGCTTTCCATTTGGAGATTTGTTCTGATAATATCTACTTTACCACTATCAGCTCTATATTTTTACGCAGATTTACTTTCAAATGATAACAACAACATTTAAATTTTTTAAAAATCATAATACACTGATTCAAGTCACGCACGTTTGTCCGTACAAAAACAATTATTTGTTAATGCGTAAATAGATTCGTTATCGCTTCTTTGAATCTAGAAATACAAACAGATTTAAAACGCATACGGTGCTTAATAATCCTAATTAATGTTTTAAACGATCGCGCTTATCTCTGATTGAAATGTTTTTCACTATCGATTGGAAGAATTCTGAAGCGCTAAAGGTTCTTCGCATTTTTACATGAATCGCAACGATGGCTTTTTACGCAAGAAAAATTCTATACCCTCAGGGATAAAATCTTTTAATTAGATTTAGAATAGTTTAACGTCGAGAGAAAAAAAAATGGCGACGCATTAAACACTTTATAGGCCCTGTTAAGCTCTCTCGTTCTCGTTTAATGATCGGATGTTGCCATTTTTTTGTCTGATTACTGGTTTTTTTTTTCGGCACGATTACTTTATTACCGTTATTAGGTTTTTTTTGGCCATGGATTTTGTTGTGGGGGGTAAAGCATCAGGGTATTAAAACTGTTTTGGTATCTTCCATTAAATTTAATGTAGATAAATGTGTATGGAAATGGTCCGAAAATTTTGTGGATAAAAAAAAGCTAAATTATGGTTATGAAAATATTAAGTTTTGAATCGATAAATCATTTGTTTTTACTTTTTAAAAAGACGTTATAGCGTTTATAAAAGCTTTATATATTTGCTTACGATGTCTTATGAAATTACTGAGCACTGAGCATAAACTATATATTTTGTTGAGTCAAGTATCTGAGAAACGAGACCTCCAAATTTAAAGAAACGATTACATTTATAAAGTGAACAGCAATATAAGAAATGTCAATTTATATCTGTACCCTTACGTTATTTAATTTAAAGGTTATAATTATAATTTTTTAAAAGGTAATTTTAAAAAGAAATATAGGATGTTTCGTATGTTTTGTGTCGTCAAAAGTGCCATATTTCCCCTTTTTTACATAACAATCAAATTTATGTATGAAAACAAAATTTAGAAATTTTTTACCTGTTTCTTATACACTTCTAATACTTGAAAAATGTTAAGATGAAAATTAAGATAACTGAAATGAAAACTGTCTTCATTATCTGTTTTAAACAAATTTTATTTTAAGTAACTATATATTAGGTTGAAAGTCAGGTTTTCCTAAAATAGATTCTAACAGCACATCTGTTTAAAACTATTTATCCCCTTATCGCATTCTTTCTCACTACATCATTTTCTAGTATATTTATCCTCGTTGTTGAGAAATATTCTTAAATGAAATAAACTTCGAATACTATCTTAGTTTTGTGATGTTCGTTTAAACCCCTCCTTACTATATTTATTCATCAGCATTGCAAACGAGATTTAAAAAGACTATCGTTTTCAAATAAATATTTAACACAATACATCAACATATTTCACCGTTTGAAGTCTGTCTTTTGAAGCATCATGTACAAAAGTTGTGATGTTTGGATACAATTATGTATTATTTTATAAGTAATATGTAGGATACTTCGTTTGATTTTGAACCGGTATTCCTTTTCATGCCTGTTAAAGTGAAAAACTTTAAGAGACTTACACTCACTATAATGTGAATAGATAGAAAATACTTTTTCTCTATCCTGTTTGGTAAATTATGTTCCGTTTCACGGCTTGTTACTCTTTTTTACCTCTCGGAAAAAGTAAACTTGAGCTTTTAATATATCTTAAGTAACAATTTTGTTGTTATGTATAATTTCTTGTTTCAAAGTCATGAACTGTGATATTAGTATCACTCAAGCCGGAAAGAAACTATTACTATTAGTATTTAATATTACTGTGTAGTACCTAACACGCACCACTTCCTCATTATAACATGATTCTATTGTAGTACTAGGATCGGGTTTACTATTTGTTTGTACAAATATTAAACCCAGTTGTTGTACAAACAATACTACTGTTTTAGGATTATAATAGTAAGTTCTGGTTTTGAGTATTTGCTTGTAAAAGTTGTCCAGTTGTGACAGTCTATTTTACCTTATAATAATGAAAATAATTAATTTCACAATTAAATACCTACAGCAATTTCGTACCATAAACAAACTTCATCTTCATGTCTGATACTAATCTTGGAAAGATGACTTAAGGGTTTTCTCATTAAAGTTTTCCTCTGATACTGTATCAGCTCTCTTAATTACTAGATCATTAAAGTTTTCTATTCAAGTTCAGATAAATTCTCTGTTAAGTAAGAGTTCCATTTCGTTCAAATTGTTAAGGGCAACTCATTACGATTGATTTCACATTTTAATTAAAGAATCATTAAAGATTTTAACAGGATAAACTTATAGTTCTCATTAAGAGCCTTTATTCAACATAAAAAAAGTTTTTGTTTTTTTTTTGAAAATTTCTTTTCACAGACAAAATGGAAAACTTTCCTTTCTTAGCTGAAAAATAAATTGTTTATGATTGAATAGTTTATTTAACAATAAATTCTTCCTAAATTAAATCAAAAGGATTCTCATATTTGATACCAGATAACTTTTATAGTATTTTATTAATGTTGTTGGTGTTTCAGATGTTCTTTTTTATTGTGTAAACAAGCATTATTTTTTATGCTTTTTTAAAAAGAACACTTGCTTAAAGTGTTACCTTTAAAGGATAGAAAATATATTTAGGGATTGATGAAACAAACAATGTATGATTTGAATAATACATTTGGAAAAATAACTGTTAAACAAATTGTCTATATAAGAATATGTTAGGTTTCGTAAAATATTTGTACAAATTTAACACAAATTAAATGAAGAATTTTTTTTTACATACTTCATGCAGCAAAAGTTACTTAACTACGTACATTGGTTAAATCTACATACTTTTATCTTTATCTCAAATTTAAAGTGACACTTCCGTTTTATTTCTGTTCATATATTTATAAATGTTAAATTTAGCATAAAACAAAATGTTCATAAGAAAAAATACTAGTTGAAAAATATGCATAAATTTTAAACATATCAATTCTCCATGGAACTATAGAAGACTGCAATTCTCATAAAAATATTTAGACTACGAATTTTCTTGAAAAACACACAGAAGTTTTTTGAGAAAACCCAAACAGAGAACTGCACACCAAAACAAACAACAACGTTTCGTTTTTTAAGAAGTTTTTCATGGTATTTGGGAAAAAAACGGGCATCGAAAATAATACATCTCAAATCCGATACCACTGGTGAAATACCTAAACAATATTCAAAATGAAAACTTTTTATGAATGGTTTTTGTTACTTTGGGAAGTAGAGATAGTTGCCCCATTAGTTTCAGTTTAGTTATAGAGCATTTTACCCTGCTAGAAAATGGGAAAACCCAGAAAAGAAGCATGACGTTCCCTTTTGCAAACCGTTCGATAAGAGACCACTTACAAATCATGAAATAGGTCATGTGACGCTCTGTATGAGCAAAACCATTTGGTTGGACCTTATAACTACGCTTACTTCCGGGTTATTGATTCAGAAGTCCAGTTCTACTTAGGCCCGAATTTTTCTTCGGGGCTTTCTTGGCT
Organism: Tetragnatha montana; assembly: GCA_963680715.1. Classification (NCBI taxonomy): domain Eukaryota; kingdom Metazoa; phylum Arthropoda; class Arachnida; order Araneae; family Tetragnathidae; genus Tetragnatha; species Tetragnatha montana. The sequence goes on from OY796685.1 coordinate 35,207,700, forward strand.
GTGCCGGCCTACGAAAACCCACCATTGCCTCAAAAAAAAATATTGGAAATCCCTTGTGGAATATGTTCTTTTAATGTTTCTCGATCTTTATGGCTGTATTGTCGATATATACTGGAGTCAAAATATTACCGGATTAATCACGTCTATTGAAGTCGGATATTAGTTTTGTGTCTTTTCTTGGTATTGAAAATAAAAGTCTTCGAGAAACTATAAGTAACGAGGTAAAACTTTTTTTGAGTTAAAAACTGTTGGTCAATGTTTTCGAGTTTCTCTTTTTCTCAGCTATGTCTTTTAGTTTCTTTCCAATTTTATGATGTCCTTTTATTGTGCTTTTTTTTTTGCTTGTTTATATCCTACCTATTACTAACTTCCATCTACTCAGTGATAGAAGCGAAAGTTTTGGAGATATCTAAACAAGTATAACGAAAGATTTTATTCGTGTTTATAACAAGATTTTCCTGATTTCAGATTTGTTTTGAACGAAAATATATTTTAAAAACTTATAATATATATTTTAGAAACATGTAGGAAACCTTATGTAGGTAGTAAAAAAATTTTCGGTTTACGAGGTAACGACCGAGGTTGTTTTGTATTTTCTCTTAATTAAAATTACTATGTGTTATCAAAACATGATAAATACTGTCTCGTTGAAGTTGTAAATGCTTGAGAAATTTTTAGAGTGTTTTTAATTTGGGTTTCTTTAACGATGATTATACTACATGTTTTTGAAGATTGGAAAATAATTCAACCCCTAAATGAGAAAAAAAAATTGAATTTTAACTTATAATAGTTTAATATGCACTAAAACGAGAATTCAAGAGAAGGAATGAAAATTACGCTTTAACTTTCTTCCTTAAAATTTATTTTAACTCCTACATCATGTTAAAAACTATCTCTGCACTTTGTTAATTTTTTTATATCGTAATGTAAATGATTACTGAAAAGGGAATACCAATGACTTTTCTAGTTACAAACTACTCTAGAGGGACTGTTCAGAATATCATACCTAGATAATAACCCAAAATATTAATAATTCTCCCAGCAAATAATAAATAGATAATTCCCACAGAAACTTTCCACAGCTTGTTTGAACGAATGACAGCAGGAAGCTCCTATCCCTTGAAACCTGCAGGCAATACAAATCACGGGTAAGCTCAAATGAGACCGAGCTATCTTTTCATTCGAATTTAATTATGCAGGAGAAGCTTTTGCCAAATCCCTAATGAAGCCCTATTCCCTCGTCCCCAAAAGTTGATTAAAAGAACTTTCACTCATTCTCAAAAGGGCCTCGGTGATTATCACAGTGCGATTTGGGGTAGAGAAGTTTTTGCGGTCGTCCTTTATTTATTTGTAATGCGACTCTTGAATTGTTTGGGGGAACTAATTCTTTGGGTTGTGCGCAGCCATAGTTTCTTCAGGTTTCTCCGAAGAAAGCCTGCTGCCGAAATTGCAGTCGTTTGTGGGGATGGTAATTTATGCCGGAAGACTGTTAAGGCTGTCTTTATTGCTCTTTTGGTAGAAGTTCTTATTCTGCAGGAGTTGGGATCGCTTTAGTATTGTTAGGGAAGATAGTTGTGTTGAAACTTTCATCCGAGTTAAAAGTTTTCTCGTTGCTTTGGAAGTCTGTTGCAATGGTTATTTCACTTTGTATTGTTAGATGAAAAGATACTTTGTTACCTATCTATTTTTATATTTTGTTCTTTGAATTCCAATATTTTTGGGGAGGATTATATTAAAAATGTCCGATGTTTTGATTTCATTGTTATTTTATCGGTATCAGTTTCAAATCCCAGAAATACAAAAATTAATTTCTTTTAAGTGTGTTCTATGAAATATGCCGTATAGTTTAGGATGTATTTATATAGTATCTAAAATTGTACACTTGTATAATAAAATTTGTGTATAAAGCATTTCAGAACACTGAACCAAAACGTTCAGAAAATATTTAATAAATTATTAATACCGGGGAACAATTCTTTACTACTAAACGTAGGACTACCACCTTAGTTTTATGTTTTATTTACTTTATCGTTTTAAGGGTGTGTAATTAATATTTTCTTTAAAATTATTAAGTTTGTTGTAGAAATTCTTTAAAGTAAAAATCAAAACTGGACAACAATTTTATTCAAAAGTATTTTAATAATCTACAATAAAATGCATAATATATTGGGTACAAGGTATTTAATTCCATAGTTCTTTGCTCCTATGTAACAATAATCGTAACAGCCGTATCGACCAACACGAGGAAACCCAGGGTTAACCCTCGGGTAAGGAAACTAGGGTTTGAAGGAAACCCTCGGGTTCACTTTCAAGCGTTATCGACCAGCTAAGGGTTTCCTTACCCGTGGGTTATCTCTCGGAGTGAGAGAACCTGGGAGCGAGGTTATTTAAGCCCGTCTCTGATTGGGCATATGAATCACATGATGTAAATAAATATGTTTACAATTTCAATCTTTGCTTCAAAAAAAATGCGCGAAATCATTGCACTGGGTGTATTTTCTCTCTCTGAAGCCAGTAAAATTTCTGTTTTTTCTGGAGAATATATATGTGATCAATCCCAAATCCAAAACGCAAGCTCATCTTCCTTCACCTGTGAACATATAACCTTAAAATGTCTGATGAGAAGAAATATTCCCTATTTGTGATATAGCGGATCCTTGAGATCAAGCACACAAGCCGGAGAACACATGTGTAAAAAATATTGATTGTAAAATATACAATCAATATTTTTTTTCTTTTGATATAGGCTTCATTAAGTATAATTTACGATAAATAACTGTTCGTTCTTACAATAAATAATAAGAGAATGTGAATTAACTTTGTCTTTTTTTCACCATATTTTTGAAAACTAATTATAAATTTTAATTTTGACATTTTTCTTGTTACTTTGGTTTATAAACCGTAAGTTTTAATAACTATCATCTAGTTTATATTTTTTGAATATGTTAAAACGGCTTCAAAATGTTATTCTGAAGTTTTCAAATTGATGCCCAATTAGTCCAAGAACTCCCACTCTAAAAATATTTTTTGGTAGAAGTTTAGAACAAGAATTCTCAATAAAAAAAACTATCACCTGGGTTCTTAGTTCTGGGCTGTCATAAAGGTTCATGAGACCCAAATGAAAGCTAAGAAGGAAAAAGCAAATGCTGCGAGTGAAAAAGCGAAGGTTCAAATAGCCAAACGAGCTTATTATGAACTTTTGGCTAAGAATGCTCTTAAGTAATTTTTTATTTGTTTATTTGGACATGATTTTTTTCTCAGCTTTTTCTTCTTGTCATTTTGAAATCTACAATCACTAATTTTTTCGACTGAATATCTTGCTAATGTTAAAATGGATGGTTTAACTATTTGAATGCTTTTGGAAGTAAAATGATTAAGGGTAATATTCTATTTGTGTGTTCCAATTTTTGTTTAATGATTTATCATAATTTTTTTATACTCATAGGAACACAAAGTACCATTTAGCAATTTAATTTCTTTTTTATGACTAAGATATTTAAAATTAAGCCCAGAATAGGTGACTGTCCCAAGATGCTCCACTCTCCCCTAATTCTTTATTGAATTATGATTTGGTAAATATAGACCTAATTTTACAGTGATTTCTATCCAAAAAATTAGTTATGAGCTAAAGTCAAATAAATTTATTAGTTCTAAATTTTAAATATATATTGTTTTAAATAAAGTTAAGTACATACAACTTGTTTCTTTTCTTTGTGGAACATCAAAATAAGATTTCAATAATATTCTGAAAAGCTAATATTGTTTTTGAAGTGTAAATTTTTGTTTTCTTTATATCAGCAGCCGTTTTTATAGTTAGTTGTTAAAATTAATGATCAGAGGTATAGAAGTACATGGTTCGTACTTTTGCCCGTCTATTTAATTGTGATAAATTATTATTCTAACTTAAACCACTTATGACCTTTTAATGAATTCTTAATTGTGTCCAGTGTAAACTGTTTTTTAAATATTTTAAGCTTTCTATTTCAAGAAAAATAACCTAAAATAAGTATTTTTCCATGTTATGAAGACGGATTTTATTAGATTAAAAAATATAACTCACCATGCCCTCAAACAAGCGATAACAAAATACGGCTACCTACCAGAAATATACTACTACTAGAAATTTGTGAACATTTTACTTCTGATAGAACTCATATAAACTGTTTTCTGAAGAAAAATTATTACTATTGCCTAAATAGGATTTTAAAATTTCTCCTTGGCTAAAATAATTATTTTCCTATGCTTTGTACATCTTTGTTTTAATATAAATACTTAAACTAAAATAAAAATAAACTAATATTTTATGCATAAAGCAGCTTGATGATTACTGAAAAATTTGACAATACAATTTTAAATGGGGAAAATTACACAATAAAAAGTATAGTTATATAAGAAGAATTCATTGGAACATTTTAATGGTAACCATATAATGAAGGGTAATAATGAGATAAAGACTGCATAAATTTCAATATACAGCCATACCCTATATAGGGGAAATTTTAGCATACCAATCTTGTTATCTTTGATAGAATGAGAAATTGGATGAATTAAAAATATTTTCTTAAAGTAATAAAGTTTTCATGTTTTTTTTTTTTTTTAATTTTTTTTAGTTGTGTGATGAAGTTAATACATCTCTAATTAAGAACTCTGATAAGCCAGTACTAGGGGTAGTTAGAATGCTAAAAAGTTTATATTTACACAGTTCAAGATGATGAAATAAATAAAAAACTAAGCAAAATAATTGAAAGCTAGAGAAATGAAAGGGGAATAATTATTTTCAACTTAATTAGTTCTGGGGGAAATTTTTACAATCATTTCACATTTCTTGACTGCTACAGTTTATAGTTTTTTATTTCTAGTAAACTACCCATAGTAGTTTATTTAATTATTTCAAATCAAAATTATAGGAATTTCTCTATAAGTTCATACAAGCAAAATCATATGAAAATAACTTTATGAATAATAACTTTATTAAAAACACAATAAGAATATGGAAAGATATAGAATTCTTTCAAAAAATTGAGAGGAGACTGGATATTCTATATAAATTAAAGAACTTTATTTTGATTATTTGGATTATTTATACTTTTAAAAACAATTCAGATATGATAAAAACACTATTGAAGCTGTGGTGGAAGAAATTAAACAGATCTACTATCTAGAACTGATACAAACAATGCAATATTTCTGCTGAAAATTTAGATTTTATTAATGTGCAATCAAGAGCACCCAGAACAGATGGAAACACGAATTTAGTATAAAACTTTCTGCTTCTGAAATGAACAAAATATGTTTCAGAGCTCAAGTAATCAGAACACTCCCGAACACATTAATAATACAAATGAATTTTTAATGATTTGCATGTTATGAACCAAGACTTACTGAATGACAGAAGCTAATGATATCTAATTCCGGCTAATTTAACCAATACTAAGCTGTTGATTTATGAATGCAAAAAAATCGGATGGCCGTCAAATGGCAGTCTTCATGAGCCGAGATATTGCATTGTTTCGACTAGTTTTAGATTCAAGATCTGCTTCTATTTCTACCACCACAGCTTCAATAGTACTTTTATCAAATCACATCGTTTTAGAAAGTAAAAATAATTACTATTTTGTCTTATAGAAATAAATCCATATCCCACATCCATGTTAGCGAGAAAAGATGGCGCTCAAATGTAAATAAACTTGAGGAAACCCAGGGTTAACTGGGTTAACCCGCCAAAGTTGGGGGGTTAGATTTCAACCCTTTTTCGGGAGGTTACCTCTCGAGTTTTGGTTGGTCGATAACGTTTTAGCCTGAATCAGAGGGTCTCCTCTCGCTGAGAGTTAACTCGAAGGAAACCCGTGCTGGTCGATACGGCGGTAACAGCCGTATCGACCAACACGAGGAAACCCAGGGTTAACCCTCGGGTAAGGAAACTAGGGTTTGAAGGAAACCCTCGGGTTCACTTTCAAGCGTTATCGACCAGCTAAGGGTTTCCTTACCCGTGGGTTATCTCTCGGAGTGAGAGAACCTGGGAGCGAGGTTATTTAAGCCCGTCTCTGATTGGGCATATGAATCACATGATGTAAATAAATATGTTTACAATTTCAATCTTTGCTTCAAAAAAAACGCGCGAAATCCTTGCACTGGGTGTATTTTCTCTCTCTGAAGCCAGTAAAATTTCTGTTTTTTTCTGGAGAATATATATGTGATCAATCCCAAATCCAAAACGCAAGCTCATCTTCCTTCACCTGTGAACATATAACCTTAAAATGTCTGATGAGAAGAAATATTCCCTGTTTGTGATATAGCGGATCCTTGAGATTAAGCACACAAGCCGGAGAACACATGTGACCAAATAATAAAATATACAATCAATATTTTTTTTTCTTTTGATATAGGCTTCATTAGCTTCTGTTCGTTCTTACAATAAATAATAAGAGAATGTGAATTAACTTTGTCTTTTTTTCACCATATTTTTGAAAACTAATTATAAATTTTAATTTTGACATTTTTCTTGTTACTTTGGTTTATAAACCGTAAGTTTTAATAACTATCATCTAGTTTATATTTTTTGAATATGTTAAAACGGCTTCAAAATGTTATTCTGAAGTTTTCAAATTGATGCCCAATTAGTCCAAGAACTCCCACTCTAAAAATATTTTTTGGTAAAAGTTTAGAACAAGAATTCTCAATAAAAAAAACTATCACCTGGGTTCTTAGTTCTGGGCTGTCATAAAGGTTCATGAGGCCCAAATGAAAGCTAAGAAGGAAAAAGCAAATGCTGCGAGTGAAAAAGCGAAGGTTCAAATAGCCAAACGAGCTTATTATGAACTTTTGGCTAAGAATGCTCTTAAGTAATTTTTTATTTGTTTATTTGGACATGATTTTTTTCTCAGCTTTTTCTTCTTGTCATTTTGAAATCAACAATCACTAATTTTTTCGACTGAATATCTTGCTAATATTAAAATGGATGGTTTAACTATTTGAATGCTTTTGGAAGTAAAATGATTAAGGGTAATATTCTATTTGTGTGTTCCAATTTTTGTTTAATGATTTATCATAATTTTTTTTATACTCATAGGAACACAAAGTACCATTTAGCAATTTAATTTCTTTTTTATGACTAAGATATTTAAAATTAAGCCCAGAATAGGTGACTGTCCCAAGATGCTCCACTCTCCCCTAATTCTTTATTGAATTATGATTTGGTAAATATAGACCTAATTTTACAGTGATTTCTATCCAAAAAATTAGTTATGAGCTAAAGTCAAATAAATTTATTAGTTCTAAATTTTAAATATATATTGTTTTAAATAAAGTTAAGTACATACAACTTGTTTCTTTTCTTTGTGGAACATCAAAATAAGGTTTCAATAATATTCTGAAAAGCTAATATTGTTTTTGAAGTGTAAATTTTTGTTTTCTTTATATCAGCAGCCGTTTTTTATAGTTAGTTGTTAAAATTAATGATCAGAGGTATAGAAGTACATGGTTCGTACTTTTGCCCGTCTATTTAATTGTGATAAATTATTATTCTAACTTAAACCACTTATGACCTTTTAATGAATTCTTAATTGTGTCCAGTGTAAACTGTTTTTTAAATACTTTAAGCTTTCTATTTCAAGAAAAATAACCTAAAATAAGTATTTTTCCATGTTATGAAGACGGATTTTATTAGATTAAAAAATATAACTCACCATGCCCTCAAACAAGCGATAACAAAATACGGCTACCTACCAGAAATGTACTACTACTAGAAATTTGTGAACATTTTACTTCTGATAGAACTCATATAAACTGTTTTCTGAAGAAAAATTATTACTATTGCCTAAATAGGATTTTAAAATTTCTCCTTGGCTAAAATAATTATTTTCCTATGCTTTGTACATCTTTGTTTTAATATAAATACTTAAACTAAAATAAAAATAAACTAATATTTTATGCATAAAGCAGCTTGATGATTACTGAAAAATTTGACAATACAATTTTAAATGGGGAAAATTACACAATAAAATGTATAGTTATATAAGAAGAATTCATTGGAACATTTTAATGGTAACCATATAATGAAGGGTAATAATGAGATAAAGACTGCATAAATTTCAATATACAGCCATACCCTATATGGGGGAAATTTTAGCATATCAATCTTGTTATCTTTGATAGAATGAGAAATTGGATGACTTAAAAATATTTTCTTAAAGTTATAAAGTTTTCATGTTTTTTTTTAAATTTTTTTTTAGTTGTGTGATGAAGTTAATACATCTCTAATTAAGAACTCTGATAAGCCAGTACTAGGGGTGGTTAGAATGCTAAAAAGTTTATATTTACACAGTTCAAGATGATGAAATAAATAAAAAACTAAGCAAAATAATTGAAAGCTAGAGAAATGAAAGGGGAATAATTATTTTCAACTAAATTAGTTCTGGGGGAAATTTTTACAATCATTTCACATTTCTTGACTGCTACAGTTTATAGTTTTTTATTTCTAGTAAACTACCCATAGTAGTTTATTTAATTATTTCAAATCAAAATTATAGGAATTTCTCTATAAATTCATACAAGCAAAATCATATGAAAATAACTTTATGAATAATAACTTTATTAAAAACACAATAAGAATATGGAAAGATATAGAATTCTTTCAAAAAATTGAGAGGAGACTGGATATTCTATATAAATTAAAGAACTTTATTTTGATGATTTGGATTATTTATACTTTTAAAAACAATTCAGATATGATAAAAACACTATTAAAGCTGTGGTGGAAGAAATTAAACAGATATACTATCTAGAACTGATACAAACAATGCAATATTTCTGCTGAAAATTTAGATTTTATTAATGTGCAATCAAGAGCACCCAGAACAGATGGAAACACGAATTTAGTTTAAAACTTTCTGCTTCTGAAATGAACAAAATATGTTTCAGAGCTCAAGTAATCAGAACACTCCCGAACACATTAATAATACAAATGAATTTTTAATGATTTGCATGTTATGAATCTAGATTTACTGAATGACATATAAGCTATATAATGATATCTAATTCCGGGTAATATAACCAATACTAAGCTGTTGATTTATGAATGCAAAAAAATCGGATGGCCGTCAAATGGCAGTCTTCATGAGCGGAGATATTGCATTGTTTCGACTAGTTTTAGATTCAAGATCTGCTTCTATTTCTACCACCACAGCTTCAATAGTAGTTTTATCAAATCACATCGTTTTAGAAAGTAAAAATAATTACTATTTTGTCTTATAGAAATAAATCCATATCCCACATCCATGTTAGCGAGAAAAGATGGCGCTCAAATGTAAATAAACTCGAGGAAACCCAGGGTTAACTGGGTTAACCCGCCAAAGTTGGGGGGTTAGATTTCAACCCTTTTTCGGGAGGTTACCTCTCGAGTTTTGGTTGGTCGATAACGTTTTAGCCTGAATCAGAGGGTCTCCTCTCGCTGAGAGTTAACTCGAAGGAAACCCGTGCTGGTCGATACGGCGGTAAGAGAGACTGCTTTTTCCACCATAAAAACGATACATTGTGTCCTCTATTCCAAACACTATCCTACTCTTGCTACTTTTTTAACTCCCTCGGGCAGGTTTTACAAACGTCCTTGAAGCCTCCGCGAAACAATGGTCTGAGAAACATTTATATTATCCCCCTTAGGGAGGATAATAATCTGTAGAAAGATATCTCTGTCTCCTTTATTTCGATCGATAGTACGGAAATTTGCCTTCTACAAGAAGAGACCCATGGTAAACAATGAAATAGCGCTGGGAAAACCGGTGATGCGGTCTTATTTTGAACCACCTTTTCTCTATTATGGATCTGTATATATGGGGAGCAACGCCCACTTCATTATCATAGATATTAGAGACACGGTTTGTCTCATATCTCATTTTGACAGCCTCTCTATCCGCTTTAGACGCGGTTTTTATTATTGGGTAGGGTTATAAGATTGGGCAGGGATTTTGTGTCACTATGACTCAAAAAAATTTTGCTTCGTGTAATGCAACCCTGGATCAAAATCGGTTCTTGGTTTGACTGGCTTCCTGTAATTTGATATGCGCTGTCTCTTTGTGATGGAATATCCAGCATGATTGATATCTCTAAGGGGAAGGTTTGGAGAAAATGGAATATGAATTGTCGTGGGTCAGAATGGTAATCAGCGTCGCTTTTTCGTGTAGACTAGATGCGATGTAAGAGTCGAATCTCGACAGGGGGTTTCGAATGGTTTATTACAGATTTTTTTTTGTTTGAAAGGTGGTACCGCACTCAGAGGTGAGTGACACATTTCTATTCCATTGATTGAAATAGGGATCTGGTTTTGAGAAAACTGTGTGTTCTGATCAGGGTAGAGTATAGGAACTAATTTTGTGTTTGGTATTTTGTTTTTATGTTAACTTCACTCAGATGCAGGGAAATTAAAAGGGACTCTTGGGCTTGCCTCTTCTCATCTCTCTCTTCAAATATCAGATTAATAATTAATGATTTCATTGAGTTAGCAATTTGTATCGTAGTTATCATTAAATGCGTTGAATTCTATTTCTCTGGTCACATTATCAATTATTTTATGGTGAAATTGTTTTTTTATTGTTTGCACCCCTAAACAATTATAAAAACTTTCACGACTATAAAATTAATTTTTTACTTCTCTGAACTGAAAAAAGGACACACTTAAAATGAATATTTGAATAAGAGTATTAGATATAGGTATAGTTAAGAACTATTTAAGAACAGAAATAATGTAGTGAAAATTGTAATTTGCGCTGACTATTTTCAAAGACAAGAAGTGCCTACATTTGTAAATAGTATATTATTTTAAACACTTATTTCAAATTTCATGTAAAGCGATATACAATCTTACTAATTTTACAAAATCACATGTCATTTAATGTATTAACTACCTTCTTTCCATAATTACCTAGAGTAACAAAACTTCAAATTAGCGTTTTTAAGTCACACGGTAATGAAACAAAATACACTCTTAAAGCAGACCGTTTTAAAAGATCTTCGGATTTACCCACGATTAAGTTTCTCAACGCCACCAGCACATCAATTTAAGCAATTCGGTTAATTAAAGTCATTTCTCTAAGGTGGAAAGGAGAGGACATTTTTCATAAGTTTACGTTAAGACTTGGTTATCATTAGATGGCATACACGAATATACGCTTCACTTCTGGGCTTTCTAACGTACTTCGGTTGATTATTTTTAAAACCTCCGTCCCAAATTGGATGGTTTTTAATTTCTTTCTTTAGTCCCTGTATAATTTTGATAAGTTTCAGATGCGGTATTAAAGCCCGTTATTAGGCTCCGTTGGAGATATTAGTCAGGTTTTTTAAAAAGTAATGGCAGTTATTATGCAGATGACTAGATTTTCTCTGTCGTGTGAAACAAATTAGGTTATTCAAATCAGGATACAACTAGTAGATTTTTAGACACAGAGTAATTTTTAAACATTTCAGTGATCAATTAATTATAAACTAAAAAATGGTGCGTTTTAATGAATATATTTAGTATTCTAAAGGAATTATATGGGGGGATATTCTTTCAATTATGTATTGCGTTTAGGGCACTAATACGTAATTTCCTTTAATACCAGTAATTAGTAATTTCTTGTCTTGAAAATAGTTTCTTTGGTAATATTTTTACAGATTTCTAATGGAGTTTACATAGAATTGTAAGTAAAAAGGAAAATGTCGAACGTTAATGCTTTGAAAAACAAAGAAAATAAAACTGCACAAGTGGTAGAATTTTTGATCTATGATTACCAAATATGTATTGAGCTTCAAAAATTGAAATATAATTCGATTTACAAAAATTTAGTGAAGTTGAAAATGCATTAGGATATATTTCCTTCTTAAATTTTACGATGTTTCTGCTAGGTAAAAGCAGCAAATATATCTAAAATTAAAAATTAATTGCTAATTTAGCTACATTTACAGCAGACATGTAAAATTGATATTACAAAGTTCTACAACGAAAAATTCAGTTTTTCTCTCTTATTTTTTAGCTCGTATACAATATGGTATATTGATTTGGGATGGGGACTATTTTTCTAACATCAAACCCTTATTGACTTTACAAAAAAAAATTTTACGCTACTTTCCTTCTAACAAATTCTTAAATGTGCGCCAGTTATTTATTCTTAATAGTCTCATGTTCTTGAAGAAATTCCCTGACTGGGCCACGAAAAACGAAAATCCTTCATACAATCTTCGTAATCATAAATATTATCACGTGCCTATCCCTCACAAAGAAATCTATAAAAAACACTTTCAGTATCTCTCCGTCACTTTTTTTAACAATCTGCCTAATGAAATACAATCAGAAACTAATATTAACCACTTTAAAAAGCTTTGCATTGCATTTATCTTGGATATTAATAATATCGAGTCTCTATTTTAAATTTGTCAGGTATACACAAACTTTTATTATTTTAAACTAGTACTTAATTGCCAGCCAAGCCATTATTATTATTATTATTATTATTTTTATTTAATATTAATTAGTACTTATTTTTTTTTTCCTTCCACTATCTCTTTTTTTTTTGTCCCATCTTATATTTTTATTATTTGATATTCTGTGACCCCATGGACGGGTGTTTGCCCCTTTGGGAAATAAAATTCATTAATAATTTGGGACAGTATATATGTATTACAGGTATATGTATTTATGTATTTATGTTATTACAGGTTATATGTATTTATGTATTAGTTTTGTTTTGTTCTATTGTTTCTTGTTCTTGTTAATAAATTTGAATTTGAATTTGAATTTTGATAAGAACACCGATTGTACGATATTTATAATTTTGACTACTTTTTTAAAGTTTTTTTTTATATTTTAAATGAATTATAAAATTACACTAAGTATTGAACTGTTAGAAAAATTGAAGTGCAATTACCATTAATAAGTTGTTTTTAAACCAGAAATAATGTATTTTTTAAAACAATGTTTTTCTTAGGTAATTTTAATTTGGAATACAGGTATACAAATTGAAAATAAACTATTGTAAATGATAAAAACTTTGTAAATGAAGTTGATGAATGAATGAATTTAAATGCTTTCATAAACGATTCGAAGACTTCCATTCTTTCAATTCTGTGCATAATTAATAGATGAAAGCGAACAGAACGAGTCTTCAAGTCATTAATTGCAAAAAAAAAAAAATGAATTGAGCCTTTCAAAAGTTTTAATAAGCCTTCCCAATCAAAAGTGAAGGATTAAACTGAAAAGTCTCTCATTCCAAAACCATCTCTAAGAAGGTCTTCATCAGCTTTTGTACTCCAGAGATGGACAACGGGAAAACGAAGCGCTCTTTACCGATTTTTCGAAATTAAAATCTTACCTTTCTGTCAACGGAATACCTCTGTTGAAAAGAAGAAAGTTCCTTTTCTTTAACAGAGAGAGAACAATAGAATCCTCCAAAAACTGGTCTTTGTTATTTTAACCCCTTGGAGGAAGACTTCTTTGAAGTTAAGTTCCATTGTCTTTGAAGATCTTGGTATCAAGTTCTTGGGATTTTGCTTCCCTTGGAGTTTCTCATTGGCTACTTTATGATTGATCATTGAACTTTCAAAGAAAATATTTTGTTACGCTTGTCTTTGTGACTCTATCTCTTTAACGTTTGGATTATGGGTTTTCGCTATAATGTGTTTTAGATTAAAATAATGAGTATTATCTATTAAGCATCAAAAACCTACATGGATAAAAATGTTTTTCTCACACTATAAACCTCCCATACTTGTTTAGCATTAAATATTACTTAGGGCAAGTTACTTTTCAGGAGTATGAAAAATTTTACACCGCTCCTTTATTCCATGTCACAAGTTGCCATATTTTTAAAACTAAAATCAAATTCCAATTTTAACATGCTGAAAGTTTTATAGCACCGCATTTCTTTACATTAATAAACTCTTTATATTGTTGCTGTTGGTGTTGAATCAAAACCAGCAGTGGGGGAAAATACCTCTTTTAGTTTGTGACATCAGTGAAAAATTTTTTTAAAGTGTGATGTTTCTATGTTTTACAAAGTTTTCACTCGCAGAAAATATTTTTGCGTAAATTAGTTAATTCATTAGATTAATTAGTTAATTAGTAAATTAGTAATAGTTCATTTGCATATTTCTCGCTATCCTCATTCCAAAGCTGATCATGGAACATTTGAAAAAGAGTTGCTGAGACTGCCAAAATATTCAAATTATACTTCTTCGTCTTGTAAAAACTAAATGTATTTCCTAAATTTATATCCCTAATATATGTTCTTAAAAGATAATATTACCACATCTACAATCTAATTTGTTCATACCAGTTCCCTTAAAAAATTGTTCATCACTTCTCTTCGGCAAGAACTCTTACCTCTTTCTTTCATTTTTCTCTATCCAGCAAAAAAAAAAAAGTTATCTTGCATGCTTGGAAAAAAATATCAAAATCCACATTTGGAGATAGCATTACCATAACACTCCCAGTCGCTAACTATATTCAAACCAGCAGCAGCTTTTCCCGATATCAACCCTAGACAACTCCCTGGTTTTCTGATGCATTCATACAATCCGAAAGAAAGTCAAAGTCACACCTCCTCACAATCGAATACTTTCATTGTTTTTGCCTCGCATTCGATCTTTTTTCCCGATGCTTCGCTCGATTTTCTGCTCCAGTTTTCTCCCGAATTCTCTCGGATTTTTTAATATATTTGCGAGTAAACGGCTTATTTTATGTGCCCACTTCAGCAACGCAGATTATGTATCGCAGAATTCCTTGGTTTTTTTTTTCGAAACTCTTATTTTTCCTTCGACGCCCGAAATACAATATTGCCGACGCCAGGTTTTGGGTTTTCGATTCTTGCCGACTGTTTCCTTTTGGCGTTGTTTGCGTATTTTTCGTTATTTAAAGTTTTTTCGTCGGTATTATCATTTTTCTGTCTGTATTTCTTGTTTCTGTTACTTTTGGGGAGCATATATAAATATCGTCAGTTTTTCGCGTGTCATCTCTATCAAAATAGTTTCAGTATCTTTTGTAATATACTGCGTTGTTTCATTAATGCTTTATTTAATTAAAAACAAGAAAACTATTCAAATAATGCATGACGCACACCATAGGTGTTAAGTGAAAAAGAGTTTACTGGTATGAACTTCTTGAAGGTAAAAGACCTAGAATGCCACAGTGTAGCTAGTCTGATGAAAATATAATACAAACAGCTTTACGAAAGGTATAGGTTGAAAAATAACTTTGAAAAAATTAAATACCTACTGATACTGATAGGAAAATTTTGAGGACCTTTATGAATAAAAAATACATTTTTGTACTAAAAACCTTTTTGCTTAATCAATAAATGCTATCTGGGTACTATGAATAAATTTTAAAATATTCCTCAAAATATTTAAATAAATTATATTGCCTGTTTCACATTATACATTTCATTATTAAGAATCATAGGTCGTTCATAGTCTTGTGTTCTTCAATTCTATATTATTTTGGTAAAGGTCCCCTGAACTCAGCGTGCCAAAATTAAAGTGTATCATTATGCCAAGGGGCAAGGTTCCAGTTATCGCCATTGCTTGCATGTTCACAGAATCCAACTTAACACGTTTATTTATTTGATAAAACGGAGCGCAAAAACTGCAGAACGATTTATTTACGAAATTTCTTTTGAAAAACGATGAAAAAACAACAGAGTTAAATAAATATAAGAATTTTTTCATGAAACTATTTACAAATAACGCTTACCTGATTTTAGCATTAATGTTTTCCCCCTTTGGGCAAATTTGTATCCTTACGCAACGGCAAATTACGCCCAAAAAACGGCACGATTTTCATAATGTTAAAGTATACGACGTTTGCACTCCAGGTTTATGTGTGGCTCAGTGCTCCAACATCAAGAAAAACGAAACCACAAAATAAATAATATAATATTCGTAACATCAAAAAACGCTTAAGTCAGTCCATCCTCTCTACTCTATCATGCCATACATACAGTCCCATTACAGTATGTGTAACGTAATATATGAAAGAGCCCTCATATATTTTTTCTCTCACTTCTTTGGGAAGTTTTAAATCTTTTTCGGCTTATTTAATCCGAAAAAGATTTCAGAGCTTCCCCACTCTTTCTAGTTTGGACGAGTGGTTACTTTCTAGAAATGGGTGCATAAGAAGAATATAGAGAAAGAGACAGAAAAGAAGTTGTTTTGTGTGTGTGTCTGGAGATGTTTTTATATAAAGTCGTTTCTGTATTCACTGCAGTAGAGAGGAGAAACTTAGTATCGGCACATTTTTATTTCGACCGGTTTTGCATTTCCCTACTAATCCCTCAAAAATTGAAATCTGAGTAAGTTTTCGAGATTTAAAAAAAATGAATTCTGAGAGATTTAGCTATTTTAGAATGTGGAGTGAGTTGAAAAGTTTTTTTTGTAATCACAATACTTTTTTAAAAATGTTTAGAATATAGAACATTTATTATTTTATTATTTATTTACAGTTTTTAATCTGTTAATTTAAACTGAGAGGAAGTATTTGTGAAGTGGGAATGGGAGTGCATGGAGATCAGAAAAAGTTGGCTTTATTTAACAAAAGAAAAAATAGTAGTAAATTACAATATGTAGTAGTAAATTGCAATATGTAGTAGTAAAGAAACAGTAATAAATTAAAATCCTGTAGATCTTTTTTTGTTAATTATATTTTTTACAAGAGGATAGAAAAAAATTAAAACTGTACACTTATGGGATTTTCATCTCATACTAGTAACATTTATTAGTGTATTACTAATTAGTGTGTTGTACTTGACAAAGTACCGAGGATTATAAATTTTGTTTTCATTAAAACTATTTTTCAGAGTTTATCTATTGGTATTATGTTATAAATATTTAATTAATTGTTCTTATTTTATGGATAAAGCGTGTAAGTATTCTTTGAATTTATTTCATAATAGATCCGAAGTAAGATAACAGAAAATACTCAAGCAAAAGACACCATTTCAAAGAAATGAGTTTCTTTCCTATGCAACTTCTCAATAAAACATTCCTACTTTAACCCGCATTTTCTAATGTAAATGTTGAAGTAGAAAATTGTACTCCCGCATTTCTAGGTTAAACTTTATTTAAGGACACTGAAAGGATGAACCTGGACAAATAAGTTACTTGTCTTTTTGAATTTCTTCCATGACATTCTTCAATAGATTTTTTTCTTAATGTTTGATTTAAATCAAACCATAAAAAAGAATTAAACGGTTTTTTGCTGAATTTTAATAACAGAAAAACTGTTTAAGAATTTTTGAACCAGAAAATTGTATGTTTGAATAATCTGTCTATGTATTTGAAAATTATGTGTTATTATTTAACAACCTAGTAGTATCTGAATTTAGGTATGTTAAAAGTATGAGGGAAATCTTTCTCCCCCATAATTTCTTCCCTGTCTTCTATGATAATTCCTTCTATCCCCATTCTTCTTTTTTCTTTCTTTTCTTCCTTTTTATCAAATAAAATATTTCGCAACAGGTTTTTGCGGAATAGATATCATTAAAAACGAGTGCTTTGTAAACGAAACATAATCCTATTTTCGCAAAATTACAGTCTAAAGCAGTGGTTCCCAAACTATTTTGGTCATGGAACCCCCCAATTTGTTGCCCATGATCGCGGAACCCTGAGTATTTTTTAATCGACGACTTTTCAAAGTCGATAATATCTGATATTAAATGAAACAAGCCAACTTATATAAAAGTTGTGATTAAGCGAGTTAAGAACCATCAGGGGGGTCTGGGGGGTCCTCCCCCATAAAATTTTTGGAAATTTGACTATAAAAAGAGGGTTTTAACTTGTTTTGGTACACCTAATCCGAATTTCGGACATATATTTTTGAGAATGAATACATATTTTTAATAGGATTTGCATTTTGATGAACTTAATTTAAAAAAAAAACACCATTCTTATTTTCTTTGAGGAAATAAAAATTTGTCACGCGGAACCCCTAATTTTTTCCGTGGAACCCACTTTGGGAACCGTCGGTCTAAGGGAAACTTGAAGTGTTTTCATAATAAAAAAGAGTGAGAACTACACATTCAGATTCTCGCCTTCAAGAATTTCAGGCCCCGAAAAAAAAATGTCGGTGAGATTTATGCAAATGTTTCTTCTTTGAGAAATAATCTCGGAGAGAAAACCATTTACCAAAAGACAGCTTCCTCACTGCATAAAGATCTTCTAGTGCTATGTTTCTGACAGAGCTATCAATATTTTAAGCCTGTAGAGACTTCGTGTCACTTTTGCTGCATTTTTATTGCCCGGACCCTCGTTTCGAAAGAAACAACTTCAGATGAAGTCATCTGTTCTTCTGAGTTTCTTGCCAGTAGAGCTTTGCCAGGCAAAAAATTCTCCCCCTTTTGTTAGACAGCAGAGCTTCCATTTTTTCGAGAGCCTGTTGTAAACACATCAATCCTCATTATTTTCGACACTTGGCTATTTGATTTTTGCATATTAGATAGTTCACCATTTCAAAATTTCATTCTCTCAAGGATATTACCGAGTTTATTAAATAATAAGTAGGGGTTTTTTTTACAAGAATTGAAATTTTTTCCACAATATATTTACATTTACGTTTTTTTTTTTCTTTTTTCGTTCTGTTGACTTTATTTACAAACTGAACTTAAAGGTCCAATTATTTATTTATTTTTTGATATCTTTCCTTTGCTTGTTTCTTTTTTACTTTTTCAATAAATTTATGAAATGAAAGGAATTTCATCAATACTTTAAAAAGACAATATTAATAAGTTATTCTTTTAATTTTCTTCATTATTTATAAAAGGAATGTTAAATATTTCATTTCCAAACTTAATAAAATATGCAAGAATTATAATGAATTCGATAGTACTGTTTATTCATATATCCTTATTAATATCTATACTTCATGTATCATACATTTCTCTAGAGTCCTATTACTTTTATCTCTACCTGTCTTATATTTAAATCCAAGTATCTCCACAATATGTGACGTATTTTTCAGGTAGCGAATAATATAATGACTTATTCTCAGCATTATTCAAGTTAACTTTTTTTCAGCCAGAAGCATTTTTATGCATAGCTAGATCTTTCTCTCTATAATTAATATACAATAAACAATTTAGTACTTAAGACTCTTCTGAGAACGCCAGTTTTGCAATTTCCGTACCCATCTTAACCTTCTTATCTCCCCCAGACACCATTGTTAACCTCTCCTTAATTCATAATGGGCCCTCCGGTGCACAGCCCATATAAGTTTCTCATCCGTTCTCCCCCTTGAAAAAAAAAACACTTTCCCATTAGTTAACCACTCATTCAGAGATCGTAAAACGAGATTAGCATTGCGAAGGATTGTGGCTGGACACATTATGAAATAGGACGTGTCACCTTGGTACGGTAAAACAAGGGGGTCTTTTTCCGCCGCAATGGCGCTCAAGGTCAAGCATACGTGAAAACGCGGCATTGTTTTAGCAGTAGCAGCCGATTGCCACCATCAGGAGCCTGCCCACCATTGAATAAATGTTTGACTATGCTTCTTTGTTTCCACTTTCGTTCATTAGCTCGATCAAAAGGGTTGTATTGTTTGTGATTGCGTTTTTCTTTCTTCCCGATTGTGTTTGGCGAAGCATTGGACCTGGGTGGGTGTATTTCCATTGATGGAATATCTTGGGGAGTTTTAATTGTGCTTTTTGAATTTTATTTATTTTTCTGAAACCTGCCGCTTTGGTTTAGCAGCACGCCATAGCAAAGGCGTCTGCGAACATTCCTTTTGAAATCAGAACCCTTACTAAATACTTTATTTTCTGAAGTGCTGTTGAGATTGAGTTGCGTAAGAATTGAGTTTGTTTTCATGTTTGTTCTGCCTTAAAAAGCTTTTACAATCACATGCGGCGTTGGTCTCGAAAAAAAAGTTACCTTCTTTGGAGACTATTATTAAACGCAGTTGCGTCATTATTGACGTAATATTGTATTCGTGAGGTTTTGCTATAGAAATGGGAGCATGAGATATTTTTATCGCTATGAAAATGGATCAATTGATCCAAATATTCTAAAGGGTTCTTGCCCCACCCAAGGAAAATTGCTCCATACTTAGGCGGGATTTTTATGTCTTATTTTTAATTTTTAATGGCATTGCTAGAAATATATTCAGTAATTCTCTAATATGTTTTAGAGATCCATACTTTAAAAATCTTTTTAACCATCTAATTTTAAAATAATTTTTTCTTTTGATGTAATAAAATCATTCTTTCGTGCATACATGACCTAAAATACTAGTTTTCTACACATCTTATATTCTCTTTTATCTTAAGTTTTGCATTATTACCTTCTTTTATTTTCTAGGGTATCGCTTTAGTAAGAAAGTAGAAACGTAATTCATGTACAATATTTTAGCTGCATTGTTCTTGAAATTATTTTTTGTCAGAGTTTATAGAATCTCTCAATTGTAAAATTCAATGATGTAAACTAAATCCTCCAAAATATTCCTTAAAATATTGTTAATAGGTTTTTAGTTGTCAATGAATATGAATTTTTTATTAATTCACGGGTAAATTAATGATTTCATTAAAACAATATTCCGTCAAAGTTTCATAAAAGTAAAAAACGAACAATCTTTATCGCCTCCAAACAAAAAAATAGTATTTTATTGCTTAAAAAACAACAATTAAACATGAATAACTCTTAAAATTAGTTCAATATTTTTAATTAAATAGGTTTTCAAGCGTGATAAAGTACTTCTAATCTCTATATACTCACGATATTAACCGATATTGTCTGACATTGTGCCGATATTAAATCAACGATATAAATGTAGGTAGATTTATATGAAAGCAATATCGATTAATTGTAGGTGTTAATAGGGGTTATAAGAGAAACTTTATAACTTGATGTTAACAAAATGATGAACATAATTTATAAGCTTCACTGATTAGTCCAATATTCATTTAAAAAATTTGAGAAATTCGACAATTTTTAAGAAAATTTAACGAATTCAGTGAATAAAATTTCATAATCAAAATAATCACGATATTTACATCTTTAGAATTGCCTTTACAACTTCCATCCTACCATCCTTTACAACAGTTTCATACAATAAAAGAAGATACCCTGGATATAAATACAATTTTTTAAAGACAGAAACAAACCGTAACTCTATCCACACTTCATCCATCCATTTTAGATAAAAAAAAAGAATTATGGAAGCTCAAAAAGCAGTGTCCCGTAAACCCTTGTTGAAATAATGAAGATACCACCTCAAAAATTAATTTATTTCCACTCACTCAATCCCACTTTTTCAAGTAATATACTCCAGTGAACACCCACTCGTCCATACCTCTCACTGATAGTGTACAGCTCGTGATGACACACTTGCGAGCCCCTTAATCAAAAGCCAGAACTCAAAACCACTTGAAACGATTCTCTGGGTCCCTCGTCAAGTAGTTTCCTTGCTCCCCATGAATGATTATTTATAGGGGGTCTTGAAAGCGCATAGATAGGGGGTGAGATTGGGGATGAGGCCCCTTGGTGGTTTAGGGAGCACAAGTGCACTTGTTTGCTGCCATGCCGCATGCTTTATGATGTTTACAACTTTTTGTAAACTTTCATAACTGATGGAGGGTTCGTATCTAGATGATTAGATTTAGCTTCCCAACTTGCATTGACATTTGAGATTGGTCCAATTTATGTCATGTTTGGCCAAATTTCGTTTACTTCTGGTTTCTGTTACGTAAACTTGACATATTTGAGTAGTGATAAGCAAAGTTGTCATTTTTTAAAGAAAAAAGTAGTTTTGAAATAAGGTATGAAACAAATCGAAATGTTTCAAGCCAATCTATTACTGTAGGAGTTGGCTGTGATCCGAGAGTAAGTTTCCATGTTTTTAAAGGAATTTCTGGGTTTTCTATTGAAGTAGTTTTTAAAATCTATCCATTTTCGGTCTCAGGAATATTTGCCGATACTACGTATTTTTGGTATTCAGCTTTGCCTAAAAATTTCTCACTACCAGACTGGCGTCTATATTTTATATTATGTACCCTATTTTGAATCGGCTGTATATTAATAGGAATTTTCCGGGTTTTTCTGGTATTAAGGGATATTTTCATATTTTTCACTTTTGGAAACTGAATTCAGTTTGTGGCATAAATATATTACATAGTTGCAAAATTCTATCAATACGATACGTGAGTATAAAAGAAGTTATTAAGTCCTTCACACTAAAAAGGAGTCACAACACTGGACACTCCGGACATACATAAAAAAAGAAAACAAAATAGTAACCGGATAGTTCTTCATCTAGATAAGAATCAAATTGCTAAACAAATATTTTGTCTCTATCCCGATAAAAGTTTTAATCAAAATAACATGCAGAGGTAATCGCTAAAAGTGGTGAAGTATTCAACAAATTCCTTCAAAAGGTTAATGTTCAAGAGTAAGATGCTTTTTCTCATGTAAAACTAATATCAAAGGTTATTTTTCTCGTAACGTGAAACAAAGAAGGGAGAAATCTGAGGTTTTTTAAATACATCCCTTGGGAAGGAGTTTCAAAGATTTGTATCCTTATCCATTTCTTTTACTCACCCAAGTAAAAGTATTTATTTAAATGTAAAAGAATGAGTTTTCTCTTTAGTAAAAAAACTTCAAAAATAATGGTTCAGGAAAAGCCGCATGAAAGTGATGAATCGTCTTCAAGGAGCCATTTTTACGTTTTCTTTAAGTAAGGACCATTTGTTCTTTTAAGAGATTGGAATTGATAGCGTAAAATAAGAATGGACTAAGGAAAAATTGCTGGGATCCTTTTATTGTTCTTTAATTACTGTGTGAATGTAAAATACATTTCTCTACGTATTTAGTTAGAAAATTCACACACACACTACACATAAATTCTTTTATTTTACTTTCTAAATCTCCACTTTTGGTGGGAATTCAGCATATTTCAGCTTTAAAGGAATATTCAATTATTTTAACTACTTCTTCCAGGGTTGTTATTGATAAGTTGATTTACATACTTTTTTTTACCTACAAGTTTTGTGTTAATAGATACCTATATACTATACAAGAGGGAAAAATAGATTATCTTAGAAATATCATTTTTTACTCATAAAAAAACTTAAGAAACCAAATGAAACGCTTTAAAATATTTTAAATTCCTATTTGGAATAAAAATAACATGAAAATGGAACTTACAACCAATTACAACAAAGCCTTTTAGCTTTGTCGAAACTTAATGCTCAAATTATTTTTCAATTTTCTTACATTAAAATCAAATTACTTTTTTACTAATTTTGGTAGTCAAGAATTTATTTATAACATAGATCACTCAATAAATATATTGCATATTTTAATTTGTAATTATTCATACATATTTAATTTGTCAGTTTTCCCTTTTATTTGATTCTCGAATTATTAACTATATTATAACTTTCTTTCCAATCAACTACAGACACCTATTATCTTCACCTTCTGTGATATAAGATAATTTCGGAAAAGAGTTTAATTAAAAGGTTAGACGAAAGATCAAATGAACTATATTTTATTAAATAAATTTTTAACATACTCTTTAACATTAAACTACAACCCAAATCATTCATCTGCTATAAGCCTATGTGTGCATTGAACTCTAAATTGCATAAACTATTAGAGATTATTCGACTCAATAACACATTACCAGACTTCGTGACTATGCTGGGAATGTCTCTTGAGTCCTTGCAGATATTTCGAGTTTTATCATCTTCTGTAGATAATTTCTGTTCCAACACAACTTTCGCGATTGATCTCGTGTATTAAATGAATAAGTAATGAAAATCTTGATTAAATTTGGATCAGATTCTCTCTCACTATACGAATTGCCATTTGCCTTTCTATAAGCTCACGTTTCTCATTTCGAACGGAAAGCTTTAAATTTTTAGAGATTGCGTTTTTGACAAAGGAAGTTAATAAAGGGAACGTTCAGTTAGTTCTTACGAAGGCAATTTTGAAAGAGGTGACAGCTGATTCTTCTCTTATATTAGCATTTTAAAGAAATCATTTGGATACTGTTCCGTTCAGAAAAGCTTTTTTGCTGTTAAAAAACATCCTGTGTCGTCTGTTGTTATTGTGTTTCTAAATTAATTTTTTATCATGAATATTTTTTATATCAGTTTTGAATTTATTGATTTTACTTGAGTGTTCTACTTTAGGGATACGAATTTTTTGGGAGAGTGAGTTCTTATACCATCGAACCTAATAATCTCTAAATAAAGCTGGATGATTTTTGTTTTAAGTGCAAATGCAAATGAGCTTGAAAAACTTCGTCAAGCAATAAATTCTTAAATAAAAACAGGTCTGCAGATTTAAGCTTTAAATAAAATCATAAAACATAATATTCAGGAATCCACTGTAACTAAATTTACTCTAACTATACACTGAATTTTCTGTTTTATTTTGACGAAAATTTTACGTACACTTGAAAACATGGTTTTAGTGAATTTTTACATAAAAGAATATAGATTTAATAAAATCCCAACTGAAAGAATAAATGCTTCGTGACAATTAAATTAAAACCAGGCTGGCATGATGTCATTCGGGCCTTTAAAATGATTATGTAATACCGATAGTACAATATTTATTATATATCCTGCTCCTAAACCTGAGTTTCTTCAAATAACGGAAAGTATCTCTCCTATATGACAGGAAAAGAAAATATATGGATATACCCCCAAAGTACGGAAATTTACTGCCGTTTAATTTCCGTTATTTGAAGAAATACTTTTTTACAGTGTGAGTGTTTCATTTCCTATCTCAAAGGATAGTCCGGAATTTCAGTAAGTGCGCCATACCTAATCTAAATTACATATTTTATATCAGTTACTTCAAACTGCTCTTTTTCAATGCGATACAGATCCATAATTTAGGAAATCATAATTCAATTTCTCACAACCTGAAACGTCTTCTCCCCAGCTGCTTACATATTTCATTGTCGTTGAGAAATAAGATAAAGCAGGAAATGGCACCTTATTTTTATTACATCGCACTGATTACACCGAATGTCTTCTCGAATAAGGCTTATCTGCTACACCTGTCTCACAAACGTATAATAATACAGATCAAGCAGCGAGATCCATTAAGAGAAGGATTGTCTAAGCGATGCTTCTGTTTAGTACGTGTTTATCTGTCGTTAAGTGAAAGCGACCGCAATATTATAACCGTTACCTTTGGTGACGAAAATCGTACCATGCCTAGCCTAATGCATGTGTGCTGAGAAAATTGTTATTCACATATGAGCATACTTCCTTGAGAAAATAATTGTCTATATACCACTGAGTCAACTAGGTTTAATTGTTCCCTCATAAAAGTATTCATAAAAGTGTTTTTAAATATAATTAAAAGATATAGGTAATATGATTTTTTAATATAAATAAATTTGTAGTGTGTGATGGAAGCACTAGTAATGTAAAGTACTGTAAAATTTTTAGCGTTTTATTTCTGAAATCCCTGTTGATAAAAATAGGAGACTTAGTAAGTGAGATTGAATAAATAATGTTTCACAATTTTTGAAAAAAATCAAAGTGGTACTTGAAAGACTATCTAGATTTTCATGTCTTCAAACACCAGTATAACCAGCCTCACTGGGTGAGGCTATACGCAGTACTATGTTAGAAAATTAAATTAGAAGATTAAATTAGAAGATAAGATTAGATTATTAGAGATTTAAAAAAGGAATACCTATATTTGTTTGAATTCATTCTGGAAGGTTTTGTGCACTTGTTTTAATGAATACCCATAAACCTCTTCTATAAGAACAATCATAAAATCCTAATTTAACGCCTATCGCTGCATTCCACATATTAATATACCCAATATTTAGAATCTCTGGTCCTTGTAATGACAGACGTTACAGTAATACAACAAATTTACTGACAAATGAAAAAGAATCCTCATTTCATCATCCCCCGGTTTGATAAAAGCGTGCCAATTAATTTAATGTGTTGGCACTTGATGTTAGAAAGAGATGAGTTCAAAAATTACATTCTACATTCTTTTCTGAAGTAAAATAAGCACACTTCGTAATGTATCCTTTGTGAGATTTCCATAATAAGGTGACTAACTCAGCTTAATGAATCAGATTATGGAATATAGTTAAAAGCTCGTAAAGAATCTTACTCTGTCCAATATTACCTTTCTACCAACAATGTTCCCCATTATCTTCTAAGCTCTCCCATACAAACTAAAGTCTAATGTCCACCTCTCGGTCTATCTAATTCTAACGCCTGTTCCGCTACAGAAGGAAATCCCTTTGAAAGGACCACAGATACTCACAGGGCACAGAAATTCGCAGTTAAATTAGAGTGAATTTCCGTGGCAGCAGGCTTTGTGCATTTCCTCTTGTGGGGCTTTGAATGAATATCGTGGAACGAAATCACCTACAGCAAATTGTAACTACCTGCGTTTAATAGCTGGCAGATTATTTTAAGTTCTGAGTTGCTGGTTATAATGAGGCATTTTAGGTTTAGAAATTATTATGTGTACCTATATAATGGCATTTCTGAGCTTTTAAATTGTTCGTAGGTTATTTCCAGTTTCATACTTCTTGGAAGCTTGTGTGCGCATTGTGTTTTTGAAGGAATCCGATGTAAATTACGAAATATTAAAGGGGAGTATGATTGGGGATTATTATACGATTTTCACTACATATGAGACAAAACTAAGCAATTTTTATTTGTGCTAGGCTTCCTTTATTTTACACAATTTATCATTATCGCAGAATATATACAATATTATTTAATTCGATAGTATTTAGTGTGGCTAATATAAAATAAAACCTTAATTTGACATTTTAATTTTAAAACTTAAGGTAATTTCCTTTTAAAGTAAACTAATTGATTAATAATGACTGATTAGGATAAAGAACCCTTCTTAACTATTATAAAGATATTTATAACTTTCTATAACAAATAAATTTATGTATAATCTACAACCCCAAAGAAAATGAGAAATAAGCTCTATTTTCCATAAATTTTAAAAGAATATAATACAAATCCACTTACACTGTTTCAGTATAGATCGCATTAATTCTTTAAAATAAGGGCCTAATTTTTATAAACAGCTAACTGTTTTTTTTTTATTTCCCTTATTTTAAGGAAATAATTTTTAACTCCAAAGAGAAATGTTGTTTGTAAAATTCAATCTTAGGTTGCCGATAGCGTGAGAAATCGTAATTACGTTTTCTGCAAATTGAAAAATAAACGTCTTTTAAAGAGAAATTGAACATTCCATTGAAAATTGTTTCTTGTGCTTAGATTCACAAACAGTAATGTTGTGTTTTTAAAAAGTCACTCCCACTAAATCTCCCAATAAAGCTAGTCCGATATTTCGTTATTTTGTGGAAACTCCACCATAACTTAATTCATTTAAACGCTAAAATAATAGTGTTTAAAAAGGAAATATAATGCACCATTATTTTCTTTATGAAATTTAAGAATGTATCCAATCTTTTAAAATTTAATGAGAAAAATATCACAAATAACAATGTAACAAACTTAGGGCTGTATTAATTTCTCTTAGGATTAAAAATTCGGTCTCTTAGAATTTATTTCAAAACAAAGTTTTTGCGCAGTATAAAATATGATTTGCTCTTTTAATAATCACTAAACACTCTTTTAACTTTGAAATACTTTTTTAAAATTTTACCTTTGAATATAAACTTGACCAAGTATATTTGTCTGCCTATAACCCTTGTAAATGATGTAAAATGTTTAATAAATATTCAAACAAACATCCAAACAATTATTTGAAAGAACAAGGGCTTTTAAAGGAACACTGGTTAAAATGACTGTTCATATTTGGTATGATTAAAAATCGATAAGCATCAGTACTATAACTACAGTTTAATGGAATAAATTGGAATGGCCGCTATTTTAAGCATTTGAATACATAAATAGTCTCTAAAACAACGTAAAATCATTTTGCTATTAAATATTCATTACGATTAGGTAAAATAAACCTTATATTCTTAAATTGATTTGGTAATTCCTTGTTTACGGACTGTGATCTTTTTAACATCCGCAGTCTATATTCTTACGTTTAAACTCATAAAACAGTCCAAAAGAACCCACACTTATCCTTTCCAAACCCACATATGTCTTAAATGATAATTCTAACTAATACCATAAGTTATGTTAAAATAATACGATAAACTTTGATGTATAACAGCCGTATTCACCGGTAACTTGACCGGCGGTTTTAACCGGGAGTCAAACCTCTGATTGGCGGATAATTATTTTTCTTTCTTTAGCTGCCAATCAGAAGTTTGACTGCCGGTCAAGTTACCGGTGAATACGACCGTAAATTGCCTTGGTATTTCTTTTTTTAGCCTCCAGGGGTAGGATTTTTCCTTGACCATAATTAAGGAAAATTTTTGAAAACGTATTCCAAGTTTTTTAAGTCACTTCCTATAGCTCTTGATAATTCTTACTAAGTGCATAAATATCATGGTTACGTCAATCTTTGATGTCTAAATTTATTTGTTGTTACTTTTCCAATCACAGGTTGAAGTGCATCCCACTTACATACCACATTTATGGCACCACAAGGAACAAGAAAATCTCGTTTGTGTCGAAGATGAGATAGATAGCGCCTTAGTCCCAAATAACTCCCAAACTAAGAGCATAAATGACCCGGTAACCAGACCCCCCACTCCTCCCTAAATAAAATTCGATCCTATCAGGTGTTCGGCCGCATATTAAATCTCCCTCTCGAAGTGGATCGTAAAAGGCTGCCATCCATCGCCGAGGCATAATGGATAAGAAAAGCGCCGTCTTATCCCGTCCGTCATCCCGGGGAGTAGGCTATGATTTAGCGGCGCCGTTAAAGTTGTTTCGCGGCTCTCGTAAAAAATGCATCTCCTCCAGAGAGAGAGGATGATTGCTCTCTCGCACGACGAAGTCTGTCAAGTGCGCGGTTTTCGGTTATCCCATTAGCCAGATCGTACCGGATTGCGGTGGGTTTTTGGGGTTTTAGGGGGTTGACCAGGTGAGGGTCGGGGAAATCGCGGATTTGGGATCGTGGTTTATTTAAAATCGGAAGTCTGAATTTATGTTGACTTTATGAATGAATGTTTATCATATGAATTTATGTTTCTGTACTTTAGCCATGGATTTTTGGTATTATTCTCGTTCTTACCATTATAGAAACGAAGAATCGGTATCAATTTACGGTAGCGTACCTCTGTTTGTAATGTCAATGCTTGTTATTACTTTTATACCAATAATAATAATATTGATAATATAATATGTTGGTAACCATTATCATCATTGGTTATAGTGGGGTAAAGTGGATATAGAGATTTTAAAGTTTATATTTTAAAATTTAATGGTTTTTGGCATGTCGATTTTTATTGTGCGCGGGAAAAATTTTCACACCAAAAAACATTGAATTTTATGTTAAAGTATAGGAAACGATATGTGTATAATAGTTAGAAACCCTTCAACTAGGAAAAGTAAGGTTTGTGGGAGTATCTCTCTTAAATCATGTTTTTTTTTTCTTTAAAAACTATACTTGTCTAAAAAAAACTAATATTTTGTTAAAGATATTTCAAAATTTAAAAAAGCCGTATTATCTTATAGCCAGTGGTTGATTTGGTATCAAAAATTGTATTCTAATTCCCAGATCTTATTTCATATCAATCTATGAATGCATGATAATTTGGGTAAAATATATCAGCATATGCATCATAACAAAATTGGATAAATTGCATAACCTTAAGTTTCACTTCTGTTTCTCCTTTTTTGAAGGAGGATATATATCTGAACTCTTGAAAACAAACTGTTTCTCGGCGAATAAATTTGACAACTTCTCCTCTTGCTGAAACATAACTCCTTATTAATTTCCCTCCAAGAATGCTCAACTTTCACGATCATCAAATATAAATTCAAATATAAATCATCAAATATATTTTCAAAAATCCCCCCAAAAGATCCCTTTTTCCGGAAAAGAATCCCCGCGAAACCCCTCTCGCGCATTCCGCATCCGATCATTTTTCAATCCCGCCCGCCGTTAGAAAACGCAAGAAAATGAAGACGTTTTAAAAGTGGAAACGTCTTCAGTCGCATTAAAAACGCTCAAAAACGTCGCCTCTACCCCGATTCTGAGTAATGTTTCAGCGAAAAAAGAAACGAGTAAAAAAAACCACTCGTTTGGGATTAATGGCGGTGACGGCCCCTTGCATATCATCCCTTGATTTATGAAGTGCGAACCCTGTCGTTTTCGCACTATTTTGCGGTAATTGCCGCTTTTAAACTCGACAGAAGAATTATTCCCCTTTTGCTGCTCTGTGACTGCAATAACTAATGAGTTCTTAAACATCCACGGAAGTAATTGTTGGTTGGAAGCCTGATGGAAAAATGACGTAACTTTTGAAAAACTCGAAAATACATCATTTTACAAGTCATTACTACAATGTATGGGGTTTGAATTGATTTATTTATCTATTGGCCTTAAGAGGTTATTAATACGGCCTCAATGTAGTCATTAGTCTTTATAAATAGTTATTTGCAAATATGCATATTTTATTTAAATGTCTTTAAAAATTAAAAGCATGCACTCTTAAAACGACATTTTGAAAACATCTGACATATTTGAGTACATCACATAGTAAAACTTGCTCCTATTCAAATTTGCTCGAGTTTGAAACATGTTTAAACTCATTTCTGACATTGTTATATACACATTGTATTTAAAAATGATATAGTATCATGTGCTCCTTTTTGAATAATTGCATGTTTAAGCATTGGCCAGTATCTTTCTGACAGCCTCGGCCTTAGTAGAATCGACTGTTAAGACAATAATTATTCTCTAAGTGTGTTTAAGTACTTAGGCAGTTCTTTTATTAGGTATTTGAAAATAAAATGTTACGCATACGTATTAAACTATATCTAAACATTATAGTTCAGAAGTTTATGTTTTACTTCACTAATTTCTTAGTCAACTAAAAGTGTGCGCCGCTAAAAATATAATACTACGCAAAACTTTGTTCTACTCAGTAAAGGGTTTGTTTTTTTGTGATATATTTTATATGGATATAATTCAAGGAATTATTCTTTAACTCATGATACTAGTTATAGGGTTGGTCTCTCTTGGATCTACTCCCTTTTTTCTTCTCTTTAATTTCCTTTTCATTCCTTTCACCATGCAAAACTTAAGTGTTTCATTAAATATACTTTTATAGGATACATAATTTTTAGTACATATTTTTTTATACGTCTCTATACAAAGTTGCATTGCTAACTCTGTTTGCGTTTTAAAGTAAATATTTACTTTAAATAAATATGTGAATTAAAAATAAATTACTTCTTCTGTTCGTTGCTAGTCATTGAATAAATATTATTTTTAATAAATGTTTTCAAAGGACATTTGTTTGTAACACGTTACCTGCGTGCATTAATCCCTCATATTCCTGTAGAACTCTGGGATGAGAAAGTATTATGGATTTATATAAAGTATCGTTAAACCTTGAATTAGAATATTAACATTCCCTGAAAACAGCTTTTAGATACCATAACCATGAACTTCTATTAAATTACTTTGAATCATTATTAAAAGCTGTGTAATGCAATTCATACAAATTTGCATTACATCTGAGTATTAAACTGTCAAACTATTTAATCTCCTGAATTCATTACAAAAGTGATACAATCTGTGAAATTAATCCTCTGGCTTTCCTTTAATTTCTATTGACGAAAGAAATATGTATGTTTAAAATGTTATGATAGAATTTAAAAATAACATTACTTTTTGTATTATTATTATTTGGTATTTAATGTTAAATAATTTGATTTGAATTTTTCTTTTTTAGGTAAGGAAACCATTTCGCCTAGTAATCAACTGCTTGAATAGTGAGTAAAATACCTATTATAGAGGTGTTTTTTCACAATAGAATCATTTATATCAAAAGAATAGTGATGATCTCAAAACTATTCACGCTGTTAGAACAATGATGGACGACCATTAGGGTGGAGCGAAAAAACAATATTTTTGATTTTGATTAGAGCCTAGTGCGGAAAAGTTGTGTACTGGTGAGTTAGTCACGTGTGCAAAATTTCGGGGAAAACAAAAAATGTCCTCCGTCTTTAAAATAGCCTTGAAATTTCAAAAAAGTGCTGATTTTTTTACAAAACAACTAAAAAATCAAAAATGAAACCCTCATATTTTGTTCATAATTTTTTTTATGAAGAACTAATATAGTTATAGATATAATGTTCCAAGTTTCATTCTTCTATCCCCCCTCCTTTGGTAGTAATAATTTTTAATGTTCTAAGAACTTCTGTAAAGTTGTTTTTCTTGCATTTTTAAAAAGCTAATTACTCTAGAACTATACAACTTAAAAACCTGAAATTAGTCACATTTTATTCGTAATTTTATGCTCTTTCATTTCGTGTGCATCATAACCTTAATCCTTTCCATAATAATTTCCCAAAACTTTGCACACATGAAAAAGAAATTTTTTTTCCCGTCTTTAAATCACTCTTAAAGTTTTGCAGCTTTTTAGCGTATCGTTCATATTATTGATTTGCGCCTTTTTTTACACAGCTCTTAGTGTGGATTTTCTAGAAAAAAACCCCTCAGAACTCACCACGGGGAGGGTGGGTGCATCAAGAGTTCCACCCGTTCACACCCATCCATTCAACCAAATGGACACTTACTCCTTTGTTTTTATCGGGTACGGTACTCACCTTTGGTTTCCAAAGGTGAGCATCGTTTTTCTGGACTGCGTGCGGGTTCTAATCATACCATCACGGTTATTTTCCCCACACACAGCTCCAGAGACCTCTGTTACAATTTTGATGAAACGTTCTACACTCTGAGTATGACAAGGATATTTCAAGATACCCAGATGTTGCAAAATAGACTCCCCACTAACAATCAAATTATTTAAATTTGCGTCAGATAAAGAAGCAGTTATTGTGGGTTCTGTTCCAATTAATTTGGTCTACATAAGTAGCTGCCTCAAAATTCAACTTCGGAATTATGTACTGTCGAATCTCATCCTTTTTTATTCTTTTCTTGCCTTTAAAATTCTCCGGAGACCTATTTCTCGAATGTGTTGCTTTTCGTCAGTGATCATAGACAGGAGTACTATAGCTTCTGGATGGCCAAAATACCCGTTTCTCTGGATAATTGGATCAATTACATTCTTTAACTCATTCTTGAGGTAGCGTGACACATTTATAGTTTTCCACAAATTTTGTGAACCATTCGTGCAGTGTGGATTCGATTTTATAGTAAACCACATAGGTGCGTATATACCTTCATAATAAATTCTGCAAGAGTTCGAAGTTTGTTTGAAGGATCTAAAGAGCTAATATACAAACGTAATATTCGATTTGCAGTTGTTAACCAACGTGCATGGGACATTTTTCCTGGGTTTTTATGCGATAAACTGGATGAGCAGCTTCCATTTCTTACAGCTTGACAAATGTCCCAAAGATATCGCTGGTCTGTGCTGAGATTATTCGATTTTGGGAAATTCACAGGAAATAACTTCGAAACTCATTTCGAGCGACTTTTGCAATTTGTCAATGATTTACCGATTGGGCCAGAAAATGCTTTTGGGCCACTCGTAGCACCGTCCAAATGCTGCACTAAATGACGGAGTGGGAGTTCATTAGCATGTAACTTGCAGATAAACCAGCGTAAAGGTTTACCAAAGGCTTCTTCAAGACAACGAATTACGCCAGTTTTATATCCAGTATTAACAATTGTTCCATCGCACCCTATTGCTTCTAGTTGATAAATGTCAATATTCTCATTCTCCATGAATTGCAATATCATATGAGATATGCTCAAAGCTGATGACGAGGGTGGTGTTATGTGTCCAAGGTACTTGATCCTGGTTCTTTAATCATAGTAATATGTTCTTCCAAGACTGTTTTCTGATACATCTTTTCTTCTATGCTCACTTGAATTAAAGTTTGGTCCTTCCTCCCGTCAAAATAAAGTCTTCAATGGTTGGGTCCATATGCGGATGGGTGGGCACGGGTGGAACTCGCAATGCACCCACCCTCCCCGTGGTGAGTTCTGAGGTGTTTTTTCTAGAAAAAAAGCTAAGAGTTGCGTAAAAAAAGGCACAAATCAACAATATCAGCGATACGCTAAAAAGCTGCAAAACTTTAAGAGTGATTTAAAGACGGAAAAAAAATTTCTTTTTCATGTGTGCAAAGTTTTGGGAAATTATTATGGAAAGGATTAAGGTTATGATGCACACCAAATGAAAGAGCATAAAATTACGAATAAAATGTGACTAATTTCAGGTTTTTAAGTTGTATAGTTCTAGAGTAATTAGCTTTTTAAAAATGCAGGAAAAACAACTTTACAGAAGTTCTTTGAACATTAAAAATTATTACTACCAAAGGAGGGGGGATAGAAGAATGAAACTTGGAACATTAAATCTATAACTATATTAGTTCTTCATAAAAAAATTATGAACAAAATATGAGGGTTTCCTTTTGGATTTTTTAGTTGTTTTGTAAAAAAATCAGCACTTTTTTGAAATTTCAAGGCCATTTTAAAGACGGAGGACATTTTTTGTTTTCCCCGAAATTTTGCACACGTGACTAACTCACCAGTACACAACTTTTCCGCACTAGGCTCTAATCAAAATCAAAAATATCGTTTTTTCGCTCCGCCCTAACGACCATATTGCACATTTTAGTTAAGAAATAAAATATTTCTTCTCTGCTTACAATTCCCTTAAAAGCCATTCTCTCGTTAAGTACCTCATTCGTTAAATAGAAATGAATGGTCCGTATAAAATTGATGGCAGAAGAAATTCCATAAATTTATTCCATTCCATTCTTCTTTTTAGAAAGTCAATCGATTTTCTTCTATCGATGTATTTTACTTCCTTGCATTTGAATGTTCTCGTATGATCAATGTTGCCTTCTTGACAAAGTTTTACCAATTTTGAAATTCTAACTGTTTATAACTTTCTCTAACTCTTTCTAAATGTTATATCATTATTGTTTTAGGTCATCTTAAGTTTTATAGTGTTCTATTTTATTTTACTAATTGTTACCACTTTAAAAGGTTTATAGGTAGGATATAAAATTCTTTTTACTTTTAACTTCTAATTCTGTTAAAAAAAATATTTTAATTCCATTTAGTTTTGAGCAAGATTTTTTTTAATGAAATTCCGTTAGAGGTTGCTGTATATTTTAATGAATCATAAAAAGAGCGCTTAAACTTCTCCCAATTGGTCTAACAATTGGTCCTATTCCAAGTGGCATAAGACAACAACAACAAACGATTTGAACCTGAATAGCATAAGAAGAGTCTGGTTAATTGAGATGTATATTTCCCCTCTTTTTTATTTCAAATTTTTAATTCAAAGTATATTTTTATTTTATTAATTTTATAAAGTACAATTTAAAGATTTTAAAATTTAAAACATGTAGTTTCTTGCGGTGAATTTTATTTTTCTGAAGCTTCATTACCACACTTGATTTTAACGATATAAAAATTGTACTCATATTCTATCAAATTGTATCTGTCAAATTGTATTGTACCAACTCATAATTCTACATAATGTGCACAAATATAGATCAAGAACATCTCCCCCTAATTAATAACAGATAAAATCTTAGTCCTACATCTGAATTTTAAATACCACCCACCTGAAACTTCATTTATTAATCTCTGAACTCGTGACTACCGTTGACCTACTGTGACTTCCAATACCACACTCTCAACACCCAGTGATAAAACGAAAACCACACTTCTACACTTCTTTTTACCCTCAAGAGATGATTGGCGCGGGGAGAATCTCCAATTATTCCTCCCCAAGACATCTCAAGATAAAAAATAAATTAAGAATTTCGAACGTAAATTACGGGAACTTAACAGCTAGCCTCCTACGAGACCGCGACCTTTATGAAAAGCGAGGAGTCACGGGCATCCCGCTAATTTCAACTGATTATCATATTCTCAAGGTGTCTGAAGGTGATCATCTGGGTTGTAAAAGGAAGCGGAAGAACGAAATTCGGGACCGTTTATGTAATGTTTCCGGAAACTAGATTTAATTTTGAGGACTTGGAATTCTTTCCTTTGGGTTGTTAGTTTTAATGCTCGAGTTTTGAGTGCTTATTAGGGACCATTCACAAATTACGTTCAGAGTTTTTAAGGGGTTTATACTCTCACCCCCATATGACAAGTGGGACACATCAGTAGAGTTTTCACTTATCGTTGACCCAATATCTCCCATTGCGATTTCACAGTTTTGAAACTTAACTAAAACACCATTTTACATATTTTGAAAATTTTACTTTATTTTCGTCACTCTAAAATTTATAACTTTTTTATTATTGATAAATCAAAACTGCATTTCTTGTAATTAATAGGCGTATCATGTTCGAGCGCTTTCACTACATTTATCTCTTTCTCCATTTCCATTGTAATGTCGAATAGTTAAGGGTTTCGTAATGCCCTCAATGCCCCCTCTCTGCCAAAAGACAAAGGGGGAAAATGCGATATTCATAAGTCTGTTCTAAGTAAAAACGGGGGTAAATGGTTCTTTTAGCACTGGAACAGCAGAGAAGAAAACATTTTTAAGTGAGATGTGACAAATATTTGAACTTTCTCTTTTTCACATGGAGCCAACACTTACAG
This sequence comes from Tetragnatha montana, assembly GCA_963680715.1. NCBI lineage: Eukaryota > Metazoa > Arthropoda > Arachnida > Araneae > Tetragnathidae > Tetragnatha > Tetragnatha montana. Next base: position 35,244,309 of record OY796685.1, read on the forward strand.
GACCCCTTCTCCCTTAAACGTGAGACAATTTGTGAATGACCCCTTTTAGATCTTGAAATTTCTTGGTGCTTAGAGTTTGCTTCATTTGAATGTTTGCGCTTTGAGGGCTTCTTATTATTCTCCTGATTTGTGGAGGGAGTTGGAGAGACCTGTTTGTTGATGTTTTTCTTCAGTGAAGAGTTAGGTAAATTGGGGTACTAGTTCGAGTGTGTTGGTTTGTTGGTTGACTAATTGCTGATGAATTTTTCTTACGGGTATTTTTTCACTGTCGTGTCTTTTGATTTTAATAAGAGCTTATAATGAGCAAAAATATTGATTCGGGTAATACTGTTCCTCTCTCCGTTCATTGGCAAATTAGGAAACAATACGTATTGTTTGAAAAAACCTTGGTTGCATATAACGACATTGTAAGATAGCTCAGTCAAATTATTCTGTGGACATTAAAGCATTTCTATGCCTTGAATATTTAGGGAACATTTAAAATTTTGATATACTAATGTCTTTTTCTTTATCACCATTCTTCAAGTATTATTGACAATTTTCTGTGTTGAATATATAACGAACCCTTCAATCTAGTTGTTATCTATGTTTTTAAAATTTCTTTGCTTCATTTTAAAGTTCAAGAGCCAAATTTAGTGGCAGTCTTTCCTACAAATTTATGCAAATAACCTTTATCCAATGAAGCATAAAATTATTTTATCTCATACATATTTATAAAATGAGACCAGCATAGCTATTAAACCTTCATACTCATCCAATATGGTACATTACGTAAGAACGATTTGATTTTACTTCATAAAACGCTTCGAAGAAAGTTAAGTCGTGCATTTGCGGATATCTTGCATCGTAATCAACCATCCTCTCCAAGCATATAAAAAAATAGCCGTCAACTTAGGGTAATGGAACGGACATATCCAACGAAACTTTTCAATCCCTTTCGCTCCAAATCATCCGGTTTATAAACTTTCCCTGTTTATACCCTATTCCCCCCAGTCCAACTATTTGAGATCCAATGCCATCCCGGAAGTTAATAAGATACTTCTTTCTCTCCTGAAAAGATCGTCTTGGAGCCTACACTGGGGAATCCGCTAACTTTTCGGGATAGCCACCCCATTATCCCGGGTTGCTATTCCTGAAACTAATCCCGCTCCTTGATTTATTGTGCGTGAAACGCTTTCCTGTTAATGAGCACTTGCATTTTCAACCCTCAACTTTTAATGGGCTACAAGAGATGCTTTGGAGTTTTCAAATCTTGTGAGTTTTTTTATTTATTATCCATTTGCTTTTGAGCTTTTCGGATCGATTTTTTTTCCCTGGTTCATTCTGCATTATTCCTCTTTTGCGTCTTTTTTCCGATGCGAGTTTACCAATTTCTTGAATGAATCGAATGCTGAGCAATTCGTTTGGAGAAGAAAAGACGCCATTTTGTTTGTGGAATTATTCAGTGAGGAGTTATAACAAAGGGGAACATTGAAAGATGTTATTTTTTCTGAGTGCTTTTTTGTATTTTTACCCCGTTTTCCGACGGTTTTTAACCATTTCATTTATGAAAAAAGTCGATTCTGTTTTTCATGGCTGTTGAAACCTTATGTTGTAAAGCTCAGTTCAGATTTTTTTTTCAAAAATGAGAAAGATTTAAAGAGGTTTTACAAAGAGCTGTTTTTTTGGTGTTTTTTGCTATTGGGAAATCGCTTTTTGCTCTTTGAAACTCTTTTGGAAAATAATAAACGTGTTTTAATTTTTTTCGGCTTTAAATGGTTATAAAATGGGACGAAATAATTATATTATAAAAAACTTCTAAGCGCGTTGTTTTATAATAATGCTAAGTATTTTTACATATGTATAAGATATTACATTTGGGAAAAAATAAATATTTTTTGTCAACTGGGGCAAAAAACAATTAGTTTACAAAACAATGACATGCAAGAGTAGTATAGAGCATTTTCAATCACATGACTTAGACCTAACAACGGCCTTAGCAACAGAAAAGGTTACAGTTTTTTGCCCTACAGAGGTTAATAGTTACAGAAAATGACTAGCCGTGGAATTCTTCTATTGGATTATTTGCAATCACGTGATCCCATACCTAAAAACCGCCTTAGCAACAGATAAACAACGGCCTTAGCAACAGTTAAAAGCCCTACAGAAGATACACAGTTAAAAGAAAATAACCGGTTGTGACGTCACCTGAAAACACTCTATAAGTAAAAAACAATAAAGGTAAAATATTTACATTTATTTAAAATTATAACTTACAAAATATACTACAAATTTCATAACCTTAATCTTTCTTTGAGAATTAATAAATCACACTTTTAAGGATAGTCTATTTTAACCGTTGGCATTATACTAACAAACTATCTAGTTTATTTTCAAAACCTTTAAGATATAGTAAAAAACTTGTTTAAACAATTTAAAATAGAATTGCTTTTTAAGCAAAGTATAAATGATCATTAACAAATTTAGTAAAATGAAGAATTCATATTTTAAAATTATTTGAAGTTCTACGGACTACATTTATTAAAATAATGCTGGATGGGCTGAAAGGAATTTCTGACCGCCCCCTTTATTATTTAGTATAATTCATTTAAACCAACTTTCATTTTTAGTAGGGATGACTAAGCTAAGTCTTTGATAATGAATGTATTGCACAAAAATGATTCCGAAATCTTAACAACTCTTTTGGTGTATGACGCATCTTCTTCATTTTCCATAATAACACGCTCTTCTGGTTTCACATATAGCAATAAATATAATATTCACCAGAATAAGCACAAACTGTAACTCCCTTTTCCGCCATTAGCATAATATTCATCCCCATTTGAATGTCTAAACACGCGTCCATCCTGTCGCATTACGCAAACCTAAGACACGAAAGAGATTCCAGAAAAAGTGATTTAGCGTCGTCCTTCTGACCTCCCTCCGATGGTCGTCACAACCCTAAAAAGAAAAAAAAAAACAAGAATCAAAAGAAACTGCCCATCCTCTTTATTTCTCTCTCTCCGCCTTCACAAGTCCTGCCAGAAATTAAGGAAGGTGTTTTCGCGTTTTCGAGAACTAATAACATTCCGCAATATGAATGAAAAAATAGCGGCCTTGAGCACAAAGCAAAGTGGGACTTTTTCTTTTCGGTTTCTTTTAATTTATGCCCTGCACTCTGCAATTATGCCTTCACGATACCCGCGGTATCCTTGACCTTTCAACTGGCCATTTGCGAAGGTAGAGGGGCACACCTTGCACACACACATACTATCTCTTGTGTGCTGTGCTTCTCCTGTTGTTTCTTTTTTCTTCTTTATTTCTTTGATAGAGAGTAGCCTGGGTGAGTGTGTTGGCTATGCTTCTCTTTGGTTACCAGTGGCGATTCGGTCGCTTGTTTTATTTGTGGGTGGACTCCCATGGAGAAACTGAGCAGTGCGTTTGAAAACTGGTCCTGTATTACGGGTGCTCTATCTGTTTTTAATGCAATTTATTTTTTTAAATATCCCAAGACAAAATGAAAAGTGTTAATTTTGTACACACCTCTGGAGAGATACTACGACTTTATACTTCTTCTTTTTATACTTCTAATAGAAGATTACCAGAACAATTAGAAGACACAAACAAAAATTTTTACTAAGTATTTGAACCAAAATTTTATTTATGGAATAATAATTACATCAAATCTATCTCTCTATCAAATTAACCCTGGAAATATCTTTGTACTTCGATAATCTAAAGACACGAATTTAAAAAGAAAACATTTGTACTGCTTATCTGGTAAGAGAAAATTTTGAAATTATTTAAATTCGTCACAAATTCTAATACTAAAACAATATACCCTCATTGTGACGAGCTTTGATATCCCAAAAACCTATATATCTCGAAAAAAAGTATTTACCCCTCGAAATGAAGTACAGTATACCCTCGTTATGTCGAACTTCGATAACTCGAAAACCTTTATATCTCGAAAAACTATTTCCCCGCTCGAAATAAAGTACTAATTAATTTTATATTTGAGGTAACCTTGTTGTCTGGAAAACTCGATATCTCGAATTTATTTTTGGATCCATTCAATTTCGAACTATCGAGGTTATATACTGTATCGCTTGGATCATTATTTTCTTGTTTTATAAGGGAAAGAAGGGGGAAATTCAACAATAAATTTACTCTAGTGTAGCAAAAGCTTAAAAGGTCTGATTCGAAAGGAGTAAAAATTAATTTTACCCAATGTTGAGTTAAGTTCTTTTATTCCAAAATGCTCATCATATTGGGGCAATTAGATATTTAGGACAACCCCGAACGTACGGTCTAGTCGTGTGGGTGCAATCCTAAAGATAGTCATCAAGGTACAGGTATTTTAATTGCAGTTAAAACTCCCGTCAAGTCAAAAGGGGATGAGCTGAGCTTCAAATACCTCGCGGCCCAACTCCGCCCATGCATTTATCTTCGAAGAAAGTCTTCAGACGACGACCACCTTGCGAGGAGAAAGTCTTGAGGAGGAGTGTGTCATCTCCTCCTGGCATTCGAATTTTCTGCCGACTCTCTTTGTTCCTCAAACAATGCAGGTCGCTCTCGAGTGTTTGTTCTGGAAGGGAAGATTACGGAAGTCGAAGGGGTTTCGGTCATCAAATGGGAGGAGGAAATTATAAAAATAGAAGATTTCGGATGGATGTACGTATACCGCGGACGCTCTGACGCGGGCGGACGCCGTGTGTGGAAATGAGCCTTTTGCTGAGTCGTGACAAGAGTGCACGTTTTGTGATGGTTGTTGTGTGGTGAGGAATTTTTCTGGGTGGTGGGTTTCTTGTGGAGAACAGAAGAATGGTGTTTGTGAGCGGCTGGGAAATGGTCGTTTTGTTTTGGGAAAATTGGACTTTTCTTGGGTTTTATTGCTGTTTTGGAAGTCAAGATTGTTAAGTGTGAGGAAAGTGTTGAGTGTTTCCTTTGTGTTATTTGGGTACGAATGGTAGCGATGGTGGGGGTTCATGGATGTACAGTTGGGGAAAAAAACCCGACTCAATTGAGATTTCTGGGGATTTATGGGGAGTGCTCTTTCAGAAAATATCATAATAATTGTGGGACCCCATAAAAAAAAGGTAGTGTTTCGTATAATATGAAGATGACCCCCTAAAGACTCGAATTTTTTTTTATTTAAAGAATACTTCATGACATGAAAAATAATTATTTATTTAAAAAAAAAATTTATTTGTCTTCATAACCCGTCAGAAATCTCAACTGAGTCGGGGTATTTCCCCAACTGTAGGTACTTGCAATTGTTTTTTATGTTACCTCCGATGTATTTATTAAAGCAGTAGTTACAAACCTTGATATTCTTGCAGTATGCGATCTACCAGTTTAGTTAGATGGATTTAGTATTTGGCGACACCGCAACTGATGTTTTTTTTTATCCACGTGTTTTCGGCATTGATAATTAAGAACATTTGATTAAAAAATATACATTGCGGTGTCGCCATTTACACTAAATCCATCTTACTAAACTGGGAAACATACTGCAAGAATACCAACTTTTTTAATCACGGATCATTTTTAGAGATAATTTATATTCACACACAAAACTTAAGTAATTTAAATGAGGCCTTTTAATAAGTTTCTTCAAAGGACCTTTTTTTATTTTAAAAGGCCCTAGAACCTGTGATCTCCCTGGTTAAAAACAAGAAAACTTCAATGAAGCGTTTAATGATGCTAACACTTTTGCGGAGCACCATTCAAGCACTAAGTAAGAAATCGCTGTTTAGAGCAGGAGTTCCTAAACTATGATTAGTTTGACATACAGGAGTAACTAATGCTCCGTGAAAATATCTGCTTCATTAAATATTTCTCCTTAAAAGTTCCCACTCTAAATTTGATGAGCATTCTTCAAAACAAAGTTCACTGTGACTCAAAAAGTTTGCAAATGGCTGTTTTGTAAACTGCTACTAACATCAAAATCTATTTGACAGTTTGATGGTTTCACTATTTTTTCTCTTCTTACTTTACATAGGATCACATTTCCCACTTTCATGATTTCATCGTCTATTTCACGAAATCAATAATGAGTAAGGAGGAGACATTCATCTGGATTACTTTTTCGCGTTTACAGAGTACATACTGTGAGGATTAAAGGTATAAACTTCAAGAAAGTAGTACAATTAAGAACGATAATTAACCGTCTAAAATTCAAAAAAATATTTGCTATAAAAAGGGAAAATTATGAAAGATTGTTCAAAATACCTTTTAAAAAATATCATTTTACACACTATCCTATTAACTTATTATTCCCTTTTTAAAAACAAAATGAAATATTTTTCATGAATTTCCAAATAGTGTTATTGCTGAAAATTACTTTTAAAGACATTTCAAACAATTCACATAATGTTCTAAGTTTCGATATTATTTTTTGAACAATAGGCCCTTAAGATGCAGAGTCTCCATTCATTCGGATAAGAGTCCTTTCAATTCCTTACTTGCCCTCCCTTGATTTCCTCCTGACCCAGCTTCTTTTGCACTCCTGAGTTTTCTTTTCCCTTATCTCTCAAATGCAGTCAGTCTTCCACGAAAATGTTGCCATGGTTACCCTGGACGAGTGGAATTTTAACTATGTAACCTGAGATTTACTTAGGGAATTATTTTCTTTGTCCCATATAGAATAGTTAAATACAACAAAATAAGTGCGAAGTCTTAATTTGTTTTTACTTAGCTCTCTAATTCGGTCAATGTTTTGGATTCGGGTCATATATTTTTTAAACTTCCTTAATTCTTTGATAAAGCTTGTGGTTTAGATAAACTTTTCTTTAAAAGCCCATTTTAGTTAATTTAAGTTTTTAAGAAGTGTTTTAATTAAAGTTGAGCATTTATTTTGTAGGTATAAGATGATAGAGATTTAAGTAATTCCACACCCCATTATTTCCCAAATTTTAATTGTTTGTGTTAGCCCCACAAAAGAAAATGTTTATATTTAGTCAATTTCCAGATATTTTGGAAACATATCTATTGTACGTCTATTCGAAATTATTCCATCAATATCTTTTGTTCTTCAAAAATTGAGGATGTTATATTGGAGTTCAACTCCCTTCTACGTCTTTTAATTTCGTGAAAGCTCTAAGTTATGTACTCGTAGTTGTATAAAAAGTACCAATATATAAGTTATTACTAAAAAATGTTGCTACATGATATCAATCTAATTGATTGTAATTTATGTACTCTTAACCCATTGCACATTTGGTGCTTAGTAAAATAAAAGGGATCCATGCCTTAGCAGTGGAAATGTATGCATATTATTGCATAGTATGGAATAATGGTAATGGTAAGAGATGCATAGTTTGCCTTAGCGTAATGAAAAAATTTTTTTTCTATGGAAAGAGAAGACAATTAAAGAAACATATTTTTAAAACTGTTAACACAGTTTTTTAAGACTAAAAATCTAAATTTGCTTCCAAATATTCTCTAAAATTTTATTCCCTAAATAAAGTTTAATACATGAAATTTCTCTTAAACCGACTTAAGTTTTATCAAAATCAGTTTCCGGATGATGGAGTGGTCAAGTTATATACGTTTCGTCGCTTTCTGCTGGCGACATCATCTGATTTTAATATTGACACCGGCCGTGAAAGTCTTCAAGTTTACAGAGAAGTTCTTCTAGGCAAAAGACAAGGACCTCTGTCGCGAATTTCTCTCTCAAAAACAAAAAACTTCCAAAAACCGTCAAGAGATCTCCCCGACTTTCCATTCATATCAATGAATTCCCATTAACCGAAACACGCACTTTACCTGGTGAAAAAGATTATTAATAAACACCGAAACAAACAAGTTCTCTGATGAAGTTCAATAGCTAATAGGCCTCACATCCGGCCACAACTTGTAGATATCTACAACAACCATTAACAGATGTCCATGTCGAGTAGAAGAGAGAGCAAAAATAATAAAAGAGCGGGAAAACGAGGCGTCTTTTGAAGAGAGAGAGAGTGGTTGCCATTCCGAGAAGAAGAAAAAGCTTGCATCAGCGTCCTTGACATTGCTATTGAATCAGGGTTGTTTTCTGAATGGCGCAACCCCAGAGTGGCTGAAATAATAGTCTCACTCTGTCTTCTTCTGACGTGCATGCTTGTTGCCTCGCGCACCTGTTGAATATAGTAGGCTTCTGGGGACATCAGATTTGACGTTTTGGTATGTTAAATGCTGAAAACATGATCTTGCTGAGGATGAGAATAACATGAGAGCGCTAGCTTGCTGAACTTCTGTTTTACTGATTTTGGTAATAATTTTTCTGGTGAGAAGAGTTGGGAAGGTAGTAGGAGGTTGTCGTATGTTTCAGTGTGTTTGCGTCTCCAGCAAGGAACGATTAAATGGTGTGTTGAAGTTGTCCTTTGATTTTTTTACTCGAATAACATAAATACACAGATAAAATTTCATGAGGTATGTTCTCAGTATGACAGTATAACCTCAATATCTCAAAATTGGAGGGACCCAAAAAAATTTTGTTGTACCGAATTTTCTAGATAACAAGGTTACCCCAAATACGAAATTAATATCTACATAGAAATAACGAGAAACGACCGCACATATCATTCAAAATGCTATCTGAATATAACAATGATGTAATCAGTTTAGTAGTTTAGTTAATAGCAGTTGTTTAGTTGAGACCTGGCGGCTCTCATTGTCAACGCTTTTGGCTCTATATAGTTACAACTTAACATAGAAACGACAACAACAATAGCAAGTGTAATTGTTTAACGTTGTGGAAACATGCTAGTTGTGCTAGTACATACTTACTCCTAACTATATGCTGTAAGCCTATACATGATTTAGACTACAATCGAAATTGACTTTATAACACTGAATCATCAGCTACTTTTTAAAACGATGTTCTCCCCCTTCAACGCACTTACAGAATAATTACGAGTGATGGAAATACTCCTCTTGGGACTCTTTTCTTGTGTATTATAATTATATACTACTCAAAACAACACAACTTGGTGAGCATATGTTTTGATCTATAGAGCACTCTAATCTTACTATTATTAAATGTGTCAGAGTTTTGAAATGGGGACTGTGACTGTGGTCATGAAATATATGCACATCTGTCTACATGAATAGACATTTCATACAACGTTGTTGTTTGAGGCAGATAAAATAGTCTCATTTTGGTAGTGAATAAAAAAAATATCTTAGCACTCAAAAATTATAATTTCAAAGCAAATAGAGTGTTCTTCCTCCGTTTAGATCTGGGAGAGTTTATAGCACTATAACATTTCTTATCATTCAAATTGTGCAACCCTAGCCTGTTTACGGATGGTTTGACATTGACTCGAGTCTCAAAACACCTTCACGGTTACCAGACGTCGGAAAAAATTTCTGCTACCTAATTTCAATTTGAGATGAGTTCAGAGTAATACGCAACCACAAATTCAGCAATACTGCCGCTCCTAAAAGCGACGGCACTTCTCGGTGTGTTTTAGCTATAACTTTCTAAGACACAACCCAGCAGAGCATTTTTTCTGCCATGTCCTTCAAGTGTCATTCCTGGAATGTGGACAACGATTCCGTGCATTGCGACGCAATTTTCGACTGCTGCAATTACACGAAAGATCACTCATGTAGAACCCCTTCGCATCTGTCTTGCCTTCTTCATTCTTTCCACAAGATGGCGTTGCCTTTTATTCCCTACATTCATTAGAAAAAAAATAGAATAACGAAGTTTCTTTCAAAAAAATCCACAAAGCATTCCGGAAACATTCATAAAATGATACTTCTTGTGTTCTCCTCTTTTGGTTAATATTTCCAGTAATAAAAACTAAAAATATTCAACCTTACATCCTGTTACAGACGATAAAGTCTTTTCCCAGACATTTTTTTCGGGATTTAAAAGGTTAAAGTGTATAAGGTAGGTAGGTAATGACTGACAAATAATGAGTCTGACAAATACAGTATTTTTATTTACTTTCTTCGAACTTCAAACTGAAGTACTTATCAATGTTCCTAAATTCAAATGTTTTACTTTTGTTTCTTGGCGACAGATGTTTTATTCATTTTTTGAAAGATAAGGGAATTAGGAAACGTAAAAATATCTTTTTAGCTTTAGAAGTTAGATAGAATAAAATGAACGACTCTTTAACTGGTTCAATGTCTCCGTGTTTTCCATTAAATGAAACGAATTTCCTCTTCGTTTTATTCCATTTAAGGGTTTTTCGTGATAACGAATTCTACTCAAATAGTTTTGAGTATGTCTTCCAAGAAATACTTTGAGAAAATCTTTCTATTTTGGGACCCTTTTACGCTTAAAAACATCTTATCTTATACTATAAAGACGAATTGTCGGAAATACCATGTTGCAACATCTGGACAAAACAGTATTCTCTAATTTAGGTTTCATTTAATCGAACTATCAATTTACCTACGTGTCAATATGATGTTGAATGAAAGTCTTTATTTGCTGTATCTTGCTGCTATTGATTTATCATTAGATTTACAGGTTTAATAATAGCTAGAAATAAATACCTTTTCTTATTTATTCTAATTGATAGGATAATTTTTCTTTTGTGGAATTGATAGTTCTTCTTTCTTAAAAATTACATATTGCTTTATAAATTTTAAAGTGTTGTCTGAATAAAACTAACATAAGTAGAAATTCAGTATGAACTAAAAAATTATTAATTTTATTTTGTTGGTTTCATTTAATACTTACAGTCAATACAGTTCTAATTAACTGGTTAGTTTTTGACCATTTAATTGTGACATTATGACATTTGGTCACTGGTTTTAACTAATATTTTTGAAAATACAGTTCTTTGTTACCTGTAAAAGTGCTAAGAACTTCTAAGATGTTTATGAGTCCCTTACTTGATAGTTTGGTCATGTGTTTATCAACTGTCTTTTCTTTTACAAAATTTAAAAATATGCATAGCTACAAAACAAGCTGTTTCCTATCTCAAGCGCTTGATAAGACCCGAAGATTCAAAAATTTATATAAATATCCTTCACTGCATAAATAACTTACACGTAACTGATTTAAAAAAAAGGTAAAATATAATCTTCTCCCAACGCAAAATATGGGAACTTTGTTATGTATCAATGTGCCCTGCTAGTGTATCAAAGTACCCCACATCAAAGTGCATCAAATCGCCTCAACGGTTAGTTTTGAACAAAAAGCTTTATTTTAAAAAATAGGCAAAGGTTACAGATATCTATATTCAAAGTAGAATAGCTTAAGGAAAATTTTACATTTTACTTAGAAATTTACTTTTGGAAATTTTGGGCGAAAAAAATTTAGTTTTTCATTAAAACTTATCGACTAACTGCAGAGTTTAACGGTTTCAGATAATAATCTTTATACACATAAAGGCAACTTTTTGAAAAAAATTGACCTAAATAACCTTGATAGTTTTTGAGGTATTGAAAGTTTATCAAAGAAACGTATCAAATTGAATCTTGTATCAAATAGCCCCGTTTTCCCCTATATGAGGATACATAAAATTTTACTTTATCTTATCATTAAAAAAGTATCCCCATTTTTGAATCAAAGATATTTTAATCATGAAAGTGCAACATATGTAGCGAAATGATAATTAAGATAATTAAGGGATTTCCATAGTAAAAAGAAACTCGGGATAAAATACGGAGCACTGAACCTTCAGATTAATAATTACACTTGACAGTAAAATTGGTGTTATTTATACGTTCCTGTCTATAGGGATTACGCAAACCATGGTATGGGCGAATTAGTACTTTCTCAAAGTGCATGATCATGCATTTCAATACCATTAAGGGGAATTGGATATTTCTTTCGACGGGGAAATTGGCTGGGAGACGATGCTTTTGGATTAATGAAAAGAAAATAATGTGGGTTTGCTACAAAATTTCTTAGGAGTATAATGTCTCTTTAAGCTATGAGAGGTAGCATTTTTGAAAACTCCTGAGTAAGAGTGATTGATTTTTAAAAGTAAGCAATATAGTTAATGAAATTTTGATTAAGCATAAAATATTGAATTCCATGCCATTTTTTTAGAAAAGAATAAGCATATCGAAAAATATAGTTAACTTTGTTAAGTTAAAAACTTTGAAGTATGTGACAAATTAGTTAAATTAAATATTTATGCATTTCAGAAGCCAATTACTGGTGTAGCATCACTTTTTTTAAGCTTGATTTTATTACTTAAAATGGATGTTTTCAAAAACAAAAAATGGATATTTACCTTTGAATATAGTGTGTATGTTTGTAATGCAAATATTTAGTGTTTTCCTAGTTTATTATTTCCTATATATATTTTTATGATAAATCATTTTTATTAGTGAAATTACCTTTCCTTCAGTTTTCTGAATACATAAAATTAATTAATTAAGTCTCATCTTTTTAAGTTGATATGCCGGTATTGTTTTACACTACTCTAGAGTCTCTTTATATAAATTATTGATATCAAAATGTTAAAAAACTAAAGATCAAACAAAATTTGAAGGATTAGAAATTCCAGAAAAAATTTTTCATTCTCAAACATCCTTCATCGAATTTAGTATCACAATTCTTTGCAATCATTCCAAAAAACGTTGCCATCAGTTCATTCTCTGATATCCATCAATTTGACTGTAAAGTTAACCAAAAGAACATTAAAAGCGTTTAAAATACATTTCAAACTCACCTTTACTTTTAACTAATGATAAAAAAATACTTAAGCCTTAAAAAAAGCTTATTTTCCAATAGGAATCCTCAGAACATCAGATAAGGCTTAATATCCCTCAACGCCACAATTTTATTTCGTTAAAAATCCGGCAGAAAGAAAGCAATTGCCTCCTAAATGGGGCTTAGCCATCGTTTTTTCACCCACTTCACGATAAAGCCAAAGATTGGTTGTCATGACTACCATCAGACTTCCCTTGATTTTAAGTTTCTTCTGTTTCGTTACTCTTGCCCTTGTCCTAAATGTTTTTCCCTTCTCAGAACCTACACTCCATGTTTATGGTGGGAAAAAATTGTAAATTTTTTTATTCAAAATTTTCCTTACCTGTGAGAGAGAACTTTCACTTTTTACGCGGCCCAAAATGTTAATTCACGAAATGACTTTTCATAAAATTTAGTCTATGGAACATTTTTTCTACGATGCTTTAGTATCGAAATAAAGGGCTCGAGTATCTCATTATTTGGATCTTATTCATTAGCGTGCAGGTTCTGGAAGGCCGTGTTTTTTTAATAGACTAGGCTTTTTGCTTGTGTGTACACATTTTTAACACATAATGATCTCGAAGGTTTAGTGAATAGTTTTTATCTCGTTTTTCCCTTACATAATGGATAATTACGAAGAAATGAAAAAAGACGGCTGGAACACGAAATTCCACCTGTTATGTTTTATGGTAGTTACGTAACTATATCAAAAGTTTAGTTAAGAGTAATTAGTTTTCTAAAAGTAATGTTATAAAAAATATAAATGCGGTTTTTTAAGAATTTTATTCTAGGTACTCTAGGAATTATTATGTTAAGCTAATAGAATATTTTATATTCACCTGAGAAAATATTTTCTACAGTTTCTCAATAGAGACAATTTTTAAAGAGCATCATATAGATTAAGATTATAATTTGTTTATTAATGTTAAACTTCAAATTTCACAGTTCAATTTTATCAGCATCACGGAAGTATTTAATTTATTATTAAGTAATCTGTTAGGAGTTCTATTGGATCAATATTTAACAATCTTCATTCAAGATCTTTTTTCACAAAAAAAATTCTAAGTATATTCTTATTATTCTCTTTTTTTTAAGGAAATAAGTTAATTAAAATTGTAAACCAACGTGTTTTAAAAGTTCTGAGTATAAAATACTTGTTCTAAATTCCTCTTAGCCTTTTTAAAAGAATGCATTTCATAAACCTTTAATTCTGCCTTAACTTTCTACGAGCATTGTACAAATAAGGTAAAGATTTACTTTATTTTCAAACAGATGGTTATTTTTTCCATTACTATTTCTTATTTATTTCCTTCTAATTCTTTCTTTTAAAGATACATTATAAACTTTCATAGCATGAATTTATGTAAAAAAGCTTGCGCAAAAAACCAGTTGGTATAAAATAGAATAGATAACATAGATAAAAATTGTCCTTTTATAGCAATGACAAATGATGTTTTCTTTTTTGCCTCTCGGAACATACGTAAAATAATGTCATGTCGTTATTTTCTTTCTTATACTGCTCTATTTACTGCAGTACTTTACCACTCGTGGCGGCCCTAACTATACACTTTCCACTGTATACCATACTCCATAGTAACTCTCTCTATATACCATACTTACACACTGCTCTATAAGCCACATCCAGAAAGTTACATCCAACAGTCTCAACCTTATTTTTGTGGTCGGATATTTAATTCTATGGACTTTAGCTGAATAGGTTTCCTATCAAGCGATACTATCATACGCCCATGGTGGCCGCGGTAAGACAACACTGGTTTTCCTAGAACAGCGGTGCCACACAACAATCTTGATAGAAGAAATTCTTTCCGTTAATATTGCTCGGATGGCGTTGCGGAGGCGGCGGAGAACAGGGATAGGAAAAGAAGTTCCATTGTTTAGTTCTTCTATGCGCTATTCCGTTCTTTTTTTTCCTCATACTGATCGCTAGGTATATCAAAAGGGTTGCCAGATAGTTTTGGCGAGATCTAACTCAGTTAAAACGGACAAGGATGAGGTTAGAACCTGACTGGCTCTTTAGTTACTAAACCATCTAACCATCCAATCAATCCTTTCGGTTTTTTTTTTTTTTTTGGTAATGACAAATATTTGCATTGGTATGAAAAATGCATAAATTGGTTAGGAACACTCTTTAAAGCTTTCCTAGTACATGGATTTGATATGTTCCAACAGAATCCAGCAATTTCTAAGAAAAAAATAAGAGCTCAACATTTTCAAAATAACTCTCTGAATTGTTTTCAAATTAATTTCTAAGACCTATAGAACATGTACGGTTATAAAAAAGTTTAAAGTTCTTTGCGCTCTTCTGATACTTTCTTAATTTATCTATTTGTGGTGACGTTAACAAAATAGAGAAAAAAAAATACAGAATAATCAAAAGTTGTCGAGATAAAAAAATCAAACTAAGTTAGCCAAATACCCGCAACTAATGTGCTTAAACAGTTCGAGATAATTTTGGAAATAAAATGAAAGGCATACTATCAAATCAATATCTTCGTAACTTTCACCACCCAAGCACAACTCGGTCCCTAATACAAAAGATAAAAATTACCTTGCAATGAGAAACCTGAAAAAATCTAGTTCCCACTACAATTACTGTTTAAGATTTGACCTAAACATGATTACATAACCATCTTTGTTTTTGGATCCACTAACCGCAAAAATAAATTTAAATGGTTAAAGATTCACCCCCATCTTTAAGTTAACAACTTAACTGCTCCCCATTTATAGCTTTGCTTTTGAACTACTAACCACAAATTGCCGTTGTTGCTCGTTTACATTTTTGGGGCGTGACTACCAATAAACCAGATCACTCAGTTAACAAACGTTTCATCTTTATTCCCTAACCTTACATATTATCACTCAACACCAGTAAGAATTTATCTTTCCATTGACAATGTCGTAATTATATGAATTGTACTAGCAGTTGTTTTTATTGTTAACAATAAGAGATGGTTTCTAAATAAGAAAGATCGCTAAGTATTAGCTTTAGGTGTGTATTCATCTCATAACCAATTATTTAGCTTTGACGTGAACCACGTGTACTTACCACAAAACCAAACTGTATTTATATGTAATCAACGTGGCATAGAAAGAATTTCCTTTACGCACCTTGCCTTCTTTTTAAACGCTGCGGTCAGTTAATATATGAAACTGAAACACACTGTTTTGATTAAAGATTTGATACCATAAAATGGGGCACCTTTGGCCCAAATGGAGTGGTTAAATAAAAAAAGCAAATAAAAGTTGTGTTCACCAAAACCAATTTGACAATGGTCAGTGGTTTATAAAAAAGTGGATTTCAAAAAGTAGATTTAAGTTTTATGTATATTTTTAAATTTATTTGATTCATTTATTTCATTATTATTTTATTGATAGATTTTCAGATAGAATAGGGCATCACTCTCAAAAATATTAAAACTTCATTGAAACTATATGTTGCATACAACTTGCTGTGTGCTTGGATCAAAAAATATTCTATTCCACTTTCTTTTCTTCCATTTTTTTTTGAAAGGGTGTTTTAATGCTATAAGAGCCAAAAAAAAATTTCTTAAAATATCACACTACTCCATCATTTTCTATAATTTCAAGTTTACAACTTATGGAATGGGTCATAAAATACTACGTTTGCAATCCTTGATTTTCAACTATGTACTATTTTGTTCTTCAACTCTTCAGATATTAAAACTTAAATTAATCCTGCCCATGTTCTTTCAAGGGTGAGCTGGGGTTGTTGGAAATAGAATCCACATGTGACTCATTACCCCATTAGCTTGTTCTTGTTTCCAGGAATTCCGTCGCCGAAAACTACTTTACTTAAAATAATTATTCCTGGGGGCCCTAGGTAGCGAGAATCGGCACATACTGGCGTCCGTGTGGAGTTAGAGGTGGTTATTTTGAGGTCTGACGGTTTCATTGATCATTAAAATGAAGTTGGTTTTAATGAGAAAGGATTTAAAATTCATTATTGGATGCTATAAGCAGAGTTAAAAATAGTGTTAAGTCTGTTTTTAAAGTTTCGGATTTAAATTGAGATCTTTTCACCTCAAGAAGTGATTAAAGATGGGACTTCATTTCTTGTAAAGGATTTATATTTAGGAAAAGAGAGGTCTTATAATATTTTGATTGCACTTTTAACTACCAGCTTTTATGAGTTGGTGTTCTCCGAAACTACTATTTAGCCATGTATTTAAATTAAAACGACTTTCTGTTAAGGAAAGCATTTTCAAAGTTACTCAGAAACTCAAAGTTGCAACTTATTTCGAAAGTTTTAGTTCACACTTAGAGAAGGAAGGGTTGATATTAAGAGTGATTTAACAGTGATGTGAAGATTTTCATTACGCATTTAATAGCTTCATTTATATCTTTAGGCTCTTCAAATTTATTGATATTTTAACAAATACCGGCTTCTCTGTTAGGGTATGCGATCAGGCGGATGCCTCAGATAATTCGCCAGTTATTTTGGTTTTATGGTGTTTTTAAAAATTGGAGATTCCTTTGAAAATAGTTTGTCGAAAAGTACAGACATTTTTTAAAGCTCTTATTTGAAAGCAGTGAAGGAATTTTTTTATTAAACAATAAGGTATTTATTTTATTTACGTAGCACAGATTTCTTGTTTGTTAAGAATTTCTGCAAAGGAATTTCAAAAACTTCTCAAATAAAAGTGTTTTAATATTTTGATTTCTCTTATTTCCTATTTTTGAGATCCTCAGGACAAAATAATACCGAGTAGAAACCCATATGTACCATGAGAAAACTCAAACCAAACTGTTACACTTTAATCAAGAAACCTTTACAACACACACACATTCAACAACCAAAAACACTAGAATAGAAATCGGGTTTAGCTCTGCTTAATCAAGTTCCAATTAAATCGTATTCCCAAAAAAAAAAAAACTCTTCCGCAACGTTCTCTCTAGAAAAAGTGGTTCATCCCCCCTTTGAAAAAAAAAACACCGCCTAACAAGTCTAACGAAAAACAAAGACATCCAAAATAACTCCCACCAAGCCACACAACATTCCTATTTAGCTCCTTTTTTTATTCTAAAAAAAAAAACTTCTCCCTCCCCCGTCCCATTCCAGAGTTCCGTTCGATGTTGTTTGGGGAACGTGCTCCCTTCGCCGAACGGGGAGAAGTCCCCCGTTTCATTCATAAACATAGAAAAACCTCGTGGAATGCCTTATCGACCTCTTTCTTTTCAAGGTCCCTGTGGTTACGTTTCGTTTCGGCCGGCTACTCTACTGGAGGAAGCTGAGCCGGGATTTACCTTTTTAAAATTCCGTTTTTAGTCTTACTTTTACCGTTTTCACTGCTTAACCGGTTGGGTTGTTAGGGTATTTCAAGGTTGCTCTGTAAATTGAACAGTGCTCTTTTTTCGTGTATTTTTTTGACTACATGTAAAAATTTAAATTGGGGATTTTACTTGAATCACTAGGATGGCTAAGGAACTAATGTGGAAAAAATACGCGAACTTAAATAATTGTTTTACTGATTGCAATTTTTCGTCCTGTGTGAGCCGTTACATATCTCTAAATACGATATTGGATATATATTAAAATGCGTCTCCAAACGTAATTTGAGAATAATTGTTTCAAAAACATAGCTCTTATTACTGTAATAGACGCCAAGATAGTTTTTAAAACCAATGAAACGTTCACAAACAGGTTAGGGTTAGGATGTAAAACAATCATTCTGTTTTAAAATTTCCAATGCCAGCAGCTATTTCAACAAGGCACAGAAATATTAAGTACCCCAAAAAACAAGGGAAGCAAGAAAGAAACAAAGTTAAAGAAGTTTAATTATCCAAAAGATATATATGGCTTCCCATAATATTGGGAGAAGAAACATTTTAAAATCATCAGAAATGTTAAGGCATTTTATAATAAAATAAAAAAAAACCACACAACACATTTTTTTGACTGTGTGTCTAACTTTCCGCGCCGTGTGAGCCATTACACATCTCTAAATACGGTTTAATTAAAACAAGAACTTAAAGCAAGAAAAAAAAAACATTTTTTTAAATGTAATAATATCTTGGAAAAAGTGAATCCTTCAAAACTATCTTCACTTCTAAAATAACACCACTTTTAATTTAGCATCAACACCTAATTACTTTCCTTAACGTTTCTGATACCAACCAGATAAAACACAAAATTAAAGGAACTCACATCCATAGATTTGTAATGGTACTAACTAAAATAAAAATAAAAGTAGAATTAATGTTCAAAAGTGTTTTGGAGGAAACTGGTAAGTTCAAATTAATTGTTTCCAAAATATATAGCCACACATTTTCCCTCATCATTTTTTTTTATTAACGAGAAATGAAACATCCCAGCTGAGAATTTCACTCATCAATAAGCAATTAATTTAATCTTAACATGTTCGAAGAGATTTTTTTCTGAGCCAGAAATAAACCATCACTTCTCTTGTAATTTTTTTACCATCCTCACTTCGTATAAACTTAACACCGAGAAATAATCATTATTAATCTATTTTTATTCCCGAAAAAAGAACAACTACGGGAGCGCCATAGCTATTATTACCTCGTTCATCAAACGATAATATTTTTTTATTTTGTTAAAACGAACGAGGAAGAGAAGAAACTCCAGAAAACTTTTTTCCAATTTCGCGCCTTCCTTCTCTGGATACCCAGAGCTCGAACAGAACGGACCACTGACTCTCAACTCGTAAAACTTATCTCCCCCCCCCCTCGCCTTACCTGCCGCGGCATTCCTGTGACGTATCGTACCCACGTGACCGTGCACCTTGGCAACGCCGATGATGCCGAATCAGGTCCCATTCAGTCTCCAAAATGGCGGCGAGGGAGCGGGAGTCTGTGTGAAAAAGTTGGTCGGATACATGGTGTTTGTGTAGTGACATCGACATTCTCTCTTTGGATTATACGCATTTCTCTCACCCCCACAGTTTTGGATTATTCGCCCCGTCCTGACCATGGTTTTGGTGAGTGCTCCGTGTTGTTATTTTTCGCGGGCAAAGTTTTGTGTTTTTTATTAGAACTGACGGACGGAGAAAAGTTCTCCGCGCGCGCAAGGTATGCTGGGTAGGAATCTGACAGGTTGTTTTGTTTGAGCGGGCCACCCAAAGGGGGATACTCCCCCACGTGCCCCCTTCGTTAGTGCTTTGCGGGACCCGGGCAGGTTTCGGGACTGGCGGGCATTTTTGGGGTTGGAGTCGCCGGTCCGCGAATTCTTGTTTTTCAGGTGGAAAATTTTTATTACCGTCGGGGATATTTAATTTTGCATGAGCACCTCTCGTCCGTCTTCATTCTGTAAATCCGGATAGAATAATCGGTTTGCAAAAAATATATTAAGTTAATTTTCAATTGAAACTAATATTTTATGTAATTTTCTTTTCGCGAACTTTCATCCAATCAACAAGTTTTCTCTAAATAGCATAAATTAATTGACATTGGTGCATAAGCAGCGAAGAGCGCATTAAAAATTATAAATGATGTTAGGAAAATTGTACACAAGTGAAATAATACTTTTATTTCCCTAATACATTGGGATGAAGTGTAAACTCCATATTTCTTATTTTAAAATATAAATTATTAGTGAAAACATTCTATTTTTAAAATATTTCACTGAAACTTTAGGCGTAAGTACAATATAACCTCGTTATCTCGAACTTTGATAACTCGAAAACCTTCATTTCTCGAAAAAATATTATTCCCCTTTGAAATTCAGTATTTCTCGATTTTCCTTGTTATCTGGAAAACTCGCTATCTCGAAATTTTTTCGGGTTCCTTTAATTTCGACATATCGAGGTTATATATATTGTATTTATTTTAAGTAAAAGTCCTTAAATAACGGTCTTTATAATAATGATTTATTCTTTGCTATATTTTACCGAATGGATTTGAAATAGAAATTATACTCTTTCCTTCCTTATGTTTACGATTTTCAATACCCATATTTATTATTGTACATAATTTAAATATTACTCGAAAAAGTTAGAGAAGAAAAGTTTTTTTGCTTATTTTTCTCAGTTTATGCATCTTTCTATGCTAATGACAAGGCGGCCTAATCAACCTACATACTTGAGTAGGCGAGGAATGTTCTCTAATGATACAGTAACACATAAACGATTCTGCAATTAGCCTGCCAATGTCGAACGGGAGTAGAAGAATCATCTTTCGCGTGCTCGCAAATGTCCATCAATACAACATTTGACCTTAGATATCATCCCTGTACTGAAGCCCCCAACATTAGTTGTCATTTTTCTATAGTAATCCGTTTTAAGATAAACGCTATGAAATGAAAAGGTAATTACGTATTATCAGGTGTTTTTTTCGAAAACAAGGAAATACAAACAATTCAATTGGCGAGTGAAAATAAGATCATAATAAAACAAATAAACTTGAAAAACACGGTAAAATCTTGGGTAATTAATCGCTTTCATGTGGATTATACATCAAGTACCAATGAGAGCTTAAATAATTCGTATTTCAAACAAAATTGCTAACTCTAACTAAACTCA
The DNA here is from genome assembly GCA_963680715.1 of Tetragnatha montana. NCBI lineage: Eukaryota > Metazoa > Arthropoda > Arachnida > Araneae > Tetragnathidae > Tetragnatha > Tetragnatha montana. Next base: position 35,265,459 of record OY796685.1, read on the forward strand.
TATGCCAACTTAGCGATTGAAGTATAAATACACATACTCCAAAAAATTTAGGTTAAGTATAGGAAAGAAAGAGGTTGAGAAAGTACATGGTGCAAAACCTGCTACCCACCTTTCTACACCTAAGTACGAAAATGGAAAAATTATTATATTTCTTTCATATTTACTTTACCAAATCAAACCAAAATTTTACCAAAGAGTTGGTTATCCCTCCTAAAACCGTAGCCAATAGTTTTGTGGATTGTAACACAAATGGGTAACAGGTGTCACTAAGGGATAACTTCTGTATATACGAGATGGGCTGGCAAAATTTCCGAGTTGTGCGATTTAATTTAAATAATTTCACTTCCCCTTCATTTTCAAAGACATTATAAATGATGGATAAGAGTACAGAAATACCACACACACCAAAAAATTGCTAAATTTAATTTTCAAATTTTCAGTTTTATCCCCACCACACACAGTAAACTTTTCACCCCGCGGCTCTTGTATATACTCTTTGGTTTCTCATCATAATACAGTCTCACTTACATCACTGTCATGCTGATCAGCTAAATATTCTTGATTGAGATGACGGTTTGGCCGGCAAATCTCTCATTATCCGCCCTAAATGCCTTTGTTATGCCCTTTAGCTCCGATTTGTAGGGACGATTTGCCTCCGCTCCATCTAACTGCTCGTGATCAGCTGAATATTTGTCCGCGCAAATATGTACCGAAGCTGGTCTTTTGTCATTTACCTATTATTATGAATGTATACCAGAAAATGAGATGTCATTGTTATGGGCGAAGTTAATGTAATAACGTTCGGTTGTTTGATCATTAGGTTTGTTTGCATTCGCTTGACGTCGTTCGTTTAGATGGTAGATGGTTAAGGTTTTCTATTGAAAAGCAAGCTTGATTTTAGCTTGAATTACATTGAATCGCTTCCAAAGGGTTGATTTGCACGAAAATGGATCGGTTGGATGGTTATGGTTATTTATTGAGTAGTAAGAACAATTCGAATGTTAAACTTTTCGTTCACTCTTCATTTTCTATTTTTTAAGTAAGAAATTTCCTAACTGCTTAATTTTCTCTGTTAAGTATAAGTATCTAACTAGAAGGTTTAGTTTTTATAGGTGATGTAGGGTTACTATAATAGTGCCAGTAATTATCATAAAAATTTATAGGTTCTTCCTAAATTTTCCTGTTACCATCATTTTAAAATCTTTTTTGATCTTTTTATAGGAGGAGAGTTTAATTATTTATTAAAATTATATTTGTAAACTGGGTTTTGAATCTCAAGTATCGTCGTTCTACTACGTTTTCTAATATTTTCCAAAAGACTGTCTTTGTAGAGTAGTAGGCTCAAAGGGGAAATTAAGTACGGATAGAGGTGAAAAATTACTACTCTATTAAACGTTTTACGGGTATATTCTTGAGTTTAAAGACCTCTCTATATTATATATTGAGCCACGCCTGTGTTTTTCTAGTTCCATTGGTTTCTGCTGAGTGACCGATTTTTCCGATTGATAAGGCATTGAATAATGTTGACTTTTCGAGAGCATTACAACAATTGAATAGTATTTATCTGGGAGTTCTTAAGTGCTCCGCATTGAAGAGATTAAAAAAGCCAAGCCTTTGATAGACGTGTTGACTAAGGTACCTTTTTAAGTCCGTATCCCGTGAAGATAAGATATATTTACCAACTTGAGTTCCGTATTTAATGTATAATAAATATGCTACTATTTTTTCACTATCGTACTAAATAACTTACAATATCTTTTGGCTAAAACTTTGCATTATCTGCAATCAAATGACCCAAAAATTTAAATTAAAATAAAAATTTACCTTAAAATTTTATTCCAAAATACTTTCTTCTTAATTTTAAATGTACAGAATGTAGTTTAATCTGAAATTTAAATTAGTATGAATATTACGAAAGAGTTAAACACATAATTACCTATTTGTACTATCCGTGTCTTTCTTAAATGTTTTATTTAGGTTTTTATGCTTTCCAAGAATTACTATTATAGAAATAACACTTTTGTTACTTCTGTCATTTTTAACTTTTTAATTTCCAAAATTATATTTTATTAATTTTGATTCCACATGATATAACTTCTCGATTTCACTGAATCTGCTCAAGCTTCCTTTCAGCAGGGACTTATAAATGTCAACTAATAAATAAATATTGTGGTCCTTAAATTTTTACGACAGAGTTAGAACACAGTTAAAATCTCGTGAATCATTATTATTGTGTGTTGTAACAAACCTCCTTCCGATCGTCAAAGTTTGTGTAGAGTGCAGTATACAGCATCTCAACCACCTGTGGATATAGTCAGTGTCATTGTCCCTTCAACATGTCTGAAGTCTGTGTTGACAGTCCTATGTCATTGTCCTTTTGTATTGACTTTCTCTTATTTTCCATCTACTCAAACCAACTCTTTTACAGTTGTTGTGGAGACCAAATCCTGATACTCCCTTTGGTATAGTTCCCAAGCATTTTTGTTTAGCTTGTTTATCATATAAATTCTGCAGAAAATGTGATAATTTTTAATGAACTAGATCGGTAAATGTTAAAAAGTAAATCAAGTGTGAAGTGGACAATTCCCGCATTTTTATTTTTTTATTTGATAGAAATGGTTGAAACAGATTATGATGCTTAATTATTTTTTTATTTAACTTCAAAGTTCGTCTTTCAAAAATGGCCCGAAAACGGCTGCTACGTCACAAATAGTTGTGTGACGTCAGTTGGTGCAAACAACAGTACGAACTGCCAATCAAGAATAACCTTTTGGCGATTCTCGATGCTTGTTTGTTGCAAATTACGTCAAGAACGTTTCGAGGGCAACCCAAATTTAGCTATATTTATTTTCAAGTACTTAATTAAATATTTTTTTTAAACTTTTAATGCTTATTTTTGACATTAGAACAATTTGTTTCACCGGCTCTTTTTCTATTTTTAAAGAATACTGGAACTGTCCATTAAAATTGACTCTATCGTAACTAGTTTTGAGGGCAATCTTTGCAAGTAATGTCATTATCTTCATTATATTTAAAAAATAAAGCTTTTTCGAAAAAAAGTAACAAAATTTGCTTAGATAATCTCTTTATTTTTCTATTGTGTCATGGTCAATTTTGCTCTTATAGAATTAAAAGATCGTAATCACTTTGACATTAATTCTGCATCAGAAAACCATTTAGTCCTTACATTTGAAATGAACATTGACAATCAAAACTGGGGTTTATCGTTATTGGTTGATTTACCCAATTAATACTTAATTGATTATTACTTAATTGATTTATCAATTAAGATATCAAATCATGATTAATGTTGACATTCAAGGAAAACATTTGACTAAGGTGCGATTCAGTTAACTAATTGGGTTTGTTTCATGAAGAGTTGAACGAAATGCAACATCTGATTAAAAGTTGTTTATTGCGACAAATATTGTTTGTTCGTTACAATTGTTTAACAATAATTGATGTTATACTCTCGTCTTTCTCAAGTTTTTAACCGTTTTGAACAAAACAGAATACTTTCAGCTGATAGTTTGGTGCTGTGAATTCCTCCAAAAACCTTTTCTCAACAAACTTGAAATTTTGAAGTTTTCTAAGCAAATACTTATGTATTAAGTATTATAATAAAGTTTAGTTTCTAAACACATCCATAGCCTCTAATGACAAATAACACACCCCTTGGAGACAAAAGTAAGGAATCAACTAATTCAGTTATAGTATAAAAAGGAAACTGGAATTATCAGAAATCAAAACTCAGTGACGCTTCTTTTTGCATGTTTCTGTGCAACGATAACACCTTCTTAAAATCATAACAATCACAACATCAGTATAATATCTCCGCTAGGATATTTATCTAATTCGTTTATTCCAATCTTATTTCCATCACCCTGCCCTTCTGGCTTTCAATATGCTCTCCTCCCTCGAATTAGTTTATCAGGAATAACCGAGTTCCATTGGATGGGTTTAAAGATGGGGGAATTTCATCTTTATCGGTGTTGGGTTTGTGATTTCGTGAAATCGAATTAGGGATCGCTTGTGAGAAAATTCGATTTCGCATGGCTGGGGAAGAGAGTCATTAAAGAGCTGCTGTTATGGAATTAATGTGTGTTGTCAATTAGAAGGTGATTTGATTCTCCCTTTGGGATGTTTGAGTTTAGTTGTGATTTCCTTTTTTAATGGAAAAGTTATGTTTATGTTTACATTATGAGGGTGGTTTTGAAGTTTTCTTATTTTGGAAGTTGTTATCATCACGTACCCCGCGAGATATCTCGTAGTTGACAGTCGATGTGTTAAGAAAGTACTGTTTTTTAACAAATAGAGTTGGTTTAATAATGGTGAACCTTAAATTATTCATACATTTACTTGGGAAGCAGTTTTTCTATGAAAAACATTCAAAGAAGGGATGGTAATAATTTCGAAGTATTGAGAAAACCATGAAATTATAACTGATCGTTAGTAACTGATGGTAGAGAAGAAAACAGTTCAATCTTGTTCATCGCGAAAGCTGATTGAAGTTATATCGATCTTGAATTGCATGTAACTCCTAAATCATCTTGAAATTGAGTTGCCTATACTTTTTTGCAGCAAGCCCTTCAATTGTAAAACGGAGTTGTAGTTGAACTTATGTATACACACGACAGTTGTTCAGGGAAACGTATGTTATAAGGTCAATAATTTCATGGTTACTCCATGTATTTAATAACTTGGAAGGAAGATGTCCGTCTATTGACATTTTTATCGTCGCAAGTTTGTTTCCCTATCAAGTAATTTTAAAGGTTTTTTCTTTCTTGTCTTGATGTTGTGACCCTACTTTTCAGTACAAGAACCGATCCAGGTTTGACTTGGAAGGGGGCCCCATGTTGCTAAAAACATCCTTAAGTTCCTAAGTAATTTTTTCCTGTACTTGTTACTCGTCGGGGGGGGGGGGGGACACGTGCCCCCATGCCACTCCTTTATGTGCTCCTGTCTCTGCACAATTACCGAATTCCGTTATAGCTTGAAGACTCTTTTAAATCAGCCCAAAACAAAGCAAATTATACCTCTCTCCATCAACAATGACCGCGCTCGCCTTTTGAAACGATGGTCCAGCAGAAGTAGTATGATTCCCAAGCAGACCAACCCTGATTTTTTTTCTTCTTTAAAAATCGCTCTCCACCTGGCTCTCAAATGGAATGTCAGAGTTCATGCCGACGGGGTCAGAGAACTCGTAAAATAGATCGCACTTGCCCATTCCGTGGCACGTTTTTGTACCGTACGCGCTCAGCGGTATAGGCCAATTCTCATGGGCGGACTCACTGAAGACTGGGAATGGAAAGCGCAGTAAGTGCCAAAAATGGGTACAAATCTTCGTCTTTTAAACTGGGATAAACTCATATAACTGAAAAGTATTTAGTACTGCGCCAAAATTTGATCCTCAATCGAATTTTGGATTGTCTTGAACGTTTTTTACGTATCAAGTCATATGGTCGTCTATTGCCTACTCACAGGAAGTTCTCTCATACTTAAATGAATTAATGTCTTATTTGAGAGGATACAAATACAAGAAAATAAAGTGAGATTTTGATTGTGGGACAAAAAGTTGAACAATTTGAGGCGCATAAATGGTCATTCAGATAGTACGTCGTATGTTAAATTTGTTTCTCTCCTCTCCGGTTCTTTTAAATAGCACGGCAAATAGAGAAATAATTTCTAGCTGTTGAAAAGTAAAACAGAAATAAAAATTTCGGGATTTTTTTCCTTGCTGCTGACGGGTGAAAATGAATGCTTGTCATTGCATACTTATTGAGTAATTAATATTTGATGACTCATTTATGGTCATTGCTCAAAAATTGAGTATTTTTGGTTGCAACACTTTTGATGCAATAGCGCAATCTTCATTGGTGATTGGACTGAATCTCCTGTTTTTTTATTAAAGACTTGGGACAATCAGTGTTAGTATAAAAGAGTTAAAACCAGTGTGCATAAGTTTTCTAAGCTGTGGAAGAACTGAACATAAGAACTGAACATAAGTGGTAAATATAACTAACTGTAATACCATACATATACGTAATTGATCACTTCAAAATACTTAACATTCTTATTAACTGTTCGATTTTCCTATTTTGATTACGAATTATTCAGCGCATTAAGTTAGACAAAATTATTCTAGACTTCAATAATTATTTATGACTGCTGATTTTTCAACCCGTTAAAATTCTTCATCCATTAAATAAATGATATTTTGCTTGGTAGTGTAAATGTTTTTAAGAAATATCTACCGTTTTAGTTGTTGAGAGATATTAGCAGTTATTATTTTTATTAGAGCAGTTCAAATTAATTTTGCTTTCATGATTCTTAGGGATATATGAAGTTTGATCTAAACTAAGACGAAATAATATGAATTTCCCACATTAGATTTTTAAGCTTTGTGTTTTGGATCGAGTCAAAACAAGAACCTCTTTTATTTAATAGTATACTCATCTACTCATATAATACTGCTTCTTGTAATGATTACTCCAAGTTCTAGGTCAAACCAATTATTCTTTTCAAACCAATGATTTACAGATTTGAGAACATTCAAAATTTATATCTTATGAAGAGAAATTAATCTATCTTTAAACTCGCTTCAAATTACTCTCGAATATGCCTCAGAATGCGTATATGTATAATTTCTAATACTTGGGTTTGCCAACGATAAGTCGGTTGAATGACTACCTATTTAGAATTCTGTCAGATGAGCAACTATTACATAAAGCTCTTAGAATTCCAATAATCTCTAATAATGCGGATCGTTGTAGAAGAGTGAAGCCATTAGTGCTTCGTCTTGATCCTCTTATGTGATTCACTGTTAAACCGTTGGAATGGTGTCTCATGCAACCTGAAATTGTTTAGGTTATGTGTAATCTCCCCTTAGTTGTTTTCCATTTCTGTCTATGCATTCAGATTTTATCAGCAGAATTAATTGTAAGACACTAATTCCCTATTTTCCCCATTCGATGGTATTATTTTGCTTTGTTGTGGAATCAATATATCGGCATTATAATCAATTATGAATAAATTACACATCATTGTTTATCACATGAATGGCTGTTTTGTTACTTCTATACACACGATGTATTTGGTCGATTCCTTTTATTTTTTTTAATCATAGCTATCTCAGTCATGTCAGAGTGGAAAGTAAATTATTCTATTAATTTCTTATTTGATGATTTTATCCATATTTAATTCAAAATGGATAGAAATATTAACTTAATGAGATGTTAAGTAAATAAATTTTTTATCAACATTGACAATTTTGTCTTTTATTCCCGTTTATGAAAAGGATTTACTAAAAAGGTGTAAATCTACAAGTTTTATGTTAAAATATATTCATGACCAACTTTACGACGTTTGATTAAAATAGTTGCATGATAGTGATTAATGGTTACATTATTAGCTATTTATAAATTGGTATTTTGCTGTCAACTGTATTTTTTGTCTTTTACAATTTTGATTTTGTTTTTTATGTTTGAATTGATTGTACATTTGAAAACAATTAAAGGCACATTTTAAAGCGCATGTGAATATAATTTTTTACCGATGGGCATTAGGACATTTTTTCTAAGTGTCTCTCCAGGTTAAAATCTTTATAGCACCTCCCAATAATTAAAGTCTTCATTGTTATACGATTCATTCCGGTTTTACATCTAAAACTGTAAATTTAAACATTATTGTAACATCATAATCAACGTAAAACAAATGCTTAACTGGTAACTGTATTCGTGCGGTAAACATTGCCACTGTTACTTGCCATAAACTCTTACGCGTCATTTCAAGTGTAAAGAAGTGCTAACCAAGAACATTATGCAGGATCACGTTCTCGAAAACTGTAGACCACCTCAACGGATTCGGTACTTGGTCTTCCATTGCGTACTTGCATTAATTCGATCGTCTACATCCTGGCGTCTTCGGGCTTACGATTTGACGAATTTCGTGTACCTTGTCCTGGGTGCTTAAAGAAAGCTGGATAAACAATTACGCACGATTTTCCATCTGAGTATTTCTTCCTCTGTGGATTATTTTTTTGAATGAACTTCCCGTGTTTTATATTAGTAGTCCCAATAAATTTATGATACTTATTTAGTTTTTAGGTTTATTGGGGGTTATCTAGGATTAATATATTTCTTCTAAACATTCTCTCGAAAACTCGATTTTCAGCCATAATCAAAACACATTTTAAGTTAACTGGACATTCTACGTAAGTTTTTAAGATAGTTGTACAAAAATCTTCAAATTTTTTCTCCTTTTTTTATTTTCCTCAATTATAACCATAGGTTGCCCATATGGGTTTCTGACTCCTGGACAACTCAAGGGTTTCCTTTTTTTTCATGTTTTGTTCCTTCTTGTGTTCCTGTTTTTTTTAAATAAAATTTCAATGCATTCATAGTTTTTTGAGGGGTGTTTATTTACATTTTCCCTCATCGTCTTATTGTAGTACTGTGTATCTATATTATTTCTTTTGAATAATAGTGGTAATTTAAGGTGTCAAATAGAAAATACTAAAGCAATTATTTGTCATCTATTCTATTTCCTAAAAGGGAAGAAGGAGTGAAATGTCCATCTAATTTTCATCCTTATATCATCCTCTGAGACCTAATCTATTGTGTGAAGGAGCAATTAATTGTAGCGTCAATGTGACGTTCTGCGACCAGAGAAAGTTGTAATTGGTCATGGTCTAATTATTTGCTTAATCATTTTCCCTGTTAAATTGTATCCTGAAATGAATTACCGAAGAATGTCCGTGTTCCTATACTCTTTTTCTCGTTTCTATTCTTAGAAAAACATCAATTACCTGTTTTTATAATTTAATTAGGCAAATGAAGTTCGATTTCTAACGATTTAAAAAACAGTTTTTCTACCTTTTTTTTACCGTAAATCTTATGGAGTAAGGAAGGGTTTTTTTCGAGTCTTCATAATAATAGGGTTTAGTAATTTTGATTAATTTTGTGATATTTTGAATATTCTTGTGCATTTTGCTTACATTTCGACCTTGAATCTAAATATCTTAACTCTTTTCACAGTTAGTGAAAAAAAATAAAGAATTTTATAAATTACTCAGAATTTGTTGATCGAAGATTTAAATACTCCAAAGATAAAAGTATTTAGTGATAACAATAATTAGGTATAATTATAAAAAAAATAAAGAGCTGAAAATAGAGTTTTAAAAATGGCAGTACCCAAAAGGAAAGAGAAGGGTCAATATTCAATCGATGACCCCGATGGTTTAATTGGTGGTCTGGTCTATTTATGTGGCTTCTACGCCCCAGAGTTATTAATGACCTTTTCGAGAGTGTTTCCTCGAACTAGTTTTCAATCTAAGACCACGAATTGGTTAGTGCTTTTCTTCTTTTTATCTTAATCCTACTTCGTGTTCTTCTTTGGATTTCCTACCTAAATCTTTATGTATTGTAGAAACGATCTTAAGGTAAAAGTTTGATGTATGCTGATCAAACTAGTAACTTAGATGAGTTTTTTTCACCTACCTTGTTACTGCTTAAGTAAACCGACATATGCAGTACATAGTTTGTTTACCATGTTCAACCTAGAACCTTTACCATGTTCAACCTAGTATTAGGTTATATACCTTCGACTTACAGAAGAAAGGCAATAAGTCACTTTTGACGAGACTTTCGAAAACAATTGAATGGCGTCAACGAATGAGTGAAGCTTTGGATCACTCATAAAAATATCGCCAAAGCTAAAATAGAATAACTAATAAACTAAAATGGCATTACTAATAAAAACTGCCAAATTTGACGGAACCTCGTACGGAGTAGTTGATCCAGAAGTGACTTCGTGCCTTTCTTCTGTAAGCCTACGATATATCCTACTGCATATTCTGACGACGTACTGGCCTAGTGTTTAGACTTTAGAGAGCAGCTGATTGCGAAGCCGTACGTCTGGGGGGTTCGAATCCCCGTTGTTTGGCATTGATGTTAGTTTCTGTCCCTGCGTGTGTGTGATGAATGAATGTGGGCATCAGTTTTTCACCTCCGTGACTTCAATCCACAGGTGCCCACTGGGTAATGCAAAGAAAGTACTGATTACGGTATGTCTGTTAGTTAATGAACTCTGTTACAACTGTAACTCTTCAATTACCTGCCATTGGAGGAAAAAAAAACATAATATTCTTAAGGACCAATCAGAGCGACTGACAATCCCATATTTTGAAATAACATCCTTCCGGCTAACCAATCAGAGCTCTCTGCCCAACATCTTCCCGAGTAGGATCTGCTTTCCTGTGACATGCCCTCCGCTTCAATTAAAAGGACTTCCATTTCCACTCGAAGCGTATCAAATGCAAGAAGGTATAAAGAAAGTGTTTCCCTCCGGATTACGAGCTCTTCCACGTAGCATTACAAAAGTTACCGTCACCACCGGTCACAATGATCCTCCTCCACAAACAATCAACAGGATTCACCTCAGTGCAGAAGACGGGCAATTCACGGTGCTTCTTCTTCATCTGCTAATATCCGCTGTGGCCAAGGACGGGAACTACTGTCTTATTTATTCAGTTCTTTGACCCAAGTTACGCTTCAGGGACTTTTTTTTTCTATCTATCGAAAGGAACTTTTTATAACCCGGTGGTGTCTGCCATTTTGAGGTCTCGTGCACCCTGCTGAATGAATGTGACCAGTTCTCATTTTCGTTTGTCTTTGTGTTCTCTCTCTCCCCCCTTTTTTTCTTGTCTCGCTTGGGCGTTGTTCTTGGGTGTTGCGTCTGCGCCCGAAGCCGCAATCGGACATGCTCTTGGGCGGCGTTTGTCGCCGATTCGACATGTAGTCATTTTCTTTGGTTTTCGAGGTGTTTTCCTTATCTGGATGATGTTTTGGCTGTTGGCCTACCCGTTCGACATTTTGTTTTTTGAGACCCATCATCTGCTTAGTCGTTTGGAGTGGTTTTTTATTCTGTATTATTATTCATTTATTTAGTTTTAGTGTCATTTTTTTATTTTGTGGTGTTTGACAAGTACTTTGCCCCAGTTCTTAACTACAGGCGTGTTCCGGGTAAAATAAGACTACCGGAATAAGTTCTGTTCTATCCTTCCTGTCTATTGCTATTGAAAGCCAGGGTTACCTCCCTCCCACAGATAAACTTTATCCAAGAACCTTAAGCATATTACTCGGAATATAATTATGTATTCCTGTTTGGTAATATTCTTGGAAACAATTTTACGAAACTTTAACAGCTTAGCAACTTTAAGAATTTAAACAACTTTTTTCCCATGAGTCCTTTTCAAAACCTTATGGTGTTTTTACCAGTGGTTACATAAATGTGCAATGGGTTTAGTGTACTTGCGTTCTTTAAAAATTTAAGAACTATACCTGATTGCTTTTCTCCACATTGAAAAAAAAAGTATTTTGTTTTACGGATATGAGATGGTATCATTCTAACGATGGATTTAGAAAGAAAATTTCCGTTACATATCGTTTCACCAAATTTCGCTTTGTAAAGACTGACGCAGAATGTAAAAACAATACATTTTCTCGAAAACAACACCACTTTTACTGTTAGTTACCTAAATCAGTTCTCTTATCAAAACTATGCTTACTTTCCCTTATGAAAACCTCTTACATTTTTTATGATGCATTTTCTAGTTGTATAAAAAAGAGGTTAGTGAAGAGAAAGTTTGAGTATATAAAGTAAATACGGTCCCGGAGAAGAGCCTATGATCCTAATTGAAGACCCGTCAGCCCCAAATAAGAAGTCGCTTGTTGCGTGGTGATAAAAATGGAATTTTTCTTCCCGGTGTTTCTTGAAAAACTTTTATTTTTTCATCTTGTGCTTTCCAATTACCAACATGTGTGCTTTAAATGAGGTATCTTCACTTCTGCTTTGTTGGTTTAACCTCATTAATGGCAAGAAAAATATTGGTTTTCCAAAAGGAGAAAGAAGAAAAAAATGGGAAGATATTAAAATGTCTCTTTTTGGAAGGCAAAAATATAGCACTTTTATCTTAGAAGAGGTTTATTATTCCATGCCCCAGAAGAAAAACTTGCCTTTCTGAAAAATATTTGTCGAGCATATTGAAAATTGTTTTTAAGCAAATCGCTCGCATTGTGGTGATCAATCCCTTCAGGATATGCTCTTTCAAAAATGTATTCTCGACTCCCGGGCCTCGCACATACCCAATACACTTCAATGTTTTCTAATAAAGAGCCAAATCAGTCTCCTCTGCGTGGGTTTGCGTCAGATGAGTTCAGGAGAGCATAAAAAGACTCTTAGACGGTTTTTCGTTTTCTTTTGTGTGCGACAGGATGTTTCGTAAGAGGGTGTTGTTGCGTACTTTTTCGTTTGGTCCCCGCATGGATCGATACACTGAAGTGTCAAATGCGAAAAGATCGATCCTGTGAAAATTGTAATACAAATTTATGTGAAGGTATTTTTAATTTTTATGAAGTGAAATCGATTCTTTAGAACTCGATTCCATTATTTTCTATTATCGATTTCTCCGGGATTTAATGAAAGCTATTTGATACGCATTTAGTTCTAATCGATTCAGTTTTAATCATAAAATTTATTCTAAAGAAAGTATGAATGACTGCGCAATACGAAATGGCGAAAAAGGTTTGTTTTACTGTTTCTCTAACAGCAAATTTGAGGTGTATACTCTTTTTATAATTAAAATTATTTCTAACTTGAAATAGTAATAACAATCTCTGTATCACTTTAGTTTTTACCGTTTTTATGACTTTTATAATATTCAAAGGAATAGAATTACTTTGTGAAACCTACTTTAGATTTAAACCTATTTTTTCTATTATACATCCCTTTTGAATTAAGGGGATAGTGGACCTTCAAATAGGCAAAATCGAACAAATTTCGGAAAAAAAATATTTTTTGATTTTATAATACTCAAAACTAATCTAAATAAGTATCTGAAAACGAAATTGAAAAAAGCGAATAAATAAAAAAATTATACCAGTTTGAAGTTTAGTTACCAAGTGTTTTAACACGTACCGAAACACCTTCGAACGGCCTGTTCTTGCACACGTGTTTTTGGAATGTTCCGCGTCTTTAAAACGTTCCTTGCGACAGAGTTTTTAAGAAAATCAAACCAAACTTTCAACATAGCTTCCTAACAATTAGTTGAAATAAAATTCGTATTGTTTAAGTAATTGATCAACATTAAGTTTGTCAAATTCTGGCTTTAGTACCAGAAAAAGTGAAATTTTTATAAATTTTGAGTATAAGTATACAAAATATTTTCTAGCAAAATAACTACTGAACCAAATAACTAAATAATACCAATTTTTGTTCTTTATGTACTTTTGAGCACTTATTTAATACAATCAAAAAGAAATTTGAAAAATTATGTCGCAAGTGAGATTTTTAAAGTTGTCCTTAAAAAATTTTGTTTTTTTAATGTAAAAAATTTATTCTTTACTTTTTCATAAAATTTTAAATGGATATAAGGTTTTTATACAGTACTGCACTTATGTACCAAATTTAATAATCATGAGGCAATAAATAAAAAAAAAAGGTTTGAAGGTCAACTATCCCCTTAACAAAATTAAAGGTTTTTGTAGGATTTACTATATGCTTTTTCGATATTTGTTGATACTTCAAAATTATCTGTTAATATTTTATTGGATACTTATCTACCCATTTGTAGGGTACACTAACACCAAAAATTTATTCCCTTGTAAATCAATGTTAACTCTTTTGCTACTTAGAGTGGTTTCAAATTGCTTGTTATGACAATCTAATATCCTTGCAATATCATTGCTTATATCCTTGCAATATCCTTGCAATATCCTTGCTTATATCCTTGCAATATCCTTGCTTATATCCTTGCAATATCCTTACTTATGACAAACTAAAAAAGGAAAAGTTCCCAAAAGCTATTTTCTAGGGATGGAAAAAATCTATCTTGGATTCGATGAAAATTTTAATACACACCTAAGGTTTTTAGCGAATAGTTTAAGAGAATAGAAATTAACATTAAAGAATGCTAAATGACCAGGAGGTAATATATACTTAGATTTATATGGGTTTTCAGGGCTACGACGTTCTTGATCGAGGATAATTCAACTTGATCGAGGAGGAGTCAACTGTGGGCACAACTTAAAAGAAAGATTCTGTGGTCAAAAGAGACACTTATTTTTAAAGAGAACAAGTCGGGCAAATGAACGGATCCCCAGGCAACTGATTGTCGGGATTTCGAACCAGACCCATACTGCAGATATCCGTGCATAAACAAAAAAAAAACCCACGCAAATACACACTTCAAAAAAACTCTTCCTTTCGAAACCAGCCGCATCGCACGCGCGCTCCTTCGGGAATGCTAATCACTTCCTGCAGCAAGATTCGTTCTCTCCTCCTCCTCCTCCTCGAGAAACAGGTCCGTGGTCCAGAAAGCGAAAGCCCCGTGCATTGGTATTCACCCCGTTCCTACCTTCCTTCCTCCTGATGCAGCAGCAGCCGGCGGAATAAAGAACCCCAGCAAGAAAGCCGTTGTCAACAACATCTTCCTCTGGCCACAGCCGCTGCTTCGGTCATCGGCTCAGGAGGGAGGCTCGTGGAAAAGCCGGTTGGTTGAATAGCCTTCGCCGAGTCCCTCTCCTTTGGCTGTCAGATTGACCACTCCTAGAAAGTTCGATACAATTACCAGAGGATTGTTCTCCGCGCCTTATTTTTCTATCGAATGGTGGGTCTGAATGGGATGTTCAATGCCACGGCCTTGGTAGGAATTTTCGTTCAGTAGAAGTTGGGAACGGCTTCCCCCCTGTACTTAAAACCAATTCTGAAACATTTGATTCATAGGCACGGTGACATTTTTGGTGAGGAATTTTCGTTCAGTAGAAGTTGGGAACGGCTTCCCCCCTGTACTTAAAACCAATTCTGAAACATTTGATTCATAGGCACGGTGACATTTTTGGTGAGGAATTTTCGTTCAGTAGAAGTTGGGAACGGCTTCCCCCCTGTACTTAAAACCAATTCTGAAACATTTGATTCGTAGGCACGGTGACATTTTTGGTGGAGTGAATATATAGTTGGATTGGAACCATGATGCACTAACAGCCATATTCACAGCCATCAGCGTCGGTGTTAACAGGCAGCTAAAGATAGAAAAATTAGCTTTTCGCTGACTCTGATTTGTGGAATTCTTTTTTGACTTGGGATTTAACACCGACGCTGATGACTGTGAATATGACTGTAAGTTACACTCTGCAAAAAAACATTGTTGATTTAACAAATAAATTCTGTCAGCTATGCTACCAGAAAACCTAATACATACTTTGTAGCCAGACTACTGGGAAATCGTGTAACAAATGCAGGTTGCCTCTGTACTACGTAATATGATTTTTCTGTATTACGCGAAATATTCATCAATATAACAGATATAATATAACAACTACGTTTTCTAGTAGCATAACTGACAAGATATATTTGTTATAAATCAACCAGTTATTTTTTAGAGTGTAGCCTTATTTTAGCCGATACCAATAGTAACTGGACGTTCTGCCTCCTTTATTTTTGTCTTAAAACTTGTCTCCCTTTTAAAAGTGTCTCCCTTTTAGCAAAAATAGAAAGGAAAAAGAAACTTAAATACAAAACCGAGTGATTTACTATAACTTTTTTTTATCATAAAAAATAACTTGTGTACATACACTTTTGTAATGACAATCATTCCAGTAAATTTTAATGTCCATTGTTCATATTAGCTGGAACATCTAATACCTGAAAGCTTTTCTCATTACAACAGTCCAGCTCACTCGATGCTTGCCGCTTTCCATTGTATTTTTGTAACTTACTATAGAACTATTCATTTATTTCAAATTCCTTAAACTTTCTTAACTTAGTACTAATACTTTTTTATACTTTCTTCGAATTTTACTCTCCATATTACCCACCAAAATTGAGGGAAAAATCACTTCGGCGAAGTTATTATGCGGCTAACCTCTTATTTCACTACTGCTTAAATCAATTACCTTCGATATTCATACATTTTCCATACCCCTTTTATCACAATATGAATCTTCGTAAATTGTCTCCTTGGCAATCTTCCTCCACTGAATTTATCAAGACTCCTCCTTGACTTTCACCTATTTGGTAGCTTTTCATACTGAGGCCAATTATCTTGGTTATTATTTATGATTCGAGTCGAGTAAACCTTGAATTTCTCGGCCATCATCATCTACCTGACTGTTATCTTATCCTAAGGCAAGTTCCATCAGAATTGTCCGTGGCATTAGAGGGCTATTATCTCCATTTACCTGTCGGGGATGATATAAAACGGATGGTGCAATACCCTGTTTCACCATAACTGGTTACTCGATCTTGGCCGTGAAAGTAAATGCTTATTAAGTGGAATATAATGTGAAAGTTTTCTGCTGTACTTTAAGTTTTTAAAGAGAAAATCATAATTTTAATCATGGTGGAAGAATCATGTAGATGTTTAATTTAATGTTTATTTAAAGAGTTATATTTTGTCTGGTCTTTTTTTTTCTCGTTAATTTGTAAATACAAGACTGCGAATTCAAACATGTATTGTTTTATATTTCTTCTTTTAAACCCTCCAATTCTTAAAAACACCAATCCTGTGTAACTTATTATTTATCCTTGAGTAACCAAAAACACACAATACACAATAAACATTCATTTACACAATGTTAGTTTTTAAATTATATAACACGTATGTAATTATTTTTTCTCATTTAATTTAATACATTATTTTTCTGATATATTAAAAAGTAGTTTCAAACCGGGATTGTAGAATTTAAATTAAGTTGTATATTTTTAATCCTCACAACACAAAATTCTTTCTTTTCTTGTCTGTTCTAGTCAGTGGAAGAAAGAGTGGAAGTTTGTCATAAATATTTGAATTACACGATACGAAATTGTGTGTTCAAATATTTATATTCCAGTTCCAAACTGTTTTATTCAGCCTATTCTACACTATGTGTTTTAAGATAATATTTAAGAACATAAATAACGTGAACATTTTATGTCTCAATGGTGTATCATAAAAATGCTTGCTTGTAAGAATAAAAATAATTTTAGCTCTGGAAAAACCTTATGATATCAATCTGGGAAAAATCGGGCCAGATAGTTTTGGAAAACAAATAATGTAGCCACCTATAGGCTTTTATAACTGCCAGTACCAGATTTATGATACTGCAGAATGGGAACGGAAGTTATTCTCAACCCGTAGTCCCCACATGTGTCATACTTAGTGCCCATCCAACCTGATCCTTTAAAATCGCATAACAGTTTTTAAAACCGATACAAATCAGTCCATCTAATAACTTGTCAGTTGATGGCGGAGATCGAAAAGACAATGGCCATTCAAAAATTGAAATGGTATCTCTCCGGTGATCTATGGGTGAGCTGCAGCAGCCTTTTCTCGTGTTAAAGGGATTCTGTGCGTTCGATTACTGTAATAAAAGTTCCGACAGAATGGTTGGTGGGTTTCACTCGACCTGGTTCGGTTCTGATTGTTCTTATATGACGTGAGGTCAAATAATTTCCGATTCGAAAAGTTTTAAGGTACAATCCTACCCCTAGAGGCTTTTTTTTTAAATACTTGAAAAAATGATTTAAAATTAGCATAATATGGTTAAATACATCTAGAAACTGGGATAAATGTAAAATTTAAAACAAAATTTTAAAAATATTTATTATTTTTTGCCCTATTTGTGCATAAAATTAGCAAAAAAAGGCCATTACGCAGGTTGTAAAATCTCCACTTTAAATGAAGATATCATCAATCTGTAAATTTTATTAAATAGATTAAGACCTTGTCTAGGAGTTGACCCTCCCTCAAAAGTGTAACTGAATTTATAATTTTATAGCACTACTTTGAACTAACAACAAATCAAAATCACCAAATTTTGTAACAACTCCTTAATTGAATCTTCATTATAAAAAAATATAATTACTTTTCATACACGGTGGAGGGTCACCTCCTATATTAAACCTATTAAAATATTGGTACAAAATTTCAAGTTATTTGGACCATTACTTTTTGAGTTATTTGAACCTGCGGTAGAGTAAAATGTTAAAAACATGATTTTGAGAAAAGGCAAAAACAAACTGCCCCATCTGGTTTAAAAGCGCCATCTAGTCAACTTTCAAGTGACTATATTTTAAGTTCTATAATACGTAGAAACAAAATTCAAACTGATTCAGAAAGCTAAGAAAACATACATTAATTCTACACCAGTTTTGAAACATCGATATTTTGACCCAAAATGCCGACATTAGGGGTAGGATACCACCTTAAGATATTGACATCAGGATTTTATTTAGTCTTGCTGTGATGTATTCGTCGTTTTTCCCTGTTTTACTTGAAATCTGTCAATTTTAGGTTCGTTCAACTTGACGAATATGGTATTTTACTGTTTAAATATATATCAAAAATGATACATCATGTGCTTGTTTTTGAGTAAATGCATGTCATTTACACAAATCGGAGTTCCAAGAGTAAGCATAAATTAAAAAACAGTCAGCATAAATTAAAAAACAAGTATATTTTGAATGGTAACTATAGAATGATTTGCAACTAAGTATTTCTGATATGTTATCAGAGTTTGAATGATAACTGGTAAAGTGTAAGGTTTGTTTTGTCGAACACAAAGAAGGTTCTGTTATGTTATTCAAAGTGGACAGGTTGTAGCTTATATCCGCCTTTAATACAATTCATATACTATCTTCATAATCTTTTTTAATATTTCGCATAGTTGTACGGAAGAAAAAGGTACCTTTTCTGTTTACTATCGTGTTAAAAATTGCCAAACTGTTTGTAGTTGCCAAAGAAAAGAAATATTGACGAAAATAGCTAACCAACTGATTAAAATGTTCAGCTATATGGACAGAAACAATTCAAATTTGGCAATATTGAATACTTGGCGTAAATCTAATGAAATAACAGGTGTTAAGATTTGTAATTGAATTTGTTATTTTTGATAATCTATGTTTTATTTGACCAAGAAATGTCCTTTGTCTTACCGCTAAATATATTTACTGCTTACAACGAATAAAAAAAGGTGAGAACTGAAAACGAATTTTTATTTGTTCCATTCTTGATAGGTCATTTCTTGATTGATTTCGTTCTAGAATAATTCATATTATGTCTATAACTATGTCTCATATTATGTCTTAGTTAAAAAAATCATGGTAAACCTTCTCTTACGTATCGATAAGATTAACGCATAGAAAAAACAACAGCAAATCCCATTTCGTCCATTGTTTCTAACATCTCATTACACGGTGTTTCTGGCACATCCCAGAAAATAAAACACCGGCAATTGTCTTTCTCACGATGACAACTCTATCGCATTCGGCATTAGGAACAAATAAATAGCCACGTTACACACAAACAAGAGTGTAATTAAACTGCTGTTCTGTCTCCCGTGAGTCCAGTTTGTTGCCTTCCACTCTGTAATTATTTACTACGTCCTTGTGAGTGTGTCGCTCAGGAATCGCGCCAACAATGAATGAATTGGCGTCACGGCATTTTTGTCACATAATAAAATTGGCTATCTTTCTCTCTCTGGATTATTGTGATCGATCAGATTAAGCCCGATAGCGGCATCGAGCGGTATACGCATCGAGCTGTATTGCCTTGATGGTTGGTTGGATTAGTCAAACTGAGGTCGTGGTAATGGAAGAATTGAATGGGTTTGATGGATTAGGGAGGTTATACGCGTGTGAAGGTTTTTGAAGGATAAACGGTAATCTCTCGATTATTTATAATGCAATACTTTTCCTTTTTGGTGTGAGGGCTTTGAGTTTAATATATGGGTTTTAGGGAAAACGTGGTTTGTGATCGGGAATGATTGAGATTATACTGTAGAATGATCATTGCATTTAAATCTCGATCGTTTCATCGACTAGAATTCAATGTCGCGTTATAGCGTTGCGATTCCCAATGGAAATAAATAAGCCCTTAAGTTACTTATTTTCTAACAATTTGGTGACGTGTTATGATTGTGTAACAGGCTAGATCCTTGCTTAAACCTTCTTAAATGAGCTTTTTAAAAGTGGGTTGTAAACAAGAAAATATTATGGGAATGCTTTGTTCCGAGTAAATAGCTAAAGATGCACTGAATGTCGTAATATGAAAATTTATTTTCAGAAAGTGCGGTTGTTTTGAAAATTATCATTGTAAACGCTAATGTTATATATTCTTGTAATATATTAAATTGTCCTTAAATATTCTCTAAGGTAATTTTTGATTTTTAAAATAGTTTATTTCCATTGATTTATTCTATGTCAGCCAATATTTGATTCCATTGATTGATTCTTGATAACATTATAGCTAATATATTTGATTCTAAAACATATTTAATGTGTTCGTGAATCTTTGAATTCATATTTACATACCCTTATTGACCTACTTTAGTCTCTATGCTATCAAATGTACCTATTTAGCTCTCTTCCCATTAAATAAATGCATTCAAACACGACTGGATTTTTAATGTGTGTTCAAAATGTATTTTTTATTTCAAATATACTCGTTAAGATTTATAATTATTTTCCAACTGGATACAGGCCAATACAATTAAGGTGAATATTATTTGTATGAACGTAATGTGTTTAATATGCTATTTACTGTTTATGATTATGTGTCTGTTATGATCAATATAGCTAATGAATGAGTGTTTTAAACCCTCTTTAGTCTTACTTAAAGCTCTCAAAATGCATTCTACCGTTCGGATCAATATTTCCCATAATAGTTTGCTAAAAACATAATTAAGAGTCATTTTGAAATTACGTGAATTAATGAAATTAAAAAATGAACACAAATGAAAGAATGAATGATCAAATTTGGATACATAAACACGCCACATTCGCTGCGTTATTACACGAAAAACAGTCGCTGATTATTATTTTCAAAATTCTTAACGACCTGAGAGAACCTGGACAAGTAGCTTTCGCACGAGAACAAAAAGAAGAGAAATTCCCAGGATTTTCTTCTCTCTGTACCCTCCTTATCCCTAGAAAGTGGTTCTTTCTTCTTCTCCTCCATAATAAAAACGTTCTCTTCAATTTTCAGCGATATTTTTACTTTCTCGTGGTGCTCTCATTACCGGGACTCACGAAATCGTGGGGTTCATTTTGATCTCGTGCGCCACATGTATCATCCTTATCGTCGTCTTCATTCCACTCTCTTCCCTCCACCCCCTTCTGGATGCTGAAAGTATAGATTCGTGTTTGGGCTCGGAAGAAATTTCATCTTTATTGTGATACCGATATCTACTTTTTTAGATCGCGTCTCTTTTAGCTTTTAAAGAAACTTTTTTTTGTCAATAATGCTTTTTTTTGTTTGTTGGAAAGGAAAGGTTTATAAATTTCTGTTATGGGGAAACGAATCTATATAGCTGGAATTGTTGTTTTCAATTAAAAGTAGCCTAAAACATTTGTTGAAAAGGTTAACATTGTAAAGACTTTAAAATTATCCTACAGTCTAGCACATCAAGGAACAGGTTTGGTAATGCCCATTTTTGGAGAGTATTTATTTTTATTGGTGCTAAGCAAATCTCCAATAATATTTATTTTACCTGCATCCCAGATGCTTCAATATCAGAATAAAACAAGAGTTACCAAACGGATTGGTTGAAAAGATATTATACCATGTATCTACCTAAACAATTTATACATTGATTAAATAGCTACATTTAAACAAAATTTCGTTTTACATGTTTAATTAGTTCTTAAAGGATAGCTGTTATTATACGCGGTACAAAATTTATATATTAGTTTACTTCTTTTAGCTTAACTTCCTTAACAAATGGCATAATTGATGTAATCCTTTCTAAGTTATGATTTTAAAACTGTTCGTTCATTAAGTGATGGATGTAATCGAACATTCGAGAAATAAACAAGTGACATTCAAATTCAAATTTACCATCGTTATTTCTTTTTACAAACGTCTAAGGTATTTTATTACTCTATGAGTCTATGATGGACATGAGGTTATTGAAGAGCCGACCTTCAAGTATGAACTGAAATACGCAAAATTTATTTATTATTGCTAATTTTCTATAACATTTTCATACTACACTACACTATAACATTATTACCAACACGTGGCGAAAAAAAAATTAACAAATGCATGCATGCAATCTTAACGAGAACAATATCGTTATCACCTTTTTCAGAAAAATGTTCTTGTTTTGGTGTCAGGAAACATTAGAGCACGATCTATCAATGTATGGGAAGTTAAGTGGAGAAATCTTCTTTAAGTGGCCTGCTGTGAGTGTGTGATTATGCGAGGCTGTGTTCTTGTGACACCTGGATTTGACAGGCAAACTAATTATTCTTGTAGTGGTTTCTTGCGGGGATGTTCAAGAGTATAATGAGGATATTTAAATTCGGAAACTTTTAAACTTCAGATTAGATTTTTTTTTTAGAATAATGTTAGAAAAATTGCGATTTTCCTTGGAGTTGTTCTTATTTATTTTGCTTGGTTAAGCGACAATCGAAATCGATATCTTTAGCGCTTTGAAAAATATCGATTTATTACTTTTAATTTTTATAAAATGGTCGGTCATTACCACGTTTAAATATGTTTTGATGCATTGCGTTAAATCGCTTAAGAAAGGCTTTATATGAACGAAGTATTTCATAATGAAAAAAAAATTAAATTCAATATACAATGTAAAAAATTGTCGGCTCTTTTCGTACATTTTTTAAAATTTCTCTAATCATTACTTACTCTTCAATTGCTTAGCAGAGATTTCAAAATATTACTTATTTCTAATACAACTCTGATGAACATTGCTTATATACCTAGTTGAAATTTTGTGTTTAATGATAGTAATTATTTTGTGCTTCTCATAGCTATACTATTTTTATGAATTTTTTTCCTAGCTACATTTAACTTACAGTTACCATATAATGTAGAAAGATGGAGTTGAATTCATTTAATTTTGTGGTTCTTTGCTGTATTGAAAATGATACTACTATATTTTTGTAGAATGCCTCTTCTCGGAAAAACTTTTCTCGTATCCCTAGTTAAAAAACTAGGCCCCCATAGCTCCCCCCATAAACATATACAGAAAGCGTCCCTCCAAGAAGAATCCGCAATGACAGGCTTCACATAGCGGTTTACCTGCCAAATTAAAGACCTTGTCCAATACCTTCTGGTGGAAGATTATAACACTCCTCTGAAGCGGTTTTTCCGCTTTTGCCTCACTGCCTGTGGGGCAAGTGTGCCATCAGGCGGAACCGGAGTCCTTCCGATTGCTTTCCCATCTCGAAGGGGCCCTCTGTTCGGGCACTTACTACTTGAGAACGAGAGTGGTCCAAGTCCAAAAATTGCAAATTTTTAAGATAAGAATGATTTTGGGATTATTTTAGATCGTGTGAAAGTTGTCTTAGTCGAAAGTTTGATGACAAGCCTGTAAGAGCAGGACTATAAGAAAATGCATTCTCCATAGGAATAACACTGGGGCCGACTGTAACATGTATAACTGGTGAGGACTCGGTACCAAAAGAGAATTTTATGAAATTTTTGAGTGTAAATTATGTGTTTAATTCATACAAATTAATATTAAACACAAAAATCAAATCCAAAAATTTATTTTTTGAAAAATTTACAAAATAAACTTTTTAAAAGTGCCCGAAATTACCGTAATTTAAAAATGCTACTCCTTCCTTATTTTTTATTGATTTTTATTATGAATTTTTATTTCATTTTTTAAGATAATATTCACATTCTCGTGATTTTTAATTTTTGTCTCTTCAAATGTCAATAAGTAGTTTTTAACATCCATTATTTTTATTTGTACTTTTGTACTAAAAATTTAATATATCTACAGGAGTTTTGGAACAGTAAAAAACATTTCTTAAATTATGCTTTTTTCTTTTGAAAAAATATCCTAAGTTTCCACTTTCTTCCTTTGTAAAAAATTTTGTAATTAATATATTTTAAAATGCAATGGTAGAGTTATTGAACAAACCTACTAATGCTGACTACAAAGATTGAAGTGATTTGAAACAATAGAAAAACCACCTTAGAATTTTAAATTATGAAAAAAATATGTTTTGAGAGAAATCCATTTAAAGATTAAAAACTATGCTTCAGAAAACTTCAAAACTTCTCACATTTCATCAGGAAACTTTGTAAGAAGCTTCTTATTTAACTCACTTTTATTGCAAAATCTCAAAATCGAAATTTTTAACCGAATTTTACTGAGTCCCCTTAGAAAACCTTCACTTACTCAGTACTAAGTCAGATTGACTCCATCCACTGTCCCTCTGCAGTTCACTTGCTGACTGTGCCGTTTTGGGACTTCACCTTGAGTTTTAGTATGGGAATGGGACGGGAGTTTTGTCCAGTCATAGTGTGACTTGCGTGATGATGTGAGTGTTGCTAATGGGTGGGTTTGGGTTTGAAACAATGGACATTTTTTAAGCGATGCTGGTATGATGTTTAGTTTGGGAAGATGGCTTCTTTGTTTTATTTTCACTGTCACCATTTTAATTTTTAGGTTTTTATTGGGAAACATCTTGACAATGACTAACCTTTTTTTAGTCTCTAAAATACGACTTAATTACTATACATGTAATTTATCTATTAGAGTAATTTCACGAAGATAAGGCATTTTATGACTTTTATGACATTTTATGACTCTTTTCTTTTTGTATGAGCTCTTGATTAAACATATAATACCTGAATTATTTTGTTCTTCCTTAAGTTTATGTTGTCAAAAACACTGGATTTAATAGTTGGTAGTACGCAATGTAAAAATTTCTGTTACTTTATTGTTTATTTTTTTCTACAATTTGTGTTATTTTTTTTTGTTGTTGTTTAGTTGTTTTTTTGAGGTAAATGCTCTAACAAATATTTGATAGAGGGGTCTAAATGGAAGTTCATACACTTTCATGTAGTTGTTGAAGGCGCAAAATTAATACCAAAAAATGTTTCCAAATAATAACAATAACATTTTTAGCGATTTTTTTTTGTTTAAAAAGAATGTATTACAAAAATAAATATCAAAAAAAATTACAAGGGATACACAAAACCAATAGAAGATAGACGAACACACATACACAGAAAAATAATTATTATAAAGCACCAAAAGATCACAGAGTTCGTCCTTGGTATCCACAGTACTTTGTTTTGGAAACGAAGCTGCGGTGACTCTACTTATTAGTTAATTTATATAAAATTTCAATTTCATTGTGTCTTGACATAAGTTTATATAGTCCATATTTAAATTAAGTTTTATAATATGGTTTAAGCTAAGCTAAAATCCATATAAGCTACCTGTGCATATACCTTTCAACTATGTCGCGGCAATAATGTTTACTGGCGATTTTAAAACATTTTTCAATTAGTGTAATTCACAGAACACGATTTACTATGACTTTCTTAAATTCATGCTAACTTCTTATTGTACAATAGTGAATTATGTATTCACTAATAAAATATTTGTTGCAGAAAACCTTTAATTTTAGTTACTTCTATGAGAATGAGAATATTCTCGAAAATTCACCGCTCTGAGAATATTCTCCAAAAGATTATTACCGTGAATTTCTCGACTCTGTAACCATTACATCATTGCTTCCACAATCACTTAATTAATGGAACATCATTTATAACTTTTTATCAGGCTTTCCTTAACACCGCACAGGATCAAATTACATTTATGCATTATCTTAATTTCATTCTTTTGCGAGAAAAAAATTAATTTGATTCGAATCAAAATAAATTAGTTTGTCGCTTATCTAATTTCAGGTGTCTGTCTTCTTTTTTCAAAAACTTTGCAACGATTCTTGATATAAAGCATTCGATTTGCGAGATAATTAGAAAGAAAAATTAAACGAGGGAAAATTAATGTACCCAGTTAGGGAAGTGCTGTTTAGGTAACGACTTTATCTCTTCATCGTTCAGACATTCTGTTTATTGTATTTTGCTTCGTGTTAATAAACATAATACTTTCCCACATTCTCTACATTTTTCCATCAGTCCGGTAATTCAAACTTCTCTACCTTATTTGGTTATGCCTTTCTCCCGCCCATTTTCTGAAAGATAATATTTATTTTCATGTGATTTTTAATGTTGCTCTCTTTAAATGTTGACGAGCATTTTTGAAACATTCATTTAATTAAAAATGGAATTTCATTACATTTATATATTTTTTTTGAATGGGACACTGATTTTCGTTGTGACTGTCATCATTGATATCAGACATAAACGTATTTTTAGAGGGATTGCTAACTGTACCTACTAGTAATTTTTTTTTTACAGAATGAAGCTAGATTTTAAAAATCTAATTAGGAAAAATGCATTCGAAGTTCTTCTTTTCTTTAGTTTCTTTTGAATTTGTACACGAATATAGAGATTATTCTCAGGTAGAATTCATAGCATTAAAATCATTAGATTTTATTTCTGGTTCACTTACTTCTTTTTTAAATTGAAGTTAAAGTGTCTAAAAAATACATAGGAAGTATATCGATAAAAGAACTGACTACAGGTGCATCAAGATAGCTCTACAATTCAATCAAAATTTTCTATTAAAGTATAAAATTTAAACCAAGAAAAAAATTGAAGAAAATAGATTAATAATTCGGTATTTTGATAACCTGATATCATGCTCTTATTTTTTAACAACGGGAAAAGGATCTGCTTTAAGAATGATTGAACTGAAGATGCCCCGTGATAAAATCTGTCCCTGTGCTTTTTTGTCATGTTTCATTTTTCCCTATTTATTTCTACACCTAACTTCTGTTTTTTTAAATCTCACAAAGTACCTAGTTATTGTAGCATTTATATCAACCACCTTGGGTTTTTTGTACATCCGAGTTCCTGTGGGTACCGTTTTAAGATTGAACCTGCAGTTTTCAATTTATTATTTTACCTACTATGATAGCTGTTAATGTCCCATATTGCCCTTGTCATACGCTGCTCATAAAAAAACTTTCACACTCTTGATTACGCCTTATTCCATGAAGCCCTATATAAAGATTTAACTCATCAAGAGTACGAATCCTGACCATTCAAAAAAAAAAAAGAAAGGGCATAACTATTTAGTGTGGTTCTTACCAACCGTTTCCCATCAGCCCTGACAACTTCCCCGTTAGTTAGTCCATGTGCTTTATTTCACTCTCTTTCTCACATGATCCTCTGATGAACATCAAGTTACCAAGGTTCTATCTCTGTTAATATCAAACGCCATAAACCCCTAACGGACGCCTCGAGCTTTCATGCGGCTGGATAATGGGCCAGATAAGACCAGCCAGAACCTTTTCCACAGCAATCTCCACCTAGCTATCTCCCTCACGTACCGAGTTCATACTATCATTCTTCCACCCTCTTCTACGAGTGCCGACTTTTCATTGAGGCCGGCCGCCATCTTTTTTATTATTACTGTTATTATTCTGCAGAGGACCGTAGGGAGAGTATGAGCTTGATCGCACAACTGCTGCAACCTTATGGGGTTATATACAGAGAAAGGAAAAAGAAATTTTAGCATTGATGTCCATGGAGGAAGGTTTTCTAGGTATAAAAGGGAAAAATAATATCTATCTGAAAAAAGGTATTTTTCAGTTAGTTTGGTCATGCTTTTTTATTTGAAAATTGAACTGATTTGAATAACATACGATTCATCTGTTACAGTGATTCCAAAACGTTTTGTGTCACTTTCATAGGTGATAAATTCGTAATGAATAACACTTTTTAGAATTCGAGAAAGATATTTAGGTATATTGCACTATCTAGAAACCATATCTAGAAAAATCCATACCTTTGCGCAGCACTTTGAGAGGATACGTGGGTCAGCAAGTACTCCGTGAAGACGAGTAAGAAACCCACTGATTTTGCTCATGTTTATGGCAGAAAATCGTTAATTTGGTAATTGAACTGCGAGTTGGATAATCTGGACCTTAGTGTGCATCTTCAGGACTATTTTCCTAAATAATCTTTGTTTTAACTGGATTTTAATAATTTAATCTTATTAAATAAAAAGTGTTTTCACCTAGCAAGTACGGAACTACCTTATGCCATACTTTTTTTCTAACTCTTGAAGGTCGTATATAATTATAATTGGTCGAGAAAGATCCATACTATTTTTTGCGTGGCAACAATCCGGCAAACAAACCAATTGAATTAATTACAATTAAATAAGAAAGCTTAAAATGATGTTAATTTGCTGGATATGTATTGCTGCACGATCTTCAATTGTTTCTTAAGTAATATATTATCTCTCCAAGAAGAACATTTTGTTTATTTGGCTCTATATTCAATTAAACATCTTTATTTTACATCCACTACTATTAAATCTTACAAGTACTTCCTCAAATTCTTATTAGAAGACATTGCGATGGCGCGATCGCTTCACCGGAGAAGAATAGCCGGTGTGCAGTCTATTCCTTCCAACTCCACATGAGAAAGGGGGCCCCCAAGAAATAAGGTTCTGACGTCTAGTATCTGCGATTTATAGGGATTTTATCGTCTACTCAGTGACGGGAGGGCCTCCGAGGTGTTTCGACATTTTAAGTTACAATGGGCGAGATGGAGACATCTGGAGGGTCCGACTTCGTTTTTTGGTTCTTTTCGAGGGAGGGTCCATTAATCCTGCCTTGTAAGAGGATTGTGAGGGTGAGAACAACATCTGTTATATTTTAACGTTGGTGGCCGCCTTTCAACGCTATAGCTTGTTGCGAGCCCTGATTCTTTTCTGCTTCTTGAAGAGTTTAGTGGTGGACTCCTGATGGTGCTGGTGGGTGGTATTGTTGAAACTTTTACGACGTTTTCTGTGGAGGGAGATATCTCATTTTGTAAGAGTGGATTTTGGAGGTGAGTTGTATGGAATGCTTCATGTTTTCTCTTCTTTGATGTTTTTGAGTGATTCCAAATTCGAAAAGATACTTGACTCTACATACAGCAAGGTTGTTCAATGTTCAACCTGTGGTACACTGCATTGTCAATATTTCAATGTTGAATGCTTTCTGTTATGTCACTGGTTCCCAAACTATTTTGGACGTGGAACCCCCCAATTTGTAGCCAATGATCGCGGGACCCTGAATATTTTTTAATCAACGACTTTTCAAAATTTAATATCTTATATTAAATGAAACAAGCCAACTTAATGTTAAAAAAGTTGTGATTAAGCGAGTTCCAAGAACCATCAGGGGGGGTCTGTGGGTCCTCCCCCAGAAAAGTTTTGGAAATTTGACTATAAAAAGAGGGTTTTAAATTGCTTTGATACACCTAATCCGAATTTCGAACATACATTTTTAAGAATTTAATACATATTTTTGGTATGATTTGCATTTTGATGAACTTAATAAAAAAAACACCATTCCTATTGTCCTTAAGGAGATAAAATTTGTCACGTGGAACCCCTAAATTTTTTCGTCGTACCCCAGGGGGTTCCATGGAACCCACTTTGGGAACCACTGTGTTATGTTAAGCTATTGAATTTAACTTTTTCATCCATACACCATACTTGTATAATATACACGAACGCGTGAACGGCGTTCACAGAAAATTTTGCCCTTTGCAGAAAATTTTCTGCAAAAAAACTACAAAAACGTTTTTTTTTAGAAATTTTTCTGCAGAATTTATTTTTGATCGATAAATTTTTCTCTGCTAATCCCTGTCCTTAGGATTTTCTCAATTTTGGCCCTTTTATTGAGTGGAATTTCGCTATTTTGTAAGTCTTTTTCGAATTCGCTGGCGAGTCTTCACGCGCGCTCACCCGGTAAGTTTGCTTCTTCTCGTGTTCCGATCGCAATGCGGAAAAACAACTTTACCGCGATCAGACCAGGATTCATCATTGTGTCTCCCTCAATTCTCGCTGATGTTTTTAAGGCTTGTTAACACTGAAATACTGATTCCCAGCGTTTCAATCGTAGCAACTAGAGCTTATATTTCAATTCAGCTTTATCACATCCTGCTGAAGATGTTGATTGAAATTTATAAATATTTTTTAAAATCTATAATCAAAATATTAGATTGAATAGATTGATTCCAAACATAAATTTTAAATAAAATAGTTTGGGGAAAAAGTATAAGATAGTCAGGTAGCACAGATAAAAATAATTATGGTACCAATTTGAGTATTTAAGAACGAATGTTAAGATTTCAAAATGTGTAAATTCTTGCAGAAAAGTTTTCGGAAAAAATTTAAGTTTGCAGAAAGGTTTTCATTTTATACAAGTATGCCATACACAACAGTATCTTTTCATCTCTTAGATATTGAAAACTCGTAATTCCAAAAGCATGTTAATATAAAACTCTATTTAATCTTAAATTCCTTATTTTCATTGACATCATTAAATTTTATATGTGAATATCAAACTTTAAATGGCACTGCTAGTTTAATTTACTCGCTTCTTAATTTATTATAATAAAATTAATAAGCTTCATGTGTGACTCAAATGTTAATAGCATCTAGTTTCTTTTATAAAACCAAACTTTACTTCACAAATATGTTTTTAATTTTTTTAATAGACATTATCTTCCCCATTTTAAATCCTAAAACCAAACAGAACCAGTTATCCTAAACTTCCCAAAAGCGTTTCTCCCTTTTGAAAAACCAACTGAAAAACAGGATTGAACCGAACCGATCGACGTATTCTGACGGTTAAAAAGAGTTAAATACATCTTAAGCCCGGAGGAAACTTATAATTTCGCCTTAAAAGGAAAGAATTCCGAAAATGATCTCTCTTCCCAGTCTGTTCCTCTTTTTCAAACCTCCCGTGTGGTCCCTTATTATGGATTGGTACTCGGGGCGATTCGTGGCTTACTAAAGGTTGAAAGCCATAAGCTCGGAGCATTATCCTATTTCTCGCTACAAATCATTTATCGTGACCTCAAAAATCCAGCCATAGTGCTTTTTTCCTCCTCCTTCATCCTCTCCCTTTTTTATATCTTTACTCTTTTGGGAGCTCGCATTATACCGTAGTCCTCGATTTTAACCCCATTTTGAGAGGATCGTGCTGCGTTTCTTGGTGCTGTGTTGTACCCGTCGGTTCGAAAATTCGAAGCACTTACCCAATTTTTTTCCCCGGCGATTTTATTATACGTATTGAGAAATGCGATTGGTTGGATCGGTGATGCTGTTATTTAAGGGAAAATTTTTGCATTTTTTAGTATTTTTTGTGGGTGTTGGGAAAGCACAATTTAATAAATAGTTTGAAATGGAGAGAAAAGAGTTTATACGTATACTAAATGATAAAATTTGCCTTTTTAGATGATCAGCTGATTTTATACCGTTTTCAATTCGTGCGAATGGAATTTAGTGCTTTTCTGCACTAGCAGTTTTTCACGCTAAAATTTAGAAACGTCGTTAAAAACTGCTTGTTAAATTAACAGTTACCTACGTATATTGATGACAACAATGTAAATTTGGCTTAATTTGACAATAATTTGGCACAACACAGCTTGGCAATTTTTAACAAGATAAATTGATAACGGGGGAGAATTGTATCCAGAAATTTTAATTGATAGATTTACTCAAAAATGACTAAGAGGGAGCAGGAATTTCATAAAATGAGCTTCTTAACGTATTTCTCATTTCATATCAAAATTGAAAATTATATTAAATTTTGTTCAATAAAACCTTTGACGTTTTTTTTTTAATTTTATGTACAAAATGATCTATTTTCAAGCAGGAAGCTGCGGAAAATGTAATTTTCCCCGTAAAGCCGCTACTCGAAACCTTTTTAGAAATACCGCTAGCTAAGAGTAATCAAGGTTTAAGGTTTTCCCACCTTTACGTATCCTAATATGAGCAAATCCCAAGGTCACAAACAATCTGTTGCCCATATTTGACACTAATTACCATAACCTTCCTTCCGAAAACACCCCCCGAGCGTTCATCAACCCTCTCTAATAACACCCTCACTGCAATTTCACCCGTTCCAATCATCACGTTTTCTTGCCCTCGCCAAAGTTTTAATTAAAGTCGCGGGCAAATTAAATTACCCCACCCTGTAAGAAATTAACGTTAATAACGCTGGAACTCGATGCTGGAAATTCTATTAGGGTAAACGGGGAGAAGTTTATCATCAGGGTGGATTATAACACGGGGTCGGTGGGGGCATGCCGAGAGAGAGAGAGGCCTGACGTGTTTTAATTCCGGTGGTGTAACTCCGGTCATTCGTGTTTTAATTCTCGAATGCGTGTAATGAATGAGTATGTGAGAGTTTGTGGAGTGCTTGGGGATGTTTAGACGGGAGTTGGGGAAATTCTTGGAGGGATATACACTTTTAGTGCTGAATCCTCCGCAAAGTGTTTTTGGTGTTGTTCCGTCTGGGATGTGTGGTGAAGTTTCGCTGTCGGATTAATGCTTTCGGGCGTGTTATAATAAGTTAGGGATTTAATATGTAACTTTTAATGAGAGGGAGGATCTATTTGGGCTCAGATTTTTCTATTCTAATGCAATTATTTAGTTAAAGTTGACTCTCCATACACTGCAAACGCTCCACACAAATGTAAACACATGTATTAATACTTTTTTTTTGTTTCTCAAATTAACTTCCGTTGTGGTTTTTTTTTGTGTTGTGATATGTTCTGAATGTGCTTGGAAAGTGTCAGAAATGGTATTCTAAAAAAGTGTCAGAAATGGTGTTCTAAAAAAGTGTTGTAAAATGTGTTTAGAATCTGAAAGTATTCTTAAATTTGGATCGAAACTCTATATAAGAACACATTTTCTGACTCTGAATTTTTTTATTGGCACTTTTACAGCCCTATCTTTTTCTCTACAACACTTTCACAACATATAATCTTAACAGAATCACAATACAATCAAAACGCTTTTGATTAGAAGTGTTAATTATTGTGCTTACTTAGCGTTGCAAAAGAGTTTGCAGTGTAGTGAAACTTGTGCTGTGAATAGAGAAAATAAAAAATTTAGTTCACACACGTTTCTGAAATCAAACTTTCAAACTTTTTTCACTAGTAACGTAATCCAATAAAAAAGATCTACTGCTACACGTTAAGTTTTGCAGTAATAAGAGAGTTACCAACTCCGAATTAGAGAAAAGAAACGGAGATTTAAAATTCGAGTGCAGTTAAAAGGTTTGAAACTGTGACAACACAATGGGGAAGCACATAACTCCCCTGTATTGTGTGACGTGATTTAACAAGGGCCCTAATCCTCGGGGGTTTTGACTTATTCTCGTACCGACTCTCCCTAAGAAATATTTGAAAAACATTTCCTATGTAAAACTTCCTTTTTTTTGTTATCTTTTTCAATAAATTACCAAAGGAAATTCAGACAGAAGCAAATATTGATATCTGATGAACCCTTTTATTTCGTAACAATGTAACAGTGAGGAACTATTCAAATTAATCAGGTAATAATTATCATTTCTATGTGCTCGTTCTTGTATCAAATCGTGCCAGCTTTCCCCCTTTTATGTATTTCTTTCTTGTTCTTGTTGTTATTACCATTTTTTTAATTTCCATCCAAAAATCCATGATTTTATTTATTATTTTTTTACATCTGTGTTTACTGTTTAGGAATACCTTTTTCCATATGGACGAGCTGTGACTCCATCGGGATAGATGTATGAAGACTTGTTTTCCATTATTGTTTTAATTTTGTATACGCATATGATGAATATTTTGTGTGATTTACTCCACAATATGCCTCGTCTTCCCATCGCCCGTTTCTCCTCCTTTTCTCATTCAACTCTTCACATCCACCTCGATATCGAACTCGCAGATCGAGTATCGGGAATTCTTCAATGGGCGGGAGACGATCCGTAAAACCTCGCTTCTCTTTGATGCCGACTTCTCTCTTGTTTCTCTTCTCTGCGCATTTATACTTACTCTTCCGCAAATTGATTCCACCGATCGACCCTTTTCATTTATTTCCGAACGGTTCTAAAAATACTTGTTCCGTTCCGTCTGGAGATTCGTTTCCAGTCGTCTAAATGGGACGTGTTTCTTAACCATTGGTGTGTTTAGATTCATTACGGTATATCAGCATTTTAGCAGTGCTATTTATTGGTCAAATATTAAGTAATGAAGTGCAGCTTGTGCATTTTTAAATGCACTAGCATAAAAACTAGCATACCTAGCAAAACCTAGCAAGAACTAGCATATTTTCTTTGCTTGTACCAGCATAAATTTTAACCTGGGGACTGTCAAAAAGGTTCATAGAGGAAAAAAATTATTCTATAGGAAGTTAAAGGAACCAAGAGAAATCTTTACATTAAAGATATTCTATTGCTAATCTGGTAGGACTTAATTGCAAGTTAGAGTTATCATTACCTTAAATAAAAAGAAAAGGAACATTTATGTTTTTTTTTGTAGAAATGAAATCACTAACATGACCAAATTAAGACAAAAAGTGAAAAATTAAGAAATAAAAATGGTGGGAAAATTCTTAAGACAAAAAGTTAGAGGTATTCTGAAAACACGTTTTGAACACTTAATTAGTTCATCAATTCATAAGAGAGCACATAAATTAGTTATTCTATGTAAATACCTAAAAATTCAAAGATATAATACAACACCAGAAAGTTTATTGATATTCATTTGGAACACTATTAAAAACTTAACACATTCATCCGAAAATCCCCTATTGGCAGTGGAAATATATAAACTTGTCCGAGACAAATCGTGAACGCATTTGACAAAGACCTAAAGTTTCTAAACGAGAATCGATTTGAAACCTCTTAAACTAACCAACAAGTGTCTGGGTGGAGTAATGGTGCTAAGCGTGTGAACCATTGTTGTCTGCTTTTTTTTTAAAAGTATTTAACAAAAGAATTTTTCTTTATTCTTGAGCTTAGTTGTCTTGTTGGGGTCATTTATTTTCATAACTGTTGAGATGGTCACGGATTAGGAGCTCTTGGTAGGATTTCTCAAAAGTATTTTTTAGTTACTTGAAGTTATCTGCATTCCTTTCTAAGTTATATATCTTTGTTCAATGGATAATTTGTCAAAGTGTTTTGAATTTGTTCAGTAGTTGAGATTCGAGTTGAGTTTATATATCCGTTATTGTTTTTAGGGCTAAGTGATTTCTATATTTGTTGAAATGGATGTTTATGAAGAGTAGATGGCTTTGAAAAATGTTTAGAAAGATCTAAATAATATAAATTAGTTTTCAGTACATCTAGAGTCAGAAATTTTATCAATTGTTTCAATTTCTTATTTATTTTGACGTTTCAAGAAGTAATTTTTTAATGTGAAACTCTTTATTAAAATCAGGGTAAGTTTTAAATCTTTCCTTAAAAATGTAACTGTTATAGGTGTTTGAAAATGTGCTCTCTTCAAATGTCCATTTCTCATAATAAGAAAGTGTATTCATTTTTGATACTTTATTAATCAACGTAAATCACTCTTAATTTACATTTTTAAAACTTTGATGAGGAGTTCTCTTAATTTTTCACAGTAACAGATTTCTTGCTTCTCCTTACACAATGTTTCATACATTGGTTAGTTAAGGGTTTGCATAAATTACAATATTTCAAATCTCCCCAGTATAAAGTCAGTGGAGAAAGTATTTTTCAAATTGGCATTTTTTCTTTCGAAAACTAAAACCTAATATTTTCCGTGCTGTGACTCTCGTTTCTTCAAAACATCATTTGCATCCAAATAAAAAAAAACCTGAGAAGACACGTCTTTCCTAAAGGCTGCCCCACCATGTGCCAAAAGATAATCGCTATGGATGGGATTCCACATGGTGAACGTCTAGCGTTTCCGAAACTTTGATCATTTTGAAACTAATCGTAGCTTTCTCGGAAACGTCGAAACCTGTCATATTTCATGTTGATGTTCAGTTAGTTTCGTGCGAGATAGTTTCGCACTACTCGCCAGGCTATATTTAGAATTTTGGAATTGAGAAATGGAGATGAATTTCTAAGTCAGTGGCGATTCTTGACTAGTTTCTCATTCCGTCTGCCGTGTCAAGACAACATTTAAGTTTAAAATTATGCGGGATTACCTGTTTTGGAATAAATCATGTCCCGAGTCTTTTTAGCACATTTATTTATTGAGTAGTATATACATATATATATCATTTTAATACAAATAAAGAAAATTGTATATATGTTATGGGCAAAGTGATTAATCGGGCATCATTAATAATGCCCGAAGTGGAGGCGGGCAAAGTGATAAATTTCATTAATAAATTCCACTGAATTTATCACTTTGCCCGGGCATTATTAATAATGCCCGGATTTATCACATTGCCCGTAACGATATCTTCCATTTTGACATACATGTTGGTTGTTAAATAATATCCCGCTGTCTTTTCTGATGTCTTTAGGTTATATCACTCTTAGTTAATTTAAGAAATGAAAATAAAATCTATCGTTATAGTCAGTTAGACGGTATAAAATAATGTGACATCATCTTCACATCATCTACTTTGAAGAAGCTAATTGCGTGCACATAATAATTTCTCAAGTTTTATATTTTCCAGTCTTAAATTTATAACAATTCTATTTTAATTTTAGAAAATGAATTAATTTTTTTGTAGAATTTTTTATTTTTAGAAATGTTTTCAGTGCAGCGCTTTTATGAATGTTAAATTTTATAAAAATTTACCTTTTAAATTAATTAGGAAAATTCCATTGATATGTATGTTTATTCTACTGTTGTTGGTTTAAATTTTTGGTAGCTAAAAAATATTTACTACATAAGGACGTAAAAATGTTTTAAGCATACTTTCTAATTCCTCAAGATACCCAATACAAAAATTAGTATTCCTTAATTTAGGTATGGATTTCTTATTTTACTGCTTATTTTTTAATTAAAATAGTTAAACCAAAAAGTGAAATTGAGTTTTTTTGAGGAATTTTTAATTCATTACAGTTAGGAAAAATGTGTGTTAAATTTTTTTTTTTTACACGTTTGACTTTTTATTCTCTCCAAGACATTTGATTATTATTTTAAACCGAAATAATTCCCCAGGCTTTCATAGTTATCAGTTTTAAACCCTTAATTTAGGTGGTAATCGTTTGAATCTAAGACATGTCTATTTTTATCAAGACACGCTACTTCTCGAAAGGAAATTTTCACTCTCCTGAAGACTGCTCTGAAAGCACTAGTTTCGTCACCGTTGTTACGCATTGGTTGCGATAAATGTATATAATTTTCTCTTTGTCGGGGGTTCCTGACTGATTGATTACATAAGTGTTTCTAAATGCCCTAACGGCGAAAAACCTCTTCAGTATGCAAATACACTACACGTGTTACGAAAGGAACAGTGGAATGACCCTAACAGCTGGTTTCCTTTATGAAGTTTCAGTAATTGCCTTTTTTTTAATGAAATGAAAAAAGGAAATATCCCTGTATTTAATCAAACGTCTCTTGAGATTGGAGTTTATGAGCTGTTTTTATCACTGTCTGCGTATCTCAAAAAGAACTTGATAGTTTAAATGCTCTGGATGGCATTAAACAGCGTGAAATAATGACTGCTACTCAAATTTTTTAATGGAAACCTGCATGCATGTATGACATTTAATTGCAAAAGCTCTTACCAGCACTTGATGTGTTTGTTCTGTATTTTCATGTCAAGTTAGTTTGCTTAAGTGTGAACTATAGTGACGTTATCAAATTTATGTAAGGAAGTTTTTTACTTTTTTGTACTTAATATAGTTTTCTTTCTATTTTAGGTAAGTACGTCTTTGCTTGGATAAAGCTTTTAAACTCTGTCTGATGGATTATTTAATTCTTTTGATTTGAAATGGTAAGTTACTTTCGTTAGCTTATTCGCAAACACTGAGACGAGAAAATTACTACTATAGTAGTAATTTTCTCGTGAAGACTAGGAACACGAATTTTACTGTCTTTCGTTGTCTTCCAGACATATTATTTCAAAACAGAAAAATACCTAAGAGGACGTACCAAAATAAAACACGCTTCTATTTATTTTGATGCCTAGAGTTCATTTATATCTACTTTGAACATTGTTAGTTTGACTTAAACAATTCTTTCCGTTTTTTTTTTTAATTCTAATTTTGTGTCTGTGACTTTTCTTGGTTAATATTCCTTTTAGTAGGTTTACCTTTCTTTAAATATTATTTTACGGGAGAAAAATTCTTTATTAAGACTCCTACAGTTCAAGCTGATGATATTTTAATTTAGTCTTCACAGTTCACACACACCAAGAAGATTTGCAAGGTATTTTAAAAAATAAATCAAAAGCAAGTGTTAAAACTCATACCTGAATAATTTCCTTTCTTTACTCTTAGCCGTTTCGACCCACAATTACAGGTTACTTTTTCAATTATAATGTCAATTTCTGTCTGTACTAATACACATTTTAAATTTTATTTCAAACCACTTGCCCAACTATAATAGTTCAACCCATTAATCGACAAACCATAAATGTTTTCTTCGTCGAAAAAAATGTCTCTCATCCCCTAAACTTATCAGTACGGCACTATCCATATTTAATTACATGAATCAGAATCACATCACAGGAGTAAACTCGATGATTTAATAATTTCGAATTCTTCTCCCTCAGCGATTTTAAATCCCCAACAACAACTAGTACTACAACTCCCGAGAGTTTTCCAGACGTCTAGTTTCTGCCGCTTTAACCATATTCAACGCGCGTATACATTATTTATGAGCGTCGCGGATGAGCGATGTTCAACGTTTTGACAGCTTATCGAATAACTGTTCTCCGGACGACTGCTTTCTCGCGGCGTAGCCCCGCTTTTTGTACTAAAAAGTCGCACTTCCCTTCTTCAAGCCCTGTTGCTCGTATTTGAAACATGACGGGGCTCCTCCGTTGTGCCATAGGTAACGGTGAGCTTGTTGCTTCGATGAGTTTAAATTCAGCGTGCTGTAGGGCACGTACCCTTCCGCTAGTGAAATGACCATGACCGATAGTTATTCTTTGCACTGCGAAAGCTGTTTTAAAGAAAATTAAGTGCTCCCTTATAATTTATTTTCTTAGAATATTCATTCATTAAGCATAAATCAGATTGCAAATTATTGGTAATTTTAGAATTAACCATTAAATTCCACGCGGCAATAATTTTTATTGACACTAGTGAAAGGGTAAAATTTTTTCTAAAGAAAGAAAATTTCTATTTGAAAGCTTTAAATTGATAGTTGTTTTTAATATTTTTGCATAAGCATAAATCTTACTTATTTTTCTCAAAATAACAACTTTATTTGTAATGAACGTTGTAATTTATTGTTTCCATTAATTCCGTAAAAATTTTGGGGTGGCTGAGAGTGAATGTGAAAAATGAAATTAAAAGGAACATGAATCGGAGAATGTACATACTTGTTCATTTTCCCCTTCAAATCTGATCTTTTATAATAATTAGTATGGGTATTAATAAGTACTTAGGTGTAATGTTTTTTCTTTATTTTATCAAAGCAAATATTCATGTAAAAAGTTTGATGTAAAAACTATATTTTATAGTAACAACATTTTCGCTTGAACGGTTCTGAAGTCATAAATATTCAAAATTAAAATAATTTAAAACTAAATTTAAGCGAATCATTAAAATAGTCTGCAAAACTTACGACCCAGTACTATTATTTAACGACTTGTCAGCCTAACTCCCAATATTACCAATCAAACTACGTTTAGTTTATACGCGTTTGCGTACCAGCCATTTAAAAGCCAATTTCGCTTTCAACAGTCTGTAATTAATTTCTGGACCCCAAGAGAACTGTCATTCAAACACAGGTCCATTGAGCTGCTCACACGTTACTTAACGCCTCCTCTAATCGCAAATCTTGTGCCTACATGTGTGCTGTTTAGAAGAAAAGTGGTCTAAGTCCAAAATTTGAAATTCGCACAGATTTGAATCTTTTTTTAGATCCTTTATTTAGTGTGGCAGTTGTCTAATTCAAAAGTTCAATAATTGGCTTGTAAGGGCAGCCCTGAAAATGTATTTTTCATACGATCTGTTACAGAAAACATTGTTACAGAAATTATATGAAAATAAAAAAAATAACATAATACTTTATTATGCAAGGCTATTAACTTGTCATCTATATCTATAAAAGCCAAATACCACTGACTGACTGACTGACTGACTGACTGACTGACTGACTGACTGACTCACTGGTAAGTGACAAACACTCAACACGGAATCTCCGAAACTACTGGACCCAGAGGCTTGAAATTTGACAGAGACGTTCCTCTCAGCTATGCGACGCGCACTAAGAACGGATTTAAAAATCGAACGACTCCTTCCCTGTTTTTCGGCGCTTTTTCTACTCCGTTTTTCCCATTGAAATAGCATTATGCATTGTTGAAATGCGTAAATTGCAGTAGGTTTATTTCTCTCTTGAGGTTTCGTCTGGCCTCATTTAATCAAATATAATTTCAAAAATTTCATAATTTATAACAAATTAAGACGAAAAACACAGTGTAAATTTCTATTTCAAAATTATAACAATTTTCAGGAAACATATAAATTCAAATAATTAATTTTGAAACAACATTTTCCTTTATTTGTAATTTTATAATTTTTTTCTAAAATAAATATATTTATGGAAAGGCTAAAATAAATGGTTTCCATGGAAACAGA
This sequence comes from Tetragnatha montana, assembly GCA_963680715.1. NCBI lineage: Eukaryota > Metazoa > Arthropoda > Arachnida > Araneae > Tetragnathidae > Tetragnatha > Tetragnatha montana. The sequence continues at coordinate 35,305,899 of OY796685.1, forward strand.
GCTGAAATTATTTCATTGTTTCATGGGGCATGGTTTACTAGACTTATACATTCACTAAATTTGCTAAATTTTTATTGTTAAGTACTAGAAAACCGTTTTTACTAAGAAGTTGGCTATCATGATAAAAGGAAAATGAGATTTATCAAGCATTTTTTTATTTTGATAAAAATGTTTTTATTTTTGGAGATGTAGGATCATGCAAATAAAAATGGATTCTCTATCATTTTTGAATATAAATTAAATTAGGTATAGTTAAATATTTTGCTTTGGTGGCGGGAGTTGTTGACTGAATTACACATAGGAATTATTTTTTGATTAAATTAATATCATTTTTGGAAAAAGATAGAAACTTCATATACGGTTTACGGTTTGTAACATCCTGTAGGAAATTATTCCCAAGGGGTTCAAAGAGGGTTGCGATTTTTACTTCCTAAGTTATTATCAAGTGATTTATAAAAACCGAAGCGTAATTTTTGAAAAGGACATCGGAAATACTTCATAGAAATTTTGTTTAAGATTTTAAACTATAAATTTCAAAAGACTGATGATTTGAATTGGATTGTTCTTTTACAGCCACAGTAAAATGCGGGACGGGATACGTTAGGGTATATTTTCACAGTAAGAAACCGGGATGAAAAAGACGACGGGGACGACGGGATGATAAGTGATTGCTAACCAGGAAAAGAAAAACCATATAACTCAATAAACCTGATGATTTAAATTGGATTGTTCTTTAACAGCCAAAGTTAAAAGCGGGGCGGGATGAGTTAGGATATATTTTCAAAGTAAGGAACCGGGAAGAAAAACACGACGGGGGTGACGGGATGATAAGTGACTGCTAATCCAGAAAAAGAAAAGACATATAACTTGATAAACCTGATGATTTCAATTTGATTGTTCTTTACAGCGAAGGTAACAGCCAAATTTAAATGCGGGACGGGATGAGTTAGGGTATATTTTTACAGTTAAGAACTGGGATGAAAAAGACGACGGGGACGACGGGATGATAAGTTCCATAAAAAGAAAAGGCATAAAACTTGAAAAACTTTTTAAAATATTTATGAATTAACTCAACCCGTGCAAGGCCGGGTAAGTCAGCTAGTTTTACTTTATAAAATGCTTTTTTTTTCTAACTCTATTTAAAACTACTTGCTTAAAGTTTAAATAATATCTTGCGTAATTGACAACTGGATTAATATTTTCAATTTAATATGGAGTTAAATTATCAATTTATAATTTTTTTAAATGTTATTCCTAATATTTTTTTAGAAATTTTCCTTTAGAAGGTGTATTTAGAGAGATTCCAGCATTCCTCTATCATGGCTCATGTACCCCCCTCATGGGGATACATGGGGGGGATAACACTTGAGCCACAGTGAAACGAAAAAATGGTCTAAATAAAAATAATTATCTCTTAATTTAACAGAAAAAATATCAAACAACACCATATATCTTTGAGCTGTAAATTAGTTTAAAAATTATAAAAAATTAAACTGTAAAAGTGGCTCAAGTATCCCCACTATCCCCTACACCTAATAACGATCAGATGACTTAGCCAACTGTAACTCTGAGCATCTCATTTGCGTTACTAGTATTAGCTGGGTATTCGATTCCGCAGAAAGCTTATGGAGGATTTTCCTTGACATTATATATTTGCCGACGGACATTCAAATTCACTTGATTTCGAATTGTGAAGCTAATGAATTGAGAAGGATTGATTCCGAATGTCAGTTTTATTTACGATGTGTCCCTCCAAACTGGCTGTGTGGATATTAGTAGTATCGTCAGTTTGAAACTCGATGTGTATTCAATTACTATTTCCATCATAAATGAATGCATTGGATTTATATTAAAAGCTATGTGTGATTTGAACGGAGCAGATGGAATAACCGTGTCACTCTTTGGGTATTTATGAGAACTGACAACTGAGAATATTTCTGTGAATTAACTCAGAATTATTGTTTATATTTCATTCGAGTTATTTCGTTATTTTTTCTTCTTTCGTAGGTTAAGAAAAAATATTCTGTTTTTTAAATTTTAAATATTTTTTCCGGTTTCGTCCCATATCATTGAAATTAAAGTGTGAGAATTTTTAGAAGCAATAGGTTTGTCATGCAAAATATAAAAAAAACTACTCTACTAAGTTTTTAAATAACTTTTTTAAAGAAGTTAAAACTTAACGAAATTAAGTTCAAAATATAGTTGAAAACAAGGATTATTTTATTTACAAAGGATGCAAGATGAACTTGGAGATGAGGGTTTTTAATGTTATTAGTGTCGATTGATGATTATAAATCCGCGAAATAAAAATTGCGTTTTCTTGAAAAAATTAAATCTTGTATCAACTTTTTATAAAATCAAGTAAAGTATGCACATACATTTGCGTTATTGAAAAATTGTACATTACTTCTTTATTGAATTAAAATTTCTCAAATCAATTTTGCATCCATCTTCTACTGAATCTAAAGAAAAGGTACTATGTATAAAAGGGCCGCGGCCACTCTCCGAAATTAACTGCTTTAAGGGGTTTTAAAAATTGCCTTTGTGACCCTCTCCTCTTATGTTATTTTGAAACTAAAACTAAACCTAAAAACAACATGGTCAAAAATCTTACATTTTTTCGTTACTTGATAATAATAAGTTAACTCGTTTATTCTTGTTCAATTAAAAATTAGGAAGAAATGCCTCTTAGTAGCAGCACAGCGAAATATTTTCTAAAAACTGTGATATCATAAATGTTTGAACATATATCTCCCTCTGCAACATTGTTTCAATCCTACAAGACCCAAGACCCCCTCCTCCCTTCTAACTTTGTGACTTAATTTGTTAATATTACCTTCTGAGAAATGCCTTCCGAAATATACGCTCACAATATTACTCCGTTTAATTTCGTTTCTATACCTAAAGGGTTTAAATATTGACACCGTTGGAATTGTCAAAAAAAATTCCATAGTTTCTATGTTAAACGTTATTAATATAAATTCTACTATTACAATCTTAAATTTAATTTGTTTTATGCAGTTATTTCAGGGGCGTATATAAGGGGGCGAGGCCCCCCCCCCCGAAATTTGGTTTGTTTAGGTGTACCAAAAGGAGTAAATACCCTGTTGTTTAGGGTCAAATTTCCAAAAAATTTCTGATCGAGGTCCTTCCTCCCTTTTGTACTTGGAACTCTATTATTCACGATTTTTTTACATTAAGATGCAAATCCTACCTATACATATACATATTAAAAGCTACATTGAACCTTTTAAATATGCATGGGAGGGGGCTTAAGGAATAATTTTGGGTCTTCTCTACCGGTGCAAAAATCTTCTAGCTTGGGCCTGGTACTAACTATTTGGCCCCCTCCAGAAATAAATTTCCTCCAATAGCGTATTTACCACGAAATTTGAATCAAACTGTACAGCAATATGTCATACCCATAATAGAGATCTCCAATTGCAGATCGTTTTCTTGGCTGGCTAGCTTTCAAGGCTATAAGCTTTGATTTTCGCATAATCGATGGATTTCGTGCGCCAAACCCGAGCCGAATATTCATATTATTACCGGCGTTCGTATTCGTCATGCGCCGCTGCCCGGGACCCACTGAGCCGTTGATTCGTTTAGAATTATTATTGTGATGGTAATTTGAAGACGTGCCGACCGATGAAAGATGGCTGGGCGGCGGTGGTGGAGGTTATTACGCCGTCTGGGAACGAAGTGGTTAGGGAAAGTTGTAATGCTTTGGGTGGGAGAAAGGGCAGGATTTAATGATTGTAAAATTGAAAAAGTTGTTTTATTTTAACTATTAGGGTGTTTAACCCTTTTCTATACCGAGCTTGTCTAACTGAAGATTGATAGCAGAGAAAAAAAAAGCCTTATATATCGTCATTATAAACTAACCCATCAACAAAACGGAAAGGTTTGACATTCCATTTTTATCGATTTGACGTTGTTATGAAGAGATAATTTTAATTTCGGGTCTGAGGTAAAAGCATTCTACCTCTTCCTGCGGAATATAACGAAATTTCCACTCGCCTAAATGTTACAATCTCGTTGTTTCCAACTGCTATAAAAATTTTCTAATTTTTCACAACTTGAAATATAGATAGTTTTTTTCTTCAAATGTAAAATTTAAATTCTTGATGCTAATCTTCAGTTTAATTTTCTTTTTCTTCCAAACTTCTACACATATGATCTGCACAAAACCACAGCGTAAATATTTTTTATACATTGCATTTATAAATTACTGTCATTCTAATCAGCTTATACAGTCCATTATATTACCAACCGTACGAAATGTTATGGTTTTTGTTTTGAAATATCTGGGAAATCAAAAATGAATTCTAGCCTTACAAATTTAGAATAAAGTTTTCAAAAGATCACTGGAAACTCAAAAATATTCTTGCCTATTATTCCAAAAGCAAAGATACAACCTGTCGTGACAGTATGAAACACCTATTCCAATCTTAGTTTCATACATATTCCCTCCTTAGAGATTCCGCGTCATCTCTTCAGTACATCTCCATAGCCACTTCTCTCTCCTCTACCCTCCACATAACTGTCCCCAAATGTCCAAACTTCTGGGACAACCCCTCCCCATTTTACGAGAACTCTCCGCTCTGGCACGACCTCTTCCATATTGCCCATTGAATAAATTCCGCGTTTAATCTGCCCATAATCCCCGTCCGTTTCCCCACATATTGTCACCGGACTATTTCATTTCGGTCCCGCCAAAGCATATATACCGCTTTATGATTCCATTGTCTCCGAGGCATTCTGCTTTTAAAGTGACATTTCCGACCAGAATTACTTCATATAAGCCCTGCCTGCCCTGCTGACGATTACTGTCCCCGATTGTGTAACTGGATTCTGGAACTGGAATGGTTCGTGGTTTCCGGATTGTTTTCCCATTTATTCCAGCTGGAATTCGTAATAAAGGGTGGAACTGGAATATTCCAGAAAGAAATATAGTTCGGTGTAAATAAGGAGTTAAGGGTTTCATTAATGTTTCCGCTACTTGAACGCTTGGGTGGTTCAGTGGAATTCAGTCCAGTAAAAATTAAACTGTTTATTAAATCTTTAAAATTATAATTAAGCGAGATGTCAATCATCAGAACTGATGAACAGTGAGTCAGAGTAGAACATGCAGCAGCGCCACCTGGAACTTATAAACTTCTAACAAACGTTGCTTTGCTGAGGAAATTTTTCGTAAAGAAATTTGGTTCGATGTCAATAGGGACTTAAACATTTATATTTCTGTACTTGAGAAGAAAACTATAGTTTCTACGACACGCTTTTACGTTGAATTCTATCTAAAAGATTCGGTTCAAGTTGGCATTTTTTGTTGGCATATTTTATTGCCAAGTGCTAAAAATGCCGTTTCCTGAGTGAAAACAGGCTTAATTTAAATTTTCGACACTTGAAGACATTAAAAAGTCACTGTAGTTTGTGATTTGAGACCGATCACTCCACTTAGTGCTCAATCAGATTGTAGGATTTGCCATAACGATGCGATGTAGATATACTTGTGTTCTCAAGAACAGAGTGTCATTTTCAGATAGAATATTTTTACCATATCTTGAGGAGCCTAATGTTTTTCTTACTCTACTTTCTTTTATGTTGAAAATTAACCACTAAAGTATAGTTTTGAAGATTTCTTCAGCTCTAGAGGGACTGTGAAGCATCATAGATCCCCTATTTTTCCCATAAATACTGGAATTGTTTCGTAAAATGTTTGAAACTAATTAACTTGACCTCGGTGTCATTTCCTTTCGTTATTTACAGTACAATTATATATTCATTGGAGTAGAACGCTTGTACGAAACCACACACAAAATAAATCGTACGCACTTAATTAATGTAAAGGTCTAGATCACTATCAGTTTACCCAGATGTGTTGAGTTTGTTAGCTGATGTCCTAGCTGGAAAGCAAGAATGCAGCATGTTGCAAGGTTTTTATTTACGTCGCATCGTCAACGCGGAGAGAACTCGGTGATTCCAGGAACAGGTGAAGAAATAACTACTTTTCAGCGTATTTCGCTCTGTATGCCCAACTCCAAGTTGAAACAACACTGTGGTTAGAGCAGCAGACTATGGGAGATGATGATTCTTTATTATTTTCCGCGGATGGCTTATCCATGTAATTGTGAGTTACTGTTGAGCATTAGATTCTTGTCTGGCAGGAAACGTATGATTGCACACGCGTACTTCGTTGTGGTGCATTCACCTATCATCTTTTACCGAGATGGCGAAGAGGATCAGGAGTATCATAAGTCAGTTGGAGTAAAATGTCTGGGAAGGAGTCCTTAACCATTATTATTCTTTTAATATAAGTGTATATTTTGTCTATCATCTGAAAACTTGATATGGAAACGTCCGATATCTGATGCGTTTTGACGCATCGAAAAATTAAATTTGTTGTATTTTGCACAAACACCGGTTCTTATTTTAGAGGAAATTGAATGTTTGAAAATACTTTACCGTCAATGCAGAAAAAAAACTTTGTAAGAATTCAAAATATTCAATATATGAAGTGAATAAATGTAATTCTCTTAATGAAAGGAAAATAAACTACATATTTCAAATGACAGCATCCATCGTGTGATTTTGATCATCGCAGAAATAAATTCATGAAACTTTCATTTAACTTATTTTCCAGTGAATAAACATAATTTCGAAGATAAATATTTCTCCTTGGTCTAGTTATGCCATCAAATCTGGTAGCATTTTTAGAATTTTATGATGCTCGGTCATTACGTTTAAATAATTTAAAAGCTTTGTTTTTATTTAGAACCGAATTTTTCCTTCGCTTAGAATTTCTTTTAAAAATTCCATTACAATTCCTTGCACTTCATAACATAGAAGCTACCTAACCTAAAAGCAGCGGATTTTCTTAGTGCAAAACAAAGATGTCAAAAAAGTTTGAGTTGTTTGAGTTCAAATTTTTACTTTCTGATGGATCAAAACAGATCACAAATGTAAATGTCACACATATGTCAAACAGATCAGAGTCTTGTTAACTGCATTTGTTTGGAACACTCCATCTTTGCCTTTTCATGTCCATAAATTCGGTAAAAAAAACAACGTCAAGTTGTTTGAAATGTTTTTCCTTTTTTTTACGAAAATCTTATACTACAGATATACTATAAGGCTACAATGTTAAATCATTCAATTTCAAAATGTATATTCTCATTATTTTCCTTTATAAAATATCCTTTTTCAAATGAAAAATGGAACGTAGTTTTTAAAAGGATATTAAATTCTATTCGGTAATCCTTGTTGCAATGTTATCAAAAAGACGTATAAAAATTCAGCGTTTCAAACTTCATGCATTAAAAGAAACATTCTAAGATGTTTTAAAACTTTTTATATTGAAAAGAAATGAATAGAAATGTTTTGAGGAATTCCATAGAAAAAGATTCCCATTCTCCAGTTATTGAATTTCCCGTTTTAAAGTTTGACTTCTTTCAAATAAGAATTTTTTAAAGAAGCTTAGGATGTCTGAAAAGACACTTGTATTAGGTCGTTAGTTAATCGATTTTTAATGCATATAACTAGTATAAGAAAATGTATTTAAAAAAATTATTGTCATATATGTAGCGTATTTTTGGTTTAAGAAGAAAATGTTTAATATTCTTGAATTCTTTCAAGTAATAATTAATAATTATATTCATACGTTTTCTGCTAGATAATTAAATTTTACTGCCTTTAACTTATGATGTGTTAAAAAAATTGGTTACATACCCGAACTATTTTTAAAATCAATTCATTCGCCCACAGAGTCAAAATGTAATCTTACTTTAAACCATAAAAACTAATTTTAATTTAGTTTTAAATATGACTATTTATGATTAAATATCAAAAAGAAAGAAAATAAACATGTGATATGATGTGTTGAGAATAAAACTAATATAGCCATATTTACATTAACCCCCTGGTTACAGTTACCCCATTTCACCCTACATTTAGATATTTTGTATTTGTTCCTCTATTGTTGGACTATTCGAATGAGTAAGCATAAGCAAGTTCTATCATTCTTGAATTTTACTCTTCCTATCCTACTGTAAAACCCTTGGGTTACTTTAATACCTATTTATGAGATAACGTTTATTATAGAGTGTTAAAAATTGTTGACAGCTAATTAAACATTTTTCTGTTAGTTAAAGCCTAATTTCTCTCAAAGAATAAGGCTGCATTCGCGACTACTTCTCTCTCGGTCAGAGTCCGCTTTCTTTTCTTGTCAGATCCTAGTCCATATTATAACCTCACACCATTCATTGTTTACTAAATCTCCATTTGGGTCAAGTCCATCTTTCAATTCGGGGGTCCCGTTTAGGGATACAAGAACGCAACATGCCCCTCCCAGCATTCCTTTTCGTGCCGAGAAAATATCAATCAACTTCAGTCTAAAACCCCCTGAGCGACTTCCTCAAAACTTTTCCTCTCAGAAGCGGCTTCTGTTCTCGACCCATCGCCCCATGGGATTTAATTAGCGATTTCTCCAGTTGGAAAAGAAGCGGCATTTCCTAAAAATGGAACGACTGGGGCAACCAAAGGGAGTAATTTGAGCGACTTCTCGTTGACTTCATGTTTAATTAATATCGAGAACTAATACTGGTGTTGTGAGGACCCCCTCTTGCCATAAGGTTGATTAATTGTCTTGGGAGTTATGCGGTAGCGATGTGAGTTGTTCGGTTTGACTGTTACGAGAGGTCAATTTATGTAATAGCTTATATCTACTTGTGTTTTGGGACTTGTATAAAAATAAGTATATATTAAGGTTTATGCCTCTCATTTGTTCTCTTGCAGATGAAGTTTTTTTTTATTGTATTAACTTTTTAATCAACCGAATAACCTGCCTAAAACGTATTAATTTGCCTCGAGGATTATTTTTGACAGTTAGCGTAGGGAAACCGAAGAAAACTTGCCAGTTTCTTTTTATTTCTCAAGTGAGGCCTATTCTGGCCCATTTTGTATCAAGTATCAGGCCAATCTTATATCAATACTGTTCGGTGGCAATAAGTTTAACAAAATCTGATTTATTTCTCAAGTGAAGTCAATTTTGACCAATTTCATGGAAGATATATGACCAATTATAGATTTTTTTTGCAATTATTTAACTATTTTTCTTTATTCATCTTTTTGTAAAGGAAAGGAAGCAATAGCAAACGAATATTGGGTGATAGATTAGTAAACAACTTCATTCACACCCATTCACACCATTAAAATATGAAGTCAGGATAATACACTTTGCAACTTCTTTTATATGAGTGCTTACTAACTATTTATTTTCTCCGTGTTCTCCTCCTAGTTTAAACCTTTGTAAATTTGTTTTAAATAATCGTGTTTTCCACAATTACAAATAATTATGATACAAGAACTGCTGTGTAATTTTTTTGCCATGTTTTCTTCAATTCCATCTTATAGGAAATAGAATAAAAGGAAAATCCATCGCGTGGTTCGCAATCCGATTTAAGAGCTTTCGACATTCGATTCTTCGAACGAGTCCAACCAAACTCGGTATCACAAACGGTCTTTTCCCCCCCCCCCAAAAAAAAAAAAGATTCGAAATAGAATCGCTTCCATTCTCGGAGAAAAGAAGACGACCATACGAAACAAAATCCCCGCCGTTCCATCTTGACCGGTCGCTTTCGATGATGACCGTTCCACAAAAAAGGAACATATAGAGAGAAAACGTCCGTCTCTTCTATGTAACTTCGTGACAGTCCCATGGCTCGCGTGAGGGAGGACAAAGACGTTCTCCGTGAAATATCGTTTGCTAGGGATTGCGGGAAGACATCACAAATCTGACGGCGTTCATTCTGCCGACGTCTGGGAAGGGATTCGATGGCCTTTTCTGGAATCACCGCAGCGTTTCCTCTGGGCCCGATTCCAGGGAATTTCCAATACTAGTTTCGGAGAGATACGCACGATTTCATTGTTTTCCGATTGTGGATAGGAAGTGGTGTGTAGTGTTTGGTTTCTGTTGGTGAGATTTAATGAGAAACCGTTTGGATGATATGCGAATTTTAGGAGTTCTCGTAGGAGAAAGGAATTGGGGGCAGAACTAAGCGAAAATAGAAAGTGTTTGAAATTGTATTCGTTCAGTGTGAATTTTCTCTGTATTTGTGTTTTGGTGACCACACTCACTCCTCAATACTCGACAGAAATCTTTCCTGACCCTATGACGTTCCTACGCAGAAGTAGAAACTGCGTAAACAGAAAGCCTGTTGAGTTGCTAGGGGGAGGTTTGGTACGCAAATCGTGATAAAAAGACGCTATATATAAATGCATGGGTTTAACAAAATAATCAAATATTTAAATTGACGTTCTTCATTTCACTCAATTCAAACACCGCGCTGGGAACTACTTTGTCTGTTAGTGACAGACGTCATAGGGTCAGCAAACGTTGCTGTCAAGTATAGTAATATCTTATGTTGTAAAAAACCAGCTGAAATAAATAATTTTCCGAGGTATATTATTGAATTGTATGTCTTTTGGTTTCCTGGGATTCTGGGAAAAAAAGATTTCACTTGGTTTCTGCATTATTTACTGTTAATAAAATTGAATGTATTTTTACAATCTTTTTAAAGAAACTATATTTCACTTCGTTCGTCACATTTTTTTTTAAGAAACTCACATTACTAGTTTGACAGTGATATGTATCGATTTACAGATAATTTTTTTAGCAGAGCCATCTGACACGTAATGAAAACTAACTTATATGTATTTAGTAAACATTGCTTCTAACAGGGGAAACTAGCTTTTTCACAAAAACATTTTGCCTTCGATGAATTTGAAAAATAAATCTCATCAAAAATTTCAAAATTTTCAATTCCAAGTGATAATGTTTTTCTCAATCCATAAATAAACTGTTTCAATTAGCAATATATTCATCATCAGATTTTTTTCTAAAGATGTTATATTTGAAACGCTTACTTTTAATGTTTTTATGAAACACTTTTTCCTTTTATAAACATATTCTGGTTGAAATACATATCTTCCCGGTCAGGTTAGGCCATTGAAACCAGTAACATAGCCTGCAAACAAAACTAATTAACACTTGTTCATTTTCTTTCACTAAACAACTAGTCAATCGCTGCCCTTAGGCCTAGACAAATCACTCGTTGCATCATGGATATCAGGTTCTCCTTTCAACACTTCCAACTTCAGTGGGCGTCGCTGAAATCCCAAGACACATCTAGAATGTCAACCAATAAAAAAAAGCAGACAAAGCTCGCGAACAATAATTAAAGTATCTATTTCTCTTCTACTTTCGCAAGAGAAAGGCACCGACCTACACGGAAGAGCAAGCTCAAAGTTTTGATGATTAGAATCGATATTTCTTGGTATCGAATACTTCTATTTCTTTAGCACTCGATAATATTCAATAGTACCATATTTTTCGGGGCACATATTTTTTAAATTACTTAAAAAGTAATACTTAAAATTTTTTATTACTTAATTATTAATTTAAATTACTTGCGGACCTGGAAAAAGTGCCCTAACCTACCAACCTGGTTCGGGGGAAGCCCCTGCCAGCTCCATAGGAGCAATACATTAGGTTCGGGTAAATTTTATTAGGTTCGGGGGAAGGTTACAGCTTTTTCCAGGTCCTTTTAAAAGTAAGGGATACTCGAGATCAAATCGTAAAATCGAAAAAGATTTTAAAAAGTGCAAATTTATGTAAAAATTTAACCCGATTTTATCAAACCTTTTCATTATTCAAAATAAAGGTTTTAAAAAGTATAATACTTATTATTTATACTAAATGGGAATTTATCAGCTTTAAATAATCTGTACTAAAAAACTACGAAAAATAAACTATAATTACGCTTTTGATACTTAGATATTTATCAATAGTTAATATAAGGGTTCGCCCAGAATTTCTTAGAATATTTTTAAAAGTAAAAGCTGTTGGGCGTTGTCGGATTTCAATAAATCTGGGTGAAGTGTGAAAATAAGTTCCCAAAAGAGAGGTTTTAACATATTTTAGTTCGTAAAAGTCACTTTGGTATTGCCATTATATTATTAAATATGGACCAGCTTAAAGTTCGTAAAAATGTGAGTGTTCGTAAGAAAATCAAGCATCGACTGTGTATGATACTCATTATTCAGAACATCAGTACCTTTAAGTACTCGATACTGAAGTATCAATACCTTAAAAATATCGATTTTGACTAATTCCATCAAGGCTTTCTTCTTGCTTCGTATGGCAGGGACCAACAATAATTACGAAATGCGGGACAAGATGGGTGTGGGCGGGACATTTCCTGTCCCACCTCACACGCACCCATTCGTCCCACGTGCGGACGGACACTTTGTTGTTTGCGCTCGTGAAACAACGGGAATGGGGAGTGGGAGTGGTGCTTGCCGATAAAACCTCTTTTTTTTTGCTGGAGTTTTTTTTTTTATGGTGGTCTTTGGGATGGCTGGTGTTGAGTAGGTTCGTGTGGTCTTTTTAGGTGGTTTATGGGGATGGTGGGGCAATGCACTTTATATATGAATTGGTTTGGTGGTGGGAGTGACTGAGATCAGGTTTGAGGTTGGGTTGACTGTGAAAGTGGACTTTCTTGCGGAAAAAATATGTGTTTTTCTTTTTCTATTGATGGAACCTTGATAGTTTCGATTTATTTTGTTTTTCTCGGGCGATCTTTAATTCAGTATAACCTTATTTAGTATTAGTACTTCTAATTCGTACTATGTACGAACTTAAATGATGATCTCTTCAGCTTTGACTAATTCTAGTTGACTCATATATGGTTAGAAAGACTAAGCTTTGGCCACAAGTAGTAGTTTTTATCTTTGTATAAATTTTCTTCAATGGTCAGTGGTAAGTGGTGAAAAGTGTATTTTTATATGTAAATGAAGTGGCATAATGTATTTGGATTATACTATATTGTCACCATTAAACCTTCCGTAATCTGACATGAAAAAATTATCAAATAATTACTAGGTTGTTAATACTTTACTTGCTTTTGACTAAGCATTTAGTTTACCCATACGATTTCTATAGTATCCAAAAGTTCCTTAATTGTAAACTACCCTGTTTCCAAATTTTTTTCCAGTTAACAAACATTATACCAATATAAAAATACCAATATAAAAAATATATCAAGAAAATGTTCTTTATTCAGTACGTATTTAGAAACAGGATCTTCTACGTGTGCTGCCTTTTCGACTTTACAAATTTCCTTCCATTTAAAAGTGTGTAATTATTTACTCTAATATTCACTTCAAATGCTCCGAAAAACTCTTTTGAAAGCCTTTATTTGAGTCCATTACTGAAGAAGAGTTTGTAAATATTAATTTCATTGATCGAAAAATTTAAAACTTTACATCGCAATTTTTAAGCTGAAACAAACGTAAAAGTTATTTTTAGACACTCTCCCGACGTGTTTGTACTATGTTCGATCATTCGTCAAGTTCGACAAGCCCATCGATTAAGTGCCATCGTTGCCAACGACCGATCTGGAAGTTTTTGGAACTGTTGCCTAGGCGACGGCCTAATGAGTCTCTTTTTAGGAAACGCGAGCCCTGAATTATGAAGAAATCCAACCCAAGCGAGAAATCAATCCCTAGCCTACAATACACTGTAGCTGCAAATTAAGCGGGTCCTTTTTTTTTTAATGAAAAGGATGGAGGAAAACAATATTTTAATAACGCCAGTCGGAAGGTCGATGACCTTTTCATTTTCGTAGTTCTCAAATATTTTGTTTGGGCATAGTTGTTAAATATATATTTTGACAGCATTAATACTGAAAGATAAATTATTTAACAAATTTGGAAAGCAATTTTATTTTTAAATTTCCTTTCTTGTTGTTCTTAGTACAAACTAACAAAATGTTTTGTTTATCCCTGTTGGAAAAATTTTCCGAGTGTTCCATAAACCAGTATCAAATTATACTTGATCCAGTATAAATGACACTGGATCCAGTATGATTTGATACTGGTTTATGAAACACTGGGAAAATTTTTCCAATAGGGATATGTACTGATTTTAAAAACTAAATTTATTTTCTTCACTTATAATTTAAGTTGTTGTAGGAAGTTGTGAAGTATTTTTCTGAATTCTAAACATTGTAACTTTCTTATCAAATTTTAAATAGAGCCCTCTTCAAAATATCAAATATATTTTTAGGACATTTTATAGGCGATGCTCTGAGTATTTGCCCCCTAATACTTCTTGAAAAATAACTACTTCAATGGTTTCTTAACTTATTAGGCATATTAGCCTGGTGTCCCGTGATTGTCTCATTCTGTGTGATAAGGAAAACTGGTTTGGATGCTAAAAGTACACCCACTGCTGTCAGCATGACCATAAACTTGACTGGGAAAAGAGTTGCATACCAATACGTAGAGACTGATATGCACGTATGGGATATTACTGTAGCTCATAAATGTTAACTCGGCGCAATGAAATTTTGACACAATCCGTTATAAACTTTCTAAACGTCCCAGATAAATGTCTTTCTCTTGTCTATTCCGTTTCTAATCGCTGGTTTAATCAATTTACTCATCGATATCTTGCGCTGAAAATTTGAAAAGTTTAATTAATTGCAAGAATTCATATTAAGTTAATTTCCATGTAGAAATTTCTTTTGATTTTGAATATATCTACTAGTTTCTAATTATGAAAAGCTTTTGACACTCCTAATGAATCTTCCGATTCCATACTGAGAACTTCTCTTCTAAAGGAATTACACTTTTCAGGTCCATATTCCTCCATTTCCGACTTCATCTGCCTTTAAATAAGTTCAATGAGGAATTCTAATACGCTTTAAAGTTATTATTCAGACTCGAAACAAAACGTTTAAAAGTTACCCAACTCTTTCAAAGCTAAGATAAACGGACGTGCTGTGCCGGAAATTCAATTAGGTAGATATATTGTTCAATTCTTTCCCATCCAAATCAGCGAAAAGAATCTTTCGCGTCACAATTAATTAAATGCCTGATCTCCAAATGCAGTTTAGTAATCAGTTAATACCCCGTGAAGATTAAAGAATTTCAAAATGAAAGAAGGCATGAGGGAAATTCCGAGTATTGGAGCGGTTCTTAAGTTCTCTTTGAGTTCGGGGGAAACTCTTGTAAGACGATTAATTAAGAGTTATCAGAAATACGGAAACACTTTTATGTGTTTGTTTATTATTGGAATGAATTATTATTAATTAAGCGTGGAATTGTTGAATGGTTAGAGTAAGAGTTAAATGAGATTTTTATTTGAAATGTTTTAAGTGTTTTCGTAACTTTAAATGAGTTTGTGTTGGTTTTGTCCTTAGCCCTGAAGGGTTTTCATTTTCTAGATTTGGAATTCCCGTACGAGCAGAAATAATATTAGCTTTAGTAAAAGGTCTTATTTTAGGAAAGCTAAGAATTATATTTTGATTCTGCATATTTTTTTATTATAAACAAACAAAAAGCTCCCCGTGCACCACTATGTATTGCACGGGGCTTGCAGAAGTAATCAATAGGATCCCATTACAACAAAACAATACAAAATAAATTATTACAATAAATTATTGCTGAACTTAAGGAATAAGTAAAATGCTATTTTATGGGAAATTAAGAAGTTAAAGTGGAGGCCATTTAATATTTATCTTCTGTAGTTCTTGTCTGAGAGTATTTCTATCGGTTTCATATTTTGTGCATTTTAAAATGATATGGTCAACGTCTTCAATTCCACCTATTTTGCAATCACAGTGAGCTATTGAACTTAAGTTGAATCGATTTAAGATTAAGAAGTGGTCGATTCTGCATATTGGGAATTGGTTTTTATGTTCTTCACTTCATTTAAATCTTTCGTAAAAATCATACCCCTAGAAATCACTCGTTAGATGTAAAAACACTGGATTGAAAATTGAAATTTTAAGTTGTAAATATAGATTTACATGTATAAGTTTCAAAAGGTGTGATTTCACAAATGATGTTGGGAGTCACTAAAATGTGATTATACTGTACTTGTGAAATGGGGATGAGAGGCATAAAATGCTTCAAAATTATTTGACGTAATTTGTGAATGATCCCTTAGGAGCTTTTAGTATTCAAGGGTTATTATTTGTAAAACTGTCTCCTTTAATTTCTCTTCCATCTTAGATTTTTAATTGTAAATCTAAGAATATTAAATTCTGCTATATCCCTCTAACTTCAACTGTCTTTCGATCCTTATAGTTTTGATGTTTAAGTTGCTGATAGACAGCAACGTTTCTTGAACCTATGACGTCACTACGAGGAAGGAGGAAAAATGCGTAAACAGAAAGCCTGTTGGGTTGCTACAAGGAGTTTCCGTACGCAAATTTGATAAAAAAAAAAGACGCTATATATGTACATGGGTTTAACAAACGAATCATATTATAAATTGACGTTCTTAATTTCACTCAAAATTCAGACACCGAACTAGGAACTACTTTGTTTCTCTAGGTCAGTGATGGCGAACCTATGGCACGCGTGCCACTGGGTGGCAAGCGACCGGTTTTTCGGTGGCACGCGACATTCACTAAAATTAACGTAAAAATAAAAACTTTCGTTCATAACCTGAGATTTTAAACTGGTGACCCGCGATCCCGCGAAGTCCCCTGAATACTTCCTAAAAGCAGCTTCAGAACACTTTTTAGCTTGCTGAAATTCAAAAATTTTACCCCTTAGGTTACAGAGAACTTTTGGTCGTTTGAAAATGGTATGGTTTGGTCTATGGTAGAATATGAGTTTGAAATTCGGGGAAAAGAGAGAGGTTGTAGCTATATCTTGAATTCCCCCTTGGTGCGACGATCCACATTACCATAAGGGGGGTATCCAAAAGTGAGGTTAACTTTTATGTTTCAGGAAAATTTACAAAAATTTCTAGAGGAATACCCTTTTACATAAAATTTTAAAGAGGTAGAGGCAAAAATCTATATATCCACTAATGTTTTTCAAACTATAGTTGTATCTTTACACCTCTTTACAAGCATACGTTCAAATATTACATAACCCTTTTTTAGTCATTTTTGACCCCCTTTTGTCAGCACAGATAAGCAAATCTCTCTTAAGATAACTGACATCAGGCCGTAAGAAAACAAAATCATGGATGCAAAAGAAGCCTGATTACTTTGCGGCCCGCCACTAGCCTTGTGCTTTCGATTGCACCCCTTGAGTACTTGTAAGTTGGAAACCAGGGGTGTATATAGGGGGGAGGCGAGGGGACCCTGCCCCCCCCGAAATTCGGACTAAGTATAATACAAATTATTTCAAAAACTTCCTGGAGGAGAACCCAAGACCCCCTTTGTTGCTTGGAACTTTATTATTATAAGTTCATCAAAAAATTTAATATCTGTTTTAAATATTTATTAAATTTCTAAAAATGTATATCCAAAATTCGGACTAGAGGTGAACCAAAACAAGTTGAAAACCTGTTTTTTAGAGTCAAATTTCAAAAAATTTTGGGAGACCCCCTTTGGTACTTGGAACCTAATTATTTGGAACTTTTCTTATATTAATACATTTCATTTATTATGTTAAGTTCTCCAAGACGCATATTCTAACTAAAAATGTACTAAAAAGGCACATTAATCCTATTAAAAATGCATGGGAGGGGCCGAGAAATAATTTTGAACCCCTCTAGAAATAAATTCCTATAAACGCCACTGTTGAAAACCCGTGTTAGACTATCGGCTATCAAATGCGGAGGGTTCAAAGTTTTAAGTTTTTTGTTTTAAGGGTTCGAAGGACGATTTCTAAATAAATATAACAAGTGGCACAGACACCTGAAAATCTAAAACCGTAATAAAATGGCACACTAATCGAAAAAGGTTCGCCATCCCTGCTCTAGGTCAAGTAACGTTGCAGTCTAGTATGGATTGATGAAATAATTTTTTTATTATGAAATAATAACAAACCTAGCCAAACTCTGAAAGACCTAATTTTACGCATTTCTCCGTTTTTCGAAAACCATTAAAAGATAAAAGAAACGCTTAAATTCATTTTTTTTTCGCTTAAGCTACGGTGTTAGTGTGTTTTATCTCGATAAAAGCAGTCAAAAAGTTACGGTCACATAAAACGATAGAAATCGCGTACAAAACACCGACCGCTACGTCTCTCATATTTGAGCAGTTAAATCTTTTTATCTTCCCAACAAAAACACAATCGGAGATTAACCAGTCATATCTCCGTTTCCAGGGGCTTTAATTTCTATTTGTTTCAAAATAACTATCCATTCATGCTTCCGTAAGTCAAGCGATACCCGTTTCGATTGTACTGCATTTCCCTTTCATTGAACTTATTACGCATTCTACACTTCAAAGGTATTCCAAAGTTGAATAATCTCCAGTCGGGCTCTCCAGTCGGGCGTTCTTTTTAGATGCCTCGGTGATGTCTGAACGTTTTTTAATCTCCCTTACCATCCCCTGGGGGTGTTATGGGTTTTCCTTTTTCGCTGTTGTATATGTTTGCGATAAATCATTTGGTAATATCCATTAAAGTAAAAGCACTTTCTTCCGCTTCAGTGCCGGTCATTTCTGTTTGGCATTTTGTTTTCTGGGTTGCCCAGTATGGGATTTCTTTTATTTTTTTCTCCTCGTGTTCTGAAGACGCAGATTTCCCCCCATTTAATTAAAATGTTAAAACTGATTTATTTTTTTCTGGCTGAGAGAGGCGTTTATTTGAGATTTTTTAATCAAAGTTCTTAGAGTCTAAACGAGGATTCGTTTCCCGAAGGCATATTATTTCTTCGGAAAAAAAGTTAGGGAGAATAATAATTTTGTGCATTTTTTATGGAGTTAATGAATTTTTTATTCTGTTAGAACGTTTTTCGGCTCTTTGAAATTATAATTATTTTTCTACTTACTTCTTATAAATTTTATTTACAACGCAACAGATAGTGAAAAACATTGTAACTGCCTTTGAAAAACTGAAACTTACGTTTCATCCCTTTAAAAAATTACCTGTTTCATTTGAATTTAAAAATGGTCTAATAAACCTTACGCGTGTCTTGAACCTTTAGAAAGAAGATAACTTCTAAAAATTACATTAAACCTGGGATGATAATAATATCCCTTAAACTTTTGTTCATAATAATTGAACCGTCAGTTTGAAAAAGGTCAAGTCTAAAAATTGCAAAATGACTTTTTGTTCTCATAAAAATCTCCAAGCTCTGCTCTACTCATGAGTGGGAAAAGGGAAAAAAGAATTATCCCCTAAAAGCAGATATAGCCCCTTGAATTTGGCGTAATCGATGTCCATTCTTTGTATTTTTTTATAAAAAATTAAATTTAAAAGCTAATTTGTCTTCCTCTTCTTATTCTTCATGCTGTAAACTAAGCCAACATATTTTTTTCTAATTTGATAGTGTTTTTATATAAATTATTATATTATTTAATATTATATAATGCCTATTATATATTATTTAATTCTAGCTAACAAATAAACGACTGGGCACAATAGAAATTGGTTTCTTTTCTATTTATCAAGGTGGAGCTGTATTTTAGAACTTTTTATATTTGTAATAGCATTTATACGGGTGGGTATAAAAGTTGAATGGTGTTATGCTACAGCTAATGTTATTTTGTGTTGGGTGTTTGTAGATGTGGTTGGGTGTCACATTGTTTTATTAGTCTTCTGGGTTGATTTAGCGAGTTGTTCGTGCGCGATGCCTTTTTTAGAATCTTTGTTACATCATTCATCTTATAAAAATAATGTATATTTATTCTAAGAAATTTTAGAGGGGTATAACTGAAGTTCAGAAGAGCAGCGCTTTATTTCGTTATAAATTTTTAGGTGTTTGAGAAATTGGCAATTATTTGCTAAGAAAAAGGAAAAGTTTGCTGAAAATTAAAGTCTTCAGTGGGTCAAAACATAACCACCTAGACCAGTGTTTCCCAACCTTTTTCGGTCCATGCCCCACAAAACCTTTCTAAATTTTCCATGCCCCCCATGTCCTTTACTTTTTCGAAAATCCTTCTTGAAAAGTAAATAAAACCTGGTGGTCCATGCTCCACCTGGGGGGCAATTTGGTTGGAAATTTTCAAATTGCCCCCCTAGAAATTCATATTGCCCCCCGGTGGGGCGTGCGCCCCACGTTGGGAATCACTGACCTAGACTCATAAGGCCAGAGAAGCTTGAAATGGTGACGCGAAATAGTAGGCAAGAAGTCTCTTTTCAACAGCGCATGGTACAAGATTTCAGATTGGAACTGCGCCGTTGTCCAAAAAAGCTATGAAGAGTGACGTCTTGCCTGCTATTTCACTTAACGATTTCGAGCTTCTCTGGCCTTATGAGTCTAGGTGGCCATTCTTTTCCTGATATGAAGGTTTTCGAGATGTATTAAGATCATGGCCTTCCAGATAAATAATTTTTGAGATATTTTTGATTATGTCAAATGCATTCCATATAGCCTCATCCCAACCCACAAGAAGGATATGCACCGGCCACATCCAAGACTTTTCCCACGGCCAGATGCTCCGATGAACCTCGGTCACGTCCGACGGCCCCTCTGCGCCTAATTGCGAATCCCCGCGTGAGAGAAGAGCTCGATTAGGGTGGATTCACACGCGCTGCGATAGCGGTAATTAATGCCGTTGCGCGTCATTTGTTTGCGCTCGTGCGAGCCTCCTCTCTTTGCACCGTTCGGTTTACCTCTCTGTTGGGAGTTGGAATTAAAGACCCCCCTCGGTGGTGTAGAGGGGTGATTTACTGGGGTGGGTTTGGATTTGGGTGTGCTATTAAACACTTGTTAGTGTGTGGATGTAGTGAGTGATGAACGAATCTTGTGGAAGGTGGTGGGTTAATTGGGTACACTTATTGGTGATTAGGAAACTTCGTGAGGCAGTATGTATGTATGATGTGAAGTGTTGGATTTGTATTCGGTGTTTTTTTTTGGGGGGGAGGGGATATTGATTTGCTGCAGGTTCAAGGAATTCAAATTCCAGGTGTAGTTATTTAAAAGATGAGATAGAGAAAATTTAAGAGAACTATAGATTTAGCGGTTTCCTAGTGGGATTTAATAGATCTTGATCCTTAAAACGTTTTAGTATTTTTGAAAATGATAAATAAAATTTTAGACGTGTTTTAAAAGTATGATATATTTATTATTAAATTAAGCTAATAACTAATATGTTTAAAAAGGTACTAGTACGTACCATGTTTTTCAACGATATTCCTTTTTTGTTTACTTAGTTGAAAGGATTTTTCTTTTCATAAAATAATAACTATCTCTTATCCTCAAGTATTAACTCATGCGAAGAACCATTGATGTAAAACTAAGAACAAATTATCTATTATTCGATTCAGTTCCCTTAAATCATTAAAAACGTACATGAACTAAATTTTGAACTCATTTTTTAAGAAAGACAATTTTTTTATTAAAAAACAATTAACTTGATTTCTTCCAAAGGAACTACGCTTTATAATTAGAATAACTATACATTTTACTGTTTACTGTAAAAATATTTATTTTCGTTAACTCAGTTGTAAGGATTTCCTTTCCAGTAGCAGAATAAGCATAAAGCACCTCTTATCTACAGTGGTAACAGATGGCATCCTATAAGATACCTATCTAGACCCTCCATAGAAATCGAAACATCAAAGAAAGTACCTAACACACGATACAAAAAAATGCATCGAAAGGAATCAACAAGCAATAGGCCCAATCCTTTCCCCTGTTATCTCTATTGCCAGATGAATGGAGATTTCGGCCTCAGATCCTTCCTTTCTCAAACTGTTGGCCATACTTCATCCGGTCTTCATCCCAGCGTGAGGGAGCAAAGCACATGGAGATAAATTATTCTTGATGAAATATTACGCGTCCGACCAACGGAAATCGAGGATACATCTCTTTGGGGCTAGTAAGTCTTCCAGGGGCTTTCGCCTCCGTTGGAGAAAATATCGGAAAGGGATGTTTTTTCACAGTGCTCTCGTATTTATCAAGATGGAGCTTTATTTTAGTGGTTTTGTAGATTTGTAATAGTGTAACGGGTGGGTATAAAAAGCTCAGAGGTGTTGTGATTGGATTTTGTGTGTAATGATGTGGTTGGGTGTCAAGGTTTGGTTTGTTTTCTAGGTGCTTGGTTGAAATAGTTGTATTCGTTTCGGTCATTTTCCTTTTAACTTTTTTTACTATGACTCCAGCATGATTAAGTTGCTAAAACTGTTTCTTAACCCTTTTATTTCTGGGTAGAGTAGGGATGTTCCAATGATTTGAACGTTCAAAATCTATAGCAAGAATTAAATAAAACAAAAACATTAGTAATTTTTAATTATTTTGTATAAGTTTCAGGACTTGTTATATTTACTTAAGAAAATTAAAACTGTAAACAGAAGAACTGTAAAGCAAAAGTACCGTCTAAAAATAAGGTGTTACTATATGTAAGAGGAAAGTCATTGAACATATTACATTATAAGCTTTTTAAATTATTTGGTATCAAATTTTGTATTCTCGTTATAGCAATGAATTATATTGTCTTGCTTACTAAAACTCTTTTCAAAAGTTTTTCCTGTTTCAAAAGTTTCCTGTTAAATATTGATGTTATGAAGTTGAGAGTAGAAAATTATATCTTCTCATTTATTAAATTGTTTTATAGCATTCTCCGGTTACAAACATTTTAGGCAATAAAAATTGAGAAAATTATAACTCATACAAATTTATTAAGTAAGTAGTAAGTTTAAAACAAGAAGAAAACACGTAAATTACTCTCAATTCTAAACGTGTTCTTTAAAAAGATAGATCTTTATTGTTGAATTCATATATTTTGCGCTCTTATTAAACAAATCTTATTTTACCTATTTGTTCTTATGCCTTTTTTAAGAGGTTTATTACTCCAATCTCCATAAAGATAAATGTCTCAATTGTAACGAGGATACTTTCTCTTAAAAACCATAACCATAAACCCTCTGAACATTGTTTATGCAAAAAAAAGTTTTAAAAATCAATTTAATATTTGATTTCAAGTTATTTTCTAGGAGAAACAATTTCTTTCCAACATGTGCCGTTTTATGGGATTGGAAAAAAAAGTTGTCGTTCCCCCGACATAACATTTATTACCCCTCCCAAACATATTTCCTAAATCACCTCAAAACATCAGATGATCAGATATCCCTACCCCAAAACTGATGCGATTTTCTCCCGGCATAAATTGATTTTGCCTCCCCCTAAAATATGATTAACCGTGCACATATTCCCGGATTCTTCGAACCGTCTTCTGTGTTCCTGGAATTAATGAAGCCCGCCCTAAAGAATGTGGATCTCCTTACGCCATTTAAATATGTAAATACATTCATACATACCGGATTATGCATTATTCAGAAGAAAAAGTGATTTTTAACGAGATTTGCTCTCTCTCCCTCGAAACTGAGGCAGTGCGACTTTTTGGTTGTTTTTCGCCTGGCAAATATTTGAATTTTTGTGCGTGGCAACAGCTTAATTTTGGGTTCTTATTTAATACGAGAAAGAGCGTCGTAATCTGTTTTAGTGGCTGGAGGATTTATGGGTTGAGTTGTATTGGGCCTTAAATCATCGCTAGCAATTATTTTCCAAAGTTGGAGAGTAATGTTGGTGTGAAATTGGAGGGTTTCGCGTGTGATGAGAATGTTGGCGATTTTTCTCTTTAATCGCGTGTCTTTTGCAGCTAAAGCCTTTTGTCTATGCATTGGAAATAGAAAACCGATAGATACTCTTTAAGAATTTCTCTAACGTTTATCCTTTGATGCAATTCGTCAAAAATGTAGTGTTTTTAGTGAGGATTATGTAGATTTGAAAAAGTAGAATAATCAGATTTCCTTACTTTATTCCTTCGAGAAACCCACCTATAACATTTTTCTACGATTATTTTTTTTTGTCAATGCCGGTTTTCCATAGTTGCAGTGCAGCAAAATAATTAAGTTGATGTATAAATTGTTGAATAAAGTTGTTATTAAAGTTTATTGATTTAGAGAAATTAAATAAAATTACATAAATTCAAAGTAAATAAAGTAACTTCATCTTATTCATGTTCTCTGTCTTATATATTTATAAAGTTAGTCAATTGAATTTTTAGTTATATAAAAATGAAGATAATTAAAAATGTTTTCAGTTAACAGGAAAATACAATGATTTTATATTTAAAAGAGATGTTCTGCTTTGAAAAGATAATATTTGTATTTTGTGGATACATTTTAACATCGTATGTAACCTATACAAATAATTTAATAACGTTAACGCAAACCAAGCGCGTTTTAAATGTTTAATGACTAAATGAACGCATTATTTTTCATATGTTCATCCCAGACTATTCAAAAAGTTTGAGGACCTCTGATTTAAGGATATTTAATTTGATTCTTGAACTCATCTAATCTTTTCAACAGATGTGCCCAACAACCACATCATTACTTTTTTACTAAATGTTCATCAGCTCTTATACTATACTTAATTAGTAACGGTAGAACCTATTCGCCAAATTTTTCACCACCGCCCAATTAAAGACTTATAGCTAATCGATTAATCATCCATTTTTTTTCTACTGTTTTATAATTTTTAACTTCTCTAACAGTATTCTGCTTGAACGCCTCTTTTGGGAAACTCTGATGTAGAATGAAAGTCTGGAAACTATTTTCCGCAAAAAACGATTTGGGATCGAAATCTTCTTTTCCACTTCCCAAGTGCTTAATTTAATCTTTTCTTCATCGCACTCACCGCAGCGATTCCGTTACTAACTATAAAAGAGTAAATAAAGGTTATAGGTGAAAGAGTAAATATTTTAGTGGTTAATTTCTGCTCAAACTATTCTCCATACTAGCACTTCTACTCTTTTTTTTATCTATCTCGTTATTTTTTGATTAAATATTTGAAGCCAAGTACTATTCGTGAATCTCTAAACCTTACTACTAATTTTTTGCTTGAGTAACTAGTCTACTTTAACGATTCCAGTTATTCTATAAAAAGTCGTTTGAACATCTAGTTAGAGTATTTGTTAATAGATTGGCAACAAGTGATTATGTGCTTTGATAAGAAGGATATTTCCCCTCTTAATCCTCTTAATATCACAATCTTTAATTATTAGGTCATATTATTGCAGAAACAGGAATATCCTTGATTAGAAACATAATTTTGCAATAGATTTATGCGTTTGTGTAAATATAATTGTTTAATCTTATTTTAGATTTATTTATCTTAGTTTTTGCTTTATTTATCTTAGATAGCACATTTTCCGATAAGATGTATGGTGAAAATATCTTTTTTATTTGTGTGTCAAATTTTCAATTTGTCAAGTGTTACGTAGTACAACATTTATAGCACACCACATTTTAACGTGTGAATAAATAGGCTGTCAGACTAAACTCCATATCAATAGATCAGCTTTCCGCATCTTTCCAACGAAATTTTTCTCACGTAGTAGACGCTGTATTTTCTCCCCAATATCCATTTCATCGCTCTTTTCACCCTGCCAAGGTGATAAGAAAGAAAAAGTTTTTTTTTTTTTTTTTTGAGGAAAGCATAAAGCACCTCCGTGGAATGCCGGAATAAAGATTTCCATTTCCAAGCGTTGATTATCTCTGAATGCCCAAAGAGAAAAGGGAAAAAATGGGGAAGATTCGATCATCCTTTCTACCTATTTATATTGTACCCCATGAAAGACCATATTTCTTTCGGAATTTTCCCCTCGCACCTTAACTATGCATCATTCTTGTCGATATTACTTTTACCCGCCTATCAGGAAAAGTGAGAGAATTTATCCACCAGCCGGTGACGGAGCTCGGGTTGGAACCTGGTGTAAAGTGCCTCAACCGAGCCACTTTTATATTGAATAAAATCAGAGATTGTGCCGAGAATGTGAAGCAATTGATATTGAGTCGAACATGCTGGGGTTGCGTCGTGTTGATTTATTTTTAGTGTGTTTTATGTGACTTCTTTGAAGTAAATGTATTGGTATTTATGGTTGTGTGTGTTCTATTGAAAGCATTATGTGAGGAACTAGTGAATTTCAAACTGCAGTAGTCTCCCATTTTACCGGCCCGAATGGAGACCGAGGATCAAACGGTTAAGAAAATTCATTTGAAAGCAGAAATTGATGAATGTTATTTTATTGATGGAATTATTTTCTTAATTAAAGAAGTCCTTAAATTAAATAAGTCAATTGGTTACAAAAAGTTGTTTAGGGTTCCTGTTAAATGTTTAAAATTTGAGATGTAAGTTACGTAAATAATATCGTATATTATGACGTTATGATATTGTACTTCAATTAACCGAGGGCTGTTTAAAATAGAAATCACTGACTGATGGTTTATACTTATGGAACGTGTACCGTGTAGACTTGTTTGCTTCAAAATCTTTCTCCTATAGCCTCATACAGAAAGCAGTCTATTATTATTCTCCTTTCTATGTATATATATATTTCTGAATGAACGCATCACAAAAAAATATATGACATTATCAAATTCAAATTTATTAACAAAAAAAAACAACACAAAATACACAGAAACAGACTGAAAGAATCACACAAAAGAACAAAATTGTGGGAAAAAAGAAATTGCGTGTCTCCCAAAGGAGCCAAAACCTCTTCCATGGGTTCATAGATTATCATTACGAGAAATTGAAAACGAAAATAAAAAAATAAAATCATAATAATATAAATAAATAAAAAAAGGAGGCTTGGCTGGTTATGAAGAAATTTTTAAAAAATTTAGAGTACATAATACAAAAAAAAGTGACCTGACTGATCAAAATATTTCTGTAAGTTTAATGTACAACGAAATCTTAAATTAACACCCCTACATCTCCTAATCGGAAAGATGGTGAAAGACTTCTACAACTACTTAAGAAATCCCACAATTTTTCAAATAGAATCTCCTGTGGCCTTCAATTTAACGTTTCTGAAACATAAAATTTGAAGGGAACTTCTATCTTTCATTCCATATGGCACTCAAAATTTTCTTCTTGGTTTCGAGAAAAAGGAAATGGTTTAGACATCCCCATATCTGCTTGTCAATGAAGCGAGTCAAACTCCTAACTATTCCACTTCATCTTCGAGTCACGAACTGCGGGATATCTCGTATTTCACTAAGGTTTGCTACAAATTACTTCAAAAAGTCTCCTTTTAAAGGTTAGATAGAACTATACATACCGTCTGAATCTTGAGAAACTTTTAATAAATGCCTGTTCGTGATGTGGTCACCTGATCGTCTGGTTGGTTCCACGAGAGTCAACTTAAGTAGTTAATTATGATGATTGCGTGAACAAGATTTCAGCATAACGTCTAGCAGATACTAACTACTTTAATTGTTCAAAAATGGGTCACAAAAGATTTATATAACTTTCATAATTAATATCTAAAGTCAGTAAACATAATTTTAGATTTTAATATTCAATTTCATTTCATATTCATCTATTTACTGTATAGTGTTATTCGTATTCTTATAAAAATTTGTCATGTGCAACTTATATTTTAACCCTTAACAGCCTTTATCCCTGCGTTTTACCTAACAGTTTTCTATTGTAAACCCCTTTATACACTAACACAGTGTATTGTATCAGAGCATATAGTCAATGTGTAAACCTTTGTTTCGTTTCCGGCGCCATATATAATGTTGTGCAAGATGGAAATGATTATATGGTAACTATTTAATTATGTTAGTTAACGTTAGTTAGTTAGATTTACTTTCGGTAACCTTTTGAGGTTGGGAAATTCAATATGTTAGTTAATACTCGCAACTAAGCAAAGTAAAAGGAAATCATGCGTAGTTTTTAACTAGCTTTCTACACAATAAATAGTCAATCATGTTAATCCTCAATATTTATACTTAATTTTAATATATTCTATAAAAAATGTTCTACCAAACTCAAACCCATTGTATTTCAGCCTACCATAGTATGTATATTCAAAGAAATATATTTTTTAATCTGTTCTCCTGTGCTTTTATCCCCTTATAAATTTCTGATAAAAGATCTTCCCCCTAGCCTACTCAGACATAATAAACCCTCCTTGATTAACGAGCGTTTTAAAAAGCAGGATTTTCTCCATAAACCACAAGTATTAAATTTCAATAGGGCTCAAAAAGCTATTTTCCCATTCACTTGGACTTAACAGTGGATAACCTGTCGCCATCAGGGTATATTTCACAGTGAATCTTTCATTTTTCCCACCACGTCTTTTTCTTTTTCTCGAAGTGAACGAGCAGCGAAAGAAAAAAAAAAGAATACCCGGGGAAAACCGAAAATCCTCCCCTTTAATTAATTTATCTCTTTCCAATGACAGCGATTCTCGGACCCCCCTAACACACGCTTTGGAAAATCCAGCGAATAAAATAAGAGTTATTCAATTTGTGTGTATCAGATTGGACCGGTCCCTCATTCTCCTATTGAAAGTGAGACTCTAAAAGAACATATTGGGAGGAGGTTTGGAGAAAGGTAAATATTACACCTTCAAGTCTATACGGCGGTGGGAAAAAATAATCCTCTGCATTGGCAAAATAAAATGATTACTTTTCGCAGTGTATTTACTGAAAACCGAGTTTATTTGAGTTTTATCTCAGAAGTTTTCGTGTTGGAAAGACCGCTAAGCTCATTCTCACTTATTTTTCCTCTCTTATATCGAGGTTATTTATTTAATCGATATCGATTTGGTTCTCTAACTGTGGACTAGTAGAAGCAAGAGCGTTAGTTCTAGTTATCACCCCATTAGACTGGGCTATCTGATATTTTATGTGCTACTTTATTATATCTGGGTTATTAAGTTCCTGCTTGCAAAGTTGTTGAAAGTTTGGTATATACGAAGACTCTCTCTATATGTGGACTCGGGCGTGTGTCGTCAGATACGTAGGGTGAAATCTGTGAATTTGTGAAGCTAAGAGTCTACGAAACCCAAAAACGCACTTTTTTAACTCTTGGCGTTGTATATGTATATCTCTTTCTTCATTCTTCAAAGCTAATTATATTAGGGTTGGTTGGGATAAGTGGAACCCCTTTTTGGAACAGTATACCTACATTTTTGAAGCTAATTAGAAAAATTTTTAAGTGGTTAAATTCAAACTTATTAATATATTTTACTCAAGACTATATTAATAAAAAAAATTTATTATTAGTTTCTACAATATTGTTTTACATATTTTTTAAATGGTCTTTTTTAAAAAAAAATGAGACTGTAACATACTGTTGATCCCGAAACTTAAAAATATTTATAAAAATTTATGTGCATTTCATTTCAAAAATTTCATAAATAATTTATAAAATCTTTTATAAATTTAAAAATATTCATAACTATTTCATGTGCTGATATTGACATAAAAGTAGCCTAAAAAAGTTTTACTTGCGTAACATTTAGAGTGACATACATTAAACTTACAATCTCTTCAAAATATCATAAACACAACGATATGCCCTTGTATAAACTACAATTTCATCAGATTCAGTACTGAAAAAAAAAATACAATTTCTTTCTAAGGAATTTCACATTTCAACTGTCAGCAATGCTTCTCGTTGTCTCTATTATTTCCCTTCTCCTCATTTTAACGAGATCCTAAACACACCGTACAGGAAACGTCCTGCTTTATTGTCATCCCGAAATGCATGTTCCTGAAGGTACCACAGGGAAAATCAAAAACGTCGACGGAAGAGATCAGTGTCATATGCGTTCACTTTCCAACCTGCTAGGAGTGAATGCTTCATTTGAATTCACCTCCATTGTTCGAACAGTGTCATGGGATCACGAAGGTCACTGTATGACATTAATTTTCATTGGAATAAATAGTTGGAAGAGGAAGAGCATACAAGTGGAGAAAAGTTTTTCCGGATGGTATAGGTGGTGTTGTAATAAAGTCAGCAGACCGTGTTATTGGCTCTTTTTATAGCCCCTTTTTTATAAATAGGCGTGTGGGGTTTGTTTGTATTTTATATCCTTTGAATTTGGGGAAAATATTGTAGCTGTTTCGGGAGAAGATTAACTTCTGCTTTAACGATAATTTGAAAATTATGTGTGTTCAAAAATATTTGAATTAGATTCCAGATGTTTCTATAATATCCGAATCATTTTTCCTTTAAATGATATTTTTTTTGGTATGATCAGCCATGTATTTTTTTAAATGAAAGTTTATACAAAGAACTCTTTTTGCTTGGAGCTATTATGAATTTTAAAGGAGCATCTTTTTTTTCTGTGCACACTATGTATCTCTCTATTCCATAAAATAGTTTTTGGTGAACGGTTTCCAGACAAAAACGTTTTAATTACTTTGGTTTAAACTGTTCATAT
Source organism: Tetragnatha montana (assembly GCA_963680715.1). Classification (NCBI taxonomy): domain Eukaryota; kingdom Metazoa; phylum Arthropoda; class Arachnida; order Araneae; family Tetragnathidae; genus Tetragnatha; species Tetragnatha montana. The sequence goes on from OY796685.1 coordinate 35,336,066, forward strand.
TCTTTTGAGGATGTGCAATAATATTTTGTTTTAATTTTGAGGATGTGCCTAAAAAATCCGAATTTTAAAATATTTTCATTTTTTTAGATCATGCATAAGGTCTTGTTTCAAAAGAAAAAGGTGCTGATATTTTTAATCAGTTTTAGCTATATCTGTAGATTCAAAAATATCTTCTTTGATAAGTTTCTAAATTATATCATGAAAAATATCCCCCTTAACTCCACGTCTTAGTCTCACTGTGACCCCCCTCTTTTTCTAGTTCATCTAACTGTAAGATACATATTTATAGTTCGCAATTCATCATCCCAATAATCTCCCAATCTCTAACTTGATAATTGAATCGACTCATCGCATCCAACTAATTTAAGCAGTTCTATACTACCTGTTTCTTCATTCATTCATTACGTAACCCAATTTACATCCACCACTTTACCTTACTACCACAATTCTGCGAATGTACACTAACTCCTGATAAATCATATTACATATCTTGCATATACCACCTCACCTTACCACCCCACCCACTTACTACAACTACTACTACAATTCTGCGAACTGTTCCTCCTGATAAATCAAATTACACAATCCCTATATATTTTGCCATACACCACCTCACCTTACTATACTACCACCTAGTCTTACACTGTAAAAAAAATCCCGTAAAATGTACGGTTTTAAACTAGCAGCTGGGTTGGTTGGGCAAAACCGTAAAAATTACAAAGTAAATCCGTAAAAATGACGGCATTTTACCCTTTTAATCCATGTTTTTTGAATTACAAGGTGAAACACCGTTGTTCTTACGGATTTATACTTTGTAATTTTTACGGTTTTCCACAATCAACCCAGTTGCCAGTTAAAAATTTTTCGGGATTGCTTTTACAGTGTACTTGTAGTACTACCACCTTACTGAATCAACCACCGTCCATATTAACTGTTCTTCCTGATGATAACATTGCACAACCCAACTAATTATATCCGCCACTTAACACCATAACCACAGAACCCCCGTCAAGCATGCAGCAGTGAGCTGAGCACACCCACCCATACTTCCGTTTTAGTAGGGGAAAGTACCCCAAAACGGGATAGCTTATCTATTCTTCGCTTTATGTCCTATTGTGTACATGGTACATTCCAAAGTTAGACGTCATTTAAAAGTATACACCTTTTCAACTACTTAAAATGCCTTTGTTACATTTGTTCAATAATATTTATATGAAAAATACTGGTTTCACAAAGTCTTACACGATCCCGTTTTACCCTACCAAGGGTGGGTAAAAAGGGATAGGGATTTGTATGTTATTAGGTTTTTGCTGATTTTACTTTTAAACAAAAATAGTTTTTTAAAATAAGTTTTTATAGGAAGAAACTTTTTAATTGTAAATTTGAAACCTTACATAACACAGAAATCGCATAAAAATGTGTCGTCTTCTTCTTCTGCTTTGGAACAGGCTTCGTGGGCCCATCCCTGGCAGCTCGAGCATTGTATCCAGCCTTCTCCAGATTTCGATTCAAGATACAGAGCGTTGGAGAAAATACATGCTTCATCTTTTTCAGCTTCATCTTCTGAAGACGACGACGTCCAACCTTGGCTAACTGATGATTTTTTTTTTAGGTTTTCTTATGTTAGGTCCATTTGCTTCGTTTTTTACAATTGATGATTGTGGGTTTTTTTCAGGTTCAGAGTAAAATTTTTTAACTTTATCTGCCTGTTTTGCATCTCCACTTGGTTTTCTTTTACGCCTCGTTTGTTTTGTCTTCGGAAGATTCAAGATACTTGTTTTGGCTGGCCTTTTTTCCAGCTTTTGAGATCTTTCTCGTTCTTTTTTTCACGCTCTTCTTCTTCCAACTCAAGTTTATATGGGCTTCCTGTTATAATTGCTGTTTTCTCTCTTCTCCTATCGTGTTTATTTTGAGGTCTTGGTCCAAACACTCGTGGTGGAGGTAGAATTTCTTTGGGTGATGGCAGTGAAGGACGATTGTATAGCCCAAGTCCTTTGTTTCCTGTTAAAGTGGAGGGTTGGATAAGTCCTGCGTTTGTGCTAGTGTTATCGGTGCCCCCATCACTAGGTGATTTATTCGATACTGTCGCTAGTGGTTGTGATGACTGCAAACTCTCAGATGCTATGACTGAACTTGAAGATCCTTCGGATCTGGCCTCGTTTTGTTGCAGATTTAATGGTTTTTGGGACGTCATGTTCTGAGCATCTTCTTAAAATAACTTAAACACATTGCCAAAACATTAATGGAGATAGTCGGGTAAAACGGGACACATCAAAATTGTATCCCGTTTTGGGCCCCCCAAAAGTGTCCCGTTTTGCCCGACCGTGATACTTTTGAAAACTTAAATGGCTGACCCCTAAACCGTTACTCACAAGCAATATTTAAATACATGAAATTGTTATTAAAAGAGCTGTGAACAAAACACAGTACTAACCGGAATTTTTCCGAAGGACGGAGAAGCACAAGGACAGTTGTTCTGCAGTCGAAAAAGGTACAAAGTTAGTAAAAATCTATCTTGAAAACTTTGAAAAAATATTTCTTTGCGAAACACGTGGCTAGAGTTGAGAGATCAACTGAGTATGCTGTCATGGCGGTCGGGAACCAGTTTAGCCTGTCTCCCGCGAGATACAACCACCAGTCAAGCTCCGAGGCTCAGTATCCCGTTTTGCCCGCCTATCCCGTTTTGGGCAACTTTCCCCTACCTGTTCTCCATTCCCTGCACGAGCACAATAAAAAGTCCCACCACCAACCATGAATCCCCGCGAAAAAAAGAAACAAAAGTAAGCGATGATGACTGTGAGTCTGTTTTATCGGGCACACACACACATGAATTACCCCTTATATAAATTCAGCGATTTCCATCCTCTTCCACTTTCGCTTTAGCATCTTTAATGGTCGCCGTAATGGGATATGGCCGCACTAATGCCGGGACTGGAGGCCAATCCTTGGTTGAATGGATTGGAAAATCGCGTAACTACATCCCATTGCCTTTTACGAACGAGGAGGATGCCTTTAAAGTCTTATCCACCCACCGTGCGCAAAGTGATGGAGGTCTTACTTGGTCATTTCTCGAGATCGGTCGGTGTCTTTTTGATTGTCCATATTGGGGATGCTGGGTGGTAATGTAGGTGGAGGATTCTCTTTTATATTGTAGTGACTCAACTCGAGTGGATTGTGTTTGATTGGGTTTTATGAAAAAAATTAAATTTTCTGTGTGCTCAAATTGGTTTTTAAATTTATTGAAGAGAGCTTGGTCAATTGGTGAGGATTTTTATGGAGACATCAACTTGCTGCTGCCAGATAAGAACTTGATGTATAATATGCTAAGCTCGTATAAGTTTTGTCCTTCACTAGTAAATTACCACGCAGAAAGTAAGAGCATTCGAGTAGTCGAGCATTCAATGTGTTCGAGACCACAGGTGGGCGGGCGGGCGGTTGGGCGTTTCGTGGGGTTTGGTGTTCCGGGTCACAATTGGATGGGGGGGCGTTTGGTGAGTTTTGTTGTGGTCATTTTTGTGGTGGAGGTGTCGATTTGTAGTGGATCGATGCTGCTCTGCGGCTTGGTCGCTGACTTTTTTCACGTGCCTCACATGGTTTTTGGAGTAAGGGTTATAGCTCTTGGGGTTTCCGCTGGAGGGCGTTGGGGGTTGTCTCGTCGTGTGGGGCATGGTCGCTTTGCTGTACCTGGACCCGGCTTTCATGACTGTGTCTGTGGGGGTTCGGGGGTTGAAGGGGTTGGGCCGCTTTTCGTGGGACACCCTGTATATGTTTAAATCGAAAAACTTTTTGTTTCACTTGGAAGGGCCAATTTCGGCCCCTTAGTGAACAATATAATGTCGCTTTTTTTTTTTTCCTCTCTCTCTCTTTCATTGGTTAATAAAAAAAAATTTAATAATAATAATAATTTAAAAAAAAAAAAAAAAAATTTAATAATTTTCAACCTAACAACGGCCTTAGCAACAGTTAAAAGCCCTACAGAGGTTAACAGTTACAAAAAATAACTGGTCGTGGAATTTTTCTATTGGAGCATTTGCAATCACGTGACACCATACCTAACAACCGCCATTACAACAGATTCCTTGTTACCTAGCAACCAACCGCCTTAGCAACTGTTAAATGCCCTGCAAAAGGTTAACAGTTAAAAGAAAATAACCGGTTGTGACGTCACCTGAAAACACTCTATTGTTATGAACACTATTCCACTGCCTTTGTGAGTTATCGGTTAAAAATTGTCTGAAAATATTTTTCAATCATAGTACATAGTGGAGGGTATCCAAATTAGATTTTTAAATATAAAATTAGCCAAAAAGTGTGATTTCAGTTAATTATAATTGTTTGCGGGAACTCAGTTTTAATGTCCTATCTCTAAAAGTTTAAATTTAATCATAAAACTCAATTATAAGAACGTATAAGGTCTTAACAAAAACGGGGAACTGCCTATTGCTTTTAATTATCTTCTGTACACAAACCGATTCTTTATAACAAAAAAAAGAATTACTTCAAAGTTTTTTAAGCGCCTAAAAAGTCAGCTTCCTTCATAATTAGTTATCTTATTCATTGTCATTTAATTGAAAAATGTGGATGGTTATTTGGATAACCGTTATAGACATTTTTTAAATGTAAATTGAATTATGGGGGTGTTTTTGTACTCTAGAAAACATAATTGTACCAAAATTGAGAATTTTTATAAATTAATTTTAATATTAAAAGAAAACTCTGACACGTATTGAATTAGATATTTAAGTTTAAATATTTTCTGAAATGAAAAATTAGTTATATCCTCATTGTTACATTTGGAAATATTTTCCCTCATTGAATGTAGGCATCAAAAAATACAAATATTCTGAATAATAAAATAATAAATAAATTATAGCGCATTTAATTAATAATAACAAAAACTCCCTCTTTTGATAATATTCTTTAAATGTTGATTAAATATGAGAAATGTGATTCACAGAAACTTTTTTGCTAAGTAGATACATTTTTTATATATTTATGTTTATTCTTTATTTAAAGTATAACTGTTAGTTTTATTATAATCACAATAGATTGTAAATCCTCTTCTAATAACATAATTTTGAAAAATACCGACAATTTTATGAAAGCACGTTTTTCTTTTATGCTCATTATAACTAAGAGTCATCATGGATTTTCGTTGCCTATTTTATGTCTATGAAACTGTCTATTGATGAGCAACTGCATGTATACTTTGCGTCATGCGACAGTGAAAGTCAGGACACTTAAGTTAACGTGTGTCATTATTACATTAAGAAATAGAGTTATTGTCAAAATTAAGTTTTCTGATTCCATCCATAGGATGACTTCAAGATTTTTATTTTCTTGAATTTTTTCCTGGGAAAAATTGCTGCTATCTGAAAATCCTTAAATTAGAATAAAAGAAAGCATAATAGTTTTATAATTCAGAATAAAATATTTTGAATTTTCGATAATTCTATATACTAACATGATTTAGTACATTATTAACTTATTAGTATATAGAACATAATTTATTTCATTTCGTTATTATACCGAATAGTTTTTTCGATACATGTTCAATTATGTGTTAATTAATAGGTTAGTGAGTTCTAATATTTGGTAGTAAATTATAAACTGTATCTTTATTTTAAAGGTATTCAAACATCAAACGTAACATAATTGAGATTTATAATAGTTAAATTAGGGCACTCAAGTCTGGATAATAAAAGAAAATCGGGATATTTCAATTTTTAGAAAAAGTAAGTTTTTGTACCATTGAAATTACTGTATTTTAAAATTATATTTTCAATTTTCGCGATTGAAACAACTGTGCAATGTTTATGGGACATTTTATTCAAATTGAATATGCTTAGAATATTCAGTTTTAACAATTGACAATTTTAAACTTCAAAGCAGACAAAAATTCAAGTCTGTCTCATTTTCTTTTTTTAGCAAAAGGTATTTTGTATACCCTATTAGGTTACCATAGCTTCAGAAATTGCATATTTCAAGATCATTTCCATTTGTTTTACAGGTTTCTTGGCTTAAGGGATTCTAAATCAAATTTACTTTCCATTTACGATTGGTTTTCTCCTACATTTCGGGCAACACCATTTCGGTGTTATTTCTCAAAAATTGACTCTGCAAAATGACTTGTTTTTCTGAACGCATATTACATTGGTTCGAAAGATGAAATTTATTTTTCCATCCCTTACTATTTGATATGCCCTCCCTTTCAAGATTGGAGTTTATAACTTTATTCTTTAAAAGTTCCATCGATTTTCCAGCCCTTACATTTTGTGACAACGTGTTCTAAAAGCTCATCTAAAAAAACTTATTTTAATAAATATAATTGTTTTCCCATATTTGGTTTTTTTTATTGCAAGACACCTAGAAAACTGTATAATGATTTTACCAACTCTTTTCCTAAAAAAATTGCAATTAAATTACTTCAAACTTCCTTAACTGTTATGACTTTAAAAGTAGATTTCGTCTTAAGAAATATAGCTATTGTTAAGATGTTAAGTAATAAACCTAAAAAAGGAAATATATGTTATGGGCAAAGTGATTAATCGGGCATTATTAATAATGCCCGAAGTGGAGGCGGGCAAAGTGATAAATTTCATTCATAAATTCCACTGTATTTATCACATTGCCCGGGCATTATTAATAATGCCCGGATTTATCACATTGCCTGTAACATAATAATACTTTCTCTACGTGTAACGTCTCGTCCATCTTTTTTTGAACTGAACTCTTTATTTTTTTGGTTGAATACTTAATTTGTTTAATTGCCTCTTGGAATTATTTTTTTAGTAAAACTTGTTACAAAAAATCATCTTTGTTAATTTTTTCATGTTATGTTTTCTTTAATAATGTTCTTTATAAATCTTTTTGGAAGGGCACTGAAAGGTTTAAAAAAGCGAGGAACACTTATAAATTTCTACAGTATATGTTTTTAAGTAATGTAATTTATGCATTGAATTCCTCGTTCTCTAAGAATTAAGTATTTTATGAGAGGTTTTTAACTGCACTACCTCTTTTTAATAGCTTCTCTGCCAAAATGAAGATATTAAAATCAGAAAAATATTTATACTAATAAAAATATTCATAGGTACTATATTATTATTTATGGTTTAATTTCCATTTGAGTTAAAAGTTATAATAAATGATTTTACTATCACTTTAAAAAGTCTAACAACATCTTTTATTGCATTTCAGTCACATATAGGTTTAAACGTTTAAACATTTATTTTTGTATCATATAGGTATTATTTTTAGGCATTGATTATTTGACTGAACTCTCAATATTTCACTTTTATAATTGAATCACTTATTTCAGAAACATGTCAAACGCCACTTTTTTCAAAAATGAGTTATTGGTGTCATATGATTCTATAGGGGTAAACACACATTTTAGTGTAAGAATAATAAAAATAACGGGATTTTAAAATAGTTTTCCAGCATGTTAAATTTCAGCTTTAGTGCAGAAACATGTCAAATGACGTCGCTTGACTGGTTTCTGCACTTAAATTGAGGGGAATTTCATTCATGCCGTCTCATCTACCGCTTGTTTGGGATTGCAGTTTGTTATTTAATCGCATACAAAAACTATATGCGATTGTAAAAGTCATTCTTTAGTTGTTTGGTCCATCATGCCATAGTAAAAACCATATTTTTAAAGTTTTTGCACGAATCCCAAGACTAAGGACGTTTTGGTAGCTATATATTTAAAATTTCCATGCTTGTGGGCATTTATTACATTCATGTGATTGATATTTTGGATCTATGAATCACTTTATTAAAAGTGGGCATCAAATCTATACCCCAAATCATAATATTGAACTAATTAAACTAATTTGATAGGCTTTTAAAGCAAAATCGTTTTACTGCCCACAAATTTACTTCTAAACAACAATCTAATTGACTTCGGAGTTGTCTATATTAACATTTTGAATTGGCTGACCACTATTTTTGAGTCTAGAGTTGAAATCATTTATAAAAAATAAGTATTTGTACATATAATAACCAAAAGAGAAAAAATAAGAACTCCATAATAACATTATGGGTTGGTATTTAACCCATTAACGCCCAATTTATTTTTTTTCGGCCAAATTTTATAAATGATGATTATGATTCTGGTGTATTTTGCCTTCAATATGGATATTATAAACAAATTTTGTAAAAACAATCATTAGTTTCTTTAAAAATAGCTGATCTAAAAATAGATCACTGGGCGTTCTGGGATATTTTTGTCACTGAGCTAAGTAATAGTAAAACTTCCAAAAAATCCTTAAAAAATATAAAATAGGTAGAAACTTTAGTACTTCTCCTTAAGAAACACATATTTATTCATAAATATGTGGAAAAATAATTAAATAATAATAAAATTAAATAATATACCGAAGATAAACTACATAAATAGCTTATGTTGGAAGTATTTAGTGGGAAAAATGGGAAAATAAACCAAGAACTTTTAATTCATGAGTATGTTATAGATAATAAAAATATGCCATAAATTTGAACACAAAGTAAATTAAAAAGCATCAGTTTTAATGTTGCGTAAATTTTATGAATTTGTTTTACCATAAAATGAAATTGCTCATGAAATAAAACGAAACTTGGTCTTACTCAGCCAACATTTAAAAAGGCTGCGTCTTTGAGCTTTTTACCTGCATATTCCAATATTTTTATTTTACCACAGCGTCAATTTTAAGGTTGCAAAAGTTGTATTATGGAGAATTTTAAATAATTGTAATTTTCAATTTGATATTTTCTCCAGCTCCTCGAAAAAATGTTATTGTCTTATAATTTCCAACCTGAACTATTTCAAAACAAGATAATTGACTTGTATTGTACTAATAAATTTATGTGAATAAACACAGATAATTTTTGCCACTATTTGCAATGCTTTGCTTTACTAGCAATAAATCATGATTGTCTACCCTCCATTTATCGACCAAAAGAAATTATAAAATTTAATTACCAACAATATAATTTTCAATTTCATCAGAAAATATATATTTGACTTCATCCTGGACATAACTGAATATTCTCTGACTCATTTTTTAGTTTCAAATGGGAAAAACTAAATAATCGTATAGTAAGCAACACAGAAAAAATAAATGCCCGAACGCCCAGTGATCTAATTTTAGATCAGCAACATTTCGGCAAGAATTTTTACCACTTAAATTTATTTTAACATAACACCGCTTTATATCCTAATAGCCACATCTATGAAGATATTAAAACACCAAAATAAGTTTATCTTACTGGTACCGCTTAGCTGTTTCCAGGGTTTATGCAAAGAAACGTCGAAAAACTGCGGAACGAAATGGCGATGCCAACTTTCTCTTATCGCTGTAGATCAATGACCAAACCAAACAAAAAAAACACGTGTTGTAAAACAGGTGCATGCCTTATCTTGCCCCCTGGGCAGTTTGGAATGTGTGGGGTGGGTATAAGGTAATTTAAAAGCGAGTTTCCCACGCTATGTTTAGCGATCTAGAAATAGATCAATGGGCGCTAATGGGTTAATATGGAAATGTTATTTTCAACTAATATTCTCACTTTTAGTACCAAATCCTTAAAAGAATTGGAGTTAATCTATGAAAATAGGCCTGAATATTCTGTTTATTGCAGAAACCTGTCAAATGCAAAAATTTCAACAATTTGTTATGCTAAGAATAAAAATATTTAAAAAAATTCTTTTTATCTGTAAAATATCCAAATGAGGTCTACTTTAAGAAAAAAATTACTAAACACCTTCAAAAAAATGTAGTGAGCTTCTATACAGTTTTTCTCGTTTATCTCAAGCAAGAAAATTGGCGTTTGACATGTTTCTGAAATAAGTGATTCAATTTATCCCACCGCAGTTTGGAGATAGTTCCAATTTTGATCAAATTTATGGAGAAAGTAGTATGCATACTGCTGTACCTTATTACTGCTAATACCATGCACATTCGTCTTCACTACGAGGTGGTGCTGGACAGTAGGGGAGACCGGGGCTAGTTTTCCAACCTAAATGAATTTTGCTTCCTTACATTTTATTTTTACTTATTTTTGGGTAAACAAAATTTCATCATATTCCTCATACTGTTCTCTTCAAAATGTAGCATTCAATTTTCATCAACATTATTAGTTTTTTTACAAAAAAGGCTTAAAGGTGACCATGTCACGTTGGAAAATGTGCCCCGTATGTGGGGCATGTTTTCCAACAGTAAGGGGCAAGTTTTCCTACAGTACTACTATCTGCAGTCATACCTATTGCTGGCAAAAACTCTGATTGGTTAACCGGATGGATGCCATTCCTAACATTCCTTTCTCATTGGTTGGTGCCTCTTCTCTCTCTAAGCCCCTGAATACGATCTTGTGTGCTGGTTGTTTGATTGGTTGTCAGATATAACTAGATTTGTAGCTTTTCAGGTATTAGCTTGGAATAAATGTAGGAATCGAACGACAGTGCCGGTTAAATTAAAAGACTGGTCTTAAAGGGTTAAATCGTAAAACACTTATAGTAAAATTTATTAATTATAGTATAATATGTATTTTTCATATGAAATCATTGTGTTGTAGCTGTGAACTTTACTTGCGTTATAGTAATCTCCAAAAATTAGTTTAGTACCTTAATTACTTTGTTTATTTGTACAGAGTCGTAGAAACAAAAAGATACAGTTCGCATTGTGAGTGAACTACTGGGGGTAGAATGATAATTTTTGTGTCATTTTTCATGATTTAACGTCTTTTTGAAAATAATCTATAGTTTATGCCCTTAGGGGCGCGTCTACATATTAAACGAAACACCAACTTTCGTTTTTCCTATGGGCGACATCAAAGATTATCCTCGATTCTAATAGAACACCCCCTAAAACCAAGTTTTGTAATGTTTGGCCCTCAAACAAAGCCAGGAGGGGGGTTTGAAAATTACGGGAACTTTACTTCTAACAGGAAAGATTGGCAACAATTGAGAGGAAATTTAAAACAGATTTGGCTGCTTATCTATACTATGGCACAATTCTCACAAAAGTTAAAACAGATTTGGCTATTTATCTATATTTTGGCGCAATTTTGTCTTTCAATTAGGATACCTAAAGTGGTAGCCTCGTTGGTAGAGTATTAAGCTCGTAATCACTAGGTTGCAGGTTCTGTCCCCGCAGTTGCCAAATCAGTTACTCGTTGTTTTAGGTTAACCGATAGGGATATAAGCAAACACAAATCAGAATAGATGTTGGATACTTCTTCAAATTTAAAGCATTTGAAAAAATTTATACAATTAAATTTAATTTAGTTAATTATTTAATTCCTGTAAATAGGTAATAAAAATACCACGTATCCAGTTAAATTAAGAAATTATTATATGGATTCGTATTACGTTAAGTTATTTTACTTCTCAAAAGTTCCTGTCAAAATACTTTAATACAGATATGTTTAGAGATGTTTTTTTATTATTAATATTTAGAGAATGGTTCTAATAGAACTTTCCCACTTAATAAAAAACTCATATTTTTCTTTAAAAATTAAAACACTTTCAAAGTTTAAAATTTGCTTATGTTTTTAATGATTAATTGAGAGTTATGTATGTTTTATTATATTTCAAGAAACTGCCCATTTAAGGAAAAATGTTTTATTAGATTGGGTAGGGAGTTTTAATCATTTTTTTAACGAAAAACTAAGGAAGTTTCTGAACGTTGTGCTTGGAATAAAATACCAATATAAATATTAATTATGTTAAGAAGTTAAGCATCAAACATCAAATTTACTAAAATTGATTACATAAAATTAATTAACTTAAATCACATCAAAGATTAGAAGCTTCTTGATATTTTAACTTATTAGGAGGTTAAGGAAAAATTTGAATCGTCGTGTGGTCATGATAAATTTTTAAAAAAATTTATTTCATTCTGTTTAAAATTTTTAATAATTTAGACACCCACCACACTGACAAAAATTATCCATAAAGTAAAGAGTAAGAATACGTCTTTATAATTATAAGTGAATACATACATATTTTTTTTTGGGGGGGGGGAATAATCGAGACCTTTTTTTACTGCCAAACATTTGATAATTCTTTACTGTGGAATACGCAAAGCATTGATCCATGGAAATAGTGGGATATCCAGAATAAAAATTGGAGATTGATATTGGAGTTTAATTTTAGGGGGAAGTTTTTTTTGTTGTTTTTTGAGGTGAAAGAGAATACTTTCAAGGTGTTTCATAGGGTTGTGTTATTGGGTAAGGTGGGGTAAAATGATTATAGCGGGCTAAAATAGATACAGGGATTTTAGCAGTTTTCGTATTTGTGAAACTAAAAGTTAATTGGCATGCTATTTTATCATAAGCCTCAATTAAAATCAGCATCCCAATAACATCGAATTTTACAAACTGTTAAAATCGTTATAAAATTTATACTCCACCCTTGTCTTAAACAGGATTAAAATCTTAGAGAACAGTTTTTAAACCCGATGCCGGCCCTATATCGTATTTAGAGAACTTGTGGCTGGATCTGCTGTACTCCCCAGAGAGAGTATACGTCGGTAACTGGGTACCAGCAGCGTAAGCTGCTCCTGCCCCGGGCTGTACTTCCCATTTAAAAGATTGATTATAAATAAAAAAGAAAATAAAATTAAAAGTGGTAGCTAAATTTTAATTATAGTGTTAATCTTTTCTTTTGTGTGGCCACCACTGTTTTATTTATAACAGTTTAATTATATATCAGTCCACTACCAGTACTAGCATCGAGTGTTTAGGGTGCGTTAGATAATTCTGACATCATTGACCTTGCCTGACGGTAGTAGGCTGTCGGTGCAACCCTGGGACGTCTTTATTACGCCTAAACAGAGTGTGTTTCGAGATGGGAGGATATTGATTTCAGCACTGCAGTTTTTTTTTTTTTTTTTTTGCAAAGTTATTGCATTTAAGTTAACTTACATCTTGAGGCCCCATGTTTACCCATAAGCTCAAATGATGACAACACTTAAGCATATTGCTGAGGGAGCTGTGGATAAACATGGCGGCTGGAGGACTCTTATCGAAGCTGTGCCCATCTTTATTATATTTAATAGATAATAAATGTAAGAAGGGGAGACACCGTTCTTATTAAGTGACGACTTTTCTAAAAGTTTGATTCATATGTAAAACCAAATTCCTTTGTGAAACCTATGTAGAGAAATAATCTTTTTATAGTAAAAAAAAAATGAAAAAAAAATGGTTTAATCTTTGTTTTTTGTTTTAGATTTTTGTTCATGTAATTCAAAAATACTTCTAATTTAATGCAGGTGAAATTTTTAGTTGAATATTGTAAAGTATTATTTCGGAATTTTTTCTTCTGAAAAAAATTAGTAACAAGTAAAACATTTTACATACACATAAAAAGTAGGTTAAAATTTCCGTTTACTGAAATCATTAGTGTAAAAATAACTAATAACTACTTTATAAGTAGTTTAAATTTCAGGCATCTTCAAACTTTTAAAAATTAATCAATCATATGGCAGGTATGCCGATTCGAACCTGGTTCTGAAACTTAGCGACCAAGCACACTAACCGTTAGGCCACGCCGGCTGCAGTCAGCAAGTTTTAATAATAAATCTGACCAACTATCTGAGTTAGTATTTCGTGTTATTGCGGGTTACAGTAATTTTCATAACCTGGCGATTTTCCTTCTAATCTTTGGCGATAAGAGTTTGGCGAAAATTTTCTAAATGAAATTTCCTACATTGTGCACGGGGTTAATGGCTGTAAGGATCAAAATCTATGAAAAACGAGGTTTCAACATAAATTCGACGTACTTCAAACCATAACATTCTAATTTTCAAATTGCAAATCCTTCTAGTGGGTCTATTTATCTGATTAAACTGTTTATCTGATGAAATGAATATTTGTAAAGGCTTTCATGGTCGTTTTCTTTAAATGTAAGTGCTATAAGAACTATATACACTTTAACAATAAGAACACCACATTTTTTGAAAGAAATAGGAAAAAATTTAGAGGGATTCGAACAAACAACTCCTTTGGAATCGTTAGCTTGCGTTATGGATTGGTTGATTGGTTTGAGCTTGAGCCACACAAATGTTGGAATAAGTGCCCCGTCTACTTTTGGAAAACCTGCCCCAACTCACTTTTTGAACTTTGGGAGCCCCTCAACGAGTGGGGGTGAAATATTATTGAAAAACAAAAGCATAGTTTTATAGAGGAAGAAATCCTCTATCAGAATATGCAATATCAGATTAGTCAGTTAAAATTAAAAGGGCTTAATCACATTTTTAATAAAAATCCAAAAGTTTACGCAAAGAGCAAAATATTGAAAAAACCGCTTTTCTGACGAAACTACAAGAGCTAAAATTCTGAAAGTACATCAGAATGTGTGTGAAGTCTTTCTTTTTCATCTAGTTCACTCGTTGGGTTGATCTAATTGCTCATTTAAAAATAAAGGGCGTTGGAAAATTTGCCCCAGTGGAAAACTAGCCCCGGTCTCCCCTACAGCAATCAGCTGTACCTTATTCAATGAATATTTTCACTCATGTTTTGTTTAGTTATATGGGCCTTGAAATATCGCTTTTTGTAACGCCCTCGTTCTAAATTACTTCCTTTAACAGTGCATTTGCACCCCCCCGTTCCAATTCGAAATATAATTGTATAGGTCCCCTATTCCCCACCCAATCATTTTTTTTAAATTTAGTTCTGAAACACCCTACTTCTATTTCTTCATAATGTTAATGGTTATTATATGTGGGGGTTTTTTTTCAACAAGATAACGCAATTTAAATCGGAAAAAAAAACCCTTCACAGATATCTGGATAAAATTTAATTTGCTCAAACGTCCACCTATTGAACGAATCCTTTTCTCCCACCAGCAGCATACATTTAAACTCACAATAGACATCTCAAAGCGCGCTTGAACTGATATGCTAATTCTTCCGAAGTGCATTTAAATTCAAAAGGGAAGATTCTCTCGCCTAGACAAACTCTGGCTCGTCTGCCAAGATTCCAGATTTGTTTACTCTTCCGTCTTACCTAGACGGGTTTTCTTCTTCCTTGAGATCGTTGTATTATTATTATTCTTAACGATTCACGTCTATTGTTAACGCTCCATAAATCAACATGCGGAACGGTTTTGCCCATGCATCTATCTTATTGAAACAGATGTGTGTTTACTTTCCCTTCGGTTAAGTAGTGTCTGGTTAGGGTTAGGATGCATGATCGTGATATTAGGTTAACTTTTAATGTAAAATTCTGTGCAAATAGGAAGCAGATGCTGTCTTTGCACATATTAGTTACACGTGTTATCTGCTTAGCCAACTTTTAGTAAAAGGTAAAAATATTTAAAAGGATAGACAGTGTTAGAACTTAAGTCTGTAATCTAAAAACCCATATAATTTAGAATAATTTTTTTAATTATATGGGTTTAGTAAATCTATTATAGTTTCTGTTTTTAACACAGGGCGAAAAAAGATTTTATCTACAGAAAATTGCTTAATATTGCCAATGCTGTGCTAAATTTAAAAAAGTACACATATTTGAAAGGATTAAGTTGTTGTTGTTGCATGCCCCCATTGGCCAGCAGTGTTAGACCAGGTCCATGACGTCATATACCATCAAAAAATCCAAAAACGTCAAAGGACCATCAGCTGAATCCTGTAAGGATTAAGTTGTTTGAGCTTTTTAAAATCTTTATGTAATCAAAACTCCATAAAAAATTTAAATGAGTATTTATAATATATATAAACACAATATTATAAACACTAATACTTGTTTATAATATATAGGGTAAAAAATTAAGGCTAAGGAACAGAAAACCACCTTAAAATTGCGCGTTTATAACTGATATACGGAAATAATTTATGACAATTTTATCCACATCCGATGCGCTTGTTCTCGTTATGATGCAATATTCTTTTTATCACTTCTTTAATTTATCAACCTGTTTTTTGTATTGACCCAAAATCCGGAATGTTCCGGAATCCCGAACGACATCGACTTTCCGGATAAAGGGTCCTCTCTCTCTAACGTCGTCCGTTTGTGTTTCAGCTGCCGGACAGCAGCAGCGAGCTGAGCCTGGCGGACCTGCGTCAGATGGCGGCTCGGCAGCAGCACCAGATCGAGGCGCACCAACAGCTGCTGGTGGCCAAAGAGCAGCGCCTCAAGTTTCTGAAGCAGCAGGAGGCGCGACACCACCCCGAAGGCGACCGCCTGCGCCACCTGCGGGAGCGCGTCGAGCTGCAGGAGCTCAAGCTGCGTCAGCTGCGGGCGCTCAGGGGGCAGGTGGAGCAGCACAAGGCGAACAACAACAATCTGGGTAAGCTTCCACTGTGCTTGTCCGAAAATCCATCGTATTAGAATTAAAGAAATGATAGAGAGAAATTGCGCCAAGTTGGTGAAGTTTCCACGAAGTCCTAGGTAGGAGGGTTGCCAAATATCATACCAAAAGGCAAAACCAGGTGACCTTGAAGCACTATTACGTTTAACCATTCATTTACTTGGGAACATGTAAGAAAGGGCGACCATCTTGTAATCCCGGATAGGAGGTTCTCTCCCATACTAGCACATGACACTGTATCCTAGGAGCAGATAGGTGGCTTAGAAATAATTTTAAGCCTACGCTGAAACAAAAGTCTAGAACACGGTCCCGGCTATGGCCAACTAGACGAATAAGTCCTGTTAAAAGCTCTAAATTGTAACATGTGATAAACGTCTTGACGCCACGATTGATAACTCTTTGCCAACATCTCAACTTTTCCCTGAAATCTTCTCGGTAAGTTGGTCCTCCTCGGTAAGTTGCTATAGCGAAAGCTGATTGATTTGACGGTTGGATTGGTTTTTGTATTGTCATACCTCCTAATACGCCCAGTCGCTCTGCAAACATAACGATAAGTCTTGAATCTTACCGTACCCAATAGGATCTACAAAAATGCGTGGAACATAGTAGATTTCAGTGGGAAATTGTTGAATTGTTGGGAAAGAGCTATGTATCGTGATGACAGAACGTCTATCAATTTCTTCTCTGACTTTATTAATTTATTTGGCCATGACCTGGATATCCATATCAACAGATATTGCCAGAAAACCTGCTGACTTCTTTTTCTCTCAACAATCTTTTAGATTTTGGCAGTTATGCAAATACACTCTTTAAAACGGCATTTTCAAAACTGAATAAAAAAAACCTCAAATCTGAGTATTTCGCAAACTCAAACTGGCTCCGAATCAAATTTACTCAAGTTTGAAACATACGTAAAGTCATTTCTGAAAATATGCTGGTAATCAAACATGATACATCATGTCCTTTGTCAAAATTACCCCCTTCGATGGTACAGTATTTGATCAGAATGTGACTAGCCTACTTGTAATTATTAGAGTGTGATGCCACATCTGAGCGAGGCGGGCTATCACGTTTTAAAAGTCCCAATTTATGCGTGATTACAAAAGATATATATAATAAAGTGCAAAGATTAAACAAAAATACTTACAATTTGAGTGGTGACTATTGAATTGTTTGAAACTTAGTATATCTGGTATTTCAAAATTGAAAAAAATTGAGTTTTCATATTTGAAACAAACAGTTTCATATCAAAATGAAACTATCGATGAACTCAGATTTGAAATCGCCATTTTTCTCAGTGATAGTCGAAAGTCCTGGATTGTTCTATCCGCGTGGACTCCACTTCTGTACCAGACCTTCCTCGTGCAAGGATGCGTTCCTTTTTCTTGAAATCTGTTGATGCTTCACTTTTGGAAGACAACTTTTACAAGTACAACACTGATAGTTGAAGCATAAAAATTTTAATATTTTTAAAATTAATATGTTCACCTAGCTCACAACAAATGAGTTGGACCCTGTTTTTATAGGGATGAAGAAGAAAAAACACATATTACTGATTTTTTGTATGTTCTGTTCATTCAACTGATTAATTGAAATTTTTATTTTATTGCATTCTCCTCTTTTTGGCTATTTTCTTTATCTTATCCTGCGTTTTTTCTACATAAATTTTAAAGCAAAACAGGCAATTGAAGCCATTACTAAGATTGTACGAAAATTCATTAACACCCAAAACGACTGAGCGGTTCCATTTAAGCGGTGGTGCTGCCATCTAGCCAAAATGTGCTCAACTAATTCTACTATAACTAATGGGTGTTCATTTAAATTAAGTGTTACTTGGTAGTTTTTATTCAAAATTTAGGCTCCATTGATTATGTGTCCAACAACGATTTGTTTTTTATATCTAGTTTTTGTGAGCCTTAGTATGGTTATGACTTTGTATCTTCCTTTTAAACTGGAGTATTCTGAATAACACATAATACAACGAAATACTTCAGACAATGACAAATGTACAAAATACTATACTGTCAGCACGACTGGCTGTTTAGAAATGTTCTAAGCTTATGGATATTGAACTTTATCTCTGAGATTTTCTTTCAAATACGATTGTTCTAAAAAAGATTAGTATTTCCACAGGAATGTAGCTTAATTTCATAAGACAACCAAGACAAGCATTTTAAAAATTTATTTAGAACCTTAAAGTGTGAGAACAGTTGTTGTACCCATGTAATTCGCAGCTACATTAAAAGTATTTGTTATAAATTTCCCCCGAATTACATTAGAAATTAACAAACGGCTTTATTTGAGAATTCTCATTTCTTACTGTTCTAATTTTAAAGAAATATCCTTCTTCTAAGAAGCAAGAACAGTCAAACCCTTGAATACGGAATTACTTGAACTTACACATTAACTAAGAATTTGTTTCAGTTGAATTATTTGTCCTTTTTAAAAAAAGAAATTATTATAGTAGTAGTAAATATGAGCATATTCATTATTGTTGAAATCGTTGGAATACATTTGTTTCAAGTTGATCAATCCTTTTAAAGAAATATATGCATAGAATTTTCTCAATTTGTGAATGCTTCCGATTGTTGCAGCAGTGCAGTGTCGGAAGGAAAAAGCTCCAACTCGAGTTGAGTTCATGTAAATAAACAAAACCAGTTTTTAAAACCGGAACTCGTTCATGCTCTTCGCCGTTCCTTCTGGTACAGCAGGAGGTTCGCTTCGACTTCTCAACTCGGAGGTTATCCTGCCCTTCTGTGCCTCCAAATTCAACTTTTTGTTTCCGGCTTTCTAATTCCCCTTTCATTCTAAAATAGTATAGGAATAAGATACAATACGAAGAAAAACTATTAAAATGTTGCAGGGGTAAAATCTTTTAACTGGTATAAGTGTATTTTATTTTTTTAGACTAAATCATATTTCCTATCATTTTACACTGAGAAAAATGAAGATTTCAAACCTGAGTATATCGAAAGTTTCATTTGATGTGAAACTTTTTGTTTCGAATATGAAAATACAATTCTTTCAATTTTGATCTATACCAGAAATCTACTAAGTTTCAAACAATTCAATAATCACCACTCAAATTATATGTACTATTTTTGTTTAATCGTAGCAGTTTATGAAAGCAGACGAAACAAACATTGATAGGAATAAACCTTAAAAACGTGTGATAGCCCGCATCCTCAGATGCGGCATCACACCCTAATTACAAGTAGACTAGAAATCACAATCTGATCAATTGAATCACTTATTTCAGAAACATGTCAAACGCCAATTTTTTCAAAAATGAGTTATTGGTGCCGTATGATTCTGTAGGGGTAAACGCACATTTTAGTGTAAGAATAATAAAAATAACGGAATTTTAAAATAGTTTTCCAGCATGTTAAATTTCAGCTTTAGTGCAGAAACATGTCAAACGACGTCGCTTGACAGGTTTCTGCACTTAAATTTCGGGGAATTTCGCTAAGCCGTCTCATCTACAGCTGGTTTGGGGCTGCAGTTTGTTATTTAATCGCATACAAAAACTATATGCTATTGGAAAAGTCATTCTTTAGAGGTTAGGTCCATCAAGCCATAGTAAAACCCATATTTTTAAAGTTTTTGTACGAATCTCAAGACTAAGGACATTTTGGTACCTATGCATTTAAAATTTCCATGCTTGTGGCCATTTATTACATCCATGTGATTGATATTTTGGATTCATGAATCACTTTATTAAAAGTGGGCATCAAATCTATACCCCAGACATAATATTGAACTAATTAACTAATTTTGTAGGCTTTTAAAGTAAAAATGTTTTACTGTCCACAAAGTTACTTCTAAACAACTATCTAATTGACTTCAAAGATGTCTATATTAACATTTTGAATTGGCTGACCACTATTTTTGAGTCTAGAGTTGAAATAATTTATAAAACTAAGTATTTGTACATCTAATAACCAAAAGAGAAAAAAATAAGAACTCTATAATAATTTTATGGGTTAGTATTTAATATGGAAATGCTATTTTCAACTAATATTCCCACTTTTATTACCAAATCCTAAAAAGAATTAGACTTAAGCTATGAAAATAGACCTGAATACTCTGTTTATTGCAGAAACCTGTCAAATGCAAAAATTTCAATAATTTTTTATGCAAAGAATAAAAATGTTAAAAAAATTATTTTTGTCTATAAAATACCCAAATGAGGTCTACTTTAAGAAAAAAATTACTAAACACCTTCATAAAAATGTAGTGAGCTTCTATACAGTTTTTCTCGTTTATCTCAAAACAAGAAAAGTGGCGTTTGACATGTTTCTGAAATAAGTGATTCAAT
This sequence comes from Tetragnatha montana, assembly GCA_963680715.1. Classification (NCBI taxonomy): domain Eukaryota; kingdom Metazoa; phylum Arthropoda; class Arachnida; order Araneae; family Tetragnathidae; genus Tetragnatha; species Tetragnatha montana. The sequence goes on from OY796685.1 coordinate 35,356,672, forward strand.
TACTGTACCATCGAAAGGGGGTAATTTTGACAAAGGCCATGAGGACATGATGTATCATTTTTGAGTTCCTGCATAATTTCTGAAACGAGTTTATACATGCTTCAAACTTGAGTAAATTTCATTCGGAGCCAGTTTGAGTTTGTGAAATACTCAGATTTGAGTATTTTTTAACTCAGTTTTGAAAATGTCGTTTTAAAAGTGCAGCATTTATTGCTCTCATTAGAATATTTTAAGTGAAATTTTGTATTTAAATATTTTAAGCTTTGGAAAAACAATAACTGGCAAAGAAACAACAGTATGATTTTTCACCACCAACTGAGTCATAAACAATTTTTTTTAATTTATTAAAATTTGAACATTGTAAAAGTTAATGTTATTTAGTACTGAAGAACGTATGGGTAATTCTATTGATGAACCTAAAATATACGGTCGTCAACATGACTAGAAAGTCCCTTGCATAAGAAAAGGAAGTTTGTACTTCCTAATATAATACCTTTTTTTTATTCTAAAAAGGACTAGTTCTGTAACTAATTTTCATGGCATTATCATAGGATTTAGTGGAAAGAGGGGCAGCTGCCCCGAGTTCAAGACAGTTTTAAACAACGAAATTAGAATTAACAGTTTTTAATTCTATAATTTACCACTTTGTAATGTAGCTTAATATAGGAGAGAGGCGTAATTTTTTTTTTTTTTTTGTTTAACTTCAACGAATAGTTTTAAAGGCTTATTTTTTGCTTCTCTTCCTTCTTCTTGCCATGGATTTTAATGTTACCTTATTTAAGCCCATTCGCATTACAATGCAACAATTTCCAAGATGTATTTATAATGCAACAATTTCCAAGATGTATTTATAATGCAACAATTTCCAAGATGTATTTATAATGCAACAATTTCCAAGATGTATTTATAATGCAATTAATTCAATTTCATATCATAATTTATGGAATAATAAATAAGCATAAATTTTAATGATATTTAGATTTAGAATTATAAAATACGAAAGAGTTTACCCCACCGATTAATGAAAAACTGATAAAAAAATTGTTTACGTTTTTCGTTCGCATTTCTACCAATGTCACTTCTCAAATATTCTGAATATTTTTGAGGAACTGTCCTGGGGATACCCCAGTCCTAGTTAATCAAGTGTCTGCTGAATCATAGGGTAGTTGAGACAGACCCCCGAATTCAGCACTATGTATCATAAAATTATTTTACATGTAATGTATCTCGTAATTCGTTGCTCTCATGACTTACTGTCCGTTTCTTTCTTCAGGTGCCGAGCTGGAGTCGATCCGAGCGCTCTTCAACGAGAAGGAGAAGGAGCTGTCGATGGCGGTGGCCAAAGTGGAGGAACTCACGCGACAACTGGAGGACGTGAGGAGGGGAGACTCGACCAGCCTCAAGCACGCACCCTCCCCCGCGACCATGGAGTTCCAGAAGCTCAAGAGGGAGCTCCTGGTAAGGAACATCTTACAATTGAGGTGTTAGCTACAGCAATGAGTTAACTCCACTAGAATGAATATTCGGTCTTTACTTTTCTAATCTTATACTTTGTTTTACGGTAAAAAATGGTGACCATAGTCGCCAACCCAGTTTTACATTGCCATAAAATAGCACTAACTTGGCGACTAATGCTTGCTGTCGCCAAGGTGGCGCCTTTTGATGTGGATTCTGATTTTGGAGTTAACTCCTTGTTGCAGCAAACACCTCAATTATAGTGTTTGTGTGTCTTTGAAGTACTATTCCTTCTAATCTCCTATTCTACCTAAAGTCTGTGTAACTAGAATATTAGGTGGTTCAAGGACACGCAGTTTTCCCACGTCTCAACTCCATTTCAATTGTACTGCCACGTTGTTGCCATGTCGACGACATAAAAATCTGGACATTGAGTCACTTATTCTATTTACACAGACTGTAGTAAGGTATCGTTGGTTGACAGAATGCTCATGCTCCTATGGTGTTGTTAGGGTAGGTGGTAGAGTCAAGAAACTTGCCCAATGTGCTAGATGGGTTGTGAGGTAGTTCACGAGTACAAATACATGCACCCATTATTAAATGCTGCAAAATTATTTACTATTATTTAAGCATGCACACTACACTATATTTCGGAAGTACGTTTGCACCGTGTCAGATTTCCAGACTTTTTTTTATTAACTCTTCATGTACTTTGTTTTCATTTTGCAAGAAACACCTCGGCAATGATGCCTCAATTTACAATGCTGACTGGATCAAAGCAATAAGAGTAAGCTCATTAAAATATTTCTCCTAGAAGGGATCAAGCAATCTCATAGTCTACTCCATCAACCCATCCTTAATTACACTTAAGTAATGTAATATAATTATCGAAATTGTAATGTAAGAAAAATTATTGGAAAATAAATAAAAAACAAATACATGGTATCGCAAATGCAGCGACAACAAAGTTCAGATACAATACAAGATAAACTCTTCAGTCGGCGGTCTTCTTCCTTATTTTAATTTTCTTATAGCCTTGCTAAGTTACGCTTACATTTTCTATTCGTAAAATAATAACAATGATAATAATAATAATAATCTCCTTTTCTTTAACTTCCAGTACCGCTCCAAGCTAAACGAGCAGCAAAACGCCCGGATAGCCCAGCAGCGCGAGACCCTCGCGCGGCGGCAGTCCGAGATCTCCCAGATGGACCAGCGCATCGCGGAGCTGCAGCAGCGGCTGCAGCGGAAGCGGCTGCTCAACCAGCAGCTGAGCAACCAGCTGCACTCGGCCGCCAGCGGCCGCAACAACCGACCGCAGCGCCCCAACATCGCCGCCGTGGAGCCGCTGAAGCGCGAGATAGAGCTCGACCTCAAAGTGCCCAGCGACTCCGAGTTCGTGCCCAACAAGAAGGACCCCAAGTACCAGACGCTCCCCTACAACACCAAGTTCCCGGTGGACCTGCAGAAGAACAACAACAACTCGGTCGTCAACGGGGACGAGAAGCATGTGAACGGGGGGCCTCCGCCCTATCCGGAGCCCCCCAGCGTGATGCATTCGCCGCCGCCCCCTCCTGGCGGTAAGGCGTCGCCCCCTAGACTGAACGGGGATGCCCTGTCGCCCAGGCCGTATGTGCCGCCTTCTTCTTCGAACGGTCCGACGAGTCGACCGCCGCCGAGGTTGACGAATGGCGTGTCCGGTCCTGGTAGTACGAACGTAAGTCAAATTATTATTGAAGGTCACGATGTTGTGTATCGTATTTTGAAATTTACTCTTAAGGTTTACCATCTTGCTCAGTTTGAACGAACATTTTATATCCCGTATAAATTTTAATGTGATTAATGTGTGAGATTTAATGTGATCCCTCAGTCAAACTATGGAAATTTCTTCTTTTTTTGCCTCAATGGAAACAATCTTTTGATTTCGTTAAAATTGCGTAAATGCATCCTGTTGTGTCGATTCGATCTTTCTCCTTATGTAAGCAATGTTTCTTGAGCATCCTGTACGCTTTGCGGATGGAGCTTGGATATTCCAAGTGGCATAAGAAACAACATGGTTCTTGAGTTTCTACTCGGCGAGTTTTGTCTAAAAGCTTTGACCGCACTCTTACATAGAGGAGAGTTAACAGCTTTTGAGGATAGCAAGACATGGGATACTAAGCTACTAATAATAAAATTTTTTCCAAACAAATTTTAGCTGCGGATAAATGAAGGACCTTCATTCAAGGCAATAACGCCTGGAGAAATAAATCCCTTAAAACACATTACAATGAAAAGTATAACTGTCTCCATTTCCATTTGAGAACGTGCAGAAAGATTTTTGGACGCTTAAGGTAGAAAATGACTTCGTTGATAATCTACATTATCTTCTAGCCCTTGGGTGAAAATTTGGAAGGATTCTGTGATGATTGATTGACAAATCTCATCCCGTCTAATTTGCAACTTGTCTTTTCAGGCGATAACTTCCCAACCCAAACCCAACTCCATCGGGCCACCCACAACGGCGCGACCCAAAACGCCGGTGAGCTTCCCCAACCACCAGGCGGTGCTTCCGCCCACCGTCATGACCTCGGGAGTGACCAGGACGGTGCCCCAGACCCCTGCTCGTCAACACCCCGCCCCCAGCTACAGCTACGCTCGCTCCCGGAGCAGCGAAGGGGCGCAGAAGCCGGTGGTGCCCCCGAAGCCCGGGACCCCCGGGAAACCCCTGCCGCCCCCGCGGCAGTTGCACGGACCCCCGAAGCCCGATACCGTCGATCAGGCGATATCGCTCCTGAAGGGGGACATCCGTTCTACTGAAAGCTCCCGGTAAGTACTATATTAGCTTTGTTTGGTTTTGAGAGTTTCAGTATGTGTCCTCAAAGAGGGCAAAATGTGTAGTAATTTAAGCTAGAGTATGTAAGTGTTACCAAAGAATAGGTAAAGACAACGCTGACTGGTCGTTCATATATGCTCTTCTAGTTGGAAATATGTGGTAACCATAACAACCAAACGGGAATCAAGATCGAGCCAAAGTGCGCTCACGTGTTCTGATTGGGAAAGCAGTCGATCGTTGTTTGTGTTTAACACATCTTAGTTTACTTTCTGGCAGTTAATCACATAGTGTAAACTTGGATCAAATCTTTTAGTTTCTCACTATTTTTCGTTGGCAATGGCCTTTATAAAAAAAACGAACCCTATAAGGACAAGTAAATTATTATAACATAGGCACGAACCCAGCAAACATGGAATTAGCTTCACAAACATTCGTCGAATTGACTTGGCCGGTTATTTGGCCCTTGTACTCGTTTCAAAACCACATCAGATTCTCCGATTAGGGACGCTTTAAAACCAATACACTTCCAGTAAACGTTCTATGGTCTAATATCTGAGCATACCTAACCTGTAATAACCTCTTATTAACACATACATCATCCTTTACCGTTAACAACCAAAGTACAGCCATCTCCAACTCACCCTCTCCTTGCCTTTCAGACATATCAACCCAGTTCCTCCCAGCCTGCACCACCGCCTGGCCCCCTCTGTGTACAACCACCACCCACCACCCCCTCCATCGAAGGACGACCCTTCCCCTCGCCTGCACAACGGCACCGCTACAGAGAACGGGGTGCACGTGTCACTGAGCCGCCGAATCGGGATGCCGCCCGCCTTCTACTTCCCCGAGAACCAGGCGGTGCCGTCGGACCTCGCCAACGGCACCACGGACGCCGCCGCCAAGCGGAGGCCCTTCTCCGAAGTGCAGCAGATGCTCAACCTTGAGATTCAGACGTCCGAGAGCGAGCTGCTCGGTTCACCCAAGACGCAGGCGGAAAAAACCAGTAAGTGTGATGTCTTATTGTATTGTTGAGCTTTGGATTCTTGTGTCTGTGGGCTGCTGGTTCGGGGGTGTTTGTATCTGAGCAGTAAGTACCAAACAGCCACCACTAAATGAGTGATAATAACAACCAATTGTGACCAGGCTTCTCAGCTGTAGAAGCCTAGTGACGTAGTGGTAGTACATCTTGCTGGCACTCCACAGACAAATTCTATACCTGGATTGGGCAAGGCAGTCTCATCATTCCATCCCTCCGGGGTCCATAAAATGAGGACCAAGTCAACTTGGGTAAGCAAGGGGCTTTACCTGGGCTGACGGACTTTTAGTCACATGTTCTTTAACAGCTCTGTTCAAGGCATTACCCAGTTAGGTTGATTATACTGGAGTTTGAAAAGGTACTCCTTCAAGTATCCCTCCTTGTTTTTTCTCAGACGTAACAATTTCTTGGAACAGCTGGCGCTAAGAAACAGTTTCATTTCCTTAATGAATTACTAGATTGTGATGAATCTTACTGACAACTTCCCTCTCCCCTTCTGGTTTATTTAGTTCAAACTAAACCATTCTAATAACCGTTTTAATGTTCCATTTGAAATTTAGAGGAATATATTCCTAGAATTATTACAGAACTACCAAAACACTTTTTAAATCTCCTCCCTGGAATATTAATATTGTGAGATTTTAACAGCCATATTCACAGCCATCGGCGTTGGTGTTAGCCAGCATCACCTTAAGAAAGAAAAATTAGCTGATTGATTGGTAGAATCCTTCTTTCACCAAGGATTTAACACAGACGCTGATGGCTGTGTGAACATTCTGTAAGTTGTTAGAATGAACATTATTTTGTTAAATGTGCCGAGAAAAATCTATTTAAGGGCCGCATGCACGATGCTAATTTAATTTGACATTCATTTTTTACGCCAGTCCCCCTAATTTTCATTTTACAAAGCTATGCTGTATCAATAACATCCAATTTCTTTTGCTCATTCATTGCTAATTATGCTAAAAACACTTTCCAGAAGACCTAGAGACGAAGCCTCCGTCTCCAGACTCGCCCGCCGAGAGCAGCTCCGTGCAATCGTCCTCGCTGTCCCCGGACTCGACGGACCGCAGCGCTTCGGACGCCGAGCAGTTCTCGGACCGAGGTGGGGCCGCACTCAGGAGGGTCAAAAAGGGCAACCTCAAGACGAAAGGGGCGGTCAAGAACTCCAGGAGGGTCAGCTTCGACCCCTTGGCTCTGCTCTTGGACGCCGCTCTGGAAGGGGAGCTGGAGCTGGTCAAGAAGACTGCGAAAGAAGTGAGTAACTGATGCCGGTGCCATTACTGTCTGTATTTCCTCGCTAAGGTGGTGGATTTCCTCGCTAAGGTGTAACCCCTGGAGGGTCAGCTTACGTGCAGTAGGTGGTTCGTGTAACCCTAACGAGCGAGGCCATTCTCTCCCTTCTTCAAAGAAGAAGGTGCTTATGTAGCCAAGCTAGCTCCCAAATTTCCCTCACCCCTACTCGAACTTGGATTTCCCCGTCCCCAACCGCCTAGTGAAGAAATACAGACTACTGCATTGGATTTCTTAGCAGATTTGCTATATTTTAAATCAGAGGTCTCCAAAGTATGGCTTACATCTTCTGATTGCAGCTGTATTTTCTGAGTATGTGGCCCGCCATAATTCATTTAATTGTATCCGACTCCCCCAAAAATTTACATTCGGGGACAATGTGATTTGAAAAGGTTGTGAAATGTTAAGTATTTAATAATAACTTATTTATGCTTAATTTTAAAAATTTAACACTACAAGGTCAAAACGAAATGTTCAGAATGTCTGTATTATGAACGTGAACCATATCTTCGCTTCAACATTAAGCCATAATGAACTAACTAGTCGTCACTCCTTAATATCAAACACTACTATCTCCGTGCGGCAAACTTCGGGAATCGCGATCCTGGGAGATCGAATTGATGGAGAAGCTCATTTGATTGGTTCGTAAGCGTTGACATCATCGAGCTATAAAGATCAAAACCAATAAAATGAGCTTCTAGTTTACAACGATCTGATCGGCAAGGTCCCGAAGATTGCCGAACGGAGATAGTAGTGTTTGATATTAAGGTGACGTAGTGACCCTGGGACTTTAAGAAGTAGAAAATATGCCCTTTGGATTAGAAACTTTAGTGTCCCCTGCCTTAAAGAGTTAAAAGACATTTGTGAAATTTCGACTTAGGAGGCAATTTTAGAAGCCATATTTAAAACAATATCAAGTCAATTTTAGCGTTTTTTAGCTACACTTAAAAAGTATTTTGAATTATATCTTAAGTTTTATCTATTCTCCCGCAGGTTACTAATCCTAGTGCCGCCAATGACGAGGGAATAACAGCTCTTCACAACGCCATTTGTGCCGGGCATCTGGAAATAGTGAAATTTCTCGTGGAATTCGGCTGTGACGTCAATGCTCAAGATAGTGACGGGTGGTAAGTTAACCTGCTCATTTCAATCTGGTCTATAACAATATCGAAACAGTTTTATATTCTTGTGCTGAAGATAATCGTCCTCTCTCTTTCTCAGGACTCCTCTGCACTGCGCTGCGTCTTGCAATAATTTAGCTATGGTGAAATACCTTGTAGAGAGAGGAGCTTGCATTTTCGCCACGACACTCAGTGATCACGAGACTGCAGCCGAGAAGTGCGAAGAGGACGAGGAAGGATTCGATGGTTGTTCGGAATATCTGTACAGTAAGTGAAACTATCCAACACGCTGTTTCTACCTTAAATTTTTTAATTAAAAAAAACACATTTTTACCAAAACTTGAGCTTTGACGGATAGGTTTATTCAGCTCATGACACTGTCCCCTAGATTCCTTTCACCAATTTGAATTTGAACTCCTTATTTTTACGGAAAAAGATAATGACAGAATTCATTATTATAATTGAAGAAAACTTCGTTAACCGTTTGTTTTAAAATTTCAAAAGTGGTGGCGATACAAACATAGTGGGAAATCCATCCACCTAGCTAGACAAATATCCTATTTATAGGGATATATAGTTTTTAAGTTTCATGCTGGTAAGATATTGAATTTAAATTCATTTAAATCATTCAATTCATTTTTAAGTGGCATTCTTCTTTTCTTTTATGTTAAAGAAGACTTAGCTTCCTAAATTAAAGATCTCCTTTTTGAATTTATGATAAGTTCTAAAATAGGCCGGGTCTAATAAAAATTTTATATTAGACCCCAACATATCATCCCGAAAAATGTTTTTTATGATCGACACAGGCCGTGAAACTATTCTTCAAGTTAAAATAAGGTTATAAAAGCAAAATATTCAGGCCTACTTAAATTCATATCACCAAATAATGAGTTATATTTTTTTTCTCATTAGTGATAATATTGGTTAGTGTTACTAAAATACTGATATTTGGATAGTATCTCTTCGTCTTCAAATGATTCAAAACTTCGAATTAAAGACATTGCCTCAACTTAAAATTCAAGGGACAATGAGAAATTTTTGATTTAAACACGATTTCGAAATAAGAGTCGTCCCATTCCTCCAAACTACGTTAAAGCCCAATTGTCACCACATTTTACTTAACACGACAAGAGTGCAACCGACATTACTTCCAACTCACATTCGTTTTGTTATTGCAGGCATGCAGGAGAAGCTGGGCATCCTGAACGGCGGGGTAGTGTACTCTCTGTACGACTACGACAGCCAGAACTCGGACGAGCTGTCCTTCCGCGACGGGGACCAACTGGTGGTGCTGAGGAAAGGAGACGACCTGGAGAGGGAGTGGTGGTGGAGCAAGCACAGCGACAGGGAAGGATACGTCCCCAGGAACTTGCTCGGGGTGAGTATACGACTCTCTTTTTCCCGCATTTCCATCTCCAACGTTTCTTGAACCAGTATGTTGCGGAAGGAGAAATCGTTAAACACAAAGCCTGTTGGGTTGCTTATGGAGGAGTTTTGGTACTCAAATCGTGATTGAAAAGCACTATATATACATGGGTTTAACAAAGTAATTAAATTTTTAAATTGGCGTTCTTCATTTCACTCAAAATTCAGACACCGCGATGGGAACTACTTTGTGTTTGTTAGTGACGTCATAGGGTCAACTTAAGTTGCTGTCTAGTATAGACAGCAAATGACATTTTCAAGCTGGTTAAAAATTCTGAAATCTGAGTGTCCCATCTCACTTCGAATCAAATTTCTGAAAACATGCAGATACTCAAAATCGATACATCATGTATTCATTTTTGGGGGAGGGCATGTTTTAGACATTTCACCACCCTAATATCAAACACTGTTATCTCAGTTCGGCAAACTTCTGGAATCCCGATGCTTGGCGACTAAGCTCATTTGATTAGTTTTGTGATTTTTCCAATTGCTCCAAGATGTCAGCGCTTAGGAACCAATCAAATGAGCTTTTCCGCTCGCAACTCCGAATATTCCAGGAGCAGACAAGAAAACAGTGTTATTTGATTCTAAGGTGACGATCCTGCTGACAATATCGCCCATCGGAGAGTGGCTAGTTCATAATGTATCGTTACTACGACGCGATAAGTTGATTGCCAAGTTGGGTATGCATCCATATGTTGTCATCGCATCATATGGTGACTTGTGTAATTATACTCCTAAAAACTCCTTAAAATAGAATGTTTCTGTTTTTAAAATTACAAATTTTAAAAATAATTATCATTCGAGTGGTGACTAATTGCTTGCTAATTACGAGTTGCTTGAAACTGCGTATTTCTGGTATTTCAAAATTGAAAGAATGGGAGAGCATCACATTTGAAACAAAAAGTTTCATATCAAAATTAAAACATCGATTAGCTCATATTTTAAATATTTAGCCATGTACCATACATAACACAAGGTGGCAGTAATTTTGGGGTGCCAAAAAATTAAATACAAGTTAATTAATTCATGCTTGTATTACAGCTAATCGAAAATATTCATATGACACATTTTTTACGATGGGTAGATTCGTTTCACAATTTTTATTCAATATTTTCCATAACTGTGTAACTGATTATTTTCTTAACTGTAATCATGAAGAAGAAAATTGCATTTTTCTTGTTATACTCGGTAGTGTGTCTTTTTCCTTAGAAAAGTCTTAGCCTAAATCCATGCTAATTTCGTAAATAGATTTTTTTTATCAGTGCTCAAAAACTATAACTTCTGATTGAAATTTAGGGAAAATAGTTGCTTTTTCCAAAACGAAAGGAAAATAGTAGTTAAGGTGTGGCAAAAATATTGTTACCCTAAATTTGGGACTGGCTCCAAACATACTAGTAAACTTTTCACACATCTTCACTTTTACTCCTTGGCTTCTCTCCCTCTCACATTCGAACATTTCGGAAATTCGACATAATCTTATTTTGACATTTTTTCTTCCAGCTCCATCCACGGGTGACAGTCAAAAGAGAGCAATAGCACCAGCTATTATTTCTTCCATCTCGCTTCTCTCAAGTTCTCTTGAAAGCTGCTGAGATTTCCTAAAGCTTCCATGAAGCACCCACTACACTGCAAAAAGGAGGTCTTTTTGTCATTCATCACACTTCGCCGAGCTCTCGACACACGGCAGAGCTCCAGTGAAAGTTGTCCACATGCTTGTGTGTTACCAAACCCTAACCTAGCACGGCTCTAGGTATTAGATGTTTGTAACGTTATTTGGGTAATCCAAAGAGACCGGGCCTGGAGCCAAAAATTGCGATAAAGTGGTGGACTCTGGCAACCTAGTTCAATAGAAGTTAAATTGCTACTCGCCAATAAACAACATTGGCAACACCACAAAAAAGTTGCCTAGGCCCTGTTTGTTGGGATTTACCCCTTATTTTTATACAGATTTGTGCAATATCACCTCATCATGCCAGTAAATCAAGACTGAAATAGAATTACCGAAAATGTTATTGACAAAAGGTTATTTTAAAAGGTGTTCTCAAAATATATCAACTATCCATATCATATTATTTTAGCAATAGCTCATTTTGAAAAGTATTTTCACCAGTCACATATCTAATCAAACATATGAAAAACTTAAACAGGCAAAATGTCTGCCTCTCTTAACACAAAAACATTCCACATTATCCCCGAAATTTCACCGTCAGAAAGATGTTTCTCCATTTTTGTAAGTGTACTGTATACTATACAAACTTTTGTACAATACCTATGAATGTTACTTAGGTAGCTGCTCTTATGTTCTTACCTGTCTTTTACTGAGATGCAATACATATCCCTATGTAGATTTTTTAAGAGGAAATCAAAATATACTTTTCTAATTTTTTTTTTATAATGGAATGTTTATTTTGTAAAATACCTTTTGTTTTTTAAGTACAAGTTATGAATCAGGGCTATTGTTTTTTTTTTTTATTTCAAACAGAGAATCTATTTCTTGCTCTTTTTTATGTTATGTTCTGAGTGATGCAATTTCTTTTTCTAGAGACAGTGCAGTGTATGTGTTTGTAACATATCAGTGTGTAAAAGAGTCTTTAAGTGTGTAGTTTATCGTACTTGCATAATTGTACAGCTTTTATAAAGTATTTTGCTTGTGTAAATAATGCTGATGTTATCAGAACAAATATTTTTATACATACATCTGAATAGCAAGTGACTGATTGTACAGAAAATGTTTTATGAAAATTTGTTATAAGGTATTTCCGTCCATACTATAAAGTGTTAATAAAGTTTGTTAAAAACCTATATATATTTTTTCATTTCAATAAGTTGGATCCATCCATATCAACCCAAATATTAATCTAAGGCGCTACCCACACCGAGCTCGTCGTGCGTACTGTGCAATAAAGATCGTTATCTTGACAGGCGGACTCAGGTTCCCCATTCAGCCTTCCCAATAGAAGAGAGGGGGTTGAGAGTGTCTTGTTTACTCGACTGTCCAGGAGGTCAATTAACGTTATCTTGTATTGCGAAGGCTGCGAGGGCCAAGGGGTCAAGATTGATTTATTTTATTGCTCTGGAGTGGCGAGCTCGGTGTGGGCAGCGCCTAAATAAGTTGGTATTCAAAAGTCAAGTCAAAATTCTTTACAGTCTTAAAACTCACAGCAGCATGTGGCCGAACGGCCTAGTGGTCGGGAGCATGGTGTTACAAGTCGGAAGGTCGTAGGATCAAACCCCGCCTGTGACCCATTAGTATTTTAATAATTTCTGAAATTTTTTTTAACTTTAAATTAATAAAGTAAACCAGTTGATTCAGGAACGAGTGGCTCGGTTGGTTAATGCACTGCCATCTCGTCCAGAAGTTCGCAGGTTCGATCCTCGGAATTTCTTTTTTAAAATATGCTGAAATATCAACTTCAAAATAATTAAAAAATCAGACTGGTTGCAGGAACGGATGGCTTGGTGGGTTCGCCCGCCAGTATCCCATCCAAAAGGCCCTCAGATCGAATCTGAGCCTTCTCAGCGGGTATAGCACTCGGAAATAAATACAGTTGGGTATTTATAAATTTAGTTCCTGCTTATTCAAGGGGGGTTTTATTGTTTTTTTCTTCAACTCTTAACTGTAACCGTATCACCCAGATTCTTTAAAAATAGTACTATTTTTGTAAAAATTTTATTTTTATTTTGTAAAATCCAAGTCTCTATCCTTTCTGTCTTCGACGGAAACTGAATAAACTTTAAGAATCTCAAAATGTCAGGTGACTTATTTGGTTTGGTTTCCCACCCGCCCTTCGGAATCTTCGATTCCCCCCTGAGTGAGGAATATCTTATTTTTCACCTAATTTTTTAAGTGGTGATTAATCCAAGTCTATCCTATCTGCCTTCGACGGAATTTGAGAAACTTTTAACTGTTTTATTGAGTGCTAATCATATAATACTTCGCGATAAACCATCCCAAAACCCGACCACTGGGCTTCCACTTACCTTCATATTTTTTTTCTTATTATATTAGTGGTGACTGGGAAGCACAGGTACCGTTAGATTTAAATGGAAAGATGCTCGACTTAAGATATTTTTCCCAATTGTTTAAGCGGTGAACAGGAAACTCTTTAAAAACTGTGGGTGAGTCCTCATTTCTGTAACAACCTTGTCCTGAACCTCTTGAAACGATAAGATTAAATATTGATCTTTTTTGAGTTCTTAAATACATACATTAATTGAAAAAATCTAGCATTTTTTGAAAGGCAGCGCAAGTACCTTTCGAAAGCATAGTGGTTGACAGCCTGTGTACCGTTAAGCGGAAGAGAAAGATGCTGAGCTTAAAATATTTTTCTTAGTTTTAAAACTGGTGACTATAAATTGCTTCTAAAAACTTGATTTAAGCTGATCCACTGATAAGAATAATAACGTCAGATGTTTTGATAAATAAAATAACCGTTTCAACCACAGAATGTTTCGCACAGGCTAAAGAATTGATGCTGAACTGTTATTCCATTACCGGAACCATTTCAATTGCTGTACCCTTGATACAGTTAGACTAGGGGAAATAAAAGATGGTGAACTTAATAACTTTCACATAATTTTAGAAGTGGTGACAGTAAAACACGTCATGTAAAAGAAATAACAGAACCGTAGAAGTTAACGGAGTTAGATACCGTTAGACGGAATACTAAAATACTACATTGATTGTGGAGTACCAGCTAAAAACATAAGATAGAGAGAAGAGGTGGTGGCAGTGAGAGAAAAGGTGGTCGGTGAAGCTGATGATCCAGTAGTACATTCAGAGGGGAAGTCCGTCCTTTGTGACAGTAACTTCTGTCATTGTTTCCGAATTCTCAGCTTGACAAGAAGGCAAAGACGGAGCTGTCGAGTGATGAGCATCTTGGGTGGTAGTTGAAGCCGACGAGTTGTTAGACAGGGCTGGTAGTACATCGTAGAACTTGTTGCTAGGCTAGGGCACGGCTTACTAGATACTTATACAGGCTAGAGCCGAGTTTTAAACAATGAAAACCATTTGACAACTTTTCCCGCTTGGAGCGCTACAAGACCTACCTATATCACCCATCGCCTTCAACACTGTGAATATGTTTTGCCAGTTTTTCCAATAATGCCATCTGGATTTGCAATGATTTCCGTACTCGGCTAGCCTGTATAAGTATCTAGTAAGCCGTGGCTAGGGTCTCTAGACTTGGTCTTCTGCTTCTTGGGCACTGGGAACATAAACAGGTCAATAGAGATATTCCTTGTTGCAGTACTTAGGAGGGTAATAGAATTCAATAAAAAGTCGATCGGGAAAGATATGTCACCACCATTTCCTTAATTTCAGTAATAATGTCCTTCGGATCGATACAAGACTCCAAAGCATGAAAGTACAAAAATATGCATCTATGAAGGTGACAAAATTATGAAGAATGAGGAACTTAATAAATTTTTCCTATTTTTAAAAGTGGTGACTGTAAATAACGTCAAATAAAAAAATAACTGTTTCAGCCGCAGTCTATTTCACCCACAGGCAAAAGAAAGGATGCTGAACTGTTATATATAATAAATAATAGGAATGGTTTTATTAACAGAACCCATGGATGATTGTGTTCCGTTTTTTTCTTTGGCACTTTATTTACCGGGTCGAATTATTTCACTGACTTATTTATTAGTTTATTTATAAAATATCGTTATTTTTCACCGAAGCCCGTAGTTTTTCTGTTGAAGAGGTGTAGGACTCGCTACTTTAACTTTTCTTCCAGGAACAGAAAACAGGTGGTCCTTCCAACAAGACAAGCTCTGTTGAGTGATTCCTAAACAAAATACGCAATTTTCCTTTACCTGAAAAGAAAAATATTGTTTCAAAAAGAATTCTGGATTTGTTGAATATTTCACTCTTGGTCACAACAACACTTGGTCTCGCGTTAATTCATAATTCCATTCGTGCTTTGAAAATTTTCTTTTCATTAAAGCCAATCGCAATTTTAAGTTTTTGAAATAGACATTCTGTAATTAATAGTGACCAGGTGTTAATGTACCTCAATTGCAATTAATAGGAAAGATAAATTGGATGAGAACTATTAAGTGAGCTGAAGAGAATGCGAAGGAGATGGGGATAAAACGGTATAGAAAGATGAAGGGGATGGTTAAGGTGGAAAGGATGAAGAATATAAATAAGATGAGAGGGATAAGAAGGACAAGATGTAAAACAGAATAGAGATTTAAGAAGAAAATAGAAAGGAAAAAGATTAGATAGATTACGAAGACGAGAGGAATAAAGAGGATTAGAGGTTTAAGTATATGAGAGGGATAAAGAGGAAAAGGGATAATAGGAAGGAGGAGATAAAGAAGATGAAAGGGATAAAGATGATGAGAGGAATGAATTGCATTATAAGAACTAAGATGATGAAAGGGATGAATTGGATATAAGAACTGAAGTAGATGAGAGAGTTAAAAGAATTACAGAGGATGTAAGGGGGGTAATATATATGAGAACTGATGATAAGAGGGATAACTAGAACAAGAGAAATTAAGAGAATAAGAGGGATGAAGAGAATGAAAGGGATGAAGTGGATAAAATGTATAGAGTGAGTAAAAGGGGTAAATCTTAATATGAAGGGGTTGAACAATGAAGATAATGGAAAGATAAGGAGTAGAGGAAGGGGGCTCTCTTAAAATAACAACTGTCCATCGGTTTCCACTTACGAAATGAACAATATAATGAGGACATTATCGGCTGAAATAAGCCAATGAAAAGGTTATTTTAATATTTTACAGCATAGTTATTTAATAAAAATCATAAATGACGCTTAAATAAGTTATTTGCTTTGTTAAACTAAAATTAAAAAATGCGGAAAAAGTTGAAACAAGTATAAAATTTCAAGAATATCCTTTTAAAATATTAAAAAAAAAATAGTTTATATTCAAAAAAGACAACAGACAACTTAAAATAAAAATATTTTTGTTCCATGTTTTTAAAGCTAATTTATGATTGTAAATATGAGAATGAAAGGGAGAAATTGAATGTATGAAAGAAGAAATTATGGAAGTGAAGATATGTAGTGCTGTCATCTATCACGAAAAATATGAGGAAATTGTTAGAGGAAACTAGGTTTATAGAAGTTATAAAATTACACATACAGGCTTCTAAAAATGCTATAATCATTTTTGATTTTGTATTTCTGAGTACATTTTGAAAAATTTAACTAAATACCTTATATTATCATGTTGCTTCGAATAACGTGGTTATATCTACTTAAAATCTTAAACCGATTGAAAACTTACAAAAAATTATATCCTAGTGAAGTTTATTCTAAGAAAAAAACCATGAGGACTATTGTTTTAACTATAAATTTTGTAAAATGTGCAAAGAAATTTTTGAAGTAAGCCCAATGAAATACATTAGTTAACTACTTCTTAAATGATAAAATAGTTATTCCTTACCTTTTATAAGTTCAAAAAATAACACGTGCACTTTTAAAGTTGAAAAGTCAATCAAAACTTTCAAAATTCATATTAAAACTAAATTTTGAAACATTTCAAAATACAAAATAAAAAACAATACCCAATTTTTATTTCTCTATATGCACTAGAAAATCTTATGCTTTAAGAATTTATATTTATTTAGAAATATCTTTTCTACCCCACGTGAATGCATAAAGTCGTTAGAATTAAAACAGCTAAGTTGTTTTAGAAAGCAGACGCTTTCATACAAAACATAGATTAAAAAGTGATATTCCAGAAAACTCACATCAATTTAATCAAGCAATGTTTGAATAAAATGTTTGAGAGCCCTTTCACTCTATTTGTTACATTTTGGTACAATTCGTAGCATGTAACTTTAACTCTCTTGATTTGTATGAATTTAATTAGGGTAGTGGCACCAGTAACTGACAGGGCACCAGTAACTGACACTTTGAGATTTAATTCATAATAATAAGATTTGTATTGTGAACTTGAAATAAATCATGGTTTCTCTTAATATTTTAGACATTTATCTTTAACTTTATGCAGTATTTATTTTATACCAAGGGGTTTTAAGATTAATAAATTGAGAATTCCCATTTCATGTTAAGAAACGTCCGATTTTCAGAGGTTGGCTTAAGGCTGAAATTAAGGACACACATCTTTGATTAGGGTCTAATTTAATCAAATTTTCTTTTTGAAACCTATTTTAACATGACATGTATCTGATAATAGTACATAAATTCATGCCGCAGAGTTATTTTTGTAAAAAAAATATTTTTTATTTATTTTAAATGGGATGTCAGTTACTGGATCTAAAAAATGAATTTCACCAGTAACTGACATGGGTGTCAGTTACTGGTGTTTTAGTGAAATTCAAGGTAATTGCTTGAAAATTCTAGGGAATATTGTGGAAGCTATTTAGAATAAAGTTGTGCTGTTAAATTTTTAAAATTTAATATTTTTCCAGTAACTGACACCCTGTCAGTTATTGGTTCTGCCCTATGTCAGTTATTGGTATTGGAATATAGCAGTGTTTTCATTCCGCTTATATCGTAACAAATCATTAGATGGTAGGAAATAGAATGGATCATTTTCACAAACGATTTGTAATTACATTTTTTAAATACTCAGAAACCAACTTTCCTAAAAGTAACATTTAAATTATTTAAGTAAATCAACTATTTTTATGAAAACAGATAGAAAACTTTCCTCTTTGTTTGTACTTATAATTTAGTTTAAATATAATTTGTGTACAATTTTCTATTAATAAATTCTTATTAATGTGAAATTGTTTGACTTAGTATCATTTTTATATAGTAATATGGTATGTCTTATAATATCCCATAAATGGCCCTTTTTAAATGTATTTTGATTTAAAATACCTTTTTTTGCCTGATGTTTTCCTTCATATTTTGTAAAATTACTTAAAAAATAAAATATTTGTTTTATTATATTATGTTTGCTAAAAAAAATAATGTAGCATATAAAAAACAGCTTTTTTATTAAAGGTATTTCAAAGTGTCAGTTACTGGTTCAGGAGGTGTCAGTTATTGGTTCCAAAATTTTCCCAGGGTGTCAGTTACTGGTGCTTCGACCATGCCAACTTAAAAAATATTTTAAAAATAGAAAAAAATTACTTAGACTAACAAATTGTGCTCTAAATAAATATTGAAACTTCATTTAATTTTTCGGAACAAAAGGTTTTTTCCTGGATAATTTTAGTAAGTAGCAATAGCTAATTATTTCAAAAATTGCTCTTAAAGTGTCAGTTACTGGTGCCACTACCCTATGTCAAAAATGCTTAACCTAGTACTAACACAACCTGTTAATAAGGCATTAGCATTGAGATTTGAGAGACTTTAAAACTTTAGAATTATTATAATATTGAGGGGGTAAAAACCGTAAAAAAAAGTCCTTAAATAATATATTATTCTCTCTGAAAAAGTTTTAAATGTATTTTTAAATTTAGGTAGATAAACTATCTAATGAACGGAATTCATATCTTGGTTGTTTAAAAATGTATTGAAGTTAAGTTACTTAATTGTGATTACAGAATACATAGAATGCTAAAAATTTGCAATTTTAGTTACAGGTTAATTTTCAGAGCGTGACACAAACAACTAGATGTAATGTAATTAGAACTAATTATGCATAAAGTAAAATGTATCGAACTTAAAACTTCCAAGAAATTAGAAACAGTATTTCTGCAATTTATTTAAGGTCAGTTAAAAAAAAACGTCTGTAAGTTTTTTCGCAAATATTACGTATTTCAGACTGAAGGAAAATAATTTTACATTCATAATTATTATAATTAAATTTAAATTTCTAACTACTAGAATTTTTGTGCTAGTATAAAGACAAACAAATCAAATTAACTACGTAACACCTCTTTACAATGGCCCCTATATAGCGCCCCATCCGTAATAAAACTACCGATAATTTTATTCCTTATACCATATTTTCGTTGAAACGATATGGACAGTATATTGTTGGTTCCAGAAGGATCGCTATATCAAAGTTCTATTTGTTTTAAAATGTATTCTTTTAGTGGTGATTTTATTAAATCTTTATCCTTTTTGTGGAAGAACTCACGTAAAAAGATGTTTTATAGGCATACAAAAAAATTTCCTCAAAATATAATGGAATATTTAGTGTAAAAAAATTATATTTTAAATTGTCTATAAAATTTCTTCTTTTTACTGAAATCTAATCGAGACATAAAGGGTTAATATGAAGTACTTGTAAGTTAAATTGAAATGTTCGTGATTTTATGAAGACAGAAGAAGTTATAGAAGTTAAGAAGAAGAGTTATTACGATATTTTCAAAAACGAAAAATGAAACTAACAACTTCGAAAATATGTATTATACACTGATTAAAGGTCAGTTGAACTATGCAATTATATAAACCTGTAATTAACTACTAGTTTGAAGTTTTAACTTCATCTAAAGTACATGTTTCACCTATTTTCCTGCACGAATTTATGACTATCAAACTTGTTTTATCATTTAAGTAAAATACAATATAATAAAAATTTGATTTGTTAATTTTGATAAATATGTTTAGAAAATTACCTATTTTAACTTTCAGAAATTGTTTTAAATCCGAAGTATAAACTTTATTAACAAACTATCATTTTCATTATCAGAACAAAAATCTGTAGTGCTTCCCACAAATAGTTCTTAATTAATAAAAGAATCTTCAAGTGTATGTCGGCTGTAGAATTACTCAATTACTGAAATACTAAATAGTAATCTAAGTATTTTTATAGTTTCAAAAATCAAGAAAGAGAAAGGTTTTATATTGTAATTGATATGATAAAATGTCAAAGCATTCTAAACCTATAAACTATTATAATCATTTTCCTTAAATTCACATCGAGGTATAAACACATTTCTAACATTTAAAAAGAGGTTATTTTAGTTATTATCACAAAGTTTGATTTAATAGTTCTTCGATATAAATCTTTATTCGCTACTCCTTTTAGAAAATATTAAGTCTTTATACAAATTTCTTTTTATTTCTTTAATGCTCAAACAAAAAGGTGAAAAATGTCTGTTCCCTCCTGCAAACTTCCAAAAGTTCCTAACTAATGTTATTATTTATTCTGGACAACCATCATTTGAAAATTCCGGGTATTTTATTAATGCAGCATAGGTTTCTTTATGTTTTGAATTGAGCAATACCGAATTTATCATTATGGTAATCATTATAGAACTATGAATCAAAGAACTAGCTATTCATAAATATAAAATGACATCTTGAAACACATTTTACAATTTCTAATCTGTCATTTTAAACGAATAAATTTTAATATATAGTTTCTTCATTTATCACGGAAATCATAGATGAATCCATAAAAGATTTATTACGAAAATTTCTATAAAAATAAAGCTTATTTTCGCAACATAATTTATCTTCTTAAATCATTTGGTCCCTGCCTCATATCTAAGCTTTAGGATTTACGTTTCTACTGGGTATTGAAAAAAGATGAATCTAATAGTTTATGGTTTTAAATTTAATACAGAAGTTCATTAAATTTTTATGGTATAAAAGAAATCTACATTATATCTACATTAACATATTGGTATTCAGTTTATGGTAGTAGTACATATCGAGTATTGGTCGATAAATCTAACTTAAGTCATAAAACAAAAGGAATCGAGGATTTAAATGGCTTCAATGGTTTTTGAGAAAATTAGCCACTTTCGTGATATAGCCACGCACGAGTACTCCTTATTGTTGGAAATGGGCACATCCATACTATTTATTCTATACATGCATACAATTTTATTTAATTCTATTCGTAATTTATAGATAATATTTTTTGGTTGTGGCCAGTTAAAATGTTTTATTGGGATAAAATCTTCATTTTTTAAGTTTCTAGATAATTGAATAATATTTTGATGTGTGAAACACTGGCTGGATGGGTGGCTTGAAAACACTTTATTTCATAAATACAACACACTTTCCCTTACCATAGATAACAAGTCATAATTAATTGAATAACAATATTGAACTTTTATTTAGTTTTTTTTATCTAGATCTGTTCCAATATTTCTGAGCAAGTTCATACGATTGTTAACGCTAGTTCTAATTTAATAATAAATATGAAGTAACTCGAAAAAACATACCTGATGCATTGAGCAGAAAAAAGTTTCTTAAGCAATAATAGGTTTGCTAGTTTCTATAACCAATATGGAAACGATTGTCATGATCTCTATAAATGTCTCCAAAAATGAGTAAACCCAATATCACAATTTAAAAAGCGAATATTGGGGGGGGGGTTTAGTAAATGTCTATTTTTCCCCACTTGACTCTATAAGTGGTAAAATTCCCAAATGACAACTATAAGAAATTCGGAACACGTGTTGGATCCACCCCTACCGAGGTAGTAAATAGGAGTCAAAAGGATAACATCGACAATAGTTACATCTTTTTTGAAATTTTATGTGTAACTATATTTAAACATAGAGTGTTTTCAGGTGACGTCACAACCGGTTATTTTCTTTTAACTGTGTACCTTCTGTAGGGCTTTTAACTGTTGCTTAGGTCGTTGTTTATCTGTTGCTAAGGCGGTTTTTAGGTATGTTTTCACGTGATTGCAAATGCTCCAATAGAAGAATTCCACGGCTAGTCATTTTCTGTAACTGTTAACCTCTGTAGGGCAAAAAACTGTAACATCTTCTGTTGCTAAGGCCGTTGTTAGGTCCGAGTCATGTGATTGAAAATGCTCTATTGACTCTATTGCTCTTTGAAATACCAGAGATACAGTTTCAAACACTTCAATAGTCACCACTTAAAATATACTTACTTTAAATTTATGTTTGAAAATTGAAAGTACTATTAGGAAGCTTTTGAAAATACTGCTAGTTTTGGTGTGGCTTGTCGCAACCCGCTTATCACGTCCTAGAGACGTTGCTTTATGGTCACACTGACATTCGTCGCACACCGATCAATGTAAAGCCCATACACTTACTTAAAAATAAGCCCATAATGTATCATTTTTGAGTACCTGCATGTTTTCAGAAATGAGTATATTTTGTTACGGGCAAAGTGATAAACCTCGATGGCATTTATCAATGAGTATTTATACCTTAGCCCGAAATACGCGGGCATTATTAATAATGGATCCGGATTTATCACATTGCCCGTAACAAATTCATGTTTCAAATTTGAGTAAATTTGTTCCGGAGCCAACACAGTTTGACTATGTGACTTACTCAGATTTTAGTATTTTTACTTAGTTTTGAAAATAAATGACCTTTCAACAGTGTTCTTACTTGTATCAAGTGCTGAAAACATTAGGCAACTCCATAACACAATAAGGTAGTTTTTAGGAATCACAAGAAGATATTTCTCTAGGTCTCCTTCTAGTGATGGTCTTCATCAGAGTCAACGGACTACCGAATATTGCCTGACTTCGTTAGAGAAGTGGAGGATAAGCAATAACAACAGTAACAAGAAGGACTCTATAAGTTAATAAGGAAAGTATTGACAGACCAAAGATCAAAAATTCCTGTTTTGAATACCTGAAAGGAACTTCTTGTCAAAAAGGAATACATTCATCCCCCAATCACCAACAATTTATAACCACATAAAAACTTAGGAATTGGTACATTTGTATGATCTTCAGATCCGGGTTTCCGGGATCAAATAATGGTGGTGCACATGTTCCATCACGTGTTACGTCACATCTGCGTGATGTCACGTAGACCTCGTGACCGTGAAACACGAGTCTGAGTGGGTGGTGTCCTTCGGCGCAACGTCACCAGACAGCACGGTTCGTGTTTTCCGAGTTTTACCGAAGGCTGCTTCGAGAAAACTCGGCAAACAGGCTCGTGCACCTCTACCGTGCATGTCTGGGCATGAACAATGAGATGGAGAAGTCTGTTGTTTTTCTTGGGGAGGTTTGGGTAACGAATCGGATTTAGTGGTTGACCATGAGACGTGAGCAGGAGGTTAACAGATCCGTTTTTAAAAGAGGGACATAAGAATAACAGTGCGCAGTTTGAGTGGCTTAGTTGATTTATCGTTGATTTTAATCCTTTTCATTTTATGTGACAACATTTGGGTTTAAAACAATAGACTGAGTATGTCTGATTAATTAAGAGTGTTAGATTCAAGGTTGAAATATGAGGCACGTGTCGTTACCTTGTTTTAGGATATGAACATGGAGTAATACAATGGAGGATTTACCATCTACAATCTAAACCTAGGTACTTATAGGAATCCTAAATGTAAAAAGAAAGAAATGAGAATAAGTAGTCTTTAAAGAGAAGTCTTTAAGAAAAAATTTCAAAATCGACTTATTAAAAGATAATGAAGCTATTTGGAAAAGTTTAATTTCCCAAACTTTTTTATGAGAAATTATTTTTAATTTTGCTTTGACTAATGCACGAAATAAATTTATCAATGAAATTATCTTTAATTTATAGTAATAAAGTAAACAGGTAATGGGGTAAAATACAGCTAAAGAAGTTTCCTGAAAGACAGAAATACAGTTCTGTAAGGATTCAAAAATATGTTATTTATCTCTTGTTACAAGTATATACTATTTGTTTTGGGAATCACATCAGTGAAACCAGAGTTAAATTTTAAAGAACTCGTTGAAAAGGATTTTAATTATTGTAAAAAAAATGTCTTTAAAAGTTTATTTCTTCTAAGAGATCCAACGACCCAACAACTTTAATTTTTATTACTTTTTTTCTTTACAAAAAACATCCCGTTTCTTTTACAACCTCCCTAGAAAAAAACCGTAAAGTAATATTCGATTCAAAACCTGTCCATCATCCTTAAATATCACAGAAAATATAAGCTTTTCATGACATTCATAACCAAGAAACAACAATTCAAGAAAATAGTAGACGCGAAAAAAAAAAGAAGATATAAAAACGTGCCAATGACTCTGAAAACATAACAGTTTTGCAGGTAAATCCGTTCTTTCTAGAGCAAAAAAAAAAAATCCTCAACAATTCCCAGCTACTCCAAACCGAAACCCTATCCGCCGATTTCCCTCATCTCCCGAACCTCCTCGGTTTTTCCTCGGCTATCTTCGGATGGATTACCGACGGACATTCGGCTCGCGTGCGTGACGTCAGAGGATATTCTGTGAACGGCGGCTTTATGTGTATCGCCGTGACGTCAATTGTAAAAGTTTAAAGACATCGTAGGATTCATTCATCGATGGGGTATACTACACTGAGAATCGGGAACACACACAGGGTCCTCCTTGCAGAGAGGTTTCATCTTGTCTGGAGTCAACATGGAATCCGTAACAACTCAATTCAAGAAGAAATGGAATTATTCGTTCGGATACATTTCCTTCAGAAACGTGAGGTAAGTTTATTTAGACTGCAGTTCATTTTGTCTTTAAAATTTTCTTGGTTAAAATTTCTTTAGTTGAAGTTTCAACCCTCTTTGGAAATAATTTTGATTCAATAATAGGCTATTTTAAGGTAGTGTTAAAGCAAGTTAACCCACTAAAATTCCTTTAAATTAGATAATGAGAGTTACAGGTCATTAACATTACATCCACTGGAGTGGATGTGGCTCGTAAGGTATGTTATTAACTCGAAAACTGGGATTTCTAGAAAAGTACACAATGTTGTACTATGAACTGTTA
Organism: Tetragnatha montana; assembly: GCA_963680715.1. Lineage (NCBI taxonomy): Eukaryota > Metazoa > Arthropoda > Arachnida > Araneae > Tetragnathidae > Tetragnatha > Tetragnatha montana. The sequence goes on from OY796685.1 coordinate 35,381,390, forward strand.
TGTGTACTACTGAGGGTAAACCAATCATATGAACTCTGTATAAGATATTGAACGTTGTGATATTTCTCTTCTATATTTTATTCCACTTCTTAAAGAAGATTGAGGTTGATACTCCCTTGACCTTCGCTCCTTCTCAAAACCAGCCAGTTCATTTCACTTGCAACGAACATGGTGTCCAACTATGCACCACGCCTGTCTGAGCTATTGTTCCAGAACTATTTAAAGCAGGCTTCACCCCTAATTAGCGAACCTAGTCGATTAAAAATGTCTCTCTAACTAACCGTTCCACGTTTAGGCTCACACAAACCAAGGCTGGATCACCGGAATCGCACACTGTTGCCACGCCGTATATTCCAAAACCGCAGAAAAGTAGTAGAATTCCATAGTAGTGCTTCACCGCAGAGATGCATCAGAGTGTATTTTCGCAAACGCCCCAAGGTGAAGGCGGCGGTCCACAGGTGACCACCTCGAGGCTAGGAAGGGTGTGTCTACTCGACGTGACGTCAATGTGACGTCAATCGGTCGCTTTGACGTCACGAGACGGTCGTGCCGAACGCCCACGTAACAGGATCTTCGGCAAAAGGCGGGAAAACAAATCCTCCTCAAGAATTTTAACTAGTTTTCAGGTATTCAAATGAGAAGGTGGCTGGTAGGCAGAGATTGTCGAAACGTGGTCTGGAGAGAGCGTGATATTGGTTTTCATGGATTGAACTTCGGGGCTTTTTTTCGAAAATGGTTATGAAAAGCCTTGTGTGTGTTGTTTTTGTTGAGGGGAACTGGCCTAATTCGATTTGACGCCTTTTGAATGGCAATTGATGCGATTATCCTAATTGGAGCTGTTTTAAGTTGTTGTTTGGGGGTTGGAGAGCAAGTTCGAGGAGAAAGGTATACCCGGTTAAAGTATGTCAGATGAGGAAAAAGCATTTGTCTTCTTTATTTGCATCCTTGAATAATTCCTAACTTTCCTAATAAAATCATACGAGGATATGCTACTTTCTTTTAAACATGGCTCACAAAGAAACCCAAAAATGTATTTATTACATAACCAAATTGTATTTCTTCGAATGTTTATGATAATATAGTTCATTCTTATCACATTCTATTTGGAAGGGAAACTATCTATGATAATATTTCAATTGATATTGAGAAGAGAAAATGAATGAGATGAGATAGGCAAAACTGTTTCAATACTGACATTTTTGGCAAATTAATGTGTGTGAGGAAAAAAATAATGTTTACGATAAGTTTTTAACCCTTAAAAGTATCTCAACTGGTCCAACATTTTTTTTCACAATATCTTGTTTCTTTTTAAGTTACATATTTTACAATACTTTGTGTAACTAAGAAAAGAAAATTTAATGGAAACAAAGTTTACCTTTAACCGGCTAACCCTTCAGTTAAATTTTTAAAAGAAAAACTACGTGACCTTGAAGCATTATTTAGTGTTGGATGAGAAATCTTTAAACGAGCGCACTTTTTCCATTCAAGAATCGTTAAAACACCCCCAAAACATTTTCCAACTTTGTGCATCAGACTAAATTAACACATCTTTTGATACTTTTCGTCAATAATTTGATGATTTTAGAGTCAATAACATATTGACAATTTGATATAGTAATCAAAATGGCTGTCGCTTCGAAAGCTTATAGCAAAATCAGAAAATCCCATGAAACAGAAGAAAGAGTCAAGCACAAAAAAGTGAAAACGAGATAATCTTCCTATGGCAGATAAAAACAATCCTGAATATCCTCAGCATCAGTTAAATGGTTGTAACATTTGATGTAAATAGTTAAGTCTTTTAATGGGCATCGTTATCTCATAATGGAAGAGGCGTATCATATTGATTAACTTAAGAGTATGAAATAATGGGTAAAGCAATCCTTTCGTACAGAGAGAGAGATTAAGAGATACTCTGACAATCGATTCAATTGTACACAGAGTTTACTTACGAATCCCTTATCAGACAATACTTCTCCATCCCTACCGATAATAAAAATTCCGAGAAACCACTCAAAAAACTTCACACAGGAAAACACCGCTTGAGCAAACTAAGGAGTGAATCAACACCCCAATGAACTACTAACTTCCTCTCTTCAATTCCATCCATTCATGAAAGTGAAAATTCGTGGGCGATATAAGCCCACCTCCGCTTTCGGTGCAGAAAAAAAAAAGTACTTTTCTCTCTCAACATCATCATCACCCCGATTCTGTTGACAACTGGCTCGAACACCATCTGCATAGGCGATGAGGTGGTGTCTGTGTGTTTGTCGCTGGACAGTGGGCGTGAGTCATTCGCAAGATCAAGGTCTTGACGTTACTACCGAAGGTGCTAAATTAGACATTGACTCATTGGCGATGAGGCGTCATGTGTTTCGTAGCGTAATGTGTAGTGACAATAGAAATCATTCAGAAAGTTGGAGTTGAGTGGAGGTAGATGTTTGTGCGCCGCCGTCAATGAAATAGTAATTAGCTTTTTTGGGATTGCGAAATTTTGTTGAATGGTTGGTTCTCTGCTGAGTGCTCGTGAGCTTTGCCTTAACTTAAGACTGAGACTTATAAAGATGATGATTTTATTATAAGACTCTTTGTAAATGTATTAATTTTGAGTTGGGGACAGTGACATTATGTGAGAATTAAATTTTAAGCGTGATTAAAAGTATTAAAATTGATTTTAACTGATAATTATTACTTGAATCTCGTGACATTAAGACTTGAATGTGTATACTATTATGAACAGGATCTAAAAAAAGGATATATCTCCACTCATCTATTAAAAGGTTCTCTTCGGAGTAGCCATTAAAAATCCATATTACATGAAAGTAAAAATTTTGTCCACGGATATCGTTTTACTCTAAAATTAAGCACTAAAACAAAATTTCAAAGTGTGAGTCAAATACGCTATCAAAAAGGAACCAAAATGCGTTATTAAAGTTTTTATAATTTAGGATATTAAGTGTCTGGTTATAAAAAAGTTTTACATTTTAATACTTTTTCTCTTTTACTAAAAATTTCTCATGCATTGAGAATATTAATTAGTATGATGTTTATTGAATTGTTTAACTTTCACAATTTAAAAATCTTTCTTTTATCATTTTACTTTTTCCACGATTTATTAAAGTGAAACTTATTTTTCAGCAGTTATTGAAGGCTTGATATATTTTTCTTGTTATTACAGTTTTATACTGAAAATATCGATTGGGGTATAAGAATAAGTTTTAAGAGTTACTACAACTTCATTTTACACACAAACTACCCCCTATTCTGTTTATTTCTTGAAATTCTTTTTCTGGAGGACAATGGTTCCAAATGCTCAATATTGAAGATAAGTTAAAAAAGAAAAGCATGGCGAAATCATCTAAAGATAAATCTATGATACTCATAAAATGTCAAACAACCAGTGTTTAATTAACAATAGTTAAACATTTCGATGTTTATTTTAGTTAAAAAAACTACATACCATAAGATACAGTTTCTTAGTGTTGCAGTTTTTCGCAGACTATGAAAATTTAATTTTGAGTGTAAATAATGGAAACTTTCAATAAACACTTTTTAAAAATTCTGCAACTTTAAAACTTTATAAAATTTAACTATTTATAATTTAAAGAGAAATAGTATAACCAAAAATATTACTAAGGAATTATGGTGTTTCAATCACACATATCCCTAAGAAGGGTATTTTATTTTTCTACAGGTACCTTCATGTCAGGTTTTTACTATTAAATTCTCTATTTAACCTCATCTTAAGGAGAATCTTAAGATTCTAACAAATTATTCTGTTATTATTTTTATTTTTAGATTTATCTAACACTTCTATTATCAACTTTAAGATGCTATTTAATAATAATTTGTTATGATGTAAAAGAAAAAAATGTAAGATAAGTTCCCATACCCATGTTAAAGATGGAACTTATCTTACATTTTTTTTACATATAACAAAAGTACCAAAGAAAAACAGTATTTAATCGTTAAGGTGACATCAGAATGTCCCGTTCAGGCGAAAGATAATAAATATGCTTAAAGTTAAAAACAAATTAAAGAAGTAAAAAGTACCGAATACAAAAAAAAAAAAATACGATGAAAAAAAATGCAACTAATTTACAAATATTTTATAAGTTACATTGGCTAAAAGCTGGATAAAATGAAATAAATATGCTTCAATGAAGTGAAAAATCTAGATCAATGTTGCCGATATTAATTAATAATAATTCAAATAAATTTCCTTTAAAAATAATGGTAAAACTTGTTAATAATAGGGTCATTCCACGTCAAATCAACACACTTTTTGGCATGACCATCTCGGATTTTCTTGAAATTTGGTACATATGTTCTACTTATAGAAACTCGGAAAAGTACCAACTTTCATCAAAAAATATAAATTGGTTCTGGAATTACAGGTGTGCAAAAGTGGTCAAAATGGGCCAAAATTTTGGCCCATTTTGACCACATGGACCAACATAAGTTCTTTAAATTGCTCTAGAGAATCTTCTAATTGGGTTATACAAATGAAGTTGGTGTCATTTTAAAGTATTTTTAATGTTCTTTTTAATGGTGTAAAATTTGATTTAAAATTTTGAAAATCAATATATTTTACAAAACAAAATAGAATTAAAAGTTCGATTTCTATCAAATGTACCACATTTAAAATTTTGAAAAAAATTCCAGTAATAGGTAATTTTATTCTAAATAATCTGGTAAATTTATAGAATGGGACAAAAATGGGATCAGTGCCAAAATCTATTAAAACCAAAGTTCGATTTTTCTTATATCCCCTTAAAAAGTTTTAAAACTATCTTTTTTTCATTAATTGGATGTGAATTGAGTTGTATTTAACTGCTGTTGACAATTAGGCCCCCTGCACAAACTAGGTGTAGCACGGGCTTCATATTTACATTATGTGCATTGTTACAATACAATGGCCTGAATTAATATACAGGTTGTAAATATGAAGCCCGTGCTACACCAAGTTTGTGCAGGGGCCCTAATTATCAACAGCACTTGAATACAACTCAATTCGCATCCAATTAAGGAAAAAAAGATAGTTTTAAAATTTTTTAAGGGGATATAAGAAAAATCGAACTTTGGTTTTAATAGATTTTGGCACTGATCCCATTTTTGTCCCATTCTATAAATTTACCAGATTATTTAGAATAAAATTACCTATTACTGGAATTTTTTTCAAAATTTTAAAAGTGGTACATTTGATAGAAATCGAACTTTTAATTCTATTTTGTTTTGTAAAATATATTGATTTTCAAAATTTTAAATCAAATTTTACACCATTAAAAAGAACATTTAAAATACTTTAAAATGACACCAACTTCATTTGTATAACCCAATTAGAAGATTCTCTAGAGCAATTTAAAGAACTTATGTTGGTCCATTTTTGGCCCATTTTGACCACTTTTGCACACCTATAAATCCAGAACCAATTAATATTTTTTGATGAAAGTTGGTACTTTTCCGAGTTTCTATAAGTAGAACATATGTACCAAATTTCAAGAAAATTCGAGATGGTCATGCCAAAAAGTGTGTTGATTTGACGTGGAATGACCCAATAATAAAATTTAAAGGCAGACTGTTGTATAATTTAGGAGCAAGAAAAAATAATTGTTTGAAAGTTGCTATTGATCTAGTACACTCTTAAAATGGCATTTTCAAAACTGAGTAAAAAATAATCAAATCATTTACAAACTCAAACTGGCTCCGAATCAAATTTACTCAAGTTTGAAACATGAATATACTCATCTCTGAAAACATGCAGGCACTCAAAATCGATACATCATGTGCTCATTTTTGAGCGAGGGCGTATGTGTCAGGAATATAAAGCATTGACCGGTATCATTTTGACAAAATTTTGGCTTTGTCAAAATTACCCCCTTTTAGTGCTATTCCTAGGATTTTTTTGGAGGAGTAAAAATACTCCTTGACTTTTTTAGGAGGAGTGAAATTGAATTATGAGGAGTGAAATATGGAAATAGCATGAACTACATATACAGAGACACGGAAACCGCAATCAAACTCCCTAAGCATCAGAACAATAAATGTGAAAAAATTGCTATGACTGTATGAAAACACAATTAAAGAGTATGATGATTAGGGTTCCGTGGCTTTTGGCAATGGGCTTAGGCCAGAAGTTGGGAGGAAATGTCTCCCCTGAGAACAGTTCATGTTTTGAGCAGAAAAATATTATTTGTTGATTTCGGTGGGGCATGCGGTGCATTTTTTAAGCTAAGAAAAATTCAAAGAGTGAAAATACTCCAGGCTAGTTTTTAAAGAGTATTTCCGATTTTCAAGGAGTGAAATTCTCTGAGGAGTTAAAAATATCTCTGCCCCCTTTGATGGTACAGCATTTGATCAGAATGGGACTAGTCCAAAATGTACTGTTACAGGGAAGTGACAAGTCAACTTGTAATGGTAGTGATGTGATGCCGCAACTGGGAGAAGTGGGCTATCACGTATTTAAATCCAACGATTGTGGGTTTGAAAACAAGTTGCATCAAATCATTTTGCAAACATAAAACAAAAATAGAGATAATTTGAGTGGTTCCTATATAATTGTTTGAAACTAAGTATTTCTGGTATTTCAAAACTGAAAACTGAAATAATTGTCTTCATATTTGAAACAAAAAGTTTCGTATCAAAATGAAACCATCTATGTACTCAGATCTGAAATCGTCATTTTTCTCAATGTATTATAAGGCCTGTGTTTATTCCGATAAAGATAAAGTTTAATACGAAGAAATGCATTTTATCGAAAAGGCAATAAATATAATATATGGATAAGGTTGGTGATTTAGAATTTTAAACATTTTGCTTTGGATTGATATTATTGGTTGAAGATTGGATCTATATCCTCCACCCTAAATTATAACACCGTAATTTATTAAAGAATAAACCAGGTAAAATATGAAGTTTTTAAAAATGATAAACCTAACTTATTTTTGAGTTTATATTAGAAGTAACTTTATATTGATATGTCCCGGCCTTGTACGGTTAGAGTTATATCGGTACTATTATTTTTTGTACGTTGCATGTCTTATTTAAGATAAATATTAGAATCCATCCAGGTGTCAAGCATTTTAATTTTTGAGCAATTTCTACTTTTACCACATGATTCCCTAGAAAAACAAAAAATGTTATTAGAAAATTAAAATAGAAAATCTCCATAGAACTACTTAAAAATGTTGTATTTGAAAACCTTGATTAATCGTCTATTTGGGATCTTAATGTCAACATATTTTGGTTAAATTATTTTATACTTAAAGCATATTATAATTCATACAATTTATACATTTCATGCATTCAAGCTGAAAGTGTATAAAATACTTTGTATATATAGTTTTAATAAGTTAACAATTTTTTTAAAAACTACTTTTATTTTTCATCTTCATTTCCATGGAGACTATTTTCACACAAGGATATTCCATAAAACGTTTTAATACCAAAATTTGGTCAAAATTTCGATTTTGAGATTTTGCCATAAAAAGAAAATTAGAATTAGGAAAGAAAGTTAGGTCCTTAGAATACTAAGTTTCATAATAAAAAACTACATAAATATAACTAATTATAATTTAGTTAATAATGCATCTAATTTTTGGGCTTTTGTGAGAAGTTCTAAAAATAATTGTAATGAGTGCAATTCAATGACATATAAAAATCAAAATTTGACCAGAAATGTTGACATAGCTCAAGCTTCTGCTAAACATTTTAGTTCTGTTTATTCACAGAGTTCCAATTTTGAATCAAATGTTAATACTAACAAAAGGGATAATTTTTGTCATGATTTTAATCAAATTTCAGTTTCTGAAATTATGTCGGAAATTAAATCCTTGAAGGGAAATAAATCTGCCGGACTTGATAAAATTCCTCCATATCTTATTAAGGGTTGTGCTGAGTTTTTTGTTTACCCTCTTTTAATATTATTCAATAAATCCCTAAAAACTAACATTTTTCCGGTTGCATTTAAAAATCCAAGATTACCCCTATTTTTAAGAAAGGAAATAGAGCAGATATCGAAAATTATAGACCTATTACTATTCTGTCTGTTTTCTCTAAAATCTTTGAGGGTGTTACACAAAAACGTATTTTTCTTAGTATAGGTCAACGTATATCAGATGTTCAGCATGGATTTTTAAAAGGACGATCAACAGTGACAAATTTGTTGTCTTTAAATTCGGAGAAAGTTTTGGCTCTGCATGAAAATAGACAAATTGATGTAGTATACACAGATTTTACAAAAGCATTTGATTCTGTTGATTTTGGCATTTTGATGAGGAAACTTATTGATTTTGGATTGAGTGGTGGATTGGTTAAGTGGATTTATTCTTATTTAATTAATGGACACTTAGTTGTTTTTTTATAAAAATTGTTTATCGAGTGTTTTTACCAGTTCATCAGGGGTACCCCAGGGCTCAACATTGGGACCATTGTTGTTCATTTTGTTTATAAATGATTTACCAGAGTGTTTAAATTATTCCAAAGGCCTTTTGTTTGCTGATGATGCAAAAATCTATAAGCACATTTATAATCTTGATGATTGCATCAATCTTCAAGATGATTTAATATCACTGAACAGGTGGTGCTTGGTAAATTGATTATTTCTAAATTACAAAAAATGTTCTATCATGACTTTTTCGCATAAGCATTCAAATTTAATCTATAACTATTGTATTGATAATATTGTTTTCTCTAGATGTAATAGTGTTCTTGATCTTGGTGTAAAATATGACTGTAAATTTTCATTTTCTGATCATATTTCAAATATTGTTTCATGTTCTTTCAAGAATTTAGGTTTTATATTAAGGGCATGCAGGGAACTTAATTCAGCATCCAAAATTTCAATTTTCAATTACTTAGTCAGATCTAAATTAGAATATGCTTGTATAGTTTGGGATCCTCATTATGAAATATATATTAAAATGATAGAAAAAATTCAGAATATTTTTTTAAGACACTTGTTTTTTACTGAAAATGGATATTGTAATACTTATATGCCAAGCCAGATTTTGAGAGAAAATTTTAAAATTCAAGATCTGCAATCCAGGCGTAAATTCTTGTTAATGTTATTTTTTCATAAACTTTTATATAAAAACATTGACAGCAATACTTTAACTCAAAATATATTTATAACTAGCTGAACAGCAACCCGATGCGTTGCGCCGAGTAGTTTTAATTCTACAGTTTTCACGATGCATACTTTAATATTATATTTTTAATATAAAATACCTTTCGACGTACTGGCCTAGTGGTTAAAGTATCTGACTGCGAAGCCGTACGTCTGGGGTTTGAATCCCCGTTTGGCATGGATTTCAGTTTTGTCTTTGTGTGATGAATGAAAGTGGCCGTCCCCCAGTAAAAAGGGGTTGTGCAAGCGAATGGTATGTGTGGCGCGGGTAGCAGTACCTCACCTTCGTGGCTCCGGTCCACAGGTGCCCGCTGGGTAACGCTGAGTAGGTAGTTCTTAGGGCAATTCAGTGGTTAAGGATGATAATTCCAGTACCCGCCCATTGGATTAAAAAAATATATATTTTTAGAGAAGAAAAATATATGAAAAAGAAAAATTAAATAATTTTCTTACATAACATTCTATCTTTCCAACATAATTAAATATATTTTTTAACTCAGTTTTATCTGCTGCAACCCCTTGGCCGTTGGTTATACAGCGTTTCCCTCGTGGAGGTAGGCTACGTTGTTCCCCAGGGGTATGCACCCTTTCACACCATTACTTCTAAGGGCACAGCCCCCCGGAACCCCTACGGGATATTGTGTTTGCATACAGTGTATATCGCATTATCACTAATTTTTTTTGCCATTGCTCCATTCAAAATTCATTACGCAATTTATTATTTTATCATTCTAATTATCGTAGCTGTATGTTCTATATCAAACCTTTAAAACGTATGAGAATACCAACTTATGAAAAACTTTTAAATCCCGTGGTTACTTTGAAACTAATGGCTCTAGTGATATTAAAGTTAAAAATTCAAAACATTTATTACTCCAGTTTAGTTTAATACCTAGTTAATATTTGATTTTTAAAAAAGTTTTTTTTTTGTAATTTTTGTTGGCAATCATAAACTGAAAGGATTTCCCGTTGTTTTTAAAATCATTGAAAACGGTCTAGTGTTATGGAATCAGAAGCACAAAGATGCTAATATCTTAGAAAATAATTGGAATTTTAGAATTTAAATGGTCAATACGGGGTTCCCGAATTTTTTTCCCGTCTTTTGGTACCTCGGGCACCCTCCTGGGTTCATTAGTATCGAAAGAGTTTTATTTTTTATATTATCGATTGAATTAAGATAAAACCAAAAAACAGGAGGAAGAAAACGCAGCAACTGAACCTCAGCACTGTCTGAATTATGTGAAAAGAACAGAAAAACGCAAATATCTCGAAAAGTATTTCGAATTTCGGAATGAAAATGGGCAACTCGGCGTCCCTGGGTCATTTGCCGTCTTTTGGTACCTCGGGCGCCCTTCTGCGTTCAGTGGTTTCGGAGGAGATAGAAGGACATACAAACGGACATACGTTTGTTTACTCTCGGATTTTAATAGTATAGATAGTTCCAAGGCATTCTGAAAGAAATAAATCTTTAAAATTTTTTGGAACTAATATTAGGACTGTTACAGATAAAAACTTTTATATTAATAAATTTTGCTCACTCTATAATTTGTATACGGATCGTTTGAATATTTTTTCTATGTCTTTTTCAGTTTTCAAACAAACCTGCATGTCCTTAATTTTATAATTTTTCTAATGTTTTTTTTCTTGAGGTTCTATTTGCATTTATTTATTGTGTTCTTTTGTTGTCTGGCTTTTGATGGTTGTTGGGTGTTCTTGTGGTTTTTTTTTCTGTACTGGACAATGTAATTGGACCGAAAGGTCTGTTTTGTCTAAATAAATAAATAATGATATGAGTGTTCTAAGTTTAAAAATTTAAAGGTTTTCTGAAGCATAGATAGGCTTTTGAAACAAAGTTTTTTATCTTTAAATGGCTTTTCCCAAAACAAGGTTTAGGGAAATGGAAAATTTTGTTATACAAAATTCTAAGGCTTTTTTTTTTTCTAATCATCCAAACCGCTTCAAACTTTGTATTCTTTATCAGTAACATATTTTTAACATCTCTAGGAATGGACTTTAAAATATATTTATTACAGTTTTTTCTTACAAAGCAATAAAGGGGAAACTTTGGATATTTTCCTAGCTAAGTTCAGTGGAAACTCTTATAAGTATTCAAGTTTCCATGAATTTACAATTTATGATTAATTTATGTTAAGAAAAATCAAGAAAAAAGAAAAAAGGTATATTAAAAGAGGAGTATAATTTTTAATTTAGTGTAATATCGGGTATGTTTTTTGTAAATTTATTTAAAAATAAATATTTGAATTCGCTTTTTTCGTATTAAATATGAATTAGTATACCTACACATAATTTAATACCAAAAAAGATAATTAATAAGTAGACTTTAATCTACCAATTTTTTTTAACTTGGTATATTTGTATATCTGTACTTTGGTATATCTGTAACAATTATTGACAGAGCAGATCTTTTCTAATTAGAGAAGAATGTAGATTTGTATAAAGAACAAACACATACATTTATATAGGACTATGTTAAAAATCATTAATTTAAAGAAATAGATATTACACAATTATTAAACATTCAATGACACATCCTAAATATTTTTAAGAGCTACAATTTTAAATATAATTTCACAATTTTCAATGAAATAAAATAAAATTAAATTACATACAAATCAGTTTTTTTTATAAGAAATTTTAAAATTAACAAAATTTTACCATTTTTATTTTTTTTAAATAAAATTCGCTCTTTTAAAGTTAATGAATTGAAATTATTTTTGATACAAGTTCTTATTTATATTATAACAGATTTAATGCATTTAAGTTTATATTCCAAACTATTCCTTACCTGGACCACCATTTGTATTAAATAACACTCTAAAACTTCCTTTTTTAGTGATTGTTTAAAATTTTTATAATTAGAAGCTTCATTAACACTTCTAATAGGTTATTGAAAATAATTTTCAAATATTTTTACACATGGATTAAACAATCCAAAATAAAGTAACATATATAAAGTAAACAAAGAAAATTTGTTAAAATAAATTAATTGTGTTCAAAAGATCAACTTTACATAGGTAACTATAAAAACATTATTCGTTTAACATCAAAGTGTCTTCAAAAAGTGTACTTATAAAAATATCTCAATTTGAAAAATAGCTTATCAAAGAATATTAGGTATTGTTATTGGCTAAAAATTATAAAACATCACCTCTCCAGATGATTTATTTTTAAGAGCATTTTTTTCTCTTTGAATTTTCATTTTAAGTCTCAAGGCTAACTCTCTTCATTCGACTGAAGGAGAAGAAAAATTAACCGTTGTCACTACACCTCAAGGTTAAAATAGTCAAAAGATGCAGATTCCCCTTTGCACGAATAGGTAAATAAATTCTTACGCGTACTTTTTTCACTCATGTAAAAATACTATTTATTATTTAATTTTTGAAATGGAATAAAATGCTTTAAAGTTTTTTTTCTGTCTTTAATAAACCCTGGATGTTTGTTATAAAGTTTGTAATTTTATGCCATCGAGAAAATATTTTATTCGAATTTTAATTCCTATAACTTGTTATAATTTTTAAGATAAAAATTGCGTAGTTGGGAGATATATGCAAAAGATGCATAGACAACTTATACGTATTTCCATTGGTCCACATACAGTTGTTCAAAATATTCAAAATAAAATCATTTCCAAAAAATGTTTAAATGTTTTAAAAAACCTTCAAACAATAGTCAAGAAGTAAAAATTGTGAATTAATAAATTTTTTTTGCATTTTATCACGTTTATCAGGCTTTCCCCCATTACACTTAATTAATATGGAACAAATAGCAGTGATGAAAATAATATAAGTTTAGTATTTTTAATTTTATGTGTGTGCATGAGCTTAAACTAACATGCATTTCAGATTTCATGACAAATCAGTAATTTCTTCGATGCTTGGCAGGATATGGATTAAACACAACCCTAAATATTTTTCATTTAAACTTGAAAACTATATTATAGTTTGTTAGGAAAATAACCTGATTGTATACTGTGTTTGGCATAATATTAATACAAGATTATTTCTTCGCTATTAAATTTATAAAAAATCATGCTTCTTTATTATTTTAATTTTTCAATTATATTTAAAAGCAATTTTACAGTTTAATAACTTAACATTTGCACTTTTGAATTCTACAAAACTTATTTAAAAGTTTTCAAAACAAAAAAAAAATATTATTTCAAATGGTTCATGATAACGTAAATATAGCGTATCATTTCATTTTCATAGGCTACAGACTATTTGCTCTATGGAATTTGAATTAACTTTTTTAGTTAACTTTTTCTGTTCTTCAAATATTTCTCTGCTTCTTTAACCAGATTAGAATAATTCTCCATATTTACATCCAGTTTTTGATAAATTACCATGTTAACAATCTAAAAGTGGATATTATAGTGCTTCAGAAAAAATATTTATAAGTAGGATAACTGAAAAATTCTCTTATTTTTATCTTGAAGCTCTCTTTTGTCTCGTTTTCATAAAATTTTGCTTATTTTTAAAATTTGATGAAAATTTGATTTCTTTTACGTTTTCTTGTGTAAAAATGACTCAAAACTAATATATAAACAATGAACTAAACAATACTCCTTGAATTGAAAAGTCGTGACGAAAACTTTGATCTAAACGGTTTTCCCAAAACTTCCAGTTTAAATTCGTTAGTACGAATCCAATTATACACGTATTGTAAGAGATATGATCTCTTACACCAATCATATCAAGGATAACATAGATACAATTTAACCCGCTTATAAAGAGTGTAATGGGAGCGTAAACTTTTTCTCACGTAATCTGAGTCTCTATTTATAACCGACTAAAATTGAATCTTCAGTATGGAAAAGAGAATAATTCGAAAAATTGGCAAACTGACTTTTTTTGCTTAAACAAATCCCAAAGCTTAGCTCTACACATGAGTGGGAAGAGGGAAAAATACCTCCTACCTATATTCATACCTATATTCAAGGGGCAGATATAGCCCCTTGAATTTGGCGAAATCGATGTCCATTCATTGTATTTTTTTTTATTTATTTAATTTGAAACTTAAGTTAATTCGGTTCCTTTTCTTATTTTCGGGATGAAAACTAAACCAAAATAAAATGTGTTTTTTTATTTAAAAAAGGTTTTTTTTTTCTCTTTTTTATCCTGTGTGTTGAAATATACTGATACTCCATTAATATTTATTAAAATGCCTAAAAGACTCGGTTTCATAATACTTTTGAATTTTATTTGTCTTAATCTTTCTGTTTTTCACTTTTGTGCTGAGAACTAAGCAGAAATGTAATTTAATTGTCAATTTAGGCCGGGCGCGCACGAGTGACTAAAGTCACGGCTACCAGGATTACTAGTATCAAAAATATCACAAGAAAACAATAGAGCATTTTCAATCACATGACTTTACCTAACAACGGCCTTAGCAACGTTGTTTTTATCCTCCAGTGATGTCATGTGCGAATGCTTCTATTGGATGCTTATATGTCCCGCCCCTAACAACAGCCTTAGCAACGTTGTTTTTGTCTTTGTCACCGTGACAAAAGTCGCCCGTGCGCGCTCGCCCTTAAGTGGCTTTTAAGATTTTTTTAAGCTGAAATTTCATATAAGTTTGAAAAAAAGGAATAAATCCATCAACATTTTTCAGCTGTACAAAATTTTGAAATAGTATGCTTATATTTTTTTCGGGGATTGTTCTGTATTCTAATGAGGGTTCTGAATTTCCAATAAAAATTTGGTGTGATTATACGATAAAAGCAAAGCTGTCATTATTTGAACGAACTCCCTTTCTAAAACTGATGATTCAATTACAATGGCTTAAACTAACCTAACAGTTTTTTGTAAAATGTCCTGTATTGTTCCTATGGAGAATTATATAATTTTTTGGACTGTTCTTACTACTGCTCAACTATTGAACTTAATTTCTAGACAACTTATCCTTCAGCGAATCGACAGTCCAAAGTGAGCCCCTTGGGCCTTCTCTAGAAGAAGTTTTCTCTAGGCCAACCCTCTTTTTCCAGGTTTTTGTCAACACTAAAAAGTTTTTTCCAAGCCAGTCCAGTCATCTCAAGCTTGGTCTCCCACTTTTTTGAATGACAGTTGGTCTGGCATTTAATATTATTTTGATAGTACTGTCTTCCTCTATCCTGATAATTCAGCCTACCCATTTCATACTTCGTCTTTAAGTTTATGGTGGGAGGTTCCCTGCATGAGCGATAAAGTTCTAAATTCGATCTTCTTAGCCCCCCACAATTTTTGTTTATTCATCCAAATATACTTCTCGGGATCTTTCTCTCAAATATGCCCAGTATTCTAGAACACTACCAATCTAAATAAAAGAAAAAAAAATACTGCATGATGATCTAAAGTTTTATAATTTTTGCCTTACACCACTCTTACTCTAAACATCTCATATATTCCAAAAACTAGGAAAAATTTTATGCTTTTGCCAGTTAAAAGCTCCACAAAACTACCTTCCCACATCCAAAACCCGATAATTAACCCAATCAAATCCATCCGCAACCTCAAAAATCCCACGGCTCATCCAAAAGTTCAAGTCCACTTCCTTAATTGAGTTGTTAAGGAAAACTCCACTCAACGATTAAGATTCCGCTTTCAACGGAAACGAATCGATTACTACTACTCCCCCGAATCACGAATCCATCATTTGCATTGTCCCTAGGAGAGCAAAAATCCATAAGAGCATCACCGACGAAGCCAGTCCATAGCCAAAAAGCAAAGAAGATAGTCTCAAAAATTTTTAACCAGTTTTCTCTCTCCCGTTGCATCACCGCTTCCGGCGGAATCGTGACCGCCAATCAGGGCCCGAGGCGGCAATCGTCAGCCAATAGGAGGCCGGCGGGTTGGATCTAGAAGCGGGATGGTGTTATAAGGTTCCCGGAAGCTGAGCATCAGTGATGAAAGTTGGCAGAGGGATGCGTGAAGAGCAAAGGGAGAAAGTGAAATAATAGGATTTCTAGGAATTACAGGGATCGATCTTTGTTAGTCACGTTACTACGAGTGTTGACTCCTGAGTAAGTTTTTCCCATTCATGTTTTTTCATCCTGTCTCTATGATGTGTTTTTCTCGTAGTCTAAAGTAGACAGTTCTTCGGATAACGTGTTTTACTTTTGTATCGCTTTATTATAATTTTTTACTGCAAAGTTTCTTATAAAATGGTTAGTTGCTCTCATGGCTTGAGTAAACGAAATTGAAAACTTATCATTAAAATTGCAATTGATTGCATGTATTTAGAAAATATGTTTTCATGCTCATATCAAACAAAATGAAATAATGGTAATTCCCCCCCCCCCCCTCTTTATTATCAAAACATTATCTAGATTGTATTTCATGATGCTTCCTTTCCAAAAAAGAAATATGTTTTAAGTATCAAAAGCGAAAGGCTGTAAATTTTTTGGGAAAAGTTTCAGTGAACACATGATTCACATCATGATTTATTTAGTAATAATTTTGCTGACTTTAAATAGAACGAAAACTAATAATTGTATAATTTTATAACGGAATCTAAGTAGAGTTTTATAGAAGTAAACATTTTTTTGTAAATCTCAGTTCTTATTTTGAAACCAATGGTGTAGTTCTGAAATATTTTTTAATAAAATTTATAAATACATAAAAAATAGTTAAAGTACAATCCATGTATTGAAAAATGTCCAATAGTTTTGTTTTTAGCTATCGATCGTTGTTGCTTATTATGTCCTTTACTCGTTTAAAAAATATTAGCCTTCTTTGTATATCTGTTATATCAACATTCATAATATACTGAGTTTTTATCACTTGTTCTAATGAAATATTTCTTTATTTATTAATACTTATAACTTAAAAGATAGGAGCACTTTTTAAAAAGTGTTTCTTAAAATATAAAAGGATGTTTTTCTGAAAGAGTTTTTAAAATGTCCAAGTGTGTTTCGGAACAAAAAATACTCTTTATTAGGCTTTTTTAAAATAATATTATATGCAACTGTGATAATTTTCATCAAACAAGTTAGAATTCTTTTTGATACTTATAATTCAGTTTTTAAATTATAATAAAATTTTGTAATTCCAATTCAATTTTTTACTTATATTCTAATTTAGCTGATTTTCATTACAATCATTTTGATATTCATTTATTATTCTTTTATTCAACCAATATTTATTCCGTTGCTCAAAAGATAGAAACTACACTGCAAACGCTTCACACAAAAATAAACACATTTCATAACACTTTTTTATCATTAAATTAACACTTTAGTTGTGTTGTTAGGTAAAATACCTTAACACCTTATTTTGTTGTGATAGTATACTGAATATATTTGAAAAAGTGTTAGAAATGTGTTCTGAAATAGTGTTGTAAAATGTGTTTAGAATATGAAAGTGTTCTTAAATTTGGATTGAAACTATAAGAACACATTTTCTGTAATTTTTAGCAACACTTTTATAACACTATCCTTTTCTTACACAACTCAATCACAACATAATATAATCAAAATGGTTTTGATTTTAAAAGAGTTTATTATTGTGTTTAAAATGTATTATTTTTCATTCACTTTTTGTTTTAAAATTTTAATTAATTTTTTATAAGATAAATTTTTCTAGTTGACCCTTTTAAATGCACTATATTTAATACATTCAGTAAATTTCTTACAGTTGTTGATTTATTTTACCAATTTTCTTACCATTCTTCAGTGAAATACATATAGCATAAGTTATCTGTTTATTTTACAGTATTTCGAATATGAAATATTGAACGGCTATTTAATTTTTACGTTCATAATTGGTATATTTAGTTTGATACCTCATTCAATATTATTCTAAAAAAAAAACGTTCATTTCTCTTGTAAAGCCAATTTCCAGTTTTAAGAAAATTTTCTAAAACCTTAAGATACAATTAGAATATAAGCATCAAATAAGTACTCAAATAATGCCCGAACCAAAGGTATGAAAAATATAAAAGAAAAATAAACCCTAAAATATGCAGCAGAAACAAATTAAAAATAAATGGATACGTCAAACCCAATAAAGAAATAACCCGGCATTCAGTAGAAGTAAACAAGCGATAAAAAGCATAACTCCGACGTTTTACACAATACCCGTTGGCGTGAAGATTTCTTTCAGTCGTCAATAAACCAAAGAAACATGTTTTGCCCTCCCTTCATGCATTCAAGTAAAAGCCCGAGTAAATTTCCAACTTGACATTTAGTCAGAAACCTCCCAATATAACTCAACGCCACACCTTCCGTACAACAGAGTTATGGACACTCTGTCCCGTGTCCTTTTCTACTGTGGGCCGCCTACAGTCCCCAGGAAGGTCACCGGTAGTCTATGTGTTGTTAATACCTTTTGACAGATTGGATAATGGACATAATTCTCGCGTCTGAGACCTACACAATGAGATATACCTATAGTTTCGGTGTGATATAAATGGGGTACTTTTGAAAATCTGGTTGCTTCGAATTAATAGGTGAATTTTGGGAAATAAATTCAGCCATCATAAATTTTAATTTTAGTGAGCATCCAAAAATTCTATAGAAATTGTTATCCAACATTACTTGAAACAATCTTTGATGACTTTAATTTCTTTTAGGTTTCTTCTTTTTATTCAGATATGCTTTTTATATTAATTCTAAAATAATTTTCACTACATATTTTTAAAGAAATATAAAGTTTGCTTTTATTTTTTACAAGTGTCTAAGTTAATTGTTTTAAACAATCAAATACTTTTGATTCTATATGAAATAATATCAAACAATTTGAATTAGGTTTCGAATATTTTATATAGCTTCCTTTATAATCGTTTTAATAAACTTTGGTATTTTAAAAAATATTATCAGAAACAATAGTTGTGAATGTAAAGGGAATTCGGTAACAACTTTTTATAGATGAATGAACTGTACAATTGAATTTTACAACTTTAATTAATATCCGCTTCTTTTAAGATTAAATGATCACTCATTAAGATTATATGCATATAAATTATAAGATAAGCCATTATTTTTATTATAAGTTAGTGTAGTATTACATTTGTTAAAAAATGTTTCAAGGTTATAGCATTTTACTAAACTGGTTTTATATGACTCTTGGAAAAATCCATACCTCTATCTCATCTTTTTCCAAATTAATCTTTAAAGAGCTACTCCCACTACCTGACACACAAAATCATGAACTTACTTTAAAAATCCATTATTTCTGAATAATTTCAGAGTAATTACACAACGGAAAGTAAAATTTCAAAACTACCCAAACGCAATTTTAAAGAGGACTGCTCGAGCAATTTCGCAATCCCCAAAATCTCATCATTTCCCTCGCAAATTAAGAACCAACAAATTAAACCGAAATATGCACGCGAATATCCATTCGTTTTTCCGCACACAAAAAGACAAAAAAACACCAACCTTCTCCATAAATCACCTCAAAAGATCTCCCATCACGAAATTTCCCAAATGACTTTCGTCCAGTCACTAGTCCCTCGGAGTAATTACACGAAGTCAAAAGTCATTTAACTATGCAATTACACCGCATCAAACCGAGGGTTAATCTTGGTCATTAATAAGATAGCTAACCACTGTGACAGATCGGTACTTCAATTCTTCATCGTGTCACAGCGGGGAGTATGGTTGTCCCAGTTGGGTACTGTTCGTCGAGATGTCTCTGCGGAATATCATCACTTTACCCCGTGGTGTTCCTCGAAGTCTGTTTTGCATCGTGTTCGTTGTCTGTTTGGTGTTTGGTTGGGTAAACAACCTGGTGGTTGGTTCCCTGGGGATAGGTGGCGTAAAAAAGTTGGTTATGGATGGTGTTGTCTGACAAAAGCCGGCAGGATGAGGGATAGAGATGTCAGTTAGGAAATATTTCACATCCTTTTGGTTTGTTTCTTGTCGGGTGTTGTGTACTACTTACTCCTGGAACCTTCATGTGTTTTTCGCACAGGAAACTAGATTTATTACTGGAAGGTTTTTAAGAAGAGTGTGGTGTCTTTCGAACACAAGAGAAAAAGGGGTTGATTTACTTACGTACAGTTCATTGGTAAATCTTTTTTTTTGTCCGAGGAACTGAATAAAAGAGAAATTGTTGCCTTCCTTTACAGAACTGTCGGAGGTACACAAACTGCATAAAATGGTGAGAACATCAGGACTGGTTCAATTCATCATCTAAAAAAAATATAAAATACTTAAAATAGTTGTTCCGATGCTCAAAAGACTGAAAAATAAGCTATTCTAAAAAGCCTGTCCAGGAAATTTCAATTCAAACTGTATTTTAATATTATCTTTCTTTGTAAACTTTTTGAATTAAATTTTAAAAAGGGAGCCTAATATTTCCTAAAATTTTCAGAAATAGAGAACTAGCAGGAAAAGCCAGCTACAATTACAGAAAGTACCACCAAAATTTCAATTTATAGGACAGAGAGAATTATCCAATTTTAGAAAATTCGAATGTTTGAAGTAGTACAGCACTATTATTTAATTAATATACTCTACTAAGTAATTTCTTAATAACTTACAGAGCACATTTTGAAACTACTTATGTTCATCAATAATTTTTGTCAACAATATTTTTTGGACATAAGGAAAACTAATTCTATCAATCAAATTTTTTTTGTCTTAGAAAGTATGAAACTTTGAAAAGTTGAAATTTTTTTTATTCAAGGCATTTATCCCTACTACCAACTGATAAAAAAGATATTAAAACTGTAAGGTTAACCGCAAATAACTCTTTTTTTCATATCTAAGTGATATATCATATTTATTTGACTTTCTCGTGATCTTGTGGTTTAGATAAGGGCATTAACTTTTGGAGTCTCATATAAACTAGAGCATAAGTTTGATTTATCTCCTCTAAGAACTGAATACCAAATTTTTAGTGTAATTTTTTAATCATCTCTAACAGAAATACGAATAAAATACTTTTGATGATATACGTTCTACGATACATTATTACTACTATATCAAAATTTATTTGCCTGAAGGAGAGCAATTTCAAGTTTTATTTAAATATAATTTCTAAGGGTTAAATGATTGTTCATACTACGAAAATATATCAGCCCTATCATTTTGTAAAAAAAGCATGATCCTCAATGTTTCCTCAATTTCCAAAGATAGTCTTGAAGTATTTAACATCACATTCTGTGACCAAATAATAGACACAAAAGAAAAAATGATTTTCCAAAATCCAAGTTTGTCAATCATATCAGAGTTCAAAAACTCTTTTTGTAATCTTTAGGTCTATATCTCTTATTCTCCAAGACAAAATATGCTTGTAACCTTCCGCGTTTTTAAAGTGAAAATTCATTAATTAATAAGTTTAAAAACACACTCTTTAAAATATATTTCTCAGCCTCTAATATACCTTCACTCTCCTTTAGATATTCAGATATTTCCACCATAAATGCAAAATCCACATCACCAATTATGCACCGAATTTCCTTAATGAAACTAAAGAACGTATATTTTTCCGCACGGAAGTGAAACTTTCTCGCTAACTGCGGACACTAGCGATGATCGAAGTTGATCGGGACAAACCGCAAAAAGCCCTGTCCTCCAAAACCACAGCGGGTTGTTATAAGCTCCGGCGTAAAAACCCTAAATCTGTCTTACTATCTTCGTTAAGACGGCTTGTCTTGTTTTTTCGTATGCATTCAAATGTCAGTGCGAATGATTCAGCCGAGGCGCAATGATGTACTGTAAGTCGCGTTTTCAACAACCGTTGCGACTTTTAGTAGCTGAGTGTTATTTTGTTGGGTAATGAGTGGATATAACTCTCTTAGAAAGTGCCGCCGGTAGGTTTGTTTTGAACAGGCTTGTATTTATAGCGTAATAATTTATGGACGGTATAATATTCAAAATACTTCTCGCGTGTGGTCTTAAGACTTCCAATTCAAAAAATTATCCTGAACAAAGAATACTGAAACTACATCGTAAAAGGGTAGGCAAAATACAAATATAATAAACATAAATAAAATTGTAAGTTAAAAAAGCAAAAATTGGCTTAATGAATGTAAATAGGGTGAAATAATAGGTATATTTTGTTATCATGAACGAACTATTTTAGAACATCTTCTCGAATTTTATCAGAATGCAATTGTTACTTGTACTAATAAATAAATGAAAAAAACCCCAATAAATTAACAAAAATTTCTAAAATTTCCATAAAAAACTATTTAAACACTTTCAAAAACCCAAAACAACATCCAAAACTTTTAAAATATTTTTAAAATGCAGAGATTGAAACATTTCTTTTTGTTAAAATCGACAAATTATTTCTTGCAAATCTTCGACGATTTTGCCAAACAAGCTAATGTAACAGAATGCCAAAAGAAATCAGTCAGTACAATTTATCAACAAAGAAATAAATGATAAACATTCCAAAATTTTTATTCACAATTTCTAAATCCCCTACATCCAACACTTTTGAAACTTTTATAACAACACCAAAACTTTTTTCCATTTCAAAACACCATTCCCCAATTTTACCCATCATTCTGTTCTCTCATTCAATTGCAAAACTACAGTCCAAGGGCCGCACACACACACTTCAAACTGTAACCACCGCGTTGAGAATAAACGGCGCAAAGCGAGTGAGAATTAAAGCAAACGTAGTGAGCAAAAGAATAATAAGTAAAAACCCTTCCTCTCTCCACCTTAATTGAAGCCGCGTTTCTCAAGACGTGCCACGTGACCCCAGGGTCAATCCCTTCGACCTTCCCCCCACCAGAAGTGGCACGGAAAAATAGCGGTTGCGAAATTTTTTTTCGAAAAGAACACATTCCAACCATAAAAATTCTCTCAGAGGACGATAATTTGCTCTAATGTTGACTTCATAAAGGGGCGATTTGTTGGTTTTGGTATTAGTTTAGAGACGCAATCAAATTCCCTTGAGCTGTGGGACTTAAGAGGTTATACAAAGAAACAGTGTCGCGTAGAGGTTTAGAATTGTTTTTATTGATTTAAATAAATGTTCAGTTGTGCTTTATCTTAAGAAGCTTATGTCGATCTGGTTGTTTTCTTTATTTGGGTTATAAAATTCTGTTTTAGAAAATTTGACTAAACATTTTTTCTTTTTAAAGTTTCCTAAAGTTGGATAAAGGTGGCGAGAAAAAATGAAGCAAAAACCTTCTTTTTTACAACACACAACCTACTTATTTAGCCCTTCTTGTTTTTGTTTAGTTATTAAATTTTTCTGATCAAACAACATTCTATTTGATATGGATTCACACTTAAAAATTACTTTTTTAACCTGTCAGTATAACGTAATTCCTCTAATATCCACACAAATCTTCGTAAAAAACACTTAAATACTTGCATCCTTTGAAAATTTTAAATTTACTACAGCTCAAAGTGATACTTCCAATGAATAAAACTGATTTATTTCAATACTTTATTTTTGGTTATTTAATGGTAAAATAAAGGAGCAAGAGTACAAAGAAGTTAAGGCGAAAACTCTAACAATCTGAATCTGGCAACACAACTAACCCTACGTTGCGGATGATGCAGAACTGAATATAAAAAAGAATGGATAGTTAGGAGTCTCTCTAAATGTTAAACTCTACGTAAACTTTTAAACGTGTCAAACTTTCAAGCAAAATGCACCAGTTTCCGTCAGAGAGGGGCTGATTTAAAATAGTTTTCATTTTTTTAATTTTAGAGGACATCAGAAGAAAAGTGAATCACGAAGATGGTGACTCAATATAATTTGTTTCTTTGTTATTTTAGTAGAGGGTCTTCTTTAAAAAGCACTAGTAGTCGTCGCAATCCTCTTCAAGCCAATGACGATGTCAACTCTGTGCGTCACTCATCCTATCGGAAGTTACATGACACACTCGATATTTCTCTTACGTGAATCATTACCATAATAGACAGCTTTCGAAGTTTAATTGAAGCAGAGCGTTATAATTACACCTTTAAAACAATTATTTGTACTTTAAGAAGTGTCTGTGGGTGAAACTTAGCCGCAGGGACCGGATCTCTTCCACTATTAAATACAAAGATCGAATGATTGCTTTTTCATTGCTCGACCAAAGACGCTAATTATGGCGCTTATCGGAGATATTAATGGTTTTCTAAAGTCGTAGGCGAGAATGGGACGTTCTTTAAACGCTTAATAGTTTTGATAAACGCCGTGAAATTGGAAGTCGTGCTCAATTCTCAACCACCTTTTTCCTTTGAATAATATCGAGTAGGTCTGGCTAAATGAAGAGTTGGCCGTGATATTCTTCCAGTGTCCATGTTGTACTTAATATGAGAAATACGAATATTACATAATTATTATTTAATAGTTTTTGATAAACGCTTTGAAATTGGAGAGAGATCAGCTCAATCACATTTCTAGTTGAAACGATATCGAGAAGGACTAACTAGGTAGAAGTTTGCTGTATCTTTACTTCTAAAGATGACCCATAATTTAGAAAAAGAAATAAAGTACTCATCCAAACTTATAATTGAAGAACTAAATTATTTTAAAATAGGTTTTAAATAGATAGTTAGGATTACTAAGAAAAGATTATTTAAACATCAAGTTATTCATTTCTGATAAAACTTTTTGCAATATCTTTTAAATTAGCAAAAATTTTAAATTATAATTCTATGGCATATGTCAATACCTTTCATTTGTAAATTATTTTATATTTCAGAAGTAAATAAGGAGCTGTATAACTAATTCTTCCAGTATAATAATTTCCTAAATTTACTTCAATTCATAACCTTGTTATCTTCTTTGTTTCATAAAATTGCTTTCTCCCAATGATCTATACCCTTTCATCCCTCATCATTTAAATTAATAAAAACCGTTACATGGTTATAATTTAAATTTGTATTTCCAGTATTCCACATTCTTTCTTCATTCCAAATATATCTCGTTACCTTCTCAATTTAATAAACATGCTTTCGCAATGACCCTCTCATCCCCTCCATCCTAAAAAACAAATAACAATAATAAAAAAAATCGTTACATGGTTACAATTTAAATTTGCGCGTTTCAGAATTCGAAAAATTTCTTCACTCCAAACACCTCATCAATCTAAAACCCGATTTCACCACAACAGCCTTACTATTCTAATACTAGTTACAGAGTTTCGCCTCCACCTACAACTGATATATTCACCTTCTCTCATTTCGCCACCCAAGTTGGACCGAAACCCATCACACGTGATTAAATCCTCACTCGTCCTTCGACTACCCATCCGAATGCAAATCAACTCTAACACTGATCGACACATCGACATCATTCATAAAAATCGCACATCGAAGACTCGCACCACATAGATTGGCCCTCTCATCAATTACTATTCCACACACTCCCCCGTCCTGTCACTCAATTTCCAGTTTTCGAACGTTTTTCTCGTAAATTTGCCGAGGCCACCTCGTTCCTCCCCTCTCGTTTGGTGCTTAACCTCGGGGGTGGACGTTGGGCAATAAATTCCGCCGCCTCTTTCCATAAATTTCCACTTTACGGCGGAAAAATTTTTTCTGAAAGAATTCCCATTAACGACTTTTGATCGTTGTTCAATGCTGCAGTCTTCTTGAGCAATGGCGAAGAGTGTGTAATTTGCAGGGGGAAGTGTATTGAAATTGAGAGGTTTAATGAAAGTTGGTGGGCAATGAAGGTCTGGTTTCGTTGCGGTCGATATTATTCACTGTCACCCTTTTGCCCCCGGTGTTGCCCAACACCAATTAAAGTGCTGATGGGTTTGAAGATGCTCTTTGATTCGAGTCTAATGAATTCATTTTTTAAGTGTTTACGTCGTTTTTGAATCGATGTCTTGTGATTTATGTGTAGTTTATAAAGGTCTTGCGAACCGCGCAAATAAGGCAGTACAAATGAATGGTTTCGTTAGTAAAGTTTTTATACCTTTGTAGAGAGGGTTTAGAATTTACAACTGCGTGTTGTGTATCTGTACCTTTTTATTTTGTACCTGCAGAATATAGATGAAGAAAAGAATATAATCAGTAGATAGTAATAATATAATTTTTAAAGTAGATAGTAATAATAATATAATTTTTAAAGTAGATAGTAATAATATAATTTTTAAAGTAGATAGTAATAATATAATTTTTAAAGTAGATAGTAATATTATAATTTAGAATAATTTGTATATTAACAGATCACCCAAGTTTTATGAAAGGATTACAACACTTATAGCGAAAATTATTTCTTAACAATAATATTTAACACAAAATAATATAGGATTAAAAAAAAAGTTAGAATTAAACTTACCGAGTATTTGAAAACGTTAAACATATTTGTGAATTAGAAGTTTTATTTGTACTCTCTGTTTGTAATTATGTTATAATTATTAAAAAAATTAATAGCATCACACTCCTTCAACTTGGAAAATACAACATTGGTGAAATATCTTTATTTTATGGTTTTCTCTTAAAAACAGTTATACTTGCTTAGAACATAAAAATTTTTTTGTTAAGTAAGTTTGCAAAATGAAATAATACTATCAATATACATAGTTCAATATCAATCATAGTTCAATCAATATTTGATAAGTTATTAGAATGTACATTCAATTTAATTAACCTAATATTTAAAACAATTTTTAAAAAATGAAAACATTTCACTCTATATCCATATTTGTTTTCAAAAACTGTTTTAAAATTATAATTTACAAAAACTATAAGTAGACTTTCAAACATTGGGTTCATGTACACAATATTTGCAATATACAATATTCACACACAATTTGCAATATACAATATTACCTTTCAAACGTACAATATTTTTATGTAATGAAGTAGATGACAAAATAATTTGTTTTTGAACCTACTTCGATACATCTCGGTTCGTATTTTCAAATTTTAAATTTACAAGAAACGTTTTACCACCGTATTGCTTTTCAACTATCAGAACCATATTCATGCTTTCTCCGGTTAAAGCTTTCATATGGTATTTTTTATAAGAATTTCTTATATTAATTTTGTAAAAGAAATTAAAAGATTTTACATAAAGTATTTTAATCCCAGTTTCATATCAAAATTTAGTTTTTTCCTTTTAATAATTGTAGACTATGTATAAGAATATCTCAAAGTTCGGGACTTATTTCATACAGTTTTTAACTCTTTAAATATCAATTAATTAAAACTATAAATTAATCATAATTTATTATTAACCAAGTACAACAAAAAGATCTTTTAATTAAATCTCATTTATTTCTAGACTTTCATTAAGGAGCAAACGACAAAAGTAATGAACTGATCTTGAAATTAGATTATATTAATTTCCTGCATTAAAACGATTACGGTATAAATTAAGCTAAATACAAGAGAGAGTCTCTGAGTAAACAAAGCCAGCATCGCGTACATTCATTAGGGTCAATTGAAACGTACTTAAACCAAGGCTTATACAATTAGGTTAATGGCCATCTGCGTTCTTATTTCTTTAGATTTGAAATTCTATTTTTTGTATATAATTTACTTTTTTCAGCATTTGCATTTTAAATTTTTCTCTACCCCTTTCCATTTATTTTGTTATAGTTAGAAAGTCTATTTTGATTTTTAAACTAAATAAATATAAGTCATTACTCTAATTAATAACCCTAACAAAAGCTAATTTCCTGCTAAATGTTTTAAAATAGGGCCGCTATTCTTAATTTCATTGAAGAATATAATAGAATTATGCACTACATATAAATGCGTGAAACAGTTTTGCAACGCTAAGTAAACAATTATTTATGAACACTTCTAACCAAAAGAATTTTGGTTTTATTGCGATTGTGTGAGAAAAGATAGTAATGTAAAAGTGTTGCTAAAAATGGAAAATGTGTTCACATAGTTCTCGATCTAAATTTAACGAAACTTTCATATTCTTAACAATTCTTGCAACAATATTTTTAGAACACATTTCTAACACTTTTCAAACTCAGAACATTATCAAAACACAATAAGATGTAAAAATGCTCTAACTAACAAAACAACTAAAGTGTTGCTAATTTTAGGGGGGGGGGGATATTCTCTTAAATTTGTTTATAATGTGTTTATTTTTGCGTTGGAGCGTTTGTAGTCTATGAGATTTATCATGAGAACCATTTAGACTTATCTCATAGAGTCATAGAACTGTTTCATAATTTTAAAAGTAGAGTCAAAATAAACATTTTCTCCACTCTTAAATCTTAAACAATGTTCACTTAATCACAAATTTAAACTATCAAATGGATTAAATTGATTCATTAAAAACTATTACATCTTCGAATACCGAAGACTGTCAATTGTAAACTGTTTTCTACAATAACCAAAAACTCGACTCTTCAAAATCCATCACCCATAAATGACACCAAAAAAAAAAAAGAATACCACAATCTCCAACATATCTTCACCCACTAAACAGATACTTCTCCAAATCTTTATTACACCCGTTATCTGACGGCCTTAGCTCTTTACTGTCTCTCCCGAGGCACCCCGTTTCATCGGTCTTGCAGCGGCGGTAGTTGCAACCGGGTGGCCGGGCTATCTAGCCGTCCATCTTTCCGGCCACGAGTGGGGCTGAGCCCGAGTGAGAGGGCGCCCCAATCTGTCAATTTTGTCAGCCCCCTGGTAGGAAGTGGGGTTCAAGAGGTTGCGGATTATGAGTTGGGATGGATGGGTGATGGGTTGAACTCTTTGCGGGGGTGGACGTGTCGAGAATTTTTTTTTTGTTTCCGTGATTTGATTGTTGCCGTGTTTCGTTTCGGTGGGGTCATGTGGTTGATTCAATTGAAATATGGATTTTGGGTTTTGAAGTGAATTTGTTTCATTGAGCGTTCATTGCGAATATGTTTAACCTGGAGGTGTTATTGAACGTCATTAACCTTTTAAAATTATACGAGTAACACGCTTTGTAGCAATAAAATTGGAAATCTTTGTATTTTTGGTAGATATTTCTATGCATTTGGATAATGGTTTTTCCGATATATTGCTTAAAAAAGAATAGTAAAATATTGTAATAATAGAAGCAAAAACGAAGTGTCTTAAACTGTTCGCTATACATTTAAATAATATTTAATATAGGTAACTCTTACGTTTCCAGGTGCATTTAAATCAATCAATAAAGAAATGGCATCCATTTAAAATTTAGACGGTGGTAAAAATGATAAAATCTTTTGCTTAACACTAGAACTTATTATTCCATCTGTCTTTCACCAAAAGAATATCTTACTAAAACCTAGGACAAAGATGTAACTAAAGCTACACTTCAGAAGAATCTACAACACCAATAGCCATATTCACAGCCATCAGCGTCGATGTTATATATAAATTCTTGTTAAAATAAGAATTCTTCCACAAATCAATAATCAGCAAAAAGCTAATTTTTCTTTCTTCAGCTGCTGGTTCACACCGACGCTAACGGCTGTGAATATGGCCGTTAGTAAAAAAAAAACTTTCTTTTTCTCTCCCATTCCGGGGTTTAAACAGAAAAACCTTCAAACCAACCCCTCACCTTAATCAACTATCTTCAAATCAAATCACCCCAATCACCCATTCAATTGAAGGTCCAAACAAAACTTAATAAAAAAATCCCCCTCCAGCCATTCCCAATCACCCTGAACTACAACATTGCCTTGTAACTCCCCAGTTCTGCGAGGGAACAAACCACACCTGATAACATCTTCACCACAACTCCGCTCGTTTCCCGAACGGAATCTATCATTATAAAGTCATTTAACAGGTGTTCCAAAGGGGGGAACGTTCGAAAGTCGTGATTTATGGTTCCTGCAGCCGCTAAGAAGCTGGGTCAGTAGCTCACCCAACACCCCATAAATGATTCGATCACGAAATCCTCCATTGCTTCCCTATGGACATGCCGATCCTTTTACTATAAAGTCAACACTGTGCTCTGTTGGGCATCCATCATTTTTTGAGTTTTCAACCATGTGTGTGTGTGATCCATCTCAGTAGGGAGTTTCCATATTTTTTTGGGATGGATTGATCACTTTGTTTTAAAAACTAACCCCGAAAGAATGTATTTGTTCATGTGTGGCTCAATTTATCAAATGTCTTTAAGTTTTGAAACATACTAACCATCTCTGTAAAAAATGTACGTTTGATTTATTTTAAGTTTAAACTGAAACATAATTCTCAAATTTCATGTGTAAAGCCACCACTACATTATTTAAAACTCAAGCAATCTAAAAATGACACGACACTAGTTTCCAATTTATTCGTAGTCCTTGATAATTTAAGATTCAAATCTTTTAGATTTAGATTTTTGAACAGGAAACCCAAGAACACTTTTTTTCATTTAAACTATCTTTTTTTAAAGGTATACATATTTTTTTGCAATTATAAATATAAGTTTTTATATTTGGGAAAATATTAAGGAGATAACTTTTAATATTTGATAAGAATCTATAGTAAGAAATAGTATTTGATCATCTTTCAACAAGTTTCTTCACAAGTAGTAATTTATACCTGCTTCTTCAAATGGATGCCATACTATACAAAATATTATAGGACTTATTAATAAGTATAACGTACTACTTATCTATCATTTTATGCTCTGTTAATGAACATTAGTCTTTTACACTATGGATGAATTTCCAACGAACCTAAATACATCAGAGATAATAACAACAATTTACTTTAAGATATTAACCTTTACCTCCTTTCCACACGTTCTTCACCTGCTTTCTTCACTTTCTTTTCCACAACCTTCTCACAGCATATTACAAAACACGTATAGATTGAAAGAACGCTTCGACAATCAAAAGACACCCAACAAGCCCATCTCACCTTGATAGATCGGCAAAAACCTCACTCAACCTCCCCCAAATCGCATAAATCCATACTCAAAAACCAATTCAACTCAACAACATACACCTAAAACCCGAAAGCTCTCGAATTGACACGTGACCCACTTCGTATATTTTTAAAAGTGCGCTCTGCTGGCCAAGATCACGACTTCTGGTGGACTCTGCAATCGTCACGATTGTTCGATGAATATATGCTCCAAACTACCATTTCACAAACGTTCCGTCAGTTTCAATTAGTCGGATCCCGACCAAACCTAATTTAGATTCTTCGATTTGGGTTTTTACTTAGTAAGCCCTTTGCTGAGGTGAGAGGAATCGTAATAAGATTGGCGATAAGCATCGAGAAGTTTTTATCGCGGAGATTGAATAATGCGAATGATAATTGGATTGAATTTTATAACGCATAATCAGTTAGTTGGTGAATTGATAAGTCGTGATACTGCTGTTATGTTGCGCTTGAATGATTGGTGTAATTATTTACATATCCAGATTTGTTTCTTAGATAGGGGTAAAGGTCTGAAAGATTCTGTCATTGATGTTTTGTATGTACATACAAGTAAATTCATTTTGACTGAGGTTTTAAATATCGTATGGAATCTTGGGAAAATACCCATTTTTGCAAAAGGTTTACATTATTAAAAAAAAGTTGTACACTGCAAAAAATAATCGGCAAGAAGCAGAAAAGCTCTGGTAGCAAGTTGCCAGAGCTTTTCTTTACACGGGATTTCTCTGTTAACTGAACTTTTTCTGTGTGCCACGGTCTTCGTGCAACTTTAGGGAACTTATCCATCTCAACAGGGGGGGCTCATCTGGCTCTCCGATTACTTTCAGCCAGGATGACGTAATCGGCTGGAAGGCGTTGAAGTTTTGACAGGAGTGACCAATCAGGGTTACATAGGGAAATCGCGGAGCTTCTTATAGGGATTTTCTTACGTAGAAGGGAGTAATATAAGACGAGGAAGGGAAAATATAGACCTGTGAACTTGCCTAAGCAACAAATCATATATTTAAATATCAATACTTGTGATCTATATGGGTGCATTCAATTTTTTAACTTCTGATGGGTTACAACTGATTAAATTTTTTCAATGAATTAAATTATGATGTATCTTGTTTTCCTTCATAAGCAACTTGAAGAACAAGTTTATAGCTTACCAAATAGTGGATTAAATACAAACTATGAATTTTAAAACTGATTCCTATGCATAATTACGGAGGTTCATTACTTAAATCAATAGTGATCAATTTGTAACAATATTTTAAAAGTTAAACAAATTCCCACTATCTGTATTTTAGAAAATTCTAAATACAAAGAAAATACCGTTTTTTAAAGCAGTATTTATAGTTACAATCCGATACTTTTAGATCACTAAAAAATCCTCAAATTGTGAGCTATTTTTGGGTTGTTCTTCTTTTGTATGTTTTGTATAAAATTGATTACGCTACTAATCGCCTTTATTACTAATTTATTAAAATTCAAAGTTAGTTTATTAGGTACTAATTAATCTGATCTCACTGAATTTATTATTCTAATGTATCTTATATTCTGATTATGATTGTAGTAACACTGATCTAAGACATATTGATCAGTGTTAAAACAATCACATAATTAGATGATAATAAATGATCACTTAGATTCTAAGTGATAATTACATGAAGAAAAAAATCAAATAATCTGTTGATTTCGAATTCAATTTTGATTAAACATGAAAAACATGAAGGAGATAATTTATTGGGTATAAACCTTCACCAACTTCCCGACTCCCACATACGATCGCCGAAAGAAACTCGAACTGAAACGGTTAGTTTTGAAGTTGGATCAGTGTTCCAAAGTTACGATGTGATCATTTAATAAGATCTCCAAGGTGAGGTCACATTGATCCTGTTTTAGTGTAAAATTTGAATAGTCTGCAAATTAAAAAATGATACATGATAATAATTAAAAAATATTGCCAAGCTTTAATAATATAATCAATAAGTCTATAAATTGCTTTTAGTATTTTATTTCAACTCTTTTCAGTTTCCATGAAGGGAGCTAGAAATATATTGTCCCTCCCAAATCAAAATTGCTTTTAATCTAAAAGAAATTAATATGTTCCTAAAACCAATCTATTTATTCCTCTTGCCTTTGGGACGATCTACTTCGGTTTCTTACTTCAAATTAACAATAGATATTCATCAACATGAAGCTATAATATCAATTTAATCTAAAACGAAAACGCTTTTAGATTCACATCTTAAATGCTTCAAAACTGAATTGTTGGATCAAAGTTTAAATTTCCCTCTCTCCTGTCAAAAAAATCCCTATTCTATATGACCCAATCGAAGGAGAAGCTGGGGTATCACGCGAATTACGTAATCGGCTGGAGAGCAGTACGTCACACGAATTTTCGTTCCTATGTGAAGAGCCAACCTTATCTTATTCTATTAACCTTGCCATCTCAAATATTATTCTATTTATTTAATTACATATTGTGTCACTACACATTGGTGTCTCATTTTTTCACAATTTCGGAAATTTTAGTGAGTTATGTCCCTAAATACTTTTGCAGAAAAAGTTCCTTAAGTTGGAGAAAGATCGTAGCATGCAGAATAAGTCCAGTCAAGAGGGAAATCCCGTTTAAGGGAAAGTTTTGGCAACTTTTTCTGACACAGATATTTTTTTGTTTCTTGACGATTAATTTTTACAGTGTTAGATATAAAAATATATGTAAAATATTTATTGCATTTTTGAGTAATAATTTATATTTTATCTAGCCACATTAAAAAACCTGTGTGTTACTTTTTTAAACCTAAATATATTAACCTAATTCAACCTAAATAAATGATTATGCTTTCTCTTTTAAAATTTTCTTTTCAAAGAAGACCTTGATATGGAACGAATTATGGAAAATCTTAGCACCATAAAAGTTTTTACGCAACCTCCACGATTTGCAGCATTGTGATTTGCACAGTGGAAAAAACTTGAACAGCCCACAGGGTGGAAGTCCTTCAGAATTCTTAAAAACGGAAAAGTTTATGGATGTTATAATGGACTCCTACAAAATCCTTCACAAGTGGTTTACATCAAATGAAAGTCACAAGCAAATAACTTATGCACACAAACGTGTCAGCCATGAATACAAGATCGTGATAAGTTTAAGCAATTTGATGCCATTACCGTAGATAAAATGCTTTTCCGGTTGAGATTTCCAAATTTGCTCCTTTTGTACCGAGATAAATGCCACCCCATGACAGGTTAAAATTGCTCTAATCTCATCATGTATCATCATTGTACAGTGATCAAACGGCTAACACTGACAAGTGTGGTTTGAAAACACAATTAGCATTAACTATCTCGGTGAACTATACCCTTTGAAAATTCTTCTTGGAGTACTTTAAAAAGCATGTAGGAAGTCTGAAAATAATGAGATTTTTTCTATTCTAGATTCATAATATATTTGTAGTTTGTGGTCAAATATGACTAAACCAAGAATTTTCCTCATGGAATTCACTCTAACTCACCTTACCTTGGGAAATATTTTATGATAAAACGATTTATTTCTTTTTCCTGAGATATTATACTATAGATCCTACAAAAACTAATGATTAAATGAAAAATGTATTCGACATTAATTTTTCAAAACTTTATTTAGAAAGGAAGAGGTGGATTTCAAGTTTATAAAAATATAATCAATTATTTAGCCACACTGTAACAATAAATGTTCCTTGTAATCAGTTGTTACCTTAATTACCTAACCAGTTTGAAAACAAATTAGATTCATTTATAAATTTAAGCCTAATGTTTGATACAAGAAAGCGAGGGTTAAATACATTACCTAGTATGACCTTGAATGTTACACAACTTGATTTAGAACATTCTATACCATAGTTATTATATTCAATTGCATCATTAAATCTCTTCTAAAAACAATTAACCAACAGTTCTACGCATGAATAACTCCACTTGTTAAAACTGGGTATTCTTTATGAATAAATCCTGCAAATTTTATCTAGAAATTTCTTTTTGAAACAAAATTCAAAAATGACTTTGCTAAATCATGTATCACCTTCGAATTTCTCCTGAATAAAGCAAAGAAAATAATAGAAACGTAATTTTATGCAGGTCATTATTATTACTATATTTTAAAACGTCAGATTTTTTTAATTTATGTACTTTCATAGCCTTCCAAGAAAATAAATCTTCTAAAACAAAACGCCGATTTAATAAATAAACCATTAGTATGGAATAGTGGGTATTCGGTCACCAAATTCTTTCATTGTAACATCACCACTTACGGTTTCTAAATGCGTAAAACCGCAAGAGTTAACAGGTACTACAAAACTTCTCCCTTACAACACCAAAATAAATCTCCAGTTACCTGTTCCTCGACCGACCACAAAACAAAAACAACAACAAGAACCTACGCCTTTGGAACCCAGTCTATGCCGCATTCAAATACATATACCTTTTTGTGCAACGAGACGAGCGAAAATGCTTCGAAACTCATTAAAATGACAATGAGCGGGTGATGCTCAGCTCACCCAGTGTCGGAGCGATTCAACTTGACAGATTTAACGGGATTTCGTAAGAGAGCTGCTTAAAATTCGTTGCGGTTGTCTGTAATGAAGAGGTATTTAGAAACGCCACCTTTAGCTTGTCTGTCTCTCATCATAGGAGACGACCTTATACGCTGAGACACTTTTCTTACATAAGAAACGCGGAATTAAGGTTTAAATGGCTGCTGCTATGTGTGTGATACCTGTTTATTTACCGTCGAGAGGACCACCCAGACACATAAATATGAACGTTTCGACATCGAGCTTCCTTTTATACCACCCCTTGCTTCCTCATTCAAAAATAATTTGTGTCATTACTGCAGTATAATCACTGCTTGATGTTTGTCGGATAAAACCTAATTTAATTTCGTCGAGTGTAGAATTTATTTGCTTTCATATTTAAATTACTTGTTGCCTATTGTCACGCTTAAATTACCCTTTTAATTTTATGTCGGGGTATTAAAATAACTAATTTAACACGAGCGTCCGTGATTATATATCATTCTAATATTAAATTATGTTAATTTTTGCATAAGTGTTTTGAATATGTGTGGTTTTACGGTTATATCATCTGAAAGTACGTAATTTCAAATGCTATATACTTCTTAAGTTATTGCAATACGAACTAACATAATTCAATATTTAAAACGGAATTTCAAGGATGTGATACTTAAGTAAAAAAATTTGTTGTGGAATGTCAATGATACGGAATATTTTTGCATTGTAATTTAAAAATTTAGATAAAAATTGTCCTAGCTTAATTCCTTTAAATAATTTTAGTGAACTAAATATTGTCTTACTTCGATACTGAAGGTAGGAAATCCAAAAAAATAATGATAGTGAAATTTCAAAGACGTAGTACCTGGATAAAACAAAATGTTTTGTAGTAGTAATAGAAATTTACAGATTCTTTAAGAATAAATATTTCGAAATTTATTAAAAAAATTCGTTATAACTTTATCATTTTAAAGAGAGCGGAAGAGTAGATAAAGGGGATAGTGTGATAAATGGGTGGGCGATACGAAGGTAAGAGAGAGAAGAGAAAGGAGAAAAGGTATTGATGTTGGATAATGAAACAGGAGATATAGATAAGAAAAAGGAAGGAGATAGGGCGAAAAGGGGAGTAAACACTCTTATAAATATTCTAAAATTAAAATCTA
The DNA here is from genome assembly GCA_963680715.1 of Tetragnatha montana. Taxonomy (NCBI): domain Eukaryota; kingdom Metazoa; phylum Arthropoda; class Arachnida; order Araneae; family Tetragnathidae; genus Tetragnatha; species Tetragnatha montana. Next base: position 35,417,918 of record OY796685.1, read on the forward strand.
CAACTTTACTTCAGTGTGTCTTGCTTTATTTAAATCTGCTTCTCTTTAACGTCCAAAAACATTTAGCCCATTAAGTTTCCATTGAAAAGTCTAAGGGCTATAAAATTTGTATTTATACTCTACATCTACAGCAACGTTTTCTGACCCTATGACGTCACTACGCGGAAGCCGAAACTGCGGAAGCAGAAATCCTGTTGGGTTGCTAGGAAGAGTTTCAGTACGCAAATCGTGATAAAAAGACGCTATGTATATAACATGGGTTTAACAAAATAATCATATTTTTAAATTGACGTTCTTCATTTCACTCAAAATTCAAACACCGCGCTGGGAACTACTTTGTTTGTTAGTGACGTCATGAAACGTTGCAGTCTAGTACAGCAAACAATGTTATTTCTGTAAAATATTTCAGCACGATATACATTTTTGCTTCTCTCGGATGACCATTATTCCTTTTGTTTTCAAATGAAGAAAATGTGAAAGAGGGTTTTCACGCTTTATATATGTGTAAGTGCTGAGTGACCTAAACATAATCTTCTAAACTCTCTTACAAAACACGGGTACCCTCATTACACAAACCCCAAATGCGCAGTGTCTTTGTCACAACAGGCACACTCCTTGACTCACCTAACTACCTCACCCTCCAACAACACTCCTTTTTATACACCTCACCTTCCATCCCCACACTCCCATCCACTTAACCTTGGCTCGAGAGAAACACACGCGCTGGCTTAATTACCCGAATCATCATCCGCAAAACAGCGATAAAAGGACGATAGCGATCACTACGGGTGACCATTAATACGATTTGTCACATCTCCTGGTCATGTGGTCCGGAACTCGCTGCCGTGGGCGGCCCGAGAGCCTCCTCATCCTCATCTTCCGTTACTCTAGTAGTGGGTGGAGACCCCCTCCGACGATTTTTCTTCAGCAGCGACTGTTTTTTTTTTTTTTTTTTTGCCTTGAGTCATTGGAGTCCATCGCCCACTGGACTGCACCGGAATAGTAGTTAATTGGAGTAGTTAGGTCGGCGCGGAGGGTTGTAATGAGAGGGTAGATAGAGTAGTTAAGGAGGGTGGCAGGTGTTGTGAGGAGATGCGACAGTTCACCCACGTTTTGGTTAAATGGGATTGTTTTAGGAGTTCTTGGAATAGAGACGCGGAAGTACGGGATCGTTGATGTTCAATTGGGACGATGTTATTATTTTAGAGAGGAAATTGTTTTTTATTATCAAATTTGCTACTACTGTAATAGCTATTTCAGATCTACCCTTACGTTCAAATTAATTTTTTAAAACCTTTTTTATCTCATTTTCGACTTTAAAGATAATACAACGATAAATACGTATCGTAAATCACAAAAAAATATATAATTTACTATAAAAATGAGCGTAATAGTTTAAAAATGATATGTTGGTTGTCCTTCTTGACCAGTATAAACTATTCTACTAGAAAGTATTGAGATTCTACTAGAAAGTATTGAGATTCTACTAGAAAGTATTGAGATTCTACTAGAAAGTATTGAGATTCTACTAGAAAGTATTGAGATTCTACTAGAAAATATTAAAGATGATATAAATAATACGTATGCATCGTTATTTACTTTTATAATAAGCGAAATATAGGTATAGATCACAAATGAAAAATATCTTTGCTGGACTTCTAATACAGGTACAGGAACTGCGGTTTACGTACCCCGGCTGAGAACAAGCGTATTGCAGTTTGAATGGACTTCTAATATACCTTTGGGGAGTCAAATTGTTAAATAGTGAAAAGTGTTTGTTGGTGCGTTTTAAGATTGAAGGGAAAATTCAAAATATTTTATTTACTAAACTAAACAAAAAGTATGAAATTCGAAAGTTTTCAGGTTACTCGTGTTTATACATGCACCTATTAATATTTAACTACTACACTCACTAACAATTAAGTCTGGAAAATATTTCCCTTGAATGAAATGTCAAACTACTCTTCAAATCAAGTTTAAGATAAAATACTTTAGAAAACTGGATTTTCTACTCTACATGAATTTTAACGTTTCAATGAAGTTTCCTCTAAGAGACAGCAGTACAATTTCGAAAGAAAATTAAACAGGATACATACGTGTTAATAAGTAGTTTCTCTTACGACATTTTTACTTTAATGTCTTTTATAAAATATAACTATGAGTAAAAAGGTACATAATTTTAAAGAAGAGATGAAAGCAAAAAAAAAAAAATGTTGTTAAAATGTTTCCCTATTTTCGTATTAATTTAACATATTCCAACCAAACTCTCGCTATCCTTGAACAGGAGTTTCCTTTATCTAAAGTAATAATGTTGTTAATTTCTGGCTTTTCAAAAGCACTAACTTTTCGTGATAAGACTTTCACGAATTTAGCTAAAATCATTACCTTCAGAACCATTCAATTACTTTCTCTCATTGAGTCTCATTCTGCATTTTGACCTGCATTGTTTGAAGTATTTAACCCTTGGAAAGCTTTACTGCAAACCGTCATTACAAATAAAAGCTTTTTTACGGTTGCTGATTTTAAGATAACATTGAATAGATTACTTGTTTTCACAAACAAATTTAAAAACATACTTATTAGCACACAGTAGCAATAGTTTAAGTTGATCATGACTTGCGTTCAAAAGTACAATGCAATATTACTAAGTTTATTTCGACATTCATCTTTACAGTATAACTGGTAGGTAATAATTAATAACTTCTTACACCGTGTTAAAAACTTTTTTTAACTATCGAACATATAAACAATACAGACAGTAATTAAAATTAGCTGTTATTGATAAAAAAAAAAATATTCTACTCTTTTTACACAAGAAATGAATTTTTGAAAGTTTGATTTATTTTAAATGCTGAAAGTCTTGTACAAATGAATTAAAACTAATTAGATTTTTTTTTAAAGAAACAACGTATTTTTTAATACTTGGATCACTTTAAAAATATTGCTGCATTTTAAATCGCCAGTTATACCTCAACAAAAACTTTTTAAGTGTGTAGCTATACATCACTTTTTTACTATTTCAAATTTAATATTCAATGTTTTAAGGTTAATTTCAATTTGAATATAATACTAAATATTTGATTAGTCTGATTATAGTAATCGCATAAGCCAAATTCATGTAACTTTCAGGTTTATGAGATTAAATTTATTTGTCTTCTTTTCCCATCTTACTCATTCTTGTTAAACTTTAGGAATAATTCATAAAGGAATTACATGGATGGGAGAGAGAGAAACTTTTAACCTCCGAGATAAATGCAATGAAAGAAATAGCTGCCATTCGAATACAAAGAGAATCAATTCATAAAAAACTGTTTACTTTAAAAGTGTTCATGGTGGCTTTGTTAGTAATGTAAAAATAATACTATACGAATACGAATTTAACAGTAAACAAATCTTAAAATCTATGCAAGTCGAATCCTAAAAATTTTAATTTTTATTGAAATATTATAATGTGCAATAATATAGTAGTAATTCAAATTCACCTTTTAATAGTATTGTGAAGCGTTTGATTTGAAAACCGATAAGGCTTCTCAAATTAAAAGATTTTTTTTTGTACCTATCAGAAATTTTTCTGCGTAATTTCTTCTTGTTTAGAATATGATAGTTGGAAAAAGAAAAGGCTGGTTTCTGGACTGGGATAAAATACAAGTGGATAAAAATACTAAAATAGCCAAATGATCTGACTCAAGATCTTTTACAGCTCGTTCTATATTGGCAGAAAGGTTATTTAAGATTCAGAGCTTCAGTGTAACCCCCTAAGATATTCTGACAAAGGAAAAAGACTAGTCTAAAAATTAGAGCTGCAATCAAAAGCAGAATCAGGGTTTCTGAACATTATATTACCCCAAGCAATTTCAAATATAGTTAATTTTTAAATTTTGCTATAATGGTTGAAGTATACAATCCGCTATTAAAAAAGTAACGCAGATGTTTCTTATTATTAAAAAAGTAACCAAGAGCTACATTTTTAGAAGTTAATACTACTCTCTGTTTAAAACGATATTTCTAAAATTGTCTGGAGGTAAAATTATCAGTAGCTGGGTAAAAAGGCTTGAGTTTAAATTTTTGCTTAAACTTTGTACATAGTACATGTTTAATATAATTTCATTAAAACAAAGTGGTATTTCTACCGAACCTAGATTAAGGGCATTAATGAATAACAAAAGCACTTAAAAACAATCCTTGGAGAGAAGTAAACTACAAAGCTTTGAGTCAATTCCTCCACAAAAAAGGACTGAAAACCCCGTGGCTTTAATCCCCGTATGAATGCATTTAATCCCACTCAGAATTGTCCCTTAAGTGCCTCAATAAAACTCCAATGGTCCACAGAACCACAAGGCAAGCGGCAATTACTCTGCAAGCTACCGTCCAGGCAAATAAGCTACCGAAGTCTTTTGTGAGGACCAAGGCTACACACCTGTCAAGCAATTAATGAGAGAGAGAAGAAAAAAACGTCAGAAATTATCCCTTCAACTCCGTGTGTACACTCATAAAGGACCCGGGAAAACGCCACCAGTTGCATCAACACTTGAGGGCAGGATGACCCTTAAACCGAGACTCCGAAGCTGACCTTTCCGTTCCTTAATTTTCGCGACCTTGTGCGAAAAAGAATGAAGACTTTCACAACGTGGGTGTTTTTGAGACTTCGTATCCATTTTTCCCGAGTCTTAGAAAGTGTTGGATAATAGTTCGGCTATTATTATTATTATTTGAAAGACGGTGAAAGGAAGCTAATATAAATGGAAATATGTGTTTTTTTTTATTTCCAGGTGACCTTTGATATTTTTTTTCGCGGGTTGGGAAAACTTTCATCGGTTCAGGGTTTTTTTCGGATCGTCTGTGTAAATCGTACTATTCATTATGTGTCTTAATTGTTTCTAAATGCTAGTAATCATCATCAGGAGGTATCTTCTGACTTTATTGAAATTAATGACTTTTGTAGTGTGTCTTAACAATGAGGGATTGGCTGTGAACGCCTTGTCAAGTTTTTTTTATCGTTTTTAAATGGATTGTTTAAAACTAATTAGGGAAAACTCGGCTAATGATTTCAAAGCACATTGATGGAACAACAGATATATATTGTTTTGCATTTAATGAACGCCAATAGCATTTTTTATACATTTATACTATAAGGAATTCATATAAAAATGTATTTTAAAACCCTATCACCAAGATATTTTTAGCACAAATACGAAATCACATTTACTATTACTTACACTATGTTTGATGAACTCATTTTTAATTTTAATTTGATTAATCTGTAGTTAGATTTAAAAATTATAGTAAGTTTTATACATTAACGTTGGAGTTGGTTAAATATGTAACGAATCAAGCTTTTTTTAGGTTTTATTTTGTTTTTCATACAATTTCTAGGTTTAAAAAATATTAATACCCTTAATTTTTTTACATCATTTGGAATCAACCTCAAAGTCCTAGGATAAATATCCTCGTAAGAACTGTTTCTATAAAAAAAAAACATCAGGGAAACTTTCTCTGTGATTTTTTCCTTTTAATGTTGATGTTTTTCCTTTAACCTTTTAAAAAAGTAAATATCTTTAATCGTTTTACAATAATGAAATTTTTTAAATCCATTCAAAACTACTTGAAAACGTAAATAATAAAAATGACTATTTTTAACATATTATAAGAAACTGATTGGCATAAATACGTGCGCTTTGCTAGCAACCTTGGAAAGGCAGAGAAAGTTCTAAATGGTGTGGGCGTATAGTTTTCGAATCCATTGTATAATTTTGATAGACATCGCATAATTGTGGGAAGATACATGAAAGGTGCAGAAGGAATTCCATTGGGATTATAATTTAAATAGGTTTTTTGATGAGTGTCAAGGCTAAAGTTGTTTGCTTTGATATCCCTGCGGCACTTAATCTTTTTATATTAAACTCTATTGCTTTTCAGTACTTTTTCGTGACGATTACTACTGAATGTTTGAATACTGTTGATTGTACTCCAGGTCAAATAAAACCTTTTCATTCTATGTATTAAACAGTATGTTAATATGAAGGCTATCCATGATAATAATTAATAATGTTGTTTCGCTCAAAACAATTCATGTTCATACTATCAAAATTATTTCTACAAAAATTTCTAGTAATAAAATATAGTCGTTATTTCATAAAAAAACTTAACTTCTGTGGATATGTTACGGACAATGTGATAAATTCAATAGCATTTATCAATAAGTATTTATCACATTGCTCGGAACATTATATAGAAAGAATTAATGGGAGAGGAATTTAAAGCATGTTACCCTCAGTTTTTTTAGTTCTCTTCAAGAAAATAGTAAATTTCCAGTGATTCCACCAAAATTTAATAATTGTATTGTAAAATTATAATAACGTAAAATAATTTTTATTATAGATTATTATGTGTAAAATAGCAATCAAACTCCAAGTCTCAATGACTATAATCATGGAACTTAACAGATTACGTATTAACTATGATTGAATTGTTGATAAAAACAAATTTCGCCACTTTGTATTAATAAGTCCTGGCATTTTTAAAATTGCATTCTAAATGATAACAATCAACACAAAAATGATAAGACGGAGTGATTCGTGTAATATTATCTGATAATCCTTTCTTAACCATCAGTCGAAACTTTAATTCCAGACAGGTTATAGAGATAAAACTTTAAATTACACAACATTATCAAAGCTATCTGACACGTAACAGCTAAACAGTTTTACACAAAACTGTGAAAGAACACAATTCAAAAATAGAAAGTAGGTGAACTAAGGCGTAATCAACACTAGATTTTGCTTTTAATATCAAATGTTTTGTTTGCTAAAATGTTAAAAATATATTAGTTATTCTTCTTGTAATCAATATCTTTCTATTAACAAATTAAATCTTCTAAATTCGTATATTTTTCTTTCTTAACTTCATTGTCCTTTCATTTTTACAAAGAGTGTTCAATCAGGGGTTCAATCATCTTAACATTTTCTTACCTTTTCTATGTATAGGTATTTTCTTTAAATATTTTTATATAAAATTTTTATGATTTATTGAAATTTTATAACATTTTTAAATTAATATAAATTAAAGTAATAATTTTACAAATTTCTGTGCATTTTGATTCTTTTTTGTGATACAAATGATTTCATTCAATATAATTTACTCCATTTGTAGTGATATATTTTATGAACCAATTCCAATTTTACATAATTGCGCTTATGAATCACTAAGTTACTTTACCCTTTAGTTTTATTATTGTTAAATCTCGTTTAACTTGAGTATAATTATCCCGCTAGTGGATTATCTGGGACGGAAAAAAATGCTACTAATAATTTTGAATAAAAACATGTAATGTACAAATTGTAAATCTAAATAGCATTCAATTTACTTTTATTATATTTGTTCTGTTAGTTACATTATTAATATCCTATTGTATCATAACTTTATATCTTTAACCTTTACTTTAAAAAAATTCATTGAAATTTGTGTATGTTTTATTGTTCGGGATGTTTGCGTATCCACCATACCGATCTGCACTAAAGTGAAAGAACATGAACCCTGTGTCCTTAGAAAAATATATTTGGGGGATTAAAAGTATCTTCCCATTAACCCTACCTAACTCTTTACATCTTTGAACTTGGAAAGAAAGTGTTCAAACTACGCGATAGCCATCAATTAGCAATTCGCTGCGCCGAGGTATCATATGAACAGGTACAAATCTAGCAATACCAAATAAATCTAACCCTCCCTTTCCCATTCAAGTAGAGATAGGGTATGTACTTTGTGTCAGATTTCAAGGGCAAGAGTCAGAACAACTTTGATATCAATTGAAGTAAATCCTTTCCTTTCAAACGACACCCAAACCCCATCCACCCACGTAATAATCCAGACACACACTCACACACATAATCTCATCTACATTCGAAAGGGAATGAGAAAGAAAACTATAAACGACTCGCGCGCCCCATCAAAATTCCGCTCACTCCCCCCACTCCATTCCAGCCAGCTATCCCTGACCCCTGGACATGCCCTCGCATTCGACGTTCGAAGCAGTAGAGAAGAGATGAACTAGAGGTAGCTTCCACCTTTCCACATCCCAGCAGAGATGCCAGCATCCCTCTGCGCCTGCTTTTCAAACGGTTGCTTCTCTGAAATTTATGGTTTTCGCCTTTTCGTTTACCTTTTGGAAAATTTTGAGTTTTTTTTAACATTAGTAAGTCCATGTTAATAGAAAACTGGTGGGATTTAGTTAATATTAAATTAAAATTTTAATGAGATCGCTTCGGATTTATGAATCAAATTAAAGAAATGGTATTTAGTTTTTCAGTCAATTATATTCTCTCTTTTATTCCTTAGCTTTCCTTTTCATCACACTATTCTCTCTCTTTTTACTCTCTCGCCTTCCCTTCCTTCTCTGTCTCCATATACTTCCTCTTTTATAGGTACTCTATGTATCTCTTCACTTTCTCCCCTCTCTAAATCTCTCTTCACTCTCTCCCCACTCTAAATCCCTCTCTTTACTCCCTCTCCTATTTAAATCTCTCCCCACTATCTCCTCTCTAAATCCCTCTTTACTCCCTCACCTTTTTAAATCTCTCTCTCCTCTCTAAATCTCTCTCATCACTCTCTCTCTCCTATCTATATCTCTGTCCACTCTCCTCTCTAAATCCCTCTCTTCATCCCCTCTCCTATCTAAATCTCTCTCTTCCCTATCTAAATCTGTCTCCCTCCTTTCCGTTTCTCTCTCATGTCTCTAACTTTCTTTCACAAAAAGGTTTAGGTAGAATTAACCGGAACTTTTTACCTGTAATCCTTCCATTCACGAGAACACCTTGAAAAGAATTTTTACCTTCCACGCTGGACACTCAACCGGTGTGCTCTCTAGCTACTGTCAAATCTCTCCAAGCCGTCATAACAACGCTATCGAGAGAATAAAAAGAACATAGAGAGGAGGGAGAAAAAAAAATCTCGCAAGAAATTCTCCAACGGAGAAACTACAGAAACAACAAAACGCGGAAAGTGGTGACCCATATGTGCAGGTGCTACTCCAAAATAACGCGTGGGTAGAGAAAAGAAACGCTACGCCCACGGACTGTGACGTCACGACACGTGACCACACGTCTAATGCATTCACGTGAGGATGCACTCCATGGAGTTGGATTTTTGAGAGATTGGTTGAGTCGTATTCCGTTTCGATTTTGATGGGGAAGATTTTTTTCCTGAGATGCAGCTAGTGTGAGTTGAAAGTCAAGTTGTAGTTTTTAACTGGGGCAGGTGAGAATGTTTTTTAATTTTTTAAATCCTTATTAAAGCGATGGTAGGAGAGCGGTTAAGTTTTGCCGCCAAAATTTGAAATTTATGCCGGTTTGGATCTTTCGCTCTGTGTGTTCCGGTTTTTTTCTCCGTAGTTCAAGGTGGTGATCAAGGATAGTTAAAATCAAAAGTTAGTTTCGTTGTTTTGCTTTTTTTATGGAGAAGCTTCAGAAAAGTCAAGGTATTGAAACTAATTAAGGTTAAAAAAAGTTGTGTGAATATTTTTCCGTTTTAGGAAAATGCACAAATAGGGATTGCATTAAAAAGTATTTTAAATAAAAACTCTAAAGATGAGTAAATATACTTAAATCAGTAATTTTATGAATTAAAACGACATTTTTTTGAACATTCATTAAATATTAATAAAAATTTAAATAAATGTAAGAAATTATTTCAAAAATATTAATCTTGATGTAATTGTGAAAAATAATTAAAATAGGGATGTACTACAATTACATTCCATTTTTCTCATAACGATATGAAATATTCATACAAAAAATAGCATTTCTTAAAATTAATTTAAACAATACTTTATAATTTGTCAACTGAAAAATTAATTTCTAAATTAAAAATTCTACATTATTTTTAAATATTTTAATACTTAAAAGTTGTACAGGCGACACAAATTTTAGGCTCTTTAAGGACCAAAATAGGCTCTTTTCTTTATATTTTTAGACGGGTTATGTTCAAACAGATTAAAAAAGTTAAATAACTTTAAACAATTTATAATCATTTATGGTGCTAACTCGTAAAAAATATTTCTCACAAATTTTGTTATAGTCTTAGCAAATTATTTCTAGTTAAAAGACTGTTACTTTTACGCTTTAATATGGTTTTTAGTTTGTAAAAATTGATTTTCAAAATTAATTATGCATATAATCATCACATAGGCCATTTTTATTTCAATCAAATAAAACTTGCTGTATCATGTTTTGACTTCCAGCTGAATCCATAAATTTCTTATTCGACTTTACTGAAGATGACAAATCTGTTCCTTATCTTAATATTGATACTTATTTCATGTTTTAATTCTGCAGTGATTTAAATTATCATGGAAAAACTTTCCCAAAGAAAAAATTTATTCAATCTTATAATAAAATGACTTGTGTTACAAAATCAGCGTTCCTTCCTTTGCATTTCCTCCCTATTGTATCCCTGTCATTTATTGAAATGACATGAAATACAACCTGTTTCTTATTACAAGCTTTTGGCACACCTCAATATCAGAAGAATGTTTAGACACGTCTTCATATTTTCTATCATGACTGTCCTACTTCATCAACTATTCATCTCACATGTATAATCATTTTAATTAGTGTTTACTATTTATAACTTCTTTTGAGGAACAAAAGGCAACTTGAATGCAAAATCTGAAAATTCTAAAATTGCCAATTTCAGTAACGGAAAAATGTGTTTTTTTAATTTTTGTTATTGTAAATAATAACTACATTTGAATGATTACTTTACATTTCAAATTTGATAAAAAAAAACTAAAATATACAGATTTTTTTTATTCATTAAATGAGCTAAATATGATTATAATTACATTATTTGTAAGGTGTATTTATTTATTAATACAAAGAATAAACACTATTTCATATATTTCAACCAAATCTAAGGATTTTTTATGAAACTAACCATTAAAAAACATACTTTAGCGATAAGTTCTCATTTATTAAATTAGAAAAAGAGAATTATCACTCCACAAATCTGAATCACTTCGATAAATTAATTCCCCAAATAAACCAATGGCTATGTTTACAAACAACAACACCCATCCTACACGCTCGAAAACCTGCAAAAACATCAGAGATATCTTGTTCCTCCTAATCTTCGATCTATCACCCGGAGAAAAAAACTTGGAAATAGAGCCTCTCCTCGGATTAGCGGCTCGAAAGGCGTTTCAATTAGAAGAACGTCCTACGCATATTAGCCGCGTTATCTCGCCGCTGATAAAGCACTTGATGAATGGACTGAAAGCGAGATCAGTGCGTTGCTCCTCCTAGTCCTAGAGATCTTTACGTGTATAAAAACAGTGCAATGGGAAATAAACCAAGTTGATATTTTTCTCAATGTGGTGAAGTCGAGTGATGAACTTTAAAAAAATGTTCAATGGTGCTGCGGACAGGTCCGTAGAGAACGTGAATGGTCCGCCAAATTTAAAAAAATCTAAATGATAACAATATTTTTAATATTTAAAATGGTATTCGTAATTTTTCTTAAAGTAAAGTAAATATCAATATAATTTTAACGTTGCACAGCAAAGCATAAATTATTATCAATAAATTGTAGTCATTTTAATATTGAACTAAGCTAACTCATTTTCTGAGTAATAAAATGACGTATTCGGATATTTTTTTAAGAAATAAATCTAAAAATTACTCAATTTTATGGAATCAATTTAAAAAGAATTTACCTTTATAAAAAAAAATCAATTTTGTATCAATGTGCCCCACCGGTGGGGCAGTTGTATACATTGCTTGGGGAACATGTTAAAAAATAGGCAAATGTTATTTAAAATTTAAATATAACCCCTATTGGTAACAAGAATGAACTTGCTTTTGGAATTTACAGTACTCTGTTTTCAAAGTTGAATAGCTTCAGGGAGATTTTACATTTTATTTAAATATTTACTTTTGGAAATTTCTGACGAAAAAAATCAAGTTTCTTTCATTAAAATTTATTGAATTACTGCAGAGTTTAACGGCTTCAGATATAATGTTTATGCATTTAAAGGCAACTTTAGAAAAAAAATTACCTAAATATCCTTGATAGTTTTTTGAGATATTGAAAGTGTATCAATGTGCCCCTTGTATCAAACCGTCCCGTTTTCCCTTATAATTACAACATATTTTTACATCATAATATAATTTTTACACATAAGTACAACAGATATCCGAAGAAGGACACTTTAAAAAAACAAAACGATTTCCAGAAATACATTCTTCCTGTTGAATTCGCATGTAAATAGTAACTATCAGCCATCTTCGCCGTTTGATGCGCTGCTTTGACAAGCGATATCTTCTCGGATGGCGGTGACAAGATCGGTGTGGGTGACGGTACAAAAGGCAAGTCGGTGGATCTCGGGAAGTCACCGAAACGGGATGGGTGGGAGAAAGGGTGTGGGAGGGGATGCGAGAGAGAGATATCGCTCCTTGTAGGTGGTTGTTGAGATGCATTGAGTGAGTGGCGGTTGATATCGCATCTAAAATAACAACGATATTAAATACCGCAAGCTTCCTCATCTCAGTCTAAGTCACTTTCATTTTTTCACTTGATGTATCCTCAACTCGCTGTATTTGCTCTTAAGTGGAAGTTATGTGTAGGTTTTTTTTATGAGAGTTTATTAAATCAGTTAATTGAGAAGTTAAGTACTTGAGATGCTAATGTTCAGTTGAAGTTTTCGGTGTGTGTAGGAATTTCTCTTTACGTTTTATGCCTTAAAGTAGGAAGCTCCGACAGAAAGTAAGTTTTGGTAGTGTTCTTTCTTTCAACTCGGTGATGTGAAGCATTATTCGGTGCCTTATTGCATTAAAAATAATTTTAGAAAAGAAGTACATTCAGTCAAGTCCAAATATTGGTTTATATTGGTTTTTCATAAGAATATTTTTTTTAAAATGAATAAATTTTAATGAATTAGTTGTCAATTTAATTTTAATACTTCTTAAATTGACTAAAAACTTACATATTTGTGTAAAACATAAAATCGCATCAAAAATGTATCCAAATGTATTCCTTTTATCAGGTTTTGCATGGTATTCTACTTCCAAATTTTATCTGTTCAGGAATAAACTAAGAAATATGCATTTAAACTTAACGAGATTTAAAAGGAATTCATCTATCCTATTGTTTCTATACTTTTAAGTTTTTAAATTTTATTTATATATCAACCTTATTTACTATTTCTTAATGCGATATAGACAAGCATGATTTTTTAAAACTGAATCATTTGAGCTCAAGCTTCTCTGAATATAATTTTAAAATTAATTTTGCCAGGCAAAGAAAAGGTTACATCCATATTCACACATAGTTTCCTAGTTCTTAAATTCAAACTTTAATTTATTATCTACCTTAATTTCCTTCACAAGGACACTTTTCTTTTTCATTTTAGAAACCGAAACATTTTTAAGCTTCTCCCAATACAGTTTATAAAATTACTAGACATAGAAAAGGTTCCCAAAATCCCAGTTTTCAACCCCACTCATTTCAATCTAACAACACCAGAAAAAATAATCACTCGTGACTACGGAAACGAATTAATTCACCCGCGTCAGATAAATTTACGAGATAGAATTAATGGACTGCCCATCTGATATTAAGAACACAAATGAGGCTGCGGCACCCCATTAATCTACCGTGGAATCGGTCATAAATAAACGTCGATTAACAACAGAAAAAAAAAGGTTTCTCTGAATGAATCTCGGAGATCTACTACGATTTGATGGTGAACTGAGATCTCTATCGAAGACAGACCGTTGAGTGAAGAGATGAATTTCGGTATGAGGGGATTTTCCGGTCGAAATGGAAGTGATATCGTGTTTGCAGACGCCCACTGTGACAGAACCATAGAAGGAAAATGTATAGAGAGCGCTTTGGTAATGGAGCCCTGTGTGCCAAATTTTTGAGTGCCAAAAAGAAATTTGTTACATTGGAAGTTCCATCCATAGAATGCCGGATCTCTTCTGTAGAAAAATCTCTCTCTTTCATAGCTTTTGTTAAATCTTTTTGTCTGTCTTTCTCAGATAAATGATCGTGAAAAGTGGGTAGAAAATGACCAACATGGGAGAGAAAACCATTACAATTCAAATTTTAATTAACAATAAAATTTTGTGTAGGAGGAATTTTAAAAAATTGATTCACATTAAACATTATAAACCCACCTTGTTTGATATCCGACTAGTTTAAACTAAAATATTTACGAAAGAAAATCGTTGTAATAGTCTTCAAAATAGACATTGGAGAGGCTTGGCAATCCTGCGCAGTTGATATGCCATATGGCTTTATATATATAAATATGGCCTATATGGCTTTGGGTACAATTCCGTTATCTATGCCGTAAAAAACCGCTTAGATATTTTTAATGCCGAATATTACCAAATTTTTATTGTTATCAAAATTATATTCTAAGTAGTTATTTTGTAAATTTTGGCAAAATGTGTTCTTTCGTGTCAAAAAACGCTTACCAATTTTTAACGGTACATTTAAAATACCAAGCAAAATCTCGATTTGCCAATGGAAGCAATTTTGAACAAGAAAGAACAGACCTGCACCATAATGCCGCCCCGCTCGTGACAATAAAAGCAGATATTCAAAGTACTCTCTTCTCATATTACCTCTATGGACAGAACGGCTGAGAAATTGAGACTAGGTTCCATTATATGAGCGGTTTGAGGATAGAGAGGATATTTTATGGAGCTGTACTAAGTGATCTATAAGATCGTGACCGTGAATGTTGCAATTTAACGTCCATGACTGGTGTTTTGTAAAGCGTAATCACAGGTATTGCAGGATGTCGGAAATAGTACATAAGTGTATGATTGTATGAATTTTTTGTTTTTTGTTAATAAATATCAGATAATATTTTCGACATTTTCATGTAGGGAAATGGAAATATTGCTTTATTTCTTTAATTTTCTCTCAGTTTTCAAAAATTATGGTGAAAACAATTTAAATCGATATTACCTGCATTGATAAGACTTTAGAAATAGAATCTTAAATAACATTTTTAAAAAATTAATTAAACTCATAGGTTTGAAATTTTCTTTCATTATGATCTATTGTTTGTTTGATCTGCATCTTACTTCAGACGAGTTATATTCGATATATTTTCAGTGCATATGTGCATTGAAATAAATTTTAAAAAGAAATTTTAAAGATAGAAAATTAAGGTATACAAATTGAACTTTACAGAATTTTGAATCTATCAAATAGTTTTTTTATCTTCTAACCCCCTCAAAAAGTTTTTGAATCTAGTATTACAAACCTCATTTACCTTTCTGCAGCGTAAAAAATAACCAAATAACTCTAAAAATAGACTGAAAGTAACTTAATGGGGTTAACAATTTCATTGTGAAATTCCAAATTATTCCCTACTTAATTTGTTAAATTATATTGTTTGAATTAGGCTCAAAAATGTTCTCGGCTTGCTAACAGTTATATTTTGTTATTTGTTTTAGGATTTCGACATTACTAACTTAAGTGTTTAAAAATTTAGAGAGAAAATGTTTTGTGAAATTCCATCCGCGCCTCTGTATGATTGATCGTTTCCTCCATGACCTGAAACATTCTAATTTTCCTTATTTTGAAACCTTTTCTGTGGCCAAAAGTCATTTAGAGTATGTAAGAGGGAGAATTTTTCAAATGCTTTTTGTTTTATTTATTTTTAAAACCTTAGTATCATTACTTTTGTTTTAAAAAATTTTCAATAATATACTAATTCGGATTTTATAACTGCAAATTATCTAAATTTTGGATACAAAAACCATTAAATCATTGTAGAAATTCTTTTTCGTAGCTATAAATATGTGGAGTGTGAATGAAATAATAAAAGGAAAAAATAAAAAATGAAATAATAAAAGGAAAATTGAAATACAAGATACGTGAGTTATATTTGCAGTAAATCACAGAAGTCATCATTTTGTGAGAGCATTTCTAAGAAATGAAATGAAAAGAAAATGAAAATAATTTATAATTTCACCTTATCCAATAAAAAATTTGGAATTTTAAAATCAGACTCCCTTTCTATCTCGATTGCATAATTGTATTGTATTGAATTTAGCTCTTCAAAATCGAAAACTTCCTATCAAAAAGTTTAAATATTTAAAAGATACTACACAGATAACAAGAAAAATGTTTTTATCTGATTACACCTCATATTTGATTCATATTTGATAACGTGAATGTTCCAAAAGAGCAACCAATAACTGAAACAAAATTATCAGGGAAAAAAAACCTCGCTAATCCGCATTGTGAAGAAGTTTTCAAACAATTTTAATATTCCATTCAATCAATTTATCGATTTAATATTATTTTAAGACAAGCTCGGCTTCAAAATTACTAATCGGGATTACAGATTCATGCCCTTTCCCCTCAAATTTGATAAAAAAAAGGGATTTTAATAGTTTTTGGTTTGTTAACCAACTTTTTTAAAAGCTACAATATCTTTTTATTTTAAATCCTCGTTTCCATAGAGACTATTTAACAATAATTTTATTCCGTGAAACTTTTTATTGCATCAAATGCTCTCAAAAAACCACAAGATTTCGTAAACAGGGAAATTTCCATATACACGGAAAGAGGCGGTCAATCAATTGAAGGCAGCCAATAACAATTGAGAGTTATGGGTCAATTATCCGTTTACGGCCACTCCTGGGCCTAAGGAGCACTTCATCTCGCCATTTTCCGACACCGAAATTAATCCGATGAAGAATCGGGGTCAGAACTTGGAGGGGGGCATCGGAGTTGAGTTCTGTCGGGATTAATTGCTGGAGGGTCAGAGGTCCCGAAACTCATTCTTTAAGAAGTAATGAAATACTCCTGTCGATATTAATGGCTTCTAAGTTTTCGGTGTTGTGTGCTGTATGGGTATTGCTGATTCGATTATGTTTTCCTTGTTGGGCTGTCAAATTGGTTTTGCTTTCATACAACTCACCAGCGTTGTTTTTGGGTGTTAGTTTGCATTACATTGTATGCATTTCGGTGTTATTATTTCCTTTTGCAAGGGAATACCTGTTTTTTTTATCATTCTGGTAGACTCAAAGCAAAAACAATAAATAAATGTAAAATAAACTTTCCTTTAAACTATAACTGTAAATGATAAGTGTTTTAATACAACGTAAAAAGTAGATTAAAAATGCTTTTAATATATTCAGTAAAACCACAAATGTTTTTATGATATCAACACATTCTTCCTGATAAAAATTATTTTGAACTTCTACACTACACTGAATACACTATTGTTCAGAGTAAAAGGTGTTTCGTTAAATTATGATGAATTATTATGGAAACATTTATGAAATGACTTAAAACTAATATAGTTATCTAAAAGTGTGATCTATTTACATTTGAAAAATTGATATTTTATAAAACTTTACTTTAAATTTTAAAGTACTTTAAAAGTATATTACTAAGTTACTGCATTAATTGTTTGAGTTAATCCTTCATTAAAAACTTAATGATACTGATTTTCAGTTACATTTAAAGATTGTTAAAAAATATACGACTTAATTTTTTCTTGTCAGTATTTACTTAATGAAATTTTAATATAGAATTAAAACAAAACATAAAAGGTATATAAAAAAAAATAAAAGGAAAGTATTTTTATTCCAAAATTAATAAAAACAATTCCACAAAATTATAATATACCAAAAGTATGACCATTTTTATCTTTCTATTACTCACTTAATCAACTTTAGAACCCAATAACATGAGAAATTTTTATCTCAACATAAACCACCCTATCAGTTAACGACCGCATTATTAATTAAAGATAACATATTTTTAATTGCGAAAACAACACTGTGAACTGCGTCTTTAATTTCAAAGCAAAGGTGAATGACAAATATTCCCATATTTGAACTTTGAACGGCAGCAAGCAATTATCACGCATCTATCCTATAACCGGCTCATAGGAAGAAGGAAAAATTTATGAACATCTATTACAACTAAACTCCGATGCATATTTCCGACTCCCACGCAGAATTGTCTTGCCGGTCTGTCGACAATTTGTTTTTGACCCCTTCGAAATTGATAGCATGTCACGGCAGGTATGCGGAAAATAGCTGCTTGAAAGGTATAATCTAAAGTTAAGTGTCTCTCATACAATGATTTAGTTTTCCATACAACCATATATTTTCCTATAACCAGAATCACTTTGTGATTAATTAATAAAGAGAAAATAAGCGATATCATTTAGATAAATGGCAATGCAGTTAACTATTTGGAGTAAATAATATACCTGCCTGTTTTATAATTAACGATAATTTCATTATTTTCTTAATTAAATATTGATATAAAATCGAAACAAAACATCAGAAAGTCTATTATTTATACAAATAAATCTAAAAATATCTACATTCCACAAGCTTACCAAATTTATCATTGTATTTAATCACTCGATGAACTTTAAAACCCCATAATCTTTTTATATAATTTTTTAAAAAATGTGAAAGTTATGTAACTTTAATCAATTCCTTTTTACTATTTCATATCTGAGTTGTTAATAACAAATTTAGAAACATATCAACCCGTTAGAATAAATAAACAATAATTTATACAAGAAATGAAATGATGAGAATGTTAATCTTTTCCAAAAACACATAAATACTTATTATTAATTTATTAATACCTACCCAATTATACATTTAGAACATTATTAAAAATTATAATCCTAAATGAAAAATTAATATATTGAGATGTAATAAAATCAACCTTATTATTTAAAGCCCTGATGTTTCATTATCGTAAATACAAAATCATTTTATCAAAACAAACGTAAGCAGTTCAACAACATAATTTTATGTCAGGTAACGTAAAATATTATAATTATAAAAGTTCTTTTCATACTAATTATTTACAAGTAAGGATCAATTACTTTATCAAAAAAACAGATAGTTATGGCAATGTTTAGCTCCTCGTTTATTTTAAAGTTCTTGATTTTAAAAGACTCAAATTTTGAGCAAAGGTGTGAAAATATGGAATTTTCATTGTAATAAGTTAATTTGATAAATTATTAGTCAATCAAGTTTTTCAAACAGCAATATGTTCATTCAACATTCTATATTATTTAATTTTATTTATTCTTATTTTCTTTTGTTATTTCAGAATAATAAAAAATAATAATTTTAGAAAGTATAAAAAAGATTTAAACATAAAAAATAAGATTTTTCAAAACTTTATATATTTCTCAACCTTCTAATTAAATATTTTAATAGAGTATGCGTTTTGGTAAATACTGAAAGTGTAGAATAGAGTAATTAATTTTCTTTTCATTTCTTAATTAATTAGATAATTTTGTTGGGTTTTTTCTTTATGTAGTACATGAATCGTAGAATACTGGTAGAATAGCTTTTCAGTTTGTGATTTACGGTTGTTCCACCCAGTTTACTAACAACCTGTTCCTGATGATTTAGGTTCCCTCCTACGCAAAGGCGGTCCTCTCTGTCAATGGAAGCGTTGATTTAACAAGTCAAATTTATTACCTCATTTATACGTAAAAGCTATATTAATTGCCGTAATTTACAACACAATCACTTTTGCCTATCGTATTTAAGGTAAAGATTTCGCGATAAGTTTGTTCGTTTATAATAGAATTGAAAAGAGTCTTTAAAAAGGAATAGGACTCAAGGTTATCTCTCTATTTTATCTTTTTAGAATGCATCAGCACTATGATTTAAAAGTAAAAGTTCAATTCTTGTACGTTATTATAAAGTTCATCTATTTTTTTATAATTTTGAAACTTATTTCAGGTAAAGTTATAATATGGCGCGACTTTTGATACCTAAAAATATTTTGAAGAAAAACTTATTTGCCTGATAAATTAAACATAGAAACAACTCTCGTGTTTTTCTAACTTCTGGAAAAGAAGAATAAAATATAAATGATTTGATGAAAATTTTTAACAGAATTGCTATATTGAATTTGTGCAAGCTGAAACAGCTTATACCAACTTTATCGTAACCATCAAACCATCGTAACCATCGTCAACCATCAAAACTTACCTAGTCCTGAAATTTTCCTTCATATTTAAAAATCGGTCGTAATTTTATACGCTATCCCTTTATAATATATTTTAACAATAAAAAAAATGTTCTCGAAGGTTGACAAAGTAAGACTTAATTATAAGCTAAAATAAATATTATAATCCCAAAAATTATCATTCGTTTGTATCATAATTTCCGTATTTCAAGAAATTCACACAAAGATTATTAACGAAGATAATAATTAGTATCGAAGATTATATAATCATTAAAGATTTGATTAAACAGAAAGACCAAACAATTCAATTGGATACATTTTAAATCTAATCAATCATTTGTTACTATTTTTGCACTGAATCAAGTTGGATTTCATCAACTGAAATTGTGTAAAATACTTATCTTTATAAAAAAAAACGCTTTCCCCTCTCTTCCACGTTTTATTCATGAACGATGAATGCCTTTAACTTTATCAGGCATTTAAATCAAGGGTATTATATAATTGTTCCCCTTTAACTGTATATCATAAAATAAATAAAAGAAACGTTTAAAATTTATTCTTGACTCTATAGGTTTGATCTTAATTTCTCGTTACTTTCAAATTATTATAAAATTATTTTAAACATTCTCGTTGAATTAAAACTTGCTATAAACAAAAAGTTGCGAACTTAATTTTTTTATTTAGTTGGTAGTTATAATTTTACTTGGGAATTATAGGAGTTAGCTTCTATTTCAACCTCTATCTTTATTTGATTTGACTTGCATTTCTTTATTGATATATAGTTAAATTAGGATTCAACATTATCAGTCAACAACAAAATCTTATTTTTGTGTCAATAAATATATTTTGTAACGTCCGTGATTATAATTATTTAAATAAATACTTTCCATAATTTAAAATTCCAACCTTTTCTTCACTCAAAAGAAATTACTTACTATTTTTTTTGTACTTGATGTTTGCTAAACCGTGCATATTATATATCATCAAAGACTTCTTTCTCTCATAATAACTAAAGATCCAACTTTCTGTGCTTTATGTGAACTTTTATAATATTTTGATAAATATAACCATTCATAATTTTATTTAATTGATATAAGCCATCCTTTATAAATATCAGTAAATAAACTGCTTATTTTTTAAAAAACAAGTTATTCTTTTACACATTCATACACAAATTGCATATTTTTTTATATAATGTTGTTTACTTATTGATTTGTGTTTTAAAGCTAGTTGGTGGCTCGTGAAACACATTTTCGATAGTGATAAATAATTGATAGTTAATTGATTGTGAAAGTTTAGAAAATTCATTTAAAAGCATTTCATAAGACAGGACAACTTAGGGATAGACATTATTCAAACAATCGTGAATTTTCACTTAGACAATAAAAAAAAGAACTACCGCAAACCGTTTAAAATAGTTGATCAATGATACAATCATACACGCGCAATTATGTTATTACAGAACTATTCTAATGGTGCAAAAAAACATCATTTCGAACGACAAAAAAAATTAATGGTTTCTTAAATGCATCATTTTCGTAAAACAAACTTCTTAAAAGAAGCGTCTAAACCCTTGAATTATGATAATAAGATCATATTTACATAATGAGAAACGTAAGAAAGCACAAGTGTCTTAAAGGTACACTTCACTTTTATTGTCTTCATTTAAACACGTCTCGAATACGATTCAGATAATTACGTTTTCGCATTTGAAACCCACCCCACCTACATTTGGCGCATTAAAATTAATTCACATGCATTTTAGTGGGGTAATAACTTCCATTCAACGTGACTTTCAGGTTCAAACAGACACCCATGCAAACTGGACGTGAAATTTCAATAGATAAATAACGTTATCGACAACATCAGTAAATATTTTGTAGATATTTATTATTTCGTTTCGCATTTTTAAGGTATAAGTCCTTATCTTTGTGACCACACATTATCTGGATTACTGTGTCATCTTTCTAATTTTGTAAAGCCAGGGTGTTTAGGATGCTAATGGACAGTTCCGATAAGAGATATCGATAGAGGATAATGAGGTATCTGATTAAATAAATGGTTTATAGGAATGTTTCAATTAACACGTTTTCAGTTAATATCAGGTTTATAACTCAAACGGTCGGAAAATTTTATCCGTTCTAGTAATGAAGTTTTATTTTTGACACATGGGAATATATTATCCTTTAAAACAAGGTAAGCTTTTGATGTTTTAGAGATGAATGTTTAGGTTCTTTTCTTTTGAAAGCCGTTATATAATAGTTTTTTTTTATAAAGGCTTGTGATTATTTTGCTTTTTTATTCCTTTTATAATGTATGTTACCTACCATATTTCCAAACGTAGGAATTTTTATTTAAAGTAAAAACTATACTAAGTTCCAAAGAAAAAAGTAGTTATTATAAATGAAATTTGTTTTGCAATATTTCATACAGTTCCTTTAGAAAGTCAACAATGATTATTTCTTTTAAAGATAGGTCCCTAATATAACAATACTAAATTTTCTTTTTATACTAAGATGATATTTTTATGGAACTATTAACTGAAAAACCTTTTATTAACAACCTAACCTCTTTTGAAACTCATCATAGCAGAATATTTTTCTAAACCAAAAATGAATCCGTTTTACACTTGAATCTTTAATTAATTGAAACGCCTTTTTTCTCATTAAAACTGCCTTCATTATTTAAAAGTTGAAAATGCTCGATTTATATTATCAATTAAATAAATTTAAGTGTTGTGTAATAAATAGTATACATACTATTATTACAGTAACATACTATTATTATAGTATTACATGTAATAACTACTCTTCAAATAATTATAAATTAAATTATTAAAATAACTTTATTACAACATTTATATAAGTGTAATAATTCCCAATTAAAATATTTTGGAGTAAAATCAATCTTTTTGATATCAAGAGATAGCTATATTTCTGTGCTTAAAATTTCCAAAAAAGTTCATTCAATATTAAAAATTACCGTAACGGGAGTTGAAATAAATAAAAACAACTTACCTTGACGACTGATTATTTCGTTAAAAACACGATATTTTTCGCGCCGGAGAAATTCTAGAGTAAATAAATAATCGTTTGAGATATGTTTTGCCATATTTATAAAGCCTAATTATTATTATATTTTTTTTAATTAATTCCAACGTAACGGGATTTGACATAAAGTGAGGGACAAAATGTTTTATTGATTTGTAAAAATATAAATTCAACAAATAAATTTTTACAATGATCCCAACCTTTCAATAGTTCATAGTTTTGATATTTATCGTTTTTTCTTTCAAAAAGTAAAATTAGATTACAAAAAAAAACAACTTTGAATTTCACGAGACTCGTTAGAAACAAGAGTTTTTGGCTAGTTTAGTATTTTTAAGGATCTTTATTTGCATACTTTTACAGCTTTTTTTTTACTAATTAAAAGCTAGAAATGTTTAATTTAGTCTACTTTACGGCTAGCTTAATCAAAGCTCAAACAGAACTTTTAATAATGATTGATTGTTTAATTTTCATGTTTTACCTTCGGGACAGCAAATTTTGAAAATGACCCTCATATAATAGCTCTCAAGTTAAAAAAAAGATAATGTAAGAATAGAATTTTAAAATCTATATACATCATCCAAAAAAATCCGTTGAAAATTCTTTATCTATTAAAGATTACTAAAAAAGTTTATTTTTATAAAAGAAGTATGCGTAAGAACCAACGAAAACTTACTTTAGATTAGGCTATACAGACGCTGCAAAAAAGACTGTATCACTTTTTCCCAACTAGATCTTAAAAACTATTCAACAACGCATTGTATGAAATACCTGTAACAATTTTCAAATCCTCTTGTTTTTCACATAGTACACCACAACACATTTTTTTACAGGTGACTAACGTAACAACTCTTCCTTTCTTTTCCACAGACCAACCGTCCTCATCTCCACTTCTATGCCTCACCATGTTCGGGTCCAACGGACCGTTCTCTCCCACCGACTACATCCCTCAGTATGCCAGCCTGGACCCCATCTTCCACCCCACAGGGGGTCTCCAGCCCCAGCAGTGCATGGGCTTCATCGACTCGGACAGTCCGGACTGCCACAGCTCGGCCCCTCCGACCCCCGACATCATCTCGGGGCTGATCAGCCTGACCGGAGGACTCCCGAGCCCTTCGGACATGTCCAGCGGAGGATCGTTCGCGGACATGCCCTCCCCCGAAGAGTACCATTCGGGGTCGTCGCCCCCTTCGTCCTGTGCCGTTGACGTGTCCACAATCAAGTCGACGAGGACCAAGCTCATCAAGGAGGGCCTCAAGCTCACCATTCAGTCCAGGAGGATGATCCACGGGCTGGATAATGTGAGGCCTGAGTACCGAACGCCACTTCAGGAAGAGGTAAGTGATGGTTTTATATGTATTTTAAGGTGATCGTAGTCACCACTAAAAGTTTGTACGGAAACTTCGTAGTATTTATTGCTTTCTGATTGCATCGCCACTGTATAAAGGTTATTTTTATAAAATATAGAATGGGCCATGGCAAATTATTAAAAATGTAGTCTTGTGTGAGTGACCTGCGAGACTTGATGGAATAACGGGACTTAAGGGGTTAGTAGAGTTAAAACTTTTAAACTTCTGAATTAAAATATTTAGTAGAAGTAACGGTTCTGTATCTGTAACTGATGAGGAAGAAACCTCAGCTTGAGCTTGAGACTGATCAAAAGCGTATGTTGAACGGGGTACTATGAATATTATAAATTTGGTATCGCCGCAAATTGTGTAGTTTAACAAATGAAAAATCCATGTTTTTTTTTTTGTTTCCTTTGCCTCACCATCTTCCCTAAAACATGTGTCTTTCTACCACTTGGAGGCGTTTAAAAAACGCTATTTTTAATTGGTAGAAATGTTCTTTTTTAATTGACCTTTTTGTAAAAGGGTCAAGTAACACTTCACAAAGCATGATAGATCTTCCCTAAACAAACTGTAAAAATTCAATTTCTAAAAAGAACCGGTTTGTTGCGTCGAGAAATCTATCACTCCTGATTAAAAGGTAGATAATGTCTTGTTTTCACGCTATCTTCCAAGTGAAAGGGTGCGTACCTCCATCCCAAACAAAAGAGATAACGCTTTCGATTATTATTTAAAAAAAAAAGGACCTCCAACTCTGAATTAACACGATGGCAATGATACATCTTTGATAGTCTGTGGTGTTGACCTTGATCTTTATCTTTTGAAATCAACGAATGAGATTTACAAATGGGTAAACTCTACGATGATATGATTCATTTTGGGTATCAATCTTATTTTCTGAATTCTTTCTGGACTCAGGCGCGGATTCAAGGGGTGGGGAGAATCCGGAAAGTGAAAAACTGAAAAAAATTAAAGAAAGACCAAAAATAGTTCAGTCATTTAGGTTTTTTTTAAACCCAGGGGTCACTTTCCCCTGGTTGTTCAAACTTTTTCGTTCATTAAGTGCTTATGGTGATCAAAAATGAGTTATTTAGGGTCAAAATCCCTACAATTTTCTAGGAGAGAAATTTCATGGGGGGATATGGAGAGATCTTTCTAGAAAAAAGTACAATTTTGTTTATTTGCGTGCAAAGGTAGAGGTCATCCTCAAAAAATGCCCTCCCTTTAGAGGCCTGCTGGACCCGCACTTGTCAAAACTAAAATAAGTTCTTTAAAAATGTCTGTGCCTCATCGTTTAATTCTTAAGCTTTTTTCAATTATTCTCTCACTAAAATCTCCATATGATATCACAAAATACCTTTATAGCAACTATAATATAGGGTAGCTAACTATAGGTTTACTTAATGAGGTAATTGAGGCTAGGGTTTACTTAATGAGTGTATTTGAGTCATCTTCAAGCATAAATACTTTACCTATATTTCTTTTATGTATCATTGAATCATTATTAAATAAGCTCTCATAAACTGCGAATTCTTTGAAAAATATTATCATTAACTATATTAGAGTTCTTTAGATTTTTCGTTGCTAAATTTGTAAGTTTCTTTAATGTATTTTCGTGAACTAGCCTTACCGACTCAAAAACTAATTTCCAACGAATGTCCTTGAACACGTTTTCTCAAGAAATACCCACATGCAGGTTTTGCAAAACGGGCGTAAGAAAATTTTGAAATTAAGCCAACTGGGAGGAAAAACGAAACCTTTCTTTTGTGAAGAAAGTGTAACAACACTCACACATTCGCAAGCATAATTACTAGTAAAAGTGAAAAGCAGCAACACTTAAGAGGCGAGCGTCAATTACGACCTAAACCAATCATTAAAACCCTTTCTAATTGACTCCTTTTCACGCAAGTCGTGATTCCGAAATTGGGTTAAGCGATGAGATGACTTGTTACACTATGTTTGGTCTCATGACATCCACGACTCTCTTTCTCATAAATACTGAGGACTCTCTTAACTAAGGCCAGCTGCAAAAAGGGTTGAACGTTGACCGAATCGGCTTTTAAAAAAATGCCTCATCACGTTTTCGTGCGAATCCAATGTAAATACAATGCGCTTTAGATGCTAATGTATACAATCATGTTACGACATGTGTGGACTATGACATTGGAAGATAGCGGTTATCTTCTTTTTATTGGGTTAATAACTTTCGAAGGATGTATTGATACTCGAGATGCCCAGTTCAATGTTATGAGGAGGCGGATCCTCTTTCTACTTGTGTGGTGCTGCCATCTGTTAATATAGTGTAGAACTCAATTTTTTCTCCTCTGGTGGTGCTGCTACCTCGCGGAAGACTAGAGAACTTACGATTAAAACATCATGCATTGGTTGAGAATAATATGCAGATTCTAACATTTCGAAAATTATAAAATAGTTTTCAACGTACCGACCATTCACATTCAGTTGTTAACTTAGAATCCTTTAAGTTTCCTATTTTGTTCAAAACGTTATTGCCATTCAATTTAAAGCAATTAAAGGGTACGATAATTCGATTTTAATAAACTGAGCTCCAGCTTTTCAGCTTTCCAGTGGACTAGTGGCGTTCTGCAACACCGTGAAGTCTTTACTAGGGCGCTGCAAACAATTTAAAATATCCTCTCATTTTCTAGAATAATATGTTCCTTTGAAGTCTAAATACAGTTTATTTTCAAGGTTTAATTTGCTAAATTTTTGTGGGGAGAACCCCGGGATCCTCTTTTTTTGTAAGAAGTTCTTTACATGATTATTTGAGATAGATTCGGATTCTGTTGGATTCTTTTAGAATTCAATCTACCAGCAAGCATGTCTCAATGTTTCATTGAATTTGCTTACTAGTTAGTACCCCTTTTCCACCAACCAATCTCTAAAATAGGGGCATTTCTTCACATTTGAAATTAGTGAGAATTTGAAACTGAACCCACTTCACTTTACGAGATTAGATTATCTACATTCGAGCTTTGAGAAAAAAATTAATAATAGTGTAGAAAAATTAAAGTATTTTCTCAAAGTGTCAACTTTTATAATAAACATCTTCAAAAAGTTTTATTTTACACAAAGATTATATTAAACAGAATTATTCAAGGTATAAAAAAAAACAAATCAAGAAAAAATTGAATAGATTCCGGTTAGACGTAGGTTCTAGTTGTAAGGGAAACTAACTTTTAAAACCAAGATGTGAAAAGCGTCTAATCCTAATCAAATAGTCTCTTAAAATAAGTTTTCACGGTGCCCTTTCATAACTTTACAAGAATAATCCCGATCTAGTAAATAATCAAAGTGAAAACTAGCAGTCTGTATTTATCAAACTATTCTTAAATAAGCGGCTGCTTACTCAAGAGTTCATTCTCTATCTCTTCAGCAAAAGAAACTGAAAGAGGGATCGTATAAAATTGAAACTCTTATTAGTAGAAATGAATGAGCTTTTTGATTATGCAAATAGAGAAATAAGAATTGTCTTTGCCTTTAAATCAACTTAAAAACTAATTCGATGGAATGATTTCTAAACTAATTCAGTATACCACTTACAGTTTTCTCATGTCAGTTCAGTTTTATTAATATTCCTCTATGGGGGTGTTTTAAATCTAAATATGATCGAAAATTTTAGATTATTGTTTTTAACTTGCGATACAAACT
The DNA here is from genome assembly GCA_963680715.1 of Tetragnatha montana. Taxonomy (NCBI): domain Eukaryota; kingdom Metazoa; phylum Arthropoda; class Arachnida; order Araneae; family Tetragnathidae; genus Tetragnatha; species Tetragnatha montana. The sequence continues at coordinate 35,445,966 of OY796685.1, forward strand.
ATAAAAATGGTTTAGAAAAGTTTGACTAAATATATCCCCTGTAAAATGGAAATTCAACTAAGTAAAAATATTTTATGATTTAGAAGCATTAATTCAATCAATTTGTAAAGGAATAACAATAATCCTTCGCGGTTTTTTTTTTCTTTTTTCTATGGTAGGTATGCGTTTCGTAAGCATTCGAATGAAAATGCATTATTACCAATTGGTTGAATAGCGTTTCGTGGAACAAGAGCGTATTAAATAAATGGAATTACGTTTGATTAGAAAACAAGGAACATGTTACGTAATTACCTAAACTGGAATTTGGTAAGTGCATAAGCGAACTATGATAGTATTTTTTACTAATACACTCTTGAAACGGCATTTTCAAAACTGAGTAAAAAATACTAAAATCTGAGTGTTTCACAAATTCAAACTGGCTCCGAATCAAATTTACTCAAAGTTTGAAACATACATAAAGTCATTTCTGAAATTATGCAGGTACTCAAAAATGATACATCATGGCCTTTGTCAAAATTACCCCCTTTGATGGTACAGTATTTGACAGAATGTGACTATAGCCTACTTGTAATTAGAGTGTGATGCCACATTTGAGCGAGGCGGGCTATCACGTTTTTAAATCATCAATCTGAGTTAATAAAACACTAAAGATACTTTTTATAAACTGCTAAGATTTAAAAACAATACATATAATTTGAGTGGTGACTATTGAATTGTTTGAAACTTAGCATTTCTGGTATTTCAAACTTGATAGAATTGAGTTTTCATATTTGAAACAAAGAGTTTCATATAAAATGAACCTATCGATGTACTCAGATTTGAAATCGCCATTTTTCTCAGTGTAGGAGCTAAAAACACTGCTCGTATAAAATGGTACCTATGAACCAAATAACAAGATTAAACTGATGTACTTTACTAAAAAATTCAATGCAATTAAATTTCATTGAAAACATGGTGTCATTATCAGGTTCGCCTCTCACTTATAGATACAGGGAGATAAATGAAGTTTAATTTGTGGATGTTCCACTAAAGAACAATGAAAACTGCCGAGTTATGTGTCCACATTTAACTCCCAATCAGCACAAATCAAAATTGCAATTTATTGAACTTCAACCATGCCGTCTCATCTTTTTTTTTTCATCCATCTTCCGATGACGTCACTCAAAGATCCCGATTGATAGGAAGAAACTGCTCCGTTAATAATAAAAAAAAAAAAGCCTCTACGGAGAGGGGGTGGAAAGAAAAGCAAGTGGACTTTGAATGTCAGATCAAAAGACGTCGTTTATCTTGAGTTCTGGCTTTATTTTTCACGTTCTCCGTCGCACGTGCGGGGAGGGTTAGAGTCGAAACAATCTCTGGAAAGGTCGTCCTGAATTAGCCGTTGCATTCTTAGAACGTTTAGTATCGCTTATTAAAGATTTAATGTTTCTTGGGACTGTTCCGGAAAAGATAGCGTCCCGAGTGTTTAGTTTTATACGTGCATAAAAAAAAGTGTATTCTTCTTTGTGGAGTATTTCAAACTGAGTTGTTGCTATACTCATCCACTATGAAGCCGGTAGGTTAGAAATCCAGTGAAAGCTTGAAGCAAAAGTGTAATAAGTAGCAAAAATCATACCTTCACCTTCCCTTATTGACACTGAATAAAGTATAAAAAATTCGTTAAGTAAAACTTTATCCTTATTTCATAGAACAGAAAAAAATGTCTAATATTCTTCAAAAGTTCGATTTTAACCCATAGGATCTACATAAAACAATTTAATCTACCAGTTTATTAATCACAATTTCCTATTCTTTTATAATTGAAAGACAGCATTAAAATTTTTTCACTAAGATACATTTAATTTAATTTTATAGTGAAGTTCTTAATATTTTTAAGCGATTTGATCTTTAAGAACCTAATTTAACTCTTATTTTGAATTTTGAATAAAATTGTTTTAAAACTCCCATTTAATACTAATAAAAGTAGAACCTGAAATAATGGCAAACCCTCACTTTCCAAGTGTAATCCAATACTCTATCCCTTTTTTATATTCCTCTCTGTTTTGAAAAACCCAAAACATCAAACCAATTACAAATTTACAAATTCTTGCTGGAAGTTTGAAAAGGGATAGCTGTTTTTTTAACATAAGTCCTATAAAACTAATTTGAAAACTATTAGTGCACCTCTTAACGCTTTGTATGTTAAAATGTAGGTATGTTCAAAAATTACAACAAAATCCAAATTCCACAAATCAGTGGTTCCCATTCTTTTAGAAGCGCAAAACACTTTTCAGGATGAAAGTTTACTACAGACTACAGAACCTTTATGTGATAAAAAATTGTGATCGAAACAAAACTTATGATGGGACATACTTTCGATGAGGAATTAAATTTCACTTTTAGACGAGAAATTTAGAGAACACATATTATTTTCTCTGAGTTCAGTTAAAGAACCAATGCTATAAGTGTTTTCCTGATAAACCAGCTCTTTCATGATTATTTACGCTGTATTCTTTCCCTTTTCTAGCTGACTAAAGAAGACGAGGAAAGGAGACGCAGACGAAGGGAAAGAAATAAAGTTGCAGCCACCAAGTGCCGCAACAAGAAGAAAGAAAGGACAGGAAGACTGGCCGAGGTATGTCTTCATTTCAATCATAACTTGTCTGTGACACATTTGTCTCGCATAATACTGACACGGGCTGTCACGCCGACGTGTATACTCGCTTTATGGCCGCTTGCCGACATCTGGGTGTGCAAACGATAAATACAGTTGTTGCGAAGGTGTATGAGATCTGCATACGGAGTTATTTCTAGTCTAGAAGTTAGATTTTTAGTCATGAAAGTAGAATAGATGTGTCTGTAAAACGTTCATGTTCTGTAGTCTAGCTAGAAAGTGTGTAAAAAAATTCTAGAAAAGTAGTACAGCAGTACTCCAGGGAACTGTTATGAAACCAAATTGAATAGTTGACTACTGGAGGATCAGTATAACTGATATTATATTGATGTTAACAGTTCAATCAAAAGAGTACAAGATCACAAAGAAGTTTTGACATTTTTGTACTGTTTTTTTTTTCTTCTTTAAAATTCTGTGCGGTATATGGAGCGGTCTAATATGCCTAAGGGGTCCCAAATGAGTAAAAACCCTACTTTTAAGCGTCAAATTTCAAAAATCTTTTTCGTTCGGGCATACATCATGATAATTTTTCTGTCAAAAATTAAAAACAATGAACACATGGAAATTAAAAAAAGGAGACCTCTTCCAAAAATTAAGGATGGATGTTTTTTTATAATTCAATAAAACTATTTGAAAATAACATGGAAAATAACTTCAGATGAATAAAATTTGGTTGAATAATTTGTTGTGGATGAATAAATTTTTATAATCGATACTAACACAAATTTCATTAAAGATTTTACCTCCATTGTATGAATTTTAGGGTTAGGTGGTCACTATTTTTCTATTTTGAAACTTCTATGAAAAGTGATCACATACCCTCTATTTTTTATACTTACATTGTAAGCACTTAATAATATTAATTAAGGAAGTTGTCTCTTTTGAGATTTATTTGTTTTCTGTGAGATTCAATTCAAAACCTTCCATTTACAATTTTCTTTTGGAAATGTATTTGGAGAGGAAGTTGCAGAAAGCATTGTATATCGAGTGCTTCCTTTAACATCCTTTTTTATGAAAGGAAATCTAATTATTCTCATCTGCAATTGCAAATGTCATACTTAAAAGGAAAAGTTATTAAAGGATATATGTGTTTCTAAAAAAGAAAAGATGTAATCCTTCTTTCATTTAAATATACTCATGAAATTTTTAAACTTAAGGGTTGTCTATAACGGAAATAGGGGAGACGGTTCATAAAGTTCTCGCACAACTTAAGAAAGTCCTTGTTGAGCCTGAGAAGGTTTCAGTAAAACAACACCCACATGAAAGTCCATTTAAAAGATTAAGTTTCGTGAGTAATAAATAAAGGGTTTTTAAAAATTAAGGATCTTGTTTTAAAACCAAAACCTCTAGCTTAATGTACCATACCCAACTACGTTCAAACAGTCCCCTTTTGTCCTATAGAGCACAAAAGAAGGAAGTTGTGATAATTAGAAAAATTGAAAAGTAGATAATGATTGCACAGAGGGAGCCGTTGCAGTGTTAGTAATGATGACGAGCCAAATATGCTAGGAGAAATCCTAGATTATACTACTATCTCAAAAACATTCCTTTCTTCGATACTTAAAATACTTTAAAGTAAAGAGTCATGAATGGGTTTGATATCGAATTAGTTTTGTTTAAAGATATTTTTTTTCAAATCTATTCTAAATTATAATAAACTCAACTTACCATTATACTTAATGGGATGATGATGAATCAGGGTAGTTTCTGCAACTAAAGTGCAAGGCATTAGAACTTTTTATTGCTGTACCTAAAAAGAAGACATAATGTATTCATTTTACTAATATTCTTATAATATAAATATATCGTTATCAGCCAAGGGATGAATTAATGAATTGGCTTTGAAACTAATCGAACTCATCGCTAGAAGCCCTTAGTGTTCGGCAACTAGTGGTAAAAAAATAGTTAACTATCAACTACTAACTAGTCTGGGAAAATCTAGTTGCAACTAGTAGTTAACTATTTTTTCCTGGGACTAGTTGCAACTAGTAGTTAACTACTAGTTAACTAGTCTATTTAATTTCATAACCTATTTTTTGCCCACATTCTAATACATCTTTCTTATCTATATCACAAAATACCTCGCAAAAAGAGCCTTTAATTCTGGTTATGGGATTTTGAGTACTCTACCATCTTAATTAAATTTGTGACAGTACAATTTTTTCCATATTTTGATAAAAATTTTAATAAGAATTTTTTTGAAAGTAGTTGAAATTTCTAAAGTAGTTTCAACTAGTAGTTATTAAAAAAAGTAGTTCAACTAATAGTTGAACTAGTTTAAACCAAAAGTAGTTAAACTACTAGTTAACTACTAGTTGATCAGTAGTTAACTACTAGTTGCAACTAGTTTTAGTTAACTAGTGCCGAACATTAGAAGCCCTGATAATGTCGGGTACTCTTTTTCGGAGTCGATTCAATGTGAATGCTCCCTCCACTTCTATATCTTCTCTATGGCAACGGCACTGCCAATCTATTGTGATTCACGAGTATACTTAAGAATCTTAAGGCTCATGTACTACGCTGTTTCACTTTCAATGTTCATCACGAGGAATCACACATTTACTTAGGAAATGGGAGGTATGATGAGTGACACGACGATTTACACTTTTCATTTTGAATGACTCCTCCAACAAAATAACCACCGAAAGTGAAAAAAGTCTAAGTGAACCTTTACTGGAATGAGCTGGCTTACAAAGAATATATCTTCTTTCCTCAGTGGTGAATTTTTTGTCCTAACAATCTTCATCCATTCCAGGAATCCGAGAGTCTGGAGGTGAACAACAGCGCCCTCAAGAACGAGATTCACACTTTGGAAGCCGAGCGCAACAAGCTGATGAACCTGCTGCAAGGGCACGTGCCTCACTGTTCCATGAACCACCCTCCTCCTCCGGTCCCCCGTAGCACCTACTACTCCCACACGAACCACGTGACCAGCGGCTACACCATGTCCTCCTGGTCGTCCGTGTCCGGCTGAAAGGGGTTGACATGACCACCCGAAGTGTCAACTCCTCTCTGTCCTGTGTCGTCTGCTGATGGAAACAAATGGGTTGTGGTGATTTGTTTTTTTGGTTGCAGACACCGGCTCAGGGCTATACTGCGACGTTTTCATCTCGTCTGGGGTAGCGGACGGGCATTCCACAGGTGGGGACCCGTCGGGGATGATCGCCTATGAAGGGCGGCATCTTGGAAGAAGGGGAGATGAAGGGATGAAGATGAAGGGAATGTGAAATTGGAGATGGATTTCCATTTATGGAAGATAGACATCGTTTCTGCTTTTACTGCCGTGGCAACTAGTTTACTATTGTCTGGTCTGTCTATCACAAGATGAGCTCTCGTTTACATTTCTTACATCCATTCGTTTAGTATTGTTTCTATAGCAACCGCTACAACCAGGCAACTAGTCCAGAGCTCATCTTGTGATAGACAGACAGGATTTGGAACTGAACCCGTGATATGTTCAAGAAATAGATTTTGTGAGATACACTGGAAATCAGAAAAATCGAAGTCTTTAGTTCAAAGTTCAAATAGGAAGATTTCTTTTAGTCCCTAGAACTTCCTTTAACCCTTTTTAATCTTCACCGCTCCAAGTTTTCTACAGGATTCAATGGTAATCTTGGGCGATTTGGGACTCAAAAAGTTAAAATGAGTTTTACTTTTTTTTTATTCAATGTGTTGAATAAATTACTGATTTTCTTGATAAAAAGGGTCGAATTTTATTCTTTTATAAACTTTCACACCCTAGTTAAATCATTATGAAAATAATTTTACTCTGATGAGTTATTAAAAATATATTCTATAGTAAGGACGTCAAATTAAAAGGAATCCAAATATTTTTTGTTTAAATTCATCCCAATTATAACTACACACAAATTTCAAGTTATTCTCTCTATCCCTAACAAGAAATTATTTCATATATTAAATCCAATTTTAACATTTATTCAAATTAAACTTTATTTCGCTTATCAATCTTTACCCTTCATTATCCGTGTACGGTATATTCTTTATTTTGACGTTTCAAGTGTGAAGTTATTTTTGGATGAGTTTAGACTAAAATATTGTACAAGTTTTTGGGAGAAAATTTTTAAAGTTGAAAGCTTTTCTGTTTTATTCACACCAAAACTTATAACCTTACACTTTTTATTTCGGAACATTTTTAATACCTCGTGTGTGAACAGTTTGAAGCCTTGAAAAGTTAGGCTTATCATTGTAAGTGCACAAAAATGGTGGGTGTCTTCATTAAAAGCAGAAACGTGAGATAAGATGGAGTAAAGATTCTGAGGTCGTGAGAAATCGGATAAGATACAGTTAGCTGACGTATTCAAGTACACGTCGATGGTAGTCGTAGCGTTCGATGGCCCAAGCGATAGTCCGTTTTGTGACCCGTGTAACTCAGACGAATCCGTATAAAGGCACTGGAAAAAACTGAACATAGTTTGCATTTCAATAAAACTTAGGATTTAGTCCTAGTGAAATCTAGTTAGTTATACGGAGTCTGACATATTTTTTTTTTTCAAATAGGAAAACCAGAAAATGAAATAAAAGAAATTTATCAATCCTATTTTTATGCTTATCTTCTTTTGTTAGCAAATAACTACAGATTTTTACAAACTAATACAGCTAATTTTTAATTACAATGTAGTAACACCTAAACTTTTCAGTATTTTATTCATAATCTAGGTATTTCAAAAATGATTTAAGCTAACCGTATTTCAGTTTGCATCAATAACTAATCAAACTGATAAACATTTATGTGTTTATTAAGGTTTTATAATGTTGTAATTTAAAAGGTCACAAAACGATGCTGGTTTGATTTGGAAAGAGATACGCTACTATTGGCAGGGATACACAATGTTGCAAACATTGCTCTGAGCCAATTGATATTTGTAACCCGATATTCGGGATAATATCAGTATATATGTAGCATATAACCCATATATTTTATATATTCCTTTTACTTTTATACTACGTATACATATGAAAATGGCCTTATTTACTAACTGTATATGTTTTTAGAGTAGTACTTCTTTGAAGCATGTTTCTCTTGTGTTGTCAACTTATATTAGTGGTGGTGTATTTATTTTAATGAATTCAACCTTGTTGCATGTGCAGCACATGAGATTGATTCGTGGTGTATTATCTAATCTCGAATTAAGGCTGCCATTTTTTTTGTGCCATTATCACTTTTTATATCAATGTATCGCTAGGTTTTTAAGTAACAGCTATTTTGTAATGTCTTATGCAGTTATCTTGGTTGAATGTATTCATTTTGTAAAGTATTTGATGATAAAATAGCTTATTGTCGGCATTGTTATATTAAGGAAAGTATTTCAAATTATCTCTTGATTAAGGCGGTCTATAATCTTCTGATCCATAAAATATCTATACAATTGTTTTCTTAGTTTTAATTAATTTTTTTGCATTCATACACTATATAATTTTGATTAATAGATGTGGTTTGTACCGGACAAATTTTCGTTAAAACGTAAACACCGGATAAAAGGAAGCACATCAGTCTCGTAAAGAAAAAAAACTTCAAGCATATATAAAAAAAACTAGCTATACTATTTTTAATTATATTATTATAATTATAAACAATAAATTTATTCAATAATTATTATACTGCTCAGAAAATTCTTAATAAAGGAAATGCTCATATGATGTGTACAAACTTAAGAAAACAAACATTGGTAGTAAGATGTTCTCCAATTAGAACAGTTTCAGTAAATGGAAGTCTACTGTAAGATCAAGATCAGAATCATATGAATTACGATTGAATATCTAACACTAAAACGACCGATAATGTTGAAATTGTTCATGTTACTTGCAAACAAACATTAATATTTAATCTAGTTTAATAAATTATTATAAAGTAAGTTGTATTTCAGCCAAAGACATAAAGTATTAAATATTTTATTACTTACATCTTTTAGAATATCCCTTAAATTAAATAAATAGGTAAGTGCAAAAAAAAAAAAAAAACCAAGGAATATCAAAATTTTAAATCGTTTAGAAAATTTCAAATTGCGAAGCATTTTATAAAGAATCCTCAGCATTCATGCGATAGCTATTTAATAAATATTATCTCTTACACATAAAAGTAGAGTTTTTCTGAAATATTTTCCAGCCTGTATTAGTCAAAACTATGTCACTATAGCCTTAGGTGCTTCGGGAGAGGTGTTTTATTAAATCTGTTACCACACTTTTAAGTGCCAAAATACGAATTCCATCCTACGAATTCGTAAAAGCCAAGAGTCGGCAAAAATGTAAAAAATCAAATTTGGCATGTACATTTCCTAAATTTTGAAATTTTATGTCAATGACTTTACCTTTTCTAACTTATCTGGGTATGATTATCTAAGTCTTTTTCTTAAAAATGCCTAACGCTTTAACTGTATTGTATGAAAACCGAGTTAAAGGGAAGCGTGATTATCACTTTTATCAATGTGTGATGAAACTGTTTTTATTTCGTAACATGTATTCATATTGTTTTGTTTTTGTGTGCTTTTGTAAGTTTTTGGCGAGTTTTAATCTCACTCAACTGGCTTCCATGCCATTTATACCGAATGTATTCCATTTTATATGCTTTTAGTTTTTTTTTTATAAATAAACCTTTTACTTTTGAATTTATTGTCTTTGATTTATTTTATCTTAAATATTTGAAAAATTTGGTTTCGAATATTCTGGAGACAAATTTATAATTGAAACGTCCAATGTAAAAAAAGATAGCGAATGAGAGGCTTGTAACATTTTATACTTTTTTGTATCAAAAATAAAGAAGAATGGGTGATAAATTTAAAAAAAAAAATCGATTAACCTAACTTTGCGGGAAATTGGGTAGTTTTGGGAGTTTCACGAATTTATTAAGTGAAAAAACATGAATAGAATTCAATGTAGAGTTAGGTTTTTATTAATTGTGATTTTTAAGAAGTAAAATATAGCTAATTAATGAGGGTAATAAAATAGCACTGTAACTTTATACATACGAGGGTTGATTTTTTTTTCAGGCTCCGTTTTGCTCCTGAAAAAAAAAAGTAGTAGGAATTTCGAAATAAGTTTGGTCGAGTAGTTAGGTACATCCTACAACGTACATGATCAATTTGAATCTTTACTGGAAAAAAATCAGAGATTTTTTTCTATTTGTTATCGAATTTACAAGCGCGCTCCTCGAACTTTCGATAACTAATAGAAAAAAATTCCGATTTTTTTCCAAAAAAGATGCAAATTGATCCTGAAGGATGTATACCTAACTACCAGAACCAAAATTATTCCGAAATTCCCACTACTTTTCTTTCAGGAGCAAAACGGAGATTGAAAAAAAAAACAACCCTCGTATAGTCAACATGAGGATCTTATATATTAAAATAATTTGGGTTTTCTTTCGGCCGGCCGCCAGGCCGAACCCCTGAACAGATTTGGACAAACTCGGTCTTGATCGAAAGCTTTCCACCCCTAGATGAGCCAATAATGTAACACGTTCCTCCAAAACCTTCCATTTTAAAATTATGCGGTTTTTTCGTTTTGCCCCCATGTTAACTCTATGGGGAGGTTCCGTTCGGCCGGCCGCCAGCCCGAACCCCTGAACCGATTTGGACAAACTCGGTCTTGATCGAAAGATTTTTAACCCTAGATGAGCCAATAATGTAACACGTTCCTCCAAAACCTTCCATTTTTAAATTATGCGGTTTTTTCGTTTTGCCCCCATGTTAACTCTATGGGGAGGTTCCGTTCGGCCGGCCGCCAGCCCGAACCCCTGAACCGATTTGGACAAACTCGGTCTTGATCGAAAGATTTTTAACCCTAGATGAGCCAATAATGTAACACGTTCCTCCAAAACCTTCCATTTTTAAATTATGCGGTTTTTTCGTTTTGCCCCCATGTTAACTCTATGGGGAGGTTCCGTTCGGCCGGCCGCCAGCCCGAACCCCTGAACCGATTTGGACAAACTCGGTCTTGATCGAAAGATTTTTAACCCTAGATGAGCCAATAATGTGTCACGTTCCTTCAAAACATTCCATTTTTAAATTATAAATTTATTTCAATTTGCCTCATTGTTTTCAGTTAATATTTTTACCAACACAGGCAAAACGTCTTTTAAAGAGAGTGAAGAAAATCTACTTTGAAATTATCAAACTTCAATGTTTTGACGTTTTACTAGATTTATCGCAAAGGATACCTTTACTTATACTAGGCATATTGGATTTATAAAAAAAAATACTGGTACAGGTTTAATAGAGCATTTTCAATCACATGACTCGGACCTAACAACGGCCTTAGCAACAGAAGATGTTACAGTTTTTCGCCCTACAGAGGTTAGCAGTTACAGAAAATGACTAGCCGTGGATTTCTTCTATTGGAGCATTTGCAATCACGTGATCCCATACCTAAAAACCGCCTTAGCAACAGATAAACAACAGCCTTAGTAACAGTTAAAAGTCCTACAGAAGATACACAGTTAACAGAAAATAACCGGTTGTGACGTCACCTGAAAACACTCTTACTGAAGTATTACTTCTTTCTCTTCAGATGACGCATAAGAATAAATTAGTTGTGGTTAGAAAATCCTATATTTTGATTGAAAATATTGAACAGTTTAGCGCTGACGATGCAGCTTAAAAAAAGTAATAAATTTTAAAAAATTTAGCTGCGCTGCAAGCGTGTGGTAGTAACGAGAGAAGCTCGCATCAGCGCCAAAGGCGCGTAATCTAGCTGGTAAGACGCGGCTTTGCCGGGTCAAACCAGCTAGTATAACATAAAAATAATTGAATTTTAAATAAATCTTAGTTATTAGAGTAGAGTATTATAAATAATAATACTTGAACTAATACTTTAAAATAGTTATTAATTAATAATACTTGAACGCTATGAACCTCTAAAAGGAGCAGTTTTTATTTTACCTTCCTCACGTATTATTTTTACATTAAGATTTAGCTCTATTCTTTTAAATTTTTAGATTCCCTACAGCAGGCAAGGGTTCCCAAACTTTTTGAGTCGCTGAGCACTTTTCAAGAGACAAATTCGTCGCGGAGCACTTTTTCGAAAATTAATTTTTCAAGCTGTAAAATACAGATTATTACATAAAACCTATTGCTATAAGAAATAACAGCATGGATGAAATGTTTTTAAGCTAATTAAATATATTATATACAAGTTTTTAAAATTTTTTACACTATTTGACTATTACCGATTCAACATTAAAATAGTTATATTTTAAATTATCATTAAAAATTCACAGAGGAGAGAATACAACTCTTCCACACCGGTATTAATAACAAGAACATAAAATCAAGCAAAAAACCAGTAAATCAACCAACCAACCAACCAACCAAGAACATAAAATAATGAAAGGGGAATGCAGATGAGACACTCCACATCTCGTAATAAAACCAGACGAGTATTTCACATGTTAAGTTTTAGAGTACCTAATAATACAAAGGACTTGAACTTCAGCGAACTCAATATCAAAATCTTCAACCAAAGTGAGGGTCTGGGGGTTCTTCCCCAGAAAATTTTTCGAAAATTAGCTCCTCATAGTCCTCATTGAGACCCTTTGTGGGTTAATACAATAAGGGAATTTTCAGGAAAAATAGCATATGAACGGGTTTATAATTTTCAAAGGGGGTTGGGGCACTCTCCCCCAAAATATTTTTGAAATTAGCCCTTAAAAGTACTGTTTTACCTTATTTAGAACCCTATGGGTGACCACCAAAGAGGACTGCGCTTTGAAAGTGGTAGAATTTTCAAGGAAAAAACAGTATTAAAAAGACGTGAAAGTTTCGAGGGGAGTTTGGAGGTCCTCTTCCAGAAATTTTTTAAAATTTAAAAAAAAAGTAGTGTTATAATCCATTTTGAGACCCTTTGGGTTACACTTCGAAGAGGATTGCTTCTAGTAAGTTGGAGAATTTTCAAGGGAAAAACAGTATAACAATTTATGTCAAAACTCGGGGGGTTGAACTCTAAAACCCCCTTGGATACGGCCCTAAATAAAGCACTTTAATTTTCTATTTAGAAACAAAATTTATTATTTTTAATTTTATTAGTACTACATTAAAACAAAAAATAAAATAGTTCAAAACTTTGGTTTTGATAGAATCTAAAGAATTAGAAGGAATGATAGGACTGAAGGAAAAAAGCTGCAATACTGTCTACCCTTAAACTTAAGTCTCTAATTAGCGGATTGTACATGTAATAATGAGAAAGATGAGTTTGTTTTGACGAGCACATTCAGGCCATACCTGGTTTAATTTCGGACAATTTCAGAGCAACGCAAAGTATTATTTGCTGTTTTACCTTATGACACGGAAGTTATTTTCCCATTATGGTTGATTTATCAAAGAAAATGCAAAGCAGTATACTCAAATTTAATAAATATTAATTATCCAAATTATCAGTTTTATCTACATTTAATATCAGTAAAATATTTTAAAGGTTATTTTATGACTTCCAAACATTTTGACTGAAGGCCCAAATAAACGTACTACAACATTTAAATCCAAGATATCCTAGATCAGTTTCTACGTAGTCTTTTGCGATTTCCAGTAACAATTTTAAATTCCCAGTGCATTCATATTTAAAGTCATGGGATTCATTTACTCTAAAGTGTCTCATATTGTCATTTTCTAATTGGCTGTTATGGATCAAAGAACTGACCTGTTATTTATTCCTCTAATAAAATATTCAGCGTCAACTGGAAAAAATAGTTATTCTTAATTTCTTTCAGAATGCATGGAAACAGCTATGAACAATAATAAGATGGTCTGCAATGACCATAAAAAAGGGAACAAATAACCATGTAACAAAATGTCATAATGTAATTCAGAATTTTCGAGCTTTCTAATTTTATCTTAAAATCTTGATTTGTAACCAGTAACCACTGAGATATGTATTAACCTCGAGTGAAAACTCAGCGTGCCAAAATTAACACATATCGATATCATTACACCAAGGGGACAAAGGTTATTTGAAGGTCAAGTTCCCCGTATTGGTTGTAGTATGTTAACAGTATCTAACTTAACACTTGTACTTTTTATTTATTTGATGAGATTGAAGGCTATAAAACGATATTTCATTTGAAAATTTCTTTTGAAAAACGATGAAAAAACAACAGAGTTAAATAAATATTACGAGTTTTTTAGAGAACTATTTTCATAATAACCTTACCTCGTGGCGCCCTCCTGAATTTTTTTTTTCATGATTCAATATAGAGCATTCGCACATGACGTCACTTGGCGAATAAACAACGTTGCTAAGGCCCAAGGTTGCTAAGGCCGTTGTTAGGTCAGAGTCATGTGATTGAAAATGCTCTATAGTACTTTAAATGCATTTTTTATTCAAAAGGTTTTGTAAAGCAAAAGGATTCGCGTCTATTTTTGTATCCGAGCGAACATCTGCCTACATACAGAGGAATAAAAATAATAGAAAAAAATTGGACTAATTAATGGACAGCAAAATTTTATTTCAGTGACATTTGTAAATTTAGTTCATATTAGAACACTCTATAAAAATAATATAAGGAAGAGGAAAAGGAAGGGGAAGAGGAAGGAAAAAAATACTCAGTTTCATAATTCACTGCATCATATCTCAGCATAGAATCTCGATATCAAAATTGGAAAGTCATTAATTTTGGAGCATTCATCCTAAAGAGGGCGCTTTTAAAGTTACGAGAATCACGAGAATTGACCTCTTGATTTGGAGCAAAAGGTACGCTTCTATTTCGGCCACGCGGTTTGCGTCGTCAGCAGATCAGCCAGCAGCATCTTTAACCCTCAACTCGTTGTTTCGTAAAGTTTTGAAAATGTTTTCGTTTTCATTTTCCTCCGAGAGCTCAGGATGAGCGAAACACCTTCGCTCTTTTCTCGCATTTCAAAAGCTCTCCAGTATCTCCAAGATCCTCATCTGGTGTCTGGATTTCAGAACTACTTCGGAGTTTACCGCGTGGACGCCTTCCAAAATGGTAACCTGAACGGAGGCCCGGTGAAATGCGAGAAAGGCATACACAGATCCGACTCTAAAAACATAGTCACCATCAAATACTGTGCAGAGGATGGGGAAACTTTGCTGCGGCACAGGAAAACTTTGTCTAGTGGTTCCGAGAACAGTAAAAACAGTCCCTTTACTTCCGATGGGGAAGAAGTATCGGACGTTGACTCTGACGGGGAGAATGCCGTGCAGTGTAGGATCGAAAACAAATTCTGGTACTTTTTTTTCAGTTTTGGAGCTGGTCTAGGTTATGAAATGTTCTACGCCAGTTTCTTCCCGTTTTGGATATGGAATATTGACGGGGCCGTGTGTCGTAGGGTCATCAATGTTTGGGTGTTGATCATGTATTTTGGACAGGCCATGAAGGATATTGTGTGCTGGCCTAGACCAGCGGCTCCCCCTGTGATCCATCTCGAGCCTCGATATGTCATTGAGTATGGCATGCCATCCACTCATGCCATGGTCGGAGCAGCAGTGCCTTTCTCATTTTTATACTTCACGCTTCACAGATATGAAGTAAGTCCTGACAGGAAGGAGATGTAAGAGTCGATTATAATCTCTCTAATTGAAATCCACTATTGTTAGCCTTAGGTACAGTGAAATTAGTGGTTTAGTATGAGATGAGATCATGGGGAAATATGTTAAAGGACAATCCAGAACACATAAAGTATAGTACTAATTAGATTGCCCCTTATAAAAATAATTTGCCAAGGGATTTATAGTAATTCCATTGATGCTTTGCCACTGTGGGAACAACTTGGTTAGTAAGTTACAACTTGGTTAGCGACTGCAACGCGAGTCGCCAAATGGAGGACTTATTCCAGCTGTGCCAAATATATAGTTAGAATAGGTTCTTTCAAAGTTATGTCTTAAACCTTGGTGTCCTTGTAAAAATCCAGCAATTATAAAAACTTTTATTTTTTACCCTTTGTTTTAAGCAGGGCAGGATATTTCCCCTGGCCAACTCAATATTGACAAGTAAATTTATCTTCTAAAATTTTCTGTTTTTTACGAAAGCATATTGAATAATACTCCTCCTTTATACTCTTTGCATTTAGAATAGGCTTGATGTGTCTATTTTAAATGCAAAGAGTATTGAGGTGGTCACGAGATTTAAAACAATATTGATAGCACAAAAATACATAGCCATAGCCCATTAACTGTGGCGCTGAAATTGACGGTCAACAGAATAACGTATAAGAGCCATAGTTTCTCTACCCAAGAGCTAGATGCTTCAATGCCAGGTTAAAATCACCAAAATTGGTTAACGAGAATAGACATTCTTACTATAGAATCTACCAAGTTCTTTATAACATTTTAATTATGCTATTTTACATTCGAACTTTAATATTATCCCATCAATCATTCAGTGACCATCAAATTCAGCAACGCAGCTGTAGTCAATATAGAGCTACACTCACAGCCATCAGCGTCGGTGTTAACAGGCAGCTAAAGATCGAAAAATTAGCTTTTCGCTGACTCTGATTGGTGGAATTCTTTTTTGACTTGGGATTTAACACCGACGCTGATGACTGTCAATGGACTTTGATAACGTTTTTGGATTCAGTGGCATGGTCGAGGGGATAATATGCAAGAACCTTTACTTTTTTTATCTGTATTATCCATCCAGGATATATTTTAAATATTTTTATATTTCAATTTCACCAGGGTTAAAAAACAAGTAACCTATACCACGGGCGTCGTCACCGGGGGGGACGCGTCCCCCCCAATATTTAAGATTTTTTTTATAAAAAATTAGAGTGTTTTCCCTTGAAAATTCTTCCTCTTAAAAGAAACTGTTCTCTTTTGGGAAGTTTTAAAATAGATGTAATATTATAGTTTAAAAGGGCGTATTGGCAAAAAATTTCTGGGAAAATTTGGCATCTATTTATAATTTCATCCTTGAAAATTCTGTGGTTTACATGCTTTCAAAAACTTTTTCATGCTTTTTTCCCCCCAGACCCCCTATTAATTTCTCATGGTTACTTATTTACTGTTTTCTCCTTGAACGTGTTTATCTTCTCTCCTTTTAGGAGTACAAGAAAGTTGCCCTCTTTAGGTGTTATCCATATGGGCACCAAATGTACAAAAATGACTAAAAAAACTTCTTTTTGAAGCCAAATTTCACAAAATTTTCTGGGAGAGGACCCCCCCCCCTTTGCTTTCGAGCTAGCATTATCTGATGAAACCATTTTAAACTTTAACAAAGTTTCGCATTTTATTTATGTTATACTCGAAAAATTGGTAGCCAAACACCTCGCGAAACATAAGTATTTGTAGCCCTACAAAGATGTTTCACCCTCCCCCCACTTTCTAAAACAATGGCATGGGCCCTGGCTCTAAGAAGTTACTATAAACCCCTAAAAAGCTGAGTAAAAGCGAGCAGTCTTCAAAATATTTTCTGAGGCACTGAAAATTTCGAATGTAATACCCTCAGACTCTGACATAGCTCCCCCCTCGAAAATCTGGTATGAAACCGCCCTTGTTTGTATGGTGAATCAAATTAATTTCGAAGGGTCTGTTTCAAAATGCAAAGTTTCGTTCTATGGTAATTTAAAAAAAATTCTGGATCTGTCCCCCCCAATATTTGATGGCCGTCGACGCCCATGACCTATACCACCATGTCCTTGAATTTTGATCAAACTCAAGAGGTGTAGCCAAAGGGAGGATATATTATCCCCTCCCCTAAAACTTTCTGTTTTTGACTGTAAAAAAAAAGGATTTAAATTACTCCATATCTCCCACCCCCACAAATGTTTGCTGACATCGCTTTTGATCACACTTTTTTTTTTTGAAAATTATATATCATTTAAACTTCTTCTTTTAAAACTCTGGTTTTAAGAGCTTAACTTAATAGTATTTAGTTAAGACAACAATAACATCAAATAATGTGTTCTGCAATTTAAGAGAATCTGTAATAAATTGGCTTTTCCCTCTTTGAAAGTAAAAAAATAATAATTTTCCATTGAAAAGCTTAGCATATTAAATTATAAAATGTTGATAGCTATGTCAATATTTTATAATTTCCACCTGCACTAAAAATTGTTGGTTTAAAATTAATGTTATTATACAAATTAAATATTTATTAAATGTGATACTTTTTTAAAAATTGTCATTAATAATAAAATTTGTTACTTTCAAGCTTAAACTTATTTAGATAACTTATAAAATTTTTGCAAGATCAACATATCTAGTAAATAAGGATAGTTGAATTTCTTTCTTTGTCATATTATTTATTCTAATAAAATTTTTAATTTATTTCAGTATAATGTTATTTATGGAATATTGATAGCCACTTGCTGGTGTGTTCTTGTATGTTGCAGTCGCTTATATATGGGGATGCACACAGTTTTGGTAAGTTAAGTTTAATTTTTTAAATCACATTTTTGAATATAAGGTCGACTGGGGTAATTCCCGAACAAAAATCAATAACATCCTAATATTACAAAAACTATCAAAGCTATAGTTATAATTTTTTGTATGGAATAGGCACACAATCTATACAAATTTTTCACATTCACTGGCTTATAATTTAAGTAATTGTAATTAATTGGTGTCCTTGAATTACCCGGTTGACAGGGTGATTCCCCCGACAGTTGATGTGATTACATAGTGAAAATTTGTGTATTAATTAAAAGTTTATTGCTATTAATATTGTATTAAACTATATAATTATCATTATAATCATGTTTGACTAATTACACATAATTTACACACACACCTGACCTCATTTTAAGGAAAAATAACTTAACACAGTTACTACTTTCAAAATTTTATACAGAAATATTTTAAAAAGTATTTTTAGACAACTGCCAATATTTATTATAAACTATCTTACATTTGAAAAGTGGTGCAATTTTAGTACAATTAATAAGCTTTACTTTAAAAAATTTTAATCAACCAATGTTGTAATTATTTGATTTGTTTAAATTGACTGTAAAGTAGGACTAGGATCAGCTGGTATCTCCAGTTATTTCTGATTGGTCTATAGTTTCATATATAGTATATTAACTTTTTCTGCTAAACTGTAATAATTATCCTGTGGAAATAAGTTAAATCTTTCACATTTACTGAACCTGACAACACTCCACATTACTACCTTCTGCATCAACTATCTATAGTTAACAAGATGATAAAAATATTATTCTGAAATGTTCTCTAATGAATCTTTTAAAATAAAAATAATTTATAATAACACCAATTAAAAACAAATTTATTTCACATAAATATATAAATAGTGCAATGTCCTGGAATTACAAGGAATTACTCAAGCAGTTTAAATGTTTCCAGTAAAGAAATTCTAGAAAAAGGGATTAAACCTCAGCAGTGAGGACCATCTTACTAAAAAGTAACCAAAACTCAGACTGTTACTTTACAGAAATTTAACAAGCAGTTTGAAAAGTATTTTTTTCACAAATTAAATTTTTAATTAACTATAAACTGAGTTATAAACCTTAAAGTTGATAGAGGTAAGATATGTTTTTTTTTTTATTATTATTTATAGCTGGAAAAGCTTTTAAAAATATGAAACGCCAGTGTTCAGGAATTACTTTGGAAACTTGGTGTCTGTAAATTATCCCAGTCAATCCTAAATCTAATAGATATTCTAATGTACAATTTAAAAATATTTTATTGCAAGTGTTAAAATATCTTATTCTGGTGTACTTTATGAATAACAATATATAATTACCTTTAGTTTCAAGAATATCTAGTTTTAGAAGTTTCACAAAAAAATTCTTTGGTTTCTAAGTTGAGCCTAACATTATTTATAGGCTCAATAAACCACTCAGTGCTAAAAAATTTTAATTTTTTTTAAAAGTAAAGTGTCTACATCAAAGAATCGTTTTATGTTTCTTAAAAATTTCTGAATATTTACAAAACATAACAATCATTACTATTAATGCCCGAAGTAAGATGGGCAGTATGATAAATTCAATGGCATTTATCAATGAGTATTTATCATCACTTTTCCCAAAGTATGGGGGCATTATTATCAATACCCTCAATACCCATCATTTGTGTTTAAAGGTAGGGACAATCCATAAAAGTGCCCTCCTCACTGGATCCTTAATTGAGTATGAAACACAACATTACAAACCATTTTCTTTTTCAATAAAAAACCCTTTATATTTTTCCTTTCAGACCCTATGAAAAGTCTACTCACTGTCATCTACTGCCCACACTAGGGATATTACTTGTTGATATATTAATAGAATTGTATGATACTAGATTTTTAATTTTGCAGAGTTTACAATATTTGAACATACCTTTGCATTATTCTGTTAACACTTCTTTTATTCCTCCTCTTTCAGGATATCATTGGTGGATTAGCCTTCGTAGCTGTGCTCATGACTGTGATTTTGCCATTCTCGGATTTTATTGACCATTATCAACTGACGAACCCCTACTCCCCTCTGGTGACCATAGCATTCATGCTCTTCCTTCAACTGATCTATCCCAAAACCGAACGCTGGACACCGGCCAGAGGAGACACTGCCGTCATCATGGGAACCGGAACCGGATTCGCACTTGGCTGCTGGCTCAACTACAGTCTAGGTGTCATCCGAGGTCCAGCCATCCCTCCCCCCTACATGATCAATTGGCCTGGCTACAAGGTGTTTGGCCTCGCGTTGCTGAGAGCCATCATTGGAATATCATGCATCGTTGCAACCAGAGCATTTTTCAAAAATCTTTCACATGCTGTGTTTTGTTTTATAATGAGAGTTGACTCCAGTGACCTAAAATCAAAACAAAAAATACTCGTTGAAATTCCTTCAAATTTTATTTCATATACTGCTATAGGATTTGTAATTACGTATATATCCCCTTTTGTCTTCAGGTTGTTATGCATAGAGCGAGAAACAGCATTCACTGAAGTGTAGACACTTCTTTTGCTTTTTCTCTCAAACTCTATATTAAAAATTTAGTACATTACATACTATGAAAA
Organism: Tetragnatha montana; assembly: GCA_963680715.1. Classification (NCBI taxonomy): domain Eukaryota; kingdom Metazoa; phylum Arthropoda; class Arachnida; order Araneae; family Tetragnathidae; genus Tetragnatha; species Tetragnatha montana. The sequence continues at coordinate 35,466,542 of OY796685.1, forward strand.
TGGTATCTTATGAAAGTGCTTTGACAGTTGATTTATTATTGATTGCATTAAATTAAAAGGTAGATTGAAATTGTGTATTAGTTAAATGTATATTTTACATGCCTGTTGAAATATAATTTCAATTATGCTCATTATTTTAGTTACAAGTTCTAAAAACAACTTTTTATAAGCAGTGTTTCTTTTCAATCATAATTAACATCTGTCTTCACTAAACTCAACTTACTTCACATAATTTACAACTAGCACAGCTAACTGCATTTAAAGTTCATGTGTAGCATTTTTAAAGTAAAATAATTGAAATTCTGAAATTTTTCCCCTTGATATTTATTTATATTTTTATCTGGAAAACAGGTAAATGCATATAATTTTACTGTATTCAAACTCAAATAAATTTCATTAACAACATAGCTTTGACCTGACTTCTTTATAAAGTATCCTAACTGATCTAACTAGTTAGTAATATAACTTTCTAAATTAATCTCTGTAAGTTCCTTCCTTATAACCTTTTTTATTATAACTTAAAAAATGGTATATAGTTTTTCAATTGGCTGTGATTTAAAGCTAAAACTCCATTTCTACCTTAAAGCTTCAACCATCCGTACTTGTAAATAGCTGATTCAGTGCCTTTTAACTATAATATGTAATCTGTATTTGAATGGAACTTTAAGTAATTATGTTTTTATTTTATTTGCAGCATTGTGAAAGAACATTTTAAGGAGAAATTAAAATTCCTTAACTACTAGAACTCAGGCATTATCTTTGACAAAATACTTGAAGGCCGTATATTCATAATAATCATAAATGGTATCAACACTTTTTTTTTCATTGTGTGCCCAAAGATAAAATATTTTTCTATTATTTATCTGTTTCAAATCACTTAAATTCTACCCCGGTGTAGTGACCTATCAGGCAGTCCCCATCTCCGTTTCATTAGTATTCTCCCAAGGGGCTAATGCGAATTAATAAACTTGCATATTTCTCTGTTTTAGCAAGTCATTTTTAGCTAACTTGTCAGATTTTTCTATGAATTAAAAGCATAAAGTAATGTTTACTAACACAGTTGATCTCGTAAAAACTTGTGATTGTATTTTAAGAAATTTGTTGTGACAAAATAGCTGTGTTACTCAGCTAAGAGAAAACTTCATACTGTTTTAAACTTTAGAGATTTTTTAAAAATAGCTTTTATGTATGTTAATTTAGTGATATTGTTTGGATATTTTGGCAATATTATTCAAAGTGCCTTCAAGAAAATTATTTAATTATTTGCACACATTTAAGACATAAAGGGGAAATTCAGAGGAAACCCACAAACATTTTCATTAAAATTTCCTGTTCACCCTAAAAGCTGGAAAAATAAAACTATGTATCATTAGCTTTAAGCTTTATCATAAGCCCTGATAGTAGAATTTTCTGTATCAACACCGGTTTCAGAAGCCAAACTTTATCTGCAACTCTAAACAATGCAGGGCCAAACTTATTCTAATAAATAACTAGTGTCATTTTAGAGCAAAATTCCCATTTTAAGATATGCAAAATAATAAATAATGCACATTATAATTAGTATTGCAATTTTTATTTTAAACTGTTAAAAAATATTTATACTTAACAGTTTAAAATTGAAATTGCAGTTAATGAAGTGAAAAGCTATACCAGAAGGTAACTTAAAAACAATTAAATCTTTCAAAAACTATTTATCACATAACTTGATGAAGACAAAGTAAGCATTAATCATATAGTTCTCCATGAACATCCAACTGGATACATAAAATATTTTTTGCAAAACTGTAAATTAATCTGTAACTTTCAAGAGAAATTTGCTGCCATGCTGCATGATTTCTACTATGGGGTCTTATGTTTTAAGTAGTAAAGACACAATACAACTGATATATTTAAGGAATTATGTTTAAACCTTGGAAAGTTACCTTTCTTTTTTGAAAAATTGGTGGAAAATAATGCAACTCTCCCTAAATTACCTAACAATATAACTTATAAAATTGTATTAAACAATATAGATTTGTAAGTTTATTTTGATAGCCTATAGAAAGTGATATGATCAACTAAGTGTTAAATGCATGTCAAGTCCAGTATTTTGAATTCCCCTTTGTAAATCTCATACCTTACAAATGATGTTCACATGAGTCAAACTTCCCTGGGAAAAGATGAGTTAAGCTTTTTTTTACTACCTTGCTTCCCTTACATAAAAAGCGAGAAATATGCATAGGTGATTTCTCTCCTAATCTTTTTCCTTGTTTTTAAAACTACCCTCCCTTCTCATAATGTCTTTTGTGCCCCATTATCAAGTAGTAAGACTAATCAGGTGATCAAATGAGTGTGCATATGAACAGGTTCATAATCAGCTACCCAAGAAGTCTTTAAAAATCCATTCGCTTTTTATTTCCCCTGGTAGATTGCTTTGCCATATGAACAGCACTACAGTTAGTATAGGTCAATGGTTCCTAATTCTCATAACCCTGCATTTAAAATTAAACTGAACCGTCTATGTAATAACTATTGCCCTCTGCAGTATGTTAAAGTTTGTTGGTTAAAAATTATTTTTATAAATTTAAGTAATAATAAAAATGAATGGTATTCTATTACATTTTAATTTTGTCACTGCTAAATAATTAGCAATACATCTAGCTAGTTTTTTTGCAACTCAAAAAATACTGCTAATAATTTAAAGATGACTGTTACAGACTCTAATTCAACTACTACCAAATAGTCAGTCACCTGAATGACTCTTAATGCTTAATTTAATGCACTCTTATTTCAACATTTTATGTGTGCTGCTGAGCCTTTTTTATGGAACACTTACTAGACTCTAGACCCCCTTGTCTGTGGATCACCATTAGGAACCACTGGTATAAGTAAAAATGAAGATAAGTTGATCTGATGCTCTTTGATTATTCGAAAATTTACAAAAGAGGCACTCACAGAACCCTTTTGTACTTAGAACTATATGTTACCCACTTAAAAATATTGTGTCAATTTAGATGAAAATCATGCTGAAAATGTCATAAAAAGCTACATTTTTAACTAAACATGTACATTTGGAGGGGACTTAAAAATACTTTAGGGTGGTTATCCCCCGATGCAAAAATCTAGCTATGGGCCTGACAATTCTATATATGCTTCTGATCCTTACTGCCATGTACTTTTACTTTAACCACACTTAAGTCATGCTTTTATTAACTCAGTAATTTCATTTGCCTTAAATAACTGCCAATATATTGAGCTCGGTGATTAAATACTTTTTAATAATTTTAAAACTATTTTTTGTCTTTCCTTTATTTCAAAGTTATAATATTCAAATTTATTTGTGAAACTCTTTGAAAAGTGTACTTGTTTGTTATGTTTTTGAAATGTTATTTTCTATTTCTAGCTCCTTTCCATCCAGCAGGTTCTGGATTGTAAAAGTTACTTGAAAATTGTTTTAGTGTTATTATTTATAATTATAATATATTTTTGATTAAATCTCATGGTTATGAACTGTTAGCATGTTTTTGATTCTACTCTGCTTTGAAAATTAAGATTGCTTTTTTAATTATTTGTTTAGTAATTTTTGAAAAGGAAACTTGACCACATTTCATTTTATATTTGAAAGTGTTATGTCTGTTATTTTTAAAATATGTGTGTATTTTAGAGATTGCATTATTTCTGGGGGTTAAATTTTTTGGTTTTTGTTTAATAAAGCTTGCTCAATTTTCATGCTTTGTTGTTATTTATTTTTGTTGCCTTAATTATAGTTGAAGATTTCTCTCCACCATTTAATCCCATGGAAAGAATGGTAAAGTATGTTCATGATTCTTTATTTGTGAATTCATCATTAATTGTTAAAGTATATTTAACGTGGTAAAACCTAAACTATTCCCAGTTATTTCTTAAAAATTTTATAATAGGGTGGAGCATAAATTCAAAAGTCTGTACAGTGGAAGCTCTTATAACGTAATTAATCCGTACCGAGTTTTTTGTCGCTATAAGAGCAAACTTCGAGTGATACACTCGAGTGTAGAATATCACTCGTTTAAAAGCAATAAACTCGTTAAGCTAAACTATCAATTTTGATGCTTTTCGGGAAGGTGGACTCGATTCCCTCAATGATGTATTTTTAGTAGACTAATTTTTCTTATCCTGAAAACGATATTATTGGGATTTAGAACATAGTTCGAATCATCCAATTGATCTTTCCTCACTTTAAACAATTACAATTTTACGAAGTCTTGATACTCCCAATTTCATGTTATATTACCTTATTTTTTGCTTTTATTTTAATTTATATAAAGTTTAAGATCAATATTTTACAGAGTATAAATATTTGCTTTTTAAATTTTGATTTTGATATTAATTTATTGCATAGCTTAGCTTCCTTAGAAAGGTCTGATGCTTAACAAAATTTATTACATCAATTTCACCTTCATCTGCATGCAATTTGAAAAATTTATGTCTTGAATATAAGTCAAAAAATTGGAAATAAAGAAAGATAAATGAATACGCTAATAAATTTAAAGTCTAAAATCAACAAGGACATTAGGTAGCGAAAGGTTTCGTTTGGGATTGTAGCCGGTTACCCCGGGCGAAAGCAAGCAAGAAGAAGATGCGATCGTTACTTGGTGCTGTTTGTCATACTCTGATATTAGTTTATTGGCTAATTCTTGTGTGACGCACACAAATCGATCCAGAAAAGTATTCGATAAGCTGAATCGATTCGAAGATTAGTCTTTATAAGAGCACAAAAGTGCTCTTATAAAGACTAATTTTTGGGTCTTTATAAGAGAGTATTTTTATAAGAGCAGGTCGCTATAAGAGCTTCCACTGTATTTAGATAGCAACAAAAAGTTGCCTTTTAGTACCAATAACACATGAAAGATTTTTGAACAACTCCATCTGGGCTCTACAAGACTTCAGGTTTTCATACCTAATTTTTATCGTCATTTTGTTCGTAATTTTATTTCCTTTAAAAGATGTGCTTTGATTCCCTTTGAAAAAATTTTGTTGCCTTTAAGGTGCTAAAAAATTTCTACCAAATTTCACATTTGAATTCAATTTTAATCATGAAGAAATAAAATAAAATCCAGCAAAATTTTAATTGGTCCCTTAAAATATAGTACAAGAACAATTAACTCATGAACAATTCATAAAATCCCATGTGGATGTTTATCAATTCAAAACCCAATGAGAAAATTCATATTTATTCAAGAAAAAACAACATTTAATGACTTTCAGTACTAATTCTAATAGAGCTCCCAACTTCCAGATTAATGCATATTGAATTGACAATTTCTAATTTTCCTAACAGTTATCTTCATACTTCATTCTTTTAAAACATTAATCTAGATGTTAGAATATAAAGAAATGAAATAAGAAAAAGTTTAAGAAATATTAAGGAGAAATAGCCAATTCAATATGACATTAATCTGAAATTTAAAGGATTTTATGAACTTTTATGTTTTGAGGAGTGTTTGAAAACTAACTAAAATTTTATTAAATTTAAATTTTTTTGTTTGAAATTTATTTCAAATTTAAAAGTTCAACTTTTAACGTTCAACTTTAACAAGTTCAACTTTAAAAACATTATACCAACTTAGTTGGTATAATGTTTTTAGAAGTTGAAAGCAACAAAATTTAAGGTTTCAAAAATTTGTAACAACTTTTTTTTTTTTTGAAAAATTTATTTTTTAAATTTTGAGATGCTTTACCCAGGTTAATTTAGTTCTTGAGTGTTTAGCTTTTAAATGTGTGCAGGCGAAACAACTTTACAAAACTTCTTATTCACATTAAAAAATTATTATTTCTGAAAGAGGGGTGATAAAAAATGAAACCTGGAACATTGTGTCCATAACAATAGTAGTTTATTAGACATCAGCCCAGTGTGAAGGTTTTATCATGGTGATTTGGTCGTTTTAAAAAAAATACCAACATCTCAAACTGGATCCGCACTGTGGGAGGGTACGAAAAATATCAGAAAAATCTGAAAAAATTATCCTATGATATAGTGGCCTATATGCAACTTTTGCAACCCCTTGCATTTTGATTGGACCGCTTTTGCTTTTTTTTTTTCGATCCAACTTTTATACAATCGTGAATTTTATATTTCCCGTTATCATACATAAACCAATTCACAGGAAATCCCTTAGTATGAACGTGCTGCCATCTACAATACTAGTTGTAAAACTTAACATGTAGAAAATATAAGCAATTTTTTTTTCAGGGTTGGTGTTCCGTCGTAGTTTAAAAAATGTAATAATAATACTGTAGATAACATTTACAGAAATAGTTTTTAGATTTTATCCCTAGATTTCTTATTTAAAAAAAATTAATTAGCCAATAATAAGCTCTTTTTATTTTTGTTCTTTAATTATTCATTATTATTTTCATTGTCCTTTTTATTGAATTTAATTAAAGAACATTTATAGGGTCTTTCAAACAAATTTAATTTCAGTATTTTCAGTAAAACCATTTGTTCAATTAGCTAATTTTTACTGCAGGTATTTTAAATATACCCACTTGGTTAAAAAAAAAATTGACGATATTAATAAAATAGAATTTATTATCTTTGTATTTATTTTTATTTTGAAATAATTGAAAAAAAAGTGGACAAAGGGCTTGAAGTACGCGTAGAAATCAATATTATCTTTAATTTTTTTTATTTATTTATCTTTGCTGTCAATCCACTGACAAGACAATAGAAAAGCAAAAAGACTGGCCTAACCTCAAAAGGACTGCATCAAAATAATTTTCAGTAATTTTCCCTTTAATTGCGTGTATACTATTTAAAATCCATCAAAATTAATTCATCAGGGGATTTTTTTTCATAATTTTTTTGGTTGAATGCAATATACATCATTTAATTATAGAAAAATTAAAATACACAGTCATAAGTCAAACCTGGATAAGTGGAATTCCTCGACAAGTGGAACGAAAGTGTCAGTCCCTTATCAGTTATATCAATCGATCGGATTATATTGTTGTTTCTGATGTCACTTGGATTCTTGGAATATCTAAGCTCCATCCACAAAGCGTACCGGAATTAAGGTAAAGGGGAGCGGCTCCTGTGCACACAGGGTGGGATTATTATCCAATTAGGTTATATCCCAAATTTGACAAAAATTGAACATTGAATTTTTCTTGAATTAAATTGGCCAATCAAGGAAGTTTAACTTTTTCAGTAGTGTACCGATCCTTTTTTACCCATTATTCTCACAGTAAACAATAAGATAAAAACCAATAATTTTAATTCTTTAAATCAAGGGCGTATATAAGGGGTCCGAAGCCCCCCCCCCCTGAAATTCGGACTAGGTGGACAAAAACAAGTTAAAATACTGTTAACTCAAGGTACTTCAAGTATATTTACTCAAGTACCTTGGACAAGTCCAAGGTACACCACTTTTCTTGTGTTCAAGGTACTACATTACTTGATCATTTACTGAAGAATGTCTAATCAAATCACCATGTTCAGTTCACCCCATCCCCATTTTAAGCTTAATACTATTATAGCTGAAAGAATATACTTTAAATTATAAAATTCACAGTAAAACAGAATCTGTATTTTTTAAACTACTATAACTTAGAAACCGAAATTTAAAAAAAAAATTACTATTGATAGGGGAAATCAGTTTTAAACCTGTATTATCTCAGATTGTAGACTTTTTTTAGAAGTAATTTAGCTAGACTTGGATAACTGAGGTACACTTAAGTCCAGGGTACACGTACACAACCTTCCACTAATTTAAGTATGTATATTAAAATTTTTTTACTAAAAAGCTTCCACTAAGAGAATGAAAGTTTATCCCATTTTTCTTAATTTTGTTTTGTGATTTTAATGCTTTTGATGTCCTAAAACAAAATGTAGACATTTATAGTTTTTGGTTTTAAAAATATCGCGTATCCAGTCCCCGTTAATGGTTTCCAAGAAAAGTTACGAAATACTATTTTTTAAAGTATCTTCTCCCATAATCGCCATTTATATAGAATAAAAAATGAAAAGGAAGCACTAATAATTTTCCTTTCACAAAATCTTCAAAAAATATTCCTCCTCGCTTTAAAACCTACCCAGGTACTTTCACGTTTCGACACCTATTAACAAAATAAAATCCCTGATAAAGTAATTCGCGAAAACACATTCATCCCCGTTTGAAGCGGTGTTTTACCCTATAATTTTATTCTTGAAAAAAAAAAAACCCTCTGAAAATCGGAAGATTAATAAGAGAAAAGATACCATGCCGAAGATGAACAAAAAAAAAAAAAACACCAGGAAAAAAAGAAAGAAACCAAGAAAGGGTTTCATTTCTTTTTTTTTTACTCCTGGAATATGATACTCTCGATTTCTCCAGAGTAGCTCCCCCGTTTTGTCCTTTTTAAGAAGGAAGAGATGATACCTGCCCAATTACTTAAGTGGTAATAAACAAATGGGTTTTCCGGGAATTTAGGTTCTATTGTGGTAAGACCTATTTTCCAGGAAAGGTAGTTTCTTTGGGCTTTTTCTTGATGCCGGGATATTTTTGTTTTGGTTTTTCAATTGCCAAAACTAAAATTTCCGAGGAAATTCCTAGTCACCCACTCGTTTCTACCATTGAGTAATTTCCTGGAATAGGACGGAGGATACATATTCCTATTCTTTTAAAAATTCTCGTCTTTTTTCGTTGATGCTTTGTTAATTTAATCAACTTAGATGGAAAGTTGATACTTTAATCCACCTAAATGTCTTTTCTATACATTTTTGTATTGTATACCTCCTCCCAAATCTTTGAAATAGTAGGAAAGCCGAAATCTTACGCTATTATAGTATTTAAAAGTGTTTTCAAGAGGGATTATTATAAAGTCATTGTTTGTGTTGTTTATGATCATCTCCATCTTGTTTTGAGATCAAGCACACAAACCGGAAAATATATGTAATCCAATCCATCAATCCATCCATCTGGTTCTTAGATTTTTTTAGCAATTCTGAATATCTTACTCTTCATCTAGCTAAAAAATATATAAATAAAAAATATCGCAATAAATAGCTTTGCTTAAAAAGTTTTTTTGCTTTTTAAATAAATTTGAAGACGTTGGTATTAAAACTCTCCGGAGGAATTATTTGACAGATTTTGACAGCACCATCGCGGTTATCACACCCTTGAGTAACAGGATTTTATTCTTGTTTTTTGTTTACAATAGATAAAATAGTTGATTTGGTGAACTCAAAAAACTAATTAAACACATTTCTCAAAATTGAGAAGCTTTGGTTTTGCAACCACATGGCCCGATTTAGAAAATTTGGTACAACAAGCACAACACGCAATAAAGGGACCAGCCCCAAGTGATTTTTCACACATTTGCTCCGTATTTGTGATTTTAAATGATATTTACTTTTTTAGTAATGATTTGGTATGATTTTTATTTTTCAAAACTTTTGAAATATACTGCAACTTGGATAATTCGAAGCTAATGGGACGATGGGACCAATGAAAACTTCGAATTAAGAAAGTCTTATCTTCTACCTGTAATTTCAGATTCACTGAATGATTAAAAAATATACTTTCGATCTATTAGCAACCTTTTCTATTCGGGAATTGTTAAATTCGGTTTTGCTAAGACATGGTAAATGTTCATTCTGAAACTCTTAGGAAAAGTCACGACACTCCTTTTGAGATTCCGGTGATGGCTTTCTAAAGATGAATGGAAAAAATTGTTATAATTTCAAAATTTTGTGAGGAAAAACTTCGAATCATCTACGATTTTTTTAAAACATTGTTTTAATTAATAGAAAGTTCAAGGGGCCAAGAGAAAACTTGCGAATCATCCATGACTTCGAACTAAAGACGTTCGAGTTATGTAAGTTGCCATGTAATTGAAAATACATTCCCGAAAATATGATAAGTTATTCTAATGTTAAATTTTAGATACTTATTAGAATTCATGGGGCTTCTAGGCCCTAATGGTAAAGCAGGGTCTGTTTGCAACTAGACGACGCAACTCATCTGTTTGCCAAACCATGCGATGATACATTGTAACAGATGAATATCCGTGGCAAACAAAACCTTTAGGGGCCAACAACACGCGAACAAGCAGAACGACAACAGAGCGAGGACCGTCACAAAAGATGCTCGGGATAATGTAAACGTAAATGCTGTCAGAGAGCACCCGCGTAAAAAAACTCCTTTCAAATGGGACCGCGACAAGATGTCGCCCCATATTGTCCGTGAAATTTTATTTTGCGGCGGCACAAAACGGCACCCCGGTGGGATGGGTGCCCCCTACAGCTCCCGGGCCCAATTACGGGGGGCCCAGGGCTTGTCAAAAAGATCAGTTCGCCCGTTGGTTGCCCATTTTGCGTCTCCCATAGACTCTGGGGCACCCCTCTGCAATGCTCCCAATCGGCAGCCGCAAGTGTAATCCCGCTTTTGTCGGAGGATGAGTGGAAAAATTATGCGCATTGGGATGAAGGGGTGAGCTAAGCGCATTAAAATCAATGAGGTGTTATTCCATTGGGTTGGACTGGCATTATCCTATTTGTTTTGGCGATGGAGAGTGCGCTAAGCTGGGCTTTTAACACTTTTGAATGGATATACTATATACTGCGATGTGTACGCTTTGATATGGTTCATTACCTGACGCACTCATAAAATATCCTTCGTTTCAAAGGATAAGCAATTAACACTCTATAAACCGGGATATAAATTATTTCATATTTTACAGAAATATTTTGATAAAAATATTTTGTAAAAAAAAGGAAGACAATCTAAATGTAAATTAACAAAAAGTCATATTGTCTTTTGCATGATACTAATTCCATTTTGGCTATTTTGAGTTATTATTTATTGACAACCAATGTTAAAAATTTGGTACCGGATCCCGTGAAATAAACGGTTTGGGTGGGAAAAAAAACACCATAGAGAACTTCTGCCGCTGCTATTCCTATTTTGGCTTCGTAGAAAATCCATAGGTTAGTTTTTTCGCACCTCCTAAAAAGTTGGGGACATTGAGTAATGTCATGCTGGGCCTTAAGCAACGATAAAGAGTTAATGTGTAATTAACTAAAGTAATTATTTAAATTGAAGTAACGAAGCAACCGAAGTCTGGTTCAACCAACACTGATGATGTTGCACGCAGTGAGTCAAAAAAACGTCTGAAACTTCCAATCATCCTTATTTTGATTTCATTAATTTTAAAATTATTTGTAATTACATTTAGCACCTACAGAACAAAATATAACTTACCGTACTGTTTTGTTTAGAATGATAATATATGATAGCAGTCCGTTTTTGTTTCTTTATATTCTCTCCGACGAATTTCACAATGCAAGTCACTGAACATATATTTTTTCCAAGCATTCCACCTTCTCTTTTTGTTGTGTCATCCCCGATAATCTGAAAACCGTTAAATATTAGGATCGTACCTATTCTCCACAGTCACTTACCTAGGAGTGCACCTTAATTCCATGACCCTAGGAGACGTTGGTTGTAAACAAAAATTGTTAAACGCAATTTTAAAACACCCTGTATATTACAGCATAATGCATGGTGTTATTCTTTTTAACCATCTATTTTCCAGTTTTTTGTTATATTATTCTGTTCTTGAAACAATTAACCTTTTTTTTAACGAGAGACATAAAAAACTTGAAAGAATAAAAAAAAATTCCGTAAGTAAATATTTTTTGTAACTAGAGTTATTATTTTGTAAAAGTGCTTCACTGAACGTCTTAAATCAAAAGAAAGAGCACGCAAAAGGAGTAATTTTTGTTTTGTTGTTTGGTAGTTTGTTTTGTTGCAAGGTAGCTTAAATACGTATTTCCTGTACATGTATTTCACTGCGGTAACACTTTCACTACAGGAAAGCAATGATTGGTTATCTGTAAATGTTGTTTTGTTGCACTAAGGCTCTTGTGGAAGGAAAACATGTTTGTGTTTCATTCGTATCCATGCATGTATTGTTTGAATTACGGAGAAACAAGTTATTTTAAAAGTTCTTTTTGTTCACGCCTCAAGGTTTCCAATACTTCAGTATTCCTTTTATAAAATTAGACTAATTAAAATTTCTTTTTATTATTATTAATTGTACAGAAGAGTTTGAAACGGATGAACAGAGTTTTAAGAGTAATAAGCGGATATTTGTTGCAACTTTAAGTAGTAAATCTCATAATAAATAATAAGTAGTATAGCTCATGGGAAATACACACACCGAGTTTAAAATTAAGCTACCCGGTTTTAAAATATCTTAAAAAAAAACAGAATAAGAAAATATAGTAAAGAGGATGAGAATTTGTGAAAAATATGTATACAATTATATTTAGTTAATTATTTTCTCTTTTTAAAAAATTGAATTTTTGAACTTTACAAAACTAAAATTGGAAATAATTAAAATTATACATTTTTCTAAGAAATCTTTGTTTTTTTACTTTTTTTGGGGGGGGGGTTAACCTTTATTATTTGTATTTACTTGAACAAATATCTTCTTTTTGCGGTGAACTTGCCCTCGTAAGACAGTTAAAAAAAGAAGAACGCCACATTTGTCTCTAATTTCTTCCTACTAAATAATACTTCCAATCATATCGATACGACGATGGGAAAGAATATTTGTCCAAACGATACGTAATTGAACCATCAACTCAAAATTTTTGGTTTTTTGAACAAATCTCAAGAAAAGGCCCACCGCCGGAGGATCCCATCCCAAACAACTCTTCAAAAACCGTCGCACGCGCTATCGTCTGCACAAACATCCCGGTGCCGTGATGTCCTCCCCAGTATTGTGTCCGTGTCCCTTTTCTGGCTTGTGGGAACCCCCCTGACCGTAAAAGCCTTCGCACCTCTTTGTCAGGCCCACAATGACTACAAGCGACCATTCAGCACGGATAATGCACTACCCAGGAGTACATTGAAAATTTTTTTTATTGTGGGTGCACACCCCCTTTTGAACGATCCCCCTCGTGTCGATGAAAGGTATTAAGGGATTTTTTTTCTCTTTTCCATCTCGGTTAGTTTGATTGGTTGAGTGGATTTTAATTTGATGGGTTTTGGTTTGATGGGTTTTGGGGTTGATGTTTCTTATGGGTAGTAGCAATTTGAGCGGGGAAAACCTGTTCAGTTATAAGAAAAATGTAAATTAATGAGTAAATAATGTGGTTGGAATAAAGGGGCGTAAGTCACACCAACTTAAGGGGAGTCGGTACCTTGTATACCCATAATGTTAAATTGACAGGGTTTTTATGTTCTTTTTTCTCAGAAACTAATAAAAATAAGTCGGAAATTTTTTTTTGGTGATTAAATACTCTGATCTTTAAATTTATCAGAGCCTTTATTTAAAGTACTTTTTTTTTAAAAAATAAATTACTGAAGGTTACTTAAAATTTTTCCATTTTGGCTATTTTTTCACCGAAAAAAGTCCGCTACATAAAATATTTTTAGAAATATAACAAAAGCTCCTGTTAAAAGTTGCATTACCATGTAATGAACATGTTGTAAAAATTTCATAAAAATATATTCAGTGGATTCTGAGAAAAAGGTACACGAGTATTGGAAAATACACTTTTGAGAAAAACACATTTTTATGAAATCAACTTGCTTACTTAATATAGGCCTGCTCCATACCGTTTTATAAATTTACCCACTTCTAGTTATCGGAAAGTAAAAACCAATACATCGTTGGAAAGCTCTTGATTTGTAGTACTTAAATCAATCAAAATAATAAAAATTGATTTTTTGAAAGTTTCAAGGTACCGACTCCCCTTAATTTCGTGGCCTTATAGTTGAGAATGATGGAAGATAGTTTTTTTTTTGTGAGGGAACTTGTTCATATGGAGAAGAGATTTTGGAGGATAGAAGAAGAACCGTTATTTTTTTTACACACACAAAAATGCACCTTAAAAACTAGGAAAAAAACGTAGAGTACAATAACATAGGGTGCTTCAAAAGTCCCTTTCACGGCTTTTATTTGGAAGTTGGAACCAACGTCTCCTAGGGTCACGGAAGTAAGGTACTTTTTTATTTTGCCACTAGGGGTGCTGTAAGTCATCTCAATAGATTCTTCATGGTCACTTACCTAGGGGTAGACCTTACTTACATGACCCTAGGAGACGTTGTTTCCAAACTAAAGCCGTAAAAGGGACTTTTAAAACATCCTGTATTATAAAAAACATAAGCTGCCCAAGGGTCAAAGACCCATTGGGCAACATATGGGAATTTACATACATATTAAATATGAAATATCTAAAAAAAATGAAATGAGAAAAATATATAAAGGCGCCCCTATATTAGAGTTAAGGGGGGGGCAAGAAAAAATTATTGGAAAGTCAGTCAATCTTTTTTTTTTACAAAAAATTTGAAGGATACGGTTATTATTTATAAATTGGCAACATGTAACTATTAGTACTGCAGTTTAAAATATAACTTAATAGACCAAAATGTGTAGGTTTTATTTTAATTTTCTTAACTAAGTTTATTCGTATTTGTTTTAAAAATTATTTCGATTTAGTTGGGCTTTTATCGAAAAATTTCCGACACAAAAATAGAAATTTCTTACTAAATTGAGTAAATTCTCTATGATTCAATGTCTTATCTGTCAAACAAAATTTCAGGCAAAACAGAGCTGTTTTGGAGATTTACCGTTCATTTAAACACTTTCTATGGAAGGGGTTGAAAACCCCCCAAATACTTCAAATACTTTGATTTTCTGGAATACTCTCTGGTCAAGAACTCTCACCGAATCTACAGTTTTACGGAGAAATGTTTGTTATGAGAACAGGAAGAGAGAACAGGAGTTGAGGAGAACAGGGAGTATGAGAACAGGAAGTACACCCCAGGGTGGACTTACATGAATTTAAAAAGACTTTTGAGTCCAAAATTTGAATTTTTTAAATGAGACTTTCAAATGAAAATTAATTTTTATGTTCAAGGGAAAATATTACATAAACCTAATATTACATAAGGGGGGCCGCCCCCCCCCCCTTGCCTGCATGTATGGGCGCCCTTGATATAACGCCCTTCAGTATTTTCTGTTATAAAAAATGGAAAGAGCATTTTTTTTAAGTATCTAATGTTAAAATATAAAGCTTTAACAATTTTTGAAACTTGAAAGGGGATTTCTCGGATTTTAGGTTGTCAGGTTAAGTAAAAAGAGTTATATAATTTAGGTAATAAATAAACATAATTCTTATGAAAAATTTCTTGCCTTACTTTAGGGACTACATATAATTTTTTGATCGTTAATTGTAAGTTATATTGTTATTCAGAGCTTTTATAAAAATATAATTGCTCTGTTTAAATGGGATATTGCCGAACTAAATCAAGAGCCAAGAAATAATCCAAATTTCTGCTCCTCAATTTATTTTTTACTTGCACCACTTTTATTCAACTGAGATCAAATTATTTTCCAAAATTGATTTTGATTTGTTGAGTGAATTTTAATTTATTCGATTTGGGTTGAGATATTTTAATTAAGCATGCATTTGAATCTTGCAACGTGATAAAAATAGAATATCAATCCTCACATTCGTGGAATAAAGTTTAACTGTAATAAAAAAACCAGAAAGAGACAAGTAAAGGTATTGTATTACTTAATCTTAAAATTTAATGGTTAATGAATAATTAACTTTAGAGGTAATTAACTTCTTGGGAAAAGGCTCTTTTCCTTCAAAATCGTATCCTTATTTGTAACTAGTAGATAATCCTGATTTTCCTGACGGCTTTTGGATAAAGCTCAAAGCAAAAGTAAACTTGTATGATGTTAGATAACGGTATCTGTATTTTGTTTTGACAGGAGGGGTAAGTTTTAAAAAGCAGGGATGCAGAAAATGTTTTTACTTCCAAGATTTCCCCCAATCCATAAAAAAATTTCCCCAAAATTTTAAAAAGTGATAAAGACCTACAAAATTTTAAACTGTCGTCGGTATCAAAAATATGTTACAAAGTTCTATTTTTAAAATTCCCTTGAATGGTTGAGTTCACCAATATCTGCATCATTTAATTGATATAAGCTTCAGATTCTCTTGAAAAACTTGCCACCATTACCTTCTTTGATAGCTGTGTGGGCAGTCCTGCCTACCCTGAGCTCAATCTTTTCATGCTCTTCTTTTATTTTCTTATCTTTAATTTTTAATGCTCTGCTGAAATCACTGCACCATTTGTGAGCACTATAGTATTTCAGATAATCAATTAAATGGTCTTTGAAATTTCCAAATTTTTGCTTTGATTTTCCTGAATTAATTGTGGCTCCTCAGGTAAGGAAAACTGACCAAATAAACTAGTTTTCCAAATTGCTATATCTTTGGTAACATTTTTATGGTGAGCTGAGCAATACAAGAAATGCATTTAATCATTCCTGCTTCCTCAAGAGTAGTTACGCCTTTCATCGTAGCTTCTGAAATTTTATTACTGTACTGAAATTGAATTCAATAGTGTACTTTTCCACAAAATTTCCCCAGATGGCTAAAATTTCCCCCGATCCTAGATCGCCGGATCGGACATATTCTGCATCCCTGTTAAAAAGAAGATAAGAGCACCCACCGGAAATCCACCCACAACATAGATATGCAGGAAGTTTATCTTTAAAGAGGTACCGTTTCCGGAAGTTGACCACATGTTTGACAAGTGGACATAATTAGGGACTGATCGGTTTCTTTGAACTGGACTACTCGGAAAGGGACAAAGAAGAAACAACAAACAAACCCTCCCCTCCAACAAAGGCGAAACTGCCAACCATTGTCATTTTAAGGGGCTGTTTGCTGTTTCTCTTTTGTCCAATTCCTATAGTAGCAATCTCTTTTGCTCTTTCTCATCTATTCTAGTTCTCCTTCTAACACCTTCTCTATCCCGTTCATTAGAAATATAAAATTGCCATGATGACACCAGAAAGGGTAAAGCATAGCAGATGAAATGAAATTACTATATCACTATTTATTTATTTTTGTATTTTGTTAGAGGTAAATTATAAACCATCAACAAGGCTTTTACGGGGAATTTGTAAGCATGAGCCCGTAAAAAGAATTCATGAAATGAAATGTTTGAAACTAAATATGTTGGAAACTCCTGGAAATAAAATAACTCTTCATAAAGCCGATCATCTGAACAACATTTTAGGATCCATCGTAGTAATGATAAGACGTGGTAAGGATGGGTTACTTCTAAAGTATAGATTTAGTTTACGTGATGTTAATCGTAAATTTTAAGGATTACCTCTGCTAAACTGAATTGCTATGATTCCAAAAACGATGTTTGGAACTTCAATAATGGTATAAGTCTTTGTTTTCAGAAACTATCGCTTATACTTTGCGATAACCTATTGCATGTGGTTCTTAAGTTTTTAAAGGTAAATTTTCTCCATTGACATACTATCGTACTAATAAGGTATTTTCATTTGTTAAAGTTACAAATAGACATTTGCACGATGTTTTGAATGAACTTCACTTCCATACTTTGATAACCATATCTACTCAAACATAGCATAAAACACTCCAACTAAATCCTTTACACAAAAATGAAGGTGAAACATCGTTTATTTCCTCGGATAAATATAGAACGCACTACTGATAAAACACGCGACCGAGATCACGTTTGAACCTCAAAATACCCCAGACCTATTTTTGCTCCTCAGCACGTGATTAAAAAGCACACATGCTCCTCGACAAAGGCAAAACTTTCTGTAATCGAATCCCTCGCTCTTTTCTCTTCACACCTCAAATACATGGGACTTTATATAGAACGAAAAACCGATGATGAAAAAAAGAGAGGGAGAGGCACCATTAGAGCCTATTATGATCTTTAACCGAGTGCTCGCTGCGAAAAATTAAGCTCATAAAGATATTTCCTCGTATCAAAGCATCATCCGTGGAGAGAACAAGAGGAGAGAAGGTGAGACAAACGATGCCCGTCCTCCATTGGCTGAATTATTGAATTTCCTCGCCAATGGGAACGCGTTATCGAGACTTGAGGTTGAGACGGAAGGTGAGGGCCGGGTTGCACGATTTGGCTGGGTTATTGCCTGTGGTATTTAGAGGGATGGGATTTCATTCTCTTAAATTTGAACTGTGTTCAGGAGATACCAGATTAAGACAATAAGGATTTTTCCAAAGTATTTTGAGATAAGTAATTAATTAAAATATGTAAATAAGAGTATGTTAAGAGAAATTATTATGAATAGGTTTAAGGGAGGGGGGTGTATTCCCCTCTAACTTTTTCAAGAAACTTTTTTTCGGTAATTATTGATGTATTAAGAAAGAGAGCTGTCACCCACACCACAGGCCCGGGGTTCAAATCCCGGTCCACGGGAAAGGCAGACTCAGCCCTTCATCCCTCCGCGGTCGATAAAATGAGTACCAAGGTTACTTGGAGAAATCAAGATTGGGTTAGCATCAAGCTAGCCACTTCTCAGCTGACTGTGACTTTCAAGTCACACGTTCTGTAACAGTTCAGCTCATGGCCTCACCCAGTGAGATTAGTTATTCTGGAGTTAGAAGGTCCAACGACCTAGGTACTCCCTCAAAAATCCCCCTTGATTTTTTTTTCAGGGACACCTGGTACCTGGTCTCCCTAGGGTATAAACCTGGTACCCCTAGGTTTTCCCGCTTAAATTCAATGATGCAAATGGTGTTAGAGAGCAGAAAACAATTTAATGCATCAAAATTCATTAATTATAATCACCTATCTCACACAGTTGATACTTTTCATCATCCATAATTGAACTTGGTAAAGTGGTATAATGTGGTAAAAACACTCAAATAATAAATTAAATTTTAAAAGGGATTGTCACAAGTAAAATTAATTAATTTATATACAAAATTGCATACCTGCCAACTTTTGAAAACTTGCATCAGTAAAACTTTTTGCATAACGTTACAAAACTACAATTTGAATTGCTTCAAACAAAAAAAGGTACAGATTACAGATTGATGCATTATTACCTAAATTATTTTTATTAAGTATTTAAAATTTTCACATAATTGAAGAAAACTGTGAAATTTCTTTGCTTAAATTTATAAGTATCTTGTACCCTTTTTCCCAAACCATTTGATTTAAATTTCTGTTTGGAATCAATTTCAGATAAAATGTTATGATTATAGCTTTTATAAATTTTTTTCTAAATTTCCATCAACATTTTCAGTAGCATGTGATACAGATGAATTTAAATAAGCTTGAGTTGCTACGATTAGAAAGCGAGGAGAAACTTTTCCGCGTTAACAAGCCTCAATGCTAATTGAGGGAGAAAAAATCAAGGGGGATATTTGAGGGAGTACCTAGGTCGTTAGACCTTCAAACTCCAGTATAACTAGCCTCACTGGGTGAGGCTTGAGCTGAGCTGTACAGAACGTGTGACTGAAAGTCACGGTCAGCTGAGGAGTGGCTAGCTTGATGCTAGACCCCCTCTTGATTTCCCCAAGTAACCTTGGTACTCATTTTATCGACCCTGGAGGGATGAAGGGCTGAGTCTGCCTTGCCCGTAGACCGGGATTTGAACCCGGCGATGATGAACCACAGGTCCGATCTCGGTAAAGTTGTTTTTTCCGCATTGCGATCGGAACACGGGGGAAGCAAACTTATCGGGTGAGCGCGCGGACGAATCCGAAAAAGATTAGCAAAAGAAATTTAAATTTCACTCCTTAAAAGAATCAAAATTGATAAAATCGTAAGAGCAGGGATTAGGAGATGGTTTTGAAGTAAAAAGATATTAATTAGAGAAAATCGTTTAGGTTGTGAATGTTTTACATTTTCATGGAAATGCAAAATCCGGAAAATTTTCTGATCCATCCATACCGTAAAACTAGACAGAAATCCGTAAATTTTACAGACAATCCGTAAAATTTGGCAGGTATGAAATTGGGATTTTAATATTTTTTAAGATGGATTTTTAAAGATGGTAATTTAGTTTTATAAAGATCATTTTTAGCTCAAAATAATTTTCCAAATGCATATGCCTCTTGAAAAAATTTCCTACAATAGCAATCTTTTTAATTTTTAATTATTTTTAACTATTGACAAACATCTTGTAAATCCTACTAACATGTATAAATAAGCTTTTTATAAAAATTTTCATTATGCACATTTAATTGCAAACTAATTTAGACATGTATGGAATTAAGCTAGTTTTAAACATTTACGACGTGCTGAGTAAATATTATTGTTATGAAGTGCAGAACATAAATTTAATGAATTCATTTATATGAAATTGAGTAGGGTTTAATTTTGCAAAATTGTTATTAGAGATTATGCATAATACTTTCAATGAAGTATCCAGTTTTATATCCATTAGTAATTTAAACTAAGAAAAATTATTCTGAAAATATTAACACTTCATTGAATACGTTCAATATTAAATTACCTATAATAAAAAAGAGAATATCGCAGGAAAACATTGGAAGGGTAAATACTCATATAATAATGAGTATAAAATCCAGAAAGAATTAGGTTGAGGTTAGTCTTATATAATAAGTTCTCTTTTGCCTCTTTTTTATCATGATATATTGAAAATTATGTATTTATCCAATTGTTTGTCTTTCCTTCGCAAATCTTCTCTTATCCTGTCATTTGTTATTTTTTTAAGAATAGGTATACTATTTTTATGATAAAAGGAATCGATATTTAATTTCCTTAACCACATCACTGATTCTTAACTTGATAACTAAGTGCAAAGTGCATCCTCCGTTTACCAGTGGCATAGTTAGAAAAAATCTTGTATATAGGGGAGTATCGGTAAATGGGACAGTTTAAAAGTCGTTTTTATGGCAAAGAAGGAACATTTTTGAATTTCGAAGGATGACAGTGGCGTATAAAGAAATTAATTTTGGGTGGGGCCCATCAAGCTAGATTTTTGCACCGGGTAAAAGAACCTCAAATTATAATTATTCTTCAGTCCCTCCTATGAGTGACTATCCCTCCCTTCAGTCCTTCCTCCAGAAAATGTTTAGAAATAAATAACAGGGTTTTAGCTAGTCTTGGTCGGAATTTCGGACATACATTTTTAGGACTTGAGAACAATTTTAAGTAGGATTTGCATTTTGATGAACTTAATATGGAAAAAGTTGTATTATAGAGATCCAAGTATCAGGTCCAGGAGTCCTCCACCAGAAAATGTTTCGAAATTTGTCCCTGAAAACAAGGTTTTAGCTCGTTTTGGTAAACTTAGTTCGAATTTCAGGGGGGGGGTGAGGCTCGGGGCCCCTCAGCCCCCCTTATATACGCCCATAGAGGATACTCGAAATCCCCTGGGATCCCCTCTCCTGCGTTTGACTCTCTCCCTTTCGGTTGCTTTCCCCGCCCAACACACGGCTTGGCGAGTTCCGCAGAGCGCCAAGAATCGATTGGCGCTGCGGCAACCTCCCAAAGTGATCGCCGGTTCACACGTCCATCATTCGAGAAGGCTATAATGCCGAGTGGCCCGCCCGTGTGTTACGCGTAACCAGATCTCTAACCAGATACCGGGTACATCATTAAAGTATGACTTCCTCTGCGCGCAGCTCCCGACCAAATTTATTTACAAACCGCTCTGCCGCGATAATTGGATGATTTTTAAGTTCGCTCTCCTTCTTAAGTTGTGGGCTTTTGTTTGTTTGCTCGCCTTCTTCTTCTTATTTTCTTCCACATAGGTGGCGAGTCTTTTTTTTATGTGTTTGTTTCATTTGGAGGTGAATTATGCGGTGCTTGATAGTCGTGCTTTGATTTTTAATGGCCCGGAGTGATGTGATTTCGTAAAAATGAGGCTGTCGGATTTTCGTTATTGAGGAATTTCGTTCTGATATTGAGGAGTTTTTTTTCGTGTGGTTAATTATTGACTGTGTTTCGATGGATTGCCCTGTTGGAAATGGAGTGGAACATGTGAAGATGGACTTTGTACTGTGCTGATCTTTTGCTAAGTATGCATCTATAGTTTTCATCTTTTGACTGTTATTCTTCTAATTCCATTTATGTGTCTTCGTTATTTATAAAAAGGATGCTACAACATAAGTTGTGAACTAGTATTCTTAAAAGGCGAAGAACCTTATTCATCGAACCACTAACTTTTTCATCTGGATGAAGAAAGTGTTCGGGGAGAACTTTTCTTTGGAATGAAGAAATGAAGTTAGTATCGTAATCGAATCAAATTTATTAGTGAAAAAACTCGAAAGAGAGGAAGATTTCAGTGTTTATCCTATGGAAGAAAATATTAAAAGGATATAAAAAGTACCGAAACCTTTTTATACTTCAGAAATATTCTAGAAATTCGAACTGTTTTCTAAGTGTTTATTTTCGTATGGCATAACAGTAAAGACACATTGCTTCTTTTCTATGGAACAGAGAGATTGATTCGGATATTTACTGGCATCTAGAGGAACATCAATGTCATCTTTTGGTATGTGAGAGTGAAACCCCACTAACCGGACTCGACAATGTCAGCGCTGCAGGTGGAGAACCCCTCCTGCTACGGCAGCCGCCCGCTGCGCTACGACCCGGCCGATCCCTCGCCGGGGGCTTCCGCCGGCATCTCGGCGGCCAACATCGCCGCCGTCTCCCGCCGCCGCGGCAGCAGCTGCGGCATCGACTACAGCAGCTCCTCGGGCAGCAACGGGACCTGCAAGTCCCCGGGACTCGGCAAAGGCCTGGGAGAGCTGCTGTCCGAGCAACAGCAACAACAGCAGAGCCTCACCTTCTCCCCGGAACAGGTGGCATGCATGTGCGAGGCACTGCAGCAGGCGGGGGACATCGACCGTCTCGCGCGATTCCTCTGGTCCCTGCCCCCCAGCGAGCTGCTCCGCGGGAACGAGTCGGTGCTGCGCGGCCAAGCCCTGGTGGCTTTCCACCGAGGCAACTACAAGGAGCTCTACGCCATCCTGGAAAGCCACAACTTCGACCCCCAGTTCCACAACGAGCTGCAGCAGATGTGGTACAAGGCGCACTACAGGGAGGCCGAGAAGATCAGGGGGAGGCCCCTGGGCGCGGTGGACAAGTACCGGCTGAGGAGGAAGTTCCCCCTGCCCAAGACCATCTGGGACGGCGAGGAGACCATCTACTGTTTCAAGGAGAAGTCCAGGATAGCGCTGAAGGAGAGCTACAAGAAGAACCGCTATCCCACCCCCGATGAGAAGCGGGCGCTGGCCAAGAAGACTGGCCTCACCATGACCCAGGTCAGCAACTGGTTCAAGAACAGGAGGCAGAGGGACAGGACTCCACATCACTACAGGAGGTACCTTTACTTTTTTTTTTAACAATATGACTGAATATATGAAGATAAATTTTTTCGGGAAAGCATTTATCAGGGACAATAGTAATCTTTCTTCTTTTGGAGGAATTTAAGACTTATATTCTTTAGTCTATTCCTCCTAAACAAGAAAGATTATTATCGTCCCTGATAAATGCTTTCCCGAAATTTACAAATTCTCTCCATATTCATGTAAAGAATACACAGTTACTGTTAAACAGTTATATTGACAGTTCATTTTTTTAAAAAGTTTTTTCGTGTAAGTTGCCTAAAGATTGAAAGTTATGTATAAATACTTATGATATCCCTTGGGTTTACTTGTTAAATTCATTTATCTTATCTCTCAAATATTGTTCGCACAGTTTTTTTTAGTTCTATCAGTTTATATACATTATTAAGAATACCTTCAGGTTGTTATTATTATAACTTGAATATTAATAATAAGAGTTTAATTTGCGTATATCAGCTGTTATATGTGTTATGTTACATTGTTTTACAAAAATTTTGTATTAGCTTCAATGCACGTACCATCTATGCTCGTTTTAACATACCTACTAATATCGGGGATATGTTAAGTATATTTTTTATCAAAATTCATCCCATTAAAATAAAATCCAGATTGAAATTATCATACCGGAAAACAACTCTTTCCCGAGGTCAGTGGTTGTTTTTTAAATTAACGTTCGACTGGCTTCACTACCCAATTAGAGATCTTCTATCCACCTGGCATAGTCCGACTCGGAATTTCTTACAATGTTTTTGATACGAAAAAAAGAAGCTTTTCACGGTTTTCTGAAGTCAAACCTATTAAAGTAACGTGTTGAAACGTGTTGAATCATGTTAGTTATGAATCTTAGAACTTAGAATTAAATAGGTGGTATAATTGTAATTTTGGTGGTATTGGGTTTTGAGTTCTTTTGAACATTACTCAGAAAACGATAAATACTCACACATTAAACATTGTATATTTTTCTCCCCCATAATGGGGGAGATAAATGGGGGCCCCATTTGATAAAAAAAAGAGAGAACCACCAGGTTGCACTCCCTAAAACAAATAAAGTGTGGGAAACAGCAAACAAGTATTAATATATTTTTTATGTAACTTTGTATTTAGCCGTTTTCTGATGGTTGAAAATAAAATAAAAAAATAACTATGAGATGTGCAATCAAGTTTTTCTGTTGAGGCCGTAAATAATTAAAAAAAAAATACTTGTGTTCTCATCCAGTATTTAGTACGTGTAACAGGAATGAAATTTTTCAGACTTTTATAAGATTTTCAGACTTTTTTGAAATTATCTTGAAAATTTCAGACTTTTTACTTTAAAAAGAATCAGCTTATAAACTGAAATTTTTGACTGGGAACTTCAGTTTTTAAAATTCAAGTTGATGTTCTTGACTTATGAGGCTCTTTTATGTGGTAAATTTTCATATTTAAGCCATTAACACATTAAAACTTTTAATTTTAAAATGTAAGAATTTATTATTGAAATTAATGTGAACTAATTGTTATTAATTTTTTCAGATTTATTCTCAATTTAAGAGATTAAATGTTCGCACAGTTTTTAGACTTTTTTCTTTTTTGCCAATCTCATCCCAGGTGTAAACATCCCGTAATTGCGTAATTGTAAACATCCAGTACAGTAATATTGCCACTTATGTTTGTTTTGTGAATGTGTTTGCTTGATTTTGATTTTTTCTGTTGTGGTTTACATTTACTCCTTGATAGAAAATTATGTAAATACAAAAATTTACATCGAAGTCTATTATATAAATCCTTATCCATATGAGAAATTTAAATTATGGAACTCACATCTTTGCTTATTAGACTACTTATGCTGCTATCATGCTTATCAGTTCATTCGTAATGCAGTAAATAAACTTTTAATTAGAGTATATTTTATCATTTCATCATATAGAAAATGATAGATTCCCTTTATTTCCTGATTTAGTTTCATTTTCACTTTTAACCTCTAACATACAGCTTGCTTTCAAAGAAGTTTAATAATGTTTTAAAATAATAAACTATTTTAATACATATATCAAATTTTCAGAAATGTTACCAAAATTTATCAACGATGTATTTTGTTTATCAAAATTCAAAAATCTTTAAGCAATAAACTTATGTTTTGCAATATTATCTTAATAACATACTTTTAAAACATTATTATTCACAGATTATTCACGGGTGGATTTTAAAAGAAAGACTTTGACGGCAATACTATTGCTAATATGCTAATGGCTTACATTATACATATTTCCATTTACTACCTACCCTTCTGCACTTTGAATATAATTCTGAAGTTCCAATAAAAATTTTGGGGCAATGAAATAAAAATTATATTATTCATGCCGATTTTTTTTTTCTTAAAACCTGTTTTTGTTTTTACTCATCGTATAACTGACGAATCAAGTTAAAATATACTTTATTCCTATTTTTACTGTTCCAGAAAATTCTTTTAATCCAGCCAATTTTTAATCCCTAATTTTGGAGAACACAACAAAACTTAATAAATTTCCCTCTTTCCCTCTGTTGGTCATGTTTTTAATGCAAAGCAATTGTGAACCCACATACTAGCTAAGAAACGACGCTTTTTTTCCCCTGATAAGCTGGAGAACAGGGAGTAACTGAGGCCAAGAGGTCACTTCGAGTAGAGCACGCTGTGATTTAGGGGATTTCCCAAATGAGTGAATCACTTGCGGAGTTTTTACGAAGTGAAGAACGCGTGACGTATATTGGAACTGACATGGAACGACTTTGCACATAGAGCTTGCGATAATTTTCGAAATAAATTCATGCAGTAGAAGTTCTTTTAGTTTAACTAATGTCTTTGAAGAGTGTGTGTGATAAATTTTATCGACTTCTGTACTTCACGGCTTTTTTCATGCTTTTAAAGCTTTTGTGCTTTTTTGTTCGTTATTATAACAGCTTCAATCAAGGGTTTCTCCAACTTTCCAACTATTGTTGCTGTAGAAAAAGTCTCCTATTTTCTATGAGAAATCTCATTTTTTTATTCTCAAGGGTTGAAAACTATGCTTATAAGAAAGAATTTCATTTATCAGCTTATATCTCTTCACAAATACTGAATCATCTCCTCTCTAAAGTTGTCTTCTAATTGTTGATTGATTATGAATTCTAAATGAAATAAATTATCATTAGTAAATGAAGTATCGACCCCTGAACCTTTATTTACTCATATCCACCTCTAGGTATTTTCGTATATTGGGCACTTTGAGAATATCCTTGTCTAAACATTTAAAAGAATATTAAAATTTCTCTCTCTCTCTTTAACCCTATAATCTAATTCTAACAGATTCAATTACTTTCTTTTGGCCTTTAAACTATATATATCGTGGTTCATATGTATCAAAAACATCAATTCATATTTACGCACCAATTACCAATTATGCATTTGTATAGAAAAACAAAATTGTATAAATTTTTATCTTTCCTAAGAAGAAATCCCGAAGATTTAAGTGGATCGAAAAGTCCTGGCTTTAGACACCGTTTCTGTAAATATTTTGAAACATTACCTCTCTAATCCAATTGTATTCCATAGAAAGCCTCCGTGTAAATCCGATAACACTCGTTTTAGAAACCACTCCACCAAGCTGACGAAATGCTACACCTTTACTACATTCAGTTACTCCAAGATAAGTATCTCCTCCTGGGGTAGGGGTCGCAAAGTTTGAATGCATCAGAAAGATCTTTATCTCACAGGGATTTGCATTTATTGTGCTACTCTCAACAAAATACTCGTCTTTGAGATCCAACACATTCCTTTTTTTTTTAAATAGAAACAGATGATTTAAATAAACTATTAGTAATTTATATTCGGATATGATTGCTTTATGCTTAATATATTTATGTATAATAGAAGTGAAATAAGTTTTTTATACAACTTGTCAGAAGTTGTTTGTAATTTTTCTTTAACTTATTTTGCAATTTTGCATAAGCTAATTATATTGTTAGCTTTATAATTATATATATGATTTATCGTATAGAAAGCATTATAGAAACTTATTCTTGCTTTTGTTGATGCATGTTTTAACAATTTACACATTGTATACACAAAAATTACTTTTAAGTCTCACCAAATTCTTGATTATTAGTGGTTTTTAATACATGAAACATAAACAAATAATACAGTTATAGGGTTGTTGATATAAAAATAAATTGAATTTTTAATAAAATTTATAGGACTGTTTTCTTCTCTGTTCCTTATCTAAATAATCCTTAGTCCATGTTAGTTTTATAAGAATTTTTAGTGCAAACAGAAAAAAAAAAATCCAAATATTTTAAGAAAATTCAATAACATTTCTTGTCTTTAAATAGAAATTAACTTATTAGATTTCAAGAAATTCTACTTACTAGTTCACTTCTTTTATTTCAAAAAACCATTTAGCAGGATAAAAATATGAATTTCACAATTTTTTTTTTAATTTCAAGTTTATTTCATTATATTCCTTGTTTTTTTATATGTTCTTTTTATTATTCTTTTCAGTTTGCTTTAATATTGATTTTATTTCCATAGTTTGCTGTCTTTTTAAAGATATCAGCATTTAGTTCCATGTGCTTTATAATTAATGTGGTCAAATTTTAAAAAAATACTATCTTAAAGGAATAGAATAACTAATCATCATATAATAATGATTACAGCCCTTATAAGTCTTCTTTGACACCATTGGAAGACACTATGGAATTATAAAATTCTAACATTACAAAATTACTGGTTTTTGTAAAAAGAAGAAAAAAAAAGACATCAAAGAAACGACATAGCCAACCACCCCACTAAAAGAATCTCGATATCTCAAATAAATTTCCAAGCTAACCCTTTTGCTCGGAAAAAAGATGCGAAATTCTCAGCTGCAACTTTTAATCTGAACGGGTTCATACACGGTTGGGATATAAAAAAGAATTGTTTATGCCCTTTTCTAAGTGATGCAGATAGGCTGTTACTCGCTTTTGAGGTTTTTCCTCCCTTGAGAACAGATAAGAAAACCATTTAGTGATGCTTTCTTTCGGGATAGAGCTCTTCACTTCGGGCATAGTGAAAAGAGAAAGGTTGCCATAGAATTTGTCATCGTTTCTCGCCAAATGAAACTTTTTTAAAAATAGTAGTTGCTTTATATCACAAAATAAAAAAAAATCCTTAAAAAATCCCATAGAAGTTTATTTTGATAGTGAACCAAATTTTTATGCATTTTTTTTAAACTTCTCATTTTTATTTATCTTGATTGTTAATGTTATTTTTTATAATGTTTTTATACATCTTTTTATTTTTATAAACCTTAATGGTTTTTTATCTCCTCTTAATTTTTATTCACCTTTATGATTTTAGTGTTCAATTTAAGGGCAAGCTTTTTCTTAAATTTAAAGCTGATCCGGATATTGTTGAAAATCGTATTTTTTTTTATTAGTACTATGATTTTTTCCTATACACAAGTATCCTGTAAAAGTGTTTCACTGCGAGGGTATCCTTATGGCAGAAAAGCTAACTTTACCACCTTCTCACTTTTGACTTTCAAACGCGCTCCACTGTAAGGGTGTCCTCGTGGTAGAAAAACAAACTATATTAATAAAGTTGATGGGAATGTTTGCTTGTTTATTTCCTGTCTTAAGGATCACCCTCTAAGTGAAGCACGTTTGAACGTTAACAACGATTCTAGTTTCCTAGAATTACATTTCTTTTAATTTCTAAATTTCTAGACAATTATATAAAAAATTATACTTAAATAAAATATCAAGCAATAAATCTATTGTAAAAGAAACTGATAGTTTTAGCTCCTGCAATTATAATAAAATAAAAATGACCCCACACGTTATTTATATATTTAGGAATAGGGATTTAAATTAAGTGTTAAAAAATAATATTTGAAATGAATTTCCTTGAATTGGTTTGCAATTTTAGGGTCATTAATCTTTCTTCAATTTAACACTTATGCTCTCTTAGGAAATCACTCAGTTTTCTAAGTTGAAATTAATATAACCTAACTTATAAAATAAGGTTTTTTAAAAATTTGTTTCACAAATTTCCCGAAACATAATTTTTAGTATAAAAAGGGTTTAGATATAAATATATCTAATTTCCTTTTTAGCTAATGAAATGGAATTTAGATTGGTTCAAAAAATTCAAAGGAAGTTCTTACTTAACTGGTTCTACTTCAAATAACCACCCAGGTATTTTTTATTACAAAAAAATCCCCATATTGCAAATAACAGAAATGCGGAAAAATACAGTATCGTATTTTATACTTTTAGATCAGTAAATTTACGTTAAGAAAAAGCCTTTTATTCCCTTTGACTTTTAGCATGGTCCTACAAACTCTACGTTATCTTCTTCTTTACAAGAAGTGTAGGTTTGAATCGCCTGAAAGAGAGCTGAGTCGCCTAGAATGGAAGCATGACCCTGTGACACTTTAAAATCATATAGTGCGCGATGACATTTTCCCTTTCCCCATTTCAGTATCAAACACTTCAATATTATTTATGACGTTTCCTTCATTTTTTAAGCATTCTTTCGTTGGTATGTTCTTCTCTGATAATTCTACCAAATTGACAGTAAAGAAAAAATATTAGGGGGGTGAGAGTTGGTCTATTTTTTTGTAATCTTGAAGTTGAGGCACAAATGTTTCAGATTGTTTTCAACTTAACAACATGACTTACACGTTCCCCTTTAAATTAAAATTCATATATATATTTTTTTCTTTAGACTATTTTTCTTTACTTGTGTTATGATCGTTTTTTCATTGTATAGGTACACCTATTTAATATTTAGGCAGTAAAAAAAAATTTCAACTTTAAGTGTCGAATGTTGAGTTTATACTGTAAAAAACAGGTATATTATCAACTAGCATTCTCACCAAGTCCCAAATAGTCATACTTAAAAAAAACCTCGTCACCCCTTATGATGTTACATTTAAAAAAAAACCCTAATGGACTCTAACCGTCTGACGTCACACGGAACCAACACGTGACCTACTGAGCTTGCAATGGACTCAAACCGTCTGACGTCACACAGAACCAACACGCGACCTACTGAGCTTGCAATTGGTTACCACAGATACTACACTAGTAGAGTTTGTAATGAGATATGATGATAGTGAGATATGATTTGATAGTGAGAGTTTGTTTACCACCGACACGTGACTTTTATAGTCTCGAACCAGATAGGCGGTTAGAGTCCATTGGCTACCACAGATACTACACTAGTAG
Organism: Tetragnatha montana; assembly: GCA_963680715.1. Taxonomy (NCBI): domain Eukaryota; kingdom Metazoa; phylum Arthropoda; class Arachnida; order Araneae; family Tetragnathidae; genus Tetragnatha; species Tetragnatha montana. The sequence continues at coordinate 35,496,894 of OY796685.1, forward strand.
ATATACTAGTGTAGTATCTGTGGTAACCAATTGCAAGCTCAGTAGGTCACGTGTTGGTTCCGTGTGAAGTCTCGAACCAGATAGGCGGTTAGAGTCCATTGTCATACATTAATTATATTAACTTGTGGTACATACTAATTTGTCTAATGGACTCTAACCGCCTATCTGGTTCGAGACTTCACGGAACCAACACGTGACCTACAACTGAGCTTGCAATGGACTCTAACCGTCTGACGTCACACGGAACCAACACGTGACCTACTGAGCTTGCGATTGGTTACCACAGATACTTCACTAGTAGATCTACTAGTGCAGTATCTGTAGTAACCAATTGCAAGCTCAGTTGTAGGTCACGTGTTGGTTCCGTGAAGTCTCGAACCAGATAGGCGGTTAGAGTCCATTGGTTACCACAGATACTACACTAGTAGATCTACTAGTGTAGTATCTGTGGTAACCAATCGCAAGCTCAGTAAGTCTTTTAGAATCAGAGAAAACAAAACAATGTTAAATTGCAATGTAACAATTGTTTCAACATTTCCCCTTGTCAAACTGTGTCCTCATCCTCTTAAATGTGTGAGATAATTCGTAATTTACGATTTGCCCCATATCACTAACACCAAGACACCAACTTTTCGAAAAGTGAATAATTATTGCATAATTATCTTATAACAGACCCTATTAATATCCACTCGGGGAAATCTGAGTCAGGTTCATCTTTCATGAGTTTCTCATAGATAAAGACACATTATTCCAGCTAGAGTTTAAATATGAAAACTTATGAATTGAAAAATGCAATTAAAAAGTTGCTTAATTTGGAGAAAAAAAATAAAAATTCATGAGTGAGGAAATTAGTAAACTGGTTCATTTTAAAAACATATTATATTATCAGTAAAATAAACTATTTACTGCATATGCAATTAATTACCTGGCTTGTTCTCTCTCTGACAAAAATTCAAATACTTATTTTACATTGCGTGCCAGTCATAATGGATGACATCATATATAGTCAATTATTAGTTAATTCTCCAGCTTAAATGTTTATAAATATGAATTATTTAGAATTGTTATAATTATTATTAGAATAAGTTACTAGACAACTTTTAGTTGAATATTATTTGAAGAATTTTAGTCTTTAAATAAAAAAAAGAATTGAATAATAAAAATAGAATTATAAATATTTTTAGAATCTTGAATAATAAATTTCAAGTCACTTCAGTTCCTAAAGTATCACGTGCTGAATAAATAATTTAAATTAATTTAAATTTAATTAGTCACAGATTCTGCAAGCATAGTTTTAGTAGTTCAATATTTTTTTTACTTGAGCATTATAATTTATTAGATAGTTTCTATCTCAATCCTGGGGTAATTGATTAGATCAATAATTCGATAAGGTTTTGCTGCGTTTGTGGCATCACGGTGCGGCCGCATATTTTCCCTGTTTGGGCAAGGTCGAAATTCGACACCGTCTGGTTTCGGACGGAAGAAGAATTATATGCAAATAGGAAAATGGTGTAGTTTTGCAGAGTTAAGTAATCAACTCGTCATAAAAACAGCTGGTCTCATCTCTTTGATATGTGTGTGTGTGTGTTAGAAAGCAGAGTTCAAATTTCACGGATTATTAAAATCGATTAGCTACTGAAAATTTGTCAGTCGCGAGCGTAAAATTTAGGATTAGTCTTGTCTCACTGTGTAGAAGCTTTGGGTGTTTTGATACTTATTAGAGAGTAGATAACTGACACATCATCCGGTTCTTGAAAGCCAGGAAAATTGAAAACAACACTTTAGTAAATTTCATTTTGCCTTTCAATAATCAACTTTCAAACATCAGGGATGAGATTGGCAAATAAGCAAAAAGTCTGAAAACTGTGCGAACGACATTTGATCTCCAATTTAGAATAAATCAGAAAAACTAATAATAATTAGTTAACATTAATTTCAACAATAAATTCGTACACTTTAAAATTAAAGTTTTTCTGTGTTAAGCTGTTATATTAAATTGGCTTAAATATGACAATTTACCATATCAAAGATCCTTATAAGTCAAGAACATCAATTTGAATAAAGGAAAACGAAATTCCCAGTCAAAAATTTCAGTTAATTTTCAAAGTAAAAAGTCTGAAATTTTCATGATAATTTCAAAAAAGTCTGAAAATCCTCTACAAAAGTCTGAAAAATCTCATCTCTGAAATATTAGCAAAAAAATAGGAATTTTTATAAGAATTCCTCTAGTATCACATAATGTTAACCGATATATTGCTCTTATATCAACTTATTGTTAAAATAGTGAGGCATAATATCGGTCAGTGGCGTAGCCAGAAAAAATTTCGGAGGGGGATATTCATATTTCGGGGGGGGGATATGGGGTATTTTTAGTGGTTTTCTATGGTCAAAAAAAGAAAATTTCCAAATTTCAGGGGGTGATATATCCCCAAATCCCCCCCTCTGGCTACGCGCCTGATATCGGTATTATCTACATTAGAAAGGCTAAGAAATCAATCTAAAATTATGTAATCTTTTACTCCAAAAGTCACACCATATTTCCTTAAAGTCTATTTCTTCTTCCTACTTGGAGCATAAACAAAAACAATTTAGGCGGAACCAAAGCCATCCCACGGGGGAGGCCATCTGTCGCAAAAAATGCGCCCTCAAAGCGAAGCGAAAGGCAAACACGTATTTACGGGCAAAAACTGTGGGAAAGTGTTCGCCCATCCTCCCCCGAACAACATGCTAACGACCATTACAAGACATGTGCGGGCCGTTTTGACGGGTGGTGGTTAGACCCCCCTTTTGACAGAAGGGGACAGGGTGACATACCTTTGGTGTGTAGTAAATAACGAAGGATATTATTGCTTCCGTTTGGGTGCAATGGTGTCTTTATGGATTTTGTTAGTCAATAATGCCCAAAGTGGAGGCGGGCAAAGTGATAAATTTCATTGATAAATGTCATTAAATTTATCACATTGCCCGTAACATATATATAAGAGTATTAAGAGCAACAAAAGCATAATAAAGCATTACATTTGGAATAAAGGTACATTAGGTTCATTACACTTGACACATAAGTAAGTTACAAATGTACTAAAAATTAACATTCCAATTGAATCGTTAGTTTGAAAAAGAGAAAAGGTCAAAAACCAAGTTTTGAGAAAATTAAAAAAAAACTGTGAAAGTAATTGAATTTTTGTTGTATAACCACAAAATTTGTACTGAAAATTCCAAACCCTATTTATAGAGTACAGAATAGGTAATCATCGAAAAAAATATAATCATATATTCCAAAATATTTTACAGTTGAAAAAAAGTTAATGTACTTTTGATGAAGAAGCTCTCCTTACTTCGAACAGATAAATCTAAAATTGCATTCAAAAACAATATAAATATACTATAGCTTGTCTTTTTTCGGAAGGCGACTGAGAACTGCAGAAACGTGCCTTCCACAATACAAAAGATTCCGCAGTTTTCAGCCGCCTTCCGAAGAAAGACTTGGTCTATTTTTAACCTGTGGTGTTTCTAATCACTAGTGTTCGGCATTAGTTAACTAGAACTAGTTGCAACTAGTAGTTAACTACCGATCAACTAGTAGTTAACTAGTAGTTTAACTACTTTTTATTTAAACTAGTTTAACTAGTAGTTGAACTACTTCTTTTTAATAACTACTAGTTGAAACTACTTTCAAATTTTCAACTACTTTAAAAAAAATTTTTGTTTAAAATTTCAAAAATATTTAAAATTTTTATCAAAATATACAAAAAATTACACTGCTATTTATAACTACAATGTCATGGTAGAGTACTCAAATACCATAACCAGAAATAAAGGCCCGTTTCGAGCGAAGCATAAAGTTTTTTGTGATATAGATAAGAAAGATTATTAGAATTTGGGCAAAAAATAGGTTATGAAATTAAATAGACTAGTTAACTAGTAGTTAACTACTTTGGGAAATAGTTAACTGCTAGTTGCAACTAGTCCCAGGAAAAAATAGTTAACTACTAGTTGCAACTAGATTTTCACAGACTAGTTAGTAGTTGGTAGTTAACTACTTTTTGACGACTAGTTGCCGAACACTACTAATCACTGGAATCAAACGTATATTTTATTTCATTTGAGATACTGCTGGAGCCCATTTAAGGATAGCAGGGGAGCTATCTTTACAATGAAACTCTGCAAATGAAATTCGAAGCAAAATTCCTGTTTCTTTGTTATTTAGGTCTAAACTGATGTTCTTTTCCAGCGACAGTTCTCTGAGCCACCACGCCCGCACGTCGACCCCTCACCTGTACGTGGGCAACAGTCACATGGTGTCCCCAGGCCCCCCGGTGGCCCGGAACTCCCCTGGGCAGCCCGGACACCACTTCACGGGGGAGGACATGGCCCGGGAGTTCTACTACAACCACTCCAAGCCCATGGACGAACTGGCAGTGATGGCCATGGTCAAGTCCGAACCCGGGATCTACCCTTCCTCCCTGGTCTACCCGACCAACACGGCTACGTACGACGCAGCGGCCACTTTTTCGCACATGCACGCAGCGGCTGCCAGGAGTGACGGGTAGGACACCTGTGGATGGACACCAAAACACTGATGCTCAATGTCCTCGGCCCGCGTGGAACGATATCCGGACGCACGTTTGTACACAACGCTCTTTTAAGGCTCATTCATGCAGTTTCACTTTTGATCTTCATTTTGATGGAATCATCCAAAGTGTGAATTGGTCTTTTTACTCCTTCCCTTTTCAATGCAAACTAGCGATTCCCAGGAGTGAATCACTCAGGATGAACAGTAAAAGTGAAACAGCGCATAGCCATCTAGAACGAGCAGGCCAGGGCACTTCGCCTCGATGAGTCATTCTCTCCGTCTTCAGGGTGTCAAACCTCGAATAACCGCGCGTTTTTCATGTTTCCCCCAGCTCCTCAATCAATCGTTCGATGGCTTACGGACGAAAAAGACGGAGAGAATGACTCATCCTTTTAGCTGTCCCGGCCTGCTTGTTCTAGATGGCTATGGACAGCGTGAAGGAGCCTTTAGGCTAGTTTACACTGTTTCATTTTCATTGTTCTTCCTGAGTGATTCACTCCTGTTACACCCTAACCCTGGTTTCCATAAAAAAGTGAAGGAGTAAAGAGTGAAACACACACTTTTCACTTTGGACAATCTTCCAAAATGAGTACCGAAAGTGATAAGTCTAAATGAGCCTTTAGGGCGGGTTTACAAGCAGCGACTTTAGCTATGCAACCTGGACGACGAGGGGAAAAAGGTCGAAAATTTCCTATTGCTCTCCTCATTGATGTAGAATCTGGTCTTTCCATTGGTTGTTGGCGCTATGACGTAGAAGTTATATCATCATTACGAATTGGTTACATCATTACGAAATTTTCAACCAGGCTTGACAGTCGCGTCGCGTTGCTCTTCTATGTAAACTCGCCCTTCGGGTGAGTTTACATGCAGCGACCTAAACGACGCGACCATCGAAACTTTCCTATAATAAATAATGACGTACCTTCTATGTCATAGCGCCAACAACCAATGGAAAGACCAGATTCTACATCGATGAGGAGAGCAATAGGAAATTTTCGACTGTTTTCCCCTTAACGTCCCGGTTGCATCACTCTAGTCACTGCATGTAAACCTACCCTTATGTGAACCAATCAGAGTGCTTGAAACGTTTTATAAGAGTGCAGCGTTTAAATGTTCTATTCAAAAGAGCTGAACGTGTGTTGGAGATGCTGATGCTAGTCTGTTTTTATTAAAGGGGAGGAACTTATCAAGTATTACGAACTACACAAAATTACTCGAAAATGCTTCTGTGGTACGGCTATTTAATGCTTATTCTGTTCTCTTGAGATTCCATTTTGTTTGTTTCTGGTATCACTCTTAGTAAAAAAATTGAAAGTAGCCAAGATTATATGAAAGGAAGCCAAATTCTCAAACATCCTATTAGACACTTGTATAAATTAATGGTTTGAGAAAGTTGCACTGAAATTTCGTATTGCTTGTCGAGTATTCTTGTACCAAAAAAATTTCCAAGTCAACAAAACAAATCACAAGAACTTATTTCAACTCTTCCATAAGGTGATAAGAATGACTCTTTTTGATCACTCCTATCTGTGAGAACTAATGGTCTTATAATTAAAAGTCCCCAAGAGGATGGTCCAGTTAATAGTGTGTGCCTAATCTTGATAAACGTTTTTGTATTTAATTTTTTTATTTCAATCTCTGTGAAATTTTTCACAAATATTTTTTTTTAATTTCTTATACAGAGAAAAGGATTTTTTTATATAATAAAATGATCCATAGTTTCTAGATGTGGTATACGGGTCGACATAAGACTCATCTAGTCAAGGAAAATTTTGTGGTTAAAAAGTGGTAAATTAATTTATAGTTCAACACATTTAATGTGAAACCTTTTTTAGGTATGTTTTTGGAGTAACCAAGATATTACTACAAATTCATTTAACTTCTTATTGACAAAAAAAAGTATGTAAAGTAAATTTGATGTAATAAAACTTAATTTTTTACTCGATGAACCGTTGTTTAGGGGCATACAGATTTTGTATATTAAATTAAAGGATTTATTTGGTTCACTTCTGTGACTTTTATATGTGATGTATCGAATATTATGGAAATTAGGATTAAAGAGCCAAACTCTAACTTGGTACAAGTAAAAACCTAATATTGTCTGTATATAGTTTTATCTAATCAGAAAAAAGGGATAATTGTATATTGTATCAGATGTTTGTAAATATATAAAGTTGTATTATTGGTATTAGATTGAATTGGGTTCCATGAAAGTACCTTACTAACTAAGGGAATATTTTGTGATTCTTTCTTTGTGGTTAATTTGTTCATTTTATTTATGTTTATGTGCAATATTTCAGTTTGTGAAGCCTCGGCTGATCAGTAACCAAGACAACTCAATTAAAACTGAGTTAACGGCAACCTGTTCTGTATATGCAGTACAATTAAAAATTTTACAATAGAAAATTGAATTTTATTATTTTCTTTCTAGTAAAAATTATGATGAAAGTCTTGAAGCGAATAGAATGATATTTTTTATTAATTTTGGGAACGTTAAGACAACTGTCTAAAATATGGTTGTATCTCACAGTATCAGGAATTATTATTATTTAATTATTGATCAAGTGTGAAAAGTTTCTACTCACTTATAATGTGCTTTGGAGAGTTGATTCAATTCGAGATTCTAAATTTCGTAAACAAAAGTCAGGATTCTTAATAATTCTCAATGAATTCTGCAGCAGAATTCATTGAGAATTATTAAGATCTGCACCATTATCTGTTGTTATAATAATGCCAACTTTGGTAAATAGGCATTTATTATTTATTGCCATCACCATTCCATTACAAAGGAATGCTCTTTAAATCTATGAAAAAACAACACAATACAAAAATACGTTTTTCTGCATATCTATCAAAACGCAAAGAAAAGCCAACTTCAGGTAATTTACCGAGAAAACCGACAACACAATACAAAAATACGTTTTTCTGCATATCTATCAAAACGCAAAGAAAAGCCAACTTCAGGTAATTTACCAAGAAAACCGTTCTTTCCCGTAGATCCATAGTTTTCACCTAATTTCCGTAGAAGTCAGAAGATTTGTCGAGTTGTTTCTTTATTTACTTGGGCAAAAATTTCCCTACAGCTGCCTGAATTTCCCCAAACCTCGTTCATGCGTTTGGACATATTCTGCTCCCCTGAACTATTGTACCGAATTTGACGGAATTATTTTTCTATTGAGTTATAATAAATGCAAAATGGAGTAATTTAGTCCATTTTTCTATAAGCAGTCACATATGTATACTTGTCCAATACATAAAAAATTTTAAAAAAAATTCAGTAGAATACTATTATCAAAAAAACCCCTATGTAATTCCCAGCATTAAAAACCCTAACACTCAAAAACAACCACAAGGACATCGACATCCCAAATTAAATTTTCAATCAACTGTCCCCCACTACCGAAACCCCTCCAACACCCCCATCCACCCCAGAAACGCAATAACCCCCTCGACACAATACCCCTCCCCTTCCAAACACCAACCCCTTTGGACCTCTGTTTTGGCCCCTAATTGTCCAGATCTTCTACGGTTTCTGCACAGGTGGCCCCGGTTTCTTTTAATAAGTCCTAATAGCCACCAGGACAATGGAGTCCCTGATGCAAGTAATTCGAAACCTCCCCAACCCATACTACCTGTTGACTGGCCCTTTGATTCCGTACCTTTTGCGTATTAATAAGGAGCACGTGGACCGCCCCACTTTTTCAATGATGGTATCAGGGGAGGGATCCATTTAATTTGTCCCTTGTGAGAGCCGTGCACCCCCCTGAGGGGATCCCTCGTGCTCCGATGGTTTTTCATGGGTTTGTTCGCGGGGATATTGTGTTTGTTCGTTGATTAGGTGGGCTGGATTCACCGCAAAAGGTTTGAGGACCTTGGAGAGATGGGCGGATGATAGTAACGGGCCGAAAAAACGATCGACGGAAAAAATGAGGATAAAGTTCATTTATGGGTTTTTGATGCTCAAAACTGATTATATTAAAAATAGAATACTATAGTACTGGGACATTATTAATGTCTTATTGAGGTTAGGTTTAGGTCATTTATTTATGAAAAAAAATTATCACACAATTTTTAAAATTTAATTGTTCTTTAATAACTAGGAAACTATTTTTCCGGGGTAGTCAAAGAAATCTGGTTTTTTAATATCACGAATCCCGGAATTTAGGGTTTTATCGAAAATTTCGAGCTGAACAAGAAAGCGCAAAATTAGGTTCAATTACAAAAAATATGTGAGGGCTGCAGGCATTAACACCATCTTTTACGTAGTATCCGGTCCCACCATTGGTTCTAAATGCGAAACTAGAAGTAGATAGCTTTATTGAAGTCGGGGAAACTACATTTAATATCCTCTATTTAGTGTATCTCAACAAATGGCACAATAAAGACCTTTAAAAAAATAGTAATCAAAATATTTAAAATACAATAAAACAATTGAAAACATTCAATGGTGCAGCCAGAAAAATTTTGGAATTGGATATGGGAATTTGGGGGATATACTAAAATTTAGCCCTTTTTTTCTATGTACAAAAATGAAAATTTCTGACTTTCGGGGGGATATGTCCCCGAATCCTTGCCTTGCCCCATATACATTTTTAAAATAACTGAAAGTAGGAAGGAAATTTTGAAATAAAAATTTCATTATATCGATGAATATTTTTCCTCGGGAAGTATCCAAATCTAATCTAGGGTCCCAGAGGTTAATTAAATATGGTGTCAGTTAAAAATAAAAGGGAAAGGTGACCAGTTTTTTTTTAACCACTGGTCACCTTTCCCTTGAGACCATGTCAGAGCTCGGGCAAACGTATGGTCGGGAATGTTTTGAATAAATTTTGAACCAGACCCGTATATCACTTGGTGAAAGAGAAGTATGTAAGAGCCAATAGATATAAGTAGAAAAATTGTGGATTTTTTATGTTTTAAACTCTGATACGGAATACGTAGGTCCTACTTATCCTCACAAGAAAGGTAAGTGAATGCACTGAACTGTTCGAGTAAAAGTCGGAAATGCCCTCAAATTCATTAATACAGCCGAAAAGCTCAATTACTCTTCAGCATGTTTAAATATTTTCCTTTTAATCACTCTAGGACCGAAATACATTTGTATATTAGATATAATATATTTGATTTTATTAGAAGAGTATCTGCTCCAGAATACTCAGTGTATCCCCACAGAAAACTCAAATTTGTATTCACACATGTGCAGGGGCAAACCACGAATACGAAACCCCTTTCAAAGAACCTTCTATTCCCTACTGCAAAATGTCTGGGTTTTTTTATCTTACCGGAAAAGCCCTATCGAGAAAAAACACATATTTTCCAATCTGTTAACTAATGACAGACAACATGGGAGGGTCGGGTCTGTCCAGATAAGAATGTTCCTGGGACGTGGCGCAATTGGTCACTCGGTACGTGTCACCATCAGGATTGCCCATTTTCTCACGGTCAGGGGATGTATTGTCCACAGAAGCAAAATCTATTTCCCATGATTAGTGTCATGGCTTTTATCATAGAGATAGAGTGCATCGATAACTCTTTTCTAGGCTTGTCTAGTGAGATTCACAAAAGTGATTTGGAAGATAAAAAACTATTCAGAGTATCGAGGGTCATAAAATACACCATCAAACTAATTGCCAATAGTTACATACATCAAGATCGGAGAATTCCAGGGAAGGTGCGCTTTTATAAGTGCTTCAGTTCAGCCCCTCCCATCAGTACTTAGGAAAACAATATTGGTTTCTTGAGAAATCATGCAGTCTTTCCTTTTGTCCCTCTTCTTGAAAAGAACCTACTATGATCCTACTTAAGGTACACCTTCTTTCCAACTCAATGTGAAGATTTCGTATGGATCGAACTCAAATTTTACCAGAACTTTCAGTAGATTTTACATTAAAATGAAGACTCTATAACTCACCAAGCAAAAATCAAGCATATGGCAAATTCAAATTTGAGTTTTCAGAAACTGATATCGTGATTAGAAAAGTAAACACAACAAGACCTAATCTGTACAGGAAAGAAAAATGCCGAATCAATCATAATGTCATCGATCAAACCGAAGCAGCCTCCGCTACTTTATCATATTTTATAATCTTTATGAATCGTGGGTCCATCTGTTCTTTACAAACGGCGAATTGTATGGCCCCCAACCCTCATTATTCTTTTTTTAAAGGGGGGTCGAAGTGGGGGCAGATGATGGGTGAATGCGATCATCGACCACCCTAGAGGTTTATCGCACGATCTTTATTTGAGTAACTAGCCTCATTTATTCTCGGATGTAGTTTCCCTAATTAGTGCCATTTCACAATTTATTCATATTGAAAGGAAATTGTAAGTTTTTCATTGATTCTCACTCCGTATACAATATTGAGTATGACATTATTTTAAAAGGCTATTTCGGTGTTCAGTGTTCGACAGTTTCAGACTACTGTTAATTTTTTGGGGGGAATCATTAGTTAATGGTTATTTCTATTTTTCGAAGTAATTTCTGTAAGAAGTTTTTTATATTTTTATTTTATATCCTCCAGGAGTTACCAGTTACCAATCCTATTTTATTAGAAAGAAAAATCTAAAAATAATTTTTTCTCTTAAATTTACCATTTAATGTATCTTGAATATTATTGGGTTCCGAAAATTCCGTAAATTAATACAGTGCAGTTGAAAATACACATTGCACAGCTTAATTTATTGTATAGCATTGTATATAGGGAATTAAAAGTGCGAAGACTACAAGAAAATAATTTCTGAGCAAAAAAGGAATAATTAAGGACTAAAGGAATTATTAAACAAGTTTAAAAATTGAATTCATTTGTAGTGTTCGTTCATTCATCATTCCTTGATGAGGGCTTATCTTTAAGGATGACATCAATCCATTCTTCATATTCAAAATTAAAGCAGTTTGAACTCAAGGTTTTGTTAGGAAGGGGATGCACATGCCCCTCTCCCTTAGAAATTATAGAATAAAATAGGGGGAAAAGCTGAACAAAAGTATTTCTTAAGGAAACCTTTTGAGTTTTGTAAACTTTCTTAAAATTAAAGTGGTTTCAAGAAACATATTAGTACAAACATTTAACCATTTCAATTCTATCTGAAGAAACTTGATGGCATCACCTGGTTTCTTTGGAAAGATTTAATCCACAATCCGGGTACAACCCAAATAAACAATCAAACAAAACTCATTCTGGAAAGAATTAAGCTATCTTTTTCATCCAATTCGAGCACACTCTTAAATTGGTGCACGTTCATGAAATATTAAAAAATTTCATTTTTTTAAAAAAAGACACTTGACTTACTACTCTAACTTACCGAATATTTTATTTATAATTTCAAAATTAAGTAACTTAAAGATAGTATTATTGAGTATTGAGGAGTCATTGGAAATAAGATGTTTTCAAAATTTATAAACATAATTAACCCAAATTAGCCTTTATCCAATAGAATGACTAACCCGAAATCAAAGTTCCTCAACGCATATAAAATATTTGTGCACACAACAGTCCGTATCCGAGTCAAACTATGCGGAAGACCCCCGTCTCGTGTTGCTATCGGGATAATGAAGCGGGTGGGAGGGGCCCCGGGGGAGGACAGCGGACACCTGCGAGAGAACACTAACGAACCAATTTGAAGGCCCGAATCACCGCACATAGCTCGGGCGGCGCAAATGGAAAAACATTGATCGGATCATTATGATTAGGCCCTTAAAAAGACGGCTTGCCCAAGTGTTTTTGTTCCGGAAAAGAAGGATTTTCTCCAGATGAATGAAAACAGGAGACGGGATAAAGATAGAGAAAGGGTGAGGGCACGTGTTCGGAAGGGAGTGTGAGACATGAGACAGTTATTTTGGACTTTTCGAAGAGAAAGAAATGATTGAGTAATTATTTTTAAGTGTATTATTGTTGTGGGGGTTTACTCGAATGCTATTATAAAAACGGGTGGTGTTTTTGTGGGGAAATATGTTTTTCAGGACTTGAATAAATAGATAACTTTGTATTTTGTTGACATTGGATGGTTTTTTTTTTGCCATTAATGATATTGTAACTATTTTTAGATTAGTATAGTACGGTGCATTGTAAACGAGTTTTTACACTGTTTAAACGCTTTTATTTACTTTAAAAAACGGGAAAATGATTTTATAGGGAAGTACGTTTTCAGAACTTAAATAAATAGATAACCCTGTAATTTGTTGATATTGCATTGGTAATGTTTTCTGCCATTAACTTAATACTGCATCTATCTTTAGATTTATAAAGTACGGTGTATTGCAAAAGAGATTTTACCCTATTCAAAGATTTACATTTATTTTAAAAAACAAGGAAATCTCTCATAATTTGAATTTTTTTTTTTGCACCGCAGTGAAGTAAGTTCGACATGCAGGTAATTTTGATTCAACATAATGCATCGTGTTTCTAGTGGTTTTGACTCAAGAAAAACTTCTTACCTTCTTAACAGATATTTTTGGACAAGAATTTATATAAATTTGAAATTTACCGGTAAAAACTATGAGGAATACGCTTTAAAATTATTTTCACTGGAGAGTCTCGAAGATCGATGAAGTAGATGGATAACGTCTTACAAGAGCTTTGGTTTTTGGTTACAATTATATTGTTTCAAATGGAAAAGGAGACCTATGTTCATCAGATCAGAATACATGTTTGAAACTTTGTTTATTATTAGCTACTTTAATAACTCACTTATAAAAGCGATTAACTTTCGCTTTAAAAAAATTGGAAAACATTATGACTGCTAACAAAATAAAAAATCATTGATGGTGATAGAACAATGTTATTTTTACAATTATTGTTTTTAATCAAAAGAACAAAACCTTTTTCAATGAATTTCATCCATCTTGATATCCATCAGTCAACAGAACTGCATATTTGATTTTAATTAATTTAGAGATCTATAAAAATTTTGTTAATCTCTCCTTTTAATAATAATAAAAATAATATTTGCGGTAAATGCGATAGATTTGGGTTAACTGAAAGGATTTAGAAACACCCATCTCTGCTGCTTTCACCTTTAGCAAAATGGACATCAGACACCCAACAACAATCCCCCAAACGATAAAAACGTTCTCTCTTGACAAGTGGCATAAAGGAGGTGGGGAAGGTGACAAATCTCGTAAAAAAAAACTGCGATTGTGCTCTTGGCTGCCTGGCGAGCACAGTCTTGGCGACGGAGAAACGCTCGCCAAGGGTTTAGAATTTCAAACAAGCAACTCGGGTTACTCTTTTTGGGGATCGGGGGAGGTAGTTTGTTTGCAAGCAGCAGTTAAACGAGGGATAATTTTACATTAGAAGAGCGCTTTACTTTTGATAAATTATGAATTCTTATTAAATTTGAGATTAACGCATCTCGCTTTGACATTTTTTATGTGGTAATGTTAGTTCCAAAACTATTTCGACGTCCATTATTTAACTTAGAGATATTAAGAACATTGATGTCATCCCCCCAATAAAAGATTAAGGGGTACAGGTACAATTATATCAGAAGATAGTTAGCAAGAAGTACTACTACAAAAGAGATTCCGCTGTCTTAATTTTTTTAATTTTGAACCACGCATTAATACTTTTATCGAATTTTTATTTTTTTAATTCATCCCAGTAAGTTCTATTATTTCTTATTAGCTTATTAATTTACCCAAGAAAATTTTCACAAAAAAGTTAATAAATAATTTTAAGTAATTTGAAAAAGATAAGGTTCCACTCCAGGTGTCACCAGGCGCGGATCCAAGGAGGACTATCCTCCCACCAAAAAAAAGTATTTATACGTGCTTAAGAAATAACCAGCGTAATATTTAATAAAATATTTAAACTAAATGATTGGTACATAGGTTAAATATTTTTCCGTACTTTTTAATCAGCCAGGCACAATGCAAAGTGTTGTGATAAACCGCTAAACAAAATTAAATATCAAAATAAAATAAAAAAAATTAAAGCATCTCAACTTTGAGCCTGGCTAATCCAATAGTACACATATTTTTCATATTAGCCTAGATTTTTTTTTAACGTCGCATTTCGTATAGTTAGACGACAAACTACAATATGCACTAAACTTTGTATAGTTACATGAACATGAATGGATGCAAATCCTATGAATGGGATACTATGTGGATTAGGAAACTGGTACATCCCATGTAATGGGAATTGGGATGCTATGGATTGGAGCAAGACTGATATTTCAAACCATATATGGATTGCACTCCTGTGAGAAGATGGTTAATGGCATTTCATAGTGGGTTCATTGAATTCGTCAATGAGATGAGATTACATCTAAATTTCAACAGATAAGTCATTATGATTACCCATTCCATTTCCATACTTATTAAAATCAATCAATATTAAATGGTACTCTTAGAATTTTGGTATTGTGCGTGGGTTCAAGAGCCAGTGCTCGAGGTGTAAAGATTTCCAACTGTGTCGTCTTGAAATAAATTATCTAAAGAAAAAAAGAGTGTTTTATTTTACTAATTTTAAGATTATCACGGCCCTTCTATAAAAGCATTAAATAGTAAAAAAGGAAATTAAGTATAAAAGTAAAAATGAAATATATGGAATAAAAGGAAATTAATGATGATGTTTTACCAAAATGCAAAATTATACTATAATGATCAGTGGCGTAGCCAGGAAAAAATTTCGGTGGGGGATATTGGTAGTTTTAATGATTTTCTATGGTGAAAAAAGGAAAATTTCTGAGCTTCAGAAGAGTATATATATCCAAATTCCCCATCTGGTTAGGCCCCTGGTAATGATTATTTTTTCTACGAAAGAAGAATATAAATTAATTATTTTTATTTAAAAAGTGTATGAAGTTTTCAAAATTGTTTCTAAATAAGTTTCAGAGTGGGTATCAAACCTAAAAGAAAGGAATATAATATAGGATCTATTTCAGCGGTTCCCAAAGTGGTCCATATGGACCCCCAGGGGCCCAAAGCGAATTCCAGGGGGTCCACGGGCAAAATGAAAATTGGGGGTCCACAGCAACTTCTAGGGGGTCCACGGGAAACATTTCATCAAAATGAAAAGTTTTGATAAGTTTCAAAAATTTTGTATTTCTTATAATCAAATTTTAGTAATATTAAAAGTTGATTATCACCGAGTCCTCGCAACGCGAGCAGGGGTGATGGAATCTTTCTCTCTTCTCGCTATGGAGAGCCCCCGACCAGCCCCGCGAGTGTATCCAGTCTCTCAGGGGGGTATATAGGGGGGAGGAGAGGGGGCCTGGCCCCTCCCGAAATTCGGACTAGGTGTACCAAAACAAGCTAAAACCCTGTTTATAGGGTCAATTTTCAAAAAAAAAATTCTGGGGAAGGACGCCCAAGCCCCCCTTTTGTACTTCGAACTTTATTATTATAAGTTCTTCAAAATCCAAATCCTACCTAAACATGTATATGTCCGAAATTTGGACTAAGTATATAAAAAACAAGTTGGAAACCTGTTTTTAGAGTAGTTATTTCCAAAAATTTTTTAGGGTTTTTTTTTTAATATTAAGTTCATCAAAATGCAAATCCTATATAATATCCAAAATTCGGACTAAGTGTACCAAAACTAGTTAAAAACCTGTTTTTTGAGTAAAATTTCCAAAAATTTTCTGGGGGGGGGCATCCCCAGACTCCCCTTTGGTACTTCTAATTTTGTTTCTTGTTTCTTATTGTTTTCTTACATTATGCTTTTTAGGTCTTAAATAATCCCCTGGAAATGAATTAAAAAGCTACATTAGACCTATTAAATATGTGTGGGAGGGGCTCAGGAGTAATTTTTAGCCCCTCCCGAAATAAATTTCTATATACGCCACTCACTCTTATATAATTGTAATCCAGTATATTAATTGTAATTATTTCTGAAATTTTATGATTTGGTGAATAAATAACTCATTCATAAGCCATTAACTGTGAGAAGCTTGCGACCAAAACTTAGTGTTAACATTAAGTTTTGGTGTCTCAAAATGTAGTGATAGTAAAAAAGTTTAGATTTATTTTTATTTCAAAATTTTTAAATGTTTGATTGTTATAATTTCATTAAAAATATTGTGTAACCATATGAATGGCAAAATGATTTTATATGATTTGAATAAAAAAAAGATATAAAAAAACATGTAAAAGTGTGAAATCAAATGCTTATCAATGCACAAAAAAAAAACACTTGAAAAAATTACAAAATTTATGCATGGTTTAGAAATATGTATCATAAACATAAGATTTTTAGCTACTTTTCGAACGGTTCCTAAGACAGGGGGTCCACGGGTTATGAAAAATGTCGTCAGGGGGTCCACGGGCCATAAAAGTTTGGGAACCCCTGATCTATTTGTTCTGAACAAATCATATATTGTTTAATTTAGGATAACTGGTGAATGGGTGGGTCAACTTTGAGTTTAATTGAAAAAATAAAAATGCCAGTACATGTGACTTGTATTTGCATATAACCTCAGAGTTCTCAAGTGGATCTTTCTTATTAGCCTGCAATGAATTTCGAATGATCAAACTTATATAATATATAATTGTAGCTTATTAAAAGATGGTTAGAACTGAGATACGGATAAATAGAAGAGATGAAGAAAATTAAAAGAAAGAAGAGAAGGAGAAGATAAATTCCTATTTTGCTTTTCTCCTTTTCAGAACCCATTACGGCCCTTTTACTCCTCGAGTAACAATGTTTGTTACACCATCTACTACCCCGAAATCATTAATAATTAAATAGAACAACCCTCGTATATTTATCTGCTGTATACATTCTAAGATGGAAACAGGATGCTTACTTGTTTACTCACATCTAATTACTCTATTAGATGGTATAGCTATTAAATTATAGTAGCATGGGGCCACTCTTTTTTAAAAATTGTAAGACGAACTTTGAACTACCTTTTTATTCCTTTTGTTTCGGTTAAGCAGTTTTTTTTAATTGCAGAAAAACCAATAGATAAAATAAAAATAAACATATTCTTAAGTTTTCTTAAAATTTATAAAAGAAAGCTGTATCTGTGTAAAACAGGCATATTAGCTAGTCTGAGTAAGTGTTATAGCGGCTATTAAATATATTTTTTGTATATGTGAACTTTAAACATGAATAGAAAATCTTTTGCATTTTTACAATAAATGCATGATTTTTTTTCAGTACAGTAAAAAGTGTTCATTTTTTATAAAAAATTATTTATTCAAAAATATTTTCCATCTAGTTAAGACTCATTTTGCAAGACAAAAAAAAAGTTATGACTTCAAGCTGTAACTCAACTCAGTTGCCAAATGAATTGCTTTAAATCTATAACACTTTTTTTCATCTTTTCTTGTGAATCAAGTTAAAATTTGCTCATAAACAAGCTTCATAGGCTGATAAATCTGTTGGAAATTGAGAACAACGCGATGTTGAGCGAGAATCCCAAAATATACCAATGAAAAGTTGTTTCTGAGCATTACGATCGAAGCCAACTTACAGGATGAGAGCGCTCGCTCCCTCTCAAAAAGGATTTTTTAAAAACCTTTCTAACTATGGGTAAGAAAAGTGAAATGAATTTGGAAAAAAAGGGTAATTTATAAAAACAAGTAAGAGCATAAGCCTGCATAATTAGTAGTCAGAAAAAACTTGACTGAATGAAGTCAACTCTTTTAACTCTCTTTTTAATTCACACTCAACTCGGTTATTAATGAAGAAATTTTCACAATTACAAAAATCGAAGAAGCTGGAATACACGATTGCTCCCCCCCATTTCCCCATTTATGAGAGCTTCCTGCAACAACTGAATTTTAGTGAGGGAGTCTTTAAAAGCGATTAATTTCGTTATTATTCGAGATTATGATATTATTATTGAGTCACAACTATTCATTAACTGGGCAATTCAATTAATTCACCCTATCTTACATTATTACGTATACACTCCTTCATGATGACAATAACACCCTTCGCAGCTAAATAATTCCAAAAGGGGCGATCGGTCGCCAAAGCCGCACCACCCCTTCCCCGAGAAGTGAAGAGGAAGGAGAGGGGCTCGGTTAAAAAAGAAAAACCGGAGGAAAGGAAGGAAAAGGTAAAAAAGAACGGCGTTCAGAGCGCGCGGATTGGGAGAGTCCGGGCCGTACAAAGAGCGGGGTCCCGGACTGTTATTAAATCGTTCGCTCTCCGGTTTCCGAGAACCTGCAGTCATTACGAGATCGGGTTTCCTGAGCCTAATCATTCCTGTTGCTCAGGACGCTCTCCGGTTACATTCGACAGGGATTTGTTTTCCGGAGGGGCCGTATCCACATTTAGCGGTAACTGTTCGTAGGTCGATCTTTTTTCGGATTTCTATTTTCTACCTGTGATGTGTGGGTGACATTTCGAGAGGGTGTTTGTTTTGAGGGGAAGTTTTAATCGATTTTGCGGTTTAATAGTGAAAATTTCTAAGTTTTTTGGGATAATTTTTGGCTACCTTTGGCTTCGGTAATTTGGTATTCAACTAAAACCCTAAATAAGTTGCAATTATTTCTCCTCTGCCTTTTTATAGGATTTGGGAAATTTTTAAATGAGTCGAATCGAATTTAGGCATCGAATATTTAGGCACATCTTTGCTCATAATATTCATTTTGGACATTATGATCTCGTCCAGGGTGAGTTGTGAGTATTTTTGGGATCTTTCTTCTCTGAGAAGTGAAATTCATACTTGGTTTTGAATGTTAAAAGAGTTTTCAAAATTTTTAATTGAATATTAATTTGTAATTAATACAGTGCTTCTCTAACTTATAATAATGGCAATCCAATTTTCAATTATATCTTTCACATTTTCCATTTTATTTTTTATATACCATTAATTGATATCTAATTAAGCATAGACAGGGGTGTTGCCGTAACGTAATCACTTTATACCCATCTACCTCACCTTAAATTTGGAATTTTCTTCTTTTGACTATAGGAAGCGATTAAAACTACTTCATATACAAGAAAATTCACCTATACCTTACTGAAATAAAATTTGATGACGGCTTAAAACCTTTCCCCAACTCAAGAAAACTGTTATTTTTGGGAGTGAGAAACCATTTCAGAGCAAGGTCTCAAAACTCGGAGGAAAGAGGAAGTAAAAGTATGAGGAAGTGCTCAGTCGACGGTATTGTTCATGACACATAAAAGATATGCCTAATATTATCCACAGAATCTTTCTTCAATTTGATAAGAAATATCACAAAAAAAAAAAGATTTTGTGCATTAATATCTATATCTGTTGCAGGGGGAAAAAGGAAAAATAATAAATGTAACTTTTCTTTTCAGTTAAAAGTCAATACTGTCAGTGAAATCTTTCGTACAGATAATACCATATCACAATAGTTTAGGGTAAAGGATATTTTTATCTTCTCCTAGTTCTAAGGGTCAGAGAAATTATTTCCAATATTGGAAGTATTATTTAGAATAAGTATAAGAGAAGACTCATGGGTCATTCCATTTCAAGTGGTCCAAAAAAAGTAAAATTGGTTGCTCGACCATTTTTAAAAAATCTGAAATTTTTTGTACATCAACCCTAACCTAAAAGAAGATCAAAACAACCATTATTTTTAATTTAACCTATTTTGCTTGTCCGCAGCAGCCATGCAAATTTCGACGTTTTAGCGGTTTTTGCTAATTTAAGCGTTTACGGGATTGGAAATATCTCCCCTTTAAAATCTCCAAATCAAATGGGGTTTGAAGCAAAATTGCTTAGAATAAAACGGTCTAAAAGACTAGAGCAAGTATATTTTTCTAAAATAAACCCTTAGGGGGGAAATCTTAGTTTAAAGTTGAAATTTTTTTTAAAATATCTGCCCACTTTAAGAAGATTTTTTTATAGGAAGGAAACATCAGGCCCGTTCCTGGGTATGAAGGCGCCTCCGTGCCAATAAATTACGGCGCCCCTTACACCTCACCCCCATTAATAATTAATTCTAAGTTAATTAATTTTTACTTTTAATTAATTTTTAATTAATTAATCACTTATTTTAAATTATTTGTTAATTTTAACTAATTAATAATTACTTTAAACAAATTTGATGTTACTTAACTTAATGATACAGTAGAACTTTGATAAAGCGACTCCTTATGGTGCCAATAAAATGCGGACGTTTTAACGAATAAAATTAACAATATTGTAATAAAAAGGTGCTTTTATTACCGGTTGTTGTAAGGCAAGGGTTGCTATAACAGAGGGTCGTTGTAAAGGGGTTCTACTTATTAATAAATAAATAATATTGGCATTACTTATTTAATTAAAATTAGTTTTCAGTTAAAATAAATCAAGCTTTTTTCAATATATTGTGGGGAATTTTTACAGTTTAAAGAATAATGATAAACTCATTTTTTGGTGTTGGGGGGAGGGGGTTGGGGGTTTTCCCCCAAGAAAAATTTCTGAAATTTGACCCCTAAAAGTAGTGTTTTAACTCATTTTGAGACCCTTTAGCTAACAACCGAAGAGAATTGCTCCTTATAAATTTGCAGAATTTTCAATGAAAAACAGTATAAAAATTGATGTCAAAATTTCAGGGGGGGGGGGGGTTGAACCCCCCTTGGATACGGCCCTGGGCCATAAACTCAAAAATATTCACTTAGGATTACTGAATTTTCGCCTAGTTCTCGATAGAGGCTGTATGGTTTGGCTATTTATCTAACCAGTAACTGATTGTTACCAGTAATTGACACTTTAAGAACAATAAAAAATTAATTAGCTATTGCTACTTAATAAAACTATCCTGAAAAAACTTTTTGTTTTGAAAAATTAAATGAAGTTTCAATATTTATCTAGAGAACAATTTGTTTGAAAAAGTAATTATTTTCTATTTTTAAAATATTTTTAAGTTGGCATGGTAGCAGCACCCAGTAACCAACACCCCGGGAAATTTTGGCACCAATAACTCAAAATTTGAAATACCTTTAATAAATTAAGCTTATAATTAGGTATAAATGAAAAACAGCTGCTGATACAAAGAAAGCAAAATATCAATCTTAAAAATCCAATAAGGAGAACTTTTTAGAACATTCACGTATTACGTATTATGCCATCGACCATGCCGCTGAATCCGAAAACGTTATCAAATCCTATTGACTACTCTATAGCTGTACCGCTGAATTTAACGGCTGCTGAACGGTCGACGGTATATAAGTACCAAAATTTATTTCTCTGTGCTGCTTTATATGAAACTTTAATATCCATTGTATCGAAATATTTTAGATTAAATTTAGACAAAAAGATCCAGTTGCATAACAGGTATGATACATAAAAATATGGAAAACAATCTACTAAAAACTGATTAATTTAGTTTAATAATAGATTTATTCAAAAGTTTTTGTTTATTTACCTTCAGAATGATACTGGATGTTATATGTTATCCAGCTAGTCCAGTTAGCTTGTTTTGTTTTTATTTGAGATTCAGAAATAATTTTCTTAAACACGTCTGTCATTTAATTATCTTTTTTATAGTTTAACTTTTATTTTTTAAAAAGTGAGAGGGAGAGAGAATTAAAATGGAGTGAGTCACTAGCGACTAACCTGATTCCTTTCACTTTCTGCAGCCATGCCATTTTTAAACCAAAGAGCACGACACCAAAAACTCAACTATGTACTTCATCCCGGCGGTACAACACCCTCCCAGTAAAAATTCTCCGTGCTCGGGCAAAAGCCCGGAGGTCCCCCAGTCGCCACCCTCACAAAAATGGCGGGAACTTTTTATGTTTTCTGCCCCCTCGTATATTGAGTGAAATAAACAAGGACGCTTCTGAACTTGAAAGCACTAATTTTTTTTTTTTTTTTAAATGTAATGATGAGAACACCTTTTCATCATCTTCTTCCGTCTCCAGAGAACTAAGTCGCAATAATAGCTCTTCTCTCTCTCCCTCACTCTCCATCTCCAAATATTTGTATGGATGGATCTAGAGCAGTGGTCCCCATTCCCCGGTCCGTGGATCAAATGGTACCGGGCCTCGGGCCGACCATTCATTGAAAATGAATTTAAATTCCTAGATTTATACTCCAAATTAAAAGCATAATAAATCCCTTTATATTTATTTTTTGGTGTAACTGTATTTTATTTTGAAAGCATATGTATAAATACAATTAAATCAAAATTAATAAATAAAAAAAAATAGTTCCTCAGGTGTGTGCTTCCAACAAATTTATTTGTGTGAGATATTCAAGAGCAGGTGCACCTAATAAATTTACGTAAGAGATATCCATTCGGTTTTTTACAATAGTCTTCTTCAAAACATTTTTCACAAGTCAAGGGCCTATTATATAGAAATTTTTAAGGGACATCTATTAAAATATGATTTGAGGCAAACGCTTGATAGCTATTTAATAACTGGTGAATCAAATCTTCATCCAAGGAGGGCGCCTATTAATAGATTCATACAATTCAGTTTTTCTAAGACGCCTTACAGCTTTCAAGTCCGGAGTGTTTAAATTTTCACTCACTCAGAATGGGCGCGCTGGGCGCCCTGGATAGATTCATTTGATGGGGGCGCCCATACAATATGGTATATAGGACTGGGCGATATAATAATTCATTAAATCGATTTATAGTTAATCATAAAATCCGATATAATGATTAAATCGATTTTATTCGGGTACAAAGTATTTTCTAAAGAAATAAATAAAAGTCATTATATATTATACCATTGCCATTGAAACCACTTGTTTTCTCTCATTTTAAAATTACTCTAGATATAGGAACATTCCTTTTACCAATATTATCTTATTTTCAATGATCTTTTTATCATTTTTTCACTAGACAGTCAAATTTGATTGAAATAAAAACTGTTCAAGTCCAAAGGAAAACCCCTGGACATTTGGTGTTTAATTCTTACTGTTTGAAATTTAATACTGGAATGAGGTTGATAAAATTAAACAGTTTATGTTCTAAGTAACTTATTAGTACTTTGTTTTAATAAAATATCAACAAAATTTAGCAAAAAGTCCTTTAAAGTACAGTAATTTAGTCAGTTACAAACTACAATTTTTAAATATTTGGTTAGGAATAGTCACTAGCTATTCAAGCTTGTCACACACAGGTCAGAAATATCTGTTGAAATGGCGAAATCTAGTCCGGACTAGTTGCTCAATTTAAGATTCTGAAATCATTCATTCACAGCAATTCACGACCACGATAAAACGAGCGATTCAAATCGATTCTTGATCAAACCGATGTCAAACCGGAACCGATATCCGATTTCGCCGCAAAAATCGAATCTCCAAGTTATATCGGTCTGAGATATATCGGTTCGAGTTATATCGGATCGGAATTCGAATTCCGATATAATAGGTTCGGTATGGACTTTAAACCGGTATACCGATGTTATCGTTAAACCGATTTATCTTATTAAATCGATATAAGGCACAGGCCTAATGGTATAGCTTTTAAAGTTGGGAATGATAAAATTTTCACTCGCAGGTCTGGCGGTCTTTGATAAATCCATTTAATTAAGACAACTCATACAATTTGGTTTAGCTAAGTAAAACGCCTTACATATTTCAAAGTCGGTGTGTTCAATTTTTCTCTCAGGGTGGGCGCTTTGAATATATATTTATTTGATGGGGCGCCCCATACAATTTGAAAGCTAAAAGGAGTCTTCCTTATAGCTTTCAAAGTCGGGCATGTTAAAATTTTGTTAAGAGTTGGCACCCTTTAATAGATTCACTAGATGAGGGCGCCCCATACAAAAAGTTCAAAATGTAATTCTCTTACAAGACGCCTATATTAGTTCTCTTAAGGGGACGGGTGTGTATAACCCAGTAAGGGTGCTCTTTACTCGTTTGTAGGCGCCTTTTGAAGTTTTTTTTGTAAAGGAAAGGAGATCTAGCTTACTACTTAGGTTTGTTTCTTTTGAGTCAGGACGTAACGGAATATTTTTCCCTTAAAGTTAGGGGTCAAAAAAATTTTCTAAGGCGCCCAGTAAGGGCGCTCTTTACTCGTTTGTAGGCGCCTTTTGAAGCTTTTTTTGTAAAGGAAAGGAGATCTAGCTTACTACTTAGGTTTGTTTCTTTTGAGTCAGGACGTAACGGAATATTTTCCCCTTAAAGTTAGGGGTCAAAAAAATTTTCTAAGGCGCCCAGTAAGGGCGCTCTTTACTCGTTTGTAGGCGCCTTTTGAAGCTTTTTTTGTAAAGGAAAGGAGATCTGGCTTACTACTTAGGTTTGTTTCTTTTGAGTCAGGACGTAACGGAATATTTTTCCCTTAAAGTTAGGGGTCAAAAAAATTTTCTAAGGCGCCCAGTAAGGGCGCTCTTTACTCGTTTGTAGGCGCCTTTTGAAGCTTTTTTTGTAAAGGAAAGGAGATCTAGCTTACTACTTAGGTTTGTTTCTTTTGAGTCAGGACGTAACGGAATATTTTTCCCTTAAAGTTAGGGGTCAAAAAAATTTTCTAAGGCGCCCAGTAAGGGCGCTCTTTACTCGTTTGTAGGCGCCTTTTGAAGCTTTTTTTGTAAAGGAAAGGAGATCTAGCTTACTACTTAGGTTTGTTTCTTTTGAGTCAGGACGTAACGGAATATTTTTCCCTTAAAGTTAGGGGTCAAAAAAAAATTTCTAAGGCGCCTCTTCATCGGTCGGCGCCTCCGTGCAGGCACGGCCAGCACACCCGGCCGGAACGGCCCTGGGAAACATGTCAAGGCACCAATATTTTTTTAATTAATAGTCCAAATACATTTTAGGTCATATGCAAAGATTTGGATCTGAGACTCGATTTGTCTTTATTTAAAAAAATCTCAAAGTCAAAGATTTGTCAAAATTTGCAGTTTTGAGGGTTAAATATCTCTGGTGGGGGACCAGTTAAAAATTTTAAAATGGTTCAATCTAGAGTACTATATATTAGTGTTAAGCTCAAAAAGTTTTTAGGAGGAGATTTGACTACAAGCCGAGGTATGATTTTTACAAGGTGCCCCCAAATATCGCAAAATTTGGAAGTTAAGAATTTCTACAAAATTTGTCTGTTTTCAAGAGGACTTTTTTATAGGAAGTAAACCTTTCAACACAACACATATTTTTATACAAATAGTCCAAATGCAATTCAAGTTACACGCAAAATTTGAAACCTGAGACTTGGTTTTTCTTTGCATAAAAAAATCCTAAAATCAACGATTTGTCAAGAATTGCACTTTTTTAGAGTGATATCTCTCTGGTGGAGCACGAGATAAAAATTTGAAACTTTGTCATCTTAGGGCTGTATTCAAAATTCTGACTTTTTCTTCACAAGATATGCTTTGGCGAGTTTGTCTTCCCGCGATCATCTTTTTTGTTTTGACTTGTCCGAGCGATTCAAACGGCATATCTTGTGGGGAGGAGCTTCTGAAAGTCTTGTACGCCACGCATTCGCGCTACCTGAATTAAAAGTTACCTTAAAAGTTAATTGTTAAACTAGCATATTATAAAATAGGTAAATTTTAAAACATCTTTTTTTTAATATATAAGATTTTTAATTGAATGAAAAATGCGAACTTTCAGTATGTTTACTAAATTAAAACAAATTTAGGAATTTAAATTTTTCCTTAGGGCGAGCGCGCACGGGCGACTTTTGTCACGGTGACAAAGACAAAAACAACGTTGCTAAGGCTGTTGTTAGGGGCGGGACATAGAAGTATCCAATAGCAGCATTCGCACATGACATCACTGAAGGATAAAAACAACGTTGCTAAGGCCGTTGTTAGGTAAAGTCATGTGATTGAAAATGCTCTATTGTTTTCTAATGATATTTTTGATACTAGTAATCCTGGTCGCCGTGACTTTAGTCACTCGTGCGCGCCCAGCCTTAGAGTATATTATGGTAGTGTTATGCCCTAAAAGTTTCAAGATGGAGGATATCTTTATCCGGGTATCTTTTCTCTTTTTTTAAATGCTCTATTTTAATTTCATTAAGTCCTTTTTATGAAT
Source organism: Tetragnatha montana (assembly GCA_963680715.1). Taxonomy (NCBI): domain Eukaryota; kingdom Metazoa; phylum Arthropoda; class Arachnida; order Araneae; family Tetragnathidae; genus Tetragnatha; species Tetragnatha montana. Next base: position 35,523,304 of record OY796685.1, read on the forward strand.
TTTTAGTAGATCCGAACAAGTATTGCCAAAGAGATTATGATATTTTAACAAATACTTTTTCGCATGATATTTGCATGTATTTTTGACAGATTTATTGATCCTTAGAACAATCAAATGTTGATGATCTTCACTTAGTTCACTTACCAGATTAACCTCAAGAGTTACTGGGCCATAAACAGACTTGTGATAATTTTCTTTGATAAGTTGACCCACATCACAATCCATTTTTTAACATGAACTTGCGACTAATAAAAAAACATACGTACAACAACAAAACACCTTGGTGAATCGAAATGTTCTTTCGATCTTGGTGCAGGTTTGCAGTATGCAATAAAACAATTCTCATGGCGGGTTTCTTCTTCCCTCTCTGTCTCTCAGGTTGTAAAGATTGTCAATGGCTGAATGCTAAGGTTAAGTAGTTAATATAATTACTTATATCAAGCCCTACTTTAACATATGTTTTGGTAAAGAATATAGATAAATATTTTAATTCATAAAGTTCATTGCTAAGCTTTTCTAAATTGCTGTATTTTGTGTAATTAAAATTAAAAAGTAATGAAACATTAAAAAAATTTACAAAATAATTGTAAAGTAAAAAAAATCACTTCAACAAAAAAAAAAGTTTAATATCATCCTTGCCATTTCTATGCTTGTAGCCAAATAATCCTCCATTATGAAACTTTTAGGGCATAACACTACCATAATATACTCTAAGATGACAAAGTTTCAAATTTTTATCTCGTGCTCCACCAGAGAGATATCACTCTAAAAAAGTGCAATTCTTGACAAATCGTTGATTTTAGGATTTTTTTTATGCAAAGAAAAACCAAGTCTCAGGTTTCAAATTTTGCGTGTAACTTGAATTGCATTTGGACTATTTGTATAAAAATATGTGTTGTGTTGAAAGGTTTACTTCCTATAAAAAAGTCCTCTTGAAAACAGAAAAACTTTGTAGAAATTCTTAACTTCCAAATTTTGCGATATTTGGGGGCACCTTGTAAAAATCATACCTCGGCTTGTAGTCAAATCTCCTCCTAAAAACTTTTTGAGCTTAACACTAATATATAGTACTCTAGAATGAACCATTTTAAAATTTTTAACTGGTCCCCCACCAGAGATATTTAACCCTCAAAACTGCAAATTTTGACAAATCTTTGACTTTGAGATTTTTTTAAATAAAGACAAATCGAGTCTCAGATCCAAATCTTTGCATATGACCTAAAATGTATTTGGACTATTAATGAAAAAAATATTGGTGCCTTGACATGTTTCCTTCCTATAAAAAAATCTTCTTAAAGTGGGCAGATATTTTTAAAAAAATTTCAACTTTAAACTAAGATTTCCCCCCTAAGGGTTTATTTTAGAAAAATATACTTGCTCTAGTCTTTTAGACCGTTTTATTCTAAGCAATTTTGCTTCAAACCCCATTTGATTTGGAGATTTTAAAGGGGAGATATTTCCAATCCCGTAAACGCTTAAATTAGCAAAAACCGCTAAAACGTCGAAATTTGCATGGCTGCTGCGGACAAGCAAAATAGGTTAAATTAAAAATAATGGTTGTTTTGATCTTCTTTTAGGTTAGGGTTGATGTACAAAAAATTTCAGATTTTTTAAAAATGGTCGAGCAACCAGTGCTGGACCACTTGAAATGGAATGACCCTCATGGAAAAAAGTTCAAATCAAAGAACCATATAATAAGTTCAATCAATTTAATAATTTATTTTGCATTATATATATATAATATTTTTCAGGTTAAATTTAAATAATTTTCAAGATGAAAAAATAATATTTGAAACAAACTTAGCAGATTTTAAGCATGGGAAACGAGCATATATACAGCTGTTTCAGGGATTCCTAGATTCCAGAAACAAACTTATGCTTAATTCATAAATTTTATTCAGGAAGTCACTAGACTTGAAAGTTTTCTAAGTAGCTTCACATTTACAAAATTAAAAAATCCCTTTGGAATTCCAGAAAATTTATTATTCTTACAATTTAATTTTTTTAAACACATGTTTTCTTGGAAGTAAATTAACTCTTACTAAATAAAATACTGTGTTCAACTTTTCTGTGAATAATACAAAAATTTAAAGAAATTCAATACTAATGTAAATTTTAATGGGACACCCAAATTTAGGAAATAGTTATTCATATTCTAGTTGAGAATCTTTTTTTTTTTTTCATTTCAAGGGCAATGAATATTTCGAACTCTTTACTGAAATGAAAGCTTTGAAAGTTTGGCTGAAATTTAAGGCAACACTATCACTGAGAAGTTAGTACTTTTAATATACATTACTTTCTAATTTCCCCAAATAGTAATATTTATCTTTCTGTTACTTAATTATTCATGCAATAATTACATACAGTATGACATATTACACTAGTTATTTTTTGTGGAAATAATTAATTTCAAAACTGCAAAGTTTTACTTTCTGCTGATTTGTAGTAAACTTGCTTTAAAAAAACAACTGAAACACTGATGTGATTAGGTAGCCATGGAACTCATCTTATCTTTCAGAATATTTCATGTGTTTTTATAAAGGTATTGTCATACTGCCTGGAGAAAAACTTTTCAACAGAGAAACCAAAACTTTGAAAAGAAGTTCAGAGCCAAATGATAGCCACGCAAATTTTGCACCAAAGTTTGTTAATCAATTGTAAAGTATCATCACCCTTGAAATTGAGTGGAAAAATCTGATCCCATAACAATTGCAGCAATTTTGTAATACATCAAAAGTTTTTCTCCTCTGGTATGACTATACTTCATAATAAAATTTTAATGCTAAGATATCCATCTCCAAAGGCAGATTTAAAAGGAGGATCCTTGGGGAGCATACTGTCCCTGGTTAAATAGAAAACTGGCTTAACCATAAAGAAAAAAAAAAGCCTGAAAAAGTTGGGAGAGATATTGTTCCTGCATAAACTTCCCAAGGCAAGGATTTCTTCCCAGACACTTAACATATAGTGTTATAAAAATATTAGAAGAAATTCAATATCAGTATTTTATTACTGAATTTATATGTTTTTTTTTATCATAACCATGAATTGGAGGGTTCAGAATAGAAGTGAACCAAGTCCCCTTTAGCTACTTTTGAGCTACAGAGGTTTAAAGTTAAAGCTTCAATACAAAATTAATGTTAACACTTTTTAAAATTAACATTTTTAGCGGATATTATCAGAACTAGGACTTGGTTCATTATTGCACTAAAATTTTACATAGTTGGTGCATGTTATAGCGTTGCTAACTCAAAAATGACAAAAAGTGGACTTGGTCCACTTTAATTCTGAGCCCTCCAATTATAAGTCTTAAAATTAATATTTAAGTGTTTTTTTTCTCAAATTTACTTTTTCTGTATTTAAATATTAGATATGTCACCTGAATGGGTCAATTTCCCCTTGGTGACCAATAAATATGTCTTAACTTATTTGTTTTAAATTTTGTTGAATTAGTAAAATATTTTTAAAAAAAAGTACCTTTCATATTTTTGTTGCTTTAATTCACTTAACTTTTCCAAGGGAAGATGAAGGGACTATGATACAGAAGAATACCTGAAACTAGGAAGTGGAAACCAATTTTAATAATTTCATTTGGCTACTTTATCATTAAAAAAAATGACTTTTAGATATTATAGTTAAAACTTCACCATAATCACCACCCTTGCTTTTTTTTTTGACAAAAACTCAAGATAGCTTTACAATTGATGATACAAGCCACAGTAATAGCACAACAGTTTTAATAAATAACTTTCTATAAAAGGTTATTGCCAATGGTATATAATTATTTGAGGCAAAAACATTAAAAAATATAATGCAAGAAATTTACTAGCTATGAAATTTAATGGTGTGATTTTACATTTGAAAACTAGAAAGAAATGGTAAATCAATAGAGGTTAATACAATAAATATTATTATTTAATGACATATTAAATGCTTACTAACTTCCAGGAATATCAGAGTTCATCAATGTAGTTCTTACACCAATAACTGCAATTACTACATGTGTTAAACTAAAAAGGTGATTGAAATAAAAACACATAATTGAGCTGCATGTTTTATTATTATTCACAAGAGTAACATTGAACCACTTGAACTGAATATGGTTCCAAGAGCAGAAAATGTTTCAAGAGAGCGAGTTGATACAGATACTCATACAAATCGCTTTACACAAAGCTTTTACCAAGGTAGTTGTAAAATGTACAGCTGAAACTGTTTAGCTTAGACTTTAAAAACCAAACGTAAAAATATTAATAAATAGCTGCAGTTTGTGACAAATATAACCTTTAAAATGTAACAATTTGTTAAAAGGAAATTAAAAACAAAAGTTTTAGAATAAAATGTAAAATATTTTTAATGATCTGAATAAAATTATTAAGATTATTTATGAGGTCTTTTTAAATGAAACTGTTTAGAATTAAAATACTGAAGATTTATCATTCTATTTGAGAAATAAAAAGAAATATAAATTTACACAGCAAAATATGTAACAGGAGCCTAAAAACTATTGACTGAGATACTATTGAAACTAGGAGTTTGTGCAATAGCTTTCAGAAATTAATTCATAATGTCATTATAACAACAATTTTAATCAAGTAGAACATTAAGGGAAGGAGATGCTACATTTTTTCTAACGATTTTGTTACTTGTATTTCTAGAAGCATGCACTAGATTGTTATAGAAAAACTTGGGAGTTGGGTTGAAGAAGCAAATGGTATAAATATAAATGATTGTAAAATTCTAAAAAAGAATGAGGTCTGATACAAAAGTAGGAGACTGCATAAAATCTAGTTTATTTTATTTTCACAAGTCATTGGTATCATAACATAGAATTTTGGAGAATGAAACAAAAATGTACTGTTATATACCCCCTGCTACATCCTAGAAAAATTCTAATTAAATTACATACGTTATAATGGTAATCCACCCCTGTGGGTTTGGACCACAATTTGCACCCTGGGTAACCATAAATGAATCCTTTTTATTACTATCAAGGATTGATTATTTGGCTAGTTTCTTTTGGGGTTTATGTTCAAGGACCCAATAATGTTATATGGATCAGGAATTAACATCCAAGTATCAAGCCATTGGCCAAGAAAAAAAAAATCACCCACCACACATGTTTAAGGAAAGGTTGAGTACATTTAGTGTAACTTGATAAAAAAAAAAGAACACAACTTCAATATTTCTGTAACACACTAAACTAAAAGGAGCAATTTTTTACAACAGAACACAAATAAACACTCAAAAATATTCATTTTTCAAGAGTGGAAAATGACCAGTTAAGATGAAAACTACAGTGGGACTAAAACAACACACATATATGGTTTCAGTTATAAAGAGGAACAATAGCAAATTAAGTGTGTTCATTAATAACATGATTTATACTACCGTCAGTAGTAGAAATTTTAAATATTTTTTTGGGGAGCAGAGTAACACTATGAACCCAGTTATTTTTATATCAGACCTCATATAATTTAATGAAAATGGAATCATGCATGAAATAAATAAGTACTCTAGGTACTTAAAAAAAAAATACTTATACCTATAACACTAATATAGTTCACTTGAAGTTCTTAAAAAGGAACACTCAAATGAAAGACTAGACACAATATCACTTCAATATAAAACATCACAATGCATATTTTCTTGCAAAATATTTGAGGTAACATAACAGGAAAAATGACTAGATTTATTCAATAAATATTCCAACTGCACCTTAGGCATTATAATTAACCTTTTCCTCAGAACTTTTAAGTAAGCACAATTCTTCATCCATCAAATTTAAGATTTCCCATGAGAGCTATGTCTTGTTCTATAATTGCACTGTACTTTTTGCAGTTCAAGCATCAACAATTCCAGTTGACGAGAATCTGCAATGAAGTATTAAATATTTTTAAGATTGATAAATGACAAAATTCATGATAAAGTGAAAATATGAATGGTTGAAAGTACTAATAAGTTATAACAATGTTTTAAATACATCATATCAGAAAGGGTTAATTAAATTTAGTTGCATACAAGGTTAGGACTAACCTTGTAGTAAAATAAAAGTGTTAGAAAGTAAGCCTTTTTTCATATAAAAATTAAACAAAATATTTACTGAAAAGAAAACATATTTTTTACTAACTCTAAGCCTTCTTTCACCATCTCAACATAACTATCAATTTCATTCAAACATTTTATACTCGTTTTAAAGCTATAGAATTTCCATGTTGTACTCTAATGCTGCTAGTCAATAGAGTCAGGTGGCAACTGCATTCAAAGTAAAGCAGTCATTTTTTGAGACAGTTAAGGTATTTATTTGCTGAAATTCATTCATAAAAGCCCTACTATCAATGTGAACCATTATTGCAAAACTTGTGTAAGAAATAATAAAAAGCATTTCTGTCTGTCTTGCATTTTTCATTTTGAAGCTTTTTAAGAGTTTCCCAATAACGATTTGCATTAATTACACTTATTTTTGTCATAAATTCTATAAAAAAAACCCTACTTTTGGTTCCCTTAGGCTTAGACCATTAGTTTGAATGAAGTGACCACCAGAGTCTATGGACTGGCATGAGTTGAGTACATGAAAATCATAATGCTCAAAAATAAATACATAACATGTTTAAATTAAATTGATTATTATGTAGAGATGTGAAGAAAAATCCAAAGTAAATAACATAGTTTTTCAGTAAATATTTTGTGTTCCCTTTTCTTATAACAAAAAAGGTCTTGCTTTCTGGATGACCCTTGTAAATACTGCTCATGCAATATTAAAGTATTATGTATTCTTGATAAATATTTATGCATAAAAACAAACAGCCATATTCATAGCCATCTTTGTCGTGGTTGACCAGAAACTAAAGAAAGAAAATTAGCTTTCCACTGACTTTAATTGGTGGAATCCTTCTTTGATCAAGGATTTAACACCAATACCTGGTGGCTGTGAATAAGACTTTATAACTTATCTATACTTAACACTCATACTAATTTAAGTTATTTTCATTAGTAAACAAGTTTTATTGAGAAGATTTTTAATAATGTTATGAATGAATCAATAGATTGTTTTTAATTTATACAATATCTATCTAAATTGGCCAAAAGTAACTGGTCACTCTTTCATGTAAGCTAGGTCAGCATAAATCTTTACTGAGGCTATTTAAGTGGAGAGGAAAGCAATGGTTAAGGATCTAAAATGTATATTTTCTCTCATCATAATTCAATAGGAAGATTAAAATGCATAATAAAGGAAGAAGTTTTTAAATATTGGGTCATTCCATGCAGTAAATTTTTCAGCAGTTAAATGTGTCCTAGTTTAAAGACAGCAGCATTTGTGTTGAATTGAAACACATACATTGGAGAAATCTGAGATACCACAATGGTAGGACTGAGACTCTAATTTAGGCAGTAGAACTCAGAAGCCATGAAAACTGTGGAAATTATGCCCACACATGTCTCATTTAAATGTTCAGCTAATACCTCAGCCATATTTGAGCCAACTGAGATACCTTACCAACTGAGAGATCTTTTTGAACACAGAATACCTAACTACCAAAGTATCCTCTCAAAAAATCCCCATGAATGAAATTACTTTATGGGTTTGTCAAAAAAATTTTAGAGGGAAGTATTGGAATTTTTAGGGGGATATAAGGTAAATTAATTCCATTTTCTAAAGTAAAAAATATGCTTTTTGGGGGACATCCACCAGCTTTCCAAACTAAACTAAAAAATCCCCATGAACGAAATTACTTTATGGGTTTGTCAGAAAAATTTTAGAGGGAAATATTGCAATTTTTAGGGGGATATAAGGTAAATTAATTCCATTTTCTAAAGTAAAAAATATGCTTTTTGGGGGACATCCACCAGCTTTCCAAACTTGTTTTACCTGAGGGACCCCAAATATCTTCCCCTTCTTAGATGGGGCCATGGCCCCAGAATCTTCTAAATCTGAAGAATGTTAAATAAACAAATGTGAAGCATCTTTGAAATGATTACAGAGGACTAATGTAACTCAGATTTAAGGCCCAGAACTGTCTGATCAAAGGTGACATTACTTGATTTTTATGGTCATGAAGGTCTTAAATGCTATCAATACGTGCAGTTAATAAAATAAATCAGCACCAGGTATAATTAATGACATGTCAGTGTATAAGAATTCATTACAGTGCATAACTAACTTAGTACTCTATCAGTTTAAGCTCAGACAAATATATTTAAATAACTCTTGTGTAGTTATGATTTTGATATTAAAATTTAAATGCTGTTATCAACATAATTTTTGGTGCAACTAGAAACAATGTTTCAAACATTTAAAAGAATTTTACAAATAAAATCCCAAGGGATAGAATAGAATACCATGTTCTCTGACAGCATCTTGGTTGTGCCACAAAGATCCGCCAGGTTTCCAAACTTGTTTTATCTCAGTAGACCTGCAAGATGTACTACTCATAAAAGATGTTCAATTAATTCCCTGTGTATGGGGCAGAGTTGGGCAAAAATTAGTTCTGAAACTAAAACTAAAAACTAAAACTAAATTAGTTCCGAACAGGAACTAAAAACTGAAACTATTAGTTTCAGTTCGACTTTCGAAACTAACTTTTGGAACTAAATTAGTTTTAGTTTCAACGTTGAAACTAAAACTAATTTAGTTCCAAAAGTTAGTTTCGAAGTTGCGAATAAAAACTAAAGTAGTTTCATCTTTTATTCGTAGTTTGGAACTAAACATGAAACTAAATTTTTTTTTCCTCGCGTTTTTTACTGATTTGAAGGGGATGTGTGTTTGTGTGTGTTTCAACGAAATATGGGTGCTGGGTGCGAACAATGAACCCTGAATAACAACAGTAATTCAGTTCTCAAATTATTTTAAGATATAATAAATGTATTTTTATTGAATTTTCGGCAATAAGAGGTATTTTAACATGAACTAAATCGCGCAAATGAAGGCAATTATTTTTTTTTTTTTTTTGAAAATAAATTAAATAGATTAGATTTTAGAAAGAAGATGAATAAGGTAAGGATTAAACAAACTTTTCTTTATTTCAACTAAAAGATAATAAAAAATACTTAGCCTTTGAAAGTCATAAAAGTTGAAAAGTTTTTATAGTAGTGCAAAAATATTTTTACAGTATAAGTGACATTATTTTATAAAAAATATTATTGAACTCAAAGATCTTAGTATCTAAACAGGTTTTTAAATCAAATATAAGAAAATAATAGTCTTAATATTCCGAACCGCATAAACATAGGCTCGACTGCAACACAACAAAATGTCAAATTTGTCGAACTTAGTTATTAAAATAAATAATTAGCTAAAAATACTTTTAGTGTAGAAATAAATTATATTTTAAGGAAAGGAAATTTATGATATTAATATTTCTTTTATATGAACGCCAATATTTTTCTTTGCAATTTCTTAAAAAATACCAGTCAGATTACTCGAAATATACTAATTAAAAAAAAAGAACCATTAAATAATGCATATATGCATGAAAATATAACTAAGAATAATCCTAAGAAAATCCCTCCTGAAAGCACGTCTTCCGAATTCCATGGGCGAGGGCAATGTATACATTGTACAGGTAGTTTATATGCGGCCAGGACCCACCTCTTCTACTGAGACTGACTTCGTCTTCCGCCCTCGTCAACCAAGGTGTCCATTTATTTTATTTTACTTAATTTCATTTTTGTGAGGATTGGTCCCGTTAGAATCAAAGTTTTCATCAGTCATGAGATTATTAATTTTACGATTCAGTCTTGAGATTATTAATTTTACTTCCGAACACATCTCCTTCAAAGCTTCAAATTAGTAAAAAACGCGTGGAAAAAAAAATTTAGTTTCATGTTTAGTTCCAAACTACGAATAAAAGATGAAACTACTTTAGTTTTTATTTGCAACTTCGAAACTAACTTTTGGAACTAAATTAGTTTTAGTTTCAACGTTGAAACTAAAACTAATTTAGTTCCAAAAGTTAGTTTCGAAAGTCGAACTAAACACTAAATTAGTTTTTAGTTTCACTTTCGAAACTAAAAACTAATTAGTTTTTAGTTTCAACTTTAGTTCAACTAAATTTTTATTCGAATAATCCCAACTCTGGTATGGGGTAATTCACTTACATTAAGTTTTTAAAACGAGTAAAAATTTGATTCATTAATGCTAACTCTTTTAAAACTTTAAATATTTTTTACACTTCCAGGTAATAGTAAATAAAAGAATATTAAAAATGATATCTTACAAGCAATAGAAGAACACAAGGATTATTAAAAATATTTTTATGTGGTTATTAGTAAAGGAATTTAGTGGTTAGATAGCATGAAAACAATTTAATTTTCCTGATTATTTATCAAAACACTTAGATAGTTTTCCAAAACTTAAGTGAAAAGAACTATGAATTTCCACCTACCCATCAGACTGACCAAGAGTAGAAAGTAAAGATGTAAAAACTGATTTTTGTTTTTCCTCTTTTCTTGAAATTCCAACTAAAAATGAATCCAGTAAATACCCAAACAATGTAAAATTTTCAAATATTTTACATTTTAAAACTTATGAGAAAAAATTCATAATAAACGTAACAAACACTAATAAAAAATTTGGATTTCTTTGATGAAATTACTAATATTAATAGAAATTGTTATTGGAACAATAAAGAAACATATGTTTAGATATCTTACTGGCTAAACTTTCAGCAGATCTAGTAACAGTACTAGAACTTCCATCAGAAGAAACACTTAGTTTAGATCCAACCTAAAAGTAATAAACATTAGTAATAGTAAATTAGTAGTCAAAATTACGGTACTTACGTATTATCCCGTCGATAATACGTTCAGGGGCCGGCTAATTCAGCGGCATAGTAATAGTAAAGTCAATGGGATTTGATAAAGTTTTCGGATTAAGCGTCACAGTCGACGGGATAATACGTAAGTACCAAAATTACAATTAAAAAGTTAACAGAAACATTTCCTTATATATGAACTAGTTAGAAAGAAAGTCATGTAGGTCATCTCAACATAGAGGTAGTCTGTAAATTATATGATATGTTTCCCCCCAAATTTTGGACCCTTTCCTCCTTTTTAGTGAGAAGTGGGGTGACCCCCCCTTACCCTCAAATTCTCACTTGATATTTTCTCTATAACTTTCAAATAAACGAATTTCTTTAATATGTTCTGGGAACATTTGTTTAGTCTTGTTGGCATGATGCTCATCATACAAATTATAATAGTTTTGATACATATCCATGTTGAAATAAAAAACTTTTGGCATATATGTTCTAACTAGCATGATTGACTGGTCAATTGATTGTTTTGTCTAATGTGCACATTTTTTCTTAACTAGTGTTAAAAGATTAAAAACAAATCATATTTCCTTAATTAAAACATTTGGCACCTTGAAAATTTTCCAGAAAATGAAAAACCTTCATATAAAACTTGTGTTTGTGTTGTGGTATCATCCCCCCCCCCCCGAAAAAAATTATTTCTACTTTTACACTGTTTATTCTTTGGAAATTCTGCAGCTTACAAGGAGTGGACCTCTTTGGGTGTAACCAAAAAGGGTCACAAAATGAATAAAAAAAAAACTTACAAGCATCAAATTAAAAAAAAAAATATCCCCCACTGCTTTTTTACTTCAAATTTCTCTGGTTTACAAGGAATGATCCTCTTTGAGTGTAACCTAAAATGTCTTAAAACACTACTTTATAGGCCCAAGTTACAAAAAAATTCCTGGGAGAGGACCCAAATCCTCAATTAGAAAATATGTCTTCCTGTAAACTGGTTTTTGCTTTAAAATTCTGTGCCCCCTGGAAATAAAATTTCTGGCTACAGGCCTGACCTCTTCTTTTTGACCTCATATAATTTATAGGCATCCTCATAGTTTTGAGTAAGTGAAATGTTTTGTATTGTTCTTATGAAGGAGACATGCATTGTACCCTGTATGCCGGTATACAATGGTAAGCACTGTTAAATGTTCACTTCTTGTAATTTTTATGTTTAAAGATATTGTTTAGAAACTTACAAATGGTGAAAGAACAATATTAAAAGTGTGCATAAACTTTTGTAAAGTGTAACTTTTAACTTTTGTGTATGTAAACTTTTAGATTAGGAAAATAAAATAGGTAAGTAAATTTTGTTTAATTGTACCCCATCTTCCCCTATAATGTTGAAATTTAATTACTTTCTTCAACTCAGCACTGTTTGGTTTGAAGGCTCTTAACCACTGAATCAAAGCATGTTCACTATGACAGGGTGTTATTCTGTCCAATCCTATATTTTCATTGGGAATAGGTTTTGCAGATTGTGGCAGACAAATTAGGTCAAAATAAGTCAACATATCTTGAAAAACATCAGTGGACCTCTTGGCAGCATTTACTGTATGATTACGAAAAGCACACCCCTGAAAATATAACAGAAAGATTATAATTTAAGTCCATAAGAAAACATAAGACACATAACATCTAAAAAGGCATCAATAACAAATACTTGCAGATAACTTTAGTGAATTTTGAAATTTCTAAATATATACATTTTTAACAAACAAAAACAAATATGGGCATTATGGCTGGGCTTGTTTCACCAATAAGTTTAGTTTAATTTAGAAGCATCAAAAATCAAGGTTTTTATATTATTTCATAGTAGTCTTCAAAGTTCTCGGCCTCCCCTATAGAACGCAGTCTGATTCACCCGAAATTTGTTCTCCAGTTAGAACAACTCTTTGTGAAATTCTTAATAATTTTTGAAGTTGTTTTTATCGGAATTCATCTGTTGGCAGTCATATAAATTAGTAAAAGTGAGCTTATTGTCAACAATGGGGAAAAAAATAGTATTAAGCTTTGATAAAGTTATTTTTAAAAGAAGGGATATCATTAACTGAAATTAATTCAAAGTTCATAAATAGGTATGATGAGTCTTTACCTTTGTTTTCCTCATGAAAAAACAAGCGTTGAAGCTTAAACTTGGCTGCAAGACCACTCATAAAGAACAATGTGAAAAACTTTCAAAAAGAGCCACCATACCAGAAATCATCGAAAAATGCCCTCTATAATTTTTGAAGATTGATGAAAGGAGTTGATGACCTTTCTAATAATCTAGGGAAATCAAAGGAATGTGCAAGGTATTTTTCCCTCAAGGAATTGCATGTGAAAACACTTTGCACAAAATGGGTTCCTCAAATATGCATTGACATGACGATTTCAATGCTATGCTTGATGCGATTTACACGAAATGAAAACTGCTTTCAACATCTATATGTAGAAATGTACATTATTTAGAACCTTTAAGTAAAATAATTATCTATGCAATGGATAAAAGTCAGGTTTTTTTGCACCAAAAAGGTCTTATTGGAAGGCAAAGTCATTTTGTCAACAGGCTAACAAGAACAATAAAATTTTAATAAACTTTTGGTATATTTTAAAATATAAATTATTAAATACTAAAAAACAAAATTATGTGTTTTTAAATCAAAATTCCTATTTACCGAAAATAAAAACAATGGGTCGATGGGATCAAACTTGTAAGCTTTTACACCGCAACAGGGGAAAGTACCGGGTTTATGGACATTTTCTGAAGAATCAGTGGTATGAAAGACAATATTCTCCTTGTGGTAAGTACATCGGGTAAAATCACAGCATGAAAAGTTAGTTCCACAAGTTGTGCAGTTTAAGTAGTTGATTAGGCCCCAAACACGCCAGTATATTTTTCTCCATGACTGACAAGCTTGATATTGGTCTTCTAAGTATCTATCAACATTCCAAGTCATATCCCTAGAAATTCAGATAAGAAGGAAGCATTTGTTTCATTAGTGTAATAAATAAAATATATGATTTTAGAACATTTAGTAATAAGACATGAAAAATACCTTTTATGAGTAAAAATAAGTTCACCTCTAGGTCCAACAGTAGCTCTGAAAGAATGTAAAATGTTGTTCATTTGAATAGGAAGTAGCATCAATATAACTGATCAGTTTATGCAAAATTAAAAGCAGTATTAGGGGTGATACAAAAATAAATGTTTTTGCAGTTTGCTGTTTTAAAAAACTAATATGTGCTTGATCAGTTGCAAAACAATTAATGTCACAGTTTAAAAACAATAACTACCCCAATTTAGATATTTTCTCTGTTAATTAATAAATTAGGATTCAATTTTTAGTTCTAGAAATTATATTACAATTTATGTAGTTGTATAAATCTAGAGAATAAAATGAGCAGGACATTTGGTTTGGTTAAAAAAGAATGACTGAATCCCAATTGTAAAAAAAAAAGAATAAAAGCAAAGTAATGCTAAGTTACTAGGGTGGTCTGAAAAGTAATGCACATCTGCTTGTAGATCGTGAACAAAAAGTAGTTTAGAATTGTGAAAGGAGTCTTTTTGAAGTGTAATTCCTTCTCAAAACTTGTGTGCAGAGTAGAAGTTATGTTCAGCCAGTATTTTTTGAGAAGTGAAAATATGCAGTCATTTTCTAGTAGTCTAGTACTATTATGTAAATAAAAGCAAGATAAAGAGTGTGCTTAAAGGTAAGTCTTACTGAGAATTATTGTTGTTTAAAGACTGTTTATTGTGATGATGGTGTTGATAGGTTTTTTGTAAAATGATGGGAAGTAAAATTTTGCGGTTGCAAGCCTCAAAAGAGCTTAACATTTTATGATACAGACATCTGATAACTGACACAGACAAGAAACATTGCAAAATCACTGATGATTTGTTTCAAAATGGTCACCAAATCACTCAAAAGTATTGGAGAAAAAAGTTTGTTGTGTGTGAGGCAGCCTGGTACCAAAAATCTTGCAAAATAAGAACTATCTTTTGCACATCTTGCATGCAAATGTGGAGTCTCAACAGAATCTGATGATTCCAAGTCCCCTTTATTCTCCTAATATTTTTCCTTGTAATATATGTTTCCTATTTTTCCTTTCCTTTACTTAAAAGACACCTCAAGGGTAATCATAACACCTCAGATGAAGAAGTGAAAGCAGTTGCCAAGTCCCACATTGGAGAAAATTTGGAAGAATTATACAGGGACAGTTAGAAAAAACTCGTTAGACATTGGGAAAAATATGTTAACCTTATTATATAACTGACTATTTTGAAAATCAAATAAATGATTATGTAACTTAGGAATTGTACTTTAATGCACTGTTACACTATCTCGATGTTTGTTTTTGTTTGCTATCTACAAGCATATGTACATTTCATTACTTTTCAGCCCACCCTCATAGGATCTAACAGATTAAAAAAAAAGTGCCCTTTACATTTCAAATGGTAAACACTGGGGAAACATGGTAAACACAGCCCTGGGGAAGTTTTAGAGTCTATGCAGGGCTATTGAGTCAATGAAAAAAGATTTTTTTTTAGTAAATAAAATAAAATAGGAGTTATGACATCTTAGAGGTGGAACATTTTTTCATTGATCAATTCATGAGTTCAAATTCTAATAATGAGTTCATTCAAATTCATGAGTTAGTTAATGTCAAATACAATATACATCACAAGCATATAAATTCTTACTTTCTAGATTTACAAGAAACATGTCCTTGCAATTTAGTTGCAAACACTTGCTCACAAACACTACATTTCATTAACTTTGGAACAATTCTTTGGTTCGGCTGCTTGGCTTCTGGCTTAAGTAGTCTATCCAGCAAAATTTTATACAACTTCCTAAAATTAAAAGGAATGACATGAAAATCATCAAATCTTTCTATGGGTTACTTTTTGAAAATATCCCCTAAAAAGTAATAACTTACTCCTTAATTCTTCCACTAGGATCTTTTAAAGATTCTACTTCTCTGTGATTAAATAAAAGGGCTAGTCTGGAATAAAAACATGTTCCAATTATTTATTATTAAACATAGTTTTATAATTCAATTACTCATAGTCATTGTCACAAAATTATGCCATACCTGGTAAGGAGATCATCATTTAAAGCACCTATTGGACAGTTATTTTCTATTACACTATTCATATGCCTGTGACAATAATTCAAGCATTCATCAACAAGGGGAGTCATTTGTAAGAAGTCAGCAGAGACAAGTAGATGTATAGCATACTTGGGATCTGTAGGAAAAAATGTTTAATTTTCATAGATTTAATTGTAGAGATACTCTGAGTAAACTGATAAATGCAACTTTTTTATATTTTACTAGATTGATTGATGTTGAATTGTGTTAAATTTTTTATGTTGCATTACAAGGATAAAGTAAATGATGTACAATTCAAATGAAAGAGATTGCATAATGGTTGTTGAATTAGTATGTATTTTTTTAGAGTTTACAATAATGTAAGAAAGGTGAAAGAAGCATCACAAATCTTTGTTATTTTCTTTAAAATGAAAATAAATAATTCAAAGAAAGCACTTTTTAAGTAGCACGGTTTCTTACTGATTCAGCGAGGTAATAAACAAATACAATACAATGTAGACTTCAATTGAAAGAATCATGTTTTGAATAATTCAAAGTTTTCTATTGGTCTCTTGAACTTAAAGCAACACTTAAAGTCATGTATAATTAAAGGTTTGGCTCCTTTAATTTTAAGTGTTTTTATTAAAACTTTTCTGTCTTTGTTAAAAAGCATTACCATTACCAGAATCATAGAAAGAACTGCACAACATTTTTCAAATTGTTTCAGATGATGTCTTCTCTACTGCTTGTATAAATTACTTCACCAAGCTATTGATCTAATATTATCTTTTTTCAAGGAATCAAATAAGCTAACAAGAGGTCAAGCAAAAGGTCCCTCAATGGACACAGGATGTAGATAAGATTCCTAATACTTTTGATGGCTACCATGAACATGACCAATTGGTTTTCGAGTATAAGTGGTTTCAGTGTTGTGTGAGTTTTGCAAGAGGACACAGTAAACCAAACAAACCAACAGTTTGAGTAAACCAAAAGTTTAATATAAGGGTTAACTATTGAAGAAAATAATAAGATTTAATCTTTGATTTTAAGGGAAGATTTAGTGTTTTCTCAAAATTTTTAGTGGTCCCTTTGGCTTAGAATTATTCAAGTTGCACTGAAGTTGACAGGCATCACAGAAATAAAACCACCAATGTTACAAGGGAAGTAACTAAGGTACGTAAAAAAAGAAGTAAGGGATTTAATTGTTTTAAAAGTAGAATAGAAACACTTACCAAACTTAAATTTTTTACTTCCAACAACAGAGTCAGCTAATATATAATCCATTATTTTTCTGAATACAACAATGTCACAGTGTACTGATATTGTCAATTCTCCTTCTGGTTCCACATCTAAACAGTCTTTGAAATAAGGCATTCTGTTGATAAGGATGTCATATGGACAGGAGAAAGTTTCTTCTAGAGTTTTGCAGTCATCAATAACTCTAATGCTGATCTCTCTCCTATAAATTAAAAACATCAAAATTTAAAAAAATTATAGGATTTTGTTAAATTATGTATTTGATTAATGCAAATATTTTTCAGTCATGAATGCTTTGTTTTTTTTTTTCATTTTGAACCTTAAAAAACCTTTGAACCCAGACTTACATAGTTCTAATAAAAATCTAAAATAGCTTATTTCAGTTTTATTTAAAAAATTAAAAGAAACTAAAAGAAAAATATATTTTTGTTTCCTGTTGAGAAAAAATAAAATTTCTTTCACATTATATATATATATATATATATATATATATATATATATCCAATGTTTCATAGTTCACAATTTAGTAATTTGTGTATTTGTTTGAAGATTTTAAGTATTATTCAAAGGCTGGGATTAAATTATTTTATTTTTAAATGGTGTCCTATCATTTTTCAATTCCACATTTAGGGCATCTAGAAAAAGGTAAGACAATAGGTTTTTTATACAACAAGGTTTTGAAAACGCTATAGATAATGGAATTTTAACTACAGTAAATATGACCATAAAAGAATTAATAAACTTAACTACTAAAAAGAAATAATTGAATCAATCATTGGTACTAAAACATTCATTGCCTTGATTTTACATTAAAATTTATAACTTTCAGAGAAGGATAAACCTCCAAATCCCCCCTGCTAGATCTCAGACACAGTAGTCTTGGTAATTTGACTTGCCTGGACTGGGTCTATCTTGAACTTTCCAAAACAAATTATTGAAGTCATGAAATTTAATTTAATCAATAAATAAATGGAAATAAAGCAATTCTTAAATTTCTGAGTATGTATAATTAAACGAAAAATGTAAGTTTTCGTGCAAATTTTATGTGATGTATCGCATAATGGGATTAGGGCATTTCTGTCTTGTATTATCCTGTCAACCATGACACTGAAAATGAAAATAAATAGCTAAAGCCCATGAACTGTGCCACTGAAGATGACGGTTGGTGGGATAATACATAAGCAATGGCCTTAGAAACAACATTGTATACATTACTGTTAATAGCAACAGGTTAGTTAAATCTGAAAATAATCCTCATAAAATAAAAATAATATTTTACATGTTTTGGTAATTATTTGGGAGCTTAACAGATTTTTTAACAAGCTTGAATATATCGAAAAATCAAACAATCTAGACTTAAATTATTGAGACTCTACTGGGAAAGGTAACAAAGCCAATTAAATGTCATCACATTTATTTAGTAGATTCATATTCATATAGCAGAAAGGAATAATAAAATATGTAAGTACTAAACTGAATATTAGAGTTATTTCTACTCTCTTAATAACAAAATACAGAAATTTCAAAGGATTAAAACTGATATGTTTATTTGAATGAAAACTAAAAAGTTAAGTAGATATTGCACTCACTTTCCAGGTGTTTTTTTGTCAGCATCACCACCAGTTTCAACAGTCGGATCTGCAGATTTGGCTAATAAAAAAGAGGGAAAACAAACTTACTAAAAAGGAAAAAGTATTTATTTATCAATACATATCGTGGACTTACAAGTGAAAGGCACTAACGCTTGTATTCTACACAAAAGTCGTAACTCATTACCATGTGAGTTACCCTGTTTTTTGGACTTTTTCGTATTCTACTCCTCCATAAGACCATGTTTCATGTAGTAAAATGTAACCCTCCAAATTTGGGTGGTAAGTCGAACTCAATCCTATTACTCAGTTCTCGGGCATGCAGAACGAAGTGTTTGGGAACCCTTTAAGAATCTTTTTCGACTATTCCCCCTTAAAGAGGGTTCAATGATTCATTTTATATCCAAAAATGGAGTCGTTGCGATAATTATTAAAGAAATGCCAATTAGTTTTTCCAAAAAATAGGTTGACAATCATGTTTGTATTTTATTTGATAGATGGCAGCACGGTTTCGCTATTTCGTCTTTAGACTATTTAAATCTCTTTTTTTGAATAGTTAACGAATTTGTACGAATTATTCCTTTTAATTTGCTATTATATGGTAACCAAGCTATTTTTAGAGACTTGTTTCGTAATTTTATTTCGCTCCGTTCGGGACCTACGAATTTTCAAAGTTGAAGATCCTTTCTAGTCTAGATTTTTCCAGCCAGGCGATTTGAAAGATTCAACATTCTTCCATCTGTCGACACATTCTATCAAAAAATGTCGCTCATAATCCTTGAAGATTTTCCGATTTGTTTTCTCTTCTGTACGTTGTTGCTAGCCATTCTTTATTTTGATTTTGAACAATTTTTAAAATGTCCACTGCCGCGCTTGGAATAGATCTGATCTTGTTTGTTACGTCACTTGGCTGAGTAGCCAATCGCATGTGGTCGCACAAGTTACCACCAGAGTAAGTGAAACTCAGTTGAATATAGGAAGTAGAATATCGATTTTTCACTCTGTCTGAAACTCAGTCTCACAGGGTTTCATTTACCTTGCGGTTAACTCAATTGTGTAGAATGCAAGCGTAAGTCACTTATGGCTCAAATACTCTGTACAAGGTTACACAAAATTTGGTGACAGCCGATCGCTTTTTTTTCTATTGCTTTTGATCGCCTTACAGCTTGGCAAGATTTTGGGAATGCTCCAAGGCTCCGCTCTTTCGTTGGTGCTGTTCTACCACTTTCGAAAGATTCCCCAAAAGTGACTCAGTGCCTTTCGCTTGCAAGCCAACAATATATTGCTATTTGAAGTACATAATGAAATAATTTTTTAAATATTGAGTAATAGTAATCTTTATTTGAAATTTCATGTCTGATTACTTGAAATATACAGTTAAATCTCAGCTACTATCTCTAGTTGTGTTATTCATGCAAGTCCCAATTGAAAGAAAAATACACTATGCTAAGAATTTATATAAAAAAATTAGGTACTATCTGATTAACAAAGGGCACAAATATCACTTTAAGAGACTTGATTGGCAAATTTTCGCAAATTGTACATAGCAGTGAAAAAAATCAAATGAAATACTACTAGTTGAGATATTTAGATTATTGTTTTATTTTGATAATTAACTTTTATTGGTGCTATTTACCAAGCTAGTTTAAAATATCAAAAGCTAAAATTAAAGTAATGAAGAAATAGTTTTGTTTTGCATACTAGATTTGGATGTTTCTCCACCTCTGTGACTTCTTGCACTGGATGGCTTGCTGAGCTGCTTCTTTGGATTTTTTGGTTTGCTACTTTTTTTGGATGGAGGGTTGGATGATGTGGACATGGTTGATCCTAAAAAGAGAGGCAATAAACTACTATAAATATACATTATGTTAGAATGAGAACAATGCGGTAATAATTTTAGGGACAGCTTTAGAAAGAGTTCTCTGGTCACTATATGTAACCACAGCAACGTGATTAAGTGTTGTCAGCAGCATAGAGCTGTGGGTAAACAAGGTGTCTGGAGGACTCTATCTAAAGCTGTTACCTAATTTTATTAACCAATAATGGTTGTACTAAGCAAAGAGAAAAATTATGTTAATAGAAATTAACAGCACGCAAACGATGCTTAAAATTAAATCAAACTTGTCGGTAAATGTAATAAAAATTGAAAATTAGTTTTAAAAAAACCCCGAATCTTACACTTTAGTAGTCAAACCTAAAAATATCACAACAAAACAGCAGAGATAGATGATCAGTATAAATATTTTATGGACAAAACGATTTAAGTAATTTTTGAGTCAAACAATGCTCTTTTTTCTTCATGGTTTTTACTTTCAAAGAGCTTAGTTAAGTCAAATATAAAATTTCGGCCAAAGAACATTCGTTTTCCACTGAAATTGTAAACAAATAATTGTTTACATGTCTCTATGATTATTTCACTTCAATTCAATCCGAAAAAGCACAAAGCCGCTGGAAAGCATATAAATCTGAGTCATGGCGCCATCTACTACGATAGGGTGAAACTTAAAAAAAGAAATAGTCTACTTAAAATTTTAATTGGAAGTAGAAATTTTTTGCAGGACAGGAAAAAATCCTAAAGGCATTTAGCGAATTAAAAAAAATGCAAGTAAGTTAAATCGATAATTATAAAAATTGTAGAACTGTTTTTTGCTTTAAAATGAAATGATTTAAATTTAAATAAAACTAAACTCCTTAGCCTTTTAACTGCTCAGATTCAAGAGTAGTAAAAATTGTATCAAAGGATGGTGGTTGTAAACTTTGTACTAAATGAAAGAAAAACATTCCGGTGTTTTGAATAAAAGACTCTTTAAGTGTTCTCCTCTTCAAGCCAAAGCTCATCTGTCTTTTCATTGGTCAGAGGAAATAATATTTTGCTAATGCTTTACTTTTTCTTGAGAGTCTTAACCAATCACTGTAGAGATGAAGAACAGCTCAACTAGGACTACAGAAACTTTTGTTTCTCTTATTCAGGAATAACTTTCCTCGTGTGCCAAGGGATGAATAAATTAAATTGTAAGTAGAACTAGAGAACGTACGAAAAAACCAACTCAGTTCTTTTTCCCACTGATGTTTGCTTTTATTCTAAGTGTAAAAAATATTTTACGAATTTTAAAAAACCTATTTTGCAAGTTTTCACTGTAGTGTGTTTCCAATGACATTTTTTTCATGTGATGTTCTATTTTGATTTTCCTTTTACTAGTCTTGGTACCAGTATGTCTGCCATGGACAAAAATACATTATGAAAGGTAATTAAATTTAGAAAATTTACAGAAATAAGACTACTAAAATTATATAAAAAAGTAATTTTTTAATTCTTTTTAGATCCCAAAACAGCTACTAACTACCTGCTACTCAGCTGCGGGTGGAATTAATTACTAATACAATTGAGGGACTAATTGAATCGCCAGTTTAAAATAGGGGTACATAAAAAATGGCAAATTGACTTTTTAGGCGCAAAAAAAAAAAATGTCCAAGCTTCTCTCCACAGATAAGTGTAAAGAGGGGAAAAAAATAACTATCCCCTATCGGCAGATATAGTCCCTTGAATTAGAGGAAATCAATGTCCATTCATTTTATTTTTTGATTAAATTTGAAATTTAAGTTAATTTGTCTTTCTCATTTTATTCTTTGTACTGTTAACTTAGCCAGAATAAAATTTGATTTAAATTTAGTATACTTTTAACCTACACCATTTCAGGTTTTTGAATATTCTCCCTATTCTACATATTTTCTTTTATAAAATTTGTCTTGACTTATATTGCAATCTAAATTTATGCAGCAAACGTAACAACCCAAACCCAAGAAGAATCAATGAAATTATAACGTCCCAATGCCAAAGAAGTCTATTTTCTGTAGGAATTTTCCTTTTTTAGCACCTAAATTTTATACTTCATTACCCACTATAATTCATCATAACAATCATGCAGCAATTCCTTTAAAATAACCCTCCATTTGATATACTTCTTACAACTAAAATTATATACATTAATTCCTAAATACTCAAATTCAAAACTGCCCATCTAAATATTTATTCGAATAGCCGAGGTAATGAAAGGGCCCCTTTGATCAATTTTCCTTATTAATAAAAATCTTGGGCTAAAGTAAGTTTTTAAGTTAATAAATTAAAAAATATCTTGATTTTTTTTTATTTCCTTATGATAATTTAAAAGTAAAAACTGACTTATGATTCAAGCCTTGGTACTGATAAATGATTTTTTTAATAAAGGAGTATTATTTATCTCAGGGCGGTATCCAAAGGGAGTTAGGTTAGGGGGTACAACCCCCCCCCCCAAAATTTTCTTGAATGCTTGTGAACTGTTTTCCCCTCTTGACAACTCTTTGCGAGTCTTCTTGGAGTGTTAACCCAAATGTTCAAAATTAGTCAAAACACTACCCTTAAGGATCATGTTTCAAAACATTATTGGGGAAGGACCCCCACACCCCTCATCTTTGGACGGGACTATTTTCTATTAAATTAGGAATATTAAGTAGCTCCAAGAAGCAAATCTTACTACAGCTATATTTAAAATTTAACCTCATATGTATACCCGTGATTAAAATATAAATTTTCATGTTTAACAAATGAGTACGCCAATCTCCTGCCTAAACATTACAAACAAACTCCAAAAAACCCCAAATCCCCCACAGTTTTTTTCAGACTTCACCACTCTCCCCTATCATTTCACATCAAGAACAATGTCAAAAGAAAACCCTGACACCACATTTCTCTTAAAAAAACCCTCAGGTCCTCAATCTCTCCCCAAAGTCACAGATCTCTAAAAAAACGACACCAAAACCCCCATCTAACTACCATATAGAATTCACTCGTTAAATCCAAACCCGACTTTCTCCATGCTCCGATACTCTATCCCTCTTCGACATCCAGCAGGTAGGTAAACGATTGGCAATAAGCGATCGAAGGTAGAGACAAAAGCCGGCCAACAGCGGAGCCGTCCGACCGCGTTTGACGCGTGAGCGCGCGTTGACGCGTCGGGCCACCCGTTCGCTTCCTCAGGTCCGAGCCGCCCTGAAATGTGACACTCTGTGGCACCACCTGAGTTACACTTTTTTGTTCTTTTTTGTTTTTGCGGTGGGGGTCGTTGGGTATATGCTAATTGGGTAGCGAGGGTGGTCTGGGGAATTGGCAGTTTGAGTGAATGTTGCTGTGAGGCAGAATTTAAGGTGGCAAAATTATATAGTATTATCTAATGGTGATATTAGATATTGTAACTTTAATATAAAATTAAATTATCTCCCTTTATCCACCTCAAAGTTTTATAGGTGTGTAGTTTTTCCTTGCAATGTTGTGTAACTTTCCATCCCAAGTGTTATATCAAATTTAACCTCATCTTATTTAAGTTTAATTTTGTTTTACTAATCATCGTTCACCGGTTAATTTTCCTGAAAGAATTTTGGTTGAAAATATGTTGATATAGGAATAATTAGCTGAATAGGATGATTCTTTGAAGTCATATGACTACGTTTAATGATATTTGATAGTTAATTTATTATTATTATTATAATTAATATCAATGGTTATGATATTAATTGCGTATGTGTATTGCTTCCAAACTTTCTTTTAGGATCTTAATTGAATCGTCAGTTTGGGGGGGGGAGAGCTATAAACGAACTGCAATTCTACATGTACCTACCAAAATTTTACTGGAATTTTAGAACCATGTTTTAAAACAGAAAATAAATTGAAAAAATTAGTCAATAAAACACCCTTACAGAGTTGATAGAAGTTGAATTTATTTCCTTTTCTTAAATTCTTACGTTTTAATTGGGTAAAAATAATAAAACACACTTTTTAGTAAAAGTTAATTTATATTTTAGCCTAGTTTAGACCCCAAATGGGAAAATAAAAAAGACATTGACAAAAATTAAGTTAAAATAGATTGTTACACTAAATCAAAAAATAAGTTTGATAATGTCAATCGAGTCAATCCTTTACTGGAAATAAATTAAGCATTATTTTCACGTTGTTCATGGTCCCAATAGAAAATAGAAATAATAAAACATAATGCAAATAAAGAGTACAAGTAACAAAGTAAGTTAACAGGGATATTTTTAACTCATCTGAGAGAGTATTTCACTCCTTGAAAATCGGAAATACTCTTTAAAAAATAAGCCAGGAGTATTTTCACTCTTTGAATTTTTCACAAGGGTTTAGCTTAAAAAATGCACCACCGAAATCAACAAATAATATTTTCTGCTCAAAACATCAACTGTTCTCAGCGGAGACAATTTCGCCCGACTTCTGGCCAAAGCCAATTGCCAAAAGCCATGGCACCCTAATTTTCATACTTTTTAATTGTGTTTTCATACAGCCATAGTAATTTTTTTTTCATTTATTTTTCTGATGCTCAGGGAGTTCGATTGCGGTTTACGTGTCTTTGTATATGTAGTTCATGCTATTTCCGTATTCCACTCCTCATAATTCAATTTCACTCCTCCTAAGAAAGTCAAGGAGTATTTTTACTCCTCCAAAAAAATTCTAGGAATTATACTGGGTGGGTGTCATTTTTGGAACTACGTTTCCAGTTGACTCTTTTCAGTTCAATAATAGCTCTTCTTCATGTTAATATCATGGACAAAAATGGTTTACGGCCATACTTCCCATACGAACCCTCCATGCAGACAAATTTGTGCATAGGAAATTAATAATGACTGAATCTTCTATTCGAATCGAAAGGACTGCGCGAACGCAGTCCGGCTACCAAAAATTATGCTCCCAAACGTCCGCAATTTGCGGAACGCAGCAAACGTCCCCTCACCTGAGTGCTATGGTGAGTTTCAGTTCGGGGAAGCCCTCTTCTTGATCAGGGCTATTCCCGGAGCCAGGTAAGTATGCTTCAGTGTCCAATGATAGCCAATATCAAAAATAGAAAAAAAAATATTTTAGTGGTGAGTGCAGGGATATTTTTAACTCCTCTGAGAGAGTATTTCACTCCTTGAAAATCGGAAATACTCTTTAAAAAACAATCCAGAAGTATTTTCACCCTTTGAATTTTTCACAAAGGTTTAGCTCAGGGGTTCCCAAACATTTTTGCCCCGTGGACACCCTGACGACATTTTTCGTACCCCGTGGACCCCTTGTCTTAGGGACCGTTCAAAAAGTAGCTAAAAATCTTATTTTATGATATATTTCTAAACCACGCATAAATTTTGTAATTTTTTTCAAGTGTTTCTTCATGCATTGATAAGCATTTGATTTAACACTTTTACATATTTTTTTAAAAAAAATTAATTTTTGCCGCTCATGTGGTTACACGATATTTTTTAGGAAAGTTACCAAATCATAAAAGTTCAGAAATAATGAAATTAATATATGGCATGTTAACAAACAATACTTAATTAAGTTCAAGTATGAAAAGAAATCAAATTGCCATTGATATGGTTACACAACATTTTTAATGAAATTATAAAATAAAACTTTTAAAAAGTTTGAAATTAAAAACAAATATAAACTTTTAATATCATTACATTTAAAGACACAAAATCCTTTAGCTTTTACAATAAAAGTTTTGGTCGCAAACTTGTCAAAGTTAATGGCTTATGAGTGAGTTATTCCATCTCCCCTGCTCGCGTTGCAAGGACTAGGTGATAACCAACTTTTCATAGTACTAAAATTTGATTATAAACGACAAAATTTTTGAAACTTATAAAAAATTTTCATTTTAATGAAATTTTTCCCGTGGACCCCCTAGAAGTCGCTCTGGACCCCCAATTTCCTGTTACCACTCAACTCACATATAGAGAATTTTTGGTTATTATTCCCATCTTCAAACTGACGATTCAATTAAAAAATTTAATAGAGTTTCCTAATATCCTGACATTCCAAAACTATATTTAATGTTTTCAAAGTTATCTTCTCAACCGGAAGAGGATTTAAATTTAGAATTGGAGAAGAGAAATATAGGTACTCATAGAAAAAACATTCATGATGGAATATTTGGTATTTTGCGATATTTCTCAAAGTAATTCAAAGTTATTTTAAATCCGTGTCACACAAGCTGTTAAATCTATGACAGAATTGCGTTTAAAAAAATAAATACACTCGAATTATAATTTGTTACGCAAGCAGAAAGGTCTTTCCCCAATAGGTTTTAAACACGATCTCTTTTTTACTAAAAGAAAATAATAAATTCCATTTAGAAATATAATATGCAGAAGCATAACAATGATATCTGAGAAAATATGCAATGGATTCAATGACATTTCAGAAATGGAGGCTTCTTGAGTTAGGCATGAGGAAGAATTTCTTAATATATTCAAAATATAAAGTTACAGATGAAATAAATATCGTTCGAAAAAACAGAGACGAAATAAAATCGATCAGTAAGAAAATAGATCCATAAAATCTAAATGATTTTTTTTCAATAACTAGAAGGTCACGAGTGACGAAAAACATTTTTTTTCCATTTTATTCTTCCTGACTTTGAACATTAAAATCAACATCATTTTGCACAATCAAATATCTCTTTAAGATAGAACGCATCAAGTCCTTTTTGTTCTAACCTTTAAATCGTTTATTTTGCTCAAATGAGATTAATAGGAGAAATAATTGCTTGATTGGAAGTATTTTTTGTAACAAGAAATTTCCATAACCTATCATTTGCAGTTCATTTTTTAAAAAACCACTTAAAATTAATTACTAGAGTTTCTTTTCTTCCCCGTCCATGTTAGGTTGTTCTGGAGACGTAGCTATTAAATTTATTATTAAATTTCCTATTAATAATGTCATGTTTTTGAGCAGGATATCGCAAATCTAACTCTATATCTCTTCTGTTTTATATATCCATCAACGATAAAGTCAAAAGACACAGTGTGGGCCCTAACGTAAATATAGGGAAATAATAGGCAACCCTTCCTTACAAGTATAATAATAATTACCCTTCACCGTGTCTGACATGAAAAATGTGCTTCACACCATAATAGTAATACAATTTTCACCACATAATCACCGGATATGATGTCAAGTCTACCACTTACCTCTGCTCACTAGAGCACAAGAAAAAAAATTATAAAAGATTGAATATCGACTCTGGAAACTGTGTCACTTTTATCTGAAGTCTCAGGAGGGATGAACACCATATGCTGTGGCCGGAGCGGAAAAAAAATCGTGAGAAGAAATTACGGCCCGGTTGCGCAGAGACACTGAGGAAATTAAAAGGGGGAAGGTGATGGGAGGTGTAAAGTGGGAGAATGGGATATTAGTAGGCCTTTTATCACCGTATGCCATCTGTCTCTTATGTAGTTTTTGACGGTTGCATTTGGTTCTGTGACTCCTATCTTAATAAAATCTTTTGGTTTAGAAAGATGGAGATGATTTCGAGAACCGAGAGACGATTAAGTTGAGTAATATTGTTGAGGTGTTATTGAGCAAAATGAAAATACAATGTTTCGATATCGAAACTTACAGACTCTTAAAGAATACACTCTACACTAACACTTGTCTTCAGTTTTATTTATAGTTTATTATTGTTGAGTATATTCCAAGTGTATGTTAATGCTTGTAAAAAGGTGTCCGATAAAAATTTTAAAAAATTGAAATTGTAGGACATTTTAGCAATTATTACAGAAAAAGTGCAGGGGAAAAAGATCATTTTGATACACGGGGTACATTAATACACCTTTAATAGCTCAAAAACCATCAAAGTTATTTAGTTCGCATTTTAACTAAAAGTTGTCATTAAAGGATAAACATTATACGTTCAACTGTTAAGCTCTGCAGTAAGTTTATAAATTTAAATGAAAAAAAAAAACCTTTGTGTATAAATTTCCGAATGTTTTTAGGCAAAGAAACCTTTGAATTTTACTTAACTAATAAGGGGGCAATTATCCCTTTAGAAACTGGATCTTATTTCCTTAATAAGAGGGTTTTTTTTCATTCCTGAAATTTAATGAAAAAATATTCAAAAAATTTAATGTAAATGCCCATGTGAAACATTGATGCAAAACGAATTTTTAAAAAAGTTGATAATATTTTAATTTTCACCAGATTTAGTTTTTTTCTAATTGGCTTCAGAAAATTGAGTCTTTTTAAGATATTTTTGGAAAAAAAATAATATGGAAATAATCTAAGAAGAGCCATGGAAATGAGTGAGATAGTCAAATAAATAGTTTTTTTTTTAAATAAGCTTTTAATGCAGAGACGTTTGAAACAAAATTTCTTAATTAAAGAGCCAAAAGTATAATTTAGGTAGATGAAAACACAGTATGAAAAGGGTTATTATAAAAGAAAATTAATACTATTTAATATTTATTGCTGGGCATAATATTATTTATTGCATATTAGTAGTAGACAGGGTCATATAAGGGACGGAAGTAAGGGGGCGTGTCCCTATTGTTTTAGGGGCGTGTCCCTATTGTCTAGGGGGCGTGTCCACCTATTGTCTTAATTACCCTAATGAAGGGGGCGTGTCCCTAATGAAGGGGCGTGACCCCTAATTGAGGGGGCGTGGTCGTTGAGTTGTTTACCTCCTGCTGATGGTTTTGGTTTCGTTTTCTCGGAGTTGAGTTGTTTACCTCCTGCTGCTGATTTTTTTTTTTGGACTTTAACTTTTTTTTAAAGTTTAGTTTTTTGGGGATGGCAACGGGGCTTTTTGGACTTTAACTTTTTTTTCACCGAAAGTCGTCTGAGTTTAGTTGTTTATATCCTACTGCTGATTTAAGTTTCGATTTAGCGGAGTTGTTTTTTTTTTTAAGTTTAGTTTTCCTGGAATGGCAACGGTATTTACCTTTTCGACTTGTAATTTTGTAATCTTCGTCTGCTAGAGATGGTTTCGTTTTCTGCTGCATTAGACTAGCCATGACGTCATTTAAACATGATCGAATTCCACCATGACGTCATTTAAACATGATCGAACAGGGACCAACTCGTTCAAGACAGGACCAACCATGAACCCAATTACACATATTCTGCGAATACAATTTTATCGTACAATGTAGGATAGTTAGGCTCTTAGGTTAGTTAGGCTCTAGGTTAGTTCTCTTGTTTAAAAAAAGAGGGACTGCGTATAATACGGCCTCTAGATGTATCTTTGTTCATTCTAATCTAAAACGTGTGTTCCAAATTAAAATCAAGTCATAAATATTTTGTGTGTTTAGGTCATAGTGCTAAAAAAAATTATGTATGGTACTATTCCACCGAATAGTTTAAGAATCAGATGTTTTTTCACGGGAAAATTCATTTCCAAACAGCTAGAATGTAAAAAAGAGACTGACAATAAGATAAAATTCCCAGATGTGACTTTTGCATAACTAAAAGGATTTTTAACACAACTGACTGTCCCGCATGAAAGAGTCGGTATTAACGATCATCTTTTCCCACGGGGAAGAAAAGTCCGACAGAAACCACCGCTCAATACCGTTGTTGTTGCAATACCTTCTCTAAAGGGTTATAGGTGATTAACAATAAAAGTCTCGAATAAAAGAGGTAGAGCATCTGGTGGATACAAAGCACTAAGGAGGGTGTGCAAACACCGTGCAAAGCAACCAAAAAAGGATGGGTCTAGAAGATACGGGTAAGGGGCTGCAACTTATCCCCTTCAAAGAGAACGTTTTTAAGGGGCGGTAAGCGTTAGCAAAACATACCCAGTCGACTAGAACTGTTTAATAGGGGTGGAGTGGACGCAGTGGACAACAATGATGTGTGTTGACAAACACCGTGCAAAGCGACCAAAAAAGGATGGATCGAGAAGATACGGGGAAGGGGCTGCAACTTATTCCCTTCAAAGAGAACGGTTTTAAGGGGCGGTACGCGTTAACAAAAATATAGCCAGTCGACATAGAACAGGGGTGGAGTAGACGCAGTGGCCAACAATGATGTGTGTTGACAAAAGTTTTTGGGGGAGCAACGAGAATACTTTGAGGAGCCGCTTTCAACTCGCCGCACATGGGAAAGTTTTTTTGTTACAACATGTTACCCCTTGAAGAGGGTTGGTTTGATCCTGTTGGTCAAGAAAGGAGAGGTTAACCAATCACGGTTCAATATCACTGTCATTGGGTCGTTTTTTTTGACCTATCAGAAGGGCATACACAGTATAAAAAGACCAGCCAGTCTAGGAAGACCATTTCTAGTTGATACTTTTTTAGTTTCCTCTGATTCCTCTCTAGTGCTATCTGAAAAAAAAAATGGAATATTCTTCTGCCAAGGTAAGAATATTTACAAATACTACAGAGTTGAGCTTATGTGCTTATGTTTTCAATTTCTCTCTATTAAGTATTTTTTTTTAACTTTCCTTAATTTAAATTTAACTTTTGGTAACATTATCGTTGATTTTTTAGTGCTGAATATTTCCTTGTAAAAATTCACTTAGTTGTTGTAGAATGTTATTTTTATATATTAAATAACTTGTGTGTGCTGTAAGTTTCAGTGCGTTTTTAACTTATATATTTGCTGAATATTTACCATGTTCCTAAAATCTAATTTAATTATCATAGGTGTTGTGGGAAGACACTGATAATCCCCTGTTGGATGCTGATGATGATGTAATTACTTTTTTTCTTATTCTATTTTAATATGTGTTTATGAAAAGTTTTTTTTATTTCTGTGTTCTACTTTTTTCTTGCATACGGTTAATCTTCCTTTAGTTAATCAAGTGTGTTCCATCTTTTTAACTCATTTTTTTTTAGCAACATCTAATATGTTTATTTTATTTATGGATGGGCCTTAAATAAGGGTAACATTTGGGGATGTATTAGTATTTACTTTAGAGTGTTTTTCTTATATCAGTTGTATTTGCTGTATTTTTTCAGATGGTGGGTCCATTAACTCAAGCCTTTATAGAATTGGAATACACCCAAGTAATATTTTTCTACTTACATCAGTAGCATTAAGTATTTGTTGTGATTTTTTTCTTTCATGAAAAATTTTATTTTTACAGTTGTTGGATGAAGACGAACTATGTTTGTGGCAACTGGATGATAACGAAGTAATAATTTTGAAACTTATTTTAAATGTTATTCGCTCAAGCTGAAAGCTATAAATATTCTTTTATTTACAGTTTCCTGGCGAATGCACTCAAGGATTTTTTGAGGCATCGGGTTTTTTTCAAAACCTACCCCTTTACCATCAAGTTGGCTCTGGATTTGAGGTGTGTACTATATTTGATAAAGCTCGGGGATTGTGATTTTACAACTTTTTTAACAGCAATTAATACTGAGTTATCTTTTTTTCAGAATCGCCCTGGTCCCTCCAACGCTTTGGAGGGGTTTGGAAGTGTTGGTGAAGGACCCACTAATGTATGTTTTTTTTTATTAGTTATCTTTGAAACCATTTTTTAAATGAATTTATTTACCGATATTTTTTTTTTTTTTAGTTTGATGAGGCAGTGGTCATCGTAGAACGTTCACGGAAGTCCAACCAGAAGTACCAAGCCGAGGAAATCACCTTTCAAGCAAGGGTAGATCCTGACAAGCTAGACGTTCGTGGAGTCACGTTGGCTGCGATGGTGGAGACGGTTCGCGCGCTCTTCGCCAATTTAATTAGTAGGGTAACCGAGGGTATGGAACCAACGGACTTGATCCGATTTTTTATTCAAGCTGACGGCCTAGACAACCCTATATCCACTTGTTTGATGCCCGTGTCTGTTCTGACAGTAGAGAGAGTGCTCTCTTGCATTATGAAAGTGTTACAATCCAAGGATACTATTGAACTGGACGTTGGATTTACTGTGGATATTATTACCATCCATAGACCCGTGGGTGCTGGTGGAATGCGCAAAGTGCTTTACTACCCTCTTGATGGCAAACGCAAACGGTCCGTTATCAGCATACCAAAAGATGATCAGGGGCTCTGTTGCGCCAAGGCCATCGTGATGGCCTTAGCACACCTCGATAACGACCGTACGGCCATTGAATCTCTCCGTAAAAAAGACCGTCCTGCTCTCATGAATAAAGCCCGTGCCCTACATGAGGCTGCCGGAGTTCCCCTGGGCCCTTGCACTTTTACTGAGGTGCGCATGTTTGAGGCCCATTTAAATGTGCAAATTGTAGTCATTTCGGCTGACAATATGAATCGGGTATGTTACTTTTTTTCTTTTTTACTTAAAGTAGGAAATGGTGACTATATTTTTGAGAAAAAAACTATTTTTTTATTGCAGGTTGCGTACAAGGGAGTAGACAGGCCTAAAAGAATCACTTTATATCTATATGAGAATCACTATGAAGTGATAAAGAGCCTAAAAGGCTTCTATGGGACCGGATACTATTGTGAGGTATGCGAAAAGGAATACAAGACGTTGATTGACCACCAATGCGGAAACCTTTGTCACATATGTAAGAAGTCTGAGTGTGGAGAAGGAACCCCCCAGCGATGCCCTGACTGTGATCGCCTTTGTAAATCAAAAAAATGTTTTGATGCACACAGGTCGGTCACAGGAAAACAAAAACTTTCGATGTGTGCAAGAGTAAGTTTTTTTAAAAAAAAGAGATTATTAATCAGTAACTGGATTGAGAATAGTATTGATGAACTCACCTGATTTTTTTTTATTTCTTTTAGATGTATCAGTGTAGGAAATGTTGCAAGGTGGTTTTGCGGCGAAAATGCAAACGAGAGGATCATAAATGTGGTGCAGTAACGTGCCCTTCTTGCAAGGAGCAAGTTATACCCCTTGATCACCAATGCTTCCTTAAGAGGGTGGACCACAAGCTCCCCTCAGATAAGCTCATATTTTTTGATTTTGAGACCGACCAGTCTTCTGGTGAGCATGTGGTAAACTTTGCAGTTGCTCAATATAGAAATGGTGACGAAGTGGTGTTCAAGGGGTATAATGCCTGCGAGGACTTTTGTGTTTGGCTCTTCTCTCGGAAGCACCAAGGATATACCGCTATAGCACACAACATGAAGGGGTAAATATTTTTAAAATTTCATTTCTTTTTGGTAATTTATTTTTTTTAAATATTTTTAACCCATATTTTTCTTCTTAACAGCTTTGATGGGCAGTTCATTATGGGATGGCTCCTGAAGCAAGGAAATGCTCCCGATGTCATCCCTAATGGTTCCCTGCTGATGACCATCCGTCATAGTATACTAAACTTGAGGATAATTGATTCCATGAATTTCCTCCCGATGGCCCTCGCAAAACTGCCTGCATGCTTTGGACTCACCGAATTGAAGAAGGGGTATTTCCCCCACCTCTTCAACAATCGGGAAAATCAAACCTATATTGGACCCCTTCCAGCCCCAAACTTCTACTCCCCTGAGTGCATGGCAATATCAGCACGCAAGGCATTTCTGGAATGGTACGACACCCAGAAGAATGAGGAGTTTGATTTCCAAAAGGAAATGTATTCATATTGCAAGTAAGTTAAATATTTTGCTAAACAAAATATATTTATCATTTTTTTTTGTGTTATGCTTTTTTTTTTACTTTAAATTATATTTGAACTAAATGTGTTTCACGTTTTTTCCAGGTCAGATGTTGATATCTTGAGGCGATGCTGCCTGGAATTTCGCCAGGAATTTTTAAATATTGTAGGAATTGACCCCTTCCAGTAAGTATTTTTTTTTTTTTAAATCTTTGTCTTTGTTAAGGTTAAGGCTTTTTGTAACTAATACATTTTTTTTAAAGGTACATTACGATTGCAGCAGCCTGTATGGCTACGTACAGGAGCTTACATATCCAAGACAATACCATAGCCATGGTACCAGTCAGGGGGTATGTAAATCAAACTCTAAGTAGTCCTGATAGCATCAGATGGCTAGACTTTATTGCCCATACACAAGAAATCGCCATCCAGCATGCCATGAACTCCGCTGGAGAGCACAAGATTAGAGGCGTCTCGGTGGACGGATTTTGCAGGGATACGAACACCGTCTTTCAGTATCATGTAAGTATTTTTACCCCTTTTTTAGAAAAAAATGACTTATTTTTTACAACGATATGAATAAAATCATTTTGTTTCTATATTTCAGGGATGTTTTTGGCATGGGTGTGATAAATGCTATGAGGCAGATGTGATTCACCCTCTCAAACAAGTGCCCATGGGAACCCTCAAGCAAAAGACGGAGGAGTCATCGGCCAAATTGAAATCTTTGGGGTATAACCTCAAAGAAATATGGGAACATGAATTCGCACAACAAAAAAAGGACGACCCTGAACTCCGTACCTTCTGTGATAATCACGTCATGGTCGATCGGCTAAAACCGAGGGATTCGTTTTTCGGAGGACGCACAAACGCAATTAAGTTGTACCATGAAGGACCGGCCAAATATGTCGATTTTACCTCCCTGTACCCATGGGTAAGTTTTTTTCCCCGTACTAATTATTCTAAAAATCTGCATTTTTTTTTTACTTCAGGATTTTTGTTTTTTTTTTCTAGGTGAACAAATACTGCAAATATCCCGTGGGACATCCGGAGATAATCACTGATGACTTTGCAGACGTAAATAATTATTTTGGACTGATACAATGCAAGGTGTTGCCACCTCGGGGACTTTACCTGCCAGTGCTTCCGTACAGGTGTCAAGGAAAACTTATGTTTCCCTTGTGTCGCACTTGTGCGGAGACACTTCAGCAATCCACCTGCACCCACACAAATGATGAGAGGGCTCTTACGGGTACGTGGGTCACCGAGGAGGTGAAGTTGGCACTTGAAAAAGGATACAAAATTGATAAAGTAAGTATATTTTCTTTTTATGCTGTTATGAATTATTTTAATAGACAATTGTATTAACATTTCTTTTTCTTTTTTATCAGATACATGAAGTGTATCACTTCAAGGAGTCATCCGACTCGCTTTTTAGTTCGTATATAGATCTGTTCCTCAAAATCAAGCAAGAAAGCAGCGGGTGGCCATCGGAGTGCCAAACTGAGGAAGAAAAGGCGAGATACATCAAAAATTATGAGGAGAAGGAGGGAGTTCTCTTGGACGCTGCCTCCATTACCAAGAACCCTGGTCGTCGTCAAGTGGCAAAATTAGCCCTTAATAGCTTTTGGGGACGGTAAGGTTTTTTTTTTCAGTTTAATAGAATAAAAAAAAAACCTATAACTTGATACAATTTATGAATAAATCCGTGTGTGTGTGTGTTTTAGATGGGGCATGAATTTGAATAAGACGCGTTTGACCTACGTCAACTCTGTGCCAGATTTCAATAAAGTGTTTACCGACTCCACAAAAGTCGTAAGTGTATATTTTATTTTATTAACTTTCCTATCTTTTTTTAAATTTCATTTTGTAATAACTTTTTTTTTCTTACCATTTTTTTTTTAGATTAAAGACCTGTACCTCCCCACGTCAGAAGTGGCTGCCATTGCCTGGGGTGATGTTAAAGAGTTTTTGGCCCAGGACTCTACGACTAATATTTTTATAGCCTCCTTCACTACAGCATGGGCAAGAATAAAATTGTACTCGGTGATGGATAAGCTTGAACGGGATGTTCTGTATCACGATACAGATTCGGTAATCTATGCCACCAATAAGAAGAATGACCCACCTTTGGGAAACTTCTTAGGTGAATTAACCGATGAACTAAATGGAGCCACTATTTCTACATTTGTGTCTGGTAAGTATTATGTTCAATAAGAATAAAATATTTTTATTAAATTATCTTTAATACTTTTTCTTTTCAAAATAAATATTTCCTCTCTAAAATTTTATTTTATCTTTTTAAAGGCGGTCCGAAGAACTATTCGTATTTAACAGACGCAGGGAAAACATGCTGCAAAGTGAAAGGATTTAACTTGAATTTCAGAAATTCAATGATATTGAATTTTGAAGCCATGAGAAGTTTAGTCCTCAGTTTGGATACAGGTACTACCTCGCTCACTCTATGTAACCCACACAAGATCACCCGGGAAGCAAAGAAGCGGAAAATAGTCTCTAGGGAGGAGAACAAGCTGTACAGATCCGTCTACACTAAGAGGGTCGTCAAGGCGGATTATACAACTCTACCCTACGGGTATTAGGCAGGTATGATAACGGAGAAATAGCGCCTCTTGGGGAACCCCCGCCGTTGCCAAAAAAGGGGGGTAACGCGCCACAAGCTATACTCCATTCGAGTGGTGTGGAAAATAGCTTATTTTTCTTATATTGCATGTTAAAATCATTTTTATGTATGTTTAATTTATTGCATGAGAAAAAAAAATACACAATTATAAATCAAAAAAATCTTTATTAATACAAAAGTTACAATTTTATCCAAGGTTCTTTTTTCTTTCCAAGTCTTTTCGGTTTAGCATACATAGTTTTCACATTAATGTTTTTCATAAATTCTTGGTTCTTTTTTCTTTTCGGATAGGTTTTCACATTACTTAAATAAGGGTTTTTCATAAATTCTCGAGGAAAATTGTGTTTGCTTAAAACATCTTTAAACGTTTCAAAAGCTTTCGGTCTTGTTTTTCTTTCCCTTAGTAAAAAGTTGATTAACTGAACGATATCCGATCCAGGAATGACTTTTTCATTGATAACAAGTTCCTTATCAGGATTCCAAGTGATGTTGCGTTGCTGAAGAAATTCAATAATGTTCTTTGCAATTGTTTTATGTTTAACAGGAACGGTTTCCAGTAGGTCCAACTCGATTTCAGGCTTTGCATTTTCAGCTTCTTCTGGTCTTTCCAGGTCGGGTGCTACAGGTTTGACAGCATTTACGTTTGGAAAGGTAATGTATTTTTGCAAAATCTGATTGTAAAGTTTCAGTTTCTCATCATCATTCAATCTCTTCTTCAAAATTTCTTTTATTTTTGTATCGAGTTCACTCAAGTGATCTTCTTCAAACTCGTGCATGCGGTCTAATGGGACCAGAGCAAACTTTTTGCTATGCTCCATGGATTAAACTGGATAAAACCGTTAAGGCAGATGGAATGAGAAAAGATAAAAATCCGTCACCCTTTTGTATCAATAGCCGTCTTTTCTTGTACAGAGGAACTCGCTTCTGAGCTAGAGTTCTCAAAGTTTTCTTGAAGGGGGATAATTTAGTTTTAGAACGCTTACTGATAGGAAGATTACCCTTTAATAAATTTAATACACATTCGCATAAAGATTTTATCATACAATTTGAGCAATTTTTCAAAATTTTAGATTTCTTCCTGCTTTTCTTTAACAGCTTTAAATATTCTACATCCTTCTCTGAAGGCATTCTGCATAGAAATGATGTCTTCCTCTCGGGTACATTGATTTATATAGGCTGCGTAAGCACTCGCCTTGAACAGAGCGCAACAATGAAATTCCTTTGGATGATGAAAACACATGGTTGGAAAATTATTTCGTGACAAATCTTTAATTTTGGGGCAGTGTAAAGGATGAATATGACCCATCAAATTTGTTAAAAAATCTTCCTTTTCGTTTCCTTTCACATAAATAGTAGAATACACGGATGATAAATATTGTAAAATATCACGTAACTTACTGTAAGGCAAATCTCCATTTTCCCATTTCAGGCCATGTTTATTTCTTATTACCCAAGAGAAGGTTCTTTGATGGAAACTTGATAATTCTTCCCAGGGCATAGGGGGGAGAAATGTCCAACATGCGTGATAACCTTCGTTGATAGAGTAAAATGCCAATTCCTTAATTATAAAGATATCCGACTTAATTTGAAACCCTTCAAAATCTAACACGATAGCCATGTTACGCTGGTGGTGTCTGGGAGCCGAATGATTTAGCGAGGCTCGTACACGTAATGTGTATCCCCTGGAAATATTCCTGTTCTTAACCGTAACTTTTCACTAGTTTCTGGTCTCAAATCGATTAGTAAATAACTGAAGGGGGTAGAAGTAGCATCGTCGAAAATTTCTTGAAACGCTTTAATTTTTCTGGGAAACATTTGCCTTGCTAAATGCAATACCTGACTTTTATCTCTAGGGCTTTTGTATAAAACGATATAATGGGAATTTAAATGAACACTTCTCATTTCTTTACCCTGATGAAAAAGGTTTTGGGTTATAAAGATAATGGAAAGGTTTCGGTGATGACTACCTTTAGTGAATAAATTGCTTAGTCGGGTATCACTGGCTAATTCTACCATTAAATCATCAATGATGATTAATGTATTTCGAATTGAATTTAAGTTAGATGGTAAACCCTCTTCAAAATGAACATTTGTCATAGACTTAAAAAGGGGTTGGTAACTTCCATAACAGTAAATAATGCTTGAGGGCATGGGGTTAAACATTTTATAATCAATCAATTTTTTAACAAACACTGTTTTGCCTGATCCAGTAGGACCGCTAAGGAGACAAGTGGAAGGGTGAACTAACCTCGGAAGCTCCATGTTTGCAAATGAAATATTTTTTATTAATCATCTTCTTTTATACTTTTGTTAAAATAGGGACAAAATAAAAAAAAAGACGCACAGATATAATTTTTAATTTATTTTTATTTTTTAAAAACCATGGTTACACCATATCTCTTTTTCACAAACAGAAATATTCGAAAATCGTTCTTCTTTTGTTCTTGAAGTTGACAAATAATAGACTGCATACACAATCCTTGACATCGTTTTACAATAAAATAAATACAATAGTGTCCGCATACATTTGAGGTAATACTTTGAAATGGAATCGTGTTCCACATTACTCGAACATACATCCGGATAAATCTTGAAATATCTTTTCCAAAAGCTTCAGGTGGTAATCCATAGGAATCAAAAAAATTAATAGTGTGTTTATCTTGAACAAATACAGCTAACCAATGGGTTCCTTTTTCATAATGTCGGTCAGTATTCAGTACTATTGCTGTGGGGTAGATTACAATGGATGGTATTTTGTCAGAAGGAAAGACTCCTCTGTAATATCTTGCCGTAGTGGGATCTCGAGATAAAATTTTATCGATCTCTGAGGAATTCATTTTAGTTTCCGAAATCGTAGAGAACGTTGCGAGCCTTGTTGATTTCTATCAAGTTTTCGAATTCAGCATACACTAATAAGGACACCGTTTGCGGCAAACTGGTTGCAAATTTAATTTCCAATCTCAAATTGCTGTGGCGAATGAGATTTAAATGCGAACCGTCACACAAATCAGGAGTTAAATCAAAGCAAAACAAAGAATATCCTTCAGGAAATTCTGATCGTGAAAGATACAATCCTTTATTTTCTGAATTCGTAAATAAATTTTGATAAGCTCTGATAAATTGTTTTTTCTCGAAATTGGGTTGTAGCGGATTATGAGGAACTGGCTGACCATCCACATACACTCCGATAAAGTTCATATTAAAATGCTTGAATTCAAAAGGAGACTTTTTATACTCTCCGTTGAATGCGTCGTTATCAACACATGCAATTACAATGCGATTCGGCATCTGCCCTGTAAAAATGTTATCTTGCACAAAACTCATATTACCAGTGGGTATGGAATAAGCTTTACACAGCACTCTATTGATAGGGTATTTTGCTGAAGTTTTTTCCAAACACTTGGCATGACCTAATGCAACTCCTGGACTAACTCTAACTTTTCGAACAAATAAGGATGCATGTTCCAGGGAAACCTTAAATTCTCCCTCTCCAAGTAAACAAAATTCCGGTTTACTGCGTATGAGCTTAATTTTCACATCCACCATGTTTAAAAGTAATCTTTCTTGGTGAAACAGGTCCAAGTGTAAACGACCAATCATGTCTACGGAAGCGCTAAGTTTAAACAATTTTGCTCTTTGAGTAAATCCCTCATTGGCCGCGGAATCGAAAACATTCATTTGGCCAGCCGTATCTTTGAAAAAGAGTTCTGAGGAAAGTTGCGAAGTTTTTACATCGAAACCGTGATTTAATAATTTTTCTATCATGGCTCGGTAGGGATAAGTGTTGTTACTGGAAGAAACAAGCCGCTCATTTAAACTGATATCCACTTGAGAGAACATGGAGTGCAAAAAGAGATTCACAGGACCTACTTTGCTATCAGGCGTAATGGGTTTGCCATCATTTTTTAGTATTTTCACTTTTACATAAAGTTGCGTTTGAGAGAGATCAAGGTATTCATCTCCACTTCCAGATATATTAAATTCAACAGGACTTCCGTCGGAAACATTGGCAAGGGGGTGAAATTCTATCCATTGTCCTCTTTCTATAACAGTTTGAGTGGGAGGTAGGGTAAATATTTCTAATTCAGATTTAGCACATTCGGGGGAATCTTTAAGTAAAAAAGCCATCACGAGTCGAAAATATCACGTCCTACAACCTTCCTGACTTTTGATGAAATGACACGTTTGGAGTGTTTACGCTTCCTTTTAAGCTTTCCTCGACCAATCATCTGGTCTGCTTTTCGAACTGCTTTTCTAGCCAAATTTTTACCACCTTCTTTAGCTCTTGATTCAATGGAAGTTTTGAAATTTTCTCCGGACAATACATCGTTGGCAACCATAGTTCCAGTTCTTAAGGCTTCCTTCCCCACAGATTTGGCACCACTCACTAGGAAAGGTAAAGCTCTGCGAAAGAGTTTAGCGAAAAAACCCCCTATGCCATACCCTTTTTGATAACCGACCCCTTTATAATAAGACATCCCCCTTCCATTTTGATCGGTATAGTAATCTTCAAACTTTTTCGTACAACACGCGTAAGGAACCAACATTGTTCTTTCTTTAAACACAAATCAAGAAATGAAGGGTTATCTCGAATGCACTGCTCTTTTATAGGATTTGCTTGAGACGAAAATGCAGCGTCAAAAACACTTTACCTCTTTCAAATGGTACTAAATCTCCAGAATGTAGTCTGATATCGATTTGTATAGTTTGAAAATGGTGTCTAATAACTGGTACATAAAAAGGTCTAGGATAATGTGCATTTATAATTTCCCCGTCTTGCCCTTCCACTTTTACAATTTTTAGCAGAGGAGCTTGCACGTCCCCCACAATTTGAGGTTCAACGAGATCACAATACACATACATAACTGGAAAAGTGGCTTTTGGATCGGCTACGAAAGGACTTTGATGTGTACCCGAATATTCTCCAGGTTCAAACCCAAGTAATTCAGCTAATCCTTCGTGAAGAACTAATTTGCAATTTTCGGCTGTGTTAATTTCAACCTTTTTGGTGATAGCATGATAATACAGCTCTATCTTGGTTCTATGCGATTCGATTAGCATTCCTTTGATAAGGTCAGGTATCGATTCATAACATCCGGGTGGAACTCTTCTTCCTTCTAGTTTTCCGTCTCCCAAATCAAAACCGAACAGGTTGCTTGGACTTTGAACATTGTACCAGGTATGAGGATAAATGAAATCTACAAGTGCCATTTCCCATTCTCCCTTTAAATTTATAGAACTAGGAAGTTGTGTTGTGAATTGAGAAATTTTGTTACTGGGGAAAAATCCCATAGAGCTATCACTGATTAACGTGATGTAGAACGACATTGTTCATGAAATGAAAGGAAAGTATTGTGTGCGTGATATTTATATCATCCTAACATCCTCCACCCAATCATTAAATTTTTCGGGGTAACCCAAGAATTTCACAAAGTACTCGAGTTTTCCATTACGTTTCCTTTTCTTTAAAACTTTTTCAACTGGGTAATATCCTGAATCTGTTACCTTTTGCAGTTCTTCCTTGTAAAAACTACCCTTAATCTCTTCCTCCGATAAATCTTTTAATTTATATACAATAGGTACCCTATTTATTATTTTGTGTATTGTAAATATTTCTCGAGTCCAGTTTTGCTCATACCCTTTTTCGAATATCATCTTATCTCTACTTATGCGAACTGTATCCCCTATCTTCAAATCTGAACTATTCAATTTAACATTAGAAGAGTTATCATACAGTGTATGCCAAATTTTCTTTTCATTTTCTTTTGTCACTGATACTGGCTCTGTCTTTATACTACGATGCCACGTGTGGTTATAACTATGCATTAGTTTTTCTATCACATCTATATATTTCTTAGTATTTTTTTCAGTAAAGTATTTCCACATTTTAGTTTTTAATGTGCGATTAAAACGTTCAACTACCGAAGCCTTTGTTTCATTATGAGTAGTAAAGAAATGAACATTATTCTTTTTCAGGAAAGCCTGAACCTGTTTGTTTGTAAATTCTTTTCCAGCATCTGTTTGCAAAGATTGAGGAACTCTTTCAGAAAATATTTTTTCAAAGGCTGACACAATCGTCTCTGATTTCTTATCTTTTAAGGGAATGACCCATGCATATTTCGATAAGATATCAATACAGGAAAGTAAATATTTAAACCCGTCATTTTCAACTGAATATGCCTGCATATCTACCAAGTCTGCTTGGAATTGTTCATTTAAACCTCCAACTATTACTCTATTTCTTTGAAATTTATGCCTTAGGGGCTTATGCAACGTATAAGATTCCTTAGATTGCAACCATTTCTTAATTTCCCCTGTCCTAACACGTCCTTTCAAAACTCGCTGTAAAGTATTAATGCCTCCGAAGCTACCTGGAAGACCTGGATCTTGATAAGTTTCTTCCATGATAGTCAGTTGTTAGAATGCTAAATATTCAAAGAGAAAACCTATTTATATTAAAGTTATCCCTGAAAAAAAATAAAAGAAAATCTAAATATTTAGTTGACGCTGAAAAGAAACCTAAGCTGAAAATAATTTTAAGTTATCCCTGAAAAAAAGAAAATCCTAATCAATTTTAAGTTATCCCTGAAATAGAAAACAAACACAAGGAAAAAAACACAAATTAAGAAAACAAGTTAAAGGTAAAAAACAACAAAGTTTATTTACAACCAATGACGTAAACTAGGGTTTTCAAATTTGCACAATTGTTCAATTTCATCTAGAAATTTCAATACATTGAAATTGCAACAAGAAAAAAATTCACCACAAGACATGAAGTATTTAAATTTTTGAAGATTGACATTTTCTTCCACAAAACATTTTCCAAAGTCTTTCCAATCAATAGAAAAATAGGCTAAAGTAAAGTCATCGTGATTACACATACTAGGTGAGATAGATTTTTTAAAGACTTACGCAGCGCAACGCGAATGTCTTCCCAACCAGCCGGAGTATCATTATCCACGAAAGGGTCTTCTTCTTCCATAGGGCACTTGTCCAGTTCAGCACTCACGAAATGCGTAAAGGAATACTTCAAAAGGGATGACTTCAATCTGTCGTTTATATCGTTCACTCGGTCGTTCAACACTAATATTTGAGTTTGCGTTAGGATGACAGACATAGGGGCAAACGCCAGCGTTTTGTCTTTTTTTCGGAACATTTTTTGTAGCACTAATTCGCCACTCACCTTGGAGAAGCACAAGTCACTTTCGAGGAGTTCGACGTGGTTCACATCCAATTGGTAGAAAAAGCTTATTCGCCCCACGAATTGATACCAAATCCTAGGGCGAAATGTGATACCATTCTTGGTAGGGGATAGAAATCCGTCCTCGCTTTCAGCATACTTCCGAATGCTTACTCGCGATACACCGTTGAAGTCGTTTACGTGCACAAACATGTGATCTCTCAGATGTTGCATACCT
Organism: Tetragnatha montana; assembly: GCA_963680715.1. Taxonomy (NCBI): domain Eukaryota; kingdom Metazoa; phylum Arthropoda; class Arachnida; order Araneae; family Tetragnathidae; genus Tetragnatha; species Tetragnatha montana. The sequence goes on from OY796685.1 coordinate 35,567,384, forward strand.
TTTGGTAAGTTGTTCATAGTTAGAGATGATTTCACTTTAGAACAGGGTACTTCTTTGAAACGCTTAAACTCAGGCAAAGTCATTTGTTGGTCACTTGAACGTTTCATATTCACAGTTAAAGAGAGTTCAACAACGGATACGTGTGGTTTCAGCAATATCCTTAAGAGAAGTGTGTCTAATCTAGATTATTTTCTGCAAAAAGACTCCTCAGCCAATAGGAACGTAAGTGGCATAATGCCTCAGCCAATACGAACGCAAGTAGCAAATAATGCTGTCTTGAACGAGTTGGTCCCTGTTCGATCATGTTTAAATGACGTCATGGTGGAATTCGATCATGTTTAAATGACGTCATGGCTAGTCTAATGCAGCAGAAAACGAAACCATCTCTAGCAGACGAAGATTACAAAATTACAAGTCGAAAAGGTAAATACCGTTGCCATTCCAGGAAAACTAAACTTAAAAAAAAAAACAACTCCGCTAAATCGAAACTTAAATCAGCAGTAGGATATAAACAACTAAACTCAGACGACTTTCGGTGAAAAAAAAGTTAAAGTCCAAAAAGCCCCGTTGCCATCCCCAAAAAACTAAACTTTAAAAAAAAGTTAAAGTCCAAAAAAAAAAAATCAGCAGCAGGAGGTAAACAACTCAACTCCGAGAAAACGAAACCAAAACCATCAGCAGGAGGTAAACAACTCAACGACCACGCCCCCTCAATTAGGGGTCACGCCCCTTCATTAGGGACACGCCCCCTTCATTAGGGTAATTAAGACAATAGGTGGACACGCCCCCTAGACAATAGGGACACGCCCCTAAAACAATAGGGACACGCCCCCTTACTTCCGTCCCTTATATGACCCTGTCTACTACTCATATTTATTATTGTTATAAGAATAACTATATATTTAAACCGTTTGGCTATATTCCTTACATTTAGCGTCCAAAAAAGCTTGACAATTCTTAACAGTTTATACATCGGAAAAATACTCAAATTTTTGAAGCTGAAACTAAAACGAACTTCAAAAGAATGTTTAAACAAACTAAACACCGAGCTTTCTCTATTCCCGAATCCCATTGCAAATTCCCACCTTTTATTTACAACAGCTCAACTCAAAAATCCGCGTATAGAAAAAGGGAGAAGAAATAAATCGGCTTGCTGGTTAGCAGTGACAGGCGAAGGGGCAGGTAACCGAGCACCGGTTCAATTAACACTGCGGAGGGCGGCCGCTTTAATTACTGCATAAAATAGGGGCGATGATTATCAATCATAGAAAGCAAATGAAAACTATCTTCGGCTGCCATCTTGGGCAGAATCCTTATTACAAACGTGACAGATATCACCCCCTGTGGTGGGGGGAGCGCGCGCGAGGTGAGGTGAGTTGTTTGGAGGTTGCGTTCCTCTTTAGTAGTTGCTTGATGAGGATTGTTATGGATTGAGCTTAAGAATGGAGTCTGGCTGGAGTAATCAAATAAAGGAGCAGAATTTCTGTTTTGATTAGATCTCAGTTATAATAGTGTGAACTTTAAAATTAAGTTTTATGTTGTTTTATAGGGATGTATCTGTTTTATTTATAAACTCATTCTCCTTTTTATTTAAAATATTTTTAGTAGTAAAAAGATGTAGTTTAGTATAATTAGTAAGAATGTTATGATACTTTTAAATCATGTTATATTTTTATTTATGGAGGAGTGGGACATATCTATATTGGAGTGAGCTAAGGATTGGATTGAGCTAATCTGGCTGGAGTAATCAAATGAAGGAGCAAAATTTCTGTTTTGATTAGATCTCAGTTATAGTGTGAACTTTAAAACTAAGTTTTATGTTGTTTTATAGTGATGTATCTGTTTTATTTATAAGTTAATTCACTTTTCTATTTTAAATATTTTTAGTCGTAAAAAGATGTAATTTGTTATAATGGATAAGAATGTTATGATACTTTTAAATCATGTTGTATTTTTATTTATGAAGAAGTGGAAAAAAATCTATATTTCTCAGAGGTAGTAAAATAGTTTTTAAAATTTTCAATATTATGATTGGAAAATTGAAAATACATATAAATTAAAAAGGACCAATTTTAACAACAAAGCGTTTGAAAGAACATTTGTTCTTTTTTAACGGGGATAAGGTAAGCCAAATGTAATTTAACAATTGAGCAATAATTTAGGAAGTAATATTACAACTAAAAGATAAATTCAAATGGTGTCAATGTCGATGGCAAATTTGTTATGGGTGCAATAGTATGAAACATTTTGGGAAACTATTTTTAACGTAGTAAAATATACGTATGATTATTTAATGCATATTAGAAAAAATAACGTTTTAATGTGAAGAAGGATTTTTGTGTAATGGCGGATACTTGGACTTGGATCTTTAACCCATGGCATGCATACCTTCTTCGCGATGATCAGTCGTCACCTGTGGAACGATGACACGTAGATGAAATACTGTTGTCTGCGCCGCATACACATTGGCACGCAGAATCCTTTTTTTTTTTTCAGGAGAGGGGATTAATGTAAAAAAAAGATATGACTATGAGTGGATGACTATGGAAGAAAACGTTTTCTGCATTTATGTATAACAATAGTGGCTTTCCCTGCTTTTCCCACCAGAAATCCCCGTTTTCATCTCTCGAATGCCCCCTCTCGTTCCTCCTTATCATCTGGCCTGGCTCTAAAGAGCAAAATAAACGGCATTATAAAAGAAGTCCATTCGCAGGTGACGGGTGGGAGTAACATTCGGAACCTGCCCCCTCCCCTCGCGAAAGCGTGCTAACACGTGATGCTCTTCGTATTACTGGCGTGCCGAGAATTTCTAATTAACAGAAAACGTACACTGGCTTTAAAAAAGATGCCAGAAAACGATACAAGCGCCTCGCTTTTAATTCGTTTCCAGGGTCTTCTTTTCGAAAACTTTTTTTCTCGGAGAAGCAGGGAAACAACTCAGCAGTCGCAGACGATCCTAATATCCGATTTTAAGAATGAATTGTGAGTGGGTAGGTTTATGTCTAGTTCTCTCTCTCGGAATCTTTTTAGTGCTTGTCAAGAAACATGATAGCGGTTATAAATGTATTCCGGCGGCTAAGAAGAATTAAGTTCTTCGTTTTGGAAGAGTTCCAGTCGTGAATTTTACTGCCGGATTAGATTCGAGGCTTGATGGGGGCTCGAAAGGCAAGATTGGAATTCTTTAGCGTTTGTTTTTGTTTGTTCTGAAAGGAATGAGAGAGAGAAAAAAAGAATCCGCTGTGTGAAAGTTTACACAAAGAGAGAATATCTGGGAATCTTTTAACACGAGGTTTGGATTGCACAACTTCCGAGTAACGCGGGAATGCGTGGACGTTTGTTGGGGGTTTGAGGTGATTAAAGTTGTGTTTGAAAAACATTTCTTTTAAACTTGCGAAATTAAATGTGCTTTAAAGTAGTAATTGTTTTCCCCCAGTTTGAAGCAATTATAGTTTTAAACTCTACGCGGTAAATCATATCTTCCGTTTCATTTGTCTGAAGCAGGGGTTTCAGTAACGAAAGAATTGGGTGAGATAAATTTAAGAAGTAAGGCACACTTTGAAATAGTCTAGTTCTCTCAAAAAAGCTATTTATATCTTACGAGACAACATAAATGAACCTTATTTTCAAATCGTATTACTCTAAAATTTCTCTTCGAAGAAATATGCTATTCTTTCGTTACAATTATAATTATAATACCTCATCAACATAAAATGCATTGTGGACCATATTAACAAATAAAGATTCAGATAAATTGCAAAAAAAAAAGGACAACGTAAATTAAATGCACATGATTAAAATTTCATTAAAAACAAACAGTCGTCGCAACACTGTCGTTTTGACACTGATGAAGGAGATCCAAGCATCCCCGAAACGGCTGTTTGTTTTAAATGAAATTTTAATCATGTGCATTTAATTTAAGTTGTCTTTTTTTACAATTGATATTTTGCACAGTGTGGACTTTACATTTATCAAAGATTAAGATAGTTTGAAAAACGAGTTAGAAACTAAAATATTGGTTTTTAGTTTGTATACCAATAGATATTTTGTATAATGGTTTATACATTGTATAGTTAAACATTTAAAAATAATAAAAACCATAGTTCTCATATTAAATTTTTACTGCTTCAAAACCATTTATTTGCTTTTCTTGTGAAATAAGCATGGAAATTTGAACATTATTACCTCAGTTAATGATATTCATTTTATCCCTTCACTTCAAAGATTGAACTAAGAAAAGCCCAAACTTAAAACTCCCAAACTTTTCCGAATTATTTTTTATAGTTTTCAAATTTTAAATCTTCGGCTTTTAACCATTGAAATTTTCTGATAAAGGGAGCTCTAACTAATGTTTTAAACCAATTTCACGAAATCATAAAAAAATAATCTCTTTAACCTTTAAAAAATTTTTTCTCATTTGAACACACGTTTTCAAATCTAATTTCGTGAAGAAATCTTACAATTAGTCAAAGATTTTCCTCACATTATGTTTTCTCAAGGTCCAACAACAAATATCTTATGACATCGCAACACAGAAGTCCGCTTCCAATTTAATATATTTTCTCACCCACGGAGCTATAAACACACGTTCCGTCAAGGCGCACAATGCAAAGCTTCACATTCTCACTCAGGGAAAACTCTGGCTAATTACACCTTCTTAAAAAGTATTGCAACATTTTACACACACCAAAACAACGAGAATTTTCTCTTCGCCGTGATTGACACATGCCCGAAAGGAAGGACATATTCCCAGTCAAATAAAAATTTCTCTCTCGCAAACGTAAAACTAATTGGTGACGGAAAGAGTCAAAACAGTGAAGAAAAAGGCCCATCTCTGACAGCCGCCTATTTAAAGCAGCGCGCGACTGCAATGAAATTTAATCAGCAAGTCTGAACACGACGAACAAGATATTGGGCGTCAGTACCCTGTAATCAACTAATCATGTAGCTGAGGTAATGATAGTCATTTTCACCTAAGATGGGAGTAGCCTCCAGTGGGTATCAGTTACTCGATTTTGTGTTGGGCGATGCGAGGTTTCAATGCCAAGGTAGATGCGCCAAAGATACAACTCTAATGGGATTTTGATCTATGAAATTTGTCTGATTTTTGTTGGATATTTTATCATGACATAGTAAGATGATTGTGATATTTCAGAAATCAGTGAAAAAAAATTATTTCATAAAGTTGTGAGGAAATAAATATGTGACGTATATTTTTAAGAATACAAGGTAGCAAATGTCTATAAAAATTTAAATTAATGTACACAGAGAAAATAAATTTTAAAATATATGAATAAAAGTAATTTATTTAGAAATATAATAGCAACCTACTTAGGGTAGTGGCACCAGTAACTGACAGGGCACCAGTAACTGACACTTTGAGATTTAATTCATAATAATAAGATTTGTATTGTGAACTTGAAATAAATCATGGTCTCTCTTAATATTTTAGACATTTATCTTTAACTTTATGCAGTATTTATTTTATATCAAGGGGTTTTAAGTTTAATAAATTGAGAGTTCCCATTTCATGTTAAGAAACTTCGGATTTTCAGAGGTTGGCTTAAGGCTGAAATTAAGGACACACATTTTTTATAAGGGTCTAATTTAATCAAATTTTCTTTTTGAAACCTATTTTAACATGAAATGTATCTAATAATAGTACATAAATTCATGCCACAGAGTTATTTTTGTAAAAAAATATTTTTTTATTTATTTTAAATGGGGTGTCAGTTACTGGATCTAAAAAATGAATTTCACCAGTAACTGACATGGGTGTCAGTTACTGGTGTTTTAGTGAAATTAAAGGTAATTGCTTGAAAATTCTAGGGAATATGGTGGAAGCTATTTAGAATAAAGTTGTGCAGTTAAATTTTTAAAGTTTAATATTTTTCCAGTAACTGACACCCTGTCAGTTATTGGTTCTGCCCTATGACAGTTATTGGTATTGGAATATAGCAGTGTTTTCATTCTGCTTATATCGTAACAAATCATTAGATGGTAGGAAATAGAATGGATAATTTTCACAAACGATTTGTAATTACATTTTTTAAATACTCAGAAACCAACTTTCCTAAAAGTAACATTTAATTAAATCAACTATTTTTGTGAAAACAGATAGAAAACTTTCCTCTTTGTTTGTACTTATAATTTAGTTTAAATATAATTTGTGAACAATTTTCTATTAATAAATTCTTATTAATGTGAAATTGTTTGACTTAGTATCATTTTTATATAGTAATATGGTATGTCTTATAATATCCCATAAATGTCCCCTTTTTAAATGTATTTTGATTTAAAATACCTTTTTTGCCTGATATTTTCCTTCATATTTTGTAAAATTACTTAAAAAATAAAATATTTGTTTTATTATATTATGTTTACTAAAAAAATAAAGTAGCATATAAAAAACAGCTTATTTATTAAAGGTATTTCAAAGTGTCAGTTACTGGTTCAGGAGGTGTCAGTTATTGGTTCCAAAATTTTCCCAGGGTGTCAGTTACTGGTGCTTCGACCATGTCAACTTAAAAAATATTTTAAAAATAGAAAAAAATTACTTAGACTAACAAATTGCGCTCTAAATAAATATTGAAACTTCATTTAATTTTTCGGAACAAAAGTTTTTTTCCTGGATAATTTTAGTAAGTAGCAATATCTAATTATTTCAAAAATTGCTCTTAAAGTGCCAGTTACTGGTGCCACTACCCTATAACTAATTTGTTAAACTTTTCATATTCATCTTATATATTAAAATAATTTGGTTTTTCTTTCGGCCGGCCGCCAGGCCGCATCCCTGTATATCGATTTGGACAAACTCGGTCTTGATCGAAAGCTTTCCACCCCTAGATGATCCAATAATATGTCAGGTTCCTCTAAAACCTTCCAATTTTAAATTATACGATTTTTTCGTTTTGCCCCCATGTTAACTCTATGGGGAGGTTCCGTTCGGCCGGCCGCCAGCCCGAACCCCTGAACCGATTTGGACAAACTCGGTCTTGATCGAAAGATTTCCAACCCTAGATGAGCCCATTATTTGTCAAGTTCCTTCAAAGCATTCCATTTTTAAATTATAAATTTATTTCAATTAGCCCCATTGTTTTCAGTAAATATTTTTACCAACACAGGCAAAACGTCTTTTAAAGAGCGTGAAGAAAATCTACTTTGAAATTATCAATCTTAAATGTTTTGACGTTTTACTAGATTTATCGCAACAGGATACTAGGCATATTGGATTTATAAAAAAAAAAATACTGGTACAGGTTTAATTGAAGTTTCTTTCTTTTCAGATAAGAATAAATTAGTTGTGGTTAGAAAAACCTATAATTTGATTGAAAATAGTGAACAGTTTAGCGCTGACGATGCAGCTTAAAAAAAAGTAATAAATTGTAAAAAAAAAATTAACTGCGCTGCAAGCGTGTGGTAGTAACGAGCGAAGCTCGCATCAGCGCCAAAGGCGCGTAATCTAGCTGGTAAGACGCGGCTTTGCCGGGTCAAACCAGCTAGTGATATTTTAATGTTTAGATTTAAATTGATCTTTTAGATTAAAAGTATCCCCACAACAATCAAGTTTTAAAAGTATTGTTCTGAAAAACACGCATCAACTATTTTAACAGTAAAAAAAGTTAAAAAAAACTTAATTTCACCTAATTTTCATATTTTATGAAACTATCTAACCTAAAATAAAAACTAATTACCCTTGCATATAATTCAACTAAACTATCAAATTCTTTTACCAAAATTCGTGGGAAGAATAATTTTGAAATTGATATCCTTTTCTATCCAATGCAACCATTTTGGAAACCTCAGGGATATTCATCAAAACGGATTTTATTTTATTCAATCTCTTTTAACGCACACTGCTTTAAGATTTCATCTCTGCTGTTTACCACCTATTTGCTCTTCAGCTTCTTTCTCTCTTAGCATCGCTCTGCTTCAAATTTTCTTCATCATCTTCCTTCTCTTGAGTATCATTTTACTCTTCAACTACTTTCTCTCTTGGCATCTCTCTGCTTCAAATTTGCTTGATCATCTTCCTTCTCTTGAGTATCATTTTGCTCTCAATAGAGCCTCTCACCAATCTTCCAGCATCCCTCTTGAGAATCTTCCTTCTTCTTTTCTCTCTCTTCCTCCCCTTCAGTATTTGTTTGCTCTTGAGCCTCTCTTTTCTCTTCAGCATCCCTTTACTTCTCAGTCATTTTCATCTATGCATTATCTATATACTCTTGAGTATCCTTTTATACTTCATCATCTCTTTTCTCTTTTTCTCACCTGTTCACTTTTTAACATTTCTTATCTCAATGTTTGGATGACTTTTATTTTCACACATTCATGGCTATCTCGCACGGATATCGTAAATTCCCTAAGACTACTAATTTTTTAGAAGTGTAACATCTCGCCTTTTCACGGACCCCTTATGGTCCGTGGGTTACAGGTTGGGACTCATTGTCTCATATAAATCCTACTATTTTACTAATTATTATTATTATTATTATTTTGAATCATGCATTTTTTTTTGTTTCCCGCTCTCTCAAATTATACAGGCAATTATTTTACAATAAAACAGAAATAACTGTCTAATTATGCAAAACTTACCTATATATACTAGGGTGGTCCTTATTTTTAAAGTTTGGAAATCTTTATGTGACGCCCCCCCAAATTGTTCCATCATACAAATAAATGATTTTTGCAAAATTTTAGCTCAATCAAAAAATTTTAACCCGTGCCGCAAAAGCCTTAAAGTTTTAAAAAAATACTGATTTTTTTACAAAACATCAAAAAAACCAAAGATTAAACCCTCCCATCTTCTTCTTGATTTTTTTATAAGAATCTAATATAGTTTTTGTTATAATGTCCCAGATTCCATTCTTCTATCACCTCTCTTTCGGTAGTAAAAATTTTTTAAAGTAAAAATAACTCTTGTAAAGTTGTTTTTCCTGCATTTTAAAACAGCTAATACCTCTAGAACTATACAACTTAAAAACCTGAAATTAGTGCCATTTGGTTTGTAATTATATTATCTTTGACTTGATGTGCAACATAACTGCCTTTCTTAAAAATATTTTTTTCAAAATTAAGAAAATGGGAAAAAAATTGAAAAAAAAAATTTTTGAAAAAATTTTTTATTAAGTAAATTTAAAGTCTTCCAACTCTTTAAATAAACATTTCTGCCAAATTTCAAATTGAAAATAAAATTTTATCATGTAGAAAAAAATAAAATTTTTCCAAATTTTGGCAAGTTCCTTAACATTCCATACAATTTAACAAAAAAAGCGATTCAATCATGGGGAATGCAAAAACTCCCTTGAGGGTGTTCATACAATTTGTACCATGCAAAAAAATTCACTTAAATTTCAGAAAATACAACTATTAGCCGATTCGGTACAAAATCTTACAAAGTTAGTTTCCAACTTAATTCAATGTGCCTATATTTCACCTGAATTTTCCTTAGAATTAAGTTTTTACGTAATTTTCACTTCCAACATGCCAAATCAAAGGAAATAAAAGTGTTTGAAGATCAAAGAATAAAATAAAATCATAATTCTAAATAATAATCGGTTGAGTCAATATTCAAACTTATACTAAAGTAACAAATGAATTCTCTAGTAAGATTTTGTACCGAATAGGCTAAGAGTTGTATTTTCTGAAATTTAAGTGAATTTTTTTGCATGGTACAAATCGTATGAACACCCTCAAATGAGTTTTTGAATTCCCCATGAGTGAATCGCTTTTTTTTGTTGAATTATATAGAATATTAAGGGACTTGCCAAAATTTCGAAATTTTTTATTTTTTTCTACATGATCAAATTTTATTTTTAACTTGAAATTTGGCAGAAATGTTTATTTTAGGAGTTGGAAAACTTTAAATTTACTTAATAAAATTTTTTTTTCAAAAATTTTTTTTATTCAATTTTTTTCCCATTTTTTTAATTTTGAAAAAAATATTTTTAAGAAAGGCAGTTATGTTGCACATCAAATCAAAGATCATAAAATTACAAACCAAATGGCACTAATTTCAGGTTTTTAAGTTGTATAGTTCTAGAGTTATTAGCTGTTTTAAAATGCAGGAAAAACAACTTTACAAGAGTTATTTTTACTTTAAAAAATTTTTACTCCCGAAAGAGAGGTGATAGAAGAATGGAATCTGGGACATTATAACAAAAACTATATTAGATTCTTATAAAAAATCAAGAAGAAGGTGGGAGGGTTTAATCTTTGTTTTTTTTTTTGATGTTTTGTAAAAAAATCAGTATTTTTTTAAAACTTCAAGGCTTTTGCGGCACGTGTTATTATTATCCGAATGAGCTTAAATTTTGCATACATTATTATTTTCTATAGTGACACAAAACTAGGGGGCGTCACCAACGGAATTCCTAAAAAAAATTTTACCATACAAATAAGGACCACCCTAATATATACTAATGAAACTAGATTTATGGAGGTAAGGAACGATAGGGCCGTCCATAAAAATGATGACAAATTGTTTTCAACATTTTTGACCCTCTCATGTTACAAAGTGTCACACTTCACTTTTTTAATATTTTATATAGCTTTCCATGGTTATAGAACTTCAATTAATTTGGACGTAAACATAATTGTATTAAACAAACTGTTAAAAATAATAATAATAGGCAGGTTTTAAGAATTTCAATTGCAGCAAAACAAAACATTGATACAAAAGTATAGCAGAAATCAAACGAAGAAAGGTTACAAAGTCTTGAACTCTTCAACACTCACTTCGACAGTGTCATCAAACTATCAATTCCCAGCAACGCTTCATCGCCAAGACGTGGCGAGATTACTGTCCTGAAGGTGTGATAACAAGTGTGGGCTCTCACACCTCACTCAAAAAGTGTCCCCGACGCCATTCATCGACGAAGGTGCCCATTAAAGTGTTAGATAAGACCCAAGGCAGAGTTTTGTATCAACGCCTTGTCTGCGCGTCGCTTTGTCATTTACGTCGGGGATTATTATTCAATGACTATTAGTGTCACGCGTTATTGCGATGAGCTCTTGAAAAGTGAAGGTTTCATGTTTTAAAGATGACCAGGTAGGGTGTATCATTACCACCTGGTGGCTTTCGCTTTTTTATGCGCGGAATGGGACGTGAATTCAATAAGCGCTTTTGAGTAAATGATATAGTTTCGGTGCGTCCAGGTAGGTTGACAGTTTTGATGGGAGGATATTGGGAAATTTCATATTCATGTAATTATGCTTCTGTCCACGGACATCGGTTGGTTATTAAAAGGATCAAGATTCTGTCTGTTGAGAAATGCTTTTGAAGTAAAGGTTATGCTATTATTCCGCTACTCCAGATTACGGTCAATGATAGGTCCCTATAAGGAAGGTTATTGGGGTTAACTCTGTTTAGTTATGTGAAGGAATAAAAAATTCTATCAGAAAATGTACTGAGGTAACCAAAAGGTTTTACGATTTTATTTGATATTATCCAGTCCGAATACTCTTACTCTAATATCCAAATACTCTTTTTCGTTGATGGGTTCTAAAATTAGTTTTAGTAAATTAGTTAAAAGTACTAAGCAACGGTTCAATTTTATGCCTAAAAAAGAAACAAAAATCGTGGTCGGATTTACAGGTTCATGAATATTCATTTTTTTTTCTGGGTATTCCATTTTTTAATGTCAAAGTAACTAAAAGTTTTTTTAAACATTTTTTAATTAGAAAGAAAATATTTTTATTTACGATTACAAAAACTTCCTTGGTGATATTTTTTTTTCTAATGGAGTTAAGTATTTTTTGCAGTTGGGCTTACAATCTTTATAGTTTCTATTGCCCAGAGGATGGTTTAAAGAGCTTAAAACTGAACAAAAACAATAAGTGTACATGGATAGGACTGGTTTTGCAATCAAAAAGTGTGCATTCTGCGTCTTCCTTCCAGGTAATAATGCATTGCCCTTTAAGAAAACTATAGATTCCCTATGGGATTATGCCGAGAAAAAAAACACAATCCAATATATAAAGACAGGTCATAAATGATCTAGAGTTACAGCTCTTATTTAACTCCGTCCAATTTATACCCCTAGCTAGATCCATCGGTAGTGAACATTCCCAAAAGGAAACAATATACAATCACTTACACGACACTTTGTCTTCGTTATCCAATCCAATTTACACCACCTACCAAATACCACCAGAAACAAAATTTACGACATGCTCCGGAGTGTGAACGATACATAAAAAAAGCGTATAAATTCTCAGAAAAGCCAACTCCACCTGTGTTTAAGTAGTTGTACAAGCGAGTTCGCGGGATCAAGAAAAAAGAGATGGTTCATCACTTAGCTTGGAGGATTCTTCGCAGCAGGGAGCCTTTGAGGACGTTATGTGCCATGGATAAGATGCGACCATCCTGCCGATTTGCAACGCTTACCGAACTTGTAAATATTGCAGTTCGTTTAGTTGCAGATCTTCTACGTGAAGAATGGCGTTGGCTGGTCTCTGATGGTTGGTAGGCTTGTTAAGGTGTTGTTTGAGGTTGTTAAGTTCATGTTGAACGAGGATGTGTTTTTTAATGTTTTGGTTTGTGAGATTGGATACAGTGTGTTGAAGTCGTACCGACTTTTGAAAAGGGCAAGGAAAAAGACTGAAACATTCAAATCTAGGAAGTAGCTATAGCTATACTACTAGATTGCAACTTTTCTTGACAATGACGTCACGTCACGAGGGGCAGAAGAAAAACAGTTAACTTGTTTAAAAAAATAAACCTCTTTAGAATAAAATACCTTTTGTAGAAGTGTGCAAGAATGATATTTAAGTAGAAAACATGGTAAAATTTAAAGGAATTCTTTGTTGAAGTTTCAAGAGTGGTTGTCTTGAAACATTTGCATCAGTTTTAGGTCACAAAAAATTACAGAATCAAAAAAAGTTTGCAAAAAGCTTTTTTACAAAGTGCTGGTCTGAACCAAAAATAGGTTATTACTGTGTTAAATTACTCTAAGAAACTCCTATCTGATAACTATTTTCTTTAGTGACTTAAGCAGATAAATTTTACTTTAGAAAGGAGAGTCAATGCGTTTACTTTAATGTATTTGCGATTTATAAAAAATACTCACTAGAATTAAGGTATAAAATCTACTCCTTTCAATTATTTGAAATGAAAAATTTTGATTTATTGTGATTACGAGAAAAAAAAGATTGTATTTTTTGCTTAAAATAAATAACATGCTTAGAGTTGATTAACATTAACATTGTAACAAATGAAGAATTTTAAAATTCAATGATCTTTGGAAGTTGATAGTAGGATGTGCTTTGTTTCTATTTCTCTGCATATAAATAATCTGATAACCATCTTGAAACCTTTTCTTATGCCTAATCACGTTTTCAAACAGATAGATATGAAGCATGCATAGTAAAGTTCCTGTAAGGCTTGTAGATCAATCATTTTGCTCTTACGGAGCCAGCCAACGAGTAGTCATGAACGTTTTTCGAACAACACGACTTTGGGGCATCGAATCACTATTTGTAGAAAATGGATTATTTAAGATAAGGCAACTTAATCTATAGAACTTTAACTGGGACCGTGACAACCCCTCACCGGTGTTGCCACACCACAAAAAAAACAGCACCCAATGAAGACGTTTACAGAAAGAGTAATTAAAATGTACCCAGCGCAATCGCCCGATACACTAAATCTTTCAAGATAAATCCCTTCAGAGATAGATACTCTAACTGTAACCGTAACGAACAGCAGAAGCATCAGTAATAAAAAGCAATCAGCTTATTCCGCCGATTCTTTTATTTCCACGATATGAGATAGGCGTGCGGACTGACAGCGTTTGAAGGAATAGTGCGAGTTCAGGGATCAAGTTGAATCAACCTTATAACGCGGGGATTGGTAACTAAATAATATACGATCTCATCCGGAATGCTGGACCATGCGCCAAGGTGAGAAACAGGAGTAGATTTAAGCGAGAGTTGTAAATTCGCTTGTCAGTAGGGTATTTGGACGGTGGATGCATTGCTTAAATATTTCACGCGTTTGTGTCACGGATGGGTTCTTGATCGTAAGTGGAAGGATTGGTTTGAGTAATTTTCGCCCATTGTGAGGAGTGAATGAAGTAGAGGGTTGAGGATTTAAAGGCTGGTTCTGAGCCACCCATGTTGGGATTAATAAACGCGCAAAAGGCTGTTATTCAATTTTCTTTTCATGGTTGATGAATAGTGTGATTCTTTCACGGAATGAAAAATCGTATCATTCGTCTCGAAATACCTGAGAGGATAAAGGAGAAAAAAGAAATTATTTTGAATATTTCTTGAAGAGAAATGGAGAAAGGTATCCGTAGTCAGTTGGAATTCTTTTAAAGCGATCTCTGGAGTAATCAGAACATTGATCAATGAAAACCAATGAATATTTCGCTCACAGTAACAACGATCATCACCTAAGATCGCTCAACTACTCTACGAGGTTACACCAAATTTGGCGATATCACATCGTTTTCTTTCGCGCCATGCGATTTTATTAACACACTGACCGTTTTTCAACTTGTTGAGATTTAAGGAATGTGGTCGTTTGTTGGAGTCCCTCTACCGTTTTCAAAAGATTTTCTAAAAGTGACTTTTATCCTATGAGCCGACGATATTTTCTTTTCCTATTTTGTAAGATTTCCATCCTCACTAAAGGGCCATTTAGATCTGTGGAAAAAATACTATAATAAGTGTTGGTGAACAAAATATGAATCTGAATAGTGCACAGACTATTAATTTATAATGTAAATGAAGACATATTGGGGTCAGGAAATTATACTAAATAATATAGAGAGTGAGTGAAGAGAGAGAAAGACAGAAAAAAAGATAGAAATATCCTAAAAGTAAATTTTGAAGTAAAATGTTAAACTTTTTAAAGATTGATTAAAAAGATTTTTTTAAATGATGGTTAATTAAATTTATTGATTTTTCCTTTCCTGAATGTTTAATGGAAAGTTTTTAAATCATCTATATTTAAAAAGGTTATGTAAAACCAGGGTTGTTACGTTTAAAACACATTGTTCAAAACACTTGTTTTAAACATGTTTAAAACAAAGCAAAAAAAAAACATTGTTTAAAACACATTGTACTTTTTTAGCAATTCTTTTTTCTATGAACAGATTGCATTAGTATATAAAACTTAGTATTTACTTCCAACTGTTTTATTTTATTTTTTTCTAGAAAGTTATTTAATAAAAAATACAAATAAACTTGTTAAATAATCATATTTTTTTTATAATTGACCTGTTCTTATGTTTGATTTTAATATTTTAAACGATCAATGCTGCTAATGTCTAAATACGCAATGAACTGAAAAGGACTGAAAGGAATATGAATATAATAACTTGTGAATGTTCAGCTCGTATCTTAAACCTAGCAAAATATATCAAAATTTCTAATGTTAAATCTGAAGTTGTTGACATAGTAACACAGTTCCAAAACAATCATTTTGCTTCAGCCAAGCTTCAAGAAACGGGTGCTAAAAATTGCTCAAGATGCCATCTGATATCAGTGGGAGCTTTGTTAATTCATTTTCAATTTTAAAAACTTGATTTAATTATTTTTAAATCATGGATTTTTTTAGAATTTTTGTGTCGAGGGTAAAAAAACAAATAAAACGTTTTAAACAAAAAAAAAAAAAACGTTTAAAACAAAAAAAAAACATGTTTTTTTCCAACCCTGTGTAAAACTGCTTATGATCTCTCTCAATACAACAACATTTATTTTTGTTGAATGTGTCTTTTGATAACTACTTTTGATTAAATTAATCACTGTATCAATGTGCCTAAAGCATGTGGGGCACATTGAAAACTGATTTCCTTCAAAAGTCGTTACATTTATATTTTCATCAGACTGATATTTTTTCAAATTCGTTTTTATAAAATTGAGTAATTTTTTGATATTTTTATGTAAAAATTTTTCTGAATAAGTTCAACTCTGCATAAAAGAGTTTATGTAATCATAATTAAAATTATTTTAAGTTAATTACAATTTACAACTTATAACTTTTATATATTGTTTTTAGAATGAAGAAATCATATCAAGCAACAGGATTATTATTAGATGGCTCTTCATGAAGAACGTAAGTTTAATTTATATCTAATTAAAATTAAGCTATAACTTTCCAGTTGTATGACCTTTCAAAATAAATCAGTAATACTAAATAAATTATAAGTGGTGTTCATAATGAAAAATGGGCACTTTTCTGTTATCTATATTCAACTAAAAATCGACGAGGAGTTAATTAGGTAATACTTAAACATTTAGCGTCACAAACAACTCGAGAATTTTTTAACGGGGTACATAACGGAATGATACTGGAAAATGAACCAAGTTAAGCCTTAAATCCCCAACTGTCAAAGTTTGAAAAGGAATTTTCTTGTGAAAAAAAAATCTCAAGAAATTTTATTTCAGAAATTGAATGGGGGAGGGTAATTTAGTTGAAATGAATGAGGTTCATAGTTGAAATAATTTATTCTCACTCCTTCCTGGCAAACGAAACCAACCCAAGCATTTGAACCAAAATTACCGTCACTTCAGAGAGACTTTTAACTGCCGATTCCCAGCCCATGCTGTGCAGTAGCAGTCGGTTAACGCGAAAATTAATGGCCGGAGAACTACAGTGTAACCAAAGCTTCCGGCCCGCGATTATTATCATCGCAGTAACCTATGACACGGCCAGGATGCGGACGTCAAAAAGACGTCTTCCAAAAGCCCCGGGTTACGCTATTCGCGCTTTTCCTTTTGTCCGTGGGACGTTTCCCTTTCCTTTTTTATTATCATTTGGTGTCTGCATAAAATTGGCCGTTGAGAGCAATAGGTTTCGTATTTGGATATGATCAAGATCCTCTGTATCAGGGACCCCAAAAATTCTTAATACCCACCCCCCAAGAGTCTCGATGAAGCTCTAGGCAAAATAATGCGCAATAAACCTTTTTTATGAACCTTTTTTGCCTAACAAGAATGATTCAACTCAAATCCTTTTAAAACTGTTTTTTCTTTTAAGATCATAAGAGAGACGACATTTTATTTGTATGATGCATTTATTCTTCTAAGTTTAAATAACCTTTCCATTATCGACTGGTGTTTGAAAGGGCGAGTTCAGTTGAAAGAAGTGAGTATATTTTTGGACGTACTAAACCTATGTTAGCTTTATGAAAGCACTGTCAAATTAAGCCCATATTGACCATCAAAAATTACCCTTTCGTTGATTTTTCTTTCTGTAAGTCTCTCCTTAATTGCGTTTCGAGTACGAAATTTTTGAAGATATGTTACGTAGATATTTTATTGTATCTTTTATTTTCTCTATGATATTGTAATTTTATTTTATTTTGACACGATCGATCATGAATTTTCTAATCAAAATTGTTTTTGTTCTGTTGAATTTTAAAATAGAATTTTAGTGCTATTCAAAACTATTCTCTGCGTTTATCACTTTAATTTTATCCAGTCTATTCGAAGTCAAATGAATGTCATCAAAAGAATTTCTCCATGGCGAGAATTGAGATAAAATTTGTCAAAATCATAATATAAAATGTGACAGAGAAATTAAAGAGTTTTTCCCATGCAAGTTTAAAGCATCAGCATTTCAAAAAACTTCGCTAATATCTTAACTACTTATCTTACTCTCTGTGACTCGTTTATAAAATATGTAGATAAAACATTCATATCAAGATAACCTAATGCAACTCGAAAATAACACTTAACTGCATAATTCAATCAAAAACACTTACAAAAAAATTAAATTACCATTTATGGAAATAAATTAATTCTTTATGAAGCTAAGTCTCATTGAATAAACATAAGAAAAAAATTGCCAAAGCTTTTGGAGCAGCAATCACCCCTTTTTCATATTCAAATTTGGGTTTAGAATTTCCAGTACACGGTATTTAAAGCAAAATAAAAGGATACTCTGTTTGATCTTTTCTGGCGATTATTATGTCTAAACATGTCATTTAATTCAATTGACAGGAGGGAATACTCGCAGATTAAACGATAACGCATGTCATCCTGATGCGAATAACAAGTTCAATTCAGTTGCTTTGAATTTTAAACGTTTCTGAAAGATGATTTGGGATGTCAAGTGCAGTAACTAGTTTTTGACATCTCTGTATTAAATTTTAAAATATTTTTTATTCGAATAAGAGAGCGAAAATTAAAATATTAGTTGTCAGCTTGTGATGCCGTGGTTTAAACATTTGGAAGTATTACTTTCCTGAAATGAATGATAGCAAAAGAAAGTTGCTGGAGTGTTACTACTATCATAAGATTATCTATATTCTAGAAAAAGTAGCTAGTAACTTAAATATTCATGACATGATTTTAATGTACTACCTTTAAAAGAAATATAAATATTGTTATTATTACTATTAAGTTCATATTTTGTAATAACAACTAACAACTACTAATTGCTTAATATAGATCTTCCCAGATATAGCTTAAAATTACAGATACACATAAGTTTTCTTATTAATGTTTCTGTAAAGGAAAATTCAAGATTGATATCTAACACTCATAGTGTTTTTAGAATGGGAATAGTATTTCTTACGTGATAAGCTCTTTTTTAAGAAAAAGGAAAAAGCTTTTGTTGTATGTGAAGTGACTAAGGGCAAGCGCGCACGGGTGACTTTTGTCACGGTGACAAAGACAAAAACAACGTTGCTAAGGCTGTTCTTAGGGGCGGGAAATAGAAGCATCCAATAGAAGCATTCGCACATGACATCACTGGAGGATAAAAACAACGTTGCTAAGGCCGTTGTTAGGTAAAGTCATGTGATTGAAAATGCTCTATTGTTTTCTAATGATATTTTTGATACTAGTAATCCTGGTCGCCGTGACTTTAGTCACTCGTGCGCGCCCAGCCTTAGGGCGAGCGCGCACGGGCGACTTTTGTCACGGTGACAAAGACAAAAACAACGTTGCTAAGGCTGTTGTTAGGGGCGGGAAATAGAAGCATCCAATAGAAGCATTCGCACATGACATCACTGGAGGATAAAAACAACGTTGCTAAGGCCGTTGTTAGGTAAAGTCATGTGATTGAAAATGCTCTATTGTTTTCTAATGATATTTTTGATACTAGTAATCCTGGTCGCCGTGACTTTAGTCACTCGTGCGCGCCCAGCCTTAGGGCGAGCGCGCACGGGCGACTTTTGTCACGGTGACAAAGACAAAAACAACGTTGCTAAGGCTGTTGTTAGGGGCGGGAAATAGAAGCATCCAATAGAAGCATTCGCACATGACATCACTGGAGGATAAAAACAACGTTGCTAAGGCCGTTGTTAGGTAAAGTCATGTGATTGAAAATGCTCTATTGTTTTCTAATGATATTTTTGATACTAGTAATCCTGGTCGCCGTGACTTTAGTCACTCGTGCGCGCCCAGCCTTAGGGCGAGCGCGCACGGGCGACTTTTGTCACGGTGACAAAGACAAAAACAACGTTGCTAAGGCTGTTGTTAGGGGCGGGACATAGAAGTATCCAATAGCAGCATTCGCACATGACATCACTGGAGGATAAAAACAACGTTGCTAAGGCCGTTGTTAGGTAAAGTCATGTGATTGAAAATGCTCTATTGTTTTCTAGTGATATTTTTGATACTAGTAATCCTGGTCGCCGTGACAAAAGTCGCCCGTGCGCGCTCGCCCTTAAGGTTTTAAGAAAAAACAAATTACGTGTAACTATTAATTAAGGTGAAACATATTGTTAGCTAAATATTACAATTTATTCTTATTTTCGTATTTTTTACTGTCACCTTTTACATAAAATAATATTCAGAAAAGTTTAGTTGATAACCCTTTTAAGATACTATTATAAATTTAGCTTATTAATTATACATTTCTAATAATGTACAATATCAATTTTTTAAAATTGTATTAATTCACAAATGAAACCACTATTTCAACGTTTGTATAGTAATATCGATTAATTACCCATACAATAAACAATATGCTAAGCTTTTTTAAGAAAAAGAAAAAGTTTGTGTTAATGTGAAATGACTAAAAGTTTTAAGAAAAAAAAAATAACGTAAAACAATTAATTAAGGTGAAAAATATTACAATTTATTTTTATTTTCGTACATTTCATTGTCATTTATACACAAAACAATATTCAGAAAGGTTTATTTGATAACCCTTAAAAGATACTAATATAAATTTGGCTTATTTCTATACATTTCTAATAATGTACAATATCATTTTTTTAAATTTTGTTAATTCACACACATCAAACCACTATTTCAACGTTTGTTGAATTTGTATGGTTGATATCGATTAATTACCCATACAATAAACAATACGATTAACGTTGACCAAATGATTTCGACGGTCCTCCATCGTATTCAACTCCTCAAATAAAACCACCGTCTCGTCTCGTGTGAACATTCATCACACGCTCGAATCAATTTGAGGTCTTCCAAACAAGGTCTCATTCCATTAATAAAGAAAAACCTGAAGACTTCATTCTTTAACTTCTCCTCATTGTCCTCGATGAGTGGACGTAATTTGCTTGTTCCTCAGTCCACACACACAATTGAAAAAAGACGAACCCTATTCATCACCATTAGCCGACGAAAAAGACGCGAACAATAGGACCGAATGTGTAATTGAATGTGGCCAGAATTCTCACACCTGATGCAGAACAGGAAACCGTAATTTGAAGTTAGAATGAAAATAGAAGAGCCCGATTTATTCCTGCGACATCTTCTATTAGCGACAGGCTTATTAAGAGAACGTCAGGTCCTTGTAATTATTGTCCCCGATGGGTTCGAGGTTACTCTTTTCCTCGCATGTGCTCACACGGTTCGGTCGGTCTTCAAAAGATTGAGGAAATTTCTTTTCGTGTGTTTCTCTTTTGTGGAATAAAATAATGTCTGTAACAAAAAATTGTATTTTTTTTTTCTGTCAGTTAACATACAAGAAATTAGATGTAGGTATGCAACATACCTACCAGTATCCCGCATGCTGGTAGGTTAGTAATTAATAAATAATTCCTAAAACTCTCTAACCCGTTTCTTTGAGGTGTAATGCATGAATTTTGAGTGTAAATGTTCGCGGTTATAAAAGGTTTCAGATATGTCAAAGACAGACAGGGTTACATGCATTCTATTGGTTGTTAATTTTAGATAGCCATTCAGAATCTCTTAAAATATTTTTCACGAAGACCAACTAGTATTTGAATTATCCATCTCATCTTTTTTATCTTTAAAGAGAACCTCATTTTATCCACATTATAAACTACTATGGAAAGTTTCAATTCGGAAAATTTGAGTCATATTGAAAAAAAAATGAGTCAAATGAGTTTTTTAGATGAATAAAAATCTCTATACATTCCCGATATAATGCGAATGGACGTTTTTTTTACTTACAAATATATTAATATTTTATAGCCACTGAATCCTTCAAATTTCATGACTTTGAAGAATACATTCATGTATATCCCCATTAGAGAGAAAATATTATTTAAAAGAAATATAGACAAGCTTTTTATTAACTTGACTTAGAATTTTTTCTGACCATTCCCTCAAACTTCTGGCAACCCTACGAACATCCCCGAGCTCTTCTGGAAATCGACAGCAGCTAGCGAGTTTCCTATCAACTACTAACTGCTTAAAAAACACCGGTATTAAATTAGCGCCTATATTAAGATTACCAGATTGTCAGGGCCGGCTGATAGCATCTAAAAAGCCAATTTCCAATTCCAATTGGCGAAAGAACCAGGCGGTGTAAGAGTGGTAGAAACAAGGGAGATGAAAAGTGCCCGATGGAAATTATGACAACTCGAAATGCAGCAGGGAGGAAAACCTATTCCTCTTCTGCTAACTCGGGACGTAATTGCAGTTTTTGGCACTGGGTGTGTCCCGTTTCTCACATTTGAGATGGGCCAGAGGTGTTGGGGCTTGAAAGACCGCCGAGTTAGGGACGGTATAGGTGTGAAACTGATGGGCGGCCAGGCACTTTGTATGCAGGACATTGTCTCTTTCGAAACGGCGGCCATTTAGTGATTGCTTCTACTTGCATTGTTGCGACTTTGTGCCTTGGAAACGAGTGTTTTAACACTGCAGTGCGATTGAGTTGTTTCTAATCGTTGGGGGATATTAAATATTTATTTTAGTCACGTAAAATTATTTTCTATTATCTATCATATTTTCTTTTGTATTGTTACGTCTCGATGTACTTAATTGATTTAATATGTGTGAGTAAATATTAATCATAACGATGTAGGGGAAATGAATGATACTTTTGAAAGTAACAAAGTATGAAAAAAATTCTTTTTCAAAAGGTTCCTATCATTAAATTTGTTACAGTGAAGTATTTTTGTGCTACTTGAATTTTGTGGTGAAAGCAATAAAATTAAACATGCTATGTAGATAAACAATTGAGAAAAATTTTTACCCATCTTAAAACGTTTTCTTTAAAAACATTACAAAAAAAAATTCTTTTGAAATGTTTTCTCTTACCCTTTAATAACCAGGTGACCGAATTTTGACTCCTTTGTGACTATCTGATTTGAACCGCTGGCAAGTAGACCGTGAAGTCACTGGGAAGTCGCAACGTGACCTCTTTGGGTGTAAGTGACGATCATGGTCATGTAGCAACTCTGTAAATTAAAACAATAATTTTTTTTGAAAACATAACACAAAACACCTTGGAAAAGTCAAAAGAATACTAAAAAGTGCTTTTCCTTATATCATACATAATCAATCACATTTAAAACTTTGTTTGATTCTACTAGCAAACTAGCCTTTACAATAAAAGTACTACTTTGGTAAAATTAGTGGATTTTTTTGATAATGCTTTTCCTGAATTATGGATCATACCTTAAAGCAGTAACAAAAAAATAATTTTAAAACAACATTACATAATCATTCTAACCATTTACAAATTACTTTAATGTTTCATTATTTATACTTTACTCTCAATTACCTTTACGCATTTAAAGTCAAATTGAAATAATTAATTTAAGCCATCTTTATGAATAAAAACCGAGCAAATTACACCTATTATCAAACCAACAGTTCATTATGAACTTCTTAAAATATGTATCACTCTAACGAGCAAATTCGAACAAAAATAACGACAGGGAAACGTAAGAGTACTCCAAAAACCATTAACTTCAGTCACGAACACCATAAATTCCCTACACAGTACCTCACAATCCCTTGTGCCCTTCTCAAAAATTCCCCACACCCGATATATGGGAGAAACATTAGAAGAGCGGCCACACAACCCTGAACGTAAGAAGCTAATTACGAAGCAAGTTCATAACAGGTGTTGTTACTTTGACACCTAATGTGTCATTCTAAGCGTGTTTTCAGGCCCCTAATTATCGTGACATGCGCGTTGAAGGTGACCACAAAGGCCGTTTGATGGCTAACGAGCATTGTTACCTGCCCAATTAAGCGGCCGCCATTTTCGCCGCCTTGGGCGTCGAGTTGTGTGATTGCAACCTGGTCTTTTCTTTTCTCTGCAGTTTTCAATTTCGTTTGTTATTTATAGCGTTTTATTTTGCTGCGCGGTGACCAGATGTTGGGTTGGTGGCGATCGGATGTGTGAAAGTGATTTGTAGGATTTTTTTGTCTTCTTCTTTTGCATGTGCAGGATGAGGGGGGTTGAGGAGGAGGAGGAGGGAAAGTGGGATTTGATAGATTGAAGAGTCGCGTCCTTTCTCTTTTTTATCGAAGGGGTTGCGTTAATTTGGTAATTATTTGGTCTGCGTATTGTTGAAAGTTAAATTGGGAAGGACGAGTGTCATGGGACTTGATGAGAATTTTCAGCGTTAATCAACATTTGCTTATGAGTTGAAAGTTTTCTTTCGCATTTGATTAACTTTTATGAGATGGACCTTTCAAGATTCTAATGATAATCAATAATTAATTGAGAAATGCAAATTTAATTTAATAAAGAAATTTAATAGGAATAGCATAAATAAAAAGAATAACAAGTAGTAAAATTGGATTTTCTTATTAACAGGTATTGATAAACATGTTAAATCACTTAGAGAAGTTCAATATCCTAACTTAAAAGTTATCAATTTTAGTGTAATCAAATTATGAAAATATCCATGTTTTCATCATCTGGTATTAGGGATTTACTTACTGATCACTAATTATAGATACTAATTATAACAATAATATTGTTTCAAAAATATAGTAAAATATGCGATACATACAATATGTTTAATATCAATAGTAGCTAAGAAAAATAGATTAAATTAATATAAAAATACTTACAGCTATCATAAAAATGTTAGAAACATGTGAATTTATTCTCCTTTCCTAACATATTTTTATCTATCTATACAGCCATCTTGGTACAAAAAGGAGGACGACATTTTTCAAATCTTTGACGTATCAACATTTGAATTCCGCCCATATTTAAATAACATTTAAATCCAAGAATTTCCGCCAAAAAAAAAGCATACTTTATTCCCCTTTCACGATACCCTCAATGGCGCAGATCCTTCACCATTGACGTGCACATTCTAAAATTCAGCATGTTAAAAGCGGTTTCAACAAAGCTTTTGCACAAACTTGTCTTCATAAAAATTCCAAAGATGCATCTCCGGCAAGCCGTGTCTCTCTCAGAAATCAACAAATGCGGCATCATCAATTGGGGAAACGGGGGAGGGGCGGATAAAAAATCTTTCACAGAACGATTTCTGAATAACAAAGGATTCGCGTTTTGCGAGCCGTTCTTCTTGTGTCAGATCATTCTTTTCTGAGCTTCTTCAATATTCTTCGAAGGATTGGAGCCATAAATTTTCATAGTGGCTTTGTGGGCTTTTTTTTTTGGTCTTTCTTGTCCAAGCTCTTTTGTAAGGCCATCCATGAGACGTAGGGATCTGGTGGGATTTGAGGGTGAATTATGGTTTGAATTAAAATTTGAGGGAAAGAGAATTTACGTAGTTCAAGTTTTTTACTTTTATTTCGATATGAAGAGTTTTTAACCATTTGAAAAGATTCAACACAAAGTGGCTATGTGTGATATCGTACTACAAATCTGTGTCATTCGTTCTAAAGCGCGATGGATTGGTTAAACCCGTTATTCATCGTTTATATGCTTTGGCAGGGTTTGGAAAATTTCAACGTTCTTTTTAATGAATGGTGTCAGGTCTGGAGATATTGTAAAAATTGAAAAGATTGAGAAGATTTGAATGTAAAAAAGATAAAAATAATATAGGAATTCTATGTTTATGCATTGGAATAAATTAACTACAGTTGTTAGAAATACAGCTTTAGAATTAAATAAAAAATAACCCGAGTTAACCATTTGTAATGGTGTAATTTTTCTCTTAAAGCTTCATAGTCTCGCTAAATTAACACTTTTATTTCTACTATAAAATAGTAAATAATTGATTGTAAATAATAGATTGTTTGCTTCTCCCTCACAACGAAAGGTAATATTTAATAGCTTTTTCACGAGTAACTCAACTCTGTATTTAACACAAAAGATGAAAACAAAATGGATTAATTATTTAATTTTAAAATAATTTCAAAGTATCCAAGTTTTAAATGGAAAATCAAACAGTTAATATTATTCTTGGTTAAAATAAAGCACTAAAAAAGCCCTATAAAAATTGCATTAGTCATTTGAATTCTGACGTAACTTTTCCTCATTTAGAAGTACGTACAGAAAAGTGCGGATACTTTTACGCAATCTTTTTTTTATATTACATCAACGGATTTGAAATAAAAAGTGAATATCACAGGTCATTTAAAATATTATCAACATAATCAATAGATAATAATGAAACATAGGAATATAACATAATCAATAGATAATAATGATAGAGTAACATAATCAATAGATCATAATCATAATCAATAGATCAATAATGATAGAATAACATCAAACCATTTCATTCAAATATTTAAGTAACAAATAGCTTTTAATTGTTAAAAAAATTAAATTATGAAATAAACTATATTAAATTCTGGACATGTTTTACTAAAATAATTTCTGTATGTTCATGGGATTACTGCTAGCCTCATTTATCGCTTGTGAATTCCATTTTCCAACTCCTGATTTTCTATGCGTTTATGATGAATCAATCCTCTCAATGTGTTCTGCACCATCTCTCTAAAGTGATAACGTGGGTTTCTTGGACATCCCATATGCAGTATATCACTCTAGTTTCATAACACACATTTTCCCTAGAACGTAACGAATTCCCATCCTTATTAATTACCGATCCCCATTCTTCACACACACACAGAAAGATATTCACCCAAAACTTCTCAACCTTTCCCCTATCCGAACAACTCCATAAATCCCTCCATCCCCCTGCATCATCCCCAAACGATCATCCTTCCGAACACAGACATCCGCATCCCTCCTCCAAAAGTAAAGCATTCTTCTCTCCAAGGAGGATGAGGAGGAATCTCTACACCACCAACCACCGACCTCTGGCATCCATCTTTCCTTTTGTATCCCAGTGACAAGATTAAAGGAAGAGAGTTATGGAGGCCGATTTTTGACGATGATTTTCGCGATGGTGAATAAATATCCTGGGGGTTGAGCCTTCGATTTATCACGGATTGGGGGTCGGTTGAGGTGGTTTTGATGTCGGATGGGGTGCGGTGCGGGTTTTGGGGTGTAGGGTTGGGATTTGCGGTGTCTGTGGTGGATGGGAGATGAGTTTTGGAGTGAGGGATGATTTGTTCTTATTGTAGTAAGGTTGTTTATTAGGTTTGGGTTCGGAGTGTTTATTGAAAATATTTTAGAACAATAATTGCTATAAAATATTTTTTTTTTCTAAAAAGAATTTTTTTAAAGAAAGGACATTTAAAAAAAATTACTCACAATAGAGGATGTATAAATATAATCACTAGAGAAGGATATGGTTACAATAAGATAGGGCGTATGAGTTGCCCAGGTGTCGGAGACCCAAATGGATAACCTCAAGGAATTTTACACATTCAAAAATTTAACTTTTTTTTTAAATACTGAAGTATGTGAAGGTTGTGTTTTTAAATAAATTATTCTATAAATAAGGTTTTTTGGGGTGATTATTATGTAACTCTTCAAGTGGGCCGTTTTTACAGATATGTTATCAGAAAAATGCCATGTAAACACCATAGAATTTTAAACGATTGAAATAAAAATATTGCATTACGCACATACATTATTTTGCATGAAACTAAAGATTATATATTTTTTTTTAAACCTTACAATCTTCTCAAGAATTAACACTTTTATTTTAAAAGATGATTCCAAAAACTCAGAAAACTGAATAAAGTAATTGTTTTTAATGGAATAATTATATTCACAGCTCACACAAGAAACACTCATTAAAATTGTTTTATGGAATTCAAAAGGGGTTTCATCTACTATGTTGAATATGAGTAGGAACAGGGAACACTTCTTGAACAACTGAATACTAGTACAGGTCTTTATACGAACATTATTTAAGGTCCCATATTCCGAAAATAAGATGAAACAGTATTAAAAAGAATCAAATTTCAAAAATAATTCTGTGAAAGGGTCCTCCCACAGAATGCAATAGAACTTTTTTTACATACCATAACCATAGAAGATCTCTTTTTTGCCATAGAACTAAGTGTTATCGCAAATTTAAAAGTTACATTAAGGTTCAAAATATACCTTTCAACATTCTAGACCTAGATAGATGTCTATATAAATCAAGTATATGCGCATGAAATTAGTTTCTGAGAATAATATTTACCCATAAGAAAGTTTAGTTATACCTAATATTTTTAATAATTTTATCGAATGGAATGTCACCAAATTTCGTTGGGATACCTTATAATTATAATACATAATAAAGTAGTACATTTTGCAGGGAAAACACTATTTGGAAAAAATTAAACAAACTGGAAAAATAACACACTGAAGCAATTTTTCCATATTTACATTTTAAATTGATGTTTCTATATATGAAAAATTTACATAAATTTACCAAGAATTTCTTTATCTTGAGTGCGGGATTTTACTGATTAATTAAAATTACTATAAAAACTGAAAATGATAATCTTACTAGACTTACTTTATAATTTCAGTCTTCAGCTTCCCATCTTATGATGAACCATTTTTTTTGAAACTTGCTCCGTATAATTTCAAAGAAAAATAAGCTTCATACGATAAAATGGAAAAATCAATCAACAATTTTTGACAAACAGCTAAAAAACCTTTTTAACTAAGCAATAGTTAATCAAACCACGGCTTACTATGTAGATACTAGATAGAGGAATCAAAACTTGACGTTTGTTTTTATGTAACAATAAGCATAACTTCAATTGTAAGAATTCATTGTTCATTTAATTGTTGTGAATCCTTTCGTTTAGAGTTTCATTGTTAGACCTATTGTTGCTTTTATATTTAAAAGTATTTAATTATTGCGTTATTTTGTTACTGTAAATTTAAAACTTCCTATAGAGTGAAATTACAGTAACTTCTCCATCTTCATTGAGCTTAAGCTTATTTTTCTTTGAAATACTACAGGGGCAATTTAAAAGAAAAGGAAGTATTTATGAGAAGATATATAGGCGGCAGATTGACATTAAATGGGGGTGATGATGAGTTGGAGACTAAAATGACCCAAGTACGGTAAGATTAATAATTTTTTTAACCTGTAAAACCAAAACAATGTTCTGAGATTTGTTCTGTAAGTGTTTTCTTATTTTCTCCTTAATTTTCTGTTGCAGTTTTCACAACGAAACATTTGTTATTGTAAAGATATAAAACCACAGTTTTACCTCTATGGAAAGTTTAAATATAAAAATCGCTTGTCTAGACCCCTACACTCTTTTTAGAGTAACTCTTAAAAAAGTGTCTATCATGTATAAAAAATCCTTAAGGGATTTACACCATGGAGCAAAAAAGGTGTTAAATTTTTGATGTATGACTTTATAGTATATTAATATTTTTTAGAAAAATATGTTTTTTAAATAAGTTAAAAAATCTCCTGCTCATTATGAGATCTTGTATCAGACTGAAAACATTTAAACATAAATCTGCAATTTAGAAAGCTTTTATATTTGCATAGTAATACTGAGTACGAAAATTAATAACATGGTTTTAATTTATGTGTAACATTTTAATGAACTTGCTGCTCAGATATTTGTCAGTTTTAAAAGCTTGGCCAAGTTGATTGGATGTAGTATAACATCGCATCAGGTGTGAATTACAAACATTGTTTAAGCTACCAAACGGTGTTTACTTTACCCTGTTTATAGTTTGTCAAAATTCCTTTCTTTATATTTCACAATATTACCTTGACCATTCATTTTGTTCCATCGATCACTTGTACAATAATAATTCAAACCTCAAACAAGCACAGAGAGAAAAAAACAGCAAAGAACCACCTTCGCGAGCCTCTCGTAGAGGTACTTTGGCTGACAGCGGTTAAATGACAGAAATATTAAACCCATTACAGCGCACGGCCTGTGGCTCGCTCAGAGGTGTCAAAAACTGCCACAATCCGGCGTGACATGCTGAGAAAAGATGACGAACCTGGCATCATGGCCAATAAGTGTTTGGGTCGACAACTAGCCTGACCTCCAGCGAATGCAGGTGTGAGGACTCAGTTTCCTCCACTGCGTTCGAGCTGTCAAGATAGGTTCCAAGGGCTGGACCTGACTCCACTTAATTGAAGACAGAGGAATTGCGGATTGTTGGATTCGATATATTTCTTTTCCTCGTTTGCTGTTTTCTTTCTTTCTTTCTTTCTGTTGTAGAGGTCAAAGCGAGGCATTTAGTGTTTCTTTGCTTTCAAATTAGCAGGTGTGTCCAGTCACCGGTTTGCGAATCGTGTCGTTTTTGATCGTTTCTCTCTGTGCATATTTCCGCGTTTTTTTTCCTTGGCGGGCGGCTCTTTAGTTTTGTGTTGGTTTATTGGTTTGGCTAAGGAGGATTTGATTGCTGGTGTTAGTTGTGATTATTATCAAGTTGTTCGATTGATTTTCCGCAGCGAAAGCTTAAAATTTGTATACTTATCCAGGCGTGAATAAAAAAAGGGGGCTTAAAAGTATATAAGTTTTAATCAACCTCCTTCGTTACAGAAATAATCTTTTTTGAAATAAATAAATGACGATAATTTCTGAAAGAATTTAAATTTGCTATACCTAAACATTTTCAGTTCAATTTAATAGAGGTGTAACTTTGAAGCAGTGGGTTTTTTATTCCTGGAGTTTAAATAAAAAAAAGAGCTTTAGTGGTACTTAAAGCTGTGAGATAAAAATATGTGTAATAAAATGAAAAATAGAATCAATTGGGCCAACAAAATGTAAAATGATATAGAAAAACAATTTACTAATACAATAAAATAAAAACAAAGTTTGTTTGCTTTTGCTTTTTATTTTTTGGAGCTCTTTTGCTCTGCATTATAATCATAAAAAAATATCTTATCAAGGAAAAGGAAAACTTTTTGATATGAACTGGTTCTTTTATTCAAGAATTTATCCCTTATAAAAATTAAAAAAGTTTGAGTCTTGATAAAGCATGGTTTAAAACTTTAGATAATGTTTTGAATAATTAATCATTATCTTAATATCTTAAAACCCTTATTGATGATTTTCTCTTAGTAGGGCATTCTGAAACTTTTGCTATGTTTTAAGTTGCATGTTTCAAAGTAAAAAAAATGAGATGAGTTCCTAGTTTTATTTTCATTAACTGCCTAAGAGAAACTTAGACAGGGGAAACACGGCTATTTGTTTCACTGCCTATAGTCCAATTAAATTGATAAATTGAAAAACAACGGTTACGTGTGCAGTAAAAGATTACCTTCTGAAAAGACGCTCCGATATCTTAATTAAGACAACCAAAATATCACTTAAGGGTTTATGGTGTTAGGAAACTAATGAGACGATTTTTATCTGTTGCTTCCTTCGAGGAGCGAACACAAACCCCATTCAATAGCACCATTTCTCAAAACACCGCCTCAAAAACTCCCTCAAATGAATCAAACAATTTAAATGAGGTAATTACGACGCTCTGATTGCGCTATCGCCGCGCTTTAATTCGCTCAAAAGTGTAATTCAAATCTGAACTTTCCGCGCAAAACAAAGTGCGTCATTACTCAAAAGCGGTAATTGCGTTTAATGGATCGGTTTCCAATACTATTGCGCATCAGGGAAAAAAGGGAGATCACTCTTTTCTCTACTCCCAATCCAAGAGCTTGTTTTATAGAGGGGGAAGATTTATATCCGCGCACTCATCATGTTAATTCATATCCGTTCGACCATTAAAAACTAATCAGGGAAAAGATGGGGCATGAAAAAAAACGGCGCAGGGGGAAAAAGCGGCTAATCTAAAGAAAAGTTTAGTTGTTGGACGCCAGTCGGAGAGAGAAAGATTCCTCCGCGCGCGAGATCTCATTGTGTTCTTCTTCTCTCTCTCTCTCTCTCTCTCGCACCCTTTTATTTCAATCAAAAAGAAAGGTGCATAACGATTCCGATTATGATGAAGCTCGGAAGATGATGAGGAAGAAAAAGAATCTTCCGCGCGGGCCTTTTCTTGCGGCTAATGACGAGCGGAATTCTTTTGACGCGTTTGGCAACAGCAGAGAGGGAAAATCATTTTACCAATAATTACATTTTCTTGTGTCTGCCCAACTTCTCTTTTTGCATCACAGACGTATTCATTCGCTCTCCTCCTCTTGGAGTTGCTTGAATCTTTTTGCGGCCATATTTTGGTGCTCGTAATTAAGGCATGGAAAATTTTCAAAATCGCATTTAGTTCACCAATACCTTTTTTTCTTCTTATTATTTATTTCCCGAGAAC
The DNA here is from genome assembly GCA_963680715.1 of Tetragnatha montana. Lineage (NCBI taxonomy): Eukaryota > Metazoa > Arthropoda > Arachnida > Araneae > Tetragnathidae > Tetragnatha > Tetragnatha montana. Next base: position 35,599,095 of record OY796685.1, read on the forward strand.
CTATCACGAGGGAAGTTTCTGCCGTCTGTTATTATGATCGAAGCAAATAATTTTCCCCTAATTTTTTCCCATGTGTTTTCCCAGTGAGGAAAAAAGAAACACGTAAAACAGTACGTTTTTTTCCCATCCATCCATCCTCCATTTTGTAATCAAGGAGTAGGAAAAAATTCTAATGATTTTCAGATATTGCGTATAATCTTGAACTCCAGTTTAATGGTTTCTTAATCTGACTCATTCCGGGATTTTTATTTTCCCTTCTTCTATTTAATTGTTATTTGATTTGGGATAAGGTTTTTTGTTGGCATCATGCGTTACTTTGTGCTTTTCAACAAATGACTGATATTAATCTCCAAAACATTTAATGAGTGGCAAAAAAAACGAAGAAATAACAGTAATTAAAACTAACGCTTTCGTAAATATTATACGCTTAACACTAGGGTAATTAATTAATAACTTCAAACGATCAAGTTTTTTAAGCTATAATCATTGCTATTACCCATTAACAATTACTAACGGTTAATAAAACTAATTATTTTTTAATTAAAAACGTTAATTTACTTTTCATTAAATGGTGTTACCAAAATATTTTAATTGCTGTTTCTAGAAAAAAGGAGAATGCTCGAAATAAATTTCAAGTAAATTATGATTTTTTTAGGGTTTTAGAATAACAAATATATGGGAACTAAACATGTGTTTAGGCCCACTACAGAGAAAAAGAAATTAGTGTTTAAGCTTAATTCAATACTTTTGTTTCCAAAATCATTAAAACTCACATAATAATGTTTATAAATGCTGAAAACTATATTTAATGAGTTTAATTATTAAAAAGAGATTATAAACCTCCAAATAGAGTTTTAAAAATATATTTTATTGCAAACAAACTATACTTAAAAATGCCAGAGTGAGTTATTAAATACAATATAAAAATTAAAATATCTTGCATTATTTTTGTCCGAATTCAGAATTAAACCAAAATATTCATCAAAATGGACTTTTGATTAATACTAGATTAAAAAAAGAAAATATTTTAATAAGTATAAAAAAAGTAAAAAGTAAGAAAAGAACTTGCAAAAGATAAATTACGAAAAGTGTGCTTTTTTATGGAAATAGAATATTTCTGTGGCAAATATATGAAAAAATTGGAAGATCAAAGACTTCTGTTGATTATATTTAATCAACAGTGGAATTCAAAGTTTAATATAAGAGATATCAGACAAAAATAAAATGTATCCAATGGATCAAGGATTAAATTGCAACTGTATGAAAATTTCCTTAAGCAAAAATATTTTTTGTTGAATACAGAAAAGATGTTATAGGGCAACTATTAATTGTTTGCATTTTAAGCAATTTAAGCTTTAAAGCAATAAAATAAAGCTTTAATTTTTAAGCTTTTAAGCAATGCAATAAAATTGTTTAAAATCCTAAAGAAAAAAGTATAAGCCGAATTGTAAAAAACGAGTCGAAGAGAAACTGTCCTTACTGAAATGTAAACTGGAATGATAACATAAAAACGAACATGTAAACAATTAAATGGATTTAACTGCTGTTCTAACAAATATGAACAGGAACGGAACACTCAGGATTATCTCCAAATGCAAAACTTTGCTTTGAGCTCCCCTTGAAGGAAAATAACTTTTCTAACAAGTATGTGGTTTTTCCATACTTTCAAAAACTATGAAAATGTTTTCATAAAAGAAAAATTAATATCTTGATCATCTAAATTCCCTGATCAGCCTATAATGACTGTTTTACCTTTAAAAATTCTTATGTGAGTGGGAGGCAATAATTCGAATTGCTGAAAGAGACTACATGAGTTAAAATTATTCTACTTTTTGGGGGAAGGGAAACTCGTCAAAATTATGCTAATTTGCCAGTAGACTGGTTAATGTTATTTCTTAAAAGGATGTTCAAAAAAATATAAATTTTGCTTACAATGTTTAAAAAGGGGTGAAAACTTAAGGGTCCTTATAATTATGAACATGAGGTTTTTGAATACATTTTTATTTTATCAACAAGAAAAATGTGAATTTAATCAGCAAATCTGTAGATTGTTTCATTATAAGTTTTCAGTAGTGTTTTGTTAAACTGAAATATATCAACTGGTCCTTATAAACACAAGAACTAGTGTATTTCACATACATGATCTCGTAATTCTCTTACTACTTCTCTTTCAAGGCTCTAGACCAAACACTAATAAACCAAATTATTAGTATTGATTACTTGTATTTTAATACTTTTGTTTAAAAAAATATTTATTTTAAATACCTTTCGATCTCTTACAAAAACCCCAACCCAATCATTACAATCCTCCTTCTTTTCTCTGCAAGACCCAGACTAATAGACCAAATTCCTACCGAAACCTCGATCTGTGTGCACGAAATCACTTCGCCATTTCCCCCTGCGCCTATAAATCAACAAAATATATGTCTACTATTTCTTATCCCCCAAAAAACTAAACGGAGGCGCTACCACAGAGGGAACTTGATTTAGCGTGTTGACTCCCTTCCCCATTCTGCAGATATAGATTACACGGAAAAATTTTCATTTTGTTACGATCCCCCATTTTGCACCGTTTTTCTTGCTCTACCTCTTTTTTTTTCTCCCTTTTGGTGGGCATGGTATGATTCATTGGCGAACGTCACGTTGATCTATTCTATCAATTTTCGGCTAAATATATAGTTGTGCGTGCTTGTCGTTTATTTTACTTTACCGAGAGACCTATAGGAGTTAGTTTGTGTGAGGTGGGTTTTCATTCCTTTCTTCTTTTTTTGTAAGGTCTGAGTTTCAATGAGTTAGTTGGCTTGATACATTTTGGAAGTATAGATTGCTAATTGGGGTGGTTTTTGAGAAGGAGGAGCTTTAGGTTGCAAGGATGACGAAATTACATTCATTCATCTTAACTGCTTTTAAAATGACATATGGACTGGTTGTGCAAAACTATACTCGAAGAAGGAATTCATTGATTGATTTTCTCGGTTCGTACTTTTTTCGATTTTTGTCCTGTATGTAAACTTTTTCTTTCTGCAAAGAATGATAAAAATATTTCCCCCCTAAGTACACTACGATAGCAGCTCCAAAAATACCATGTTTTTTTCGAAGGACTTCCATATCCTCTATGCATTCCTCTTGAGATACAAATTAATAAGATTACTAAATAAACTCTTTATTGAGATACAAATTTACGAACATGCATATAAATGTCTTTTGTGTAAGTTTAATTATTAATAAATTGAATTATCATTAAGTATTCATTAAAAATGAACACAAATGTGTGGCAATCAAACTATGCCAAATCCATGTGTATAGATGATTTCTCAGAAACCTTAAGAAACCACCCAAAATAAGATGTTTTCCTTAACGCACTTACCATGTTTGGACAAGTTTACTAGCGACATTCTCAAAGATCTTGTCACAACCCACCAAAAATTGTCCAATGACCAACAGTTTTGGAACCGTTTATCTACTAGTATGTATCAAAACGAATGTCGTAATGAACAACTCATTTCCTACACAAATGAATTCAAAACGAAGCCTCATCTCACAGGTGAGACCTTCACATCTGGCATCCAATCCGCACATTCCAGGCTACCACCCATTTCCGATTAAATCATGACAAATCGAATCGAACAAATAAACATTCTAAAAAAAAAAAAGAGGAGCTCCACCCCCAGAACTCACCTGGAATGTCCGTTCCCAATCAGAAATCTCCCTGTACGGAGGAAATGAGTTGTCAGCAGCAGGTATTAATCAAAAGCGCTGCCGGTGTCTTGATTAATGGGATCCGCAGCCACTCGTTTGTTTTTGCATCTTGTCTTTGGATTCGTTTCGACGCTTTCGGTGCCGATTGATGGGGTGGTGGTGGGTGATTTGCGAAAATGAGCGTGAAAAAGATGTTTTTTTTTTCTTCAGGAATTGGTAATTGGTAGAGATGGTTGGGTGTTTTCTGTTAGTTTGATATCGAATGAGTTATTTTGAATGTTTATCATGGTCATATTACCTTTGGATGGTGTTTTAATAACTGAAAAGACCATTTAGTATCACGTCGGTGTATGGCAGTACTCAAGTCAAAACACCAGATTTCTACAATTAACATTTTATTATGGTAATTAAGAAGAATAGGCCGAAATCAAAAGTAATTAGGTAATACATTTTACTAAATGAAGTTAGGGAACGAACTCTTAACAGGAGAGGGAGACGCCATCCCCTTATTCTGGGGTCTCAGGAGGGAGTGAATTGTCCTCTGTGGGCCTTCTAAACTTTTATATATGGTTTTGATATTTAATGTTCTTAACCTTCTGTAACTTTCTAAGCTCATGAAATGTTATATAAATGGGTTTATTGAACAGTCAGGTGATTAACTGCCCACCCCATTTAGTACAAACCTTTGGATTTTGAGGGGTTATCTTATCAAAAAGGAAGAAAGGTTATTCATTGTGTCATGAGCTTAATATTGTTTAAAGTGAGTTTTAACATATAATTTGGGTTTTAGTTCTGAATAATTGTAATTGTGACGTAGCAGCGTCACATTAGGATCAAAAACATCATTTCTGGTTGGTGTATGTCTCACCACCGTATAAGTCTCATACAACTCGTACAGAACTCTCTACTGATTCAGCAGTAATTGATAACGTTTTACATGATTTACAGAATTTCAACTAATGTTAAATTTAATTTTTAAAAGAAGAAAAATATTATCGACCTTTAAAATTTCATAATAAAGAATTTGACTTTTTTTTATAGACTTAAAGTTCTAGTATAGGCATTTTCTTGCTAAAAACAGTTTTCTGGATCTAATAAAAGCATCATCAAGAACAACAGACGTTTCGTCGTTCTCTGTGGAAGACATCTTCACAGTGTTAGCGGCGTGAACGCTGAATATCTTTATATATAAATATACCTTCAAGGCTGATACTGTTCTGAAAACTCACAATATATATTTTGGGTTTCATACTACAACCGGGTGCCACTTGTTTTTTGGCGTTGTCAACTAGGGCGATAATTCATTTTCTAGTAACCCGGCGGACATACTTGGTAGTGGATTATGCCAAGAGTTGTGCCAAAAAAGTCACCAAGAAGAGTGGCACCCGGTTGTAATATAGCACCCTACATTTCTTAATGCAAGGACTATGAAAATTATTTACAATGAAAAAATCAGATACACGACGCACCATTAAATTTTAAAATAGCTATACTTCTGTAAGGTAACTTGCAAAAGACTTTTCAAAGAGGGTATTAGGAGATTCAATCAGACACTTTTTGCTTGAAACGGAGAAACCGGCTTTGAAACACTATTAAGCAATTTAAACTGGAAGAATTTCAGAAAAACACATCTAAAACCCGATAAAATAAAGAAAAGGTTCTGTCCATGAAGTCAGAAATCATTCAATTTTTTATGTTATAACCTAATGCATGTTTGAAAAATTCCAACATTATAAAGGATTATATCAAGTTAGTTAACATAATCATATATGATCATGTTCATAATCCTCTTTTAAGTCTACCAGGAGATTTGACTCACTATTAAATTTGAACTACAATTACAAATAAGATGGAAATATAAAATTTTAGCAGAGGACAAAGAGTTTTTGTCAGAAGTTTGCGGGATCTTTGATTTAGAGAAAGACATTTTCATTTATAGTACAGTAGAACAGTAAACATTTTTACAACTACTTTTAATGATTTACGATTAATTATGAAGAATTGATCAATTTTTTAAACATTACGATAATTTTATTAATTAATTATAAAAAATAATGAAATAAAAGTCGTGTTTATTATAAAAGGAACGAGAATCTCTTTTCTTATTGTTCATTCAATGTAATTTTATTTATAACTAAAGCTTAACTAAAACTATAGTTGAATTACAAAAAAAAAATTAACTGTGCAAAGAGGAGACTATATCACAGGGTAAACTTCTCTCAGGATAAAACTTTTTACCATTTGTGTGTGCTTAAAAATTACAATCTTACATAAATATAATTATTTCAAATGACAACTAAAAAAATATGTCTTTCACAAAAAAAACTTTGATATTTTAGTAGTAGTTCTGACATTATCGAAAACATAATTATTGATCATTATTAATTACCCACGAGAAACAAATTTGAAAATTGGATAAGAGCAATTAATTGTTACCTAGTTACTATATCCCCCCCCCTCTCTTTTTAACCTAACATATCATTCCTCCCTAAAGTGCCCTGTCCAACCTGACAGCAGCTATACTCCATCCATCCATTCTTGTCAATGCATCCCAACTTTAATTTACACCCTTCGAGAAAAAACCCCACAACAATAACAATAAGAGTTCGCATTTCACGAGAGATCGTTAACGACCATGACAGAACATTCCACGATTCAATTTGTTGGCTAGTGTTTCACGGCCACCAAACGGCCAAATTACATCGAGGGTGGAGTAAACCTATACGCGTAATATCTCATAGCCAGGCGAGCTAATAACTCATCCTCGCCCGAAGCAAACAAAGGTCTTCACCGCTAAAAACACAGCTTCGAGGGTCGAGGGGTCAAAAAGCGTTCGCGGGATTAGACTCGGGCCCCCTGCCGGGACCGGGGGTGTAGGACCCCTGCCGGTCCGAGACGGAACTCCTACAGTTTGTTTTACCTGTTTCACACCCTCGCTCCGGCGTCCCGCTGCGGGCCAACACGCACACCTGAGATTTCAAACGGACGCCGGGCTGTTTGGGATTCGATTAGGGACGCACGTCCAGAGGTAGCCGGCGTGGGTTTTCTTTCGGTGGGTGCTGCACCCTCTCTGGACGACGAGAGAAAATTGGGAACCGAGAGCTGGGTATGTAAATGTGGGGAATTACTCTTAGGTGGTTTGATACTAAAGCCCGTTTGTTTAACCACGGCTTACTAGATACTTATACAGGCTAGCCGAGTTTTAAACAATGAAAACCATTTGACAACTTTTCCCGCTTGGAGCGCTACAAGACCTACCTATATCACCCACCGCCTTCAACACTGTGGATATGCTTTGCCAGTTGGTCCAGTATTGCCATCTGGATTTGCAATGATTTCCGTACTCGACTATAGCCTGTATAAGTATCTAGTAAGCCGTGGTTTAACTTACACTGCAAATACTCATACCACATTCAAGAACACTTTTTTTGTCCTCAAATTAACAACACTTTAGTTTGTGATGTTAGCTGGAACACTTTATATGTGTGATAGTGTTCTGAATCTGTTTGAAAAGTGTTGCTATCCAGAAATATGCTCTTTTAAAAACAAGGGGGGTACTTGAGGAAGTACCTTGGTCGTTAGACCTTCAAATTCCAGTATAACCTTAATCAGTCTCACTGGGTGAGGCCATGAGCTGAGAGCTGTAACAGAACATGTTACAGAAAGTCACGGTCATCTTAGGAAAAGCCCCTCGTTTCCCCAAGTTAACTTGGTACTCATTTTATCAACCCCGGAGGGATGAACTGCTAAGTTGTACCCGGCTACCTACCCGGAACCGAACTCGGGCCAGTGGGGTGGATGCGATTTGCATCTACACCAGGACTTCATATGTTCTTCAAATTTTGTTTGACATTTTTAATGAGGACTCATTTTAACTCATGACATTTTACTTTGATAATTCAAGTTAATTTTTCAGTTTGATTACATTTTTTATCCCTAATGCATGCATTCAAAATATGTTTTTTATTTTTGATTATTTTTAATAAATTTAGTGAATTATCTATTAAAACAAGAAAAATATTTCAGCTGAAATTTAAAATATTCCTTGTGTTAGCTTTCTAGTGGATTTGAAATTTTAGTGGAATTGAAATGCCCATTTTCAAATGAATAGGGCCTATAAAGTTTAACATTATTTTTAAAAAAAATAAACAATACGAATTTTCTCCGGCCCTAATAAAATCACGGTTTTCTTTGAGGCTTACACGGTACCCTCACAGTTCCGCTTCTCCTTTAGTGGTGACCACTCACATCCCACAAAACCTCATCATCAACACACCCTTCCATTAACATCCAGCACAAGAAAAATCGTCCTCCGAAAAACACCTCCAAGAAGCAAGGGGTCATCCCCCTATCTTAACAAGATCTGATGAGTTCCGTGTTGGGAAGCGTGGGAGGGTCCCTCCTCCCACCCCGGTATCACCTGACGGAACTGCGAGGGTGCAGGTAAGCGGATACCGTTTACCTCTGGCTCCATTAGCGCTTGTCGCCGACACATTAGACCGGACATTTATTTGGGTGGGGACCCGAAGAAAGAATGAGGTGTTTTGAGGGGAGGGGCCTGATTGGGACGTAAATGAGACGAAAGGGGTTGGTGGGATGGGCCCTCCAGGGCTGGTGGTCTAATTGAATGGATGGATGGATGGTAAGAAAGTTGTCTGAAATGTATTTAATGCTTTGATTGTGATTGGGACGATGAATGATGGGAGGTTTCGTTGTCAGATTTAGAGTTATGGTATAAAATTAAAAATAACTTATTGTAATATGCGGCGTTTGGGAAGTTAAGGTTCATACCAAGACCCATACACTATATGGCCGGCCATTAGGGTGGCCCAAAAAACTTTTTTTTTTCAGGTAGAGTTCTGGGCACCTTCTACTTTTTTTTGTACAGCTAATAGAAGCTCACAGCCAAAATTTCAATTCTGTATTCGAATTAGAAGTCGATGACCAAGAGGAAAGGAATTTCCCATGTTAATTAATAGCTGTTTTTGTATTATTTGAAGGTTTTTAGGGTTTTTATTTTTTTCTACATGATTAAATCTTATCTTCAACTTGAAATTTGATAGAAATGTTTATTTAAGGAGTTAAAAAGCTTTGAAATTTCTTAATAAAAATTTTTTCAAAAAAAAAAAAAAAAAAAAAATTGTATTAATTTTTTTTTTCTCTTTTTTTAAAATTTTTGAAAAAGGTGGTTATGATGCACACCAAATGAAAGAAATTAAAATAACAAAAAAATGAGCCTGCTTTCATGTTTTAAGTTGTATAGTTCTAGAGTTATTAGCTGTTTAAACATGCAGGAAAAACCACTTTACAGGAGTTCTTTGGACATTAGAAAATTACTACAACCAAAATAATGGTGATAAAAACACAAAACCTGGAACATTATATCTATAACGTTAGAGTACTTTCTTATAAAAAAATCATGAACAAAATGAGAGGGTTTGATCTTTGGTTTTTTTAGTTGTTTTGTATAAAAATCTTCAAATTTGGACTTTTTCACTCCGCTTGGTCATCGCTTTCTAATTAAGGTACAGAGTCCAAACTTTGCCTGAATAGTTTTCTAAGTAGGTCTAAAAAATTGAGGGGGTGCCGTGGCAATTTCATAACAATTTGTTATGAAAGGATGTCCGCCGGGTTACTAGAAAATGAATTATCGCCCTAGTTGGCAACGCCAAAAACAAGTGCACCCAGTTGTAGTATGAAACCAAATGTAAGAGTCTCTCTTGATGGACCTCAGTTAAATTATTACAAATAACTAAATTAGAAGGACCAAGTCGAGGCTACAGAAGGTCACCCCAGCTAAAAAGTATCCCATAAATACACTCCTCTCCAATCTCAGCATTCAATCCGCCAACATGCAAAAGCAAATCGCCAACTATTTGACCACTCGCCCACAGAGAATCATGTAAATATTCCCTCTCCCAAAAAATCCATCCGCTTCATTCCTCGGATAACTAATGCCGAGCGCACCTGGACGGGTCAGGTCCTCCCCTGACAAGAGAGACGGAGATGGATCGGGAGAGAGAGAGGGGACGAGCGCGAAATTCGGGCCGGGGTGCCCACGGAGGGTCACCGCAGACAAATTGCCATTTTGTCTTTCGCGCCGGGAGAGAGGGATTCGAAGTGTTTTTTGCGGTCAGGTGTGCGGAGTCGTTCGGGACGGGATTCCGGATGGACTAGGAATGGTTGTTTTAGGTATATGTGTTACGGGGAATGTGATACATAGAATAGAATAGAATATAATTTATTTATTTTATATTGGAATTGTTACATGAAGCATGCAAAGAACAAAGCAAAATTAATAATTTTCATACTATAAAAAAATATTAAAGTTGTATTGATTACTTAGGGGTCAACGCAGTGACCCATATGAGCAACTAGTGATAGGTAAAAAATAAAAACTATTTTAAATAATAATATTTACATTTAATAATATTAATTAAAAAATTCAATGAAGTACAAGTAAACCACTGCAAAGTGAGCTTCAGTATGATAGGTTTTGTGAAAAAAAATCAAAAGAAACCTTCAATATTACGTATTGTCATAATAAAGAGTTTTTGTTGTTTTTAAAATTTGATAGGGGATTTTTCTGGTTTTCAGTTTTCGTGAAAAGTATTAGAGAATTTAGGTCATAAATAGACAATATTTTTATGAAAGATTTCTTAAATCCGGGCATTATTAATAACTCCCGCTTAATTCCGGCAAAGTGATATATACTCATTGATAAATGTCATTGATTTTTTCACATTGCCCGCTTCACTTCGGACATTATTAATAATGCCCGGTTTATCCCACTGCCTGTAACATTTGCATTTGAGATGGTAAAGAGAGCCTACCGTGTCATTACAGACAATGTAAATCAAAAATTTATTTAGTGAAACTAGGCACTTGTTCTTAAAAATATATCATTATATTGAAATATGATATTGTGATACTCTAGATATTCGAAGTTGAAGGAACGTCTAAAAATTTTCGAAATACCGATGTTTTGAGATAGAAGGAGCTTCAATTTTTTAGATATCTCTTTTAATAATATTAAAATTACTTTTTATAGGATTAAAAAGAAATAGATAATTTATATTTTGTTTTGATTAAAAGAGTGAAAGTATAATACGCTTCTAAATAAGAAGCACATAAAAAATTATTATAACTTACACATTTGGTTCAGAATATCCTGTAATTTTCGAAACGTTCGCATTAAATAATCATTAGAAAAAGCTGCATTAATTTATTTTGCTTTTTGTTTGTAAAACAAACTAATACACAATATGGGATCGTTCAGAAATCATTAAGTATTGCTTCCCTGAGATGAAAATAGGTTCTTTCAGAAAATGTGTTTCGTTGCTTTCCTGCAACAAATTAACCCTCGTAGTAAAACAACATTTACAGGTACACTTTTGGTGACATTTTTAGTGTGTGGTTCCTGAGCTGTACTTATGTAATGAAACATTTGCAAACAAGTTTTAGTGGTTCCTATTATTACAATCAAATTGAGAAAAGGGGGCCAATTTTTTTTGACTTAAAGGATGTCATTCGGGAAGTAGCCATTCTCGACTCTTTTTCCTTTGAACTCCATATCATTCCTTTAAAGATCTGATTATGAAAAAAATATCATTCACAATTACTATTTTAACCTTATAATAAATAATGTTTTACTTAATAATTACTTTCATAAAAATTATCACTGCTTTTACAATACAAATGTTAAAATGAATATAGTGATTTCTTCCTGTCAAAGGCACAGTTAAATAATATTTTAAACCTTGTAAAAGACAGGTATAAGCAGGTATGAGAGATTTCAAACTCGATAATTGAGTTATTCTTTTTCTTTCCTGCTCCAGAGTTTCATTGAGTGGTATTTTTAATCAAACACCCAACGATAGTTATACTCTCACGCAATAGAAAACACATTGACTAAGTGACAAGAATTAGACAGCTCATTAAATGCCTGTTTCCAATGAGAATACCTGGCAGTAGCGGTCTTTCACAATTGCGGTTCAGTTGACATTTTCTTTGTACACGAAGTTATGAACATTTCAATTTGTGTTTACCTGTATAATTCGTCCTTTCAGATTCCAATAACTGAATTGGCAAATTTGTTAAATCCTTGGTAGTTCAAAAAAATTTCTGATTCGTGGTTCTCATTTTATCCTGTAGTAGTAGCTATTTTGAAATTATTTTTATTTTTTATTTTGTGGTCTTGCTAATTGAAATTGGCATGACATATATTAGAAAGAGATGAAAGAGAAAAAAGAGAGGAAATTAAAAATAAGAAAGAGCGGGCATGAAATGTATTAAATACAGAGATGAAAGAGAGAGAGAGAGAAAGAGAAAAAAGAAAGAAAAAGAAAAATGAGAAAGAGCGGGCATGAAATGTATTAGAAAGAGATGAAAGAGAGAGAGAGAGAAAGAGAAAAAAGAGAGAAAAATAAAAATGAGAAAGAGAGGGCATGAAATGTATTAGAAAGAGATCTTAAGAAAAACAAGAGATCTCTATTGGGAGGAAAGAGAGATATATTATAAGGACACGAGTGGTACTTAAAAAAGTTTGAGACAAGAAGAAAGATTTCTGTTGGGGAGAAAAATAAGAAAGAATGAGTCTAGGACGGTGTTATGAGTAAATGGGAGTAAAATACTTCATTAGGTTTACCTGGATGATCAAGATAACTGAATCATCAAAAACCACAACTGTCACCGACCTAGCCTGCCGTGACAATCTCCAAAACCCTCAAACCCAATCGACCATCAGAAAATAACCTCGCATCTACTACGTAGGTACACACACTACACGCCCGTCCGAGCACAGCAGATAGCTCCCAATAAATCAGCCCAATTCTCATCCTCCAAGAGAGATCTCCTCGCCTTTTTCCCGATTCGTTCTCTCATAATATGTAATTCCAGCTGTCACACGGCCTCATCGATGCACTCTTAATGAAACGCGTCGGTTGAGTTATGGCTACCCCCGCTTTTAAAAGATGCTATCGTTGGCGCAATCCTTTTAGCCATCCTTCATCCCTGATGCTTTCTAATTGAGACGTTCTCGCAGATAGCGCTGGTTGATAAAAGTTTTCACAACTCTTAAATCAAATCTCTCAGCGGAAGGCAATTACGCTTGGGTTTCCCCTCGGGGGCTGACTGTTTCAAATTTTGGGTGTCTTTCCTGTCGGGCTCTGGGTGCTGCAGTCCTCAGCAAGACTTGGCAACGTTTTCCAAACACAACCCTAAGTACTTGAAGTAACTGTGAAAAAAAGCGTCTATTAGTATGAGGTGAAAAGTTACTAATTTTATCTATATAATTATCTCCTACTATTTAAATGAACTCTTTAAACCAGAAAATAGTGTCGTTTGTAACACATTTTAATAACTTAAGTGTATAATCATAACCTAATCCACGTAAGTAATATAAAGTTTATTTTTAAATATTTATATAAAAATTTCTATATTTTTGGCATTTATACAAGCTTCTTTTACATTTCATCATTTTTCCATACTTTAAATAGTTTTTGTTTCTATTTATTTTGTTGTTATTCCTAATTTTTTAAAAAAATTCTATGCTTCTCTAGAGAGTGTTTTAGATAAGTAGTGAATAAATATTTCTATAAAAGGCTATTTACTTAACTTAAAGGATAAGGTTAATTTTTAACGCCAATTTCTTAAACATTAAAATAATATTCCAACTGTTTACTAAATTATTATTTTTAATACAATTTTACTGTAATAAACGTTCATTTCATTTGCTTGTCGAAATACTTGTTTTAGAAACATTTATGAAACTTAGTTTCTTTGACCGAAAGATAAACAATTCCTCATTACTATTTCTCTGTTCACTGTAAAAAAATATGCCATAAAATAATCTCATTAACATTGATTGCATCAACTCTCTACAAGAAAAATCTTACTATGCATTTAAACACTCCATTCGAAACAAAAAGAACAACCTCCAATAACCCCACCGACTCTTCCTTTCCGCAATTTGTCCGATCTCCCTCACCCCCCGTCATTACGGAGCGAAAAGAGCATCAGAGATAAGGTTCTCACCTGAAATAAAAATCACCTTGGGTGTCGAGAAATCGTCCCCCAACGGAGACAACACCCCGATACGGTGAGCCCCACAAACGAGCCCTTCTATCTCCCTCCTCGTGCGCAAACGATCTTTCCTTTTTTAATTTTTAAACACCCCAGGCGGCACTTATCACCTCCGATAAGTCCTCAGGTGATGGGATTGGATCATTACGGACAGTCATATGCACCCTTTCCTCAGTTCTTCTTCTTCTTCTTTGTCAAGAGATGAATGATACTTTAATATGAGTGTATGGAGGAGATCAGTTGTGGAGATCGCTTTAGCCAAATTAAACAACGTGGAAAGGGGGTATTTTTAACGGGTTAATGGTATTTGGTGGGATGATGAATGTTGTGGGTTCGGATCTGGAGCATGTGGTGTGGATTGTGGAGTCTATTTAAGTTGATGGTGTGTGGTATTAGATGCAAATTTCCTCGTTTGTTCTTGTTGGAGGGTGAATTAAGCCTTTAATCAGGAAGTTAAGGAGGTGTTACTCTGTATTTTTGTTTCGCTTTGTGTTATTAATCATGCCAATGTTATGTGCAAAGAAGGAGGAAGGAGTAATGGATGGAGTAATAGGATTCAGATTTGTTAAATACTCTGGAGTAAGAAAATAATACAGAGAGGAACCAGTAATTACAGTTGCAGTTACTCCAGCTTAGTTAAAGTAGTTACAAAAACAACGCCTTTCAGTATGAAATCAATCTGTGTGGAAATCCTAGAAAAGAGGAAAGCCGTATTCCTTTTAAAATTTGAACTTTAAATACTCGAAAGATCGATGGGTGAATTTTTTTTTCTTAGTGTCTTGTTAAGAGACTTTTAAAATACTCTAGGACTTGCCATTAATCAAACTGTCCATTAGGATGTTAGAATAAAGAATGAATAACCTTTAACCACTTGAAAAAGACCACAGAAACGGACAAAAAGGTATATACATTTGTAACTCAACCCTTTTTTCAAATAATGGGATAACAGCAACTGTAATCGTGATGTTGCCAGAAAAACTTTGTGGGGTATTGGGAGGATGAAAGATTCAGTTTCGAATATCCTGAAAAAAATGTGATGTCCAAACGCGTCCAAGCTCTGTTATAGTAAGAACATTTTATTGTATTACAAAAATGACACCAAAAACTAAATATTCTATCATTTTTTTATTTATTAACTATTTTCTTTTATCTTTTTAAATATTTAGAGATGTACCATCAAAAATAACTTGCATGCAAGCATCGCTACTATTAACATCCACGATCCACACCAACTGCTACAAACATCATACATCTCTCAAACTAACCAACTTATTCACCTTTCAAAAACCAAATAGTTAAACAATTGAAAATTATCTTCAAAACCCAGCTACCCTCAGGTATTTTTCGATACCAAACCCCACTCTAACGCCCAAAACTGCCCCAAACGCAATCTCATTTAGTTACTACAAAAAGCATTATACCGATTTCCCTAAACGAAGTTCCGACATCCTGTCCCAACAGCCACCAAGCGTGGCGAGAGAACCTTCCAATCGGACATCCAAGAGGAAAACTCTCTCAGCCCGAACAACCAGTGGTCACTTCCCCATTTTAATTATCCGACTCTTTCTCCTACGATCCATCCGAGCAGCCCAGTGGTGTCATTAGAAATAGCCCTGCCTCTGTGGTTTATTATTCATCGTCTGCCCTCTAATGGATTCAGCGGCTCTCCACAGAAAAGTTTCGTTGTCCAATGACGATCGCCGGTCGAGTCACGCATTGTTGAGTTGAGTTGGCGAGTCGCCTAGGAAATGTCAAGTTGAGTTGTTCTTTTTTTTTTGTTTGTTTGCTGGGGTGGAACTTATGTACTGAAGGGGAACCGTTTGGGTTGGGTGTTAAGTTTGGACAGTTTTTTGGTGATAATGGTGGTTGAGAAGGGTTAGATTGATGGAGATAATATTTGCAACTGACCAAACAGTTCCATTTGGTTGGTTTTCAACATGTATTATACTTAATTATCCCTTTTAATATTTATGCATGTTTTTTTTGGATTTGGTTCATAAATTAATTAATTTTCACGAGATAAACTTTCTTTAGAAGAAATTGTAAATTCATCAAAATTAGAGGAGATAATGTAACTGACTGATAAATGATTGTTATGTAGACTGTAAGAGCTGAAATTGTTTAATGCTTTTAGTTGTGGCTCTAAATATTTATGTGTGGGATTTGTGTCATAAATTGATGAATTTTTGTAAGGTAAACTTCCTTTAAAGGAAACAATAATGGTATTAAAACTTTCATAAAAATCCTTGGGACTGTCCATAATGATGTCACGCTTGGAGTGGAAAGAAAGGATTTTAAAATCTGTGTCACTTTGTGACAAGGGGGAGAGGGAGGTTTCAAAAATTGTCACATCACATATTGCATATCAATGAATGGCAACAACAATAACACAGCAACATTTTTTTTTTCTTTTTGAAAAAATGTAGCCTACTCAGAGGTATAAACGGCATTATACTATCAAAATTAGAGTTAACTTTGAAATTAAAAGGTTGGGTACACTTCTTATTTGAATAAGAAATGCCAATTCCCGAATTTCTGGCACTTTTGCGCTTGACATATTGTTGGTAGGAAGACATGACATGTGACATAAGAAGGGGGAGGAGGTATGGTGAAGTGTGAGTGTGACACTTTGCGACAAGCAGGAGGGGTTCAAAAATGTGGAGAAAAAGTGTTACATCTTTTATCGTCAGTCCCCTTTAAAAAGCTGATTGCAGCTGTTTTACATCTTCACAGATAAATTATTTCAAAATTTAGAATCTCGTTAAAAGTACAAGATATAAAAAGAAAGTTTCTAATCTGAACGTCTTCAATTTGGAAAAGTGTAAAATACGAATTCTATTTACACCTTCTTTTATACAATTGTGTGGTTTAAAAATCTTAAACATGAATCTTCGAATCTTTTTGTTTTAATGTAACCTACAACCAGGGCCGTGTTGTGGAAAAATTGCGCCCGGGGCGGATGGCTTTTTTGGCGCCCCCTGGCTTTTTTGCGCCCCCTCCCAAATATAATTTCTTTACATTATTCTCAGATAGATTCGCAAAAAATGTTTTGGGCAAAAATTTGGCGCCCCCTGAACACGTTCATCGTGGTTCCGTTGGAAAGTATTGAAGAATCTACGAAGTCCAATGCTAAAATAATTTTAAATTGCAAAATACTAAAATAATTTTAAATTGCAAAATACTAAAATAATAAATTTCAAAAAAAAAAAAAATTCGGGCACAAATTCAGCGCCTCTCTTGAATACCTGAATACTGCGCCCGGGGCGGACGCCCCCTTCGCCCCTCCCTTAACACGGCCCTGCCTACAACTAGTTATTTTAGTGTAATTTTATCCAGCTCTTCGTATTGATATTCTTTCTCCCCTTTCACCTTAGAACTAAAAATTAGTTCTTACACCATAAGGGCATTTTCAATTTCAAACCCCCCACACCTTCATCATTAAGGAGAACAAAAATCATCCCATACACATTTAATCCCGCTACATAAAAGCGGTCATAAGCATCAGCAAATTTCCCCGAAACTGAAACTTATCGCAAACCTCATTAAACCGAAACCGACCCAATACATCCACCACACCCCCCAAACAAAACAACAGAAAATCCCCGATAAACCCTCCAACCTAACCACTATAACCCCCCACAAATCGAAACCTCATTTAAAACCGAGCATGGGATCCAATGCCCTAAAAGCCACCCCATCGGCTCTTCGCAGGTTTCGTGCCAAGTTCGAATTGATACCTCCTCCCCCCGTGACCCCCTCTGGTTGATCCCCCTTTTGGGAGAGCAGGGTATGAATATTTAATCGATCCCATGATCCCATGTGCACCATTGGTTAGCCCTTTTAAAATATTAACCGTTGCTTAGAGACGAAAGTTTGTGTTGTGATTGGATCTCTGCCATGTTATGCAGCAATTGATCTTTGACGCTTCCATTGGGTTTTTTTATGGGCCGGTTTTTCGTTTTTGTGGGTTTTAAAGGGATATAAGTATGCGTGAAATATGTATGTAGTCGTATCTACAGGTTTTGCTATGGGGGTTTTGGTGTCCAACTCTCGAGGTAAAGCTTTCATTACTCTTTTGTGTTTAGTTTAGTTTAGTTTAAGTTTATTGGCAAAAAAAGGCCAGCTGGCCAATACACCAAAATACAAAAATATCAGAGCATACAAATAAATGCAAGACAAAAACAAAGCATATAAATAGAATAAATAGAACCAAAATACAATTACCAAAAAAAGAGAAAAAAAAAACCTCAGGAGTCTAAAGAACAATTTGCCAACAGGAACTGGTTCAACTTTTGAGCTGATTTAATAAAATTTACTATTGCAAAAAAATTCTTATGATTGTAAGTGAGGAAACCATTAAAGTTATTTTGATACCCAATAAAAGGGGAAAGATACTTTAATCTGTAAAAACAATACATAGGACAATATAAAAATACGTGTTCCCATGATTCTGGTTCATCCATATTACAATATTTGCATTTGTCTTTGGGGTTTATTTTAAAGAGTTTTCCCTCGAAAATAATGGTCTCCTGATTTAATCTCAGTTGGAAAAGAATTCTCTTCATTGAAACATCAATTCTTGAGGTAATATAGTCTTCTATGAAAGGGGTTAGTTTTATAAATTTATAGTGAGGGTAATGTTGACTTTTTTCCATACTTATCATATCTAATTGTTTGTATTGATCAATGTAGCTTTGTGTTAATAGGGCCATTCCTATGTAGATGGTTCTTCTGGGTCAATATTTAGCTGTTATTTAAATACTCGGGCAAGGCTTGTTTGTGAAAATTTTAAATTAATTTATCAAATTTAGCCAAATTTGAAGGGCTTCAAAAGGTAAAAGTAAAGCAGAAGTTTAAAATAAATGTTACAAAATTTGAAAATGTCTCGAACATCCATTTACGCTATACGATAAGGTCGTATTGAGTAGAGCTTGAGGCATTCGCTTGCTCTTCTAGTCTTCTTCTACTATAAGAGTGTAATTATAATTTTCAGAAATTTATTTCTGTGCTCCCATTCAAAATATAACTAGAATAGATCATTTGAATAGGGTGATTTGGTAGTCTAGATATCATTTTTGACACCCATTCTCTTCGGGTTGCATTGATATATTTTCGAAGTATTTAAAATGTTTCAGAAAAAAAAATATGCCAAATATTTTCTCAAAAATCTGAGTATATTATATACTTGCATTTGTGGTTTTTATAAGCCCATTTGTTTTATAATGATAAATTTTATTTACTTAGATCATGAGATAACTTTTCTTAAATTTAAATTTGAAGATATTTCTTTTGATTAAAAAAAATCCTGCTTCACTGGTACTCATAAAAAATGGTTTTCACTTTTTCAAGCTATAAGATAAATAAGTTAATTTTAAAGTTATATGTATACTATTTTTGTTATTATTTTTTGTTAGTAAATCATTTCACTTGATTAAATGTAATATTAATTTCTATTTTAATGCTAATTATCTTTTTAATATTATATTTTTATACTAAGACTTGGTGCGATTTGATCGAATTTTGAAATACGAATTCAATTAAAGGAATTATGTAGTATACCCTAGTATACCCTACACTAGTGTGTACCAACACATTATACCTAAACCACATTGAATGGCTTGAAAGAACCAGTTATGGTGATAGAGCTGTAGAATTTTATTTATTGAGGGCTTCTCAAACATTCAATATTTTCGATCTATTTTCAATCATATTTTTCATTGCAGAAATTATTATCTTATTGTAAATCAATGAATAGAACGCAATAATTATTTCTTTTGATGCTAAATAATTTTTATTTTCGACTTTTCGATATGCTCATCTCAAGCCCACATTTGATGTTATCACACCCGATAGGGGGTGATAACCCACAGTTTTGAAAATCGCAGTATTAAATGTAAATATTTCTTAATTAATTTTATCATGGACTTTTACTCTGCTGTGACTGTGATTTTCTGAGATCTGGAATATCTTTTGATGATGAGACGTGTGGCTGATGAAATATAAAAATAGGTGAACTTAAAATGAAGGCATCATAATTTATTTTAATATTTAATAAACTTTTCACATATTATATCCTACTTTGAGGAAGGAAAACATTGGTTCAGCTTTTTGGTGTTCTAAAAAGGATATAACCATTCGATTTTAAATATTTATTTAGAGTTCCAAAATAATTTTGATAATGGTGAGACAAATGTTTTAGAAATCTTGCAAACAATAACTGACGAAGGACTGGATTAACTCCAAGAGATCATGGATCTTAAATAAACAATCTGAACTCAAATGAGTACAAACAACTTAAGATTTGATCAGTCGAGCAGTCTCCATTTCTCCACAGGATCTCAATCCACAAACCGAATTTCCCAATCCCAACACGTCCAGCTCTCCATTACAAACCTATGCTAATCGGCAAGCATTATCGAATCCAGATCCAGCTGAGAAATTCCCCAACACGGTTCCTTCCTCCAGTTCCAGGCCACAAATGCAATTTGGCTCTCGTGGCGGTGTGCCTGGATGGATCTGGATATCTGCTTTCCGGTTCCGTTTTCTTTCCTGCTCCGCGGCGACGTGACTTCGGGATCGGGTTCCGGAGCTGCAAAAATGCACTTAGGGTATCGGGTTGCACACGTGCCTGAACAAAAGGGGGATGGGTCTCTATAGGGACGGACCGAAGTTTTCTGGGGGAAAACATTGATTTTAGGGTGTGTAGTTTTTGTTGGAAAAGAGGTGGTAGATGCGTTTAACTTCTCTAAAAGAAGAGGTGTGTTATTTGCTGGTTTTAATGATGGTTTAGCTGTGTAAAATTTATTTAAAAACGTGGATATATAAGATGCATAAAATAAATAAGTAATTGTATTGAAAATTTTAGGGTGTGTAGTTTTTGTGGAAAAGGGGTGATAGATGCGTTTAACTTCTAAAAAAAAGGTATGTTGCTTACAGGTTTTAATGATGGTTTATCTGTGTAAAATTTATTTAAAAACATGGATAAATAAAATGCATAATAATAAATAATAAGTTGTATTGAAAATTCAGTCAAGGCTGATAGGTTGTAGGTCGTCATATTTTAAGCATGATTAAAACTATGTAATTTAAAAATGTATGAAATAATAGATAGAAATATATTCTATTTTAAAAAGTAAAACTAAAAATATAAACTTTCAACTGAATTAGAAGCATTAGGTATAATTTAAAAATACTTATTATAAGTTATCTTCTATTTTAAAATGAAATCAATGAGCATAAAATATTTTTATTGCATCATACATAATGATTAAAACTAATATGACAATTTTAATGAAATAACGATGAATAAAACTTGATTATTGTGAAATATGATTTTTTATATTTACGATTGAGTTTTAGTGAGCGGTTTGAAAGTTAGTTTTTGAAACAGAATAAATTTATCTTTGTATTATTTATTTGACATTAATATCACCACAATATAAATATCATTATTTGAAAAGATATAGTTGGAATTTCATTAATTTAAACCTTCAAGATATCTTGTTTTTTATCCCAAAGTGATTGTATTTTTTGTGAGTACATTTGAAAGTTGTGTTTTCAATGGTGAAATGTGACAAAAAAAAGTTGATTCTCCAAAAAAGGAATAATTATCCTTAAATAAAGCATTATATTTCATAAATAAACTATATTATTAAAAAAATTATCCTTTTACCTGCCGATGTTCCCAAATGGGAACAACAATTTATGGAATTTTTTTACCACTTAATATTTTATGCAGGGAATTGATACTTGCTAGAGAGCTACATAAATGTATGAATTTATTTTACATGCAACAATATTTCACATACTATTTAACCCTTTTTGTAAAATTTAGGTCAAATTTACAGATTTTTGGCTCTTTCAAAAGTTACACAAGTTTCAATTTCTGCTAATTTTAAATAAAATTATTTTAAAATAACTTTTTTGTGTTTCAGTAGCTTTAGTAAGCAGCTTTCCATTAGGCTTGACAGAATAACTTTATATTTTATATTTAGAGAGTAATTACCCATTCCCTGTTTATGTTCCCAAATGGGAACATCGGCGTTTGGGGTATAGTTTTTGGGGGGATTTTTTTAACATGTAAAAATTAGAGTTATTCCTTATTACCCTTACTTTTTTGAACTTTTTATGTCTAAAAGGATCTAAAACCGGTTAAAATATATACTTTAACTTTCTTAATGAATAATATTAATTTGTTCACCTGATTTATGGTGAATAGTTGTCGAGTCTTTATAGCAGATAACTACAATAATATCTATATTTTCACCTCCCAACCCAGTATTTTTAAGTAATAATCATAAGGGGTCATACAAAGGGCATATTTGAGGTACTTCTGAGGATTTGCGTATTTATTTTGTTCAAATGCTCCTTTTTACATAATATTTTGAAAAAAAATTGAAGAAATTTGAAAATAATGAGAAGTATGTACAGCTGAAATATTCTTCTACCGTAAGTTGGATTAAAGAGATGTGTAATTCAGTATAGAATATTCTATAAGAAACTCAGTTTTATTTAATGAATGGCAATAATTATGGTTATCACTTTTAAAAACTAATTAGATTGTAATACAATTATTGGATTATATGCTAGGTATCTGTATATAAAAGTAATTAAAGGTAATTTTTCACACGGGAACAGAACTTTTTAGCTTCAAAACGCATTGAAACACTCTTTTGTATCTATTACACCGAAATATTACCTATAGTGCAAGAAAAATTAAAAAAAAAAGTGTCTTGCATGTAATAAACAAGTGAAATATTTCTAATGAAAATTTTAAAAATTTTATTTAATCATCGAACCATGGCTAATACAGATGAAGAAACTGTTCAATACCATAAAAATGTCCAAAAATATTAAGTAGAAACCGATTTCAGTCATTTCATTTGAATAAATTGTTAAATATAGGCCTTTTGGAAACCCCCCTAAAAACTTCACCCCAAACGCCGATGTTCCCAAATGGGAACATGCTCAAAATCACCCTTAAGATTTTTTTTCTGCCAAAAAAAGGCAAGATTGGTTTTAACAATGATAAAACAAGCCATTTAAGCCAAAAAGCAGAAACTTTTCTTTGAAATTTGAATTACGGCGTTTAAAAGGTTAAATGTATAGATTAATGAGACAAATTAAAGTAATTAAACTTTTTTCCCCTTTAATTATATTTTTCTTAAATAAACTATATTTGGTTTAATCTTGTTTTTGGCTTTTAAAATAAAATTATTTTCAAATAGACGGAGCAAATAATTTGTTTCAATAAGTTTATTTTTAAATTTTTCTATTAAAAAAAAATGGGTTACTTTATGGTTTAACTTTTACACGTAACAAAAATTTTTTAAATTAGCACCACAATTAGAGAACATAATTATAAACCAAAATTTAATACTAAATTGTAATTTCTGTTTGCAATGTTTAACCTTTATTCCCTGACTGCTGTTGGTAATCTCTCTTTAAATAGACCTCTACGAAAACTATTGAGGGAGAAAGCTCAAAGCTCAAGCTTGTCAAGGAAAATTGGACAGGGTTTAGCGTGTGAAAAATGTTCCAAGGGTTGTCAGAACCAGTAGAAAGATGTTCACCTTCTGTTCGTAATGGTGTAAAAAAAAGAGAAGTGTCATTGCGGTTTTAATTTGGCGGTCGTACAAAATATGAACGTTGTGTAATTAATTCTATTTCTATAGATAGGAACTGGGAGGTCGCGAGATTAATGAATCACGTTGAGTGATATAGTGAACTCGCGGAATTGCGTTACCTGCGTGCCTCAGAGCAGACTACACTCGCAGTCAAAAGTGTTGTTGATGTATTGGATCGGCTGGGCTCATAACTCAAGTTACAAAGCAAGAGTTGAGACTCCAGATACCTTCTCGCTTTGAAATTAAACTACCTGTAATAATCTCTTTTGGTTGTTCTGAACATAGGTAGATATTTAAAAATGACCACAAAATGAATAGTTAAAATATAAAGAAAAAAAACCAGGAACTATTAAAAGTAAATTCATTAGTATTTCATTTTTTTTTTATTTATTTACATTACAGTACAGGTTTAATACAGAAATTAGGAAATAATTATATTTGTCACCAAGAAGAAAAACAACTTGTTTAGGTGACAGCAATAAATCGAGTATAATATAATTAATTTGGAACAAAAATTAAATTATTAATAAAAACATTATATTACACAAAACATACAATAATAAAACAATAACATAAGACATACATAATAACAGGCACAGCTAGGCGTTATATAATTACTATTGCTTCACTATAATGAAAAAAAAATACATCTAAATTATCTATTTCATTTAAAAAATTATGTAATAACCGTTTAAAAGTGGTTACATATGGAATACTTTGAAGATTGTAAGGTAGTCTGTTATATAGTTTGGGGGCAAGATAAAAGAAATGCTTACGAAAAATTTCTTTGTGTACGCGAGGGATAATTTTTCATAAAATAATTTGATTTATAAAGGGATAAAAGGAAAAACGGATTGATAACCCTTTTAAACTTTCGAGGTGCAATTTTCATTTTTAATAATGATATGAATGCTTGGCATTATGATTACTTATTCCTGTCAAAAATATTATTACAATAATTATGAACTAAAGATTAATTTTATTATTTCCATCCAGAAGTTTAAAATAACAAAGAATTTAACGAACGTAAAATGTGTGCAAAGTTAGGTTTTGAATCTTCTTTTTATTTTTGATGATATGGATAATATGATCCGCATAAAAATTACCATTATCTGATCTAATCCAAATGAATAGATATTTTAAACGTGATTGCTTATGCTTAAATTGTTTGTTAATTGTTGTTTCTGTTGATCCGGGGTAATTCTATGTATAATAAAAGTGTACAGTAACGGTGTGGTGTGGACTGTCATAATATTTCTAAGGATATTTATATGACATAAAGTTAGATTACATGGAATGGTTACAAAAATGAATGGTGTTATAGAAATTTCATTTTAACATTATCCTTTACAACTTCAAAATGATATGTGCTTCACTTGACCTAAAAGAACTAAAAGTTTCTGCGGAAATCAAGTATCTTTATGTGTAGTTTAACTCATGGTTTTGGGGCTCCATCCAAAAACTATTCAATTCCCTGTCACTAGTTTTGAAAACATTTCAAAAGCCAGCCAACATCCCGCCTGAAAAATGACTCCCAAACTTTTCATCAAAAAGCGATACGCAACTCGAAATACCCATTCGATGATGCCGCAACCCGGACAAAGCTCCAGGGTGGTCCAATGGCAGCTGGAAAACTTCTGAAAGGCGAAACTGTCGTGAGCACATTACTTTCCCCCAGCGCCAGCATCTTTTTGCTCTCCGGCATCCTTCCGCTTGCTTCTAATGATCCCTGCCGTGGTGATCGGCAGGGGGCCGAACGGATGAGACCGTAAAGAGGTTGTTTGTAGAGGGAGCTTTGCAATGTAGACCTTACGTGCCAAAGTAGAGCGTGGCATAAAGAAGTTTGTAATATCCTATTTTAAAGTCGGACTCTCTTCTCTCTCTCTGACTCCATCTCTCTCTCTCTCTCTTCTTCCCCCTCTCTCTACATACTCTCTCTTTTCTCTGTCTCCCTCTCTCTCTGTCTCTGTGTTTTCTCTCTTACTCTGTGTTTTTCTCTTTTTTCTCTGTTTTCTTACTCTGTTTTCTGTCTTACTCTGTTTTCTGTGTTTTCTCTCTCTGTTCTCTCTCCGTCTCTCTTATCTTTCTGTGTTTTCTCTCTCTGTTCTCTCTCCGTCTCTCTTATCTTTCTGTGTTTTCTCTCTCTGTTCTCTCTCCGTCTCTCTTATCTTTCTGCGTCTGTATCTTTCTCTCTTATCACTCTCTTTCATTCCTTCTTTCCTTCCTTTTTCTCTCAATCTCAAAAAGAACAGACAGTTAATTTTTATTTACTTATTGAGAAACAAAAATAACACAAGAACACATAAAACTCAAGAAAATAACACATAGTCAAAAATCTCAAATGTGACAAATAATTAAGTGAGAAACATCTCCAATAAAGTTGGGTTTTCATTATTTGCAGAACCAAAATGTAAATTTTGGTTATTACGGGGTAAATTTTCTCCTCGTTATCTAGCATGAAATCCTTGATTCCTTTTGGATTTGTTTAAACAAGTATTGAAGGAAGAAAAGTATTGTGTTTGTTAGGATAAAATGTAGAAAATAAAGTTGGTCAGACTTGACAACAATCTTGATGACATAGGGCTTAATATGAATGACTTTAAATATGCAGATGATAAAATCTCAGAAGCAAACGAAATCAATTTTGTCGCTGGGAGCTGAAATTCCCTTCCGAGTAGCAAGTGATAATGGTCTCCGCAACTGGAGCAGATGTTCAAAGCTCTCTCTATCCGTATAATATCTCTACGGATGAGACCAATATTTCGGCCCTTTTTTTCGGCGCAGCGGATCTTTCCCTGCAGTTCTTGGATGGATGCGGTGTGGCTTCCTAATGGTTGGGTTTGGAGTAATGACGTTTCTTTCTCATCGCTGCTTTTCACTGGGTCTGATGTACTGTGTCATTTCCCATTTGGGCGGGAAAATCCATAAATGGCTTTGTAAGGATTTTTTTTCATTTATTTGTTTGCGCAGTGTATCTAGATGGAAGTTTCTTGGATTATTCTTGGGTCCAATCTCGTTTTTTAAAAAGTTGTTTTGGAGATTTTTAGAATTCTTGGTCGGGATGATGAATAGGGGAAGAATTTCATTCATGCCCCCTTCTGCTCGGAGTATTATTTCCTGGATATTCTTCTGTTGAGGGATGTACAAAAAGGCTTGCATATAGATACAGCGTAAAAAGGATGTTCTTCTGAAAAGATATACAACATTGATACACATAAAGGATGTAGAGAATCATTTCAAATATACTGCTGATATATGTTCCGTATTTTATATGATTTTTTCGTATTGTGATTACAAGTTACTCAGCTAAAAGTATACGGTTGTATTTGATAGGCCGTATATTTATTTTATTATTTCCAATTTTAAATAAATAAAAAATAAATTCTTCATTTTTTTAATGCAACAGAATAGCAAACATTGCTCTAATAATGGTCTTTTATAGTACAAAAACATTCTCTACTTTTCAAATCGACTTATTAACTTGTGTTAAAGTCACATCTGATAAATACAAAACATGAATCAATTTATTAGATTGGTATCTTTCATTTAAATATGCAGTAAGTAATCACTAAGTCTTTTATAAGATGTATTAGAATTTAATAACAAAAAAAAATCCGATGAAGGAACGAAGAAAATATTTTTATTGGAATATGTATTGTCACGTCACGGGCGAATGTAGGAAGAAGACCTTGGGGGGGGGCAAGCTATAGATATAGACTTTTGGGGGAGGCTTGCTGTTTCTGATTGCATTGAAAACATACTGAACCATTAAATATAGGCTATCCTGAAAAAGTTTGGGGGTATTGCTCCTCTAGGTCCCCCATAAATCTACTTATGTGTATTATATTCAGGGCTAATGAAAATTCGGTTCCTTATAAGAAAATGAAAAACCTATATTGTATTGTATTTCTTTCAAATCACAACATGAAATATGTTCTTATTAGAATATTTCAAGATCATTTTCCAGTTTATCATTTCGCTTCACAGAAATTATCTTGCAACATTTTGACAAATTATCTCCCCGGGGTCAATCAGTGACTCCCAACCAAACACACAGCTGACACCGATGACATTACCACAGCTCCCCATTGCCCACTGGGGACATCTCCATCCCCCCTGCCGGAAAACGATTCGTCAGCCCCTCTGAGCGATGAAAGGGCGTACCCCCCGATAAAAACACTCCACATAAAAAAAGGGGTGAGACACCCACAAAAGAGGATCCAAGAACACATCTCATAACCGAGCACCCTCCCACCCTGCGAATCAATATCACGAACATTAGGGGGGCAGACTAGGGGGCGTTTTTGTGGTGTGAAGCATCCTTCCTTCTTCCAGCGCTTCATTACATTCTATGAGGGTTTTTTTTGCCCCCCCCCCCTAATTGTTGTTTTCCCTCCTTTGTGGTGATGGATGGAAATGTTTCAGGGGCGTTTATAGAGTGGGGAGGGTGTGAGAATCATCCCGGGGGTGTTGTTTGGGGGATTTCAATTTAGATGTTTGGTGTGAGAGGAGGTATTTAACGCTAATTTTTTTGGGGGGTAATTGTTTTTTTTTTGGAGGATTAAGAAGAGGTGGTTGTTTTGCGAGAGGGGGTTGAGTGACGGGGTAGAACATTTTGGCTTCTTGAACGGTGTGTGTCGTGAGTTTCAAAATTATTGTATGGCTGGGGGTATGTTGAGAAAATTTTGGAGATTGGTCATTGTTGATAAGTCTGAATATATTAGAAGATATTGATAGTGTAAATATGAAAGTGTTTTTTGAACATAATTTAGAGATACAAATGAAGGTTTCATTGACGTTTGCATATTTAATGTGCATTTTTAGGTATAATCTTTCAATCAAATAAAATACAAGCTACCTTAATGAATCATCTAAAAAAAAACGTTTTCAAATTAATTACCTTCATTGGCATCTGAGCCTATTTTCATTTTTTACATGATTTGAGGAATTGTTCAAAATTTTGATGAAAATATGTTAGACTTGAGAAAATTATTTCATATTTCTTACTATTAAAACAAGAAAGTATAATTTTATCGAGAAGACCAATGAAGGATTTAGTGCTAACATTTGATAAATAATAAAATTTAATGTATAGAATGAACATCAACAATATACAGCTATTTAGTTACAATAAAGTTACAGTTACGGAAATTAATTAGTTTCTAATGCATTTTCCTTTAACCATGACCGAAAAAAAAGCTTATAAATTAAATTTCTTCGTTGCTGGATCAACTTCTCTAATTTTATACAGCTAGAATATCATATTCTGGTCAGCAATATAGGTCAGTTTTGAATTTATACAACTCAATTCCCCATGGTTTCCTCTCACCTACAAACACAACACACCTCCAACCCTCTCTCTCTCCAAGTATCAAAAACCCTTCCACACGACCACTCAACACCCCCTCCCAATCAATGAAAACGCGATTAAAACGTCTGTCAATAACCCTCTCACTCGCACCTTCACAAATCGTTACAAAAGCAACGAACTCCGCCATTGCATATCTGGTTCAATTAATCGGAAAGAAGAAGAATAAAGTTCGGGGCATCACATAATATCCGCCTTTAGGGTGTAACCTCTCACCGGGCGCTTTTCATAGGCGATGTTTAATTAATGAATGGGGCTCGGGATTAATGCCAAGGCTGGCAGACAGGCCCGGATCCCCTAATGGGGGATCAAATGGATGAGATGTATTAACCCTTGGCACGCAGACCGGGGTTTAATTCTGTGATTGCGGGGATTGTGTACAGGTCCGCGGAGGGGTGCTTTTCAATGGGGATGGGTTTGTTGTGTTAGGTATGGCAATGAGAAGGGTTGGGATTTCTGTGGTAGTTACCTCCTGATTACCTAGTGTTTGCAAATACTCTATGTTTTAATTAAATAATTTTGGAACGATTCATGCCATGTGTATTTTATCTATTTCAGTTTATTTACATGTTTTTACATGTTTAAGTCATGAATGCTTGTTTTGATATTATTAAATTTATCAATTTCACTTTCATCAACCATCGAGCTCTGTTGAAAAATGATAGTCTAAAGAAGAAAAAAAAATCTTGTATTGGGAAAAGTAAAGTTGATGTTGAACGATAAAGCAGTTTAAGGACCATGTTGTTCAAGTTTATCGTTTGGTAATTTGAAATATCATAATCGGCAGATAACTTTCTATGACAATTTTATATTCAGAGATTTAGATATTCATGTTTAGTTTTCTGTGTTCATTAAAAAAAAAATTAAACTTTCCTATTTTTACACGTTGTTAAAATTATACATTTGAATTTCGGATCAGTTCTGTTTTTATGCAACAGGATTTATATAACTATGCATTTGTTATATATTTTTGTGAGTAGCATCTTTGTTAATTCATAAAAATTACCACTTTTTCCAAAAACTACTTTACATTTCAATACTTAGACTTAAAGGGATTACTGTCGTTATCACTGAAAATAAACAGTATTATGAAAATAAATTTAACTAAAAACCAATTATTTATTTTGATATTTAATTTTAAAAACTACCAGGGTAAATTGATTTTTCCTTCGAAATCTACATCACAGTGGAATAAAGCAAATTTTCTTTAACTAAATTAAGATACATATTGCCTTCGATACATTATCTGAAGAAAGTAATAAAAAAAAATTCCTCTTTAACAAAACCGAATGTCACACTTCCATCCTACGTTTAATTCCCGCACATCTCCCCATTCCCATAATATAAAATCAAATTAAACCAAACATTCTAATACGACACCACTATATTACCTTACGGATGCTAAACGCCGATGAAGCTATAATAACCTCCTGATTAACGCAAACGCATATCGGCCCCACCCGATTCCAAATCGTCCCTGTCAGCATCCTCACACCCCTTCCTCCCTTCAATTTGCCCTCCTCCCCTCCAAAACATCCCTCCTCCGCATCATTTACCGATGAAGCGAACGCCAATTACTGGCTCCAACAATACCCACCCTGCCCATTCATTGGCGCATCGTCTTTTTGTTACACCATCATCTTCCTGCATCATCACTCGTAGAGTATAAATGTAGACGTGTGCTGATGATGCTTTGCTGAGTTTCTTTTTTTTCTTCGCCATCTATTTACAAGGGATAATATCTCAACGAAGTATTTCCTTGACTTCTGCTTTGCTATGGGATTGTAATTAATGTGCTCCAGGGATGGCTAATGGGGCTTCTTTTTATCGGCTTTTCAACTTAAGAGAGAAATAACAATTTATTTTTGGGGGATGCAGGTGCTGAGAGAGCGAGAGGACGACGGATGGATTGTGCCGTATCACGACACCTCTTTTTAGTGTGGAACTGATATGGAATAATAACTCGGGAATTGGGTTGAGTGATTGTGGGGAGAGAGAAGTTTTATCCTTTGCTGGTGGTGGGTTTGTGTCGATGATTTTTTTCTTCTTCTTCTTCCTTGGTTGGAGATACGTGTAATTGGAATTTTGAAGAGATTAATGGTGTTTTAAATAACATCATGCGATGAGGGGTTTTCTTTGTTTGGATCGAGATCGTGTTAAGCTTGTTTTGGATTTGATTAATGCGATATTGATATGTTCAGAATGATAACGATGTATAAGTCTGAAGTTATTAAATTTAAAATAAGCATTGATTTTTGGGAAGATCTATAGTGCAGTGGTTGCTTAGGTGAAAACTTTTAATAGCTGCGGCCTGTAAAATTATCCCAGAAAATATGAAAATTTTCATTGCAAAATCACAGGCGTCATTGCATACAAAATAAACCGCCCTTCAGTTATACTCAAAAAATAAATTATTACAGATTATTTAGATTACTTTGCAATTTAATTTTAAGTTTTAGGAAAAAAAAATTGAGAAGTTCAAAAGTGTTTGAGTGTACTACTATCTTCTTGGAGTAGATATAAAAAAACCTTTGATCAAGAAGAAAGTATCCAATTTCATATTTAGATGTTATGTCTGTCTAATGGTATTTTTATATTTTTTGCGTTTCCTATGGTAATATCCATGTGCTTGTCCTAAAAAAATTGCAAGTATACTACTTGAATCTAGTCATTCTAGACATGCTCTTGGATAACAGAAAAATTTAGAGAGGAATTTTCTTCTTTTTGATCTCTAAAAACTAGAATACTTGAAACTGATTGATGGATGGGGAGTTTTGAATTGAAAACACATAAATATAATAGTGTAATTGGGGCTGATATGGATGTATAGACAAACTTAGGAAATGTAAGTAAATTGGGGTACAACTTTTTTTTATTGCCACGTTTAAAAAAGCAACAATTCTGAATTTATTTTCTCAGTAGAGAAGTAGGCAACATTTATAGAGAAAGAAAACCAAAAGCGATTCTTGAACAAAGCTGACTTGAAGGCCATCAGGAATGACATAATCAACCATTTCCTCTCTCCTCACAGAGAACGTCACAAATTTTTGCTAAATATATAAATTCTTGACACAGCATCAACGGGTCAAATCACCCAGCTGCATACAATAATACCTCCTTCTTTTGTCTTTACATAAATACTTATTTCACTCGACAAAGAAAACATCTCACTTAGTCGACACATGTGCACTAATCGTTCACACTCGACCCCTCACAGCTCCTGATGTCTTCCTCAAGGAAGCCGCACATGCGCCCTTCCTCAAGGAAGAAGCCTTCTTTTAGCCCCAAATTACCCTTTTCAGTGCTTTTCCGGTGTTCTCCGATTTATCTTGCTAGGTTTTCGGCCCAACCGCATTTCGGCTTTGCGCTGAAGCAGGGAGAATGTGCGGAATTTTCTGCGGCCGAGTTTCTCTCTTCCATAGAGGGATTATGTAAAGAGAGCTCTTTGGGGTGGAAACCCCTGCGTGACAATATGGCAAGTGGCAAACAGAAATCTGTAACATAGTCCGATAGATGCATAGATGGCTGGATGTCGGAGGTCTCTTTCTCTATTCTCCTCTCCACTCTTTCTTATCTAATTTCCCCCTCCTGTCTATCTTCTCTCTTCTACCTCTTTCTTTCTCCCAGAGAAATAATTGGAAAAAGAGAATGACCATTTTTCACTACAAGAGTGTTTTTAATCAGCAGCTTTGATTTTAAAGCACTGTGGTTTGAAAGAAACGACGGTATAAAATGTATATTTCTGTTGTGTAGAAAATTTTCAGAGGAAATTCTTCACATTATCTAATATGAACCTTTCTATTTTGATTTTAGCCATTTCTGTTTCGTATATATGTTACGGGCAATGTGATAAATTCAGTGGAATTTATAAATAATATTTATTGCCCGCCTTCACTTCAGGCATTATTAATAATGCCCGATTAATCACTTTCCCCGTAACATATAAACTATTATTCACAGAAGAAAATCGTGTCCTATTTATAGAAATTTAATTACCTTAAATTTCTTAATATATTAACTGTTTTGGAAAATATGTAGATAAAATTTAAATTGGTAAGGGTTTATTTTCTAAAATAGTAAGCTGAATTACCATTGATTTAGAAAACAGGTTAGTTTTGACGAGGTTTGCCAGTTCTATCTCTGATCAGATGGTCTCCTGAATGCTATCGAATGTATGCGAATTGGAGTGAAAATTAAAAATGCTAAAGAAGCTATATTTTGCCACCGGATACTGTAACCAGCCGACTGAGTAGTAATTTATGACGACCACGATCTCTACAATCGGGACAGTTGTTCAAAGTGCCATCTATACACAACACCCCTTACACTATCCTCGCTGTTTTCCTTTCCGTTCTTCGAGAGGTGAACTGGAGACTTCACGGCTGTTTGGTTTGCAAGAGGGGCGCTTGAGAGTCGCGTTTTTCTTCAAAACAGAGGGACGCGAATGTGGGAGGGGGTTTCCAGGTGATTTGTGGATCGCTCGTCACGAGGTGTGGAAAATTTAAAGAGGTTCGTTCGACCCTCGTGTTGACGTTGTTGAGCGAGTGATGGAGTTGTGCGCCTTTGCGGTGAGGAAAGGAGCGGTGACATGGGAAGATGAATGAAAGCATGTCAATAAACAAAGCACCGTCGAGTTGTTTAAATTTAAGACTAGTAGTAGGATGTTGAGTAAATCCTCTCGTTGAAGTGGAAGTGAAGAATATTTGTTAATGGGAAGCGTTTGCAGCAAAAACGAGCCACTCCAGTTGTAATGAAACTCCAGTGTTGTAATGAGTGGATTCTCAAAATAAAAAAAGGACCGTGACTTTTCCACATACTTTTGAAAAATTTAAATACATAGAGAAGTAATAATGTGGAGAAATAGGTAGTATTTTGGACTATTTATTTTAGGTTACAGATCCCAAACAAGGCTCCTATGGCTACGAGATATTTTCAATGTCATTTGTATAACAATTTTTTCGTTTGTTTGTGAAGTTTGGAATTTGCTAAGGAATTTGGTGCCTTAGGATCAACTAATACTGGTTACAAATGTCTTTTATGTGACTTCAATTATTCTTAAGTAGAACAATTACATACATACTAATTTTCCAAACCTTTCTTATGAAAATTTCTTGAGAATTTATAACATAGTTATATTGCATTAACATTATAAAATTCGTACTCTTTTGAAAAAAAAAAATTCAAAGTCTTCAGCCAATGAAATTTCTCGAGTGTTAATTTTTGAAAATCTCGATTAGTTAATTAAACCTTAAAAATAAATAATTCCTCATTACAATTTTAGAACGACGGAAATTATGTTACCAGTTACCAGCTTTCAGTTAGAAGACATTAAAGTTTTATGAATGCTCCCATTAGTTCATATTGAGTTAAATATATAAACTAAATTACGTGGTTCATATAAAAAATCTTTTCATCCACTTCTACTATATAATAAGTCATAACTTCTCAGTATAACGAGCAATTTCACGCCCAATTTGAAGAAAACTGAACACCACCCCACACGCATATTAGTAAACACGTTTATAAATCACACCAGACGGATTACTAGTTACCTCCAAGCTTTTTCAATCTATCACCACAGTCTCAGACCTTTGCCAAGGAATTCTTCCACCACCTCAAAAACCAAATGAATAATCTGCTTGGCTGTCGAGAGCGGAAACCAAACCCTTGTTATTGGCCATCTCATCTCGAAAGAAACTCGATCGTCGCTATATTCAACTTCTCTCGATGGGGAACGTAGCTTATTCGATGTGGGCGGACTGGCAAGAAGGAGAGAAAAATGGAGTATCTTGGGGTGTTGTTGTTGTTTTTTTTCTTTTTGCTTTTTTTTTGCGGTTGGAAGGAGGTGGAATGCGGCACAGTTGTGATGATGGGTAATTAATGATGGTGGAGGGTGGAAATAAGATATATTTTCAGAGTTGGGTGGTTAATGAAAAAGGGAAATAGCCTTTACGAGTCAGGGTACCTATTCATTTAGTGATTCATTTAAAAATTTTAATTGAGTTGGCTGATTTTTCTTATTTGAGATGTATAAGACGATTTCTTTAAAAAAGTTTATATTATCTCTGAATCTTTTTTACAAGGGAAACAATTATTTTTTGTTTCATGTACTTGTTATTATACTTTTAAAAAATGTTTTTATAGCAGTAAGAAGTTAATTTTATCAGTTTAATATTCATTGCAATGAAATTCTGATACTTTAGACACCCTTGTATTATAATTTTTTGATTTATTTTTTACCTAAAGGTGAGGGATGCCATTTTACTGAATAATTTGAATTTAAAATATTAGCTGGAGTGGAATCAGCTAGTATAAGTTTATTGAAAATGAAACATATATAAAATTATATCTTACTAGCTGACTTACCCGGCCTTGCACGGGTTGAGTTAATTCATAAATATTTAAAAAAGTTTTTCAAGTTATGTCTTTTCTTTTTCTGGAACTTATCATCCCGTCGTCCCCGTCGTCTTTTTCATCCCAGTTCTTAACTGTAAAAATATACCCTAACTCATCCCGTCCCGCATTTAAATTTGGCTGTTACCTTCGCTGTAAAGAACAATCAAATTGAAATAAATCATAAGGTTTATCAAGTTATATGTCTTTTCTTTTTCTGGATTAGCAGTCACTTATCATCCCGTCACCCCCGTCGTGTTTTTCTTCCCGGTTCCTTACTTTGAAAATATACCCTAACTCATCCCGCCCCGCTTTTAACTTTGGCTGTTAAAGAACAATCCAATTTAAATCATCAGGTTTATTGAGTTATATGGTTTTTCTTTTCCTGGTTAGCAATCACTTATCATCCCGTCATCCTTGTCGTCTTTTTCATCCCGGTTTCTTACTGTGAAAATTTACCCTAACGTATCCCGTCCCGCATTTTACTGTGGCTGTAAAAGAACAATCCAATTGAAATCTTCAGTCTTTTGAAATTTATAGTTTAAAATCTTAAACAAAATTTCTATGAAGTATTTCCGATGTCCTTATCAAAAATTACGCTTCGGTTTTTATAAATCCCGTGATAAAAACTTAGGAAGTAAAAATCACAACCCTCTTTGAGCCCCTTGGGAATAATTTCCTACAGGATGTTACAAACCGTATATGAAGTTTCTATCGTTTTCCAAAAATGATATTAATCTCTCTATATTAAAAAAAAGTAACAGTCGCCGCCGCCGCTGCCGCCGCCGCCGCCGCTGCCGCTGTTTCAGAAAATCTTCACTTTGACAATTTTGAATTGTCACTTTGCAAAAACTATGGAACGGAAATTATTGAAATTTTGACCATTTGTAGACAAATGTATGAGGGTCCTTTTCGTTCCAATAGCTAATTAATGAGATAATTAGTTCTGGAATTATTTAATGTCAAAGTCGAAAATTATTTTTTTCTGCTGCGAGTTCGCCCCCAGCAAAATCTATTCGCAGCAGAAATATGATTTTTTGCAGCCGCATTCTCTTAGATGTGAAGTTTTGCACCTCGTCGCCCTTTTTTCGAATTTCGAATTAGTTTTGGAGTAATTAAGTTTTAAAGTTTCGAAATTTTTGACGGGTTTTCGGTTTTTTCGTTATAAAAGAAAAACTAATCACAGTAGAACTATGATATTTTAAACACACATACAATTATTTTTTATAAAAATATTGGCGTTTTGTTTTTCAAAAAATTCTAATTAGTTTTAGAGTTATTAAGATTCAAAGTTTTAATTTTTTCTTCTCTTTCTGTTGCCGTTTACTAGAGAAACAGGCGAGTTTTATGATGAGTCTAATTTCTTTTATTTTCAACAATGTTTTTTCTACAAAATGGTTGATGATTATTAGTAGACTTGCTGGATATTTCTTAACATTTCGATTAAATTATTGATAAGCTAAAAAAGGAATGTATTTCAGCAACATTTTTGTTGTTAATTTAGGGGAATGATACGAATTAAATTATTTATAAGTAAGAGAGAGGTATTTTCGGTATTATAAGAGGCTTAATTAAGTCGAGAAGAGTGTTAGGCTGGATTGTTGAGATGAACAAGCGAGCTCTGCTCGCTAAGATCGCGAAGCGATCTGAAAAGAACTGCGAAGCAGTTACGGGGGTTGGTGAGCGATAGCGAGCAGGGGGCAGGCCCCCTAGTTTAATCAAAAAATAATCCATATGTGTAATTCAGTCAACAACTCCCGCCGCCAAAGCAAAATATTTAACTATACCTAATTTAATTTATATTCAAAAATGATAAAGAATCCATTTTTATTTGCATGATCCTACATCTCCAAAAATAAAAACATTTTTATCAAAATAATAAAATGCTTGATAAATCTCATTTTCCTTTTATCATGATAGCCAACTTCTTAGTAAAAACGGTTATCTAGTACTTAACAATAAAAATTTAGTGAATGTATAAGTCTAGTAAACCATGCCCCATGAAACAATGAAATAATTTCAGCTCTGTTTCCATGGAAACCATTTATTTTATCCTTTCCATAAGTATATTTATTTTAGAAAAAAATTAAAATTATAAATAAAGGAAAATTTTGTTTCAAAATTAATTATTTGAATTTATATGTTTCCTGAAAATTGTTATAATTTTGAAATAGAAATTTACACTCTATTTTTCGTCTTAATTTGTTATAAATTATGAAATTTTTGAAATTATATTTTATCACATGAGACCAGACGAAACCTCAAGAGAGAAATAAACCTACTGCAATTTACGCATCTCAACAATGCATAATGCTATTTCAATGGGAAAAACGGAGTAGAAAAAGCGCCGAAAAACAGGGAAGGAGTCGTTCGATTTTTAAATCCGTTCTTAGTGCGCGTCGCATAGCTGAGAGGAACGTCTCTGTCAAATTTCAAGCCTCTGGGTCCAGTAGTTTCGGAGATTCCGTGTTGAGTGTTTGTCACTTACCAGTGAGTCAGTGAGTCAGTCAGTCAGTCAGTCAGTGGTATTTGGCTTTTATAGATATAGATTAACATTTTAATCCTGAAATATATAACTGAGAAACTGACAAGAATGTAGATAATATGAAAACCATGGGTATTTTACCTACATTTTACCAGTCTTATGGTACAAGATTCTCATTAGTTGCAAAATTAGGAAAATGGTCACTTTTTAACGACTCATCTTTAGAAAGACGTTTAAAGCTAATCAGTAATAATTATTGTATTTTTCTTCTATTAAAAACCCCACACTCCTGCGTAAAAGAGAATTTTACACTTTAATTAACAATAAATTACCTTATAGGATCTTTTAACTTTACTTTTACTTCTTTTTATTAATGAAACTATTGAAATGCATATCAGATTTTATACGCTTTTCAAAATAACCCTACTCTTTTAATTTTGAACTGAAGCATAACAACAAAAATTTCAGTCTTTTTCTAAACTCCCATACAAGCTACGCTACCAATACCTCCCCTTTGATTCAACACACGCAAACACACTGCTACTTAATTCCATTTCCCCCAGCACCATTATTTACACATCAAATCCACCACGTCAAAACTCTCACCACATCGCCTAAACAAAATACATTTCATCTCTCCCACAAACAACATAAACCGAGATCAAAGTCTCGTCATTAACCCCGAAAATCCAATTTCGTTGGCCCTCTCTCGTGATCCATTCACACCTCTCTCTCTCTCTCAAAAAGACACCTCGAAACGACCTCGAAAAGCAACGGCTCCGTCCCCAAATGGAATCTCTGCTTCCTTCCTTCGTTAAAAAAATAGTTTTCCCGACGACCCAAAAGGCGGTCGCTCTCTGATTGTTTTAAAACCTCCATTCCTGGCAAACACGAGGTGGAGGCGTAGGGATGGTGAGAAGTAGATGGTGCGTCGTTCGCAACCCGGAGTGGCTGTTTTAGATAGTGGCAAAATGAATATAGTATAGAAGATCTTATAAAAACCAGCTGTCTCACCTTTTGAAAGAGTTTGCTTTGTCGAAAGTTCCTAAGGGTTGTCAAGTTCGCGAGACTGTTTTATTACCAGTGAAAATTTGCGATGTTTTGTTTAAACAACAGATCGGCTGTAAAATGGTACCAATTTGGCTACCGTTAAAGCAGTTAAAGACTATCGCAAAAGTTAACTGTTTCAAAAGGTGAGACTGCTGGGTTTTATAAGAGCTTCTTCCGTAACATGGGAAGTTCCACTGAACAAAATGGGATGTAACGTCAAAAAATCGCCAACATCATTAACCAGAGAGACAGTGGGAGTGTTAGAGATAGAGTGAATAGTGTTGCACAGTAAAGTTTTTTTTGTATACGGTAATTTAACTTTGTATACGGTAATTTGTTTGTTATACGGTAATTTAAAGGTACCAGGAATTTTTAAATTAAATTTTTAAAATGTGTTTTTCTTTTTGGAATGGAACTTTTATTTAAAATGAATCTGTGCATGAAATAAAACTTTTTAATCTTTTTGAATGATTTAAATTTTTAATTATGATTTTTATAATTATAAGTCGATTTGACTCGGCAAGAATCTTATTGAATGTAGTTTTTAAGAGAAATGTATCTATCTGACTATCGACACTTTATATTCAAGCATTATACGTAAACCAAAATACACAAAAGGAGAACATTGGAAAAAAGAATGTGAGAGGAAAATAATATAAAAGAGAGGTTGGGGAAACAGGAACATTAAAGATTCTGGGAAAATAAAAAAGCTAGATAGTGAGAGATAAAAGAGGAATATATGAGTGAATGAGAGACATAAAATAATAGATTCTGGGAAGAATAAAGAATATTAGATTCTGGGAGAGAGAATGGTATATAAAGAGATAAATAAGTTAAAAGAGAATTAAGAGATGGAGAAAAGAAGATGATTTAAAGAGAATGAATAATATTAGAATTTGGGAGAGGGGAATGGTAGAAAGAGATATAAGTAAAAAGAAAATTACATACTGAAAGTAAAGAAGAGAGAGTGAAAGTAAGGGATATTATTTCACCAACTTTTGTAACGCACTCCCGGAATGGCAAATGATGCTGACACTGCCTCTTCTAATAGGAAAAGGCTCCCTCTACTCCCTTCCTCAGCCTACGGGTGGGCGGTGGAAGGCACCCAAGTGTTCCGACTCTCATGGAAAGCGGCATCACGAGAAACTCCCATCAGATGGCCCCCTTCCAGCAGCATGATTCCGATATTATATATTATATACTCACGCCAGCTCTATCTATCCATTGTAACTTCGGGAAAGTCTCGGCTAGGGATTCACTTAGGGCTCTCTCTGAAATCGCAGTTGCCAAAGATGGCGCCCTATATGATTACTTTTTTTCCGAGAGGGAATTCGTTTTCGCTTTTTTATTGTTTTGGGGATCCTTTGCTATCCCGGGTTTCTATTAAAACGTCCGATAGTTGTGAGAGGAGGGGGCGTTGTTGTATTGCGGATGGGGAGTGGTCTTAGGGGGTTTGTTTTCCCACGCAAACCAAGTATAATAGTTTTGTATCTTGAATATATTTGATTTTCATCTCGAATTAATCAAGAATAAATATAATATATATTTTTTTAAGATTACTTATACATTGAAAATATTTTTTACAAAGAGTTTTTAACTTATTCTATGTTTGAAGTAAAATTGTTATTAATTTTTAGTGACAGAAAAATTATTGTTTAATTACTGCATTGTTTGTGGAAACTAGGAAAAATCCAATTTATAAAATATTAATGACTTTATTTCTTGTTAAAATAATACCTTAGCCTTTGGAAATTACCGTAATGTAAATATTTTTTATATTATATTATTTATATGTAACGTCCAAAGAAAAATTGTAATATATCTTTTTAATTTATGCTAAATCTTAAATTATTTAAGAATTTATTTTCATCATACCTCAACGTAATTACTAGTTTCAGTAACTTTAAAGATTCGACTTCGGTAGATTAGTGTTTGCTTCGTATATCTTTATGGAAGAATTTATTAAAAATCAAAAATGAATCCTCCACTGCTATATAAAAAAGTGATGACATACGTGTATAAAATGAAGAAAGAAACATAATAATTTGATAATGATGGTTAACAGTTTCGTTTATATATTAAGGTATTAAGATATTAAGGTATTCAGAATATTATTAATTATTTTATCAAAAAGTAATGAACTACCATTTGAAATTATTAAAAACAGTTAACTAATACTTCATCAATTTCCCTATTTTTTATTAAACCAATCTTACAATGATCTTAAATTATATGAAGTTTATTATAAAAGGGTAAGACACCCCACAGACTAATATCTTTCAGATTACAATCTACTACCTCGGAAATCCTAATGAACGAATCCTCAAACCATACTCCATCCACAACCCCACCTTAATTAACCCCCTCCCCTTTGTCCTCGACCCCTCAAACCCATATCACCCTCACCCCCATATCACTGTAGGATGAGCACAATACACCCCAACGGTCCACTCCTGCGGAGATGGACGATGCCTCATCGCGTGCCGCATTCCGGCACGCGAAGTCGCGAGACCCCCGTGCCGGTCATAATACACAACAGAAACCCCGACCGAATTCATGAAACTTTCCACAAGTAGGCCGTTTCGAGTTAGAGGCTCTTTTAAGAGAAAAAAAAATGTTATGGAGGATTACTGCTTCCCTTTAAAGCAGTTTCGGCACGTGAGTCGGTATGAATTCGTCATGTGTTTTGTGGAGGTGAGGTGAGGTTAATGTATCCGGGGTGTGTTTTTGTGGGTGGGTCGTTAGGGATGTGGGTATTAAAGTCCGTTTGGGGAAGGGTGTAATGGGTTGAGCGTGTGTTCTGTTCATGTAGTGGTTCGGTTGAAGAAGGAGAGAGTGGGGAATGTTTGTGGAAATGAGAAGAAAAAAGAAACTGGTGGAATAAATTTTAATTCCACTCTTTCATTTAAAGATACAGAGCTGAAAAGCGGTCTCTTATTAGAGCAATGCCGGTTTAAACTAATTTTATAAGTATTAAATATATCCCAAAGCTTAAGAAAAAGAAATTGTATTTATAGTGTATTAGTTTGATATTTTGTTAGCATTTTTCTTTTAGAAGAGGATGTTTAGCTTTTAAATAAGAGGTTTTCAATTACTGAAGATGGTAAAACGGTGGTTTTAAAATCACTGTTTCATAATATTCGATTTAATACACTTTGAGAACTAATTAAAATATTAATTCATTCTATAAGCTAAGATACAAAACAATGTAAGTGTCAATTTGAATTCAAAAGAGCAGATTTTAGATAAATGCTTAACATTATAAAAATAGTTGTATTGATACCAAATATTGTAACAAAACCACAATTATTGAATATAGCCTTCAACTATCTACTTTTTTTTTACAAAAAATATTTTTAAAGGGCATGAAACAAATGTTTATAAATTTGAAATTGTTACAGAATTTTCACATATATAGTATAAAAGAAAAGTTATTTACCATGTAAAATTTTTAACGAATGAGAAATTACGTAAAAAACAAATAAATTACGTAAAAAAATTAAATTTAAATTAAAATGCACCACGGATTTATACCTGATAAAAAGTATTTTAATATTCAGAACGATAGAAAAAAAGACAAAATCATGTATTTGATAACGAGTTACGATTTAAGAATGCTCAAGTTTTAATAAACACTTACTTAGATTAAAAGAAAGCAAAAACATAACTCGCTAAAATCTCGTGCTACATCAGACTCACTTTCCTGGATTTTAGGTAAATTTATGTACGACCTTAATGCCTTTGGAAGGTTTTAAACTCAAATGATAAACAACCATCAAAACACACTTCCTGTAAAACTCAGATGAAGAAACTGAAATCCCCACAACGTCTTAAGACGGGCTTACATGCAGCAATTCTAGCAACACGACTGTGAAACTTCCCTATAAATTAGCTATAAATGATGAAGTAACTACAACGTCATAGGGCTAAGAACCAATGGCAGGATCGGATTCGAAATCGATGGGGAAAGTGATAGGGATTTTTCCCCATGACGTCCCGGTCGTACCGCTCGAATTGCTGCATATAAACCCGCTTTAACTCGAACCGCAACATGTGCTCGGTGTCAAAAATCACTCCTTGGAAAATATATGCGCCTCGGCTACCTGAAAGCGATTAACTTCTTTGCCGAAGGTTTTATTTAGCCGACACGGTAGCCTCACTTTTTCCCCTGCATCAGAAAGAATGAAATTACTATACGCGAAAACGAGCAGCTGGTTCGGTTCAGAACTTTAGTGCGCGCAGAAGTATAGTAACAGCTGGAGCGACTTCTGGAAGACTTGGAAACTTTAAGGTGCTTTTTGTTTCGCAAAAGTTTAGAACTAGAAATTGTGTAATTCATCATGGCGGATAAACAAATGGGGGGAATGGCTCCATTCCAGAGGTTGTGTGATATGATGGATTGTATTTGCGTTGGGGTATATTGTTTTTCGCTTGGTACAATACAATATGGTGTTCGTGCATTTTTTGAGATTTACGAATTTTTAAGTGTAGGAATTGATTCTTTTGGAATTTACTTAAGTAAAACTATTATAGATATTATTTTAAACGTTAATAAAAGATTTGATTAGGTTACTTCTGTGTGAAAATATTTTTTTTACTGTGTAAGTACTCAAATAATCATCAAATAACAAACAATTTGCGATTTCAAATGTAATCAAATTTTATTTTCTTCTATATAGTTAGAGAAATAAAACTTAATGAATTAGTTTTAATTTTCTTATATGAAAAGGCTAAGATTTCTTATTTTATTTCCTATTCCTATTTGAAAGACCCGTGAACCCAAATTTTCTATAAAAACACTTTACATTAAGAAATAAGTAAGTATTGATTATTTATTCTAAAATAAAAATAATAATCTAAATAAAATAAAATAAAAATATTTTTTTGACTCTTGGAAGTATTGGCAGTGATACTTTAAATTTTCGATTATAATTTGTATTTTTTTAAGAAAAAAAATATAAAATGATATTACACTAGGTACTCTGAAATAGCTGTCAATAGCTGAGCAATGTTCTTTAAAAATTATTATGCTAAGTTTCAGACCAAAATAAGTATGAACTTCTAATTGTATTGGGATGAATTTGGGTTACAAAGGGTAATACCTTCTGTTTATACTTTATATACTTTCCTATTTATTACGAATATAATAACTACATTTGTGTCCTAAAGAGTTTAAGTACTACGTATTTTTAAGATTAATATATTACATAATGTTCAAAAACATTTTGTTCAAAAACATTAGTCTCCATATATGTGTATGCTCTAGAAAATAACATGTATTTTAACATGTAAATTCGTTTGTGCGCCTCTTACTTGAATTATTAAAGGAATTTATCTGTTAATTAAAAAAAATCAAATTTTCCTACAAAATTTTCATTGTTTTTTATCCCCATTATCTAACCAACCTCACTTCCCCAAAAAAATCCGATGAGACCACCCAGGGAAAAAAAACCTTTCCACCTTATTAAAAAGTTCATTTAACCGAGAAAAGATAATGACAGGGTGGCAAAAAACCAACGAAGTGCAGTGACTCGTTAGCAAGTAAAAATCGTATCACAGACTTTAAAAAGTATCTAACAGGAAGCACGCAGAGGTAATAATACGTTGGTGTAATGACTCCTCGCCAGCCAATAGGGGCAACTTTCCACCGGCTGAAGTATTGCCAGATCCCGTGGTTGGTGGAAATATCGAAAACTCTAATCGATATTATGATACCCCCTCCTCTCGCACGATCCCTGGTGTCGTTTACGCATGCGTGAACCGCGTAGAATGGCCTTTGTAGTGTCGAAACTTTTTAGTGGGGATCTTTTGGATGTCAATTAGTGAAGTTTTTTTTTAGTTTTTGGTAGATTAAGGTTTTTTCT
Source organism: Tetragnatha montana (assembly GCA_963680715.1). NCBI lineage: Eukaryota > Metazoa > Arthropoda > Arachnida > Araneae > Tetragnathidae > Tetragnatha > Tetragnatha montana. Next base: position 35,643,663 of record OY796685.1, read on the forward strand.
TTAGATGGATGCAATTTTTTTTTGGTGTTTCGAACGAAGCTAAGTAATCTCTTTAATTATCTCTTTTTTGAGGGTTTTAAGGAGAAAATAGTTTAGGTTGTGGTGTGTGTTATCGAGAAATTTTGAGAAAAATGGTTTTCTGGCTAGTAAATGTTTATTTATTTTTTAATATGGTTTTACTTTTAGATTATTTTTTAGGCGTAGTTAATCAATTAAACATTAATTACTTTTTAATGACAGTGAAGCTAAATTTCTCATTAAAATTTTTCTGTGAAATAGGAATGTTTTTGCGAAAACAACGGTATATAAAATGTTTTAACTGGAAAAAATTAATTTAAATACTGAGTTTAAGCGTCTTATGTTTCATTTCAGATTTTTTTATAGAATGAATGAATATTCTTTGAGTAGTTACATTTATAATAATTTACTTAACACTTTTGTTCAGCTATGGAAAAGAAACTTCTTCTCATATGAAAGAATAAAACCAATAAAATAATGATAAACTGTGTCATACTGTCATAACACGCAACCAATCCTGATAAGAAGCTATCTTTATTGAATTTAATTTGAAGAAAAGTACACTTTTACACGATTTTTTAATTCGACGTTAAAAATTAAATAACCAATTACATAAAACAACGCATAAAAACTTTTTAATAGCTAATTATCATTAACCTATAGTGAAAAAATTAATTTAAACCAATTTTTAGTTGAAATTGTACGGTCAATTTCTCTTTATCTTTTCACATAATTCTTCTAAAAATATTAACTTTCACAAAGGAAAGAAAAAGCCAATTTAATGTTTTCATATATTTGAACCCTTTTTTTTTCTTGGTACACCATAACATTAAATTTTACGAATACCAAACCTAAAATTTTATGCCTAGTAGAGTTTTTACTTCAATTATTTAAAAATGTACACATTAAATATTAAATTAATAATTTAAACTATGTACTTTAAACTCATCATTACTAAGTGAAACGTTACTATTTTTTTAAATTTATAGGTTTTTAAGAATATGAATTATATTGCTTTCACTGTTTGAATAGGTACACATTGAACATTTTACCAAGAAAACAAAATTAATAAATTAAAATTATATTTTATACACCACACTCTACTTATCCACTCAATTTTCAAGTTAATAAAGGGCTTTTTTTCCGAATTTCAAAAACATTCTAACAGCTAACACATTCTAAACATTCTAACAGTTTCTTCTAGCTTTTTGTAATATCCATTAGAATTCGTTATATCTTAATTATAAAAATACTATATATTAATTTAATTATTTAAGTCAGCTCTAGGTTTAAAATTATACTGATAAATAAAAGATAACTATTACTATTTTTTCATAAGTTATTTTAAAATTATTTACAATCTTTTCTTTAAAATCCTTTTACAGTCACACTTTTGTATGTGTGTAATGTATGTACTTAAAGTAAGAGTTACTTAAGCTTTCTTTAGTGAAAAGCATTAATGGGTTTACATTTAAAATGCCCCTTTTATCAATAATGCTCTCCTTTATACGTTATTTTATTACGTTCATCTTTTTATTTTAAATCAAAAACTTCGAATTGATTAAGAATAATGTATTGGTTTGTTAATTATGTTTGTTGGAGGGTACATTACATTCCTTTTTAACATTTCTTTTTACTTCTATTCAGAGATATTTTAACTCCTCTGAGAGGGTATTTCACTCCTTGAAAATCAGAAATACTCCTTAAAAAACTAGCCAGGAGTATTTTCACTCTTTGAATTTCTCACAAAGGTTTAGCTTAAAAAATGCACGGTGTCCCACCGATATCAAGAAATAATACATTTTTCTACTCAAAACATCAACTGATCTCAGCGGAGACATTCATTGTTCTGATTCTTAGGGAGTTTGATTGCGGTTTTCGTGTCTCTGTATATAAAGTTTATGCTATTTCAGTATTTCACTCCTCATAAAAAAGTCAAGGAGTATTTTTACTCCTCCAAAAAAATCCTAGGAATAACACTGCTTCTATTAAACAAATACTCTTTATCATCTTTCTACTTGAAAATTAAAATATCGCTATAAATACTTAAGTCAAGAACATAAAATAATGAATTATTACTGCTTATTGTCTTCTTTATCATGAATATTTTCTCGTTTAACATTCGATACATTATATCAAAGAAATGGGTTATAGAGTTGATTTAGTGGTAAATAGTTGAATATAGGTTATACCAACAACTGCATTGCTTCTTAGAATCCACTACGATGGGATGCAGAGGATATTCCCCACCCAAGAACTCCACATACTCCATTCACAAACAACGCACTATTCATACATTACAAGATATACAACAAAACACCGTACCCTAAAATTGTTTTCATTGCCGAACATCTCATATTTCCCACGCTTCCAAAACGCTGTACGTTACTCTCAGGGAAAAACCTCTTTCGAAATGGATTTCCAGAGAACCATTGCGAGCATTAGTGTTCCCCGAGGCTGTATCCTATTTTGCACGAAGAAAGAGGGATGAAGACCGCTATATACATTTTGAAATGGAAGTGGGCGTATTTCATATTCCGTATGCCTCCTGGATCTCTTTTCCCAGCTCTCTCTTTTATTTGTTGTGCATTTGTTATTTTGGGGCGAAATGTTTTTCGAAACCAGGGTTCCTGTTGTTATAGTTTTCCAAGACGTTATTTGATTTGCAAGCGGAGAGGATATAAAAATGTTTTTTGTAACTATACCTGAAACATGGCCCCGAATCGTTTTGTGGGGGGCGGGTAGGAGTGGCGGATTGTAAGTTGTCGGTCTGTGCGAAACGATGGAGGTATTTCGAATGATTCCGTTATGTTAAAGTTAACATATGAAGAGATATTACTTTAAAATGGAAATATAAGAGAAACTAGAATTTTTATGTGTTAAATTGTTGAATACATTTTAACTTGTTACATGGTACACCAATTTATCCCTCGAATTACATTACTGCATGCGATATGTTTATGGCCCGGCAAATTGTGCGTCCTTTATTTTTTTTTTTTTCATTTCCGATGGCAAGGCAATACATATATACGAACAATACAAAAATAATAACAATTTTCATTATTAATATAATGTTTGATTTAAAAAGAAGTAAATTATTCGTGAGATTTAACAACTCTTTTTAAAGTTATGAGTTGGGGCTCAGATGTGAAAACTTTCGTCAGGAAAATATACCAGATTGCTCTCTTTCCTGTTAAAATATGTATCCTTTTTGTGAAAATGGTCAGTTTACAAGGAGGATATATGCATTAATCAAAAGATATTGAAAATTGCAAAATTCTCTAGCAATTTTTGGATTATCTTGATCTACTTTATTAAAGTATACGCGTGTTTTGATGTTCTGTGTTTAAGTTATTCTCCCAAGCAGATCGTTTTTCTAAAAAAAATATTTGTTTTAATTCTTAATAGAAATTTAACAGGGGAAATGCAAATTTTTACTTGAACAAATATTTGGTAGTTTTTGTACTGAAATGGAAGAAATTAAGTACATAAATAAACAATTCTATGCCATCAAGCTTAAAAACAAGATTATTTTCTTTCATTGCTTTCTCTCACATTAATAATTCTGTATGTGAGTAAACTTACAAAACACAAAGCAACGCATCGATTGAATCGTAGAACCAGGAAGCAATTCTCATCATACACAAAGAAAAGTATCGATTCCATTTTAATTAAAATTACACCAGAAACATCCCCCCCCAAAAAAAAAACACCCGACAAAAATTTTTGTATCATCTTCACCATCAATCATCGGAAATTATCCCTTTGTGTATCATGTCTCTGTATTCAACAGATAGCCAGAACCTGCCCATAACAATGCACACCAAAAGAACCCCATCTCACGTATAAAAAAAGAGCATCATACACACTCCCATCATTATCGTTTGAAGCATCCCTACATTGTGATCCCACTCGTTCCTATCCAAAAGGATGATATGAAAAGACCCCTCTTCGTTGCACCTATTCTATTATTCCGCTCTCGGAATTATTCTCCCGCGAAAGAAAAGAAGGCGCCGCCATTTTGTTCTTTTGTGTTTTCGCGCAGTTTACAAGTTTTTTGGGAAGGAATCTATCTCCTCGGTTGTTGCAGATATCGGTGCATGTTGGGGATGGGAGAGATCAAAGAAAAATCTCTCGGATCTTTTCCTGGTTGGTGGATAATTCATCATTCCGATTCATATAAAAGTTTTTGGTGATTAATGGTGCATCAGGGCTCCTGACAAATTAGATTCTCGGTTTGCGTATTCTCGGTGTTGGGTTTTGTAAACAGTTCCTACAGAGAGAGAATGGAGACATTGAACTCCGTCTTTTGAGATCATTGCTCGCTTAATAGTTGTTGTTAGGAAATGAATGAGAGACTGATGAAATGTTACTTATGTTTCCGAAGTATATATTTAAAAGATTCCTTGAACTAGACCTCTATTTAAATTGAAGGAAGTTAGGACCTTAGGAATTACAGTCGACTCCGTTTAATGTGATCACCTTTGCCAAAGAGTAGAATGATAACAATATCCGATTAATAACAATGAACGATTTGATACTAGGAGGTGTAGAACAGTGCAATTTGTATTTTTCGAATTCCTAAATTCTTAACGAAAAATATGAGAGTGGAACATATATTACATTTAAATTAATGACTGATTTTGTATGCTTATGTAATAGTACCTATAATTGACCTTCAAACGGATAAAGGGAAGTTTTTAGGGGATTTCAACAAATTTTGATAACATTAAGCGAAAAGTTGATAATAAAAAACGACGAATTTTACATTAAATTAAGTAGGAATGATCGGTACAGGTCAATTTTGATAACAATATCCGATTGATAACATTAACCGTGATCACTTTAAGTGGAGTCGACTGTATTATAAAAGGAATCTTGTGTACAATTTTTAATGTTAAGAGATTCTGGTAGATGGAATTCGATCCGTTCTTCTGAAAGCTTCCTATCGCAGGTGTAGCCTTAAATATTAGATAAATAAACAAACCATAGCAATTTTAAACTATTTTTCTATTGTTTGATTTTTTTTTCACATTGCATTTCTCTTATTCATAATTTGTGGATGCCCCCCATTAGCATATGAAATATTATTATGTTCAATAAATTTAAACCTGTTTGCAAAAAAAACTAATAATCATTTTTAAGCCTTAACAAAACTTTTTATTAAATTTTAGGCAATATACACAAATTACATAAATTTAAGAGTATTTAGTGGGTAGGTATATTTAAATGTTGATGAGCATAAACATTCTATAAAATATCTCGGTATTTGCCAAGTTGAAGTTGAATACTAGTTCCTGATAAATTAAGTTTTTATATTGTGTGTAGTATATAAAAAATTACAATTTTACAAAATAGTTCTTGATTTGAATGAATACATTCAACAATGAAATTACAATTTGTATTGAAGGTAAAAAAAAATTAATTTTCAATTTTCAGCAATTTTAAAAAATTTTTGGACTCGTATATATGTACTAATAACTTTTATAAACCACGAGGCAATAGTTAATGTCGTTTTCGAAGAGAAAAACGTACCTCCGATTTCAAATTTGTAGAAATTAAAAAATTTACATTTCTTAGCATTTTCTAGGAAAGAGACTTCATAGAACTAATTTAATAAATTTTAGTGGAGCTTCTTAAAGCAGTAATAAGAGATTTTTGAGTTAATTCATTTTCTACATAAAAAAAATACTTGAATTTTAAAAGTAAGTCTTAAAATGATCTTTTTGCATGTTTTTCATCACTTAAACTAATTAATCAATCTTCAAAGTAATCTTTATTAATTCCTTTTAAATTTTAAGGATAGATTACAATTTAAAAAGCAAAGCATATCCATAAATATAATTTTAATGAATTTACGAAAATAAATTATATATCTTTTATGAGCATATTAAAAAAATATGATTTCTTAAGAAATCGTTAATTTGTTTTCTTAATTTTAAATTGAAATATTTTTTTGTTCTTAAGTATTCTTTTAAAAACATATCTTTATTCTCCAATTTGTATCGAACTGGTATTAACAATTTTTTATTATTTGTATTCCAATTAGAAACAAAAAAAAAATGTTTCGTTTAAATTGCGTGATTTTTAATAAGCGTTTTATTTTAACTATGTCATTTTGGTTGGAAGTCAAGACATCTATAAACGGAAAATTAAAAATAGGCTATATTCCTACTTCCTTTACAAAACTTGAAGATGTGAGTAAATTCACTACACTGTAGTAAAAAACTTTCTTTTTATATAAACGTGCATTATTAATAATGCCCGGTTTAACACTTTTCCAGTAACATTTATAAAAGAGGATTTTTTAGCAACAAACATTTTAAGTTTTAACATTATATTAAATTATTAAATTTATACTTCAAAATATCAATTTTAAGCTGCAAAATATTTATGTTAACAATAATTATTCATAATAACGATTTAATTTTTCAAAAGTACATTGTTTCTAATTGTTTTCATTCTTTTACTATAGTTTCCATATTCTTCAATTAATAGGTTTTATTTAGCTTCAAGCAGACTAAAATTGTTATACATTTTAATTAACTACTTTTTAATATTATAGGTGGCTTATTTTTTTTAAATTTTAAAACACTTAACATGTTTGTCTTCATTCCCGAACCGGAAGTATCGTAACTTTTAACAGCATCGTACTTCATATAAAAAGGTTGAAAATGTCATTTTAGCAATTATTTCCGATGGATAGTAGTATCAGGGATGCAAAACTTCCCTTCATATGTATATTTTATTGAAGCTAATAAAGTCTAATATTTAAGTAAAATATGGTATCTATGTTTATTTAAATACAAGAATGACTTTTCGTGATAGTACTCCCTGAAAAATTCACATGGCTTCACAGTAAAATGCAATTTACAAAAACGCAACCAAACCAAACAACTACAAAATTTTCTTCTACCAAACAACAAGAAAAACAAAACATCTCTTCCAAACAATCCACCCTCACACACTTTTTTCCCTGACGAAGAATGCGAACGGAAACTCAATCCCGATTATTTGTAGGGCAGAGCGAAAAAGACCTCCAGCATATCGGACTCAAACCCCCGACCTAAGAGGATTGTCCTCGGCTCTTATCACCAGCTTAAGTGGGATTATTGGAATTTGATACGGGGCAGGTTGATTAGCATTACAAATGGTTTCCCTCCCCCGCACACGTGACCTCGTGACGTCACGAGAGAGGTGGATGTGTGCTCCGGTGAGCACGTTAACTCGATTATTGTCAAAAGGACGGGGCTGTTGTGGTGAATTTTATTGGGTTTCCGATGTCCTTTTTGAATTCGGCTGTTGATTTTCGTTGTTATTGATCACTGAAAACATTTTAAAGGGATCCGTTGTAGACCCGTGTGGTTCTGCTGTATTTTTTTTTTATTTGCTCGATTGGGTTGACATTCAATAGAGACTTAGAGTATTAGGGATTCCAAACTTATGTAACTAATCGTAATATAAATTTGTTAATTTATTAACGTGGATTTTTCTTTCTATTTTCACAATACTATGAATCATTCCTTCTTTCAGAATGTTAAAAAGAACTCTTCCTCACAGTATTAAATATTCTCTTAAATTAATGATGGGATGGGAACCTTTTTCAGTGCCTAAAAGATTGCAAATTTAAAAAGTAAAATATCTCCTTTTGTAAATAAAGATTATATTTTCAGGAAACTTGTTCAATCACATTGCATACTTTTTTAATAGAAGTTCTATTTCCTTTAAAATTTTCGTATATTTCTGATAGGGATGCTGTGTAAACCGTCCAATGGATTAAGCTTATATGCACTTTATCATAGGTACATGTATGAGCAGGGACCGTCTTACAATCAATAATCTTTAATTCAAGTGTAAATACTGCGTAAAATTATTTAATGTGTTGATTTGAAAAATTAATTATTTCAGCATATAAATTAATATGTACTGTATGAATTAAAGCTAAACTCATTCACATTTGCTTAGCTTTAATAAGCGTATTTACGACCCACTTAAATTGGACCCCTTGGGCAAGTGCCCAGAATTTACTCCTGAAAATGAGTCTGTGTATAAGTAGCACTCTCGTGTTTCTACAAGACGTTATTTTAAAACTAAAGCCATGAAATGGACTTTTGAAACACCCGGTATTTTTTTTTTTAAATTTCACACCTCCCATATTTTTCAATACTGAAGTAAAAACAAAATTTTTAGGGTGTATTAAAAACAATTATATGATTTTTAAGAAATTCTCCTTTTAAAAACCTTTCTTGACAACTCTTTGAAAGATAAATTTTAAAAACTAAAAAAAAAATTAAAAATAAGATGATCTCGAGAGAAGAATGATGCAGAAACCAGAATGAAATTAATATTAAGTGGTCGCGTTACATTTTTCTGATAAGTAGAAGCAATCGTATTTCATCGCCATTTAATATTTATTGAAATCAGAGGAGAGAGAATAAAAGGCAATGAATGATTGATGAATCTTTCGATGAGTTTTTTTTCGAACTCCTTCAGGTTTGGAAGATATACTTAAGTTTCTTGTTTCAGTTATAGTCTGTATGGAAGTGATATAATATTACTAATTTCGTTTAATTTATTATTTTAAAATCTGGTTTTTAAATTTTCCTATGAGTTAATACGTTTCTTTCAAAAATATCTTTGAATTTTCTTCATTTTGAAGGTTTTCTTTCCTGATGGTTTTTTTTTCAAACAATTTCATCTTTGATGGAAATCGTTTACATCTCTAAACCATACTTTTATTTAAAATTGAACATACTTTTAGAAACTATCCATAAAAGTCAATAAGGTAATAAATGAAGTTTTTGTTACTTAAGTTATTGAATTAGTTTTTTTCAATTATTTATTAATTAGTTTTTAATTATTTATATTTATGATTTTACCTTTCTTTTAGGAGCAGTACACCTTTAATTCATTGATAGGGAATGAAGTTTGAATCATTAAAGTGGGTAAGTAAATGAAAAAAAAATGTTCTATAACAGAGAAATTTTGAAAAATAATCATAGTTATGATAAAGAATAATTTTTAAAAATAATTTATTGATAAATTTTGCACCTCCAGTTTTCGTAATAATCAATGTAAAATAAACAAATTCAAAGTTTAAACTTAAAAAAAAAATTTAAACTTTTAAAAGAAACATAGTTTCTCTGGAAAATGTTTGTACCACTCCATTTTCCAATGTCTAGATAGAGTGATTTGAAAGCTTTTTATGATTGAAATGTAATAAAATTTTGAGCAATGAAGGATGACTATGGAAGGTAAGAAACCAATAAATAGTTTCCTCTTACATAAATAATAGGGATAAAGCAGGGATCACATATGTTCCTTAAACCGATCAGAGCCCTCTTCAAAGGTTTTTCAAATAAGATATGTAAAAATCCGTAGATCATTAAAAATTTCAGAGTAAAGTTGAGTTGTTGGCAAAAAGTTATGAATCCGGACATCTGGGTGTCCACCCCACGTCACAATTTCGAGCTTCTTTGGTCCTATTTATTTGTCCAGTTGGACAGAGTTCGAGTTTGTTTCAAATAAATACATATAAAGGGAAATAACACGTAACACTACATTTAATTTTTTATCTTTCAAACGATAGTGAATTGCATAAATACACACTCACCAACCGTTTTAAACCCTAAAATAAGGTGTTAGAACATTTCATTATTATTTCCCCATGAGATATCTAGAGGAGGTTTTGAAACTCAAGCTGGAAGAAGAATCCGTTTCTTTTTGAAGCGAAAACCCCAGCGCCTTGCCAAAGTTCTCATCTAGAGAAAAGAGTTGTGAAAAAGGTGGCTGATGGGACATCATTCTTTCCCTTATTCTTGTTATGTTCGTATTACAATTCTTTTCGACTGCATTTTCCGAAGTCTAACGACCAACCCGTCTTTATTTATAGATCGTAATGGATATGTTTCAGCGATATTTCGAAAGCCGCTCTAAGGTGCCGTCGTGTAAAAAGCACCGATGAAGTCATCTGAGGGATTTTATGAGGGGTTTTAAATAGATCCTTTTAATGTTCTTCCACCAAATGGAGTGGATTTAGAGTAATGGATGGTTTAATTCAATGAGGTTTTTATAGGAGTTACGGTAACGAATTGTGACAGTCGTCTTAGGGAATATATCAGATGGAAAGGATGACAAAAATACCTCTTAGTAATCCAATATCGTTTTCTTTGTAGGTTTAAATTAAAGTTATAGGGGTTATCACATTTTATGGGTGAACGAAAATAGTCTGTCGTTAAAAGGGTTTATCTCAGTTCCCCAACTTAAGTTTTTTATTTTTCCTATTAATTTACAAACCTAACTACCTAATCATCTCTTCTTAATAATCGTAAAAACATAATATTTTTAAATTTAATGTTTAGGTATAAGGACAATGTTTTGGCATAACGATATAACATAATTTGTATGAAGGTAATTTGTTTTGTTATAAATGTTACGGGCAATGTGATAAATCGGGCATTATTAATAATGCCCGAAGCAGAGGCGGGCAATGTGATAAATTCAATCGCATTTATCAGTAAAATTTACTACTTTTCCCACCTCCACTCCGGACATTATTAATAATGCCCGATTAATCCCGTTGCCCGTAACATAAAAACAACAACCGTCCTTGAATGTTTTTACAAATGTAAATAAGTAATTTAAAAAAAAAAAAAAACATAAGTTAATGCAATGGAATAAAAAGCTTCTTTGGTATTAGTAAATCCCGATAAGTACATGCATCTAGTATTAAAACACAACATTTTATGTAAAGTAAATGATAACTTTGAGACTGATTCAGCTAATGACCCGAAAAGTTCTTGATATTCAAACCATATACTTTTCAAAGTGACATCCAGCCTCTGCATCAAATATACATTTCCATGGCACCGTGCCATGAGCAAAACGGGATCGGTCCAGATGAAACCCCGGATCAATTCAACATTTTGGCCCTCTCTCACAACCATTTCCCCCAAAGAGATGAAACACTCTACAAAACAAATTCAAAGAACCCATAAAAAATTGTCTACATACTAAAAACCTCCGTGTTAACATACAAACCAATCTTCACCCGAATTGTATGACCCTCGTATTGCTTAGATAAAGCACCATTGTTGGAGCAGTTAGTAATTGGGATGGGTAATGGGATGATGAGGCACAGACGAAGCTCGTAAATTTGGGGTCGGAAAAAACTACCCGTTTTGAGTTAGGTTTAATTTTTACGAAGGGGAGTTCATTTTTGTCTGTTTTCTGAGTCATTGGAATGAAGGTTTTAATCGATGAAATGATGTGTCCTGTGTAATCTTTAATTTTTTTAGGTATAAAAATTCACTGATGGTTATCAGTTGTTTTATTTTTTTCATTTTAGCCGAAAGGGATGTCAAAGCTTGATAACATCTATCAAAATGGAGATGTCTTTCTTGTATGCATGGATTTGTATGGATGGTATGGCTTGTGTCCACAGAGGTATGATTAATTTTTAAATATGGCCGATGGAAACTTTATTAACTATTCCCTATTAAAATATCATGTTGCTGGATAAGTTCTTACAAACAATGTGCAATTAGTTTACCAAAAGTAATTTTTAATTTTAAATAATAAAAAGAAGAGATGAAAGAAGATTTTAAGAATATATTATAAATACCAAATGAATGATTCTTTCTCGATTTCAAAAATGACTGGGATAATTCAAACTAAAGTACTTATGTTTAACCACATTTTTTACCCGTTCAAACTTTGTCACTCCGAATTTAATTTTTTATAGTATTTACTAGAAATCTCTGCAGTCTAGGTTTAAAAACGTATATGCAAAAATAATTTTATCAACGCAAAAATAAAGTACACGAACATCTGTAACTTTATTAGAAACATATTTGAACATTTTTTAAAATTGGTTTATAAGTAAAAAATCAAGTATTCCCTTTATTTGTAAACCAAAGCTAAAAATGAACCTAAATTGTATGATGACAAACTGATTGAACTGTTAATTTGAACATAGATTTAGATGTTCCCTACATTTTAATATACTTCATTAGAAAAAGAAAGACCTCTGATCATACAGTGGTTCACAAAGATAAATTAATGTGAGCTAAAATTAATGAAGAGCTAAAAATGAGACACAAAAGTCTATAAATGATGCTTATTATATAGAAGTAATTGGTCAAAAAGTACATAATTATATTTTTTCGCATCAAACACCGAAAGTCCGTGAGAATACACTAACAGTCACACAAAACACATAAAATCCTCGTACATCTTGGACGACCCAGATCTTCTCACAGAGACAAGGCGTCCAATTAGCAGACTGCAAACTAAGTCTTGTTTCCCGTAATTGCTCCAGAAATTCGAACCGAATCCTCTCCGCCCCCTCACCACGCCAAGTCCCCCTCCCAGTCAAAACAAACGGGTCCTTGCCTTGACAGACACACGTCAAAACGCTGCTGTCTCCCAACGAGATATCTCGGGCCATCTCATTACTTGGTTGTCCCCGTAGAGGAGTTATAAAATGAGAGCACATCGATATAACGACCCTACGTGTGTACAAAGTGAGTGGGAAAAGGAATCTGTGACATAGCAAGTCCCAGATTTTGGAGTAATAAAAATAGCTTTATCTCATAGAAAAATGAACGGAAAAAGGGTTGACAATTTTCTTCATGGATAAAAGCAATGGCGAATCATTCATCGAGAAAAACAAATTTTATGCAATTTTGCTTTTTATTTTTGATAATTTTAAAACATCAATATTTCAATGAGAACAATATCTGACAATTAAAGGGAGAGGTTTTCAGTGAAAATGCTTCACATTATGATTATGATATGAGTACTCCTAATTCGATTTGAGCCATTTCCTAATATTTTAAACCAGTATATACGGAAAAAACTAATTGTTGTTTCAGTGATCTTGGGAGACCCGAAAATGGCGTTGGTGAGGTTGGTTTCTTGAATGACTTGATATGCAAGGCTGGTATGAAAATCCCAAATAATGCTTAGACCTGCACCCTGATGCAAGTCAAAACAAACTAATGTCAAGATTTATCTTTTCCGAGATCCCAGAAAATAGTTAGATTTTTCCACTTTTTTGAATAATTTAAAATTCCGGGGTAAATTTTTTGCATTTAAAATGGAATATAAGAAATATGGGAATAACTTAACTTTGTGAATCATTCCAAAAAGCTTCTTCACTTTAAAAAGGAGAAATTTATATGAAAAATATGAGCAAAATTTGGCAAATTTATAAATTTTCTCCACTTTTTCAGTTACTGTAGTTGCATAGTCCAATGCATGCATTCTTCGGATTCGGAATAAATTGAGTAATTTGGTTGTGTGTTAAAAATATTGAAGCCTTCCCTTAATCAGGGAATTATTTTCATGTTTGTTTAATAATACCTCAAAATTGAAGTATTTTTCAAACACCCTACTGATGCTCTCTGAAAAGATAGCCACGTTTGCCACAATGGTAGCATGTTATGTTCAAAGCACTCTCTTTTTATAATACCTCTATGGTTGCCCCTAACGAGAACCATGCTAGCCAAAATGGCATTGCGGGCACCTGTTCTTGTCAGTTTCTGTTGCCTGGAGAAGGGTTTGGCTTAATGGATCCTTTTACAGAAGCTTAATGGGAAAAAATGTGATGTCCAAGTGGGTTAAGTGAGAGGTGGCCTTCTGTATGATATAATGAGATGTCTTTGTGACGTATGAGAAGAGATGTAAGGATTTTTTTTATGTATGAAGGAGAATCATTCAGGAAATTAGGTGTGTTCTTATGTAGAGATTCATTTGAATAAAGAGGCGCAATAAATATCTTAAAGCTTGATTTAGAGATGAACAAATAATCTTTGTAGTTTGAATTATTATTATATGATATTACAGATTTATTAACTTCCATATTAAAAACTTTATTGCAATTCGTATAGAAACTATTTTTATTAGATATTTTTAAGTCGTTAAACTTCTAATATTTTCTCCCCAAAAAAAAGTCTGATTCTGATTTTTCCTGCACTGCAAAAAATAATCGTAAAAAAACAGAAAAGCTCTGGCAGCAAAAGTTGCCAGAGCTTTCTTTTCCACGGAGTTTCTCTGTTGATTGAACTTTTTCTGTATGCTAACGATTGTTTCGCAACTTGAGGGAACTTATCCATTGGAAATATTCTATTTTTTTAACGACATATTGTCCCTCTACAGACTGGTGTCTCATTTTTTTCCTAACTTTCGAAATTTTAGAGGGTTATATCCCTAAATATTTTTTCAGAAAAAGTCGTTCATACAGAACAAGCTCAGTCAACAGAGAAACTCCGTGGAAAGGAAAGCTCTGGCAACTTTTGCTGCCAGACCTTTTCTGTTTTTTTACGATAATTTTTTGCAGTGTGCATCGATTTTTATAACAGATTTTTGAAAACTTGTACTGTAAAACAAGTTAATTGAGAAATTAACTGATTATTAGATACTTTTACTCAAGGTACAATACATTGTGTCATTTAGCCTAAAAATTTTCATTATAAAGTAAGAACTTATTAAATGAAGTATCCAACTTACTGAAAGATCTTATAGAACGAAATACAAAAAACAATGTGAATATTTTATTTTAGTTTGAAATTATTGATTATTTCAATTCATGCTGAGGTTTGAATTTTCAGTCTTCGTATTATAATTTTTTATACCAAGATAATATTTAATTTCAGAAATTTCTACTTGTTTTTTTTTCTGCGATAGCTATTTATACTACAGATCTTCTCTGCAATAACACCATGAAAGAAAAGAAAGCACTAAATAGTCTTTGTATACTTTCAATCTAGTTTAAAAATAATGGCTTGTAGCTTAAAATTTTCTGAGCATTATTTATCTTTAATTTAAATGCAGTGTCTCTTAACTGAGTAATTTGAATGCTCTGGGTAACTGATAATGTCAGAAGATCTTGCCATAAAAACTAGAGAGAGATAATGAACACAAGACCATCTTTTCAAAATGCCCTTAATTTTTAGTTTCTTCTGAAGAAACCACAGGAAAATCAAATTACACCGTCGGCAAAACACCTATAAAATAGATTTAAAACGTCTGGTAAAGTTTTAAGTGTGCTTGGGATAGCTCAGCTTTTTGTTTCTGCCCATACACCTTTAAATTATGATTAGTTGAAAAAGAACAGGAATACCTCCTGGAGAGCCGGCAAGACCACCAAAGCATTACTTCTGGAAACATAAATTTCGAGGTAACACTTCCACTCCTCTTTGCAATTGGACGTGAAAACAAAACAGGAAAAAATCTTGATAGAATACGTATACCCTTCTGTAACGCAAAGCACGGCAGGAAACACTAATCTACAAACATAATTCACCGAATATTGCCTCTTACGTTATTAGCGCGATTCCCGTGTTGGTTTTTTTTTGTGTGCACCCGCCGCGTTTTGCGCGCAGTCTTATTTATGACAAACATCGAGCTTTATTGCGGGCCCGTTGTTGTAATAAGTCGTGGATGCGTAAAAGAAAAGGCAAAAAGCCAGATGTACACCCGAAACGCCGGGGTGAATGGAGCGAATGAAATTCAAACACACACACGGCACAAAAAAATAAAGGGTGAGGAAAAAATGGCGGTATCTCCTAAACAAGGTTAGGGTATGGGATTTATGGCAAATGGGGCTCGGTTCGCTGCACTCGGAGTTGCAGTTATAAGCAAATTATATTGTGGAAGGGAGTTTCCCTCTTTTTTTTCCTGCGCGCGTGTTTTTAAAACGGGGTTGGGATATGGCGCGGTTAGAGGGATGGTGTGAGGCGGGGAAAAAATTGTTCCGGTGAAAGCGTGAATGTAATTTGGGGTGATTAATGAGATTTGATGCGAATGAAAGGAGTGAAAAGTGGGGAGTGATATTGATGAATTAGGAGGGGTTGTCTTTTTGTTTCAGGCAAAAAGTTCACTCGTTCAGTGCAGTGGAAGGATCCCTGGAAGCTGGATTCCCCTGTTTGCATACACCTAGCTTATAAGGAAGACTATTTTTTTACATCATTGTTCTTTATTTATAAATAGGTTCATGTGATTTCTCCTTTTAATGGTTTTGTTAAATTTTTATTCACGAAACTTTTCATATTCTTCGAAATAATTTCGTCGGCTTACAGGAGAAAGGCATTAAGTAAATTTTGGAATCTTTCGAAAGTGGTAGAACGTCGCCAACAACTGAACGAATTCTAAAGAATTCATATCACCCATCTATTTAATCGTAATGACAAACGCCCTTCAAGTATTAAATCTCTATTACTTAAAAAGTAACTTCTTCATTAGCTATCTTGCTCACTTGCAGGTTCAGCAGTGAAAAAGCCTGCAGCTTAAGCTAGATTTCTCAAAAACAACTTACAAAGAAATCCTCCATTACGATTCAAAAGTAAGCATGAATAATAATAATAGAATGAGCAAAAGAACCAGCAATAAGCCTTGCTAAAAATAAATAATATAACAACCATCTAAACTTGGAATTCTTATAAATTTGTTTCATGTGCTGTATTTATTGAACAAATTAATTTAATCCTTTAAAAATAACACAAATACATGACAGTAATGGACTTTTGGTGAAAAATTCATAAAACAGATCACCTATCTTTCACCTAAAATGCATGCAAGAATCAATATACCCCAAACATATCATGCACCTCCACATTCATCTTTCCAGTTATACCAAGAAATTCACCCGCATATTTTCACAACCACATACTGCATCGAAACAAGCATCATTAACCTATCATCTGTCAAAGAAACCTATCAAACCAACATACCCTGTTATTCTTAACCTGCTCTCCAAACAAACTCTCGACCTCCGTATACATTCCCGAAGCTTACTCGAGTAAAGCAAGCAAACCCGACCAAATAACACCTAAACGCCGATGATGGAGGAGCGCCGCCGGTGCGAGGCTAATCCGCCATGTCGAAGCTAAAAAGGTGCCAATGAGACTTCCGGGGTCGTCAGCTGCTAATGTGACAGTGACTGCTCCCACATTTATGCAAAGGGCGTCGATCAAGTGTCTGGTTGTGCTATAGAGTCTGTGATGGCCGTGAAGTTGATGTGATGGGAGGTGGGGGGATGGGGAAGGAGAGTGAGGTGAGGTGAGTTGAGTTGTTGATGTGGGTGTGAGGATGAGATTTCTGAAATTAAAGTTTTATACGGTGTAAAGGATCTGAAGAAACTAATGCTAGGAGACGATAATTAAAAGGGATACCAACAATTAAAAATATATTTGTTTCTTGAAAAGTGTTTCCTCTTTTTTTTAATTCAAATGTCTAAATATACAAAATGTATAAATATAGTATGATTTCTTTAGTTCAAATAAAATTAAAAATGCAAGTATAATATATTTATAATTATTAATAAGCTATGTCACCATTGAACCAAAATAAAATCTAGATTAAAGTTTATTTATCACATCTCTTCATTCTCTACATCTTTTCATGTCTCTCATCCTCTTTATCCCTTTCACCTTCCTTTCGTCTCAGTTATCTTTATCTCTCTCACCATCCTAATACCTCTTATCCTCTATCACACTTTTCTCTTTCCTTTTAATGAATTTCCCTTTTTTCAATTAATAATTTGAAATAACTCAATAACTTATCCTCTTTATATCTTTTATTATCTCCGTCTATCCATCCTTCTCATCTCTCTTATCCTCTGCTTCGCTGTGTCATGCTAATCGTCATAATCTTCATAACTTTTGATTCCGATAACTCCTTTTAATATAAAATATTTCAATTCTCCACATCATCTTTTTCATATCTCTTATTTGTTTCATTTTCATAGATGCAACTTTTAACAGTTTTAAGTAATTAAAATTTTAACCAATACCTTAAATATTTATATAAATTCGTATCTGTTGGGTAACACGAGGGAGGAAAAGTATTGTTGAGTAGTAATTTTACATTTTGTTTTAAAAACCTTTAAATAATACTTCAATAGTTTTATACGTAAAAACTTTTTTTGGGGTTATATCATTGTTCAGTAAACGAGTTACGAATGTTTTAACGAAAAATAGCATACTTAAAAAGAATATACTAATCATATCAATAAGATGAAAAAACATCTGATGATATTTTCGATAATTCATCATTCTAATCTATTTTTGATAAGGTTGATTCTAGTTGGCGATCCGTACAATTTTAGGCTTAGTGATCCATTGACTTCTACGGGTTAGGAACCACTGCTCTAGTAGGCCCAGAATTTTTTCACAATTCTCTCGCACAAGTTCACCCACTGTCACCAACACACTTTATTTCCTTTGGCCAACTTCACCATTCCATCAGAGAAGACCAACAACTTCACAAGTGTCCTCGCAACAGCAGCTACATACAAGAAAGCAGAAGAATCGACATGGAAAAAACCCACCGACAATCGCTCACCACAAAGACCGAAGTGTCGCGCTCGTATTCCGTCGACGAACACATAGGAAACGTAAAAATAACTGATCGGTGGAACAGCACACGTTCGTAAAGAAAGGGGGTTTAAGGTTTCGGAAACGGGGTTTAAAAATACGCATCGATACAAGCAAGCAAGCGCTCCCTTTGTTTCTGCATCACTTGCGAAGGGAACAAATATTATTTCAAGGAAAGAATCCATCTGATACGGGATCGTTGGCACGGCTTGTCTTTTGCACTGTCACACGCGCAGAAGGTGGGGTATTTTTAGGGACCGCTGTGTGTTTGTGAAACGTCACCTATGTGCAGCACACACACGAAAACATGCGATGGGCAAGTACAATAAACGGTTTCTTTGAAATAGAAAGGAATTCTCGAACTATTACTGTGATTCTTTCGATGCGGGTTGAATGTGCTGATATTCGTTCATAACGAATATGTCGATATTCATTAATATTCTAACGGAATTTGTTATAGGAACGAGACCTGTAAAAATTGTGCTTTAGTTTTGGAATTCTTCTGAAGTCATTGGGCATTGCAACCGAATATATGATAATTTTAAGAAGTTATCATATAAAATAACTAATTTATAACTTTTTTCCCACGCCATTTTTTAAAATTCGCCTTAATTTTCGTTTAATTGTATTCAAATAATTTTAAATACTCTAGAAGATTATCTGTTCTTATTCACTATGTTATTTTTGTTTAATATACTCAACCTTTATAAAAATAGCCAAGTGTATGTAGGAAACAAACATTAGGAAGCGCTCTTAAGAAACATGGTGTGTTTGACTAAATCGTCAGCTTAGAAAGGCACTAAGTCACTTCGAGTTCAACTACACTGTACGAAGTTACGCCAAATTTGGTGACATCCAACACACTGAACTCTTGGCTATATTTAGTAATTGCTCTTAAAAGAAAATAAGGGAGAGCTTTTTATACACGGAGCAAACATTAATATCCTTTAAAAATATTATGGTAATTTTAGTCATTCTGACACTTGAAGATTCATCTAAAGATACTGACAATGTATCCTTGATGGTAATATAAGATTAATACCTTCATTTTTTCCCCAATTCTTTAGTATATTAAGCATGAATCTGAAAAAGTATTTTATTCATGTTAATTTTGCCCTTCGAAAATACCACGAACGCCATATAAAATTTTAACTGCTTTCTCCAACTTGAACAAATAACCCCTAATTGCTGAAATAGACATTTCGTCTTCCAAATAAAAACACTTTTGGGTCATAAACGGGAGATGAAACCAAAAAAAAAAGGAATCAAACGCCTTTCTTCCCTTACAAAACACCAATGAAATCTTCAAAAAGAACGTTCAATTAACGCTACAGCACCTCTCCTACTAAACACCAAATAGCACTTCGATACCGTATCAAAGTCGCAATTTGCGGATATAAGAAACACCCACGCTGAAAAAAAAAACAAAAGGGGACCAATAAAACCCGACACTTGGTGCGTCCTTTACCGTCTCGTTTGGAAAGTGCGGAACAAAATACGACCACTAAATCTCGCCCTCGGTAATAAAAGAGAAACCGGAGGATGCCGAGGTTTCTCCCAAAACTTAGGTGCTTCCGTCCTCTGTAAAAGCGCTGCTCCGGTTACTTAACAACTGCCTGGAATAGCGAAAATTAGACCGCGCTAACTGATCGTAAATGTCACTTCACTCTCGATGGGTGTCAGAAGCAAAGGGGTGTGAGTTGGGTGTGTGTTTGGAGGAGTTTTGGTAAAGGCTTATGGGGAATTCAGAGGCAGATTAGTTCATCCCTTTTTTTTTTTTTAAGGAATGTCGTGTTTTGAAATATCTTTTAATGGAAAATTCCTTGAAATAATTTGGAGTTGAAGCTTTAAATTGATTAAATTTGGTGTTATTTAAAGAATGATAATAATCAGATATGAAAGGTTAAAATGAAAGGTTAAAAACCCTTAAAAGTGTTAAGTAACCGGAAGGGTTAAAGGTTTTAACCTTTCAATACTCAGATATGGAGTCTAAATAATTTCATGGACAAAAAAATGTTAAACAAGTAAAAACTTTTTAACTGAAAATTAAATAATATACTATCACTTAGTTTACGGTAACCCGTATGAAGCATAGAAATTTTAAGACCGATTACATTACAAACTGAAATTTTTATTTTAAATCCAGCGAACGATTAACTTCCTTTACATTTATTTAAGTGATTTAATAACTCAATTTTGTTTCATATTATAGTTTAATCTAGTCTTAATTTTTTCTATTTTCCCTTGTGTATACTGGAAACTAGAAACTAATAAAAAATGTTATTTAATTTTCAATTTATTAAGAGTTTTTTGTACAACTATTTCTAAATCCTGAAAATAATTGACAGACTTTTATTATGGGTTGTGTACTCTAAATTGCATTTACGTTGTATAAAATATTTGGTGATTACAGAATAAACACTCCAACATTTGTGCTGTGTTTTTTTTCCTCAAAACTTATTTCCTTCTTATAAAAAGAATTGATATATTTAAGCATGACTGTTAAGGTGATTGAAGCTGGAGCCATCTAAACACAATAACACAAGTGTTATTCCAACCAAACACAAACATGTCAACACAAATGTGTATGTTGAACATACCTCATTACTGATTCCAATAAAATGCTTGAATCCGCAATATTAAATCGACGTGTTAATTGCACAATAAGAAAATAGATGGACGACGGCGGTATCCAATGATTCCTGAAACAATTATATGCTCCATCTTTATTTGAACTCTGCAATGAAAAAGTCGATGTTCTTGAAGAGACACATCGCACTAACATGTCAATCAAACCCCACCCACAATAATAGGCCAACTAAAAAGATCTCATCTCGCCGTCGTTTTACGACGCGCGCGTGCTGGATTTACAGCCCCCGGCCCCTCGTAAAACCCGAACCGACCTTTCAATTAGCCGTTATATATAGTCCCTGCTCGGACTTCCCTTCATTAACCCTTTGGCTCCCTGGGAGTGATTGATTCATTGGCTTTTTCATTGGCGAGCACCGGAGAAGGGCTTGAGTTGCGGAGAGAAGCATTAGGATTGAAAATTAGCAAATAAATTTGGGGTTTGTTTTCGATCATGATATCTATCAGTTTTTCATAAGGTAATGTGTTTGAAGGAGAGTACATTGTAAATTTTAAAAGTGTAGATACATACGTATTTCTATATCTCGTATAATTTGAACTGAAGTGACCGCTAAAAAGTTCAAATAATCTGAAACTTCTGATTAAAAGGTATCTTTTTTACTGAATACGCTTGAAAATATTTTTTGTCCATAAGTAAATATCCATATAAACAAATGTAAAAAACTAAAACACTTATAAAAGACTAAAACACTTAATATATAAACATAGAAAAGAATATCCATGAAGTAAATTATATTGATACTTATTACATGAAGTATACAGAAATTTGAAGCTTTATGTGCAATGTCTAAAAGTATAAAAATGTAAAATCTGTTAGTTTCTTTTAATAATGTTGGCATTACTTGTTTAATATTATTAAACTTGTTAACTCAATGCTGAGTGAGCATTGAGGCAAATAAACTTTAGATTAGTGTGTTTATATATGTGTTGGTTGAGTCCAATATTTTTAGTGGTAAATATTAAATACCAACCTTACTAATAAATGTAATAAAATTATGTCTTTCTTATATCCCGTGTATTCTGTATTCTAAACTAGGCAAGAGTTGTTTTCTTGCAACTATTGATGTATTGCTAGAAAAAGTAAATTACAGTTTCGCATTCCTTTGATTGTTAAATCCTTTATTTTTTTAGAAAACCAACTTTTTTATGTATTAAAACCGTTTAAAAAATACTTCATGTAATTAAAAATTTCTTATTCGTAAAATGGATTAGACAGTGTGGGTTACAAAAGTTTTTTTTTTCTAATTTACACTTAAATTGTTAATTGTTTTTTTTTTGTAAATCTGAACATAATTGTGTATTTTTCGTCCTCTCTAGAAGTAAATAAAAAATTCTGAATAAGATAGAAAGTTTTTTTTATCTCATAAAAAAAAATATAATAGTATTTGTAAACAGATATAATTTCAAGGAAGTGGATTTTCTTCTAAATTGCTTACGATTCAAAAGAATAGTTATTAATTTTTCACACAAAAATATCGCATTAATTTTTCTTCCAAGAATATCATATTTATTTTTTTAGAGTAGTGCATAACAAAATTTTACTTATTGAAATTAAAAGCGATTTGCTGACTTTAGAATCATCTGAATACGTTTCAATAGAATTGTTATTTGTATTCGAGAATTCTAGTTTAATTAATAAATTAGTATTTATTTAAAGAGTAACAAAATTTTTTAAAATCAAATATTCTTAAAAAAAATTCAAATTTTGTTCTAAATATGCCAGGATATAAATTATGGAATGCAAAAATATCCGATTTATTCTCACTTTAAATATCAAGATAAAATATATTCTCATCCCAAGTTTGAAATAAAGCTAATTTACCCGTGTTGGATTTTTCGCGTGCCTAATTTTTCATTTCTCAAATATTCTATCTTTTCAATCTGTTGAATTTAAAATAGTACATTAATCTGTCGCTACATTATTATATTTCTAATAACGAAACACGATTTCCTCATTTAAGTGATGGTAAGGATAAAGAATAAAGAAAAATTTCGTTACACGAAAAGATAGGGGAATGAAACACTGTTTTCAAAAACTGGGAAAAGTGTGGATGGGAAATTATTAAAGTAGAGATATTATTTTCAGCGGGGTAATATATCTCTTGGTTTTTTTTTATCTCATTTCATTTTTGTAACTGAGATCATTTCCTACTTATCAGTTTGAATTTTTAATGGATATTCGAGAGGAAAATGCTTAATTCTTTTCACAGTAAAATAATTTTATTTTTCCCGCGCAGTGATTTTACACTTTTTATAATTTCTCATTAGATTACATGTTTAAATATTTTAGTGTTTGGTTATAACTGTTGTTATTATACCCATGGGGTCTTTTTTCATCTCATAAATATTTTCTATAATTCGTTAATCTAGAAATAATCAATTTGCCTCTTTTTTAAACTTGAAATAAGTTTCCATGTAACATAGGGTACTATTATCTAAGAATGAAATTACTCGATGTATTCTTTAATTAAAAATTATTTTAATCATGTACATTAAAGTTTATCTTCAATAAACACATAGAGGGAAATAGTTAAGTAATTTCACTATTATAAAAAAACATCTTATTTTAAATCGTATTTTCTTTATAATCACATACTGATGTAAATTAATGCATATTATCATTATTTTTAATATTATCTATTAACTATAAAATTTTAAATAACTTATTTTCATCAGTTAAAAGATACAGGGTGTTTCAAAAAGTTTCAAACATTTGTGACATGACATCAAATTTTAAAAATGTCTTCCCAATGTTATTGCAATGCTAAAAGAGGCATTTTCCATTGTATGTTTTAATTTATGGTAGTTAAGTATCTCAAGTATGGAAAAAATAAAGTAAGATTTAAAATAGGCTAAATTAAGGTTTAATTTAGTTTTAATGACACATCAAAATAGGGAAGGGGGTTCATTTAAACAAGACAACTTGGGTTATGATGGGATAAAGCCCCCACAAAATTGTGTGACGTAGTTTATAAATAGACCCTTAAGATTTACCCTACCCACGATTTACAACCTAAACAAAAACTGATTAACATAACACACTCTTGAAGAGAGAGAGAGAGATAAATTTTATCTTTTCCTTACGTCCACTTGACAAATGATATCACTACGAAGAGATAAAATTATACCCCTATCAAAACAATCACTAGAATGAGCCAATCGAAACAAAGAGAAAACACAAGAACTCCCCAAAGTGCCTTTGCACTGAAGAATAATCCCTACCGAACCATCAAACTCGAATGTTGCTTTTTCAAGTCATCCCTACTTCTTTGTTCCTCCACCTACACCAATCTGAAGCTCAAAGCTACTGCTTTGTCTATCATGGCTTTTATGAAGCTACTGTTCCCCTTTGAATCGGAGCCGAGATCTCTTTTTCAGAGATGTGTTAGGGAGATAGTTTTCAACTGTCAAAATTCTTTTCCTTGGGGATGCGTGAACTGTTTTAAGTGCATAAAGGTCCTATTCTCTGCTCCGCATAGACACGCCTTGACGTGCCTTGACGTGGGAGTAATCTCCCATCTGTGGGGTTATGGGACTTTTTTAAAATGAGGTCGGAAGTAGTTAATTACTTGTTTGGGATGACTTTGTATTTGATTAATCTAATTTTGAGATCAGTTTATTTTGGCAAGATTTAGTTTGTTTTAAAGTAGGAACAAATATACTAAATATCTAGGCAAGGATAAAGAGATGCTGTGTAAACCTTTTAAAATCCCTTTGAATCAAAATTTGAATCAACTTTGTTAAACCTGAATTCAAAGAAAATGTTAAAGTTAAAACCGGTAAAATTATTTAAAAAAAGTGCTCCTTTATGTAATTAAAAAAAAACATATTCTCTTTGGTTTACTTTGCAATTACCTTTTCATTTTTTAATATAACAGTATAAAAAGAATAGAAAATTTGGTATTGTAAAATGGGGTAACTTTGACCCAACCAACGGAAACAAATTCTGCGTGCTGTATCTAGTATATAAAAGAATGTGATGATCTCTGATTATCACTTATTGAATTCTAGGGTGAAAAGATGGGAATTGTTGCCATGACATCCTCACATACAAAGTGGTATCTTAAAATTCCTTCCTAAAATACGATCACAAGGGGGCTTCCAACTTAGGTATAGAATCAAAACACTCACAACTTTTCTTTGGAAAAACCATAAAGAACATGATTCAAAACTGATAGGTCATATTTTTCAGTTAATTATAACTGTTATAATTATAACAGTCTTATAACTGTTTTAAATATAATTACTTTTTTTCACTTTATAGTTTGACTATTAATGAATTTGTATTACGTTGTTTTGTTATCGTTATCGAATTTGTAATCGTTACTTTGGCTGGCTTACTTTGGCTTACAATGATATCTGATGAAATATATGAAAGAGTTGAATTTAAAGAAAAATCGAACCAATGTGGATGAGAAATTAATTTTTAGTACAAAAATTACCCAAATTGTAAGTAAATTAAACTTAAAGGTAGTATGGTATAGAATAATAGAGGGTGTAATTATTGCGAAATCGATGGTGTTCAAGGGAATAACATTTTTTTGTTTCAAAAGTGGATTCTCCACAATTTATACAATCAGTTCATCAAAATATATACCAATAATTTTAAAATACTCTTTGCTGCTCATCTATGTCTTTTAATTCTTTTGGTAACTCTAAAATGAAATTTTTTTTTTCACAAAAAAAACCATTATTATTAATTGAGTTACTTATTAATTAAACTTGATATGAACTTGCAATGAATTATTATTGTTGATATATAATTTACAACACATGTAAATAGTAATACATTAGCTAAAGCTGAGCTAAACTCAACGCCTTAACATCTTGATTTTTGAAGTCTTGGCCAAAAATACTCCAATTCAAGGAAACTTTGGCCCAAAATTTAAAAAAAAATATTAAAAAATATTTAAAACCGGAATCCATACTTTGAAAACTGTTTATATTACAGTTGAACATGTTAAAATAATATAAAACTCTGTTTTTGTCAAATTAGTTTTGGTTAAAAACTTTTATTTGCTTTTAATGTGAAAAAAACCCCACTTCATTTGGGTCTAAGTTACCCCATTTTACTATCATTACCCATTATCACTTTTTCTCTCAATTTACAATACTTGTAGTTTAGTGTATAACATGTGTATTTTTATTTTGGGAATGACTAAGTAATGTTTTGTTTCAATAAATGATATGAAAACTGATACTAATCTTAAATCCGTTTTAAAGCATAATTTGCGTGCGTGTTTAGTCTATTAGATGAATGATGAATATTGGGTGCATTATATATTCGTGTCTTCTATTTATTTGCTACAAATATAGATAATTGTTATCCCACTTTATTCTATTGTTTATCCATCAATAATTTTAAATATATGAAGCCTAAGATTATAAATGAAAGTTATTACCTGATAATTTAATTCTATAAAATGTTTAATAACAATCTGTCTAAATTTTCAAATCCTATATTTATTTCAAGCCTAAATGTAAAACTCTATGCATTTTTAAAATTACACTTTTAAAACTTTTATGTTCAATATCCTTTCTTAAATAATTGTTTTCTAGAATGTTACTACTTGTTTAAATTATAGATAATATAGAATAATAAAAAATAATTTACAATTTTAAACTAAATAGAATCTAAGTTTACTTTTGTTTAGGGGGCTTGGTTGGATAATTGTGCTAACTGTGAGAGCAATTATGATACACCTTTTAAAAACACACAAAAATATGCTATTACTATCAAATTATCTCTTAAATTCTTTGGTGCTAGGTATTAAGCTTTCAAAACCCTAAAACTTTAAATCTTTATTAGTAGAATTAAAAACCTAATTCTTCATAAAAACTTTGCCTAAGTTTTATTATTGTTAAACGTGAAATTTATTAATTATACGAAGGTATTAATGTACTTTCCAGTCATACGAAATTTTTGTAATTAACATATTCTGCGTATTATTTATTGTAATGCTGTAAAAATTTTGGGCGATTTTCATGCTTTTTTTTAAAAAGTGATTTACCCTTTTACTTTCATAACATAAAATGAGATTTAGGTAACTTGAAGGTTTGTTATATTGTAATCTTTTATCCAAGCAGAGTTCTTTAAATATGTCTGAAATGTAATGGAATTAATAATTAAATTGGAAAACAAAGCTCAAAACACAAAAATGAAGAATGTTCTCTAATTAGTATTAAAGCACAAAGTTTATTTATTGCTGTATTTTTAATAATTATGTCCAATATTATGGTTATAAAGTTATTATGCATTCTATTTCATTATTTAACCTTAAATCTGTGTAACGAACTACATTCAACTGATAAAAAACAAACATAACTTTAGATTAGTGAATTTCAAATAAACAAAACTAAATTCTTAAACAGTAATAAAACAGAATTTAGATTCTATCATGAATTTATTTCATCACTTTTTACAATTACATGATACATAAGTCATCTGAACATTTTATCACAAACGTAATGAATTTTCGTGCATTCCAACTTCAAGTAGATTGCAGTGACTAGCTATACACACAATCAAGAAATTTGTTTACTTTGTAGTGTTTGGAATGTTATAAGAAAACACCCAAGCAAAGAGCAATGACTTGAGTTTTCAGAGGATGAAAATCTATTTTACAAACTACTACCAAAGCATTAAAACTTAAAAGAGACTGGTGTTTCAAGCGAATCCAACTTTTCGATTTACAAATAGGAATTGGACACTGGTTTTTGATGAACAAAAATTATACAATAAAATATCTTTAAGAAGAACGAAGTATTTAGTTACACTTTTATATACTTCAATCTTCTTTTTGAAAACAAAGAAGTAAAATTAGACAAATGGACTTTTACATTCATTTTTCCAATAATAAAACAGTATTGCACTCAAGTACTTTTATGAACATAATTATGCTGGTCTGTGATTAGACTAGAGCGATAGTGCAAGTTGCTAAATTTTGTTTCATTTGGGCCATTTTCATTATCAAGTTAATCATATTCCATTTCTTTATTGAATATAGAACCGCATTTTATATTATTTCTTTATCTTAATAAAAATGCCAATAATTTTAATTAGTGAGATTACTTATAAAAATGCCATAAAAGGGTCAATTTTTTTATGCTCATACATTTTTGAACCTTTAATTAAAAGACAAAATTAAGTCTAAAATATTTAAATGTACTTAAATAATAATTTCAAAGCTTGGAAAACCGTTAACATAAATGTAACCCATTTTACTACCTCATTGAATCTACAGGTTATATTTCAAGCAATTTTGATTCTTTGATTTTTTGTTTACCCTCAAAATTATCCCCAAAATGCACAGAAGAAAAAATTAATATTCCAAGCTACCAATTTAATCAATCATCTTAGATTGAAAGATATTACTATTACAATCACAGCTTTAATAATAAAAGATACACAAATCTGCAAACACATCTTAAAAACACACTTTAACTTTTCATTTACTCGTTGTGTAAAAATGGTCTTGATAAGAGTCATTAAAAATGAATTTGTCTAACAGAAGCATAAAATCTTCGATTAAAGAACAAATTAAAGATATCATTAAAAGCTATTTTATACTCAGAGGAAATTTTATCCGTGTTTAAAGCCATTTTCATTCAAAATGATTCTGTGGGGATCGAATAATCAAAAGACTGGTGTCGTATTTTCCTATTCTTTTTATTGGACGGTTTACAAAATGGCTTATACAAAACGATAAACTTAACTCGCTTGGTAAGTTGCCAGCATACTCTTGGTGAAGTCAGATAACGGTTTGCATGTTAGATGCCAAAACACTTCAAATCATTTGCGATGATGGACGTTAAAATGTATCTCAAAATATTGAAATATAAGCAAGAAGTGTTGGGGTAGTTAAGTTTTTCTGATACTTACATTGAGCTGTTTGTAAGAGTATTTCTTATAGAATTATTGATCCTATATGAATTATTTTTGTTGAATAAAGCCTATATATGTGCCTTAAAATGCAATTTATAGATCAGATTTCAATACACATTGTCGATTCTTTTTTACTGTGAAAACTGTTATTTTCGCTACTTTGTTTTTGGTAAATAATCATGTCTTATGATGGGGGGAGGAGTGTTATTCTTCATTACTTGATAATATCTTACATTTTAAGTAGCCCCATTATGTAAAAGAAAGGTAAATTCAAGATAGTGTTTTGCTATTAAATGATAGTCTTACTTTTTATTAGCTATTCTTTATTATCAGTTAAACTTGATATATTCTAGAAAAATTATGAAAATTAGTAAATATCCAAACGCGTTTTGTTTTTTGCACATTCATACAGCGTTTTAATATCCTCAATTTATATTGTTTGAAAAGCTATTTTGATGAAAAGGACTTTAAAAAAGCAAACATTTCTTCATGGTGAGTATTACACCCAATTAATATAGTGAATGTTCAGATACAATCACTCCTGGTATATGGATAAGAACCTGATGGCATTGAGTGATACTTGAAAGGTATAAGATCATGTGAAGGGAAAAGAAGATTGATCAAATATAATGACTGCTACTAGATAGAAAATAAACTATTAGTCTACTCTTCATTTTTAACTGGAATTGTTTTACAAATTTTTTTCTCCAGAGATGGGAAACATTTATATTGATGAACATAATTTAGTTTGAAAAAACTAAATTCTAAAAACGTGGCCACATGGATTGAATAAAGTTCTATAGATTGATACTGTCATTCAGTTTTAAATATAAATCACGACTCTTTGATGCACAAAGCCATACCTGCTACCCCTTTAAATTCAAGATCCACTAACAACGGACAATATTCACAAATCGGAGGCAAGTCTCTCCTTAATTATAATAATTTTCTTTATACAACAGAGTTCTCCTTTTCATCTCGAGTTCATAAATAGTTCGATATAAAGGGCGACGTCTCGCCGTACTTTTGCATCACGAGACTGGGCTGCGTGGCCAGAGTGTTCCTATAGGGGAGCAAGCCCTCGCTGGTCACTATCACGCACATGGGGTTGGAGCTGGCGGTGGTCACCGCGCTGGTCACCCCCGCCGGGTGGTGGGTGGCCCCACCGGTTTGTTGTCATAACGGCTGGTGATGGTAGTCGCCGGCCGCCGTCGTTAGGCCTAAGCTGAGGTCGTTGAGGTGGTTGGAGATGAAGTTGTTCGGCAGCGCCACCGACAGGTCGCCGATGGGGCCCAGGCGGAACCCTGCGGCGGCCAGCGCGGCAGCCGAGTGGTGGCCTTGCGGCGGCGGCGGAGGCGGGAAGGCCGGGCTGCTGAGCTTGGTGAGTTCGGAGCCGCTGAACATGCCGTTGGAGCTGTCGCTGCTGCAGCACCCCAGGGGGGCAGTGTCCGAGTCCAGGTTGAGAGAGGGGTGGTGGTCAGAGGACGAGGGCCGCCGGTCGTGGTGCTTGTCCGAAGGGCTGCTGTCTTGCTTCGTGCTGCCCGTGGAGTTGGGGGTTTTGGGCTTGTCGCCGGGCTCTCTGCAAGAAAAAAAGAGATGTGTTAGTTGTGCCTTCTAATAAGCAAAGAAATCTATAGATCCTTTTGAAACTAGAACGTAGAACTGTGATATTTAGCTAATTAGTATCGTTATTACCGAATATAAGTCGAGAAATTTTTTAAATATTATTGTTGTTATTTATTTATTTATTTAAGAAAGCATACACGACAGGTCAGCGACCCAATTACAGTGCAGCAGAACAGAAAAAACACAATACAAAATTTCGAAAATAGGAATACACACTAACAATGTAAATGTACAGAACATTTGGTTTTAAAAATTTCAAGAGAAACATGTTCAAAACATGTAAATCCAAACCAATACCATTATAGATTTTATAAAATTTATAGAGACAGAAATTATCAATACATAATTCCATTTTGTAAAAGTATTTCTGTATTATTAAAAGTGTTATTCTAAATATTCCCTTATTCTAAAGTCTCAAATCCACCGACTTCGCAAAAATAGTTTAAATCGCCAAAAAAAAAGTCGCAAAAATTTTCCTTCAAATGAACGTTAAATGTTGCAATCGGTTATGGTAATAGAAAAGTAAGTTATGGGATATTCGATGCAAAAGTAAACAAATCCAATTAACAGAAATGGATTAAAGAACCTTAAATTTTTTGAAAATATTTTCGTAAGTGAAGTTTATCTCTTAAGGTAATGCTGAAACAAAATAGTTTTACTTATACACCATTTTTAAAAGATAGAATAATATTTACATGAGCTTTATAAACATGTTTTGAATTTAAAATAAATTAAAAACCGTACACTCGGGTGATAATTGGATGGGATTACATATGATATAAAGAACATTAGCACCCACTATTCATTAAAATATATGTCCTCTTCATCTTATTCAGCTCAACACACAAGAATCATTCAAAATATTTTTTTATAAATCTCTTTGCATTTCTGAGTACTGGCATTTGTTTGTCTTCTTGGTTGTTTGTGTATGTAGCACTATTTTGACACACTAAATCCGCTTATAAGGAAATCGATGAATCTGAAATATATACTGGTTGATAATTTATTAAGCAATACGTGTACTTCAACTGTAAACACCTCACTTCTTCATCTTAGAAAAACGAGTATTCGAGAAATTTTTCCCTGAGATTGTTTTCTTTTCTATTCTGTTCTTGTTTATAAAGAAGAAATATTTGCATAAAAAATATCAAAATTAAAATAATCACATCAGTATGCACAATATTTGATAGAGGGAGACGGAATTTATTTTTTAAGTCTTAGCAGAAACTTGAGCACTTAAAAGGAAAATTAAAACGCAGTATCAAAATAATAAAAAAATAAAAACCGTTCACGCTGTAGAATAGTGCTCTACATCTTAACTACTAATAATTATTTAACGCTGGGTACAAACAAAAATATTAATTGTAATCTTTGTATGGAAAGGCATACAATGTTTGTTATTGAATAATTTTTATAGCATTTGTTATAACTCCTTTTAAGTAATTTCAAACCTTTGCTGGAATTACAAATGTCAATGCATCAAAATAACAAAGATATAATTTCAAAATCTTAAGTTGATGTTAAAATCTTAAGATACTGCTGTTACAACATACTGTTCCCATTTCCTTGTTAGTAAAATAAAAAAAGTTATTTCTCGATGATGATTGAATTAAATTAATTCCTCTTACAGCTTAAAAGATGTTATTGCGTAGTACAACCACGTTAGCCGTGGCATTGAAAAATGTGATTTAACCCTTTTTATCCTGACGGTACTTATAAGTACCGCTTTGTTCAAACGCCTATAGATTCATAATCTCACCGTTTTTCCTGACGGCACTCAAAAGGACTCGAAGTGTGTAGTTCTGAGAACCGGTTGTAGGTGGCAGCACCAATCTGAAATCTTTTTTCTTTGCATTATAGCGATTTTTCGTTTGGCGCGCAGCATTCGAAAGCCATTTTGAAGTACAATTTATGCACGTGTTGTTCTTTTGAGTAATTTAGTGGTTTATTACCGGTTATTTGGAACCATAATTTTTTATTATCTTCTCTACTCTACAGGTAAGCATTCCCAATACTTTTTTTGAAATTATCGATTTTATTTTCTGCCATAAGGGTCAAAAATTATTTTAGTACTCAAAAGTACCGTCAGTACATGAGAGTAAATTTTTTTCTTATTTTTGGAGAGGGTAAATTCGGACATAATTATATTTGAATGCATAAAAATTACTTCAAATGGAAGACCAAATAAAGGGGAGGATTTTTTACCGCATATAAAACGTAATGTTGGTAATTATTATTTGATTTTGATTTTTGATTTTTGTTAGTAGTAATTCTTTAGTGATTCATACAATATTGGGATGTTTCGTTTTGTTTTTCCACTTTTTTTTCAAATATATTTCAATGCATAAAAATTATTTCAAATGGGAGACAAAATAAAAGGGAGTATTTTTATCCCATTGAAAACCTTATGTTGGTAATTAATCAATCAATTAGATCAATTAGAAAAGTACAATCCAAACCTCATTCAAAATGTTCATTTTGTAACATATTTCTCTGCTGCAATGAAAAAAAGAATTGCTTTCATGATTATCATCTCAAATAGTTTAAATAAAAATATTTGTGATTAAAATTTTCTGTTTTTGTATATTACCTATATTCCTGACGGTACTTCTAAGTACCAGCTGCATAATTAACCACTAAAACACTGTAAAAATTATTTTCCTCTTTCCTATGGTTATTCCCCACTAAAACTTATCTAATGATGCAAAAATTCAATTAAAAAGTTGATGGTAAGTTAATTCAGGATATAAAGGGTTAAAAAAATGACTCAATCTTCACATTGTTTGAACGAAGTTTTGATTTACTTTATTTTGATTTTTCCCCTTGTGTATTCTGATTAATGTAACAGATGTAAGAAAACATATTTTCATATTACTAACACCAAATGAATATTTTTGAGTTTGAAAATATGTCTAGAATAATCTTAAACGAATCAAGAGCAAAAAAGAATTGGATGAATTACATTAGCTTAAAATTAAAAATACGAGCCTATAACAGATCCAACTGTTATATAATTATAATTACACAATTAAAAAAAAACTCAACAAGAAATAATACTAATATTTAAATGCTAAAAAAAAGTTTATATTCAAATAGGAAATCATTAATTTGAAAGTTATATTCCGTCGACATTTTAAAAGAAAAATGAAAGACACTTTTCTTCAACCAAATACATATGTGCATGAAAACCTATCAACTACCATAAATATTTTGTACCCGTAAAAGCAGTTTGGAGCTATATATGTTCAAAAAAAATTTTATAGTAGTAACCAGTTTTGTTTCCAAGTTTTCAAATACACTCTTTTGTTACAGGAATAAGTTGGATTTTGAGAAATGATAATACGAGAGGCACTTTTGATACTACATCGAGTCTTCAATGATGGTAAGCATTTAAATTATATTTTCCAATCTCGATTAACTAAGAACTTTAAGTAATGGGTATAAAAAATATTTCGAAACACTTTTCTGATAACTTGATACCTGCGTAGGAACTCTTAATTTATTTCTGTTATGTAATGAAAAAATCATTAAAGAAATAAAAAAACTGAAGTGAAACAAAATCCTAGAAATTGATAAATATCAAAGGTGAAAATAGTTGTTAATCTCATTGGTATCATAGAATTGCTTGAAAATGTTATACGCTGAACGTATAAAAATTAATTTACGATGAAACCTAGAGGATTCATATTTCTGAATTTGTTTTTGATTTTTTTACTTCTCTTTCAAGACCTTTTCACACTTTCCTAATAGAAATTACAAAATACATCTATATTCATATTGTGATTTCAAGTTGTTGTCTAAAGTCTTGTTGCCTTTCGTTGTTTTACTGTTGTCGAAAGTTGTTGTCGAAATCCGTTATGTTTTACACCACCACTTTATACGTCTGCAGTCAATATTTTACTTTGTCAGTAAACGCATAAAAAAGTCCACAGAGTTTAAGACGTGATGAATGAAATAAACAGAGCGCATATACAAATGAGACGTTTAGAATGAAAAGGGCCTAAGTCCATCGAAATTAGTTTCAAGTAATTGAAGGCAACTGCACCAGTACTGTTCCTGTCATTTTTGATGGACTTTTACACATTCATTAAAATTTTGACTCAGACAACTGCCGTACAAATAAAAGATCCATGCTTACCTCAACTTTTTTTTTTATTTTTGGACTTAAACCACTGACATTCTCAGAATCTCGTATGTCTACAAGGCAGATCCGTCTTCAGATAGCTCTGTAAACAAGCCACGGCAATGCATTTCCCATCCCCGCCGGTATTTTTCATTTCTGGAATCCGCTTTTTCGCAACATGGATGGGACTGGATCCAAGATCGGATGCATTTCAGCTTCAGAACCCGGTCGCTTCTTCAAAAGCGATTCCCGCTGACAGCGGAACTGTTTACAGAGAGAGTATAATGAGTTGCGCGGCTTCGACTTCATTTGCAGAATTTATCTTCCGGGGACCTTGGAACAGCTGTCCTGTGGGGTTTTTTCTTCCCCTGTGATTTGATTGTCAAAGAGGTGCTGTCTCGGCAGAGAACGATGTCGCTTTGTGGGCTTTTTCCCGTAGAGTTGGAAGGAATGGATTGCTCGTCGAGTCTTTTTACACGTGGCAGCAACCGTGCTAACATATAATGTCTCACGAAGAACCAGCTCTCCAGAATAAGTGACAATCATGTGGTGGAGCATTAATTATAGGTGATATAAGATTAATTTCAAGTAGATTAGTGATTTAGTTTATATAAGGAATCGTAGTCTCTACTTTGAGTGGCTAGGTGACTAGTGTGAGTGGAGTATAGGCACTGTTAGTGCTTTCTCTAAGGCTAACTTCCTTGTGGTTTACTTTGAAATGAGAGAAATGGAGAAGAGGAAGATTATGAAAACGAAGAAGAGAGAAAAAGAGGAAGGAAGGAAGAGGAGGGTGAAAAGAAAAAACATGAGAAAATACAAAGAAGAGGGTAAAGAAAAGGTAGAAAGAAAGAAGTAGAAATAATATAGGTAAAAGCGGTATAAAATGTGAGAGAAATAAAGAGCAACAAAGGAAAAAGGATTTAAAAAAAGAGAATGAGAGGGAGAAAAACCCACAACCAAATCCCGTACATTAAAATCTCATCAATTCATTTACTCGCCGATTTCAATTCCTAGTTCAATTACTAAAACAAATTATCTTCTTTCCTAAATACAGGTATAAATGGTTTAGATCAAAACTGAAGGGTTATTTTATATATATTGCTAAGCATTTTTAATAAAACCAGCACATTTCTAAAAACTGAAAAAAAAGGCCTTCAGAATTGGATATTTCCTAAGCCCGAGTGTCTATCTCTCTCCTTTCGCCACTAACTCTACTAAGCCACGCAGGGTCTTCATCCGATTCTCTCTCTAGCAACATTCTCTATCACCATGACTTCTTATTCCAAAATCACCCCCCTTGGCACAGCGGCAGAGAAGGAAGCTCACAGAGGGAGAACATAGGAATTGTTTGTTTAGTCTCGGAATATTCGTTTCCAACCAACACCAGCGGCGTCCAAGTCGAAACCGGAGCATAACGAGGCATGTAACGGGCAGGGTGCGAAGAGAAAAGAATCCTTGATCGGGGGTATTCCAAGGGCTTAATTAAGGGAAAAGAAAACAGACGAATCAATGTGTATTTCGGGCAACAGACACACTCGGAATTGGCAGGGTAACGGGACAGATACATGCAGATCAGCCTTGAGGAGGGGTGTTCAGGGTGATTAATGAGGCAGTGCGACAGGGAAGTGGAATGTGGAGAGACAGCAACAAGTCAGAGAAATTTTTTTGGAGTAAAAAAGTTTGAGGGGTATTTCGATTGCACGTGCGTTAGTCAAGTTAAATATGCGTCGTGTTTTATTTAGACAAATTGAGGAGGGTTTATATGTTATGCTGAGTCTAAGTGCGTTCTGTTAGTGATGCTTAGTTTTAAATGTTAAACGCGTTTAAAAATAAATATGCTAGAGATAATATTGGTCGGAAATGAATGATGTAGGGATGCTTGAGTGAGTTATGAGGTTTTATATTATGTGTTTAGTCTCGGTTATTTATAATGTTTATAAAAGTAGTCTTTCTGTAATGAATATAATTGATGCTCCAAATCTAGAATTTCTAAAAAGTTAGTGCTTATAAATGTTAAATTACGACGGATTCTTTTATTTTCCTTTATATCCTAGAAGTTATACTTATGTAGTATAGTATAAAGTATCAGTAGATGTCTAATAATGTGTAAATGACGAATTATTTAGTAAAATTTTTATAAACGTTTTAAGCTGAAAAATTTTTTATTTGAGTGTTGCAGTTATGGTATTATTTAGAAAAAGGGGATTAGAAAAAGAAGAAATTAATTATGAATATTTTTATTCTACATTGATTTTTGAACAAAATTATCTAGGAACTTTTTTTATTTGGCGAATTAATATTATGATCTGTTAGCAGAGTAACTTGAAGGTAACATATTATTATTCAAGTGAAAAGGAATTAAGAAAGCATAGTGTCTTACTTTCATAACATTGAATTTAAAAACTAAATAATCATCTCAGTACTTAGTAATATCCACAAATGATTATCCACGAATTGCTTCCTAGAGAAGTTCATACACAATTCATTACTAATTAACTTTTGAATGCATTGAATTTATACAATAGAACAATATTACGTCTTCTTAAAGAAAGGTATGGATTTGCGGACCCTCAACAAAGAAAATAGCAGTTAGATGTTTGAAAGGTGATAGTTTAAAGGCAATCGTAAGAGAAACCTTAAAAAGTAAATAAATAAATCTGGTACGCCATCATACGTTTAACTGTAACTTCAATCCCGGTCATGCAATGCCTTTACAAAGTGAAATAAACTTCCTTGTCTTACCATACCCTCACTTCCCCCTGAAAACATTTCAACTTAGCTGTAAAATTAATGATTTTCTCAACAATCGTCGACTTCTGTAAGATCAATCCATCTCAATACACACAATGTCCAAACCAAACTCCCTATCAAACCCTAATAAATCCTTGTCAGCACCACCAATCCCCCCCCCCCCAAGTCTCATTACCTCAAAAAATAGACTCTTCTAAATCGATCCTCATTCCAGCGATTTCTCCTCACTGCATAGCTCCTCCATCTCCGTATCTTTCATCTCAGGGAGAGAGAAAAAAAGGTTCCTTTTCAACGGGACCTGCCTCCTTCAGCTCTCTGTCGCGGTGTCACGGGAGCTGAGTGACAGCTTTTAAGAAAAACCGGCGGATTAGAGAAGCCCCGGGAGGTGTATAATTAGAGCCACGCAGGAGGGAAAATAGAGGTGCAATGCGCGTAAACGGTGCCTTGATTGAAGTGCGGGATTTCGGGAGTGGATATGGGATTGTTGGACACGGGAGGAATTGAAGTGAAGAGAGAAGCCGATGTGTTGGTTGTTAGAGGAGGAGGATGTGTTGATGGTAGAGGGTGTTAAAGGATTAAGTGTGGATTTCTGTGTACATACATTGAGAATCCTTAGCGATTTGAGTCTTCTGAGGCGAGGAGAAAAGTCGATGTGTTGCTTAGGAAGGATGTATTTAGGTAGTTAAATGATTTAAGTGCAGATTTCTTAGTGTACCTACTGAGAAAATTTGTACAGAAAGGACATTAGGCTTATCTGCTAAAGCATAAAAAGGGTACGCTGGTTGCTGAAGATAATATTTTTATTTATGTTTAGATGAATAATCGGTTGTTATTCAGATGGAAAAGCGACTTTTTGGGATATAATGGTATCTTAACGTTTCACTCTGCATGTGAGTGGTAACAAGGGAACATAAGAAACTTCTTTGGAGAAATATAGCTTCTTAAATTTATCCCTAGGCTACAATTTTTCAAATTTTTCACGAAGTATCGGCGGTAAAAATTGTTTTAGCCTTCTTATTTATTACTAACAATATTGTTTATTAAAAGTTCATATTTTTGTAAGGATAAAGACACTACTGGGTAGGAACATGCTCAGCACTGAGGGTTTTCTCAGCTAATAAAATCGTTCAAGCTAATAAACTAAACTAAAAAATGATTTTACTTCCTTTAAAATCATCTATAATTAGGTCTTAACAAATTATAACATACATACACGCAAGGTGTGATCATGCAGTAAAACCTCTCAAGTAGTATCCCCAAATAGTTCACACGCTCTCTCAAAACCTGGACGAATATTAATAACTCGAAAGATGATAATGAGGTCAAAAATTGATCGCGACTGCATTTTAGACTTCATTATCCGCCATATGGCTCAACCGCATTATCGTGCACCATCCCTCATTTATTACCATCATCCCAAATGGATAATTAGCCCGAACGCTAATAATAATAACAAAAAAAAAAACAATACGAACCAATCCGATTCGTATTGTTTCTCACTGCAGTCATTAAATCTGATTCATGGCTGCCAGAGAGAGAGAGAGAAATCGTGACCGAAATATTCCTTTTTGCATGACGAATCGGAACGGGGCAAAACCCACGGTAACCCGACACGATTTACCCCGAAGAACGATAAATCGTCCCCCAAACCAGGTTAGGCGATTTTCTAATTAGTTCTGTGAGGTTTTCTTTCAAAATAAATCACCCTCCGCACATTTTCACGCGCTCCTTTAAAACACAATTACTACGACTCAAAACTATTAACATCGAGTCAGGGCTCTCGGGTTCATTAACTACGCTACACGATTTTTCCCCATATATGAGACGATATGTTGATTGTTTTCCTCTTCTTCCTTGGTATCGGTGTCTATTTGTTAGAGGGTTTTTTTTTTTACTCCTCTTCTTGGTTGTTTGGTTGCTTTTGTTTTCCTGACTTCGGAATAACGATATGTTCGGTAAAA
This sequence comes from Tetragnatha montana, assembly GCA_963680715.1. NCBI lineage: Eukaryota > Metazoa > Arthropoda > Arachnida > Araneae > Tetragnathidae > Tetragnatha > Tetragnatha montana. Next base: position 35,683,053 of record OY796685.1, read on the forward strand.
GAATGTGTCAGGTAATTATTTCGCGGTTTGCTCATCGTGTGAGGAGGTGGATAGGACGCCATTTTTGTTCTGGAGGAAAGGCGATGCGATTCTTGCATTGTTGGGTTTCGGGATAATTTGTCTTTTTAAAGCGTCGCAGGTAATGGTTCATTCCAATGAAATTATTCAGCGTTTAGCTCGTTTAACAATTTAAAAGGTACTTATGTCTTTAGTGATTATCGGTTCATTTTGGTAGCACTGAATAGTGTTGTTATTTTAATGAATGTAGATTTTTGGTTGCTGGCTGCCAGATACAAGACGCCTTAAAATAACTTACAGCTCAGACGACAATTGACTAAATATTTTTAGTAATAACCTTTGAAAAATATTGACATACCGCACCTTTTTTCATTGAAATGTAGTAAGTTAGTGTCATACATATTTCCGTCGACAGTGACAGTAATTTTCGAGACTCACTGCTCCGTGCAGTATATTATTTTAATGATCTTTAAAATATATTCGAACTTAAACCAATTAGTATTTTCTTTTTTAAGTTTCAAACAAATACTCTTTCACAAGAGTTGAAAAAACGTTCTTAAAAATCCCACTTGGTATAGTTTTCAGGTATATGACGAGAAAATATTAGATAAATGTTGATAAATATTTTTATTTGTATGAATTATTGATTGCAACTTAAACCTTTATAGGACACTAAGTACAGATGTTTACGTAAAAGAAATCATCAGGATTTTTTCAGGTTTGGCTGTTACTATTTTATTAGATACTGTTTTGTGAAAACCTAATACAAATTTAAATTTTAAATTCTAAATTTGTGCTTAGATTTTTCTTATCTGTGTATTTTTAAGTGATATTTCTTACTAGTATTTGTTATGATGATCTAAATTTATCATTTTCATCCAGAGCCGTTTCCCTCAAAGGAACATAAAGAGTTAACCAATATCGATTTTATTCGTAAGCATACACTCAAGTTCAATATCTCAATTTCTACTATATCACGTAACCTCAGACATGATACAACGGAAACTCATCGATTACATCGGAAGGTATAAACGGATATTGAATAAAGATTAGACTATGATTTCTGAAGCTTTATCCTCAACAAAATTCCGCTTTGTATTACATTATTAACACTGTAAAAACAGACTCCATTTCCCGTTTTGATTTGATATGTTTAGTATCCTCCTGACATTACACAGTGCACCGAATATTAAAGACAGACAAATTATACTTTGCTACACCACAACACATTTCGATTTCCCCACATTACCCCCAAAAAAAATTTATCCCCACATTTCGTTCAATCATCATCGCAACAATCGATTTCATCGACGAAACAATACAAAAAAAAAAGCGACATTAAAACACGAATCATTCGACATTTTTACAACAACCGTTACTTCCATCATCAGGACAAAGATGGTGGGGGGATCTCATCACCCTTACCTCCTTCTCCAGGTAAGTAACCCCGCGTTTTTCCATTTATTTTCACCCGGGAAAAGCGAATTGTTTCCTGTTACCATCATCACATTGTTCACGCGAGGTGTTACCCCCCTCTTCTAAATTACGCAAAATGAGAAGAGGCCCGATTACTTACGGGGATCGAAAATTGTTTCGCGCAGAGAGAGAAGGAGGGATCATTTTTATTTCGGTCCCTCGATCTTTTCGAGGGGGTGGCGATGAGAAGGGACCGTGATGGGGGTCTAATAAGGTGTGGTGTGCGGCGTAAATTGATTTTCGGAGATGGTTTCACTTCTGGGCTCCCCGGTATGATTAAATTCGGAATCGGTTTCTTGCATGACGGTGCGGAGAAATGCTTTTCTGGGCTCGATTTGTATGTGTGATTCTGAGTGGGAATAGTGACACCCCGTGATGAATTATGTACTGAGGTAGGTTTTGGTGGTTGTTTCAGTGTGCGAGAGAAATATTGATTGAATTTTGGGATTATGTACAATTTTTAAAGATTATCTGTGTGAAATGGTTGAAAGGAAAATTTATAATTTGGAATATTTTGTTGCCGTGGTGTTTATTTTATTGTTTTCTTTGAGTAAGCAAACAATTTGTGTGATTTGCTTTTAAATATTTCAGAGCGATAAAATAGTATTGATGTAAATATGTAATGTTACATTAATAGATAGATTGAAGTTATCGGCAATATTAAACATGGAAAGAATATGTTCTCTGTATATGAGCATAAAACTGACGATTCCTTTTAAAACGTACCTATTATTATGTTCGAAACAAACAACTTATTTTGAACGAGGAAATTATTCCGAATTAAAAATAAATGAAATTAGTATTAAAACCTCCATTAAACCTACATTTTGTATTGCATTATTTTGTATTACTTGATAAGGTTACATTAAAAAATATTAATATTTCTACCTAAATTTATCGTTGATAGTAAAATTGTTTCTTATTTAAGCCAAATAGAAGTCTTAGTTAAAAATATCCTAGATTTATTTACACAATCTAGAACTCTATTTCTACATTTAAAAATTTAAAATGCTTTTAACTATTGAATCACTAGTACACAGTTCAAGTATTCACAACAACAAACAAATCGCAAAGAAATAATTTCGTCCATTAAACAGTCAATAAAATAAAACAAATTTAACGTGTGTCAATATTATATGTGCCCACTTTCATTTTACCAACATCCAACACATAAAGCTAAAACACACCAAGAACTTCTTTATACACTTTCACCTATTTCTCTTTAACACGATTCTATCACATCATCTTAACTGTCGCCTTGTTTTGAAATCTTTTGATAGACAATCCAGATTAGCAATGAAAAAACTTCTAGAAAGCATTAAGGGAGTGTAAAAAAAAAAGAAAACTAAAAGTCCTGAAACAAAATGACACGTTAAGGATTCTAATCGCCTCAAACTGTTGTGAGCAATTAGGGGATAAAAGCACTTCCAATCCTCTGGCAGGTCGCATTAGGTGAAGAGCGGATTGACTCCATGTCAAATACATTTATGCGCGCTTTAATGGTTTAGGAAATCATAAAAGTTAGTTTTATGCTTTTGGAAATTTTTAGCTTAGGAGTTACTGATAAAAATGGGTTTATCAATAGCATGTTTGCTTGTTTGTGGTTCGAGTATGGTAATTAATGTTTGTTTATGTTTTCCGAATTTTCCAAGAAAGAAGTTATACGTATAACAAATATAATATGTTAAAGATGTTATAATAAGATATGTTAAATAACAATTTTTTTTCATAACATTAAGAAAATAAATTGTCGACATTTTTTTCTCTCTTGAAACAAATGGACCATGTTTCTTAAAAAAGATAACATTTGAAGAAGAATAATAACCGATTTCAAGTAAAAAAATTCCTAATATTACATAATTCTTGTAATTTAATTATCAACCATAGAAATTGGTCCTACACCTACAACCTACATCGTATTCGGATTGTAAAAAAAATCACGTGTAAATTAAAGTATAATAAAAGTTTGGACTAAAATATACAAAAAATATCTAAATCAGTAAAATAAAATCAATAAACGTTTGTTAAGCTCAATATTAGAAGAAATTAACGCTACCTTAAACTATGATGAGCCTAACCCTCTCTAAACCTTCCAATGATTCTAATTCACCGTTAATGAAATAAGCTCTTCGTAAAAAAAAGAGGCATAAGTTAAACTTTCAGTTCCTCTCGACAAAAAATCTTCATAAAATCCTTCTGAAATCCTAAACCTCCCTTCCTGATTCTAATTATCTCCTTCAAATCAAATCCCCCAAAACGCATTTCCTCATACCTCTTACGAAATACTTTGAGAAACCCCCACAAAAAAATATACATTTCTATTTCCACTTTTCTCATCTCCCCTACTTCTCAACCAAAGAAGAAAAAACATCTTTTTTTCTCTGATGCATCTCTTCTCCCACCGCCGCCGATTCAGCACGGGGTGTAGAGTTCCCTTCGCTCTGCCAAGAGTCTCGGGTGGCTCGTATTGTGGGTGTTGTAGGTAGAGCGAGCGCTACTACTATCTTCTGCCGCCGCTGACAGGTGCTTCGGGGTTGTAATTACACGGAGGGCTCGCTCGATCGCGACGGAACGAATCGGCTGAAGGATCGGCTTGGCTAAAAATATAGGGGGCTATATTTAAATGTGAGATGAGCGTATTGGGAATTCAATAGGGAGAGGAGATGTGGAAAGTTTAAGAGAAAGATACTGGAGAGGGAGTAGAAGGATGTGATGGATGGATGGATGGATGGATGGGGAGAGAGAATGATATGGTTTGGAAGTAATGCAGAAGAAGGTTGAAGAAGGATTATTAGAGATGAGGAGGTTTGTAAGGATCACTCCTGAATTAAAATATATGTAAGTGTATTGGGAACTCAAATAATGGGGAGAGAATAATTGAGGATTTGAGAGAAAGATACAAATACTAAAGAGAGATGTGTGATAAAAAAGGAAGGAAAAAGGAATTGGAGAGAGAAAAGAAGGATGTGATAGATGGATAGATAGGGAGAGAGAAAAAGAGATGGTTTTGAAGGAATGCAGAAGAAGATTGAAGAAGGATTATTAGAGATGAGAAGATTTGTTAGGATCACTCCTGAATACAAAATAAGGAGATGTTTAAGTGGTTGGACAGTTGAGATAAAGGATTGTGATTTAAAAGAATAAAGGGGTATAAACACTAGGAGGATTAGCATAAGAGAAATTGAAAGAGAGTGAAAAATATTGAAGGAGGGTGAAAGGAATAGGAATTAAAAAGGAGAAGGAAAGAGAAAGAAGAGAGAGGGAGGAAGAGATTGAAGAGGAAAAAACTCGAAGAAGCGAGAATGATGTGTCTAATTGATAATGAATAGAACTTGTAATAGTGATCAACAGTTCTTTTACTGTTGCAATGTATTGAATTAAAACATTGTGTGTTTAGGCATTATTTATTGCCTTCAAAATGGTGATTAAAACTTGGAAAAGTTAGAATGTGTGTCTTAAGGAAATGTTTTTGAAAGATTATTAACCGATAGATGTTTTTACACATTGAATTTGGAATAACAGAAATGAAGACACACAGATGGGGTAACTGCATCAAATAAAAGCAAAAAAAAAAACTTCAAAGACATTTCAACGGCAACAAGTTTGAAAACAAAGACCCCAACTCCTTACTGTTACCCAACATCCCCACAGAAAAAAAAACTCGAGTCACCGACAAAACAAAACCAAAGAGAAAACACAACCTCTTCTTCCAGAACTTGATCGATCAGGAGGCTTAAATGAATAATGAGCTCGCTCTCTGATAACCATCGCAACCGAGACACCATACTAAACACCTTTAAAAAAATATATAGAGGATGCAATAGAAGATAAACACAAATAAGACCCCAAAAAACTCCCACCCAAAACAATAAATCATCCCCCAACCCGGCCTATGTCACTCGTGTGTGAATTTACACGCCTTCCGTATGGTATTTTCAATGGGGGCTTTGGCACCACCCTCAACCCCCCCTCCCCCACCCCGGTCAATAGCACAGACACGCAATTGCCGCATTCATCCAATCAGATCCATCTGTTCGCCCAACACCTGTGATTGGATGGAGGTTAATTAATTTCCACGCTTGATTTAGCTGGTGGGGTCTTCCAGCGTGGTGAAAAAAGTCGCATGCAAAGCGCTGATTTGGACCTTAGGTTTTTTTTATTATTTAAGGACTATCTGAGGGGAGATTAATGTTTTTATTTATGAGGTGGACTCCTGGAGGGGAGAGGTACTTAGTGCCTTCTGTTGTTGGTCTGGACAGGGTTTATAGACATGCAATGTATGAAGTGAAGCTTATATTTGGTTATTGGACAGTTAAGAATTGTCCAATTTGTCTCGTTTGTAATTCGTTTAAAATATTTATGAATTTACAATGGCTATTGAGTATTGATATTCACTTAGATGGGATATTCAATATATTTTTAGACCAAGAAGTGTTCTGGAAGAATAATTGGCGAATTAAGGGAAGGGTTTGGGGACTGAACCCCTTTCTCCAGAATTAAACCATTTTCTATAGGTGTAGGTAACTTAAATAAAAGAGACCACCAAAAAGTTCGTATTATTCAAAACTTTTAGTTAGTTAAGTAAATAGTTCAATTCATAGAAAGTTCGAGTAATGAAAAGAAATCTTGAAGCAGTGATCCAGGACATCGAAATAAAGATGTTAGAGTTATACAAGTTTCACAATTTTATCTCTTCATTTTCATGAAGAAAAGTAACAATAAGTTATTAAAACAACTTTGTTGATCCGATAAATTTGAAAATTAGTCTCAATCTTTGTCTTTCAACGCGATACAAGTATCATTAACAAGCTCATCTTTAAATGAAATAAGTAGAATACTATACTATTTGAACTTTTAATCGACCCGCTTATAAAACGTATCCATGGAATTTATTCAATGTCCACTTTTAACGTGGCCTATTCACAAATACCTAAACCATTTGTCATAAACACTCACTTCCAATTACAAATAAAATGTATAAATTCAAGCTTTAGCTAAAAATTTTTGTCACTTAAAAAATAAAATTTAAATTTTATTCTTCTTCTGGTATTAGCAGTTGTAATTTCAGTAGAATTAACTTAAACATGCTAAACGAAAATAAGTCCCGTACTACATCAGAGAAATCAATTCGCACCACTTTAAAGAAAAGGACACCAACATGCACACAAAGTATTCCAGAGATAAGAGACATCCCTCACCCCCATTCTAACCACCTCTCCCAAAACCGCATAAAACATCCATCTCCGAAAACCGACCTACACCCACCTTAAACTCCTTAACATTAATTTGTAATTGATCCCTCAAACAAAAAAAAAACCAAAAAGCGAAAAGTAGAACGATGAATGGATGCCTCCCCAATATTATGGATAATTCAGGGCCCTTAAACTCGCTTTCCCTGCCTGTCACGCGAAGGTGAGGAGGAGAAAAACGAACCGTCAACCTCTCCCTTTTAAAACTTGAGGAGGAGGTAACTCCTCCTCAAACTAATGGGGAAGTATTTTGGAAACTATCATCACTCCCGAATCGGCCTCCATAAATGTTTGATTTGCACGAGATCACGTCAGGTCCTTTTGTGCGCGAGTCAGGGATGAGTTGAGGTGCTTAATTGCTTTCTGTTTGGTTGTTGTTGTTGTTGTGTAATGAGTGTTGAGGCTGATAAATGAAGTATTGATTGGATTGAGTTTTTTTATGGGGTGTTTTTTTATCGATTGTGCAGGGTGAAGGGGTTGTTTTTGTGTGGTGTAGTGGAAAAAATGTGTTTTATTTTTTTTTTTTTGTGAATTTTTAATAAACATTTTTTTTAGGGTTAATGAATTGGATTCTGATTTAGTAGTTCTTGAATAAGGGTACTAAGAAAATGTTTTTAATCAGATGACAGGGATTCTGAGGGGTTGGTTGTATGGGAAACGATGATATTCTTGATAAACTTCCTTTTTTTGATAAAGAAACAACTTTTTATAACTATGTATACCTAGCTATGCAAACTTATTTAAGAAATTAATTATAGTCAATCTGTAGACATTAGTTATTTTAATATATAGACATGTTTAATAATATACTAAATAATAATTCGTGTGGGGTTTTCTACAAATAACTATCAAAATTCATAACAATAATCTATAGAATTTAACTTTTAAGACGTGAAGCTATAAGCCTGTTATATCCCAAAAATAAAACTTAGCAGTTTTGTCTGATGTTCACTTCCTCAACATTTGCAGATACTCTGTAAAGAATAGCACATCTAACAAAACACTTAACACACTGGTATTACTTTTAACAAAAGTTATTGAGCTCAAAATCATACACATAGAAAAAAATCTAAACTTTTGCGATATCCCACAAATGCACGCTAAGAAATTTGTATTCCATATGACTCAACACACAAGGTACACGTAACAGATATTATGCTACTGGTTTTTAACCCTGTGGCTATATCCACCTTTCCTCCACAAGTTTTACTAAAGAAACGATCAATTGAATTGCAAATAAACTACCTAAAAGTAACACTTTCGAAAGTCAGACTGAACTAAATATGCTTCTACATAACTCTTCTTTCAGCCCGTTGTATATGAGTGCCAAAACCGCTTTCTTAAATAATTTCTCCAGAAGCTAGAGTTTGTTTAAAATGTTAATACCGTTGAGGGAGCTTAAAACTCACTTGGTGCCGTGCTGTGCCTGAAAGTGCAACGACTCAACATAAATATTCAGTGGCTATGTTGTAGACTTTCTTTAAACTGGTATTCTAAATTTTAAGGAGTGTTTCACTTAACACTTATTTATGGAACGTTTTCTCTGAAAACGGGAATGATATTTTTTTTTTGGAGATGGTAAATCACAGTAGTTGAATCGTGTGGGTTCTTCAAAATTTATACAATAATCTAAACATGAAATGAAGGGATCATGATTAAAGTAAAATATTTGGGAGGTAAACATTATATCCGAAAATATTTCAAAACATTAAAATCACACAATTAAGTTTTTAGTAGTCAAATGGAAGAAGTGAAATATAAAGCATTTTTAAGTACAAAGTAATATTTAATATGTAAATATTTTAAAACACATAGCCACAAGAAAAAAAAAACACTCTAAAAATTAAAATGAAACTTTCAAAGTTATTATTAATTGTAGAAGCATCAAATAATGTATTTATAAAATAATTTCATTTGTAACTTCTACTCAACAAGCCAAGTTATGTTACTAAAATTTTATATAGGGTTAGTTATTAAATTTTTACTATAGTGCATTACTTCAGAACTTTTAAGAGATAATTCTAAAATATATCATTTTGTTACTTAACATTGGTAATATACCTGTTAAAGTGTCTTTTATAGTTAAAAACATCGACAAACAGAAATCTATTCAGTAACACTTTTTTTTTATAAATGCCTTGTTTCGTCTATTTAGGAGTATTTAAATCCTTGGTTTGTTATCAGTTTAGGTAGCTAGGTATTTCTTATAGCTGTATGTTCTATATCTTTCTTATGTATTGAAAATTTTAATGAGACAAAGATGAACTAAAAACTACATTGTAAAACATTGTAATTAATTCTACAATTTTGCCTACACTAATTTATTTTATAGAGAATTATTTGACATCTAATGCTAATTTTCTTTTGTTATAACCTATAAGCCCAGCTGTATCCATTGAAGGAATGTTTTGATATGATTTTATTTTTTCTGTTGAAAGTTTACTTACAAAAGTTTCTCCCAATTTTTGAAGGAATGTTTTGATATGATTTTATTTTTTCTGTTGAAAGTTTACTTACAAAAGTTTCTCCCAATTTTCGTGAAAATAACATTTTCCTGTTCTGACTTTGTAAAGTATCTCAAGTGAAAGTAATCTTCTGTGGAGTCATTTCAAAACCAAATCCAAAATTACCTTTAATAGAACATTTACAGAATTTACAGAATTACAGAATTACCTTTAATAGAATTTTTAAAGAAATTAAGGTCGGTTAGGACAAAGGGTAAAGGCACCTGTTTAGTACCCTAGTCATATCTCTTAATCACTTAACGTCCCACTTTCTCTTAACTAAAAATATAAATCACCTTTCAACAGCTATCACACGTAAAAATTCTCGTCACATCACAAAAAGGCTCTCATCAACCCTGTTAGCATTAGCCTCCACCTCTAAACATCAATTACCCAACCGAACAGGAAATTGCACCTTGCGAGACGCTTCACGAGGTGTTAGAAAAGGTGTTACCCACACCTCGCTCCTCACGCAAGAACCCGCTCCATCAGCCTCGACGAAAGCCAATTTTTAATCAAACTTCGGACGGAGATTTCTTCGGTGACAGTCGCACGCACACGTCGTCGTAAGTGACACGTCACCGTGTCGTGAGCTACCGTCGCGAGATAATTGAGGAAATTAACGCACGGGGTGACGCGAAAGCGGCCATGCGGGACGTGTTTTGGGACGTGTGTATGTTTTTTTGAAGGTATATAAAGGGTTGAGTTCTGTTTTTGGGGGAGATTGTTACATGTGTGTCTTTGGTAATGCCTTGGGTTGGATGGATGTTTTTGATGGAAGGTGATTTTGGATGTTGATTGTGATAATGGTGATTGTTTGTGATGTCGCTGGAGGTTTTTTTCGAGTTGTTTTCGTTTTGTATGCGTTGTACGTTAAGAGTTCGTGGAGATTTGGAAAACTTTGAAAGTGTGTTAACAAATCACGCTTTCATTGCATTGCCTGTAGCAATTTTATTTGCTGGGTTTAAAAGGTTAACAACACACTGCACTAAAGACAATGTATCAATTGAGTAATTTTATTTATTTCTGATCTGTCTTATCTTTATTAAATTATTCTTATTTATTATTTATTCTTATCTTTTATTAAAGGATCACAATAATCATATTGTTGTTTGTATATTCAGTCTTGTCATCTGAATACCACGACTGGGCTTCTCACTGTGTTTTTGATAAACTCAAAGCTACCGATTTGCAATGCTCAAGGTAACAGTAACGTAGTGAATAATTATAAGTTAAATTTTATGAACCTATTAATGAAATAAAATAATTAAAACATATTCTACTTTTAGAAAATAAAAGTTTTCATACAACTCCCTTTCATTTAACAACAATGTTCCAATTTTCTAAATTAACCCTGGTAATTTTTCATGGCGTACTTTTCAAAAGGAATTTATGGTGTTTTTTTCTAACTTAAACATTGATTTGATGGAAATAGTAAAGGAAATGTAAATTATACTTGAAAACAAAAGATACGATTTGTACAAAAGAATGCAAGAGATTCATTTCCTTCTAACTTTTCCCAACATTTGTTTATATAATCACAACAAATAGCTTCTGTTTAAAAATCAAGAACCCCTTTTTATAGGGAGGTTGAATAAGTTTCTGCTCAATACCAGCTAAACAGTTGGTGACATCCAATTTCCATGATGTCTCAACTAGTCGAATGATTTAGACGCCACTTCATCACTAAACATAGCCCTCTCTACCCCTCTCATCCCCAAAAATAATGCATCGGAGTTACCTAAGCCCCAGATAGCATCTGTGCCTCAAGCTCACAGTAGCTGACTTATCTGCCGCGAGCATCGCACCGAACTTCTGTGTCTTTCTCATGTGGCGATTCATCAACAAGAACTGCTATCTGCACCAGAGATCATGCTAGAGATAATGGATTGGTATAAACAGCTTCCGAAGTTTGTATTACCTAGCTGTGGAAGCCCCTGATCATACGTTCTTGATGCCGTTTCTACAACGTTCATTTGCAGTAGAGGGGTGTCGTTGATGTGATTAACTAGTATAACTTTGCTCGGCTGTCTTTGAAGAAAAAATAGCGTTTGTGGATGTTGTGTGGATTTTTTTTTTTTGGAATCGAGAGAGGAATGTGTAGGGAGGAAGATGAGGAGGGAGTTTTTTCCGGAGGGAGGAGGGATTTAGATGGAAGGGATACGGAATTTTGTGTTTGAGAGAGATGGATGGAACGAGGATCTAATTTTAGGGATTCTAATTTTCAAATTTTGCTTTTTTTTCTTCTTTGATGGTTGATATGGAATAACTTTCATAACAGGCTCTATGCGTGTTTGAAGGAAGTTGGAAAGGTAATATTTTCTTAGCATTGGAAATATTTTTACCCGGTAAAACTTAGAATTATTGTTTTACAAAATTTGAAAATAATTTTTATGCAAAGGGAAATATCACAGTTATTTAAGATTAGAGGTCCATATGCATATTTTTGTGTTCTTGGGATTAACGAAATCAAATTTATCTGTCTTTGTATGATACAGAAATGTTTAGCTGCTTGTAATAAGAATGTCGATGATGGAAATGTTTTGAAAAATTACGATTTGAATGTATTAATAAATCTAATAAACAAGAAAATTATAATAATTTATCAATCAATATTTGAGATGTATTAGTTTTCGTATGCTGAAATCATTTAATTAAGATCTATCAGACTAAAATTATTATAAAAATTAAATTACACAAAGTGACACAAAAGTTATACAGTAGAATAGGGCCGAAAACACCCTTTGATGGTATACTTTTACCATAATTTTAAATAGATAATTTAGTTTAAACCAACTTGAAATAATTAACTATAAAAAAGTATTTTACACGTTTCGTTTCAAAAATATGATTAAAACTACTTTAATTAAACATATAAAAAAACTAGAATGTCAGTTTTGCAACAAATTTATTAGGTTGGTTTTGCTGCCAGAAATGTGCTATTACTGAAAAACAAGTTTTACATGCATGAAATGCATAGTTAAAAAAATAACACAAGGGCTCGATTTTCTGATCTTACTGTATTTATTCTTACAAAAAGGCTTCGTTATGATTTAAAATCAGCTTTTTAAAAATTTAAACTTATTTTCCCCTTTTCAAACACTTGGTTGAAACTACTTTAACTAACCATACCAACAAAATATCTATGATTTCAGTTTCAACCCCCTAAATTTATAAAGTTGTTTTTACTGCCACAAATGTGTTATTACAGAAAAACGAGTTTTACATGCATTAAATGCACAGTTAAAAAAATAACACAAGGGATCAATTTTTCTAATCCTTCTATTTTTCTTTAAAAAAAAGTTTTCCACACGATTCAAACTCAAGTTTTTAAATTTTAAACTTATTTTCCACCTTTCAAGCGCATGTTTAAAACTAATTTAACTAACCCTACCAAGAAAGTAACTGATTTCAGTTGAATTTGTTTTTGCTGAAACAAATGTGTTACGTATTACGATAAAAATGGTTTTACATGCATCAAATGCGTAGTTAAAAATAATACAACAGCTCAATTTTCTAATCCTCATTTTTTTTCTTCTGAGAAAAAAGCTTCCTAATTCAAACTGAACTTTTAAAAATTTTACAATTATTTCCCACTGTTTCAAACACATAGTTAAAACTATCATAATTAACCATACCAATAATATTAAAAGGATTCCAGTATTTCCCACTGAAAGTTTAAAAGGTTGTTTTTGCTGCCACAAATGTGATAATGCAGGAAAAACGGTTTTACATGCATCAAATGCATAGTTAAAAAAAGAACACAAGGGCTAAATTTTTTAATCCTTATTTTTATTCTTGTAACACAAGGCTCCCTTGTGTTAAAAACTCAACTTTTAAAAATTTCAAATTTATTAACCACATTTTAACAATGTCTTAATTCTCAAACTTCTTTAAACCATTTCATCCCACAACTATCACTTTCAAAACCTCAAAAACCTCTCAAAAGAATAATTTCCAGCTTTCACAAACCACCAAGACTTTCCTCAGCCTAATCACAAGTTACTAAATTACCCATTTCGCCTTTCAGTCTTCTCCCACAAACTAGACCTTTGTTTTCTTTGTAAAAAAAGCATCCTAATAATGGCATCGTCCAGAGAATGGATTTTATTGGCGGGCCGGTTTGACTGACGTGTCGGTCCCGCCCCCTCAAGTGCGCCAAAGGAAAAGAGCACGATGACAGTCCTGAGAAAAGAGTCAGGCTGGGCCCGTGAAACCATTGTTTGGCTTTAGCCGGCCACAATGGAGCCTAATTCCCAGCTTCCGTTTGAGAAAGGTAATTGGCGGAATCTTTGAGCAAAGATAATTGCGCAATCTGGCTCAATTATTTTCCTTGGGGATGAGGTTAAAGCAATCTTAATTTTGGAAATGGTATACTAACAATGTAACTGGTATACGACGTACACATTGTGAAACGAAATTATTGTTTCCTTAATTTATGTTTTCCTGTAAACTGAATATATTCTCTAAATTGTTAAATCTTCAGGTACACCTATTCAATTGAAAATAGTTGTATTTTTATGAAGATATCGGGATATAGAATCCAAATTTATCTGTGGCATAAATGACATCTGACAAAAGCATTAAACACTTTTGACAAATCATGAAATAAATGTATGTAAATTGTCATCTGATAAATGACACAAATTTTTATAAAAGTGTGTCTCTTTACTGCTTGTTTTAGGAAAGTACTCTTGTCAAAATGTATGTTAAATTTTAATTTATTTTCTTTTTATTTCGCAAGTACTACCTAATTTTAGGTATAAAATATTATAATTTTAATTTTTAAAAAAACTTTGTTCACGATAGATAGCTAAACAAAATAATAATGAAAAAACTAAATTTCTTCCCCCTTACACTTAGTACATGAATATTAACACTGATAAAGTAGGGTCAATGTGGGAAAATGTAATCTGAGAGGTACTTCTTAAAAATCATGAGTTGTGTAGACATTATTTAAAAATTTAATTTCTTTGATCAATAAAGGTTCTCTTCTTATTAACTAAAGAGTTTTTTTTTTTCGGAATTTTTATTGTGATCATAGTTTATGAGGGATTATAGAAATTGATCATACCTAGTTTACATTTGCTCCTTTGTTTATACAATTTTTACAACGACTCCTTTTTACAAAACCTTCATTAATCTTTTGTATTGATTCTTTTGAAATGATCAATTGGTTATGAATCGAAGCATTTTTAATAGATTTTTGAAGAATATTTATGCTCTTTTAGTGAAACGCTCGAAGTTGTTAGAGAATAGCGAGTGGGATAATTAAAACACATATTCTAAAAAATATGTTTTAAAATATATAGGGGCTTACATAAAAATCTAAACACCGAAAATAAATTTCATCCGTTGAAGAGATTTTATCTTAAAGAATTGTGTCTTCACTGAATTAGATTACACCGAACAAAGGGAATCTTATAAAAAGGAAGCTCTCTAAAAAACGTGTTGATTTAGCAAATAAATTTATTTATATTGATGCAGACTTCGTAGTCAGACTACAGATAAATCGTAATTGATACAAGTTAGAGTTTTTGCACGTGATACGATTTCTCTATAGTCTGACTACAGAGTCTTTATCCATATAAAAGGATTTCTCCGCACAAATAACAGGGGTTTTCTGGTAACATAGCTGAACGGATATTTTTAGAAATCTACAACATGCGTTTTGTGGAGTATGATTGAATTCCCTCAATTAATGAATTTAGAAGTAAATTTAATGTTAAATAAAATTAAGAGGAGCTAAACCCTATACACAAAACTGAAATTTAAACTTAAATTAACATTTTTCCATTTTTATAAACTTATTCAGTCCTAGCCGCCCCAAATTTTCCATAGGATTCAATGATAATCTTGAGAAGCTTAGGATTTAATGGGTTAAAACGAAATAACACCATGTTTATTCTTCGTGAAAATTACTTAATGCATCTCAGCACTAGAGAGTCTCGTTACCTCAGTTCCAGTTCTCCGGCTCTAGTGTTCGCAACAGAAACACTTATCACAACTCTAAATTTCCCCCCTCAACTCCAGTATAAACTACAGAAAACGAGACCATACCCTCTCTCTCCCAAATATCATCTCATCCTCCTCATCATCTCTCCTCAAAACAACACGATCCCGAACCATCTCTCAAACCCGAAAACGAACCCACCTTCCTGAAAAGCCACATCCTCGCCGCAAAACGAGATCCTTAATTAAGCAGGGGCAGCAGCAGCACCCACGTCCCTAAACACTCACTTACATCGCACCGCTTAAGCGAACGCGGCGCGGCTAATATCTGAGGGGGCCTATTTTCGGAAAGGTATCCTCGCTACCTTTTTTTCCCTTCCTTCCGCCTCAACAAGAATAATTACTCAGCTCGGAAAGACCTCGGGACCCCCGTCCTTATCTGCCGGAGGTAATGTTCTGTGAAGCGATTATCTTTATTTAAAGTAATATTCCTCCGGCTTCATAAATTTCAGACGGTGGTGGGTGCTTTTATCCGCGGGGGTAAGTAAGCCGCGTCGAGTTACGCGGAGGGCGATGATCCGCGAGTTAAGCGCCTCTTCGCGGATTGTGAAGCTGGTGGTGATTAGGGTTGAGGTGCACGTGTGATGTGAAAGTTGTTTTTTATGTAGATTAGTATCTCCAAACAGTAAGAAAAAATTGATTTTTAAAAAATTAGAAAAAATCCTGGCTTGTAGAATTGATGGAAATATATTGTGCGATGTGCTAGAGAGTTAGTCGAAGAGTTGAGGTAAACAGAGAACTATGAACCTAGAGTTAAACGCCTCGGATTATGAAGCTGATGGTGATTACGGTTGAGGTGCATGTGATATGAAAGCTGTTTTTTTATGTAAAGTAGTATCTCGGAACAGTAAGAAAAAAATTAATTTAAAAAACAAATCAGGAAAAAGCCTGAATTCGAGGTATACTGGAGAGTTAGTGGAAGAGTTGTCGTAAACAGAGAACGATGAACCTAGAGTTAAACGACTCGAATCATGAATGGTTGAGGTGTATGTGATGTGAAAGCTGTTTTTTTACTTTAGTAATAGCAAAGTAGTATCTCGGGACAGTAAGAACACATATAATTTTTAAAAAATCAGGAAAAAGCCTGGCTCGTTGAACAGTTGGGAACTATATTATGAGAGGTATTGGAGAGTTAGTCGAAGAGTTGAGGTAAACAGAGAACGATGAACCTAGAGTTACACGACTCAGATCATAAATGGTTGAGGTAAATGTGATGTGAAAGCTGTTTTTTATGTAAAGTAGTATCTCCAAACAGTTAGAAAAAATTAACTTAGGGAAAAGCCTGGCTTGTGGAAATATACTATGCGAGGTATTGGAGAGTTAGTCGAAGAGTTGAGGTAAACAGAGAACGATGAACCTAGAGTTACACGACTCGCATCATGAAAGATTGAGGTGTATGTGATGGGTAAGCTGTTTTTATACTTATGTAAAGAGGTATCTTGAGAGAGTCAGTAAAAATTAAAATTTTAAAAATCAAGGAATAAACTTGGCTTGTATAGAACAGTTAGAAATATATTACATCACGAGGTATAATAGATTGGAGAGTTATAGAAGAGTTTGAAGTAAATAGAAAACGACGACTCAAGAGTTCCAATACCTTAGTATAGCACTGCTCATACCAAATATGCCAAGTTTACTTAAATTTTATTTATATCCTATAAGGGAATACATTTACATGTATATCCTATAAGGGAATAAGTTCAAAAACAAAGTTTTGAGACAATAAAAAAAACCTGTATTTTCGTTTTATAACCACCATATTTTTATTGGAAATTGGAATTTTTTCCCACTCTATTAGCTGCATCAATGATGATAATTTAGAAGGGGGTAAAAATTCTGAAGAGAAAAAATAATTCCGTCCCTAATGGGTTAATTTATATTCAGCTGTCCATAAGAATATTTTTATAATGAAGATAGTTTTACGCATTATATTGTTTTACTTTACAAAAAATAGAGATATTTTAAAAGAAAGTTTAAGGTCTTTATCACAGTTTTTTAAATACGCACGAGAAATATTACTCAGACTTAAGACTTCGAATTTCACGATAAGATAGTTTAGTTTACAAACTTGAAAATCAGTCCCATTTGAAGGTGACCTTATCACATACTTCAAAACTTTTAAAGTAAGTAACCCTCATGTCTCTCCTCATACGTCCTCCTCAATAACGATGTCAAAAAATCAATGCTTCAAAATTTCGAACAAGGATTCTTCAACGTCCCAGCCCTCAGTTTAAGAGACATTTCGGTATGCTTTATAAATAAAAACAGTCGCAAGCGCTAAATGCTCGGAAAAAAGATAATCTCATTAATTGAGTTGGAGGGCTGGCTTCCCTTAACTTTTGGTTTTCCGCCAGCACTTAAGTAGAAGAAAAAATTCCGCTCATTAAGCTGTGTTACGTATTTAGATCCTGCTCCAGCCCGTCATCTTGTTTGGGAGAGGGAGATGAACAAAATGTCGGGGAGGGAGAGAGAACCACAAAAGAGAAAGATTGAGCGAGTGATAGAAAAGGGCGTGGTGCGAGTTAGGTTTGTTTTGTGATTCAAGATGGAACAACAAAGTGGGAATGTAATATTCAGGAGAAGGTTTTGATTTAATACGTTGGTTGGAAAGGAATTTGGAGGTGGACCCCGTAATGTTATTTTTCAAGTCCCGAAATTACCAGTCTAGTGCAGCTTTTTGCACTGCTATTAGTTGAAAATCAATATCGTATCTCTTCATACCGATTCAACCTGAAGATATTAGAAGACGTAGATACTGAAGATAGTAGACTGGGATAGAAACTTGGGATACTATCTAAGTTTTGTGATGTTCATTTAAATTTAAACCTTTCCTTACAGTAATCATCAGCATTGCAAGCGGTTTTATACGAGACTGCAACGTTACTTGACCCTGGAGAAACGAAACAAAGTAGTTCCCAGCGCGGTGTCTGAACTTTAAGTGAAATTAAGAACGTTAGTTTAATTACATGATTAGTTTGCGTCTTTTTGTCACCATTTGCGTACCGAAACCGCCCCAGCAGGCTTTCTGTTTACGCAGTTTTCCTTCCGCATAATTTTTTACTTTTTAATAAATTTGAAGTATGAAAAAACTTGATTTTGAGATTGAAACTTGAAAAAAAACTGAGATTTAAAAAAAATTAAGTATAAGGATCGGTTTTTATTGAACTAAACGTTATGTAGTAGTAAATACATTTATTACTTATGTAGTTAAAACAATATTTCTGATATTGCTTGATGTAATTAACTGTCCCAGCCAGATCCAAAAAATATTATTAATATAGTTAATATTATATTATATTGAATTTAAACACTTATACTATTTTAATATTTAATTTCCATGCTTCCCCTGCCAATATTTTTAATACATTTGAAAATTACTTATTTAGAAAAGTTCTGGAGAAAGACAGACCTTTGAACACTATTTTCACTATCGTAAATCATTCAGCAATAAAAGGAAGAAAAATTTAAAAGCATTTTAGAATGCAATAAAAATAATTTACTTTGTTATGTTTTTCTGATAATCATTTAAAGATTTTGTATTTAAAAGTTACAATCAAATTATTCCGGGATTGCTTTATTGCTAACCAACACGTATTTTTAGGTGAGTATGTTTTGACAATTTTGGCACACGGGACTAAAAAAGTAATTACTTTTATCTGAAGGGTTTGAAAGTGTAGTGAAACAATTCTACGCTTTTGTGTAATTCTTTTCATGAGTCTGTTTCATTTTATCATTATGTTTACATCTTCCTAAAATACTTATCACTGCAAAAATATTCAAATTAAAGTATGAAATTTCTTAAAAAGTTAAATGTTTTTAAGTTTGAGAAAAGTTCTTTGTTAGCATAAAATTTGTTCAATTTTTATTAATTTAGTTAATGTATAAGTAATTGATATTTTCTTATGTATCAATTTTAAAAAATTTTATTCCATTAATTTATAATCTATTGATTCCATTGATCTAAATATTTAATCAGTAACTGTTAAATAATTAACAAATTCTAACACGAAACCTCACTTATAGTATGAACCGCGCATGTAAATCTTTAGGAACTACCTAAATAAAATTTATGATGTTCTTAATTAATAAAAACGATAAAAGGTAGAAAGTTTTATAAGTATAATTAATTACACTTATTAATCAAATTTTCTAAGAGTTTTTCTTTTAATTAAGAATGTATTACTTTACTCTGCTAAATTTAAGATTAAATTAAAGGGTTTTATTTGTAGATTCTAATTATATGTAGATTTAAAACTATATCTTCCTTGGCTAATAAATATTTTTCTATACATTATCTATGTTTAATAAATATTTTGATTCTAGTATGAAATCATAATTAAACATACAAATTAAACAAAACAGTTCATAAACAACAGGAGAGTGATTTCCTCCCCTATAACTGTTAATAACTCAGGTGTTTACATCAGGTTAAGCTATTGGCACCTTTAACAAGACTCGTTATTTTTATTTGTATTTACTTTAAACTTTTAGTTCCTTATTATGATGCTTATTTAAAACTTAACACTTTCAACTTAGCTTCAATAATGACATTTAAACACAAACTTGACTTACTCAACAGACCACCAACCAATACATTAGTTTTGGAAATGCATTTTAATCATTCAAATTAAATCTAATGAATTACGTTTTGATAACACTCGTTAGCATCATGAAAAACCCCGACACGGTTTCATTAATTTTATTACCATTATGCGCGAAACACAGAAACTAACTTATTTTCTAAGTAAGGGTTATACATTTTGTTTAAATGCTATCTACTCTATTTATTTTAGACACTTATTTGTGAAAGAAACTTAAAACTTAAGTTAGAATAAGAATTTGGATGATAAGAAAAACAAATATTGTGTTTGTGATAATAAAAAACGATACTTTCTCAACTTATCTACACTTTTATTTAATAGTGTTATTCCGAAAATAAGTGTTCCACAGGAAGTATGTGTATGCTTGACTTTTAACCCCCCTTTATGAACGCTATAAACTACTATCCATATTGTTAATAATTTTTTTTCTAAATTAACTAATTTATTAGTTGGGAAAATGTCTCATGTTTATATTTTAACAAATAAGTTTTTAAAAATTATGATAGAAAACTGCAACAAATGAATAAAAGGAACAATAATACAGGAGTATTCGCGTTTAATATTGTAGCTATACCTTAAAACAAGTCAATGGACATTTGGACAAACTTTAATCGATATGCTTATTATTGTTAAAAAAATTATATTAAATTAACTACTAATAACTCCTTTCTCAAAGCTTATTTTACTGCGGAGTGTTCTAAGCTTTAAGAACTTACTATTTTATCAGTTCATACAATTAGTTATTTCAACAATAAGCTTCTTGTCTGTTGTGAAAGGGAAAACGCTAAAACCTTCATCTTTTGGGAAGGAATTGATCAACTAATAAAACGGTTAGCATAAAAAATGGACAAGGCACTTATACTTTTAAATAAAATAGATAGGTACAAAAAAGTTGTTTTCGATTATTTAAACGGTGTGCACTTTTTATTCAATTGACGAAAACTCATGGAAAAACTAAGAAATCCTATAGCCTATATCCTTTAGCCCAATAGCATATTGTTTTCGAATGAGTAATTATATACTCATGTACTTTAATCTGTCATTAATTTCACAAATTTTTCTGTATTGTATTAAGTTAAAAATTGTTTTAAAATATTAATGATTTTAAAAATGTGAAAATTTGCAAATGAAAATGACAAGACCCAAAAGAGAGAATATCAGTTTTAACCATTAATATGGTAGTTATATTGTTAAAAGTTGAAAAAGAGATATAAGATTTCCATCTGATGAAAATCTAAGCTGTTAAAATATTTTATCATTTTTCCACTTTGCAGTTAACACACAGAAATAAATAAAAAAGGCTGATCTACCCCTAAAGGTTTTTGAAGCCACGAGACAGGTTTATATAAATGTTATGTTTTTTGTTAAACGTCTGATCCAATTTTTTTATTTAAGTGACTTTTTAACTTTATAAAAGAAAAACTACAACTGATATTCGTATTAAAGTTTGATAAGAAAGTTAAGAAGCAGTAGAAGGTATCAACTTCTTATCAATCTTCAACTTCTAATAAAAGTTAAATAAACTTTTTCAATTTTCGCTTTTACTGAATGTTTCATAGAATGTAAGTATAAAAATATTTTTGGATTTAATTTAAGTAAATTATCGAAGTAAAGTTTTTTTTATACGGTTAATTTATTGGAGATTTTACCTAAAATTTAGATATTATTTATTTATAGATGCATTATAAAAGTTTGCTACTTGCCATAATTAAAATTTATAAGTATAATAGTGTTGCTTATATTTTAAAATTATAAAAATTTTCTCCATAATTTAGTAATGATATCTCTAAACATAAAAGTACATTTTAAAACTGTATATAAGTGAATTTTTATTGCATGCATTTATAAGTTTTGATAAAGACAATTTAAAGTACCCCTAAAATCATTACACAAACGAAACAAATTGGAGTTATGAAGGGAATTATTCAAATAAAAAATACTGTTATGAAAAGAAACATTGACTGAAAATTCTTTGGGGAAAAAGTAATAATTGCTAACCATAGTGCATTAGGTAAAAGAAAAACAACCATCAATCAGTTTATTATAAACACAGGTATTACTTTTCACCATTTTTAATATACGTGGTCAACTTTTTTGACCTTGTCGTGTTCTATTATAACAAAATATGCCAAGCTAAAAGCTAATTAAGTTATTAAAAGCAACTTGAAAATTGGGATTTCTACTTACATCTAACTCTCTAAACTCAAACATCCCAACTTTTTAACAATGCAGTTATTTTTTGTACAGTTTGGAAAAGTTTATGAGGGGTAAATGAGCTATTATATTCTTTATGAAAGCTGTGCCCAGATCTTTACTCAAACTGCAATAACTACTTCTATAATTTTCACATCATGGCATTTTGTCCCACAAGTCTAACTTTAAGAGAGAGCATAACACAACTAATAAACGAGTAATGGTTTGGTCGTAGAAAACTTATGTCCAAATTGTTAACTTCAATATTTTGCATACGAAACATAAATTTAGCAGTCAATAAAATACCCAAAAGTAATATAGAAAATTTTTTCTTCTATGTGCAAAACGCATTACTGAATGCAAACAGTACGACGAAAATAAGCGCAATAATATTAAATCCCATAAATTCCTGAATATATGTAGAAAGTTTTCAGTATAGAACTGTATTCAAATCATGCACAGTTTTATCACCCCTAAAGTGTCAAGCCAATATTTTTTAACATAATGTGGTTTGATATTTTGCAAACATGAATCTTTCACGACACTCAGCTAACTTAACGGCGATTATTATCATTTTAATGAAACACACACTCTTAAAATGGCATTTTCAAATCTGAGTAAAATGCCCTCAAATTTGAGTATTTCACATAGTAAAACTGGCTCCAAATCAAATTTACTCAAGTTGGAAACATGTATAAATTCGTTTCTGAAAATATGCAGGTAATCAAACATGATGCATCATGGCCTTTGTCAAAATTACCCCTTTGATGGCACAGTATTTGATCAGAACGTGACTAGTCTACTTGCAATTAGAGTGTGAAGCCGCATCTGAGCGAGACGGGCTATCACGATTTTAAATTATGCGTATCCTGTCATAATTTTAATATCATAAACTGCCAAGATTAAACAAAAATACATATAATTTGAGTGGTGGCTATCGAATTGTTTGAAACTTGGTAGTATTTCTAGTTTTTCAAAATTGAAAGAATTGTGTTTTCATATCTGGAACAAAAAGTTTCATATCAAAATGAAACTATCGATGCACTACTCAGATTTGAAATTGTCATTTTTCTAAGTGCAGACATGAAACAAAAGATTAAACGAACTTATTAACGTTTCTATTTAGTTTATTATTTAAATAAAGTGTCGAGTTAGGAAAAACTACTTTTTTTGTCCCCTAGACGAAAATGTTTCTACGGGACAGTTACCTTTCAAACAAAAACTATGAGGGGGGTCACTCACCTGTCTTTTGCCTCGGCCGCTCGATCCCTCTGCCTCCTGTTCTTGAACCAGTTGCTGACCTGGGTGGTGGTCAGTCCGGTGGCCTCGGCCAGCTCCCTCTTCTCCCTGGGAGAGGGGTAAGGATTGTGGGCGTACCACTCCCTCAAGATGTTCCTGGACTTCTCCTTGAAGCAGTAGCTCGTCTCCTCCCCATCCCAGATGGTCCTGGGCAGCGGGAACTTCCTCCTGATTCTGTACTTCCCCACCGCCCCCAGGGGTCTCCCCCTCAGTCTCTCGGCCTCTATGTAGTGCGCCTTGAGCCACAACGCTTGAAGTTTAGGGTGCGAAGCCGGCGAGAAGTTGTGGCTCTCCAGGATCCTGTAGAGCTCCTTGAAGTTCCCTCGGTGGAAAGCCACCAAGGACTTGGCTTTGAGGACCGATTCGTTCTTCTGGAGGTGCTCGCAGGCGGGCAGGGACCAGAGGAATCTGCCCAGGCGCTCAATGTTGCCGGACTGCTGCAGGACTTCGCAGACGCAGGCCACCTGTTCCTGGGTGAAGCCGAAGGAGGGCAGGAGAGCGCTGGGGCTGGCAGGGTTGGGGGCGCAGGGGCTAGGGGCAGGGAGCATGCCGGCCGCCATGGAGGGCAGCAGGGGCTCGGCCATGTGGCTCACCAGCATCAGGTCCTTGGAGGGGTCCTCGGGGTGGTGCGGGTGGCAGTAGTTGACCCTACTCTCCCAGTCGCGGTCCTGCAGCGCGCAGACCGGGCGCAGGAGAAAGCGGGAAGCCAGCTTGAAGAGAGAGGATCTCTAGACGGTGCCGGGCTGATCACCCATTGCGCATGCCGTTCACGAACGGCGTCATAGAGGCTATGGGAAGCTGGACGTTATACCCTTTCCAATGAAGAGGTACTCAGTCAGTTTATGTGAAGCTGGACGTTGCACTTTCCAAGGAAGATATACTTAGTCAGTCTATGGGAAGCTGGATGATACTCTTTCCAACAGAAAGACAGATACTTTCAGTCAGTCTATGGGAAGCTGGACGTTGAACTTTCTAGTAAAGTGATACTGTCCTGTGGAGTTACAGAACACAGAGTAATACTCTTTTTAGTGAAGCGATGAGTAGATGATCCAAGATTCCTTTTTGATGAGAATTATCATAGTAAATGTAAGAGAGGTTTCTTCATTGGAGCACTACAGTATATGTGGAATTTCTCTGAAAGTTATGGTCAGTCTCAATCAATAGTGCTGCAGATATGGAAACAGCAATGCTATGACCGATCAAAGAGATATGTCCTCCAGGTGTGGTAAATCTTTCTCTCATCGAAGGGGATAGAATTTAGCCATAGTTTTGGGAGAACTTGTGATGCAGGAATTTTCTTCAAAACAATAAGACAGCTCGTTATCACACTAGTGAGCAGTTTATCGGAAGGTTTTTGTCAACTGTCAGACCGTCTATTATCTTCAACAACAAAAAACGTCCTCAAAAGACCAACAAAGAGTCAATCTCCCAAAAAAGCGGCAACGAGCGATCAACCAATCAATCAATCAATCACTCCTAGAACGGAGGAGCAGCCGGAGAAGCCGTCCGCAGTCGTGCCAAGCGCGAACCCGGTCTGACCGTCAACCGAAAAGCGCCGTCGTCGCCACAAGAGACTACTTTCCTTCCCGGCACAAACAGCGCTCCCGCCGGCGGAGTCTACCAGCAGCTGATTCAAATTGATGTTATCGTTTACCATCAGCGCTTCAGTTTTATTATGGGAAGGGATTTTCTGGCCGTTTATTGGCTGACGGTAGCGATGGCAGGCCGGGGCGTTGCCATGACGACGCTGCCAATCAAACCGTGCGGAAGCCCCGCCCACCGGCTGTGGAGGATGAGTGTGCTGGCTTTCTGTTTACTTTTTCTCGGGCCGTCTCTTTTCTTCTCGTCTACCGCTCGCTTTTGAGATGAGGGTAATGTAGGATCCGGTGTGTAAGGAAATATTTATTTAATCATTTTTTTCTTGCGCTTTTCACTTGATTCCAGGGGTTAAAGATCTGTGAATGGGGGAGGCTAATAAGGGTTTTCCCTGAGAACTGAATGGAAAAGTTGATAATAAATTGCAGCTAAGTGCAATTAAATTTATCAAGGACAAATTTAAATTCTTTCTTTTATTTAAGAAATAATTTACTGAATTTTTAATGTCTCCATTGAACTTTTGGATTTGTTTTTTAAGTAATCTTTTTAGTTAAGTCTTACATGTTTTTCCTTTTCATTTCAACAGAAAGATATTTTTTGGAAAAATATTGAACTATAATATTGAATTTTAAATATTGAAAATATTGAATTTTTCTTGTAAGAATTTTCGAACTCTATCGTTGTTTCAATCCTGAACTTCATTTACTGTTGTAAAATCTCAAATTAGGGAACTATCCTTTTTATGTGGAAAAACATTTTTCTTAATCTTCACGAAAGTTAAGGTTTTTTTTTTACTGTCACTAATATTTCATAAAAAATTCTTCTAGTATATCTTCCACTTGAGCATTTATCATGGTATTAACAGCATAAAGCTCAGAGTGTAATTTTTTCATCCATTTTTTTATTTTCTAAATATTATTTATGATTCGTTTTCTAGAAATGCAAATGCCGTAACTGCAAACTCTGTAGTGTAGGAAGGATATTCTAAAGTGGAGTAATAGTAGTGATTATTACAAATTTAAAAAAGTTGGAAGTAAATTAAAACTATGCGAAACTTAATTTTACCTTAAGGTTCCTCGGAAATATCCTGAAAGAATACAAACAACTGAAATAAATATCTTGTTACTTTTCTTATCCTATTACTTTTTTTCAGCGTAGTTGTTTATGTCAACATTTTAGTTTAAAAATATGGCATTGGTGATTTTTAATGCCTTTTAAATTAATTAGAGAGAATTTAGGAAGTTATCTAATAAAATCGAACACATTTCAGCATCATTACATTAGATATTGCTTTCAATTTATTTTTTAAATTACATTAAATCTTCTTATTAATTCACATTATTTGAAAACCAATTTTAAAAATCGCTTGTTTGAAAGCAGAATAATATTAATCATGATTTAAAGTCAAGGAAATGTTTCAGCTCGAACTCTTTTTTCTCCTTCAAAAATTATTATTATAATAAATGCTTCAGAAATATTTCACCTTTGCCATACCGATTTCCCATTGTTTTACAGAAGAGATACAATCTTAAGTCGTGAACAACCAACCTTCAACATATCATTTAGAACTCGCAGCCCTTTGCATAATAACGTTGCTATCTGAGATGAGGTAAAACTAAATTTCGAAACCGTTCACATGATTGTTTCTTTTTTCTTTCAGACAACAAAAAAAAAAAAGCTGATAGGGTGATTGTGAATATTTATTTTGAAGGTTATAAACTTCAGTTAATTCTTGTTTTCTTACAATGTTAACGCATTTGAGAAACATTTTTAATATTGAATGTTAGTAGTATCAATTATGTTCATAATTTTCTACATTTATATTAGACTGTAATTATCTTTAAAATGAAACAACTGTTCTTCAAATCGCTCCCAATACCTAAATAAAAAAAACTCTAAAGCACCTTAAAACTTGTTTTAACGTATTTGTTAGTAAAGTTAGTACGTTAAGTTAAGTTAACGTTAAGTTAGACTTTATCACTTTAGGTGGTACGAAAAATTAATTGTGAGATTCAAAACTAAAGGATTGGCATTTAATATAAATTCCATTAAAACTTTTTAATCAGCTTTTTATTTTGTAAGAATCTTCATTTAAAATCTTTTTCAAATCAAACCACTTAAGAATTTTCATAGCACAATGCACAGATACCATTCTAACTAATTAAAATATCAACTTTTTTTTAAAATAACTATAATTTAAGAGTGAATTTCTAAGTTAATATGTATAGATCAAAAAATCTTGCATTATCCTTTGAATAAAACAAACATTTGAATTTTCCATTGAAACAATTCTGCAGGAAGTTTCGAGTCCCAATAAATTTGCTTAAGGATTAAATAACTAAACGAGCTAAATAGATTTAGATAATCTTGTGTTATTCATTTGTATTTTTCCATGTTTTGAATTGTGTTTATTTAAAAGTATGTAGGCTCTAAGGGCCCCCTTACCCTCCCCCTTACCCTTGATTTAAGTATAGGTATAGAACCATTAAAAATACAAATTATGTACAACTGTTAGGTTAGACACCTAACGTTAAAAGTTAAAAATGCTGAAAATTTATTAAAGTTAATATTTAATATTTTTAAAGAAAAGAAGTAAACAATATGCAAGGGAATTCAAAATAAATAAATTCTAGTTTTTATTATGGCTAGGAGATCAGTGGCGTAACTAGAGTTGAGTCATGGGGGGTGTTACTCCAACCAGTCAACCACTCCAACATACTCCCTAAAAAAATCATAATATATAACCAATTTTGGTTTTGCAAAACTTCCGAAGGGGAAACCTTCCTCCAAGAGGCTTAACTGTCAAGGGAAAAACACAGTATAAGAGACGTAAAAATTGTAGAGAGGGGTTTGGGGGTTCTCCCCAAGAAATTGTTTAAAAATTTGTCTCTCAATGTAGTGTTTAAATTAATTTTGAGGCCCTTTGGGTTAGTTCCTAAAAGAACAGTTCCTTGTAAAGGAAATTTTTTTCAGTTTTTCATGTTTAAGGAACTGTTACGCCTAGGAGATTGGAGCATATAAGACTAATCAGTTTCAATATGGTAAAACCCCCTAAAACCAAAGCTCCCAAACGTTTTTTTTTTATCAAAATTAATTAATCTATTGATCTCAAGTTCCATATTCTACCGTCGATTGTGTGTAATTTGTGAGCTAATATTTTACAGCTCATAGATTAATGAATTTTTCTCTGCAATTTTAATCCTTATCCTTTTAAATGCCTGTTTATCAATGTTAAATTTAAAGCTATCAGGATATAGTCAGACTCTGTGTAATGAGGTTAGCAAACAAGGATATCTCATTGCGTCGACTACACTGTGCAAACGCTTCACACATAAATAAACACTTTATAAATACATTTAAGAACACTTTATTTAACCTCAAATTAGCAACACTTTGGTTTTGTTGTAAGGGAGAACACTTAACACACCTTATTGTTTTGTGATAGTGTTCTGAATATGTTTAAAAAGTGTTTGAAATGTGTTCTAAAATAAGTATTGAATGAAGAGAGTTGTTTAGAATCTGATAGTGTGTGTCCTAAAATTTACATTGAACCACTGTAAAAAACACATTTTCTGTCTCTGAAAAATTTTATAGCAACACTCTTACAACACCTAATTTTTCTCACAGAACACAATCACATCAAAATCGTATTGGAATTCAATCAGAACGCTTTTGATTAGAAGTGTTCCTTATTGTGTTTACTTAGCGTTATGAAAGTGTTTCACGAATCTGCAGTAAATTGTCAATAGGTACCTATCAAAGAGCGAATTCATTCTTGAATAATTATTCAAAAATAGTTTTTTATCAATTATATTCATGTTTTTTACATGATATCTTTTATCTATTATTTTTATAGGTAATTAATAGATAAAAGGCTGAACTCAGATATATTTATTACTTCGAAAAAGTACAATCCTGATGAAAAGTTCACAATGATTAGACTAAGATCGACTAAGATATCGTAGTTAATAAAAATTCATTCAATAAGATATCATGTAAAAAACATGATATCTTTTAAATATACTTGCTTTAATAAAACATTTCAATTAAACTCACTCACTTCGTCATGAGAACCGACAATAATAACAACAGAACACCATCAGAGGAACTCTGAAATGCATTAAGACCCCACCATCACGCGCAACCCACGATTTGTCGAATCAATATGCCTAAAAGGCTTGACTGGCCGTTCTATTTGTTTACCACTCTTCCCGCACTTCCGAACAAGGGGTGTAGAGTAGAGAGAGAGCCCGAATGTTTGCCCATCCCACCCCTCCCTCCCTCCCACATCCATTTACTCACTCACGATTGTCACGCGCAATGGTGTGCGGTCAGTTCTCCTTCGCGTGACCGAGGGTGATTGCGCAGAGATGCTGGATTAGAGAGGAGCAATTTTTAGTGGAGTTAAGAGAGAATTGCTCGTCCCCTCGTATCGTTGCTGTGGATCAGGTGGATTTTTGTGGATAGGTGCGTCGTGAGTCAATAGAAGTTGTGTTGTGCGTTTGGTGTGGTGAGATTGATGGGGGGTTGGATCCGTGAGAATTTTCTTCGAGATATGAAAGGGTTGGGAATTATTTATTTTGAGGAAGTGAGAGAATTCTTAATCGATGAAGGATCTGTGAACTACTTGATTCAACTTTTCATCAGGAATTGTAATTTTTCGAAGTAATAAGCATTTTTGAGTTCAGGCTATTATTTATTATCGTGTTTTACATTGTTATCTGATAAACGGTAGAGATTTTATTTAGGTGGCTACTAGCGAAGATATAGTTGGAAAGGAATAATTTCTCAGAAATGGGGAAGTTTTTAAGATTTGGGATGTGTTGCTTTGAACTATGACCAAAGGATATTTTTTAGAAGTGAACTGCGATAGCTCTTTCGATAACGAAGTTTTTCTTTCAGGGACAAAAAGGAATTTTGTTTGCCTAAACAATTTTTTTTATCCAATTTATTCTTTTTGTTGTGTAAATGCAATATTGTACAATTTTTTAAAAATTAACTTGTTATCTTTATTTTTATTGTGATTGAATATTCTCGGTAAGAAAGATTTTTGCATCATCCTCTTGATAATAACATTGAAATAATTGAATTCCATTTACTTGAGAATAATATCATAAGACCAAGAACCATGTTAAAAATCACTACAAAAATTTTTCATTTAGCTGTAATAGGGACTCAATGAATTAGCTTTTTCTTTATATCAATGTTACTTTTTCTTTATATCAATGTTACTTTTTCTTTATATCAATGTTACTTTTTCTTTATATCAATATTACTTTTTCTTTATATCAATGTTACTTTTTCTTTATATCAATGTTACTTTTTCTTTACATTAATGTTGCTTTTTCTTTATATCAATGTTACACATGTGTTAGAATTGTCAATGATTTTCCCTTATGATTTCATGATTTACCTTAAATGTGCACATATAGGCAAATTTAAATATTATTATGTACTTCAGGGGAAACAATTGAAATGATACGATGTAACTGAGGATCATTTTCAGATTTAGAGATAGTTTAAAATTGTATGACCTTTTATTATAATAGGTTGAAATTATGATAGATTGCTATCTTACGAACATGTGGAGAAGTTTCGTAAAACTTTGCTCATAAAGTGATACATATTAACTTCCAATAAAAAAGACGAACCCCAAACTGTCCCAGTCTCCAACTAACCCCCTAGTGATACCAATCGCCCCTTCTCAAACAAGCCTCCTAAAAACACCCCCAAACCATCCCATGCCACTCCAATCCAATTGGCCCAACTCAATTTCCGTCACACATCTCCCGCGCGATGATGGCATCGCCGATACAACCCCCTCGTCCGTGGCGCGTAGGTGTCGACACCCCCAATCAGCGCTGCTGACCTCCCGGACGGTCTCCGGATAGGGTGTCCGGGAGGTCATTGTTGGAGGGAGGGGGGAAACCCGACACCCTCGCAGCTGGAGGCGCGCGTTGTCTTTGCGCATAAAAAAGAAAAAAAAAAAGACAGAGAGAGAGCGGAGTCTTTTACTTGTGTCAATAGCGGGATGGAGCGGTCCGTCGTTTTTGGCCTTTTTGGAGTGCAGTGATGGAGTGATGAATAATATGAGGGTATTTGGATTGGGAATTGAATAATGGCTCGAGAGGTGGTGAGGTTGATTTGTTTTGTAATTAGGGAATGACTTGATTTGGTTCGAGTGTAATGTCATTGTGGTAGTTTGAATGCATACTCAAATGAATTTTTGAAAAACATTGAATAAAGCTTTGGTTTCATGTAAGTGTAGTCTTGTTAAAAGGCGCAGAATCCAGACAAAAGTGAAGTATTGAATAATGTAAATGTGATCCTAAAATAATTTTAGTACATTCAAAAAAAAAAATTCTTGTTCTCTTCTTTTCAATTTCTTATTTTCTTTTACCTTCCATCTTCTTACATCCTGCGTTCATCCCTCTCAATTTTTCTTGATCTGCTATTTTTCGTTTTTCCACATCTCCTCTCTCTTTTATTTATCTAACTTTCTTTCTTTTCTCTTTTATATTCTTTCTAATCTTCTTTACTTCTCTCAAGTATCTTTTCATTCTCATACCTATTCTTCCTCGTCTTTCCCATCTATCCTCTCATTCACTCTCTTTCTCCTCTTTCCAATCATCTTTCTCTTTCTCATCTTTCTACCTTTTTCATCTTTCCTCTCTCTATGCCTCATCTTTCTATCTCTTTCTCATTTTCTTTCATCTTCTATCCTTCCCATCATCTTCTTTCTTTCTTTATTTCTCCGTTCTTTATCCCAGTGTTGTTATAGAAACGAATTTATCATTTTCTCTCATTAAATTGGCTTATAAACACATAATCTACTCTTCCAGTTCAGACGCAAATACAACTTACAACTATACCTCTGAAACTCGATAGATTCCAAATGAAAGTCCTCACTAGGGTTTCACAACATACTTTTCTAAACACCACCAAACCTTCCCCAGCTGTCCCAATTGGCCCTATTGCATCACAATATGTCCAGACCGGGCTTATTCCAAACCACGGAGCACATAAAGGCGCAGCAACACCTTATCATCGTACAGGATCTACTGCACTGCAGACATCTGTTACAAACGATACGCGCTGTACACAAATCCGACTAGTAGATCGACGGTTTTTTTCCCCGCCGTACACCATGGTCGGGAGTTAACATTTTACAAGATTCGTCAATAGGAAGATT
This sequence comes from Tetragnatha montana, assembly GCA_963680715.1. Lineage (NCBI taxonomy): Eukaryota > Metazoa > Arthropoda > Arachnida > Araneae > Tetragnathidae > Tetragnatha > Tetragnatha montana. The sequence goes on from OY796685.1 coordinate 35,715,193, forward strand.
AGTGACGGATTTAGAGATCAGATCAGAGTGGGGCGCTTTTTTGGTTCAAAAAATTGTTGTCGGTCTTTTCTCCCCTCCCCTTTTTACTCTTGTTTGGGTGTGTTTTTATTGTTCGGGATGGGTTTTTTTTATTCGTTTATTGGAGTGGAATTGGGGAATGGAGTGAGTGAGTGAAATTGTTAGGTAGAAATAGTTTCGGTTGGTTGTGGAAATTATTGGCTGCATGTTAAATTATTTTGAAAGTTCATTTTTCGTTGAGAGGATTTCTAAAAAAATTAAGTAACGGAGAAAAAATTTTGAAATTTGTTTACATGACGGTGCAAATTAAATAATTCAAGAATCCTTACCTCATGAATTACGTAAATTTGAGTACTATTGGACTATTTTCTATTCACAGCTTTTATCAAGTATGAATTTTAAACTATGAAATAAATTAAATTTTAAAAATGCTTTTACAGTTTAGACAAGAAATTTAACTTTGAATTATTTACAGCTACAATAAGCTATTTTCTTTCCCAACGATTAAAACCAGTTTTTACAATCAGATTACAAGTTTTTATTGGGTCAGAAAAAGTTCTTCTTAATGTCCTGTTCCTCTAATATCCTTAAATGCTATCAGAGATAACATTTTAGTTCCAAAATACATGAAGCTTTCTTTTTATCATAGCATTTCTCTAAATGTACTATTGATTAAAATGGTTTAAAAACACTTTCCGATGTTTTAAGATATTCAAAGTTTTAAGTTTAGTTAAGTTAAAAGTTTCAGTTTCCGTTTTCATTAAATCTTCTTGAGGTTTCTCTCGGACCCTTTGTCTCTCTACTACTAAGTGTACACTACTAATAATTCATCGTTTATTCATGATTCACCGTTTCATGACATTAGAAATCAAAAATGATTTTAGTTAATTAATTCTATTTTAGTTTAAATAAGTTTAATTTCAAGAAAAAATAATTACTTTTCCTTCAAACAAGCAACGTACTACTTTAATTTAGGTCAAAATTAATCAAAATGATCAATATAAATCCAATTTCGTAATTTTTGGACTTAACGAACCCAATTAAAAGACCCAATTATTGAACCTTTTTCTGTTCAGGCAAAAGCGAACACCACGCCACTATCAAAAAACCGTCCTGTTTATTTAACTTCCACAACACGAACAGGATACTCCTTGTGGCAAAGCCGAACAAACAACTCTCCCTCTACCACGAGGTCCTAACGGGTCACTTCCCTGCACACCATCTCTCCCTCCTCATCTCCTATCTCTCGACAGCTCACAGTCTGTTTTTTCAGGTGCTAATCCCACCGAAAGACGTCTAGAGTTTCTCTCTCTCTCTCATATATGAGGGGCCACGAGTCTCTGCTCTAGCATCTTCCGGATGCAGCTACAGGGACCCCCCTTTTTTGACTTTTCAATGAAATCGCAATGAAATCGGACCCGAGGTATCGCTTGTGCGACACCTTGTGCTGGCTGTATACAGCCACGATGGTGTAATTGGTGCGTTGGGTGGTGTTGGTGCGTTGGGAATAATGGGGATCGGTTTCGTGTTGGTGGATCGTGTGTTGCGGTTTATGGGGTTTTGAGTGCGTTTTCAGTTTAAGTGTGCATTGACAAGGTATGGTATTCCCTACTCCCAATACGTTGGAATCGGACTTGAAGTATCTCTTGCGATGTGATGACTGTAATTGGTAGTGTTCGGCAACTAGTGGTAAAAAAATAGTCAACTACCAACTACTAACTAGTTTGGGAAAATCTAGTTGCAACTAGTAGTTAACTATTTTTTCCTGGGACTAGTTACAACTAGTAGTTAACTGTTTCCCAAAGTAGTTAACTACTAGTTAACTAGTGTATTTAATTTCATAACCTATCTTTTGCCCAATTTCTAATACATCTTTTCTTATCTATATCACAAAAAACGCATAAAAAGGGACTTTAATTCTGGTTATGGTATTTTGAGTACTATCTACCATCTTAATTAAATTTGTTACAGTACAATTTTTTCTATATTTTGATAAAAATTTTAATAAGAGTTTTTTGAAAGTAGTTGAAATTTTGAAAGTAGTTTCAACTTGTAGTTATTAAAAAAAGTAGTTCAACTAATAGTTGAACTAGTTTAAACCAAAAGTAGTTAAACTACTAGTTAACTACTAGTTGATTAGTAGTTAACTACTAGTTGCAACTAGTTCTAGTTAACTAGTGCCGAACATTAGTAATTGGTGAGTTATAGCATTCGGTGTTTTTGTTGATGAGGTGTTGAGATAGGAATAAATTTTTTTGTTGGTGAAAGGGATATGTGAGGTTTTTGATGGATTGTACTCAAGGGTTTATGTAGGGTAAGATGGCTGAGTACATTTTGCATCCTCTTTGATTTCAAATGGCTAAGTATTTTTTTATTGCTGCCTTGTCTTCGATAGTTAATCTTCTCTACCACAGCTCTAGCGGAAATCGGACACGAGGTCATCTTTGGTTGCTTTGATAACTGGGGAATTAATTAGTGTCACTTTTCATGTTGATGTTAATACAATAATAAATCATATTAGCTTTTTTTTTTCTAAATCTTCTAGAAGTATCTCCCTCTCCTCCTGCTATTATTATTATTAGTATAAACCATTTTCCCTGGCATAGTATCCAAGGAAGTGATTTTAGGATACATTCTTGGGGGGTTTTCTTAATCTTTTTTTCACCAAATAAATACCGAAATGTGGAATATAAGCATATGAAATTTTCCCATAATTTTCTACGTAAAACTTAAAATTTGCAACCATTCATAACTCTATGCCTGATAAATAAGTTCCAGGAAGCTTCCACCCGGTCTCTTCAAAAGATCGTAAACAAGATCCCAATCCATATTTTCACAGGAAAAATTCCCACATCTAACAAACTACCCTCAAATCTGCTGACCCAAGACCTCTCCTTTCACCCTTCCCTTTCACGCACAAGCATTTAAGTCTCCGGAGATCCCTATCGCCCACCAAAAAATCCGTACATCCCATGTCACCACCGACTCTTCCTCGACCAGAAATTTGTTGTTGGCGAGCCCTTATCAGCCCGGACCATCGCTCATCGGGGCTGAATGGAAAAAGGGCCCTTCACGCTGCAATGGAATCAAAAGGGCGGGAGGGGGCCCCGGCACAATGCGGCTCATCTCATGCCACTTCAGGGCCCCCACAAAGGACGCACGCCCTGTGCCCGATCTCCATTTCCAGCCCTCGAGTAGTGGGGTTTATGAATTAGATGTAGAAGAGAGGTTATCGAAGTCGAGGGCCATTAAACTGCTACGAGATGTAGTGATAGCTTTATCGAGTTACGGGAGATGGGGTATAAATATTGTGGTTGTTTCCGGAAGATATGGATGTATAATAATATGTGGCAGGGAATTATGTTAATGGCTGGTTGGATATGATATAAACGGTTTTGTTGGGTGGGAAGGTGCTTCGAGTGGTACGCATTCATATTGGGAAGGATAGAGATCTATGCCCTAACACCTTTGTAGCATCTCGAAACTTGTTTTCCGAGTTGGATTTGGTTTGGAAGTATGTTACTAAATTTGATGATAGCTTGGTTTGAATCGTCTCTAGAAGGAATGTTGATTTGATTGTTATCATCTTTTCTCACTCACACTGAAAGTATGCCAACCACATTTATATCCTAATCAGAAATTAAGTTAACTCTAGCTTAACTGTGTTCCTATTAAATAATTTCTTTCATTCAGTCTCTGTATCTGATGATGAATTTCAACTATTTAAACTAAATCTAATTTATAAGTTTTCCTTTTAATTCGTTTATTTTAGTGTATAGTATGATACAATCGTTACTTGATGGAAGATGAATTAAAATAATTAAATAATTTTATATTTAGTGAACTGAAACTACACAGTATCAGAAGATGATGGTTCTTTACTAAGTTTCGTCTTAGACGTGCTCAAGATTTTTTTACTGAGGTAAGTTTTTCAAATTTTTGCATACATCCTCAATAAGAAGGTAGATACAAATTTAAATGGGTCTAAATTTTTCATAGATATTTAAAATAAAATATTTCAAATACAACTTAAAAATTTGATGTTTAAATTACAGTCCCCATAATATAATCCCCCAGTTCATAGATATTTAAAATAAAATATTTCAAATACAACTTAAAAATTTGATCTTCAACTGTTTAAATTAGTCCCCATACAGTTCCAGTTCTTACCTACCTGCATTTCCTTGAAGAAAACTACGAAATCCCAGCTTCCAAAATGAATCGTTAGTTTTCTTTTCCTTTAGACACCTTGAACAAGGTGCATTGAATTCTCTTCTTCTTCTCACCTGCATGGTGTTTTCTCCACTCCCCCATTGAATAAAGTCGTGTAAATTTATGTTTTCCCATCACCATCCAGATTTGGAAATACTACAAGTTTATGAGTATCAATAAACCCTTTTGAGGGAGTGAGTAATCCCCCATTCATAAAAAGTTACCAACTCCACGTGAGAATCACTAACTCCTTGTACCAGCCATTCACACTATCAATACTACACCAATGATTGATGTTTTCTCTCTAAAAATACTCATAACATCTCTTCACAACCCTTCTCGCTCGAGTAAATTTCAAACCGACTTACGACTCCCTCCACCTGCTCACCCCTTGTACCCGCCTCCAAACATACCCCTCTCATTCACAACTTCGTCTTAGATTAAACCTCCAGCCTCCGATCCATTCTCTTCCAAACAGGCATGTACTCCAGTGTGTAATCGTGACGACAATGTTTACAGTGCCCCTACAAATAAAAGGTTAGCCGTGAAACTGCCGTCCCAGCCTCGCGCCCCTGTTCAGGGACCCTACAATAGGGGGCTGATGAAGCTGTTTGTGGTGTGACTATGGGAGGGGGAATTACCCGTATCCGACCCCATGTACCTCCTTTCCTGCCCATTGAGGTATTCGCTCATTCAATCATATACAGCACCCATGCATTCAAAAATCCCTACTATAGAATAGGAGAACATGGCATCGTATCAAAGTGGCCAACCAGCTCTGATTGTGGTTTTCGAGATCTCGCATCGGGGATTTTTTTTTTTTTGGAGGGTGGGATTCGTTGGGGTTTCCCGGGTTTTTTTGCGTGTGGGATTTCTCTTTTTTTATGGTTAGGCGTGATGTATTTCTTGGGTTAAAAAGTGGGTTTGGGTGAATGGGATTGTTTCTGAGGGGTGTAAAAAGTCGGGTAGAGTGCCTGCTAAGTGCTGTTGACACTTTCTCTCTTTCTCTGTTGTGGGGTTTGAATTTTATGTGGTAGTCCTGTGAGATTATTGCATTCAGTTATTGATAGAAAAAAGGTTCTTGAAGTTGGAGGTATTCTGCGATGTGGTAAAGCTTTGGTGTGTTCATTTACGACTCTTGATTCATAAAATGACTCTCCATCGTTATGTTGAGTTGACATTCTTAGTATCTATTGAATAACGTTTTTGTTAGTTACAAAAGAACATTTGCGAAATATGATAAGGGTTTGACAGCTTTATCTTCGGAATTATCCATGTACAGAATAACATGCTTTCTTATAATTTCCATATTATCATAAGTTCCATAGAACTTATGATAGCAGAATTTTTAATTATCAGTCAACTTTTATTTTACATTATTTTATTTATATTTTAAGATTGGTATGCCGAATTTTTTTGATAAAAATAATATTAAAATGTACTATGTATGATATCAAACAAATGATATCAAATGTTGTAGTCAAAAGTGAAAGAAGTCTTAAGGGCTAGTGGGAAATATTAATGAGATAATGAATTGAATATGATACTACACTGTTCAAACTTTAAACATAAAAAAATATAAATAACATTAAGTGTTTGATAGTTTGTTTGATGAAATTCCCAATATCTGTGCTTCAACAGTTTCTGACACCATCACCCCTTTCATCTACTCACGTTTCAAAACTGTAAATGTTATAAAAAAAGAAAAATGTTTTTATCAAATAAATTTCAAAATTATTGGTGTCAACACAACTGTCAAAGTATTATGGCGTAGGAGATGTTGTTCGGGGAAGAATATAAATACGTGCTCGTAAAACAGGAACAAAAACAATTTTATTTAAAACTTAACAAGTGGTTAGTTAAAAACACTTTGGTAGAAAAAGGTCGTGGTTGTATACAACATTGTAGCTGGCTATTTATACAATTGCTATTTCGATTTCGGTTACGATTAGGATTACAATAGTTTGCATATGATAAAATCAGATAAGGGTAAAAAGTTAAAGTACAAAAAATAGAGTTAAAAGTTCGAGTCCCACATGACTCCCTCCCCAGTCCTTTGGACGATGAAGCACTACGTTTTCCAGTGGACACGGCGTCCTGAGCGAGTTGTTGAAACGGTGTGGGGTTGAACTCCTGGATCGATGTCCGGTGACAATAGGTAGGCGGGTTGTAGACGATCAATGGACACAGTCTTGGGTTGGTCGTTTATCTCCACCTCGAAGAACTTGTCTGTTCGTCTCAGCACCTTGAAGGGTCCGGAGTAGGGTGGGGTCAGGGGTTTTCTATAAGCATCGTTCCTCATAAACACGTGAGTTGATGAAAGCAGGTCTTTACTGATGTAGATGTCCCTGGAAGTATGATGAGAAGCGGGGGTAGGCCGGAGATTCCTCATGTTCAGCCTCAGGCGCGCAACGAAGTCGGAAGCCGGAACAGGATCAGAGCTGGAGTTTCGCAGGATCTCCCCAGGTAGGCGCAGGGTAGACCCATAAACTAACTCTGCTGGTGAGGCTCCTATATCTTCTTTCAGCGCACACCTGATGCCAAGAAGAACAGTCGGGAGGACCTCCATCCATCTCTCGGTACTGTGACTCATGATGGCTGCTTTGAGCTGACGGTGAAAACGCTCGACAGCACCATTGGCAATAGGGTGGTAGGCAGTAGTTCTCGTGCGATGAGATCCTAAAAATTTAGCAAAGTTATTGAAAAGAGAACTCTCGAAGTTAGACCCTCGGTCGGTTGTTACTACCTCAGGCACTCCGTAGCGAGCTATCCAACCCTCGTAAAATGCTTGAGCTGTAGTTTCTGCCGTCTGGTCACATATAGGAAAGGCTTCAGGCCATCGGGTGTACCGGTCTATGCATGTTAACAGGTACCGGAAGTCCCTAGATGAAGGCAGGGGTCCAACGATGTCAAGGTGAACATGGGAGAACCTAGCAGATGGTAAGTCAAACGTCGACAAGGGAGCTTTAGTGTGACGCTTCACCTTCGATCGCTGACAGGAAAGGCAGGCTCTGCACCAGGTCTTGATATCCTTATCCATCGCATTCCAGACAAACCGCTCCCTGATCAGCTTCAAACAGGGCCTATAAGCTGGATGAGAAAGACTGTGCAAAATGTTAAAAACTATTTTTCTAAAAGATTGAGGAACGTATGGTCTAGCTGAACCCGTAGAAATGTCACAAAACAAAGGTTTGGATGACATGAATTTAGTGGGGATAAGTTTCAGACACGTGTCCGAATCCACCAAGGAACGCATTTCCTGGTCGGATTCCTGAGCGGAGGCCATCTCATCGTAATCTATACTAGAGGGCAAGGTAATCTCAGAAATCCTTGATAGTGCATCTGCAACACTATTTGCATCACCAGCAACGTACCTTAAATCAGTCGAAAATTGACCTATAAATTCCAGATGTCTTGTCTGGCGTGGAGAGCATTTGTTAGGCTTTTGCCTAAATGCATAGATCAGCGGACGGTGGTCCGTAAAGATGGAAAAACCTCTACCCTCCAAAAGATATCTAAAGTGCTTAACAGCAGCGTATATCGCTAACAATTCCCTGTCGTAGACACTATAATTGCTTTCGGCCTTGTTTAACTTACGTGAGAAAAAACCAAGTGGCTCAACTCGTTCATTGACTTTTTGCTGCAATACTGCGCCTAACGCAATATCAGAAGCATCTGTAAAAAGAAATAGCTCTGCATTAGGAACTGGAAAAGCTAGCAAAGTGGCTTTTGCCAACATCTCCTTGCAGTCAGAGAAAGCTTTCCGCGTTTCTTCGGTCCATTCAATGACAGTCTTGTCATTCTTCTTCTTCTTGCCAGCAGTTAGATCATGTAGAGAAGACTGCATACCAGAGGCGTTCTTCAGAAACTTGTGATAGAAGTTCGTCATGGCCAGGAATCGTCGTAAATCTGAAACAGTATTAGGCAAAGGAAATTCGGTTAGAGCTTTGATTTTATCTGGCAAGGGAGAAATTCCATTTTCAGAAACTCTAAAACCTAAGAAATCGAGCTCTTTCTGCCCAAATACGCATTTGTTTAGATTTATTACAATACCGTATTCCTGCAACCGACTGAAAACTCTGGCAAGATCTTCTTTGTGGGTAGCTTCGTCGTTCGAGGCTATGAGAAGATCATCAATGTAGGCAAAGACGCAATCAATACCTCTAAGCACTTGATCAATGAACCTTTGGAAGCTCTGAGCTGCATTGCACAAGCCAAAAGTCATCTGACAGTATTCAAAGAGACCTATTGGGGTAATTACTGCTGTCTTGGGAATATCCCGTGATTCAATGGGGATTTGATGAAAGGCTTTAACCAGATCTACTTTGGAAAATATAGATTTACCTGCCAAGCCTAAAGCGAAATCATGAATATGAGGCAGAGGGTATCTGTCGGGGACAGTAACGGCATTGAGTCGCCTAAAATCTCCACAGATCCTCCATTCATTATTTGATTTCTTGACCATATGAATCGGGCTTGCCCAAGAGCTTTTAGAAGGTCTGATTATTCCCTGTTTCAGAAGACTTTCAAACTCTTTCTTTAAAAAATCTAGTTTTTCTGGCGATAGCCGCCTAACTCTAGAAAAAACCGGTGGGCCACGAGTCTCAATACAGTGAGTGACTGTATGCAATTTAGCATTGGTGTTAGACAAGGGCTGTAAAAGCAGAGGGAACTTGTGTAATATCCTTTGGAAAGGGCAATCGTTACCTATGAGGGTAAGACCCAAAGAAGGGCCAGAATTAACTGTACCTTTCTTAGATAGTGAGGTTAAACTATCCACTAAACGGCGGTTTTTAATGTCCACCAGCAACCCATACTTCTCCAAGAAGTCCGCACCTAGGATTGGGTGGGACACATCAGCGACTATAAAAGTCCATTCAAAATGGCGTCGCAAGCCAAGGTCTAATGAAATGGCTTTAGTACCATAAGTTCTAATGGGCGAACCATTTGCTGCGTATAACGTTAAACCTCTACTGCTTTTAGTAATGGAGTGAGATTTCCCTAAACAACTGACTTCAGCGCCACTGTCAACAAGGAATTTCAATCTGTTGACTCTATCCCAGATAAACAAGCGGCGGTTTGGTGGGCTACCATCTGCTGCCGCGACGGCAGTGGAGCCTACTCGTTTTCCCGAAAATTACAGGGAGCTTTACATTTATGAGCTTTGTCGGCATACTTCTCATGATACCAACAAAGGTCTCCATTACGATGATCTCGGGAGTGAGATCGCCTACGAGATCTGTTAGGTTGCCTTTTAGGACTACGTTGCCTAATGAGTCTTCCAACCTGATCTTTTAAGGCTGAAATTTCAGCTCGTAAAGCTTGTATTTCGGGTACCGCTGAACCAGAAGCTACATTTCCCGATGGGGCAGGTACCTCTGAATAAGAAGCAACATTCCTTGATGGGGCAGATACCTCAAATACCTTGTCAGCAATTTTAGCCAAGGAATTCAAATCCCCAGGAGCTACTGAAAGGATCTGCTGGATGTTTAAGGGGAGGCGTTGTCGCCACAATGTGCCCAAAACATCGTCATCAAATTTGCCGTTAGCCAAATTTTTCATTTCCCTTAGCAGTTGGGATGGCTTTTTATCACCAAGGTCGAGGTCCTGCATCAAAAGCTTCAATTTTTCTGATTCAGACTGGGAATGAACCTCTATTAGGCGAGACTTCAGGGTCAAATACATATCAGACTCGGGTGGGTTTCTCAAAATGTCTCTCACAGACGCAAGGATTTTAGAATCCAAGGCGGCAACCACATAGCTGTATTTGGTCAAATCGACTGAAATACGAGAGACATGAAACTGGCTCTCTAACTGAAAGAACCACGTCTCAGGATCATGGTCCCAAAAGGGTGGTGCCTTTACTGAAACTGGGGATAATTCAGGGTCTGCATTGGGCAGTTTGGGTTCAGTTATCTTCTGATCCTCGTTAACCATACTGATACCAATCGGTACACAACGCAACAACACCGCAAATGAGATCACTAAAATGGCCAACACTCAGAAACCCGACCGCGAACCTGATGGAAACAGAGACACGACTAAAACTCACCCAATATGAAAATGCTCCAGGACGTCAGCATCTCAATGGCGATGATGAAACTCCAAAGATTTTAAAATCAGCATTCTAAAATTCACACGGTCACCACTATGGCGCAGGAGATGTTGTTCGGGGAAGAATATAAATACGTGCTCGTAAAACAGGAACAAAAACAATTTTATTTAAAACTTAACAAGTGGTTAGTTAAAAACACTTTGGTAGAAAAAGGTCGTGGTTGTATACAACATTGTAGCTGGCTATTTATACAATTGCTATTTCGATTTCGGTTACGATTAGGATTACAATAGTTTGCATATGATAAAATCAGATAAGGGTAAAAAGTTAAAGTACAAAAAATAGAGTTAAAAGTTCGAGTCCCACAGTATCCAGTAATTTAATAGTGTATCCTAAATCTTATTCTTAGCAGAAACTGCCTTTATTCATCCTTACTCATTGTAAAAACAAATATCCATCTATGTTTTCAACTGAAATCCGTTCTTCTAATTTCCAAAATAAAACCTAAACTAGAATAAACTGCTTCACCTTCCCGAACTCCCCCTTGCTCCATATCTGGGAGAGCAAGTTCTCATCCGACAAACCTCGGCATGGCGTGATTTTATCACTCCAAATCCACATTTCAATACCATTAAAACGTAATTTGTCCGGGCAGAGAAAATGCATCCTACTGCTCCACGTTGATTGCCCCAACCGTTGGGATAGGCACCAGCTGAACATTTCAATTCCCGGCTCAAAATTATTACCCCGTATTATTCCCTGATGAATACGGAATGAGTTGTTGAAACAATTTCGGTTGCGATTGTTCGTCTGCGGGCACACGCGCTCGCTGAGACCTTCTATTTATTAAGACGCACGAAGGAAGTTCTCTCTTTGGGAGAATGGAGTTCGGCTTTTAAGTATGCGAACTGCTTAGCGTGAAAGTGACATAAGTCTAAAAATTACAAAATATGAGATAATAATGGGCCGTTTCCATTAACCTCCATGAAATTTCGAGGAATTTATGTACTGTTTTTTCTCTTGAAAATTCTACTGTCCTACAAGAAACTGTCCTCTTTGATGGATGTCACCCTGTCCCATATGTCCAAAAATTTGCTAAAACGCTATTTTTATGGGTCAAATTTTGAGGACCCCTCACCATTTTTGCTTCGCACAATAATATTGCCCGCAAAATGTTTCTAAAATACACTAAGACTCAAATCCTACCTCTAGGTAGGTGTTCTAAAAAACTATATGTTTTACCCGTATACACTTTTTTTTAGATTTATGTATTTATTTATTCATTTAGAAACCAAAATAACGCAAGAACAATAGGACATAATCGCCTGGGATCTCTTGGTCTGTTTAGGTGACCAAATAATATAGTTAACTTGTAAGGGAACTTAAGAAATGTATAATATTGAGTCAGTCTTCCCCAAACAAAAGTATTTTTATAGGTCTACATGGATTTATGTTTCTTTTTGGATAATTAATTTTACTTAGTTGGGTAGTTGTGTAAGTCAACAATTAATAAAGAGTAACCCCAGATTTAACCATCTGTTTATAGGAACAGCACAGGCACTGTTATACATCAGAAAACCTTTAATAACTCTTAGTTAACTAAGGTCGGTGGACTTAGACCACTGTCTTTCTTAACAACTCATATGTAAAATGGAAACGAGCGTTTTGAGGGGAATGCTTCTGGATGACAGACTGCGATCGTATGTGGTGTGGGAGTGGGTGGGGTTATATGGAATTGTGCGTTTACGTGAGGCCGGAGTGGAGGTTTAATGGGGTGTATTTGGTGGGGTGGTTTTTCTCATGACTTGTATCTTCTCGTAGAGGTGGGTGATTTGTAAAATATTGTTTTATGAAATTTCTGATGTAAATGTTGGATAGTGAGGATGGGGTGAGTCAATACAATGAAGGGGTGTACAGTTATAAATGTGAGGAAAATTTTTAACGCTTTGTAAAATTTGAGGGAGTAATTCTGATAAACCAATTTAAATACATAATATGCTTATTAAAATTAACGATACTATTAATTATAAAATAACATACTTATTAGACTGTACTTTAACAAAAATAAAATTAGACATTTAATTCTTCTTTTATGATGAATGATTTTATGTTATTCTTAAAGGGAGTGGAAAAAATTATTGTTGTATGGATATTCAGTTTTTGATTTGATGAAGTAATTCCATATGTTCAAAAATAATTTGTTCGATTTAACATGGAAATTATGTACAAAAATATAGGGAAAGATAGAACATGCAATGTTATATTCATGATTTAAATTTTTCAGTGTTTCATATGGAATTCTCATTGGTGAAGACATGCATTTGAAGATGTAAGGTAACAGTAGAGTGTAACATCAGAATAACATTCAGTTTCGAGAATAATCTTTTTTTTATGCTATGAATAATCCTTAGCATTTTTTTTCATGGATGTAATTTTATCCAAGTTCGAAGTTTCAAAGATATTTTTCCTTAAACGTTTTATCCTTGAACACGTGTAAAACGTCCTTGGAAGATAGATATTCACTGAAATTGAAATGATCAAGACTAGGTATTTCATTTTTTAATTCTATGTATCCTAGTATATGAAATCGAAACTTCGATTCAAAATAGTGTTTGATTAAAAACATCCAGTACAAATACTGGCTGTTAGCATAAAATAAAATACGCTAACAATAATTGAATATAAGCGTAAAGGAGGGTTAAAATTATTAAAATCGTATAACTGTTGTTTTAAAAGTGATTTTTTTAACTGCTTACATCAAGGTCTCCTCTAGACATTACGCTGCTAGATTGCTACATGCAAATTATAGATGAGAACGTAATGGTCTAACTACGCCTATCCAATCCATCAAACTTGCCAAGTTCCTGTACGTCATCTCATGTCATACGAGATGACCAATTAGCTTAATTATTACGTACATTCCAGTTAGAATAACCACTCCCCAGACAAACTCCTCGGAAAAAATAACTAAAAACACAGACACAACACCCTGAAACCAAACACTACCTCGGCAATAACGGAATTATTCCGTCTCTTATCTAAACGGTCCCTCGGTAGCCATCATGGTAGCACCGCCTCAATTATGTCACAGAGCGCGCTGAAAGACAACTTTGTCTTTCCGATACGCATCGGAATGCCCGTCCGTTTTCTCATATTATAGTGTATGGAGAGCCGCGCTATTCCGATCGCTAGTGCTGCTAAAATTAAACAGCTGACGTCTGATAGCCATCGGTGCCGAGCGAGAGACAGCGAGTCGGGTGGAAAAAAGGGTTTTTTCCGACCGTGGATGTATGGGACCGTTGACGGTGTGGCCGGACAAGGGGTGGCTTTGTTGGGCGCGGGGGAGGACGGTTTATCTGCGCCGCGCGGTCCTTCAGAACGGAGAAAGTAGTAGTAGTAGGGAGCTGTAGTGATGGGTCTGATAGGGATGGTAATTAACAAGTTGTACAATTTTCGTGTTAATGAAGATGTGAAATCCTGTTTCTTAGAGAGTAGTATTGTTCTTGTAGTAGTTACACCTTAGAACTCAAATAATGCAAACTTAATGTGACCAGATTTTTCAATCTAAAGTTGGGGTGGTTATAATATTTTTAAGAGTTCCAATAAGTCATTTTCAATCTCACGTGAGAAATAAATTTTGAACGAAACACACCACCCCATAACTATAGTCTGTGTAAATAAAATCGGCGGTTTCACGTCATGCTTTACCATGGCAACGCAGAAGAAATACATGGAGAAAAAACTCAAGGTCAACCGCCGATTCTATTTACACAGACTATAATATTTTCTTTTGTAAAGTGGGAGTAAGACCGTTTTTTTAGAAACTGATCCCACACATTTATATCCTAAAAAAGCAATTGTTTGTAATTTGTATTTATTTTAAAAGATTTAGATAATTAGCACCTTAAGTCTTATTCACAAAGAGGGAGGTTTAGGGGTCTTTCTTCCCCCAGAAGTTTTGTAAATTTGACTCTTTTAAATAGTGTTTTAACTTTAACTCATTTTTAGACACTTTGGACCAACTGACCATTTTGCTATTTATTGCACAAAACTAATCACCGCACATATAAACTATTTTCTGGCTATGCCTTCTGGGGTCTTAATGAACAAAATAACGAAAATGAAGCAAAAAAGCAACTTTACAGGCGCTCGTTCAAAATGTCATTTTTTTAAAACTCATTCATTGAGGATAGGGAAGAATTTGAAATACATTTTTCAAACTTTATACTATTTTTAGCTGTAGGAAAAATATTTCTAACACATTATTAATATTTGAACGCAAAAAATGTTTAAAAAACACTAATTCGAAAATAAATTGAAAATTTTAGATTGTTTGCGGTATATTTGATATCGAATTATTGGCATTAAAATATCATTTATACAAAATACTCATAGAAGTAAAAGTTAAAATTTTATTTATTTATTTTCAAACTTTTTTCTTATTTTAAAAGGAATTTTTGCTATTGTTTTGCATCCAAAGTACTACCCCATCATAATGAGGAGACTTAGGTTAAAAAAAAGTAAATGAATATTCAAGGCAAGTAGCATTTATTGCCATATAAAGTAACTAACAACAGACCGTTATGACTCAGCTTATTAAATTATTTGACTTCTTAATGTGTCTGGTATATTGAGAGTAAGGTCAAACAAATATATCAATGTGTTGTTTTTAAAGTCATTATTTTAATATCAAACCGAATATGGAGCTATGACAACAGTGTCATCGCATAGTCACTTGTAAGTTTTAGACTCCAGACGGACTAATTGTAAACGGTATTAGACTAATTGAATGAATGTAGCAAATAGCTTGATGTAAATATTTTCTCAGAACAAGTCTCAGTAAACAAATTAAACCAATTAGTCAATCTCTCCATCTTTCAAACATCGTTTATATCAAACGCACAAATATTAGCGCTTATCTATTTTATGTGGTTCGTCACTATACGTGAAAGAGCAGATAACTTGTTTTGAATCCATGAAAGAATCTAGTGTGAAGAACTTGTTACAAAATATCTTTCTGAAGTGCGATGAAAATAGTCTCCTCTGGATTATATTTCGAATGAACAAGGATAGTTTTACAAATAATCAAATCTTGCGTGGCAATTAGTGTGATAAAGTAACTCATAGAGTGATTTGAAAACTAAAGCGGTTTCTTTGACTTGATTATCAGTCATAGATATTTATAAGCCAAATACTCGGACTCCAGTTGACGCAAGTCTTTTAATTTTAGTGATTGGGAAGAATCCAAGATCAATCGATAAGAACTTTTAAAAAAAGCTTCGTCCCACATGTTTCCAGAAAAGTTATTTTAAAAGACCATGAAAATACCATGACTCAGGAATATATCAGGCCCTTTCTGAATCATTCTTTAGATAAGATGTTAGATAATTTAATCAGAATTCAACCAACGCAAACAAAATTTTGAATAAATCCTGACACACCCTCACATTTGTTTCATCATTATCATGAATTGCTATTTCCAAGTAAGTAGCGAGATTGTTAACTGTCCCGAAACATACCGAAATGAATGGATACCGAATGGATGTTATGGAAATATTTCTCACCCTTAATTCGTCTCTATCTCTCTTAAATCTTCTCTCTCTCTTAATTCTTCTTTCTCTCTCTCTCTTTCTCTCTCTCTCTCTTTTAATTCTTCTTTCTCTCTCTTTCTCTCTCTCTTAATTCTTCTTTCTCTCTCACTTTCTCTCTCTCTCACTTTCTCTCTCTCTCTCTTAATTCTTCTTTCTCTCTCTCTTTCTCTCTCTCTCTCTTAATTCTTCTTTCTCTCTCACTTTCTCTCTCTCTCTCTCTTAATTCTTCTTTCTCTCTCTCTCTTAAATCTCCTCTCTCTCTTTCTCTCTCTCTCTTAATTCTTCTTTCTCTCTCTCTCTCTTAAATCTCCTCTCTCTCTTTCTCTCTCTCTCTCTCTTAATTCTTCTTTCTCTATCTCTCTCTCTCTTTCTCTCTCTCTTTCTCTCTCTCTTTCTCTCTCTCTTTCTCTCTCTCTCTTAATTCTTCTTTCAATCTCACTTTCTCTCTCTCTCTTAATTCTTCTTTCTCTCTCTCTTTCTCTCTCTCTCTCTCTTAATTCTTCTTTCTCTCTCTCTCTCTCTCTTAATTCTTCTTTATCTCTCACTTTCTCTCTCTCTTAATTCTTCTTTCTCTCTCACTTTCTCTCTCTCTCTTAATTCTTCTTTCTCTCTCTCTCTCTTAATTCTTCTTTCTCTCTCACTTTCTCTCTCTCTCTTAATTCTT
Source organism: Tetragnatha montana (assembly GCA_963680715.1). Lineage (NCBI taxonomy): Eukaryota > Metazoa > Arthropoda > Arachnida > Araneae > Tetragnathidae > Tetragnatha > Tetragnatha montana. The sequence goes on from OY796685.1 coordinate 35,731,733, forward strand.
CTTTCTCTCTCTCTCTTAAATCTCCTCTCTCTCTTTCTCTCTCTCTCTTAATTCTTCTTTCTCTCTCTCTCTTAAATCTCCTCTCTCTCTTTCTCTCTCTCTCTTAATTCTTCTTTCTCTATCTCTCTTAAATCTTCTCTCTCTCTTAATTCTTCTTTCTCTCTCTCTTTCTCTCTCTCTTAATTCTTCTTTCTCTCTCTCTTTCTCTCTCTCTCTTAATTCTTCTTTCTCTCTCTCTTTCTCTCTCTCTCTTAATTCTTCTTTCTCTATCTCTCTTAAATCTTCTCTCTCTCTTAATTCTTCTTTCTCTATCTCTCTTAAATCTTCTCTCTCTCTTAATTCTTATTTCTCTCTCTCTCTCTTAATTCTTCTTTCTCTCTCACTTTCTCTCTCTCTCTTAATTCTTCTTTCTCTCTCTCTCTTAAATCTCCTCTCTCTCTCTCTCTTAATTCTTCTTTCTCTCTCTCTCTTAAATCTCCTCTCTCTCTTTCTCTCTCTCTCATATTTCCTCTTTTTCTCATTATCTCTCCTTTTTGATAATTTCTCTTATTTTAAATATCTCATAAAATCATTTAAATATCTTTAAATATCTCATATTAAATATCTCCTATTCTTATATATTTTTAATAATATAGTAACACATACATCTTTGTTCGTATTTTCTCTCTCTTTTTGCGCTTTTTTGAATTTGTTCCCTCTCGCTCTCATTCTCCCTGTTAATCTCAATCTTCATCCTTCTTTTATTTTACTCTCATGCTGTTTATCTACCTTTGCTTCTTCTTTCATCTTCTCTCTTTTATTCTCCTTACATTTCTTTCTCTTTCTCACTAATTATCTTTGATAATGATGCGTTCATTCTCTTTATTAGTTTCTCTTTTATTTTTTGCTTCTCTCTTACTCCACCTTCTTTTTTGTCTAAATTTCACTCTCACTTTTATGTAACTCATTTATATAATATAACTCATCATATAACTCATACAATAATTTATATAACTCATATTTTTCTCGTCTCATTCTCTACCACCTAATTCTCTCACTATTCAATCCTCTCTCTTTTCCTCACTTTTTCATTTTTTCTTTTCTCTTTCACTCTCAACATTTCTATTTATCCTCTCCCTATCTTCCGTCTCATTTTCACCAATTTTCCTCACCATTTCTCTTACACTTTCAATCTCTCCTATCATTTCACTTCCATTATCTCTCATTCTCAAATAAGCTGCAACAAAACGCCCGAACTACATCGATACATTAAAAAAAAACACCATTTCACCAACCAAATCACTGACATTTCACAACAAAACACCAATTCCAGTGTCGAAAAACCCAACCTGCCAAAAAAGCCTCCTCACTAACCCAGTTCGGTTCCAGTAATTCCACCAACTTTCACTCCTAGAGTTGGTAAAAGATCCGCGGGAGGCGGGTGGAATATTTTTGGGGACCGGCGCGGAAAAAAGAAGGAAAAGAAATAAATAAAAAAAAAAAAAATAAAGCTCCCTCCAAAAAAAAAAAAAAATCGGACCGAGTGAAAAGCAACCGAAGCAAGAGAAGTGTTTAAGAAAGGCAATATCCGTTTTGCATGGCAAACACTTCGTTCCTGAAGGGTATCAGGTTTCGGCAGGGAGCGTTGAGAATGTATCCCAGAATTCTTCCAGCAGCTCTGAACAGGAGAGCTCTTTGAAGCGTTGGCACAGAAGCTTCTTGTCTGGAGATTTCTGCCTTTTCTTATCTCTTTTCTTCTGGGCCTCGTCCCGAATGTTGGGATCGTGCAGGGAGGGGTTCGGTAGGAGGTGCACGAGGGATGGGGATGTTGGGATGAGGGGGTGTGTTCAATGTGGGGATGGTCCCTTTGGTTTTGCTGTTTTTTTTTAATTTTTATTTAGGGAACAATCGATGAGGATGGATGTCACTTTTGTTTTAATTGCGGAGACACAATGAAGGGAGAGGGAATCTGCTGCTGGTTTTGTATTTGATTCGGTGTGGGGAATTTATTTAGTTGTGTTTTGAACTTAGCTTGTAAAAGAATTGTAAAGGAATAAGAAACTTATAAAAGCAAGTTGAATACTAAATATAAAAATTTCAAAAGTACTTAACTTGAAAAATGTAAGTTAAGAATATTTGTGATTTTTTTTCTTTTTGCAACGGTGGGGTTCTTGTAAAATAGATTATCTTGATTTTCTTCTTTTCTTTTGTAAATAATGTATTCCGTTTCATAACTTGCTTGAATTATGTTTAATTTTGAAAACCAAAAAATATTGCCGTTTATATTCATATCACAAGAGCATAAAGCAATGCATGAAAAGAAAACCAAATTAAAAATAAAACTCACTCAGTACACTTTTGAAATATGTCGATAATGTGAGACATAGGTCAATTTTAAATTAAAAATCTGGAATATAGCAGATGTAAGTAACGATACAGATTTCTAAGCTTTTCCCTGAAACACATAAAACAAATTATTTCGTGTATTGAGTAATAGAAAGAAGAGTGATTTCTTGAAACAATGGAAATATTTGGTTATTTTGATTTAGTCTGTTACCACATTCATTTACCCCTACATTACACACTACATTACACACTACTTTAATTTCTGATTTTTTAAAATGTCTTTCTACTACATATATCAGCTAAATTTTCCTATTCCATAATGTATATTTCAGTGGGTACTTTCGAAGGACCTAATAACTATAAATTTATTTATACCTTTTCAGTTTTTATGTTTAGAGTAGTTATTGTCTTCCATGCCTCCTTCTATGTACAAAACGATTTCCAGATTGTAATAATAAAAATTCCGTTACCAATATAAATTTAATCTCCTTATTTTGATAATGAAAGGTAATATCTAAGTATTTATCGTTTTAATTAAAGAAAAAAGTTTTTCAAACATTTTAAAATTTTAAAAGTCACATATATACAAACGTTTTAAGAAAAAAAGCCCCCTGACAAACTTCCTGAATTCGCTACTAATTGTTATTAATACCTAGTGAATCTTCTGATCCATCAGTATGAAACTTCTATTCAAATGGGATACCTTTACCAAAAAAAATCCATGCTATTGAATCATTATTTTCAATCATATTCCCTTCCCATACTCTCCCCATCTATGTATCCCTTCAGGGTAGCACCCAAAGGGTCACAGGAACACACCTCCTTAGCAGCTTCTGCAGCAACTAAACGGAATATTAATGATGTTGGTATCATCAATACCCCTTCGACCCGCTACTATCCCTAAACGAACTCCTTGTTGTCATCCAAGGAGTCAACATCACAAAAAAAAAAGAGTCGCTCCTTTTTAACTTCTTTTTTTTTGCCAGGGAGGAAAGACGAGCGATTATGGCTTCACGCCGCGTTAAATGCGACTTCAGCAAGGCATTGTGGAGAGAGAACAGGACCACGCTTGTTGTGGGGTTGTCAGGTGTGTGTTGTGAGAAGACGTTGTTTCTCTCTCTCTCTCTCTGATTTCTCTCTCTCTTTTGGATGAGAGTGAGATAGCGCATCTTTTTTTTTTGAAGAAGAAGAAGATTGCTATGGGATGATGGTGTTCTGTGTTGAAGGTTCTTTTTGGAGTTGTTGAATACGGGGATTGGAGATAATGGGGGTTGAAGAATCGTGTTTTTGGATCTGGAGGGTTATTTTTGAATGAAGATAAGGAAGATTTAATGGTGGAGGTCTGATAAAGCGATGCAAGTTGATGAAAGCCTCTTGAATAATTATCTTGTTTTAGACTAATATCAATCACTAGTACAAAGAAAACCAAAATTTAGCACAAATAGTTTTGAACTCTAACTATACTGTAGTAGATGGAATGATGCTTTCTTCAATCTATCACTTAAGGTTAGATATATCTTGATATATCAGCTATTTCTCATAATAAATGGTATATGATCTTCGCTGCTTCGAGACGTTCGAAGTAAAAAAAAAACACTGCTTGGGTTACTCTATACACCTCAAAAGATTCCTTAGTAACCCACGTAATTTTCAAATTTGTCTGTTTTTTATAAAAATTAAAATTATATTTAAATATATAAACCACTTAATAAATAACAGATACTTTCATTTGCCTGTGCTTTGTTTAAAAATACGCACTCAGAAGAGTTTCCCCTTCCAAAAACGACATAAACAAGTTTATTTTTCTACCAAGTTGCTTCTGTTCAGTGTTGTTTTCCATATAAATATTCAGAGAAGATCTTCAAATTGGTTATTTTTCTAACTAATATTTACCAGGAAACCGTGTGTTTTTCTTATCAACATTCACCAACAAAACACCACACAGGTTTTCACTTCCCTAAAACAAATATGCTCTCTCCCTCCAAAACACCCACACGCGAAAACAAAACCAACTTATCCGAAAAATCCCACTCCATAACTCCTCAACCCACCCACCCCTCAAAAAATATACTAAACCATAATTACCGTTAATTATCTCGAAAACCCATATTACCCGCTTCCCCAAAAATAAACTCTCCCCGAAAATTCCTATCCAGCCCGCTCTTGTGGAAGGAAAATTTATCTGAAACAAGTGTTGTCAGCTACTACTAAAAGGACCGGGGACGATTTTTTGATGCGCGTGTCATCAGGAGACATCTGATCCCTCGTAACTTATCCCCTTGGCCCTCTTAATCTGTTAGTGCTTTTAGCCTCCTTCCTTGCTTTTTGGGATGTTTCGTCCCTTTTTTTTAACATTGTTGCTGTCTGTGGGGTTTCTTCTTTTTCTTGAGATCTTTCGTTGCTTTTGATCCGGGTGGAGGAGAGAAGACTCTTTTCTTTCTTGTTGTGATTAAGATGTTATCTTTTAAGACCCGATGTGTTCTCTTTTTTTTTTCGTGAGGGGAGGCTTGTTTGAGGCTGGTTTGTGTTGTGTTGGGGTGATGAAACTCGATCATTCTACTGATTTTTTATATTACATTTAATATTTTATTATCAGAAAAGAAACTGTTTAAATTCATATAAGTAAGTTAGAAGCAAGGAATACATGTGATTTAACGGGATGCATATGAGGTTGGTTGGCAAACGTGTCATTTTTTTTTTACCATGTGTGTTTTATAAGACGTTTCCCCTTCATTGGCTTTGAAGATAGTTTATAATTCACAGTACGGAATATCAAAGCACAGCTATTTGTTGCATTGAATTTTCAGTATTCATACTTTTCTCCACTACCCGTTGTAAAGTTATCACACACCGTCACTCTCATCCCTTCGCGTTTCTATCTACTCATATATCATTCTATTGGTATAATATCCTTCCATAAAAAGGTACTCTTTTGCATAATTTCATATTTCCATGTTCTCAAATTAAGGCCATTCACAAAATACGTCACACATTAAGGGAGGGATGAGGGGGTCTTGAACTTCTCACCCAATATCACAAGAGGGAAGTAGAGTTCAAACAAATGTGAAAACATTCGTTAAAAAAAATTCCACTGCTGTCACAGCGTTAAAAGATAGACATTTATTCCACCAAAGATTTTGATTTCACAAAGGGGCTACTAAATCTCAATTAATAAAAATTTAGTCACGTTAGAACGTAACAAAGTTGTACTGCATTCCTTAAAGATCAGTTAAACAGATAAATAATAGTAGTTATTATTTTCAAAAAAAATTACTTCGTGGTGAAGCTTGCTAGATTCGCATCATAGACCAGTCCATCAAATCAGATTTCAAAACAAGTCATTAAAATATAAGAAAGAAACCGCAACAAATTTTCTCTCCCAATGAACCAACTGATACGAAAGATAACTCTATCATCCTTAAATTCTCAACCCATCTTCCCCAACAAGGACAGTCTCCCGGTTTATCCTCCGGCACCATCAAGGGCTATTGTCCCATTATTCCCCTGAAAACTGAATTCCCCTGAATTCCCCTGCGGTGACCCAAAAATTCAAAATTGAATGGCCGTTTTCCCATACAGGCGGCCATTTTCCGCCTTCCATCCAATTCGTGATCGCGGCAGGAAACACGCTAGGCCTAATCTCGCAGTCTATGGTCACGCATGGAAGATAATGATCCACCGAGAGCCAATGAGTGGCCTGCCCATCGCGATTGCAGCGAATGAAATCCTAGAGGGGTGTTATTTTCATCTGCTCGGAAGGCCGAGCGATATGCTTCCACCGGCCTTATCTTCGGCCATCAGGAGTAGTGCTTGGATGCCCATGGTTGCGGTGAGCAGGGATGTCGAGAAGGTGACGGCCGTGGTGACAGCAGCCGTGGGACCGCCAGCTCAACCGTGTAGACGCGAGGCTTTTGGTTGGAGGTGTTTTGAAACGGAATGGACGTAATTGAATGTGGTCGTGTTCTTATGGTTGTGGAGATTGAAATTTGGGTCGAGGATTGTCGTCCTTTTCTGAGGAAAATGTGTCATTATTGTGACAGCGTTGAGTAAACTCTAAGAAAAATGATGGGGTTTTGTTGTGGTTGTAAAGTTTAGAATACAATCAATGTCCTTAGGCATCAACCAAAACATGATTGCACTTTTTCATAGCCAGATAAACTACCTCCTAGGAGAAAATTCGGCAATTTTAGATGGGTTAATATCAGAACCTACGTGGTCAAGTGGAACAGATTGAGTTAAATACAGAGTAACAGATAAGAGTTAACATAAAAAGACATTATTCATGTAGTAAACTGTGTGACTTTGAATGCCATTTCATTTTTCTTAACTCATATTATATTCATTTATCAAATCATGTGTCCATTTACACTAGTACTTTTCTCCAAGCACCACTTTTACACTGTACATGCATTCAGAATTAACTAACTCCCTTCCTAAAAGTCCATCATCAACTCCAATATAAGAAAGACTTTAAGTGAATATCATGGGCATAAAATAATTTATTTTATATACACGACCATAATACTTTTTCTGATATCAAACTCATCTTCTTGATGGAAACGTATATATCTCCTCATACTTACTGAGTGAATAAATCAATAACAGACTATCAATACCAGTTTGACGGAAGCATATCTCAGAATAATGGATACATCTATCACCCTACAATACACCTCACGACTCCATTTCGATTAATATCATACTTTAAGCACAATAATCGCAGGATCTATAACACTTCAAACACACTTTCCTTCAGACCCAACAATAAAATCCAAGCCAACTTATATTAAAAAAAAGTGCTCGACTTATTAGACCGACGTCTATTACTCTTTCAACAACAACGGGGCGGACAAAACTTCAGGGAGTTACCATTTAATTGGATCTAGCACGATCTCTCGATGGCCAAAATGGCGATGGTTCTTTTAACAGCTCAGTCGACAAATGAGGTCCGCCATTGATTTGCATGCGTCAGTAGAAGAGTCGGGCGTGGCGGCCATTTCCCTTGTCCGTTACAGTTACAGTGAGGTGAGTGATTGGGGGCTATATCTGAAGCGGCGTTGTTGCTTTTTTCAATAGTCTGGCGAGAGATGCGGGATTTGATAGTTTGGAGATTGTTCGTGGTTGGGTTACACCCTTTTGATAGTCCATATGATGTCGATTTTATTGAGTGCCTGGGGATATTGATATATTTTTTTTTGTCATTATTAACTTCTTTTGAGTACCTGAAAAGGAATTCCGAAAATTCACTTGTATTTAAGCGAGAATGCAAAATCTTACTAATTTTAATTGTAATAATTTACAACTGAATTTCCTTTATTAAGATGTAGTTGTACACCTATACCTAATATATATTACTTGAAATCCTCAGCAATAATCCCATTTATCTGTAGTGAACTTGGATAACTCTTAACGTCATTACTCGTGTAAAGTTGGAAAATTTCACTTGGTTTATGAGTCAATTTCATATTTAAATTCCAAGTTTTGAGTAATTCTAACTTTTTGGAGTGTCCGAGCCTGTTTAGCTTTGGATTCTCAAAGTTTCCCTTTATTATTATTAATTAACATTATTACATTACGATGTAATTAACATTATAATACAATTTAAAACAAATTAAAATAAAACAAAAAGTGATTGATTCTTAAAAATTTTCGTAATTTTAATTTAAACATTTAAATAAATTTGAATTGCCTGCATGTTTAGAAAATCTGGATAGGTACCTAAATGTTTTAAAAGTTTAAATATTTAATTATATTATTAGAAAACAATTCATTCTCCGTAGATGGTGGTTTTTAGGTTCCCAAAAACCTAAAAGGAATTCCTTTTGAAACAAAAGTTTCACAAAGTCGTCTGATTGTATGATCTTCTACAGCTATACACCATTTCCAGATATTGGAATTTCAGGGGATGGAGATGAATTAATTGGTAAGGGGATAGTTGCTTTAGTGTCTTTAGTTGTTTTCTTCATTAAAAAAATTTCGAAGGAAGACTCCTAATTTTGGCTTACCTGCTTCAAAATTCTATGAAAGTCTCTTACAAATATAATTTTTCTCTTCTATTCCATTCCTATTTCTGCTATTAGCTCTGATGCATCATACTATTCTCCTCCCTATTTCATTAAATACCAAAAAACTACTCCAATTTCATAGGGAACATTTCAAACGAATAAAACCCACCTACCATTCCACTCTCAACATCAAAATATCCAATTTCTAATCAAAAGAAATCTCCCCTAAAAACCTACTCATTACAAAAAAAAAAAACTACCTCTGAAATCAAATTAATAATACCTGTCCTATATCCGTTTGCGAGCATCCCACGACAAACCCCTCCAAAACGTGGCTTAAAAAGCCATATACGGATTTCAGTGGGTATCATTTCACGGACATCCTATCCCATCCATTCTGCTGTAGCCCCCTGTTGATCCAACAAAACCCTCTCCCGTGCTCTCGATTTCAAAAAGTCATCGACGCCATATTTGTTTGGCACAGCAGCAGAAGCAGAGGGAGCGCACAACAATAAAGCCATTTAGAGTTCCCTCTCTACTCCACTGGAAACTGAAATACGAGTGGATAGGTTTGATTTTTATAGTGGATGTTTCGTAAAATGTGGAGGCGGATTTTTTTTTTTTTTTTGGAAAGATAGTGATGTTTACCATTTTTTTTTTATTTTAAAAAATGAGTAAAAATAAAAAGAAAATAACCATTAACCAAAAGAATTTGGGGAGCTTCGCATAAAATTACTCAAAATAAAAGGACTATCCTAATACATACTTTGCATTTTTAATTTAACTAGCTGATATGCCCGGCCTTGCACGGGTATAGTGTATCAGTTTATTTTTTAAAAGTTTTCTCAAGTTATACATGTCTAATTTTTCTGTAACCTCAATTACCAATCATCCCGATGTTCTCGGTATCGGTGTTCCCGGTAGTTTTTCTTATCCCGGTGTTCCCGGTAATTTTTCATATCCCGATGTTCCCGGTAATTTTTAATATCCCGGCGTTCCCGGTGTCTTTTTTCATGTTGGTGTTCCCGGCGCCTTTTTCATCCCGGTTCCAACCGTTTATATTTACCCAAACCCATCCAGTTCCTATGTTGCACATTTATAGTTTCCCCTAGTAAAATATTTAATTTTAAGGTTTTCATCTCATTAACAATAGTGAGTCAAGAAGATCTACTCTAGTAGAAAAATAAGCATTAACAATAGTGAGTCAAGCAGATCTACTGTTGTAGAAAAATAAGCATTTTTAACCATAAAAATGTTAAATTACAGGTTAATATTCGATTTTCGAACTTGGAAAACTTTGTATTTATAATCCACGTCTCTAGATACGTCTATATACCGAGTTTTGTCCACGCCTGAGGCGTAGTTTGAGAGGAGGTGTAATTTTGAGGTTTTAATTTCATTTGTTACAATAGTGAGTCAAGCGGATCTGCCCTGGTAGAGAAATGGAGAAATAAGCGTTTTTGACCATAAAATCGTTAATTACTCGTAAATATTCGATTTTCGAACTTGGAAAAGTTCGTGTTGATAATCCTCGCCTTAGAATACGCCTATATACCGAGTTTTGTGTACGCCTGCGGCGTATTTTGGGAGGAGATGTAACACATACCCACACACATACATAGCCACAAAAGGTTTTAGTAATATACTAGCTGATATGCCCGGCCTTGCACGGGTGGAGTGTATCAATTTATTTTTATAAAGTTTTCTAAAGTAACATTACTAATTTTTCTGTAACCTCAGTTACCAATCATCCCGGTGATGTTCCCGGTAGTTTTTCGTATCCGGGTGTTCCCGGTAGTTTTTCTTATCCCGGTGTTCCCGGTAATTTTTAATATCCCGGTGTTCCCGGTGTCTTTTTTCGTGTTGGTGTTCCCGGCGCCTTTTTATCCCGGTTCCAACTGTTTATATTTACCTAAACCCATCCAGTTCCTATGTTGCACATTTATAGTTTTCCCTAGTAAAATATTTAATTTTAAGGTTTTCATCTCATTAAAACAATAGTGAGTCAAGCAGATCTACTCTAGTAGAAAAATAAGCATTAACAATAGTGAGTCAAGCAGATCTACTCTTGTAGAAAAATAAGCATTTTTAACCATAAAAATGTTAAATTACAGGTTAATATTCGCTTTTCGAACTTGGAAAACTTTGTATTGATAATCCTCGTCTCCAGATACGTCTATATACCGAGTTTTGTCCACGCCTGAGGCGTAGTTTGAGAGGAGGTGTAATTTTGAAGTTTTAATTTCATTTGTTACAATAGTGAGTCAAGCGGATCTGCCCTGGTAGAGAAATGGAGAAATAAGCGTTTTTGACCATAAAATCGTTAATTACTCGTAAATATTCGATTTTCGAACTTGGAAAAGTTCGTGTTGATAATCCTCGCCTTAGAATACGTCTATATACCGAGTTTTGTGTACGCCTGCGGCGTATTTTGGGAGATGTTACACATACATACATACATACATACACAGCCACAAAAGGTTTTAGTTATATATAGATAGATGGAAATCACAGCCCCCTAGTTATTAGATCAATATAAAGACTACAATCGTATGGGTATAATTAATATTAGCTGAAAAATAGTTAATTTATAAATCTCACTAAACTTATATGGGGTTTTTACTTATTAGGTTTAGAAGTGAAATATCATATTCCTTATGGCAGGGGTTCTCAATTTGTTTTCACCGCGCGGCACCCTTGGCAGGCTAAAAAAATTTCGAGGCACCCCTAAAAAGTTTGATTGAGGGATCGGCAGAATCTATACTAAATTTTTAAGTAAATGGTCAAATACTCTACTACTCTACTCACATAAACGTATTTTCTTAAAAGTACTTGGAACTATGAGTACTCTAAACCGGAGCATCGATATAAAAAAAATGGATTTATTTCGTCTTATAATAGGAGTATCCATAAGGGCCGACTTCAGTAAAATATTGAGGGGGCCCAATATTAGACTATTAAGAACATAAAATTGAAAGAAATGCAACCATAAAGTTTTACAAGCCACAGTTTTAAAAAAAAAATAATTTTTTATCACATGTATGTATAAATATTAAATTTAGCCTTATTTTTAAGGTTTTAATTAATATTATTGTATTTATAATCGATTAAAATGCAACTTCTGACAGTATTTGTAAGCGGAACATAATTGAAAAAAAAATCTGCAATGAACTTAATTTTAAAATAGGCAATATTATACTATGGTAATTAAATTCGAAACCAGACTCATGTTAGCATGTTTCTTGTTATCCTTAAGCTAATTAAATTACTAATTAATTATATCAAAGGGTATATTATAATCATCCTTTTTTCCAATTCTGATTTTCATCGAAAATGTTTCAATTTAAAGGATGAGAGTTATAAAAACTCTTTATACGTTGATATAAAATTAAAAAAAAAAGAGAATTATGTATTTATTATCATTTTTGGAATTAGCTAAAAATTACTTTAAGGATATACCACAATATTTTTTTAAATAAGGTCCTAACAACTTATAAAAACTCCAAAAATAGAACATATTCTGAAAGGAAAACTAAATGAAATTTTGAAAAAAAAAAAAGGAAGGGAGAAATAAAGATTTAATTTTACATAGTACTTTAAACATAGAATCATAAAAGCATGCTGCATAAATGTAGTACGTTTGTGAGTAGGAAGCATTTTTTAAATTAAAAGCGTTTAACCCTTTTGGACCGAAATGGGAAAGTTTATAGGTGACATAAAAATTTATAAACATCCAAGATAATTATTTCGATAAAAATAGAAAGGATTAATTATTGCTCCCTTCACTTTTTCAAATAAATAGCTAAAATCATTTTTACCTTTTGGAAATTTTAAAAAAAATATGGATATAAACCAGCAATAGCGCAGTACGATAGCAGTACGATCAACAGTACCACGACAAAAAAATTTTGACAACTTTTTGATTATTGGCGCGGCACCCCTGGCAAAGGCTCGCGGCACCCCAGGCACCCCAGGCATCGCGGCACCCCAGGGTGCCGCGGCACCCAATTTGAGAACTGCTGTCTTATGGTATAACATACAGTTAAATTTTATTATTAATAAATTTTAATCTATTTTTTAAGTATTGTAGCACTTAGTAATAACATCTTTAAATTATTTTACATATACAAAAGAGATTCATTTGCTTTTGTACTAATTCTTAACATATTCAAAATGACATAATTATTTAATTCAAAACACAATACGAGTGCTTTTACAACAAGGAAAAACATAAGAATCATTAAAAAACGCATAACTTATTTCATTTAAAAATTATGTTGAGCTTTTTTAGGTTTCAATTTTACTGACTTTTAAATTGATCTTGAAAGATATGATAAAATAATCAAATAATCTGTTTCAAAATCAAATAAAGTTGTAATGATCTTGTGATAAGATAGTGAAAAATAAAGTCTAATCTTGAAATTTCTACCCTATCAAACTGCTGCTAACTAAAATGTAAAAGACGTGATAAGTGTTATTTTGTAAAGATGTGATTAAACAAAGCGAAAGTCATGTCATACCAAATCTATCAAAAACAACGAGTCTAAAAAATTAAAGAAAGCTCTTTTTAATCAGTTTACTACTCAGTAAATTCTTATAACTTACCCTGCTCTTATATTCCATTAAATTTTCATTCATGCAAGTACTGATCATATAATCTTCCCAGTCATTAAAAAGGACACACCAATGAAATATACTTTTTTGTTGTGTTAACTAAAAACATTTATAAGAATTTAATTTAAAATATTTAGAAAATATATCAATATTATTGGCTCACCATTTTAAACTCATCATATAAGCTTGAAATTACAAAATTACTAATCTTCAAATTGAGGTAAAAAGGAAAAATGAGTCAAATAATTTTTGTAAAATCTGTAGCTCACTTTTTATTTAAACTATTTAAATTTTCAACATCATGTAAATTAATCAGGGGAAAACTATTTAAAACTTGTTTTACGGTGATACTTAAATAATTTAAAGGATGTTATTAAAATTCCATTTAGGAAATATTCATATTTATTGCTGTCTATATTAAACTCACTGTATAAACGCAAAACACTACCCATCTCTGTGTCAAAATATGAGGAATGAGTCGCATCATTCATGCTGTTAAAGATTCCGCTCACTTGTCCAATTCTTTTCAGCTTTAAGCTGTAATGTAAATATAGAGGAAATACCCTTTGAAACTTTGTTTTTAAATAAGTTTATAAGTTTATTCAGGAAATATCCATATTTATTCCTGTCTGTATGAAACTATCGACTTGGAATTTCAAAACTACCCGTATCCGTTTCGAAAGATGAGGAATGAGTCGCATCATTCACGTCGTAAAAAAGATGCGACTCACTTATCCAAATCCAGTACATCATGTAAACAGCTCTCCCAACAAAACGTCACGCTCCACCACAAAATACAGTAGCGCATTCCTCTCCAGGTAAACAGCCAACAGCCTTGAATTTCGCCCTCCTCTCTCGGACACAATAAAACATTTAAACAACATTAAATCACACACATCTGTCTTCGAGAGGAGTAGTTCAAGCTCACGCCCAATAGGCTCTCCGAATCCACTACTATTGGGCAACTTTTTGTGAGTAGACTGAATACTTTTTTTTTATAAGTGGGGGTATCCAGGTAGACCACAAGGGAAGCGGGGCCTTGTTCTCCTTGATTTATGACGTTGCAGTTGTTAGTGCGTTCAAAAGCGTTCCGACAAGCATGCAATTGATGGAGAAAGCGGCGGGGAGTCACCCTCCTCCCCTTTTTTGCGCCGTTTTTTGGGCAGGGCCGAGAAGTGAACTGCTCCGCGGGTGCGATGAGTGCTGTTATTTGTCCAATTTAGGGACGATTCGTTGCGGTCGATCAGTGGTCAAGGGGGCAGGGCGGGGGTTGACGTTGCAATTTGTTTTTTCTTCTTGGAGTGTAATGATTTACTAGGAGAGAGATGAGAAACGATGTTTGATGAGCTGTTTTATGAAGTGTTGTCTGGTGTATGAGTCGGAATAGATAGAACGTTGCATCCTTATGTCTGTTCGAACCGTATTAAATTTGTGTTAAATAAGGCAATTGTAATGCATGTTAAGAGGAGTAAGATAATCAATATGAATAAACATGTACGCCATAGATTTTTAAGAAAAATTGTGTACTGACAAAAATAATCCTATGTAAAGAAGCCCATGTAAAAAAGTATGAATTTAAACTTAAAACTGAAAATGTATTCAATAGAGTGAAAAATGCAATACCAGTACACCATTGTACAACTTATTATGATTATAAATGCAATCACACAATTTTTAAAGGGCACTATGGAACTTGGTTTATTTAAATCGAGTTTTCATTATAAAAATTTAGAAAACTCTATTTTTAAATTTTTGCACCAACCATGTGATGTTCCTCTATTCATAGTTTTTCTTATATCCAAAGTTACATTAAAATTTTCGTGTTTTGATAGGAAACCAATTAAAAGAAGTTTATCTTCATATCTTTCATGAGGCGATAACTCGTTTCCTTTTTTTTTAACTATCAACATTGTTTTGTTTGAGTAGGTATACATATAAAATCAAAATTTAACCCTTTGGCTGTCATTGAGAAATATAACTGACGCTCAAATACCTGCAGGACTCTAAAGTGAAAAAGATCATATAAATCAAAACACTCACAAAGCCATATTGAATCCAAACCAAAAAAAAGTCACCCATATATTCCACCACCACAAAACGATCACCCACCACACAGGCCTGATTTATCGACGAGAAGGCGGTCGCACAATAAAACCAGAAGCACCCCTAAACAGACCCATTCAGATCAAAATACAACCCCACTCACACGCCTTTTATGCCCGTAATCATTCTCTCTTTACGCCATACAAACATCCCAACATAAAAATTGACTGACCAAACGACTCCCTGCTTGACCCCTGCATTGTGGGTGGGTGCTACCGTGACCACCCTTTCCGAATCCGTGCCCATTGTGGACCACAGGGCTTTTCAACAGAGTGTGCCACTGCTACTACACGTCTCCTATGACTCTCGAGCGCAGGAAGTAAAATACTTGAACAGGATCTGTTTCCGTGGCCATTGTGCCAAGTGGCCAGTTGCCGGTGTTCCGCTTTGTCGGTCCCGTGCCGACTTGGAATGTCCCGCTGACTTCTACCCCCTGGTCAATAGAGGAGTTGGTGTTATTTTTATGGATTTTCTGGGGGTTATTGCTCGTCGTTGAAAATATTTAGCATGGGGAAAAGGGAGAAGTGTTAGTGGGGATTATGTTTGAGGGAGAAGACTTGTTTTTGATCGGATTCGGTATTGACAGCTGGAGTCAGAGAGTCTGGAACGAATACAATGTAATGAACTTGGAGAGGATAAAGCTCATAGGACCACCAAAGAATTTCAAATTATCCAAAACTTCTAATTAAAATATAAGTGAAATTGAATTTGCAGAACCTTTAAAGACAAGGAGACTTCTAAAGTAATCCCCATCCTAAATGTCTTTATCAGGGTTTGTGTTTATTAAATTGAAAAGATTTTTTCCATGGCTACTTATTTCTGGTTCAGTATTTTAGGTATGAGTAAAAACTACTAAATGTTATTAAAATATTTACATTAAGAGAAAGGAAAGAGAACTAATAAAAGTACAGATGTAGAGAGATTTTTTTTTTAAAAATGCACATTATCATTTCTCTTACATGCATGTTTTCAAAATGTCTTCTCATGGCTTTTTTTTGAAGGTTATTTTAATTTAAAATTTTACATATAAACACTATTTCGTAAAAGAAATACAAATTTTCAAAAGTAATGACCATATGACCATCATCTCTAGAAGTTAAGAAAACTTTAGTAGCACCCCTAATCACCTATTCAATTCTAAACATATACTCAAGAGATGCAATCCAGTTTCGCCGATAAGAATAACTTCACTCACATCATCCAAACCAACGTCTCTTTAATCCGCACAAGGCACAAACCTGTCGCTCCGAGATAACACTTCACGCCGCCGAAACGTTGAAACCAATTATTTTCTGTACGCGCATCAGCTTTGTACAGGTATTTCACATTTCATTTGACCCGTCACGGTGTATAATTTCACCGAGTGTCATCACCGAAAGTCCTTTCCACTCTTGCCACGCTCGACACACGTGCCCATCTTTTTGACCTGGAATGTTACCTCGAGTTTCTCTCTTCGGCTTCCAACTAACCGAACCGTTGACCTGCAAAGACAGACGCACTTGATCGGAAATCCAAAACTAAACAACCAAGAAAAAAAAAGACTCCTTCCAACACATGGGTGGCATGGCCGATAGAAATCAGTACCGATGCGGAGCGTCACATTATTCATCAATGTCCTCCGATAGTGGCTGGACAGAGAGTAGAAAGGGAATAGAGTGCTCATCAAATATATTTTTCCTCAATACATGCACTGTAAAAAAATCCTGACCCTTTCCTAGGAAAAACTGGGCAGCTGGCTTGCCCATTTTTTCCAAACAATGTTCCTCGAAAATAACAGGAGAGTTCAGGTAAAAATTCAAATATGTGTGTTCCTGATGAAAATATCAGTTCCAGTTATTTCTGAGAAGTGTTTTAAAATTTTTACCGTAATGTTCCAATTATTTTCCACATATATTGCTTGAGAAAAATAGGCAACCCAGCTGCCAAGTTTTTCCAAGGAAAAATACAGGATTGTTTTTACAGTGGGGACTCAAGCCGTCTAAAGCCCCCATGTAGCAGATTGTTATAAAAATGGCGCCCAACTCGTGGCCCGTACCTGCCACCCATGATGTCTCGACTGATGTATTTCCCAGTCTTGAGAATTCTTTGTGTTGTGTGTGAAGAGCCCTTACCTCTTCTGTTTTGCTGATCCCTGACCGATGTTCTGCGTGATTGCCGGTCGTGATGGATAAAGTTTTTCGTCGATGGACATGCTGTCCATTAGGCCAAGTGTGCCTGGAGAACAACCTGTTCTCATTTTCGTGACCCCTGTGCGGTCTTGTGTGGTGTAAGGCCACCTACCCCTGTGTGCGGTCTTGTGTGGTGTAAGGTCACCTAGACCCTGGACACCCTGTCCTAAAATGGTATAGGCTATCTGAGCCTTTTCTGGTGACCGATGTGTTTTCCGGTCATGAAAGAGACCTTACCTCTTTCGTTTTGATGGACACCCTGTCCAGTTTGAAAACGGTCGCCCGTGCCGTTAGGACCGAAGTTCTTCGTGATTCCCGGTCTTGTGCGAAGAGTTCGTGTTCGTCTCTTTCGTTTTGATGGACACCCTGTCCAGTTTATACGGTCGCCCTGACCGTCAGGCCATGTGTGCCTTTGTGAGAACACCCCTGTTCTCATGTTTTGACCACTGTGGACTGTGGTCCTACAGCTGATTGCTGTAGTGTGCAAGTTTGCCGATCGAGCGGACATGCCTGTCCGGCTCGCTTTCGTTTTTACCCAACGTGAAAGGACATTCCCGTCCTCCAATTTGTGTTCAAGCATCTTCCAGTATGTTCTTCTAAGAGTGATTAAGTTGTAATTTGATATTGTTTAAGCTAAGTTTGATTAATTTGGTTATTTTGAGTAATTTGTATGTTTTTGAAAAAGATGTTGAAGATAGTAATTTTTATTTCAGTTTTGGGTTGTGGATAATTTTAAGTTAATTGTGATGAAAAGAATTTGAATGCTTGAAGTTTTGTTTTCTGAAGTGTCAAAGTGTATTGGTTTTGTTTTGTTGTTTAATGTAGTCGTTTGGCCAAGCTTCTACCAAGGGGGTTAATTTTATTTTCTTAGTTGTTTTTCATTTTGGTTTTGTAGCTACTTTTCTTTTGAGTCACTTGAATGTATGTTTTTTACTGTTTTGGTTTTTCTTTCATCTTGAGCAACGGTGGGCAACCTCCGGCCCGCGGGCCGGATCCGGCCCGCCACGTCATTTGGTCCGGCCCGCGGAACATTTTAAAAATTGTACTCAAAAATCACATATTATTCTTCCAGATTTTTGTAACTTTAACATTATAATTTCTGTTTCTAATCAAAATATTAATCTATTGTAGATTAATGTAACTAACTTTATAATTATTGTATGTAATATTATTCTATTCAAGATCAGAGGCGGATACAGGGGGTGGCACTCTGGAAAGTGCCCCCCCTTGGACCCAAAAATCATTCAAAAGTACGAAAAAAAGTCCCAAAAAGTACTCAAAATGAGTTAAAAACCTACTTTTACAGGTCAAATTTCCAAAATTTTTCTGGGGGAGGACCCCCAGACCCCCCAGCGGTACCAAAAGGGGACCTTGAGTGATACATTTTAGAAAATTCCCAAAATTTTGACATTTTTTTCAAAAGATAAAGATGATGGTCTGAAGAAGTGCCTCCCCCCCATTGGAGCCGTGCTGGATCCGCGCCGGGTCCAGATTAATGTAACTTAATTATAATTATTTTATGTAATCTAGATATTGTATAAATCCAGATTAATTTTTAACTTTAGAGTTAAACTTCATAAATATATATAATAAAAGGCTTCATTTTTTTACTTAAAAAAAATATTACCTATTATCTACTCTTTGGCCCTGCACGACATTATAATCTTTGAGTCCGGCCCGCGGATTCAAAAAGGTTGCCCATACCTGATCTTGAGTGTTGTATTTTCTTTTGATGAGGTGTTTGACATGTTTATTTGTTTTGTTTTAGTTTTCTTTTGGGTTTTGTATAACCTTGAAACGTTTGATGTAGGGGGAGAGGATGTGTAGAGTTCTGTTTTAAAATTAGGAAAATTGATTCTTGTTTGATACTTTTGGTTTTGGGGATAGCTTTCTTTTAACTTTTCTGGTTGCTTGTCGGGACGCCGGCACAACCAGAGGGGGAGTCTGTAGCAGATTGTTATACCCAGTTTTTCCACAAAATTGTCGTCAAAATACTTCATTTGGTGGTATGATTCTTGCTTTTATGATTATTTTTTTTTAAATATTTTTTTTAGCCCAGAAGCTTATGTTATTGGACTCACATTAAATGAGAACTAACATACTTGTAAATTTTCCTTTAAAATCTACTTTATAAGAAGAGAATTCATAAAAAATTGCAAAATAAAAGCAGAATCATCTTAATTATCTAGTTTGATAACTTAAATAGTGATTTTCTTCAATAAAATTTAAATTAAGATGAATTGTTAAAATGATTAGTATGAAATGGTTCAAATTTAAAAAATGGTGTATTTTAGATATCCCTATGCAATTCGAATACAAAGCTGACAAAAGGACCGAAAATTATCTTTAAGTGTTTCCTTCTGAATTCATGGTGTTTTTTTTTTTAATTATTTAAGTTAAACTCTCTCATGCCGGTATAGAAAAAATCTATCCCGCTCTTTAATTTACTGGATAGTTGTTCTCAATAGATTTTTCTAGCAAACTCCGAAATCAAATCCGAAATTTAAAAAATCCGAAAGTGAATAACCCCCTATTTTTTAGTCATTTATGGGAGGTTTTTTTTTTTAAATTAAAATAATTAACAATGGATTAAATTTAATTTTTTTGATTCCGCCATTTCAAAATGTTGTTTTCCGGAACCTCTGGGGGTTCGGGTACCACAGGTTGGAAAATAATGCTCAAGTAAATATTCTATCGTCTTATCCAATCGTTTTCAAGAGCGATTTTCATTTGACCACGCTGGGTTGCAGTTGATGCACGCTCTATAAATTACTATCTCTGCGCCTCCATCATCGGACAAAAAATGACGAAGCAATATCACCGCGGATGGGTATTTTCTCAGCTCACTGAACACGCTTTTTGACAAGTGTCTGAACCCAGCGACAACTGCCTTGATAAGAGGCATTTCGGGTGGTTTGTCCCCAGGCCATTCGCCAAATGTGGGCATTCAATATAACCAACATCTGCAATTTTTATTGATGATGGTTTTGAAAGGAAGCTGTTAGTGTTGAACGCAATGAAGTTGTGTTGTTTCTTTTTATCGCTAATGTGATTTTGCTGATGGTGACTCTTTTGTGAAGATTGTTCTCCTCTTTAATTGCTGAGTTGAATCTTCATCATGTCGTTGATGCTTTTCGAATGCTAATCAGATGGAAATGTCATTGTTGGAAGTAATTAAATTGTTGAATTAATGGAAAAACGCGACGCGTCGTCAAATTAGACTGGCACGATAATAGTGACGTGGTTGTCAGACGAGGTGCTAATGTGGTACAGGAATCAAAGGATGTAAATATCAAGTCTCATCTAATCGAAACTTTTTTAATAACAAAGGGCTCTTCTATTGTAAACGCGTTTCAGATTATTTAAAATGAAGCTCCCAAATATTTCATATGTCTTTTAGTTAGAACCAATAAGGTGTTTTTGTAACGCACCTAAACAGTCAAAAGCAGGGTTTCTAATTATTTTTTTAAATTTCAGCACAGTCAAGATAATTAGTGTTATACTAAGACACTCTTTTCAAATGCTTGAATTTTTTATATGGTTGCCGTGACTTGAGTCATGGCCATCTAGATACTTAGGGCCAGAGAAGCTCGAAATCTTGAGTGACGTATCGCCTACTATTTCGCGTCATCATCGCTTTTTGGACAACAGCGCAACTCCAGTCTGAAGAGAACGTCACTCAAGATTTAGAGTTTCTCTGGCCTTATGTGTCTAGATATCCATGCCTTAGTTCAGTTTTGTTCAGAACGAGAGGTAGAAAAAATATGTATACGGAGAGGAGAGGGGGAATGCAGTAGTTATTAACACGAAATTTGAGGAAAGATTTAAAAAAAAAAAATAAGAGAAAGGAGGGACACAGAATGGTATAAAATAAGGCGGAAAAAAAATTCTGTAACACCGTTTTGGAGCGTTCCTGGCAAACTAAATCACACTATCCTCAGAAAAATCGCATTATCCTTATTCTTTAAAAACTCCTTTTCTTTGGAGTGGGCTATTCTTATCTCCAGACAATACCACATTGTCTGAAGAAGACAACCGAAAACCAGTATCAAATCATCCCGGCGATCAATTTACCCCAATATATGAAATCCAAACTGATTTATAATTCGAGCTTCCTCCCTCTCCTGCTGGAAATTTCCGATCGAAATCGAACACCCAGATGCCATTTTAGGCAACTCCTGATGATAGGAGGCAGAGAAACTGCCCTCTCTTCCTCTATATCGGACTCGTATTCATGAGTTTGGATCTTGCCCATAAAGATTTTCGATCGCTTCATTCTATTGGATTAGAAGACCACCCAGCTATGCTGATGGAATTGTTCAACCGAGAAAGAACCAGGCTGCGTGGAATTTTCTTACACGAGGTATGTCGTGCCCCCAGGTAGAGTGACTCATTGTTGAGGTTCATTGATAACTCTTTCATTAGTAGTTGTTGTTTTTGTTTTGGATGGTGTTGCGTAGCGTATTTCTGGGTTCATCAATATGAATGAATGATCGTGGCTGGATGTAAGTTTTTTTTTCCTTGGTGGAGTACCTTGAGATGGTGGTGTCTGATTACAGAATGTCTCACGCAGTGAGTCATTCGCTCTTGAATGGGAATTTGGGAATCTTGTGGTTAAAGTGGTTCAATGTTTTCTTCATAATTTTGTATTAATATTCTTGAAGGATGTGAAAGTAACTTGAATGTTAGCTCAAATTAATTTTTTTTTTTTTTGCAAATGGGTGGGTACTGAATCTATGATCCTTGGCCATTGAATTTCCCTAAGAAGTACCTATTTAGCTTTACCCAGCGGTCACCTGTGGACCGTAGCCAAGGAGGTGATGACTACCCGCGCCATACGCACATTCGTTCGCACAACCCCTTTTTTGCAGGGGAGCCAAACTCATTCATTCACACAAGGACAGAAACTAACATCCATGCCAAATAGTGATTCGAATTCCAGCCATACGGCTTCGAGTCAGATGCTCTAACACCCACTAGTATAGGCCAACTCTCTAATTTAAATTTTAGTGTTTGAAGTTTGTATACAGGGTATTTTAACAAGTTCACCCAAATTCTGCACAGCCATATTCCTTGCATGAAGTAGATAAAAATTATCATAAAAGCTATACTTCTACGACCCATATAGTTTTCGTGAAAATCAGAAAAGTACGACTACGACGTCACATCCGGATTAGATGTGTTTCTGAAATTTATGATTGCACAAAAGAAATATAATTTACTGAAAAGTATCCTGAGATGACCTACATCTTCCCAACCATTCTTATTATCACCACGTTTCTGATGTAAGTATTTTTTAGAAAATAAAATCAATGATGAATAAGGCTCTAACTCCAAATAATTGAATGATATAAGACAAATAGGGACATTTATCCAATTAAGCCTATTAGCAGTATGGTTAACTTGATCATAGTCATTGCCCTATAGATTCTAGGCCTATAAGATCCTAGTCCTTGTTTTTTCCTATTGATCGCGAATCTGTAAAACCTGTTTTGCTGCAACGACACTCTTCTCGCAGGAAAGCAATAACCTATCTTCGGAAGCTTTTTCCGTTTTTGTGTCTTTAGTTTAATATCAGTCAATCTGTAGTCGAAAGAAGCAAAATTATTAAAAGTTAACTATCCTAACGTCTTGAAATTATTTTAAGTTATTTAAGAAATTATAAATCGTTGCTAGATAAAAGAGAGAGCAAGTGAGTCGTCTAGTTTCAAAACCAGATAAGTCACTTTTTCCTAATTTTTCAGGAACAACAAAAAACTAAATATTTAAACAAATTATTCACTTACAAACAAAACCCTTATTTTTATTTAAGATGGTAGGAGATGGTTACATTATCGACATGTATATTTTAAGCTTATAGATTTAGTTGGAGCATTTTTCAGCATAAAAGTTTCAAAACACTGTTTTTTGTCACAAAATTATAGTTTCCCTCAAAATTAGTGTTAGTCATGAAACATTATATCTATATTTTTTGAAGCTTAAAACTTGGCTCTTTGTTAGATCTGTATTTTAACAATCAAACCATAACATAAACGGAAAATTGAAAAAAAGTTGATCTATTTGGTTTGGAAGCTAGACGACTCAAGTCTTCTAACAACCTTTAATTTTAATTTATTTAAATTACTTTAAATTAAAATTTAAACCTTTCAAAAACTTTCTATTTTAAACTTCCAATTAATTTATTTTTTTTAAATACAATAAACATTTCCAGTCTTGATTTATTTTATTCCAGTTATTTTTTGGTTATGAATCTAAGTACTAATTATGAAAGAAGTAATTTTATTACATTAGAATTTCGCAAACATCAAATATTTTATGCTGAATTGAAGCAGTTGAATGGGGGGGGGGAGAA
Source organism: Tetragnatha montana (assembly GCA_963680715.1). Taxonomy (NCBI): domain Eukaryota; kingdom Metazoa; phylum Arthropoda; class Arachnida; order Araneae; family Tetragnathidae; genus Tetragnatha; species Tetragnatha montana. Next base: position 35,755,300 of record OY796685.1, read on the forward strand.
GTAAGGGACATTTTCCCAGAAAAATGAGTCCGCACTATTTTAGTACAGACACCATCCCTCTAGTCTAAGACCATTATTAATTAGAGATATCAGTGTCATGAAGGAGGTATGAGAGCCCGCAAAAGTTAAACAAAAACTTAAATATAAATATATCAAAACAAGCGTTTTGTTCCATACTATCTTCATTCACTCGCCCCTTTAATTTTTATATTATTACTAGCTGAAATGCCCGGCCTCGCACGTTTTCTCAAGTAGATGTCTAAATTTCTGTAACCGTATTTACCAATCATCCCGATGTTCACAGTAGTTTTTCATATCCCGATGTTCCCGGTATTTTTTCATTTCCCGGTGGTCCCGGTATTTTTTATACCCCGGTTCTTCCGGTATTTTTATATATCCCGGTTCTTCCGGTAATTTTCAATTATCCCGATGTTCCCAGTAATTTTTCATATCTCGGTGTTCCCGGTAACTTTTTTTTATCTTGGTGTTTCTAACGCCTTTTTCATCCCTGTTACAACTGTGTGTATCCAACAAAAAGGCAACAAATGAAAGTATAGGTTGACGGTAGCCATGTTTGACCAGGGAAAAAATTGAAACTTTGAATCTTAATAATTCTAAAACTAATTCGAATTTTTTAAAAAACGAAACGACAATCTTTTTGTAAAAAATAATTGTACATGTGTGCAAAATATTGTACTTTTACCATGATTAGTTTTTTTTTTATAACGAAAAAAGTGTTTGGATTATTTCATTGGCTGCCGCGACGCGAGTTCGATCATGAAATAATTTTTTTTGATTCAGTGACGGTATTTAATTTAATTGGCTTCGGGCCAAAAGTTTAAAAATGGAGAAAAATAAGCGTTTTTGGCCATAAAATCGTTAATTACTCGTAAATATTCGATTTTCAAACTTGGAAAAGTTCATGGTGATCGTCCCCGCCTCGAGATACGTACGTATACCGAGTTTTGTGTACGCCTGTGGCGTAGTTTAGGAGGAGATGTGTCACATACATACATACATACATACATACACAGCCACATAGCCCTTTAGTTATATAGATTAAGGGTAACTATGAATACTTCACAGGGCGTATAGTGATCACACTAATAAAAATTTTATGTATCCCTGATCGTCAGGAAATTTAAATTGTAAAAATTTAAACCTTTCAAATAACTTCCTATTTTAACTTTATTTATTTTTAACTATAATACATTTTTATACTTCTTTGTTATATTTTGAACTAAAAATTTTTTATTCTTTTTATTTTTTATAACTTTTTATTCCATTAAAAAAGAGCAAAATTAGGAGGAGAGAGAAAAGAAAAAGAAGGATTAACAGAAAGTTATGCTTCAATTTAAAAAGATCTAAACACTTTGGTCCCCCCCCCCCCTCCCAATTGCTGGGATTACTTCAAGTAATGAAAAGTTTACCAGATTTTTCACTCGAGGTTTCTCCAAATCAACAGAGCAACTCTGCTTCTCACAATCTTCCTAAAAAAAAGTAAAAACCTCCCACATCTGCAGCCCCTATCCAAAAAACAAACCGCCCCGACAAGCTTATTTGCATTATTACACATCGGCCGTCGCTGCTGTTGGGGCCTTTCTGCGTGGCCGTTCGTCCGGGGCCCGGGTCACCCGATCCGGCAGAGACACCCGAGACTATTATTCCGGAAATTGAAGGGAAGCGCTCACCAGGGATTGGGTTTCCCGCCCGATGACAGCAGCGCCGGATAATGGAATTCGGACGTCGGAAGGGTTGGGACGACCGTCCTCGTCTTGGGGGGTTTACAGGTGGAGGTGGGAAAGGTTAGTGGGAATTAGGAGGTGTTTGATTTGGGAAGGTTTGACCTTTTTAACAAAAAAAAAAGGATTTGTTCAAATTGTAAAAGAGGTTGGCCCGGTTTACATTAATAATAAAGAAGGGGGTCTCCATATAATGTAGTGCAATATTTAGATCCATGAAAAGGTTCGTTATTGTCCGTTCAAATATTGCGTGGGTATGTTTGGGTAATTCTTAACCCTCTATAGTCAGCAAAAATAAAAAAATTTTAAACCAACCTTATAAATTGCATAATCAAACACTTCCTTACTGTTACTGCTAACCTTACCGCAATTTTTTTGTTGAAATCTGTTAACCATGATTGTACCTACCAGAGTCTTAGCACGTATCCCCAGAGCATTCCATTTTGGGCAGAGGTTACCATACGTTTTTACTCCCTTAACAATTTGGTCATACTCCATGGATCTCACACTTAGGAGTCACTCGATAAACAGTCAATACATGTAAGTTTTAATCTTAAACTTTTTATATTGGACAAATGTAGTTGAATGTGTTTTATTTTTGTTTTTAATGTTTATTTTAACAAAAATAAAGCCTTAAATTAAAAAAAAGCGTGGAATGGGTTATGGGTAATGCAAATCCTATCCATTTTTCACAACTTTACCTTATAAGTTGTATTTTAAAATAAGTAATTTTATTAAAAAAAATTTTTTTGCTGAAAAGAAAAAAGTTCTTCACTGCAAAACTTGCAATGGAAAATTAAGAGAAAAGAACTAAAATACTACTGTTCACATTTTCCTTTCCATCAATAGGGATGTAGTAAACAATTATACATGTTCATAATTTTTTTCCAACTAATTAAAAAAGGTCATTAATGATACACTGGGATATAGCTAAATTCTCAATCTATCAAAGCCAATGAGAGGGTTGCAAATTTAAAAGATATTTGACATTGTGACATCTCATTGGATCTGAGAGACAGAATTCGGCTATTAGGCATGTGTACTTGGTATTTTTAGTTTCCAACTTACCTTCTTCCCATTTCACGTAAAACTGCTGTCAAATCTTCTCATAAATACATATTTTTCTTTGAAATTGGATCTGTAATTATTTCAAAGAAAAATATGTGAAAAAGGAGAAGTCACTGTAACGTTTTTCCTTTAGGAAGTGTTTAATGTTTGAAATTGTCAGTTTAACAAATAAAAAAATAATGCAACAATTAAATACCTGAAGAGTAAAAGCAACAATTGGTAAAACACTCATCATAGTTTTTAGAAACACGAAAAGAAAAGATTCTCAACAATGTAGTGAACATATTGTTGATATATTACAACTTTACAATTGAAGTTACATGCAAACGTCGATTTATTTCTTACCGCCCAAATTGCTACTGCTTACTTTTAACTAATTTTTAGCTGATAGTGGAAGGTTATTACTGAGTGAAATATATTTTTCTTTGAAATTATACCGATCCAATTTCAAAGAAAAATACGTATTCACATGCATTTTCGAGAAGAGATAACTGATGGCTCGTTTATGAAGACTAAAATACCAGAGTACTACCGTAAGATTATCTTTTTCAATTTGTTGATAGTAACTACTTAGATTAGTCTGTAAAACCACAAACCAGAACATTAGATTTATTTACACATGTAGGTAGCTCGTTTTAACATAACATTTTGTTAATATTTCAAACGTAAAAATATCAATTTAAATGAATAAATTTCGCAACACTACTGACACCCAGTAGTCTTCTACTGAACTCATTTCTCCAGTTTGTTTCAAATAGCATTTCACTGCAAAAAAATATATTTTGTAATGTATTTATTACTTTATATCCCAACCAAAAGTTATTGAAAGTGTTAAAATATTTAATTTATTGAAAATTACCTATCACTTTAAATATTTATTATACTTAACTTTTATTTTTTTCTACTTACGTTTTACTAATTTCAAATTGAATCGAATGTTTGAAAAAAGAAATAAGCTCAGAAAATGGCAAATTGATATTTTTAATTTTTTGGTAAAAAAAATCGCCAAGCTTCGCTCTACACATGTGTGGGAAGAGACCTACCCTAAGACCTAAAAAGAGAGACCTAAGACCCTATGAGAGACCTAAAAAGAGAACTACCCCCTATAGGCAGATATAGCCTCTTGAGTTTAGTGAAATAAATGTCAATTCGTTGTATTTTTTATTTAATTTGAAATTTAAGTTAATTCGTCTTTCTTTTCTTATTATTTGTGCTGTACACTAATAAAAAAATCGTTTTTGATTTTTAAGTGTTTTACTTTTGTTTTACTTTTTTTTTATCCAGTCAGTGTTTGGTTCCATTGATATTCACTTACTTTATTGATAAGTAGCCTAATGACCTAAATGAGCCTAATGACTCAGTTTCATAATAATTTTTAATTTTATTTATCTTAGTCTTTCCACATTTTACTTCTGTGCTGTGAATGAAATAACCAGTAATATAATTTAATCGTCTAGGGAGCAATTTGTTGATATACAATTGAAAATTTCCTTATTTTATAGTTTTTTTCTTGATTTCCTCAAAACCTTGTTTTTGGAATTATTTACCCTTTTCCCTATGATTGCTGTATAGCGCCATCTATTTTCTAGATGGGAAACAATATGTTTAAATGCAATGTTAAATGCAACAACAAATGCAATTTTAAGACTTACAAAAACAAATAATTTGGTTCTATTGAAATTAGTTTTTTCTCAATAAAAGTTTTTTTTGGGGATTAGTTGATGTAGCAATTATTTTTAAAATCAAAGCAATCCAAAAAAAGCTCTTGCTGTTTTATTCCAGATTGAATAAAGTCAAGGAATTGGACGCATAACCTAGCAAATTTCAACGAAAGGAAATGAAATATTAATCTAAACTTCTATTTCTACTTTTTGAGCAAAAGTAAAATTTTTAAGATCTTATGAAGAAAGCATATGCTTCCATAATCATATCAAGATCTAACACTACAAGGGGGTGCCGAGGGCCCCCCTCAAGGCCGTAACCAGACTTTTGTTTCGGGGGGGGGGGGGTTGACTCAAATATTTTCTGAGGTACCTCCTTACGGGTACTTTTATATTTTAAGTTTTAGATGACAACACTGTATTGAAATTTTGATGCACTAAATTTCAAATTGTATAAACAATATAAATTTGAAGTAAAAGGGGGGTCTGGGGGTCCTCCCCCAGAAAATTTTTGGAAATTTGCCCCTCAAAAGAGTGTTTTAGCTCATTTCTGAGACCCTTTAGATTACACCCATAGAGCACCACTCATTGTAAGCGGCCGAATTTTCAAGGTAAAAAGAAGGTATATTGTAATAAATGGCAAAATGTTAAGGGGGTTTTTAGGTTCCTACTCCAGAAAAATTTTTGAATTTGCCCCTAAAAGTGGCATTTTAACTCATTTTGAGACACTTTAGGTTACATTAAAGAGGACTACTCCTAGCAAATCACACAAGTTTGAAGGAAAAACCGTATACTTAATAGATTTCAAAATTTCGAGGGGGTTTGGGGGTCCTCCCCCAGAACAATTTTGGAAATTTTACCCTTAAAAGTAGGGTTTTGACTCATTTTGAGACCCTTTGGGTTATACCCGAAGTGGATATCGCTCCTTGGGAGACATAATTTTCAAGAAAAATAGCAGTATAAAAATTGATGTCAAAATTTCGGGGGGGGGGGATTTGAACCCCTAACCCCCCCTTGGATACGGCCCTGGCCCCCCTTGAAATGAATCTGATAAATCTGAAATGAAGGTTCATATGATAGTTACTTAAAACCCAAGGTTAAGTTAAAACCGGTTGTCATCCAAAATATTTACAACCACCATCAAATATGCTGCATAAAGTTGTCTTAATGATCAAGTTTATTTATTTATTTATTTGTTGAAAACACACTATACAGATAAAAATCCATGTATTTAATAAAAGATCTTATTTGAAATCTTTCAATCGATTCATTACATATATTATTTTGTACCTACCAAATTTGGAATGCAAAATAATAATACATTGTGTATCTTAACTGAGAGTTTTAATTGGATCTTAAAAGTATGCAAGGTTGAAAAGTATGCTAATAGTGCAACTTACAAGCGGTTTTGATCCTTAACTCTACTGCTCAAAATCAATCAATAAATCAACTTAAAAAGTTTTTATATGTGAGTTTTATGTTCTATAGGTGGCAGCAGATCAGTAGAACTGTGTTTTGCAGCAACAGAGTGGGTAACTTCTGGAAATTTCAGTGACGAGGAAAGCTGAAGAGGAAATGACTTCACAAAAAAAGGTCTGTAACATTAGAGTATTGTAGTTCCACTTGTATATTGCTTATTTATGTGGATTTAATTAAATTTTAGTTAATACGAATGTTTCCCCAGGTCATTGCAGTAATCATTAAATTATAATAGATTAATCATTTATGTACGAATAATTTATGATAATAAAAAGTAAAACTAAAATGTTAATTTGAAAAATCTAGAACTCCAAAATATTTCAGCTTCAAAATCCAGGTTTTGGGATAATCCAAGTAATATCTTTGTATATCATTGTACAAACCGGAGAGGCCAATTGTATGTTTGAGAAACTGAATTAAAAAATTCGACACAAGATAATATAAGTGGTAAAATCCTCGAAAATAAGTTTTTATTAACTAGTCAATCAATTTAATTTTTATTGATCTAGAACATTTAAGAAGATTGTAGTTTCAATTAACAGCATAACAAATAAATATATATTTTACTTGTTTATTCAAATGAACTATTTATTGCTGTTTACTTATTTTTCATAAAAATTTTTATCATCTCAAAATTTAAATAAATAAGCTATTTGATCTTCTGTTTCATACTCAATGAGTAGATTATAAAAGCTCTTATAGTTTAACACGTTGGATTGCTTTGCAATCGAAGATTTAACACTAGAAGTGAGGGATTCTTTCATGATTCTTTAATTGCAATCTTTGCTAATATTTCAGTAAGGTGTAAGGTTTTAAAAGTTTAATGTGTGTATTTTTCTCTAAACTAATTTCATATATTGGCAGTCTGTCTAGGAAATTTGGCAGTTTGTAGTTTTTCTTATATTGGTTTGCTTATTCACATCGGGGGGGGGGGTCGTGATCTAATCACTCTGATATTCGAACGAGACTTCTCAGAAGTAACAACCAGAAAACTAGTATTTTTTTTAAACTTGATTGACATAAATTTAATTTTAGGTTGGTAGTATAAATTTTGACGTTTTCGGTACTTCTATATGAATTAAGGTAAATTTCAGTTCAACGAATTTTGTCAAAAGCTGTGATAAAGAGGGGAAATTTTTTTTTCTGTAGCTTTAATTTTCTTAACTTTTATTTGCGAAATGCTTATCTACTTGACGAAGAAATTTTAAAAACATTTTTAAAAAATTTCATTGTTTATAATGATGGAATTATTCACTATCAAAAATAAGAGATTTTCTTCTATTTGGCAGTGTCTTTTGGTGAGAATAGGTAGTGTGAGGTTCTTTTTAAGTTGTGAAGTTTGTATTTTATTCTAATTTACAAACGGATGGGAAGTTTAAAAAATACAACCAAAATGAAAGTAAAGAAAAAGTAAAGTATAAAAATAAATATTTTTATAATCAATATTCTTTTATAATCAATAGTATTTTCTATCTAGCACGGAAATGTTATTTTGCTTAGAAAAGCTTGTGTAGAACCAAAAAATAGTTTATACTTGTAAAAATGTTAATAATTTCCTACATATAATATGACTTTTTGTGTACACTACACTAACTAAATAATAAAATAATAAATAATAAAAGCTCTTATTATACCCGAGCAAGACTGTACTTTATCAATCTGCCTATCTTAATAATCAAACTAGATAATATTTATGACCAAACATGTAGTACTGTGAAGAAATTGTTTTGAATGTCGCGATTCAATGTTATTTTCTTTTCAATGTGAGAAAATATACAAAATTCAAACATTTTCTCTACAATGAATTCAAAGACCCTTTTTCCGGAAATGTTATTTTTCTAATTCAACAAAGGAAAACATATCTCGTCGACCATTCTGCGATCTTCCAAGTTCAGTGGCACAGCTATAGAATATAATCAATGTGCTTTGATAACGGATATTTCGGATTCAGCGGCTCGGTTGGCGGTGTAACCAAACTTCTAATGAACTCCAAGATATTTTTAAAAGTAACAAGATAACTCTAAAAAAATTATGATAACAGTATTTTCCTACTTGAGTTAATTAAACATTTAATAAACTTAATTTGGATGTAAATATCTTGAAAGCAAAATTATAATATCGTGGAAATCTGTTAAAATAAGCGAGTACTTTCTATTTCTTCGAACAAAAATTGAAAATTTCCAGAATTTTGTATTGTTTCTAAATTTAATGTCAACCATAGTTTCTCTTTGGAAGTTTTACTTTTTGACAAATTTCTGCAGAAACCTGAAGATGTCTTGCTTAGTCCCGGTGTGCATCCAGACATCCAACTATCAGAAGACTAAAGAAGGGAACCAGATTTTAATCTACCTATCTCTTATAGCAGACTGGATGGCTGTGATTCACGGTATGTTTTGATGGTTAAATTTCACTTTTTTTAAAGTCTGGGAATAATTATGTTTACTTTAAAGTTAGTAGCTAATGTGGGATAAATTGTAGTCCTCAAGATATTAGATCGCAATAACCCCCGCAATCTTAAGAAAAACGTCTCTTAATATTGGTCACTTGGCTACATATTTCTCTTAATAATATATGACCCATCAATTGGAAGGTTCGAGTCGAAATGCCTTGTTAAGAGAAAAAAAATAAAAACTAAAAATGACCAAATGACTTTTTGTACTCATATGGATGGTAACAGGGTAAAAAAAACTGCATCCTATCAAATCAATATAGGTCATTTTAATATCCCTTCATGGGGCGATGAAAGAATAAAAAATAAATTTTTAAACCAAAAAAAATAGTAAGATGTAGTTTAATATTTAGTATATGACATCTTATACTCAATTTTCCAGAATTCATGGTGTGATATCTCCCTATGAGAGACGATTTAAAAAGACTGGAAATTCAGTATAAGCTATAAAATGTACTTTAATATTAAGTGCATTACTAATTCCTGGTTTATAAAAGTTTTTTTTACTAATTTTGTACATAGGATTTTAACTTTATTCATATTTATAATTTATATTACTTATAATTTATTTATGAATTTTTCTAACTTTCGGTTTTTCCACTTTTGCGAAGTAATATATGTGCTAAAATAAGGGTTTAATAATTGTCAATTTAAAGTATTTTTCAATTTTTATTCATCTGATTTCTATTTCATCCGGCTGAAATTTTATTAGTTTGAAGGAAATAAATCCCATACTTTATTTCATCTCTAAAAAATTTGTGAAGTTATATTTTTTTTGATATTCTGTTTAAATAGGGTCTTGTAAGTTTCAGTTAAAAATTTTAGTGGTAGTAATATGAAAATTTCTATTACTTGTACAGTTTTCACGATTATCTCAAATCTTTGTGGTGTTAGACAAATTTCTTTCTTTAAAATGACGATTAAATAAAAAAAAATATATTTTTTTGTCCTTTAAAAAAACCTGCTTTAAGGTAAAAATAAATGTATAATTTAATATTATAATATTTAATGGTAATAAATTTCTTAAGCTTATGTAAAATTTAAATGCTATTTTAGAGTGGGATGTTTTAAAATACTTGACTATTGATTGAATTTATTTGCCGCAGCATCCATTTGGTTGTATTGCAGATATTCCCACTTGAAAATTTCGTGATTTTTAATATATATTATTAATTTATAATAATTAATAGATTCATGATATTTTTTGAAAAGTATGTAAAATAATCTATTTCCAAATACGTTTCTTATGAAATGAATGAACAATTTTTAAATTTACTAAAAAATATTTTTTTCTTTTAAAAACATAAAAATTTAAAAATTGTTGAGAATAAAAAAAAAATCTTGTAAAATGTGTAAAAAATTAAACTCAAATTTAGCATTTAAGCAGTCTAACCAATAGGCCAACTAACTTTTTTTTATGAGATTAAGAGCTTTCTTCTTGGTATTCCCGATTTCACTAAACCACTCAAAACATCTTCTCTTTAGCTATCGATGGTATATTATCCATAAAGGTTCAAACGTAATAACAATAACTATTCAATGCTGATTACTGTTTTAATTCGATTTCAAAGCAATTGGTATTATATTATATTGGTATTATAAAAGTTTAGTATCTGATGGAAGTTTTACCTTCTAACGAATATTTTGCAGAAAGATGAAGACTTTCCTATTCCTGGTGAGAAGTATAATTTTTGTCATCCCTAACAAGAAGTCTAGTGGACAACTAGAACACTGCACTGTCCAGGCTGTCCGAACTTTAAAGCAGTGGTTCTCAAAATGTGGGACGAACCCCCTAGGGGGACATGATAACTCCAGAAGGGCCCCTCTCTAAATTTGGACTAAGTGTACAAAAAACGAGTTAAAACTGCTTTTATTGGTCAAATTTCTAAAACATTTTCAGAGGGAGGACCCCTAGACCCCCTCTTGTACTAGAAACTTTGTGATGTCAACCACGATTTTTTATACCAAGTTAAACAACACGTAAATCCTAATTCACGATTTCTAAAAAGGTTCATATTTTAACCTGAGGGCTTTGGAATGCCATGGCCTTTCGAGAGCCCTTTAAATTAGTCAAAAACTTTATTGTTCATCATAATATTTAAAACTTTTCTGGAGAGAAAGCCCTCAAACCCCCTCTTTTCCACAAAACTTTATATTTAACTAAATATTTGGTAAATCAAGGTTTAAATTATACTTTTAAAAAATTTAAAAAGCAATATATGGCATTGAGTTCCAAGAAATTAAAGTTTAAAAATTATTTTTGTGCACCTCCAGTAACCAAAAGTTTTGTTACTTCCCCTGGGAATGGCCCCTCTGAAATTCTTCCCTGTACCAAGGTCGTATCGTTGTTTTAGCGCCTTTTTTTATTGAAAAATGGGTTGCCAATATTAAAAGTTTGAGAATCACTACTTTAAAGTAAAGAATTGAACATCAGTCATCCAATCACTGAAATTTAGAACCAGTTGATCACAACATCTTATAAGTTTCGTTATGAAATTGCAATTTATTTTTAGTTCGGGTTTAATTTTAAAATGTAGTGATTGGGAGTTTTAAAGTAACTTTTCGTTTATAAAGACTGAAAGGCGTATCTGGAGCTATTTATTCTAATAAGTATTTAGTTTAACTCGTTAAAGAAAAAATAAACTTGTATTGCTGGGTACATGATTTTAGCGTCCGTATTTAAATTCAGCTTCTTAGTTTAAATTAACTCCTGGTATGTAAATTACATCATTTAATTGCTCTAAATGTAAAGCTTAAGCTGTATGTTAGAAAATTGTAACTATTTCGTGTGAAACACAAAAATAGAGTTCCGTTAAGTTACTCCGTTCTCTTATCGTAACCTTAGAGGAAACATCGGGGTTGCCTTTTGATTTACCACAGTTTAAGTTTAAAGAATTTCAAATGCAAAGTTTTTATCAATAAGTTCGAATCCGGTACTAATTAAGTTGGACTTTCTAAAGATCCTTATTGAAACTTTGAAATTTTGAGTAAGAAGTGTAATTCTATTGGGTTCCTATACTCGACAGCTACATACGTTTCCTGGCCCTATGACGTTACTACTCGGAAGCAGAAACTGCATAAACAGAATCCCTGTTTCGATAAGCAAATTGTGATAAAAAGACGCTATACACGTGTTTAACAAAATACTATTTTTAAATTAACATTTTTCATTTACTCAAAATTCAGACACCGCGCTGGGAACTACTTTGTTCATCATAGGGTCAGGAAACATTGCTGTCACGTCTACAATAAATGACCTACAAGTATCTTTTTACTCTCATTGTGAAATGCCTTTCATTGAATTGTTACTGACGCATTTTCATTTTATTCCCCCAGGTCGTGTGCTTTATCTTGAGGGTGGAAGTTCCCCCCCTTAGAGTTTGTGAGTGGCATACTTTATTTTGTACATTACACTGATATGTGTCTTATTTAGAACATAATAAAGATATGTCTTAAATTCAGTTGTTTTCATTGAACTCCTCTGCTCGGTTTACTGGTTTTTGCTACTATGTCCACGCAGCTCACAATGAACATGCGCGTGGACTTAGTATATATAGGGCGCGCAGGTATCTTTAGAGCGCATGCGCGAAGCTGGGCAGAAGTTGCAGCCAACAAGGTAGCTAAGTTGGAAAGCTACCCAAGGAGTAGGGATTACCAGGTGAAAGGTAGAAGTAACAACCATGGTAAGAAAGCAAAGTCCAAAAGCTAACTTTAGACTTGGTTGTAGAGATCCAACTTGAAGTTGAGGTTGGTTTACAACTCAAAGTTGACTTTAAATATTTCAAGTCCAAGAATGGAAATAGGAACTTTGAATTTAAAGTTTCTATTCCATTCATGGACTTGGAAAATTCAGTCAACTTTGTAAACCAAGCTCTCAAGCTGGATCTCTTCAACCAAGTCTTAAGTTAGCTTTTGGACTTTGCTTTCCTACCTTGGTTGTAACTTCTGCCTTTCACCTGGTAATCCCTACTCCTTGGGTAGCTTTCCAACTTAGCTACCTTGTTGGCTGCAACTGCTTCGCGCATGCGCTCTAAAGATACCTGCGCGCCCTATATATACTAAGTCCACGCGCATGTTCATTGTGAGCAGCGTGGACCGGGTAGCTAATGTGTGGGAAAATGGCAATAAAGACCAGAGGTTACAGAAAAATAGTTTATTTGCACCTAAAAATGGTTACATAGTTTGCACAATGACAAAAAGTGCAAGAAATGACAATACTTAGCTACACACGATTTCTGGTACTACACGGCACGAGGTTATAGACGACTAGAAAGAAGCTGGAGATTGGAAAATGCTTGAGATTCACTGTTGTCTTTACCATCCCAAAACAGCAATTGTAAAATACATCTTCGATCAAGCACTTTGTTAGGAAACAGATAGGCAGTTCATACCACAATCATAATAGAAAGAACCTAAAAAGAGAAAACAATGAGATAAATAAAATATTTCTGAGAAGTGAGGGTCACTAACTTTTGCAAAATGCTGAAATGGAAAATGTTAGGATAACTTAATAAGCATACAAAAATTCAGTGTTACAAAATAAGCGCCCGCAAGAAACTTGGCAAATCTGTAGCATACCAGTTTATGAAACCAGATTATATCTTCCAATCTGAGCTTGTGAGGATGTCTATAAACACGGCTATCAGCAAGTTGTTTCGCAGAAGATTTTGTAAATAAAAACTTACGTAGTTTATTCAGAAAATTAATTTAATTCCTTACTACAATTCAATTACTACTATTACTAAACTATTAAGAATTTATTCAATCTGTTAAATGTGACAGTAAAATCTTTCATATAAAAATATATTTTAAAATAATTTTAGTTTATTATAAAGGAGCTATTGCTATCAGGATCTTTATAGTAGTTAAAGTTAACTTTTAAATGCAAAGCACACACGTTTATTCTTTTTTCATTGTAACAGACTTAAAGAAAAGTTTTAAGGATGAATGCATGTAAATCAAGCAACGGACCATAAAAGAAAGAAAAATGCTAGATCAGCTTGATAACCCAGATAAGTACAGATATAAAAAAAGAAATGAAATATATTATTAATTTAATACCACTTTAATACTTTAAAAACTGAAATTCGTGAATATTTGAGTAAATATATATCGGAGTTTTATCTTTTATTTTAATTTAAGTCAAGCTTCCTTTTTGTTTTGAAAATTTCTGAAATTTTCTCACATGGGTTTTTAAATGATATTCAAATTTAATTTGCATAAGATGGTGTAAAATGTGTAGGAAAGGCACTAATTTGATAACATTTTACTTTTATTGGAATAAAGTTTATAATTTCTCACCTTATGTAAGGAAAGGGTCATTCACAAAAACATTCACTTTATTTCGTTTAATGTTTAAATTTTTATCATCTAAAATTTTGGATTATTTTACTTGCACTGTGAATTCCAAGCGTGGTGGGAAATTGGTAATTGCTAAAAGCACAGCTGTTAGAATAAATAATAATTTTATTTCTGAATAAAAATAATTTTTTACAATTTTAATCTTAAAATAATAGCATAGGTATACTTTGAATTTTTCAGAAGTTAAAGCTTACTGTAAACACAGATTTTACAAAATTTTACAAGAAATTATGCATGGATTTCAATGTGCATTTTTGCTAAAACGTCAGTTCTTGAAAAACACCAATTTTGATTTCATTTAAAGCAAGTTATTCAGAAGATTTAAATTTGGGTTTAGAGTTATGACAAAAGCGGCTCATTATTAAAAAAATGGTATTGTTGGCACAACGCACTGGAACAAGCTTTAATGTTATAAGCTTCATCATAAAAACTCATTTTAAAAATAATTGGTTCTTTGATACAATAATTTAAATTGAATAATTTGATCTCAATAAAGTTTTGACCTCCATTTGAAAAAAAAATAATCGAAAATGCATTCCAGATAATCTGAAAACTTATAGCACTTTAAAATTTTCAGATACTTTTAAAACTTAGATGAACTTAAGTATCCCGCAATGGTAAAACAAAGCTTGCGTCCCGTAGTCCCTTCTGGACAGCTCAACGTTTATTTCAGCCTGAGTGTGTACTCCATTATAAAAAAAAACTCTGAAGAATCCCTGCGAGTTGCAACTTTTTTCTTCGTGTCTCGATTTCATGAATGATGCCATTACTTATCCAACTCCGTTTTAATGATCTCTTATACAGATCCACTTACTGACATAAAAAGTATGCTTCGAAATGCGAGACGGCAGAACTTTTTTTTTTATCTCTAGTCTGTTATTTCTGAGATGACATTTTAAATCTGCAGCTCTTTTGATGGGATGTGAGACTGCTAAAATGTATACAGAGAGTATGTATTAAGAATTACTCTAGAAAAAAATCTCTCCAAACTACTTCTTTAAGAAATTTCTTTTTAGTTTAACGAACAATTTTGAAAGAAGTTCAGCCAAAGAAGTGTAGTTCCTCTCAGAATTACAAATAACTAGTCAGGAATATGGAAACAGGGTTGTTACTATTATGTCTGGATTTAAAATTCAACTGTCCCTTTCGCTTATTTCACAGGACACAATATAATATACATTAATTATATAACCTTTATTGTAGAACTCAATCTCAAAATTTCGAGAGAAAAACTCATAAGAAAACTGGATTAATACTGTTTTAAGAACCGTAAAAATACTTTTATAAATCCAAACTTATTAAAAAAATTAATCCTTTTTTAACGATAAACTAAAATCTTGCAATTTTCAATTGAACATAAAAAATCTTTAACACTTGGATCACAAATTATATATTTTTATTTTCATTATTATGCATTTTATCAGTTTGTAAATATATTAATTTAGGTGTTTCTGTACTATTTGTAAAATAAATGTTTTTACGATTCTAAAATTCATCTGGCTTATTTTATTCAGGATGATCTATTCTGAGGGAAAAATTTCGGGTTTGATACAGCTAAGATGGAATAAAATTTAAAAAACTTTACTAGGTCTAAGGCTAAAAAATTTGTATTTCTTTATCATCAGAAAAACTTTAATCATAATAGCATTCCCAGTATTTGTTTATAACTTCTAAAATTAAAAACCGAGTCAATCTTTTCAGGATTTTTTCAGAAAGTTCCTTTTTTTCCGACAATAAAAGGAAAACTTCTTCACATATAACCTTTGTTTACAAGTTACAAGGCCATATATTAAATCTATTCAATCATAAACTATGAAATCGTCAAGAGCTTTTAGAAATTTCGTAATTTTTTAAAATCAAATTATAAGTTGTTTTAATTCAAGTTCTATTTATACCATACTCTAAATGACTTAAATTGCATGCCAAGAGATAAAAGTGAGGTCTTATTTTGGGTGTCTAACAGAAAAATACTCCAGGTTCTGATATCTAAAGAATGGCTAGAAAACTTTAACACGCGAACAAATTAAATAAAATGCTCATAAAAAATCATCACAAAAATTTAGCGAATTGAAAAATAAATTTACATTTTATTATGTGTTTCGTAGATAAAAATCAATACACCAAATTATAACTCCGTCCTGGAGAGACCTCTGTCTGGCTGGCTCAGCATAAACTAGTATAAAATATTGGTTTTCTTGGCATAGAAATTAGGATAGTTAGATAATTGATCTGATAAAAAATTATTGACTACTATGAAACTACTAAATTTAAGATAAGAATGGATTGGGTCTTATTTTAGATTTTTATTTAGTGCTTAGCATAAATTTTAATAATTAGTCATAAAAAGTCAAGAAATGCGCCTTAATTTTAAAATTTAAAAATTTAAGGAACCTTAAATTTCCAAAATATCAGTTTATCACACTTGGATCATTATCATTTTAAGCAGTTCAGTATACAAACATAGCAAACCAAGTTTTCAGAAGAATGTCTCTGTTTTACACAAGCTATCAGCTTTTAGTGCTAAAAATGTATAAAGTATACATATCCTTCAGAGGGACATCTTTGACTTGGAATTAATTCCTCCACGTACCCACATTTTGAAGCTCAACAGGTCTGTGGTATGTTATACTGGAATTGCCTTCGGGAAATTTTATTTAATTTACCCGGGCACTTTGAGATGAGGATAGTTCTGGCATATCTGGAAAAAAGAAGATAATGGACAGAAGCTAGTTTTGTCAACTATAAAGCGTTGCTACAAAATTAGTAATGTTTTCTTTTTTTAAATATTGGTAGGAATAAAAACAGGTTTTTTTACTTAAATAAAATTGTAAAATGTATTGGGGGGTTTTGCAATTTTTTTTGGAGAAACATTTTATTTGAGATTTGTGAAAATACGAATTTAAATTAATCCTTGCTTTAAAATAAAGGAATAAATTTGTAAAGTCGAAATTATTAAATTGTGGCTTTTCCGAAGTTTAATAAACAAGATTCCAAATCAGTTTGATAGTCTATGTAAAAATCTTAATTATGTAAAAATTTTAATCTCTATTTAAAAAATAACTATTGGTCAATTAGCGATGTATTCTAAAATCTATGCAGTGTTATTGAACCTGGTCCTGCTACCCACTAGTGGTGTTCCAGCTTCTTGATGGAATGTAAGGATTTAGATTTAGAATTTAGAGTAACTATAGATACCTGCTCTTAAATTACCAATTTGGTATAATCCTAGTATACGTTACATGCTTGGCATTACTTTGAAAAATGTCGCCAACGCCATTAGAAATGCAATTGCAAAATGGCTAATCGTGGTGAATCTATAACTACAGATTGCAAACTTTGACCCTTATCACCCTCTCAATTGTTACCAAATATCGCCAAATCCACCGTGTAACGGATACTAGGATTAAGCCAGCCAATCCTAGCCTAGGTTTAAGCTATTTTAATTTTATTACAAAATAAGATTAGTACTTTTCAACTTTATAAATTAAGTTCTGTGTATCAGGTGGACAGTAGGAAAATTTCAAAACTAACGGATACGTATATAAGGAAAAGGACCTAATCACTCTTCGAAATTTGCAATAGTTGTACTAAAACGAGATCAAACCCAGTTTTTATAGTCAAATTTCCAAACATTTTCTTGGAGAGCTCTCTCTAGACCCCCTATTGTGTTGTCACAATTTATTTTTTAATAGTATTAACTTCATCAAATCGCGAATCCTGCCAAAATTGTATTAAAAAGAAACATTAAATATATTAAATATTCATGAGAGGGCTGAATATTTTTCGGTCCTCTTCGGTTTTTTAAAGGATACTTGGGCCCCTCCCGAAATAAACATCTATGTACGCCATTGCAATAAACTGAGTTACAAAAGGGGACGTTACGTAAAATTGTTGACTACTCCAGATCTCTATGAATCATCATGCAAACATATTATGATGGATACAGGAAAACTACTAGGCTATATATCGAATTGTATATTTTAACCAAGAAGAACAAGATTAGGTCCACATAAACACATCAGTGTTTGATAACAAAGCAAATGTGCGCTTTAATAGTGACACCTCTCACCTCACTGTAACCTATAAGAAAAAGTATTGGCGGAGTTTGTATCTTCTTTATGTATGGATTATGTATGTGTGTTATTCCTAAAGCTGTATTTGTTTTTCTTAAAAAATAGATTTTTTTCTTGCGAAAAGTTTCAAATTTTAAAAAATCATCAGTATACCTAATATTAAAAGAGAGTATCATTCTAATCTAAACTAATACTTTATTACAAAAATTTAAATGTTATTTAAATGTTATTAAATTTAAATCTTTTTATTGCTCAGTAATAATTCTAAAATTATTATTCACCCCATTAACTTGATTTGTCAAACTCTGGTTGTTATTAAGCTCTGAATGCTTTCCCCTACATCTCTAATTACTGTCATCACTACATCCATGTGTTTAAAAAGCCAACTTCAAAAAATTGTATAAATACAAAAGTCAGAAAATTGTTTTCTTTTTCAAAACTAGTAGAGAAACTGATGTATCAATTAAACTACCATGTAAGATCTTAATAATTATCAGTTTTGCTTAACCACACAATTGATAAAATCGATCAAACATCTTCCGTAGAAATCTAACACCAATTTACACTTAGAAAATTTAAATATCATTTCACAATATCTTTATAAAATAACTTTGAATTAACTATATGTAGGTATTGTGTATTGGGAATATAAAATAGCTTAGACAAAGTGAGAAGTTTCTAATACAAGTTTTAAAACGTGATATGAAGCAGAAGCAGTACTTATCTAACCAAAAATCTTGCTGGTTAAACTTTTTAACTTCCGTACGAACCACAAACACATCATCGAAATAAGACGATGCTAATGTACAACATTAATCGTTTAATTCTTAACTACAACTGATATGTTGCCACTGTTCAACACAGAAAACCGAACTTAAGTCGGCTCAAAATTCAATTTGATTTATTGTTTGATTTCTAGGGAAAGGAATTGGGGTTTACTCACTTTTCAGCTATAACGTCCGCCCCTACTTTCAGAACGAATTTAGGTTATCAAGAGGTATATTTTAACGAGCATTTCAGGGAATAATGGATTAAAATATTTTAAGTAAATCGAAGATACTATTGATGGAAAAATTGGGGGGGGGGCGGGAAAACCTGAAAAAATATATTAGCAGAACCTTTTTTTATTGTGAAGAGACGTTATAGCTTGAACAGCTCATACCAAATAGTATGTCAAGTTTACGTAACTGCTACTAAAAGTAAACGAAATTTGGCCATACATGACAAAAATTGGACGCATTTTAAACATTTATGTTGCTTGGGACTTGGGAAACGAACACTTAAACGCTTAAGTTTAAGTTTATATCAATTCAGGCACTTTAAACTATAGTGCTATAATAGTTGAAGTTATCGTAAGTTGTGCTCTTAAATAAATTAAAAATTTTTAGGGTGGTTTAATTATAAAAAAAATTGTATTTTTTCGGTATTTCCCATATAAAATAGTACTTTTTTATAATATTTATTCTGCTCTAAACTAGATTTTTTAATTTATCTTAACAAATATATTTTAGTTATTGCCACATTTGAGAAATTATTAAGAGGAGTTTTTCTGGACCTTTAAATATATAATAAATAACAAAACAAAAATTACAACAAAAATTATTACTTTTAGAGAGATAGCTAGATAGTAGCAATTTAACAACGAAATATGACTCTAACATAAGAAGTTCGGAAAATTGCTAGAGCTCGGTCCCAAGGAAGACTAAAATATTTCCCCATTAAAAAAATAAGGGAATGAATAAATAAACAGATTTTTAAACATGAATTTTTTAGCATAGCCTTTTTATAGTTGAGTGAAAAATTTTATACAAGTTTTAGAGAACATAAAATCTTAAATAGCCGAAAATGCATACTTTTATTACTTTTCTTTTCACCCCCAAAACAATTATATAAGAGAAACAAAATGATGATGTCAATGTAAAAAAAACACTTTTGTGATGGCTACCCTTAGATTAAATAATGCGAAAGTAAATAAATAGATTTATTTAGAAATACCAATTTTTCTACCTTGAATTTTGTTTTTATTGCAATTAACAACCACAAAAAAAATGATATAAATAACCTACTTTTAAAAAAGGCATTATCCGTATTCCTCAAAGATATCTGCAGTTAAGCAGCCCACATTTACTTCATTATTCCTTTTAATTTATTAGCTCGATTTCTGGTTCACTTTGGACATTTATTTATCCAAATAATGAGCTCGAGAACACTGTAATAAGCTGTCCCCATCTTGTTTTTAAAAAGCGTTTCCTTGGTAACCGTAAATCTCTTTTACTGCGACATGCATGACAGAATTAATGAGCATGACTACATAAAATGACATATGACGTGAAGGAGAACAAGTGAGAACGGCTCTTTGGTGTCTCCATCTGTTGACAGCTGAGTGATTTATTTCTATTTATGCAGAAAAACAACGCTACTTGGAATCGAGAACGCTAAAACTATCAACAGATGGAGTAACTGATATCCTTATGAGGAATGTTTTGATGCGCTTGATTCATCAAAGTTCTTTTTTTTTTTTCGTCAGAGTGTAAGCAGTTGTAGGATTGCATTTGAGTTCTGGTTTAGAGTTTTAAAATTCTACCAAAACGTTTAAACAGTTGAAATTTAAAAGGAAAAATAAACTAAGTAAAAGGATAGAAAAAAAAAGAGTTAAATCAAATTTATGTATAAATGCGGTAAAAGTAACATGAGAACGAAGGGAACTCTCCTTTTGTTTGTGTAATTTCTATTGAAATGTCGTTTATTTCTGTATATCTACACTTTTTTCAAGAAAGAAAACACAATGCAGTTATTTTCTTGGGCTTTTTTGTTGATTTGTACTGTGATTTTAAACGGTAAGGGATTCAACAATTCTCGTGGTCACCGTCTTTTCTCCATTCCAGTATCACAGATTGATAAAGAGCGATTAATCAATCAACCGTAAAATATCAAACTCGCGGCAGGTCCCCATCAGCATTACCCCAGTCCCCAGCTGCATTTTTGAGTTTAAAAAGAACTTTAAGTGGATGTAAAAATGAATGAATGAAGTGGATGAAAAAGAGTAAATTGCTGGATTTGTACTGTTTTTGACCTCAACGGAATTTTAGCCCAGAAACATGCTTTTTATCGTTTAAATTTTAAAATACTATCTGAAACAGAATATGTGGATGGTCAATGAACGTATTTTAATGATTACAAGGTGAAAATTACACTTAATTAAAAAGCAAGTCTCCATTTTCTAAGGGCGAGCGCGCACAGGCGACTTTTGTCACGGTGACAAAGACAAAAACAACGTTGCTAAAGCTGTTGTTAGGGGCGGGAACTAGAAGTATCCAATAGAAGCATTCGCACATGACATCACTGGAGGATAAAAACAACGTTGCTAAGGCCGTTGTTAGGTAAAGTCATGTGATTGAAAATGCTCTATTGTTTTCTAGTGATATTTTTGATACTAGTAATCCTGGTCGCCGTGACTTCAGTCACTCGTGCGCGCCCAGCCTAATGCTCTTGTAGAACTCAAGAAAGGGTTTAATTTCATTACTTTCACGACCAATATGTTTTAATTCATTACGATTGGCTTGTTTTATTAAATCTTGTAAGCGCTTAAGGTGGAAACTTTTAATAATAAAGTTCTGTTTTTCACAAATTTGAAAATTGGTTAAGTGACTATCATTGTGTTGGGTCAACGAGTATTTTTCTAGCTAGGCGTTCTTGGCTAGTTCAGCAAGTTTTTAACTTGTAAAAATGGTTTTTCAAAATGGAAAAATTAGACTTGCACCTCTTTTCTACTCACCGATTTATTTATTTTATACATATTTAACGTTAAATTTTAATACTTTTCCCTGCTTATCTCTCAAACCTTTTTCATTTGATTGATTAGTTTTTCTCCGTTTTTTTTTATTCATTTGAATGAATTTTTGAAATTTTAAGAGTAACAAACCAAAGAGGAGAGATAGTGGTGGAGTAAGCAATGGAAACTGTGTTCCAGAAACTCGAGATGGATGGAATGGAAATGCACTTTTATTTCTCCTCCATGGTAGCAACCTAACAGGGAAGCGAACCTTATCTATAAGAGGGTATCTGCATACTTTTTTCCATAATCTAATACAGATAAATATGCGAAACAATTCGTAGCTTGAATACTAATTGTTAGATAGTCAGTTTGCAATGGATACAACTGGAACCCTTCTTATTGCAGCTTTTGTTATCCTAGTGTTCCTATTCCTCTTGAAAAGCAAAGATGTCCTGCCAGGTCCAGTTGGACTCCCTATTATCGGATACCTCCCTTTTATCACCACTAAACCTCATATCAAGTTGCAGGAGTTGGCCCAGATTTATGGACCGATTTACATGTATTTTGCACATGATCTTAATTTAAATTTAAAAGCTCAAAACCAGTGTTGCTGAAGCTTTTGTTTCATTGATCTCTATCTTTACATTTAAATAGGTATAGTTCTAGGATAACAGAACCTAACCTCCCTTCTTATAATAACCGCCATTTTGTTACCTTTGCATTCAGGGACTTAAACAAATTGGTTGGTTTGGTTTTACTGGTTTTGGATATTTTTTAGTCCTCGCTTATACCAGTTTTCTTGTTTTGTTTTTTTCCCCTGACCTAAACAAAATTGTTTCAAAACAAAGTTCCTGAGAAGAGGTTGAGTTGGTTCCCTCCTACTTAAAACAAGTTCCAACGATCTCATTGGTTACTGCTACACGATGTGTGATTTTTAGGTATATACTAGTTAGAAGTAATATTTTACTTTCACTTGATACTATTACTTTTGTTTTTGTATTTCAGTGTTCAACTTGGTAGTCAAAAATGCATTGTGTTGAATGACTTTGAAACCACCAAGGATGCGTTCTCTCAAGATGCCTTTATTGGAAGACCATCCACATTGCCCTTCGACCTTTCTAAAGAAACTATAGGTAAAACAATTCAATATTACAACAAAAACTAACATTTCCAATATTTCTAGACACAACAACGTATTACATGCGGGGTTAAAAATTAGTGGAGAATAAAGTAATAAGTAACTTTTTTCCTCGTCACTCTTAGCATTCTAAAAATGTGGAAAACCAGACACACTAAGTATTTAAATTACCTTACATTAAATGAAAATTTTATTGCATTACTATTAATTTAGGTAAAAAAACCTTTTCGTTTGAAGATAATACCAGAGAGTGTTGGTTAATACACCAACTAACTTATGCTTTATGTACCACCTTAATGAGTGTTTTACTACACATTTGAACCCGTAACTGCTGTATCAAAAACTGTCACGTATCTACTGTAGAAGGGTCTCTAAAGTTTAAAGTTGATAAAACTCTGGAATTTAAAGTTGATTAACATTAAAATAATGAAAAGTTCTCTAAATAGTTATTATTTATTCATCTGAAATTTAGATTGTTCGTGTTCAGTTCTTAATGCGGTGCGCATTTTTTACTGTACATTATAAAACCACCATCAAGAAAGGCTTTTCTAGTCTCAATATCGATTTTTAGGACTATAAACTAAACTCATTGCCGCAACAGCCTTAGTGGGCCAAGGCCTGCGATGCCCATCCATCTTCGTTCTCTCGACCGGGGGGGGGGTTAGGACTATAACAAGGATTAAATAATATGTATTCTTTTCTATAGAGACCGGAGCCTTTAACGGACTTGCTGTTAAAGAACAGAGGCGATTTTCTTTGCATCTTTTGAAAAACTTGGGCTTAGGAAGTTCTTACTTAGAAGATGAGGTCAAAGTATGTAAAAAAAACATTATACACTAAAAATCATTAGGTTATGTTTAACTATCCTTTTAGAAGCCTTATCACAATTGCTGTGTTAGGTTTCAATTATGTAGTTATTTTAAGCTAAATATATGATAGTATACCAGAAAACCTCAAGAAATATTTTGTGAGGATAAAATAAACATGATTATTGACTAATGTAATTTCGACTTCTATGAAATCTCATTAAACGGTACTGGTAAGGAGCAGAAAAGTTTCGTGAACAGTTTTGCATTGTTTTCTAGAAACTCTGGAATGAAATTTGGTACATATTAGGTTGAAAAATTCTGAAAACAGGGAATGAGAAGTTCATTTTTCTTTTCCTGGTTATTTTAACCTTTAATTGTTGGTAAATTAATTCGTTACTTAATGGGGGGGGTTGTGTTTTCACTTTCCCGCTGATTTGGGAAGTCTCTCTACTGATAAAAAGTTATTTAAAGGTGAAAAAATGGTTGTTGTTTCTAATACCTTCGTTGACTCGGAGCACCCCTGGTCTCAACCCTCAGAAGCTGCTCACCTTTTTCCTTTATCAGTGTGTGGATATGGACTCTTGGGAGTTGGTCTAGTTTTCATTACACCAATGGAAATTAGAAACAACAACATATCCAAGCTCCATCTGCAAAACGTACAGGATTTAAGGCAAAGGGGGTACGACTCCTGAGAAAGTGAGGCCCATGAATGGTAGGAGTCCGATTTAAGCCTCGTATGATAGATGTCGCCGCCATCTATCGCCACCTCCACAATTTTGCCATGTCTCTGAAGGGGAGGTAAAAATATACGAATATTCAGTCGTTGAAAATTTTTTATAGCGAAGTATAAAACCGCGTTTTATGAACTCTCCCCATTCACCCCCCCACGTGCATGATTTTTTAATTATAAACGTATTTCTCTAGGGGGAAATTATTGACATGGTGAAAGAGTTAGAAGAATCCGACGGCCTTTCTACGTACATCAAGACCTACTTAGCGCCTAGTCTGTCCAACAACTTCACAACTCTGTTGTTCGGGAAGAAAATCGAGGATTCGTTGAGGATACGACTGGATGAGATCCGAACCGCAGGATCTGCCGCTACTAAACAGGTGGCTTGGCAGATATTTTTTCCTTGGTTGGCCAAACTGGCCAAAGTGATTGGGTTTGGACAAAAGATGAACGAAATGTTCGCCGACGCAAAGAAATTTGTGAGGTAAAAATTCATTTCTGCTGGTCACTCAACGTTGAAGAATTTGACAAATCAGATTAAAGATCAATGTTCATTAAATTCAGCTCCGTTAGCGACGCTTTGGGCAATGAAAATTACCACTAAGACATTTGTTAGATTTGGGCTCACATTCTATGTTAATATTAATTATTACTTTTTGTTAGTATTCTATGTTTGTATCCCAGATTATGTTATATTACAAATTTAAAAAGGGGGGTCGCACAATACATCATTGCCAATTATTCCAGCGGTATGCAAAATACCACTTGCGTTTCGATTATTCTACATTTTAAAAATTGATTTTTAGTGATAATTTTAAATGCAAGTTTTTGTTTTACTTTAGGGATGAAATAAAAGAACATGAAGCAACTTTAGATGAGAATAACGTAAAAGACTACTTAGACGGCTATTTACTAGAGATTCGTAAGAACAGAGACCCTGCCTATTCTGGTAAGCACAGTCAGTCGTATTCCAATTACTCAGAATCACAGAAGCACCTCTTATGTATACATATTTCTATTTTAAATGTCGTTAAGTTGCATGTCAACGGCATGGGTGGATTTATGTGAATAACCCTACCCTGGGGGTATGATGGAAACCTTGGGGAGGGCAAGCCCCTAGAAAGCATGATTTACCATTATAAAAATAGAATAATTTCCAAAAAATGTTGGGAACCCTGAAAAGGCATAACCATCACACCAATTCTGAGGAATTGTAATAATATGCTTCCCTAAAGCATCCCGGCATCTGACGCCACTCAGTCCCTCTTGGGATATTTAAAACTTTAATTCTCTTGAAACTGCACTTCTGTAGAAGGCTTAGTAAGAAAACTGGTGATAGCTGGAATTCATTTTTATCTTACAAAATGTAATTTTAAACAAATAGACACTAAACTTTGAATGAAGTTTGATGTATAACTAAATTGAAAAATTTTGTCTTGTGATAATGCGACATAAGCGACGATATTTTGAATCTGGAATAAATTAGAAGTGGAACATGGAAGAGGTTTATATAAGTTTTCTTTAAGCTGGTGGGAATATTTAACCATAACTATTGAATGAATTAATAATATTTCTCTCAATTTACTGCCTACACTGCAAATGAGTCAAACACATTTGCAACACTTGTTGCGATTGTGCTGTGTGTGAAAAAGATGTTCATAAAAGATGTAAAAGTGTTGCTAGAGACAGAAAATGTACTCATAGTGTTGCGATATCAAAATTTAAGAAAACTTTCATCTTTTAAACCTATTTTACATCAAATATTTTCAGAACTCGCTCCTTGGAGAAAACACATTTCCAACACTTTTCAAACATATGTTCAAAACACTATCACAACACAATAAGGTGATAAAAGTGTTCTTCCTAACTACACAACCGAAGTGTTGCAAATTCGGGTACAAAATTTAGTGCTTTTTAATGCGTTTATTTTTGTGGTGGAGCATTAACTGCTATGTAATTTTTTTTAAAACAGTTGGCGTTTTGCAAGATGCCATATTTATACTTTTCACTGCGGGCATTGAGACAGCAAGGGTGACCATGGAATGGTTCATGTTGACAATGGCGGCCTACCCGGAAGTGCAGAAAAAAGTCCACGATGAGATCGACACTGTGATTGGTAGTTTCCGTACCCCCTCTTACAAGGATAACGCGAATATGCCTTACACACAAGCCACCATCATGGAGCTTATGCGTTGGCAAACAATCTTACCCATAAGTGGATTGAGATAGTAAGAGTTTCAAATATAATTGAATAATAATTAATAGTTGATTTAACAACATCGATAGTATATGCCATTACATACAGGGTAATAATTACAATTAATAAAATAAGAGCCTCTATAACTTACAAAACCATTCGCAGGAACTGAATGAAATGTGGACGAATGATATGGAGTAGAACATTTCAACTTTAGCGGTTAAGATTACAGTGAAAAAAAATTGAAAATCTAACACCTACTTTTTTGGTAATGTTATCTCTGAAGAGAAAAACTATACAAAGAACGATGGAACGGTACCTACTTGCAGGGCCTAGACTCGCCTCCAGATCGAGAAATGGTAACAGATATGGAGTTATTGTTTCTAAACAGGCCTAGAAAAGTGAAAACAGCAAGTAAAGAGAAGCAACACAGAACTGAACACATTTTTGTATTTGAAAATTTTCTACGCTACGTCTTTCGCACACTATGACATTTATCATATAGTATTAAGAAATGGTGGTTAGGGATGAAGAACTCACACTGAAAATAAAATAATTAGGTCACTTCAGTTTCTATGAATGGTTTGGTAGCTATACATAGTATAGACTATTAAATAGGTGAAGTTATTTATAATTACCCCATATAATACCATTTTACATGACCACAAATGCAAAAAAATACTTCTTCCTAGTAGTTGTGTGCTAGTAAAATTGCATTTTACTGGTATTAATGCAGGATTCTTTTCTAAATACAACATAAGCATTATATTTACAATTCTAGATGGCTTGCCAACATTATTTTCATTCATAACCTTGTGTGAAAAAGCTAAATACTATTGGAATTTTTTTTTGAAAACATAATACATTTCATTTTCTTTGCAGCACTCTTTGGGACTCAAAACTCAATGATTATATCATTCCAAAGCATTCTTATGTTTTGTCAAACACATGGGCTATTCACCACAATAGGGAATACTGGGGAAAAGACCCTGACAATTTCCGTCCAGAGAGATTCCTGACCGAAGACCAAAAGGACGTAGTGAAATCGGACTACTTCATCCCGTTTTCTACTGGTAAAAAAACATTGAAAATTAAATTACATTGCTAAAAAATCGATAGATTGGTTTTCATTATCAGATCTTTGGTTAGAAAATTTGGTTGTTTTTCAATTATTTGTGTTAACGCTTTAAATATAACTTATAAAATTATTTTTTTTTCATATTGGAAAGAGATAAACTGAAAAATGATAATCAGGAGTTATTTTATTAAATAATAAATAAATATCTTATATATACGTATTAGTTTTACTGTAGTAATCTGTGGACCAAAAAGTTGTGTGCTATGTTTTTTCACCAACCACCACCTATGTCCGACTATAAAATTTATTTCCATTTAAAAATATAATCAGCTTTGAAATAATTTTTATTTTCACTTCTATAAAAAAATATTCGACCAAATAAAATTGTAGTTGAAATTTTTTAAAATTAATATATTAAGTATACATTAAAATTAATATATTAAGTATACATTAAAATTAATATATTAAATATACATTAAAATTAATATATTAAATATACATTAAAATTAATAATTAATTGGAAATTAATAATTAATTGAAAATTAATTTACTTGAAAATTAAAACCTATAGTTTTGTCTATAATGAACATTTCTTTTTAGGTAAAAGATCTTGCTTAGGAGAATCATACGGCAAGATGATAATATTCCTTTACTGCACTTCGATTTTGCAAAAGTTTGCAGTGAGTCTACCTGAAGGTGCTACTCCTAACTTCGAAGGGGAACTGGGGCTTACTCTTTCTCCAATACCTCAGAAACTATGCATACACAAGAGATGTTAACAGTCTGTTCTTAATTTATTATGTTTATATTATACTTATGTAAATGGAATTTTACTTGATAAAATGTTGCACATTGTAGCAAGTTGGCTTAATGGCCGGCGTCTGTATGTAATAAAGATGAGTTTATCGGGCTGTTAAGGCCGTGTTCCAAACTAGAATTTTACTTTACTTACGATTTTAAAGTTTGGTTGTTTAAAATAAAAAGATGTATTCAAATTTTGGTACTCCTTAGCCTGAAAATAAAAAAGGGGTTAACCTGAAAATTATAAAACCATGTAATCAAACACCTTATGAAAGAGAAAGATGGAGTGTGTGGTCGTCAGAGTGGATCTTGAGGATCTAATTATTGAAATATCGTCTATAGAGGATTTCCAAATGTTAAAAATGCTTTACCTAACGGTGCAAAATTCGTTGGCGATTGTTTGGTGAATAATCAAAGCACGCGAGAGAAAACAACAGGATTGATCAAGTGAAGAGGAATTCACGTGATTTTTGAGTTGAGATGATTGCTTAAAACAAAGCGACTTACCGCTATGGGGATGCGCTCGCATGCTCCGTCTATTATATTCCAGGGTCTACGCTTCACAAGCTTTTTCCACGTCTATGTGAAGAGCCAACATGTGGAAGTGAGGTACTTGTGTATGCGAAATTTCAAAATGACACCGGGAATTCCAATTAAATTAATTCTAATTTAAATATATTTTAAATTCTGGGTTTTAAATGACTGTGATGTTTTCCATATAGGATTTGTTCACTTAGAACAACTTTTGGTTCCTACCTAAGTAAAAGGCGGGATAGGAGTAAAATTACATTTTTACGGGAATGTGAACGGAGTAGGAACAGGAAAGAAAAAGAACGATGAGTAAATCGGGATGATAAGTATCCCCCAATCAAGAAAAGGGTCCACCTTGATAAAGTATTTTAAAAAGTATTAGTAAACTCTTACCCGTGCAAGGCTGGGAATGTGTGCAAAGGTACCGTGCAATTCATTCATAAATTTATTTGTTGGCAAAATATAATTTAAGGTTGCAGCAAATAAAAGAAATTTTAAATTCAAATGAAAATAAAGAAAAATTTTATATAAAGTAAATTTTAATGTATATTTAATTTTCTATTAAAATTAATTGAAGTGTAGGTAAACTGATCATTTTTCAATTTAGACAGAAAAGAGAATAACAAGTTTGATACTTATAAAATTTCAAAATAACATTCTACTGTGGTATGTATATATCAGTTAAATTCGAATATATATTGGATTTTAAGTGCTTTCGCGCCGCTAGGATTTACGATATCTTCGAAAAACAAGTATTAGATATCAGGGGGTAATGTGCAAACTCGTATTTTATGACTTACTATAGTTTTTATAGAGTGAAGTAAAATAACTATATTGCTAGAAACACTTTCTATTTTGGGGATTTTTGAAATTGTGGAGTGGTGAAATATTATTATCTTTAATAAAAATTAGCGGAAATGTTATGCTCCCTGATGTACACCTCAATGTTAAAACAGCCGCTTTTCTTCGTTCAGTCCTATATCAACAGAATGGTGCTGTTGCACCAGACCAAATCCTTGTTGTGAGGAACTATCTGTATTTTGAATGAACTATTCGTCCCAGCGATTGACTTTTTATGACTTTTTTGTAGCTTGTTTTGTTTTCTAAAATTTTTCAATTGACCATTTTGCTCAATTGGAATTTCGTAATTTTTTCGAATTTCGTAATGTTTCGTTACGAAATTTTGTTGGCAAACCTCGGATTCAGCACCTTAAAAGTCATACAGAAAGCGAAAAATCTCAACTACTTCAAAATTTCCCTCAATGTGTTCCCCTTTATTTAATTGTTTTATCACAAAAAGCATAATTTTACATAAGATTCAGATATCAGAAAAGTAAAATAGAAGAAACGATGCTATCTGATAATATTATCTATTTCCCTAAAAAAAACGTGTTAGTGCACAATAGCGAGAAAAATACTTGGTCACATTCAGTTAAAAAATAAGATACAATGGATGTAACAGCGACCCTTGTTGTTGGAGTCTTTGTTCTGTTTGTGTTCTTATTCTTCCAAGTCAAAGATAGAAGTGCCCTTCCAGGTCCAGCTGGCCTTCCTTTAGTGGGGTATCTTCCCTTCATAACCACTAAACCTTACATTAAGCTGCAGAAATTGGCGGAGATTTACGGACCAGTTTACAGGTATTTTAATGTTTGAAAAAATATGTATCAACACAGGTTCAATGTCGTCTAATTTTCTATGCCTTTTATCAGGTATTACTTTTCAAAACTAATATTTAATTAGTTAATTGTGTTATTTTAAGAAAATGCTGCTTCGAAAAGTCCAGCCTTGCTCTTCTTTGGAAAATAATGTCAATTCATTGTAAAATATGTTATCTTCCGGAAATCAAAAAAATCTCGTTAGGTTTTTTTGCAACTAAGCTGTTCTCAATTCCTAAACGTCCCCAGCCCACTAGACCTAAAATCGGAACTTTTACTGACTACCCTCTTTATATAAGTTGAAATGCTTCACCCTCACAAAACTCTAAGATGCAAGTTTATTTGCCCCTACTAAACATGGAAATTTATTCCATGTTTTGAAATATAATTTCATCTTAAAATTAATCTAACTTCAATTTTAGCGTTCAACTCGGTTGTCGAAAATGCATTGTGTTGAATGACTTAGAATGCACCAGGGATGCGTTTGCTAAAGATGTATTTATTGGAAGACCTCCCATGTTACCATTTGACCTTACTAAAGAAACTATAGGTAAAACAATTTTATGATAATAGAAAAACTTATGTATATGGGCGTTAAGATTTTACCCTGTTTCTTGAATAGTTATTATGATAGGACAATAGAAATCACTTTCTAGAACGGAATTTTGTTTAATTTCACGGAGAGATTTCACTCTGCGTCACTAGCCTGTTTTCGAATTTTGCTAGTACTTTCGTTAAGTTTCACTAAAATAGATATGAAAGTTCATTCAAAAACATCATGGTAATGTTTTAATTACGTTTGAAGTTCATTAAAGCATAAGTTAAACGTAATAAAGGCTTTTTAAAACATCGAAAATGCTAAATTAGCTATTATTAAAACGTTAAAAACAGCCAAAAGGCTTAACAAAACTATTGGTTCCGATAATAGGTCTTTCCTGAGTAAAAATCAATTCTTTAAAAGCCTCTCCTTTGTATACTTGACCACATCGAATCTCTAAGAAGTTTCGTGCCGTTAGTAAAAAAAATTAATTACTTCTACCAACGGGAAACAGCGCCGGCAGCAAAGCTTGACAAACTTTGAATGTGTTTTTACTTAAAACTATGGAAAAAGCAGAATGAGTTTTTTTTTTGGTGGAAGGCGGTAACTATATAATGATATAAAAAGAATAGAGAGGTCTGGAAGTATTAAAAATGGATAATAAAAGATTGAGAAGAAGAGGTAAGGGAGAGCAGTGCACTTCGAGACATCATGGACAAAATTGAAATCTCCATTTTGATAGGTAGAAGTTTTAACCATGTAACGCACCCCTACAACATAAATTCTTTCCAAGGATCATTACAAGAATATCCTTTTTTATCAGAGACTGATGCTTTTAATGGACTTCCCAGTAAGGACCAGAGACGGATTTCTGTGCAATTGTTGAAGCACGTGGGGTTTGGAACATCTCATACGGAAGACATAATCAAAGTATGTAAACTGACTTTTCAAATTAACCAGTAACAGTTTCATTTTTTAATTTTCAAATATACCGCACACCTCATAAAAAATAACACTTTTGCCATTAATGCAGGTGCTCTCCAATGTCTCGCCCAATAAATAAAACCACTTAGACCAGAGCTGGTCAAGAAAAATAAGTGTGTCACCTGAATTATTAGGATGAGAAAACTAGGAATTTTATACGAATAAATAAAGATTATGACACCTTTTAAAATTTAAAGATTGGAGTTTGAGAAAATCTCAGGAAGTCCAAATCAAAAGGTGGCTTCCTTTTATGACACCTAGTCGTAAATTCATGGTTTTACGACTCAAAAAAGTCAGGACTTGGTGAAAATGTATACCTTAAATTTAAAATGCATCATAAAAAAGAAGCTATTAATTATTTTTTCTTTCGAGCTAATTATAAATCAATGTATTTTGTTAGGGTAATATCAAGGAATTATATTTCAACTGAATTAAATTCAATTTAAAATTCAACTGAAACAGTTTCCTTGCATACCCCAATGAAATGGATGTGTGTGAGATATTATTTACATTACATTACGGTATACCCTCGGTATCTCGAACGTTTATAATTCGAAAAACTTTATATCTCAAAAAAATTCCCTTGGAAATGAAGTACTAATTAATTTTACATTTGAAGTAAACTTGATACCTCGAATTCTCTATGTATCATTTTACTTTTAGGCCCCTTCCATTTGGAGACATTTAGGTACTAATTTCGATTCCTTACATTTCTTCATAGGATGAGATCAAATACCTGTGGAGACAATTAGATGAATCCAAGGGCTGTGCAATTTACATAAAGCCCCTATTATCGCCGTGTCTTTCCAACAATTTATCGACCTTGTTATTTGGAAAGAAAATAGATGATTCCACACGGGTCCGGCTGGATGAGATCGTGGCCGCAGGAACTTCTGCTGCCGGACAGGTGGCTTGGAAGATTTTCTTTCCATGGGGGGACAAACTGACCAAAGCGATGGGTTTCGGACGACAGCTAAAAACAATGTTTGCCGAGGCCAGGAAAATAACTAAGTAAGATAGCTGTCAGTAATAATTAAATAGCAATTTTAAAAAAAGGAATAGGTCCAAAAAATTGCAAATTGACCTATTGTACTAAAAAAAATCTGCAAGATTCGCTCTACACTTAATGTAAAGAGGAATAAAAATAATTACTCGTACATGCAGATATAGCCCCTTCAATTTTGCGTAATCGATGTTCATTCTTTGTATTTTTTAATTTAATTTGAAATTTATGATAATTCGTCTTTTTTTCTTATTATTTAAACTGTAAATTAATCCAAAATAATTTCTTTTAATTTAAAAGTGTTTTTACCGTTTTTTTTTCCAGTGAATGTTCAACTCCCTTGATATTTATTGAACTGACTTAATGACTCAGTTTCATGATACTTTTGGATTTTATTTGTATTATTTTTATATTTCCCCCTTTTTTTATCTTAACTAAGTACAAAGATAATTTAATTATAAATTTAAGAGGTTTTTAAGATCTTTTTAAACTTTCAACATCAATTTTACTGTACAATTCAACTGTACAATATTTTTGATTATACTGATATTTTTTAGATGATTGTTCTGTATTCTAAATAGGATCCTGGTATTCCAGTAAATATTTGATGGTTATAGAATGAAAATTCCACTAATTATACAGTTTTATTATATTTTCTCAAAATTTGGTTCTTGGACTTATTCCCTTTTCAAACTGACGATTTCAATGACACATGTTTAGCTTTAATCCAGGATCAATTGAATTCAATATAAAAGCAGTTACCAAACATTATACCGTATAACATTCCCAAGTGTTTGATTATCAAACTTGAAAAGGACGAAATTAGAATATTTCTCCTGTAAAGTGTGTCGTGATAAATAAACAGGGTGGATTCATCAAGCTCCCTCAAAGTCTGCACATCCAAATTCATTGTGTTGAATACGCATAAAAAGTTTTAGAGTCGATAATTTCACGTGTTTCAATTAAAAAAAGGAAGTGTCTATTTGGACGGCAAAACCGGCAGTTGGCACTAGTTGGCACATGCGCCGTAGGTTTCGCGGTTACGTAGCAGTCCCGGCGCTCCAATCAGAACCGTTGCTGGGCATCTGCTGGGTAAAAAGAGCAGAGTTTAGTTGTATATCTGCCAGCCAAATAGACAGTGCCTTAAAAAAACATCAACGATTATAGTTCTCAACTCTTGTATAAAAATTTAGGGATGCTGATTTTCTTTTTAAAATTTTCTTACCCCGATTTCATTATTTTTTAATTTAGGGACTTGATAACTGCACATCAAGAAGCGTTGGATGAGAATAACATAAAAGACTATATAGATGGCTACTTAGTAGAGATTCGTAAGAAGGAAAATCCGGCATTTTCTTGTAAGTTATCTAAACAGCAGGTAAATGTAGTAAAAGTCTTTTCTGGTGTACCTTCTTTTAATACTAGTAAAAAGTAAATATATCCATAAAGACAAATAGTAATTTTTAAGCTCAGATACTGTTTATTAAATTTTTTGGACAGTTGGTGTTTTGGAGGACTTAATATTTATACTTTACACTGCGGGCATTGAGACAGCCAGGGTGACAATGGAATGGTCTATGTTGGCAATGGCAGCCTACCCGGAAGTGCAGAAGAAAGTCCACGATGAGATCGACACTGTGATTGGTAGTTTCCGAACCCCCTCTTACAAGGATCACGTGAACATGCCTTATACCCAAGCCACCATTATGGAGATGATGCGTTGGAGAACAGCCATACCAATAAATGCCTTGAGATGGTGAGATTTTCAAGAACGATGAATGGTATTTTAAATTATTTAGGGCAGGGTTTTCCGAAATTCTTCATGTTGTGACACCATTAAGATAATTTATTAAGAACTGCCATAAAAAATTCCATTCAGCTAAGTAAGAAAAAGTTAAAAACTTGCTTTTGTTTGCAATATTGTGCACAGCCTAATGATGAAACATTAATACACATTTTTTCGTCTAACTCTCCAATGCTTTTTTTTCTGCAGCACTCTTTGGGATACTGAACTGAACGGCTTTAATATTCCAAAGGATTCTTATATTTTGCCCAATGCTTGGGCTATTCATCACAACCCCAAGTACTGGGGAGAGGACGCAGAAAGTTTCAGACCAGAGAGGTTTTTGACTAAAGATCACAGGGACGTCATTAAATCTGACTACTTCATCCCGTTTTCAACTGGTATGACTTTAAAATTTATTGTGAAATAGTTTTATAATTGTAAAAACATCTAATAATAAAAATCCTAAATTCAGCGGGATTTTCTAGATTAATAATTCTTACCCCTTTTCATACCCCAGGCCACTAGATACTTTACTTAATCAACAAAACTTGAAATACCCTCACAGACCACATGTCGAAGTGACACATCTATCTAGACTAGTGATTGTCAACTTTTTCATACCCAAAGACACTAGATACTATATCAAATCAATGAAACTTTGTAATCCTCCCACGGATTACAGATTGAGAATTGCAGTTCTAGATGACCCAATACAGATCACTGAGCTATAAAAAAAACTGGAGGGACAAACTCTGATGATATAACATGCGACCGAACGTGCCGGCGCGGAAGGTTACAGGTTGCCCAGTTCGCTGAGCGAACCGGGCAAAACAAACGAATTTCTCCATAGACTAACATTGTGTGAGTTGAACTATTTCTTAAAAAACACCTTTTTTAAAATTATTATGAGTAACATTTTGAATTAGACAGATGGGGAAAACTAAAAGAAGATGGAAATCCTTTGCCACGCAGACACAAACTTCGATAAGGTGTGATGCAGTTATCACTCCAGTTTGTTTATAGCTCAATGATACAGAGGGGAAATACTAATTGAAAATTCCTCCCGTTAAATACTATGTAAAAAAAA
Organism: Tetragnatha montana; assembly: GCA_963680715.1. NCBI lineage: Eukaryota > Metazoa > Arthropoda > Arachnida > Araneae > Tetragnathidae > Tetragnatha > Tetragnatha montana. The sequence continues at coordinate 35,791,245 of OY796685.1, forward strand.
ACTACAATGATTAATTTGACTTGCGTTGCTTCATAGGAATATTTGATGTACTACTTAATGTTAAATTCCTGTGCAGTTTCTAATAAAAAGTATGTAAATTAAATAAATTATACTTTAAAATTTGTAAATTTATAAGGTTTTAAATCAAATGCTGTTCTTTTTATTCATTCAAAACATTTTATATTTTCTCTTTTTATTCATATAGAATAGTACATATTTTAAATTAGCAGATTTTTCAAACTAAGAAAGGAGTTTACGTGCTAAAGCCAATGAATCAAAAGCTATAAATAAAAAGTAAGTTATATCAATATATCTTTTCGTTGCAGGTAAACGATCATGTCCTGGAGAGTCATACTCCCGCATGATTGTCTTCCTTTACTTCACATTCATAATGCAAAAATTCAAAGTGAGTTTACCTGAAGGTGCTTTTCCGAACTTCGATGGTAATCTAGGGATAACTCTCCAACCAAAGCCTCAGAAACTATGCATAAGCAAGAGATCCCAACTGAATTAGTTGCTAGAGAAGAATTATAATTAAAATTAGTTAAAATAATTATAATTTAAAAAACACTTTAATTGCCATTAAAACCGTTTTACATCGCAGCAACACTATTTAAAATTCAAAATATACTTATAAAATATCAAATAAACATTGATATGCCTGTTTATATTACCTGTATGTTGTTTATGTTTTTAAACAATAAAATATATTGACATATTTTTCATGTGCATACGTTAATTAAAAGAGTTATTCAAATTTTTATGCAAAGCAAAAAAAGTTGGCTTACAGGAGAAAGGCACTAAGTCACTTTTTTTGATAATCTTTTGAAAGTTGTGCCAACGCACAATCGAATTTCCAAAATCTCGCCAAGCTGAAAAGAGATCTGTGTGTTGGTGAAATTTCATGGTGCAAAAGAAAGCCGCCTATATCGCCAAATTTGGTGTAAGCGTAACCTCGTACAGAGTAATTAAGAGACCAAAGTGACTTAATGCCTTTCTTCTATAATCCGATGACAGGGGCGTAGCCAAATGGAGGGATTTGGAGATATATCCCCCAAAAATTCCTTTTTTTTACCATAGATAACCCCTTTTTCCCCGAAATATCAATATGCGATCAAAGACTTCTGAACAGGTCTATAAATAAACGTAAATATTAACGTAGTTGCAAGTTGGGGAATATATTACATCGCAACTGTTCCAAATATTAAAATTAGTTTTGTGGATATGGTACACACACGAACAAGGTTTGGGGATATTACGATGCTTCTTTCCTCCATTAGGGGGAAGTTAGACACTTTGGAGATGGAGAGGATTGCTAGAGATCATTCATGGTTTAAAATAATGGAAATTTCTGAAATATTTAGAGGGGTATTATTTCTTGTACGCCCTATGTAATTCATTGTACGCTTCCTTCTAAGCACAAACAGGCGTGCTTTCTATTTTGAATTTTCAAAAGAAACCTCTCCGCTGTATCCCCTAAATTCCAATGTTCCGTTCCAAAAAATACTTATTAGGAAGTCACTGAAAACTAACTTAGGTGAGTGTGAGTGCATAAAGAGCAGACAAACATTGCAAATGCGTAAAATACCTTTGCATGACCAAGTAAACACAAGTAAACACAATGATGAACACATCTATACTCGACAGCAAAGTTTCTTGAACCCAGTACGTCACAAATGCGGAAAGAGAAATCGGTAAACAGAAAGCCTGTTGGGTTGCTAGGAGGAGTTTTGGTACGTAAATCGTGATTAAAAAGCACTATGTATACATGGGTTTAACAAAATAATCATATTTTTAAATTGACGCTCTTCATTATTTCACTCAAAATTCAGACACCGCGATGGGAACTACTTTTTTTGTTAGTGACGTCATAGGTTCAACTTAAGTTACTGTCTAGTATCACAAAAGTGTTTTGATTATTGTGTTGCAATTGTGTTCAGTGAGAAAACGATAGTGCTGTAAATGTGTTGCTAATAAATTACAAAGGCAAAAAAGGAATGTATTCTAATAGTGTTTCGATCCAAATTTAAGAGCACTTTCATATTAAAACATTTTTAACGCCAAATATTGAACTGCTAAGAATGACCGAGGCACAAGTCCATGGGAAAAGCCTTTTGGAATCAATAAAATAATTGAACTTTTGACTTTGACAGTTAAACCCACGAGATAAAGATTCTAACAATAAATAAAAATCAATGCTAATTTTTATTCTTGGATTTAAATGTCACTGCAATATCTAATCAGCTTATTTTACAATTACATCACTGAAAGTATTTCATAATCACATCCATGAGTCAAAAGGAAACCTTGAAAGAGATTCTGATAACATATATTTATATTTATCTAAAACTCCTCAATATTGTACTCACACCCCTGGTATCTCATAAATAGAAAAAAAAGCAAGGTGAAAAAATGTTATCAGGATGAATCTTGATTACAGAACGTTCACCTTATTTTTTTGTTCAATACCTATTATATAATTTTGTTCATTAGATAATAAAGGAAGTAAAGTCTACAAACAAACGAAAGGAAGTCTCGAAGTGGTGGTTTGTGTATTGTATAAATCAGGGGTCGGCAAGCATTTTTACTCGAGATACAAATAATTTTGAAAAATTTTATGGAGGCCAGCAAAAAAAATACTACTTTTAAATTATTATTTTCAGATAAACATGCTTCATATAATTTGAAAAAGTAACCTTTCTAAGTAAATCTTGTTTAATTTAAAGAACTTTTTAATTGCCGTTAAAACCGTTTTACACCGCAGCAATACTATTTAGAATATCAAATTACTTATAAAATAAAAAAAATTGTTGATAAGGCTATCACTCAAACGATTGCGCGTCTTCAGCAAGATAATATTGAGGGAAATGGTCCGGGAACTAGGGATATTCCTCCCCGGAAGGATTTTCTAAACCTTTATTTATTAGCTATTAGGAAATAACAATCATTTCAGCAATTCTATTAAATTATTATAAATTATTATAAATTCTATTAAATTATATAAATTATTATAAATTCTATTAAATTATATAAATTATTATAAATTCTATTAAATTATATAAATTATTATAATTCGAAACCATTTAAATAAGTTTTGTCTTAATTGCTTATAGTAATTACATATAGCTTCTGACCTTTGGTCAATACCATTTGATCAGTGGTATTTTTGTTTCTTATTTTTTGACTTTATAGCTCCTTTTTTTTCTCTCTGAGACCCTTTTTAACTGCATAAGTGAAATAGCAAGTCTTATTTCAGTTTTTGTTCCGATAATGTTCCATTATTTTTCTCCATAGGAAAAAGATAAAAAGCAGAAGTAAGTTTTCCTTGTGGCAAAAGACAAACTGAAAGTAAAAACTGTTTTAATTTCAAATCAGGTGTAAAAATTATCTTTATTTAAAAAATGTGTTGATACAGATTATCCTAAATAAAATATATGTTTTTAAAACTTATATAAAAATTTCAGAAAGCCTTTTAACTTGTTTTAGAATCCTCAGAACCCGCGTCTACGAAAATTACATTTTTAATTCCTAGAACACCTCTTCCCCGCATAACACTTCCCAGCTCTGCAGTGAAATAGGAAATAGTAGACTCATGGCGCCATCTCAAAGGGAGAAAATAACTTCAGAAACGTAATTTAGCATATAAAAGATATTTTGTAGACTGGGACGTGGGACAAGCTACTACATTTTACGAAAGATATTTTTTTAATAACTCAAATTTTTAATAAATATTTTAAATATGTTGAAAAATATTCACTTAAACTTTTTTTTTATCCTGTAAAGTGTATTATACGTTTTTTTCGTATAGCACTTCCCAACTCTGCAGTGATAAAGTAGACTCATGGCGCCATCTCAAAGGTAGGAACTGAAATAAATGGAATTTAGCAAGGAGACAGAGATTGGAACGAAAGCTCCATATAGTTTAAGTCACAGACAGGTAGTTTTAATATCGTTTTAATAGTATAATAAATATTTGAAATATTTTGAAACTTTTAATGGTGAAACTTTATACCCTAAAACGTTTTCAGTTCTGTAGTTGGAAAACAATTATTAAACGCTTTTATTAGACTTGCTCTGGGCCAAGGTCACGGGTGAAATCTTACAACTCGATTTTCGGGCACTTCCTGATATGTCAGGGCCCTGAAACTTTACACAACGATGTAACCCTCATGACACTCCAATATCCAATTATTATCTAATCAATAACCAAAAAATTAAGTTAATTATCGAGTATTTTTAATTATCAGAAAAACTGACATTTGAGACCCTTCCAAAGAGATTTTAGCTCCCAAAAAAAGAACAATACTGTAATGGGCATAGTACTATTACATTCAATCATCAAAACGACAATTCTCAAGTAATTAAATTAATTAACGGCAAATTATCGCAAAAAATTTAGATTCTTGCACATAAAATTTCAGATACTTCTAAACGTTATTAAGCCTTGAAACTTTGCAGCATAGTGTAATATTCATGACAATGCAATATTCAATTGTCAGCTAGTCAAAATCTCCGTAATTAGGGAAATTAAAGAGTATTTTCGATTATCCGATTAACTCGATTTTGAGACCCTTAAAAAATATTTTAGCTCCCAAAAAAAGGAACAATAGTGTAATAGGCATAGTACTACTATATTCAATCATCAAAACGGCAATTTTAAAATAATTAAAGAAATTAAAGACAAATTTATGCAAATTTTAAGGTTGTCATTTAGATTCTTGCACATAAAATTTCAGGTACTTCTAAATGATATTAAGCCTTGAAACTTTGCAGCATAGTGTAATATTCATGACAATGCAATATTCAATTGTCAGCTAGTCAAAATCTCCGTAATTAGGGTAATTAAAGAGTATTTTCGATTATCCGAGTAACTCGATTTTGAGACCCTTAAAAAATATTTTAGCTCCCAAAAAAAGGAACAATAGTGTAAGACATAGTTATACTATATTAAATCATCAAAACGGCAATTTTAAAATAATTAAAGAAATTAAAGACAAATTTATGCAAATTTTAAGGTTGTCATTTAGATTCTTGCACATAAAATTTCAGGTACTTCTAAATGATATTAAACCTTGAAATTTTGCAGCATGGTGTAATATTCATGACAATGCAATAGGGTCATTCCACGTCAAATCAACACACTTTTTGGCATGACCATCTCGGATTTTCTTGAAATTTGGTACACATGTTCTACTTATAGGAACTCGGAAAAGTACCAACTTTCATAAAAAAATATTAATTGGTTCTGGAATTACAGGTGCGGAAAGTGGTCAAAAATGGGCCAAAAACGGACCAACATAAGTTCTTTAAATTGCTCTAGAGGACCTTCTAATTGGGTTACACAGATGGAGTTGGTGTCATTTTAAAGTATTTTAAATGTTCTTTTTAATGGTGCAAAATGTGCTACAAAATTTTGAAAAACAATAGATTTTACAGAACAAAATAGAACTAAAAGTTCGATTTCTATCAAATGTACCACTTTTAAAATTTTGAAAAAAATTCCAGGAATAGATAATATTATTCTAAATAATCTGGTAAAATTATAGGATGGGACAAAAATGGGATCAGTGTCAAAAAATATTTAAACCAAAGTTTGATTTTTCTTATATCCACTTAAAAATTTTTAAAACTATATTTTTTCATTAATTTGATGCAAATTGACTTGTATTTAACTGCTGTTGACAATTAGGGCCCCTGCACAAACTTGGTGTACCCCGGGCTTCATATTTACAATCTGTATATTAATTCAGGCCATTGTATTGTAACAATGCACATAAAGTAAATATGAAGCCCGAGCTACACCAAGTTTGTGCAGGGGCTCTAATTGTCAACAGCAGTTAAATACAAGTCAATTTGCATCCAATTAATGAAAAAATATAGTTTTAAAAATTTTTAAGGGGATAAAAGAAAAATCGAACTTTGGTTTAAATAGTTTTTGACACTGATCCCATTTTTGTCCCATCCTATAATTTTACCAGATTATTTAGAATAATATTACCTATTCCTGGAATTTTTTTCAAAATTTTAAAAGTGGTACATTTGATAGAAATCGAACTTTTAATTCTATTTTGTTCTGTAAAATATATTGTTTTTCAAAATTTTATAGCACATTTTGCACCATTAAAAAGAACATTTAAAATACTTTAAAATGACACCAATTTCATCTGTATAACCCAATTAGAAGATCCTCTAGAGCAATTTAAAGAACTTATGTTGGTCCGTTTTTGGCCCATTTTTGACCACTTTGCGCACCTGTAATTCCAGAACCAATTAATATTTTTTTATGAAAGTTGGTACTTTTCCGAGTTTCTGTAAGTACAACATGTGTACCAAATTTCAAGAAAATCTGAGATGGTCATGCCAAAAAGTGTGTTGATTTGACGTGGAATGACCCAATATTCAATTGTCAGCTAGTCAAAACTTCCGTAATTAAGGTAATTTAAGAGTATTTTTGATTATCCGATTAACTCGAATTTAAGACGCTCTAAAAGGAATATGACCCCCAAAACTTATACAACGGCGTATTATATATATTTGAACTATATTCAATCTTTAAACCTTGAATTATTACCTTTCAATTAAGATAATTAACGAAGATAGTAATGTGAATTTAAACCTATACCACTTGTTCTAAAAGCTTGGATATACTTTTTATTTTCATTTGATGGATAAATGGGAGTTTCGATGCTTTTATTATGACAGTTATTGCTATTCATTTCTTTTAGATTTCGCTTTCGTTCAGATGGAATTATTTATAGCTTAAAGAAATACTGAATATGTTTGCATGGGGTGTTGCGCTTTTTCAGTAAAAAAGAAATTATAAAATCTCTTTCATTTGGAATATTTTTTTTTGTAAATTCTTCACTGGTGTTTGGAAAAGTTTATTTCTTACAAATGACTTGCTTTGAAAAATTTTATAAGTACCTAAATAGAGGGGTAATGTTTTAAATTTTTAGCATTAAATTCTAAGGGGTTTTACTAATTACATACCAACAATTGGAATAAAAATTAAGATTTTAGGCAAAATTCTAAGACTAAAAAGTAGAAAATAAAATAAGTAAAAAAAAAGCTTTTTTAAAAAAACGCTTTTATTAAGATGTCCTAAAAATTCAAAAATAATTTTTTGGGTTTTGTGAAATAATTTATTGGGGAGTAGAAAATAACCTTCCGGTAAGTAAAAATTAACTAATTTTCTGATCTCTAAAAATAAAAGCGTGGGTGCTAGTAATTATCTATTCACTATTTATTCTAAGTTCTCTTTTCTCATTTTCTTTTATGTAAAATTATAAATTACTAGCGCCCACGCTTTTATTTTTAGTGATCAGAAAATTAGTTAATTTTTACTTACCGGAAGGTTATTTTCTACTCCCCAATAAATTATTTCACAAAACCCAAAAAATTATTTTTGAATTTTTAGGACATCTTAATAAAAGCGTTTTTTTAAAAAAGCTTTTTTAAGGGGACTCATCTTTAGTTTTTCAATTCTCATATTTTTAATTTTTTTAACCATAATAAACTACACATCTGGAGGAGATTTCCCATAAATTTTAGGAGACGGTCCAAATATATTGGGGTACGACATATCTTCGCATCAACCCCCTCTCTAAATACTGGAGGATTGTTCTACAAAATAATTTAATTCGTTTCTTTTGAAGAATATTTAGAAACTAAATAAAATAGAAGATTATATGAGAATTTTTGGAAAGATAAGGGTTACTTTAAGTTGTTTTCGATGGTAAAAAAAGTAACTTTCTCCTTGTTGATACCCAACATGCTGGTAGCTGGTGCACCCAAAGCAGGAAATAAAAAGCCATGCTAACACAAAAGCGCCAATTATAAAAAGTTAATATTTTCAAAAAAATAGTTTTCATATCGAACTCATAGAATTTACATCTTTGTTGACTTCTTTCTCCTGTAATTTTTAAAACTAAGTTACGAAAGCGTTTAGTTTGTCCTTTCCTTAAAGAAACTAGGAGATACGATTAGTGTGCAGAAAGAGAACAAGATTAATCTTACGGGATATGCTACGAGTTTAATTTTTTTTATCACCCCTCTTTCGGGAGTAATATTTTCTTGTAATGTTAAAACAATTTTGTAAGTTTTTTCCCTGCATTTTTGAAAGCAAAAACTGAACATATAAACCTTAAGACACTTGAATATATTGTCATTTTGTTCGCAATTTTATTCCCTTTATGTGATCCTATAATTTAATTTTCTGCATCATGAGCAACTTTCTTTAAAAAGGTCTCAAAATAATAATAGCAAAAATTTCAAAATTAAAAAAAACCCTTAAAACTTTGTTATTTTTTAACTTTTTCTAACAGGAACAATTTTACTGAATTTAAAGTTTGAAAAATCAATTTTGTATCATAGAGAAAATATTAAATTTAGGGAAATTTAAGTTGGTCCCTCAACACCCACTGGAAATACAGTTAAGTAACAATTAACTCATGAAAAGTTTAAAAAAAATCCTTTAAGAATTTTCTCATTATTTAAAAATAATAAAAATATGGTTGTAGGCAACAGCATGAGCGTGAGCCAGTGTGATCATAGTATACCACGGCTTACTAGATACAGTGTATGGTAATGTAATGAGGTAATATATAGTGTATGGTAATGTAATGAGGCATAAAGGGGGTATTTTTTATGGTTTCATATAGTAACTAATATTTTAATTGTGCACTATTTAAATGACCAAAATGTGAAGAAAGGGTATGAAGGAAGTTATTTCACCAATAAAAAATGCATTTGTTGAGTTATACATTCAATAGTGCCTTCTTTGAGTAAGTGCCAAATTTTAGGTTTTTTCACTAAAATTCGCCAACTTTAGGCCTCCTTACCAGATTTCAAAAATTAAGTAAGAGTATTCAGATTTTTTATTTGATTTTAGACAACTAAAAGGATACACTTGCATCTAATTTGAAGTTTATAAACATAATTTTGGAAATTTGGGAAATTTTTCAACTAAAGGTTATTTTTGTCAATTTTCTCAAACTTTAGGCCCGATGCGCTCTTCAGGGATATTTTTAGGAATTTTTTGATTATTTTTCCAGTTATCAGCATGCCAAGACGCAACTTTTGAGACCTAAAGCGTTTCGATATTCCAAAATTTGTCTTTTTCGACCCAGCCTATTATACAGGCTAGCCGAGTTTTAAACAATGAAAACCATTTGATAACCTTTCCCGCTTGGAGCGCTACAAGACCTACCTATATCACCCACCGCCTTCAACACTGTTAATATGCTTTGCCAGTTTGTCCAATAATGCCATCTGGATTTGCAATGATAAGTATCCTGTATAAGTATAATGAAATATTTCCAACCTGATTAATGATTATAAAATGTTTGTCCTATTAATTCAATATAGATCTAATAAAATTTTAGAAGTAAATATAACTTGTTTTTAATAAAAGGATAATTACTTTCCTCTTTATACTTATTATTTTTATCTTCTTTGGCATTAAGCTAACTTAAGTATTAATAATTTTCTAGCTTTTCTACTTGATGATGCCATAGTCCCTACACGATAGGGAATACACGGTAAATCAGTGGTTCTCAACCTGTGGTTGACCTTAAGTTGTCCGTAAGTTTTTCGTGAGATCGTTTTACGTTGAAGAATTGAGTTGCTGCATTTCTAAAAAAAAGTTAGGGTCACCTAGAAAATTTAAGATATTCATGCCTGACAGCCAAGATAGGTATAAATCAAAGGGAATAAAAAGGTATCAACTTCAGAAATGTCAAGAGCAGAGAGAGGCTCAGCTAAAGAGAACAAAGCAGGGTGAGTCAAATGAGATAGGGGAATAAAATCCATTTTGATGATTTTGAGTTAGATTTATTTATATTGTCTATCTATCTGTCTAAGATTTATTTATATTCTTTTATATTGTCTACCTTAGAATCAAACCATGATAAGTTCATGATATTGAAGTTTAATATTTATTCATTTCAAACAGTTTTCTAATTATATTAGAGAAACCTTTCGTAAAATATCCTTTTTCATTGATATGTCAGAAAGAAGAAAGAAAATTATTTTTAATGAGATCTAGGTGAGTTATGCAGTATTTTAATCTACCAGTAACTTAAAGCAAATAATAACCATTATTTTGTTACATTTATTTTTTATGTTAGTACATTTCTAACCTAAATTTGGAATGTGAAAAAAAACAGAGAAACAAAAGGCGTCAATGAGTATCTAATTTACCTTATCTCAGATAAAGAGGGAATTCTAAACTTTTCTGAATAACCAGTTAAAGCAACGAAAGAAAATCTCACGGAAAAACTAGAGGTGGCTTAATTTTAGACTACTTTGGAGTAAAACATAAATATTTATTTTGATTTATATTTTTGTCAAAAATCTTATATCCTTATCAAAAACACACTCCTTATAAAATGTTAAAAATCAAATTAAATACTTTGATTTTAGCTTTTGATGAGGATACAATACCAAACCAAATAATGAACAAAATTAACTTCAAGGTATGTTAATACTTTATTTCATTTAAAAGCACGTACCCTGGGGAAAAAAAATCCCTACTTGTATTAAAATTTATACTTTCATCACTAAACAAAACATAAATATTAATTCAGTTGAGCTCAGTGGCGAATCCAGTAGGGGGGGCTGTGGGGCTGCAGCCCCCCCCAGAACCAAGACATCCCAGTTTTGGTATAGTTAAAAATTGCAATAACGTTTTTTTTTTTTTAATTTTGGTAGTAAATATGATTATTCCCTGACTTACTTTTCCGTGATATTTTTTTAGCAGAATCATTATTCTTCAGGGTCTGTAACCCTAGTCATTAAGTAGGTTTCGAATTTTTTGGAAAAATTTTCGTAGGTAAGTATTTGGAATTTTTTTTCAAAACAATTATATAGAAGGTTTTTTCGCCGGTTTTATGTTTTTGAAGGCGCTGAGTACAATATCATATTTGCTCCCATTTAGAAGGTCGTCTTCATATTAAAAAATCACAAAAATTTTCGATTTTTTGCTTATATTTCAAAAACTACAAGTTTCTCGATCATAATCTCAATTCACATAATTTCAAGAAAACAAAATTTCACTACTTAAATTGGATTTTCTGAAGAATGGTTCTGCCGCTAGAGTGTGCTGAAAAACGGCGATTTTCGGTCTTTACGCAAAAAAAGTGAAAAACTTGCGCTTCTAGCGTCTACAAAATGAAAAATATTCATGTTATCAACACAAATTTTATATAATGTGAAAGAGAATTTAATTGTCTATTCATAATGTACCCTACATTATTATTTTTTGTGAAGGGGGAAAATAAAACTTTCGCGTCTTACATCCAATACGAACTTTCCCTAGATGTTAATCTCCAATCTGGGAGCTTTACCTATGGATATTACCAAAAAAATAGGTTGTTTGGATGAATTAAAATTATTGGCATGTTTAAAAAAATAATTTTTTAAATTTATTTATGAAATATTTGGTATTTTAATCGGAAATTCAATCATTTTTTTACATTCATAAATTAAATTATGGAAGTGTTTTAATGACTGAATTTATATGTTTTTTACATTGCTGAATCCGAATAATCCGGTGTTAATAAAAATATTAATGAAGTGCTAGATAAATTAAGCCAAAAAAGCCGAGAATTACAAATTTTATTGTAATGATTTAAAATTTAAATAATGATCATGTAAGTAAAAATAAAAAATATTATTTTCAGTTAAAAAATTTTTACCTTATTTAGATAGGTCTTTAAGATCACAGTTTTTTTGCAGTGTATTTTAGTACCATATAAAACGTCTTACATAATAGGAGTTAAGACATTTGAAACTCAGCCCCTCCCAGACAAAAATCCTGGATTCGCCACTGGTTGAGCTACATATCACATCTCTCTTTACGAATTATGCAAATATAATGAGCAAAATCGAAATCCACCTCCAGAGAGACGACGCCTTTTCTCATTTTGACATACCTCAAAAACACCACCGAGGGAATTGCTTTCCACCCCTCTATCCATGATAAAAAAAAATCCGGCAAACCGGACCCGCAAAAGCCCCGGAGTCTCGCAACTCTCCTGTTTTCCGGCGGAAAATAACCCCAGAAATAAAAGCGGGCGCAAAAAGAAACGGAGACAAGTCAGAAAGAAAAAGACAAAAAACCCTGGGTATAAAAAACCCCAGCCGAAATCGCCTGTTCATTTGCATAACAATAACCTTTTCCACTCGCTGACAACACTTCAATCTGGTGGCTTCACCTCGGTCTGGTAACGAGGTTACGTGGCTATGCGGCGGCCGCGGGGCGAAGAATATATCACTATCCCCGCCACATCGAGGCCCCGGCGGCGGTGCGCATTGAAACCTATCAAAGCGCTATTCAGCGGATAATTTGCAATCAGAATCCCCGCGATATATAGAGACGTACCCGCCGCCGTCTATCTCTTCTTTTTTTTTTACACCCGCAGGTCGCGTGTCGCAATTTGTCGTGTTTTAAAAGCAATCGCGCGGGTGCCCGACGCGCTAAACCCAATTTGTAACGAAGCGCCCGGCGCAGCGAGGGTTCCGTTTTTGGTGATGGAAATGCTATCACCGGAGTCGATTCGCATTTACATTTGCGGAACATTCGTTTAGAGGGGGGAGGGGGCGGCTAGAAAGTGAGGTGGTTTTCTTTTCTTATATGTATCCCTTTTCTTTTGGAAGAAATGGGGTCTTGATGTTTCGGATGTCCGGTGTTTTATTGGGTGAGGTGGAGTGATCTTTTGGGGATGGGGAAAGAATAAATGGATATAATGTCGAGAAAATTGGATGATGTGCCCATTATTCGGAGTATGATTGGGTTCTCAATCATCAATGAGGGATTATTCTTCGTGATTTGGAGGGGAAAATATTTCCGGATCCCTCCAACGGGGTTAACTGAAAGATATGCAGTCTGTATTGATTTGACTGGGATTTTCACATTAGTTGGAAAGGAAATGGAAAGAAATGAGGTAGAGATAATTAGAAGAAAGGGAAATAGATAATATGAGATAGATAATTAGAAGAAGGGAGAGAGAAATAATGTGAGAGAAAGAGAGAAGGAGAGGCAGAAGGTCTAAATTAAATAGAACGAATATAGCGAACTTATAAGAACTCATTGTGGAAAAAAAGTTTTGTCAAAGTTTTGTTTGTGGAAATAAATACATTGTGCAGTGCAACTTGGATAACTTGAACTTTTTCAGTTGAAATATGTGGATAATTCGCAGATTTCTCTTGGTCTTTTAAACTTCCTTATAAGTCAATTTTGTTCTTTTAATTTTCTTTTCATTAAATTTCATTCAACTCAAATATTTTTGGGAGTCCGTTCATTTTTAAAATACGCAAGTTGCACTGTGGTTTTTAACTAAGTACGTAAATAATACTCAGGTTTTCTTCACGAGATCATATATTATGTAGTCAGTAATAAATTATAGACCTGAATATAATTCTTTTATTTTTACCTTTTTGAAAGCAGAACTGCAACCTTCAGGATGACCCCTGTTTTAGTTCAAACTACTTGAAATACTTGTACACATTCCTACATGTATTAGAGAATTAGAGTAGGTACGTACATAATAATCACAACCCTTTTACATCTGTATAATATTCGATACTCACAAGCATCAATACCCTGTGGCACAAAATCAACCAACCAATCCAGTATCAATGCCTAAAAGCATCAGTTTTGCCCATCACCACTGCCACACAAAGCTTTGATCCTGGACTCCCCTCCCCAGCATCCTCCCAAACCCCTCCCCCGCATCTCAGGGGTGAGAGAGAGAGGGAGAGGGAGAAAGATTCGCGAGCTCAGACGATCTCTCATTGGCCGTGACAGCCACGAGCAGCTAAAAGCATCCTTAAGGATATTTCCTCACCCTCCGCACCTTCCCGGACCCTAACGCCCTCCGACGTCCGGGGGTTTTAAATCCGGCAAATGGACCCTGACACTATTTTTCCCCCTTTGCCATGCGGTAGGAAAAAAATCCCTTTTTTCAGTGCAAGTGTTTTTTCGTCGTCGTAGAGAGAAGACGATGAAAATAATAATAATAATGATAATGACGAATAAAAAACGTGAGTGCCGCTGAGAGGTGGGGGATTATTTTTGTTCGGAAAGGGGGAGGGATGGGTGAATGTTTTAAGAGTGTTCATTTTCTTGGAGCGCCCGCTACTTTATTCTGTAGTCGTTCTGCGCTTAAGTAGTTTTACGTGAAGAGCTGGCAGGTCGTGTGGAAGGGTTTTTATTTTTTTTTCATGTGGTGGTTTTTATGGGTATGTGTGGTGTATGTTTTTGAGGGAAAGTCGATGAGGATATTTCGGTGAAATGTTTTAAGAGTGGGACGGGGAAATATCACTCTGGACGTAAAGGGAATTGTTCAGATTTAAATCCCGTAGAACAGGTCCTTTGTACAACATAAGGCCCGACGGCCTTTCCTTTTATGGCTCGATAAGTATCGAATGTTTTCAAAAATTAATGTTTGAAACTATTTTTTTTTAAATCTTTAGGATTTGCAAAAGAAAATAATGAGAAAATGTTAAGCTATTTTGTACAATAGTTACTTTTCCAAAGGTCTGCACTAAAAAAATCGTTATTCATGGTATCTAAAATGGGGTTGATTTTATATTTGATCGCACAGTATTAACACATGTAACTCTCATAGAAGAGAAAGTTGAGTTCTATGATTATCTTTCGACGAAATTCTAAACTATTTTTCCTTCGCGTATTCTTTGCAACTGATGTATTAATTCTCTAAACCGTCCATAATTGCCCTAAAATTCACTGCGATAAAATTCTAACGATGCCATGTTCAAAAAGAACTTCAAAATGATACATCAAAAGCAATCATTTTAGTTCTTTAATTAAAAGTAGCCTGAATGGTTACTAATATCTCTCTTCTGAGCGTCAAGCCATTTTAACTGTAATAATACAAAAGATATTTGGATTACGATTATGCAATAAGCACATTCATAATTCAAAAGTATTACGGTATTTACACCGTATTACAGTAAATCTTAAATGAACCACTTCAAAAAATGGATTTTCCAAAAGGAGAGAACCCATCTTTCAATAACGAAAACATTCTACCTTTACATAAAAAAATGTGATTACATTACGAAACAGTCTGAATACATTCCCCAACCCATTCCCATCAAATTCCCCTCGAACATTTTAATTGAATTCGAAATAAATCGGAGACGCGATATACAGCCCCGCAAAAAAGTATCTAATATGAAATTACGTCTCCTTATCGAAGCCCTCCCCCGCAAAAAAAAGGAACAAAAATAGCAAGAACACCCTCCTCTTCAACCAGGGACTCCCTCCCAAGAATAATATAATTACCGCAACCCAGATAGCACGTATGCTTGCTTCAAGTTTGAGATTTCCTGTAATTTAAGTTGACATGTCAAACTTGCAAAAAAAACCTTACTTCAATTAATTTTCAAGCTGGATGTTTCAAGATGGAAAAAAATCCAACTATTTTCAAACTTGAGAGTTCAAACGAAAAACAAGCTTGACTTTATCAAACTTACTTCGATCATTTTTCAAGCAAGGAAATTCTAGCTTGGTTAATACAATATTTTTCAATCATTAAAGTTGGTTGAAAATACAAGCAAATCACAAGCTTGACTTTATCAAACTTACTTCGATCATTTTTCCAGCAAGGAAATTCTAGCTTGGTTAATAAAATAGGTTTCAATCATTAAAGTTGGTTGAAAATACAAGCAAATCACAAGCTTGACTTTATCAAACTTACTTCGATCATTTTTCAAGCAAGGAAATTCTAGCTTGGTTAATAAAATATTTTTCAATAATTAAAGTTGGTTGAAAAAACAAGCAAATCACAAGCTTGAGTTTATCAAATTTACTTCGATCATTTTTCCAGCAAGGAAATTCTAGCTTGGTTAATAAAATATTTTTCAATCATTAAAGTTGGTTGAAAATACAAGCAAATCACAAGCTTGAGTTTATCAAACTTACTTCGATCATTTTTCCAGCAAGGACATTCTAGCTTGGTTAATAAAATATTTTTCAAACATTAAAGCTGGTTGAAAATACAAGCAAATCAAAAGCTTGAGTTTATCAAATTTACTTCGATCATTTTTCCAGCAAGGAATTTCTCGCTTGGTTAATAAAATATTTTTCATTCATTAAAAATGGTTGAAAATACAAGCAAATCACAAGCTTGATTTTATCAAACTTACTTCGATCATTTTTCCAGCAAGGAATTTCTCGCTTGTGTAATAAAATATTTTCCAATCATTAAAATTGGTTGAAAATTTAAGCGAATCACAAGCTTGAGTTAATCAAACTTACTTCGATCATTTTTCCAGCAAGGAATTTCTTGCTTGGGTAATAAAATATTTTCCAATCATTAACCCTTTCGGGACGGGTGGCTCATATGTGTGCCGGCAGCGAGATGCTCCTACGGGCCGGCTGGCGCACCGGTGAGCCACCACTTAAAGAGGCCCAGAGGACGGGTGGCACACATATGATACACGATAAAAACTTAAGATTAATATTTTTAATTCACATTAGATGCCGCTGTATGTCTGTTGTAGAGAAATTATTCGAAAGAGAACATCTTGACCTCCATGCCCATAAAATATTTTATATTTTTGATAATTTGTTTCGGAGAAATAGCTAGATTTATTTATGATGCATTGAGAAGATGAATAATGTGAATTTAGATTGTTTTCTTTCAACTCCTTAGCTAATAAAAACTTCTGGAGCTGATCTAGGAGACTCAAAATGCTTTTTATATTATTTTTTGGATAGGAAATGGATGTTTTAGTGGTTTTATTGCTTTTAGATTTCGGTTGCGTTCGGATGGAATTATTTATTACTTAGACAGAAAAAAATCGATGTATGAGTGTGTAATTGAAATGGAGATTGAAGTAGATAAATTATTTAATATTTATCTCAGAATTATTAATCTTTAAACGATTTCCGAGCGGTTATATTAGCAGCACGCGTTCCGCGTTTCCAGTAAAAAAGTATTAAAGTGGGCTTCCTTCCATAAATGTATAATATATCTTTTTGAATAAGTTTCTTAGGATGAAATCTTTTCATTTTGGGATATTTTTCCCAGAAAAGTTTATCTCAATATGTGGAAATGCTAATTATTTACAAGTTATTTGTTTTGTGAAATATTTCTTGAAAATGGAGAGATAATGTTTTAAATTTGTTTAGCATGGACTTCAAAGGTGTTCCTTTCATCATATGCCGAAAATTAGATACTTTGGACCACAATTTTAATTTCTGTGATTTTTTTCCGAAGTACGACTTAGACGCGCAAAGTGCCCGTCCCCAGGGAAAGTTCTTTCTACTCGTGCGTCGTCCCGTGAGAGCAGTTCGCTGGCTGATACGCCCGTCGCGAAAGGGTTAAAATTGGTTGAAAATTTAAGCAAATCACAAGCTTGAGTTTATCAAACTTACTTCGATCATTTTTCCAGCAAGGACATTCTAGCTTGGTTAATAAAATATTTTTCAAACATTAAAGCTGGTTGAAAATACAAGCAAATCACAAGCTTGAGTTTATCAAATTTACTTCGATCATTTTTCCAGCAAGGGATTTCTTGCTTGTGTAATAAAATATATTCCAATCATTTCAACTGCTTGAAAATTCAAGCGAATCACAAGCTTTAGTTGATCAAACTTAGTTCGATCATTTTTCCAGCAAGGGATTTTTTGCTTGGGTAATAAAAGTTTTTCAATGATTAAAATTATTTTGAAAGTTCATTAAAAGTTTTTGTTCTAGTTAATATATTGTTTAAAGGATTTCAATACAAAAATGGGAAAATAAGTGTGCCTTTTTAATTGTTCAATAAATAATTGTTGGTTCAGTGTAAACCAAGAATATTAAATATACAAATAAATTTTCATCCTATAAAGATAAAGACTTATGAAATTTTATTATAAACTATCGTTAACTACGTAAAACAATATAATTAAAGATTTGGAGAAAAGTGCATAAAAACATCCCTGAAAATTCCATTAAATGTTTCCCCAAAGTTTGTGTTGTTTAGAACTATCTCTGGTCATTGAAAGTTGAAATACTAATGAGATAACGATGAAATATGATACTTTATTTTTAATGAGTAATATTAATTTTCTGTTGACATAAAAACAGTTAGTAATAATTAAAAGCATTTAACAACACGCATGTTAATTACTAGAAGAAAAAAGCTAAAAAAACCCCAACAGGTTTCAGTAGGATAGAAGATTAATAGCATTGATTACATCAATATCATGGTGGTTGATTGAGACGAAGAGGATATTTATTGCAACAAATATTTAATTTTGGTATTCTAGAACATATTTTCCTTACGAGAATTCTAATTAAACGGATTCTATTATGTCCGGTGTTTTACCGAAAATCGCCGATAATTCTTATATAAATCGGTTTATTTTTTTAATAATGGTTCAAAAGGTGATTGATTCTTAAAATATACATCGAGATTCATGTCATATCCGATTTTCATGAAAAAATCTTTATAACTTAGTAAGTTATTAGACTTATTAAAAAATATATAGGATCGTTAAAAAACACAAGTCCAATTTTTGCTTAATAAATCGATAAATATTATTTAATTTTTTTATTTTATTTTACTTATGAGTAAAGGACCGTTATGGCAAAGTTTTTCCAGAATTACGGGTTTTCATGGTGATTATGACGTAATTGAGAATTTTCGAAAGCAGAATGGAGCTTACTGGTCTTTGACGCGAATGACTCTGGAATATTTCCCAGATTTGAGTTCTCGGTTTGTTTACTTTTAAAGTTAGATTTTAATGCTTTACATATTTAGAAAGCTTATAAAAAATGGTTCTAAAAATTGCAAATTTTAAGGGGAATATATACATATTGCGTTTGTAATTTAGGTTCAAAGAATTTTCGTTTTACTTGAAATTTTTTTACCAAATATTGAGATAAATATTTAAGATTTTAATGTGTTGTAGTAGACCTTTAGGCAAACAAAAATATGTATCGCATTAAGAGGTTGATGAATTAGTTCTGGATTTATAGATTATTCGAGTTTATTACTGTATTTATTATGTATACGACCCCCCTAATTAGAATTGGACCCTGAAAATTTAATAGATTGTTTGAATTCACACCATGAACAACATATTAAAATTTCATGGTCCTAGCTTTATGGGAAGTCCCTTAATTAGCTTAATTACTTGCACATCCGGTGTATTTTAATACTTGGAAAAAATTCCAGTTCAAAAACCTGCCTACCGATTTCGATGAAATTTTAGTATGTTGTGGAACTCGAAGAGACGCTTCGTACAGCGTATCTCACTAATGTGGCGTGTGAAATTTATTTATTCCCACAGTTGTCACATGCAGGGCTTAGGCTTAACAGCTCCATGATACATGAGGCATGGGCATGCCAGAGAGTAAACAGTTGTCATTTAAAAAGGAAAATTCATTATTTAACAAGTTTGTTAAACTAAAATTTAAAAAAAAATGTTTTCTTTGATATTTAATAACTATTTAAGTGATTTATTACCGAATCTTGGTTGTTTTGATTGGTTTGATTCTTATTCAGTTCATAAAAATTACCTATTTACTCAACGAACTAACATCCTAAATGAAAAAAGAAAATAAAAATTTCAATAACATGGACAGTTTGCTTGAAATAATTGGAAATAATGATAAAAAATACTAATTGTCGGTTTTTTTTTGTGTTTAATTTCACCCCACACACAAACCAAGTGAAATGAAGCAAGAAATATTGTTTTGGCGGGCGTTAGTTAGGGTTGGTTAGCCACTAGCGTCTAGCGTCAGCGTGACTAGCGTAATTCAAGTAAGTACAAATATTTGCTTATATTGTTGATGCCCTTTTAAATGCTTTTAAAATATATTTTCTCTTTAAAAGCAAGGGTTTTTATGTTTGCACATTAGAATGTAACAAAAATTAAGAGAGTGATAGATAAATATAGTGCTAGTTGAGATATTTTGAGGGTGTTACACAGGGCCGTAACCAGACTTTTGTTTCGGGGGGGGTTTTGACTCAAATATTTTCTGAGGTACCTCCTTACAAGTACTTTTATATGTTAATTTTTGGATGACAACACTGGATTGAAATTTTGATGCACTAAATTTCAAATTGTATGGACAATATGAATTCCAAGCAAAAGGGGGGTCTGGGGAAAATTTTGGAAATTTGTCCCTCAAAAGAGTGTTTTAGCTCATTTTGAGACCCTATAGATAACTCCCAAAGAGAACCACTCATTATAAGCGGCCGAATTTTCAAGGTAGGTATATTGTCATAAATGGCAAAATGTTGAGGGGGGGTTTGGGTTCCTACTCCAGAAAATTTTTTGAATTTTGCCCCTAAAAGTGGCATTTTAACTCATTTTGAGACACTTTAAGTTGCATCAAAGAGGACCACTCCCTGTAAATCACACAAATTTGAAGGAAAAACCATACTTAGTAGATTTCAAAATTTCGAGGGGGTTTGGGGGTCCTCCCCCAGAAAATTTTTGGAAATAAGTAGGGTTTTGACTCATTTTGAGACCCTTTGGGTTATACCCGAAGAGGATCGCTCCTTGTGAGACATAATTTTCATGAAAAATAGCAGTATAAAAATTGATGTCAGAATTTCGGGAGGGGGGGGGGTTGAACCCCTAAAACCCCCCCTTGGATACGGCCCTGGTGTTACATTTCATTATTTGATAAGTTTCGGCAATTCAGCATATTCTATGCTGCGTCAGCTAATCCAAAAAAACTTCCGAAATCTTCCCAAGATTTTTTGGGTAAGAAATTTGATAAAATTTCCAGACCTGTGCACCATATAACAAGCAGCCTATATAGTAAAGCCTGATTTTAAAGATTCAACTGCTTTAGTTTAACAGACTCCCATTTTTAAGCTCATATTCATTAACCATACTTTTACGTTAGGGGACATCCATAAATTACGTGAGGTCAAAAGGGGGGAGGGGTTTGGAAAAATCTCACCAAGGGGGGTGGGGGGGTCCAGATTTTGGAAAAAACACCTCACGTAATTTATGGATGTCCCATTAGGTGTGCAAAAGTTCAAATCCTTTGTATAAGTACCATTAAATTTAGTGTGTAAAAATACTCCCCATGGGGTAAGGGGGGACCAGGGAAATAATGTTGAGTCAACCCCTAGTCTAGTCACTAGTATTTGCAACATCAAGAGCGAAGGTAAGTATCCTTGCCCCCCCCCCTAACATGAAGGTTAAACTTTATATGCCAAGGCCTTTTTCGCCAAGTTCTGTTGTAACAATACAGTCGAGTCCTATGTGATCACATTTGTACAAGATCACAATAACAATATCTAATTGATGATAATAAGCAGTCTATAAAAAAGTGACAAACAGTATAATTCCAGTGTTTGCATTAAAATCAAGACTAGTCCTAATTGGAGTGAATTTCTAGGGTGTATTTTGCAACTTAAACATTGTTAAAGAAAAATATGAAAAAGTGGATCATATTATACTTCACATTAATGACTCATTTTGTATGTTTATGTTTTAATAAAATTGGCCTTCCAACAAGAAAAAGGAGATTTTTAAGGGATTTCACCAAATTTTGATAACATTAAATGATATTCTGATCACATAAAACAATTGAATTAATTTTGCGTTAATTTAAATGGGAGTGATCAGGACTAGACAATTTTGATAACATTAAGCGGAGTCGACTGTACCTTCAAAAAAGTAATGGTTTAATTCCTTTAACTGTCCCATTAAATACTGCCTAATATCACTAAATTTTTATTCTTGTTATTTTAAGGAATTGTATATTTTATTGATTAGAGTTTGCAATTTTACAGAATATTTCTAATTTTTGATGTCTAAAATAGCTTGGTAATATTAAACAGGATATTCAATGAAATTGTACCAAATTATTTTTTATGATCTGTAAATGTGTGAGATTTAAGTGGGCATTCCACATTTTAGATTGCTGTATAAGAGTAATCTTAGTTGGAGGGTGGAGTCTGCGTTGACATAGACTGAGATTGGCCACTACTGACTTCCTGTTCTCGATGGCATCCCGGCGAGCTGCATCTCTTCACCTGACAGCGACTTGGATGTCCTCCTCATTATGTGCCCCCCCCTCCCCGAAGATCCCCTACGCCACTCTTGGATGGAACGCTACACAGCAGCAGGTGGGTGCTCCCTTTCTTCCGATTCATGTATCGGTACTTACGTATTATCCCGTCAACCGTGACGCTTAATCCGAAAACGTTATCAAATCCCATTGACTTAACTACTACTGTGCCACTGAATTAGACGGCCGCTGAACGGTCGACGGAATAATACATAAGTACCCAATCTTACAAAATGAATTTTTGTTTTTATTTACGGGCCTTGCAAAACTCGCTTTCTGAATGGCCCCTGTATTCATTCAGATATTTTTAAATGTTGTCACACCGATACCAGGGATTTCGTGATACCCGTCATGCTGATTTGTCTCGCCCGTCACACAAAAAGTCATACAAAATGATAATTTTAAAACCTTTTAACATTTTACATGTGTTAAGAACTGCAACAATCAGAACTACTGAAACCTTCAAGTATTCAAGTGAAAAAATTGAATCTTGTGTAATAACCATCTTTTTTTGTGACGAGTGTGACAGAAGGAGGATCTAAATTTAAATGCATCAAAAAATGTTTTTTCTTTAAATGTTTTTTCAAAAATTGAGTGTTTTATTGGATAATCAAGGTCAAAAATAGTGACATTATGCTCATACAATGAAAATTCTGCTGCATTTAGTATTTTTTTGGTCAATATGAAAATACCCTATTTTACATACTTGAAAAGTTTTCAAGTAACTTTGAGCCCCCAAAAAATTATCAAATAATAATATTGTTAAAGCTTAGCTCTCTTTAAATCCATCTTGTTCATATCTCTACCTTTAATAATAAATAATTTATAGTATAATTTATAAACCAATTTGCATCAATTTAGCCCTTATGTCCACTTTTTCATGGAATGACCCTAATATTTATGTAAGGCATTAAAAGTGTACTATTTTCAAAAATATCTTCTTGCGTATAAAACAGGGTTCCCACGGTCCTTAAAAGTCCTTGAATTTTGAATATACTCCAGCCGTCTTTCGCTGATTTATCTAAATTTCCTTTCCACATTTAACGGCAATGTTTGAAACCATAAAACTGTGATAACTAACTTAATAACTTAACTTAAGATGATTAACCAAGGTTATCTAAATTATTATCTAAATTTCCTTTCCACATTTAACGGCAATGTTTGAAACCATATAACTGTGATAGTAACACCCTCTACATCGGTTCCACAAGTGAACAAACTAGTTAGAAAATTAAGTTGGAGTCAGTAGGCAGTTTAAAAACACCTCCAATTGCTCTAGAAAGATTATAATTTTTAAATGTCTGCAAAAAAAGGTCCTTGAAAAATTTTGTTGAGGTCCTTAAGTCCTTGATTTTCAATGTTTTTGAAGAGATGAGACATTTTTTCTTTTAAGCCATGTAAGTTGTTCATTGATATTTAGTACTATATTTAAAATAATGTCATTACTGAAAGTTTGGTGCAAAAAATAACTGAAAATTAGAGTTTTTCTTGCATAGTTTTAAAGGGAAGTTAATATTAGGGTGACCATAAGTACCGCTTTTGACGGGTTGTCTGTGGGACATCATGAATTCCAAGATCCACTTCTGCTTATACTGGGTATGCTTATACTTATAACAGGTATGCTCAATAACAATTATACCCTAATATTATAATTGCTCAATAACAATTATAACAGGTATGCTCAAACTCTACACACCCAGATTCCTTGTATGTAGTGCATTAAAAATGCCTACTGAACTATAACTCTACAATGTTTAGTTTTCGATGAAATCACAACAGAAAAGCTACATACTACTCCGAGTAGGGATCATGTAAAAAAATTCACTGGTAAAATGTGATATTGTTAGGTATTATGCATAATTTTCGGATTAATCACAATTACTGTAACATAAATTTGCTAAATTATTTAAGAATTATCATTGTGTACATTCTATTTTGTTTAACAGGTTTTTGACTGGAACCCCCAGGGCCATTGAAACAGGGAAAGGCTACAAAAAGATTGGAATGTAACAGAAGCAAAGCATCTTGCCACCAACTGTCAGGTGTAAACATGATGGAGGCCCTATGCTCCAGTTAATGGAGTGCGAGAGGAATAAATTAAGTAAGTCATTGTATTTTAATTACAGAAACCAATAAAATTAAGAACATTAAAACTGTTATAAAATTTTTGGATACTGGGCTTATATAAAATCAACATTCTAGTAGAATTGATAATCAATTATTTTAGTCTATATCTTTTTGCGCTAAGTGGCTAGGAATGAGAAAATGCAAATTCAGGTAGGGGGTGGGAAATTCGGGTAGCTAGCATGGGCATGAAATTTCTCACTAGCCAAGAGGGTACTTACGTATTATCCCATCGACCATTCAGCGGCTGTCTAATTCAGCGGCACAGCAATAGTAAATCAATGGGATCTGAAAATGTTTTCGGATTAAGCGACACGGTCGACGGGATAATACGTAAGTACCACCAAGAGTAAAAAATCCGATATTCTTGGACGTAGAAATTATAAAAATTTTAAGAAAAAATACTATGGTAAATTGTCATCTGCTTGACCACAAGAGTTAGTGTAACAAATAGGACCATATGGGCTTAATTAAAAGACCTGCCTGTAGCAATGAGCTTCATGAAAGATAAACCACTTCTTAATAAGTAGGGGAAAGTGGGAGATAATGGGACATTTTTTAAAAATAAATGCTAGTAAAAAAAGCATAAAAGCAGTTATTTTTATAATGTTTATGATTTAAACCATTTACATTTAAGTTTTGTTTATAAAAATATTCCTTGAAATGCCTTTTTTATTTACATATGCTACTCTATATATTGAATATGCAAAAATTGTTGTGGATGAAATTTCAGCATTGAACATTTTAATACCACAATGTCTTCTGCAGTGTTTAGTTTCACTAATCCTACTTATTTCTTCACTAATTGGAATTATCATAATAGGGTATGGATAATTCTAGATTTAGTAAAACTTATGGGTTTAAAGTAATTTATTAATTTATTAAAATATTGACTTTGGTAAAAATATTGACTTTGGAACAAAGTATAATAAAAGTCCCTTGTTTTGTTT
Source organism: Tetragnatha montana (assembly GCA_963680715.1). Lineage (NCBI taxonomy): Eukaryota > Metazoa > Arthropoda > Arachnida > Araneae > Tetragnathidae > Tetragnatha > Tetragnatha montana. The sequence continues at coordinate 35,816,374 of OY796685.1, forward strand.
TTATGAATTTTTTTTTAAATTCATTTAGAACTAGATACTTGAATGCATCATAAAAACCACACAATTGATTTTTTAATGCTTTAAAAAGAAACTCTATTTTTTTTTTAAATATATGAACACCAAATTTGTTTTTAATCCATAAAAAAGACAAGATATTTGAATCTAGGATAAAAAACAGTTGGATTTTATTTATCAATAAAAAAACCTTTCTTATTATAAAAATGTACATATAACCACTGTCTTTTCCATGCTATAGAAACTTTTTAATGCAGCTAAAAAATCTGATGGTTTATATATAATTTTTACTTTTTAAAACTTAAATAAAATTAATTTTAATTAATAAATTAGTTAAGTCACTTGAACTATTTATTCAATGCATTCATAATTTAAATCAATCAGAAATATTTATATTTATGTGTTAAAGGGAAATTTAAAAAAAAAAACAGTTTAAACCAAACCTGAAAAAACCTGTTTATTTTTTCAACCCTGCTTAATACTAATTTGTTTGCCTAAAATGTTAAAATTTGTCCACTTAAAAAACTATTTAGTTCTTATTATCTTATTCTATTATTAACTTTTTTTTTAAATTTTATATGTTGGTAATGACTGTCTAATTCTGTTTCCATACTACCTAATTAAATATGCAAAGTCAAATAAACACTACAATGTTCTTTTAAGAAATATTCAGCCATATTAAGTTGTCCCATTAGCCCCCACAACACATGTAACATTAGCCCCCATGATGAGGAATTTACAATCCTAGAAATAGTTCTTTAAATGTGCAATTTTTCAGTAATATTTCTTATTTTCCAATATTTGTAGAATATAAAAGTGTCCTTAAATAAGATTAAAATATTCTTAAAATACAAATGTTTGTTTGAATTTTTGCAATTGATATCTGGTTTTGTATTCCAATGAAATTTATATATTTCAAAGAGCATATTAACAATCACATTAAATAAAAGGAATTTAGCAATTTAGAATAGACAGTCTTTAGATGTTAAGCAAATTGCAATTCACTGTTTAATTTCCGGATAGTTGCAAACTTATTTATCAGAATTTGAGGACAGTAAGCAGTGTTTAAGGGGTTTAAAAAAATGTCACTAAAATATAGGGGTTTCTTTCAAGAAGGTCCCATGGAAAAACACTTTTCTAAAAGGGTCCCATAGCTTTACTCAATTATTATTATTTTCATTTTATTACTTTAAGAAGTCCAGGGATTATCGTGTCAAATTTTCAGGTGAATTAAACTGCACTACCCTCAAAAAATTGTTTGAAATAAGTTAATTTCTTACAACTAAAATCTAAACCTTTGTCTTGAAAGAGAATATACAATGCAAATAACAATGAGGTACAAATATTTTTTTTATATCTTAAATTTTGCTTATAAATGGTAGTAATCTAATATTTATCCTAATACATCTTTAGTTTTGGATTTCAGATAGTACCCAATGCCTAATAAATATTGTAATTGTATCATCCACATTAAAGAAATATGTATTTATAATCTCATCTTAAATAATAACTCTTTGTTTATGACTCAGTGACCATAGGGGTAAACATTTAAGACCATGTGACAGGTCTATAGAGTAACAGCAATGGTGGAAAAATAAATTTAATTTTTAGTTTGGCACAAAACCAGTTGCACTAATCTTTTACTATGTGATACTTATAAGTTATACATATTATAATATTTTTTACCTTTTTCACAGGAAAAAAGAAGAAATAATAAATGATGGAAATGATCTATGATCTGGTCTTTTTATGTTTAAATTTTTTTGTGAATAAAGCATTATTTTGAATATTTTAGTTAATAATTTATTTTTAACAATGGTGTTTGTGAAAGTGAACTTTCAATACTAATGATTCAATTAAATCTAAAGCAATTAATTTAACAGATAAGTTGTTGAGCATTTAAACTGGATTAATAATTATGATTTCAACTTTAAGAACGGTTAATTTATTAATCTTTAACGTTACCATAATTCAAAGCTGCTATTATTTCAACCTTAAAACGGTGTAATATTCAAGCTTAAAATTAGCTATTAAATATTAATTTAAGGCTGAAACAAGCAATCACTGGTACAAATATATGCATAAAAAATTAAAAAAAAAAGTTTGAAATTTCAAACTTATAAATTATTGAAATTTCAAACATGGAGAATAATTGAAATTCAAACCTGAATAATAGTTGAAATTTCAAACCTGAATAATAGTTGAAATTTCAAACCTGAATAATAGTTGAAATTTCAAACCTGAATAATAATTGAAATTTCAAACCTGAATAATAGTTGAAATTTCAAACCTGAATAATAGTTGAAATTTCAAACCTGAATAATAATTGAAATTTCAAACCTGAATAATAGTTGAAATTTCAAACCTGAATAATAATTGAAATTTCAAACCTGAATAATAATTGAAATTTCAAACCTGAATAATGACTGAAATTTCGAACATGAAAAAAGATTGAAAGTTACAACATGAAAAATGATTGAAATCTCAAGCTTTAAAGTATTCTTTTTTCCATCTATATTTCAAACTTGAAAAATAATTGAAATTTCTATCTTGAAAAATGCTTACTTTTAGCATGAAAATTCAATCCTTCTTTATACATGATTCAAGATCGCCGTGGTACAACTATACACATTAAATACTGCTAAACTACCGTAATTTTCAAGTTTGATTCAGGTTTATCAAGCTTGAGCGCTTAAGTTTGATTCAATCTTTTTTCAATCTTTCTGTGCTATCTGGGAAGAGAAGAGATAGAAATACGTCTCTCCAGACTCAATAGACCTCATCTTTACATCCCCTCCCAGCCAACAGAAAAGGAAATCCGGATATTTCCTATATCACCCTGCGCCCCTCTTTTCCTTTTTTTCCCGTTTTCACCTTTACTCCGGAAAAGATTTCGTGCCTCTCCCATTCTTCCCTTTCCCGCAGCTTATAGGGAAAAAAGCGGGGATAAAGGACGGCGACTCTATACGCGGATGTCTATTGATTTATAAGGTACTTTTGTATCGGAATCCCGAAGAGAAAAAATGTCATTTTGTCGCTACCGACGCTTTTCCGGGAACGCATTGAAAGCTCCGGGAATTTATAACTCCTTTTTTTTCTGGAATTCCCGTTCCTCCATTCCGGAGAGCTTTCCCGTTTTCCCCTTTTTCCGCTCTCTTCGGAATGCATATATTCAATATGTGTTGTTTCCTGGAATACCGTATGCGTCCTTACATTTGAAAGCAATATGGTTAGGGATATGGGATCTTTACCTTCGGTATTTCGGCTGGGAGAAGTATAGGTAACTCGGCGAGTGTTTCTAGAGCTAAGTGCGACTGAAAGTAAAGGCTTTCAGCTGTAATGTATTCTTTTAATATTTTGCATGAAAAATCAACTTGGTCTATTCTTTTATAATGGCATTACTTTCCATTCTAACTTTAAACTGAAACGCATACAAGCTATTAACGTTTTATAAATATTTTATGCCATTATTTACTCTTTTAATATTTTGGATGTCAAATAAGCTAGGAGTTCTGTGCACAATAAGCATTAACTTATCCTTGACATTACTTGTCTTTCTATCCTTTATTTAAAAGCCGATCGAATGAAGCAGAAGTTGACCAAAGAAAAAGCTAAGGGATAGAAAGTTGTATGTGAAATAGTATATCCTATATCGACTTGTATAGAATATCAAATCGTATATTAAATTTTAACGTCAGGACCAATCACTTTTTTAATTAGAGTCTGGAGTCTTTTTTTTTAAATAACACTTAAAAGATGATAAGATTACGAAGTGACCCTAGTTTCATGTCTTTAGGTTTAGTATTATTAACTGTTAAACGCAAAAAAAAAAACAACTTTATAAAATGCATTTAACTTTACAAATAGAGCATTCGCACATGACGTCACTTGGAGGACAAAAACAACGTTGCTAAGGCTGTTGTTAGGGGCGGGAACTAGAAGCATCCAATGGAAGCATTCGCACATGATGTCACTGGCGGGCAAAAACAACGTTGCTAAGGCCGTTGTTAGGCCGAGTCATGTGATTGAAAATGCTCTATATTACTCTTATAAAGGGGTAAACCAAGAACATTATATCTGTAACAATAATACTTCCTTTTATAAAAAATTAGTAAACAAAGTGTGACGACTTTATCGTGGTTTCTCTTTTCCCTTTTTTCAATTTAAAAAAAAGAACGAAAGTTCAAATTTCTAAAGCTGTTGCGGGAGGATGAGAAAACCAGAAAAAATTCAGCTGTGATACACTAGTACCTACATATACAAATTGTGTAAACACCAGTTTTATCATCGGATATCATTTGCTTTTTTTCAATCCAGCCTGTACTGCCTGTCTTTCAGCAAAAACCTAAACCTTTAATATAGAAAACCATATTCTTAAAAAAAAACCACCCACATAACATTTAATAGTTGAAAGCTTGTTTTAATGGTTGTGTTACTTTGTGATAAATACGAGCATTATTTATAATGCCCGGTTTATCACTTTGCCCATAACAGTTCATACTCATTTCATCAAATTTAATTACGTTTAAAATATTGTGTGTAACCATTAAACTTTTACTAAAATTTAACTTTTGTAGAAATTCATTCGCTGAACATATTACACTAAATCTTAAAAGGAAACTTTTAACAATAAAAACTGATTATTGTAACTTTGTAACTATAACGAGTACTATTAGAGAGGAACTTCCTTCAATTTAACTAGAAATAACCCCTATCTAATCTCATTTCATGTCGTAAGATTTCCTAGAATTAAGATTACCTTTAATACCATTAATTTTAAGATTCTGTTTAAAAACCTATTACGCATTGACTAATTCTCCTGAACAGACAAAATCCTATTAATGCATTAGAATTAATGCAGTGCAAGTGTCACTCAGTCTTGATAAGCTTTTTAACAATTAACATTAATTTCAGTACAAATTGCTTACATACTTAACTAATTAATTTATAAGAATATAATTTATAAATACATTTATTTCAAAGATGGATAACTTCTGACAGTCTTAATTTAAACTTTATTCTAACTACCCCTTAAATATATTAAAAATAGTTATGAGAAAATTAAATGTTTAAAATCTAAACTTCCTTTTGATATTAGGATAGTTGTATTTATTATCTTGCTCTACTCCTTTTTACTTTATTTACATAAAATCTGTTTACCTTACCTAAAGTATGTAACTGATTTTCCAATACTCTATAGGTAATTTTCTCAAATGGATTGGTAGATACAAAAAAATTCAAATTTTGTAAATTTACAAACGAAAATTAAATCTATGCAATAAAAATTGCTATAGTGTCTGTTTCTTGATGTGAATATTTTTACAATATTTTTACTGCTTCTTCAAGATCCCAAAGTTATTTTATGTAATAAGTAATGTTTTGGTATGATTTGTTCTTAAGTTGTCTCCACACTGATTCAACATTGAATCGACTTTCATTTTTAACTCATTGAATTCCTCAAGTGAATGTGTTGATTTCACTTGACTTAACTTTCAAATTTTGAATCCTTTTAACTCCTTTCAACAAAAGAGTGAAAACGACCGAGTATGTGAGAATGGGAACTTCTGGAATAATGTTTTCCTTTCAATTAAATACTAGTGTTATCGTTTAATACTAGTGTTTTTGAATGTTTACGGTCTTTTACGGTTATAGAGCATTTTCAATCACATGACTCGGACCTAACAACGGCCTTAGCAACAGAAAGGTTACAGTTTTTTGCCCTACAGAGGTTAACAGTTACAGAAAATGACTCGCCGTGGAATTCTTCTATTGGAGCATTTGCAATCACATGATCCTTACCTCAAAACCGCCTTAGCAACAGATAAACAATGGTGTTAGCAACAGTTAAAAGCCCTACAGAAGGTACACAGTTAAAAGAAAATAACCGGTTGTGACGTCACCTGAAAACACTCTATTAAGATTTATAAAATTTACTCATAAAATCGGTGATTTACGAGAATTAACATAATTGGGATGAACTATCTTTTTTTTTTGGTATGGGCACATTTAGTTTATTTAGGTTTCTAAAGAATTAGCAATCTCCGGTGTAATTTCTTAAATTCTTATTAAATGTTTACAAAATTTTTGAGTCAAATAGCACTTTTTGGGTAACTATTGGGTTTTGTTATTCAGAAACAAAATTTAGAAAAAAAAATGTGGCAGAGAACTTTCTCGGAGAAAATTATTAAGCACAGTTTGGGAAATTCTGTCGTAGAACAGTTTAAAGTGATGAAGTGATAATAAAAGGAAAAGGAGAAAGTAAAAATCGGGTTATGAGCAAGAGACTAAGTGATAATAAGAGAAAAACTACTATAAGAGAAGGAAAAAGGAGAAAAATCTTAGTAGTGCACTCTTTTACTTTTAACCAAAATTGCCCTGTTATCAGCTAATAATCTTGTATTATATGTAATCTATTTAACATCTTCACTATTTTCATCTTCACTGTTTAACTAGGGAATGAAAATGAGAAAAAGACATAATGAGAAGAGGAATGAGAGAAGGCATTAGGAGAAGGAAAGGGGTAGATAAGGAAACAAGAAAAATAATGAAAACAAGAAATTGTATAAAAATGAGAGATAGAAGGAGAAGAAGAACAAAGGAACAAGAGAGAAAGATAAGACATAAATATGAATGAAATATGGAAGAAATGTATGAGGAAATATAAGGAATGGATAAGAAAGAAAAGTATAAGAGAGCGCAAGAATAGAGGAATGAGAGAGAAAGTATAAGTAAAAACGAGAAAGAGAAAAAGTAAGAATAAAGGAGTGAAATAGATGTAAGAGAAAAAGAAAGGAGTAATGAGGAGAATGAAAGAGAATGTTTAAGAGAGAGAGAGAGAAAAGAAGGTATAAAAATAGAGAAGAAAGAAAAAGAAAGAGGAGAGTGAGAGAGAGAGATGTAAGAGAAAGAATGAGAAAAAAGATGTAAGAGAGAGAATAAAAGAGAAGGTATAAGAGAGAGAAAAAGAATGAAATAAAGAGAAAAATAGGAAGGAGCAGGGATATCAAGAGAAAAAATAGAGAAAGAATGGAGGAAAGTCAAATATTTTCAATACTTCCAATTCATTGCTAAACAGAGACTATTTTAAAATAACGTTTAAGATCATTCTTCACATCAAATCAAAGCACTTTCGCATCAGTCTCACGCATCCCAAACAAGTTCCCCCGCCGTACACAAGATGGCATCCCGATCGCCGCAATCCCTGCAGCACAGTCCAAAGGTAATCCGATAATCTGGCCCTCCATGATGCCATCCCGTGTTAACTTCATTACACAAGTCGGGATCCAGCACTTGCCGACAATAATGTTTAATGGAGCCCCTAAAAGCACAGAGAGAGCGATGCCACTCACCGTCCGAGTAATAAAGACTGCCAGGGCGGCGATATACGGCTTTTAGGAAGATCTCTCTGGATTGCTAAGGATGCCGAAATAATATTAAATCGCAGAACGCTATTTAAGTGCTCTCGCATCAGCTATAGTCGAATGAATGAAAGTATTTTTTTTTGTTGAAAGGGGATAGGGAAAATATGGTCGTTTAAAGGTTTTAATGGTATTTGTGTCCGCGGTGTGATTTGATTTTCCTATTGCACTCTGGGAGGATTAGGGTCGGATTGGACGAAATGCATTGTCATATTGATGATTGAGAGAGTGGTCGGGGAAATGAGATTAAGATTTTTTTTTTGAGGGGATATAGGTTATGGTAAAGAGTAATGTGATTTGGGATGATGTAGATGATGGAAAAGAGTTTGAAAGGGAAATTAAATAGCATTATGCGTTTTTATTTTATCATTTAAAACAATGTTTTATTTGCAAAGGCAATTTTAACTTTCGGATAAAAATTAGTGCCGAATAAAGTATGTTCTGAAAACGCTTCTTCTTATTCACGATAATAAATAGATAGTGTCATTAATAGACGCTAATTTAAAATATTTTTGAGGGATTATTAATGGAAATTATATTGATTTACATACTGTGAAATAAATCATCCCATTATTTGAGTTAATTTTTTACTCATACCTGATGGATTTTATTTCCTAATAGAAGTAAGTCAGCAAAGATTTTTTTACTGTACCTGTTGTTTGCTTTACGTTCAACAATATTAAAATACTATTTTCCTTTTTTTGTCATAAACTAAAGGTTTGTAAGAGGAGAATCTCGTTTCTAAAATGCACTACTATTTATTTACTTTAAATGTTCTGCATAGTAGATACTATAGCATATATATGTTGATTTTTAAGTTTATGCATTGAAAGAGTAAAGAATTGATGTTGAGCAATTCTAAATTTACCCAGAACGTAAAGAAATAAAAAGATATGATTCAAGATATTTTTTACATTGTACAATAGTTTCAAATAAATTATTTTTTTTTGGGATGTAAATAGAAACTGATTTCTAAAGATAAAAGTGTTATATTCATTTTAAAACGTCTATGTTCGGAAGCTTCTTTCACCGCATTTTAGTTTATTTCGTGGATTATAATTTTAAAGGTGATACCCCCGTTTCGCCGAAAACAGTTTTTCCTTCCCCCCTTGTCGTAAAAAATCCCTACTGTCCCCTCTACCCTCCCCCTTAATCATCGATATTTCCCTCACATTTCGGGATCGGGCAAAGAAATCGATTCTGGAGTAGAATCGAATGCTTTTTCCCAATGGAACCCCTGTGGTGCACCGACCCTGTGACATTTTTATGACTTGTAACTCTTCACACCAATTTCTGACGCCCTTTGATATCCTGTCTTTTGTATTGGATAGTGTACTGAGCCAATTAGTTGGTTTCTTAGAAAACGTAAGTTCTTCACGTGAATATCTTATCTCCCCTCCTCTCCCCTAGGCTGTCTTCGTCGCTGGTATCATAAAAGTTTGCATTGACCGTTATGATAAAAAGACTAGCACAAAAATACTTTTTTTTTTTATAGAAGTTGAGTTTTGGGGATTCATTTCTCTCTCGGGGTCTTAGCACGAGCGCGTCGGTGTCTTCGTAGGTCTCTCTCGGTGTCGGTAGCGATGAACGAATTAAAATTTATAAAATCGAAACGAGGTGGTTATCTCGTCGAGTTTAATGATTTTCTTTTCCGCCTGGAAAGGAAGAAGGACAATACAGGGTATTATAAATGCGAGAGTGCTTCGAAGACGAAGTGCAATGCACGCATTGTAATTATATCAACCAGTTCTGATAGCCACCAAATAAAAAGGACATCTGGACATCACAACCACAACAAGCCTGTGAACATAATACAGAAATTAAAATTTTCTGCAAAGCTAAAAGAGAGAGCTATCAGGGAAAGTACTGTTCCTGTTCCAAGAATATACAAGTAAGTAATATATAATTTTCCTACAAGCCAATCTCTAATATAAATTTTTATAAGTAGTGGGATTTCCATGTTAATCTTTTCAAAAATCTGATATTTTTCAAAGGTATTTTAAATACTGCACGTTTTTAGGAATTTTGGATCGATTTAGACCATTTTTATTTTACATATATGCAAATACAACTAAGTTTCCAATAATAATTCTGTGTTTTTTTCCAAAAAAAAAAATGCACTATGAAGCAACATATCTAAAATTCTAGTTAAAATGCAGTGAACCCAATTTTGAATTTAGGTATCAAACATAGTGTATTCCTTTTCAGTTGCTAATTGCATGGAAATCCCAGCCCTGTTAATAAGCAATATACTGTAGAACCTCTGCATAACAACCCGTTTGTTTTAATGTCCAGTTGTAAAAGTACCATTATTTTATCATAGGAATAACGTTATTTTCTATACGTTATAGCAACCCCTAACAATTCATTCAGACTGTATAAAATATATTTTTAATTATTTTTTGTAGGGAAGAAATAGCTGAAACTGCTACATCTGATGAAGTGGCTTTGTGCCTACCAAGTTTTGCAGCATCTCAGAAATTTATGTATAAAGCTAGATCCTCCATAAGACCCCCATTGCCTCACAGCAAAATGGAGATCAATTTAACTGAACATTGGACTAAAACCAAACATGGGGACGATTTTCTCCTTCTTGATGATGGGGATGAAGAAAACAGAATGTTGGTAAGTAAAGTGTTATCTGATAACTATTTGCTTAATTATTATTTTCTATAAAATTTCTCCTCATATCTTTGGATCTATTTTCAGATTTTTGGAACAAAGGAAAATTTACATAAGCTTTGTATGTCAGAAAGAATCTACTTGGACGGAACATTTAAAGTCGTGCCGAAATTGTTTTTTCAACTGTACAGTATACATGGTACATACATGGGACAAGTGTTCCCTTTCATTTACGCACTATTGCCTGATAAAAGCCAGGATACGTATGTGCGATTGTTTAAAAATCTTAAAAGTAAAGCACATAGCCTTGGCCTCAAATTCGAGCCTATGCAGTGTATGCTTGATTTCGAGGCAGCTTCTATTAACGCATTAAAGTGTATTTTTCCAGAATGCATGGTTAAAGGGTGTTTTTTTCATTACACTCAGTGTATTTGGAGAAAGGTAAGCATAGTTAATTCTCGCCATAATTCAATTATAGTAAAAAAAATTCCCTTCACATTTTCCATTCTTCTTTTTTTTGTTAATTTCTATTCTAAAGTTATTCTTTTCATTCAAACCTTTGGTGTGACCGTTTTTTTTTACAAAACCAAGAAAAAAATTCTTAAGTATCATCATTCTTAGTAATTATTTTAAAAAATCTTAATTATGAGTTTTGCCTCATAACTTTCAAAAAGGTATCGTGTCTTGCACGTTACGAACTTTTAGATGTGTCTGACATCTGCACTAAAGGAGTATTTTTAAGCCCATCCATTCGGCTTCGCTTTTTTGTACTATAACACTAAATATTATATTTTTAAAAAAATCGACCAAATACCCAAACAGAAGCTACATGTATCAAACCTGGCAATGCTTGTAGCCTGATATGCCACTTTATACATATAGTAATTATTAATTCTTATGGTTTGTAAAAGTGCACTACTTAGATTTATAATGAAACTTTAAGTCATAATAATGCTAATGCTCCTGCATCTAATCATCATAGGTTCAGCAATTGGGCTTGGTGTGTAACTACAAGAACGATGGAGATGTTACAAAATGGATACGGAGAATAGCTGCACTCCCTTTAGTACCAGAACATCAAGTTGTTGATGCATTCCTGTGGCTTCAGGAAAATGAACCAAATGTGCCCCAGACAACTGAAATGTACAATTATTTAGCTGACACATGGTTGGATGAATGCGTAGCGAAATTTCCAATGTAAGTTTTTCTCAATATATAGTGCTGTCCTTTAAAAAACATACTCCATATTGTACCCTAAAAAACCCATTGAGATATTTTAGCTATACTTAACAATGATTTTATAAGTAGTTAGTCTGACCTCCTCAAGAAACACGTGGGACGTCGTACAATACTGTGGTGGTTGTTATGGAAACGAATTATTCCATTGAATTTTGGGGGTAATGTTAATCCATAAATGCTTAAAAAAAGTGAACTTTATAGTTCCCTTAAAAAATTTTGTTTTTATGTCAAAGTTTTCTCGGGGCGGTTGGACTACACATTTATCACTTTTTTATTAAAATGTATTATAACTAAGATATTTTTTTTTCCAAATTTAGGGACCTCTGGAATCATTTTGACAACGATCAATCGCGAACTAATAATTTTGTAGAAGGCTTTCATTCTAAACTGAATAAAAGAGCCGTTCATCCGCATTTGAACATATTCAGCTTCATAGAACTAATAAGAACTCTTCAGATTGAAAATGAAGGTGTGATGAGAATGTTGCACGTAGGAACAGCATCAACTCCCAAGAAAAAAACAGTATACAAAAAAATTAATGAGAAAATTGCAAAGTTAAAGAATGAGTTGGTTTCAAACAACATTACCCTTATGAATTACATGGATTGTATTGGACACTATCTTCATTTGGAAAGCTGAGATTTCTAATAAAATGTAATAATACAGGATGATTCAGAATTCATCATCAATATTTGGTGGGGAGGTAAGGGACCTAGACGAGCATATTTCGAATAGGAATGAGAGGGCGCACCTTAAGAGCTATAAGACTTAATGTAGTGCGAGAGCGTTACAAAAGGCTGTTTTGGCAAACCCCGTGTAACGAAAAAAACATATAAGGAAAAAATTTATTCTTGAGGTAAAGCAGTATCCGTACTACTTACGCCATAAATTTGCTAGAAATTGAACCACTTGCTAAACCGTGGGGGTGAGTTTTAAAAAGTGCAATATTAATGTTTTAGCCAAAGAAAGGAGTTTCCTCAGTAGTATTTATAAAAATGAGATGATCGGGGAAGGAATTTTCAATGATCATGCAAGATCCCTTATTTGTTCAAAGAAATGTATTATCATTGAAATTCCTTCCTCGATCCCCTATCATCATTTTTCTAAATACTATTACACTCTAAGGAAACTCAATTTTTTGGCTAAAAGATTAATATTGCACGTTTTAAAACTCACCTCACGGTTTACCAAGTGGTTCAATTTCTATCAAATTTAAGGTGTAAGTAGTACGGATACTGCTTTACCTCATGCAATAATTTTTTTCATTCCATTATGTTTTGTTTCGTTACACGGGCTTTAGCAAAACAGCCTTTTGTAATGCTCTCGCACTACATTAGGTCCTATATAGCTCTTTAGCTGCGCCCCCTCATTCCTATTCGAAATATGCTTGTCTAGGTCCCCTCTGCCTCACCACCAAATATTGATGATGAATTTTTAATCACCCTGTATAAAATATAAAATAAGTGTTTATGTGTCATTTCTATTTATTTAGCTAAGAAATTTAGCTTCTAAACTCTACTTTTTCCATTGTTTCAGGAAAAATATCTTTTGTTTCAGGGAAATAGGTTTTCTAAGTAAATTTTTTTTCCGCATACTAGAAACCATTTCGAAAACCTTTTTACTAGTTTTCCCATTTTCTGGAATAATGGTATATATAAAAACATACTACAAATTTTTATACAAGTTTGCAAATATATTGGATGGAAATGTGTGGCACATTATTTAATATTACTTCTTCTGTGGTATATTTGTGTAATGATACGAAAAATTTCAACACAAATAGCTGTTTAAAAAATTAAAATAATTGTATTCAGGAAAAAAAATCGCAAAGAGTGTATTGGTAAGTTAATTAATGGCTTAATGCAGGGCATGAAATTTCAGCTCTAAGGTACTAGCCAGACTAAATTTTTACCCGCCACTAATTTGGATTAATATCTTTTTTATTTTAAAAAATAGTGTTTGCAGACCCATTACCCCATGCAAAATCATTTTCATTACTTTAAATGATAAAATTTAAGGAGATATATTAATTTGTATACAAACGAATTTACATAGTATTCCATTTTTTACAAAGATAAATTGACTGTACGTATAAATTATTTAGCTTAACGCGGTGCTTTCGAGTATTAAATATTGAAACCAATTTAAACAGTTTTCCCGAATACCATCTACATCTCATTAATACAGAAAAAAAAATCTTGTGATTTAAGCTGTCATAAGCCTAATATTCAAGGATATTGCATCAGCCTGTTCTTATTAAGATTATTTGTTTGGGAAAAGGGTAATTCACTAAGTGATTTTTTTCACACTAAACGATGCTGTTTACACGAAGACCAAAATGGTGGATTGTAAAAAATGTGATATTATCTAAAAATTCTTAATCTTTAATGAATAAAGGTATAATGACCAGTTATGAAACGTAAACATCTACAAAATTTGATTTGAGAATTATATTTTACTTAAAAATTATCGATACAAGTTGAAGAAGTGTCAATTTCTTCAATTCGAATATTATTGAAATTCACGATGCCAAAACTGTACAATACAAGTAAGGTACGAGATCCAATACTAAATTTATATTTAAATCTCCTCTCCGACTATTGCATTTTTATGTAATGGTGATAGCAAAGTTGTCATTAAGAAAGTATTCAATTGTATAAGAATGAAAGCGATATATAAATCTTAGTTATATAGAGATAGGTCAATTTCTATAAAATCTTGATTCTTAAAGTTCCTAATTAGGCGAAAATATACACCTTAATGCGTATGTGTTTGGTATTTTTCGAGCAAAGCGGTGAAAAAAGATCTTTTTCTGTGTTGGGAAACACGTGGCGCATTGTGATTTCCTGCAATTTTTTTCGTACGAATATTTTTTCAGTCACGAATATTTTTTGATTGAAAATTAAGTGAACACAAGTAAAATAATCATCTTTGGAAAATTAAATCCACTAGAGCTAATTAATTATATTATAAAAACTAGTGTTCGTGTTCCGATTAACTAGATCTGTAACCGTTATCATTAAGAGAGTAAGTATTATTCATTTGTATAAAAATGAAAGCGATAAATCATACTTAATCGTTATAATCTCTAGAAACCTTGATTCTTAAAGTTCCCAATTCGTACGATTATTTTTTTAGTCATGAATATTTTTCGATTGAAAATTAAGGAATGAGAACAAATAAAATAATCATCTTCTATCCACTAGAGCTAATTAATTAAATTGATACTTTCGAGTACTGATAGTACATGGAGTGCTTACACATTATTAAAATTAAAATAAAACATTGCTTTCTTTTATCGCAGTTTTAAATCTTAAAATACACTTTGCTATATAATATTCGGGTACCTATAAGGTTTTACTAAATATGTGTATTTTAAAAAAATACTGTAAAAGTATCTTCAATCTCGGATTTTTTTATTTTTTTTTTTAAATTTTCAAAAAAGTTTTATTTTAACTCGTTTATACAAAAACATTCTGTTCTGTATAAGGTTTAATTGTGAGGTATTTAATATAATAAAAGTCAATGATTGTGTGTGTTTGTCTTTTATACAAATCCATTTTTCTTTCTAACTGCCCCAAACTATGTATACATACGTATAAATACCCAAGGAAAAGCATTGGCTATGTTTCGAAAATTTTAAATGATCCCTTGACCCCTTTTTGCTATCATTGTGCTGAAAATAGCTTTATTTCTGCTTAAAAAACTATCCGCTCACGGCTCACCCCCATTGTCCATTGTTAAAAAGAAAAGATAACACAAAATATTAATTTTTTAATAAAAAAACTAGATATAACTCACTAGATAGATTAAAAATCATACTAATATTTTATAATCTGTTTCAAAGAAATTCAAAGTTTTAAAACTGGTAAGTGTAGTTTAAAACATATTTTTTTCAGGATTTAATTTTTAAGTAAAAAGTTTCATGGAATAACATTGTTGTTAAAATAGTGTCCATGGAATAGGCTTTAATTATTGAATAATTTCACCTAAAAATTTAATTAAATTCCTGAGAAAAAATTATTAATAAAGGAATTTTAATGAATGTTCAATTTTTTTATTGGGATATGGTAAATGTAGAAATCGTTAAAAATCTATATAGTTTACCATGCAGAAAAAGAATTCGTATTCCTTGTGCACTCTTCAAAATACAAGAGTAGCACCGTGACAAATTCAACAATGGGTAAACACCTGTGTTTAGATAAGAAACCACCGTGCCCCCTGGAGAGCTTCAATTCGTTTCGCCAATTACTTTCCTAGGATTCCTAGGAATCGATTCTTCAGTAGGTTTGATTCACAGGCATTCGATTCAGCATTTAGGCATCGATTCTATGGTATTCGATTAGGAGGTTTGGCCGAAATCTCCCTACGGGGAAGGTGAAACAGGATGTAAGGGGGGAAGGAAAAGTGGTTTTCGGCGAAACGTAGGGGACACCATTTTAAAGCCTACAGTCTTAGCGATTTAAGGAGGTCTATATAACGCAAACTAATTTAATAGTTTATACCAATGTTCTATAACGTAGAAAAAGTATCAAATGCGTTTCCCCATGAACAATGAAAACATTATTTGAATTTAATATTAAAACGATTCCTTTATTCCTTAAAGACATACTTTGCATAAATTTTATAATTGGTTAAGTTATGAATATTGTCGCCCGAATTTTATTTCTACCATCAGTCGTTTGCCAACAATAGCATCTTTTACGTTGTTCTTGCAAACTATATTCCGCACTTATAGAGAACTTTTTGGTGATTGAGATTTGTCTTAAAGGCTGTCTACCACTCTCAGAAATTTGTAATGTTTAATAGAATTTGGAATCACCATATATACACATCCAACTAAACATTTATATTCTTAAACTAATGATTAAAGGAAAAACTGTTGGAGTTGGAAACTAATTACTTTGATAAAACTAATAATTCTTTTCAAACAAACAACCATCTAGCAATTATTTTTTGGCTTGATCACTAATTCGTCTTGAAAAAACTCCAGGAAACAACTCATCGCTTCAACCAAAAACCCACCTCACAAAATCATTCCTCAAAGACAACAGCAACAATACACTACTTATACTTCAATTAAAACAAAATATCCAAGCGACTTTTTAAACTTCTTGTTTTTTTTTCTCCCTAACTTCGTGCTTGGCCTTCTCAAAGACCCTATTCCTTTCTTTCCATTATGTGATAGCTACGGAAATTAAAAGTCAATCCCCTTTGCTCGTCGAGTCTTCTCTCCCCATTAATTGTATTAGCCTGGCTAAAAATGTGATTAGCCAGAAGAGAAGGAGATGTTTTTTTTTATTCTGAGGCGTCCATGTAAATCTTTATGCAAGCAGTACATCGAACCTGTGACAATTGTTAAAGTGACGATTGCATTTTAGTAGAGATCGGCGACTTTGACTTTACTAAAAATAAATATGTACGTAACTACCAAGATAGGTATTAGCTTTATTACATAGGGTGGAAATTGGGATAAAATCTTCCGCTAGATTAGTTTAAGAATCTGAAAGTTTTGCTAAAAATACAACTTACTGGCTTTTTTATCGAGTCCATGGACAAAACAAAATGCACTGTCTATAGAAAAGGAGGGTTGCCAGAGCCTCGAAAGGTTGGATTACTGTTGAGAACAGAGAACCAGTGTAGAAATTTAAAATTGTTAAATAAATTTCTGATCAACAATTTTAAAATTTTGTTTCATATATTTTGATTCATACACACCGTAAAATATTAATTTGAGGCAAATTATCTTGTAAAATTCTGAAATAAAATACTGAAAACGTTTGTGAGCTTTTAAGTATTAACTTTTTGCTCTAAGAAAAAGTAATTCATGCTCTGATTGATTATATAAAAAGTGGAAAATGTACACAACAGTAGAGCATATAAAGGACTTAAAAAACACAACAAAGTAAAAAAAACCCTTAAATTTATGTATAATATAATTTGAAAATATGGTTGCCTCTGAATTCAAAATTGGAAATTTTTCCTCTAACTCTTACCATTTAATAGTAGGTAGGTACGATACCTATCAACCAAAATATCATCTTGAAAATCGTAACCACTTTTTAAAAAAATGTTCTGTTTATTATTTGTTGTTTTCAATTCTGTGAAAACTTCTGATTTCACTCAATTCATTACTTCTAAAAAAAAAAAAAAAAAGATTTTACTTATATCTTCATGAACCGCTATTGCGGTTTACCGCTATTTCCATGACGACGTATCACTCGGGTTGTAGATTCTTGTTGGAAAGAATAATTCCAAAAGGTGATTACTTTTTTCGAAGATACCCGTAATTGTTTTCTTGCCATCTTTTTTGTTGTTTTCAACGTTGTAATGTATAAGCTATTCTATAGTTGTTTTTTGATACACTTGATTTGATAGAAATTATCGAGAAAGTTTTATAAGAAAAATTACTACATAGAAAAAAAGGAGGAGGAAACCAGTAATGTAATTTCAATTTTTGTGATCTAGTCTTTAATGATTGATGTATATTTATTTCATTATGAACTTTAAAATTAGATTTCAAAGAACACAGTAAACATTAATCACCAATAAGATTTTAGTTTAGATGAATGCAGTGAGTTTTAAGTATTTTAAAGTTTGTATGGGGATTTTATTGAAATTTTAAAGCGGAAAAGATAGAATAAATTAAGTTTTTTTTCTTTTGAAGCCTTTTCCAAATCTAATTAATTTCCACAATCAATCGAATATGGAACTTAGAAATTTTGAGTAATTCTAGGATTTTTATCGATTATTGAACAGCTAATTAAATTAATTTTACTACATTAATTCTATGTTTTGGAAGGATCTAATTATATTTTTGATCACTTTAGCTTTAAATTAACCCAAGGGGTACGCTGTATTTTAAAATTCACTAACAATAAAAAAAATTATAAACTACTTTAAAAAACTGAACTCAATTTGCAGCTTTATTGATTAATATAGCCTAATATTTGATCATTTATTTAAAAAACACTCTAGAAGATTCAACTTTAAAAGAGCACAAAAGAAAAAAATATGCATAGAAAATTAAATGTTTTTAGATTTTTCACGCCAATTTAACACCAAAAATATTATTTGAAATTCATTAATAAAACAAAATACAATTTATAACAGCTATTTTTATACTAAACATCAATTTGCAGCTGGTCCCATTTTACATTTAGCCCCCACTCCCATTCCCAACCCTGATCCTTGAGAAAATAATCTCCGGACCCATTCAGCTTTTTAATTAATCCCGAATTCCTCTCTCCTCCCCGCCGCCAAACAAAGCTAATTCGCCTGACGCCTTCTCCCCGGATATCTCATTCCGAATCCGGGTATTTCCCGGAAAGAAAAGGAAACTCCCGAAGAGGAGGATAGAGAAAAAAAGGAGAAAGAAGAGGTCCCGAGAAAATTAGAAAATTAACCGCGAGCCAAGAAACCGCGCCAACCCCCCAAATAATAATTGAAACTGAAAAGCGGCTTCTTTCACTGCTTACTAATCAACCTGAAATGGAGTTGGCGAGAAAAAAATACAAAGTGATTAGCGCCAAAATCCAATAAGAGGGGTTGAAACAAAAAAAGATATTTTTAATGACAATGGTAATGGGGTTTTCAAGAGGGTCGCAAAAAAATTAACAATTCCAATAAAAAGTGTCAGGTCACCTAATTGGGAGAAGCTTCATTGCATATTTATCGCAGAGAAGTGCCTATTCATTAGATATGAACGAATGTTATTGTTGTTCACTGAGAGGACTTAAAGTTATTTTTATTATTCCTGTAGGTCCACAAGTGCTTATTACGACCCCGCTATGTTGATATAAGCAATTTCGTCTCCATTTTTATGCATTGAAAGTAATATATTTTTTTTACGATAATAAGTTAATCAGATTTGGAAGCAGCTAGGCCCAAATGCGTTGCCACTTCTGTCGGAGAAATTCCGAGGAAAATGGCGGAAAAAAGCAGTTGAGGGGTTTTTATTTGGGGAGACAATCGGAAACGGTAATTATTTGTGTTCGGTGTTTGGATTTGGAGGGGAAGAGCTCGCAGTCTGTGTGAATAATTCATTATTTGGAGTGTTTTGTTGATTGAGTAGTTCACAGAAATTATTTGCGAAGAATTACTAGAGGGGATTTAAAAGCGATTTTAAAGATGTTTTTGAGTGTATGCATTTTTAATTCGACCAATAGTTAATTTATCATTCAATATTTATCGAAGACAAATAAGCAGTCGGTAGATTTTACTTTTCATGTTATTTTAATCATCCTAGTTAAAAATTCTAATTAGATTCCTTCATTAATTAAATTCTACGAAAATATTTGAATTCCATTTGAAAAGTGATAATTTTTGTTCATTTCAGATTATATTAAAGCAAGAAAAAAGGCTTAATTGTTTAAATTTCAATGAAACGTGTTACTTAATTATTATAAATGCAAATAAAGGTTTCTGTTTTCTTAAAACGTTAGCAAAGGCTTAAGCGATGTTTTTAGGTTTCTTAGTTTAATTTACCGACGTTAATTTATAAGTATTTGTTTCTTTTCAAGACAATTCATATCAGGTAAACCATTCAGAATTTTCAGACTTAAGGTTTTTGTTGCCGATTCGGTTTTTTTGATGCCAAGCACTTAAGTTGAATAATTCCTCGAAATTAAATCAAAAGAATTACCGCGAGACTATTATAATAATTTCACTTAATACAAACTGCTATTTTTATTACTATTAACAACACATTTAATAAATTTAATGAAGATGATTTAAATCAGACTTTTAAAAATATAAATTTCCCTCTTGTACAAACAGAGAAGGTAAAATTATAGTATGGATGCAAAATAACTATAAAGACCAGAAAAATATGCTTGGATTTAAAATTAATTTCTAGTAAAGCATATTTTCCCACAACAGTCCTCAGCGTTTTCATAACGTTAAACTGAAGTTAAAACATAGGAAATTAATTAAAAGTTTAAAATAATCCAATAAGTAATTTATTTTACCAAACTCCACATCTGCCAATAAGCAATTTTATGAGGTAAAAAAAAGGTACTTGCGTCAAGGAACACAAGATATTTTTGTCTTGTCCAAAAATATCTTTAAAAGTATTTCGTCTTTAAGGAGATTAAATATAAAACCATAATACGGAGACTAATTCCCCCATTTTCTATAGCTTTTTACTTTCAATGGTAAATGCCAATGAATCAACTCAAGTAGCTTACATTATTTATCGTTTCTATGAAAATTATCTAAAAAAAACCCCATTAATCTTAGAAAACATTTTCAAGACATTTTCAAGACTAATAGAGAATATTTTATAAATTAGCAAGCTATACGAGAGTTCTTCCATCTGAACAATAATCCCAACTGAATATTCTGTTTTTTTTTTTCATAAAGAATAACATACCTACTGCATCCTGCTTGAAGGTTTAAAGTAAGCATTGTTAAATTACGTGGTAAAGCCTTCCGATTAGACGAATACTTCAACTTAGCTATGGCAACTGAAATACTATATTCAAACCTTAAGATTTGTATTTTCTTTTAAGATCGTAATCAATTTAGAAGTGAAATTAAACAAATTCAAATGTTAAAAACAAAACTTAGGGGCGTTCTGGATTGTGTCGTTTTCAGAGTATCCACATTGGTTGTTTTTTCTTATTTTGTAAAATTATTGCTTGAATTTTGATTTATTGATGTATTATATTTACTATGATCCTACCTATTTATTTATTTATTTTTGTTTTTTTTTTTTTGGGGGGGGGCATTTCTTGTGTTAAAAATTATTTTTATACGTTATTTAGTTTGTATTAAAACTAGAATAAAATAAAAGACAAACTAAGAAAAGAGAGATCATTAATTGATAATGTTTCTATCTAGTACTAGGAAAGTTATCTAAAATATTCCTGGGAGGAAATGCCTATTTCCACTCAAGTTACAGATGCTACTCAAACACAAATAAATCTAAGACAGCAATTGTTACTAAATAAACTATGGTGAATCACCTTCAAATCAGACTAACTTGCGTATGCGGCAAGAATTTAGCGTTAAAGATAACTATTATGGTAACCCTAACTTACGTTAAGTGAATGATTTGGCTTCTAAATGTGCCGCTAAGCAGCAAAAACTCGCCAAGCATACGCAACTCTGAACTTGCGCCGAAAGAAATTTCCATATTTGGACTAGTACGTTATCTATCCTTTGGAGTTTTAAATCTAATCTTACTGCTATGTGGTCCTTCGTGATGACAATTAAACAAATATCCAAGATTTCTTCAGTTTAAAGTATAATTTGATTAAGTGATTTGTTGAATAATGAAAGTGAATAATTTATCTACGGTCATATGAAAAAATAGATGGCTACATGAAACCGTCGATTTCGCATTTTCCTAACGAAATGAAAACAATTTCTACAAAATGCCTTAAAAAAAGAAATTTTTGGGTTTTTAGAGGAGTGATTCATATGTTTAGAATCTTGAATTACATCGTTTTATCGTTTATGTGAAAAACATGTGGCAAACAAGGAGCAAGACAGGTATATTGGCGTCCCCATAAAAGTTAAAAACTGGTCGATTTCGGAACTTTCGAACAAATTAAGATCTTAAACATTGTGGAAGAAGTGTGCTATGATAGCACTGCTATCATAGCTTCTACATGTACAGTTGGGGAAATAAAAAACGACTCAGTTGAGATTTCTGACGAACCACTTGGGTTAGGAAGACAAACAAGGTGTCATTTTTCATGTCATGAAGTATTCTTTGAATGAAAAAAATTTCGAGTCCTTAGGGGGTCGTCTTCATATTAAACGATACACTAACTTTTGTTTTTCCTATGGGGACCCCCAATTATTATGCGTTTTTCTGAAAGAGCATCCCCATAAACCCCCAAATACCAAGTTTCATCCAGGTAAGTATCCAAATAGAAGCATAATAAAATTTTGAAATGTCAACCATTCAATGTGAAATTTATCAAAAAGTTTTCGGCGTAAAAACATGAAACTTTGAATTTAGATCAAATTTGTGTCCCAAAACAAAATAATTATGCTTTTATAGCGATATTTAATGGTTAATAGATAGATAATTAACATCTAATTTTGACCCAAAAATTAAATTTTAAAATCTTTTAATATTTTTATGGTAATCGATTTTGGTAGTAATTTTATGTGGAAAACCAAAATTTCAGTCGATTTCATTTAATAGTTTTGGAAAAAACCGAATTAAACTAAATTCCCACTCTTTAAGGGACCGTATACCGCTGCCAAATGTATACCGGCGAATGCTTTTTCTGGAAACAGTCTCCTTATTTTAATCACCATAACTTACATTAAAACTTAAATTTTATATAAAATTTCAATAAACTACTTATAAACTTTTCAATAAACATTAAAGTGATGAGTAAAAGTCTTACTATCCCACCGTTTTTAACAAGTAGTGTTTTCAGAAAATTAACCCTTCTCACTCTGGAGACGACCCCCAAAACGTAAAAGCTTTATTTACCGCACGATTTGAATGAAACTTGGTATTTGGAAGTTTAAGAGGATGCTCTTTCAGAAAATCGCATAATAACTGGGGGTTCCCATAGGGAAAAAAAAAAGTTAGTGTTTCGTTTAATATGAAGACGACCCCCTAAGGACTCGAAATTTTTCTCATTTAAAGAATACTTCATGACATGAAAAATGACACCTTGTTTGTCTTCCTAACCCAAGTGGTTCGTCAGAAATCTCAACTGAGTCGTTTTTTTTTTTCCCCAACTGTACATCTATGTCAATGATGAAAAGACAAGTAGCACAGTAGTAACAATATTGGCCCAGACATTTTTTGGAATATTTAACTATTAAAAACAAGGACTAAAAACATTTTAAAAAATATACTATTTGTATGAAATAAACCTGAAAAATGAAATAATTGGGTTCTCGCCTTTTTTTACTCATCAATGTTGAATAAACGAAACTGGGGAGCAAAAACCTCTACAGGGGCGTGCCGTCAAGATCGGCCGATATTTCAGTAGGTGTTATTTTGAGAAAGAACAATTTTGATAAAACGATATCGTCAAAGGGTTTTGGGTTACCTGGGGAGGTCCGTTTTGTCATTTTAAGTCACACATGACGAGAGGCTTTTGCTTGAAAACATAAGATCTTGATAAGGACATAAAGTCACAAATCTAAAATTTGCATTGAGCTGAAACTGGTTCTTAGGTCCAATATTTTATTTGTGATAAGCGGCGCCTGGTCGGCGTGGTGCCGGGATATTTCATATAGCTAGTTCTCCTTATAACTAACGCCTGTTAATAAAACTTGTGAGACTGAAAAATATCAAGTTAAATTTCCTTCACTGAAAACATTCAAATTATTTATTCTTTTCGTACAATTTTTTACTATAAATTGTGAAAATGGAGTAGGTACTTTTTTGGAGTACCTACTCTTTCCACATTTATGGCAAAAGTCTTGTAAAACTACTAAAACATTCAAGTGATTAGCCGTAGATTTTCATTTTTACACTAAATAGGCGAATAATGTTTTTGGAGAACCGAAAAAAGAATGATGAAAAGATGATAACGTTAATGATAAAAGGACTGGCAATCAATTTTTAGAACGACCGATTTATGAGTTTACGGCACCACAATCAGATCATTCAAAGAAGAAGAAGGGATATAGTAGGAAGATATAGATACCAAGAAATGTAAAATATTCTTTCATTCACCGAAGGATATCTCGCTGCATGACATTTTTTTTCTCAATTTTCGGTCATCATTATGCATCAAAATTTGACGTCGGATCTCGTAAAACAAACGTTTTAAAAATCCCTCTTGAATTGCTGCAATCGCCAGGGTTTTTTTCATCCCTTCTTCCATAGAAAAGCATCTTAGTTTTTCTCCTCTCAAGAAAAGTTGGGGAAATTGCAGTGCTGCGGTTGGGGGAAAATATTAGGGGGGCTAGCCGTATGTTTTCTCTTTTTTTTTTCATGTTTTTGGCCAAAACCCTCATATTTCGGGGGGAAGGACAAATATTTCGGAGGGCGTTCTAAATATTTCGAGGGACGGCGTCCACCCCCAATCTCACCACTGGAAAATTGAGTTATGCCATTCTTTGCCTTAAGGGAAGAGATCTGGGCATCAATTTTAAAACCACTGCCATTTCCTGTTACTTCAAAAACCACATGATTTGAACCTTCCTGTAGTCGTCTCACAAATCTCTTCTTCTTTCTCATTCTCTGTGCTGGCAAAGTATCTATCCAAACACACATGCCCCGGAACAACCATCTGCCTTCATCACATTCACATTATCAAAGCCTCCTTGATGGTTTAAAAAAAAATCCGGTGAATCCGATCATATCATCTACTATTACCTCCTTAAATATACACACGTATCGAACCGGGGCCCCCTCGGGAGCACCCATAAAGCCCCATCCAGCAAAGGCCCGGTGGGTGGCCCACTATAATATCAACGCAACTCGCATCCCGCTGGTCAACGGAACCAGGAGGTTTCCCATAGAAAATGCACTGTCTCGCCATTATGACGACCCTGTCAAAAGAGCTGTTTTTTAGAAAAGCAGCGGTTTCATACAGTCCACTTCAGCTACGGTTGACTTGGTCTTAAGTCCTCCTCTCGTTTCGTTGTGAGGGTAATTTTTTTTTGCCGGGATTTTAATATGCATGAGGAAGGGGATGATGTACAGTTATATGTTGTACGCGTGTTGATGATTTGGTTGAGGTTGAAAGGAGGTTTTGTGTTTGTGTGGTGCAGGATCTGGAGCGAGAGTGGATGCTTTTCAGCTGACGAAGAACAGCCTCATTATACAAGGGTGTATATGAAGTCATTCAACTCAAACAAAAACTGAAACATGCGATTGCAAATGGCGCAGTCACAAAAATTATATGCCGACACAAAAAAGAGTGAAACGAGAAAGATGCATTCTAGGAAAAAATAAACCTTTCTACTACTACGTCTTCTTCTACATGGTATCTCTATAACCCCTGTAACTGCTTCTCCTTCCACTGGTATCTCATAAATGTGGGATTTCATCCCATGCGTTCAAACGTTCAAGATTATTCGTCCACTTATTGTCATGAATGACCAAATTTTGTTTACTTTTAGTTCCAGTTACGTAAACTTGACATATTTGGTATGAGTTGTGCTATATACATGTCTTCAGAATTCTTGGAGTGTTTCTTTCTCGTCTCACATTATATACTGCATTTACAGATACATTTTAACGATATTCGCCCTTTAAACGCGATTTGCGATCCCATGTTTCACAATTTTTGTTCTTCTCGACGAGTCCAATCATGATTTCAGACACACGCAATGTAGCTTGTGTTATATCTGTAATTTTCTGAATTTGAATTACTAAAGGTTGTATTCATCACTAAGCTGACTTCAGGTTAACCTGGAACCACAAGCTTTTTCACCAACTCTGATTGGATCAAAACTTGTTTTCCTTTTTCAACTACCAATCAGATGTTTTGATTGCACGTTAAGGTTAGGTAAGTGCTGAATACGGCAGAGTTACAAAGAACCCAATGGTATGCTTGAAAATTATTGAGATTTAATACAGAAAATGTAAGAAGATTCCAATTTACTTTTTGCAGGAATTCGTTTCAAATGCTACTTAAGTCCATTGCTTATTCCAAACCATACACTAATAAACCCACCACCATCAATATTCCCATCATAAAAAATCCTAAAGTTAAGACCGTTACTTCAACACACTGTTAAAAATTTATGATGAAACGCTATTTTCATACCGGAAAAACCGTATTCTATTCTCACAAATACTCCCAACAATCGAAAACGATTCCGTTCCTATTTCGAAGGCAAATCACCCGCAATGTTTTGTCATCTTTGAATGAACCCCGAACCTTCTCGTTGCCGAGAGTGGAGTACCCGAAAAAAGTGGAGAACAAAGGCACTTCCAGCCGACAAAACGTTCCACTCGCTGCTGACAAGGGGCAGAGGGGACCTCCCCGATTGGGTAGCTAGACACACAATGACTCGCAACCGACAAATAGAGAGTCTGCTGGTATTGGTTAATATTTAGGTTTTGCATGTGTATTTGATAACAATATTGACTTGAAGCAAAGTAAGTTTTCCATCATAGGATGGATATTAATTATGTAGGTAATGATGCAGATTTGGTGAAAATTATAGTTTTATCGTGATAGCTTTATGGTTGAATGAAATTGAACAGACAATAAAAAATTATATTTTCATACAATTAAATTCATTCATTTGAAAAACATCTCCGATTTTATTCCAAAATATATTTTTGAAATCATTCTACCTCCCTACAATTCAAACTCAAACATATTGAATCAATAAACATGTAGCATGCTTTGTGCAAACTGAAATTGATGTAAAAACCAACGTATAATATGCACAATTAAATTTAAAATTTTATTTATACATATTATACGTTGGTTTTTACATCAATATTGAATCAATATTTAACCGCTGGTTCAAGTTACAGCAACTGAAGTTTGGAAGCTTAAAATGTACTGTTTGTTTTAGTTTGGCTGGAACACAAAAACAAATTTTATAAAACAGTATCACCTTGGTGTTAAAGCATTGCGCTGGGTCTGGTTTGAAATCCCGACAATCAGTTGCCTGACAGGTACGTTTGCCCGACATCATCGTCGCCAATGCGATACAAGGTGAACTTAAGGAAGTAGAATAAATTGTCTGGCAAATGAACGGATCTACATTCCACCAAAAACCACCCATGATCAAAATTCCCGAAATCTTTATCAAGAAAGAGGTGTAAAACGTAGACGTATAGAAACTGAAACCCCTGGCGTGATACCATGAGTTGTCGTTATCATAAGTTGATAAAATTTACATTGTCCGGATGGTTTACCTACTAGACCCCGATATGGGTACAGAATATTTCCGATGATAACATTTTAAATTAACAACTTAAAGGTGAAGGTGGCACTGCCAAGACCGCCATCACGCTTCTGTTGTTGCTTATCCCTTAGTAGAAGATCGACAAATCAGATCAAGACCACAAACATGCCAGCCTTTAAACTTTAAACCCTGAAAAACAGCACCAGAAGGACTAGTGTACCTACAGTTGGGCCTGTCCGCCATTACGTAACGAAAACAACACAGCACAGCCCTATCAACTAACTACTATACCAGACAGCAACTTAAGTTGACCCTATGACGTCACTAACACAATCCATCGAGATGTCTGAATTTGAGTGAAATGAAGAACGTTAATTTAAACTATGATTATTTTGTTAAACCAGTGTATAGGATAAAGCGTTTTTTATCACGATTTGCGTACCGAAACTCCTCCTAGCAACCCAACAGGTTTTCTGTTTACGCAGTTTCTGCTTCCGCGTAGTGACCTACTGGGTGCAGGAAACGTTTCTGTCGAGTATAGGGGGAGTTTCGGTACGCCAATCGTGATAAAAAGACGCTACATATAGTACATTGGTTTAACAAAATTATTATACTTTTAAATTGACGTTCTTCATTTCACTCAAAATTCAGACACCACGCTGGGAACTACTTTGTTTGTTAGTGACGTCATAGGATCAAGAAACGTTGCTGTCGAGTATACATACAATTCTATTCCACCCACACCCTCGAGAGCTCCTCTCGACCTTCCCCGACACCGCAATCGGAAGGTCACATCACCATTCATCTGTCGTATATTCTCAACACCTCTCAGACCGCATAATCCAAGAATCACTTAGGCATCAGATCGGAGTTTACTTAGGCGGATATCGGGCCCATTTGTAAAGGATATCCCCGAATGACCATTGTAATCCAATGACCGTTAAGGCTTGCGGCCCGTGTAATGAATATCGCGGCGAGGCGCTAATCCGGCTTAGGGCGCCCCTCACAATGGGGCATCTGTCGGGCTTAATGACGCCTGGGCGTGTAATCGGGGCTTGTTTTGGGAGGGAGGTGAGAAAGCGGCGCAGAGGAGCTTAGTGCATCATGGAGGGGCGGCCTTCCTGTTTTGCTTGATGTAAAGGGGAGCTATTTATAGTCCGTAGGTCCTTGAGGATGTGTGGTGGTTCGAAGTGTTATGTTATTGTTCATTTTAAAGTTATTTTATCACGAAGATTTGATATTTTAAAGCTAAATTATGATGTAGGAATTAGCACCCACCATGCAGCTCATATTGAAGTCTGAGAAGAAATATATTATCATGCGGTTGTGGAAGATGCGAGCCACGGGGAGATACAGATCCGAAGGTCCTACGACTCAAAAGTATGTACACCAGAGCTATATTCCCTTCAGTTGGTATTTATACCCTACTTGATTAATCTGACTGTTAGAATGTTGTGTAAGCTCCCCAGAGTACTTCCCCTCAAGAATACAGCTGGGCTGGATTCTTAAGTTGCTGTTCCCCGTACCAATTCCCTAACCAGCCCAAGGTTCACCCAAAGGATTTCCCCTTTTCTATGCAATTCAACCTAAATCTAAAATCGACATGTAAAACCCATTAAAATACAGCACCTAAACTAAAATTCTAACTAACATGAGGATAAAAAAAATTCCCCAAATTCACTACCTACTAAACCCACCACTCCAGATCATATTTTCCGGTCGCTCGCCTCATCAGATCTCAGCTTACCGTCATCCCTTGAAAGGCCGTAATCCCAATCCAACCTCCACCACCCGTCCGGGAAAACCTCATTTTCCCATTTATCCTGCCCGGAGGGGTGCGCGTAATTACGGGATAGCTATAGTGCTCCCGACGACAAAAATGTCCAGAAGGTCCCTCCTCCTCTACAAAAAAACCCGACCACTAGATAGCTATGTAAATACAGCCGCTCTGTTCAAAAGGACCCCATATACATTACAATCTATTATACCAGCACCTCCGCTGAATGGAGGGCAAAAAATATCGTTGAAGAGGCCCTACTTGGATGAACAGCCTACTTTGGCAAACAGCACTTCGGATGGCTTTTATGCCTGGCACCTATTTGTGCTCAGCTCTCTTTTTAGTCAGCAAAAGGAGATTTTTTTTTTGTTTTGTGTGAGTTAGAGAGAGTGGAAGGAAGAGGTGTCGATGACTATTTGCTTTGATTTTTTCGTTATTTAAATGTTTCTGGTTGAGTTTTTTATTTGGAGGCGAGTGTCTTCTGGTTGTTGGAGTCAGGTTTTTTTTTTTGATGAACTCTTCGAGTTTGAAATTGAGTCGAGAGGAGGTCGTACGTCTTTTTTGGGGGATCATTGTGTGAAAAGTGTACTTATTGAGTTATTAATTTTATTAGTCTCTTGGTTGATGAATATCGTTTTCAGAGTTAAGTTTTATTAATACTACGACTGTGTTTGGCTTGATAAAAAATTACACGGGGTCTCTAGAAATTAGATAAGAGGTAGGTCACAAATGGTTTGAGGAAAGGTCTTTGGAGAGGAGCTTCTGTTTAAATTAATTTCACTTCATAAAAGCAATACAATATTTTGTTGGTGAAATCGACCAAGTTTTTCTTTTTTGAAATTAAAGTCATTAAATCTGCTATTTTACTGGTTTTTCCTCTTCTAATATTTCACTTTTTTTCCTTTCTGTTATTAAAGGTATCATGCAGCAGTTTAATTAATATTGTTCGTGTGTGTGAGGTATGTTTATGTTTAATTAATAATTATGTGTAATTAGTCAGATTCAATGTAGGAAAAAGTTACAACAATAATAAAATGCAACAATTCATTAGTATAAAATATGAAATAATACTCGAATGCTAATGTAAATGGACATCAAAATAGGAATATACAAAAATGGAAAAGGCCCAGCTTAGGCAAAAAAAAAAAAAAATACTATTTTATACCTAATGAGAAAAATCATGTCAAGATCATATCTTTTCATATTCTAACCTAAAATTTTAAGAGTTTTATTGGTGTGCCTTCCGAAACCCCAGTAATTTTTCTGTGCTTTTGAGAAGGCACACGGGACACGTCTCTTTTCCTCTTCACCCTTTTATCCCCCTCGACACGTGCCCTTCCACCCCTCCATCAACCCCAATACCAACTGCTCAAAGTCCATCTCTAACTGACCACTTCATCCATTGTGATGCTCTCAAATCCGTCAATCCCTGATGTTTCTATTCTGGGAAAGCATCTAAATGCAGGGAACCAAACAGCAGCTGTGACCGGACTTCTTTAGGGAATCATTTGCTATGCACGACACGTATGATGTGACTACCCCGCTTGATATATGAAAAGCGCGTCACGCCAGCTAAATGAGTTATTAGCAGAGAGAGGTGTTGACAGCACCTGTGACGCTAATCTCAATGGCGTGTCCGGAGGCATGGATGGCCATTGTGTTAAGCGGTGTGTTTTGTCGTGCTGGATTATCTTTTAATTGTGGTCACCCGCTGTTAAACAGGCCACCTTTTGTTAGATGATGATGCTACGTGATGATTTGTGAAGAAAGGTAAGTATGTGGGTTTTTGAGGATGGTTAATTTGGTTTGGTAGGTTCTAATTTGGTGTCTGGAGGTTCATGAATGCTTGACATGGTAACATATCAAAGATTATTTCGTTTTAAATGGAGGAACAGGACATAACAAACTTGGGAGAATAAATTTATTGGAAGTAATGTTGAAGAAGTTTGCATGCAGAATATTTAATAAATTTTTAAGTGGGTTTTATTTGATTTTTTTTATCCTTGAACAATTTTAACAACAAGAATGAACCAATTATGTACGTATTTCATATTTTTTTTATTCCATGGATACTTGTGTGCTTCATGTACAGTTTATGAAGAACCTAAATTGAGGATTCGGTTACTTTACCACTGAAGTGTCACTGATATCCCAAATGTTTTACTCATTTTTAAGAGACAAATTTCCCGAAATTATCCCAGATCCCCTTTCTTTCGAAAATCTCAAAATTGTCCACAAATTCAAAAATTAACCACTTCCAAGGTTTAAACCCTACACACCAACCTACAAAAAATATACTGATTTTAGTTGATTATTTTTTTTTTTATCAAAGCCAACAACAAGTTTCAAAACACAAAATTTCAAATGCATGACAGTTCAGAGGCTGACGTTTTGCCACCTATGAATAAATTTTTCAAGATAATTCAATCGAAAAGCTATTTAAAGTCTCAGAAGATTCATGAAGGGAGGGAATTCCACCTTGGGTGACATCACCCAGGTCAACTGCAACAACCACCGTATTATTCGTTCGGATTAGAATAATTATTTCCCGATTTTCCAATCTTGATCGTGAACTCAGATTTACCCTCATCCCTTTCCTCCATCAAGTCATTTCCATCAGAGGAATTATACCTTCAAGGAAGTCTTCCAACACTGTCACACACACATCTGAATTACAACAACCCTCCACCCGCACGGAGTGAAATCACTCACATTCCACCCACACAACAATAATAATAACATAATTCGCGTCTCACGCGACCAGATCATCTCTCCCATCATACAAAACCAGTTCCATTCTCTCCTCGCTCCGTCGCTCCTCATCACAAGTGAGCATTCGAATTACACACGTCCACAATAATAGTAAAAACCCACGCCATTATTAATGCATGAGTGAAAGCCCACTGAAAGTGCATTCGAGAGGTTTTCCATCCACTGAACTGAAATATCCATTCATTCAGCATCGGGTGTCCGCTTACCTCAAAAGCTGGAGTGGGATAGATCTAACAATGCTTCTCTCACTTTGGGGCTCGCTCGGTCCATTTTTGGAAAGGGTTAGGTTTTGATGGATATTGAAATGCCGAGGTTTTTATCTTACTATTTATCTTTCTCTCCTTTCGAGAAGTAATAGTAAAAAGAGTTTTGGGGAGTATAGAGGAGTTGAACTTGTTCCCTCACTTCCGCATTTTGTAGTTCGAAGAATCGTTTTTTTTATGATGGAGGTGAAAGAAACCTATACAAGCAGTCAGTAATGTAATACAATATGTTCAAAATGGATAGTTCCAGTATATTTAAAAAAAATCCGATTTTTAAGGTAAAACAAATGGTTCTAATTTCAAAAACCAGCGTTAAAAGTTTAAATAACATTTATTGAATTAGATGTTTGAAAATAAAAATAGCTAAATTTGAGTTTCCCTCGAAACGCTCATGACGTAATTTGGTACAATATTCTTGATTGGCTGTTCGTACTATTGTATGTACCAAATGACGTCACACAACTATTTGTAACGTTTTCGCGACTTTTTTAAAAGCCGAACTTTGAAATTAAGTAAAAAATAATTAAGTATCAGAAACAAAAACATATTGCGACAAATTTTCTCTTTCAGCCATCTTTAGGGGACATCCATAAATTACGTTAGGTCAAAAGAGGGGAGGAGGGTCCAGGAAAACCTCACCAAATCTCACCAGGGGGGAGGGGGGAGTCAATTAAAATCTCACGTCAACTTTTAGTTTAGAAAATATACGTTTTTTCTTTAATATTTTTTAGCACAAGTTTAGAAAAAATGCTCAGATTAGTCAAAACAGCAAATCATTAGCCACTCAGTCGTGATAATTACAAAATAATATCAAAATTTTGCAATCTGGATAGTAATTTTTATGCCGATAAAACAAAACTAGTGGTTGAGAAAATCTCACGTGGGGGGAGAGGGGGGGGGGTCCAGCAAAATCTCACCAAATCTCACCAAGGGGGAGGGAGGGGTCCAAAATTTGCAAAAAACACCTCACGTAATTTATGGACGTCCCCTTATCGAATAAAAAATAATAAGAAAATACTGGAATCGTCTATTAGGTTATTTAGTTCATACCTACTATAATGAATATTAGAATAGAATAGAATTTTATTTGTGTTCAGGCCGGAGCTCACTTACAAAGAAATATAGTTAACACACAAAAAATTGTAATGAACAAATAACAAAAAATATACATAAAATGAGACAGGTCTAAACTAAATCTTCAAGGAAATATTCTTGTTTAATTTTTTTTTTTAATTTCTGGGCATTTTTAATAAAATAAGCAATTGAACGAAATTCTCCATGTTTAAGGGAGAGAAAATTGTTTATGTTGTTAGGAAAATAAATCAAAGAAGAGAAATATTTTGAACGATAAAAATTATATACTGGGCACACAAAGAACACATGTTCCCAGGACTCTAATTATCTTAAGTCACAAAATTTACACACTTGCTCAGGGTGTATTTTAAATATTTTACTTTCAAAAAATAATGATTCTTGGTTAATTCTAAGTTGAAATAATTTTTTTTAATTGAAATGCAAAGGAAACCATGTAATCTTCTTAACAGGGTTAGAGTTTATAAATTTATAATGTTGATTATGTGTACTATTAGCCAAGCTAATCATGTCTGACTGAGCGTATTACCTACTATAATGGAAGAGATACATTTCATGAAATAAAAAAAAATTACGCCTTATCTATATTTCAATTTAAAATGTCTGAAATATAATTAAAATATCAAGTTCCAGAAAAAAATGCTATAGCTGAATTTACTTCTCTTTAAAATCAGTGTGCAAAATTAAATTAAAGATTTTTAAACTAAGTACAAGTAGGTATATGATAATGTATAAATATTTGAAAGGCATTATGTAAGTCAACAGTAAAAGTTATCAATTGAAATATTTATTGATATTAATACATCCGATTTCATAATTCTATATTTTCAAAATTAAATGGAGTAGAAGGAAAAGTAATGTTGTGATCTTTGAAATTTATGCGACCAGACAAACGGGTTTCTACTACTGTGCAATCAAATATAATGACATAGGTACTGAGGAATTTTACACCCATCTTGACATCTACGTGAAATTAAAAATGTTTAATCAAACGCTTGTATTCTAATTCATGCATCACTTACTGTTCTGCCTTTTTATTTAAACACTGCATTTTGCAATAGGATGATTAATTTTGATTAACCCTCCTGTTCTATGAAATTCTTCTTCAAAGGAAGACTAAATTAGCTATAAGTCGACACTTAATAAAACATAACTCCAGAAGTATCTCTACTCATAATTAAATAATGACTGAATAAATATTGCAATTCGTTACGATTAGTGTTACATGAGAGTTCACAAGAACCACTTACAGAATAAGAAAACGGCGAAGAGGAAATGTAACTTAATATCAATAAAGATTACGGTAAGTTCTTTTCCCCTCATCACCGATACAGATGTTATTAGAAATCCAATTATCTGAGTGTTTTAGCTTATTGAAGACACTTAATCAAAATTGCATCAGTAACATTTCAAGAAAAGTAAGACGTTCAAGATGATGACCAAGATGAGTTTGAAATATACGATTATACTTTTATGTTTAACAATCTTAGTATTTGTAAAGGGCTAAAAAACCTGCACAAAATGTTTATTTAGCCCTTTGTTAAAATTCTGGGGTTAGGTTATCTAATTTCACTTGAATACTTCACTTATTAATCACGTAATTAAATGAATTTGGTATCTTAGGTAAAGAAAATATTCAATTTAACTGCCCAATATGTTATGGATTTCATTAACCTTTTCTTGCATTTAAATTTGTTATCATTTTTATTTACTAATACTAATCTAATGAAATGTTGGGTACATTTATTCGACCACTTAATCCTACAACTTTAACTTTTTCTAGAATATCTTATCAATGGTTAAATCTCGTCAATTGTATTTTTAGAACGGTAAATAGCTGTTGGATAACGAAAAATATTTACTCTTTTTAGATATAATGGTTCTTAATTAGTGTTTTTAAACCTACCAGAAATTGCGAATGCACTCAAAGGCTGTTTTTACCCTGCTTAATATCATCGATTGGATATAAGATTGTGAAGATAAGCATTGATATGAAACTCAAAGGCAAACGGGGATCAACACCTATAAAGCTCACTAGAACTGATAACAGGATGTAAATCAAATGTTTATATACTTTAGTTGTGAAATAACAGTTCTTTAAGCAAAGATAAGAGAAATACAAAAAGTTGTTATTTTCGAAGACAAAAAAAATCCTGTGAACATTTAAGAAACATTGGTTTACATATGTGTAGTTAAAACATTTTTAACAGATATGTGATATTAATGCTGTTGTATTCTACAGCTAATAAATTGATGATTTGGTCATGAATTCCCATGACCTTAAAGTTTAGAGAAAGCTTAAAACATTTTTGTCATTTCGAGTTTTTGAGATAAAAAGTAGTCATAACTGTTCGAGGCGATATAAATTGGGAAAAAATATTTTTTTAGAGAGATTGAAGTTTAAATTAATGATATTTATATTATTTTGATAGTTTTATTAATGGTTAACTAATGCTGAGTTAAGCTGAATATGCCATATATAGCAGATTATGACATTTTATTAGCAACGTCAATACATAATTACCAATGCGTAGAAGAATTGTTGAATGAGTAAGTCATGATATGAGGCAATATTGAAAACTGTCTCATGAAACTTATCCTACCAATATTTCTAAATATTTAAAAGGTATAAAAATAAAGGAAATACTGAGGACTTTCACTTAGAAAAATAAAATTGAAACTACACAGAATATCTTTAGAAAAAAAAAAGTAGATGAAAAGTCTTACTTTTACTAGACAGAACTCTGTGGCTTCAATCTACAGGTGCCCACTTGTTAAAGGTAACGCAAAGTAAGTATTGATATCGGCGTTTGTCTGGTGTGGTGTACTCCAGTCCTACGGTTCTGCCATGCCATTGGAGTAAAAAAAACTTACTAGACAGGAATGATTTTATTACCACAAACTTAGAATCATCTTCAATTTAATTATAGGACAATATCTTTGATGCTTGAACTAATATTCGTTGTCATTTGTCGTCACAATAACATCAGAAAAGTTTCGAAGTTAGTGGACGATCCCTTTTTTAAAGCAAAAAGAAAAAAAAAACCCTTCGCTATTTTTAACTCCTCAAATATTTTATAAAACGTTTTTTATGATTTTGCTATGATATTGTACATTATGCATTATGATATTAAAGGTAACCTCTGAAAGACATGTCTGGCAATTGGTCTCCTTCCAGGGTCTCCAGTATGCCCCCCTATCCCCCTTAATCCGCCCATGCGCTTAAGATAATACACACATAAAGGCGTGTTTATCATTCTGACGAACTTAAGATCGAATCACAAAGATATAATAATCAGGTCAATATTTACTCGAAGTAAAAGCAATCGTATGTGATACCGAATAGTCCAACTCTTCCGAGCTCACTCATAACCCTTATGTCATGGTAGTCATGGATAATTGTTGATAATATTGTTGACCAATGAGGACGATCCTATTTGTAGAAGAGGGAATGATCCTTTTCTATTCGTATTAACTCTCTGTAAGGACATTTAGCTGCATTCACTGCTATCAAAAAGAGGACAACAAAAGGGTGGATTATATCTATGAAGACAGTCCAGTGTGTGTTAATGCTACCGTCCCCATCCGTCGGTAGTGTTTGCGTTTCTTATCAATATCATGTCAAAACAAGAAACGAATTGGAACTTAACCCCATATATGGAGGAAAATTGAAATTATTTACAAGTAAAATTTTTAGCCTCTGAAGGGAATCTGTATGTATGCCATTGTTCAAGGATCAAGTCAAATCTGCTGACTGAAGTTGGTACCGAGAGGTAAACTACCTTTTCTTTGTTGCGTACAATATGTTGAAATCTTAAAATTTAGAACACGTTGGGGCCTTTTAAGGGGGGTCTGGTTTGAAATCCCGACAAACAATTACCCGACAGGTATACGTTTGCCAGACATCATCATCACCATCGTTGTCAATGCGATACAAGGGAAGGAAGGAGAATTATGGGGCAAATGAACCTTGGGCAGTTGAGTTTCTAGAGATTTCCAGTTTTCAAACATAAATTGGAATTGAGTATTATTCAAGTGGGGACTATTGAATTATTTTTAAACTGAGTATTTCAAAATTGGAAGCATTGGATCGTCATACTTGAAACAAAAAGTTTCATATCAAAATGAAAACACCGAATTACTCAGATTTGAAATTGTCATTTCTCCCAGTGATGAAGTAAGGAAAAAAAATTAGGTGTAATGAATAAAATGAGTTATTCCCTAAAAGTATATTCTCACATAGTTTTATGTAAAAATCTGTAACCCTCGTTTTTTTACGGTCAAGGGTTGTCACAAGCAATACAAAATCACTCCCTTCAATTCAAAACACACAATCTGACAAACTCGCCCCTTTTAAAGAAACCCTCTCCCCTAAACCTTTCACCTCAGCATATCACTTTCCAGGAAAACTCCACATATTTATATATCCAACCCTTTCTCCACTCTTTTCTCGCCATGCCACTTTGCCTCCTAACAGAGCCATGAAATCGTTGGACAAACCGGGCCATTGTCGGTAATGCCCGCCCTAACAAAATGTGTTCCTTAATTTGACACGTTCCCTTTCACGATCACCTATTATTTGCCCTCGCACCCTCTTTGTGTCATTGTGGGGGCACCCTGGAGGGAGGGGGGACTGTGGGGTCGAGTTTCGAACAGAATCGCTCTGTCAGATGGATGGAGAGTTCATTTGGTAATGGATGCGGTGCATTTTAAGTTTATATGAATACAGGCTTTTGTGTGTGTTTGGAAAAGCTTCCCTTTTTTATTTATTTATGCATGCATATTTCCCAGTAAAGAAAATATTTAGGCACTCTTTACCCAAATATCATTTGTTCAAATTATAATAAAATGCACAATGTATTATGGATTTATTTTTCCATTTATGGTGAAAATGCTTTAAAATTGCTTATTTCAGTTTAATTGGTAATAGAGCCAAATAGGGGTCTCCTTTGTTTAAAAAGATATACTTTTATTTTTTTCATCTAAATTTTGTGTTTATGCTGAGGTGGTAACTATTAGTTTTATAATGGAATGTTTAGATAAAAGTAGAAAGTCTTCGTTTAGATTCCTGAAATTGGCAATCAATATTTCACAAAAAGTATTTTCAAGTTCGTTTGGGATTGTTAGCTAGTTTAATAAAATCCCAATTTTCCTTTGCATTCCCATCCCGAATCGACACTGCGTGAGTATGATATGATTGACATCTCAGTATCGTGACTTAATAACTTGCACAAACGATGATTGAAAGAGAAACAAAACGTAAACTCTTAACACACCCCACCGAAGTTTAAATAAGTACAGATTAGAAAAATATTCAAACCTTCAAGTTAGTTATTTTGCTATACAATCAACTTTCCACAATTAAATACTATAAGAAGTATTCTTTCAATTCAGAAAAACCTTTTTCATGTGTACTACATTTTAAAACTTAAGTTACCATTTCAAACTCAGAGTTCTTAGTTCAGAGTTTTTAGTAAAATAAAAAAAAAACACACACACAAAGTCCAAACTAAATTAAAAATAAGAAACATGCACGTATCAGTTAGTTCTCTCTCTCACACGTAATTACAAAACGTGACCCTTTATTTGACAAAGAAACGATAGGAATCCTTTTACGTGATAAAATCCCACATTGTTTTGTGAAAGCAAATAACAGCAAGCGGTTTCCTTCAGCGAAAGAATATTCTACACGATAAAGTGTATACTGGATCGTTGAACTTGAACTTTGAGGTTTTAAAAATATTTGTTCAATTATTCAATGATTTAGGACTCTGATCTCTAACTGGATTCAATATTCCGATACTTTCACGTAATCAACTGAAAATAGCGTTTAAACAAAAACAAAAGGAAAAAAAATAGGTAAGATTTTTAAAATTTAAAACGAAATAAAAAAATTATTACTTGTAATTAGAGAGACAGAGACTTAATATTATGGGAACAGTGAACAGGTCTGAATACAAACATTTAATTTAATTTTAGTGTTTGGCAACTAGTGGTCAAAAAATAGTTAACTACCAACTACTTACTAGTCTGGGAAATTGTAGTTGTAACTAGTAGTTAACAATTTTTTCCTGGGAGTAGTTGCAACTAGTAGTTAACTGTTTCCCAAAGCCCAAAGTAGTTAACTAGTCTATTTAATTTCATAACATACTTTTCGGCAAAATTCTAATACATCTTTCTTATCTATATCACCAAAAAACATTCATACTTTGAGCAAAAATGGTCTTTATTTCTGGTTATGATATTTGAAGTACTCTACCTTTGATAAAAATTTTAAATATCTTTTTGAATTTTAAATGAAATTTTTTTTGAAGTTGTTGAAAATTTTAAAGTAGTTTTAACTAGTAGTTAATTAAAAAAGTAGTTAAACTAATAGTTGAACTACTTTAAACTAAAAGTAGTTAAACTACTAGTTAACTACTAGCTGCAACTAGTTGTACTTAACTAGTGCCGAACACTATTTAATTTTAGAGAAACATTCGTCTAGTAACTTCATCTGTTTGACAAATTCAGCGTATATTAGGAGTTTAAGGTAAATTTTGCTGTTTCAATGCATTAGAGCACAATTTCAATTTTTAAAATTCAATTTGTTTTAATCTTTTTAGTTTTTACAATTTTGCTGTGAAAGTGAAAATAAAATAAATTTTAAATTTTTATCAAATTGTTCAATATTGACACTTCTTAAAATAAATTTATCACTTAGTTTCATTCTATTTTCGTCTTAAATTGTTTTAGTTTTTCAATTTATTATATTTATGCTGTAAATTAAGCAAAAGTATGATTTAATTTTTACATGAGGGACTCGTAAAACTATCTTTGAAACTTTTAATACGTTTTATAATTTATATTGTTTATGTCTTAGGTTTTTAACGAAGCAAATATATATTATAAGTGTGCTACTTACAGATCCTGTTAAATTTTGTCCACAGGTACAACTGGGTCTCTCCGTTAGCAAAACAGCTTGTTGTGCCTAAGGGGACAAAAAATTGTCCAATCATTAATAATTAACGAAAAATCCAATTATAAATTTAAGCCTTTAAAAATATAAGTGTTAAGACTACGACTGAAACACTTTGCATGTATGAAATGTTTTATCTGTTCAGTCAAAGGGATAAGAAAACCAACTGAAAAGCAAGATTTATTAAGACATTTAGTTGAATAAGTAACATTGTTTTAATAGAAAGATCAAACAATAAAGAAATGTTTTCTTATTAGTATTTTCTTACTTAATCCATTAACTATAATGCTATTTCAGTAAAGCTCACATCACAATTTTTGTTAAGATAGAGGTTATTAACAAAAAAGTTTTTCTTGTGGTAAGGGAAATTGTATTTTTAATGTCATCTATTTCTAACTGTCATCTATTTAATGTAATCGTCAGTTTGAAAAAGGGATAGTAAGTCCAAAATATGACATATTGACTTTTTGTGCTCAAAACAATCTACAGGCTTTGCTCTACATATGGGTGGAAAGAGGGGGGAAATAACTACCACCTATAGAGAGATATAGCCCCTTGAAGTTGAGAAATCGATGTCCATTC
This sequence comes from Tetragnatha montana, assembly GCA_963680715.1. Classification (NCBI taxonomy): domain Eukaryota; kingdom Metazoa; phylum Arthropoda; class Arachnida; order Araneae; family Tetragnathidae; genus Tetragnatha; species Tetragnatha montana. The sequence continues at coordinate 35,856,916 of OY796685.1, forward strand.
ATTGTATTTTTTCAGTTAATTTGGAATTAAAGTTAGTTTGTCTTTCTGTTCTTATTCTTTGTGCTACAATCTAACACAAAATAAAATTTAAAAGTGCTTTTAATTTTTTTTATCAAGATTCATATTCACTTACTCCATTGATACACTCTTAATGACCCAGTTTCATAATAATTTTGAATTTTATTTGTCTTGGTTTGTCTATTTCTCAGTTTTGTGCTGTGAACTAAGCAGAAATATAATTGAAACGATGAATTTAAGAGATTTTTAAGATTTTCCTTCACAACGTTGAAAAAATCCATCAACTTTTTTTCAACTGTTAAATACTTTTGAATGCACTTATATTTTTTCTGAAGATTGACCTTTTTTTCTAAATAAATTCTTGAACTTCCAGTAAAAATTTGGTGGTTATACAACAAAAATTACATTTTTTATATAAAGGTTTTTTTTTTTCAATTTTCTCTAAACTTGGTTATTGAACTTATTCCCTTCTTCTAACTGACGATTCAATAACTATATTCTCTCCAAAATATATTATTAATTGGTAGGACTTGTGTATCCTTGAAACCATTGCAAAGTACCTAACTAAATGTTTAGTCTAAAATAAGCTTAATTTTGTATTACTTTAAGAATACACTTGTATGACACAAACAGCAAACATTTATCATTTAATTTGTTATACGTATTAAAAACATTAAACTTTTCAGATGATGGTTTCGATAATACACAAGCAACACATTTTAAACTGCTAATTATAAAAGACTATCCTCAGTTCACTTCTTTTCACAAAAAAAGTTCCGTGCAGGAAAAAAAGAAGAAAAACCCTCTTCTACCAGAACCAGTTTTTGCAGACGTTCCATATCACAAACAGACAAAGAGAAAACAGAAATTCGAGCACAATAAAAAGATACAATCCTCTCTCCCAACCAAAAAAAAAAATCTCCATCCCCCCCCCCTCGACACTTCATTCTCAAACCTCAACTCATTTAAAAACCCCTCTCCTCTCAAATCCTCCTCAGCATCCATCCAAAACAAAAACTCCCGGGAACGGCCGCGATACCATCTCCATAACGCGGTGATTGGCATGGAGACATTGATTGGCGTCCTCTCGCGGCCAATCGCATCGCGCCGAGCGTCCGATGCCAGCAAATGAGATCACGTTACGCGGCCGGCCATGGATACGAGTGCTGGCTCCTCCCTCCCGACTCCGCTTATGGCTAATAGCGTTGTCGAGCACTTCGTAACCTATAAGGGATCACCGGATGGTTCTCACCACTCGACGGCCAGCGAAACCAGAGGCGAGACCTGAATTCTGATACGTTTGCTTCTCTCTCTTCTCCCTCGCATTTGTTTCCGACGTTCGCGGCGAGACGGACGCTCTTTTCTCCGTTTCGCTTTTCCAGGTGAGACAGTTTTGCGACGAGTGTTTTCAGAAATGTAAACTGATAGCGTTTTTTTTGTGTGGTAGTTGTTTAATTAGTTGTGATTACCGAATTGAAACTTTGATAGCTCGAACATTTAAATACTATAATAGAGCTGTCTATTTCGTTTTCATGACTCTAGTATGAATATTGACTGTTTCGTGGTTGTCCAAATCAAAAGAAAATATTCAGACGGACTGACAAGCAGCTGAACTTGACATATACTCCCTTCGGAGTGACTTTATGAAACCGACATTGCACCAATCCTGACATCATCATCACCATCGAGATCAAAGCACCAACTAGTCGCCTAGTGGGGTCCATGTAACTCTTACATTCCCCTATGAAATTCCTAAATCCGATGGCTCTAGGACTGAGTCAGCCAAGCCCCTATCCTGTCATCAACCCAATGATGCTACTCCCGACGCTCAACTTCTCAATCAGCCAGGTGGCAGCGGTATGCGAGACCCTGGAAGAAAGCGGGGACATAGAACGCCTAGGACGCTTCCTCTGGTCCCTGCCAGTAGCACACCCCAACTGCGCCGAACTGAACAGAAACGAGTCCGTACTACGCGCTCGAGCCCTGGTAGCCTTCCACACAGGGAGCTACAGGGACCTATATTCCATCCTGGAGGGCCACAGGTTCACTAAGGTGTCCCATTCCAAATTGCAAGCCATGTGGCTGGAGGCTCACTACCAGGAGGCTGAGAAGCTGCGGGGAAGGCCTCTAGGACCGGTGGACAAGTACAGGGTCCGCAAGAAGTACCCCCTGCCCAGGACCATCTGGGACGGAGAGCAGAAGACGCATTGCTTCAAGGAGAGGACCAGGAGTCTGCTGAGGGAGTGGTATCTGCAGGACCCTTACCCTAACCCTACCAAGAAGAGGGAGCTGGCACAAGCGACGGGTCTGACGCCGACGCAGGTCGGGAACTGGTTCAAGAATCGTCGGCAGAGAGACCGAGCGGCCGCGGCGAAGAATAGGTGAGTTGGTCTATTTATTACATATTGTTTTGGTTTTCTCTGTAGAGCGCGTTTTGATGAGTTTTCATCGTGGAGAGAGTAGTTTTTTGACTATCTTTTCTCTCAGTGTTTTCTCTTAAGTTTTGTGTTTTCTGTTAAGTAATTATCAGATTTATATATATTTACCATAACCGTTAAGTTTTCTTACACACTGCACTTTATTGTGGCACTCTTTAAATACATCAAATTGTAGAGAAATCGTCCTTAGTCTTTTATAAAAATAGTAGTTTTATAACTATCATTTATATTTCCATTCTTTTCTTTAAATTCGTGATTCTGTGATTATCTGGAAGCTCTTTAAGTTATTTTCGCATTGTTCTGTTGTGCTAAATCGTGAAAACTTTTAAAATCCACGAAAGCGCAGAGAAAACATTTTGGCGAGTGGATGTCGACTGTCATTAAAACTAAAAATGTTCACCAATTTGCTATTAAATTATTCATTGTTTTGTAAAAGAGAGCTACCACTGCAAACACTCCACACAAAAATAAACAGATTATAAACCCACATTGAAGAACACATTTTTTGTCTTCAAATTAACAACGCTTTAGTTGTGCTGTTAGGTAGAGCACTTTGACATCTTATATTGTTGTGATAGTGTTTGTTCTCAATAAGTTTGAAAAATTTCAAAAATGTGTTTCATAAAAAATTTTGTAAAATATATATTTAGAATCCGAAAGTATTGAAACACTATGAAAACACATTTTCTGTCTTTAATTTTAACAAATTTTGTACAACACTATATTTTTCTCCCACAACACAACTGCAATATAACAGATACAAACAAAACTTTTGTGATTAAATGTGTTCATTGTTGTGTTTAGTTAGCGTTGCAAAAGTATTTCACACATTTGCACTTGTAGGGTTGTACTACAGTATGAAAAGTCTAAACATTGTTAAAATTCACTTTATAGATAATTTTTATGTTTTAGTATTCTACTTGGTTAGGTAATCCATACGATTCCATATCAGAGGCAACAAAATACAATGTTTTTTGTACTACATTTTTATTTGTATTGGGTACACTTTGACAACACTAAAAAAAAATTTAATACTCATTTCGATTATAAACTATAGAAATATAATTGCTTCTATGTTATAAGTTCTTCGTTTAACATTAGTAGTTCATTATGTAGTTCAAATCTGTTCTTTTCATTTTCACCATTTTAATCTTTTTTGAGAGGGAACACATAACATATGCCTCACCTACTATTCTTAATCTAAAAGTTTTTTAAAACCAAAACAATAATTTTATCAGACCTATCTAATCTAAAATCTTAGTAAATTGCATCATATTACTTCTCGCATTTAAATAGGTTGCTTTTTTAAAGTTAGGATGCATAAAGCTCAATAAAGGTTTTTTAAGTTTGGTACCCTGATATGACTTGTGTTCTTGCAAAACAAAGAACATTTTACAATCCGCAATTTATTCATTTAGAAAAATAAAAGTTTATTTTTTACAAAAATAACTATCAAGAAGTCATAAGTGAAAGACAGGAATTTTGCGTACAATGGCTGCATGTTTTAATGCGTCCCTCTGCTTTGTGATAGTTTTACATGAGTGATAGGTTGCTGCCTTTGTATCATAATGCGTTTGTTTTGTATGCTGCATCAATAATTTAAGTACTTTGCTAAAAAAAAATTGCTAATTTTTTTCGCATTGCATGTAATGTCTTGAATTAAAATTACTTTGTGTACTAGTTGCTATAAATTAGATGCTAAAAATTTTAATAGTAATTCTTTATGCATTGCATTTGGTTAGTTGGTTGTTTTTATTATGGTGCATGAAGCATTGCATGTCATATAGATTGTATCTCATTTCTGAATTAAGTTTAGGGTACAGTTTTAACACTTCAATAAATTTGTTTAAATTAGAGAAAAATTACGAAATAAGCAAATGTTTTAAGAGATGGCAGTTTTTCTGTATGGTTTAAACGTTAACACAATTAAATTTTCTTCATGAATCATTAAAAACGAAAAAAAAACCCACCTAATTTTCTATTAAAATACATACTATAGTAGCATTTATACAATTTTTTTGTAACATAAAATGAGTTATTACATACAATACATCACAAGTTGTGTTGTTACATTTTTGTAATAGTTTCGGCTCATGTGATTATATTTTCAAAATATTCCAAAACATTTTCTGACACAATTCTGTTCTTTTTGCATGAGACAATATTGTTGATTAAAATAGCATAATCAATTCATACAAATTAAATTAATTCAATTGTTAAAATTAACACATACAAACGAATATAAATCAAAATATTTTTGTTTTTATAGTAAAATTCTCACTTACTATATTTTGTAAGAAATTAAAGAACTATCTTGTTAATGGTTCGATTAAAATTATTTTGAACGAATCAATTTTAGAACGTACTAAGTGAAAATTTAAACTAAACTGCAAAACCCAACGTTTTATGCAACCTGTTGCTTTCGTGGTTCTTATATAGGAAATATATCCAACCAAAGGGGAATTTTTATGCTGTAAATAAAATTGTTAACAAAATTTATAATTCAATGATTTTAAGTGATGTTATTGATCAATATTGTTTCCCAAATAATTTTAATTTGTTTCATATTTTATTGAATGGCATAGAAGCTAAGTTCGGGTTTAATTCTTGGAATGTGAAACATGAAACAAACAATAGAGTAATGAAAAAATGTTATTTATAAAGTAATTAACAAATTTATTTTTTTAATTTCTTAACTAAAATGTTTGGTAAGTTGTTTTTAAGTTAGAATGCTTAAAATGTTACATTTTGAATTTCAATTATACGATCTACGCATATAAAACTTACTGTATGTGGTAGCAAAGAGAACCTAAAGAGAACTATAGGGCTCTATTCTCTTTTGAGAAACAGAGTTCAAGAACGTTTGTAATTAGAAAGGGATATATTAGTTCTTTAGGGTACAAGCATCGAATTTTTATTCTTAAATACCTTATTACAAAAACAAACTTTTTTGAAAAATCATGTCTAAACTAAATGTTTACCCATAAGGGTTTAAAATTCGTGTATAATGGGGTTTCATAAGTACTGAATCACTCGTTAATTATATAAGAGATCGGTCGTTTAATAGAAAAGTTTAATATATTCGACCACATGCAGAATATCTAAGCTATACAAAAGAATTTTTCAAGAAAAAAAATTACTAGATTATTTTGAAGCATAAAACACAATTTACATTTTTTTTTATAAAAGAAGAAAACACTTCATACAAAATCAAGTCAACAACAAACAACCAGAGAGCTTCCTAAAGCTAGCTCATAAGCAGAAAAGTGCTTGATATTTCTTTTGCTTGCCATCATAACTTCAAATACGTATCTAACATAAAAGTTTTGTTTGAAAAATATTTCAAACTGTTAAAAAATATTCAATGTAAAATTTACTAAATATATTTAAGAGGGTACTGATTTAAAGAATATGAACCCCCCTAAATTTGTATATTAAGTTAAATAAATGTTGGGCGATGATAAATGATTTTAATAAACCAAAAATCTAGGAACAATACACTGTTCTATTTGATAATTATTTTGATTGCAGTGGTTTCTTTACCTAAATCCCAGGATGCAATTTGGTTTTGGATTCAATTATGGTTTGTGCATTTGATTTTTAACTGATATGCAAGTTTAAAATTTGCATTTCAGTTAAAAACCAAATGTCACATCAAACAAGTTTTAGAAATATTTTTTAGCAATAATAACTACCACAATTTCGTAAACTACCACAATTAGGAATTTAAATTTTTTTATAGTTTAATATAGTTTTGAGTTTGCAGGAATTTTAAACTTGTTAATTGTTTTAAAATTCTCATTTAAAAGCTTATAGAGCATTTTCAATCACATGACTCGGACCTAACAACGGCCTTAGCAACAGAAGGTTACAGTATTTTGCTCTGCAGAAGGTTAATAGTTACAGAAAATAGCTGATCGTGCAATTCTTCTATTGAAGCATTTGCAATCACGTCACAATCTCCATAACAACAGATACCTCGTCACCTAGCAACCGCCTTAGCAACAGTTAAAAGCCCTACAAAAGATTAACAGTTCAAAGAAAATAACCGGTCGTAACGTCACCTGAAAATACTCTATTTGTAATCCTAAAAAAATCGCACAATTTGGTGCTTGAAATGTATACCTATAAGATTATTTTTTTTTAATGCCGTTTACTGTAGATAAAGTTGAAGATATCAAATGCCTAGAAACTTCTTTGAAAAGCAGGCTGTTTTCTAAACTTAAGCTAGATTAATTTCTTTTGTAAACTTGAAAAACAAGTAAGATAATTTTATGGTCAATTAAGTTAGTAGACCAGTCAAATTCATACAGATAAAAATTGATGTATTTAACTTTGGTGTGTTTATGATTGTGAATCCCATTTTGACTGATTCCTTTTATATAATCAAAGACACATAATACGTATATATCTTACATGGATAGACAAACTCCTCTACTACTTGTGTAACAGTCTCCTAAAGTCAACAGTTTTTTAAGGGTAGGAAAATCTGAGGTTTGGCTAGCTATCGGTACAAAGACAAGTTGATCTGAAGTACCTGAGTCACTCTGACATATATTAAGAGGAAAGAAAAAGTGTGTAAAAAAGAGGAGATCAAGAGGTCGCACAAAAGCGAGGGAGGTGGAAAAGAGAAAGGTGGAAAAACGTTTAAAAAAAACGCTTATCTTCATGTTCTGTTTTTATAGCAGTGGTTTTCCAGACACAGAGGGGAGAAAAGTAATACCTACTCTAACTTTAATTTGTATATTGATAAGGTTAGAAAGAGTATTTTAGTCTCTGAATTTTTTTCTGATTGAGATCCATTGTTTACGTATGCCAATTGTTTTAGATTTTTAGAGAATACTTTCTATGTTAATATACCGACAGTGTTATCTTTTTTTTATATTCTATTTTCATCCATACAGTGTGGCAGCATTGCACAGAACATTTATAAAGTTTTATTAAGAAGTTGAATAGGTTTAAATTAATTTTGTAAACGAAAGTTTATTGAAAAAAAATATCTGTAAAAAGCCTTTACTTCTGTGTTGCTGTTTCGCTCTAATATTTAACTTTTCTTGGATTAAAACAGGGATCAGTGGAAACATTCACCCATTAGAAAAAAATATGAATTTTTTTAAAAATTATTTTTTCTCCTATCTAAAGTAAAAGAAAGAGTAGCAATATAAACGTAGAATTTAAATCTAAAACTATCCTTTACGGCACATGCAACCCATGATAAAAATTAAACCCAAACAACGAAGTTGTTCTAAAAGCGTGAACTTGTACACAAAATAAAGAAAAAAGGACTAGTAAAAAAATTGAATAGTAATTTGCCTTGTTCTTCCCCTGAAATGACCATATTCCCGTCACCAGCATTAAAAAAGGCTTTGGCCCCATAACTCAATATGAGGGAAATATCCGTAGATGTAGTAGAACACACGAAGATGAATCAGACGGGATTTCTCAACATTATTGACACACTTCACTACGAATTTCCTTTCCACGCCTAAAACATATTCGCATGGAACGAATGCATGAATAAAAAACACCCCACCACCCTTCCACCCGAAGAGAGAGCGCCCCCCAGATTGAATTACGCCCCCGCACACGCCCCTACAATATCCCCCGACCGCACCAACCCCTCTCAAACAAAAGAACCCCCGAAAGAACAGGGCGTTAAACTGGAAACCGGGATAACTCAGGAAATGAAGTGGAGATTGACTCAAAAGGGGTTTCGAATGGGGTCCTAAATGATTGGCCGTTCCCTTTGACCCCCAGAGACTCTCTCCTCCACCCTCGGGCCACCACCCACAATTAATACCGGTAACTGGCGCCCCCTGATTTCCCAACGGCCGCCCTAATCGGGTTGCTGCTGTGCCCTGATGGCAAAGACCATTTTCAGCTCGCTTGGGTTTTTGATGTCGTTGAGAGTTGTTTAGGGATTTGGGGTCTTTTTTTTTGTGTTGTGTATTAATTTCCTCGCGGTTGCTTGTGTCGTCTCCCTCCCTCCCTTACTTGGGGGGGGGGTGAGATGGCAGATGCCTCGGAGGGGTTGGAGGGTCGTCGTGCATCATTTCCGGCCTTGTTTTTGGATTGTGGGAGGGTTTATAGCGTTTGATTGCGTTTGATGTGTCAGCGAATTTGTGCATATCGTCACCTTAGTATCAAACACTACTATCTGCGTTCGGCAAACTTCGGGAATCCCGATCCTTGGCGACTAAGCTCATTTGATTGGTTTTGATATTTTCAGCTCGATGATGTCAGCGCTTACGAACTAATCAAATGAAATTCTCCACTCGCAATTCCGAATGTTCCAGAAGCAGACCAGAAGACAATGTCATTTGATTCCTAAGATGCTGGTTAGATTAGTGCGCCTTTCTGAGGGAATCAAAATCTAAGGTGGAAGTATTACCTGTTTACTTCTACAGGTTTCATTAAATACCTAGATGCATTATTAATACAAGCAGATAAAAACCATTTGAAATATAAATAATAATTAGTTTATTCAGCCCTGGGTTAGCGCTTACAGCATTGCCCAAAATCTAACTATTGTAAATCTGCCGTGGTCTGTCGTAACCAGCGGTTGCATGCATCAAAATTCAACTTTTAATTCTATTTAGATGCAAAGATGATTTATTATTTATTATTATTCTGATTAGATAATTTATTTTATAGTTTTTTAGATTTAAATAACTGTAATCGTAGAGTCAATGTTTCATTGAGCTGGCAATTTTTTAATTTATTTAACACTCAATCATCTTCCTCAACACTGAATAGATCAAAGCAACTTTTGCTGTCAGATATTTTCTGTGTTTTTTATAGTGTGACTATTGCTTTACCCCGCCTGTCAATTAAGAAACTTTTTAAAAAATGAAATTTACGAATTGAATTTTTTTTCTTAGAAATTTGTTACTGGAATCAGTGTTTTTAATATGAATTTAGTTTGTAGTGTTTAGTGACCTCTAAACATCAACTTAGATGTAAAGAATATGGGCTTCTTTTTCTTGCGAATGATGATGTCACACAATCTGGTAAAATAATAGAAGGGAGTTGATGGTTTAAAATTTCTTTTATTAAGTAAGATTTGTGTGTATGCTGTTGCCACATTCTCTTCTATTTGGAATACTACAACTTTGTGACACTGCTGAGTCATGAAATGAAACACATTTTTTTAAAATACTAACTACATCCGAAAACATTGATGTAACAGTTATGATAATAGGGACAAAATGACTATATAAACTCACAGCTGTTGTACAACAAAATTAAAAAGTTGAAAAATCTTGTTTCCCTATTTCTTTTATAAAGATCTTAATTGAAAAAGAGAATACTAATTATTTATAACTTTTTATATTTTTCTACTGTAAAAATTAAGTTTGATTGTATAATGATTCTAATACCCCCGTTTAAAAATAATTCTTTAATACAGTTATACATAACACATTAGATCCGTGAATGCTAACGTTGAGTTTTAAAGCGTACTTGTGGAACTATTTTACTTTTAAATAAAGCTGAAGTATTTTTGGATTAGTCATATAATAAAACTCACATAAAAGAGGTATTATTTTTGAAAAAGAAGCATACATTTTAAAAGGATTCTTCTCTTGGATATCCCAATTCAGCATCGAAATAAAAACAAACCTTTTTATAAAACGCTGTAATTAACTCTAGGAAAAATAAAAATCAACTAAAAGCTTCGGGAATGGAAAATTTACATAAACCCTTTTAGCAAACGCGAATTCCCAAAACTCATTTTTGGGGAAAAAAGAGACACGTTTCAGGTTTTTATTCCTTTGGTTTTCAATTTTTACGAAGATGAACACTTCCAGATTGTTTCATTATGATTCAAAATAATAATAATAAAGACTCAAACGAAAGTAAAGTAAAATAAACGTCATTATATCCTCTCTCTCTCCACGACTAAAATAATACGAATTCGCCGTTTAAAATTTCCTTTTTTTTTCATCAACCAAAACGCATCAAATGGCATATAATACCTCGTCTTTATATCTTCTTAAGTTTATAACTCTTTAAAAGGGAGACGACAGATTGAGTTTTTGAGGAGTACCTAAAGATTGTGATTGTTATTTCTATGCAGTTAACCGGAAGAGCCAGAATAGCAACTAGACACAATGATGATTGAAAAGATAATAACAGCCTCAAGGAAGTCAGAAATAGTTTCGAGATTCATTAATAAAGGAAGTTGATTTTTATGCACATTTACCCATATCCTACTTCAAAACTTATTTCATATTTGGTCTTTCTTATATGATATAGAAACCCACTCTAATGGAGTTTTTCGCATTCATGCACAAGGGTTTGAGTAAACATATTAAGAGTTAATGATTTCTTTGATTATTTTTCGTTTATGACATTTTGCTGGTGATACTCTATTTTCATCTTCTGGGTTTAAGTTAATTTCGTTGGAAATGAAGAACCAATTAGGTTTTCTCTTTTATGAAGCTACTTATCGAGTGAACTAAACGTTTTACGATCTTTCTTTTAAAGTTATGATGGACCTCAATTTAATTAGTTTATTTTCATATTGTTTTGTAAATGTGGTTGCATGATTAACTGGTATTTAGATTGTTTGAAATTTTAATACTTAGTATTTAATGAGCTAAAAAGTTATGTTGGTTTAAGTGTAAGTACTGTCATACCGCGAGGAGAAGAGCTTTGAACAGGGTTGCCGTGAGTAGACGAGTCCAAAAGAAGAGGGAAGCTGGTATGAATTGAACGGCATTATTTGGGTTTTTAAGCGTACATTTGGCGAGTGAGAAAACGCGTTTCACGAATGAAAATAAGATAATCATATTTTATTAAACTACATTAAAATATAGATTATCTTTGAAATTTCTCGTTAATAAAAATCGAATTAATGAACACGGTAACTATAAATCCAAAAAATTATAAAATATCCAAATAAAATCAGATAAATTGATGTAAATCACATAACATAATATCAAATTAAATAGATCAGATTCGGTGAAATATTTAAGATCTGTTGAAAAAGATCAGATCAGTTAAAATAGATCAGATCAGTTTAAATAGATCAGATCAGTTAAAATAGATCAGATCAGTTAAAATGGATCAGATCAGTTGAAATGGATCAGATCAGTTGAAAAAGGTCAGATTAGAAATATTTAATCAAATCAGATGTAATGCGAAAGGAAATTCCAAAATTCGTTACTCTAGAATCGAAAGAAGTACACAGCTGAAAGATAGCCACTCAGATTTGGCTCGGAACATTTATTTTAGCGCCAAGTGAATAACCATCACCCCCAAAATTCAGTGGAATAATCCGTTTCTATAACAACCGCAGCATCATCGTATGACGTCAATAGCTCTTCTCCTCGCGGTACGACAGTACTCTTTTTGAGTTTTGCCGAATATTAATGTAAAGAAAACATACCTATTGTTTTTTGAAATATTCCGATTGTTATTAGTTCTCGATATTACAATGGGAAAATTGCCGCTGTATTTTGAAAGGATTTAAATGAAGCTATCAGACGTAATGGTTACTCTAGAATAAAGTATCATTGGATGTCTTTTTTACATTTATCAATTTAGTATTTTTTAACTGATGATGGGACTACGGTGAAACGTGTTCTAACCATAAATAAAAATTACAAGCATTTATTTCAAGGAGCTTTTAGAACACTGAAGAGCTCTTACCCCCATGAAATGCACAGTTTTTTTTTAAATAAAAAAATTCAAAAAACCTGCTCTTACAGCGAACAAACTTCGAAATCAATCAAATAATCAAATACATTTTCCAAATTAATTGATTTGCGCTTTTCGTATAAATTAAAATATAATGAATCAAATCTAATCGATCTTTTGTGATCACTCAAGTTCCACCCATAAATTAGATAGTAATTGAATCCTTTGACCGTGTTACCCATTGCGTCATCATCTTTAAGATAATACAACCCAAGCAATCAAAATTGGATACAGTTTATTTAACAGGTTATTTTTTTATACAGAGTTCTTTTATTCAAAGTGTTAACTCTCAGGTTAATAAATATTTGGACGAATGAAGTTGATTATTTAGAGCTTTCACTGTAAATGAATCGTTTCAACGTTTAACATTCAAATAACCTTCTCTTAGGAACAACTGTAGGTGAATTGAATTCATTATAACCTTCATGGATCAAGACATCAAATTAAGAACCTTTGACAAAAAAATTGGTTGAATAATTAAAATACAACTCCTATTGACGCATGCAATAAATAGATGTAGGTATTTAATGTAAATTAATGCATAGTTTGAAAAACAAATGAAATTCCATCATTATTAAATTTTTTTTATTCATCGGTTTAACCGAAATTTTGCATCATGACTCTGTCTACATAGACCGGTTAAACGGGGAGTCTACTTGTATTACCAGCACCCGATCAACTCTTTTTCTACTAATTTCTCCATCACTAAAACGATCGCTCTCTAATCAAATTACATGACGTCTTCGATTCATAAATCAATTTCATCGCTACGACAAATCCAAACAAACCCGATCATTGATCTTTTTAGTGACAAATTCCCGTCTACGAAAGAAATTAATCGTTCCCGCTCCTCGAACATAAACAATAACCACGAATCATCAATTCCACCATCAAGAACACAATAACCGTACTCCAAAGGAAGGTATCATGCAACTCACAAAGAAAACAACACTTAAGAATCTCCGAAGACCGTGAAGAATCGGCAAATTAATTTATCTTCTCATTCCCCTTGACAATGATAAATACAATTCCTACCGTGCTGAAGCCCTCTCGTATTGTGCGTATATCCCCTTGAGGGAGGGGGGAGCTCACTTGGATCAAAGACGCCGAAAATGAATGCGTTGACAAGCCTTATACAGCAATGCGAGAAAAAAAAGTCTTGTGAAGAAAAATCGGTGTTAAGTTAATTACTTTGCACGCATTCATTCTTACTATAATATGATGAAGTCGTATTTAGGGGAATTAATAAAGACTTCCCGGTTCGGTAGGCGAGAAAAGTTATTAAGCAGGTTATTAAGAAATCTCGTATGCGGAGTTATTTTTGTGAATTAGGGGGGGGGTGTAAAGGAAGAGCTTTTGACAAATGCGGCGTTAGTGTTGACGTATGTTTCTTGAGAACCGTTTGTGGAGGGGGGTTTAATGGGGGATCTGGTTTGATATTATTTCTGGGAATGCGTCTTGAATATAATTGAGGAGCCGGTTTGATTTATCATCATGATGACTGTATTTGCTGTTTTGTATAATTTAAGTGGGCTTAAGTTTTGTACGATTCTATTCAATCCATTGGGAATGTTGTTCTATTTAATTAAAATCATCTCATAGCAAAGAATTGAATTAATTAATGGGATCACGAAAGGTAGTAATTTTTAGATTAAAAGTTAAATCATTCCAGATTTATTTTAGAGGTAACAAAATTGTGTCCATACAAAAATATATTTCTTTATCTTATAGAAGTGGTTTAGAGGCTAAGGGGTACACAAGTGTTAATGCTGGATAACTTCTGTGTATTCGAGAAGCATCACTTTCCCTCAGAGTCCAAAAGTAGTTTTCTAACTAGGGAGAAATAAGATCATCGAATTCAAAGAAGTTAACCCAGAACCCATCAGCAGTTAAATAATATTTTCAGAATTTTCAATTTTATTCATAATGCATATCGTTAACTTTTCACTTATATACTCTTGTACCCACTCATAATCTTTCTGTTAAATCAGGAAGATCCTTTGATCACGAAAATTTATCTTTTCTGTATATAATTAAGACCCCTTGCCTTCCTTCTTTTATATGTAGGACTGGTAGCATAAAACATTAAAAATGTCAATCCACCGACCAACAAACCAAGTCTCTTCTCTCTTCTTCATCCAAATTTCGTTATAACATAAACAAACTCTTTGTTTGTTTTGTTGAGATATTCATCTTGTTATATTACAAAAAGATTTATAAAATAAAAATTCGTTCGTTTGGCTCTTTCAATTAACTGTCTGGCCTAATTCGAAGTAACAATAGCAGTTTTTCTCAGTTTACAAAACATAAATATTTTGAAATAAATCTACCAAATTAAAACTCTTCTTTTATCATTTATATTTTTACCATGTAACTCATGAATATTGTTAAATTAAAATAATTCACTCGAAGCAAGGATATACTTAAATACACGTTGAACCCGATTATAGTGAGCACGATGGAAAAACTCCACCTTTTGTTCACTAAATCCGAGTCCTCGTTATGTCCGGGTTTTGAATTAAACCGATTACTTCTTATTAACTGTTCGAACTATTACTGTATTAACTATTCTCGTTTCATTCTAGTTTGTTATAAACGAATTCGATTAATATGTATATTTCGGTAGATCAGCAGTGGTACTTCATCAAGGATAGTTTAGTTTTAAATGCTTTGATTGGAATAGTTATTAAGTTTTTGAGACACTATTTTTTCTTTTGGAACAAGTTGGAAATCTCTTGTTTAGCTTTTAATCCTAAAACTGAGAACCTTAGAGTGTAAAAATTCTTAGTTTTATTGAAACAAGCAAATTAGCATTTAATGTAAACTAATTAAAGGTACGACACATAAATCGTCGATTAAGGCGCAGCATAGTATAGGTAACTCAATTTTTGGCCACATAAATATAGTTTATTCAAAATTTGACCTTCGATGGCCTGAAACAAAAGAAAACCGACTCCGATCTAACTTACTGCAGCACTATCACCACTTTTATTACCGCTGCATGCGTGGACGAGTACAAAGAACTAGGTTTCTCGTCGGCTAAATGACATACGCCATGCTGCGCCTACAAATGTCTCTGTATTATCACTCAAAAAACTTGAAGCTTTTCCTCGCAAACCAACTACTATCCCCCATTACGAATTCTCGACACACTCCACCCTCAGATCCCTTCCCACAATCCCTTCTTCCTCAAGAACCCACCTGTTGCACCATCTTCTTCCGAACACCGCCGAGAGGAACCGATACGTCACGAAGATACTCTCCGACTACCGATCTCTCTATCAGAAACCCAAACACCACAAAAAAAACCTACTCTCGATCCCATAATTGTGTCTCTCTCTCCCTCCCCAAATGAAACTGGACGTCAAATTGGATTGAAGCCCAATTCCAATGTGTGCCGTGGGGACCTGGGTCCGAGTCCCGATTGGATTTTAACCCAATCTTCACCTGTCCCGGTTACTGTGTTTAGAGTTTCATTTATCCCTAGGGAGTTGTGTGAGGGTGTGTTTTTTTTTCGTTTAGAAGCATCATTGTCTGTTTTTATGGGGGCTTTTGGGAGTTAATGAGTTGCATGGGGTTGGTAATTGGATTTGTGTGTGTGTGTTGGGGGCGCGGACATTTTGGATGGGGTGTTGCAGTGTTTTGATGCGAATGCTTTTTTTGATTGAAGTTGGTAGGTAAAACTGATTCACGTGCTGTTACATGTTAAATGATTACAGTAGATGTATGGTTACAGCAGAATCAGAATACATGTTAAAATTAGAATTACTTTGACCGAAGAAGTTTTAGTTCGTTCCATTATCCATTGTCTTTGTGACTGTAAAAGAGTGTTGGGTAGGTTTATGATTTTTTTCTTCAGATTTAAAAGCCAGTGGTGAAAAAGGATGATTATTATTGGTCTATAAGTAAAATAACTTTTGTCTTACAAAATTATTGAAAATCCTTCCGAACCTAATGAGATGTATTACATTTCTTCACAAAACTTGACAAAACTGACAAATATCTGAGAAGAAAATGTTTTAGTGCGATATTCCTTAGAGAAAAAAAAGCTTCCTAAACTGCCAATGTTTTCAGCTTGATAACACACTTATAAACTAGAGCTTTTTTTACACAATATGGTAAATGTAAGAGATGTGTTTATACCTATATTCATTATTTTCCATCACATATAATAATCAAGTGTTAGGGGTGAGACCGCCATTGGATTTAAATTCTAAGGATTTTTCTTTCTTAACTTTATTAACGGGTACATAATTTACACCCAAAATAAACTGGGAGCACATCGCTTCACATCCCCTATGAAACATTGGTCTGAAATAATATATATGATTCTGACACGAAATGGAAAAATTACATTGTCATTTTTAATAACTGATACAAATGCGTGTTTTATCTGAACTTCTTAACTCATAAAATAAATTAGCTCAGTTTTACATTTGAATTGCTTGGTAAACTCTTGAAAAGCATCAGAAGATTATGTTTTGTTACCCTTTAAGTTTTAAAATAATCTGCAAAGAAATCATAAGCTGAGTAAGAGAACGTATTTGTTACTCTTAAAAGTAAGAGAAATAAACAAAAGTTTAAGATCAGAATAACCTTTCACCGTGTATAGATCCCATTCTTACTTCATCTCTTAACTTAAATCTGATACTCAGAATGAAGCATATTTTCTTAATCGGATTCCAAGGACTGATACCATTCCAAAGCAGTTTACTCCACATTATGCGATATGGTCTGTCGAGTTTATTTGAAGAAGTATTTACTTAAAAGAGAGAGAGAAAGGGTTTATCACTGGAGTATCCATTCTAAAAACAACCAAGCAGAAAGTATTTGCAATCCCTCTTTGTTGACGCTTTACCCCACCTGATTTAAGAAATTATAAAATGCTTTCTAAGAAGTTAGTGAAAGGAACATGTATAACAATGGTAGTAAATAAAGCATGAGACAAATGGCCTAAATTTCCCAAGCGTTAAGAAACCTTTTTGTCTATCAATGTATTAAATCTATAACTTTCATTGGCAAAGTATAAGTTTTGAATTCATGAATTTAATCATTGAATGTACTTAAAAAGTTGTTTAGCATGTATTACTTTAGTGTTTTACGATTTCTCGTTTCATTCTACTTTTGGAAAATTTAGCTAATAAGTTAAATTATAAAATACATATTTTTTACTTAAAGATCAATGAATAATAATATTTTGAATCAACCATATAAACTATCAATAAAATATACTTTAAAAGCATCAAGGTTTAAACATAGTAAGTAATTATGATTTGGGATTTTCTTACGGGGTATAGGAAAAATTAATAATTATGTACAGTTAAGGAAAGCATGAATAAATAACGTCATGAATATTTTGATATTAATCGGGGTAAACAATTGTCTTAGTAATCACAGTGATACATCTCAAACTGATGCTCTTCTGTAATTTGTCCATAGATCTACCCAGATTATCTTGGATAAGTTGAGGAAAAGCTCCCCCTAATAGAAAGCTTTGCAGAAATAAATTGAAAATTGAACACCCCCCCCAACTTTTTTCTCATTATAATTACAGTGAAACAGTCAAAATTATGTTTCGCTATGATTTTGACTTTCTGTAATTTGTTGATTTTAATCTTAATGGATTATCCAACCGCAACTGATCTTTGATAAAAGTGGAAACATTATTCCCTTAATATGAGGCATGATGTATAAAAAGAACAAACTCAACATAGGGTCAAAAGGATTTTTTAACATTAGAATCTAAACTCTTCAGAGAATCTTAAGGTGAATTTTACTTTTTGATATTGTCCATACCGGGAAACTATTCAAACTTTGTTTTTTCTCAAAACCACCTTCCATTGAGTTCTTCTTTCGCAACATTCGCGAATCTAAATCCCGTGTAAACCCACAAAACTTTCCTCCATCCTCCTTCCCTCACACCTAAAACCATCACCACCACCCAACCCCCTCCCCTTACACACCCCATTTACCTCCCCGACCCCCCAAATTACAACCCACTCTCCCAGAACAACCCCTCTTAGCACCCTGTTATTTATAAGGCCCCCTCGGTATCTCATAACTCCCTCGCTATCCATTTACCCCATCCCTATACCCTCGATAAGTTGCATTTTGTGTTCCGATTAATCGATGGATTCCGGCCTTTTGTTTGCCGCCTCCGCAGTCCCCCGTATAGTAATTACTATTAAACAGTTGTCCGCTTTCTCCGGCGGCTATTGATTTCCAAATGGTCATGCGGCGCTATATTCAAGGGGAATCAATAGGGGAGCTATTGATTCCCACAGCTTTTGAATAGTTGTTTTGAGTGCTTTTGGGTTAAGTATCGTAGTTTGTCTTTTCTCTATGGTGTAGGTTTTTATTGTTGGGAGTTATTTAGGAGTTTGTGATGGAGAGTCTGGAAATAGTTAGAGAAGAGGAAGTTTCTGGTCTTTTTTTTAATATTGTGTTTTATTGGTATTGGGTGTGTAGTGTTTGTAACAAAACTGTCTCGTTTTTGAGTGATTTCTTCCTGAATTGAATTCAATTGAGGAAAAAAGAAGCAGGTCTACGAATTTTGAAGTTTTGAATTATATTGAACTTATATCCTTATATATATTAAAATGTAGTTGAGAATAATTTAGAATCAAGTCGATAATTTTTTCCCCATAGAAATTCATAAAACATAGCTTTCAAATGAAATCATGTTTCTTAGTTTCTTTTACTCTGCTATAACAATTATTTTCTATTATAATGTTACCTTTTCAACGATTTCGTAAAGACAACTAACGTTATCACAATACATGTTACTTTGCACGTCCAGTATTAATAAACTGTTTGACCCAATGACATTTTAATATAGTGTAGTCCAACTGTATTTTTCCCTGCTTGATTCTGATGTGTAAAGAAATTATTCTACAATTTCACTGTTATACCTTTATGACTTTATTATCACCATATAACATTGTTAAGTCCAGTAGTTTAGTTACTCTTCCCATTCTCCCTCTCTTGTTTTAATAAACTACTTTTATGGGAGACATTAATAATTTTTAAAATTCATATGGTATGCCGCCGATAGGTATAAGTTCTGTAGAAGAGGCTGGGTTGGCAAACTTGTGCCCAAACGTTTTTGCCATTTGATGCGAGGAAGATTCTCCTTCTCTTGACTTCCAAAGGTAGTATATTAGAAGTATAAAACCCTAGATATTAAATTATCAGTAGGTATTTGTAATTTTATATATCAAACATCGTCACGTGTACCCTTGGATTCTCACTCTTCTATCACAAAACCTATTCCTTATAAAACAAAAAACTTGTTAATGTTTGTTTTGCATGTCTTTTCCACTAGGTTTAACAACTGTAAAAATATCCCCAAGTTTACACAAATATATTTCGAAAACGAATTTCCCCCTCCCTCAACTTTTAATTCTTCTCCAACTCATCAGAGAATCACATTACATCAAATCTAATGATTCACTTAAAAACTTTCATCATCACCCAATTAAAACCACCTACACACAACACCACAAAACAAATCAAACCCAAACCCAATCCCAACAATCAAATAAACCATACACAACAAACGAACCCTCTCCAAAACCCGATTATACCAACATGCACCCTATCCATAAGCAACCTAATTCTTCTCCATTCTTTCTACTCCCCTTGTCCCCTTATTATTATTATCATCATCATCATCATATCCCCCTTTCAAAATCCCCCAGGCAGAGCAGAGTCTCTTCCATAACCAAAATTCATATTCCCGTCACCAGTATCGGAAACTCGCAGGAAAACTTCAATTTAAATTACTGCGAATCGGACTCCTAATTGCGTTCTGGTGGGAGCCCTTCGCTTATTACTATGCGAAGGGGGGACCCGCAGGATTCATCGCGTCAATCACGTATTGGTTACACAAATTAGGTTGGGCTGAAACTCCCATCAAATTCTTACGTGATACGTTGATTATGATGCTGTAAGGCTGTACTTATTCATTACGAAATCGATCCCGGGATGGGTCTTGACACCGCGCTGCAACTATCGTCTGAGGAGGGGAGGAGCAATTAGTATTTAGGAGGTTTTTGAAAAAGAACGTGGTGAGGGGAGTTGTTGTTTTTGAGGGGTGATTATAGCGTGTTTGTTTTGTTTGTCGGTGATCTCCTCGAGTTTGTTGGGCTAGAATCGCTTGTTGTTTGTTTGCAGGAGGAAAGTGAGCTTGATGGAGTTTAATAAGTACTTTGGTTTTGTAAGGTGAGAATATTTAATAGTTCGGAGCTGTGTTTTACGTGGGAGGCTTTTGATCGGTGCCATTAATATAGAATCCCCCCCTCAGACTCTTTCTGCCTGATGAAAGAGTAAAAGTACCTAAATTTATTTTCTTTTGGTAGTGAAAGGTTTATCCACTTCTTCAATTTATTTATTCCAAAACTCACATATCAAGATATTCGGAAGGTTGTTTAAAACGATAATTTTTGACCTTATGGGAAAAAAAATTTAATACACCTTACACAGGTAAAAAATTACTCTTAAGGAGGTTTTTGGTGCTCTATCATCTGGGGTTGGGACCTACACTTTCGTTCCACTTATTGAGGAATTGAACTTATCCAGGTTTGACTGCATAAAATTCTCTTATATTTAATATTCTAACAACCTGTGCAAATTGTGTATATTCTTATTTTTTTTTAGGAAAAAAAAAGGAAATCAGGTGTTTGGTATCTAAACTTTCAATTTTATGCCTTTTTTCTAAAGAAAAATAAAAATTTTCAATGGGTTTCGTTAAGGGTAGTAAACAACTCACTAAAAACTTTAATGAAACTATTTGAGGGAATAATAACGAGGAGAAGGAAATACATCGGAAAGGAATTCAAATTACATTTTAGTAGTTTTTTTTAAACACGGAAGTTTATACAATGAAGCAGTTCCGACTTTGTTTTAATTTTGGGAATGTCGATCATTAAAATATTTATGTCACCAGCTAAAAACGTTTTTTAACAACTCGTATATCGAAATATGATTGGTCTGACTTAGCATATTTCTTTTGTTTGCCAATTTCATACGCATATACAAGCTAAACATTCGTCCGCAACGCTTTTCCAAAATGAAAATATCATAATGACGTTAGCGATACATGATATAGAGGTTTTCACTTCCCTACTTCACAAAAAGATCAGAATCTTATTATTTGGAACGAAACGTGAGAACTTTTTAATACCTTACTTTCTTTCTCAATAGAACACGTGAGTGAAATACTACATTTATTTCGAAAAAGCTGACAAATATTTGGTTTGATTGACATGTATTTAACAGATACTGTGCGTAATAAAGTATCATGTGGTACATAGTAAGTACAATGCAATTTTGAATATTAATTTTATGGGCCTATTTTTTAATCAGTTTTATTTTTAAATTTGAAGTTTTGGAGAGTTTGACTTTTTTGTAGCCTTTTTATAAATATCCAAGTTGTTCCTTTTTTAGTAGTTTTCGACTGAGAGTTAATTCTTAAAATTTTTACGAGTTTTTGGTTTGCTTTACATTTTAATTGTTTTAGAAACATTTTTGGCTTTAAAGTGATAGTAAAAACAAATGTTATTAAATTGCAAAAAACGACATTTATTCAACCCTTAGGAAAAATTGTTTTGTTTTTTTAAATAACATGTTTTGTTACTAAGTAAAAAAACCATCACTTTGCATCTTATTACTAAATTTATATTTCTCTTATAAAAACCCACCATCCAGACAGATAATTTACTAACTTTTCCTGTGAAGAAAAAAGTAACTAACCATCACAAAGAAACGTCAGATTTTCCTAGCAGATTATCATTTCAAACGACAACGAGCTTTGGACAATTCAAACAAATTTGCAGCCTCCAAATTGACTATCGTGATGGCCTATCATTACTACCTCGGCATTTTTTTTCGTTGTATATCACTCACAATCATTGTATACTCCGGATAATAACAAACAACTTTTACTTTTTTGCACCCTTCTTACAAAACTGGCACGCAACGCACATTAACAATGACTCAAGCTCACAATAGGAGATTTGTATTTCAAGTCAATTCATAGCAGTTCGAAAGGTACAGAACTAAGTCTATTGTATATTCTGATGATTAGGCACCCTTTTTAACCAAAATGTGAACTTTTACTTATTTACAGACGAGTGTTATACATTGAGCAAACGTGCGTGCTTTAGTGCAAATGTGATAAATTGTGAACAATAGCATTTTGATATTACAGGTTAAAAGGCACGATATTATTTATACCCGATATGCATAACATAGACAGAGTACACACATAAAAAAGAAAATGGTTCTATTTGAATATAGGCTATAATTTGGAGAGTTCATTGATGAATATTTATTTACTTTGAACTGTTATTTTGTTCATTTCTTTGTAATGGAAAATAATGGCCAATGAATCTGAAATATGTTTGGATAATGTTTAAGTATCTCTGCATAAAGAAGGAGTTATACGATTGCAGTTATCTATCAGTACACACGCAATTCCATTATCTCTTATAAACTATTGAAAAATTGTGATCTACTATAGCGTCCCTTTAGAAATAAAATATTAGTTTTACTTTATGCATGGAAGTCTGATACAGAATACGATTTTTATACCTTATAATTCGAAAAATCGACATATGTCCAGAAAAGATTCAATGAACTAATTTGTCTTACATTTCTGTAGAATTGGAAAGAGAGTATTTAAATTCACGTGAACTTCATTATTTGGAATTTCAAAAGAGAAAATAGGTTTTTAATCTTTTACCATTTCTATTTCTGCTTTAAATTTAATTTTGGAAAACTCAACAGCTGGTTACAATTTTTTTAATCTACTAAACCCTTTAGGGAATTTTTAATAGGTGTGTGGATAATAGTCATAATAGTCCTTTCTTCCCTTTAAATAAAACGCATTCAATGATTACCAATCTACGAGTATCTCTATTGAACTGCTCTAAGAAGAAAACTTATCAAACAAGTTTTCTCAAAACCACTCTTATCGATGACACGAATGTCACTAATTCTGAAATTTCTATTGGTTCATTGAATTAATTATCTATCAAAGATATTTTACGTTTTTTAATTCGAATTGGTCATTTCAGCTTTATCTAAGTTGCCATAAATAAAAATTTTACAAATGGTAGTATGAATGATTCGATTAGCTTGTAAACTCACTTCAGGGCGATTCTTCATTTCACATGCTGAATTAATAGTGAACGTTGCTGTTGTTATTTTAAATGTGATGGTATGGTACTTTCCCGTTATCCAAACCTTAAAAAATCGCCGAACACTTTAGATTCCAGAGTTTAGAACATCACCAAGCTATATTAATAGAAAGAATGAAATTTGGGAGATAGTAGAGCCCCGATTATCCACGAGCGGGTGATCCGCGGTGCGGATTATCCGCGAGTGCCACGAAATTTTTTTTTTTCGATTTGAATTGATTTTTTTATTTGAATTTTGAAAATTTTAGTAATTTAGACGTATAGAGGAAAGGTTTCTACTATACTGTACATATTTTAAAAGTTTTACATATCATGTTTTTTGTACAACAAAACATAGTTTTTATGCTGAAATATTTTTTTTTCGTGTTTCACTTCATTTTTAGTCTCTTTTCGGGTTATCCGCGATTTTCGCTATCCGCGGTACCCTTGCCACCCAATTCCGCGGATAATCGGGGCTCTACTGTATTTGTATACTTGGCAAACACAATATTGTTACCACTATGTCAAAAGTGCCAATCTTTTTGTCTGCCATTTTTACTAAAGTGCATTTGTGGGTGATTCTGCACACCATGCCCAGAGCCGACAATCGTAATTAACAAAAGATTAATAGAAAGCAAAAAAGCAATCCGTTGCTCATATGTGAGAAAATGATCTTTTTCTCAAAAACTTTGAATGCGTTTTTCCTGAAACTAGGAAACACAGATTGGCGTTTTTTAGTGGTGGTGACAGGCGCGGATCCAGCACGGCTCCAAAGGGGGGTACTTCCACACCATCACCTTTACCCTTTGACACAAAATGTCAAAATGTTGAGAGATTTCTAAAAAGTATCACTCAGGATTCCCTTGTGGTATGGGGGCACTCCCCCAGAAAAATTTAAAATTTCGAAATTTGACCCCTTAAAGACTTATTTTAAGACTGTCCAGAGTGCCCCCTCTCGGATACGCGTCTGGGTGGTGATGATATTTTGTAGATTTCGAACGGGGATAGATAACATAACAGTACCCATCTTACTCTACCACACCATCTAACCTAAAACTCATCTTCTTCATTTCAGGCTCCTCCAGCAACAGATGCACCAGCAACAGCAGCTGTCCCACGGCTCCTCGTCGCGCGGCGGGGGGCCCCTGCCCCTGCCAGGGCCACAGGGGGTCCCCCTGCACCACAGACTCTCCTCGTCCTCCTCGGACCCGATCCGGGAGACCACAGACGACAACACCAACGGCTCCTTCGGCTCGTTCAGCTCCCCGCCCGGCAGCCCCCGATGTCTGAGTCCGGCCCCCGTCTCCACCACTTCGGACTCCAGCCGGACGCCATCCCCCACGCGACACGGCCGACACGATCCCCTGGCCTCCATCCTCCATCGGGAGAGGAGGATGTGAAGGGTGGACTGATGGACACACGTGCGGACTATGTGCAATGATGATGAGAGAGTGCTATTATTGAGAGACATTGTGGACAATGGAGAGGTCTTTGTCTGTAGGGAGTTTTATGCTTGTTGAACTTGATACTACTTGTGTAGGCTTACCGTGGAACAGTGAGTGAAACGATACATGGGGGTTGGGGAGGGACGTAAACGATGCTTTCGGGGTAGTACTTGTTTTATAAAATGTTTTTAGGGCCATATTTAAAAAACTCGAACACGTAGAAGAAACGAGATGGAAACGGTACGGAAACGGTGAAAAATCTCACGTAACGTGTCATTTGAAAACGGGCACTCGAAAGTTACCGTTTCTCTTGACGTGCTACTTACAAGTAATTATACACTCATAAAACAAAATTCTGCTAACACTAGATGTCTATTACTCTCGTAATATATTAACGTATATTATGTAAGTATGTAAGTAGCTGTTCTAGATTTTTTGGAGTTATTAAATGGACCACAAAATGTGTAAGCAATCCGCATAGATTCGAATCTCGGAACAATATGGCAGATGAGAGCTCCGGTGTTTAAAATCTCTCTCGTTTCGTGTGCTTTTTCATCGTTTCCGTACCGTTCTCGTTTCTTCTTCGTGTTTGCAACGTGACACACACACACAATGAAAGATGCCATTACTCCTGACATACCGAAATCAGTACTACTTTGCGTTACCCAGTGGGCACCTGTGGACCGAAGCCATAGAGTACTAACAACTTGGATTAACTGCTAATCTAAAACAATCACTGCCTAAAAACTGTATCCAATGAATACCCTTTTCATCTTCATAATTTAAAAATGAATCCAAAACGTTTTTCTCGGAATTTCAGTCACGGTCAAACAAAACACAAAACGTATGTGGTAAGCCTACACATGTGTATGATGTTTCAGTTTTTTTCTTTCAAGTCTTTGTCAATTGAAGACTCTGAAATAACACAAGGTTGACTGTGAAAATAGTCAATTTTTGATTTGTTTTTCAAGCATATATTTCGTCGAATCAGCAAAATTATTGAATCAAATAAATGACTCATAAAGACTCTAGTGGAAGTTGCAATCAAGGAAACTTTGAACCTTTGAAATTTTACAAGGGAATAATCCTAGAAATATTCATACATCTCAAGTTTGTCGTTAACTGTTCATTCATTCTCATACTGTAAAGTCTTTTATTGCGTTGCCTTGCTTGATATTCAAACGTTATGAACTATGTTTTTAAGATTAGAAAATGATTTGGAACTAATTCATGGTTTTAATATACGTCTCTCGAGTAGGGGAGCATAATTTGTTCTAGGTAAAGAGAATTTTTATTACACTAAAATAATAAAATGTTCAATGAATAAACAAATAAGATTCAAAACTGAGAAAGTTACTCATGAAAAAGGGTTTATTGATGTCTTTATATAAGTTGTTAAAAGCATTGGAAGAGACTATACTACACGACATGTTACTCTAACAAAATTCCACATTTTAGTTAATTGAACGGTTGTCACGAATATAAATTTCAAATAATAAAAATTGTCTAATAGTTTTGGAAGAGTTTCTTAAAAATTTCCTGATGTCTTAATCTTTAAATTATTTAGTTAGATTCTTTACTTTCCCTTCTTTAGGTTTAGTTTAGTTTTACTTTTTAGGCTACTAATGAGCTTTAGTGTAGTTTTATAATATGTTTTCATTAGGGTTTTTTTTTAGTTTTTAGTTTTTAGTTTTATTTTCATCTGGTCATCTTAAGCGTCAGAATTTTTGGGAGATTCTTCTAAAATCAGAAAGCTTGAGCAAAGTTTGATTATATGAATATATAGATTTATGTTTTATATAGTTGAACGTGTACATATACAAATTTCTCTAATTCATCACTGTTCATGTTACTTCTTTATTTATTTTAATTAACAGCTTAAAATTTTCAACATAACAAAATGATTTGAAAAAATTTCAATCTAATGTAAAGGAGTTCAATATTGTTTTTACATGTTAAAAGTTTTTGTTAATGAGTTACCGTTAGTACGAGCCAAATATGTATATTTATAAGCTATGAAAATATGTTTTACCTTAATTTTTTGGGTAATATTACTATAAATTTAAATGCACAATTTTCATAAAAATTTTCTATACACGTAGTATATAATGATGTGAAATGAAAGATTTTTCAAGTTAATTTTAATGGACAATTAATTATTCCTTAATTTTTAAGTTTTTATCATTTAAATTCAGACTTCTTATACAACGAACAATGGAAATTGATATTTAAAATAGTAATTCTCGCAAAGTCTTTTTTTCTTTAAAACCCATTTCTTTGAATCACAAAATTATTTTTGAAATCGTTCGAAATCAGACCGTTTTTTCAAAACTATTAATAAGGAGAATACACCACAAAAGTAATACTATTATGCCTTTTTTATAATTTAAAATTGCCAAGTATTTTTGTTTATGCATGACTTTTTTTTGGGGGAAATGAGTGTACGTGATTAAGAAATCCAATTATTATTTCATTTAATATGCACTTAGTAAGAATCTCTTTCCTTGATAAAAATATTTACAAATTTGTTTGAGATGTATCTTGTTATTGTCTTTTTGTTATTTAAATGTACATTGAAGTTTATCAGTTTTAATAAATATTTTATTTGAAATAGGTAGTTTTTCCTAAAAAAAGGCTTCTAATACATCCATTGAAAACTTTTAATTGGGATATTTTATACTTTTAATTAAAAGTAATACAATCAAATACAACACAAATACATTGGGGTATTGGTGGTAAAAAAATTCAGTCGAAAGTAACTATAGCTAAATTTTGTATGGATATCTAATGAATTAATTAAAAACTTATTTAAATATTATTTTTATGGTAATGAAAAGCTATATGCAGGAAGTATATCTTTAGAGATGTGAATCTATCTCTCTTTTTATGATCTATAGAATAATTTTAACTAGATATTATTAGGAAAAAAAACTGAATCTATTTAACCAGACTTAATATAGATCTTGACAAAAGCACAAAGACATCTAGTTTCATTTTTGACATCCTCTTGAAGTGTTGATATAAATAATTGCAACCAAGCAATATACCGGGCATGAAGAAAAAGAAACTAATTGAATACTTTCAACTGTACAAAGATTTCTATCAGGTAATCTTGATCGAAATTCTCATCGCAACTTCACGAAATAAAGGCCATCCATTTCTCAACATAAATAAAAAAATCCCTTCTTTATATATCCTATCAAAAGATTGAAAACAGCTATCAACTTCCAGCTGAAGTAGGTTAAATATAAGACCAGACTTCAATCAAAACTGTGCACCAGAAATACTACAGCTTGCATTATGGAACAATAGGCCACAGATGATTAAGGTACATCATTTCTCTGCCAGCAATCCCATCTACATTTACTGATTAAACAAACATCAGACAGAAGTAATGGAAAAGACTTTGGTCTTAGTCTCTCGTCAATGCAGTTTTCTCTTGTTGTTTTAAGTTCGGATTCGGCGAAAAGCAATTAGAGACCAGTTTTCTCAACCGAGTTCTTTAGATAGATGTTTAATTAGATATTTCTAATTACGCTCGAGTAGAATACCACTTGTTCATCAATCAGTCTATGTGACACTGTCAAACAGAACTGCATTTTGAAAGTCAGTTTAATAACTGGGGATGATACAGTGTCTTCTTCTTCTGACATGCCCAGTTAAGATCGGAGCTCTCTGTTTATATGTATTATATAATTAAATATGGTGGCTATATATGTGTGACTGCTTTGAAATGAATACTCAAGTGAATGACTTTGAAGTTTATATGTATATAGATGTGGTTAAAGTTTTTTCTGTTTGTGTATTACTTTGAAAACTTATATATTTATTTAAAGTCCTCTATTCAGACAGTAAAGGTAATTAAAAATTTACATCATCTGTAAGTTCAAATTATATTTTTCAAAATAACAGTTTATTATTTCAGTAAAATAAGATACGTACACATTGTCCAGTAAATAATTTAATTACAGAAACAATAAATAAAATGCATTAATTTTGTACCTGTAATTAGTTAAATTAATATTTACTAAATTTAAAATTTTGCAATTCTTAGGTTTTTTTTTAAAGGTTTAGACATTTTAAGAAATAATTTAACAATGGTAGTTCTACTTAACTACTTTTATCTCAAAAGTTCATTTTACAAAGTATATTTCAATAAATGTGTTACATAAAATGATTAATAACAGAGTTAGTTATAAAAAGGTTTACTCAAAATTTGAAATTTGAAACTGATGATTTAAAAATGTGCTTGATTTTACCTTGTAGAAGAAACATATTGACTGTGATAAAAAAAATGCACAAAAATAATGCACATTGGTAAAGAAACGTTGATCAAACATAATATATTTCATAAAACCAGTGTACACAATTAAACTAAGGTTACCATTTACCTCCATTAAAATTTCATTCATAAATTGTGTAAAGTATTGAAACGAAATGGAAGTAAAAACATGTATCATAAAAACAATTGGTATGCAATTGGATGTTTTTATCAAAATCTATGTAAAAGAAAATTTGAAGTGTGACAAACATGCGGTCTTTGAGAAACGCATGTATTGCGATTTCATTGTGTAAATATTATTATTATTATTATTTTATATCTTTATTGTAATTTTTATAAAAATAACTATTAATTTTGAACGAATGGTTGAATAAATGTTAATTTAAACTTTTGTGTAATGCGTTTTGATTTTATATTCAATATATGATGTCAAGAAATGAGTTTAGTTTATGGTCCAAGTTTAAAATTAAAAAAGGCAATGGGATCATTTATAAGCTAACGTTATAATGAAATAGTTTAATTTAAATATTTTTAATTTAATGAGCCCGATTTAATTTTTGCAACAATATTGGAAGTTAAATATTAATGGTCAAATATATGTATTAAATAATTACATATTAAAGGTATACCTATAATAGTACATCATTACGGTTTTCGTCTCCCTCAATAGATCAACCGAGATTAAAATGTGTGCTAGAAAGTTAACTACTATGTATCTTTAAACTTAGAAAAATAAATACAAGTTAAATTAATTTTTCCTTATAAATACTTATCAGTCATAAGGGCATTCATTCTTCAGTAAACCAAACTTCTCACTCTCTTTTAAGTAACAGAATTTTAAGCTATAGAAAGAGGACACGTCTCATAATTCACAACATACGGGTTGGTGAAAATAATACAATGACACACTAATGCAAATGAATAGAAAATATAGAGGAAATCAGTCAGTGTTTTTTTATGCCTTACAGCTATAGGATTAGATATATGAGAATAGGACATCGGATTGAATGTCACTGTCAAGGTAAGGACGACCATGAAGAAAAGAGGTTATTATGGTGATGAATGGCGAAACCAAATAAGTCGGGGATTTTTTTTTGTAAACACGTGTTGGTACAAGGAGAAAGGTTGTTAATTTAAAATTAAAATTAAGTTTTGTTTGGTCTGTGTTTTAACATGTGTTAGGTAAATGTTTCCTTGAAACGATTTCATTTAAATTTTATTGGTAGCTTTTATGAAAGTGCTTTTTAGATTGAGAAATTACATGTTAGTTCATAAATTTTGCTTTTAAACTATTTTCAGGATATTTATAACAAAAGAAGTTTCATTAAAGGACATTATTACGATAGTATTTGGAAAGGTTGTGATTGCAGTTTTAAAACCACAACTTTAATCTTTTACTTTGGCATAAGGTAAGCATATCGAATAACCAAGATGCATTGATAAATTAAACCGTTTAAAAATTGAAAGAATTCTAATGGAGTTTGAACCCAATATTGTGTAAAAAGAAACTTTAAAAAAAAAATTTAAATATTTCAGAGAAAAATGTCAATATTTGATGCTGATAAAACAAAAAATAAAATGGTTGTTAAGTTATCAAGTCAAGTCTAGCCAAGGTAATTCCCTTGTGAGTACACACTTATCTTCAACGACTCTTGCAGTTATCAGACCCCCCCCCCCCAATATGACATAACAATTTGAATGAATGTGTAGTGTATTACATTAATCTTATCAAAATATAAAATCAATGCCCTTATATCCAGTAGAAAAAATATATTTATTCAAATAAAAAAAACCTCAAAAGTCAATTTGAAATTTAAAAGCAAAATAAAAAGATAAAGTAAACTCCCAGTCCTTCCTATTTCAATATCTATAGAATACATTTCCAGGATATAGTTACATTTCCTGTTAAGATTACTATTTATTTACTATAGTTACATTTCCAGAAAAAAAAACATTTGAAGTTATAAAAGCAACCTACAACATATCACTATATTAATCATTAAACCACAACTTGGCCGAGCTATTCATTAAAAAAAAAATACAATGCAACACTGATAAAAAAAAGATCCTCACACTACCCTCAACTTCAATACCGAGTTCACGTCAAGAACAAATTAGTTTTCTTGCGATTTCACACACCCGCAGAATTGAATGAACGAGTCCCATTTCTCTTTCTGTGATACCGCTATCGCTTACCTCTCGGTCTCCGCGCTTTGAGCCTCATTTTAATTTGCGAGGTCCATTCATTTAAAGGTCAAGAGGACATTCACGATGGAGTCACGGGTTTCTCTTTCATATTTCATGTGTCAAAGCAACGGGGTCTTTTATTCCTGCTCTTTTGCGGATGAGTCTCATCGCATGTCACCGCAGCCAGGTGAGAGGGGGACGTGCGTATATTAAAAAAGAGTATTGGCGAGCTTTTAATAACCGTATTTATATCCTATTGAGGATCAAAAGTGCGCAATAAATGTTTCTTCAAGCATTCCAGTGGCGCAAGAGTTAAGGAACTACTGTAAAAACTAAAAAAAAAAAAAAAAGATTAAACCCTCTCATTTTCTTCATGATTTTTTTATTAGAAACTACTAACTTTATAGATATAATTTTCCAGGTTTTGTTTTTTATCACATTTATTTTGGTTGTAGTAATTTTCTAGTGCCCAAAGAACTTTAGTAAAGTTGTTTTTTCTGCATTTTTAAACAGCTAACAACTCTAGAACTATACAACTTAAAAGCATGAAATCAGGCTAATTTTGTTAGTAATTTTACTTTCTTGGATTTGGTGTGCATTTAAATAACCTGTTTCAAAATTTGTTTTTCAAATTTAAAAAAAATGAGAAAAATTCATCTCAATATACCTATATTTTTATTCAATTAGAAGAATAATTTAATAAAAAGAAATAGTCTTAAATATTTGATTTACATATTTGTTTTGAAATCATTAAATAAACTGTGATCTAAGTGGAGTTTTAACTACATTAAATAACAATAAAGCATACAAATTTTTTAATAATATTTTAACAGAATTCCTCAAAGCTAGAAAATACAACGCATATATTTTACACATTTTTTAAAAAAGTTTTCAAGTGTATACGGAGTTGTTTACTTATGATACGAAGTTTAATATTATTGGATTAATTTTTGTTATTATTTACTAAATTTTTAAACAAATTGGAAAAAAAACTATCAGACGTAAACTAATAAAGACTGGTTTAATAGTATTTCACCGAGTTTTTTTAAGTTTAAAATATGAATATCCACATGTAAAAGTAAATAACGCACGTCCCCCAATAATTCCCCAATTGTTACTACCACAGAAGATTGAAACGTCGGGGTATAAATGTCGCTTGGAGCCAACAGCGGGACGAAGAATAATAAGAAAAAAAAACACTAGTGGGAATGAACACAACTCGACCTGGAGAAAAAAAAACTCAATTAATCTTGCCCACTTCATCAAGTCTGGACTTGTGAGTGACTGATAGCCCCATAGAAGGGCCGGTCGGTGTCATTGGGATAGTCAGGAGTCGGTGTTGGCAATTTGTGATTCTCATTAGCTGATCGGGCACGGATCTTTGGGAGAAGTTGGTGTCTTTATTAAGGGACCGTGATGTGTAATTGCCGTTGCGTGTTAGGTTTGAGGTGTAGGGAATTGAGAATGGAATTATAGAAAATGGATTTTTTTTCTATAGTGGAGGGAATTATTTCTTGATTACTTGTGTATATGGTGAGATCGGAAGGTAATTTTGGTGAGTTTTGTGATTGGAAAGAATTCTTTACAATGTAGTATTCGGCTTTTCACTGAATTTTTATCGAGCCAAATAAATTATTCCATTTACTCGAGAAGTTCTTTTAATGATGCTCTTTTTTCAGGTTCTTTATTCTGGGGGATATTTGTATCTGAATGGAGTTCGCCGTTTTTATCTTCAATTTTTCAACACTGTAATAATTCTTTACAAGGATAAATACACTCACAGGGATATTTGGCGTTATTGCATCTCTTTTCAACCAGTTTGATTACTTAATAGCTCATGATACGGGATAATATTGATTGGTTCTACAACGTTTTTTAAAAACAAGTATCGGTTGTTTATAGGATGATTTTTACTTAACATCTAGCTTAACTTTATACATTTAGAGGTATAAAATGAAAATATTTAAAATATTTTAACAACAATTAGCATGTATTTCATCTATTCCATTCAGTTTGAGCATATAAGTTTTCAACTTCTTTCTTTATTATCGATTCAAACACCATATTTTTTAAAAAAAAAAAAACTTATTTCTCTGTCACTATTAGATAACTTGAACTGTGTAAAATGTATTTTCAAAAAGAAAAAAATATTTTAAATACATAACCAGTCCAAAATGCCACAGAAATGACTACAGGCAGACGTCAAATGTTCTCATTAGCACACGATATTAACAGATTTGTTTGACTTTCATCAATATTACATCATCCCAATTCCAGGCAATATTGGCTAACAAGTGATTGAACTGAGAAATGACGACACATACGATTTCACATGAGACTGTTTTATGATTAAAGTATGGTAAACATAATTAGATACCCTAAAAATAAGAATGAACTAAAAGTTATGGTGATAGATCATAATTCTATTTAATGATTATCTTCCCTATACCTCTCTAAAAAATGCAAATTCTCTCCCGTCAACGCTTTATAATCCCCAACCCTAACTTTTTTTGCTACACCCAAATAACAGCAATTGATGCAATTCCCCCAAAACGACTCCTATATCCGAAACACTCGTCTCTCCTGTAGGTAGATCCAGAACTCCATACGAGTGTAATGAACCATCGCATCTATCGCGCACACACCATTGGCCATCGAACAAGCGGGAAGGGGACCCCCGGCAGTAGACAAAACCCCTCGGAAGACCACTGTTGCACGGAACAGAAAAACCGATTATTCTACATCATTGACTTCAGTTGATACTTGCCCTTCTTCATCCCATTGTGATGCAGAGAAGCCACAAGTGAGGGCACAATGTAAGGACTTTTTTTTGTGTGTGGCTCATTTTTTTTGTATCTCTTCAAAAACAACGATTCTTCGGTGAGGTTTTTGAGGCCACAAAGGAGGGATTCGGTGTGGGTCAAATTTGTCTCATGTTTCTCCAGCAGAGGGGTCTTTTGTAGGGCCCCCTGGAGTTGAGGAGATATTTATTACGATAAGGGTGATATGCGGATAATGGGTTCAGAACCGCGTGTAGTGAGTGAAATGCTATTTTTGAAGTAATTTGTGGAGAGATGATAGGTCGGGAGAATTGTTGCTTGTTTGCGTCCGTGTAAACTGAGAAGACATGAAGACGTGAATGCTTAGGAAGAATGATGCGTAATAAGAAATTTGCAAGGGTTTGGCATCGGATGTCGTATATTGTGTTTCGATAACATTGTTATTGTTACATATTAGTTGTATGCTTTGTAACAGTAGATTCTGAAGCCCCTCCCATTTTGAAAAAAAAAGCAAATATTATAATTTTTTATAAAGGTGCATTCTTTTGTTAATTTTAATGATTCTAACTTAAATAATTCGATGAATTATTTTCTACCTTTGTTTTGCTCTTATAAAATGTAGAGAAAATTTGCCTTAATATTGGGTTAAGGGTTATGAAATACATTCCAAAACATCTCCTACCCATATAGATATGATGATATATGCAATGAAAGAAGATGTTTCAAATCTCAATGAGATTGCCTTTTCACTGATAAATTTCTGTCTTCATAACCTAAATTGAGTTTGGGAAATTAATTAAAATTGAACTAGAACATTTTCCACCATAATGTGGTTAGTGCAACAACCCATTTAAGAGCACTCGAAGTTTTCCATCATCATATACGGGTAGAAGTTGTAAAAATTGGTTGTATCTCATAAGTAATTTTTTCCTGTTTTTCATTCATGGCTACTATGGAATTCTAAAATGTCCAGAAGACAGTATTTAAACAGTAGAGTAAAGATTCCTTGAAGTTTTAATTTCCAGCCTTATCTCTATGTTTTAGGGATAAAAAATGAAAGGCGAGCTCTTGTGAACTAAAATTGCCTTATTAATTACGGAATACCCATACAAAAACAGGCTTTCAGCTTTATATCTATCAATAAAAAATCTTTATGACAACAACTATATAGGACACAAATTTTCCTTTACTGAACGACATCAACCCCATACCCCCAAAAGAGAGGACGGAACCCCAATTTAGAATGCTCATGTCTAGTCTGTCTCCAGCTCACAAACAGTACCTCCCTGTCAACATGAAAGAGGCCCCGGCCCTTGTTGTCTGTTTATATTCGCTTAATTAACTGCCAACAATACCCTGTCCAGGTAGCGCTTCGGCACAAAAGTGGACTGTCTGGAGCCGGACATCTGACGGGCAGAGACCACCCTTTGGAGGATGGGA
The DNA here is from genome assembly GCA_963680715.1 of Tetragnatha montana. Lineage (NCBI taxonomy): Eukaryota > Metazoa > Arthropoda > Arachnida > Araneae > Tetragnathidae > Tetragnatha > Tetragnatha montana. The sequence goes on from OY796685.1 coordinate 35,892,388, forward strand.
GAGTTGACCCTTTCGGTTGTCCTCTATTGTGCCTGATTCGATTAGACCTCCTCGATGGGATGTTAGTATAGGAGGATGGCTGATTTAGCATCTTTAAATGAACATTTGTTTAAGTGTTGGTCGAGACGCAAGTCTGTTTGTCGGTGTCTTTTAGAATGTCATTTCTTGCTGTCCTGATTTTGGGCTTTGATTGAGTGTTCTATTAAGAAGGTATATATCAACGGTCTTTCAATTTTATTATCAGGGGCAACCTATTATCTGCATAATGAGAAAAAATTAAGCAGCTTGAAAAAAATGTCATTTACCTATTCAATATATCAGAGTTTCAATTTTGTATGTCATCTGTGTTATGCAACAAGTTACAAGTTTCTCACACTGGTGAAATTGAAACAAAAAATTATGCTTGTACGAATGACCAAGTTATTCAGTTCTTAAGAATCGTTTTCGTAAAAGTATGTAAGGTTTCATAGGTATTTTCGTATCAAATATTTGAAATAAAAGGTTTAATACTTTTATTTATTTAAAAGTTTTTATACCTAAATTTTCGGAGCAAAAAAGTATTCAATGATATTCAATATGACTGAAAGGTACTAAAACGTTTACCTATTACTATTTTGAACAGGAAAATAATTATTGTAATGGTATAATCCATTTTGATGTACCGAATTATTTTAATGCATTGGTGAATAGGAGCTCAATAAAAAGCAGGAGCTTAGTGTGCTTAACTATTATAAGCCTATAGTGGGCCAGCATTGGTGGGCCACATATGAATTAAATTGATGTCCATGGCATGAACTCTTGTTCAGATCAAAACTGAAACACTGCAGTTACAAATTTATATGCATTCATTTAGGAGAATCGTATCAAGAAATACGTTTTCGAAGTTTTTTCCCTTCCCCATCACACCAAAGAAATAGGGAAAAGTTTTTCACTGTTTGAGCTTGAAAAAAAGAAAGAAGGGGAAAGGGGCCGGGAAAGTGATTATAAGAGCAATGGAAGATTAAAAAGAAAAGACGGAGAAAAAAGTGTAAGAGATGACAAAAGAACGGAAAATTAGAGGTGCTTGGATGCAATCGTTAATGTCATCTCTAATCCTAAAACCGAAAGAGCTAATGGGTACTTTCTTCCAAAAAGCACAAAAAGGAATAAAATAAAGCCAAATAAAAGCATTGGGGAGCAAGCATAAAAAACCCAATCAGCGATTATTTTTTGTTTCAGAAAAAATACCTTTTAAGAAATCTCAACGAAAGCTTAGTAGGGTCTTATTTCTTCTCGTTACCATCCAAAGGTTTAAAAAGCTTTTGATTTCTAAATCTATTATATGTGAGATTAGTTACGTGGAGAAACATCTCTTCCAATTACTATTGTAAAAAGCGAGTTTTTAGTTATTATTAAAGTTATCTTCAATAAATCTTAAGGATTTTTCAATGAGAATGGATTTGGGATCGAATCTTTTAAAAGTCGAATTCATTTACACTTCAGCTTTTTATGGTGTTACTTTAGAATGAATAATTGGTTTTTATTTCGTAAAAGAAATTTGAAAGATAGCAGAGACCATTAGGATTATTTTGAGCCATGTTAATCAGCCCATTTTGTTTTGTCTGGAGATAGAAAGATCAGTTTAACTCTTTAATTGCAACATAATAATGTCACATAACATGAATATTTTTTCAATACAAATGATAAAAAGTGTATATTAGAGAACTATATTAAAAATTGAAGTAATTATTTTAAACCTTGGGAAATCAAAAAAGAAAAATTTCATTAAAAAGTGGGGATATCTATTTTTTTAAATGTTGAGTTTTACTTATTAAATCTTCGGTTTCAAACCGAAGTAAACATTTATTTTTTGGGGATTAAAGCTGAAATTCCATCTTCTTTATATTTTAAAATAAAAAGTTTTCCTTACCACTGAAGTTATGGTAAAACAGATAAAGCAGCCAACTTAACATTTCTGCAGTTATATGGGACTTTGAAACGGAAGATCAAGACATGTTGTCTAAGTGATTTAAAAAAAGCCTTTAAAGAAAATATTCCAAGGTAAAACGAAAATAGGAACACTATTAGAAATAAATTTTCTCCACAGGTTCTATGTTTGACATAAATGCAGTTTGTTTGTTGTAGGCATATCGTGTTCTCGAAAAAAAACCTTTTCAAAAACAGAACTTACCAAATATTTTCCATTTATAATATTTCTACCGGACACGATATCCCCTATTTATATTTAATAGTTACTACCAAAAGAAGTAAAATGTCGCATTTACAAAATATTCTCTAAATTATCAGGGCCTAAAGCAAACAATTCCCCCAGCTGTAGCATATTTTGAAACCCTAAACCAAGTGTGTCAAAATATCACCAACTTCTTCTACATATGAATCACTCTTTTAAGATCTTTGAAATTACAGAAAATTATGGGGATGCTTGCTGCCGGAGAGATATGTGATCTCTCCAAAGTGCAGCTCGTTTTCAAATTATGTGTCTCGCAACATGTTTCTCTTGTTTGGTGAAGGTTGCCATTTTCTTTCAGTGCTCGTTCCTTGGCATCGAGAAAAAGGTTTGTTACCAGTTTTCATCTTTGAAATAACATGTGTATAAAAGAGGGGTATATAGAAATTATAAATGATTTTTAAAGATTATATGAGGAAAAGTTAATTTTTTAAAGAATAAAATGTATTTTTGTATGACAATATGATATTTTTTACTAAAGCATAAATATAAAACGTTATAGAGATTATGCATTAAAAACTATGTCTTTTTTAAACGCTTTTATTAGACTTGTTTAAACTGTAGTAATTGGAATTAGTTAACAAAAACTTTTGAAAAAATAAAATGAAAAGGAATATCGTCACTTAAAAACCATAGAGTAAAATAACTATAAATCTCTCCAAGTAGGTTTATGTTCTGAACCGTTTATTTTAAGTGATCTGGTGACCAATTTGAATTGAAGATTTATGCATAACATATATAATGGCTAAAAATTGAATCCAGCCCATGCGAGGATATACTTTTTATTATGCACTACTATCTAAAAAAGGAAAATTCGGATCTTATTGATCATTATAACTATTCATTTTATTTAAATTTCTTTAAAATTATATATAGAGACGCTCCAATTTCAATAAATCCAGTGTAACATACAATTATTCAAGTAAAAAAAAAGTCTCATACCCATAATTACCTCATACCCATAATTAAATTATGGGTTTTATAATTAATTATAATTAATTAATTATAAAACCCATAATTTTAGTCCATAAAAATAGAGAACGACAAATATAATATTATTTTTGTGTATTAATATGGTGATTTATTAAACCTAAAGAAAAATTAAATAAATTATTTTAAGAGCGTTTTTCTTTTAGAATACATGTTTAAGAGAAATACAGTTAAAAGCAAAATGTTTTTATTAAAATAAAAGTTAACTGTAATTCAAGATATTTTTAAAATGAATTAATAAATACATTTATTTTTCGTGCCGCAGGAAAAGGTGGGTTATTGATATACGTATAATATCCTTTCACTTCATCTCACCATCTCTAGAAGGTAACAGGATTACGGATTGGTTACATATATTTTCTGGTCTGTGTGCTTGAAGGTACCAGGATTTGAATAATAAAATGACTCTCAGTAAGGGGAAACAAATGCTTCTTCGTCTTCATAAGATAAGATTTTGAACGAAATAAAACGAAAACTTGGCGAAGACTGTTGGCGACAAAGCAAGAGGGTTACGTGAAGGAAAAGAGCCGCATCCCTGTCTCTGATTGCAGGTTCGGATTTGCTTTTCCCTGCAATATTCGCATCAGGCAAACCTGCTCGCTGGAACGTGGGGAGCACGCATTATCATTTAACTGCGACATGACTCACGCACCGCATGCAACGGGAGTCTCATTGTTTTCAGAGAGTATAATATGGGAAGATATATGGTTAGGAGTATAGAGATTTTGTACAAATAAGTTTGGGGTTATATTCGTCGGAAATTTTTTATCTTCTGTGATGTAATTGTATTTTTACTACGATCGAGACAGTTTGTATGTAGGAAAGGTCTAAATTTATTAGATTTTTAACGATAAAATGTTAAAAATGTTTTTGATAAAATGTAATGTAAGATCTGAGTGCAATATAATTACTGCTTAAATTATATTTTGTTCAGTTTTAGATAAATGTTGAATCTCTATTTATATTTGTCCTAAAAATTAAAATCTTGTAAATTGCGCTCATAAAGGAAAATAATATCTAGGGGGAAATACTAATTTATTATGATATTTCATTTTAGCTAAAAACACAAAGCAAGTTCTCGAACTCTTATTGGGTTACAATTTTTTTCCTGTAAAAACCTTTAAAAAATCCTAGTAAAGTAAAGTATAATAACTTTCTATACCAAAATTATTTTTAAGGTATAAGTCTTTCAATGTAATTTATAAAATATTTTCATACAAAAATATGCGTTATATATTTATTATTTCTCTAAGTATCACTGCTCAAACTTTAAATGCTTGTAAAATACAGTTTTTTAAAGTAGTTTTTAAAATTTCAGATATGTTTTTTAAAAATCTTTAAAAATACAAACTAAACAATAAAGCTTTTAATAATCATATAATTCAAATATAAAACTATTATTGCAAGAACGATTTTTCTGCAAAGATTTTTTCCAATGGCATAACAGTAAAGCAGTAAAAGAACGTGTCACAAACGAAAAAAAAATACTAGAATTTATTCTCAATATCGAGATTTAAAACAAACTGTATCCATCTATGTTCTTTTGTTTTTGTTTACAGTTTAAACTTTTAAATTATTTTTCTTTTTCTATTGTAATTTACATTTGTACTTCAACTGCATACATCTGTAAACCTCATGTTCTACTGTGTGGGGCATTAGGAGTTGTGCAATAAATTTTAAGTAAAAATATTCTATGTACTACTACTGTTTTACTGTTCATTGACTATATTTTACTGACTGCTTTATTTTCTTGAACACATGTTCAACACGAAAAATCTCTCCACACAGCAAAGACAGAGCCCCACCAAATCCCTCCACTTCACAACAACACCCTGCTCGCCAAATCACGGCCAGCTCAAACGCGGGGCGCATCAGGGGCTATTATGACATGATGCATACGGCGACGGTGAGTAAATGGTCGGGGCGCAGCCGCCCGTTCCCAGGCCAGGGGGGTCTTTTAAATTCACACCGCCCCCGATCGCGAGGGGGGTGAATCTATTAAGCGGGCGGCAATTGAATTCTGTCAACATGCAGCCGCTTATTAGGAGACCGGTCTCATGTGTCTAATCAATGGCTCGTGACAAGGTTTCCCTCGCCAACACTGATCGCCAATGGGTGGGTTTGTAACACGGAGGGATTTGTAAGTGATGGCCGAGAGTGCAGTAAGTGGGGAGTATATACTTCATAGGAAATTTGCATTTTGTGTCTGTTTTATTAGTTGTTGTGGTACAGAATGACTCGGAAAAACGTTCAAAAAGAAGAAAAATAGAAAAAAAAATGGGGTAGAATGGGAACAAGAAATGGTAATGAGTGAAATGGGGAGAATGGGGTAGTGAGAAACATACCTTGTTAATTCTCATAAACATATTTTGTTAATTCTCATCCAGGCATTTATTTAAAGTTATTTCATTTGTTTCATCAATTTAAATATTTTGTTTTCCCACCAAAATTTTATAAAAAAAAACATACTCATGTTATTCCTATTAGTAAATCTAATGATTACAATTCTTCTCGTATCTTAAAGTTTTAAACTTCTTGATACAATATACATCCTTATAATTTTTTGTCATCAATTTGAATTCTTATTTATTTTTATGAAAACCAAACGAAGATGATTAAAGTAAGATATTAAATTTACGTTACTTTAAAATATAACAACAACAATGCGTTACTTTAAAATATCTAGAATTTTTTTTTTAGAAATTGGTCTTGCTTAAAAAGCAAATTACTTTTCTAGACATGCCTTTAGTTATTCACAAGTCTATATATCATTGTTTCTCCCGATAAAGATAAAAGGTAAATTTAAAATATAATGTTAGTACTGAATTTCCAAATTTTTAAAGCAGCAAAACATTTGCAACATTTAATAAACCAATTGATTTAAATTCTTATTTGTCGTTAAAAATATAAATAAAACCTTATAAACATATTGTAAAAAAGACGGAAGGAAAGTCATTTTATAGATAACTTTCAAAACATGCTTATCAAATGATACAACAAATTCTGAAACCTTCAAAGACTAAATCATAAAGTTACTTACAAATGGAAAAACCAATTTATCCTTGAATTATATTCGGTGAATTAGAAACTATTACAAAACGCAGTATTCACAGTATAAAGTAAGAATGTTATATATAGATATTTGGAAGAAAGTTGAGGTAATTCACAAATGAAATGTATATTTTTTAAAGTTTATTTTATATAAGAAGAGGAATTACAATTTAATTCATTCAACACTTGAGACATTGAAATAAAATATAAAAGATAGTTATCAATTATATCACATGTTATAAAAACAGAACTTTATAAAAAGATAACAAACTATGTGATAGGTTAGAAGACATAGTCAAAATAGAATACCTTGAATATACCTATATCATAGGAAAGAGGTTTTTCATCGAAAAATGTATTAAATAAGAAAAGGAGGAAAAAGTCACTAAAATTATGAAAATGAGGAAACCTAAGACGAAAAGTTTATAGAGAAGAAAGGACTCGGCCCGAGTTATGGAAAATATTCCAGTAGAAAGGAATGGGTGATACCGCGTATCACAGTAGGAAGATTTCAGATAAGGCGCCAAAAAGAGGGTATTTATGCAGATAAGATTACAATTTTTTAATAAAATGGCTGAATTTTGGTCAAAATTCTAGAAAAAAATAACATTTCTTCAGTTCATACTGCTAAGTTAATCAACTATTATTTCCAAAATTACTCAGCGATGAATAACTTTGAGAGCAGAGCTTTCAGCAATATAGATAAAAACAAGCCTAAGAATATTTCAAGCATTTCCGCTTCTGATAATGTGGTTTGTCAGTGTTTTCAATCCTTAAGTTGTTTTAATGACATCAAGGTATCGAATAAAATTGATTTGTCAGTTTTAAGAAGAAAATAAGCCCAAAAATCAAGTTTTTATTAAATTACTAAAAGGATGTAATTTTTATTACATAAGCATTAAACTTTTACTGGAACAACATAATTCTGTTTAGAATACAGAACAACAATTGAAAAGTTGCAAAATCTATTAAAATAGTTTATAAAATTTGTTGGATTTATTTATTTTCTTTTTAAAACTTTAAATTTAAACAAAAAGTTTAAATTTACATTATCAATAAAAAAACCTGCGCATGGAGCTATTTGTTAAAATTTGATGCCTAATATCTCTAAATTCCACTTAAATCAAGGGGATTTATCTTTGCCTATAGGCAGTGTTATTCCTAAGATTTTTTTGGAGAAGTAAAAATACTCCTCGACTTTTTTAGGAGGAGTGAAATTGAATTGTGAGGAGTGAAATACGGAAATAGCATGAACTACATATACAGAGACACGAAAAAAAACCGTAATCAAACTCCCTAAGCATCAGAACAATAAATGAAAAAAAAATACTATGGCTGTATGAAAACACAATTAAAAAGTATGATAATTAGGGTGCCGTGGCTTTTGGCAATCGGCTTTGGCCAGAAGTCGGGCGAAAATGTCTCCGCTTAGATCAGTTGGTGTTTTGAGTAGAAAAATATTATTTGTTGATTTCGGTGGGGCACGCAGTGCATTTTTTAAGCTAAACCTTTGTGAAAAATTCAAAGAGTGAAAATACTCCTGGCTGGTTTTTTAAAGAGTATTTCCGATTTTCAAGGAGTGAAATACTCTCTCAGAGGAGTTAAAAATATCTCTGCCTATAGGGGTATAATTATTTTAAGTTATAAAGTAGTTTTAAATTAAGTAGTTTAAGTAAATTCCTCAAACCAAGATAGTGAGAAAAGTACATACATTGGGCTTGCAATATTTTTAAACATGAAATCATGTTTGAATCACTGAATTTTTAAAAGCATGAAATTCTTCATTTACAGCAATTAAAACTGTTATTCATCAGTATCAATAACTGCATTAACTTTGTTTATGATTTTAATCAAAAGATTAACATCATCGACATCGCCAAACGCGGCGTTGGAGCCCACAACCTCCCCCACCCGGGATCATCATTCCGTGAAATGTACCCAAAGTGGTGTCGCGTGCAAGAGCTGATGCACGTGGAGCCGTTCACACAGGGGCAGACCACCCTGCTCTTAACTCCCACTGCCACACGACGCGATGCGGGATGATACCCGGGTGGAGATGGCTTTGACGAGTGGGCCGAAAACCTGTGGTGCATTTGGATTAGACTGGTGGGAGCACAGGATATCTGGAATAAGCTTGGAGCATTGGTATCGTGAAGCTTGTAAAGGGGGAATGAGTCGGTTATGATATGATACATATAGTTTGCTTTCAAAAAATTTACAAGGTTGCATATACATACTCTCATCTATAATAATAATTTAGTATAAATTTATTGACAAAATATCAAAATAATATTGGTTATATGATTGAAAAATCCCTTTTTGTTCATTATGATTCGTAGAGAAGATCGAGATTGGTGGAAAAGAATGTAAGTACCCGTCTTTAAGAGGATTTTTAAAATATTATATTATCAATGATTTCTGTAGATGTCTTTGAACTATGTTTTGTGAACAACTAATAGACACCGTTTTATAAAACTAAGTAAGATTAATAAATAAGATAAGAAACCATTACTGCTACTGCTATTTTTCATTATTAAAAAAAACAAATTTGTTACATCAATTTTCATCTATACAAGTATATTTTTTAATTTTTCCTTACTAAAATATCTCCCAGTTTTAAGGTTTCATTTTCATTTGTAAGTAGATGGATTTATTTTGATGATTGATTTACGAGAGATAAGAAAAAAAATAATTTTGATACGTTTCAAATGGATACAGGAAAATTTCACCATGAAAGTGAAAACATCACTGAAGGGTAGATGGAAATTAGACATTGAACAACGTCAACAGCTCTATTTTTGATGATTTTGAAACATTATTAACAATAAACATTACCCAAAAGGAGACAAAAAATAAAATTTTCATTTAATAAATGTTTCATGAATCCTCGGAATATAAATATTTATAAGACACAGTATAAGGAAATAAATTGACCTTTAATAAGATCACACATTAAGATGGGAAGAAAGACAGATGAAAAATTAAATGTCTTTCATTAGACAAAAAAGATTAATCGTTTCGTAATTTTATCACGTCTTTGTTGCAATGATAAGGCGAACATCTTAAAACTGGATTCCCAGCTCAATGCTAATTAAGCAGTCACACTTCCTGATTTCATTCCGATAAAATCTTTTTCATCGGAGAAACCAACCACAGCACGTGAAAATTCAATTCCCTGTCAAACCTGACACGGTAAACACTTCCTGAACAGGGAAAATGGGAAACATCCCGCTCAGAAATTCTTCCGCACCCCTCCAAAAAACATACCCCCGAGTCTGAATTTCAAATTCTCAATAGAACAATAAAAGAAACGAGAGTGACGTCATCAGAGCGAACGAAAACCTTGGGCGTCTCGCTGAATGAATGAGGAATAATTCCTTTGACCTTCGCACTATTTTATTGCGCGTGGTGGATTTCTTCATATGATGGATGAGCACCGCCGCGCTGTCGTCAAGGCGATTTCCATCCTGTGGCAGTGATAGGATGAAAAAACTGCGCGAATTCCATGTCATTCAAAATCAATTGTAGTTTCGCAATGGGATCTTTTTTTCGCTCTTCTTTCTGCGGTCCCCCCAGACACAATTTAGGGTAGGGTTCGTACATCGAGTCATTATATTGATAGAGGGCTCTTCGGATACGTGCATTATAGTAACTGTGGCCATGGCGGGTTGATGCACACGGTGACAAAATTGCTTTCTTGGCGTTTGGTATCCAAAGTCCGTCAGAAAACCAGCAGCACAAACTCGCGCAAAGTCATTGCAAACTAAACGAACAACGAACAAGGCCAGGGAAGTTCGAAATTGTGACGTATGATAGATGCTCTGACGTAACGATAGATAACTCTTTCTCAAAAACTGAACTTCACACTGAAATCTTTCATATTCTACGTATATTTACGGATCCTACTCGGTAAGATTCTGAAGGACCAATTGGAGCCTACCGCAGGGTGACTGCATGGTAAAATTAGAAGGAATTTTATTCTACTGGCAAACCAATCTGGCAAATATTGCATCTTACCGAGTAGCATCTGTAAATATGGGGATTTAGGAAGTTGTTAGTTTGAAGTTGAGTTGCTGGCAAAGAGCAATCTATTTTGTAGTCAGGTCGTCTATCATGGGTGACAATTTCGAACTTCTCTTTGTCTTATTTTTCTAGTTGGCCGTGGCCAAAAACATATTTTTTCTGTAAATACTGGTGGAAATTAATCGAATCAAGGTTGAATCAAATTAGAAACGTTCATATCGTCTAATGCAGTTTTTTCCAACCTTTTTCGGTCCATGCCCCACCAAAGCCTTTCTAAATTTTCCATGCCCACATGTCCTTTATTTTTTTTCGGAAATCCTTCTTGAAAAGTAAATAAAACTTGTTGGTCCATGCCCCCACTTGGGGGGGCAATTTGGTTAAAAATTTTCAAATTGCCCCCCGGCAAATCGCCCCACGTTAGGAAACACAGGTCTAATGTGTAGCATTTTCACTGACACTCGATTCTTACCAATTAATGACAATGAATGAACTAGTTAGAAGACGTTCATTTTGAAATCCTGGTGTTTATTAAAATCGATGCAAATAAAAAACCAACTTGGATGGAGAAATTATTTTTGCTAAATAATTTCACACAGTTTTCTCTCATGTATGAAATAGTCCATCCCTTTTCCAATCCCTAATTTAAAAAAAGACAGGTAAGATTTTTGTACTCCTAAATCCATCCGACTATGGGACTTACAATGTCCACTGATTTCAACTTGCCACTCAGGGTTTCCCTGTCCGAAGCTCTCTCTATACATAAAACATCTACATATTCCAGGTTCTTTCTGAGTTCCGCGAGTCCTAATGGATGGATCCGAAAGGATTATGGACTGTGGGTCGCAAGTTTCGATTCGTCGCAGTTTAGGGCGAACAAGGATACGTTGAGGGATATTTATCACTTTATAAAGCATCCATGGTTCGTGGATGAAGGGGGATGACTTCCACACAAAGGGTTCAAAAAACGAGCAGATAAAAAGTCCCTTCTTTATGAATAGGGTGAAATATGACGATCATCTTCATTGCATATTCTCTTTCGTATTGTGTTTTGAATTTCATCGGGTCATGTTCGTTCAGTTTTCATGAAAAAGAAAAATGTTTTGAATTGACAAAAGCGGTAAGTGTAAAAAAAAAATCAAATAGTACTTCAAAACGGCATTTTAAAGATTTAGCTGATTTCAAGTTATTGGACGATTTTAATCAACATTCTTATAATAATACTGCAACGAAACTTGACCTTGAAGAAACAAGTTGAGAGCATATAAGAAACGTAGTTCCTATTGCGGTGTCTGAATTTTGAGTGAAATTAAGAACTTTAATATAGAAATATGATTAGTTTGTTAAACCCATGTTACGTTTTATAGCGTCTTTTTATCACGATCTGTGTACCGAAATTCCTCCTAACAACCCAACAGCTTTCTGTTTACTCAGTTTTCCATCCGCGTTGTGATGTCATCGGGTCAAGAAACATATTGCAACAAAGTATAGAGTAGCTTTCAAAACAACTTTGATGGATGGATAAATTAATTTATTGTAGGATGTTGTTTTAAAAATACTTCTATAGGCTTCCTTTTAAATTATTCTTATGTAAATTTAAAAAAGTGCAACTTAGGGGGATTCAAAGCTTAAAGGTTAGTAGCAAAATAGTTCGAAGTAAAAGAGTAAAATTGATTCACAACTTAAATAGATAGTTTTATTGACCAAAATAATCCTTGAATGTTATACCTACATGGTTTCGACTTAAAGATTATCAAATCATCCAAGTTTCATTATACTAAGAACTAAGAAATGACATTTTTTTTCAGAGAAATTCACAAGATTTTTCATACTAAGTCTTCAATTCAATCCACCTCTTTATTACAATCTATGTTTTCACAAATTTGAGTTTGATTCATATCATTCCCAATAGAAAATACCGGGAACAGATTGCGGTTTTATAATATTTTACGGATAATCTTTAAAAACAACGGCTTAGTTTAGGTTAAAATTTGATTAGGTAAAGTGCTTTCAATTTGGTTAAAAATTTCAAATAAGTGATCTGGTGCAAAACAAATAAATATCATACCTGAATGTTTTTTCTTTGAATTTCAATAGGTCTTTGATGAAGGAACGCAAAAATCAAAGATCTGCCAGCTAGTTCTTACAGGAAAGATCGTCATTAAGTTGCATGATCTGTGTTTTGGGAGAAAGAACTTTTTGACCAAGGAGAGGGAAGTGGGGTTGAACATTACGTAATAAATCCAAGTTTACTTTGAAGAATAATATACGGGTAAGTATAAAATTTTGTATAATTTATGAAGTTATTTATGAAATTTTAGGATGATAACAAGACTTTCAGATCCAAAAAAAAAGTTAAAATTAAGTTTTAATTACTTTAGCTTCAGATTTTTAGGTATTTTTTTGATGAAGATTCATTTTTGAGCAATTAGATGATCAGTGCAAAGTAGAAAAAAATATAAAATTGTAAAGCTCCTGAATAAAACATTGCAGTGAACATTGCGGGCGAACGGGTGGGGATTGAAAGATGCTTTTGGTGTCATTTTTCATGGTTTAGAGTATGTTTGAAAACTGTCATTGACTATTTTTCACTAACTTGACTTACTTGAGCTTCAAGAAGAATCAGCGGGCAAAAACATTAAATTTTAAAATATAAACTATTAAAATCCCTAATCTACAGGGTGGTCATGAAATAACAAAATTACTTTAAATTTTTTTTAGACTGAACTATTGAGTAAAAAAAATCTGAAATTTTGAAGAGGGCATTTTGAAGAAATAGGATTTTTTTTAAATAAAAAAAAACTTTAGTGCATTTCCTTTTCAGAGATGTCGCTTTACCTAAAATGATTTTTTTTGTTTTTGAACCGTCACCAGAAGTATAAAAAATAAAAGTTTAATCAAACTATCAATGTATTTTAACTATCCCTGAGAAAGTGTGCAATTTTATTGAGCAAAGCGTAGGTCCTTTAAGATTTCTGGTGACGGTCCGAAATCCAAGGCAAAAATTTAGGTAAAGCGCAACTTATAAGGGGAAAATGAACTAAAGTTTTATTTGTTTCAAAAAAAAAAAAAAAAAAATTCCCATCCCTTCAAAATGCCCTCTTTAAAATTTCAGAATTTTTTTACTAATAGTTTCTTCTGTAGAGAATTTTAAGTTGGGTCGTTATTTTATGACCCCCCTGTACTTACCCGCTACAACCATTTTACCCCACCTTACCCCACTACTACAACGATGTGTGTTAATCACATTTTACCCCTTAAAAATGTTGAATGACCCTGTATTCTTTCGTCAAGAATTTGCTACAAGGTTGGTTGGTGTTACATAATATATTTGGTATGTGTGCTTGATCTCAAGGATCCGCTTATACACCTTCGTCAAGTAAGACAGACACAACAGAATTTTTACTGACACAAAGAAGGAAAATACACCCAGGGGCGAGGTGAGAATCGAACTCACGACGGAGCAGTGCGCAGACTGCTGGCGTGAAAGGCAGAGAGCAAACCGAACAGGCCATCCGTCCCCTTGCTGCAAGGACATTTTAAGGAATAAAAGAATCACACAAGCATCACAGCTTCAGGGTCAATACACTTTACCACGACTAAAACTAAAACCCCAAAAAACTAAAACCCCAAATCAGTCAGTGTGATCCCATTGAAGTTGACAGTGACTAAGGAAGATCGTGAGAAAGTAGCAGATGTGTCGAGGCAGGGTGTGAGCAAATATATCCATTAGAGATAGCCAACATCAACCCATTACTCTCGGACATGGATCGCAGCAATAAGTAATCGAGAAATCGATTGTTTAAGTGCTAAGATCGCATTTCTTGCAGTTATGGTGGGGCCCTCGACAAACAAGGACAATCTGCTTGAAACGAAGAGGTGGAGTATCGTGGACTGTGCGTTGTCTGTGAGAACTAACAGACAGCGGTGTCGTCTGAAAGAATCTTTTAAGAAAAAGTGAAGTAAGAATGTGAAATTTTTATTGAATATTTTTTTTGAGGATTGGTTACATAGGTTTTACTGTTTTTACACTTAAGGAAACCTCTAAAAAGTATTCGTTTAGATTTATTTTTACTAGTAGAACTGTGGTGTTATCCTAGTACAGTAAAATGAGCTACTATCGCAAATTTAAAATGTGAAAAGTGGTTCCCTATTGGTGCTTCAGGGACCCCTGGGGGTAAGTGTGGATTTTTCCCCCATTTTACACTTAAACACTGATATGCGTTAGAGGTCTCCAAAGCATAGCAAATAAGGGACCTTTATAGAATTTGAAAAGTGTTGAATTCTAGAACAAAAAACCTTTTCAGAATTTCAAGATATTATTATACCATTACACCTAGTTTGACATACTACATTAATTATTAATTAAATTTAAAATCGAGGTCTGAGACGCCGGACTCTCATCAGGGGGTTCGTCCAACGTCTACAATAATTAATGTAGTATGTCTTACTGTTATTATCTTTTTCCAAGCTGCACAAGCGCTGGAATTGGATCAATACAATTATTGTAAATTTTGATTCTGTTAAAATCTTGGGTTAATTTTAGAAATCTTCTTGTATTTATTACACCTAGTATAATAGGAACCTTCTTTATAACAATAAAATATACAAACAATAAATTATTAACAATTACACTTTTTTCACGTTTATTGTTGGTGTAAATATGCACAACAATGAAGCACTTAATTCGTTTGTTGAGCAGAATACATTGTTATGCGAATATTCTTGAAATTATTTTTCTTTGATTTACATCTTGGAGAGATACATCTTGGTTTAGGTTTACTCGACATGTAGGATACTATTTTTGACTAAGTGCAGGGGAGGTCAAAAATAGTAACCTAAAATAAATTTGTGCGTCATATCCAGCATTTTGGATTAGGAAAAATAGATGGTAAGTAATAACCTAGCATTTTTGAACATTAATTTAAAAAATTAAGTAATTAGCAATAGTAATAGTAATATACTATAGGTGGGGGAAAATTGACCCGTGATATTTTTAAATGTTACCCGTGTTCCTGATGATTTTCTAGGTATCCGGCCCTCTGTTTTTATTATGAGAATGTTATGGGGAATATGAGATCATCCAATACTTTAAATCGTTAGTGAATTTTTGAATGCGTGTAGTTTTTAAGTAACTGCTTTAATAATAATACAAATCTTTTTATTTCCTATTTAAATGACGAAAAAACATTCATGGAACAGGCATTTGATAAAAAAAAATTAAGGGGGTAGGCTCACGTTTCAGAATCTGTATCTCCGTAATGTTAAAAATGGGCATTTTAAGGAACATTTATAAAAAAATCGATTGAGTGAAATATTTCAATTTTTTTACTGAATATTCCTTAAACTATATTACATACTTTGACCAGAGTTTGTTTTATTCTGATGCCTAGTTATTTTTTTAAAAAATGTTATCTGCATGCCTCTGTGATTTTTTTTAAAAACACTAAAATTTCGCTATATTTATAGCCATAAGTTAAGTTCAAATGTTTTGTTTGAAAAAATCCTTGGTCAAAGTATGTATTAGTGTATCAATAATAAGTGTACAAAATTTCAAGTAATTCTATTCAGTAGTTAAAGAGAAAATGTTCCTTATAGAGCAAAAAATACAGTTTGGAGAAAAATGGATTTTTGTAAAAAAAAACGCGCTTTGACAGAGGAGGGAAGCTATTTTCAAAAATAATTAAAAATACTTCCACAACTTGTAGAAACATAATTTTTACATCATTGGAAGCGTTAGAATTCATATTTTAAGAAAATATAAAAACTGAAAAATGGATTTTTTGTTCGAAAAACGTGAGCCTACCCCCTTAAGATATCCATTTCAACAGTTGTAATAAGGGTTAAAATGTCTTAAAATTCAATTTAGACCATAACCATACTTTCTACTTTCTTAAGTAAGGTGCCGTTTGAAAAAAATCCTAAAGAACTTTGACTAAAAAGCTTGGGAACCACTGGAATAAGGTTAAGATCCAGTGGCAACAGTTGCACCAAGAGAGAAAAGACTCGAATCACATTTTACTCGATCTAATCTTTCCAAAAAAGCCTCGGGGTCTTCCATTTCTCTCTTTTGAGCGGCCTTCTTCTATATTCGAGCTCTAAAGCGACAGTTCCTCAGATGACACATCTCGGCTTGAAAAGAACGAAATGAAGTTGTCCGATGTACATCACACCTGAAATAGAGCAATCAAACAGTTGATGAATACGCATTAAAAAAAGAAATCAAATCACTCATTGTAATAGAGGTTGGGGCGAAAATGGGAAAGCTGTGTGTATGCATACATTGTATTACATTCGAGGAGGCAGAGTTGTTGCTGTTTGGAAGAGTAATAGAGGGGGGATTTGGATTGTTATATATTTAGATTTGTGTTATGATGAGTGATGTGTTATGCTGGGGTTGAAAATAGGCACAATGTAACCTTTTTGTTAAGTAGTTGTAAGAGGTTAGTAAAATGTAATAGGACTATTTGCTCCTTTGAAGGAATTTAGGATGGAAGAAATGCTTTGAAATGAAATGCCAGGTACTACCTGAACTTCAGTCAAAAAGTGAAAGGTACTCGGTGAAATGTACTGGTAGACGAATATATTTACATTTATGATTCAATAATAAAGAAAATCTTAATATAAAAGATAATTTCAAAGTTTATTGTTATCAATCTGCGACTAATCAATATTTTTATTGGTCACATGTTGCATCACTCCGTTTTGTATTAAATGGATATTTTTATCATCAAATAAGTCTAAAATTGTTCCTCTTCATAAATGTAAAAGTCTTAGAAAAAGTAAAAAGGTCTTATAATTTCAACTATTGACATTCAAAGATTTGAATGAACTTGATTTGAAGATTTGAATGATAAAACAATGAACCAAGAACATAATGATAGAAATTGTGATTATTTTCCCTAACAAGAATTAAAAACATCTTTGTTAGATATTTGGATAAAATTTATGGTGTTTTAATCTAGGAATGTTTATATTGTATGCTCTTTATTTCAGTTACATATATTAATTTGATTTCAGATGAAGCTGAAGACAGCAAAGTTGTGAAATTTCATTCCAAAATGTTAGTAATCAATTTTAATCTGAATCTTATTTTATTGTAAATACACGAATATGTCCAGGTATACGTTAATATTAACGTAAATTTAACTTTTTACGTATTAAACGTACAAGAGCTTGGTAAATCTTATTCTTTCAATTACTATAAAACTTAGTTGTAGGGGGATTTACACCATTTACTATTATGGATAGATAAGTTGTTTCTGAAATAGCTATCAGAAGAAAATTTGTGACGTCTTACATAACACTTATAAACATCTTTATAATTCCACATGCGTCTGAAACTTCTCCTTGTATTCAAAAAACGAACAAACTCTCTCGTACCACTTGATTTGATATCCTTTTAACTTCCTCAATTTTACTCCATACCATACTATGGAAACATATAAAACACACACAACTCTGGGTCTATGGGTAGAAAACGGAGTTTTATTTTTCTTTTAATTAAAGTTTCTTTATCAATTTCAGTAATACATCATGGGCGCTAAACACGTGAACATTTATACGAATCTATTTGTACGAACAAGTGAAAAAATGGGTAGCAGTGTAAAAAACTCTCAAAACACGTGTTGACACAGCAACTGTTGGGAGGGGGGAGCATCCTCCCCTCCCATCCCCAAGAAAAACCACCACAGGAAGAACAAAGCGCTTAAATTCGGCGACGAACCTGTCCATTAGGTTCAGCAGGGTGCCTCCAAATTGAGGACAAACATAAAGCCACGGACCTGTTTCATTCAACGCATTGTGTTGTTATTGTACCTAATGGACAACGGTTCAAAAGGATCTCATGGCTCGGTGATAGATGATGCCGGTTTGACACCAGAAATAATCCATCTGCGTTAAGACAGATCGCACCAAGAGTTGCGTAACGACCGCGTCGCTGTGGTCTCGAACGGAACTGTTTGTTCTTTTATTTGGGACCCGGAGGTGAGGTCCCTTCGGACATTAATCAATCGGACTGCGGGCTAACAGGCCTGAAATGCACTGCGAATGTCTGTTGATCCGTTTTTGAATGAACTCCATTCAATAAGCTGGGTCTTCAGTGAGCGATTATTATTTATGCCGGAGAATCCTGTTGACGAGTTGTCAGACAGAGCACCAATCTTTTAGTTCGCTAACTCTGACTCTCGGGTTGTGTTAGGTTAAACCGCAGATTTCGTGGTGTTAAGATTTTGGGAATGTCAGTAGTGTTTGGTTCGGGGTGAAGATTAAAATAGTTCTTGGCTCATTGTTTCAGAATGATGATGGATCGCTGTCATCTGGATGTCTTTGGGATGTAGTTCAATCTCCGGGAGAATGGGTATATTGCTGTCGGCGGTACGTGTGTCAGTTCTTTCGAAAATAACCAACGTAATTTGGATCAATTTTCTATGGAGTTCTATTAAAAAAAAGGAAGGACGGAGAAAATGACCTGAAGAATAAACTTCTATAAAAATACATTGTGGTCATATGTCAAAACAGTAATTCTGGGAGTAATTGTGAATTTGACCAGCTGTAAAACATTAATTTAATGATAAAATAAATTTAACATTAATTTCATACATATTAAATAAATGCTGGAAGCTGGAAAGTCACCCGCAACAGTTCTTAAACGCTATTAAAAGAAAACTTTCGAAGAAATATTGTGCTTAAGTTGCCCCTTACTTTTTGATGAAAATTACCATAGTTACTCAGTAAAGTCCTTTAGCAACATAAATTATGATTATTCCGAAAGAATTTAATTATTTTTTTTTTAATTCGTAAAAGAGATGTACTCTGATGTTTTCTCGTAAAAGAATAAAAAAATGATGTAATTTTGATATCAAATGAAATTATAATTTTATGTTGGAGTATTTAATGCTTGTACTCGGTGAAATTTTTACTTAATAAATTTTAACTATCATCCATATTTACTCTTAAAACTTCACGTTTCTTTTACTTTAAGGGGACTCAGTACCAAAAAATTTTTTTCCTCTATATTTGGGATTTTTCTTTCTTTAAGAGTGCTAAATTATCTATTGCTACCTTATATTACAATATTAAGCAGAAAATCATCAAAAAAAATTTATTTTTTGAAAAATTAAACAAAATGTCCAAAATTTTACATAATTTCAAAATGCTACTCCTCCGTTATTTTTAATTTTTTCTCATTCTGTTTTCACTAATACGTACTTTATATTATGTGTTATAATTCTATGAGGGGGATTAAGGATATTCGTAGTAGTTTTTAAGAAAAAAAATTTTTTTGGTGTTTCTTCTTCAAAAACGAGAAAATCTTAAGATATATTTGCTTTATTATGAAGTGTAAAAAATAACTCGGGCCAAAAATGCATAATTTCGCAAGTTACATTTAATATAACTACCCTATAGAACATAAATATCAAGTTTCATACCATTTGGTCTAATAGGAAAAAAGCTTTAGGGATTTGAATCTAATAAAACCATGTTTTGAGAAAAACCAATTCAAAAATTTCAAAACAATGAAAACAATTTTAAACACTAAAATAACGCCTCAATTATTTTTTTACTCTTTCTTATGATGCTTATTAACATTATTAAACATTAAAATGTACTGTTTTAATTAATATTTTTGAAATTTAAGCGAGAAGGAGATAAATATGAGTAACGGGAAAAAATGTATTTTTTTCTTCAAAAATTAATTTTCGGAACGTAACGCACAAATAATGTTAGTTACTTTATAACAGATAAATAAATTAATATAAAACACTTAAATAGGTGTCAAAATTGAATTATTTTTAAAAATACGCGAAAAATATGATATTTTCAGATTGCAACTGATGAAAAAAGTTCAAAAGTATAAAACAAGCGCTACATGTTTCTAAACAAGCATAAATTGTGATTAAAGTAACCACAAACAATTTTGATTCAGTTTATAAAAAAATATGTGTTATTAAACCATATAAACTGATATAAACTAAAAATTTCGAAACCAAAACTAAAAAAAAAAGCTAAAAGTGCTTTTGAAAAACCCATTTTTTTTAAACTTAGAATAAACCAATCGGTTTGAAATTTTGGATAATTAATTTTAGGAGTATAAACTATATTAATAACCAAAAATCTCAAAATCGATATTTCGGCCAAATTTTGGTACTGAGTCCCCTTAAACGTTTTAGACAGATTTCTTATACATTAAACCTCAAATGCGTTGCACACTGAACTGATAAGAGTAAAAAGGGGGTAAGCTAAGTTATAGCTAACATATTAAGTTAATAAGATAGCAAGTTGGGAAGGATTTGGATTATTTCTTAGTTCTTGTTCCTGATGGGTAGTTTTCTAATTCAACAGAAGATGCAAAAGATGTCACAATAATCAAACATCCGATAGGTTAAAAAGAACCTTCAATAACTAAAACTAAGTTGGAGAGGGGATTTACACCACTGATATTATATGAATAGATAAGTTGTTTATGAAATAGCTATCAAAAGAACATTTGTAACGTCTTTCATAACACCTATAAACATCTTTATAATTCCACACACGTTCGAAGCTTCTCACTTGTCTTTAAAAAAATGAACAAACTCTCTCGTACTTTCTCAATCTTTTTAATTTCCTGCTAACTCTCAATTTTACGCCATACTATGGAAACATAAAAGAAGACACACGCAACAATCACGTAACAGGATTAACATAAACTATCAAATGCAAGCGGCCATCTTGTCAAAAAGCCCCAATCCACCAACAAACAATCGATCTTTTTCAACCATACTCATCAATATTCCCGGTAGCATCTGCATCCTTTGTCACATTACGACCTTCTGCATATACATCTCTTCATTTCGTTTCGCAATAACATCCCTCCGAATGAAAAATCGGTATTAAGCCTCCATTAATGACACAGTGCCTTGCCACCCGCGGCGCCTCGTTCATTGAGTTGGTCACTGGGGTGCCAGATTGCGCATGAAATATGCCTGCAAGAGAGGGTATTTATCTGTGTATCCAGCAAAACAGCTCACCTATGGAAATTTTGTGTGATTGTGTGGTGAAGCGAGCCCGTTTTCCGTTGGGAAACAAACGGTTGGTGTTTGCTTTTGTGTAGTAGCACTTAAATATGTAGGAAAGTGGTTGGTGAAAGGATATGTGGTTTAAAAGGGAAACTATCGAGTAACAGGTTGGATTGTTTCTTTGGAAGGGTAAATAGTTCGCTGATGTGAGACGTTTGGTTATTTTTATTTGATTGATTGCCAATTGGAGAAGAATAGCTGTTGAGATTTCCCTTTCACATTCCAAGGTCTGGGGAAAGTCACCTTTCAGCAAGTGCTGTATGTTGTATAGATACAACGTACAGCACTTGACGACTGTATACAGTCGGATTGTAAAGAGTTGAAATTTTAACCATTAGTTAGTACATCGATTTGAAATCTTTTTAAATGCAATTCTTTTCAATACTTAGTGTAAAAAAGGTACTTTTATGAAGTAAAAGTATTTCTTTACAAAAATTCTTTGATACTACTGGGTAATTTTAGGTTTTTTTTTTCTTTTTATCAAGATAAAGATGGGTAAAGTTGTACCCAAAGAACCCTTGTTTATGATAAGAGTTAGGTTATTGACGCATGCATTAAAAGGCATTGAAATACACAACCACAGGGGCAGTGAATTTCAACGTTATTTCAAAATCGTAGAATGAATACACCGATTAAAATTGCTTTACTATGATTTGATTTTATGATAATCATTTGTATAGAAGGTTTTGAACACAATTACATGTAGCACATAATCATGTATTTTAGACTAATACTCAAAGTAGAGAGTTGGCTAATATACTTCTACTTCATACTCTAAAAATAAGTACATTGCAACAAGTAAATAAAAGTTTAAGCATAAGTATAATAAGTACAAGTAAATAAGAACTGCATTGAAACCGTCATGACCTTATTGAATATATCCAATCCTCCGAATGACTAATACAACTGTCTTCAAACAACCACGAGATGCAAAACACTAAAGTAATATTATCACAAACAGATCCAAATCTCAAAACGCATCAACAGCCCATAACCCCAATTGCATTAACCTTATGTTCCTCTATCTTCTACATAACAAAGGGCTGACTAACATGGTTCGGTCAGTTCAGACCCAGAAATCTCATTGATTCCCATAGAAAATAAAGCACTGCAACTCATCTTCTAATGACGGCAGAATTAAGAGCAAGAGTTGAGTTGAGTTGATCTCTTCGCAGGTGCAGAAGTGTGAACGCCCCAAACGATACTAAACGAAACGAATCGGGACCGCAGGGGGCTAATCACGTGCGGAGTGAGAAATAAATCAAATGCGTTGTTGCCACTCCCGACTGTGAAATCTTGCCGAGGGTAAAAAAAAATTTTGTATATAGATTATTTTAGAGATGTTTTTGGAGATGAGAAGAATAGTGTAGTTTTGTTTGTTGAACAGGCAGAGGTTTTGGGAATGTTTTTATAATGGAATCGTTTTTCTTGTAAAACTAATCCATAATTATATTGAGAAATTATTTGAGTGTTATAAAGTGGGGGAATTTTATTTGTATAAACATTCTAGCACAGAAACTATTATATGGATAACTACTTTGGCACGTGTGCACGTGTGAACGTAAGACGAGAACGGCCCCGGTAAGAAGAATATTCACCCCGAAGCCAGATCGGCGATGGCTTTCCTATACCTGCCTGTTACTCGTTTGCACGTGCCGTTCAAGGCGAAAAATTCGTAAAGCATTGAAATACACGGAATTTTTTCAATGAATTTTTCTTTTTGACGTTTTGAATAGAAAATAGCATGTAAACTCATCCTTAATAGGGTGCAAGTTGGGGTAATATTCCGTAATCGAGGTTTTCGCCAAATTTGGGCGATAACCAGGGATTTAGATGTAGTGTTAGTAATAGCTTGGCGAGATCCGATCTCGCCAAATTTGGCGAAAACCTTGATTATGGAATCTGTCCCGCAAGTTGGAATAGAATTTCAATACTTTTTCATTTATTTTAATGGATTGACTTATCTGGGAGTTCAAGGGCTCATGTGCTCCAATGGACATGCTGCCACTGACCCCGAATCCTTTACATTTATTGATTTATCATAAAGCTTGACACTTGCACACGACTAATCCTAAATACCAATAAATGTAATATTTGGCGATGGTGTTCAAAGGTGAGAATATAAGTATTTGATTTTTTAAGTACTGTAACTTCCCAACCAGTTCCTAGTGACTGTTGTATCTAAAGAAACAGTCATAAATAAACAGTAACTGAATATGGTCTTAACCTAGGAATTTGGTTTTACAAGTTCACGCTTAAAATGTTTTCCGACTAATTGTAAAGGATTTAATCTCATTGCGATGGTCAGTTTAGTTTTCAACTTACCATCTTTCTATTTTATGTCAAGCTGTCGGATATATCGTCTCTTAAATGCGTGTTTTTCTTTGAAATCGCCCCTTTATCATTTCAAAGAAAAATAAGTTTAATCCCCTTTAAAATAGAGGAGTCACTAGTAATAACATCACTCTAGGATGTGTTAAGTTTAATAAGCAGTAACAATTACAACTGATGCAATAATGAAATAACCTAAATTGTAAAAGCAACAATAAGTATAACAACATGATCACGTTTTAATGAAATTTAGATACACGAATAGAAAGCATTCGCGACAATGTAATCAACAATGAATTTTTTAAATCAATCATAAATATTTTCATTTGAAGTTGTGCGCTTATTGTTGCTTTTCAACAATTAACTTTAAAGCATTTTTATTTGCTTCTGAAAAGTTATTGCAATGACTTTTCCTGTTTCTTGCGTGAACCTTATTTTCCTTTGAAATTATACAGATGCAGTTTCAAAGGAAGATAAAAACTCACACGCATTTTTGAGGACAGATAACAGATTGTTCGGCATTAGATGAGGAGCTGGAGATGAAATACAGAGTAAAGTAAGATTATCCTTTTAAGCTTGCTGATAATAATTTATATTAGCTATTAGGTACCTACTCTTGGTTAATATAATTCAACTGGATTTTTGTTACTTTTTCAAGTAAAAAGATATTAAATAATTTAAAATATAAATATGGCAAATAGAGAACCAGTGCATTACACTCAACCTATAATGTACCCTTGGAATTAATTTGAGCAAACCTCCCATCCTGAAATACCATTAATGATTTCAAATCAAAATTTTAAAAATCTACTCACATAGCACAAACATCAAAAGCGCGTTTCTCCTAAACCTTTCCAAATGAAAGTCATCTATCTCACCACACCGCATAGGCGTGTCGAACAAAGATACGATAGCCATTCCGCAATTGAAGTTACCACTTCACACATATTGTAAGAGATCAACGATAAATGATTGTGTATTTCAAAACACAGATGAAAAAAGGTGCGACATCGCGGCAGAAGATAGTGATCCCGATACGAAATTTGTCTTCCTGATGAGGGTTAGGAGGGCCCTTTCATTTCTTCCGAAGCCACCTAACAAGCGGGCTGTTCAGAAAGAAAGTGGCATAAGTCTACCGAACTTCTGTTTTCACCTTTCTGTATTGATGGAGCCTGTGTGTTGTTCCTATTGAGAAGGCATTTTTGGTGCGATTCTTACCATGGATAACTAAGACTCATAAGGCTAGAGAAGCTTTAAATTGTGACAGGTGGTAGTAGTCATGACGTCATTTTGATCGCTTTATGTCAACAACTCAACTTCCTTCTGAATTAAATTTATTTCTTTCCATTTCAAATAATATTAGTAGGGTTAATTTTTAATGAGTTGTTGCCAAATAACCAATTGAAAATTAAGTAACAATTATTTATGATTTTCTTTTATTGGAAATCCTTCTGTTGGTATACTATTTAAAATGCCTCGAAAGTTTTGCCTCGAAGCCATAAGTCCTATCTCGGTTTAGCTAAGTTTCTGGAGAGGAAAAACTAAAATTTTAGGTTTCAAATCAAAATTTTTGAAATAATAATTCAATTAGCTTTAATTAATTTACTTAAATTTAAAGCAATTTCAATCTTTTATAACTTAAATAATTCTAACAAAAATCTAAAGTTTTTGTTTTCTTCTCTCCCTTGGAGAAACCAAGCGAAACAGAGATGGAACCTTTGATTCTGAAGTACCTACAGAATCTATTTTTAACTGTTGTCAAAAAGCGTTCAAAAGAACTACATTCATTCATAAAGACTTAAAGTTCCTATGGTCTTAGTAGCCCAGTTGGCCTTTTGACTTGGACAACTACCACATGAAATGAAGGGTCTATAGATCCTGTTTTTAAACACGAACCCAAATCCATGCTTTACTAAAGTTTTGTGATTTTGGACTTAAACCACTGTTCTCCTGAGAAGTTCAAGTGCTAAGAGGATGATAGTCCACTCCTTCTTCGCCACCTACGGTGTCTAATCAGTGGCGAGGTGGGAAGATCTTGGTTCTTTTGTTATTAATGGAGTGTAAGAAATTGATAAAACGCTCGCTTTGAAAGGCGTTTATGGAGCCGCTCTGAGGATAAGAGATCCAATTAAAACAATACCTCATAGGTGGTGTTGGAGGCACAGAAGGGTATATGGGCGTATTCAAGATTTTTGTTGCGGCATGCAATTCTCTATTATGGGATGAGTTGTAGTAAAGCATTTACAGTTGAATTCCGATTTGAGACCTTTCGAAATGCGAATTTTCGGCGATACAAATAGTCAGATATTGCTGTGCTAAAACTTTCATAGTTTTCTAGTTAGTTATCAGTAAAGTTTTTAACTATTTGTCTTATAATATGTATATGAGGTCAATGAGCTTTGTTGAAAAAAATATTTTTGGGAAATTTGTATTCCCTTAGGTACGGATTTATAATTATGATATGAAAAACATTCAATAATAATGAGCAAAGGAAAAGTATGATATGAAAAGGTTCTATAATAAAGAGTAAATGAAAAATATGCTATGGAATTTCATTGACTTTGAAAAATATCAGAATTTTATTAAATTTGTTAAAGTCTCCTGAAAATGTTTTAACCACGAATTATTTTTCTTTAATAAGGTATTTTAATGGTATACCTCTCTATCTCGAATAAAAAAAGTAATACCATTCCCTCTTTAGCACATTTATATATAAAATTATATTTTTATATAGTCAAATACTCTAATTTAGCTTTCCTTTCAAATCCTTTTCTTAATAATACTTATAATTTGAGTTTTAGACAGAAGTTCATGTGATTTTATACTACAATCCTTCAAACAGCAGTTTTAATTAACCACACTCTTTTCACTTACGGCCGTATTCACCGCTAACTTGACCGGCGGTTAACCGGTAGTCAAACTTCTGATTGGCAGTTAAAGAAGGAAAACTATCTTTCCGCCAATATCAAAGGATTGACTACCGTTAACCACCGGTCAAGTTAACGGTGAATACGGCCGTTAGTTGACTTCGGGCTTAAAACACCTTTTATTTCATATCGTTCCCCCAACGGTACTCAAAATCATCACACAAAATCCAAATTTATTCACAACCACCCCACTTAAAATCACACACTCCATCTCATCTACGCTATCAAAACTCCCTGTAATCCGTTCACCTTGTTAAAAAGACGAATCCGCCTTCAAAATAGCACCCACTGAAATCGCACACACGAGGAAAAAAAAAAACTCCTCCCAACACTCTATACTAAAACGTCTCTCTCTGTCACCCTTTTCCATCATCTCTCCCTTTCCACCACTCAATGCAACCATTTTCTCTCTCCTGATGCACATCAAAAACGCCGCTTTTTCCATGGCTGGGGTAAAAAGAGACGTGATTGTACAATCTCTTAAAGATAATTCGATCTACCCGAAACACAGCGGTATGGCTCGACGGCCCATTTCTGTCCTAGAACGTCCTGGTGTGTGTACTGTGTGCTCTCTCTCTGTTTCCCTTTCGCTTTTTTTGGAGTCGGAGCCCCTTTCTGATCCGAGGATGAACGAACGTAATTTAATAGAGTTGGCCCGAGCGCCCGACCGCTGCCATGCATCACGATATTAAATCTACCTGCATTTATGCCTTTTATTTATTTTTGGAGGGGGGCTTTGGGGACCGTGCTCTTATTTCTTGTGTCACCCCTTGATGGATATGGCAGGTGATGTGTTTAAATTCACCTTATCATTTGTGCAGTCTCAAAGCAGACGCTCAAAAAAAATCATGTGGTATTATGGCAAACGTTATAAAATGCATTTGGAATTTTGTAAACTCCCCAAGTTCAATTGCGTATTTTAGTGAATATCAAATGAGACTTCATTGATAATTATTGCCTCAGGTAAGTTTTATTTTTTTGATATAACCTAATAAGCATCAGTATCGAAAACGTTTCTAAAAAAACATTCTTGAGGTTGTTTCTCAATAGCAGAGAATATTTTAAAATTTAATTTGAAGTCTTCATTTAAATATCGTTATTACAGGAGACAAGAAATACTTCAAAAGTAAGGCTTTTTAGAGTACCAGTTTTTAAAAATAATTTCTGTATAAGATGGTGTCAGCTTATTGAAGTATTCAAGTTGGCCACAATACTAGTTAAAAGGAGTTTTTACGAGTGGGTAGGACTATCCAATCCAAATTGTAAAGGGTATAATGAAATATTTTCTCCACTCAACATCATAAATTATACTATATTAGTATTACCCTTTTTTTCCTCCGAATAAGAAGATACATTTAAAATGACTAAGGAATTTTTATTACTTTTTCGAAAAGGGTTCAATTCTAGGGCCCACAGCCACTTCTCTCGGTTTTTGCCCTCGAAATCAACCTATATCTCTTTGATATTTCAATACAAACTTCTTTTACCAAGAAAAAAAATATACATTTACCTACAAAACTTTTTTTGATAATTTAGCTTACACAGAAGTGTAAAACTACATTGTTATAAAAATTATACTAACAAAATGAAAATAGGATACACTTCAGCTTGAATGAAAAAGTGGGGTCCCAAGTTCTTGACAACCTTTGTTCTAGGCTAATTGTTGAGATTGTGGTATGCGACAAAAGGGAGAGAGTGGTATTTTCATGTGATATTTTTCATAGAGGGATAAAAAATATGGAAGAAAATATCACATCATTTTTTGACGGCCCCTTAGATTTCCAACGGTCTTTCTCTTATTCCTGTAAATATCACAAATCACTTTGCGAACGCCCCCTGTCTACCCACCCGTCACTCAACCTCCGCGTCTGTGATCCGCTGAAAGAGGGAATTAAAGTGATTTTTCGGACCATCCCGTCCAAAGAAGAGAAACACTAAAGAAAGTGATTAGATTTCGCCTCCGAAGAGCCTCTCCTTTCCCTGGCTAGTGATCTCTTGATCTGCTCAGGGGGGAGGGGCTTCGGCTTTAATCTCGTCCCTAATTCGTTTACTCCGTTCGAGAGAGCCGATCTCTCTGCAAAACCTGCTCTCGCTCTTCATTATGGCATTAACCTGCAGTCTTGTTAATTCCCGCGAATGCGTTTCCGCTTAATCGCGTTCCGATGGGGTGTAATGCCCCGTTTACATAGTAAGCGCTTAGTTCGCCTCGCAATTAATGCAGTTTTGAAGCGTTTTGGGAGTAAGGAAATGATGAGTTTTTATATGGGGATCATTGAGAGAGACATTGGATTGTAATTAAAAAGAAATTGGTTTTTGTGATTTTAAGTGTGTCATGAAGAAAAATGTATTCGCATTTAAACGCTATTTTATAAATGCGAATATACCATTCTGATATTTTAGAAGGGGATTGCTGATCAAGGGGACATATCCCCAATCCAGAAGAGTAAGCTTTACTTTAAATTTTATTAAGACAAAATAGGCAATAGGGTGGGTCAAAATTTTTTTTTTCACATTTTCCCAGGGGCACAGCGACAAAAAGGTGCCAAATGGTCTCAAACTAACATGTGTAAAATTTTATTCCATTATAATAACTCTTTTTGCCTCCGGATTGACTTCAAAGTTTCCAGCAATGTAGTAATTCCGTGTAAAAATGGAAAAGTGAAAATCGAGGTTTTACCTTGATTGCACGAATCCTTCACGAATGTAAATGTTTAGAATGGTATAAAAATCATCATTGAAGGGTATAAAATACTTAAAAATGAAATCAGAGGTAAAATACTTCAGTTGTATCACAACATATTTTGAAATATCTCAATGAATAGAACAGGCAATCAAGGATTGCTTGCTAGAATTAAAAAAAAGCGCGAAGTCTTCATTTGCGGTTGAATAGGATAGTAAAAACATTTAATTTAATAAACCACATAAAAATTTATGTGTCAGAAGGGTGGTATCTATTATGGCATATACGTTCCCAGTTAAAATTTCTATAATAGTTTAAATATTTGGGATTTCCTTGAAATTTCAGTGACATATAAAGGGCAGTCCACCACAAGTGTCCCCAAACGAATCCCTATTGTCAAAAAATAAATTAAAACCCTGTTTTAAGAGTCAAATTTTGAAATATTTTCTTAAGGAGAGCGGTAGATCCCCGTTTTCAGCTTAAAGCTCCGTATTATCATCAGAATTTTGAAATTAGCTACAGTAATTTTCAAAACATACCTGTGGTTGTTTTAACCAGCTAAATTTGCTATATTTAAACAATATACGCGTAAGGAACTATTTTGGGTAAATGATCCCTCCAAAAGGCATGGCCCTGGGTTTCAGGCCATTTGCTATAGAAAAAAAAATTAGGTAAATCATTAATGTGAAGAGACATTACTGATATTTGCTTATTGCCTATGAACGAACTATCCATCCGACACTTGTTTCACATATTTATGTGGTCACATTTGGATCCCAAGACACTTTAAAGGAGTTTAGGCAAAAGTTTAGAAACATAATATAAAATCTCTATTTTCCTTCCCTATTTAAAAGTGTATGTCAGCCAATTACACATTTTTTTCATCAAAGCCTAAGCAAAACCAAAAATTATATTTAAACAGAATAGTGCCAACAAAACCTAGTAGAATTGTGTATCCTTCAATAGAATCTGCTTCTGAAAAATCGATTATTAGGAAGAAAGTTCTCATGTGGTCCAACTTATTTGATTGCAGTCAAAATTCGCTCCTTATGTATAGATTCATTACTGCAACTCAATATTTTTAAACTTTAAAATTTTAAACTAAATTTTATCCAGTATTTTAAAGAAAGTTACTTCGCACACTATCAAAATTGATCAATCAGTGAAATAACAGTCCGCTGAATTTTGAAATCCTATAATTTAAGAAAAATATACTATTTTCACTTTCTACTTTTAAAATTTAAAAGCATTGTTTTACAATGACAAGACTTGAGAGAGAATATATCTGATCTACCAATATTTAAAATCTGTACCAGTGAAACTGAAAGTCCATCCATTGTTTGTTGGCAAAAAAGCCTCCTATTCTATGCTTGTTTTGTTAATATGCTCCTATTATATTGCCTTTTTTATAAGTTGTTTTTGTATTAACAATGCTTTAATTTTACTAATATGATTCAAATTGGTTTTAAAGACCCATATTTGTAAGCTCTAAAACATTTTTAACACAAAAAAAATTCAATTTCTAAAATTTAAAAAAAATGAAAAAATTACATCATTTTGTTCCATTTGAAGCCAATCCGGAGGCAAAAAGAGTTATTATAATGGAATAATATTTTACACATGTTAGTTTCAGACCATTTGGCACCTTTTCCTTGCTGTGCCCGATAGAATTTGTAAAAAAAAATTTTCGCCATAGGAAAATGACCCACCCTAATAGGCAATGCAACACAGAATGAACAAACACTCAGGGAACCGAAATCCCATTCGAGTGGTAGAGATTTTACATGAAATGCCTTATCATTCAAAATTAAAGATAGAAAGAAAAAAATGAAAATTCACTGGATACAATGTACTTAGAAAAATATTTCTTCTCCTATTAGATATTTAAAACTGGGAGATGCAGTGTACAAGTTATTTTCAATACTTTGAAATATTCAGATTTTAGGGTGAAAGACGTTTTTAATCCTTATTCCATCGCCTTCGAGGGCAAACTTGGATCAGCCCCTAATGGAGTGTAAATTTTAAACTAGAACCAAGAGTTTTAAAATGAATTGATTTTGTTAGCAAGTCTCTAATGAGAAAAAATTAAAATTCATGCCTCTAATTATATAATAACTGTTATTGTGAATTAATACTTTTCTTCTTTTACTTGACAAACTTTATCTGGTTTAAAATATAACACAGGACAGGATGAATTTATTTTGTAAAAATTATCAGTTTCAATTGTAAATCCCTGATAAAAAATATACGTTTAATTTATCCTCTAAAAGGCTTTACATGTTATAATGAATTGATACTTTTACTATTCATCTTTTGTTATATATAATGGATGTTTAAATTAAAATATTTAGTTAAACCTAACCAGTTTTTATTTACTTGCTTCGGTAAAATTGTTTATAAAAATGCAATATGTGGAATATTCATCTCATTCACTGAAAAGATTTAAAGTTGCTCTTATGTTTCGATACCATCCAAAATTAATCTGTTTTATGCTTTTTAAAAATGCTTAAGTCGATGATTAGACAATATTCCTGTAATAGATGGATTTTAATAGTGATTTTGCTGATAGTATTAATAAAAGTATGGAGAAAAAAATTATACTTTAACTAAATTGATTCTGAATAAATCTTTTATGACTTTTAAAAAAACAATATTCAACTTTTGATTCTAGAGATAATTACTATCAGTAGTTTAAATTACTTAATCTAGTCTATATTATATTCATATAATTAGAGGAGATGGGTTTTCTATGTTAATTTAGAGCTGTAAGTTTATTTACTAATTAATGTTGCTTTTAAAGAATCATCAGGATTATTAAAATTTTACAAAATAATTATGAACATTACCTACTTAGTAAAGTTACTACTTACTGAACTACATACTTAATTATAATCTTCCTCAAAAATTAAAAAGTTCCTTCCCTCTTTTCCGGCATAGGATTAATACTTTAAATGCGTATTAAAAATTACGCATACATCAAATAGTTCCACTTTTAATCAGATAATCTTCTGAGATAAAACTTCTGATACTTTCGTGTTTTATGACTAATTTTGTAACTTTGGTTGCAATTTTTGAAACTTAAATCTCACTCAAATTTAATTTTATAAGTTTCCGCATTCTTTCATTTGAGTATATCCAAATTGCATTAACCGGAAAAAATTAGTACCACTTCAAATGTGAAACCAAAAACTCTTCATTAAAATGTCACATGCATCAAAATCAAAAATGATTATTCCAACTAACACTGAGCACTCATACTGTGATTAATTCTAATTGAATAGATTTAACTATCACAAAATAACAATACTATCCTTCATGGTCATTTCTTTATGCTGATGCGTGTCTGTATATGTTTCTGTCAGAATTACCTTATAAAAAGTCATCTAAGCTGCTAAACGTCTCTGGGAGGTATAACCCTGAAATGAAATTATAAAACCGATTTCTGTTTGCAAATAATGATTAGATTTGATTTTTCCTGCTATACCATCCTTATACGGATTGGGAGACGGATTGCTTCACAGCTTTTCTTGAAGCCAGAGGTCAGAAAGGCTGGATTCGAATTTGATGTATCAAGGAAGTAAGGTGTCGTAAAAAGAGAAGGTGTGAAGGACGTTTATTTTATATGTCATCAAAGAAGTGATAAGAAGCTTAGATTTAGTATTGTTGCTATGAATATATTTAAAAGACTTGAAAAGTGTATCTGGTGTGTGTGATAGCGTGTTTTCGAGTTCGAGAAAATGCATTTACATTTGAATAAGTGCTTTTTATGATGAATTTGAAAAAATTTATTAAAAAATCTGTTGCACAAGTGTCAGTTTTGAAATATTTTATTTGTACAGATAAAATAATACTTTTGTAAGATATATTTAAATGTAAGACGGTTATACTTGATGTTTTTTAGGACTTATTTAATTCTTCTATTTATAAATTTCTCTTATTATAAGCACTTGACCTGTCGAAAGTGTTTTGTAGAGGTAAGGCCTCAAAATATCTTGAACTTGGATATTTTTTTACATTAATTCAATAGTCTTCAATCCTCCCATTTATTAAATTTTAATCAAAATATTCAAATTAGAGTTATGATAGAAAAACAATCAATATAAGTCTTGTATAATTTTACTTTCTACAGTTAATATAAATAAAAAGTAATTCAAAATGATGATATAAATGATATGATGGTTTCATTATACAATAGGGTGCCACTTGTTTTTTTGTTTGTTATACAGGATAGTGGATTATAATGGGGGGGAGGGCCAACGATAGCGGCCAACAATAGTGGCACCCTGTTGTATAATAGCACCGATATTTTAATACTATAAGAAAAAATAATGATATATTTACGTAAAATTTAAAAAAATTCGAGTGTGAAATGAAATGAAATTCATATATTTTCATTTGCCTCATAATATAAAACATATTTCGTTAAAGAAACGAATGAAAAAATCTGTACAGACACACGGCCGTTCGTCCCTTGTATGTTCCCAAAAGTATGTTATTAAATCGTCAAAAACTAGCTAAGAAATATTTTCAAAAAATAAAGAAAATCATGAAATCATGTAAACAAATTAAAAGAGTAGGTATAAACCAATTAACAGTGAAAATTTTTGATTTCTTTAAAATTAGTTTTTTATCTTCCTAAACTTATATTGTGAGAAATACCTTTTGCTTTAAACATGTTTCTACCTCACATGAATCATTTATCACTATTTTATTTTTAAACATTTTCTTTCAATTTTCCATCTGCCTCGTTCAAAAAGTTGCTTTCTTCCTCTCCTCTAATGATGTAGAAACTGTTCTTCACTACTGCCATCTGGTGAAAATATCTGTAAAATAGTTATTTCTAGGGATTGTTTTGCATTGAAAAGGGAATCCGCGACTTTTTGTTGAGATACTTGGAAGTAATTAAATTCGCTCTTGATATGAGTGTTTCAGTTTGGCTGAACTAGTGTTCCAAGAATTCTTTTGTTTCTCTCACTTCTGCTCTTTTTACATTACCACCGCTTCATTTTATTGTAGCTTCTTTCACTGATTTCAATCTTTCTCGTTCAATTTCTAAATCTTCCACCATTATCAATCGTTTTAATTGAGGAGTATCCACAGTATGACACTCCAGCTTATCCTACTTCGCACAAATATTAAGAGATATAAATACTGCAACCAGTACAAAATAAGAATATTCGTTGTAAAATTTTAAAATATTTCTCAATAAATTTAGAGTTTCATAATTAAAATCATTATATAAATAAAGCAGGGTACATAACAATTTCAAAACAAAAATTTGTTCACAAAGATAACTAAAATATACCTACTTATGTTCGTACGATGAGCTATCTGTCTGAGCCTGTGAGCCTTTGTATTTAAAAGTGTTGTTCAGTGTGCTTACACTTATAATAAATGTGTCCCTTATAGGCCAAATTTTAAAGACTCCTGTTCTAACTCTCTCTCTTAATTATTCACTTTCCTTTTCTTTTTTTTTTCTTCTCCTCTCTAAACCTCTCATCCTCACTTCATCATGTTGTTATTTCTTTACTAGAGAGAGAGTAAAGTTTTTCGTTTATTTTACAGGGTCCTTAGTTTATTTGCTTATTTTACAGGGTTGTGAAATTGATTAATGTTAAAAATATTTTATATTTAAAGAGGGCAGTTGGACAATACAAATTTATCATACAGCAATTGATGACGACATAAAAGTACTCGGATGTTTCTAAAAATATCCGCTTAATTGGGACATGTTACATGACAATATCTATCCAGTCTATTTTTGTTCCGATTAAGTTGAATATACTGCAGCTAAATGTTGCTTTTCGTACCCCAGAGAAAATGAACCTCGGGAACTCCTATTCCTCAAACTAATAATTAGTCTATTTAAACTAGTAGCTATAACTTTAAGCTTGAGATGAAGATGAAAGTGTCTTAAAAAAGAAAAAAAAACTAGGTAATCATATTTAACAATGTTACGAGAATAAAGCGTATTATAAAATAGAAATAAATAGGTTTGAATCTGAAAGGAAAGAGGAAATGTAATAATAATTGAGCATTAAAAGGGATATAATTTCTAATATGGCACAATAGATAACTGGTTATATTCATTCAATGCAAACTAATGGGCTTCTGTGTATTCTGATTTGAACCACTTTATAAGTCAAACTTCTTATTCAAATTGTCTTCATTCCATTGAATCCTCCAGCGGTCATCTCTATCATTATCAATATTCCAAAAGTATTTTTAGACCATATCTGGTTGATTCCATCCATCAAAGAATGACACACAATTAACCAGAAGTGTCATCACCTCCCGCAAGGCGCTGCATCGAACAAAAACCAACGGAAAAATCGTTCGAAAAGGGCAAAAATAGATCATGGGGTCTCCCTTCCACCGGAGGAGAGAAGTGGGTCAAAAGAGAAAACAAAATCACCTTCCATCGAACTAACGAAGCCTAACGCTCTTATACAAACTCCATAAGAAATCATCAGACGATACTGCTGGCGCCTCTGACCAATTACGGACTCTCGCCAAATCGGTGCAGCCGAGCGAGGGGAGAAAGAAACGGAAAGAACTACAGAGAACAAGAGAAAGAATAAAAAAGGGAAAGGTACACAAATGATGCCATCCTGATCCCACATCCGGGATACGTAGCTTTCCGAAGTCGAGATCCGCTTACGCCGACGTCGTGTATCGGAACCCCGCGGATTGACGAGCTATTATTAAAGAGGGATACCCAATCAGAAATCGCTGCGAGAGAAAAGAAGTGAACTGAAGTACTCTCTCTCTCTTGAGAAAGTGAGTTTGGAAAATAAACAAGGGAGATATAACTAATGTCATCCGCAAACATAATATTTCGAGCTGGGGGGGGAGAGAAATCACAGAGGAGGAGAGAATGGAGGGGGGGGGACGATAATAATAAAGGAGGGAGGATGGCGGGGAAAGATTTTCAGAAGAAATCCATTAATGCTTGTTGCGAAGGGCAGGTTGGCTGCTGCTGCTATTGGAGCTTAAAAGTGGCGTTCCTGCGACAGGGCGAATAACAAGTAAAACATGAAACACTCAGAGATATTTGCGGTGAGGTTGGAGGGGCTGTGCGCAAATTTTAACTTTTTGGGGAATATTTTTAGGAAGATAAAAAAGGTGTTGGGAGATGAAAAGTTCGCATCAAAAATCAGTGGATAAAGTCTTGGGATTATCCAAGACTACAGTTAGAGATGCGCATTTTTTTAATGTAGGCTGCAGTAATTTGATTTCATATATGACATTTTTTTTAATGTTGAGAGCATCATTTTTTATGTATTTGATACCAAAATATGGCATTATTATTTAATATAATAATTTAATATAATAATATAATAATTTAATGTAATTAATTAACTAATCAATTAACATTTTTAAAATTTTCTTAATATATTTGTATCTGTTTTATCTAATTTGAAACTTATAGATTAATTAAAATAATATTTGATATGAAGTTTTATCTAGGGAAAAAAAATTTCCTGCATATTTTAACTTGAGATTTGTGTTTATACTCAACTTTTTATGTTTAGCAATAGTATAAATATTTTTAAAAAAATTGTTCTAAAAATTAAGTTTTATGGCTTGAGACTATCAAGTCTATCTCATTGATATAAAGAGATAAGAAAATTTCGCATTAAATAATGACTGGTTAAATTCTTGTACGATTGTGAGTAAAAGAATACGACAGCTCCTTTTAAATATCCGTGTTAATAAATGACCAGTCTAACAAAACAAAACTGAAGATTTTATACAATTATGAACAACTTCTATAGAATTTTTTTTTAAGAAACGTAAATTAAAATTTCATCAAACGATAACATTTACTTACTGCCAGATAGTTTTGAAGAGGTTATCGAATTATTCGTATTAAATATTTTCACACATGTGGTTTCATTATTTGTAATCAGTGATCACACGTTAAATAAAGTTGAATTTTTAAAATATTCATTCTAGTGAACTTTCGAAATTGTATCAAGGCAGTACTTCCCTAATTTTTTGAGAATTTTTTTTTTGTTATTCTAAGCTACCTTTCTGTTAGATAGAGGCATGCTCATCAGAGATACTAATTATACTATTAATTTTGCTTCTAAAGGTGCAATGTTTTAGAAATATATCCTTTTAATATATTATTCATCCCTGTTGTTAACTTAAAAAAGAAATGTGTCTTGTGTCAAGTTCTACTATATTCATATGGAAGGTTTTGACATCTGTTGTTGCTGTTGCTTATCCTCCCATTTCTTCCTTGACATCTACACTTGCGATTGGAGTATAAAAAACTCCCGTTAGAAACAAACTATTGAAAATTCTGCTGGCATTTTAAAAGGAATAAAGAGAAAGAATTAGGAGTGTGTTGGTGCAAAAAACATTCCCACCACAGGAAGTTTATAAGAGGTCATAAAAGTCAAAACCTGCATTGAAAAGCTGTAGTTAAAAACTCACTCTAAGTTTCTAAAAGAGTTTAATATTTTTATAGTTGTGTGTGTACCCATTCTTGTACAGAATGAGGTTCAAACTCTATCCTTTAAGCATTTAACTATTTATATTCAAATTAGCACCTTAAACTGAAGGATTTTATAAGATTTTATTTCATAGAATACGCCTAATTTAAATGAAACATTTTTCAATGATTTTAAGAAAGGTATTTTTTATCGAATTTATTTCAAGAATATGATTCAATTATTTAGCTACAAGAATTTTACTCCCTGCCTGCAAATTTGTATAAATGATTATATTTAATAAATCACAAGAATATACTTTGGAAAAAGAATAATGAATTTAAAAAATTCAAAAACGCATTCATCCAAAACATATATAAAATAAACTTAAATTCTACCTTCAAACAAGTGAGTCTATATTTTTGTTTGAAAAATAAAAGTATTTTTATATTCTCTCTTCTACCAAAGCTTTCAAAAAGCTTTTTTGCAGCCCAAAACCTCTAAACAGGTTATATAGTTTATAAGTCAAGCATCCGATAAAGTTTTTCACACTTAAGATAAGTACTCTTATGTAACCTGCTAAGAATCAACATTATTATTCAACAATTCCAGCAAGTCAATGGATTCCGTAAGCTTTCGAGTTTTTGTAAACAATGGTCATTTTGAGGGGAAAAATTAGGTTTTGACAAGCAAGCAATTATCATTTTAAAGCATGTCTCTTTTTTTAGACATATTTGGGTATTGCACGAAATGTTTTAGTCTTTGCGTTTATTTTGACAGAAAGGGCTATGAAAACGTGATTTCAAGCACGATCAAATATTTTTTTTTTTTTTTGTCTTGTCCTGTAAGTCTTCTTCATAAATTATAAAATGCAACATTCATGACAATTTTTTTTAAATTAAAATGTTCTTTGATTGAAAGGAGATTTGTTAATTAGGTTTAGGACCACAGGGTTTTAAAATAAGTAGGTAGTTAAAGAAAAAAAAAGGATATAAATACATAATCATCTCCTTTTGGTAAGGTGTTATTTTATTTATAAATTGAAATATGGAGTTCATCATGAAATTTTTAAATGTACTCTGTTGCTGCTTGTTTTTATATTTTGAAAATTAAAGATTCTTGTTGTTGAGGAATTGGATTTAATAAAGTGATTAATGTTATAAAGTATCTACATAAAATATTAGAGGGAAATAATATTACTCTAAGCCCTTACTTAAAAACAAAATCTTATCTGCATTAAATTTCATACTAATAAAACAAA
This sequence comes from Tetragnatha montana, assembly GCA_963680715.1. Lineage (NCBI taxonomy): Eukaryota > Metazoa > Arthropoda > Arachnida > Araneae > Tetragnathidae > Tetragnatha > Tetragnatha montana. Next base: position 35,931,376 of record OY796685.1, read on the forward strand.
GTTTACAACCGACTAAATTTTGCTGTACCACCTCATTACAAAACATTGATGGAATTTTAAAAAAAGTAACATGAATTTTTAATTAATATTTAAAATCTCTGTAATTAATAATAAAATAATTTTCATTTGAAACTTGTTACACTTTAAAAAATCTCCAGGGGGCACCCTCTTCGAAAGGTAAATATTCACTTGATAAAATTACCTTTGTAATTTTGTGAAGATAAATCATATATTTTAAGGTTACAACTGAAAAATAACCATATTGTCCTCCAATATTTTTAAAAATTTCTCCAATATCCTACAGCAAAAGATGTTTATAATATTCTGCATTCCTACACAAATCAAATCTTCCTCTGGTCCCAACCAACCAATAAATTAAGCCCATCAGTAGGTTCCCTTAGCATCAAATTCAACCTAAAATCCTTACATAATGAATTTTCTCCCCGACCCCCATTTCCCAGAGTCAAATCCCCTTCTCAAGCCGAAGAAAAATGCCCGTCTTCTCCGAGAGCCCTGCTCTAATAGCCGTCCCCATTAACGACCTTTTGACCCGCCTGCTGCAGCCAGGGCTTAATCCTCTTTGCTTGCAAACTTAAGCCAAATGGATTGCAGCGCACACACGGTAGGCGCGCATTAGCATTTAAAACACAAGCGTATGCGCAAAACTCCTTATTTCCTCATTCATTCACTCATTCATCTCCATACTTCCGTTCCTCATTGCGATCTTCATTCATAATAATCTGTTTGGATGCTTCTTAAGCCGATTCGAGGCATTAAGCATCAGCAAGGTTGTTTTTAAGAAGTCGCTTGCCTGTGTTGTTTTCGTTTTCATCGGAGTCTGGTTAATCTGACCGATTATTTTTATTTGTCTGTGGGGGAGGGGACCCAAGAAGAGGGGATGATCAACTTCTTTGAGAGGAATCTGTTCCCTCGAAGTAAAAAAAAAAAATAAGTCCCGAGGAATGATTTCCGATCAGGAGTAAACAATATGTGTGGTGGAGTATTAAATCCTGTAATGATGTTGTCTTGTTGTTTTATGCGATTTCGTATTGGGTAAATAGGAGTTGGAGAGGGATTACTTATAGGAGGATGAGTATTGTGTTTTGTAGGATTAGGAGTATTTTTACGGATGGGATTTATTTGAGTCGTAAGCTCTTAAGGTTTTTGTAGACGCGAGCGTTTAGTTGGTAATCACGTGTATATAGAAGAAATGCCACTGTGGAAAAACAGCATTAACTGAGATTTGGGAAGACAGTTAATAAAGAGTTAAAAGATTTATCTCTATTACTTATAATTGTAAACTTAAAAACAGAAACTTTATAAGTAATATAAATGTATTTAAGGTCTTATAATTAGTAAACTAAGGAAAGACTTACCTGAGAAGAAATCCAAAAACTGGGGGGGGGGATATTAATCTTTAGTTTGTTAATAATTTAATCTATACTAAAGCTTGCTAAGAAAAACCAATTTTCAGTGAATTCTTAAACTTTCTAATTACGTTCTTTTAAATAAGGATAACTACAATTTATACATATATCAAAATACCTAAATACTTAAATTGATAAAATAAAAATACAAATAAAGTTTAATCTTCCAGTTTGGGTTCTTTTAGGTAATAACTTTTTACCAGAGTTAATAACTAACGTAAGTTAACTTCTGATGAGTTTTAGAATATAAATCGCTTCACCTTTTTATGGTAGGAGATGACTTTTAGAGTTTATCGTAAAAAGTTATTTCATAAACGATTAAATATGTAAACATTTCTCTTTTTTTAAATCTATAATTCCATAATGTATACCCAAAAAAAGTATTTAAGGGTTTAAAATTTTTCCAGAGAATTATATAATGGGGAAATTTCATAAAACTGTAAAAAGCGAAACTCATTCTTTAAAAATTATTTGTAATATTTTGACTTGAGTTACTCACTGAAATACTATCTTACGTGAATCTTTTTTCTTCAACATAAAAGAACATTTAGTTCAGATCAAATACATGCTTTAAAATCTCTTGTATTTAAAAATTTAATATCGATATAGTTTTATGTATTTCTATGTAGAAATACAGAAATACTACTTTTCACAAAAATTATTTTTTTCAATAAATTCAGAGACATTTTTATCAAAAATTTATTATTGAATGCAACTGATCTCTGGATTAAGTAGTGTAGTTGTCAAATTAAAACAAATAGCTATAGTACATGTAAAAAATGAGAAAATTAATTGAAAAATATTTATTTTAATTTTTAGATTTTGAAGATAAATGTTTTATGTAATTTTTAATTGACCATTTTGAAATTACTTTCTATGACTGGTAATTTTAATAGGAAAATAAATTAATCGCATTCTAAGGAATGAAATTATGGAAATTCAAACCCTTTTTCAAAATAATTTTAATAATTATCTTTCTTTATTTTTATTTTTACCGAAGGTAAAGATAATTATGAAACTTTTCTAAACATCAGTGTTTTTATATGCTTGCGATTTCTTAACTGTCCAATATCACTCTAAATTTTTACTGCTTAAAAATAAGGATGGGACAAGGTAGATAAGAAAACATTTTATTCAAAAAGGGCACAAAAATTCTGAAATATTTTTTAAATAATGAATTTTAAAAAGTCTTAATCACCCTAATTAACTACTTCCTAAAAATAGTAAGCATCTACTGCTTCTTGGAGCAAATTTTGACCTCAAAGCGCTTCACTCTCAGATTCTTGAACTTAAAGTCTCAAAATTGGTTTTATCCATAACACTCTAATTTGCATTTCACATAACTTGCAAAAGCTTGTAATCTAAACCTTAAAGCCAAGGGTTTTACCTCGCTCTATCCACGCTTTTAATTGTTTTAACTCGGAAAGATAATTAAGGTGTTAAAACTTTAATGATCCACTCCCTCAATGTGCGTCGAAAGCATATTGAACTGAAAAGTATTCAGAGGACCGTGCCATTTGCATAAAATCCATATCAGGCACCCTGGTGAATAGAAATTGGGTAATTTTCTGATGGCGATGATTGGATTAATGATTCGTTGTAGATGTAAATTTTAAAATGAATATTCAACAATGAATTTGGGGAGTTTTGAGCTCACCCGTGAAGTTTTGAAACATTTTGAAATTCTTAAGTTTGTATTTTGAATTATTTTGTGCGGTTGCTGTGGTGTTTTTCAGTGAGAGGTAATTATATGTTAACTTAAGTAATTAATACATTGGGAATTGAGAGCCTGATAGAAATTATAACTTGCTTGTAATATGTATGTTAAAATATTTTTAAGAAAATGTTATTACCTCTTTTCTAATTAAAAATATTTATCGATTTTAAGAAGTGCACAAAATTTTTCTGCATACATAAAAAAAAACTTTTGATGAAAAATTAAATTTCACACTATTTTCTATGAACGCCCACTCTTAACTTTTTTTTATTGTTTCAATATTTTTTCTCTTTTCTAAATCTAAAAGATATTTAAATTTAGAATTTAATGAAATCCTTACCTATAGAGATTATTTTCATGTTTACTAACTTAGTAGCTCATAACCTAACGCTTTAAAAACTAACCATCTTTATAAGAACAAAAAATTAACTTAGCTGTTCGTAGACAATCGTTCTGAATGCACTCTTATACCAACATGCAAACTTTTTACTTTTTAGGTATTTCTCAAAAGTTTATTTGGAGGAATTAAAGAAGTCACGAAATTGAATATCTGACTTTCCTTGCTATCCACAAAAGAAAGTATATGCATGAGTACCAAATAAAAAGAGCGAACTTATGATAATTCCTCATATTTCACGCAGGACATTCCTCGAATTAATCTAACAGAGGTGATCCAAGCAGTTCGAGAAACTATGGTTAAAATGGTGGGAAAATTCAGAAAAATAGAAACAGTTTAACCAACCTACAATTCATATTTAGCTTTTAGTAATAATTAAGTGAAATTTAAAAAGAAAATAATAAGTTCTGTAGAAGTTCCAGGGGGTGGTTCGGGGAGTGAGTGACCCAAACACGTGTAGACTCCACCGGGGTCATTGATGGTTCTAGTTCCTGGGAATTTCATTCCCGCTGACTCGAGATAGGATTTCAATATGAACTATTTACCTAATTCATAAGTTACTTTAAATATTCATTTTTTGGAATCCCACTGTAGTCAAACCATCAACCTTGTCAAATATTCATTTTTAAAAAACATTCATTTACAATAATAGGCAAAATCCCTTTCATAGATGGATTACATAAGAATGCATGAATATTATAAGTTATTCTTATGTAATCCATCTATAAAAGGGCTTTTGCCTATACGATTGAAAACGAATATTTTTTTAATAAAGGAAGTGCAGAACGAACACGTGTAGAGTTATGAACAAAACATGCAGTGCATAGGAGAAAGGAGGGTGAGCGTGTGCAGAATCGGATAAGAGTACGCAGCGGGGTTTTCGTTATGGGCAACAGTGTAAGTGGATGCCAGTGTGATCATATCAACACGTGTAAGGGTCATTCCCAAAAAAGAAACAGTACAAACTGCGTCAAGGAAGTTGATATTTTTTTTATTAATAAAAAACATTAATTGGGAGAATAAAGTTATTTGCTTCAGGATCTTCTTAGGGTGTGATCATATGAACACGTGTAGGGGTCATTCCAAAAAAAAAACATACTGACTGCGTCCAAAAACTTGATATTTTTTATTAATAAAAAATATCATTTGAGATAATAAAGTTATTTGGTGCTTCTTATGGTGCTTTGTTGAGAATATTTTACAAAGATATAAGATAAAATACTCACTCTGTTACAAAGATGTCCACTTTGTTACAAGACACTTTTTCAGTTAAATTCTCAATTTTATAGCCCAAAATCATTTTTATGCGTACTCTCACCCTCCTTTCCTCTAACTACTGCTTATTATCTCTTTATAATAAAACAAATATTTGTAAGTTTGAACTGCTTCAATGTGAAGTTCCAGTTTCATAGATAAAAAAGCATATTATATTTCGATACGTCGACGAAATTATATCCAATTTTAGTTCGAAAAATGTTTTTAAAATCCTGGTGCTTCCCTCTGAAATCAAATTTGTATCCTTCCCTATACTTGTCAAATTAGCAACAACAATCCAACATTGACATATAGAGATCTATAATTGAAAAGAGTTAAATTATCTCCCGAGATGGACCAAATTTTAAATTCTTCGTTGGAACTCCAAAAATATCTGTGTGGCTTGTCTCCCGTCATCATTATTTGTTGGTGACAACGCCAAAGGATCCAGGCATCTAGCATTTCGCCTTACAGAAACAACATCTCTCCCAAGAAGCACTGAAATACAATACAACAAAAAAAAACCAACCAAAAGAAAAAAAAGTCTTCTCCGCATAATTCCGCGGTAATTTGTCCATCAAAGCCTCCATTGGTTGCCATTCAACCCCCCCAACAAATGGTATTCGACCGCAAAATAAGAGAGACAGACCCACATAAAAAAACTCAACAAAAAATAAAAAGACTCGATACTCTGGGCTGACCATAGGCGAGTTGGTGTCCAGAGACCTATAATTTGCAGGCCATTCCTGAGTGCAAACCTGTCAAACCGAAGCCAGACATGTCATTGAGGAGGCGGCGGCAATATCGTCTGCTCCAACGCGCCAGCTTTGTGTGACTGGATGTTCTAAATGGCACTGGGGAGGGGGACCGTGCTTGAAGAGGTGGGGCCCCCGTGCATTTTCTGCACCATCACACCCTGTGGATTTCTTTTGGCAGTGACGTCGTTAATGGAGGGAAGGGCCGACTAATAGACGTGGCAAGTGTCAGTTTGAAGGGGGAGAGCAACAGGTAGAGGCTTATTGAATGTACCCCTTTGTGGCTCCCTTTTTTGGTTTGCTGTATCCGTTTTTATTGAGAAGAGGGTTGGTTATTTGGCTGTAATAATACACTTGTTAGGGTTGATTTTATTTTATTATGTTCTGTGTGGGTTTGAAGACTTGCTGGGGAAGTTTAGTAGCTTTGTAAGTTTGGCATCCTTTTTTCCAAGAATGAAGGGAGGGGGAGCCCCAAGCTGGACTGAAATTCTTGATAGTAAAATGTTATCTCAGTTAAATGATTTTACTTTAAAAATTAAATAAAGATCGATAGGACGGCTACCTTTTGTTCCTTACAGCTAAGTCTCGCTATAAACGGGTTACGACACTTACAAGTAACATTCAACATCATACCACTAACCATATGACTATTATATACTTCTTATAACTGGGTTCCTGCTTGTTTTAAGGAGATAAATTGTCATGAGGGGAATTTTAAAATAAAACGTAAAAGTCTGAAAAATTGCTAAGTTTAAATCTAAAATTTACTTTTTGAAAGGCATATTAAAAAATAAAATATTTATTGCAGCAAAGAAAATATTACTTAAGAGTAACATATAAAATATATTAATAAAAATTTATTTTAAGTAACATAATTTTGAGTAGATAAGATTGATGATATAAGAAATAAATATTGATAGTATTTTTTACACATTCTGGAATATATATTCGGGTCGAAGAGAAATAAAGTTTTCCTGATGCTGTTACAGATTCAGCAATGGGTATGGTGGAGAGGGATCGGGAATATTTTCACATTTTCAAATAAAGTCAAAAAGCAGCAAAGTACCTGAAAAAATAATAAATTAAAATACTATAAGAATAAACGTTACTATAAAATATCGTTCCTAAGGTAACTAAAAATTAAAGAGATTAAATTAAAATTATAACTTTAGAATAAAGTTATAAGTATTTTTAACGTGAACAGAATTAAAATAAATTCCTTTGAATAATTTCAATTTGTCTTTAAGTAGAATTTTTATACATTTCCTTTTTTTAGGAAAAAAAAATTATCCTTCTATGAAAACTTAATGATAGGTAGTTTTATAAATACAAAAATGCACAAAAACTTATAAAACACTGCAAAATAATGTTAGTGGTAGTAAAACCTTACTTCTAGAAATGTGTGAAAAAAATTTCCATTTTTTCTCTTTTTTTTTCAATTGATAAAAACCATATTTTGCGTAAAATGTACTATTTATTTAATGAAAACAAACAATGCAACAAGTATAAAAGGTTTTTAGGGAACTTTTTATCTTTGATTTCCACCTTGTTAATACGTACTAACATTTTCCTAAAATTTCTATCTTTAAAGTATGGATAAATTATGAAAAAGAACTTTTCTCTTTTTGTACAAGTACCTTTTCGTTTTAACATATTTATATAGTTCTAAGTTTCGTTTTAACATATTTATATTCCCGTTTAATTTATAATTGTACTTGGTAGATTTGTGTTAAAAAGTTGTAAAAGAATTAATCAACACTTTAAATGAAGTCGTATTGAAGCCTTTTTGTTTGTTAGAAAACATTGACACTGCTTTAAATTTTCTTATGATGAAAATTAAGTTACTCTTTAGAAAAAGATATTATATGTGTACCACTCTGTAAGTGACATTACTGATAAACGTAGACTGGCATTATATTAATCCTGCTGCACTGGTCCGACTTGCTACGCGCATGTACTGTTGGGGTCAATATGACTCCATTTAAAATATTATCACTTTTACCATTAAATGAAAGGTTAAATTTTGGAAATAATCATATCTTAAGTTGTATAAGTATATTTTAAATGATATTAAATAAAATAGTATATGAATAAAGCAATAAATTAAACATACAAATAAAAAACAAATGAACAACTCAAAAATACTTAAATGAAAAGTTAAATTTTGGAAATAATTATATCTTAAGTTGTATAAGTATATTTTAAATTATATTTAATAAAATATATGAATAAAGCAATAAACTTAACATACAAATAAAAAAAAATAACAAAAAACAAACATCCCAAAACTTTGCATTATCACATATCCCAACCGTTTGGTCCAGAGGAGTTTATTGCATGTGCCTTCCTGACAAGTGGATCAAACACAAAAGAAAACGAGAAAAAAATAAAAATAAACATAAAGGAATGTTTGAGTAGTTATTTTTGTTCGTTTCTGTTGAATGATTCCAAGAAATATGGAAGTGTGAAGGCACAAGAAAAAAATAGAAGAATTGGGTCATATTGACCCCAACAGTACATTAAGAATAAGTTGAAAAATTTTGGTTGTAAATAAAAATAAATGAAAATCATTCAGTGTCTACGTATTTATGTCCTTTATCAACAAAGTCATGCAATTTCATGACAATATCTCAGGGTGTTTCCTTTTTATAAGCAAATGAAAAAAAATTTGGGTCAAATAGACCCTAGCAGTACAGCAGGGTTAACTTATATTCTATTCCTTTCGCTTGAGCAGTTGTTCCCAATTTTAGAAGCGCATGGACCACTTAGCCTTAAATTTGATCATTAACTGACTTTCCTTATTAAAATAGATTAATAAAAACGATAGAAAATTAATCATAAAATACTCTAATTGTTTAATTAATCTCTCTATATATAATGAAGGTGTCCCTGGGTTCCTGTCTGGGTTCCTGGGTTCCTGGGTTTGTCCGGAACAGATTTGGCTCAATTTCTCCAAAACTACCCGTCCGAATCGAACCAAACTTGGTACACATACGTATGGGGACGGGGGAAAGACAATGACATCAATTCCAAATTTCTAAAACCACCCCTTCATCCCCTATAAGGCCTTTTTGTAAAAATCGCCTTACTTCTCCGCTAAAGAAGATCTGTTTAACTCGCATTGTTGCAAATAATACAACAAAAACAATTTTAAACATAAAACAAAGTATTTAAAGATAAAACTTGGCTAAAATTGTTTTAAATGTATTAAAAAGGTTATTAATAATTTAAAAAATTAAAAACGGCCCTTATAAAAAACTTTATAACAGTATTTTCTTATTAAAAACTTCATTTTCCATGAAACTTTAAGTTGAAATAGAAAGTTTTAAGAATTAGACTGGTTTAAGTAAAGATTACATCATGCAGTTTTTTTAGAAAGTTGATGATAGAAACACTAGATCAATTTGTTATTTAACCTTATAATTTGTTTCTTTGGTGTAGTTTAACGGGATTTTTTTTTCAATTTAAACAGGGGGTATTTACAAATTTTGGGATTTCAAAAGTCTGTAATAATTTTAATGGATTTTTTTACTTAGAATGGATAATTGGGTAACTGTCGTAATTAAATGTGCAACACCGGAACTGGATGGTTAGGTTAGATTTACACAGTTGGAACCGGGAGGGAAAAGGCACAGGGAGCACGGTGATGAAAATGCACCGGGAACACCGAGATGAAAAGGCACCGGGGACACCAAGATGAAAAAGGCACCGGGATATGAAGAAATACTGGGAACACCGGGATATGAAAAAATACTGGGAACACCGGGATATGAAAAACTACCAGGATGATTGGTAATTATGGTTACAGAAAATTAGGCATGTAACTTGAGAAAATTTTAATAAATTGATACACTCCACCCGTGCAAGGCCGGGCATATCAGCTAGTAACTTAATAAATCCTTAAGAAGTAAATCCTTTAAGAACAAGAAGTTAACCTTTAATGTAAATTTTATGTTTTTTTAAGAATAAAATTTCAAGAAATTAAAATTATTATTAAATTTTAAGAAATAAAATAAGAATAAAATGTTTTAAAAATAAAATTTCATTAATTTTTAAATTACTAGTATTCATAACTTTAAATAAAAAATTTTACAACAAAAAACAAATAAGATTAAAGGGGATGAGAGAGCTGAGACTGAGGAGAGGGATGAATAGGATGAAAGGAATACAAGGATGAAGGCAAGGGGGATGAAGGGAATAAGAGATGTGAAGAAGATGATTGTAATAAAAAAAGGATGATGATGAAATGAGAAGTATAAAAAAATGAATGAATATTGATAATAATAACTTCTGGGCTACCTGACCCGTCGCCGATAGGCGACATTCAGGGGGACGCTGTGGTAGCGAACCCGCCCCCGGGAGGAACCCGGTATCTAGTTCCGTACGCCACCGCACGGCTTGGGTCTGAGTGTTGTACCTTTGATTATGGATCTGAGACCCAACCTCCCACCGGAAGACCCGCAGGAGGTTTATCACGATTGTTTCAAACTGTTACATTTGATACATAGTACTATCTATTATACAACAATAATTACAATTCTGCGGTTAACATCGCATTACTAGATTGTTCCATAACAATAGTTATTGGTAAAGGACAATGTTGGAGAACAACACAAGGGGCCAAAGCCCAAGAGAACAAGGTCTCAAGGTGGACAGTTTAAAAAACTTTGGAAAATGTTCCCATCAAGCTTGTAGTAAATGTTGTGAAGTTCTTCTTTACAGAACCGTGAAACCGTCTCTAAGTTAGAGATCTAGAGACAATCTATTTACAATATATACATTATTTACAGAATTGACAGAATTTCACTAGCTCAAGAGCAGGGAGTTCCTAAGTTGGACTGTTTGTACTTCCTTGATCATATTCTTGATCGTTGTCCTATTGTCTGGATGTGCCAGCAGTAGTTTAAGAGACCGAGAACGGTTCGGGACAAGTTTCGCCCGGAGCGAGTCCATGTCGGGACAGTCGAAGATTATGTGCTCATAGTTGTGAATTACGTGGCAAGTGGAGCACAGAGGGTCCTTCTGATGAAATCTCGCCTGGTAGGGGCCCTCGACCCCGTGGCCAGTGAGAATTTGGTTTAGGTGGTGGTCACCTTGGATACGCTTACTCGACACAAGGGGGAAGAAGGAGAAGGTCCTTCTGCCAGTGGAGTCCGCATCCCAGTCTTCTTGCCATCTTTGTGAGGTTTCAATTTTCACCATTCTTTTTATAACTGATTGTGGGATTTTAATGTGAAAATCAATATCTTCTTTTACCGTGCCATTCTTGGCCAGGACATCTGCTTTTTCGTTTCCAATGAAACCGACATGGGCTTTCACCCAATAGAGGTCGATTCTTCTTCCTTGGTGTTCGATTTGGTCAATTAGTTGTCGCGTTTCTCTTGTCGTTATGTCTTCGTGATATCCTGTAACTTTCTTGAGTGTTGTTAGTGAGTCGGTTAAAATTCTGGAGGTCTTTTCGTTTCTGCCTGATATGATACGGGCCGCTTCCAAGACCGCAAGAGCTTCGGCATTAGCCACTGTGGCCAGATCTGAGATTCTGAAGCTGTGTTCTTGTACCAGTTCTTGATGTTTGTATATTGCTATACCCATTCCTGTCTTGTTGGCCATTTTGGAGCCGTCTGTGTATACGCTGATCTCGTGCGCTCTTTCAGCACTGTCGTAAGGACGCCAGCTACGAATTTTCTTGTCCCAGGGTGGGTCGGACAGTTTTACCTTTGCCTGAATATCGTTGCTTGTGATGACCTTGTTTTCTATCGTTATGTGCTGTATACCTTGTTTTATTTCATAAAATCTTTTTATCTCGTTGAGTTTATGGTGGATAGGCGGGATGCCGGCGAGCACATTGAGTGCTGACGTAGGAGCTGTTCTATAAGCGCTGGTAATGTTCCTCAGGGCAATTCTTTGTGTCTTAAGGAGTTTTTGTTTCAGCTTGACCCTTTGATCAAACCAGATCTCCGAGGCGTAAGCGATCATCTTCTCAGTGGCAAAAAGGTAGATGAACTTCCTAACTGCAGGTGACAACCCCCACTCTACTCTGGCTCGATTGGCGAGTTGGTATTGCAATTTCGCAACTTTTTCTTCTATATAGTTGATGTGAGGTATCCAGGTGAGGTTGGGGTCGATGACTAAGCCAAGGTATTTAAAATTATTGCAGTACTTGATCCGATAGTTATTTATTCTTAGTGAGGGTTCTGTTGTCTTTTTTCTGTGGATAATAGTAAATTGCGTTTTTTGTAGATTAATTTCGAGCTTGTTTTCTTTGATCCAATCACTGATTTTGTTTAGGGCAGGCTTGGCTATATTAGTGGTGAGGTAGATTTTAGGAGCTTTGATGTGCAGTAAAAGGTCGTCCGCGAATGCTTGAATGTGGATGTTGGGGCCGAAATCAAAGTCGAGGAGATCATTAACCATAATGTTCCATAAAACAGGGCCCAAACTGGAGCCTTGAGGGACTCCGACGTTGTAACTTTTACTAAAACCTTGGATGGCTGCTGACCGATCATCCAGGAAGCTCAAGATGGAAGCATGAAGGTTCACGTCAAGCTCGAGAGCAGCGAGTTTACTTTGGAGCAGTGTCCAGTTGACGCTGTTGAAAGCGTTTTTGAGGTCAATTGAAATGAGAGTGCTGATTTCGCCTGCTGCTTTAGTTTCCCTAACCTTTTCCATTATGCTGGCCAAAGCTTCAGAAGTACCGCGTTGCTTCCGAAAACCAAATTGTCGGTCGCTAAGAAGATGGTTTGTCTCTAGATGGAAGCTCAACCTATTCATTAGGAGCTTATCGAGGAGTTTGCCCCAGGCCGGCAGGAGGCAAATGGGCATGAACGAGCCCGGCTCATCTGGAGGCTTACCAACTTTGGGGAAGAGGACCACATCTGCTACTTTCCAGATTGAAGGGAAGTGACCCAACTTGACAGCTGCTATGATGGGGCGGCAGATTATATCCTTCCGGACCGAATGAACAAGCTTGAGGAGCTCGACCGGAATACCGTCGATACCAGGGGCTTTATTAGACTTCATCTGTGAGAGGTTGTAAGTCACCTCATGATCTGAGATCTCGAGTGCGTTAGAGGGGAGGACAGTCCGAGGGACCAAGGTGTTGGGTACCGCCGGAAAGTGATGACTTAAAATTACCTCATTGATTAATCTTCGGTCCTCCAGGACCGTGCCATCCTCTTTCTTGATTTTATCAATCTGAAAGGCTTCGTATTTCCTGCCAGAGACAAGTTTGTAATTCTTTTTATTTATATTCTTAGTTGTTAGTTGATTAATGTAATTTTTAAAACTTGATATTTTGGTTTTTGCAATTAGCTTCTTGTAGTTAGCATCCTCTTTCTTGAACTTCATTTTAGCCTGTGTTCGATCGAAACCCGTCAATTTCTGGAACCGCCTTCTCAAAGCTTTAACAAGTGACCTCTTCGATTGTAATTCTGGCGTCCACCAAGGTGTTTGCTTTTGGGTCCGACGGGCTTGTTTGTAACTATCTTTTGCTGCTTTTTTGATTTTTTCTTGAACATCCCGCACGTATTCTTCCAGCTCCTCTCTTGTTTTCAGGTCATCTTGTAGATCCCAGCTTTCGATATCCTCCTTAAACAAACCCACGTCAAGTCTTCTCATCTGGATTCGATCTCTATTTTGGTGGTAAGAGGTGTGTTGGATTTTGGCCTTGATGTGAATGGCATTATGGTCGCTACAGGTTGTTTCGTCAAGAACTTCCATTTCAAGCTTTATATTTTTCGACAGGACCAAGTCTACCCAACTGATGCCTCTTGAACATTGGAAAGTAGGAACAGAGTTAGGGCTGTTGTTTATAACGAGACCCTGGAGGGCGCAGAGTTCCAAAATTTCTTCACCTCTGCTGTCTGGCAGCTGGTTGCCCCACAATTCCGATTTCGCATTGAAATCACCCGCGATGAGTACTTGACGTTTGTTTTGTGTGTCCAGCAGGTCCTCAATTGCAACTATAATGGGGGTGAGTGGCTCATTTGGCGAGGCGTACGCTGTGATGATAAGCGTGTTGTTACCATTTATGGTGATGCACACGATGTCTCTGTGGGTACATATAATTTTCCTCTCTATTCCCCTTCTAAGAAGAATAGCTGCTCTGGGGTTAATTGTGCTGATCGTTTCGTAATTTTTGGGGGCAATTTTGATGATGGGAGATGAAAGAAATTAAAGGGATTAACAACATTGGAGGAACATGATGATGATTTAGACATTTAGAGGATGAGTGATGTGATTTATAAAACAATGAGTGAAATTAAGAGACTATTTTGAGATGAAAGAATAGCAATAGATAAAGAGAGGTGGGGAGAGTTAACTTATTTTATTAACACTAGAACCGCCAAGGGCCCTTTTTTGTCCCCTCGCAAAGTTCAAAGTTTTGCTAATTCTATATTTTTTGTCAGATCGTTCTGAAACTCGGTGACTTTTATTTATTTCATGCCCTCTACATAACACAGAAAAAAATTTCCCGATCGGTTGCGAATTTTAGAAGAAAAATGCGGATTATACTAGAACCGCCAAGGGGACATTTTTGTCCCCTACAGCAAAACTATTCTTTCAGGCGCCAGGCATGCCCATCTGTCCTCCCCTCTGCTTGCTAGACGTTGTTCCCTCGTTGAATGCATTGAAATATTCGAAGATATTTCCCCCTTGATATAATACTACTTAAAAAATGTGATGTTATGACATTTCCTTGCTTTGCTTTGGAGGTGGCTTACCGATTCATCAACTACAAGTATATCTACATTTTACCAAGTTTCTGTGTGGTTATTTATGGAAAACTCTTCCCACACTTTAACCAGACATTCATTTGTATACCCAATATTCAAAATTTCACAAGGTTTCCCTTAAAAACACGTCTAAATTGCGAGAAGAAATGCTATCCTTTGAGTGCAAGCTGGTACAAGCTTTTCATTGCACTAACAAATTAACAGTAGAAATTTAGAAGATAATTAATTATTAAATGTTTGTAAAAACCTGTATGGTCTTTTTATTTGCTAAGATATACAATTTGATGGCTTTTTGTTAACTTCCGATACATAAATTGGTACATAATTGTAGTGTTCGGCACTAGTTAACTAGTCCTAGTTGCAACTAGTAGTTAACTACTGATCAACTAGTAGTTAACTAGTAGTTTAACTACTTTTAGTTTAAAGTAGTTCAACTATTAGTTTAACTACTTTTTTAATTAACTACTAGTTAAAACTACTTTCTAATTTTCAACTACTTCAAAAAAAATATTTAAAATTTAAAGAGATATTTTACTGCTATAAAGAGATATTAAAGTTTTTATCAAAGGTAAAAAAGACCATTTTTGCGCGAAGTATAAACTATTTTTGTGACATAGATTAGAAAGATGTATTAGAATTTTGCCAAAAAATAGGTTATGAAATTAAATAGACTAGTTAACTACTTTGGGAAATATTTAACTACTGGTTGCAACTAGTCCCGGGAAAAAATAATTAACTACTAGTTACAACTACAATTTCCCAGACTAGTTAGTAGTTAACTATTTTTTGCCCACTAGTTGCCGAACACTACATAATTGAGATACTTAGAAATTGTGCTAATTTCCAAAGATGAATTTTTTCCCATTGGATAATATTAGAATTTCAACTTAAAAATTTACAGACACATTTATTAAGATATGTATAGTTGTAACAAAATTAAAAATTTAGAAATATTTGTTATTTTAATTTTTTTAAGAATGCAGGAAAAACAACTTTACGTAAATTTTAAAACTTTCAAGATTTATTTCTTTTAAATATTCGGACACAAAGAAATTAAACTAGTCGCAAACTATTGACAATGAAGGTACACAACCATGAAAAAATTGAGAAGAATATTTGAGAACGTTATCTAGGATTTTCGGCTAATTTCCCCAAAAATGACCAAAACATCAAAACTTTGACCGCGTTGCGCGACGGTCAAACGTTGACCGATTTCAAAAATTCTTGTTGCATTATACTTGTACTAATGTGTTACAACTTTTCCGCACTATTACATTTCGAATTTTTGACTTTCGTCTTTTTCGACCCGGCCTAAGCAGCATGGGGACATTTTTGTCTCCTTTGGCGGTTCTAGGTAGGTAGCAAAGTCCGGCGGTTCTAGTCCCATAGTCCCACCAGTCCCATATTTTCTTATTATTTTCACTTTAAACGAAGTTTAAAACTATTCCAGTAAACAGAAGTACTTTGTCTGGGTAAGCAAACTAAACATGACAATTACTGGTGGAATTTGTGTGATTGCTGATTGTTGCTTTGCTATTGTTGTTGTTTTGTTCTATAATATTTAAACTTAAATATTTTCGAGAAAATCAGGAGAGAAAATCTAAGACGCCATATTTAATTAACATTCATATCTTTCCGCGGACCACTTTCGAAGATTTCATAAACCACCTATGGTCCACAAACCATATATATTGGGGAACCACTGGTCTTGAGGGATACAGTGCAGGATATCCCTGATGATTTAGATAGGTTTCTCAATACTCCCTTGATCCTATGCAAACGGACATGTAAGGAGACCTGTTTGCATCTTAAACCTTGTTAGACCAGATGGTGGTAACAGATACAACCACTACATGTCTTCAAATCAACCGCTATACCTACTAGGAATAGAGGATGAAACGGGATAACAGTAATGGATATAGTTCAAAGTTTTAAATAGAACAGTTTTAATTAATAGCGTAAAAACTCTAATTATCCTATAAAACTTAGATATGCAAAATTTCAAATAAATTTTGATAAGTAATTGTTAGCGCATAAATTGCTTACTTTAAAGTGATAAAAATCAAATAAAAAAAATCACAGCCATTTAGTAACTTACTTTAAAGTTGCAAAACTCGTATGTTTTCATCCTTACACTATGGGGTATTTTTTACTAGCAAGTGTGCATATTTTTCCTTTGAATTTTGTCATTCAGAACATTTATTCTGTTTAAGAATGTTATTTTTAATGTGATCAATCAGATAATGTTATCAAAATTGATCGGTCCAAATCACTCTTATTTAATTTGATGTAAAATGCGCCATTTTATGTAATAAACATTTCGCTTAATGTTATCGAAATTCGGCGAAATTCTTTTTTTCCCGTTTTACGGCCAATTTAATACATAAACATACAAAATGAGTCAATATTTTATTAGTAATACATGATGTTCCTCTCTGATATTTTTCTTTAAAAATGTATAATTTGCAAAACACAATCTTAGGGAATCGTTTATTGTTATCAATCAAATCGTGTGTTCATTCTACTCATGGACAAAGGTGATACATTAAGTGGAGTTGACCGTATTACTATGTTTTGATATATGTATTTTAATTCGGATTTGTTCCTTTAGTTACTAAAGGAATACTCTAAAACTCATACGTTAAAGTTTAGTGTATGAGCTGATATGTGATTCGTGTTTATTTCCCTTAATCTTAATTTATCAATAAGAAAAATCTTTCCTATATCTATTTGTTTTCTTCGTGATATAACATATTTATTTGAAGTGCATTCATTCCCTCAGCTAAACCACGATTCTTCATAAGCACATGAACATAATCTCTCCATTGCTTTTAAAATCAGAGAGTCGGTCGAACATCACCTAATCCCCTTCCCGGACAGGAGCCGCTTCCATTGTCATCGGGAGGGTGTTTGCGCAGGGTCGACCGCCCGGCGCCGATTCTGACATCTCCAAGGTGAGTGCTCTGTTTGCGGATCGCTTTAATATGGAGGCGGGAGGGAGTCTGTTACTCAGTGAGATTGATTTGGTTGTGTTAAAATCCTACAGCCATCAGTTTGTATAAGAAATACCGTCTTCTTATTCAGAATTTGGAAATGGTTATGTAGCATTGGGTTTTTCTAAATGCCACTATAAATTTATGTTTATCGTGTTTATATCTTTCGTGAAAATGAGGAGATAAAGTTGAAATTGGTAGAGGGATTGTTATGGAAATCTAGATATCGTCTGTTTATTACGCCTCTCCTCATTTTTAACGGGAGAAATGGACTCTAACCGCCTATCTGGTTCGAGACTATTAAAAGTCACGTGACGGTGGTAAAAAACTCTCACTATTAAATCATATCTCACTACGACTACAAACTCTACTAGCGTAGTATCTGTGGTAACCAATTGCAAGCTCAGTAGGTCACGTGTTGGTTCTGTGTGACGTCAGACGGTTATAGTCCATTGTTGCATTGAATCACTAGTCCTCTTTGTTTATTATTTTAACAGAGTTCTCTAATCTCAGCCTCTAACATATGCGAGCAACTGCATCAATTCCGAGAAGAAGACCGTGCTTGTGATCGCCAAAAATTATGCCAACGATCCTCCATCGGCTTTAATCACCGCCAAATCATAATTTACAATTTATCCCTATTTAAAATGAACCGGTCTTGTTTCTATAGCAACCGCCACTACCAGTCAACTAAACGAGTGCTCAACTTGTGGTAGACAGACAGTAATTGGTTTAATTATGTTGTAGAGCTGAGGTTTTCAGTCCCATAGTTATTCTCCCTAATGTATCTAAACAACAAATAATTTATTACATAGTGTATGAAAAAAGCTGTTTACAATAACATTCGTGTGACAATGCAGAGTTTTCAGCACTGCACATAATTTTCTTAAGTTATTTACTTTTCCTTTACTTTAAAGATACTTTTCTTAAGGTGTGTACATACACACTTGAAATTGTCAAAATTGACGAAATCATCAAATTTTATTTTATTGGTTTAAAACGTTCTTTGTTTCCAAAGCTTTCAAAAGATACCAAGAACTTATAATTATCCTGAATGGGTCTTGAGTTAGAAGATTTCAAATCGCGCCACAAAGCGCATTTTGGTATGTTTTCAGAACTTTGAACTCTTTTTCTCGAGAACCATATTATTGCGATATAACCCTTTCTTTGAACAGTTTTTACGGAAAAGGAAAATTCTCTATCACAATAAATTTTGTACTACAATGAACTGCATAGTATAGCGGATGTTTTGGCTTTTTCAAATTCTTGAAATTTAATTCAATAATATTTTAAAAGAATTTTTCAAAAATAAAATTGTCGAAAAAGTCATGATTTTTAGACTACCTGTTAGAAAAAATACTCTTAAAAACCACCTAATTACTTTAAAAACAAAGTGTAAAAGCCAAAACATAGAGAAGAGTACAATTAATATTTCTAACCAGAATTGTCTATCTAGAACAATTACAAGCAGAGAAAAAACTGTTCGAAAACATGCTAATTATCTCATTAAATTGTAATTAATTAAATAACTAATTAACTAACCTTACTTTTGTAACCTAAAATCATATTAAAAATTAAGTAACTACTTGTTATAAAAAATTCAGATTTTTAAGTCCAAAATTAAAATTTTTTTTGTCAAGTGTGTACGTACACCTTAAGAGAAATTCGTCACTAAGCAGTTTTATGTACATAGAAATTTGTCATGGCACACCTTTTTCATTAGGAATTATCAGTAAGGAATTTTAAATACAGCGACTAGTAAATTAAAGGGTCAGGGAGGGAATGTACAGCGAATTAGTTCGGCATCCACATCTAACCAAAAAGCAATTATTTATTCCAAATCAATCGAAATAACAATTAATAATATCAACTATATGCTGCGCGTTTCCCTGATGACTTTCAGAAGCACAAAACACTCTTCGGGAGATTAGAATTGAATTAAAATTTAGATTTGGTTATACTTTTTTGTTATTATTTTGGTAATTATCTGGTTATACAAATTTGTTTTTAAATTTAATTTTTTTTAAGGGGACTTGGTACCAAAATTTTTTTTTCTCTAATAACTGGATTTTATTATCTTTTAAGGTTTTAAATTATGTATATACTTCATACTAATTCATATTTAGCCAAAAAAGCGAGTTCAAAAATTTATTTTTTAAAAGAATTACAAAAAACTTAAAAAAAATGCCCGAAATTACCCTACATTTAAATTGTAACTCCTCCCTTATTATATGTTATTTTGACTTGATTTTTTTCTGAACATAAATCAAACATATATAGTCATTTGTAGGCATGGAAATTTGATTATCTATAAAAGCTTCTGAAAAATAAAAAACCTCTGAAATTTGGCATTTTTTTCGAAAAAATACCCTAAGTTTCCACTTTAATGCTCCGTAAAAAAAAATTGTAATAAATATATTATAAAATCCATGCCTGAAGATGTTCATCAGGTGTTACTGATAATGACTACAAAGTTTGAAGTGGTTTGGATGATTAGAAAAAAAGCCTTTAGAT
This sequence comes from Tetragnatha montana, assembly GCA_963680715.1. Classification (NCBI taxonomy): domain Eukaryota; kingdom Metazoa; phylum Arthropoda; class Arachnida; order Araneae; family Tetragnathidae; genus Tetragnatha; species Tetragnatha montana. Next base: position 35,951,168 of record OY796685.1, read on the forward strand.
TTTAAACATTAAAAACCTTGTTTTGAGAAAAAGCCGTTTAAAGATAGAAAATTAGGCTTCTTAAGCCTATCTAGGCCTCAGAAATCTCAAAATTTTTAAACTTAGAATCCCCATATCATTATGAAACTTGGTAGGAATAATTCGATTTGGAACGTTTTAGGGTAGTATTTTAGAATTAAAGAATTAAACATAAAGGGAAGCAGTTTGGAAATCCCTGACTACATTTATCTAATAGTTTTTCCTTATCAAATCGGAAGAAACTGAAAGAAAAACTAATAACACACCATTCTTTGTTTCAGTGCCTTTCCTGCTTTAAGAGTCTTACCGCAAAAAAACGACATTTACAGGCGTCTGTCTTGACTTGTTCCTGTTGTCTTGTCTGATTTCATTTCCGCTAAAAAAAAACATAATAGAAACGTTTTAACAAATATTTTGATAGATTTCAAAACAATTCTTTAACAAAAATATGCATAAAAGTTTCAAATTTATGTAAAAATCACTTTAAATTAAATTTAATTCAACATTCACAATCTTGCTAAAAGACTTTAACTCTCTATTCCTTAATCAAATGATAACTGTTTTTTACTTAAACATGAAACAAATATTTTATAATCAAAATGTTAAGAAGTAACGCCAATAAAAAGTTATTTTATGTATCTAATATCGTTTTCTCACACAACATGGAATGTATGTATATCTGTTTTTAACAATCAAGATTTAATATAATTTTTTAAAAAGTAGAAGAAAATAATAAATTTTATTACCATTTAATACTTTTTTTTAAATTAACATATTTGACCCATATGTTATTTTATTTTGTTGTAATTTTTAAAAATTAAAACTGCCAAAAATTTTTGACACAAAAATAATTTTCCCATATGTTTTCTGTTATTTCTTTCTTGAAAAACAGATTTATTCACTGCTTAAGATATTTTCATTTTATTAATGTTCTACAAATTAAGGGAAAATTATATAGGACTTCAAGACGAAAATTGATTTTCCTAGTAAAAACCTTGGTCTATCAACATTTTAAAAGGGAAAATATAGTATATAACTTGAAGCTTATATTAACGAAATTTAGTCAATACTTAACAATGATTGACATCTGAATTGAGTAAAACCACTTCTTAAGAAGAACCGATTAAATCTTTCTGAGAACCCACAAAATAACAACTAAAAGAAGTGTCAGAAAATGAATAATATGTTACTCAACATGTACTTGAATAAAATGTGTAAGGTAATTTAGCTATTGGGAAATTTTGAAAGAAAATATTTAAATAATAGAAAATTCCCTAAAATGCAATTTAAATTTAATTTTAGCAATTGCGTTACAAGATAAAATATGATAGGATCTCTCTGAAATTTGAAGGCAATAAAAATGACCAATCCAATTCAAGTTTTTTTACAATTCTTATACCGTTACGACCACGCCAAAAATACGAATCTGCTATGTATAAGAATAGCAAATTCGTGTTTTGGCATGGTGCTAACGTAGTAGGTATTTAGATAAATTTTTCATGTACTCATTAAATAGGGTGCTTTATTTTACTGCACAAATATTAAGTTTATATAGACATAGACATAGATTACGAGGCCAAATTGGTCAGAAGTTAGAAAGATATTAAATAAGTTTCTCTCAAATAGTTGAAAACAACGTTTTTATTTGCACAATTTAAAATAAACAGCATACAATTGTTTCGGGGGTCAACGACAGGACAACAGCATACAACGACAGGACCCCCTTCGTCAGTGCTAAAAAGAACAATCTACAGCAATGAATCGGTATATATGCAGGGAAGGAAAAAGGTTACAGTTTACAGTTGAAGTGAAAATACTAAACCTAATGGTTAAATTACACAAAATCAATCATGGGTAACCAAATGGGTGAGAAATAAGGAACACTACTTAAATCGTTGACGAGAACATCAGAAAATTTGTTGATATAAAAAGATTCATAAAAATCCAAATCACTAGGTACATTAATCATTAGGTACCTGGGTAGTGATTTGGATTTTTATGAAATTTTTTATATCAACAAATTTTCTGATGTTCTCGTCAACGATTTAAGTAGTGTTCCTTATTTCTCACCCATTTGGTTATCCCATGATTGATTTTGTGTAATTTAACCATTAGGTTTAGTATTTTCACTTCAACTGTAACAAGTTTTTTGTATTTTCACTTCAACTGTAACCTTTTTCCTTCCCTGCATATATACCGATTCATTGCTGTAGATTGTTCTTTTTAGCACTGACGAAGGGGGTCATGTCGTTGACCCCCGAAACAATTGTATGCTGTTTATTTTAAATTGTGCAAATAAAAACGTTGTTTTCAATTATTTCATTAAGTTTTCATTAATGTTTTCGCTAAGTTTCTCTCCTCAAAGGAAATTTTAAGTTTATATGAATTCAGTAGAAAAAAATTCACTTTTAGGGGACGTTTATGGAAAAAGTGTTACACAAATTAAAAAAAAATAGTTAATAAAATCAAAAATATTTATTTTCATCACTCCTCACAAAACAACTTTTATCTTAACCACACTCAGATCCCAAACGAGCATTGATCATCTCACTCCTCTCTCAACATCCCATCCTCAAGACCCCTCGCACAATTTTTTCCACCCCACCCACCCCCCAAAAAACAAACCCATATCCATCCACCCCCAGCAGAGACCACCTCGCCTATTTGCCGTAAAAATTCCCCTTCAATGAAAATGACACATTGTACACGAAGCGGGGGTCATCTCCGTCGCACAACTTCATTACTCCCTCCCCCTCTGCATCTTTTAGCGACGACGACGACACACAATCGCAAATCGAATTTGTCTCCTGGCTCAAATTTGCAGACGTTGAAGAGCGAGTAATTAAATTGCCTCTCCTCTCTCCCTCCCTAGCTGCCGAGGTCTTTCGGAGTGGCCGGCCGCCGGTGTGTGCGGCGAGTTTTCGCAGTGAATGACGGTGTGTACACTTTCCATTTCGGGAGTCGAGAAGGGTTGCAGTGGGGATCAAAGGGGATGCAGGGCCAGATTCGGGCGGTGGAGCGCCCTTTTTATTATAGGGAGATATGTTCCTGGTGGGTGGAGGATTGATTGATCTCTGTATATCATCCCACGCAGAGATATTTTCAACTCCTTTGAGAGCGTATTTCACTCCTTGAAAATCGGAAATACTCTTTAAAAAACTACCTAGCCAGGAGTATTTTCACTCTTTGAATTTTTCAAGAAGGTTTAGCTTAAAAAATGCACCGTGCCTCCACCGAAAATTTTTTTTGTAGTGATTCCAATCAATTAGACTACAAATACCTATGAAATTTAACTTTATAGGGTTTGTGGCCATAATGGCGTTGCACCGTGCCCCACAGAAATGTTTTTTGCAGTGATTCCAATTAATTAGACTTTGCAAATACCTATGAAATTTAACTTTATATAAATTATTTGTGGCCATAATGGCGTACGGGGCGAAAAATTTGGAAAGATTGGATCTAGGAGATTAGGATTTAGGAGAGGAATATATTATATTTTTTTCATTTATTGAATTTGATTGCGGTTTTCGTGTCTCTGCATTTGTAGTATATGCTATTTCCGTATTTCACTCCTCATAATTGAATTTCACTCCTCGTAAAAAAGTCAAGGAGTATTTTTACTCCTCCAAAAAATCCTAGGAATAACTATGATCCCACAGCTAATGCCAGATAGTATATCAAGTTTACGTAACTGCTACTAGAATTTAACGAATTTTAGCCATACATGACAAAAGTTGGACGAATCTTGAACGTTTGTGCTGTTTGGGTTGGTATATGCCGGTAGATATTTCCAAGTTCTGTAATTTTTTTTTATCAACAAAAGTATGTCTTAAAAAATCAACCACCTCTCCTTACAGTCGACTCTGCGTACTGTGATCACATTTTGTCCGAGATCAAAATGATAACAATAACCGGTTGAAAATAATAAGCGGTTCTTTACTAAAAAGTGGCAAATACTGTACACGAGTGTTCCCATTAAAATCACAGCTGTGTGTTGTCCATATTGAAGTATTTAAAACGATTTTCTGGTATGTATTTTGAAACTTAAACCTTCTTAAAGAAAATATAAGAGCATATCTAATGACAGTACTAAATTAATGTCTCATGTATGTTTTTTTATGTATTGAAATTGCCCTTCGTTTTTAGGGGGTTTTCGTCCAAATTTTGATAACAATAAACGATATAATGATCACATAAAACGATATATTTTGCATTCGATAACATTATCCGATGATAACATTAACCGTGATCACATTTAGCGGAGTTGACTGTATATATCTTTGCATAAATTTTGCATTTAGTACTAATATTAAAATCGGTTGAACTTTTCTGATAAATTAGTAAGCCTGAAATTAGAAAGTTTCCCACTCAATTTATGATACCTAATTATTAAACCTTTCTTAGGTCTTAGAATATCACGAGATTTTTTTTCTTTGGTAGATGAATCGGTATCTTCACTTTCTGAAATATTGCGAGAAAATGCAATTATTTCAGAAATTGAAGATAATTTTTAATAGATCCTACTGTTGCAAAACTATAGGATTACCAACACATTTTCATAAAAATTTAAAGTTGGAGTTCCCGAAAAATTTCGGAGATAGAAAAATAATTTAATTTTTTGAAAATTAATTGGTAAAAAGGTTTTGGATTATATGAAATGTTTTAGAATCTATATTAAAAGAGGATGTAATTAATTATTTGCCGTAGAGTTCACAACGGTCATTTGGGAGACTTCACGGAGCCGTGGTAGAGTTTGGAAACCATTGGAATACGTCAAAAAAACTGCACAAAATGAAATATTAAAAGAAAAAGTACATTTTTGAATTACCTGAGATTTTGAGGTATACTATATGATTTTGAGATATCGAAAGTAAACTCGTTACGTTTATGAAGTTTTTTGAATGTTGAAAACAATAAAAACACGTGTGTCATGACTTCGTAAAACCAGAGTTGTAGCCTAGATTTTCCTTTGGAAGGTCTAATATAATGATATAAAATTATTTTATTATGCAATAGATAAATATAATTATGAAAATTCACTGTAGTTGCTCATCATGTTCTATAATAATTAAAGGGTAATTAATTAATTAATTTATTGATATGAAATATATAGTGTTAATGTCTTATTTATAAAAATAGCATTTTATTTACATATGTTAATTTTCCTGGGCTTAGTGCTAAGCTTGTTCATATCCTTAACTGCTTGGCGCCCTTTTAATAACCTGAAAAAAAAGTCCCTGCATAAAGTTTGCTTGTGATATCGCCTTGCAAATATCAGCTGGCACATTTGTAATAAAATCTGCTCACCTAATCATGGATATATTTTTATAATTTATTTTCATAGCCACTTTAAGCAAAACAATCATGTCATATTCAACATTTAAAGGAATATTTTAAAATCAACTTTAAAAAAATAAATAAACTGACCAGCATACATAAACTCCTTCCATAATTAAAACAATAACATCAACAAAAAAAATTAATTTATATTTATGTAACCCCACTAATCATTAGTAATTTGTTGTAATCTTGTATTCATGTTACTTCTATACTATATGCTTGGTGTCTCGGATTCTATTTCGTCGAACACGTGGAAACTCACGTCATTCAGTTACAAACTAAAAGTCAACACCATGAGAATTCTCAACCTATGTATCATAACAACTCAACTAACGCTGCGACATCTCTTCTCCCGATCCGGCCGCCTTCTATCCGGCAGCCCCGCGCGTTGGCCGCAGGTGTCTCGGCTCCCGGCGAGCACACACACCGGCCGCAAATTGCATTGTTGATCCTGCTGTGAGCCTGCTGCCTTATGAGCATATGCAAATAGGCATCCATGCACTGCTGCTGGGTGGATACAGGGGCTCGGTTTACATTGATACTGAGATTCGTGTCGTCTTTTTCAATTGGGAGGGATCCATGCTTAATATGGAATTGTTAAATATTATTGTTAAGGAAAGGGCACAGTTTTTGTTAAAAGAGAGAATTATCCCTTATTTTTTAACAAAGGGTTTTGAACAACTTAAATTAAAGTTTATTAAAGTTACAGTTACAGTCGATTCCGCTTATTGTGATTACGGTTAATGTTGTCAAAATTGACCTTTCCCAATCACTCCTATTTACGCAAAATTTAGCGTTGTATATAATCAATATATCGCTTAATGCTATCAAAATCTGGTAAAATACCCTATAGAGCTCTTTTATTTCCCGTTTGCAGGACAGTTTTAATACATAATCATACAAAATGAATCCTTAATTTATTAGTGTTATATGTTCCACCCTCATATTTTTCTTTAAGGATATAAAAGTTGAAAAATATACATACTAGGTAATTATTTTAAATACTTCAATAAGGACTACATAGTTATGATTTTAAAGCAAACACTCGAGTTACACTCTTTGAAACTTTAAAGTATCAAATCGCTTATTATTATCAATCGGATATTGGATATTGCAATCATTCTACTATTGGACAAAAGTGATCACATTTAGTGAAGTCGACTGTATTAAGTTTTTAGGATTTTATTGCTTTTAGAAATATTAAGATGGCAATGAAATAAGAATTATATTGTTTAATATTGTTTAATTTTTAATATTCTTAAACAATTATTTTTAATTGCTTTCATGGAAATTATTGTAAAATTACAGTAGGGGAATGGAGGGTAAGAAAATGAAAGTCTTACATTAACTGAAATATGTTAAAAATAAAAAGATAATAACAAATTGAATGCTTACTTTTTTTAATATTTTAATTTTTTGAAAAAATATATCCATAAAATTTTAGAACATTTAAATGATGCAACACACCCCTAATGTTCTCATACACTTCGCTTCTCTCAGCTCATTAAATCTTTAATTGGACCATGTAAGTTAAAACTTTCGTAAAATGAATATTAAAATGATGTTGCTTAACCTTTTAGTATTAAATAGATAACATGTGCTAATTTAGTGTACCTTTTACTTAAAAATTGAATTTTAATCGAGCAGGTTACTATAAAAAAATATATTCTACACTATTATGTCAAACAAACAATAAAAGAGGTAATTAATAAAACTTTACTAGTAAAGTGTATCAGTTTCAGAATTGTAATTATTGTATCAAGTATTATCTGTATTAAATCAAATTTTACTCCATATTGAAACTGAAGTTCTATAGGTATTCCATAATTTTGTCCTAATTTTCACTTTGTTAGTTTTTACTCATCTATAAAAATAAATTCAAATTCAAAATATTTTATTCCTGTTTTAAATCAATAATTTTGAAGAAAAAAAAATTACCTATAGCATTGGGTTTTTTTTCAGACACATACAACAAGAAAGCCAAAACTTTTACAGTGAGAACTAATTGATCTGACTTTTAACCCTAAGTCTAGAGCATTAACCTCTAGCCCTTTTAGGTTAATTGCTTTCAAAAGAAGCTATATAGCACTTAGTAGAATTTTCGGAAACAACAAGTTAGGTCAATCTTGAATTTGACACCATCAGGCTGACCTGTCACAAGTTTGAAACATTGTAGACATTTTTAAATTACCAGAACAATTAAGAACATAGGTATCTCAGCTAACCACATCCGTTTTTCTAATATTTCCTAGAAAAACAAGCAATACTTATCTAGATCACATCACTTTTAAAACAGTTTCGAGAGTTCAATTCCATGTACTTACCTGACAAAACTTTGTCAGTTTCATTTTAAAACACTGACATTTCCCTAAAATTATGCTTTTACTATAAGTCATCAACCCGGCCAACCATACGTCCAGTTTTACTCCATTTTGAAATAAAAATTCTCCATAGGCATTCCATAAAATTTTCACTCTTTGTTACTTTTTGAGAATTTCTTAATACGTTAAGTATTTATTTTAAAATTCGTATACTTAATTCCAACCCTAAAAGTAATCTAATTTTTTTTTAAATTATTTATACTTTAGGGTATTTATACCATGTCAAATCAACGCAAAAAAAAGCAATTTTTGAACCTTGATGTGTCAGATTTCTATAATTATTGATTTATAGGTAGTACCTATGGAATATATGAAGGAACCAGTGTTAAATTTTATTTTTCTTAACAGGAGTTTTTAACAGAATTTTAAAAATGCCCAAAATTTCCAGATTTAACAATTTCTTCAATCACTAGATCCTTTACGACTCTAGAATGAATTGGGCTAGAAAGTTCATTTTTGTCTCAGTTTTTTAAGGTATTTTTTATGGGGATTTAATGTGACACGAAACAATTACTATTTGGTGTAAAAAAATATTTTTTCTACAAGCGTTTAAAATTTAAAAACCCCTATAATTTTTTTTTGAAAAAAATATATGTTATCTTTGACTTATTAGCTACAAGTATTTAAAATTTTAAGATAGTAGTTAATTGTAGATTGTAGTTAAGTACTTACTACTTGTAGTTCAGAAGTTGTGTACTGAATCTGATCCTCTAAGTTCATGTGTCTTAAAAACATAAAAGTTTTTGCATCATAATTTTAATGACGGATTACACAAGTTGTTTTTGCAGTTTAGAACATTAAAAACCTTTTATCTAAAAATATAAGATATTTAAAAAATGTTAAATAGCATTTTAAATATTAATCAACTTATATTTTATAAATCTTAATACAATACAGATTAAAAACCAAATTTGGTTCTACTCTATTTTTAATTGAAAAACATACTGAAAGGATTATCAAAGGATTTAAAACTTCCACAAAAAGGGGTTTTAATATTAAGATTTCCAATTTCCATTAGGTTTTTTTCTTCTGATTAAAAACTTTAAAGCTTTATAAATACGTTTTTATGTGAAATAAAGAAAGCTCGAAAACCTTTGAAAAGTAAAATATGAGTGCTTAGCAATATAACTGAATAAAACACTATCGACATTTCTCTTATCTAAAAGCAAGGGTTAAAAGATGAAAGAAAAGGACAGAAACCCTTTAATGACAAAATGTATTTTTTAATACAAAAAATTCATTAAAAGTAATAAATTTAATTATAAAACTCCAAGAAATCAAACATAAAAACTCATCTACATGAGAGTTCACAATTTTCGAATTCATCATCTTAGATTTATCACTTTTGAACAAGTTTTCCCCTTTTCCTCTCTTTTTATGACGAATAAAATCCTAATGGCTTTTATTTTATGATCACAGCTTTTTCGGAAGAAAATTAATTTTCCCTGAAAAAGTCCTCAAACATTTTGCCTAAACAAACAGTCCTATTTTATGGAACTTTTTCCACGCAATAAATTACCAAAGCAAACTGTTTGAGCAACTTTTTTATTATTATTCAAAACCCAAAAATTTCAGGCTTCAAAAATGAATTTATAAGTCCCACTCTTAAAATATTTAATTATAATTTCAATAAAGCTTCCCCCACAAAAAATGTCGCGGTTAGTTTATTTTGACAGACTTCATTCATTTAGTTGAGGGTTTTTTTTTCATGCTCAAGTAAAGGGGTGTACCCCTCTTACGAATATAAACATTTTGCCCTCATTTAATTTGCGTTCTCCGTCCAATCAAATTGCGGAATTTCTTCATATGTAGGCGAACGGAATTGTTTTTCCACCACCATAGGCAGCGACTTGGGTGGAAAAAAGAAAGGCAAGCCTACGGGCAAAAATCTTAAATTCATTACAACGACAAAAACGTTTTTGGAGATCAAGGCGGTGGTGAATGAATTTTTACGCTCGCATAATTCTTCTCTAACTAAAGAACTTGGGGAAACGCGTGTTTCGATGCATTTTTTTTTCCTTTTCGAGATGGGAAAATGGGGGACCGTATTGACATTTCTTTGGATCAAATTAAATGGCCTCCAAAGTAGAAACGAAAGTATGACGCCGATGGTCCCTATGATTCTAGAAACTTTTATAACAAATATAAATCAACACAATGTTGAGATCTAACTTTTTATCCCGATCATTTAAATAATCATACAAATGTCGTTGAATTATTATTTATTACTAAAAAAATATAAATTGGAATTAAAGTAACGAACCCATTAATTTTTTATTTAAGATTTAATTGTGTAATGATTTAGTGCTGTTATCCAAACTTAAGTCAAAATTTGATCAAGATCTAACTTTTTATCCAGATCATTTAAATTATCATACAAATGTCGTTGAATTATTATTTATTACTAAAAAAATATAAATTGGAATTAAAGTAACGAACCCATTAATTTTTTATTTAAGATTTAATTCTATAATGATTTTGTGTTGTTATCCAAACTTAAGTCAAAATATTTGTTCAAGTCAGGATAAGCATAAGTTTTAAGTATCTCTAACACGGGTGTCAATTCCATGAATAAAATATAGCACCAATGGTCCCTATGATTATAGATCATTAGTAAATTTTATAACAGACATAAAGCAGCTCAATATTGAACTAAACCCTTTTATCCAGACCTTTTAAACACTCATTTGCGACATAGAAATGTAGAAAATATTGACACATTACACAGTTATTTATTTATTTGTTGTTTATGTAAAGTAAATATTCCTCATAAATATTTGGGGTGTTATAATACGAGTATTAATCTTTTGAGGGTCTGAAAATTCAATGTCTGAAGTAAGTAAATAAAGTGATGTGTGAATTCTGTAATATTTTGATTATATTATTTATTTAGATATTAAAAATTTTATAGGTATCGGAAGATAGTTTAATTATTAAGGGACGTCTAAGCGGAGTTATATTAGTATTTACATCTAGGGATATTAAACAAGCAAAACAATCAATTGATTATAGAAATAAAAAATATCATTCAAATAATAAAACTAACAGTATTTTTATTTTGAAGGCTTCCACAGTAAAAGCACATTACTTGGTTAATTCTTCAAATAAGCTTTGTATATTTTTAATTTGCTAAATTTGAATATGCCATTTTGGATAACCAGTTTCTAACGAAGAATAATTTGGCTGAGAATACATTTTAAATATATTAAAATTAGGTAATTACACACATGGTAAAAAAAATTCGGATATTTCTTAACATTCAACTAACTTTCATGACAGTCCCTTCTTTCCATGTATAAAAACAGCTACAGCCCAGGGCATCGGGAAAACTTCCATCCAGAAATTTTACGTAAATTTCACTTTAATTCAACATTTCCACATCAACTACGATTCAATGACTTTCTCCTCAAGAGAAAAAAAAAACGAATCATAAAAAACTTCGTCCAGGCATGGACGAGACAAAAAAGAGGGGGAAAAAGTCCCTTTGACTTCATCAAAAAGGGGAAAAACACAAGCCCTCTGTTTTGCCATGTCGCCTAATTCCGTATTTAATTTCTACGCTCGCAATGGTCCCTTGCAGTTTTTGCGTCCGGATTTTTTCGGTGGAAAAAAAAAACTCGCTGTTAGTCTTCCTTTTTTTTCCGGCTCCGTCCCAAGTTTTTCAGCAAAAAGTACGACGATGCGAGAAAAACTTCCATTTGTTAATTTCTAGCCGTTGTGGAATTAGAAGGAAAGGAGGCCGGAATATATTTTCAGCAGCGGAAAACTTTCTCGAGAGAATGAGCATTTGGAAAGTTTTTTAATGGAGCGTTTGTTTTATTCTAGTCTCAGCTCCCTTTTTTATACTCCTGCTCCTGTTTTTTTTCCTCTGTAGAGAAACAGAATGATTCTTTCCCAAAGTAGTTTTTTCCACGTCTGAATATGGCTGTTTGAGAGTCAATTAAAGCCTATTATTTCTTCTCCGTGGGTAGACTGTAGCGTCTATAGTCAACCTAAGTATGAGACTTAAGGTAATGAATAAGGCATTGATAAACTATTTTGAGCCTTTAGACTTCATTTGTGGGTTTAATTTGCTTATTAAGTCTTCTTGAGAGTAAGGCAATCTTATAAGTTTTTTTTTTCTGTAGATCAATAAGAATGACTCTAATTACTTTGTACTAATCTAAATGCGAATAGTAGATGTTTTAACTTTCATAATAATTGATAATGTCTTACGTGTAACTAATGTATAACAAAAAACATTTTTAGATCCTCAAAATCCTGGAAAAAATATTTTAAGGGGGGGGGGAAATGGCGTTATTTCGTAAAATTATTAAAATTGATGAAATTTCTTCAAAAGATGCCCAAGTGATTTATGATGCAAAGCTGGAAAAATTTTAATGGTTTTTCATGTAGGATTATCTATTTCATCAAGGATTTCCATAATTCTATAATCTGTTAATGAGAATGTTTCCTTCAATTCATTTATATATTTAAAGTACTGAAATAGGAGGAATTAATAAAACAAAATAGAAGAATCACCACCCTTTACAAAATGAATAACTAACTTACGGTTATAAAATTGAACTGATATATATGAGCACTTAGTTGAGTATTAAATAGGAAAAGATAATCTCAATATTAGGTTTGATTTTCTTTCAAATTACTCTATTCTCTTCGTGAGTAAAATAGTCTGATGTAATCCAAACACATATTTAAAATGCAATTGATCCCTCCTTTACTAAAGCTCTTATGAACATTTTCATGCCTTTCATAATTTAAATCTTACACTTGATTTTTTAACTGAAGTTTATACATCATACAAAGAAATCTTATGCAATTGAATATATTTTTAAAAATAAGAATTAGGAAAAAAAAATGTCAGCTCCTTCAGTTTTTGTTGAAATGTAATGTATTTAATTCATGTTCCTCATTGTCATTTTTTAAACTGCAAAATCTCCTTTAACTTAATAAGATTGGGAGTCTTAAATGGTTTTATTTTCAAAACTGTATTTGTTAATAAATGCAAAAATGTTTTTTTAAACGAATTTCCAAAATTAGGAAAATTATGGACCCAAAATTTGATATAGGATACTAAAAATTCTATTCTTAAGTAGAAACATAAACAAAAGAGAAAATATACTATACTAAATCATATCGATTCCCAATTGATAGGTAAACAAAAACCAATACTACTCCCTACCAAAAATTTTAATCATGAGATTCAAAAACTGATGGCTATAATAACGTTTATGGCTAGATTTTTAAAAGACCTCCATTCAAAGCCTATAGGGAGTATCCCACACCAGCTCCCCATACTCTCCCAACAAAAAAGAGGATGATACCAGAAATATCCTAGACAAAGAAAACAAAGTTTCCAAAGACCCTCCCTCGCTCTAAGTTGCATCTGTTGATTGGACCCTTCCTCGGAATGTTAACGATTCTGTTGCATTTTTGGTCCCCCGGAATCTTTTTAATGAACTTAAACCGGTGAACCTCCCTTTCTCCGAGTCCCGGAAAATTAAGCGAGTCCCGGAAACCTAACGAACCAGCAGCCGACGGATCCTATGGAAATGAGGAACCGGCCAACGCAAATACGGGGCCGCAATAATTTCCACGCAGTTCTTCATTGTTATGAATGCAGATTTGTCCGTTGCTTGCGTTTGTAATTATTTCTTTTCTTCGTATTCTCTCTAGTAACGAAGGAGCAGGGCCCTGGCTTAATGTTTAAGGTTGGGTGGGTGACTTGTTTGTGGCTCATTGCAGTTGTGGTTGGTTATGTGGTTTGTCACACGCGGCGGAGTCGAAACTTTGTGACGGGGCTGAATTTAAATCAACGGGGGATTCTGAGTGCGTTTTGGAGATTTCATCTCTGATCTGTGAGATTCAATTTTGAATTTTGAGATCTGTGAGAGGGAATAGGCTATACCCAAACTTCGTTTTCATTCCTTCAAGTTTTCCAATACTATTTGATATGTTTCATGCTTTTAGCAATATATAGGTTTTCGAAGTCCCTATTTTAATAATTTTCCCGTCTCTGAAAATTTCTCCCATATTCATATCAGTTAGAAACATTGGGACACAAGCTCAAGGAACACTTTAAATTCTTAATTACTTTGAAGAAACTGAAATTTCTTTCTCTCTCTTACTGTGGGTAAAATAAAAAATATTAAAAATTATGTCTGTTGGTAGTGGACATAAAGTTATAAAATCTTCTATACCCTAATAAATCATACGTCCAAATTTGATGTCATATAAAGTAGGGCAGAAAGAGGTGAATTTACTTTGGATATAACAAGATAACTAGGTATGTGCACTTTTTTCATGTCATTTCCGGTATATCATTGATTGTTGAGGTTCTTATAATCTTTTTATTAGGAAGTTATTTTCTTGGGTTTTATTGATTCAGATGCTCAAATTCAATACTATGAAGGATAATAAAACGCAAGATCAGAAAATGTACAAAAAAATGTAATTCATAAAAATATTTGAAAAAAAAAGAACCGTTAATTTTGTTAAGCCCCCGTTGATTTTATATCGATTTCATAAAATTTTTTCATAAAAATTACTTTATTTCAAAACATCGAGATAAACAGTTATTGGTCTTTAAAATATTAGAAGTGTTTCTGACGAAGAGTGAAATCATCTATAAATAAGTAAGTTTTTAAGAAAACAAAAGAGTTAATATCAATTTTAGTAGCTGGTACCATTTTCTGCTTATTTGAGAGAGTAAGGAGGGCAATCACAATATGAAATACGTATCTGCTGATTTTTTATGAAGGTTAGTTTAAGATGATAACTTTTTTTTACTTGATGATGAGTTTGGTCTTTATCTGTGTGTGTTTCTTGTTCAGAAATTTCTCCATACTAAAAAAATTTTAATTTTTAAACCTGTTTAGACTTATACCATCTCATACTTTATCACAGTTTTACCACATAATTATAAGATCTCAACAAAAGACCAAAAGCCAAAATTTATATGAGCAGGATCTAAAGAACCAACAGAAATGTATCAAAATCTTTCCTAGGCTGCTTCAGACTCTAAAACTCCACCTAAACAATACTATAAAAATCCCTCCCTCCTCAAGCTGCCTTAAAAACAGCACTAATTGCGTTGTAAGTACACCTCGGTGTCTCGAAGGAAGTGGCAGGGAGGCATCATGACCCTCCAAATTGAATTCCCCGGCTTGTCGCCTAGGGAAGCAATTAATTCCCCAACAAAGCACATCGCCCAATTACTGCAGCATCCATCCACAACATATGGCAAACACTACACCCTCCCAAAAACGCAGACGATACGGAGAGGAGGAGTGAAACTGACAATTACCGGATGAGAATCATCCCAAGAAGAAGACATCGTCGTCCCTCCCGAACAAAAACAACCGAGAGCTTAAAGCAGTGCATTAAATGGATTTTTCCTCTGCACAAGGGAAAATTACTCTTGGCTCATCTAAAACGCTCAGTAATTAGATTCAGCAAACAATTTGAGGGGAACTCGGCTCTCTCTCTTTTTTTTAAGGTGTTGTGTATATGTACGTATAGTAAGTAATTCAATGGGGTTGTCTCGTCTCCCATCAAAGGGGAAGCTTTTGTGAAACGCTAGAAATTTGCCGATGTTGTCAGATTAGCTTTGCGTGAGCTTTTGGATTTGACTCGCTCCGTCGCCTCTGTGTTGTGCGGCTGTCGGCGGATTGTCGGTCGAGATTGACGGGATTGTTGGTGGGAGTCTTGCTGTCCGGGAAGCTTTCTCGTCGATACTGGATTCGAGCAGTGATGGGAAAGTGTTCATTGTTGGAAATTGTTTCGATAATTTGGCAGTTGTATTGTATTGACTGACGATAAGCGTTGCGTATGAGTAAGTAAGGCTAGCTCAAACTGCGAACTACGTGGAATTTCAACTCTCACTTCGCGATCTAGCTAAACCACGCCATGGGAATGGAATATTAATAAGTTTAGTTTTGGTGGTTTCGTTTCATTAAGATTTTTTTGTTTTTATCTTAATAGGAATTTTTCACGAGTTAGTTATGATTATATTGCATTTTAATTCCTCTAAACTTTAGGTATCTATGAAATCTTATTCGATATTAGTAACCGTTTTTGATTACTGTACTTCCCTATGTTTCCAAATTACGTTTGGCATTGGTAACTTAACAATTGAGGTATTTGCAGCATCAACGAGCTAACTCCAAAAGTTTTGCATGGTATTCAGCCCGTTGTTAAACAAGCGCCTTAATTAACTAAAGTTAAATTATTTGAAAAGACTCGTGCCAGAGACTCTTGAGAGCAATACAGGATAACTTTCATGCAAGGTGAATTGGCAAACCTTACGAGTTTTTTAAGGCTCATTTACACTGTTTCATTTTAAGGTTCATGATGATTGGCATAGGAAATCGGAGGAGTCAAGAGTGAAACATTAATTTACACTTGTCATTTTGGATTATTCCTCCAAAATGAGGATCGAAAGTGATATGTTTAAATGAGCCTTTTTTACCCATTTGCTTTCTTCATAAGAAGTTTCACTCTTCCTCAGCTTCTAAAGAAGTTGAAGAAAGTATAAACAAATAGTAACATCCAACATGCTTAAAAGGAATATCTGTATAAGTGGAATTAAAACTTCTCTCCCGAGCGATTCCACTCATCTAAATTCGACAGTACACGGTACTACCTCTCGTCAGAGTTACACAACGAGGTTTCGCTCCGATAAATACACCGGACCACATCCATTAAAACATCCCAAACCCCCACACACAATCCGCTTATCCCCAATTAGATATCATTAAACTCCCTCCGCAGACGACTCGCATTCGAATCACAGCCCACCCCTCGGTCGGTTCTACCCCTGACAAACACGAGGGGCAAACACGACCGCCACCCAATAACAATACCCTCCTTGCGTAATACTTACAAATAAACATTCGGAAGGAAGAGGGGGGGGGCTTTGCGGAAAATGGAACTCCAAATGCTAATTGCGGACGACATAAGAATCAATATTTGCTCTTAGAATAATCTCTTGTAGCAGTGTAGGATTTAAAGCCGAAATTTAATTACCGCGGCCAATGCGGGGGCCTCTTTTAATGGAGACGCGCGGGCAGGGATTTCATAATCGGATGAGGAGCTTAAATATCACGGTCTGGGAGGGTTTTTGTTCGGGGGAAGGAGGGGCTGCGGCTGGTTTGGGCCAGATTCGGTAATGCATGTTTTGATCCTCAGCATGGAGAACTAGCGTTTCCCAACCTATATGTTCCGTGGTACACAGGGGCTCCTTGAAGACCCTCGCTGTTGTCAAGTCCTCTCCTCATTTTCGACGGGGGAAATTGTTGCATTGAATCACTAGTCCTCTTTGTTTATTATAGAGTGTTTTCAGGTGACGTCACGACCAGTTATTGCTGGGCAATGCGTCTGTTGCTAAGGCGGTTGCTAGGTGACGATGTATCTGTTGTTATAGCGGTTGTTAGTTGTTAGGTGTGGGGTCACGTGATTGCAAATGCTTCAATAGAAGAATTCCACGAGCAGTTATTTTCTGTAACTGTTAACCTTCTGCAGGGCAGAGCGTCTGTTGCTAAGGCCGCTGTTAGGTCCGAGTCATGTGATTCAAAATGCTCTATTTTAACAATTCACTAATCCGAGAAGAAGACCGTGCTTGTGATCGCCAAAAATTCTGCCAATAATCCTCCGTTGGCTTTAATCACCGCCAAATCATAATACGGTTCGGTTTATCCCTGTTTAAAATGAACCTGTCTTGTTTTTATAGCAACAGCCACAACCAGACAACTAGAACAGAGCTCATATTGTGGTTAGACGAGAGTATCTTAAGCTTAAGGGTTACACAAGAAATAGAGAAGTAAACGAAATAACACCTGATATTCTCGATTAAAGAAAACAAGTATCATTTTATAAAGCTTTAAATGCTTTAAATTAGGACTATAAAAGATAAAAAAAGAGAATGAGAAGTATTTGCAAAATAGAGCATTTTTGTTTGAAAAGTTTTGTAAAAGTAATTGCATAATAGAGAATTTTCAGTCACATGACTCGGACCTAACAACGGCCTTCGCAACAGAAAATTACAGTTTTTTGCCCTGCAGAAGGTTAACAGTTACAGAAAATAACTGGTCGTGAAATTCTTCCATTGGAGCATTTGCAATCACGTGACCCCATACCTAACAACCGCCATTAAAACAGATTCCTCGTCACCTAGCCACCGCCTTAGCAACAGTTAAGAACCCTGCAAAAGGTTAAAAAAGAAAATAGCTGGTCGTGACGTCACCTGAAAACAATCTATTATATTTGTTTCAAATAAACGAATTAAATGACATTTTATTTATTTATTTACATATTATCATACGGATATAAAAAAATCCATTTACATGAGATTAATCATGACATATAATGTAGTGTTAATCTTTTAAAAAATTTTATTAATTAAGGCTTCTAAAACGTTATCCCATGTTTTTCATTGAATGTTAAGAAATATATTTCTGATAATGTAATGTTTCAAATTAGACAATCCTATATACAAATTTTCAAAAACTAAAAATGTGTTAAAATTTTTTTGAAGAATATCTAAAAGGTGAAGAAAGATTTTATTTACATTCTTAAAACAGGTTTTTCCTTTAGGTACAAAGCTTTATAAAAATTAGTTCTTGAAGAAAAATTGAAAATTAAGCGTAATTTCATTAAAAGAATTTAAAAAATATGAATGATATTTCATTTTTGTTAAGGCCTATAAATTAGAATTATACGTAAAAATGAACAGCTTAAGCATAAGTTTACATTTCAATCTAAATATAAAAACTCCTGTATTAAAAACATATAATTGTATATTTCAGAAATTTTAATGAAGTTAATGATACTAGATTAGATACTTTAAAAATTTGGAATTACGTTTTTACAGTGGAATTATTAACCCAACTTTTATATTTATAATTTTTTGAATAAATTTTCCGCTTTAAGTAAAATATTTTCGATGCATTCCGTATGTGTAATATAAATTTCATAAAAATGAGTATAATGATCCTTTAGTAGATTTTTTAAAAATAAAATTGAGGAAAAGATAAATTTACAGTTAAAAGAAGGTTAGGATAACAATGATATTTTGATTACATTTTTTACGGAATCTAGATTTTGAAAAAGTATAATAAAGCAAAATTTTTAACATTCAAGTTCTTTCATGAGAGATAAATCATTTAAGGCATAGAAAGAGAATCATAACTTTTTATTTTATTCTCATTCTTCAAAGTAAATGTTAAAATTTAAATACCTTACTGAAAAAGTAAATTAATGAATCGAGAAAAAGATTACTTTAATAGGTATATCTAAAACTATTTCAACTATCACTGTAATAGCTTTAATTTCCTTTTGTATCACACGAAAGAAATATTAATAAAGAAAACTATACTGACTACATAAAAATATTTTAATTGATTTGAACTATTTTAATTTGATTAAATTTTAATTATTTATCATGAGATAATTAAACTGGAATGCTGTATTAGAGTGACATGCTTTAATTGGTGGTAAAAGGTTATATGGCCTAAGTTCCCAAAATAAATTTAAAGCTTATAAGATCAACTGTAAGCAACAAATATGTATTAAACTTTTGGTTCTTTGATCAGCGTTTAATATTACAAGAACTCAATGGTGTGTAGTTAAAAATAAAATGAAATAAAAGGAGATATATTCATAATGTGAAGGGGGAAATTTTGAAAGATTTGAATAGTAGAAAAATTAAAATATTTTTAATAAACGGAAGAAATTGTTAAAATTCGCCTTTCGAGCTGAAAAAATAGATAGTTTAGCAAGCATTCTGACTATTTCTAAATTTAACCTAAACTTAAATACACAAAAATGCATTTTTTAAGAAAAGGTATTTTTTCGAGTTTAATAAATTCGTGTTTTTAACATTTAATGCAATCAATCGAAAAACCGTAAATATTTAAGAAGAAATTTACTTAGAAATTTCTTATTTAGGAAATTGATGATGCAAAGTACATTGAATATTGATTAAATATCTTAATGTCTTTCTTGAAGTCTAAAAAACTAAATCATCAACGTTCATGAGCAACACAAAACTGACCCCCGAATAAACCTGAATAAGAAGAATAAAATCGTTTATTCCTCAAACACCAGGCATTTCCGACTCCCAATAAAAACACCCAACAAAACGGGAACATTAAAGCACAGCAGCATTAAGCCTTCCGAGAGCATTCCAACCTCCCCATCGCTTTATTACATCAATCACATTTTATACTTAACCGAAAACTCTCCAGTCTTAAAACTTTAGTTTCCATCTGACTTTTCTTAAGAGAGAGATACATTTTTATCTCCTGTTTTCGGCGCTTTTGTTTTACTTTTGCTCTCCCCGTCCCTCTTAACTGTCGGAACTTGTTAAAAACACTGTGAGGGTGCGGATCCTTTTTTTTTCTCTTGAAAAATCCTCGATCGGTGGCTGTTGGAGGGAGAAAGCTTCTTGATTAGATTTTTCAAGTGCATTTGAATTGAATTTCGATTGTCGGCTCGCGTTTTACGGTGTTTCCCCGCTTCGAGTCGCTTCCCAAAGTGTTTTTGATGAAGAAAAAGGGGTTTTTTGTTTGTTGGGGGTGTTGATTTTTTTTGTTGAAAGCATTAACAGGGTGCTGTATTCATAATGTGGTGGAGAAACTAAAGAGAGTTTGAAAAGTGTGAAAATAATGGTGTCGGATATTTTGCCATGGGTGTTTAAGTATATTTGATACAAAAATAAACTTGAATAACTCTTCTTCCTTTATTGTACCTGGTTAAAAGAAAAATGACTCATGATATCGTTACCACCACGCCAAAAACACGAATCTGCTGGTTCTTATACATAGCAGATTTGTGTTTTTGGGGTGGTGGTAACGATATGGTTTATAACGGTTGCAATTCTTAGTAGATACCTTTAAGCCCGTAGCTTTTAATTTTTCTTTTTATGTACAATGTGATAGGCATGGTATAAACCTGGTAGAAAGCGACATTAACTCGAAGGATCTCCTTGTATTAGAATCTTAATAATACTTAGTTATATACTTGTGACCAGTGTTATTCCTAGGATATTTTTGGAGGAATAAAAATACTCCTTGACTTTTTTAGGAGTGAAATTTAATTATGAGGAGTGAAATACGGAAATAGTATAAACTACATATACAAGACAAAATTTCTATTAAAAACGCTTACTTTTCAATGGACAAAATGAAATTGAAAAAAAAAATGAGGATGCTATTTTGGGTTTCAGTCAATCAAACTCCCTAATCATCACAATAATAAATGAAAAAAAATACTATGGCTGTATGAAAACCCAATTAAAAAGTACGATAATTAGGATGCCGTGGCTGAAGGTTTAAGCTATCCCTTTGTAAAAAGTTCAAAGAGTTAAAATACTCCTGTCTAGTTTTTTCCGATTTTCAATTCCGAATTTCGATTTCTGTCTATTCCGATTTTCAAGGAGTGAAATACTCTCTCAGAGGAGTTAAAAATATCTCTGCCTGTACTAATCTTGCTTGATATCTTGCTTTACACTGTATTTCTAACTTTCACAACCAGATATGGTTTAAACTGGTCGTTCATTGCAAATCCAATCTTTAAGTTGGTTGGATGATTTTAGAAAGTTTATCTCTTTCGCTATATCAGCTCAAACAACTTGATATTATTTCTATAATACAAATATTACTGGAAAAAGGATAAACCAGGCAATATTAATAATGCCTGAATTGAGATGGACAATGTGGTAAATTCAATGCGACATTTATCAATGAGTATTTATCACTTTGCTCGAAATACGTGGGCTTTATTAAGTAATAAATTGATCATTCTAAATTATATTCAATGATATTCAACACGAGTACTAAAAGTTAGGCTTTAAGCATAATTTTGTTTTTGCATTTTATTGTTTTTCCGCCATACGAGTCTTCAAATAAAATTTTAAAATCAAAGTGTAGTTTCATTACGTTTTACCATAGTTTTCTTTTATCTGGATAAATGGGACGACAAAAAACTTTCTATACGTTGAATACCTGGATATGTGGAATTAAAAACGTAGGTCCCTAAGATTCCACTACATTAGGTACGACCACGGCTTACTAGATACTTATACAGGCTAGCCGAGTTTTAAACAATGAAAACCATTTGACAAATTTTCTCGCTTGGAGCGCTACAAGACCTACCTATATCACCCACCGCCTTCAACACTGTGGATATGCTTTGCCAGTTTGTCCAGTATTGCCATCTGGATTTGCAATGATTTCCGTACTCGGCTAGCCTGTATAAGTATCTAGTAAGCCGTGGTACGACCATAGGATACGATTGTATTATAAACTTCACTTGGCATTATCAATATTGAAAATATATCACAGAATTCCAAGTTGGAAGAAAATACATGCTTAAGAACCAATCAATTTTTCGATAAAATTAACAAAAATCATGCACAATACTTCTTAACATTAAGAGAACTGTGCTTGCAGATGATAAGAATGTATGAAAGGTATATTAATGGTAACTTAGTAAAAATATAATCCTAGATTTTGTGGTCGATCTCCACTATTCGGTCTTTACATGAATATTCCCAAAAGCAAATTGGTTAAACACCATTAAGTGATTAGTTATTTGATATATTTCTTTAACATTATCTAAGAAACACCGATTCAATTATTTATTAAAATTGGATGTCAAAGATTTTAAAAGGGTGCAAGTTCCGATTAGCAGAAGCGCTAAGTTGGCATCTTGCTTTAAGCCATAAATGGCTAACTAAAACCATTATTATGTCCGACAGGTTAACTGAAATCACCTGAAGTGACCCATAAGATTAAACATCTCAAAGTGTCTGATATTATGAACTTGTATATCTTTTATTACCTTCAAATTTATCTCAAATTACATGTCGTCTTTCTAAAATTACTTTTAACCCAGTACTGTCAAAATATTGAACTATCTAATAAAATTAGGTTACCTATTACTACAACTCTTAATGTGAAATTTCATTTGAAACTATTACCTCGTACAGTTCTATGAATAGAATAAGATAAAACGTAACTTAATGTAACAAGCTAATAAGCACGTTTTACCTGTCAATCTTAGATGTCATTTCTGTTCTTAAAAAATTTCATAAGATGTCTGAATAAAGTGAACTGTAAGTAGGTGTAAATAAGACAAACCATGGAATTTCCCTACCTTTTTTTAAGTTTGAATTAATTATCTCTTACTTTTGAATACATTTTGGCTATTTTTAATTTCAATATCCTATGTGTAATAAAATTTAAAAAAAAAATTATAAATACTTTAGCTTTATGATGATCATTCGGGCAGAGATTTCTATGAATGTTACATTGTGAAATTTTAGGAAGCGCATTGCTAAATATTCTTGAATTTTTTTACGTTTTAAGTACTAACTTTGGATCTATTTAGTAGATTATATTCGTTTTGCATCTTTTTCACATATTTCGATTTAGTAGAGAGGAGGGATACGTTTGAACAAAGAGCACATTTTTGTATATTCCTGTATGTTTTAATGAGGTATTGAAGCAAAAACAGATTCATATATAAAGTTACACTTTTCCTGATATTCTGATACAATTTTTAGATGCATTTATCAACCATCATTTATATCATCATTCTAAAAATTCTGTTCAAAATTTGCCTCAGTGAAATAAATGAATGGGCACATTTTAGTTGTGCGAGTGAATTGTGTGCGGTGTGGGAAACAGTAACTAACCTCCATGTCTTCTTAGTATGTTGTAGTACTAATCATGGTATTTTAAGGATGAATGATTAAAATCAAAGTATCCCCTATTCTTTACTACATTCCTGTACATTAAATTTTACATTTAGGGGAGAGGGGGCACATTTGTACATGAGGCACATTAGAGCAACCCACATATCTCTATGCTAAATTCAATTTAAAAATATGAAAAAAATATCAATAGGTAGCTGTATTAATACCATCTTTTGCCTGAATTTTCAGAGCAGTGCCAGCATTGTGGAACCCTTAGTGTTTGAAAATTGCCTGCTTTTGTACCCTTAAAGTTTGAGATGGTAGATGGGGCATATTTGAATACAAAAAGTTGGGATACATTTGAAAAGTTAAAAAATCCTTTCCATTTCCTTTTCTTGATTTCAACATTTCAACGCATGTTAGATTTTAAATGTAGGATTTTTTAGTTGCTTGAATTTTTTTTAGTTTAAATGTTTGCTATAAATGTAAATTTTTAATGTACAATGAATTTGGTATCTTCTAAAAATGAATTTTTTATTATTACGCATGCGTTCAAATGTGCCCCAAGTTAGTTCAAATGTACCCCTTACCCTACTGGTACATTTGAAAGGAATTTCTCATTATTTGAATGATGATTTAACTTAGAAACTCTGGATGAATGCATCTAAAAATGGTACCAAAATTTCAGGGAAGCTTTAAATTAATGAACAAATCCGTTTTTTTTTTTAATACCTTATAAATCTACGGAGGAATAATCAAATATGTACTTTTTGTTCAAATGTGCCCTCCTCTATAGCAATAAATACCTATAGCAATAAATCAAGCTGAAAATCCGTGACTTTTACTTACATCTTTTAAAACGTTTTAAAGAGTTTAACGAATTTTTACCGCACAATTAAGTTTTTTGATGAGAAAAGCATTATGAACAAATTTCAAATCAAGAAAAACTAAAGAGAAAAATTCTATGAAAAATATTTTTTTTTGTTCTGTTTCACTCCAAACTAAAGTTACCGGCAGCTCAATTTGCATCGCCTAAAACTGATGGATAATTTATTTTTAGTTTTTGATATCATGAGACATAGTATTTCAATATTTTCTGCTGAGTTCTAATCATACTTTTTAAATCTATTAAACCCTAAAAGTTCTTCAAAGAAAAAATCATTTTTTTTCTATTGGTGGGATTCCCGTATTTACACTTTTTCCTCTACCTATTGTAGCGTAAATTAATGAGTTTGAAATGCTTACTTTTATTAACCAAAAGCACAATTTCTTAAATGACAAAAATAACTTTAAATAAAATATCAGAACACGCACAAAAATTATAATTACTTATAACTATTATACAATTTATTTAAACTGTTGTTTCTTTGGACGGTTTGGTTTATGCTGATACATATTTTTACCTGAAATTTTCTGAACTCAAAAGCGTGTAAAATAAATATCAGTATGTGTTTCCTATATGACGGAGTGACAGACCTTTTAGATAATGTATATTTCTTGCATCAATTTTCTTTAAAATTTTTCAGTAAAATTAAAAAGAGGAAAATTTTTCCATAAAACAATACTAGCATTTGATAATTTTTAAACTTTTAATACTAATGACAATGATTATTTTTATTAAATTTTCCGTAACCTTTAAAACGGGAAAGAAAAATAATTCGCTCCAACTTACATTTGATTAGTTGAAAACTTCTTTCAGTTTTATTATTTTTACATAGAACTGATTTTATGTACAACCTGACTTACTGAATCTTTTCTAATTTAAATTTAAGATTACATACAAACATATCTATCACTTTTACTATTATTTCTTTTAAATTATTCTAAACTATATATAGTTAACTAAGTATAATTAATGTAAGATATACTGAAAAGATAAATTTAACTTATAACAAAAGTATAAAAAGGTCCATCCTCTTAAGGGGACTTGGTACCAAAATTTGGTCAAAATATCAAATTTGAGATTTTGCAATAAAAGTGAAGATAGTACACTCAGAATCATTCCTACCAAGTTTCATAATGATATGGGGATTCTAAGCTTAAAAATTTTGAGGTTTCTGAGGCGTAGATAGGCTTAAGAAGCCTAGTTTTCTATCTTTAAACGGCTTTTTCTCAAAACAAGGTTTTTAATGTTTAAAATCTAAAGGCTTTTTTTCCAATCATCCAAACCACTTCAAACTTTGTAGTCATTATCAGTAACACCTGTTTAACATCTTCAGGCATGGATTTTATAATATATTTATTACAATTTTTTTTACGGAGCATTAAAGTGGAAACTTAGGGTATTTTTTCGAGAAAGATGCCAAATTTCACAGTTTTTTTTATTTTTCAGAAACTTTTATAGATAATCAAATTTCCATGCCTACAAGTGACTATATATGTTTGATTTATGTTAAGAAAAAAAATCAAGTCAAAATAACATATATTAAGGGAGGAGATACAATTTAAATATAGGGTCATTTCGGGCATTTTTTTGAAGTTTTTTGTAATTTTTCAAAAAAATAAATTTTTGAACTCGCTTTTTGGGCTAAATATGAATTAGTATGAAGTAAATACATAATTTAACACCTTAAAAGATAATAAAATCCAGTTATTAAAGAAAAATATATTTTTGGTACCAAGTCCCCTTAAATATTTCATATGTCTCCAGTTAACAATGAACTCTACGAAAATTCCTTTAAAATTGGAGTATACTATCTTGAGGAAAAAATACGAACTGATGCAATTAAATATATTAATAAAAATATCTTTTATTAAAAACTTAAACCATCTATCGCCATATTTAACAGAATCTATAATAATTAACAGCATGTCAGCTGTCAGCTGAAAGATATCAATACCCAATAGATATATATAAAGATATCAACCCAATAATAGTCAGAACTTTCCATTTATAACTCGATATAATTTCCCTTTTAATAAGTAGCAAGCAAGGAAATTTGTTCAGAAACCAGTTCTTGCTCCGTTTGCTTGCATACATACCTAATTTAATCCTCAGTAAACAGAAGCTAAAGGGGATGGATGATAATAATAAAAATGAAACTCACCGCCAAATGCATCACATCCTGGTTGTTTTGGACCCTTATTGGAGCGGAACGCATTAGTTTAATCGAATCGCGGCTTTTCGAACTTTTGTTTTCGTTTTCTGCGCGCGGCAAATACTTTTCCGGAGATCGAAGTTCATGGATCTTATTTCGTGCTGACATCTAGCCATAAAATCCTAAATTATCCCAGATCTCAATCTTCATTCGTGAAATACTGGTTGGCATTAGGTGTTTGATAAATTTAATTTGTCATGTTTTTCTTTGGATGTTCATGAGTTAAATTAAAATTGAATGCATTCATATAAAATTTCATCTGATTTTGAATTGGGAAACCCTAATCTAAGCAGGTTAATAGATTGGATAAAAGAAAATGAATGTATATATACTTTTTAATCTACTTGGAGACACCTCTTACACCAAGAAATTATCCCTTTTTACGCCAATTTTTTTTAAAAATCTCTTAATATCAAAATGCAAATTCAGAAAAATAATCTGCTACATTATTCTCAAAAGCAGATCTAAGAGAAATTTTTAATAACATTGCTCAATAATTAAAGGAACACCTACTCCCATAAAAAAGAGAGTCTAAGGGTATTATTGAATAATCAAACATTTATTTACCCGTTCCTAACTAAAGTATTGACTTGAATTGAATGTGACGTTTTAGAAATAAATAAGCGTCAAAGCCATAGAGTTTGTGATTAAATGTTCTGTATGATTATGGGTACTTAAATATAAATACGAAATATCAAAATAATTTTTAATAAAACTTATTCTATGTCCCGTGTGATACTTGGGTGTTTCATAAATAGCTTTATATGTTTTAAGTTTAAAAAACAGTAGTCACCCATATTTAGAATTTTAAATGTTAATTCACCCAAAAATATTTTTTTTTTCATCTCGAGGAATTAAAAGCGCCATCTATTGCAAAGCACTAATACTTTTAATGGTAAATAAATAATGCGCACCAGAAAAATAATATAGCAATTAAATTCAGCTGATGTAACAAATTTATTAATTTATTATTATTTTGTTAATTTTTACAACTATATATCCTTTATGTTTTACAATCTTTAAAACTGTATATTTTTATTTACACAATATTAAAAAATGTTCTTCCTTTTTCAAAATGTAAAGCGCCATCTATTAAGGAACTAGTTACGCGTTACATCTTATCATAATAGAAAAGTTATGGGTATATTACAACCGTTGTTTAAGAAATTAATAAGTATAAAAAAATTTTATTAGTCTAACTAAGGGAGACCAATAACATAAACACGAACGAAAATTTTGATAAAACAATACAATCGTCATTGGTCTTATAATAACTATTTTAATATCTGGATGAATTAATGATAACACTCCTATAAAAATTCCTTTCGTTAAAAAATGATATATAGACCGAAAACTTTATTCGTTAATAACCTCCCAAAATTTATATAACAATAGGTTTAGACGTGTAAACATGTGTACATTAAAAATTTGTAAATGAATATATTGGATAGACCAACTTTGTCCCTATAGTATGGATTTATAGATATAAACAATATATTCGTAAATACCGTTGGTTGAAAACGCTTTTTAAACTATTAATATTTTTACCGTATGGCCATTTTATGGTGAAAATTCGTCTTCCTAAAACTTTTTAATCACTTCTTTTACCTATAGCTTTTAAAAAATACCATTTCTCTATTCAACAATTATAATTCAAAAATAATTTTGTTTAAATTTAATGCGAAATACATTTTAAAACGCTGTACAATAGATGGCGCTATAAATTATTTACTTTGGTGTTAATAGAATATATGTCTTTTGAAAATTGTATCTTCTCTCCAAACATTTCTTCTAAAAGCAAATTTATGTGTGCTTTTTTCACTTTTTCTGATAAAGACAAACATGCATTTTAAGAGAAAACGATATTATCTTTTAAAGTTGCCCAATCTCACTCAAAAGTACTCTTTTTTATTATTTTTATTATTTCAAATTTCAAATTTATTATTTCAAATTTCAAATTTCAAATTTATTAACAAGAACAAGAAACAATAGAACAAAACAAAACTAATACATAAATACATATAACACAATAGATGTCCCAAATTATTAATTAATTTTATTTCCCAAAGGTTCAAACACCCGTCCATGGGGTCACAGAATATCAAATAATAAAAATATAAGATGGGACAAAAAAAGAGATAGTGGAAGAAAAAAAAAACAAAAATATGTACTATTTAATATTAAATAAAAAAAAATAATAATAATGGCTTGGCTGGCAATTAAGTACTAGTTTAAGATAATAAAAGTATGTGTATACCTGACAAATTTAAAATAGAGACTCGATATTATTAATATCCAAGATAAATGCAATGCAAAGCTTTTTAAAGTGGTTAATATTAGTTTCTGATTGTATTTCATTAGGCAGATTGTTAAAAAAAGTGACGGAGAGATACTGAAAGTGTTTTTTATAGATTTCTTTGTGAGGGATAGGCACGTGATAATATTTATGATTATTTAAAGATAAATAATAATTTTTTTAATAAAGTTTAGGCTTAATGTGTATTAAACAAAAATTAAGTTTAGGTGTAGTATTTAAAAATATCCTATCATTTAAAAGCGAGTAAAATTTTATTCTAAATGAATAAAACTTTATTATTTAAACACAATTAAAAATTTACAAGTTGTAATAATTTAATATTTTATAGAGCAATAAATTTTTATTTTTAAAATTCCGCTTTTTATATAACTAAGGAAACAAAACCATAAAACTTGTAATGGACATTCTAGAAAAGTTATAGGACAGTGCTGCTATCTAGATATATATTCTAAACTTAAAGAATGATGAGCAATGTTAAAAGATTAAAATGAAATAAACAGATATCTATTCTTCCCAATAATATCTTAAGTACCTCTTTTTAAATAGTATATTTATAGCTTGAACGTTAAAAGTTTCTGTATTCAGCATTAATACAATAGTCAATAACTTCACTCATTTTAAAATTTAATGAAAAAAATCCTTTTATTAAACATTTCGAGATTGTTTTTCAATGTGTTAATTTGGTTTATGCGTCTGATTTCTTTCATTTTGGGGAAAAATTAGTACTTTGTGCATCACTCCACCATGGAAAAAAACTTATTAATCAAGGTAATTAGAGTAAGAAGTAACACCTGAGTAAAGTTCAAAATTTAGAAAAAAATCTTCTAAAGTACATAAAAAATATATTTGAATTATTTTTGGCAACCACAGTGAAGAAAAAATTTTCTAATTGACAGTTTTACATTGGTTTGGTTGTTTTTTCTGCATACTATCTACTATAAAGGAAAATACAGTTTTACAGGTACTAAAAGCCTAACAACAAAAACAACAACACTAACAACAAAAAGTATCAGCTTAAAAACTTGCTAAAAAGTAATTTCAAGATTTTTTTTTATATGCAACGCTTAAAATATAAGTAAAAATCCATCTTAAGATACTTTTCCGTTAAATTTCAATCAGGCGATTTGAAAAAGAGAAATATTTTAACATGTTTCTTTTTTTAAAGAATGTTAAATGATGTCAGATATTAATTATAAGAAACTTTCATATTCATGATTATAAATAAATTATTATTATAAATTATTATATAAAAAATTTTTAGATCCATAATTTAAGAAAAAAGAATTTATTTTTCTACATGTGGCGCCATCTTCAGTCATTTTATGAAAACGACAGCGTCAATGAGTAGGTTCAGTATTTTTGTCTTTTCCTTGCATTTCACTTCTTCTCAACTAAATTAAAAAATACTTTAAAAAAAAATTAATTATTTAAACACATAACAAAAATAAAACTAAATATTATAGCTGTTATGTGGTGATGTGATTATTTTTTATAAATTGTATCTGTATAAATTAAAAACTATAAAGTTTAAATTTATCAACAAGAAAAATACTCACAAAACCCCATTAAAACATAACAAAAGGTTGAACTATTATGAAAAAATTAACAATCTAAAAAATGTTTTAAAAAATTTCACAGAAAATCGTAAATGAAATACCCTTTTCATGTGCTGCCATCTAAAACTAGGACCATTAACAACACGAATTGCTACTATTTTAGTTGTGTTCGTAATGTAACTCTAACATGGTATTTTGTTCTTATTTAGAGAAAAATAAAAAGCTCTAGATGAAGAAAAATCTCATACATGATTTGGGCTGTCAAAATACGAAATTAAGTTCTACTCAGATTATTTATTAATATTTAAAAACAAAATACAAATAGTTTTGAGGCAGGATTGATATGTTGATCTAGAGACCTGAACCGTATTCACATATGAAGAAATACACACTTTTAAGATTGCGAAGGTAACTATCAGCATCTAAGGTCAAGCCAGAGCGTTGAAATTTAAATTACCCACACATTAATGTCATCAGCTTCATAATCCTTTAGCTCCACCTCATTATGTGATGAAAATATAACAAAGAATTTTTTAAAACCCATAACTAAACACAAGCACAATAATTTAGAAAGTAAGGGCGAGAAAGCATCGGCTGTGACCGATAGAAAGCCTTCTGAGAAAGCAAGCTTTCCGGATCATTACAGTATTAATAATATGATGTTCGATTTCTGTGTATATAATCGTGGTACAACGCTCTCAACGAAATGAATTTTACATTAGTTTCTAAGAGTAGTTAGGGTTTTGTTAGATCACGATTTCTCGAGACTTTCGAAATAATTGAAATTAAGACAATGTTTTAGCGCATTTCCAAGTTTGCTATTACCAATTATTATTTATATGAATCCAACAAAGAGTATAGGGCTAAAAGAATATAAAGCTATAGGAATCTAAAAGCTTTTTTACTTTACCCACATTCACCTTAATTAAATGTAGTCTTACAAATGTAAATTCTCATCAACCTCTGAAATTTCAATGTTAATTGTTTTTTGAAATTGCAGTTCACGAACCCTTTATCACTTATGCGGAGTCGACTCGAACTTTTAAACAACGAGATTAAATATTTTTAATCAATCAAACAATCACTCAAAATTTAACTTCGAATTGATACCTTAGTATCTGTCCTTAGAAATTTCGGTGGCAACTGATCAGAGCACCCAGGGTTTGCAAGAGTAGAAGTCAGTCAAGGAGGAAGCATCATGCAGAGAAAAGTGAATAAAACACCCTGACTGATTTCTTCCAGATTCTTTGCTTTAATAAGGCAAGTTTCAAGTACCGCAATCTTGGGTAGGTAAGCTAAACTGACGTATGTGCTACATACAAAGTAATTTCTTTGAAATTAAGATTTTATCTCACAAGCCACACAAATGCAGCTATTTGATGTTATCTTTTATTTACAATTGTAACTTTATAAACCTTACAGTTTTTGGCTCACAATTTTACATGTTAATAGTGTATTATTAAGCGTGTTAAGTTAATATTTTCAAATGATAGAAGTATAATTTACTTCTTTGAATAAATCTTACATTTAGATGTACTTCCACACATTAGGTACCTTACAAAAATACTAGTTTAAACCCATATATAAAATTTACGTTTGAATATTTTTTTCTCATTTGTACATTTCTTTATTTATACAGGAACTATCTACTGGGATCGTTTGATCCATGTAGATTAATAAATAGGTGTACAACAATTTTGCAAATACATAAAATTTTATATAATATATATCCGAGTATATTACACTTACACATTTTATCTCAATTTCTGAACTAAGTCCTTTTCCTATGTATTCAGATTCTTCCTAAGGTTTTAATTAGTGCGAGTATACTTCGTATACTACGAGTTAGTAGTGTATACTTCGAGAGAAAATGCTATTTAAGTGAAGTGTTTAAGTTGTCAACTTGTATATAAATATTATGGAAGAAAAACTAATAGTTTATACCCTATTAGTACTCTGGACGTTCTACATTCCGAGTTATTTCTTTGAAAATCATTTTACGCTTAGGTCAGTTTAAATATCTATTTCAGTTTATCATATTTTGTTTAGTTGATAGAATATTTTAATGATGGGAGTCGTCAGAAAGTTCTTGAAAATATTATTTTTAGAATATATCATACTTTAAATACGCAAAATACGTTTAAATTCTGTCATGGGATGGCGATATAAATATTTGTGTATTATTTCTGCAGTCAAGTTCTAACATTTTATGAGATTGATTCGTGATCAAGCTTCAAATCATCGTTGGTTTATTTTGCAGTTTGATTGTATACAGATGGTTTGATCATACAGATGGTTTTACAAACTATTTGTGTGATCTAAAATGGAAATTATTGATTTAATTTTTAATATGTACTATAAAATTATAGGTTTTGTGGAGTATTAAAGTAATGAAATGTGAATAAGGCACCTATGCAGTGTATTAAAGGATTTACAGGAGTTAATTTAGTATTTAAAATAGTACTTAAAATACTGAAAAGTTCATTTCATTTTATTAGATTTACTGGAAAAGTTATTAACGTAAAAGTTGCATTTTTTACCCCATGTACTATTTCAAATTTATACAAGAATTTAATCCTAGGAACCGCATAATAGAATTACATAAAATATCTTCCTGAAACTTCTTTAGAACGAAAACGTGTTACTTAACAAATTTTTTGTTGTAAAAGTGAAAAACTTCTTAAATCAGCTACGCTTATGTCCGCAAAATTTATTCTCCTCAAATCAGCAGACTTTTGGCTGCGCTAGAGTTGGAATTTGGAAATGTTGTATACTTTTTATATGTATATTTTATTTTTAAGGAATTTATTTTTTATTCTTAAATACACACTTTTAATTCTTATTTATTCATTTATTGTTTTATAGGCATTTTAATCGACATATCGCATTTTCAAAACATATCGCTCAAAGGTTTGGATGTAGCCTAGTTTGAAATTATTTTACATAAGGTTCCACTAAAAGAAATTTATTTTGCAAACATAAAAAATACTTTCTTATAATAGGCGAGATTGACTTGGTAAAACATTTTTTCCTGCTTCAAATTATTTCATAAGTTATTAACTCCGAAAAATACTTTAGTTTTTAGTTTTAAATAAGTTTTTGTTTTGATAACCTTAAGGTTCAAAATGCATCAATGTTCTCTTTTTTCTCAATTTGCAAGCTACTATTTTGACCACCATATAGTATGTGATCATATTGTGTCTCACCTAATTTGTAATCAGTATTTCATTAAGTTTTTAATGAACCAAATAAAATATAGGGTATAGATTTAAAATCTCACATTAAATTAAAGGAAACACCCTGAAAAGCATTTTATAAAAATAGGTTAGACTTTACATGTTTTTTTTTACAAATTTTCATCCTAAGCCAGTGCATTGAAGTTAGGTTACCTTATAATAAGTCTAAAGAGTAAGGTCTAAAGCAGTCTTCTAAAGATTTATGATCTTTTGCAGCTCGAAACGAGAGTTATTTAAAAATAGTAATAGTAAACTGTTTTTATAAATTGTGTGCTCTTCCATAAAAACTATCTTTTCGATTTTTTAGAGCATGCTGGATCTTGTTGACCTTAGAATGAAAAATTAGTTCCTAACCGTTGGAAAAGTACTTCATTAAAGGTAATGTTGGAAGAGTGTAAAATATTTTACAATACAGAAAGGGTTTTTTGGATTAGGGTCGGTTGGGGTAAAATGGGTATAGTGGGTTTTTTTAATGGGTATAGTAGGCATGCTGATTTTACTTGAATCTCAATTAAAATCAGCAGTCCAAAAAACATTAAATTTTATAAATATAAACATTTATAATCCCTATAACCATTTTAAACCACCCGACCCTATTCTATCAATTTTAAGGCTTCTTATAAATGTTTTCTCTTGCTTCCCTCATCAAAAAAACAATTTGAATTGCCTTATTTAATTGTTTGAAACTTAAAATAAAAGTATTAGGGTTGCCGTACTTTATCCATATCCTCAACCCTAGTCATAAAATATCGGATTAGTTTACTCGTATATTTGATACTGTTGATACTACTATTTGGTGAAATGGTTTTAGTCCTATTTTTAGGAAACTGGAACTTCTTTTGATTTTACCAGTAAAATTCCTAATTAGATGGGGGAAAGTATTTTTGATTAATTTTTTAAAAGTACTTCAAATTGGTTTTATAGTGGCCACATAAATGTATCTGATGTTTCTCTGTGTCACCTCTTGCATCTAAAGTAGACATCAACTCTTTTTTCACCTATATGAGGGGGTTTATGCATGATATTGAAGGTATGGTCGTTTAGTTCCAAAAAATCTTCCTGCCTAGCGAAATATATTTTAATCAAAATCAAATTAGTTTTATTTGACTTAGATGAACAGATTTGATGTTTTCCGATCCATAGCTTACGCTGTAGCTGATTTGAGTGGAATTTTGCATGGATAGCACACATTTTAAAGCATAATCAACAGTTTATGAAGAAAAACTTACTCAAATTAAAATTAAGATTCTATGTTGATAAAGTGGTTACCACCCTAAATCCTAGTAAGGTCAAAATTTTCAATTAAATGTTCTTCAGTATCAGTATGATTATTAAAGTCAATCAAACGGTAATAAATACTAAAAAATGTTATTCAAATTTCAGTGACTCGGCCGATTGTGTTATTTTCAAAGATTTAAATATCCTTCCCATATTGATCTGTGGTATCGGTGGTAATTTAACTGCTTACCTGATAGCATAATCTACTATGCCTATGAATTTTAACGCTTATTGACTCCTCTAACTCTTATTATTTAAAATTAATCAACTAGGTGGCCACAATTGGAACAGTTTCTACTATACCGACATTGACCTTAAATGAAGTTGTTGTTAAAATCAGCCGCCTTGTGCTATAAGTTATTTTAAAGGTCTATAATTTACTTACTTAGGGGTTGATGGGACTTTAACATATCTACACTCTAATGAATGAGTTTTTATCACAAAATGTTTTTGTTTATGCATGGTAATGGAATGTTATGTTATGGTTATGTTGCAACATTTTGAAATATTTGCATAAGTAAAACTTTTATTCAGGTAATTCAAACCAGCAAAAGAAATAATAAAGCAGTTAGATGTTACTTTTTTAAACTTGGGAATAAAACTGAATTGTAAGTTTGAAAGTATTCTATCTCCTTCAGTTTTGAGTTTTGAGTAATCTGGGGATTGAATAAAAGTATCTAACTATACCTGGACTCTGGAGTGTAAGCTAAAAGGATGTTATGTAACTTCAGTATACTTTGGAAACCATTCTAGTTTTTCCCTTTATTTGTGAGCTTAACAAAGAAATTATTTCTTTTCAGTGGTTCCAGATAGTTTTGATACAACTGGGAGCATCAAGTCACCTATTCAGAGCTATTTCTCTGGGGAATCATGATCAAATCAATGATCAATCTACTCAAGAAACTTTGTGTGAATAGACATACTGTTTTCGTCAATTTAATTACAAGGAACTTTTCTAGAGAAAAACTTTTCGAAACGATTTTTCCATTAAGAATGTTTAGAAGTAAATTCCAGTCAAGGGATTATATTCTATCGAAATGTTCACTTTAAAATTTTGAATTAAACGTACCGAAATCCGTAATAACTAGCAATTTCTTCTATTTGAAAATATATCTAATCACTGTTAAACAGTTCATTTATCATTATTCAAATGCAATTTTAACTTTCTAGAGATTTGATTGGTATGTATCACGATGTTACCAGAATCCTTCGTCATAGATTCGTATTGATCTGAAGGGTCTCGTATATAGGCACAGTAATCCTGCAGCACCCTCATTTTCTGCAAGTTTTTTCCCATTAGTTTTATGTTTATAATTGGATGGTTTATAACCCTTTAGCCTAATTGTTATAGCAATCTTAAGGTTAAGAAAAAATCTTTCCAAATCAGTTGAATCCAACAGTTTTATTTTTCCGGTTTCTCAACAGCAGTTTATTACATTGAAAATAATTTAATTTTCCTTGCAAATTAAAGCGAAACTGTATTCCACTTATAAAAGAACGTATAAGTAAAAAAAATATTTGATTTAGAGTTTTGTAAAAAGTTTCTGAAATGTGAGCAAGTGTTCGAGAAAGAATGTGTACTGCCTGAAGGCTATTGCTAGATTCGAGTAGGCTTTGATCACTCAAAGGAAGCAGGTTCAATCTGAACTAAACAGATAAAATGGTAAAACATTATGACAAAACAAATAAAATGGTGGTCTCCTATTTCATTTTGTGAGACTAAAAAGTTATCCCCCCCAAAAAAAAATCATTTTTTTTTCTCTGTAACCTCAGGTTTTTTTTTTAATTGGTTCCTCTTCAAAAACTCAGCACTACCCCTTTTCTTCGGGTTTGAATGGTTCAGGAGGCTTATGAAGGTAAAATTTTAATAGAATTACTCATAAATTTTTCTATAAACATTAAAGTGGTGAGTAAAAGTGTTTCTTAATACTATCCCACAGTTTTTAGGAAAATGAGGTTATAAGAAACTTAATTCAACTCAATTTTTGAACTTTAAAAATAAATTTAAATCTAATAAAATAACAACAAAATAAATTTCACAAAAAAAAATTGGAAGATAATTTATTAATAATTACAAGATAAATTGAATTAGTAGTCGAAAAGACGTGGCTTATGTAACCGATTTTGTTGATAGAATCAACATCACACTCTACTATATTTCCCTGAAAAATTATCTTAATTCGATGAAACTTTTATGTGATATAGGGGATGAGTCAAAGATACTGTGCAATTTTTTTTTTTCAGACTTTTAGACCTACAAATATTAGACCTTTGCAGCAAAATAAGAAGTTTCTTACTACCCCATTCTCCCCTAGTATTAGAAAATTTTGAAGTGCCAAAAATTTATTTTTCTCACAAGTGGCACTCTTTTCCAAAATGGTTCTCCATAACTTGGTTCCCTGGTTATAGTGAGCTCGTTAACTTAGTGTTCACTCTATGGAAAATGTCAGGTCAGTTATTTAAATTCTTGAGACATCTTAGTAAGTTTACCGTGGGAATAATATTGATTTTATTTTCACCAAAGTTTTAAACTTTCTTTAAAATATTTTAACACCATAGTTTGGAAATTTCTATTTAAATACTGGTGATCTTAGGGCTTTATTAACTCAATATTTTCAAATTTAGAAGAGTAATTTAACTTATATGCTTGTTGAAAGCACCCTTATCAGAATTTTCAAAGTTATTTTGACTTGCACTCAAAAAATAGTATCTGTTGGAAGAATTTTTATTTCCTTCCCGACTATTTTTTTCGTCATAGCCTAAAATTATTCTGTCTTCAGAATTAGGCTTTAAATGATTCTCTCGGTAACCCTTTCAGTAATACTGTGCCTTTTCTTCAACAAGTAACAAATTTATTTTAGGACAAAATACTATCTGTGCGTTATATATTTCTGTTTCTATTACTCGATATAAACTTAATGAAGTGCTTCTAATTTTCAAATTGAAGTCATAAAACCTTTTGTCTGGCACGGAATGGCCAAACAGGGCCCTTGCGCCATAAAACCCCACCAACCAAACCATCTACGCGTGGACTGGTTTACTCGAAGGAGCGAAAAAAAAAAAGGATTATTTCCTACTTAAGAATTTTCAAATGATTTTTTTACAAAGGAAAATTCAAAGTCACTACTAAAAATATACGGAAAGGTTTTGAAGTGAATTATCCTTCCCACTAACCTAACCATACCTTGGCAGTCTCCTGGAACTGTTGTATTATTTGTAGACTGACACAAACTCTTTCAGAGAGAGTGACGAAAAATCTAGAAACTCTTCATTTTCACGTTTTTAAAAGACTATCCGAATTTCTCAGGGCCTAATGAATACTTATTTATGAAGTGTTTTCTCTCTAATACCTTCTTTCCAGGATGTCATGCTGATCTTTAGGATAGTGTCAGAACGGATTCTTATCGTTATTTGTACAGGCCTTCGCCAGTTTCTCGGACAATGGAGAAACGACAAGCGGCCACATTCAATGACCCCCTCTAACAAAAGAGAAGATTAATATAATATAAATCCCAGGAGGAGAGCGAAGTCACTTGGTGATCTGTAAAATAACAGCCCGACAATTAGGTATACTCCTTTTGTGATAGCAAAGAGTTAACAGAATTAGGTCAACCTTATCACTCGGGGTTCCAGTATCCAAAAATGAGATAAAACATTATTTTTTAGGGAAATTTTCGAGGAGTAAGAGGCTACTTTAACGTAAAACCCAGTACTTAAAGAGATAGGAACAAAATTCTATATAGCCTCTGATATATTTGAAATATACTAGTACCGTCATAGTTACCGTTTAAAGAATGAGGTAAAAAATTATAAATCTACCATTTTCCCCATTTAATCTAAAAGTACTTGCGCTTTGAGTCACCACTGAAAGAATTTCAAGAAATTTGTGAAGTTAAATGCGACGGCCAGGGTAGGTGGTTGGGGTTTGTGGATGGAAGTCTCTAATTGTAGTTATATACTATTAGCAATTATTATTAATTAGTATTTCAAGACTCTTTAAATTTGCGTAGTTTCCGTCG
This sequence comes from Tetragnatha montana, assembly GCA_963680715.1. NCBI lineage: Eukaryota > Metazoa > Arthropoda > Arachnida > Araneae > Tetragnathidae > Tetragnatha > Tetragnatha montana. The sequence continues at coordinate 35,990,108 of OY796685.1, forward strand.
AGGCAAAAGGACAAAGTCTTGAATTTTGGCAAAAAAACATAGTAAAATAGTCAAAAATACTACTATTTTTGAAGAAAATAACCGTTACGGTTGCAGTTAAGAGTTGGGGAAAAAATCGTTAAGACCCCCCGTGGGTGCGCAGGAAAATTTATAAATGCCCAATTGCATTTATGTCCGAGTGCTATACCCGGGGAGAAGGCTCAGACTCGAACCAGGGTTCGATCTGAGGGCCTTTGGGATGGCAGACTGGCGAGCAAGTACACCAAGCCATCCGTTCCTGCAGCTATGACAATCTTCTAATTAATTTGAAGTTGATACTCCACCATATTATTAAATATTTTAATTTACTTTTTATAATATAGATGGCGCCAGCACCGTGTGACGTAAACAGGTTAAGCTGCTGCGCAGCATCTACGGCACATACGTTACTGCTATATATTTCAGCATTTGAAAAATAGAAAAATTCCGAGGATCGAACCTGCGAACTTCAGCACGAGAAAGCAGTGCGTTAACCAACCATGCCATATACATCCTTGCAACTACTGGTCTTTAATTTAAAGTGTATATTAACTTTGACTTAACTTTAAGTTAATTTAAGTAAGTTAAGCATAAGTTAACTTTATTATTTACTTTAAGTTAATAATAACTTGAGGTTAATATCCGATCCGCAGCCTTGTGAATGCGCATGCGTTAGAACTTTATTTTAGCTGTTTTTGGAAAATTTAATAAAATAATAACTGGGGATAGAACCCAGGAACTGCCGCATGCTACGCAAGCATCCTACCACTGCTCCAGTGGTATTCACTAACTTTAAAAGTTATTATAATGTGTTCTTTATTTTGACGCATGCGCATTCAGCAATGTTTCGAGGTTGGACTATATAGCTTTTTGCTGCTCGTTTACAAGTAAGATTTATTTCAAGTGAAAGTACTACCTGCGCCTGGACTGATAGAGCGAAAAACAACGCGCATATGGAGGGTTCGAGCACGATGTATTAGAACGGTGCTCGAACCCAAACTGTGCTACATTCAATGTGTATTACTTCTTTTCAGCATTCCATACAAGTTATAGTCTCCACACCTACCATAACTGGAATGATACACTACGTCAGAGTTGGTGAATTGAATTGTGTGACTTAGGTACGAGCTGTGCTACTAGGGAATCTAAGAAACTGTACCATTAGTAAAATCCCTAATATGTCTAATTTATGTAACTGCTACTAGAAGTAAACGAAAATTGGCCATACATGACAAAAATGTTACGAATCTTGAACGTTTGTGCTACTTGGGTTTATTGCCATTTATGAAGCCCTATCTAATTAGTGTTGTCTTAATTTAAGCAGTTAAGGAAGAAGTAGGAGTAAATAGTTTCGAATAGTTAAAAGTTGGAGTTATAACTAGTAGGAAGCTACTTAGTCATAGTGTTAGTCTGCTTACTAAGCTGCCAGTTACTTTTAGGCTTAGTGGTCAATCTAATACTATAAGACGAAGTAGTTAGTCTAGCTAACAAGAAGTCTCAACCAGTAAACAGACATTTTGTTTGTTCACAAGTTAGGACTTTAGGCTTTGAAAGGGTTTTTTTTTCTACTGGTTTCCCCGTTTAGCCCTACCCTTATAGTGCAACCTGCCCTTACCTATGTCCTTGTATAAAATTGTGTTCCTGTAATAAAAAAAATACATCATTCAATAAACTAGTCTTTATTTTTTCAACACATTATTATTGAACTAATTTGTCTCCAATGGGTGATGCAGCTGGATACCTGAAAATAAAGTATTTATATGTAATGTATATTAGCATAAATTTTCAAACTTCATGGAATCATTAGATACTATCTGGTGAATTAAGACTTGGATTATTTGGAACTATCAATGGCAGAAGCTACAAGGCAATTCAATTGTAAAGTAAAAATTATACTCTATGGCAAATTGTTTAAGTTAAATAAGGAAACTCTTATTTTCGCAAGGGGAAGTAGTTTTTAATTTTTCAGTACCAATCAAATTTTATTTTAAAATCTGTAACTCGAGTTTTCTTAGCGACGAAAATCTTTTAAATTAGTTTATTTTATCACTAATTGAAATATTTTTTTTTAAATGAATGAAACCCTTTATCTGAAGGCTTGTCATAAAACATTTAAAACATAATCTAATTATTTTATTAACTATTTACTGCTGAGATTCAGGGTGGACCGTCCCTTGAATTATTTGGGTCGATCGCCCCTGGTCTAAAACATGTTGAAGTGAAAACTAAAATTCCAACTACAGCACTGCTAAACATTACTAATATAAAACTGGTTTTTATGTTTGAAACATAAAAAGCATGTTTGATTATGATGTTTTTTACCCTTCACCCCCTGCTAACTATGCCCTATATACCAGTTAATTTAGCCCATCCTGAATTTTCAAGTTCCCAATCGACAACTACACTTGGTTAAGCGGAGCTCGTAGATGATTATACGTAATATCAGTTTGCCCAAATCATTATTCATTACTGTAAACACACTCATTCGTTCAAAATGCTATTTCTTTGATAAATATGAGAAATGGGGGAGATCCAATTTCTCCATCTTAAGACTCAATCATTTACTATAAGGTTTTGCCATCGACAGAATCTTACCTAATACAGTAGATTCTCCTATAACGCGCATTCCTACAACGCGAATTCCTTTAACGCGAGAGAAATTTGGCTACCTTTTTTTCCTATAGCGCGAAAAAACTCGCGTTATACGAGAACCACGCCATCCAGTTATCTGATGTTAAGCTTAAAAATTGTGCGTGGTAATCGAACCGTTATCCCTACCTCTCAGTGTTTGTTTTATAATATATTTAAGTTATTTGGTTGGTTGGACGATAAATTTTAACATGTTTACAATTATTTTAGCCCTTAACCCCAAAAAAATGCGACTGTGTAATAATTAAATGGAACGTCCGGTTATTTAGGTGTAAAAACTTTGGAATCGAACAATTGTGTCGCTTAAGGTAGCATACTTGGTTATTATTCTTACCTAGAATTCGCGTTGTAGGAGAGGTTTCTTCATACAACGCGAATTCCTATAACGCGACTTTCCTATAACTCGTGACACATTAATCACGTTATAGGAGAACCTACTGTATTTAGTATTTTATGACGTAATATCAATCGCTTGAGTAAAATAATCTTACTTGGATGTGTAGAATCCCTATAAGTTCCATTTAAACTTTTGCACTACGGAACTCGATATTACATCTTATGTTGCAAAAAGCAGATAACTTAAAACCCCCACGGTATAAGTTAATAAAAAGTTAGCTACCCTTAATTATTTATAATTTTGCAATCATTGAAAATCATACTAATGCACCTTTAATAACAGTAAATTGATCAAGGATTTAAAGTGTAAATTATTTTTCACGCATCGTAAAAATTCGAGTTATAGAACTACATAGGGTCGGGTGGGTTAAAATAGGTATAGGGATTTTAAAAGTTTGTATTTATAAAATTTAATGTTCTTGGCATGCTGATTTTACTTGAGTCTTGATAAAATCAGCATGCCAAAAAACATTAAATTTTATAAATATAAACTACTATTAAAATCACAATACCCCACCCGACCCTATCCAAGCACGGTATGTTGATTAAAACTAGATCTTTGCAAAAGGATAACTTCCCAAATATTAGTTATTTTGAGTTATGCCATCTAGTCTTTAAAGTTTTAACGAAGTTGGCTTTCTCAGATTTATTAGGTACATACACTTCTTATTTTATTGCAAAAAAAATCATTAACTCATCTTACATACTGTTTTTATTTGTTAAGTAAAGATCACTACAATTATAAAAATTAATATAAATAATTTTAAATAGTTCTTATGGATAAATGCTCCATTTTTCAGACTTACATAAAACCGGAAGTTTTTTTAATTCTTCACTACTATACTTTTCAGATTGAAATTCTATGTTTAAAAGGTTTATATACTTTATTTTTTTAAAAGCGTTATGGGGATTTCAATGCTAGGGCAAGCTTTGATTCTACACTTACCTACTATATTTTAAAACAAAGTACACTTAAATCTGTCAGGCTGAATCAAATAAAGTCAGGCAACTTACATTCATTGATCTAACAAAACAAAATAAGCCACCATCTTTTGATCACAAATCGGATCATAACACACTATTTAGAAGTTATTTGTTTTAAATTCATTCTTAATGTTTATTGAACTACTAATATAATATTATACTAAGCAGTACGTTTGAAATGTAAACTAATTATTTCCGAGACTATTCAATTCTTACGTTATTGAAAAAAGGACACCAAAATATTTTTTGTAAACATGCATGTAATAAACCGAGATGACGTTGCCTAGCAAAAGGCTTTACCCTGATCAATATTTTAAGCTGCATGTATAATTACTATCATAGAACAAGGCCAAAACAAATAGTTGCAAAGCATTGAAGCTAAAATGAGGAAACAAAGTGTGCTATATTCAGGAAACCAGGGTAAACACTCTGACCCTTTAAATATACATGGCTACTTTAAGTTTCTTAAAATAATATCAAATTCTAAAAGGAAAGAGTACTGACGAGGGAATACGAAAAAAATTTAATACAATTTCAAAGATACCTACTTCACCAGAGCTGCATCGAGCTCGATCTCCAATAGCGAAATGAATCGACACGTGTCAGCTGCGTTCTACCGTGAACGCCCTCTTGCGTACAGCTATTTTTTGATAATCAATTATTCTTAAAATTTTAGTTAGATGGAACCACGACTAAAAATCAATGAATAAAAAAAAAACATGCCGTTGATTGAATCCTTCTTTGATGGGATGACTCCTAAATTGAAACGTTTATTTCAGAAACAAGTTAAACGCTGTGTTAATCCAATGGGCTCTAACTGGTTTTTGAAATAAGCGATTCAATTTTCGTACATTAATTTTTGAAAATCAGTAGTTCATGAAATTATAGATAGATGAGATGGTATCATGATATTTTGAGGAAATCTGATTTCCTTTCGACACACGAAAATAGGGACCTGAAGGATTGCTTTTCCTTAAAGCTCTTAAAATATCGTGGCGCTATCTGTAATTTCATGAACTACTGATTTTCAAAAGTTAATGTACGAATATTTGTAAATCACATCCAAGTAGGATTCAAGGAACGAGTTCTTTTAAAGCAAACATTACTATCTTTCGTGATATAATATAAAATTTTTCTTAAAAAATAATTATTATTTCGGAACATTATATAATTTTCATATTTATTAATTGGGAATGAACTTTCATATTGCAATTTTGTGAAGGCGAAGAATTTAATTTAATGTTAAATGTTAATTCATTACGATTTAATGTTAAGATTAAGGTTTAGTTCCAATTTTAGGCTCAGGGGTTCGCGAACTTATACGAGTTATGAATCACTGCTTTAAGTGCACGATAGGTAATTTTATGCAAAGAAATTGAACACTCTGATAGTTTCTTTTAGTTCAAAATGAAAATATTTTTTTACAATTTAGCTTAACTTCATTTTTAAATTAATTAAATATAGAAAGGGAACTCATCAGTGGCAGCCTTCCCTTAAGTTAAAGAAAAAAAATCCTAAACGGGCGTTTCGTTCTTGCAACAGGCAGTGGACAATAAAAATCCGAAAGCCAAGTTGCAACTGCCAGACACCCATACAGAATTTAAACCTATGGAAAATTAAGAAATTCAATCAAAACAGTAGTTAAACTCATCAAAAAATCATAAGCCACCATGTTTAAAATTATCTAGCTGTTAGAATTCTTCAAATATGTATTTTATCTATTTTCTATCATTATCTAATTACTTTGGCTGATAAAAAGGCGTTTCATATTTCTCTTTGGCTGATTTGTTTCTGAGATTCCAAGAATATAGCTACGCTACATTATTTTTTGATTACCTGAAAAACCTACAACTCTCCAGGTCCTATTCTAAAATTTCTGATCATTTTTCTTCAGAAAGCTTCTTTGTTTAGGATATCATACCTATAAATCCTGCAAAAACAGAAAAGAATCAATTGAACAAGTCAGTTCACATTCTAAAAAATAAGTTGTTATTTTCATGTTTAATACCAAAGGTCAACACATATAACTGTTTTAGGAGGAGTAATGTTTGATAAGAGTTAATATACAACAAATGCATGTTTGACATTAGTTTTTCTCCAATCTTAATTACAAATTTTTATGTAGCAATTCCCAATTTAATGAGAAAAATTTCATTAAATTGAGAATTGCATTTACTTTTAGAAATTGGAAGTTTAAAGCTTTGATTTAGACATGTACGAAAAACACAAATAACTTTTTATCGCTAAATATTTCATACTTAGACTGAAAATAAAATGTCCCTACTTGGAAGTAAAAAAAAATATGATTACCATAATCCTCATAAATTGGAAATCACAGCTAAGAAATATATGTTTAGAGTATTATATAAAAGAATTTACTCTTTATAATGGATTTTCTACCAACAGAATTCTGATATTGAACCCAAATATGGCATTAACCTAGCCTATAATCCTATTTTAAAATCGTTCTTATTTTCTTCGAAAGATGGCGACACGCCTTTTAATAAAAGGAAAACCAGAAACAGCAGAGCATCCTTCTCTTTTGCAACTTCCTTTTTTACTTTACCCAGAAATTACCAACTAATTTTTTTCTAAAATGAGTTTACAACACAGCATTAATGAAAAAGAAAGTACTCTACTATTAGCAATTGAACCATTGAAGAAGTCCAATGGGGAAAATGTACTATTGAATATCAATAAAATTTTCTGTAAATAGTGAAATAAATATATTATTATCACAATACTTTTTATTACTTCTTTATATTAATTAACGGTTAATAATATTTGTAATTTGTATAATAATTCAGTACAACTTTTTAATCTCTAGTTCAAATCAAAACTCTCATAACACTAAAAATATTTGTTTCTTAAGTACAAAGGCCATGGAAAAAAAGAAAGTGGAAGTTTTTCTGTGAATTATCAGTGTCTCACTCTCAAAGAGTATCTTCCTGCTCTCAGGCATCCCTTTGCTCTAGAGCCTTCATTTGCACTTGAACCTTTATTCTCATGGTCCCTTTGCCCTTGAGCATCTATTATGCTCTCAAGCATCCCTGTTTCTCTTCAGCACCGTTTTGCTCTTGGGCATCCCTTTTTGCTCTACTGCATCCCTTTCCTTTTCAGCATCTTAGGCCTCTTTCTTTTCTTCAGTATCATTTTGCTAAAGAGCAGATTTAAAAAGCCTTTGATTCATTTGATTCACTTATCTGGTTACTTTCCTGCACATACGTACATCTTTAGTTCTTCAGGTATCAGGTAACCCCTGAACAACTTCGCTACAATGACCAGAGTTAAATTATTCAAAATCTAATGAAAGAGAGATCAAGGAGTTTTCTCCTTTGTAAAGTCTATGAGAACTTCACCACAAAAAAAGGTTTATAACACTTTTATTGGGGGATACAGACAGGTCGCAATAATTGTTATTCTAGAGCTTAGCTGTTAGTACAAGAGTACTAATGAATTAGCTAATAAATCAATTAACTTCTCACAAAAATATTTCAAATTCTACCAAAGAAATTTATAAGCATGTGCTCTTTTAGATATTTTTTGGGATGAATTGTTAATAAGGAAATTGAAAAAATTTGATAGGTAGATAAAGATTGTTTAGACACCCCGTGAAGTTTTGACTTACCTACAAACGATTAATTATTAGTTCTAATAAATTATGTAGACAGGAAATATAATATAATAATTTGCCCTCTATCTCCCCATAAATAATTTCCCTAGATAATTCAAATCCCACAGCTTCTTGGATTTTTAGCACAAATAAATTTCTCTCTTATCTTGCTCTTCATATGATCCCTCCCACCGGAAGACTACTTGTAACTATTTCCACCATCACTAGATGGCGCTACGAGCCTATCTCATCTCACCTCCACCAGTCCACTCCACTCCACTCAAAATTCACAGCATCGGGGGGAGAAAGAAAGTTGACGTCTGCCGAGACGCGAATCGCCCGCCTTTCCCAACAACAAAAGGCCGTTCATGGACGGCCAGCCATCCCGAAAGGAGTCCGAAACAGCAGCCATACCGCGTGGTCCATCAACTGTAAACAATGCAGGAGCAGCCCGCTTTATCGGGATATTTACGGGCGCAGTGATTTGTTGACCACGCCATTGTCCGCGTGCTCATCGCTTTCAGGACGGCTGATCAATTTATGGCCCTCTCTCGGAGCGCTTGTTTTCCCTGCAAATCGATGTTGACACGCGAATTTCGGGGAAAACCGGCCGGTTTTTTTTTATGATGAGATTCGAGAGAGGCGCACTTCGCGGGTTTTGCTGTTTAGCATACGTTCTAGTGCGATTCTTGGGTATTATAAAGAGGAATAAACTTAATGGGTTGCTGGGGTTCACATAGTGTGTAGAGAAAAAGATAGGATGAGAGTGGTTTCAAGAGCTCTTTAAATTTGTTTACAATGAATATATAATGAGGGTGGATAATTCTCGTGAAAATTTTCGTATTTCTCTGTATTCGAAGGGGGCGAATTGAAATATTTTCCTTGTCAAACTAAATATTTTGTCCCCCACGCTTACCTACTGGTTATGGCTAATAAAGAGAAATAAAAGTCCATATTCCGTTAATAAAATAATCGTATTGTTATGCAGAGCCGTATACAAGTGGAGTATGGGGGGTTCAACCTCACCCTCTAAAATTCTGATAGTGTGCTAAAACACTACTTTTAAGGGTCACAAAAATGTGTTAATACTGTACAGATAAGGGTCAGATTTTAACTTTTTTTTGGAGGGAGGATCCCAAGTTTTTCCAGTATTCAAATTCTAGCTGAAAATTATAATTTATTATTAACTTATAATTTAAGCATGATGGGATAAGAAGTAATTTTGAGCAAAAATACCCTACAGTTTCGTTAAACGCTTTGTATTTAATATCAATTGGGAGCAAATATTACAAATAGGGCAATACGCAGCTTGATATAATTTTCTATGTAGTTTGAGATAAAAACAAAGGCGATATAAGCTTAAAAAGGCCCATCGGTTTTCTGATTAGAGTGGCAAAAAGGCTTTTTTTTAAGCCAGAGGTAGATTTTGCCCCTTCGTACGGACAGACTTTTAACTATGCTTCTATTTTATATCTAATGCTTTTAGGCATCGGTGTGTAAAGGAATTTAAAGACAATGTTAGCTATGTAACGTTAGTAAAATCTATGTTTCTTTACTTAATACTATGAGTATTAATTTCACCCATCACTAATTTAAAGACATTACATGGATAGTTAAATAAAACGAATGGCTGTGCGAAAACTTTCCCTGACAAACATATTTTCCAGTATCAACCTGGCTCATGGTCTTAATTCTAATTATATTTTCTGAATGTATAATTGAATTTATGGTTGATATGGTGTTACTCAATTCATTGTTTTCGTCTTTTGGGAAAACACTACTCCTGCCATCTTTCCAACTAATCGACCAATAAATGATGTTAATGTTCTAAAAGATAACTTCTAAGCTATTCGTTGTTAACTGGGTGATGCAGTTTATGAATCCCTAAAGTTTCAACTGTGTCAATAATGGTTGTCAAGCAAATTTTGTTATTTTAAGTGTAATGCTTTAATAAAATGTGACCATATCTCAACGACCTGACGACTCCGTTTATGAAGCTGACATAGTGTAATGTGAAACTAAAATAAAATATTATACGATTTAACAATTGTGAAAACATATTTCTTTCACTGTCTTTGCATGTAGCACACAGAACTCAAGAACTATTAATTTATTTTTACTGTATATAAATAAGATAACTGCTGTTTCAATCGGAAAATCCTTCATTCATTGGTTTATTAGTTGTTTAGTTGGAAATTCTCTATATAGTTATAAAGAAAGAAGCATGAACAACCTTTCATAAATTTGTAACTGGTAAGAACCTTTGAATTTGGTTACATTAAAAATAAATTTCATATAACGCTTCATAAATAATGTTTAAAACTCCTTTTTTAGTAAGATTTTCATGCAAGTGTTGTTTTCCACAACATACATAGTACCTACAAGCTAGTAAAATCCTCAATACACATTGATTGAACAGCTACAAAAATTAGACAAAGATAAATAAATCGTGAACAAGTTAGAATCATCAATCATAAACAACCTAAACTGTAACGCCACCTAAAATAGAACGAAAGGCTTTGAAAAATTCACTCAAAATAGGTAAATATGTCACAAATACGGAAATAAAAGGCTCAAGGCCTTACCAACCGAAATTTCACACTACTGCCCAAATTTTTCAACAAGCAGCTGTTTTTTTTAACTTTTTCCGCTGCCCTTGAACCAGTTAACTGAATAAAAACATTCTTTTTTTGTGATAGTACTGCAGTTCCGCGTGGTATTTTTTTCCCAATCGCCATCTAGAACCCTTTAGAAAAAAATCACCTATGGGGAGGTGTACAAAAAGGGCCCCACACCCCTCAATGTCACCAGTTACGCTCCCGTTTTTTAGGCGGGAGTCCCCCTCACCTGCTTCCTATCCGGACCCCACATTCTTAGGTTTTTTTCACTTCCTTTTTCATTCAGCGGCGGTTTTTGCACGTGTTGAGAAATTTAGGATGGCTTAGAAGTTCCTGTTATGCATTAACTCACGGATTTAAATCGTTCCTTGCATGGTTTTATTGGAGGAGGATTTTCCGCTTACTTCCTCTCAAAATAGGGATATTTCCTACAACACGTAAAATTCAACTCAATTTTCCACACTTTAGTATCAAAACGAACTTTTTGCTTAACGTTGGCATTTATACTTAAATACACCTACTACACTTTAAAAGGGTCTAAGATTAGAATATAAACCATTCTTAAATTTTTAATTATTAATTTAACTGTTTTTTTCATATACAAATTATTATTATATAATCACTCCCATCATGTTTCATTCTAAAATGGTTCAAAACTCTCCTGGTGTTTATGTTTTGAAAGCGCTCATAATACAATCTATCCAATACAATCTAAAGCTCTTAATACAATTTAACCCGCTTTCAACGAGCACAATGGTACTACCACTTTTGTTAGCTAAAACCTGTAGTCCAAATTATAAGCGGATTTTAAAAATTAATTAATACCGATTTTTGTACCAATACAGAATACAATTTCATTCCCCTCTATCGCTACACCGAGTTTTCATTACATCTGGTGAGCTTCATACACACAAGGAAAAGTTTAGTTTTAAAAGGAACATGCGTATATCTAATTAGTGATTATTTTGAAATCTTATCAAAAGGGTAATGCCTAATTCATTCTTTTTTCATGCTTTACGAATGCCTTTTTTTTTTGACATTTTATCCTCTTTAGAGGATGTCTTTCTAAATAAAAGTAATAGAATATGACACTAAATGCTGGTCATAATGATATTCAGGTTTAGATAGGTAGTTATCACCTCCTACAACAATATAAATGAACAACAAACGTATCATTTCTTGAATAAATATTAGACTGTCAGTAAAATTAATAGAAGAAAAATACAAACTTGCCAACCCCTGATAATATTGACTTGAATGTAAGTTATAAATCCAGGAACTTTTGAAAAGCCATATAAAACTATGAAAACTTTCTATGAAATCCTTACTTACTAAAAATATGCATACATCGAAATAATAAGAAATACATACTCATAGATAATTATTTTTGGGCAACTTATACTGTAACACAAATTTTTAAAATATTAGGTATGAAACTTTTGAGTGTTTTATGCATTTAAAGACGTTTTTATTTCCATTGTTTTTAATTTAAACATGGACAAATCAAAAAATATTTTAGGTGATTGAAAATAATAGTTATTTCTATGAGTTTTTAAACAACGTTATTACAACTCTACGGACACATTTAGCAGTTACTTTAACTCTTAATTCAGTTTAACTCTTCAGCTCTTTAAAATGTTTGAATGAAATTCATCTTTAAAAGAAAGTTTTAATAATAAAAATTGTTTTATGTCTTTCTTTAAATTAGATTTTACATTAAAATTAGGTAAACATTAGGATTTTACATAAAAATAGGTAAATGGATAAGACTCAAAACAGTGATTTAACTATGTGTTTGATCTTTTAAGTATGGAAATTCACTTGTAATAATCTAATGTAAGTTAATACTAATATCTAAATTGCTATATATTTGGGAAAAATGAGGAAAAAAGTTTTTGGAATTTATTTTAGTAGCTTTAAAAAATTATTTTTAATTTCATAAAATTGCACAAGCCATGTCTTATACAGGGTGCATAGGAAACTCCCTTTAACAGGAAAGTCCCTTTAAAAGCTATGCAACTGAGGTAAAGATATAATAAAGCGACTAACCCTAACCGCAATGCTAACGATATAGCAGCGTCCCTAATGGCGAATTATGTAAATTATAAAATTAATTTAAAAATTAAAGGAGATGGAAGAAATGTTTATGGGAGAAAATATTTGGCATGTCATAAAAAACGCACAGAAAAATATTTCAGGAAAATATCTTACAAATTTGAGGAGATAATAGCATGTGAAAATAGCACTTTTCAGGCCTGAAAAAAGAAAATGTTTGCAAATTTGCAAGTAATACTTGTAAGAAATAAGAAATACTTATTATACTTTTAAATGGTTCTCAAAAATATTTGTAATTCTTTCCTTTAGTCACAAATAAAATATCTGAGAAATAACTTTTTTCCTTCTCTTAATTATAGCGGACCAGGAACTAATTGCAACAAAAGGCTTTCCTACGAATTTTGGCTCTATCTTAGATGTACTTAATGGAAAAATTAACGCTTACCAAAATCGGATGATCGGAACTTTTTTTTTCAAGATGGCCTCCAAAACCAGAGAAAATTAAGATATCCCATAACGTAGCTAATCCCCGAGTTTGAATCTAAAAGTTACATTTTGAATAGTAAAATGTTCTAATAAGTATAAGGATTAATTTAAATTAAGTTTATCAAAATATGGCAACCGAAAGTTGGTTATTATTTATTAAACGGCGCATGGTTCTTCAAGAATAACGTAATAGTGTAAGCTCGGTAAATTTTCAAAAGGGGTCGAAAATTCTAATTAAGGCGTACAAGTAAATGATTTCATTTTATGTTTGAAACATTTTCCATCGGGACTAAAATGGCCCCAGATAAAGAGCCAAAATTCGGTCACAACAACGGTGTTTCATGGCCAAGCATAAGAGGTCCAATTTTCGATCCTATACAATTGCAGCAATACGATTTTTTCCAGTTTTGGGTTCTACTAATTGTACTTATATTGAAAATAAAAGTTTACCGTCATCACATGAATGGAATTCTTTTTCCAAGATGGCTGTGCCAATTAAAAAGAAAACCAATCCGTTATAATGAATGTCAAATTTTGTGGAATTTTCATGTGCGTTCAAATTTTACATTCTAAAATCCTTCACCTTCAAACCTTACTTTAAGGAAAAATTCCTTTTTGAAGGTAAACTAGTTTAAATTTGAGAACAAATACATCCAATTTTTGTTCTCAGTCTCAGTAATAGAGATTATGGTAATTTTTTTTTAAATTTTACACTGAATAAATAACTTATCAGAAATTCGAATAAACGTATAGAGAAATTACCTAATTTTTATGTAATGCATTATTTCTAAAGTAAAATAAAAAAGTAGAAATATATTGATACACATTTGATTTTCATACATTTTGATATAGAAATTAAGTTAATAAATTAATGGTTATAATTTTGAAACCTCAAAACTGAAAACTAAAAAAAAAATATAAGAAAGAAAACAATCAGATATTTTCTCCGTACAGAATAATAAGCGCAAAACAGTGAAAATGAAATTGATGAAGAAGCTGGGTTTTTCCAGAAATTATTGTTCGTTACATCAAAGGTTTTCTCGTAATAAACTGATTCTTCACTACACGTTTAATTTTATTTTAACTGTATTTGTTTCTTGTTTCTAACCAACTATCCGTAAAAATAATTAAATAATATTCATTTTTATACATGAAACAAAATAACTTTCAGAAGAGAGAAGTTTTGAGCAATATTTTCACCACCTACTGTGAGTATTCACCCCCTTAAAAGAGTTCAAAGTACTTGAGATTTGATCCTCAAAGAACCCTCAACAAATTCGTGAAGTGAGCATTTTTTATTGAGACAAATATTAGATCTTTCCGCTCAAAGCTCGCCGGAGAAAGTTTCCCATGCACATGCAGTCGAAATTGGAACCTGAGAATATTCGAATTCTTCGGCAAAACTTCCTGTTTCGACTATAAAAACAGGGTCAAATCCTAGTTGAGGACAAAGCGAGAAAACGATTATGCGCTCCCCCCAAAAAAATCGCTACCGGTCCGGATAAATACCTAGAAGTGCATCGCGTGGCAAAAAAAAAGTTTTCAAAAAGGAGTGGCAAGAGTAGTAGGAAGCGAAACTGAAAGTAAAAATCTTGGAGAGGTTCATTTATCAGTGGCGAAAGCGCAAAAAATAGTGTGAGAACATTACTGCTCATGGAAATAAAAAACGTTATAACTTTTTTTCTCCACACATTGCAGGCTTCTCTCCGTATAGGAAGGCATTTTTCCCTAGCTCCCCTCAGTTAAAGTAGGTTAGAATGCGAGATTTTTTATGCACGGGCCTTCTCCCTTACTGACCCACAAACTACGGAGGGGTGCCCCTTTTTTTAATGCACCACCTTTGTATCTTCACCATTCCTTTTTTTTTTCTGAATTTGAGCCTGTCTATGAAAAAACCATTGAAAATAGGTGTTCCTCTGAAGGTAGGGGTGCCGCTATTCAGTGTTTGGCCCACTTAACAACTATCGGAAAAAAGTGTTCTGGTTTTATAACGGATCAGTTTTTTTCTAGGGTGGGATAGGCCTTACAGCATCAAGTTCAGGTAATTATGGAGGTTTTGGTTGGTAGCATGTGCTCTTGTATCCGGTGTTCACGAGTTTATTAAGTGTTGGTGTAGGCTACTAGAAATGTTATTAGGATTATAACTCCTGTTATATCAGATATTATCTATGATATAAGCTTGTTTTTAGCAGAATAATTTTATTTTTTGTTAACCAATTTTAATTAATAATTAATTTTAAGTGTATCAGCAGTGCCTTTATTATATTGGATACCTTTGGGATCATCTATGTTTGGATAACCTTTTAACAGGTAATATAAAAACGTTGTTTATCTTTCTAAAAACATGGTGTGGTGCTTGCTTTGATATTCATAGAATATTGTAAGTTTTTGTATTTCAACAGAGTGTAATACTCTACAGAGAGTAACAGAGTGTAATGTCAGTGTAGATCTTTACTCGAGTATGTTCTCAGTGGCATATTTATTCGTGGCATTTTATTGTAATATTCTCATTGAAAAAAATATGTCAAAATATATTTTTATTGGTCAAGTAACAATTAGGTAACTGTGAGGTGTTGACTTAAGGCTTAAAATGATTATTAAGATGAACTATGTATTTTTTACATTTTATGTTCAATATCAACGAGTGTTTCAATATAAAAATGTTTATACTCCAGAACTGTTTGAATTTCTTATAATATGTTAAAACTTGTTACCCTTAATTTTATAAGGTAATATAATGTTCTTTTTAAATTTCAGTACCTACTATTACTATTACCTACTATTAAATAAGGGAAATGTTTCGTTTCCATATAAGCATTCCATAAGCACCTGCTATAATCTAGATTTAAAAAAATACCGTTATACAGAAAAATTGAATAATTAACAAATAGATTTAAAAATTCAATTCGGGCAAACATTTAAAAAAATTTCAGTTAAGTTATAAAAAGACTACTTAACTGTGATACGTCTAAAATGCTAGAACATAAAAACCATCTTTCAGTATTACATTATTGAATAGTGTTCTCTTAAAAGTCTCACACGTAAAGGAAACTACTAACAAGAACACCAACTATTTTGTTAACAAAGTAGATTTTCAAAGTTGATTATTTTCTTTTAATTTATCCAGATAAGAAGCCAGTATTTATTTAAAAGTTTTATCTATATCTATTCAAATATTTATATCAATTTTGAATACATTCGCAATTGGTGTTCTCACCTTTATTACAATTATTTAACTGAAAACTCACATATTGATTGAATTAATTTTAAAATTTAGGAAGTAAATTTTCCCCTTATATCTTTTATGGGGAAAGCAATGTTAAAAATACGATTGTATAGTCCAAGGAAAAAAACGTCGTGTCATAAGTGTGAAATTTGCGGTTAATATGAAATGATAAAGTAAAACTGTATTTTAAAAAGCAGTCAATGCCCTCTTTAATTTTCCAAACTTCCTTATTTTTCTTTTGGCGGGGGGGGGGGGTTGGACTCATTACTTTTATCTTAGAATTCATCAGAACCACTTGACTAGGAATAACAATTACAATTAACATTATTACATAATAATTACAATTAATTGGGAACAACTGATCAAGAAGATTAAACTAAAAAAATATTCAGTTGTTTAATATAACTTAAAAAACCTCATGCCTCAGTTTTTTAATAAATAATTATTTTTCTTTCTTCATAATTTTAAAAACTTCAGCTTCCTAAATTGTTCTAATATTATATCTTAATTTATAATGAAAATGGTTTAAATGGCTTGTTTACTTTTCTCCCCCTTTTATATTGTGAGAAAAACACAAAGAACGAAATTCGAAAATGTGATAGATGTAAATAAATATACTAAATCTGACTGAGCCGATTAAAATGTGCATGTTAATAGCTAGTTAAAGCCAAATAAAATTGCTTTAATATGCATTTAATTTAATTCAGATTTTTAAAAATGCCCTTCCAATTCCGTAAATATTTGTACAGTCGAGTTTATGCTGCTAACTGTTCGTATGTAAAAATAACTTAGATAATAATCATTTGGGTGGTAAATGTTAAACGTCTAAAATCTTTTTTCGAGCAAAACGGGATATAATTAAATGAACAATAATTTTTAGACATTTTCCCGACAAAATTCCCTTTCTACTATAATCGAAATAATCTTTTTCTACACCGAAGGAAAAATAAATGTATTTTATACCTATACGTTACTTATTCACTCTTATTTATTATTATGTCTTGAAACAAGGGTAACTTAATAAAAAAATATATGTAAGCGATCAGCAGAATTTTTATGTAACCCGGTTTTAACAAGGACTCGTACTCATAAATTTCTTTTCGATACGACTGTACCTTTGATTTCTTCATCACTCTACTTGAGAGGATGAATCTACAAAAATATTTTAAAGATGCGTAGCAGCGAAAATTTGGACGCTATATCCCATCCCGTCCCTTCTTTTTTATTCTACCTCTTTGATGGAAAAGCTGAAAATTACCATCTATCCTTTAAAATTGCAAAAGCGTCACATCTTCAAAAGAGTAATAAAGGGGCACAGAGAGAAGTCCCTTGATGGTTTGTTGTGGTCAAGGGTGCTTTCGTATTGGCTAGTTTTATGAGCATGCGTGAGATGATACACCAATTATAAATCACCTCTTTGAGGCTCTCATTTCTAGCAATAGATGGCGCTACACGAACATCGCATATTCCCTTTGAAATTTTTCCGATTTCGTGTTCTTTTACTTTCATTCTCTGTTTTATATCAAAAGTACGAATGGAGTTTCTTTTTTAAACAGAAAATTATTTGGTTAATCTTATTTGAGTATAAAAGGAGTTATTTTCTGTGTGATAAGATAAAAATCAGGAGAAAGGGTCTATTTTGGATACTATGAATAATTCATTGAAGATGAGAGAGAGCTATGGTGGATACAATTTTAAAACGTTAAAGAAAAATCCAATAAAAATTAAAAGAAATTTCATTTTTTTAATACATTTATCTTTACATACTCATACACATCAGGATTAACAATGTTTAGGTCAAGTTGTAAAATTATATTCTAAAAGCTTTAGTTTTAAAACCATTATATTTTTTTAGAACTCCGGATACAAAAGAGTTGATATTTGCTTCCATCTAAATCTATACCCTTTATAAAATCTACAGGTATATATATTTTACGTTGAGCTTGTCCTTTGTCCTTCTATTTTTCTCAAAAATACGCAGGGACAATGCAAAACTATAATGTTTTATGATTGAGAAACTTTTTAATCGCCTTTTTAATTAAACCCACTCTTTACTTTATTGTTCAGTTTGCCTGATTATGGTGAGCTAAATATATTTTCTCATTGCATAAAAATATTCTATGAATGTGTTAAAGAAAACAGAGAAATATCAGATACTATATAGAGAGTATAGAGCCGTAGGGGAGACTGGGGACACGGGGCAATTGTAACACTTCGAATTCCTAGAAAAGTGTATAGATGCCAAGTTGCTACAATGATAACAGTGTATGCAGGGCTTGTAAACAAATAATGTCCGAGAGTAATAAGACTGGCAGTTGAGGTATAGCAGTGTACTTGAGAAAAGAGTGTTTTTCGAGCATAAAAGTAAATTTTTACTTTTGAGTTAAATTCATTCTCCTGCACTACAGGTTATGTAGCACAAAATAACTTTTTTTACAAAATGAACCTACATTCATCATAGTTATATTCTGTTTAGTTTTAAGTTAATATTGTTTTTAGTTTCTTTGAAAACGAGGGTTGAATTAAAAATGAACACATGGGGTCAAATGTAACACTAATTCGGGAACGATTGTAACATGTGAAAATTGACTTTTGGATGCCGAGATCTCGTACAAGGACAACTAAAAGGGGTCAGATTAGTCAGGAAAGAATGGAGGCAGCGACTGCTGAGTTTTGGGAGTCTGGAAAGTCAGTGAGAAGTGTTTGTAAGCATGGTATTTGTTATAGGCCGTTATACAGATTCTGTCAGAAAAAATGAAAACCCTAAAGTGGGTTATAATTAATTTATAAGTTATCGGCGCTAATTAATTTATAAATTGTCACCAGTAATCACCTGTATCACCTACACAATCTCTTAATAAAAGAGAACCAAATTCACTGCCATCACCACAAATATCAAAATGCTCACCACAGGCTGTTCAGCCAACACCAAAAGTGGTACAAAATCACAATTCAACTATAAAAAGGAAACTCAAGAAGAAAGAGCCCCATCTGCACCTATAAACCCAGAGTAAAAGAGAAGGAGTCTACACAAAAAGAAATTTAAATATTCAGACTGTGAAACCTCATCAGACGATGAATATTTGTGTGTTGTTTCCATGGACAATTTCAAAATCAATCGCCCCCAGTGAAAAATAGGTTCAGTGTGTTTCGTACAAAATATATTGTTAATAAATTTGTATAATTTTCCGTATTTCTTATGAAAATGTGTAAGTGTTACAATTGACCCTTATATGTATTATAATCGACCCCACTTCAAGGGTCGATTGTAACAATATTCTTAGTCTTATTTTTTACTTACTATATTGTAATGCATGTTCACAGGACAGTTTTCATAACGCAATTGTAATTGGGATGTTTCAACCTATGTTCACATACCAATTTTTATAACTCTAACATAGAAAATGGCTTGGCTGGAGATCAATTTGTAAATTTTGTTACAATTGTCCCCAGTCTCCCCTACATTTTAATAATTACAAAATATTTTGGTGAAACCACTTTTCGAATAAATGGGTAAATAATCTTCACTACGAAGAAGCGTTTACAAAAATCGAAAGCCTAGGAAAGCTTTGAAAACAGTTCTAATATTTGTTACAGGATTCTCGATAAGAGTTACTTTTGTATCAAAAGATCTTTTTTGGATGGAAAAATACATGAAATTTATTGCTTTGGATAAAACTAAAATATTCCATGATGAAATAAGACACATTTAAAACCAGTTGTGCTAATGTTTAACTGCAAAACTTATTCAAAATTGGAAAAATGTTTTTAAAGCACATAATAGTGATATGTTTCATTAATTTTTTTTACGCTCTTACAACTCATTCTACTACTGTATTTTAGAATAATGATTGTGTACTTAAAGATTTAAAACTTTTAAAGGAATATCAATCTACGAAAATCGAAATACATTCTTTTTACTAACGCAAAAATACTGCTTGCAATTTAATAGATATCAGTAAAATTATTAGTTATTTTTAAGTAGAGGTATTTTTTACATTTCGACCCGTTTTCAATAATCTATACACCATTTTATAACTTAAGGCCTACTAATGAAAATGAAAATTTCCTTTATAAAATATAATAGACTGTAATGTAGAAAGCAGAAAGCCTGTTTAAATTTGAATTCAGACAACTAGGTAGTGGGAATAAACATATAAAAATAAGTTTTAATTAACTTATGTTCTAATATATTTTTGTTATTTACTAAGGTTAATATTTTAATATTGTTAAATATTAACTAAATGATAGTTGGAATACTTCTTAGGTATATATTAAATAGTGCATCATTCAATAAATCTAACATGGAATAACTCATATAAAAGATAATAAAGCTTCAAACTGAAATCTTTATACAATGGCATATTCAAAGATTTTTTGAATATTACTAAAGGGCTAGAATTATTTAAGGTGATGTAAAAGTGGTCTAAAAGTCATGATAACATAACAGTCTCTAAAAAAAAAGCATCATTAAAAGATATATTTAATAAAACCAAAGGGTATCAAACAGTATGAAATTCAGTCTTATGAACTGTCAGGTTACTATGATGTTATAGGGGGATGTTGGATTAGGAATATGCAAATGAATGAAGAATGAAAGAAATGAAAGAAAACAAGTTGTATTTATGTATGGGACAAACTTTTAGCATTTGTACAAAAGATGCAAAGTCAAACAAATATCCGAGCATCGCAAAAAATCTCATCTTTCTCATCTTTTACTTAATCCACTTACTGCAACTGCTTTTAAATAAAACATGCCCCAGGATAGAAAACAGAAAATACATATAAAACTTTCGAGACAATTTGCAAATTCAGAATGACGGAATTAGAAAACCTCCAAAAAATATTAATCTTCTAAACAAGAAGACCGAACTCATACGCAAAACTTCAACCATAAACAAACAATGGAAACAATGTGATTCATTATTAACTGCTTTTTTGCGTGTAACGTAAAGATAAACTATTCCGCAAAAGCCACCATATTATTAAAAATACCCCTTTTTCACACTGATGCAGGGAAGAAAGGTATTTATTTACCTTTTTATGTTTATATTCCTTCAATTAGTTTATCCTTTAATATAGTTTCTAAAGGGAGGCACAAAAAACCTCGAAAACCAAACAACTCGCCCATTGTCTTCTGTTCACATACTCTAATGAGATCTCATATTGCCATTCTACGCAGAATAAATACCACATATTAAAAGGATCTGTTGCTGCTTAGCTGCAATACCAAACACATAGCCCTGAGCGCAACGGCAGCATCAAAAACAACGGCAGAAAATTCCAAAACGTATCACAGCGGGAGAAAAAGACACACAGATTCAAATTAAGTCAAACCGGGGCAAAAACCACCACAAACGTAACTGCGACCGTTTTCCTTTCCCGCGAAAGAAACAAACCAAAGAAAACGCGGGGAGTAATTTTTAAAGAACACATGAACATGCTCTTGTATATATATTCGCGTTGCGCTTTTATTGACAAAGGCATTTCTTTCGCTTGTTAAACTTCATTTGGGTTCAAATGAAGCCACAAGCGTTGCCACCGGAAGAGGCAAATAATGAAAGAAGGTAAGAGAGGGAGAAAAAGATGTAAAGCAACACTTATGTAAATTTCCTTTTTTGGCAATCAACAGCTTGGGAGGTGGTGTCATTGGTTTTGGAGGGAAGGTGAAGCAAGGGGGGCTTAGGGGGGTTTTCCATAAATGACATCAGTTCTTAGCTAGAGTTTAAATTGTTTTCGCCGGATCCTCTTTCGTGGAGTTTATAAATTCTGCATTCGCCCTTATTGGGGAACAAATCGGGCAGTTTATGATACGAATAAAGTTTGAGGGTTTTTATGCGACCTGTCATATTTTAAAGTGTGCGTATTTACATAAATCTTAGGCTCGATTTGTGAGATAAAGAGGTTGTTTAACAGAACATAAAGTTTGTGCAGTGAAACGACTTAAGAAAAAAAAGATGTACTTAGACGGTAGGAATTCATAACTTCTGATGCAGGAACCGTTGTCTTAAAAAACTAAATGATTAAATGAATTAAATTAGAAAATTGAATTTTCTAAGTGTTTATAAATGCCATTTTTACACGAAAACGTGAGATTAAATAATACAAAAGGCGTAATACAAATATAATATAAAGAGAGAAGACTTTATACAAAATCTTGGATCTTCTGAAAATGTTCACACTTGCAAGAAAATATAAATTTTTCATTAGCACCGGAATGTTTTACATTTTTCAAACTTTTCACTGTATAAAGAACATTGGACTTTTAAAAATATTCTCAGTTAAACTTTCCACAAGAGGTTAAATTTATTATTATGTATTTGGATTTTCTTTGTTTTTAATTCTAATACTCTGATGCCGACCCTGAATGATGATGAAATATGTATATCAAATTACCTAAATTATAAAGAATCAAATTAAAAACTGTTAAAGAATTTTAATATGAATAAAAATTTATTTAACTCAGTTAAGTAAAACACAAATTCATAAGATTATACTATTTATAAATTCCCAAAGTAATATCAACATGGATAACCGGAATGAAGAAATAGTGTAATACTATTGATTTCCGAAATTTTAAATCATCATATTATATGCCATAACTTCCTACACTTTATATAAAATAAATTTAAAATTTTTTGTGATAAATGTTTTACTTAAACATCTGAAACATTTTTTATTAGAAATTCATATAAAAATGTACAAAGATTCATGCACATATTTTTTTCAAGAGATTCATGTACACAAAGTTACGTTTTCTCTATCGTTATAAGTTAAAATTTTCTCAAACTTTACGATATGTGTAAGCTTTATTATAGGGAATTTTTGAAAGCATTTGATGAAACAGAAAAGTTATCACAAAGTGATTAAATTCATGTAAAATTTCTATACATTTGTCTTGAAGTTTTGTCAAAGAATATAGCTAATTTGTTTTTAAATTTTTAATTTGAAGATCCATTTCTTAATTTTTGACTAACACAAAAGTAACTATGTTTTATAACCTGCAAGTTTAAAATTTTGACTGAAGTTTAAATTAAAACTGACAACTATTGGAAATTGATTAGAAGGTTATACTAATTTATTTTTTTTTGTTCGCCATTATAAATTCTCGACTTATCAGGGATAAAAAAACTTCTTACGCTACCATTTTAATTTTTAACTTTCTTTGACGACTGCATAGGTGGACCAACTTCATCAAAATCCAATAGTTACCTCTTTTTCACACGCGTCGCAAAATAAACTCGGAGCATCAATACTTATTTTTACCACGCGGTATCAACTCACTGTGAAGTAGCAAACTTCCAACAACGAATTAAACCATTCAAAGACTTCAACAGCCTTAAAAAAAAACTTCATCATCACAAGCTACTCTAATCAGTTTCATTTCAAGCAGTCCTCTCTCGCAAAGAAGCGCGACTCACTTTATAATTACGAACTTCTATACTCAAAGTGCTCGCGCTCAAAAACAAAGTTTGCGCTCGAGGAACGTCTGGAAAGAACGTTTTTTTTCCGCGGGATCCGTTCCAAAACCGGGGGCCCCATGAAAAACTTTAATTCGGTCTCCTTCAGAAGCATCGAGGTTCTCGAAAACTTATAATTCCGGACAGTTAAAAAGCGAACTGATCTAGATCAAAAGCACTTTACATGCGGATCCCGCAGTAAAAATCGTTCATTAAAAACTGTCATGGCCGGCGAAATAGAGACTTATTTTGATGCTTCTAATTAATGCTACATCCTCAATTTAAATATTTAACTTTATACAAAGAGACCCGTTTGCTTAAGTCAAATTTACCATGCGAAGCGGGATTTTTTTGCCTGTTCTTCATTTGCTGGCATTCGGAGGTGGACTACTTACACATTAAAAGCGGGGAAAAGTCAGTTCAGTTTATTTTAAAACCTAACGTGAAATCTTATCAATTCACTTAATTTGCTCCTAAATTCTTTTCCATTTTAATCAGAGTTGCCATTCGGTTTCGGAGGGAGATCAAAGGTTAGTCTCGGTTTTTTTTATGCCCACTATTAAAAGTGGGGCCGGATCGGACGATAACTTATTCAGTACGGGGTTGAAGAGGAGTGGGAAAAAATAGATTTCTCTCTGATATCAAAGGGGTTTGCCGACAAACGCGAGATTTTTTTTTCTTGATTCCGCACTAAATGAAATTTTTAAACAGAAGAGTGCAAAATAAACATTAGTATCGGGTAATTTTTGAAGCCTTTTGGACTATGAGTTGTCTTTTTTTTTTCTTAATTCGATTACCAATCCCTACTAAAGTAATCAGTGGAGTTAATTTCTTGAATCGCAGGTATTTCGTTCGTTAATATGAGTAAAAAATAATACAAACATTGCGTAGGATGACCGAAGGTAGCAAATGTAATTTCTTTTTAGTGTTTAAATCAACTTTTAACTTTTCTAAAATCAACATGCAAACGCACATAACATTTGATTTATTGGCTTGAAGGGTCATTTTTACGAACTCCAAATAATAACAGAAGTTAACACAAAGGATAAATATAAAAATTGAAATAGAAAGAGAAGTTACACTTTTTTTTTGGTTTAGAAAGCATTCAATACCTTAAAAGTAGAATTCAGTATCAGTAGAAAAGTAAAAATCCGTCTCTTAGGATTTGTTTGTATTTAAACGAGATCATTAAAATTTTTATTTAGCAATGAAGTTTTTAGTATGCCACTTTGAGAAAAAAAAATATTGAAGTTGTTTAATTCCTTCAAACTTTAGAAATTAAGAGAAGGAAATCCTATTGCACTGCAAAATTTTGAAATTGCATGAAAAACTAAAAGAAAAATAAAGTACCATATAAAGCAAATAACTATAAATTCATTGTAATTTCTAAATATAAAAAAAAATGAAGATTATCAAATTTACTAATTATGTACGATGCAATTATTAACGAAGCATCAAAGGTTATCTCATATTAGTACATATTATTTATTAATAAACTCAATATTCTTTTTAAATAAATTTTATTGGTGTAAAAATAACAGCTACAACTCAACAACAAATGCATACTTAGGATACTATCCATTTCTATACTCGACAGCAACGTTTCTTGAACCCAGTACGTCACAAATGCGGAAAACAAAATAATCATATTTTTAATTTGACCTTCTTCATTTTACTCAAAATTCAGACACTGAGATGGGAACTACTTTGTTTGTTAGTGACGTCGTAGGGTCAACTTAAGTTGCTGTCTAGTACCTATAGTTACAGTTGTTGGCAAATATAAAAAAAAACACTATGAATTAGAAATCCTTTATCTGTGATTTGTATGATATTTCTATAATTCTAAGTGAAAAGTGAAACATTGCAGACTTTTATTCCCATCATTCATAAGTTTTTTTTTTATGTAAGTGTAGTTTTTTTTAATATAATAGGATTGGTTTAAAATTTGGGATTTTCAAAAAGCGAATAAAAGAGTTTGAAGTACTTAATATTAGCTATGTAATATTGAAATATATTACTATGTAATATTTGTGTAATGAACGTACACAACATACATATTGATAAGTAAACCTTTTTGTAAAAAATCTTTATGTTTATAAATTTAATATTCAGAGTAGAAAAAGAGATTGCTAAATAACCCGGTTGCAAATATATTCCCAAATATTAAAAAAAAAATGTCTTGCAAATATCTTATAAAATAGTTTTATGCACCGTATGTTTTTATACAAACAAATAAGTAAGGGAAAACAAACAAGCATATATTATTAAGATGATAAAAAATCAAATATAAGAACTCTCTTACTTTTTCTCTTATAAGAACTCTCTTACTTACTCTTATACTTTTTTTTAAATAAATAAACAGAAAAAGAAAGAAACAGACTATGAGGTAAGATCAAATATTTTCATTCAAATAAAAAATAAACACTAAATTTATTCACCGTAACTTAATATATAGTTGTCAAATAAACCAGCTCGACAATTTCCATAACTCCATCCAAGCCAAACTTTTATTTATGCATTGTACACAATATCGGCGACCAACGTCACATTTTCTGACACATAAAACTTTAATTAATTTTCCTTCGAAATCCCGAAGTCCATTCTCTGATGAAAACATGATTGATATTTAGGTGACGAAAAACTTTTTAACGAATTTAAACCGATACCCCGGAAAAAATCCCTAACTCCCAAAAAGAGATCAGTTCGAAAAAAATTCCCAAAACTCCAGGCTGGATCTTTTTGGTCCATAAATTCCGTCTTTAGTGATGGATACCCTTTATCATTAATCCAGTTTTTTTCTGAGCCCGGGAAAATTTCTCCTGAAATCGGGACGGGTTTCTGGGAAAAAAAACCCCGAGATTCAAAAGGGGATGAAAAAATCGGATAACAATTAAAAAAATCACGCCCAGTTTGTAATTCATGCTATATAATCCATCATTTCAAAGAAGGGGAGGATTTTTTATGCTAAAACACAAGCCTATAAAAGGTTTGGGACTCTTTTTTGCAGATATGGAAAAAAATCCGACTGTCCGATATACGAAATAGATAGAAAATGCAACACCGAGCAGAAATTTTTTTTCTTTGGGACTCCCTCAGTCTTTCAGACATTTTTTATTTAAAAAAAATTAGGTACTTATAAGGGGCGGGGTGCAAATTACGGTTTTATTAGTGAAGTGAAACAGGCTCTATTTATTTAATGCACTTAAGTAATTGTTTTAATAGTTTGGTAAAACTTGTAAAAAGAACTACGTTAGGCATGAAATACATTTCAAAATTTTCTTCATTTCCTTAAGGTATAGTTTGTGTTTTATTTATGTTCTTGAAAGTTTAGTTGAAAATAAAGATGAGACATTGATAATGTAATGTTAAACATAACATCAAAATAAAATAAATTGGTTTAATATTAATATTTTACACCCACAATACTTCAGATCTACTGCATATTGATAGAATTCATGTACGAATACTTAAAAAGTTATAGGTAATTATCGCTTTGTGACTTTTGCTTAGAAAGCCTCCAAGTTAAGATATGTACTTCACATTTTTTTCAAAGAGGCATTTTTGAAAATCTTCTGGTTATTTTTAGTATCAACGAATAAATTAAAAACTGAAAATAAAGGAAATATTTTATTACTATTCAGTATTTCTCTAAAATACAAAAAGAACGAGCCAAAAAATCACTCATTGCGAAGAAACAACGTGAGTCTCAGCCTGTAGTACATGACTTTTTCAATATGAGATGAAACTTGTAAAAATTAGAAACAAAATTTTTTCAATCCTTTGAAGACAAATTTCAACATCGCATAAACACAAACAGTCAAATCTGGGTGAGTCTTATTTTGAGAATACTTTACTCATTTCCAAACCAAACAAGTAATTAAGTTTGAAAAAATAAAAAACTTGTTGAGCTCAGTAAATATAATGCAATTCAATTAAATAATTCCTGAATTATATTGAAAGAACCAGTGTTCTTTAAAAATATTGTAAGTAGCCTGATATATTATCATCATTGAACAGTTCTATTATAAATCATTACTTTACTAAACTGAAAAATGAAATAAAATATGCTATTTTTTTATTTAAATGTGGAACTTTCAGGCATGTAACCGTGCAAACTCATTTTCAAGTCAAAATTACTTAAAAAAGCAGTGGTTTATTTCAGACAAATCTTTCCATGTGTAAGAGTAATATTTCTATATTATAATATCACACTGCAAATAGTTGCACTTTTCAACGCTTTAATCAAACACTTCTAATCAAAAGCGTTTTGATTGTATTGAGATTGTGTAATGTGAGAAAAATAGTATTGCAAAAGTGTTGTAGTGTCTCGATTTAAATTTAAGTCCACTTTAAGATTCTAAACATATTTTTAAACACTATTTTTAGAGCTCATTTTGGATGGTACACAATTTCTAACACTTTCATACATATATCTACCTAACAACACAATTAAAGTTTGTTATTTTGTCCACAAATAATGTGTTCTTAATCTTAATGTGTTTATTTTTGTGTGGAGTGTCTGCTCTGTAAAATTTCCAGAGAAGAAGAAGAGATAGCACAAGAACCATTGAGGTAGTGACCATTAGGTTATCTTTAAAATATTTTGAAAAAGAAAAATACATTTTATTTTCCTACCTTTATTAAATAAACATGGTACAATATATAAATTTAATTGTAGGTATGCTTTAAGAAATTGCGTTCAATTCTACCCTTATCCCATGCATAAGAAATTTAGCACTACCTATGGTTCCACAATACCATTGATAAAAACTCTGATGGACCAGACCTGCAAACAGGACCTCTTTAATTAAACCCCAGCGGGGCAAGTGCCCACGGACACAGATACGCAGCGCCCTCATCTGAAGATAAGCTTAACACAGGCGGGGTCTGAAACAGCGAGATAACCCACGGTTTCAACGGCATCAATCGATTCTCTTTCGGGGGTAGATTCGGTTTTTGCCACTATCTCCTCTTTTTTTTATACCCCTCGTTTTTCTGAGCTCGGACCTCTACCCCTGGCGAGAGAGATCTTGTTTTTGTAAGCTAATAGCGCATTAAACGAAGTGGAGGCTTTTTTCCACCTTTACTTTCTTATTTAACGGGGAGTGATTTCATATCGTGGAGTTTCGGTCATTAGCTTTTTTGGAAATGAAGGGAGACAAAAAAAAATTGTGGTGTTTTTTTGAGGGGTGCTTGAGGTAGGAGAAATTGATAACCGGCTTATGGAGTGACCTTTTCGATTCATTGGTCCGACGTTTTTTGTGGGGGTTGGTCGGGTAATGTACCGTCGTTCAGTTTACTGTGAGAAAAAGTTCATTAGTGAGTGTATGGAAAGCTTAGTGTGAGGAGGGGTATTCATAAAAAACACTTGACAACCCAGTAGCCATTACCCTGATTTTCATGCGAGTTTAAGCTTCATTCATAGAAATTATTTGCTATAATACTTCTCAATTGGTATCTACCAGGGATCGATGGGTCTTTTTTATTTAAATTTACCTCTTTACACAGTTTTTTTTCCACTGGTACTTAGCTATAGGGGAAAGGAGGGTAAGATCACGCACAAAAATGATTTTGGGCTATAAAATGGAGAATTTAAACGCTAGAGCCTCAAAAACTTACTGAACGTAAGTTTATTGACTCACAAATCAACCTTCAAAAAAAAAAAAAAAAAGAAGAAAGTCTTTGCTTTTGAAAGCGTACTTTTCCTCGACGTGGCGTCTAAAAGGACGCAGGACGTGCGACGAAAAGTACGCGCCCTGAAAACTTTGGAAAAAATCGTAAAAAAAAATGTTCCAATGCCTTCGTAATTGGAATATTCCTCCCTCATGTCACCTCTCTTTAAAGTATGATCCAAACAGGATTTAAACGTCTTGAAAAATCCATGAAAAATCACAATGTTACTTTTTCAGGGATTTTACATGGGCTAGTTCATCAGATTTCCGCTAACTTGGCTTTCCATACAATACAATTCACGGCATCCTCGTATAATACATAAAATCACCCCTAAAAACTCATTATTTTTTCTCTTAACGGCTTTCTCCAAACACAATGCAATCAAATTCCTCACACACGCATCCGCTTACGGAAAAAGCACGAAACACAAACAACTTCATCAGCTGCGTGGCTCTTCGATTTCAGGAAGCATTCTGTCTGTTGCCACAAAAAAAGCGAAAGTTGTTGCGAACAAAAAAAAAAGTTCCAAAACTGGGTCACGGGCAACAAAAAACATCGAAAGGATACAACAAAAAAGTTTTTATTTCAATCCGTTCCATCCAAAAAACATGGCACACATACAAGAAGTTGCTCTTTTTTTAGGGGGCCCCCAGAAATGGGGCCAGGGGCCGACCGGTGGGGCCCGAAAGTATTCGAAAGTGGGTCATGAAAGGTGTGTGGCCATTATGGACGTGTGGTTGCCGTTACCTACGGGCCGACCTTGAAATGTGAACAGTGTGGTGTTGTGACGTCATATCCCGAGGTTTTTTTTAATGCCAAGGTTGTGGTGCTGAAAGGTGGGTGAGAGGGTTTTTTGGGGGGCACGAACAAAAAAATAGGCTGTTCGGGGTAGGGGTTTGACGGTTGGATGCAAGGGTTAGTTTTACTTCCGCCTTGTTTGGCCTTACGAATTTTTACATTGTCAATGTGGTAGCTTTCTGTTGTGTCAACCGAAATGAATTGTGCGAGTTTTCAAATAAGGAAGCTTATTTCAACATTGATGTTAGTTTCAATACTTTATTAAAAATAAAGAAGAAAATTAAGTAAAAGTAACTTTATAGTGCTTCTCTACTGCAAAAAACAATAATATATCAAAAGAACTCTTACAATCTAAATTTTGGTAAATATTCTGAACGTTTAGAAGGGATAAGGGACTTGAGATGGAGAAAAGGGACTAAGAAACCTTACCTTCAATGTCGCGTAACATGTTCAAGTGTAAAATATTGTTCAAAAGAGAGAGTATTTAATGAATAAAATTCCAATTTAACATTAGGCCTAATGTTAAATTGGAATTTTATTCCAACCAAATTCCTGGGTTATTATTGGAATTTTAGATTTTGTTTTACTTAAGTAGTGTACCGGTACACTACTTAAGTAAAACAAAATCTAAAATAATTTTTTCTGTAACTGAGGATATTACACTACAAATTAAACAACAAATCTAGGTGTTCGATACACTACAGTCACAGATAGATAAATAGAAGTATTTTTACACATACTTTTACACATTTTGAAATACTAAAACATAAAGTAAAGTATTGATTACCAGTACCAATGTATTAGAAGTTATAAAAATATATTTAATTTTACCTTTAGATCTGGTAATCCAAAAGATGCTTTGCAATCTAACGCAGAATAGGAACCCTAAAGAAAAATATAATAACATTAGATGAAAATTTATCAATATCAAGATTTATCATTAAATCTTATTTAGTGTGATTATTATATGACAAGAAAAAAGTAGCAACGTGGTTTTCTGGAAAAACTATATTCCCCTTTAACTTAATAAATAATTTCAAACCAGTTATGTAATTCATTGTTTTGAATTGTTTTATTACCTTTACGTAAATCTGGAACATAAAAAATATCATTACTACTTCAATGGGACGTAAGCCTTCCTAGAACAAGCGTACTGTCCGTTAAACCAGGAGTGTTCGAAAAATCAAGATTCATAAAAAAATAACTCAGACTTTATATGGCAGCAGGAATGGATGTATTTAACTTATTGTTTTCAAACTGTAACACCGTTTCTATATTTATTGATATGATGAAATCTTCAAAACCTGTGGGAAAACTATAAATTATTTGGAATTTATCTACCTAACAGTAAACAGTTAGAGGTAAAACAGAACAATGACACTGTTGGCGATTCTCATGAAGTTATGTTATTAATGACTTATCACAGACAGGCGCTATTCAAAAAATGTGATTGTAGTGTAGATACCTCTATCAATAAATTAAGAAATGCACCTTTCAAGTCATTAAAATAGCTCACACACATATTAGTACTTAAAATCACTATTAGTTAGTAAAATTAATTTTCAATACTTATTAGCCGCCCCAAAGCACCTCAAAAACCAACAAGTCTCCCAAATTGCAACAGCTCTCTCTCCTCACTTGATCATTTCACACACCATAACAACAGAGAGAGCCCTCCGATTAAAACGTGCTAACTTCTCCAAGGAAAAAATAAACAAGGAAAAGGAGCATTTAAACGGCCCGTTAACGTCCTCTGCTCCATTTCTTCACCTTAAAAACGTCAGAGCGCACGCTTAATCAATGGAGAGCTCCCTATCTATCTCTCCTTTTCTCTTTCTTTCTATCCTTCTCTCACTCGCATCACGTGATCATTGAGACGTCAGCTGCTGAAGAAATGAAAGATTAGACTGGAAGGGGGGTGGAAAGCATTCATTGTTTTTCAGCCCTCCCCCCGCCTTTTCCTTTAACAATTCTCTTTAAGTCGCATTTATCGCTAACCTGAGATAAGGAAGAAGCTGTGCGCCATTATCGTGCGTGGCGACCCCCCTTTTTTAATGTATTTATTTGTTTTTAATATTCGCCCGACATTTTTCCTCTTTATGTGGTTTCTATGCTAATAAAGACGATGGAGGATGTAATGAATAAGAGTTTTTTGTTGTTTTTTGATGGTGTCCCAGTGAGCACAGTACGTAGCGAATACGTCCAGATTACGAAATCGCTACATCGCGAATATCTCTACTTTTGGTAGTTTTTTTGTAGCGATGTCACCACCTTTTACATCGCCACGACAAAAATGGTACAAAAAGAGTACCAATTTCTGCTTTAGAGTTTACCTAATTGGGACGTATTCGCTACGTAGCGAATACGTTTCATTACGGACGAATTTCGTCTCTTATAGGTGCTCTTTACATCCCATTTAGATCCGTCCGATGTCAAAAATTCCAATCCGCTGCATAAAACAGACGTACGGTTTTAGTACGAAATATGGACGCTTTATGTACTCTTTACATCCCATTTAGAGCCCTCCGATGTCAAAAATTCCAATCCGCTGCATAAAACAGATGTACGGTTTTAGTACGAAATAGGGACGATTTATGTACTATTTACATCCCATTTAGAGCGCTCTGACGACTTTAGTACCAATCCGCTGCATAAAACAGACGTACGGTTTTAGTACGAAATAGGGACGATTTATGTACTATTTACATCCCATTTAGAGCCCTCCGATGACTTATGTCCCAATCCGCTGCATAAAACAGGCGTACGGTTTTAGTACCAAATAGGGACGATTTATGTACTCTTTAAATCCCATTTAGAGCCCTCCGATGACTAAAATCTCAATCCACTGCATAAAACAGACACACATGGACAGTTATGAAATGTATTAAGCGAGTACGGCAGTATAACAGCCGCTTTTAACCAACCCGCTACATAAAATAAACGTATACCTGCATTATATTTAGCAAGTTTTCATGTTATTTTTTTTTTTTTTTGCCAAACCGAAATATTTGATCAAACTTAGAAAACTTGCTAAATATAAGGCAGGTTACGTTCGTTTTATGTAGTGGGTTGGTTAAAAGCAGCTGTATTACGGCCTTACTTGCTACATAATGCATTTCATAATTGTCCATGTATGTCTGTTTTATGCAGAAGATTGAGACTTTTGTCAATAATTCCAGTTAACAAAATGGTTGCACTTCCTCCACCCATTTTCTTCAGAATCTCCAACTGAAATGCACTGAAATGAATTGGCACACTCGATAATTATAAATAAAATTTATTTTATTTAAAAAGATTTAATGGAAAATAAAAAATAGTTGCATGAGTAGAAATCTAACAAAGACCAAGACTAAATTTAAAAAAGTAATAACAGCATGAGCACTAGGTTTTTGAGACAATAAAACAGTAGAGTTTGAGCTGTAGCGTTTCTTCTTTTTTGTACAGAGCATTTTCTCGCAATAGGAATGTCCTGATTACGATCAGGTTAGGACAACATTTGCTGTCCGGTTTTGGAAATTTTTCGCCTTAACTGGGATGAGCCCAATACGTCCACTTTTGAGCAACAATTGACATTTCGAAAAAAAGCAATTTTTGGTAATTTCTCGTCTTAAAAGCGATATCCAGATTTCATCCCCTTTATGACAACATTTGACAAACCGTTTTGGTAATTTTTCTTCCTAAAATTGATGAGCCGAATTACGTACAGATTAGGGCAACAATTGCCATCCAGATCTGGAAATTTTTCGCCTTAACTGGGATGAGCCCAATACGTCCACTTTTGGGCAACAATTGACATTTCGAAAAAAAGCAATTTTTGGTAATTTCTCGTCTTAAAAGCGATATCCAGATTTCATCCCCTTTATGACAACATTTGACGAACCGTTTTAGTAATTTTTCTTCCTAAAATTGATGAGCCGAATTACGTACAGATTAGGGCAACAATTGCCATCCAGATCTGGAAATTTTTCACCTTAACTGGGATGAGCCCAATACGTCCACTTTTAGGCAACAATTGACATTTCGAAAAAAAGCAATTTTTGGTAATTTCTCGTCTTAAAAGCGATATCCAGATTTCATCCCCTTTATGACAACATTTGACGAACCGTTTTGGAAATTTTTCTTCCTAAAATTGATGAGCCGAATTACGTACAGATTAGGGCAACAATTGCCATCCAGATTTTGAAATTTCTCGTCATAAATCGGATGAGCCCAAATACGTCCATTTTTGGGCAACATTTTACGTACAATTTTTGAAACTTTTCGCTTTAATAGGGATGAGCCTGAATACGTTCATTTTATGCCAACATTTGACATCCCATTTTTGAAATTTCTCGACGTAAACGTAGTCGCTACAAATCCGCGACAAAGTCGACGAAGATAGGACGAAAATGGTACATGTGTGCTCACTGGGGTGCTTGCTTTTGTTGATGTGGTTTTATTTTGTGGTGTTTTTCTCGGTCTTTGTGAAGAAGACTTGACTAATTTTGGGTTTTTAGACAAGAGGGGAGGTGGGTATATATATTAATTATTTTTCTCGGAAGTTTTCCTCTTGATTTGCTTATTGAGGGGGATTAGTGTCCGTAGGGGGCTGCTTTCAAAAGTTGTTGGGTTTGTTTTCTGGTTTTTCGGGAAAGTTGTTTTAAAAGACGAGAAAAGTTTTGTTTTTCTCCTTCCTTATACCTTTAATTTTAGGTTTTTATATTTTCTCTTTTGGGAGATTTAGAAAATAAAGTTCAACTAAAAATTAATCAACTAAAAAAGACTATATTTGTGAACAGTTTTTTAAACTTAGAAATTATTAAAAGGGAAGTATTAGTTAAATTTCAATTAGTTCTTATGTAAAAGTTAAAGCTGAATTTATCTCTACTCGATAAAAACTTTTAAAGTTTCATCAACCGCATTAAAGATTTTAAAAGTGATTTTGATTTCAAAATAACAAATTTAAATTATATTTTGTCCCTTCAATGTAATGGAATTCTATTCGTAATTATAGAAGATATCATTTTTAACATTTCCCTCCAAATTGTTGATATTTAAACTGATAAAAAGTAATAGTATAAATATTTTAAATTTAATCCTCTCTCAAATTTTGTTAGGGAATAATTTACAAAATCATTTACGTTCAGACAAAA
The DNA here is from genome assembly GCA_963680715.1 of Tetragnatha montana. NCBI lineage: Eukaryota > Metazoa > Arthropoda > Arachnida > Araneae > Tetragnathidae > Tetragnatha > Tetragnatha montana. The sequence goes on from OY796685.1 coordinate 36,025,216, forward strand.
TAATTTAATGCTCTACATTTTACACTTAAGTTCAATTGTGAAATGAAGATTAATATATTATTTACAAACTAAAAAAATACTTAAATGAGGAAAACAGAAATTTATAATGTTAGTAACGTTATAAACAGAAATTGTCTCAAGTTTTTATAATGATCACACAATTTTTTTCAATTCTTGGTTGTTATATTTTGAATTCAGTGTATATTCTCTCTTTGGACATCTTGTAAATCAAAACCATCTATTTAGGGACAAACATATTAAAAATTGATCTATTTTTAAGACTAAGCCTTTAGTTCATGAGTTTAATTATTCTTCAAAACTGTGCACGAGGAATCGGAATCAGAACACAATATTAAACTGCCAAAAGAACGTGGATGAAGAATATTCTTTATTCGGCAATCAGTGAAAATCTTGGTGTGTCATCAGAGAGAGCAATCTTAAGATTTTTCGAAAATTCAAAGAGCAGGCATTCGACAGACGAGGGGGAGTTGGCAGTTCCACAGATGGGAGAAGTCTGCGCATGACGTTCCTAATTAAAAATGCTTGAATTTTAAATCGGAAAGAAGATCGATTCACAGGTTAATAGATTGGATTGTTTGTTTATCGATTTTCCGTCCGTTCGGGGAATGGTTGGTACTGTTTGTATTGAGCAACTCAAACTGATTTTAAGTCTTGGAATTAAGTTTAAAAATTACGAAGGATATAATAAGGTGTATCATGGAAAATATCTACGTTAGTAATCAAAACCTGGAATGAAAACTTTTAGTTTAAAAACGCAAAATAAATTGTTTGGGCATATGTGTTTGTCAATATGAAATATAAAGTGTGAGAAAACTTAATTCATGAGCAAAAATCAATAGGACTTTATTACATGTTTGATAATATCTAGAAGAGAATCAAAAAGTTTTGTAGATATTTGAACGAACAATATCAGGTAATAAGGTTGAAATGGACAGTAGAAAATTGAAAAACATAGCATTATCAACAAAATATAGCAAAATATATCAACAAAACATAGCATTATTTATTAATCTTTTTTAAAAGAACTAATTTTCTCTTTTCTATTATTAAATTAACTTTATCTTTAATACAGTGCAATGATAATCCGTATTTCATTACATTTAAAGGGAAAAATATCCTAAACTTTATGCTTATTAAAGAGTGCTAGGTATGATAGGATATAAACTTAAACTTTTGCATATAACTAATTACTTAAATAAAAATTAAATTATCTTCAGACACTTTTAATGAATTAGTTTGTTTGTTTGTGGTTACAGAATATGTTCAACTGATAATAAAGTAAATGCTTTAAATTTTTTCTCAACTCTTATGACTTTTTCAGAGGCTCCCGATGTTAAACAACTTTTAATGGGTGGAATAATCTTTTAATGATCTCGACCAACTCTTATAATTAAATGTAATTATATTTAACTGTTATAATAAATATACTGCAGCATAGGTTAACACATATTATAAAGTTTGCAATTTTTTAAAATTATTATTGTAATATTCGTTAGAAAGATTACAAAAGGATAAAATGCAAAAAGAATTTCTAAAATCACTATAACTTATTTTTATTCCTTATAGGACACTCAAATAATGAACCAAACTTAAGTTTTTAGTACCTAACTATGCAGAATTTCTTCCACCATATGTCTTTTAAAATAGAAATCCCACACTACTCCAGTCTAACTAAAACTGCCTTTCACCAACACTGAAATCCAATAAATTCGACAACAAAATTACTTCACAAGAATTCCCTAAAATCAACTCCACATACGAATCACTCTAAGTCTATACAAGAGAGTAATCGGATAAAGCTTAAGTCCCTTCCAAAACAGAGGACTGTCTTCACCCAACTCCAAATGCAACTTTCCATCATTAGCATCTAAAGTCGTGATTTACAGTTCCTTGCATAAGACAGCAGAAATACCTTTTTAGTTTCCATTTCCGTGAAAAATAGAAACTCGCATCATCCGAGGGACTGATGATAACCGTTGTAGTAAACCGGTATAAATAGCACACTAAAAGCATTCAAATTTTCTCCTTACCCCTTTTTTTAAGTGAAAGAAAGTAGGGTCGATAATACTGCAATCAATAACGTTTTTAAGGATGCTCTCTTCTTCTAACATCTGAACGTGACAGGGCTCCATTTATTACGGTATTTATTTTTTCTCTTTCTGCTCTCGCCGTTTTTTTTTCAGTTGAGTTTTTTTGTTTTAAAGGCTCTCTCTCTCATTGCTGTTGCTGCAGCCGTGTGGCGTTTTCGCCTCTTGGCTCCGAGGTAATGCCGTGAAATGAAAACAATGGGATTTCGCGAGAGACGCAATTGCCGTCAGACATTGATCGCGGATTTTTTTTTTACTTTTCGTGTGCTGTTGCGATTTCGCTTTGTTTTAGTGTAGGAAATTCGAGGAAATTATTTGAGCGGATGGTGGGTGCCGTTAAAAGGGGTGATTAGCGTGTTTGATGGGTTTATTGGCAAGAGAGAAAGGGAATTAGCCGATTCGAGTTATTGATATCGAAATAAAAGTGAAGTATTCTGGGTTTTAATAATTGACTGAAAAGTAATGCTTATGTAATGTTGTTACAGACAACACTGGAGTTGATAGTTAAATATCAATAAAACATTTAAAATACATAGAGAACAACTTGAATAACGCAAACTTCTTAAATTCAAAATCATGTAAAATTCTGAAATTTATTAAATAAGAAGATAAAAAAAACTGGCGATCCTTTAGCTATGAATTATTCAACTACTACTTTTAATAAACCTCATAACTACTAGGTACTACTTTTAATTTGTTAGCTGTAAAAAAAATATAAAAATACCATTAGAGTTGTTACATTGAAAATAACTGTTTTATAACCAGTAAGTTTTGATACATCTTTAATTGCTGTTTTTTTCTACATATAATAGTTGTTCTTTTAGGGATTTAAAGTACATTTATGTCTTTGATAAATTTTAAGTCCATATTAAATTTTATTTGTTGAGAAAAATTTTATGTTTTTTTAATTAACATTAAAATTATCTTCATAAAAACATGTGTTAATAGTACTAATTATAAATATAGATTATGTTCTGGAAAAGCATTCTAGATATTACCATAAATATTTTAAATCTAAGAACGTAATAGACGTCATAATTAGTTTTAATTCAGATATTTGAGTTTGTAGAAATAATCAATATAAGAAAATGAGCTTACTTCAAATTCAAATTCTATCTATAAGCTAAATCCTTATAAAGCAGCGACTAAAGATAATAGCTAGAATATCTATAATAATATCTTCGCTAACACATAAAATATCGATGCTTAATATTTATTTATTGATTAATTCAAATCAAACTTAGCTTATTCAATTTTAAATACAGTTTAAATCATAAGATATTTCTAGAGATTTTAAAGAATATACTTCATGAGAATCCTAACAATATTATCTCCCATTCCTCACTATTCTTGAAGCTATTTATCTTCTCTTAAAGCCACCAATATAAATGACATGATACTTAGAAAATATCTCCCTTCGGATGTTGGTATGTCTTTTAATGGAAATCCGAAACACCAAGAATGATCAATCACTAATTCAAGCTGATTCATTTAATATCTGCTTTCCTTTCAAAATTAAAGTAATTAATTTCTGAATGGAATTCACAAAACTACAAAATCCAATAAATCCTAGTATACTCTCGGTTTAGGGGTTTAAAATTTAAACTTACAGTCATCACAAACTGAAGGTTATTTAGGGACCACGAAACATAAAGTGAACATATTTATTATACAACAAAAAATTCCTTTTCTTTTTAACTTTAGTTGAAGGAGTTATCAATTTTGATTGGTTAAGATGATAACTTTGGTAAAATTAATTTTGATTGGAATTTATCAAAGATTATTTTCATAGGATAAAAGTCAAATAATTTAATTATTATATAAAGAAGTAAAAACACATGGGTCGGTGTGAACCTTAGGGGAAAAAAGGGTTTTCTACTGTTTCCGCCTCCCTTAAGAGATCACTAGGTGTCATTCACATTTGATCTTGAAATCCCTTGATAGTATTTCCTGGTGTGTCCTGGGTACGACCTTTTCGTTAAGGAAGGAAACAGCAGATACACGTGCACCGGTTACAGAACCAAAGGTTATTTTTATATTTTCAGAACATAATTTGAAGACTTAATAATAATATATTTTAGTGAAAGTTTAATAAAAATTAAATAATCTAACCTTTACTGTACATAAAGATTTATCTTTCTTCACCTAGAAACAATTTATTATATTCTAAATTATAAAAGAACAGAAGTCACTTAGACCAAAACAGAAAATTGAATAATTGGATGTATTAATATATTTAATAATTGAATGTATTGAGTATTTTTGGGTATAAAAATTGGTATTTTGGGTATTGGGGGTTGTAAAATTTAATGCAAACTTAAAATAGGGTTAGATAAGCTATTGGATAGCTAAAATTAAAACCCAAGTGCTATTTTATGTTTAATCTTATTGTTTAGTCTAGTTTAATTCAATAAACGTTTGCACTCTAGGTGGTTACAGAATATGTTGAAATTTGATTGTAAAAAATTGTACAAAATACCATAACAATATAACATTTTTTAGCTGTTGTAAAACTTCTCCTTTCTCATTCGGCTGATTTGATACTGATAGGATTACATTTGTAAACTAGAAACTTCCGGTATGTGGGAAAAAGAGTACCATTAGAGGAGTCATTCACACTTGATCTTGAAAAAAAATACATTTCTGACGATGAATCAGTGGGTCATATGATATCCATTGATAGCTAGTAAACCAATCATACACATTAATCTGTACTTAAATAATAAATGTCTATTACTGAATCTGACTTTCAAAACACCGCATTCTAAGGTCAAAAGGAAACAAGATGCACCAAAACAGTATCACCCCAAGTCATTCACATTTGATCATGAATTTCTGAGCCCTTCAACTTCCTTTTGCCCGGCCTAGGTCGCCCTAGCCTCAGGAAGGACCCAAAAAAGGGTTCCCTTCCACCCTTCCATCCCTGGGCCTCTCTGCAGATGCATCAGCTAGCGGAAGAGCAGCTGTACAGGAAAAAGTCCCCAACTCTTGCCTCCCTGGGCCCCTAACTTTCCCTTGAAAGTCTTCCTAGCTCTTTTTTTATAGTCGACCGCCAACTGTTGGCGCCTTTGCTCTCCAATTTGTTTGGTTGCGTTTTTTAGAGGGGGTTGAGCTTTTCAAGTTCAGTTTTAAAATTTCGGGAAGGGGGAAGTAAGGGGTTTTGGATGGAAAGTGAACGTGAGTTGGGTTGATAGTGAACTTTTTGGTGAGGTTGAATCAGTGGTGGTTGGGTTTGAGAAGTGTGTGTGTGTGTTCCTTAAAGACTCACTCTGATGGATTTAATGTTTTTTGAATTGTGGAGGTTATGGAGCATTCACTCAATTAGGTAAGCGTATGTTGAGAGTTTTATGAAGAATTTCTGTTTCGCAGAATCCTTTGCTAGATTTAAATGTGTGCTTGAGGTACCAAGTTTCTTCAGTGGGGGGGAAGTAACGGGGAAAGTACCATTGGGGGTATGTAAAATGGATGATAAAAATAAGAAAGTTTAACCTTCGAAATTTCAAAAATAAACACTGAATATTACTTTTAGCACTTCAAACGATGTTGTTTACATATGAGGTTCAACCCCAATCCTTACTTTAAAATATACAGAGTTTTAGTACAAAGCGAAAGCGGAAAAGAAAGATAGTGAAAATGAAATGTTTTATTTTAATTTTACCTGATCTACCAGAACTTAAGCTTCTGGTTTTGACAATGATCAGCTTTATAAAATGAACTTACTGGCCATACCTTATTGATCAAAGTTAAGCCCCCACAGACATTAGCCTCCGCTCTTGCATAAGCGGTGCGTTGTAAATAATGAAAATATTGCTTTCAGACAATGTATATTATTTTGTTTGAAGTTCCTAAATTTTGCCTGTTGTTCTGTGCTTTTATTTTTAATGGTTAATTACACTCATACACCCTGAGGTTTTTAGAGGAATTCCTATCAACTTATATTTCTGTGGTCATACGTTTTAAGTAAAAACACCCGAATTTATCATTTACATAAATTATTTGAAAATGATTCATTATATGTTGAAAATAATTTCTCTAATAAAGTAGTACATCGTATCCATTTAAAGTTAGTTGATAGAGTGTAAATATAAATTTATATTTACTTTCATGACTAAAACTTCGGTTCAGTTCCGTTATCAAATATCACCAAGCTGTCTGGTCACCAAATTTTTATGGTTGTTATTAATATAATTATATATATTATTCGATTGGTTTGCAGTTTTTGTCGATGTTTCTAACTTTTGGTGATTAAAGCAGCTTTGCGATATTCAACGGGACAGTTAACGGAACCGAACCAAAACTTCAAATAAGAAACTATACTGGTGGAACAAAACTATGAAAAACCATCATGCTTTAAATGTGTAAATTAAGTGCTGTGACAACAAATTCACTTAATTTGTATTTAATAACAATCAGTAATTCATGAATTGGTTCATTTTTAACCACTTTTATGGTTATTATTTCGAGTTTTGAACGAGAACCTACTCTAAAAAGATTTACTCTTCAAAAGTGGTTTCTTGATCTGCTTGCTCCAAAAGAACATCCCCGATAAATGTATGAAGGTGTAACATAATTCTCCGCTTTAAATTATCTTTACCTTTTCATTAAGGCACGTTCGCAGATTTGAAAAGACCCAGAGGCGGTTCCCCACTCCAGAAATGATCCAAAACCAACATACGCCTGTCACAAACCACAAAGCAAACATGAATATTCATCTTTCAATCAAAAATTGAATGAGTACCGCGCGATACCCAAATCCCCACCGCTGCAGCAACTTTAAAAGACGACGTATTAGAATTTTGATTCTTCCTCTGGTGTGGTCCTAATCTCAAATATATGTAAATACCGAGGCAGTGTCTTGCAATTACGTTCGGCCGCCCCGTAGCTTTGTTTGCGCGTCACGTCCGGCATAAAAGCGCCGAATGCTGAAATTGAATTTCGGAGGGGGGCCACACAACGATGACGTTATCTGATGTAACTCGGTTGAATTGGACAATGCGTTAACAAGCGAGCTAACTGGAGGAGTGGTTTTGATATAGTATATAAGGAAAAGTGAGACTTGGTCCAAAGAAAAACTCCTCGGGTAGATAGTTGAGCTAATAAAATTATCCTATTCAGGAGATTCTGTATAGGGATTTCTTAGTTCCTTAGATGCATAGATGTATTAGATTATCACCTTGTGTTGAGTTTTGAAAACTTGGTGTGTGTTCGTGGAGTTCAGTGTCTTGGGGCATATTGTCATTGATGGAGTTCTTTTGTACAAGTATGATAATGTTATGTTTTTGAATTTAAGGGTGGCTAGGTGTTATGAATATATCCCAAAACAAAGAGATCTTAACCCAGCCATCTTCACAAAATTTTAGGTCTAAAAATTCCTTACAGAGCTTGAACTGATTCTAAGAGGAAGAGTAAAATTAAATAAAATAACTTTTGTAAAGTTATAATAATTGAGAAAATTAAAAAAAAACAAGCATTTGAAAAGCATTTGCTAATAAAACAAAAATATTACATTCATTATTTCGATAAAATTTGACACTGTATTGTATTTTTTAAAGGTAGTTGATATTGAGGTACTATTTATAGGAAATACTGTAAAAGTAAACTGAAGAGGTTATTAAAAGTTTAGGTTTCGATAAGAGCATTACAAAAATATAATTGTTTTGTGCTTTTCAAAGAAAAGTTTCGATTATGCTTCAATAAAATAAATACTTATAAAATTCACATTCATCATATTTAGTAAAGGAATTATCAAAAGTTGGTTCCATCATTAGAACAAGAATACAAAAGAAGAAAGGAAAAATACTTCTTTGAATGTTTAAGTGTAGGAAAGCATACATACTTAACAATCCTTAACTTATTATTGACGTGCACATTTTTTCACTTTTAAATAAGTTGGACTTTTGCAAAGTAAAAATATCCTTAGAAATTCACTTTTCATTCAATTGACTCCGTTCCTTTCTTAACTGTGCTTATTAAATTAACCGTGTTGAAAACAACAGCACCAATAACTTAAATATTCCTTTATTTCTTCGAAATTCTCGTTAAACTTGGGACATGTATGAGGGAAACCGAGACTGGGAGGGGAATGGGCTATAAAACAAGTACAGTTACCTCCAAGAAAATATCTTTCTTTCGAAATTACGAAGGGAATGATAACTCCTCTAATACTCATAACAGTACTTTGGGTACTTCTTAATGCAAGCTGCGAGCATGGAAAAATGGGTTTTGTACTCCCAATGAGTTTTCTTTCGAGTAGAAAATTTCAAGTCAATTGTAGTTATAATAATCATGTCACTAGAGGTTAGCCTTGGGTCTAATGCCAAGTTTCTTAAGGGTTAGTTTTCGATACTTCTTAGCTGTTCGGCTGAGATTTTGGCAGTAAAAATAATCTTCGTGCATCGAAAGGGGAAGGTTGTAGTGTAATGATGTGTATGTAGCTCAAAATATTTAGTATGGGATGTTTCTAAAATAGTTTTTCAAGTTTTGTTTGAAATGTGACCTAAGATAGAGTAAAATTATAATATAAGATTTTAGTTACAATGCTTAAGTTTAAAATCTAAAACACTAAAGACAGAATTTGTTTTGGGGTGTGTGTGGAAAAATCCCTTTTATATTCCTCTTTTATCCATTTTATGTATAATGAAAAAAAAAGTTTAGTGAAGTATTGGTTATATTTTTGATAAACATAAGAGAACCCTATTATAACAATTGCTAAACATTAATATGAAATTATTAAAATTAATGCTTATTGCAATGAATTTTTAAGCAATATTAATTTTATTCTAGGGGTATTTGTGCCAGGTATTTTTAGAGGGGAACTTCAAATGTTTTGAGATGTTCAAGGTTATTCGTTAGATTTATTATCGTTTGATTACTGAAGATACAATTTCGATTAATGAAAAAAATATTTTCCTATAAAAAAATGTATTGGATTACTTTAGTTTGTTTTAATATTAGCCAAAAGAGCTATTAAATTCATTTTTTAAATGTTTTAACTTAATACCATTTTAAAAAAAAAGGTTCGTAATTTAATAAAAAATATTTTTGAAATAATAATAAAGCTAAGATATAAAGTAATTTTCAAGAACTCTTATTTTATCATGATGGTTTTCTTCCACTAATTTTGTCACACCATTCTTTAAAAAATTATTTCTAAAAATACTTTTATTCAGTACATTAATTAACAAATTGATTCACAAACTGTTACACTTAAGAATCAAGTAATTTTCTTACAAGAACAGATTTTTGATCAACTCTAATCATAATGAAAATTAATGTTTTAACTCGGAAATACGTAATAAAGAAAAGGAACAGTCCTCTTTTTCTCAGTATTTTTGTAAAATATAAAAAAATCTAAATCCTCAAATATATGATGCAGCTCTGATAGCATCATTTTGCTTTAACTCCAGTTAAGGGTTTCACATAAACAAAAAAAACCCCAAAGGTATATTCCCCTCTGTTAAGAATAGTCAGAAAAAAACAATCCAAAGAATCCTTCAAACGTCTGTAAAAACGACTTAGAGCACGTCAAATCATTCAAAGGCAATTTCGCCTTAGCGAAGAACGCGAAAAAAAAATAACAACCCTGCTCCCATGCTTGTTTAAACTTTACCAAACGCCAAAGCAAGCTCTCAGAAATCGAAAAAAAAAGAACGGATCCGGAATATCTATATAAATATGCACCGATGTTTTTGAACTTAGTTTTTTCTCCCGGGAAAAATAACCGTTTTGAGGTATTTAAATCTTTAGGTTAAACGTCTGAGAGGATAAAATCGCTGTGGAGAGAAAAAAAAGGAGAAAATCTTCCATTCTCGTTTCTCTTTTATCTGCTTTCTGTTTTTTCCAACCCCTCTCTTTTGAAAGTCCAAAGGAAGAAATAAATCTGATTATCGAATATCGATTAAAAAGTAATTTTTCACATTGTTGTCCGAGATTGATCCTCCCCGGATAAAACGTCACTGACAGTTAAAAATTGCTTTCTTGGATAAAATCGATGACACGGCGGTCCCAGTGTAATGATCGTTCAAAACGATAACAACAAATACCTAATTTCGACAGCACTGTGTAAAACAAGTACAACAAGGAGAGTTTTGTAGATCAAAAAATTTCCCCTTTCTCTATCTGGTTTCTCCTCTGTGTTTTTTTTTAATCAAAATAAGTGCGCTTACTTTAACTGATTGGAAGAGTGTAAGATAAGGAGAGGTTTGGATGTGCTGTTATTATTATTTTGTGTGATGCGGAAAATTTCTCGGAAGGTTTCCTATCAGATCAGTTTCTTGTTAAAAAAAATAGGTTGTTTACTTTGAGTGGGCTTAAGTAATAGGCAATTATATTTTCTTAAGAAATATGATACACGAATATAGGTGATGAGCACGGTTTGCAAGAAGCTTTAATTTAGTTTAATGATTTAATGGAAATATTTGTGTAAGGAATTTTTAAAAGTTTTATCAAAAATTACAAATTTATCATATTAAAAGACGAGCTTTAATTGAAAACTGTATCGTTGTCAAATTATTTCCTGAATATAAAACACATAATTTTTACAAGTTTACATCTTTTCTAAAGGGGATACATTTTCTAACTATTTGTGTCATGCTGAGGAGTGAGTAATCCAACACCTATAGCTAGCTGACAAAATAATTTCTTAAATTTCGAAAAATTTATGTTTTTGTTAAGTTAAGGTAAATTGGTAGTTTCTAATTATTTATCTAATGTTTAGGAGTGAGTTACCCTAAAACCAGAAGACAGAACAACGCGATATAAATATCTCAACTAATCAACAGTGTTTTATAGATAAAAATTCCTATACATTTAAAAAAAATACGAACAAATACAATTTATTAAATACTCTGAATAAAGATATTTTAGTTGAAATTGATTAATACATTCGTAGACATCTATTAAATATGTTTTATAAAAGTAGAGGAAGTAAAAACACCTATTGGAGTATATATATTCACTTCAAATGTATGAGATATATGGTTAGAATATCCAGCTTTTATGCGCATCATGTTAACTTTATATCCACGACCATACTTTTAGTATTAGTTTATATTATAATTTACTCTAATAAGTTGTAACTTTCTTAAGGGATGTTATTTTTAAAACAACTAATTTTGATTCACAAATAGGTTTTTCAAGGAGAACAAATTAATTTTCCACTCCAAACAAGCTTTATTGACTGCCTCCTTGTCGAATATCAACCACACAAAAATCTCATAATCGATTTTTTCACTTCAAAACGTTGACTCAGCTGAAACAGAATCCTTTTGAATAGATTCTAATCAAGGGTCCTTACATCCACACAAAAACCCCAATCCGCTTCTGATATTAAAATAATTGATTAACAAAGCCGAAATACAACTAATTAATACACAAAGTGATCTTGACTCGAAAATATTTAACATGCCGCATACATTTCAATTCACACGCACAGAGGGATTTTTTCTTATGGACGTGCTCCACACAAAAGCAACTTAAATACAAAACAAACTCTTCTCCTTGAAGCCTCATTCTTCTGAGGAGAGGGTTTTTTTTTCGTACCCCTCTTCCGCTCATCTCGGTGCCTCCCCCTCGTTTTTTAGCGTCCAGGCCACGGCGCGCCAAATCTATGTGGGCAAAGAAATAAGCGTGTCATCTGGCCATTGATTGGTCCAAGCCGGTGCTTGATAGAGTCTGGGGCAGCAAAAGAAGAAAAAAAAAAGGAAACAAAGGAAAGGAGAAGAAGAAAAGAGAAGAAGAGAGGGGGGAAGGACGGATAAAAAAAAAAAAGGTAAAGGATAGCGGGAGGCGGAAGTAAAAAAGGGCCCTTAAATAAGTAAATAAACGCGAAAAAAGGGGCAAAAAAGGGAATGGACGACGGCGAGCGAATCGAGCAGAACGACTGCATTGATTTTTCAATGCGGTTTTAGTAGAGGCCAGTTCTTGGAGGGGAAGAGTGTGTAGTAACCCACGCTGGGGGAGGGGAGAACGGCGTGTCTGCCTCTGGGCACTGGTCGCTAGGGGGCCGTATACTGAATGACCAGCCAGGGGAGTCCATTTTGGGAATGAAAAGAAAGTGCTTTTGTTCTTCTTCGCCATCATTCTTTTTGGACACGTTCTTTTCCCTCTGGGCGGCGGCATCGGTATTTTAAACGCGGGCGAAATAATAATAAAAAGAGGGTGTTTGGTGTTGGGGATGGGGCAGTTGTGAGGGATTAATTTGTGTTCTTCTCTCTCTTTCGGAAGACAGTTGTCCGCTGCCGTGGCGATCGATATATCGAATGGCCGCTCTCTTGAGAAGGGGCACATCTGCATCAATTCGGAGATTTGTGTGAGGTCAGGGTTGTAGCGAGGAGTGAAGTGGATTTCGTTCTATAGTTTGCCAGGGATGTAAGCAGCATCGTGTTGCTGCTTTTGCGGATTTAAAATATTTTAAGAGTTAAAGGAAGAAAGATTGACTAGAAGCAGTAAGAAATATGGAATGTGGAAATTATACATTCTATGAACTAAACACACATTGAAGCCCAAGCCCTAGGTCACGAAAACGAAAACGGACATTTTAGACCTTGGCCCAGAGTGGCTCTTGCTAATTTAGTTGTTTAATTTAGTTATTGTACTAAATTAGAAGCAGTCTATTGCAAAACATTCAAAAAATTTTAAATGGATTTTGATTTTGAATGACTTTGGGATTTAATTTAGATATTTTATTAAACAAGAGCAATTTAATTTAGTTATTTTATTAAACTAGAAGCAATTTAATTATTTAATAAAGGAATTAAGGCTTTATATTTAGTTATTTTAAACTAGAAGCAATTTAATAACCTAATAAAATAATTAAGGCTTTATATTTAGTTATTTTATTAAACTAGAAGCAATTTAATTATTTAGTTATTTTATTAAACTAGGAGCAATATAATTAAGTTATTGTACTAAACTAGAAGCAGACTCTTGTAAAACAATCCAAAAAAATTCTATGGATTTTGACTTTGGGATTAAAGGATTAACTGGAGCAACCAGAAAAGGATAATATGTATTTTAAATATTGAAGAATGGACTTCAAAACAAGCTAATTGCCAAAACTAAAAAAAAAATTAGACCCGAAAAACCAATCTAAGTGCCATCACAAACACCCTATAAATCCAGCTATGTGCCACAACCATGATTAGTAGGTCAAAAGCGGTATGAAAGATGACTTATTATGTGTACTTCTATTCAAATTTAAAATGATGAATTATGGGAAACTTACTTTTTGGCACTTAGTTCGTTTTTGAAGTCCAGTCTTCTATTGTAGAACTAAACTTGGAGAAGTATGAGTTATTTTTAACACATCTTTTTTTAGAGTGTCATTAAAATATCCGAACTCCTAAAATCCCTGTCACGTAAAAGTACCTAAAAATATCCCAAGTATTTTAGGTATTTCTAAATTAAATTTTGGATTTATTTTTGTTGTACTATAGCACGGAAGATTACCGTAAATCCCCATCCAAGAACTTTTTAAATCTATATTTTGATTGATCATTATAGTTATGCAAAGGTGATTGGGATGATGTGACAGTTGAGAAAGAATGATTATATTCTGAATATAAAGTAGTTATCTGCAATTATTTATACAATAGGTAACACCCATTTCATCAATTTTATTTAGAGTTTTCCCAAACAAAAAATTTTTTCTGTAAAATATTAGCTTTTGTTAAGGATCTGAATGTTATTTAGAGTTAGTAATAATCGTAACTTAAAATACCCATGTTAAAATCAATGATCAATAATGACGTATAACAGAAACATATTTAAATAGTGGAGTGTTTTAATGTTATGTTTATAATAAAATACAATTATCATAAAATTATAGAAGATAAAAGGAAATCTGCAATCCTGAGCAAGATCATAATATTTTGGAGAAAAGACAAATATCGTGTTTAAATCCTTTGCCTAGTTAATTACCAAAACTTTTCCAATTTTTAAAACTCTTGGCACCTGTTTTAATTCCCAGACGAAGCATAACACTGATTTTCGAGTTTTCGAATTACGTTACCTTGATAACATCTAGCATATTTTAAAAAGAGAAATAATGTAAATTTATCAAACTGAAAGAGCTATAAACCTCTCTTAACTATCTATAAATTTGTTTAGAATTTATTTGTAGGTAATGTACTTATTTGATTACTGTGAACTAAAAGATTTATTCTAATTTAATTAATGTTTCAGCACTTTAAAATTAAGAGTGTTTCGTGTATGTATTAAAATTAAGTATAAGAAAATTAATATTAATTTAACTGGCAACAACATACAATGCTTTATAGTATACAATTATGTCTAAGTTCATAACTATTCAAACCTACATTTTACCTTATGATATTCAGTTCTTAGAAGTATGAATGTTACTATTTTATAGAGTGTATAAGTCTTTTGAGCTGTCATGAATATTAAGGTGCTTTTGTGGAAAAGCAAAATGGTAATGGGTTATTTCGATGTAAATATGATTCAACTCCTTTCTTGATTAGAGAAGTAATTTAAAATAATTTTTATTATTTACTTCGCAGCCTTATTTTCAATCTTAAAAACGCTTCAATTAAATACTTCATTTTTAAAGAAACGTAACTTTTTAATTTATTTTATTTACAGAGAGACTAACTGTGATAAAAAAAACCTCTCATATATCCAAAAATGTTATAAAAAATTCCCCATCTCCATCTTTAGAGTATCGCATACCCTACAAATGCGGCTGCCACACTTCTAATCGTTGAACAAGAACCGAAAGAGTGGCAAAGGATAAAAAAAAAATCCCAAACAAGTTCCAAGCTCACTAAGTAGCCGAACTAATATGTATCTATCCCACAGAGAATTCCTCAGTGTTAAGCCGGTGCATTTCTTTCCCTCTCAGCAAAATTCGTGTCCTCTAAGAACCCACTTTCGCAGAGGGGGGACTAAAACATCCTTCCGGTACGCAACGCAACAAATAATAAAAAGCGCATCACTCGATAAAAATATTTCCCAGTATTCCTCTTCCCGATATGGCAACAGAGAGTGAGAGAGAGAGAGACATATTTCCTAACACACACTTCATTTGCGTGGCAGCCATCATCACTTCATAATAATTGCAAAAAACGTCGCCAGATGTCTCCGCTAATGACGAGGAAATTAAAGGGACGGGTCCACTGGAGCCGCGGGTGTGATGGGAGGTGGGGAGGGGCGGCGGATTCTTGCATTGTCGGAGCGCGCGAAAAAACGGAATATTTTTCTTTCGCAAGGGGGTGTTTCAAATTGACAGAGTGACATTCTGGGCTGATGGGTTATGAGAGGGAAGGAGAGAAAAAAAATGACGGCATTTCGGTGAAGAGCTTAATTGAGAGTGAGAGTAATGTAGCAGAGTGTGTGTAATCCCCGGACGATTCTTTTTAATTATTTATCCTTATTTTGTAACTTCTTGATGGCAACGGCTCTGTGCTTCGGTGGGTGTGATGTTTTATGGAGTTTTTGATATAGTTTTATTAGCTCCCAGGCTTTGAGGGAGAGAATGCGAAGAAAAAGAAGTTGCTTAACCGAATTCAATTATCTATTTTATTATCCTTTCTTTTGATAACTTGACCTGTGAAAAATGAGATTTGTGAATTGTTTATTCGGTAATATAAAAGATGAACCTTGGATAAACATCACTAACTAATTCATTAAGTATCATGTTGTCTGCAAAACTGCTTATAAATTAATAAAGAACTACTATACAAATCATTAATATTTGGTAGCATTGTATGCTTATTTCCTTCGTAAAAATATTCGTGTTTTGGCTAAGCATAAATTCATAAGTTTATACCACTCAATATTAGTACATTTTTTATTCCTTTATCTTTATAGAGTTCTATTAGGGATCCTCATAACGTAAAGAAGAAAACACTGTTCCAAGAGGGATAAACAATATATTATTTACTACATAATATACGAATATTGTAGGATTTAAAAAATTTATGGTTTTAAAGCCATTAAAATATCATTAAGTTGTTTCAAACTTTTGATATTCTATCCTCAAATTTACAAACCTATTAAAAATAAAAAATAGGTCGGAAAAAATTTAAAAAATATCTAAAAAAAACACAAATAAAGTTTTGAATAAATTTTTATCAATCTTTTTATCAAGCAAAGTAAGTTATTTTTTAAGATTATAATACATATTACAAAATAAAATTGAATATTCATCTATTTTAAGTAATCCATCTTATTTCCCACTTACCTATAACTAAATAAAAATTATCAATATTGAATATTTTATCTAAAAATAAAATCCAAAATACACTAACTTTACTTTTATTTAATTACTTTTAAATTAATTACTTGATGTAATAATCCTAATTTCTTACAATATTTTGGAAAAGAAAGAGCTTAAAATTTTTCGTAATTGGGGATTTAAAGTATTTGAAGTCTCTGAGGCTACGTTTGGCACCAGTTTATGCAGTTAGTTATAGTTTGTAAGCAATCTAAGTGTTCTTAAAAAAATATTATAATTTTAATGTAATATTATAGTAAAAAGAAACACGTTGACTGTATAATAATACTAGTATGTCACTCATTTCAACTTTTTGAAAGTTATTTTTCATTAAAATTTAATTATATACGATTTTTAAGTGTAACAATCAAGTTAATTTAATGTTTTAAAAGGATTTATTGAAACTTTTAATGGTCATAAAACTTAAGTCTTAAAGGAACTTAATTGATATAATAGTATTATGGAATTAATAATGAAGAAAATCTTTCATATTTTGAAACAAAGTATTACATTTTTTAACGTAATGAACTAAAATGCTTTTTTAAATAAACTAGAAAAGCTTTTTAAATAACATTTCCCTTCTGTTCAAAGTAGATAGACACTCTAAAAACAACGATAACCTCCTCGTCAATTCCCATTTTCCCTTTAACTACTCCCATAACAGCTAAGACATCGTTGTCCCGACCATTCCACTCAGATATCGCCCGAAATCCACAGCTAAAAACCGTTCCAACACTATATAGGGGCTTTTTGAGAGCGAATAGCCACGCATTGCACTTACGAAACAATTGCACTTTAACCCATTAACGCCCAATTTATTTTTTTTCAGCCAAATTTTATAAAAATCATGAATCTGGTGTATTTTGCCTTCAATATGGATATTATAAACAAATTTTGTAAAAACAATCATTAGTTTCTTTAAAAATAGCTGATCTAAAAATAGATCAGTGGGCGTTCTGGGATATATTTGTCACTGAGCTAAGTAATAGTAGAACTTCCAAAAAATCCTTAAAAAATACAAAATAGGTAGAAACTTTAGTACTTCTTTTAAGAAACACATATTTATTCATAAATATGTGGAAAAATAACTAAATAATAATAAAATTAAATAATATACCCAAGATAAACTACATAAATAGCTTATGTTGGAAGTATTTAGTGGGAAAAATGGGAAAATAAACCAAGAACTTTAAATTGATGAGTATGTTATAGAAAAAAATATGCTATAAAATTGAACACAAAGTAAATTAAAATGCATTAGTTTTAATGTTGCGTAAATTTTATGAATTTGTTTTACCATAAAATGAAATTGCTCATGAAATAAAACGAAACTTGGTCTTACTCAGCCAACATTTAAAAAGGCTGCGTCTTTGAGCTTTTTACCTGCATATTCCAATAATTTATTTTACCACAGCGTCAATTTTAAGGTTGCAAAAGTTGTATTATGGAGAATTCTAAATAATTATAATTTTCCATTTGATATTTTCTCCAGCTCCTCGAAAAAATATTATTGTCTTATAATTTCCAACATGAACTATTTCAAAACAAGATAATTGACTTATACTGTTACTAATAAATTTATGTGAATAAACACAGATAATTTTTGCCACTATTTGCAATGCTTTGCTTTACTAGCAATAAATCATGATTGTCTACCCTCCATTTATCGACCAAAATAAATTATAAAATTTAATTACCAACAATATAATTTTCAATTTCATCAGAAAATATATATTTGACTTCATCCTGGACATAACTGAATATTCTCAGACTCATTTTTTAGTTTCAATTGGGAAAAACTAAATAATCGTATAGTAAGCAACACAGGAAAAATAAATGCCCGAACGCCCAGTGATCTAATTTTAGATCAGCAACATTTCGGCAAGAATTTTTACCACTTAAATTTATTTTAACATAACACCGCTTTATACCCTAATAGCCACATCTATGAAGATATTAAAACACCAAAATAAGTTTATCTTACTGGTACCGCTTAGCTGTTTCCAGGGTTTATGCAAAGAAACGTCGAAAAACTGCGGAACGAAATGGCGATGCCAACTTTCTCTTATCGCTGTAGATCAATGACCAAACCAAACAAAAAAAAACACGTGTTGTAAAACAGGTGCATGCCTTATCTTGCCCCCTGGGCAGTTTGGAATGTGTGGGGTGGGTAGAAGGTAATTTAAAAGCGAGTTTCCCACGCTATGTTTAGCGATCTAGAAATAGATCAATGGGCGCTAATGGGTTAAAGGACCGTAAGAATGCCCTTAGCTCTGTTTGAGAAGAAGTTTCCGAGGGAAAAAGCGGTATTTTCTGAGTGACCAGCAGCGCATTTGACTGAAAAAATAGGGGAAACGGACTTTTCTTTTTCGTTTTCCCCCTCTTTTCTGGACGGCTATTGCTTTGTGTGCGGCAGTCACTAAAAGCAGTTTCTTTTCAATCTATTTACATCGCTATACTGAGGGAAAATCCTCGCCTTTGTATGCTATATACCGACAAATGCAACGTATTTATTACGATGGATAAAATTGTAATGTTGTTGGAGGTATTTTTATTTTAAGAGAAGTATAAGATATAAGGATTCGAATATTATTCAAAAAATATTTCAGTAAAAACTAATATCCTGAATTGAAATCATAATCATGATAAAACGGCCCTATTTTTTACACGAAGTTTCTTTTACCACTGTCAATAAGTTTTAGTTTTATGATGCCTTTAATACTTAAAAAACTTATACTTAATATACTTATCATAGAACTACAATTCAGGAATAGTAGAAGAATAAGTAAGTGATAAATTTATTGCGATACATGCACAGTTAAAAATGTAAAATTTCACAGGTCCCTTATTTAATCGAGAAGTAAATTAATGTATTTGAAAGAACAGACATATCACCCAAGGTTCATATTGGTAAACAAAAAGGGCTTGCAAAATGAAGTATAAAATGGTTAAAAATAAACAAAGATACATTTTTTTGGTATGTATAAAATAACTTGTTAAATACTTAAACTGGTCATTTTCCTACATGAAAATCCTCAAAATACACAAGAATTTCACAAATTGAATCGTTGTTTATCGTTTATCACAATTTTAATTTATCCTTAATGAATAATGAATAATAGTTGATAATGTGTTGTGTTAATAGATAATGTGTTGAAAAAGGTCACACATGCCACAAAATTTCTAACTTTACTTTCCGTTCACACGTGTTAGTTTTCATGAAATACACAAAAATACTCGTATTTTTCCAGAAAACTGCATACAAAGTAGAGAGAAAGACGTGTATATTTTTATGCAACAAACATCTTCAACTTTTCTTGGAAAGTGTAAAAAGGGACAACCGTAACTTTTTATACATTTCTTCGAACAGTACTGCTTTCTAGAATGATTTCCAATTTTAGACCAGAAGATTTTAACAGAGATTAGACCAGAAGCAAAGTGTCAGTTGTCTGAATTGTATATATCGTATCGTTATTGTATATTTCTTTAACTTGGGGAAAATATTTCAATAACAATAGTAGCAAATCGGACCCACTCTAAATAATTTTTAAGAGAGGTGCCGGAATGTCGTTTCGGTACGTTTTGGCTCGAATTTAACCCTGGAAATGAGGAATTATGTAGATATTAATCAAATTTACTCTCTTTTTTTGTGCGTCCTTCGAGATTTTCCTTTACAGTGACCTCTTATAATTATAGGTTGAAATGAAAATAACAAACATAATGCAAAACAAAAGTATGTATTCTCTCTGGCCGGTTTTTTAGGACCTCATTGAAGAGAAATCTAAATTTAATATTGCTAATATATGTCGTTTCTCCAGTAGAAGATAGTTTGAATTTAGTACCTTGGGTTCTGCTTGAGTTTTATAGGATATTTAACTTATAAGGCAAATTTTAACTTTTGAGAGCTACTATTAAACTTCTTAATACCTTAACAAATTCAAAATTATAAGGGGATAATAATAGTAAAACTAGTTTATTTCTTATTGAGTCCCAAACTCTGACAGATATTTCATTCTAATATATTCCAACACTTAATTAAATAACATTTTCTTAATTAATTCTCTTAATTAATTAACAATACTTATTTTGAATCCACTACCTACGAGTAAACAAACATAAAATTTGAAATGCACCACCAATAAAGAATATGAATTAAATTCGGAAATTCTAATCTAACCCCATACCTAAATTCTCCTTTGAATTTCAAGTATAATGCTGAAAACAATGGCAACGTGACAAAATTTCACGACAAAAAGCCTTAAACCAATCACCGCGCATCTCCACAATACCTTCATTACAAAACCCGACGTATTCCGAAAACCCTTCCTAATCCACAACACACTCGAACAAATTATCAAAACTTGTTTATCCAATCCGCCAGATCAAAAACCCCGGAAATAAATTCGAGCCGATTCCAAACTCCACAAACCAAAGCCTACCAGCATAGATCACCAGATCTAAAACCCGCTCTCCGTTTATGGAAGTCGCACCCCCAGCGCTCTTGTTTTCAGTCTTCCGCCCCATCTGATGTGGGAGAAAAATGGTAGGCACGGGCGAGGGAAGGGTTTCCATGGCGACCGCATCCTTTCGGATCGCTTTCAAGTCCACATGCCAACTGTCCCCTCCGTACACGGGCGCCCTCACATATTTACACCGAGGAGCCCGAGGGCTCCTCGTTAAGGCTCTGAAAGAAATGAGAGCCATATATGACAAATAAGGAGAGCCTGAACATCGCTCGGGCATAAGTAATGAAATCGCAGTGATTTATGAAAAGTTTTCGGGCAGACACTACTGTCCCCTTCTTTGTGTGAAGGGAATCTTTGGGCAAAATAAACACGGTTTTGAGATGGATAAATAGGTGGGCATCGCAAGAAAGTTTGATTTGCTTCTCGGAACCCTTTTATTTTAATGGGATTGGGACTTCATAGGTTGGCAATTAAGGCCGTATTGAAGTCAAAGAAACATTGATTACCTTTCGAATGGGAAGTCGTCTTCATGGAACTCTCGAACTTTGTAAATGAGCCTGATTTGGTTTTATGCTATTAGACAGTTTGAAACTGCCAAGTTGAAAGTATTTGCATTGATTATACAAATGAAGCTATTGAAATATAAAATACTTTGATGGTAATTAGTAAAAAATGCATACAACCATTTTGAATAGATGTTATAGGAATTTAACAAAGCTCAATGAAATAAATTAATTCTAAAATTTGAAAACAATTGTTTGAATTATGACAAATTATCTCAGGCATACACAGGCATACTGTAATCAAGATTCCTCACTTTATATTTTGCATTTTTATTATTTTTCATGAATGCCAGATCACTTCTATAAGTAACTAACACAGGAATTTAGATTAACTAAAAACTTGAAGTTTAATCATAAGTTTTGACTACCTACTTTATAAAACTACTTGTATCAGTTCAAATTTTGACTACTTACTTTATTTTGTATCAGTTGAAATTATTTTGTCTACATCTTGATGAAGTAAAATAAGTACTATGACATTTTTATATGTAAAAATTTAGAATAGGGCCTAAAGTTGAAACATTGAAGAAGGAAACTAAAAACGGAATTAGGGACAACGTCAAATTTTTTAAATAAAATTTTAATAGCTCCATTATTTTGCGCATTTTTTAAGAATATTTTTCTATAATTTTTTATTGTATATAGTATTTTTTACAAAATATGGATACTTAGAGTACTTTTTATAACTGCTAATAACTGAATGTTAATACCATTATATAGGTTTTCAAGTAATAAGGAAACTAGTTTTATAAGATGATAATAAATAAATTTGAATTTCGAGAATTCTCTATGAATTAATTAATGTTAGTTAAGGTTGTATAATATGCTATTACAGAAGTGCTAAAGAAAGAGGAAAATTTTCCTTAGGTATTCACTTCACAACCCCTTAAAAAATTCCTTGCATTTAAATCTTAAAATTTCTCATTTATTATTCACTATTATTATTATTCTAATTATTTTATAACGTTGTAAAATCAAAGATAAGAGAACATTAGCCAAATAATAAAATTTATGTATTAACTAATCCTTGAAATACAAATAAAATCATATATACAGGGAAAAAGATCAAAGATCCCCTTCCTAATTATAATAATGGATACAATACAATCTATCACACTATTCCAATTGAACTCCATACGCTTCTAAGCAGACATTGCGTTACATAAAACAGCAATTCCCCAATATATTTTTAGACAACACACAGACGCATAATAACATTTAACACACAATAAAAAAAAACAAAGATATGTATAGTATAACTTTTTCGCTCCTCCTCTGGGGGGCAAGCAGGTAGGCCCTATGATGCGATTTTTCGGGTCATTTTCCCCCTCCTTCTCCTTTTTTACCCCTTCTCTCAAATCCCCACCATTTCCCCCATTTCCCCTCCTATCTTTTGTCGGCCTTAACTTTTTTTTCTCCTCCCTGTTATATTCTTCCTCCCAAGCTGTATAGATTCTGTTTCTGCTTCCTTAAATTCGAGAGTCGGGGAAAAGAAAGGGCGGAATTCCCTACGAGCCCTATATCGATGTGTATGCATACGCGATCATACCTGTGTATGACGCGACTCCTCTCGCCGTATGATAGCGTGCGCTCTTCTCTTTCTCCTTGTTTTTAAGCAGCGTTTCTTGATCTATTACGGGGCTTAAGAGGTGTAATGCGTTGGACTAAAGGCGCTCTCTTTTTTTTTCCTTGAGAGGATGACATTGGGAGGGAAAAAACATTCAGTTTGGGGAAATAGTTACAATTTAGGGGGATGTGCGCATATTACTATTTGATGAACGTTATGAAATCTAATAAAGATGAATTTGGATAACAGTAGAAAATACATATGTACTATGATTATATTTTAATCTTTAGTGTTTTATGTGTGGTCTATTTACCAAAGATTATCATTTTTAAGTAGGGATATGCTTATATAGATTTCGCTGCATAGATAAATTTTCCTCTATTTTAATTCATGTTAATTAGTATTTTATTAATTTTAATTTATTAAAATTTAATGGAACATTTTACTAACATTGAGAAAGAGGGAAAAGTGTGTATTGCATAAGGGGGTAGGTGCAAGGTGCACGTAGGTCCCTATCTCCGTAATGTTAAAAATGAGGATTTTTAAGGAACAATTTTAAAAAATGTAGGGGAGACCGGGGCTAGTTTTCCACTGGGGCAAATTTTCCAACGCCCTTTATTTTTAAATGAGCAATTAGATCAACCCAACGAGTGAACTGGATGAAAAAGAAAGACTTCACACACATTCTGATGTACTTTCAGAATTTTAGCTCTTGTAGTTTCGTCAGAAAAGCGGATTTTTCAATATTTTGCTCTTTGCGTAAACTTTTGGAGTTTTATTAAAAATGTGATTAAGCCCTTTTAATTTTAACTGACTAATCTGATATTGCATATTATGATAGAGGATTTCTTCCTCTACAAAATTATGCTTTTGTTTTTCAATAATATTACACCCCCACCCGTTGAGGGGCTCCCAAAGTTCAAAAAGTGAGTTGGGGCAGGTTTTCCAAAAGTAGACGGGGCACTTATTCCAACAGTTGTGTGGCTCAAGCACAAACCAATCAACCAATCCATAACGCAAGATAACGATTCCAAAGGAGCTGTTTGTTCGAATCCCACTAAAATGTTTCCTGTTCCTTTCAAAAAAGGTGGTGTTCTTATTGTTAAAGTGTATTTAGTTCTTATAGTATTTACATTTAAAGAAAATGACAATGAAAGCCTTTACAACGATTCATTTAATCAGATAAACAGTTTAAACAGAAAACCCACTAGATTACTAGAAGGATTAAAGCACCAACTTTCGTTTTTCCTATGGGGGACATCAAAGATTATTACCGATTCTGATAGAACACCCCTTTAAACGCCCCAAAACCAAGTTTCTAATGTTTGGCCCTCAAACAAAGCCAGGAGGGGGGTTTGAAGTTCGTCGAATTTACGTTGAAATCTCGTATTTTATGGATTTTGATCCTTACAGCCATTAACCCCGTGCACACTGTAGGAAATTTCATTTAGAAAATTTTCTCCAAACTCTTATCGCCAAAGATTAGAAAGAAAATCGCCAGGTTATGAAAATTACTGTAACCCGCAATACACGATATACTAACTCAGATCGTTGGTCAAATTTATTATTAAAACTTGCCAACTGCATCCGGCGTGGCCTAACGGTTAGTGTGCTTGGTCGCTAGGTTTTAGAAGCAGGTTCGAATCGGCATGCCTTCCATATGATTAATTTTTAAAAGTTTGAAGATGCCTGAAATTTAAACTACGTATAAATTTATTATAAATACGTTCTTATTTTTACACTATTGATTTCAGTAAACGGAAATATTAACCCATTTTTTTATGTGTTTGTAATATTTTTTACTTGTTTTTAAATTTTGATGATACTTTAAATTAATAATTTTAGCTACCATTGCAAACTTATTTAAGAAATTTACTTTAAAAACAATTGCAATTTTTTTCAGAGGAAAACATTCCGAAACAATACTTTACAATATTCGACTAAAAATTTCCCCTGCATTAAATTAGAAGTATTTTTGAATTACATGAATAAAAGTAAAGTCTAAAAAAACCCCAAAGATTAAACAATTTTTTTTTAATTATTTTTTTTTACTATAGAAAGATTATTTCTCTACATAGGTTTCACAAAGGAATTTGGTTTTACATATGAATCAAACTTTTAGAAAAGTCGTCACTTAATAAGAACGCTGTCTTCTTGCATTTATTGTCTATTAAATGTAATAAAGATGGGCACAGCTTCGATAAGTCTTCCAGCCACCATGTTTATCCACAGCTCCCTCAGCAATATGCTTAAGTGTTGTCATCATTTGAGCTTATGGGTAAACATGGTGGTTGGAGGACTCTTATCAAAGCTGTGCCTCAAGATGTAAGTTAACTTTAAACTAAGTAAGTTAACTTAAATGCAATGACTTTTCAAAAAAAAAAAATATGTAGTGATAAAAATGATATTACAGCTTTCACATATATTCCCCACCCTCGGATCCCAATCTGTTTAGGTGTAATAAACACATCCCAGGGTTGCACCGACCGCCTACTACGTTCAGGCAAAGAAAGGCAAGGTCCCTATGTCAGAATTATCTAACGCACCCTATACACTCGATGCAAGTATTTGGAAATGGACTGTATGTATAATTAAACTATTATAAATAAAATAGTGGTGGCCACACAAAAGAAAAGATTAACACTATAACTAAAACTTAGCTACCACTTTTAATTTTATATTCTTTTTTATATACAATCAATCTTTCAAATGGGGAGTACAGCACTTTTGCGGCATGTCATAGCCGATAAGGTCCTACCGAGGCTTGACTTTGCTGTTACCGAAACTTAGGCTGCTGGTACCCCCGACTTATCTGTATGAGGAGTACAGCAGATTCAGCCGCATGTGCACTAAATAAGATATCGGGTTTAAAAACTATTGTAGAAGATTTTAAACATGTTTAAGACAAGGGTGGAGTATAAATTTTATAAGGATTTCAACAGTTTGTAAAATTCAATGTTAATTGGGGTGCTGATTTTGATTGAGGCTTATGATAAATTAGCATGCCAATTAACGTTAACTTTTATACAAATACGAAAACTGATAATCTATATCTATTTTAGCCCGCTATAACCATTTTACCCCACATTACCCTATAATACAACCATATGAATCACATTGAAAGTATTCTCTTTCACCTCAGAAAACTACAAAAAACCACTCCCCCTAAACTAAACTCCAATATCACTCTCTAATTTTTATTCTGGATATCCCACTGTTTCCATGGATCAATGCTTTGCAATTCCACAATAAAAGATTATCAAGTGTTTGGCAGCAAAAAATAGGTCTCGATTATCCCCATACTCCCCCCCCCCCAAAAAAAAAAATCACTCATAATTATAAAGACGTATTCTTACTCTTTTCTTTATGGATTATTTTTGTCAGTGTAGTAGGTGTTTAAATTATTAAAATTTAATAATTAAAAACACGACTGTAGAATCATAATAATCATATTTGAAATTTTATCTGAATTTTCTTTTATTCATAGTATATGCATAAGCAAATTTTAAACTTTGAAAGTGTTTTAATTTTTAAAGAAAAATATGCTTTTTTTATTAAGTGGGAAAGTTCTATTAGAACCATTCTCTAAACATTAATACTAAAAAAACACCTCTAAACATATCTGTATTAAAGTATTTTGACAGGAACTTTTGAGAAGTAAAATAACTTAACGTAATACGAATCCATATAATAATTTCATACTTTAACGTGATACGTGGTATTTTTATCACTTATTTACAGGAATTAAATAATTAAATAAAATAAATTAAATTGTATAACTTTTTTTTTCAAATGCTTTATATTGGAAGCAGTATCCAACATCTATTCTGCTTTGTGTTTGCCTGTATTCCTATCGATTAACCTAAAACAATGAGAAACTGATTTGGCAACTGCGGGGACAGAACCTGCAACCTAGTGATTACGAGCTTGATACTCTACCAACTAGGCTACCACTTTAGGTATCCTAATTGAAAGACAAAATTGCGCCAAAATATAGATAAATAGCCAAATCTGTTTTAACTTTTGTAGGAATTGTGCCATAGTATAGATAAGTAGCCAAATCTGTTTTAAATTTCCTCACAATTGTTGCCAATCTTTCCTGTTAGAGGTAAAGTTCCCGTAATTTTCAACCCCCCCCCTACTGGCTTTGTTTGAGGGCCAAACATTACGAAACTTGGTTTTTGGGGGTTTTAAGGGGTGTTCTATTAGAATCGGGGATAATCTTTGATGTCGCCCATAGGAAAAAAAAACGAAAATTGGTGCTTCGATTAATATGTAGACGGCCCCCTAATGGCATAAACTATAGTTTATTTTCAAGAAGACGTTAAATCATGAAAAATGACACAAAAATTATCATTCTACCCCCAGTAGTTCACTCACAATGCGAACTGTGTCATTTTTTTTCTACGACTGTACAAATAAACAAAACAATTAAGGTACTAAACTAATTTTTGGAGATTACTATAACGCAAGTAAAGTTCACAGCTACAACACAATGATTTCATATGAAAAATACATATTGTACTATAATTAATGTGTTTTACGATTGAACCCTTTAAGACCAGTCTTTTAACCAGCACTGTCGTTCGATTCCTACATTTATTCCAAACTAATACCTGAAAAGCTACAAATCTAGTTATGTCTGACAACTAATCAAACAACCAACACACAAGATCGTATTCTGGGGCTTAGAGAGAGAAGAGGCACCAACCAATGAGAAAGGAATGTTAGGAATGGCATCCATCCGGTTAACCAATCAAAGTTTTTGCCAGCAATCGGTATAACTGCAGATAGTAGTACTGTAGGAAAACTTGCCCCTTACTGTTGGAAAACATGCCCCACATACGGGGCACATTTTCCAACGTGACATGGTCACCTTTAAGCCTTTTTTGTAAAAAAACTAAATATGTTGATGAAAATTGAATGCTACATTTTGTAGAGAACAATACGAAGAACATAATGAAATTTTGTTTACCCAAAAATAAGTAAAAATAAAATGTAAGGAAGCAAAATTCATTTAGGTTGGAAAACTAGCCCCGGTCTCCCCTACTGAATCCAAGTTCCCAAATTTTTTTTCTGAGTATTCCCTGAACTATATTACATACTTTAATGAGAGATTTTAAGGCTATGATGATTGGTTATTTTTTAAAAAATTACTATCTGGATATACTTGGCTTTTTTCTCAAAAAGACTGAAATTTCAGGATGTATCATACAGTAACTTAAGTTTGAATGAATTTTTTGAGAACCCCCCCCATTATAATATGTAACATAGTGCCATTAATTATAATACCAAGTTATAAGTAATTTGCACAAATAGATTTTGGGAAAATGTTCCTTATGGGGTAAAAAATACAGTTTTGAGAAAAATGAAATTGAGTAAGAAACAAATTTTTACTAAAGCGCATATCATCACCATAGCTATAATATTTAAGCCACAATTTTTTTTAAAAAGCTAAATTTCAAGGCTGAACATATAACAGAACGTTTATATTGGTTTGAGGGGGCGTGGCACCGCAATCAGAGCTAATGATCCATTTTTAATTATTTTTTTTTAAAAAATAATTAAAAATACTTCTACTCCGCGTAGAATAATAATTTTGGTATCGTTCGAAGCTTAAAATGTAATACTTGTTGAAAATGCAAAAATTGAAAAATGTGGTTTTTTGGTCGAAAGTTGTGCACCTACCCCCATAAGTGTAGGTACTACGCGTATTAATATAACTCAAAAGCAGTCTACGAAAACCGTACAACTTTTATAAACATTAGAACGTATCTTTTACAAATAGTTGAGCGGAAACACTGATTTAGCGATTCTCGTATTCAACTTTTTTCTTACATTAAACTTTTGTTGTTTCCAAAAATTTTCTATACTGACTATTGATAATGCTAAAAACTCTGATTTTTAAAGATATCACGCAATGAGCATTATTTATTTTTTCATCGATCCCTTGAATAACCTTAAATTGGGATTACTTTAGTAACTACTAATAGTTTAGTATTGGATTTGAGAAGGGTTAAAACCTTATTATCAAATTTTAACAGGCTTGTCAAACTTCACATGTGAAAGCTATTTTTAGTATAAAAATGTATGTTTAGTGTATGATGTATGTTTACATGGTGTATTACGTGGTATGTTTAAGTGGTATGTAATGTATGTAAAAATGTATGTTTAGTATAAAAATTAGTGTAAATTTTCGTATATAATGATACAGGGAGAAAAACATTGTTAAACTAAAAGAGATATTTATAAGTTGTAAGTAAGTATGAATATAAATAAAGGAAAACGTCATCTTATTTTATTTACTTTGAGATATTCAATTGAAACTATGTATTAGCATTGAAATAGTTAACTATTTGGATATTAAATATTTCTAAAAGGGACAAAATGTATAAGAACCGTTTTCTTTTACGAAAAATTGAAACTATAAATGTTATATTAAATTAGATTTTTGTGTGTTAACTATATGTGAGTGTTTTATATCTCTTTCATGTTACACAATTAATTTGCTAGTAAATATAATAACTAAAATAATAGTTGAATATCGCATCATTGATTTCTTAATACCACTTTAAAAACTAAATTTGTGAAAAATGTTTTGGTTTAATTCGATACGTTTATTCTTAATGAAGAGTTTGCTCCTGAGTCATATTTTTATTTCAATTGAAATATCAATTACTTTTCCAAATTTAGCTTTGATTCAGCGTAAATTTGTTTTATCAATGCCATCGTGTTCCATTCCCGTTTTACAACTAATTTTCCTTGAATGATGAAACTTATGAAAGGGGTATTTATACATAGTTAATACGGAGTTAAAAAGGAATGCATAGTTAAAAAGGAAGATACGTTAAATATATTAAATTTAATATTAGAAAATGTCATAAACCATGAAATTCAAACATAACATCTTAATTTATAGGAATCAAAATATTTTTTAAGACCTAGACCTAATATTAAATTTAGAATCTAAAGAAAAATTTTCATTTTACTGATTTATTAGTAAATTTAAATTTTCAAATAGTTTATTCGCAGTACAAAATATTTAAAGACATAATAGTTTTATTTTGATACAAAGGTTCTTGTAAAAAATATAATTCAAGTATTTATCCGTCAAAAGAAGAAAGAAAAATTTAAGTAACACGTTCTTTAATATTTAATATTGAGGAATGAAAATCCCAATAGAACAGCATAGAAAAAATTGTAATTATGTATTTAAATCCCATTCATAAGTTTCAATGCGGTTTGAAGATATCACGTAAGTCTAAAATTGAGTTAGGCAAGGAAACTAACATCGATTTAATGATATTCCGATTAAAATAATTTAAGTATATTTTACAAAAAAAATGTTAGTTACAAAAAGCAATTCTTCCTCATAAAACATTTAAAATGTATTTTCTCGTTTTTTTCATCGTATCGAAAGCTTAATTTCTGTTTATTTTAATCTGGTTTTAATCAGTATTACTAATTAACAGTTGGTTCAGTCCATTCCATGAATAACTTAGACATTCTAGCCCTGCGTTTACACAAATACAACCAGTGGTTATTAGTAAAGTAATTCAACTCGTAAGTTTTACTAAATAAAATATGAGCTTACAATACAATTATCCCTAAGTTACCTCAGAATCTATTCTATTCATAAAAGGAATTCTAATGCAAGCATGCTTTAGATTTATCCTATAGTATAACGTAAGAATATCAACTTATTCACACACGGATCCTTCTTTGACACGTCTACTCCAACAAACCTGCTCCTCAAGCATCACATTACCAATAAAAGGATCTCGCCTACAATCTGACCCACACCGAATCCCAGACATCAAAAGAAAAAAAAGTCCCTCAATCGAAATATCACATTATGGGTGCTCTCCGGCCAAAACCCGATACTCGAGTTTGGATTTGTCCTCCGAATAATAACACCCAAACTCGGAGGGCGAAAATCGTCTGCAAGGTACCGGAATGTCTAAAATTTCGCTCTGAGGGTGGTAATGCAATAAAACCACCCTCAGAGCGCGGGACTTAAGGCACAGTTATATCGCCCCGTATACACAATACCGTAATGTGAGCGTTAAACGTTTAGAGATCATATCGAGAGCTACCCAGGGTGCTCTATGTTCTCCTACTACATGCTGTTGTTGTTGTTGTTGTTATTATTATTATTCTCCGTTTTATCCCCGCCACGCCCCTCCCTATATCTGTGTAGGCTCTCTTTTACCATTGGACCAACAAAGCAACGGGAAAGTCAACGCTGATATTGGAAAGAAAAACTTTCCGCCTGCCTTTCTCCCGATCTTTTTTTCCCCGTACCGCGTTCCATATACATATATATCTGCGAGGGTAAGGGGAAAAATTCATCGTGTTCCCTACGGTAAAAGGCTTCCATACTTCTTTTTCGTACTTAGACTCTTTTTAAGGTGGCCTCTCTATTTCTGACTATTTTCCCTGTGTGCGGACTTTATTTTTTCTACTTTATGGAACTCTTGCCTCTATCTCTCCTTCTCATTTTCCTTTCGTTCGTTCGGTTTTTTCTTTCCCTCTCCCCATCGCTCCATCCCTCTCTTTCTCTCACTCAATTTCCTTTTTTCTGCTCTTCATCATTTACCCATCCTGTTCTCGAACTACCGACTCCTTAGGACGGTTTTTCTCTTTTCGTTCTTTTTTCTCCCTTCTTAAACTACCTCCCGCCCCTTGCCGGACCCCCTTCTTCAACCCTTAAGTCTCGAAAATACTCGCGAGGGGTGGGCCAGGCACGTGCCTTTTTTTTTTCTTATTCTTCGTCTTCTTCACCCCCCTTTTCTTTCCCATTGTTGCCCCCTTTCTTATATAAGCCCTCTCGACCTTTTGTGATCCCCACTTTACGCATTTAGTTTCTTCTGTTGTTAAAAGGTCGAAAGAATCGAGCAGGAAACAACTGCGGACGATTAATTTGAGTCGATGACTCTTTTTTTCGGAATGCGACACTTTCTGAGTCGTTGGGTGGAGAAATGCCTTCGCTTGAGAAGTCGAAAGAAGCCTGATTTATTCACTTTCGAACAGGAAGTTGAATTGTCAAAATCTTGTTGTAAGGAATGTAAACTGAAATAGGACATTGGAAAGTTTTTGTTTCTACTATAAGCACATAATCGAGATACTTCTAATTTTTTTTAGCTTTCCTACATTTATAATTAAGAATTACTTAGTTCAATTACTAAAGTTACGCACATATAAAATATAAATTATTTTTACAATGCAATTTAATTAATTCAAGCGTATTTAATTAGAATTCGTAAACCCTTGAAATTATTTCTGAAATATATATTTTAATTTTTTAGTATGAAGTTTTGAATAATTATAACGTTTCTTATAATTTCATCAACTGTAAATTATCCAACTTGCACCCTACTTTTTAATTCTGTGGGAAAATAGGAAATAAATAATGGTTACCAGCTAAAACTAAAATTTGTCATTTTTATTACTCAGTACAAATTTATAATTGCATACAAATAAAACCAGGCACATAACATCTGTAATTTCTGTGAACTAAGCTAAATTTAAATATTTTTATCCCATTAATGAATCAGCTAGTTTTCCATTTTTAAAAATCCTTTTTGATTTAGTTTTCAAATTTACTGTTTACGCAACACAAAACTGTTTACTGTTACAACAAAATAGAAATGTAGAGTCAGAATGTTTTTTCACTAGAAATTAGATTTTCAACTAATTATTCTATATATTTTAATTGAGCTACCTACTCAATACTAAAAATGTATTCTTACTCTGATATTTATGTCTAAAATAGGAAATGAATACAAAGACAACCATTAAAACTTCTAATTAAATGTGACAGTTTTATTATTTGATAAAAAAAATTATGTTGTTTAAATATAAATACAAACTAAATAATCTATAAAATCTCAGAAAATTGAGCTATTACATTAGTTACTTTTTTTTTAGAACAAATTTATTTATTGACAAAAAAAGAAGGATTTTACAGTTGAACATACATAACCTGGAGGAAATAATCCTGTGCAGGTATAATACAAATACAATGAGATATAATAAACAAACATAAAATTACTGGCAAAATTAATACTTAGAATTGAAATACGAAATGTAACTAACTATGTAAATATTATTTGATGGATATCTTTACAGAGTTGTGTTATGCACAATACTCTAGGATTTTCAATAATGTTAAGACAAAGAAGAGTAAAATGAATCATCTGTTGTTTAACATTCAGTTTTAACTATGAATTTACTATAAGTTTTATTGCGTTTAATGTTAAAAATCACGATTTGATAGTGACTAATATTGTTCACTGAATTTATATAATTTTCCCTAATTTTGTTAATATTTCACAATATAAAGAATTCTTCAAATTTATTTTAAATCCTAATTGCATAATTTGTATGTGTTACAAGCAAACAATAATAACACAGAAAGGGTATCTATGTATTTTCAGTGCTATCATAAACATTTGCAGTGTCATCACATTTCAGTACGCTGTTTTTAAAATATAGACGAATGAACGGTGAAATATATACCATATTTTGATTTTTATTAGCCGTTACTATGATTAAAAGCACTTATTAAATATAAAATTTGAAAAATATGTTTATGTAAAATAGATAATTGGATTTTCTGTATACTTTAAATATAAGAGCATGATAAAAGAATAAAACAATTGATTAAATACATGCGTTTGCCAATAACACGAAATGACTGAAAATTTTAACATAAAAGTTTGTGTATCAAAAAGTATACAAAGTATACACAATCAATATGAATTATATATTCTAAAAAATATTTTTTTCTATAAAAACTCGGATGATAAATATTATTTACGTTTGAAATACTAAATGCAATCGCTCTTTGCTTTTTAAACACTTATATTTTTACGTTCTGTTTACATATAATCTTTTATAGTAATAATACCAACAAAGAGTACGAAACTTAAATAGAATGGAAAAGAAAACTGCATTTTATTTTCATCAAACATTCGTAATGAATGTCAAATTTTATGTTATAAATTGTATGTAATTCTATAAGTTATTTTATATGGTTGGATGATTCATTTCTGTAATGATGGATCCTTAAAATTTATAAATATTTAAAAAAAGATTATTGGATATTTTAATGGAAATACCGTTAAAAATTACTTATCCTATTAAAATTTAAAACCTATAAGGTTTATAATTGTACCTAGTTGAAAATCATGTGCGATGAAAATGTAATGTGAAGATACAAATATATCATTTTAAGAGATGTTGATGTGTTTATAAATGTGTAACAAACGGGCTTATATTTTTGTAGTATGAGAGTGCGTTTCAGGTAACAAATTATTACTTCACCATTACAGTACTCGTATTAATATTTCTGTAAGAGTTACCCCGTTAACATTACACCCAAGACCCTACTCATACCCAATAAAAAAAATAAAAGTTAACAGTCTTCAAAAATCAACAGTTCATTCAGATTTAAGAAACCTCCAGTGGAGCGCTCTTAACCTTGGCCTCGAAACTCCACCAGACGATCGCTCCGCAAAAACCCCTCTTTAATGAGCAATTAACCCAGAACCAAAAGCGTTCCAAAAACAACACCTCCCCGAAACGATCCAAAAAGAAAACCCGATCCAGAAAGAAAACCAGCAAAAAAAAAAAAAAAACCGAACGCGTTAATACCAAAAGAACGAAAAACAACAAAAAGGAACCAAAACAAAAATAATGATAATAATAAAACCGGCGAGGAAAAAAAAAGAATTTCCTTTAACACCAGCATGCGTAATGAGTTCGTAGAGGCTTCATTTTCTTCCAGTCTTCCAATCAGGGTTAGCATCGACCCAGACGCTCTCCTTTTGCCGGCGGTGGTCCCGATTTTTCCCGGATCCCGGAGCACCCCCTCAATCGAAAAAACCTCGGAGAGGTAAGTCCCACATCCCGGCTAACCCCTCCATCTTACATAAAATGTCCGGCACTGACCGCCAATGGTCAGTCGGGTTCTCTCGGTCGTTCGTCTCCCTCTATCTCTCCGTTTCTGTGGGATCGGCGCATGCGCAGTGCGGGAAAAAACGGCCTCGTAATTATTTTGGGTTTAAATACGCGGGGACCTAATCGATAAAGGAAGGGGAGTTTTGGCGCGGTCGCCGTGTTGCTAGGTGAGTCCGGCAGGGTATGGCGTGGGCAGGGGATGGATTGATGAGGGGCGAGTGGGGGTGGGGTGGGGGAGGGAGGGCAGCGTCCCCTCTCCCCAGGATCAAATCCAGCCATTGGTTCGCGGGGTTTCCTGCTCTTGCTGTTTATGTAAACAGTCCCGAATTTTAGATCAGTTCTATTCAATCAAAATGCAATTAGATAGTACCACTGCATTAAAAGTAATTTTGTGGATTTCACGAAATCCCATTTGCTATTCTGGTATTTTGGTAATGCTGGAAATATAAAAATAATCAGCTCTAGTTATTAGGTTGAGAGAGATTGTATGGCCTTGTGTATGAATCTCTACATTAAATGCAATAATTTATAATATGATTGCTATAACATTTGATACACTATAACACTAATATTCTTTTATACGAATTCTTTTATGCACAACCATGTAAATTAGTGGGTCATTGTGTTATATCTCTTTGGTCTTTTCTATGAAGTAAACAATTCAGAATTTTTGATCAATTAAAAAATGATGAAAATTAGCATTATCTTAACAAATTAGTTTTGAAAGTAATATTGAAAATTAGTATTGCATAATTAGTAAAGGAATTTTAAGATTTCATGCTAATAAATTTTTAATCCAGTAATTCTAAAAATTAAATTTTTAAAACAAAATTTCAGATTTTTTTTTATAAATTTGATGGTTTCCCAGCATTTTCTCGGATATCACTAGGTTATATTCCTATGAAATATACTGTAACCGTATTAATTAAGCTATTTTTCATGCACACAAAATTAGACGTACCTGCAGAAGAAATGCAATCATTGGTTTAAGAATTTTCTGCTTTTGTTGTTTAATTAAAGTAC
The DNA here is from genome assembly GCA_963680715.1 of Tetragnatha montana. Lineage (NCBI taxonomy): Eukaryota > Metazoa > Arthropoda > Arachnida > Araneae > Tetragnathidae > Tetragnatha > Tetragnatha montana. The sequence goes on from OY796685.1 coordinate 36,061,140, forward strand.
TCCGAGATTCAAATCTGTTTGATTCAATGAAAGTGCAATTAGATAACATTGCATTGTAAGAAACTACAATTTTACACATAACTGTCTTAATTAATAAAGTGCTCTCATAAAAATATAATTACATTTAAAAAATATGATCTAGTTGTGATAAGCATAAAGTGCTTGTTTCCTTCACCTTTTTCGTGTAGAAAACATGAAATTTAAAATGAGTTATTCAATTAAAATACCATAAAATATCTATACAGTTATAGATACCCATACATAGCTATTAGAAATAATTGCTAATAGGTTTTCTTATAGTTAGAAGTTCTGTTTATTCACGAAAGTAATACTAATCAACTGGATTAAAAAGGTTGTTTATTTTGCTGTTTGTAAACAATTTTTTAAATATTCGAGAACAAATGTTGCCTTGTCCTTATTTAATATAAATTATGATTCATACATAACTTTATTATTTTTGATCGAAAATTGTATTTTAAAATAAATCTAATGGTAATAAAATATTTCAGCCTAAAAAGCTTTAAATCAGTTTTCTCCATGAGAACTATTGGCAAATTTATACATATTATGTCAATATTTGCTTATATTTTATAAGCAAAGCTATAATTAATAGGTGTTTTTAATCAAACAGTTTTAATGTTTAACAATGAAATTAAAATTTTATCATCACAATTTAAAAACAGTTCTAATTGTGGCAGTGTTTACTAAGGTTAGATAATTCAATCAGTTTCTCACTGGTTTAATAATAGCACTAGTTAATCCCCTGAGAATTGAAAACCTCACAAAATACAAAATATAACCTGTTTAACTATTAGTCCAGTAACTTTATACATCACAGTATGCGTCAAATCCGGTAGTTCTGATTTTTTGCAGGCTTGTTTATGATGTTGGCCTAATGAATAATCCAAGTTTGTGACCTCGAGCGCCGAACGCAACTTTGTCAAAAATCGAAAAAACCGAGAAAAAATCGTTCTTTTTTCAAATTTTGGCGATTATAACCCTAAAGGACTTGATTTTGAATAAACTTTCTATGGACATTTTTAAAGTAGACTAAATTTGCTACGAAATGCACTGCTCAACTTTGATTTTATGAAGAGTGGTTTGGACGCTAGAGCGCGCTGAAAAACAGCGATTTTTGGCCTTTCCGCAAAAAAAGGAAAAAACGCGCGCTTCTACCCTCTACAAAATGAAAAATATTCACGTTATCAACACAAATTTTATACCACGTGAAAGAGAATTTAATTGTCTATAAATAACCTACCTTACATTATTATTTTTTGAGAATGGGGGAGGGAGCGAAGCAAAGGTCGGAAATAAAACTTTCGTGCCTTACAGCCAAAATGAGCTCTCGCAGTTGTTAATTTCCAATCTGCGCTTTAATTCCGGTATATTACCAATAAAATTGGTTGTTTTGGGTGAATTGTTGACTAAGCATGTTTAAAAAAAATAATTTTTTAAATTTATTTATGAAGTATTAGGTATTTTAGGCGAAAATTCAATATTTTTAAAAAATTCATATTTTAAATTATGGGAATTTTTTAATTACGAATTTATAGGTTTTTTGCATTGCTGAATCCGAATTTCAAGTTTATTTTCATTTAAATAGTCACCTTCACATCAAAAAATGCAAAAAATCTCAAATTTTCACTCTTTTGTTCGGTTTTTCACCGATTTTCTCTGAAAATATTCGTTTCTCAAAAAATAGCAGTACACCAAATTAAAGTACGTAAAATTTCCTATAAGGTGCACTGATTCATTTTTATTTTGCAAGGAGCAGTGTACGCTTTAGAGCGTTTTGAAAAGCAGCGATTTTTCTGCCATTCTACAAAAAAAGTGAAGAGCGCTTGTTTTCCCCACTACAGCTCTAAATATATACACGTAACAGACAAATATTTTATACCATATGAAAGTAAATTTAATTTCCTACAAAATGCACTACTCAACTTTCATTTTATGATGAGAGGTATTGACGCTAGAGCGCGCTGAATTACAGCTGTTTCTTGACTTTACACAGAAACATGAAAATCATTTTTCTTCAGAACGCTCTAAAGCGTACACCGCTCCTTGCAAAATAAAAACGAACAAATGCATCTTATAGGAAATTTTACGTACTTTAATTTGATGTACTGCTATTTTTCGAGAAACCAATATTTTTTAAGAAATTCGGTGAAAAACCGAACAAAAGAGCGAAAATTTGAGATTTTTTGCATTTTTTGATGTGAAGGTAACTTTTTAAATGAAAATAAATTTAAAATTCGGATTCAGCAATGCAAAAAACCTATAAATTCGTTCATTAAAAAATTCCCATAATTTAATACATGAATTTTTTAAAAATATTGAATTTTCGCCTAAAATACCAAATATTTCATAAATAAATTTAAAAAATTATTTTTTTAAACATGCTTAGTCATCAATTCACCCAAAACAACCAATTTTATTGGTAATATACCGGAATTAAAGCGCAGATTGGAAATTAACAACTGCGAGAGCTCGTTTTGGCTGTAAGGTGCGAAAGTTTTATTTCCGATCTTTGCTTCGCTCCCTCCCCCATTCTCAAAAAATAATAATGTAAGGTAGGTTATTTATAGACAATTAAATTCTCTTTCACCTGGTATAAAATTTGTGTTGATAACGTGAATATTTTTCATTTTGTAGAGGGTAGAATCGCGCGTTTTTTCCTTTTTTTGCGGAAAGGCCCAAAAATCGCTGTTTTTCAGCACGCTCTAGCGTCCAAACCACTTCTCATAAAATCAAAGTTGAGCAGTGCATTTTGTAGCAAATTTAGTCTTCTTTAAAAATGTCCATAGAAAGGTTTTTCAAAAACTAGTTCTTTAGGGTTATAATCGCCAAAATTTGAAAAAAGAACGATTTTTTCGCGGTATTTTCGATTTTTGACAAAGTTGCGTTCGGCGCTCGAGGTCACAAACTTGGATTATTCATTAGGCCAACATCATAAACAAGTCTACAAAAAATCAGAACTACCGGATTTGACGCATACTACCCCATACTATCAGGCGACAAAGTTACTGGACTATATGTGTTTTTTACAGTTTTACTTTTTAATGATAGTTAATTGTTATTTTTTAAAATTTATAATTCTTTAAAGGTTTGTATTTACCAAAAAAATAGAAACTTTATTGTAGATAACAAGTGTTTTTTACAAGAGATATTTTATAAATTAGAAAGTTTTGTTGCGTTTTTGTAACAGAATTCAGTTTCATTCTTAAAATTTAAAACCATAATAAACGACTTTTAAAATGCAGTACAGTTGGTTTAATTTTAAGTACTATCATTAGTAGGTAACACGTAAAATACACTCTCAAAAATATTCAAAATTATTAAAAATCGAAAGATAGTGATATTTTAAAACTGATATTAGGTATTTATTGATTATTATAGATTGATAACATTTGATGAGGCTGGTTTTTTTTAATTAATTAACACCATACGAATCATAGAATTTTGCTTATTAAGATATGTAAATTTAATAATTCAAAACTTGCATTAATCTACGAAAATTCTGTTTTTAATAAAAGTGGTAAACTTATTAAGTGTTTTGGAAATCCCTAAATACTACCCAGGAAAAAAGTTTTTAAACATTCCACCCGGCTCCATTCATAGTATATATCTATCTTTATAAAGTACTAATCATCACAGATAATCATGTTGAAACGTTACTACAGTTAAAATTATGAACATTTAAAAAGTTAACAATAAAAAATCAACTTGAGTACAAATATTTGTTTCAATTATAAAAAAATACATTATTTTTCTAACATATTAGGTAGCTAAATAAAATCACGATTAACTTATAACCAAAATTAATTTATTAAAAACGTAAAATGTAGATGAAAACAATTAAACTAATTAATACTAATTTTAAAAAGGGTTTAAGTAAAAAAATGTTATCAAAGCATCTAATTGGATTAAATTTTAATTTATTTAAATTTAATAGGAGTTTTCTACTTCCCCAGCTATTGCAAACAATGCATTGCAAAGGAATTTTTAAAAAATTCAGAATAATAAGTCACATAGAATATTTATTTAAATAAATATCTAAATGAATTAAGAGTGATTAAAAAGTATAACTTAATTTAGGAGATTGTCATGTTTCTTAGCATGTTTTGGAATGTTATACAATGCAATGTATACTTATTTTTCACTTTAAATTGTTAAAAAAGTAAACTTAAAGTTAATTGCGTATATTAAATAGTTAAATTTAATGTTACATTTAATTTATTAAAATGTATGTACATAAAATTTTCTAAACGAATAAAAAGAGATGAAATGAAATTTTGTGATGTTGGAAAAAATAATTATTGCTTCACAACTTTTAAGAAAGATGTCAACAAACCAAAAATTAATGAAAATGTTATTAAAACCCTTTCAACTTTATAAAATTGTTGTTGAAATTGTTGTATTTCTTAAATTGCAGGAATATGCTTTAATTATTGAATTTAAGCTAAAGGTTAATAAAAATCCTGAAGATATGATTAATCAAGGGCTCAAGATGAATAAAAAAAGATACTCCAATTTCTAATCTTTTGGAGAATATTTTTTTAATATTCTTGTTGTTTTCCATGAGGGATCATGAGGAAAGTGTAGAAATCCCTCTAAAATTATAATGCTTGGCAACTAGATGGATTTTAATACATTTCACCCAACAAAATAAGGTATGGAATATATGAAAAATTTTGAAGAAAAAATCTCTAACTCCATCCATTCAAGGCCGGGCATATGAGCTAGTATTTGATAGAACAAGTTTCAAATTACATATTTAAATGTTCTAAAAAGCTATATAAATATAATACATTATGAGCTGCCATGGAATTAGGGTCTAAAAATTATTTTTGTACACTTTTAGGATATAAAAGTCTAGTTACCTCCGAAAATCTGTTCTGGACTAAGGTTTTAATTTATCTTTAGCGTCAAAATATACATAATAGTATACCTATTATTGTTGTATTGCTTGCAATGTTTCTGTATAAAAGGGGTGTGATGAAAATTCTTATTGACACCACCAATATTGAAAAAGGTTTAGAAGCACTGGCTTAATAATAAAATAATATGAAAATAATCAACAAAATTTAATGAAAATGTTATGAATGTATTAAAATATAGAAATTGTATATTGATTAATATGATTTTTAATGTAAAAGGTTTTAAACAAAATAAAAAAAATAGTTTACATCGATGATTAATTTTATATAATTAGATAGACAATACGCTTATTTACAAAAATCAAAACACCATTTTATGAAAATGGAGACAAATGAAAATAGAAAGTATGAAATTAGCTAAACAATTGCAGATTTCCTATTTTGGAAAAGTAATTGAGAAATTCCTAGTCATTGTTAATGTTAGTTAAATTTTAAAAAGTTTCAAACTTTTTTAAAGAAATAAATTTATTGATGACCCAAAAGTAATACAGCTTCAAAAAATTTTGAAATGTTAATTTGTTCATTTAATTTCAAATACCTAAACATTCTTTTTTCGGATATTTTATACACAAAAATAAGATTTATTGAATGGTATTGATTGAAAAATTCACGAATTTGAATTTTTTGGATGCCGTAAAAAAGAGTATGATGCAGGCATAAAAATGCTTGATTTTCTACTTTTTTTTTCAATGTGTTGGTTTCGATATGTTTTTATCAATACCTTCAGACATGAGCGGGTATAATAGGAGTCATGGGGGAGAATTATTGCCCTTCATTTTTAAGAAAAATTAATTTTCGAAGTTTTCTAATGGCAAATTATATTTTAAGTGAAATATGGGATAGCTCACTTCCCAAAGGTGTTTAGATTGTCCCCAAGGATTTGTCAAAACTTATATAGTATTAAAAACTAAACGGAAAGACGCAACTGAAAAACTAAAGCAATATTTTTGATAGAAGTTAATATCTTTCCGTAATTTATTTTCTATAGGAGAAACAGCATTCTTATAAAGTATGTATTTATAAAGTATTAGGATTTAAGTAAAATTTTTTCATTTCACCTTATTAAACTATCTTAAGCCTAATTTTATGATCCTATGTCTGTAAAAGACGTCAAAATTGCATATTTTGGTCAAAACCAAGCAGTGATCCGATTCATCCCGCATTACGGATGAATCGAATCACAACACTTAAAAATATGTATAAAATCAACCATTCTTGGTAAATGAATTTTTCAACGGGTTCTTAAAGTATAGATTAGGACTCGAAATATGCTTTTTAAAAGCATCACACAATCTTTATTAGGAAACTTTTGGCAGCAGTTCAAATTTCAAAGGTGATCCAGATTCACCCTTTTTTACAATATTTATTTTTATTCAGATACTATTTTTATCGTTTTGATTTTGAGATTTTATATAAAATAGCAAATTAAAAAGTGTAAATAATTTTTCTAATGAAAATAGTATTTTTAGGAAATATTAAAGACTATTAATATTCATAAGTAATGAGAAATATTTTTTTTAGATCTATACATAATCCATAGATGATGTTTAAAAATGTTCTGATGATTTATTTTATATTGCTGTTGTCTAAAACTCACTTCTAAACATCAAAGTGTCAAAGTTCAACAACGATTTTACATTAGAACCAAACACTTTTAGAAACCTCGGCTGTTTACCTGTATAAGACAATCTTAATTTCTTCAAAGGCGAAATTACATTCCAACATACAACATTCCCTTTTCCCAAAATGATCAAAATCCCTTTAATTATTAAACCTAATTCCAAACGTTCTTCAAGCGATGCCTCGAGTGTGTAAGTTTTTACCATTCGATCAAATAACGAGCACAATCCAAACACACACCGGCTTTATAACCGATACCCCCCCACTCAGCGAAATACCTCCCTTAAATGATTAAAACAACCCGAAACGTCCAAATTAAAATTTCAAACCAAGACTCCATCAGAGAAAATTAAAACCAATTGAAAACAAGTTATCCGAATGAAATAAAAGCACTCTCTCCAACGAGGTTATGCCCCGAAAGCACAGGGGGCCCTCAGAGAAGGAAAAAAAGCATCTATTTAGAGAGAGAGAAGAAACAACTCCTCTGAATCTCAGTTTACCCTGAGCAAATGCCATTCCAAAATGGCTTTTAACCAAATAAACAATCGCTGTGCATTTGACGTTGCCATCCCGCATGTTTTTCCACTAAAATATCGGGTGTATAATTCGTCCATCTCTATTTCATTCGATAGCTTTTGGGCGCCTCGTTAGATGCATGTTTTATGAATAAGTTCTCGTTGCCCACTGAAGGTTGTTTGATCTCTTTGGAATTTTTAGTGGGCAATCAATAGAGTGAAGGGCCTCTGGTCTCCCGTGACTGATAATGTTTTATTGCGTTGGGGGAGTAGGGGGGATGTAGGCTAAACGCACTATTTTCCTGATAGATGATTGAGATTTATTTTGTGTTGGAGTTTTTTCTTATTCCTGGATCGTCTATTTGTTTTTGCTCTGTTATAAGGTAATAGATTTTTGGATAGGGGTATCAAGGATCTCTAAACGGTAGATGGATATATTTTTTTATTTATAAATGACTGTTGGGGTTTTGAAGGAGAATCAACTGAGAGGGATTTGGTGGAGTTTGATTTGTGGAGTTTCTTAGCGCACATAAAACCTTCAAAAATAAGCATAGTTCAACATTGTGTTCATAATGCAAGATTAAATAATTAATTAGTTGGAAATCAATATTGATATCCAGGAATATGGTAAATCCATGCAATGTAATATAATCAAGTATGTTGTGAAATACAATCCACTTTTTGATAACTCGAAAGTCTTTAATTTTAAGTTGTGCATGATTCAAAGACTTATCTAGTATAGGTACCTTGAACCTTTCTTTTAATTGGAATAATTTGAATCTTTTTGGTATTACCTTCTTTCTCAATTTTTAAAAGATATTTAATGATCAATAAATTTTTAAGGAATGAAAACAGATATGTGTTAGTACTGCATGGGAATCTTAGTTTTGAAATCACTTTTATTAGAAATCTAGAAAATTATTTAGAAGGAAAATACATGTCCCTCCCATAAAACAGTTGTTCTTTTCTCTACCTTCATTTTTATAATTTCTAGATTAGATTCTATATAATATGGAAATAGGGTTCCCAATTTAAAGTTCTATAAATGAAAAACTCCCAAAAAATTTAAGTAGATTTTTAAACTCTTTTTAATTCAAATGAGAATATAAATCTAATTCTTTATATTTTTTTGTGATTACCTTTTTATTTTTTAATATTTTCTCCTTGCAGTTCTAAAAGATATCTGCATTCGAAAACGAACGGAATGTGGTTTCAAGTAAAATATTACATGAGTAAAACGAGGTCTTTTAGGAATTTAATGCCGTTTTATAAAGGATAAATTAAATATTACTTCAGAAAAAATAAACATATGTTCAATCAATTTCCGTTTTATATTTCTTTGATGGTCAAGCTCCTTTTTTCGAATTACGTAAAAGTTATGTTGTAACATGCGTGTTACTGATATCATCGGATTTAAATATGTTAATTTTCTTACTTTGCGTTCATAACATTATGAAAGATATTACAATTTTAAGTTTAAAAATAGTTTATGGGTATGAAGAGCAGTGTATGATATGTATTATTTTGTTAGTCCTTCACCTCAAATTTAAATCATTAATCGGGAAGTTATATTATTTTCTCCCCCTTTAATAGTAAATAAGGAAAATAAATAAATGAAACTTATATGTTGGAAGATAAATGTAAAGACATGCTTTAACATTTTTCATTTCAAACCCTTTTCAATTAAAAATATGTAAAGCACTTTTCACGATTATTCAGTTTTGAGTAATCATTTTTAAAGTTTTATGTATTTTAAGGTTTTATCAAATTATTTTTTTTAAATTTAATACTAAAAAGGAAATGTTATTAAAGTTTTATACAGTTTGAAGTTTTTATAAATAATAAAATGTTCAACCATAATGTATTTATTTTTAAACGAATAACTGATTTTATAAGAGTAATGAACCAAAATATATATACTTTGAGAAATAAAAAATGAAGCTGGATAAATTTTATACAGTTAATCACCACTAAATTTTAACTGGAACTTCAAATTCCTATTTCAAACAGAAATTATTCATAGTACATTACCTACATTATTTGAGAAAAAAATAAATCCGAACTTGTGAGTTCTTTTTTAACATTCTAGTTTAACTCTAGTTTAACATCCTAGTTCATTCTGGGTCAACGAAATAAACATATTATGGGAAAATGGAGTTATTAAGTTAATTGAATTCATTTCATTTTAGTAAAGTCAATCATTCACTAGAAAAAATAATCAACTTATATTTTCCCTCACATTATAGAAAATAGACTCTAATATTAAGTTATACTTTCCCCGTTCAGTTTATAGATATGTTGACATGGTAAAAATTTGTTGTTGTCTAGCGCTAAATTCGAGAGAATATACTTTTACTATAAGTAGAGGTAGTAATATTTTCTATGTAATACTGAAGTGTAAGAGTGAAGCTCTTGGGGATATACTTTAAAGCTTTAAATGTATTTTTTTTATTTAATTAGTCTTATTCACTTCTTAAAACTGCCAATTCAATTACAATTTATACAATTATTTTAAAGAAAACTTTTACTTTATTATTTTGAAGTGTGATACAATCTTATTCTACCTATTTCAAGCAAGAAGAATTTTTAAATTCTTTGTAATCACATTTACAAGTTGTTTGGTATGGATTTCGATTGAAAGACTGAATCCAAATTGAATGTATTCAAATTTGTTAGGAGCCAGCTTAGGAGTAATTAAGAAATTCACACCGACTCAGTATAAATTATCCTTATGAAAAGCTGCTCTTTTGAACGCCACAAATTCATTCCTCTGCATTTAATACCCATAATATTGCAACCTGCCCGTATTTTTAATTCCTCCCCTTTGTCTTTGACTGCTCGAATCCCGCACTTTTTAAAATTCGCACAAACGAAACCAGCTATTCGTCTCAATTGATTAGTTTACGAGAAATTAATTTAAATCGAGATTCGCTCTTTGTCTCGAAACCAGGACAAATCGTCCGTAACAAAAACAGAGGGCCGATTGTCAGAGGAACAATCAAAATTAAACTCCCATCCAGTTCCGACAAAAACAAAACACGGCTTCTGCCGACCTTAAAAGACTTCCCCGAATCCATCAAACACCTCGGAGGGCTTTTTTATCGCTTTTTAATTACCGCCCCTGCGCCGTGCTTTGTTATTACAGCTGGTAATTCGATAATTCTGCGGAGGTGGTGTTGAGTAGGCAGCGCGTCGGCTGCCACCCCTGGGTAGTCAAAGTGTACTGAGGCTGTGTAAGTAATATCCGTTTTTACATGGACTTATTTGAGTTTTGAAACAATCCTTATTCATCAAAATTGAAGGGGGGAGTGAAAGAAGAAGGTATGTAACAACCATAGTAAAACAGCTCATGTACCAAATGTGTCAAGTTTACGTAACTGCGACTAGAAGTAAGCGGAATTTGGTCATACATGACAAAAATTGGATTAATATTGAACTTTTGTGCTGCTTGGGAAGAAGTTTGTTTAGAGATATTTGGGCTTAGAGTTTATAAAGATATTTTGCTGTTATTTTCAAGTAAATTAAATTTTTGTGTAATGTTAATAAAACTGCTACTAAAGTGATTAATGTCACATACCTACTTATGCCATTCAACCTTTCAATTTCACGTTTGGTCTCTTGAAATAAATTGTTTTTTTTTTTTTTTTTTTGTTCGAAAGATTGTTCGTTTAACTTATACGTATTGCCAGTTCTGGTATCCCTGCATGAAATATAATTGAATTTAATTAATTTTTTACGTCCCTGATTAGTTATACAAAAGAAATGACTTCATGAAATGCCTTAATATATTGACAAATCGCACCTTTTTACAATAAATACTTAGAAGATGAGAGAATAAACCCCAAAAAAAGAGATAGCCAATTTCCTTAATAAGAGATAATTGAGAGTGACTCAGAGAAAGAGCCAAAAAGATAAATATGGCTAACACGCAGTGAAAGAACTTTTTCTATTTTTTATTTGTCATGATTTGAAGCATTGCCAAATAAGAAACACCAAAACGGGTTAGATATCAAACTGTGAAGGGGTTTCTAGTTGGTTGGAGATAAATGTTTTTAATAATTGCAATACGTTTCGACCTGAAACAATGACATTTGATAAGCAGATGTATTTTGGAAGAAAATTACTGTTTCAGTAACTACACTTGATCTGGGGTTTCGTTGCTTTATTCTCTAGATAACTTGTTAATTTTGAATGACCTTTCTATTTTGTAGCTTTTATAGAAGATTGTACTAATTAATTCTGCCCGTTTTCATCTTATGTGGGATATTTATTCAAATAGAAATATATATGTAAATAGGACTGCTAAAATACAAACGATTTATTTTAAAAGTATACAGTATCTTATATACGTATATGTTACCGGCAATGTGATAAATCCGGGCATTATTAATAATGCCCGGGCAATGTGATAAATTCAGTGGAATTTATAAATGAAATTTATCACTTTGCCCGCCTCCACTTCGGGCATTATTAATAATGCCCGATTTATCACTTTGCCCATAACATATGTTTCTATCCGTATCAGTATCTATCTTCTATAGAAGCTGCTTATAACACGCATGATGGAACCACCTTTTGCTCGCTAAATCCAAGTCCTCGTTATAACCGGGTTTTTCTATCCGACACAGGTTTTTAAACCAACTATTTTATTTCTTTTTCTACTCGTGAAAAAGGAGTTATCACTATATAGTATCCAAGTTCGTTATAACAGTTTCAACTGTTAAATACAATTAACCATACCTAAAAACTAAATTCTAACGCCAAAGGTAGGAGTGTGTTGACACGGTCTATCCAGCGTGGAAAAAGATCGCCGTGCCCTCCATTTCTTCTCCCTCTACGTACAATTCCGATTTTTATCCTTCGGCCGGCATAATGAGTTAGTTCCTCAGCCACCTCCAGGGGGCGCCACGGGTCCGCTCGGATTAGCAGTAGGCCGGGCCTAATGAGAGATCCGGCGCATGCGCGTCGGCCGGATTCTCCTAATCCGGAAGCCCAGGAACAGTAGGAAATGAGTCCGGCGGATCTTTAAGATGCTGCCGGCACTTAATGCAATAAGCCCTTTGGAGATCTCGCCTGATTGCTGCGAACGCTAACGAATGTGCCGACATCAAAGGTTGCGCGCGGCGCTTGTTTTTTAATTTCCCCAACAACAACGAGGGCGCAGGGATTAAAGGAGGGATTAGTGGACGCGACTAAAGAAGCTTATATTGAGAATCAAGTACACAATTTTGAGTGATAGTTTTAATCGGGAAAATTAATGTTTGGGGACGCGACGAGAGGTTTTTAATAAAGTGTACGGGTTGGAGAATTTTATAATTATAACAAGAGCTGGCTGTGTGTATATCGGAGGGGTGTATTATATCCGTCCCTACTTTCGGAGATGAGGTGAAGATTTTCATAAAGGGTATGGAGGATAAGATGAATGGGGATGTGGATCTCGGGGAAAGAAATTGAAATCCCCATAATCTCTTTTATATATGCGTGTCGAAAGAAAATTTGAGATGCACAGCGGGATAGATTTCGGTACTGTAATTTTGATAAAATTCGATGTTTTGGAAATTTTGGGATAAATCTTCGTTGGAAAATAAAGCCTGGTAGTGCAATCCTTTTCTACCAAGGTATCGTGAATTCGTTCTGTTGCAAGTCATTAAGACTCATCTCTTAAATTTGAGATTCATTACCATATAAAGAAACATGGACTAAGTTTTCAGAATTGAACACTTTGGGGAAATGTATTCGGTACAAATGAACATAAATCAATTTTATAGATTTTATGCAGTTCATTGTTTTGAAGAATATTTTTTAAAAATTATTTCCCCTACTATGTAAGTGATACCTTGTAACAGTGAAAAATCAATAGTCGACTCACAGAAAGACTAAAGCCCTGGATACTCTACTTTCCTGGGTAGAGACTATCCAGGGCTTTAAGGAAGGCAACATTACTTAATTGTTGCGTTGAAGTATTGGTGGTCCCATTCCCATTTTAAAACAATTTTAATGTTTTACCTGCAAGTATTTAATATTTTCCAAAAGCTATAGGTACTTTAAATCCCCCCATACACCCAATATAATATTATAGGTTAACTATTTTAACTAAGAGTATTTTAAAGACACAATTCAAAATTTAATTAATATTTTTGTAAAGCAGCTAACAATACCAATATTAGCCCTATAACTTTTTGACAAAAATTCTTTTTAAAATACTATTAAGTATTTTGAGAAAACACTTTATTGCCTTCAGCAAAATGAAAAGGTATGAAAAGACATACATTCACGAATTTTACCCATGATTTTACTAAAAACGTACCACGAAAGTAACAATGAAAACACAGCTACGAAGTTTGTCTTTTTTTGCATAACCCTCTCAAAAGCCAAAATCACTTCCTACTTTTTCTTCCTGCTAAAGGACTTCCTCAAAGATTCAAAGTCAGTAGAGTTCTTCGACCTCCATAGTATTTAGAAATATTAAATTTAACAACTGAATCCAAATAACTTACATTATTAAAAAAAGAGTAATTGACTTCATTTAGTATCTCACCGTTGTTCTATATCTCCCACCCTAATCAATACAAACAAACATACACAATCAAAAATTTTTCAAACAATCTAAGGGCAATGCTCGCCACCCTCCAAAATAACCCTCAAAAATTCAAAGTCACTCCCGTTCTTTGACCTTAACAGGGGGAATGCATCAAAAAAGCCTCTCGAGTACCTATTTTCATAACTCCTTCCCCGTTCTCCAGAAGGGGTTGCGCGAACCCCTTCCAAGGACCCCCGGAACAGCTAAAGAAAGAATGGCGGCGGTGCATGTCGACTTAAGGGGCGCGGGAAGGTCAAAGGGGCTACCGCAAGGGGCGCCGGAAGCCCGCTGAAGGCCGAACGGAAAGGGTGAAAGTTTGGGGAGGATTTTAAATTTCTCAACTCTTTTTTTTTAGACAGTGTTTGAGGAAGTATGGCTTTTATGATATTTTTCTGTGCATACCTCGATCAAAATCAAAATGTAGATGTTTTGGTAATGATATCTTTGAGATTTTTTAGCTTCTTCATTAGGCGAACTAATTAGAATGATTATTTGAATATTTTCTGAAAGGATTATGTGAATGTCTTGAAGTTCAATGAACTTTCCATCTTCAGAACGTTGACCCCCCAAGAAGAAGATTTCTGGTATTGTACCAATGTAAGCGTACCATGTAATGTGAAGTATAGGTTTATTCATTGCACATGAGTTGTAGTTCAAAAGTGAGATTGAAGCAAATTGTTTAGCTTTAAGCTTTATTTTTAGAGTTGATTAAATATTTTGTTATTCCAATTTAAGATAATTTCTTTTAAGGATAACTAACTCTAACAGATGATGAATATTATTGCTAAAAATGAAATCCTTGTTAGTTTTCCGTTCAAAAATTTTTTAGCATTTTTTAAAGTTGACTTCAATAATGTTTTATCAAAACTAATTTCATAGGAAAATACTTTTATGCACGTTTTTTTTAAAAACGAATCAGTATGATTCTTCCTTAGAAAAACAAAATACAAAAAGAAGAATAATCTAAGATGAAATTTAAAAAAAATCCTAAAGTTAATATTGTTAGCATACAGAGATGTTAAATTTCTCGGTAGGTATCAATAATTAAGATAGAAGGAATTTTAAAATATTCTTAAAGAATATTTCTCAAAATTATTTTAAAATAGTAGTTTAAAATAAGTGTGAATAAATAATAATGTAAATCAATATAAAGTTTTATATGTGTGGGGGATTGAAACTGCTGGAGTTATTGCTTAGGTTTTCATACTTTTCGTATAAAGGATAGGGTAATTTCTCACAATGCAAATTCAAATCAAAAGTGGAATAGTTAATAGCCTCTCATAACCCCATGCACAGTTGGAAGCAAAAACTGGACGCTTCATTAATTCCAGAACGATTTTTTCTGGTTATTAAAAGGTTTGATTACACCCTGGAACACGAAACGGTTTCTGCTGGATAGAGGGAGTGGAAGAAAAAAAAAAGAGTCCAGCAGCAAACGATTCGTATTCACCTGCGCTCATAAAAACAAACCTTAGTTCTTCACATCCACCGAATGGCCAAACGATCGAGCTATTCAATTAAGTATTACTTTTTTCCCCTCTTTTTGAATTATGCGAATTCATTTAGAAAAGAAAATGGGATGGAGGTTGCATGTTTCTGAGTTTTTTTTCCTCTCTGGAAGTTTTTTCAATCGTGGTAGTGCCGTCTCGATATAAATATGTATGTTTTTCTCGTGAGTGGGGCAGAGATGCTCGGACACGGTCGGAGCTTCGGGCACCGAGAATCGTTAATGGAAGGTGTAACGGAAAAAATGAATAATTAAATAAGGGGTACTCAATGATAATGCATTTTGAGCTCAAGCGCAAATGCGAGTGAGTTTGTGAATGTTTCTTGAGAAAGATAAAGAATAATCCAATTATTTATATTATGATTCAGTTATTGGGAAATCTCTCGTGTAGTTTTTATTCTTATAATTACTTGTAGGGATTATTCGAGTTTTAATTTTATTTCAATCCGTTTGTTTTAAATTTAAAATATGGTAGGTACTTTGAAAAAGATCTGACAGTTTTCTTAAATGTTTTACTTAAATACAAGTTTAGTAAATTTTGATAGAAAGGCAATGAAACTTTATGGAGCAATAAGTGCTAAAAAATTTTGAACAGCTTAAAATATTTCATTTAAAAGATTTAGTTTTATTCTTCAATATAATTTTGATATTATAATCCTCCAATTAATGTTTAACTCAGATACTTAAATTTACCCAATACAGTTAACTAACCACCTATGCAAATTTTATCTGGACACAAGAGTAAATGAGTAAATTTATCAACAAAAATTCATTATTTACTAATCTTAAAATTTAAATAAAAGATTACATCTTAATAAAATTAAATCTCTTGACATTATTCTATGACAGTCCTGATTTTTCCTTGTTTAATAAAAACTTATTATGAAACATAGAATTATAAATTAAATTACTCATTACACGTACATAAAAACGTTAAAAATGGAAAATAAAACCTTAATGTTTCCCCTAACCAGTAAGTTATTTATTCCCTTGGAAGATAGTTCTGACTAATCCATTCTTACAAAATGTGTAAAAAGTATTTTATGTAATATTATTTATGTATATTAAATAAAATATTTATTCAAAAATAATAAAACAAAATATGTCACTTATCGCGCGAAGGTTACTTAACTTTATCATCCAACTTCCTGTTTTGTAAGGGTAAGGTCATTGACTCAAAGTAAAACAGGACTGCAAGACCTTAAAACTTTCATATATGATTAGAAAATTATCCATTTCGTCACTTACATTTAACAAACTATTGGTACTTTTAATTATTTAAATTAAGACAACACATTTTATACCCTCTTTCAAACCTTCTTTTGCTAAAACAAAGCTTAACTAAACTGTATAACCTAAGTACTATAAAAATATATGATAATTATAACTTAGGTACGTATAAATCCTCCAAATTACAATTACTGCTCTTATGATAAAACAAAATCAGATCTCATCCCAATTTAAAACCCCCCGAAAACCCACTACTCTCCCAGATCACACAGTTCATTACCTTTAACCCCACGAAACATTCCTTCTCCCTTGCGAAAAGCAAAAGGTCGCAAAAAAAAGACTCTTCAAGAAGTCTTCGACCCCTGCTTGATGCACTTGGCACAACATCCTCAAGTGAAACGCAGAATCGCCACATAAAAGAAAACGGAAATACCTGGTTCCTCGTGTCCTTTTCACCCAGTGTCGCGTGGCTGCCGTTTCCCTGCACTCTGACTGCCAGAAAAACCCTTTTACAGAGAAAAAGAGGGTTACCTAACAGCTGTACGGCAGCTAACCCGAGTTCAATACCCCTTTTCCGATAAAGGGTTAAAAAAAGGGGTAGGGGCGTAAGGTTGAGCCGTTAACCCCTGCTACCGTTATTGAACTCGGGTTGAACTCCAGGGTTCTCTCTCTGTGTTATTGTGTCAGTTTGAAATCTGCCCGCACTGGGTCAGAAACCCGAGGTGAACGGACTCGACCCACGCGTCATGTAGATTTGACTCATAGGGTTATACACAGTGCACTGTCTATTGTGGGAATAAAAGGTGTAGGGGTTGTGTGGGAAAAAATTGATTTTTGTTGTGTTTTATAATGAAAAGGGACTGTGGTGGTGGACATGTGGCTCAAATTGGAAAATTAGTTGGTAATCTTTAAAAAATATATGTTTCAAAGTAAATTTTATAGAGGAAGATAATAATAAAAATATATAGGTCAAGATAGAAATTAGTAATCTCGAA
The DNA here is from genome assembly GCA_963680715.1 of Tetragnatha montana. NCBI lineage: Eukaryota > Metazoa > Arthropoda > Arachnida > Araneae > Tetragnathidae > Tetragnatha > Tetragnatha montana. The sequence goes on from OY796685.1 coordinate 36,078,527, forward strand.
AAAGTATATTAACTTTATAAGAGTTGTTGAGGCTAAAGAGCAATTATAATTTTTTGCAATCATGATAGTTTATTTATAACAAAATTTAAATATGTGTGTCAAAATATATAAAAAAATATGCATGTGATTTCTAGTCTTCATATATATTTAATTCATTATATTCGACAATTTTTGAAGGAAATCCCGTATGGAACACTTGGCATAAAATTGAGTAATTATGTATGATATCTACTCCTTAACAATCTTACTCCGGAAAATATTTTCTTTTAACTCTGACAAATATTCAGTACCTAGGTTAGGAATAGAAAGTTTGCTAAAGTTAAGATTAAAAATATTTGACACTTATAAAATTACAGATAAAATTAAAAAGATAATTAACTATCAGACCTCCAGGGTTCTCGCTTAACTGTGTTATTGTGTCAGTATATTATATTGGGTTAAATTAATAAATTTTACCCAATTTTATGCATCAATGGTCCTAATATTTTATAGTTTAATCCTTTTATTATTAAAGGAACTTGTAAAATAATGATTGTTTTAGAATGTTGTAGTAAATAGAATGTAAATATTCTAAAATTATAAGAAATTATTTAAGTTACTTTATGCCTCCTTCTTCTTTGGGTAAATCTACTTTATACACTACTTTGATAATACATACAATTTGATGATTGCATATTTTTAATATGCAATAATTGAAGAAGTTTATGTGATTTAAAAAAACGGCCAGTGTTGTTTACATATTTTTAAAACAACACTGTAAAATATTATTTAACTTTACATAAATAAATTTCAATTTAAGGTTGAAAAGAAAAATGCTTTGATTCTAAGCAATTCAGCCTATTTTTAATTGCGAGATGCATGTTACCCAAAAGAGTCCCTTCAAAACATTACGGAGATCATTGTCAAGTGAACATTCAACTTTTCCCTCCACAAATTATTTATTCATCCATCACGCTTAAGACAAAAACCGTGTTTATAGGAAAGGAAGGAATGGCGATCTGGCATTATTTCAAATCATCTGACGGACCAACTCACCGAGTTTCGGAAAAATAAATCTCCCCCTTCTCCGAGTGGATATATTTGTGATATCCGAGGCCCCCCAAAAAATCGTATCCCTCATCCGCGGTGGCAGATCACGTCGAAATCTCTGATGCGTAAGCCAAAAGGAAAGAGAAGGAAAAAATCACGAAATATCCCCTACAGGGCTAAAGGCGATTGACCCTTTTGCGGCGTGCCTTGCCAGCGCATATGGCCATGATTGAAGCCCTCGCTCTGACGTGTACCCATATTTTGTTCCATTGTTGAGAGCAACATCGGGATTTGGCAAGCATTTCTATTTCTTCCCGGCTTCTTTTGGTTCATCCCCGTCCTTCTAAGAACACGATATGGAACTTTTTTTATTCTTCTTTTTCTTCCCTCCCTTCCTCCCCTTCATTGAAAGAGTTAAAGAAAGCATCGAAATTTTCATCTCATAACAACGCGAAAGAAAAGGAACCGCCAGAGGGGGAGGGAGAGAGAGAGAAAAAGAACAAAAATGCGTATACAATGCGCGCTGGGAAAAAAAAAAGAGAGAAAGAATGTATTATAGAAACCAAGCATTGACTCGAAATTTGAAATCTTTCGCTGGAAAATCCTCATCAGAAAGACATTCGGGGGAGGGGGACAAAAAATCGGTGAGAAAAAAAAATGCCCGTTTAAAAAAAATCGAAATTATGGAAGGGAAAGGGTATCTATCCATTGTTGGCACATCTCGCGCTTTCATTGGTCAGGCACTGGGCAGCCCTTGATCACGTGGTTCCATCGACGTGTCCACAGCAGGGCGAAAAGCCATTTGTTATTCTGCATCAATCCTCGTTCCCCCCGCAAGCGCCAATGTTCATTTATTTTCATTTCTTTACCCCGAAAGGCGGGCATTTTGCTAATAGCGGCTTGCCTAGATGCGAATTTTCTTTTCTCCCTCTTTTTTTATCTTTCTTCCCTGGGATTTTTCCTTTTTGTTGTGAGAGGCGCTTTTTATTTTAATATTCCGTGTTTATCATTTTTTTTTGTGCCCGGCAATTCCATTTTTAGGTTTTTCATCCTCTTTTCAGTAATGTGACATGATATGATGAGTAAAAAAATAAATATTTTATACATGCGCTTTCATAATTTATGCCACAGTAAAAGAACTACGCTGTGCTTTGGAGTTTTTTTGCTCTTGTTTTTATCAGTAGTCATTAAAAATGAAACAAAGTACTCCTAACATGATATAGTGCTTTATTTTAAAGCTTTTGACATTTAGCGTGTAGTGAAATTTTTATGTTGCTGGAGATGATGCCATTAATATTAGTGTTCAAAGAGAAGAGTGACAGCTTAATCAAATCATTGTTAAACTTTGCATTAAATGAGTTGCTGAAAATTCTTAGTTTAAATTTTTAAAAGTTCTCCCTGCAATGCTTATTAACAATTCTTTCTTAACTGTTACTTGTTATTCAGTTTGCTTATGAATTTAGAAGTGACTTCAGAAGAAAATCTTAAAAACAGCATAATATAGTTGATTGTGAAAAATTTAATTTCTTAATCAATTTTGACAAAAATAATGATTGATTTAATTCAAGATGAATATCGTTCCTGATAAGATATAAAAGGTTTTTCTTACATTTGTTGATTATTAAAAACACATAATACGTTTGAAAACTACGTTTGAAGGAAAATTATCTACATTACAGAGTATAAGTTATATCATCAAGTACAACAACAAATTACATAAAATTATTTTTGTCAGAGGTCAAGTAAAAATAAATTTCAGATTAAATGAAATTTTAATGTCAAATGTATTATGTTACATGCATGAGTGAGATACTATAGATTTATAAAAATTTGTCAGCATCTAAAATATAGGGATAACTATTTTTACTAATTTCAGGGATATTTTAAAATTAGTGTTTATACTATTAGATTATTTTCTTTTCTTATTCTAATCACTTTTATTCTCTTTAAAAGTTAGATCAGAAAATTCTAAATTCAGTCAGTTATATAAGCATTTTAATACCATTATTATATTTTATTTATGCACATTAAACTTATGTAATAAAAATAAGATATTGGGAAAAAGTCAAGATAAAATTATTTGTAAAAGTAATTAATTTTTAAATTTTAAAAATAAGTATCCATATAAACCTGCTATTTTATGATACTTATTTATAAAACATATATTTTTAGTTTGTAAATGTAAAAATGAACTTTTAGAAAAATAATCTTAAAACTAATCACTTAAGTTTTTGAAACTGTTCACACACTGAAACGATTCACTGTTACTTCATTCATGTAATCAGCTCTATTTTTTATATTTTGTAAAAATATTAAAACAATTTCAGGATTTCAAAACAAGTTTGTTAATTAATTTTATTTGAATTCATTTTCAATCAGAAAAATTTAGTTTAAACTAAGTAATACTAAAAAGTAAAATTGACATCATTAAGTCAATACATAAAAATATGATTGATATAATTAGTACCGTAATAAAAATAAATAATAATAAATAAATGCTTTAAAATCTCGAAACATGAAGTGTTTAAAGGTGATGCAGTTAAAAATGTTATGAAAATTAAAGTACAAAATAAAGTAGCAAAGTAAAAGCATGGTTTAAAAAAAAGTTAAAGAAAACTTCCCTCAATTTTCAAGAACTTTTAAATCAAAATATAAACATGGTCTTAATTATTTTTATATTACAATATTTTTTAATGATTGATTTCCAAAACAAATTTAAAATATTAAATATTGTTAGGAATCTTTATTTTAATAAAGAAATTAAATTTTTATAACAGATAGTAACAGTATAAAATAACTATAATGTACTATATTACTTTTCATTATGTGTATTGTCCAAGAGCTTTATTATTTGAACATGGACTTATGATTTATAGTTAATTTTTAGTTGCATGTTTAAAATGAACTTAATATGTGTTGGTATTGGTATTGGTATGGTAGGGACGTTTGCTGACCAAGATTGGTCGCTTTGTCCTCTTCTTCCTTTGCCTTTAATTTTTCCTCTTGCCGTTAACTTAATATGTGTTGTCTTTATTTACAATTTAAAATATGAATAAATGCCTACAATTCTCTTAAAAGTTAAAGTTTTTAAAGTGTAGGGTAAGGTGGGTTGAAATTTGTCGGAATGGCACCTTTTCCATTTATTATGTCTACAAAAATGAATTTTTAAATTTCAAACTTTTTACCTTTTTCTATGTAGGAATTTTATAGAGTGTTTTCAGGTGACGTCACGACCGGTTATTTTCTTTTAACTGTGTATCTTCTGTAGGGCTTTTAACTGCTGCTAAGGCCGTTGTTTATCTGTTGCTAAGGCGGTTTTTAGGTATGGGATCACTTGATTGTAAATGCTCCAATAGGAGAATTCCACGGCTAGTCATTTTCTGCAACTGTTAACCTCTGTAGGGCAAAAAACTGTAACATATTCTGTTGCTAAGGCCGTTGTTAGGTCCGAGTCATGTGATTGAAAATGCTCTATTAACTTAATAATTCTCGTAATGTTGCTTAATTGTTCCAGTGTTTATTATTTTAAAAACTCTTGATTCTTTTATTTGCATATATCATTATTATAGAGATAATGCGGGTAAGTGCCTAAAACAAAATTATTTACGCAAAACATAGCGTATTAAATAGTATTAAGTAATAGCGTAGTAGTATTAAGTTTAAATAATTTCTAATCTATTAATTCCTTTATCAAAAATTCCAAATGGTATTTTTATTTTGACAAAAATTGAATTGCAAAAGTTAAGCAAAAATAAAGGATGATGAAAATACTTTAAAAAATACCTAAAGTTTAATAGTTTTAAATTTTATTAAAATCCTACTTAAAAACATCAACTACTATACTATTTTTAATTGATTTCCACATTGATTTTAAACGAAATGTTACCTGAAAATACATTCCATTTGTGTAAAGTTATTCGGAAATTTAAGTTTAGAATTATGGACATATTTAAGACTTTTTAAGTTTTAAGTTAGGAGCTAACGACTTTTCAATCACTATTTATTTGATGAATTATACATTCGAAATGTTTTAAATGACAGCTTTTCAGTTAGTTCTTGAGAGAACACGTTTTAAACACGGGCATTTGTGTTTTTAAAGAATTAATACTTAAAATAAGAACTAACAAATCCATATTTATTCTTGTAATAAATTCATTATTTTCTAATTTTTATTCCTTTGAGTTAGTAACAAAAGGAACTGTACTTTGTTCTTCGTGGCAGGGAAAACATGCGTCTAGGTAACTAAATTGGTGCTATTATACAACCGGGTGCCACTATTGTTGGCATTTTAATTCACTATCAAGTATAACACACAAAAAAATAAGTGGCACCCGGTTGTATAATGAAACCACTATACTTTGTTTAATTCCGATAAGAGCATGTTTTCAATCCATCAAAAATAAAAATATACATGTTATTGACACTATTTTTTATCCTACATTTGTATTTCTAGAAAATACTTAAGTTACGAATCATTTAATAATTTCACGCCTATTATTTTAGGTACTTTGTTCACACTGAATACTTTTGAATACAAATACTTTTACTAAAACCATCCATATAACAGGGTTGGATTAAAATGTGAACAATTTCTAACGATAACCAGGCGTATTACAACAACCTATTATTCCTACAATTACACTTACACGTGCATTTTTTTAAATACCGTACTAAACCGTATTGAAATATTAAATAGATACTGAAGTTTACGAAAGTATCAAGAAACCTACTTTTATGACTCCTTTTTGATCCAAGATGGCACGATGGCAAATATGGGCTAAAAAAATAAGAACTAAGTTATAGTGACACCAAGATAAACATAGTATGGTTTATACAACTTTTCATGCAAACTTGTTGTTTTATGAGGATGACAGATTAGTTATGGATAAATTAACGTTATTCTGAAAGTTCCTTATTAATTCAATTAAAATTTTAAAATAGTAGCTAGTTGATCACCATATGCACACATTGTTTATAAGATGACCCTTCTAAAGAAAATACTATTGTAAAATGCCTTTGATAACTTTTTTCATATAAATTACAACTTTTTAAACTTCTAATTAAGAAAAAAAGTAGAACTCTCAAACAGTTAATTGTATTAAATAAAAATAAAACATAAGATTAGTTTTTAGAAGTTGAACACAAAACATATATATTATCGTTTAGTAAACAGTGTTCCAAAGGTGGTATCTCGATAACAAATATGAAAATATGTGTACGTATAGTATACTATTCACATAAGCGTCGGGCTAGCCACTCGGCCTGGACACAAGCTAAGTAATTAGCACCCCAGGCCCAGAGACTAATGAAACAGAGATGGGCACCGCCTGATGGGCCACTAGGCCCGGGCAGATTTTGATTTTGATTGATACTATTCACATATTTTCATATTTGTTATCGAGATACAACATTTGGTGTAAATGTTATGGGCAAAGGGATTAATCGGGCATTATTAATAATTCCCGAAGTGGAGGCGGGCAAAGTGATAAATTTCTTTCATAAATTCCACTAAATTTATCACATTGCCCGGGCATTATTAATAATGCCCGGATTTATCACATTGCCCGTAACAGATACTTATGATCTCCATTTGCACGACTTGAAACTGTTTTTTTTTTATAAACTTAGAGATTTGAAGGAATGAGTTTGAAAAAACAAAAAGAGTGTGATAAAGGACACATTTAAATTTTAAAAATCTTCTTACATAAAATGTAGAGGGATTACTCAACAAAAGTGTATGAAATTGCGGTCATAAACATAGTTATCCGGCCACTTATGTTGCAGAAATTTCCTTTAAATGTAATAAATCATCATATTTAGTTTAGAGTTATATAACTCTACTTTTGTAAGGGAGGGACACTTATAAAACAACATACTTTATTTCACACTACTTTATTTCTATACACATTTGTACACACTTATTTTTACACGCAGTGCATTGGAAATTGGGGATATTTCCACGAAAAAAAACTTCTCAAGGTATTCATTTCATTTCCATCCGCTATACTACCCCACAAGAAAAACAACCCCAGGTGAGAAAATCACAGTAATTTAAAAAAATTTATTTTCAAGAATTCCACCCACATAAATCAGATCGCCCAAGTACGATCCTAGCACGCATGCAACCCCTAGCTCACGAACGCAACCCCTCAGCATGCATTAATCTCCAGAACACATCATATTTACCCCAGAACGTGGTTTTACCCCTACCGAGTGTTTACCATCCTCCCAACATGTATAACATTTCCAAATATTACCCCTTCAACCACGTGGCATTCCGATCACGATCCGGGCAAATTATATTTCCGTGGGCTCTCAGGTTTTTCCTCTCCTTTTTTTTTCCCACTCACGATCACGTCTAGACCAGGCTGACCAGGACGTGACGTACTGGTCTTCGCGTTGGGGGGTGCTGCCCCCCTGGGGGAGGAGGAGGAGATAGACACGCAGAATGAGTCTGGCAACATAGCGTTGCCTAGGTAACCAGAGTCCTGGCCATCTCCTCCGTGGAGTTAGAGGGAATAGAGAGCTCATCGGATGTCGTTCTTATTTATGTATAATTGTGCCCATTTTTAAAGACTGCCAATAGTTGGGACGTTCATCCCACAATATTTTAGGTCTGTAACAAAACGTAAATTTTCTTGTTGATAATTTTTAATTTCTGTGGGAGCCCCGAAATCTCCTGGTGGTTTGACCCCTCAATAGTTTTTAGGTGAAGGTGCCCAGTGACTCGGAATTGCTGCTTGTTGGAAGAAGCAGTTGCTTATTAAACTTTTTTTTATTACTTTCACCTCTTTATCGCATTTTGAAGGCAAAACCCTTAACTAAAATGACCCCTATAAGTCAAATTAAAGACATAATATATTCATGGCCATCTAGACTCATAAGGCCAGGTAAGCTCGAAAATGTGACGTGAAATAGTAAGCAAGACGTCAGGCTTCGTAGCTTTTTTGGACAACAGCGCAACTCCAGCCTGAAACCTTGTACATTGCGCTGTTGAAAAGTGACGTCTTGGCTACTATTTCGCGTCACGATTTCGAGCTTCAATGGCCTTATGAGTCTAGATGGCGATGGCCATGCTATATTGGGCTTTGTATGTAGTAGCCATTAAAAAATGCGGAGGATTGGAATTTTGAGGAGGGGGCCAGATATATATTCAGACGTTTCTACGCTCTAAGCCCTTGCGTTGGAAAGCCTTTTATGCCTAGCGTAGATACTTCCCCTATTGTAGCAGTCTCCTTCCCCTATTGTAGCAGTCTCCTTCCCCTATTCTTATGAATCTATGAGCAGTCATTTTCCACCACTCAATGAGTCATATTTCCCAATTCCACTTTATAAGACTTTCCTTCCCTCTTAAGGACCAATCAAGGGGTTTAACGAGCAACGGCATAATCCCATATTTGGAGTGAATGTTACCTGACAGACCAATCAGATCTCTAGTTCACATTTTACGAAGTGGAATTAGGAAATAAGCCGCAAGCAGGAGCTGCACACCATTATGGCCACGCAAGAGTTGCAGCCGACGTTCCCTCTAGCCACTCTCCTCTCTCTGCGCGATCCCCCCCCCCCTCCTCCCAGCGTGGGAGAGAATTCAATTAGAAAGACATTTGCGTCCGCGGGAAAAGTGTGATACTCCTACCCGCCACCAGAAGGAGGAGGAGGGGAGCTTCTTCTTCTTCTTGTCTCTTCTTCCGGAAATTGCGAAGGAGACAGAAGCGACGTGTCTTGAGGTGGCCGAGGAAATCAAGGCTCTTCCTGCGGGGTCCGCGCAAAAATGAAGTGGGACATCGTTTTCTCAAAATGGCGTCCGGTCCGCGATGGTCTTTCAAGAATTATCGCGGTAAATAAGTTGCCGCCGAACGGAACTGGGGTAATCTCTTGGCAGAGGGGTAGTTTGTTGGGGGGAGGGAGAGCAATCTTCATCACGGGGAGGTAATGATGTTTGCGGCATCAGCAGTGGCGTCCGATAAACCGTTTATATTAAGGTGCCGCGTGTGTTTTTACTTTATGGCTGGGCCCATTGGGGATGCTGAGGTATTGGTTCTTGGAGGATCGCATTCCTCCCATTCAAATGGAATGCCGTGAATTGCAGATGTTGATATTATGTGCGGATTAGGGGCGTTTCTGTAGCGCATATATTTCTCCTTAATTTAAACAGCTATCGATGCAGATCTCTGAAAATCCCCGAGCATTCGGGATTTAAGATTGACTTTGAAGTTGACCTTTTGACCCTTTCAAACTGTTTTGGTACGGACCAGTGATGAGTTGGTTGGTGGAACTTTTATGGCACAAGGTGACCAGTGTGAGACAAAATATGCTCTGATGTATAGATAAATAAATTCTTTCAGCACTACGTTGGATCTTAAATATGTTATGGATCAAACAGTATTTTAACTTTTTTTAGGGATCAAAAATACTGTATTTAATTCAAAGTTTAATTAACTTTAGATGTCTGATCGGTAAAGAAACTTCTACTTAATCATTAAACGTACTAGTGTTTATCCCTACCTTAGTACCTCAAAGTATAAAGAAACCTATAATCAGATACCACACTTAATATACTCAGTTGCTCTTTTTAGTTGTATCAAAAATATTCGAAAACATATTAAATTCAAGTTTACTATTACATTCAATTCTTCAACTGTTTCATTCTGATTAACAAATTATTGACATAATGAAGCCCCAAAATTTCGGACTCGTTTTATGAGCTTGCAAGGACTATTGTTATTTGATTAATAAAAAGGTAAAAACACAAATTTCGCATGTTATGAAAATAGTACTAGCGTGGTGTCCCTTTAGGCTTTTAATGGTGGAAATGAACAATAACATTACAAACAATGAAAATTAAACTTTCGATTCTTTCTCATTTTTACTCCACTGAAGTTCTATTTAAAAATATGAAGCATCAGTTATTCAATAAAATGAGAATGGAAATATGGTCATAAATAATAAAATAAAGTAATTAAAGTTCTTACATTCATTGAAATGAATTGAATTAGTTTTCAACGAAGTCAATTCAAAAAGTGATTAACGGAAATTTCCACACAAAAAAAAAATATCAAACAATGTATCATTTGTTGATTCGTTCCATCAGATTATCCACCTGGAACAAAAAAAGCACTTCAAGAACGCTAATTCCCCAAAAGGAGGGAAAAAAGGGAACTTTTGATTCCGTGATTTCAGTTCCGCAGAACTCCTGATTAAATTTCCCGCCTATAGGGAAGCAGAGGCGGAAGAAAACCGCCGCAGAATGCTTATTAGGATCGAAAAGCCTAACTGCCATTTTTCTGCGTTACCTTCACACAAAAATGATTACACAAAGACAAGAAAGACAACAGCAACAAAAGGCATCCTTCTCCGTTGTCTATAATCTAATTTAGCCACGGTTAAGTTTCCCCTGGTCCGACCCAAGGGATTCCCAACCTCGCTATGCATTGATATATGCATATGGAGCGGCGTTGGGCTGCTGATTCTAATTTGTCATTATCTTCTTCAAAAGTGTTACTGACGAAGAATTCGAATTAGTCATGCAGCCGAACAATCCCTCGAGTTTAGGCCCGGTTCGAGAGTAGAAGTGGTGCAACCGGATTGGTGGAAGAATCGCAGAACAGTCCACAATCGCTTTGAAGCGAGTAATGGAGTCCGAGGAGAAAAAAAATGGCGGGAGAGTATTTTTATGGCTATTTGCGGATTACTTTATCGAGAAATTTCTTTAAATATCGCCATAAATCTTATGCTGTCCTGTTTCTGCTTTGCAGTAATTCCTTTTAAAACGCGGAGGAAGAGTTTCGGGGAATATTTTATTCGGTTTTGTTGGTTTTGTCGACGATTCGAATAAGCGCGCAACAAAAGAAATCGGTTCCGTGTTTTGAAGCGGGGGTCGCTGCTTTTAAATATCGACATTTTTTTTTTTTCTCTTTCGTGCTCTGAGCGAATTAGCATTTCAGTGCGGCTGTTTGAGAGCATCAAGTGTGCTTTCTGATTGCGGGTTTGAAAGGTTTTTTTATTGTTGTTTTGAAACAGTTTGAGGGATTATATTTTTATGATTTTGGTCATTTCGTCTCTAAAGTAGATACCAAAAGATAATTAAAATTTTACTTATTAATCTAAAATTCAAGTTTAAGCTTCAATATTCATAACTGTTTAATTTATTTATATTTAACATTTTTCACATAAAGCTTTGTATGTATACTTTGGAATTAACAACAAATTTAATTTTTGGAATTAACAAATTTTTAAGGAGTTTCAAATTATAAAACAAAATTATAAGCTTACGAGCTTAATAAATTTCCAATTAATAAAATATTCGTACCACATTTGAGGAACTAATTATTTGTTTTTATAAATGAAAGTTCACAGTTGAATAAACACTAATAGATTATCATTACCCATTATTTGTGTTTCATAATAGGTAACAAATTAAGGGTTAAGTGTATAAGGAAACTGTTAATATTTTTTATTTTTTTAATGACAAGCTGTCTTAACTAATACAATAAATAAATTCTTCAAAAAGAACTTACAAATTAGAAATATTCATTTAATTAAAAATACAACAAGTTCATTTTGAAAGAAAAATAATTTAAGACAATTAATCTATCTTTATAGCAAAGAAAAACAATTCCCTCTTAAGCAGATAACTTATGAGCTTATATATAATCCAAAAATCCCCTTATGTAGCGATTATCTTTTGTCTTATCAACTCTTAATCGAAGGATAATTTTAAAATAACTTTCCAAAATAAAATATATTTCATACGTGAAAATTAAACAACACAGTTTAGGTTCCACACAAAACTAAACCTTTTAAACGAATAGAAGCAGATACAGTTAGTTATTGTCAGTATCTCGATCTATATTTCTCTAATCTTCGTGATAATGACAACAAAGAATGGAACTACGTACTGTTAAACCTTCAACTACTAAGCACCGATAATAACCATTCACATTTTCTATCACGATAACCATAATAACGATGCCCACCTTTCATATCCCCAGATCCAAAGACCTTCATTGATTGCCCCGACGCATCTTAACTGATCGTTCCATACCCAAGTTTTCCCTCTACCATAAAATTTCACCGTGAGTTTTAAGACCCGATATCGGACCAGCCTTGTACCACGAATCCCCCGAAAAGAGCTCCTGCACAAAGTTGAAATGCATCATTCACGAGATCAATATCTAACCGAGAAAGAGCGAGATTGTTTTGGATGTTGATGTATATAAAGTTGGGGAATGAATGCAAATGCGCGCTGATTGTCGGCGCATATTTTAAAACGCCGAACAATGCCGCTCGATGATGAAATTAATATGAGCCGGTCATTTGGAGCGGAGAGGCGTGTTGGACGGGAGCGCGGTATAATTGCGAAGAGGAATGGATTCATATCATTAGGCCGGTGCGCCGTGCCGATTCGCCCGAGAGTGTTGTCCGAGCGGAGAGATGGATTGCCGGATGGTGAGGGAGGGGAGGAGGGGGAGCAATTAATGAGGGATCGATCCTGGCGCGCTGTGGAATGTCCATCCTGGGAGGCATTCGATTGCTCCTCCGTCTGAGCTGAGCCCTCGATGATTCGTTAGAGTGGAAATGTGGAGAGAAATCAAGTAAAAAGGCAAACGGATGGTCGAAATTCGGGGGGCAGATTTGAATTTTTTGGAGTTTTAACATAAACGGGGAAATATTCCAGTGTCATCTCAGTATAGTATTCCTTAGCGGTGCTGCCCTCTGTGCAGTGGTGTGTTGACATCAGGGGGCAGCACGGGCTATTATTTCTGCTGTGATGCATTTTTCGCTGTTATGTTCGTCGGCAGGGAGATGTGTAGAGGAGAGGATGCGATATCTATATATATATATCTCTAGAAGATCAGAAAATTTCTCTGAAAGCCTGTAGAAGAGTTATAAAAATAAAGATAAAAAAACCAAATAAAACTACTTCATATCATAGGCCTCACAAAATACGAAATAGTGTCTATTCCAGACAGCAACGTTAGTTGACCCTGTGACGTCACTAACAAACAAAGTAGTTCCAATCGCGGTGTCTGAATTTTGAGTGAAATAAAGAATGTCAATTTAAAAAAAATATGATTATTTTGTTAAACCCATGTATATGTATGGTCTTTTTATCACGATTTGCGTACATAAACTCCTCCCAGCAACCCAACAGGCTTTGTGTTTACCCTTTTTCTCCTTCCGCGTAGTGACGTACTGGGTTCAGGAAGAGTTGCTGTCGAGTATAATAACTTCTTTTTTAAAACCAAACCTTATTTTTAACCTAATTCCTGATGAATAACCTAATTAACCTAATTTTTTATGTCAAAGCCAGGCCATCATGCAGTTTTGAAGAACATAACGTAATTAATCTGTACTTGAGAGTTGAACTATAGTTTTAACTTCATATCAACACGTTTAATCTTAAAATTAGGTTGAAGTTAGCAAAACCAGTCACTATACCAGTGACTAATATAGTACTCAAGTTCAGTAACATGCCTTATATTACAAATGCTTATCCCATCGTATTGGTCCGCTTATTAAAATTCCATTTCTTAATCTTATTTTTTTCCCGATATAGAGTTAACATTCTTCTTCATTATTAAAGATTTAATTTAATGTTTTTACCCCATCACTTAATAATATATTATTTCTTTTCTTTTTTTTTTAACCAATTGACATATTTTTAATTTTAATTATCTTTTCGAATAGCACAGTTATCTATATTTTAGTATTCAGTAAGTACATCTGAATTTTTCACAAGTAGTATACAAAATGCGCTTGTCTAATTCCAGCCAAGATAAATTTTTTCTTTAAATTGATTTATTAGAATTATGTCGGAAAATGTTCTTTTACATAATTACTTAATGTAAACATATTTAAATTTATTTTATTCCTTTTTTAAATATCAAGGGATTATTTTTAAACATCAAATATAAAAAAACTAAATCATCTGTTTGAAAAAGGAAATAAGTGCAAGAACAAAATTTTGGAAAATAGTTCAGTAGAATATGTTTTCAAATGGGTATAGTTTCAACTGTGTTAAAATATCAAAATAATTAGTAAAATATTCTTAAATGAAATTATATTTTTGTTCAACTTTAAATCAGAAATTTGAAAAATAGAAAACTTAAAAAAATTATAATGAAAAATAAGAGGTTTCAGTTTAATGAATTTCAATCAATAGAGCCAATCCCCATAGGGCACAAGTTAAAAATTTTATTTAATTTTTTTTTTATCTAGAGTGCTCAATTCAATTAACGATATCTTCTTATTGAGGGTAGATTACTATCTGTTCTCTATTCTCTATTAACACTCTCGTGTATAGGCAAAGCTTGGAGATATTTTAGAACACAAAATGTAATTTTGCCTTTTTGGTCTTTATTCCTTTTTTCAAACTCAAACTGAAGATTCAATTAAACACATGTATGGTTTACTTAATTATTCATTAAAAAAAGTACTCGTTGGTATTCTTTGTGATTAAAATTATTTTCGTATAAGGTCATAACCATAATATATCAACCATCTAGAATAAAACAAAGGGAAGAAAAGACACATACCCCGAAACATTAAAATAAAGTGTTAGCCAAATATTATAAGAATAAATTAAGCATTTTCTTTCTAATTTCAAAGTAAATTAACTTTTTTGTAAAAAGCTTTTATGTGAGTTTTATTTTGAAATATATCTTTAAATTTGAATCGTTTTTGGAATTAAAAATTATGAAGGTTTATTTCGGCTACAAATTCAGAAACTCCTTGCAGTACTATAAAATGTTATATTGTTAAAATGGATTACGAAGGGGATCAAAACAATTGTTCTTTTTAAAGTTTTTAAAGATTTTATGTGCAAATAAACGTTGTTTCCCATTTTGTCTTATTTTTACTATAGACTTTAATCTTATATATAATATAGTTATTATTTTTAAAATCTTCTTATATTTGGAGATATTTTGGTTTCCATTGAGGAAGAAATGTTTTTTTTAACTCGCCATAAAGCACAAAAATACGGGGGGGGGGAAGCTTAAGATTTTATGTTTCACCGAGCGTCATGTTATGAAGAAACCAGATTGGTGTGCGGTTGATTTATTGCAAAGAGTCGGCCTGAAAGATGTTGTGGGTGTCTCAATACCTTTTGTTCCGAAAAATGTTTTTATTTTTAGTATTAAAAGGCAGAATTTCTCGAAATTTTAATATTGCACACTCTGCAATATCATTTCAGTATGAGCGGGAAGCAATCCTTATGAATATAAGAGATGAAAGATGGAAACTTCGAAGTTTCAAGGAAAAACATTAAATTCAAGGAAAATGTTTGTTGAATATCTTTTCAATAGTGACAATATTATTTTCAAAACATCCCCTTTTTTATTTTACTGGAATACAATATCACTTATGCCGTATATGATTTCTTATATTCCCAAAATTTAAACACTTTTGTTAAAGTTCCTAAAAAATATTGGTAGTACTACCATCTTATTTTTGAGATACATGTTTTACATAATATTAATATTGGATACCTACTTAATAATAATGATATTTAATTATGGTTATTTCAGGTTTTTTTGTTGTTGTTTAATTTCATAAGAATCATTAATTTTTTTTTTCATAAAACTGAATACAAGTAATGCTACTTTTAGCAGTTTCGTTTTTCTACCCTAATAAAGCGGTTATATCTTAAAATTAAAATGAAAACTATCGCATTTTCTTTTAAAACCGTTCTTTATTGTTTGAAATCTACTAGAAGTGCATACAGTTACTTTCATACTTAATTTTTTTTTTTCTAATTTGTGAGGTAAATTTTTATATCTGACATTTTAAGATTACGCTTATTTTTATTATTGAAAGATGTAACGTTCAACACTCGTTATTTTGCACTGACTTAAACTGCAAAATAAAATAAATAAAACATTTTCTATTAAAAAGCGTAGATATCAACAAAATATCGTAACTAAACGTGAAATGTGTTTATCGCCTTAAGACATTTTTGTAGAGTTAATCAGATCAACTATATAAACATACATGCCACACAATATTCACAGATTTACTATAACTTTAAAGTAACGAATTTTAAATCATGACAGTACTAATTAGTAAAATTTAAGTTTGAAATTGGCATGTATGTATGAAACCTTTGGGTAAAAAAAACATTGTGAATATTACCAAGTTAGATAACATTTGGTCCAGTAAGATTCTTCTCATACTCTCTTCAAAATGGTAATGGTTGTAAATTATAACAACAAAAGAAACAAAAAAGATAACTATGAGAAAACCTTTTTACTCCAGTAAATCGACCCTGATAAATTAGTTGAACTCAAAGTAATTTGTGTAATTAAAGAATATAAATATTATTTAGTAAATGAAACAGGAATTTATACTCATGCAGAGAGAATCAAATGCCATAAACTTTATCATGATATGTTTGTAGTATATTTTACACACTCTTCAGAAACATGCGTTAATTCTCTTGTACCCATGTAGCATTTTTGGGTTTTTTTAAGGTTTTTTCATCCTTGCATTGCAACCCAAAAAAAGGTTTTTTTGGGTTTTTATTTACAACCCAAAAACCCCAAAAAAACCTTACAACAACCTCAAAAAAAGGTACGCCAGTCAACATTTCCAACCTTTTTTGTAACCTTGCTGAAGAACCTTATGTAAAGGTTAGAGGTACAGGTTTTTACAAGATTAAGAAAAAAAACCTTGTTTCAATATTCTTGAGCCAGGTTGTTGAAAGATTTCATAGCAACCTTAGAAAAATGTTTTTTCATGTAGACTGCGGCAACCAATGCCAAAAAACCTTCGTTCACTATTGCGGTCATTGGTTTTTGTAAGGTTTCCAAAATATCTTCATTCTATATTGATGTTTAGGTTTAATATCGCATTTTTTATTTTTTTCGGAGTTTCTTTGTTGAATTATATGATGTCGCAAAATTTTTCCCGAAATATTGCACAGTATATAATACATATTTTCAGGGAAAATTTTGTATCATAATTCAATAAAGAAACACCGAAAAAATAAAAAATGCGATACTAAGCTTATAACTCTGGAAATAAAAATAATTTATCACAACTTTTTAGCTAGGTCAACACACCACTTTTAACAAAAAGTAACTCGAATTTTATGCGGTATGATTACAGAATACTTCAAAGTAATTATTAAGTAAATACAGTAAAATGAAGTAATAAAATAAATTTAAAATTAAGTTTTTAAAATTCATAAAAACAAAATATACATATATATTTTAATTTCTACAAAAATTTTGTTTAATTTAGGCTCTTAAAGCACTAATGAAAAAACTCACCTTTAATTAGAAGTATAATTCAAGATGGACACATTTTTATTTAAAAAACTTATTTCAACACATTAAATGTAAGAAAAATCAAGTTTATTGAACAACTGATACAAACAGGACAAATTTTACAAACAGCTTTCTAGCATCACAGGGATCAAGGTTAAAGTGTTCATATAAAAAAATATACATTAAATATAAACTGTGAAGGTAATAACTAAACTTAAAAATGTAATATAATTAAAATTTGTTTAAAAAAATGATTCAAATAATACTATTTCAGGGGACATCAAATGCAACTGACAGCTCCTGCAAAAAAAATTTAGCAATTTTATTTTTAACTATTAAAAAAAGTACTTTCGCATTAACCCATTTAAAAAATTAATTCTAAATAATATTCAATACAATGCAGAAAATTATAGACCAATGGTTAGCAACTGGTGGACTGAAGTCCAAACAATTTATGTAAATTCCTTGGTTGCCAAAATTTTCATTTTGAAATATAATTTGTAGAGCCAGGTGGGGAAAATGGGAAAAACAAGGTTTGATGTTTATGTACTATTGACAAATCAATATTTATATTTTAACCAAGGTAAAATGCACATTTTTTAAATAAGACATTTTACAAGCTTTTTAAATGTGTTAAAAACTTCTGGAAAACATTAACTGCAAAATATTAGTAAGTATCATAAATTATAAAAAATTAAAACAAACATGAGTTTCATTACACTCTTTGATCCATTTGCATAGATTAAAAAATATAATTTTAAAATTTCTTATAAGTGGGAATAAGCCCTCAATGAAAAAAATAGTGCAAATTGAAAAATAGTGCAAACCCATTTCCCCAAACTGTGAACCTACTATAATTACATATAATATATACATTTGAGAGATAGCATATCAGCAGTGATCAAAATTAACACTGGTCCGAGACGACTGAAAATAGGCTCTGGCCACTACTCAGAAAATCACTAGTCCAGCAGACCAGTGGGGGAAAAATATCTCACTCTCCAGTTCTAGTCTCTTTTTTTTTGCTGCATAACTAATTAGAAATTTTATATCAATTAGAGAAATACTAACATTTCATCAAGAAAAGTGTACTTAATAGATATTTTTAGTTTTTTAGAATTAATATTTGGTATTCACTTTAACTGCAGTAACTACTTTAAATAAATTGGAACCTTTTCTTTTTAATTTGCCAGACAAGTCATTTTGGTTGAGGACCAGTAAGATTTGCAAAGTAATAGTTAGCAGAACCAGTGAGTTATTTTTCCATTTTCTAACGCTGCATTTTAGTTTTTAATATCATACAAGAAATAAAGCTATGTAAAATGGTTTAACTGTTCACTGGGTCACATATGACAGCATAGTTGCCAACCTCATGGCTGCAAAGAACCTTGATTTTCGTTTTCTATCTTTTCTCCTAACTATAATCCGATTAAAGTATGCTAAAATTTCTAACCCCAATTTCCTTTACATAATACTGATGGCAATTTTAAGGGGGAAATCTAATTATAGGAGTAAATATGAAATTTACAAACACCGATAAGACACCCTTGAGAGCCGCGCTCACTAAGAGTTGACCCAGTGGTAGAAGACTTTTGCTTTTTGGCCAAAGACTCTAGTTCAGGCTCAAAGGGTTTGAATTTCTACGTTTGTTTTTGTCTTTTAAATTCTTTACTGGGCTGGGTCATAATCATAGCAATGCGACTAAAATAATATCTTAACTCACCTGTCAGCTTTTCTTGTCCACTAAGTCTACATTTTAGTGCTGTTACTTTTCTGACAGTGCATCCCTGGATCCTGCTGTCACATCATACTCTAGCTGAAGAAGCTACTCGCTGCTGCTAGTTAGTGGGGGAATTCGTGGGCTAGTCAGCCTGGTTCTATCGTAGAAGTCTGCTGGCACAATACCGGCAGCTGCTGCTCTTGCTGCCAAGGGAAAAAGATGTTTTATTGCATGATGCAAGTTCCACCAATGAATAAAAAATTTTAATTTCAACATGTAGCAATAAAAAAAAAGTGGGGCACTGTGTTTTCTTATCTCCTTTTTACACAATACTAATTGCAATTTAAAAAACTAGTTTTAAGGGGGAAATCTGGTTATCAGAGTAAAGATGAAAATCTCAGTAACTAGGTACTTGCGTATATCCCGTCAACAGCCGTTAAGTTAATCTAATTTAAGTTAATCGGGGAAATCTAATTATAGGAGTAAATATGAAATTTACAAACACCGATAAGACACCCTTGAGAGCCGCGCTCACTAAGAGTTGACCCAGTGGTAGAAGACTTTTGCTTTTTGGCCAAAGACTCTAGTTCAGGCTCAAATGGTTTGAATTTCTACGTTTGTTTTTGTCTTTTAAATTCTTTACTGGGCTGGGTCATAATCATAGCAATGCGACTAAAATAATATCTTAACTCACCTGTCAGCTTTTCTTGTCCACTAAGTCTACATTTTAGTGCTGTTACTTTTCTGACAGTGCATCCCTGGATCCTGCTGTCACATCATACTCTAGCTGAAGAAGCTACTCGCTGCTGCTAGTTAGTGGGGGAATTCGTGGGCTAGTCAGCCTGGTTCTATCGTAGAAGTCTGCTGGCGCAATACCGGCAGCTGCTGCTCTTGCTGCCAAGGGAAAAAGATGTTTTAATGCATGATGCAAGTTCCACCAATGAATAAAAAATTTTAATTTGAACATGTAGCAATAAAAAAAAAGTGGGGCACTGCGTTTTCTTATCTCCTTTTTAGTTTTACTTTTGCTTTGATAAATAAGTATTAGCATAGAAGAACATAATAAAAATATTTTTCAGGGATTTAATAGTTAATATATCCCTCAAAATTTAGATACAACCTCTAAAATTTTCTCTGAATGTCACACCCGTCACAATGGAATGGCCCTTTCGGCACTGTCAACGGGATAATACATAAGAACCCTCCAATAAAATCTGAGTACTTGGCAGCTATGCGACAGTATCAATTGAGTAATCCAAAAAGCAGAAACTTACGATGGAATTGGGTGGAAACAGACTCCGGGGTGGCAGGAGAGGTCCGGGCATTGATGTCATAGGGCACTGGCTGGAGCGACTGGCGGTGACCTGTAGGTGTAATCGCTGCGGGGGAGGCTGCTACCTGAGAAAAAAAGTTGCTTTAAAGCACAATGCTACTTGGTCTTCAGATATTAAGTTCTGCAATTAATGAAAAGTTATAATCTCAACGTAGCAAAGCCCAATCACAAATTTTCAGTGAATTTTTTAAGGTCATGCATTTTAAGGTAAAACATGTCACTTTCTCCCCAACATTTCTGACCCCCTCCCTCCCCTGTCACTTTGAGATAACGACTTTTAAAACAAAAAGAGTCCTTTAAATAACAACTTAGAAAGATAGTTCATTAAATTTAGTTTTAATTTGACATACTTACTCATAACCAGCAAATGGCAGGAAATAGAACATTTCTTCTAAGCCTTCAAATTAATCATATTGCAGAATCTAAAAAAAATATAATAAAAATATGTAATAAATGTTTTGAATATCATTAATTGGAACAGATTTGATAAAGGTCCTCCACAGCGACGGCCAACTTGGCAAATGCTCTAAAGCAGTGACCATTCAACCTAAATCAAATCTGTTCCCATAGAGGGGTGAATAATTAATAATAAAACACAAGATGAAATGTAAGTCGTTGAAGATTAATTATCTCTAACAGATTCAAAAAGGGAATCCACAGCAATTAGGAAGGAGCAAATTCTTTAAAAACAATGAATTCCTTTTGATTTAAATAGTTTCTTGTATTTACTTAATTATAACATCCTAGTTGTGGGGTATTAACAAACAGTATGCAATAGACGATATTAGTGTGACGTCACTTCCTTGTTTAGAAACGTTGATTCCATCCATGATTGGTTACGTGACTGGAAGTAATTCCATACGGAACCAATCACGGATGGAATTAACGTTTCCAAACAAGCAAGTGACGTCATGACTAATGCCGTCTATTTACAAAAATAAATAAATACTTCTTTCATGATATTGTGTCTTACTGCTATTTTTTTAAAAGTGGTTTAAATCAAATATGAATATCAATAACATGGATATTTTGAAAATTAACCCAATACTAAATACTTAAATATAACAATTAAAAATTTTTGGAAATTTGCCCCTCAAAAGTGTTTTAGCTCATTTCTGAGACCCTTTAGATCAACGGTGGGCAACCTCCGGCCCGCCACGTCATTTGGTCCGGCCCGCGGAACATTTTAAAAATTGTACTCAAAAATCACATATTATTCTTGTCCAGATTTTTGTAACTTTAACATAATTTTTGTTTCTAATCAAAATATTAATATATTGTAGATTAATGTAACTAACTTTATAATTATTGTATGTAATATTATTCTAGTCCAGATCAGTGGCGGATACAGGGGGTGGCACTCTGGAAAGTGCCCCCCCCCTTGGACCCAAAAATCATTCATAAGTACGAAAAAAAGTCCCAAAAAGTACTCAAAATGAGTTAAAAACTTACTTTTACAGGTCAAATTTCCAAAATTTTTATGGGGGAGGACCCCCAGACCCCCCAGCGGTACCAAAAGGGGACCTTGAGTGATACTTTTTAGAAAATTCCCAAAATTTTGACATTTTTTTCAAAAGATAAAGATGATGGGCTGAAGAAGTGCCCATTGGAGCCGTGCTGGATCCGCGCCTGGTCCAGATTAATGTAACTTCATTAA
The DNA here is from genome assembly GCA_963680715.1 of Tetragnatha montana. Taxonomy (NCBI): domain Eukaryota; kingdom Metazoa; phylum Arthropoda; class Arachnida; order Araneae; family Tetragnathidae; genus Tetragnatha; species Tetragnatha montana. The sequence goes on from OY796685.1 coordinate 36,100,537, forward strand.
AATTATTTTATGTAATTTAGATATTGTACAAGTCCAGATTAATTTTTAACTTTAGAATTAAACTTCATAAATATATATAATAAAAGGCCTCATTTTTTTACTTAAAGAATATTACCTATTATCTACTCTTTGGCCCTCCACGACATTATAATCTTTGAGTCCGGCCCGCGGATTCAAAAAGGTTGCCCATACCTGCTTTAGATTACACCCATAGAGCACCACTCATTGTAAGCGGCCGAATTTTCAAGGTAAAAAGAAGGTATATTGTAATAAATGGCGAAATGTTAAGGGGGTTTTTAGGTTCCTACTCCAGAAAATATTTTGAATTTTTCCCCTAAAAGTGGCATTTTAACTCATTTTGAGACATATTAGGTTACATTAAAGAGGACCAATCCTTATAAATCACACAAGTTTGAAGGAAAAACCGTATACTTAATAGATTTCAAAATTTCGAGGGGGTTTGGGGGTCCTCCCCCAGAAAAATTTTGGAAATTTTACCCTTAAAAGTAGGGTTTTGACTCATTTTGAGACCCTTTGGGTTATACCCGAAGAGGATATCGCTCCTTGTGAGACATAATTTTCAAGAAAAATAGCAGTATAAAAATTGCTGTCAAAATTTCGGGGGGGGGGGGGGGGTTGAACCCCTAACCCCCCCCCTTAGATACGGCCCTGTTGTGGGGTGTAAACAAACAGTATGCAATAGACAATATTAGTGTGACGTCATTTGCTTGTTTAGAAACGTTGATTCCATCCGTGATTGGTTACGTGACTGGAAGTAATTCCATACGGAACCAATCACGGATGGAATCAACGTTTATAAACAAGCAAGTGATGTCATGACTACTGTCGTGTATTTACAAAAATAAATAAACACTTCTTTCATGATACTGTGTCTTACTGTTATTCTTTTAAAAGTGGTTTAAATCAAATATGAATATCAATAACATGGATATTTTGAAAATTAACCCAATACTAACTTGAATAAACATCAACAAACAAACCCTGGTTAACCACCCAAATCATGACGCTTGCTAACATTCATTTGAAATTACAAGAAATAACAGGTAGAATAAACAAACTTACCTCATTATTAGAAGAAAATAGAGATGAAAAAAGTTATTTAACAACTTCGGAATCATAATAAAATTACGACCCAACGATAAACCCATTACATCGTATACAGGCCAGGAAGCTAATGCTTAGTCCGCAGTAATTGCTCTTTGATAACTCAAAGTTTAAGGAAGTATAAAAAAATTCAAATTACTTAAACCTTCAAATTGAAATTACATTCAATCATAAAATTTTCGGCAATTACGATCTCTCTTCAAACTAACATTTTATTTTCTACCCAATAAGCAAGCGGCGTAGAGGTACATGACAATGGCAATGAGAAAATCACATCGTATAAGCTCGCAAATATATGCAATCAATGGGTTTGACAACTGATCTTTAGCACTGCTTGCTTCGCTTGGCGATTGAACCCACTTCTGGGTAGGACCCCAAGAACAACTAATGTGTTAAGTAAATAGGATATGGCACATAATTTTTGTTTTTAGGTTGTCAGATAAACAAATGGTGCTTTAAAGCAGTGTTCCCCAACCTTTTTACCACCAAGGACCGGTCAACGTTTGATAATTTTACAGCGGCCCGCTGGGGGTGGCATTGATTTTGGTTTCATTTTCAATGTAATGGGATTTTTGGAAGTTTAAAATACGCGAATTTTCAATTCTTTACAAAAAGATGAATCCGACAAAGCGCATTGATATTATTACACTTTTTCTTTATTTTTCTTTCCGTTTCGCAGAAAAATGTACTGTTTTATGGATTTTCTTTTCATTAACTTATAGTTCTAACAAAAAACTCAGACAACTGTCACCATTACTTCCGGGTTGAACAAGTTCGCCACAAAAAAAGAATATAAAAATTTATGGATTTCTAATGAAGCGTTTTTATTCAGTTTTCTAGGAAAAATAAGATAGTTCTCATGGTGTGCATGATTTATGTCACTACCTTCGGGCCCCTTTTTAAAACAAATAAAATTTAATGAAACACATGTTTTTAATTTGGAGTATAAACCCTAAGAATTTAAATTCATTTTCAATGAAATGGTCGACCCGCGGCCCTGTACCATTTGATCCACGGACCGGCATCGTTCCGCAGACCAGGGGTTGGAGACCACTGCTTTAAAGCACAGATACTACTTGGTGTTCAGCTGTTTTTAGTTCCCCCAATGAATGAAAAGTTCTAATCTTAACGTAGCAAAACCCAATCACAAATGTTTTTAAGGAACTGTTCATAAAAGATTCACCTACATCTAAGGTGACATGAGATAACTTTTAGAAGTTTTGATTTGATTTACTTACTTATGGCCAATGACCAGCAAAATGGTAGATGGAGGTGGAACATAACTTCCTTCAAATTTCAGGAGCATAATATTCATCCTATTGCAGAATCTAAAACAAAACATTATAAAAATATGTAATGAATATGTATCATAAATAGGAACAGATTTGGTATAGGTCCTTCACAGTGACTGCCAACTTGGCGAATGCTCTATAGCAGTGACCATCAGGCGCGGATCCAGCACGCCTCCAAGGAAGAGGCCACTTTTTCAGACTATCACCTTTACCTTTCGAGAAAAATGTCAAAATGTTGGGGATTTTCTAAAAGGTATCACTCAAGATCCCCTTTTGGTACTGCTGGGGGCTATAAGGGTCCTCCCCCAGAAAAAATTTTGAAACTTGACCTGCAAAAGTTGGGTTTTAACTCATTTTGAGACTTTTTTCGTACTTATGAGTATGTTTGGGTCCAAGGAGGGGCACTTTCCAGAATGCCACCCCCCTGGATCCACCACTGGTGACCATTCAACCTACATCAAATCTGTTCCCATAAAGGGGTGAATAATTAATATGGTTCTTATCCGTTAAACGAGCGCAAGCAAAAAAATCCCGAAAAAATTTAGAATGAATTAAGAAATTCTCTGTTCCAACTGTCGCCTACTGCATTTGTTTTGTTTTCACTTGACTGTATTGTCATTCGCTTTGCTTGGCGAGCATTTAGTTCACAATTGGCGAGCATTTAGTTCACAATTGGCGACATTTGTGCCCAGCTAACGGATAAGTACCATTAATAATAGAACACGAGATTAAATGTAAGTCGTTGAAGATAAATTATCTCTAAAAGATTCAAAAAGGGAATTTACGGCAATTAGGGAGATTGTCTAAAGAGCTGTAGAGCAGTCGCAAAGTTTGACGACTGTTTAAATTGGCAATAGCTGTATGCCATGGAGGACTTGTTTTGAATACGTTGCAACTATTCTAGATTCCAACCTTTCTTGTCAGTGATGTCATGAATCCCATTTGAAGGCCAAATTTATAACATTATCATACAAAATGAGTCATTAATGTATTAGTTTTATATGTTCTATTCTCATTCTATCATCATTTTAAATACCTACTTTGAATTTGGACTACATAGTGTGATTTTAAAGCAAACACTCAAGTTACGCTGTTTGAAACTATTTAGTATCAAATCGGTTATTATCAATCTATTTTAGGAGATAGATTTTCAAAACAATATGCTAACAATGAATGGCAAATGAAATGCCTCACCATTTGTCGATCTAGATTACTACTTCAGTCAAAGGGATGTTATAACTTTATCAAAACATTGAATTATGAAAAGATTACAATAAGCTCATTAGCGCACTAATGACCAAGGCCTACAAAGCTCGCATATTTTTGTGATCAAGGGGTGTTTAAGGTAATGTCCCAGTTAAGTGGTAAACACATGACCACAGTTTTCATTCCAGATCCTACTTGGTTTTCAGTCTATGAACCATCTAAGGGGGTGAGAATTTAAACCTAGGTCATGTGGCTTGGTAGAAAAAAAATTCTGCATTGTGGGAGATATATTCACATTAAGTTTACACAAAAGATTTTTAAAGATATCAAGAGTTACCTAATGTGTAGTAAATATATGATATTTACATACACTGTATACAAAAACTAATCAGATTTTGAAAATTTTGAGAAGGAAATTTAAACATAATAGGTCATTAACACAACTACAGAAAGCATAACATGCACCTAATATTAATGTCTCAACTCAAATTTTAAAATAATGTCATTAAAAGCTACGATTAGTATTGGAAACATAGGTCAGGATCTTACAATTTATTTCACATCCCAACTCATTCAAATTCACGTTTTGAACTTACCACCACTCATAGAACTCGGTTGCTTATGAGAGGTAGAAAGAAAAGAAACTTTCAGGAAAAACAACAAAGAGAAATCTCGTCCAAAATACTTTTGCTGAAAACGAATTTAACAACATTAAGGATGTAAACAAATCCACACAATGATTGGATTGGATTTGTTTACATACATTTTCCGGATTGAGTGCTTGATCAAATTCATGCAATGAACAGGTGATTATAAATTATCCCAATCGAGGTTAAAAGTAAATAAGATAAAAAGTTTTAAAATACTACTCACTTGAACTTGGGTTGGCGGCGTCCATCTTGAAAGGCGAGAATTCTGTCGCGTCATGCCGAGTGAACATGACGCATGCGCAGAAAGGCATTCTTTTGTTTTCCAATGGTTTCTATGGTTTCCGCAACCCAACCATTTGTTGGGTTTTTGTAATGTCCCAATAACAATAAAAGGAAAAGGTTCGCCGTAAGGTTCCATGCTACTTGGGTAATAACCTGTGTATTATGGCATTATTAATTTCGAAAACCTGGGTTTAAATAATAAAAATAGTTTATCATTTAAGTTTTGAATCAAATTAATAGGTAAGGATCTTTATAGAAGTGTTAATGCAATTTAATGTAATAGTAAAATGAACAAATGGTTTATATATAAAATTAAATTTATACATATTGGAAAGATGCTTTGAAAATCTTTGAATTTAGTATAATTTCCAATTTTCATACATTTCAAAAGTATTATTTTTATTTTTTAGTTCAAGAGTCAAATAGATTTTTATAGATAGAATTAATTTATTTCTCTACTGTCTTAAACTTAAGAGAAATGGTTCTAATTTAGCCCACATTCAAAAACATTCAAACTTATTTCTTCTATGCATTAAAGTATTAAAACGTATTTTATGTAACTTATTATAAATAAATCAATGCAAATTTACATTGTGGAATTTTGGTTAAAAACGAAGAAAATTATTTTCGCATTGATAAAACTCATTGAAATCCCTGTTTTAAGAATCTTTTAAGTAAACATAAATGAAAAACTAAGCAGGGCTAGATTTAAATAACTAAAGTTGTGATAGGATGATTGAAACATATAGTTTGCAAACACTTAACAGAAAATAAACACATTATAAACACATTTAAACACTTTTTCCCTCAAATTAACAGTGTTCAATTAAGTAACAATTAAGTTCAATAAGAGTAACAATTAATTCGAAAAGTGTTAGAAATGTTCAAACCAGCTAGTAATAAATTAAATAATTAAAACGACAATTAAAAAATATATTACTTTTGTTCAAAAATTAAAAAGACAAAACTGTTCACTTATGAACTAACAACTTTGATTGATTTTATTTCTACATTTTTGACAAACTAGAGAATGGGGACATTAATGACTCAAACTATCTTAAGAAATTGCAAAACTTAGCAAAAGTTGTTTTGATAGATTGACTGAATTATTATTGAAATTCCTTTGAACTTTCTGTTTTGAAAACTAAGGTTTCTATTCTAAAATATTCCCTCTTGTACATTGAAACCTTAAGTGTGCAGTTTAGATGCTTCACTTAACATGAGAAATGATGAAATGCGTACAAAAGAGAGCAGCGTTGGAACACTCTCAAACATCCTTAAATTTCAATTTTTGAAAGGAAGCAGAATCCATGAAGTATTCATAGAACAGAATATTAAAAGTTATGAAATATGGTATATTTCTTTATAGTAAAGTAGACAATAGAGTTAAATTAACGTAAGTCTCCCTTTATGTGCATAACTTCTCTATCTTCAGAAAATTTTATAAAATTTTATTTAAAACAAAATAGTGACAGAGATTATAAAACAAGATTTTGTATAACTTAATATTCACTTCTGGTATTGCAATTATTCAATAAAAACAATTAATTATGTGAACATTAAAACACGAAATAAATAGAATGTTTATATAAATAGAATGGTAATAACATTGATTGTTATTGTTTTGAAATCACTCTAGTATAAACTTGGAAGCGCTTTCTTTATTTTCAAGCTTCTTAAAGGATACATAAAGCTAGAAGTATAATTCTGAGTAGCTGGATTTAAAAGTCCACTTAAAAAGAAAGTGAATGATCCAAAGAAAATACAGATCATGTTCTGTGTTTACTATCTATGACAACTAAATATAATATTACTGTTGAATGAAAGTAATTTCATTTTCAACGGGGCGTTGTTTCCTGTTTCCAGTCATACATCCTGTTTCCAGTCATACATCCATTTCCTGTTTCCAGTCATATTCTCTACATGTAGCGTATATTATTTAAAAATTTAAAAATCAGTTCGAATAGAGCTTCATAAAATAGTCTTCACAAAATTGCAATGTTCTATTTTAGAGTATTTGCACATCATACCGAGTTTATGTTTCAGAAAGCATATCGAAATCAGGACGCGAAGAAAAGAATCTCAGCTCACACAAAATGAAAAATTTAGAATAAAAAAAAAAATTCGAAATATTCCAAAAAAGCGAGCGAGTGTGTCCAAAATGGTCAGTTTGACATACAACTCTAGGAACGTTGCCAACTTCCACCCTTCAAAAAATATATATAGTTTTTATACTTCGCATGCATATTTCGGAGATCCCCATTCTGTATAATAGATTGTCGTTTGTCATCGGAGATGCGACAACCCATTTGTAAAGAAAAATATCGAGCACACTGTATCTAAATTTGCGCCAAACAGTCAATGTATGCTCATTCTGGTCCTCGCTTTTTTTCCTTATAAGGGTATGATTGAGAGTGTCTTTCATTTTTGGCTTCCATTGTGGGGCCATGGGAGCTGAAAACAGGATATTTCTTGATGGAGAAAAGAAATGGCTCTTGCCACCCTTGAAAAAGAAAGCTTTTAAATGTTTTCGGACCGAATATTTCGCTTTAAATTAAATTTGCATGGCGGTTGGTATCTGAGTTTTGAGCAGACTGATGTGAATGATTATCGTTTCTTAATGGCTTTTATTATATTCTCCAGCTTTTCATATCTGTTTCTGTTCAAAGATACTTTTTGAATGGATAAATACGAACAAAGTGTTAAATGGATTAGAATATAAAATACTATTTCGGGGAATTTCTTGTTTCTAGAAAAATTGAAATGAAATAGCTTCTAAGAAATAAATCTCAAACAGGAAAATAAGTTAAATTAACACATTAAGTTTGATGAAGCCTTTCTTGCTTTAGTAGGTAAATAATTTTAGTCATTTAGGTATTTAAAAAATATGATTGTTTAATGTAAATATTTTAATTAATCTTTCTAATAAATAAGTTTCTGCTTAAAACTGATTTTAATACCCTATCAAACACTGGTTACATTGAGTTAATTTCCTTAATTTTAAACTGTCTTTAAAAAAAAAACTTTGTTTCTTTTAAGCAAGTAACAACTTTAAAGAGAATGAAAAAATACAATTTGAGACACTCCACCAATTATTACTTTAAGAAGTTGAAAATGGGAGGAGTTATTAGCTATTGATGTACAAAAATCGCGCTTTAGTTACACAACACTGTGTATTTTAACTTACACGTAAGATGTAATTTGGTTTACAGATTAAGCTTTTAGTATTGAAATTCAAAATTTGCTTTAATCCTTTCAGTCCTGATCACCCCAAATTTTCCATAGGTTTCATTGCTAATCTCTGGCGGGTTAGGAATATAAGGGTTGAATCAAAAATGGATATTTTATTTAAAATAACATCCTTTAACTTATAAAAAAACTTTATAAAATGTATAAAAATGAGTGAAAATGTAATTTCTTTCTTTTTACTTTCATTTTAAATACTTTCATAACATCATGTTACATAACATCATAATATTTTACAGTTTTTAATTATAATATTTCTCTTATGAATGCGTATTGTTTCATAAAATGTTTATTTAACACAAATGCGCTTTCCTTCGTTTATTTATATAAGAGAAAGATACTACAAAGAATATGATGAACTTAATTCCAAATAATTATTTCTTAGGTTTTAATACCCCATTACCTTAACGAATTAAGTATTGCTATCAACAACACACTAAATTTCCTTTACTCGGAAAATTTAACATACTTTCTCTACTTTCCATTACACCCACAATCAAAACAATATTCAGATAAATTTATTTTGTTTAATTTTCAAAAGATGAAGTCGTATAATATTAGACTTTCTCTATGCTTGTTGGTGTATCTCTGCGTTTATCATTTTTTTTCTAATACCTACTCAAAACAGAGGGGGTGTAGCATTAGTTTCGTTGTTGAACGAAATCTGTCAAGAGAAGCTCCCAAAATATCGCTACGTAAATAAACCAAGGAAGCTTCTCAAATGCAATACCACACTGAGTTGTTGCTATTGTCTACCGGCAAATGGAAAACCCGCCTCCATGATCGAGAAAACAGTCCATTTTCTTCTATGATAGAACCCCATCTTCTGGTTGATCTATTTTGGAACTCATGAATGACAAAGTTTTTTTTTATTTTACGATTTTTGTTCAGTGGGATATCTTTGAAATTTTTCGTGCTATCAGTAGAGTACTTTCCAAGAAGTAGTCTCTATGCATACCTGGATGAGGTGGACATTTCGATGATAACATTTCTTCGATACATTCATTAACTAACTTTAAAATTGTTTCAAATTTTAAAAAAAATTAATGGATTTTTCATGAAAGTTATTTATTTTGATATTAATATGAGTGAGTTATCTTCGTTAATAAAAGTCGCCGCTCAATAAAATTATTTATGAATTTCTAAATTTCACACATCAATATGTTTTTATTCAGCATTGGAATTACATCACTACAATTCAGGATTTAAATTAATTTCTGAACTTTATGATCTTAAGTTTATAATCATTTATTTGAAATTAATAAGGAAATCTTCCATGAACGAAACTGAAACCAATTTCTTTTATAGATGAAGTTTTAATTGTTTTGGATTCCTTAGTATAATATTAAAAGTATGTATTGAACAGGAATATCTTTCTTCGAAGGTAACCACAAGTGCTCTAAGGCTAAATTTAAAACGAAAAGCGATGAAATTTATAAAAAATTACTTTCTTTCACTGATTGTTTTTAATACTATAAAATTTTATAGAAATAATAATTTCATTTGTCATGTTTTGCATTTCAACCAAGTAACTAAATATTATAATATTTTAGATTGCAATTAAAATTCCGCTTTGTGTAATGCTATTTTATTAATAGCAAATGTAGTATGATGTTAAGAAGAATGATACTTGTATCATTTTTTTCTTGGTATATTTTTCCTTCTAAAATGTTTTCTTCAGAAAATGTAATACTGTATAAGCTACATGTAGGATGTAGATTAAAATAATTGAGAAAATACCTGCCAGAAGAAGGGAAAAAATCAGGGAGCTTTGACAATTTTACTCTAATTTTGCTTTTTACTTGAAATAAATATTTGCAAAAGGCACTTTAGGCATAGGTGATAATCTAAAACTTAAAAAACCCCACCTATTTATAACTTTTAATCATTTTCAGATGCATTATCTTTTGCTTAAATAGGCGACAGTTATTGGGATTTTTACTCTGCAGGTTGTTTCAACAAGTCCAGTGGATATTTTTAAGACTTTAATCTGGAAACATATTCAAATAGCCATTTTAACGTTATCCATAAACATTTTTAGCTTAAACTATGTGACTTCATACTTTTTCTGTCTTTCATTTCCGCGAAAACTATGGGTCGTAGAGGTATAGGTCTCGGGACATTTTTTATGTACTCCACGTAAAGAATCTGGCTGCGGAGAGTTTAGATGGACTTTTTGAAACACCCAGTATATTTACACCAAGAAATATTTCATTTCATAATGCAACATACGTATTTGAAGTAGAAATTATTAATACGTGTTAGCATATCTACCAACAAAATTTCCTATATTCCCCTTGCTATACCCATTCTTTTTCCCGATACTTCAACTCCCCCTTTTAATACGTTTTTAACAATAACACTTTTCTTTTTTCCTCATTTGAGACACACAAATTACTGAAAAAACACTTATGTATTCTCAATATGAAAAGTTTACATTTCGTGTTGGGCGTAAGAACACACTAAATTAGTTCGTGAAAAATTTCACGGTAAAATTTTTGTTCTCTAGTTTACGGAATTAATCTGGGAAAAAATCACGGAAATGAATGCGTAAAAAGACGAATTTTTTACAATGTAATATGCGATAGTTATTGGTAGTGGAGTTATTTAAGTGTAATGAGTTATTTAAAAAAAATGGTGTGTAGGGGAGACCGGGGCTAGTTTTCCACTGGGGCAAATTTTCCAACGCCCTTTATTTTTATATGAACAATTAGATCAACCCAAAGAGTGAACTGGATGAAAAAGAAAGTCTTCACAAACATTCTGATGTACTTTCAGAATTTTAGCTCTTGTAGTTTAGTCAGAAAAGCGGTTTTTTCAATATTTTGCTCTTTGCGTAAACTTTTGAATTTTTATTAAAAATGTGATTAAGCCCTTTTAATTTTAACTGATTAATTTGATATTGCATATTTAGATAGAGGATTTCTTCCTCTACAAAACTATGCTTTTTTTTTCAATAACATTAAACCCCCACCCGTTGAGGGGCTCTCAAAGTTCAAAAATTGAGTTGGGGCAGGTTTTCCTAAAGTAGACGGGGCACTTATTCCAACAACTGTGTGGCTCAAGCTCAAACCAATCAACCAATCCATAACGCAAGCTAACGATTCCAAAGAAGCTGTTTGTTCGAATCCCTCTAAATTTTTTCCTATTTCTTTCAAAAAAGGTGGTGTTCTTATTGTTAAAGTGTATATAGTTCTTATAGTACTTACATTTAAAGAAAACGACCATGAAAGCCTTTACAAATATTCATTTAATCAGATAAACAGACCCACAAGAAGGATTTGCAATTTGAAAATTATAATGTTACATTTCTATTCAATTTTTGTCTCAGTCCATCTCAAAAACTAATCCGAATCAAAATATAACTTAGATCCCAGGTAAAATAAGATTCAAAATATAATTAGAATTTTACATTATAGCATGTACTACAAATAAACAAAACAATTAAGGTACTAATCTAATTTTTGAAGATTACTATAACGCAAGTAGTAAAATTCACAGCTACAACACAATGATTACATAAGAAAAATACATATTGTACTATAATTAATAAATTTTACTATAAGTGTTTTATGATTTAACCCTTTAAGACCAGTCTTTTAACCGGCACTGTCGTTCGATTCCTACATTTATTCCAAGCTAATACCTGAAAAGCAAAAAATCTAGTTATGTCTGACAACCAGTCAAACAACCAACACACAAGATCGTATTCTGGGGCTTAGAGAGAGAAGAGACACCAACCAATGAGAAAGGAATGTTAGGAATGGCATCCATCCGGTTAACCAATCAAAGTTTTTGCCAGCAATCGGTATAACTGCAGATAGTAGTACTGTAGAAAAACTTGCCCCTTACTGTTGGAAAACATGCCCCACATGGGACACATTTTCCAACTTGACATGGTCACCTTTAAGCCTTTTTTGTAAAAAAAACTAATAATGTTGATGAAAATTGAATGCTACATTTTGTAGAGAACAATACGAGGAACATGATGAAATTTTGTTTACCCAAAAATAAGTAAAAATAAAATATAAGGAAGCAAAATTCATTTAGGTTGGAAAACTAGCCCCGGTCTCCCCTACTGAATGACAAAAAGAATCGTCTTTTATTTATGCATGACCAAAGTAGGAGGAGTGTTATTAAAACACCAATAAATCATTGCTACTAACGAAGTTCGCACTGATGGCAATAGTCTGGAACAGATTATAAATATGTATTTCCTATTTTATCCAAATTTTATGTAAAATAGTAAATTATCGAGCCATAAATACAAAATTTTCTTTTCATTAGCAGAAAATATAATTGATGAAAGGTCACCACCTTCCCTATTTAAATATTTCAAAACTTTGTATGTTTCTGGCTTTAAAAGTGTGGTAAAATTTCCGTCTCCGTTTTGGTCTCCATCCGTCTCAGCAAAAACACAGCCAAATCCACCCAATCCTACAAAAGGTCCAAAAACTTCTCCACATCCGGGGAAAGTTAAAATCCCACAATCCTAACTCCCGTGTGAAGAAGAACCATCCTGAGAATCAATCCTTCACCAACCTAACACGGAAAGGCATCTAAGCAGACACCTGTTCAGACGCTTCCTGGCACCAACCAAACACACATCAACCAATACACGCGAGACGTAGTACATAAAACAGGCCGTAAAAAAATTTCGAACTTTTCCGAACTCCGCTTTAAGAGGTTTTCGAACTTTACCCTTCAGACATGCCCAAAATATAATGCAAGTTCAAGGAACTTTCTCCCCCTTGAAGAAGGATGAGGTAAGGAACCCTTTGAGGGGTCCTCCGTCCCAAGGTTGCGCAGCAGCAGGTAAGGGGGATGCTTTCTAAAACGGAAGGGAACTCTTAAAATAGGTCAAGACTGAGGAGGGTCCTTTCCTTTCGGTTTTGCCGGCCCTGAGAAGCTTTGGGATGGTTCCTGCACGTGTTTCCGAGTTATATCCGATGACTATGTGCAATGGGATTGCACCTGATGAAGATTTGGATCAGTGCAGACCACTTTTACTGGGGGTATCTTGAATTTGTTGGTTATTTAAGCTAGTAACTCGATAGGCACATTAAGGGTGAGCGCGCACGGGCGACTTTTGTCACGGTGACAAAGACAAAAACAACGTTGCTAAGGCTGTTGTTAGGGGCGGGACATATAAGCATCCAATAGAAGCATTCGCACATGACATCACTGGAGGATAAAAACAACGTTGCTAAGGCCGTTGTTAGGTAAAGTCATGTGATTGAAAATGCTCTATTGTTTTCTAATGATATTTTTGATACTAGTAATCCTGGTCGCCGTGACTTTAGTCGCTAGTGCGCGCCCAGCCTAAGGCTGGTGACTAAAGTCACGGCGACCAGGATTACTAGTATCAAAAATATCACTAGAAAACAATGGATCTCTATGAAGAAATTCTTGGCAATCGGCCAACTGTCACGTCGCCTAGTGCGTGCACTCTTCAATCACTCTTCAAGTGTTTCAATAGCCAAAGCAACAATTTTGTCTTTGTCACCGTGACAAAAGTCGCCCGTGCTCGCTCGCCCTAAGAGGCTTACCTATTCGTAAAATGCTGCCATAGGTAAAAAAAAATGTAATGTGCTTTTATACTTGATCTTGTTCAACAATTAATCTTTACAGTATATCTAAATCAGTTTAAATTTTAGTACCATCATTAAAAATGTAGTTGTTGAGGATTCTATTTTCAAACCCACGGTCATACAACCCGGAAGAATTATATTTATATATTGACTTCGGCCGTATAAGCTCTCGTCCTTTCATTCAAACACATTGTTTTGAATTTTCGTTAAATTTGTTTCTATTTAAAGTTTTATTTTAAGAGAAATTTTTACTAACTAGAAATATTGGTAATTTCCATATGGTAATAAAAAATAAAGAATAAGATGGTTTTAGTTGAAACAATACATGTTGGGAAATTTAATAATGCATATAAGTAAGCCATACAATATTTCTAAGGGGATCAATAGAGTTAAAATAAGTAATAAGTCTGACTTATGTAACAAAAATAAAGTTCTGTGCAACGATTATCTTATTTAAATTACATGAAAATGATATTTCTGTCATTGAAATTAATTTTTAAACTCAAATCTTTCTTCTATAAAAACAAATCACGTAAATAAATCCCTGTTCAAATAAAGATTTAGTCCCAACAACACCAAACGTGCAAAACTAAGGAATTATGGAGCCAACTTGACGCATTAAACAGATTAACTCCATAATTTTGTTTGCAAACACTGACCTTTGCACATCACATTAACAAAAGATCCAACATTAAATTCATTAGTATAATAATTCAATTCCACCTTCCCACCTCCGAGGCAAAAGAACAAAAGAAATTTATTTGATTTCCCTATCAAAACGCCTTTAAACAACCTTCCCTAAAACTCACTGATAAAAAACAATCCAGGGTAACTAATTTAATCAATTCATATAGTTTATCTCAATGAAAATAATCGGCTCTGGCACCCTCACAGTTTCACAAAAGTCTAAGAGTCCATTAAAAGCTTCGTTGTGGAGAAGGGAGTAATTTAGCATTTTTTTCTTCTCTGCCGAACATCTCCTCTTCTCCCACCGCCCGGCAAAGAATTAATTCTCAGTGTCAACAATACTGATGACTTAACGTAATAATCCCCGTAATTATAATATTGACATAAAGAATCTGTTACGAGTCTGTGGTCGGCTATTAGATTATTACATATTTTCTCGCCCGCTACAAAATGGCGAAAGAGAGAGGGAGAGAAAGAGAAAAAAGAGAAAGACTAGGGAGTAAAAGAGAGATAGAAGAGGGAAGAGATTTATTGAAAAAGCCTTTTCTCTCCGAGAGCGTGCCTAATTGTTTTGAAAATGGCTGGCGGAAACCTGTTGTTCCTTCGACTTCCACGTGGCTTAGCACTATTGTGAGAAAGAGTAGTTTTGGGGAAACTCCTTTTTTTTTTTTTTCGTTTTCCTTAAACTAGGCACGTTCTTTAAATTGTCTCTCATCGGCGTTCTTTTATTTTTCAGGCCGCCGGATTATACGCCCGTTTAAGGATGATTTCGTTAAGGAGTATCTCAATGACTGATTGGATCCCTAGGAGAGAGAGGTACGTGTTTTGGTCTTGTCTTTTTGGCTTCAATTAGGTGATGTTTGTTTTAAGTGAAGTGATTATTATGTCCGGCTGGGTTAGGGGTTTGTTTGTTCAGTTTGTCGCTTTTATTGAAATTATTTTCGAGAATGAAAACTGTATGGGATGTTTACGAAAAAGTGAAAAGAACATTATTTGTGTTTGGTGTCAATATATAGATCTATAGATTCTAGTAAGCTGGCAAAATTATTGCAGATTTTTCCTTTATATGACCATATTGTTACAAACATTAACTAGTATTTGTGTTTGGTATTAATAGATAGAGTTATGGATTCTAGTATGCTGAAAATATTTTGTAGACATTTTAGAAGCTGTTAAATCTATAAATATTTGTTTCATTTTCCATTATAGTGAATATTATTAAAAAACGTAAACATTAGCCTTAGTTATTCTGATTAGTAAGATGATTTAGGTGATTTCTTTTAAAGTCTAATTCGTTCAGGCCCATAACTATACTTTTAAAAAAAAAAAAACATTTTATATTTTGTAGTATTTTAACATACTTAAAGACATTTTGGGTGAAGAGAACCGAAGAGAACCACTCCTTGCACGCCGCATAATTTTCAAGGTAAAAATCAGGATACACACCGTTAAAATTTCGAGGGAACTTTGTGCGAGTTTACATATATTTTTTTTAAGATCTATTTCGAATTAATTTTCACATTATTGTGAATAAAAAAATTAATCAAAAGAGCATTGCAGGTTTTAAGGGGACACATATTGTGGTAATAAAAGAAGCACATTTTCTTCCCTTCTTATACAGGAATTTAGTAGTTTCTAATTTTATCATTTAGTACAACGGAATATTCAAAAGTTTTACCCAAAATATGGAAAAATACGATATTTTTAGCTGATGTAATAAAAATATAGTTACACAAATAATTACTCGTTATGGGTGATATGTATTTTAATTTTATGATATATTTTACCCCCTTCTATACCCTCTTAATTCTATGGACAAATTTAAGATCGTTAATTCCTCTAGTTTACGCTTTGACTTGATTCATATGGTTTTTTAATGCAATCAAACCTGTTTGTGTGAGGTAAAGCAACCACATAAAGAAAATTGCATAAAAAGTACAGTACAAGTAAAAATTTTTTAGAGAATCAAATATTACACACAATATTATTACTAAAACGTACTATTTTGGTATTTATTTTGAACTTACCTTCACATCCCTACATAATGATCACCTGTGTACAATCTTTTCTTAATATAGAATTTTTACGTCGTACGTACTCATCTGCCACCGACCCTTAGGAGGTCACTGCAATCAAAGAAAAGCAATCGCCTTTTGAAACTTTTATGATGATTTTTAGATGAATCCATGTCATAAGGCAGAAAGATCAACGAGAAACGTTATTGTAAGAGCGTAGAAAACTACGGAGATTCATTCAAAACAGGAACAGTTACCTACCTTAAGAAGTAAAGAATTGCATTGCCTAAGAAATGCTTTCTATGAAGAATTGTGTTTATTTATTAATGCCGTCTTCATATCTCTGCAACAACTGAAACACAATTTTCACTGCCGCAAATCTTCTCACATAAATTTTACCATAAGGATTCCCATCGATTGCTGTGGCTTTTAGCATATATTCCACCATAAAACCCACCATTATAGCATCAAAAGACGATTGGTTTAGTTTGAATGCAGTGACCACCTGGTAGGCGGCAGAAATATACGACATTGAATTTCTAAATGTGTAAAACATGTACTAAAACTTAAAATGAAGGTGATCATTGTGTGTGGATGTGAAAGAAAAATCACAAAGTAAGTGTCAAAATAGATTGTTTCATTAAATATTTCGTGTTAATTACTTCGTGTAAATATTTCGTACACTGCAAACGCTTCATACAGTAAATAAAAACATTATGAACACAGTTATAATATCGGGGTTTTGTCCTCAAATTAACAAAACTTTCGTTGTGCTGTAGAAAACATTAACAACTTATTGGATTGTGATAGTGTTTTGAATATGTTTGAAAAGTGTTAAAAATGTGTTCTATCCAGAAATGTGCTGTTCTAAAATACGTTTAGAATTTAAAAGTGTGCTTAAATTTGAATAGATGCACTATATAAGAACACATTTTCGGCCTCTGTAATTTTTTTAGCAACACCTTTACAACATTATATTTTTCTCACACAACACAATCGCAACATCATCAAAACACAATCAAAACGCTTTTGATCAGAAGTGTTTACTAAGCGTTGCAAAAGTGTTCAACGAATTCACCCAGTGTATTTTCTACACCAAAAAAGGGTCTTACATTCTGATCAACCCTCCTATTTTCTTGTATCTGTACTATCAATATTCACAAGCAAGCGCCACAAGTTAGTTCGGTTATGGCGTAACTTCACCGCCATAAGGTCTCTAAAATTCACGCCGAAAGTAAACTCTAGTCGCATAAGCTAACCCCAACCAACTACAACTATTACGTGAGATTGCATTTTAAATTCCTCAATATGCTTTATTCGTACCGAAGACTCTCACACAAAACAAGTGTAATTATACGCTCGGAATAATTTATATTTATATTGAATTAAAGAGTCGAGTGCAGTTGCCCCCTGAGCATGTCGCACAGTTGAGTTGATACTTAACATGATTCATGTCTCAGGTCACTAATGCTACTTAAATATGCAAATCTGGGCACTGATCACCAAGAGGTGGAAGTTTCAGTGGGATGAGTAATTCTACAAAGGGATCTGGGGCAGCATTTTCTGCTTTAATAAACAAAACTTTGTAGGTTAAAAGGAGAAGGATATAAGTTTATGCTGAAATGGGTCTCTTGGTTGATGAGGGAAAGTTACTAATTGTAATGCTTTTTGCGTACTTATTTTACTGAGGAAGTTAGAAATTGTAAGACTCCAAGGAAATAGAGAGGGATTTAAAATTAACCATTCTCAAATATATCAATTAACTATACCTAAAGTTTTTGACAGCTTAGATTTAAATTTATTAATTTTTCTAATTATTTTTTTAGTATCAGTACTTGAAGTAAAAAAACTATAGAAGTGTATTTTTTATTTATTAAGTTGTTACATATTGAGTAAATTGCGGAGCATATCTACACATGATGTCTCAACTACTAGAAAAAATACAAATATTTATTATTTAAATCCCTTTCAATTAAAGCTGTTGTGCTAATCACTTGAAAATATACTTTATTGAAAAGTTAGCTTTTTGCACGTTTTTGGATTATATTAATAATAAACTGAATCAAGAAGAGAGAGAGAGATAATGGGGATGATTGATCATACAAGGAATACTTTAGCCACCCCTTATTTCTCTACTGAAGGATAATTTTGCGTTCCAAAAAAGAGCGACCATGTTTATAGTTTTGCACATGAAATAAAGAAACACATACCTTGGTACCATAATCCAAAAAAAAATGTTTTCCTATAAACGTCGATGTTTTGACGTCTTCATTTCGACAAAAATGTTTTGACGTCTTACAATATTGTAGTGATTGTAATGGGAAACGAATTATCCCCTTTAATTTTGGGCGTTATGGTAATTCATAAACGCTGAAAAAAAGTTTTGTGCCAAATCTGTATGACTATCATTTAGATTTGAAATTCTTTTCTAAGGTTTGCTTTTTGTCACAGTTTTTCTCGTGGTGGTCGTAATGTATCTATTTTTTTTATTTCTTATCAATCCTATCTATTTTCCTATATTCAAACGATCGGTTTTTAAATCAAACTTTTGCTTTAAGCTGAAACTATATGGATTTAATTATTATACTTTAATTTATCATCACTTTTATTTTGAATAAAAGAAGACGAAATATTTAGGCGAAATCAGTTTGTTGAAGAGGATATTTTAATAATTTTTCAGTTTTCTTTGTTTCAAAGAGTTTTTATGTGAAAATATTCATTTTTATGACAAATTGTCAATTTCGATACGTGTTTCTATCAATTTCATTTTTAAAATTGGCGTTGTGAGATTAATATTTTCCACAAGGAAACTGATAATTATTTGTTCATCTACATAAATTTGTATATTAATTATTAGTTAATGTGTCTTGAGACTATGTTTTCATGAGGATGTTGAATTACAAAAGGTTCAGTAAATTCAGTAAAATTACATGCAAGTAAATAAATAAAGCAAATATAAGCCTGTTGTGCAAGCTACTAACAATCTTGAACTTTAAAAAATATTTTTCCTTTTTTAGCTCTTTTAAGATCAACATTTTGGAATTTCAAATTATAACATATGCAAATGCAATTGACATCTGATGTAATATTTTTCTAATAATTTGTCGTTTATGTGTTTATTTTGTTATTTTCTATGTAAGCTTTAAAAAGTTTTAAAATATTGTTTTAGTAGGCATGTTTCTTGTTGGCTCAAACATCTCACAAACCAATATAAAAGTTAAAATGAAAATCACTGTCAGTCAGTTCTGCAAAAAATATAAATTTTTCAAGTACAGTATTTTTATTTTCTGTAGGTATTTAAAAAAGTGATATTTAATGTAAGGCTCAAACATCCCTTATCATCTCTTCATCAAATTTTTAAAAATGTATGTTACTCCGCATTGCATGCTGTCACAAAAATAAGACATTTTTTTTAATTAGATGTTTAGGTTCTTAAGGTTTTTCACGTATACTTAGCAAAAAGGTTTTAAATTCCTGCATGGGATAAAGGTATAAAATTTTAGAATGCAATTTCTAAAAAACAAGATGTTTATTTTGTATGATGTTTGCTTTGTTGTGCTATGCTCACAAAAATGTAGATTTGACCGATTTAAGTTTAAAAGTTTGAAAACTATATGCAGGTAGATATTTTAATTAAACATCCTGTTAGACTTTATATCTTCAAGGTTATATTAATACATTAGAATATTTCAACGTTTGTAACAGGTCCAATGAAAGGTCATTTAAAGGTACATTTATATTTATTACACTCACTAAGAAAGGTTTTACAGGAAATTTTCTTAAATTATTCCGTTTCAAAACTTTATCGTATTTGTTCTAAAACAGTGAAAATAGCTCCACTTTCATCAGCTAATTAATAAGTTTGTTGCTTTTATATTTTTCAATTCAAAACTGTAATTTCCCCAATTATTGATTTTTAAAAGAAATTACAATATAAAAAAAGCCTTATTAGTACTACCCAGTGTTTGATAGGATGACAGAAATTCAATGTAAGAAGATACTTAAAATTATAATTAAAAATATGCACTATAGAGCATTTTCAATCACATGACTCGGACCTAACAACGGCCATAGCAACAGAAGTGTTACAGTTTTTTGCCCTACAGTGGTTAACAGCTACAGAAAATGACTAGCCGTGGAATTCTTCTATTGGAGCATTTGCAATCACGTGATCCCATACCTAAAAACCGCCTTAGCAACAGTTAAAAGCCCTACAGAAGATACACAGTTAAAAGAAAATAACCGGTTGTGACGTCACCTGAAAACACTCTATAAAATGTAATATGTAATTTCAAAAGTGTTATTCTACAATTTATATTCATCATAATAATAGGAATTACCAAACACTAGTTATTTAGCCTAAGAAGTTTAGGACAGAAAATGGGTAGATAGCTACCTAATTTAAGATGGATTTAAATTTCAGGATAAGCTCTCTATCATGTTGACAACAAAACCTGAAAATCTCCAAAAATCATCCACGGGTTCACTTATTCCAAAAAGACGGATTCAAGATGAATGTCAAGCGTTTTTAATCCATATCTCTGTCAAAAAATAAATATTTTTCAGCTCTATATAAAGAATTATAGTCTAAAATAATGTTGTTTTGATGTATGTTTAGTTTTTATGATAAAAATTTTAAATTAGGCTGAAAGGGGGGGGGAGTATTTTATTGATGCAAAACAGCAAAACTTGCACTGATGTTTGTTGGCTTTACCTTATGCTAGTTTAAAAAGATTTTACCCGAAAATCTACTATTTGTATGTGTGCATTATTTACTTATCTGTACTTTAGCACCACTTCACTAAAAATATCTCGCCCAATTTTAGGACTACTAAAAAGCATTTAAATATGTATTTTTTACGCATATTTTACCTTTATTGCTCAACAATATATATATATATATATATTTAAGCATTAGCATTTTTCATATTTTACTGAAATTTCAAAATTAATTGTTAATTTTGTATCTGGGTTCATCTTTGCAAAACTAATAGTTTTTAAAATTTTAGAAAAAAGTCTGAAAAGAATTAACTCATAATGAAACAGCAAAGCACTTTTAACCTTTCGTTTGAATAACCATTTCACTGTGTTTATGATAATCATGCATACTGTATCAACACTTCACTAAAAATCAAATACTTCGGTCAATTTTCACTGGATTTTGAAATACAAATTGAAGTATCCATGGTGGAGGACTACTAAAACATTCAAAATCAAAAGAGTTGTTATCAATAAGGCATTGTTATCAATACGGCATTGTTATCAATAAGGCATTGTTATCAATAAGGCATTGTTATTAATAAGGCATTGTTATCAATAAGGCAAAGCTGGAAAACAACAATCCAAGTTTTGCTGTTTGGCACCAATAAAATCCCTTCTAGCCTAATTTAAATACTTGTATCGTAAAAAAAACTAAACATTGTAGAATATAATTCGTTATACGGAACTGAAAATTATTTATACTATTTGCCTGGAATATGGAATAAAAGTGATTGGCGGTGTTTTGATCCATCTTGATTTGAATTTCAATCTAGTCTTAATTTTTTAACATTAAAATTCTAAATTACTCAGATTTTAATCGTATGTATAGATAGACATATCATACCTCATTAAATCTATTCAAATTAGAAATAATGAACAGTAAAAAGTACTAGGTTGGTTATTTAGTGTTTTATGTCTCAGGAACCATTTACGTCTTATTAAATCATCAAAGCAAAATTGACAAGATACTTTTTTATACTGTCTTCAAATTACCCATATTTTCTCAGTTTGCTGGTAGAAAATAATGACATTTCGTTTTGCCTAGTGATTTGATTTTTCTGAAATTTTTCTATTAATTTTATTAAATGCTTCCATTGATGGTTTAAAAAGAAATGAAAAACAGCAATAGATTAAAATTACCGTTGATTACTTTTTAATTGTGAAAATTTCTTTGATGGGTACCTAATCATGTTGTAGAGAAATATAACTAAAAAATATTATATGCTGTCGTACGTATCATTAAAATACATCGTCGTTTATCACAATAATATTAATCATTTCATATAAATAACATAAAAACTTTCAACACATTTATAAAAAAATGTGTACTAAACCAAAGAATATTTAGAATTTAGGTTTCCTCAATGCCATAAATAATAAATATCTAAAATTAATCCTAGTTTTAATAAAATAAGCTTTTATAAAAATGTTTCTTTTGAAGATAAATTAAATAATTTAAAATGTGTTATTATATCTCATTTATTTCTCAAGTATTCCATTTGTTCCATTTTAAAGAGGAATTATTCAAATTAGTTATAAAAATTTAATATATGTTAGTGAATCTCTTATATTATTTTGTCATATTTTAATAAAAATTTGTTTGTTCTAAAAGTAACTTAATTTAGTTTAATCTATGGAGATGGAGATATTATCATTTTGTTTTCTTGATAATGCAAAAATTAATGAATCAGAAAAAAATTGTAATTCATTACTCTTTCAACTATAAGTATTTTTTATTTAAAGGTGAAGATCTAATTCATGAAAATTTCCTGATTATAACTTTCCTGCTAGTAAAATTCCTGTCAGTAACTGTAGCATCATAGATTGTATTTAAAGATGTATGTTACGAATATATTAGGAATAACTAAATACGATAGAAAGTATGGACTATCTGTGTGTTAACATATTTTACTACTACACTCTCAATTCTTCATGGAGTTTTATTTTAGAAATATTAATACTAATTAGTTCTATGAACTTTTTTTGAGATTTTATACCTTATTTTACATTAAATTCAAGGTGAAATAAAAAAATAAAAAAAATAATAATAATAAGTTTAGATCACAAGACGTCTTATTTTTCATCTACAAAATTTACTGGAATATAATCGCCGACAAGTACATAGCCGTTCAGAAGTAACATACATTAAGATGTATTCACATTAACGAAACCCGATTCAAAAATGCCTATTAGCTACAGACACATCTAGAACGTGTACCAAGGTACAACACCTATGGTGTCCAAAGGTACAACATAAGGTGTTTAGGCATTCAAAGTAGTACTATAAAAGATAAAAGGATTGATATCTGGTGACTTCTAATATCAAATGTAAATAGTCAAAATCTCGATGATTAACCACATGTATCCCGTTCAATAATATCATTTAAAGGGAAGAAAAATGTTAATGTAGTGATTCACCAAAAGTAACTTTGAGCATCTGAAAATAGTAAATTTATTACATTTACTTAAAATTTTAATTTGCATCTGTTGACAAACAATATCAACCACCAATTAATTTTTCCGTTTATTTTCGAATTTTAAAATTAGGTGTCCAAAGGTACAACTGTCCTTAGGTACTACAACAGTCTCCCCTATGAATAAATGAAAACAGGTATGAAGGATCAGTGGATCTTGACATTATTAAGAAACTAATGAAAATGTGCATAAAAATAAATTATAAATGTTTAAAAATAAAACGATCCTGACATATGAACCTTACAACTTCCTTGATAACAAGGATGATGAAATTATAACTGCCAGAAATCTCTAAAATTTGTAATTTCATGGTAACTAAAAGTACTTATAGAGGGATTTTATTTTTTTTAAAATTCAACTTAACTGCTTTAAAATAATTTCTCTTTAAATAATCTAATGTTCTAATATCAATTGAATATACTTGGTAAATTCTCTTGCTTTTACATTTGAAAGACTAAAAACCATTAATTAGTTTTTAATTCAGGTTCTTAAAATGTAATCATAATAACTAGATAACTTAACGAAACAACGAGACATTTGAAACACGTAGAGCAGTTGTTGTACAGCAGAGTTATGCTACAGAAGAAATTGTTTAAATGTAATTAAAAAGTATCTTTATAAGTTTTTGATTTTCGAAATTAAAATTCCCTTTTATGCCTAAACATACTAAAAATAAAATAAGGATTTCAAAATACATTACAGTACATTTATTTTCTTCAAATGTTTGGTACTTCTCATTTCAATATTTTCATGCTTGAAAACATTGCAAATAATTATACTTTTAAAATTTATTGTAATCATTGTAATTGTATTGTATGTAGCATATCCGTTTTTAGAAATTTAGGTTAGGTATAACTTACCTTTAGTTATAAGACAGCACTTAACTATAAATCAGTATCCAACATAAGCTTTACAGAATGATATTGAGGTCACTTTTCTTTTTGTCAAAACATCAAACAAATGTACTGAAATGATCCACATATTCACAGTAGCAGTCTTCAAAAATAAAATTTTGAAACTTTGCAATATAACTTATTTATACTTCAATTTTAACTGTTTTTACATTCTTAAGTTACACAAATGATTTAAGGGGGTCTGGGACACAAAAATCGTCAGATTTTGAAAAATATTTTTTTTTTGCTCTTAAAAGTTAACCCAGTTTCTTCTGCTTAAAATGATGTTTGAATTATGTTTTTATCCTAAATAGAACCAGAGATACAATCCTTTATTGCCGGCTGCTTGACTTAATCTAGCATTCTACGTTCTACATTCAAATGCGTTTTTCTCTATTATGCATTTTTACACTGTTTCTATACTTTAAATTGATATATAAGTCAGGAACCGTTCAAGATAAAGACTTGAAATTTGAAACACATATATTTTGAACTCTTTTCTTTAATTTAGACTCGGCAAATTCGAAAATTTTGTTTACTTTTTAAAATACAAACTTTTAAAAAATTCACATGAAAATTTCAAGAATTTTTTACTTATTGCTCATATTTTTTAAGAATATTAATATTTCTTAAAATGCTGAGTCTAAATTAAAGATAATATGTTTCTGTTTGATTTGGTAAAAAAATTTTGTAAATTGATTGTTATAATATTTTGAGTTATATCAATTTTAAACTACCCCTCTTTTTCATGAATTTAAAATCTTTCAAAACATTTGAGACTTTACAATGAATTGGATGCTTAATCCTCAAGTAATTTATAAACAATGTCTCTTTTTGAGAGTTTTTAACTTTGAAAATATTGCTATGTAAATCATAATCATTATTTTCAGTAACATAATTAAAGCTCTAATACAAATAGTCATTTCTCAGATTTAGAAATTGAAGATATCTCAATTCAGAATTTTTCCCTAAAACTAGGAGAATGTGTGCGACAAAAAATATTAGATGAAATTATGAATTGTGGTGTGTTTTCCAATTTCTTTTCAGTATAATATATTACTTACAGAATCTCAATCTTAAGTTCACATTTTAATCCCAGTTTTAACATTAGTTTAGTCTTATGATTTGAATTAATAATTGGCATGTCCTTTATAGTAGAACATCAATCTCCTACACGAGTAACTAAAGACATTAAAATTTCTTCGTGCGTATATTAATGTTTTAAAACCCACATTAGGTGTATCGTTAATCCGGATTTCTTTATGTGGTAAAATCATTTATTTAAAAAAGAATAATTCATAAATTTAGTATTAATATCACCAGAAAAATTAGTGTTTCTTGAATTAATGAAGAATCTTAAACAATGAAGTAAAGCATGAAGTATTTTTATGAAGTAAAAACTATAACTATATGACTATAAAAACAAATAGGATAACAAACAACACATCTTTCAAGAGATAGGACGGTGTATAGGGGAAGGAGAATTCTACCGCCGCCATTTGTGTTTTGATAACGGTAAATCTCGGCATGATGAAGCGATCGAAGATTCGAGATGGCCCAATCGTAGGGGAAAGTAGTGTACCTCGGTCCTACACTGTTTTTAGCTTATTTTTCAGGTATATGGCAACACTAAATATGTAGTTTCCATCTTTACCACCAGAGCACTAAATTATTTCTAGAAAAGCCGACTATTTTGGAAGATATACGCTAAAAACTGATTTTATCCTTCAAAAATAAATTTTCTATCTTTGCTTTCAGCTATTGTTAAAAATATGAAGATTTGATTTTACAGTGATTTTAATATGTTATAATGGATTGTTTTAGCTATTATAATATGTGAAATTATTATAATGTCTATATGAAGCTAGGCGTAAAATCAACACGGTGGTTACACATTTTTCAGCAGATGATCAAGTTGTACCTTGGACCTAAAGAGAGCATTGTACTTTGGACTATCCAAAATACACTTAACTACCTTTAGTTACTAAATAAATCACTGTATTGACTTTTATTGCATTGATATTTTTATTTTAAAAGCAGGGTAGGATTTAATTTCATGACTAACACTAATTTTAAGTGAAATCTATAATATTTTATGACAAAAAACAATGCTTTAAAACTTTTATACTGAAAAGTTCCCCAACTAAATCTATAGGTAAGCTTATACATCTGGGTGGTTCAATGAGCACTTGTTCCTTGAGTTTTTCCACAAACATTTTATTAAGTTTAGAGGTGCAATTGAAGTTTTTTTACCTAGGTTCAAGGTACAACCCTCTTTGGGCCAAGGTACTACTCTTGATTAAATTATTCTTGAAGCAATTACTCTCATTACCATTACCACTAATAATTATACCATACACACGAACTCTTAAACATTGAGGATAATTATTGATGGTACAAGGAAGGTAAAATTTTTAGTTATAACCGAAAATCGTACCTCCCTTGAGCATTTTTAATTATTTTCTTAGCACTCACTTACTAGCAACTTGATTTAAAAAAAAAAGTATCAATCTGTTCTTACACAAAGATGGTTTCATATAGACATTTATAGAGTTTCGAGAATAAATGCTGGATGTTTATCCATTGAAAAATATAGAGATTTATATGTAATACAAATAAAAATAACAATAAATTAGTCTAAACAATTATTTTCTTAGTCAGATCCAAAAGGAGAATTAAAATGTTTAATTCTTGGACTTGAATATCTAAAACCAGCTTTTGTGTTTATACAGTCTTATGACAACAGTACAGTACAAAGTTTCAAATAATCATATAGATTGCATTGATATTCTTAATTATGTTCATTTTGCTGTTCCATGTAGACGTTTTAGAAATCATAGTTTATTTGTTAACGTTCTTGCTAAATCTAATGTCATTGAAAATTTTCACTTATACAACTTTTACAAATTATATAATGAGTTCTCGAAAGATTTAGATATTTTTAACATGAATTTTAATGTTTTTAAAGCTATTTGTCTTCAGATTTTTAAGTAATAGTATGCTTGTACTTTTCAGTGTATTTGTGTGTTTAGGTTTTCTCCACACTGTAATTGGATATTAATCTGATGTGGTGTGTGTATGTGTGTTTAAATAAATAAATAAATAAAATAAAAAATGACTGACAAGGGTTGGTTTCTAAACAAAACAAATATCTAAGTAATTCGCTTTAAGTTAAACAATAATATAATGTGATGTTTAGATAATTTTCAAAGGCCAATTCATAAAAATTTAAGCGGTTAAACAATTTTAGATTGTTCTTTAGGCCTTTCAGCATTTTATATATCCTTAACCCAAACTAAAACTATTCTACATCAATTAAACACTTACCCAAATAATAAATGCCGATGGAAAAATAAAATCCATAAACACCCCCTAAGAACATAACCTAACCCCCTAAGAAAAACACCCCTAATTCAAAAATTTTTATTTTTATTTATCGCTGCTTTTTTAATGGAAATAAAAATAAAACTAAGAAAGTATCGGTACCTCGTGACAAGCCTTATGACAATCCTTAAACTAATCGTTGAAAAACATTTTAACACTCCCCAGTAATTCAAGGATTTGAAAATGAATTATTTATATTTCATGAATAAAGTTGCATGATACCCTTCGAATACTAAGTTTCTTCTTAGCATGATTTTCAAACAGTTCTCTGTGCAATGCAATCTGGATACATTCATTGCATCATAAAAAAATTAGAAGTAATTTCTTCCCCGTCTAACACTATATATTCCTCGGACACCCTGCAACAAACTTTCCAGTTACTTGATATCAGCATTAATACCTAATTTAAATTCTAGATTCAAACACAAAAAGACCCTGCACTAACCCAGATATAAATAAGTAGAACACAACCTTGACAACTCTTAAGAAGTGAACGCCACATCGAATTCTTGCTTTGCAACGAGACTTAAAAATTTATACTTAAATTACACATCTCTGCTAACGGTCCCTGGCATATTCCCTTCGCACTTTAAATATTAAAAACGGCCCCGGCTAAAAATAAGAGCTTAAAAGACTTATCCCGCTATAAATCGAGTTAGACAGAGCCATGGAGTTTAGAGGGGGAGTTAATGTTTTTACAAATTACCCAAAATGCCCTATCGGCTTACACTCATTGCCAACCTCATTCTGAAAGTTGTAAGGGAAAATTAGATGATTTATCTTTCTTAAAACGCCTTCGAGGAGAGATATATTATTCGAGGGTTCGGGTTCTTTTTTTTTCCGCGGCGTCATTTTCATTAATTCTAAGCGTCGCCGATAAAGACGTATTTCCAAGAGTAGGGAGAGTAGAAGAAGGATAATGATAATAACAATAATGCGATAGAAGTAACGAGATGTAATGGGAAAGTGAAACAAAAGGAAGACCCATAAGTCGACCGGGCGATAAATTATCCTACACCTTGCCTCATAATAACAACTGGAGCGGCAAGCTCTCCCACCAGGAGAAATAAAAGCGATGAAATGAATGAGAAGGATAATAATAAAAAAAAATGAGGATAAAAAATGAGAAGGTAGGAGTGTCTCTCGGTTGATTCGCACACAGCAAAACACACGAGTCAAGCAGTTGCAAATGTCATTAGCAAGTTGGCTTCTCTGTGATGCTAAGCCGCTCAGGGGGCTGGTTAGAAAGTAAAAGCATCCTGCATGGAGGGCAGGGGGAGGGAGAGAAGAAAAAAAAACTTTTAAGATCGTCTGCGTCTTGGAAGGAAGGAGTGAAAGTGCCTTCTTCGGAGGGGGGAAGGAACGCGCGCGCCTCTTGTGGTTCTCGAGGGTTTCGGAGAGCCCCGGAGATTGTCAGAGAGAGAGAGAGAGAAAAAAAATCGATTCTTTTTCTTTAAATGATTTCAATGAGATCGTTTCGCCAATGAGCCCACTTCGTTATTTGCTCTGCAATTGAAGGTTTGGATGTTTCTGAGATCGGAAGTAAATTAGGGTTTCGGTGCATCCGATCTCGAGGAAAATACCTCTCTTGTAGGCTGGTGAGGGTTTTGTAGGGTGCTTAGGTAGGAAAATTAATTTTTATTGAGATATCAAAGACTGGATAAATAATTGTGAATTGTTCCTCTTCATACTGTCGGATTTTTAAAAGAGAGATATCGTGGTAGGTAATATACTTAATAATGGAATTAAGCATAACATCAAATCATTTCCTTTAACGAACAGAATGATAACAGCCCAATACTTGCAGATACTTTTACGAAACTAAAGTAATAATCTATTTTCAAAAGAGATTTTACTCTAAAGTAAAACTTAGAGAAACACAAAACTAAACTCTGACTCTCCTTAAACTCTGAGACTCGAAACTCCCTTTTGTGACAATGTGATACACATATCTTATCAAGACCAGAAAAAATTAATTTCACTATAAAATAATTCAACAAATAACCATTAATAAAATTTTAGTTGAGAGTATTTAATTATTGCTTCTACCTCATCAGTTTATTTTAAACTAAATAGTGTGCATCTCTAATATTAGCTCAGTGAGCTAAGATAATAGCATGAAATCTTCCCTAGAACATTACTTGAAAATTTGAATCATTCAATTTGGCGAGGGTACTATATTTAGTAGGAGCATTTTCATTCCAGTGAATTTATTTCACAAAGCTAATTATCGTTTACTCTAGAACTTAAACTGCACTAACTAAACTAATTTCGCCGGCACAGAAATTCTTTGTCCATTCAATCATCCTTGAATACGTAAGCAAACTTTAAGCTAAGAATACTTCAAAATGATTAGTAAAAAATATATAGAAGACATATTTTATGCTGCTACACAAATATTAGACGCAAATATCATTGTCATTTTCCCTCTACAATGTTTTCTGAAGCAGAAAAGGAAGCTTCAAACAAAATACCAATCTACAAAGAGTTGTTATTCAAAAAATAACGTCCCTCTAAAAGCTGTTCCTCATTCAAGTCTGGGACCCAATTATTCACCATCTGCATCTTGAAGTATCTAAAGTAGTCAATCAAGTAGTTGAACAGCTTCCATCAGCAAACGCTAGCTGAATCCCAAATAATCTCCAGTTCTTTTCAAAGTTCATTTAGTATAGATATGGGGTGTATGGTAACTTTTAGGCATCATAACTAGTTTCTTTCTGCTCCGGCTGTAGTGTGCAGTTTGGTGCAAACTCTTAAAGACGAAACATGAGGCTAATTAGAGTTACCCAGGAAATGGATATTTGCTAATTCAAGGAAATTTGTCAGCAAAAGTCCAATGCTTAATTGAATACCAAGGGAATAGGGAGTCTCAGATTGTTAATTAACTGAAGAAATTTTTGCTGAATTTTGCCGCGAATTCAAAACTGAAGTATGTCATTTATTCATTAAGAAATTAGTAATTTGTGAATTTAATATTCATTTTCTGATTGCTTGGGAATAAACTAATTTCATGAGTGTAAAATTCTTGCAATCTTTTAGCTGGTTTTACTAACGAAATTTCGGATGATGCTTACTTCGTCATTTCTGACAATAGAGCAAGAATATACAAATTAAATAAAATGAAGCGTAGAAATTTGCATTGAAATGTATATATCCGTTTCTATTCGATAATAGGATACCTAACCCTGATAGACTAACACAATTCGTAAGCTTAATTAACTCCTGCGACCATGAGACGTCTGTACTGTACCACCATTTTAAAAACAGTTGTTTAGGAGGTTCGGTGTACGTGTACACCGTCTGGATACTGATACTGGAAAGTATTTAAATATTTGATACTTAAAACTATGGATTTTATCATCAGTACCTTAGAATATCTTGAAAACTCTAAAGTCGTGGGTTATAAACTTAAAAGCACACTAAATGTATGCATGCATTTTTTGTATAAAGTGGAAGTATTGCTTCTATAATAAAGGTACCCAGTATTAGATAACTTGAGAAGTATTTGTACTTCTGCAGTAACATCTCATCCCTTCAACTTAGAAAAACAAGATTCAATATTAAAAATTCACATCCGTGTACTTAGTATTATACTGTAGTTAGTTACTGTAGTTACTTTTAAAAGTTCTAGGTTTCTATTCGAAGTCATTTTCTGAGCAGAAACTTAGACTAAAGAAAAATCGAAAGTCAACACAGCATAAAATCTTATTATGTGTTACGACTATTAGTTATAATAATGAATACATGCTATCAGAGACTGGTTCCTTCATTCTACAAATAATCTCGATCAAGTAGACTCAAATTACTTACTATGCTGTTAGCCACACAGTTTAAAACATCAAAGATTAAAAATACTGTATAAAATTACAAACCAACCGATTAAATTATACAGATATATTGATGGAAACAAAATTTTTGAATAAATATAGTTTAAAATAGCGTGGACATTTTTGGATTGATAAGTTTTGGATTGATTTTCCTGTACAAAACTTATTTCATCAAGTGATGACTTTTAGTCACACAGGCTTTAAAAGTCATAAGAATAAAGAAGCCCTTTAAAATCGAAGTTTTGGCAGACTCTCTGAAACAAGACAAAGTACAGCATAACTCTTCCATCCATTGTTAAGAATTAATGCGTCAAATATCCAAAAAGCCCACTTTGACAACTCTGAAGGTTCATGAACACCGCTGTAAAACCCACTCACTCTCACACACACAGAGGCGCGAAACACTCCGCCGCGATTTTGAATTTCAAATTCCGACACTCTTCTCGCCATGGCAAAAAAAAAATATGCAAACATTATTCTCCTTCAAAAAAACATACATATTGAAAATTACCACACTTTTTACCAGGCCCCTCGAGTGGATAAATAATATTTGTGAAAGAAAGAAAGAAAAAAAAGCTCCCAAACGAAATAAAAGCTGTTTTCTCTCCTTCGCACTCCTGAAGGATGTTCATAAGATGCTAATAACGTTTTGCTCACACACACACGGGTGTATATATCGATTCCTCACTCCGCTCGTATTAAAACTTGTTATAAATAGGTTCAATCTAGTTACCACGGCAAAGTACCAACGATTTTATCGACAGTTTTTATGGACTACAGTTTGTTTCTTTCCTGGGTCTTGCTTTGCATTTGGAGGAGAGCGAAACTTTTTTTTTATGGTTCCCAAGCCCCGGCGTTAAAAATTCTTCCCGCGGCCCGTATTTACTTTACTGTTCTCTCTCGTATTATAGAGCAGTTTTAAATGCTGACTTGATTTCGGGGAGGGTGCAATGTGATGGGGGTAATGCTGGTAAACGCCGCTCAGATCGCTGCTGAACTGTATATAGCTCAGCTGCTGAAGGAATTTTCAATCTCATCTGGCCTCCATATTTAATATTTTTCCTGTTTGCCTCTGTTGCTGTGAGAGAAAGAGAGAAAAGAAGTAACGTTTTTAAGGTTCAGAGAACGGTTGATGTTTCTACTTCGAAGGGATCTGGGTGTTTTAACACGTGGACGTGTGTCTGGATTTTATTTGTCTGTGAATTCGGAATGGGGCTTGTTTTTGTTGCTGGTATATTGCTTCTGAAGTTTGGGTAAAAGTTTTATTTGAGACAAGTTATTGTTGCAAATGATTGATGCGTACTTTTTCTAAATGGACTAGAAAACATAGTAAATTAAACTTATTTGTACTTTATCATCAGATAAAGTGAAATAATCAAAATGTTTTACAAAAGATTACATATAGGATTCTATGAATTGAGAAATATTGCCCAAGCAAGCATTTCCTTTGATTTTTAAGCATTTCCCGGTACTCGATTTTAACTTAGTATGTTGCCTAGCATTGAAACATTATTAAATTGGAGATATATCACCGAATAATATCAATTTCTTGAGGGTATCTTCATGTTTAAAAGATGAAAAAATTTTAAGACTTTCAGGGATTTAGACGAAATTATTACCAAAAAATAAAGCAGATTTGTTGATAAAGATACAGTAGCGCAAATTATTTCCGATTAATTTATTACTTTGACTTGAATTTTTAAGTATTCATGAATACTTAACTTATGCATAAGTTCAGGAGGATTTACAGAAATTTTTAAAATATGCTTACCAATTTTGTTTCAGTTTTATGTTTAAATAAATTAGTCCTCGGCATTGAAGTTTTATCTTAATTTACTCGTTTTAATTAAATTATAGGGTTATCACCAATTTATATTAAAACAACACATTGATAATGTGGGACTTTTATCCAGTGGTTAGCTACTTGTGTTTTATTCAGTTTTAATTTATCTTGAACAAATTTTCAAATTATACATACATGAGTGCTAAGATGCATACTCAAATATTTGTATGGAAATGTTATAAGTTAATTGCCTCCCATGTTCATATCATTTCCATCTCATAGAAACGTCCAAAACAGGCAATATTAGCTTTTACCAATTTGATACACACCCATAAAACAGCTGTATATATTTTGATACTAATATTCCGATATTAGTTTTGTAAGACCATTTAAAGAATACCTACGTCTGATGAAGAAAATTAAATAGACATTTATTTTCCAACAAAATTATTTTAAATTAAAAGCACTTATTTTTATCACAGGTACAAATACAACATCAAAATGAATCAATGAATACGAAATTTATACAGAAAAATTCACTGGTAAGTTGCATATTATTACTCATTTAAAAGAAAGCAGTTCTTGGAATATTTTAAGAAATTATCTTTTTTTTAATTACTTTTGCTTAAACAATATTTTTTGCAAATATTCCTTAATGAAAAGTTAACTTGCGATTTTCTAATTATTTGTATAGCTACAACTTTGTAATAAAAAGAGGAAATGGTTTAAATTTTGTTATTTTAGCATTCATAAAAATATAATGCAATAATACCAGTTTTTAATCTTCTAATTTTCAGAACTTTTTTCAATTCACTTGCTCTTTCTATATACCCATTAACCTTTTACTAATTTAAAATTCTTCTATTAGGAATCGATAATAATATCTTTGTAGCTTATAAAAATTACCCTACTGTAGTAAATTATACCTGTCTGTTGCAAAGTCTGTCTTTAACAAATGGAAAATAATGAACTTTCATTTCTCATTCTCAAAACCGGCATGTGCTGGTAACTCATTTCGAAGGAAATGTATCTTTTACTATTTCGAATTGTAAATAATGGTAGTAGCATCAATCTTTATATATGAAAGTATTTTGATCAGATGTTGAATAGAATCGAGGACATTTATTTTGTAAGAATCTTCATACTCTTCCTTCATTTTAAAATTTTACATCAAAGCAGTTCTCCAGAAAAGAACGGGCTTTTCATTTTTTAGTCATTTATTTAGAAAGTATAGTTAATATCAGTTTCACCAATTGGTTCTGAAAAATTTATCCTATTCAAGAGATTTGTGATATGAAAGATAAGGTTTACAAATAGATGCCTGTTATTCCTTTGAAAATCGGTAAACTCTTCAAGTTTGTTACTATACTTGTATACAATTTGATGAAAGCAATGTTTTCTATAATTAATTACTATTTAAAGCTATTTTAAATGCACATAAAATAAAAAATACTAGTTCCAAATTTTGGTTGGGGAATTTTTATTTTTAAATTTAAATTATTTTTCAAATAGGTAAAAAGGTGTGATTCTTTTATATGAAAGGCTTTAATTTTTTTATATATTAAAACATAGTTTTTAACTAAACATAATTAGAAACATCGGATTTACAGTGTTTATAAAAGTAAAAAATTACAGTTATTCTTAAAAACTTTGCGGGTGTTTTTTAAATGTATTAAGGACGGCACAGTAAGTCAGAATCAAGCTGGATTTCAGCCTTGAAATTGACCTGCTCAACCTTGATTATTACTAGAAATATAGTTGGACTGAACTTCGGTACTTGATGCACATCCAGATTTATTCCAGTTTGATTACTGGCTAGAATTCTGTTTGATCGAGTTGGAATATTTTCCTACTATCTCTCTCTTACTATCGATAGTAGGAAAGAGTGAGGAACATTGTATTAAAAAGTACATTTTTAAATATTACTCCCTATTTTGATAAGATAATGTAAAAAAATGACTGATATATGAATTGACAATATTCCTGAAATTTCGGTAAACCTTTGAATGCCTTTATCGAGAATTTCTAACCTGTATCATCATTAAAAAAATGAGAAAATCTCCTCAATAATATATTCAATACTATTGTACTATTTTTTGTGAAAGATTATTATCCCATTGTTTTCCATTCTAGGATTATAGAGGCTATACTCTGGGTTTATAATTCGAAAGCTTTATAAAAATTAAAATTGGTGCATTTTTTTAAAAAAAATTTCAAATTCCATGTAGATTTTAAGTTTCATAATGTGGCAGGATTTTATTTAGATATTTTTTTTTCTTACTTAACTCGTTAAAAGTGTTCCTAAGGGTTGCAGATAATGTCTTTTCCACCTCAGTAGAACTAACCTCCCTTTCTTGTTCCCTGTGGTATGTTTAAGCCCACGGCTATTTATTTTCACCTCAACATTTCGGAAATTGCGAAACAGAACCCATTGACAGATTGCAGTCTCCCTGCTCTCGCTCTTCCTTTCTATGCATTCCGAATTGGCATTCAGAGGGTTGTTCTGGCGAGAGAGAGAGAAAGAAGGGGAAAAAAACCGACGGTGGGCAAAGCTGAGAAAAATACACATCCCTCGCCTACAGTAGTAGATACAACAACCTACCCACAACAGAGGGGGCCCCACGCAAAAAGATATTGAATTATGCCGCATCCATGAAACAGAAACAAAACGATAACATTACATTCCGAAACGAGAAAAGAAGAAACCGGCAAAATATATCAATCATAAACAAAACGAAAAAAAAAATGGATGGAGGGGGAACAAAACACATATCGAACGTGCTCAGAACGGGGAATGAAAAAACAGAACTCACCCCGGTCCGAGGAACGCAAAATAAACAAAAAACAACAACAATAAAAAAAAACGTGGGGCAACAACAACAACAAAAAAAAACGTAAGGCGGATAGCGGCGGGTGAATCCCCTCCATTTTTCATGAGTGGCGTTGCCATGGAAACCCAGCGGTCACGCTCGCAGCGAGTCAAGGCTGAGGTCCACCCTCGAACGGCGGTCCGGCGGCCACCGACCAATAGCAGGCGGCCGTCTCTCCCCCCCTCCCCGCCCCGCGTCCTTTAATAAATCCATTGGAGGGGTGGGGGAGGGGGCAAAGCCTCCGGACGTCCATTCCTGGCTCCGCCCACGCCTCATTCCGGATTCCGCGCGACACGGAGGGGGGGGGGAAGGGAGGGGAGGGGGAGATATTGAAAGAGGGCCGGGGGCATTCGGAATAAGGGGCAGGGGGCGGGGGAGGGACGGAAAAAATTCGCCGTGCGTGGGGTAAAAAGCCCGGGGATGGAAGGATGCAGGGGAAATAGGGAAGAAAAAAAAGAAGGAAGGAAAGAAAGGAAGAGAAGCCCCGGATGCAGGACGTATATGGCTAGTGGAATGAATCTTATATTGGTTTTCCATTGCGATACACGCATAAAAAAATGTATGTATTTGGAATAGCAAAATATGATATGGTCGGTAGATAAGAATTTAAAGGGGGGAGGGCAGTGAGAGGAAATGACGACGTTACCCCCCCCCCTTAAAGTCCTTTTCCTGTTAAGTTTCTGTGGTTTAGCATTTCAGCCGTTTATTTGTTCGTGGAAATAATTGAGGGAATTTGAGGTGGGTGTTTGTTTTTTGCAGTTGCGGTATGCAAACTATTAAAAGGATGTAAAGCGTGGTTTTGTGGAATCGCTGTATAACAACGATGGTATTGGGTTTCGTGAAAGATTTGGCTGTGAATCTGATACCAAACTACGCATGTTTGTTTCGTAGAATTTTAAAAACAAAGAGCTAGCTTGAGATTTTAGACCTCCCTATCTGATTTCTAATTTCTGTTGAAACTTGTTGGAAAATTCTCAGAAGTCTGGAGATATAAGACTACTATTCGAGATTAAACTAATTTTTCTTTTATGTTTCTGATTTGATTAAAATGTAGGATATTTCATCTGTCTAAAATAATAAATAAGTCAGTTGAATATGATTCTCCACATCGTCAAAGATAATCTCCTGATTCCTTTTCTTTATGGTTACATTAATCTTCAGTAAATAGATGATTTTGCTTAAAATTCAGTAGATATTGTAAAAAGAAAAACCTCAGGTTATCACATTTCAAGAGTGTCCTATCTTATGTAAAACCTTTCATTAAAATAGAACTGGAATACATAATATGTTTTGTCGATATATTTACTTCTATCTGGTATAAAAAACTAATCTTATAAAATAAAAATATAATTTATAGGTAGATCTTACATGAATCCCTGTTTTGACCTCGATATTTTTAAGGCGAACAACCTCATGGATCTGATCTGATTCAGATCAGAGAGATAAGTAAGAAGAAGAAGAAGACATGAATTATACCAATTCATGAAAAATCTTGCCTCATAACTACTAATTAAAATTATTTAAATTTATTAATAAATGCATCTTCTAGAACTCCATTACATTATTTCGATCTAGAAATGTCAAACTTCAAAATTAATACTTTTAATCTACTTTCTATTTCGTCAAAGATTACAAAATGAGTAAAACAGAATATTATGGTACAATAATTGATTCAATTACCTCAAAAATATTTTAATTAGTAGTAAACGCAATATGAATAGATTTACCATCATTAAAAAAAATTTAATCATACAAATTTAGAACACATAAAATCATACTATCATTAAAGTGTTTTTACGCCTAATTTAAAGTTACATGGAATTTAACACGTTATTCAACAGCTACTAAAACTGATGTTACACATAAAATTTGCACTTGTTGTAAGAAACTTATATTTTCTTTAAAACTTCCATTACTAAATTTATTTGTATTAGAAAAGATTTAAAATACTTATTAACAATCAATTAGCAAATTAGTATATCATGTGATTATTTGTAATGAACTTTTTAAAGATAAAAACAAAAAAAAACTAGGATTTTTCGCTAAGATTTTAAGTATTTTTCAACATGCATCGTGTTACGCAAAAAGATACGTAATAAACATATTGGTCGTAAAAAAGTTACAAGAACTTAAGATTAATGAGAAAAAGTTTTCTGTAAATAAAACTACTTTTTGTTCTCAATTAAGAATGATTCTTCTAATTAAGCAAATTAATTCAGCTTAAAACTCATCGGCGATCCATCTTTTAATGAAATTCCAAGAAATGAACCCGTCATTTTTTATTCTCCTCCTCCACACCGACGATAAAAAAAAATCCAACTCACAATGACAACCCGAGCAGGAAAAAAAACCCGGTGGATTTCCAAAGAAAATAATTAAACAATTGAACAGAGCAAGGAGAAAAAGGAGAAAATCGAGAACAAAATAACGCCAAGGAGAAATAAAAAAAAGGCTCGTTGCTACTAAATTACTTTGTTGACTGTATTATTTGTTCGCAATCATGAGCGCATAAAGAAGAACGAAATAATAATAAAAAAAAGCAAATGAAAAAGGAGAAGAAGAAGAACTAGGAAGAGTTAAGAGAGACGAGAGTGACGATAACTGAAAAAGAGCACGGTAAACTTTATTGCCATTTACCAGAAAGTCTATGTCATGTTCTTTGTATTTATAAATACTGCTCATTGCATAGCTTTGCTCCTCTTTAATTCTTGCACCCTCGCCGTAGCAGGGGGTTTTCCTTGCTGCTCTTTTTTCTCTTCGCTCATTTACTGCCGGTTTCTTCGTTCGTTTTTCTTTTTTTAGGGGGGATGAGTTCCTCCTTTTCTTTTTTTTTTTTAGGGTTTTTAATGCCTCTCTCTTTAAAGCAGCGGAACAATTAATTTGTTAGTGACGTCATAAAAAGACGGAGAGCATACGGCTTGGAGGGGTTTTCCACAAACGCCGACAGTTTTGCTTCGAAATTGGGTCTTAAAAGGGGTTTTTTTTCGCCTTTAGCCTTAACCGATTTAAGGGAGATTCCACTTTAATCCCGTCTAATTTTTGCTTCATTGGCTACCGAATACTCTTCCCAGTTTGATTCTGTTTTTTATGATTTGAGAAATTTTACGATTTATGTGTTTATTTGATTCAGATTAAATCAAACGTACAGTTCATTGGTATTTTTTAAAAAAGGTAGTTGGCACTTTTATAAACTATAGCTGATTATTTTTCTTCAAAACATACAGTAAATTGTTTTAACATAAATTTATTATGGAGAAAACTAAATATATTTAAGGTAAAATGCTTTGGTAAGTAAGGCGATATCTTTTTTTAGAAATTGTTCACTAAATTGACTGTGCAATATGCTTTTGCTATAAAATCAGAAGAAAAAATTAAAAAATGTTATTTAATCCTTGTAAAAAACCCAAAAGTTGAGTTAAGCCTTTTTTATTGAGTTGTTTTGGTCATTTCTCAAGGGTCATTTCTTGGTCAAGAATTCTACTTAAGGAAAAGGAAATATACTACAGAAGAAAAAGTTCCCCAAAGCAAGCTTGTTACAAATATACACCGTATATTCCTTTTCACTAATCTAAAAAAACTGAGAATATCTATGTATAAACATGCTCATACATGAAGTGAAGGTCTTTCACAAACTTTAAAGAATATAATAATTTTATTCATGAATATAATTGTTAATTTATAAGAAATAAATTAATTTTAAACTATCATTTTAAAATTAAAGTGTTTTTAAATAAAAATTTTCATCTATTTTTTGTATAGTATACTACACTACAATCACTTATGGAATAGTTTACAAAAATTAGGTATCATAAATAAAACTAATCAATAGGAATGATAAAAAAAAATAGTTCATCATTGGTTTCTATTTCAATTCGTTCAAAAAGCATAATATTAATTGGTATAAAGTTTTGCACGAATTTTTTCATCATTTCTATCTTTGGGTACCACCTGTTCTGAGAAACTTAATTTTAAAATAAAATAAACTATTATGTTTGTTAATGAATATTTTTTTAAAATTTTAAATTTTTTAAAGCTAAAGTTCCACTCAAAGGAAATATAGTATCCCGTGGGAGTTATACCAGCAATTTTATATTGGGTAAAAATTGCCAAGAGTATGAAATAATTATGTATTACATACTTGTATTTCCCTATTTATACAATTATTTTTCAAGCTTCAACGCCATTTATGACGAATATAAATTTCTCTTATTTTTTTAAATGTATTAAATTTTAGTTTAAAAGTCATTTAAGAATAATCAAAATGATTTTGAACAAGTGCTGTAGGCAACAAAACATAACAAAACAATACATTTGGGCTACTTTGCATTGTAAGAGCTACTGCAGAAAAAGTAGTTCTACAGGCACAAGACATAGAGGGAAAAAAAGCATTCAGGAAATTTCTTATCAGTAGGCAATTTTTGACACACATGATTGATACTTCATTTGTCAATGCCAGGCCTTTATTTAAAATAAAATTTTGAATTAAATTTAATTTAAAATTTTAAAATTTTATTTTTTTTTTCAATAATGAAAATTTTATTTATGTCCTTACATAAATTACCTAATACACAGTTAATCCTTGCACTGATTTATAAATTCATTTTCAAGAACTCGTTCTGGAGATTGGTTTTAGAAAAAACTAATGAGCATTGAATATATTTTTCAAATTTCAGACTGTGAAGAAACGTAAACCAATTCAACTTTTGCAGGAATGTTTATGTTTAATGTGATCATTGGTCATACAATATGAACCAAGACATTTTATAAATCTCTAAATTTAAAAACATTTATCAAACATCTAAAATTGTTTTTGCTCAGATCACAGACTTATGGTAAATATAAATAAGACAAAAGTAATGATATTCAGAAAGGGAGGTAAACTATCGAAACATGACAAATTCTATTACAAAAATAGCAAACTGGAAATTGTAAGCAACTACATTTATCTAGGTGTCCCTTTTTCTTCTTCGGGGTCTTTTTCTACAGCGAAGAAACATTTCAGTGCTAAAGCTCTTTCTGCCATTCATGCAATGTGGCCCATTGTAACAGGAGCAAAGATCAATTCTCCAGGTAGCTGGTTCAGAATTTTTAATTCCCTTGTATTATCGGTTCTCAGTTATGGCAGTCCTGTCTGGTCTATTTCCTATATCAGTGAGTTAGAACATATCCAGAACTTCTTTATTAAAAAAATTATTCAATCTTTCAAAATATACTCCAGGTTATATTCTCAGACTTGAACTGGGTCAAACTAATATTTCCATTATATTCATAAAATTAATTTTGAGATTCTGGATTAGAATATTAGAGATGGATGACCGTAGGTTTACCAAAATTGCATACAAACATTGTTTTTATGGCCGTTCGAGCCCAATAAAATTTAATTGGACTTTAAAAATTAAATCTATAATCGAAAGCTCCGGCTTTTCTTATGTTTGGCTATCACAAGATCCCGAAGTTGCAATGAAGTTTCTGCCCCAAATCCTTCTAAGCTACATTGATCAATACAAACAGTTAGATATGATAAGTATGGAAAAAAGTCAACATTACCCTCACTATAAATTTATAAAACTAACCCCTTTCATAGAAGACTATATTACCTCAAGAATTGATGTTTTAATGAAGAGAATTCTTTTCCAACTGAGATTAAATCAGGAGACCATTTTTTTCGAGGGAAAACTCTTTAAAATAAACCCCAAAGGCAAATGCAAATATTGTAATATGGATGAACCAGAATCATGGGAACACGTATTTTTATATTGTCCTATGTATTGTTTTTACAGATTAAAGTATCTTTCCCCTTTTAGTGGGTATCAAAATAACTTTAATGGTTTCCTCACTTACAATCATAAGATTTTTTTTGCAATAGTAAATTTTATTAAATCAGCTCAAAAGTTGAACCAGTTCCTGTTGGCAAATTGTTCTTTAGACTCCTGAGGTTTTTTTTTCTCTTTTTTTGGTAATTGTATTTTGGTTCTATTTATTCTATTTATATGCTTTGTTTTTGTCTTGCATTTATTTGTATGCTCTGATATTTTTGTATTTTGGTGTATGGGCCAGCTGGCCTTTTTTGCCAATAAACTATTATTATTATTATAACATCTAAAATTGTTCTTAATTTATCGCATAGAGTCGAGAGGTGTTAAGTTATATAGTATAATATAATTTTGTACATAATTTTCAGTATATAATCATTCCACGTCAATTACCTAATACGAAATAATAATAGAACAATAATGAGAATGTAATTTATGTTACATTAAGTACCTAAAACACCGTTATTCCCTGCATTGATTTATCAATTTATTTGCAAAAATATGGTTCTTTATTATCTTGGGTTTCTTTACGGTTACAATTAAATTTATCCCACGTTTATTTCCTCAACATTTTTGTGATTCTTGGCATTGAAGGATAAAGGGATCTTACTTTGTT
Source organism: Tetragnatha montana (assembly GCA_963680715.1). Lineage (NCBI taxonomy): Eukaryota > Metazoa > Arthropoda > Arachnida > Araneae > Tetragnathidae > Tetragnatha > Tetragnatha montana. Next base: position 36,143,053 of record OY796685.1, read on the forward strand.
TATACTCGCAGTATTTCTCTCGGAAAAAAAAGGAATGAAATATATATGAAACTCGAGACCTCACGCATAGAAGTTTTATTAGACCTTCGAAATTCGCTTCACAATATTTGCCATATTTACACATCCAAACTTCTCAATCTCCACCCTCTCCCGAAATAACACACCATCGAAGAAAACCCCCTGCAGGATCAACTTCTCTGAAAGGCGCGTTCCTACCCCTCAGGAAAACGTAAACCTCAACAAGCAAAGTCCATTGATATTTCAACTACGACATGTGAAAGAACCCTCCATATACGCCCTGAAAAAGAGAAGATCTCCTCTTGCTGTTGGAGTTCCATCTTATCCTGCTGGAAGTAATAAAAAAAAACGCTCGCTACGGCCATTTTATTCTAGTGCTGTAAAGCCAACAATGGAGCAGTTTTTCTTAATAAGACGGGCGGCGGGCAAAAGACTATCTCCTTCCTTCCCCCACCCCTTTACGCGGGTCATGCAAAATCCCTCTCTATATGCAGCGGAATAACAAGCAATAACTATTTGATGATGCTGTTGGTGCTGTTTACATATTTTTTGGGGGGAGGGCTTTGCCGTGGATCTGGCAGCGGTCGGACAAATGAATTGAGCCGGGATGGAGCTGGAGAAGTAGTCGGTGAGATTGGCGGATGAAGGGGTTGTCGAGGGAAAAAGTGGTTTGGTAACATGATGTGGTAACAGGCTAGCTACAATTCCTTTATCGAAGTATCGGCTACTGAGATGTGATCATGTGTGTAAAGCCTCTTTTTTAAAATGTTGTTATTTCTAAGAAATGAAAAAAAATTTTGAAACATTTGTTATGGGATTTTTGAGTGTTCAAGTTTAGATATTTTACAGGAGAACCTTTATTGGGGCATATTGCATAGTTGGAATTGAAAAATATAATGCGTAATCTCTCAATTTAAATACCAAATTGAGAGGTAATTTAGTTTCTCAGTTTCCTATTAATTCATAAGTTTTAATAAAGTGAATTAGATTTTCTAAATTACAATTCACTTTTTTTCAATATACATAAAATTATGTACTTACTGTCCTGTTGAACAAGTTGTGACGTTCTAAATGGTGCCAAACAGAGATCCTTCAAAGTGCATCTCTGATACAGACTGCAAGAAAATGATACCTTATTTTTTTTAAATAATACTCGTATGTTATTAATAAAAAATGTAAAGCTATCTGTAAGATAACCAATTAAGATAGAAGTATTATAGAAAGTAAATTAGAAAATAATGACTTATACATCATTACTACATCATTTAAAAAATTAAAAAATACCGAAATGCAGAAGTAAATGGAATGTAAATTGTACCAATTTTAATAAATATTTTTAAGAGTTCTCAGGAAACAATCTAAAACGGATAGTTTAACTCATCAAATGCTTTCGAATAGCGATTGAAGAAATCATTAAAGTTAGTATAATAAAAATAATATAATTTAAAACTCGTATGAATAAATAGTTCTAATAGCTTTCAAAATATAAAAATATTCCGAATGTTTTATTTTTAAAAATGAAATTCGGTGTATTTTATCAAACTTTGAACAGAACAGAACATTTATTTAGTCAAAAGATATTGCATTCATACAAGAACAAAAATGTTAAATAAAATGTAAAGAAATGCAAAGAAATGGGAAGACAATGTTTAAAAGGCACCAAAAGAGCAAGGGGCTCGTCCATGGTACCTAAATGTGGACACTATTTTGTGGCAACGAAGATGCGTTAACTCCATTTTACCATAGCTCTTTTTTCGATAAATAAAGAATTAGCAAGGTATTTCTACCCCAGGTGACAAACATATATTTTTTTCCTTTTTATATGTGACAACTTATTTATGCAAATGGAATTCTACAAGAGGCCTGTTTTATAAAAATTTAGAATTAGAATTTGAATGATTTTGGCACATTATTTGTACCTATATCTCACATCGTAAATTCTATAATAGATTTAAAATCATGAACACAGCATGTTTTGCTGAAGTTTGTGGCCTTTTAAGCAAAAATGCCGCAATCACCTTAAAAGCCTGGTGATCATTCACAGCTCACGAATTTCAAATACATTATCATCACAATAAAAAATAAATAAACATAAATCACGCTTACAAAACGTCACCAAAACCTGCCATCGGCACCATCGGGTCCAAACAAATCCAAATCCAACCCCACCTAACACTCACATAAAAATTCCAACACCCCCTCAAGAAACGGACTTGGCACGCTTTTCCTCCCAAAAAAGCCACGGATTACGGGGGGGGGCCTGTTTTGATTTGCATTGTTACCCTCCGAAAGGGCCATCGACTGAAAAACACCAGCTTTAGGGATACCTCACTCCTACAAATTGTTTAGCATATGGGCGAGATGCGTGTTATGGATATTCCGAAGAAAAATACGCACCCCCCTCTTTTATAAAACAAGATTCCGGCCCTTCATATGCACTCCCCGGTGAGACCCTGGCAGAGTTATTTCAGTAAGCCAAATTCTTCCCTCTCAAAAAAAGGGTGGCAAATTGTGTGTTTTCTTTTGTGAGCCCATCCCCATAGAGACCTGTTCGTGTTTACACGGCCGAAAGTAATATGTTCTTCAGTTTATTGCAGTTTTCATATTTTCGTGGGTGTGGGATTATGTAAAATAATGGAAAGCCCTTTTGAAGCGTTGTCATTGGAATGACAAAAGGTCAAGTCTAAGGGTGACATCGTATTGCGACATGTGTAAGCCCATCGTGTTAGATTGCCTCATATATTGCGGGTGTAGGGTGTTTTTTGGATAGCAGGCTACCACACTCGAGCTGTCTCATTTTCAGTTTGCTTATATGACACGAGAGTGGTTCATTTTGCTTCCGGTATCGTCTTTGGATTGTTGGTTATTTTTAGGGTGCGTTTGTTAGGTTATGAGAAATGACGTATGCCGAGAAAGGAATCTTCATCAAAACGGGATGAAAGAATATTTACATTGGTTTGAAATATCTATGGGAAAAGGCAATATTTATTGTTTTAAGAGACAGCAAACTACATACATAGTGTTTATAATATAGTACTTCAGAAAAAATAAGTACTGAATTGTAATTGAGAAATAATTTGATTACTCATTGTGTAGATTTTTAATAATTCTTGTCTGCGGTCTAAGTTTCTGTTTAGGATGGAATTTATTATCAAACGCTGGTTTTAAAATGAAAATAGTCTTAGGGTACATTATACCAATCCTTATTTTTTTAAATGGAAGAAGTAGGGTGTTATAAACGGTTAAGAACGAATACTACATAGGATATCACACCTTAAATACTTCATATTCAATGGCTAGTACTATTTTACACCTTTTAATGTATCTGGTTCATGAATTGCAAGAAAATGTAATGATTGAAATGATTTGCTGTAGTAGGGGCGTTAATTTTTTCTTTCAAGTGAAGTAAAAATATTATTATACGTTCATTTTAATTTATCATTTAGTAATTTGTTTCTTCTTTTTTTAAACTACATATTAAAAGGAAAGGAGAAACACAGATTTTTTACAGAGAATTCTATGGATGAAACCGCATTTATAATGATGTAGCTTTTCGAAATAAAACCAGTCATAATGGGAATAGGAAGCCGGCCCAAGTAAAGCTCTTAAAGTAAATGTTTCCCAGTTACATTTTATTCGTGGGAAAAAACTACATCTGTTAAAACTACGTAACATTTTACTACCATATAACATCTTTTACATCTTCATCAAAGGTATCATAGTTTTTTAAAATATTTGCAATAGGTTTTTTTATAAAGGTATTTTATTATTTTACTCCTCGCAATCATTTTAGATTTAAAACATAAAACTCGATTTGAATTCTCTTAGACACTTCTTGATTCTACTTCTTACTAATAATCTAAGGAACGAACGTGATTGTCAGTCCACGATTTCATTCAATCTTTCATTTAACACTCGATCGAACCTTTCCGATTCTCCAAAACTTTCATGAAACAGATCCTAGATTGGCAATCCAGGTCCTATAAACCCCAATCCCAGCCTTCCATCAAATCAGACATCACCCAAAACGACACCGATCGGGCAGCCCTCCACACATATAAACTTTGCCCGGATGTTTCACAACCTTTCGACCCACTAAATATATAACCCCGCTCGCCCATATAAGGAATATGGGGAATGATTGAAAAAGTTGCATATTCCGCGCGCTGCATGTGAGGTCCGGATTTAAACCGTCCCATCAGAAGAAGAGGCATTTATTTTACTCCTAAGATTCCGGAAAATTGGAAAAGAAGACAAGGTGATATGTGCAGAGGCCAATTCGGCTCGGCTTCTGGAGTGAAAAATTGAGGATTGCGCCAACTGCACACCCCCTTTCCTTTCTTCTTAAAAAGTGATGGTTCCCTATACCAGGCCTTTCTTCTAAGACATTCCTGTTGGGGAATTATATATAAGGTCCACTCCCCTCCCTCTCGAGGGAGGAGGAGAACCCCCCCCCCTTCCTCCCGATCTTCCATTATTCCAAAGTCCAGTAAATCGCCAAGGGAGAAGCGAAAAGGGCGCCAAAAAAGAAAAAAATACAACAAGAAATATACGATTGCGTCTTCGGGAATACGGTCTAATCAATTACAGTCCCCGATTGCAGTTGAAAGAGTACGGTGAGAAGAAGAGGGAGGTAAGAAAGGAAAAGAAGGAGGGCCGGAATCCTTTCCCTTCTTCTTTCTTCTTTCCATTCAGTCACTTTCGTTTTCTTCGACAGGGGAGAGGAAAAAATCGTGATTTTCGCGAAATGAGGGCGACTGTGTGTGTGTGGAAAGAAGGAGTCACAGGCGACGGGGATGAGGAAGGAGGACTAATAATAAAATAAAGAAAATTTCTTGGAGGAATCGAAAGCATTGTATGGTTCTTTCATTTCTTCAATTCTTGGGTTTTTTCCCTCGTATTTAAGGGGTGATGTGATTTCTAGTTTCGGGGGTTTCAGATTTGCTTTTGTTTTGGGAGAGAGAGAGAAATATGGGAAATTAATTATATTTCGGATACGCTTCGCTCCGATGAACCACGCGTTTATTGATGAATTAGGGAGGAGGTCTTTTTGCGTTTCAATTTCTCTGTTTCGTCATCGCCATCATCAGAATGAGAGGTAGTTTGAGGGGAATCTCTGAAGGTTTGGATTGTGTAAATAAGAGATGGGGATATCTTCCTTCAGATTGAAATACCGATGAATTTGTGCTGTAGGATAAGAAGGATATCGAAAGTGGAAGGAAATAAAGCTTTGATAAGTCTGGTATCTCAACCAGCATTTTCAAGTGAAATAAATGAATTTAGGTAAGACATATTTGAAATATTTCGCATATAAACTTTGAATTCATATAAATTAAAATACGTTCATCTTTAGAAGTGGTTACTATGCACCCTAAAATTATATTATAAATATTTAAATTAGTATCTTTATAAAGAAGACATTCAAAATTATACTTGAATCGCAGCGCATTTTCAATTAATAGGATACCGCCCTTTACATTTTCATTATATCAGTTCCACCTCTGGTATTGGAGTTGAACGCATTTAAAATTATACTTGAATTGCAGCAAATTTTTAATTAATACATACTACCCATTATATTTTCATTAGACCAGTTCCACCTCTGGTATTGGAGTTGAACACATTCAAAGTAATATTTGAATTACAATACATGCAACCCTTCTGGATGTTTTAATGGAACATCAGATAGGGGCAAATCCGACAGAGATCTTCAGTAATAGTATCAGAAACACCCCTATTTATGGAAACGCATCAAATATTTGTCCGTAATCAGCGCAGAACCGAAAAAGATCCGCGCTCCTCATTTCTTTAATTATACCAAACCCCATCCCAAGCCAGACCCTATCTGCCCCAGAAAATGCCCGGTCCTGGCTTTACCCCAATAGCACCACCCGCACCTTTACCTAACGCATTTATCTACGGTTCGCAGGAGCCTGGCCACCATCCAAAGCATTTCTTGCCCGAGCGATTAGCGCCCAAGTGATTGCCATTATCACAGCAGCGCTGACACTTTTCTGCCTGGAAGCGCCGCCAGAGGGCGCCCCCGGCATCCTCGACCTTGGAGGAACAACTCAACTCAATTAAACGACGTTAACACAAAAACACACCCTGGCTCATTAAATGCGAGGCAGAGAAGCCGGCTTTCAAATTCTCCTCGACTGTGATTTTATTAGGTCGGTTTGCTGTTGGTGCTTTCTTTTTTTTTTTATCTCTCGGTGTTTGTTTCCACCTGGTTTTCGCTCTTGCTTTACCCGTCTGGTTTAATATTTTTTCCGGTGATTAGGCTAATTTAAGAGCCGGCCGAATCTGTCGGATGTTTATTAGGTATTTAGTGCTCACTCGCGCTTTTGGGAGAATGGGAATTTTTTAGCAGTTTCGGAGGCGTTTTTTGGCGTGGACTCTCGGGAGTTTTTGACTTTTTTATGACGGGGGATCGCTTACAGTGTTTATCCGCTGTTTGACTCTTTTTTTTTTTAAAGCGTTGTAATTTCTTGTTCCAGTTCTTCTCTAAATGAGGTTTTTTCGGTGGGTTTTTCACTTGGTTACGGTTCTCTGGTTTTCTCAAAAACCTTATGGTTTGAATCGCGTTTCTTATTACGTTCGTAAAAACGAGTGGCTTCTGGGAAAAGAAAACCGAATGCCATTTTCTTAATGAATTCTATCACGCTTATTTCTGTTTATCGCAATAAACTGCAGTTGAAACAATTCGAGCCGCAGTATGAATTTTAAAAACCCGTCCGCTTAAAAAAAAATGTTTTTTTGCTAACTAACTGTTTCAGGAAAGCAATTACAAAAAGGACTCCTAGTTTTTTGAAGTAAAAAAGCTTGCTTTGCTAATTTCTTTATTGGTGTGTCGTGAAAAGTTTTAAATGGAGAATAAAAAATGTGAATAATGAAAGACCCTCATGCATGTTTTAAAAGACAGTATACGTCTTAAATTCCAATTAAGTTGATCGAATTATGTATATTTCTAACCGGGATGTTAGTAAGAAATAAATTTAAGTGAGTGATTTCCTTAAGAATTGTTAACCTCTTTTTCACTTTGAATTTTGAACGGAAGATATGTTATTATGAGTTTCTCAAATCAATCCAATTAATTAATTTTAATTAGGTACTATTTGGTTTATTTCAGTACATTTGAAAACCTTAAATATAAAAAAGTGAACCCCTGTCCTTTGAACATTAAACTATTTATCTAAATATATGAAATAGTTACGTAATTTATTCATCGTAAAATTTTCTTGTTTTAGGAATCTTAAGTTTTACATTGTTTTACTGATTGGTACAATTCCCTTAACTGTTACTTTAAAAATCGCTCATAAGGGGTTTATTTTTGGGTCCCAAATAAAATAGACACAATGCTTAAAATTACAAACTAACTTATTGATATGAGATTGTAATATTGATATCAAAAATAAAAAGTTCTTGATATTTGAATATTTAGAGTTCAAAAAATATATTTGAAGTTTTTAAAGTGGGACAAATAACAGAATTGTGCCTACTGATCCATTGCTTAATTCGTGCACTCTTCTGGAAAATTTTCAACGAGTCGTTCAAAATATGTATGGTTATATGGTACATATATATTTATATATGGTTATATAAATATATAACCATACATAAATATATATGGTTCAAAATATAAATACTGTTGTTGTGTTTATATCTACGACAACGCCCACCCGTAGTTGAAAAATGCCTCGTATTGTACTGACTCTTTTAATTTACTTCCTGAGTAACATCTTATTTTTATTATGAGTTATTTTTACTGAGTTTTTTTTTTCACTGACCAAGAAATACTTTTAGATTGGTGGGACGTTGACAATTTATATACCTTAATATGTTTCCAAAAAATTTCATGAAATGAAGACATATTTCTACAATGAACTTTCATTAGAGACAACTTAATACATCTTTGCGGGTAAGTTGAAAGGACACTTTGCCTTAAGGGCGTGTAATAAATGTAGTACACATTTCATTTTGGGCAGGCATCTCAAGTAAATTGAATATCTGGGAAAATCCTTGTTTTTTATCAGAATGTAAAGTTCAAGCAGGGTGTGTACTTTTGCTTTCGGGTTACTTCCATTCACTCAAAAAAATGGTAGTCTTCAACCAACCGAACCCAGTTCGGTTGATAGTGGTTTAGTTGCCATAACCAGACCGATCGTTTCCCAAAAACACACCGGTCCGTTTCGTTCAACCGAACTCATTCTGTTACTTAGTTCGGTCCAGGGAACCGAACTGGTTCGATTGCCACAAACACATTCAATCCACTGGCTAAACACGCAAAATCACACCATTTAACAGAAAGGGCGAATATTTAATAATTTTGAGTGCAATTCATTAAACATTTGTACAACAACTTTATTATCATAATAAGTGTAGGTTTTTTACGATGGGAATAAAAGAGAAATTAGTACGTCCATCGAAACGAACGAACTATATACCGTCGCGTTGGTCGCGTCGTGAAATCAAAATTATTTTATCGCGCAAGAATACAAAGTTTTGGTTCCTCGGCTGGCGGTTCGAATCGGCCATGACAATTTTTATTAAGGTTTTATTCGTTTTATTATTAAGCAGCATCTGACACACTTTAACATAATGAAAATGGAGAAGACGAAACACAAATTTTGGAAGTGAGTAATGTTCATTTTCTATTCTTATTTTTTAGTTTAATAATGTGTTCTTTAAAAGTACAGGTTTGCAGTCGCCAAGTTGGTGGATGTGATTAGTAAGTGTATTGTATAGCATACATAAGGGCTAAGGCGGGCCTGGCCCCCCATTGCACTGGAAAAATTTACGTAAAATCTTCCTTTGACCATAATTAATCGGATTTTATTGATATTATGTGGGCTTTGAATTGTTTTTACAGTTCAAAAACTTCTAAAACTATATTTTCATGTGTAAATCTTAACCCTTCAGGCGATCGCGTGAGTCAAAGACTCCGAACATATTTTTGTGTTATGAAAGCATATAATTCCTAATAAGTATTTTAAAATTTATTATTATTAAAAAAGAAACCTTATAATAGTTTTTCAGCCTTTACAAGTGATAGTGTAGCGTCAAATATAATTTTATTCTGAACCCAAACCTCTAGTGATGTGTTTATGATTGACAAATGTTTATGTGCACAGGTTATTAAGACAGGCAATTGTTATATTTGTAAGATTTATGTGACATTTACTGTTTTGAATTCAGACAAACTGTAGATTATTGTCAGCTAATACATGAACTGTTTACATTTTACATTCATTCACTACCTTCTGTCTAATTTAACACAATTTTGGTGATTTGTATGAATGTGTAATTGTGATTAGTACAACAGTAATCTCCTTTCCTGTGAACTTATTTCTTTATTTGCTTAAACTGTATGTGTAAAAACACTCTACGTCTAACGGTGAGATGCCGCTATACAACTGCGCTGGGTTAATCTGGTTCACAGAAATAACTTAATGCACCCAGAATTTATTCTAAGGATTCTAAGTTGTGTTTTAGGTTAATAATCCACAAATTACAGTATAATTTATTTGTAAATATTACAATTGCGGTAATGGGAACATATTATATGATGTAATTCCAAAGAACTGGTGACCGGTGAATGGCTGTTGCTATAGTTCTAGTTGCTAAAGTCTTATCTTGCTAGGTAGTTTGTGTAACCCCAAATAAGCCAGGACATTCACTGCCTAGGGTTAGGTAAGTACTATAGAGAGCCAAACTGGTTACTTCCCGCCAAGAACTATCCCACTTCCCTCCCCTCTCCTTGAAGAAGTTTTAGGAGTCGAGGCTTACCTCGGTTAGAGCTTATCATAAGATGTCAGATCACCAATGGGATGCTTAAGTAGCCAAGCTAGCTACCCTGATTTCCTGCTCCCCTACTTGAACTTGGATTTCTCCGTTACCAACGGCCTAGCAAAGAAAGACCATAGCACAGGCGCTAAATTGCCGACTGTTACAGTTGACAGTTGCCGTGGAGGACCTATATCAAATTTGTTCCAGATAATGATTAATTGAACTATTATTTCACTTTTTTTTACGGTTCAATTCCATTAGAGTCCACGCTAAATATCGCCCGGTTCTTTTAGACAACAAAAATTAGAAATATATTCATAAATAATTTCGGTCCAATTCCGTTACAGTCCCCGCTAAATATCGCCAATATCCAAATTGCTAAATATATCCAAATATCAAGAAATTTTTCTGACTTTTATTAATAAACTGAATAGTTATTGATCTAATAAAACATTTTAATTCAGGAGTTTGAAATTATTTATGAATATTTCTACTTTTTGTAGTTTAAAAGAACCGGGTGATATTTAGCGGTGACTCTAACGGAATTGAACCATAATTTCAAACTCCTGAATTAAAACGTTTAATTAGATCAATAAGTCAGAAAGATTTCAGAAAAATTTGTTGATATTTGGATATATTTAGCGATTTCGATTTGGATATTTGCGATATTTAGTAGGGACTCTAACGGAATCGTACCTGTTTTACTATCGACAAGTTCCAAATTAGTTTCTGTTGACCTTTTACATTTTTGTAGGTGTTCTGTCCTTTGCTGTTACCTATTGTATGAGGAAAGAGGCTAACACCAATCACACAGCTTTTCTGGGTCGATGTTGTGAGCAGATGTTAAACAGAGAGTTTTACCTTCCTGAGAACTTTTGGAAGTAAGTAATGTTCATTTTCAATTCTTATTTTTTAGTTTAATAATGGGCAATACCACTATTTTTTAAATTTGAATAATAAATATCGTAACCCTATGAAGAAAGCTGTTCTGAATTCGATTTTCTGCATGAAAACAACCAAAAAAATTTATTTTCTTAATTATTTAAGATTTTAAAAGCGCGGAATTTGAGCCGTACTCAAATCGTTCTCCCATTGGCTGATGCGATTGTGACGTACTTCCATCCTATACAAACAACCTCGTTTTGACTGCTTGGGCTTGTCTTTGTTTACTGTTTGGTTGTCGATATTCTTTGTTTCTATCAAAAAGGCACAAAAATGCATTTAAAAAGTTTCCCAGCTGAAATATCCCTGAAAGAGTGACGGAAATGCAAAAAGGACCAAAAAATACATCTTATAACATCAAAATTACATACCTTTCGTGCAGTTTTCTTGGTTTTTCATCCCGATTTGTGTTTTATTTATTTATGGAAGAAGTCATTGTTATGCAGATTTTGCCTCTTGTTAATTAGAATGGCTCCAAAAGTGTTTTTTAAAACACTAGTAAAATGAAAATAAATAAGAATAAAAGTAACACTTTATGTAAGTTTCGTCTCTTATTATACATCTAAGGAATTTAATTTAATTAAATGTTAAGTTTGTCTGTAAAATATTCTTAAATTCTTATTCTTAAAATACTGTTATATTTTTATTTCTACTAGTGTTTTAAAATATCAAAATCTGCATAACAATGATTTCTTAGTTTCGCCAGTCGGTAGCAATGCGACTGGTTTGTATAGGATGGAAGTACGTCACATCTTTTCCCCACGAAAATTTTGATTTCGCGCTCAAAAGAAAACGCAAACTTTGAATTTAATTTTAAAATAAGTATGCATTGCAGAGCAAAAATTTTTGAAGGTATATTTATGTTTATGCAATCTGAACCAAATAAAAAAAAATAGTGGTATTGCCCATAGTGTTCTTTAAAAGTACAGTAAATTTTATCTTTAAAGCATCTATACAAATACATCTCATTATTCATCTCATGACAACCCTTTATGCATTAGAAGTTTGTATGTTTATTTAGTATTCAAATAGATGTACTATTTCAATTTAGTTTTTCGGTAATCAAGCCAAGCCGTTTCTGCTTTATGGAGTCGTGGTAATAACCACTGTTTTTGTTAATTGTGGAAAATCTGTTATCACGTGTTCGCCATTTATCTCCCACTAATTTAAGGCTTAGCAGTAAATGGAAAATAAATCTTTAAGTAAATCTTTGTCACAGGAAATGAAATTTCTTCTATTGTGTTATTACCGTAGGTTAAACTTCTTTCTAAAATTGGTTAACCCTAAAATTTTTGACATTTGGTTAACTCAATAGTGAAATATTTGCTAGTAAATTGTAAAAACTTAATTTTTGACATTTGGTTAACTCAATAGTGAAATATTTGCTAGTAAATGGTAAAATCTTAGTATTTAAATACATAAATGAAAGGGGAAGTGCAGTTTCATTTGCATTGCTAAACCTAAAATTTAGCTCAGTGGGTTGTTTATTATTTTCAACACAACAACAACAGGAGCAAAGATGAATTATGAATAATTTATCCCTTTTTATTAATTCAATTGTGTAATAATAACAAGTTTTGGGACGGTATCAAACTTAAAGTTTTGGTGTCGGACGTTAATCGTGCAATTTACAAATTATTTGACATTTGTGGAAAAGTGGGGACATTTCCACACTTTTTTATTTGTTTATTTTTTTTTACTTAGCAATAACAATTTTCTGTCATATTTTTCAACATTATTTCTAGCGATCAAAATTTTTAAAAAGGAGTTTCGCACAGCTGGGATAAGTGTCCTTCCTGGCAGTATATAACGATTAGTTGTAGTGATTAGCACGGGCGCCCATACATACCTTTTACCCCTACATACCTACATCACCTTTTGCATTAAGTAACACGTTAAAGGTTGGTTGGTTGTTTTGGGTTTTATGGCGCAAGGTCCCTATATCGGACATTCCGCGCCAGTAACACGTTAAAGGCTACTGAGAAATAATTATGAACCAACCTCCCATTAGAAAACTTAAGCGGGCTTGACTGGCTAACTTGCAAAAATTTTTCTTGGCCCCCTCATGAATTCAAACATATGGGCGCCCATGGTGTATAGTTGGCGATCACGACACAATTGCCAAATGGAGGACTCTTATCCCAGCTGATCCAGGTGTTTTTTAGCATATAATTAGAATTAATCATAAAATTATCTACATTGTTTAATTAGTTATTAATGAGATATTTTGTATTTTTAAAGGTCCGTTCGAGGATCCCCTCACTGCAAGGAACTGCCACCTGATCTCCCATCCGCCTCGGCTCTCACGTGCGTGAGAGGAGGATGCCCCCCAGAGTGAGTGAGAGCTTCTTTGTGGCTGTGTCTGCTTCGAGGTGAAGTCCTCGCTGGCTTTAGCAAATTCAGTGGAAAAGCCTCAACTACAGCTGCACATCTTTTGTGATGCATCAACATATGCTCATAGAGCATTAGTGTACGTGGGATTTCCTCCAGCACTTGATTTGCAAGGGCCGTGTAGCCCCTTTAAAGAAACTGACCCTGCCGAGACTGGAACTTTTATTGGCTGGGGCTGATGCGCGAATGCTAAAATTCCTAAAAACTCACTTCCCGACGGCAGTGGTATACTTATGGAGTGATAGAACTTTATTGAAAACTTTAGTTGTCTGTGAAAATTACTTTGTGTTACTGCCTATGTGTTTAGGTTTATTAATAACATAAAATCAAATGTTAAAATTGTAGGTCATATATCTACTAGGGAAATTTCTGTTGCTTTGAATTATTGGATTAAATCATCCCAAGGTATGTACAAATCAGAAATTAATGATCTGAAGTTAAATAAGTGTGTTGATAAAAATTCTAAATTGTATGGTCTTAATCCTAAAATTGATGATAAGGGTTTATATTCAGAGTTAATAGAAGATTGGTCAAATCTTCTTTATATGTGGGTTCTGTAAAATCTATCATATTGCCTAGTAATTATTTTTCTCATCTTATTGTGTTAAAAAACCATGAAAGAGTTCTTCAATTTGGTGTTAATGTTACTTCAGTTCAAATAAGAGCCAAATTTTGGATTTTAAGAGCCAGATGGTTTGTAAAATCAATATTGCATGATTGTAGATTTTGTAATTGGGTTAATGCTTGTCCTGGTCAGGAAATTTCTGCACCCCCCCCCTTCCTCCTGATCGAATTGAAAAATATCAGCCCTTTGAGGTAAGTGGAATTGATTTTGCAGGACCATTAAATTTAAGAGATGGCTCTAAAGCAGGGGGGGGGGCCCTGGGGGCCATGGCCCCCCCCCGAGAAACCCTAACAAATAGCTTAAAAAACACTTTCTTAATGTTAAAATTCAAAAAATTTTCTGGGGGAGAACCCCCCCTTTAATATTTTTACATCCATAGGCACCAACTTTTATAAAATATTTGGGGGGAGGGCCAGTACAAGACATTAAAAAACATAAAATTAAAAGAAACAACCATTAAGTTTACGTGCCTAATTACCTAATTTTGTATCAGATGTATAGATTAAATTTCGTTACATGTCCCTTTAAATATCGCCAAGGTGTAATATTTTGAGGTGCATTTAATGTAAAAGTTTTGTGTAATTATTGCGAGCTCGAAATAAGATGGGGGTCTGGGGGATCTCTCCCAGAAAAATTTTAGAAATTTCTCTGTTAAAAGTAGCATTTCAGCTTAATTCGAAAGTTTGGGGTCTCTCCCCAAGAAAATTTTTAAAATTTGACCCTTAAAAGAAATTTTTAACACATTCTGAGACCTTTTGTGGGTTACCCTCTCCCCAAATAACCGCTCTTGAAGGGGATTCCAAACCAGAAAATATCCAAACATCACAAAATATTGGGGGGGGGGGCTTAGCCCCCCTTCAGCTAACATTGGATGGGGCTCAAGCCCTCTCAAACCGGTAATACTATAGTTTTAATACGCGTATTTGCAAAAATTTTCAGGAGAGGACCCCCGGCCCTTTTCAAAATTGGGCATCTATTTATAATTTCATCCTTGAAAATTCTGTGGTTTACATGCTTTTAAAATGAGCTGAAACCTTATTTTTAGAGGCAAATTTTCAAAAATTTTCTTGGGGGCACCCCCCAGACCCCCTATTAATTTCTCATGGTTACTTATTTAATGTTTTCTCCTTGAACTTGTTTCTCTCCTCTCATTTTAGGAGTGTAAGAAGTTACCCTCTTTAGGTGTTATCCAATGGATACCAAATGTACAAAAATGAGTAGAAAAACTTCTATTTGAAGCCAAATTTCACAAAAATTTCTGGGGGAGGACCCCCAGACCCCCCCACATTTGCTTTCGAGCTAGCATTATCTGAAGAAACCTTTATAACTTAAACAAAGTTTCGCATTTTATTTATGTTATACTCGGAAAATTGGGAGCCAAACACCTCGCGAACACAAGTATTATTATGGCCTTACAAAAATGTTTCACCCCCCCCACTTTCTAAAACAATGGCACGGGCCCTGGATATCCTCTAAGTTACTATAAACCCCTAAAAAGCTGCTTAAAAGCAAGCACTCTTCAAAAAATTTTCTGAGGCACTGAAAATTTCGAATGTAATACCCTCCGACTTTGACATGGCCCCCCCCCCCGAAAATCTGGTCTGGAACCGCCCTTGCTCTAAAGTGTATATTGCTTTGTTTACTTGTGCAGTTACGAGAGGAATTCATTTAAAAGTATATCTAATTTGAGTGCTGAGTGTTTTATCCAAGCTTTTTGTAGATTTATTTCACGTTGTGGTGTATGTAAAATCATATCTGACAATGCCAAAACATAAAAGAGCTGATAAAGAACTAAGTTTGTATAAATTGTGTAATGATGAAAGTGTCTGTTCCTGTATTGCAAATAGTGGTATTATATGGAAGTTTATAGTTGAAGTTGCTCCCTGCATGGTACACAGGTAAAGCATGGCCTATTTATATTTAGGCGCAAAGGTTCCCTTATCAGTTGTCACGAGTCAATTTTTGGTGGATGGGAAAAAGATTTTTAGTTCATTTATTTCTAAACCTATATTTTATTAGCTCTCTTGCATAGCACTGAATTTGTCTGTGTTACTTTACTACTGATGGCAAGGATTTATTTGTTTATGCTGTCACTGTTTAAATCTTGGTTTATAGTGCTTGAATATTTTTAATGATTTTGTATTATTGATGCATTCATAACATTATTGATTGTATTTTCTAATTAGTACTTTCTTTTACTTAAATGCATCTTAGTTCCTATATTATGTTAATATATTGTAGTAAACCTACAGTACAGTAGAACTCCAACTATCCAAATTGCTGATTATCCGAATCACTTTCAGAAAAAAAAATGAAGACCGAATCGTAAGTACTGTCATGGGAAGTCAAACACCTCAAGTGCATTTAAAAATGGGGAAAGCTTCCTTTCTTATTAAAACCAATCCAAGGTTTGGATGACCACAGCATTGTTTACAAAGTGGTACTTCAGTTAATTGGAGTTCTACTGTATCACCATCCATGATTGAAATTTTTAAAAGATACATTTCCATTCTCTGAAATTTCAAATGGAAATTTTAAAAATAAAATCACTTTGTATTTGAAAAACTGTTTGGTTGATTTGTTCAGTAAATCAAACTTGAAGGTTAATTCTGAGGTAATTCATCCAAATTCAATTCTATTATCTGAACAGATTTAAACTGATTTTCCCAAAGTTAAAAGTTGTTAATATTACTATTAAAACATTCTTAAATTCTATTAGCTACACAGGATATGTGAAAAGTAATCAAAATAAAAAGCAAGCAAAATGTATCAACTTGTAGAATTGCTGGTAAATCCAGGATTTTTTATTATTTTATTTTTGTGTAAATAAAAAAACATGCCCTATTTGTAATAAATTATATTATCTTGCAAGTTTTTTTGCTTTGAATCTGATATAGATTGAGAATGATAGACATGACTGATTCATGTATGACAATTGCAACTTCTTTAAAATTGATACTCTTAGTTATTTCAAAATCAGAATTGAAGATGTAAGTAAAGCAAGGTAAGTACATACAAGCGATTTTTCTTGTTGAAAGTTGTTTTTATACGTTGAAAGTTTTGCATTTATGATACGACAAAATAACGACAAATTCTTAAGAACGATTGATTAAGCGGATAGTTTCGTTAGTAGATTTTCTTTAAGATAATTAGAATCTTCGGAGATACGAAGTTACTATAAGTGTTTTTTTAGTGTTAAGATATAGTCAACAAAACATGTAAACATGAAAGAAACTTAGACATTTTAAAATAAGTTTAGTTGTAGTTGTAGCATGGTTAAAAA
The DNA here is from genome assembly GCA_963680715.1 of Tetragnatha montana. NCBI lineage: Eukaryota > Metazoa > Arthropoda > Arachnida > Araneae > Tetragnathidae > Tetragnatha > Tetragnatha montana. The sequence goes on from OY796685.1 coordinate 36,160,101, forward strand.
AAAGTATTAAATATGTTTTCTAGGAAAATAAAGCATGGGTAATTCAATATTAAAAATACTATCCTGTATAAACAAAATCCGTATATACCCGAAGTCCGTTTACGGCAACTGTACATTTTCCGTTTATGACAAGCGTACTAACACCGTTTGTGGCAACCCGACAGTCGGGTTACCTCAAACAAACTTGAGGAACGTAGGTTCGATTGGCACAAGCAAACAGTTCGGTTGTCCCAACCGCACCTCTCTCATTCGAACCGGTTTGGTCACCCCAAACGGAGAGTTCGTTCAGTCCTATATCAACAGGACGGTGTGGTTGGGGGAACCGAATTTCTGGTTGTGGGAGCAGAACTGTTTTTTGAGTGTTGTCAAACGGCAGTTCGACAGCCAGGAAAACTCAGTGTCAAATTATCACGTCATCTTCACCATAGTATACAATACGTGTCAAATATCCCTCATTAGAAAAGACACTGTATGCAAACAATGTTTTTGAATGCCCGCACAAAGGGGGAAACTTTTCTCATATGCTAAAACAACAATTTTTACGGAGGTTCACCAAGACACTCTTTATCACCAATGGATCAATTGTGATGATATTCATTTTTGTACAATTGCCGTCCTTTGTAACAGAATGGGATTTCAGCAGCGCATTCAATTGTAAATCATTACAAAACTTTGCGCGTTTTTCATTCTCAAACGTCAAAAGCATCGCTTAAATAATCTCCCTCATTGTGTGGTTTGCCACAGTAAAACAACAACTTAGAAAAAAAAACAGCCTCAAATCACTCGACTTGTTAGAATCGAATATTTTTGCCAATTCGTTATGTAAATCTTGGGTGCATCCATTCTTACTCCGGAGTCAATACAATGGAAAGATACACTCAATTTTTCGGTGAAATATTGCGTTTTAAACAAAAGATCTCTTCCTCGCAGCTATTTGACGAGATTTGTAAGGTTTCGAAATGCAACAATAAACGGCTTCCAAAAGAGATTTTTTTTTCTTCCTGCATCTCCCCCATTCCTACTTTGATTATAAGAAGTTGATCTAAACAAAGAACACTCTTTAATATTTCAGACGAAGCAAAACATTTCACCGCACCGCGTGATTAACTGGCGAATTCCAAAGCAAATAACCGAGCCTTTTGTTCCTGGATAACTCTCAAAGTCAAACAAAAGCTTCAACTATCGCATTCTGTTGACAAAATGGCGATTGTTGTTTTTACGCAGAGAGAGAGCAGCCGAGCTGATACGTGTGTGTGATTAATTGTTATTCGTCCGCCATTTTTATTTCCCATCCGCCAAAAAGCAAACTCGCCATTCTTTTCAGTACAAAATAAAGCGGGTGCACAGAGTCTGTTTGAATTTATGTTTCCTGAGACTGGAACATGCCATTCTTTGTATACTCAATATTGCTTGCTCCTCGACAAAGAGATACAATAACAAGAGATCCCGCAGCAGAAAAAACACTGTGTGAACAAGCTTAACAATTAATCTGGCCCTTTTCCGCACAGAAAGAACACGAAACAAAAATAACCATCAGTTCTGATTTTATTTCATAGAGATGCTTCGGAAATTATCGCTCTGCAATAGAAAACCGGTTTTTTACTCGCGGCACTCATTGTTAAAAGAGTGTTGCTTCTTGCCTCTCTCATTCAAAAATATGTCAGATAAGCCCGGATGATAATAATACGCCTCTTAAGTGAGGCTTTCTAGAGCAAAGTGTGTGAATTAATATCGTCATTGTGTCAGACAATTCATTTCGAGGGTGGAAATCTCAAGTGTTACGCACACCAAAAAATGGTTACAGCCTCCTTTGTCACAGCTCTATAAAAATCCGTGTAACGTCTCCCCCCAAAAAGCATCAGACACAAGACATTCGGTGACAAATCGCGGGAAAAAACCAGTTTATTAAACTAACTGACAATGAGCGCAACATAAAGCGAGCGATAATTCAATTTTCGGCGAACAAATGTGCTTTGGGTTATTAAAGATGGACACTTAACTTTCAAAACAGTTTTCAAACTCAAATGGATTCATATGTTATCGAGCAATTCACACAAATAAATAAAGTCTGATGGTACAATTGGAGCTTATTGTGGGATGTGTTCGGCCTAGAAGAAAAACGAAACAATGATACAAAAGCAGAGTCATGCTTCAGAAAGCAGATCAGCTTTCAAGCAAATCGAAATTGAAAAAGTTACAACAATGCAGGAACTGAGATGCATTTTCAATGGTTGAAAATATCAACACTTTTGATTCGGTAAGCTTTTAAAACTATTTAAAGGTTAACTTCACCCGAGACAATAATACATATTTTTCTATTACCCTCCTGTGTGTAAATACAAAATTGCTGAAATATATTATTGCTTTTCCTTGTCGTTTGACAATTTTTTTTTAAAAGAACATCATTGAAAGAGCTACAGAGTTGAATTTTTTTTTTAAATATAAAAATAATTTATGGAATAATTTTGGTGAATAATAGGGCGTTTTACCGATTACATTTTGTGTTTCTGTTTAATTAATGATGATAAATATGGTTATTTTGTATAATATTTTTTTAAATTTATTAATGGAAATATAATACATTTTCAATCATTTTAATAACTCTTTTGTTTAAAAAGTTATTTTTACTACCTTTATCAAAAAGATGTATATTAAAATGTAGCTTAACATAGAAGGAAGATATAGGTTACTTTCCCTATATCATCCTTAGGGTTTAAATTGAATATTAATAAAACACAAAGACGTATTTCTACTCAAAGGAAATAATCAGATTTATAATAAACAAATGTATTAAAATAACTTGATTTCGTAATATGTTAATTCAGAATGCAATATTAAATAAACAAATAAAACATACTATTTTCAAATTTTAGATATGCACTACTACATTATAAACTATGAAGTATCAAATCCCACAGAGATAAATAAAATCATGGCCTAAAATGCTTTTTCTCAAGTTAATGACTGAGTTTGTATTGAATAAAATTTAAGCTGATTGCACTGAATTGTGTTACACACGTTAGTGAATCGTGTTACCCTTTTTTTTATTTTTCTTTACCGATTCAATTTGTGAAGTTTTCATCTTTATTTTATTCACGTAATTTTTACTCGTTAAATGAAATTATATGGTGTGGATAGATTTTCTGCTGCAACTGGGTAATTTAAGAGAAACAACAGTGAAGAATGGCAAGTTTTAAAAATTTTTGAAAATTAATTTGATAAAAATCTGTTTGGCACTAGTGGATAGGTAATCAAGTGTAATTATTACAAATTTAAGGAATATATATTCCAATTTTTTCATATCATAGTTAAAAAAATTACTTTAAGGGTTTACCCTAAAATAAAAGAAAATTATAAACTGATTTTTAAATTTATAAACTATATTTTTAACCTTAATAACCTAAAATACAGTCTCTTGTTATGTAAATTTTGATAATACATTCCCTTTTTTAAATTAAATTCTTTATAAATATATATTTAAGGAAAAATCTTGTGAATATATTAAGGCAAATATACACTGGGGTAAGCAACTCATTTCTACTAAAATAATAACGCAAAGGTTTAATGAAAAGAATCCATTTTTTTAGATTAGATGTGCTGTAGGTATTTTTTTTCAACCAATTATAAATAAACGTAATCATGTTTTATTATAGATTATTTAATTGATTAATCAAACATATACCTAGTAGGTATGTGTAATGTTTTACATCACTCCCTAGTTGTTCAACTCCCTAGTTGAAAAAAATATTCTTAGCAATGGTGATCATGAATATCCAAGTAAACTGTGTAGTGTAGACTAGACGACTAAGGGAATCGGTCTATAACGCTATAGCACGAAACAGGAAAACAATTGTTACAAACAGGTTATTATTAGATAGTTTGCTATGGCTTTGATTTCGCCAAGACCAAGAGGAAATATCGATATGACACTAACTAGACGTTTCACTAAAGAGGGATAAAAATTTATTGAAAAAATTTCGAATATCAATGTAATAAAACGACAAATTTATGGTAAACTAATGAAGATATTTTTAAATAATTTGATTTAATGCCATGTAAAATAATAACTCAATAAAATGAATGAATAAAGTCCATTATTATTCAAATTTTAAAAATGCATTGCATTATAAACATCAAATCCATCAGAGAGCATCATAGGCATAAAATGGGTGTTTTTTTATTGCAATTTAATGATTCTCTATCCGATTAAAGGCTCTATTTGATAAAATTTAAGCCATTTCTTAAGTCACTTTTATGGTTTCCCTTTATCGATCTAAGTTGTAAGATTTTCATCTTTATTTTATTCATGAAATTTTTCATCAATAAAAATTCTCATTTTTAACTTTTTTTAAACAAAAACTTTCTTTTTACAAGTACAACTGGGTCTGTACGTAAGGAGAACAGGTTGTTATATCTATGGACACAAATTTTGATCAAATTATAAGAAAACTTAAAAATCTATATAATTTTGATACCATGAGCTAATAAAAAATATTACCCTATTTACTAAGGTTAAGACAAAAGGTTTAGCACTTGAGATGGTCAAAATGTGATTTTATCTGTCTTATAAAAATAAAAACGTGAATTTTGTCCACAGGTACAACAGTCTCCTAACGGGTTTTCAAATCACAGTAGTATTTTATATCTCAAATTTGCAATAGTTTCAAAGACGTTTAAACGTATATACCTAACTACACTCATATTGATAAACTTCAGAAAAATGCAAAAATTTCATTACTGTCTTGAGAAGAGTGAAGGTTTCGTGAAAAGAACTCACAACGAACTTTATTTTTATGTCAAAAACGTAATTCCTATCGAGGAAAACAAGATGGCGTAAATTTTATTGAATATACTTCATTCCCTTAAAGTGACTAGTGGAATTTTTCAAATATTCAGAAATCATTATTTTGGTATCATCTTTTTTAAAATGATTTTTGTTTAAATTTTCTGGTTTCAGTGAAATATCATCAATTTAAAAACTACCCTGATTAAAAAACAGTCTTTTTAGAATATGTGTTCATTACTTTTTCCCACTGCAAATACATTAACAGCAATAGAGTTTTGATAAATAAATTTAGTACTAAAACTATATTGCATTTTCACCTATGTTTCTTTCTTTCCCTGACTAAGAAACATTGAAAGTGGAACTATAATTCTTTATACACATCGGTCAAGAATGTCATATCTCAAAAATCAGCGAGATTTTTGGTTATGATTGTTTTCAGAAAGCCCTGGAAGAGTTGTATAGTTCAGCATGATCGTCATATATTTTTTTGCTGCATATTGAAAAATTCAATAGGATGCTTGATATTTATTTTCAATACATTTTTCAATCTACTTTTAAAATGTAAAATCGCTCTCCTGAAAAATCAGGTTTTTAGATATTGACTTGTACGAAAGGAGTGAGCGATATATTTTCAGTATACTTAAGTATCGTTCAAAATAGTATAATCATGGGTTTTCTCTAATTAATGTATTATGAATTTTTATAAAATAAAAACCATTAGGATTTCAATCAATTGTGAAAATAATTTTCAAACACTTAAAGTACTCCTTAAATTTTATGCAAATCTTGCGTACACATTTAAACTTATTCTGCAGTTGTAATGTTGCGATATTTTAACGATGCTTCCATACTTTAGTTTTAATGAACCTGAATCTTTTGAGATGTTTCCGTAAGCATCTATATTAAAATATAAGGATATATTTTTTGGTAATTTCTAAAACATTTTATCAGTTATCCTTCTTCTAAATGATCAGAAATACAAATTAAATCTTAGATGCACGAAACTGAGCACTGTAAAAAACAAGTTAGGTGGTAAATGGTAACTTTTCTACATTAAATTTCTCAAAGTGAAAGTATACTTTTCTATTGAATTAATAGATGCTACTTCTGTATGTCAAGGATAATATTCTTAGAATTAAATGGAAGCTTTTCCAATTTGAAGCTGAATACTATATACCACTTTCGATTACAATACAGTTCCATTGTTATCCAAAAACTTACTTTAAACTTAAAATTCAGAATTTGATATTTTTTTTTTATTTATTTCATATTCATTTTATTTTTAATACTTTTTATTTTTAAAAATTTCAAATTTTTAGTTAGACGTAAATGTTTGTTGAGGTATTTAGCAACTTCTTGCATTCCGCCACTATTCCTAACCTCTTTTTAGATTTTGATTTGGAATAGTAATAATTATATTATAAATATTTGGAATTTTAGTTAATTAAATTTGTATATAACTATGTTAAAATCTAATCTTTGAATGTAGGGTACTATAAAAATTTCCCAATAAAGCAGGCTTTCATGTTAATTATGTAAATATTTTATTTATTAAGTATTACTTAACTATAGGGTTTTTGTTCAAACCAAAGATTTAATATTGATAGTTTGGTTTTATTTTTATTTGAATTTTAACTACATTCCAACTCTGCTTCAATTGTGTCATACATTGTGAACCTTCAGAAACAGAAACTTCACTTTTATAAGAACTGCACGTCGTTATTTTGAAAATCAAAGTGTGGACAAACAAAAGGTTTCATATACTGAGATAGCTTGATTTTTATTCCTATTTAAATTTTATACCTATTATTTCATACCAACTCTACTTTAATTGTTTCATAGATTCTTAACCTTCAAGGATAGAAACTTCTGCTATATAAGAACAACAAATCGACTTTCAAAACTCATTACACCTATATGTTTTGACGATGTCGTTAACGATATTAAACGATATTGCTAGTTATTCTATGTTAAATTGTTGATGTATTATTGGTTGATATCAGAGAAATCACTACAAATGTGTGAATAACTTTAGCAACGCTAATTAAACTGACTTCTGACCCAAAGTGTTACAATTGTATTGAGATTGTGTTGCCTGAGAAACAGATTGTGTTGTAATAGTGTACAGAGAAAAAATGTGTATTACAGTTTTTCGATCCAAATTTAAAAACACTTTTAGATTCTTAACATATTTTTATAGAACACATAGTGTTGTTTATTTGAGAACAAAAAACTGTTCTTAAATTTGTATTATAATTGTAGTGTACACTAGTATCTTAAATATAATGTACTACTGCTCCACAAATATAATGTACAACACAACTTGTGCATGTGCAATCACTTTTTGATTTTGAATTGGATATCGAGTTAGTTAATAGTGAGCCACAGATATAGTAGTTTTAAGATTTTTAAGGAATAAATATATTTTACAGACTTCCTGTTATGATCATTAGTGTTCTGGGATAAAAAAATAATGAGTTTATTTTTGTGAGTAGCTTTTGCAGATGAGCGGATGAGTTCAGGTTCATACATAAATAACAAAACATACATTTCGTCTACTACTGAAGCCTAACAAGGCCAAACATTGATACGGTTCCATTTCAATCCAGACAACATCCGATCCGGTTTTTCGAACCCCATTCCATCCACACAAACCAAATCCCGCCAATCCTCTCCCGCAAACCAGATCATCTTGACATTCAAAAACTATCGCACACACGTGGACGTATATAATAATAATACGTACATCTGGCACGAACGCGCGATTTCTAAAGATCTACAAGGTGAGGCGGTGTACTAACTGGGTCAGAAGAAGAAAGTACCGTTCGAAAGTAAAAGGAAGCGGACACAATGCCGGGGAAGCAAAAACGCCCGAACCCGGCCTTTGTAAGACCGTCCTCGATTTCTTATACAATCGCGCGCTTACTTTCTCCCCGACCGTGAGAAGCGGTCTTTTTTTGCCGCTCACTTTCGTTTTTCGAAGCGGAGAGAGGGACGCGAGGGTGCCGTCGATGGTGTTGCCGGGGCCCGACCGTCGGGCGGACGGCGGACCTGAGTTTTTTGCTGTCCCCACACCCCCCGGGATGTGGACCGAGGAAGGGACGAACGGTCCCTGGCAAGCGCCGGAGAGATTTTTCGGAGCGGAGGAGGTTGGATCGATATTGCTTGATTAGTTCGTTAAGGAGTGGAGAATTTTTTTTTTCCATCGGAATGTTGAAGTAAGTGCTGCTGAGATTTCTGTTATGCTTTGGGAACGTTGTTTTAATCGAGCATTGAAAAGCTTTGAGTTACCTGTATGAAATCTTGAAAGTAATTACTTAAAAAGAACTAAATTGAAGCGTAAAATAAGTTACTTTTTAAATGAATAATGTCTAATGCAACAGGTTGATACTTAAATAATCCGATAATGAATGATGAAATGTAAAATTTAATTTTTTTCTTAAATGGTTATATAACCCTTAATATCTGTATTTGGAGCTTAAGGAATGAAAGGCCTGTAAATTATTTTTGTGTAAAAAATCCTATGTAACGATTAAAAATATTAACAAATTTACTATATCTTTAATCTGCGAATTAAAAACTTGGATGTACACAAAATGCTAAAAAGAATAATATACGAAGGTATATTTGTGTGATTATCACCCCAGATAACACTTCTTCCAAGTTTAAGAAAATTTTGAGTTTTGTTTAATGGGGATTCTCATTTGGAATAATAAATTAAATATTACTTATAAAAGACTAAATAATTTTTAAAAAGTATTAATAGTTACATGTCGTCAGGTATTTTAATGTGAAATTTCAAAAAGCCAAAATCCCATCTAAATAACAAACAATAACGTTTGATGATCCCTCATTTTGATGACTTCTTTCAAAATTATTTATAAACTAAAATGTTCTATTTTTTGTTTACTTTATCAATACTATCTTAATATTTATACTTTTATAAGTCATCCATTATCTTTTTGTACTGTAATAGTTGAGAAAATATATATAGTTGTATGACAACATTTTTCTTAAAAACGTATATCTGAAGAAGCTGAGTTAAATTAATGTATGCTGTGATTATTATATCATGACTATATTTCTCCTTCAACACTTTTTTTTTGTCATTTATTAATCCTTTGATTAAGCCTTTAAAAGTGAATCAAATATTTTTTTTCTTTAGTTAAGTAGCTGTATGTTTCACTTTAAGTGTATGTCTCAAAGTATCCCTATCTTTTTAAAGACTAAAAGTTGAGTGTATTCAATAATTCACCCTTTTTAATGTATATTTGTAAAAACTACAATTATTTAAATGTCTTTCTGCAAAAAAATCAAAAGATAATTTTTATGACCCTTTAAAATATTCACAAACGCAAACAAGATTTTTATCCTGTTTTGTTTATAAAAGCGATCGTACTACAAAAACCCAATACGAAGTGATGATTTTATCCATCTGAACTTCAACTAAAGAAAAACCTCTGTTAATACAATTGAAAGAATTACAAAGGAATTTGTTACGATTTATAAAATTATCTACTTATTTAAGCTGAAAACTAAAATTTAAAACTACCAACTTAACATTTTCTAAGGTTAATAAGGGTTAATGCAAAGAGAAAACATTGGAATTGAAAACATACCTGACCTTGTCTTATCCTTCAGCTGTGTCCGTCTATAGATAACTAAAAAATAAAAAACTAAGTAAGACTTTTTTATGTAAAATAAGTGGTGGTTATTTTTAATGAAAATTGTTATGGTCAAAACATTCAATTTCTATACCATTTGACTGATTCTTTACTCCTTTGTTTGATATTAAACATACTCAACATAAAATATGAGTTTAAACCTCATTCAGATTCTTAAAACCTTTTTCTTCCATAAAAAATAATAAAATTCGATTTCTAATAGCATCCATCATTTCAGTAACTCGTTTGAAACGTTCTTAGGAAATTTTACCTACATAAACTGGGATTTGGAATTCACAAACTAAAAACATTTCTTGTAGTTTTGTGTTTGAAAGGGACACATCATAGAAAACCAGAACTATTATAATTCATCCAGTGAGGCAGGCGAAAAAAAAACTGTAAAAGACCATAGTAACCACGTTGAATACTCCAGTTACTCGTAGAAGTGTGTTTAAGTGCTTCGCTTCTACACCAGAGGGAAATTTTTAGAAATTTTCTGGAATGTCAAAACGGTTTACAGCAATTTAGTTCTATGGAGTTGGGTTGTGTAAGTCCAATATAAAATTTATTTATTTATTTGAAACTACTTGTTTTGAGTGTTACTACATTCGTTCACAAACCTCTCGTAGACAAATTAATGGTTTAAAAATTGACACTATCTCCAAATACAGGAAAAACGTGTATGTCAAAATACTTTTGAGTGCTATACAGTATGTAAAATAAATTGAATTACATGTTTTTAGTGTAGAACACTTTATCCTGTGATACAATTTTTGTATGATGATCAAAAATTTTACTATTGCATTATAAAGAATAAATATAGTAGTTGATAAAACAAAATATCTGACTCCACGAAAAATAGTAGTTTATCTGTTACATCGTCTAAAAAGCGTTCAAAATACCCACTACATATCTAGAGAATATTAAAAAAATAGGGTTAAGAATAAAAAGAATAGATGGAAGATATATAGTGAAGAGGTAACGCAGAGAAAGAAAATATCACGAGATGACTCACGCCCCACGGAAACAAAAGTTTTAAAAATACTAATTACTTTATACCTCCATTGATAAATTTTTACCCTTTTCTTTATTTACTTTCGAACTTGTTTCATTTTGGTTTTGATACCTAATTGTGTCTGCAAAATAATCCGCCTCAATATTTTTAACAACTTCGAATATATAAATTTACGAACCCATAAGCTGGGCATTAATGCACATCTTTATAATATTAATCAGCTTAATATTTTGCACAAGTAATCATCTTACAAAATTGTTATGGGTTCAACATAGAATTTCAGAGTAAGAGAATTTCACACCTTATAATGAGATTATATAATGAATTTTCTTTGAACAAATGTATATCACCTAAAACTGAACCTAAAATAGAAAATATCTAATACATATTTTCCCAATTTTTGTATTATAGTATTAAAACATGGTAATTACCAAAAACCTGAAACTGTATCTGACTACAAGGGCTTCGATTCAAAAGGATCACGCATAATGTTTAAGATCGTTAATGAAATAAGAGTATTTTTTCCTAAACACCTGTTAACTTTTATGGAGGACCCGAAAATCTTTAGGTTTGACCCTCTAAATCATGAATAGGTATAATTATGATTTTGTAAGCAAATTTATAATTTCCTTCAAGGTTAAAAGGTCATATTCCTCTAATATTGAGTATATAACAGAAGAAATGAAATGTATTACACGAATTCTGTCTAAACTTTTAATCATTTTAGTAGTATTTGTAGAAATATTTGGTTTAAAAAATACTTGTTTTAAACTGAAATGTAAACATTTTTACACATCAGTGTTTTCAGAGTGTGTGTGAAATAGAACTATTAATCTAAACTTCATTTCACAGATTTTAAGTTCTTAATTTAACTTCCGTATTCAGTAGTATATTCCGGTCTACTAGATTTTATTAGAAGTCCAGTATAATGAACTCGTATTATTCAACATAGAACGCAGATTATTCAGTATGAATAATTAAAAACACCTTAAGTAAAATTTCAAACTGTAATATACTGCTATTTTCTATGAATGGCAGTGACACATTTTAGTTTAAATTTTCATGGAATAACTACATTCCTTCTGTTCTTTCAATTTCAATCAAACGATCAGTTTAATAGGACATGGGTTTTATAGAACATATAGGTACTTTTGTTTTATAATAAATTTTTAAGAATTAACAAATATATACTTTAAACGTTTGATAGCAACACTGTTATTTTGTGCAGAATCTTTGATGATGGGTAACGTCAAGGAAATACAATTTCTTTCCAGAAATATTGTTTCGTTATACAATTGTCCTTACAAACCCAACTATAAAGTAGTAGGTATTTCTGGTGTTTTTTAGATACAAGAATTTTCAATGTTTTTAGCTTGACCTTTTTAAATAAATTACTAATTTTTATAGCATTTTCAAATAAACACTCTTATTGTTAGTTAAATTTTATGACTCCACACAATATTAAAAATTTTCTGCATATAGTGTTTGTTTTTATCCGTGATATAGGGAGTGAAATGGCAGAGCTAAACTATTCGTAGTAGAACATAATTTTCATAAATATACTGACCCTAATGAGATGAAAAAAAAACCTTCCTTATTTCATTTTACGATTCAAGAGAAAAATAGGAGTAAATATCATACAAAAAGAAATTTAATTTTAACTAAATACACTTTTTAAACTAAATAAACAAATGCATAAATCTTTAACAAATGTTGATATATACCCACTGTTAAACATTGTCTTTAATTTTAAATTTGAAACTACATTTTATAAAAAAAAAAGATTATATCAATAATTACCTGTTTCAGTTGCACACCTAACGAAAGTATTAAAGTATTTTTTTTAGTCAAATAACTATATAAATATCTGAATATAAAGAGATTTTGCCAGTTCTTTATTAACTTTTTATGTTATACTGTCATTTTTAATTCATTATTATTTATTTTCATTTCTGAGAATATGCTTTTTATATCTTGACAAAACCCAAATAAAAAGGAAACTAAACTTTTTTAAATCTAAATGAAAATTAATAACAATATATACAATTTACGATTAATAAGTTACTTTAGTCTGTGTAAAATTCTAAATGCATGATAGTTCATTTAAATGGTAGTCAGATGAATTGTTGTTGAAATAGCATTGGAAAAGATTCCTGTTGAAAATGAATAAAGCAAATTTAAAAATATTATTTAATGAAACAAATATTTTTCACTATATTTTAATGACACGTTAAAACACCTTCGGGTTACCTAAGAAACTGGGAAATTATTAAGTACAGCGGTTAAAAAAATATTAACATTTGTTTATTGTTTACTGTCTAGAATATAATCTCACAACACACACAGAAAAGTAAAATGAAAAATTATACAATAATGAAACCAATTAGAAAATATCATATTTTGTCGAAAATTAATGAAAAAGTATCATAATGAGATCAGGGGTAAATATTGGCATTGTCGATTAATAAAACTCTAAAAAAACGTAATCGGTAGTAACACAACAACGTCTTCGCGTAAAAAACATCAATTCTGAAATCCATGGTTATTATAAGGGGATGAGTTTTTCAAGGTATGTAAAAATAAACCTCCTCAAATTTTTGAATTTCTGAGATTATAGCTTTAGGCTCTTTTCTTTGGAATAAAAAATATTCTTAACTATTTTTTTTTATTAAAAACCCTTAATTATCTTGCAATAAATATCAACATATTACCAACTATGATTTAATTTTGAACGAACAAATTTGTTTTCTTTCTTATCTAATTTTCGAAATGCCATTAAAGTTTTAGTAGCTACTCTATTAGCTAAAAAATGTTCGTGTTAAAAGTCAATTTTATTTTTACTTTTCTCTCTCTCTATTTAAGATGGAAATTTAAAAGGACAGATTTTAAAGGACAACGACTTTGAAAAATGAAAATTAATGCAAGGTAATAATTTCTGTGTTTTTTAACTAATTCAACTTACTATTTTGTTATTCAAACATGTCTCTAGGCTTAACGTTATCCAATTAAATACTAATTGAATGATAAAGCTTAAAATGACTCAAAATTTGGCCTATTTCACATAAAATATAAAGCTCCTGCTACGAAAAATATAGCAATAAAATTTGGCAATTCCCTCTTCAATATATAAACTCTCAGAGCTTCATTACTTTATTAAATTAAAACAATTTAAGTGGCTAAGAAGAACTATATAAAGATTGTTTAAACTTTCTTAAACCCCCTATTTTATACACTTAATGCAAGTGTTAAAAATTTATAGAATGTTGTATAAATAATTGTTAACATTTAAAGTTAATATAATTTCAATTTTATATCTATAATTGCAATATAAATTTAAATTTTAATGCGATATTGCTAAATATAAGATGATAAAAGAAATTTAATTCTTAAATATTTGTGACAAAAAGATGATTTATTCTTTATCATACAATGAAGAACAAAATTTTGATTTATTTCATCAAATGATAATTTTCAAGGAGTTTAGATCTTATGTGTTTATATTTTAATATTGTCTATGACCAGCTACATAATTCATCTCAAAATAATTACCTTCATAATTAAAAAAAAAATAAAGTGCTGATAAGAATAAAATTTTAATAGTTTATAAATGTCTTTTATCAGAAAGCATATGTTGTTTTACCTTATAAAATAGCTTAATTATATTTTATTTGTATTTAAGTAATAATCTTCATTTAAAAATGTTTCACACGTACTTACTTAATAATCTTCTGAAAAAATAAACAAATATTATCAAAGGAATATACATTACATCTAGTTAGAATAAATTATCCAGTTTTTATACCCAAGCAGTTTTTTGTACCCTTTTAATTATAACAAATAATAATTCAGGAGAAATATGATACACTAATGTGTTTATATTTTGTAGGTGTTCTTATTTGTTATAGGTCTATATTTTTCTTCCTAAACCTAATTTTTTCAAACCATTAGTTCCTAATGTCCCTAAAAAGGGACGCATTTTAAAAACCGTACGATTTCTGCAAAATCCATTGTTTTAAATCAAAAATTGTACTGATGCATCTCTAATCTTCTTATAGCATTAGTAAAACAAAAAGAATCCAAAATTCAAAATATTTTTTACATTTTAATAGTTAAAAGAGGGAATTTTTAAAAAAATAATTTTTTGAAGCTTTAAAAGGAAAAACTTAAAAATCGTTGTATTTTATTTATATTTCTTTTTACAATTCTGATGTACATTATTGTTTACACATTAAATCAGTTGGAATATTTCTTATTTTTTGAAGATATTTTATTTTGTTCTGGTTAATGGACCCTTTAAAGGTCCCAAAAAAGGACGCGAGGCACGAATGCAATGCTAGTTTTCCTTCCTTTCTTTAAATAAACCGTTATAAATTATTACAATATGAATTAAATGATTAAAATTTATTAAATCCTTTCATTTTAAGTTATAAATTCATTCTTTTTGTTTATTATCATGTTACAGTATCTTTCCTATCACAATTATTAATGTATACCTTTTAATGTAGGAAACGTTTCAAAGGTATTTAAAAGAGTTTTCTACAATGCATTTAATATACGAAACAAACCCGTCCCCATTCGCGTACAGCGTCCCATTTTAAGGAAGTATTTAAATTTATACCTAAAAATTATTTTTTTTTTTAATTTTTTTTTTTACTATTTTCATAGGGGGACAGCAATTTAAGTTGACCCTATGACGTCACTAACAAACATAGTAGTTCCCATCGTGGTGTCTGAATTTTGAGTGAAATGAAGAACGTCAATTTAAAAATATGATTATTTTGTTAAACCCATGTATATATGTTATGGGCTAAGTGATAAATTTCATTCATAAATTCCACAGAATTTATCACATAATGCCCGGATTTATCACATTGCCCGTAACATATAGGGGAAATCAGGCTAATACGACATACTCGGGTAAAATGACTTTTTTGATTTTCTTGAAATTTAGCTGAATGACAGTACGTATCAGGCGATTTTTTTCTTCTTTTATTGCTTCCAAAATGATACAAGCAGACACCATTGTTTGAAAGGAATTTCTTACCTCGTGGTGAACAAAAATAAAAATCGTGAGTGTCAAAATATTTTTTTTTGTGTTTTTATAATGAGCTTTCTCTTATACAAATCCTTTCATTTACTTAAACTAAGATTCTTGTGTGAATGTGTGTTCAATTAAGAGTATATTTCATGCGGTAGGTAGTTGCTTTTACTTTTTGTTTTACGAGAAATTGAAAATAAATAAAAATACACCTTTAAGGGTAAAATGACATAGTATGTCATTCTGAATCCTCAGTTGCTGAAATAGGTCCTATCCCTCATGTTCCACAGAACTTAATCTCAAGCGACGTTAACTCAGAACAAATGCATACTCTCTGTTAACTTTAACGCCTCCTATAAAAGAAAAAACTAAAATTTTGTTTTATAAGCACATTAAAGTTGTATTTTTAAATTAGCTATCTTTCCCCAAAAAATTAATTATAGATTATGCCAAAGTGCTTAACTACTAATATAGTTATTATTTTGGATCAAATAAAATTGCTTTTGCCAAAGAAACTACTTTTTTTCCCTACTAAATATTTACTATGTCATTTCATCCTTATATCGGGTAAAATGACATATTTTCTACTTTTTTAGAAAAGTAAGTTTTTGAAAAAGAAAAAAGAAAGATTATGATATACCCAGGGGGTACATCATAAGGGGGTGTTAGGGGGTGTTAGAGCATTAAATAGACATCTCATTGGCTTTGAAAACTACAGGAAATCATATTTAACTAGTCTTTTACGGTTACTTTGAAAAAGTGGTATGTCGTATTAGCCTGATCTCCCCTATATAGTGCTTTTCAGTCATGATTTGCGTATCTACCGAAACTCCACCTAGCAACACAACAGGCTTTGTGTTTACCGATTTCTCCTTCCGCAATTGTGACGTACTGGGTTCAAGAAACGGTGCTGTCAAGTATATTTACTATGTTTGTGTACAAGATATTTAAGAAAATAAAAGTTCATGTAAAAATGTCATGTAATAATGTTAATATTGTAATGAAATTAAATCATGTTTGTTATGAAAATAAATGCTCATGTGTTTAAAAGTAAAATTAAACACAATCACTATAGGTATATTCACTGAAGTGACTTTATAATTTAAATTATTTCTTATAAAAGGCTACTCTTCTAAATTCGCACAGTTTCGAAAATATCACTACATGAAAAAAATGTACAACAGACTAAAGAAACCTGAATTTTAAAACACTCTAAATCGCGGAATCAACTCCAAATTTTCCGGAACACTCAATATCCCGCAGAGATCCCTTTTCTCACGTGTTGAGATCGCAAAAGCGAAAAAGAAAAAAAGAAAAATGAATTAAAAGAAAAACAGAAAGAATAGAAGAAAGAAAAAAACTTCCAAAACAGCATTCTCCAGTCATCAAGCAGTATCACCCCCTCCGCAGTCATCTCGGAGAGAGATAATTTTAATTTCAAACGACGGTGTTTCCGTCTTTGTCATCTAGAACAAAGACACCCCCTTCCGTAAAACACCTATCGTCGGCGGTGGAATAAAAAAATCGATTCAATTAAACCCAAAGTCTCAGAGAGAGAGAGAGCGGAGCAAGCAAAGAAGAGACTATCGACGGAAAAGAGAGCACGGGAGACTATAATAACTATGCGGACTTTTATTAAGCGTCGTCACAGCTCGAATAAAAGCAATAAAACGGGAATTTCTCGAAATAAAATAAAAAAAAGAAGAGGCAGAAATGACGGTGATGATCATAACAATAACAATAAAAAAAATCCGCGTCGTCAGTTTTATTTTTTGACGCTACGAATTACACACTGATTCTATTACAGATCATAGAGCGTTTAAATTTATTTCGTCATTGGCGAGTCATGAGAGAAGGTTTTAAACAGTGTATGAATGTGTGTATACATGGCGATTAGATGGGTTTTAAAAATACCCGGCGCTTCTTCTTCTTGCTGCAAGACCGCTCGATTAGAAAATCTTGGGAGCTATAAAAATTTCAGCTCGCTGTGGATAATTCGCGAGGAATTTAAAGATTAGGGGGTGAAGTATTCATTAAATGTGGTTCTGGAGAGGGGGTTCGTGTTTTTTAACTAAGGGGGCGATTGTGTCTGTGGTCTAGATTTTATTTTCATTTAACGGGAAAATTGCTGGAGAGGGATGGGGGGGGGGTTTCATTCTTTTAATGGCAGTTCTTTGCCTTGTTGCTCATCGTTTCTATCTTCTTGATTTAGTTTGCATCTTTGTTTAATTTTTTTTTGTTGTACTTATTTGCATCCTTTATGGATTCTATATGTGTCAATTATAAAAATAAACTTTTTGACCTTGTCAATTTTTTTTAAAATTAACTGGATTAGCTGATATTACAGCATAATAGTAGAGCAGTTTAAATTATATTTTTAGTTGAAATAATTTTCATTTTAAGTTTCTTTATTGAAATAATCTGTTATTTTCTTCATTTTCTCCTTAATTAATTTGTTTATAGCATTATATGTCATATACCTACCTATGTTATGTGTTGATTTATAAACCTTTATTTTTATTTAACCTAAGTCCTTCAAAATATATTTTTTAGGAACCCATTCATTTGTATATACTACGTTTAATATTTTTTGTATATGGCTATTAAATGTCCACCCTTTAAAGAATGTTCGTAAGAGACAATAAAACACAACTAAAAAATTAAACTAGTTTTTGACAGATTTACCAGGGGGGATAAAGACAGATACTTTGACCAAAGTTTCCATATGTACCAATTCTAAAAAAATATGTAAGACAGCATGACAAGATCAAGATACCTCCAATTTACAACCAGAACTTAAACTTCTGATATCAAGTACTATAAAAAAACTCCATAGACTTCAATAACACATTTTTAAAACAAATATGGTTTGAGAAACTTTCTTTAACTTATAGTTTATAAATGGACAAGTTTCATAGTCTACGATTACACGCCAAAAACAATACAGTATTTGTCCAAACCTCATATTTGAAACCATTACTATCCTTCTCTTAATATAAACTATTTAACTATGATGAATTTGATAACTTGTTCGCTGATACTCTGATCACACGGAAAAGTATAGAACCACATAGTTTCAACCCACAAACACGTCCTCGCATGACCATAAACTTGATATATACGTATAAACGCCTCCACACAGAGCAAAACTCCATCACATAGCACAGAGTCCAGAACACCAACCATCCCAAAAGTAAGATCCCATTCCGGAAATTGTGATCATATCGGCCATAAATTTGACTTCGCCAAGTCCAGGTCCTAGAGTTCCTAAAAGCGCTGGGCCTTCCCGGAAATTGCGATCCAGCCGCTAAAAGACTGGTTTTTATTTAAGAGAGAAGAGATCCCAATTTATGGGAAGGACTAATCACCGAATTATCGCTATGGGAACCATTGTAACACGGGGCGGGTGATTTCGTTGTGCAACCCCCCGTACTTTTCATCAGGCAGTAATTGCTCAATAATGCGGGCCGTGTTGTTTTATACAGAGGTTCATATGGTGTTGGGAGAATGGGCGGAGAATAACCCATTGAGAGCAAGATTTTCTTCGTTTTGTTCATCGGCATGTTAATGCGGGTTCGGTTATTAGTGGTGTGAAATGTGTCTTAGAATAAGCTTGGTAGAGTTTGTAAAAGTGTTATGCTAGACTGGTCCTAATAATTTCGGTGTAGTTTGAAAATTATTTTACGATTGTACATCTCTGTATTAATGTCACTCTTGGACCTTTTACCTGTGATGCAATATGGATTCTAAATATCTTTGTGTATTGTTTAACAAGATTAATTTAAGTAATAGAATATTTTTAAGGATTTATATTTGAAAAGTGGACATAAAATAAAAATTTAAACTTGTGACAAAAACATATTTTTTATAAAAATCTATTTCTGAACGCACAGTAAGGACTTAAGAATAGTCTGGAAGCTACAAGATCTGTTGAGTTGTAGGAGTTCTGATAAAAGAGGCAGAAGACGGCTAAGTTTTAGAAAGTTTTTTTATTAAAACAATTTTTCTTAATGGAAAGGTGTTTTAGTGCAAAATGAAACCATACATAACTTAGTAATATTGTTCATATTTATTTTAAATATTTTAGAGCATATTGAATGCCAATTATCCTTTGTCTAGTACTTCATGCTAAAATTTAGGTCCGAGATAAAAAAAAAACACTGAAAATTTAAATACTTGTAACTTTTTTATACGTTTAATTCTTTAGAACTTTCTTCAGTTTCCATTCTGTATGCTTAAATTGCATTCTATTAAGGTAAATAAAATTGAAGACCAATTGAAAACCAATAATTTAAATAACTAAGAGTTAATTGGTTTTGCATCATGCATATGGAGTGAGATAAATATTTAAGATAAATAAAAACAGTATTTTGAAGAAAGAACTCTAACAAATCCATTTTATCCATACTTTACTCATCTAAGGAGTATGTGATCATCCATACCACTTCCCTACATGTCTCTTTTCTGGGCATGTGTAGTAGAGGGCATGATCGTCTCTATTTCATATTATTACCTCACCCATTGCTATTGAACTAAACTGTGTTTCATTCATCTTTAATCTAAAACCAACCAAGACCCAAAACTAAAACCCAGGTTCCATTCAACATTATGAAAATCATGAAATTCCCCTAACCTAAACGCTCTGTTTTCACACTAAACATCATGTATGTCCCCCCATCCAGCAACCAAACCCATCCTTCCTTAGCAACTGCGAAGGAAAGGATAACACTCCTCTGCCAGCATCAAAAAACCTTGGGAAAAAAAACCCAACAAAGCAAAAAACCTTCCCAGCGTCCACATGTACATCCCCAATCCGATTTATTGATTGGCTGGCCGGAGAGAGAGGAATCTTATCGAAGAGTCGGACCAAGGCGACGGCGATTAAATTAACTTTTGTGACCGTATGTGCTCCTCATTGATTGCAACCCTGGAATAATAACGGTGCCTTTATGCAAATAAAGTCATGCACAATGAACTACAGGGACTCTGGTAGCTTAATAGTCCTTTTTAATTTCCCAGTCCCTAGTAAGGAAACGTGCAGAGGGAAGGAGGATTGCAATATGGAGGGGCTTGGACTGTTGTTTCGAGATGCTAATATTTCGGGTGTGTGGGGGGTTTTGTTAGTTGGGACTGGGGGTTGGGGTAATTAAGGAGGGTTTGGGTGAGATGTGTGTGGAAATTTTGAAGTTTTGAGTTTCGCGAATGTTTTCGTATAGTATAAGTGTGGTGGTGGGGAATCGGAAGAGTTAGTTGTTAGAGAGTTATGTTGTGTTATCAAAGCTTATTACCATAACGATTGTGTGCTGGGTAAATTGTGTGTCCGACAAACAAAAGAAGTTATGTGTGTTAACCAGAATTTTGGGTTGATTGGGTTGGTGTGTGTAGGAGATGCAATCTTATTATTTTGAATGGATGACAATCTGATGTAGAGAGGATGTAATGAGTCAAAATAATAAGGGATTGGATTTTAAGAGGTCCTGTTTATGTGTAACTAAATTCTCTAGATTTATGTTACAATGGCGTTATTATAATTTTAAGGGTAAATAAAAGATTTAGTTTTAACGGGGAAGTTGTAAACTCAGATATCTCAAGGGGAATAAAATGGTACAATGTGTATGACGAAGTCAAAGAATATAGTTTCTTATTTAGATTTTTTTTATTTTTTGAAGTACACTGCCAAAAATATTCTTTAAGAAACAGAAAAGCTCTGGCAGCAAAATTTACCAGAGCTTTTACAAGATATTTCTCTGTTGACTGAACTTTTTCTGTATGCTACAATCTTTTTGGGGAACTTTTCCCGCAAAACTATGTAGGAACATAACCCACTAAAATTTCCATAGTTGGGGGGGGGAAAATGAAACACCGGTCTGTAGAGAGACAATATGTAGTTAAATAAAATACAATATTTTTGATGGATATAGGTGCCCTAAAGTTGGGAAAAGATCGTAGCATACAGAGAAATTTCAGTCAACCGAGAAATTCCGTGTGCAGGAAATCTCTGGCAATTTTTGCTGGCCGAGCTTTTCTGTTTCTTGACGATTATTTTTTGCAGTGTGGATCTATCAAAAAACTTAATAAGTGATTATTTTATTTTTAAAGCTCTTAAATTACTTGTATATTAAAGAAAAATAGTTTAATGAGTTTTTAACTTGACCACTAAGCAATTTATCTATATTCTTTTTATCTATCTTTCCTTTAGAAAAAAAAAAGGAAGAAGTGTGTGACATCAGAGAAAGAGAGTTAAAACATCACCTGTGGGATTATGAGAAGGAACATCCCTCACTACACTATATGAATTCAGAGATCACATCTCGAGGGGAATTCAATCAAGATTTTGGTAAGCCTCGTAATATATTTGATAAGGTCCCATTATGGTAAGTTACATGTTACATTGACTTACATTATTTCTATGGGAAAAATAAACTTTCTCCATCAGTGCAGGCTCTCATTGTTTTACATCTACCCATGCTATTATCCAGGCAAAAATTTTGATCTCTTACTCTAAATAAAAGACTGGATCAGAGATTCTACAAAAACTAAATTCTTAAGCCTTTTTGAATTTTTTACAAAATTGCTTAAAATATGTAAAAACCGAATTATTTAAAAGCATAAAGCCAGTTACATAGTTCACAGCTAAAGAGAGCACCAAAAAAAATCTAGAACCTCAAATTTTACAAAGTAAACTTGATTTAATGGGAAGTTTAAGTGGACCAGAAAAAAATCTTTGAATTATCCACAATTTCAAATTATTTATTAGTTATTCATGTTTCCATGTAATACTTATTATCTATAGACATATTTAAAATATTAGCCTAGCCTGGGGGGGATGCAAATTTAGCAATATAACTTTTTTATTCTTAAATATTTTAAATAGCATAAACTTTTTCAATGCCTTGGTTTAGGTACTCTTTCTTCTACTGTCATTCACAATTTTAAAATGAAACTACATGTTTATCCTCTTCATCATTTGCGATTTTTCTTGAATTCTTGCTTCTACACTTCCCACATTAAGAGTATCTTTTCTCATTCTCAGTCATTTTACGTAACTTCTTTTCTTATAGTTAATATTTGTCCATCCATCCATTAGGTAAACTTTTAAGAAACGAATCACAAATCTTTATGTGGGAGTATTAATAACATAAGTATGATTTTCAAGAAGTTTTCATGCAGCATTTCTAATTTTGGAACCAATTTTCTCATATTTCCTTGTGTCTTTCCATGAATTTAAGTAATCAGAGCAGGGACTTAAGTAATAAGCAGAGCTTTTGTGTATTCTTTTCCGTAAACAAGGCCATTCAACTTTACAAATTTTGGAACTGTTTTTCATCCCTTTTAGTTAAATAGAAATTTTCTTATTGTTCACGGAAGAGCAGAAAGAGCTGGAAAGTTTAAAGAAGTTATGTCATATTATCCAGATGGCATTATACTATAAACAGCACCTGATGCTTCACAATGTATTTTCTAAAAATGAACTATCTCAAAAAAGATGTTTAACCTACTTTTATATAACAGCTTATCTCTAACGACCCTTATTCAGCTTATTCAGCTTATTCAGATAAAATAATTTATCAGCTTATTCAGATAAAAAGCAAGCAAAGTTGAATATTTTTAGCTTTTTGTATACCTTATTATCAGATCTATCTCTTTAAAAGTTTATTCATAAATTCTTCGCCAAACAATTTTAAATTTCGTAAATAATGCAATTTTTTGAAGATCTAACTAAATAGTCCAATAAAAGTTAAAACATTTTTAAAACTATCATAAGGCTATGATCCTGCCCCAATTACCTTTATCAAACTAATACTTTTATACTTAACCATCAGTGCTACCACTGGCGTCGATCCCAGGGGGGGGACAGGTCCCTGTATTAATTAGGAACATTGTTTGAAAAACTTAAATTTTAACTTCGAGGAGAGACCGACAATTCGCTGAATGTGTGTCTCTCCAATTTTTAATAGAAAATAAAAGTGGCTCCGAAAGTGGCTGAAGAGAAACATAAAGAGTCATGTATATGGGGGGCGAAGAAATAGTTAATTAGTTAATGGTATATCAAGTTTTTTTTTTAATCTGGGGTAAAATCCCGAATTCATGGACCTCCCACCAATATTCAATTCAGTTGCTGACGATTCCAATGAGTGAAACCCCTTGTATCATCAAAAACTTCCCCCATAGTTGTGTCACATGAAGGAAAATTATGGCCCAGGTTTATAGACCATTCAGGTGTTGAAGCCTCCTTTACCAAGTCTAATATAGATTTTACGAAACAGCCAAAAACCAACTACTTGAGTACTCACTTGAATATACAACGTTAAGTTTTTTGTGCTTATATCCAGGTGTAACTCTTTTGCTAGCACTTGTATTCGCTCTTAACACTAATACGAAATGCTGTTTCAATGAAAAAAGGAGGAAATATAAATTTAAATGCATGAATTGGTAAAATTTCTTTTGAAGTAACAAATGGAATTATATTTTTGAATTATTTATTTAATACATAAATTTAAAAAAAAAAGAGTTAGTTTTTTACGAGAGAAATTAATAGAAGAGATCAAAGTGCTAACGTTCCATGAAAGAAACTAACGGGTGTTTATGTTATAATATTTACTGAAAAAGTTACATAACTATAAAACTTCTATGAAAGCTCTTTACTGTGAACTGCATACTCCGAAGCTTATACAAATCGCAAAGAGGAACCAGTAATAACTATACACGGTTGATCGTTTCAGTAAAAATCGATTCCTCTCTCGGTATCTCTTTTTCATGAGGTTTATTTAAACATGTCAAATAAAATTAGATCGAAACTACTTTCTAATATGAATCCCGCAATGGTAAATGGGGATGGTTTTCTGAAACGGATTGTTATATGGTTCTCTGCGACGTATGTTTTACGAGATATGTTCTATCCTTTGTAGCCAACCATTAAATAAGTATATTGTAGGTGTTTATTAAGAATCATATTAAAAAATTATTATTTTTATTTTTTAAATGATAAAATTATATTACTGTAACTGTGTGCAAATTACTGTTGATGGTGGCTTTATTTGAAAAATCAATTTGATACTTTTTGATACAATATCAATTTTATCATGATACTTTTAATACTGGCTTTATTTGAAAATACTGTAAATATAAACATGCATTACCCAGGTAGACAAGAATACCAGCCAATATCGATTTGTCAATATTGGCCTTTGTCAAAACTACATCCTCTGAAATATAGTCCAACACTAAAAACATTGCCCATATTCTGTTGGCCAAAATCGTTTCTTCTTAATTCAATATTAAAAAAAGGGGGCAGCAATAACCACTTCAATTTTCCAAGTTCATTTCATTCAAATAGTGTAATTAAGTACGGTTTTGAACTCGTAATCAGTAATCAAATTTCCACAGGATTTCCGACATTCATCGATATTCGCAATGTTGCCCAACATCGGTATACCACAACACTGATCGATTGGCATAGTTATACCTAAAACCCTTTCAATGACCTTTGTCCCTTGACCCCTTGTTATAACAAAATTCAAAGCATCCAAACGACATCCCCGACAAAACCCAACGTCCTTCGAGTCATCCCCTCTCCCGGCAGTGACCGCCACGCTCTGCGGCCCTTGTCCGAAGTGGACGCGTGACCTTCCCCTCTGCCTGCTTGCTTG
The DNA here is from genome assembly GCA_963680715.1 of Tetragnatha montana. Classification (NCBI taxonomy): domain Eukaryota; kingdom Metazoa; phylum Arthropoda; class Arachnida; order Araneae; family Tetragnathidae; genus Tetragnatha; species Tetragnatha montana. The sequence continues at coordinate 36,185,254 of OY796685.1, forward strand.
CGCCCGCTAATCATCATCGTTTCCTTTGATTTAAGCGCAGCTTTTCAGCTTGGCTGCTCGCCTTCCACAAAACTGTCCAACGGCTTTCCCATCATGGCCCATTGTCTGGGGAAGTGTCCGGCGTTTTGCAAGAGATTTGACGCCACTGACAATGGGGTTGTAAATTTGCATGGCTGGTGGGTGTAGTTTGGCGTTAAAAGAGGTTTCGTAAGTTTTTTTAGTGAGGGCAAGGAAAGGGTGTAGAGAATAATTGTAAGCCGTGTAAAATTGAAATGGATGGATAAAATGTTTTTCTTGTCCATTTTATTCGATGTTTTGTATGCATTGTTGGATTTTGACCATTAAAACAAAATTGAGATACATTTTATGACTACCTAGCCCTTTATTCAACTCAGGAAAAATTTCAAATTTTGTTTAACTGTATGGGTTTAACTGTATTTCTATCAATGGTCCTAAAATTAAATATTTAAAAATTTCTACAATAGAAATACATCTTAGATTTCGTATCGAGATTGATGATCAAAGTAAAAAATTTGAAATATTGCTTATATAACGGAAATACAACTTCAGGTTTTTTTTTTAAATAAAGGGGGGTTCTACTCGAAGTACTATCTTGCTCTATGTTCTAACCTTTTGAAAAGTACTTATTACAAATATAGTAGCATTTTTGGAACCACAATTGGGATTGAGGTTCCATAATTGAGGTACCATAATCATTCAATAGGAAAAATAAATTAAATAAGTCTATTCACATCTTCTCAGGTATTTACTCTGATGTTTTACCTATTGGATCCATCTTAAAACACTCAAAAGTAAATCAACAATTTATTTGAAAATTTCCTCTATCATATTTCATTAAAATTAAATTTTTCGTACTCTTTATTTCTTATTTCATTGTGTCTTAGTCTACTTAACCATGTTAAAATGTATGAGGTGAAAAGAGATGGTAGGGGAGACTGGGGACAATAGTAACACGGGGCAACTGTAACACTTCGAATTCCTAGAAAAGTGTAGATGCCAAGCTGCTACAATGATAACATTGTGTGCAGGGCTTGTAAACAAATAATGTCCGAGAGTGCCAAGACTGGCAGTTGAGGTATAGCACTGTACTTGAGAAATGGAGGCTTGAAAATGGAGGCAGCTGCTGCTGAGGTTTGGGAGTCTGGAAAGTCAGTCAGAAGTGTTTGTGAGCACGGTATTTGTTATGGGCCGTTATACAGATTCTGTCAGAAAAAATGAAAACCCTAAAGTGGGTTATAATTAATTTATAAGTTATCGTCACTGCCATCACCACAAATATCAAAATGCTCACCACAGGCTGTTCAGCCAACACCAAAAGTGGTACAAAATCACAATTCAACTATAAAAAAGGAAACTCAAGGAGAAAGAGCCCCATCTGCACCTATAAACCCAGTGTAAAAGAGAAGAAGTCTACACAGAAAAGAAATTTAAATATTCAGACTGTGAAACCTCATCAGACGATAAATATTTGTGTGTTGTTTCCATGGACAATTTCAAAAACAATCGCCCCCAGTGAAATATGGGTACAGTGTGTTTCGTACAAAATATATTGTTAATAAATTTGTATAATTTCCCGTGTTCCTTATGAAAATGTGTAGTGTTACAATTGACATTTATATGTGTTACAATCGACCCCACTTCAAGGGTCGATTGTAACAATATTCTATGGTATATTTTTTATTTACTATACTGTAATGCATGTTCACAGGACAGTTTTCATAACGCAATTGTAATTGGGATGTTTCAACCTATGTTCATACCAATTTTCATAACTCTAACATAAAAAATGGCTTGGCTGGAGATCAATTTGTAAATTTTGTTACAATTATCCCCAGTCTCCCCTATGTATTGTACAATTGGGAAAAAAATAAAGGAGAAAACTTTACGGATTTAAGTAGAACCACTTTGATCTAGGAAAAATAAAATCTGTTCACAATATTACAATTTGATATCCTTGTAAATAATATACTAATTTTACAATTTTAAACCCATCATTTGTTTATGAAATTAACAATAAAGTATGAATAGTTGACATTTTTAAAAAATAAAAAATTATGTGATTTAGATCTGAGTAGTCAGATTATATTTGTTTGCTCATTTTTAAATATGCTTTGAGAAATAGTTAGTAATAATTCAAATACTTTAAGTATGAGTTTGGTGCATTGAAAAAGATACAACGTGAGTTTTAAATAGTAATGATATATATTTTTTAAATTTATAAAAATAATAAAATGTTTGTTTCATTTTCCTATTCATTAATATGTACACACCTGTAACACAAGGTCTGTAAAGTATATTTTATTTTGAGGAATTTAGAACTAGTTTTAGTACCTTTCGTGCATTAAATCTAAAAAAGCAGTTTTTTTTATCAGATCCATACTTTTGGATCTTTGTTTTTTAACCGAGCAATTTTTAAAAATATGAAATTAGAACTCTATTTTGTGCAGTCCTGAATCATATGGAGAAGAATTAGTTCATGAAAATTTGCATAAGTCGTCTTTTCAAGCTATATACTGGAATATCCTAAAAATTACAATAACAAAAAGGAAGTTTAGTGATCAGTATTTTGTTTTATCGATAAAATTTCATATCTCTTGTATTAGTGTTCAGCAGCATATTATTTATCGTAGAATGTAATAATAGTAAGAATAATTGAATTGCCAGTTTAAAAAAGGGAATAAGTCCAAAAAAGGACAAATTGACTTTTTGTGTACAAAAAAAATCTCCAAGCTTTGCTTTAAACATACATGACTGTAAAAAGGGAAAAATAACTAGCCTCTATCAGCAGATATATCCTCTTGAAATTGGAGAAGTCCATTCATTGTATTGTTTAATTTAATTTGGAATTAAAGTCAATTTTTCTTTCTTTTGTTATTCTTTGTGCAGTAAACTAAGCCAAAATAAAATTTGCTTTTAAATTAAAAGTTTTTTTTTAACTTTTTTTATCCAGGGAATGATTGACTCTATTCATATTCATTTACTCCATTTATTCTGCTTTAATGACTCCAGTTTTTTTTTAGTTTTGAAATTTATTTGTCTTAGTGTACTAAGCATAAATATAAGTTAAATGTCAATTTAAGTGGTTTTTATGATTTTTCTTCAGTTGAAATTTCATTGGTTGAAAAAGGGAAGTACATTAACTTTTTTCAACTGTGAAATATTTTTGAATGTACTTATATTTTTTTCGATGATTATTCTCTACTCTAACTATAGAGCCCTGAATTTCCAGTACAAATTTGGTCCGTTATTTATGCAGGTTTTTCGATTTTCTCAAAACTTGGTTTTGGACTTATTCCCTTTTTCTATCTGACGATTTAATTAATTGGGTGTTATTTTTTTTATATATTACACAATACAAATACAATACTGGTACAATACAAATGCAGACATCACATTTAAGAAACTTTGTTGTTCTCAAAACAACACTTTAGTTTGTGTTGTTGGTTGGAACACTTTGCACTTTATTATTATTGGGATAAAGTGTTCTGCACATGTTAGAAACTTCTGTTGCTATCCAGATATAGTGCTAATCCAGACAATCTAAAAATAGTGCTGTCAAGTGTTACTAAAATTTACAGAGACAGATAATGTGTTCTTATAGTGTTGTTTCGATCGAAATTTAAGAACACATTTCAGGTTCTAAACATTATTTTACAAAACGATTTTCTAACTCATTCGTAGATTGCAAAACTTTTCAAACATGTTCAGAACACCATCACACAAAAAGTGTTATAGAGTTTACCTAACAACACAACTTAGGTGTTTTTAATTTGAAGATAAAAAAGTGTTTTTAATTCTGTGTGTATAATGGTGTTTGCTATTGTGTGTGTTACGTTTGCAGTGTAGACGTAGCTTAAATCTTAAATGGTATGTTTAAAGTGATCTTATCTCATAAACTGGAGCTTCTATCTAGTTAAAAACTGATACCATACACATTTAAATACAGAACATCAAACTCATGGGAAATCAACTCTCCCCGGCAGCAAAACACCTGCTATCCGGTGTTATTCATTTTGAAACTCACATTACCTTGATCACCTAAAAATAGTTAATTAATCATTCAAATTTGGAATTGATTTTTTTCTTTACTTTTGTTCTTGTGGCACTTGTACGGCCACCAAGTGTGTTGTTGTACAGCCACTCCCCAAATAAACAAGTAGGATAACAATATTTAAAAACCAAATTCGTGGGGAGTTTGAATTGATATTTAAAATTTTAGGAGCAATATATTTTTGTAAATTTTTATAACTTAGAAGTATTTAAATTTAATATAATTTTTTAATATCTATAATTTCAAATATACTTCATTCAAGTAGGGATTGGAATAAGTTTGATTAACAATTAAAAAAAGCCATTATTTTTATGTCATTAAAATATGAGATAATTCCGGAAATTTTCTTAATAAATGTTAAGAAGATAAGGGTTCGATGTTTATGATTGGTAACACTCAACCTATGATTTTCAATTGAAACGAAATAAATATATAAATAAAGAACTTAGGACGCGAGTTATTTACCTGTAAACTCCAGGCTTACAAGGAAAATTTTTAGGTTCTTTTTGTTATTATTTTGTACCTTTTGTTTTATTTATTCCAGCTGTTTGATTAGTTTTCTTTTGTTTTAGTTAAATGCCCTCCTAGCCCTAGCTGAAGAAAGGGAGTTTTAGGACAAGGAAGACCTTTTAGGATTTCGCACTCCACACAAAAGGTAATGTTATGAATAATCTGGATTTGAGGTATAACTGAATGGCATGAGTTGTAGATGTTATATGGTCAGCATATACACGCATAGGTAACATTTCTTATGTATTCGAGAGATTGCTTGAATTGAATCCCGTATTACTCTTTTATTTCCTTAGCTTGAATTCAAACGCGAGGCAGATGTTTTGTGTGGGGTTGTGAAAGGGTGTGTTTATGGGCAATCCTGAGGCACAAAAAACGCATCGATTACGCAAATGCCTCGTTCCGGAATTCCTTCATTCCCATTCTACACGGTCCAAACGGTGAGTAACATAAGGAGTGAGTCATTCAATTAATGTGTTTATGGTCATTCGAACGGCGTTGCGTTTTTTTGCAGGGGGCGGAGGAGGCCAAAAAAGTAGTGCGCCTATCGATTTGTGATAAGCCGAGCTATCGATATTTCATAGGCAGGGGGGTTGGGCAGCGAGCAGGGGAAAAAAAGCGCTCGCCCCTCATCTGAAATGCATTTGAGAAAATGCTAAAATATGAGATCTGGCCGCTCGTAGTTGATTTCTATTGAACTGTTGATCAGATGCTTAGGTATGCCCGCGCTGGGCTGTCAGTTGGGCCCGAAACGGTCTACAGTTGGCGAAGACCATTTCTAATGACAACGAATAGGCTTTCCCCTCGCCGAATCGGACCGGCGGATCCGGCGGCCCAAGTTCCTCCCACCGAGCCCGCCCCCATTGGCCGAAGGCAGGCTGACGTCACGACCAATGGGGGAGGGCCGGCAGCAACAGGAATGCACACGCCAGAGAGGAAGTGGCGTGCTGCGGATCATGGCTCGCGCGAGCCCGCAAATTAAATACAACAAAAACGAACGAAGAATGATTGAAGGAGAGAGAGAGAGCGAAAAAAAAAGAGGCAAAAACGTTCGTTTGTTTCCTTAATTTTTTTTTCGGAGGAGAGGATTACAAGGGTGTGATGGGAGTTAATTTTCATTGATCTCGAAAAGGGCTAGTTTCGCAGTTTATTTAAAAACGTTTTGCTCCCCGTTTTGGCGAGACGACGTTTTTTTTTTCTTTATTGTTTTAATCCTCATTTAGGAGGAGGGAGTTAACGAACGGGAGTGTGTTGCGAAATCTGAGGACGATTACGTTTGAGGAGATGATGGGGAGAAAAAAAAAGTTAACCTTGAAAAGGGAATTGGTGAAAGAAAGGTTCCGGGAAATGGGATTTATTTCCACTTATTATGTTTGCTTCACATATCAATATTCAATTTTTAGATGTAATTCCTACTACTTCCTATGGCATCAATTTTTAAATATTTGATTAAATTTTTAAGCCATAGTGGATTTATTTATTGGTGTTGAAAAACTAGAATTTTTAAACACATGCATAAAATATTATTAATTTTCAATACTTAATACAAAAAAAATACTTTTAAATTTAATAAGTGACCTTTCGCATACTGAATTTTCTCCATTTTTCTCTGATCTCTCCAAATTTTAAGTTTCAAGCTTCCTCACATTTTTACAAAAGATTTAATAAATTGGAGATTTTGCAGTTTCAAATATAACTATCGATAGTAATTGAGAATAAATCCCACTATTAAAACAACGATTGGTACAGGTACCTACCATAGGATTTGTTTTTATAAGAAAAGATAATCAATTTCGTACGCAATAGAGTTAGACAGTGAGGAGGACTTCTTATCCCGACTTCTCTATAGTTAGCAATTTTGCATACAAAATATATTGCATAGGAAATGTTATTATTAATATTTAATAGTAATATTTTAATTTTAACGTCTTATAAATTTACAAGCAAGGGCGTTAGCCACGGGGGGAATTTGGGGATATCCCCCCCCCAGGCATGGTAGTTATGACAATACATGCCCAAATAAAACATTTAAAAGCCACCTATCTACAGCTGGCACATCAAGGAACGGATCCAGGAAGCCATTTAAAAATTATAACTTGTATTACATAACAATAACACTTGTTTTGATTTTAATAACAATTAAATAATATAATGGCTTGATGCTTTTACTAATCTTCTACACTAATGAATTATCTGATAGTATACCTATGTTTTACACATCTGTACAGTACTATAGACAGTAATTAATCATATCCTATTGAAAAATCGCGTAGAAAATTAATTAATAGGTAGAGTCTCTAAAACAGCCAAAATACATTTTTACCGAAACACACAACATTGGCCTTTTTTATAAAAGAAAGTGGAAATGTGTTAACATACCTTGTTAATCTGTTTTCTAACAGCATTCCTCAAATTGCTGAAATTGAAAAAAAAACATACCTTGATTAATGCCTAGAAATACCATCCATCACAAAGACTATCGTTACTAATTTAAGTAACTATAACTTTTTTGATGGATTAATGAATATAAGTACAAACTAGTTCAAGCTCATTACTCACAAGGCATTTATTTTTGATAATATTTTAAACACTTGTATTTATTATTTTTCCACAAACATGATAAACTTATTATAAAATAAAATTGCATATTACATTGAGGAAATTTGATAACAAAAAAATAAGCTGTCAGTGAGCTTTAAAATAAAATCTAACAATAAACATTCATCAGTTGTAGATTTCATCAATACAAGCATATTTGCATTAATAATGCTTTAACAAAAGTCCCATAGGTCATAAAATAGCTAATCTATTTGAGTTAACTATTAGGAATGTTCTGTTTCCATGGATATTGAAAGAGATATGAAAAGAAAAAAAAATTATTTGATATGTATGACTAACACACAACATAAGCAGGGGCTGTGTAGCATTTCTTTCCGATAGATCAATGTTTCATGCTTTTACTATTATCCATTTTGTTTCTGCTTGCACAGATAAAGGAATATTTATCTGCCTTGAACATATTGATTCTCTCTTCTACACTTTGAGCGGTGTTTTGTAGTTTGTTTGTTTGCTTTTCCTCGCATGCGCGTTTCCCTTTTTACGCCCTCCCTTGTCACAGTCAAGGAAATCCCTGCAAACATTTGCGACAAAAATGTCTTTTGGGATTTTAGTAACTGTGACTTCAGAGAAAAAAATGGAGGTTGTAAAAATTGATTCAGAACCCCCATCAAAATAAATATATATCGCATGCATTCGTTTTTTGAAATTTTCGGAAATAATTGAGTTGGTTAGAATAAAAGTGGAGTGCCATAAAATCAAAAATTTCAGTTAGGCCTGGGATTAAGAATCTTTCTTTGTGTTTAGTGTTGTTTTTTCCTAAGAGCAGTTATTGACCTGTACAACAGTCCTTAGGAACAGTAAATAACATAAGCACCGTTAAAGGTGACTTTTTATTTTTCGAAGCTTTATAGTTCAATAGACCGCAAAATGTTATTTTAACCTTATCTCTACATAGAAATGACTGAAGGTAAAATTTGTTTAGAATATATTGTAACAATGAAAAAAAAATTAACAATACATGAAAGGAGAATGTATAAATTAACCAATAAAGGAAATAATTTGGGTATTATTGTAGTAATGATGTTGTAAAAACATTATTAGTACAAAAACTCCCGATTCAAAAGCAAATAATTATTTTTTTAAAATTCAGGGGATTTTTGCTTTAACAGATAAAGAAGAAAACAGTAAGTATAAATAATGCATATAAATTACGGGATACCTTAACAACAATATTATTCTTTTCATGAGTAACGAAGAAAAGATTGCTGAAAAAAATTTTTTATTCAATATGATGGAAATATTTCATTTTCTTTTAAATAAATAGTGCATAAGCATATTGCATGGAAATAGTTAGAATTTTTGAGCCATGATATACATAATTTACATCTATTTTATAATATTGGAAGGATCAAAATTAAATTTCGTGGCACACAAAAGTTTTGGGAGTATATAGGGTTATAATAACCAGCGTTTAACAGTGAATCTGTGTTTTATTAGTACTTTTTTTATATTAGTAAATCAATCATAAAATTTGCGTTTATTTACTGTGTAGAATTTAAATTTTCTTTTTTTGGTCATTTTTACTTAAGTGCATTTTTGGAAAGAGTGAGGGATGCTACACACCATAGCAGAATCTGCAATCATAATTATCTATAGATTAGTTGAAAACTAGCGATTAGTTTCAATTATCCTAAAAATCACCTATATCCCTAAAGAACAAAACTAGGAAAAAAGCAAATTGGTACTTTTGGCGTATTGGTAACGATATGATACACTATTATCAAACACTTATAGTGTACTGATGTGACTTAATCAATTTTTAAATTTTGTACAAAAACTAATTTGTGTTTTTAAAAATAGTGTAGTTTTGAAAAGAAAACAATTTTATGGAAAATCCCACCAACCATTTTCCTTTGTGCAGTGTTATAAGCCGTTGAAGTACAGCAAATACTACATTATAAGATATCTAATACTGGATTACTTTACCCCATATAACATTCCTTTTTAATTTTTTTTAAAACCTTCAGCTATTCACTGTGATATAAAGCAGTAGTCACAAAACGTAAGAAGCTTCTGAGGTACCGTACAGTTTTTAATTCTTTACTGTAATCCCACAACCAAAAGAACTACTACCAACAATTTCTTACAAGATCTTTTATTTGTTTATTGTCTATAAACTTACATTTGTATTTATTAAAGATGAGTTCATCGGGCTGTTAATTAAGGCCATGTTCCAAATTTAAAAGATGTTCAAAATCGAATGTTTCGAACCCAGCTACGGAGTTCATTATCAGCAGTAATAAAAATTCTTCCAACTAAAAGTAGATAAACTTCACTCATTATTTTATTAATCTACTTTTAGTTGAAAGAGTTTTATTCCTGCTGAGGTCGAAACGTTCGGTTTTCGGCATCTTTTAAATTTGGAACACAGCCTTAACAGCCCGATGAACTCACCTTTAATAAATATAGACACCGGCCGTGTAAACATTCATCAATTTCCTTTGTATTAACAACTATTATTTAGAAATTAATATCAATTAGCGTGAACATGATCTACCAAAAAAGTGCTCACCATCTACTAGCAGCTCGCATTCGACTGTTTAGCTACATGGTAGAATAACTTAATTTCATGTTAACTGTGAATGTCAAACTATTTCACTTATAAACAATATTTCTGGAACTCACAACAGAAATCTCATTAACCATCACTGTTTGTTTACAGATTTCAAGAAGCACCTTACGCAATGAACAGGAGAAACAAGGATCCAAAGATACACACAAAACCGAAAAAATGGAAATCTCTCGAAAAATACACCACCCTTCTCACAAAGAATCTTCCCCAAATGAAGACGAGAATGAGTTATGCTGTTTCAGATCCTTGAGTGCTTCTCTGTAAGTGCTCCGACCCCCTCAACAATTTGCTCTTCAGTAATTTCAGATAAAAGCTCAAAAGAACAGCGAATCCTGTTTAATTGCAATAGCACAGGACGGAAGAGACTGTGGACGTTACTCCTCTTGGGATAGCACATTACCTGCAATGCAGGAGACACCGAAGAAGGCTTCAAAGACGGTCTTAAGTTAAGATTTAAAGCCGAGATTAAATAAAACTATTTTGTTTCGTGATGAAAATAATTATCCTTTTGATCAAATATTAAATTACTTTGACCTTTGATACGAGTATGCTGTGAATAAGTACAAAAACATTTAATCCTTAGAGTGGTACGAGTAATTTGATTAAAAGGAAAATTAGCCTGTTTAAATTATTAAGTACTAATGAAAATGGATGCTGAACCATCTATTGTTTGAATTAATATGTATGTAACAACATTTCACGAAATAAAAATTACTTGCTGTTTGTGTTCGTTTAATATATTAACCTTACACCATCATGCACAATATAGGTACTCATATATTTATTATAGAGCTTAGCATCCAAAATGTAATCATTTTACATATATAACTTGTTAACTTAGTAACTATATATCTTTTTCATGGTTTTCTGCGAAGAAAAAAAAACCTGTGGTGATTATAAAATTAGTTAAATAAGGTTTATTAAACATATAAACAAAAGAATAAACATCAGCCTTGTACTAAATTTAATTAAAATGGTTAAAAATAAGGAAAAAACATAATGGTTTGAAAAAATAATATGATTTTTATAACATGACCAGATATTTCGTCATTTTAAATGTTTGCAAAATTATTAAAGAAAAAAATATCAAGTTTAACCTTCACTTTAAAAAATACAGTTATAAACCATATTAGCCACGTGAAATTAATTGATATCCAAGTATAGATTCCGCCTTGTAATTCATTTTTATTTATTTTAAAATTTCTAACATTATTTTCTTTAAAGTTTAAAAAAAAGTTAATGTTTTTTAAATAAAATTAGTCATTCCTATAGAAGTATTTGAAACCGATTAAGCAATTAAAAATATGTTTCCCCCTCCTTTGCATTCTTAGAAGTAAATATAATTGATATGAACAAGAATTAATATTATTTCAATTTCCCTCACTATGACACTCACTAATTCGTTTAGAAGTAAACCACTTTTTTTTTTTTTCAAATATTAATTCTTGAATTTTCGATAAAATGTACAAATATTTTTAACACGGAAGTTTAAAATTTAAAATGCGTGAAGTTAAAGACAAAACACTAAAAACCCAATTAAAAATAATATTGGAAATATTTTAAAATAAATAAAGATTAATTACAAGGCGGAATCGATACTTTTGGGTATACTTGGATATCACATAATTCGACGTGGCTTATATGATTTATAACTGTATTTTTATAGTAAAGGTTTACTCACTAAAACTAAATGTCAATATAAATTTATTTATCTAAACATATACAAAAGTACCATATAAAATTGTTCAAATGGGGCTACATCACTTTCAGGATACAAACTATATATTTTTTTAATTTATGAGAACACGTATTCTAAATCTCTTTAGAAAATCTTCTCTTAATATTTTTCAGAGAAATATTCATAGCGAGACAAAATTGTGGACATTGCCAAGGCAGTGATTTTTGCGCATGGAGCAATTTGACTTCAATTGTACACGACACCAACCAACCAACATACTTATATCTCTTCAATTTTACAAATTTTCAATCAATCAATCAATTTCAAAACTTCAAATCTTCAATTTTACAAATTATCTCTTCAAGTTTTTTTTATGAAATGAGTTAATAAGAAATAATGTATACAAATAGACTACTCCCTCCCCAGTAAAAAATAAATGGTTCAAAATTTCAATGACATCTTCTACCATTATCTCCTCTCAGACCAAAAATAATGGTCTTAACACTATTCGATGTTTTTTTTATTCCCATTCTTAGACAATCATTCAACTAAAAACACCGAAAAAATCAAAAAATCTAACTCCAAACACCATTTCATGCTCTTTTTAATAAGAGCCTCATTTCCATCCAGAGCGTTATTAAAACTCTCCGAAACAAGTCGGCGTAGATTAAGCAGTTTTCTTACTATCGCTTTGAACCTTTCAAGGGAAGGTTTCGGAACGTTTTGTGCCTCTTATTAGAGAGTGCAACGAAGGGTTCCGACACAAGCATTGAAAATATGCTGAACCCCCATCGATGGATATATATACTGAGAATCATTCACAAGGAGCGACTTTCATTAAGGGAAGTTGGAAGGGCGAAGTTGGCTTTTGAAGTTTCGGCCCCTCGTATCATTCGAGAACTTAATGTGGAAAAGTTCGGATTTCGTATTAAAGGGGCTCATTGTCTGAGCTTAATGCCAACTCCCGTCACATTTTTCTAATTTTTAGTTTGGAGGAGGGGGTGAAAGGGATCGGGGCGGTGAATATGAAAAATTATTTTTAAGGAGGAATGGGGTGTCGTGTCGATATGAGAGGTGTATTTTGTGTTTTACAAGTGACAGGTAGGCACCTTGGTAGGTAAGGTATATTAGACCTTGATATTCGAAAAGTCTAATACCCAGGTAGCACAGCTATATCATTTTATATAAATTAATATCAACTGAAGACTTTAGTCAGCGGTTGATATATCGTAGGGTTATAGCGTGCTACTTGGGTATAGTGATACTAAAAAAACAAGGTGTTTCGATGCCTGATTAAATTCTCATTTTGTTTTGTTGGTGTAAAGATTTTAAACAAAGGTTTAAAGATTTTTAAAAATTTCTGACTGGCGTATCAAAATTTTAAAAAGATATTCAAAAATACAAAAAAATAAGTTTTCCCTCTGCGTTATATAGCAATAACAGGAACAAGAAGACAATAAATTTAAGAATGAATTAGAAAATGTCTCTAAACACTCAACAAACAACCAATAATGATACCCCAGGGGGAAAATACGTAGTTATTCACTTGAATGCAATCACATGTAACGTAACTCTACATGAAACAGTACTATCAATTTTTTCTACCACTAAACAAATTATCTGACCTTTTCATAAATGTCTCCTCAATCTAAAAGACCCAATGTAAAATTTTTTTTATTTATGGCTCATTTTCAGTTAAAAAAAACAAGTAAAGGAACTAAAATCTACTAAATCATAAATAATATATTTGTAGATAAAGACAAATATTTTCGTTAGATAAAAAAAAACGAAAGTGAGAAATAATTTTATTGATTTTTCATGGTTTAATTTTTTAAATTGAAAACTCAAGGGGAAATGCACCTACTCTTTTCTTCATTATATCTGTACGTTGGTGAACAAAATTTTATTTACCATAGTAAAAATAGAACATCATAAAATATAATTCGGGTATAGCCCTCCATAACCCACAAGAATCTTCAAGGAATTTATGCTCTCCATAAACACTTGTTATAGAAACTAAGTAAGACTTTAAAGTTTACAAAAAAAATCCAATGATATTGCTTTAAAAGAAAGGATTGAAAGCAACGAATTTGCTTTAAAATATAATTTGATAAGAAAATTGGTTTTACCTCATTATTTAAGAAACACCAACACGGAATCAACTTTTTGAAATGATACTTCTCTTTCAATGTTTTCTAACTACAAAAGAAAACTTATTACAAAAAAAACCCTTTTTCCTGTAAATGTTGTTTCACTATATATAATTAAGTTTATAAATGGGAAATACACGAAACACCAACCATACGATTTTTCTGTAAAGGTTGCTTCCCTACGATATTCGTCTTACTGCAAGGAAGCCCCAAATAGCGAACTGTAAATGCTGTTTCACTGCGATAGCACATTTATTGCAGAAAAGCAAATACTTTTTTATATTGTAGGGTGAATTGAGGTAAGAGTAACCATGTTTTGGCTTTAGTTTCAATTTGACATTAAATTGCAAACTTGTTACTGCATGTATAATTTTTAAAAAGTTTCATTTATAACTTTTGATTGATTTTCTTTTGAGCCATGATCAAATATGCTTTGAATTAAATATATTTATGGTTATGGTTTAATTTCTTTTTTCAAAATTGTATTTTATGCGCGTTTTTAAATGATGAAGTATTTCAAAAGAAGCATCAAAAGGTGTCCAAATCATCTATTTTCACCAAATTTTAGGCATTTAAAAATTTAAAAAATATTTAAATTTTATCTCAAGATATGAACTTTTTTTGCACCTCTTTGTGCATTTTTGAAAATAAAAAAAAGACATTTTAAACACAAAAAAGGAAAAACTATATAAAATTGTTTTTAAACGTAAAAATTCAATACAATAGGATACTTTATGTATGGCTTAATAAAGTTAAAATGTAAGTGAACGAATTCGCAATAAATTATAATATTTTTCAATCATAAAATTTGAGAAATATGATATGACATTATAATACTCGTCACAGAAGTTTACACAGAAATTTATTATTTGTTTCATCTTAATTCAACTAAACTTGTTGGCATGTGTTTAATGCTAATACTGTTTTTAACCTAATTTAATATAATATTGATAGTCAAGTATTTTTAATTTCTATTATATTTTAGGGAGTTAATATATTCTCTAATGTTAAGTCTCCCTATCTATCCAAAATAGGCAGGTGATAGCTGTTGGTTAAAGCAGGGTAATTTATAAGGTCAATTAAATAGTTTTCCTTTACCCACTTTGCTCGGGGGAGATAATAATTCCTCTGATTGCTCAACATGGAAAAACGCTTTAGGTGGAGGTGAAACTATAGCCAGGATATCAAATATTTTTTGAAATAATGCAAAGTGCTAGATTTTAAAATTTTTTGATTAAATTTCGCTATCTAACTTTAAAAAAAAACAACATAAAACTACTTAATAACACTGAAAAACTTGCAAATTTTCGAGCTTTTTCTTTTTTCAGGCCTGGAAAAGTGTTATTTTCACATGCTAAAATCTCCACGAATATTCACGATATTTTAATGAAATTTTTCCAATGAGTTTTTCATATTATTGACAAAAATATTCGTATTGAAGGTTTTACTTTATCTCCTATAGTTTTTTTTGCCGCTAGGGGCACTGTAAGTCATCTCAATGAATTCTCCATGGTCACTTACCTAGGGGAAGACCTTACTTCCATCACCCAAGGAGACGTTGTTTCCAAATAAAAGCCGTGAAAGGTACTTTTTGAAAGCCCTGTATATATTTGAAATTTTCATGCAAAAAAGTAATATTTCCACAAAAAAACATACCCAATTATCTAAAGAAATGTCAAACATACACCAGACCTCTGAATTCGGAGCTGACTGAGCGAAATTGTAATCTCGTTTTTAACCTTAAAATTTAATCACAATTTAATATTAGATTTGACTATTTATGGTTAATATTACAACTCATGGTAATCTTTCAAAAATTATAAATTATAGTATTATAAAATAAAGCAGACTCCCTTTTATTTGACTTATATGGCAACAGGTATAAGCCAAATTGAAAAAACAGCGGATAAAACATTAATATTTAGTGGAGTGGAGTATAAAATATTTTTTAATTAAAATATACTCCTTTACATTAAATCAATCATTAAATTGCTTCATATTAGGAGTAATTAAACAAACATAGACTTTTTTCAATTTAAAATTCGGAAAAAATAAAGATACTTGAATTTTGAAGACCTATTTTTAAAAAATTAAGGCCAGCAAAGCGAAGATACATCAAACGGGGACCTGTTTATGTTTAAGTCACAATATGCATTGTCTATCTAATAAAAGGTATAGGAGGAAAAAAAAACAACAAAGTTTCGAGAACTCCCAACTCCACAAAGGACCTTCCTTTTGTCTCCAGCAGACTTCGATGTAAGCCCTACCTTATCCACGTCACACGAAAAGGAAGCTCCTGCCAGGGTGCGTTTTCCTGTCCACCGTGCTCAGCAGAGCAGCCCGAAAAATTCACCTGAACTCACGGAAGGAGCCCTTCCTGCAGCGAGGAAGGATGCGGCGAGAGATGAGGAAAGAAGATTCCACTCACATCCAATGTGTCCACTCCATCCTTGAAAGTACTCTGACAACATGTACAGCTGACTCTGTGTCTTAACCTCGGTAGCATATTTCAGAAGCATTGGCCAGGTTATAAGGGCTTCTGGCCAATAAATTGACTACTAGGTGATTTTATTTACTGTAATGGTGCATTGGTGCAGGGTGTTTCAAACTCCTGTCCCCACCCTCGATTGAATCGTCAGTTAGAAAAAGGGAATAAGTTCAAAAAATAGCAAGTTGACATTTTGTGCCCAAAAAAATCTCCAAACTTTCCTCTACACATGCGTGTAAGGAGGGAAAAAATAAATACCCCCTATTAGCAGATATAGCCCCTTGAATTTGATGAAATTAATATCCATTTGAGCTGGATAGAATGAAAGAGGTGTAAGTCCACTGAACTTAGTTTTGAGTACAATTGAAGGTTTTCTCTAACGGCGCCTGTGTTGTTCCGATGGAGAAGGCATTTTTTAGGCAGTTCTTACAAGCCAATCATCATTGAGCATTTGACTTAGGTGACTACCACACTAGGTAAAGGAACTTAAAAGGAATCCAAATCCATGCTTTTTTCCAAATTTTGTATTTTTGGACTTATACCACTTTCATCCTGAGCAGCTCATTTATTGTAATTTTTTTCTTATTAAATTTGAAATTTAAGTCAAGTTTTCCTCTTTTCTTATTTTTTGTACTGTAAACTACACCGCAATAAAATTTATTTTTAATTTTAAAGAGTTTCCTAATTCCAAACATTGCCGCTAGAGGGCGTTTAAAGGGTTGTCATTAAATAGCGTATAGTAACTTTACTCTACCTAGACACAACTTCTATGACTGTATCCGTAGGGGTTCAAAAATTAAAGCCGTGGATAGGACTTTTGATTGACTGTGTACAACATTGCATATTTAAATAATACTGCAATATTTTCGTGCATACCCAATTTTTTAGGTTATCAACATTTATTCTTCCTTTTATTTTAAACTAAAAACTTTACAAAATGTTCTATATGGATTTAACCAAAAATAAAGCATTCCTAACCCCATACATACTATTACAAGACCTATCCCATTAAAAATCATGGAAAATATTTTGCAATAGTTAGAAATTGATAGGGGAAATCAGGCTAATACGACATACTCGGGTAAAATGACTTTTTCGATTTTCTTGAAATTTAGCAGAATGACAGCAAGTGTCAGGCGCTTTTTTTCTTCTTTTATTGCTTCCAAAACGATACAAACAGACGCCATTGTTTGAAAAACATTTCTTACCTCGTGGTGAACAAAAATAAAAAACGTGAGTGTCAAAATATTTTTTTTGTGTTTTTATAATGAGATTTCTCTTATACAAATTCTTTCATTTACTTAAACTAACATTCTTGTGTGAATGTATGTTCAATTAAGAGTATATTTCATGCGATAGGTAGTTGCTTAGACTTTTTGTTTTACGAGAAATTGAAAATAAATAAAAATAGTCCTTTAAGGGTAAAATGACATAGAACTCATGGGTATAAAATGACATAGTATGTCATTTTACCCACACAATATTTTCATACATATACTGTCGATATTTAAAATACTTATTTATATTATTAGTTTATAAGACCTTTTATGGGCCACTAAGAACATTCTACGACCAAGAAGTTCCGACTTGGTTAAAAGGCAACTAAGGAAAAACCCCTTTTATATCAAAGCTTTAAAAAAAAAGAAATGGAAAGGTTGCTACCATGGTTAATGCGAAGAGTGGATTCCTAAACACTGGCCTTCTCCGGCCAACCCAATGTGTTCTCAGTTCATCTTGTTGCTCCAGCAAAAGTACTGAAGCTCAATGAACATGTTTCAGAAGAAGCTTCTGACATTCTAATAACAAGTATAGAGTATAGACAATCCACAGTTGCTGAAACAGGTCCTATCCCTCATGTTCCACAGAACTTAATATTAAGCGACGTTAACTTCAGAAAAAATGCATACACTCTGTTAACTTTAACGCCTCCATGAAAGAAAAAAATTAAAATTTTGTTTTGATAAGCACATTACAGTTGTTTTTAAAATTAGCTGGTTATCTTCCCCAAAAAAGTAATTATAGATTATGCAAAGTGCTTAACTATTAATATAGTTATTATTTGGGATCAAATAAAATTGCCTTTGCCAAAGAAACTACTTTTTTTTCCTAATAAATATTTACTATGTCATTTTATCCTTATATCGGGTAAAATGACATATTTTCTACTTTTTTAGAAAAGTAAGTTTTTGAAAAAGAAAAAAGAAAGACTATGATATACCCAATTAGGGGGTGTTAGAGCATTAAATAAACATTTCATTGGCTTTGAAAACTACAGGAAATCTATTTAATTAGTCTTTTACGGTTGCTTTGAAAAAGTGGTATGTCGTATTAGCCTGATCTCCCCTATATTTAGGTATTGATTTAGTTATCTACATCAATTTAGAAGAAATATTAGATAATAATTTTTTGGGGAAAGGAAAGTTGCCCTTTTACCCCAAAATATAAACGGAAATGTATAGGAAACCAACCTCAAAATTAATGAAAATTATTTTGAACTTTTTATCCATTCAATGCAGTATGTAGTACAGTTTGCCCTTTTCCAAAATTCCTAAATTTTTAAACATTAACTCAATATTATCATTACAATCATTATTAAATTATTATTCGATGCTTATAAACACCCTTTTTTACATTTGCACTTATTTAACCTGTTTTTAAAGAACCGTATAAAAAATAACACTTCCTAAATAAACTTCCTTCAAAATACAGTTCAGGTAAAATACAATATATTTTGATAAACCCTTAATTTAATATTTTTTTATTTCCAATGGCAGGCAATTAAACAGTTACAGCAAAAAAGAATTTAGAGAACAAAATAAAAAATTAAAAAAAAACTGTAACAAAGTGTTTTATTAGTAAAGTAACAAAATTAATTTAATATAGAACACAATAAAACTCAGTTCTTCAAAAATTAGTAATAATAATAAACAGTTAGCAAAACTGTTTTAAACAAGCGAATTTGTTACTTAACTATAAGTAAATAAATAAATGTAAAACTTACTAACTGAGAACCTTAAAAAAGTCTTATGATAATTATTTGTTGAAAAAATTATGGTGTTATTCTAAAAAAATATGAAATGCTTTTTACCTAACTTAATAGCCATTATCTAATTTTGCGAGAAATTAATCTGAGTTGTTTCCAAGAAAGGACATGACATTTATTTATGATTTACTTTAAAAACACAATTAGCAACGAAATATTAAATCCAGAACAACCAGTTTGAAAACAATAGCTTTTATCAAAATCTTTGTAATGAATTCTTTATATCCTGGCCCATATATTACAACTTTCAACGATAAATGAGGTAAAATTATATTAAACTAGCCTCGACATTAGAGCCCATGTACTTAAAAATACAAGTCGTTTCTCAATTACTTCGATAATTGCAATTAGATTTTCTCTGAAATCAAAAAGCTATTAAGGCACGTAGAAAATTAAGGTAGAAAATGGATGGAGCTTAAAGCTATGGTCATCTACTGGAATGATCCAAGTGACCCAATTTTGGGAACAATTAATGAACAGGGAACTAGTGCTTAATTAAGCCCTGACTTTAGCACGAAATCCAATGTCGTTAGTTCTCGCTAGATCGGTTGTATGACCTGAAGTCTATAATTATGAGTTAAGAGAAAGCTTAAAAAAGCCCACTTAACCAAGTTATAATGAATTATTTTTATTAAATCAGTTTTTTTTTATAAAAAATAATGAAACTCCAAACATATAAGGTGTCAAACGAAGTATGAGTGGTAATATATTTTTATTGGATATTTTTTTTTATTAAAACTTAAGATGAAAACTCATATTTAAACTTGTAAATTGTTTAAGAGGTTACATATGGTGTAAGTTTAAATTCTCTTGAATGTATTTTTTTTTTTTTTTTTTTGTAATTTAAATTTCTTAGTATATAAAGCCACTGGCCTAATAGCGTCATATAATCTCGAATGGTAAAATAAAATTTTCCATGTTCATGAGATAAAAATATATCATTTAATTTAGTTGTGGCAAAACATATTATTAAATGTAATCGATAGTTTAAATTTCGGGATACGGAGATTATTTGATTTTCATTGTGTATTGTGTGGATTAGAGTTTTTTTAAAGGTATAGATAAAACTTATTAAGATTATGGGTGATAAAACATCTTAAGCCAAATAACAAGCCAACAAACACATCACAGCACTGTATACCAATCCCCAATTGTTCTAAATCACTCACCTCAGTAATGAGAAATATAAGCATCAGATTCCAAAGCGCCTACGAATTATTTCTGTGAGTGATGCACTCAACGCATTTCTCCGTAAGTTGCATATTCGCAAAGCAACGGTCATTTGTTTACGAATATAATTATCGCAAGTAAAGCAAAACCTTAATTACAATTAGATTCAGAGTAAACTGCAATGCGGGAGGAGTAGAGGTATAGAGACTGACAGTTTCAAGCTGTTATTTTTCAAACTGCGGATTCGGGAGACTAATCGCCAAGAATGCGTGGGGAACGTTATTTTGAAAGTATAGAGTCAAATTTTAATTCACTTTCCCGAACTGCGCGGGGAAGCAGTAGATCATTCCGAGTTCATGAATTTAAGTTGTATAAAGAAGGAATGCGTGTGCGGGAAAAATCATTAAGATGTAGGAAAATAAAATTACGAAAAAACAATAGAGTTCCATAAAGTGAGTTTCCACTATTTTCATTACCTCTTGTGAATTTGGGTTTGAAGAGCCCCATGTTGGAATCAAAATAAACATTATACAAGGGTGTTTCCGCATGATACAAGTCCGCCTAATAAACTCTAAAACGCCTAACTAAGCGGATAACGCTAAATCATATAAACTAAACTCTGATTGGTGGTACTAGTAAAGAACAATCATATTTTTTATTTAGAGTTCACTAAACATAACGTACCCCTGCATCGAGGTAGAATGAGACATTTTTCTTCTTACTGTAGTTTTTTAAAATGTTTCAAAATGTTGTTCTCAAAGTTTCAAATTTGTGCTAGCAAAACTTACTTTTTAAAAAGTATTTTAGTAAACATTGTCCCCCTTCCTAGCCCACTCGCCTCTTTTCAAAAAGTAAATGTTATTATAGCTAATTATCTCATTTTAATCACAAGATTATTAAGAAACTGAGACTATTTCACGCAGCAAAATTCAAATACATTTTTTGAGTAGAAAAAATGACTTATTGAGATACTTTTTTCTCAAAATAGTACTAAATTTTATGAAACCAATTAAAAAAATACAAGTTTAATGAAAATTAAAATATGACGACTTTTGTAAAGAAAAAATCAATTTTGTTCCAATGTGTCCCACGGATGGGGCGATTGGATAAATTGCTTGAGGCACATTGATGCAGTGCTTAATTTGCTCAAAACTAGTTATTAATAACAAAAATTTGGGAAAATAATAAACGTTCTTTTATTGAGAGATATTCAAAGGTATACCTTTGTAGAAAATCATCTAGAAATAAAAAACAATTCGACTCTAATTAACTGATTAGTTTTGGCCTTTTATCCTACTATTTTGTCACTGGTTTTTTTATTTTTTACCTGCAAAAGTGCTAAAAAAATTCTCAGATAGTTCAGTGTCTCTGATTAAATTATTCGTTTATGTATTTATCAACTGCCTTTTCTTTTAGAAAATTTCTAAATACATAAACCTCCTATGCAAGCAGTTTCCAATCTCAAAACTTGATAAAAACTTATTGAAAAATTTGAAAATTGACATAAATATCCTTCATTGTATTGTTCAGGTATTCTTCTTTCAACGCAAAATCTGTGGGAACATTTATATGAATCAAAGCAACCCACATAAAAGTGTACCAATTAGTCTCAAAGGTTATTTTTAAACAAAAACCTTTATTTAAAAATAGGCAAAGGTTATTTAAAATTTAAATATATCCCCTGTTGGTAACAAGAATAAACTTCCTTTTAGAATTTACAGATCTCTGTATTAGAATAGCGTCAGGGAGATATTACAGTTTACTTAGAAATTTACTTTTGAAAATTTTTGATTAAACAAATGTTTTTTCTTTCATTATAATTTATTGACTTACTGCAGAGTTTAACGATTTCAGATGCAATATTTATGCATGTGAAGGCAACTTTTAGGAAAAAATTTGACCCAAATAACCGTAATAGAGCATTTTCAATCACATGACTCGGACCTAACAACGGCCTTAGCAACAGAAATGTTACAGTTTTTTGCCCTGCAGAGGTTAACAGTTACAGAAAATGACTGGCCGTGGAATTCTTCTATTGGAGCATTTGCAATCACGTAACCCCATACTTAAAAACCGCCTTAGCAACAGATAAACAACGGCCTTAGCAACAGTTAAAAGCCCTACAGAAGTTACACAGTTAAAAGAAAATAACCGGTTATGACGTCACCTGAAAACACTCTATAGTTTTTGGGATATTGAAAGTGCATCAATGTGCCCTCGTGTATCAAATCGCACCGTTTTACCTTACCCTTTTTTTTATCAACAAGTGGGTTCTTGAACTTTTAATATTGAATTACTTACTTCAGAGCTCTAGGAATGTATTCTTTCATAGCCTTCTCTATATTTTCCAACGGCATTGGAAAGTTCACGATTGCATGAAATTTTTTAACTTAGTTGGCTCGATAAGTTATAGTTGGTGTCTATTATTCAAAATGCCAAGAGATAACAAATATAATTCTGCTTTTTTCTTTCATAGCCAAGTCGCAAAAATATATATAAATAGGTACTGGGTAGTATTTTAAAAGTTCGTTTCACGGCTTTTATTTGAAACTAACGTCTTTTAAGGTTCATGGAAGTAAGGTGTACCCTTAGGTAAGTGAGTATTGTAAGATTGCTTACAGCGGCCCTAGCGACAGAATAAGAAAGTTAAAAATAATAATTAAAAACTAATGGAGGTAGAACAAAACATTTAATTAGAAAACTGTTTGCAATATGATGACCAGAAAATGTTTCATGACAATATCTTCAATGTTCAAGGTGATATTAGCAAGTAAGAATAGCCCTTTTTTTCTGGCCTCTTAAAAGAAGCGTTTGGCCAATTTGCAAGTTTCTATGATTTTTTAATTAAATACCTTTACTTTATTTAATTTATAATACTTTTCTTAAAGCCTTATAGGTACAACTAAGTACTATTGTGTTCGGTTTCTTTTTTTTTCTTCTTTCCCTTGCGTTCGGTATTGCTTTCGGTTCGAAAAAAAGTATATCCCGTAGATCGTGGATAAAGTGAGTTAAATTAAATGAAAACTAAATTTTACTGCAAATAAATACAATATAATGTCATATTGTCCATCATATTAATTGAGAATATTGAAAAGTTGTTAAGTATTTTTGAAATAAAAAAATTATATCCCGTTGTAGACCATGGATAAAGTGAGTAGATTTTGAAATTTTTAATCCTTTAAAATAAAATACTTCAATGAATATATTGAATAAAAATAATAAAAAGAAATATTTTGTAAAGTCGTAAATTAAATTAAATACAAATTAAATTTTAATGCGAATGAATACAAAATAATGTCATATTATCTATCATATTAATTGATAGTAGTTTAAAAACTTCTTTTAGTTTCTACCGTTTAATACATTCAGAAACCACACCAAATGCAATAAAATTTTATGAAATTCGTTAAAAAAAAAGAGAATTTAAATAAAATGAAAAATATTTTTTTATAATTGTTATTACACTCATTTAAAAGATCATATGTATTTTACAACTACTACTTGTGCAAACTATCCATTCAAATAATACCTAAATTTTCAAATAATCCGCTTAAGTGCTCTATATAGAAAACCACTAAAACTACCCCATATCCCCTTCCGAAATATCAATAGCTCCCTCTGAAATTTTTTTCTGGCTACTCCACTGATTTATAAAATGAGCAAAAAAAACCAAAGATAGCTATTTAAAATTAACTTAGATAACACAAAAAAGAATAAATATCAAAATGTAGTTTAGAACCGTAAATATTTTTTAATGAAAAGCAAGAAAATGTATTATGGAGAAGTATTTTTTTCTATTTTGGTTTAATTTCCTCCATTTCTACATGGAAGTACAAAATAAATGAGTCAATAAATTTCTACCATTTAACTTTTTGGATGAGTATTATTTAAAGTAAAAAAACATGTTTAAAAATTTAATCCAAGGAGTCAAAATATCGTTGCAACATGTATATTGAATCCCTAGATTTATGAAAACTGACAAGAGTGAAAAAAAATTGTGTATTAGTCACAATTTAGGCAATTTGTTAAATTGAAAAAAAAAAAACTGGACAGTTTAAAATTAACTTTGATGACACAGAAAAGGATAGAAATCAAAACATTACTTTGGTAAATTTTTCTTAACGAAAAGCAAGAAATTGTATTTTGGAGAAATATTTTTTCTAATTTGGTCTTACATTTTCTTATACATCCCCGATTGAAATGATTGATGATTATAAAAATTTTATAAAAGGAGTCATAATCTCGTCACAACATGCACTAGGTACCTATTGAACCCGAGATTCATGCCAACTGACAGAAAATTTTTAAACCCCTGTATCATGTATCATTGAAACGGTGTGGGCCAAAAACGCCACAACGCAGCCCAAACGCCATCCATCCCACGGCGACACTGCAACAACCGAGCTAGCTCACGCACCCGGCTTCTTCATTACGACGGTGCACACCATTATGGAAATTAAAAGCATTCTTTCGAAACACTCCTGGCACGCGAGTAGTTCTTTGAGGACTAGCCAGACGGCGTGACGGCCCCGAGTCGCACAAAATAGAACCAACCGAAAAGCGGGGGGGGGGGAAGGCGACCGGCGCGCCCCCAGAAGGCGAGTGTAAGCGCGGGAGCACACACACACATAGCGATAGAGGGGTGTTGCCAATCAAGGCGCGGTGGGTTGACCTTTGGTCTGCGTCTTTGGGTTCCTGACCACTCCTCTCCGAGCGGGGGGGAAGGCTCCGGCGCGCGCCTGCCGAGCACTCAGAGCTGGTCTGGGAGCGGCAGAGGACGGAGCTACGCGAGCCGGCACCAGCGGACGGCACGCGGCGTGGAGCGATTCGGAACGCCGGCACTCTGCATTTCTCTCTACCGGCGGCGGCGCGCTCTTCTTCTGGAATACTTGTACACACGGACTCTGTGCGCTTTTTTGACCGACCCTTGACCTCTTCGGACTTGCGCTATATCACCCGAGGTCAGGAACTTTGGAAACGACTGATTGTTAATTTTGCGGAATGTTTTTAACGAACTTGACCCATCGCCCCTTTAGGACTTGACCAGTGAGGTGTTGTGTTATGACCCAACTTTGAGGACCATAATAACTTAGCTTGTTTTTAACGCACTTGACCTACTGCTGTGAGGACTTGACCACTGAGGACATTCTGATTTCACGGACCATCATTGCAGGAGTCAAATAAGGACATCGGAATTTTCTCTGTTTTTTTTTTGGACAGTCTGGTATTCTGATAGGAGTGTGAATTTGCCTGTTAGAAATTTGTTTACGCTGATGAACCAAGTGGATTCTAAATCGGAAACACTTATTGAGGAGTATATATTTGTTTGGAGAGGTTTTTTGAGCACCGTAGCGACCGCAGAAAGAAAAAAGAAGATTGGAGAAAACTTTGACCTAGTCTGGAGAATTGTCAACAAACATCATTAGTCTAAACATCTCTAGTCATTTTCTCGGAAATTTTTTTTCCCAGAAAATAAATTTTGAACCGAAGACTCCTTTTAGAAAATTTAGGATTTTATCATAAAACTCAAATAAAAAAATAGTGCTGAAAAAAAACCACGACCGTCATATCCAAAATATATCAGTGTAAATAACCTGTTTTTAAAGAAATACCCAAACGCAGGTGCGCGCAAACTTGTAAACAAAGCTTCAAAATACGATTCCCCCTCCACATCAATCTCAAGCTTTTAAATAATACGACGTAAACACCCCCCACACCTTACCGAGTCTCGACCACCCTCAGAAACTGACCCCTCAACTGGATAGCGAACTGGAAATGCTCCCAAAACTGGACAACCGGGATCGGGAGCCGACGCTGAAGAGCTGCTCCTACTAGTCGGCGTCTTTCCCGTGATGCCTTGCGAGCGGCCATGATGTTTTGAGTGGAGCGATCCCCTCAAATAGCGGAGAAAAATGTAAAGACGGCGGTGCTACTGGACAGCAGGCCGATAGACCGACGTTTCGTTTTTTTATGATTTGTGGCGTTTGTTTTGGTTTTTCTCGCTCCAACACCAAATGACTGAATGTCGGTGCGATGTCTCGTAGGAAGCAGGAAAACCCTCAACCTAGGAAGAGATTAATCAATGGTAAGTGATGTTTTGGATCTCTCGTGTTTATGTTTTTTTACGCAAAGCGCGTATGCAAATTAGTGCAGAGTACCTAACTCCAAACTGTGTGTTGGTAATCCGGAAATTTTGTGTTTGATTTGAGGATGAATAATGACTTGTTCTTGTGGTGTGTGATATTTTTTTTTTCGTGGAGAAAAGTTGGTATTTTTTTTCCCGTCGTCGATCGTCAGACCACGTGAAAGTATAGGGGGTGCGATAAAAATTACACAACGTGGTTTTGTTTTTATACGCACTGTTGTTGTGAGTTGAAGCTTGAAGTTGTAAAATAAACAGAAGATAATTATTGTTTTACTGTCTGTGTAAAAGCAATAAATTTTAAACACGATATTTAGAGATTACACTAGGTTATAAATATGTTTCGGAAAATTGAAATACAACGAAATAATCAAATTCAAATAAACCATCAAGTATTTCTGTTTGAGAAACATTTAAAATGATAACTTGATTTGCATTTTGAAATATTTAAAAATATAACGCAATTACTCATAATATTGAGTTTAGTTAACAAAAACCACACTCCAAATGTATTGTATTTTATTTATATTGAAGAATCTATAGTATAAATTAAATGCGATAGTTGATAATACTGATATAAATCCCCTTTTGAAATTAAAATTTGGTATGGCTAAAAATTTCTTAATTTTGCAAGTTTTAATTAAATTATAGTTTTTAAGATATAATTAGATCATAATTAATATTTCATTGAGATACTGCAACTAAATACTTCATTGTAGATATTTTCTATATTAAAGAAATTCAAAATTTAGTATTTGTTGTTGAAATTAGCATAGCAAAATAAATGACAAATTAAACTAAAAATAACTATGTAAGTGTAAAATCATATTTAAACTCACGTTTATCTTTATTGGAATATGTGTAACAATCTTTATTTAAGTTAACACACAACTAATGTTGCATTTTTTACTCCATTTATGTCAGTATGTTAATGAACTATAGAACTGTAAACAAATGTAGTATCTCATTTAAGAGTTTTATTTTTGAATAAAAATAACAGAAAATTAATGCAGTAAACCTTTTAATGATCATCATTAATGATGATGTAATATATTTTGTTTGCCTTTTGAAGTAGAAACTATTATTTATATTTGATTTACAGTTGATATGTATGATTGATTTACTTGAAAGAAAGAAATGTGTATTTTCGCTAATATAAGTTTGTATTATTAATTTATTGCATGTAATTCCTTATCATATAGTTAGCATAGTTCATAACAATGCATATTAGGGCATAATTCAATTAAACTTTGTTTTGTTGAACTAAAAAAATATATACCCTTAAAGATACCTTTTAATTTTAATGAAATAATCCACAGTATGTTTTTAAATTCGTTTTCTTATTCATGACAATGTGTATTTTTAACCTATATAACAAAGTCATGTTTCATAGCACAGCACATCAGGCCAAATCAACAACCAACACAAATTGTAAAACTTTCAGGCTATAAACAATAGCATATTCAAGAGAAAACCATTAAACCTTACTCATATCCAAGTGACAAACTAGTTTTCAAATAAAGAAATAACCCTTAACATTTAACATACATCTCACATACGAAATAAATAAATGTCCCATTCTCGTAGATGATGTCTCTCTCATATATAAGTCAATGTGTCAGGCTCCTAACATTTTGAGGCGGCCTCCCCCGAAATCCCCCGCCAAATAAATAGGTGAAACATAAAACTAGTCCGCAGATGTCTTCCCACCCCCTTCTACATCCGACCTGGATAGAAAAACTCCATCTGTGTGAGGGGACGAAAAAAAACATCCGTATAGCCCTTTTATTAGTTTTGGAGGAGGCGGATTATGGGTGCTCCTGTACATGTTAGGATGGTCGAAAGAGAGTAGTAACATTTAACCGATTGATAAACATGCATAAATTTCGTATTGTACCTGTTTAGGGTAAAGTAAGCACTGTTTCAATACTTCTCAATATATGGTTTTAAATTATTTAAAAGTATCTCACCCCTTTTAAATTGAGAAAAGAAGGATTGGTGTAGTTTTTCCGTAGATTGTTTTCGTTTCAAAACTCTAATTGTTAAATTGTTTATTTTAAATTTAAATAAATATTTAATAAATTTAAATTTATGAACTAAACTTGCATCAGGTTTAAACAGTGTTTGATAGAGTGTATGAAATTCTGTTTGTTGCAGAACTAAACCAAAATAAAGAAGCATCAAAAATACACACAATGAAATATTAAATTATTTCTTAATTATTATTCTGCATTTACAATTCACCATAATAACCTATTTTACACTATTTACCGGTAATGCATGAACAGGAAAGCTTTTAATTGTTTTCGAATTAAACGCTATTTTCTTACTGCATCTCAATTTACAATATTAGACATAAAACAGTACCATCGTAACATTACTGGTCAACTTTAAAACCGTATAGTTTACCTATTTTATGTTGAAATGGGATACCTCTCTCGTGTGTTTAATTTATAGAGGTTTTAATTATTGATTATATGAACGTGATGGTTAAAATCAGCATATTTTTTCATAAAAATAAAGTATTTATGTAATTTATTACATTTTTAAACAAAATTCCAATATGTCTTTATCATGAAGGTATGCAAAATACCAACACACACATGGATACGAGATCCTTTGAATTAGTACTTTAAAAATATAAATTTAAACCAAATAATGCATTAGAATTTACGTTTCAAATGTATGGGTTTTAAAATATGTATATTTCAGGGGAAATAGTCAAATTGAGGATCGAATGTGCCTACAATAAATATTTTAAAATTACTTTGGGTTTTGATATTGTAATTCAAAGACACCGTAGTATTTAAAATAAATAGCTCATATACAAAAGATTTCCCATAGAAATTTATCACATCATTTCAATTTTTAAAACTTTAATTTTTCAATTAATATTCAATAACAATATGGATGCCACAACTCCAATAAAATGATTTTCCAATGCATTATTTTAGTTTAGATTTTGTAACAGATCTTTAATGTTATAAAAAAATAGGGAATATTCTAAATTTGTATTTCTAACTTCAGTTACAGAATTAGAATTTAATGAATTTTATGTATGTTACCAGACAAAAAAGACCACCAGACTTTAAAAAGTTACAAATTTATATTTTTAAAAATCTTAAATGCATTCAAACTGACATATATCTCTATCACCTTTTGAAAATAAACAAAACGACATTTTTTAGTATATTTTTTCTGCAAAAAGAAGGGTTGCTTTAAAAAAGGTATAGTTAAATAGTTTCATGAAAAGTATTTGTGTGCTTCGGCAAAACTGTAACTCTATTATGAAACTGTACTGTTGTGTATTCTAAGGTGACTTTAATTAATTTATGAATAATTTAATATTTTAATTACATTTTTAATTTCTTAACTAAACTTTGAGATTATATTTAATATTTTCCTTTTTTCTCGTTCTTATATATGCTCGTTCTTGTTATTTATTTGGATAGAACATTTTTTATCGTTAAGGTACGATACAATATAGGGGAAAACGGGGCAGTTTAATACAGCAAAATTCAAACTCATTTTTTTGAGTAGAAAAAATGACTTATTTGGATAGTTTTTTTCCAGAAATATCTAAGAATGACTCAATTTTATAAAACCAATTAGAAAAAAATATAAGTGTAATGAAAATTAAAATATAACGACCTTTGTAAAAATTCAATTTTGTATCAAAATGTCCCACCAGTGGGGCATTTCGATACATCGCTTGGGGTATTTTAATACATTAATTTGCTCAAAAATAGTAATTAATAAAAAATGTTTTGAAAAATAACAAATATACTTTTATTGACATGTGTCTGCAGCAACACCTTTTTGAAGTATAAAAAATCATTTTTCCATTAAACATTTAGAAATAAAAATAATTAAAGAATTTGACAAATGGTCATGTTTAAAAAAATCTCTAATTAAAGAAATAACAAACTGTTTTGATGGGATAGTTTTCCAGTGATCAAGTCAAATAATATTCCAAGGTATATTCACCAAAAATCATATAGAAAGTAAATAAGGCATTAATGGTTTGTGCCATCTATTGCACTTTATACTAGAACTATATCAAAGTACCTCACATCTAAGTGTATCAATTTGCCCCATCTGTTGTTTCTGAACAGAAACATTTAATTAAAAAAATTGGCAAAGGTTATTTAAAATTTAAGCATTTCCCCTATTAACAACAAGAATGAACTTGCTTTTCAAATTTACAGATCTCTGTATTCCAAGTAGAATAGCTTCAGGAAAGTTTTACATTTTACTTAGAAATTTACTTTTGGAAATTTTTGATGAAAAAATTTTAGTTATATTTATATTTTAGTTTTAAACCTTTAAGTTTTAAAAATCAAATTTCAATATTTTACAGAAATTTGTTTTTACCCTCCTTTTTAGTTTCAAAACTTTTATGAAAATATTTTCACTATTTATCTTTTATTTTTAAGTTTGGAATTCGATATCATTCTTAAAGCGCAGGTAATATTTTATAATAGATTGTAAACGCAATAAGAATTTTATATTCCCTCATAAAATATTTTTTCAAACAATAATCCTGTAAACAAACGTCATTCATTAACATGGAACACAATTTCACGCCTTTTATCATCAGCTCTTACAAATTTCATGTAAAATTTTGTTATACCTAACAATTAAAATTAATTAATTTTTAATTAAATTTAAATATTTGTTATAACTTTTGAAAAACCACAAAAAAAAAACTTTAAAAGTAATATGAATCTACAAATGAGATGCAATTCTACAATTTTTATAATTGACTAAACGTCTAATTTATGATAGCTGAAATCAAATTTAAAATTAAATAAAATTTGCTCTTGAATCAAAAAATATAAACCAAACATATTGTATATTACAATTTTATATGACCTTAATTAACCAAAACATAAAGGAATCTTCTTTCAAAGAAGCATGAAAGCATCGAATTTTTAAACTTTTTATGTTCATTTTTTACACCTCATTATTCAATTCAAAACTATTAAAAATTAAAAACTGAGTAATGTGCTTTTATGATCTTCAATGGATTGTAATTCTACTGTTTTTCGCTTTGATTAAAGAAATGCTTTTATATTATTTCTAAAAATAAGCTTAGAAACAAGTTTATTAAAACTAAACAAATTTCAATTTGAAATTTAAAAACATGTAAAAAAACATTACTGCTCATATTGAATTTCCAATACCTACTTCTTTAAATCATCATAAGACTTAATTAATATAGGGATCAAAATTTTCTCAATTTATTTTCAAAACATTTATTTTAAAGGGTTTTTTATAGTTAAATAATGTTATTCTTACAAAAATGTTAACAATTTATTTCCTTCATATATTTGTAAATTTTTTGAAAAGCACAGATACAAAATAGGAATATAGACGCAATTTTTCTCCTTCTAGCAAGACTGAGTTAAATTTATGAAGGAAAAAATCAATTTTGGAATTTACCATAAGTTAGACATTAAAAATGATCACGCATTTGTTGACGTTAGGAACCGCTGCACTAAAAATATGCAACAAAATAGTTTTTTTTTTACTCTATCATTCATAAACCCTATCTCCTTTTCTTTCTCCTGCAATAACAAATGACTCATTTGCTTCAACATTAGCATTTTTAGGAAAATAATTACCAGAAGAGAATATTAGGAAATTAATGGTTAAATTGCATAATGAAAAGGGTTTAGAAAATATTTATGTTCAAAAGTTCCAAGTGTTTGATGACCTAAGCAGTATTCGTAGTTCAGTTCTACAATTCAAAACACCGCATATCCCATCAATTTAGAAAGACAAAAATAAGTATAGCACTTCGTTAAATAATTTTTTTTTCAAAAATGTAGTTGTTAAAAAATGTAAAACGTTTCAAAATAAAATAAGTCACACCTAAATACCCCGTGTGATTGATAAGCAGAAGCTTAGACCATAAGAAAAAAAACACTTAAAAATCTACAACTAAAATAATCTTATTATTTCTCAGTTAGAATTCTACAGTTGTCAAGCTACTTCTTTTAAACACGGATATGGATCGTATCAAAAGAAATCTTAAGAAAAATATTTATGAAGAAAAAATAAGTTGTTATTTATAAGTTAATATCATTGCAGTTAATAAAAAAGGAACTATCAATCTCTGAGTGAGGTAAATATAGATCGTATCAAAGAAAACTCAGGGATCCACAAAAATCTGGGAATATTGAGCAACGTGAAATCGTATAAACTGAAGGAATCGAATGGTTCAAAATAAAAGTACTCCCACTAAAAAAAATTGAATTTTCCCCTCCATTTCACCACACAATCCATTTTTCTCCTCTCCCGTAATAACAAATGGCTCAATCGCTTCACAATTTGCAATTTTGAAGAGAATAATTAGCAGAAGCTTTCATTATAAAACACTGGAGCCCGCATTAATCAGCGGTCGTCAGCCATTGAGCGATTGTTGTCTGCGATAACACGCCATTTGTTTCTTCCTCCCAAGTTCCATAATTCGCTTTATTAAAAAATTCCACCCCCCCCCCTTTCACAATGGCGCAACGTCTGCCTTATTGATTCGGACACCTTCCAGCGATATCGACGCGCAAAAACGTGTCTGGTGTCTAAAATGGTTTATTAATTACTTCGGCTCGTTCTTTTTTTTTTCTTTCTTTTCGTTCGAATTCGTAGAAGGGTGTCGAACGAATCTGGAATCTGACACCGGATCGTTTTGTTCCTACTGTGTGATTTATTTCGATTGGGAATGACTGTGGGGTGCTCGTTTGTTGGGGTTTGGTTATGGAGAATAATTGGTGTTGACATTTATCGGCGTGCTTTACTGTGTGTTGGGTGTCACTGTTTATGATATAGCGACATAACGTTCCGCTTATAGATGGAAACCATGTTTTAAACGGGGATAAATTAATAACCAGAGTTCAATAATTTATTGCTCTTATAATTGGAACTCAAATTTAACAAATATTTTGCAATATAATTTCAGGCATAAGAATATGCAATAATTAAATTTTAAATAACATAATCCAGCATAGCACTACTGAGAATGTTATGTGAAATAAATTAAAAGAAAACTTAGTCAACAAGATACAAAATCAAATTAAATTTAAAAATTATGGTCATAACTTCTACAATTTGAATATTAAAAACTAATTGTTTAAAATAAAATTCCAAAAATTAAAATGTAAATTAAATTCCAAATAGTACAATCATATTCAATGATTTGTATATTGTATTATTTACTAATGATACTTTAGATATATCTTTTATAAGATTCAATTTAACTTCATTTCAAACTTGAATTCTTTTAATTGCAGCATTTGTAATACTACTGAGAGTGGTATTTTTGATTTAAATTAATGAGAAAATTTATCATGCTCTTAAAATATTTAAAAATTCATTTAGCACGGAAGTAAAAGATATGTATAACGCAAAACCACTTAACTAATGTTAATTACAACTATTATCTCATTTCCTTGATGTAAATTAATAGGAAAAAATATTAATATGGAGAATTCTTTATTAATAGTAATGCAGCAAAACATGTAAATTCCAAATGAACCCTTCAATTACAATAGTCTAAAAAGAGAAAAACAAATTATATTTTATCTGATGAAAAATCACCATCACCTGTTTCGTAAATTTTAAATATTCATTCATCCCTTCAACGGCCAAAACCTCCATGCGCAGGTGTAAATAATACACCTCGGTAGCCACAATTCCGCAAAAAACAACAAACCTATTAAAATATCACCTTTCGGACTCAAGAGACCATGATAAACACACACCGTCACGAAAATAAAAAAATAACGACACAAATCACGAAGGTTAAACTCCAGTGATTAATAGCATGGCGTATTTTTTCATAACAGTAGCCCGCGGCATTTACGGAAATGACATATACGCGTGCCAACACGTTTTTAAGATTAAGAGAAATGGGGAAAAAATCACAAGAAAAAGAAAAATCACAAAAGGGAAAATACGTTGTAATTGAACAATGTGACGCTCATAAACCTATCTTCATTGCGTGAGCAGCCATGTGTGACACGAGCCACACGCGGCGCACACGCGCGACGCCTCGCTGCGCATGCGCGGGTGTATAGTTTTCGAGGACGGCAAGAAAACGCCCTGGCCTCAGGAACGATTTCTTGGGAAGGGAATTTTTCTGGTGGGAAAATTAGGAGTTTTGCCTAAAGCATGAATTTTCAGCACAACATAGTTATTCTGTGAGAGTGAATACACTTAAAAATGAGAAAATACAAAAAAAAAGTAAAAATGTAAAAAAAAAATATATATTAAAAATTATCTTCGAGTTCCTTATAACCTTTCAACAAAGAAGCACAATTTTG
Organism: Tetragnatha montana; assembly: GCA_963680715.1. Lineage (NCBI taxonomy): Eukaryota > Metazoa > Arthropoda > Arachnida > Araneae > Tetragnathidae > Tetragnatha > Tetragnatha montana. The sequence goes on from OY796685.1 coordinate 36,220,022, forward strand.
TAAAAATCCTATAATTGACATAAAGAAAACTTCAAAAACTCGTCACAACTTTTTCTATCAAATACCATCCAACTTGGATTATTTAAAGCTAAAGAAGATTTAAATTACCAAAAAGTTCAAATTTTTAAAAAAGTAAAATTCAAGAAACAGGAAGTTTAGGGGATCAACAGAAATCTTCAAACTATCCATGATTTCAAAATAAAAAAAAAATATGAGTTTTCAAAGTTGCACTGTATCTATAACCGTTACATTATTTATTACAACATAGAAACCATAATTCAAAATTTAAAACTCCCTATTTATTGATCATTTACATTTGTTTCCAAAACCAAATTCATGAATATTAGCACGTTAAAAGGCTCTTGAAGTAGTTTAGAAATTTAAAACGGTGCTAGAAAAGTAACAAAATCTCTTATTCAAACTATTATCATAACGGGAAAAGATGCACCGAATGCACCCAACTTATATACCTCCAACACTTTAAATTTAATCAATATAATCCCATTAACTATAAGTAAAGTTGAGAAATAAAATCAGCGTTTTTACAGTTGTTTCCTGCTATATTATATTCGAAACAGGCGAGTAAGAGTCTGTAAGGGGCTTTCACTGTCCATCTCCAATGTATTTCCGGTCAGTAGAGCACCAGCAACTTTTTACTGATAAGAAGTCTTTCCCTACTAACCAGGAGAAATGTAATTGAAAAACGTCTTGAGAAACGTTCTTCTAGATTTTAAGTTGGGCTATTGTGAATATTTTAGTGTTTTTTTACTTATTAAAAGAGCTGATATAAATGGAATAAATTCAATTGTATTTTGGGAGTAGTTTGGAAAATACAGTCTGTTGAATAGATAATTTTTATGGAACGATAGACTTAAATAAGAATAACGTAACTTTTATTTTCTCCCTGAAGCATTTCACAAAAAAATAACAGTTTAAAATAGAGAAAAATTCGGGAATTTATTTTATTTTTGTTTTACAAAAACTGCTCAAATGCAATAAACTAAATCTACATGGGATGTCTTCTGAAAATTTTTTAATTAATGAATTTCCTAAAACACGAGTACAAGTAGAACTTTAATTAGTAGAATTGATGATTGAATGGTACTACATAAGGGGCCCATTCAGATGCGAAAGATTTCATCAAAAGGTAATTTTGAGGAAAAGGAGTTTCAAATTTTTTCTATAAAGACAATCAAAATAGGTTGGAATAATTCTTTGAATACTTTGAAAGGAAAAAAAGGGTGATTTCAACATAAAAAACCTTTAAATGATCTTCATCGCAAGGTGAAAACGAAATTTTGAATCAATTTTCAATTTAACCATTGGATCCGGAAGACCTCATGTGAACTTTCAAAGTAACATGCCTTTTTTATTTCACCAACACGTTTTATAAAAACAAAATTTTGCATTCATTTGAACCTATTCAACACACTAACACAAACTCAATTTGTCTCCCAAAAGAGTTAACTAAGAGCATAACACTAAAACAACATACGAATGCAAGCGTAAGCCGCAACATACTCTCTAAGAAAGCATTAATGATGAATCCAAGCAAAATAATAACAACAGTATTTCTACTTACTAAAATAAGATTTAAATTATTCCCTTGGGTACGCCTTACTAAACCATATCTCACGCAATTCTTATATAACTTTCTAGGTATGAAATACTGCGACTCTTGGAGTAACATAACCAGAAGGGAGAACCAAAAATTATCCCAACTCTTAAGAGTTCTTTATAATTGAGACTCTCTCCTTTTAACTCCTACCCCCCAAATAGTTTTATAATGTTAATAGTAATGTTTAAAACTAGTTAACTAGAGGAGTTAGTGAGGAGAGAGGAGTTAGGTGGAGCCGCTTTCCGGCTCTCCTGCTCCTCTCTCCTCCAGCCTCGCACTGGAAGTCTCCTCACCAAACTCACACCACATGACCACCCTCGTGACCACACCACGTCACGGCCTCGAACCATCAAATTTCGTCGCAAAAACTGCCACAAGCCCCACCATTGGTCACTTCCTCAGGCCGTCTCCCAGAAAAAGGCGTTGGAATTCCTCTTCTACGAGTTCCTGCGTGCGTTGCGAAAGCGGCGGGATGACGTGTCCACCTGTGGAAGGCAGATTCAGCACTTTTTGAGCTCGACCTTTTCGGCTTGACGTCCACCGGATGCCTTACAGGACGGAAGTTTGACTTTTATCATTGCCTTCCGACCAAATGTGTGTGCTGATTTCACGGGTTTTTGAGAGAAAAAGCGGAAAGCACTGAGTCATTTTTTGCGCCGGACTCGAGAGATAACTCCTTCGGCAAACAAGGTAACGGACAGGCGACGCGTGGAAGGCGGTGGAGGGGTGGAACGCACCCAGAAAGTGCTTTGGAAGCGGTTAGAAGAACGCTTTTGAAGCGCGCTTTGCTCTGGATACGAGGCTCTGGCTGGGAGAAAAGAGAGAGGCAGCAGCGCTCAACACACCTTGACAGGAACTGGGAGTAAAGTCTTATCAGATCTAACCTTACTACTCCCTCGTATGAAATAGTTAATAATATAATTTAAGTCCTAACGACTCATGTGAGTTTGGAAACGAGAACCACCCAGAAGTACCGAAATACGAGAATACCGTAAGAGGAAATGAGAGTAAGATGAATTTTCTTACAGGGAAAGCACAATACCTAGAAATTACTCTGGAATGGCAATTTCTTAAAGGAAACGTGAATAACTTTAGAAGTTTCACGTAGGTTAAATGTTAATTTTCATAACCAATCAGACTCAACATTAAACACCTAACCTCAGTTTGGGGGAACAATCCAATAATAAAAGGTCTAATAAATGATAAAATTGAAGCATTTTGACTCTAGGAGATATGAACTCATCAAAGAATGCCAAATAAAGTGTTAAAATTCAGAGAGTTAATACTTCTTTCAATATAACTATGGAAAAAAAGAGAATGTAACTCTAGTATACTTCATACATTAGTCTACTAAAAATACAAATTTACGCTTAGGCTCATATCTAACCTATAAATTCCAGAAAAGGAAAATATTTTATGCACCAACCTAAACTATTAAGGTATGATAGTGCATCATAGCCATGAAGAGAAATGAGGTAAAATTAAGCATTTTTAACTCCTATTCTCATCAGTAGTCCGCCATTCCTTCACTTTAATCAACAGAAAATTGGCACAATTCTGATAAATTACTGCATTCCTCTTTTCAAATCACTACAATTCTGTGTCTAAGAGACTCACTAACTTCAGCCCAACGTACACTATCGACTTTCCGCACTTTCCTTCTACTAGTAGGCAAATTCAAAAAAAACCCCAGAGATTACATTACAACACAACATCCATTGTGGCTCAAATCCCTTCATGTCTCTCTCTTCTCCCTCTGCATACCGTCAGTGCGAAGATGATGGAGGCATACAAAACCTCCCCTACGAAAAAAGGAATGCCAAAGAGAAGAGAGAGAGAAAAAGAATAAATTACCTCCAAAAGAGGCAGTGGCTCATGCATAACAATTCGGTCACTCAAAAGCCCGGTATTCATGCGGCCAATGTGCGACCGACTGGCCCTCGGACAGTGGGGTCAGTCGGTGGGGCGTGAGGGAATCCGTAAGGGAGACGAATTTTTCAGGGGTAAACTGTTGCGGGGGTGGGGGAGATCTTTTGGAGGATGGAGAGGGTTTTTTGGGGATGTGCTTGAAGGAAAGGCGCTTTTTAATACTCGTTTTGATGTAATGTATGGGGTTGTGTTTTGTAGTGCAGTAGGGGGATTTAAGTATCGTGGGTTTAATAGATGTGTAAGAAACCTGTTTATATCAGTAGATATCAATCGTATTGGGTATTTCGAAGTTTTTACGTCACATTAAAGGGCGGCTGTATTGTTAAACTAGTTAAAAAATTTTATTCATGGTTTGTTTTATTGTTCATTTTATTTCCAATAATTGAAAAAGAGATAGAGATTTTACATAATCTTTTGCCGAATGTTTTCCATATTCTGAGGAAAAGAAAATAAAGGTATTTATAATTAAAAATTGACCAAAAAAAGTATTTTACAGTTTTTCTATGAAGTGATCGGTGGCTCAATTTATTAAAAGTGCAAATGTGTATGAGCCTCATTTAAACACAAGTTAGACATAAAACCCAGAATACAGATATTTTTTTCGGTAAACGATCATAACACCTCTTTAAGAAAAAAACTATTTCTGTTTTTTTTTTTAATTTTTAATTAACATTTTAATTTCATAGCTTTACTATTTAAAACCTGTATTTTTAAATCAGGGCCATTTCACAGTATTTTCATGATATTTTAGAGTCTTTACCATATAATATATCTTTTAATTTGGAAAATTATAAAGTTTTCTCATTTCAATTTTTAAAATGTAATTTTAAAATTATTATTTTATTCAGAAAGATGAACATAAAAAAATAATATTCAGAAACATAAGTTACATTGTAAAAGTACCACAAATACCATGAAAGGGTCCCATAAATTAAACACATTTTTTAAATATAATGCCTAGCATTCATATAAAACGTTATATTTTCCACAACTCCCACCAACAATCTCAAGTAAATAACTAGCTATGCAGTCTTTATTTCCATTTGAAAACAAACCAAACCTGTTGTCATTAGTCACGTTTTAAACTGGAGGCCTTCCTCAAGAATAACTCGAGATGGGGACTTCGTAAAGTCCGAAAAGAAACTTGAGCAATCAATGGGCACTTCCAAAGGGTACTCAATCGATCCAAGACTTCAACCTTATAATAAATGGCTCCATCATCTTAAATGAACTCCGGTTCTGGGAAGAAACAACGACGAAGCGCTGCCATTTTCCTATACCTTTATTGCCATGTCCTATACCTTTATACCTTTATTATCTCGGGTTACAAAAGGCTGGATATAGTGTGCCTGAGAAACATTATAGGGGTAGATAATATTCTGATCGAAAATTTTTCGATGGTTTAGTAGTCATAATCTTTTGTGTTGTGTTGAGGACGAACTTTCGTTTTTACTTGTTGCAATGAAAAACCTGACCTTTTGGTTCGTTACTAGTTTTGAATTTGTAGATCGAGTGGTTTTAACATTATAGTGATTAATTTAGAATCTTTACTCAAATATTTCTTAATATTAAAATGCACTCTTAATGTTCCTCTATCAATCTCCTGTGATAGGATTTTATATCTTCAATTATCCATCTCCTACTATTCCATTATTTATCTCCTATTTCAATAGAAAAAAAAACATCATTTGGGTTGTTCTCCTTACTACCAAAAAAAAACACCCATCATGGATCCTCCCGACTCAAATACTATTTACAAAGAATTGGCACCCATAAATTAATCCCCCGTGACAAATATAACATTCACAACTGGCCACCTTGAATCATGGGCATCTAGACACATAAGATCAGAGAAGCTTGAAGAAGAAGCTTGAGTGACGTTCTGCCTACTATTTCGCGTCATCGCTTTTAGGACAACAGCGCAACTCCAGTCTGTAATCTTGCTCGCTCCCTTCAGACTGGAGTTGCGCTGTTGTCCAAGTCACTCAATACTCGTAACATAAGAATGAAGAGAAAAGCTAGAGGAAAGTAGTGTACCTCGAACCTACGTGTACCTCGGTCCTACACTGTTTTTTTAGCTTAACTTTCAGGTATATGGCAACACTAAATATGTAGTTTCCATCTTTACCACCAGAGCACTCAGCCCAGCTAAATTATTTCTAGAAAAGTCGACTATTTCGGAACATATACGCTAAAAACTGATAACTGTCCCTTCAAAAGTATTTACATCACAAAAAAAGGGGGTGGCTTCTAAAAAGGAACAAAAACAGCTCCGACTCCAAAAAGGGTATTGGAAGTCAAACCTTAAGATAGGAGTTTTGGCAAGTCTGTAAAACTCAAATAACACAACGTTCTGAGTTAGGTTAACGTATGGCAAAGTTCAAGACGCCCTTCTTGTAAAGACTGCGCACATACAAGTAACCACAGTCTCAGTAATAGGTACCTTAACCCCTTGGCTCCCCATCCTACTCAGACGACGATCTCCTCGCCAAGGCCGTCGGGAACTGGCCTGTGTCCAGTCGAGCTCGTAGCCGAAATAATGGCGCTCACTTAGCCCGGTCTATCTTCCAAGACGAATGAACGGAGTGGACGATGGCAGAGTCCCGATTTCACACGTGAAAACGGGCAGGGCATCAGAGGGAGGAAATGGGCGCAGGGACGGCGGAACTAATGCCCATTGACCGCGCTCTTTTCCCCAAAAAGCGAAAGTGTTTTTTCTCTCGCGAGGGGTAATGTTGGTAATGTTTGGCTAATATCGTAGTTGCCCTCACAAGCGCGGAAGTCGGTCGTTAGGAGGATTTTTTTTTTTTATGGAGGAGTTCTTATATTGGGTTTTGTCGACGTCTGAGGACTCTGGTTTTTTTTTCGTGATGGAGAGTGGAAGGGTAGTTAAGGTGTGATGTAAGTATGGAATGTGATTTGAGTATTGTGATGGAGAAATTGTGCAGTTTTATGTGTAAACGTGTGTCCGTCTTGGCACTCAGAATCAAAATAGGAAATATATTCTTTTTGACAATAATTATTTTTTTAACAATGAGGTGACAATTAAATGTAAAATGTTAATTAAATTATAGTATAAAATTAAAATGCCGAATCTAAAGAATTTTTATATTGCAAATCTAAACAAAATCGAAGTATAGAGGTATACGTTGAAAACTCCTACAGTAAACCTTACTATTTAAATTGAAACTAAAAACCACAAAATTAAAATTTTAAAAAGATAAAAAATCAAATCAAAATTTAGAAAAAAAAATAACTTTTGATTTTTGGCTTTGATTTGATTTATGATCTTTCTAAAAATGATAATTTTTGATTTTGTGGTGATCTTTCAAAAAAAACAATTCAACACATAACAAATTAGGCCTTCCACCTAAATTCTCCACCAAACAAATACCACAACACAAACCAAAAAAACTTCACACCAAGCTCAAAAAACCCAAACACTTCCTCCCAAACCCCATCACAACCCCCCCTCCAAGGACGCCCATTAAAAACCCCACCACCACCCCAAACGGACCCCCGACGGTCCAACCTGGACCCTCTCTCTCTCTTCCCATCTGGAAGAAGAGAGACTGGTCTCTGGTTTCAGAGAGAGAGAAGAGAAAGAAGAGCACCGGTTGATCTATATCCGGTGAAGCGGAGGCCAGCAGGCAGGGAAAGCCAAGAAGTAGGAGGAGGCGAAGAAATGGTCGCGTTTCCGACATTTTGTCTCTGGCACTCTGCCCTCACCTTGCGCTTCTCTCTTTTTTTCTCTCTCTCTCGACGCACCCAAACAGAGCCCAGGCCCACGTGGCGGGGGCCCGTGCCCCTAGTGCGGGGAGGGTGTTTGGAGGGAGGATTTTTGGAGAGAAATGTCTTTGTTGGGAAATTTAAAATTTCGAGTTTGTATTTTGTTTTGTTTGTGTAGAACTTACCAAAAGAGAGAGAAGGTGAACGTGAAATAAAGAAAAGGTTTGACAAGCTGTTAAATCGCTCGAATTTTGGAAGAAAATTTTTCCGTCTTTTGACATATTTTTGTCATTTTATTATAAAATTTCAAAATGGAGTGGTGTGGAAAAATTTAAAATTAAAAGGAAATAAATTTTATGAAATTAATTACACAATTTGAGGTCTACAGTCATTTATCGCATGGCAATAAATACATTTTATTTTTCTAATGTACGTATGATATAAATAAATGTGAGCTTATTTTGTTAATGATACATTTCATGTTTAAAAAAAAATATTAAATACTTTAATAATATTTATGTTTCTTCGTTCCTGTTCTATACAACAAATGCAATTAAAAAAAAATTATGATACTAAACGATGATTTTACCAAAATGCTCTAATTAAAGTATAAAATATGGTCGAAAGACCCAATACCAATCTGTCATATGTAAAGTAATCCGTGAAACCTAATGGTGTTTTTTTTCATAATAATTTAAATAACAAACCAAATTCCAGTCAAAACAAACCAGTCAATTCCAAAACAATCACACCTACAAATAATAACTGTAACCATTCCCACATTTTTATTGATTGTCCTTTTTTGCTGTCCCGCTGTAACATTCTGGCTCAGCCTTGCTTTTTACGTAATAGAAAATTGTTTTTAATTGGTATTGATTTCAACTCTTGTCCTTTTAACTGTTTTTATAAATTATATAATAATCTTTTAAATCATTTGGATATTTTTAGTATGAGCCTAGGTGTTTTTAAAGTAACTGTGTTGTCTCTGCTTTAATTTTGGTGTTATGTCTCCTTTCATTTTTTTTTTGTATTGTGTGTTTTCCCCATGTAAATGGAATCTTATTTCTGTATGGTGGTGTTTGAATAAATAAATAAATAAATTACACCCCTAATACCAACCAAAGCAACCCAACCAACTAACAACAACAACCCAATCAATATTCATCCCCCCCCCTCCACCCACCCCCCCAAATCACTTCCTCACACTCCCAAAAACCGCTTCTTAACATCCCAATAAAACTCCAGTACCCAACGGCTGCTAAGAACAAGAAGAAGAAAAGGGGAGAATCTCAAATATAGCATCGGTAAAGAGAGAGAAAGAAAAAGGGAGCTCGCTCCCGTTTGTCGAATGACTGCGACGACAGGAATAAGGACTCGCACACGCAGTCCTGGAATAAGGACTCCGGGAGCGGGCTTCCCACGACGACTCCGAAAGAGAGTCCTTATTTTTTTTTCCTGGTCCCTCAAATATATAAGGTTGCTGGAGAATGGATGGTGAATAAGGAGATGGATGATTCGCTGGGTTGTTCAGTTGGAATGACGGACTCAACCGATACGTTTAGGTATCACTGTTATTCACGACACTTTATGAGATGAACAGCATAGTATATGTTGCGGGTAAAGTGATAAACCGGGCATTATTAATAATGCCCGAAGTAAGGCGGTCAAAGTGATATATAAATACTCATTGATAAATGTCATTGAATGTATCACATTGCCCGACTCACTTTGGGCATTATTAGTAACACCCGAATTTATCACTGTGCCCGTAACATAAATACAGTATTTCATACATACGGTTGGGTTAAGTATCTATTTATTTCATAATAATTAAGGTTACCTAAGTTACTAAATAGACACCATAGTTGTTTATATCACCTAAGTGTCGATACCTAAAAGTTATTAGTACCTAAAGATATAGAAATGCTAGAAACTTGTTGGTGGGGCATTAAATGTTTGTTCCAGTAGTTCCTTGTCATCCGTGTTAGTTGTCTTGTAGGATCTAGTCATTTTCTCTTGCCCATTGGAAGTTAAAAATATCCAATAATTAAATTTATAATTGATGACAGGAATTTCAATAAATTAAGTTTATATAAAAAATAGTTGAAGTTGAAGTATACCTAGGGCCCGATGCTTAAATGTTATTAATACCTAAACATATTGGAATGCTAGAAACTTTTTGATTAGACAGACTTACCTATTTGTTCAAACTGTTCCCTGTCTTTCATGTTGTTTTGTAGGATCTACTCAGTTTCACTTGCCATTAGAAGTTAAAAAATATCCATACCTAAATTTTATTATTAATGAGATACGAAATAAGTTTAAATTAAAAATAATTCAACTTAAATTTAAATAATTGATATTATAAATATTTAGCAATGTATTAGTAATTATTTGAAAATAATCTTTATGTTTTGTACCTCTTGTAAGAGATTCTGAAATGTTTTATCAACACAATATTTTGAGTATCTTCCATTCGTTTAAAAACCAAATTCAATTATTTTTTTACACTAGAATATAGAGTTTAAATAAGTAAGTTATTTTTAAAGTCAAGTAACTTTTTCAACATTAATTTATTTTTTCTGAAAAATATGCATTCTTTCCTTTCTATTCACCACTTCTCTCAGTTCCGATCTGACACAATAAAATCCTTCTCTGTCCCGAAAGTCATTCCAAACGAAAAAGTCAACCCCCAGAAACAACTCTCCCATCGACCAGTCTTCCCAAACACGCGACACCTTCGAATTAATCTCCCGACCCCTACATCTCCAGAACTGGATTTCAAAAAGCGAAGCCCTGCAAGTCCACTCTTCTGGACTCAGCAGCCGACTGCTCTGCTGTGGGAAGAAAAAACACGGGGAGAAAGCAACGCACAACGAATAAAAAAACTCCCCGGTCTCCCTATATAAAAAAAAAAATCTCCCCATTTTTTTACGGACCCCGGTCCTGAGAAAAAGCACAGAAGGAGATCGCACCAGCTGGGCAGTTGCACTTTCTAAGTGGGGGGGGTGCCGGCATCTGGTGGTCTCTTCCCCTGGTTATGTAATGCAGGGGTCAGGTAAAGGTGACCTGCTTTGCGCAGGAGACAGTTAAATCTGATATGCGGGACAGGTTCGGTCGGATGGACAGGATTTTTTTTGCTTGTCTGCTTCTTCTTCGTTCAAAGTTCAAGGATGAGACCATGGCTATCGTTCAGCGCTGGTGACATGGTTCATCAGTCAGTGTTGGTCAGGGGATGGACGACAAATGCGGTTTGGCGGCAACATCGGTCAGGTGCAAACAAGTGGCACGGAACGGAAAGATGTTCTAGAGAATATGTGGGTTATGTTTTATTCACTTGTTTCTGGTCTTATCAAAAGGGGGTTAGGATGACCCCCCTCATGACTATCATTATCATGACTATTTAAATTACTACTAGGAGGGATCGTCTTTGAAAATCAACCGAAAAGTCCCAAAAACTCAAAATTAGTTAAAAAAACTACCTTTAAGTAAAATATCTTCAGGGGGGAACGCACCCCCTGTGCTTTGTGTTATGCATAAAAATTTTACATCAAGTATGTCGAGATTCGGAATCCTAGCTCTCACATGGACGTGGCAAGTATTCTAAAAAGCTATATCTAAGGTATAATGTAGAGAGCCTAAGCCTAAGGGATATTTTTGAGCTTACCCTTCCCATCATAGTTACGGGCTGCTATCATTCACTCTATTACTCAATTTTACTTTCACTTATTCTATCTTGCATTCTCTTTTTTATCACCCCAAACTCTCTCTTTTCTCTAGTTTGTATTTTATCTATGTAATGAGTAAATTGCATGTATTTTTTATAATGAGCCAATTAAAGGAGTTGCCATTAATTAGAGATCTAATTATAAAATATATGGATAAAAAGTAGGAGAGAGTGACAAAGAGAAGAGAAAAGAAGAAAAAAAAGTAGCTTATTTTAACATTGATTAATTGGGAAAGAGAGAAATAATGGGAATAGTTGATTATATAGCACAATAGTAGAACATGAAAAAGGAAGAGTAAGAGAGAGAAAGGTGGACAGAGAGCATGAATGAATAATTGTTGAATAAAAAAAAGACGATAATAATAAATAAGGAATGGGAGAGAACGAAATATATAAAATGAGAAATGAAAGATAAAACCGTCATAATATATTTTCCTGAACGGAGCAGAATATTCCTACACAATTAAAATCATTAGAAGCGTCCCTTTCTGTATATTTAATCACTACCCACAAACTAACATGAATGCAGCACCTGGACCCTGGTTTCTTTTACGTATTTAGCCTTATTTCTAGCAAAGAATTTTGTCGCTGACCGCATCTGTCACGACAGCGGTCAGGAGCCCCCCCTCTCGCTAACGGTATCTCGGTTCCAGTGCCTTCTGATCGGACCGGTTTCGGTTTCAGGGGAGATAGTGGGCAGGTTCCGGTTTTGGGGCAGTCGGAAAGGTGCTCGATGTCGCTGTCTGTTTATTTTTTTTTTAGGAAATCGAGGAATTCCACTTTGCATCACTTTTTAGCTGGCGCAGTAGATAACACAAGGCTGCCTGAAGCGTTTGGATATGTCTTCAGTTGTGTGCCATTCCTGTTTTATAAGTATCGAATTAGGAAACAAGTTATAAGATTATTTGGAAATGTTGTATCTTTTAGAGAAAAAGAAAACAGGTTGGCTAGGTTTTGAGATTGATTTTGAGGGGAAAAATGAAAAACGAAACCAGTTTTTCAAGAAAATATCGTTCTGAAACAAATAGTAACCTAGTAACTTCAAACTGATAAATGGTATTTTAAACAGTAAGGAAGAAGAAGATTTTTCTAGTGAAAAATGTGTATTGCCTCATAAATTTTATTTAATGTACTACAATATCAAAATAAATGTATGATTTCATGTGTATTAAATAAATAAATACGAAAAAAAAGTACGTATCTCTGAAACAAAGTAACATTTAAAAGCTTAGAGTTTTTTTAGCTTTTGAGCTTCAAAACACGAAATTAAATATGAAGCTTATTTACATAGTTAAAAAACGTCAATTCCGTCCATTAAAAGAAAGAAACCTTTTAGTGAAAAAACCTCTATAAATCGAAGTCAAGTCTTTGTTCAGAGAAAAAAAAACAATAAAATGTGCTATTAGAGCCTAGGCTAAGCTTAGAGGAAAAAATCCCCATTTTAATTTTCCAGTTAAAAGTAAAAAGTATAAAAATATCCTCCTATCAATTTTTGTGCGTATGCTTTAAATATAGAATAGTTTCATACTCCTCTAATTAAAAAAATGATTATAGCAAAATTAAAACATCATTAGTCAATATAATAAAATAATAAAAATCTGTAATCTGAAGTAAAATTTTGAAAATACAATACACCCTGGATATTTAAATACATTAATGACTTTTCTCATTGTATTAAATACACTTAAATGCTTAAGTATAGATATGACTTCCATTTACAAAAACTTCGATACCTCAAAATATTTTAATTGTCCTTTTGACTTCATGATATCAACACCATACAGGTAAAAAAAATAGTAAAAATCCTGATTTCGAACTTCATACATCCATTGCTTTCCTGCCGTACAAGAAATTCTTGCAGTGAAAAAAAAATACGCATCAACATTTACTCCCACAACAACAAAAGCTGTAAAGTTAACCCGAAGCCTTTCCCTCTCAACTAACTAAACCTCAGCAGCAGTAAAGAGAATCTATCTTTTGTCAACCTTCTAAACTGAAAAATTTCAGACGACGACGAGACTTCCGACAGACACCAGTGTCCTAAAATTCGGGAAACGACGAATGCCAGCACTGCCACCCCAATTTACCTCCTCCCCTTTAACTCTAACGACTGCCAGATAGTTAAAACCGACCCACTCAAGGTGCGTAAACAAGCAGGTTTCTTTTCCGCATCTATTGTGCCATGAAGGATAGTTATGGGTGATGAATTGGGGCTTTTCCGCAGTTGGGGATATATGGGAAGTTTTTGGTGTTGGTTTTCCAAGGTTTGAGGGGTTTTGAAAGCGTTTCTTTGTGGAAATGTTGAGAAACGGGTAAAATTAAATGGGGGAGTAAGGAATCAACGGTTGTGTGAGGTAAGATGGATTTTGAGATTGAAAATTAATTTATGAGGGCAAGTTTGCGGGGGAAAAAAGACCATTTTTACATGTTTGTTCATTTGTAAAACAAAACTACTCTATATAGAGACATAAAATTTCTGAATTAAACACAATTTTAATTTCCATAAATCATACTCCATTGTTAAAAGGTATAAATATTGATAGAAGTATTTTTGATTTCCAAGTAATTTCCAATTAACAACATTACTTATAGAATACATATAAAACCAAGTTTCAGATAATTACATGAATTTTCTACAGAAAACAAGTTTAAAATTCTTATAAACAATATCAAATATTAAAAAGGTATGGATATGATAGAAATGTATTGATTATCAATTTTTTTTTTTATACTTAAATAGTGATGACCATAATATTTTCTTAAAACAACCCCATCCCACTCAATAAATATACTTATTTTTCAATATTAAAAAATTGAATAAAATAGCTTTTGATAATTGAACATTTTTGGCGATCATCCCAAAACATCTCATGAAAATAACTTTTTTTTTCTGAAACAAAATTAAAAATCCAGTATATATTTGTCAAAACAGTGATGAAGTATAATTTCATTGAAGAAGGATTAGTGAAGAAATGAGTGAGTTATTTGTGTTTAGTCCATTTAAACTTCAATATGAAGAAAAAATACTGCTAATAGTTCAATGTTTATAACATTTAAAAAAAAATGTTTGGATTATAAACGGTTTTTCGAAATTTACAGAGCATTAAGAAAAGAACACCAATCTCTCACATAAATTCGAAATAAAAAAATAGACTATGTGGACAGTATAAGACAGATTAGAGTCCATCACTTTGCTTTCGAAGTGGTTGACCTTCGTCTGATTGATTCATTGTGGTTTTCAGAGAGATACTAAGGTAGATGACCTTTACCTATGCAATGGTTTGAGTTGCAAAATATGGGTCGATTTTTTTTATTACTCAAATTCCTTTTCCTTTTGAAACTTCGTGTGGTTACAAAATAAATAGTCATTCTGTGTTTGTCATCTTTTGTTCATACCGATAGGATGTGTAAAAAGCTATTTCCTAAAACTAAAGCATGGAGTTGATTTCGGAATAATTTAAAAATCTTATTTTGATTCTTATTATTATTATTTGGTTCTTAACGTTTCATTCAGAAGAATTTTTTTACAAAAGCTGAATATCACAAAAGGATAGACCAAAATATATTTAAGATTTTTTAGTCAATATTATAATTAAAAACAATTTAAAGGTTATGGCAAAATTTCTTTTTAGAAATCTTATTAGCATACGTATACTATCTGACTTTAATCTTCTTTTTGTTGAGCTTTTATAATTTAAGTGATATTATGTAAATGCACTCAAAAAACAGTTCTGCTCCCACAACCAGAAATTCGGTTCCCCCAACCACACCGTCCTGTTGATATAGGACTGAACGAACTCTCCGTTTGGGGTGACCAAACCGGTTCGAATGAGAGAGGTGCGGTTGGGACAACCGAACTGTTTGCTTGTGCCAATCGAACCTACGTTCCTCAAGTTTGTTTGAGGTAACCCGACTGTCGGGTTGCCACAAACGGTGTTAGTACGCTTGTCATAAACGGAAAATGTACAGTTGCCGTAAACGGACTTCGGGTATATACGGATTTTGTTTATACAGGATAGTATTTTAATATTGAATTACCCATGCTTTATTTTCCTAGAAAACATATTTAATACTTTTTTTTAACCATGCTACAACTACAACTAAACTTATTTTAAAATGTCTAAGTTTCTTTCATGTTTACATGTTTTGTTGACTATATCTTAACACTAAAAAAACACTTATAGTAACTTCGTATCTCCGAAGATTCTAATTATCTTAAAGAAAATCTACTAACGAAACTATCCGCTTAATCAATCGTTCTTAAGAATTTGTCGTTATTTTGTCGTATCATAAATGCAAAACTTTCAACGTATAAAAACAACTTTCAACAAGAAAAATCGCTTGTATGTACTTACCTTGCTTTACTTACATCTTCAATTCTGATTTTGAAATAACTAAGAGTATCAATTTTAAAGAAGTTGCAATTGTCATACATGAATCAGTCATGTCTATCATTCTCAATCTATATCAGATTCAAAGCAAAAAAACTTGCAAGATAATATAATTTATTACAAATAGGGCATGTTTTTTTATTTACACAAAAATAAAATAATAAAAAATCCTGGATTTACCAGCAATTCTACAAGTTGATACATTTTGCTTGCTTTTTATTTTGATTACTTTTCACATAATCCTGTGTAGCTAATAGAATTTAAGAATGTTTTAATAGTAATATTAACAACTTTTAACTTTGGGAAAATCAGTTTAAATCTGTTCAGATAATAGAATTGAATTTGGATGAATTACCTCAGAATTAACCTTCAAGTTTGATTTACTGAACAAATCAACCAAACAGTTTTTCAAATACAAAGTGATTTTATTTTTAAAATTTCCATTTGAAATTTCAGAGAATGGAAATGTATCTTTTAAAAATTTCAATCATGGATGGTGATACAGTAGAACTCCAATTAACTGAAGTACCACTTTGTAAACAATGCTGTGGTCATCCAAACCTTGGATTGGTTTTAATAAGAAAGGAAGCTTTCCCCATTTTTAAATGCACTTGAGGTGTTTGACTTCCCATGACAGTACTTACGATTCGGTCTTCATTTTTTTTTCTGAAAGTGATTCGGATAATCAGCAATTTGGATAGTTGGAGTTCTACTGTACTGTAGGTTTACTACAATATATTAACATAATATAGGAACTAAGATGCATTTAAGTAAAAGAAAGTACTAATTAGAAAATACAATCAATAATGTTATGAATGCATCAATAATACAAAATCATTAAAAATATTCAAGCACTATAAACCAAGATTTAAACAGTGACAGCATAAACAAATAAATCCTTGCCATCAGTAGTAAAGTAACACAGACAAATTCAGTGCTATGCAAGAGAGCTAATAAAATATAGGTTTAGAAATAAATGAACTAAAAATCTTTTTCCCATCCACCAAAAATTGACTCGTGACAACTGACAAGGGAACCTTTGCGCCTAAATATAAATAGGCCATGCTTTACCTGTGTACCATGCAGGGAGCAACTTCAACTATAAACTTCCATATAATACCACTATTTGCAATACAGGAACAGACACTTTCATCATTACACAATTTATACAAACTTAGTTCTTTATCAGCTCTTTTATGTTTTGGCATTGTCAGAATATATGATTTTACATACACCACAACGTGAAATAAATCTACAAAAAGCTTGGATAAAACACTCAGCACTCAAATTAGATATACTTTTAAATGAATTCCTCTCGTAACTGCACAAGTAAACAAAGCAATATACACTTTAGAGCAAGGGCGGTTCCAGACCAGATTTTCGGGGGGGGGGCCATGTCAAAGTCGGAGGGTATTACATTCGAAATTTTCAGTGCCTCAGAAAATTTTTTGAAGAGTGCTTGCTTTTAAGCAGCTTTTTAGGGGTTTATAGTAACTTAGAGGATATCCAGGGCCCGTGCCATTGTTTTAGAAAGTGGGGGGGGTGAAACATTTTTGTAAGGCCATAATAATACTTGTGTTCGCGAGGTGTTTGGCTCCCAATTTTCCGAGTATAACATAAATAAAATGCGAAACTTTGTTTAAGTTATAAAGGTTTCTTCAGATAATGCTAGCTCGAAAGCAAATGTGGGGGGGTCTGGGGGTCCTCCCCCAGAAATTTTTGTGAAATTTGGCTTCAAATAGAAGTTTTTCTACTCATTTTTGTACATTTGGTATCCATTGGATAACACCTAAAGAGGGTAACTTCTTACACTCCTAAAATGAGAGGAGAGAAACAAGTTCAAGGAGAAAACATTAAATAAGTAACCATGAGAAATTAATAGGGGGTCTGGGGGGTGCCCCCAAGAAAATTTTTGAAAATTTGCCTCTAAAAATAAGGTTTCAGCTCATTTTAAAAGCATGTAAACCACAGAATTTTCAAGGATGAAATTATAAATAGATGCCCAATTTTGAAAAGGGCCGGGGGTCCTCTCCTGAAAATTTTTGCAAATACGCGTATTAAAACTATAGTATTACCGGTTTGAGAGGGCTTGAGCCCCATCCAATGTTAGCTGAAGGGGGGCTAAGCCCCCCCCCCAATATTTTGTGATGTTTGGATATTTTCTGGTTTGGAATCCCCTTCAAGAGCGGTTATTTGGGGAGAGGGTAACCCACAAAAGGTCTCAGAATGTGTTAAAAATTTCTTTTAAGGGTCAAATTTTAAAAATTTTCTTGGGGAGAGACCCCAAACTTTCGAATTAAGCTGAAATGCTACTTTTAACAGAGAAATTTCTAAAATTTTTCTGGGAGAGATCCCCCAGACCCCCATCTTATTTCGAGCTCGCAATAATTACACAAAACTTTTACATTAAATGCACCTCAAAATATTACACCTTGGCGATATTTAAAGGGACATGTAACGAAATTTAATCTATACATCTGATACAAAATTAGGTAATTAGGCACGTAAACTTAATGGTTGTTTCTTTTAATTTTATGTTTTTTAATGTCTTGTACTGGCCCTCCCCCCAAATATTTTATAAAAGTTGGTGCCTATGGATGTAAAAATATTAAAGGGGGGGTTCTCCCCCAGAAAATGTTTTGAATTTTAACATTAAGAAAGTGTTTTTTAAGCTATTTGTTAGGGTTTCTCGGGGGGGGGGGGCCATGGCCCCCAGGGCCCCCCCCTGCTTTAGAGCCATCTCTTAAATTTAATGGTCCTGCAAAATCAATTCCACTTACCTCAAAGGGCTGATATTTTTCAATTCGATCAGGAGGAAGGGGGGGGGGTGCAGAAATTTCCTGACCAGGACAAGCATTAACCCAATTACAAAATCTACAATCATGCAATATTGATTTTACAAACCATCTGGCTCTTAAAATCCAAAATTTGGCTCTTATTTGAACTGAAGTAACATTAACACCAAATTGAAGAACTCTTTCATGGTTTTTTAACACAATAAGATGAGAAAAATAATTACTAGGCAATATGATAGATTTTACAGAACCCACATCTAAAGAAGATTTGACCAATCTTCTATTAACTCTTAATATAAACCCTTATCATCAATTTTAGGATTAAGACCATACAATTTAGAATTTTTATCAACACACTTATTTAACTTCAGATCATTAATTTCTGATTTGTACATACCTTGGGATGATTTAATCCAATAATTCAAAGCAACAGAAATTTCCCTAGTAGATATATGACCTACAATTTTAACATTTGATTTTATGTTATTAATAAACCTAAACACATAGGCAGTAACACAAAGTAATTTTCACAGACAACTAAAGTTTTCAATAAAGTTCTATCACTCCATAAGTATACCACTGCCGTCGGGAAGTGAGTTTTTAGGAATTTTAGCATTCGCGCATCAGCCCCAGCCAATAAAAGTTCCAGTCTCGGCAGGGTCAGTTTCTTTAAAGGGGCTACACGGCCCTTGCAAATCAAGTGCTGGAGGAAATCCCACGTACACTAATGCTCTATGAGCATATGTTGATGCATCACAAAAGATGTGCAGCTGTAGTTGAGGCTTTTCCACTGAATTTGCTAAAGCCAGCGAGGACTTCACCTCGAAGCAGACACAGCCACAAAGAAGCTCTCACTCACTCTGGGGGGCATCCTCCTCTCACGCACGTGAGAGCCGAGGCGGATGGGAGATCAGGTGGCAGTTCCTTGCAGTGAGGGGATCCTCGAACGGACCTTTAAAAATACAAAATATCTCATTAATAACTAATTAAACAATGTAGATAATTTTATGATTAATTCTAATTATATGCTAAAAAACACCTGGATCAGCTGGGATAAGAGTCCTCCATTTGGCAATTGTGTCGTGATCGCCAACTATACACCATGGGCGCCCATATGTTTGAATTCATGAGGGGGCCAAGAAAAATTTTTGCAAGTTAGCCAGTCAAGCCCGCTTAAGTTTTCTAATGGGAGGTTGGTTCATAATTATTTCTCAGTAGCCTTTAACGTGTTACTGGCGCGGAATGTCCGATATAGGGACCTTGCGCCATAAAACCCAAAACAACCAACCAACCTTTAACGTGTTACTTAATGCAAAAGGTGATGTAGGTATGTAGGGGTAAAAGGTATGTATGGGCGCCCGTGCTAATCACTACAACTAATCGTTATATACTGCCAGGAAGGACACTTATCCCAGCTGTGCGAAACTCCTTTTTAAAAATTTTGATCGCTAGAAATAATGTTGAAAAATATGACAGAAAATTGTTATTGCTAAGTAAAAAAAAATAAACAAATAAAAAAGTGTGGAAATGTCCCCACTTTTCCACAAATGTCAAATAATTTGTAAATTGCACGATTAACGTCCGACACCAAAACTTTAAGTTTGATACCGTCCCAAAACTTGTTATTATTACACAATTGAATTAATAAAAAGGGATAAATTATTCATAATTCATCTTTGCTCCTGTTGTTGTTGTGTTGAAAATAATAAACAACCCACTGAGCTAAATTTTAGGTTTAGCAATGCAAATGAAACTGCACTTCCCCTTTCATTTATGTATTTAAATACTAAGATTTTACCATTTACTAGCAAATATTTCACTATTGAGTTAACCAAATGTCAAAAATTAAGATTTTACAATTTACTAGCAAATATTTCACTATTGAGTTAACCAAATGTCAAAAATTTTAGGGTTAACCAATTTTAGAAAGAAGTTTAACCTACGGTAATAACACAATAGAAGAAATTTCATTTCCTGTGACAAAGATTTACTTAAAGATTTATTTTCCATTTACTGCTAAGCCTTAAATTAGTGGGAGATAAATGGCGAACACGTGATAACAGATTTTCCACAATTAACAAAAACAGTGGTTATTACCACGACTCCATAAAGCAGAAACGGCTTGGCTTGATTACCGAAAAACTAAATTGAAATAGTACATCTATTTGAATACTAAATAAACATACAAACTTCTAATGCATAAAGGGTTGTCATGAGATGAATAATGAGATGTATTTGTATAGATGCTTTAAAGATAAAATTTACTGTACTTTTAAAGAACACTATGGGCAATACCACTATTTTTTTTTATTTGGTTCAGATTGCATAAACATAAATATACCTTCAAAAATTTTTGCTCTGCAATGCATACTTATTTTAAAATTAAATTCAAAGTTTGCGTTTTCTTTTGAGCGCGAAATCAAAATTTTCGTGGGGAAAAGTTGTGACGTACTTCCATCCTATACAAACCAGTCGCATTGCCACCGACTGGCGAAACTAAGAAATCATTGTTATGCAGATTTTGATATTTTAAAACACTAGTAGAAATAAAAATATAACAGTATTTTAAGAATAAGAATTTAAGAATATTTTACAGACAAACTTAACATTTAATTAAATTAAATTCCTTAGATGTAGGATAATAAGAGACGAAACTTACATAAAGTGTTACTTTTATTCTTATTTATTTTCATTTTACTAGTGTTTTAAAAAACACTTTTGGAGCCATTCTAATTAACAAGAGGCAAAATCTGCATAACAATGACTTCTTCCATAAATAAATAAAACACAAATCGGGATGAAAAACCAAGAAAACTGCACGAAAGGTATGTAATTTTGATGTTATAAGATGTATTTTTTGGTCCTTTTTGCATTTCCGTCACTCTTTCAGGGATATTTCAGCTGGGAAACTTTTTAAATGCATTTTTGTGCCTTTTTGATAGAAACAAAGAATATCGACAACCAAACAGTAAACAAAGACAAGCCCAAGCAGTCAAAACGAGGTTGTTTGTATAGGATGGAAGTACGTCACAATCGCATCAGCCAATGGGAGAACGATTTGAGTACGGCTCAAATTCCGCGCTTTTAAAATCTTAAATAATTAAGAAAATAAATTTTTTTGGTTGTTTTCATGCAGAAAATCGAATTCAGAACAGCTTTCTTCATAGGGTTACGATATTTATTATTCAAATTTAAAAAATAGTGGTATTGCCCATTATTAAACTAAAAAATAAGAATTGAAAATGAACATTACTTACTTCCAAAAGTTCTCAGGAAGGTAAAACTCTCTGTTTAACATCTGCTCACAACATCGACCCAGAAAAGCTGTGTGATTGGTGTTAGCCTCTTTCCTCATACAATAGGTAACAGCAAAGGACAGAACACCTACAAAAATGTAAAAGGTCAACAGAAACTAATTTGGAACTTGTCGATAGTAAAACAGGTACGATTCCGTTAGAGTCCCTACTAAATATCGCAAATATCCAAATCGAAATCTCTAAATATATCCAAATATCAACAAATTTTTCTGAAATCTTTCTGACTTATTGATCTAATTAAACGTTTTAATTCAGGAGTTTGAAATTATGGTTCAATTCCGTTAGAGTCACCGCTAAATATCACCCGGTTCTTTTAAACTACAAAAAGTAGAAATATTCATAAATAATTTCAAACTCCTGAATTAAAATGTTTAATTAGATCAATAACTATTCAGTTTATTAATAAAAGTCAGAAAAATTTCTTGATATTTGGATATATTTAGCAATTTGGATATTGGCGATATTTAGCGGGGACTGTAACGGAATTGGACCGAAATTATTTATGAATATATTTCTAATTTTTGTTGTCTAAAAGAACCGGGCGATATTTAGCGTGGACTCTAATGGAATTGAACCGTAAAAAAAAGTGAAATAATAGTTCAATTAATCATTATCTGGAACAAATTTGATATAGGTCCTCCACGGCAACTGTCAACTGTAACAGTCGGCAATTTAGCGCCTGTGCTATGGTCTTTCTTTGCTAGGCCGTTGGTAACGGAGAAATCCAAGTTCAAGTAGGGGAGCAGGAAATCAGGGTAGCTAGCTTGGCTACTTTAGCATCCCATTGGTGATCTGACATCTTATGATAAGCTCTAACCGAGGTAAGCCTCGACTCCTAAAACTTCTTCAAGGAGAGGGGAGGGAAGTGGGATAGTTCTTGGCGGGAAGTAACCAGTTTGGCTCTCTATAGTACTTACCTAACCCTAGGCAGTGAATGTCCTGGCTTATTTGGGGTTACACAAACTACCTAGCAAGATAAGACTTTAGCAACTAGAACTATAGCAACAGCCATTCACCGGTCACCAGTTCTTTGGAATTATCGCTGTGGAAAACCTACATCATATAATATGTTCCCATTACCGCAATTGTAATATTTACAAATAAATTATACTGTAATTTGTGGATTATTAACCTAAAACACAACTTAGAATCCTTAGAATAAATTCTGGGTGCATTAAGTTATTTCTGTGAACCAGATTAACCCAGCGCAGTTGTATAGCGGCATCTCACCGTTAGACGTAGAGTGTTTTTACACATACAGTTTAAGCAAATAAAGAAATAAGTTCACAGGAAAGGAGATTACTGTTGTACTAATCACAATTACACATTCATACAAATCACCAAAATTGTGTTAAATTAGACAGAAGGTAGTGAATGAATGTAAAATGTAAACAGTTCATGTATTAGCTGACAATAATCTACAGTTTGTCTGAATTCAAAACAGTAAATGTCACATAAATCTTACAAATATAACAATTGCCTGTCTTAATAACCTGTGCACATAAACATTTGTCAATCATAAACACATCACTAGAGGTTTGGGTTCAGAATAAAATTATATTTGACGCTACACTATCACTTGTAAAGGCTGAAAAACTATTATAAGGTTTCTTTTTTAATAATAATAAATTTTAAAATACTTATTAGGAATTATATGCTTTCATAACACAAAAATATGTTCGGAGTCTTTGACTTACGCGATCGCCTGAAGGGTTAAGATTTACACATGAAAATATAGTTTTAGAAGTTTTTGAACTGTAAAAACAATTCAAAGCCCACATAATATCAATAAAATCCGATTAATTATGGTCAAAGGAAGATTTTACGTAAATTTTTCCAGTGCAATGGGGGGCCAGGCCCGCCTTAGCCCTTATGTATGCTATACAATACACTTACTAATCACATCCACCAACTTGGCGACTGCAAACCTGTACTTTTAAAAAACACATTATTAAACTAAAAAATAAGAATAGAAAATGAACATTACTCACTTCCAAAATTTGTGTTTCGTCTTCTCCATTTTCATTATGTTAAAGTGTGTCAGATGCTGCTTAATAATAAAACGAATAAAACCTTAATAAAAATGTTCATGTCATGGCCGATTCGAACCGCCAGCCGAGGAACCAAAACTTTGTATTCTTGCGCGATAAAATAATTTTGATTTCACGACGCGACGGTATATAGTTCGTTCGTTTCGATGGACGTACTAATTTCTCTTTTTTTCCCATCGTAAAAAACCTACACTTATTATGATAATAAAGTTGTTGTACAAATGTTTAATGAATTGCACTCAAAATTATTAAATATTCGCCCTTTCTGTTAAATGGTGTGATTTTGCGTGTTTAGCCAGTGGATTGAATGTGTTTGTGGCAATCGAACCAGTTCGGTTCCCTGGACCGAACTAAGTAACAGAATGAGTTCGGTTGAACGAAACGGACCGGTGTGTTTTTGGGAAACGATCGGTCTGGTTATGGCAACTAAACCACTATCAACCGAACTGGGTTCGGTTGGTTGAAGACTACCATTTTTTTGAGTGTGTAAGTAATATTGCTGAACACAATTTGGGAGAAACTATTCACACTCAAAACCTGTACTTTTTGTTGGAATTTTGTGTTGAATAATAGTTATATCTTTTTTTAAAATAAAACCTACTCCTTTCATAAATCACGTACTTGCTAGAGCTATTATTGACAGCCTACAATTAATGTATTTTCACTTGATTAATAATTATATTTTACAGTTGAAAATCTGTTTCCAAATTGTCTGAAAGTTACGTCATTACTAGACTTTAAAATGAGAAAATATGTAGACTTGTGTTCCTTTTCATACTTTATACATTTTTTTATACTCTCACTTATATTATTTACATTTATTAAAAAATATTTTTAGAATAAATCAAGAAATAATTTTGTTATACAAAAGGAAATCAAATGATGAAATGCTTTCATCTTAATAATTGACTATTGACCAATTTACTTTACAGCTTTTTATCTCTCAGTTTGTGTTATCTTAAAATCTTATAATGGGTATAAATCACTGCTTTTACTAAAACACTCATAATAAAACTAGAATAAGAAGAAATACCCCTATCCAACTCCAACTTGAATCCTAACTTTATTCAACTCAACACAATTCCTTAGCTTCTCTCCCATACCTACTTCCAACACAAAAACACTGCACACATTATGGGATCCCTATATCCTATTAAGGTCGCACAGGTTAAGGCCTTCCCAAACAGCGAAAGTTGTATTTTTAGCAGCAGTTCATTCTCACAGAAAACCACCTTCAATATCGTCCGACCCTCATCCAGACGGTAACGGCGATGATGATTTTTGTTCTTTTTTTCGGCCGCCAGGTGCTCAGCTACCCGCACCTGTAGAGGGGTGGACTGGAGGTCATGTGGTATTATGTGGGTCTGAACCTGGCCCTTGGAGGCCTATAACGGTATATATCCATGGGGGATTCGAAATAGCCATAACAATGAGGGCTTGGAGGGGAAATCTTGACTCTGATGTTGGGTGGAGTGATTTTTGTGGGGTGTTTTAAAAACATGAGCGCTGCGTGTGGGAAAAAAAAAAGAAGATTGTTTGGATAAGAGGGGTATTAAATTGTGTGTAAATAGTTTGGTAGATTTGTGTCAGAGAACTAAGTTGGGGGAAACTGATGAAATCGTGAAGAATGGTACGAACAGACTACGTTAAATAAAGAAGGAAGAAAAGGAAAACAATATATTTTTGAAACTTGATTTATAAATGACCAAATTAACTTGAGTTAATTAACTTCAAATACCCATTTTAAAAAAGTACACAGCCAAACAATGTATAAAAATTTCTCAAAAGTAAAAAATTCAATACTATCTATAATGAAACCCAAATCAAATAATTTCACATGCAAATAAAATGTTAGAAGCAAATAAAATTTTTATGAAAATTTCCTAGATTTAGAATCTATTTAATTTTGGGTATTGTGCTTTTTTAACTATTATCACAAAATTAAAGGTGTTAAAAGGAAAAATGTTCTTAAGATAATGACAATTACTAGTTTATTTTAATAAGGTAAAATGTATCAATACTCTACATAAAAAGGTTTTATTCGGAGTGTAAAAGGAGGTTATTTTCTTTTGGAATCAACAATATAAATCTAACACATAGAAATAATTTGAAACGAATTCAAACCATTTTCAAAACAATTGTTTTCGATAAAAAGCACACTACACGCTTTTGTTTCCAACCGCAATTTATTTTTTCTAGTTCAAGTCTATTTATTCTTTTCAAACTTATTTTTATTTTCTGTGAATAATTATTCAAATGGAATAGAAATTCCATTCGTAGGAATTAAAGATTCCAGATTCGTAGGAATTAAAATAAAAGAAGAACACAAATACACAAAAATTTTCAAAAATCACAAATGAAGCAAATAATAGCGCATTAATAAATATGATTTCAATTCAATATTTTAAAGAAAAAATGGTGTTTACTTCGCTGCAGAAAGATAGCGTTTAAAAATCTCACAGAAATTGTACTTGGCATAAAAATCGTTCAGATAAAATCAAGTAACAACCACGGGTATTCAATTGCCGCAGTAAACGCTCAAAATCGAATTATTCCTTCACTCGAGTGCATTAAAAAGCGGCATGTTAAAAGCACACAAATGACAAAAAAAAAAAACCCTGCCTTCATCGAAAGTGAAATGAGGAATAGAGAAAAAGAACAAAAAAAAAAGAAGCAACCGAAGAAAGCGTTAATTAAAACAAATACGAAAAACACGCTCAATCGCCTTTTAAGCGCGAAAGCGTAAAAAATTACACAAAGGATTATCACTTTTTAACGGTACCCAGTTGTTGACTCAATAATCACCTTAAAAGTAACAAAGAAGAAAAAGAGAAAAAAAAGACAAGGGAAAATGGTTCGCGAGCGAAAAATTAAAACCTCGCGACTATGAAGTTCGATTGTCAACGAGTTATTTGACAATTTATCTTCTTTTAATTTGGGATTTTCTCGAAACGTCGTTCATAGAAATTAAAATAGCATTAGATAAAAAAAAACGTGTTGGGAGACTTGTTAAAACACGATCGCGATTACTTACGCCAGGGCTTTTAAACCGGAGGAGCAATTCATTTGTTTAATAAGCTTGGCTTTTTATTGTCTACGCTTATAACAATTACTGAGGGAGGCTGGGTGGAAAGGGAAAGGCCACATATTGAAAAAGGGTGTTCTTCATCATAAGTAAGCTCAGAAATCGGAAATGCTCAACTCAAGCAATACATAAAAATCAAAAATTTCTTTACATTAAACCAAATTTTTAGTATGAGGTTGCATAAAAACTTCATACCATTCTATATTTTTGTTTTAAAATTTGTTTGTAAACAATGCATTTAACATGACAAAAGATACTTCTTCACAGACTTTTAAAAACAGAATATCCATTTTAGAAACACATTCCAATTTAAGATTTGTTATATTGTAGTTTTGATAATAGAGGAAGAAATGTAAAATAGTATTTCAATTACGTTTAAAGTAATTTATTGAAACTTAATTATTTATACTCTAGACTAAATTTTGGAAAGTAAATTACTTTTTGTTAAAATAAATAATGAAATTTTGATAACATCAAGTCTCAACTACCTCTATGTTATTTTTAGCACTAAGTTATATCTCTATTATTTTGAAGGATATGACCTAATGTATAAAATCAAATTTCGAAATATTATTATTAGATAAATCATGATACTTTGGCAACTTATACATAATTAAGAAAAGCTTTATCGATTGCATAAATCAGTTATAAAACACTGAGCTCTATTAATCAAAAAACTTAAAATATATTTTAAAAGTGTCCAAACACTTGACAACATGTTATATTTTGTGATACTTTTTTCATAAAAGCAAAAATGTTTAATTTCAATACATTTTACAGCCATTTAAATTTACAGTCATGACATTTGTCATGGCTGATTCTCCAGAGGAACAGAAACTGATTTAAATATGGAAAGAATCCCCACTGCCTTCCCTAAAAGAGCGACAATTAAAACATTCAAGCTCCATATAATAAAATTATTTTCTGAGAAACTTTTCTAATCGCGTTACATAGGTATTTGATTGTTGAGTTCAAAATAAGATTTTTAAATTATTCTTCCACTTCGAGCAACTATGATCCAGCAGAGCGAACAAAAAAAAAACCGTTATCGGCTTTTAATTGAAGCATAAAAGGAAATATTTCGAGGTAAATGCTTTTTATTTCACAGTTTGAAAGTTCTTAAAACTTTCGTGTTTCAGTGGGCTCGCAAAAAAAATTCCGCCACTTCAATTAAAAAAGGGGATTTTTCTTCCGATGCTCTTATACAGTTATTAAAGAATGTGAGTATTTGAAACGTTAAAGATGCTTAAAAAGGGAGGAATACGAGTGTTTTTTGAGAATCTTTTCTGTTCGATACAATTAGATCCTTTAATGTGTCACTGGAAACTTTACGTAGTTTTTTTCATGCGTTTGTTAATAAAGTTTCAAGTTTTAAGAGCTTTTAAAATCTTTGAAAGAATAATCGAATTTGAATGCTTGAATTCTTATAAGGTGGTGCAAATGTTACAATAAAAAGTTTTAACTGAAATGCTTTTGAAAGTTGGCTTGTAAATGTTTTTAATACAGCTAAATAGCTTTTTTTGAATTATGTTTGAATGATGGAACTAAAGTAAAATAAAACCGATCTCAAGATACATACAGTTTAGTTATTATACTAATTTAACTTGAAATATGTAGAATTGTTTCTAACTTTATATCTGAAGTACACTTTTAATCTTAGCGTGCTGTACAAATTCTTGAAATGTGCTTCAAAGATTTAAGAACTAAATAAAAAAAATTATTTTATTTCTTTGCTAATTTTAACTTTTATATTAACTTTTACATTATTTTTTTTTAATTTTAATCTAACTGTTATTTATGTTTATCGAATTTTACACATGAATAGAATGGGTTGATTTAAGTTTTAAAGAAATACCCCATTTTATCAAAGTATTCCAATGTACAAATTTTTAATACAAATACAATTTTTTTATAACTCACAACAATAATATTACACAAATTATAACAAATTTAAACTTTTTTATTTTAAAAAAATTGTATTTACAAAATTTTCCCTGTGTGTATTTTACATCGTTTCATTTCAAATTTAGTAGTAGATATCTTTTTATAACTCAACAAGCTATTATAAACCTTTCATCGTAAACCTAAATGGGTTTGTTTACGGTAAATAATGTGTAACTTTAATTAAAATAACAATTATTTTCTGTGTACAATTATGTCAACAAAAAAAAACATAATTGACATCCTCCCTCCTTCGACACAAAGATAATATAATGATAATAATAATATAGTATAATGATAATGATAATATAATGACAATATTAAAACAAGATAATAAAAATAAAATTACCAATACTGTCCTCATTTAGAATTAAATCATAAGAAGCATCGCAGACGGTTCAACAAGAAAAATGATAGCTAATTAAGGAACATAACCCAGATATTCCCAACTAAAATATGATCTCTCCTTAGGGGAAAAAAACGCCGAAAAAAATAAAAATCAAAAGTGAAACACCCTGAAAGTAAAATCACAGCGATTAAACCTCTAAAAAACGCCTTCCCATAACGAATAAAAAAAAGAGGCCACCAGCTACTCCATACCTTTTAACAGTACTCTCACGATCTTACACCTATTCAAAGTCATTCACACCGTTTTTTTTTATCGGGGCGAAAAATAACAACTCTCTGGCCCCCTCCCCCTATTTATCCGTTCCTTTGTTTTGCTCTCAGGGTCTTAAGCCTCTATCTAATTAAGTATGAAAGCGCGCTTAAAGAAGAGCAAAAAAATCCTTGTCACGGGCTTGATTTAATGAGTTTTGATCATCCAGCTAAAGGGGCTCCATTATTAAGCCCACGACAGCTGACAAGCGGAGTTGAGTTGATGGGGGGAATTTTACCGCTCCATTAATATCGAGCTGGGTTGAGATGTCTTCTTATTCTCGGTTTAAATGCGTTAAATTTTCTCGGGAGGGGTTTTTGATTTTTGTCTTTCTTTGTGTCGATGATGCGATTCAGACTGTGCTCTGTTACTTTATTATCTCTGGAATCTGCATTAATTTCTTTTTCACGGCCAGGAGCATAAATTTCCTTCGCTGTGGAGCGGAGTGCCAAAAACGAACGAATGTTGGCGGATTTCGGGTTAAAAATTTTTTTGCGGTTTATCTTTTGTGCGTAATTTAACTAGTG
Organism: Tetragnatha montana; assembly: GCA_963680715.1. Lineage (NCBI taxonomy): Eukaryota > Metazoa > Arthropoda > Arachnida > Araneae > Tetragnathidae > Tetragnatha > Tetragnatha montana. The sequence goes on from OY796685.1 coordinate 36,249,790, forward strand.
TTAAGTATTCGTCTAGACGGTTGCTTAATGGTTTTGGGAAGATGCGCAGGATGATAAACAAAATCGTGATGCCGAGATAGTTTTTAGAAAACTGAGAGAGAGTAATACACCTTAAAACAATGTGTGACTTTATCTTATGAGAGTGTCTGGAAATTTCTAGAAATTAGAAGAAAAAAACTTTGTTTGACTCAAGAAAATTACGTATTGCATAACCCAATATATTTGAAATCTTATACTGTAAAAAGTACACATTAATATTGCACTATTTTTAATGAATATTTTAAGAATTGTATTAAAACCTTTTCCTTTTAGTCAAATCAAGAAAACTTTTCAAAACTGAAGTTTAGAAAAGCTGAATTACATTTTTAACTGAATATAATTTAGGTATTATATATCAAGTAAATGAATGAAAGAGGGATTGCTGAACATGATTATTTTATTCATTTAAATTCGTATAAAAAAATTAATCATGTTGGAAACTAAGATGGGCTTTAAAATATTTATATATATTTATTTATAGAAGAATATTATTTTTTTCTACATGTATAAAGATATATATGAAATAAATAACGTTTTTTCGTTTTCCTAAGTGGTTTGAAATTTAGTTTTAAAGTCGCCTTTTTTTCCCCATAAAACAATGAGCAAACCTAACCTTAAGTCCAAGATGATGCATCTTTCTTACCAAGAGTTAGAACTGAATCAGTTTTATTAGTATTTTGATAATCAACTATGATGCAGGAACCAAATAAAAACCACTCAAACGTATAAAACTCCGAAAAAATAAATTAGATGAACAACATCATCCGACAACCGCGCAATCCTTTTCACCCATCACAACACCATCCAACAACACACACATAATCACACCATATCTGTTCTCCGCATCGAGAACACGAAAACCAGCCTATAGCGTGTCACAAATCCACGTCAACGGCCAACTCTAAAAAAAAAAAAATATATGTATAAAAAAACCTCATCTCAACCCCATGAAAAGGCCTTAATTCGAGCAGATTGCAAAACCTGGTCACAACTCGCATCCGCCGCTCCCCCCTTTGGCCCCTCATCCCATCATTTCAATCCCAACATTGCTGCTGAGTCATTGGCAATGAACTCTTCCACTCTCTCTTGCCCTCAGGTAGAGCCAGCCATCTCATCCGTTTGTTCACCCCCTTCAACCCTAACCCTGGGCCCCTCTCTCCCTCCCCCTAGGTATCCGGAAACATATTTTTGGGTCTCTCTTCTTCTTCTGAGTGAAATGTATACCAGTGGGCCTCTCATACCTGATGGGGACCGAGGGCTAATTTTGGTGGAGCAATAATTATCATGTAAAAATAGGTCCGAGTTCAAAGACATCGGCCGCACTTTTGGCGGTGACATATGGCAACAAAGGCAGGAAAAGGGTGTGTAATGCGAGATTCGGGGGTTGAGTTGGTTTTGGAAAACATGCGAGGAATTCTTTTTTGGTAGAGGAAGAGGGGGTTTAAGAGATTTTTCAAACAGTCGTTAAGCTTTTTTTTTCTTCTGTTTCGTGTAATTACCAAGGTTACTTCTTTTACATGGCCAGATTTCGACACCGTCCCTTTCTTGCTAATTATAGTTTTAGTCTAGCTGTAGTTGAGATACTAAGAAATTGGCCATACTTTCTGCGCCTCTTCATAACAAAAATTGAAATTGGACCATAGCGTTCAATATGACGCTTTAATTTCTTTAGGGACCAATAAATTTCGTAGTAATATCTAGCTATTGTATACCATAAAAATTCAACTAAACATTTATTTTGAAGATTTTCATTCATTGTTTTTTAAAAGTTATCTTGAAACAAGGGATAATTTATAATTAAGAATGCAATAAATTATTTAAGTTTTTTTTGAAATAACATAAAATGAAATTTTCAAACTGTACGAAGGAAATACTTAACAGACTTGTTTTTACTTTAAAAAGAAAAACAGAAAAACTTAAATCGTTGACAACAAGTTGTTTTTAATTTTGACAAGCTTAACAACCATATTCACAGCCATCAGAGTCAATGTTAACCAACATTTAAAGAAAGGAAAATTAGCTTTTCGCTGACTCTGATTGGTGGAATCCTTCTTTGATCTAGGATTTAACACTGACGCTGATGGCTATGAATATGGCCGTAAGTCTTCTTAAAATAATATTCAAAATTTAATTTTATTGAATATTTTTATTTCAAGATGCTCAAAAAACTGAAAAAATATAATATTCTGCAACAATATTGTTTAATATACCTACTAAACCAAATAAAATGTCTTAAAAACGAATCACTAACTTATTTTTAAAATCCAGATAGAATCTATGCTTCCAGTGCAATTTTCACAGCATGAAGAAACAATCGCACATTCCACTTTTGTTTTGCATGATGAAGTGAAGGCACAGTTATACCTCAGTGGAGATAAACACTCCGGAGGCTAAGAAACAAAATCATTCTTGGCCATCATCCAGCCAGAGGGATGTAAAGCTTCCTGCAAGTGCTCTTTATCTTCTCTAAAGTCCTTGTACACTGGACCCCAGAGATGGTTAAAATATAGCAATGAGGGGAAACTTAAGAGCACATTACTTTTGAATAAAAAAGAATGTTGATTGTGTGTTTGTCTGCGGGTTTCTGGCTTCTGAAGAGTGATGTTACGAGTTATGTTTAGGAAGTGTTAGCGTTATTATTACGTTATTTTAATTGCTTGAAACTGGGGATTCTACATTTATAATTTTTGAGGATTAACAAGTTTCTTAAAAGGACCCAAATGGAGAAAACTTCATAACATTTAGTTTCTTTGTATAAATAATACCATCCATAAAAAAAGTGAATCCTCTTTTTTTCCTACATTGATATATTATAGAAGGAAACAAACTTTCAGTAAACCATTTATAGAACAGTTTTAACTCACAACCTATGAAAACATACTTATATGTGCTTAATCTACTGTCAATAAGTATTCTACTCATTCATCAATGGTATAACTAATTGATTATCTTCTTTCGTTTGTTACTCCGAAAGTAGCCAAAAGAGACAAAATTATTCCAGTTCAGGGTATTTGTACGAAAATTTTTTTGGACGAGAGTTGGAATAACACTTCTAGATATATCATTATATATCACTCTGTGTGGTGAAAATATTTTTTAATATTTTAATTTTTCAATGCAGAAAATGTTTCAACATTTTTAGAAATTAGAATTTGCTTTCGTACTACTAAAAGGCAAAATTTCGCAATCTTCAAACCGGACAAAATAATTATTTTTTTTGGACCTAATATCCCTCGAAATAATTTAATTTTGAAATAAATCTAGAATAGAGATGTGTATTGTGCTGATAAGTATAAAGAGAAACCCTACTAATATGAGATACTGCAAACTGGGTGCCTAATTCTTAATTTCATTGAATTAAAATAAAATACGTACAATATTTAAAAAAAAAAACTAATCTTGTGCTCGAGATGTCCTCTTCTCTTAGTAATTGGTTTTTCTCATAGCCAATTAAGAACTGCAACCTTTCCATACACAAGGGGATAAACGCAATTTCTCTTAGAAATCAGCGAAAAGACATCGTTCTAAGCCACCCCATCTGCTTTTATTCAAAACAATCTCCAAAAAGAACCAAATCCCAAAGAAAGAGAGGGTGAGAAAAATCTATTTTTCCTTCTCTCCCCTTTCTTGCTGCAAGCGTTAATAACGCTGGAAACGTTTAAACGAGCGAGGGGAGAAGACCAGGGGACGACGGAAAAAAAAAGACAGTGTCAACAAAACGTTTCACAAAACACAATCTCTCTACTTTAATTAGATTTTAATCCGTCAAACACAGTCACCTGGATCGAGACTATTTTTAATCTCGAACGCCCGCGTCACAATGCGACGCGATCCCTGGCCTTTCCCGCTGCAATCTCGTATGTTTTAGAAAATTCTCGATTTTGCAAAAGACGACGTGGAGGAAACTTCTCTCCTCACAGTAGTATTTTTGCTCCCTCCCTGCTGCTCGATAATTAATTAAAGATTTCGACATCGCCTGTCCCCCGCTCAAAAGGAACCCGGGATTAGACCCGAAATCCGGCAGTCGTTTCTGGAAGAGGGGTTGATTCCATTTTGCATATGCAAAACGCGCGGGGGTTCAGGCTCCGCGCAAAGACACTACACAGCAACCCTGACACAATGGACCTGGGGTTTTAATCCTGAATAGGCCACGGCGTCGAAAATTGCCTAATATCGTTTGGGAATCTTTGAATTCTGATGAGTTTGCGGAGCAATTAAACGATATGGTCGACCCGTTGAAAAGGTACAGGTATCGTCGCATCGAGACTCCACGCACAGAATGATTAGATGTACCCCGGGATTAGGGACCGAATTCTTCAGATTCAGGACAAAAGTGGAAGTTGTTTCGGGCTGGAGGAAAGAATCCTTCTTTGAAAGGGTTCTGGTAGTGTAATTGGTTTTCCTAGGATCTTACTAGGACACAATAGAGCGGGATTCCCCTGTACGTGACTTTCGAGTTCCAATTTTTAACAACGGGTTTTGTTCCAGGGAGATAGATGTGTTTCGAAACCATTGGGAGCTAGCTTCGTTTCATATTTGGCGCGTGGCGGTTCCGAAATTTGCATGCCTGCTGAAATCCTTTCGTTGGCTGACTTGGATTGCTCGGCCAGACGTGTTTTGTCATGGCATTCGTTGCAATAAATGTCGAATTGCAGTCAGTTAATCACATTCAGTGTATTTTTTATAGAGTAATTTTTTAGGAAGAATGCATGATTTATTAATTTAGAGGGAGAGTGGATGCGTTGTAATTTTCATTGATTATACAGGCAGAACTGTTTTCAGCCATAAAACGGGAATTAATAAAAACAAAGACCAAATTTTTTCATCGGTTATTAATAAAAATAAAAAAAGTTTTGCTTTCTCTCTTCTCTTTTCCTATCAATAATTGATGAAATTATCATAAATTAAATAGTTTTTGAAAAAAAAACTAAATAGCAATTTCTGAACTAAAATTGTATTAGATTGAATACAATTGTATTAGAATTGTAAAATTTCTTATTAATATAAAAAATATTGTAATGCAACTTTTAATTGTTAAAGTTAAAGTAAATCCAGTAGTGCAAAGTATATCTTTTAAAAGCTAGCATATGAATAATCTTTATAAAATATCTTATTGATTCCTTCAAAAGTTTATTGATTTTCAAGACAATTCTAGCAACCAGCTCCAAAGCACATAAAAATTTTAAATAGGTAGCTCTCATTAAATTTCAAAAATAATTAAAAGAACATAATTGAACTTCATCAAACAAGGATAAAAACAATTGATACAGTAAATTTTGTCCTTATAGAATCTATACGTCAAAACCTGCCTTTTGATATCTTATAATCAAACTGAAAACTCTCCACACAAAAAAGTAAACACATTCATTAACACTTTTTTTGTCCTCAAATGAACAACATTTTAGTTGTGTTGTTAGATAGAACACTTCAACACCTTATTTTATTGTGATGGTGTTTTAAATATCTTTGGAAATGTGTTCTAAAAATAGTGTTTAAGGTGTGTGTGTGTTTAGAATATGCAAGATGACTTAAATTTGGATCGAAAGAACACAAACAGATTTTCTGTCCCTGAAATTTATCAGCAAAACTTTTACAGCATTATCTTTTCCTTATGAAATACAATCGCAACACAATCAAAAACGCTTTTGGTTAGAAGTGTTCATCCCTGTATATGTATGTACCAAACGTTGCAAAATTGTTTCACGCATTTGGAGAACACGAAAACCGTCCGCCCTTTCCAAGACTTTTCCTCGACCGATCCCCCCCTCCTGCAACCAGACCAGTCACTTAACCACCATTAACCACATGATCCGATAGCACCGTCCTACAAAAAAAAATAGGAGGAAAAAGTGCGAGGGAGTCTAAAGCGATCCACACAGCCGGAGCAGCGCCAATTAACCCAAAAATAAAGCTCTCATTAATAACAATGAGCGTCCTCGTTAGCAGAAGGATGGCTGGCTGTCCCCGCCCATGGGATGACACCCATAACACCTGGGATGTCTCCATTCGTCTCGGAAACGAGGCATACTTTTCCTTCCCGGTCAGGAATATCCAGCAGGCATTAAAACGGATGACGTGGCAGACAGTGATGGGACCATTACCTTTTGTTTTTCAAGCCGCCTTGGCAATTAGGGCTCCCGGTGGCCTCTTTTCGACACTCTCTTCACTGCTGTATAGTAGTACTGGTGGAGGAGTGCTCCATCACTCTCGGGGAGTTTCTTATTGCTGATTGTGTGGTGTCTGTGACGAGGGATGCAAGCGTATGGGGAATGTTATAGTTAGTGGTAAATGTTTTGGTTTACGTTTTCCATCCATTATTCAGAGACTTCTAAGTGGTCGAAATTGATAACTAAGAGGTTTTATTGCTGCTAACCTTCGTGCCTACTTCTTCCCTATTTGAAAATTTAGAGAGAGGAGATGAGAAAGAGAGGAGAGAGAGAAGAGAGAGGAGATGAAAGAGAGAGGAAAAGAGATGATGAGAGAGAGAGGGGAGATGAAAGAGGGAGAGAGATAAAGAGAGAGGTGAGAGAGAGGAGATGAAAGAGAGAGGAAGAGAGATGACGAGAGAGAGGAAGAGATATAATGAGAGAGAGAGAGAGAGATAAAGAGAGAGGTGAGATAGAGGAGAGGAAAGAGAGAGGAATAGAGATGATGAGAGAGAGAGGGAGAGAGAAGATGAATGAGAGAGAGGGAGTGAGGTGATGAGAGAGAGGGGATGAGAGAAAGAGAGAGAGAGAAGATGAATGAGAAAGAGGGAGTGAGGTGATGAGAAAGAGGGGATGAGAGAAAGAGGGAGAGAGGTGATGAGAGAGAAGGGATGAGAGAAAGAGAGAGAGAGAAGATGAATGAGAGAGAGGGAGAGAGGGGATGAGATAGAGGGGATGAGAGGAAGAGGGAGAGAGGTGATGAGAGAGAAGGGATGAGAGAAAGAGAGAGAGAATAGTTATTGGTAGTCCAGTGTCCTTAGTTAGGAATGAAGCGGGTAGACTGTATTTACACAAAAAGTAACCGAAAAATATATTATCCATATATGTAGAATCTAACAGAATGCGTGAAACACTTTTGCAACGCTAAGTGAACACATTACAAAAAAAATTGATTGTATAGAGATTGTGTAGTTATTTTTCGAATGTGTTCGGTGAGAAAAAGTGTTGTAAAAGTATTATTAAGAAATTTTAGAGTCAGGAAATGTTTCAGATTCTAACTACATTTTACAACACTATTTTTCGAACACCATTTCTGGATAGAACACATTTATAACACTTCCCAATCATATTCAGAACACCATCACAACACAATTAGGTTTTAGTGTTCTACCCGACAACACAACATAAAATTTGAGCTCGCTCCCTTCCCTCTTTTCTTGCTCTATAAAATCTACAAATGGTTTAAAAAATTTTAAATAAAATGTATGCAATTTATTGAATCTCCTTGAACGCCTATATTCTAGAATCTAGATAAGCTACTAGGTAATCAATTTAAATTTAATCTACAATATTACGAATATTTACTAATACGAAAGCATTTGACCAAACTAAATCGAATCAAGAGTAAGTTGCTTCAGGGTTTACGTGAATTAACGCCATTTTATTTGCACGTATGCATAATCCAATTAAAAGTCGCATTACAGGCATATTTCTTGCGGGTGTATCCTTACTTAAAGGGCAATTATTTTCATTTCCTCCAGACCTCATTCAAGGGCGTTGTAATGTAACCAGCCACTTGACACTGTCCTCTGAACGTAAACACGAGGGGGGAGGTGATAACCGAGAAGGAAAAGACACAACCTTTGGTTCTATTTACAGATAGGCGTCTACGGGTCATTCGTGGTTGTTCTGGGATTTTATTGGAGATGCGAAGAAAAATGGCTATAATAATCATAACTAATTGAGGATGTCGTGCAGGTCTTTCTTGGAATAACCGAGGAAAGTTATCAACACCTTAATTTTAGATCATTTTTTCCAGCTATTATAATTCCTACTTTTTCAATTTTGCCCCATACAACAAACACACTCACTTAGAATTGGTTGGTTGGTTATGTTTTTTATAGTCCAAGGCTCTTATACATTAACTTAGGAAATGAAACTTTTGAAATCAATCATTAAGTACACAAGTAATTAATGTTTATTCATCTAACTTAAAGAGAAACCGGCTTTCTACTGCAGGTTCAAATATTTAGTCATACCGTTAAATTGTTTAAAAATACATACTCGTAAAATTTCAATCTCTGAATATGAATGAGTACACTGTGAATAGAGACTCATGTAACAGTAAAAGCCGGCATCAGATTTACCCTTTCATCCCCATTTTCAGGAATTATTCCCTTTTGACAAAATCAATCCTCAGATTCCGATCGAAGTTGAAGAGTTAAATATTCATGAATTGATAGAGAGATATTCTATCATGAACCCTTTCAATTCTATACTGGGTAAAATCGCTGTTGTTTCAAAATATTCTTTATAAAATAAGAACTACATTATGGTGAACCGTTATTTAACAAAATAAATTGTTCACATTAACCGATATTATTATTATAATGGAGGTTAATACATTCGCGATTGGTTCACTATATCAGGGATTAGATTCTACGTAGTGCACGTTTCATAAACATCTGGATGGAGAAAAATTTGGAGTAAAGGAGTTTAAGGAAAAAGTTGACAAATTCTGGGAATCCGGTAGTTTGAGTTAAATGGACCAACCTTGCTGGGCTTTACGCCTGTAGTTGGTCGCCGATGTTTGTACTTGTATCTTTTATGGATATATCTGACCTTTTTAGGGATAAATAGCTGATATTAATATAAATTAATATTAATGAGTTGTTATTAAAATGATATTGATTGCACGTTAGTCTAGTTTCTTCTCTTGACTGCATAAAAATCTAACCTTTTTTTTAGAAACAATAAAATTAATGAACGATAAAATTTTTAATAATAAATAGAAGAATGTGTTATATTCACTCTGACTTAATTATTTTTTTCTTCTCTTTCTCCTTTTGGGCAATTTTATCTTTTGATATAAAGATTTTTTTTTTTCATTTTAGTGACAAATTTTTCTATACGCATTAAGCAATCAGGAATTATTTTTCTAGTTATTGTAAGACAATGACAACAAAATATAATTACAAAATAGCTAATTTAGTACCCATACATTTTTAAAATTCTCCATATAGTTTTTACTTATAAATGGCATTTCTTCGAATTCTTATAACAATGTTCAAACACTATCAAGGTAAATATTTTAAATATAGTTTCATACGCCTTACAAAGTGTAAAGGATTCCACTCATAAAACCCAGAGACCCAGTAACTCAGAACACCCCCCCCCACTGTACATTGACCCAATACTCCCTAACATCCAATAATAATAATACTCCTCAATTTCACCCCTTTCAGAGGGAGGTTCCAGTTATGCAGAACTGCTGATCCGTAATAAGCTGGCAGAGTTGAATAACCTATATAACCCTACCTACCCCAACCAAAAAATAAGGTTTCATCCAAAAATCAGGCTCTTCACCCACTTTTCCAAAACAAAAGACTCCCCAATACATAAAAAAATCCTTCCCTCCTACTAAACCCAATCCTACCTCCCACTTCAAAACCCTCCCTCTCCTCCCTCAAAGGGGGTTCACCCCTTTTTACCGTTATTCCCACATCCTGGCACACGCTAGGGCAGAAAGGGGTTTTCCAGTAGTAAAAAAACACCCAAAGGTGGGGGGAACCAACGGCAGGTGGCCTTTGTCGCAGATCCCTGGATGACCTGTGGGTCGTTGAACTAGGGTTCGAGATCACCCCTTTTGCTCGATGTGGTCAACACGAACAGGTATACGCTGTTGCCCCTGAGGGGTCAGTTGTCTGGACAGGGTCAAGAGTCAGTGGTTTTTTCTTCATCTCCTGATGCGATTGTTTCTGCTTTGGCTGGTGGGGAGATAACGTGAGTATGGTGTTGTGAATGTTAAAGAGAGTGCTTATGAGCGTCGCTGTGAGAATACGTAAGTGGAGATTGGGAGAGAAATCTGTTTTTTTTTATGTTTAATAACAAGGAATATACGATGTGTTTTTGCGGAAGAATGATATAAACGAGTTTTGGGAAATAAAAATTATTATAGAACTGTAACCAGTTCTCGGCAATGTTTTGTGCAAAGATACTATGTCTTCTCTTAGAATACATAGCTCTGGGACTTTCATTTTTTCTGTGAGGGTGAAGGTTATTCAGTTTTATCCTGAAATATGGAATAGCACATGGAAAATCAATGCGGAAAATTTATCTAAAGATACAACGTGCTTAATTTAGCATTCATTTTTTTTTTATTTAATACCTACAGTTCAAGGGAATCATGGACTACTGTTTAGAATCAAAGCTTAAGGGTAGTTGTTAGTCGAGTGGTATTTCCAGCACCATCTAATACCTACTAATTGCACTACTCAATACTCATTCAATTAATAAGGGCTACTTCTGTTAATAATCTTTTATATTGTTCGTAGATTAATTTTTCTCAGAAAACAATGTTTCACAATAGATTGTAGGCATTAAAATTATTTCCCTACCTGAAGATTAAAATAATGGTATTTTTTTAACGGATACCTCAATCGTTCACTGAATCAATTATTGTTTGACAGCCATTGTTATCTAACATAGTTAGGTAAAAACAATCATCTAACGATTAACTTTATTGACTATTAACCTTATTTACTCATAATGAAGGATGTGTGAATGTTGTTTATACCATAATATTGGATATTTTCTTATGTAATATTGGTGTCTGCTTTTTGAATTTGTAAAGTATTTCGCACATCATTCATAAATATGAAATGGATTACATCATATCACAACCGCCACATCAAAAAACTCTTCCGTATTTCATTTTACAGAAAGCCTAGCTGCACTACATCAAAATCAATGCATCCACCCTCCCCAAATCCCTCAGCAAAACAACCACCTTGACACCCGACTCCCCTCCAAACCCAAGAATCCACTTTAAAATAAAACTTCCAAGGAGAGATATCTCAGGAACAACAACAGGAAAGCGACAAACCGACAAGCTTGAAGTAAAACAAACCCCTATATATATTTTCGGCTTCGCATGATGCTCTGCAGTTTCAGCTTAGCGAGGAATGTCTGGTGTGTACCATAGCTTCGCTATAAATCACTTCCACCGGCCTGGAACAGCATTCAAATCAAAGGGAAACAATCCGTTGTGTGCTGTTGGGCAACATCACTTGTTAAGCGTTCGGATTTTATAGATGTCCATTATCTTGATGGACAAGTGGACTGCCAGCTACCGTTGGTCTGTTGCAATTTTCCTGATTCCGAGTTTGTCGTAGGTGTAGTTGTTTGTCGTTTCGATGGATGTCTCTTCCTGCTGGGGTTTTGTCGGCGATGTGGAGTGGTTTCGATGTTCTTAAGAGTTTCAAGAAATGTCGATTTACTTGTTGTTCTGCTGGTTGAAAAAGGGGTGTGGATTTAATATTAGATTCATCTGTTTAAAAGAGCGGATAAAACGAAGAAAATAGTGTTCTTACGTAATAACTGAAGACTTAAAAATAAATTTAAAAGCGTCCTTACTTAGTTTTTTACCGTTATCCCACCGAAATTATATAAAATAATTGAACATTTTGTTTTTACTGATGTGGTACCGTAACATCCTTGAGAATATGACTAGGGCACTCTAACGTCAGTGATGACGTCTGGATGAGTAATTGCTATTCGAGATCACCTAAATTCGTTGGAAACATTTCAGAGCACCCTCAAGCATGCGCAGAAACGTTTTCATCGGATTTAAGCAATTTTGAGTAAAAGACTAGCCCTCCACCAAACGCCATTTCAGTAGTACTCTGGTAATTTAGATCTAGGGGGTAGCGGAAAAATTGTCCTAAGTATATTTTTTATATCATCTCCAGAATAGTCAAGAATCAAATGTAGAAGAAATTAATGGAATATAGCCTGATCTGATCCGACAAGATCTGCCACTGTGACACTATGTGTGTGTGAACTAGCAGGTCTAGTCGGTAAGTTTTCTACAGAAAACAAGATGGCATTACATTGTAAAGTAAAAAAAATCTCGTAAATTCAACTTGTAGAGTAATCAAATTTAGCATACAAACTCAGAGAAGTTCTTTCTGTGTAACAAATTTACATAGGTACTCCCAAAAATGATAGCTATTTTCATACAAATATAGACTATTTTCCCTCAAAGACACTTCTTCACAAAATCTAGAACCAATAATAAGGTTTTTTTTATCAATAATTAGGGCGCTTGCAGCATCAAAAAGCCAAACTTCATTGAAGATAGCTGGTTGTTGCAAGTGCCTCGATTTCAGTAATACCGATGGCATCAAAACTCGGGAGTACATCAGAAGATCGTATGTAAAACCATTCGTCTCACATACCTCTCCATTGTTTTTCCCTCAAAGAACTCCTCGATTCCTCTTCGCCTGATTGCACTGCCATTGCAAACACACAATCTCCAATTCCAACCCTTTCCTATTCGCACAAACCAAACCCAGACTGCAAGACACTGATGTTTACCTACTTAACGCCCTGCACGTGATTGGGTATTTTAATTGATCCTTTTTCCCTCAAAGAAACCCCCACCAGAGAGAAAAATTCCTGGGGTCAGACAGAAATCAAACATCTCTCCTCAGAGTCAGAGAGAAAGAGAGAGAGAGAGAGCCGCACTGTGGTTGGTCATGCATAAATTGGAATAGGACCGAGCACCCCTTCTGATTGCTGCCGGGATCGATAATTGTACCTTTTCTCTGCGGACGCTGTGAGGCGCTGGGAACGCTTGATGACGGTGCTGGGAACGATGTAGGGAGGGATTCACTAGATTAGGGCGAGTTGAGGGCAATAGAAGAATCTCCCACAGTGTAGAGGTATAGAGGGTTGCGACTCATTAATTGGGAATGGGAAACATTCCTTTCCGGGAATGAATGAATGAATGAATTTATTTTTTCGCTCCGGCTATGTGTGTGTTTTTTGAATTGCGAGGGTACTGTAGTTGTTTTTTTTATTATTATTATTATTTTGTTTTGTTTTATCGTCTGCATTAGGGGGAGGAGGTTGTTGGTGGGCTGATTTTTTTTTTTTTTCATTCTTGCTTGAGACTGAGATTATGCGATAAACAATTACTGGGGTTTTTTGAAGGGAGGTTTAATAGGATGATAAATGAAGTGTGCCTTTTGATTGTGGGAGGGTTTGTTGGAAGTAGAGAGTGCGTGCTGAAGCTTTGAGTGATTTCGGTGGTCTTTTGGAGTTGTTTTGAAATGGGTTTAATTTGAATTTCGATTCGCTTTGATTGTTCAAAAGGTTGAATAAAAATTTACGCTTTAAACATGCGTATCAAAGAGCTACGAGGAAGGATTTCTTCTGTGGGTAATAATAGAGATTTTGTTTTTCTACCACAAAATTGAATAAGCAATATCTCCCTCAATGATCATAGCAATCGTAAAGAACAATTTCCAATACTATCATTATTTACCCTTAAAAGTAAAAATATAAATCAAAATTCAAGAAAATTTTACTCTAAAACTAAGATTAATAGCATAAAAAGTTAAATATTTTAAAAGTAATACTATCAAAAATAATTCTTATTTATCACATTTAAATTGAAAGAACAAACAAGCACTTTTTGTTTCACTTGGAAGGGCCAATTTCGGCCCCTTAATGAACAATATAATGTCGGGGTTTTTTTCTCTCTCTCTTTCATTGGATGTAAAGGTTGAAAAAATTTTCATAATAAATTATTATTATTATTAAAAAAAAAGTTAGATCAAACTATACGACGCAAAATTTTCCTTAAAATTAATAACAGAATTCGCAATTAAAATTATTTATGTTTTAAAAAACATAAGTTTGCTCGTTTAATTCATTTTGCTTTTCAAAGTTGTATTTGCGATTTTATTATTAAAAATTAATTTTTAAAAATGCAAAAATGGATTAGTACATACAACAACACATAAACATCTCAGTAGTGTGAAAATAATGTGTTATAATTTCATTTAAAAGAATACTAGATTTTAAGAAATCAGGTGTCTGTGGGTAATATATTGCGTCATTATTTTTTGTAGAAATTGAAATCAAAAGTTATCTGACACATGAAATTTTAAATCATATAAGCATTTTATTCTTATAATAAAATTACTATAAGTGTTTTTTATTTATAAAAGTAGTATAGAAAAGTGGTACAAAAGTAGTAAATAAGAAGCATCAAACATTTAATTAATTTACTAACTATTTCTTTTAATTATCAATAAATTTATGTACAATAATTAAATTTTGATTCAATAAAATTATATATTATGGAAAATAAAATAGTTTCTCTGTATTTTTAGCTAAAAGTACATACATCGAAATAAATTCTATTAATTTATTTATAATAATTATTCATAATTAATCATTAGTTCATTGTTCATTAATATAGTAATAAACTTCTTCATGTATTTTTTTATTTATATTACTATACATTTTTAATTGAATATTGTAAAATTTTTAAAATAATATAAACTAAATTAAGCAAAATGTATGAGACATTGTATCAAATTACACAAATAAATGTATCAAATACATTGTACTTTATATTTTATATCACTTTGCACTATTATCAAAATATTTTAATTTTGTGAATGCATTATAATTTGATAGACTTTAATATTTTCACTCTAATTGAGTCATAAAATCATTTGCTTTTCTAAAATAAATTAATTTTCAGTTCATCTAACTATAAAAACATTCACTTATGATCAAACATTTAAAAATGAGCTCTAACAATCTTTTCAAAATTTAAAAAATTGTCAAATAGTTATAATATTTAGTTTATTCACAGAAAATAAAATATTTCTATATTCATTCTTAGCATTAAATTCAACATTGTTCAACTTTATACTAAAGACAAGATCACAAAATATAAGACTACTGATAAAACAAATAAATTCTTATCTTTTATTGGACTGCATCTTTTCATTGTAAATAATGCCATGCCATGCCTAAAACTCCCAAGTAGTAAACAGACTTTTATTGGATTACTCAATAATAGGAAAATTCCAAAATAAAAAGAAGAATCTTGTGATATTAAACCATTTTTTTTTAATTATGAGAGAATATGAGACTCGATTCAGATAAGTTTCCAAAATTACTTCCAAAGATTACAATTCCAGTAAAAATAATTGAATTTAGGCCCTCAAATGAGAACTAAGAATCTCATCGAAACATTATCTTTGAAAAGATCATCTTTAAAAGATCCAATCCACTGATGAAAAAAATAAGTGCAGGAAAAATCTAATTACTGTACAACGGACAAAAATTAAAAAGGTCTCATGATTGAGAAATAAAAAATTTCTTCAGCTATTTAAACAATGGAGTTCCTTCGTTAAAAATTCATTTTTAAATTAAACAGAAAAGCCTTGTCTACTGGAGATGGGATATAAATTTTATTTTATCTCTAATGATCAATACATCACATTGAATACGATATTTTTATTTCAAAAGGGGAAAAATTTTTTATAGGAGAATATACTATTTTGAAGAAAACTATAGTTGTGGAATTTGGCTAAATTTTTCTGTATTATAAAGTACTACAAAGATAGAGCCCAAAAAGTTTATAAAAAACACACACACAATTTAATGTTTACAGTGTTTTATAAATAAGTACTATAATTTTCTTGCCTTCTTCTAAATTTCAAATTAGAAATAGAGTATTAAAAGTAAATATGCTTAGGAAAAATTCTAAAAATAAGTTTTAAAATTATCTACTATATCACGCTATGTTCATAAAAAAAGACTGAATGATTATATTTCAATGAATACCTTTAAACAACAAAAAAATATGTAAACATTGTAAAGGGATTTGTGTTTTAAATTTTGCTTAGAATTTTAGGGTTAAAATGTGCATTAATGAAGCAGCTTTGTGTTCAGGTAAAATATAAAAGAAATTATGTGAGAAATAAAGTGTCAAAGAAGGAAACTTCTCTTTAAACTATAAAATATGTATCAGTTTATATGTTATCAATTATAAAATATTATACCAATAAGGAGATAGTTTTCATTCTATTATCATTGTAAGCAAATTAATCATATATTTTACCATACATGTTTAACAATATTGTTTTATGTACACTTAAGTGACAATGTAATAATTATTTTATTTGTTCATCAGTTTCTTCTCAAACAAGATATAAATTCCAACTAAGATAGATAAAAAAACCGCTTTTAAATATGTTCTTAATAGAAAATCCTTAAAGTAAAGAATCATTCTCAAAATTTTTATTCAACCCCTTCCATCCTTTTCAAAACCAAGCTCAGTGTTCGGAAAATTATGAATATTTAATCAAAGCACGTATCTAAATATTTCTCCAATGTTCCACTATAAAAACCACATTTATAAGGCATATTCCCTAATAACTATGGGTAAGGACACATTTCTTCTCAACAAAATATCTATTAGTTGTGGATATATCTACTTGCTCCGTCCAAGTTTTATGGATTTAGATCAAAATAGAGATAATGATAAGAGGTAAGTTCTTTGCATAAAGATAAATAGTAAATGACAAACCATTTACTTCACTTTACCTCCCTTTATAAATAAAAAATACTTATTCCAGAAATGCGAAAGTTGCTCATTAAATAAAATCACAGTGATAGTTTATTGATATTTGTAATTTGTTTTAAAAGTAATGTGTAATTTTACTTATAGGTACGGAGAAATTTTAGTTAAAAGTGAACTATACCATTTATTAATGATGGTAAATCTGAATTAACCTATTCATGTTTCCATATTGATACAGTAAAACCTCATTTATCTGGAAACGTGAAAATGAACAAATTAATTCGAAAATCATATAAAATTTCACTTTAAATTTTTAATAAGATAATGAATAAGTTTTTTAAAATTAATAAAATCCACTAACTTGGTTTCATAACCTAGTGTAGTTCCCCTAAATTAAAAGATTAGTAAAATTGTACCCATAAAATATTTAAAATTTAAATATTTAACCTCTTTCTGTTTTTAATGTAGAAAAAAAAATATATCAAACACAACAAAACTTAATTGGCTGTAGGCAAACACATTCAAGCAATAATGACATAGAAATATAATGTTTGCATTTTAAAACTAATATGTTTCAAAAAATTTATTTAATCTTATAATAAAGTGCTTAAACTATACAATATAATATTTAAAATTTTATATAACTTTCTATACGATTACGATGAAAATATGTTTCAGAATAAAATATCAACAGGTTTAAAAATTTAGTATTCAAACATTTTATTAGGAAATTAATAAAAAGTAAACCTTCAATTTCGAATCAAAAGAAGAAAAAAGAAAAAGAAAGAAGGATTTTTAAGCAAACATTCCGGTTTTTATTGTTATTAATTTAAAATCCAACCATTTGACTTCTTCCAAACAAATTAATATAATCAATACTGATAATAATATTTTAGAAAAATATTAATTTCATTCTATAATATTTGATACAACTTTTTTCATTTTCATTTCATTTTTCATTATTTGAGTAAACTTTAAAATAAGTTGAGTAAACCTTGAAAAGTTTGGTCCCAGTTGCTAATTAATAGAGATTGTTGCAACTAACTTAACTAATTCAGGTGACTAGAGACATTTCAAATAATAACTAACTTTATTTAAAAAATACACAGTATTTATAGAAAACATAAAAAATACGGTTACAGTGAAATAGAAGGTGCCGCCTGGTGGCATTCAGAAATCATAAATACTGACACCGCATTTCAGTCGCGACACACTCCCACCTTTTGAGTGTAAACCTGAAAAACACTCAAAACATAATTAGATTAATTACTTCTTATACAAAAAATTTTAACTTATAAACTTAAAGATGGATTATCTACTTCCATTTTAAATAGTCTTTGAACGGGCCTTAAGAATTCAGAGTTCTCGGTCTTAACAAGGGCTAATCGTGCATGGCCGTCTCGACCTGGTATAAGTTTCATCACCCTAGCAAGGTTCCAGAACACCCTCTTCTTATTTGAATTTTCCAACAAAACTACCTCGCCTAACTTGAGAGGTTCTACTTTAAAGGTTTTCATGGATTGTTGTCGTAGTTGTCCCAAATATTCTGAACGAAATCTCTTTCTAAGTTGCTCTTTAATCTTTTGTAGATACTTAGCTCTTTTACTTAACTTTTCTCTATCTATGGTGTCTATATCGGGGACTTCTGAGGCGGGAATTTCTCTGAGGAACATTTCCGGGGTGAGACATCGAGGCTCATCTAGATCCTCGGACACATAAGTAAGGGGTCTTTTGTTTATGACGCTTTCGCAGTCACACAGTACGGTAATCAATTCTTCATAATCTAAAGCCGCTCGCCCCAACTTTTTCCGTAAAATCTGTTTTACCATTTGTATAAGACGTTCCCACCACCCTCCCCACCATGCTGCGGAGGGGGGGCTGAACTTCCATTGAATCGGCAAACTTCTACCGGCCTCTGTACCCAGCTCAGTAACTTTTCCTCGAAGGGCCTCCCAATCCAAGGAGTGTAAAAGTCTCTCTGCACCCCTAAAATTGGTGCCATTATCCGAATATATTATTGAGGGCCTTCCTCGGCGAGCTATGAAGCGTCTTAACGACTGCAGAAAACATTCAGTTGTTAAGGAAGTAATAAGTTCGAGGTGAATAGCTCTGTAAATTGCACAGGTATACAGAACTATGTAAGATTTTGTCCCATCCTTAAGGTGAAGGGGTCCTGCTAGGTCTACACCCGTTACCTCGAAAATTGATGCGTCCCTTATTCTATCTTGGGGCAAAATCCCAGGTATAACTTCACACCTCTTACCTTTAAACCGTTGACACTTCGTACACTTACGAATACAATTTCTGATAGTCTTACGGGCCTTAATAATCCAATACCTTTCACGCAGATGCGACATCAACATGGATGTGCCTGCATGTAGGAGCTGATCATGAGCATCCATTATAATTAGTTTAACTACAGGATGGTCAGATGGTAAAATTACAGGGAATCTAAAATCGTTAGTATCCTCCCTATAAGAAACATTAGATCTAGCTCTAATAAGTCCATTTTCCCCAATTAGGTGTCTAAGCTTCTTTAACTTAGTTTCATTTACACCTCCAAATGATTCTCTTTGAATCAAGCCCAAAAGTGCGATTTCAGCTTTTTCAAGCTCAAATGCAGACAAATATTTAGAAGACTCACTAACTTCTTTACGTGACTTAGAAATAAACCTTAAAATCCAGGCCAACATTCGTATGATCCTTTTGACACATGAAAAATACCTATAGTACCAATCAACATTATTGGTTTTAGTCAGAGTAGTTAGAATACTTTTACGTAATTCTGAACAAACCAAATTCTCATCGGGTTCCTCCCTCACCTTTGGCCAGTTCTCCTCACTTTCATAAAGCCAAATTGGACCCTCCCACCATTTAAGTGAAAGGAGTTTTTCAGCAGAACATCCCCTTGACGCTAGGTCTGCAGCATTTAGTCCGCCAGGGACATGACGCCACACCATTGGGGTAGTTGTTGATCGTATTTCACGTACCCTATTTTGAACAAATGTTCCCCAATTCTTATCCTGGGATATCCAATACAAAACAGTTGTTGAGTCAGTCCAACAGTAAATATCTAGTTCAAGACCCAAATCTGTAATTATAGATTTTAACAATCTAGTCCCTATCAAACATGCAAGAAGCTCGAGTCTAGGCATAGTCACTGGTTTCAAGGGGGCGACTCTGGCTCTAGCTTGCACTAAATTAACCTTAACTTCGTTGGTTTTACTTACCCGTAAATACACAACAGTAGCGTACGCCTTTTGGCTTGCGTCACAAAAGACGTGTAAACTTACAGAATCACATGCTCGGGAGATATTTAACCATCTCGGAATCTGTATTTCTGATATTAATTTTAACTGTTCGTACCAGATCTTAAATTTTATAGCCTGATCATCTGGTAGAGGTTCATCCCACTTGAGCTTTAAACTCCACGTTTCCTGTAAAATCAACTTAGGGATTAATGTTACAGGTGCTGTAAAACCGATCGGGTCAAATAACTGATGGGCGATTGCTAGAACTAATCTTTTCGTGATGGGTTTTTCCAAATTATTAGTTAGTTCCACTTTACAGGATAAAATATCGTGATCTGTATCCCAAACAAGTCCCAAAACAGATATGCTGTTAGATGTACCATCTTCATGATCCTTAAAATCCACGTTAGACTTCCAACCCCGTAGATTAAAATTTCCCGAAGTCATTAGCATTTGGGATTCTAGAATAAACTTTCTAGCTTCGTAGTTACAATCCAAACTAGTTACACAGTTATCAACATAGAATGACTGCTTAAGCCTATTAGCTGTGTTATTTAAACTTTCAGGTGCCTGATTTAGGTGATAATCTAAGGTAGCAGCTAGTAAATAAGGGCTACACGTCAAACCAAAGACTACTCTTCGGTGCCTATACTCTTCAGTTTTATCCGGGTCCTCTTTCCTTTTCCAAAGAAATCTTACAAAGTCTCGATCTTGCTCCCTAATTGAGATCTGCAAAAATGCCTTCTCAATATCAGCAACCACTCCTACGAAATTCTTCCGAAATCCATTGAGAATTGTAGGAATCATTTCGATTAAGTTAGGACCGGTGGATAAACAATCATTCAATGAAGGGAAACCTAGAGTGCATGAACTTGCGTTGAAAACAGGCCTTATACTCGTAGTACTGGTTTCCTTTATAACTGGCCTGTGCGGCAAATAGTGCACCCCAGTTTTTCCACCCTCTGGTACCTTCTCAATAATATCCAAAGACAACCAGTCATCGAAAACTGCCTCGTAATCAGCTAACTTACCAATGTTCATTAATTTTCTTCGAGTACTTACTAGGCTCTTTTCAGCCATCTTTCTATTCTCTGGCAAATTAGAATTATCCCTAATCCAGGGTAATGCAACCTCGTACCTACCTTCTTCATCAACTCTCAAAGTTTCGTTAAAATACTTTGAGGTTGCTTCTTCTAGCTCAAATTTAGTTTGACTCTGAGCAGGATCAGTGATACCCAAAGCATCTAATTTCCACAGATCACTAACACACTTGTCTTTGGTCAACATCGTAGTAGTTAGGAGGGCATGATTACTTTCAACACTTGATTTGGTACAAATATACTTCCCTAGGACTGTCCATCCTAATCGGGTGTGTACTGCAGTCAAATTGCACTTAAGGGGAACAATACCTCCCGTTAACAACTTTCCTCCTACATCTGCCCCAATTAATAGTTTTATTTCTTTATCTACCAGACAATTACAAACACCTTTATCTAAATCCGTGAGTTTAATACCATGTCTACCTAACTCTTTTAACCAAGGACCAGATGGGATCTGCTTAACCTCAGAGCAAATGCGTTTCTGTTCTAACACCTGAAATCTGCACTTATAAGTATTAGAAACATCACTTAAGTTAATAACATAACTATTGTACACACTTTCATTAGTTTCAATACCACCAAATAGTGATTGTTTTAGCTTAACTTCACCAATAGGATCATAGTTAAGACTTTTAGCTAGGTCTGAACTGATGTATGACTTCATACTACCAGAGTCAAAAATAGCTCTAACATACAATTCCTTAGAACCATTATAAATTCTTACAACTAGAGTTTGAAGAATTACATCAGGATTTAGTAAAGTATTACTTAAAGTACTAACTGTACTTTCATCAACCTCTTTATTTGAGGTGGGTGTACTTGGACACAAAATAGCAAAATGACGGTTTTTACAAAGAGGACACTTATGACCAGATTTGCATTCTTTTGCTCTATGATTACCCCTTTTTAAGCATACAAAACATGCGTTTTTCTTCCTGAGAATCTCTTTTTTACCTTCTAAGCTTAAATTGCGTACCTCATTACAATTCTCAGATACATGCAAGTTATCACAAAAAACACACTTAATTCTTTTAAACTTATTGTTATCATAACCAGCATTTAATAACTCGTATGCTGTAGGTACAAAAGACTTAGGATCTGCATGTTTACCTTTCTTAAAACTAGTCTTATCTACATTAAATGAATCTTTAGCCATTTTAATTCTAAATTCAGATTCTACTTCATTCTTAACAAAATCAATAAGGTGATCTAAATCAGTCTTACTTTTGACATTGACTGAGGATCTTTGCCTTTCCCACAGGGCTATAATGTCAACAGGTAAAGCGGACTCTACCATCGGGAATAAGATATCGGCGTATCTATCCTTGGTGAGGCCAAGGGATTCAAGAGCTCGCAGCTGGGTTTGGAGTCGGTCGTAAAGCGTAGATAGATCCCCTTTCGTCTTCGAGATCACGAGCTGCAGCAAATCTCTGATGTAGACTTGAATCAGTACCTTTTCCTGACCAAAGCGTTCTTTGATATACTCAACAGCTTTCGGATAGTTCTGTGCGCTGGCAGGAAAACTGTCGACGATCGCTCTTGCTTTTGAACCAGGAACTGTGGCTTGAATTAAATATTGGAACTTATCCCCGTCTTGGATCTTCGGATCTTCGTGTATCTTTCCAAATTGAGCCCAAAAACTCAGCCAGTCGCGGGGGTTCCCGTCAAATTTCTTCAATTCGAGCTCCGGTAGCCTGATTTGTCTGGCTTCTTCACTGACAGGAGAGACTGGGTTGTCATTCTTCTTAGGGCGTAATGTTTCTCGTTGCTTCGTCAACACTCTGTTTGCCTTCACCTTTAAGCTGATGAACCGATCTTCATACTTCTCAGTTCCTGCGTATTCTTCATCGTAAGCCTCTTGGGTACTTGGAGCTTTCTGCAATTCCTTCAAATATTCTTCCTCAGTTCTTCTTAACTGCTTATACTTTTCGGCAAGTTGCTCCAACATTATTTCTAGATCTGCGACGTCTTCTTCCGTAAATTCAGTTAGCTTAACCAGTTCTTCCAATGCGTTGGCGCATTTCGTAAACACTCCTCGTAGGGTCGTTCTTCTCTGCAACGTTGCCATTCCTTCTTATTGGTTAATCTAAATATTAGAAGACTCTTCGTAAAAAATGTCTCTCGGAAAAACTTCTTCCGTATCCTGGCTGGCTCGCCACTAATTTATGTTGCAACTAACTTAACTAATTCAGGTGACTAGAGACATTTCAAATAATAACTAACTTTATTTAAAAAATACACAGTATTTATAGAAAACATAAAAAATACGGTTACAGTGAAATAGAAGGTGCCGCCTGGTGGCATTCAGAAATCATAAATACTGACACCGCATTTCAGTCGCGACAGAGATATAAAAATTTTCCAGTTTCATGTATTGAAAATTAAGAAGTTTTGATTAAAAATTGAATTTTTGCTTGAGAAACCAAATAAAATTATGTAACATTAATATTTTAAAATTGAGTAAACAATTCGGAATATATATATATTCTATATAGCAGCAAAAACTTGCTGAGAGCTATTATGAAATGAATGTTACGAAATGAAGAAATATTTTCCATTTTCAGTTTGTAATTCCCTTAAGCAAATGAATCCTGAAATAAAATTAAGACTCTACAGTGAAATGCTCCTTCTATTTATAAATCATTCGTAAAAATTATCATTATTTCTTATTCCCAAGTGTTAGACATTTCAATTTGCTTACAAAAGAAAACAACCCATACAAACTTGAACGAAGTGAATGGCGTTTTATTAAAAATAACAATTGTTTCATTGCCTTTAGGCAATTGTAGTAATTCTAGCAATTTTCAATCATTATACATTTTTGTACTTCTATAGAAAAATAGTTATTTTTCCTTTCATTTATTTATTTGCTGGAAGCTTGTTCGATGATAAAAATCATTTTATTTTTTTCCTAGACATAAATATCAGTCGTAGTGTAATACAAACTTCAAAAATGTTTTGATTTATATGAATATGCTATTTACGAAAATGTGAACGAAACATATATTTAGTGTTTATGAGAGTTTAAATTCGTCCTTTTTAATCTTCGTTATTATAAACAATCACTATAAAGTAAAAAATTTTAAGTACGTTTAAATCATCAAAAGTGCTATATTCCTAATATCTTCAGTTGGTAAACCATTTTTTAATTTTATACATACTTTATTTGCTTTCTTTAAACATTTTAAACTACATCATCAAGTTTAAAGAAATTAATAATAGAAACCTATTTATGTTATTTTTCAGAATTGGAATGTTTTTATTTTTATTAAGGAAGTAATTAATTTTTTTTATTAATTAATTTTTAGTTTAATGATTAAAAAAACTAAAAATGTTCTAGTTTATTTTTTAAGAAAAATGAAAATACATTTGAAGTACCTATAGGATATGTATTTAAATGTTCAAAACTAAGTTCGTTTTTAATTTTTTTATACGAAAGGTTAAAAAATTTTTTAACAAGTATCAAAGTTTTAAAAATTGAAATAAGTTAGAATTTCTTACAATTGCCCAAAAAAATAATTCAAGTTATTATATTGTCATTACATCTGCCATTAAAATAGTTAAAATCAGTTAAATTTAAAAAATGTGAAGTTTTTTAATTGCCAGCTTGATATTGGGCTTAAGTGTGTCTTGAAGTAGTTCATAGGTTTTTTTTTTTCAATTTGATAATGATTCCATTTTTTATAAAAAGCTTCTAAAACAGCTTAGGTCTATTGATATTTAATATGGGTTGTTATTATCAAAGAGGAATGAAATATCCGCAGTAGTAAATTAACACTTAAAAATTTACGTCTGTTTTTCAAATTAAGTCTAATATAGAAAAAAAATTTAATTTATATGCGACAGCTCCCGAACACTAAGGTCAAACCTGACCACACGTCAAAAAGTTTTTCGCACTATTCAAATCTTTCATAAAAACTATGAGTGCAGTTTCATGTTGATATCAATTTTGGTATTTTGGTATCATTCTTTGGGTATTTTGATTGGGAAAGGAATGGCGTACCATCCTCTCTCAAAATACACAGAAAACAATACCCTTTTCTTTTCAAATTCGTGTTTTTCTCAAAAACAACTTTTCTGTCGAGCTACCCCATCCTATCCAAAAAGCATATCATACGAAGCAACAAGTGTAAATAAACACTATCTATATTACAACAAAGAACAAAAACACGGTGAATGTTGATTAAATAAACTCAGGTACATTCCGTTATTTATAAAAATAACTACACAACCTTCATTCATTTCATTTCTACCCACCTGAAGACACCCACAACTCTCAAGAAACACCTCCAAAACCAAACGGCGTTAAAACACTCACCCCCTCCCCCACCTAAAACCCCCCATTTCTATTATTCTCCCCCCACCCCCCACAAACAGCCGCGCCAAGCTCTCAAACGAGCAAAAATAAAACAAAAACAACAAGAACAGAGAAGGAAAAACACCAGAAAGAGATTCCCTCCCCCCCCACACAACACTTTACACTTCAAAAATTAATTTAAAATAAAGTTAAGGCAACCCTTAATGATCTCGATTACGGCTCTTGCTCATTTTTATTCTCGGCTCTCTGTGAAAAGAGAGGGCTATTATGGAAATAAGTCTTAAGCTAGAGCGAAGGAGAATTAAGTGAAAGAAAGAGAAGACGCTAAACGTTCGAGAGAGAGAGGGAAGAAAATGAAGGATCGCTTGTAGTACTTACTACTAGCAGTTTGGGTTGTTGTTATGTGGGAGCATTGGACAAATTCGTGTTTCGTTTTTAGCCCAGTTATTGAATGTGTTGTTATATTAAGAGTTTTGTGTGGGTGAGGGGGTATCCTGGATCGGGCAATTAGTATTAAATGTCGTAATCGTAGGGGGGGGGGTAGGAGTTGTGATATTTACTAGGGGAGACGGGGGAAGCTTATTAAACTTAATGATTAACGTAGTGTAGATAGTTTAAAAGGAACCTTTATAGTCAATTGGACTCTAGATTTTTTTTTAATTATAATTTTTGAACTTACTTATGTTCCTGCTTCTTTAATTTCAATCGCTTATTATAATTATGAGACATTTCATTTGCATTTGCATGTAATTCAAAAAACTTAAATATAGTTTAATTTTTTCCTCAGTCAAAATTTTTTAGTTCTAATGAAATATAATTATCATTTAACCTGATCCAAATATATTATAATGAAGTCAATTTTTTATAAGTTATCGTAAGGAAGTGCAACCAAACATTCTGATTGATATAAGTACTTTTTTAAAGATTTTTGTATCAAATATTTACCTTTTTTGCCAAAAACCTCATTTGAAGATTCAACCTAATGAAACTTAACCAACTTAATGAACTTAATAAAATCCTACTTCATTTTAATGGTATAAAAAATTAGCTTCTTTTCAATCCTGCCGCTCCAAATTCTCCATAGGATTTAATAGAAACATTGGGCGCCTTAGGACTGAAAGGGTTAACGTAAAATAAATCCAGTATAATTTAGTTACACATAACAAAGTTATTTTGAAGATACGCATACCTTTATTATTGAGTGCAATCATAAGTTAAAACTATATGCATAAGAAACAAAAAATGAACTAAAAGATCAGACTGTCAAACACATGTATGAAATTCTCAGGTCACACAACACGAGGATGAACTCTCGATCGCCAACAAAAATTCCTTCGGGTAAAATTACGGAAACAATTGCCAGCAGATAATACTTACACATCTGTTCAATCATAGAATTACCATTCAACACCCATTCATAAAGGAGTGAGGTCACGATTCACACCCATCAATTTACGAAACCAACAAGACCAACGCACGGGAACCGAACGTACAACGATCACGCATTCGAACAAGATCACGTATAGAATCGGTGAAACGTACCTCGAGCTGGAAAAAAAATATGTTCAGATCTAAATCTCAATCAGCTAATTAAAAAAACTTTAGGTAACCCGACAATCCCACAGGTGATGGTCAAACCCAAACAACGGATTGTCAATACCGGGTCAAACAACAACTACCGAGCAGGGAAAAAAGATTAAGTCCAAGAAGATCCCATGATGCAAAAAAAAAAACTGTCCGAATTCCCTCACGGCTTCTGGACATAAAATACAGTCAACTCGCCACTGTCTTCCCTCCCCATAGATATCCCAATGATATAAATCTGGCGGCCGCCAAGACAGAAGAACATCGTGACCAGGGTCATTGGCCAAGTCAGGTGAGAGCTGTGATGGACCTTCATGTTTATGGCGATGGTCGCAGGGATTTGAGCTTGTAAGCCGACTGGGAGAGTATCCAGGGAGGTGGTCTTTTGCATACTGATGGCCTATTTTTGGCGCAAAAACAGTAATGTATTGATAGAAGCGGTCATCATGTTTGTGTTGTATGAATGGCCTTTTGCAAAGTTTTAACGAGGGTTTGGGAATGGACTGCGGTAGGGAGTCTATGCGAATATTTAACTAACAGTTATTAGTCTTAACAAGCTTATAGAAGAACTGTTTGCTTATTAACCTTTTACGGATTCTTTGCAATTTATTGTTGTTCCATCCACAGAATAAACCCTGGTCACTTTACCCTTTCAATCCTAAGCCACCCAAGATTACTATTGAAACCTATGGAAATTATTGGGCAGCTGGGATTTTTAAGAAAGAAAGGAGCATATTAGACGTTTTCGTTTATATTCGTTAAAGGAATTATAGCTAATAGAATAAAATGCATTTTAATAAATGGATATTGAATTCCCTTTTTTATATTTTAAAGAAGTTAGTTAATGTACTATTTTTAAGATTTAAATTTAAATGGCATATTAATAGAACAAATCTAAATATTTTAGGTTAGTCACAATTAGACCATAGCATAGCACAATCGTTGTAAAAATCAAAGATTAAGTTATACAGAACCATCGATAACTATCAGTAACATGATACTGTAACTATTTAAGGTGAGAGTAGCTTATTATAATTTTGGGATATAAGAGATCCTTGTGATAAATTGGTTTCTTAATTAAAGTTATAAATTTTACAGTGAAACAATAGGTACACTATATTAAAGCCTAAGTACAAAGTTTTATCCAGGTATAAAATCTCTTAAACTCATCATAATTTTAATGTAAAATTCTTTTTTACAGTTGAGTTATTGCATTGACCTGAACTCTCACAGATGATTCCTTGAAATTTTATGGTACGCCAACAATAAATTTAACTTTCAATTTAAACTAATTTCTACAGTTTCCTAGAAAATAACACTATATGTGTTCAAGGTTGCATTTTACACCCACCGATACATCCAGACAGGGTAGTACATGAAACATCATTCATCTACCTTACACCAAACGCAAAAAGAAAGGTAACTTTCTAAAAACCTTACATTTCTTTCAAAACCACCAGAGGCTCTACTAAACACACTTTACAGTCGTTAAATTCACCCCAAAAAAGAGAGAAGCCATCTCTATAAGCAACTTTTCTCACTTTGCCTGAAGTCCCTTCGCTGCACGTATAGGTGAAAAAAATGGAAGAAAGATAGTCCCTTTCCTTATCAGTTACCTTTCTAACTCGAGGGCAGAGGTAATATCCATAATTTGGCACATAGGCCAGACTCGTTAGTAAGTGGGAGGCGCCATCTTGTTTGAACTGAGATTTTTTGTTCTTTGTCTTCCTCGCAGACTTGGTGTAACTTTCACTCGGTTTTTTTTTTCGTGTGCTGGAATTGTTATGGATGCGTTTGGGATTTTTTTTTATCAGAGTGGTGTGGACGTTTGTGGGCCTTTTGTGTTTTGGATTGCTTTTTGATTTGATTTCACCGAGATGGATCGGGTAATGGACATCGTATTAGGTGAGAAAATTTGTTGTGAGGATTAATTATGTTCCGTTTATGCTGTTCGCAGTTTTAGGAGTTGATGGATATCAAACCTGTTCACATAACATACGAATGCAGTTAACAAATAATATTAATGCAGATTTTAATATTTTTCCAAATAAAAATCTTACACAAATCCTTTATTTCGTTTATCTTGTGGGAATGTGACTTCTATAATATTAAAGTAATATGTATCTTTTAAAATAATAAATAATAGTGGCACCTTTCATAAAACTAATATTAACTGAAGTTTACCCTTTCTAACATTAAAATCTGCTCGGAAAATAAATTTGTAATGCAGAAATAATTTAAGCTTACTGATAAATCTGAAACCAATAAAAGTAGTTTTTCAATTCTTTTAATGAAATTAATCCCTTATTAAACGAAACTAGGAAAAAGTGGCGGAATTTATTACTAGGGCAAATTTATATGTAATTTGAATAATAAGGTTATTTGAGTGGATTTTACAACAAAATAGCCAAAGTAGTCATATCAGCTCCTTTTTCTATATGATATTTGAGAAAGAAAAGAAAATCTTGATAGACCTTTTCAATTATATTAACATCTTTTTATCTTAGGTACTACATATAAACAGATATTAAAAACTGGAAATTCCAATGGAAACTTTCAATCATTTCAAACTAAAATAATAATAATTACTTATAAAAAATTGAATGATAACAATTCAGTTCTATCTATCAATCACTAAATAACGATGCTCACTGTTCACACATTTGAAAACCTTCCAGTTTTCTCCAGTGCCCCAATTCAAACTCCAAAGCCATTCATCACCTCCTAAGCAGAAAATGGCTACGGAAAAAAAATCCTCCAAAATAAGATCTTCCATTCATTGGCTTAAATGAAAGAAAAAAAAACAGAAAAATTCAATTTAATAATTTAAACACCTTCCATCCATGAAACTTAAACAGCTATTATCGGAAGTGTGCATAAATCGATAACGGATAAAAAGAAAAAAGAAGAAGAAAAAAACCGAGAGCCTCCTCACACGTCGATCCAGCAGAACGAATTTCTTTCGGCAATAAACGCGAAACAACTTTCTCCACAGACATGTTCCAGAGAGCGAAGAATATACTCTCATTCGATTTCCTATTCGATAATTCACAGCCATTTTCTCTGGTGATGCATCTCGAGCTGCAAGCATGAATCGGGATTCCGAATCTCATGCATAAAGGAAGATCACGGAATTGAAGCTGTGGCTCAAATCATCTCATTGTTTGTTCCTTTTGGAGGAGTTGGTCCATTGCTCTTTTATGTCCACTTTGTATTTACCTCAGGTCGGAAAGATTGCCCAGGTACTTTAGTCTCTGTGGTGATATTCAATTCCTTCCGTTGTGTATAGTCTCTTATATTTGTCCATTAATCGAAAATAGGTATACAACGGACATTCAGTCCAATCATTAATTTATGCATCAGTATCGCTTTTCGCTTATGGACTATTGTGATGCCTACAGTGTGTATCACAAAAACAGACTATTGTGATACAGTACCTAAAGAGCTTCTTTGCAATATAAATAGCTTATTTCTACATTACCCATGACCGTTCATATTTTCTGATGACCCAAAGCATATCAAGAAGGTTATACAATATGTGTCAGAATTTTAAGAACGCGTAGAAATTATTATGCATCTTATACTCAGCAAGATATTTCCCGAAAGAACAAACCAAACCTCTCAGGAAATATTTATTTACATTAGTCTATAACTCCTTTATATATTTCTTTTTGTACTTTTAAAATATACCTACAAAAGGCCTGGTAGTCAATGGGTTTTTGAATTTTATATATTTTCACAAGGGATGTTGTTATCTTCGTCCACTGCAGTTATGTTTTCCAAACTAGATATAAATTTAAATCTAATTATTTTTCCTTAAATGTTTGGTAAGCTAGCTAATTCTGCTGTTATAAATTCTAAAGATTGAAATAATGCACTCGGATTAAATAAAGCAGCATTAGTTTTCATATTTAAATTTGTGTGTCATTAAACTAAAAACTTTCTTTTATGAATAAACACTATATATGAATAAATAATACCGTAAGATACAAATTAAAACAAAAACATCATAAAGAATAACGCCTACAAGAAAAAACACAATAAAAGGTGAAGAAAGCAGATTGTTAACACTTAACTCAAACTGTTAATATTTTCATGAAATTCAAATATACTAAAAACGTTAGTAAATGTTGCAAAAAGAACATTTGTAATTACTAACTTAAAAGATTAAAATGTTGACAATTACTCTTAAAGATTTTTCATAAAATATAAACATGTGAAAACAAAAGCAAAAGCTGTTTCATGGAACAGATAAAGACAAATTTTAAAGAGAAAAATCCAACAATATCTATGGATATGGAACCAAAATGGTATATATCAATGTTGGTTGATAGTTTTGTATGGAACTTGATTCCTTTATATTCATTAAATATAAACCCTGTAACTATAAATATAGGAATATAAGTTCACGTTGGTAAACATCTTAAAATACCTCACTGATGTCACTGTTTTTATAACCCAGTCATACTTATAAATAAAGGGTCAAACTTTACAAAATTCTCCCATAATGAAAAATAGCACCCTAACGGAGCTAAAAAGAAGAACTGCATTTGATCCACATCGGTTTTTGATTTATCGGATTCGTCTTAGCGAGATCGTAAAAAAAGATAATGTGAAAAAATTCACTCAAAAATACTCTTCCTGGGAAATGCTCTTTTCTAGTGATTCATGAGATTGGGCACGGACAGTTTCCAAAATTTATGATGCGTCGAACTATAAATATGCATGGGGCCCGCATTGAGGTAGTTTGGCTGTGAAAAGTGTGGCTGCCTAGTGGTCAAGTTAAAGTTTAGCCATATTGTATTTGATATACAAGTTTAATACAACAATTCTCATGAGTACTCAAAAATTTAAGTTTAATAAGAATTTTTTATAAAAAGGCTATGTTATTGCGGTCCATTTGATTAGTGTATGAATTTTCACCACATAATAATTATAAAATTTGCTTAAACATAAATGTATTCTAAATAAACCCTTAAATTGCTTTAACCGAGGTTTTATAGGAAGAGTTAAAGTAATAGTAGAATTTTGTTTCATAGAATAGTTTAATTTTAGAGTTTCGTTTTTATCCTATAGAGAATGAATTAGAAAATTATGTAAGCGAAACCTTGTAATGTATATTTAAGAAGACTACAAGCTCCAATAAACGTTTTTTCTCTGAGAAAATTTTCTTCCTCAGACATTCTTTCTATCTACTGGGTAATTATAATTACAGTTGCAGTTTTAAAAGACTGTATAAAGAGAACCATCGGTTGAAATACTTCATATTTCACCTGAGTATTCGTGGAGCCAGAAGAATTTTTATTTTTTTTTTGGGGGGGGGGTGTAAGAAAGAATAGTACGAAAATTGACCTATAGGGGGACTGTACTTGTCACAACCCCTTTAGATCGAACTAAAAAGATGCAAGATAGTTCTATTGATTCATTTTGGTGGTAAAGATGCAAACTACATGTGTAGTGTTGCCATATCACTAAAAGATTAGCAGAAAATTATATAGGACCAAGGTAAACTTAGGTCCAAGGTACACCACTTTAAAAGTATAAAGATGAATTTCCATGAAAAGCTTTGGGGAAATTCAATACTATAGGCATAGTGGAAATTTTAATAAAGAAACTATACTTTTGAAATCGATTTAAATTATTTAAAATTAAAATGTACTAAGTAAAGTAAAATAAAAAACAGCACAATTAGTATAAATTTTTACATAAAAGATGTGAACTTTTTTCAATTAGATCAATAAAATTGCATCAATATTTCAGAAACTTAGTGAAAAAAATTTGAATGTATTGTTTTCTTTACATGACAGTAAAAATCGGTCATTTCTAAGCTTTTTCCTTCGTGGTAATTTTAGTAGTTCTCTGAGGTTAGCATCATAAAAAACATCAAATGTCAATGCTCTATTATCAACATTAGGTAATGTGTCGAGGACTAACCTTCTGCCTCTACACAACCATTTGCCCCTAACTCAGTTTTAATTAGAGGAAAAGAGTCACCACACATGGTGATTGTCCTTTCCTCAATTAGCAAAATCGCGAGACACTGAGGAAACGAAGCAGATCTTATTCTAATAATAAAAAGACCCCTTCGGAAGAAACCACACAAAGGACCAGCGCATGCAAAAGCGGCTAGTTAACACAAAAAAACCGTCAGTTGGGGGGATAGTTGCGTGTAAACCTGCAGCTGCCCAACTCCAAAACGAGCGGAAGTGGATTAAATGACCTCTATTAGTGGCCACGTGTAATAATGAGCGAAACAAAAATCACCGCCGGCAGTTAATATTTCCTGGCGTTTGTCCACCTCGGTGGTAATTGAGGGGTCCACATCGCCGATTAGGAATAATGCATCGAAAGATACCATCACCTTGCATCAGGGGTTCAGGTGGTCAGGGATGTCATTGATGATGGAACAGCTGGTTCTTCGAAATCGGTGTCTGCTGGTGGAGATGATGTCAGGGGGTTCTGGACTTTCTCCTTCTTTTTTTGGAATAATTTTGAAGATGTAATGGGTAATTTTTCGATGGGTAATTTGGTTAACCTTGAAAACTCGGTTGAAGTGCATTGACGTTGCATCATTATATTCGTGAAATGAGGGGTTTCGTAATACGGAAATGATGGCTTTGGGTGTCAGTTTGAGGGACCATTAGGTAAATAAAGTCGCTTATTATGACAGGTTTTGAGTTTTACTTCGAGTTAAGTGTAAAATATATAGGTATACCTGTGATTGTATTAGTATTATCTACTTCTATATATCTTTTTCCATATAGGATAAACCATAGAAATATTATACCATTCCTCTAAAGATACAATGGCTTGATATTATGCTTGACAAATGTTCCCTTAGTTGCTTGGAAAAAACCTTTTAGTGACTGGGGACAAATTAATATTTTAGAATTTGATATTTGATACATTGATATAAATTTTATTAAAATCCACTGGATCTGAATCCTTCCTAAAAATAGCTCTAATAAAATTTGTAAAATATCAGTTTTAACTATTGTAATATCTTGAATGCACCACAACACCACAGAAGAATTACTACACAAGTCCCAAATAAATAAATTTTATTGGGAGACTTCTTTCTTTACACACTCTAGATTATAATACCACAATATCCACTTCCGAAAAAAACACTACCCAAAATCACGCGACACACGCTACACTTCGAAAAATCACTCCTAAACCACACGCGTTCCCCCAGCGTGTCTGAACCGGTTCTCCCCTTATCAGGGGCCGTCCCCTTTTTATAAACTTGTTGCTCCTCTGCTCAGTTCCGTTCCTCCCCCTATACCGGTTGGGTCAGAGGGGTTATCAGGAATACGGACCCTGGGCAGAGGTAGCGACCCCTGTGGCCCACTGCCAGACACTACAACTATTTAACATTTTTTAAACATAAATTTTTACTAAGTTGATTCTTATAATTATTATTGCATATGAAATTAGGGTTTCATTTTATTATATTTTATTCATGACTTTTTAAAATTTATTTATTTATTTTTATAGTTTTTTAAAAAGAAATAGTGTATATTAATAGGTTTATTTGTCGAATCGATACATAATTTAAATGAATTAATCATAAACGACTTAAAAGAAAAACATAACACATTAAATTTAAGAAATGAAAGACAAATTAATACAGAATTTGTTTTTATTGCTTTGCTATTTTTTCTTTGACTCTATTCAGGAATACTACTAACATGTGTGTGTGAATATGACCATTTTTTAAGTAATGAAAGGCATAAATTTATGAAGAAATGTTTGAGTTTTCTTGCTGTTTTGTTATTTTTACTGCATTTTTATGATTATTACTGCCTTAAAAATTCTGAATCAAAACTTTTTACAACAACAGGTGAATGTCTTGACACGTGGTGCAGTGGATCTTTGTCAGCCGAGAAGTTAGCAAGTTCAAATCGCATGAGAGGCAAGTTATATATTTGGTTTTTATTTTATTCCTCTTGGTTTTAGAACTCCATCCGTCGTACTGGCCTAGTGATTGGTATATCTGACCAATTTAAGAGCAGAATTCAAGAATAGAGTCCACACTTTGAATTTTAACTAGAATGGAAAATTAGCAGCTTTTTATGATTTTTGAATAGTTTACATCACACTTTAACTACCGACTATCTTAAAATTAGATGTTATGCCAACAGTGTCATTTATGCATCTAATGGTGGTGTAAAAAATATATTTGATATAAATATATGAGTTAATCGGGAAAAATCAATAATTATCTTCAGTGGTTGCATATTCAAATTGGTTTCACATTTATTTCCAATTAAGGAAATTTTCCCCATTGCCAGATCAAAATTTATGATGCCCCTCTCATCAATTTTTTTCGCAGTGCTTAATCAAACATTTACATATAGTTCAACTTTTCCTCATACAGTTAATTTCCCAACTATCCTTTTGTTTTTCGTTTACTAAATTTTAAAATTTCACAAATCTCTGTCAACAGACCAAACATCCCAAAATTTCACACTGACATCACCATGCGCAACAAACCACTAAAACGTTTCTCGAACTTTCATCCCCCTAACCTCAAGTATGGGATAAAAATTCCGTGACCCCCAAAGAAGCAACCCCTAGAAACTGTCCCTGAAGAAGTCAACCTCAACCTTCCCCTCCAGAGAAACTCTCCCTGTGGACGAAAAAAACCCGTCAACCCCGGATTTACCGTCTCCAACGGTCGCAAAGAAAATGTCTTTTTCCACCTGCCACAGTCAATGTCTGTCGTGGCCCGCACCTGCCACACTCCTTTCTTCTGCTGCCACTCGCAGGGGGGCGGGGCTTGCTGAGAGAGGGGGGGGAGAGGTGAGTGAGTCACTCGGAAAAGGGTTGTGCGCCTCTCTCTCTCATCAACTTGGCTTCTGGTGCCAGGGTGATTTTAAAATAGATGGAGACACTGGATGAGGCACCTAGGAAATCTTATTGATTTTCTATACATTAATAATGAAGGGCCCCTCGCTAGGGGGGATGTGGAGAGTTTTTGGTGGGAGGTG
Organism: Tetragnatha montana; assembly: GCA_963680715.1. Lineage (NCBI taxonomy): Eukaryota > Metazoa > Arthropoda > Arachnida > Araneae > Tetragnathidae > Tetragnatha > Tetragnatha montana. The sequence goes on from OY796685.1 coordinate 36,285,617, forward strand.
TGGGAGTGGCATCATCGTTATTACTGGATGTGATGGTAAATGAAGTTTAGGTTGACCCATTAGAGTCATCAAAAACAAAAGACTGAAGGGTTTAACACCACTAAGAAATTTCACGGTATCCCCCAAAAATTTTAAAAATTTATCGATTTTAGAAAGAATTTACAATTTGGTATTGATGAAGTAACGGCCTACCACTCTTATAACTAATTAGATTTTTGTTAAATGAGCACACAGAAGTTGGCCAAGGATATTACATTTTTTAAATAATCAACCAATTCTCAACCAACACTTTATCAACCCATTTTATAAACAAAACCTAACTAACTAAAACGAGGTAGGCCGCACGCAATATCAGTTATATAAGTGAGCATATTAACTGTTCAATAAACAGTAAACATATTGAAATAATTCAAAAGTAATGGGACTATAGGCTTTTATCGTAGAGTGGAACACAATTAATTAACTTAATTTAAAAGCTATTAATATAAAATTTAAAGTTAAAAAGTTAATAAAAACCTGTTAAAAAATTTGTAACCCCCCTCCCAAAAAAAACCTCTACGTCATTTAATATTCTTAAATTTCAGCAGTAAAGTAAACAAATTATGTAATTTATTTAAAGTAAAAAGTAAACGATTGAGTTCATAACTTTTAATTTTTTTATCGAATTAAATAACTAAATCAAATATTTGTTTAAAAAGAAAAAAACATCTCAGAAAATAATGTTGAAAAAATTTAGTGTACTTTGCAAATATCAATCCTACTGAGACTTTTGTATTATCCCCTTTAAAGTGCATTTTGGAACCGCCTTTCCCTAACCCATCTTGAAACTATCGGACTGAAAGTAGAGTAATTAATTAAATGTTGATAGAACTCTAATTTGATAAACCCGAACCGAATAATTAGATAGAAGCAACTTGATACAACTAAATTCGAAGACAAATTGTCACAGGCAACGGTTTAATTTGAAGTGGGTCGTGGGAAATTCAATTTCAGCAAAATAAAACCCAAAACTAGTTTTAGGAAACTATTCTCGACTTTTGAAATTTTCCCGAAATGTTATATTATGAGAAAGCAACACCAATAATAAATCAAACCGTTTGATTACACTTAATCTGACGTACTATCTATAAAATTGGTTTTAAATTTGAAGGTAGTTAGGGATTTAATGTAGTGGCATCTATGGACGGAATTAAAGTAAGTGTAACAATATCCAAACCCTGCCTCCAGTAACCAAAGATTTTCTTTTTTTTTATATACTACCTATACATCATAGGTTATTTTTTATTTTCTATACTTTTTTTTACATAACTTTGTATTTATGCATTTTCAAGCTCGTAAAATAGAGGTTTTTGTAAACTGGTGTACATGGACGTATTGATACACTTAACTCTTATTTTTGATTAATCTTATTAAAATAAAAAAGGTAATTTTAAAATAAGACATAGGTACTTTTTGTGTTTAATAAAGGGAAAATAATTAAATTTCACTTTATTTTGATGCTAAGTTAAAATTTTGTTGAAGTAAGAGAAACACCTTAAAAATTAGTAAGCCAAAAGTGAAATTTTATTCGGAAATTCTTCACAGAAAACCATTTTTATAGTCATTTCACTAGAACATAGATCGATATGTTTACATTTATTAACTCCCTGATTAACTAACTTGTTTGAAACCTTAATTTCACTTATTAAGCACACAACAAAAAGAAAGCAAAATCTCAGAACCACACACACACAAAGAAAGTGTAAGTTAGGGAGAAAAAAAAACTAACGTAATGGTGGAGTAAAAAACATTAAGCGCCAGTTTTTTTAGTCTTTATAAGAAATTAAATTGAAAGAGCACAGTGTAACACAGTGAATTGAAAAAAAAGGAGTGAAAAAATACGCAAATGTTCCTATTATTGCCAGGATAATAACGCTGGAGAATGAACTCCTTAGGGTAGGATTAACGGGCTATCTTATTTTACGTAATAGCTCCTTTCTTCATGGTTGCTGCATTTCAATCATGCTTCAGCGCCAAGCGGGGAAAACGGCGCCGCTTTTTTCATTTTTTGGCGATCTATTGAGTCGAAGTATTTTTCCTCAATTTGCATAAAAACGAAAAATCGGTCGGAATGAATTCTTTAGAATAAAACTTTTTGAGTTGAGAAAGGTAGTGTTTACTTTCCAGGCAAGCTATCATCTGAAAACATGCATCGTTGTTGACTTAGAATTCCGGCAATAGGTTAATTTAAGAATATTTATAGCAATTCCTTTTTATTCATACTATTAGCTGTTGCGTAAAAGAATTCTAACAAAATATTTTAATAAACGGTATCAAGAATAACATAATGGTATCTAGATAATGATATCACGGATAAATAAATATGTTAACACTATTTGTGATCTATAGAGATATTTCAGAATCTTTAAATTTTTCTATGGTAATGTATTCCTCTACAAACCCCGCAAATTCACTCATGCATCCCGTTTGCTTTCAATTTTTTAGAGGTGTTAGGAAATTTAATAACAGATATATTTCGCTTATGTGAATTCCATTCAAGTAAAAGACTGTAGGCTGATTTTATTACAAAACACCCATCAAATTCAATTCACATACGAAATATTCTCACGCTTAGAATTTGAATCAAAGGAAGTCTCAAGAACCCAATTTCATTAGGCGAACATAAATCGAATGTCCATTCACATCACAAGATTCTACCTTTATGTACCATGTAACCAATTCACACAAATTTAATCCGCATTACTACCTCTGCTCCTTTTTTTTAAAATGATAAACCTTCTAAAAGGTGCTGAAGCGCCTAAAATGGTGTTCTAACTCCATTACGTCGTGCACGAGCCACCACGTGCCGTCAGGCGATGGATCCATCCGAGATAGGATCTCTAATTGGAGGAGCATGTTACATGTCTTGGCCAATTAGGCGAGGGACTGCTTGGTTTTAAACTGACACCCCAAACGAAGCTTGCAATCAATTTCCAATTTATCGCTCCTAAGGAGATTGGGTACTTGTTTAACAATGCTGCAGTTCCCCCTTTTTTGCGAAATAATTTTTTTGGCGGGAATAAGATAGAAAGGAAGAAGTATAGGGATTCTAATGTCTTTTGCCCTCTAATGATCGAAGGAGTTTTTCAAACGGCTGATTAGAGTGAGAGTATCAGTCTGAATTAAATAAACAGGGTTTTTAACTTTATATTGGGCGATTGATTTTGATTTGGTGGTGCCGTCCGTGGAGATGAGGTTTTATGAAATGGCTGTCTTGGCGTTTTTGTTAAATGAGTTGAAACTTTTAGGGCTCGTGAGTGAAATTTAATTATGAATTAGGTTTTTCTCTGACTGATGTCATATTTATTTGCAGAATTGGGAAATTTTGTAATGGTCATGTACGTGGGCGAATCAATATGTTTAATTAAGAGTGTTTTGAAACACGAATCATCAGATATGATGTAGAAGAAATTTTAATTTTAATTTTTTACTACAATATTAATAATATTTAATTTGTTATTAGTTTATTGTTTTTTCTTTCAAGGTAAAGTAGGAAACCTTTTATTAACTATTTATTTTTAACTATTATAAAATATCATTAAGAGAGGGAATAAAGTGGGCACGACACAATAGTTGGATAAGGGAAATAAAATACTATGTATGCTGCTTTAAAAGGTATTGAATATCATAAGACATAAGGCCTATGAATATTAACGTCATCTCAGGGGGTGCATTTAACCCTTATTATTTACTTTTATATACTTTATATTTTTTTTATTTTTTAAGGCTTTACACACAACTTTATCTTAATTCAATTTTCAAAAACTGTGATTAAAAAAGTCGTCATCTTATAATTCATTTGAAAATAATAATCATGATGTATAATGTATTTATTTCAATTAAAAAATTACATTTTTTCTTCCTCATTTATAGAGCCTCATTAATTTTTTTTTGTTAATGAACGTTTCAACTCGTTTTCCTGAATCTGCATTCGGCACCATATCCACCAGACCACCAACCCAAATTAGAACACCACACTCCCTTTCCATCCCCTCAAGTAACCTCTCACCCCCAAAAATTCGAACTCCTCCCGAATCCATCAGGACCAACTCCCTCTTCCAACCACCTCCGAAGTCAACGCTCCGAGGAGGTCAATGACACCGAGGCCCCAAAACAACAACACCAACACTCGGCCAAAAAACATCGGGGGTCTGACACCCCCGATGACGTCACGGCAGGTGCTCCGGAAGGAGGAAGTGTCGGTGAGGAAGTGCGCAGGTAAGGTCCTGCAAACGATTCTGGTTTATCTCCACCAGCCTCAGGAAATCGAAAGATCCTCCTTGGGATGATCGGACTGATGATAGGCCGTGTCCGGTGATAAGGTTTATATCCCGGTTTCGATGTTCGAATGCGAAAGGGTGCTCGTGATGAAATGCAGGTTGAAAGAACGTAATAATGCGAATTGGGTTCACCTGTTCAATGGGGATCTACTCCCCAAACTAGGGTTGGGTTTCCATAGGATACGTCTCGGAACACCTGTTCGTGAAGTATTGGGTTTGGAAGAAAGGATCGAAATAAATAAAAACCTCGAAGGTTACCAGCAAGCTTAGGGTGAAATGGTGCGACAAACTTTGAAAAATGATAGAACTCATCAAAGTGAACAAGAATGGGTATAGAGCAGGGGGTTTAAGGGGTGAAAATCACGAAATTATTTAAAGCAGTGAAGCTTCGGCAATACGTTAAGAAAATGACATTTCTGTAATGTTTTTTTTTTAATGTGACATTTCTTGTTCGTCCTACCATCCATCAAAGTGTGTTGCACCATTTCAGATACGCTATGTATGTATTTCAAATACAGTACAACTTAGTTAAACGTTAGAGAATTTATAAATATCGTGAAGATATATTCCTATACAAGTGGATACTTATTAGATCCGACTTGGTACTTTGTTATTTGTCAGGCATTTTAGACTACGTCATAATTTTGTATGTTGAAGGAAATCCTAACGTTTAGAAAAAAATATTTCTTATGAAATTTTCACGGAACAAACGAGGCAGTGTTACGACATTTACGCACACATTACGACATTCTCAGAAAGATTGACTGTGAGGCTGCCTTAAAATATAAAATGTTAGATACTATGTATCAATTCGGATTTTTTTATTCCTTTGCTTAGTCTGTGGCAGCTATCTAAATCTTTATTCCAAAGGAGGCCCATTTAAAAAATTATTAAAGAGTTAATTCACAAATATGTTAATCATGTTCTTGTGTTATTTTTGTTCTCAAATAAATGAATAAATAAATAATAAATAAAAAAATAATAATGTAAAAAAATTTGGAACCTGAATTGAAAAATCCATCAGTTAAAATATTGAAAAAAAAAACTTATAGTATACTATATTAAGGAACATCTGCAAGGAGTTGAATTTGAAGAGCGGTTCCAGGGAGCCCTCGTCCTCCATGTAATATGCCCTTAATGAAAGAAGGATGGATATATTTCTTATTACATTAAATTAAAGTTTACCTTTTCCAAACACCTATTAATAAAATTATAAGAGAGAAGGAATAAGATTTTAGTGATTGAAGTATTCTCAAAAGGCTATCTATTATTTCCCAACCTACTGGTTTAACCCCAACTTTCGCAATGACATTACACGAGACTTTTTCTTTCAGAAGCACCCTTCGAATTCCATCACATCGGACTTTCCCAAACAGTATCAGCAGCGTTAATAAGCACTAGTAATAAATTCGCCCGCTCGGCACGATCCATTCCACGATTCCAACGAGAGAGTACCCGGGTCCTTCAAACCCCCCCCCCCCTCAAAAATCCATCACCTCTTCAAAAGCGTATACTCCCAGCAACAACTCGCATAATTCAAAGTCACACACACAACACGCAAGAGATGCACCGCCTGAAAAGAAACTCACAAAGACCACCCGGGTAATTCGGGGGTTGTTTGCTCTCGCGCTTCCTATACGCTCCGGCGAGTCTCTCTCCTGAAGATGCCCGGGCAAAATGAGGATGGGAGGAATCGTTATTATTATTTTAAATATTAACTCTCCGGGCCTTTTTTGCCCATTACCATCAGACGCCTTCGATTATGATGTGGGTTTCCTTCCTTTGAATGCTGCTGCGGCTCCTGGGGAGTTAACGTTAAATATTGATAAATGAGAGCGATGGGGGTAAATATTATTAGCGTGGGATGGCTTGGTTAAATATAGTGTAGTGAATGTAATATAGGCTGAAGTGATTGTAGAGAAGTGGAGCTTCGGCGAGACTAATTAAAGAGCTCTTTTATATTAAATCTATTATGGGTAATTACATACGAAGGATCCATGCACGTATATTGCATACGGGTTTGTGCAGAAAACCATCCAATAGGATATTGTCGGACAAAGATATTGAATTACATGAACTTATTAGGACCATTTTGCAGATCCGCTTTCGTTTTACTTATTTAGTTCGTATAATTCTTAACTATCTTAATGCTTGTCGTAGTTACGAGAGAAAATTTCAACATGAGTCTCGTGTTTATGTTAGATTTGAACAATTTCATTTAAAAGTATTATTAATTCCGTTTGTACATGAAAAAAATAACTTCCAAATATTCTCGATTTCATCTTGATTGATATTGAAAATATCGGTGTTAAAAAGACGTACAGGACTTATTTCGTTGTTGTAACAAAAACCAAATAATATTTTATTACTGTTACCCTATAGCCTATACCTGTCCTAAAGGATAAAGATTTTTCCTTGTTTAAAGAAGTTACTTCTCATTAAAAGTATTTGTATATGAAATTAATGTAAAATAAATACTATTTCATGATAGCTCATAAAAAACACATGGATAATGGAAACCTCATAAGTTATTCGGTAATTCCTACAATACGAAACAACATCATTAAGCTGTATAACACAATCACCATATTTTCCTACGTCAAAGCATTAAAAACGGTATTGCCAAACCGCCGAATGACTCCAGGTCACTAAAATACCCTATTTCCTTACACCGCCAGCATACCAAATCTATTCAAAAGTCACTTGTTCCAGCTACTCGCGATGTCCTTCGATAAGATAGATCCCGAAAACCATGACAGCACGAACAAAAAATCACCCCATCTGATGGATACATCATCCGTATGAAGTCAATTACAAACGATGACACTGCAATGAAACAGACGCATCTGTGCATGATGTGATATTTAGGTTAAGCGCAAATGTTTTGAGAATCCATGTCTCACTGTCCTATCCAATAATGGACTGATGGACAAATGTGCCTGTCATCTTTCGACCCTACGTGGAGGTCCGTTGCAGGCTTACAGTAAACGAACATGAGAGTGACACCGCAACTTTTCGTGTGACTGTGTCTGAAAAATCAATGCGCAGTTGCTGTATGTGGCCTTGGACGAATATCCTTTAAAATATCATAAAGCTTTTGCGTCACTGGGGTAACTGAAGGCTTGCAATAAAAAATATTGTAGTATATATACTACACAAAGGAGAGTTATAATCACTTATTTATTGCAGATCCATTGCCTGCTGTGTGATGCATCATTTTCTAGCAAAATAGAAAGATTTTATAGCACAAAGGAGATAAGGGAGTGATTATTTCTTAATTTTTGCAGAGGCATTGACTATGATGTATGCATTACCCCTCTTAACCTTTGAAATGAATACTTCGTAATGCTATATAAACACTATCATTTGTCTATATAATTAGAATTTTTCATTTTTATCCGGTTAAGTACAGCAAAAACTATAAGTCACCTCAATTGACAATGTTATGCAATCACATACAATAGAAAAACCAGATGTCTCACACCTTTTGAAAGAATTCGCTTTGGCGAAAGTCACTAGTGGTCGCCAATTTGGCATTGCCATTTTACCAGTGAGTATTTGAGATTCGTTTCGTTTGAACAATCAATCGGCTCTAAAATGAAACCATCTTGGCTACTGTAAAGGACTTTCGCCAAAGTTAACTCTTTCAAAAAGCTCCTATTCGTTATTTCAACGAGACCTATATTCAGATAAATGTACTACTGTTAATAAAAAAACTTACTAACCAGGTAACCTTCGATGTATCTCAACTCGTTCCCATCATTAACTTTGATCATCAGGGTGAGTTTAAATCAAGCAACTCTGTTCCTTAACTTTCAACGCCTAACCTAAAAAATAAATGCAATTTTTAGTTTTTAAAGTTTATAATTATTAAAAAAAAATTCAGAACAGAAGAAAAAGAAAGAAAAACTTTTAGTCCCCCCCCTCAAGAACTCCTGAAGGACAAAAGTTTGAATCCCCTTACATAAGGTTTCTGATATCCCTTAAAGCTTACCGTCTTAAAACACCATTCGGGCCCAAAGATTAGAGTTCTACTATGGTTCATGAAGTGTGAAATATGGAACTGTCCCCAGGTTCAATTACCCCGAGGTGGAGGTAAAAGATTAAAGCCCCTCTCGTTTAAATGACCATCTTCAGCATGAATGGACACTATACATAGGTTAACGACGGGGCCATTACTTTGAGGATCTTAACAGTAATTAAATGGGTTTATCCTTGAGAACGATGAGCAGGGGTCAGGTCCAGCATTTTCCAGAGTAGAGGTGTAAAGGTTAGAGGAACCGGTAACGGTCCATTAGTCGCTTACCCTTCACACTCTTTATTATACCTTCGTGTTTAAACTAGTTGGCATGCAGGATATAGTTTTAACCCAATAGCTCCAATTAGGATTTATAATAATGATGCACTTAAATTGGAATTCCAAAATAAAATTTTATCAGGCATGGCCTATGCCCCATAAGAATTTCATCTTTGCCCATCCACAACCTTCCAAATTCTTAATTTAATCATCTTAAATTTTTCAACAAATTGTTCTTAAAGATTTTAAGGAAAATTTAACTTTCATTGAAATGTAAAGTCTTGTTTTCCAAATTGCAAATTAGATTCAAACGTTCATCTACTGTCTGACAGCCACCAGATAAACACTTCATGAATTATTGTGGCAGTTTGTTATGGAAACAGAATACTCTACTAAATTTACGGGATAGTAATTCATTTGGTGTTAAAAAAACATTTTGTGTCAAATCAAATAATGTAGGTAGGTAATGTAGGTAGTAGAACACTCACAGTCATCATGTTTAAAGTTTTTCTCGTGGCGGTTAGTAGACTTTATGTTCCTTAAAATTTCAATCAACCTAGAAAAACATTCATCAACCCCTAATGGATCTCTTAGAGCTTCCTTGACCCCTTTGAAGATCTAGACTTCCCAAGGGGGTCAATATCGACCACTTTGGGAATGAAACCCTTTACTAAGGGGTATAATAAGATGGAATTCTATGCAAAAGTAAATAGAAATTGCATTATTTTTCGAAAAGATTTTTTAAAAAAAGGTCATTTTCTTTAATCAGCCTTAAACTTCCAATCAGCCCACCAAACCTTCATTGACTCCTTATATCGATCTGCAGAGCTTCATGAACCCCTTTAAAGACCTTGACATAGATTTTTCAACCTCAACCCTCTACCTATAAAGACCACATGATCAATATAGACCAGGCGCGGATCCAGCACGGCTCCAAAGGGGGGGGGCACTTTTCCAGACCATCACCTTTACCTTTTGAGGAAAATGTCACAAATGTTTGGGATTTTCTATGAAGCATCACTCAAGATCCCCTTTCGGTACCCCTGGCGGGGGGTATGGGGGTCAGAAAAAAAATGAAATTTGACCTGTAAAAATCGGGTTTTAATTCATTCCCTTAATTCAGTCCAGCAGAGTGCCCCCCTTAGATCTGATATAAACCACTTTGGGAATTTCAGCACTATTCAGGCATAAAGTTAAGCCAGAATTCAATCCATCATGGAATATCCCAGGGAAGTGGTTCTCTCGGAAACTGGATCTGGCTACGTGGCCCGGCATGTGTCGCAGGCACGAGCGTCGTCTATTTTGATCATCGGCGAGTCGCAGCTGTGTGTGGCTGTCACCGCTTACGCAATTTGTCTATCGTGCACCTTCCGCATCTCTGCTGAAACGGATCCAAAATTAGGCTGGCTCCTCGTCCTTCTTGCGGGCGGGAGGTCCGGATGTGACACCACCTTCGGGACACCCGTTCGGATGGCGCTTGGGTCACTCAACTATCGGCACCCGTCCCATTTAGGTTAATTTGACTGGGTCGGATTTCGTTTAGATTTGGGAGTTGGAGAGTTTCGAGAGAAAGAGAGAAAATAAATTAGCTTCTCTTTTAAACAAAATATTAATCAATTTTTAATTATTAGCAGGTGGTATGAAAATCACTTATTAGGAGAGTATCCCATTTAGGTTAATTTGACTGGGTCGGATTTTGTTTAGGTTTGGGTGTTGAAGAGTGTTGAGAGAAAGAGAGAAAATAAACAATCTTTTTTTAAAACAAGTATTGATAAATTTTTAACCATTAGTAGGTGGTATGGAAACCACTTATTGGGAGTTATTATCATTTCTTTCAATGCAATTGAATTGATCTCGTATTAGAAGATTTTCACAAACAGTTTACATTTATTGTAGCAATAGAGTTGTATCTACATTAGAATATTATCAAGAAGGTGGCAACAGAAGGTTAAAAGATTCCTTAAATGAAAAGTAATTTTTAATTAATTGGTGTTTTAAAGCTGTAATTGTTTGGATATTTTTCCAGAGAGCTTATTATTTTATCAGGTTTGAGTATATTTTTATTTATTGAAATATAATAAATCCCTTGTCCCAATGTTTCAAATAAAGTAAAAGTAAAAACATGTTTTACCATACCATTCTAGTTTCTAAAAAATCAAAACAACACAATCAATATACCTCCTATTGAACGAAATTTAGAACAAATTCATCACATTCATAGTCTTTCAAGCATTTAAAACAGGAGCGAAAAAACAGGTGAAAACAAGAGTGATGTCGAAACTATCCCAATTCTTTATTCAACGGTGCCAAAAACCAAACCCAATGCCGAAGAGAAGACAAATACTCATTGGTCATGCCTTCGTTTTCAGAATGGTTGACACTTTTCCAAAACATTTTTAGACTTCATCACTCAACCGCCAGCTCCAAACTACTCTGTTCTTCTTAATGACTTATGCAAATTTCGTTCTTTAAAGTTGTGTTGCCCATTCCAAGATTTACTGTTTTGTTTTCATCGTTATTCATTTTTACTGTTCCTTTTCGACCTATTGTAAAATAGTGCCGAAGAGAATGCTTAAAGATACGCAAAGCGTTCCTTTCTAAGGAAATCTCACACTAGATTAAAATCTAACAGAGCATCAACAATCATTTGTTATCCATCTCATCTACTAAATTTAAGTTTCTGAAATGATGATTGGGGTTAAGCCAAGTTCAAACGGAAGGCTGTGATGAAAGGTTGATTCTAATCGTTTCAGACCCATATAACCCCTTAAAATACTGGAAGCAATCTTGATTGTTTTAATCCAGGTAATGGGTAAATTCATTATTTTTACAACAAAAGATAATCTTTATTCATATTGCAGTAAGTATAATAAGCGCCTGCGAGATATTAGTATTTTATGGCAATTAATCAATTATTTCTATCAAAACAACGGTGATGAAAGCAGTTTTTTAACTAGCACACGGGGCTCTATCTACATCATGCATTATTTCTCCGTTTCATGCATTATTTCTTACGTTGTAGATTAGGTGTGTTGAGACAATATGGGACAAGGAGGAAAGAGAGGAATTCAAACTCTGTGACATCACCATTTTAAAACCATTCTTTCCATTGTTGCTAAGGCACTTCACAACTCGCTTTGATTTGACATTTAGTATATTAATCAAAACGCTTTTGATGTTAATCTTGAAATTTCAAAATCGTATAAATTTCAAAGGTGAGACTTCACAACCTCAGATAGGGGTGTCATCGTGACCACTTGTGACAAAGAAGGGAGTGGTGTAATTCGCTGAAAAATGTGTCATCAGTTGAGAACACTGGACGTTGCTGCCAACCAATCCATCTCTATCCCAAACCAACCCCCGCTCCGTAATGAAGTAGTCATGGCATGCCACCTGACGAATAACGAATAAGAAGAACGAGGTCCGTAAATAACAAAGCGCATTTTCTTCACCTTGAGTCTCGAGAGTGATATCTGCTTTCGTCTGTTGTGTGTTTGTGCGTCTTCCCGCCTTGACCTTAAAGAGGCAAGTAGCCAGGAAGATCAGACCCGAGAGCCTTTCGGACTATTTTTAAACTTTTCTCTGTGAGGAGAAGCGACAGTGGCTTTTTCACTTGTTTCCAGGAATGTCCCGAACACCCCCGACGGTTTTGCAAGACGGGGTCTTACTCTGCTGGATGAGCCTAATTGGGATCGGGAAATTGCAAGGAGCGGTTGGTTTTGAAAAGTTGGCAGATTCGGTTGGGCAACGAAGATAGATGGGAGTGTTTTTTTTTATATTGAGAGTCTGGTGAGGTTTCGTGTCGTTGCTGAAAAGGATTTTGGTCTTGCTGCCATAAATGGGTTATTGGTAAACTCGCCTGCTTTTCATTTGCTCAGGGCAACAAACGCTGTGAGATATTAACTTATTAAAGAATCACGGATTCATAAATCCAAAAAATAGAGTAAATATGAATGACCAAAGCAGTTTCATCATCAGGAGGCCCCACAGACTTATCATTCAAAAACAAAATCACTCAAATGACAGTCGAGCCAAATAAGGAAAAAATAGCTTCTGGGAATGAATTGTCTCGATGATCTGTGCCATCATTTATCACCAGGAATTCTGTCATTTAAAAGATTGTGTATTTGTGCCTCTTCAGTTGAAGACACTGTATTTTTATCTTTATCCATTCATTTTACTAAAAGGATTACTTTGATACACTACTTTCTGTATTATGTCAGATGGTGGTCTTCCATTACCATAAATGCATTTAATATTTCCTAACATCACAATATCAGAAATATTTCAAAAAATTCTTAGCTTCTCAAAAATACAAATAACAGTTACGTTAAACAACCGACAATAACTTTCAAATATTATTTCGCACATCGACCAACCAGTCCTCTCTCAGATCCAGCTTAGCACTTTCCCCACAAGATGCGCGTAACACAATACCCGACAACATTAACATTCAGCACACCACCCCAACAAGAAAAACCGAGACAGAAACCGCTTTTTTCTACACAACTTCCCACCAAACGGGCAACTAAAAAAAAACAAGAACATCCAAACCGAAAACAAGACGCTGGACAGGGTAAGGTTTCAACCGACCATGCCGGTCATCCTCGATCTTCTGCCGTCCTTGAGATGCCACCTGAATTCTGAGGTGTGGACGAGGCCCCTTGTCCAGAGGTTTCAAGGTGCGCCGAGTGGATTTGTATACTTGGTTTGAGGCCCCAGGGTTGAGGGTTTGAGGGGGAGATAAAGAGAATAAGTTATTAGCTTCTGTTTGGACTTACCTTGAGTTGCGTTGTTGTTTTTTTTTCTTGTTGAGGCTCTATCAGGGGACTGGATGCGTAATTCCTCAGTGTTTGTGTTTGAACGGTGATTGAGGGTAAAGATTATAAAGAGGATTCGTTGTGGTGTTTATGAGGAGAGGTATGTAGTTAGGTATTCTAAACTAGACTCCAATGTTTTTTTAGGAATGGAGAAAAAGCTAAGAGCAAGCAAACGAAGGAAGTACTAGTTCCAAGCGTGATATCCGAATTTCGAGGGAATTTAGGCACTTTACTTTAGAAATGTGACTAATTAAAACCATGCATATATATTGCGTTTTGGTGTCATAATTTTCGTAAAAAAGTATTTTCGATTTCGTGGCGTAAAATATTTGTTACGGGCAATGTGATAAATCTGGGCATTATTAATAATACCCTCGTATTTCGGGCATAGTGATAAATATTCATTGATAAATGTCATTGAATTTATCAGATTGACCGCCTCCACTTCGGGCATTATTAATAATGCCCGATTTATCACATTGCCCGTAACATATTTATTTAGAATTAAATGTGCCAGCCAATGAGAGCTCACAGACAATCTATTAACTCAGTTTTTCTTCCACTCGTCGTGACGTCACTGCCAAGAAAGCTTGTAATCTAGTATAGTCTCGGCATGGGTGTTAGGGTTTACTAGTTCAACAGTTTTGACGTATGGTATTATTAGGGTGAACAGAGACTCATTGAGTTCTTCTAATTACAAGCATTTTTCCCCTGAAGAAATTTCATCAATTACATGTAAGAAGGAAAGAGGTGGTAATTAAATAATTAAATTAAGGATACGTTAGATAAAGCACATTCAATCCCTACAAAAACAGTGAAAAGTTTAGAAATAAGATTTACCAATAGCCAACAGAGTAGCCAATGATATTCCCATATTTTCATGACGATGGAATCGCACGACCCATAATATTCGCATTTATATATTTGGATACAAACATCATCGCTGACTCAGCTCCATGCATTTCCCCCATCCATCACATCTCTTTAAGCATCAAATCCGGTCAGTTTAGGAGTAGCAACCCTTCGATTCCCAGATACCCTGAACCGGACACGGCTAATCCTCGACGGACCGTATACCTCGAGGTCCCTCACTTAGAAAAAAATAGTCCATCCGGAGTCCATTTTGAAGGGGGGGGGGATTTCTCTTCTCGAATCTAATGCAATATTTCCGAAGAGGAATTGCCTAGAGAAGACGTTTTACTTTCGGGAAAGTCGGAATAAAATTTGCTTCCGAAAGTAGCCGTGCAGTCCTTGACCACAGGGGAGTGAATGCTACGCTATACTATATCGATTGTGTTATCCTCGAGCACATATACAAAAGGGAGAGATTTCGAACACAGGGAGGGGATCATGATGGAAATATGGAATATATTGTCTGCATCGAGAATGCACGAGTTTATTCGAGTTTTCAGGCGGAGAATTTACCTGAGTTAGAAATAAATGCCCGAGTCGGGTAAACATATGAGGACCCTTGGAGTGATTTGGAGTCAGGTGTGATTGATGGGGTGATAAAAGCAGCGCAAATCGTCTGCCTCTTGTATTTCGATTGTTCTTAGAGGTTTATGTGACATCATTTCGTGATAGTAAAATTTCATTTGCTAAACCTCCAAGGAATATATTTGAGAAAAGAATTACCAAAAACTAAATCCACTATTTAGGAAAATAATAATACAATTTTATCATAAAAGAAGCTTGCAATTTTTTCATAACAGTTTCCCGAAATTCCTTATAGGAATATTTTGAAATGGGAGTGTGAAGAAAGTTTCGTTAAACATTTTTGATTAAAAAGTAAGGCATTATCCAAAACGTATGAGGGTCATTTTCTCTAAATAGGACCATTTTAACATATCTAAATATTTAAAATTAAAATTTTTTTTTTGTTTAAAGTTGGTTTTATTGTAAATTATTAGTCTTTCAAAACAATAATATATAGTCAGCAAAAAATGTTAACAATTTAAAACACCTAGAAATTAAATTTTAAATTTTGGGTAGGCAGGGGAATGACATCATATACAGGGGAATGACATCATATACAGGGGAATGACATGCAGACAGAGGAATGAAATACACATATGAAAAAAGTCACAAAAACTACTTTACACAAGTTATGAACCTTTATTTCAAAAACATTTCTTTTTATTTTCTGGATTTTCTTTTTTTGGATCTGGCTTTGCTTTTCTTTAGTTTTTCTTTAGCCGCCTCTCCTATCGTAAAATGATCACAGTTGTATTTACACACAAAACAACTTAGTCTCCGAAAGCTAATTTTGTTAGGGTTTTCACTCGTCCATAACAGTTGATGGACTCTCATTGTACCAGGAAATGGTTTTCCTCCTTGGCCACAGCGTTCATCAACATTTACTATCATTTTGGGGTCCACAATATGTAGTGAAACCCCTTCAACTTCTGCTTTTAAGCATTCCATCAATTTCCCAAAGTTTTCGATGTCCTTTCCTAGTGCCACCAATCTGTCAGCACTCCTTTTGATTACTCCGCCCACTCCATCAGGAGCTCCCTTTCCGTGACCCGCTTCAGTGTAATTCCACGTTACATCTTTTATACATGGGAAATCCTCTTGCAAAATGTTATGAAAAATATAAAACATAGTTTTGTTTCTATATTGACTGGAAGGACTGTCACTCAACCCATGAAGTGTAGTGACAAATGGGTATTCAGTTAGGTGTTCTTTAATAACTGGATACAAGTGTGCCCAGATAGCTGCAGCATCATGTCGAAGTGATTTAGAAGTTGTGCAGAAGGATTTGGATCTTTGTTTTCCCTCCACATCTTTGAAATATAAAACCCCTGTATGCAGGGTTATTTGTTGACCACCAACAAAATGAAAAGATTGGACTTCTTCAGCATACTTACAGACGTAATTTTCGCTGAAGTCAACATGTATTATAACCTCATGTTGTTTTAGGTTTTTCTTTAATTGCTTCATTTCATTGTGTTGGTGATACTGATTCCCAACATGATGCATATATTTTGGCAGTTGGTCTTCAAATTCTTGTACCAATTCTCTTGTTGTAGTTTCTTGTTCTAATTTGGCAATTTTCCGGCATGCTTTTTGTTCTCCACTTTTTTTATCGGTATAAACTTCTTTATCCGCTTTCCATTGAGTGAATGAACACTCCAAATCTGCATCAAATTCGTTGTATTTAATGCTCAGATTTTTACATTTAACGCAACTTCTTTGTAAACACTCCCTTTTTTTTTCGCAACATATTAAATCCAGCAGATTATCCATTCTTTTGTGTGGCACAATCCCCAACTGAAATAGCTTTGTTAGAAGCAAATCCATATTGGAGTGAGTGACACACAAGCAGGTGTCTCTTTGTGACACTTTAGGCATTATTATCCAGAATGGCTTGTTCCTGGTAAAAGATGTATAGCTAATATTACATTCTGGGTAGGTCTGAACAAACTTCTTATGCAAATTCAACAAAGTATCATTTAAATACCTTTTTTGATGCTTTGTTTTGCCTTTGGTTATACAGTCCTTTTTACCTGGACACATTCTGGAATTTGCATCATCTTCCAAAAATTCTTTAACCTTATTTCGTACTTGATTTGTTATAACAAATCCAGTCCGTTGTTTTCGACCATATTTCAAACCATAAAAATCTTTTAACTTGTCTGTTGTAGTGTAGTTAGATCGTTTAGGCAAGAATAGCTTTGCTTCTCTTATTAATTTGTATTTTTTAAACAGGCTACCTTTCATGATCCCTTTAAAAACTTGCTTTGCCTTTTCGCTTTTTAGCTTACTGTAGCCATGTGTTAATTCTTCTTTCAAAACTTCTCCAAACAACAATTTTTTTTTCACTTCTGTCGTGACATTCATCTTTCTGGTGAGGTTTCTTATTTTTGTTTTAGGTGTTTCCTGACTAGATTTCTCTTTAAGTCTGTAAAACTTTTTTTTATACTTTTCAGAAGTTCTACGAGTTCTTAATAATTCATCCTTCACTTTTTTCAGTTCTCTAGCTAGCTTTGCTCGATCTCTTCTTACTCTCCTACGACCAGCTGCTTTTTTCCCACTTGAATTAACTTCAAGACTTGCTAGTCCAGTCAAATTGTGCTCAAATAAGGTCATTTTGAGAAAAACTTGGGGTAGAAGATATTTTTCGCTATCTGTATGTATTTTGGGGTGCTGAATCCGAATCTGAGGTTTGCCAACAAAATTTCGTGACGGAACATTGTGAAAATTCGAAAAAATGGCAAAAATTCGCCCCTTTTTTTCGTTTTCTGCCCCTAGAACGTAACCTTTGCACTTCTGAGAAAAACAGGCAATACAAAAATAAGAAACACCAACTAAGCAACACAAAGGGCAGTTGAAACTTTTCTCTCAGATGAAGGGTTTAGACACTAGAGAACACTTATTATTGGGACGTTTTTGTTCGATTGGCGGGAAAATCCAAAAAATGTCACTCGTATCACCGAAAAGTGGCCTGTTTTGAAACAGGATACTATTAGAACTACTTTAATAATATGCTAAGTACATGCAATTAATCTTCTTCATACACCAATGATAATTAGTAAAATACACGACTAATTAATGTTGATCTATTTTACGCTAATTTCAATAAATCCAGAAAAAAGTTTTATGTGATGAAACGTTTTAGAAAAACATCTGCTTAAAAGTGAAAATTTATGTCCTAGTGATTAAATTACTGACTTACATCCATGCACTTTTCTTACCTTCCAGGGTCCAATAAACAATTTAGAATGTTTTTTTTACTTAAAACAACTAAAGGTACACTTTAATATGTTGTAGTAAGTAGTGTTGTGTTATAACTCAATTAGTGTTATCAATTTCTCCTAGAAATGTTGGCTTCATATAATCTGTACTTACGTTACATAAATTGGTACGTGAAGTACATTTAGTTATTCCAAAAGTTACATAACATTTAATTTATGTACCTATTTTCATTATTTACATTATATCCAGCCTTCGGATAAAGTCCTTAACAATGAGCATATTGTAAAAATATCCATATCTTGATATGGCTCGTATTTTATCGTTAAGTCTACGTAAGTTTCTGTCGTTTAGCTCAACATTAATTAATCGCGCATTTAATTAATTATCATTGGTGTATGAAGAAGATTAATTGCATGTACTTAGCATATTATTAAAGTAGTTCTAATAGTATCCTGTTTCAAAACAGGCCACTTTTCGGTGATACGAGTGACATTTTTTGGATTTTCCCGCCAATCGAACAAAAACGTCCCAATAATAAGTGTTCTCTAGTGTCTAAACCCTTCATCTGAGTGAAAAGTTTCAACTGCCCTTTGTGTTGCTTAGTTGGTGTTTCTTATTTTTGTATTGCCTGTTTTTCTCAGAAGTGCAAAGGTTACGTTCTAGGGGCAGAAAACGAAAAAAAGGGGCGAATTTTTGCCATTTTTTCGAATTTTCACAATGTTCCGTCACGAAATTTTGTTGGCAAACGTCAGATTCGGATTCAGCACCCCCAAAAACTTATAAAACAGTTAAAAGAACACTTTTGTATGTAATCTCGAAGAAGCAACATAGTTATCGAAATACTATAATCTCCTATGGAACTTTCGTTCGTAAGAGAAATCTAGGAACGAAAATGCATTTAGTTAATCATCATTGGAGTTTTTAGATGGTTGATTTGATGAAGAATATTATTAAAGCAGTTTTTATAGTATTATGTTCCAAAAAATGCGGCTTTTTGGCGATATTAGTGACATTTTTTGGATTTCCTACCAATCGAACGAAAATAGCCCCTTTTTCAACGCGCTCTATCGGCGAAACTACGCGTCTGAGAGAAAAGTTTCAATTGACGTTTTTGTAGCTTGGTTAGTGTTCTTTATTTTTTGTATTGACTGTTTAGCTCAGAAGCGCAAAGGTAATGTTCTAGGGGCAGAAAACGAAAAAAAGGGGCGAATTTTTGCCATTTTTTCGAATTTTCACAATGTTCCGTCACGAAATTTTGTTGGCAAACCTCAGATTCGGATTCAGCACCCCAAAATACATACAGATAGCGAAAAATATCTTCTACCCCAAGTTTTTCCCAAAATAAATGCTATTTGACTGGACTATTGCTGATAACCTTTGTTGAACTGGGGTACTTACTGCTGGAACTGAATCATGTGTTAACTTGGTTTGACTCTTCTTAGCACGGCTATTTCTTTGGTTTTCTTTCCATCGTTTCCTTTGCATTTTCTGGTTTCTGGCTGATAATTCAGATATTGGTTTGACTTTTCCAGATTCTTTCTTCTTCAGATATTTAAGCCGTTCCTTTTCTTTTAACTCAGCAGCCAAAATTGGATCTGATTTTATTTTTTCCAACCTTTTCCTTTCATTTTCTCTCTTCCTAAAAAGAATTTCCAATCTTTTGCGATCACTTGCTTCTTTCTTAGAGGCCATTATGCATCTCACTGGGGAAAAATATGTTCTTTATAATTAACAACATTAAAATCATAAGTAAAATCAAACAATTGTTAAATTGAGAATTTAGACACCTAAGAATAAACGTGTTTTTGGACAAGTTAATTACATTTAAGAAAATTAGGTTATAATCAAAGATTATCCTGGGGATTTGATTCTTGCAAGCATTAAAACTAATAGATTGCAAAGGCTTTTATTTAAAAAAAAAAAGTTTGATTTGCATGTCTATTGAATTTATTCTATTGCAACAAATTTTAACTTTATTTTATCAGCTGTTTTTTTTATTAATTTATTTAAACAACAAACAAAACAAAAGCATAAACCTTTTTAAAAATAAATATTCATATTGCATTACATTATTATTTACATTAAAAATTATATTTATATACTGAATTAAGAGTTCAAAAAATGGGAAATTTAATCACCCTTGTCATTCCCCTGTTCTGCCTTGTCATTCCCCTGTCCTACATGTGGCAAGGGAATGACAACAGGGGAATGACAAAAAGTAGGGTTAGCTTGTCTACTACAATAACCTTATGCACAAAAATTATCTACTTTTAAAGTTAGTCTACAAAACCAGTTTCAAATAAGACTTAATCCTTATTTGAGATTTAATTACGAAATTAAGACCAATAAAAAAGACAGGGTAATGACACTCAATAAAAATACTCACCAAAATATAGTAGGAAATCACAAATCTTTAGACATCTATGCTTCTTCAGAACACAAATTCAAAGTAGATGGCTTCTTAGGTGTTGCCACTAGCTACTAGGTATAAATTTAGGGTAATAAAAGTGTTGCCTAGTGTTATAATCCTTATTTTTTCTTTGTGACAGGGGAATGACAACAAAACCAAAGGACAATTTTTGTTACTATTTAAAACAATAACAAATAATGCCATTTGTTTCCTTGTTAAATTTTTAATTTTATATGTTAGTTTTTAATAATTAACACCTCATGTATCAAAAATATATTTTTTTTAAATGTATTTTTAGAAGGTTGCATTGTGTTAAGATGGAGGAAAGGACACACAGGGGAATGACATTTATTAAACAAATATGTATTTTTTATTTAATAATATTTATGAAAAGTACATTTTACCTCACTATTCAGAAATTAGAGCATATAATTGACATATTGTTACTTTATTTATTATGTTTAAGCAAGTTTATTTATAACCTTTTGAGAAAGACAAGAATATTGCTGTTTACAGAAAATGACCCATGATGTTGTATTTGTAAATAAATAAAATAAGTAAGTAAGTATATAGGTTTATCAAGATAATTTAGTTAAGTCGCTCATTTAAATAAATTATCTGGTGTCGCTAAACTATCTGTAGAAATTACTAAAATATTTTTTAAAATTTTACAATACATCGGAAAAACTACATTTTTTATTCAAATTTATCCTAGATTAAATTCAAAATGTTTTTTTCTAGTAAAAGTAAAAAATTTGAACATGAAAGAAACCCACAGATATTTATCACATATACATATAGTTTCTACAAACTTAAAGGCAATATTTTTGAAGAGAATTGTAGAAGAGAAGAGTTTTAAATTTTTCAATTGTAAAAATTCAGAAATTTAAATATAACTCATCACTTAGATTTACCATTATCTTTTTGAGGAATTCTTTCACATTACATTTAAAGTGTATTACTTTACATTGTGATATATTTTCTATATTAATTAAATACCAAACTTAATTTCCCTTGATAAAATTATCCCACAACTTTATCATTTTTAATAAAAATAATAGTGTTTTAATTGCTTTTGGACAAATACTTTTCATAGCTAGTTTTTTGTGGGTTCTTTACATATTTATATACATGTCAAAACTCAAAATAAAAAGTTTATTTAGGTGCTATTTAAGCACTTTGTAAAAAATATATCATATTGGTGTTTAGTATCATAATAAAAGTTGAAACAAAAATTAAATTTTTAAAGCAGACGCATGCTAACATTTTCCTTAAAAAAATAAAAGTAAGATGTTAGTAGCAAATCTATAAACTTGTTCATTTAAATTTTCCTTTTGCGAATCAAACGCAAATCCTACATTCCACTTGCCCTATCCCATCTTCTCTAAAATGTTTCAAAACAAAGTAATTGAATAATTATATACCTTCTCAATGATAAAGAATGTACTTCATTGTCTTAAACGCCTCTGAAACTGTTATACTACTTGTTTTGCATCATTGCATCCTCTCCCGTCAAGGAAAAAAATCAGATTTTCAACATCGGATCTCCTCAGCAGACTAATGGTGTGGCAGAGCCATCTGTTGGCGGACTCCGGAATCGTATTTCAGCTATTGCGAAAAGTGCTTTATCAAAAGATCTTCGTTTTTAAAATGCATTCCATAAATACTGTATTTAATATTCTTCTTAGGCCATAAGTATCTATGTTTATGATAATGTTTTAATATTTTAATTGATTTATTTTAATTTTCATGTAAGTATTGAAGTGTCTTTTAGAAAAACAAATGGTATGTTTAGAAATTTTGATACGTAATTTGGGGTATTTATACTCTATTATAATAGTTATGTGTTTTTAAATGTTAAGTGCCGTCTATATGCATCAAATTATAGCTAACTGTCCCACATTTTTAAGCGCAATAAATTCATCTGTTTCTTAACATTTATTTTTACGAAATTTTTCCGTAAAAATATGTTCAGAATGAAAAATATTTTTATTGTTTTTAAACTTCTTCATAACCTCTTTATACATTACTTTGGATTGGAATGATACAATTTAAAAAATAAAAAGATAAGAAACTTAATTATTTTACACTATTTTTTTATGGGGTCGAATTCGTATTTTATATAAATAGCTACTGATGCAAAAAGAATGAGATGAAATAAATTAAGAGAAGTATAATGATGGGAGGAGATTTAGAGAAAAATATAATAAGATAATAAGGGAGATGTAATAAATAAAGAGATTTGGAAAAAGAAAATAATAGTTGGAGAGAGAGATTAATAGAAAGAGATTTGGAGAAAGAGAATAATAGAAAGAGATTTAGAGAAAAAGAGATCTAGAGAAAAAGAGATCCAGAGAAAGAGAATGATAGGAAAGAGAATTATGGAAAAAAGAGAATTAATTGAAAAAGAATTTAAGGAAAATATAACGTTAGAGAAAAAAAATTGGAAAAAATGAATGACAGAAAGATATTTTGAAATAAAAATTAAGAATTTTTGAATAAAAGAGAATTAATGGAAAAGAGTTATAAGGGAAAAGAGTAATAGGGAAAAAAGGGAATAAGGGAAAATGAAATTTTAAAGAAAGATGTTTGGAAAAAGGGAATAATGGAAAGAGATTAGAAGAAAGAAAATGATGAAAAGATATTAGGAGAAAAAGACACTTCAATACTTCTAGGAAGGCCCGGGTCATTCTGATTCTAAGAAAATCACATCAAAATTTAGCAGCCACCTCCAGATTCCTCCCTAAAAAGTTAAGTAAATCTAGTCCACACACAAAAAAAATCAATTAGAATAGAGAAACAAAAGAGAGAATCCCAGACATCCTCACCATTCCGCCCATGGTCACAACCAAGAAAGTTCCTTCACCTTGAGCGGCCCCAGCATCCACCCTGGCGGTAGAGAAAGACAGTGTGGTGGAATCAGTGGGGTCCAGCCCTGGGTTGAAACCTCTTCACCTTGTCGGGGTGCCGCCCTGACCCTTCAGGTATGCCGAGGCGTGTGTGTGTGCTGTGCGGGGTGGGTCGGGTAGTTGCCTGTGACCTTTAGGCTGGGTAGGGTCAGTCCATTGCTGGTGGGATGCGGTTTCCTTTGCGGGGAGAATTCTTGGATGGTGGCTCATTCATTATGCTAATGCTTCTTGCTGTTTGGGAGTGAAAAGAAATGCCAAACTTGGCTGCTTTTTTGAAGTGTGGTTGTTTTGATTTTTGGAGGAGGTTTGTTTTTCGGATTGAATGGAGTTGTCAAGTTTTGATGTGTAGATATATCTCTAGGGATGCCGCAAACATCTCTATTACCATTAAAATAGACTTTGTGGTTTGTTTCCCTCATTTGGTGTTTCTTCTGAGTTCTTAAGAAATATAACAGATTCGGGCATTTATATATTACTTCACTTCAGATATTTTAAGATATACTCTATCTCTCTATGTGTGACAAAATGTGAAAAGAGAGGAGTTAAAACTAAAGGAGTTCTAAACAATTTTCAAACATTCATCATATTTATCTCTTTTTAAGTTCTTTTCGTCATTTTGAATCAATTTCAAGCTGAACGAAATCAAACATCATTTAATGAGAAAGAGAAAGGTCAGTTTTATTAGGTTGTGTTTTATATGTTGGAAAACATTTTCCTAACAGAAATAGTGATTGTTTTCATATTACCACTCAGATATACTATTATTCATAAAAAATATGAAATTCTTATTGCATAGTATTGAACTGTGTTCTATAAGAAAAATAATTACGTATTATTCACGATCTTCTTTGATCAAGGCACTGTACAGAAAATTCAAATATATGTAGCCAATATTTTAAAAAAACACTCTTATCTTAACAACGATATCATAAACATGATGATTAAGCAACCCTAACCACAAAGAAAGTAACCTCTGACAATGGTTTATCCTCAACTCGGTCCCTGGGTACACCTCTCATCCACCCAAGCGTCCTGTTTACCCAGAGAGCTGCATTTATAAAAGCGTCTCTAAAACCAATACACACTCCAACGCTTTAATAGATACACACTCGCGTGAAAAAAAAATCGCCTCGCGCCTGTTGTCGCGTGCCCGCGAGCATTTGCGCGAGTAGTCACGCGAATTATTTTATACTCGCGAGCATTCGATGAAGTGAGACATTTTCTTGGGGTTCCCTCGTGGACTTAGTGAGGAGGATGATATAGTTTTATGAGGGTTCGTTACGTTTGTTTTTAAGAGGATTAGAGGTGGATTATAAGGTGGGTGAAGAAGTTGAAGGAGTAGGTATATGATATGCTTGGTTTTTTTTTGCAAATGAGCCGATTTGTACGAGTATGCTCTGTTGGATAAACTAACATGTGGTTTGAGTGGTCGTTAAATATATTTATACAAGTAAATCTATGTTATCGTTGCATAATAATGTGAAGTATATTTGGTTCATCAAGTATTTCATCTGCATTGGGGGATGCTATGTTTAAATCCATCACAATTATTTTTCAATATAGTGGTGGATTTGGACTGGTTCTCTGCAATGTTTGGAAAACGCTACAGAAAACTTTGTAAAGATAAATTTTTTTCATACCGATTCAATTAACATTCCTATTGATAAGAAACCTTGCAAACGAAGAACGAATCTTTCTATTAGGCAAGTCAGGCCAGTATCTCGTTTAATGCTAAAGGTAATATTTTCCGATTAATATGAGGATAAAGTAGTAAAATGTTATGATAGTAAAAATAATAAATAAATTGTCGGAACAGGAAAATATTAGAGTACTACACAAAAATATTTCAGACATAGAATTTCATAAATTTCTTCACATCTTTACGAATAATAACGTGTTAATAATGAATAACATTTTGATTATTCATTACATAGTTTTTAAGGGTTAGTAGGCGGTTACACACATAAATAACACACAAACAATCAAGCGGTTAATACTTGCATCTGTGATGGTTTCTTCAAAACTTGAAAATAGATGCGATGTGTGCAGTGAAAATTCCAATTCACTTATTTTTAATTGACAGACACTGTTTTAACAGTGATAAAATTAGTCTCTTTCCCAATCCTATAAGCTAACTTTCCTTAGATCTACGAAACACCCAGAGTTCAATGGAGAATCTCAATAACACCCAAGTCTGAACTAAGTCCCATAATATGAGCTCAAGGAAATGGTCCTTGGATTATGTAAGCTAGCAGGGAATACGTTATGCCATCGCTGCTGGTAATATTGATTAAGAGCTAAGTGTTCAAATACCGCTTTAGCCCCTACAATGCATTTGAATCAATTGTGCACACAAACGGGAATAGTTGCTTCGAGGGCTTAAGCTGCCGTGTAGCATTTCAAGGTAAATGCCATTCGTAATATTAGTATGTATTTGAAACTCCCTTTCAGTAACTGATTCACAGAAAGCTTCAGGGTTTATTCTTTCAACATATTATTTAACACGTTTTACCAATAAGGTGTGGTATTGTTTCATTTTGTTTGTGGAATAATTTGTGGAATATTGAGTTATGGAATAACTCGTTAATAGAATATTTGAGGAGGATCATAATTCCTAAATACGTGGCTACATACGTGGGACAGACTTCAAAATATAAAAATATTATCTTAATAAAGCATTAAGGTTAAAACACAAACACAATTACCCATTGTTATGGCTAATTTCATAAATTATTACTAAGATTTTAATATACATGCCATGCTCTTCGTAATTAACACCATTAAAAAAACATGACCTTTTGATCAACTTTCAGTTTCAGAAAAAATTATTTTCCTAAAAAGCAATTTAAAAAAAACCCGGGAAAATACCAATTTTTTAAACAATAAAAAGTAGAACATTTTTAAAAGTTATAAGAATATCATCCTATCCCAGCAAAAAATTTTCAGAATCAACATTTAAACCAATGTACACACGAAAAACGTCTTTAAAGTTATAGCATATCAATATACGAAACATCTTTGTATAGTTGTGAATGCATTTAAAAAATTAAAAGCAAAGGTTTCAAGATCATATTACTTTTCAGAGTTCATAAGCGCTGAAAAGATTGGAAATCAATGTATTGAACCATGGTTGATGCATCAAGGGATTAGCTTAACTTTTGAAAACGAAAGACTAAAAACCAAAACAATTTAATTCCCACGACTGATTCACCTGAGACCAGACACACAGCAAAACAAAGAAACGCCCTTATGTCCTTTTAAGGACCAAATCTCTCACCAACCAAGATAGCCTCATAAGAATAAAAAAAAAAGCCAATCTCCAGGACACCAACTTTTTAAATAAACCCTCGAGTACTTTTACATCTAATCTTCCCCGCAAAAAAATATCGATACACAATTCACCCCAGAAAAATCGTATCGTGATAAAGAATAATCGATTCTCAAAGAAGGAAAATCGATCTTTCAGCACTTTAATTCGCGAATAATCGATTTATAAAGGCTAACAGATTGGCCGAAAAACAATCACAGGTCCAGAGAGTACATTAAGGGATTCGGTTCCCACACTTCGGGGAGAAAAAAGGAAACGTCCGATATTAGCGGTAGGCGGTCGTCCGTGAACGGCCATTGCTGGATGGTCTCCGAAGACTTCCTCTGTGAAAAAGCAGAGGGTTGTTAGCCATGACTAAATACGGCGGTCCCCTCTCAACGCGGCCCGTGGGATTACTTTCTCTGATTGTGGGAGATGAGGTGGGTCAAAAAATTGACTGCGTCCTCGTGCATGCGAAAGCTAGGCACCCGTGACTCTGCTCATGGCGACAACTTCTGGACACTATCTTCGCTTCTTTTTTCTTTTGCTTTATGTGTGAAGGTGGAAACTGTGCTCTTCTTCAAGGTTGGGAAAGGAATCGGTGGCGGTGGTCTTTGATTAGGTTGGTGGGTTTTTGAAATGAGTCTCTTCCTGGACTCTTAGAGAGTGAATTTCGGTGGAAATGATGGGCAAAGCGATTTCGGGAACTTTATCGTGATTGAGGTTGTTTTGTTCGCGTTTTTAGATAAATGTGTTTGTGTGAAGTTTCTAAAATCAAAAAGAGGTTTTACACTGGGGCTCTAAATAAAAATGTTTACTTTAAGTTAAAAATGAGTATGACATGTACTAAAAGAGTACAAGTTTTATTTGTTTATCTCTTATAGATGGAACCCTCAGCAAATAAATACGCATACACTAAAAAGAGAATAGATACATTCTATATAAAAGTCATTTTAAAGAACTGATATTTTAAGCTCAAAATAAAGGGCATAAAAAATAGTGTAAATATTAACAAAGTAAGCTTTCAAATATAGTCTCTTAGATTGCGTTTTTTTCTGAAACTTTCCCCATTCTTAACTTCCCTAATATAAATAACGATATAATTAATACTACTTAAACATAAATCTTAAAACCATATTAAAACTTATATTTTCTGATTTTATACTTGATCGGATTCTTTTAAATATAAATTAGAGTTTCCTCTTTTATTAAGGCTCTTAGGAGTCTTAGGTGTGAAAGTGCGATACCTGTAAAAGTTGTTTTACTGTGGAAGGCCGCTTGTTGCAGGAAAGCAAAGAGTGGGTGAAATGTACGTGAACTAATCATACGTTCTTACTAAATCTAACAACTTAACCCAAATTTCTCTTTTCAGAGTCATATTCATAGAAATCAGAGGAAAGTTTTCTTTATTTATAAACACTGTTGATATCAAATCAAATATAGGTTATAAAGTTTGAACAGAAACTTAATTAAAAGATGCAGTAGCTTGTGTGAAAACCATCGTTCGATGATACTAATGGTTCAATTCAAATAACCATAATACCTTTTGAGGTATTGATATTATACGGTCATTGGTCATTGTGTATTACATCCCTTTGTTTATCAGTGATATTTATATTATATACTTGCCCTTTTACTTTTATGGTTTGATTTTAACTCCCAAAACTTTCTTAACTTTGATTTAAAGAGAGTTAAGAACAGATATAACACAACCTAAATTGCTTCATCCCGTCAAACAATCCAGGCTACTCTCTCTCGAAAAAAAACACCTAATTGATACTCGATACCTCATTCGCAACATGAATCATCAGTAAACAAACGCTTTCTTCCTAGCTAGACCACTCAAGGGCATCCCGGATTACGCATAACGGATCCATCCCAACCCACCGATTATATCATAACCACTCAATTAACCCGCGATCCATCACTGGCGGATTTCCCAAAGACAATAGCCGCATCAAAAAAAACCCTAAGAAACCCACAACGGGAGTTCCGAAAGTCGCCCGTCAATTAAACCCGAAGTTGAGCATCAATTAAGCAGTGGCTGCATTTTCGGATGAGCCCACACAGCCATAACGAGACCAGGTTGAACAAACAACCACTTGCTGCAACAATGGCAGTCGGCCGCGACGTCGGGAAATCAACGGCGGCAGAAAAAAGGTTTCTTGAGATGCAGGGGTGGATTAAAAAGCAATGGGTGTCCATTTTCTTAATTAGTGGGGGGTGCAGTCAGGCGGGTGGGGTTGCGTCATTTGGAGGGTGAGGGGTGTCGATTTGGTTGGAGGTTAGTCGGGGTTTTTATGTAGGGGGGTAGGACAAGTAGATAATCGTGTTTTATCAATTTTTGACGTATTTAGTTGGTCTGTCTTGTATAAGTTCTGCTTCAATATACAAAAGGGTTATTTTACATGACAATGAATAGCATTTTTGTTTCCTATCAAATATTTTTTGAAATTTTAATGATACTCATGAATCACTAAATTCAATCTCGTATGTAATTCAAAACGTCCATAAAAATGCAAATAAAAGTATGATTATAGTACTAAATATGGAGTATTTCTTAGGTACTTTGTAATCAGTTAAGTATCAATAAGTACATCAGTGATAAATTATCAGGTTCTTCTAAATATTGAATACCTATACTTTTAGGTTTAAAATAGATACCCGAATTTTAGCCTTATTTACATAAAACAATCTTTAAGCAATAAAAAAGTTGTTTATAGTTATTTTAAGTGATTATTTAATCTTTCTTGATACCATAAAGAAGTCTAAATTGAAATTCTCATTGTCTGAATTGATGCCTATAAAATGTTCGGTTTAGTTCATCTCTAATTAAAAACAGGAATTATGTACTACTAGGGTCAAGCTACTAAATTTTTTTAGTTGGTTGTGCTACTTCCTTTGAGATAAATTATATTTTTCTGCCTTAAACTGGCCCCCAGTTCTAACAGTTGAAATAAGGAGTTTAATTTTTAATCTTCTTCTGTTTTCACAATGACCCCATCCCCAAAAAAGAAAAATAACTTTTTCTTGTGTTTCTTTTCCTTTCATTTGATTTATCCCGTGAGAAATATGTGGTCAGCCTGGGATTTAGAGAAACAAAAAATCTTTTTGTGCGTGACGAGCTCATACTATTACATACACATATTGTGTGAATGTTGTGAGAATTTTGTCTTTAAAGAGCAAACATTCGGTTTAGGAGACTAGTGTCCAGAAAAAAGTCTTGAATGTATTTTTATTTTGGCTTCGATTTCACGAAAAATAGCGGACTGGACGGCCATGTTGTTTTATTTTCACACAAGCTTCATGGTTCGCTAATTTTTTGTTGTTTTTTAATTTTCAAGAAACATTATTCCTAAAATTTAACTAGTTTTGATTTGTTATTTTTGTCAGTGAGAAGTCCTTTTCCGTTGAATCTTAAATATTTACTTTTGAAGCATTTCAATTTTTTATTTGCTACGGTATTTAACTTACTTCTGTGTGACTCTCACATACTTCAGAAACATTCTTAAAGAGAATTCAATCTCAACTGTTAACTTTAAATATTTTAATGAAAATAGTGATGTGAAACTCGATGCGGTATTTAGCTTTATTGTTGTGTATCATAAAACTAAGGATTTTAAAAAGTCGCAGGAATACTTGATAACTAAGCTAACTTAAAGAGATAAGGATAACTCAACAGAGGCATAACTTACACAGCTTACTAAACACCGTGGAAACTGAAATCGAACCTGTCGCATCCATAACATTACTGCAGTGATGGAACATTAACTTACAAAACAGGTCTCCACTTAAAAGTTCCAAAAGCTATTAAAATCTCTACTCATGCTTGGGCTTACCACGGTCGTATAACACACCCCCATCAACTACTTAATGATACTAGTAGTAGTTAAAAATAACTTCTTTTATCTTAACAGGATTAGAAAGTAATAAAAAGACCTATACTTTACCATAATCCATTCAGTACCGAAAAAAAAACGATATCGCATTCCTCAAACCCACTGACTACTCCTAACTCGCGGGTTAAACAGCGACTTCCGCGATCGCTAATCCGAAACACATATGAAAAAAAAAAGCATTGTGGTGGTATATCGAATCACCCAAATCACATCCCTTCAGCAAAACGACAATTTTATCGCAATCGTCACACTGGGCATTATTCACTTCGGAATGCAATAAGCGTGCCGCATGGTTGGACGGCAGGCTTGTGGCCAGCACGCGCCGAAAGAGTTGGACGTCCACAATCGTCTGACCCCCCGAGGCGAGATAGCCAGGGAAAGAGAAGTATCAACCGAGTGATGAACTCGATGGTGAACTCACCCCTGAGGAAAGGGTTAAAAGAAATGCTTCAATGATCTGATCATCTGAGGATTCTCCCACACAGATAGATCTCCCACCTTCGTTTTTTCCCTCGCCGCCGCTGATGGCTGTGTGTGTATGGTCCATGTGGTTTTCGGGCTCCGTGACCCTCGAGATGCCGTCCCTAATGACGGGTGGTTGGGATAGAATGGTTCGGTGGGTAAGGGAGGGCGATGCTGCCTTGACAAGGACACCAAGGGTGTTTCCATGATCGGTTGTGAATATGAAAACTTTATTCGATTTACACTACACCAGACTTGTGTATCATTATCTATTATTTGCTACCAGAATCCCTTCACAATTGCAATGATACTTCTATAAAGAGGTTGTCTATGAGGATCCCTGAGTTTCAATGCCCTCCATATATTTTATTATGCTTTTCCTTCTTGGCCGATCATTTTAGAAGATAACTTGAATATTGTTTATAGTGTCCCTTTTGAACCTTTTGTTAAAATAAGAATATATCTCAAAATATCTTATGTTGTATAATCGTCTATATTTAGAATTATTTCCTTATTTTCACTGCATTTTAGTTTTAATACTACTATTTAAAACTTAATTGTATAAACATTGCTTCTATAATACTTTATGGCTTTTTAAAGAGTTTTAACGCAATAGATTCTAAATAATTCTTTATCTTTCAATATGAACAAAAGAGTTAATTATTCTGTCAAATCCTTTTGTTACTACAGGAGAAAACACTGGCGGATCCAGGGGGGGGGCTAGGGGGCTTGAGCCCCCCCCCCAAAATGAAAAATTTTACACTATATAATATGGAATTTTATGCACCAAAATGAGTTAAAACCATGTTATTTTAAGGTCAAATTTTCAAAAATTTTCTGGGGGAGGACCCCCAGACCCCCATGGTACTTGTAACTCTATTATTACAAATCTACTTTATATTAAGTTTGTCAAAACGCAAAAATTCTTCCATAACATCTATATCCGAAATTCGGACGAGGCGTACCAAAACGAGTTGAAAAGTGTTTTTTTATTTAAATTTTCAAATTTTCTAGGGGAGAACCCTCAACCCCCCTTAGTACTTGTAGTAACTCTATTATTGAAACTCAATTTTATATAAAACTTGTAAAAAAGCAAAAATTCTACCATAAAATCTATGTCCGAAATTCGGATGAGGCATACCAAAACAAGTTGAAAAGTTGATTTTTTTTACTTAAATTTTCAAACTCTTCTAGGGGAGGATCCCTAGAGCTCCTTAGTACTTGTAACTCCATTATTACTCATTTGTTTTATATTAAGTTTGTAAAAACACAAAAATTCTACCATGAAATCTATATCCGAAATCGGATGAGGCGTACTAAAACAAAACGAAAAGTGGGTATTTTTGACTTAAATTTCCAAAAAATTTCTGGGGGAGAACCCCCAGACCCCCCTTTTAGTGGTTGGAGCAGGATAATTCACTACCTTTTCCATATTAAGATAATCAAGAATTAATAATAAGAATTAATTGGATTATGAAAATTCTTAGCCCCCCCAAAAACCAAATCCTGGATCCGCCACTGGGAGAAAAACTAATAGTAGTTTATCTAAGAAGTACAATAAACATGATTGTTCCAAAAGAAAAAAAGAGGGCTTACATAAGCAACATTAACCCATGTCGAAATTCAAAAGGTAATATGTGACTCTCAGACTGCGATGACAGATTACACAATGTAATACTCAAAGTTTATCTAAAAAACAATCCTTTTCCAGATTAACTTTTCTCTTTAAAAACTAATCCAACGACAGGAAACATAAATTTACTATACCACGCATTAATTTCTCAAAATTACTTAAAATTAAGCTGACCTTCCCAGGTATACTCCCAACTCTTTGCGCAACAACCCATAAAACAAATCTCGAAAGTGAAAAATAATGGGAGAAATCAGTTTTCACTTATCTTCACTGAGTTGTTAGAGATAACCTGAAGTCATCCCATCCACATAAGTTACATTAAATGACGCCCACGTATGCAGTACTCCCACAGTGAACTCAATGACTTAACATTACACAGTGACCTCAACCTGTCGGAAAGAATACAGGTTTCCGTGAATAAGAGAATTAAGGATACACAGTGACTAATTTAGAAAGTTGATAGCTTCAAAGAAATCTGTTGTGTTATTTTTACTCAACTTTCGTTAATGGATTATTTGGCATTGTCCATTAATAATTTACTCTTCATTTGAGTTCTCATCTGTCATGAGTTAGTAGGTATAATCTTCATATTTCTACAGTTATGGAAAAAATATACTTAACTATACTTTGTGTTAATTTTATAAAAATGTAAAAGATCTCTTGACAGAGTAATTCGCACTTCAATAGTTATTAATAAAAAATTTATTAATAACTAAAAAAAAATTGAATGGAAAAGAGAAAAATAAGTTACATCAGGTAAAAAATCATAACAAAGAACAATGACTCGTTTCAAAAAAGTAATAATAGCACGATTAGCACGAGCACTAGGTTTTTTTGATACAACAAAGCAGTATAGTTTTAGTTGTAGCGGTTCTTCATTTTAACAAGATCACATTTAATAATCGTATCACATGATTAGAATACGAGAACAATTATTCTTAGAATATCTAAGTTATTCGGACAGTAGTTTTTATATTAGTTAAATCCACATTAAATCTAATTATTCAATTATGCCTCTCAGAGAAAAAGTTGTGAAGCAAAAAATTTTCTGATTTTAAGTCTGGCTATATTTGAGGCACAGAGTATAGAGCTTAACAGAGGTCTCATCTCCATAGACGCTAATGGTAACTTTTAAAGCATGGTTTTTCCCATAGAAAGTGTCACCCCCTCAACTGGCTGAATAAGCTCCGCCTCCTTAGCTCCATCGTCGCCGCCCACCCTCTCCCGCTCGCCTTTCACTCAAATCGAAAGAGGGGGAAAAGGAAAAAAAGCTTTCTTAAATTTCCCTAAATTTAAAATAGTTTTGTCGGTCTTCTTGCCATGATTCCAATCTTGGACTTTGAGTTTTTGAAACGCAGTTTTTCAAAGCACTACAGCGATTTTCTAAAACATTTCCAAAGAGATTACAAGTTTTTAATGTCATTTTAGTTCACTGACTGATATTTTTTTTATCATCCAAATGGCTTATTTATTGATGCATATATTAAAACTTTATGCCTACATTTAAAAATTGAATAGGCTTGAAAATATTAAATTTTAAGGAAACAAAAAGTACAAAAACATTCAGAGCAAGTAATCATTTTTATTAAAGAAATTATTTTCACACATCAATTTGAACTTTTACACATCATATAACTTGTTTTTCTACAAAACTTACTTAAACTATGAATTTTGCATTTCACAATTTGTGTTATTTACAGTGCGACTTAAGTAACTCAAATATCTCTAATTCATGCATTTTTATTGATCCCTTGAACTCTATTTTATGTCAGTTTAGTATTTTTATTAGAGTTTTTGGATAATTATAACTTTTTGTTGGTATCTAGAGTTTTGAATTATCCAAGTTACACTGTATTACAATACTTCGCACTCATATTCTCTTTACATAAATTAGGATTAACTGATTGTTTACATTAGTTAATTTATAACATGGCACAAAATTAAATTCATGTTTAACATAAATTCAACAATGAAATTAATGAAGTGATGATAAATCAAGAG
This sequence comes from Tetragnatha montana, assembly GCA_963680715.1. NCBI lineage: Eukaryota > Metazoa > Arthropoda > Arachnida > Araneae > Tetragnathidae > Tetragnatha > Tetragnatha montana. Next base: position 36,320,372 of record OY796685.1, read on the forward strand.
CTTTTAACTACAAAAAATAACATAATTTTGGAGATTTTTAAAAATGATACCACAATAACGATAAATGATAAACAAAATCTGCTTACCCCATTGTTTCAAAAATAAACATAATGCAAAATAACAAGTTTTAAAAGAAAAACTAGATGTTTAAAGGGGCCCACAGACGAGCAACTTGGTCGTCAACCCGGTTGGCAACCAGGTTGATGCTTTTCCCACAGACGGCCAACCTGGTCGTCAACCAGAATGTAAACAATGAAGAAAAAATTAATCAGATTGTAACAAATTAATATATTTTGATACTTTAAATGCAAAATTATATTTTATTTAATTATTCTCTCGAGCTAGAATTATATTATTTTAATTTTTAATGCTTAGTTTTTTTTATTTTCCTAATAACATGTTCCGATTAAGCTCCGCCCACCAAGTTGACGATCAGATCATCAACCTGAAATTCAATCATCAACTTCCCCACAGACGGCCAACTTGGTTGCAAACTTGCTCAAATTGACAACCCGGTTGACGACCAAGTTGCTCGTCTGTGGGCCCCTTAAGTCTATTTAAAACTAATATTTATGATCTAAAAAAATAATAAATAACTACTTTAAAATATTTTATTTGAGAGTTTAATTTTTAAATGAAAAGATTCATGGAATAGCATTGTTGTTAAAACAGTCTCCATGGAAACGAGAATGTAAAATCCAAAGATGATCATATTATTGTAGTTTTTAAGAAAGTTCATTAAAAAGTTTTCTGAGTTCATTCATTTAAAAACTTAACATTAAGAGTTGAAAATATACTTAAATAAATTACGAAACTTGCCGATTATTTGTATTCTTTCTTGTAGAAATTTTGCCATTTCATCCGCTCTGATGTGAAATTATCGGAGATGCCAGATTAACAATTAAAACAAAAAAAAAAAAAAACCAATCAAAGTTTAAAAAGAGAGGGATATTTTAATTCTAGCCAGGGATAATTTCACTACTTTAGGGAAAAAGTCTACAATCTGGGGAAAAGAAAGCAGCTCTGTCGTAATTAAAATGCAACGCCCTATATAAGTTACATATCCAATCAGGAATCAGTTTCAAGGTTTCGCCTTCTCCTGATTGGCAGAGGTGATTGGCTGGTGGAGTTTCAGCCTGAAGTGGCAACGGAACTAAAAGAGGAAAACTGCCTTTTGGACACTCTGTTAAGCTCTATACTCTGTGATTTGAGGTTCCTTAGTTTCTTCTCTATTCAGAGAAAAGGTTGTTTACCTCTAGCTCAATTCTGTATTAGAGAAATACAAAACTAAACTAGAGGTTAACACAAATACTTATTTCCTTAAGTTGTCTTGAATGAGTTAGACCACTTTTCCTCTCAATAGAAAACGGAACAAACAAGTTTTTCCTAATAAGTCTACATCAATCAGACGAGTAAATTAGACCGTTCAAAACATATAAACATTACTAAGAACTCATCAACTTTTAAACTCAAATACGCCCATCATTAACAGTCCCAAATCATTCTCACCTTGTCCTCAAAATCGAGAATTTCCAAGAAGCTTATTCAATTCGTTTCATAGTACGAACTATTCTAGATTTACTCAAAGACGCCCATCATGCGACTAAACCCACAGTCATATAAAGTTAAGTTATATTTTGAGATGGAGATGGAAAGACCAAGACGAGGCCCCTAAATAGCCATAGTCAGAAGCGGTGATTTATAAACTGAAAATAAGTATTTCTGGTATACACCCTCCTTTGGTCAAACGTTTTCTTGAGGGTTCGCAGTCAATACGATACGAGCAATGTGATAAATCGGGTATTATTAATGATGCCCGCATATTTCGAGCAAAGTGATAAATACCATTGAATTTATAACATTGCCCTCCTCACTTCGTCAATTATTAATAATGCCCAGTTAATCACTTTTCCCGTAACAAATATACCGAGAGAACTAGATAGTTTTCATTAATGGCGTGCCTCCTTTTTTACCCATCTTGTACATTATTGGAAAGAATAAGAAAGGAAGTATAAGAGACGAAGAAAAGATAATCAAGAGGGAAAGTATGAACGAGAGGATGAAAATGGTGCAGGAAAAAAAGGGATAAAATGTAGAGATGATGGAGAGGAAAGAGAATGAAATAGAGAAAGATCAATAAAAGAGAGACTATGAGAAGAAGACAGAAAGAGAGGGTCAGTGGTAGAGACAAGATGGAGGTTGAGGGAGGAAAGAAAAGGGAGAGAGAAGATATAGGGGACGAGGGAGCTGAAGAAAAGAGGATACGAGAGGAGAAGAAGAATAGATATTAAGGAGAGAAAGGGGCAGAAGAACATATTAAGCAAATGTGAGAGAGGAGAAGGGATATTGAGAAGAGAGAGAACAAGAGAAATAAAATTATTGAAAGAATAAGAAAAGTAGGGTGAAAGGATGAGGTAGGTGGACAAGATGGAGTTTGGGGAAAACAGAAGGGAGGGAAGAAACATCCAAAGTAACGGAGAAATAAAGAAATAGTGAGGAAGATAGAGAAGGGGGATACGGATAGGGGAGAGAAATGATCTTAACAAAAATATGAGAGAGAGGGAGAACGAGCAATGAGTAAAGATGATGAGGATGATATTGAATAATGATAAGAGAACAAGAAGAATCTGTAGATGAGATAGAGAGAGATTCACAGTGAAGGTGAGAGGAGACGAAAGTATAAGAAGAGAGAGATGAAAGGGGAGAAACCCCCATTCGTAACCACTCGGCACCTTTTCCAAGGTATGAAACAATATGCTCAGTTCCTTAACCCTCGTCCATCCACCGTTCCCATGTGGCCCTGCATTAGCGATGGAAGAGGCCGACGCATCTCACAGCATAATCGCCGCCTCAGGTGTAATCCTGTATTCCGATCTGGAGGAATTTTTCCCCCTCCACCAATGTATGACGAATCGCTGCACGGACCCTTGCTTCTGCAGCCCTGGCTTGTCTAAATGGGCATGACGTTGACGGCCGTTGAGATGGAATGATTTCGTTTTTCGCGATTTAAGACACTTTTTTCTTCGCGTTCTTCTTTTTGGAGTGAGACTTTTTCTCGCCTCCCCGTAGCGAGACACTAAATTGTGTTCTCTCAAGAACACATGCAGAACGAAAGTTCATTAAAATCCGAAATGGGCTTGAAAATGGCTGGGAAGGCTTCATGAGGTCCAATGGTCAAATTATAGAGTTTTTAATTTTTAGAGATTATCAACTTCTGATTGTGTCCTTTACCATCACAGAAGGATAATACAGATCTTTGATGTTGTTGGAAGCCAGCCCTATACCTTCACCAAAACTAAGCCAGACCTAGCATTTTAAAATCAATAGCGTTGTTGTTCTCATTTTCCTTTTTGCAAAAAAATGTTGAATGGAGAAAACTAAGAATATTTAAATAATTAAGCATCTTTACTTAATATTGGTGAGATTTGGAAGGGACATGTCAGCATAGTTTCACAAAACTTATTGCAACACTTTTTGACGGACTAACGAACTAATGTTTTTTTTTATAAAATAACATGGCAACAGGACTAAAAGTCAGTAAAGAGAACATTTTCTTTAGGGTTGGTTAATTTAAAATTTTTACAGCGTTTTCACAATGAAATAACAATTCTTTCTTTTGTTTCATCTCCATTCATATTTCAATGCATCAAAGTCAAACTCCTTTATCACATAAATAAATGGGCCTAATTCTGCATATTTCACCCCATCTTTCTCAAATGGCCCAACCACCCAAATACACACACAAGCGCCATATTAAACAACACCAACAGGAAGACAGAACATCTCATTTTGTCAAACATGATCGGTCAAGGATCCTCTAATAATGATGTCGACGACAAAGGCAATGCGCTCTTCGCGTTTTTTCACCACAATAATACCATCGAAGAATCATCGAGCGATTGATTCGCGTGGGTATATAGTTACAAGAGGAGAGAGATACCTTCTCCTTCTGGCCGTTTTCTGAGTGAGTCGGTCGGATGGTTTGTTTATGCAAATAGATAGAGTCGCTTTTTTCCGTGCGGATGCACAACAATTAAGCGTACGTACAATGTTGCCTTGGCACGTGTGACCGTTCCGTACGCGTGAGGTCAAGAAACTGGCTTTCAATTGATCGTGGGAAAAAATTTCCGCTTAAATACGTTCGAAAACAGAATGTTTAAGTGGAAAATTCTGTCATTTTGTATAATTTTACGTTAATTTTTTTTTTCATACTTATATGTTACCTACGCATACTGATATTTTTATCGTAGGCGTGGACAATGTAAGAGAACCTGACTAAAGGTATCAATAAATGTTCAGAGTTTGTTATATGGTATTTGACGAAATTATATTAGCTTATCATTGAAGGTATCTTACAAACGCGAGCACACACAAATATAAGAACATTTTCTCTTACCTTTTTTCGATTAACAGTCGTTGAATAACGGGAACCCTAAAAGAAAAAGTAAAATCGTAAGAACTTGTGTGAGGTAAAGAAACATTATTTTTTTTATGTAGCTTGATAGATAAGACTTTTTATTCTCGCTTGTTTTAAAACATGAGCCTTTAACATACGGTAACTTAAAACTGAATAAATTTTACATAAAAATGTGTTTATTCTTCAGAAAGTATCTTTGCACGAAGGTAATTTTGAGGTTTACAAAAAATGTGACCTAGTTGTGCAATTACAATCTGGTAGTATCTATTTGGTATTCATGTGAAGTTTTTTTTCCAGTTTGAGTGATTTTAACTCTATAAATGATTTTTTTCATAACAGCATACTGCATATTTCATAAAGTATGGATACTATTACAAATAATTCGTCAATTTTTCAACTTTTACAAAAACGACAGCATTACCCACACCAAATTTTAACATATTAATTCCCCCAGAAGTTCTTTTAAAGCTATTAAACTGATTTTTAAATTTCCATTAACACTGTAAAACAATTACATTTTAAGTATCAAAGACACACCAAACTAGTAGTTTTTCCCTCGGCCAGACACTTTCAAACTTCGCTTCAGAATGCAAATTACAGGCCATTTCCATCAAAAGCACTAGCGCCATACTGAAAAAAAAACTCCAACTGCAGCCATGAGCAATTTCTCAATTTTAAAACGTCCGAAAACTAATTATAGTCCATTAAAAATGGAAGCAAAGAAGCGCAATTTAACATTTAATTACTCCTAAACGAATGGCAACACCACCGGCTTCTTACCCGCCACACCTTATAATTTCATTTCCCTATAAACTTTTAACTTCGTTTCTTTAATAAAAGACTCAAAACTTCTCCCCGGAAATAACAACGTATCAGATTCGCCGGGTCCAATTAATGAAATTTCGCGAAGCTACAAGTGCGGTCGCACGATGGCAGTCGCCGAAAAAATAAATTAACTCCCTGATGCTCTTCCGTCTAAATGTCGGAATATTATTTTATTTTCCGTGACGAACATCAAGGTTTCTAATCAGTTCCGGCCGCCCCTTTGCGCCCTGCCCCTTGGGCTGATTCCAGCCGAATTCGATATACCAGGGCGCAGCGTTAAAAGTTTGTCAAATAATAACAATAACTCCCCGGTTTTTACTTTATTTTTACCGCTCCCTGTAATGACTTCTTAATTAAAAGGCACCAGAGCCCTGGTGGGGAAGGCCGGAACTTATAACAGCTGTTGCCATTCTCGCGAAGGGTGGAAAAATTAAGATTTTTCTGATCTTTTGAAGCCGTCGCGGAAAATAATTGACGTCCGATAGCGAATGTTGTTTTCTTGCGCTCGTGAAGTTTGCCTTGCCGGAAAATGTTTCCAGGTCTCTGCTGTTGTTTTGTCGCTAAAAAGCGATCTAATTAAAACCATCAGCGATTTTGTGAGAAGGAAAGCGAGAAGAGGAGGGGATTTTTGTAGCGCGTTTGTGTAACTCGTGTAAGAAACATCGTCGGTTCGTTTGATCAAAGGGGACGCCGTCTTCTTTAGGTGGTGTCGGGGGAACGTGTAGTGAATGAAACACACAGAAGTATGGATATTAGTTTCTGGAAGGTGCAATATGTTGAGGCAAAAATGCAAAGCAAGGATTGATTATGGATTGTTCTCCGTTGGAAAAACATGGCGTGGCCGTATTGGGACAGAACTTCTACACGAAGGCTTATATCTGTGAAAAAAATCATTCGTTTTGTTTGTGGCGTTTAAAATTAAAATTTTACCACCTCGTGTCAAGAATTATTTATTAAAAGGAAGAATAAGATGTATTTTTAACTGCATGAAAGTTTAAAAGTACATTTAGTGTTTGAGTAACAATTTTCAAAGAAAACCAGGATAATTATAATGGACAGCTGCTACAATACAAATGTTTATTGGGATAATACAACATTTAATATGTTTAAAAATTATTTTATCAATGTGTTATGCAGTCAAATGTTAATATACTATTATTCCCTTTATAAGTTGGCACAGCAATAAATTGAGAAATTAAGACATGCACAAAATAACATTTGGAAAAAAATATAACTATATTTATTTTAAGTAAATACTTATCTTATCTATGGAAAATCAGGTTTTAACATAAATTAAATTATTAAGAGGATTTTTAAAATTATGATAAATCGATTATACTCTTCAATGATTGTAAAAAACATAAAAAAAAAACAAAATGAAAAACAAAAGAAGTTTCACTACAAAAATGAAAGCATAAATGAAGATTTTTTGAATACTTTTTTTAACAGACAACTTAAATGTTTGAAAGAAAAATCTTAGAATTAAATATCTATATCTTCAAATCACAAATAAATATTTGTCTCACAATATCTATTACTTTAAAATCAGACTTTAATTTCACTGCTTCGGGCCATTTCAAAAGCATTCTAATAAAAATATCTTCAACACGTTACAAAGTTTGTACACAGCATCATCACTTTATATATACAACCCCCCTCCAAGGCATTTTTCTCTCTTGGCATGTTCTTCGGAGGTCCCTTTGTTATTATCATACGCTCTTTTCTTACTTTTATTTGTTCCAGCGATTTCCCCACACACGCTTTTTCATTTTAAAAACGTCTCTTTACCTTTCAGCCGTTTTTCGCTTTCTGGCTGCGAATTCTTTTGATTTATCGTCCGCTAAGCTTTAATTAATTCAACAAGCTTCTCTGGCTCGCGGACGAACCGTTTTGGGATTGTTTTCGAACTTCAACACTTCGACTTTTTCCTTGTTTTTTTATTTTTGTTCGATGCGCTTCCCTCCTTTCCTCTCCCCCCTGCCCGTTTTATTTATTTTTCGCGTATTGTTTCCTACATTTTTTTTTCGTTGGGAGGAACAGAAGTGTTGGTTCTTACAATAATGTCTTTCAATACCTTCTCGTTCTCCTACGGCTTTTAGTTTTTTTTTCTTTTCTTTCTTCGTTGTGTGTTTGGTGTGTTTTCTCCTCTGTGATTTACTTTCGAAAACTTCTTTTCTCTACCTTTTCATCGGCTTTTTGTTGCGCGGTTCTTTTTTTTTTTTGCGAAGTCAATGATCCGATTGTGGTTGCAGTTAAATAATTTAGCGAACCTCAAAATTACAGCAGTTCTTAATTGACTTCGAAACATCGTTTGCGGCAAACGATAAATCCGAAAAGAAGTTTAAGGAGAAGTAACAAAAAGAGTTTTAACATCGTTTGGGAAATAGGATTGTTCTTTTTTAAAAAAAATAAGAGTCAAACTCTGTTTAAACCTCAACAACAAAAGTTGAACAAGGTAAAGAGTTTTAATGTTTGTTCGTTTTGGGATGGTTGGTTAGATAAAAATTTAAGACATTTGTGTATCAAAATTTTACCGACAGATTACATATTCATTATACGAGTGTTATGTATCGTATTAATACATAATATTGTAATTATACACTGTTAAAGCACTAAAGTAAAACAGACTATGCTATGAAAAATCCCGAATAATCAAGTTTTTATACAAATTCAATCGAACTTCAATTTGCTCATAATATGAAAATATATTTCAAAGTGAAATCTATTTTTTTATCCAATCACTGATGTAATTATTCCATATAGAAATTTCATTTATTGCGTTACGTTTCTTTGGATAAGAAAGTATTGATATTTTGCATGAAGAAGATTCGAGCAAAATAGGTATTTAGGTGAACAAAAAATACACAAATGTCAATTATGTAGTTAGGGGTTATGCAAAGCAAAACAAAATACAAAGGTCTGAAACTTATTAGTTGCAAACATAGTACAGATTCCTCATAAAATATTTAAATTAATTTTTAAACTTTAATCTTTACGCGTATGTTAACCTATGTTTTATATTATGTTTAGCTTAGACCACAATTTCATAGCTTGAAGAGTGATAAGTTTGATATTTTAAGTTAAGTGATATTTTAAGGTATCATAAATTTGTATATATATATATGTTGTAAATTTTCAATACTTCTACTCATTTCGAAAACGTAGAAAATTTGAGTTTTATTTTATCGTGTTTCACTTCATAAAATAATTCAATGTGGTATGAAAGCTGTAAAGTGTGAGAACTGGTAAATAAACAATTTCAAAAGCTACAGACACCTTTCTAAGGATGAAAACATTTCCATAAATAGATCCAAAAAAGAAGGAGTCTAAAACGACCTATAATCAGAGGGAAACTCAACAACCGAAAAAGAAGCTCAGAGTTTCCATCTGCGTGAACAATTTCGGCCGCCATATTATTCGTTTAAATTCTTCATTTTAACATAGGAAAGAGAAAAAACGATCAAAAAAAGGGGAAGATTCTGCGAGAGTAATCATTTTTTATTCTCTCTTTCTCTAACCGTTTGTAATGGAATTTTTGCGTGACTTTTTGCACGCTTAAGTAAGTCCTTAGATAACATTAAATACGGAATAACCAAATATATTTTGCTCTTTTAAACATTGTTCCTCCCGCTGCTCAGATTTTTTTTTTTTTTTTTTGCTCAGAGTAATTTACATTTTTGTTTCTCTATTTGTATGCTCTTTTATATTCACATTAAATGTTTTATGGATTTAAAGAATTTGTTTGTTTTTACCTTCTTACTGTTCGTATTCTTGCGTACCCTAATAACAGAGCACTGTTGCTTTTCTTTTTAACTTACTTTTTCTTCTGTGGGAGTTTTTCTTTGCTTATAAAAGAAGTGGAAACACAAAAGAAAGTAGGATTCATTTATTTCTTATTCCTTTATATTTCTAAGGGGAAAAAATCATCCAGTACTACCCGTAGCTTTATCAATTAATGTTAAATTGCGTAAGAATTCCAAATATTTAAATAAATTACAGGATTTTACGGCACTTACTAATTTAAATACCTTTTAAATTATGTACTGTATTAAATTTGATCAATTTTAAGCATTTTTTAAAAATTGTTTGACATAATCTTTTCTCAGTCGAAAAAAGTTATCGTCAAAAAACTTTTTTAATAAGCGTTTTAAATTCGAAATGCTAACAACCTACTCAAGAAACATTTCGATAAAGTTCGAAAAGCACTTTGACAAGGTTGGTCTTCTTTTTCGAAAGCAAAAGTTAACAAAGAATTTAAAAACATTCATTTTCCATTTCAGTCCGTTTTTCTCTTAAAAAAACATTCTGAGAAAATTGACAGAGAAGCTATAGAAACATCGTTTTACAAAAAAAAAGATATTCCTTAAGTAATTCCCCTCATGTAGTACAAAAACAAACAGCTGTTTGGCATGCGAACTTGGGATTCTGCGAAACAAATTGATTTCAGTCTGGTTCCCATAGCGCTCAGAAGGTCACATTTAAAGTTCAGATTCAGAAAAGGCAGAATTAATGCAATGGGAAAGTAGTAAAAGGAATTTAAACACTTCTTTTCCCGACGTCTTCAATCGCATTGTCAACAAACTGGTAGTGTATTTAAATGGTACTAAGAAATGGCCTGCCTTGATCAACTTTGTAACTTTGTTTTAGTGATAAAGACATTTTTAGACTGGTTATATTTTTATACTATTAATGTTTACAAGAAGAGATACAAAGTACTGCATACAGTTATGCATACTGAATCTAATTTTTTAAGAGGTATAAAAAGTTTTATTGTATCAAAAACTGCAACTTTCTCTGTAATTTAATGGCAATTAAGAAAAGAAAGTTTACTATTTATTCTTTTTCTCAATTCCTATACGCGTTCAGCAAGATTTCGAAACATTTTTCTTTCATACAAAAAACTATTATTTTGCACATGAAATCAGACGCTATTTACCCTAATAATAATTTCAAACATTTTTATTCACAGGTGAAGCGAGTATACATTCAAATCAAAAACTTTTCAACGATAAAGGAGACCCAAGTTCACAGTTGTTAGAGAACGATTTGTGTGGTGAGTCTTGGTTTTTATCTATCCATTTATTAATAGCTCTAAAGCAAAGCTCTGAAACACTTATGAAGGGAAAACATTTTTATTTAAGTCGACTATAAAAGAATCTAATGAGACATTATTTTTAACATGGTAGATTTTCTAGATAACAACCTGACATATTGCTAACACCTTGAACACCTAGGCCGACAGTCACGTGAATGAACATGGGTACCTATTGCAGGTCTTTGGCTCACTAATACTATTGTGCCAATGAATTTAGTTTAGTTTTATTTGATTGTTAAGAGTAGTATGGCATGCATCATATAAGTGTCAGTTTTCATGAAAATAAGGATATTAATTCAAATTGATGGTGGAATTTTCATTAAAATCTGGAAAAGAGAATAACTTTAGCGGGCCGCAGCTACAAAGCCTGGTATTGTCCTTGTATGTTGTAATAAAGGTATTCGTCAAGTTTAGGAATTTGTATAAACCTTATCCCCCTCTTAAATCCAAAGTTTTGATAACCTGTCACTAACTATATTTATGGTGATTCTTTGATATTCTTTTCCACGAGCAGTGACGAATCCAGAAATTTGTTTTGGGGCACAAAGCACAATTGTGTACAAAAAGTTATACATACATTTTCAAAAGGTATATGCACAGTCCACTTAACAAGATATAGTTAAGTCCAGACGTGAGGTCTGGCCCCGTCACCCCTCACCAACCCTTCATTACCGCGACACGACACACGTCGCCGAGCGGACCCTTTCCGTCGTTCAACAGGTGTCTAGCAAGAAATTGTTGCACAACAACCACCTCCCACACCACCGAGGGGAATAATAACTAAATAAATAACAAAGCAAATACAAGAACAAGGAGGGAAGGAAGGAAGCACTGGGTGGATGAGTCTCCATTGATGTGGCAAAACGGCACCATCCCACCTCGAAGTCGGACTCTCGGGGTGGACTGGCCCTCATTACGGTCGGCGTGAGCGTCGCTTTCTGGACCTCGCCCTCATTGTCCTCTGGGTGTCGCCCCTGACCGTGAACCATGTCCACCCGCCTGACCTGCGACGCCCAAGGTGGAGGCGGAATGTCGTCGGTCCTCAGTCGTTTGCGGTGGAGGAAGATCGGCTGTCGTGTGGGATGAGTGCAGACAGTGGTCCGTCCCGGGTGTCACCCTCTTTGATCACATCATAAGGCTTAAAAAGTTTTTATTCATATTTACTACCCTATTAAGAAGTCCCGTGGGACACACTGGAGTGTATGACCACGGCTTACTAGATTTTCCTACAGGCTAGCCATTTCTTGAATTATGGGATACATTTGAACACTTTTCCCGCTAGGATCGCACTATAACGTACCAATGTAGTGTATATAGATTCAATGCTTTGCCAGAAGTTAGATATTGTCATCTATCACTTTAATAATCCCTGTATCTGGCTAGCCTGTATAGTATCCAGTCAGCCCAATGGCTAAGATCTATAGCTTTAAGTTAGGTACGAGCATTCTTATGTCTGAGCTAGCTGTTTTACCCGGCCATGCACGGGTGGAGTGTATGGATGGAATCCTTTGCAGTTTCTACAAAGATGCAGGTCTTTCCAAATATTTTTCAGTTGTTACTCATCATTTTCGTCAAATTAAGACCTAATAAACTATTTGTAAACTGAAACCTGTTGAAGAACTTATCCGTTGTGACAGATCTCTTCATGTATTCTTTTCGCCCCCAAAGTGCAACCCCCCCCCCCCACATTCAAGACAGACATTTTTCATTTCCTCAACAACAGTGTACAGGCCAGTTCTTGCTGCAAAAAATTTGGTATGAGATGGCGATTTTGTCCTTGATGGCACTTTTCCATACATTATTTTTCTGAACGATAACGATTCTATCTTAATATTTTGTTTGGTAAACCTTAATAAATAACCAAAATTTAAGATGAGAGTAAAGTATAGCTTTTAATCATTTCACTCTCTAGTTAGCAATATCAAAACTCACTTGAAATATGGATAAATGATTTTATTATACTCACTAAGCTAAAATTACTGCGGATGGTTTGTTGGAAAAATTGATTTTACAACTGAAGGTATCTTTTACCTAGTGTCCGTGGATCATTGGTTTAATTTTGTCCCAGCCCTGAAGTCTAGGAAGTAATCAATCATGCTGTTATAAAAACAAAAACTGGCCGCAAAGTAAGATAATACGCTAGTAATCTCCATTTTGGTAATGTAGTCACACATGGCTAATTCCTCGTGTTTTTTGTCTGTCATTCCGGAAAAATAGTCCCCTCCTGACCCTATTGACCCTTACGAGATCTACCCTATAATCAAGTTCATCTATTTTTGGGTGGTGAAACGGGCGTACCCTAAAGCGTGGTTAAAAATATAGGGCGGACAAGGTTTGGGCGATTACTCAAATCTAGAAAGTTCTGTAATGCTTTTAGAAACATAAGAAATTACGATTATAAAAAAGCGTCTCAAGAAGATTGTTATTAGTAAAGCTTAAAATTAAGTATGTTTAACTGTGATCTCTAACAAACTCACAATAATAATTTCTCTCCAACGTGAGAATAAAATAATTTGAAGAAGTGTATTAGAATAACATCAGAAATGCATTTGTTGAAAAAATTAAAATCAATCGTCAAATCGGATACAAAGTTACATCAAAATCCCAATGTATGATAACGTGTGTATTAAATAACAATTTAACTCTTATTAGTTTTACTCTTAATGATTTCATTTAAATTATTTAATATATTATACATCATTATTTCACTGACTATTACCTTTATTTTCTCTATGATATACGTATAAATCAAGTTTAATTTACAAATATTAGATATTGCCTATAAGCGATTAAAAAAATAAATTTGACAAAATAACTATAATATCTATACGAAACACAAACAAGATAATTCCAAACTGAATCTAATCCATCACTTCACCAAAAAAGTTATATTATTCACAGCGCCCTAAATTATAACTCCCAAAATGAACCATCTCTGTGTTAGTCAGTCCGTCCGCCACATGACATTCTTTACACTTTTCAAACTCCAAATAAGACATTACCTAACAACGAAACAGACCAGGCGACACAGAAACTTTTTTTTTTCTCTTCTAACACAACTCACGGTCTACTCCACCCCATGAAACATCCCTCCAACGGTTCCCCAACAGAACCCCGCCCTTCTGGAACAACTTGTTGTCTTATTATATCCACACACACACACACACTTTGTCATCTCTACTCAACTGAGCAGTTCCACAACCGACACCATTTTTTCATTTGGTTTTCGGACATCTCTTTACAAGGGCTAATGAATTGTTCCTTAGCACGTTTCGCGTGGGGGGGTATTTGATTCTGGATGTCCGCCGCATGTCATATTTGTGTCTTTCTTTTTTCTCGACTTCATTGGTGTTCAATTTCGTTTTCAGCGCTCTCTCACCCTGTATATCTTCATTTGGTTTATGAAAAATTTAAGGATTTAATTTAATTTTGGAAGTTCTTTTTACATGTCCAACTGTAACAATTCAGATCCTTCAACTTTTATCAAATACTACCTTCGGGTTTAACTTTTATCCTAAAACCTTAAATTATTCAATCCTAAATTAAATTATGTTAGATTTTCTATTTACCCAATTCATTTTATTCTATCAATCAGAAGATTTGAATAAAAGTGGTTTCCCTGAATCCTTCTCAAGTCTTTTGGAGAAACATAATGTTTTAAAAATATTTATTAAGGGATGAATAAAATTTTCAATAAATCAACATCAGATCATTCACTAAAAAGTTACTAATTTTTCCCTCAATTAAGAATTATAAATTTAATTAAACGTAAGTTAAATTATCCATAGATTTCCTGTTACTTAAATGACTTCTATATCTTTATCTACATCTTAAGTCTTCAAAGACCAATATCGTAATCTCTGAAAAAAATAATTAATGATCCATTTAAATAGAAAACTTATGTCCATCTTTTATAGTTCCCTTACAAACAATTTTAAAATCTTCGAGTTTCCATGCTTCTTTAAGAGATTGTGAAGTGCTTTCATTAGCAAAAATAAATGGACTATCCCTATAATTGTTTACTGAACATATTCCCACGCAAATGTAACCATTAATTTTATCATTCGAGTTATTAAATTCTTTAACTTTCAAAGAAAAGTTTTTTAAACTTTAAGCATTTGTTAAATCACATTTTACGCGCATTAAATAAAGATCATGACTGGACATTTCGATCTCAGCAGCCACTTTATTTCGAAGGCTTTTTAATTTATCCTTGTAAGCATTCCGACGAAACGGGAATAAAAAAAGGGGGACATAAAGCGTTCCATCCACTGATCTCTCATTTCGTTTCTGAAACAATACCTTTTTAACGACTGCCCGTAAATTGCCAAAAATTCATTCTTCTGCGCGCAAACTCTCACATTGTCCAATTCATTTCCATGGTCCGCGATAAGGGAGCTCCCGGACCCCCTTTTGCATATTTTACGTCCGTTTTGTCTTCAAGAATCGACTCTCTAAAGCGATCATAAAAATCACGTTTACGATCGCCGTCCGCCCCTGCGAAATGCCACGCGATCGTTTACACTGCGCTTCAGGGAATCCAGGCAGGGAAGCCACTTGGCGACGAGAGCTCTGCGTTTGGCAAACGCCCTTTTGAGATTATATTAAGAACTTTAGAATATGATAAAAACGCACCTAATATTCCCGCTGACTGCTCTTAGTATACATTTGCAATTATTATCACGTCTATACACGTGCATTACAATATTACAACGAATTTGTCTATTCTATAATTTATCATAAAATACAATTTCGAGAACATAACTTGAAAATTGTTCCAAACAAATGGTAGTAAAACATGGATATTATCCTCAAGAATCCTCCCAATTGACAAAAAATTCAAACTACCTATAAAAATAGAATTTTTAATTTGACTCCTTTTAATATGCATTTAAAACTAATTTCATTCTAGATTGTTTAAAACACTCTTTAAATGTATTGTTCTATCTGCAGTAACTATAAATTGCGCAAGCAATAAATTAAAAAAAAAATACTATTATTTACATGTAAAACTATCATTTTTAAAAATATTTATGAATAATTATTTTGTGCGCAATTATTTTTAAATCTTAATGCATTAAACTTAAAGTATAACTATATTAAAACTAGCTGTTACGACCCGGCAAAGCCGGGTCTTACAGCTAGGCTAGCCTTTTATGCGAGCTTCGCTCGTTACTACTTCAAGTTCCTATTAATTATACATTAAATAAGAAGTTTAACTTTAATAATTTATTATTGTTGAATTAGAAACCAACTTCCCTAAAAGTAACTTTTTAACCTTTATTAAGTAAACCAACTTTCTTGAAAGATATTTATTTAAAAGCTATAGAGCATTCGCACATGACGTCACTTGGAGGACAAAAACAACGTTGCTAAGGCTGTTGTTAGGGGCGGGAACTAGAAGCATCCAATAGAAGCATTCGCACATGATGTCACTGGCGGGCAAAAACAACGTTGCTAAGGCCGTTGTTAGGCCGAGTCATGTGATTGAAAATGCTCTATTATATTATTTTAAAATTTTAATTACTTTTATTTATTTATTTTTCTGATTATTGCGAGATGGCATCGAGTCAGTGAGTGACGTGGGCTTTTATATTTTTCTGATTATGATTATGATTATTATTGCGAGATGGCATCATAGTGTGCGAGCGTTCCAGAATCAGTGAGTGACGTGGGCTTTTATTTAACTATATTAAAATACTTAGTCCATTATTTAAATCTTTAAGTTGATAAAAATTCCACAAAATATTTTTTATTTGTCTACAACTAATTTAATCGGTCAGTCCAATTCTTCACTAAGCCTAAATAGAACACAAATCCAAAATTCTTTTTGGTTTTATCTAAAGTAACAAAGAATATTTGGTATTGTACGTTTAAAATACATAAAATATAAATCTTACCTATAAAATATGTCACTTACTCTTACTACTTCTCAGGAATAAACTAAAAATATCACTTCATACACTTGCCGTCGAATTTCGGAATTCTAAAATCTACGATTTAAAATCTATCGCCACATAGGCGAATAGATCGTCATTTCTGTCGCCAATTTCGCCTTTGGCAACCCTGAAATCACACTCTCATTCATTTTACTCTACCAATGAGTATTAGTAAAATACCAGAAATGGCCCGATGAGCATGGTTGAAGGAAACGCAGCCTTTTTAGTGCTTGCTCAAAATATCATTAAATATTATATTCTTTGAAAGCGATTCTTGTCAATACATGACATTAAGCAATTTATGGCTCCGACATAATTTTCGAGATTTATCGCTGTTAAGAGGGGAATATAGCTGAGCGGTTTTGTGTTCCTCCTGTCTGTCTTTCAAACCACCATAAAAAACGCTTGGTGGTTGGTTTTAAAAGGTGGAGGATATTTTTTATTGCTGTTTTCCGTCTTTTGTTCACGATTATGTCTGCAGGTCTACAGATTTTCGCGTAGACTTATCGAGTTGGTTTGAAGCCAAACTTATGGAGAAAGAATAACTTAACGAAGTTTTATTTCGACGAGATAGTTTTTGTGTAAAAAAAAATATTTTCAAATGTACAGAGGATTTCAAAAATCATTAGATAAATCTTTAGATTAGTTTTAAACGAAACGAACCATCTAAATAAATATAAATGAACGTTATATAATATTTCTAGTTTTTATTTGGCTAAAACAGTTGGCTCATACAACTGACATAGCTTTGAAAGATCATTATCTTTTTGATATTTATCTTTACTTATGTAAATTATATCATTAGATTTAAACGGTCAATTATATGCACTTTTCAAAACTGAATACACAAAAAATCTTCGATACACACACAAAAAAATTAAAACATAACTTAAAACTTGTCCACATTGTGTTTTAAAAACACAAAGAAAAAAAACCTTTCGTCCACTACAACAATACCACAAAAGACCTGCCTACTCCCCACCAACTGGGTTAAAGTCCAAGCCTTCCCTATTCATTTCTATTAAAATAATCCAGGGTTGGAGAAAAAACAGCAAAAAAAATGTCCATCCGTTTTAAAAGCGGCTTCCAAACCACCTGTCGAGGGCTGCTCTCCGCATCCATACAAACACTTGTCAGGGACAGACGACGCGTCAGACGATACGACGTTTGACATGTTCGCGACAAGAACATCAGAGGAGGTGGACGTTGCTACAAGAGCGTCCGCGTTTCGGCGGAGTGACACGTATACCTTACAGAGATGGTCTTGTCCTCCATCCTTTTGTTTTTGTGGTATAGGCTATTAAGGATTATGGAGGTGATTCGTCGATAAATCATAATCGTCTTTTTGCTTTGCTTTCTTTTAACAAATGATGATCCTACTAACTCGTGAAGTCAACTAGTTATTTTAATAAAGCTGAATTGTATAATAATTCGTTTTTCGATTAATTTAATACTTAAGACACGCTAGAAAAATAGGGGATTTAATTCCAACTTAGCATTGAACGAAAAAGAGTGAAATTGTTCTATGATAAATATTCAACCACTTCACACATTGATTTTTTTGTGTGTGTTATGTTTGTGCCTTAATTTAAAATGGAATTTCTGAATTTCTATAAATACGTCTTTATAAATTATATTGTGATTTAGTACCAACAAGCAATATAGAATGCTAATAAAAGTTACTCGGTGATCTTATGTTTAACACTAGTACATCAAAGTAATCAGCTTTTTCCTAAAAGAATTACAGTTAGGAGAAAAAAGTATGTTATAGATGGATAATTGGTTGGTCATGGAGAGAATCAAAATAAATTTTTATATAAATTAGCTCCATGGTACTTTATTGTATGAGATATTTCAATCAACATTCAAAATTGACATATATACTAACATATATTCGGTAGAGCTAATCTTTTGAAAATCTTAAACAAGTGTAAATAAAGAGAAGAAAAACACTTCTTCAAAGTGTGACTAATACCAAAGTAGTCCACCATGCAGCATCAAAAACACTGTCCATTCTGATACTAAAACAATCCAACCCCAAAATATTACTGAACTCTTTCAAAACAACTCCAGCAGCATTTCTATTCCAAAATCGTCCTCATCCCGAAATAAACCCGAAAAAGTCCTTCTCCCAAATCCCCGGGAGAACTACAGCATCCATTAATACCACCACCACCCATGTCCTCGCTTTTAAATCCACAAGTCCCGCCGAAGACCAAAGCAAATATTTTCCCGACAGGACCGACCGCTGCGTTTTAAATTAAAAGACAATTAGACTTCTCTCTCTTTGAAGCCGAAGCCCACGACTCCCATTTGATAGCGGCATTAACATCATCCCAGTCATTGTGACATCTCCGCCCACTCTGCATTTTATTGAACATCTGTGACTTTGAGATAAAGGTGGAGTAAGGCTCTGGAGTGGACTAGTCACGTATGGGATTTTGTTCGGTAGAGATGGGGAATTGGCAGTTGCTATAGAAAAGACAATCGAAGGGTTTTTTTTTTGTGAATAGAGTAGGTGAATGGTTGGTGTTCAGCCTGTTTGTGATTGGTCGAGGAAAAGTGATTTTAAGAAGTATTTTTATATTGAATCCTAAATAGTACTTTGCTACTTTTATATTTATTTGATATTGATTATAAAGCGTTCTTTAAGCTTGCAAAACATACCAATTTCTTGGTAAAGATACTAAATTTTAGGGTCCCGTACAACCTTTTTATGTAAAACACACATAGAAAATAAAACTTATCTAGTAATTCTTACCTTTATATTTATTTTGTATAAACTTTTATCAATATTTTTAAACATTTTTTTCGTTAGTATCATTTAAAAATCGATTATTCAGTACAACAATGATAAATTGTATAGATTGTTGAGCTAAATATATTGCTTTCTGAAAGTTGTTAGAATATGCTATAAGATTTTCTATTATAACGTGAATACTTTAGTAAGACAATTCAATAATGATATCAATAAATTTATATAGATTAGACCAATAGAAGAATTTCCAAGAGAGAGCTTGTAAGTACAGAAACTATAAATTTATAACTACTAATCCATTGAACTAGATCAATAAAGAACTAACATCAATCATATTTTAGTTTACTTGGTCACAATTATTTTTTGTGTTGTTTTATCAACCGCTCCATAAAAAATATCAAGCAAATAAATCCTTATTGGATAACTTGAACCATATCCCATATTAAATAAAAAGTTTCAAAACCAATAAAGGATTCAGCAGACACACCAAAGGAAAACACTGAACCATTTCAAATCGATAAAAATCATTAAAGCCAATGATCTGTATCCGTATACCATTTCCAAAACCCAACTGATTCAAATTAGACGAAACCGCATTCACCGTTGCCATCATGAAAAAAAAACATCTACAAAAGTAAGCCATCATCAATGGTCAAAATCATCAAACGCCGCATCATCCACAACCCCATTCCGTTATAATACAGAGAAAAAGCAAGAGTCATTACTATTCCCTGCACCAACCCCCCATAAAAATCATCCCGAAAACAAGCGATTTTCTCTCCATCATCTCCACAGCGTTCATTATTATTATTATTTGTTTTGATATTCCATTAGACCGTAACAGGTCTTGTTTACGGGATGATCGCTTCCCCGCCGCCATGTTTCTCTCTCCACCCCTGTGGGCATCGCGTGGCACGTGACTGTCACGAGCAAGAACAAAAGCGGACGAAATCGCTTCTTAGAACAATTGGGCACCCAAAAAATGCTCTCCATCGCTTGAAATTGTCCGGATAAGTGAAAACACCTCCCAGGCTTTTGTATGTCTTGCTGTTTGTTGCCCACAGGCCTGCTGATGGAAAAAGCTCTGAAGTAGCCGATGCCCGTTCAATGGTTGACTGCGCCGGTGGAAAATTTTTATTTTGGTTCCGATCTGGATTTGCCACCATAGCATTCCGAAGCCCACTCTGATGTTATCGGATTCCCTTTTCAATTTATTTCGAATTAAAAAAAAAATCTTCGTTTTGTTGTGAAAATGGCTCCTTCTTAGAACAATAAATAGTGTCTGTAAATGCTATTTTGATCTAAAAAAAATATGGTTTCTTCTGGTTGGTAAAACATTTAAACCCCACCTTTATTTCTATTTTATAAACAATAGTTTAAACTGAAACCACCCAAATATTTCAGGTTATCAACCTATATCAAAACGAAAACAATGAATTTGTTTCGGTGCCATTGAGAACATTAATGGTTTTTTTAATGTTAGAATAAAATTACCATGAAGAAGATGTTAGTTTGACTCTAACTTAGCAGATCTTTATTTACTTAACCAACCTAATTCAACTAAATTAATTTTTAATTTACATAAAATGAAATTGATGGAGAAGTGCTTTAATATCATTAAAGATAATTAGTAAATTGACAAAAAGGAACACACATAGTCTCTTATGCTCAGTTCTAAGAAGTTATTTATTTTATTTTTAAATATTCTTTTAATATATGCAAACCTTTTTACCGGTTGTCTTATTTATTTCTCCTATGAAAAAAAAATATTTTTCAGTAATTTTCACGGTTTTTAAAATATTCCAATAGAGAACATACATGCCAATAAAGACTAATAATTCTAATCGTATTGAATTAAAATAACAATTTCCACAAAGGATGAAAGCATATACTACTTCCATTAAAGCAAAGAGGTCGGTCCATTCACCTACAGAAACATCTTCTATTTACCTTAAAAATAAAAAATATAGAGAAAGATATTTTCTAACGTTAGGCACAATCGGAAAACAAAAGTTTCTGGACCTAGCTAAAAATCGCCCATTCAGCGAGCCTTGCATCGCTCAAGCAGTAATAGAGGTTTCTGTCTCCAGTGTCCGTCGGCACAGCCAGAGGGTTCGAATTATAATAACTCGCGCTGGCTTGGCTCGTCTGTTCGTCCTTCCGAAGGTAAAATGACCGAATCCTTAATCCCAAAAGTGGCTCGATTTGTATTTTTTTTGCTTCTCGAACCATTGGGCACGCGAGCTATTCCGATATTGGTAATTTAATGGAATAAGAGCATATCCTAGTAGATGGGTTCCGATCAAAAAGAAGTAGAGAAAATTATCGGAAGTTTTTCGGTGTTTTGCGTTTGAATTATTCAATACTGCAGTTGACTTTGTTGTTTGAGGAAGTATTTTTGCTACATGTTTGTGATGTAAATTTTTAAAATTTTATAAAGTGGCCATAACAGGATGCTGCGAACTTTTCGGTATTGGTTATACTGTTATTGAATTTTACTGCACAACATGTGGTTGAGGTTACATCTTCACACATATAATTCTACACGTTTCTGTTCTGCGCTGATATATTTGATTTTTTTTACTACAACTCAGCATCATAGATAAATATTTTATAAAATTTCAAGGGTTTCTTATGCAGAGAAGGTTGCATTTATTTTAAATTTAAATTTTAAAAATCAGTCTTTTAAATTTATCATAATAGATTAAAATGGAGTTTAACTACTAAAAATATTATTTTTCTTCTGTAAATTATAACTTCTTCTTTAAATGGAAAAAAAGTGTTTGAAGTGTAACTCGTTCTGATGAAACAAAATACATTAACTGATATCACTTAAAAATATTAGAAGAACGCAATAAAAATATTAGGAACCAAATTTTGTATAGGTTGTAATGAAATTTCGGTTAAGCTCACAGAAAAAAACTGGAAATACTATTCCGTTGAAAATGGGCATGGCAGTTTTGAACGCTAATGTAAGATTAGAAACATAACCAAAAATTGTGAAGTAACCAATTGATATAATTGACAAAAAATTGGGGGGATACTTGAATATTTAGCGTCTAAAAAAGCTTGCCAATTTTTAGCAGGAGGACAAATAACGGAATTGTACCAAATTGTAAACTTAAATAACACTGAACTCACTGTTCCTTTTTTTTTTAACCCCTCCCTTGTTTTTATTTCATTATTTACCTATATTCACCTAAAGGTTAAAAAAAAAACCTCCAAAATTCGTACACACAACTTAACTAAAAACCCGACCATCTCAAGCCAAGAGAGAGATACTTATTCAAATCTCCATTTCCCAGACGGGAATACCCTTTCCTCTCCCCCTTCAAAAAATATGAAAAAAAGAACATCCCCTCAAGGCTACAACTGTTTTTCGAGGGCACGGGAGGCACAAGATGTCATATACCTACCCTTTTTTATAGCCCTGCTTTTTGGTTATTTGGGGCTCCTTTCGCCTCCAGAGTCCATTCTGATATTTAGGAAAGGGGACACGAAGGGGAAATATGTTTTCGCTAGCCCGCGGCCACAGTTTAAAAGGGGACAGTCCGGAGTATGCAAATACGGACATTTGCAAGTTATGGCAGATAAACTGGGGACGGAAGGGGGCATCGTAAAAGGGGTGCCTGGAATGGTGTGGTCATTTCGGCGGTACCTGGCCGGAAATTGTTCGGGTTTTCATGTAGGTCATTCGCGGATGGGTTCGAATGGCTCCATTGGTGTTGTCGAGTGAAGACGTTTTTAAAGTTTTGTCATGATGTTTAGTTTTATAATATGAATGACAAGGCTAAGGTTTTAACAGTAAAGAAGTAATCATTTTTTAAAATAAGTTCCCTGATGAAAGTTAGTACAAGTCCTGATGAGAAAACTATAACCAAAATATGTATTTAATAGATTTATTGATAATGAACAACTTCGATATTTTTTTACCATTTAGTATTACCCCCTATCGTTATCGTTACTTTGATATCCTACTATAATTGATTTATTGATGGTATTGTGTAAACGTTCGATGGTATTGTGGTAATGATGGTATTGTGAATTTTTACAGAACTAAAATTAGTCAGTATTACCCAGTCATTTGTTATGAAATGATCAAATATGCCCCGATACGAATAGAAATTCCTTCCTGGATCATTGGCCTTATAATACACCAAGTGTTCCATAGCATCCCCAACACAGATGTTCTATCATTCATTCAATTGTCCTTTTGAAATGACAGGTATTAGAAATTATTCATCAATGGAAAATGCGAGTTAAGAGAAAGGATTGGGCACATTTCAGAGTGTGTGGGAGATCAATTTTTGGGGGAAAACATTATTCCTCTACTATTTGAATATCAGTCCAAACCGAAACCCCATTCATTCAAATATAGTAACTAACAAATTTATCCCTTTGAGGCATTTGGTTTAAATTTCAATATCCACTAGATTTAGTAGCTGTAATATCTACCCAGTAGTGCTAAATAATCATTAAATGATGCTGGAAGTGGAAAATGTTATCATTTTCATTAAAAAAGATGTGCTTTGAAATGTCTTATATTTTTTAATATGTATATGGTGAATTGATTACATACTATAGTATCAGTAATATACTATAGTATCAGTAAATTAATATTTTTGATCGATATTTTACAAACATTATTACATACATTGATTTTAATACAAACGAAATAACAAATAAGACATTTGAAATAATCTGGAAAATGTCTAGAAATTTTCATCCTGTCTGTCATAAAATAAGAAATTATATCTGCATAAAATATTGACAGTTTTTCCACCACAACTCACCCGAGGGTAGATTTACAGAGGGGGACATGGAGGTCATAAGCCCCCAAATTTACAGGACATCCTTTTGTTTTAATGGTAAAGGATGCTTCCTCTTCCAAAAGACACCAGAAACAAGCGCCCCCCTGGAGTCTCCCTCCAAAATCGGCTCCGACGAATCACCCAAAAAAGAACTCTCTCAAGTTCACATCCAACAAACTCGCACCGAGCGAACTACTACCGCATCTAAATCGAAAACGCTCGGGGCCATCCAGCTACCTTCTGCGATGCCTACCTTCGCCGCTACCACTACACCGTGCGCCACACCCCCGCCGCGCGTGCCACGAACAGGTTCTCCTCTCGGCTTCTGCGGGCGCGCCTGCAAAGGGTGATTAAGTGATGGGCCGAGTGTGTGTGTTCCTTTCTTTTCCTTCCGATGAGGAGGCCCTTCGGTCTTTTTTTTATTTTCTTAATGATGATGCATGTGGAAGGGAAAGTGTGCCAGACAACAGAATGGACTGGTCGTGTGGAGTCTTGTTGTTTGGAGGTCTGAGGTCAACTTTACTTGCGCAGAAAGGTATTGGTCATATTTGAGAGAATGGACAATTCCCGCGTTATTTTATTATTTTTTTATTCGATAGAGATGGTTGAAAAAAGAAATTTTGTCGCAATTTTGTTTATTTTATTCTGATGCATAATTATTGTGGTGGATGTAGACATTAACTATACGATGTGCACAACCACGTTGTTTAATTGAGCAACACACGACTTTTACAACAATTAAACACTCAACGCAGAACAGGAGCATAAATCAAAACCACGCCGACATTTTCGATCCACAGAACCCGAAACCTAAACTTTCTCCCCCGTCTTTTCACTCCATTGCCAGGTTTCAGCCAACACAGCAGAAACAGCACTTCGCCACCAGGGGGAAGACACTACATTATTTTTTTATATAATTTCAAAGTTTGACATTTAAAAAGGGCACGAAAACGGCTGCAACGTCACAAATTAGTTGTATGACGTCCGTTGGTACAAAAAACAATAGTAACAGCCATTCAAGAATATCAAGAATATTTGGACCTATATCCTTTCGGTGATTCTCGATGTTTGTTCGTATCAAATTCCATCACGAGCGTTTCGAGATCAATTCAAATTTAGATATTTTTATTTTCAAATATATAATTAAATTTTTTTTGAAACATTTAATGCTGATTTTGAAATTAGAACCGTTTGTTTTACCGAAAAAAGGCTTTATTTCAATTTTTTAAAAATACGGGAATTGTTGATTATTTTGGACAAAACTAGGGGTTTGTCATTGAGTTTTTATAAATTTTCGAAACACGTGGGCATATCTATTCGGAAAAATTCACATGGACATTCTGCCCTTATCAAGCCATATCGGCACTACTCATATGCACACAAGTAATTAGAACCGCCCCCTGGCTTAAAAGAGGATTAACCATATCTACAGAGGAATAACTGTACCTCCCCCTTTGGACCTATATCCGGTCAAAGTGCCTGTAAAAACAGGTCCAGAAGTTTTTTTTAAGATGGATGGACGTTCGTTAAGATCAATAGGGTTTCCTTTTCCTAGAAGCCTTCGCGTAAGCCATCTAAGAAAAACATCCCTTTGAGCCAATCAGGGTTTAAACACATGGTCGCTGGCTTGACCGCAGTGTGTGGTCTTCTGCTACAGAATTTTGAAGATAATCCCCACTGAGACGCAAAACCGGATAAGAAGTATCTCAGGATTCTTATATTCGTATTTTGTGCTTCCTTATTTCAACCAACAAAATGGGCTTACTCCAAATGCTAATTGCTAACTATTCTGAATTAATGTGTAAGTATGGATTCTTTTATTAAACCTTCCTGTTAAACCCGTGTTCTGCAAAAAAATACTAGCATCGGAGGTAGCGAATGGCTGGAGGCACGTGTCAACATTTAGTTTTGGACCTTCAAAAAAATTAATTAGCTTAACAAGCACGGATGTTCCAAACTTCAACCATAAGGGGAATGTCTATTCACTATTCAAATGTCAATGTCGAATATCACATCTTAAAAATAACAGAACTTCTTTTGAAAAAGATGTAAAAACAAATTAAACATAAGCCCTCCAAAATTAAAGTTCTTCGTATAAATCTAAATAACAACAATCTTGTACTTTGATACACCCAAACAGCTTCATGTAAAATCTGAATATTAAATCCATTCAGAGGCGAAGAACTTCAGGTCCGAGAAAAATTAATGGCGTCACATGATAGACGTTAGTGGAGCGTATGTTTCAAGGGAACTTCGAGATTCTCATCTTGAATAGTTAACTTTATAACGGGTGCTCACTTAACTAACTTCATAACTCCAAGAATGGGTTCGGATTAGTTCTAGCTGCGATGTAGGATCTAGTTAAGATGATACAATTTGTCAGGAGAAATTTAGGTGTCTAATTAATAGTTAGAACTATGTTTTACATAATTTGATTCAACTTTATGACAGTTTTAATTTAACCCACCTGTAAAAGGAATTATATCCACGCAATTTTGTTGATATTATGAAATTAGATTTAACTAACTCTATTCGATAATTGTTTTTATATTTTTATAGAACATTTATATTTTGAATTTGTTCAGTACTTTTAAAATTCAGTAATATTCTATAGATAATCTTCTCACTCTAATCTTTAATTTAGATAAAATGAGATGATTTTTTTTTTCACATGAGTATGAAAACACTGTGTAAATCTAACAATAGTACAATCCCACTAATCCGAGAGTCACTAATTTAATACATTTATCTCGACAAATTTCTTTTTAAGACTTCATTATTGCTCGTGTTATTCATAAAATACTATACTTAGTTACTTTGTTTACCTTTATAATGAGTAAAGAATACTTTCATTCTCTTTTTAGTTGGAATAAATTAACTTTTAAAGCGAGGGATTTCTTTATGAGCCTTATTTTACGTAAAGTAAATTCCCATTCACACACACGCGAATAAAATGAATGCTAAACCTTGACTTAGGGGTCAAACTGAGACAAAATGGCCACTTTCTCTGTTTCTCAATCTTTCTACGCCCTTGACCTCTACTACTGCAGTGGAAAAGATAGAAAAGGAGTAAAAGAGGCGAACAAATGGATAATAAAGAATTCGGCCTTTTTGCGCTGACCACATTCCTATTTTACCTATCCGTAGAGGGTAAATATCTTTCAGTTGGTCAATGGAAGAATTCGGATTCGAAAAGTCTGGAAAAATTTTTGAAAAAGCGATGGACATTGGATAACACTTTTATTGGTTGAATGAAAGGAAAAGGTATAAGGGAAAATAATCAATAGGCTAAGCGAGGCAGTGAAACAAATTTCGTATTCGAGATTTTTTTATGTTTGATGCTGATTGAATACGATTTATAGACCTTGTTTATAAAAACAATGGAATATATTTTCCTTCCTTGATACTAATTTTAAAATTTTAATTTAATTTTATTCATTTTAATTTAATGACCTAAATTGGTCTCGTAATGTTAAAAAAGAATGATAAAATAGTGGTAAATCTAGTTTTTCATTTACCGTTTAAGTTTTAGCCATTATTTTAACCTAAAATAATTTTACAAAATATAATCAAAATACATTATTTTGTAAGTGTATGCATTTGTAATATCCCCTTCATCTGAATTAGATGATATGCTTTGCAGGAAAGCAAATCAATTCTGCAACCCATGCTTAATCAAATATTATAGAATTATTCTATTCACCTCATTAATTTTTTTTATCAAAACAGCTCGGTGGAGAAAAATAAAGGGATTCTAATAAGAATTATTGTATTTTATAAAAAATAACTCCTCCTTAATTTTTTTCCTTGAAAACGAAAAACATGTTAATTGGAAATTTATGACAAAGAGAAAAAACTTTTTTTTCTCGCATTTGTTGTTGTTTATTTATCTTCTTCAGTCATTGGAAATTTTTTAATTTATAATTTTATGCATATACATGGATCTGAATTTTTAGGTTCCATCTGTGTAAGGTTTTGACTCCACTAAGTAGCTCATAATTTTTATTTTTATTTTTATTTTTTTTTTAATGTTTCCTAGTTAAACATATTATATTATTATGTGCGAAGAAAAAAATAAACCGTAAAAATAACGGTGATACAAAATTTAATTCGCTTTACCGCTTCCAAGACAAAAAAAAATCCATATTTGTTTGATGGAATTAACAAAACAAACTGAATCCACATAGTATTGTCAAGAGTAAACTACACGAAATTGTGCACTAAGTAATTTCATTAAAAAAACGTCTTGGTACAAAAAATATTCAATATTCACCCCAACAAGAATTTAACAACACATTCCTCAATCCGAAAAAATCCGATGATCGACATGGGTAAACATCCGACATCGCCTCAAATTAATCCCGACGAAATCCGAACCTCTCAAAGTGAAAACGGTCATGAGAAAAACAAACACAATCCTCATCTTCCTAGTTCTGGCTGACTCACCAGGTATTCCTCCACTCCAGCTATCCATGTCGCCATGATGAGAGCCACCCCCACGACGCGGAAGACAATCACCAAAGGAGGAGAATCACCACCGCTTATTAAACCACCCCGTGAGGCTGCATCAGATCCCCCTATCCTGTAATAATCGCACACCGTAAAAAAGGAGATGTAACGAAAGATCCCGGTCGTAGGCCCCGGGAGACAATGGACTGGAACAGGACCCGTTCCGGGTACTTGCATGGAGCGTGCCGGAAAATTGGAAGACTTGTTGATCCCTCCTTATAATTGGCCTTGCCTCAACGCGCCCGTGGGTGCGAGGGAGGCCAGTTTTGCATGCCATTTTTTCTCGCCTCGGTGCAGGGGATTATCGGGGTTTTGTTCCTTAATCTAATTTGCTTCTTCTCCTTCCGATGAATCGTCGTCGTCTTGGTTGCGAGCCGTGTGAGAGAAATTGATTTATTCGTTTTGGAGCCGCTAATAATAAAAGGGATGCTGCTGGTAATAAAGGGATTAGGATGGATACTTGGTCGCGTTTCTGTTGGGGTGGTGATGGTCTCTTTTTGGATGGTTTCGGGTTTTTTATTTGTCTCTGTCTGGTTGAATGGTTTGAGTTTTTTCAAGTTCGGGGAATTTTAGATGAGAGTCGGTGGGCTTAATGAATTAACTAAACTATGTAAAAAATATTTCTAAAACCTTTTTTGTCTTCTTTTTATTTTGATGCTTCGTAAAGCTTTTAAAAATGTGTACGTGACTATATGTTTGCTATGATCTTACACTTAAACTGATATATTAATTTTCTTCCTTCAGTGGAAAGGCTAAAAATGTAAAGAGTTAGATACTAAAGACAAGGAATGAATTAAGCTATAATTTTCAAAAAAAACCTAAGTTTTAAAAATCTCGAGGCGATTTAGAAAAAGAGCAAAAAATAATCATTAATTAAAATATTTATCATTAAATAAGGTATCATAAGTGCACGAAAACAATAAAAAATAGTATCAATAAATATTTCTAAAAGTATGAAACAGCTTATAATGGGCAAAATAACTACCAAGTAAAAAGTTGTAAAGGTTTTTCTCAAAATAAACGGTCAGTGTTGAGAATTTCTTCTTGCACTCAACAGAGCTTCATGACCAAATTTACTATTAAAAACCATTAAAGGGGAGAAAGGCAAATAAACTATTATTTTTATCTACTTAAAATTCCCGAATCCTAGCTATAAGTAGCCAGATGATGAATATATCTGGAAATATAGACTAACGCTTTTATTCGCTAAAACTCGCATATCCCATCAATGAACTGGCAAATGATAAGAGGACAGCTAAACTTTCATGGTCCCTCAGTCTTATCTCCCCGATCTCTTAGTGTGGTTTGGGAGTTTTCCCTCGCTCTCCTGTCAGGGGAAGGGTTTTATTTTGTACGCTAATTGACCACACAAAGAGACCTGGGCCATAAAAGTATAGGAGGACGCTAAATGTCAACAGCGGGCATCCCGCATCCATATGACCATACCACACTTACACCCCCCCCCTCAAAAAAAAGTCATCTCCAAACGATCCTCAGGGTAGTCCCGCCCGAAGGAAAGGCGCTCACCCACGAGCGACCGACTCGCGTCACAATAGTAATAATAATAATAATGATAATACACCGAAACCTCCTAGGGAAAAAAAAGCGAGCCAAAACCCGGCGCCGAGCCCAAGCAAGCAGAAAGAGGAGAGAGAGAAGGGAGTCAGTCGAACCATCCCATCCATCCTCTCTGGAAGAACGGCTGCCCCCGCTGCTGCCGAACAGGTTTCGCTCGCGCGCCGAGCCCCATGCCGCAAAGGCTCCGCGACCATCACCGACCGGACAGCGGTCCACTCTAGTGCGACGGATATATGTGCGTTTCGGGATACCTGGAGAGGGATTGCATCATGAAGGGTGAGTTGGACCCCCCAGCTGTAGCCCTCTTAACAATGTGCGAGTGTTTTTAAACTGTGTTCATCATTATCGGAAACTTATGCCTTTGGTTGACATTTTAGACTAGTTGTCACTGTTTACCTTCTTGTAGTTTTTTAGAGGTTTCAGAAATTTGTAGTGGGATTTTAGGATTTTTTTTACAAATAATGTCGTAATTTTTGTTGTGATGTATCAATCCCCTTGAGTATTTTTTTTTTATAAATAATATTCTTGTTGCTATTGTGATACTTTTTAAACTTTATCCTGTGGTTGGTATTTCGGACTTGTATTGATTGACTAGTGATGATCACAACTGATGTTTTATGGGGTAATCAAGTTATTCAAAAATGGTATCTTTGGCGTCTAAAGAAACCTGTCCCCTTAATATTGTTATTGTTTTAACATTTCTAACTCAATAACTTGACTTCTTAAAATTTCTTGACGGCCTCTTGAATTGGAGAAATCGAAAGAGGTATAGAATACAAAAATATTGAATGTTTTCTATATACGTACCGTATCTAACAACATTTTACCAACTTTGTTTCCGAATAACTTTGTTTACCTCTAAAAGCATTCCCTAAACCTCAATATATATTACTTATATGTTTTACTCCCCACTACTTTTGACCATTACGTGGTGCCTCGACTTCCAACTCAGCGTTTGTACTAATAAGGGGAAGAGGGGGACTCAGCGTAATCCAAACATCGAAGATATAAAGGATCACAGACATCTTCTGTAATTGTTATAATACAGTTTTATGAAAAATAATTACCTTACTAAAATGTACGGCATATTGCCTAACTTTCCTATCAAAATCAGTATGGGGTGTTTTATGATTTTCTTTTGAATAAATAAATACTTTTGAACTCCTTGAAAAATTAGAAAGCATAGCTTCCTAAATGTTTTTGTTTGTTTTATTTGTATGCATTTACTATTTGTGATTTTTATTAAAATCAACACAAGTACTTTACATTCTTGCCAATAGTTTTGGTAAAGTTGAGCCATATATTTTTACTATTGTTTTTAAATTAGATTATAATAATTTTCGTTACATCTTTCAATAATACGTACTCCATGTTTTAAATTAATTTCAATGCCATTATCTTCCTTTGCTGTTTTGTTTAAACTGAAACAAATTTTTTGTATTATTAAAATTTTTTAAATAACTACAAAAAATATGCAAAAATAAATTATTATCAATAAAAAACAGTTTTTCTCTCCTTCTGATTAGATTTGTACGCTAAGAAAAGTAACAGGTCTGAGTGCAAATCGATTTTGAAATATTTCAATTACCTATACAAAAATACCTTATTGAGATTTGTGTGAAATAGAATTTTACACAATAAAGTAGAATCATTGAGAAATGATTTAATACATTCAGTATTGGTTATAGATAAGGTTCAATGTTATAATAGATTATCTCTAGGTGCGCACAATTCCCTTTTAGTTTCATAGACATGATTTTAAGTTTTAGACAGTACTTTTAAGAATTAAATAGGAAACTTGTGTGATAAGAAGCAGGATTATCGCACAGACCTGATAAATATGTTTCAACGTATTTAAAATGGTTTTATTTTTTGGATGTTTTGAAATTTAGTCTTAACCGGAAAATTTAGATAAGCCGTAAAACATTACCGCTATAAAAATATTTCACCAACAGAATTTAACCATTACGTTCTAAATATTTTTTACGAAAAAGCTTGTCTTGACATCTTTCAGTCTATCGTTCAATTTTGTTAGAAAATAGCTTTGCTTAAATTCCTAAAATATGAAATCCTTAAAAACAGATTTTAAAGTAAAAAAAAATTATAATTCTAGATGGTATTGATAGCTGACAGAAAATTGG
Organism: Tetragnatha montana; assembly: GCA_963680715.1. Taxonomy (NCBI): domain Eukaryota; kingdom Metazoa; phylum Arthropoda; class Arachnida; order Araneae; family Tetragnathidae; genus Tetragnatha; species Tetragnatha montana. Next base: position 36,352,445 of record OY796685.1, read on the forward strand.
CAGTAATTATATTTTTAAACCTATGTATATTTTTTGAAGTTTCTAAGAAATAAGTTTCAAATTTGATTAATTCTTCGTAATTTATCACCCCATTGTATATTATCTAAGTATTTTTTAATATTTCCCTAATGTTTTGATTTGTAACATTGCTAGTTCTTACTTGTTTTTATTAACGACCCATTTGTAACCAAGTTTACAAGAAGTTAAAGTATTTGAACTTATTCTTTTAGTTTTACTTATATTCGAAAATAATAGTCTTGTAATTGTCATATTTATTTAAGAGAACATCAAAAAAATTATAAACTAATTGCAGAATTGTACAGAATTGAGTTACAAGTGATTCATAATATTTACGAAAAATATTTATATAATTTATTTGGGGAAATGTTTAAATAAGAGTGAATTTGTTGAATGCTAGCTTTAATGTTTACTTTTTTATTTGATGTCAAGTTTATTAAATTATCACATGAATCCAATCGTATGGTTTGATAACAAAATAAGTGTTTTAATTTGACGTTATTATTTCCAGTTTTCGGTTTTCCTACATTTTTTCATTCCTTAAGATCTTAATTATATCTCATACTAGGAAATTGTATGCCTTAATAATCTATGTAGGTTTAAATTTTTATCAATAACTTCTTTTAATTTGCTGTTCCTTTTTTCTAATCTTTATATTTATTTATTATACTGTCATACAGATTTAATATCGTGGTCTGTTTACATCAAAAGGCATTCCTTATGTCCCTTATCATTACTTAATTGTAACACATATTTTAAATTGTGAGCATTAAATATCTTGTTATGCGGCTTTCACAATAATTTAGTTGTAAAATTAATTTCAACTTTAAATTAATTGTGGTTTTAATTAAAATAAATTTTATCAATTTTGGAATAACAATAACACCAAAGTCTTTCCCACATAGCCTGATCGAAAGTTTCACTGAACAGAAGCAAAAAAAAAAAAAAACCACATTTACAGTATTCTTTTCGATTGGGCACTTTACAGTATTCCCACCTTATTGCAGAGTTCGTATCATTTTATAGATAAATTTCAAAATTTCTAAGTTGTTATTCATAGAAAAGGTTTTAAAATTTCATTAAATTAAATTTTGTTATAGAAAAGGTTTTTCAATTTACTGAACGCATAGACGTAACATTATATAGAATATTACATGCTACAAACTCTACTGTATGTCCAAAATGTGGGGCACCTTCTTATCTGCTTAGCATGGTAGCCAGATGTTGTGGGAAGTGTTTCTTCAGCATAGCAATGTTGTTTTACTGATAATGATACTGGACCAGAGTGGACCATGGTGTGTGGTGCATAAAGGGGTTAGGGGTTCCCTTTCCGGAAGGGGTGAGGGGATTCCGATTCGTTACACTTTCTACGCCGGATGTTTAAGAAAGCTTTAACGAAAACAGTTTCGTTAGTTTTGGATGAAAGTTTGTTTAATGACCAGTATATGACCAACACCAATACTCAACGGTAGCCAGAGGAAATAAATTAAAGTTACAAATTGTAGCGGGGAAACTATTTGCACCCTTTTCGTTATTAGCGATTGAAGTTGTCATTCATGTATTTTGTGAAATATTTAATTTTTTGGTTTTAATTTAGTTTTGCTATTTGAATCCCATATATTTATTATTTTTGAGAAACCAACTGAAATAAAAGTGTTTTCATACATGAATTATTTTTGATATAAACAGTGGACAGTAAAATTATAAATAATAATCAGCTATTGTGTCTATTGTAAAGGAAAGGCTGAATTCTAAAAAAATATTTGAGGATATCAACTCCAATTTCAAAATAAAATACTGATGATGCAGCAAATTAAATAGTAGATGTTCAGGATGCTCACAAGGAATTTGGTTTGTTCTTGAAATATACTGTTTCACTTATATTTGCTAAAGAAAATCAAATATCCTAATTCAATATGGTTTATTGTATTTTTTCATTTTAAAAATTATTTTAAATTTGATACATTGGAAAGGAAAAAGTTCATTTATCATGGAAATGTGATGCCTGATTTAGTTTTATCATTCAGTTTTTTAATTCATAAAAAAATATCTGAGGATGGAACATTTTAGTACACTGTAACCGAATCTTAAACCACGTGCAAACCTTATCGATTAAACAATTAATAGTAGATAGATGTTTAATAGATATCACGTTATCTATCAAAAATTAAATCAGTTAAATAGACAGGACTGCGAAAAGTTTAAATACGAAGATAAGATTAGTTGATAAATTTATAAAGCATAAAAGGGTTTTATCAATTATTTAAAGATAACATGAGTTCAGTAGGAATTTGTAAGAACCTGTAGAAAAGTTCACTTTCATTACACATAACTGTAAACCCCAAGAAGTTATAGCTGCTAGGCAGAGTTAAAATAGTTTAAAAAATTAAGCATGGATGAAAAATAATAATGCTTCAACACCAGTTATTTAGGTATCATCCTTAAACCATACCCTCTTCAGGAAGTTCATTCTTGCATGTCGTATGTACTAACTACCCGTGAAGTCCGCACTGAAGAGGCTTGAATAGCTTGAATTCTAATCTTTACTAATGGGGCAATGAAGTATACTACTCAAAGAAAAATTTCTGAGAATTACTTTTTCGTCCGGAAATGACTGCAAAACCACCCAGAGAGTGGTGTGTGGTTAGCGGTAAAAGATTATTTTTCCAAGAATCTATTTTTGAAACTTTAACTCATAAGTATCGTTTTTTATAACATTGACTCTATTGCATATGCCATAAAAAGTTGTTAGTGTATATTTAATTTGTTACTCTTGCTTAACATTATGTTCTATATCGATAACCCAAAAAACAACACTCTGATCTTGAAATTAATATTAAATCTTTTAAAAAGTTACGTAAAATTTTGCACTTGATTTTTTTTCCAAATGAAATGTGAGTTAAGTTTTGAAAGGATTAATTTTTGAGTGAGTTCTTTTTTTAAGGTAGATATTATTAATTTGTATTGAAAAAGAGTAAAAAATATACCAATTTATTGTAAGAATAACATTTAGGTAACGATTCCATATTTTTCACTTTTAAGTTTTATAAATTAAAAACGTTGATCTTGTTATTATTTCTGCAAAAATGTTTGTGCTTTAAAATGATCCACAAAACTTTTATATTAAAATTAAATTTTATTTCTTAAATTATACTTTATATTTAACTTTTAATGGATGCATTGATACCCTATAAAAGCAAAAATAATTCATTCAATGAAACTTAAACGCTAATCTACTATTTATTAATTTATTTACCGAAATAATGTTTATTCAACTTTTTATGTAACAAAAAAAAAGTAAAATTTATAAAAAATGTGACATACGAAATAAAATTATCACTTTATAACTCAAATTATATTTTCGTATAAAAAATCAATTCACAATACAAATCTAATTTTCGGTATCATAAAAGGAAAACCAATTTAAAAGAAAAACACCCGTTTTTATTAAGTCAAACCATCTGACATTCATTTTCCTTCCGTTTTGTTTCTAACAGTTCCCTCACACCACTTCCCAACACCCCCTCTTCCCGAATAAACAAAAGACCAAAGTCACCACTTTTTCATTGAATAAACATCGTACTTGAAAAGGGGGGGAAGACTCCCCTCCCCAAGGTCGTATGTTAATGAGCTCTATGTTAAAATGAGCCCTACGTTGCCGAGCTAATGGCTGTTAAGGAAGACTAGGACTTTATCACCCCCTCTTCATTGGGGGTCTGGCGCAAATTAAATTTTAAGTACGTGTTTTCTGAACACTGGATTAAAAACGGAATTAGTTTTGAGGAGGGTTCGCTTTATTTAATCGCTCCGCAATTAGTTAATTGCCTTTTGTCTTTCTTTTTTCAATTAAGTCTTTTTCTTTTTTGGTTGTGTGGTCTGTGGAGAAAATAAAATGAGGTAGTGATGCATACTAATACAGAGGAAGATGTCATTCTTTGTGTTTTTCTTTTTTGTTTGAGCATTCGCTGCTCCTCTCGGTTAATTAAGTGTTTGGGTTTCTTTTAATTTGTTTTACGTGGTTTTTAATTGAAACAGGGTTATTTTAAACTGTAATTACAAAAAAAAAACTTAATTGCTAGTATTAAGTGTTTTATGAGAATTGTTTAAATGTGTGGTGAGGAAATGACTTGTTTTGAGCAAATTCACTCAATTAGAGTATAAAGTGATAATTATTTGCTAAGTAATTTTACTTTGTATTTACCTCTTCTTTAGAAATAGTTTTATAATGTTTTCAATGCTACAATTTTATGTGTACTACAGCATTTTCAATAGAAAATTAATTTTTATTTAACCAGTTATTTTCACAATTATATATTTTTTAATTTTATTAACAAGTTCTTAATTAAAATTCTAAATTAATTTTGACATAAGTATGTATTATTGACAAAACAGTTTACGTTTTCAAATTTATTGATTTGTTTTAATGAGTTAATTTTATTCCCTCCACACATAAACTAATTTTAAATTTTGCAATTTTCAAAAAGGCCTTCTTACTCTGTTCACCCCCTGTATTTAAAAGACCTCTAGAAGCTCTCCATTGAAAGAATACTATGTCTTAGATGTTAAATTAGGACCATTTTGACATGTTTAAAATAATCATACCACATTGATTATAATATTCTATTCATGAATGTTATATCGGTTTTAAAAACTAATTGAGACTTTTATTGATGATTATTTTCGCCTCAACCCACAGTTAAAATTGGAAGTATCGAGATACGCAATAGTTATTGCATTAGTTTTTGAACCTAGTAAAAAATATTTTGAACCTATAAAACTTATTTTTACAATCTCCTAAAAAAAGAAAACTATCCTCATTTAAAAAAAAAAACAAGGTATAAACTTAAATCACGTAATTTAAATCTAAATAAAGTTCAGGTAAACAACTATAAACTATCCAAGTTATCAACCCCACAGCACTTTATTCAACCAGCAAAACTTTATTTTTTACTCACTACTGCATACACCTGCCGCTTTACCATTGCTACATCCAAAGATCTCCAGTTCACCACAACGACGTTACACTTTCGGCAGCAAAACCCACCTCACACCACTGCCTGGCAGCGAAAACAACATTAACTATCAATTACACAACACCGAAATCCCCGATGTCATATCAATTGAACCGTCCATCACCCTCAACTTCACCCCACACCCATACATATACGAACCAGGAAAAAACCTCTCCTAAGTTCACTGATCCTTAAAAAACCCACCCTCATTAAACTCATTGGTCTTCGGCCAATGATTCCCATCCGACTAATGGGTCCATCATCAATGAATACCAAGAGGAGGAAGAAGAAGCTTCCCGACCTCTCAACGTGAAGCCATCCCGGTAGCATCCCAATTTATGAAGCGGTCACGGCTGCCCAGGGAGTTTCGGAATCGAATACTTATGAATGACCCCCTGCGTCCCTCATTTGCATTGCAAATGAGCAAGAGAGGTACAAACACACACACACACACACATACAAACACACACCGTGAACTCTGCCTTCACCCCTTTCGTTCACTTTTTGGTGACGTAGTAGTTGGGGGGGAGGTTGGGGATGGATGCGGGAGAGGAGGGGTTGGAGGGATGGAAGGGGAGATTTCTGGGGGTGAAGGGGGTTTAAGGGGGAGGGGGTTTGGTTGAGCTTATATTGAATTTTGTTTAGTTGAGTCTGATGAGAGGCAACTATCATCAATGTAAATAAAAACCAAATACATTTTGCTCTTGCTTCGATTTTTTATACATAGCTATTTTGTCAGATTCTCTCTTGGAATATTTTCTCTTCAGACTAGCTTTTCACTTTCATTGTTTTGGATCACTCATAAAGATAAAACAATTTTGAAATGCTTAATGTGGCCTTTAGATAATTAAATATAAACTTTACTTAACAACTCATGAAATGGATCATAAGGCTCATATTGAAATAGTGAATGAATAAGAAAGTCGTGTGATTTTAAAATGGAGGAATTTTACTAAAATCCTGCGTAGTTTTATCTGTTTAATCTGTTTTATTTAAATTTTATCTTGTAAACAAAACACCCTTTCGAAGCTTAAAAGAGCTATTCGGCTTAAATTCTGAACGTAATGAAAGTTTGATAAAATTATGTAAAAAGTTTTTTTATTCCTATTTTTGTTTTCCTGTCCTCGGAAAAAATACCCATAAGATTCGAATTCCACAAAAATACCACATTACACACACTCATACCAAAAAAACTTCTTCAATACAATGAAACATAACCAAACATCCACAAATTACTCCTCACCACCACAAAACTCCCCCTCACTCCCCAATGCATTGTTTTTACACCCCAACCCCTCAAAAAAAAATCCCCCGCCCGCATAAATCGCCTCGAAACCAACCACCCCAAAACGACCAAAACAAGGCATCACCCTGCATCCAAACGACTCTCGTTAATTCGAATCGTTTGTGGAGAGAGGGGGGCTCTCTACACCCACAATAGAAGCCCCCTCCCTCACTTCCTAAATCTGGTAAGAGAGAGGAGATAGATAACTGCGACTCGGAGATGATTAGCTTTGCTGATACTGATGAGTTGGAGCTCTGTGTCCTCTTTCTGTGTCGGCCCGCCAACGCCCCCTTTTGGTCCTACTTTCTGAGGAAGGCTCGAGTTGGTAAAAGTGGTGTAGGTTTTAAAAAGCGGGGGTTGGGTAGATAGTGCGGAAGCTTAAAGCAAATCATTGTAATTGTAGTTGAAGTTAATAAAAATATATTAACCAGGAATCTAAAAGTTGTTTTTAGATAAATCAAAATTTAACTCGAACCAACTTACAGAAAATAATTAATGTTATGTACTGAAATGTTTAATATTTAAATTCACTATTTATTGATACTTTGTTGGCAACATGGCAACATTTAATTTATTATCATATTACAACACAAAATCCTTCCTAAAAATTTATTCTTAATAATTTCTTCTTTTCTTTAAATTAGAGAAGCGAATAAATAATAAACTATGTATTTTCATACAGTGCTTTAGTGCATAAGTGCTTCTGTTTAAGATTAAAAAACGCTTGCAAGCGTCAGAAAGGTAGTAGTACATGAAAACAGGTAAAGAAATTCTTAAATATAGGTACTTGAAATTTTTAAATCTTTCGATTGTAAATAAAATAGTACGCAAATTCTCTAATGTCACAGGAAACTGTTTTCAGAGTAAGTATCGGGGTTTTTAATTACATTAATGTTTCCTACGTTCTGTATAAGGACCATTTGTATTTCCATTCATTAAATAAGTTTCCATTTCAATAAAAAATATACTCTCTTTTTGTTTCTAAAAACGTTAATTTAGAAGAGACTAATTCTGGGGTTAGTAGGTGCTGAAACTATGACCTAATTATTTGACTTTTATAATTGATATTAGTTATAACTAAATTAAAAGAGATTGTAAGATAGTGGCAAGAGTACTTTTAAAGTAATAGAAAATTATTTAAAGTAATATGATGTCACAAAAGTTATTTTTGCCTTAAAAAGCAAAGTACCTAAACTTTGTATTGATGTTTTCTAATGCTATTTTATTAAAAGATAATTCAATACAGCAAAATTAATAAGGTTAAATTTGGTTACTGCAGTTGGTTTTTTATTCACCAAATTATACCTATTGAAGTTTGGTTAAAAATATACCTGATAAGTATTCTTAGGTAACAAATGCAAAATAAGTATTCTGACTAAAACAAAATATGCAAACTAAGGCAAAAAAATGCAAACTAATTAATTTGAAAACAACACAAAATTAATACGTAAAAGATTCTCTAACACAAATTCTCATTTGGTACTCTCAGTTTTTACCCTTCAATTTTTACCCATGGAAGTTAATCGTTAAAAATAAGCATATCCTCGAATGCTTCTCCCGTGGATTGCGACCTACAAATAAGATCCCTCTTTTTTTTGCGCACGTCCCCCTACGCAGGAGCATGGCGGGCGGAGACAAAAGGGTTAATTACTCGGTTAACAGCTCGTGAAATCGTCCAGTCAATCTGTTCTTCTTCCCCGCTTTTCGCCAATTAATGGAACGGTTTCACAATGCCTTCTTCCGAAACCTCCGGACAGACATTTTCGAAGCCAAGCCCATGAGTTTCGGGCGCGAAATTTTATTATTCGGCGTTTCCCCGGAAACAATGGAGGGATGAATTAATGAGACCATAGTCGTTCTGCATGGAGTGTCGGAATTGTCATTTGTTATCGCGAATAATTTACACGCAAAAATCGTCCTTTCTCGGCCGGAATGGATTTCGTAAACGGTTCTGGATTGATGGCTGATGTCCCCCCTCTTTTAGAACGGGGACTGTGAATTTTCTTTTAATCAAAATTTTTATCGCTGTGAAATCTGCGATGGTCTTGTCGTTTTTAAAATGGGTACTTGGCCGTTTGACTTTCTACTTAAATTGCAGGTTTACTATCGTTATCATATGCCATGTTTTGAATTCTGAGTGAGTTCTTGTAAACGGAAGGTTAGAAAAGAATGTAAATAATCTAATAAACATCAATAATATTTTTTACTTCAAACACCAAAACTTATGCAATTCTTTAAAAATAATGAGGTAAAGATGATGATTGATAGTACTTGACTTGTACTTTCTAAGGTGACTACGAGTTTTCTATATCAACCATTACTTCACTTAGAATCAATATGGGTTATGCTTGGAACTTAAGACTTGCTTTAATTTCTTTAGCTTTTGTAAACAAGACAACGACGACGACCAGGTATCTATCAAAAATTCACTCATTTTGCTCCATTTACCTCAATTCCATTCTACTTGTACTCTTCTATTCCTTGGTGTAGAGCGTCAAACGCGATGAAATATGTCACGTATAGTTAGGCACTGTACTTAATTCCATGTCTTTAGCCTGTGTACACTTTATAAAAACTGTTAATTTAAGAAATAAATCCAGTCAGCAATGCTTCCAGATAAATCCAGTAACTTGTGTAGGGAAATCTTGTTATATTGATACGATACAGACTTCATAGTAAGAATACACAGATTCCAAGAAAATCTGTTGCATATATTGAAGGCCCGTAGCAATATAACAGATGATTTCCTTGTCCAAGTTACAGGGGTTATCTGGTAGCATAGCTGATAGGATTTGTTTAAGTTTTTTAGAGTAGTCAAGTCGCTTTATGTTGAAAAATGGGGGTTTGTGGGCAACTTTTGGCAGAAGCTTAGTGAGTGGTATCATTTGATTCGTAATGATGTCTACATAAACGTGGTACATTAAGATTATAATGAGTGTCTAGTGTAATCTAGTGTGTTACTCATTGAGCTCTAATCTTAATATCATTTCAATCTCCCTTTGCCTTGGTTTGGAGTCCTGCTGACCGCAGTCTTTCTCTTGCAGCTGAAGCCGAGCTCCTGCAGGACACCCTGACATGCGGCTCCTGCCAGAAGGTCTTCGTCCTCTCCGAGATCGTCAAGTTCATCCAGCACAAGGTGCACAGCTGCAACAAGGAGAACATCCTGCTGGAGGATGGGGACGCCGAAGACCGCGAGGACCCCGCGCCCCTCGTGGCCGCGGGGGCCCCTTCCATCTCGGCCCCCATCTGCAACCGCAAGGGCCCTCTCCAGAACCACCGGAACCGAACCGCCACCCCTGGCCGGTTCGAACCGGACCAGGGCGCCGAGGCGGCTTTCTTCGGGGGCGCTAATAAGAAGGACTTGGAGGACGTCAAGAAGCTGGCGAAGGAGATTCCTGTCATCAAGCAGGAGGTGAAGGATCCGGCGCTACGATGTAGTCCGAAGATCATGGTCAACGCTTACACGAATACTATCATTACTGGTGAGTACCCCATCCTTTGTATGACACCCAGGTGGCGCAGGAACGATTCGTATGCATAACAATATTGGCCAACATCGTAAATATCCATACATGTCGACCATTTTGTAAAATTTTTAGTAATTCAATCCTTTCAGTCGAGACCACCCTAAATTCTCCATAGCACTCTATACAAATCTCGAGTTAAAGAGTTAAACCACATTCTACATAACACCATTTTTGGTCATGGCGCAGTTTACCATGGATCCAGATCATTTGGAGGCTTTCTCTCCCCTTCAGACACATAGCAAAATTGTGGAGGAAGAGACAGATTGCGGCGCCGTCCATCATCTGAAACTCCAATCGGACAACTGTCATTCATGGACCACAATTTCTCAGGAGCCCCCCCCCTTTGCCTTAATTAATGTGTACGCTTTTGCGGATCGAGCTTGGAAATTCAAAGTGGCATTAGTAACAACAAATAAATTTGTAGTAGAAATTAATTTTTTGATAACTAATATCGGAAAGGGTCATTTTGACCGAGGCCAATATTGACAGAACGATACTGTGTGGTGTTCTTGTGCTGCCTGGAAAACTTTATTCATTAAGTAGTTTTCATTGCCTATATAGATTTGCCAGATTTTAAATTAATGGAAATATTATAGAGATCTTTCATCGCACTAAGAACTCTTGTCCACACAAATAAGTACCGACCATTGAGTACAATGGGGACAAAAAGGGAAATATAACGGTGTGGTTTTACGCCGGAATTGTTGAATGTTGGGAATGGAGATGTTGTATTGGTATAAGCTTGGCTTAGAAAACTCTATTACCGTGACAACCTGCCACATTTTATAGTTTATTTTTGTGGTTATAAATGTAACAAAGGAAACCTTTAAATAAATCTTCTGATCCATTCTGCATGGCAGCTATCGCTGTGGTTTTTTATAACTTAAATAGTTATTGCAACAAACAAATACTCATTCATGTTATATAAAAATTTAATTGGGTTATTTTTTATCAGAATTGTAATTGAAAAACAATATAAAATTCCCAGAATTTACCTCATAGTGATTGAGGATGATCGATAGAAGTAAGGTTAAGGGGACTTTTTAAAAAAAATTTCGTCTTTTTTTATAAAGTTCCATTTAAAGACGAATCTTAAATTTAAAATAGCTGAAAAGAGCATAAAAACGAAACAAGAAATTTTATTTCAACCTTTTTGAAATAAAAGGAAGGTGTACCTACTACTACAATAATTATATTTATACATTGTTACTTTCCCCTTGAAATTCAACAGGCATTACCTTAAAATAGTTAAATCCATTCTCGCCTCTTGTTCTCACAAAAAAATAAAACCAACAATATTTGCGCGACCACAAAACAATCATTTTTGTAATTTCGGCTAAAGAATTCCTTCAGCAGAATGAGAAGAAAATAATAAATGGGATTAGGTCTCGGTAATTCTTTTGAAAAGAAAGAAAAGAGTGTGACAAAAATTTTAAAAAAGTAGCTGAAGCTAGCAGAAAGATTTTGTGAAAGGGAAACTTATTTTTTTTTACGAAATATCATGTATCCATTTAAAATTGCGTCTCTTTTAATCCATTTTCGAAGGTCCTTTGTGTTGGAGAAGTTTTTAGGATTGAGCAAATGTTGAACTTTGATTTTGATATGCTCTGAAGTCCCAGAACAATTCGTCATTTTTTGACAATGTAACTCGATTTTTGAACCGTTCGGTGAATTTGAATTTTTCACACCCGAAGTTATTGTTCTTTTTATCCCAAGACGCATAAAAAGGCGGTTTGGAGAAATGTGAATATTTTAAAACGTCGGGGAAGTTTTTATCCCATTATTTAGTTTTGATTGACAGTAAAAGCGACAACTTTGCTTTTTGAATCTTTTTGATACACAGTATATCAAACAGTTCTATAATTTGTTTTGGACCCACTGGAAACTGAGGATCAAAATATTCTTACAGATTTCACAGGACTTTTTTGTTTTTCATACCAATAGCAATAGTAAAAAGGAATCAATTGAAGCTACTCTTATTTTACTAATACAATAAAAAAAAATATACATCAGTAATATTTTTCTACAACTGTCTACAAAATCTTTCTCAATTCCACATTAAATTTCAATTGAACTCTTATATACAATCCAATCCAATATGCTCAAAAACCCTTAATATAATCAACAAAATCTCATCTAAAAATTAATTTAATACATTCACCCCCTTTTTGGAAAAAAAATAAACCAACGATGAGTTCCAATATAAATTAAAACAGCATTTTATTTCCTACAACTGTTATAAATTCTTAAGTAAACCCGAAATAAATTTCTTTTGAACATTGCCCACAACAAACCTGCTTAAAAATCCTCAGCCAAATCATCAAAATCTTCTCAAAAATTAATTTCACACATTCACCTCCTTCTAAAAAAAATCGAATTCCGATCTAAAATTACTCCATAAATCAACGGGGCACAATATTGAACTGAACAACCCTTTCAACAAAACACCAAATCGACATTAATACACATTCATCGAACGAATTCCCCGATATTACGACATCTCTTCACAATTAATCCTCACTGCTCCATACACAAGAAACAAGAGTTGGCGAAACTTTTTCTCCAAATCCCCGCCAAGATTTATCGCTCCCCAGGAATCCTCCCACCTCGAGATGGTCCCTTTTTTCCCCCGCTCAAATCTCCATGTTATTAAAACTATCCGTCGGAACGGACGCGTGCGGCAGGGAAAGTAACGCGCGCGTTCGTCGAGAGGCTTCCTTAATGGCACCTCATAAATATTAGTGGCACTTTATTTTCTGGTCTCTGACACCGTGCTTTCTCGGCAGGGCCTTAATGTTGCAATGAGATATATGAACGCCGAGAAGGAGATCACTTTGAATTAAATCGGAAGGGACCTCCGTATTTTTTGGCATGCAGGGGATCCTGATTATGGGGGCTTTTTGCTTGCTGGGAGTTTTTTGAGATGGTGATGGACAGCCTTGTTTCTTGGGGGGCTTTCAGGGTCTGATATAATCGAGGTCGGGCTAAAAAGAAGGGTGGGTGAAATTTCCGTTCCTATAGCCAATGCGTCAGATTTAAGCGTATCCCACGAATAAAACAATATTGGAGAGCTTAAAGTTCTTTATAGTCTTGATTTGTCTCACTATCAAATATATCCGTAGTTATAGTACAAGTATGATAGTAGAGATTTTAAAGAAAAAGTACAGTACTTAAGTGAAACTTGGCAACCTATATGTAAGCTTTAAAACCATTATAGTAGTATATTATCCATCTATAAGTTAATACTTACAACTAAACATTAATTCTTGATAATATATTAATAATTAAAAAATAATTTTTAGGTAAAATGTTTTTAGCCAAACAACTTCCTCCCATATTACCAATAACACTATTAATATTAACTAGCTGTTACGACCCGGCAAAGCCGGGTCTTACAGCTAGGCTAGCCTTTTATGCGAGCTTCGCTCGTTACTACTTCAAGTTCCTATTAATTATACATTAAATAAGAAGTTTAACTTTAATAATTTATTATTGTTGAATTAGAAACCAACTTCCCTAAAAGTAACTTTTTAACCTTTATTAAGTAAACCAACTTTCTTGAAAGATATTTATTTAAAAGCTATTATATTATTTTAAAATTTTAATTACTTTTATTTATTTATTTTTCTGATTATTGCGAGATGGCATCGAGTCAGTGAGTGACGTGGGCTTTTATATTTTTCTGATGATTATGATTATTATTGCGAGATGGCATCATAGTGTGCGAGCGTTCCAGAATCAGTCAGTGAGTCAGTGAGTGACGTGGGCTTTTATATGAGAGATGTAAGATAATATTTTCCACTAGCTCATTGAAATATGTTAAAACCTTTCAGTATCAAATAAAGGAATATAATTTTATGAAACAGCAATTATATTTGCTTTTTATCATATGCCTTTTTTTCTAAATTTACATAAAAAAAAATTAAAAATTACATTAAAAATTTACATTAAAAGAAAACCTAATGCTTCAATTTTATTAAATTTGAGATTAAATTTTAATGCAGCTCATTATTCCTGAAAATGAATGCATGAATATTATTTTTATTACCATATTTTTTTATTTGTCTTTCAATGTTTTGAATAGTCCTAAAATACCTATTCCCCTTATAACTTTACACACAAATTTAAGAAAGGCAAAACTAATCAACGACACAAACAAAACCCAATCGACATCCCTTGAGAATACCCCAATCCAAAAGACGCCCAACAAGACCTCCTCAAGTCAATAGACGTCTTCCTAAATAAGACACACAGCGGCTACGAGTGTCAGAGCAGTGTGATTTACTCGCAGTAGGTCCTATTTGGCAACTTTTACCTCTGATCTCAACTGACCTGCGGGAATAAATATCTCAGACCTGACAGCTGACTTCGTGTGAGGGCTTTTCTGTTGTTTTCTTGCCCCGGTGCCTTCCAACAATGACAACGACGAAGGCCGGTCCGGTCCCTATGGGCGGAAATGCTTGTAATTCATGCAGAGAGGAATAACTTATATGCCGTAGCGGTAGAGGCCGGCTTTTTTTTCCGTAGTAATTGAGATGATTTTCCAAGTCATCAGTTTATGACTCGCTCATTGTCTGGGTATCAAGAGGCACTGAGATGTGGGGCTCTATTGGAAGAATTCTATTCGAGAAAGTGGAATTTGTTTTTTAAGTCACTAAACTTAAATTTGAAAAAGTATGTAATAAAATATATATATATATATGGATCTCTTACCCCCTGTACCCCTTGAATATACCTAACTATGGTATCAGGTTGACTGTAACAAAGTAGTAAACAAAATCTAAAAATGATTTTTTAATCAAAACCAATTAATTGAGTAAATTAAAATTTAATAATTTAATTTTAAAATAGAAATTTGTAATAATGGAGGAGGAAAAGAAGCTTTGATTAGTTGGAATTATAATATCATTATAAGTGTATAAGTAAATAAACATGAAATTTCTATAAGGACAAAAGAACCTCATGATAATTTTAATTACAATTCCTAATTATAATACACCACTCAGTATATGATGAAAAGAACTTTACCTGTTATGGAAAAACTGAAAGTTGAGCATAAATTTATTATTTACAGATAGAAAGACAAATTTAATTCATTTTAAAATGATGGGATTTTTTATGTAAAGAAAATTCTAACTAACTTAATGAATGAATAAAATAGGTTTCTAAAATAAAAGGTACATGTACCCCACACATGTGAAATAAATTATTCAATGAAAAATAAAATTAATGTAGAGCGATTTAAAAATAAAGCCTGCTCACATGCGGCGCTAAAGCTAATTAATTTGATTGTAACCAGGTGTAATTTAAAATAGGCAATAAAGTGTTATTACTAAGAGCAAAAATAAGTATTCACTTACAAGACTAAATAGTAGTTTTCCCCTTTTATAGTTCAATAGGTGCAACATCTATCTAAATTAAAATATCTATACACCGTTGTTTGATGTATTATGTTTTCAAAAGATATCTCAAAGGCCCTTTGTTATGATGGCATTTATGAAAGGAATGTGAAAACAAACACCTTAATAGAAACCCTATAGAGTGTCTTATGTTCCCAACCTTGACTCGCCAAACACATTTGTCCTTCCTTTCCACACAAAACTGCAAAAACAAGCCATTTCAACAAATGAATCAGCTCGACTCCCAATCTAATGGTAGGTTGGACCTAATAGTGACAGACCCGTTTCTTAGAGATCCCTTCCTTTTCTTATGGAAATGAAGCAACAGTCACTCGCGGGACAAGGTGTGATGCCATCGGCGTTTCGTTAAAAGCTACAGGTTGATCATCTAATGGCACACACACCTTTTTTCCCTTCTCTCATCATCCTCCTCACATATAATTAGTTTAAAATAGGTTCCCGCATTAAGGGAAACTTCCTCCCCAGTACCATTAGGTTTCTTTCCTATTCCTAATTAATACTCGTAACGAAGGGAACGAAACAAAAAGGAACCGCCGCCATCTTCTTTAAATCGATTACGATGAAAATCTGAATCAGTTGTCGACATCGGCGCTACAACCGAGCAACAATACGACTGCAGGGGCGTCGCCGCCGGTAGGAATTTCAGCCCCGAACTTAATCATTTTATCATTAGCGGAGTAGGGCTGTTGTTGTTTTTGCTGCTTTTGTCGAAGGCTTCTCATAACAAGCAACAGAGCAAAATCTCTCCCCACGTAAGAGAGAGGGGCTCGGACCGGTGTAGCGCCTTGTGTTGCGCTAATCCTCTTAAAAGTTACCTCTCTTGTAATGTCTTTCTGAAAAACAAGTCGCATTTCCCTCGTTTCGCCTTTTCCTTAATTATTTTAATGATGCTTCTCTCGCTCGCCAACAACAAACAAGTTTAGTGGCGATGCCCGGACTGTCATTACAATGGCATTACCGGTGTTTTAATCACGCGCGGCCCTACCTTTAATACGGCCTTTGAGTCGGGGCGAACGTGCGAATAAGGAGAAAATCTTTTGATCCGCGCGCTCATAATTATTGTAAGAATGGACCTAAATATTTTCCTAAAACATCGCTTCAACACGTAAACAGATTAAAATTCTTGCGCCAACTTTTGTGCTTGCTAAAAATCCCGCTTTGTTTCCTTGCGAAGGGGGGAAATGGAGGGATGGATCTCTTGCATTTCCTCTCCTCTCTCCTCCTTTTTTCTTCCCACTTTGTACTAAGACTCCTTTAAATTCAAAAGTACGAAGACTTTAATGCTCGTGTGTTAGATCAAAAGCAATTAAACTTGCCATTCATTCTGCAGTTCTATTATTATTTTCAGATATATTTTAATTAATTAATTAATATACCTACTCTAAATATGAATTTTCAGCTGTTCTAATAAGATGCGTTTTTTTGAAGCATTTTAAATGCCTTGAATTTTAACTGCGCTTTTGTTATTAGTAAGAGTGTCTGAGAATTGAAGACGATTCAACAAACTTAAGTACCCTTTTTATGTTTATTATGTTGTACTTTTCACTGACGTAAATTAAATAATATTTTATAGTGAGCAACTGTTCAGAATAAGGAATATTTTAAAACTTTTTGTTTTATTTTTAATTCTTGAAACCATTTATTTTTCTTGGTTTGAAAATTACGAAACATTTTTTCAAAAGTAATCTTTCCATCAGGAATTTCATTTATACATAAAACCTCTCACTCGCTAAATATAACAGAACCTATAGTATTCCCTTAATACTTCCATATTATCAAAATATCTGTATGATCAAACTACAGTGCTACTTGTGTAATTCAAAGGTAAACATTGAACAGAACCAAAAATTAGTCAAAATCTTAAATTAAAAGTCAAAACTGGTTTAATAGGAAGTTCAAGGGTCCCCCAAAAAATCCAAATTGCAGTCATCCAATATTATCTCACCAATATATGTCTTCTTACGTCTTTTCATGAATACCTCATTTGTAGAAACCCTCAAAACTAACTAAAAAGTAAATATTACCATGCCAGTTCCACCTCCTACCTCATTTTCCCCGCGTGAAAGAAAACTAAAAAAAAAAAAAGAAGTGACGATACATAAATGCTACTTTAGATTTACACTTCCCAGTCAAACCGATCACTTGAAAACTGCATTTCTCCTCAAATCAAATTCCGTCCATCACCGACCACATTAGCCAAATCGGGCGGAAAGGTCAGCCCGCTCTTGCATGCCCCAGACACGATTTGCTCTTCTTCCCTCCTCTAGCTTGAGAAAAGGGAGAGAAACTACCTGATAAAATTTCGATATATAGAGATACATAGAGCAAAAAACATTCGAGAGGGAGAGGGAAAACTCGGTCGTATCTATCCATCTATCGAGTCTGGTTTTAAGGGGGGAGGCATAAAATCTGTCAGAAATTGTTTTTGTAGCCGAAAATCTCCCTGGGTGAAGAACGCAACACGTGTTCTTCTGAGTTGGGAGAGATTCGGGGGCCTTTTCAGAGAAAAATCCTTCGGGTGTGTGTGAAGGGGACAGTGTAAATAAAAAGCGTGGGAGTTGGTCTTCTTTTCTTTTGTGATTTTCCTTTCGATGGTTTGGGAATCAATATGGAGGACGTTTTGGGAGGTGTATTTTACTGTGTGAAGTTTTTTTTAAAGAAGATTCTCTTGTTTTGAAGTTTTCCATCTTATGAAAAAAGACTCTCATCAAGCTTTTTGAAAGTAAAAATGCAAAAAAGCGAAACTAACTTTGAAATATCTCCTATAGCAATTTTTAGGAAATCATAATTTGGCAAAAACCTATTACATCAATAAAAGTTTTCTTCGCCTTAGGGTCTAAAAACCTAATTTTTTGACCCTATATACACTATACTCATTGTAATTGGATAAGTTAAAATTTTACAGTGAGAATTCATGATTCCCTTTTTCTTTTTTTTTAAACAATATGCTAATTTAAGAGGACAGTTAGCTTTATCCATGGGAATTTTAGTAAAAAACTTGATATTTAAAAAAAAATATATGTATTTAAGATTTTTCTTCTTAGCCTAGTGGTCAGAGCATCTGACTGCGGGGCCGTACGTCTGGGGTTCGAGTCCCCGTTTGGCATGGATGTTAGTTTCTATCCTTGTGTGTGATGAATGAATGTGTGGCCCCCTGTAAAAAGGGGTTGTGAATGTGTGTGTGGCGTGGGCAACAGTACTTCACCTCCGTGGCTTCGGCCCACAGGTGCCCACTGGGTAACGCAAAGTAAGTACTGCTTCGGCATAACCATTACCTGCCATCATTAGAGAAAAAAAAAAACTTTATAGAAATATATAGTAGATTTTCTTTAAATTTCAATTACATAAATTATATGAGAATATATTTTACGTTACAAAGTAATAAGTAAAGGAATAGTAATAAAATCAGTATTCTATTATCTATTCATATAATTTGTTCTTTGGAAATAAAGATGCCATTTCTCTCCACCCATTTGATATGTCTTTTTTTTTCTTTCTCTTTACGGTATAATAATATTTAAATATTTTAGACTTCCCATAAACAAATTGACACCCGTGGTCTTCAATATTGTTTCATACTATGATTTTGATTGATTAATAGAAAATAGAAGAGCCACACACACGAAACATCAAAAGCCCAGAACCTCACTATAAACATCCCCCATCAAACGCCACGTGTAAGCCATCGATTTCTTTTGACCGATTTAAGCAATATTTTTTTTCTCTAAAGACACCATCCGCTAAAAACGCACATAAAAGACCCAGTTTCCTTTTCAAAAAATAGAAAAAAAAAACTTTTGAAAAGCCGTCTCCCACTGCGCTTAATTTTAAATTCCCGATGTTCCGCCTCGCGATTACTTGACCGGAAGTTCCCGCTACACCACCCCTGAAATCGATTCTAAAACACCCCTCTACCTCAAGTGCCTCATCCCCCCCTGTCTTTTTTTTTAAAAAGAAGACTTATAGCAGTATCATGTGTTGAGAACTTTGAAGTCCCCTGTTGTTAGTTGGAAATTTATCTCATTCGCATCCGTTTGAGAGGAAAAAAAAAGGAGAGGGAGAGGAGTGCGATGGGAGTTGTGTTGTTTTCTTACTGATGCGTTATCTTTGGGTCTGAATTTGTGTTTTTTAAAGGAGGTTTTTGGTTAGAATTTTGGGCTAAAATTGTAAATGGAGTTGTTTTAAAAAGTTTGGCGTTTAAACCCTTTAAAGGCACTAAATTTTAAAGTTAGTAAAAGTAAAGCATATTTTTTTCACTTAATTCTATCAAAATATTAAGAGATTGCAATGTTATTTTAAATTTTGAAATAATTTTTTTAAAAAACAATTCCTGGTAATATCAGAACATGAGGAATTTAAACCTTAGAATAAGAGTATTTAATACTCATTGTTTTAATACTTTGATTAATTCAAAGAGTGAAGTTATAAAATATCCACGAGAAAAAAACAAAAAATTGAGATGAAGTGTAATTTTTTTTTTGGAAATTTTTTTTTCGACCTTCCAATAAACAATTGCAGGAAACATTTTGCACTCAAATACTTATTTTTTTGCAAAAATCTCAAGCAGAAAAAGAAGTTGCTTTATCCTAAGGAAGGAGTATTTATTTTGTTAAAAATGTAATAGATTAAATTATGCAATATTTAAAGATAAGTGGATTTATAATCTGAATAAGGCTAACTTATATAAAGTTTTATTGGTTACCATTTTGTTTGATACATTCAGAAAGTGGAGCTTATAAGTAAAGGGAAATTTATTAAACTAATTAGCAGAAAAAATTAAAACAATAACAGCTCTATTTTTTTAATTTTAAATAATAGTTTTCAAATATTTAAAATATAAAATTACGATTACCTAAATCAATGGTAAATTAGCAATGATAGTTTAGTTCACAAAAATATTTATCTTAAGTTGCGCATATCATTCCCACGCAGTTTTCATAAAAAGGATTTTCCCACTTCTCTTCTCTCTTCTTTTCAACTTACTGGATACAAACTTCGAAGAAGCATTTCAAACAACAAAGTTTCAATAATCAGCAGAAACTTCTGTTTCAAATCTGAACAAGAGGACCACCGTCCGAATCTCTTTACAAGTACTCCAGGAACAAAAAAAAAAGCAATACACCACAGACGCTGCACCGTTTTTCCCCCGAATAAATTCTGTTCGAAACGAGACGGTGTCCGTCATTCCCCTCCACCCCCCCCCTCCCCACTCGGAAGTACTCCTCCCGTCTTCCCGAACAACACGAGGGTCCATTTAACAAGTGTTTAAAATTTCAATGACGTATTGATTTTCCCAAAAGGACCGAGATCCCCCCACACAGGCAAGCACTCAGGGAAAGAGATATAAAATAAATAAATCTAAAGTTCAACGGGAAGAAATACCGGATGGATGAAGCAAGTAAAAAACGAAATAATAATACAAGTGGAAAAAACTTTTCCAGTTTTGTCCACTCCGGAGAAGAGAAAAAAAGGCACAGGACAGCTGTGGAATTTGTAACGGGCTTTCCAATTTTAAACATCATTTCTAGCTTTATTTCGTTTCGTACAAATCTTTTTGCTGCGCTTTTATTTTCCACAGTCTCGTCTAAGTGAAAGCTTAAGCTCTTATATATACTTCTCGCCGCGGCTTTAAGTCCTAATGCGAGTTGAAATTGAGGGTGCGACGTATGGTTAGGGGGACGTATTACCGACTTATTTTGGACGAAAAAAATGGACGGTTGAATGAGGTGGCGATGTCTCCTGGCTGAAGTGTGACAAGATTCGGACTAGGATTCTTTTCCTCCTGGCTAGTGTTAAGATGGATTTAATTTTACTTTTTAAATGGAAACCAACAAAGTGAAGTGATAGGAGCAAACGTTTGCTCATCCTGATGGTTATTACTTTTTGAGAAATAACACACAATATTAACGTTTAAATCATAACAGTCATCATTTAAATGTGAGCAAATTATAAAATGTCCCTAAGATATACTAAATCTCAAAATTTATTCTAAATAATTGTTAAAGTAACATTTTGTTCAAGATATAAAAGGCGAGAGAGTGGCATTGTCAAATTTTGATGTTTTTACTAAATACTAAAATATATCTACTTTTTGATTAAAATGTTTTTCTTTGAAAACGAAAGAGTGCTGCAAATGTTTCTTCTTTAAATATAAATCGAACGATTTGTACTATTGAGGTTCAAATGTATTTATGGATCAGGAATTTCCCCCTTCTTAGAAAGAAGACCTCCAAATCAATTTAGTCGGAGAAAAATGCATGTATAAACCCTTTACAAATTTCATCCAACAAATTTTATTTTCACAACTCACGTTTCCTCTCATATGAATTATTTAGAAGAAAATTTAATTCTTAAGAGTGAAAGAAACTTGAAACGTTCCCCACTATTTCTTTATCGATGCATGAATTGGAGAGTATGTCATTCATAAAAGACATAATATAAATCCGATAACAACATTGGAAGCCCATGGAAAAACTTTTAAAATCTTGTCTCTAAAAAATCGGAAAAATGTTTCGCGCTCATTTTTCATTATTGATTACACTTTCTAATACGAAGGTGGAATACATTAGACGACATTTGAAGAAGTCCGTATTATTTATTGAGAAAAATCCAGAGAAATGGAGAAATGAGTTTAACTTTCGATTATATTTTAGTTGAGTTCTATTTTTATGTCAGTCAATCCTTACCAGAATAATACGAGTACGCTGAGAGAATTAAAAGTGAGATAAAATAGCCTATTTTAAGTATTAGATTTAAAGCTTAAATATACTTTTAAATGCAGTTTGAGTCATCATCAACTGAATTTTTAAGTTAGAATAATGTAAAAAATGCACTTCAATTACACGGAAAAACATACTATCAAATAGGGGTCAATAGGGTTAAATAGATTTGGGATACTTAAAATAGTTTAATTTTACTTTTTAAAAGAATTTTTAAAAAAAAATTAATTTAAAAACATAATAATTTTTTAAGGGTATATATTTTTCCTTGTTAGTTAATGATCATTAATGTATAACTTAAAAGAAAAAAATTTACATCTAGTTTATATCAAGCATTTTTTTTCAGTTCTTTTTTAGAATTTTCAGGAAATCAAAAATTAACATCTGTATTGTAAAAATTCTCAGTTCTAAATTTTCAATAATAGAAGAAGAAACATTAAAATGTGAAAATTGAGTTATTCTTTTGGTATGATGGATTAATTGATAGTATTTCAATTTTCTTTCATTTTTAATAACATTTTTATAAGTTAAGTTAGTAAAACAGATGAAAGGTGTGCATTTATTATCAAATTTAATGCAGAATATCCTAATGACAATTTGGTCCGAATAACTTGAATAATCTTATTTTTTTTTTTAATTTTAGTTTTTTTTTAAATGAAATTTCTTCTGCAAAATATTAATTACCCTTCCAAATATCCCTCAACTTCCTAACTCATTCAACCCGCCGGTATATTGGAAAGGATACTAGAAGAGTGTATTCAATTACTGAAAAGGTAACAAATGAGCTGCTTAGAATGACAATAAAGTAAGTCCACATAACTTAGTTTCAAGTCATTGAGGATTTTTCGAAATGACGCCTGTATTGTTCCTATGAAAGAAAATGCATTTTCAGAATGCTCTTATACGGGCCAATCATTGAACTTTTGGCAACTGCCGCTCTAAATAAAGTATCTAAAAAGAGAAACCCCAAGTCCATGCTTACCTCAAATTCGGACTTAATCCACTTTCATTCTGAGCAGTTCAAATAGTAACTGCGCTAGAAGGTTCGTTAATACCTAGCAAACAGAAACTTGCCAGGTGAACAACACGGAGATGCAAACAACAACTCGAGACCCGAACCTCAACACGTTATTAAATCAGAATTAATTGATAACTTATTCTCATCTCAAGGCAAACACACTGGATGCATGGAAGGTCTTTTTTTTTACCCCTCTCAGCATGCAACAGATGATCTTTTCCACGATAGGCATTGATTAGATAGAACCGGTAAAAAGCACCCTGTCGGATTTTACCCGGGTAAATTATCCGCCTCCTGATTGGAGGCTTTTTTTTCTCGGGAGGAAGCGGGGAGGTAAAAATGCAACTTCTTAATTAAGAGAGGGAGTCGGAAATTAATTGCAAAGAAAGGAGGAAGAGCTCGGACAAAGAAACTGGATATTCTGCGAGAGGGGCTGTACGCGAGATGTACGGATTATCCTCAGACTTTTCAATCGGGTTGATGGTAGTTGGAAAGAAGTCGAAGTTCTTTCTACTGTGTCATCAAAAGAGAACGAAATTTGAAGCTTTTGGGTTATGTAAAAATATTTCGTAGTAATAAGAAATGCATTGTTCGTTCGCGCGATGGTTTTTGAAATTGGAAAGAGTAATGGGAGACTAAATTGAATAATGAAGGTAACATGAGCAGCTCCTTGAGTGTGTTTTTATGAAGCTCTAAAATGGTCTTCCTAAGCAAATTTTTTGAAAAATTACAGCAGTTAGAAGTTTTCGTGTTTTTAAAGACGCGTGTTTTTAAATGTTATTCTATAATAAGGGTTGTAGTGAAGGTAATAATTATTGTTCATTGGGTAATGAAACTTCCAATTCTATTTTTAAGATGTGTATGTTTTTAAGATGTTTTATCTCCCTAACTACCTTACTCAGAACATTTCACTTATAGTTTATTATAAGTTAAGTTTTATCGTAATTTTTATTAGAATTAAATGCATGAACAGTAATTTGAATTATGAAGATCTTCCTCTGATTCCTGTTAATAAATTGATATTTTAGTTCATTTCCATTTGATATTACCGATTTTTAAAACTTTGTATAAAATTATTTATTTTTCACCTATTGATTACAAGAACTACTACTAAGAATAATAAAATTCGTGTATGCTAAATTTTACATAACAATTTAACAGAGCATACGAAATTTAAAACATTCAAATATGTTTATATTCGAATAAAGACATAAAGACATATGTTACATATTACTTGCTCTACAAAATGTCGTATGTCTGTCTGTATGAGGATATACTTTAATGAAAATCATAGGTGTATAGTAGTATATCTCTGTGTCTAGGATATTTAAATATGTGTTTACTTATTAACCGCATCAGCCCTGATTAAAAGTATAAGTAATTAAACTGTCAATAAGCTGTTACCAATAAAGTAACCAAACTGATTCATCTGATAAATGTTTCAACTCACCCTGAATCACATCGGCATCTTTCTCTTTCCGAAGAATGTCACGGAAGAAGAAAAAAAAACAAAGCAAAACTGACGATCTTTCCGAAATCACGCAAACAGCTCCCGCCAGATTGAAATAATACTTCTCTTTTTTTACCACAGTGTTCTCTCCCCTGTTTCCCTGTTGTTATTTCCATTTACCTGTTGTTCCCCTCCATATCAGACTCGCAGAGAAGTTAATTATGTATACAAGCAATCGCGAAAAATATATATAAGTCGCTTGCCTTTATTTACCGCGGCCGAACCTGGCAACGCCGCCGCCATCTTTCTTCTTGTCGCGAAGAATTCGCCTGAAAAATAATTAAGTGCTTCGAATTTTTATTAATTAACGTTCAATCGTGTTTTATCATAAGCCAAACGAGAAAATTTAATTAGCTGGGGAAGAGCTTTTGGGTGAAATTCATTAAATAAGCGAAATTAGTTTCGTCGGCATTGTTAGCACAAGAAGAGTAAGGAAATTAGAGACTGGGTCTCTCGGGCTGATGGGAAAAAAAACCGGCTGATTTAATCTAGCCAGCAATCCTTTGGCAATTATCGAAGTAAAGCTCTTTAATCTAGGGAGCTTTTAAAACGATTTTGACTCTTCATTTTGTCAGCGGTTGTTTGCTATGAGGGTATTATTTTGCCAGGGACGAAAATCAAAACGTTAAATTGACATTCGGAGGGTTGCGTTGCATCAAAAACGGCAGTAGTAGGCTTGGCCGCGACACCGTCTCACGTGTTGGATTAATTAGTTCTTTGGGCTTTTCAGAGTCGGCTGATTAAATTAAAGGAACCGGGAATTCGGATTTGTTGTTGCAGTTTTTTGTCGTTTACCGTGAAAGATATTAATTTCATTTGTGGGCGAGTAAGAAATTGAGCCTCAGTAATGTCATTTTTATGAAGTTGTGCTCTTTCCGGTTGATTAACCCAAGTGAATGCCAGGCTACGGAGATAGGATTTCTGTCTGTCTTTTAAAGGCTTTAGAAGTGTCGCTAGATTATTCTAACAATGTTAAAATATGTATAGATATGAAATATTTCAGTAGTGTCAGTTGTGTTTTTAGTGGAATGAAATCTTATATGATAATTTGATTAAACATAATTTGACTATACGATATCAGAAGAGCTAACACTATAAATAATAACTTACGTTTTTGGTATACCTATGGACTTGGTAATCTTCTTTATCAACAATCATCCAGCGACATAATTAGCCTGCAAATATTTTAAAAAAAGTTGCAGTACATGGAAGTTAAATTCATTCATTAGTATACTTTCTTTTCTAAGTTACGTAAAGTAAATAATTATTCCTTATTACTCAACTGGATTGATGAGATTGATTTCATTGTTAAATACGTGTATTTTTAAATCAGTTTCAGAAAGCTTTATTTTAATTTTTTATTTAATTTAAATTATCTTTTTTATTAAGAGTTGGGGGAAAACTGACACTGAGGTACCATATGCTTGAAATTTAAGCTCCCAAATACCATTGGATATCTCAGTTTTGGTAATAAGTAAATATTCAATTCATAAACACCCCTGATACATCAGTGTATCAGTGTAAAGCATCTAATAGAATCAAGTCAATAAAGATCCTGTAGTAAGAGACGGATGTGCTTGCTGACCATCCCTATTCATGAATGATTCGCTTTAGAGCTACCGGAGACCGGTTCAAAATTTCATCCGAGGCAATATCATTAACTACTCAAGCAAACCCTATCGGAGCCATTAAACGGAACTCAATTCAAATTCATCTTTGATTAGAGCAATAATTCGAACCTCTTCGCGATCAAACTCACTTCCTGATCGCTCAGAATCAATCAGCGAACCTCCCGCCTGGCAGAAAATTAACCGAAATTTAGCAACAAACATGTGTAACAGTTCGCCACTCCACCAACAAGGTCAACGAACTGCACCGAAAGGGTTGACGGGCACCCGATTTCGAAAACGGAAGAAAAGGAGGCAAAACTGAAAAAGAACGAACGCGGGGGCCGCCGAAGAAAAGGTGTTCTGGGTGCCCTTTGTGGAGGCTTCATTCACAGATCGCTGGCTGTCTTTGGAACGGACATCTTCCTGCCCTTGTAAACGTCCGGCCGTCGGTCATTCTGGGGAGTATAATAATCAGTGGGTCATTTGTCCGGCTCCAGTTGACATGGAGACCATTCTGTTGGGACACGCTCGCCTCTGAGGTCCTTTCTTCCCTCCCGTATCGCGTGTTTCTCACGGTGCTGAGCAGGGACAGTAGTGGACACTGCTTGGGAATATGATCCTTGAGAGCCTAGGATGTAGTGATGCAACGAAGCACCGAAGCGTTTATGAAGTACACTGGACAGTTTGGTTTCGTAAAAGGTTTCCTTGGCTCGTATTTATTCGTGTGAAGACATAGGTAGAAATGGCTGTAGTTTTTCCATAAATCTCCGTCTAATTCTATTCTTATATTTTTCATAAGTAGTATGATTTTGCCAAAAGGAGTTCCGTTAGTGTAAGCCAACATCTCAATGAATTCTGCTGGTTCCTTTCACTGCAGGTACACCTTACTTCCATGAATTTGCGAGGCGTTGTTTAAAAACATAAGTATGGGAAACGGACTTTCGAAATACTCTGAAGATAATTGACAACGAAGAAAGTGTAATTTTTTTCAAGGGGGTTCAAACAATTTTGCTTTGAGACTTCAAAGAGTAATAACTCGTGATATTATGACTTTTTGAAAAAAAAAAAAAAAGAATCTTGAATCTTAACACTAAAATATCATCACGAAATGTTTAGAATGAAATAAATTGAAAATTCTCATCATCAGATTTGATAACCAGATATTCTCCTAAACAACCGCCGTATTCACCGCTAAATGACCGTCGGTTAACCGGGAGTCAAAATCTGATTCCTTCTTTAACTACTTCTAACTTTTTTTTAAATGAATCCCCCTGCTAGCCGAATGTCAAGGTATAATGAATTCACAAACCAAATTAGAAGGAATTTAAATAACAAAAGGATCTTTGAAATCACATTTATAACTTAAGAGGTAAAACATTGCGACTGATAATATCTCATGTCATAACCCAGCATTTCTTCATTTCTACCAACCAGCAGTCCAATCTCCCTTCCAACACCACCCCACACACGATCCCCACCCACAACGGTCAACACGACACGTAATTGTCGCGACACCCCATTGTGTTTTTTCGATTGCATCTGTCCACCAGCCTCGTCTCCCGGATTCAAACGTCAGGCGTCCGGCCATTAATCTAGAGGGGCCGGCCTATCCATCACTCTGGCCGTTCATCAAATTAGGCCCCCATGGCCTACATAGGGGTCGTCTTGTCCCTCTCTCACCTTCAGGGTCACGCTCGGGTGCGGGGGTGTTTGTCGGCTGGCCGTTTTCCGGTGTTTGCTCACCACATTTTACACCATTCTGTTCATGGTGGTTCGGTCTAATAGTTTCTCATATGGGAGAAGATTAGTTAAAGGATCTGTGCTCTGAATATGGAAGAAAAATATTACTATTGAATTGAAAGTAATGTCTAGATACGTCTGGATCAATTAGCAAAATCATGATTCAGCTATTAGTTTAACTATTAACAAATGTCAAAAGGTAAATTTTTGAATACCATCAATGGCTAAGTATTTCTAAGAGCTTTCTGAGAAATTGGCATTAATTTCCATCTTACCTCTCACAATAACATTTTGTTGGGTGTATAGAATCGGGAAAATCAATATCTATTACATTTCTATACACGGTTTTAACCATCCTTTTGATGAATTGAAAAATAAGTAATGGTAACCTGGCAAATACAATATTACTTAGTTCAAATGAGCATCCTTTAGTGTTCCAATAAGTCTTATAAACCCTTCCATTTCATTTTAAGATAGATAACTCTTCCATTATTCGTTAATTCATTTATTTAGTTTCTCCTACTCCATTGCTACTAAATCCTTAAATCATATTTTAAGAGAAAATCCTCAAAATGAGGAAAATAAACTCAAGACGTTTTGGAAGATTTGACTAAATCTTAGAAGTTAAACTCGTATGGTTTATAAAGAAATTCATTATTTAAAGTAGTAAATAATACATGATGCTAATAAAGAATACTAATAAAATTAAAAAATGTGTCCCATTTCTAATCCACACGCATATTTTTTAATGTTATTCATTTGTTTGAACATTCAATTTTATATCTACAATAGTGAATCCTATACTCTTTTATAATCTCAAATGTTAATTATTTGTTTACCCCCTTTTTATCTTTGTAAAATAAAGCCCTATAACATCATCCATGCAGAGAAAACTAATGCACTTCAATTTATAAAATAAAAAAATGTGTATTATTTTTTTTCCATAAAATAATACATCTATCCTTACTTACAGTTACAGTTTCGTGTGCAATGTGTTCAAAAATGTATTACAGCTATAGTCCGTTACTCAGTGAACCATCACGGTACCAAAGGTTCACCGATATTAAGTTGGTTGTTCATTTGTAACTGGTAAAAAAGTAATAATAAATGAATATTGGATCCTGGATCCAGGGTTCAATACTGCGAAGATCAACTGTATTTGACATCATCGAATAGCCTCGTTAAAAACTCATATGACACAATTAATTCACTGAATCATCACAATATTTTCAAAATATAAAAGACAGAAATCTTGAAGTATGAAAACTTGGTACTTGATGATCACAATGAGCAGGTTTCAAAATTAAGTCCTTGATTAAGATATAAACGTTATTTCCATGGGTTCGTTCCGTTTCGATGAGGTATATCAGTTCGTCACTCCATAAAAATTTTCACTTCCTCGAATTCACGGAAGCGAATATTCGTTAGCTGTCACCAAACGCGACCCTCGGGAGAGACACCCCCTGGAGAAGCCGTGACAATTTGTTGTCCGGCATAATTGTCCGTTCTTCGCCGCCGCAGCTGCAGTCGGCCCTGTAATGCAAAATAAACAGGGCCCTCGATTGACAGGTCGTGATGGATCTGTCCACAATATGTATTGAGCAGATGGATAACAGAGAGGGGCCTTTGTCACCAAAGTCGCCGCAAGAGATGGGTGTTGCATGACGAGGGGTGATGGGTGACTAATTTTTGATATCGTCAATATAACTTAAAAAGCATTTTTGCAACATCAACCCAACTATACATTAATCAAATAAAATTTTGTGATTACTAAATTGTCACAGCATCAGCTTCATTATTCATCCATTAAATTTGTTAATATTAAATATGAAAAAATTTGGAAATTTGACCCTTAAAAGACGTAGTAATTTTTTATAAATACTCATAAAAATCTATCTATAATATCCATAATCTATCTATAATTTTCTTTCACTTTAAAGTAAAAAATACTATTTCGAAACTTTAAATACATTGTTATAAAGTGAACAGTTATGGTTTGTCATAAGTGTATTAAACAAGCTTCATTAATTTTATAGCATTAACAACAAATCAACATATGGTTAAAATTTGAGGTTCTAGCTACAACAACAACGAGCTAACTACAATATAAAGCTTTTAGAGTTAGCTCGCTATTGCTGCAAGCGCGATTCAAGACAATTATATAATTTTTTTTTTCCAAATAAGTTCAACTGCTATATACTGAATAAGTTTTTTATGTATTCAAATACTGACTAGGGACAAAAGTATTTCAATATGAAAGACTTTGATCCCTGGCAATATCCAACATGTTTCCAAAGCGCACTTTGATAATCATCTAAACACTATTTACCTCCTCTATGAATTATGAATTTTTAAGTAGCACAGGACCATAACGTTCGATCATACCCGAGAAGGGGTTACATCCAACCCTTTTTACATCTCACTCAATAACCAAACAGAGCCCAGCACACCCAATATGCAAGAACACAACCCCCCACAAAAAACTTAATAAACTCCACACCAAGTATCAAGGACACCCAAATGAATTTTTGATTACCTCCCACCATGGCCCCTTCCTCCCCCATATTAACAAAACCTCCCAAATTCAATGGCATGATCCAGCCCTCCCTATATGAGGCCCTTAAATGAAGAAACCCTCTGCACAAAAGCCTTTGGAAAAAACAGGACCGAAAGCGTCTCTGACTCGATGTGACATTGATAGATGCGATCGCTGGAATATTTTAATTTCCTGAACCGAACCCCCTTTGCTCACTGGACGTTTGCGCCCCTTGCGTTTTGCGGCAATCGGCTGAATGCTTTTCTCGGTCCCTTTCCAATGTTTGTGGGTGGAAGGAAGCGTCTTGGGGAATTTCGGGGGTTCAGTTTTGAGGAAATGGAAGCCCTTTTTCTTTGGGAGGAAAGGGTGGAAAATAGGATTCCCTATTTCGGGAAGATTTAGTCGCGTCTTAACATTTCCTAGTATCCTAATCTGCCTATTCCTATTACTAGTCTGCTTGTAATTAGAATGTGATGCCGCATATGGCCGAGACGGACTATCACGTCATTAAATATACCCTTGACAATTCCTATTCGTATGGCTAATATTTTAAACTGCAATTAAACAAAAATACATATAATTTGAGTGGTGACTATTGAATTCTGGTATTTCTAAAGTAAAATAATTGTATTTTCATACTTGGAAACAAAAAGTTTCATATCAAAATGAAACTATCGATGTACTCAGATTTGAAATCTTCATTTTTCTCAGTGTACCTAATAATATTTTTTCAGGAAATATCTAACTCCGGCCAAATTAAACACTACTTTTTATACCCAATACGACTTTTCTCTCCGTGTCCACTCATACAAAAATTTCATGTCCTTTCTCAAATTCAAGTCGTTGGAGCCAAATGCTGCTCATTGGTTTAGTTACTTTAAGGCTGGGCGCGCACGAGTGACTAAAGTCACGGCGACCAGTATCACTTATCAAAAATATCACTAGAAAACAATGGATCTCTAGGAAGAAATTCTTGGCAAACGGCCAAGTGTCACGTCGCCTAGTGCGCGCACTGTAACTTGTTTCAATAGCCATGGCGACAATTTTGTCTTTGTCACCGTGACAAAAGTCGCTAGTGCGCGCTCAGCCTAATAATAATTTTTACACACTTGTTGCCTGTTATACTAATCCTTCCTATAAACCCTAAAAAAACTTCCCAGCCAAAAAAATTCTGCAATTTTATTTTAAAATAAGTGAAGGGAATTGAAACACTTAGTCTGCAGTTTCTTTAAAAAATCTACAGTTTTTGTAAGACCAATGAAATGTTTGTTTTAGAACGGTTGAAAAATGACTGCAGAAAAACTGCAGCCTTACATGCTGAAAGGTTTCAATGTCATATTGTTACAAAATAACTGCAGACTTCTTTCAGAAAACTAAACTTTAGACGTTTCTGAAGCAATTTTGCAGGGTTTTTTTATTGGGTCAGTGTGAAATACAGTATGCTCTACACCGTAACAATATACTACATTTTTTTCTAAGAAAGCAAGTATGTTGGGTCAACCAATACCCCTAGCTTTTAAAATAAATTTCCTTTCCTTTGTACACTGAATAGCATGTTTTTCATTGATTTAAAATAGAATGGCACCATCATTTATACCTATTTCTTTTCTCTTTGCAGAACCCAGTACGTACACGTGTAGTACGTGTAAGCAGACCTTCACATCGGCATGGGTCTTGGTGCAACACGCCCAGCACATGCACGGCATGAAGATCTACCTCGTGACTCCCTATCATGGCAGCCGGAGCTCCAACACCACCACCACCTCCTCCTGTACCGCGCTGGTTCCATCCGGGCCGCCCCCCTCGCTCATGCCCCTGCCCCCGGTGCTTCCCCCCTGCTCCTCCATGAACGGCCCCCACCACCACTTCGAGAATCACCCCGCGCTGCAGCTGCTGCGGATGCCCCTCGGAGAGCGGCAGTTCCCCAACAACCTGTTCGCGCGGCCCCCTAGTCAAGACTTCCGCGTGGACGCGCTGGCCGCCTCCGCCGCCAACGGCGAGCCCCCGCCGCCCCCCTTCCACCGGCTGCCGCCCCCCGCCCTGCCGCCCTTCGAGCCCCCCAACCCCTTCATGGAGCGGGCGCTGGAAGGGAGGCCGCGGCCGCCACCTATGAGCTTAGGCTTCGAGCCACAAATGGACTTCTACTCGCAGCGGCTGCGGCAGCTGGCGGGGGCCACCAGCCCCACGGGGGCACCCTCCCCTCGCAAGCCCTCGCCGCCCTCCTCCTTCCCCCACCCGCCGTCGCTGCCCTCCACCCCCACGTCGACGCCGCAGCCGCCGCCGCTCAACCTGCACGCGACGCCTCCGGCGGCGTCCTCCGCCTCCTCCACCGCCAGCAGCAAGGCGGAGGGAGGCGGCGCCGAAGGCGGCGGCGGATCCCCCAAGCTGCCAACCAAGTCCTGGCCGTGCGACTTCTGCGGCAAGTCCTTCCGCTTCGAGAGCAACCTGATCGTGCACCGGCGTTCGCACACGGGCGAGCGCCCCTACAAGTGCCCCGTGTGCACGCACTCCTGCACGCAGGCGAGCAAGCTGAAGCGGCACATGAAGACGCACGAAGGCGGATCCTCCTCCAAGGGGGCGTCCCTGAACACGAGCCCTCGCTCCACCCCCGACTCCACCTCCGCCGCCAACAAGGACTCCACCGGCAGCCGGCGGCTGGAGGTGGAGGAGGAGGACGCCTCCGAAGAGGAGGAGGACGGGCAGACGGCCGACAACGAGGAGGAGGAGGAGGACCTGGACGACGACGAGGACGAAGAGGAGGAGGAGGACGAGATGGACGACGACGAGGACCTGGACGACAGCATGACGGCCGAGGACCTGAGCACGCGCGGGCCCAACAGCTCGACGCCCGTGCCGCTGGCTCTGCCGGCGCCGCCCAAAGCGTCGCTCGACCACAACGACAACAACAGCAGCAACACCATCAGCGTCAGCAACGGCGGCGACGAGGCGCCGTCGCCGCCGCGCCAGCACTCGCTGCTCAGCGAGGTCATGGACAAGATCGGCTTGAGCAACATCCAGCAGTACAACGAGGCGTACAAGAAGGCGCTGGAAGAGAGCTCCCTCAAGAACCACCACAAGGAAGAGGATCACCCGCCGCGGAAGTCCCCCATCATCGAGAACGGGCCGGACGGGCACAAGAACGGCAAGCACAACAACAACAACCAGCTGGTGCTGCACCATCAGCACTCGATGGAGTTCGGGCACGGGTTCTTCGGGGCCTTCGACTACAACCACCACCATCACCACCGCCAGCAGCCGTTCGACGGGGGCAGTAGCAACAAGCGGCTGAAGCTGGACCCGCGCGACCGGGACTCGCTGTACGCCGGGCTGTGGCACCCCTCCGTGGTGTACGACCCGGGCGATCTCTCCCGCAACCACCACAACAAATCTTCCTCTTCCGAAAGTGCCTTGAAGTCCGTCACCCCCTCCAACATGTGCAGCAGGTCGCTGAGCCCGAGGCCGGGCACCAGCGGGGGCGGGCCGTCCGCGACCCCCCTCCTGCTGGGCAAGGGTGGGGGTGGGGGAGGGAAGGAGCAGCGCCGGAACGACACCTGCGAGTTCTGCGGGAAGGTGTTCAAGAACTGCTCCAACCTGACCGTTCACCGCCGATCCCACACGGGCGAAAAGCCGTACAAGTGCGAACTCTGCTCCTATGCCTGCGCTCAGAGCTCCAAGCTGACGCGACACATGAAGACGCACGGCCGCCTCGGCAAGGACGTCTACCGCTGCCGCTTCTGCGACATGCCCTTCTCGGTGCCCAGCACCCTTGAGAAGCACATGCGAAAGTGCGTCGTCAACAACCCGGCGGGGATTACCTACATCGACAGGGACTCGGACTCCAAAGACCTCACGTGAAACTTATTATTTTTCATCGTGTGATTCTTTTATTTTTTTTTTCTTCCATTCTACTGACTGACAGTTCCGCATGTGTTCCGTGTGTGTGTGTGTGTGTGGACTTCACACAATCCTATAAATATTTAAAAAAAGAAGAGAGAATACGAATAACAAGCCTTCCCTCACTGTTGTACATTGATCACATGTTACATTTTTTCTATGTGTAACTAAAACTCGGCTTTTAAAGTGATGAGTTTTTAGTTGTATCAGAAGAGAAAAGTTTGAGAATTTGTTAGACATAGATATAGAATGTTTTTGAAATGTCTTTTTAGCGTTTTGATATAAAAAAAAACTAATAAGTGACACGATAGGTTGCCAAATTACTGTGAAAATATTTTTCATTACATGCTATGTCGTTTTCCTTTTATTTTCTATGCTATGGACCAAGCTGCTTTTTATCTAGTATTTATCTATCAAATTTTAGATTCTTTTCATTTTAGATTATTGCTCATTCTAAAAGAAATGCTTCATATATTATGATCAAAGTCTCATCTACACATCACATACAGAAACATTAAAAATATGAAGCTTTTCTTATAGTAGGCCAGCTTATATGCTTGTTTGTGGGGGTTTTTTTCGCTTTCTAACTCATCTAAGTGGTTGATTTTTCAAAGTTTTAAAGAACGTTCCTTTACAACTCGAAACTTTTTTGATATTTTTTTTTGGCTTATTTTGGAAACGATTTTCAACTTTTAGACTACAAAATTTTAAAAACATACGAACAAGAAAAAGCAGCTTTGAGATATTTTAATTCATGTGATCTATTTGTAAAATACAATGTTTTAAACAATGACTAAGTCGTTGTGTCTAAAATATATTCTGACACTTAAGTTCAAAACTTTAACTGTACAAAAATGACGAAAGTGTACTTTGTATGAAGAATTCCAAAAGAGGTTCAGCATCATATTCAACAGAACATAAGAAATTCACATGAAGATTTGCTTTCATTCATCTCAAGTAGTATTATTTTTGTGCCTAATCTGAACAAAGGAACTTCTGAAAGAAATTAGGACGCAAAGATAACCAACAAAAATTGTAAAGTTGTATATGTTTTAAACATTAACATTCAAAGTGTTCTCTCCCTGTAGTGAAATTTTGGTCGAAATTCTTATTTTAAAAAGTGTGAGCATTGTGGCAATAACATTATTATGTATTGTGTCTCATTATACAATATCTTTGGGTGAAACGATGAACCCAAAAAACCGCAAATACCTCTTTCTAATTCCTATTTGCTGGCAAGATCTCGGAATAACGCTCAAAGAATATTAATCTGAATTCCTCTGGATATTTCAAGCAAATTATTATTTTTCAATAGTCAACACCCTTTAAGATATAAACTTCTTCTGATTATATCTAAATTTAAAAACAAAATTTAAGTGTTATACCACTCAAATTCCATAGTTCATCCAACAACTTTTCCGGACTTATACGTAAATGAAGGGGTTTATATCAAATACGTAAAACCCCCACAGTTTCGTATAAGACGTGTCAATTTATAAAAAGAAAACATCTTTCTATAATTTTAAATATATTTAAGGTCTCCAGCAAATATAAGAGTAATAAAGTAAAAAAAAAACTTCCTTAATAAAAAAAAACGTATCAAAAGTTAAATTCAAGGACATACCAACGTTATGAATAATAGCCAAACCCATCTATAAAAAAGGGTGTTTAAAATTAATTATCAATTGCCAATTCTATAACAATCTCAAAAGCAACGCTTATAACGCTCAAGAATCACACTACACCTCTTTTTCTTATAATCACTACCTTCTATTTCCTAGATGCTATTGTACAGAAGTATTACGTGGTCTTTCATTGTGGTATCTCTACGAGCTATCCGAGATCTTTCCACTGCTGTCCTAGCTTGCCAAGGTGATGGGTAACTAAACTACATCTTGGAAACTGGCGTAAAAGATTCCTATTATCTGGTATATGCAAGAGTACACCGTTAGATTGAGGTTAAGAAACTGTCGTCTGGTTCTCTGCTACTCTGTGCCTCGTCTTATGCTTTTTTTGCTCTTTAATATCTAATTGTATACTTCTACGTCATTTTATATTCTAAAAATAAAATTAAAGAAAAAATTATAGAAGAGGTTATTAAATTTCTTTTATTACTCTTCTTCGTTAAAGTAAATTTTAAAATAAATTTAGATGTATTTTTTATGTTTCTCCAACTGACTTATGCCCTGGTTTTAATTTAAGGAAATGTATACATAATTAAATAGGAGTCAAATAAATCAGTATGAACTCGTAAAATGGTTGCCAACATATTTTGTTGATTAACTACTACTATAAGGTAACAATATAGCAAAGTTAATGAGATGCAATGAGCGACGATTTTATTTGAATCAAGAAAGATATTTTAACAACGAAATAGTTGGCGAACTTTTAACATGAAACCCTGAATGAAAATCATGAGTTCAGAAAAGCATTACATACAGTTTTAAAGCAATCCTCTATTGCGTTTTGCCATAAACTTATAATGTAATCAAAATGCATTTAAAATCCTTGCTTTTATTAATTGTTAACATTAAGAAATGCGAGCAAGACGAAAAAAGAGTAACAGACAACCCCCCGACTGCTTGAGAGCGTGTAAATTAAACTTTCTCTGGCTTGGTCGTTTTTTGTCGGACTCGGTGTACTCTTCGTTTCCTATCTCGGACCTCATTGCTGACAGTTTGCTCTTTGCACAGGGCAGCTAAAACTAATGTAACCTACCTCTTGAAACAATCTATAAATAATAATGGTGTATGGTCTAATTTTCTTATGGTTTACTACTATTTTTAATGCACGTTTCGAGATATTTAGATGGACTATCTTTGATGAACTAACTATCTAGCACTATCGTTGCCAATTTTCAGGAGACAAATTCTTCCTACGTGGTGTGTTTCATATTGAATGTGATGAGTGTGCAGAACAAAATTTAATAACCACTTCCTTGTACAGATTACAGTTGATGTTTCGATTTTCTGTCCATAAAATTTTTCGTTCGCAAAGGCGTTTGATTCGTCATCCAGTTAATGGTATCGTTCGTTTACATCCTGTATCGTCCCTTTTCATTCTTTTAGTTTAAACTAAACTGGTCTTTTATCCCAGATCAATTTGCTCAAGCAGTGTAAAGTACGACATTCATATAGTGTACATCGCATTTGAAATATTTTAACCTTACTAGATTTGTTTGTATGAGATGTACAGAAAGAGAAGCACAATGCTAACATTCAGAGAAAGAAGATCGTTCAGCGGAAAATTTCTCCCCAAAACCAATTTAGTCACTTGGTTATCGTCACGGTGCCATCTGTCGGATATAAGATGTACTAAACAGCCAGGCTTATCCCACACTAAGATCGAGTGATAGCACTTTGCTTCTGCGAAAGATTTTATAAGACTCATATTTTTAACTATTATTAATGTATTTTAAGATTAGTTATTGAATTTTTTTAAAGTATGTTGAGTATCCAAGCTCTTCCACTGTAGTTGATATTTTTCCATCTGTTTTGAAAAATTTTATCCCCACTATCCCTTTATTTGAACAAGAGGATAAGGTAACTGAAACAGTGCAATATGTAAATTTTGACACCCAGTGTTATTTTCTGGGTACTACTACTCAT
This sequence comes from Tetragnatha montana, assembly GCA_963680715.1. Classification (NCBI taxonomy): domain Eukaryota; kingdom Metazoa; phylum Arthropoda; class Arachnida; order Araneae; family Tetragnathidae; genus Tetragnatha; species Tetragnatha montana. The sequence continues at coordinate 36,390,342 of OY796685.1, forward strand.
TTGAATTTGGTTAACGTCGTTATATTGTGTCATGTGTTTAAAATTTGTTTTCCTATATAGATTGTAATTAAAAAGTATTCATGTTACATTTTTTGCTATGTCTTATTGTTAAACGGAAGGACAAATCACTTGTATACCTTCATTTGCACTTCTTTGCACGTTGTTTAAATAATTTTGTTCGCTTGAGTCGATTATTTTACAATTAGGTTTTTTTTATCATAGCTGTTGAGTATGTTAGACAAAGTGTTGATAAGTAGCTTATTACTTTAGAAATACTACAAAAATATAGTTCCGTGTGTAAGAATTAGTTCAGATGAACAAAAACTCATTAACTAACTTTCTGGAGAAAAAAATTTGAAACATTTGTTTCCTTTAAAGTTTTTTAAAATATTTTTTAGCTGTTGCAAACGGTTCATAACAGAAAAATAATACCCATGAAAAAAATATAAACTGATTTAAACAAAACAATGCGTAAGATATTACTTTAAAGTTTAATATAAACTATAAATTCTTATAAACAAGGAAATAAACGTTTAATTCCTTTTTTTTCTGTCCTCGTTCATCATCTTTTGTATTTTCCCCTTCCCAAGATACATCCAAAGAACTGCACCTGCACATATGTAATAAACGTTACATTTCATCTAAATTCATTTTAGTTTTTTACAGTGTGCATATGAAAGTATCTTCTCAAAGACTATTTTATACTAATACTTCCAAGTTTTAGCTTTCGGGGCAATCTGCTACCGCCATCCCTACTGTTATTTCAGGCAGTATCATTTCCATGCAATGTCTCTGTGTTATCGCTGTGTTCATTTCAAAATATACCAATGTTTTCTTCTAGTGTTACTGTTATATTTTGAACGGCTTGTAGTACCTTAAAGGTTCTTTTTTTTTTTTTTAATTTCGCACCCATCTTGTAATAATAGGAGAGCATTTAGTGAAAAATAAGTAAACAGGAACTTGTTGGCCTTATGTTTCTTAAGAAGGTTTGTTAATTGATTGAATTGATTATTCTCATTCGATTGCATGTTCTTGTACATTACTATGTTGTGAAAACAGATTTTTATTTATGGACGGAGAATGACAATAAATTATACAATCTTGCTGGAACTCACTGCCTCTTGTTTTTAAAGTGTCCTTTCATTTTAAGGGACATTCACAAACTACGCTACACATTTTACTAATGTTCGGCAACTAGTGGTCAAAAAATAGTTAACTACCAACTACTAACTAGTCTGGGAAAATCTAGTTGCAACTAGTAGTTAACTATTTTTTCCTGGGACTAGTTACAACTAGTAGTTAACTGTTTCCCAAAGTAGTTAACTACTAGTTAACTAGTCTATTTAATTTCATAACCTATTTTTTGCCCAAATTCTAATACATCTTACTTATCTATATCACAAAAAACGCTCTAAAAGGGCCTTTAATTCTAGTTATGGTATTTTGAGTACTCTACCATCTTAATTAAATTTGTTACAGTACAATTTTTTCTATATTTTGATAAAAATTTTAATAAGAATTTTTTTGAAAGTAGTTGAAATTTTGAAAGTAGTTTCCACTAGTAGTTATTAAAAAAAGTAGTTCAACTAGTAGTTGAACTAGTTTAAACCAAAAGTAGTTAAACTACTAGTTAACTACTAGTTGATCAGTAGTTAACTACTAGTTGCAACTAGTTCTAGTTAACTAGTGCCGAACATTACATTTTACAAAGAGTTTATATCCCTCCCTTCACCCATGTCACAAGTTGACACATTTCAGTTAATCTCCAAAAATAAGTCAAGTTTTGTAACTAAAATTGGACCTAATTTTAACATATTTTAAATGTCATACCTATTTTCGAAACTTGAGAATTACGAATTAGTAACTCTTTTAATAATGTTAAATGAAAGTTAGAAGGGTAAGAAATATTAGTTTTAGATTAGTAAATTCAGTCAAAAACATGGTTTCAAAGTGTAATTCCACAAATAAAACGTTTGAACTCCACCTTCCTTCTTCTCACATTGTGTGACACAATATTAAGTCAAAGAATACCCCGTTCTGCCCACTTCCTACTTCTTCATAAACGTTTGAAGTAAATTATGAATGGCCCCATGATAGAAGTGTGATCTCAAGTATAGGCATAACTGTAACAACAAATATCACTATGTAATATGTAATATCACTTTCCAAATCAGATCAGCGGCTCAGCAATGGTCAAATCTCTTACCATTACTATGGATACCATACTATGGATGTAACGGGAGTTTACATTTTAATAAAATAACAGTATAAAATATACTTGCGTTGTTAGAAACTGAAATAAAGCTCCATATATCTTATTTATATCAATAGATAACTATATTTCTAGGCTTAAAATTTCCACAAAAAAGTTTACTTAATATTAAAATTTTACCTTAACGAGTGTTAACAGTAATAAAAACACCTTATATTGACGACATATTATTTCGTTGAAAATAGTTACAGCCCAACATAGGCCTAAAAAAACGGCTAAAAGATATTCTAAAGTAAATAAACAATAGTTTGAAAATGTGTTGCCATTTTTATAAAGCATAATTATTATACTTTTTAAAATTAATTCGAACGTAAAGTGAGGGACAAAATATTTTATTGATTTGTAAAAATATAAATTCAAGAAATAAATTTTTACAATTATCACAACCTTTTAATAGTTCATAGTTTTGATATTTATCGTTTTTTCTTTCAAAAAGTAAAATTTTATTTAAAAAAAAAACTACTTTGAATTTCAAGAAACTCGTTAGGGACAATCTTTTTTAGCTAGTTTCGTATTTTTAAGGATCTTTACTTACATAATTTTACAGCTTTTTTTACAAATTAAAAGCTAGAAATATTTAATTTAATCTTTTTTTTTTAAATCATAGCTCAAAGAGAAATTTTAATAATGATTAATTGTTTAATTTTATGTTTTACCTTCGGGACAGCAAATGTAAGCAAATTTTAAAAATTACACAAATTGTTTTATATAAATTACCAATAAAAAAAGTAAATATTCAACATTATTTGAGCTACTAATAATGTTTTCTATGGTATCAAGTATCGTAAAAATTAATTATAAATACTTAATCACCTAGAGAAGGTATTTTTAGATATAAAACAAGAAAATACGTAACTAATAAAACAAAACCATTTTTTAAATAAAAAGTTTCGAAACTTAAAACACATTTCAAGAAAAACTATTTAACGAGTTGGCCCTAACTGCCTTACAAGAAACATCCATGCTTTTATACTTGAAAATATTGTAAAGTAATTATTGGTATGTAATTAGTATGTGAATATTTTTATTTTCAAAAATACATATTTTGTTTCAAAAAATGGGGAGGCTTAACCACACTATATTTTAATAAAATACCACCAGTTATTTCTTGAAGAAAAAAGGTAGTTTCTTTAAACGTTAAAGGTACTTTATACGTGAGAAATATGGATTTACTTCTATGGTGAGAAATATGGATATGGACTTCATTCAATAGAAAGACTAGTTAAGAATTTTAAGCAGCAAAAGTTTTAAAAATATAATAAAAAGCTTCAGTATTAACCAGGCAACTTTCGAAATGCTGAAAACAAGCTTTTTATCGGATAAATACTTAAAACATAAAAGAGATAACATGCTTAAGAAATGTTTTCTCAAAAGGAGGACAGTGGTAAAATTAACGTTCTCAACTTTTTATTTAGTTAATGGGTTTACTGCTGAAAGCTTCATTCCATTAGATGTATGGCATTTTTTATATGCAGTAATAATTCGACTTTTGGCAACTTAAAATGAATTTATTAATAAAAAATATTACTTTCAAATATAACTATTTATAGGTTCTTCATTTTGAAGATAATTGAAATGATCAATTATTTTAATTCATCAAGATAACTTTAAATTTATAAAAGTTTTGTGTATATGTTATGGGAAAAGTGATTAATCGGGCATTATTAATAATGCCCGAAGTGGAGGCGGGCAAAGTGATAAATTTCATTGATAAATTTCATTCAATTTATCACATTGCCCGGGCATTATTAATGATGCCCGGATTTATCACATTGTCCGTAACATATGTTCTGTAAAAAAAAGTTATTTAAAAAATAGGCAACTTGAGATATTAAGAAAAATACTCATATTTTATTTAAAACAAACAAACCCGACTGTGAATGAGTGAGAACAATAAAATCGTAAGATGTTTTGAACTAGAAAGTTTTTTTTTATAAACAGAAATGAAATGGTTTAGTTATTTATCAAAATAAACCTGAATAGAACTAAGCTCTTTAAAATAAGTCTTGGTGATATAAAATTATAATTTTTATAAGTGTCTTATTCTTTTTATTAATTATGGCTTTGAAGAAAACTTTCCTTTTCAAAAGAGCATAATGCACAATATGTTTTTTTTAATATCTCAGCTTAAAAATAATCTAAGTTATTTCCTACAGTTTATTGAAAATCGGTTTATGTCATTCCAGTGTAATGTATATGTAAGTGTTCATGAAATAGGATAATGATAACATCAATAAGATTAAGTTAGCATCAATAGGATAAGTATAATAATCTGATATTGATAACTTAAAAAGCATAATGATAACACATGGTATAAGTGAAATAATGTAGAACCCAAATTAATAATAGAACAATGATAACATTAATAGGATAATAATAACATCAATTGGGAATGGAAAAAAGATAATATGGACAAAACAAAGAAGACAGCCTTTAAGAAATTCAAAGGTGAGATAATGCTTGAGGAGTCATGGAAATTTTAAACTTGATTTTTCCACCACAAAAAAAACTTACGTAATGGTTAAATTTTATCTCAGAAGTTAAGAAAGTACCCTCTACAAAAAAAAATTAACTCACACAAATTTAAAATCGCATTTATACAGCTTAAATTCATCAAATTTCTTTTTTGAGAATTTTAAGATTATTAAAATAGCTTATACATAGCAATGAAATAAAAGTCTGTAAATCTAAAGAAAACATAATACGAGTACTAGAAAAAATATAATTACAGATCTTGTGCCCTTTTTTTTCCGAAATGCCTCCTATTAGGGTATGAATATTATAAGATTGTTTTACTATTGCAATTTCCCACAACATTTCAAGTCCATTCTATTTATAGAAAATTTATAAACTATTAAATATTAAATAAAAGTTAAAGGCTTTCACGGTGGTCGGTCGAATTAAGCTACAAATTTTCGGATAAACATACCTTAATTCCAATTGTAAAATTAGCGAACATTTCGTCCACATCTGTGCTGGACATCATCAGCACTTAGAAAGTCATAGAGATCGTCATAATTCTAAAAAAAAAACAAAATGTGATGTTTAAAAAAATGCTAATAAATTAAATTTATTAAGTGGATAAAAGGTGAAATTAATGATGTATAAAATTTGGAATTTTAAAATTTATTTTAGTAAAAACAACCTTTAAATACAAAACCCTTGCGGAAATTGAAACGGAAAATTTTAAAAAAACTAAAATATACTATTGTTCCCGTTTTTTATTCAAATTGTTAAGCAGCCTGAAACTATCAACTAACTGAATACTTTTTACCAAAAATTTTGTTTTTACTGATAGTTTTTCAACTAATTTAAAAATATTATCAATCTGACTGTATACTTGGTTCTTTTACTCTACAACTTACCATCTTCAAATTTCTTGTTAATTTTCTGGGCATTACTTCTCATAAATACATATTTTTCTTTGAAAATGTCCCTGTATTATATCAAAGAAAAATACGTTAAAATCCCATGAAAATGAAGAAAGTCACTGTAATATCCATCCTCTAAAAAGTGTTAAATGTTTTAAATCAGCAGTAACAAATAAACCTATGCAATAATTAAATACCAGGGACATAAGAGCAACAATGTAATAACACTGATCTGTGTTAAAAGTGAAACAAAAGGATTCTCAACAGTGTAATGGACAATAAATTCTTAAATTAAGAATGAATCATTGTTGCGTTTAAATGTCTATAATTTATTTCTCGATTGATTGTTTAGTTTTCAACTGCTTACTTTTAAACTGTTATAAGTTTAAACTGTTTAAAAACTGTAACTGAAAGTTATTACAGTGACTTTTCCATTTTCTTATGTGAAACTTAACTTTCTTTGAAATTATACAGACGCAGTTTCAAAGAAAATAAGCATTCACACGCATTTTCGAGAAGAGATAATATATAGCTGTCATAAAAGAGAGAAGCTAAAAAGACTTGAAGACCATTAAGAGTAAAAGGCGGTAAGATTATCCTTTTCAGCAATTTCATAGAATTCTAATATGATGTTGATGATATATGATACTTATAGACATGTTTGGTAACCGATTATTTCAAACTGTACTTATTGATTTTCGGATGGAAATGTAAACAATTATTGAATGTTGATTGTTCTTCCTAATTTTAGATTTTGCAAAAGTAGAAGCTTTTTTTTTATTTAACATAACTTTTTTAAATAACATTTTATATGAAAATATTATAGAATAAAATACTATACAAGCATGCGTGCGCAGTATAATTAATTATAAAGTGAAAGTTTTAAGGTATATGACGGCACGTTTTAGAAAATAAATGTCGTCGTAAAGATACAGTTCTTAGAGTATTTTTTAGGTACACCTCCCAAGGAATCTTTCTGTGCACGGACTTGTTGAATCAATATGGAATTAACCACTGCCCACACCCCAAAACCAAGTTTAAATCACGATCCCCAAACCCCCAACATTAAACCTCCAAAAGTCACTCCCTCCCCCCACAACGAGCCTCCCTCTCCATCAAGCCGAGGATCCTTCATTTGAAAAACGTCACGATACTCATTGCAGACATCAAAAATACACATATCGGGCGCGCGATGGGTCTAAAATGAATTTTTCAGCACCGAGAACCTTCCCCATCCATAATGATCCATTCCAAATTCCTCTTCCCCTGTAGCAGCAAGTAAGTAAGTTCCCTCTCCCCTCATTTTGACGTCGCCAGATATTTAGCGAACGTGGGCACGCAGCACCACCACTTCCATTTCCTCTACATTTGCATAGACACCCAGGTCTCTTTCCTCTCAACTTCATTAGCATCTTCATGCGCGGGCCAGGAATAAGCAATTGGAAAAAGAGGTCCGGGAGATCCCCATCGTCCTCAACCCCATCATGGATTCTGCGGACCCAAGTGGAGACAGCTGTATTATTATTTTATTTTTTTTTTTTTGCGCGTGGAGGGTGCGAGTATAACTCGTATGCAAAAGTCCCCCGGATCACAGGTGGCGGGTGACTCCCAAGATTTTTTGAGCGTCTTCTCCTGTACACGTGGCCACTTTGCATTTTTGCTTCAGAACCGTAAGGATAACATTTAAACAGAGTTAGCTTCGGCTGCGTTCCTGCGTAACCAATTTTATTTAATATACTCATTTCTCTGCTCTTCGGAATCCCTTTACTTTTGAGCTTCTTTCTGCTGTTTAGCAACATGATACCTTGGATCTTGAACGCCTCTTAGCTTTTGAGCACCCATTCTCTCCTGGGCATGACTTTGTCCTTGAGCAATTGATCATCTCTATACTCTTTAACGTCTTTACATTGAGCTTTTTCAACAACCCTTTATTCTTGAGCAACCTCTTGCTCTTGAATATATCTCTTCTTTTCTGCATCTACTTTCTCTTTAGCATACATTTACTCTCTTTGCTTTTAAGCATCCTTTTACTCTTCCGCTTGTTCTTGTTGTCGTTTACATCCACTTGTGTTTAGCATATCCTCACTCATCTGTATCTCTTTTATTCTAGGTTTTCTCTTCATTTAGGTATCCCCCTACCCATCATCATCTTTCTGCTCTTCAGCTTCCTTTCATCTTCAACATCGGTTCACTATTTAGCTATTTTGACCTTCAGATATTTAATTTTTATTCATTTTATAACCATATATATGGCTGCCTTGCACGGAAATCTTAATTCCTCTAAGTTGGGCCAATTTTTTTATAGAACACCACTTTACCTCTTCACGAACCACCTATAGTCCAAGTACCAACGGTTGGAAAGTCACTGCTTTATTTAAATGAAGAAATTCTTACATTGAGTAAAACTATAAAAGGAAGTGAGCTAGTACAGATGCTTTACAATTGGTGAACTGAGCATGTTAACAAATCCTCAAAAATACTTTTTAATATGCAGATTTTTCATTGAAAAATGCATAAATTTAGCCAAAGATCATCCTCTTTTATTTATAAAGGCTTTTTATCCTATAGGTAATCTTATTGTTCAAACGACAAGCAACCGTTCTTAAAGAAAATAAGCAGTTCTGTCCTGCAGGAGATCTGGGGGCTCTTTTGCTCTAATGGAAGGACTCAGGGTCGACATGCATTCTGTTCCTTCTCACTCTACGCCTCCCAACCCTTTCCGATATTTTCATTTATACCAACTTTCTGTCACGGAGTGTCACGTGTGGAAGAGGAATTTGATTCGGAGGGTGCTCTTCCCCTTTTTCGGGTGTTGCTGCTGTTCTTGTTATTTAGTGTGTCGTCGGGGTAGGTTGTCATTTGGAGTTGATAGCGTTCGTTACCTGGTTAGATTCGGGTTGGTAAATATTAGCTTTAGGAATCATTCATTTTGAGCCATCCAAGAATAAAAAAAAGGCTAGAAGTGATGTAGTTACACAAGAAATTTGTGTATGTGGAATTTTAAATTTATTTTCCTTACTTATAAAAATTATTATAGAAATACAAGTTAAGTATGAAAGAGATCTCTTGACATAATTGTTCTACATAATCTACGAATATCGCTGAAGTAGCGTTCTATTGAAAGCAAAAACACAGAATTGAAATTACTTACATTACTTTTAGTATATATTTTATACAATGATGGAATTTCAGTCAAACCCCTTTATAGAGAACATGAGATATAGTAAACCATCCGGGTCGTAAACGTAACGAACCTCTTTCATCGTTCACTAATGAACTATCGGTTATGGTGTACGTGTCTCCTGTAATAGTACACTATTTATTCGGTCGCATGGCGGCTCTTAAAACTGGATTCGTCTATATTATTATCCAAACAACTTTGAGGAAATAAATCTGCTACTCTTCCCTTTCGAACCTTTTATCAATCGTTAAGAAAGCATCAATATTCAACTGTTTTAGAAGTTTTGGGGGGTTAACTTTTTTTTAACACTATCCACTAACATTCAACAGTAAATGGTATGTCTATTGGAATTGTAATAACTCATTACAATTTTATTTTTTAATATCCAAAAATAAGAGAACAAGCACTTCATGTGAACCTTATGCACCCACCACAAGTAAGCTACAACAAATTTTTGAAAAACGTCATGATACTCATTGCAGACAATAAAAAAAAACACATATCGGGCGAGAGAACTACCCGATGGGTCTAAAATGAATTTTTCAGCACCGAGAACATTTCCCATCGGGAAAATCTCAATCGGACAAAAATCATACGATCACAATAAATATTCAAACATTTAACCCCTCAATTAAAAACAAAAACAACCCCATCCACATCTCCAACCCTACCAGAACAGAAGAAAAAAACCCTCACGAGACAGAAACTTGGCACGCAATCCTCAAGTTTCCTCACCACACAGCCCATCCAATAACCCTCCCCCTCCCGCATGTCCACGCGAAGCAAAATAAGCACTTGTCACCAGAAAAAGTAGCCCTCCCTCAACATAAATCTGGAGGGAGCCAAGAGCCCGTGAAATCCCCCTCACAAAACATTCCGTGATGCTCGTAGTAGTCGAGTGGACCCTGGTCTCTTTTTACACGGTTTTACGCAAATCCCTCCTCGTTGCCCCCAAATGTCCACTTCGCGTGTGTGTGTGGGTGGGCGAAGCTTCTCTATGCAAAAAAGCTTCGGGACCAACTCGTAATTTTCAAGAGCCGTTTTTCTCCCGAGATAATAGAGTTGAGAGAGATGAAAATTGGGTGTTTGTTGGATAGGGATTTTTCCCTGTTTTTGTTGATGTGGGGCTTGATTTGGGATTTTCGTGTGTGATGGGGATTTATAGGAGAGTTTGGGGGAAATTAATGTGGCCTTAATAGCGAGTGGGCTATGGAAGTATGGAGTGTGTAATTTTGGGATTGAATTGTTCGAGTGGTATTTCTTTCCAAAGAAGTGGATTTATAATTTTTTTGAGGATGAAAAAATGATATCACTGGTTTAGTGCAATACAATAAAAAATCTACATCTTCAGTATAAGGGTACCTCGAGTAATTCAAAGTATGGTTATAATTAAGTAGAAATTAAGACTTAATTTGTAGAAATAGGGTTGTTTCCATCAACTGAACTTTCGTGTTTCAACAATTGAAAAACGAAGGAAACCCCAAAAAAATTAAGAAAATCAAGAAAAGAAAATTTTTAAAACGCTTCATTAATTAATTAAAACGATTTAAAAATCAAAGCTCCCAAAATCGGGGCGTGGCTTCGTGTGACGTCAAAATATCCACCGCTATATATCCAGGGCTTTGATAGTTCTAATACTGGTAGATATTAAGAATAATTGAATCGTTTATTTCAGAAACAAGTTAGAGCCCATTGGATTAACACAGCGTTTAACTTGTTTCTGAAATAAACGATTCAATTATTCTTTATATCTACCAGTATTAGAACTATCAAAGCAGGCCCGTTCCTGGGTATGAAGGCGCCTCCGTGCCAATAAATTACGGCGCCCCTTACACCTCACCCCCATTAATAATTAATTCTAAGTTAATTAATTTTTACTTTTAATTAATTTTTAATTAATTAATCACTTATTTTAAATTATTTGTTAATTTTAACTAATTAATAATTACTTTAAACAAATTTGATATTACTTAACTTAATGATACAAGAACTTTGATAAAGCGACTCCTTATGGTGCCAATAAAATGCGGACGTTTTAACGAATAAAATTAACAATATTGTAATAAAAAGGTGCTTTTATTACCGGTTGTTGTAAGGCAAGGGTTGCTATAACAGAGGGTCGTTGTAAAGGGGTTCTACTTATTAATAAATAAATAATATTGGCATTACTTATTTAATTAAAATTAGTTTTCAGTTAAAATAAATCAAGCTTTTTTCAATATATTGTGGGGAATTTTTACAGTTTAAAGAATAATGATAAACTCATTTTTTGGTGGTGGGGGGAGGGGGTTGGGGGTTTTCCCCCAAGAAAAATTTCTGAAATTTGACCCCTAAAAGTAGTGTTTTAACTCATTTTGAGACCCTTTAGCTAACAACCGAAGAGAATTGCTCCTTATAAATTTGCAGAATTTTCAATGAAAAACAGTATAAAAATTGATGTCAAAATTTCGGGAGGGGTTTGAACCCCCCTTGGATACGGCCCTGGGCCATAAACTTAAAAATATTCACTTAGGATTACTCAATTTTCGCCTAGTTCTCGATAGAGGCTGTATGGTTTGGCTATTTATCTAACCAGTAACTGATGGTTACCGGTAATTGACACTTTAAGAACAATAAAAAATTAATTAGCTATTGCTACTTAATAAAACTATCCTGAAAAAACTTTTTGTTTTGAAAAATTAAATGAAGTTTCAATATTTATCTAGAGAACAATTTGTTTGAAAAAGTAATTATTTTCTATTTTTAAAATATTTTTAAGTTGGCATGGTAGCAGCACCCAGTAACCGACACCCCGAGAAATTTTGGCACCAATAACTCAAAATTTGAAATACCTTTAATAAATTAAGCTTATAATTAGGTATAAATGAAAAACAGCTGCTGATACAAAGAAAGCAAAATATCAATCTTAAAAATCCAATAAGGAGAACTTTTTAGAACATTCACGTATTACGTATTATGCCGTCGACCATGCCGCTGACCATTTACCTTCAGAATGATACTGGATGTTATATGTTATCCAGCTAGTCCAGTTAGCTTGTTTTGTTTTTATTTGAGATTCAGAAATAATTTTCTTAAACACGTCTGTCATTTAATTATCTTTTTTATAGTTTAACTTTTATTTTTTAAAAAGTGAGAGGGAGAGAGAATTAAAATGGAGTGAGTCACTAGCGACTAATCTGATTCCTTTCACTTTCTGCAGCCATGCCATTTTTAAACCAAAGAGCACGACACCAAAAACTCAACTATGTACTTCATCCCGGCGGTACAACACCCTCCCAGTAAAAATTCTCCGTGCTCGGGCAAAAGCCCGGAGGTCCCCCAGTCGCCACCCTCACAAAAATGGCGGGAACTTTTTATGTTTTCTGCCCCCTCGTATATTGAGTGAAATAAACTAGGACGCTTCTGAACTTGAAAGCACTAATTTTTTTTTTTAATGTAATGATAAGAACACCTTTTCATCATCTTCTCCCGTCTCCAGAGAACTAAGTCGCAATAATAGCTCTTCTCTCTCTCCCTCACTCTCCATCTCCAAATATTTGTATGGATGGATCTAGAGCAGTGGTCCCCATTCCCCGGTCCGTGGATCAAATGGTACCGGGCCTCGGGCCGACCATTCATTGAAAATGAATTTAAATTCCTAGATTTATACTCCAAATTAAAAGCATAATAAATCCCTTTATATTTATTTTTTGGTGTAACTGTATTTTATTTTGAAAGCATATGTATAAATACAATTAAATCAAAATTAATAAATAAAAAAAATAGTTCCTCAGGTGTGTACTTCCAACAAATTTATTTGTGTGAGATATTCAAGAGCAGGTGCACCTAATAAATTTACGTAAGAGATATCCATTCGGTTTTTTACAATAGTCTTCTTCAAAACATTTTTCACAAGTCAAGGGCCTATTATATAGAAATTTTTAAGGGACATCTATTAAAATATGATTTGAGGCAAACGCTTGATAGCTATTTAATAACTGGTGAATCAAATCTTCATCCAAGGAGGGCGCCTATATTAATAGATTCATACAATTCGGTTTTTCTAAGACGCCTTATAGCTTTCAAGTCCGGAGTGTTTAAATTTTCACTCACTCAGAATGGGCGCGCTGGGCGCCCTGAATAGATTCATTTGATGGGGGCGCCCATACAATATGGTATAGCTTTTAAAGTTGGGAATATTAAAATTTTCACTCGCAGGTCTGGCGGTCTTTGATAAATCCATTTAATTAAGACAACTCATACAATTTGGTTTAGCTAAGTAAGACGCCTTACATATTTCAAAGTCGGTGTGTTCAATTTTTCTCTCAGGGTGGGCGCTTTGAATATATATTTATTTGATGGGGCGCCCCATACAATTTGAAAGCTAAAAGGAGTCTTCCTTATAGCTTTCAAAGTCGGGCATGTTAAAATTTTTGTTAAGAGTTGGCACCCTTTAATAGATTCACTAGATGAGGGCGCCCCATACAAAAAGTTCAAAATGTACTTCTCTTAAAAGACGCCTATATTAGTTCTCTTAAGGGGACGGGTGTGTATAACCCAGTAAGGGCGCACTCTTAAAACTGTACCGTATATATATAAGGTAAAACGCGCATGTGCCTTATATAACACGATTATATATGGCATAACCGGTTTCGCGCTGCGAAATATACGGCACGGACAACCCTATTCGGCAAATATACGGGGTTGAAAGCGACAACATTGTATGCGTGCCGTATATAATTATTTGCCTTATATTTTTGTGCCTTATATAATTATTTGCCTTATATTTTTGTGCCGTATATAACTACGCGTGCTGAATTTTCGCCCTGGGACCCCCGATCATTGTGCCATATATTAGCAGCATCAGCAGAATTCGAATCAGTCTGTGTTCCACTTATTAGAAGTGTGTTAAATATATTTAACTTAAAATATACTGAACACTTATTTGTAAAATCTACTTAAGAAAGGTTGAAACAAATTTCAATAAGATATTTTTACGTTTTCTTGGAAAAGATAAATTTAAAAAATTAATAATTTTATTGGGGGAAATACGTTATCAATTTAAAAAATTAATTTCAAAACGTAGTCCAGTCAATCTGTGACTAAATCCCCTAACAAAGCATGATTTAAATCACTATATTTTTTATAATACAAAAAATCATGTGATTTAAATCAAAAATGTTAAACTACCACAATTTAAAGAAATTAATTAGTAAATGTAATTTGTATTTTGCAAAATTATTTGCATTTAAACTAAACAAGAATTAAAATCCCATAATTTTTTACCTGGTATCAACTTTTTAAAATGTTAAGATGATTTTTATCAAAAGCTTATTTTTATATTTTTAGTTATGTTTTCCAATCCAATTTTATTTTCTTATGCTACATAACAATCTTTATTTTTTTATTAATTACTTTTTGTTTTGAAGAAATAAACATTATTTTAATGAGTAAAATTAATTTAACTAATCAATAAACTTAAATATTGATTTCAATTTTTACACAAAAATCAGGCATGATTTTTTCAGTAATGCATCAAATATAATCATTGTCTTTTTTTATTTATTTAATAATGTATCAAATATAACTGAAATTATGATTTAAAAAAATAATATTGATTTCGAAATTTGGTAAGTAGTTAGTCGTCGTCGTGTCGTGTCCATGGGAGTATTAAATGTATCCATGGTAAGTAGTTAGTGAAAGAAGGATAAAAATTTTAGTAACTAATAGTACTATAATTATTCATTCCTCCTTTCAGAACGGGCATCTCACCGATGAGATAATTAGTGCATAAAATATATTAGAATGTGATGCAAAATTATTACATCACACAGAAACTATAATATCAATATATTTTTTACCAGTTTCAGAAAACACAGAACTGTTAATTCATTTAAATAAAAAAATCTGATTTAAATTAAACAAGTCCGATTTAAGTCAAAAAATTCAATTTTTTACTTTAAAAAAAATCAGTAACCTTGTTTGTGATACTACATGTCTATAGGTTATCCTTCATTGATAAACACGATATTCCATTTAAAATTTTAAAAAAATTGAAATATCAATTTTTAAAAAAAATAATGTATTCAAAACAAAACAAAAACTGCAAAAGACGTAATTCTAATGGATTTCATTCAGAAATGACATAATAACTAACACATACTTTTCAATAAAGAAAAAAATCGGACAACCCAAGTAGACAGTGGACGACATTTTTGCGTCACAAAATGCCTTAAAATTTGATTTTTTTTTCGTTGAATACAAATACAAATATTGACGATCAACAACAGTGTCAATGAATGTCAAGTGATTTTCACGTGATTCGGACCCGGACCTTAAATTCCGGAAACTTTCCTGCAAAATTCTGGTTTTCATTTGTCATTTCTGAAACGCTTCTGAATATTTCTGGACGACAAGTTGGCAACATCCTACGCCGACGCTATGTACATGTTGTTGTTTATGATTGGCATTGGTGAAAAGGGCGCGCGATCCGCGATCTCGCCCGCTCTGAATACAAGAAATACTTAGGTAAGTTTATATTTATTTCCTGCTCTTAAATATTCATAACGATTACTTTATTTCGAGAACTATTCTTTTAACTTCCGTTTTGCTCCTTAAAAGATAGTCCAAACAACCCATCCATAGAAAATGGTTCAAGCCAGATTATTCTTTGTGGTTGTCGGGGAAATAAATGTTCCGTGGTTGTAGACGTGATTAGTAGTTGCAAATTTGTACGATTTTTGCCTATAAAAATTAGATTTTAAAGTTAAGTACTGTAGCACTAGAAAGTTTTTATCTTATTTTGAAAACTGAAGGCAATATTTGTTCCTCGAGTTTGTTTTCATGTCTTAACCTTTTTATTTTGTACTGGGACACTTGTCAGGTTTGCTCAACTAATATTAAATTTTCTGACCCAACTGAATTGAATCGGGGGTTTTATATCTTGCTATTACTACCGCATTTCAACTCAACTTATAAATTCCAAATATATTGTATGTCAGAATCATGTATTAAAACACAATTTTTAACAAGGGCATATTCTACCCAAATTTTACTTATAAAATGATGGACTATTCCAGAGGTTCTCAAACTGTGGGTTGCCAGTAAGTTTTTGGTGAGTCGGGGTCGCTACCAGTGCTGAAATTGGAGGGTGACGCCGTCCCCCGAAATGATTGGACCGTTCCCCGAAATATTTTTACAGTCCCCATTCCCTAAAATATTTGTTTCCCCGAAAAAAAATTATAAATTTAAGGGTAGATTTAAATACGAAAACAAATTTATTTTTCTGACCTAAATTCCCATTCGAATGAGTGATCGGATTCGCCTATCAGTGCGCCAGCAGTCTCCCCGTATTCCGATTCTCAAATTTATTCGGATTCGGATTTTTAGAGTTAAATTTCCAAAAACTTTCTGGGGAGGGAGGACCCCCAGACCCCCTTTATGTATTTTAATCTCTTTTACTCACGATTTGATGTACAAAAAAGGAGTTAAAACCCTGTTTTTAGAGTCTAATTTCCAAAAATTTTCTGGTGGAGAACCCCCAGACCCCCCTTTTCATACTTGGAACTTCATTATTCACAACTTTTTTAACATTAGGTTGAGCAAAATGATTCAATTCGATTCACAAGTTTTTAGCCCCCCAAACCAAATCCTGGATCCGTCACTGCATGGTAACACAAATATGAATAATGTTTTTTTAAAGTTATAAAAATTATAATAACTGCATTTGTGCTTTTATTCTAGCATTTAAAAATGTTCCATTAGCCCCCACTTTCCCCTAACTATGCAATCTAGAATTTGATTATATCAATACGAGTAGGTACCAAAAATTAGTCATATTTTACCCTCTATCAATCATCTACTCTGTAAAAAGGTGAGTCCCCCCAAATATTTTTCTCCAATTTCAGCACTGGTCGCTACAAATTTTGAATTCATCTGAATACATGGTATCTTTTTACAATTTTATGAACATGCTGACTTGAAATTTATCAAATTACTGTAGAGTAAAAATTACAAAAAAATAATAAGAAAAATTATCCTACTCGGTGTCGAATGCAAAGACAAAGTAAAAATACAAAAGAGTTTTATTTAAAACTTTTACTTTTAAAAAAAGATTTGGTAATAAATCAGCGTTTCTAAACGTTGGGCTCCCTACCCGGGGGAGCAAGACAAATATTAAGAATTTTCTTAGGGAGTGATGTTGTAACTTGTAACTGATGCAATTTATCCAGATATTACAAAAAAACAGTTCAAAATCAATTTTTAAGAGTCAAATTCAAAACATTTCTGGGGGAGGACCTCCATACCCCCCATTTTATTGTGGAGCTCATTGTTGCTCCAACAATTAAACATTCAAGTTAAAATTCTTCCTTATTATCTCCTAAAAATGTTATTTAACTTCTGATACATGATATATAATTTATTACTGTAACAAAGTACTACTTGTTGGGGACCAAACCAGCTAGATTTTGTTTATAAAAAGTGGTTGCAATGCTCAAAAGTTTGATAACCCCTTGACTATTCAGTTGCTAACTTAAAATTTTAAGCATTTTTTCGAAAGAAAATTGTCAGTTGAATAACTTTTGAGTTTATGTAAGTTAAGGTATTATTACGTCCTACAACTGGCCGCCTGCCATTTCACTCACTGGCCAAGAGTGTATACTATGTCTAATTCTTGCTTCTAATTTCAAAAAGTTCTTATATTACATTCATAAAGATTCAAATACTACCTAAAAATGTATTAAAACCTGTATTTTTAAAAAATTTGAGATTGCCCCCATGTTTTTTAAATTGCTGTGTCAAAATTAAAACTTTTCATTCATTGGCGGAACTAAAAATCTGTACATAGAGTAGCATTGTGGCTAAACACATCTTTCTTTTTTCTGGCAGCAAGATCATCAGCATCTGCCACAGCAGTTCCAGACCACTAGTCTTTATGGATCCAGTCCCAGTGTCTCGACCCTGCCTCCTGCTCCAGAGAGTAGCTACTCTGCCAGATGCCGAGACCTCTCCTGCCATCCTTGAGTCTGCCCCAACCTCCACTCATTCCCATTGTAAGTTTCTGCTTTTAGAATTACTCATTTGAAACTAGGGTAAAATTTAAAATAAAACATTATCAAGTCTTTTAACAATGCAAATCTCTCACAATCTAATTATTTGAAGAGAAATGTATAAAAAAACTCAAGATTATCACAAAAAATATTGGGCAAGGTAAATGAAGGGCAAAAATTCAACAATAAATAAAATAAACAAACTTTTGTACTTTTTAACCGTAGTGAAATTAAAAACGCAATAAAACCTTTAGTTTTCCCCCAAGCAACACAACCTGCCCAATTGGTATAAAATATTAAATCATAATCATGTAGATGTATTCTTGACAATGGTACTGCACTTATAAGGGTTTTCATTTAATATGTTTTTAAATTTGTTTTGCTAGGTTTGGTTTACTTAATATGTATATATTTTTTAAAAATTATAAAATATAAATCGAGAAACCTATAAAAAAGTAAGCAACACACTCATCTTTGCATCGTAGCATACATTTACCTTATGTTGTAATAAAATTATAATAAATTCTTTATTATTACCCAAAGTTACAGCATTAAAGATATATTGTTTTAATTAATTAAAATATTTTATTCAGTGGCGGATTTCAAAATGTGCCGCCTATAGGCTGAACCAAAAATTGACGCCTATTCACTGTAAAAAATTCCCGTAAAATTTACGGTTTTAAACTGGCAGCTGGGTTGGTTGGGGAAAACCGTAAAAATTACGAAGTTTTTACCATAGACTTTCGAAACACCCTAATGTTCCGCGGACCGAAACAAATGGAGAGGTGGGCTGGAGGTTGCCCATATGTGGTCTAAAGAAAGCATAGAATAATAGATTTGTTACTTTGCTGAATCAAACTACTCAAAACTTCTGGGTGGGGGTTGTAATTTTGGTTACTTGAAAAGAGCGTTCTTCGTCTTTTCAGTGCTTGTGTTTCCTTTCTCTTCTCCTGTTTTTTGCGTAAAAAAAATTCCACCATCAAAAATTTGCCGCCTGTGAAAATTTGCCGCCGTAGGCTTCAGCCTAGCTAGCCTATTTAGAAATCCGCTACTGATTTTATTGCAATAAAAGTTTCCCATTACTCTAAAATTAATAAAACTTAACACCTAAATTCTTTCTAGCTGCAAAACTCTGCTGTATTAAGCAATAATCCCAATTAAATCCCATTTTTTTTAAACCCGAGTTTTTGAAATCCTGTTTGATACTGTCATAGGACGCACAGAGTAGCTTAATGTCTTAACACACATCTTTTTTTTCTTCAGGAAGCAAGAGCTGCACTTGCTGCCGCAGCAGTTCCATAGATCTCTGAGAGAGCTCCACCGTCAGTCTTCATGGTTCCAGTCACAAGTTCTGCCACTAGAAATGTCTGAACCTTGCCTCCTGCTGCAGCGAGCACTGCCTCTGTCAGATGCCGAGACCTCTCATGCCATCCCTGAGTCTGCCCCAACCTCCACTCAATCCCATTGTAAGTTTCTGCTTTTAGAATTACTCATTTGAAACCAGGGTTTTCAACCCGCCCACAAACCAAAAAAACCTGAGTGTTTTTTAATAAAACCCACTTAAAAAAACAATATCAACCAGCCCTTTTTTTGGGTTTTTTAAAAATTGGGTAAAATTTTATTAATACCAGCATGATCAAGTCTTTTAATAATGCAAATATCTCACAATATAATATTTGAAGAGAAATGTTACCACAAAAAATATTGGGCAAGGTAAATGAAGGGAAAATTCAACAATTAAATAAACAAAATTTGTACTTTTTTAACCGTAGTGAAATTAAAAGTGCGATAAAACCTTTACTTTTTCCCAAGAAACACAACCTGCCCAATCGGTATAAAATATTAAATCATAATCATATAGATGTATTCTTGACAGGCACGGATCTTGGGGGGGCACTTTTTCAGACCATCACCTTTACCATTTGAGAAAAATGTCAAAATTTTGGGGATTTTCTAAAAAGTAACACAAGATCCCCTTTTGGCTCCCTGGGGGGTATGGGGGTCCTCCCCCAGAAAAAAATTTGACCTGTAAAAGTAGGGTTTTAACTCATTTTGAGTACTTTTTGAAACTTTTTTTGTACTTATGAGTAATTTTTTAGGTCCAAGGGGGGGCACTTTCCAGAGTGCCACCCCCTTGGATCTGCCACTGATCCTTGACAATGGTACTGTACTTTATAAGGGTTTTCATTTAATGGTTTTAAATTTGTTTTGCCAGGTTTTGTTTACTTAATATGTATACATTTTTTAAAAATTATAAAATACAAACAGAGAAGCCTATAAAAAAACAAAAAGCAACACACTTTGCATTGTAACATGCATTTACCTTATGTCGTAAAAAATTATAATAAATTCTTTGTTATTATCCAAAGTTACAGCATTAAAGATGTTTTTTAATTGATAAAAATATTTTATTGCAATAAAAGTTTCCCTTTACTCTTAAATTAATAAAACTTAACACCTAAATTCCTTCCAGCTGCAAAACTCTGCTGTATTAAGCAATAAACCCAATTAAACCCACCCGGGTTTTTTTTCAAACCCTGTTTGATACTGTCATATGATGCACAGAGTAGCATCATATCTAAACACATCTTTTTTCTTCAGGAAGCAAGAGCTGCAGTTGCCGTTGCTGCAGTGTTTAGACTGCCTCCTGCTCCAGCCAGCAGTGCCTCTGCAAGATGCAGACTTCTCCTTCCATTCCTGAGTCTGCCCCCAGCTCTACTCAATCCCATTGTAAGTTTCTGCTTTTAGAATTACCCCTGGTTAAAACCATTATTAATCATGAAAAAATAATTAACAATGCTGCATGGTGGGGAAAAAAGCTTGATTGATTTTTTATGGCGCAAGGGTAGGACAAGTAGCGCCAGACTCAAGGAAAATGGTTGCACAGTTTTAAAAGTTACATAGAACAAAATAATTGTTAAAAATATTATGCTGTTTATGGTGAAAAATCTGTATATTAAGAAAGAGGACTCAATTAATTAAAAGTATTGAATAAATTCAAAATGTATGTCAAACTTTAAACAGATTGTAAATTCCTAAAAAAAAATTAAGGTTTGGTTCTTTAAAGCAGTGTTTGAAATTGCGATGGATTGCTATTCTGGACCAGTGGTATTTTTTCACAATTTCTAACGCTGTTTTAAAGAGACTGTCTTGACTGAAATTCCTTTCATAGAAGTATTAGAATTACAAAATAATGATTTTGTTTGTAAGTTGTTAAAATTAAAACTTACTATTTTTTTCTCTTTTTCTTTTAGCAGTCTTACAAGCAAGGAAGTGATAAAAAACAAATATAAATAAGGAGATCATTACTGAAGAACTCTCATTTGTTATATGTGCAGATTGTGTCCTGACATATAGAAATAATTGCTTGATGTAACAAAACAAGACATTTATTGTTTATTTAAGAAATAACTTTCAAGAAAGCATTTTTTATTCATATTATGTATTATGTAAAAATTGATTTTTTTTATAGTAGATTGATTTTTTGTTACAACAATATGTATTAATGTGCAATAAATACTATATTATAAAATTGATTCCTACATAGCAATAATTTAATTAAATTACCTTAAAATTACTAGCTTCCAATAAATGATGCATAAAATCTGGTTAACCTTTTAAACATTAATTTTTTGTATCTTTGTAAATTGAATTGAATTAACTACACTAAGTCACAGCATTCTTTGAGTAAATAGCATATTAAAAATAATTAATGTAATTACAAATTTTTAAATTTTAATCTCTGTAGATGTATGCAGTTTAAATATTTTTTTTTTATCTGCTTAAGAATCAAAATTTTAAGAATTTATTTACATAAATTATAAAACTATGAAATGTATTATTTCCTAGCAAACATTGTTTTTCAAATTTCATAAATTTTTGTAAATGAACACTTTGTAATTTTGTGCCTTTTACTGAATATGTTGTAATTTTCACTTCAGTAACAAAAATGTTTGAAAAAAATTTTTTAGTGAGATTGGCCATACAGGCATTTCTTGAATTTAAGAAATCTTTTATGGAGTAAATTACAGCATATTCAAAAGTTTCAGTCAAATGTGCCATAAAAAGTATGTAATGTAAGCATAATATTAATGTATCAAAAGGAAACGTGCAAGCACATCGTATAAGGCACGAGGAACGCTTTATAAACCATATAAGGCACAGAAAATATAAGGCACAATTTTTCCAAAAGTGCCGTATATTCTTTTATATACGGCACTTAGTATAAGGCACAAAATATAAGGCACAGAAAATATATAAGGCACAATTTTTCCAAAAGTGCCGTATAAACATGCTCAGCGCGCCGTATAAACATAGTCAGCGCGCCGTATAAACATAGTCAGTGCGCCGTATAAACATAGTCAGTGCGCCGTATAAACATAGTCAGTGCGCCGTATATTATATCCGGCACTTTTGAACCGAAAATGCCGTATAAATATCCGGTTTAGTTTTAAGAGTATACTCGTTTGTAGGCGCCTTTTGAAGCTTTTTTTGTAAAGGAAAGGAGATCTAGCTTACTACTTAGGTTTGTTTCTTTTGAGTCAGGACGTAACGGAATATTTTTCCCTTAAAGTTAGGGGTCAAAAAAATTTTCTAAGGCGCCCAGTAAGGGCGCTCTTTACTCGTTTGTAGGCGCCTTTTGAAGCTTTTTTTGTAAAGGAAAGGAGATCTAGCTTACTACTTAGGTTTGTTTCTTTTGAGTCAGGACGTAACGGAATATTTTTCCCTTAAAGTTAGGGGTCAAAAAAATTTTCTAAGGCGCCCAATAAGGGCGCTCTTTACTCGTTTGTAGGCGCCTTTTGAAGCTTTTTTTGTAAAGGAAAGGAGATCTAGCTTACTACTTAGGTTTGTTTCTTTTGAGTCAGGACGTAACGGAATATTTTTCCCTTAAAGTTAGGGGTCAAAAAAATTTTCTAAGGCGCCTCTTCATCGGTCGGCGCCTCCGTGCAGGCACGGCCAGCACGCCCGGCCGGAACGGCCCTGTATCAAAGCCCTGAATATATAACGGTGGATATTTTGACGTCACTGCGCAGTGCTCCGATTTTAAGGAACGCATCTGCGCATCACCTTTAAAAATTAATTAAAAAATAAATTGAGGTCTTAGAGACTTCGGGTTTTTTGCAAACATATTTTTTCAACCTGTTCTTCATAGAAAAAAATATATTGAAAAACGGGAAACAACCCTATTGTTCCTCAAGAAGAGAAATAGTAGAGAGAGAGAAAAAAATAGAGGAGAAAAGAGAAGATAATACTTATTGAAGTAAAAAAATGTGTAATTAGTTTGATTATTATTATTATTATGAAAATAAATAATTTATAGGTTGTTGAAATTAAAGGGTGGATTTTTATTTGGGAAAATGATTCTCTTAAATCAAATAAAAAATTACACACAGTTTTTTTTATTATTTCTTTTAGGAGTTTTTAAATTTCTCTTATTCAAATATCTTAGGTTTGATGATTCTTTATTCCTACTAAAACCTATCTCACACATGAAGTTGTGCTTTACATAATTTAGTAAAGGAAATTAATTTTACTGTATAATTACAAATTTATAAATTTTATTACTCATAAATTGAAGCAAGAGGGCATGGATTTTCTATATTCAATGAAGAGAAAATTTTTCATTGATTTGAAATGGAGTATTGTTTAAATATATAACTTAGGTTGATATCATTGAACCATTCATAACCTACATTAATTATTTTCATTTTTATTAAGTTGTGCCGTGTCGCAATTTTTAAAAACGTCCTTTCCATTGTTCACAAACGAGTTGAATAAGCAAAACTTTTATTGTCATTAACAAAAACCAATAACACAAATTATTTTTTCGCTTAAAAACCTTATTAAATCAAAGTTTTCCCTCAAATCCACTACGCGTCTCTACTCCCTATTTCCTACTCGGCAGTAATATTCCCTCCATTTCGTCCCAAACAAAATGCAATCTCGTAAGCAAAAGGATCGAAAGAATAAATAAAAAAAACAGCATTGTGTCTCGCACCATCTTCCAAACTACCTCCCTCCAAAAAAAGTCAAAAGAGGGGAAAAAACTGTACGCATTTTGTTTTATTATTTGCTCGGCTGATGGTCATCAGACACCTCTACGAGTGTGAAAAGATGCTAATGGCTTGTTTACGATCTCCCATTTCCGCCCCAAGAAGCAGACGCAAAAAAGGCGACAAAAAGATGCCCATGTGATCTGAGCAGCAACTGTTAATGTTGATGTCATTTAACGTTTCAGGGGTTTCTTTAGTCGTCTGCTTAGCTTAATGGCTTTTATTAACAGCGTTAATTGAGGTTCCGAGTTTCCTGGTTTAAAGTGAATTGTCCGATAAATCGAACCTCGCTTGAACTTCTAATTCGCTATGGTCTTTGAAAGTTTGGTTATACGAAAAAAACAGCTGGATCTTAGAGCTTTTCTGATCACGAACCTATTTAAAACCTCGCATTACACTTCATAATCTTCTTCTAGCATGTTATGACTTTTCTGACTAGGCTCGTCACATTAAAAATTACTTCATTTACATAAAAAGTTAACAAACTGGTTATTGTAATAGGAATATTCACGTATAAGGAAACGCCAAATTTTCTTCAGATATTCTAATTATTGCTTAGTTTTCAACAAAACTATAGGTCATTACGATTGTTGCATCAGGCATTGTGTGCAACATCAAGGCACTCCTAAAATTATTTTAGTAGAAAATGACCAAAAAGCAAGATTGGCGCTTTTGACTTGGGGTACTATTTCTCTTTTAGTCCATAGAAATCCCCAACGTAATCAGCCAAAATTATTCCAAAAGTTAAACAAAAAGTAATCCATAACGTTTGCAGCATTTATCGTTACCTGATCGAACGTTTGGGATTAATAATTTTTACAAGTTCAGCATCCTCAGTTCTATATCCCAAAGATACAGAACTAAACTTGAAGTAAACCACTGATTTAAATAGTCAACTCAAACCAGGCGCGGATACAAGGGGGGCACTCTGGAAGTGCCCCCCTTGGACCCAAAAATGTTCTCAAAATTAGTTAAAACTCTACTTTAACAGGTAAATATCAAAAAACTTTCTGGGGTAGGACCCCTATACCCACCACCCGGTACCACAAGAGGATTTTGAGTGATATTTTTTAGAAAATCCCCAACATTTTGGCATTTGGTCTCAAAAGGTAAAGGTGATGGTCTGGAAAAGTGCCTCTCTTGGAGCCGGGCTGGATCCACACCTGACTCAAACACAAAAACACTAATTTCTCTGAAGTTGAAATGAGTTAGACAAATTTCCCTCTCAGCGGGGTATATAGTAGAATCGTGTTCGCACTTATCTTATATATTTCTTATGACCCCCTTTACCCTAACACCCACCTTTACCTTACTCTTTTTATTACGACTTTTCAAAGCTTGCTCGAAATTTCGGAACACTCTATATTTCCACTACTAATTATTTTAGATCAGCTTGGCGTTACCCTTAGGCCCTAAACAAAACTCTCCAGCAACTATCGGATTTCACCAAATTGATACCTACTCTTAATAAAAAAAGAAGCAAAAATCGATCTCCTTTCCACCAAAGGCGATAGCCTGATGGGAATTACCTGGCCTGAGACTTCGTCAGCCGCGTCACACTCGATTCCATCATGGCGATCCTGACTACGAAGACGGGTGAAAGGCAGTAATTTCACCCTCCTGATGCAGACGGTCGCACGATACCCAAGCACCAAACAACAATTACCCGATTCATTGAACAAAAGTGGCACACGCGCGCGATGTCCGGATGATCCATCTCCAAACGCCATTTTTTGGAATTCGATAATGCCGACGATGAAGGGATGATCCGATGATAAAATTTTCCAGAAATTGTCATCCGCGTGTAGGTGAGGGTGTAACAAGTCGAGTGGGATTTATTTGGGCGAACGGGTTTTTTTTTCTTAAAGACGCGTTTCTTTTGTTGTTTGCCGATGGAAAAATTTGTTGGAAGGTTCATTGAACACCGTTAAGGATTTTGTTTTTCTATTAGAGCTTAGAGCTTACACGGAAGTTAATAAGCACTTGACTCAGTGAAGAGTGAGAATTTTCCCTTACTTCGATACGTCCCATCCGGTAGGGGCGTAGTTAAAGGAATCAAGGACAACGGGATATATTCCCCCCCCCCCAAAAAAAAAAAATGTTTTACACTTTCATCACTAAAATAGTCCAACTGTAAGCCATGATTCCTTAAAATTATTTTATTACCTCTGTAGTTTTTAGTAACCGAAATCACCTCATGATTTTCTTTTAACATAAATATTTTTTACAACCTTAAAATTTATACTTTTGGTTAACTAAATTTTGATTATGTAAATAATCAACAAGTAAGAAAGGTGGATCCCTGAATTATTTATCAAAAATTAAGTTTATGTTTAAGAGACTGACAAAAACTTACGAATTAATCAAGGAACAATTACTGACCAAACCATAATTTCTGATTTGATGGTAAACCAATTTATCGTGTATTCTCGACTTCTTAAAAAAGGTGTTAAATACTACACTTATCTTTGAAACTATTGCTTATTTCAGAATTTAACCGATTCGTATATTATTTGTTTAAAAATCTGATGACTTTAGATCGCATTGATTTTAAATAAGTGCAAAAACTCATATTCTTTCAAAATTGAAACTAAACATAACCTAGTGTGTAATATAGTTTACCGAATAAACAAAGCCATCAATAGGTACTCACAGTTAATTCAAAAATACTTGTGGAGGGCATCTGACAAACTTATTAGGTATCCTATTCATACTTTGTATTAAAATGCTATCAACAAATGCTACTTCGGAGTAGAGTTAAATAATAACTTGCGTCATCGTCCAGTCATTCATTAGTAGGTTAGCACAACTCAGCGTTGCCTTTAGATAGGTAAAAACCCTTTTAACTCACATTTCGAGAAACCGTGACCGCAATCTACAAAATGCAGTGGTTTTACTTACAAATCGCAAAGAATTCCTAAATTGAATCATTCTCACACAACAGGAAAGAAAGTTTAATTTTCGATATTTCTAAGTGTAGATAGTTCTCTGACTCTAATGGTTCTGAATTGGGAAAACTTTCAGCTGATATATCCCCCCCAGGCAGAATTTCACCTACCTCCCACACAAAATTCATTCAGGTACTAAATCAAACTGCGGATGAACTCACGCTGTGGGTGTTTCAGCTCGGCTTAAGTAAAAACCGCCCAGAACAATTCAAAAGTCAGTCCTTTCGCTGCCAAATCTCAGTCCCGAATATCCTAACCCCTTATCTGACGGAACGAGAGGTTATTGGACCGAGAATCTGTCCACGCACTCCCGAAAATCCCCAACCTCAGCCGGATTGGACTCCGCAATCCTTCATATTAAACACAAAGCCCCAAAAAAAGACCTGTGTTCCAGCTTAGTCCAAGGGCAGGTCGTCGTCCCTCATTTTTCATCCCCTCCCCCTCCTCTTTTCCTTATTTATTATTTCCCTGATCAGATGTTCGCGCGTTTTTCCGAAAGGCGAGAGAAATCTTTCGGCCATAAATCTTCCCCGTGCAGCATTTGCATAGCGAAGCAAAGAGCGTCCATAATGAAGCTTGCCAGTCAATCGCCCATATTGGAATCCGGGCTATATTGGAAAGTTAAGCGAAACAGAGGGTGGTGTCCGCGCGGACCAAGCACGCGTGCTGCTCCGAAATGAACGTCCAGGTCGGCCCCTGCTCTGACCCCCACCTCTTTCCCCCCTCGGTGATAAATTGACCCGTCCATCGCACGAACCCACCCCCACCCTTCGTCACTGTATATACCCCTATCCTCCTAAAAATCCCTCTTTTCCCGAGGTCCTTTTTTGCTCTCCTCCGGAAGCCTTTTAAGCCAATATATCGGGGGGCCCGCTCCCGGTTTTTTTTTTTTTTTGTTCGACCCACCCTCGCTTCGTTCTTTTTTTCTGCTCCATTCTTTTTTAAAAAACTCCTGTTCCCCTTTTTGTATTTTTGTTCTTTACGAATGATTGCGTGTGGGCCGGTCGGGGTAAAGCGGGGGGAATGAGCTGAATGAGGGGAAGGGTAGGGGTAAAAAGAGTGGGGTAAGGCCTGATGGCCGGACGCCATATTGGATATCAATGAAAAAAACCCTTTTTTTTTCCCGGACCCCGTTGGCGATTTTCGCCCGGAATGAAGGCTTCTTCGTTATCTGGACTCGCGGCGGAAATCACCCGGGCAGGCAATTTATTGAGGCTGCAGGTTCCATCTCTTTTCTGTCTCCCGCCTATCGAATGTTATGCTTCTTTCGGTCCGTTTTATTGCCTCGGACTAACGTTGCAAGGTACTCGAGAGGTGATCCTGATACAAGAGTTTTTAAAAATTGTTATTTCGGTCAATTGGTTTATAAAGCTTTATAATACGGATACTTATATCGATTTCTTATCAAATGAATTATGCTTTGCAATTTGCATCAATATTTTACAAAATAATCGATCAATTATATCGATATCATAATAAAATATCGATATTTTATATCGGTTTTACATCAAATAACCGTTGTGATTTTGGCACAAGGAGCAATTTGACTTGATTTCAATTGAACACAACAAACCATTAAATAACCGTTATTGTATACATTGTATACAAATTGAATACAATTACAATTATTGTATACAAATCTAACTTACAATACTTTACGAATTAATCGACAGGTAAATAAATCGTTTCAGTTACAAATCCCACTATTTAAACTTTAAATAGTGGGGTTTGTAACTGAAACGATGTGAGTCAATGTAGTAAAGTGAATGTAGTTTTAAAAAAACAATTCACATCGACATTATGACAAAATTACCTACTTAATTTGATGAGTCAGAAAACATCGATTTTTATCGTATAAAAATCAATTTAGATCACAAAAAAATTAAAGGATCATCAGGAAAAAACTCTTAATGAGTGTTTTACAGGAAAGAGTTAATCCTTTTGCATACCCCTAGACATCACTAAATCTATTACAAAAATCTATTACTAAATCTACGGTACAACAACCTATAAAATAGGTACTGTACCCACAAGTCTATGGGCGGAAATCTCCCACAGGCCGGTGGAATTTATTGAAACGACCGTCTCTCTCGAATGATGCTGTTCGTATTATTTCTCGTTTTTTACTGCCGCTCGGACCGCCTCGGACACCCGCCGCGGTTCGCCTTTTACGAGCGACGGCCGTGGGTAGCTCCTGCGGCGGCGAGTGCAAATGCGGGAGAGTCGGCCATTTCTACATTTTCCCGTTTCCTTCCTCTAATGGGCGACACAATACAAACAAATTGGGGCTAATGAGCAGGCTGATTTATACTGGGCGAGAAGAAGAAGGAACGGAGGTTGTTAGTGAGAGCAAGGAGGAATCAACAGGGGTGTGGGTACCACCAAGATCAAGGTCTCGACTCGCTTTTTTTTTCTTAATGTCGTGCATGATGATGATGGTAGAGAGTTTCGCTGAGTAGCGTGCAGGGTTTGATAACTTAGGCATTATATTTGTAGTTCAGAAGTTTGTAACAACTTTCCTGGTGGATATGTCAAGTTTACGTAATTACAACGAGAAGTAAACGAAATTTGGCCATACAAGATAGAAATTGGACGAATCTTGAACGTTTGAACTGCTTGAGTTGCCCCTTTAACTTGGTTATTGGTGAAATGGAATATGGAAGACTCACTTTGATTGTTTTCTTTTAAAAATTGCATTTGTTAAAAAATGTTAAATAAATTTCAAATTTTAAATATTATAGTCATCAGTCATCAAAAATTATATTTTATACTTATTAGACCAAAAAGAATACAAAGTTAAAATACCCACAACAATAATAATGTAACAGTGACTCAAAATTATCTTTAATTTTTATTTACTTAAAAAAGGTACTATCAAACAGTAGATATGTTAACAATACACAGTTGTCCTTTCTTTAAAATCTTTAAAATGTATGTGGCCCCTACTACTGTAACCACAATGTGCTGTAAAAAAGAAATACTACTTTAACTTACTTTGCCCGGTGTAACAGTTTATTGACATGTCCAGATGGAGGATATTTGAAAAACTGAGCCTGAAAATATGAAAAGTGGATGTGATTCTTTAAGTAAACATTACAGAGAGATGAATTTAAATTAAGAGATAATTTAAATAATAATCTTTTATAGTATGTATTTAGTAATCCTTAAATTAATCAATAAAGGGGCCACATTCACAAATTAGGTCCCACAATTTTTCAAAGGATTTACCCTGTCTGTCATATCCCACTCCCACTGTGATGTCACAAATGAAACTTTTAAATTAAAGAAAAACATTAACATTTCTAATAACGTTGCAACGCAATTGATGTATCTCTTGATTAAGTATTTCTCCTTGATTTATGTTTAAGCAAAAAGCAAATGGTGAAATAATTTGAAATGTTTCATATGTTGTTGTTCATATGAAATATTGCATATCCTCCCTTGTACAGTTGAGTCATACATGTTCAGAGTCCCCTCTTCAGAATTTTCCTTCTCCCAAACCATACAAATTCGCCCTTCGCCCTTATGCCCACAGCCATATGTCGGATGAGAAGATAGGAATTTAATCTTACATACTAACAAGCATTCATTATGCAATGAGGTTGGATACCAGCGGTCGTCAAAGCGCAACCGATCTTCCAGAACCAGTTGTTTAATACATTCCGGACCGCGGGTAGTTCGTTAGGCGAGGGTAACCAATCAGCATGAAATCAAGTCCAAGATTCTTTTATTTCGAGTTGCCATTAGGAAGCAACGTAATTGCGTCATTAAAATCTCGCCTACCGCGATCCGAAATGCGCAATGACCAAAACTCGGAGGTCTGGGGCTCAGCGGGAGTAACCTTGATGGCCGACCACAGAAATGAGGAATAGAGGTGGTATTTGAAGAGCGAGTTTAGGTATGACGACCCTGCGTGGCAAAATGGTTATGGCAAAAAGAAATTCATGACGTGGAATGTCCCACAGTCGGTTGGATTTTGGAGTGAAAAAATCGCACTTTTTTCTCCCAGAAAAAAAATTGAAAAAGAGGAACGACAATTTTCTACCCGATTGAAAAAACAATGACAATCATTAAGTGAAAAGAAAATTTCTCCATCCTAGTAGTTTTCCCATTTGCTATGATTTTGAAACACCTCCGCTTTGGAAAGAATAACTTCCAACTCTATTTTTTTTGGTTTTTATAGGAGTGAAATTTTCAGTCAAAATGCTTAATATTAAGTAACATGCGAACCCTGTCTCAATTCAATTTGAGGCCTAGTTTGAACCTGAATTCTCCTTCGCGTAAGAAAATTGGTGTTTAATGATCGAATTAGAAATTTAACTGGGTGAGGTTTGTTGGCAGTTGTTTTTTGGCGATTTTTTTTTGCAACTTGAATGGCTTTAGAAATGCGACAAGGAAAATGTAAAATTCCCAAAACGCCAAACCATGCCCCAAGCACATTTGCATATTCTACTTGATATAAGATTCTTTAGAACCAATCAAAGCGCAGATTCTGAAAGTGATTTGTTATATTTGGAGGAGTAACATTCTCTTCCGGCAAACCAATCAGAACTTTCACTTGTATCTTACCGAGTAGCGTCTGTAAATATGCATGGGCATGGAAGATTTCGGTATGAAGTTATTTGAGTTGTTGAGAAAGATTTATCTATCGTGACGTCAGGACGCATCTCATACGTCACAATTTCATTCATCCCTACGACCAACATGGCCATGCCCTCTATACGATGAGAGCACATGTCCAAATTTCTCTCTATACGTATAAGTTCTCTACGAGATGAGGCCTGCGCCATTTCGTTGAAGGAAGGGTGTGGAAATTTCGAACTGGAAATTTTACGAGAAACGGATGAGTGGCCATTTTGTTAACTTTTAATTTTCTCAGTGGGCGAATTCGTTCGAATGAATAACGAATGAGGGTTCGGGAAAAGAACGCCTCAAAGCCGCATCTTAGAATAAGATGCCGAATAATACGCCATTGTAATACCCCTTGGCTTAGAGATGAACTGAAAGCACTTCTTATCTTTTATATCACGGGAAAAAAAGATTGGGAAAGTGCCTATAAATTAGAAGGGAATAGTAGTTCCAGATAAAAGTAAATCTTCACTGCAGTGTATTTTGAATGCGAAAAAATAAGGTTAATACTTCTCTAGTTTTCGTTTGAATCCTTTCAAGACTTAAGATTTAGCTTTTTAAACGTAGCATGTTAACGTAGCCAGGGATACTCTAAGTCTTTTCTTCCAGGTTATCTTTTATTATGTATACATGTATCAAAGATATTCTAATTCCACTTAAATAAAAAGTTATCATTCTATAATCGCTTTAAGCTGTATTTAAAAGGTTTGATGATACCACCGTGGATTTTGAAATGTACCAGTAGATAACGATTTAAGTGGTATAGAGTTATTATATGTATAAGTACCTAAGTAGATACCTTGGTAGTAGTACCAAACTTTATATTTAAACTGTATTAGAAAACTCAAGAGAAAGCATTTAAAGTCATTTAAATCCTATTTTATAGAAATTAGGTTCTATGTTATTCACAATGTTTAGGGAATTATAATAAAAACATAATACTACTTAAATAATATCTTTATAATTTCTTTCTAAACGATCGCAAATATCAATAATTTGAAAACAATTAATCAGTTCATTTTACTTTGTTTTTAAAGACATGTTTAAGACCAACGAACCAAACTGGAACACAACATGACACAAAAAAATGGAATGTATAGAAAATAAACTACAAATGCGTTGCAGAACAAACTAGAAAACAAATCTCACTTTTTTTGTTTATCATAATCTTTTTAAAAAGTAGGTTCTATTAAGAGTAAGATTTTTCAAATCTTTATATGAAAGTTGGTCTCAAATGTAATTTATAGATTCATCCTCCCCTAATTCCGTGGTATTAATTATACTCATTGTTATGAGCTAGTTTTTTTTATTTCTTGAATATGTAATTAGATTAATATTAGGTATATTTTTTAACAAAAATATCTTCAAAGAAACAAAATATTCTGTATGCATGTAATAACTCCAAAATATCAATCATGCCTAGAAATGTAAAAAGTAGATATAATGCAAATTTTGTGGATGTAGAACAAAAAGGTTTAGTGATTTACACCTCACAAATAACAACTCTCCTCTATCAGTGTATCTGCATAACCATAACCGTTAACCCAGTTCCAAGCAGTTTGTCTCACTCGATTCCTTGTCATAAAGGTAATTTGATAGATCATTGAACAAATTGTGTGAAAACAAAAAAGGTTCAACTGTTATACAAAAAAAACTATCGATTGATGACCATCAGAGAAAAAATTTCAGCTCAGAGTTTTCAGTCGGTGATTTAAGAAGCACACAAGCTTGGATCTCAAATGCTTTCAAAAGAGCATTTTAGTGTTTTAATGCAAATTATTTGTAATTTGAGCCTGAAAATGTTTTGATAAATAGGTCAAGTTAGGTAATGGAGCGTCCTGTTCTCAACCAAATTACTGCAAACGTGGACACCTTAATCCTAAAGCTTCGAAGCGCTCTTGCGTCTGAAGAGAAAAGTACCTTAGGGGAATTAATTCTTCACTTAATTATATCCCTTATTTTAGGATAATGACCCTATATTTGTGGCATAATGTAATACAGGGCATTTATAGGGGGAAATTCTCCCACATAGAAATCTCATTTTCTCATTGGTAAATTATATTTCGAAATCAATCAATGGACAGCTTACCCCCCCCCCAAGAATTTTACTGTGCCCCTCCCATTGTGTTCCACCCGAACCAGTCCATGATGTAATAAAGGGGGCAGAGGGTTCCAAAAATTGTAACATCACACTTTGAAGCTGTTTGTCACTGCTTGTCACAATGTTAAAAGAAACTTTTTTACCACTTCTAGTTTTAACTTAAAAGTAGTAAGTGATAAAAATGAAGACTGAACATTCCAAATTTGGGTTTAATTTTTTTTAAAATCACTGAAATCAGAACACCTGTGGCACATGGGTGAAGGAAGGGTTTAAACAAGACCCTCTGCATATATGGCCTCACAACTCGAAAGTGTGACGTCAAACTTAGGGCGAATTCAGTGAATTTCCAATGTTAAGTCTATAAAGCATATAAAACTTACTTTAGGGGGGTTAAACCATGGCCATCTAGACACATAAGGCCAGAGAAGTTCGAAATCCTGAGTGACGTTCTGCCTACTATTTTACATCATCATCGCTTTTTGGATGACAGCGCAACTTCAGTCTGAAATCTTGCACGCTCCCTTCGGACTGGAGTTACGCGGTTGTCCAAAAAGCGATGATGACGCGAAATAGTAGGCAGAACGTCACTCAAGATTTCAAACTCTTCTCTGGCCTTATTTGTCTAGATGGCCACTCCTACGGGAACAGATCGAAAGATTTTTAGCATCTAGAGCGTTTATATAAGCCTTGAATAGATATAATAACGCGATGAGTTAAGAAAGTAAGTATTTATGTCCGAGTTGTGAGTCCATCTATACATAGAGGGTGTCTCGGTTTAAATGGCTGAAAATCGTGTGACGTAATTTGCGAATATATCCCCTCTGATGAACCCAACCTCAATCACCTCACTGATGAAATTCAACCAAAATTCGCACACGGCCGTCTACGAGAGAGAGAGAGAGAGAGAAACGCGAAGCACGAGTCCTTCACGCGCGACCACCCCACTAGTGATGCATTCTAAGGTCAACGAAACAGATAGATGCTCGGGCCTTATGAATGGCAACCGATGGAAATTGGCCTGCAAAAACAACGGCGGCCGTAAACACACAGGAAGCGAGGAGTATTCCCATTCAGTTTTGGGAACCTCGAGTGAATGGAATTCTTCTGCTGAATGTATAAGAGAGGAGGTGTAACCTTGCTGCTGGCTACCTTGTGGTGGGAGGCGATGAGGAGAGAATGGACAATGATATGAAGAAGATGGCAGTTTTGTAGGTGGTTAGGGTAGCAGTTAGTAGATGGTTCGTCTGAGGAAGGAATTCTTGTGAGATTCTTGAAGTTTTTTGAGGGAAGAGTTCAAAAAGGGGCGACTGTGTACCTACTATAGCATGACTCCTTACTGTGGCATCCAAAGACTTTTACTAGAGTCATTTAGGGAGACGCAGGGAGGGGAAACCTCCTCCCCCCTAGAATTCTTTGAATTCATCCAAAATGTACTAAAAATCCGTTTTCAAGGGTGAGATTTTCAAAAAGTTGTTCAAATTGAACCTCACCCTTTAATAAGGTTTACCAATTTTATTAACGTTGCAATATGCTATCTTGATTTTTTGTCACAATTTCCATGTCCTTTCCCTCTCTTCAGAACTGGATAACATGCGTAGAGCTCTTCCCCCTTTCAGTTTTTAAGATGTGGTGCTGAGCCGTATACGTATTTCCAAATCGTTCACAGGAACTGCTTTTCAATAATAATAAAAATTCAACAAAATCATTTCAAAAACCTATATATCTACTGCCATATTCTTTTACAAAATCAATGTGAAGAAATTTATCACTAAGATTATTATTGACCAAATCATTTATGTAATCAACGAGGAAATTATATTCATTTAAACCTGCAGGGAAAAATTTGTTAACATTAGCGCCTTTTTAATCTAAAACAAATTTTATTCCAATAACAAAATTAAAACATAAGTTTTTTCCAACGTAAAATCTGTCTAGAAATTGCTTACCGAAATTTAATTCTTTTAAATCTTAGAAACACTGTTTTTTATTTCTTTCATTTGGCCTTTTTTAATCTTAAACTATTTTAATTCAGGTAATAAAATAAAAATTTAAATTTTTGTTTATCGGTACCAATGATAGTAAAATGTATTACCATCTAGGCTAGGGCTTTTTAAATCTAAAACATTTACAATCATATAATGAAACTAAAATATAATTTTTTATGACAACGTAAAAACGGCCTAAAAATTGTTATTCCAATATCTAATTCATCTATAATACCTTAGAAACACTGTGTTTTTACCATTCGTACTTTTTTAAATTTAAGCTGTTATACCCATAGATCTAATAGTTTGCTATTAGATCTCTATGGTTATACCTAATTCAGGTACTAAAATAATTTTTTGCAAAAAATACCATTCGTTAAGCATAAAAGCATAGCATAATTAGAAAATGGCCGGTAGGAAATAAATAAAGCAGTCCAATCCATATAACAGTTGAATAATTTATTTGATTTCTTTAAAAACTTCATGTAGAGAAAAACAAAAAACTATTACAACAAAATAAATCTTTCCTGAGAGAATTTAAAATAAAATCCAACGAATATTTTTTTGGTTTTACTCTTAGGTACTTTAATGAACGAAAATCCAATTATATTTTCTCTTTGAGGATTTTCAGATCTCATATTGCCTCTTTTTTTTAGTTTTTGGATGTTTTCCAACCGTTTTCTCATTCTTCGAGAATACGACTTACTTTATTATAGCTAATCATTTGGCAGTTTTTAAAATTACATTAAACATGAATTCAAAAATAATTGCCAATCGGTGTCTTTACCTTTTATAAAATAAACTTTCGTTATTACATAAGAAATTGACATTTTTTTTCAGATGAAATATTTATTTAAAAATTCATCCTAAAAAAAACTGATGCAATTGTAGATACAAAAATATTCAGCCATTCAACTTCTACTTTGTGCGTCAGTCAGGAGAAAAATTTTTATAAGGCAAAATGATGAGCTAATGGAGAAATTACTTGGAGGAATGTACTATTTGGGTTTGGAAATAAATGGTAGAGCAATAATAATTTTTAATCAATCATTTTAAAAAATAAGTAATTAATGTGAGTATAATTTTTTTTCATACTAATATCAATTATTTTTTTATACATGTCATGACGTTTAAACAAGACATAGATAAATAAACATGACGTGACGCCATGTATTTCAATTTTTACGTATAATCTTAGTTACCTGACGTTGAAACTTTTTTCTAGTTTTTTTTTTTTAAATCATACTCTGCGTTAAAATTCCCATAGTTTTGGCTGAAAGGGGGAGAATTTTTAAAAACTCGAATAAAGCAATTTCCTGCTGTGCAATTGCTTTATCTATATTTCGTAAAAAATTATCAAGCTATTTTAGACTCCAAATATTCAAAGACATTTTTAACGAGATAGATAACGGAGCTGCGCTGCGTAGAAAACTGTACTGTACGAAACAGTACCGTACCCAATTACTTAGGGGGGTTAAAATAGTAATACCATAAGCATGATTTTGTGATTTCTTTCAACCTTCTTCCTTCCTCTTGCCAGGGAAAATAAGGAAACCGTTAACCCTTTCTAATAATTAGTTGACAGCCATCCAACCCTCTACCGATTTTTTTTACAAAACTATCAGTAAGTAATGATACAACAATCAAAAGTTACAAGATATTTCCAAATATCCAGTCTTACGTAAGCATCACTCATATCCCCCCCTTGGTCAGCAAAAATAAGCAAATAATAAATAACCCCTTCCCCCCTCAGGTGCTTGCTCAATCAAACAACATCTTTTAATTTCTATTGGACGAGCTATTCCCGTGCTCAAACTGTAAAGATCGGTCGGACACCCCTCAAATTCACACCAGCTACAAGCATTGTGTATAAATCTGTCCCTATCGGAACAATGGACTTTCTTTATAGAAAGTTGGTTTACTTTGCTCTTAAATGCATACCACCAGATTTGAAAAATCATCCCCATTTTGGCGCCCTCTCGTACATAAATTCCTCCGGTCATCGGTCGAGCGCCTCCCCCGCGGCTGGCCTTGGCACCTGTCCAGGCGTCCGCGATTGGACAGCGGCCATAAAGCATCTCGGACCCGCTTTTATTGTTTTCCACCGGCCGTTTGTCTCCTTCTTCCCAGACAATCATCCTCGTTTATCGAGTGTGCGACGAGGGACATTCGAAGAAGAAAAAAAAAAATGTCGGTTGTGGTATCTCGGTAGTGTTAGTTGGTGTGTGAGGTTAGAAAGAAAAGGAACAACCCCTGAAACCTGATTTTGTGAGTGCATTACCTGCAATACCTCAAAAATCTTGGACAAAAAATAAAACCGTAGTTTTTGGTTCAATTGGTGTCACAATTTAATGTTTACAGTTAGCATCCATCAGTAATAGCAGGGTTAGAAATTAAGCTATAGTGTAAGAGGCTACATGATTCTAGAGAGGCATGTGCAGATTTACGGGGGTTCAAAACGGAGTAATTCCCCACCCCAACCTTCCAGTCCATTTTCTAATAGTAAAGGATGTTTCCAAAGCAATCAGGGACACCATGCCCCTAAAGTTTTTAGCTTGCCTCCCCTCCCTTAAGGTTCTCTTCCTAAATCCCCCCATGAGTGATCGAGTACTACTATAGTAAGTAACTACATGATTTCCTTAACCTATACACACTTTTAAGGCACTGTATAACTATCATCTGGTAAATTGTATTTATATTTTCTTTTTTGAATTAAGAATGATTAAAACTTAATATTTTTTTATTATTACACAAGACTCACCCTCTTAACTGGATTCTGCTTAATCAAATCTCCTCTTTAACTGACCTTAATTAATTTAAGTACGTTTAAAAAATATGTATATAAACAAGGATAGTGCTTTATTGATAAACCCGTCCCACCTGCTCAAGCTATATAAAAATATACTATAAGTTAAAACTGTCATACATCTTTTAACAATGAAATAATTGTAATTTTAACAATTTAATACATAATTTTTATTCCCCCTTTTTAACCGCAATTCGGCCTATCCCGAACCCTCAATATCGTTTAAAAGGGGGGGCTACTGAAATTATTCACTAAAAATGCTAAGGAACTTAAACTTTCATACTATTCCCGAACTTAGGCTGTGGCCAAAACAAACACTCGTTTATTTTTAGGAGGATGAAATCCTATCCTCTCCCCTTCGCATCATCATTGTGTTCACCGATCAATCTCTCCCTAGGGAGAAATAGCTAACATAACCTCCAATCCTCTGCTATATATTAAGAACGCTGCTTTATGAAAAGCCAGTCAACCACGGTGATGAACGATATATGATGCAAATACGCAAATTTAAATAAACATTCGAATATACAGATACTCAGTAGAGATCATTTAGTCTGAATCAGATTTAGTGCATAATAAAGAGATAAAGTCCTATATGCATTGGGGGTTTTGTGC
This sequence comes from Tetragnatha montana, assembly GCA_963680715.1. NCBI lineage: Eukaryota > Metazoa > Arthropoda > Arachnida > Araneae > Tetragnathidae > Tetragnatha > Tetragnatha montana. The sequence goes on from OY796685.1 coordinate 36,429,332, forward strand.
AAGATAACGATTCGGTCACACAGGGATCCAAACTATCTATTGGGGTTTTGAGAAGTGGTTAGAAAGTTCGTTGAGTACGTATGATGGATTATCATCAGTGTTTGTTGCATTTATTGAAATGGGTGTATGACTTTCGCAAGTAAGGCGTACTTATTGCATCAAACCTTTTAATTGAGTTTTCGTTTGTACTTGGTTGCAGTGTTTCTTGACCCTATGATATCACTACGTGGAAGGAAAAACTGAGTAAACAGAAAGTATGTTGGGTTGCTAGGAGGTGTCTCGGTATCGCAAATCTTGATAAAAAGAAGCTAAATATACATGGGTTTAACAAACTAATCATATTTCTAAATTGAAGTTCTTAATTTCACTCAAAATTCAGACACCGCGCTGGGAACTGCTTTCTTTGTTTGCTCTCAGCCTGTTTCTCCAAGGTGAAGTAACGTTGCAGTCTAGTACAAAATTTTAGAGGAGGGTAGTTATTTAGTATGCAAAAACTTCACTGTCATTACTCAAAACTGATGACATACGTCAATGGAATATAAACAGTGTATGAAACGACTGTTTTCGAAGCAAACTTCATATACCTATAGGTAGCTTTCTAATGCGTGTTTGGATAGCTCCTGATATAAAATGGTTACTGAAAGTAGTATTGCTTTTATAACAGAAAATATTTAAGATATTTTCCTTTAAATGACGAAATATTTGTCTCTATTCTCCTAATGAAGGGCAGAAGTTTCACTCACCGACTGAAATGACTTCAGAACTAGTATAACCATAATAATCCATAAAATGTATTTATATGGCTGAAAAAATTTCAATTTTAAGTGTTATATAGAAATTTTCTAAGGTACATTCATTAGTCTCCTGGTTTGATTATGAAAGAATTCACCTGGATCTAATGACATTCATCTAAGTGAATCTACCTTTATTATTCATGAAATTAATTCGCATCATAACGACACTTTCACTTTGGTATTAAGACAATATCAGAGTTCCGTATTTGTCAATAGACGATTCGACTACCGTGAATGGAAGAGGAAAAACCCTGCTCCGAGCAAGCGCAAAACAACTCCTGCTGTCATCCAATTCGAATTAATTCCCTGCCTACCCCCATGAATATTAATCCCTTTGTGTTCGCTGTTTACAAACCATCGCCCCAGCAGCCTACAAAACACACACTCTCACTCAAAAGGCGTCATTACGTAAGCCAGAAAAAACCACCGATACGCGCATTGTCCAAAAAAGACAGCCATAAAGCCTGCCTCTCCTATGGCTGTAGCCAAGAGCCCATGACGAAAGCGATTTTTGACAGGATGCTAGAAATTTAAGGGTGTTATTTATCATGTCTTCGTTTTTTTCCCTCCTTAACCCCTAATAGAACAAAAAAAAATTATTATTACGATATCCAGGAGGAGAGAGAGAGAGAGGACATTTAAAAGCTTCCCGTGGTTGTGGGGACATTCGGCGTTTGTCATTTTTATTATGTATTCCTCTCCCGCAGTTTGCTTGTCTCCCTCTCAACGCCTGGGCTGTCAAAAACAGTAAAACTTTAGCATCACAGCGCGGTAAATAACGCAGGACAGATAGCTGCTTCCACAGCCCCCGCTTACAATGGAGATGACTCCATCTCGCAGTGGTGTCGATTTTCTTCAGAAGTGGTTCGGAGAACGCGCATTTGCCTGCTGCGACCTTAGAATTTTTATTTTACAAATAATCTGATGGTGTTCTTGCTGGGTTCCAAGGTTTTGCTGAACACCTTGCATCTGCTATCTGTAGGGTTGTATTATAACAAATAGTAAGGTTCTTTTTATGGCTGTGTTAATAATGTTCTGCGACCCTTTACCACACATAGGAATCTAGTTTTTTTTATCACCTCTAGAGTTTAACCTTTATTTTTTTTTTTCATATTTTCATATTTTTAGTAAAAATATCAGTTTAATAATGGATTTCATACGATATAAAATGGTATGATAATTATATTCAGCCTATTCAAATTTGGCAAATTGTTGTTGATTTTCAGGTTTCCCTGCAAACGCATATTATCATGATTTCAAAAAATGAAGAACATAATTAGTCATATTTAGTCTTCTCTATTTGCATGTGACAGTAAAAATATCTGTTTTGGATTTCATACGATATAAATTGGTATGATAGTTATATTAGCCTATTCCAATTTGGCAAATTAGTAGTTGTTGATTTTGAGGTTTCCCTGAAAACTCATATTTATGATTTCAAAAATTGAAATATATAATTCGTCTTTCCTCAAATACATTTAAAAAATAAAACACACCCTTGAGTACTATTTTTATTATATTAGTCAAAGCTTCAATTCAACAACTAAAGTATTTATTTCAACTGAAGGTTCTCCATAGTCATCAAGAATAAATGTGTTAAATTAATAGGTGTTTAATTTAAAAATTCAACCAAATAATTTCAGAAACTTACTTTCAGTTGATGGATACCAGTTTTCCAAAAACTACACGTGTAACAAAATCGTGTCCAACCTAAAAAAAAAGACAGTCACATTTTAAATTATATTATATTAAGTAAGTTAAATGTAAGGTTTAATAAGCTAAGTATTAAGCTATAGATTAAAATTAAATCCAATAAATTCTCTCATTTTCTCTTCTGTCAGCTCAAAACTAAAATAGCAATCAAAATAATCTCGCACCCCCTTTAATTCATTAAACGGAATTTGAAAGGGACATATTCCGTAAAAAAACATTCTATAGATTTTATTTTAATTTTTATGTCGAAAGAAAAACCCACATGATACAAAACAGTAGTGGAATATTTTCACGTTTATTTTGATTGCATTGCTATTTGTTCTTAAGTTTTTATAATTTCAATTAAATTACTTTTTTCGCCTTAAGAAATTGAAAATTTAACAACGTTAATACGATTAAAATATGCCGATAACTAGCTTGCGTGTTTACAAACATGTAAACAAGCAATATTTCCAAAAATATTTCCAAAAATTTTTTTTTAGAAATGCGTGAACACGTCTGCGACGTTAACAATTTTTGTTAACGTCGCAGACGTGTTCACGCATTTCTAAAAAAACATTTTTGGAAATATTTTTAGTTCGAATATTTGGAGAATAATAATTAATCTGAATAATTGCATAAAGGAATAGATAAAAAAATAGAGGGATAGAGATTTCTTATAATTCTTTTTTAATTTCCTGAAAATGCTGCGTCACTTATATATAATATTTTTTCATTAGTGAAAAGTTCCAGAAATAATTATCGATGCTTGTACATCAATTTAAACATTAAATTAACCAAAACAAACAATTTAAATCATTTTTATTTAAAATTTATAATATTTGTAAAATTATTTTATTTCTCTAATCCTCCACCCAAAAATTATTCTTAACTATTAATTTTGTTTGATTAGGTTTTTTTTGTCAAAATTTAGGAATTAAACCACCCGAGACGGGAGTGCCCAGTAATTCAACTCACATCAGTGGATTTCAATACTTACAGCGACATCTATTATGGAAGGGAAACACTATATTTCCAAATTTCAATTATTTTACTCATAATACTAAATTTTTAGTAATTATTAATTTTTATTTAAAGGAACAAGTACGCAAAAATTAATGAGTTTTTTAAAAGATCGTTAATCTTTGTAGTGGTTCGTCGTTTTGGAACCTTACCAGTTCCAATATCAACAGTTAATCGCTCATTTCAATTTTCATATTTATGGGTATATAAATTGTAAAGTCAATTTAAATAATTAAAATATGAGAGATTCTGTTAAATGCTTGAGCTAGCCTGAAAAGTTAATTAATAAAATAATTTCATTAGTTAGGTAATTTCTTACTCACATAAAAAGAACTGGAAATTTTTCAACACATATTAGTTATTTTTTTTAAGCAAGATATTATTTTCTCTAAATTATTGGGCAAGGCTGAAAATAATTTTTGCATCATTAAAAAGTGCATTTAGCACATCTTGCAACTAATGGGCTACTCAAATCACACTTTTTAGGAGTGAAGATATCTACTTCTTCATAAGGCTACCTGCAACCATGTGTACTGTAGAGATGTTTTTGTTTAATTCCTCACATAAAATTATGCAACATTATGAAGATATTAAATTCCTTAGATAAAAATATATAGCTTTATTAATAGAAAATATAGTAAATATTTAAAAAGAAGCAACTAATGAGGGAACTCTTCAGTGGCAGCCCCAACAAATTTGAACAAAACAACAAAGAAATATAGGTGTTTCGTTCTTGCAATGTGGCAATCGGCGTTAAAAAGGCCGAAAGCCATGTTGCAACTGCCAGACACCAAAAAAAAAGGGAATTAAGAAACAAAACAAAAAAAGAAACACATGTTTTAGATTACTAATTTTGGATAAACGGCAGGCCTGTGAAATTATGATACCGGACAAAACTTTTTGGTTTATGCATGAGGACCAGTGTTGCAATGAAAAAATGTCAAATCTGAAGTCTCTTCTTTTGTCATAAATGGAGACTGATAAATCACTATATTAGCGTCAATTGCAAGATCTAGAAAATTGACCCTCAGGGAATCATAACTGGATTTCTTTAAAAACAAGATAGTAAGGATGGATGTTGAAGTAAATACCTTCAAAATTATAGAAATTTATACATAACAGGTCGTCTATGTACCTACTACAGACACCTTTCAATGGTTTGAAATGAATGGCAGGAGAAAATTAGCCATGGTCGAACTAAAATTTGCACAGATTGGAATGCCGTGCGTTTGCAAAAAAAACATGGCCGCCGTTGGAGAATTGTTAAAAATGCAAAATTTTGATAAATCATAAAAGGGTGTTTTGTCAAAATGGCATTCATTTTCGCAACCTTCGCAACTCTATTCGTTAAATAGAAGATAAAAGGGAATAAAAGTAAAAAGATTTTTAAAATCGAAACAATACAAAACCATTCTTTATTTAGATTTTTAAGATTTAATAAAATGATCTTGAGCTTATTTTCTAAGTTTACAGCTAGAGCAGTGTTTCCCAACGTAGGGCGCACGCCACACCGGGGGGCAATATGAACTTCTAGGGGCGCAATTAGAAAATTTTTTACCAAATTACCCCCAGGTGGGGCATGAACCGCCAGGTTTAATTTACTTTTGAAGAAGAATTTTCGAAAAAATAAAAGACATGGGGACATGGGACATGGAAAATTTAGAAAGGTTTTGGTGGGGCATGGACCGAAAAAGGTTGGGAAACACTGAGCTAGAGACTTGCCCCATGTATTAAGATATTTAGTTTTTACATAAAAGTATTTAAACCTAATAAGGATGTTGTTTAGTTTTAACATACAGCATTGGACATTTATATTTTTAATTTCCTACATAAAAATAATGCAAGTTTAGAGAGATATTTATTTTTTACATGAAATTATCGAAACTTTATCTAATGTTTATTTTTCACAAAATAAATATCAAAAATTTATAGGCGTTATTTAATTTTTTATAAAAAAAATTATCGTTCACAAACAACTGTATAATAACGCTTTCAACGAGATAAATAACGTATCGATAACCATCATTACAACTTAATTCAGACTTCTTGCAAATAAATATAAAATGCCAATACATTCACCAATCTACAAATATAACTTAAGCATTCCCTTATTCCATAAGAATATGACTTAAAACCAAAATCCCTGGAAGATACCAAACACGACAAATATTTACCACCCCCAAAAAAACCTCACGAGACAAATCCGCAATGCAACAAAACGAAACTAGACTCGACCTTCATCGTCGAAACGACCCCCCCCCAGAAAAAAAAACTCCCAACCCTTTGGTAAAAAAGGGGAGAGGAAAAAAACACAGCACCCCACGCAACAACGCAGGGGGCACCAGTTTAACAAAGCGAAAAGAGGTTTCTGTTTCAGGGATATCGAAAATAAACTGGGACCGTGCCCGTAGAGCCGCTTTGCATATCGATTCCCGGGTCGGAACCCTACCTCATTGCCTCACTTCGATATTCATTTTTAAAACCACGTTCTCTGGCGGGACGACATTTTCCTTCGCGACTCCCGGAATCTCAACTAAGCCTAATGTCGGGAGGAAGGGGCAAGAATGTAAATATCTTCTTACGTACAGTAAAACTTTTGACGACTTGCCAAATCGTGTTCTCTTGTTTCTGGAAAAGTTTTGCGATGGGGGGTTGGTGGAATTTTAAAACTTTTCGGGGAGACCCCCCCCCTTTTAACTGCGCGTCGATCTTTTAATAGAGGGGTCTGAGTGGACCCGAGTTTCGAACGAGTTCTCGGGACTTTGTTGTAAGAAGTTTCGGGTTTGCAATAATGGCAGTGAGATTTTCAATTAGTTTAGTAGTGTAACAGGTGTGTGGAGGGAATCGCAAATATTTGATGTGTGTGGAAATCCTTAAGTTCTTGTTGGTAACCAAAAGATGTACATTCGATTAGAGATTAACTTCATCTTTGAACATGCAAAATGTTTGAAAGATTCTATCCCCTGTTGCACCATACATTTCAAAAAAATTGTTTTAATAATTTTTTTAAAAATTAAAATTCAATTAAATTCTTCTCAAATTTTCGCCTTTTCTCGCCCTAAATAAGATTGAATGACACCAATAAACACATAAGGCTAGTTCTATAAAAATATCTATTCAAATTAAAGAGTTACATAAAAAATGCTCAAAATAGCCTGGCTAATTGAAATTTAAAGTCTTAATTTTCATGCCAATCACTTGAAAATATTACATCAGAATAGGAATCAGTATAGGGATATTAAAATGACTTGAATGTTTAGACTCCAATAAAAATTAATAGTTGAATAATGAGAGAGAAATTTATGTATAGAATTAGACTTGACTTATGAATATTGAATAAAATTAGGTATAAAATGTAGTTAAAAGAATTATAAGTTTTGTCTATTTATGAAAACAAAAGAATCCTAATAATATTTAGGAAAGTTATCAGTTCACAGTTCTTATCGTTTGAATAAATAAACAAATAAATAATTAAATGAATTAATGAGGGAACTAATTAAGATATAATAAATTTAATAACGAATAAATTATGTTTAATTCACACTGAGCAACACGAAAAAAGTTACTTATTTGGGAAATTAGCAAAACTTTGATAGTTTTGTGACTTGTGTCTAATTTCCCCTTTACTAAATTTAAAAATTAAAAGATAATTTATGGAAAAACTAAATTTTTATTCTTATTTATTAGTTTGATATAGAGCCGTCCTTTACTAGAAAGAATATTAAGCAATGTCTTTAATATTTCACTATCACAATTCATTTTTTAACTAACACATAAATGTAAACTAAAAGAAAATTTATAAGTACTATAATTTACAAACATGGATATGGGTGTGATAAAGGAGTATTGGGACATATGTATTTATGGAACAGTGGGTATTTACTAATAGCTTCAAATACGTGTGTTTTGACATGACAAGTATCCCCAATCCCCTTTAGTTCCTTCCTCCAATTCCCTGACCAACTTAACTCACTAAACACTAGCACCACTACCTAAAATAGTTATCTGTTATAGAGTGATTTACCCTCTATAACAGATACACACACAGATTCAACAGGTAGAAAAGATCCACAATCGACTGCGCGTCGTATTTACATCCATTAGGGACTCCCCCTCTCTACTAGTATACCCCCACCGAGCATGAACATCCCAAAAAGTTTCATTTACTCTCACAACACGCCAAAAAAAAAGCTAAACCCTCGGACAAAAAAAAATAACCAACTTTTAAAAAAAAAAAGATGCAGCAGGGATGTGGTGCAAAATAATACATGTACGATCCATTCATCCCTTCCCTTACAGTACACGAAGAGTCCCTTCCCCGGAATTTCCGTTTTCTTCCCTCCCCCAGGGGGCGTCTCGGGAGCATCTCCGGTTTTGCATACGCGTCCCTTTTCGCACCGGAAAAGGACCGACTCCCCCCAACAGAGAGTCTCCTTCGTTATAAAACTAATTTCCCATGGGAAATTAGCAGCAAGTGTGTGTTTGTTACTACTTCTCAACGCCACTCCTTTCACCTTTTTTGTCGGCCTCACGCGTTATTATTGTTGTTATTATTATTATTATTATTTTCCCCTCCTTTTAACAATTTTTCCGCCGATATACCCGTACGGGAGAGTGTTTAATTTTCGTCCCGCTTTATTTATTCGTTTTATTACCGTCGCGGGCCTTGTGAGATTCTCTCTCTCTCTCTCTCTCTTTTTTTCTGTTCGAACAGCGTTGGGGAGAGGCAGTGTTTTTCAGTGTGCATCAGTTTTGATAAAGTGCGCCAGAATAAGAGAGGGAATAAGTATGGAGCCGAGAGGAGTCGGTGCTAATAGGCGTCTCTTTCAATTATTCAAGCTCTAATTTGGACAGAACGAGCAGGCTGCGGCAAGGGGTGGTGGTGGGGATTGCAGAATAAGTAAACGAAGTTGACAGGAGGAAAGATGAGATTTTTAGAGCAAAGAATATTACTTTCAAGATCAACTAAAAAAATAACCGCTTAGTTCTATTATTCTTATCAACATGCATTTTCTCAACTCTAATTCTTTCAACTGTACAAACCATGAATAAAACACCAGAACGGAATTCCTTTTAACTTTTAAAATACGATTGCATTTGAGTGGGTTATAAACCAAGGTGTATAAGGGGAAATCAGGAGCGGATTCAAGGTGGGGGCACTCCGGAAAATGACCCCTCCTTGGGCTGAAAAAGAAAGGGAAAGAAGAGAGAATGTGCGTAAAAAGAAGAAAAAAGAAAGTAGATTCTGAAAAATCAAAAAAATTTTAGTAATTTAAAACATTCCCTTTTTTCCCTTCTTGGTCCCTATTTTCATTCCCAAGGGGTCACTTTCCCCAGTTTGTTCAAATTATTTAGTTTATCGTGGTGATCAGAAATGAGTTATTTAGGGTCAAAATCCCTACAATTTTCTGGGGGGAGAAATTTCATGTGGGGTTCCGGAGAGATCTTTATAGAAAAAAAAGTAAAATTGTGTATCTGTCTCCAAAGATAGAGGGGATTCTCAAAAAGTGCCCTCCCCTTTGAGCCCTGCCTGGGGTAAGTGGTACTGCGTGTAAGTGGTGGATTGGCAAGCTTGATTATTTTTTTTACCCCTAAGTGTGTTTTTGATAAGAAGTTTCCCTCTCTATTACAAAGGTTGTTCATAAATGTGTACAGAATCTTAACATCCAGAGAATGAAAGTCTGGGTAAGCGAATTTTGCTGTAAAACATTAATTAGAAATACATCAATTTTATATTGGTGGAAATGCTTTAAAAATTCAGAAAATGAGAGGGAGTAATTTACATAACATTCTTTTAAATTATTTTAGGTATTTCTAAATTTCATGTAGTAATTAATAAATTATTCCAGTAACTTCCCTTTAGCCTTAAATTAAATATTTTTTAACACTTGATAAAATAAATTCCCAAGTAAAACGATTTTTCTCTTTAAAAATATTAGAAAATAATTTTAAATACGTTTTAAAGTCTGTGTGTTAGTTAAAAAGACAAACTGTTTCCAGATTTTTGTTAGGTTTTAAAACATTTGAATTTTAACATAGGAACTTTCCAATTTAAAAATAAATTCTTCTAAAACACCTAAATATAAGGCACTGAAAAACAATGTTTCCGAATTTGCTTCTGAAGGTATTCTTAAATATTGCTTCAATTTTTATTGCTAACACAGAGACAGTTGCTTAAAACATTGATAAAAAAGTGATTAATATTATTTCGATTGACGCCACAAGAATAGAATGAATAACAAATATGCCACTTTTTGTGTACACAGATTTATATTTTACAGCATACCGTAATTAGTGTTGGAAATTAAGATTTATTCCCTAAAACTCTATACGCCCCAGTCAATATACCGAACTCATCGTAAAAATTATTTGAAGTGAACCTTTGAGTTGGTTCCTGTGAAGGGACATGTTTCTGTAAAACCCGTTTTGCTGCAAGCCTCTTCTTGAGGCAGCAAAGCCAATTGGCAGGTTACGCCTAGATGTTTTTTTTTTATCACAGACCATATCATGCTCTTGGCAATTTAACTTCACACAAATCCTAAAGTGAAAGTCTGATAATAAGTATTAATTAGCTTTTTTGTTACTTCATAATGTAGTCTTTGAGTTGTGGTGTTAATATATTTGAAATTAAAATCATATTAAAATCAGTTTCCGGGAGGATTTTAACATTGACAACGGCAGTGAAAGCCTTTAAGTTTACGTAGTAATTAAAAGAATTTCATAAAAAATAAAATTTTTCACTGGCTGAAAAGTAAATTCCTGATTTGTTTTTATCACTATATTTTTTACGACCACTTTTGAAAAGTACTTACTAAATTTAAAAAATTAAAATTAACTAATTAAAAAATTACTTTAAAAAATTTACGTAAAATTACTTAAAAAGTATTTTATTCTAAAGCATATAAAAGTAGGTAACAGAGGTGTAGCCAGAGGGGGGATATATTTCCCTCCGAAACTCAGAAATTGTCCTTTTTTTTGACCATAGAAAACCACTAAAAATACCCCATATTCCCTCCCAAAATATCAGTATCCTCCTCCAAAATTTTTTTCTGTAATATAAAATTTCTGGTGTTACTCTTAGCCAGTGTTATGCAGTCTTAACCCAGTGTTTATGCATAGTGACTGTGAGACTATTAAAACAACCAGCAACTTAAATTTTAGAGGATGCTTTTAAAAGCTTTTATCTTTAGAGTAACATCAGAAGTTAATATTATGATTTATTCTTTAAATTATATTACCTGAGAAATGTGATGAGCTTCAAACCAAAATAACCATGGATGGTCATATTTTGCTTTGGGTAGGCTACAATGAGAAGCAGAAATAACAATTGCAGGCCACCATTTATGAGATCCCAATTTGCCCCATACAACACTGCCTACAGCTATATTCTACAATAAAATAAAAAGATTATAAATATTAGACATAGAATAGTACATATTTTTATATGAAGGATTTTTAAGGTAGTAAAATAGGAGTAAAACAATCAACTGTCTTCCATTTTTAGAGCATATATAAGTAGGAAAGACCAGGGATACTTGATCCTTTTGCAAAAAATATAACAAAATCAATTAGTAAAGCTTTGATACCTAGCTACATTTTAAAGTTATACATGCACACAAAAACTAGCAACACTAATCTTTTTCACTCTTGTTTTAGCTAAAGAAATGATTGTTTGAATGCGGCAAGGAAAACATTTTTTCAAGGCAAATATATTAATGTTTGCAGTAACTATTCTATGTAAATTAGAAAATGTAGTTAAGTTTAGTTTTAAAGTATATAGACTTGCTTTAATAATTAAGTAATTTCTTTAGTGAAAAACCTTAGTTGTTTACTATTTAAATTAATGTTTTGTATAAATATCATATTAGGGATACACTTGATCCTTTCTTTCAAAGGGAGACATGATCCCAAGGATCAAGTATCCCATAACAATGTTAACATAATAAAAACATGATAATTTTTGTTTTTCTGTTAATTAATAGATATAAACTCCAGTGAATATGATAAATAAGTATGATATTGTGTAACTGTAATGCTTGTATTTAACTTTCCAGGTTTTGAAAACTTTTGCTAGGCTTTCTTTTCTTTTTTCCAAGTATTATACATAGTACTCACATAATATCCACTTTTATTTTCAATAAATATAATTATTACAACTCTTAATTAATTTTGTTATTGTATATTAAGAAATAAATAATGTTAAGTTGATTTTTGTAATTGGAATTTTTGTATTATTTGTTGTATTTTTAGCTTTCTAAATGGAATGAACTTCTAATTTAGAAAAAAGTTAATTTTATATAAAATATATTGTGTGTGTACAACTGTGTCAAAGAATGATCAAAAGCATTATAAAACGTTTGCAAAACTAGCAGAATTTCTATTTCTATACATTGCAGAGTTGATTTTAAAATGAAAATGCTATTTTTATGTTTATATTGTTACCATACCTAAGAAAAAAAATACAATTATTTTTATTGTTTTAGAAATATTGTTTAGTAACTTATATGTATAATTTCTGAGTGGGATCAAGTATCCCTCACAAAGGGATCATGTATACCTTGATGTGAGGATACATGATCCCATTGTAAAAAACAATTTTAAAAAATAATTTTGATAAAGTTATCTGATTAATTTCAAGTAAAAAATGTATTTGGTGAGGGGGAAAACATTCCATTGTTTATGTCAAAAATTTCTGAAATCTGATTATTTGCAGCAGAAAAAAAATAAAACTAAAGGAGGTATCAAGTATCCCTAGTCTTCCCTACTTATAGAGTGTTTTCAGGTACACCGGTTATTACAACCGGTTTTCACAACCGGTTATTTTCTTTTAACTGTGTACCTTCTGTAGGGCTTTTAACTGTTGCTAAGGCCGTTGTTTATCTGTTGCTATGGTGGTTTTTAGGTATGGGGTCACGTGATTGCAAATGCTCCAATACAAGAATTCCACGGCCAGTCATTTTCTGTAACTGTTAACCTCTGTAGGGCAAAAAACTGTAACATTTTCTGTTGCTAAGGCCGTTGTTAGGTCAAAGTCATGTGATTGAAAATGCTCTATTTTTAGAGCATTATTAGTTCTTAAATATAACCTTAGTGACTAAATGATGGTAGTTTTTAGATGATGGTAGACCTAGTTGGCATTACAAGTTTTACTCCATTTTAAGTGACCAATCGTTTTTACTTTAGGTCAACAATTCATATTAGGATAAATCTTACACAATAAGAGCACATACAAATTACTAATAAATGGGAAAGAAAATGATAAATCATTAAATGTTTTTCCTCATTTGATGCCCTTTTTGTCAGAGCAGAGTTTGGAGTCGTTTTTAAAGGAAATTTCTTGATATTTAGCTACAATTTTAAAACAGTATTAAGATTATCATTTGTTAAACCGCAGTATGAGAAAATGGGTTTTTAAATGAACAAATTTCATTCTTAAAGCTATAGAAATATTTGCCCCCATTCTTAAAAAATTTCATTCAGAAGAAGAATAATAGGATAAACTGGTTGGTTTTGTCTCCTTTAGGTTGGGCACAAATGGAGTAGGATTAAGATGCTGTAGGAAAATTTCAATTCCTTTAAAAAAGACATTGAAAAATTTGGAAACTCTTGCTCTATAGTCTTCATATTTAGTATGTTGTTTTTTATGAAATATATAAGGTTAGGTACAAGTGATTTCTGCAAGTAATGAAATGGAAAGTTAAGAAATTTTCCTAAAAGTCGAACACGTGTAGAAAAAATAATGTTGACTAATTTGAAAATCCATAATAAAGTTTTACAGGTTCAATAGACGACATTAGTCATGACGTCAGTTGCTTGTTTGGAAACGTTGATTCCATCCGTGATTGGTTCCGTACGGATTTACTTCTAATCACGGATAGAATCAACGTTTCCAAACAAGCAAGTGACGTCACACTAATGTCGTCTATTCTGTTATATGTACCATTAAAAGTTTCCAAGCTGTTTTGGTCATCAAATATTAGAAATATATAGACAAAATTTGGGTATAGAGTTGGAGTTTCCAAATAATTTCCCTAACCAGCGGTAATGGTGGAAATACTCCTTTTTCATACATAAATAATGTTAGAATCATCTTTCATTTTTGGAATCGACAATCCATATAAAAACATACCATACTGCTGAAATGAACTGTAGTTTTCTCTTTTCATTCATCTTTGAAGAAACATATTTATGCTATGATTTACCTAAAAAGTAAAAGGAACGGGATTACTCTAAAAATACTTATTTAACAAAATGCATATTAAAAAATCACAACCTTCACTGAAAAAATGACATTTTTTACATACATTACAACTTTAAATGTTATTTTACAACAATTTAATTGAATTATTTCAAACAAACTTAATAAAACAGTCATATTAATGGAAACGAAAAACAATCGGTGATATTGGAATAGTTGGAGACCAAAATAGTTAGGTGGAAATAACAGAATTCAACCAAGTTTTAATTGAGAAAAAATCGTAAAACATTCATGAATAATGTTAGAATCGTCTTTAATTTTTGGAATCGACAATCCATATAAAAACATACCATACAGCTGAAATGAACTCCAGTTTTCTCATCAACATATCATTTCTTCATATCATTCATCTTTGAAGAAACATATTTATGCTATGATTTACCTTAAAAGTAAAAGGAACGGGATTACTCTATAAATACTTATTTAACAAAATGCATATTAAAAAATCACAACCTTCACTGAAAAAATGACATTTTTTACATACATTACAACTTTAAATGTTATTTTACAACAATTTAATTGAATTATTTCAAACAAACTGATTAAACAGTCATATTAATGGAAACCCAAAGCAATCGGTGATATTGGAATAGTTGGAGACCAAAATAGCTAGGTGGAAATAACAGAATTCAACTAAGTTTTAATTAAGAAAAAAGCGTAAAACATTCAAAAATAACGTTAGTATCATCTTCCATTTTTAGAATCAACAATCCATATAAAATCATACCATACTACTGAAAGGTATATCTAGTTTCTTTTCTTATTCCTCACATTTAGAATCCACACAATTCACATTTGGAAACCCTTACTGATGAAATTACAAAATTTTCTGAGGTTTTACATTCTTTTCCTTTTGTTAAGTAAAAAATTAAATTTTTTACATACATTAAATGTAATTAATTATTATAATACAATTATAATACTAATTAATTACATTACTTTTGTTAAGTAAAAAATTAAATTTTTTACATACATTAAATGTAATTAATTATTATAATATAATTATTATAATTATATTAATAACAAAAAAATTTAAATATTACTCGTAGCTCTAATTTACAACATCATAAAGAAAACTTGATCTCAGAAGGTTTTCCGGGGTGCTTTTTTAAGAAAACCAAATAGAAATTAATACATTAATTATTTTAATTAACTTATTAAGCATTAACATAAATTAATTGAATTAATTAATTAATTTTTCGCCATAATTAAGCAAAATTTGGTATTTTTGAAAAATGCGAAATCCTAACGGATTGTGCGCGCTGAGACCACCTGTTTGGAGTTATGGTCGAAGCGGGCACATCCGGCGGGATTTCGCGCGAAATCCTAACGGATTGTGCGCGCTGAGACCACCTGTTTGGAGTTATGGTCGAAGCGGGCACATCCGGCGGGATTTCGCGCGAAATCCTAACGGATTGTGCGCGCTGAGACCACCTGTTTGGAGTTATGGTCGAAGCGGGCACATCCGGCGGGATTTCGCGCGAAATCCTAACGGATTGTGCGCGCTGAGACCACCTGTTTGGAGTTATGGTCGAAGCGGGCACATCCGGCGGGATTTCGCGCGAAATCCTAACGGATTGTGCGCGCTGAGACCACCTGTTTGGAGTTATGGTCGAAGCGGGCACATCCGGCGGGATTTCGCGCGAAATCCTAACGGATTGTGCGCGCTGAGACCACCTGTTTGGAGTTATGGTCGAAGCGGGCACATCCGGCGGGATTTCGCGCGAAATCCTAACGGATTGTGCGCGCTGAGACCACCTGTTTGGAGTTATGGTCGAAGCGGGCACATCCGGCGGGATTTCGCGCGAAATCCTAACGGATTGTGCGCGCTGAGACCACCTGTTTGGAGTTATGGTCGAAGCGGGCACATCCGGCGGGATTTCGCGCGAAATCCTAACGGATTGTGCGCGCTGAGACCACCTGTTTGGAGTTATGGTCGAAGCGGGCACATCCGGCGGGATTTCGCGCGAAATCCTAACGGATTGTGCGCGCTGAGACCACCTGTTTGGAGTTATGGTCGAAGCGGGCACATCCGGCGGGATTTCGCGCGAAATCCTAACGGATTGTGCGCGCTGAGACCACCTGTTTGGAGTTATGGTCGAAGCGGGCACATCCGGCGGGATTTCGCGCGAAATCCTAACGGATTGTGCGCGCTGAGACCACCTGTTTGGAGTTATGGTCGAAGCGGGCACATCCGGCGGGATTTCGCGCGAAATCCTAACGGATTGTGCGCGCTGAGACCACCTGTTTGGAGTTATGGTCGAAGCGGGCACATCCGGCGGGATTTCGCGCGAAATCCTAACGGATTGTGCGCGCTGAGACCACCTGTTTGGAGTTATGGTCGAAGCGGGCACATCCGGCGGGATTTCGCGCGAAATCCTAACGGATTGTGCGCGCTGAGACCACCTGTTTGGAGTTATGGTCGAAGCGGGCACATCCGGCGGGATTTCGCGCGAAATCCTAACGGATTGTGCGCGCTGAGACCACCTGTTTGGAGTTATGGTCGAAGCGGGCACATCCGGCGGGATTTCGCGCGAAATCCTAACGGATTGTGCGCGCTGAGACCACCTGTTTGGAGTTATGGTCGAAGCGGGCACATCCGGCGGGATTTCGCGCGAAATCCTAACGGATTGTGCGCGCTGAGACCACCTGTTTGGAGTTATGGTCGAAGCGGGCACATCCGGCGGGATTTCGCGCGAAATCCTAACGGATTGTGCGCGCTGAGACCACCTGTTTGGAGTTATGGTCGAAGCGGGCACATCCGGCGGGATTTCGCGCGAAATCCTAACGGATTGTGCGCGCTGAGACCACCTGTTTGGAGTTATGGTCGAAGCGGGCACATCCGGCGGGATTTCGCGCGAAATCCTAACGGATTGTGCGCGCTGAGACCACCTGTTTGGAGTTATGGTCGAAGCGGGCACATCCGGCGGGATTTCGCGCGAAATCCTAACGGATTGTGCGCGCTGAGACCACCTGTTTGGAGTTATGGTCGAAGCGGGCACATCCGGCGGGATTTCGCGCGAAATCCTAACGGATTGTGCGCGCTGAGACCACCTGTTTGGAGTTATGGTCGAAGCGGGCACATCCGGCGGGATTTCGCGCGAAATCCTAACGGATTGTGCGCGCTGAGACCACCTGTTTGGAGTTATGGTCGAAGCGGGCACATCCGGCGGGATTTCGCGCGAAATCCTAACGGATTGTGCGCGCTGAGACCACCTGTTTGGAGTTATGGTCGAAGCGGGCACATCCGGCGGGATTTCGCGCGAAATCCTAACGGATTGTGCGCGCTGAGACCACCTGTTTGGAGTTATGGTCGAAGCGGGCACATCCGGCGGGATTTCGCGCGAAATCCTAACGGATTGTGCGCGCTGAGACCACCTGTTTGGAGTTATGGTCGAAGCGGGCACATCCGGCGGGATTTCGCGCGAAATCCTAACGGATTGTGCGCGCTGAGACCACCTGTTTGGAGTTGTTTTTGAAAGGGTTAAATCTATTAAACGGAGACGAGTTTGGAGTTTGGAGTTTGGAGTTTGGAGTTTGGAGTTTGGAGTTTGGAGTTTGGAGTTTGGAGTTTGGAGTTTGGAGTTTGGAGTTTGGAGTTTGGAGTTTGGAGTTTGGAGTTTGGAGTTTGGAGTTTGGAGTTTGGAGTTTGGAGTTTGGAGTTTGGAGTTTGGAGTTTGGAGTTTGGAGTTTGGAGTTTGGAGTTTGGAGTTTGGAGTTTGGAGTTTGGAGTTTGGAGTTTGGAGTTTGGAGTTTGGAGTTTGGAGTTTGGAGTTTGGAGTTTGGAGTTTGGAGTTTGGAGTTTGGAGTTTGGAGTTTGGAGTTTGGAGTTTGGAGTTTGGAGTTTGGAGTTTGGAGTTTGGAGTTTGGAGTTTGGAGTTTGGAGTTTGGAGTTTGGAGTTTGGAGTTTGGAGTTTGGAGTTTGGAGTTTGGAGTTTGGAGTTTGGAGTTTGGAGTTTGGAGTTTGGAGTTTGGAGTTTGGAGTTTGGAGTTTGGAGTTTGGAGTTTGGAGTTTGGAGTTTGGAGTTTGGAGTTTGGAGTTTGGAGTTTGGAGTTTGGAGTTTGGAGTTTGGAGTTTGGAGTTTGGAGTTTGGAGTTTGGAGTTTGGAGTTTGGAGTTTGGAGTTTGGAGTTTGGAGTTTGGAGTTTGGAGTTTGGAGTTTGGAGTTTGGAGTTTGGAGTTTGGAGTTTGGAGTTTGGAGTTTGGAGTTTGGAGTTTGGAGTTTGGAGTTTGGAGTTTGGAGTTTGGAGTTTGGAGTTTGGAGTTTGGAGTTTGGAGTTTGGAGTTTGGAGTTTGGAGTTTGGAGTTTGGAGTTTGGAGTTTGGAGTTTGGAGTTTGGAGTTTGGAGTTTGGAGTTTGGAGTTTGGAGTTTGGAGTTTGGAGTTTGGAGTTTGGAGTTTGGAGTTTGGAGTTTGGAGTTTGGAGTTTGGAGTTTGGAGTTTGGAGTTTGGAGTTTGGAGTTTGGAGTTTGGAGTTTGGAGTTTGGAGTTTGGAGTTTGGAGTTTGGAGTTTGGAGTTTGGAGTTTGGAGTTTGGAGTTTGGAGTTTGGAGTTTGGAGTTTGGAGTTTGGAGTTTGGAGTTTGGAGTTTGGAGTTTGGAGTTTGGAGTTTGGAGTTTGGAGTTTGGAGTTTGGAGTTTGGAGTTTGGAGTTTGGAGTTTGGAGTTTGGAGTTTGGAGTTTGGAGTTTGGAGTTTGGAGTTTGGAGTTTGGAGTTTGGAGTTTGGAGTTTGGAGTTTGGAGTTTGGAGTTTGGAGTTTGGAGTTTGGAGTTTCTACTCCAAACTACTGTAGAGCCAATGATAGTGAAAGGGTCACGTGGTTTTGAAAGACAAGGCGATTATTTTGGATGGGAGAAAGGAAGCTGAGGTACTAGTTGATTGAACAATTTGTAGAGACATTTGTTCAATCAACTAGTATCTCAGCTTCCCTTCTCCCCTCCAAAGTAATCGCTTTGTCTTTCAAAACCACGTGACCCTTTTACTATCGTTGCCTCTGCAGTACACACACCAAACTACATACCCCGACTCCACCCTCCAAACTACAAACCCCGACTCCACCCTCCAAACTACAAACCCCAACTCCACACACCAAGCTACAAACCCCAACTCCACACACCAAGCTACAAACCCCAACTCCACACACCAAGCTACAAACCCCAACTCCACACACCAAGCTACAAACCCCAACTCCACACACCAAGCTACAAACCCCAACTCCACACACCAAGCTACAAACCCCAACTCCACACACCAAGCTACAAACCCCAACTCCACCCTCCAAACTACAAAACCCAACTCCACACTACAAACCCCAACTCCCCACTCCAAGCTACAAACCCCAACTCCCCACTCCAAGCTACAAACCCCAACTCCACACACCAAGCTACAAACCCCAACTCCACACACCAAGCTACAAACCCCAACTCCACACACCAAGCTACAAACCCCAACTCCACCCTCCAAACTACAAAACCCAACTCCACACTACAAAACCCAACTCCACACACCAAGCTACAAACCCCAACTCCACTCACCAAGCTACAAACCCCAACTCCACACTCCAAACCCCAACTACAAACCCCAACTACAAACCCCAACTCCACACACAAACCCCCAACTCCACACCCCAAATCCACACTCAAAACACAACTCCACACACCAAGCTACACAAACACCCAACTATCTAAACTACAAACACCCAACTCTAAACTACAAACACCCCAACTCTAAAGCTACAAACACCCAACTCTAAACTACAAACACCCAACTCTAAACTACAAACACCCAACTCTAAACAACAACACCCAACTCTAAACAACAAACACCCAACTCTAAACTACAAACACCCAACTCTAAACTACAAACACCCAACTCTAAACTACAAACACCCAACTCTAAACTACAAACACCCAACTCTAAACTACAAACACCCAACTCTAAACTACAAACACCCAACTCTAAACTACAAACACCCAACTCTAAACTACAAACACCCAACTCTAAACTACAACACCCAATCTCTAAACTACAAACACCCAACTCTAAACTACAAACACCCAACTCTAAACTACAAACACCCAACTCTTAAACTACAAACACCCAACTCTTAACTACAAACACCCAACTCTTAACTACAAACACCCAACTCTTAACTACAAACACCCAACTCTTAACTACAAACACCCAACTCTTAACTACAAACACCCAACTCTTAACTACAAACACCCAACTCTTAACTACAAACACCCAACTCTTAACTACAAACACCCAACTCTAAACTACAAACCCCCAACTCTAAACTACAAACACCCAACTCTAAATAAAACCCCCTTAGTATAGAAGAGGCTGTATCCTTTCATCCAATTGATGAAACTTTGGCACGCGTGTCAGAAAAGGTTGGACATGCACCACTGCGCTATACCACATACCACATAGTATACACGGTCAATGAGGGGTGACTAGGGTGACTAGAACTGAGGAAAAGTGACCCTAGTTCAAAATTAGAGGTGTTGCAAAAGACGAAAAAAAGAACCAAAACAAATTCAGCAAACTAAAAACATTGACGTAAAACTGTGAAAAGTGATCAAACCGTAGTAATTCTAAACAAAATGCCCCAACCAGCCTCACTTACCTAAAAAGTCTATTGAAAAAAAATTCAAGTAGCAGTTCAAAACTTGGGATGAATATAAACCATCTTTGAGTATCAAATAAAGAGAAAATTAAATTTTTAATCTAAATTGATAAAATGCAAGTATGAAATGTAAAATAAAATCATTCACGTAGAACAAATCAATTTAATAAGTGACAAAAAACAGCGTTTTAAAAACTTTTATGTTGAAAAGTGCTCCACCTAAATCCCAAACTTGCATGTTGTAATGTAACCATCTCTTACCTTCTTAAATAGAAATTAAGGGTTTTCTAAGTGCATAATTTTTTGAATATTTAGTTTTTTGTTCCTGAAAAATTGGGAAAAGTTACTTATATGGTTTTAAAACTAGTTGTCAGTTAGGTTCGCAAATTTAGCTATTCTTTTAATCATAGAGCATTCGCACATGACGTCACTTGAAGGACAAAAACAACGTTGCTAAGGCTTTTGTTAGGGGCGGGAAATAGAAGCATCCATAGCAGCATTCGCACATGATGTCACTGGAGGAGAAAAACAACGTTGCTAAGGCCGTTGTTAGGTCGAATCATGTGATTGAAAATGCTCTATTGCCTTAAAATCCAGATCTTTGCCTGTTGAAAGATATAGGTTCTTAAACTTGCAAGTCTCGCAAAAAAACACCTGAGCCTTATTTCGACTTTTTTAGATACTTGACCTAGTTAAAACAACAGTGTAGTAATAGATCATTTAGTATTTAAGGGTAGGGGTGGCCAACCTTTTTCGAAAGCGTGCCACTTCCACTTTTTTCCAATATGCCAAAAATAGAAATGTTGAAAATATTATTCGTTTCTAGACTGATTATGGGAATTTTAAGCAAATAAATTTTTTAATGCAAGTTTTTGTAGTGGATATTTTAAATTAATATATAGTATACATCCCCCGGAAAAATCTTCCCGTGCCACTGATTGAACTAAGCCGTGCCAGCACGCGTGCCGCTGGTTGGCCATCCCTGGTTTAGGGTAATCAATAAGTAGCTAGAATTTTAAAATATTGGAGGTCGACATCGTCCTCTAGAAATTTCTAAAACGCAATTACAAACTAACTTTCTTATATGCACAGCGGGTCCAAGTACAAATACAATGGTTTGCTTTTTTGACTCCCGTATTTATCCTAACCTATACAAAAGTTATACAGCAACCCAAAAGCACAGCAAGATATCTCCAAAAAACATCTAAAGTAAATTTGAATTAAAAGTGGAGTTACCTGCAATTCTTGCCCTAACGGCCTCAATTGCATTCTGCATAAATCCTGACCATTTTGTATTGTTAATGCGAAACGAGTTAGAAGAAAACTTCTCTTTGGGCCGGTGGGAAATAAGTTCGAGAAAGCTCGATTACTACTATTAAAAAAAATGTACGACTTTTTCCCAGTAAAGATGCCAATTGATCCTCAAGGATATACCCATCTACCTGTAGTAAAATTATTTCGAAATTCCTACTATTTTTTTTCAGGAGCAAAACTGAGAAGTTGAAAGAAAATCCTCGTAGTTAGTTAATATAACAGGCATTTAAGCTTCAAGCATATCAATTCGTAAAATTTTCCCCTCAAGGACTTCCAGCTGCTACATCCAGTTTCGGTATACTACATTTAAATTGAAAAGTATAAGCAAATTGAAATTATAAAATTACGAAACTAGAATGTCTTCAGAGTATAGAGGGTTTTCAGGTGACGTCACATCACTTGATTGCAAATGGTCCAATAGAAGAATTCCACGGCTAGTCTTTTTTTGTAACTGTTAACCTCTGTAGGGCAAAAAAACTGTAACTTTTCTGTTGCTAAGGCCGTTGTTAGGTCCGAGTCATGTGATTGAAACTGCTCTATAGGCTTTCATTTACCATCTACCAGTAATATACTTTTGATACCATAAGCATACATATATATAGAGTATTTGCAATCACATGATCCCATACCTAAAAACCGCCTTAGCAACAGTTAAAAGCCCTACAGAAGGTACACAGTCAAAAGAAAATAACCGGTTGTGACGTCACCTGAAACCACTATTAAGTTAACAGAAAATAAACACTAGTAAACACCCCACCAAGGCAATGAATACAAAAAGTTTAAAAACAAGGCTAACGTTTATTATAAAACGAAAAGAAAAACAGGATGGTACTACAATAGAGGCATTGGCTTTGGCCCATGGCTTTACAGCCTATCTGAAAACATACAAGCCCTTTTGTAACACCAAGGATAAACTGGATCTGTTAAGCTGTTAACTGTGTTATATCCCAATACACCCTGTTCGCATATGTTCTGTGTTACATCACAGGGGGTTCCCTGTGATATAACACAGTTAGTGGATCCAGTTTAGCCTTGGTAACACACAGAATTATACATTAAAAATAATTTTAATACATGAGATTCCTACCCCGGTCGCCACTAACACAAAAATAGACAAATGTTAAGAGAAATTCGTTCACAATACTCTTGCAACTCTCCAGTTGACAAAATAAGTAGACATCTATAATAAATATACATAAATAACCATCTTAATACATAATACTGTTTTAATACAAAAAAGTTTTTCAACTACCAAATTGCTTAAGAAATGAAGCCACCAGACATTGCACATGATCTTCTTTACAATATTTTAAAATTACATATTCAGCTTCCATAACGGAAAGACTGACATTTCTATGCTTAAATAATCTCCACCTTACAGGCACTTTGCCAAGAAAAAAATTTACACCTTTCATACGATATAATACAATTGTCTCTACTTGGGGCTAAGTCCCGAATCGCTAAAAGAATTTACCTTTAAACACTTTATATGAGCTAAATAAAGCATACAATTCTGCGTATATAGAACATTGAGAAATAATTCAAATTTAACTATTCCAGTATGTTCCTGGAATAGAGAATACACATTTACAGCCCAGTTTATGTCAGGTCTTGGGCGACTTGCAATAAATACTAACAACCAATGAAGCTGCGATAATGCAACTTTTTTAATTTTAATATTTCGTTTTTTAACCATTACATGCATTTCCAAACAATATTGTATCCTTAACATACAATAATACTGTACTCTTATTGTGAACATATGAAAAATTTCACCAATCCAATTTCTCAATTTATACTCTCTAAAATATCAAAGAACCAATGTCGCGCGCCCACTTTGTTTCAGACCATATAGAGCGCTGTATTTAGTTTACAAGCTTAGGAAATTCAGCTCCAACATAACCCTGGGGTTGTTACATGTAAAGTAAACAATATCGAGTAGATCAGCGTAAACGTTAGGTTAGGTTAGCATTTGCACATGCAGTTGACAATCAAGCAATTTAATAATGCAAAAATCTATCACAAAATAATATTTGAGTGAGGAAAAAGACAGAAAAATTCAAAGTTTGTTTTGAAATTCAAATTTTTGCCAAACGATATTATCGACTCTTATCGACTCGAAACGACTCTTATCGTGACCATATAAACAATTTCACCAATCTGATTTCTCAATTTATACTCTAAAACATTAAAATACCCATTAAAAATGCAATTAAGCCTTTTGATTTTTTTCCAAGAGAAACAATCTGTTAAATTACAGAGACAATCATAGGCTATAGCTGTTTTCCCGACAGTTTTTAAAGTTTTAAAGTATTTTTTAAATATTTAAGTCTACCTTCACTTATTTAATTTTAAAAATTATAATTTGAAAAAATAAAGAAACTTACTAAAACAGCATGCCTATCATTGCATTATGTTATTACCTTTGGTCGTAAAAAGTTTATAAACGTTTTGTTATTACCCAAAGTTACGGCATTAAAGATATTATTTTCATTTTAATTATTAATTAAAATAATTACTTGAAATTACATTATAAAGCTTAACACATAAATTCCTTCTAGCTGAAAAACTCTGCTTCAATATTTAAATATATAAAAGACCCAGAAAAACCCGAAAACGGACGGTATGTACAAAGGATGATATAAAGGAAAATATATAATAAAGCCTCAGGCCCAAAAACCTTAACTCATACCACTTTCTTCAAATATCTGATGCCATTATTTCCCGATTTTTAAATTCACAGGTCTAAAGTCACAGGTCTGCAACGAAAAAGCCGTTTGAATAATTCTACGGATTTCCTATGTATTTTGGTGTGCTGATAATAAAAAATATGTTTTAAAAAATCCTATATGTCAGGATTTGGCACAAATTGCAAAATTATTTTCAACTTTGCCCATTTTTCATAGTATTGGTAAAATCCCAACACCCCTACTTTTAAATATCAGGAGCTGTGAATAATGCGCCATAGTAAACTACCTCATCAGGACATTATACAGTTCCGATTTTTAAATTCACAGGTCTAAAGTCACAGGTCTGCAACGAAAAAGCCGTTTGAATAATTTTACGGATTTCCGATGTATTTTGGTGTGCTGATAATAAAAATTATGTTTTAAAAAATCCTTTATGTCAGGATTTGGCACAAATTGCAAAATTATTTTCAACTTTGTCCATTTTTCATAGTATTGGTAAAATCTCAACACCCCTACTTTTAAATATCAGGAGCTGTGAATAATGCGCCATAGTAAACTACCTCATCAGGACATTATACAGTTCCGATTTTTAAATTCACAGGTCTAAGTCTAAAGTCACAGGTCTGCAACGAAAAAGCCGTTTGAATAATTTTACGGATTTCCGATGTATTTTGGTGTGCTGATAATAAAAAATATGTTTTAAAAAATCCTATATGTCAGGATTTGGCACAAATTGCAAAATTATTTTCAACTTTGCCCATTTTTCATAGTATTGGTAAAATCCCAACACCCCTACTTTTAAATATCAGGAGCTGTGAATAATGCGCCATAGTAAACTACCTCATCAGGACATTATACAGTTCCGATTTTTAAATTCACAGGTCTAAGTCTAAAGTCACAGGTCTGCAACGAAAAAGCCGTTTGAATAATTTTACGGATTTCCGATGTATTTTGGTGTGCTGATAATAAAAAATATGTTTTAAAAAATCCTATATGTCAGGATTTGGCACAAATTGCAAAATTATTTTCAACTTTGCCCATTTTTCATAGTATTGGTAAAATCCCAACACCCCTACTTTTAAATATCAGGAGCTGTGAATAATGCGCCATAGTAAACTACCTCATCAGGACATTATACAGTTCCGATTTTTAAATTCACAGGTCTTAAGTCACAGGTCTGCAACGAAAAAGCCGTTTGAATAATTTTACGGATTTCCGATGTATTTTGGTGTGCTGATAATAAAAAATATGTTTTAAAAAATCCTATATGTCAGGATTTGGCACAAATTGCAAAATTATTTTCAAGTTTGCCCATTTTTCATAGTATTGGTAAAATCCCAACACCCCTACTTTTAAATATCAGGAGCTGTGAATAAGGCGCCATTGTAAACTACCTCATCAGGACATTATACAGTTCCGATTTTTAAATTCACAGGTCTAAAGTCACAGGTCTGCAACGAAAAAGCCGTTTGAATAATTTTACGGATTTCCGATGTATTTTGGTGTGCTGATAATAAAAAATATGTTTTAAAAAATCCTATATGTCAGGATTTGGCACAAATTGCAAAATTATTTTCAACTTTGCCCATTTTTCATAGTATTGGTAAAATCCCAACGCCCCTACTTTCAAATATCAGGAGCTATGAATAATGCGTAGTGTTCGGCACTAGTTAACTAGAACTAGTTGCAACTAGTAGTTAACTACCGATCAACTACTAGTTAACTAGTAGTTTAACTACTTTTGGTTTAAACTAGTTTAACTAGTAGTTGAACTACTTTCAAATTTTCAACTACTTTAAAAAAAAAATTTGTTTAAAATTTCAAAAATATTTAAAAATTTTATCAAAACATACAAAAAATTACACTGCTATTTATAACTACAATGTCATGGTTGAGTACTCAAATACCGTTTTGAACCGTTTTGAGCGAAGCATAAAGTTTTTTGTGATATAGATAAGAAAGATGTATTAGAATTTGGGCAAAAAAATAGGCTATGAAATTAAATAGACTAGTTAACTAGTAGTTAACTACTTTGGGAAATAGTTAACTACTAGTTGCAACTAGTCCCAGGAAAAAATAGTTAACTACTAGTTGCAACTAGATTTTCCCAGACTAGTTAGTAGTTGGTAGTTAACTACTTTTTGACCACTAGTTGCCGAACACTAATAATGCGCCATAGTAAACTACCTCATCAGGACATTATACAGATGAAAAGAAAATACCAGGAAAGATTTAATAGTATACTATAATGCCGAACTATTGTTGAATGCTCCGTTAAGCCATTCTTGTTGATACCCACATGGTAAAATGTACCGAGAGGAGCCACATAGAAAGGAAAAATTTGTTTTGAGTGTGTAAGTGATTTAATTTTAGTTCTATAATGTTTTTCAAGCAGAATATACAATAAAAAAAATATTTTATAAACATTTTCATTAAAACCAAAGTAATGACTTATTTTACAAATTTGCCTACATAAAATTGTCTGGAAACATGACATTCTAGTCTAGGACAAAACAGATCACTTTTGAAAACAGTGCACCAAAAATACTTAAAAATAATTATCTTAATAAATTTGAATAAAAAAATATCATTTTTAATGTACCTACTCTCATTTTTTGTGAAATACTGCTCTATTTGCTAAAATTGTTAAAAAAAGCGATGTCTTAAAAATCAAACGAAGTCATTTTTGGATTCAGCACACCAAAAAACATCAAAATATTATTATTTTCAGATAAATTTTGAGTTTAAAAAGGTAATTATCCTAAATTTTCTGTCATTTTTCCACGAAATTTTGATTTATTTACTCAAATCGTCAAGAAAGGTGAAATCCTGTGATAAAACTGAGGCCAGTTTTACATTCAGCAAAAACATTTTATGAAATACTTGAATTAAAAATTTAGTATAACGAGTTCATTTTCCAAAATTTTGGGACATTTACCAATAAAACATAAATCCTGAATTGTCAAAAAGCGCGACGTCCCAGGATAAAATGGAGGTACTTTTTGGATTCAGCACAACAAAAATTATAAAATTCAGGTAGAATAGGCTTATTATTTAAACGTCCAACCCTTCTTACTTGGTTGATTATCAAAGCTGTAGACAAGTCTTTTACCCTTACAGATTAATATTTGCTGATAACAAATTTGTTCAAATTAGTGTCAAACAACCAAACATTTACCCATCAGTTGATATATTTAGAGTAAAGGCTCATTCACACTGTTTCACTATCACTGTTCATCACAGTGGCGTATATAAGGGGGGGGGGCGAGGGGGCCCTGCCCCCCCCCCCCGAAATTCGGACTAGATGTATCAAAACAAGTTAAAACACTGTATTTTAGGGTCAAATTTCAAAAAATTTTCTGGAGGAGGACCCCCAAACCCCCCTTTTGTACTTGGAATTTTATTAACAACTTTATTATAATAAGTTCATCAAAATCCAAATCCTACCAAAAAATATATGTCCGAAATTCGGACTAAGTGTTCCAAAAACAAGATAAAACCCTGTTTTTAGGGGTAAAGTTCTAAAAATTTTCTGGGGAAGGAACCCAGATCCCCTTTTGTACTTGGAACTCTATTTTAATAACTTTTTAAATATGAAGTTCATAAAAATGAACATCCAAAATTCGGACTTAGTGTACCAAAACTAGTAAAAAACCTGGGTTTTTTTTTAGTCAAACTTCGAAAAAATTTCTGGGGGAGCACCCCCAGACCCCCCCCCCCACTTTGGTACTTGTATTTTTATTACCAACAACTTTTCCTATATTAAGTTTTTAGAACCTAAGTTATCACCTTAAAAGCTACATTGGACCTATTAAATATTTGGGTGAGGAGCTGGGGAGTAATTTTGGGCCCCTCCCGAAATAAATTCCTATATACGCCACTGGTTCATCATAAGTGATTCACTCCTGAAAATCGCTAGTTTTCATAGAAAAGTGAAGGAGTAATGAACGAAACGCCAAGTTATACTTTTCACTTTGGAAGATTCCTCCAAAATCAAAAGTCATAAGTCTGAATGAGCCTTTAGATTCATAAAAAAAACAGTCTGACCTGTACCAATGGCTTTAGCTCCAGTCAAATTAGTAGTTGATGAACCTGAGGATCTGCTTTCTATCTGGATGTCCGGCTTAAGGGTAGGCGACCTCAGTCCTCGTAGTCTTACGCGATTAGTTCCTGTGAATAAAAAAGGTATTATTATAAAGACTATAAAAAATCGGACTCCGATCAATTTTTATTTGCCACTTTTAATATTTGTTGGAGTTTTTCATCAAGAACTATTATCAGTTTCTGATCATAAGTAAAAAATAGCATTTTAATCATCACCGTGATCAGATTTTTTTCAGATCGTCTTAAGGATCATTTAGAGAATTTTTTTTAAATCAAAAAATATAAATAATCTTTGTCTCGTGACATATCGCTAATTAATTAGCCCACGGAGAGCATCTCGATCGTTCTGAAAACTACTGAAGAAAATATAATATTGTATATTCCCGAAAAGTAATATTAGCAGTTTTGGCAAGGTTTGAACGATATTGTGTTCACAGAGAAATATCCTAACAGAGGGTCCACGAGGCTATTTTCAAATGCGTTACTGATGTGAGGGCGCCACACTAGAGTCTGGAACGTATGCCGGCCGCTTAAATCTCTCGCCAAATTAGAACTCTGCGTATGCGCAAAAAGATGTTTTCGATCTCCCATAGACCGCCGGCGATTGATTCAGACTGGATCCAGACGCTAGTGAGTTTAGTGCGATCCCAGCGCCACAATTCTCCCAACCTGTAACAAGATGTCATGATTTTCGATTTCCATTATGGCCTATGGCCGTGGACTCTCTGTTCTAGTACTCTGTGATTGTGTTAAGGTACTATTTGCTTTTTACTTTTTGATAAAAATATATTTCATACTAATCAATCATTTTTATCTAAATAAAACTCAAAAGTAATCCTTGAATTTCAATCAAAACATAATATGTATCAAAATTTAAACCAGGCTTTCGCGATTAACCATGATCATCAAATTCAAACTCTACTAAACACTGTTCCCCAAGTTTATTTATTAATGAATTAAATATATTTACTTGAAAATGAGTAATATTTTATAACTATTTTTCAAGAGAAGTTTTCCCTCTAACAATCAAAACTACTTTATACTCGACGTCGACAGCAACTTTTCTTGAACCCAGTACGTCACTACGAGGAAGGAGAAAATGGGTACAAACAAAGCCTGTCGGGTTGCTATACTAGACTGCAATTTAAGTTGACCCTACGACGTCACTAACAAAGTAGTTCGCATCGCGGTGTCTGAATTTTGAGTGAAATGAAGAACGTCAATTTAAAAATATGATTATTTTTCTTAAACCCAAGCATATGTAGTGCTTTTCAATCACGATTTGCGTACCGAAACTCCTCCTATCAACACAACAGGCTTCGTGTTTACCGATTTCTCCTTCCGCATTTGTGACGTATACTGGGTTCAAGAAACGTTGCAGTCGAGTATAGGACTCAAGGAGGAGTTTCGGTACGCAAATTGTGATTGAAAAGCACTATATATATGTTACGGGCAATGTGATAAATCCGGGCATTATTAATTATACTCGGGCAATGTGATAAATTCAGTGGAATTTATGAATGAAATTTATCACTTTGCCCGCCTCCACTTCGGGCATTATTAATAATGCCCGATTAATCACTTTGCCCATAACATATACACGAGTTTAACAAAATAATCATATTTTTAAATTGACGTTCTTTCATTCCACTCAAAATTCAGTCAGACACCACGATGGGAACTACTTTGTTTGTTAGTGACGTCGTAGGGTCAACTTAAGTTGCTGTCTAGTATAGTTGCTATTGTGATTACAAAATAACTGTAGAACATTATCGCCAATATACCACCAACAGGGCGTTCACAAGCCCTGTTGCCTTGGAAACATAAACCAGAGTTCAACTTGTGGTAGACAGACAGTATACTGTGCGAAACTGAGATACTATTTGATTTTCGAAAATCAGGCTTATTATTCAAAAGTTTAACCCTTCTTTATTATTTAGGTTTATAATTTTCCCTAGACTAAGTAATTCGACCCAACTTTCTTTTGTTTAGCTACTATTGTACTAGGGTAAATTAAATAAATCCCATCTTTAAGACTTGCACTAAACAACAATTATCCTTCTCCAAAGATGCACCTCGCATATCAAACCTGGGAAAGATCCCTTCTTAATCTTAAAAAATACAGATCATCACCTTTTCTTAAACAATTTTTGCCAAATTACATTTCTATCTCACTTTTCCCTCTACTGGAATAGTTACCCCCATCAAAGCTATAGCCAAGTCTTTACCCCTTACAGATACACATTTGTGTCAAACAACCAACCCATCAGTTGATATTTTTAGAGTAAAGGCTCATTCACACTGTTTCACTTTCACTGTTTATCCTGAGTGATTCACTCCTGTAAATCGCTATTTAGCGTAGAAAAGGAAAGGAGTAAAGAGTGAAACGCAAGTTATACTTTTCATTTTGGAAGATTCCTACAAAATCAAAAGTGATAAGTCTGAATGAGCCTTTAGATTCATCAATAAAAACAATCTAACCTGTATAGGAACGGCTTGAGCTGATGAACCTGAGTATCAGCCACAGGAAAATCCGGCTTCCAGGTAAGAAGCCTCAGAGTCCTGGTCCGGGCACTCGCGTGGCTGCGGTGTCTTTTCGGCTTGGTCAACACACTTCTTGTATTGTGATGCTGACGTAGCCTATCTGAAAACACAGTTACAAGCCCTTTATAACGCACAAAATATACAGAGTTGCCAACCTTAAAAACAACTTTCAATACAAAACAAGGATTCTTCTCCCGGTCGGCAACACAAAAATAAAGGCGGAGGGTATCCTTTTAGAAGATGTTCTTGTGTTAATCGAGTGTGATCGATTCTAACAACCATATTCACAGCCATCAGAGTCAGTGTTCAACAACATTTAAAGAAAGGAAACTTAGCTTTTCGCTGACTCTGATTGGTGGAATCCTTCTTTGATCTAGGATTTAACACTGACGCTGATGGCTATGAATATGGCCGTTAATCTTGTAACTTTAAGGCTATCCCTTCTGTTGAGGGCTTTTCTATGCTTGTATTTAATCTGTGGATAAATTGCTGTCAGTTTGTTCGCTTGACATTTGTTGAGTATCTGTAAATATACAGGGTGTCCCGTAAATGATGTGTCACACTTCTAGGGGGGATAGTAGACACCTAGACGAGTCAGAATCACATAGGACTTAGGGGTCCCAGACCCAATCCCAGGGAGTTAAAAATGGAGCGACACCCCAAAACAATTATTGAAAAATTCAATTTGTAGAAGAACTGCTATTGGTAAAAATGTAATTATGGTCTCAAATTTTGCGGTTTATTATGATCTTCAAAATTATCTTGACAGTTTTCAATTTAAAATTTTTTTTATTACGAAAAAAGTTAAAAAACAGCAAAAAAATGTGAAAAATATGCCAAAACTTTATTTTGTTTTCCGAAATCATTTCTTTCGATTTAATAATCTGAAAGAGCATAATTAATTAACCTTAAGTCCAAAGTTTCACGTAAATAGCATCAGTATTAAACGCTTGAGAGCCTGTTAAAGTTAGTTTTATGGGAGCAAAAACGGCTTCGGAAAACGAACGTTTTGAGTATGAAAATATCTGAAATGCGCCAATTGAACAATTTGGCGGGATGAAAATTTCAAAGCGTAAAATGTTGATTCTTAATTCTTATTATGTATTTTTAGAAAACAAGAGATTAATTAATTTAATTAAAAAATTTTTTGAACATAAAGAACAAACATGATTTACTACTGATTTTTAGGAACTATCGATCTTAAAAATCAATAGTATGAATTGTTAGAAATTATTTGATAGTATCGATAGTTTTTTATTCAATCGATAGTTGTGTTAGTTTTACAAATGTATCAATCATGCAAACAGCCTTACTACTTATTGCGTTTAATGAGAAAACTGTACATTTGATAACTTAGGTAAAAAAACAGAAGAATCTATTATTTACAAACATGGTTCGTAAAATATCTTTTGTACATAGTGGGGATACGTCAGTCGGTGGATCCTCAATCGCTAGGTTCCTGATTTCGGGTTGCGATACAAGGGTGGTTCCTATTAATTAAAGAATGATATAATAAGCAAGTGGGTATGCAGGGTCTCCCCTCAACTTCCGATATAAGAAATTTGCAAAATAAAAGAATGCAGGTTATTGAAAGTTATGACAAACCTAAGATATTGCTTATCGGACAGTGAGTGGATAGCCCCCATATACTTTGCTTATTCCCATTGACATTTCTCGATTAAGAAACCAATCTTGTATCTCAATTCGAAATCACGAACCCAGCGATCGAGGATCCGCCGACTGACCTATCCTAAAGCAGGGGTATAATGAAAAATAACGACAAAAACTGTTTACAAAAAGTGTTCAAAGTTGGCATGGTGGTTCACTTTTTTATGGGATGGGAATTATTTTGAAAAAAATTAGTTAATTAATTAATTTACTTAAATTTTTGCCTTCGATTTCAGACCGTCACAGAAGTCTAGAAGATAAATGTTTATTGAACTTAACAAAACAGAGATGCAAATCGCAAATAATGTTGGGAAATTTGGCGAGCATCTATCCGTAACTTGTAGATTGTCCCTCAACGTTCGTTTTCCGAAGCCGTTTTTGCTCCCATAAAACTAACTTTAACAGGCTCTCAAGCGTTTAATACTGATGCTATTTACGTGAAACTTTGGACTTAAGGTTAATTAATTATGCTCTTTCAGATTATCAAATCGAAAGAAAGGATTTCGGAAAACAAAATAAAGTTTTGGCATCTTTTTCACATTTTTTTGCTGTTTTTTAACTTTTTTCGTAATAAAAAAAATTTTAAATTGAAAACTGTCAAGGTAATTTTGAGGATCATATTAAACCACAAAATTTGAGACCATAATTACATTTTTACCAATAGTAGTTCTTCTACAAATTGAATTTTTCAATACTTGTTTTGGGGTGTCGCTCCATTTTTAACTCCCAGGGATTGGGTCTGGGACCCCAAATCCTATGTGATTCTGACTCGTCTAGGTGTCTACTATCCCCCCTAGAAGTGTGACACATCATTTACGGGACACCCTGTATATATTTTTTGACATCTTGTTTGGGTACATTTGTGTTTTTAAGTTACTTGCAGTTTAAACACTTATGAGATTTCTTTCTTGTTGGCACAATTATCTTTTAGTTTAGAAAATATGCTTCTTTTCTATTTTTTTTAGCAAAATTTTTAGGAAAAATGCCCAGAGTAGTCAAAACAGCGAATCATAAAGCCAGTTAGTCGTGATAATTACAAGTTCAGACCAATTTTTGATTTCAACTAGGCTCGGATTCGCGCACTCCGGAAAGTGTCCCCTCCTTGGGCTGAAAAAGAACGGGGGGGGGGAAGAGAGAAAAGGCGTAAAAAAGGAAAGTAGATGATTCTAAAAGTGAAAAAAAATGTGTTCAGCCATTTAAAAATGTACTTTACCCTTTTTGCCCCTTTTCAGAGCCCATGAGGTCACTTTCCAGATTGTTCAAAAATTTTTGTTTGAAATTAAAAACGAGAATTGAATTAAAAACTAGTTTTTTAGGAACAAAATCCCTGCAAATTTCTGGGGGAGGGGGAGGCCCCCAGACCTTCCTATGTCGCCGTCTGAAAAAAAATTGCACCTTAAAAGACAATTACAGGTTTAGATCGCGATCATAGGTTCAGAAACATTGTTTCGCTTATATTATACTGTTTATCAAACTTGGGGGGGGGGGGAATAAATTTCATGTAGAAATCTGGTGAGATCATGTAGAAAAAAGTAAAATTTGGTCTATTTGCGTTCAAAGGTAAAGGTGATCCTCAAAAAGTGGCCTCCCCTTGGAGACCTGCTGGATCAGCATCCGATTTCAACATGTAGTATTTGCATCAAAACTTTCGCAATGTGTATGGTGTCATGCCGATATAGGACGAAACAAACGTGGGTAGAACATATCAAATAAATTGATTTATTTAAAATTAGAAAAAATCTCACGGAAGATTTAGAGAGGGAGGGGGTGCAGCAAAATCTCACCAAGGGGAGGGAAGAGTACAAAATATTGAAAAAACACTTCGATGTAATTTATGGACGTCCCCTAAATGAAATAGAAAAAAAGTGAATTTATTTTCTAAGTATAGTAATATTTTAAATTTAAAAATAGTTAGGAAATACTTTTCATTAATTCATTACTCTTTTCTTAGATATATTGGTGAATACTTTTTTTCCCCCTAATAATTTATTTATTTTTAGGCATTGATTGTTTATTATTATCAAAATACTACTTAATAAAAAAACTAGTTTAGTTTTACAATAAACAATATTGATATGCAAAAGACAATATGAAATTACACTTTTTGCAAATGTATTTGTACTTTCAGTTTTATCATTTATTTTTAGTTTTTATTAGATTGATTTGGATCTGAAGCAGAATTACTTCAGTTATATATATATACATTCTACCTTGTCTAATTAAAGTTAAAGCTTCCATTATACAACCAAAAATCAATTTAATACTTGAATTTTTTACCCTCTTCCTTAAAAATAGCATTCTATAGAAAAAATTTTCAAACAAAACATGATTACAATTTACCTGCATTTCTCAACAAATTTAATATACTATAACTATACTAATAAATCAATCTTACTAACACAAGAGATAAAATCAAAATCTTAGAAAAAAATTTTATTTAAAAACATTTAACAGATAAATATGCATCTTCCAGACTACACTACTAAAAGGTAGCAAGTTAATACACACCAAATTGAGAACACATAAGATGAACTGAATAGATAGAGAAACCATCGAAACAGTAACTGAAAATAAGGTTACAATGGATACTATAGATATTTCTTGCAATATAACATTACAAATCCTTGACTTTTACAGATAAATCGTTTGGATAGCTAGACCAGGTCATAAACGTCTTTCAAATAATTAAATAAATTACCACTTACACCAATTTTAATTCAATCCACAATTTTGACAAGGAGAACTAACTTCAAGAGAAAAACTAGTTGGAAAGTATCACTCATTAAAAACAATAAACTTGTTGAACAAAGCTGATCTTTTCTGATACTTTTCGGGAAGCGGGCAACTTAATACAAAAAATAAACCCAATAAATTTTCTCAAATAATTTCAGTAGACTACTAAATGAAAATAAGTAGGGTAACATTATTTAGTGGTCAAAATTAGCACCTGCATTCCCCACTACATGCAACAGGAAAACGTTTTGGTTATTGTTTTACTCATCTTGAAGCTCACTCGAAAAAAAAAATTACTATTTAATTTAGGTGGTAACACACCAACCAAAGAAAGTATTAAATGTTCTAGTTTAATCTGAAGATCAGTACCTGGGATAGAAGTTTTCTTACATTTTATTGGGCTGTAAGAGCTTCCTTTCGCTGTATTTGTATAACTTGCAGAAATGTGGAATAAAAAATACCTCATAAAAATCAAGCAAAGAGGCATTGCAACTTTGATATGAAATATTAATTCAGTTAACAATATACCTTACACAAATTTTAACTGAATCACACAAGGAATCTAATAACAAGATTTGCCATCAACACAATTTCAATTTCTATATTATTTTCTGTAGAAGAACTTTCAAGATAAGTTTCTTTTAACTGAACAAGTCATGGATCTTAGACTTTAACAAGTTTTTAGTGCAAAACTTTAATAGCAATAGCATTTCCAAATGGAAATTTTTCATCAAATGAGAATCAATAGAAATAGACTAGTCCTATTCATGTTTTAAAAATTCCAAAATGCTTTATTAATACTTAGACATTTATTTTAACTATTCAAACTCATTGCTGAATTCAACCAGCTGGTTGGAAAATAAAAGTTCTAAATAAATTATTACTCTAAAATCACTTACTTACATAATATTCACAAGTATGGCCAAATGCTTGAATACCTTAAATTAAAGCATCTTGTTTTTGAAACTGACTTGGATTAAATTGTTAAGGACTTGCATTAATGTTAGGTCCTTTAACTGAAATTATGTAGCTTTTAAACAGCAGTGATCTGTTGTGATCAAACTCATAACTCATCCATGATTTGTACATTTCTACACAAAAAATGTACTTTTAAAGTACTGAAATTCTAGCAACTGAAGCAGTGACATACAAAATCAAGAAAAACTTTTGTGTAATACATAACTTGAGAAATTATTATAGGCAACCCAGTACCTACACCATATGATAAACTAAAGACACTATTTTTTACAAATTGTTTGAAATTGATCAATAGGTTAGCTCTAAATTTTCTTTACATTTTTTTCCAAGCTTATACTAAGAATATTGTTCACTTTGTGCGGAGAATAAATGATTAATATACATACATATTTTCCACCTCGGTAACTCGAATTTGAAAACTTTTTACATATAGAAATAATTATGCAAAATCAAGAAAAACATCTTATAAACCCTTTAACCAGCATTTTTTAACATTATTTCATTATTCTGGAGGTATTTTCTATGCAAAACTTGCAGTTTTACTTACAGCAACAAAACTCTAACTTTTATTTCGTATTCCTAGAAGAAAATTGATAATCCAGATTGGCAACTAGACAAAAATTTTCTCTCGTTCAGAATGGCATAGCATATATTTCTGCAGGTATACAACAGCAACATCATAAACAGGTCCCACTATTAATGTGATTATATTTGCTTTGCAATGTGAGTACTGCTGCCAATTCTTTATATTTGGTGTTCTTTCCCGATATTCTCATAAAAAAGAAATAGGGATGACATGGATTCTGAGCTTCCTTTTCAACCCTAGCTGCCCCAAATTTGCCACAGGATTCAATGGCAATCTCAGGTGGACTAGGACTGAAAGGGTTAAAGCGGATGTTACTGTACTAAAGGGTGAATAAAGTGACTTAATAAGTAATTAAAATATTAGGTACTTATACAAAATATTTTAGAGATAAAAAATTAAAACTAAAGCATTTTACCAACTGTAAGAATCATTTTCTTTCATTCTTATCATAAGGAGATACTCCTTACTAGGTTATTATAAATTATAAACTAAGTAGTTCTTAACTAATCTATTTGAGCAGTTATTTCACTGCCTTCTCGCAAATTATTTTACTTAAAGGAAAAAATCTACTGCCAAGAAACATATCATGGGATTACAAGTGAAACACGCAAAAGATATATCTATTTATTTAGCTTTTCTAGACCAAAAAATGAGGTTTCTACAGATGAAATTTGCTTAGCCATGCAATAAAGTTATGACAGTGGGTTTGATAGTAGAAACATCACTTCTCACAGTCAAGAAACAGACTGTGTTTCACTTCTAACTCCAAGATATAACTTGATTATCAAAACAATCTTAAACAAGGAAGGGATATTTTAACTGGCCAGAGAATCAATACTACATAATTGCTCTGAAAACTGCTAGGAGATGTAACATTATTCAGAAATGATAGCAAAACCTTTAAAACAAGATAGCAGTGAACATTTATTTTTCTTATCTTAAAATTTCTCATAACATTACAGTGATTAAATGAAAATTTAATAATCGACTAATGGTCTTGTCCCATAAGATCTTGATGGAGATCTAGACCTTGATGATGAACGATTTCCTTGCCTGGAAAAGAAAATTCTTTAATTAATTAAAATCTGATTGATTCTGATTTCTGAATAAGTACAGCTAGAAGATATGGTTACATATATGCTAAAGTACTGTACTGTTGAGAATCTACAATTAGTTTTAAAATCTGAAATAGATTTCAAGTAAAAATTATTGTTTGCCTGATGTTTTTAATTATGCATAATTCAAATGTTGTAGAAATTCAATATACAGTGGAAGCTCTTACAAATACCAGCTGTCACCTTTTTCTTATCTCCTACTGGTCTGGCATAGTCAGACCAGATCAAATAAACCATAGACTTTTAGCACATCTATTACTAATAGAGAAGACGAGTAGATATCCCCTCTGCTCAGCTCAAGACAGTCCAAGATAAGGTTAGGAGTAGCCTGATGTAGTTGGCATTTAGGACAAAGGGGGAAGGTTTTTCTCACCCCCAGAGAATTTCAAACACTTTCACCTTTTTTAAGAGTATAGACCTTCACGGTAGCCAGGATGGTACTACGTATTTTAGAGCCAATACGTTGTTCAAACAAAACTAATCTCAAATACTCATCATTGGTAAATAACAATGCCAAATTGGCGACTTTCACCAAAGTAGATGAGACATCTGGTTTTTATAAGATCTTCCTTCTACTGTACCCTTGTTACATCGAACTTTGATACCTCAAAAAAATACTTTTTCCTAATGAAATTGAGTATTTCTATAATGCTAATTTCAATTCCTATGCCAAAGAGTAATAAACCAAAATCTTGATAACTTGAATATTTCTAAGCACTAAGCATGAAAGGGAGAAATAAATGAAAAAGTATTTTATAGAATCTTAGAATATGACGTTGAAAATTTGAAGCTGATTATTCCTGGCCCTAAACCAAGCAAAAAACTTGAGCTGTTACATTAAATTGCCTCAAATATGAAAATTCACCATATAAAAGAGCCTTATCGGTCAAGAACATCATCTTGAACTGAGAAAAATACAATCCTCAATCAAAAATTCCAGTTTATAAGCCAATTTTTCATAGAGTAAAAAAGCCTGAAATTTTCATGAAAAGTTAAAAAAAAATTTGAAAATCCTCCAAAAGTCTGAAAAATCTCATCCCTTAAGAATGTACAAATTTAAAAACCTAAAAATCCTTCTGGTTCGATTTATACCTTTAAGGTATCAATCTTCGGGTCTCTTGAATTAAAATACTAAGTACACCTTAAAAGAGTGAAAAAACACTGTTACTTTTTCTGTGGGGAGGTAACATACCTATGACTCCTTTGAGAAGTATACCTTCGATCATTCCTAGGAGGCGAATGCCTCCTCACAGGGCTTCTAGACCGTCTCCTAGGACTCCTAGCAGGCGAGTATCTACGACCAGGGCTCACTCGACTTCTCCCACTTCGAACCGGGCTCCTTCTATACCTTCCGTGAGGGCTTCTCCTGGGGCTCCGCCTCGGAGATCTCCTGCGGTACGGGGATCGCCTTCTGCTCCTGTCCTCTGCCGAGTTGCGGCGAGAGGACCTCGGGGATTTTGAGCGACTCCGCCTTCTGCTGGAGGAGGCATTCGGAGGGGGGCTCCTTTCCGGGCTGCTGTAACTGCTGCTCCTGCTCGATCCGGCGTTGTTCCTCTTGGAGCGAGAGTTTTCGGGAGTGTCGAGCAGGTAGTCGGGATTTTTACTCCATGTGGTGTCGCTGTCAGAGTCGTAACCTTGCATTTTGTGTCGCCTTTCCCTTTCCCTGGAGGAGGAAAAAAAATTAAGATCTTCATATAGAGAAAATCAGCCAGCACTTCTTATTTTTAATTATCAATCAATCAATCAATCTTTTATTTAACAACAGAAGAAAATATGAGATAATACAAAAGAATATGTGATACGCCAAGGGGAAAAAATATTTTCCCGTCCAGGCGTAATAAAGAAATTGTACATCAATTTAGTAATGAAAATAACAGAAAAGAAAACAAAAAGAAGAAAAAAAAACCTACAAAAAATCACATATAAAAAATAGGCTGGCAAAAAGCTGGGTAACATTAAAGATAAAAATATGCTTCAAAGGAAGGAGAAATACAGATCCAGGTCGTCGATGTTAATTAAAAATTTAAAAAGATTTCTTTTGAAAATAGGGTAACTGTTTGTTTGAGTTAAATTGGTAGGTAAACAGTTGTACAGTTTAGGTGCTAGATAAAAGAAATGCCTACAAAATATGTCCTTAGAATTTTGGACACATTTAATATTCTTTTGACATAAAAAAGTGCAAGTATTTTTTTAAGTACATAAGGTATTTACTATGTATGCTCAACTTCAAATACCACCCCAAGAAACTACAGTAAATATTAAAAAAAGGGGAAAATGGATCAATATATGTTAAAAACAGAAATAAAAACACTTTGACTTATTTTCATCATCTAGTTTGACACGAGCAATGATTAAGTCAGACTTAGTAATCATTTTTGTACATGGTACGCAGCAGAAACTTTACACTGTAATCACTACCAAACAAAAAAAATAAATCTGAATTTTATTGTACTTGATAATAAAAATCTATACTAGACTACAATGTTACTTGACCTTGGAGAAACAATCTGAGAGTAAATAAAGTAGTTTCCAGCACAGTGTCTGAATTTTGAGTGAAATTAAGAACTTTATTTTAGAAATATGATTAGTTTGTTAAACCCAAATGTATATATAGCATCTTTTTATCACGATTTGTGTACCCAAACTCATCCTAGCAACCCAACAGGATTTCTGTTTACTCGGTTTTTCTTTCTACGTAGTCTTGTCATAAGGTCAAGAAAGATGGAACCAAATATAGTTAGCTGAATACACAAATAAGATTGCAAAATTTCCAGACCATGCTGCTATTATGCTAAACTCAACTTAACTTAGTTTTAAACAAAATATTATTGACTCTAAAAATAATAAATTTTAAAATACTATTGATAATGGATACTTAGGTTTAAAGTGGATAAATGGGCCAAGCAAACTTGATTGAGAAGTTCAAAACACAAAAAAATACTACCTTTGCCTAAGTTTTATAGCCATTTCTCTTAACTCTTCTGCCCTATCCTAAATAGAAAAATAAGACTAGTCAATATCATTCAGAACTAGTTGGCATACTAAGCCCTAAGCATATAAGTTTCATGATAAATACCTGTCTCTCTTGAAGTTGCTTTTCTGTCTTTTCCATTTGAGCCTTTTTGTCTGCTTTATCTACAAAATATCCAAACATGTTAATATAAAATGATGATAAAAATACATTTCAGTAGGGAGAGGGTTGGCAAAACTACACAAACTAGTTATTAAAACTCTTAATTTACAAAAAAGTCATTACTTAAATTATTACTAATACTTTTTTCTTTAAGAAATTAGTGTTTTTCAAGACAACACCAGATAAATACAATGAAATTGAACCGATATAAAATATTAGTAATAAATATGATGTTATTAATAAATGTTACTGAACCTGAAAAGCAAATAGAATGAGAATGTGTTTTATAACAAAAACAAAAGAGTAATTAACAACATCAGAAAAGTACTCTGATGTCTGAATAAGTACAGCTAGAAGACATGGTTACATATATGTTAAATTACTGTAGTGATGGGAACCTACAATTAGTTTTAAAGTATAAAGTAAAAAAATAGAAGCTTCTTCATTTAAAAATATATATAATCTTCCCAAAAAGGGAGTATTTTTCAAAATCATCTGCATGAGAATATATAAATTAATAACTACATACATTGTTTCTTTAGAGCTAATTGCATTTTTCTTTTAAGCCGTTCTTGTGGTGTCAACTTGGTCTGAAAAAATATTTGTAAATGAGTAATTTAATTATAGTGACACTAAAATACATATACAGAAAAATACAAGTTAACTAGTGCTAATTAACTAATATGTTCTTAAATTTAGGTAGAATTAAGTAAAATAAAGTAATCAATAAACAAGTTCTAAAAATTAAAGTTATACTAAATAAACTTGTATCAAGTTTTTAAGTATTTAACTAATAAATAGTAAAATTACAGAGTACCTTTAAATTCATTTGCTTTTTGGAATTTGCCGATGCATATTTTTAAAATATTAAAAAGTATTCAAGGTTTAATTTTCATATTTAAAAGAGTAATTCACTATTCACAAGAACACACACTATTACTAGTATTTTCAAGAAGAAAAATAAAGGTTTCAATCACTTTTTCATAATTTAAGAACTCAATATCCATTGCTTTTACTTAAGTAGCTAAAATTTACATTTATTCAGACAACAATTACAAGTTTTTGAGTTTTTTTTTTCTTCAGCAAAAGTTTAAGTATTCGTAACATGAACATTTGTAAAATGAACTGAATTACTTGTATTATGTATTGATTATACTCTAATTTTTTGTAATAATAAAAGTAAAGAAAAAATAAAATTAATATTTTTAGGAAAATCTTCAAGCATATTTTGACAATGATGAAAACTAAATACATTTTCAGGTAAAATTTACAATATGACTAATACTTTTTATTAAAACATAGTAGAAATTAATATATGTTTATTTAAAATACATATAATGCTAATAATTACAATTAAGACTTTGGTAAATATTAACTAAAATTTACATGAAATTTTATGATAACCAAGCACAACAAACAAAAACGTTTTACAAATTAAAAAACTTTTTCATTTATCAATCACACAGGGTGTTTTACACAAAAGTCTGTTTCACAGCTTTTATTTTGAACCAATGTTGGAAGGGGTTTTTTTAACCAATGGGTGTGTACTACAAATTTTGGAAGTAAGGTGTGCCCCTAGCAGAATTCATTGAGATGGCTTACAGGCTCCCTAGTGGTGAAATACAGAAGTTAAAAAATGAATTAAAAAAACTAAGGAGATATAACAAATACTAACTTCAATGAACAAAATTTTGCAATATCACGACAAACAAACAGAAAAAGGTTTTTAAGAAAATATCTTAAATATTCAAGGAGATATTATTAGCAATAGAAAATAGTACTTTTTTATGCCTAAAAAAAAAAGAAATTTTTTGGATTTATAAATTAAAATGCATCTTTAACTAGAAAATGCATAACTACATGATGTTAAAAAATAGGCAAAATTGCCAACTTTTTTTAAAACCTTAAAAAATTGCTACTTTTACATGTTAATATTTCCTCAAATATTAAAGATATTTTCATAAAAACCTTTTTTTCTGGATGTTTGTCATGATATCAAACAATTTTCTCATTGAAGTTTTCGTTCCATTTCCTTTAGTTTTTAATTAATTTTTTAACACCTTATTTTGATTCTAGGGGCTTTGCAAGCCGTCTGTATGGATTCAGCAAGGTCTTTACCTAGGGGTACCCCTTACTTCTATAGCCATAAGACATTGGTTCCAAATAAAAGCAGCAAAACTTACTTTTGAAACACCTTATATATTAAAATTGATAAACTAAATATATTAGTTTATTTTTGAAGCCAACAAATTTTGATTCCATTCACATAAACAGCCTTTAGAAAACTTGACTCTAGAGGAATAAAAACATAAGAATTTTTTTTTCACATTGGTGTGTTTTAGTGATGACTTTATTGAGATTTTCTGAAAGAACTTACAAAAGGATTTCTATTCTTACACATATCTCATGGTCAGGACAAGTTTTAATGTCCTATTTCCAAGGCACAAAATTTCCACTTATCAACAAAAAATGTTTTAGACCAGTAAGTTGTGTTTTCTAAAATGAGTTCATGGTAAAAATTTTCAGTTAAATTGTTACCAAAAAAGCAACAATGAGTTCAATTTTAGAAAAGGGAATGTATACAATAAAATCTGCAAAAAAGGTACACTCACAACTGTTAATTGTGAATGCATGGATCTACAAGTGAGATTGGATCTGGCAGCAGCAATATTTCTCAGTCTCACTTTTTATTTTTACTAAAACCTGCAGGAGGCAGTAAAAAAGGATTGATTACCAGCCCCTTCCCTACTTTCAATTTAATAGAAAATTTTAAAAAGAAAAGCTAAGCATTTGAAGAATGACTTTTGTATGAAGACACAACTAGCTCTGCTACTTGCAAAATTTTCAGCAGGTACCCTTCCTGCAATATTCGACCTTCAAAATTCTAACTTTGAATTTACATTATCATTATTGTTGAAGTATATTATTTTTTCCTTTCAACATCCTGGTTTCAAAAAGTTTTTATAGTAAATATGTTAATAGTATCATTAGTTGTTATATATGTCAAGAAGTGGTGAGTAAAAATTTTAGCCCAATACCTTTAAAATTGAAATTTCTTGCTCAAACATTGAGCACTAATTTTAAATGCTTTTGAAAGTTAATGATTGGCTAG
This sequence comes from Tetragnatha montana, assembly GCA_963680715.1. Taxonomy (NCBI): domain Eukaryota; kingdom Metazoa; phylum Arthropoda; class Arachnida; order Araneae; family Tetragnathidae; genus Tetragnatha; species Tetragnatha montana. The sequence continues at coordinate 36,473,705 of OY796685.1, forward strand.
TATAATTTTGAATGCAAAGGTTTCAACAACTGAAAATTTCCCTAACTTCTTTTTCAAGTTGTTGAATGGTTATACACACAACTAATGAAAAAATTCCAATTTTTTCCTCAATAAAAATATCAATAAGGTAAATTTATTATGAATCATACAACAGTATTTCTAAAGACTTCAGTGTTCAAGAATCAAAAAATAACAAAGCAATATGGGACTTTTAAACTATATCTCAACATTGGCTTTAATTTCTTAGTTTTAAAAATAAATTTTAAAGATTTACTTAACAATCATATAATATAAATTTATAGCTATCTAACTATAAAGCATTGTAATTAAGATACTTATGTAAAAGAATTAAATATCAAACATAATTTAATGTGCATCCTGAATATAAATTTTAAAAATTCATTCAAAAGGAGATAAAATTTTTGCAAAGCTTTGCATACATCTGAAAATTATGTTTGTACCAGAGAAAATCATGACCCAGTTAAAAGTAACTTTTGATACCCTCAAAAAATTTCAATGTAGGATCTCTTTCTTTGTAAGAAACACTGTCCAAAGCCTACAAACCGATAATTCCATATATGTTTTAACAAATTAAAGCTTAAGAGTAGAAATTTTGAAAAGGTAAACAGGAAATCTTTTACAGGAAAATAAAACAAATCTTGTTAAGAACTTTAAAAAGAAAAAAAATATCTAAATGATTAATTAGTAGTTAGAATATAAAATGGTACTTTTTTTTTTGCTTGAGTCTCAAGACAAATTTCAATAGCTATAATATTCTAATCAAAACACAATTGCAGAGTAACTTTAATTACATTTTAGTACTAGATATAGATAAAAAGTAATGGGGTTTCATTACTAGTTACATGACTTCAATGAAACTAAGCAGAGAAAGAAAGAAAAAGCAATTTATGTGCTGAATAATAGTTGAGCAAAGAGAGGAAAAACTTCTTACTGACTTTGGTGGCAGGGGCAGCTTTACCCAAAAGAGGCTGCAATCTGAAAAAGCAATCGTCATAAGTTCTCATCTTTAAGTAACTATAACTTAAAGTTATGCACAAATAATATTTATTTCTAATAAAATCTTTCCATGCGGTATAGTTGTAGATATGCACTTTTGGAAGTTAATGCTAATGAAAACATTACGCATAGCAACTTTTTCATTTGAAAGGTTTGCAATTCACTAAAATAAATGTGAAAAAAATGTGTAAAGTTTATATTTTAAAGTCATAAAGAAAAAACATTTGAGCCTTACAATTATTTTTATATGTGAATTTAAATTCAACAATGAATTATAGTAATTCATTCTATCCATAAATTTCAAACACACAACTAAAGGTGACTAATATTCAGACTAACTTTAAATATAGATATTAAACAATTGCAACCACTATAATTTTACCAAAGTTCCAATGAATACTGGATGTTTTCTGTGAAGGTAAGCAATATTAAGAAACATTTTAACAACTTTTATGCATCAGTCTTTAGTATTCAGAATTTAAAAAAAATTAAAATAGCAGTTTACACAAGCCAAAATTAAAATGTTGAAGCCATTCATTAAAATCACAAATTATAAACAATAGATTAATATTTATTCAACTTTGAAAAATTGATTAAAAAAATTGAGAACATAGAATTATGAGGCAGTATAGCTCCTAACTAAAGAAATTAAAAGAATGCAAATAAATATTTGATTGGAAACAATATTTTAATGCAACAGTTAACTATGAATCAGTGTAACAATCATGCAGCAATTCCTTTATAATAACCCTCCATTTGATATACTTCTTACAACTAAATTTATATACATTAATTCCTAAATACATCAAAATTACAAATATCTATTAATATTTCTATTGAATAATTTTGAAGAAGATGAACATGCTGCATTATCGCCCATCTGATCTATATATTTTCAGAAAGGACGGGGGCTTTTATAAAGAGTTTTGCACATAAAACAGCTATTTAGAGTTAGTTATCTTCAAATAAAAACTTTACTTGTTCAATGAAAAGCATTAATCTGAATTTAAATGCAACAAAAAATAAGCTCTTTGCAATCCCCCAAGGAGGGGATTAGTGGGGTGTAGTAAGTTGGGGGATATATTCCCCAAAATTTAGAAATTTTTCTTTTTTACCATAGAAAACACAGAAACTACCACATACCCCCATGAAATACTAATCCCCCTCCGAATTTTATGCGACGCCATAGACGACTCTCCTGAAATTACCCCCCATACAAACTTTACCAGACCACTTTACAATAAAACAAACTTTGTATGAATAGGTTATACAATTCTTTACTAAGAACTATATATTGACAAGTCATGCAAATTTCTTAAAAAGAATATTCAAACTAAAATTACCGAGAAACTCCAGAAATCTGTGGACTTTGAACCGGTGATTTCTCTTCATCTTCACTTTCATCTGTTAAATCACTGTTTGATCTAGACAAGCTATGGCGGTAGTAGGATTTTATTGGGGGAGGAGGAAGTTGTGGTGACTGAGATTTTTCAGGGTTAGCTTTAGATGCAGATTTAGACCTAGATCTAGATTTAGATTTGGATCTTGAATTGGTGTGATTTTGATGTCGAGATCGAGACCTAGACCTTGATTTTGAAGTTGAGGCAGACCTAAAACCATAAATGAGTTCACCTTAATTATGTCAAATATCAAAAGCAATCTTAATCATATCTTAACTTAAGAAACCAAAATTTTATTTTTCTCAGGTGTCTCAGGTTCAGCTACTGTAATGCATTCTATTTAAATAAAATTTTTCTCTACACACTAGATTTTTAGGCTGTAGGCAACAATCCTTATCCATCATGTACCATCCAGGGGCATATATAAGGGGGGCGAGGGGGGCCATACCACCCCAAATTTGGACTAAGTGTACCAAAATAAGATAAAACAGTTTTTCAGTGTCAAATTTCCAAAAATTTACAGGGAGAGAACCTACAGAAGCCCTTAGGTAATTGGAATTCTTAGCACCAGGGGTGCTACTGACTTCCAACTCAAAATCCCAAAAAACTGTCAGAGGAATCCCAAATTCTGGAATGCTCCAAAATCCAGAAATTTTACAAACTTTTAAAAGAAATTGTGTTTGGAAGGTATTTTTCCGCCATGAGTCGATGAGACAGATTGGTGGGGAATGTTTTAACTACAGCCATATGTAAAAGTGATTTCATCAAGAAACATGTTAAAGTTACTAGATAAATTTTTATCAAAAGTTAAAGTTCAAATAATAGAAGAGTTAGTGGAATTTTTCGTCGGCTTACAGTCGAAAGGCACTAAGTCACTTTTTGCTCAACTACTCCGTACGAGGTTATGCCAAATTTGGCGATCATTTTACTGTTGCCATTCTAGTTATAGTGTATGAAAAATAAAATATTATAAAACCTTTGAGAAATCGAATTATAAAATCTTTTATAATCCCTAAAATAACTCAATTACTTGATCAAATTTCAATTTAATAAATTATTAATCGCGAATCAACATTTAAGCTTTTTACTTTATGAATTCTTTCTGGTTTAAAACTTTTAAGCTTTTCAGTTTGACAAGATTTTAGAGATGCGCCAAGCGCCAAGACTCCGCTCGTTCGTTGGCGACATTCCACCGCTTTCAAAATATCTTCCTAAAGTGACTTAGTGCCTTTCGACTGTAAGCCGACGATATGTCATTGCACTAAGAACCAATGAGATGGGACCAGATTCTCCATAAAAGATGTTGATAATGCTGCAGCCCTAATCTTATTTTTTAATTAGACTTAATTTTGCGCTTTTTTGTTGAGCTTAAGATTTTCGAAAATTTTGATAAATGCTGCTAAGAAAACCGGATTTCCGAGGCTACCCCGGAAGAGTAGCACCTCTGTATTACTAACAGTTTTTTATATTAAGTTCCCCAAGATACAAATTCTACCTAATTTGTACTAAAATGCAACATAAGACCAATTAAATATGCATGTGAGGGGCTGAGAAATAATTTTGAGTCTTCTCCCCATTGCAAAAATCTAGCTTTAGGCCTGATAAATTACTAATTTTTTTTACAGAAAATTTGAGCCCCGCCCAAAATAAATTTCTCTTACACCACTGTACAGTAGGTTTTTCTTGTCATTAGCATTAGTTTGGTTTTTAAAGTAATGAAATTTTGGGATTTACCCACTCTGAAGGAAGAATTTGTCAGCTTTTTATAAGAAAAGGAGTTTTTCATTACATTTTAGTCTACTCCTACAGAGTACAAATGTTAAAAAATTTTTTAGTAATAATTTACAAACTACAATTAATAGGAACCTTGATCGAGATCTAGTTCTGCGGGAGCCTCTTTTTCTGTCCCTAGAAGTGCTTTTACGAGGAGAAGGAGAATGGGCTGATGAGGAACGAGAGGAATGTCTTGATCTCCTCCGAGATTCCTGCTTCTTATCCTTATCGTGCTTCGATTTTGAGTGGTGCGATTTCGAAGAACCAGAGTGAGAGCTGTGTTTAGAAGAAGCTTGAGAATTCTTTTCGTCATCTCCATTTTTCGAAGGCAGTTGGGGTCCTATGACAGATACTGCAGTCTCTTTCAACCTATGATCAATAATTCAAATTAATGAGGGAAAAGGTCTTCAGTTTAAAATAAAACCCAAACCAGTTCACAAAAAACAATTTATTGAATATGGAATAAAGATTACTTGGTGGATTTTCCCTGCTTCACACCAGAGGCTGATGATTTTTCAGTAGCTTTTCCTATTTGTTCACCATCAGAGCCCTCTCCACCAAAACTTGTAATGAACATAACTTTGCCAGTATCAGGAGGAGAACGTGAACGAGATTTTGAAGCTGATTGTCTGAAGAAAAATTCAAGATTAGTGATTTTTAAAATAAATATCCAATTAGCTTCCTTCAGTGATATATATAGTCAGAAAAAAAATTTAGAGAGGGGTACAAGTAGTATATGAAGGGATAACATAGTTATCTTTTTTTTATGACTAAAAATGAAAATTTTCTCATGTTTCTGGAGGTATATCCCCAATTCCGACTTTGGCTTAGCCTCTGACTTCCTTTATAACAACTCTGCTTGTGAAGTACCCTAAGGAGATGCCTTCAAATATTATGTAAGCACCTAAAGGAGAATGGGTTAGCCCTTGGCTTATTTTTGCTGACCAGAGAGGGGTAAGATTGGAATAAAGATTACAAAAGACATCAAAAACAATGTATCCAAAAATGTCACTGAACTAGGAAAGATCAAAACACATCATTATAAAAGGATAATAATAGTTAAAAACTGAGCAAGAGATTTTTTTTGGATGAAGGTTATATTCAACAAAAATAGAACAGTATGGGTTTTCAACAGTTTTTGCTTATGCACCTATAAGAAGGGGTAGTGATTAACTTATTTTTCCAACAAAGAGGAAAGAAGAGGTCAAAAATTACCACATGCATATATAATATTGGAACGGTTCCCTAACCATTTAAAAATACTTCCAAGAAATTGCTTAATGATTTTGAGATAGGTACTTACCGCATTGGGGCATAGGTAGGGCTATCTCTTGCTGCATAGCTGCAAATTAAAGATAGAAATGAAGCACTTGGAAAATTATAGTAGAATGAGTACAATCTCTTTAAACTTGATTAACTATAAGGTCCTATACCTAGGAGGACTGGTAATTTTCCTTCCAGCAAGTTTCTTTTCACGAAGGGCTCTTCTTTCCCTTCTAGATTTCCTACCCTATAACAATAACACTTTGATATATTTCAAACACTACCTAATTTTTAAAGGAATAAATTGGAAGCATATGTAGTATGGATAGGTATGAAACTTATACATTGCTGACCCCTGAAACAAACTACTTAAGTCAGAAAACAAAATATAAAAAATTATAAACAAAAAGCTTATAATTTTACTATTCACATTTGCATGCTAAGTTGAACTTAATTGCACAATAGTTTTTACAGACTTTTTTTATATTTGGATTAGACAAATCAACTAAACCAGAAATTAGTTAATCAAAAATGTTTTCAATCATAAAGCATCATTTATTATAAGAAACATTCATTACCCAAAACTGATTTTTATGGTAAAAAGCATCTAACATCATGTGTTTTAAAGAGATAGAAAGGTGCTTTATACTATTAAAGTTTCATTTCAATGAAGTAAAAAACCTAGACAGTTTGCTTTAAGTTACAAATCAAGAGTTCTATTTAATTCCTCATGTCATTGATTTTGTAAAATATCTTCACTCAAAATAAATTATTTAAAAAAATGGATTTGCTAGCACTCATATATAAAAATACAAATACCAAAAACTAAATGATACCTATACTTGAGAGGCTCAGTTCACCATATACCAGAACAAGGGTCTATAATACTTAATTGAAATTGAGTACTACTTAATAGCATATTTATATTGAATAGGAAAATAAGTTATTTTAACAGAATTCCTTGAAATTCTACAATAAGTTTTTCAACAAAAGGTTCACTGTTTGTTTATGAACTGAAGATATGAAATAAGTAACTAGAAACGTTTGAATAAGTATTCAAACCCATAGGTTGGAAACCTTATCTTAATTAGAGGGACCACAAGATAAATATTGTCCTCCAGCCTTTTTATAATTAGTTTTTAATTTTACAACTCAAAAAATTCTAACCAAAAAATACAACTTCAATAAAGCTAGGGCTTGCGGGAAAAAACTATTACTTTACAATAAAATTAGTTTTCCCATGAGCCGTCATATTAAAAACATGTTATGAAAACCTTTGTTGAAAAACATTTTATGTAATTTAAAACTAACAGTTAATATTCAAAATATCAAAGCTTCAATTATGTAAATTACTAAACAAAATTTATAAAAGCAACTCATCTCATATATAATTTAATAGCTGTTTTAAAACTTTACACAAGTTAAGCATTCTAAACCCAACATTAAAACAGTCAAGAAAAGCATATTGGAAGTTAACTAATCAAATCAGTCTCGAATAAACAGGTTTTAAGGTAGCACAAGAGACCCAACCATAAATTAAGTGCTGTTCAAACTTACTGAATACATTGCTTTTTCTTCTTCTATCTCGCGAGCCAGTTTCAGCTGCTCTGCCTCATCTTTATCCTGCAGTAGATATCTGTTGAAATTTCCCTCAGCATTACAATACGAAATTACTTTTTTACAATAAATTCATTAGACATTGTTCTAGCTCAAGTACTGAGCAATGGAATGAAACAAAATTTAGAAGGCGAGGGAGGGCACCAGAATGGTCTTTGTGCAGTAATGCAAAAGAGAGGTAACCAATACTTCTAACCGAGAAGATAAGATCTCTTACGTTATAAAATCATCATCTACCATCCCAAATTTGAGTGAGTGTTCATTCATTTCAGCACATTGAGCAGGAGTAAGCATGCTGACATCAACAGTCACATCTGTAAAGGGAAAAACATGGTATTGGAAAAATTGTGAATAAAGACAAGAAATTTATTTACCAACACTTTATAGTAGGTTTATAATACAAACCTAAATCAATATCACTCAAATCCTCCTCTTTTTCTTCATTTTCTTCTTCGTCTTCGTCATCCTTAGGAATATTGTTCATAGGTAGCGGTGGGGGAGAATCTGTGCTATCTTCATATACATATCCAATAGCTGCTTTTTTATCAGGCCTAAAAATTAAGATAAAAACATATTAGCTTACAAAACCTTTCACTTGAAAGCACTGAAAATACTTTTTAACTGGTCACTATTTTAAGTACTGAGTAAAAAAACACAATACTATGACCAGAGACTCCAAACTCCAAGGACCTCCAACTAACGTAAAGAACCCTTTATCCAATAATCTAAAACCTGCCCCCCCAATTAATAGATTTCCTAATTAGCTCAATTTTTGTCTTGAAAATATTTTTCTCACAGGTTTTATGCTATGCCCAATGAGTACGCAGACACACCGCCTAGAGTTTTGATTACTGTGCATATGATCTGTAAAGGGATTGTTTATACAGTAACGGACCTCTTATCCGTAAAGCTCGGGACCGGCATCATCTCGGATTTCCGAATTTTACGGATTTTTGAACATTTTCCCGAAAACCGGGGTAAAACCGGTTTTCCAGCCTCAAAACACCGCATTAACAGAAATATGTGTGTATCGTTACGAAAATACGCAGATCTGCGGAGCCGCGGAAGAGTGAAAAGAAAAACGATCTCCTAATCTCGCGCGCCCGGCTCCGGCATCCCCCTCCCTCCCGAACATTTCCCCTTCTTAAAAGCCGAGGAGAAAAAAACAATCCTCCCAATCGTCTGCTGCCTCGTAGTTAACACATTCACATCGCTGAAAATTAAATTTTAATCGTATTGCAACGGGAACAAAACGAAACTGAAACTAATACGCTCTCTTGAAAATCAGCTCTACTGCATGAAAACGATGCATTCGGCACCGGCTTTCCCTCTTTCAATCGCAATATTCCTAGAACACAACCCGTAGAAAAATGCATCCGATTGGTCCCTTTCAAATTGCTCTTCTCTCCCTCCCACTGATATGAAACAATACTCCGTCCGCATTCCGAGAATCGGTCTCGGCGCTCCTTCTGCTCTACAAAGGGCGGGAGTGGATCGCGGAAACGGGAGGGGGAGCGGACACGGAGTACATCGGGACACGCTGAATCCCTTCGGATTCGGATCTTTAAAAAAGAAAACTGATTTCGGAAAACCTTACGGATTTTCGCGGACTCGGAACTTAAAAAAAAAAAAAAAACCACCCTGATTTTGGAAAACCTTACGGATTTTTGAACATTACGGATTTTCGGGACACGGATAAGAGGTCCGTTACTGTATTTAAAATTTTCGAGAATGGAAGTTGATTGTAAGGAGAGAGAGATTTTAATTTTTCAGGGTCATAATCAGACCCTGTCATTAGCAGCAACGTGCTTGCACTACTTTATGTTTCTTTTTTTTACGAAATAGACCCCGCTGCATCAATGTTCAGATGGTTTCCATATTTTTTTCTGACATTTCCGTAATCCATAGTATAAAAACAACCGTAGAAACTACGGAGAATCCGTAGTACTTGGAGTCTCTGTATGACATCAGTCATTGAATTACTAACTATTAACAGAAAAATTAACTTTTTAAACCTTTTTCCTAATGATATATTAGACTTTTTTTAACAAATTGACATAACTATAAAATGCTTTTTTAACCTATTAATAAGAGCCATTTCAACTAGTAGCTCCTTCTTTGTTAAAAAAATTTATTTTTCTAAATCAGCTTATCCTTGGAGAGTCAAATGTAAGACTTAGACAAATGTAATATTACTTTTTCTTGGTATCTTCGTCCGGCTTAAAAATTCCAAACCTTTCTTCCATGAATATTTGATTTAAAAACTTATCTTCACCCACTAAAAATAGAAAAATCAATAAATAAGTCATAAACAATTATTCATTCTTTATTTAACAAAAAAACTGCTCATCTGTTGATTAACTACCATAATTAAATTCATAAATAACCAAAAAATACCAAAGAGATCCATTATAAAGTTAATAAAGAGAGACTTTTGGGGGAGATGTAAATGTTCTTATGTATTTTCCGATTGTTCAGCAGGGGTGCAGAAAATGTTTCAAGGCCCAATATTTCCCCAGAACACAACTAATTTGGTCCAAAATTTCCCCAAAAAATCTCCATTCTTACATCAAAATGTTCAGTCCAGCTCATGTTACTACTAAAGTACAGCCGAGGGAAAAAAAACGTTACAGTTATTTTTTAGGCTTGGCAATTTATCGATGATTTGGCGCTTCTTGCGTTTTTGTTTTTATTTACGCGTTTTCAAACAACACGAAAATTAGCTCAGTGCGATTTTTGACTTTGAAATTACTAATAAATTAATATAAATAAACAAAATTAAAATAATTTAATCATAATATTTATATGCTAATTAAAGCTTAAAAATTTTAAAAATAACCTTATCTCATGTTTCGACAATTTAAAACTGAAATATTAATGAAAATCGGTTCACTAGTACTGGTAGGTTGTCAGAAATCCTTGTTTGGCAGTCGGGTGTTGGCGACTAATTTCAGGCTTTTAATATGAATTTTTCAGATTTTGAAGGTCTGCCATGGGTTTGTTTAACGTCCAAATTAAATGAAACTCGGTGATGAGGGTTAAATTACTATGATCTTTCATAAAATCGAATAAAAATTGAGGGTCGCCATGAAAAAAGATGCAGTTTTTATTGCGCTGCACCAGAAGACGACCTCTGAGAGAAAAATAGTCAATTAATTTTTTCAAGCATACACTAAATCCTGAAAAATGACACCAAAAGCATCTTTCTAACCCCACCCGTTCTCCCGCAAAGTCTACTGTAACGTTTTTTTTTTCCTCAGCTGTACAAAGAGTTATTATTAAAAAATACAGTTACTTATTTGCTGAACTTCTGTAATGTTCAATAATTACCAAATATTCCTTTAAGATTCAATTTTTATGGACCTTATACCTTCTTATATACATGTTACCTTAGCTCAAAAATATCTGTAGTTAAAAATCTGAATTATAAACTCAAATTTGACAATACAGTAAAACTAAACTTTAAAAGTCAAAGAATATTGTTGTGATCAAACAGGAATGCGATTTTTAGTGCAACTCACTGATCCCATCACGGTTACGTTTTTATTTTCTTGCATATCATTAAATATGCAAGGAAAAGCCAACTTTCCGGTATTCACTAAGGAAACTCATTTTTTTTGGGTGAAGATCCATAGCTTTGCGCTATCATCCGTAATTACCTCTTATTTTCCATAGAATTTGGAGCTGGAGAGTATATTTTCACCTGCCAAAATATTTTTTACTAGTACCAATAACAACTTGAATTTGTAGATTTTTTTTCTTGATAAACTTGGGCAAAAATTTCCCCAGAGCTCTTAGAATTTCCCCCGAACATCGTTCGGGCGTTCGGACATATTCTGCACCTCTGTTGTTCAGTATATGTAAAACTCAACCAACCAATTACTATACCTGAGAAAATGTCAAATCTAGGCCTGTGCCTTATATCGATTTAATAAGATAAATCGGTTTAACGATAACATCGGTATACCGGTTTAAAGTCCATACCGAACCTATTATATCGGAATTCGAATTCCGATCCGATATAACTCGAACCGATATATCTCAGACCGATATAACTTGGAGATTCGATTTTTTGTTAAACCGATCTGCGCTCCGATTTAAAAGATCCGGAACCGGGAACGAAAAACCGGTTCTACTTACTGAATTCGATTCATACTAGATTCGTTCGCGCCGCGCGGCCCCAGTTTGCGGCGAAATCGGATATCGGTTCCGGTTTGATCGCGAATCGATTTGAATCGCTCGTTTTATCGTGGTCGTGAATAGCTGTGAATGAATGATTTCAGAATCTTAAATTGAGCAACTAGTCCGGACTAGATTTCGCCATTTCAACAGATATTTCTGACCTGTGTGTGACAAGCTTGAATAGCTAGTGACTATTCCTAACCAAATATTTAAAAATTGTAGTTTGTAACTGACTAAATTACTGTACTTTAAAGGACTTTTTGCTAAATTTTGTTGATATTTTATTAAAACAAAGTAATAAGTTACTTAAGAACAAACTGTTTAATTTTATCAACCTCATTCAAGTATTAAATTTCAAACAGTAAGAATTAAACACCAAATGTCCAGGGGTTTTCCTTTGGACTTAAACAGTTTTTATTTCAATCAAATTTGACTGTCTAGTGAAAAAATGATAAAAAAATCATTGAAAATAAGATAATATTTGTAAAAGGAATGTTCCTATATCTAGAGTAATTTTAAAATGAGAGAAAACAAGTGGTTTCAATGGCAATGGTATATAATATGTAATGACTTTTATTTATTTCTTTAGAAAATACTTTGTACCCGAATAAAATCGATTTAATCATTATATCGGATTTTATGATTAACTATAAATCGATTTAATGAATTATTATATCGCCCACTCAAATCCTCATGAAAATTGGATTTTAGTTGGAATTAAATATTGCATTATATTGATAAAGCATTCAGTAGGTGGGTTGAAAAGACCTCACTCTAGTTAAAAACTTTCAAAATATACCAATTATAATTTTCAGTTGTAGGAAATTTTTTTTTGTGCTTTTATGCAGTTTTATTTTTATTAGATTAAGACATACAACAGAACTACAATTAACTGAAGTGGTCAGTAGCAGACCTCTGTATGTAACCTGAAAATCATGAATAAAAGAGTTCTTAACATAGGGGTGTAAAGAAAAGTTAAAAATGGATTTTTATCATATAGGCATGATTAAAATAACTTACCCCCAAGAAATTCATTCTGAACTAAAGTTCTATATCTTTCATAACAAGCTTGTCGATCTTCTGGTATGGGATCTTCAACATTTCTGTAAAATAAATCAATAAGCATGCAGTAATATAAGAGTTTAAATGATTAATGAAACAAAGCTTTGAAATTCTCTTAAGTCAGGTAATTGCTTTAAATTTTTGGATAATTTAGAAAATGCCTTTTGGAAAGTAAATTGATGCACTCAAATTAAAATGGTTTCTGATCATTTATTAATTTTTACTTTTGACAGCTTACAAATCACATATACCTACTTACATTAAGTTTTTCTCTAAGTTGGTTGATAATTATTTAAAAAGACTTGCTGGATGATTTTTTATTATTTGTTTATTTGTTCTATCCAATGTGCGCAGGGCATGTTGATATGGATACTTCAGCTTTTGTGAGAGTGTTATTTATGCGGATTAGCAATGACATTTTCACAACAAATGGTGGTTAAGGATACAATTTTTTTTTTATTACATTATTTTTCTTTTATTCTGTTCATAGAGAAGTGGATTGCTGCATTCTGCATAACTTAATACTTATTTATTGAACAATAAACAGGTTTTAAGGGGGAAATTTGGATTTAATTGATGAAAAATTGAAAAGATAAGTTTTTTTATAATATAGAAGAGCATTAAAATTTATAAATGTGATCATTGTCTCTGGTTTGATGAAGTACTACAAGTTAGCTGTAAAAACTTTTGTAGCAGTAGCAGTTGGGGGAAGAACCCTCTAAGTATAGCAAAAGAAAAGATTCTTATTTACCATATTGTAAGTTTCTTCTTAATTAGAAAAATATTAGGTTTTTGCGGATTATCCTGTCAACTATGCTGCTGAAACTGAAAACATTATCGAAGTCCATTGACTGCTCTATAGCTATGCCGCTGAATTTGAGTCACGGAACAGTGGACAGATTAATACTAAGAGTACCAAATATTATCATAGAGATCTAATAAAAATTAATATATAAGAATAAGGCATATGAACATACTTTGATAAATTGTAATCTGGAATGATGTCTAAATGAGCCCGTACATCAAATCTATCAATCAAATTGTCATTGTGACCTTGCCATGGCATCCTAAATAGAAGAAACACTTTCCAATAAATTTGACGAAAACATAGAATTTGTCAGCAAAAAACTAAAGGTTATAAACTCTAAAAAAATCAATAGATATACCGAGGCAAACAACTAATATTAAAAAGAAAAGGCTTGAACTTCTACAACACACTATTAATCTTTAATAGTACATACATTAAATTTTATATCAATTTCCTAACTTTATTGCAGAATCGATTCCTTTGATGTTAGTTTTGATTTCATACTGCAACCAGGTGCCACTAACAAGGACAGTTAAATCCTACACTAGAAACTAGAGATGTAAAATTCTCGGTAATAATCTTTTGGAGAATATTCTCCAAGAGGAGAATTTTCGAGAATATTCTCCTAGAAGCTACTAAAATACTTAATTATAAAAAAAATTACAAGGTACTATAATATTAACTATCGGATTTGTTATATCTGTATTGTATTATATATAACTTATATCGGAGGCCCTATGCTCCAGTAATGGAGTGTAATAGGAATAAGTCAAGAAAGTCATATTAACTTCAAATTAGAAGAATATTAAAGGTTTTACAATAAGAAGTCATCATAAGTAAAAGGAAGCACATTTAATTGAAAAATATTTTTAAATCACTGCTTAATAGATAAGACACCATGTTTCATAGGTAAAGCAGAGTAAGCCAGAGTTCCATTCTATTAACTTAAGATTTTCCAACTATTAAATAGCATTTTTGAAGGAAATAATGTGTATAGAGAAATATTTTTCTAGAATGGGAAATATTAATGAAACTGAATTTTAAATTATGAAAACAAAAATTTTAAACTATTCTTTCAGAAATAATTTTAAGTAGAAAGTAAATTAAACTGCATCTATAATACTCAGTAATTAAGAGTTTTTTGAGAATATTCTCACAATAAATCATTCTCTGTAAAATAAATATTAAAGAATTATTTCAAATATTTTTCTCAACAGATAATTCTAAAGTGATAGGTATCCTTTCTTTTAAGAATATTCTCCTAATTTTACAAAGTTCTATCAAAATTAACTAAATGTCAGGTCCAGAAGGTCCTTCAGTTAGACAACAAACTATTGGTATATTACATTTGCTTTTAACAACTATATGAAAAGAATTTAGGCTCCTCTTTTAAATGTATGAGTATTTTCTCCCAGTAAATCTTGCTTCTAATACTTTTAAAATTATTTTATTTTGTATGAAATAAAATTTACTTATTTAAAAAAAAATCTTGCGAAATAATGAAATTACAGTTCAGAGAATATTCTCTGAACCGTAGGGTAGCTTTTAAATGGTAAGTTTCATTGAATTTGTTATTATTTTCAGGTTTCTAACACTAATAATACATGGTCATTTCATATTATCAAACATTTTTACATTTACTTCCATTTATGAATCAAAAAATAGAATATTCTCGATTATTCTCAAAATTCTCGCCCCTGGAGAATATTTTCGTTCTCCGAGAATATTCTCCACTCACATCTCTACTAGAAACTTTTCGAGAATATACCAGATAGTGAGCCAGATAGCACTGATTTTCTACATTGATTCCTTATCTTAAAGGCAATATCGGAAAAAAAGAAAAAAGGAAAAGAGTCAAGAAGACAGGGGTGATGATAGTAGGGATTTTAGGTAATTTTTTGGCTAGAGGAGGTAGGAAATTTCACCGTCTGCGAAAAAGCTAAAGCATTGGTGATAACATTTCGCCAAAAAGTCTGCATGTATTGGATTCTTTGGATTTAACGAAAGTTTATTTGCATGCAAGCTAACCTAAAATATTAACATTGTCAAACTTACATCGTAGCAGGGCTGTCACCAGCCATAGCAACAGCAGCATCAAGATGAATTTTGGCAGGTCGTCCATGTACTTGTAGAAATTGGGCTGGGTCTTGTTTCTTTAATGAATTGAGGAATGAAAATACCATTTTATTAGAGCACATATATAATCAGGAGCACGGAAAAAGTAAATTAAGGATTTATAAGAAATAAGCTTCTTAAGAAAGTACTCAAAAATGAATAATTATTGAAATCAAGGAAATCTATGAAAAGCTAAGCATTAAGAATAGAGGTTTAGACAAGATTTCAGTAATTTTACATCAACAAAAGTAATGTAGATATTAATTATATTACTATTTTTTCATAGTAATCCCTTCTTCTTTCGGCTCTTCTTTTATAATCAACCATCATACCCCGAATCTTTTTCTCTTGTTTTCGAGCTTCGTGCCACATCTTTAATAAAACCTAAATTAAGAATAATTCCCGGTTTAATACACTTTCTTTTATTTGAGAACTGCAGTAGTTAAATGAAACGTTCAGTGAGAGCGTATCAGCAAAAAAGCAAAATATACAAAGAAAAATAAAATCTTTAAAACCTTGATTCCGATTAGAAATCGTAGAAAAATCGTTTCAATAACATTAGATTCTTTATTTAAAATTATTTATCAATCAGCTTTAGCAAAATCATGGCGCTTGAGTTTTCTTTTCAATTATTAGAGTTGAGGTGTTTTGGTTTCCTTATAGAGTGTTTTCAATCATGTGACCTTACCAGACTTGACCATAGCAACGCCGGTATCAATTCCCTAGCAACCGTTACTGCAGGGCAAACAATGTCGTTTTTCCCATTTGTTAGCATGGAGGCATCTGTTTTAAACCGATATAACTTAAAATTACAAGCTATACATGGTATAAATCCGTATGTTTTGGATAAAAAACACGCATCTTCAAATCCTGAAGACTTTCCGCGAATAAATTTATGGTCAATCGGCCACTACTTAGTTTTCAAGACATCACACTACTCATCCACAGATTTCAATGCATACAAAAGTTTGACTGCTTACAACCAATTTGCATGTGGATGGGTGCGGGAAGTTTTCGTCCATAGAATCAATGGATGGCACGTCGTTGTCGGAAAGGTATGCTTTTTATAATTTTTTTCGTATTAATTATATTATTGTTAAAATTATTATGTGCTGATAATTATTGTATTGAATATTACAACTAGGGGCATTTATATAGCTAGCGGACTGGGGGGTCCTCCCCAAGAATTTTTTTAAATTAGACCTTAAAATGTAGTCTCTTGACTCATTTTTGAACTACGGGAATTAAGGTCCCCTCCTCAGAGAGAGTTCCTATGCAGAGATGAGCGGTCATTTCTGCTCTCTAGAATATACACAAGGGGCTGATTGCCCCACAGGTCTCCTCTTTTCATCACTCCAGTGGCGTAAATAGAAATTTATTTGGAAAGGGGCCCAAATATCCTCTAAAAAATTTATTCTTTATCAGGCCCAAATCTAGATTTCTACACTGGAGAGAGGACTCAAAAGTAGATAGGAGTTTTAGATAGAGTACTATTTGCATCTTGAAGAACTTAATATAAAAATAGTAAAAAAAAAATTATTAATACAAAACTGGGGTTTGGGGGTCCTCCCCCAGAAAATTTGATAAAAAAACCCAGGGCTTTAACTCGTTTTGGTACACCTAGTCCGGGTCCACGGGGGAGGGATCCGCGCTTGTATTGGGCTGCCCATCAGAGGGTTGGCAGCCATGTAAAGATTAAAAAATATAAATAATCAGGGCAAATTCACTACCTTTTTATAGGTACCTCCACAAATTAGCCATTTGGCAAATAGGTACTTTCACATATTCAGTTTTAGGAAAAAAGTACCATCAAAAAATAAATTTTTTGATGAAAGTTATCTAACAAGCTATATTCTCTTAATTATTAAATTTTTAGCTATTCCAGAATTTTCTTGTGTTTTTGATGTTTAAAAATTATGTTCTTGTTTTTTTGATGTTTAAAAATTATGTTATTGTTTTGTGTTTATTTTTTACTTAAATTTTCACAAATTTAAAGAAATATTCTTGCAAAACTTCTTAATTCTTACAAATTATTTCCAAATTTTCACAAAATAGGTACCTTTTTAAAAACCCTAGACAGACCCCCTGATGACATTCAGATTTCTGAAGAGAGATTATTCACAAATGTATGATTGCTTATAAATGGATATTTTTTTAAATAACTTTTTTCTTAATTTTCTAAATTTAAAAATGTTTTTAAATTGAATTGCTTTTATGAACTACAAAATGTCAATAGTTTGTTTGAAGAATTAAGTAAAACTGGAGAATCCAATGCCCTTTTTACCAAGATGATTTTAAAGTGTGAATTGTAAATTTTTGAACACTAATTCCATGACAAGCTAATACCTCTTCATTAGGTATGAAAAGGAAACCCTTTGGCAACTCTTCATATAGTTTGGCCTTTTTTTGGGTTTTGGTAAAACGGGCATTGGATTTTCCAGTTTAACTGAATATTAAGGTGGCAATTAATAAAACTTTCTTAATTTTCTATTTCAGGTCATGCATTCCATGTGAATCAGTGAAAAACCCTTAGAGGTTTGGATAATTGCTGCAAAAAATGGAGATATCAATTCCGCACATTGTAAATGTATGGCTGGTTTAGCAGAAGCATGCATCCATGTAGCGGCCATATTATTTTACGTCGAGAGCTACACAAGCCATGTCCAAGATAAAAGCGTAACCGACGTAGCTGCATACTGGACTCCACCTGCAACTGTAAAAAGAGTCTGCATGGCACGAGTGGACGAGATAGATTTTTCCAAGAAAAAGCTTTGTAAAGATAAAAGTAAGTTAAAATAAACAAGTTAATTGTCCATTTTAATTTCATTAAAGTAAATATTCATACTCATGCCATGAGCCTACATTTTCTAATATAACTGGTACATTTCAGAAACTAAGACTCCTCTTAAAAAAAGGGAAAAGAACTGACAGATGAAGAACATTCAAATTTTTTAAAGAAACTAAGTGAGGTAGAATCCTCTACTCCAACAGCCATATTATTGACCGAGAGTCCATTCTGTGATAAGTAAGTTATTTTTATATAATAAGCTATACAAGTGAGATTTGATTGTTCAAATAGCACATTCAATCATCAATTATTGTCTTCATTGGTTCAACAAATCTCTATGCATTTGGTATCAGCACAAAGATTTACAGAAATGATGGAGACTGTAATTGTTAGTATAAAAGGATGTTATGCAAAGTATTTTTAAGCTATTTAAATTGAAATATGTATGTATACAACTTTTGGTTAATTAATGTTACTTATATTTTTATTTGCAGATATATTAATCCAAGACATAAAGAGTTAAGCACTATTTGCTCGAACACCTCAGAAAAATATCCACCAAAGCTGCGCAGCTTGTATAGAGAGGCGTTACAAGGAGAGGATATTAAAAAAAAATTTAGGTATAGCAGAGAAAATTAAGATTGAAACCAACTCTCAACAAATTGAAGCTTTAGAGCAAGACACAAGAGAGCAAGCAAAATCAAAATTGTGGTTCCAGTACAGGGCAGGTAAATGAAAATTGTTTATTGTGAGATTTTTATGTTGATCAATATTATATTAATTTCCCACGGAATTACTTAACTTAACAATATACATAAGTTTTCTTCCACCTGAAAATTTGTTTACGCCTAATGTTAAAACTTGGAATGCTTATCAAAGTTTAATCCTGTATTACTGTCAATTTTTGTAGTACAGAAACAATTAATAGGGCGACTTGTATATTTTAAGAATAAAATTTATTTTATACAACATATAATTCAAAGGTAAGCAAGTATTTAATAAAAGTTCTTTTTATATTTAGGACGGATAACAGCATCTGTTATGAAATTGGTATACTCGGCTTCTTTAGAAAAACCCCCAGTTAGTCTTTTAAAAAGAATAGTATATCCAGAAAGAGTTAAGTTCATCACACAAGCAACACAATGGGGTTGCACCCATGAGAAGACTGCCAGAGCTGAATATGAAAAGAAAAAGAAAATCAACCACCCAGAGCTGAAAATAACGAATTCTGGATTTTTTGTTAGCAAAACAGTTCCGTATGTGGGTGCAACACCAGACGGCATTGTTTATTGTGCATGCTGCGGAAAAGGCTGCATTGAAATTAAATGTCCCTTTTGCCTGCGGGATGATTCTTCTGAGGACATAGAGGAAAAAGCCAACTTTCTGGATAAAAGTTTAAAGGCATTAAAAAAAAACACCAATATTACTTTCAGGTCCAGACACATTTATTTGTGACTGAACTGCCATATTGCGACTTTGTTGTCTGGACCAAAGAAGGTACTTATATCGAGAGAGTGTTTCCAGACTATTCCGTATGGACTGCATTTTTGAACAAGGCGGAGAGTTTTTTTGGAAAAATCCTTCTTCCAGAATTGTTGTCTAAAATGTATACCCAAAAGAGGGAGGGATAAAGAAAACACCAATATTAACAGAAAAGCACCAATTCTTGTAAGATTATGATAAAATTTTGTAAACATAGCATATGGGTCATTTTCAAAATTTGCTGTTCCGAAGGTAAAACAAGAACATTAAACAAATAATTGTTATTAAAATTTCATAAATATAAATAAAATAATTTAAAGGGAATTATAAAAAAACATAAATAAAATACAAGGAGATTTATTTCAGTTCCAAATTTTAATTCTGAAATATAAGTGTATGTGAAAATGGCCCATATATTGTATATTATTATTTTATGTGTTTGTATTGTATATATATGTGATATTATTGTAATATATCGTCTGCTTACAGTCAACCAATAAGTTAACAAACAAAATAAAAAGTTAATAACAAAATTGTTATTTATGAAGTATCCTTAAAATTTAAGCATTAATTAGGTACTTATTATTTACAGAAGGAATTAGAACATTTAAAAGTGAAATAGAGTTGTTTTTTGTGGAGGAAGTTAGATAGTTTTAAAATTTTGCATACCCTATGTGCATATAAAATAGCTTTATACAATTCAATCATGCATTGAATGCATGTTTAATGATTTAAACTATATTATCTTCTAAACAATCAAACCATTTTTTTGGACAACAAAATATTAGGCCTTAATATATAAATTCTAAACATAATTTGTGAAATAATAGTACTTTCAAGCGTCAACACTAGGGTGGTTCAAATTCTCATGGTACAAATATTTCAAATACAAACCTGGCCACCCCACAATATGAGGGTACTATATGATACCGAAAATGAGGCTGATAAGAAAAACGGGGATCATACTCCTCGGATTCAAGAGGGTCATTTTACAATATAAGAATCTGCAAGAATTGTTTCAGACCTTATTTTTTTTCGACCAGTGTTACTATTTCGGTAAGCTCGGTTTGAATTTCGACTGAACATTTTTCAGTAGGCATAGTTTGCATTGCAAAATCACACTTAGAAACAGTAAAAATTTCAGCAGTTAAAGAAATATCTGCTTCAGTAGCATTGTCTTCCCTTTCAAAAGATCCATCTGGTCCAATAGTATTCTTTAGAAGAATAGAATCTCCATATTCAGAAATTGTAGAAATTTCAGCAGTTAAAGAAATATCTGCTTCAGTAGCATTGTCTTCCACTTCAAAAGATCCATCTGGTTCAACAGTTTTCCTTAGAAGAATAGAATATTCATATTCAGAAATTGTAGAAATTTCAGCAGTTGAAGAAATGTCTGCTTCAGTAACATTATCTTCCATTTCAAAAGATCCACCTGGTTCAATAGTCCTCTTCAGAAGAACAGAATCTTCAGAAGTTGATCTAGCCTGGGCACTGCTGGCTCTGGAGCAAAACTTTGCCCGATGATACCTTTTCATAAGTGAAGTTGAAACAAGTTTTTTATTGTATCCCATCAGAAGTTGAGGAGTCCAATCTGGATGCAGAACATCAGATAATGCTGCTGGGCGTCCTGAAAATGTAAGGTTAAATTATAAGTACCCTCTTAATATTTTAGAAAAAAATATTAAATATGCCAAAAAATATTCTATTTAATATTAAGTAAATTGGAGTAGATAGGTGTGCCAAAAAAGTGTTGTTGATTTTATTTTTAAAAAATGTGAGCAACAAAATTTCAGATTCCCTTTTTATTAATAAAAAGATGTGCAAGATCACTGTAAAAAAATGTATATATTAGCATTCCCTGAAAGATTTTGTTAGAAGTATAATTGTCATAATTTGACAATTTTGTGCTTTAATGCAAATTGAGAGGAGTTTGATGCCAATCTAAAGCAAGTATGGGGGCAGTGGAAAATTAAGTTTAAGTAAGAGAAAAAAAAGAAGGGGGCAAAAACTAGGTTCTGATCACTTCAACTGGTTGTAAATGGACAAATGTTGGAGATGAAAGGTGTCAACATACCGAAAGGGAAATACGAAAGATCTGATGAGATGAGACGATCAGATGTTTGAGAAGGTAGTTCTAAATTGTTCGGTAAGGAAAGGAAGGGGTAGAACCACTGAGTATGTCATCGGGTAGGACAGGAGAATGGAGCAGTCTATAGTTCAGCAGGAACACGGACTATAGAGGGGTGAAGATGGAATCAGGAATTGCCTGGTTGATCCGATGTAGATTGAAGTAGATGCCGCGAAGAACAATAGATTCACCCGGTTAACTCTAGTAGAAGTTGGGATAAAGAAGTTCATGCTGCCAAAGAACTCAGGAAGATGGAGTCCAAACTGAAGATGTTTTTAGCAGGCCAACTTTTTACTTTTCATGACCAAGCTATCACTTATTCACTTTAGACAAGGGCCGCTGCAAATCGCACGAGCACCATTACGCAAAGGGGCAGATTTGTTGGCAATTTAGATTCGGGAAGTGTATGTAAGACCTCTTGGGGAGCAGAATAAAAAGGTCTAAAGTAACCCCAATGGCGAACGCCAGAAAATGTGCCAATGAAGTAAAGAAATATATTGCAGAATTTTAAATGGGTTACTATAAGGCGTACTTATCTCCACAATTAATTTTAAGTATTGGCGATAGCCTGATTACGTTGTACAGGAAAAGTTATGACTAGAGAGGCGACCGAAAGGAGGAATCAAATAGTATAAGAAAGGCTGGGAGCGATGAAAAGTAGGCAAACGGACGAACAAAACAGAATAATTTCGATTGAGAATAATATTTATGAGATGCGCGTGATGGAAAAGGTTTGTTTGACATAAGAAAGAATGAATTAAGCTTAAAAATTGACAGCGGGAATTTGAAATAAAGATAAGAGTTTAAAAACACACAAAAATATGGGAGGGTGTAAAACATCACCACAGCAAGACAAAATCTTATACATACAATACTGAGGGCTTATATAAAACTATAATAAGTAGCAAAATTTTGTGGAAATCTCTGAATTAAACACACTTTCTGCACCTCTGTGTTAGGATGCATTATATAGAATCGTCTTTAAGAAACGTCGTCAATAGGCTTTACCCTCCTAGGTTAATGAAGCGAATTCGGGCTCCAGATTTAAATCGCCAAATTTGGCGACCGATTATCGTACTTGGTTTAGTTGTTTGGCATCATACTTGGCGACGAAAAAATTCGCGAAGTTCAGCTGCAGCCCGGATTCGCTTCATTTACCAGGGCGGCTATACTAAAACTGTTCCGTTGTATTGAAATTACACATAATTTGTTTCTAATTCACTATTATATAATCAACTTATCAGTTATAAAATCAACTTACCAGTTATAAAATGCCTATCACAGATTGTTGCATACTTTAATTTTGATTCAGTTAAGTCTGATCGCTTTAAAACAGCAATCCATTTCTGACGTCTTTCTTTCTTCAATTTTACGGATTCAGGAGATCCTCTTGTAGGAAATGCTGGAATTCTAAAAAAATTATTCGGATCCCGGATTCCTCGAGACGAACAACCTACAACAGCACAACATTTTGGCATTTTTACCGATAATACGCTAGGTCTGGACCGTACAAAAGCTTGGGTATAATACTTGTTTACAAACAACCACATAAGGTTAATTGCCCTACAGAGGTTAACAGTTAAGAGAAACTGGTCGTGACGTCACCTGAAAACACTCTATTCCGGTTGAAATAAAAAAGAAGACACTTCAAGCCATAAAAGACTGAAAACTCCATTTAAGAATATTGGGAAATAAATATTTGGTTAATTTTTATCCTATTACTTTAGATTTTTTTCCAATACTCTTTGAAACTTTGTTTATAAAAAGTGTTTGTTCAATTTTTAAATCCGGTGGTAACAGGAATTCGATTTCCGATTTCCGGGTGGTCTGTTTGTTTATATTTCAATTTTAATGTTTTCATCATGTATTTATTTATATTTTCTACAGATACACTTCCTGAAGTCAGCAAACACCCCCAAAAAATTATCAACTCATACATTTTCTATGACTAATTTTTGTTGTGCTGCTGCACTACCATTAATTTAATTATGTTTTAGTTTCGAACAATTCATTTTGGACTGATTTTCTTGACCATATGAATTCTACAGATCCTTACCTCTGAGGCTAAATATATCTCACTTAACTATAAATTTCATAAATAATATGTTAATGTTAATTAGTTAATTTCGTGTGAGTTTTTATTTTATCTTGGATTAAGGAATGAAAAGATGTATTATGTTATAAGCATTTTTTTCTTAATCCTCTCATTTCTGGCATGTTGGTATTTTGAGGTGGTTTTTAAAAATGAAGAAATTCTTAGTCTTAAAGATGCTTCATCGGATCTTCAAAATATTTTTATCAAATTAGATGTAAATAATGATGGTGTCTTGAATCCTGAGGAATTTTTGTCTTTGAAAAACTACTACAACATTTTCTATAAGAAAACATTCTCTATAAAACAAGATTATGAGGTAAGTTTTATGTTTCATATTTTTTAACACCTAAATGTGTAAATTGCAAAATGGAAAAGAGGGCTTTGTCTTCCCAAAACTTTGGGTTTTAAAAAAAAATATTTTTCACTTAACTAAAGCTTGTCTTTACTTGAAAGGTAGCTTGCAGGATGTGTACAAGGCTTTGAAAACCTTGAATTTCATAAGGTACTTGCATATTAGCCTGTTGACTTTGTGTGGTTAAATCCGAAAACATTGCCTAAGACTGTTAATTATGCT
Organism: Tetragnatha montana; assembly: GCA_963680715.1. Taxonomy (NCBI): domain Eukaryota; kingdom Metazoa; phylum Arthropoda; class Arachnida; order Araneae; family Tetragnathidae; genus Tetragnatha; species Tetragnatha montana. The sequence goes on from OY796685.1 coordinate 36,498,009, forward strand.
TTTGAATCTGGAAATGGGGAAATGCTCAAAGGGTTTATTCGTAAGTACCTTTTAATACTTGATTTTTAAAGCCTGGAATCTCATGGGGAAAAGTGATTTATTTACCTATTGGTCTATAGTTACATTTTATTTTTTCATTTTAAAAATTTTATAACAGGATGTCTACTGATTATTAAAACTCCCAAAATCCTGTCATGGTCCAAAATTTCAATGAAGGATTTCAGTGCTGGGGAGAAAATATTTGTGGGGACGCACCTTTTTTTCTTTCTAATTTTGGGGATAAAACTCATATATTGGGGGTAATACTCACCAGATCTTTCTGGGGACAGCATTCTCCTCCAATCTCAGTGCTGAAGGATTGAGAATTTTCAATTATTCTATGTTAGAATGTAAGTGTAGTGAATATTATTGAAATTTCATCTTGTTGCACCTATTTTGACTGCAATGTTTTTCCATTGATAAAAATGTCTTTTGATACAGTGTCATAATAATTTCAGGTTCAAGAATTTCCTGAGATACCTATTGTACTAGGTGAACAAGTAATAAATGTAGATGTCAAATTCAAACCTCTAATTCTGAGCTCAATGACCAAAAACATGTCAAATCTAACTCCTGTAAGATAATTTTTTTCTTATTCTTAATTTTTTATGCAATGCTTCAAGTAAGTTTATAAACAATTTTTCATTTTAGGAAGAACTTGCTGTTTTAAGTCCCCTTCTCAACTGGAAAACTCCTTATAAAGAAAGACACCCATTTGGAGCCAAAAGTTTTTCTGCCTTTCTTCCCCCCAAATCTGATGTTACATCAGGTTATACTTGGTGGGTTGTTGAAACAAGACAAACATTTTTAGAACCTCTTGAAAATGCCAGATACTTCCCACCACTAGTCGGGAAAGGCCATCTTCTGCTTCATGCATTACTGAGTTTATTTCATCCCCAAGTCTTCCTTCATACCAGGTTTTCTCCTCAAGGAACAGTGGCTGTGATTCGAGCTGAATCTGAAAACTTTTATGATATTTTTTTCAGGTAAAAAGGATTACTTTTAAAATGAAAATACTTTTATTTTGCAAAAACGTTTATCTGTAGTTGAATTCCCGTTAACACTTATAGTTTTCAGAAGATAGTAAATTCACAACCAAAAAATTCTTTATATGTGCCTGGTTGAAAAATAAACTTAATTGTTTTTTCATTCTATAAAAGAGAGCCTCTAAATTTGTATAATATCTAATTTATAGTTGGAAAAATTTGATACTTTATGTTGTTTATAAGCTATAAAAAGTGTTATTTTTCTCTTATAGAATTCATGCTGAATTTCAGCTCAGTGAACCTCCTGCCCTTCCATTTTGGTTTACACCTTCCCAATTTCAGGGCCGTTTAATAATAAATAAAGATGGAACCGTTGTTAAGTTTTTTGAACTGGTAATACCATATACAAAATTAAATGTTGGTAAGTATCGATATGATAAGAAAGAACCTTTCCTTAATATTTGTTTGAATTTCCTTTAAATTTCAACTTTTGAATCAAATTTCATAGATATGGAGTGGTATACTGGTCAAGGTGAAGAAAATATGGAGGTTGATATTGGACACATCCCAGAGATGTCACTGATTTCTACTGCAATATCTGTTCCCCTGGATACTGAAAGAGGGGCCGATGAAAAGTTGTCTGATATAAGATGGACAAGTGAAATTTCTGATAAGGAAGCAGCTGAAGCTTTGGAAAAGCAACTCTTTTCTTTTAGACAGGTAAGTATTTACATTCAATTTGGACAAGAAAACACATGCATTTCTTTATAAACATGGTCCAATCAAAAGTATTTACACCTTGATCTATTTTATACAAATTACTACCCTGATGACTTGCTATACTTTTTTCCCACATTTTCACAACTTTCACATTGTTACAAGGTTAAAACCATGTTAAGCAGTGATTTCCAAACTTTAAAGGACTGCAACACACTTTAGTTATCAAGAGCTAGCATTGAAAATAAGAGTAATGTAGCCAAGAGGGTTTTGCTATCTTCATGTGGTAAAATTACATACTCTTTATTAATATGGTTGAAAAGAGTCAATTTCTTAATGTACAAATTTAATGCTATTTATTTCCCAATTTAGTCATTTCTTTAACCCATATGTATCCAAATTTTAATGACATAACCTTTTATAATGTTTTGTAGCTAGTTAAATTTATTTGGGTTGTTGATTATGTGATGAATGGTACATACAGCTGCATTGTTTAGGATTGATAATGATAGCTGTACCCCTCAGCACATTACAATTTTCACCTTAGTTTTTACTCCATTAAGTGAATAAAGTGTACTTAAAATTTTCAGAAATTCAGAACATAAAATAAGTTCCTAGGTTTAGCAACCAATCTCTCCATATGGCATTTGAACTAGACTGTAGGATTCACTGTAATAAAGTGAAGAAACAGTAGTTTATCTCTCAAATACAAGATTATGCTCTGTAGAATTAAAGAAAAACAGTAACTTCTGCTTTGAGTTATAATAAGAAATCTCAATTTTATTTTAGGTGAAGTACTATGACCTACCTAAAGCTTTTGAAGTTGCTTCAAGGGAATCAAAACTTGTGCATGGTATCATATTGTGGGGAAATCTCGCAGATCAGTCCTGCTGAGGTTCAGGGCGGACTTTGAGAGAATCAGCTCTTGCAAGTCCGCCCGTTATAAATCTTCTTAAGTCGCATTTTATCAGCTTTTGGTCTACATTAGAAGATTTAAAAGTAAGTCAATATCTCTAAAGACTTGAGAGTAGCCTTATATAATGTAAACATTTTTTTTTATTTCTAATGGCAAGAGATAATGACAATATCTTACAAAATGATCACAAGAATACAAAACAGTAAGAGAAAAAGTCAATATCTCATCAGCAAGGCTCTACTAACACTCCAGTAGCGTCTCACCTCTGAGTCCCCACACAGAGCTGGACATCCTTGGATATGGGACCTGTCCATAATTTCATCCTTTTTGCAGAGTGGGCAATTAGGATTGTCATAAACGCCAATGCGGTGTAGGTGGTTTGCGTTGCAGTCATGCCCCACTGCAAGTCTAAATTCCATCACGAGGTTTAATCGAAAATAATGTAAACATTGCTGTAATGATTTCTCCAAAGAGCTAAAAAGTTCAACCTTAACTGATTAGCTAAAATTGTTCCAATTTAGAACCACAAATAAAATTTTATGATGTGATACATAATAAAAACAACTTATAAAGTAAATGTTATATGTCTGATATATCTGTGATAAAAATAATTTTCTTATTTTAAATCTAAAATTTTTCTTATTTTTTGGAATATTTCTGGGGTGTTAATATGTTTATTCAGTCTGGGGGGGAGGGGGGGGGGAATTAATTCACTGGATTGTACAGAGTACAGAGATTCCCACACTATTTCAGCTGAGAAGTGAAACTTTGACAATTACAGTTACAAACAGTTCGTTTGATAAAATGTTTTCTTTTGTTCAATATGAATGAAATTTGACTTAGTGAATAAGAATTTTATCAAACTAATATTCATCCAAGAAATATTATTTATTAATCACTAAATGAAAGTATTCAAGAGTGTAAAAATTTATTCTTGTGCTTTCTTCTATTAATTTTGTTAAATTGGAAAAATATTGTAATTTTGTTTGTTCATCAACAGGAAATTATGAATCAAGATTCTCATTCGAAAGCTTCATTTCTTGCCCAAACTTGTATTTCTCACTATGAATTTCCAGTGGAATCCATAATTTTTCATCCAAATGGGAGTGTAGTTCATCATGTTAATGCCAATTACTTGCTGGGATCTGTAGGCGAATCTTTTAAATCTATCTTTGAGTAAGTTATGTTCTGCCAATTTTTGGTATTTTTGAAATTTTTCAATTAGCTCCTTCTAAAAGCTGCATTAATTCATTACTTTCTTTTATTTGTGTACATTGGATATTTTTAATTGTGATAATTATTTTGTAGAATATCTGATCCAATGGACAGCTTATATGAAGACTTCTTAAAAAAGGGACTAGAAATGAGCAAAACAAACAAAAGAGAAACTATTTCTTAATCAATTGAATATATTTTATTGGAATTTGTTGATAAAAAATTTAATACAGAGTGATTTAAAAAAAAACTGAGTAAAGCTTTATCCATATATGGTTTATTCAAAAAGCAGAAATTACCAAGTTTTTATTATTGCATTTTGAAGACAACCACTTAAAGACCAAAGCTTCACCCAGTATCATAAAAAAGTTAAAGCATGATCATTGGCAGTGGAATTTTATTTCTAGCCCAACAATTTATCCCAAACAATCAGTGTTTCTAGCAGCTTTTCTCAGAACTTTGCAAGGTGATTCAGATTCTGAGTTTGTATTTTGCCCGTGAGTTTTAAATCACCCTGTATAATGGAAACTGTGATAATGTGTATTACCAAAAAATATTTGCTTTGTACATATTGGCATGTTTAAGAAATTATCTTTGACATTCTCTTCCAATGCATGTTATATATTTTCATTTTTCAAGGAATGTTCTTGTCCCTTTTGACATTTGTTGTTAGATTTTACTATTTTATAATGAAAAGCAATATTAAGTTTTCTTTTATCAAGTTTTGCATATTGAAATATTTATTCTTCGTTAAAATATTGTATCTAATATTTATACTGTTATTGATATGTCTATATGATGGTAGTAATCAATCATGTTTACAAATCTATTCAAAAGCTTAACAGAGAAAAAGTAAATGGAAAATATTATTAAATGAAGTTAAAATTTGATAAGAGTGCTTTTGATAAGAGTGAAGAAATATTGTGCTTTTTTCCAGATTTGGTAAAGTGAAAGAAATTATTAAACTCATAATTATCACTACTTTTACCATTATAATTTTTTTTAAATTTCACATTATCTTTTTCACCTTCTTAATTAAGTTTATTATAAGAAAAAAATCAGAGTATTTTATTGTTTAAATTAGCTATTCCCATTCTATTATTAAGTATGAAAGCTATCTGCTTTACTTATGAAAAAATATTGAATAAATTGTTTTCAAGATATTTATTTCTAATGTTGCTTCAATTAAATGGGTTAGAAGCCAGGGGATATTAGAAATGTAGTGTAAAAACTTTACCAAGTGTGATAGACTCACCAAATCTATGCAAGTTAGCAATGTATTGAAATTGACAGAATTTTTGCTTCAGAGTCCCTAATTTTGTGGCAACACTTCAGTGCTGCCTCTTCAAAGTCTAACTATTTTTGTAATTTATTATTATTATAAGTTCAGATTTTATTGTGATTTATGAATTTTTTACTCTGTTTGATTTGCTTTACTCATAGTTTTACAATATTTCTTTGTAATAACTTGGTTGGAAATAATTAAAATAACATAGGCTTTCTAAGTAACATGAGAACAACAAAGAATCCAGCAATTTCAGACCCTAACAAAGCCCAATGCTATAGTACAGCTGATTTGAGAAAAGGGGGTTTTTTTGTTTGGTTTTATCTGCTTTAAATTTTTTTTTTTTTACGTTTTGGCTTACAATTCAACAAATTAAGCTTACTTATGAAGTTCTTTTTATGCAATGTTATTTCATAGTCCCTATTTCTCACTTGTAAAAGAGTTCTCCTATACAAAAGTTTATATGCTTTGGAACTTGCACCCCTTGGCTTTTAACCCATTTAATTGATATTTATCTTAGTAAATTTAGCTTCACTTTTGGCTAATCACTTTAGATGATAAATCTGGTGTTTGTGAAGTTTGGAGGAAATTAGATTCTAAAATAATCATTCTGTAAATAGTCTTATACTTAAGCTCCAATTGTTAAAACTTTTCCTATTAAACTTTTTCTAAATAAAATAAACATTGTCACTTACAAACAAAAAAACATTTATTCCTTTTTAAATGTATTTTATACTGTATGAAGAAAGTAGTAACTCCTTGCCTTTAACTTATATTGCCTTTATGGTAAGAGTACACTAAGATATTTCAACATTTGCTAGTTTAGTAAAACATGAAAATCAAAGTGTTTTATTATAGAAACCCAACTAATATTATCTTAAATTATACATTCTTAAAATGCCCAAATTAATAAATTGAATCACTGTCTGGTTAAATTAAAACACTTTCATATATCAACCAAAACTGTGTTATGTTTTTTAACATTTTATACATTGAATTCATTGAGATGTTTATACTTAATCTAAATCTTAGGATATCTCTTACATTTGAAAGTCATTTTGATTGAAAAGAAGTTTTCAAAGTACCACCGATTTATTTAAGTTTTCATGTTATCAAATAATCTTGATTGATCTCAAAGATGAAAACAAATTTTTACTTTTATATAAATTTTTTTTTGTGTTTTTGTATCTTAAGTAGTTATATGATACTGTACTACAAAACAGTTACTGAGGAGTACAGTGGATGTTTTGACTACTGATTAGAAACTATTCAATGCTTTTACTATCAAAATAAAGGGATATTCACAAATTGCCTCACACATTTAGGGGGAGGAGGGGGTCCAGTATGAAGTATAATGTGAAAAAAGGGAATTAAAAAAAACTGTGACATTTAACAGTTATTTTAAAACTTTTTTTTTCACTGCTGCTATTATTCTAAGAGAGGTACAGTAAACTCCCGTTAGTACGCTGTTCAAGGGGATTTGTGAAAACGTCGTAATAAGCGGTACGACGCTATATGCGGAATTCCATAAAACACCGTTTCGGCGATACACTTAATAAAATGGTGTCTCTCTTATTTCATTTTGTGAGACTAAAAAGTTATTCCCCCCAAAAAACTCCATTTTTTTTCCCTGAATCTATCCAGCCAACCCGCAGTTCCACTAAAGTCTGTTACATTCAAACTTTTAGCAATTTCTCGTTGTTCTACTCGCGTTTTCAACGGTTTCTGTAGCTCATACATTATTTGAAAGGAACTCGACGACGCAATAACCGGGATTTTTCTTCGGGGGACCGGAGAAAGGCGTCGAAATATGCGGGAAGTCGTTATAAGCGGGGGCGCTATAAGCGGATAGTTTTTAATGATAAAAGGCCTATTGGTACCAGGGACCGGAGAAAAACGTCGTAATATGCGGGACGTCGCACTAAGCGGGGGCGTACTAACGAGAGTTTACTGTAATTCTTTCACTGGTAGAATCAACTTTTCGATTGAAGAGTTAAAGAAATGTAGAAATTTATTTGTCTAAGGTAAAAGCCCACTTACAAAGGGTGATAGAATTCATAAAGAGAATAGCATTCGGTTTTCTATTCCCAGGCATTAAATTTCCCATTTTAAAATTACATAAATTTTCATTCCCAGACATTTTTACATTAAGTTGAACAGGTATAAAATAATTAATACTCAAGTAAAGAAATTGAAGTATGCTAAATTTCGATTAAATTTTAGGGGGTCACTAAAAGTAATAACTAGTGACTAGGGCAGTGTTTCCCAACCTTTTTCGGTCCATGCCCCACCAAAGCCTTGCTAAATTTTCCATGCCCCCATGTCTATTTTTTTTTTCAAAAATTTTTCTTGGCAAGTAAATAAAACCTGGTGGTCCATGCCCCACCTGGGGGGCAATTTGGTTGCAAATTTTCAAATTGCCCCCCGATGGGGCGTGCACCCCACATTGGAAAACACTGGACTAAGGGAAAGAAGGATATTAAACTTCTAAAAAATGTATGATGTAATTTGTGACTGGCCCTGAATCACAATATTGACAATCCTGTATTCTGAAGAGATTTTTTTACTGTCTAAACCTTTGTACTTATAACTAAATATGTACTTTTCAAATTATAATGCTACTATATCTTATATTTGCGCACATATATATATATATCCTTCCATATTAGGATAACTAAGCTTTTTATGACTAGTTTGAGGGCAATATTTGCTTTCATGGCTCAAAAATTGTTCTTGTTGCTTGTTCACTGCATTTTTGTAATTAAATTCAAACTGTTAAATAAAGATTCTTATTTTATCAAACAAACTGCTTCATTTTGCAAAATTTACAGAAAATTAGTTTTTGTTCAGAAAATTATAAACTATTAAAAGGTAAATTATAAACAATTACTTTTTTAATACAAACATGTTAAGCTTAATTCAACAAGTAATAAAATAAGCCCACTATTTGGGTGGATGCAAGCCCCATCTAACCACTTGCAGAAAGGGACAAAAAAGATTTGCAAAAACCATCCAAAATTAACTCAATAGTCTAAAATGGGGGAATCAAAATAACTATTGCTTTAAAAATCAAAAACTAAACTGGATTATAATTCTTTCTGGCAGAAAAATGTTATTATTCTGTGTGTAGAGTATAACCCTACCCTTGTTAGCTCTAACTTTGATAACTCGAAAAAATACATTCCCCTTGAAATTAAGCATGGGTGCCACTCTTCCGTCCCCAGGACGGAATTCAGTCTTTTTAAAATTTCAATGAACGGAATTCCGTTCCAGGTATATTACAAAACGCAAAATTAGTACTAAATTCCAATATCTACATTGCACATTTGGTTCAATTCCGTTAACATTCCTGCTAAATATTGCCATACTTTTGAGAATCCCATACATTCATATATCAACATTTTTTTTTATTGAAAATATAAATAGTTTTTGATCTAACTAAACATTTTAATCTGAGTCTAAAATTGTTTTAGCAATATATTACTACTTTTTTGGTATCCAAAAGAGCATATAGCGGTATTTAGCGGGAACATTCTAATGTTCCAGCTAAATAAACTGGATGAAAATGATTAATACGATAAAGTTCCGTCTTGCAAATTTTGAAAAGTGACACCCATGAATTAAGTTTTTCTTTAATGTAAAATTATTATGTAGTGTTCTGTTATGTTTCATCAGAACCTTGATATGCTATGACTATTTTGAGTAAATCATACATTAATGAAATATTGAGACAGTATTATGACTAATATATTCAGGGATGTATATTATGAGGGGCCAAAAGGGTCCCACGATAATCGGACTATCGGTTGCATAAATTGTGTAATACAAAAAACCACGCCTGGCACCAAAAACGGTAATAAAATAGAGGATTCTGGAAACCCAGTTCTATAGAAGTTGAATTGCTTACTCGCCAATAAACAGCATTGGCAACATCAAATTTTGCCCAAAATGTCACCCAGGCCGGGTTTTTATTTACTTATTGATAAGTGTTTTTTAGGGAAGGGGCCCTAGACCCCCCCTTTTGTACTTGGAACTATGTTATATCCTAATAATTTTTACATTAAGCTAATAATAAAACTATAGTAATTAAATGAAGGGTTCCATTAGTATATTAGGTTACTTTTAAACTATTTTTGCTGATATAGTGAGAAGTTTTATGAATGGTAGAGAATTGCGGCCAGCAACCAGCCAGTCCAGCATCGGCACTAGTGATAAGTAAAGTATCTTTCCATTTAAATTAGAATACAAATAGAAAAGGAATCGGTCAATCTATTTTCCTGGAATCTACTTGAAAATTCACAAGTTAAAAAGAAGAAATGGACATATCAAATCAAGTTTCTAATCTACTGATCGCGGCTTATCGGCAACAATAAATAAATAACAGGTCAGGTAAATAAACAAAGAAGTAAAAGTAGAGATGTTTAATATTTAAAAAAAAAAGGTATTTTCTAAAAATGCAACGCTTTGAATTTTTTATTTACTCTTCCCTAAAATCTGGATTCATGAAATATTACTCTTTCAAAATAAATATAGTTATTATAAAACAAAACTTTACTCTTACATACTTTTATTGGTGAAGTGGGTGTAGTTTCACTTCGTTGGTAATGAATGGCAACAGAAAGCGATCTGAAATTTTGCGACTGACGTGTTTTGGTAAATAATGGGTGAAATTATGTAAAAATTTTTAATCTTTTCGTTTTGCTACTTTGATTAAGCAAAACGAATCCACTCTAGAGTAAGTCTTTGAGTATGAAGTGGTGATTTTGCTGAGTACACGATATATTTGATGAAATATGGGCCTCTGCAAGTGCCCCAAGAAAAAAGTGACAAATCAGTTTTGTTTCGAACATCGGGTGAATGTTTGTGAACATTGTATGGTTACAAATCATTCTAAGGTAGTATTTTCTTTCTTTCTTTAACACTCTATAAAAAAGTGCTCTAACTCTTTTATTAATACTTTCATCTATCACTGTATTTATTGCTTATCAACTCAGTCTTTGTACTTAACTCAACCGGTAAAACTTCTAGAATAGTACTTTATAGGTTATGGGTAATCCAAAAAGAAATCAGGCCTGGCGTCATAAGGGTGATAAAGAGTGGATTCTGGGAACCCAGCCCTATAGAAGTTGAATTGCGTACTTGCCAATACACGGTATAGACAGCGCCAAATTCAAATATTCTGGATCATGGCCACGTTTTGGGAAAGTTTTTTCAGTTCACACCATTCGTTAACGAGTAAACAATTCAGCCTCCTTACAATCGGGCTGTGAGAATCCCTTTTTCATTTCCAATTTTGGTGCCAATACATTCGAATTACCTGAGGTTCTCAAATAAGGGTAGATAAGAAATAATAATTAGGTATACTACAATAGGGTGGTCCTAATTTTTCAAACTCTGAATTTCTTTGGTCGCAACCCCCAACTTTTTTCCTTTAGGTATGAAATGAAAGTACTATACCAAATATCTTCCCGATATTTTAATATTAACACGTGCCGCATCGCGATTGAAGTTAGACTACGATAAAGGCGCAGAACTACGTAACACTCTTAGAGGAAAGCGGGCTCCCCTCGCTTTCTCTCCCGCATGACAGTAGACCTTGCGGACGGTGCTCGGGCGTTTTAAAAAATGAGAACTTTAAAGGCGGGATCTTCATGGATTTTATAATAAACTTGAATGCATCCTACACTACGGTTATTTAGGGTAATAAAACGTAAACATAAAGTGCAAATCATTATTATAAGTGAACAACAATGGAGAATTTAAGGTAAAGTGGAGGATCTTCCAATGAGGGTTGTGAGAAGACATTGCAGCAGCTATTTATGGTTTACTAGTTGATTATGACATATTGGACACAATCAAAGCCTTGTGCTGTGACACCAGTGCATCCAGTACGGGAATTAAGAACGGTGCAAAAATCTTGGGATCTTATCGATAAACCAAAGTACTCATCAAAGTACAAAACACCAACCGAGAGATAACTACCGAGAGCTCCGAAAGTTGACATTTTTAGGTTATCAAGAAGTAAAAATTATTAAATTTAGACAACCTAGTGCTTTCCATCATGCAAGATGGATGTCTAAAGCAATTTATTGCTTGAAGATGTTTATTTTTAGAAATTAGTTTAATTTAATTTGGATAATCAAAAACTACAAGGATTAAAAGATATGAGTATTTATTGTTAAGTTATACATTAGGGCTTGGTTTGATGCGCAAATTGGCTCACAATACCCCCTTTTAAGGTTTGAAATTCTTGAGGGACCTGTTTTTCTACAGAGAAATAAAAAAAAATATATCTATAGCAATAACAAAGAAAATGATTAGTCATGGATAGTATCTTACCGAGGAGACAGTTGCCTTAGCCTTTTTTGATGAGACTTTCCCCACACAGCAAAGAGCTTCGATGGCCAAAGAGTTTAAAGAGAAAGAATCCACCAATGTATCAAAGCGTTGCAAATTAGTTTTGAAGAACTGGGTAGAACTCTCAAAGAAAAATCTAGCCGATTTTGTGTCAAAAAAACAAACCTCAAAATTTTTCAAAGACTTAAGTTATTTATTTATTATAGGGATCCTTTAACGGTGGAACCCGTGTGAAGATTATCAGGAAGGTTTTAAGTCGTTAATAACTTGTTTGTTGTAAATGATGCTGCAGAAAGCGGAATCAAGATAATTGAAGAATAAAGAGTATTTTAACGCATAATGAGGAGCAAAAACAATACCTTTTAAAAACCGTCAAAGACTATAACGGTCAATATTCTTCATGTTCGAAGCATTCTCGGTCAAAAAAGTATTGAAGTATATTTAATAATATTTTTTAGTAAATTTTGTGATTTTTCAAAGTTTTGAGAATTTTGATGTTTTTTTCAGATTTTCACTCTTTTTGCGGCACGTGTTAATATGTATGGATTCGGATAAAATTTTTACCAGTTATTTACTACCCCATAAGGAAAAAAGTTAGGGGGTGCGACTTAAGAAATTCCGAAAAAAAAATTTTACCATTACACTTAGGACCACCCTAATACTACAAACATAATGGTTGGATAAAATAAAACCAAAAACCATTTGTGCAGTTATTAAAATAAAGTATAAATCTTCTGCAAGTCAAATAAACATTAATGTGAGAATAAAATTAATTTAAAACACATTACATTACACACACATTACATTACATTTAAAAAACATTAATGTGAGAATAAAATTAATTTATATTTTTACATATACCTATTCAAAAACACAATCAAACTTTAATGATGTTAAACACACACAAAATTGGTTCAATTCCATTATCTGTCCTGTTAAATATCACCATCAGCAAGCTATTTTAGATGCCAGAACTTAGAAATGTTGCCTAAAATTGCAAACAAACAGATTAAAATATTTGTATTAATACCACCCATAAAAGTTTGGTGCCTAAAACAGCTTCATAAAATATACATTTCCCACAAAGTTCAAGAGTCAATAAAATTAACATTGATAAGGGTCAGAGGGAATGAAAATTAATAAAGATAAGAGATTTTAAACTGGTGAAAATCAGGGTTGTTACGTTTAAAACACTTTGTTTTAAACACGTTTAAAACAAAGCAAAAAAAAAAACATTGTTTAAAACACATGTACTTTTTTAGTAATTTTTTCTATGAACAGATGGCATTAGTATTATAAAACTTAGTATTTACTTTCAACTGATTTTGATTTTTATTTGATTGACTTTATTTGATTTTTTTCTAGAAAGTTATTTAATAAAAAATACAAATAAACTTGTTTGAAAATCATATTTTTTTATAATTGACCTGTTCTTAATGTTTTATTTTAATATTTTAATCAATGCTACTAATGTCGTCAAAATATGCAATGAACTGAAAAGAATATGCATATAATAACTTATAAATGTTCAGATCGTATCTTAAATCTTTTAGCAAAATATATTGACATTTCTAATGTTAAAGCTGAAGTTGTTGACATAGTAACATATTTCCAAAACAATCATTTTACTTTGGCCAAGCCCCAAGAAACAGGTGCTAAAAAAGCTCAAGATGCCATCTGATGTCAGGGGTAGCTTTGTTAATCCATTTTCAATTTTAAAAACTTAATTTAATTTTTTTTAAATCAAGGGGGGTTTTTTTAGAATTTCTGTGTCGAGGGTAAAAAAAAAAAAACAAATAAAACGTTTTAAACAAAGAAAAACACGTTTAAAACAAAAAAAAACACGTTTTTTGTTTTTTTTAGAAAAAAAACCATGTTTTTTTCCAACCCTGGTGAAAATCTTTCTTTACGGGGGGTGCGGTTTCTGTATGATATGCAAGCCATCCATCACTCATCACCTACAGTTGAAATTTATGTTGATCACTGTTTTAATTAGAGTTGATGAAGGAAAGCGTTGAGTACAGCCCAACTGAGGCTGTTTCTCAATCAGGGTTTTCAACCCGCCCAGTACTCAAAATAATCCGGGTATTTTTTTTAAATAATAACCCACTTTAAAAAAAAGCAATAAAACCCAGCCCTAAGTGGGTTATTTTAAATATTGGGTAAAATTTCATTTAAAAAATAGCATGACCAAGTCTTTTAATAATGTAAATCTCTCACAATATAATATTTGAGGAGAAATGTATAAAAATATCAGATTGCCACAAAATAATATTGGGCAAGGTAAGTAAAGGGCAAAAATTCAACATCAATAAATTAAATCTTTTTAACCATGGTGAGTATATTAAATTCAAAGAAATTGTAGTTTTAGAAATTTTAAAGTAAAAATTGGCAGAAAGTTTTCAGACTTAATAGAAAAATTTATTGTAGGGGAAAATTTTTCTGTGTGCCTATATTATATAACTACGGAAAGAAACTAAAAAATCAACATTAGTACCTAATCTCAGAAGCCTAGTTAATTCTCTGGAGGTAGTGGTTAAGCAAGATGACAACCAGTAGTAAGAAAATTCAATAAAAAAATGTTTCCTTTCTGAAATATGAAATATGTCTATTTTAAATTACCTTTCTAGTAGTAAGGAACATAAGCTTTTAGTAGGTATATATTAATAAATCCATTTGTATTATAAGGTGTTTTTTTTTCTAATATTTTTAGTGTGTAGTTCAGTCATACATTCAATGGCTTCAAGATAGTGACTACAATCCCAACTGTCCTATTTGTAAGACTGAGCTTGCTGATGGCGATTGTATTCGACTGACTTGTTATCGTAAGTAGTTATTCAGAATATATGCTAGCTTCTTTTGTTATTTTCTAATAATTACTTAGGGTTAAAATGTATGTGATTACCAATTTACTATCCTTTAGGTACTCAATTTTTTATGTTTAATTCTTGATTTATTTGATGGTATTAATGTCATACTTGCCAACTTTTACAGATTTTCGTTCAGTTTTACGGATGAATCGGAATATTTCCTGGATTTTTCGTTTCTTTTCTCTTAACATTCACAATGTAAACGATATTTTCCAACATCTTTTTACTTCAGAACCAGATTCCTCTGTTATTACCTGTCCTTTCGATTTTCTCAGTTCAATCTTTACCAAGATTGAACCTGTGATTCTTTCCCATCGTCCCGTCTCCTCAATTCACGTTGATATCTTCAGGTCTAGATGATGCAGGAAATCATAACTTAATTATAATTAATAACTCGACTTCCCCTCGCATTCCTATCGTAGCAACTCAAGCTTATTTAAATTCAGCTTTATCATATGCTGATGCTGCTAAAAATGTTGATGGAAATTAAGGGATATTTTTGTAAAAAGCTGTAATCTCATAATATTATACTATATTAAGTTGATTCCATACATAAATTTAAATAAAATAATTATGGAAAAAGGTAGAAGATAGTAAAGTAACCAAATTGGTTTGTAACGTAAATTTAACGAAGGATAAGTCAGTTTGCTATCAGATAAGTACTATACTATTTAAGTAAGCTGATTACAAGCTTGTAAAAATTTAAGTTAATATACTTATTAATTTAAGCAAGAAAATTTTACATTTTTCTTCAATCATGTGAAATTTTTTAACATGTATGTTAAAATATCTATGATTTGAAGATATTTGAAACTTGAATGTTTTTTTACAGTTAACAATCTTACGTCATTCAAAAATTAAAATTGATATTTCCTTTTAGATGTTTTTCATTGGGAGTGCTTGAACAAATATGCTCATAATTTATCACCTCAGTCTCCAGCTGAAGCATACACATGTCCTGTATGCAACATTGGCATTTTTCCTCAAAAGAATGCAGTGTCTCCAGTTACTGAAGCATTAAGAAATGCTCTTCTAGGAGTAAACTGGGGAAGAAGAGGTCTGGGTCATCCAGCTGTAAGGATTTTTATTAATAATCTTATTGAGACAGTAATTTAAATTAATTGAAAAATGAAACATTATTATAATCCATTTTTATGATCTTTGTTGTAAGGCTAATCCTTTCTTAAAAAAGACCTTATACATATTAAAAATTTGCTGCACTGGTAATCTTTCAGTTTACTAACAAACAGGGTTGCCAGGTGAGAGAGCCCACTCAAAGCCAAATCGGGTTCGAAAAAAGGCCAAAAAAAAGCCAAACTTTTTCAGAAGCGAAAAATAGCTTAAAAATACGTTTATTTCAATTATTAGTAAAATTGGCGCAAGTTGCGCTCAAAAAATGAAAATATTTCCTAAAAAATAAAAATTTTCATGCTTGTTCTGAATCTGAAATTCACTTGAAGCCCTCACAAAGCGAATTAGGAGCCAAAGTAACAAAACGTTTGTCTCAGAAAATTAATAAAAACGTTATTTTGAACTACTAATGCCTATGAACTACAGAAAAATTGTGGCAAAATGGGGAAAACTGCTAAAAAAAGTCAAATTTTCAGGATTTAACACAAAAAGCCAAACGAAAATTTCAAAGCCAAACGAGTTTGAAAAGAGCCAAATTTCTCGAATTTGGCCTTAAAAAAGCCAAACTGGCAACCCTGCTAACAAACAACTGCTGTATTTTGTAACAATGATTAGAGTATTTCTTGAAAATATTTATGATTCATAAATATTCTGCTTCTTCTCTATTCTGAGTAGTACTGTTAATCATTCATTTTTACTGATGCCAAACATTTTAAAATTTTTATTGGGTTCTTACTTGTTCTTGGGTCATCATGTAACGTTAGTGCCATAATCTGTGTGGGGATATTTTGCAGTATTAGGTATAAAGTTTAAATAATATGGTTTTACTTTTATTTTAGATGGAAAGTGATCTGTTGAAAGAAAATTCTCATGCAAACAACATCCAGTTTACATCTCTGAGAGAGCCTAGTCCACTTCCCCTTGAAAATGCCTCAAAACCTGCACCTATAAATATAAGTTCCACTACAAGTCATATTGAGTTTAATAATATCAGACCAGAACCTTATGGAGCCTCTTATACTAGTAAGAATGTGACCTAGCTACTTATTAAATATTTATTTGCACAATGCTATTATTTATTACAATAGTCTAATTTTGGTTCCTGTAAGTTCTTGGAATATAATATCTTTACTCTTAATAAATAGTGTTTTCCTATGTTATTTCTGTTTATGGTATTCAAACTTTTAGCTACTAAAATAATTTTAATTGGATAGATAATAGAATGGTACCTATTAAAATGTTTTAAAAAAAATTAAATGTGACAAGTCTGATTTACTGTAGCTTAATATTTCTTAAAGACTTTCTTAAAATCTTTCCTTATTATCTGTGTTGAAAGGTAGGGCAGATAGAGGGGGTATGTTAGGGACTTCCTTGAAAGTTAGACCATTATTGGTTCATCATTTGCTTCAACCTCATTGAACAGCAGTATCTATAGGCAGCAATGTTTTGAGAAAATTGTACAAAATATCTGAAAATACTAGATAAAACAAATTATTCAATAAGTCATAATTCATAGTGATTTTTTTCTTATCTAGAATATTGAAGTTATAGATTCACTCTTAAAAGTTAAGTACTCGATTAGCTTTGGGGGATATTTTTTAAAGTTATTCTTGTATGATTATTAAAATATTTCTTTCATCATTTGTTGTTTTTTAAACTAATATTGCTTTTTCAGCTTCTTATACAAGTCCCAGGAAGTTATATGATGCCACTGAGCATGGCCACTTCAGACACCAAATGGCTGATCATGATGAAGATAAATACAAGAGGCGGTCTGCATTTGAATGGTTTAGTAGATGGTTCAAGTAAGTTGAAATTTCAAACATCAAATTGTGTACTTGAGAAGTAAACTATCATCTCTACGTCATACAATCATTGATATCTTAGAATTTGGTTTCTTAGACTGCATAGTTTGTTGCCAAGTTATAAATTTTCTTTTTCAAAGTGAAGACGAGATTATTCGGAACTCGAAGGCATTAAAATAGTCACTAAAGTTGGGGGATAATTTCTTTATGTGATTCTTGAACCTGATTTCAGTATTTCAACTTAAGTATGAAGTAGAACAATTGTTTACCTTTCAAGTTTAGAAATATTATTATTATATTATTTTAGTAGTGTCTTGTGAAAATTCTAATCAAGTAAATTATTGAGTTCTTTACATTTGGGATTTCTATGTGGTATCATTCAATTCAATTAAATTAGGTTGGGGTTTTTTTTTTTCAGTATCATTTTCAAAGATCCAAAAACTACTTCAGTGAAAAACTCTAAAAAAAAAAAAAGAGCATTGGAATCTTTTTATTTATGCTTGGTGTTTTAACTTTTGGTACTTGCGTATTATTCTGTTGACCGTGCCACTGAATCTGAAGAACATTACCAAATCCAATAGATTGTGCTGCTGAATGGTCGACAGGATAGTACGTAAGAACCCAACTATTTTGTTTTGATTGGAAACATCGTTACTTAGCGGTACATATCAAGGAATCTTTCCATTTAGGCTTTTTTTTTTTTTCAAGTTTTAAATCATACCTTTTTTCCTCACCCAGTTTAGTAGTTCTTTGTTGTAGGAGAACTTAAAAATTTAAGGCTGAAGAATGTGAAGTTACTGTTATTTGCCATTAATTTTTCTTGTGAATTACTATGTTTTAATCAACTTAATATTATATTTTCATAAACATATTTAAAGCAGTCATGAAATTTGTATTTTTTTTCACACAAATGTGGTTCATGCCAGTGTTTTAAACTTCACTTTTTTGCCATATTCATCCTTGTATATTAGTATATTACATTAATATTATAGAGTGTTTCATAAGTCCTTTTCACAGCTTTTAGAAACCAGTGTCTTCTAGGGTTATGGAAGGAGCATCTACCTCTAGGTAAATGACCATAAGAAATCCATTGAGATGACTTACAGCACTCTATTGGCAAAATCAGGAATCTAAAAAAAATAATTTAAAAACTAAAGGAGGTAGATCAAAGCCTTCAGTGATACAATTGTTGGCAATATCAAAAAATGTGCGGAACAATAATTTCATGAAAATATCTTGAAAGTAGCAAGTAAAAATAGCACTTTTCAGGTCTCTAAAAAGAAAAAGTTTGCAAATTTGCAAGTTTCTTTGATTTTTTTTTTGTTAAAATTTGTCTTTTTGTAAAGCTAAAAAATGCAAAAACTACATGATAACTCTAAAAAGCTTGTGAACTTACCTTTTTTGAATCTTGAAAAGTGCTATTTTCACATGCTAATATTTTCAAATATTACAGAAATTTTCATGAAATTTGTTTTGGGGTTTTTTTTATGAATTGCCAACAATTTCATCATTGAAGGTTTTGTTTGATCTTCTTTAGTTTATTAATTAATTATTTTAACTCTTATTTGCCATAAGGGGCACTGTAAGTCATTTCAATGGTCACTTACCTAGGGGTACACCTTACTTCCACGACCCTAAGAGACGTTGGTTCCAAATAAAAGCTGTGAAACGGACTTATGAAACACCTTGCATAGTTAATAAATAGGTATGTTCACTGTTATTAGATCCAGAACAATGCATGGAAAGAATCGCAGAAACGACCCCAATATCATCTACAAGAAATGGGTGGTTCTTCTCGTCCTATGTCTGCTGGCGTTGGGCACTCTTTGTATTTTATTCCTGAAATTTGGTCGAGCAAGTGCCGATAATGACCCACTCTTAGATCCTCGCTTCAATCCCAATATTAGAGTAGAAGATGTGGCTGAAGAAGCAAACTCGTTATCATCAGCTGTGAAATCAATACTGATAGATAGTAACTCTGATAGCGTGAAGGAGCTGCTGCCAGCATAGTATATATACGGTATTTAGTTTATGTATGAATTTGTATAATAATTGCTTTAAATTTTATTAAACTTCCTACACAGACTCCTTTCGATCAAGACTATTTTAAACGAATTAAACTATTGATTATATTTAAGAAATACTTGCTGTATTTCTGTCTGTTAAATCAGAGTAATTTTGTTTCCTTTGAAGAATTAATTCTTTTTATTTCTCAAAAGAATTATATTCTGTGTATTATGTCGAAATAATTTACTAAATTTATGTTTCAATGCATCTTTGCTATGTTGATGAATCTATTTTAATAATGTGAAAATTTATTGAAAATGTCAAGCTGGAATCTCTATAACACATTTGTATCTCTTAAGATATCATTCAATAACTCTGTAAAAGGTTATGAGTTTAGAACAATTTTCCATAATTAAAATTTATTCACTGTTTCTTTTTTTTTAATTCTTTAATTTTTTTTTCAATTGTAAATCACTACTAGTCCTTTTTATATATTAGTATCATCTAGATAGGCCTATCTTTTATAATTAGTAGGTAACATATTCTTTAATTGTTGAAATTTCTATAGCAATTTAGATACTTAAGTATGCAGGGAAACAGGTCTAAAAGGAATTATGGATTAGATAAAAAAATTACTAATGAACTAAATTTTTGATCACTGCTAAAAAATTAGGGTGCAAATATTAATAGAATTTCAAAATTTTATTATGATCAATTTCAATGATACATTAAAAGCTGAAGTAATATCATGTTATTATCACATATAATCATTCTACTTTACTAAAGTCTGAAAAAGACTGGTGTTCTAACAAATCTCTTAAAATAAATTTTGAAACAGAATTAAAACAAAGGAGTATTTTTTACTGTATTTAATTATTGCTTTAGTTTTCTATCAAATGAATTAGTAACTAAGAAATTGGATGAACCTTAACTGCACTCCTGAAATCAAATTTGGGAAAGAAGTGTATCTTTAGTGTAAACAAACTCTTAACCTTGAAAATTATGGTGGGAAATGCCGTTAAGCTACTTCAAAAAAAGTTTCAATGCATAAAGTCTTGTTTTGTGTAAATATAAAATTTGGATCAAATGCTAATATACTTTTCATCTTAGCAATTTACCTGCATTTCTATAATGTATTATTTTTTTTATGTACTTTTTTTTTTGCAAAGCATCATCTTGCTTTGCCACTAATGGTTTGAGATTTCCTTTTCTTAGAAGCTGACACTATAAATGAGTTATGTAATTTTTTATTTGCGTCTTTTTTACTGTTTTCAATCATTCCTTGCTGTATTTTTAATTAGTATTTCAAAATCTGGTAATCAGCTAATCCAGAGGTTCCCAAACTATAGTTTGCGACCCACTGATGGGTTGCGAGGAGATTTTGAATCTGCCTAAATATATATTTTCTCATAATTTTGATTACATGATATTGGTCTTAAATCTTAATTATCAAACCAGATTGTAGAAAGAATGAATAGAGCAATAAGTAAAAATGAAGTAAAGAAAAACTTGTTTCAATTTAATATGCTGATGATGGAACATATTCATTTTAAATTAATGAAGATTAAAAAAAATTCATTTAAATTAGTGTTTCTAAAAGTGAGGTGAATGGCAGCTAGATGGAATAGGAGGACAATTTTAAATTTCGTGAATTTGCTTAGGAAATACTGTAAATTGCATATTGTCCTCAGGTTTGTGAAAAACAAGTTGAAACCCTGTTTTTATAAGTGTCAAATTTCAAAAGTCTTTCTGGTGTTGAACCCCTAAACCTCTCTTTTTAGTGTGAGACTGTAGTTTTAACATTTAAATGTTTGATGAGCTGAGGTTCATATCTGACCTTTTAATTTTCCTAAAAGCTGTATCTCAACTTCTTATCTATGCATATCTAACTGTCTTTTTGCAGTCCTGTAGGGGGCATGAGAAAATACGATGGACTTAGGAAGGAAGGCATGAAAAAGGTTGAAATGCACTAATTTAAATGTTTTTTGCTAGTCAAGTTAGTGCCTGAAAAAAATGAATATGTTAACAGAAGATAAGGTGGGTCACGTTAGATCTTTTTATAAAAAGTGGGTCGCAATGTTAAAAAAGTTGGGAACTCCCGAGTTAATCATATTGTTTTGAATGCTGGTTTTTAAAATCTGCTTCATTTTATTTCCTTTTTTTATAAATGCATTTAAACTGGTAGGCCTATTCTAGTGAGTATGTTTGTATATGAAAATTTCAGATAATTTTTTTGTATACAATTTTGTGATTTGTCTTATAAAGTTCTGTAATTTCTAATAGAAAAATAAAGAGAAGTTTTATTTGCTAAATTCTTGGTTCTTGCATACTTGCATAAACTCCACTTTTGTATATTTAAGTCAGGGTGAGGCACAAAATTTCTGCTTGCAAATTTTAAGGCTATGTAGTTAATGTTTTCTTGAAATATACTGTGTTTCAAATCAAACTTGATGTACTTATATTAAAGTGCCTCAAACTTGTGTTGATTAAAAAATTTAGTATGGATTGTATCTTTAGAACTGAAATTTATTGCCAATTAAATTGCAGCACCTTTAAGAAATTAAAATTTCCAGCACCTCAATAAGAGTAAATTTTTTAAAGTGTGCTTCTAGGTGAATCCAGTTTTGTTGAGGTTATGATATCATTCTCTCGATAAACTCTCACAGCTTTTGCATTTTATAAAATGATATCGCTATTTCGTTCTGGAACTTAGTACTTTAAAATAATATAGGTCTTTTTATCTCTCATCATGCTACCTCTATTGGGAACCCCTATAATAAGTAGGGGAGACCGGGGTTAGTTAGCATAGTTCTAGCCAGGTTTAGTTTTCCATGCAGTTAAGTCCAAAGCAGCCAGAATTGTTTCAGTGGGTTTTTTTTTTTTCGGTTTTCTTGGTACTCCCCAGTATATGCCGAAATTTTCTTTTAAAAGACATTCATTAGTGCTGATGTTTTAAAATGCAATTTTAGGGGGTCGAGGTACGAGAAGGAAAGAGTTTATGGGGATTTGGCCGGTATTGGGTCCTTAGGATTGCAAATAAGAAAAGGCTTTTTTAACAAAATTTTATTTGCAGAACTGAATTTTCGCTTAAAAACGCTTTGCTTCATCTCCATAGGGGTACTATATGATTTACAGAATTGTCAACAAGTTACCTGAAAATATTGTTTTTTATTAATTTTTTTTTCACATTTATTGCTATGTAATCGAGTTAGGTGGACAGGCGCGGATCTAAGGGGGGCACTCTGGACAGTGCCCCTCCCCTTGGACCCTTGAGTTAATTAAAACCTTACTTTTACCAGTCAAATTTCAAAAAATTTTCTGGGGGAGGAGGAGGACCACCACCATACCCCCCAGAAAATCCCTATCATTTTTGACATTATGTCCCAAAAGGTAAAGGTGATGATCTGGAATGTTTCTTATTTCCAGGTGAGGAAAAATTTATTTTTATAATTCAGATAGACGGCTCAAACCAATTTTCTAAAGTTGAGAAGATAGCCGTTTTTGCAACGACACAATTAATGATTTGGATGGTTACCTCCTAACATCATCCAATAAGAGATCCTTTCATAATAATACCCCTCCACAAATCTGGGATTTCCGAACCTAAAATTAAAAGCTTCGCTTATCCGGCACTTCGTAACGCTTGGCTTAGAACACGAGAGTCTGTGGGGTATAACACAGATGAAAGCGATTATGAATCACCAAAACATCGCAACAAACTTTTTAACGGCGTTGGTTTGCATTGTCAACAAGTAGCTAAACACGAGCGGGCAAGGTCGGGTTCCGCGAACCATTCCGATCACGAAGGACATCGAAAAATCCTTGCCCGGCCATTATTTCGAATGGAAATCGAGTTTGGCGACTCACGCCTTTTCCGTGCCTCGATTTTTCTCACATATCGCAGAGTCACGGAAATGAAATGACGTTGGTGTATATGCTGAAGTGAAGAGTACTGTATATTTTAGTTATTGCTGAGAGAAATTGAAAAGATAGCGGTTGTGGACATAATGGTATTGGCTTCGTAAAACATGTAAGTATTGTTCGACATTTTTGTGCATAGAAAAATCGGTACTAACGTATTATTCCGTCGAGCGTTCAATTCAGCGGCACAGCTATAGATTAGTTAGTCAATGGGCTTTGATAACGTTTTCGGATTCAGCATCACGGTCGACAGTATGATACGTAAGAACCGAAAAATCTTCAAAAGCTTATTGGCTACGCAAATGTAAACAAGCTATCTAGGGGTTCATTCTGATAACATCTCTACGTTTCTGGGAAATATTCTTGGTTCTCGTAGCAAATGAGAAAAATTAAGGCCACAGCTTCGATAAGAGTCCTCCAGCCGCCATGTTTACTCACAGCTCCCACAGCAACATGCTTAAGTGTTTTCATCATTTGAGTTGTGGGTAAACATGGCGGCTGGAGGACTCTTATCGAAGCTGTGACAAATGAAGTTTCAGCATCCTTCATGTCACCACCTAAGTTGGCAAGGGAGTGAGTAGCTGTGAGCATCCCATTTCAGGGACTCATGCAGACTTCTTCCCAACCTCAGCCTCATAAATATCAGTCCCCCCTTTGTATGATACAAAGGGGGGACTTCTCGAAGAATTTGTATCCCGAAGACGTTACAAATAGCTTTATAAAACAGTAGATTCTCTAAAATAATGTTGTTAAACTTAATTCAACCATTTAATCATCAGTTAATGCAAGTACTAAAAAGATTCACTCCTCACCGGTAGCCTTAAATTAATTTTCTTTATATTTATTTGTATTAATGTTGGAATGCAGGAATATAAGTAAGGGTCAAGTTACTTTATGTAATTTAGTGAGTTTAGTTAATTCGTATACATACCTTATAGTGCTTTAATTTAAAAATTTATTTCACTTTGTGTTCATAATTTTAAAATAAATTAGTTTTGGTGATAGTAAATAAGATGGTTTCTTTTATTAAAAAAAAGGGTGATTGAAATAGAGAAAATAAAATTTCTTCAAAATCCCCAAAATTAGGGACGTGACCATTGAAGGACCTTTGTAGATTTTATAGAGGGATTTTGTGCACCAAAAGAAAATGACCCTTTATGCAGTTGAAAATGTAACCAATTTTAAGATTTAATTGTTACTACTTCAATTAAAACACCATTTATACCACAACAACAGCTTAAAACTAAAATTCCGACACAGCATCGTTCTTCCTAACATGATTATTCACCGCAAAATGAGTAAGAGTTTTCGCAACTAAAAGAGGTTCACTATTGACGAGACTCGTCCATTCTCCAGACCCCAAAACTCGATGGTAATTATTCAAAATGAAGTCGTGGGCCGTCGAAATCAGCAGGTCGTCGCTATGTTTCTCCGCAAACCGCAAAACGTCGCACACGTTCGACTCGGAAACGCTCTCGCGAATCACAGCAGCGCATTCCGTCTTGAGGGTGGGGACCTGGTACTTGTCGGCTGCGCTGTACAGCTTCAGGGCGCCCTCCCATTCCATCAGGTCTTCCGCAGTCCCTGTGTACAAGAAGCCCAAGAAACGAGAGAGCGTTGAAGCGTCCATGTCCGTTATGTCCAATGGACCATCAGTCGCTGTCCTTTCCTTGGAGAGGCACTTGAAGACGGGTGACCGGGCACTGAGGATGTTCTTGTGCACATGGAAGGAGTCGTTTTCGCAGCGGAGTTCTAAGTCCGAAAAGTCCTGGTCCTTGTACAGACGCGTCAGATCTTTTGCCAACTCACTCACTGAATTGCCTGATGGTTGGGCGGGATCGCCAGTTTTGAGTCGCTTGTTAGGTCTGTCATCAGGATCACTAATGGTTGAGGGATGTTTAGAAGCATTATTTTTAGGTAAAACGTGAACAGTAGCCGGCTTGACAGGGAAAGATGGATCCTCGCCGTGCGTATACCAGTTACTCGGGATAATTTTAACGTTTATGAGTAAGGAAAATTCTTTTGTCGTCATCTCTTCTAGTTTCAGTAGATTCGGTAACACCCAACTTTTACCGTACTCAAACATGTGCTCGTTCTTGTCCGTTTTGATCACTTTGCCGTTGTTCAGGAAAGACAAGCGTGCGATGACCAAAATTTTGTCTTTGTAAGACGTCGGCTCTAACGACAGTTGTATTTCCGAGTCAGTTGTTGAATCTTTCGGAACTAACACCAAACGCATCAAGTCGGACGTGCCGTCATCTCGCGGGTATTCGAACGTCGAGACATGCACTGGGAACTTATTGATACCGGCAAACACCGCACTGGATATTTTCACCGGGGTTTCGAAAACGTCGATCTTCGTACGCATTTGGTGCACCTTGTCGAGATCTTTATTCTTCAGCTTGCAGCATAGGACAAGTAGGTCTTCGCGTTGCACCCGTTCGAATTTCGGTCCCGGAGGAAGTTGAATCAGCTTTTCGCCCCTGGCCGCCCAAAAGTCTTGAGTGCAAATGAAGGCTCCGGTCGAAGTAAGGATGGACAGCTCACCGGAAAACAGGCGAAGATTGTGACTGATGTGAACGACTAGTTGGTCTTCTTCGCCGCTGAGGCCCCTCGGGTAAAGATGGATGCCGGGGTTGTAGACGCTCAGGTGGTTTTCAATCTTTTTCCCGTGAATGTCCTGGTTCCAACAGCTGAAGTTTTCAATGGTCCACTCTACGCGGACAACATACTCTTCTCCCATACTGACTGACATTACCTCTCCCACTGACAGCGGTAGAGAGGATGGAAATTCTCCTCTGACGTCACCATCACGATCGATTCTACGGCTCCTGCGAAGTAGTCCTGCCAAAATAGACTTTCGACGTCGGAAAAATCGCATAAAGCTGAAAGTTGGTAC
Source organism: Tetragnatha montana (assembly GCA_963680715.1). NCBI lineage: Eukaryota > Metazoa > Arthropoda > Arachnida > Araneae > Tetragnathidae > Tetragnatha > Tetragnatha montana. The sequence continues at coordinate 36,524,157 of OY796685.1, forward strand.
ATACCCAGAAGGCAGCATTTTAGAGATGTGCCAAAATTTTCCATCGATGTCACAGAGCTTTAAAAAATATGGAGATTTTAATTACTCCATTGCTTCGTCATACTAGGGAAAAAAAGGTTGCGACAGTAGCGCCGCTCGGCATTCTTTAACAAAAGGATGATGATATCAGATGATATTCGTTGAGGTTGAGTGATTTCATATGAGACTTCTAAATTTTAATTCTAGGTGACCAATCGCTTTTAGAACAGTGTTTGAAAAAGGATAATATATAAAAATATTTTATTATTATTGTTCAAAAAATAATACTTAATAATACAAAAAATAATACTTAATAAAATGTAAGACTTTTATTCATATTAATTTAGTTTCTGATAAATTGTGTATACGAGTATTTCTAAAAAATGATACGTTTTACTAAAAACCATTCTTACTGGGAACAAAAATGTATTGTCTAAATATTTCTATTCCTTTTACTCAAGTTAAAACAAATCAAATTGGTTTAAAATCGAAGAATTTTACAAAGGGTAGTTTTAAAAAAATTGTGAGAATTCCTCAAAATTTGACTAATTTTTTCGCTCTAAGTTCTAAGTATCAAAAATGAAATCTAACTCTTATGAAAAATTTTTAGTTTAACTGATTCTTACTATCTCCAACAATCGAAACTTTGAATGATACCTATTTTTCTCTAGTTCGGGAGATTATAAAATTGGAACAGAAATGTTATGCTAACAAAGTTTGAAAAATATATTTTGATCTACTCTAGAGGTAGGGATGGGTGGATTTTACCAGTTTATTGTAATTGTTGGTAGGTTTTTTAATGCAGAGTAAAGCAAGATTGTTTTCAAAACTTGAAAAATATAGCGTTTATCAAACGTGTATTTTAAATTGCATATTTAAAGATGGTCGAATTGCAAATTGCTTCTTAAATACCTAGTTCCACCAATATATCATTTTACGAAATAATACAATAAAAAATAATGAGGTTTGTTTCATGATAACGGTAATTTTTTTTATCACTTTCATGTCCAGTAACGAAGGGTATCCTTAACACACGAAGTCCCTATTGATATTTTATGAATAACCCAATTCGTTAAAAGGAAAGGATACGTTATCTATCTATCCTGCAATTAAGTCCAAGGTCTGGAAAAGTATGTAAAGCGCCTCAATTTCAACGAAAGTGAAAGCATTTATTGAAATTGAAAATACGACTCATAAATTTGATGCGATTCATCATCATTTTACAGATAAACCTTACCTTTCCTCAAAAATGGGTCAAAGCCACCATCTCAACTTTAATACTGAAACTAAGCAATCATATTTTTACTGCCGAGAAAAAGTTCAAAGGATATAATAGCTCTCTTGTTGATGGTGGGTACTTATGAACTAAGGATATTTATTTAGCTTTTTTTATGTTTAAAAGCTTGTTTCGGGTAAATGAATAACATTTCTTCCTGAGATATATTTAACTCCTCTGAGAGAGTATTTCACTTCTTGAAAAAAGGAATTGCTCTTTAAAAAACTAGACAGGAGTATTTTTACTCTTTGAATTTTTCACAAAGGTTTAGCTTAAACCTTCACCCACGGCATTCTAATTATCATACTTTTTAATTGTGTTTTCATATTATAGCAATAGTATTTTTTTTCTGATGCTTATATAGTTTTATTGGAGTTTGATTGAAACCCAAAATAGCATCCTCTTTTTTTCCAATTTCATTTTGTCCATTAAAAAGTAGGCATTTTTAACAGAAATTTTGTCTCTGTATATGTAGTTAATGCTATTTCCGTATTTCACTCTTCATAATTATTGAATCTCCTCCTAAAAAAAGTCAAGGAGTATTTTTTCTCCACCAAATAAGTCCTAGGAATAGTCTCTTATACTAGTTTCAAACTTTTTATCTGGGATTTAAACAAAATGATTCTAATTTTGTGTAAAAAAAAAAATTACCGAAAGATTCAAAATCGTATGTAACTCAATTTAAAAAAAAACAAACGTTAATTGGGTGCTATTACCTTTTTAATAATTACCAAAATCATTTTAAAGTTTTTCAATTTTTAGCTGTTTGTATCTCTATTATTTAGAAAAAATGATGTCAAAATTGAAAAATGTGTGAAAATGTTGGATTTGCTCATGTTCAGAAGAATATCCAAGGGATGATTTCGGGATATGTACTTCTAAAAAGATATATTTTAGATAAAAGATATATATATTATATTTAAAAAAAAAAGTTATTATATTAGGACTGAAATCTAATTTTGAGTGTTGAGTCAAAAAGCTTGTTCGCAAGTAATTGTTTATAATTTAACTGATTTTTTTTTCTATTTCTTATTGAGATTTTTTCTCTAACCTTGTGAATTAATCCCAATTAAATTATTTTTTCCCTGGAAACAAGCAAATATACAAGCAAAAATATTTTTATGTATTAATTTTAGTTTTTATAATTTATTTTAATTCAATCAAGCCAAAACGTTTTAAAAGTACCTAGTGATTTAGTAAGGCCAGAGATCCTTCTCTCTTTTTCTTATTTGTTTTTAGTATTTCTCCTCTTATAAATCCACTTTTTTGTATTCTCTCTCTTTCTTATTTATTTTTCTTCTTTTTCGTTCTCTTTGGTGCTGTTATTAATTTTTTCTTACATTCCCATTTTATTCTCTCTCTTTTATATCCTTTTTTCATCCTCACCCTTTTGTTTTTCCTGTTTTTCGGACGAAAACAGGAAAACTACTTAAGAAAATATTTGTTGTACACATTTTAACCACTATCGTCATTGAAAACAGAAAATATGAATATGTATCTTCAAAAATATAAAAATTTTAAATTCCTTGTAATTTTTTTAATTGAAAATTTAGGAATTACGGAGTATAATTTTTCTATCTAAATATAGATATCCTAAAAGGATGCGGAATGTGAAAAGGATGTAGAATATTTACGAGTTCTGAGTAAATGTGGAGTCAGTTGTATAGTGTACAGTCTTTGAATGAGAGATAAAGAACGAAGAACTATTTCTAGGAGGATGACACATTTAAGAATTTTACGCTACTGATAAATAAATACCCTTTCTCTGTTTCTTGAATCCGTTTCTCTCAAATAAAGGTTGTGGAGAACTAGATCATTTGAATTCGTCATTGAACTTTACTCTAGTTTTGTTTGTGAACGATGAAAGAAAGGGGTTGAATTAACATCACATCTTTTGTGATGATTGCGTGGATGTTCTTCGATTTTGATTAATCCATCATGCTGGTAAATAAATTTCGAAAACATGAAGTGTGAACAAAATGGATGCCTAGTAAATTCAAAAATTGTGTTAAGTTTTTAATGAATAATTTTCCCTTGATTTTTCGGAGAGAAGGATATTTTTGAAAGACAAACAATTTTTTTCTCATATCCCCAATTAAATCATCTAAAAGTTTTTAACTGATTCTGCTTATGATACCTTAAACTCTTTGTGTGTCATTCTTTTAAGATTAATAATAGATTAATTGAAATTCATTTATAATTTCATAATTTCAGTGTTTTAAAATCCATCCAAGTTGGACTAGTTTGAACATATATTTCGTTTTCAAAGAGAATTAAAAGTAATTAACTATAAAAAACAATATGTAGTCAAAATATATCTTTTATTTGTTGTTTTTGATAAATTTGATCTTTAGAGTCAATCAGTTAGAACAAAAAAAAATTAATTTAGCTGAAATTTAAAAGTATTTCTGATATCAACTATCGCGTGGAACAGACTTTCAGGACATATCAATTTCATTTTCAATTAATTTAAATGGTGATGGAGGATGTTTCCATTGCCATTAGAGGCAGCATGCCTTCTCCAGTGTCCCCCCCCCCCCCCAAATACTCCCGTGTGAACGTGAGAGCGCGGGAAAAACTAGATCAAATCTTTCCAGGGGTATACATATAAGGGTTGCCTCTCTTATGCAAGTAAACTCAATCTGATCATTAAAAAGGTTATTTAGAAGTTAATGAGTCTCGTATCCTGTTGTATTAAAAATACCTGCTAAAAATTATGCAGTATATTTTTCCTATCTCTTAGGAAAAAGAGAATCTTGTAATATTGGAGCATTTAGGCGAAACTGTTTTTTAGTCGAGGATAATTTTAATTATCTCTTTAGCATTGATTTTGTATGTTTATTCATTCGTTCATATTTTATGAGAACAGGGTATGATATTGTAATTTTTTGGACGAGAAAAAGAAATTTAATTTGGTGAAAAAATTAATTAATTTGGTTTCTGCATTTCCTTCTAAGAAATTCGTCCATATCTCTTATATGGTGTCAGCAGCTAAGTTCCTTTTAGTCAAAAGCTTTGATTAGATTAATTTTTGAGATTGATTTTACGGGGAAGGAGTTCCTCTGAGAGGGTTGAAATTGTAGTCTTTAAATAATGTTTTACAAAAATATAGAAAAATCAATACATTTTGGAGGTATTTGTTGCTGTATATTATATAAATGTATAGTTCTACTGATATCTAATAAGACTTTGCTTGGATCTTTTGCTTGGAAGATAAGGCTTTTAGCATGCACATGAAGATTAATTACAAATGCTTCTTTGACCCGTTATGGTAATTTTCTTCCGGAGCTGCTATACACGAATTTATAATTGAGTGTTTCAGAATGTCAGTGTAAGTTCAAAATTATAAAATGTGATAGGAGAAATCATGGACTTAAATTACCGATAATTTAAATTTATTTTTCGATAACTTAAATTATTTCTTTTTAATACGCTAAACCCAATTTAACAGAACAATAAAATTGGAGGCCCCGAGAATACCATCTTCATATGAAGAACAAACACATGCACCGCTATAAAGGGCGTATATAATGGGGGAGGTGCCGAGGCCCACCCCCCGAGGTTTCTTGTATGTGTACCAAAACAAGTTAAAACCCTGGAGGGTTTTTTTGGGTAACATTTTCTGGAGGAGGACCCTCAGACTCCCCCTTTTGTACTTTTAACTTTATTATTCAAAACCTTTTTATATTAAGTTCATCAAATTGAAAATTCTACCTGAAGATGGATTAAATTCCAAAAAATGTATGTTCGAAATTCAGACTACGTGTATCAAAACAAGTAGTTTAAATCTTGTTTTTTAGAGTCAAATTTCCAAAAATCCTCCTTTGGTACTTGGAACTCTAATCACAACTTTTCTTATATTACGTTCCTTTAGATGAAAATTCTACCTAAAATGTATTAAAAGCTACATTGGACCTATTAAATATGAATGATAGGGGCTGAGGAATAATTTTGTGTCCTCTTCTCTGATGCAAAAATCTAGCTTTATATCTGATAATGACTAATTTTTAGGGAAATTTTTTTGGGGGAAAAGATTTTTATATACTCCACTGGGCGCTATAAAAAATCTTATATTTGGAAGGACTTGTGTCATTAGCATTCCAAACAGCTCATGTATTCCTAGACTTTCCGAGAAACGTAATCCATCTGAATAATCCATCTGAAATGAAAAATATTTCATCCCCCGCACACGAATATCCTTTACTTCCGCACGAATTCCTTTTCGGAGAAAAACGGACTTCAAAGTAAGATCCTCCTCTGAATTCTGCCCCCCCCCCCCCCGACGTGTTTTCGCTTCATAAAAATCCCTTCTGCGAACCAGGCCGTTATCCCGTTGTTGTATACAAACTATCATCAAGAGCTGATTGTAATTCATTCTTATCACACGGGACGTCAGATCCTGCAATCTGGATAGTAGGCGCGAGAGCTCGTTCTCCATTTGTTTTCCAAAATTGTATAAAAGTAGTCGGAGAGACTGGTGATCAAGCAGAAGCGCACTTTTCTTGTCACCAACAAACACTGTTTTGAGACTTATTTCTCATTTGCTTTACTTCTAGGTAAGTTCAAAATTTTGGATTTCGAAGTATGAACCCATTTTTTGTGCTGTTGATAGTTTCTTTTAGCTAATGATGAATATTTGTTTCATTTTTCTTGGTGCTGGTTGGTTTAAGGCACATTTTAGAGAATTTATTTTAGTTTCCAAGCCTATTAAGTTGAATACCCTTTAACCAAATTACTTAAAAAAGATATTTGTGCTAGTGTTCGTTAGTTTTAGTTTTCGTATTCCTTTATTGAAAAAATAGAGTACTTGAAACAGGGCTTGGTAATATGATAAAATTCAACTTATTTATTTTATCCCAGCCACTCTGATCAAATTCTCAACAGAAAGTCTAAGTAAAACTCTGCCTGCATTCACAACTTTTATATGGTTCAGTATAGAAGGATATAATAAAAGGATTTTTATACTCCATATAAAACACACTTTACTAAAAAGCACAAATACTATCAGTCCCTTTTTGTGATAGTAAATAATGAACTTATATTTTGACGGATACTTAAATCATCTCTAAAAATTTATAAAGTCTATATTAAAAAAAATACTATGAAAATTTTTTTATTTAAGTTTTTAAAGGGTTATAACTTTTTTTTCATAATTTCAGAATGGGAAAAGGTACAGATTTATTATTATTACTCCATGTTAAAAAACGTTTTGCGGAAAAAATATTTGCTCATGCTGTCTTTGACATACTTTGTCATCTCAGAATCAACTGTTCAGTACAAACATAATGGCACTGATCAAATGAAGTAAGACAAACGCCAGTCGACTTTCATTTCATTTAAAACTTGCATTGATTTTGAAGTCATAAATATTTCCCATTTGTTTTGTTAATTAATCTTGGAAAATGATAAGATTTTTGTACTTTTACACAAATGATATTCCAATTAGGACATTTAATCGAGTTTGCCCGTTAGTCTTATTAGCAATTACGCTTCAATGTTCAATTGGTAATTTTTCTTAGAAATTGATGATGAAATTAGAAATATAATGTTTTTAACCCTGCAATTCAGGAATTAGAAGTATAAATTTAATGTGTTCTGGTTCTCATGAAATGAGATATTGAGTAATTATTCCCGGTGTGAGAAACAACTTGTTACTTTACTGTTATTTGAAATAATTTTTTAGTCTATTGCATGATTATGAAGTTACTTTCATTCAAAGTGTTATAGGAAGCACTCTAGCAGCGAAGGTAGCCGAAAAGTTTAATTTATTTTATAGAAACAATTTAGCTGTCTTAAAACATATAAAGGAAACTTAAAAAAGGGATCAAATGTGAAAATATGTGAATAACGTATGTATAACTCGAAAATTAATGTTTTAAAATTTAAGTTTGTAAAACATTGATTCCACTATAGTTTTTGGATTTAACTAAAAATTATACCAAATTTTCCGAAATTTTCACAAATAATTTAGTTTCTGGCTGGTATAGCAATGGGGCTTTCAATTTCGAAATTTTTCTTTGGGTATATTTCCTTTCTTTAATCTGAAATCAACCTACTATGTGTTTTAGATACACTGAGGGACGTATTCTCCCAGTGATGCTTAGAAGTTTAGCTTAAAAATTTAAAATGTGGGGAAATAATAAATAAAAAAGTATTAAAATTCTGTCCGCCATGTAATGAATTTCACACTTTTCTTAACATAAAAAGTGATAGTACATTTGGCAGAATAATGTTTCAATTATCTTTTTCTTATTGTTTGTCGATTGTTGGCTTTGATAGTTTTCAGTAGAAAGCTTTTTACACGTTTTGTTAGGCAGAAAATTAGTTTTGATGCCCTTGTGGTGATTTTTTATCCACACCTCGGTGATCTCATGCTACTAAAATACATCAATTGCCTTTGTAATCGTGGATGCTAAACGATGTTTTCTCTGTGCCATAAGTCACAGTGCAGAAAAAAACAAGACTTGACGAAGTACGACGATTTGAGGAAATTGAAGTCGTTTCTTTGTTCGCATACAAGGTTATATACCGTTAAAATGTTTCAACTAGTGGTTAGAAATCAGGGTGTTAAAAGTGAGTGCTATTCAAAGAGAAAGTTGAGGTTTACTTCCTGTTAAAAGTAAAAGTGTTGCATTAAGGGTGTCAAATGCGTTTCTTGCTACTAATAGGAGTTTAATGATGCCCCTGTATACTGTTAAAAAAGTATTTAACTTTGGTTTTTCGTCCTATTACACTGTAAAATTGTATAATGAGTAAAACGATAACTTAACATTTCATATTACGTAGTACTTAAAATCATGTATTTTAATTTGCTCTATCATGCAGTTTAACAATGAAACTATACGAACCTCTTGGGTGAGATAAAGTAATCTCAATATACAGGTTGTTTATTTGGATAAAACTCGCACGCTGTAAAATGAAATAAGAAAGTTTTTATCGGTTAGAATGTCACATGTTTTTTTTAATTATGAACTCCCGGCAATTAATATTTCCCTGCAGAGTTTAGGCTAACTTTTTAAACACCCTGTAATGTTAATTTTTAAAACACATGCCTTATTACTTAAAAGACAAACACTATTTAGAGTTATGGGTTTTCAATACCTGTTTGAAAAAATCTTTAATTTATAATTTTGGTAAATACATGCCTTATAATATCCTATTCGTGGTTGTATTTCATGAAAAAGTGGCAGTCGTGTGGAAAATGAAAATATTAATAAAAGATAAGTTAGCAAAGTTATCCATCAAAATTAAACATTAGAAGATTCCTTGTATGGTTCTACATCTCGATAAAAAAAAGATAAATATTACATTCCCTTTTTAATCAAAAAATCAATCTGATCTCTTCATGGTTAAAATTTCCAACTGCTATGTGCGTATTAAATGCAATACTTATATCCATCGGCATTTGATGTTTGGGAAAACATGAAAGTTTACTGAGTATATCTCCCAGATAATCAAGCTGTTAAAAACTTCTAATAACAGGGTGAGTAAAAAACAGTCTGTTTTAACATAATAAACTGCACGTAAACATCCTTGTCCTATTCTATAGACTTTTGATAAATAAATGGTAAATTATATGCAGAGGGAAAACTCGCTAAATGGTCAAAATATATTCAATATTTGATGATATAACAATAGAATTGTAACAATAGAAATAAGTCAACTGGGGACAAAAGGAAAATAATGTTTTTTAATTCTACAGGCAAACTCGATTGGTTTGAGGTATATCCACCCAGTCATACAAAGACAATACATTTAAGTTTATTTATTTATTTCACACTAAACTAAATATTTTAAATGCATGAAATAGACTTTTAAATTCTGATTACAATATACGCGTTCCATGAATATTCACTTAAAGACTGTAATGTTTGTCTTTAGGATAATTATAATTGCATATATTATGATCTAGCTCTCATATGGGAAAAGGCTTATTTATAGTTGTAGCATTTTAATCCCATTTAAACATGAGTGTTTTTTTGGGAGAAAAAAAACCCCAAGGATATATAGTTTATAACAGGAACTTATTGATGCCTTACTAACAACGCACTCTGTATGAATTATTATAACAAAAAAAAAATAAAGTAACCAAGTTTAAAATATGTGCTATATTCACTAAAATTTAATAAAATCATATTTGATTATGACTTATTTAAAATCATATTTTCTTATCATATATGATAATAAAAATTATATTAAAATTATCATTTTATAATACTTTGGTGAGCATAGACGTTTTAATTATCTTATCAATCAATTAGTTCATTATTACAATTCTTGTGTACATAACAGACAGAACCCTTTATTTACATTCTTGTCTAATTCAAAGATATCTATCATCAAATATATCTATTATTATTATGTTATCATAGTTTAATTTTTGAAAGAAGAATTCATAGTAGTTTCAAAAGATACATTTAAAACACCTTAAATACTTTATATTAAAAACTCTTATAAACGCACTACTTATTCAAAATTACAATAAAAACTTTAAAATATATATTTAAACTAATGTTTAAACACATTTATAATATCAGTTTGTAATAAAATAATTCATTAAAAACACAACATATTTTTAACACTTATGCTCTAAGATATTGGGAAGTTATTAGGCAATAATAAACATTGGTTTGGTTGACGACGGTATATTTAGGAAGCTCTGGATACACGTTGCAGATCAAATGCTTGATTTATTATGTTTGACACTTGTGCCAAACTCCTTAAAAGCTGAGTTCATAAAAGTTCAGCAGCAGCTGTTCATCCAAACAAAGCCTGTTGAAGAACGTGTATTTCAACCTAAACGAATTAAATAAATGTATTGTGAGCCGTGCTACGCTCAGTACACGGAGTTTTCTCTCCTATCTATCACTGGAAACTACATTACATTGTTGCATCTGAATCGTGTTAAAATCTGTTTTAGGTAAGAAAATATTTCATAGAATTTTGGATGCTTATATATATTTATTTGAGATAGATGGTTGTTATTTTAAGTATTTTTTAATTTAGTGTAAATTATTCGGATTATCTTCTTGTGGAATTTCTTAAATTAAGATACGTATAATTGAACACAAAATATTTGCAAGGGAATAGGATAAATTATATTTTAATTTTAAAAATGTTTGCTTTTATTATGATGGTTTTTATTTTATTAAACTGTATAAATTTTAAAATTATTCAACTTAATTGGGAATAGTTAGTTAACATTATCAAATTTATCCAACATCTTTTAGAAATATACTTATAATTTAAGTCTTGTAATAAATTTGAAATTTTGAACTGAATTAAATTAAATGTAACGCCACATCTTATTATTGTCACAATATTTTTTTTCGAATTCCATGTTTTTAATACTCATTGTTCAATTATTAACAAACAAGATAACTGTCCCAAACATGAAGGATGCCACAATCTGATTATGACTAGTAGCAGAAATAAAATAACATTGATTATAATCGACATTTAATCTGATACCCAGAGATACTGTTTCAATACTAAACTCTAGAACGCATTCCCTACAACCTCAAATTTTAGATAAGATAATTTAAACATAATTGCTCATTAGTGTCGCAATTCAATTTTTTCGGTTAAGGCATGTGTAACTGATTTCAAATTATTTTGTTGGGATTTAGGAGTACCGAAAATAATTATTTACATTTAATAAGTATCTTAAGATAGAAAGAACGGCTGCATTGTAATATTATAGGCAATATAAGGCAGTAGGCACTTTTTTAATAGATAGAACCTTTCTGTTCTAGTTTACATTTACCTTTTATTTAAGTTACATTTACATTTACTACCAACAAATTAGTTATGGAAAGTGATACGACAAACTTTTAAGTACGGATGACTTCTGATTATGAATGAAGGGGATAGGGCTTATAAAATCAAATACTCGCATGCCTTCAGTATTTTAAACCTTAAAGTGCTTTTATACCTTTTTAAAGTGCCTTAATTTTTTTACCCCTCTATACTTTTTTACACCTACGTGGTATAATAAACGCTCATACTGTTCTCACTCATACTTTCACGCACATAACACTCTCACCCTCTTCACTTCTACACTCATACAGCTGGAAAAACATTGGAAAGTAAACTTAAAATTTGAAAAATTGCCTCAAATCACCTTCCCATAATGGCTCCATCAATTCTTATAGCTTTGCAAAAAAATGCTTTTAAATAAACGTTGCGATCACACTGAGTAATAAAACTAGTTCAACACAAATGACTGCCTCTACATTTTTTAATGCAAGCAATGCAAATAAATGGAATTTCAAAAATATGAATTTCCATATTTTATCTACGGTGTTGAGTTGTTCATTGAAGGGTTACAAATGATTAGTTGTTTGAACAAACAATTTTATGCAATCCCTCTTTACTCTCTTTGCAAGCTAATCCGTGATTTGCGGATTAAAATTTGAAACAATACTAAAATGTTTCTTTAGTTAAGAGAGAATCAGAACAATTTCGAAAAGAAAAAGGAGATAAGGTAAGGACTCCAACTTAGTTCTATGCGACCGACACCACCTTTCTCATCTTATCGCTTCGTGTTTCCCTTTTATTTTATGATGCATTTCTTTAAAAACAACTTGGGAAGGGATGTTTATCAAATCGAATGTTTAAGAGAGGTTCATTGTTAAAGGGAAGCATTTACCTTCACTTTTTTATCGATATCTTTACCTTGGATAAGAGCCAGTTCCCATTTAATATCACAATAAAAATACACTTATTCAGAAGGACCCGTAGATAAAAAAATTAGTCACTTGGGTGACTAATTTTCCTTCATGAAATGAATGAAGGAATTCCTTTACTGATTCATTCCTTCATGAAGGAATGAATCAGTAAAATCTAGTTAAAACAAGTTGAACCTTTAGTAATTTGTCCCAAATTATTTTCCTAAACGTTTTGTAGATAATAAGTCAATTTAGATAGTAAAAAAGAAATAAATAGTACTATTCATTCGTTAATACGTTGGTTTCAGTTCAATTTGTGCTTTAACCTTGACAGTTCAATCGTTTATTAGTAAATTTCTCAATTTTCTAATTAAAATAAATTTGGATACCTACTGATTAATTAAATTAAAAATAAAGTAATAATAAACTTACTCTATTTTAGTCCTCTTAAATTTTCCTACACATTTAACTCACCATAAGTAAGAGTACTGGGAAAAAGTAGTGAACTGAATATTATTTCTTAACTATAACCATCAATAAAATTCAAACTAAACACGTTCATAAAGCAAAAATAAGAGAAAACTTATTTTTATGAAGTTTTTGCTGTTTAAAAGGCTTACATTCTATACGTTCACTCTATCAATGAAATCTGAACATGTTGAACCAGTGCTTGACAAATCTCAAAATTTGTACATGGCCCATCCGGGAATATAAGAGGTGGAAAACGGGTATGTAAAAGGAAATAATAAATCCCGATATAAAGTTTTGAGTGCCCAGTCAGGCATATAAGTCTAGAAAATATGTTCTCATATAAGGGGGGGATAATACATGCACAATATAAACTTTTGCATGCTTGTAGCATGTCGGGCAGTATTAATAGTCTAGTACAGTCTTTAAATAGAGAAACTGAAGGGTACACATCAAATATTTTTATTCGTTTGCATACGCCAAACAGTGACTTTCGCCGGAACACGTATCTCCAAAACTATATTAAACCAATCACACATCCGAACTCCCGAGCATTATATAAGAAAAAGTCACAATTGAAATGCAGAACCCGTGTCTAACGAAAAAAAAAATTCTATTCAAAGTCGGCTTTTGTCAAGTTCAAGATGCAGCCTTGAATTCGTATGGAAGAAAATATAGACAAAGAAGCTTATAAAAACTTAAGATTTTAGGTATTTTTATCCTTCGTTGTAGCCTGAAGCTTAGAGCTAAACGCCCTAATGTATCAATCATTTTAAAAATAGAAGTTACTATAATAGCTTATTTATATAACGATTTGATCGTGTGTGGGATTATTTTAAGCTCCTAAAAGTTTACGTAAGCTCTACCTTACAAAACATGTCGGAACCAAACAAAAGACGTCCAATCTTCCTGTTCTCAACAACGAAAAATTGATATTCTGCACACAGAATTTTTAACTTATGATTAAAGTGCGTATTCCTCAAACTAGAGATTTTATCAAAAATCGTCTCCATTTATAGTTTGAGCTAAAGCCCTGGATGAAGCTACGTTACTTTATCGTTTAAGTAAGCTTTGGTATCCAGGGCTTTAGTTTGAGCATGTGACTTTAGTCCCACTTTGAATGGCAAAATAGTGGAAGATTTATATCTTGCCTTTAAAACGTACATGTGTGCACCAACCAAATTTAAGTTAAGGAAAGCTGCTTTCTGGTCATACAAGGCATTTATTAGTTAGTTAGTTAAGATTAAGCGGACTAACACTGAGTTTGGCATTCAACCATTTTTAGGACCGATATATTTTGAGAAACTTCAAGAAAAAGATAAAGTGCATTGACTTTTAGTCTTGCTAAACAAACAATAAAAAACAAACGATAAAATGGTGTTTTTATATCACCAGACTTAAGTGAAAACTTTAGAACATAAGGTAAAAGTAATCAATCTAAAAGTTTTCTTAATGTTCTTTAAAAATTTTATATGCATTTATCCAAAACTGGTATAAATCTAAGCTTAAAACCCGTTTGAAATATGTATTACCATTAATTTCTACTTGAAAGGAATGTTTATGAATTTATTACTTGCTTAATAATTTTGAAGATTTGAGTATGGTAAAATGTTTGGTATTCTAATTGAGAATTTACGAAACACTTACTTTATAAAACAATTTATTATACATTTAAGTATCATTACATTTTATGAAAGTATACTTTAAGTCTCAATGACAACCCACAGGTATTTTTTTATGAAAAACAAGCTAAACAGACACTATTAGGAATGTATATGAGTAATAAGTTTTCAAAAATATATTTTTATGCATTTTTTATTTTTAATCTTGCGAACATTTTTGGAGCAATATTTTTTTGGAACTATAGAAATAGGTTTTCAAAATTTAAACAAAAGTCAATTTATAAAGCCGATTTAATAATTAATACTGTACAATGCAATTATTATGGGATTCAGCTCTGAATGTAAATCTCGTATTCGTCGAATGTATAGTATCTCGAATGGTTAAATTAGACCATTCATGAATCCTAATGTTCGGCACTAGTTAACTAGAACTAGTTGCAACTAGTAGTTAACTACTGATCAACTAGTAGTTTAACTACTTTTGGTTTAAACTAGTTCAACTATTAGTTGAACTACTTTTTTTAATAACTACTAGTTGAAACTACTTTCAAAAAAATTCTTATTAAAATTTTTATCAAAATATAGAAAAAATTGTACTGTAACAAATTTAATTAAGATGGTAGAGTACTCAAAATACCATAACCAGAATTAAAGGCCCCTTTTTGCCCGTTTTTTGTGATATAGATAAGAAAGATGTATTAGAATTTGGGCAAAAAATAGGTTATGAAATTTAATACAGTAGTTAACTAGTAGTTAACTACTTTGGGAAACAGTTAACTACTAGTTGTAACTAGTCCCAGGAAAAAATAGTTAACTACTAGTTGCAACTAGATTTTCCCAGACTAGTTAGTAGTTGGTAGTTAACTATTTTTTGACCACTAGTTGCCGAACACTACATGCATTATAATGTCCTTCCATTGAAGGGTGCATTCATTCATATCCACGCAGGGACTCCCAACTTCGTCATTTACTCGAATCACTACACTGCAAATGCGTGAAACAATTTTGAAACGCTCAGTAAACACAATAGTGAACACTTCTAAGCAAGCGTGATTTAGTTGTATATTGCAATAATGCTGTGTGTGAAAAAGAGATAATGCTGTAAAAGTGTAGCTAAAAAATTTGAGACGAAAACTGTAGATTTTCAAACCTAATTTAAGAACGCTTTCAGCAGATTCTAAACATATTTTTCAAAACAATTTTTCTAACACATTTCTAACACTTTTCAAACATATTCAGAACACTATCGCAACACAATAAGGTGTTTAAATGTTCTACCTAACAACTAAAGTGTGATAAATAAAGATTAAAATCAGACTTAAGTTTCGGGGATACGTGGATCCCCTTCGTTGGTGAAATAGGTATTTCACCGACGAATGGGATCCACGTATCCCCGAAACTTAAGTCTGATTTTAATCTTTATATATGTGCAAAATAAAAACGATGTTTTTAACCTTTCATTGTACTTTTTTGCACAGCATTATATCAATAACTAAAGTGTGGTTCACTTAAATTAAAGTGTTCCTAAATGTGTGTTTATATTTGTGTGGAACTTTTAGAGTGTGGACCTGCACACTCCTAAAAGAAAAGGAAAAGAGACAGAGATATGAATTATTTAAATCGCAAAAATTAGCATATACTCTTCATCAATGTCTTCCCGAGGGTCAAGTTCACCAAAACAATAATCAAACACGGGTGTTCTAGACCTCAAAAGTACAAACCAGTCCATCTATTTATACATATCCACCTCAAACGTGATTTCCACCTCACATGTCCTCCCTCGAAAACTCGTCCCTCCCCCCACAAAAAATGATTCATCCTCCCTCAACAAAACGCCATGAACGAAAAAAAAATCCTAAACTTCCTCTTCTTCTTCAGCCTTCAACCCGTTGAACCGGCGCGAGAGGAGAGGAGAAATAATGCTGCTATCGAAGAAGCAAGCCGGTGGCAGCGAGCAGTCCAAGTTGAGCCGCTGTCGCAGAAGGTTGAGGCTCTTCTCTTCTGCCTCCAACAGGATGACGTACGTGAGGATGGAGAGCGAGGAGAGGAAGAAGAAGATGATGAAGGAGGCGGAAGCAGTGAAGGAGAATTGCAGTCCCGTGGTGGTCAACAATAAGGAGGTGAAGGAGAAGAAGAAGAAGAGGGTGAGTGCTGTTGTTGTTTATGTTTTTCATTCATTAAGTCTGTTTTGAAACATAAAGAAGGAGACTAAGCGGCCATGGAAGATCTAGCAAATGTCACTATTAGCAGCGTTCGAAATTGAATCGTTTATTTCAAAAACCAGTCAAGTGACAAATTGTTGATTTTGAGTAAATCAAAGAAAACTTCCTACCAACTTTAAAATGTTTTTTAAAAAATTTATGTTTTTTTCTATGAAAGTTATCCACTTGTGTAACTGTTTGATAAACATGAAACTTTTTTTATCTATATTGACAAATGTAAAAAAAATAATAAGAAGTCTGCACTTGACTGGTTTCTGAAACAAACGACCATCACTATCGTAAATGTCGTATGAAATATTCCAATTTCATTTGGGACTTGACAAATAAATGAAAAATTAACATTTTAAAGAGTTTAATATCCCTGTTATGGATACATATTTGTTCTGGGAATGACTATTCCTCATCATACACTCGATCTATTGTGCATTCTGCTTCTGTTGTAGGCCATTGAAAAATTATCTCATAAAACTCTTGGTATCCAACCAAGTAGAGTTTTAGAGCTAGGGTTTAGAGTTGGGTTTTAGTTTGGAAGAGAAACCAGTCAAGCGCTGTCAATTGTCTTCTTTCTAAAATAAACAAGGATTTCTAGGCTTTGCTACAACGTCACATGGGGGCAGAACTTGATTATTTTTTTTGCATCAAACGATGTATTTACCTTTACAAAACAGTAATTGAGCAATAACTCAATTTTCAATTTTTTGTCACTTGACTGGTTTCTGAAATAAACGATTCAATTGCGGTGGATTGCTGGTCCGGGACAACTAAAAAACGGCTCGGACCATCAGTGATTTCTCGAGCACATGTAAAAATATTTAAGCGAGTTGAACAGTGATAGTGGTATTTTAAGCGAGTTGAACAGTGATAGTGGTATTTTAAGCGAGTTGAACAGTGATAGTGGTATTTTAAGCGAGTTGAACAGTGATAGTGGTATTTTAAGTGCGTTTGATGATTGCATTTGGTAAAGCAAGTACATATGTTTGACAGAACCCGAAATGTGGCGATATGGGATAGGGGAGCCCCATGCGAAAAAGAAAACATATTATTAAATATGTATTGATTTTTAACATTACAATTTGGTACTCCCATTCAGTGCAATAGTTACTTTATGATATTTAAATCGGTTCTTTTTAATTTGTCGGACCAGTGATTTTAGTTGCGGACCAGTAAGATTGGCAAACCACTCATCCGCAGGACCAATGGTTTTATTTCCCAATTTCTAACGCTGACTATTAGTATTAATATCAAATAAGTCCTTTTATTTGACAGGGATGTTTCCAGAGGAGTAGTCAGAAAGATTCTGGGATATATTCCCTCGAAAGTAATAAACTTTCCTTTTTTTTATTGTAAAGAAGGAGTGAGATTATCCCATATCTCCCTCAGGTTCCTATGTACCTACATAATTTTACATAAGAATTTTTGCCCTTCAGAGTTAATTCGTACCTTCGAAATTAATTAGTACTCCTCGCAATTTTTGTTCTGGTTGCTCTCCTGAATGTTTTTATGGTACAGTATTATTCAAAGGGCAAAACCAGGGGAATGATGCTGGGGAGAGCTAAGGCTTGAAGCAAAACAAAATTAAATAAAAATATCCATTAATTTGATCTAAATATTCTTATTATCATGAAATAAAGTTGTAATAGAAAGGATTTATGATTATTGTTGATGAACAATACTTTTTTCGACCTTTTAAACTTTCGAAATTCTTGATAGTAAAACAGTTTTAGGACCTCAGCCTCACCCTAAACAAAAATCCTAGATTTGCTGTTGATAATACGTTGAACTGCGGAAATCCAGGTGTTTGATCTTTCATCAGTCAAACGCAAAAATTATGTAAAAATTTACTTTTCATACATTTTTAACTAAGTATTTAGATGTACTACTGTCAACCTTATGTTTAATTAACATTTTTATTATAGCTTGTTGATAATCCCATGGACCACTTGTTGTGAAAAATTAAAATTAAAATATTTGGGTGGGAGTTCTTTTTGGGGGGAGGACAAAAAAGAACAACCAAAAAGAGAATGTAAGATTTTTACGGTGGTATTCTTTTAACTGAACTTGTATTCATTACAAATGAGATAAGTTTAATCTAGTTTAGCCAAAGTATATCTGAAATTTTTTTAAATATAAAATTGTTAAGCTAGATTTTTTCCCTCCCGAAGTTCTAGACTTAATTTAATTTGTCGTAAAATTTAAAATATAAAAATCTTAAACCTATTACGAGAAGCAATCTCCATTAAATGAAGTGAAACATATTTTAGAAAGGAAGACATTTTTACTTGTTCATTAGATTAAATTTGAAAAATTGTACAACATTTCATGAATATGCAAAGAGTTGCACTTCATTTCAAAAACCTTTATGTTAATGACTTCAAGATTAAATTTTATACTGATAAATTATTTCCATGATCTTTATATTTGTCATACCTATAATTGCTTTTATCTGGCGGACTCTCCAACTTGCCCACTTTGCATGACTGCTGACATGAGTGGGGACCACTTGCACTCCTGTATTGGACTTTTAGACGTAGCAGATGTTAATGCTGCTAATGATCATTGTAACTTTGTGTGTGTCTCTGAACTGTATTGGGCTGCCCGTGATAGACTAATGGCGGAAAAGCCAAGGTCTGGCGTAGATTAAAAAAAAAATAATAATAATAATAATTGCTTTTATCCAAGTCCAATTTTAAAGAAGTTCCTTTAGTTTAAAGTAGTATTAAGCAAATTCATAAAACAGGTTTGCATATATTATTATGTTTACATTTAGAAAATAATTCAAGGAGGTAAAACAAAGTTTGTTTTTTTTGAGAATTTAATCAAAGTTTAATTGTAAAATATTCCCTATTATTTAAAACTAGCTTAAATAATAATATTTTAAAGTAAGTATTTTTGAGATAAAACATAAGATAATCACTAAACTAAAGTTACGAATTGATTCTATTTTTAAAGAACGTTCTCAGTTCGATGTTTAAAAGTTTTATAAAGTGTGAAAATTTATAAAGTAGTTATGTTACAGTGAGATTGAGATGCTTGCACTCATATTACAATGGTTTTCGTAGTAAGTTTACTTTTAATTAAAGATTTCATTTTAAAGCCATCTACTTAGCATGTGTTATTAAAATTTTAATCAATATCTAATTTTTTTCCTAAGAATTACAGAAAATTTTAAAAGGTTTCAGTTGATAATATGGGTCTTTATGTGTGTATTTTATTAATTTTAAGATAAATAAAATAAAATAAATTATTAGTTAATTTGGTATGTAAATGATAGTAAAAGATGTAGTTTAGATGCGAAATAAGGTAACTTAATTTGACTGATAAAAAATATGACAAATATTCACTTTACCACTAAACTGTGAAACAATGAACTGACATGCGTTACTTTTTTATGTATGCGTGAATTACATAAAAGAATGTCACATTATGTCACATTTGAATTGCGACAACCGTGTTAAGAAGAAATGAAAGAACATTCAAATTTCAGACTGTCAAGTTCAAGATTTAACCTTGGTTTTTTTTCTTCTAGAACACAAAGCTGTATGTCGTGCATAGTGCATCGTACATAGAACTGTTCGAAATATTTTTCTCTGAAGTATTTTGGAAATTGAAAAAACGCTATTTAAGAAACTGAAGATTTTCCGTAGAATAATAGAAAAAAATTCTAACCTTTAAATTACTTGACAGATGAAAAAAAAACAGCTATACTGTCTTAAATTCTTATTGTTAACAAAATTTCTATTCAGAGTAAATGATATCAACACCAGTATCTAAAAATAGCCTACATCTGAATTTCTGCTTTAAATTTCCTCACGTTAAGAATTTTGGAATTACTCACATAATATTTAAGCTTATCTCTCAGAAAATCTTGCGCAAAAGCTGAATATACAAAAACTTGAATTAAACTCAAATTGAACTGAAAATTATTTAAGTTTACTCTACTTTCACAAACTAAGAGTACTAGACTACAACTTCGGATCCAATCTTTTAGCAATCATGTCCTTCTCAATGTATACAAATCCCTCTTTCATATGAATGGTAATAATACATTAGCATATGCAACCAAACATTCTATAAAAAGAACCCCAACATTAAGATGCATTAAATTCAGACAATGTTATCTGGATTTCACATACAGAATCATTAGTCTTGACAGGACAAGTAGATCGGCAGCTAGCCATAATTTCACCTCTTCAAATGATTTAACCCTATGTATGGAGTTCTATTGCGGGTTTATGTTCAAGATTCATCAATTCATCTCCAAAATTCGATGTGATATACATAATCACTGCTATCGTAATGATCATTAACAATTTACGCTTGGGATAATGGGGTGTATGAAGCACCAAGATTCGTGGTTTGAATATCTAATTTAGGCTGAATTAAGGAGAGGACAAGCATATTCAGACACAGTTGATTTTCAAGACGATTGCTTTTCGTGTTTGAAACTCTTATTTATGTATCGAAGATAAATAGTGACAGTGAAAAATGTAAGTGAATTAATATAATTTTAACTTTTTCCCTTTTGATTTTTCTGATGGTTATTGAAGGATATATTCAACAAGTTTAACCTTGGGTTTGTTTTATTAACCTGTAAATGGAGGGGTATTCGTTTATGATAGAAAGTTTAAAAATAAATACTCCAGACGTATTCTCTTTGTAGATGTACGAAGAATTTGTAAAAAATTACAGTATCAAGATTCTTTAAAAACTCTATCAATCTTTCAAAGCGGTTTTTTTTAATCTAAATAGTAAGGGAGATATAAAAAGACAAAATTTTCAAATTTTTAAAATCGACGTTTTTTCTCCCTTTACATAGTTTACTTGACTACACTTTGTTCAGCCGAATCTGACTAATCAAATATTAGTCAATTGTTTCAGATGAATTACAATGGTTTCATTTCCACAAAATTAAGACTATTTATGTTTTGAAAAAATATTTTCATAGGATTTTTCATAAGTCATTCAATAAATGATAAGCTGAAAGAAATCTTGAGAAGATATTTATAGGAGTTCCAACTTTCCTTACTTATGTCATAATTAAAGAAGAAAATCACTTTATTACTAAAGAAAAATAAATTAGTTACAACTATTTTAAATTATTTAGAAATATTTGTTGAAAACTCCTTTTTGCATAGTTTTATGCTTTCCAATGATTAATTTCCAATTAATTCTTTAAATTAAAACATATGTTTAATACAGTGTTTCCCAACGTGGGGCGCAATATGAATTTCTAGGGGGCAATTTAAAAATTTCTAACCAAATTGCCCCCCACATGGGGATTGGACCACCAGGTTTTATTAACTTTTCAAGAGGGATTTTTGTAAAAAAGAAAGGACATGGAGGCATGGAAAATTTAGTAAGGCTTTCGTGGGGTATGGACCGAAACAGGTTGGGAAACACTGGTTTAATAGGTAAATTAATGATTCAAATTAAACAACAACAATTTAAAGGTCCCATGGGAAGTAATTAACAAATCCAGGACATGAAGGAAAAAAACTTATCGAAAACCAACATCTATGGCCTGAAACTTTATGAATCGACTATTACTTTACAAATCCGAAAACCGAAACTGCCCATCAAGATAAACTCCATCATTGCATAACAAATAAAGCGAACACCGAAAACAATAGGGCGCTTTTCCCAAATTGCCAAATATCAACACCGCCTAACTGTAACTGCCCGGATAGTGGTGAAAGAAAACGACCACCTATCCAGGCCACAAGAATAGTGGGAGGTGGGATAGTGTTCAAATCGGCTATCTTATTTAGGGAAAGCCACCTCATCTGACCTTTGGTCACCTCGCTGACCCACTTCCAGGGCAGTTTATCCCCTTTCCTTCAAGGTTGCGGCCACTCACTCACTCTGTTGCAAAGCCTCTATCGCTTCTGCTGCATTGTTGGTGGCTTTTTCGAGAGGTTTTGGGAAAAGTTACATAATGTGTTACCAGGCTCGTTGTTGTCGGTTGCTTCATCTTGTTGTCGTGTGCTTATGATGTCTGGGAGATGGAAACGTGACTGGAGATAGATGCGTTTTTTATTTTTAGGCTTTCTTTTGTGAGCTTGGCAGTCGGATTTGTTTATTGAATGTTCGTGGCTAGGGAAAAATGCAGATTACTACTGATTGAATAATGCATGCTCTTTCTGGTTACAGCCTTTCTTTTTTTTACTTTTCATTGGTAAAATATCCTGCCGAGAATTATTGAAATTATAGTTCTCTCTTCTGTCAAAAGGAGATGTTTTCTTGCGGATGGGATTTATTAGCATTTCTTACCGAGAAGATATGAATAGAATCAATTTAAAACGTCATCCTTTGTTTTAATACTTATCAATCATAACCGTGCATATTTCTGGGATCCGTTCATTTGCCCGACGTTAATTTACCCGACAATTCGACTTCCTTCATTCCCCTCATATCGCATTGGCGATGATGATGATAATGTCGGGCAAACGTAAAAAAATAATGTTGAATTATAAATAATTTAACCATTTATTTTTTAAAATTGTAAAAATAATGTAATAAATTTTAATAATGGCGTTCAAAATCGGTTTCAATTAATGTCATTTGTTGTTAGTTCAAAAATGAACAGTCAAACTGAAACTATAGCATTTCAGTTATTCAAATGAATAAATTAAACTCCTTCTCCCTTTAACTTTCTTAAAATAAATACATATCAAACCGTATAAAATGACAAAATCATTTATTTTTTTCACTGGATAAAATTCATAACCAATCAAGTTAAACACAGTTTGTATTAATGATGAATAAAAATTTGTAAAGAAGGTAGAATAAATATCATGGTAGTTCTATAAGCAAGAAAAATGACAGTATGTGTTTCCCCTTGATCCAAATTCAATAAGTATAGAATAAAAAGTTTGTAAAGTTCCTACAGTTTCTTACTTTTTTAAAAAATTTTCAACTTGTATGCATACTAGTAAGTTTTAACTCTAAGTTTAAAATAACTAACCTTTAACCTCATCGAAGGTAAATAAAATGGATTCACGTCGTACAGGGACGGAATGCATTATCATATTTAAATATTCTAAAATTATCCTTATAATAATAATTTTAGAGGAGATCCATATCTATCATAAAATTATTATTCAAATAATAAATTTTCTTTCAAATTTTTCCTTTTTTTTCAGGTTACAATTATGTCATCGTTATAGTGGAATAACTGTTAAGTCATACATTCCAATTAAACGTTAAACGTAGGATAAGTTTAACAAATTACTAACTAATTTTATTAACACATTAATTAAACATTTCTATTAAACAAATACTACATGCTAAAGTAATTATAAGACAAAAGCTAACAGGTTTATTTAAACCATTCCTATTCAACACCACGCATAACTCACGATTTAATCCCAAACTTTTATTCAAAATGAAACTCGATTAACAGTCAGTCTGCATGAAAATATGCTACCCTGAATGATATAATATTATCTTCTCATCATAATGCTCACTCATCACGCCTCTCTGTAAAAAGTATTTTTATCCCAGTTGTCTGCTTTTTCATTAAAAATAATTGAAGAAAGGCTTCTCACAGGTAAATGAGGTCAAGTTGCTTCAGAATGGAACCACAAGTTTCGTTTCCTTCTCATGCTACGACGAGGCAACTTTCTTTAGAACATGACAGGTATTGCCTGAAGCCAAAAGTAGGGAAAAGGAAATATTCACAAACGATATATAAAATTGCTTCATCATTCTACCTACTAATTAAAATGCAAACTTCAACAGGAGGATTCTTTATTTGACTAGAAACGAAGATTTGTGTTTTGGTATTAACATACGAATCAAAATAATGTGTCATTCCAAATTTATTTATTAAAACTTTTGGTTACATTATTTAAGTTCGTAAATGAAATAACCCCATATCAATTAGATTTCTCTCATGAAGGATAACTTTTCTTTCACATAATGCCTTTATTAAATCTGATTAATACATTGTACACTAGCCTGTGGTCAAAACGTGGGAAATCAAATCCAAAGATTGCGCGATCGGGTCTTATCAAGAGCAATAATTATCTATTCTTAATTTTTTAACGTAATGAAATGTTTTTCCTTAATTGAAGGGGAAAGAAAAAATGGTCGTTTCCTAGTGTTCGGCAACTAGTGGTCAAAAAATAGTTAACTACCAACTACTAACTTGTCTGGGAAAATCTAGTTGCAACTAGTAGTTAACTATTTTTTCCTGGGACTAGTTACAACTAGTAGTTAACTGTTTCCCAAAGTAGTTAACTACTAGTTACCTAGTCTATTTAATTTCATAACCTATTTTTTGCCCAAATTCTAATACATCTTTCTTATCTATATCACAAAAAACGCTCAAAAGGGGCCTTTAATTCTGGTTATGGTATTTTGAGTACTCTACTATCTTAATTAAATTTGTTACAGTACAATTTTTTTTCTATACTTCTATAAAAATTTTAATAAGAATTTTTTTTGAAAGTAGTTGAAATTTTGAAAGTAGTTTCAACTAGTAGTTATTAAAAAAAGTAGTTCAACTAATAGTTGAACTAGTTTAAACCAAAAGTAGTTAAACTACTAGTTGATCAGTAGTTAACTACTAGTTGCAACTAGTTCTAGTTAACTAGTGCCGAACATTATCGTTTCCCAAACGATGGAAATAATCCGAAATCCGGCAACAACGGTGCAGGGCAATTACCATTTTTCTAAGAAAATATTTTTACAGTGCATATAAAAATAAATAAAATATCTATTCTGAGTAACTAACCATCTGATGCTTAAATTTAGATTAATCGAAAGAAATAATTATATGTGGATCATGAATATTCATCTAATTATTTCAAAAAAATGTATGAATTGTAATGAAAATTTCCATTAGTGTCCTGTAGAGATAGTTTGAGAACTTTCTTCTCGTGTCTATTAACCATTTGTCGGCTCATTAAAATTCTAGTGTCCTTCCCCTCTCTAATGTCTGCTTTCGCAATTCAAGTGCAACGAATGCAACTCTAGGCGAATAGCTTCACGGTAACTGAACTAAATCATGGCCACTGTGTTGCTCGTATCGAAAATTTGCATGGGATGGACTCTCTCTTTTTAAAGACTCCTGGTTAATATTAAAGGAAAATAACATTTGGTGGCATAAGTTCAAATTTGTTTTTAGGGCAAAAATACATGACCCAGGGAAAAGTATTTTCTTCAGAAACTTTTTTTAAGTAATCCAATAAGAAAGGCAAAAAGGTTGTTTTTAAAATCTCAAATCAGGTATTAAATGTTGTTTAACACGTTTCCTGGTCAATGTTGAAGTAAAATAACATTTTGGGGCATAAGTTCAAATTGGTTTGACTAGATTCAAGATTTTTTTGTATTTACGGTTAAGTCGCTCACCTCTTATTCGTTCATAGCAAAATATTTGATACATTCTTCCTTAGATTTTATTTAGATCCCTTTTCTTGCGCGTTTATATAATTTGCCCTACATCTTGGATAAAATTTAGCCAACTATTCAAGCTATACACGACGCATAAAATTATTAAATTAAACAATTTCTATCTTTTATAAATTTTGAACAAATTTCGACTTTTTTACCTCTACCCCTACCCTATCTATCAAAAGCTCGAATTAATATCAAATAAAGTAAAGATAAGTAAGAAATTTAACAACGAATTTTTCTTTGACCTCTTGACATCAATATTTTTTTCTGAAGCAGAAGGTATTCAACTTCTATCCTGACCTGTAATACCAAGGTCCTCTTATTTGAATATTTTCAAGGGAGTTCAAATTGGGCGTTTGTAAGTGAAAGTCTTTCTAATCTATTTTGGGTGGAACAGATTCTACGTCTTCTAGTACAAGGTTATAATTGATTGGGAAAAATTCAAGACAGGAGGTATTTCCTTCAGAATCATAAAAGAGGATGAATAAATAAATAAATATGCTAATTCATTGGTTGAGGGGTCATTGGCCAAAACCTGTTTTTAGTGTGAAATTCTAATATCTTGAAACTTATTCTGCTTGAGAGGATGAAGCAGAATGTCGGATAACAAGATAAAGGAGGTGGTTAAAAAATCTTATTAATGCTAAAAATGTTTTTAACGTCGAATGCCCTTATGATCATTTTCATTTAAATGCAGCTGAACTGTTTAGTTAAGCTGCATAGTATTAAAGTGATAATTTAATCCCGATTTCCTTTAAAAATGGAACTTATTTACTTAAAAAGTATCTTATGAACTCTACGTGATTGGGGATACAAACAAGCCAGTTTTAATAAAAATTTTAGTTTTAATCCCCACAAAGTAAATATTAATTTTAAGCTTTTTAAATGAAGCGTTTTTAATAACGTAATAAACTACAGGTTTTTTTTAATTCTTAAGTGCTTTTGTATTTTTGAAAAGATATTTTTAAAGTTCCAATTTTTATTTATTTATTTATCACATAAAAAACAAACGACAAATACAAAAGTTTATAATCACCTGGGATCTAATTTTCCACTACGTCTAAATTTTACAAGACTAAAGTAGGAAAAAAAACATCGCTCAGAAATATTTTTGTTTGTAACTCGCCATCCCTGTTGTGACTTTGGATCACCTGTCAACATAATTGCCGAATGACCACAAATCAATTTCACAATGTAAAAACCGACTTCTTTTTATTAAGCAACGTATCTTGTGAAATACAAAAAAAACCCCACTGTGGTCTATCATTTCATCTTTCTCCTCAGTGAAACTAAACTAATGAAACCCTCAAAACAAACCTTTCCCAATTATTATTTTTGTTCGTGCGACTGTTACGTTATTGAAACGGTGATCACTGAGCCGCAGAAAGTGGGATCTTGAAACAAGTCTTCTATTGTCGTTTGGTTCTATGACCTCCTTTCTTGTAGGTTTTCCGTTCACTCGGTGAGTGACACTGGGTGACAAAAGCATCTCACTTCCCTAAGGAAGCGCTTCCTTTTCAGTTAGATTCACCAAGATAACACTAATGAACGAAACAAATAAAACAAAGATAGATAAAAACTCAAGAATTATTTAAGTTTCTTACCCAATATACTGTCGGTTTCCTTTTAAATAATTTTTATTCGTAATTTTCACTTTATTTACATTGCTTTCTGGCTTTCTATAAAGGGGAAGGTTTTATTTACTAGGGATTTTTTTTTGTTTTTCCTGTTTTGCATCCTTTCTTCTCTATTATTCTCCAACTTTCCCTTTCTCAATAACATTTTCCTTCTCTTATTTACTTGAATTTTAATTTAATTCTTTAGTTATCCAGGATAAGGGATTTAGAGATAGGACCAGGATAAGAGATTGAAAAAAGAGAGTAGTGAAAAAAAACGATGTTTGAGTGCGATGTCACGAAGTTTGATTGTGTCACACCATGTAGGACCCTCCTCCCTCTAAAAGTGTGACGTAATTTGTGAAGACCCCTTAACAGTTAACAACCCCTTTTGCGGTTTTACAACCATATTCACAGCCATCAGAGTCAGTGTTAACCAACATTTAAAGAAAGGAAAATTAGCTTTTCGCTGACTCTGATTGGTGGAATCCTTCTTTGATCTAGGATTTAACACTGACGCTGATGGCTATGAATATGGCCGTTAGTGTTTTATAAGATTTATATGTTGTTGTTACTAATGGCACTTGGAAGATTAAAGCACCATCAAAAAATGAGGATTTTTATTGTTGTATTAGGGAAGTTAAACTCTTAACAACCCGCTAACACAACCCCCTAGGACTGGTGTTACTTAGTTCTGACAGTTTTAAGTTTTTAATCTTTTATAAGATTTATATGCTGGTGTTACTTCTGCCATTTGGAAGACCCAAGTTCCATCCACGAATGTGGATTTTTATTATAGTGTAAAGGGGGGGTTAGGGGGTCATTCACTAGTTTCATTACACAACACAAAGTATACTAGCTTGTTCTTGGCTTTGGTATGGTGTGGCGGTCTATGCTATTTAGTCGTGTTCAAACAAACAGCATTACAAGAACTAAACTCCAACCTTTCATTTTCAGAGCTGGAAGCGGTTCCGCGCTGCAGCTCTGACCACCTGCCGCTACATCGGCATGGGGATGGCCCACATGAGCCCTGCCACGGTCTACGCCTCCCCCGACTACCACGTCGACCCCAAGACCTGGAACAGATCCTTCAACAACAGCTACAACAACCCCAGAGTGCAGCCACAAACGCCCCACTGGTCCAGCAACCTGATGTACGCGGGCTGGTAAAGCCCACCAACCAAACATTCAGTGCTGTGTTTAACGGATGTCACTAAATATTTCATTGTTTTATTGGTCATTTTTACAAGATTTCTATATATTTTTATTCCATCCATGCCTTAAACCTGGGCTTGGATTGATTTATCACATAAACTGATTTTACTACAGAAAAATACAGCTGTGTGTTTCGAAGTGATCCTTAATGCCACTGGAACTTGATTTACAAAGCATTTAAGTCCAAACTTCGGCTATAGCGTTTGCAATAAGATTGAAAATGCAGCGAAACTTTTCGTTCAGAAATAATGTGGTCTTCGAAACAAGCTAACAATTTTCTGATTCTACAATTAGTTACTAAATACACATTGGATTCAGTAGAATTTAAATGGTTTTAAATGTATGTATTTACTTGAAAATTATTGTGTATTTACAGCTACTAATTTTTTTTCAAATACGTTCTTGTTATAGAGTCACTGTTTAACTGGTCATTTATTTGAGAATTGTTTTAAAGCTTTGAGTTTTCACCCGTAAAATCTAAGGTAGAAGCAAAGTTCTTTTAAATAGAAAAACATGTGAACTAATTCAATGTCTCCTATAAAGAATTTATAGAAGCCATTGTCGTATACTAATTGAAAAGGATTTAATTTATGGATTTTAAAAAAATCATCTGTTTTGCTAAGTTGGTCCAATGGAGGTAAAGATCAATAAAAAGTAAGCGATTCGAAATTAAAGATTTTACTGAAATAATTGATGCACTGTTTCATTAAAATCAAAATTTTTGAAAGTATTTATTTTATTTGTACTTTGGGAATTTAATTGCCCCTTTTCTAGAATCGTTTACATTGACCGTAATTATTTATTTCATTTCATTTTGTATTCTTTAGAGAGTAGATACCCCATTTATTCGGAAATGTTTTTGTGGTATTTGAGAATATTTTCATTTCATGATTTGTAATCAAATGAACTTAATGGTTGTTGGTTGTACTCTAGTTAAATTGCATTAACGATTAACCTGAGTTGTATTTTGATTAGTAGAGCGGAAAGAAAATTGCGATGATGAAAATAATATGTTTTTGGTGATTGTTCGTTCTTTTACTGTTAAATGAAAGTAAGTTAAATGAAAATGATAAAAAGAGGAGAAAGTGAAATGAACAGTAGAGCGTTCTTTGAACAAAACGAACTTTCTATTTTATACGTGAGTGGTCGTACTAAAAGGTCATGCCAATTGCTACGAGCATGATTTCGTGTTGATTCTTTGTAAAATGTGATCTGCACTTTCATTTACACTGTGTCATCGAATTGTATATTTTGTTTTATCTCATGTACATAACATTTTCGGTTTTAATAAAAATATTCTTTTTGAAGAACTATTTTTCTCTGTATCTTTAATATCTACCAAAACATTTCTTTTGAGCGTATAGTACTAATCTGTAAAAAAATCAACCCTTGTAAAACTATGGATAATGTGGATATAATTTTTTCTATAACTCAAAACAACTAAAAAAATACTATAATTTAACTTCCCCCCCTTTGTTATTAAATTAACGGTAAAACATTTTAATCCCCAATATCCCATTAATTGTTTTCTAAATTGTTCATTTTATTTTCTCATTTAGCATTAAACCATCTCCTATACAATTAGCCTTAATGCAGTACCTTCATACTTCAATATCTCAAACTCTCCATAGAAAGACGTTCAATAATAGATAAAATTTTCCCAAAGAACTACATCTACCATTTACGACGAATTTCATGAACACACCACTATTAATTGAATTAAAAAAATAATTATACAAATGATGAAATATCTATTCAAATGGTAAACAAAATGAATTTCAGATTACTGAATGAATTCAAAAATTAAAATTATATTTTTCTCGTCTTAAAATTTTATTACATCGATAATAGTCCTTTCAAATCAGGTATGAATAGAAATCAATTACATTAAAGTAATTCAATTTAAGTTAACCTCTTATAAGTTGTTTTATAGTACCTACTATTCAAAGTATTGACTAAAAAATCTAATTGACTAAATTAAAATTGTGATAAACAACCAAAAAATATGTAGCAGTTGATGATTGGAAAATTTTTTTTTACAATGAAGTTGTGGGAATTATCTGCCAATCCGGATTCCCAGTATAAAATTTTTTAAATTAATGTATCACCTTTTTAAAACTCCTTTTTACTACATTAGAATTTTCCGTAATCCTCCGAAGATTTAGAAGAACTGATAAGAATTTTACCGCTATAAGAGAACATTTACTACTTGCTTTAAGTTTGTCTTGCTTTATCATGGTTCCTCTCATTTCTTCCGAGTTTGGTTCATTGTACCTATACAATCTAAACTGATTTTAGAACGGGGTATCAGCATCATAAATAAGTTGTAATACCTCTTGTGGGAATCGCTTTTTATATTGTCTTGTCACTTGCCACCTGCGCGTGATTCAATCCTGAGCTCTCGTAAATTTCGAGCCTTAAAAAGGTTGTTAACCACAAGTTAAAATGATTTTGATGATTGAGTAAGTTATTATAGGTTCTTTTTACTAAGACATATTTTATTAGTTTATCAAATCACCCTTAAAAAATTATGTATAGGAATGGGTACAAGTATAAGGATATCCGTTTTATAAACATATCCAGCTTTATACTAAAAATCTTTTTTTTTTCAATGTTCTGTTCATATCGAGTGATTACGCAAAAGGGATAAGATGGAAATAAATGTCACAAATCGACATAAACTGAACATTGAAGAAGAAACAGATAAATAAATAAATAAATAAAATAAAAACAATATAAATTAAATAGAAAGACCATCTTCAAAGATATTTTATTGTATAAAAATCTCGTTCTCATCAAAAGTAGAAATTCATGAAAGGGTGACTTTCAACACCACCTCATGACATAAAAAAATTAAATTCCTATCCACTTTATTTTGTGAACTGAACGCATAACTCGTACATTTCGTCGAGTGAGCTAAACTTCGATTCAAATGTGTAATCAGAGCGTTTATGAGAACAATCTATTTTTAACGCTACAAAAAAGTATTTAGGAACTATGAATGAATTTGTATAAAAATGACATGATAGAAAATTGTATGAAAATGACATGATAGAAAATTGTATGAAAATACTTAACTTACTTTTTAAAATTTTCATATGAATTCTTACATTGGAGTTAGTACATATATATATATATATGTTACGGGCAATGTGATAAATCCGGGCATTATTAATAATGATAAATTCAGTGGAATTTATGAATGAAATTTATCACTTTGCCCGCCTCCACTTCGGGCATTATTAATAATGCCCGATTAATCACTTTGCCCATAGCATATATATTAGGGTGGCCCTTATTATAATGGAGAAAATTTTTTTTCAATATTTTTTTGCGCACCCCCCTCAATTTTTTTCCTTTTACCATGAAATGAAAGTGTGCAAAAGGATTTTCCGATATTTTAATATTAACCCGTGCCGCACGGCGGTTGAAGTTTGAATCCCATAGCGCGCTACAGTAATTGTGGCTTTCTGTGGGAATAGCTTCTCCGCTCGCTTCCTGAACCTCAGAATGACAATTGATTTTAATAATTTCAGCATTATTAAGGTTAAGAAAGATGAAAATGCTACCTAAGAATATTATTAGTAGATAAAAGTAGTAAATTTAACAAAAAAGTATTTCTTGAAAATAAATTGTAAAAACGCTCAATAAAATTATTTCACATAGCATACAATAATTTTAAAAATTCCGTTTAATATTTTATACACATTTTCAATATAAAACATTCTTGTACTATCTATAACATTTATTAAAATCTATGTAACATAACATAAAAAAGAAATGAATAACTTATTCACTTTTAGGACCAATTATTCAAATTTACACTAAACATTATAATTTTTGCAATCGGGGTATTGTTTTCTATGATCTTCGACACATTGCAGAAGGCACTTTCTCTGCTACTCATCTATTGTGAGAAGTCCATTAAAATCTCGAATTAGTTTTACACCCCTTTCAGCTGTGTCATTGACAGCATTCAAATTTTGAAATGTCTCTGGTATTTAGGTATGAAAAGTCATAATTCTGGATTGGTGTTAAAGAAACTAATATCAACGTTCAATCTCTTAATAAAATTCAAGCTTTTTTGGGAAATAAAGTCCTAAATTTTTTCCTGAAAAATAAGGAATCAATCCGAAATAAGGTATAGTAAAAATTTTATATGTGAATAAATATTCCTAAGATAATCAAAAATCATATTTATACTTAAGTTAAAAATAATTTGTTATAAAATGAGGTAAATTCTATTAAGATATTTTAAATAAACTGAAGCGGGCAACTTCATTAAGATAAAATGAAAGATGCATTTTCTTGCAGTATTAAGACGTTAAGAGTATCACGTTTGAAATTCTCGATTATGCTCTTTTTTGATTTCGCATCAACGTTTTCAGTAAAAATGGATAGAATGCATATTCTTCATTAAGGTACCACAAATGATTGACAAATTTCGTTACATCAACCAAAGAAATATATTTGTAAATGGTCTTATATTTCTTTAAAGCCTGTAAGAGAAATTTAAATCTTTTAACACCGGCCGATGGGGACTTTCTATCCATTCTATCACATAGATCATCACAAGAAATAAACAATTGTTTTTTTAAACTTTTAAATCCTGTTCCTTTGAAGCCAAACGATTTCTAAACATGAATGACTAAGGATTTTGCCCATTTAAAAGTATATTTTCAGTCTTGTGTCTGGCGCAATATGTCCTGCTATGGACCTCCATGACCTTTCCCCATAAAATAAAGTGAACCAACCAATCTAAACTTGAATATTTTCATGGAATAAGTGGCTTATTTAGCCATCTATCTGGCATGATGCAGAGCTCCTAGTGGTCTAATTTTAAAAGATGCTTTTGAATTTCCCCATAAAAATTAATCACAATTCAATTATCTCCTTATAATCGTGTTTTCAGTTCTTTTATGGCATTAACAAAATAATATGTATTCACAATATGTATTATCAAACTTTCATCTTTGATTGATATTTCCATCAAATATTTTTCACCGTCTTCCTTATTGATATCATTCCATCTTTCCCTAATTTTTTAAAGAAGATCACATCTGGACTTATTTTAATTTGGTCAGTTCTTGCTCAAACACACTTCTTAATATCAATTAGTATATGTGGTGGCAACATGTTAAATGTACAAGCTCTCGGTCCGCATAGTGTTCTAAAAGATTAACAGCACCATTAACCCATCCAGTGTGAGAACTGGTGATGGTGTCTGAACAGAGAATTTTTCTAACTTTAAATGATGGTAAAATTATCAATTTTTACCATGTTTCCATGTATTTTAATGAACTATCTTCATCACACATGCTTATTTTGTGTCTCCTATTTCATCTTTTCGTCATACTGATCTAGAGGAAGCGAGCGGAGAAGCTATAGTTACTATGGCGCGCTATGGGATTCAAACTTCAACCGCCGTGCGGCACGGGTTAATATTAAATTATCGGAAAATCCTTTTGCACACTTTCATTTCATGGTAAAAGGAAAAAAATTAAGGGGGGTGCCCAAAAAAATTCCGACTTTGAAAAATAAGGGCCCCCCTAATATATATATGCACAACGTATTCCAGTTCTCTTAACGTTTCTCATTAAATGTGTTAAAATAAAAACTTCATTTTTTAAACTGCCTTGATATAAAAGTATCTTAATTATTAAGTTAATAAATTTGGAAACATTTTTGACTCAAAAAAAATTAATTACATTTTTTTCTTCAAAGGGTTTTCTTTACAGATAAATCAATAAGGACGAGCGCGCACGGGCGACTTTTGTCACGGTGACAAAGACAAAAACAACGTTGCTAAGGCTGTTGTTAGGGGCGGGAAATAGAAGCATCCAATAGAAGCATTCGCATATGCCATCACTGGAGGATAAAAACAACGTTGCTAAGGCCGTTGTTAGGTAAAGTCATGTGATTGAAAATGCTCTATTGTTTTCTAGTGATATTTTTGATACTAGTAATCCTGGTCGCCGTGACTTTAGTCACTCGTGCGCGCCCAGCCTAATGCTTGTTATTTTGTCCTCTGAAGTGATATTTGCTCTATTATAGTCATTGTTTAGTTATGCTAATAAAGAATTATAAACTTATAGAACAGAAGAGAAGGGCATAAAAATCTAAACTATAAATAAGAATTCTTAAGGTCGTGATTCCAGATTTCAAGATTGTTTTATGGTCTAATCTTTTAAATATTTTATGAAATTTTAATTGAATTTTGCTGAATAATTAAAATTAATATTCCAAAATAATCAAGTTTTAAGCTTTTTTTAATAATTTTACAAAGATAAAATTTAGAAAAGTATTAAACGTTAAAACAAAAATTTCTTAAAATATTTTACTGTCTGCTTGACACTTATTACTGCTTACTACTGCCTTTTATCAGGTAGCAGTTCATCTATAATAGGTTGGTTTGTAAGGAAGGAAAAATTGGAAACTTTTTTTGACAGTCCTTGGAAGGATCCAAAAGGATTAAAAATTACATATATTTTATATTTCCATTTAAGGATATCTGCTATGGTTCCATAAAATAATTTTATCTTATTGAAATTTTTTTCAAGAAAGTATTAAATGTCATTTATTTAGAAAGATGTGTTTATTAGAAAAACGTAAATAATTTTTTTATTCCCTAGTGCACATGGCTTCTCAGCAACACACGGTATGTTTTAAAAAATAATTATCGTGCTGCCATCTGCAAACACCTTGCAATACTCGTTAAATTACTGTAAAGTTCCGTGCTGCCATCTACACATCTGAAGTATACAGTTTCAGAATTCTCTCAAATTATGTACGAAATATACAATTTAATAGGAAAATAATAGTGGATTTAATTTCTCCAAATTTTATTACTTACTTAAAAATGTTTTTAAAAATACTTTTTTTTTAATTTTATTTAATTATTTTTTCCGAAAATTAAAATAAAGAAGTAAACAACTTTTATTTTTATTAATTTCTTTGAATAATTTTGTTTTACATAGAGGGGGAGGGAAGAGTTCAGGCAATTGAAAATTGTATGACTTATTGTAAGGCAGTACCTCTAACGCAGTGGTTCTCAAACAATGATCCGCGGACAGTCGGACCGTATGAGAACATCAAAACGAGTTTGCTGAATGGTAAGAGTTATTTATTGGTTAATAATATCAATGCTGATAAAAATTAGCAATGAAATTTATAAGGATATAATAATAATTTATAATAATAATAATAATTTATTTTCCATAATGTACAGAGTGAAATTTACAAAAATATTAAACAAAGAAAGAATACATTATGGATAAACCACCACTTTAGCAGTCTGCTGTGATGTGGTGGTGGTGGCAACATGTGAGGAAAAAAACAATAATACAAAACAAACTTGGCAATTATTCCTACAGAACTATACACAACAAATTGTACGTACATAAAGAATAAAAATATAAGACTCTATAAAACAAATAATCAGAACGCTCTGAAACAACTGACAATCAAATACTATGGTAGAATGTCCAAATGAAGAAAACACTGTCAACCAAAAAATGTCTCCACATCATTGTTTAATAAAAGCCATGCCTTCAGGTTACGAACAAAAGAAGAAAACGTTACCGAGGAGGAAACAGAAATGGGTAAAAAATTGAACAATTTTGGAGCCGAAAATGTAAAAAAACGCTTCTAAGCCTCGATTCTAGGAAAGGGAATTAGTCCAGTAACTTTATACATCACAGTATGAGTCAAATCCGGTAGTTCTGATTTTTTGCAGACTTGTTTATGATGTTGGCCTAATGAATAATCCAAGTTTGTGACCTCGAGCGCCGAACGCAACTTTGTCAAAAATCGAAAAAACCATGAAAAAATCGTTCTTTTTTCAAATTTTGACGATTATAACCCTAAAGGACTAGTTTTTGAAAAAACTTTCTATGGACATTTTTAAAGTAGACTAAATTTGCTACAAAATGCACTGCTCAACTTTTATTTTATGAAGAGTGGTTTGGACGCTAGAGCGCGCTGAAAAACAGCGATTTTTTGGCCTTTCTGCAAAAAAATGAAAAAACGCGCGCTTCTACCCTCTACAAAATAAAAATATTCACGTTATCAACACAAATTTCATGCCACGTGAAAGAGAATTTAATTGTCTATAAATAACTTACCTTATATTATTATTTTTTGAGAATGGGGGAGGGAGCGAAGCAAAGATCGGAAATAAAACTTTCGCGCCTTACAGCCAAAACGAGCTCTCGCAGTTGTTAATTTCCAATATGCGCTTTAATTCCGGTATATTACCAATAAAATTGGTTGTTTTGGGTGAATTGTTGACTAAGCATGTTTAAAAAATAATTTTTTAAATTTATTTATGAAGTATTAGGTATTTTAGGCGAAAATTCAATATTTTTTAAAAATTCATATATTAAATTATGGGAATTTTTTAATGAACGAATTTATAGTTTTTTTGCATTGCTGAATCCGAATTTCAAGTTTATTTTCATTTAAAAAGTCACCTTCACATCAAAAAATGCCAAAAATCTCAAATTTTCGCTCTTTTGTTCAGTTTTCACCGATTTTCCCTGAAAATATTAGTTTCTCAAAAAATAGCAGTACACCAAATTAAAGTACGTAAAATTTCCTATAAGGTGCACTGATTCATTTTTATTTTGCAAGGAGCAGTATACGCTTTAGAGCGTTTTGAATAGCAGCGATTTTTCTGCATTCTACAAAAAAAGTGAAGAGCGCTTGCTTTACCCCACTACAGCTCTAAATATATACACGTAACAGACAAATATTTTATACCATATGAAAGTACATTTAATTTCCTACAAAATGCACTCCTCAACTTTCATTTTATAATGAGAGGTATTGACGCTAGAGCGCGCTGAATTACAGCTGTTTCTTGACTTTACACAGAAATATGAAAATCATTTTTCTTCAGAACGCTCTAAAGCGTACACCGCTCCCTGCAAAATAAAAACGAACCAGTGCATCTTATAGGAAATTTTACGTACTTTAATTTGATGTACTGCTATTTTTCGAAAAACCAATATTTTGTGAGAAAATCGGTGAAAAACCGAATAAAAGAGCGAAAATTTGAGATTTTTTGCATTTTTTGATGTGAAGGTAACTTTTTAATTGAAAATAAACTTGAAATTTGGATTCAGCAATGCAAAAAAAACATAAATTTGTTCATTAAAAAAATCCCATAATTTAATATATGAATTTCTAAAAAATATTTAATTTTCGCCTAAAATACCTAATACTTCATAAATAAATTTAAAAAATTATTTTTTTAAACATGCTTAGTCCACAATTCACCCAAAACAACCAATTTTATTGGTAATATACCGGAATTAAAGCGCAGATTGGAAATTAACAACTGCGAGAGCTCGTTTTGGCTGTAAGGCGCGAAAGTTTTATTTCCGATCTTTGCTTCGCTCCCTCCCCCATTCTCAAAAAATAATAATGTAAGTTAAGTTATTTATAGACAATTAAATTCTCTTTCACGTGGCATAAAATTTGTGTTGATAACGTGAATATTTTTCATTTTGTAGAGGGTAGAAGCGCGCGTTTTTCATTTTTTTTGCGGAAAGGCCAAAAAATCGCTGTTTTTCAGCGCGCTCTAGCGTCCAAACCACTCTTCATAAAATAAAAGTTGAGCAGTGCATTTTGTTGCAAATTTAGTCTACTTTAAAAATGTCTATAGAAAGTTTTTTCAAAAACTAGTCCTTTAGGGTTATAATCGCCAAAATTTGAAAAAAGAACGATTTTTTCGCGGTTTTTTCGATTTTTGACAAAGTTGCGTTCGGTGCTCGAGGTCACAAACTTGGATTATTCATTAGGCCAACATCATAAACAAGTCTGCAAAAAATCAGAACTACCGGATTTGACGCATACTACCCCATACTATCAGGCGACAAAGTTACTGGACTAAATAGCAACACGGTTCAATTTTCTTAATCTTTCTGAAAAAACATTTAAATTACCTTGTAAATGCCCTCCTCTTTGAAAACAAATTCGTAGAACGCGATATATATATATAAATTTCTAAGAGGAAGAATTCTTAAGGACATATATAAAGGAAAAGATTACAGTCACCCATGGTTTTATTCCAGGCCTTTCCACTACTACGGTTCAAATCAAATACCATCTTAAGTTAAAATGAACTGCAAAATTTTTATAGAACTGTTTAGAGACAGTTGCAGACAGAGCTAAAAAAAATTATTTGTTGTGAAGATAATTTATACTTATAGGTATAAATACTCTTACAGATATCTTCACAGGGGGGGGAGTTATTTCCAACCCCTATTTCGAGACTAAATTCCACTTTTATCAAACACATTTTCTTTTTCAGCACCTTCTCTTTATCCCAGTCTTCTTCTCTATAACAATTTAATCCCCTAAATTTCACTCAGATTTAAAAATCAAAACATCTCTTCATCCAATTCATCCCGTCAATTCTCTCATCCATTTCATCTCTCACTTGATCTCTCGTCTTCATACTTCTCATCCTCTTGATTATCTTTCATAGCTTTAGCATCTTTTTCATCATCTTGTCCTCATCATTTCTTTCACTCTCTTGATATTTCTCATCCTTTCAATCCTCTCATCATTTTCATCTTTAGCATCCTCTTCATCTCTTATCAATTTTATATTTTTCCCTCTCAGCCTCCCCATTCCTTTCATCTACTTGATCATCTGTCCTCATCATTCCTTTCACGCTCTTCTCAACCCTTTCATCCTTTACAAATCCTCTATCCTATCAATAAGTTATCATTATTAAATTATAAATAAATGAAAAAACTTATTTTTCGTTTTCTAGTTTTTTACCACCACATTATGACAAGTTTATTGTAAAAAGGGCGCCGTATTAAAAAGTTCCTAAAATGCTGCTTTGCTGTTTATGCTTCTAACATTTAATACAATCCATTTTACTTACCCTATTATTACATAATGAAAGTAATAATCTAACCCTTAGAAATACCCCATAGCACATGTCCGTTTTTCTCTGATTATGATATGAATCCAAAAGGTTTCTAAAAAATTAATAATGCAATAATTGTAATTGTATAGAAACAATATACTATTTTCTACTTTTCTTGCTTACATTGCAATATTTATTAAACTGAAGATCCGCGAAATATTTGCCAACTCTAAAAAAATATAAAATGAAACGCAGCGATTCAAACTCGTACTCTTGTCACTCCATCATCATTTCTTTTCACCCTGGAAACGCTGTTCCCTTAATGTTACATTAGAACGAAGAAAATGGTCTTTCTACCGCTACTAGGAAACGTAATTCGATTATGAAAATCGAGTTTAAAGTGCTTTTAGTCTCGGTCTCCATCACTTTGTGGGGGTGGGCCCAATCGGAACGCCCTCTGACGGACTTCACCCCACTCTTTGTTCTTTGAGACATTGTCAAAATATGGAACCTTGCGAAATAAAATCGAAGCTCATTTTTGAAGAGGGGAACTTATTTAGGACTGAAAAATAAATGAAAGACGGTTTGTAAAATAAATTGCTTCATAGAGGAAACTGGTTATTTTAAAAATACGGCTTTCTTTATATGGCACCCATGAGTGAATTTTACTTTCTTCCTTAAGAATTTGAATCTTTCAGTATATCGCTAATATTCTTCTCAAAAGTCTTATAAAATAACTGTATTTGTGTACGTCTACGAGAGTAAAAGTCAGTTTTTACGATTTATTAGAACATTTTAGAATAAATTTTGTTCACGTAATCGTTTTCTATAAATATAGGAATGAAAAGAAAATGAAGATGAAAACCGAGGGTTACTAAAATGGTTGATATTCACAAGTCGGACTCTTTACAATGCTAGACATTATTCTTTCGTAGCAGCTTGTAGCCTTTTTGGCATGCTAAAATTAAAAAATTTCCTGGGGCTCCCCCGACTCCTTTCTTGTTTCTTGGTAAAAATGAGTTGAAAAGCAATTTTTAGTGAAATCTCTAAACGCTTTCTGGAGGTGAAGCCACTGACACCCAATGTTTAGTAAAACTCACTCAGTACTAAAAGACATAGTAGGGTTTAGAATACGCAATTAAATTTTATCTTTTAAAGTTTTGCGTGCATGTAAGTTAAACCCTTGTAAAAACTAAATTATATTTTTTATTCGTGGTCTAAATTATTATAAAAACCATCACATAAATACCAAAAAGGAACCAAGATTCATGAAAATCGTTTTGAGAATTACGTGCCAAGAAAGTAATATCGCTGTTTTCTGGAATACTATTTCTTTTTCGCTCAGATAGGTTTCATTTATTAGAGTTTTTTTATGTTTATTAGAATGTCGCGTGACTACTTCCAAGGAAGTTGTTTCCTTGCAAGCGTTTTAGGATGCAGTTAATGAAATATAAGTTGTGTTATTTTATTTTTGCACCCACACATTTGGGGAATGAGTAATTTCAGAATAGGGTTGGTATATTTTATATTTTGAAAATATAAACTTTTTTCTCTTAGAGGTAATTATTGATGAAAGAAAATTTATTTGCAAGTTATTTACATAAATTACTATTATTACTATTTTGTAAGCAAAATGAGAAAGAAAAGCTGAGTTTAACAATTGATTTTAACGCAATTAGGTTAACCTATTTCTTTAAAGGAGATTGCATAGCTTGTTCTTGACAACTTTTCCAGCATTTAAATTTCTACAGCTTATAAACATCTGAATTCTTCAATAAACTTTGGAAAGCAAGGGTGTTTACGGAGTTTCTTTAGACTGTGTTTTCCGTAAAACTGTAGGTACTTGTAAAAAAAATTATAAGTGTTATCGTAAAAGAAATTTTAAAAATTTCGATCAGTATACCCAGTGTGTGATATGGTATCATAAATTCTATTCTAATAGCAATCAACCCATAAGAAAGAAAATTAAAATTTTTACGCAATAGTAACTCATATAGAGTATATTGATTCTCAATGATAATTATTCTGTAATTAGTGTTATTCACTAAAATAAAAAGTACACTATCAAACACGGTAATTTTTCAATCCGTGAAAGGCGAAATTATTCTTTTTGGTAAGAGTTGTTTCCACCAAATATCTTCCCTTCCAAGTTTTTTAAAAATTATTTGATATTTTTCACCAAAATATCACTCCACTAAATATTTCAATTCTCCCAGTTTTCAAACATTCCATCAATCATCCGGTCAGAAAAAAATAAATAAATTCCTCCCGCGAACTTCAGCACATAATATCTCACTCCGAAATCAAATTTATCTTCCCCACAAGGCGTCCATTAATTCCAAACGATGGGTTCCCTCACAACAAAATAATAAAAGTACCATCCGCTTGTTCTCAAGCCAATC
The DNA here is from genome assembly GCA_963680715.1 of Tetragnatha montana. NCBI lineage: Eukaryota > Metazoa > Arthropoda > Arachnida > Araneae > Tetragnathidae > Tetragnatha > Tetragnatha montana. The sequence continues at coordinate 36,565,950 of OY796685.1, forward strand.
ACTTTTTAGCCATTAACTTTTAATTTCTCTATCTAATGACACGGTAACGATGCAGCTTTCAGCCAAGATATTACTCATTCGATGAGGTCAATACTCTCCAGATCTTGCCCCGAGAACACCTTTTACCTGACAATCGTGTCCGTCGATTGTACCTGAAGGACCGCATATTAGAATACCGCGAATTATTAACTACTTACTACGAGAGACACATTTTTGGAACGGTATTCCAGTGAGTCATTCATTCGGCCGTGTGTAATTTCCGCTACCTAGACGGCGCTGCGGACGATACCTCAGCTGATAACGCAGTGAGTGCCATAAATTGGCGAAGATCGCTCGTTTGGCACGATAATCTATTTCTAGGGAAAGTGAAAGGAAGCATGTCATTCGGAAAGATAAAATCGTACTTAGAAAAAGCGTTTAGGTTTTCTATTATTTTTTTACGAATTCATAATTTATTTTTCAGAATAAAATAATTTCAAAGCAATTGAACTTTTGTTTTTGGTTCACGATTCAAGTAAAAATTGAAATTAATTAGTTCACTTGTATTTTTTTCCTCGGAAAGGTTGTAGAATTTTGTCTCTGAGGTGTATCTAATAATGAATATCCATCAATGAAGCAATTTTACTATCGCTGACTCAGTTTTCACAACAAGAACTAAACTAAAACTTTTCTACTCCTTTTCTAAACTTTTGAAGTTTAGAGTTAGTAATTAAAATGAAATTGCAACGAGAACTGATTGGAATATGTGGATGGGGGAATTTGAAAGGTATTTAGTAAATTTATTGAATATATGTAAAAATGTCCATATTTTTATTGTGTGAGACTATATTTTTAAAGACTATAAATAAATCAAAGAAATTTAGCAAGATATTTCATATTTTAAACTGTTTGTGTATCTAAACTAACACAATTTTTGAAACGAAGGGTCCTTTAAATAAAATGTAGATAAAATTGAAATTCACATGACAAACGACTTAAAGTTGCTATTATTTCTTACTAAACAAATTTGAATGGGAAAAACTTTGTACCGTGATTATATGAATGTTTTTCCTAATAATATTAACAACACTGAGTAATTGAACCATAAAAGTTCACCCCACTCCTAGTCTTCTAATCCTTGTTCAAAATCATTAAAAGTTCTTTTCAAAGTAGAAAAGTTCTTTCAATTGTGGCCTTTCTCTGTTTGCTAAAAGGATGGGAAAGAGCAGGATTCTTGAAAGTCGAGAGGATACGCAAGAAAAGAGAAAAAGAGACCGCACAAAAGAAAACAGAAAAGGGGAGAGGAAAAAAATGGGAGTGAAACCCCGCTTCACAAAAGGATTAGAACAGGTCTATTAATGGGAAAAAAGGACGCTATCAAAACATTTTAACAGCAGCTATCCGGAGAAGAGTTGGAAGTGGCCATTTCTCATGTTCTTCACGCAGGAGAAAACAGGTGTGCTTAAGAAATGGAAGCAGCTGCTTAAGTAATCCGGTTTTTGCAAAAATGAATACATAAATCAACCAGTGACAGCAGTGGCGGAGCAAGACCATAAGAAGGCGTCGGCGAAACATTCTTGCGAGGCCCTTCATACCAAAATTTTTTCAAAGGGCACTTTTATTTTAACACTAGCTGATATGCCCGCCGTTGCTCGGGGGATAAAAGGCTTATCAAACTGTGTGTTAAAATAAATAAGAATTATCGTTTAGATGCAATAGAGTCAACAGTCTTCCCGCTAGGATTCTTTTTTGATGCCATACTACTTCGTTAAGATGTAAAAAACCCTTTAAAAATACCACCTGTTTAGATTCAATGTGTGAAATCCCCATCCCCGTATTTAAAGAGTAATTTTTCAAAATAGAAAAAAGTCAGGGGACCTTCTGAACCCCATTATTTTTTTCTCTTTTGTCCTTTTCTCCCTCCATCCATTTCTCTGCAATCGGTATAAATGTATATTTGAGGCAAATTTCTCCGCCTTCGCTCACAATAAAGATATATTATTGAACAGCAATGTTTATAGATAAAACTTATTTCCCCCTCATCCCGCTAAATTTTTATGAAATACAAAACAATTAAATATACTACATACTTTTATACTTTTTTAAGATCTTATAAAACCGGTTTAGAATTAGTGTTTATAATCATTTTTTAACAACGATAATTTTTTTAAAAAATCAGGGGGAGACCCCCTGAACCCCCCTTTGCTGATTTATCACCAACTCATTCATTGAAAGAAATTTCAAACATGAAATAAAAGTAAACATCATTTGAATCGACACTGAAAATGCCTGGGATAAAATATTGTTTAATTTGAACTTTGCTGGAAATACATAAATTTGATTAAATAGAAAAAAGAATAAAATTTTTCAGTGGAATGAATTTTGGTTATTATAAAAAAAATTATTTAATCATTAAAAATTGTTTCTTTATCATATTTTTTAAAAATTCACCTGTTATAAAACATTTCAAAATAAATATTTCCAACAATAGAGGTTTTGCGTGTCCTGGAAAGAGCAATAACCGCAATAAATTTAACATTGATGGCTAAGCATAAGAATTTAGAAAAGGGACAAAAAAGGCTCCTTGGAATGTTTTGATTCAGAAAATTCTTTTTCGCAAACCTTCCTGGTTGTGTGAGGAACAACATGCTAAAATTTCATAACAATCACATTATTAATGTGGGTGCTAGGATCCAAAAACTAAAAACGGGAGTGAATATTCAAACCCCTGTGCACCCCTTTCAGAATGGAATATCGAAAAATCCAGAAATTACTTTCTTTGAAATTCTCTCAAGAAGGTATTACCAACAGTTCAATTCGTAATATGGATTTCTCGGTATTGTGTTCTTCGAAAATATAAAACTTGGTTTATGCTCAGCAAAAACGGGTTTTTGGAATATTCAGACCTCTTAAAATTCGAATATCCAAAATCTGAAAAATGCCTTTCTAGATATTGTTGCTAGGTACCTTCATGCGAAATAACAAACATCTGGGGTCATTTGGGTTGGGACGCCGCTGGGCTCGAAAACGTCAAAAACGCTCCAACCCCCCTGTGGGTCAGAAAAAAGATATTTCGAAAAATCCCTTCTTAGTGCGCGTATACACCGTAAGGTCTTCGACCCTACCAAGTTTCGAGTCTTTAGCCCCTGTAGATTTTGCTGTGCGTTGATGAGTGAGTGAGTGAGTGGTAAAGCTCTTTTATTATTATAGATAGTTATTGATAAGTTTTGTGAAATAATATAATTTAGGAGCGGATCCAGGATTTGGTTTTGGGGGGGCTAAGAATTTTCATAATCCAATTGTATCCCCTTGATTATCTTAATATGGAAAAGGTGGCGAATTACCCTGCTCCAACCACTAAAAGGGGGGTCTGGGGGTCCTCCCCCAGAAATTTTTTGGAAATTTAAATCAAAACACCCCACTTTTCATTTTGTTTTGGTACACCTCATCCGATTTCGAATATAGATTTTATGGTAGAATTTTTGTGTTTTGACAAACTTAATAGGTATAAAACAGAGTTGTAATAATAGAGTTACAAGTACTAAGGGGCTCTAGAGGTCCTCAGCTAGAAAATTTCTGAAAATTTAAGTAAAAAAAACACCCACTTTTTCAAAACGTTTTGGTACGCCTCATCCGAATTTCGGATATAGATTTTATGGTACAATTTTTGCGTTTTGACATACGTAATATAAAATAGAGTTGAATAATAGAGTTACAAGTACCAAGGGGGTCTGGGGTCCTCCCCCAGAAATTTTTGAAAATTTGACGTTAAAATAACAGGGTTTTAACTCATTTTGGTGCATAAAATTCCCTATTATGTAGTGTAAACCTTTTCATTTTTTTTGGGGGGGGTCTCAAGCCCCCCAGCCCCCCCCTGGATCCGCTAGTGGGTCAGATACAACTTGACAATAATTTTATCCCAAACAATGAATTCATGCCAATTTTGAACTCACTAGAGATTGTCAATTTTAACTTAAAGATTTTGAACTAACTACTTTTTTAAAACTTTAAACGTCGATATTTGGAACCATTATTTGTACTAAGAAATACACTTTTTCTGTTTCTAAAAAAATGAGGGAATTGTCCATTAACAAAAACTAAAAAAATCAGTGACGTATATAGAAATTTATTTCAGGAGGAGCCCAAAATTACTCCTCAGCCCCATCCCACACATATTCAATAAGTCCAATGTAGCTTTTTTATACATTTTAGGTGATATTTAGGCCCCGAAAAACTTATTATAAGATATAAGAAAATTTGTGAGAAACAAAATTACAAGTAACCTAGGGGATCTGGGAGTCCTACCCCAGAAAAATTTTCGAATTGACTCAAAAAAGGTTTTTAATTAGTTTTGGTACAATAAGTTCGAATATTTGATACATAATTTTATATAGGATTTGCATTTTGATAAACTTACTATTACAAAAGTTATAAGTAATACAGTTCCTAGTATAAAAGGGGATCTAGGGGTTCTTTCTCCCCTAGAAAATTTTTTGAAAACTACTCTAAAAACAGGATTTCAACTTGTTTTTGTATACTTAGTCCGAATTTTGGACATGTATTTTTAGATAGGATTTGAATTTTGATGAACTAATTATAATAAAGTTGTTAATAATAAATTCCAAGTACAAAAGGGGGTTTGGGGGTCCTCCCCAAGAATTTTTTGAAATTTGTAATTTGACCCCAAAAAACAGGGTTTTAATTTGGTTTGGTACACCTAGTCCAAATTTCTAAATTTTTCTAAAAAAATCTAATTTTTAAAAAATGGAAAAAAATTCATACATTGTTAGGTTCTCTTTCTTGGGAACTCTATGGGCGCGAGGCCTTTCCGAGGCGCGAGGCCGTCGGCGGTCGCCGACACCGCCGACGCCTAGCTCCGCTACTGAGTGACAGAAATGAAGTGCTTTGTGTGACAAGGCAGGGCAACTCCTTTTCAATGGACTCTAACTGTCTGACGTCACACGGAACCAACACGTGACCTACTGAGCTTGCAATGGGCTCTAACCGTCTGACGTCACACGGAACCAACACGTGACCTACTGAGCTTGCCATTGGTTACCACAGATACTACACTAGTAGATCTACTAGTGTAGTATCTGTGGTAACCAATTGCAAGCTCAGTTGTAGGTCACGTGTTGGTTCCGTGAAGTCTCGAACCAGATAGGCGGTTAGAGTCCATTGGTTACCACAGATACTACACTAGTAGATCTACTAGTGTAGTATCTGTGGTAACCAATTGCAAGCTCAGTTGTAGGTCACGTGTTGGTTCCGTGAAGTCTCGAACCAGATAGGCGGTTAGAGTCCATTATAAGGGAATGTGGTCCTCGAAATCTTTAGGTAAATTTTTAAGGTGCATTAACATGAAGTTCAAACTAAACTGCAGATTTTCCACTTACCTATAGGATTTTATAAATCAAATTTATATACTTTTAAACTATTTCGAATCCTAATAAAAGAGGTTAACCTAATGGCAGCGTTAAAAATTGGGGGAAAAAAAAGCCCACTGGTCCTGCAGACCACTAAGCTACTTTTCCAATCTTACTGGTTCTCAAACAAAATGACTGGACCACCAAATTAAAAATGGATAGGTTTCAATTTTTTTAAATTAACTATTGCACTTAAAGTGAATACCAATAATTATTTTTACAAAACTAAACTAAAGAAAAAATTACCTACGTAAAAAAACAAATAAGTTTGAAAATATTTCTATTTAGTTCTTTTCTTGATTAAATGTTAATATGGCACTAATTCGCATAAAACTAATTAGTTTCGCAGCAAAAGGAAACCCGGCTAGAACTGTGATGTAGGAAACGCAGGTATTTATTTCGGCAATAAATTATTCAGGCACTTGCATGGTCGGAAATCTCTAATCTGGTTGTTATTTAGTAGTCAATAGAAATCAGAAAAGACGATAATACGAATTGTTAATTAGCAGCCGTTACTAAACTCAAACACTTCGTATCGCCTGATGACCGGCAGAATTGAGTTTCTAAGAAGGGGAATAGTATTTTAAAATACACAAAAAAATTTCTTTACCGTTTAAATTCGAATAGAGTGAAGAGTAACAAACTTCTAAAAAGATCTGAAGGCATTTTTTCAGATCCAGCAAAAGATTTTACACTTTTAGCTTTTACTAAGCAGGCAATGGCTAATAAAGATTCTTTATTTGCGCATTTTTAAAATTTAAAATGTATGTAACAGATTTTAAGTAATATGTATTAACTTTCAATTCACATTATTAATTAGTTTGTAAAAGAATCACGGTTTTATAAATATATTCTTGCTATAAATGTGTTCATAGTGATATGAAAGTAAAAAAAAAGTCAAATAAGAAATAGTAATCGAAAATGTAGAGAAATTTACATGACGTTAAGCGTGGTGAACTCAGAATTAGAAAAAAGGAAATGAAGAACATGATACAGAAAAAACTTGTTAATATTATTATCAGTCATACTTATACAAAAAAAAAAGTCAAAGATAATTTAATTAGGTAATTTCGTTTGCAATCTTCCCCCTCTTAAAGGAACCTTTACGAACCTAACTAAAATTATTGTATTATGAACAATAACTCCTATTTTGTAGTTTTTTTAAAATAAATTTCCTTTTTTAGTTCTTATCAAATTATCTGGACATTTAGTTATTTGAATCCGGTTCGGTCCCAATAATTGGAGTTCCAGAATATTCAATAGAACATGGGTGTTTGATCTGCTGCAGGGGGCCTCAAAGCTCTTTCGATTCAGGGATTCAGGGGAGGCAGGATGAAGATTAGGGGGTGCCAGCTCATTTATTCTTGTTATCCGATCGTGCTTCGTAATTGGGAGGATTTATCTTTGGTCTTCCCCTCCCTTCCACGATTCCATGACGAACAGTTATTTATTGAAGCTGATGGTATATAATTTGTAAGTTTTTTCAGAGTTTCTGTTACACAGGTATGTTACCAAAAGGAAGATAGTAATTACTATTTTACAATTACATGAGGTAGATTTCAGAGGAAAAAACAATTGAAAATGTGGAAAAAGGTTTTTTTCATGAAAGATTGTCCTTTCTAATAATTGAATTTGCAATATTGAGATAAAAATTTGACAGTTTCAGTAAAAATTTCTAACATTTTTAACTTTCAATTTTTTAATAATTAAGGTTACAATGCGCATTTACTGTGAACTTAGGAAACTTTTCAGTAAAGTTTCATTTAGTGGCTCTGTAGTTCAAAAATTTTTAATAAAGAATATTGATTTTATTCAACTTTGAGGAAATTATTTATTTGCTTTTTTTTACTTAATTATACACACTAATGGCTATATATAACACGTAGTCCAGTAACTTTGTCGCCTGATAGTATGGGGTAGTATGCGTCAAATCCGGTAGTTCTGATTTTTTGCAGACTTGTTTATGATGTTGGCCTAATGAATAATCCAAGTTTGTGACCTCGAGCGCCGAACGCAACTTTGTCAAAAATCGAAAAAACCGAGAAAAAATCGTTCTTTTTTCAAATTTTGGCGATTATAACCCTAAAGGACTAGTTTTTGAGAAAACTTTCCATGGACATTTTTAAAGTAGACTAAATTTGCTACAAAATGCACTGCTCAACTTTGATTTTATGAAGAGTGGTTTGGACGCTAGAGCGCGCTGAAAAACAGCGATTTTTTGGCCTTTCCGCGAAAAAAGGAAAAAACGCGCGCTTCTACCCTCTACAAAATGAAAAATATTCACGTTATCAACACAAATTTTATACCACGTGAAAGAGAATTTAATTGTCTATAAATAACCTACCTTACATTATTATTTTTTGAGAATGGGGGAGGGAGCGAAGCAAAGATCGGAAATAAAACTTTCGCGCCTTACAGCCAAAACGAGCTCTCGCAGTTGTTAATTTCCAATCTGCGCTTTAATTCCGGTATATTACCAATAAAATTGGTTGTTTTGGGTGAATCGTTGACTAAGCATGTTTAAAAAAATATTTTTTTAAAATTTATTTATGAAGTATTAGGTATTTTAGGCGAAAATTCGATATTTTTAAAAAATTCATACATTAAATTATGGGAATTTTTTAATGAACGAATTTATAGGTTTTTTGCATTGCTGAATCCGAATTTCAAGTTTATTTTCATTTAAAAAGTTACCTTCACATCAAAAAATGCAAAAAATCTCAAATTTTCGCTCTTTTGTTCGGTTTTTCACCGATTTTCTTAGAAAATATTGGTTTCTCGAAAAATAGCAGTACATCAAATTAAAGTACGTAAAATGTCCTATAAGATGCACTGGTTCGTTTTTATTTTGCAAGGAGCGGTGTACGCTTTAGAGCGTTCTGAAGAAAAATGATTTTCATGTTTCTGTGTAAAGTCAAGAAACAGCTGTAATTCAGCGCGCTCTAGCGTCAATACCTCTCATTATAAAATGAAAGTTGAGTAGTGCATTTTGTAGGAAATTAAATGTACTTTCATATGGTATAAAATATTTGTCTGTTACGTGTATATATTTAGAGCTGTAGTGGGGGAAAGCAAGCGCTCTTCACTTTTTTTGTAGAAAGGCAGAAAAATCGCTGCTATTCAAAACGCTCTAAAGCGTACACTGCTCCTTGAAAAATAAAAATGAATCAGTGCACCTTATAGGAAATTTTACGTACTTTAATTTGGTGTACTGCTATTGTTTGAGAAACGAATATTTTCAGAGAAAATCGGTGAAAAACCGAACAAAAGAGCGAAAATTTGAGTTTTTTTGCATTTTTTGATGTGAAGGTGACTTTTTAAATGAAAATAAACTTAAAATTCGGATTCAGCAATGCAAAAAATCTATAAATTCGTTCATTAAAAAATTCGCATAATTTAATTTATGAATTTTTTAAAAATATTGAATTTTCGCCTAAAATACCTAATACTTCATAAATAAATTTAAAAAATTATTTTTTTAAACATGCTTAGTCAACGATTCACCCAAAACAACCAATTTTATTGGTAATATACCGGAATTAAAGCGCAGATTGGAAATTAACAACTGCGAGAGCTCGTTTTGGCTGTAAGGCGCGAAAGTTTTATTTCCGATCTTTGCTTCGCTCCCTCCCCCATTCTCAAAAAATAATAATGTAAGGTAGGTTATTTATAGACAATTAAATTCTCTTTCACGTGGTATAAAATGTGTGTTGATAACGTGAATATTTTTCATTTTGTAGAGGGTAGAAGCGCGCGTTTTTTCCTTTTTTTTGCGCAAAGGCCAAAAAATCGCTGTTTTTCAGCGCGCTCTAGCGTCCAAACCACTCTTCATAAAATCAAAGTTGAGCAGTGCATTTTGTAGCAAATTTAGTCTACTTTAAAAATGTCCATAGAAAGTTTTTTCAAAAACTAGTCCTTTAGGGTTATAATCGCCAAAATTTGAAAAAAGAACGATTTTTCCTCGGTTTTTTCGATTTTTGACAAAGTTGCGTTCGGCGCTCGAGGTCACAAACTTGGATTATTCATTAGGCCAACATCATAAACAAGTCTGCAAAAAATCAGAACTACCGGATTTGACGCATACTGTGATGTATAAAGTTACTGGACTAACGAGTAAGAAAGAGAAATTTTCACAGCCGGTGATATCCATTTATTAAAAATTCTTTCGAGCTTCAAGCTGTGGTCAAGGAGTAAATATTAATAAATTAAAAATTAAAAATCAATAATCAATCAATCAAAATCTAAATTGATTGAAAAATCAAAATCTGATTGATTATTGATTTTCAATTAATTAATTTTTACTTCTTGACCACAGCTTGAAGCTCGAAAGAATTTTTAATAAATGGCTATATAACAATTTATTGTTCTTTACGAAATACTTTAACTTGATATGAACCATGAAGATGATATAATTCCCCCGTAAAAAATAAATTATCAGATGAATCTTCCCAAAATGTCGAGAAACACTCTTTTTAGGGAAACAATTTAACTTCATTAATTCTATTTTCATTTATTTTACAAAATCATCAGTTGGACAGTTGCAAAACTTTATCGTGCTTATAAACACCAATTTTACACTCAAAATCCAAAAAGAGGGAGAGCGAAAGAGAGAAAAAGTGTAAATACAACACACAAGAGAAACCAAAACCAGAGCAGTCGGTTACTATTTCAAGAACGCATCCACACCAAACGACGAGCAGCTGTTTTCCTACCTCCACAAGTTGGCGCTGTTGTTTGGCGAGAAACCGAGAAAGCAGCAACCCTTGATTCAGCGGCCATCTCTGCCAGGCCGAAGAGAGGCAACACAAGAACCGATTTTGTTATGGCGAGTGTTTATTACAGAACGAGGGTGTGGTGACAATAAATATGACTTTTCTACGCAAAGGATAATATTATTATTGGATTGGATAGGTGCCTGTGGAATAATCGCCATGGCCGCTGCTTGTGGATACGACCGAGGATTCATAGGTAAAATGTTTCCGATCCCTATGTTTTATGCCTGCCGGTCCAAGTCAGTCTCGCGCCGGCTTGTGTTGGATAGGTAGCCGGTAGATTATGTCTTCCTCTCCGCCTGAATCAGGAGAGGAATCTACATGGGGGTTTTATTTAGATCCATTATTGTTTATGATCATGCTATGTGTCGAATTATTTGGCTCTTGGAGATCAAGTTTTATCGATAAGAGTTTTGACTTGATTTGCTATGCATGATTATTGTAACTGTTGTTGTGGCTTTATTGAACTGAGTTCGAAACCTGTTTATGAAAGTATGTTGAACATCTTGATCGAAGCTTTATAAACCTTTCTTCAGAGCTGTTTCTTTACTTCATTTGTTATCGATCTCCTATTTTACACACTCAAGATATAAGCTAAAGTTCTGTGTTTAATTGATGTAATCGATCGTGAGTTTTTGGAACGGAGTAACATTCTTTATTTGTGGGGGATCTTTCCTTATTTTGCATCTTTGTGATGGAAACATTAGGAGATGAGTTAATTTTAATTTGTGGGCTCAAACGTGGTACAAATAGTGTTGGCTAGCTTTATTTGTGTTTTTTTTGCTAAAGTTGTCAAGTTGCATTGCTTAAATTCATCTGTAAAAACAATAATAGGAATAAAACGTTGAACTCCATTACTTCAACCAATAAAAGACTAAAAAACATCGATTTACATATATTTGTTTTGATCATTTCCTTATCTCATTCTTTAGTGATATGTGCTGTGAATTTAATCCACAAATGTAATCTCTATTCCAGCTTTCAATCATTTAGTTTCATGATCTGTACAGATATTTCTTATTAAAATGCATTAATGTAAACTTTGTTTTGATCAATTTAAATTGTGCTTCTAAGAAGTTAAAACCATGGAAGTAGAAGCTTTCACACATGAAACAGGAAGCTTTACATGTTCTACTTCCATGGTTAAAACACATTTATTAAACCGTAAAACTTATCAAAACCAAATAACTTATCTTCAAATATTTTCACTAAGTTTCAGAAATATTCCAAGTAACCTGTTATGAAATATAAGCTATTCCATGGTACTTTTATTTCAACACTGTCAATTAGCAAGTCACATACAAAAATATTGCAATAAAGTATAATGTCAGTTCATCCACTGATATTCATATAAACTCTAATCTAAAGAAGCTAATTTTCCTTGTAGTGTTCAATGTTATCAAAAAGCTAGATAATAATATTGTACTAATCCGTTAGCCAGGCGTAAGCAAAAAATCACCAACTGTAGAATGAATTAAGGAACTTCTTCCAATGGTCGCCTCCTGCAAAAGAACATCTGACTCTGGCGCATTCAATTTTCCTTCTTGACCGTTTTGTCATTCGCTTTGCGAGCGTTTGGTTCACAATTGGCGACATTTGTGCCCGGCTAATGGATAAGTACCAATAATATTGCCCAACATGCCTTCAATGGCTTGAAAAATTTCAAAAATAGTGCTTGTTATTTTTCCGATGACAAGTTGTATTGAAAATGTAATTGTAATTTCTCAGACAAACACTTTCAACCAGGCATGAGTAAAAGTTTTGAAGTTTTTCAGTCATAAGTCATTGGGCTATTTCTTTCCATCAATTTTTTCTAATATCCTATTACTATTAGTATAAAGATTAAAAAAATATAGGTGTATACCTAGTTGTAGTGAAAATATGTAGTGTTGATCCCTTTTTATCTGCCTCCTCACTGATGTCTAGGAGGTACGAGGGCTAAAACAAAGTTCTTGAGTTTGTCCCAACATAACACATTCTTTTCTTATAACCTAATGATAAACAAGGATCTGAGAATTATAGATTAATTTATCACACTTTATTTACTGCTGTAAAATTTGGTAACTCTTAATACTACAAAATTTGGTTAAATTGGTGTATTATGCTGTTGAATTCGAAAAGGCTGTCAAATCCAAATGGGTTCAAATAACCTTTTGAACCCATTTGATAAATAGGGACCTTCACAAATTCAGCTTAATTTTGAAAAAAATGTATTTCTAAAAAAAAATAAAGTCTCTTATAAGCTGTCTTTAATTTGAGACATTCTAAACAAAATTTTAGTTAACTTATGGTGTTTTAAAAATAATTAAATTAAATATTAATTTTTCTCTACAATATAATTTTTAATTTTCACAAACTTATTGAAATTTTCACAATATTGTTACCAAATTTTCACCAAATAAGTAGTTTGAAAAAAAATCTTCAACAGATTTCTGCTTGGCTCTCAGAATAAAATCATGACTCTCTTAAGGTAGCCAAATGCCTCGTCATTTAATTAGTGACGCTCATAAGTGGATTAACAAGATTCCCAACTGGGTCCCTATCTACTATCTAGCGAACCCACAGCCAGGGGAAACTGACAGAACTTTTTAAATGGTCTTCTCTAATTCTCTTTATATATTTCCCACTTATTCAAATTCCTTTAAAGATTAAAAAAAGTTATTGAACTACATGCAATTACTTGTATGTTATCCAATTTTTAAAATACATTGGTAAGGTTATTGCAGATGCAGTCCATAAATATTCTAGGATTAATTTCTTTTCCCTGTTCAAACAAGAATCATTGTTTCCCCTGTGGACATGTGTACCAGGAAAGATCTCATTTTGTCAGGGCTTTCTCATTAATATGCAATGCTTTGCCAGTGGGTACAATTCCTTTCCGTGTAACCAAGCTAAAGTTTATCAATTATTTATTATAAATCCACTCCATATGATAGGTTAGAAGTTGACTTTTCTATTTTTATGTTATGGTTGTTAAGTTCTTCATTATATATTTCTCAATCTAGGGTCTCCTAAGAGAATTAAAATGATTTTTAATATGTATTTTCCTTTATCTGTGAATTCATAGTTATTTTCCTTTAAGGATAAATAACAAAAATAATAGGAAGAAGGATTAGGATGAAATGGACCACCAAACTGTCATTAGATAGACAGAAAGTAAATAAATCGTTTATCAATATTTGTTGCTTTTTAAAATTTTTATCTTATAGTTTCCAAGGGGAAATATTCAAAATTATCTCATTTGTTGGATTTAATTCCCATAAATAGACTGGCGAAGCTAGAATAAGGTTTTTAAAATTAGATTTAGCTGTAACATTTTATAAGATCTGTATTAAAAATTGTTTCTAGCTCAAAATTTGATATCTCTTGATTAGCTCAATGTTTTACCATTTAAAGTTAATGCTCTTACTTTTTGATACATAATATGGTAAACAACAAGTTAAAAACACCCAACAGATGAAAAAAACCTCTTTTCCAATCCCAATAGATAATTTGGTTTTACATAGTAGATAATGGAAGTAAACTGTAAACTATGAGTGTCAATTTTAAAATCCTTTTATTTTTATTACGATCATTAAACTTCCTGCTTACATTATTAGTACAGAATAATGACGCAACTCAATTTACTTGTAAGTTTTTAACTTCCATCATAAATAGTCAATTACTTACGGAAACCTTTGGGGTAATAAAGAAAATTTTCAATTAACATTTTAATATGGCACTAAACTTTTATGTGCCCTACATTTATTTGCGTGCATTATATTTTCCTGGTTATCTTTTTAATAGTTTTGATAAAGATATAACGATTATGTTAGCTTTGATTTCACTCATTAGTTCTGGAAATACTGCTGTTTACAAAGCTTAAATTGAACTTCAGAAATGGGTTTCTTCAACTAATTTTTCCTTCAGTTAATTTGTTAAAAGGAATAATTACCCATTTCATTTTCTATGTAGTAAATAAGCTAAATTGTATCAAATGGTAATTAGTAATTACTACTTAGTTCTCTCTAATAACTGAAAAGCATAAATGATGAAATTACTCATATAGCTCGTATTTATTTTACATTAATACGAAATCTTAAAATAAATTTTAGTTTAACTTTACTTGGAAAAACTTAAATTAAAATTATGTATAATGGGCACTTTTCTGTTTAAAAACAGTAATGCCTAGTAAATAAATAATCTGTAATTGTAGTACACGTATTTATGGGATACAAATTTAATTTCTTCTCCTATCTAACTTGATTCTTAGGTTGAATTTTTGTAGGCTCGGGTATTTAAGACGTTTAAATGATCATTCAGTTTAATTCCTTTTCTTTGAAAAGATAATTTTTTCATACTTGAAATTCTAGTTTTTTTCTTGCAAAGAGGGAGAGCATGAACATGATTATGGTAAAATTACAATGGAGAGCAAGAAATTGATTTTTACTTCTAAGTAAGTCAGTTCTCTTTGGAACAACCTTATTTCTGTCTGCTTATTAACTCAACAAGAACCTTGAACAGCCAGCCTCTTATGTGTGTGACACGAAGCCATTACTTCATTATTCTCCCCCAACTTCCTTCTCATTAATATGGAATTTTTATTCTCTCTATATATATGTAGGTTCTTAAATTTGCGTGACGGGTTGAGTTAAGATTCACCTTAGCTCTTTTTGGAAATTATAAAGAAATCGTTTGATCTCCACTCTTTAGCAGCCTTTCGCGCGAATAGTGCCAAGAAGAAGCTCAGATGGGAAAATTAATGGCGACTTTTTCTTTTTGTAACGGTTTTTCATTTAGTTCTAAGATAAATCTAATCGATTGCTGGATATCGGTAGATATCTGCCGTGTTCAGTTATGTTAGAAATTCGTTGTATCGCATTCTTCGGGTCATTGATTGTGGATGATAAAGGAAGGCTAATCGGTGAAAATATTTGAGAATGTTTATTTATATTGCGTTTTTGAAGTATTTATATTTTGCATAGAAGATTGATGGGAGAAAATAGTCTCGAAATGTTGGGAAATTAATTGTCTCCCTCAACAATACTATTTTACTTTTTTGTGTGTGGATATTATCCTATATTCAGTCACATTTATCTTCCTTACTTTTCATTTTTTAGCTCTAAATTTTCTCATTTTCAAAAGAAGCGTTCATTTGTGTTATGTCTAAAGTTATCAAAACTAAATTATCTCCACAAAGAGGTCTGGTTTTTATATATGGTGCAATGTGACTTACTAATTATAACCTTTGCACCATTAAAAATTCTTTGATTAAACCCCGAACAACCAACGTCAGTGCTACTGATCATAATGTCTATAAATTTTCTGAAGAGTTATCCTTTAAAATCCGGGTGGATTTACCTAGATCTGTATAATATCTCCCAAAATATAGTTATCATTTGTTCCTTTTTGTTTTTCCTGAAATATTTTTTTACACTTCAATTGCAATTAATCAGTCAAAACTGGAAACTTCTGAGATTTAGAATTTAATTAATATGGAATTTGTACTTTTCAGTTTTTACTTTTTGTACTTTTCCTCTTTTCCGGAATTATGAGGCAACATGCATTTCACCTAATGTAATTTCCCTAACAGAGCTGGCAAAGAAATCCCATTTGTTGCATCAGGGGTTCTGTCTAAGGCAAATTTGATGTTTAAAATTTAATGTTCTTGTTTACATTGATTTTTTAGAATATCATTTAATTTCAATTTTCACAAAACAGGTACTTAAAAACACCTAAACAGATCCTTGCTTATGGTACTGCAAGGCTTATTTACCCAAAATCCGGGATGATAAAATAAGTTCGTCTTGCATTTATGTCGTAACAATCAAGCAAATGGATCTTTGCACTGGTGTGGTCAATTAGTCTACTTCAAAAAAACTAATCGGTCTTATTTATTTATTTTTTGACTGCAAGAACGTTTTCGAATTCGTCACGGCGGACTCCGTTTTGAAACACCATTATTACGAGTTTTCCCACACGTGATTCTCGTGACCGATAGAACGGCGTTCTACACAATGTGTGCATTCCTCTGTCACGCACGATTCTTCTTTTTCATTCCAGGTTGTCAGAGTATTTTTACTTTCATTCATTTTCTACGACAGAATTTGCTAGCAGCCGTTTGTGTGTGTATTCAGGGGGATTTGTAGTTTTTTCAGCCTTTCTATTGTGTTCTGGTGTTGCTTATTTGCGTTTTTATGAGGCAGTAAATATGGTTTGAATTTACGGTTTGGTGGATAGTGCTGGATACAAATATTGTTTTGAATTACGCCTGATAGATTTAGTTCCTCTTTCCAATTTTTCATAAATTGGATATTTCTTGTGAGGCACAATCCTTGTTTATTTGCCGTTTCCATGACAACAAAGCTCCACCGTCGTCGGTCCAGTTTTAACTATGTTTACCTTCAAATGCGGGTAGAATGATAAAGATTAAAATTATTAGTTTAATTCAACCCTTGATTTATTTAAAAAAAATTATTAACATTTTTCTAATTTTAATTTCATATTAAAATGCTTAGTTTAACAGTTAACATTCTTCATTATTTTGTATTGTATATTTTCTTGACTTGTATTACATTTTCGATGACAAAGAATTTGAGATGTTGACTACAATTTATTCTTAAACAATACCTTTCAGAAATGGTTGTTTTGTGGTATCTGATTCTTTTTGCCTTACAACTTTGAGTTTCTGAGCGAAAGTTTCTTTAAAAGTCTTTTAGTTTTATTTCAAATTCTATCCACCCTCAAATTGCCCATGAAAAAACTATAGTATTTCTGTTCGAAAAGATTTCATAATCCTCTTAGGTTACCCAAATCTTAAGAAAAATGTAATTTATACCTTTTGTTATATGGCTATGTTTTGTCCAATATCCATACTTTTTGAGCAATTTGATTCATACTTCGAAAGAACACTTTAAAAACTGTTCTTTCACGACTGTTACGAAGGAAGCAATATTACTTCCATTGCAAGTTTGGATTTAACAGGATAATTAATAAGAATTACTGATTCTCAGGTAACGAAAATTATACTAAAGTACCTGAAAAAAGTTTGGTAACGAAAATTATATTATTGTAAAACTGAGTTTAGGCCTAAACTTGAGTTTAATTATTAAGTTCTACAAATTTGACGTAATAAGAATAGAAGGAGAAAAACCAAAACAACCAAAACATGACAATTTGTGACATGAAAGAGGGGGTATAAAATCCTTGAAAAATCTGTACACAGATTATTCAAATACGACACGTAGTATTTTTAAATGACCCTCCTATTATTCTCAAACTATTCCACCACTGACCAACCATGAAACCAGCTGACTAAACTAACCATTAACGTCATTTCATTGTCGTTCATCACCTCGACATAGTTTAATTCAATTAGTTATAATTTCCATAACAAAATAAATCACCTTTCCACGTGCTACAGTGCATTTCAATCGTGCTCCTTTTTGTGCATTTTCGATTGAAGACTTAAGTCTCTTGCTGTTTGCATACTGATGAGGGATGACCTAAGCATTAAAAAGCGCTGGTTTTGTGCGATAAGCTTATCAAAGCAGCCCTTGCTTGCTTCTTCTCTGTCGTCACGCTTGTTGTCCACTTGCAAACAGAAATAAACCGGACATCTGCTCCCTATCTAATAGGGTTATCAACCGGACAAGACAGCGCGCGTGGACGCAAATAATAATTCCTTTAAGATGCCACGTCCGTAGAATTCGATTGTTGCTCTAATGATGTGCCAGATTGAGGTTGAAGAACGATCATTTGTATTCTGGTAGAATCTTGAAGATGGGTTCATTTACTAGGCCTAGTGGCGAAGTTTGAGTTGCTATAAGTGGGGAAGCGCTAATGAAACACAGTTTTATTTCAAAAGTTTCGAGAAATAGTGTAGAAACATAATAATAACTACAACCTGAACCTCTAAAACAGTGTGAAATTAAAAATAATGAATGAAATCTCAAAAATTAGTCTTACGACCGAAGTCTGATCAGACTGATTGCGATGTTGGGAAGTGGTGCCTTCCATGCTCTGTTCGCCATTGAAGATATGGTGTAGATTTCATGTTATTGAGTATTTTAAAATACCTGAATGGTAGCACACTGGAAATTGAAATTAATCCATAGATATAACTTAAATTTAGTTTTATAAAAATTGTATAAAATTAAGTAGATTTAAATACTAGAGAATTTGCTTTGAGTTTGACTGTCTATTTATTATCTATTCAAAATAGTCTTTTTAAGGCACTGTAAATTAAATTTCATTTTTAATTAATATCTCGACTATCTTTCCCCTATTGCTTTGAACTATCCATTATTGTATTCATCGTGTAAAAAATGTTTTTACTAATAGGCTGTGGGAGGTTGAGATATTGATATAAAATACATTTAACCTTGTTATTCACGGCAGTTCGTTTAATAGCCCCTCTTGAGGTTTTGAGCCGAAATTTTACTGCTAGTGGAGTAGGTTGTCCGAAAAACCACCATTTGCAGTCCTCTCAAAAGTACCCGTAGTATACATGAATGGCGGAGCAGTCAAGAGCGTATGGATGATGGGTTTTACTTGAGGAAAGTTGGGATTCAGATTCTTTTATTTATTAGGTTTTGGACTCATAAAAGTTTAGGCATTTCATAGAATGAGAGAGATGCCATACCTATTCAAAAAGACTCGCGTATTTTTGGGAGGATTTTATTTACTTTTGCTCATATGATAGTGGAATTCTTGTATCATAAACTATGTTTGGTGCTGTGAAAAAATAATAAAAATCGATTTGTTTTACTTCTCTACATGTTACACATCTTGAATCAAGTCGATTTTTCTGCCTTTAAGCGCATGGGAGCCAAATCATTACCTAGATACGTATTAGTTAATAGCTTTTACTGAAAAGGAATATAATTTTCTATCCTCTTCTTTTTCCATGGCTCATTTTTTATTTTCCTTCTCGTTTTCTTTCTTATATTCTCTTGCATTCTCTAATTCTCCCTTTTTCTCCAACATCTTTTTCTATCATCTTGAAAATAATAACTCTAGTTATCTAACGCTAACCTTCACATTATGAACTGCGAATCCATGAAAAAACAACTCCTGTATTGAACAATACGTGCGTTTAGGAAGATATTTTATTTTTCTTCAGTTTAAACCACTGAGAAGGCATTTCTTTGGTTTGATACAACCTTTTGCAAAACATCGCAAAAATTTAATTTTCACAAAAGAGAACAAGTTCTCCTCAAGTTTGTTTTAAAGATATTAAAAAAAGAGATGCATTTCATAACTGAACGCTCTTTGTTCCATTGAATGGAAATCCGTGCCCTAGTACCCCCGGGGCTTTGTAAACCCCTTTAGCCTCCTCCATACACCAGGGCCGTAACCAGACTTTTGTTTCGGGGGGGGTTTTGACTAAAATATTTTCTGAGGTACCTCCTTAAGGGTACTTTTATATGTTAAGTTTTAGGTGACAACACTGGATTGAAATTTTGATGCACTACATTTCAAAATTGTTTAAACAATATGAATTCGAAGTAAAAGGGGGGTCCCCCCCAGAAAATTTTTAGAAATTTGCCCCTCAAAAGAGTGTTTTAGCTCATTTCTGAGACCCTTTAGATTACACCCATAGAGCACCACTCATTGTAAGCGGCCGAATTTTCAAGGTAAAAAGAAGGAATATTGTAATAAATGGCGAAATGTTAAGGGGGTTTTTAGGTTCCTACTCCAGAAATTTTTTTGAATTTTTCCCCTAATAGTGGCATTTTAACTCATTTTGAGACATATTAGGAAACAGTAGAGGACCAATCCTTGTAAATCACACAAGTTTGAAGGAAAAACCGTATACTTAATAGATTTCAAAATTTCGAGGGGGTTTGGGGGTCCTCCCCAAAAAAATTTTTGGAAATTTTACCCTTAAAAGTAGGGTTTTGACTCATTTTGAGACCCTTTGGGTTATACCCGAAGAGGATATCGTTCCTCGTGAGACATAATTTTCAAGAAAAATAGCAGTATAAAAATTGATGTCAAAATTTCGGGGGGGGGTTTGAACCCCTAAAACCCCCCCCTTGGATACGGCCCTGCCATACACTTTGCATAACGGCAACGATCGAAAACTCATTCCGTTCCACCCTGGCCGATGTAATTACTTAGCGATTAGTAAGTATAATGTTTCCCCTCTCTGCGGGGGGATAATGAAAAAGAAGACGCAAAGAAGCGCGTAATGGCGCTACTGTGTTTTCTATTGTTTTCGCTGCATTACGGTCTCTTCAGCGCAATTTGCTTTAATCAAATTGTTTGCGTATTATTGAGAGAAATGTATTTGGATTCAATTATGCGCGTGGATTATATTTGGTCTATTAAGCCTCGTGCGTGTAATGATTTCTTTTGTTGCTGTCGAAGCTCGTTTGTGTTGTCTTTGGTTTTGTTTGGATTTTTGATTCAATTGGTTGAGGAGTTTTTTTTTCTTGAAATGACGGTAGTGTAGTATGGAGGCCCCAGATTGAAAAGTAGAGTTTTTAGTGGGTTATGTGGGAAATGTTTTTTTTTTTTAATGGTATATTATTTGAAATGTGAATTTTTTTATGTAGGGGAGACCGGGGTACAATGGACCACGGGGCACAGTGGACCACCCCCTGTTTTTTATATTTATTTTATGTATATGTGTTTCAAATTTTGTCATTTAGATGGCTACCCTAAAGGAGTTAGAATAAACCAGAATTCATGTTTTTATTTGACTAATTAGTCATTTTATTCCTGATAGTCTATTTAAGGTATGCAAAAGTAACTTTTTCCTTTCAAAGTTAACTGTGTTTTTTCACTGAAAATTTTGGATTTGAAAAACTTTGCTGAGCTCCAATCATAAGATAAGATACTAAACTATTATATTCAATTTAAGTTAAAAGGTTACATTTACATTTTATATATTTTTAAGAATTATGTTTGCTAAATCTCTAAGCGGGGTACAATGGACCACTTAGTTATGCATTCATTTTTAAGTAAACAAAATTAGTGGAATTAAGAGTTTACTTTTTTACTTGCATAATAACTAATTATTCATTCTATAACATTTTCCATTGTTTTTACACTTAATTTTATTTAAATGTAAGGGCTTCAGAAAGTTAGGTGCTGAACTGTTTTTCTTTACTGAACTGATTCTTGTCATAAATTTAATCCCATTTCATATTTAAAAAATAAATATAATCACAAAGTGAATATTTGTTAGATAATGTGGTTGGCAATTAATTCTGCTACTATTTTTATTTATTTACAAACTATTACTATATTTGAATGACATTTTTACTGTCCTTATTGAGTGCTTATTATTGATTGGTTGCTTAAACCTAACCAAAATGTTTTTGTTTTCCCTGAGAATGTTGATGAATATCATGTTAATGTTGAAGATATCATTATGCGTCTACCAGACCCAAAAGAGAACAGTAGGCTATCAGTCACGAAAATCCTTCGGATTTTCATTTGCTGGGTTTAACATCCGTTAAAATTAGGATAATATGTTTAAATAAATTATGTAACCAGAATAAATTAAATAATCAGAATATACCAGATTATCATTTACTATATGTTTTGTATTATTAAAAAATGTATTTACTTCATTTATTGCAAAAAAAGTCCTAGTGGTCCATTGTGCCCCGTCCTGTGGTCCATTGTACCCCGGTACCGGGGTACAATGGACCACTTTGTCACATTCCATTTAAAAAATTTTATAAAAAGAAGTAAGCATTACTTTTACTTTTCAGTGGATGTTTTATAAACTTGAATATATGGTTAATATGCATGCATGTTATCTAATTGAAAAAATAATTATTTTGCCCTTAAAGAGTCAAAAGTTTCAAAAGTGGTCCACCCTGCCCCGGTCTCCCCTATGATATAAAAGGGCAGTTTGTTTTGGGAGTATTATATCTCTAGGAGTTTATTATCTCTATTATTGCTAGCTGGGTAACGCATATGTAATTCGTTAAAAGCTTTACATATGACAATTGAGATGGTAGCTTGTAATTGAGTAGTAATAAATCCATACAAAATACGCTACCTTGTTGCATTATATTGACCTCGAATTAACAACTACTCGACTACTGAATTATATTGACCTCGTGTGTTACATGTAGCTATTTTGTAATATGGCAGAGGAGCCCTAGCCCTAATGCCTGATATATTTGTTTTCATAACGTACAGATTAACGCTGAATCTAAATAAATATACGTCATCCTGAGAAATACCTTGAAATCACACGATTTCGATAAGTCCTGTATTTTGTTAACGAGACAAGAAATAACGTACTTACGATACATCTAATTTGCCTTACGCTGTTTTATCAAGAAAGACAGATGATACTGTTAATCCATTAAAAACGTAAATACCTACTTAGGGCTCAAAATGTATATTTAGTTCCCCCTAGTCTTTAAAATAGCTGTCATTTCAAGAGCCTCTCTTATCCTTCTCCCCCTACTTTTATAATTGGCCTTAGCCAACTTACTGGTGGAGTTGGTGAAAACCCCTTTTTATACAGGAAATAAAAAGCACTGAAGAGGATTTGCTTCAAAAAAAAACTTTAGTCGGGTATTTTTCTAGTTTGTTTAAAGCTTGAGTGTAGTTTTTTTTGGATAATAAGTTTTTACCTTGATATTTGGTTTTTGGAAATTTTAGATGAAGGGTAATGTAAAAACTGCCTATTAAATTTCTTAAATTTAGTGTTTTTATTAAAATTGTGTCTTTTACATTACTGTATTTTTTACGATTGATTTTGAAGTGTATTTTTGGAACCAGTGATCCATGATTTAATTTAAAATAAATCGTCATTCCTTACTAATATTTTAAACTCAATGCTGTTAAGAATTTTCAGACCTGTTTTTACCACTATAAAACTTTTTAAGAATATCTGTTTTACCACGGCTTACTAGATACTATACAGGCTAGCCGAGTTCGGAAATCATTAAAAATCCAGGTGGCAATACTGGACAAACTGGCAAAGCATATCCACAGTGTTGAAGGCGGTGGTTGATTTAGGTAGGACTTGTGGCGATCCAAGCGGGAAAAGTTGTCAAATGGTTTTCATTGTTCAAAACTCGGCTAGCCTGTATAGTATCTAGTAAGCCGTGGTTTTACACACAACTGAAATGAGCTAGAGATGTTCATTTTCAAATCAATTTGCAGAAAATAAAGATTTTTAACTGTGCAATAAAAAGAAACATTCGAATTCTAATATCAAGACCTTTGGAATCATTTTATACTATAGGTACAGTAAGGGAAATATTTTGTATTCTTTATTATCTTGCTAACAATCTAGGGAAATTTTAATACCTATAAATCGTGCATGACAAGTTGTGTGGAAACATTTTCCCGCCCAATACTCACTCACAATCATCTCACACACGAGAATCGGAATGAATGGTGTGTTTATTTAATGTGAATAACCCTCGCTCATCATTTAGAACCGACACTTCCTATCCTTCAAGAATTTTATGTCGCGTTGTCAGCTCGCAAATTGAGTCGTTTGCCAAAACATCCTCGCGTGCGCGGACGCCATTTCCTTCCTTTCTTCCCTCGCATCGCTTTTTGTTCCACGAAAATGGCGGGAAAAAGAAAAAGCGGAATCAATTTCGTATTGAAACCGGCGATGATGTTCGAGATGGGAAATAAATTGATACGACAAGTTTCGCAACGCGTGCAAGGTGAATTTTTTATCCTCTCGATGGTTAAATATAATTTAAGACCCGAAGAAGTCTACCGTGTTAATATTTAATTCCGGAAAAAGATTACTTTTTGTGTAGTAGTGGTAGATAAATTCTTCGGAGGATTTTGTTATCATAGGTAGAAGACGTTAAATTTTTTTGATGGGATTAATAATTTAGTTCGCTGTGTCTGGGACAATGTCGTTAAAGAATTATTTTAGATCTCGGTTCTGTGATGGGATTAGGCTTTCTGAATACGTAAAAAGGTGGTTGTAATTGTGTATGGACGTGTTGGGGGCGTTTAATACGTGGGATGTTGAGATTTCGCTCGAGTTGTCTAGTCAATTTAATGTCATCTTTGTTGAGTTACCGTTTAGTTCTGGCGTCACATTTACTAATTCTTTTCATGAAATGCCTTGCTACATTAACCCTGTCAAAGGTTTTAGCCATTCTTTCTTTTCAGGGATGACTTTATGCTCAAAAAGAGAATTTGATTTTACATGTTGTAAGATGTAAGGTAATGTAGTTGAAGAAAGGACGTGTGGATTTTTTGTATCTCAAATTAGAGTCTTGAAATTCATGATTCATTTTGGGGGAGCGTGACATTTGCTCTATTTATTTATTTACTTTATCAAAACTGAGTTGTATCATATTAAAAATTAACTTACAACGAACAGCATGTTTGTAAAAAGTTACTATAAATGATTGAGTCAATTAATATTTAAGTGAATAGAATTGTTTGGTTGAAATAAGAATTTAAATAAAGATTTTGATTAAAATATTATTTATTTATCGTATGAGTGCCAAACTCTGATACTGAAGCTGATACTGTATAAAATTAAATGCATTAATTTGATTTGAGTTAATGAATTTTACTTATGAGGTTGAACTGCAACTTGTAACAGTAATCTGTAGCAGAATTCGTGCTACCCGTTTTTACCCGGTTTTCTCGTATGATTGATGTGTTCTGGCAAAATTTTTTGATTTCTTATAAATTTCTGCCATCCTGTGCTAGGCACATGTTGCACTTGCTTAAATACTACGACCCCGTCCTTGGTTATCCTACCAAAAAGAAAAGAATCTTATCATTACTTAGGTTTACTGTTTTTTCGTTGTTCAAATCTCATCATACTACCGACTACAACTTACGATAAATCTCGTACAGTGTTGTCACTAAAAGACATTAGCATATTCGCAGACATACTCATAATTCCTCCTCAAAAGCAATAAAACATACCATTTACAGTAGCCAAAAGAGAGCATCTTCTTAAAACGAGAGTTTATTAGCCAAGTAATGAGCTAAGATCTCTCCAATAAAAAAGATTCTGTTGATATCTTGATGCTATCCGCCTGCAAAAGACGGTGGCGGCCATCACAGAGCTGCCGTTGTGCTGGGTATCGAAAGAGTTAAAAAGCTCCTTTCACTCCACAACTAGGAGGAACGAATTATGAGAAGATGAGTGGAAGGAGTTAAAAAAGAGCTTCGGGAGAGAGAGAGAGAGAGAGAAAAGGAAGCGTTGTTTGAGATAGTGTCTCACTTGAGATATCTAAACAGTGTTATTTTTTAGATGCGAGTCGCCGGCGGATGTTTTTTTTTCTTGAGGAGAGTGTTTTGGAAATTTTGTGAGAGATTCTCGGTGTGGGTAATTGTGGAGGAGGATTAGCTTTGATCTGATCGCTAAACCTTTGTATGTTGTATAAATAAGATACAAAAATAGGTAGATTGGGGATTATGATACACAGAATGATACAAATAAGTTGGGCTGAATCTTTTTAGTTCAGTTAAGTTAAATAGCATCAAATCTTATTTAAGTTGTTGAAAGACAATTGATAAGACAACGAATTTTAAGTATGAGTTTTGTAATTGATTCTGATAAAAATAAATATTTTTATTATTTAATAAATAAACTCGTAGAATTATAAAAAATAAGCAAGTCTACACCTTTTTAGTTCAGCCATGTTGTTTATGAAATCTTATAAAAGTAGTTTTAAAAGAAAGTTTTGACAGAGCTGTAAATTTCAATATGTGTCCCAAGAACTTTTCAGTTACATATACTTTATTCTTTGTTATCTTGGTAACTTTTCAGTTGTTTACTCTTTTCACAAAAGGCTCATTCAGACAAATCACTTTTGGTATTCATTTTGGAAGAATCATCCAAAGTGAAAAGTCTAACTTGGCATTTCACTCTTTACTCCTTAACTTTTCCGTGCAAACCAGCGATTCACAGGAGTGAATCACTCAGGATGAACAGCGAAAGTGAAACTGTGAATGAGCCTTAAATTCTATCATTTCTATCGCCTCGCATCGATTTTAAAACTAAATTCCAACCCCTAATTTATCCCCATCAGTTTTCAATCATTCCTCTGCTTTCGTGGAACCAAACCGATGATGATGAACATCCAGTTTAAAGGGAAAGAAAACGAAAGAGGAAAAACCGAAGGCAGTCTAACGAAATTGCTCTCCGAAAAATTTGTCGGGGAGCAAGCACTCACTCAAAAAGTGATCATTCAAATGAATTCAGCAGGTCTGAAGGCACCTGTTCCAAAAATAGATCCTTCATCCCAAACCCAAACATTTTATCCTGCCTCGATGAAAAGCTGTGACGTCACCCCTTTTCATCCATCCAGGAGGCGGGCCCTGTGTAACAAAAGAGCGAATTCGGTGGCTGGCCTCGCGTGTTGCGTATTTCAATTTGGTGATGGTTTTTCTCCGCTGGAGACGTACGAAATGGGCTCGGAGAAATGCCATTTTTCTTGTTTTCAGTTACCTTTATGTGGCATAAACGACCCGTTCTTTATTGGAAATGAAATAATTTTCGTGGCCGCAGGGTTGTCTGTTTTTTGGCTTTTGTGAGGTGCTTGGTTGATGCCTTTGGGATGTTTGTTTAAGTTTTCGAAGTGGAAAATAAACGCAGTGGAGAATTTTTATTGTAATTCATTTTCATACTTTTATTTTTGATAGCTGGTTCTTATTATGCTGGCGTTTGTAGAATGGTAACTGTGCAGTGGGTCCTATGATATTTTCTTTTGCTGTTTCTTTTCTTTGAAAACACTTTTTTAAAAAGTCTAATTGGTAAATTTGTGTTATCAGTTTATATTGAAAATATTTACGCCTAGAAAAATTGATTAATACATGAATGAATCAGATAGAATTTATATTGACTATTGACTCTAATCTAGAATAGAAGTTTGACAAATTGCAACATCCTTTAAGAACATGTTTTTCATGGTAATCCAATTTTAAAACACGTAATTGATAGATAATTATCCATTTCTCTATAAATTTAACTCTACTATTGAAATAGATTCTTACTGTGAAAAAAAAGCATAACATTTATCGCCTTTAAAAGAATAGTTCCTTTAGATTTCTTCTCCTTTCTTTCCTTTTTTCTGTTGTTACATTCTTTTCCGTGGCAAATTCTTTCCCTTTCCTATTCGATAATTTAAGTAGTTTTAGAAAACTCCTAAATAAATAGACATTTATGTGTGCTTACACCACTTTCCTCCACTTGTTCTTAAGTGACTGAATGTTGAAAAAAAAGAACAAAAGCGGATCCAGTAACTTCGATACCAAAGAAAGTCCGAATGTTCACAGCTTCCGAAATGCCCCATCCCACCCCAATATCGATCTATTTCTTAAAAGCCCTACTTCGCCGTAACGCTGTTTTTATTCCTAAAAGAACTTTCCGCAGTGGGTGAAAGCATTTCTGTCTTGTAACCCCGTCTCTCCACCTTTTCCATGCGCAGACTTGTCGTTTTTATTGCCTCTGTTATTTCCTTCTTGTTCATCCACTCATGCTTCCTTCGGTGCTTTTGTCTCATGCCGGTATTGTTCTTTTGTTTTGCGTGTGACTAGTTTTTTTCTCTACCCTCTAGTATCGGCTTTGTGATTTATCAACTGTTGAGCTATGCCGTTGAGTAATCAATTGGAGTTAGGTTCGGCTTTTTCTTCTGTTCTCCTTGGATGTTTCTCCATTGGGGCGGTTCACTAATTAAATTACACATTTAGGGGAGAGGAGAGTTCCTACAGTGTGACACTATGAGACAAGAAGTTGAAATGTGGCGTCAGTCACGTTTTGAAAAGTTTTTTTTTATTGCTGCTGTGGTGCTAAAAGAAATATTTGTCAGTCACTGGTTGTGGGGTGGTTTGAATTTCGTAGAAATCAAAGCAGATATCAATTCACTAGAAGTGAAAATAGTTATATGAGATACGCTAAGTTTTAAAAGTGTGACTTTCATTATGATGGGGAAGTCACTGGAATGTGACAACTTGTGACATGTGGGAGAGAGGTATAAAATACAAATGATCTGCAAATTGTGTGACGTAATTTGAAAATGGCCCCTTTTTGTAGAGTTTGGTTGTTTCTACTCGAATTTTTATCTTCAGCATCCTTTCCTAAGATTTGATTATAAAATCCTTGAAACAATGATTTTTGTGAAGTTGGGCTTCTCTTCGAATCATTCTGATTTGAAGGCTAAGATACCACTGTCATGGGTGATTTGAATATTTAATGATACCAATTAAAGCGTCCGAATGAAAATAACGTGTTACTTCATATTGATATTAAGTTGTACCTGTTAACAAGGAAAACAAAAAAAAAATCTTGTCTATTGTATACACATATATTTGTTGTATGGATGATCGTTTTTTTCTATCTTCAAACTAGTGTTACCGTCAAATCAATTCACTGTAGCTTGCTTGGCACTAATGATCTAGTGTGGACCTTCCACCTTACAAAACCAACAGTTCGTTTACAATAAATTGGAGGTTATGATATGAAGCAAATAAGTGTAAATATTCACCAAAAGTTTTGGAACTAAGTTGCACATAGTTATACAAAGTTAGTAGCTCTACTTATTATTTTAAATTTACCGTAACAATGCATCATATTAGTAACTACCTTAAAACCAGAAATCATACCGCCATTTTATTAAATTCCAGAATTTCGAAATTTAATTCGAGGCTCCCGACTTTTATCCTGAGAAATCCGAGACTACAAAGAGATACTACATCCATTCCGAAAGATATTCCCATTAATGACTCTCTCTGTTCAAAACAACGTAATGCCAGCATTAGTATCCGCAGATGTTTTCCTTTCGGAATGACCTTCGTTTTCAATGGATTTTTTTTGTCAACCTCGTGAAGAAAGCCGCCCTAGGGTCGGAGGTCGGAATGACACTGAAGAGATAGCGATCATCTCGACCACCTGCGGCAGACGGTCGAAGAAGTGCGATGTGCTTGCTCCACATTTCTTTGTGCTGCATTGGTCACCTTGATCCTTGATGCCTTTGCAAATCTGGATATAGAGTTACGGTTCCTCGAGTTAAGGGGTTTATATAAAACTAGCTGTTACGACCCGGCAAAGCCGGGTCTTACAGCTAGGCTAGCCTTTTATGCGAGCTTCGCTCGTTACTACTTCAAGTTCCTATTAATTATACATTAAATAAGAAGTTTAACTTTAATAATTTATTATTGTTGAATTAGAAACCAACTTCCCTAAAAGTAACTTTTTAACCTTTATTAAGTAAACCAACTTTCTTGAAAGATATTTATTTAAAAGCTATTATATTATTTTAAAATTTTAATTACTTTTATTTATTTATTTTTCTGATTATTGCGAGATGGCATCGAGTCAGTGAGTGACGTGGGCTTTTATATTTTTCTGATGATTATGATTATTATTGCGAGATGGCATCATAGTGTGCGAGCGTTCCGTTCCAGAATCAGTGAGTCAGTGAGTCAGTGAGTGACGTGGGCTTTTATATGAGAGATATAATATAAGGACTTGCATAGCTGATGAAAACGTTGTACAGTTTTCCGATTGACCTTGAACTTGACTTGCAGATTTGTTTGAGGAAAAGTTTCTGCCTTCAGGATTGATTGTACGATTACTTAACGGTTTGTTTGCGTGCTTTCTTGTAATCATATTTTTTCTTAATGGTCAAGGCGATCGTTTCAATTGAATAAGCATATGGCGGTCACAAAGTCAGGCGGTCCAAAAGTTACAAATTCAACTCTAAAGTAAAGACTAATAGGGGGCCATCCGTAAATGATGTCACACTTTTTCCAATATTTTTTCAAAACAACTCAACATTTAAACATTTTTTCAAGTCACAAAGTGTCACACTTCACAATAACCCCTCCCTCCCCTCTCTTTGTCACATGTCACGCTCTGGTATTAATATCAAGTTTAAAATAAAGTTGGTAAGAATCTTAGACCAATGTTTTTATTCAAGTTTAAGAGCATCCCACCTTATAATTTCAAAATGAACTCTTATTTTGTTAGTTTGAATTTTATAATAATGTCATTTGAACTACATTTTCCAGGGGGGAAAATTGTTACTAAGTTTGTATTTAATTTTTTGTTTGAGGTCACAATTCTTAAACCCCCTCCCCCTTGTCACAAAGTGTCACATATTTATGAACCCCCTCCCTTCCTTCCAAGCGTGACATCATTTATGGACGGTCCCTAAACTATTTTTAGTTAAAACCAGAGGTTCTCAAATGGGTGCGACGAGGAGGCCATATTAACTGTTCTCCTTTTTCCAAAGCTTTTCTCTTTTTCTCCCAAGAAATCCAGCATCCCATTCTAAGTTTTAACTAATGATTATTTTAGAAAACTTAGTACCGATAAAGAACCTATTCTCTCACTAGTCACTCATTTTAAACCTAAATTGGGGATTTTCGCAGTTAAACCTCTGCTTCCCCCTTCCCTACAATCAACCAACCAACCAACCAAGTAAAGCAGCTGTACCAGGACCATAAGGTCCACAGAAGCCCATAAGTGTTAGCTCTTAACTCGTCCCTTTCTTCCTCGCCATTGTTCCGTAATGGATGTAGCTCTGCTGCCCTGCATGATGAGTAATAATATCTGTGTCTATGGGTCCGTGGCCGAGCGAGAAAACAGCTGCACGGCATACATAAATCCACCTGGAGAGAAGGAGTCAAGCTGTGCTCAGGGGTGCGTTCAGAATAAACACGTGCGTCCCGACGTTCCACTCGGCTTGCTTGTCACACACCGTCTCTTTGAATGAAAGGACTTTTTTTTTGAAATCGTTTGAGATCGGAATCGTCCCAATTAATCTGCTCTTTGGAGATGAAAGGGAGGATTTCTGCCGTGCGATTGTTTTGATGACTGGGGGTGTTCACGTGCGGCGGAGGAATTAAATGTTTACGTTTTTTTGGGAGAGGTTTTTATGTGTGTGTATGTGAACTTTCTCTTGGTTTGGGAAAGGATGCGGCGATTTGTAGGGTTTTTGATTGGTTTTAGGCTATTTGTAATCCACTTGATGTGAGTTATATGATTATAATTGGTTTAAGATTATCTTCTATTGAGCAGTTCCATTATTCTTTGTGAAGTTATTCTGTGCTTCATTTGATTTCGATTCTTGAGGAATAGCTCCTAAGGCTATTGAGTGAATTATAATAAAATGAAAAATAATTATTATACGGCTAATTTCTCTCTCGAATTAATCTTCATATGCCTTTTTCTGAAAGTATTGGAAAATTCTACCCATTCTTTATGTATTCGATTTTTCTTTCCAACAAAACATTTTGTTAATTACGTATTTTGTGAATTTTACCTTGTGTTTGTATCCCATAAGACGTTTAATTAGCTATTTATAAATGTAAAAAAGTATGTAATAATTTTAGCATCTTTTTCTGTAAAAATAACTTTAAAACAAGAGATAGATACAGGGTGTTTCAAAATTGCGTTGCACGGCTTTTATTCGGAACCAGCGCCTCCTAGGGTCATGGAAGTAAGGTCTACCCCTAGGTTAGTGACCCTGGAGAATCTAATGAGATGACTTACAGCGCTCCTAGCGGCGAAATTAAAAAGTTAAAAAAATTAATTTAAAAACTAAAAGAGATAGAGTAAAAAGTTCAGTACAAAAGTTGTTGCCAAGATCATAACGAACTCAAGTAAAAAAAATTCATCAAAATAGCTTAATTATTCGAGGAGATATTCACTGTTGAAAATGGCACTTTTTTGAGTGGCGAAAAAGGGCCCGGCCACAAATTTAGAAACGCTTTCTCGTCATTATCGTGCGGGAGTTTTAAGCTTTACAGTGACTGATTTGATGGATCAATCGAAAATTATTTTTAATAAAAAAAGTATTAACGATCAATGGCTAATCGAAGGTTAATTAGAATTAAATATTTCGAAATCTGTTGTTTTGCATATTGATAGGGATTGTCGTTGAGGGATCTGATTTGTTTGCCGCAAGGTAGTATAATTTCGAATATGGTTATTCAGTCAGCGAGCGCTTAGATTGGCCTGAGGGGAAAACGTCACTTGAATTTGACAAGCGTGCTGATTATTTCAGATGAGAGAAAGGAAATTATAGTTCTTAAATCTGAAGTTGATTTCTTTCTCAATTATAAAGCAATTTCACGTCATTTATTTTTCAAACATGACGACTTTTAGTAAATCTCAGTATTTAGAAATGGTTCTCATCTATGGAGAAACTCTACGGAATTCGGTTCGAGCTGCACGTGTATTTGCTGATCGCTTTCCAAATGATCCTCATCCTACATCAGCGACTATCAGGAAAGTTGTGCAGCGCCTTAAAGATACAGGAAGCGTTCTTAGGAGACACTATTCGATGAGACAACGTTCTACTAATCGCATACCAGATGAAGACTTACTGGCATACGCTCTATCCCATCCTCACACCAGTATTAGAGAAAT
The DNA here is from genome assembly GCA_963680715.1 of Tetragnatha montana. Classification (NCBI taxonomy): domain Eukaryota; kingdom Metazoa; phylum Arthropoda; class Arachnida; order Araneae; family Tetragnathidae; genus Tetragnatha; species Tetragnatha montana. The sequence continues at coordinate 36,598,460 of OY796685.1, forward strand.
GAGCGATCTGACTGGCTTACCAGTAAGTCGAATTTGGAGGGTTTTGAACAAGAATGGAGCTCATCCTTACCATGTTACACCACAGCAAGGATTGCTACAAGGAGATGAGGAACGACGTTTCGATTGGTGCAATTGGGCACTTAATGAATTGGAAAGTGACCCAAACTTTTTTAAAAATATCATTTGGTCCGATGAGGCAAAATTTCATCGCAATGGAATCTTTAACAGGCATAACACTCATGTTTGGGCTCTTCAAAATCCTGCATGGGGAGTTAGTGTTAGACATCAAGTACAGTGGTCAGTAAATGTGTGGTGCGGTGTTTGGAGGGACCGTCTAGTTGGACCAATTTTCTTCGTTGGTTCGCTGGATGGAAACAAGTACCTTCAGAATTTGCAGGATATCTTGCCTGATTTCTTGGAAGACATTCCTCTCTCACTGTTACCATCACTTTGGTTCCAACATGACGGCGCTCCACCGCACAAGCCACATCTGGTTCAAAAGTTCCTCAAAGACACATTTGGCAATAAGATAATTGGGTATGGTGGGAGTATTGAATGGCCTCCAAGATCTCCTGATCTTAATCCACTCGACTTTTTCCTTTGGGGTCACTTGAAAAATCAAGTTTACGAAACGCCATCTACGAGTCTCCAGGACTTAAAAAACCGCATCATCGACAGTTGCGCAACTGTCACACCCCATATGGTCCAAAATGTGCTTTCTAACATGGTTGAAAGGACACAAAAGTGTATTGTTGCCCATGGTAATCTTTTTGAGCAAGCTCAATAAATTATAATTTTGCACTGTGAATTTCTTCCTTTTCTCCTACTTTGTGTCCTACCAATATGCAAAACATTAAAAAGTCAACTGTTTTCGAAATATTTATTTCTAATTAATCTTCGATTAGCGATTGATCGTTAATACCCGTTTTAGTAAACATTTATCTCGCAAAAGTAACGATTTCTGATCGTGGTAGTTCTTAAATGTCCAAGCTTGGACTTTCCTTTTTAAAAAAATTTGAAGCATTATTTTCGATTGATCCATCAAATCAGTCACTGTCAAGCTTAAAACTCCCGCACGATAATGACGGAGAAAGCGTTTCTAAATTTGTGGCCGGGCCCTTTTTCGCCACTCAAAAAAGTGCCATTTTCAACAGTGAATATCTCCTCGAATAATTAAGCTATTTTGATGAATTTTTTTTACTTGAGTTCGTTATGATCTTGGCAACAACTTTTGTACTGAACTTTTTACTCTATCTCTTTTAGTTTTTAAATTAATTTTTTTAACTTTTTAATTTCGCCGCTAGGAGCGCTGTAAGTCATCTCATTAGATTCTCCAGGGTCACTAACCTAGGGGTAGACCTTACTTCCATGACCCTAGGAGGCGCTGGTTCCGAATAAAAGCCGTGCAACGCAATTTTGAAACACCCTGTATATCTAGTTCTTACTCAGTATACAGTAAACACTCTCTTAACCCTCCACCGATTGACTGAATCTTAGAAAAAGTGGCTATAAGTTGTGTAAAAATTAATTGGACTTCAAACCTTCAGAAGATAAAAAAAAGTTGAACTTTTAAAAATATTTCTACCAAATGCTAGTTAAATCTTTTGTTACCAATCAATATTTATCTTTAAAAAAAGTTTCTGTTTACTAATATAAATGAATGTGCTGACACACATTTCGATTTCCTAATAACACAAATCAACATCCGCGTTTATGTAAATTCAAAAAATCCCGTTTCCTTATTTGTCTTTTGAATTCCTCTTCACGGAAATAACTGGTACACCTGCACTATCATGTTTGTGAGCATTAGAAAAGTACCAAACATTTAACTAAAAGAAGCAGTTTTCATTCTCGTGGTTTGCATTCTTTGACCTCCGCTATCGCATCGACTACCAAGTTCACGGAAGTAGACGACTGACTGGTGCCCGCAGTTTTGGGTGGATCTGCATTCTTTTGTAAATGCAGTCTTGGAAACAGATGTTTCAAATGTGCGATGAGAGATAGAAGCCTGAATTTACCTTAGCCTTGACATTTTAACGTGTGTTTTGAAATGAATTGGTATGTTCTTGTAGGCTGTTGTGGAGTAGCTAATTGTGTAGTTTTGCTAAGAGTAGTCAGGGTTGAATTTTTTTCGTGATACTCTCTTTTCGATGCCTTTAGTCTTGTACTTTACTTTTATTAATATTTCAAAAACAAATTTGAAATGCTTTTTTGCTATAATTTATCAATTGAGAAACTTGAATTACATATTTAACTGAATTGAACTGGATTAGGCTTAATGTAACTGGTTTTATCCTTTAAACATGATGATTTAAACTCAACTGTCTCATTTAAAGTCCTAAATTATTTGTGAAAGGAACGGTACAGAAATATTATTCAGATATCGAGTAAAGCTTAGATTTCTCTTATTAGATTATTAGCATGTAAATTGCTAACCATAGAAAAAATTCCGTTAACATATTTCCAAAATTCTATAGTGGAAATAACTCTTAAGGGTGGTAAGTATTTTCATACATATTATTTACCCTTTCCACAATTCGTACAGTGCATATCAATAAAGAATTCGCGTTCCACTGTTATCTCACACTGGCTGTTCGAAGTTCATTTCTCCTCCATTTACTTTCTCCATTACCGATGATTGAATCTATTTGTAAAGAAATTTTGATACATTTTTTTTCTTTAAAGAAGGGTTTGAGTCCAGACCCTTTGCCGACAATTGACATTATCGAATTCAGTGCTACCTTATTTAATGCGTCGTTGGAGCGGATAAGTTTCTTGCAGGCATCAATTTTAGGGGGATTTTCCTCTGCTATCATTTCTCTGGCATTCGATGGTGCTTAGCTGTACGATTTATTGGATGCTTCTTGTTATGATATTTATGGTTTTCCCGATGGCAGCACGATTGAAGTCGAGATTGTGAGACTAATTCATCCGAACGGTATTACTACTTGTAAAATGTAGCTATTGTTTTCTGAAAATTTTCATCGTTACCAGACATTTTATTGTAATCAAACTGTATCCTTTTAATAGTAAAATATGACTCTATTCTTTTGACGTGCGATTCGCGTACTCGTGAAATATGTGACTATCTAAAACAGCTTACACATTGCTCTGGAAATTTTTTTGGAAATGGGCCACTTTTAAAAATGCTAGTTAAAATGTTGATAACTTTACTATAAGATTCCGAGTTAGAAAAAAACTAGCTAAGGAGTATTTAAATTTTTGGAAAGGCAACTTTTCACAAGAAAACAAAAAAGTATTAAATAGTCAATTTTTAAAATTTTATCACCAAAGAAACGAAATAATGAGATTTCTTTTCAGAACCAAAATGTGATCGACATTCCCTTTCTCCCGCATTATCTGTGCACCGTATCTTGGCTTTTCCGCATACTAAGTGCATTAGCAGCAAAGAGGGATTTACAGAACTGACTTGGTGCTAGGCTGGGAAATGGTGTTTACGCTGATAACTCATTTTTCGTTTCGAAGTCGAAACGTTTTTTCACCCGCTTTTCTCGTATGATTGATGTGTTGCGCTCGGGAAACTCGACTTTAATCTATTTCTAGTTGTGTACTCCATTTAATTTTGGATGCGGGTTTTTTTTTTGCTATAACTAGGCAAAGAAAATAATAAATAAGTAATAGACCATACATCGGAATTTTTAAAAAGTGAATATCTCAGACAAAAAAATTTTTTTGATTAATTAAATGATAAGATAGATGACTTCTATTTGAATGGAAACCATCACATCTCACTTACTACAGTGACCATCAAAATAGAAAATAGTAAGCCGAGTAGCAAAACTGTTTTCGTCAGCAACGTGAATTTTGAGTTATCTTGTGTTAGTGCATGACTACAATAACTACTAATAGAGCATTCGCACATGACGTCACTGGGGGACAAAAACAACGTTGCTCAGGCTGTTGTTAGGTGCGGGGGCACCCGTTGCTATAGCGGTTGTTAGGGGCGGAGTCTTGTGATTGCAAATGCTCCAATAGAAGCATTCGCACATGACGTCACTGGAAGACAAGAACCCGTTGCTAAGTCCAAGTCAGCTTTATATATTCTAATTACTGCAACTGTTATGAATAGATTATAAAGGAATATTTTTAAATGCAGTTGAACGTAATTATTTGAAAAATTAACTAAAGAAAGAATTAATGAGAGTGTAATATGGGTTTACCAGTTATTTTCAACCTCCATACAGATGAAAAATCACTCTAGAGATCTCTCTTCCAAAGCCCTTGTGATGAATGTTTGCGTCCATCAGTGGAACCCTTGTAACATATTTGACATTCCCCAACCTTGTTATCTCCCCCCACGAGCGAAGCAATCATTCAACCTCCCCCCTCCTCGAAAAGGAAACGCGGAAAGATATTTTAAACCGCCCGCATTTCCTATGATAATCAAATCGATTTCATATTTATCGAATACACGTGCGATTCATCGAACCGAAAACAAGTGATTAATGTGGATCGAGTTCCGGTCGTCCCATTATTATAAATAGAGGGGAATGAGTTTTGCGTTAAATAGTCGCGGTGCATGTTGATTAGATAAGTTATGTCGCTTTCTTGTTGTTTCATAAAGTAGGACGCCGAAATCTTAATTAGGATTTATGTCTTTTCGTGATGGTGATGGGCTTTTTCGTTGTTCCTTCAAAAGTAATTTTAATTTATGTTTTCCAGAGAAAGTGAGGATAAATATCTTTTGAAAATGGGTTTAATTTAGGTTGACGTTTATTTTGAAAGATGTGTTGCTAATTTTCTTTGGGGCTATGTTTTGATGTGTTTTTTTATCGACTTATTGATTTAAAGCATTGTCATTACTTGTTGTGTTTACGTAGTTTTTCTTATTTTCATGGCTTATAGATTTTTTTACCGTATCTTAAAGTAAAGAGCTACTAACAAAACCGATTAAGAAAATAAATAAGTTAATTTGTCAACAAGGCATTTTATTAATATTTTCCTTTGTATTTTCCAAAATGTATTATAGCACACGTGTTTAGTTTTAATTACTATGTGTTATCCTTATTAGGTTTTTGTAATTAGTAATATTATTCGTTTTAATTGCGGTTATATTACAATCTTCTCTGCTTACCGTTTGCTTATTTACTTTGGAAAATTAACCTAAGATTTTGACTGGTGTTACGTTCATTGCAAAGGCAAGGGCCTGACCTTCAGTTCATTTAACTTTCTTAACACATTTGAAAATCCTATGCACTGAAGCTAGCAGTAGAATTTTAAAATGCGTTTTTGAGAGGATTTGTAGTTTTCGTAGTTTATTTAGGCTTTTTTTATGAAAGACGTACGAAACAATAAACTTTTGGGTATGTATGTATAAAATTGCCACCTGAGAAGATAAGTTGTGATCAAAGAAAAAAATAAAGTTGTTTATGGGAACAAATCATCTTGGTATCCAAGTTGCTCTTACAAGAGGATAAGAGAAAATTTAATTATTTGAGTAACTTAAACAAAAATTTTCTCTACGTTTACAAAAACCATGCACCCAACTGCATAGGACGAGTTCCACCTGATTAATCCTCGCACACCATTTATCACGGACAATACTACGACAGTTGAGCATCACAATAGCCGCCTGTTGGGTCATTACGGTTGTTTTTGTGTGGCGAGTTATTAAATATTCGCGTGTGAGGGTCAAGAGATGCCATTGGACGGCCTGATGTTCGCTTTTGCCTCTATGGCAGTCTATATCCACAATGTCTGCCGGCTGTCACGCATGTGCGATCAGATTATATCGGAAATTAATTTTCTCTTTCGGGTGAGTCACTTCATATATCGACCCGTGGAGCGTGTTAGGTTGTGTAAAGTCAGTGGAGGGGATTTTTTGCCTCTCTTATGGATTGTGGTTGGTTGGGTAGTGTGCTTTAATGGTTGTTTTAATGGAATGTTTAGTTAAAATTTTATGGGTTTGGTGGGTTTTTTTTCCTTAGTGAAACAAACACGTGTTTCAGTCACGAAGGTCAAGGTCAGGAATTCAATTACCAATTGTGCGTAAATAGCGTTAGTCAGTGGTCGGTTGTCGATTGTTTTTTATTGTTTTTGTTTAAGATTTGTTTGTTAAATCCTAGAGGAATTGGAATGGCTTTCTTTAGGCAAATTATCTGAAGTCTTTTCAATGTATTATGTAATAAATTAATATTTAAGTTCAACTATTAAGTTATGTGTTATGAAAGTATTAAATATTAAAGAAAACTCAAGATGCTTAAAACTAACAGTCTCGAAACTTCAAAGTAAGCCATCATGTTTCTACTTGTTTTGATTTTCTCTTTAGAGTAAATTTGTTTAACAACTAGTCCTTTTTTGCTTTTTTCTACCTTTTCTCTTTTAAGAAGGTAAATATATAATTTTTACAAAAATACATAATCCTTCATGTTGTCCTTTCCTTCATATGTTCCTTTGTTAAGAAGTGTTTGAATGCAGGTTTCTGTTCCATCAAAGACGAAAAAATTGTAGAAAGTAACCTTTATTGAACGTATATAAATAATTTAGAAGAAAGGAATTGAAATGTTTGTGTGTTCGGCACTACTATTCGTTTTGCTTTCATTGCCATCTACTTTGCGTATCGGTTATAAATCTTTTCTGTCTCTCTTAATGTCCAACTTGACTTCCGTGAGTGCTATTTGACTTTCATGAAGCCCATATACCATTCACGACTCACTGCTTTCCGAAAGAGAATTGAATTGAGTTGTATACAAACTGGAAAATAAAATGGGGTTGAAGTTGGAAAAGTAGGCGAAAAAATACCCATTCTTGGAATTTGCGACATTCATCATTGGAGTTTCATTGTTTTGTTAAAAACAAATAATCATTATTCACCCGAATTCAGCTGTTTGTGTCCTAATTTTTGCAGGGGTAATTTAGAAATTATTTTTAATGGTATTTAGAAAAGAAGTTTGTATTGTCATTTTAATTTGGCTTCTGAAGTTTTTTTTAAATAATACCACATTAAACAAATATCTCTTCTTTCTACTAGATTCCATATTAATCATACTAATAAAAAATTAAAAACTAAGAGAACGCTATGTATATTTTTTTTTAGTTTTAGTTTTTAAGCGTTAGTATACGTACACGTGGTACAATCAGATAAAAATTCATACTTGCGTATTATCGCAGTCAAGTTGTAAAACGCTCACCGCTTGGCGATAGGTATGTAACAATACACTATATGATATCCTATTAGCATTTTAATGACGGAATAAATTTTAGATACTGAACACAAATTTATTGTCAAGCATGTTTTTGTATTATGTAAAGGCAAGCATTTTTAACCGTAATTTCTATTTGCTTTCAAACATCCCCTAAAAATTACAGGTAAATTCAATAGTCCAAAAAAATAATTTGATTATCTTCTATCCGAAGCTCAAACAATCCTACAAATCAGCTCTATCCATTCAAAATTCCAAAAGAGGAACGTCCACAAAATGAGAAAATCATTCGGGTAATGTTCTAAGAATATGAATCCGGCATTCTCCTTATTCCATTAAAAAAAAAAAAAAAAACGTTCGAAATTTACTTTTAATGACGTCAGAACAGTCAGAGCAAAAGCAATCTTTGCCTACTTACCATAAACTTTGCATATCTTTCGAAATTCCACCTGCTAGAAACAAAGTCCCCGAGATGCCCAAAAGGATTTACACTTGGGTGCGTCGCAGGCTCGACGGTCGTTAACTTTTATGTTGAGACCGCTGTCCTCAGGACTTGAAGGCTGCTGTCAATAAAATATCCGCCCTCTGTTGTAACTTTGGCGAATGCATCATGAGATTTTCGGCACCTGTGAGGCAAATCTCGGGAGGATGATAGCCATTGGCTTTATTGGAGGTTTATATCGGGATTGTACTTTTTTTTTTTTTGAACGATGTTGTTGAAAGGCTTATGGTTGATAGAGGCATTGTGTAAATGTGAGTTAAAATGGGTTTGGTAGTTGCTCGTTTAATAAAGTGAAATGGTTTTTATTATGGATTTGATGGTAGTGTGTGCATTTTGCAAATGGAAGGTTTAAGATAATAGAGGATTTTCATTAGTCGTTTGAATTTTTTTTTCATATTTATTTTTTTAATGTTTTTGTTTTGAATCATATGAATATGAATGGTCTTCCATTTGTGAAATATTATATTCTTTAAATAATGGTAAAATTCAATTCAATATTTCCCGAATCTGTTTTATATTATTTATAAGTTCTGTATTATTTTTCTAAATAATCTTAATTGAATTGTTTAGGGTTTATCTCTAAGACGGTATTTATTTTTGGGAAGGAAAATGGATATTTTATTTCAAAACAACGATCTTCTCTCATGATATCTCTCCTCTTACGATTTCTTGTTTCATACTTACCACATTCTCCTAACAATTTTAAGTGTTACCTGATTTTTTGCACAAATAATTGTACTCGTATCCTCTCCATGATGTGACTACTAGAATTACAATTTTTCCAGACGACTGTAACATTATTACTTTCACTTATACTTACTAAATAATTTTCTTATTTCATTTCGTTTCTCTATTGAATGCCGTGCCATTTATGTTCCCTTAACTTTATTTTTATCTTGCGGGGAATGGCATGCCGTCCAAAAAACGCCAATGCGATTCAATGCCACAGTTGCATTTTTTGATTAAACCAGCTTACCATTTAATATCATCTCCCGACTCGCAATGATGCTCCCGAAGCACCCTAGATTACTTTTTGCGGAAATTCCCTTCCCTGCTGGCTATTTTTGCCTTATCCGATCTTCGATCTTTTTCAGCGATGCGCATTCAAAGTAGAAATTGCTGCCCCAGCAAAAGAAGACTACTTGTTAAGTCTTGAACCTCGGGCTACCCTATCTTTATTCCGAAAGTATCTTCTGCTCGAGTATCATCGACCCGTTTCTCTGTTTTTGAAAAGCCCCAGTGCTTCTCTGAGGGGATAAAAAAAAACTATCTCGTGAAGTTCTTTTTTCCGCTCTGTAACTTGTTCTTCGAGAAGTCTGTGTATGTTTCCATTAAATTGTAGATCACGCCAATGTTTATTAAGTGTGTTGCTTGAAGAAGTGTACTATTTCTCTTTTCTGACTTCATACGACTATTTTATTTTACTTTTGTTACATGTTTCCACACATAGTTTGTTATGCAAACTTTTGTAGCTATGTAAGACGACTGCTACATAGTTACAAAATACCGCTTACTTCCGAATCATTCATTGACAATATTCTTCTGTTTTCTGAGATAATTTTGGCTGTGTGAATTAGTATTGCATTCAATTAGATTGTGTCGTTACTTAACCAAGATTCATATTGGATTCTGACTATAAATTATAACTAGTACAACAACAATCTACATACTAAGGTAAAATCGTTTGAAATATTATCCTCAAACAACCAGTATTTATTTAAATTCTTTTTCAAATTTATTTTTAGGTCAATAATCCCTCCCCAATTTTGCAGCATTTCTCTTTTAAAAGAGTAGGGAGAATGCCAGTACAAAATAATTTACTTCCTTCCTTACTTTACTTCCTTGCTGAATGACACTATCAGAATCATGGGGGACACTTCATTTGAAGTTATCTTAAGAATTCTCAACAATAATCTTTATCCTTAGGAATTTTGGTCCTTTTCTCTTCCACTGATGATTCCAATGTTTTACATCAAACTTCTCCGGTTTTCTCCAGAACGTACCGAATGCATTGCCACTTTCTCCCTCTAATCTCCTGTTGCGTAACTTGTGAACGGTCCTTTACTCCCTTGATAATGTTAAGCCACACCAGGAGTGGACATTTCTCAAGATAGATAGCAAGCCACTCAAGACTCCCAAAATCGATAGTACCATCCGAATCAGATAGATCTACGGGGACTCCTCCTCCAGGAACGTAACTAATAGATCCCCAGAATTAAGCCGTTTCCTCCCTCTCCGTCCCCAAGCGAGGTCCCTGCTCCCTCTTTCGGAACCACGAATTGATTCGAAGCATCGACGCGTCGTGTTCGAGGTCAGTGGCGCGTCTCCCCAGTTTTCCGCCTCAAAAGAAAGAGGGTCGGTGGGCCAAGAAAGAAAAATGCCCGAAATCTTAATTATTATTGTCGCTGGGACCTCCCTCCGTCAAACGAAGCGTGTCGCACCTGCAGAGGTGTATTGGTTGGGGTAAAAACGGAAAAATAAGACCTTTTGGGACGTTGTTGCATCTTTATTGAGTGACAGTGAAGAGTTCTGTGATGCTTCCTGCTCAGAAGAGATGATGTGATGGCCTCGGTGATTTTTTTTTTGTTTGTGGTGGTGAGAGCGTGAGAATGTTTGTGAGTTGTCTTTTTCGGTTCGGTGACTCATTTAGTTCGCGGGTGTTGTGGCTTTTAATTAGGAAGGGGAAAGTTTTTTTTTTCGTCTCTTCTTCTGATTTGCGTTCGTGGTGTGACATAAATCCTTTGATGTTGACGGTTTGTGTTTGCTTGACGTCAAAGTTGATTTGGTGGATCTTTGGGTTGTTTATAGTGTTTTACGAAATTTAATCTTGAGCCCTGTCATAATTAATTGGGAAGGGTGGGTAGTTATTATTTTTATCTTATTTAGTTTGTTTTAGGTTTATTGTTGTTTCTCTTTACTGAAATATTTTACGAAATGTATCAATGTGTATTTATTCTACTACAACGTTTGTTTCATCGCATGTCCAAAAGTTGTACTGTTACCAATTACATATATGGCTTTCTGGAAAGTTAAGTAAAAGGGAACAAGTAGTTAAAATTTGTTTGAACGAGTGTAAATTATAATTCAACCCCTGGAACATCCAAATATGTGAATGGTAACCCTATATGGCTTTATTCTAGCAAATGTAATGTATGACTAATATAATTATATTTTATGGATTTTTAATTACTCGCATTCTTTTTCTTATATACAAATACAGCAACTTGAGAAGCTTCAATGAGAGCCATTAAAAAGTGTTCTCAAATGAAACACTATTTAGTTCCCTTGTCCGATCACCAAACAGTATATAGTCATAGTTTTACTTTTTTTATACTTAGTTCTTGTCAAAGAAAGCAGCAATGAGACGAATTTTTTCCAAAACTTCTCGTCCAGGTCTATCTGCAGTAGGGTGGTCGCTAAAAATCAAAGTGCGAATTTTTTTAGCGGCACCCCCTCAAAAGGTGCTATTTGATGTAAAACTAATATTCTGAAAGTTTCAGACCAAAAAAATAATTTTTCGACCCCGCGCCCAGCCGTCAAAGTTTCGAAAAAACGCAATTTTTCACTAAAAACTGCGCGTTTTTCACCATAAAATTGAAACCGGATATAGTAGAAACAAAAACAAGGATTCATTCTTTAGATAATTTTTTAAGCTTTAACTTTTCTAATTGAAACTTTTATGTGTGACCCTTAGATCAAAAGATACAAGGGGAATTCCTTACCCCACTCCCAATATCAATCTTTTAAGAAGAGACGGGATTTTTTCTTTTATTCATTAAATATTGTTTACTGGTTTAATATTATGAAAAAATCATTTTTCAACCATATAAGTGTGAAATTTTAGGATGTAAAGTGAAAAGAATTTTTTGAATTAACTTTTTTATTCCAGATAACAATTAATAAAAAAATACACTTAAAATTATAAAATATATTAACAAAAGCACACATAGCATACAAAATTAGGATTATTATTCACACAACAGTAACACATTAAATTTAATATTTAAAATTTACAAAATATAATGCAAAATTAAAGAGGCAAGGGTCTAGAAAGTAGACTCTTTTTAAGTCCGGGTATAATTTTCTTCACTAAGAAACAACTTGTAAAAGGTATTGCTTGTGTTCTTCGTCTTGATAATTGATGTATTAAATTCTTGCACTAGTTTTATACCTCTTTCAGCTGCATCATTAAGAACTTTTAAATTTTTCACAATATCAAATCCTTTTGAAAACTCCAAGTTAGTGCACCACTCATCTGAATCAGACTTTAAAAACTGTGCCGAAATACCTTTTAAAAAAGTTTAATGTAAATAATGGAGTAATAAAGCTATCTAGTTCTTTGCTTAAAAGAGAATGGCAGTCCTTTAAATGCACTTTCAACTTCACTGTTCTATTTTCTTCATTATAGTCTTGGTCCACATCATTTTTTAAGACTACTTTTAAAGCCGTGTTAATTTTTATATCTTTATTTAGGCTTTTATAAAAAAAAAACAAAGGAAATTATTTCAGGGTTTAAATTCTACCATAAGTGGTTTATAAATTTAGCAAGTGCAACTTCTATGAAGTTCATAACCAGGCAGTTGCAAAACTCAAAATATCTTCCTAGAGAAGACTGGCCGGGAACTGTTACTTCTGTGTTTGATATTTATTGGGTTTTCAAAACCACACCAGATATCATTTAGAATTCCTCATCACGCTAGATGGGTGGCTAAAGTAATCTACTGCTTAAAATTTTCATCTTTAGAAACGAGTTTTCTGTAACTTTCCATGTGAGGGAAGAAATTAGAACTATCTGTGTTTTCATCATAAATATTTATTTATAAAAGCGTGGTTTAACGCTCCTGATCCCACATTAGCTCTGAATCAAGATTTAATTTTATTAAATCATTTAATTAATTATAAAAAACAGATGCTGAAGTATTAGAAGTTGCAATTACTAAATTTATAAACCAATTATGGTATTTAAACCCTGAAATAATTTCCTTTGTTTTTTTTTATAAAAGCCTAAATAAAGATATAAAAATTAACACGGCTTTAAAAGTAGTCTTAAAAAATGATGTGGACCAAGACTATAATGAAGAAAATAGAACAGTGAAGTTGAAAGTGCATTTAAAGGACTGCCATTCTCTTTTAAGCAAAGAACTAGATAGCTTTATTACTCCATTATTTACATTAAACTTTTTTAAAAGGTATTTCGGCACAGTTTTTAAAGTCTGATTCAGATGAGTGGTGCACTAACTTGGAGTTTTCAAAAGGATTTGATATTGTGAAAAATTTAAAAGTTCTTAATGATGCAGCTGAAAGAGGTATAAAACTAGTGCAAGAATTTAATACATCAATTATCAAGACGAAGAACACAAGCAATACCTTTTACAAGTTGTTTCTTAGTGAAGAAAATTATACCCGGACTTAAAAAGAATCTACTTTCTATAGACCCTTGCCTCTTTAATTTTGCATTACATTTTGTAAATTTTAAATATTAAATTTAATGTGTTACTGTTGTGTGAATAATAATCCTAATTTTGTATGCTATGTGTGCTTTTGTTAATATATTTTATAATTTTAAGTGTATTTTTTATTAATTGTTATCTGGAATAAAAAAGTTAATTCAAAAAATTCTTTTCACTTTACATCCTAAAATTTCACACTTATATGGTTGAAAAATGATTTTTTTCATAATATTAAACCAGTAAACAATATTTAATGAATAAAAGGAAAAAATCCCGTCTCTTCTTAAAAGATTGATATTGGGAGTGGGGTAAGGAATTCCCCTTGTATCTTTTGATCTAAGGGTCACACAAAAAAGTTTCAATTAGAAAAGTTAAAGCTTAATAAATTATCTAAAGAATGAATCCTTGTTTTTGTTTCTACTATATCCGGTTTCAATTTTATGGTGAAAAACGCGCAGTTTTTAGTGAAAAATTGCGTTTTTTCGAAACTTTGACGGCTGGGCGCGGGGTCGAAAAATTATTTTTTTGGTCTGAAACTTTCAGAATATTAGTTTTACATCAAATGGCACCTTTTGAGGGGGTGCCGCGAAAAATTGAACGAAAAAAATTTTTCCCCATGTTATTAGCGACCACCCTAATCTGCAGTCTGCACCTCTATCAAACAACCTTGACCGACACCATCCAAATTCCTCTCCCAAAGTCGTTTGTAAGTTGTTGACTTATCTTCTCTACCCCTCCAGGGCTCATAAATAAACAACACGATCATCAATCCATCCCTCCTTCTTGTACGTGCCTTCCTCTCAACTCCACTCTCTCTCTCTTTTTCCAACCGGTTCGATAAACCTGCCAAGGGTAGCACTCTCGCTTTTCCTGCTGACACTGCTTAATCCGCGATTGCTTCCATGCTTGACCGGCACCCCATCTTGATTCTTTTTTGGGATGCAGCTCCCGTCCAACGAGGGTAATGGCCAGCTTGATTGTGATAACGAAGACCCTTTTTGATTAGGATGATTGTCGACGAAGGTGTTGCGCTGGATGCACACTGACTGGTCATCGGTCGTTGGGTCGGCATTTTAGAAGTCCTCACCTTTTGTGGGTAAGGCGTTGTTTGCTCGGATGGGTCTTATTGTTTTACGGCGTGACTTGATTATAGGGATGAATCTGGGTGGGTCTGGTTTTGTAGTTTTAACCGATTATTATGTGGCAAGGTCTTGGACTGAGTTTTTAAAAGGTTTATGGTAGAGACTGAAGGAATGCTGGAGAGAACTTCCCGAACTAGCTGATTCAAAGTGGTAAACTTGAAAGAGTGTACTAATCTTTGTTGTGTAATGAGGGAGGATTTGTGTCAAGGTGTTTGGTAGGTTCATTTATTTACCAGAAATTAAACCAAGATAAGTAGTTATAAAGTAAGGCCCGCCTGCTGGGGAACTGATTAAGAGATCCTCGTCCTTATGTCCGATAGTTTTCAAGCCATAAAAATCGCATAAAATTTTTAAATTTTATGGAAGATATCATTAGTGATTTGCTAACAAAATTCAACATAAGGCGAAATATCCGTGACAGTCCGAATAACCACCGCTGAGAAACGGTCGAGATGATTTCATTATCGCCTATATGCAAAAATACCCAATTTATGGATTCTTCCCCCTCTCTCCCGAACTATTTTTCTCTATCGGGGTATATAGTGGGGCTAATGCCTAACAGTACTCCTCTTTTGCTACAACTGACAAGTCAATTGATCGGCAAGTAGACATGTGCTATCATTTTCGACTCCCCCGCACATAAGTACTATTTTTTATTACCGATTTCGATATATATCTTGAGCCCAAAATGATCGTCGGCCCCCCCCGGTGGAAATGACATTTATTATCGGGTTTTACGCGTCAAATTACACGGTTGTGGTGTGGGGTAGAGCTTTCCTTGCCTGATCTGGTATCTATTTTCAGTTTGTTTCAATGCTGTTCTGTTGGATTGGGAAATCAATCACTTCAATGAATGTTGGGGGATTAATGATTTCCCTTACAATTATTGGAATGCAATGTGTGTCATTGTTGAGAATGAAGTTCACAAATCTTGAGTATGACGGTAGAATTTGAATATTAGCATGTGAAAATAGCACTTTTTCTGGGCTAATTAAAAAGTTTGCAAATGTGCAAGTTTTTTTTATTAAATTCAATTTTGTCTTCATTTCATTCCAAAAACTGTGGTAGTAAAAAAACACATAACTACATAACTCTGAAAAACTTGCAAATTTGCAAACTTTTTTCTATGGAGGCCTGAAAAAGTGGTTTTTTTTAACATTCTAATATTTCCTTGAATGTTCACGACACTTTCATGAAATTGTTTCAGTGAGTTTTTCATAACATTGGCAACAATACTATCATTGAGGTTTTTACTCTATATCTTTATTGTTTTTAATTATTTTTTAAGCTTTCTTATTTCATCGCTAGGGACGCTGTAAATCATCTCATTGGATTCTCCAGGGTCACTTACTTAGGGGTAGACCTTACTTCCATAACCCTAGGTGACGTTGTTTCCAAATAAAAGCCGTGAAAAGGACTTTTGAAACGCCATGTATAATCAATAGCAAATAGTATATGAATTCTTTACGAATCTCATTATTACGAGTTATCGAAATTCTTGATATCTACTGCCTTCAGTCGTCAGCATTGCTTAACAAATTTGCCCTCCTTTACCCACATTTAAAGCTACACTGAAAGAAAATGTTTAGTTAAGAGAATCCCTTCGAGTCTAACTTTTCATGCATATATTGCTTTACACAATTTCCTACATCATTAGGAAGGGCGAACAACTGAGATCCATCACTAAAAAGAACTTTATTCCTGACTGAACTCCACGATGCTTTTATCTCCCTAAGTACTCAGACGGGTTTTCAGTCGCAAGTTATTAAAGTTCTAAAGCTCTCTTTAGACACGCTTTTTGAAAATCATGTTCTAAGCATGAGAAAATTTGAATTAGACGATGGTGGGGGTTCACGTTTATTTTCTGAAAACTTTTTTGGGTTAAAGAGTTTTTCTTTTGGTCCGTCAAAACTGAAGTAAAATATAATGTGTAAATGTACTTTATCTTTTCTCCAAACTATTCCTGAGTTTAGTCGTGTTCTAAATTATTTGTTGAAAAGATGGATATCAAAGCGCCATTCCTTTAGTTACTTTTATTTACTACTTTTTTAATTACGCCATTTCTTTGGTTTCGATGGTGTTTGTTACAACTTTTTAAACGCATAAAGGTTTCTTAAGTTTTTTCGCTGTTAGTTTGCATGAAAAATCTAAACTTTAAATAATTTTGAAGATAATTTAACTGTACTATTAATACCTTTTTAAAAATTGACATTTTAACGCACCAAGCTTTCAAATCTTCTCAACCTGAGACTAGAGAAGCCAATCAACCAACAATTCCTCAAATTTCATCACAAGAATTAAATACAAATGTTTACTATTAAATGGACTGTTTGTATGAATGAAATGCGTTCTAGTTCAATTTTAGTTTGACACCTTTCTTCGAAATTTTCCAGGTTTTAGTAGCATTAAACTTTAATTTTTTAAAAAGTTATCCTTGTTTTTATTATTTAAGCAATGGGTTGGTTTCCGGGATATCTTTGAATATTTACTTCCCAACAGAGGTTTTATGTATTCGTGCATGTGCCCTAGTGTCACGAACCTTTGTGCTGCCAGTAGATTGTTCAGGGGTGTCCCCAACCTTATTGACTTATCTGCTAGGTGCGAATTTTACGTCAGGTCATTGTACGAAACTGGATCCTATTTTGAGTTTGAAAGCAGGGGCAAAGGTCTTGCACAACGTACTCCTTATGCCTTATTTGATAACGATTATTTCTGTACGTTGATAGAATGAGTTCAAAATAAATTAAGTATAAAATTTATTAAGTAGCTATATGGAATTGTATGACTACTCTCTACTACTAAAGTTTTAACATCAATTTTGGACATGAGAATTATATGTTTGTTATTTACGATCTTACGCAAAAAAATTGTTTTAGGTTATGAAATTAGTTGTTTATATCAAAAGTTTTTGTGAATTATAGCATGGCCACCTAGACTCATAAGGCCATAGAAGCTCGAAATCGTGACGCGAAATAGTAGGCAAGACGTCACTCTTCATAGCTGTTTTTGGACAACAGCGCAACTCCAGTCTGAAATCTTGTACCTTGCGCTGTTGAAAAGGGACGTCATGCCTACTATTTCGCGTCACGATTTTGAACTTCTATGGCCTTATGAGTCTAGAAGATAGCCGTCATGATTAGTCCCATTTTTATATTTAATATTCATTTTATAAGAAGAGTTGTTTGTCACCTGCTTAGTGTTTTAGTTTTACAATTTTACTGGTGGGATATTTAAACATAAGTTAATTTTAATGAAACCTGCCGTTAAGTGTAATTACGACTGTAGAAACGTTTATTTGATAACGCCTGACTACCTTTCGCGAGACGTCTCATTTCCCTTTGTATTCAGCCATGGCTAATCTCAGTTCAATATATATGTTTGCTACATTGTTTCCTAGTTGGCATTCCGCTCGATCAAGATGGTGTTCCTATCTCTTCTGGAATCGCCCCCATCTGTAATGTCTTGTCTGTCAGAAGTGTCACCCTCCCTTGACACGACACGGAAAGCGTTTTAGATGAGTTCTGCCGCCCCTTTTTACCTGCTGAAATCAATTTCGCTTTCTCTTGCGCCGGGGCTCGGAAAAATAAATCGGCTGACTTCCCTGAAAGGATTTAATTTTTCGTTTTTACTGTGAAGAAAAATATTTTGCTTTTAAAAGGCTCGGAATTGGTTTCGTGCGCTTTAAGCTAATTTTTCCTGTTTTTGCTCGGGGGATGTAGCTGTTATGTCGCTGTTATTGATCGTGTGTGTGTTAATTTTTTATCAGTTTTTCAGATAGAAAAAAAAATTCTCTAACTTCTCTTGGTTAAAATTAAATTACAGGAGTTCTTTTCTGAGATTGTTAATACTGCTTCGTTTCTTTCATTTTATTTTGCCGTGAAAGCGTCACCCATTGCATTTATTTATTCTAAATAATTTTACTTGTGCTTAGAAATAGGTTTGTTAAGTAGATTATCTCTGAAAATACGGTTTTCACCCTGTCGATAATAGTATTCTTTTTCAAATAAAAAGTTACACATGAATTTATTTCTGTTGTAATTTACTTAAAATAATATCAACCTTTGTTTATTTAGCCAGAAAAACAAAGGTTGGCTTGAGACTTCTGATATATTACTCAATTTTATTATTTTTAAGGGTATATATAAATTTTTAATTTGGTTTGCTGATGAGGAATAATTTTGTCGTAAGTGTTATAAACAACGTTTTTAATAATGTGTTACTCTTATTTAATTCTGTAGTTCACAACCCGTACAAGTCCATGGAACACAGTCTGTAAAACTGAGTCAATATGCGGACCCTTTACCTTTGTGTTAAGTTGTGGTATTTTTTCCTTAGAACTCTTCCTAGTAATTTGTATCATTTACTCAAATGTTTTTCTGGATGTAATTTTGAAGACTTAGGAAAAATATAATTACTGTAGAAATGTATGTTACCTTAATTTCAAGCATTGCACATTTCAAATGCACACACAAAAAAATTCAGAAACAGCGTTTCTAATATATACTTGACCCATAAAGTTCACATCTCTCTCTGTACCTCGTTTTATTTCTCCTAAACAAATAATTACTCACAACCCTAACGGACCGATATCAATCTGGAATAACAACCTATTAAGACATCTCGCTCCGAAATTAGTAACTCGACCGGCGTTTCGTTACGTTTCTGCTGCAAAAGCAACCGGAGAATCTCCCCATCTTTTTTGCTAAGCAAACAGCCGTGAACTTCATTGCCTGTGTGCCCAGCTAATAAATTTCCACCAGAGGTCTTGCCCTCTCTGCAGTTGGTCTTCGGTGCTAAGTTAAGTCACTTATTACTTCTTTTGCGGAAGGCACAGAAATATAAAAAGATAGTCTACTTCAACCATGTGGTATAATAAGAACTGGAGCGCTCATACATTGTAACCCTTCGTGGCTATCATTGAGAGTGGCAAGAAGATATCCGTAAAGTGAGAGAGTCCAAGATTTTGGGATAAGAAAAATTGACGTTTCCGTCAGATATAACATCAAAATGAGGGGTCGTTTCCTGTATGAGTGTGATAGCAAGTAACAGTAGTAGAATATTTTTATTTTAAAATTTGGGTTGGTTATAACAACGTGGATTTTGAAAGAAACTCTTGTGAAAGGATGTTTCGTTTTCCTTAAAAGTGCGCTGCAATTAAAGCCGCCAACTCCCTGATGTTTACTAAAAAAAAAACTCCCAAATTTCTCAAAAATTAAGAAAATTTCCTAATAATAGATTTTTGTATAGGAGATTAGAGGATAGAGACAATTAAAGTAAAAATCTACTCATGAAAAAAAACATAAAAGTGAAAATATTTAAAGTGAAATTTTCTCGTATCTCTAACCCTAGAAAGTACTTTGACTATTTTGTATTTTTTGTAAGACCTGACGTAAGAATAGAATTGAAAGACTCCGCAACAACTTCTTGTTGCAGAAGTTCAATTGCTACCAGAGGGTAAAGTCTAAAATTAATTATGATTAATTGCACCATGCGTTTAGATAAAAACATTAGGCATAACGCATTGGTTATATTCAACCCTAAGATTAATTTTAAATCAAGCAAGTTAAAAAGGACTTTGCTTACAGTCAAGCAAACATGCCCGGTGACCAGGGATATTGACATGGTGTGTTCAACTGGGAAAGAAAAGAACGTGAACTTTCTCTCTATTCCTCCTACTCTGTTAATGACTTCAACACTATTTCCGTCCGAATGTGGTGCGAAAATAAAAAAAGGGGCCCACGGAATGCCGCCGTTTTTCGTGCTGCTTCTGTAGTTGGTTGCACCCTCCTGGAGAGGGCCTCATGGAGTCGTTTGTCACTTGATTCCAATTATTCTATTGCTGACCGTGTCGGGGTGGATTACGACTTCAATTACACTGAAAAGGATTCGGTTCAGATTTGATTACTATGGTTGGGGCAACTTCTGAGGTTTCCCGCTTGTCGTTTTTTGGTCCTCTTTCCCCTTTTTTTCTGAAGTGGGAAAACAGCTGATTCCGACTTTTCTTCTGTCGCCAATGGGGTGCGTGGTGACGAAGAGTTTCGTCGTTAATCCCGTGTTTTAGTCGTTCGATGACGTATTCGAAAAGCTTTGAAATAGAGGAATGTCGTTTTGTAATCTAATCTGTTGTAGGATTGGTGGGGTTGGGGCTTTTTATCTTGTGAGTTCGAAAGAGTTAATAATTTAGAGATGGAAATTTTGTGATAGAAAATGTAAAGGTCCTGTTTCAAAAAGTTTGGGAAGCATAGGAGGTTGTTTATCTTTGTGTACTTCAATTCTGAATTTCGTATGAACATGAGAACGTTTGAATTCAGCAGTAATCCGTAATGCAACTTGTGTGAAATTAATTTTGAAAACAACGTAAAATAGTTGATTTAAAAAATATTTGGAATTACTAAATCCCAAAGCGGCCAAAAAATTAGGTTTGCTGGAAATTATTATTCAATTTTTTTGGCTTTTAATTCACATTTTCAAAGGATTTCGTCTTATTTATTTTAAGGGGTTTAGCAAAACGTCTTCGGCATATGGATGAAAATTTACATTAATAATAAGGGGTAAAATATTTTCGTGATATTATAAAGGTTTTGTAGGTTACGAAGTTCGGGATATTGAGAGACTATTTTAAATACTGAACATTGAAATTTCCTTCTTTTATATAGGACATATTTTCTGTTTTCTGCTTCAGGCAAAAAAAGAATCGGCATTAACCTCAATACTTTCCTACCTCTTGAATTGCTCACTCTTTTCTTGCCCAATTCGTTTTGACTCCCCTCATTTTCCTAACAGGCTCTCAAGTCCAAATCCTGTCCTTGCTTCCAATACTACAACTAAACTGTCGACTTTTAGAAGAGAAAAAAAAAAAAGAATTTCCCAATCACAACCCCAAACAAAACTATCGGTCCACTTCACTCCTCCCCTTGCAAACCCGGAGCAATTCGTTAATGCAGTCCCCTCATACACGACATATCGATTAATTTCTTTTCTTTTTACAATCGATAATCTTCCCTCCGTTAGGCCATCGATCCCTCCAAGGAGCGAGCTGTCAAGTGTCCCTTCGGATAATGAAGGAGGGAGGGCTTGACCAATGTCCACCACCGGTCTAATTGAACGATTGTCGGCTGTGGATGCTTAAGGGAGGGATTTGTTGCTTTCTGGTATTCTGATTGAAATGTCTTTTTTTCTATTTCTCTCTTTGATGGTTTTGTTGTATCGAGGTTTTCAATGGGAGAGAGGAGGGGGAGAGTTTAATGGCTAATTGATGGATATTTCTTTTTCTTTGGCTTTCGTAGGTCGTTGTATTTTCCAAGGTCTTTGCCACTTCAAGGTCAATTATTGCGTTGGACGTTTTCATTGTACAGTACTGTAATGCACATTAAAAATCACAAACCGGAATATGAAGTGTGAATGTACGGTAAATCAGTTAAAGTTGAAAATAATCCGGCTTGTTAGGGGCCGTTCAAATATTACGTAAGCACGTTTTTGATCATTTTTGACGCCCCCCCTCCCCAAAAATAAGCAAACCGCATCTCCCATAATTACGTAAGAAAACTGCCCGACACCCCCTTTGTTCTTTTTTGTACAAAATCTTTACTAATGCTTAGTTTCTGAAATTCATTGTTCCAAACGGTGTGGCCACCAACAACAGTGTTTTACCTGCCTATTTCAGTATTTTCTTACATGGATATTCTAAAGATTCAAAATCTTTAGTTTCTCTGTTAGTTATGTGTTGCGATTGAAATATAAGTTAAATAACCACTCACATTTCAACACCAGGTGTATATTTAAATATGTCAATGAAATTTATTAAAAAAAAGTGCTTTGACATAACAATTCAATCCAATCCCCGTTTTTTACATTGTTCCTTTCTAGAAAGCAGGATTCAATTCTTTATTTCCTTCAACGGGGATATTTTTAGGTTAATTTTCCTTTTTCGACGTGCGGTTTCCTCAGCCCCTGATGGATCCATCCCTAAGGGGGCTTATGTCGGCTTTTCTCGTTCCATCGTATTTTATTCCTCATAGTCACCCATAACCGAAACGGAAGCCCTACTTCTATTACTGCAGCCGTTGAAAAGAGCTGAGTCAACAACAGTTGTAATAAAATTGAATTTGTTCGTGTGTGGTGAAATGGAAACCTATAAAATTAATAGTCCGGATCTAAGGCTAAATGGAAGTGTATAACCATTTTATTTCTTTTTTCCTATCACTTGGGTGGTATGATTTTACTCTGGTTTTTAAATTTTCCGAAACTATTGTTCTCCTAATAAATTGGATTCGAAATAGCATTCCAGAAAACCTTTGTTTTCTTTAATATTACCCCTGTATTAATTTCTGGTATCAATATAATAATACCTATTATATTCGACCCGATTTTAATTTTTTAATCATAAATACTATTTCCAGTTCACGTTAATCGTTGGGTATCCTCAAGTTATACTTAACTTATTTTTCATATCAGACAATGCATGTAATGTGCTTTGAAGCATTGTACGCGCCTGTTGGTGTAAAATAGCTGCTACCATCATTTGTGTTTTTAAACTCTTCTTATATACTTATGGAATAGACAAAATAAATTAAATCCAACATAAGTTAACATTCCTATATTGATAAGTTAACATTCCTATATTGTGCCTCTTAAATAACCATTTTCAGTTTTTTTTCACTTATTCACTCGTAAATTTATGGGGAAATGTATGATGTATTAAAAGTATTTATGAAGATACCTACTACATAATTCAAATATTTAAAGGACTTATTCAATGTTTATGTAAGTAATGGTTTAAATATTCAATTGTTTGAGGAAAATGACTTTGTAAATATTTTAAATCCCTATTTATTTGACTCTGTCTTGGCAGAAAAACATACATTAGTTTTCCCACATGTAAATAGGGAACACCTCCCGACAGACCAATGATATTTTTATACACATACAATTTGTCCTTCACTGAATAATCTAAAGTAAAAGTAATGGCTGAACAGAACATTCCTCGAATTCGCTCTCGGCTTAAAACGTTTCCTGAAATGTTTTGCATATTCTGAGGTAGTTTAAGATTCCCGTTGGTAAATTAAGTGGTTTCTCTAACCTTTAGAACGGTTCTCCTCTCACGAGGGGTCGAGACCGACAACATTTCCGCTTTCCTCGTTCGATTTAAAATCGTCTGTCGCAGTTCTCTGAACGGCTTACGCCCCACCCCCGCTGGGATAATTTTAGTGACTTTTTTTTTCATTCCTGGCGGGGGGAGGGAATGAATGTCGCTGTGTGAACCCATCTTTCAGCATTATTTCTTGCTTCCGAAGTTTTTTATAAGCCTTTGATTTCTTGTTGACTCTCGGTATTATGCATTCTTACTTTTTGGTTTAAGTTGTTTATTGCGGTGTTTTGTGTAGGTGGTTCAAAGGAGTATTTTTGAGATGGTATTTTGTCAAACAGTCAGAAATCGGCTTATTACGTACAGTAGAACCACGATTATTCGGAACTTTGTTAACCGTTGTTAGTTTTGTTGAGTTTTTTAAAATATTGACATCATTCAATTAGTTATATTGTACATCATGGTGTGCTTGTTTAAAGTACAGTACAGTCTTTCCGAATGGCTGTTTTTAAGTGCTCTCTTTTATCTGGAATTTTCCACTAAGGTCTACTTCTGTTAATCGAAGTCCTACTGTATTTTATAGTTAACTATTTAGATAAGTGGCATTGAGTTTGTAATTCCGTGTGTAAAAACAGAATAAGCTAATTGCTGGTTGTTTGATACACCAAGAGATCTTAAATATGCTGGATGTATCGTATGAAATGAAGTAAAATTATATCCAAATGCTCAAACTTTTGCCCTGATGATTGGCTTTACCATTATTTTGAGGATTCAAAAAAAAAAAAAATTCTTAAAGGAATTCTGTAGACATCACATAATTAACGAAAAACAAACATTTCATTAGGCCCTCTGAGACAAAAATTTATTTTTCTCCTTCTCCAATCTTGTCACAAAACTGATAAAACGGGAGGGATGTGCTAAACCCAATAAATTCCCGCTTATAAAAGGTTTTCAGTGTACTAACAATTTTAAGAATGAAAGCGCATGCCTCAAAATTTCACAAGATCCTTATAGTAAGGGGACTCTCGCCAATATGGAGGGATTTTAATGATCCAAAAAGAAGGAAATCCTGCGTATGAAGAGGCAGGAAAAGTAATCTGAAGAGACCACTTTCTAATCTTGAGAGACCTGTCAGATATTTCTCGTCTCGAAATTTATAGCTTATCTACGAGCACAAGATCCCCGTGTTGATGGATGAGACCTTTTTTGTTTTGTGCTGGTATTTTTCTCGTGACACTGGGTAAATTATTGATCCTTTGAAAATTCTGTATGACATGTCATGTGTGTGTTTCTTGCGCCCTAGCTTTTCTTGTTTGTGAGCAACAAACTCCAATATTTTTCTGAGGGTTTTTCTTTCATAGAGAATAACGACTTTGTTTAATCCTAGTCTTTTATAGTTTAGTTTAAGTTTTAAATCATATCCTTTTTAAATTCTAGTTTGTTTTTAATCCTATTATATGCTCTCTAGCTTCTTAAAAACTCTTTTAAGAAGTTCTTTAAGCTGATTTTATTTTTCATATACTTAATTATAATGAAAAAATCGGTTTCTTTTAGCCAAACATTTTAAATTAAATTATTAATTGGTATTCAGAATCCATTGGAATTTATGAACAATTGAACATAAAACTTTTCATACAAAGAAAACTAATTTCTTTTCATTAGGAAAAAGAAAATAGAGTGTTATTTATATAGGTTTATTTGGTATTAAATTTGGAAAATAACCTATTTTTTACAATTGCTTAAGTTTACAATGTTTATCGAAATTAGTATAATTAGGGCTGCAAAATGTATTAACTGCTGTGGAAAATGCAAAAATTAAAGTTTATTACGTGTAAACAAAATTTTACCATTGTTCAAAATTCATAGTTATTAAAATAAGTTAATTTAATACAAAAATTTATAATTGAAAAAGGGGTTGTGGTCAAAAAACATTTGGGAACGTATCCATTACAATACAACTTTAAACTGTCTTGTCTGGTTACAAATATGGATCAATGTGGTTATAAGCGATATAAAAGAGAAAGCTAATTGTCTCATTCCTAAAGGAAAATTTATAGCTAATTCAGACACGCGGTCAGTATCGAATAATGGGTCAGTGTTGACTACCCATTACTATCTGCCACCGCCCTATAAACCAACAAGCGAGGCAGGCTACACAAAGCTGCTAAAATAATATAAATCACACCGTCTTCGAAAAAACGGGATTTTACGATCGGCAAGAACTGACCTTTTATGAATATTAGAATTCTGAAATTGGCTCTCTTCCACCAAAAGGCGGGTTCTGTGCTCGTAAATGATAGGCACCACCCTTACTGCAAATGTGGTTTTTGAAATGACCCGTCTTTTGTGGGTTGTCGGGTTTTATATCATGCGCTCTTGGCTTTTAGAGTGGTAGTTAAAGTTGATAGTTAATTAGTATTTGGTTTTTTGCTCTGTGTGATGTTGAAAGTAGTACGTCCGAAAGTGCGTTTTTTATGTTAACGAATAATTATTATAGGTGTTTACAGTTGTCCTTAACACCTTTACAACATGTTGTTGTACATAAACACCAAATAAATTGCTTTACTATTTCAACAACCCAAGTGTTACGAAAACTATTGTTGTCTTCTGATTGATTGGAAATGCAACGGAACAACAACAAAATGATACTGAGAGAAGTTTCAATTTTCCTTTATAATAAGCCATTATAATGGTATCAGTCATATTTTAGTGATGTTACAAACTTATCCCATTACAAAATAATCATTCCATATGGGTTCTTTATCTGTAATTAAAGCCACAAGCCACATTAAAGTCATATTTTAGTGATGTTACAACCTTATCCCATTACAAAATAATCATTCCATATGGGTTCTTTATCTGTAATTAAAGCCACAAGCCACATTAAAGTCATATTTTAGTGATGTTACAACCTTATCCCATTACAAAATAATCATTCCATATGGGTTCTTTATCTGTAATTAAAGCCACAAAGCCACATTAAAGTCATATTTTAGTGATGTTACAACCTTATCCCATTACAAAATAATCATTCCATATGGGTTCTTTATCTGTAATTAAAGCCACAAGCCACATTAAAGTCATATTTTAGTGATGTTACAACCTTATCCCATTACAAAATAATCATTCCATATGGGTTCTTTAACTGTAATTAAAGCCACAAGATAAAATGTGTGAAGGTCCTCAATAATGAGCAACGCAGTAGACATTTAAATTTTTTTTTTTTTATCGGGGAACAATAGATGTGAACTTTCCCTACATTTTTAATATACCTAAATACTTTAAAATTTCTGAGTTCAGGATCTTTGTTAAAGTTTAAAAGGGTATAATCCTTGTTTACGTTGTTTCAGTTTTTTACAGTATAAATATATTTTATGGTTATGAATAAACTGCATTTTAAAACCAAAAATACAATGGATATAAGTTGTAATTTACATATTATTCGTTTTAACGCCTTTTTCCTTGAAGAAAATATATCTGTGTCCTCTATTCTTTGTATATCTCCTTATAAAATAAACTTAATTTCTTAATGAAAATTTCCGTTCTCTAGGTGGCAGTCTGCCTGAAGATGGGGTTCCTGACATGACTGTGATTAGTGACATTGACGAGCAAGGAATCAACACAAATCTGAAGACGCGGTACAAAAAAGATAACATATACGTATCCTTTTTCATTTTGTCTTATTCTCAATTTAGGTACCTTCTGGTCGGTAAGTTACTTTTTAATGGTTGTTCTTTGCAATTTTCAAGTGTGTTGGAAACCGTTCTGTATCAACAAGTTAATCTTACCATTTTCCAGTTAATGTTAACGAAATTGATAAATATTCCTTTTAAACAATTTAATATATTTTTCTCATATCACTATCAGAAACGAGCAAAAATTTAGTTTTGCATTTTGTAATGCAGACACGCAACTTTGATACCTTTGACCAAATGAATATGACACTTTGGTTAGACTACAAGGGAAGAATTATACAAGGAAAGAATTTGGGGGAAGAATTACAAGGGAAGAATTTGTGCTTTCTTAAAGTCATCTTTAAACGCTAACGGTCTGTTAATTTCCAATCAAGGAATTTTTATTGTTAGATTGTGACCTTCAGCTCGTAATGTAGGATATATCGGTGAAGGATTCCGTATATTTTCCTTCCTAATCGTTAATCCACATACCTGAATTCAAAAAACATTCTTTAGGAACTACTAATCTTCTAACGCTTACGCCTGTGACACACTAGTTTCACCATATTGACGATAGATATTGTTTGATAAATATTATCCTAGGGCGGCATACATTAAATTTCCAAAGGAGCGACGTTTAATAGTACGGCATTCCATGAAAGCGAACAATAGAACTTCGGTGGTGTGAGGCGAATATAATGTGCGTCTGAATAATTATCCAGACGTTTTCGGGGAGTTCTTCTAATTTATTTCATTAGGTTCACACCACGCTTTTCCGTCATGGATCGTTCATAGAAGCGAGCGGAACGTGCCCAATAAAACTCTTGCCTCACGCGATGTCGTTTGAAATACTGTGTTGCCATTGCCAGGAAGAAATACTTAAAGAAATTAATATAGTTTGCGCTCGCCTGGCATTCAGTTTTTCGATCGCATTTGCATTTATAGTGCCGTAGCGATTCTTTCGCAGGGATTAATATTTCACGTTTAAATTTAAAATATATGTTTCGTCGTTTTTGGATGTTGTGTGTGTATGATATGAAATTGTTCTAGTGTAGCAGTTTGCTCTGAAAAGATTGATTTATAAATACTGTTTTGTAGCTAAATTTTATGGCTTCATTGGGCATTAAAGAATTTTTGTTCTTGTTAAAGTATTAAAGTGAGCAAAAATGAAGTAATATAAAGTTTTATTCATAATTTTTTATATGGGTATTCTTGATTATCGATTTTAAAATAATACCTATCGTATTTCTTAATTTTTCTGGATTGACTCCATTCACAGTCATTAAACTAACTTAATGTATAATTTCCATTCTATTTCATAATTTCATATCTTTGAAGCTTTGTTTTTTTCCCCATTTACGCTGTAAACGAAATTAAAATATAATTTAAATATCAAATTAAAAGTTTAAAAAATAAATCTATCAACTTTCTTCAACTCTACAAAATTTTCGAATGAACTTGTTTAATTTCAATTGCTAATCTGTATTCTAAAGAGAATTCTATATTTCCATTAAAAATTTGGTGCACATTGTATAAAAATTTTAATACAATGATTTTTTGATTATCTCAAAACTTGTTTTTGGACTTATATTCTTTTTTTAAACTGACTATTCGATAGTTTAACGTTTCTTCGCTATTGAGTTCAATCTTATTAATTTAAATTACATTCTTTTTTTTTTGTCATTTATTTCTTACTTTTGCTGTTTACCACCACTATTTTTTTTCATCTCTATTTCTCTTCATATCAGCAATCCTACATCTCCATTTCCTCACCTTGCCATTTGATTGAATGCTTTTATACGCTTTACTCATAGGTATGAGGGTAAAGTCCCGTCCTTATCGAAAGCTTACTGTCTGGAAAAGCTAACACGCATATATAGTTAAGGAGTCATAAAACTATATTAGATTGAATAGGTTTAACAAATTCCGTCCCGTGAAATATCAAGGAGGAAGTTACTACTACACTCTGTTTTATACTCAAACTTACCAATTCCCCATTACTCCAACGACAACACACTTAACCCCATCCCCTCCCCAACCCGCATTCCTCATTCGCATCCAATCCATCCCTTGTCAACTCTGCCCCTTCCCATCAGTCGCCCCGACAACAAATCCATCCCAACGAACGATCCGAACTGTTTTCTCTTCCCGATCCCCCGCTATCGGTTCCCTTGACCGGCTCCGCTCAATAGCGTCTATCCCGCCGGTTCTGGAACAACGAGAGCGAACGGCGGAGGGAGCGTTCAACCCGATCGATCGCAGCAAGCAAAATGGCCGCCATCCGCTCTTGCGCTTCCCTCGTCGTCGTCTGCGCCCCCTTTTTCTCTCTCTCTCTCTCTCTCTCTCTCTCGTGTTCGGATCACCCCTGTTTTTTCTCTCTTTCTCTCTCTTGGTTTTTTGGGGTGTGTGCTGATAAGGTGTCGAGTTTTTGGGGTCGGAGATGAACACGAATGAATGCGATGTCGTTTTTTTTTTTAGGTGGATTAGTTTTTGTTTGGTAGGAGTGTTTCGGTGTTTTTTTTTGTTTGTAAAGATGAGGGGGGATTGGGATTGATAGCCACTTGAAGGTATGGTTTTTGAGGAGATTTCGTTTGATGGTACTTGAGGAGGAATTTTTATGTTCCGTTTTTCTAAAGGGATGTAAAGTTGTATGGAAGATCGAGGGGTAGGTGAATGGATGCCATGCTCGGGGGTGCAATGTGCGACTTCTCCCCTAAGTTAATCGCAATTTTTTTCTGATTTAAACTAAGATTTCAGTGAAACAAGTACAATTTTAAGCCCAAAATAACAAAAGTTTAAAATGATGAATGAAAATTAATGGTAGTACACTAAAAATATGTTGTACTCTCCTAAAACAATAGGGATATCGTTTTGCTGTTGCAAACATTCTGTCAAAAAATCTTGTCCCAAAGTTTATTCTTATCACTTCTTACCAGATAATAAAGATAAAATATCTAGAAAATTCGTATTTTATTAAGAACTTTCTTTGTATTTTGAATTCAAATGCCAATAAAATAATTGAGTGAGTGAGAATTCCAGAAGCACACGTAAAAATAAGAGGAAAGCTTCGTACACTAGGTTTGCAGGAAAACTTGGCAAAATTCCGAAAATATTCGTAGGTTACGAGACGTTGGCAAGTTAAGATTAGAAGGTTTGAATTGACGAGTTATCAAACCTCACGAAACTTTTCCCCATATAGTGTCCATCCCTTGACTTTCTCCCCCCACTCACTCCCATCTTTTAGGTACTCAATAAAGATTGACTGTTAATGAATCCAGTTGATCAAATGAAAGATTCAATGTAAATGTCTCCTCCAAATCAAGTCTGATGAATAAATTTCGGCATTTCTCTCCCAGCCATTCCCTCTAACTTAATTTAATTTCCTTAAGCGCTCATAAAGCATGTCATTGCCTTCGACGGTTCAACTTCATACCCTCCTGACTTCACATCCTTTAATTTTAAATCCACTTCCATCCTAAGCGACTCACATCCTAATTAGCTTAAGTTCACCTCACAAACTATACATAGCTCAGCCTCCGCCGAACCAACGACTACACATACGCTAATGAATTACCTAATTCTGACTTAGGGTCTACACTAACTCGACTGCCATAACCGACCATGTGAAATAAAGAGTGAGCCAGTAAATCTTAATAAATTAATAATAAGACTTGCTGCTGGTTAAAACGCCGAATTTACCGCGGTTCCTTTTGAAAATCTCGTGTTAGTTCCTTGAAGCGTTCTTGTTGTGCATTCACTTTTGATGTCGTTAGTTGATTGTTTTAATTGATTTCTCCGAGAGAAAATGTTTACCCGATGCAGAGTTTTTTTTCTCTCTTTTAATTACTTTCTGATGAAAGGGCTTTCTCTTTACCTTGTGGGTGTGTCTCCTTGGATACCCGTCTCCTTTCTTTTCGAATTCTTGCTTCGGTAGCTTCTTCTCTTTGAGCTCATAACTTTTGTCTCTTTTCTTCATCACATTTGCATTGAGATTGCTGGCCCGGATGGGTTTTATTGTCTGATGAAAGTTGATCGTTAAAGGGGTTTATTGTTTTAAATCTCGGGAGTGTGGTGTTATTTATGCTGTTAGTAACTATTTGGGACTTTGGTAAATCTAAGATGATGTTTTTTTATACTTTCATACGTTTCAAGATCCTTAAGGGATAGTCACAAATTACTTCACACATTTAAGAGAAAGAAGAGGTCTTAAATGCGTGACTCAATGTGACAAGGGGGAGATAGAGTTTGAACATTTACGTCATCACTGTTCATGTCATCATATAAAACTTTTTTCTTTAGTGTTGAATAACGCTAAAAGAATTAATTCCTTACTGAAATACTTCAACATGTGATGTGGGGGAGTGAGGATATCGCAGTAAAAACCCTAAAACCCCTATTCATATTTGTGTACATCATATGGCCTGTTTTTAAAATGCTAATTAAATCTGTGTATTATCCAGATTTTATCTGTTATATGGGAAAAGTTTTTCTTGTCAAAAACATTAAAATTAGCTCCTGACAGTTAATTAAGACTTATACGTACTTATTTCGAAAATCTTTTAAAACAACTGCTTAAACTAAGAAACTATTTTTTTTTCAAGTAGTATTCTTTAGCTTGTATGTCTGTTTGACATTTTTAGCATCTGCACTTTCTTTGAACATCAGTTAGACTCCAGTCAGACGTAAAATTACCTTTATAAAGACGTTGTCTGGAAATGCTCATTTTCTAAGGCACCTTCAGCTTAAGAATTATTCTTTTCTGACAAATATTATTTCACTATTATTGTTCTTTTCTCTTTCTTCAAAATTATGTTCCATTATTTCTGATGATCGTTCAGCTGTCTGCCGGTAGAAGTCATCATTCTAATTGCCCTATTATGGCCATATCCTTTTTCTTTTGGATGTTTTTGGAGGAGTTTTTCTTCTACTTGTAACAATCCTTTGTTTTAAGAATCTTGTGCACTGATCTTAAAAAGTTGTATAAAGCAGGTAACATGTTAGTTAATACCAGATATTCAATCTTAGTGAAAGTACAATGTAATATGCGAAACAGTAGATCAGTGGTTCCTTACAATAATTTTCCCTTTGTGAACCCCTTGTACTACAATCCTAAAGAAATACGCAAACTCCCAGTGTAGGACGTTAATAAAAAAGGTTTTTATTTTTACTTTCAAATTATAAACAATGCATTAAAGTTTCGTCTTTTCAATATTAGTTTCTCGAACTCCTGGAGGTTAAGGCAACATGTGTTGGGTAACAGTTTCATAGATATTTTATTTTGTAATGAAATACTAGTATTAAAATATAAATTTAATTTTGGCGTATTTTCCTTTCTAAATTAAGTTCTAAACGGAATGATATTGTATGTGTAACTCAGATCGCTGTGTATTATGCATTTTTTTAAACATTACCCTATGTTACAGAATTTCGAACTCATTTTAGAAGTATGAATTACTGACATCAGTTATGTTGTAATTTTTTGACTAAACACTCTTAAATTTAAAAGTTTTTTTGTTATTATTTATCTTAGAAGTAAAAGTAATTCCTTTCTTGAGAGTTTTCCTGTCATCTTTAAACAGATCTCACTATTACGTTTGATGAAAATTCTCCAATATCCTTTGAAAAATTCAGTTATTCCGAAGAATGTGATTTTTCAAGACCCCTCCAGACTTAAAGCCCTCAATAGAACTCCCCCCCCCCGTGTCCGAACAAAGCCTTGAGTCACCGAGGGAAGAAATGTCGAGAAAGTGTCACGAACATGCTGAGCTCAGCATGAAGCACCCCTCGACTCTCCTTTTTGTTTCGCCGGCGAATTGTGTTGCATTGTATTTAGTACTAACTTATATGGATGATGGAAGTCGGCTTGATCTAAGTGAATCTTATATTTTTTTTTTATGAATCTCGTACTAAAAATGTATCTAGAAAATGCTAATTTTTCAAGTTTTAAGTACTGGAATAATGATGCTCAACAGCGGTTGTATGAATTTGATTTTTAAAAGTCTCTTAACCGGACGGAGCAAGCAAAAGAATGGCTTAATTGTGCAGAAATGTGTGGAAATTCAAGCTTTCACAAGCTAAAAATTAATAATTTTTCACTAATTGTGTGAAATACCGTATGATAATTTCACTAATGGTGTAAACATACTTATAATTAAATAGCTGCATTTAATAAATACTAATTTTAAACGTGAAAAAATATTTACAGCACAATCCAACGTGTTTTTACCACACATATTCATTTTCCGCTTTAACTTTAACTGGCTTATAACTTATAACTGTTCCCATTTCATTTAGGCCGGTTATTAGGAAGTCAAGTTCATTTTATCTTGGTACGTAGTATACTTAATATCTTAAAATTGTCTTACGATTTAATGTTTGTGAAACCTTATTAGTTCTCTCCTTAAGAACCCTTGGAGGAACGTTAGAGATAAATTGAAAAAGAGAAATGGAAACATAATTAACAAATCAAAAACTTCTCTTGGTTCTTTTCTTCTCAACTTAGTTAGTCAAACAACTTCTGTGCTTTCTATTAACCTTTGCACTGCAAAATACCTCTCAAGAAAGCTTTTCAAAACATCTCCAGCCCAAAATATCTCGAGACTTTCAGCAAACACTCGGAACCCCTCAACCCCCTTATCTCCCCTTCTCCTCGTGCTCTCTACAAACCACGCAAAGCAAACCACATACCTCCTCTCTATCAACGTCTCGGACCAATCTTTGTCAAACACCGCTTGCACTTTGACACGACCTTTCAACCCCAGAAAGAGCAGTCCTGCTGGCATTGTCTGGGTCCAGCACCTTGTCCGGATTTCCTGCAGCGCTCTCTTCGTGTTGTAATCGGTTGTGTCACACGAGCGGAGGAGATGACGGCACTGTCCGGATTTGTCGAGTAATCCTTGTTTGTGTCTCTGATGGCTGTCAAGTTGCTTGTTGTGTGGGAGGTGGCGGATTTCGGGGATGGGTCTGTTGATGAAGTGGGAGGAATGGCAGGAATTTCGGATTGATGGAAGGTAGAATGGGGCATTGCCTTTTGAATTGGGGAATGGATTAAGGGGGAAAAGCTTTTCTGGCTATTGGGAAAACAGGTTATTGATTTGACTGAGGAGCAGAATATAATATGAACATAAAACTGAAATGTCCTGGAAGCAGCTACAAAGATTATACAGTTGCAATTTAGTTTTGTGCTAAAATATCTATAATTTTGAACTTGAATTTGATATGTATGCAGGTTTTTTTTTTTATAGCTTAAACTTTATTACTGGACCTTTGTGCTCGAAATTATCTGTCTGGTGTACTTGGAGCGGATCCAAGTTTTATCTTTAGGACACCTGGAGTCTGGAATTCACTTTTCTCATCAAACCGTGAGACCTATAACGTTTCTTTTGAAAACCAAAAGTGAAACTAGTCATATTGCTGAATTAAATATTATAGGAAAACTGCTTCAGAAACCAGTTCCTCCTATGCATCAAAAGCACAATTCCCGAGAAATCTGTCAATCTGAAGAATTTAACAGTTAGTTCTGAAAACTGCCGTGTTTAAATACTGCCCCAAGTTCTTTTCTTTTCATCAACTTCTAAATCACCAAGAAGGATGATCCCATAAAACCTCTCCAACTTCATCCCCACTTCTCTATTTTCTCAGAACAGTTTATCAAATTTGCCGAACGACGAATCAGAACAATTCTCCAAACAACCAACCCCACTTCCCTAACCCAAACGATAAAAACACCGCACGCTCACCAGTGCTTAGCACCCCTTTTGTGCATCGAAATTGCTCTCCGTCTGAGAGAAAAGGCAAAAAACGGGAAGCCACCAAAAATCAATACTATTCCTAAGGTAAGGAAATACGGACCTCAATTTTTTCTCTTTCCTCTCCTTCCCAAATGATCGTTATTCAATTTCTCTTCGATTTTCTTAGCGCCCCCCTCGCCTTCTCTACTTGACAAACGCTGCTTTATCCTCCCCCTTTGCCGGGGCATCGTCCCCTGGATTGTGTTGATGACTCCTGGTTCGATTTGATCAAAACTGGGCCGCCTCCACCCCTTCTTTTTTTTTTTCTTTTTCTTTCTTTCTTTTGGAGAGTGTTCGAGAGTCGTTCTGTTCTTGCGCTGTTTGTGGTCACGGACGGTCTGAAAAGTTTTTTTTTCTGTTGGAAGGTTTTTGGGGAAGTTGTTGAGCCTGTATGCTTGCGGATGAATGAAATGTGCTTATAAAAGTGTTTGGGGGATAGAGTTGTGTGAAAAAGAAGTGAGTTTTTATGTGCAATTTTTTATCTCACAGCATTTTTTAGCATCAGGAACACATCTTTCCCCTATTCTGTTACTCTGCAATCGATACACGTTTGTATAGTACCTACACAAGTATGCTGTTACATAGCGGCCATTACTTTATATTTTCTCTACAGCCCTCCCTTATTGGAAATAACTTTTCCTAATTTCACAAAAAGAAGGAAATTATCTCCCCCAAAAAAGGATTCTCGTGTGCTAAATGGGAAGAAGTTATAAAAAAAAATCCCTACTTTATCATACTAACCTAAACTACCTCAAAGGGAAAATATTTTAAAAAGTTATCCGCAGAAAAATATATCACCATCTCAGACCCTAGCAGAATTATTTGATTTTCTTCCTCACAATCAATTTTGTTTTATCTTCTGTGTACTTTCCTAAATCTGAAATCCCTATATAACTTTAAAAAAATCGTCATGCTTTTAGACATTTAGTCTTGGAACCCCATCATGTTTTCAACTGCCCTGAGGTCACTGCAGGCCTCCACAATCTTAACTATCCTATACAGAAGAGGATTTATATTCTACTGACTCAGTGGAAATAGCAAAGATAATACAAGCACACCATAGGATATGAATCAATTACATTCTCCCGGATTTTCGTTTTCCAGTGTTTGAGTAGCTTGGCTGAGTTAATTTATGCCAAGTCACCTCCGATGCATATCGAGAAAGCGTCCTCAAACGTCACAATGACTCAAATCACAGCCACGACGGTAATGCGGTCTAGTTCTTCTGCTGGCATAGGAAATGAATGACATCACGACCACCGACCGCCACCTTCACTTATCTGCAGCACAACTCGAAAAGGGAAATTTCCAAAGATGAGTACCGAGGAAATCAGATCGAGGCGGCCGCGAGGCATCTCTTCAAAAACTCATGAATGGGATGTGTAAAACCCTTATTAAGGGCCGCTTGCTCTTTCATTCATCCTTTCATTGTGTGTGATGTCCTTTCCGAGAGAACCACTTGAGTCAATTTCTTAATCATCCTCTAGGAGAGATTAGGGTCAGGATGTGCTGAAGAAGCGGGTTTTATGCGTGTAATCTTGTTCCCTGGAAATGAAGAAGCTCGGGAAAGATAGTTCTGATCAACTTATATAATTGTGTTTGGATTTTAGTCATGTTTAGGCTTAACGCCATGAAAAGATATTAACTTTCCCAGAAAGTGTTGATACTTCTATTTTAAACCCCTGTTAGGATCTTAGTAATCTGCAATGAAGTAGAAGCTACTTAAATTCACACACTGTGAAATTATTAGGATTTGCTCATAAAAGGCACATTGGATTGTGTGCTTGTGATTTGTTATTTATAACAAAATATCAGTCTCATAATATTGTGGTTATGAGTTATATTTGATTTTTGTTCGTAGAATATTTTGCAATTCGGTTTCGGATGAATGTTTACGTATTAATTCCGACTTTTTAAGTGCGAATAATGTTTATCTGAGTCTACAATGCAACAAAAATTTTGAAATTAGGTTAAATTTTAAGTTTGTGAAATTTGTCTGTTATTATTTACTAAGTTTTAAGTTAATATAAAATCTTATAGGGGGATAAGTATTACAGGTTTCCAAAAATATTTCAAAATCCTTATACAATACTGGTGTCTTGTGGAGAAAAAAACACTTAAGAAAACATATGGACCCATTGTGTCTTTACAGTCAATCAACCTATTTCTTCATTCAGTACAAACTCATTGAGTATTAGACCGACTCTCACAAAGTTTTCTTCAATAGTATGTCTGGTCTGGTGTCTGGTTTGTCAAATCAAGTTAAAACTTTCATTGAGAAGATGGTTTACGAAAGACTAGCTCGTCCTGGTTATACTACAGTACGGATGAAAAAGTTTATTGGATTTTGTTTTGTTTAGAGAAGCTTTTACGATGTCGATATGATGTGAATGGGACATTATTTTATCAAGTGCACAATCTGGTCTTTATCGAATGTTATACTGTTACATAACGAGTATATATAGAAGTATCTATAAATATAATCCCTTGTTCAGTAAATTGTGAATTTGCTTGGTGCAAATATTTTCTACTAAAGAAAGTTTTCTAAGAGAAAAATAAACGGAAGTTTCAGAAGCGCTAGATAAATTATGGGCCTAGTTAGCGATAAATTGGACGATTTATTAGTGAAACTACCATCTATCTACACTGTGTCATTAAAGGTTTACCATCACATTAATGACGATAATTAATCACTTATTGATTACTGTTTCCTTTGAACGTAAATTAGTTAGTACCTTTTTTCGCCTTACCTATTCCAAGAACTTAAGCTCTCGGAGAAAAACGTTTTCTTGTGATACGACGGGTGTTAATGAGGTGACTAATGATAAATGGGTTCTAAAAAGTTGTAGCAGCCCGTAACACTGATTTAATTAAGTTGACTCAAATAAT
This sequence comes from Tetragnatha montana, assembly GCA_963680715.1. Taxonomy (NCBI): domain Eukaryota; kingdom Metazoa; phylum Arthropoda; class Arachnida; order Araneae; family Tetragnathidae; genus Tetragnatha; species Tetragnatha montana. Next base: position 36,636,155 of record OY796685.1, read on the forward strand.
GCATTTTTATTTAAACTTTGCGTTTAACAAGATTCTTTATGTAAAAAAATTAATTTCAGAAACTTACATTTTTCATGCTTTTTACTAAAGCATTCTTATGTAACTAACGCAACTAAGAAAGATAGACATTATGTTACGTTGTGTTTTTCGCATTTTTACGTTGGGAGACATACCCTCCCCTCTGAAAGTCAGAAAGCTTTCTTTTTTATAAAGAAATACGATTAAGAGTACTTCATATATCCCACATTCTCTGCTACAAATCTTGCAGTTGTTGATCGTTAAACTGTACCTAACTATTGACTGGAACTACCTTAAACTTTGAAAATCCATAATCCAAATGAAGTCCCGGGATATTTTCTCATGAAATCACTCTTCATTTCTTTCCAAAAAGGCTCAGTCAGCAGAATCCTTGTATCTACAATAAGCTCAAGCACTCGTGTTGGACACCCGCACTGTATCTATCTTAAAAGCTACTTTTCCGTATTAATGGGTTGAAGTACCTATTATTTTCTTATTTTAGTGCCGGTTCTCGCTCAAACAATCCTGGTCATTGAGTCCTTTTTTTAAAAAAACTTGAGTGTTTTGCGTCATCGTCCTGTAAAGTGGCCGGGCTTCCGGCGTTTCTCTGTGGTGCTTCCGGGACATCCTGGTTGCCGTTTCCCGATTTGAAAGCGCAACGGGACTACTGATAAAATTTCGGGTGACATCGATATAGGACTCAAAGAGTTGTCACGAACATTCGGTCCTATATTTAGATATTTTAAAACTATGTCAGTCATTCTTTTATTAATGACTATTAAAACTGTGTTAGTCATTCCAAATGTCACATCCCTTTTTATCATGTTTGAGTTTGGACTATTTTATGCGTAGAGTTTATAAACAGTAAGTCTATTTCAGCTGTATAGGATGATCTGGTTTCTTTCTTCCTTCCTGATATTCTTCCTGGGGCGAATATTGATCGGATCTGGTTTTTATAAAACCAGGAAAGTTCTATATTCGTGTTAAAAACTTTGCAATTTTTTTAACAAGTTTTTTTTTGTATTCTTCCTTAAATTTAATTTTCTTAAAATTTTGCATGGTATTTTCGTAAATTTAACATTTAACATATGAACAATATCCCTGATAGGATGTGAAGGTTTATCCAATTTTAGTAATAGTTTTAGAATTGGTCCACCCTATTTTAACTTCCTGACAATTTTTGTCTAAATACACAATGTCAATTTTCTGAGTGCAACTCTGCATATCTACTGTTATTATAAAGTTTAATTTCATCGTTCCCTTTTTGATAGTCTTATTTCATAAACCATGGTTAAATGAACCATAACAAAATAAAATTCCACTCGTTGCAATGCTAAGCTGCTGAAGTTCATTCCTTCACATTAAAGCTCATCTTCTAATGAGTTGTAATCCGATTAAACATCGCTGTTGATAAAACGCTGAATTAAGTGCTGCTTCCAAAATCACCTCATTACCTTTTTTTTGCGTTTCGTTAGTGATATCATTCGTCACTTCACATTTAGTAAGTTTACTTTAAAAAACTTTTTTTCTCTTTTGTTTTTCGTTTTCTGATTTCGAGGGAAATAAAGGTTTTAAGATTTTTTACTAGTTTTTCCCGTACATAATAAAATCTTATTGACTATATACCTGAAATGTCACTAATTAAATTTAAAGTTTTTCTCTAACGTAGTTCGAAAAAAGGAATAAGCAGGATACTCTTGGTATTAGTATTTATATAGTACTTTCAAGAATGGAATACTTTGGGGCCAATTGTATTTAAACTTTATGTACTCGATATCCAAAAATTAAATATTTAAACGTAAATTTTTTTCCTGTACCTAACAATAAATAATTTTATGCGATTTGACTGCACTGAAAAATAAGGGGCCGTTCAAATATTACGTAAGCACCTAAGGAGGGAGGGGGTTTACTCTTTTGTTATTTTCCCTGACAAGGGAGGAGGGGTATGGGTGATGCTTGCGTATAAGATGTTACAAATACAGCATTTTCAAAAATATCTTTTTTCTTGCATAAATAATATCAAAATTCAACCAAAAATACTCCTAGATAGTTAACATTTAAGTAAAACACTCCTGGGCCTTCTGTGTACATTAGTTCGTTGAACAGCTATAGTGGCGTCTTTTCTGAGAGAGGGAAAAGTACTGGAAATCTTCACTTCCATTCTCACAATATGAAAGGGAACTGCGCAGATATCCTTTTCCATTGAAAAGGAAAGGAGAGCATCAGTGTCAGTCCTAATATAAACGAATGTCTGCGTGGAGCAGTAAGCAAACCGAGTTCCTTGCCTGGGGTATTACAAAGGGAAGAAGAATGGATGACTTCTGGGGTGAAGACTGGAGTGGATCGAACGGCTGCAAGTGACTGTGGCTGATATAGCTTGGAGATTTATTCCCTTGGAGAAGTCTTGAATCTGCCTTTTTAGTCCATCTTGTCCCCTACTCCAAATGTTTTCTGAAGAGTTGATATGATGTTTGTTTTAACAACCAGGAAGAGAACTGCTTCAGTACATTGCATAAATGAATTGAGGTAGTACTTGAATTAAACTTTTATTTTAGCGTGAGATAATGGTGAATTCATAATTATGTTCTTCAATATTATACTGAGAATATTACCATTGCCCAAATATAGGAGGCTAACCTTTGTTGACACTTATCTTACAAACATATTTTCAATCAAAGGTCCAAAAAAGGCTCTTTCCATCTTTAGTAAGCCATTGTTTCTTCATTTATATGCGGGCTCTTGGGTTTTTACATTTTTTAATAAAAGAATCAAACGTTCGGTTAACGGTTAATGTCTTGGAGGAATATATTCTTTAAAATGTTATGTTTAGTTTTTAAAGTTAAGATTGAATTTTTCTAGCATTGCTAGTTCCTATGATCTTTGAGATAGCTTTCATAACTAAATATTCCGCTCTTTTAAAAATCCTGTGTTGAAAGTAATTATTTTGATGAGTTTTAAATATCCAAGAAAAGAACTGATATTTGTTTTATAAATTCTCATTTGCTCAGAAGTATGTAATCATCGTACTTAAAAATGGATCACGTCACCTTCAGAGGCGTGTGTTTTTGTTAAGTAATGAGCCATAATGCTTTATTAATTTATAAACACTCATTAAACCTCTTGAGGATTGATTACTATCATCAAAAAATTATCTCCTGTTTAATTTAGATCGCCATTATCATTAACAGTACGAAAAAATATGACCCTGAAACGACTCATTTCTCCATCATTATGAACCACCACTCTCGACAAATCGTTCCTGTGACCTTTCCACCCCGGGAAACACGTGGTTTATACGCTGAATAATAGTTTTCGACTCTTCGGAAAAACAGATGATAATAATAAAGCCCATGAATTTATATTGTACTATCATCACTTTCATGAACCTTTTCAAAGCAACCTAACTATCACTAGGGACAAAATATGACGTATAAACGACGTACGAGTGAACAGGGGGTCTAAAAAATGAAAATCCCTGTGAACAATTCATAAACTTGGCCTTGTCTGGTGCGTGTCCTGACGTCATTGGTGCGTCAGCAGATGCGAGGCGTGTTTTGGTTTCCATGGCAACCGTCCATTCCTCTCTCTCCTCTCTCTTTTGTATCATTCTCTCATCTTTTCTATCGGCGAGTTGCGATGGCAGCGAAACTCTACCCCTTCCATGTCAGATCCTCCCTTTTCTAAAGATTGTTTTCGCTCCCCCCCCCTTTTTCATACTTATTTCGCCATTAATCAAAGAGGGGGGCCGCGCGTTTTGAGAAGAAGCGATATGGCGGAAAATGAGTTGGTTATAAAGCGTTTTTCGTTTTATTATAACTTTTGGGCGAGAATAAGGAATCAAGTTGGTTTTAACGATGTTGTTGCAAGTTTTTTCCAATAAGGGAGGGAGATTTGGAAAGTGAATAAGATTTTTTTTTTGAAGATGTTATTAATATTTGCTTTTCGATCATGTTAATAGATTTGGCTGTTTTAAATTGTTTTGTTTGTCGTTTGAAATAAGAATATTGAATTTGATTGAGAAAGATTACGGTTCCTGATTCTGGGAGATTTATTTAAACATGATCGTTATATGTGCCTTATCTTGTCAAAAACTTTCCCCATAAAAGTGTTTGGTATTATAAAGTATAGAAATTTTTTAAAGGTTTAAACTTTTTGCGTTCTTGTTGCTTTTTAATTTTTGTTATTTGATGAAAATTTTCGTCAAATTATTACCTTTAAATTTTATAAAGTATGTTTTTACTTACAAAAAACTCAGTAACAGCACATTCAAATACAAAACAGGGGGATAGTATATATGTTATGGGCAAAGTGATTAATCGGGCATTATTAATAATGCCCTAAGTGGAGGCGGGCAAAGTGATAAATTTCATTCATAAATTCCACTGAATTTATTACATTGCCCGGGCATTATTAATAATGCCCGGATTTATCACATTGCCCGTAACATAATAACCATCAGAAATAAAAAAAAAATTGATATTTATATTTCAATGCGTCTTAATTCAGCACCTTACTATTTAAATGTTATTAATTTTCGTTGATTAGTCCCCAGAAGCATTTATTTTACCGCCTTGGTAAATTAACATTGATACACTAATCATTGGTTGGATAGTGTATTAACATAATTTTTGTAAAAGCTTGTAAACAATTACTTCCGTAAAAAATCAAAATTTTTCTCCATTCCATTGACATTTTGTTTTTATTTTCTCTCGTATTCTCTTTCAGCAATTACTAATTAGTGGAAAGTTACTTAACCAAACACAAATTACTCCACTTTATAAATAAACATCAGTTACTCCATTTTTGAATTTTTTAAAAAGAATTTCCTTCAACATTCCTTATTTACCCAAAAAACCTTTCTTTGCGTAGACGCGATTTCTTGATTATCGCATCTTGAATCGTAAACACATTCATGTACTCTTCCCCATTAACACTCCATCTCCAAAGAAACAGAATCAAAGCATTATTTAAATGATCCTTTTCTCAATGAAAGTGTCGTTAACGTCTGAAAAGAACGTCTTTAATAATGTCGAGGCTATGCAATAACGATCTTGATGCCATTAAAAATTTATCATGCCGAAAAGTTCTGAATCCGCTGCTATTTTTTTATCTCTTTAATGAATAGTGAATCGAATGAATGTTCGGAATAAGTAAGGCAGGTATATAATGTGTGTTTACATTGCTCATTTTTGAAGTACAAATAGAGGAGCTCAAATAAATGAGCTACGAATGGTTTCATATATTTCTGTTTGGGCTTGAAATATTAAATAGCTAAATTTATCGTAATATTTAGTGTTGCGACTTGGGATCTTTATCCAGGGCCCGTTTGATGTCTAGAGTGGTATCTCTTGAAATCATCATTATGGCTTCATTTTTCGCAATAGTTGTCTCATTTTGTGGTATGTTCTTAGTACTCAACTTGAGTACTAATTAGTTAGATCTTAGATTATATATCCTTGAGTAACTGAAGAATCTAATTTGTTGGATATGTGACTCATTATTTTTGTTCATGAGGTAATATCCACTTTTGTGATTCTGTAGAATCGTTTTGCCTGTTCTAAAACCTAAAACAATTACCATAAAGGACGAAAATCTGCAAAATCTGGTAATAATTTTAAAAAGTTGTTTGGGGGATAGGTTTAAGTTATGAAGTATTTTTAACAGTTGTATTTGATGTCTAAAAGAATAGGTTCTACGCATCATTGGTTATGATTTATCTTCTTATTGGAATTTTTAAACCTCCATGAATACACGCTTTAACCTCACATTAAAAATATATTAGTAAGTATTTTTTTCCATCAAGAAAATCATTTTATCAGTACAATCAATGGTATGATTAGAGACCCTTTATATAGGGTCTCTAGGTATGATGACGTGACCATGCGGAAGATTGATTAAGATTGTTTCTAGTGTTAGGAAAAAATACTTAACACATTTTGTCATTGTTCATCATTTCTCATTTGCGGCCCTTTTTCGCCGAGGCTTAGCTGGTCTTCCGTGGGTGTGACAGACACTAAACAGACGAATGTCCTTTCGTCCCGATATTAATGATGCCACGCGTATAGGACATCCGCACCCCTATGTGGATATCTCAGCAGCTCTTGAGATCTGCCGCAGTGCCATTTGTTATTTCCTGCTGCGAACTTAATGCGAGAGCTGAGCACGTACTTCCCAGTTGAGGAACTACATTATAGCACTGCTCTGAGATTTTCTCTGTGTGTTAGAATATGCGGGTTAATATTCTTTTTGGTGTATCACGATCTGAGTAGCCTAGTGGAAAACAGTTTTCTTTCCCACAACTGCGAAACGTGTACTGTGTGTGTTTTTTGTTCCAAATAATAATATTGAGGGGGGGACTTAGAATTGAGAAAAAAATTGTTTTAAAAATTTTTTTTTTTTAATATCATGTAAAGAAGTGAAATTACATCATTATAGAAAATCCTGTATGATATTAATTTTAATCCCAAAATTCGAAATTCTCACTAATCACACTTCACTCTAACGAGAATAGTTAGTATCCTTTTACAACCCTTAATTTTTTTAACATCTTATAATAAAACAATCACCAATTGCTATTTATATTAAAAATTAAGATACGAGTAAAATTTTCATCAGTAGTATATTATTAAATCAACTTTTTTTATATCTAGGTCCATAAGCTAATGAACCGCGTAAAAGATTTCCACGATACCCATCCTTTCGATTGTCTGTTTAGTAATTCTTCCCTCCCCTAGGCTTCTCTCTGATGTAATTATAAAACCTTCCCTGCTTTCTCTCATGTAACAACAAACGTAATTTTTACCTTCTCCGCAATTTTCCGCGTCTTCCCCAATAACTTTTAATAGATGGTGCGGCGTAACACGATATTACGCCTTTTTATAATCTCTCGGGTTTTTTTATTATGGAAGCGTAATGTAAAAAACCCTCGAAATTTCCATAATTTGCTGTGAGTCTTAATGACGTTTCGGAGGGGAGAGGGAATTAGAGGGGTGGCAAACCCCCTCCCCTGCTTCAGGCTTTTATTAGAAGCTGTGAAGAATTTTTTTACTTAACAATAGTTGTGATTTGATACTTGTTCGTTACGCTATGTTTCTGTTTAATTAGAAAGGAGTTTATTTAGTTTGTTTGCGAGGTTAAGTTACTTTGTATTTTGGGTTGTTTTGAGATTTTAGTAGATGTTTATAGAGTTAGTCTTGAATTTATTAAGGGTTCTTTCTTAATTATTTTACCCAAAATGAATTTTCTAAAAAATTGTATAAAGACGATGTCAAAATTTTAATTTATCCTAACTAAATGTCAAAATGTATTCATATAAGTCCTTCAAAATAAATAATCCAATTCGTATGTAAATAATATTCATAAGTTTCAAATATTTTAAGCAAGGAAGCAGCTTAAAGATTCTCAAAACTTGATACTCAAGTTTAAAATTGTAGAAACATATTATAAACTTTTTTTTAAAGAAACTTACTACATAATATCTTAGTATAAAACTTCGTTTTGCTTTGACTGAACTGAATTACTTGTAAAGATTACTTTTACTCTCACAATTACGAACATTGAATACTAATTGTGTGTACGATTTAAAACAACATTTTTGATCTATAGAAACTTTACTGAAATTGCAAAGCTTGTTTTATTCTCTTATGTATTTTCATTTATTCTGAATCCTTTTGAACTAATGGTTTAATTTCGGTAAGAGCTCTTTTGAACTGCATGCTTTAAATTTCGGAAAACAGGAAAACTCCGTTGATGAATCCCCTTTCTAAACAACGAAGAATAAAAGGATGATCCTCTCCCTCCGCAGCGGTTGTCTCTCCGCGGTTATTCATCAAAAGGACAAGCACAATTAGCCGCTGTCTAATTTTTTCATCTCGTCACTTACCGTAATTGAAATGAGGTATAATGAACTCTGGATGGGTGTCATCGGAGCGGATGCCGGAACAACCCCTCCTCTCTCTCATCTCTTCAATTGAAAAGAGCCGTTGCCAGATTATTATTTTATATTCACAACGATTTAAAGAAAACTGTAAAACTCCACTCCACTTGCATTATTTGTTTTAGTTTCATATTAAGAATTATATAAATGGTGTCCCAAAATTAACGCATGATTTGAATTAAATAGAAAACACAGTTTTTAGTAATTTAACATCATAATAACTAGATGTAACGTCACATTTTTTCTAACCCTAAACTCTCAGCTGTCAAATTGTTTTTTTTTTCAGGGTTGCCAACAATTTACTGGCGGCAAATTCAAACCTTGCGTTGATTTTGAGACACCCTTTTTAATGTATTCCTATTGTATAATGAGCTGAAATGTATTAGTTATTTAAGTTTGCAATTTTCACACTCGTGTAATCTCACATGATGCTAATCCTTCATTCCGTATTGAAATTAATTCAAGAGTGGGAAGGAAAGAGGATAGCAAATAAATGCCTAATCTGTGACCCAATATACGATCGTTTTAACGAAAGGATTATAACGGATGTAATTACTACTGTGATAAAACAATCGGTACTTAAATTACCGCTCGCTTAATATCGAGGTCGTTTTAAAGGTGTTGTGTTGCAGCAAAGTTTGGATAAAATATACCTTTTAAGTACATGTTATTAAATATAAGTTTCCGCCTGCTGATATGTAACTACAACAATATCTTACCCCTACACTATAAATCTCCACGTCCAGCTCCACTAAACGAAGTTTTTTTAAAAAAAAAAAAAACCTCCTCTATAATAAATGTCTTTTTCAATCTAGCTCAAGCCAGCAAAAAAGCAGCCGATATTTTATACCGCCGTCCAATATCATATAAAAAAAATGACATCCCGTCTTTACAACCTCGAAAAATAAACACAATATCCTGCCCACCCACCTCTCTGATGCTAAGCCGGCCGGTGTTGTTATTCGATTACAACTCTTCCATCCTCCACCCATTACCGCCTGTATTCTTCGCTTCCCCGCGCCGCACCATCGCCCAGTTTTTAAAGCTGATACGTGTTGGCTAGCAAGAAAGTAAAGAATGGAGTAATAAAAGGGCGGGAGGCACTTTCTGATCTTTTCTTGTGTTGGGAGCCTATAAATTCCTTCGGTCCTCCCCTTAATGATATATTCTGGCGCGAGGTGGCGTTGCTTATTTATTTATTTATTTATTGCCCCTGATTGTTTCGCTGGTGTCTCGTTTTAGACCTTTTTTTGTTTCGGACCTTCGGCTAAATATGTGACGGTTTCGCTGGGAGAAACTACAAACAAATTCCCTTTTATTGCCCTGCGAGTTGTCTCGGTTAGGTTGGATGGAGTTTGGTGTAAATTCTGTTGTCTCTTTTGATGACGGCATGATTGGGTTTTTATGTTAGAGTGGTTGGTTGGAGTTTCTCTGAAGTTACAAAACTTCATACATTTGTTTTGCGTAAAATTATTAAAAGAAAGAATTTCAAAGAGAACTACATAAAAATGGTAATACTTAATTGTCAACATTGCTTTATATTGCCATTTGAACACCATTTCCTCATAGAAATGTAACCTTCTGTAAGGAAAATATATTGTTTGTTTGACGTATTGCTTTTTTTATTACATTAGCATTTTAATGCTTGTATATCTTGTAACCTATCTATTGAACTTAATGTGAAACTTTTTTTGACCCTGTTCAATTTCTCATACATTATTGCATTAAAAGATTTCAAAATATAATTTATTTGTAAAATTTATAATTAGATTAAAACTCACCATGGAAATACTTTAATGGTTTTAATTTTGTTAACATCTTTTATAATAATTTAACTTAATCATTCATGTTTTTAAATAAGTTGTTTGTTCGCTATATTATTTAAACTGACCATGTATTCTACCCTAAAAATTCCTTAATGTAAAATAGACTTACACAGGAACGATCTTGGTCGCTTTAAATCCTTACAAAGAACTTCCTATCTACGAAACGGTAAGTTTGCTGATCCTTTTTATTAGATATCACTTAAAAAATCTTGTATATTTCTTAAAAATCTATTCCTTCATTAGTTTTAATGATATCAATAAATTAATTTTGCATTGTACGATATTTTCCTCTGCTCTATCTATTTTTCTTTAAAATGATAGTTTAGTAATTTTTAAATAAATTGAAAGCTCTTCGTAATATATTCCTTTATTACTCAAATGCAAACAGCCTTACTGAATTTCATAAAATATAATATCCTTTTACTTCGTAAAATATAATATACTTTAGTCTTATTTTGTGAGATTACTTTTGTTTAATTATTCCAGGAAATATTTAAAGCATTAAGCATATGCATTTAGAAGATGTTATACTTGTTTTTTTTTTTCAAACTTTTTTTCTAAAATGAAGTATGTTTTTAAGCTTTTTACTTATGCAATTGTCCTTTTCTCCTTTAGAATTGGGTATTGCAATACAGTGGGAAAAAGATAGGCCAACAAGATCCCCATGTTTTTGCAATAGCTGAAGCTGCCTACAACAGCCTACAGACTCTTGATGAAAATCAAGCATGTGTGATAAGTGGAGAAAGTGGAGCTGGAAAGGTATCTTTCTTTTTCTAATATATAATTTTTACTTTTGAAATTGACTTCATAGAATACTTACCAACCAATCTATTTATCTTCATCAAATTTTCTTTAAAATATATATCCAGCTTTTGGATGGAAATGCCTGCTTATAAAATAATACTGAAAATTACGCTTGGTTTATTTCATTATGCTAGGTTTTCCTTATCCTGCATTAATAAATATTGTTAAATAATCTTATTAAACTGGTTATAGATCTGCATGCATTTTTAGAATCTGAAAAAGAAAAAAATCATAAGATTCTGTTTTGAATTCTTCAGCTCATGTATCCTATTCCAGTAAAATATTTTTATTTTATTTCTAGACCGAAACTACAAAATTCATCCTCCAATACCTATGTACAGTCACAACAAACGTTTCTACTTGGATTGAACAGCAAATTCTTGAAGCAAACACAATTTTGGAAGCCTTTGGTATGACTCTTTGATAATCTTTTTTTAAAAAAAGGGGGTTATGTATTCAATTTAATTATTTAATTGCTCAATAGAAATTAAAAGATAAGGCTTTATTATTTTTTAAATTTTCCTTGTCAATAATGTTTCGATAACCCTTTCTATCTCATACCATTGAGTTGCTAGGGGTCTTTGATGAGGGTATGCCTTAGGGATATGGATTCCCAAACTTTCTAAGTCACAATGGTTTATGAGGAGGGAATTATAAAAAGGGTTCTAGAGACATTCCATGTTTATAGTACAAACTTATAGGAGTGGTAGCTAGCTCAATAGTGTTGAGGAATCAAATAGTAAAGTGTGTCGCAATCCTGAGGCACTGAAGCTCGAACTAACATCACTTAGGCTAGTCTGATTGGAGATAACACAAGCAAAATTATACTCAGCAGAGAAATTAACTTCCGTTCTTAGTTTGCACGTTTCATATTTCTATGCAGGGAAAACAACAGACGTTGGTTAGAAGCTAGTTGTTTTTCTGAATTCCTGTTTGTTGCTGGTTATAATTATTAATATTTGAAATGAGCCGCTTGCAGCAACAACTATAGCTAACTCCAACAGCTTCATTAGAGTTAGCTCCTTGTTGCTGGCATCCACTCTAATGTAATGCTGCAGGAGTTAGCAAGTTGTTGTCGCTGCAATAGCCTGTAATGATAGCATTTCTGATCGGTTTCGCTCGCATTGCATTGCAGGCAACGCCAAGACCGTTCGCAACGACAACTCGAGCCGCTTCGGCAAGTTCATCCAGGTGTGCTTCGACGCGCGCTACCAGATCAAGGGATGCATCATCCAGGACTACCTGCTGGAGCAGTCGCGCATCACCTTCCAGTCGCGCGGCGAGCGCAACTACCACGTCTTCTACCAGCTGGTGGCCGGCGCGGCTCGCAACCGGGACCTCCGCGAGCAGTTCATGATCGGCTCGGCCGAGTCCTACACCTACCTGAACCAGAGCAACTGCTTCAAGATCGAAGGCGTGGAGGACGCCTCCATGTTCGACGCTCTCCGCCTCGCCATGTCGGTGCTCAACGTGCCGGCCGAGATGTGCGACGGCATCTTCAGCGTGCTCAGCTCCATCCTGTGGCTCGGCAACCTGAGCTTCCGCGACGTGGACGGCGAGAAGTCCAGCCTCACCCCCGAGGACGAGGAGATCGTGATGACGGTGGCCACGCTGTTAGGGTTGGGCCCGGAGGAGCTCACGCAGGTGTCCCTGCAGAGGCAGATCAACGTGCGGGGAAACGTCACCGAGATCCCGCTCAAGCTGAGTGAGGTGAGTGTATTGCATTGGATTGATGTATTGTCTTGTCCTGTTGCGATACGGCTATCCGTCGAAACCAATTGAACGAATCCCAGTGAGGAAGCACATAATGATATAAGCTCGGTGGTGTAGTGGCCAATGTTTCACACTCCCACGCCACAGGTATGAGGTTCAATTCTCGGGTTGGGCAAGGCAGACTCAGCCCTTCATCCCTCTGGGGATCGATAAAATAAATACCAAGTTCGCTTGAGGAAACAGGAGGCTTAGCATCAGGTTGGCCATTATCCACTCAGCTGACTGACTTTCAATCAAACATTCTGACATAGCTCTGCAGTTAGGCTGGTTATACTAGATTTTGAAGGTTTAAAGATTTTGGTTTTCCCTCAAGTATCTCCCTTGTTTTTGTTTTAATAATGCAACTTTTGTTTCTCTGTTATTGCTCTTGCCGGATTGAACGGATCGGACAAGTGGAAAAGCTGCTTATCTGTCTGTAGCTGAGATTTTAGGGAAGCTTATTTGTATTAGACCGAGATGGTTGCTCTGGAATTAACCCCCAAGAACCGTTTCCACTTCTGCACTTTTTTGGTTGCGGTGCGGCAATTCGGCACGACTGAATGCCTTCTTGTCTGACTCTGAATTTGGTTATGGTTTTCAAACTGACTTTTTGTGTTTCGAGGATTCGACCATTCATTATCACCGTATCGCCGCGCCGGCCGTACTGCAACCAAACGCCATATGGAAACTGTTTGTAATAGGGTGGGGAAACGATTTCCAAATATGGGTTCTGAGGTTTTAATATTTCAGTACTTTTTCCGTTATCTATTCTGGTTAAAAATCGCCGATCTCATAGAGGAGAGGTAGTGGTGGAGTGAGCAATGATAACCCCAAGAGCGGCTATGGCTAATATAATTTCCTGAAAGACCTCTACCACGTGATGGTGGTCTTACTGGAAATTGTTTTCACTGCCGAACTTTTATGCCGTGCACAGTTGCTAATACGTGCATTCTTCTCTTCACCTGTCAACTCCTCATTGAGAAACCTCTTTTTGCAGGGCCTATTGGTTATTCTTGGATAAAAACATAACTATTTTTAAGAAAACGAAAATAAATATCTGGGTTATTTTCTTACAATATGAACTTTAAAGAACACCACAATAAGCAGTTCATCAAAATCAGAGATGAGCTAATTTAAGAACTTTGTGCATTAAGTGTGTTTAAATTTAAGGGAGCATTCTTTTTGTGCAATCAAATTTATTAAAAGATCAAAAATAAAATGTGCAAGAATTCCTTGTTTTCTCCTCTTAGAATACTTTTAATGGTCTTATTATAGTTTAGGACATAATTCTGCATATGAAAACCTTTTATTTAAATCTATAGTTTAAAAGTATTAGAAGAGTTACAAAGTTTGAGTTTATTGTCTTAGATGTATCTTAAAATCTAAAATTTTATTTCAGGCCAGAGAAAACAGGCATGCAATGGCCAAAGCTCTTTACTCCCGTACTTTTGCATGGATTGTTAACTACATCAACACATGTACTAATCCTGGCCAAGATAGTGAAAGGTTTCTTGGAGTATTAGATATTTTTGGTTTTGAAAACTTTCATGTAAGTATATCTGTTGTACATGCAATTTACAATTTAATTTTGAAGATCTTACTGATTCAATCCTCTATAAATATTTGAATGAAAGTTTTTTTACTCAATGGTTATTTCATTTTTAGGTAAATAGCTTTGAACAACTATGTATAAACTACACTAATGAGAAGCTCCATAAGTTTTTCAACCATTATGTGTTTGCTTTGGAACAGGAAATAGTAAGTAAAATATTGTTGCTTCTCAATAACTGGTTACTGTTTCAGATATTTGTAGGAAATTGATAACATCATTAATCTAAAGTTGTCATACATTCTGTGAAACCCAGAATTTATTTAATTTAAGATCACATTCCATTGTATGATTTTACTTTTCTGTTAAATTTGTAACATTTTTAAAAATAGTTTTTGTTTTGTATGATTGCTCTTTTGAAATGGATAATATTGGATATCTGTAACATTGACTGAAATTAAACATAAATCTACTTATCTGTACTACTTATCAATATTGAAATGTTTCACATGATAAGGTCCTTGGACCCCATAGTGAAAATGTCTTTTCTTTTTTTAATAATAATTAAATAAATATTTCAATTTTTAGTACCAAGAAGAAGGTATATTGTTTTCACACATTACATTCACTGATAACACTCCTTGTCTAGAACTTTTGGAAAAGGTAAAAATTTAAGAACTTCATATAATCAATCTTTTAAAAGTGTGTTTAGCAAAATTTTTAAATGATATCTCTTTCTTAGCCTCCCAAATGCGTATTAAGGCTGCTATCAGAAGAGTGCCGAATGCCTGGAGTAAGTAGAAAATTTGTTGCTGTGGTTTTAAACAATTTTGCATAGAAGTTGTTTTAATGATAATATTGATTAATTTTTAACTATTATGTTTAAAAACATTTTAGCTGAAGGTTCTTTTTTGTTTGATTGTTTTTAGGGTACTGACCTTACTTATGTGACCAAGTTACACCAAGAGTTTGATGGCCATGAGACTTATATAAAAGGTGATGACAGACGCCGATGGGAGTCGGAATTTGGTATCACTCACTACGCTGGAGCTGTTGTTTACGCTGTGGAAGGTTTCCTAGAAAAAAACAAAGATGCCCAGCAAGATCAGCTTTTTGAACTGATGCAAAAATCCTGCAACTCTTTTGTTCAAGAACTTACAAAGTTCCAGGTAATATTCTAAGTGTGTGCTACATTATGAAAAAGTTGGGATATTTTTTTCTCCAGGTTTATTTTCTATTAGATAATTTTTATTTGTAGTTTTAAATTATATAATAATAAATATAATTAGTATAAAATGTAATTGTTCCCTTTAAAAGAACAACTTTATTTTAGCACTTGGTAGTTAAAGTAAGATCCCTATAAGACAGTTTTATAAAAAAAATATATTATGTTTTGGTTATGACCAACTTTTTCTCAGTAACTAAAAAACTCCTTGTGTGCTCTAGGAAATCGAGGACTTTTTTCTATTGGGGTGCGAAAAATTATTATCACTGACTTATTTAGTGGAGTTGAAATTATTTTGAAATGGCAGACAATATTCTTTATTTTTGTTCCTGCAAAGTTTGAAGAATTGATTTATTGAGATGATGTGCATTAAGCTATTTAAAAGAATCTTCCCTCTTTTGGGCATTGTATATTTTTCTCTGCATTAACTTGGGTGCAGTTAGCTGTTTTATTAGTTTATACTAGTTTAAATATCTGAGAGCAGGTGTTAACATTCATATTGATTTTGTTTTCCAGGATCTTTTGAGTGTCACAGTAAATAGGCTGAGGACAGCAGCTACAATGTCCAGAACCATGACAAAGGGTAAACCTACTGTAGCAGATGCATTTCGGCATCAGCTCACTGCACTTGTTGATGTGTTGCACTCCACTAACCCATGGTAAGCTTTGAAGTAAAGTAATAGTCTTTATGGAATACACTTATCATAATGAAGCTTAATAATAGACATTTGTTATAATTTCAAATTAAAACAAAAACTTTCTTCGTTTTATTAGGTATGTACGTTGTATAAAACCCAACACCAAAAAGGCTGCTAACAACTACGATGAGAACCAAGTTTTGACTCAGCTTCGCTACCTTGGCATGTTGGACATTATTAGAATTAGAAAAGAAGTAAGTATTCTTCTTGAAACTTCTTCTACTAAGAAAAAAATAGTTTTGTGTTTTCCATTTTCAAAACACTTATTATCTTGAAAGCATGGTTTCTACATACATTTCTCATGTTTTTATTGTATGGGGGGATATTTATTTATTTAACACCTGTTGTGTAATTAAATTTTTTCTGGTTATCTTCAGGGTTTTCCTATTCACACCACCTTCAATGAATTCCTCTTAAGATACAGATGCTTGGTAAGAAAAAAGGCCCTTTCTGATGATCCTATCCAAGCTGTTAGATCTATTTTATCTATGATGAATTTCCCTAATACTGAATGGCAAATTGGAAAGACAAAAGTAAGTTCTCTTCTGGTTCCATTTGATTTATTGTGTATATCTTTGTGTTCAGAACTTTTAAAAAGGCTCCATCTTTTCAGGTCTTTTTGCGTGGAAGCATTTATGAACCACTCGAAGACCAAAGAAAAGTTCTAATGGTTGAAATGGCTATTATTGTACAAAAAATCTTCAGAGGCTATGTTTGTAGAAAATGTAAGTTTAACATATCCTTGTTTAAAGAATGTAGAAATGATATATTGTTGATAGTTTACTAAAGGTATTTCTAATGTATTTGGTTTAGCAATTTTTTAAGCATATAACATTAACCTATTGATATTTAAATTTCAAAATCTACTATGTGCTTAGTTTAAATAAAAATGCTAACGAATGAGGTTTAAATAGTGAAGTTAATGTGGTATTTATTTTTCAGTTTTCCAGAGGCATAGAAATGCAGCAATTACTATACAAAGTTTCTTCCGTGGTCATTCCCAAAGAATTCATTTTGTACATAAGAGGCGAGCTGCTATAACAATTCAGGTATATCCAACATCTAAGGAAGTAAAATTACTCTTGTTTATAAACCACATTAATAAGTTATTTATCCTATCTAATTTTTAAAGTTAGGGTTTTTAAGTTGTAGGCTTGCTTGCTAATGCTTGATAAAACCTTTCAATTTAGTAAATAATGAAATGATTGAGATGCTAGTCGTAATGATGAGCTAACTCTAGAAGCTTTTCATTGGAGTTAGCTTGTTGTTGCTGCAAGTACCTCAATTATTGTACTTGAGTTTGAAAAATATTATTTACTTTTATGTAAATTTTTAATTTAAGACTAAGACTGTTTAAATAAGACTTAAAAAATGTGCTGCGTCGTATAATAAAATTAAACCATTTGATTTTTTTTTGTTAAAATGCATGTGAAAACTCAACAATGAATTTAATTGAATATAAATGCTTGTTTATCAAATTGATTTTAATAAGTTTTCATAATTAAATATAAATTCAAAAAATATATGTACAATGATAAATCAAAGCAAATAATTGTACACAATTATGAATATCTTGCCTGACCAAAATGATCTTGAGTATTAATTATACTTCCTTTCAGTACTATCCTCTTTTTCATAATGCATTCAAACTTTTCCCATAAATTCTTAAGTTAATGAAGTAAATAACCTCCATTGTTGTGCTTTAAAAGTGGTCTTTGTGTTTCAATCGCCGTCTAGGCCTATGTGCGAGGCATGTTTGCCAGAGAAGTGTCTGCTGCCTTAAGAGAAATGAGAAGAGTAGAGGAGGAGATGAGAAGAAAAGAACAGGAAGAAGAGGAAAGAAAGAGACAAGAACAGGAGAGACTAGAATTGGAAGAACAGGAGAGAGCAGCTTTGGAAGAATCAATCATGTAAGCAATTGTTTTGTTTCCTCAAAAGTATTTTTAGCCGTCCAATACTTTTTAGTATACCCTGTTAGATAAAAGTTAACATTTTATTCAGTATATATAGTATCTCACATAAGTAGTAATTCTCAATGAAAATTTTAAATCATAATGTAAAATTCTCAATGAGATGGAATAAAAGATATATGATCAAATTTACCCTATCAGTAATTTATATGTACAATGGGGCACCCTTTTGATAATGACCATATGCATTCTTCACGATTAGAAAAACATTCATACAAAAGTATGTAGCAAAATTTTTGTCTTTAATACATTTTATATATTACAAGAACAATGTTTTGTCCTTAATTCAGGATTCAAAGTGTACAATGAAAGTATTAATTGAACAGTGCCAAAAAATAATAGTATGATTAATTTACAATAATGATGATGGTTATTACAAAAGTTATTAAATATGAAGGAATATAGAAAAGTTTTCCCTGTATTACTGTTATTTTGGTGCGTAAATTATGATGCATTAATGTAGTATTTAGTATAGGTTATTTGAAAGTGAATGCAATTCCTTTTACTTTTGTTTCTATCCTTTGTATTTACTCTCTCCTCAATTTTTAAAATATTTTTAATAGTATTAAAAAACCCATCATGCATTTTAAATGTAAAAATGTGAAGTTTTTATAATCTGATATTGTAATATTTTATCTGATTTGATTATTTCTCTTCTGATTTTGGTACTACTTGATTAAATTAAAAACGTGTTAGGGTAAAATATTTTAGATAGCTTAGGACAAATACTTGATGCATCTGATTGTTACTAAGACAATTTTTTCATAAACTTTTTGCTCAGAAGGCAGCTGGAGGAAGACGGCGGGTGAGTAAATGTACTCGAATAGGCATGATTGCATGGTTTGATGTATGCAAGCTAGTACAATTGTGTCTTTAACACTGTGGAGCATGATTAAACATAGCTGTTATGTGTACAATGTATTGTGAAAATAAATGTGCCTAAATATTGAATATGCTCAAAGAAGCTATGTAATCCTGGTATGGCTTTTTGTGATAAATATGCACTTGCATTCATATACATTATTTAACATTTCATTTCACATTATTGTAGGTAGCTATTTGTTTTCTGGGTATAAAATTTGACTAAATCTATCTATAATAATTAAAGCTTTTATTTATGATTTCTTTTTCATTAAGGTTTAAACTCCCTTTATCCCATAAGAACATCTTATGATAAGTAAAACAATGTTGAGCATGAGATTACAAAGCATGTCATCGTTATTAAATCTCCTTGATGCAAAATAATTATTAATATTAACTATTCTAACAATTTAGGTTTGATTTATACTTTTTCTTACTAAAAGTGATAAAATAAATTTATTTCTCATTGATTAGTATTAATGTAATACATTTATATATGTAACATTAAGAACGGTATTAAAACCTTCAACAGAAAGCAAATTTTAAGTTAAAATCCACCACATTTCTTCTTGAAAGTTGAAAATTATGAAAATCAATATTTATATAAAAACAGTTATTTGTAAAATAATTTGCATAAAATTACATTCATTAATTATGTTATCCCTTTTTTAGACAATTCCTAAAAAAAAAGGTTAAAGCTTTTCTCTGGTTACTAAAATTACAAACCTATTTTCTTTCCCTTAGGGCCACTCAAAAGGAACTTGCTGCGATAGCCTCACTCGTAGAACATAATGTTAAACGAGCGCAGGAAGCATCTGAGTGTCTCGATCTGGATGAAATGTTTTCCTTTCTTAGTGATGTTCAGGAAACTAAACCCAACATTCAGGACTATGTGTCTGAAATCGGACAACAAATGGAGGCTCTTCTCCAAGATGTTGAAGATGAGGTGACTTTAACCTTAAATCACTTTAAACGGGTATTTTTACATTCGTTGCTCACTCTTTTGAAAACTGCATTTCAATGTGTAGATCTTATTATCTGAATACTCTTTCAAAAACAAGCACTCAATTGGCTCAATGCTAATTTTGGAGTGATTCCATCTGGAAAGTCACACATTTAGTTCTATGTAGAGATAAAAATATGAACTTAAATTTTGTGAGAGTTTAGTTAAAATTTACCTTTATCTAAGCGTTTATAGGAAAGAGTATTCAGAGTAGTAGTTTCTTATATCATTTTAGTGTATTATTATATGTACTAGTTTTTAAATTTAATGTTTTGCAATTTACAACTCCCAATTAACAAAGCAAATAGAGAGTAAAAAATCCCACGCAAGTAGAGGATAGATTTCATTCTCTTATAAGTTAAAGAAAGTAGTAAAAGGTTAATGTGAGTTGTAAGGCAACATATTAAAAAAAATTATGCTTAGAATGATCTTAATAAATTTTAAGAACAAATATTTGATCCAATCTTATTTGTTTGAAAGTAATCTAAAACAATCTAAAATTTTTAGTTATTTTACATTTTCCTTGTAAACATTAGAGGTTGTAGCCTTGTTATTATCTGAATACTTTAAGGATGTGTTAAACTGTTTGAATAAATTAGTTCTGTATAAATGTTCATAAGATTTATTGTTAAAAGATTATTTTTCATTGAAAGTTATGACTGATAATTTCTCAAAATTCAAAGTTATCATATATTTTTTGACATATCTTAAGTACATTAAACTAGTTTGTTTTCTATTTCGAGTCAGTGGCAAAGCATCCTTGGAAGTATTGTTTTCCAAATTGTGACCAAGCTATACCAGACTAATATTTTTACAATGTCATTCTGTATTTTATAACTTCACATAATTTCTTATTTTTTAAATTTCTTGACACTTATAAAAGCTCAAAATAACAGGCAGCACACCATGTTTCTTTAACCTGCTTCCCCATATTTCCAATCCACGCATTATCACTGACTCAAGTGGTTCCTCCAACAAATTGCATCTGATAAGATATATCATTTGAACATATTACTTCTCGAAACATTTTCATACCTACACAGAGAGTTTCATAAACTTTTAACCCGCAGGAAAATAACCAAGCACCAGCAGAAGACCAGGCGAGGACCCCCGAAGCTTCGTCTAGCCCGCTGCCGCCTCCCTGCCCAAGTCCGATTCATTCACCTGTACGGTCTCCTAGTGTTGCTTCCGACCATCCCGACTCTCCCTCTCCCCTACCTCCCCCCATGTCCCCCGTGGGTCTAGTCAACGGAGACGCCCAGAGGTCTCCGGCCGCACCGAGAAAAGCGGTACAATCTCCCACGACGCAGGGGGGCCCTTTCAAGGAGAGGCACACTTCCGGTCCTGCAACACCAGTGAGTTGGTTTGCATTTTTTTTAGGCAGGGTTCCCGTGCTCCTTGAAAACTATTTTTATTTTCAAGCATTGTGGAAATGCCTTTATTTTGGGTCTTACTCCTTAAAAACTTCTGAAGTTACCAGGAGGAAATTGGATTCTCTTCAAACTGCTCGAATCCAAAACTTTGTAAAAAATTATTTTGCACTATCAACTATCCTAATGAATATGAAATACTATATCTAGGACTTCAAGAATTCCTACACTCTAGATTTAGAAGCATTTGCTTTATAGATTTATCAGAATTGTGTTCCACTTATATTTTTAAATCTGTTTCATTTTTTGTATTTTCTTTAATGTGCCAGGATTTTCGGATGGTCTAATTAGACTTAAGAGGATTTTTTTGCATGGTAAATATTTCCGACTCCTTGAAAGGTTTGGGAACACTTCTTAAATTCTCCTTGATTTTTATGTTTAAAATTCAGTGGTTTTGTGTAATTAATTGTCATGCTAGTCTTTGTTTCTTTTAAATGAAATTTAGTTATCTGATTCTTGCTATATAGGCTAGCTTGGCACAGTATGATCTTGCTTGATTCTTGCACCATAAAACAATTACTGAACTAAATCTTTCTTTATAAGTGGCATTGACATATTTTTAGTAAATCAGACCTTATTATTCTTAGATAATAATGTTGAAAGGTTTATTTTTATGCCTTTTAAGGAAGTTGTTTTTTCAATGTTACTGAAGTATATTTTTCACTATTTCTCAGGAGGCTGTAGATCAGTCTAAAGGCGTGAAACGCATGCATGTTGTGGATCCAGATAATCCTGAACGAGAATTAAGGTTAGTAATAATGTCTGTCTCTATACTACAGCATTGATTACTTTAATAACTCATTATTAAATACTTATTTAAATACTTTAATATTTTTTATTGGAAGAAGTTCCAGTTCCTATAACTAATATTTTAATTACTCTTTATATGCTAAGTTTCATAAAGGCTTCTAGTTGTTTCAAAACATTAATTTGACTTACAGGAGGAAGCAACGCGTTGAAAAAAGGCTCATTGAAAGAGAAGCAGAAGATAAAGTAAATATGGAAGATGATGAAAACTATTTTGACATGATTGAGTTTGCTGAAAAGTATTTCAACTGTCACATGAGAGATCATGGTGGAAGTATCATGAAAACAATTTCCAGAAGACGAAAATCTTCCGGAGATATGATTCCTAAATATGAAATGGTTACTTACACCAGAAACAGCAACATTCCAACTTCACATGTTCACATGTATGATCCTGAAAACATTCAGCTGGCTTGTTCAGTTTTTAAAGTAAGTTATTTTGATAAGTATCACTTTTCCTAATTTCATGCATGCTGTGCTGTTTTATCACTTTTAATCAAAATATATGTATATTTATGTTTGTTTAAAATTTTTCAAGACTAAGTTTCATCATTTTCTATGAAATCTGTAATAGAAATACCAACCTCCCTTTATGTAGGTGATTATTTCTGTTCTTTAATATTAGCTCAAACCTCAAACTTTGTTATTATCTGCTTTTTTGGTAGTATTATCTGTTATGTCATCTTTCAAATTATCAACTATTATATTTTTAACTTAACATAATTTATTCTTATGTCACAAAAAATACATTTTCTTTTCTAAATGTTATTAAAGCAAAGAGAATCAATTTTGCCATCACTTTTATTAGCATTGACTTAATGTGTTATTTTTCCAGGAGCTTTGTCGATACCTCAAAGGAGATTTGAAAGCTGAAGGAGAAACACAGGCCATCCAATCCATTGTTGGATATGGCATAGACAGAGAAGAACTCAGGGATGAAATTTTGGTTCAACTTGTGCGCCAGTCAACAAATAACCCTTGCAGGGATTCAACTGTGAGAGCTTGGCTTCTAATAGCTTTATGTGTGGTAGCATTTTATCCCAGTAAAACATTTAATAAGGTAAATATAAATATTTTCATTGGTTTATTTAAAGTAATGGAAATAGACTTCTTAATTTGTAACTAGTCCACTAAAAATGTAATTATACTTAATCGTTGGCTATGAGTTAAATGTATATTTATTCACTGCATTTGCAAGAGCCATACTTTTAACTTGAGCTGTGCATGATCTTGCAATTTCTAAATTCTCATATGAAATTAATTTTACGCATTTATTTCTACAAACATTTTTTTTACCACTTCTCTCATTTAACAATTATTTTTCTTTCAGTATTTCAACAGCTTCTTACGTAAAAATCTCCGAGGAGATTCTGTCATTGCGAGGTATGCCCAGTGGTGCCTTGATCACATTCATAGCACTAAAGTAACACCTCGCAAAATGCCTCCTTCTTCTTTGGAAATAAGTGTAAGTCCAAATTCCTACCATTTTTTGCAAAAGGATTCTAAATAATCTTTTATATTGTGTTTTCTGTTGGATATATGTATGAAGGGACTTAAACTCCTTAAAAATTATGAAAGAGATTGTTGATATATAAATAAGAGTATTTTAATTAATACCAAAAAATATCTGCTTTAAGATGTATATTCTCCTAATCAGCTCTAAAATCTTGTTTATGTTAATCCCTTCCTAAATTACATATGCTACTGTTTCTATGTATTGTTTTTGATTGGGAATATATTTTTAGGCTGTTCGAAACTTGGGCAACCTTGTCTGCCGATTTTACTTCATGGATGGACGCACAAAAGCCATTGATGTCCAGCCTTCAGATACAGCTATGGATGCCATGCAACAGTTGGCTATTAAAACTGGTTTGAGGAGCTTAGATGGATGGGCTTTATACGAGGTATTTAATTTTTAACGCCCTTGAGATCCCACTCTCAAAGTCTTTAAACATCAACTACAAATCTTTTCTTATGTTTCAGAGTACTCCTGAGTTTGACCATGTGATCAAAGGATATGAATATTTGGCTGATATCATTTCAAATTGGGAGTTGTAAGTAAACTGTAATGTTAATATAATTTTACTTAGTAGTATGAAGTATGTAAATCCAAGGGTGGAAATTTAAAAAAAAAAGTTATATATTCCTGGTCTAATGCACCAGTTAATACATGATTTTGCATGTTCATATACACTTGTTTACTGGTCTGTTCACATGTCTCAATATATTAAATATTAAAAATACTACACAAAATTTGTAAAAAAGAAATTGGAGTAAAATATTGTAATTGGATTTTCTCAAATGGGGCTTTGTTAAAAAAAGAAGTAGTAAATTGTGTTGGAACTGTGTTTTTTCTTACTTTTACTTAAAATTTATCAAATGCATATTAAAAAATAAAAATGGTTTCCAAACAATTCTGAAAGCTTTTTTTTAAATTAAGTCTTTTTCTGTTAGAGGCTCAAATTTCAATGACTTTCAGCATAGTTTTGCTATATTTTATTCTGTACACAAATTATTTATGTCTGGTTAAGCAATGGCCAGTTAAGAGAAACTACTGTAATTTGGCTGAATAAACTTTGTTAATTCTCTCTCCTTTGTTGTATATTTTTGTGGTACCAGATCATAAAATTTCAAGCCCTGCATTAGACTACTCAATTGAAATATAATTTAAATACCTGATATCAAACTATTTTTGCAGCTGTCAGAGAACATCTGCCACTTTCAGTAAATACAACACCTTGTCTAAGAGAGGCCCCATATTGGCCTTGGGTGGAGGAGAATGCAGGTTTTTGTTTAAAAAGCGATTATTCCGCAACCCTCGAGAAATACCACAGGACCCTGTTGAAGTCAATTTGCTTTTTGCACAGGCTGTCCATGGAGTGGTCAAGGTAAAATTCATGCTTTCCTTTATTTTTTCCACTATTTTTTAACTGTCTTTTTATTTGTAATTTTCCCTCATATTGAAATTCTTGTTGCACAGGCTGATGAATACCCCATAAATGAACGTGTAGCTCTGCAGTTAGCTGGTCTCCAGGCTCAAGTTCTTTTGGGTGAACCTCAAGAAGCCAAAATAGAAAGGTATATTTTTCATTATTTTTTAATGGGATAATGCTTTTCTAGGGTCAATATCAAGGGTAGTTATTTAAGAAATATTTTGTTATTGAATGTATACTTTGTTCAAAATACAATATGCATATGGATAGACTTGTCTATTTTGTATGAGTCACTTAGGAATATTATTTCCCTCCCAATAAGATATACTGTTATCCGTACAATAATAAAAACACCAAAATGTTTTTGTTGCCCAAATTTAAAATTTTATTGAATTGGTGATGCTATCAGTATCATTGTATATTTAAATCTGTTGGTCTACTATTTTTAATAAATCTTACTTAGGTTTCCAAAAAATCTCAGGGATTTTTCTGATATGGATAACTAAAAAGTGCTGGGGTCTAAACATGTCATTGAAGGAGAATTTTAAATTTTATGTAAATAAATGTATTATTTCCAGGTATTCTGAATGTGCTAACTTCCTGTGTAGTAGAGTGAGGAAAACGCGCAGAGATGTGGATTGGATTCCTGACTTATCCGAAGCACATAAAGTGAGTTGATGGAGCAATAATAATAAAAATAATAATCCATAACACTAACAACAAATTTGAATTGCACAAGCCTCATCTTGCCACTTTTGTGTGTTATTTTAATAAAAACTATTTTGTGTTCAGCTTCTGAATTATAGTAACTACATGTATTCATTTTAGATTTATGGAAGTGGAAAGTCTGAACTTGTTGCTAAGGTCTGGTACCTATCAGTTGTAATGCAATATCCATTATATGGTACAACTCTCTTCCCTGTTACGTACAAAGGCTACCTTTCCTATGGTAAGTGAAGCCGTTCCAATCCACTTTAACTTTTAAACAAAGTATATTGGAAACTCAAGTAATGATATTTTGCAGGCCACAAGTTGCTTCTTGGTGTAAGTGCCGAAGGAATTCTTATGGTGAACTTGGCAGACAAGGGCATTTTGAATGCTTATCGTTATTGTGATGTTGAATCTGTGATGGTAGACCCTAGTGATGACTTAGTTACCATAAATCTCCTGAAGACTCTTCCGGACACTCACAAATGCTTTATCTTTGAAACTAGTCAAAAGAATGAAGTTGCGAATTTGATTGCAAGCTATTCTCCTGCTCATGCTAATTGGTTGCGTCCTACTTATGAACTTGGTTGGAGGGTGAGGAATATGAAATTGTTTTTTCTCTGAACTGATTTTTATTACATATTTATTTCCTAAAACTTTCAATCATAATACAGTCAAACCTGCTTATGAATTAACCACTGTTTTTTGTTCTCTGAATCTGAGTACTTACTTTAACTGGGTTTTAAAAAATATTTTAGTTTTATCTTCATGTTATTGTACCAACCAATTGATTCCTTACTCACTAAAATCAAGTTCCTGTTACATCAAAGCTTTCTATAAGCCCATTCGACTGTATGTGGTATTCCTAATCAATATTTTATGAATGAACTTTTTGATTCTAGAAAACATTTCATGAATGAAAATTTTTAAATCTAATTGAAAAGCTACTTATGATTAAAAATCTACTTGAAAGTGTTCTTTTTTCTATATTCCTGGAGTAATCTTGGCATTTATTAATTTAAAAATATATCTGGTTTGTTGGCTCAATGATTTAAGAAATAGGTACAAATCTAAATGTTTGTAGAAAATAAGTATTATTTTTTGTATATGAAAACAACAGACCACACTAGCAAATGCCAAAGATTTTAATGAATTCATTTTGTTAGGTCAAACTCACTTTTGAGGATCGACAGAAACTTTATCATGATGTTGTCAACTGTCGGAGAGCCCTGGTAGATGTTGCGCTGATGAGAAAGCCTGTCGAAGAAAATATAGGGCTGTTTCGTAGTACATTGAGAAAGTAAGCAGGAATTTCCTCTCTTTATCAGTTGAAAACACTTAGGTGTGTTAAATAAAATTCTGAAGGTTGAACCTGAACTTAAAATAATGAATCTTGCAGATTTAACCGCAGCAAGATGGAAAAGCTTCGACAAGACTTTGGTGATATTGAAGAAAGCTACAAAAGCTTCCGGCACAGTCATTGGGCTTTCAGCAAAAATCCAATCACCCACAGCTTAAGTGTGATAAATGAGCCAGAACATGAAGACACTGCTATTCACGTGTTTTCCTCAATACTCGCATATTCAGGATTACTAGAACAAGGTACTGATTGCATTGCTAGTTGTTTATTCTGTTCATTGGATTGGAATAATGCAGCTTTTTTATGCTTCAAATTATGTTTATCCATGCCTAAAGTTTGATTTTGGTTTAAAATTTTGCAGAAGATGCAGAGTGGCTCGGGGAAAGAGATCACCTGCAACTAGCCCAATCGATTTTGGAGAGGAGTATGAAAAAGGATATCCTTATCAATGAAATGTTTTTGCAACTCATTAAGCAAACAACAGATCACCCAGGTATTGCTGACTTCCGTAATTCTAATGCTATTATAACCATATTTATTCTAGATAGAATGTGTTAAGTTTGTACCTAAGCTTTTAAATACGTATTAAAAAAAGTGTTTGGAACAATTCAGTTTGAGAAAAACACAAGGAATTCCTTTGAATGTTTTCTGGATACCTTTTTTCTTCTTCTTTTTTTTTTCTTTTCTTTTTATTGATGCATTCTGAAATGCCTGAAAAACATTTTGTTTGCTCTTTAAGATTTAAAATTGATCAAAATATTAAAAAAATACCATTTCTTTACCTAATAGCATAAGGTTTTTAAATCAAACATTATTATACCCAAAATCAAAATCATAGAAGAGATTTCATAATTTTCTAGGACTACAAATTAATTAAGATTTATAACTTTCATTAGGCTTCCATTCAAATCAGGAAATGATGCTGTGTGTTACCCACACTACTTTGAAAACTACTGACATGAGCTTAATATCATAACCTTTATCTTTGATAATAGAAAAGTATTAACATATCTTAGAGTTTTAAGTATCTTGCTCTCTATTGCCAGGCGAATCTGAAACAATTAAGATTTTTAACTTTCATCTGGCAGGAAATGATGCTGATTCAAATCAGGAAATGATGCTGTGTGTTACCCACACTCCTTGAAAACAACTGACATGGGCTTAATATCATAACCTTTATCTTTGATAATATAAAAGTAAAAATAACATATCTTGGAGTTTCAAGTAACTTGCTCTCTTTTGCAGATGCCAACAGCCGGGTGAATCTGAGACACTGGCAACTGATGGCACTAGCTTGCAGTGTCACGGCTCCTGCTGATAGACTCATCATTAGTTACCTCCATGCCCATGTGCGTCGGTGTTCCATTGATGAAGTTACTGAAGAGGGGCAGTATGCACAGTTCTCACTCAGGGTAAGAGCACATTTAATGTTCAACATCACTGAATATATGAGCATTTTAATGGCTGTAATTTTCTTGTGAGGGGAAAATTCTTTTTACAAAACATCTAAAACTATTGTGTGATGGTCACACTAAAATTTTGGTTCATTTCCCTTTTATATACCAACCTAGCTATGAAAAGTTGAATGAATGCTGTTCATACTTTAGAAAGATTTTAACTAGAATAAATCTTCAATAAGAATTATATAACAGATTTTACACTTTTAAATTACTTCAAAATAATTCTTTCTTTGAATAGGGATACTTTAATCAAGAGGGACTCAAACTGATCTGTAATTAAAAAAAGTAACTTTCATGAAATTAACTGATTTTTATCCTCTGTGGGTCCTATTATCTCCTGGCACCCCACTTAATATTTTAATGATGATGATGCTATTAAGCTGTAACATCAATACCATGTTGAAAATATTGTACACAAAGAGTAAAAAATTTGGATATACTGAAACTGTCTAGGATATTTTTGTTACTTGTTTGGTTACTATGCATTATGTTTTACTACAAATTAGGTATTTTTTTCTCTCTAGTGCCTTATGCGGTCTCTTGAAACGCATGGTAGGCGGTGGCCACCTTCGAAACAAGAGATAGGATGCACCATAAGCAGGAGGCCCGTGCATGCTAGAATATATTTCTTGGATGGGCAGTTCCAGCCTGTAGAGTTTGATCCTTGTGCCTCCATGGGAGAAGTATGTGATCATGAAATGTTTAATACTTTGTTCTTCTGCCTTAATTTCAGTTATGCATTTGATTTGTTTTACATGTACTGACTCCTCTAAGATAAGTGATTTATTATATTTAGAGTAAGAATTAACTTGATTTTTACTGAAATCTCTTCCTCTCAAAAACATATGCATGGGGAACATATAGTCTTTTTATTTTTTCTCTGTTGCATAGTGTACTTCATTAACTGTAAGCTTGTGTTAATTTTTTTTTGCTACATTTCATTCTTTTAGTTTGAATGATGGTAATTTAACATATATTTTTTGGGCACCAACAATCAAACCATTCACCTGTCTTAAATGCATTGTCATCTTCTTTTTTATAGGTTTTAGAAATGGTCAGAGCCAAAATTGACTTGCGTCCGAGAGTAGAGGGATATGCATTGTATGAAGTGATTGGAAACAATGGTAAAATACATTTAATTTTGAATGTTGTTTTTAGATTTTTGTGAAGACTGTTATATTCTTTATTTTCCATCATAGAGCGAGCGCTGTTACCTGAAGAAAAGATTTGTGATACTATGGCTAAATGGGAAAGATATCAGCAAGGTCAAAGTAAAATTAGTGCCAATAGAACCCAACATTTCTTTCTGTTTAAGGTTAGTTTCCCAACATCAGCTTTTGTCGCTTTTACAGAAATTTGTTGTTGCTTTTAGTATGCAATAGTTAATAATTAACAAACCTGTGACTTTTTATTTAGAAACATTTGTTCCTTGATGCATATATTGATCTTAGTGACAGAGTTGAAAAAGAACTGCTGTACCATCAAATTGTGCACAACATAAGGCATGATCGATTCCCTGTCACAGAGCAAGAAGCAGTAAGTTTCAATTACTTTAACATGCATTTTTATGTGTAAAAGTTTTAATTATTATTTACTTGGAGGTCTGAAAATATCTTGCATTTTGATTCATCATTGATTTCATCATCATATATAAAGTGAAATGTTCTGCTTAAATTTTTAAAATTATCCTAAGTTAAAAATTTTACAAAAAGCTACATTAAAATGGGGAAAATTTTTGTAAATACTTCACTGAATTTCAGAATAATGTAGAATATTATAGTAAAACCTCTCAGGAGAAACCAGTTTTTATGATCAATTTACCAAAGTTAAATATTAACTAAAAGGAAACAATAAGTTTCTTATTGCTTACTTTTGATACTTAGGAAACTAATGCCTGTTTCTTCCTTACCTAGGTTATGTTATGTGCTCTCAAAGCACAGTTAGATGTTGGGGATTGCCAGCAAGGGACTCTTGATTACAAGTAAGTAAAGATCGATTGGCAATACTTAATTTTTTAAAAGACTTTTTCCTCTGTAAAATGTTTACTCATTGCTCTTAACTGTCCTAGGCGGGTGATGTGTGAGTGCCTGCCACCTAGAATAATGATGCAGATATCTCCTGAAGCCGTCGAGACGCAGCATCGAATATTGGCCGGAATGGATGTTGATCAGAGCAAGGCTGGGTTCCTAATGTTGGTTCAATCCTGGCCACTCTACAGGGCAACCATTTTCGAAGTCATGGTGAGGATTTTTTTTTGTTCTTTTCTATTCTTTAGTTGTATATTCATATCAAACCTTTGCTCACAAGCAATCATATTACAAACTTTCAGGAAGGAACTTTCAAAAAGTTTCTTTAAGTAAAAATCTACAAATTTATATTAAATGTAATCTGTTACACATTTAAACACTGCAAATATTTCTATGAAGATGGTTTTTATGGAGATAGGAAAAATTAAGAGACCTATTTATGGAATTAATACATATTATTTGTTTCTATCATTTCTAAAAGAGGATAAAAAAAATGTTGTCTGTATAATATTGCTACAATACCAATGTTTTAATATTTTTTCAACATTTTTGGAGTTTGGCTATAAATGAATTTCTGCCAAAACATTTCTTGTTTGTCTTTTTATGTGTTTTATATATTAACTATTTATGTTTCACTATTATATGTTTAATTTGTATCAGTGAATTTTTAATGGAAATCAATAATCTGGTGCATATTTCCTAGTTTTGATATCCTGCCTTCTGAACTAGTTTGATCAACTGGTCATCGGTTCAAGTCCCTCTTGGGTCATGGATCCTTGGTCCTGGTTGGAAACATGTTTAGAAATGCATGAACATTTTGTTTGGCATATGTAACAATGTTTGGATCTTGAAAACTCAAATCTAAGTGTTGAAATTAATGTTTTTACCAGTTTTTCTACATGTGTTACAAATTTGTTGTGTATAATTTTAGTGGTACTTTCCATGTTTTTTTAAATTTATATTTTAATATCACATAACTAAGTTACTTTCTTAAAACTTCCATAATGTATTAAAAAAAAAAAAATTTTTTTTTTCAGATAATATTCATTGTAAGCAATATTTCCTTTAAGCTCATATATGTTACCAATACCTTACCATCTTAAATTTTTACAGCAATCCTATACCTCTTCTTGGCCAAAAGCCTTATGGCTAGCAGTAGACCAAGTTGGAATCCATCTGCTTGAATTGAGATCCAGGGTAAGCTTCATTTTATCTGTATAACTTATTTTTGCAAACTTAAATTATATTGTGCTGATTAACAATGCATTGGGGTAGTTTAATTTTACATAATGATTATCATAGTTCTTTATTCTAATAAGAGTTATGTTTTGTGGTGCTTTTTATATGTTATTTTTAACAGCATGTTATAAATTTTGCAGAATGTCTTGTGCACTTGTGAATATGAAAGCATCATAAACTACAGTCCATCTCTGAATAGCTTAATGATTGTAACTGGAACTGGTCGTAAAGGATCCAAATATATATTCTCAACTAATCAGGTTTGTCTTGTGTTTGGTATTTTAAATCTTTTTGGAAGAATTTAATTTTGTCTGACATATATTCCATAAGTTGGGCATAGCCTAAAGATACATATTCTTTTGCAATTTTTTTTCTTTGGAGAGTGAAAGTAAAATTTTAAGTGATAAACATTATTTCTTCACAATATGAATAGTTGATAAAATATTAGTTATGCTTAGAATGCAGAGGCTGATATGTATTTCTAAAATTAAATTATTGCTTAAATTTCATATCACCTGGCCCTTTAATAAACTGCTCAACTAAAGAATGAAGGTTTTTAGAAATCAATCTTTTAGCAAAAAATAATAGAATGTCCCAATTATGGAAAAATTTCAATCTACATCTAAAATATGATAGCTTAATTTGTTCAGTTTTGTAAAAGTACCTTTATTTTTTTTGCATTTTGTAATAAAAATACAACTAAAATGCAAGTGCTCTTTGGCCACTGAAAAAGATGAGTCACAGAATTTTGAAATACACCGGAATTATTTAGGAAGCCTAAATAGAGGAGAAAAGGATCTGCGATAAGTAAAAGTAATCAGTGTCCACCCAAGAACATTTGTCAACCTTGTAGTAGTTTGACCCCTAAACTCTCCAGACTAATGATTTTGAATAGTCCCTTTGTGTTTCAAAGTTAGTGGGTTATCTTTTATAGTCTGTGTAAATAGAATCGGCGGTTGACCTTGAGTTTTTTCTCCATGTATTTCTTCTGCGTTGCCATGGTAAAGCATGACGTGAAACCGCCGATTTTATTTACACAGACTAGATACCTCAAGTATAATTAGGGAAATCCTCAAGTTCTTGGACTAATTTCCTTTCCTCTTTTAGGCCACCCAAATAGCCAACCTGATAAAGGATTATACCAATGTGATAGCCATCAAACGAAAGCCAATTGAAGTAGCCAGGCGCCGCAGAACGCAGGAGCTTCACGATGGAGCCACTCAGAAGAGTCGTCCAGTCAGCATCCTCTACAAGCCCCCACCACCCTTGAACAGTGAACCACCTGTGTGAGTCGCAAACTATGCCCCATCCCATACGCTAAAAGGTGTGCCTTGGATTTTGGAATGCCATGAACAAGGGTTAAGATCTGATTGATTCATCTAAGCATAACTGTATCTGTACTGAAATGTGTAGACCAAGAATGAGGATGTGTGCTATTTATTGTTCATTCCTTTTTGTTATTTTCATGATTGGTTGAAAGTATTCGAAAACGGAATTGTTACCTGACCAAAAAACGTTATTGTTATGTGATGACTTAGCTTTCTGCATTTTTTATTTATTGACATTTCATCCTTTGTAAAGTTTTAGGAAAGTATTAAAAAGGTGAGATTTTATATGATTGACATTGGTGCTGGTGCAATGAAGACTTGTGTAAAGCTTTGGTTTTTACACACAATTTTTAAGACTTTTTTTGTAAAGTTTTTTTTAAACAGTTTACCCAATCTCCGAACGTACAATTTTTTATTTCTGTGTTTTCTAATTTATTTTTGCACGCGTCTGAATGCCGAGTAGCTCGATTTGTTTGCTGATTGAGAAGCGCTTTGGTTAAGGCTCAGTTATCACTATGGATATTTATATCGTGCTCAAATGGCTCATCATTAATGCCTGTGATGTTTGATAATTTAAGCTTTAAACCTTATCTTTTTGTGCAGTATCATCAGCAAAGATACTTTGTCGGCTTTTTGCTTACATATAGCTCCATGGTGTTTCACTTTGCACCACTTGAGTGTAAGATTGGCTGGTCCATTCGAGGTGTAATAGAAGCGGGCTTATGTAGCCACTGTCTTGCTTATAGCTGTAGTTGAGAAAAGTGCTAGTACACTAATATTTATTTCAGTTCAAATTACGCACCTTGATTTAATTGGTTATACCTTCTCTACATATGTTAAAAAGTATGGTACATTCAAAGGTTTAATAGCTTGTATAAACCAAGATAAATTGGATTTGTTGATTGTGATCTTAAGAAATCAACCCTACTTTGATTCTTTGTTTTTATAGTTAGGTTAAACAAACATAATTTTTGGGGAAATATGATTTTGTGGTTATAATGTAAAATTTTTTCAATATAAAAAGAACAACTGAACTAGATTTGTGTGGTGCCATATTGTGGAACAGCCAAAGAACTTAAATACTCAGTGCCAAGGTTAGTTGCACCTCACTATTGTATGCAAAGTGTCTCTATGATGTACAATGCGTCTGTTAAAACTTCACCATTTGGACCTTTACATGCAATACTGTGGAGCTGGGTTAACTCTCCAAACACACAATATATGTGCACTTAGCCTGATTGCTAAAAAAAAGTAAAAGCTAACTGCTAAGAATACTAAGTGTGAATATCAATTGTTTCCATGTTTCAAGGTTTTATATGAATAGTTTCCCATCTATTTGAGATGGTTTTTTACTTAAATGTACATTTTTTGGAAGTGCAGTTTTATTTCAATGTAACTTTTAAATAAGAACTCTTCATCGTAGATTAGGGAATGTTTTTAGGATCTGCCTATGAATTGAATCGAATCTCTTAAAAAGTTAGGCTTTTGTTGGAACGACTTACTAAAAGCTAACGATTATATGTACATGACAAATTTGTTTCCACTGTTTATAGAGAAAGATGTGATTAATTTCAAGTTTAGTCATTTCAATAAAATGATCACTTTTGAAATGCTGTGTGCTGAAATTTAAAGGATGCAAAATTTGTTTAAAATAAAGAAATGTTTGCCACAGATGTTATATTTCTGGGGTTCCTCTGCAATTTTTTAAATAATAGAGTTAGCATTCATGGTTTTTTAAAACTTAGATAAAAAGAAATAATTAACCAGTAGAGTTTATTTATTATACTGATACTCAAACTTTTCTAGTCTTTAATATTTTTAACGAATTCTTACTTTTGTGGACCAAAATATTTTTTTTTAATTTTCTTTTGTGCTTTATCATCTTTTTCACTATGAAATCATTTTGAAGTATGAATTATTTTTATGACCTTTTGCTCATGATTTAATACTTAAATTTAATAGTATGAAGATTCACTACTTTCATGACATTTATCTGCTTAAAATCTCATTATTTTAAAGTACTCAGTTGTGTTGTCCTTGTTTTGTTTTGTTTGTCCTTTTTTAATCTAAAATTTTTTTTAGAATACTATGGTGCTTAAAGTTTATTAAATGGTGCTTTTTGAAATGGTAATTAAAAAGTACTAAAATGTTCACTTAATTGCCTTAAAGTTGCAATGTAGTATTTGTTAAATAACAATTAAATAGACTAATGGAGTCCATAACCGGTAATTTATTATTCTGTAATCAACCCTCTGAAAGTTAACGAGTCTTGTTAACTTAAAATAATTTTCAAATCTCCTAATTTGTAGCTGCAATTAATTAATTAATTAGAATATAAAGTGCACCACAGATACATTCAATGAACTTTTTACTCAAGAAACATTCTACCTTCTTGACTAATTCAATAGGTTACATTTAATTTGATTTTTAATGTAAAATCTTGTGTATAATTGTATGTAAATAGCATTTAACTTAAAATATATGCAAATGAATTTATATTAATTCAACATATCTGTTGAAATGACATGT
The DNA here is from genome assembly GCA_963680715.1 of Tetragnatha montana. Taxonomy (NCBI): domain Eukaryota; kingdom Metazoa; phylum Arthropoda; class Arachnida; order Araneae; family Tetragnathidae; genus Tetragnatha; species Tetragnatha montana. The sequence continues at coordinate 36,671,618 of OY796685.1, forward strand.
GATTTTCGTTCTAGTGGTATATAATATATCAAAATTTTCTCATGGATTAGCACTGAAGTACCTATAACTACTTATTTAGTTTGTTGTTCTGTTCTGAAATGTCTATTTGAAGCATAAAACTAATTGCATATTGTAATTATCCCATGGATGTCTAATATATTTTCAATGCCCATGTAGGGTTCTGTTTATTTGTGAATATTTGTCTTCCGGTCCTTGAAGGCTTATTTATTGACATTCCTGTATTAAAGCTTGCTATACATTCTGTACATTATTATATTAGTTGTAAAAATTAAAGGTGGACCCTAGAACTCAAGTTTTAGTTTGTTTTCTTGGTACATTTTACTTTTTAAAAACAGTTAAATATTTATATTTATGATGAAATATAATGTATACTTACATATTAAGCTGCCAACTAAATAACCAATTACAAAACTTTCTCCAAAAAGTAACTTCACTGTATACTGAATTATTGTAGTACTATTTCTACTTTTTAGTGACAGTTTTTGAGTTGGCAATATGGATGATGGCTAATACATAAGTACAAATGGGAAAACTTTTTAAAATCCTGGTTTTGCTGGGTATATTTGTGAAACTTTTATAAAAGAACTGAAGTTACTGATATGTTTCTTCATACAGTCTCTTTTTCATTGTTAAAAGTATACAACCTCCATATTGATTGATTTTTGAAGTTCATCTGATGCAATGGTTTTACCTTATACTCAAAAGTAAAAGCCTCATCATACAGAATTTTTTTTATTCAGATATATATCAGTTACACCACAATAAAATCTTAAACAATAAATCAACTCTTCCCGTATCAGTGGAGGGAAGTGTTTTAAAATAGAGTTTAGGAAGAGAAAAATAAGATCACAGGATAAATAGTAGTTAGGATTTTTTCAGGTTGTAAAGATTTTATTAGTTTTAACAATGAAGATTGTCCATTTTCTAATCAACAGGTTGAGTTGGACTGGATGTACTCTGAGAAGGTATAGACCAGACAAGGTCTTCCATCAATTAACATCGTGACAGTTTAATTCTATTTACATTTTTAACGATTTAGAATGCAATGACTTTTGCAGCTAAAGTAGCTTTCTGTATAATGCATAAAGATAAAGTACAATGTTATTGATATGTCTTCTTAATTTACAATGTTTAAATCACTGTTGATATCATAACCAAGGGGGTGTCAATATTTATTTTTGACTAGGCAAAAAAGCAAAACTACCTGTTCTCAAAATTTATTTTGGCTGTCCTACTGACTGTTCAAAAATTATTAGGAAGAATATTACTTTTTCTGAGATTTTCTTATGCTTATCCTCAGAATAGGGATGATGGCACATTTTTTAAACTAAAATTGCATTTTCCTATTTGATAAGTTACCTAGTGAAAAAAAACTTCATATGTGAAGTACTTTTGAAGGTATCTTCAATTTTGATTTTTAATAATTCTAACCATGATTCAAAGCTCAAATTTGTGTTTTATCAATTTTTAATCACCATATACTTGATTTTACATTATGTTACTCCCACTTTTAGTTATTTTTTTACTAATTTCATTAAAATTCTGATTAAAAAGTTGACACAAACGTTTAAAGGTGTTGTTTTTCCTAACAAAATTAGGTATAGCTAATGGTGCAAATTTCATTTTAAATTCAAATAGTAGATATTTTGACAGTTGATTATTTTATTATGTTCATTCTGTATTAAACTAAAATTTCTACCACTTAGTCGTAATTAATTATATAATATCCATTATCATTCTTTAAAAATTATAATTAGTCTAAAATAATTCATGAATAAATAAAAATTTGGACGGGATTTTAAAACATGTTCAAAATTTGAATAAGGAGAAAGTAGGGGAAATCTACGCTCTTTAGAATAATATAACACCAAAATTTCATATTAAAACTAATGCCGAATTTGTCAGACCTTCAGATATTGATTCTAGTTTAGCATGCAACCTATTTCTTACAAATTAGTTGTTTTTACAGAATCAAAAATCAGCTAAGATCTATTTGTGCATGTGTGGCTTATCAATGCATGGAAGTAAAATTCACATTAAATTAGAAAATCCCACTTTTTTAAGATTGCAATTTAATGTTCAATATTTGTTTACTATTAAAGCATAACAACATAAAGAAATTAAAATTAATTTAGAACATACTGTATTCACTATTGTCTTGAAATGTAAGTAAAAATCCATAATGTTTAATCTGAAAACAAGTTTGAAAAACAAAGATAGTTAAAAATTTATTAATCAAAAATGTATTTTGAAAACTGCTTCTCTCAGTTCCCCAATCTAACTTATCATTAAACTATTATTAATATATAGTCTCATATAACATGAATTGAGTACCAATAAGGAAATAAAAACACTGAGGAAGCCACATAATTTCTAATTTTTTTAAGGAGATCAAATAAAATCGATTCACACAAAACCTTTAAGCTAATTAAGTTAGTTAGGAAGCCGCATACTGTAGATTAGTTTATTTTTCTAAAACAAGACGACCTAAACAGACCCTATCTTCAATATAAGAATGCGCAGAGTTGCCCCACATTCCCCTACTGCTCCGAAATATTGGGAGTTTAGTGGGCGTAAAAAGTTTATAGTAATGCATTACGGAAATTTTATAAAAATGAAAATACAGCAGGGCCGTATCCAAGGGGGGGGTTTTAGGGGTTCAAACCCCCCCCCGAAATTTTGACATCAATTTTTATACAGCTATTTTTCTTGAAAATTATGTCTCACAAGGAGCGATATCCTCTTTGGGTATAACCCAAAGGGTCTCAAAATGAGTCAAAACCCTACATATAAGGGTAAAATTTCCAAAATTTTTCTGGGGGAGGACCCCCAAACCCCCTCGAAATTTTGAAATCTATTAAGTATACGGTTTTTCCTTCAAACTTGTGTGATTTACAAGGAGTGGTCCTCTTAAAAGTAACCTAAAGTGTCTCAAAATGAGTTAAAATACCACTTTTAGGGGAAAAATTCAAAAACATTTCTGGAGTAGGAACCTAAAAACCCCCTTAACATTTCGCCATCATTTATTACAATATACCTTCTTTTTACCTTGAAAATTCGGCAGCTTACAACGAGTGGTGCTCTATGAGTGTAATCTAAAGGGTCTCAAAAATGAGCTAAAACACTCTTTTGAGGGGCAAATTTCCAAAAATTTTCTGGGGGAGGACCCCCAGACCCCCCTTTTACTTCGAATTCATACATATTGTTTATACAATATTGAAATTTAGTGCATCAAAATTTCAATCCAGTGTTGTCATCTAAAACTTAACATATAAAAGTACCCCGTAAGGAGGTACTACCTCAGAAAATATTTGAGTCAAAACCCCCCCCGAAACAAAAGTCTGGTTAAGGCCCTGAAATACAGGCAGTGCAAGGATAGAAAATTACAATAACTGCTTAAATTAATGGAATGTTGTAAACTTTCAGTATAGGTTTGTAGAAATCTTTCATTCTATTTTCCGTAACTCTGAGTTGGAATGTCTTCTTTATGTACTCTAAGTGCTCTTTCTAATCTTTTATTTCTAAGTGATTTCATTTTTGTCTAGTAAAAAACCCCAACCCTCAGAGTTGTGCGGGAAAAACTGAAAATAAGTTCACTTCACGCAAAACGTTATTAAATTTAAACTAATGTTCATCAAAATGGTGCGAGTGTGCAAAAGAATTATTGAGCTTTTGTTTAGTCTAGGATCTTTACTGTTCTCTAGGTGGACAGAACAAGATATGTGGTTATTGAAGCTCTGGTGACTTTTTTTTTTTTTGGCCTCGAGTATTTTGGCTTATTTGGTCAGACCTTAGCTAAGATCTTCCCCAGTTTCAACATTCTATTATGGCAGTTTAAAAAAATTAACTGGATTAATTCTGCCAGTTTTCCAAAAAGGAATAAGAAAATACGTTTCACTGAATACAGTAAAAAATCTTTATAGATGGATAAAATAAAATACGCGTATATACCATATAAAGTACTGAATAAGCAACAGGATTTAAAGTAGGTTTTTCTTTTGTAAATGTATATTTAACTAAAGATGATAATTTGTTACTGAAATGGCAGGAGTGTTATAAAATCTGTCTCTGATATCTAATACATATCTTAATTCGGCTCGGTATTGATATATGATATTACTTTTTATATAAGTAGTTTATTCAGGTTTTTTTTATACTTTAAGAAAATTTTTAATCCAAAAAAGGTTAAAAAAATGTTAATGAAAGAAACATTGCTGAAAATGTTATTCTTAAAAATTATTTTTTGAAAAAAAAAAAAAACAACTTTTTCATGCTTTAAATGGTGCGTATATAGTAGGTATAATTTTTACTTTCAAATTTGTTATCTTAAGTAGATTTTTAATACAAAAAATATAAGATCAAATGTGAAAATAATTTGTTTAAAAAACACAACTTAGCGGAACTAAAAACTATTTGAAAGGAAATTGAAACTTTTTCACATTTAAGTGTTGCGTACCAACACATACTATTTTAAATTGTGATTTTGTTTGTTATACAGATACTTTTTTTAATTAACTGTTCATAGCTTTAGTAAAAATCCCAAAGTTGTTCACAACTTTTGTAATCTTCATAATAACTGAATTCAGTCCTTATATAAAAAAAGGAAGTGTCTATTTGGACGGCAAAACGGGCAGTTGGCACATGCGCCGTAGGTCTCGCGGTTACGTAGCAGTCCCGGCGCTCCAATCAGAACCATTGCTGGGCATCTGCCAGGTAAAAAGAGTAGAGTTTAGTTGTATATCTGCCGGCCAAATAGACAGTGCCATAAAAAACATAAATTTGTATCGAAATACTTTATAAGTTTTTTTTTTTAATTTCATGAGAACTGATGGAAGAAACAAGAGCTAAATTGGAATACTCGAAATTAGTCATTGTTTGATTACTAGAGCGGATCCGGAGTTTGATTCCATCTCAAAATGCAGTTTGATAAGATGCTTTTACAAAATCAGTACGTTACAAAAAACACGAATTGCTTTGGAATATGTATACCAAACATGCAAAAGCAGATATCCGTTTTAGAATTAGTGATTTAGTTGGACCAGAACGACGCATCAAAAATATTTCATATTCCCTCTCTTCCTGCTTCTCTTTTTGTTCCATTTTCTCTCGCCTACATCCTTGTACCTTTTTCTTTTAATCCTTTTTCTCTTACAAACCATTTGTCTGTTTTTTTTTCTCATCGATACACTATTCTATCTCTTTCTAATTATATTTTTTCCTCTATCATTCTCTTTTTCTAATCATCTTTTCCTCTCTGCTATCATTCAATCTAATTTTGGTTGTATCTTTCCTGTCATCCTCTTCATTTCTTCCGCTCAATCTCTCTCTCTCTTTCCTATTATCTTTTTCTCTCTTCCACTCTCCATTCTATCTCTTATTTAAAAAATGAGAAAGAAGATAGAGGATAAAAGCAAAGAAGCAAGCCTAGGAAGGATTTACATAGCTCCTATAACAAAGGTGAAAATTTTCTTCATTGATTTCAGAATTACTCTATTCCCGTCGGAATTTTCTTCCTAGAGAACGCAATAAAATTTCCCCGACGTTGCGTCGTGTCGTTGCATACTATCATATCTTGTAAAACCGAGCCATATAAATCCACCCAGCAGAATCCGAATTCGATTCCTGACTCCGAGTACATGAGGAGTACGCGTTCGTTAAATCTGTGGGTCCGAAAGTTCTGTGGTTGGTCATGGCGCAATTTACCAGGGGTCCAGGTCTTCTAGAAACTATTTCCCTCCCCTTCAGAGTCTTGGCAAAATTGTGGAGGCGGTGATAGACGGTGGTGGCATCTATCATCCACCGAGGCTTAAGTCGGACTCCTGCCATTCACGGGTTTCACTTTCTCAAGAGCGGTACCCCCTTTGCCTTAAATCCTGAACGCTTTGCGGGTAGAGCTTGGATATTCAAGTGGCATGAGAAACAAACAACACTATTTGATGGACGTTCCGGAAGTCCTTTTTCCAACCAAATCACTGCTTATTACGATCGAAGAACGCTTTCTTACATTTTAGGCCATGGAATCGGGTATGACGGTATAGGTAGCCGGAGTCGCCCTGCTGGAATCGTAGCCGAGCGAATCGGGAATGGCGGTGTACCTGACCGAGGGCGGGTCCCGCAGCAGCAGCGCCTCTTTCGGGAAATGCACGCACTTCCTCACGCACCAGAACATCCCGAAAATGGCGAAGATGGTGATGGAGGTGCCGAAGAAGATGACCGACCCGAAGACGCTGGTGTGCTGGTGCCAGTTCGACCCCCCGCGGGACGGAGCGATAGCCACCGCTTCCTCATCCGACTTCCACTCGTCCTCGGCAGAAGGGACACTGGGTTTCGGCCGTCTGGGGGGAGGAGAAACCGAGGCGGAGGTCGTGGTCGAAACCTCGGTGGTAGTGGTGGTGGTGGTCGTCGAGGTCGTGGAGGTGACCTCGTCTTCAGCAGCGGCCATCATCATCATATCGACCTCCTTCCAGCAGAGCGTACCGCTGATGCTGTACTGAGAGGTACACTCGGTGCTTCGCTTGAGCACGCAGTACCGATCGCCGTCCGTCCACCCCGTCAGAACGTTCTCCAGGGGTGGCAGCAGCTTCGAGTTCCCCCTCCTCCAGGCGGTGGAGTTCATGTCGAACATCCACAACTCGGCAACCCCCTCCTTTTCCTTCCACATCCACAACCGGTCAGGATCCAAGGACCAAGTCAGCATGGACCTATCCTCCAGATCCGGCCACGGACTGGTCCAATTGTTCTCGGCGACCACCACCCACCCTAAGCCGGACGAAGCGTTGGCGTAAGCCACGTGATCGTGATGGCCGTTGTTCACCACCAGGACCAACTCCCCGTTGTGTCCCACCCAGGAAATGGCCACTCCGGCGTCAGAGTGGTTGGAGAAGTCCGTGAGGAGCTCGTGCTCGACCCCCCACCTCGCTTCCTCGACGTCGAGCGCGTACAGCGTCTCTCGCGGGGGGTCGGTGCCGTACAGCGCGCCCTGGACGCACCATGTCGCGTCCACGCGTCCCTCTTTAACATCGTCCGTGTCTCCCGGCTGCCAGTGCTGCCATGGGAGGTGCAGGACGAGGGAGGAGTTTCGACCGACGATGGCCACGTACTTTCGGGGGTCGACGCACGCCACCCGCCAGGGTTCGGAGGGGGATGAGCCGTTGGGGAGGGGCAGCAGGGACCAGGAGAGGTTGGTTGCGTTGAACCACCAAAGGTTGCCGTCGCCGATGCCCCACACGTTGCCTTGGGCGTCTTTGAAAGCGGACAGGGAGTGCAGCTCGCACGGGGATTCGGAGTACAGGTCGTTTGAAGGTACTGAAAGGAAAACAAAATTTAGTTTCCAGTTGAGTTGAAATGGAAATGAAATTTGCAGAAATTAGAGTTTAATGACTTTGTTTTTATTCATCTATGAGGCTGTTCAAATATTACGTAAGCATATTTTTCGTCATTTTTGATCCCCCTTTTCAGCAAAGATAAGGAAACTGCAAACCCCCCTCTCATAATTACACAAGAAAACTGCCCGACCCCCCCCCCCCGCTGGTTTTTTTTCTTCAAAAAATCTTTATTAATACTTGGATTTCTGAAATTCATTGTTCTCTATGAACACTTTACCTATCGTTAAAACTTTCTTTGTGAAAAATTCTTGATTTTTTTTCCTTGTTCAATTTTTTTTGTGAAATTTATTTTTGGTTGAATTTTGAAATTATTTTGATTATTTATGCAGTGTTTGTAAAATCTTACGTAAGCATCACTCATACTCCTCCCTCCGCCTTATTAGGAAAGATAAGCAAATAGAAAACCCCCTCCCCCCTTATGTGGTTAGGTAATATTTGAATGGCCCCTATTACAGGGTGTAAATAAAGCACCACATTATGGGTTTGAATCTTCTTTGGACTACTATTCAGAAACTATTCAAAATCACGTAAGAAGGTTTGCTTAGTCCCAAACGGTGTTAGCGTGGACAAAAATTGTCTGAAGCAATGAAAGTGACCATGGTGAATATTTTGAGATGGTTTACAGGGCTCTTAATGGTGACTTTAACAATTTAATTAAAAATTAAAGACGATAGTTCAAAAATTCATTTTTTATTACTCATTATTCATAAAAAATGTTTACTGAAATTAGTCACCAGTTTTAGTATTTTGGAAAAGTTTATAAGACTTGTTTGGTTTATTAAAACATGTATAAACCAAAACGTCTAACAGACTTTTCCAAAGTATTAAAAATGGTGACTACTTTTAGTTTCATTCACTGGGAAAACTGTTCATATTTGGGACAAACTTTTTTCATTTACTGGGTATATCGCTGTATTTTAACTAAAATCAAAATACCTTTAAAACATTCAATTTCTAAAATCTGAAAGTACCTTCACCATATTGCCAAGAAAAAGCCTGTATGGAAAATTACTTTATTTTTAAGAATTGACTAGAAAAAAGCCCTGAAAATGATATTTAAAGTGAGAAAATCGCAAATCCAAATACTAAGTATTCATTCACTGGACAACCCACCCTATGTGATTCTAAATCGTCCTTTTTGAATAGTCTACACTCTACAGCTACACCCTTATTAAAGAAGTGTTGTCTCTTTATTAACTAATATCTTCTTTAAAGGATGTCATGCTGATCGTTATTCATGGTAACTAATTTGGGCTTCGCCCAACTGATCTTTCCTCTCCGAGCCTTCTATCAGTATTTATCGTGGATTTCCGTCCCTCGGAGTCCTTTCGTGTGGCCCGCTTGAGAACCCACAAATGTAGCTTCAAAATACTCTTTAGCAAGCTAAAATTCAAAATTAATTTTGGGGAGGACCCCCGAACCCCCACCCATTTTCTTCTTTCTCATGTTATGGAGTAGTTTCTATAGTCAAAAAAGATAAGTTTGAAGTTTCGGGGGAGGTATACCTTGAAATTCCTCCTTTGTGTAAGCAAGGAGTTATAGGGAAACCTTATCACACGGGGTCCAAGTACCTTGAACTGAGGTAAACAATATTTTTTAGGGAAATTTACAAAAATTTTCTGGAGGAAGACCCCATTTTTATGTAAAACTCAATATTTAAAGAGATAGGACCAAAAATTCTGCATAGCCTCTGAAATGTTTGAAAATATACTAGTAGCTTCACACCAAGTAAATGACCTTCGTCCCTCCCTCGCCAGAAAAGTTCATTAAAAACCCTCCTTCAAATAAGCATATCACGGATACGAAAGGAGCCTAATTACTTTACGGCCCGCCATTAAACTTGTGATTTCGATTGCAGCCCCCGAACTCTTGTAAGTTGGAAACCCCTGATATATCAGCTGTTCCCCACACCTCCGTAAAAGCAAAGCTGATTTTTCCTCCCTCTCTCTACTCCCTTCCTTGGGTATATATTAGGGTGGAGCGAAAAACACGAAAGTTGGAATTTCGATTTTGGTTACCTCCAAAAAGTTGCCTTTTAGTGTCCAAAATACACCTGTAAAATTTTATGAATTTTGAAAAACTCCTTCAGGTCTCTACCAGGGCTTTTATGTTTTCAAAAATTGGTTTTTTACTATAAATTTCATATTTTGCATTGTTTATTGGCAAATTTTTCTGGTATTTTTGTATTTTTAATACAAAATGTAACTTTCCAGGCCCGACAATACATTTTTAACCCAAAAAAGTTAATGAAAAGGCACAAATAAATGTATAATACATGTTTTTTTACTTTTTTAATATACTGCGTAATGGGGGGAGCAAAAAACCTTTTTTACGAAATCGGTCTACGACTAAAGCTCAAAGTTTGTAGTTGGGGGTCCTTATAACCCATAAAAAATTTAAACTTGGTCTGATGATATCTTTAGGTTGTGCTTTTGAGTCAAAGTTTGAAAATTTCATGAAAAATGTAAAAAATTTGAAAATTTTCCCGATAATTTCTAAATGATCCCGAAGTTTTTTTATGGTGAATAATTACATATATTGCTTGTATGTTGCTTAATATTAGCAAATTAGTATCTTTGAATCACGTAAAAATGGTTTAATAGTTCTTCAAAATTCGTTAATGGACTATGTTAAATATGTTAGTAGCTTATTACATTGTGGTCGTTAGGAACAATGTTTAAGGAATAAAACCGGCTGACCGGTGGAGGGTGAAAGGTCAAAAAGGTTACATATACTGAAAAATAATCATTTTTTGCTAGGTGATAAATTTAAAGGGAATTTTTCCATATTAACTGAAAAAATCAGTAAAAGTTTTTTTGTCTGTATTTTTTCGTACATATTTCCCAAAATGCTACTTCGATGGTTCTTTTCCCATTTCTTTTATTTGGGGATGTTAAAAGGAGGATGAGAAATTGTTTGAATTGGGATGTACGAAAAATATAACTCGGAAAATATGTAAATATTTAACGCGAAACCTCTCATGATCAATTTTAATGATTTTTTACAATTATTATGGAAAAATCCCCTCTTGAATTCATCACCTAGCAGAAAATATTTATTTTTCAGTTTATATAACCTTTTTGGACCCTTCACACGAATTTTTAAGGGTAAGGTAATCTTTTATTCTTATAAAAACTGAATTCACACCCATAAAATTACCGGAAAAGGTAATTTAGTGAGAAATGCAAATTGGGGCTCGTCCCCTCAAAAATTAAGATTGGTGAGGGAAACAAAGGTCATATTCGGATTCAGGAGGTCATTTAACATAAGAGTCAGCCGGATTTTTTCCTTAAACATTGTTCCTAACGACCACAATGTAATAAGCTACTAACATATTTAACATAGTCCATTAACGAATTTTGAAGAACTATTAAACCATTTTTACGTGATTCAAAGATACTAATTTGCTAATATTAAGCAACATACAAGCAATATATGTAATTATTCACCATAAAAAAACTTCGGGATCATTTAGAAATTATCGGGAAAATTTTCAAATTTTTTACATTTTTCATGAAATTTTCAATTTTTGACTCAAAAGCACAACCTAAAGATATCATCAGACCAAGTTTAAATTTTTTATGGGTTATAAGGACCCCCAACTACAAACTTTGAGCTTTAGTCGTAGACCGATTTCGTAAAAAAGGTTTTTTGCTCCCCCCATTACGCAGTATATTAAAAAAGTAAAAAAACATGTATTATACATTTATTTGTGCCTTTTCATTAACTTTTTTGGGTTAAAAATGTATTGTCGGGCCTGGAAAGTTACATTTTATATTAAAAATACAAAAATACCAGAAAAATTTGCCAATAAACAATGCAAAATATGAAATTTATAGTAAAAAACCAATTTTTGAAAACATAAAAGCCCTGGTAGAGACCTGAAGGAGTTTTTCAAAATTCATAAAATTTTACAGGTGTATTTTGGACACTAAAAGGCAACTTTTTGGAGGTAACCAAAATCGAAATTCCAACTTTCGTGTTTTTCGCTCCACCCTAGTATATATTGCTCAGAAGTCCTTTCTTTGCATCTCCCTAAAAGCGAGGAAGAGTTTTTTGTGTCAGGCCCCCTCTTCTTTACATCATCGGAATAACATTATGCGATTGTGTGGTTAAGATTTCTCTCCTTCCTTCTGGGATAACGTATAGTGAGGGAACGTATCAGGGAAGCGTCTTTCCAATCCCTATCCACGCCAGCGCGCTGGCGACGTTAGTTCTGATGTAGCCACGCAGCTGGCATTTTCGCCGTCTGTTTTTTTTTTCGAGTTTTGATGTTTTCGACTTCCGCGCTTTTTGATTTAAAATAAACAAAAAAATCTGCACCTTTTGTTCATAAATAAAGAAACAAACTTTCGCCACAAAAGAAAAGGAATATATTAAAAAGAATTGGAAACGAATGGCACCGAAAACGAAAATAAATCGCCCTACTGATTGGAATATTTTTGAGATTAAATTGGATTAAATTATAATTGGACTATTAGAAAATTATCTTTCACTAATCAAAGTTGTAGACGTACATAAATTTTATAGTAAAACGTAGGATAATAAGAAAAAAAATAATTTCTAAAAATATCAACAAAAAATAAAATAGTTAAAAAATTAAACTAAGTTAAACCCATAAAACTTATTATTACACTAGAATGTAATGAATAAGTTTCATTTAACATTTCTAAAAATAAATTGCTATAAAAATGGGTTTTTATTAATTAAAAGAATCAGTTCATAAGCAAACATTAATAAAAATATCACATAAAAAATCGCGCAAGTTGAATTTTATATCCATCTACGAAAATAATAAATAATAAAACAACACTGTTCTTAAGAAGACTTAAAAGAAATTGCCAAATCGGCAATAAATAGGAAAATTTGGCAACACTTTGCAACCCTCGGAGCTGTTGAACGCGCCAAGGCTCTGGCGTGGATAGGGTTTGTAAATACGCATCAGGGAACAAGAGGTAAATGTAGGATTTTTTTCTGTTAATATAACATTTCAAAAGGCGAGTTTCTAGATCAATATTATTTCATTTAATCGTTTCAAGAGGTTCAAGACAAGGTTGTTACAAAAATGAGGACTCGCCCCCACATTTCTTAAAGAATTTCATGCTCACGGCTTAAACAATGGGGTAAAATATCTTAATTCGAGCATCTTTCCATCTCGTCTAACGATACCTGTTTCTCTTCAATTTCTACTACTCTGTGTTTGATTTCTACTATTCTGCGTTTCCTTTTTTTACTATGACATCTTTTTGAAATAGTTGTGTTATACAGCATGACAAATCAGCTCAGCATCCTAATATGTAATATGTCATGCGACTGAAACGATTATTATATTCTCTTATAACATGTGTCTTGCCTGAAATGGTTCTGTTAATGTAGCATAATAATTAACACAGTTCAGCATCCTTGTCCTAGTCTGTGATATATTATGCAAAAGGAACAATTGTTATTATTAAAACATCTGGAGTGATGATTCCGATTAGTGGATCGGCTTAAGTGAATTTTTTATAGCAATTTATAGTCACCAGTTTCAAGATTATGAAAAATGTTTTAAGTTCTGCACCCTTTTCTCCAGACTAATGATACCATGCCTGTCAACCATTCTGCTACTGATATGGTTTCGTTACTTGATTATGCCACGTGATTTTACTTATTAAAAAATATTGCTCTAATAGAAAATTTTCAATGAGTTTCACAATTACCACTCAAAGAATTAGGAAAAAGATTTTGAGTTAAGGATCTTATTAAGTTTCATCTTTCGGTACTACTATTCCTTGGATAAATAACAATCTACAAATGCCAGTAGTATTTTCTTTATAGTATACTTTTTAAGACTCTTATATTCAAAATTTAGTTTCCGTCGAAGACACAGAGGAGGGTTAGAGACTTAAAATTTTGGAGTTGGTGTCATCATTACTCGATGGTCTAGAGCGCTGGAGCGTCAGGCTGTGGATCGAAACGTCTTTGGATCAAACCCTGCTATCCACCTTCTATAAATATTTTTATTAGTCGGTAGTATTATACAATCAACTTTATATTAAATAAAAACCTATCCGAATGCAGGAACGGATGGCTTGGTGTGGTAGTGCACCAGTATCCCATCCAAAAGTCCTTCAGATCTAATCCGAGCCTCTCCCGAAGAATAGTATAGTACTTCAAAATAAATGCATATTTCTTATCTTTTATTAGTTAATGTCACCAAATAATATTTGTATTACAAATAATAATATAATGTAATAAAAATTACATATTCACTGTATGCTAGTTTTCTTTATTCAGTTTCAGATATCTAGTCACCACTTAAAAAATTAGGTGAAATAAAATATATTGCTCGCCCACGGGAGAATCAAAGATTCTGAAGGGCGGGTGGGAAACCATACATAACCCGTTTCCCTTGACACTTTAAGATTAAAGTTTGTTCAGTTTCCGTCGAAGACAGAAAGGGTAGAAACTTGGATTAAGCTAAAAAAAATAACAAAATTATTGTAAAAATAGTAATATTTTCAATAAATCTGCCCGGTACGGTTACAGTTAACTTTTTAAAAAAGAACGATAAAACCCCCCTTCAATAAGCAGGAAAATTTATAAATGCCAATCAGCATTTATTTCCGAGTGCTATACCCGTGGGAGGCTCAGATTCGATCTGAGGGCCTTTCGGATGGAACACTGGTGATTAAACCCACCAAGCCATCCGTTCCTGCAACTTGGCAGTTCTTCTAATTAATATAAAGTTGATACTACATCATTTAAAAAAAAGAATAAAATTCCGAGGATCGAACTCGCAACCTTCTGGACGGGATACTGGTGCACTAACACATCGAGCCATCCGTTCCTGCAACTTGCAAGTTCTTCTAACTAATTTAAAGTTGATACTTCATCATTGAAAAAAAAATATTCCGAGGATCGAACTCGCAACCTTCTGGACGGGATACTGGTGCACTAACACACCGAGCCATAAGTTCCTGCAACTTGCTAGTTCTTCTAATTAATTTAAAGTTGATACTACATCATTTAAAAAAAATAAAATTCCGAGGATCGAACTCGCAACCTTCTGGACGGGATACTGGTGCACTAACACACCGAGCCATACGTTCCTGCAACTTGCAAGTTCTTCTAACTAATTTAAAGTTGATACTACATCATTGAAAAAAAAAATATTCCGAGGATCGAACTCGCAATCTTCTGGACTAGATGCGGTGCATTAACCAACCATGCCATATATCCCTAGGTTTACGTCTTTAATAGACGACATTAGTGTGACGTCACTTGCTTGTTTGGAAACGTTGATTCTATCCGTGATTGGTTCCGTGATTGGAAGTGGATCCGTACGGAACCAATCACGGATGGAATCAACGTTTCCAAACAAGCAAGTGACGTAATGACTAATGTCGTCTATTTAAAGTTAATATACAAATTCGGGAATGGGAAAAAAATACTAACATAAATACCACTCAGTAGACGACGGGGTTCGATCCACGGTCCTTTCGACTCGAAGCATTACGCTGCATCACTTGATGCACTTCCACACCAAGCCATCCGATCCAGCAACCACTCAAGTTCTCTAGTTAATTTGAAGTTGATACTTCACCATTTAAAAAGAATAAAACTTCCGAGGATCGAATCCGCAAACTTCAGAACGAGATGAGTGTGCATTTACCAACCATGCCATATATCCCTACCTACGACCACTGGTTAATGTCATTAATTTAAGATTAATATACAAATTCAAGAATGGAAAAAAATACCTCCTGATTGGTTGGTTGAAATTTCTCTTGGAAAATATTAGTTTTTTTAATAAAATAATAACCGGGGTTAGAACCCAGTAATAGACGACATTAGTGTGACGTCACTTGCTTGTTTGGAAACGTTGATTCTATCCGTGATTGGTTCCGTGATTGGAAGTAAATCCGTACGGATCCGTACGGAACCAATCACGGATGGAATCAACGTTTCCAAACAAGCAAGTGACGTAATGACTAATGTCGTCTACTGCCGCATGCTATGCAAGCATCCTGTACCACTGCTCCAGTGGAGATTCAGTAACCTTAAAAAACTTATTATAACATCTCCGTTATTGGATTAACTTTTGACGCAGGCGCAGTGTTGCGGATTGCTATAAGTTCCTTCTATAGGCACTATACTACACTGCAACGTTTCCTAACCCTATGACGTCACTAACAAACAAATAGTTTCCAAGAGAAAGAGGAATTTAGGATTCCAGAAAAAGGTTTCGCTACTCCAATAGCTTTCCGGGATCTGTCAGTAGTAATTTTTTTTTTGAGACACCCTGTACTGAACTTAAGAAAATTCCGTTTTAAAAGAAATAAACATGGGATTTGAACATGGGGAAATTTCAAATCATCTCCTTCATAATCATAAGTGAAGCTTTAATTAAGTCATAAAGGCCGAGATTTTGAAAAAGACATAACTTTTTTTAATCGTTTACTTGGAGTGAATTAATTATATTTTTACATTGGCAACTCGTAAATGGCTCGTAAAGACAAATGACTTGATGATCCTTTCAATAAAATTAAATAAGACTAATTCAAAACAATAAAATTTAAGCAAATTAATGTGCCTTTGTCACAAAAAATATCATTAGGAAATTTTCTTAAATTATATTTCTAGAATTCCCTTCATCTGAAAATATTTAAAGCAACTCGCAAGATACTTTTCTGAAATATTCAAAATAAATCACTGGGTGAAAGACTTTTAAATAATTTAAATGCTACAGTTTTTCTTTATCTCGTAGAAATCCAATATTTCATGAAATTATCCCAAAAAGCTTTAATGAAAGATGGTTCCAGGTCTTATCGAATTTCCAGCCGTTTCTCAAAGTAGCTTTGATTTAATATTTGAATCTCTGTTTCAAGGGAAGGATTTTTCACCATTAGCACAACGAAATTGCAAAAACGTCAGTCTTAAAAATCGAATTCAAATGTCGTCTTTTTGAAAATAGATATCCAGTTTATTTATAGGGTAAAATATCAATACTTCACTCTTGATTTGTTCAAGGGAAAAGGACGTTTGGAAAATAGAACATGATTGATTCGTATGATAAATGTGTCAATTTTTCGTGATTAATGAAATCTAATGGATTGGAGTAACCATTAATAAGACATCGTTTCCACACATACGATCTGTTGCGGTACAGCAATCCGATGAGACCTAATAGACGAATTACAGAGAGAAGAAAGGTATGTTGTTTTGCGACACTGAAACAGACCGGATAAGTTTGAAGCTATATGAATACGATAGATTCCAAAGATTCGGATGATGATTTTTTTACTCTAAGGTCTTAACACTAGTCATGCTCACACTTAGTAAAATGAAACAAATAATTTGCTCAGTATTGAGTTTTTTGTAAAGATTATATATGAGGCCCCTAGTTTAAAAAACGGACTGTTACCAAAAACAAAATTTTACAGGAGGGAGAAAAAACTGTCAAAATTTGAAAAATTTTGGAAAAACTGAAGAATTTGAAATTCAATCTATTTGCTGCATTACAGCAAATAGATTGAATTTCAAATTTTTCTTGTTTTAGTCATGATGACATTTTTTTCTCCCTCCTGTAAAATTTTGTTTTTGGTAACAGTCCGTTTTTGAAACTAGGGGCCTCATATAACCATAAAATTGAAATTGAAAATCACAGCATTAATTTTTTTAAAGGAGAATAGTTTAAAACTGTTGTAACCAAAAATATTATAGAACAATTTTAAAAATTTATTTTTCATAAAATCCAATGGAAATTTATAGACAATGAATTAGATTCAGCATTTTAAAAATAATTTATTTAAAATTAAAAATTATATTAATATTATAAAATAAATCATAAAAACTTTCTTATAACATTTTTAAAAGCATTATTTTTAAAACTGAATAGATTTTAATATGCTGAATCAAATTCAAAGTTTGCTTTAAACACTTAAATTTATTGAAGTTAAGAATTGTTGCATCTCCAAGGTCTATTTATCTAAGATAACCACTAATGAGATTTAAAAATGCGAAATATAATTAGAAGGAAGTTCATATAATTCCTACTTTTGAAGCAGCATAGTAGAATTTAAAGAGCTGTGGTGAATAAAATGTAAGTCATGGAATAAATTGTTGAGAGTTCTTAGCCCTAAAATTAACTTATCCGAAATGGCAGAATGCTCTAAACGTGCCCATGAATAGATTCAAAAGATTATTTCCAACATTTTGAAAGCAGTTTCAAAAGAACAATTACTTAGTTTAAATTCACTCTGCGAATTGCTAAAAAGGGATTCTGCGTGTGGGGGTTCGTCACGCAAAACCGCAGGTTGCCGGCCGAACCTCGCTTGTATATGAACGTGTTTCTAGAGAGAGAGAGAGCTGTCTATATCTATCATAGAATGCGATGGTTCTCACAGGTATGTTGCATAAACAATGTAAATCAGATGCAAGTCAGTTATGTGATATTGGAAGAGCTCTGACGTCGGAAAGTCGTGTAAAAGCATCGTTATTCAAAACAGGGGAGCGGTTGACCGGTTAGTTTAGGTGAAATGAATTTCGTGGCATCATAAATGCACTAAGAAAGAAATATAATATAAAGATAAATTTATGTGAAGTGGAACCTATCGTAAGTTCCTGGTATGAGTGGATTTAATAGGTGAGAAAAACTAAAAGAGAAATAATCCTTAATAACCTGAGAACTGTTAATTACATAGAAATACTTAGTGCAAGCTAAATAACTGAAGAAAAGTCGACGTAAGTATGCACAAATAAATTGAAGGAAAAGTGGTATACGGCCGTTTCAGAGATTCCCACGAATTAAAACTTCTGAAACGGCCGTATGCCTGTTTTCCTTCAATTTATTTGTGCATATTTACTTTGTTTTTCCGTAAGTTACTGAGCACTATTATTTCGAAATCCGCATAAGGCTAGAGAGGAGTTTTGGTCCAATGGCTTTAAAAAGAATTAAAAATCTCATCTATAAACGACAGTTTTTATTTTTGCTGTTACCCCAGAGTTCTATTTTTGTTGATTTACCAATTTTTGGAAATAAATAAAACGAAATCCGAGATTTTTCCCACAATTTTCAACAGCCGAAATATTTAAGAATTTAACAAGGAAAGAAGAAATAACCGAACCGTTTCAGTCGAAAAACATTTCACAAGATATGAAAAAGGATGCTGTGCTATTAAGTTAAATTATCAGAACCATTTTTAGACAAATGTTATGAAGAATAACAGAACCATTTCCATCTCGGAATAGAACCGAATCTAGATTACAAGGAGGATAAAGATTCTGAACTTAATAACTTTTTACATCATTTTAAAAGTGGTGAGTATATATTTCTTTAGCTGTGTTATAATAATAAAAGTAACGTTTCAGTCTCAGACTATTTTTTTTTTAGATTATTGATATAGCCATACCGCCAGAAGAAAAACTTTGACGGAAAAACTAAAACTCTGAAAAGAAGTACAAATCCAAATGATAGCCACGCAGATTTTGCAGAAAACGTTTGTACTACATCGTTTATAAAGTACTACCATCATCCCTGAAATTGAGTGGAAAATATCCGTTCCTATAACAATCGTAAGACGTCAAAAGTTTTTCTCCTGGCAGTATGACTAAAGGAAGCCAAACAGTTGTTACATTAACAGAACAATTTATTAGACTGGTAACAGAATCGTTTCAATTTCAATCAATGTAAAAAAAAACAGAACCATTTGTAAGACGGGCGGAAATAATTCTAAGCTTAAAAAATATTTTCATAATTTTGAAAGTTGTGACTATAAATTGCTAAAAATATGGCAAAAAATCTGAGACGTTCATCTACAGAATAATTAATTTTCTTCGTAATGTCAGAACTACTGCTTGAGGAATTAACTATATTCGGAAGCCAAACAGAAAAGATGGTGATGAAAAAAAAGTAATCGATTCATAATCAATGTTAAAATTGTCTTAAGTATGTATATTACACTAAATGTAAACAGATTACCGATAGTATAATACGAATAAATAACATTTCAAACTGCAAACTTTACTCAAGGAAGTTCCAGATTCTGATTCTCTGATAACACAGATGAATACTCGAAGATAACTCAACGGGGCTTTTTTTTATCTGAGTTATTAAAAGATTACTCCAACGGAAAATCGTTGAAACTGGAAAAACCCAAACGCTATATAAAGTTAAAAACCTTTTCTAAATAACATAGTTTACATTCAATCTTGTAATTTTTAAGAATTAAAGGTTTTTAAGATAACATCGTGGAAATTCCCAAGGAAATTGGAATTGATACAAAATGAATATCCGACCCCGGAAAGTGCGATACATTCCAAGCAGATATTTTGTTTGGCCGAATGTTCCTTTCTTAATAAGAGGTAAATATATTTCCTCATTAAAATTAAGATATTGCACAACTCCTGTTTTGAGTGTACTTTTTTAAATATACAGTTATTGATACCCAACTGTTAACTAAATTGCACACCCTTAACTCACGTATTTACCTTATAATAAAGTATAATTAGATTATTTTAATTAATTTTTATGAATTACTGGATTCTGTTGCTTACGTAAATTTGAGACATATATTTTTCTACGCCTCATTATTTAAGTGTGATAACTTGAGAATGTGTATAAATAGTTTTATAGAATTTGAATTTCAATTATTTAGTGTATTTTAGAGTACTGAAGTAATATAATTAGTAAATTAATTAAGTGTCTACAAAATGCCTGCATATAGGTAACCTTTTTAACTTTTAAAATAAGAGTACATATGATTCCAGAATACGCTCTTAGAAAGATTAAATAAGTTAATACTAATGAGGCGGAACGGCACGGCGCGGCGCTCCGGTTGTTCTCTGTATAGGAATTGCAATAAGCCCTTACAATTACCCGACTTTAAAATATCACCTCCCACCCTCAGTTTCAGTTCCGAAAGCTGATTGTTGTAGATATTGAGCCCAGGATGTAAATATTACAGTTTTTTGTGTAATTAGATAAAAACTCTAAACATTATTCAATAATAATACAATTCAAATTTTGAAAAATTTAGAAAATGCTCATTGAAGTCAAATAGTTCCGCAGTCTTTAAATCTTAAATTTGAATAAAATAACGGTCAATGTAAAATTATTATAGTATTTCTTTGAAATTTTTATAACAATTAAGTATGAGTGGTTTTAAAATAAAAAAAATTCTACAAGTGAATTACAACTACCAAGTTATATAAAATAGTAAGAAGTGCTATACCACACACCGAATATTCAGATCAATCTATGACCTCTAGCCAACAATCTTCACTACACAGTTAGGTATCTACTTTTCAAAACTATCCATGTAGCTAAAATGTAACATGATAGTTAATTATGAAACTTCTCTTATGGATGCACTTGAATTTAATATTTTAAGTTTATGAGACAATTCAGTGCTATGTATCCTATCCCAAATTAATACAAACTTCCTTCCTTAAAGTAATTACTATATCATAATATCATTACACATTCATTATTTTTCCAATTTAATGTATGTTCCTATATTAAATAAATTGAATGTACTATATTTGTCAATTTTTTTACCCCTTTTTTCTTTTACTTTTTTGGGGTTGGTAGTAGAGGAAGCTTTATGTGTTTACTGTGCACTTAATCTCATTTTATTAGTTGGCCCCCTGCAAGGAAATTTACTATGTCTCAAAAGAAATATTTAATGCATTTAAGGCTAAATTATTCACTGAATATTAATAAAACAAGGTGTATCAGCATTTTCGTTCATTTATTTCTTTTTTACTTTCTTTGAGTTAAATAAACATTAATTGTAGGGGGTTTTTTTTAATATTTATTTTTGAAAGAAAATATTTATTTTTAAAAGTATTAAAAACCTCCATCGTAATTGCAATCCAAGTTAATTTTTTGAATTTAAAATTGAATCATTAAAGTAATTACAGACTATGTAGAAATATTTTATTTGCCATCGTAAAGATGTATTGTAATGCTAATGTTAAAACTGCTTTAAAATGTTTTACTCTACCTTATGTATTTTATTCAAGAAATAATTACCACCTAGTATTTCCATATTACTATTTATACTCTATAAATTCCTAATATTTACTTTGATAACGGCAGGGTTCCCGCTTTCTAATAAGATTCATCATTTTGGAAGCATATTTACCACAGACATCCAATCTTGATTCATAAAAAGATAAGATATTCATTTTTTAATGTTAGATAAGAACTATTTGACAACCGCTTATCTAGGAGTTTCCTCAGTCTAGGTGTTAGTTTTAGGCGTAAACAAAATTTTGTACATTCTCGTTTAATAGACACGCTTTATATTCCGACTAAATATATTTTAAAACTAACAGCAAAGTACGATTTGTCATTGAAATATTTTTGCTGACATTTCTTCACATAACTCACCTGTTGTTAGATAATAGACAATTTTTCTGAGTTAGTTTGGCATTCGCCCCCAAGATTTTTACTATCGGTTACCGAGAAAGAGAAGGATGGTAAAAAGAAAAATATATTTTTATCAGCCTTTTTGACTTTTTGATAAAGACGGATATTAGTTTGAAATACCTCCAGGAATACCTCCAAGGTTATTAATGATGAAATGGAACTCAAAACGTTGGGTCTCTTTCGAGAAAAACGGATGTGCTAGGAGGGGAGAAAGAAATTTCAATCTGCCATTAGCCATTTTATTCCGTGAGCACGATGACTTTATTCTTTTTCCCATCATTTCCGACTTTTCTAGCATATTTTGAGTGGGAAATATCCAAGTATCGATTTTAACTTTAGCGACACGTGAATTGAAAGCGCTTTTCTGTTCCATATCCTTTATTTTTTAAAAAGAATAATAGGATAAAAGGGGGGGGGGAATGAGAGACCAATTTAAAAATAAACTTCAGTCTATATTTCATGCACTGCATGTAAATGCGATTTCAAATACAAATAAAGGAACGATACTAAATGGCTTTTCGTAAATTTATGTCCATTTCATGCTTTGCTTCTCAACACAATATCCTCGACGAAATAAACCAAATCGGGATGCTGAAAAGGGTGAAAATTCCAGTAACTTTAAAACGTGAGAAAAATATATATACGGCGGAAAATACTGGAAAGTCTTGAATGACTGTGGTATGTTTTTGTTTGGTTTTCCTTTTCCTAGAATTTCATTTAGAATTTCCTTTTCCTAGTGTTGAATATATATTCCCCTAGCGTGACACAGCTGGTGGTAAAGGTATTTGCGCTACAAAGCATTGGAGGGATCCGTATACTTTAAACGTTAGGAGAAAGGAAAACAGACTAAACGAGTTTTCGCAGTATCTTTAACAGAGTTAGGAAGCGAAACTGTTAGTGTAATTTCCTCTCAAATGCTCCGATGTGTTTGCTTTAATACCGTAAGACTGTAACAGAAGTTTTTCGAGTTGTGTTAAGAATAGTTCAGCAAATAATGTTTCTCTGTATCTTATCATCTGTTATGCTTCTAAAAGAAAGATGGTGTTTTTTGGTGCTTTTATGCATCTATACAAATTTTAAGTTTCTTAATACTTTTGTTAGCTATTTTGACTCAGTATGGTAATATTTAGTGAGTGTTTTTTTACAAAAAGCACGTTTTTTTTGTTTTTTCGCAAGATAATATTTTCGAAATATTTGCCGAACTACGTTTTTAAGCCAAAGGTTCGAAATCCAGCTATTTAGATCGGAAAAGTATTAAACTTTAGTATTTTTCCCTCTTACAAATTAACCTTACATTATTTTTTACTGTGTTTACTGTACATTAGTTGTGTTTACATTTTGACGCATTATAACGTATATTAATTTACAAATACTTGAACCAAGTAAAACTAATATAAAACTAAAGAGTATATTTAAAGTATTGAGTAGATGATCACTTTAAACTCTCAACCTTCATTAACTAGGTAGTACAGAGTTACAAAGCCTTCCGTAAAAGCTAATACTTAAGGAAACTTTAATCTACTTTAAGAATGATGTCTGCAAATTACCATGCAAGTTTATAAACTTATAAGATTACGTATGGTAATGTATTGTCTATGTATGGTAATCTTTACATACATCGCATGGGATTTTATCGAAAAGTTCCTAGTCTTGAACTTTAATGAAAATAATCTGATTGAAATATCTTTTTGGAATGTTTGGGATAAATTCTTTACATCAATTCATTACCAAATATTTTTTTATTATTTAACGGGATTATGTGTCAGTCCAGAATTAGTGGTTTCATCGTTCTGCGATCTTACTAAGTGTTTCAAATGAAAAAATTAAGGAATAACTTCCATTCCATTTAAAACAGTTTAAGTCTGATATAAGATTTAAAAAAGTTAAAAGGGATAATTAAAATGGGAAATAGAAGAGATAGCTTATAAGCATATTTTGAAAGAAATAAGTAAGGAGGTGTAATTTTCTTAAATATTGGTGTTTTTTTTGTGCACAGAGAAAATTACTGACAAAAACTATAATAAAGTATTTATAAGAAAAAATTGTATTTAACTTTATTATTTACTTTACTATTTGTATTAAACTTTAGTTTTCACTACCGTGGTTTTTAATGAAAAATGACCTTATAACACAAATTATTTTTGATATTTATCGAAAAAAAATAGTATAGATTAAAATATAAATAAGATATAATTTTTTAAAAAACATTGAAGTTAGAAATTAACTTATCCCCCTAATTGTATTGTCGATTCATATTCTCCACTCAAGTTATATTTAGAATTGTAGACAGACACATATAATGAATATCTGGGCATTTCACGGTATTGGTGACATTTGACAGTTTGTAAATAGTAAATATTTTATGATTCTGTAAATATTATAAGTTGGAAAATTTAAAAAATATATATATTTATTGTTATGTTTGAAATATTTAAGTTTACGTAAAATATTACATGTTTCATACTCTACAATATGATGGAAATTATGTGAACTTTCCCGGCAGTAAAATATTCAAATAAACTTTTCAATAAACTAACAGAACAGATTACTATTATTATAACTTGATACACTCTCTCTCATTTAAACAAACTCCAAACTTTCCACATTCCTTAACTAGTAAGAATCTTCTATAATCAGGCAATATTCCAAAGTGAAACCCAATATTCGAAATCAGCACCATTCCAAAGCAGTGGTTACATTCAAAATTGAGATGGAAACAACTCCAACTCACGAGTAGGAAGTTATGGGATGCGAAGTCAATTCCCCCGGTCAGATATGCTAATTGAATTAAACCCTATCTGCGATAATGAGGAGTAATCAAAGTTTATGAAGCGAAAATGCCGTTTCGAGTTAGAGTCCATGCTATTTCGAGTAGCATATAGATTGGATATTTCACCGGACTTGAGATAAATATATTTGTATCGGCAAGAGGAGAGATCAAAGGTAATAAAGATTATTTCTTGATTTGTGAGCATCCTGCAATGGGTATCTGCAATGTATATGTGTATTATGTGCCCTTATTTTATTGCCAATTACGTTCTGATAAAGATAAAATATTTCTGTCTGTAAACGGGGTTTTTTTCATTGTGGAGTACATTAAATTTATACACTACTTGAAAGCAAAATTAATTTTTTGTTACATATTTTAAATTTCATTTCTCTATATTCGTAATTTGGGAATCGGTCTGTTTTACAACTAATAAATCAAAACTACTATTAGTGGTCCTTGGTGCATAAATCTCTAAGCGAACAACTAACCAATCAAAATGTTAGGTAGTAAAAATAACACTAAAATTGTAAAAACAGTGGTAGAATAGTTTTTGGAGTAACACAACGTCTTCATCTTCTCCTTGCACCTATTATGTCCCTCCCCTTAAACGTGTGACATAATTTGTGAAGGGCCTCCATAAAAAACTACGACTATCATCTGAAATTCTCTCTCAGCTGTAATAAACAAATAAAATTTCATATCAACTATACGATATAGTCTCTTAACCCTCGACATAAAACTATTAAAGAGCAACGACGCATACTCTCTCCTATATTTTATTCCAACTAACCCACATTCGATTTCCCTCGCCGGCAATCCTTCCCCAAATATGACCTCCAATAAAATAAAAAAAGACCCAGTTCTTTTAGGACCCGCATAATAACAAGGAGGGGCGCATATCCTCTCCAATTATCGTCCAAGGCAATAAAGGCCGATCAGAGAGAGCCGAGGATGGTCCATGCTAATGACCTTGATGACGACGCATGGGCGCTATTCCAAAACACATCAGCATATTAACGATCAGACTGAACTCCGAATCAATTCGCTTAATTCCTTCGCTGTATTGGGGGTATTAGGCTATAATTAGGGCTCGCTCATTCATTACGAAGGCCATTACTTTTAGGAGAGTCGGGGTTTTTTTTGCCTCTTTGCGATGTTATTGAATTGGATGGAGGCATTAAATGAAACATTTCGGGTGTTTCCAGTGCGGAATGTTTTGGCGTTATTAAAATATTGAGCATTATTATTATGAAAGAACAGAGGACCAGATGCTTTTGTTTTGGTGGGAGTAATGACGGTTATTTATACGTGAGTAATTTTCGCTTATCTTTGAAATTAGTTTTCACTTCGTATAGTGTATTGATACATTTCAATTTGAGCCAGATGTAGGAAATAAAAAAGAATAATAACAAAATGCCTCATGGCTGAATAAAAAGTATTTGAAATGCGGAAAATGTTCATTGCTTTTTATAATCCCCATAATCATATTTTTTATTGGGATTTTGATTTAAATGAAGAGAAATTATTCGATTATAGAAGAAAATGTATAGAAAAACACATTCAGTTCTTTTATTATGGTTGCAGATACGCTTGATACACTTTAAAGATATTACACTTTGTAATTTCTGTTCATGAAGAAAGTTGTAGTTTTTAAAAGATAAGTTGTAACTATCAATGATTAGAGCGCAGTATAAAATAAATTTGGACCTGCATCCATAAAAGAAAAAGGTTAACATTTATGGAAGGAAGAAAGATATGTTTCTTGCTTTTACAATCTAAGTGCATTGATCTATAGCCCCAATACAATAAAAAAGCAGACAACTCTAAAAAAAGTCGCATCAAATCTGAAAAATAGTTTTAGTAGAAAGATTCTATTGTAGGTATGTTTAGCAATCTGAGTCACTTATCACACTTTGCTAAATGTAGCTGAAAGTCATTACCACCCATTACAATGATTTACGGATGCAAGACAACATTGTATCAGGCATTAAAGTAAGATGCAACAATTTATATCAGTCCTTACAATGTAAACGCGTTATAAATTCCCCTGCAAACCTAGATTCTTCTATAGCTATGTTTATATAAGGAGCTACATATTAATTATCTCAATCCTAGCTAGACCCACACGAAATTCCCACTAAACCATAAGAAAAATTTGGGGCAGTCAGAACTGAAAGGGTTAATTAATGTTTAAGTACTGATATTCTATCTGCATTACTAATGACGTAGTACATAATTAAAGGGAGAGAAATCCTGTAAATTGGTGTCGTCACTACAGTATTTCATGATAAGGATTTAGAGTGGATAACATCGATACGTATGTGGTTTCAAATTCATAATATGGGCAGCTGTACCGAACACTTAACATCTGAGAGGAGCGAAACTTGATGGGTACAGCACAATAAATTTTATTCCGGGCCAAAAATTAACTATTACACAAAAAACTACACTTTTTCCATATTTTCTATTGATCTCACACATTTTTCATTTTCAAAATTAAAAGCTAACCAAATAATGTCACGCGTCACTTCCTGGTTGCCAAAAGATTTCTAACTAAAAATAAACAAATAGATAGCTGCTACTAGTCCGATTTCCAACATTCTCCCCACTTTGAGTTTGAGAATGTCAATTCAAACTCAAACCCCATGTTCTTCCTTGTAAAACTTCTTGGGGGGGAGCTCTAAATCATTGAGTTGGTTTCCATTTGATAAATTTTCGTCCAATTTTTACTCGTTCAAATCTTTTCACCTCAATTTTTTCCTTTTCTCTTCCATATATTTTGCATTCTAGTGTACCTTCATCATCTTCTTCTCTACCTTTAGAAATCATCACTTCTTCCTGAGTATTCCCTCTCTTCTTTTTAATCCGATTTTCAGCTTTATTAACAGAATAATCTTCCTCCTTTAAGTTCTCCAGTTCTTTCTCTATAGTTTTGTCCAGGTTCTTTCTTGTTCGGTTTCTCATCAGTCTGTTTTATTCTAGAATCCTTCAATCTTCTCACCAACAACTTCATAGGATGGTTCTCTTCGTCTTTTTCACCGTCTATATTTTCTTTTCTCTTTTCAATTCTTTCTCCATCTTTTACCGGCATGGATTCATCTCCCTTCTTTCTTCCAAACATCTTTACGGTCTTGAACTTCTCGGTTTCTTCATCAACAAATTCTGGTGGTTTCTTATTCCCTCCATCTACCTGCTTTTCCATTCTCTCTTTCTCCTCATCTTGCCACAACTCGGTTGGTTTCTTGTCTTTTGAGGACCACTTGGATTCAACAGTCACATTCTTTATAACCTCACTGGTTTCTTTTCCATCATCTTCGACCTGTTCCTTTAATACAATCAGGTCTTCCTCTTTCCGACATCCCATCTTCATCAAAGGTGATGACGTCTTGAAGATCTCTGTCTCAACAGGTGAAGAGGTGACAGGAATCTCTGGACATTCTTCAACCTCTTTCTCCCCTGTTGTCTTCAGATTAACAGCCTCTTGCCGTTTCTCTTTCCTTTCATCAACGACCGGTTGCTCCACTGCAGTCATACCGTCGTCTTCTAGACATCCCGTTTCCACTGTCGGTGATGCCTTCTCCAGAATCTCTATTTCAACAGGTGAAGAGATGATCGAGATCCTTGAATATTTTCGGACCTCTTCCTTTCCTGTTGTCTTCATCTCAGCAGCTCTTTGTTTTTTCGAAGAGTCTTTTACTATTCGTTTGGATTTCAGTTCTATTCTTACAGCTTTTTCTTGGTAATCCTCAACTACGTCAAATTCAGTCATGTATTCTTCGTCATTAGTTAAAGAATTCAAATATTCTGTATGAGCCAATTTTAGAGATTTTGCCTTTAGTTTGAACCATTGTAAACAAGTTTCTATTTCTTCTACATCAATAATATCCTCAATTAATAATTTTTCGAGCTGAGTGTACGCCTTACCAAAAGCCTTTCGTTGCGCTGTTTTATTTCGTTTAATAGTTTCCATCTTTACTATCTATCTTCTTAAATTCAAAAGTACATAACAAAATATCTTCAAGATGGAAGTCAGTTTTCCATCCTTACTATCTTCTTAAAATCAAAAATACACAAAATATCTTCAAGATGGAAATCAGTTTTGCTTAATATTTTCCATCTTTACTATCTTCTTAAAATCAAAAATACATAACAAAATACTGATATGTTCTTCATATAATTAATCAAACATATTTCAAAATCTTCAAGATGGAAAGCGGTTCTGTCTCACTCACCTGAGAGTCAACATTCAGTACGAGGCCGCCCACCCGGGGGCGCCAAATGTGGTTTCAAATTCATAATATGGGCAGCTGTACCGAACACTTAACATCTGAGAGGAGCGAAACTTGATGGGTACAGCACAATAAATTTTATTCCGGGCCAAAAATTAACTATTACACAAAAAACTACACTTTTTCCATATTTTCTATTGATCTCACACATTTTTCATTTTCAAAATTAAAAGCTAACCAAATAATGTAGCTATTTACACAAAGAACTACACTTTTTCCATATTTTCTATTGATCTCACACATTTTTCATTTTCAAAATTAAAAGCTAACCAAATAATGTCACGCGTCACTTCCTGGTTGCCAAAAGATTTCTAACTAAAAATAAACAAATAGATAGCTGCTACTAGTCCGATTTCCAACAACGTATCTCTATTTTAGATCTAAAGCACTTCAGAATGAGGAATTAATTATTACCAGCCAACTGTGATGTTTCCCCTCTGTTGCAAAACAACTATTTCCCCGAAATTCAGTCGACTAACTTCTATTTATAAAGTAATCTTCATGATTGAAATAGGTAAAGGGAGAATTGGGTACTGATATATGAGTGAAACAATCTATTAATAGCGAGAGTTCCGTTTAGAGTTTATAAGAGCTGTTAAATTACACATTATAATTGGTATTCAAATTACAGAATATATTTCAGTTGCAAAAAGTTATTTTAGGATTTGAAATTGATAATTATAAAAAAGGAGAAAAGACTCAAAATCGGATATTTTTTTTCCTCTCTTAAAAATCAGGTAGCGTTTGTCATAAAACACGGATCATCGTTTGGCGATAAGAGAAGAAAAACTCACGTTGTAATCATTCATAATTGGGGTTCATAATTTGAATGCTTATCTGTGATCACTATTTTTTTTTTTAGTTTTATTTTTCGTAACAAAAAATTCGAATCATTTTTGTCTCACAGAAGATCACCTGGAGAGATACCTCGATTATTCTAAAAAATACTGAAGAGGAACGCCTATCCTCGAAAAGTTAGATTGGCGGTTTTGGCGAGGTGTGAACAAGATGCTTTAGCACTATTTGAGTTTTTTTATAGAAATATTTTTTATCATGAATTAATGATTATTATCTGAGTAAAACCGTATCTCTCAAAAGTAAACGTGATTTTTAATAGAAACCAATAAAACTTTAAAAAAATCTAAACATAAGTTTTTTTTTTGCCTCCAAACCAGGCCCTATTTTTACGATTTTACTCAAACTTTAATCATTAAAGGTTTTGGTGATAACGTGTGATCATTAAATTCAAACCATGCTTATTTTCACACATTATATTTTGGGTGTTTTGTTTTTAAGAGCTAAGTATCAGATTTGTATTTATTGCATTATAGTGCGATTCTATTTCATCTTTGTAAAAGAGCATACATAAAATAATTAGTTATGATAGAAGGTATGGAAACTTGAAAAATATAGAACGAATGAAATATGTACACAATTTATCATAAAGAGAACTAGGCACTAAAAGATGAAGTACGACTTTCTCTCTTTCACGAATATTACGAAAGTTTTCTTTACTGTCATAAAAGAGTTATGGCTGCAAAGGAAGTTTTACAGTGAATCAAGAGCTGTAAGGAAAAGCAAACTTACGAAGTCGAAACTGCGTCGGGTGGCATCACTACTTTTCCGATAAGAGCTATTGCGTTTCATGAAAGTGGATGTTTGGCCATTTAATTAGTGGTGAGTGATTGAGGCCTGTCCAGTGTAATATTAGAGAGGTAAAATTACCTTTATTAAGTTGATCATGAATTACTGAATCGCACATTACATGTTTATTTCCTCCTATAGAAATTTTTGATAAATCTTTATTGGATAAAGACGTGGATATCCCGCAATTAATGAAAGTACTTTTCAGTTGGTTAAGATAATTCTAGTAAAAACTGAATATAAAAAATATAACTTTGATCAGAAAAATACAATTTTTTTTCATTAAATTTTTTAAAAAATATCTTGATGAAATAGCAAAAATAACCCATTGATTTAGGTTCACTTTAAAAGTAAACACTCGCGTTTATTTTTTAAAATCGCATTTTCTCATTTAACTTACATTACTCGCATAAAATTTCGTTTTTGCAATAAGAATACTACTTTGAAAACCATAGATATAAATACTAACTAATAATTTTTATAGTTACGTTAGTATATATATCTATAATGAAAACATGAGATGATAATTCAATTCATACAATAGAATCCCTATTTATCCAAAATTTGGTTTATGCACAAAATAAGAAAATTCAAGGACCACGGAGTTGGAAATAATTATTTATTATGTTTTTAATTTATTTTTATAGGCCTGTGGATACCTAAATCACGGCTTACTAGATACTTATACGTCGAGTACGGAAATCATTGCAAATCCAGATGGCAATACTGGACCAACTGGCAAAGCATATCCACAGTGTTGAAGGCGGTGGGTGATATAGGTAGGTCTTGTAGCGCTCCAAGCGGGAAAAGTTGTCAAATGGTTTTCATTGTTTAAAACTCGCCTAGCCAGTATAAGTATCTAGTAAGCCGTGCCTAAATACATAATTATTGCAATTCCTAAGAAAAAAGAGGTATTTCTCATGATAGTTCTCATTGCCACTAAAATAAATTGCCAAAAAGTGTTATTCTTACTTGAATGCCAGATGCTACAATACCAGACAAAGCGGTTTGGGGAGAAAAGGGATTATTCTATATCCCGTACCAACAATTTATATAAAAGAGAATGAGAAAAAAAAAACAAGATTTTCCCCACGCCGCATTTACAAAAGATAAAGATCCATCCAAACGGATCAAATAACTACAACAGCTACTATAAAAACGACAACTTCGCTAACACTCCCTTAACACGAATCCTC
This sequence comes from Tetragnatha montana, assembly GCA_963680715.1. Classification (NCBI taxonomy): domain Eukaryota; kingdom Metazoa; phylum Arthropoda; class Arachnida; order Araneae; family Tetragnathidae; genus Tetragnatha; species Tetragnatha montana. The sequence goes on from OY796685.1 coordinate 36,703,339, forward strand.
ACACCAAGTCACAAATTCACTCCCTTCCTCCCGAGAGCCCGTCACATTTTGTCGACGACGGAATTGAAAACCTCTTCAAATTCCTATCCTATCCGCTAGCCCAGGGCTGACTCCGCGAAAAATTCAATTCTTCGAGACCCCCTCTGGAATCCTTATCATGATGAGGGAAGGATGCAACTTCTCATAAAAATGCATATTATAACAGTTTCGTCCTCGTTCTGTGGCAGCGATGACGTCCGGTTGCCATGGCAACCGAGGGATCGGTGTTCCCTAGGATTTCTCAGAAGTTTTGCTTGCGAAGCAGGCACAAATAACACGTTCCCGCTGCAACACTCTGGTCCTTCTGCAATCAATAAAATCCCTCCTGTGCCGCAAGAAAACAAATGGCTAGTTACTCAACAGACACGGTAAGGGGGCGGGGCTTCGGTGGGTCCCTCTTGTTTTCCCGGGTTTTTTTTCGTCGCTCTTTCTCTCCTTCTTCCCGCGAAAGAGGTTTTGGCGCTCGGAAACAAGAGATGTCGGGATAGCTTTCTTCCATTTGGGTGGGAGGATTTCGGCTCCTTCGTTCATTTCCTTTTTGTTGTGGAAGGGGATGTTGTCGTTTGATTTGTGGGTGGATATCTTAGTCGTTTTTTTTAAATTAACTTGATAAAGAGGGGGAGCTATTCTGAGCTTTTGAAGTAGGAGTTACTGTGTGGGTGAAAATGGAAATTTTCGGAGTGGAACTAGTATTAGAGGTATATCAATTTTCAATGCATTTTTTTAACAAGATGCGAGAAATATTTGAATCTTACTATAAGACAATTATTATAAATGTAATTTAAAGCAGTGGCGGCTCGTGCGTAGTTCAAATGGGGGTTAAAAAATAAATTTTGAAAACACAATAAGGAAAAATATCACAATTAGAACAGAGTGTACGGTGGAAGCTTATTCTGAATAAGGTACAAGTTGGAATAGATTTTATTAGTTTTTCATTTATGTTATTATTGACTTGTTTCGACTTATTTCATTTCTATTGGGGGTTTACGTTCTCTTGTGCTCCTATGGATGAACCGCCACTGATTCAAAGTATTTGCAACTTGATTTTGTACTTGATTCTTACAATTGTGATTGTATAAGATAGAAAGTTTTTTTTATGAAAGAAGAAGATTTGTAGAAAGAAAATGAGATTCGGAATACATAAAGATTTATTTAATACTAGCTGATATGCCCGCCGTTGCTCGGGGGATAAAAGGCTTATCAAACTGTGTGTTAAAATAAATAAGAATTATCGTTTAGATGCAATAAAGTCAACAGTAACAGTCTTCCCACTAGGATTCTTTTTTGATGTCATACCACTTCGTTAAGATGTAAAAAAACCCTTTGAAAATACCACCTGTTTAGATTTAATGTGTGAAATCCCCATCCCCGTTTTTAAAGAGTAATTTTTCAAAATAGAAAAAAAGTCAGGGGACCTTCTGAACCCCATTATTTTTTTCTCTTTTGTCCTTTTCTCCCTCCATCCATTTCTGCAATTGGTATAAATGTATATTTGAGGCAAATTTCTCCGCCTTCGCTCACAATAAAGATATATTATTGAACAGCAATGTTTATAGATAAAACTTATTTCCCCCTCATCCCGCTAAATTTTTATGAAATACAAAACAATTAAATATACTACATACTTTTATACTTTTTTAAGATCTTAAAAAACCGGTTTAGAATTAGTGTTTACAATCATTTTTTAATAACGATAATTTTTTTTAAAAATCAGGGGGAGACCCCCTGAACCCCCCTTTGCTGATTTATCACCAACTCATTCATTGAAAGAAATTTCAAACATGAAATAAAAGTAAACATCATTTGAATCGACACTGAAAATGCCTGTGATAAAATATTGTTTAATTTGAACTTTGCTGGAAATACTTAAATTTGATTAAATAGAAAAAAGAATAACATTTTTCAGTGGAACGGTTTTTGGTTATCATAAAAAAATTATTTAATCATTAAAAATTGTTTCTTTATCATATTTTTTAAAAATTCACCTGTTATAAAACATTTCAAAATAAATATTTCCAACAATAGAGGTTTTGCGTGTCCTGGAAAGAGCAATAACCGCAATAAATTTAACATTGAAGGCTAAGCATAAGAATTTAGAAAAGGGACAAAAAAGGCTCCTTGGAATGTTTTGATTCAGAAAATTCTTTTTCGTAAACCCTCCTGGTTGTGTGAGGAACAACATGCTAAAATTTCATAACAATCACATTAATAATATGGGTGCTAGGATCCAAAAACTAAAAACGGGAGTGAATATTCAAACCCCCGTGCACCCCCTCCAGAATGGAATATCGAAAAAACCAGAAATTACTTTCTTTGAAATTCTCTCAAGAAGGTATTACCAACAGTTCAATTCGTAATATCGATTTCTCGGTATTGTTTTCTTCGAAAATATAAAACTTGGTTTATGCTCAGCAAAAACGGGTTTTTGGAATATTCAGACCTCTTAAAATTCGAATATCCAAAATCTGAAAAATGCCTTTCTAGAAATTGTTGCTAGGTACCTTCCTGCGAAATAACAAAGATCTGGGGTCATTTGGGACGCCGCTGGGCTCGAAAACGTCAAAAACGCTCCAAACCCCCCTGTGGGTCAGAAAAAAGATATTTCGAAAAATCCCTTCTTAGTGCGCGTATACACAGTAAGGTCTTTGACCCTACCAAGTTTCGAGTCCTTAGCCCTGGTAGATTTTGCTGTGCGTTGATGAGTGAGTGAGTGGTAAAGCTCTTTTATTATTATAGATGAAGTTTAAAGTTTAAACCTAAATTTTGATTTTAGCTTTTAAGTATCAATTCTACAGTTTTCATCATAACATTATATCCCATCATTTATATTTATATTTATTTAATACAAAGTATGATGGACCTTTAAAAATTTTAATACACATTTGAAAAGTTGCAATACAAACTTAAGTACATTAATGGAATCGTGGGCTGTAGATGATAGATGGAAATTAAAAATGTTAATTATGAAAATATTATTTGTTTTATGTTAAAGCTTGAATTCTAATGTTTAGAAGGATGAATCTCTAGATGTGGTAAACCCCATCCAGCCCGCGTGCCGGAGGTTGCCCATATGTTATTCAATACTTTGGGAATTATTCCCAGTCATATCTAGGTATGAATACAAGTATACTGAACATCAGCCGATAATATAATTTCTCATCTATAGTTCACAGTTATTCTGTGCATAGTGGGTAAAATTCACAAGAGCCCAAGTTATTTATGAAGGATGATTCAATATTCATAAAAAGGGATATTTAGTTATAAATGCACCGAACATCAGCCGGAAATATATTTTGGCATCTATAGTTTATAGTTACAGAGTCTATAATGGAGGAAAACTCAAACGTGTCAAATGCATATGGAGAATAATTTAATATTTATGTAAAAGGATACAAAATATACAGTTTTTACAGATCTAAAGAGTAACAAGAAATTATAAAGCATTTTTCTAAATTTTTTAACAGTTGTCCACAATAGTTTTCCAAATAGGAATGTCTCTTTAATTACATAATTCTTTCAATATATCATTTTTACATTTTTATTGTATGAAAACTGTTATTATATTTTCGATACCATAAAGTAATTCGATTTGGTATAGTAAATGTTAAATATTTGTACCTCAGAATTTATCATATTAGTTATTTTTCCTTTCAGTTTTTATTAATTTCCTTTCGCAGGAATCTAAAAGACTGTAAAAATTAGATGTGTATTAAACTATTGAAACTATTTTAACTATTAAGATTTAGAACTCTATAAAGACTACATAACTTAGTTTTCAAAACGATAACTATCAGTTAATGGATTTTTCGGAATTAGTGAATAAGTTAGTAAAAACGATAATTGTAATGATGTGTATTAAACAAAATTCAAGTATATAAACTATTACTTACAGAGTAAATAGTTTGTCAATGGCTTCCCATTAGATTTAACAATTAATAACAAATACAATTTGTGTGTGTGTGATTCAAATCGATAAAATATTTCATATTTAGTTTCTTCCAAATTTTCAGACATTTCATTGTAGTATTTTATCATTTAAAAATCATCATATACGTCGTTTCATAAAACTCTCATTCCTTTTCTTACTTACTGTATTAACATTAAAAAGTAATCAGGAAAGGAATTTTAAGGGGGAAATATTAATAACTACAACACCATTTCCATTTATTTTAAATTAATTTTTAAAAATGTTTTTCGATATGTTCATGAGTATTTCTTTCATTTTAAATACCTATCAGGTGATGGATCTTCTTATTTTACTGTAGAATGTAATCATAAACATTTATAACTAATTTTCAACATTAACATAGATGTTAAAGATTAGGGTTTTTTTTAAAATGAATTCCTGAGAAAAATTTATTGAATGAGTGTTAGAAGTAAATTTTTGAAAATTGGAGGGGGACACTACACATAGAATAACCAGCCTAAGAATTAATTCTGCTTGAATAATGCTATAGCTTTAATAAGTAACTGAAAGCTTATTTAGTCGTGATTAAATCTTTGAAATTCTAGAAAGCCTTTAGAATAAATCTCGAATTTCTAAACTCTCAGCTCAATGAAAGATTAACTGCCACTTAAATAAAGTTAATTTCCTAGTGTATTATAGGATACTTAAAGAGTACCCTTACTTAAGAAATATATTTGAGTATTAGCTCATCTGAAACACATAAAATATATTTGAGTATTAGCTCATCTGAAACACATAAAATATATTTGAGTATTAGCTCATCTGAAACACATAAAATATATTTGAGTATTAGCTCATCTGAAACACATAAAATATATTTGAGTATTAGCTCATCTGAAACACATAAAATATATTTGTATATATTTACGGGTTGCTTAGCTAAATGCATATTAATGTTTCTCAAGATTTGAAATACGAAAGCCCTTGAGCTTTTTGAAATTTAAGTGGAGGAATGTTAATGTTAGTAACGATTTATATTTGAATAAAGCATTAAAATTTGCATTCTATCGAAAACTTTACATTTACTTTTAGGATTACCATATTTCTTGCTAAATAATTATGTTTTTTTTTTCTTTCAAAATGTGTGTTTGATAATCATTAGCAGTAAGGTAAATATTTACGTAACTTATTCAACAGTTATATTCATATTTTCCCTCAAGGATAAGTATGCTGACAAAGGGTTTGGTAATTCACAATTTACTGTAGGGGAAGGTATTATACCTCGGACCTATTTTTACTTTATACCCTGTATTTTTTTATTTATTGAAATTAAATTTATAAAATAACTTTCCCTCGACACTTTAACCTTTCATATGGAGGGTTCAGAATAGAAGTGAACCAAGGCTACTTTTGAGCTACAGGGGTTTAAAGTTAAAGCTTCATAGCAAAATTAATGTTAACGTTTTTTAAAATTGACATTTTTAGCGGATATTGTCAGAACTAGGACTTGGTTCATTTTTGCACTGAAATTTAACATAGTTGGTGCATGTTATAGCGTTGCTAACTCAAAAATGACAAAAAGTGGACTTGGTTCACTTTAATTCTGAGCGCTCCATATACAACTAATTTTTTCGGAATTTGAATTAAAGCATTTCAGAACGTAATTTATCAAAGAAAAAAACTGAAACTAGGTGGACCTATGTCAAAATTCTTAGTTTATTTCTTATTTAATGGATATAAGCCTTCTTTTAAGAAAACGTAAAACACAGACATTAAAAAATCATTGTTTTTACAATGAATTTAAAACTCTCTTTGTATGATATCATGATATGATTAGAAGAGAATATTAAGTAATCAACTAAATGCACGATTTACAGAAAAAATCCATTGACAAATAATGATTAATGTTTTAAAGGTTACGTAAATTTTTAGTCTAAGATTTCTCTTTCATAAGAATTGGAAACAAACGGTTTATTTTAATACCCTCAAGTTTTTTTATTTTCTTAATTAAAAATTAGTAATAAGTATTACATTTTGTAGAGTATTTTTTTTTCTCAACTTTTAAGCTTTCTGAGCTGTTTAAAGAAACTAATAAAAGCTGTTTGGCTTCTTTTCCAAATAGTTAAGAGTTACTCAATAAGGCATTTTTTGTTAATTTTTAAAAATAACCTGCAATTTAACATGCCACTATTTAATATTCATACCTAATAAAGGATGAATTACAGAATATTAAGTTTTTCTCATCGGAATCCTTATAAACTTTTTCCAAATATCCGTAGGAAAATGAAAGAAACGAGGAAAGAATTAATTGAAAATCAGCTGGTACGGTGGAAAGCAATAACTATTTGTATAGATTATTTTCATTAAAATCTGTTAGCAGTCTACTCATAAATTGACTAATTGCGTCATGAATTTAGTTTATATTTAAGATTACACAAATTTCAAAACCTTTACAATCTACCATTATTTTTCTAATTCAAATTCATAATATACTAATTGATAAACTTTGTGATTCCAAGGGTTTCCTTTACTGTTATTTTTACATTACACAATTCATTATCTGGGTATAACATATCATTATTTTCTTCCTTGTTTTTTATGTTACAGAGTCTAAATTACATCTTTTCTTTTTTTTTTAAATTGGGTATTTCAATACTATTCGGTTACTACTACTACTTTAATTATGTTTTATTATTTTTCTGGATATAATTAAGACATGCATTCACTTTTATGCTTCCTCTCAAAATGTTTGCTTGTTTCGGGGGGTTAAAAAGTGAAATTATGTTTAGAGAATTTAAAGTAAGGCTAATGGGGATGAATTCTAATATATACAAAACGGGCCCTTAACAGTCTGGGTAGATATTTACTAAAGTTTCTACATAGTATATTGTTACGCGCTTCATCTTCCACACTTACAGGAAGATTGATTGCCTTGTCTGGGCATTGAAGATTAACGGGCTCATGGGCATTGCAATGAAGTAGCTAGTATAAGGAAGACATGTAAAAACAATACCTTTTTATTCCTTTTAAAAGCAGATCACCCAGAAAATTATTATCGAAATTAGCGTTTAAATAGATTGGCTGTGAACCCATTGTTGCACGCTTTACTTAGATTTTAGTAATTAGTTAGGTTTTTTGTTATAAAAGTTCCCGTATGAAGAAACACTTCTGCCAACAGTTTGGTATTTTTTTCTGGAAGTCACTAAACAATTGTTTTCTCTAAATTTATTTAAATTTTTTTCTGGAATCTTAAAAAGTATCCTAGCTTTACTCATTTAAAAGTAATGATTCCTTTATATTCGTAAGTAGGATAAATTCATGTCCTTCTAAAAAAAGGAAATAAATTTAATATTTTTTCCTACTGGGGAAGCAAATGTTTTTTTTTTCTTAGTACACATTAAAAAAGTTGAAAAGGTTCAGTTTTGAATCCTTAGAATATTAATTTTTTCAAACAAATAAATTATTATTTATACCTTAACATGAAATTAAATTACTTAAGAATTGATAAATAAATACTCTGATCAAATGGGGTCTTTATAGATGTAAAGAAAAATCCTGTACGAAAGTATTTTAAGTATAAATTTTAAAAACTTTTTATGTTTTTAAATTAAAAGTTTGCTTTTAAAGGGTGCTTCGAGCATGTATTGTTCTTCAAAATTTCTGACATACATACTGAGAAATTAGTACTTTAAATAAATAACCTTTTGATGAAAAACATATAATTTTACCTCGTAACTGAATATCTTAACTTAAAAAACATTATTTTATTTTAATAAATTAGTTTTTATGTTAATTAATTTATCAATACGCATCATTTGGCAAGAGATTTTTTTTTTAAAAAGTGTCTAATTATAAAATCCGGATAAAGAGTTAAAATCGCAAAACTCATAGGTGTTGTTTTCATTGCAACAAAAGTACACTAAAGGAAAAACAGTTTTACAGAGATATAAAGGTAAAAAAAAGACAACTTACAGGATTCGTGCCCTATGTAGCTAACACAATTCTCTCTATATTCAAAAATGTGTTAATTTTAAAATTGTCGAAAAAGTCAGAATATAGGGGTCGTTCAAATATTACGTAAGCACCTAAGGGGAGAGGAGGTTTGTTTTTTGCTTGTTTTTCCTGACAAGGGGGGGGGGGAGGGGATATGTGGGATGCTTACGAAAGATGTTACAAACACTGCATTTTCGAAAATCTCTTGATTCTCGCGTAAATAATTTCAAAATTCAACCAAAAATAAAATTTACAAAAAATTTTACATTTTTTAAGGCAGTGCTAAACATTTAGTACAGAGAAAGAACAAGGGGGGGGGGTTCGGCAGTAATTATGAGGGGGGTTGTGCGGTTTGCTTATCTTTGCTGATATAGGGGGAGGGATGTCAAAAATGACCAAGAACATGCTTATATAATATTTTAACGGCTCCATATTTTATTTTTTTTATATTAATAAAAAATATTTTACTAAGATATCCACATTTGTTTTAGTGTTCCCAAGAAAGAATTTGCTTTAAATTGGAACTAGGAGTCTTGTGGTATTAGAGAGGTCTGATTTATTTCCAACAAAAACAGTTTTAACAATTAAATTATTGGTATTTGAGAAATTTTAGTGTTTTATAATATTTTTAGATTACGATTAAATATAGCACTGAGCATAACGTAAAGTTTTCCTTCTTAAAAAAAATAGTTCTAATTCAAAATCATTCTAAAGTATTTATTTCTTATTCATTTCAAACAAGCTTAGTTTACGCCCTATTGGTAAAAAATAAAATTAGTAGTAAAATAAATATTTTTTAATACAAAGAACAAAAAAAACCCCTATGATTTAGAAAGCTGAACTCTTACATCGCCCATTTTCAATAGTACTCAATGTATCCACGTGCATTACAAAAAAAAAGCATTATCTTCCCTGCCGCCGTACAAATACTAATACAAAATCGTTTAGAAGAAAAATAGACGAAAAGAAATTCAGCGTGGAACTCAAAACATTAATCATCAGAACAAAGACAATTCTCACCTTGAACAACAGATCCCGTCGGAGAAATAAGAAGCACACCGCTGAGATATGTCACTAAGAAAAACGCGATTAAATATCCTCCAACCATCATCGAAAAAAATGTCTCTCCTACAGCTAAAAATCACGTTTTACCGAATAAAAAAGCGATACCAGCTGGAAGCTCTTTGTAACAGGGATGTGCTGGGTTCTTCTAGAGCTCTAGAGCGCTACGTCTCATCCGAAGCTCTGTTGATAGTGGAAAGCGCAGGATTGGCTTTGGAAGACTAGTGAGGCCTGGAGAATCTAGAGAGCTGGTTGGCTGCGCTTGATCACGTGGGGTTTGGAGAGGGGTCTAGAACAAATCCAGAGGAGGTGTAAGTACCTTCATTGTTTTGTGGAGATCAGTTATGTTTAATTATGGGAATATCGACTTAGCGTGACGATGTTAATCTTGTGGAAATTTCGAGCGAACTCTTAAGTATTGTAGGAAAATATGTCGGGGTAAATTTTAAAGGGGGTAGAAATCATTTAACCTTGCACTTTTTGATTGCATTCTGATAAAAGATTATCCAAGGTGTTAAACATTTTATTTCAAGGGGTTGTGTAATAGGTTTTCAACGTTTTTAATAAATAATTATTTTTGCCTAATTTAACATTTCCGAAAAGAATATATTCTTGGAATATTATTTAATGTGTTTGAAGTTCTTACATTGTAATCGTTATAGAATATTTTCTTAAAATATTATTAAGAAAATAAGAGGGTTCGTTATTCACTCGTTGCTAATTTCAAGCCCCACAATCTTATAATTTCTCACATGATTCAAAAAATTCTTTTGCCGTGAAAATACTTCGGAGTAATTGAGTAATAAATAACTACTAACATTTTCTTAGTTGTTCTTAAAATATTAATGAGAAAATGTAAATTAAATACTATTTATGTATAAATCCATTCATCCTTCATTCCAATGAAAAAAAAAATTAAAAAAAAAATCATTTTCTAGTAATAAAAGTTTAGTCGTAACAAATTTCAAAACAGAAAAGTTACAAAATTTGTTCCGCTCCATAACTTTTATGGGAGGAAATTGTAACTTATGGAAGGCAGCCTTCCTGACCAAACATAGTTAGAATAAAAGTACTCGAAGTAATTCTAGTATATTTATATGACTGGTATAATTCCCTACCAAACCCTACCAAAAACCCTACCAAAACCCCTACCAAATAACCCTACCAAAAAATTTTCAGAAAATAACGGAAACTAATCGGCAGCACTGCCGGTTAATTTCTGGACTTCAGGAGATTAATTTTTTTTCTTTCAAATAAAAGAAACTTTCCTCTGTTTGAAGAAACACCATAGTTCTTTTAGATTAGTTACTAGAGGTGGCCTTTAAAAAACAGTATAATTATAACAAATTTTACAGACAAGCAAAAGATGTTATGACGCCACCGGCAAGCACACACTTAGATAAAAGAAGAATCTCCTTCGTTTCTTCTAACATACTTATTTTTAAAATTTATTTTTAGACGTGATTTTATTAAATCTAAATTGTAGAAGAATTCACAGGAAAAGAAAGTTTTTTAGGCATACCAACATTTTTGTTGAAATACAACTCAAAATTAAATGTAAAAATGATTTTTTTATCAGTGCACTTATCATAATTTCTACCAATAACAGAAAAAGAAGATCGTAAAATATATGTATTCTGTTTCAGAAATCTGCGAATACAAACGTGCACAATCTGAAAATCTCACTAAATCTTTGATTATGCTTTCACACATTTTAAATCTATTTTGAAGTCACTGTTATCTTAAATTTACTTTTGTTGTAACCAGCTGGCTTTTGGTCGGATTCAAGTTTCAAAGTGCAATTTGAGACTTTTTTTTATAAAGACAACAAAAAAATCTTTCGGTTGCGCAATTAAATAATATGAAACTATTTTTTTTTCTTATGAAAAAGTATTTTTTTATTCACTTAAAAGTTCATTAATGCATAAAAGAAAAAGAGAAATTGTGTTTTTTTTTCTTTTGAACTTCCAAAACATAAACGTATACGTAAACTTTGTAACTCTTTAATTAAAAATCATTCAACGTTAAAGAAAATGAAAGAACAAACTACTCCACTTTGTTAAGGTAGCAATTAACATCTTAAATTTAACTCTATCTCTTAAGAAAGAAGGTAGCCACAATCAGCATGGTTTACTATAGTAACAATACTATTTGAATTATTAAATTTCAGAACATTAAAAGAGTTTATCTTATTGAAAGAGTACAAAACAAAAATATATTTTATGAATTTTATGTGCGTATAACTATTAACATCTTAACATATCATCTTTGCAACTTAATAATTCTATTGATACTTTTCATAAATTATTAGGTTATTTCTCTAAATATAAAGGAGGTATTTTAATCAAGGTTTTTGTTCGTGTTAGTATTTTATCACTTTCCTAATTATTAAATTCATTAAAATTAATTTTGGGACTTTTTAACATTTATTGTTTGCTATTTTATTAGCTGTGTTCATCATTTCATTTAAAGAACAGGTTTATATAGAATATTTCTCTTAATATAAAGGAGATATTTTAATCAAGGTTTTTGCTTGTGTAAGTATTTTATCATTTTCCTAATCAATGAATTCGTTAAAATTAATTTTGGGACTCTTTAACATTTGTTCTTTGCTATTTTATTAGCATTGTTCATAATTTCATTAAAGGATTAGGTTTTTCGTAGGTTCAAAAGTTTAACCGGATTCACGTAGTAGTAAGTAATTAAACTAAATTAGTTTACTTTAATTAGTTTCACACATTATTAAATTTAGTTTCTTCTCATAAATTCTACACAAAAATACTCCTGGAACAATAAACTTACCTTCTTATATAATTGTATAACATATTCCTGAGGTTATTTTTTTTTAGATTTTTGTAAGGGGACATCCATAAATTACGTGAGGTGTTTTTTCCAAAATCTGGGACCCCCCCTCCCCCCACGTGAGATTTAACAAACAACTTTTTAAAAATGATTTTCTATCCTATTCATTTGCATTTAGTGCTTCATAGCACCTAAAACCTCCTATAGACCCCCTCCTAGAAAAAAAATAGACCCCCCCCCTTTGGTGAGATTTTTACAACCCCCCCTTTTTTTGACCTCACGTAATTTATGGATGCCCCCTAATGAAAAAATTTAGGATAGCAATCCTAAAATATTGAAACATATTTCTTGAAAGCCGCTTTTAGAATATTTTTTTCGAATTTCGAAACGTAAGAATTCTAAGAAATGACACTCATTAAAAAGTTTTTTAAATTTTTCATTGAAAAAAAAACTTTTTTAATTAGTGACGCAAAAAATAGCAAAGCTTAAGTTTGACAAAAATCTTCAGGGAATAAAGCTGAATCCTAACAGATGTATTTGCAATCCCCTTCATTCTTTTTCTTTTACCATAATTTGGAAATAGCAGGGAAAATGTCCAAAGAGATTGCCTTTTTGCTTTTGGCGCTTATCTCTTATCTCTCAAAGCTGTTACGTTGCATAAGCCTTCAATCAATATCTCGAATAGTTTTGGTTTATTTTTACGGATTTCTCCAAAATTACCCACGCACAATATTTTATGCTTCGTTTCGTCTTTCCTTGCAACGAAACCGTCTTTTTTAGATGTAGTCTCTCGACTTAGTTGGCCTAAAAAAACACATCCTAAAAATATCATAGCTGTGGGAGGATGATACAGCAGTGTTTTTAAAAATGTTATAAGGCGTATACTAGAAGAAAAAGTGGTCTCTTTATTGAAAACAATTTTTTAACACTTTTCATTGTTTTATTATTCGTAAAGTAGCAATATAGTAGCGATTTAATATTACTACTTGGTTTTTTAAGATTTGTAAAAGAATTTTTCTAGAAGAGAAATTAATCATTCAAAATAGGATTTTTATTCAAGTTGAAATCAATGGGACTGATTCATTGAAATGAGATTTAAAAGACTTAAATATAATTATTATTTTTTTTTTTTGCGTACTTAAAAAGTAAATCGAAAACTTGATCATTGTCTTAAATAAATGAAAACATTGAACACATATCTTAACCCTATTCAAAATATTTGTAATTAATCTAATTAGAAACTCAATTTTTATGTTAATTAAAAACCCGTTAAATTCCGAACTCATGACTGTCAACGATCATTATAGCATCTCCCAATTTGAAACTGAACTGTAACTTTGGAGAAATGTGGGTTTTTTTTTCTTTTTCTGTCATATAAGAGAAACTTTACGTTATTTGAAGAATCTTCAGAATTCTTTTAGATTAGATATAGGAGGTGGCAAATTATAACAATCAATTAATATAATAATTGTAACCAATTTTATAGACCCGAATGATATTGTGACGTCACCGGCTAACATACACACCTAGCTCAAAGAATGTTGGCTACGTTTTAACTAAACGATCACGCGTCTGTTACGATCATTACACGTTACATTGCGTTTTATTACGCTTGTTACGTTTTTATTTATTTGGTTGTTTGCTTGAACATGTTACATTACGTTTGTTACAATAGAGCATTTTCAATCACATGACTCGGACCTAACAACGGCCTTAGCAACAGAAGATGTTACAGTTTTTTGCCCTACAGAGGTTAACAGTTACAGAAAATGACTAGCCGTGGAATTCTTCTATTAGAGCATTTGCAATCACGTGATCCCATACCTAAAAACCGCCTTAGCAACAGATAAACAACGGCCTTAGCATCAGTTAAAAGCCCTACAGAAGGTACACAGTTAAAAGAAAATAACCGGTTGTGACGTCACCTGAAAACACTCTATTAATACATACTTGTTTTTAAAATCTATTCTTATAGTGGTGATTTTATAAAATCTAAATTCATTTTGTGGAAGAAATTCAGAGAAAAAACACGTTTTATAGGCATACGGAAAATTTTCCTCAAAATACAATGGAAAATTTAATGTAAAAATGTATTTTTTTACAGTGAACACCGTATTAGTAATAGTCTCTAAACTTAAACGGATGTACAGAGTTTTCTAAATACTCTTTCAAATTTATCAAAACAGCGACGAACTTTTCAAACGAACCCGACCAACCTGTAAGCATAAACTCAGGAGAGAAAAAAGCAACAAGTATTTACGCACGCTTTGCAAAGCGCGGGGAGCGCATCCTCATCATCGGAATCCTTTGCCTCAACAATCGATACCATCCATCCCAGACTCGATCCCGGCAGTCAACCACCTTGCGAGCCCGCCATAGACATCCCCATCTAACATGCAAAGCAAATTTCATCGATTGCTGTGCTGCAAACTAAAACGCACGACGGAACGAGTTTCCAATAAGTTGGGAGTTATCTTCTGCCATCAACCAAATCGAATTCCCACGGGGAAATCATGCGCGCGCATTCCTAGAAATGGCTCGATATTAAAGTATCCACCGTCCTCCCCTCTCGTTATCTGATAAGAAATCGACCGTAATTTTTTTTTCTCCATCAAGTCTGCAGGAACTTTATTCCTGTGGTGGTTTTATTCCTCCGAATTTCTCCGAAGGAGCTGGTGCTCTATAAAATCATTGCGTTCCCTTAGCTTTAATGCTAAATCTTTTATGTCTAATGCTTCAGGCTTTGCGTTTGTTTTATTTCCGCTGGTTGGCATCGGATTTTATGTTCAAGGAAAGCATTTAAAGTGGTAGGTATATAGCTAAAGAAATGGTGGAGGGAATTCTACTATTGATGTTTTAAAACTCGATGGAAAAGTACTCAACCACCTAAAGTGAGATCTGATTTTTAAAGTATAGTTTGAATAGTTAATCTAACTACCTATCATAGTAACATTAGAAATTTAAAAAATTTAATACCCAATAATTGTCATAGTTCCTGTCATAAAATATAACCCGTATATTCCTAGTATTTTTAATTATTCGAATTTTAGATTTTAAACCCAAGAAATCCTTGAACTTATTTTTTAAAGACTAGGGGGCCTGCCCCCTGCTCGCTATTTCTCACCAACCCCCGGAACTGCTTCGCAGTTCTTTTAAGATCGCTTCGCGATCTCAGCGAGCAAAGCTCGCTTGTTTCATCTTATACCAATCCAGCACACCCCGCTGGTCGGCTTAATTAATGCTCCTTTACAACCGAAACTACTTATATCACTTTTGCTTATAAATAATTTAATCCTCAGCAGAGCTCGCTTGTTCATCTCAACAATCCAGCAGAACCCTTTTCTCTGCTTAATTAAGCCTCTTGTAACACGGAAAATACCTCTCTCTCTCTTGCTTATCAATAATTTTATTGAAATGTTAAAAACATATCCAGAAGTCTACTAACAATCATCAACTATCTTGTAGCAAAAACATATCATTAAGAAACATTTCAATTTATAATGTGCCCGCGTGCTCGCAACAATCTAGTGAACCGTCAAAAATAAAACTTAAAAAATCTCCAATAAACATTATAAATGTGTCTGATGAAGACCTAGTAAAACTATGAAAGAAATGAAACTTTGATGCTAAATAATTCCAAAACTAATTAAAATTTTTCAAAGAACTAAACGCCAATCTTTTTCTAAAAAATAAGAGCATAATTGGTTAAAAAATCATACTCCTATTGTGATTAGTTTTTCTTTTAGACCGAAAAAACCGAAAAAGTGTCAAAATTTTCGAAAATTTAAAAATTAATTACTCTAAAGCAAATTCGAAATTTTAAAAAAGGGGCGACGTAGTGCACATCTTCATACATCAGAGTATGTGACTGCAAAAAATCATAGTTCTGCTGCTAATAGTTTTCGCTGAACTCGATTACGCGGCGAAAAAACATAAACTTCAACTTTGACCTTAAAAATACCCCAGAACTAATAGTCACATCAATTAACTTTCCGTTCGAGAATGTTCTCCAAACATTTCAAATTTCATAAATTTCTGTCAAGTACTTTTTGCGTTGTGAGAGGTCAAAGAGTTCAAAAATAAAAATTTCTGAAACAGCGGCAGCGGCGGCGGCGGGCGACAGCGGCGGTGACGGTTACTTTTTTTTAATATAGAGAGATAAAAGGTTATAATAGATTTCTTTTGTTTAACTTTAATCTTTATCCTCTTTTAACATTGGTTGTTCATCGGATTTGAATGATTCAACACTAAAGTTTTGAATAATATTTCAGCAGTTTTAATATTTACCGTAAAATAGGGTAACTTTGGCCCTTAAGGGAAACTTTGACCAAACCATCGTAAAGAGATTCTACGTGATGTAACTATATAAAAGAACTATATTATCACCTATTCAGTGCTAGAGTGAACAGATAGAATTGTTACCATGACATCCTCAAAGTGGTGTCTTGAAATTCCTACAATACTATCACTAGGGGCTTCCAACTTAGTATCAAAATGTCGATTTTTGTTAACCTTACAACATTTCTTTAGAAAGGTGATAAAGAACCTAACTCAAAACTGCTAGGTCATATTTTTGAATCAATCATAAAGTCTTCTAACTATTTTCAATGTCATTATTTTGTTTTACTTTGTGGTTTGACTAGTAATGAATTTTTATTTCGTTGGAGTAACTTTGGCCCAATGGTGGAATAAGTGAAAAAAAATCGGTATTTTATAATTTCTCTATGTCTCATTCCATATTACAATAGTGTATTCAATTCATAACATTATGCAGTATATAATTTAAAAAAAAAAAACGCGTTTTCCCCTCTAAAAATTGTGGGATAAATAAGGACGAAATCGAGATTATTTAAAAAATGGATTTAAATGGAGAGGGAATTTGTTTCTAATCTTCTTTTAAGTCAAGAGCAGCCAAGCCTGTCCTAAGCAAAAACAAAACTCCCATGGCTTACTGAAAAAATAATCACATATGAACGCATCACTGTATATATGGTAACAGTCTTCAAACCATATACCGTCTCCACTGATTCCGTAATAACACTTCAAAATTCTGAAACGCATTATACCTCTGGAGTACGTGAGTTAGATTTCCTCTACTACAGGACAACCCCTAGAAGATGGAATTCCGAAATTCCTCCATCTCCCAGCACTCTAAAAGTTTCTTTCCTCCAAGTTTTCTGTTTTCGTTTCCATTCTGCTAAGCATATAGGATTTCATTTGAGAAATGGCTTTGAATCCTTCCGGATGCGAGGATATTCCTTTCTGACGGCTTTCTTCTTTAGGAGCGATATGAGCGATGAGTCTTGAATGTATTTTTGCTTCAATTTGCATACGGAATTTCAAACGGTCTCGTTGGGATTCTTTGTCTTATCATTTCAAAGGATCCACTTGTAATATTCGTGTCTCATAAATCACATTGGTCTGTTTGAAAAGTGTATGTGTGAATTCCCTTTGGGATAAACTTAGCATTATTACATGTATCATTCATTTCCATGTTCAGCTCATTAGCTACGTACCGTGTAGCCGCAGGAGTGTATGTTCTTTGCATATATAATTTATTACTGAAGCGCAAGTAATATGAAGTCGATTATTATTATTATTGATTTGGCAGTGGCAGTGGTGTAATGGGTATCCAGAGGGTCAAAATGTACATTTTAAGGATAATATAGGATTTTGCATTTAATTATTTTCTATACTATGTACCAGTGTTAGTTAAATTCGTGATCAAGAAAGTAATAGGTCATTTAGTCTACAAACATCAAATATATTTTACACAAAAGAATTACAGTATAAATTTGATAGCTCAGTTAAATTTAGTTAAAAATCGAAACTCCGACAAATTTTCTTAACATGCATTTTTATGCTATTTAACTTACCCCTAGGGAAATTTTTCTAGAGTGAAACTTTAAAAAGAATCTACATGCTCACATCTCTCATTGTTTTCATTTGAATAAAGCGTGGGACATGTTTTGAATTATTTTTTTTTATCTAAAACAAGAAACAAAAAAGTGCATTATTCGCAGTCCTCTATCAGAATAAGAACAATTTTACTTTTTCATAAGACAAACACTTAGTTCATCTGGTTCAACCAATTTAGGGCAAAGTGAAATTCCATAAAGCCACACCGATTTCCTTTTCTTGAAACCGGAGGACAAAGAGCATCTGCAGAATTCATCATCAACTCGAAATACGGAGAAAAGGGACTCGCAACTGATGAGTCATGCCGCCCGCCTACGCGTTTTAGTAAGGGGCTTCTCTTAAGCAAAATATAAACTATCGCGAGAAACAATATGGAAATTCATCGCAGTAATGCATTTTCAGTTTTTCTTTCAAAAACATTTTATCTTCATTTAATTTGGTTTTGTTTTTAAATTTAAAGAATTTTTTTCTGAGAGTCAAGCCATAATTGTTTCTACCGGGATTTATTTTAGGATAAACATACTTTAAAATGAAGTTTTTCATTGTAATAGTCTCTTCCTAAACCTTTTCGGATAACCAAATAGACAATGATTCCGATTAACTTATTATTTATATTGGAATACAAGAATGGAAAATAAATTCATCTTTTTTTTTATCTACATTAAAGTATTAAATTGTCCGTTAAATTTATGTTTTATTTTGAACTGGGCAATGAGAAAGGTTTAGGAATATAAACATTTAATATTCTGTGTAAAATGAAGGGTACTTAGCGTTTACCCACCATTAAACATTATTGGAATTACCCCCTATTATTCATTTGAGGGGGAAAAATTACCTATTGAAGTTTCTTGAATACTATACATAAGTTCATTCATTCATTCGTATCATATTTAAATAAATGTCTTTAATAAAAACTATTTTTAAGTTAAAAAGATGATAGGCTAAATAATATTACCTACGTCCTTCCTTTGTCTTGAAGAACAACTCTAAAGAAAATTACGTCCTTCGAGTGTCTTCAAGAACAACTCTAAAGAATATTACCTTTCAGATAGATATATTCCTTGCAATTTTTATACAAATGAAACTTTTCTCTTAAAACTTCTACTTGTAATTATTTTTAAAATCTATTGTTTTTCATGGTAGAGAATAAAATAACACGTTTCCTAATAGAGCATTCGCACATGACGTCACTTGGAGGACAAAATCAACGTTGCTAAGGCTGTTGTTAGGGGCGGGACATAGAAGTATCCAATCGCAGCATTCGCACATGATGTCACTGGAGGAATAAAACAACGTTGCTAAGGCCGTTGTCAGGCAGAGTCATGTGATTGAAAATGCTCTATTGAGGTTTATAACAGAAACTTCTTATTTCAATATCTCCTTTCCGGAAAAACTAAACTCTATGCCAACTTCTTCAAAAAAATTTTAATCAAAACCCGCAAAACTGGGAAACCCTATCCTCGACCGCACACACAACCGACACGCGTGTCTGAATATTAATCTCCTCCACACGCAATTCCAGAATTTTCGCTTTCACTCGCGCAAACGGAGAAAAAAAGAACTACCCTAAAACCCGAATTCTAAGCACACCCCAAAAGAACGAATCCGGATATCGAAAAGAAAGTGCGTTCTGTCTGTTTTCCTTCGCGCTGGTGCCTGAGGAGAGGGGTTGAGATGTAGAGGAGAGAAAAGGGAAAGAAAAGAGAAAGAAAGGAAAGAGAGAGCAGGGAGGCGACAAATGAAGAGTACACGCACTAGAGATTACGGTCCTGCCTCACGAGGTTCTTGATTAATCGTACTCGTGTGCCATTGGTTATCGTGATTTAGTGCTCCCAGGGAGATTGGTGAGCTTGCCGATAGGTTTAAGGTGCGAAGTAATGAAGAGAAATAACTGAAAGAGAGAAAAAAATGCCTTTCATACATCAATCTGAATTTTTCATAAAGAACTTAAGGTATCTTTCAACGTCCCTCCCCCAAAAAATGTATACTAAATATTACTAAAAACTACCGTTTCTAGATCGTATCGGGCCTAAAATTGATAGATGAATTATTATAAGGCGCTCATTCTGAAACTTAAGTAGGTATAAATAGGTCTGCACATACACATAATTCCAGTGAACATAATTAAATTTTCATTATACTATGACTATCCCTTTTTAAAACTCTTACCCAATACAATGAACTGCATGGAATAGGAAATTATAATAAAATTGTCCTAGACGTGTTAAAAGATGTAAAGTAATACGAATGTTTATCATTAAAATGTTTATAAAATACACAGAAGATTATATATTAAATCTTCGATGTAATTAAATGCACAGATAGTACTATACAAAATATTGTTATTTAAGTTTAATTTAACTACATTTAAAGCTCGAGTAATAAGTTTGGCACAAAAAAAAAAAAAACTTTATTTCACTTGACTAAGAAAAAAATGGAATAAAATGTTTAATTTATTAAAGATCAAAGCAATTTTTATGCAGCCTGATGAAAAAACCTACTTATTAAAAAACTGTTTTGTACAGCTTTAAAAGGAGCCATATTTGACCTTTTCACTTTCCTATTTTACTTTTTTACCTTATTTTTTCATCCTTCCTATTTTTCGAAAACAACTTTTTCTACGTAATTATATTCACTCAACTTCCCTTCAACTGATTAGGTCCTATAATGAAGTTTGGTTTTAATACAGCTATCTCAGACCCCTCTTTATTTGAATTCATTAAGTGCTAAAAAGGACTAATTATATTTTAAAGAAAAGGACCTTTTAATATTCTTTATTAGGATTCGAATAAAAGTAGCAGCTTTGTTGTAAAAACACATAAAAGATTAATTCGAATTCGAATTCTGGCACGTGGTTTGAAAATAAAATAAAGAAAACCTCCTTATTTAAACAATTTTCTTCAGAGTGGTCTGTAGAAGATCAAATTACGAATTTTAAAGAAAATGTAATAAAAATTACCTGTCTCATAATATTATTTTAGCTTTATATTGATTCTTGAAATATCTTAGTAAAAGTTAAAAATTATTTAATTCTCTATATCCTAAAAATTAAATGCTTCCCATCACAATATATTACTTCAAACTTTAACTTACCAAAACATCCTTGAATTTCAACTCTTTTAGGCGAACAATTTTCAAAACCCAATATTATTTCTTTGGAATATTTTTAAAGTTTTTAAAAATACCCTGTTATATTTGTCAAGGCATCGTAGTTATAAAACTCTTCTTCTCTAACTACCACAACAGTTGTATATACCTCCGCTTCTCTTGAATATGTGAATATCCCCTAAAGCTAAAGGAACATCCTTTTCATTAAAAGATTAAACAAACCGTTTAATTTTGAAAGGTGGAAATGAAATTTACAAAAACATTAATCATGAAGAGCGGGGATGAAATTATTATGATTTCAATTATAACACCAACAAAGAGTTTAAATTTAGCGAAAGCATTTAATTAAGAATTTAGAGAATTGAATAAAGGAACCCAGAGGTACCTTTTAGTATAGTAAAGACTAATTAAATTTGATGACTAGGGTTTAGATTATATACTATTTTGCACTATTTTAATTTCTTATCTGCTTGGAATATAACTTCAGTTATCCTATCAAACATTGAGTTTGTTGATGAGATTTTTATACTTAAGAAATTTTCTTTTAAAAAAATTGTTAACAGTAGGTATAGTTTTGTATAGAAATAAATTATTTAAGGAAAATACTTCACCGATTCTTGTTTTCCTAAGTTGAAAGAGTGAATAATAACTGTTCAAATGCAAATACTCCTTAAGCTACCAAACAGTGGGTAGTTTCTAATTTTCAAATTACTATAAATTTAATGATAGTTAAAATGTATCAAACAAAATAATCAAGCTAGGTAGGATATATCAACTCGACCTTTTCAAAGCGGATGAAACAAGCGAAAGGCTCAACATATGAATACCCTTCTTCAATAAATAAAACATTTATTTAAGTTCTATCAAACCACCTTAAATTATGAAGATTCACCGATCTCAAAACATAATTTACGAAAAACATAAACTTGAAACTGTATAGAGTGACATATGAAGCATAAAGACATCTTAAGACCCTTATTAATTTTGAATACTCATCTTCTTTCTGTTTTATAAGAAAAGAAATTAAAACTGCAATCACTTCCTTTTATACAAGAGCTTAAAGTTTCGCTCGCTGGTTTAAAAGCATGAAAGTTATTCTAAAACAAACTTTGATGAATATGCATATTGAATAATTAAATTTCTTTAAAACTGTTTAATTAAAACTGGTGTTGCATTGCATAATGTTTTTATCAATATAAAGTTTATCATTAATTAGGTATTTAAATACAAAACAGTTCTTTCTCACACAAGACGTTATATAAGCTGTTTAGAAAGATAGTAGCGTTAGTCCAAAATTTGCGGTTGGAATGGGTTTAGTTTCTTTTTATATATCCTTTAGTATTGTGATAGACGCCTAGGTATAAAATTCAAAAGTTGTCCTAAAAGAGCAGCTTTAAAAATGCCTTCTCCATAGGAACAACACAGATACTACTGAAAAAAAAAACTTTAATTACTTAAAACTTAGTCGACTTACACCACAGTTATTCTGAGCAGCTCATACGATTAAAGCAGTAGGTTCACTCCATTTTTGCTATCAATCTTTTTCTAATTTTAAAATTAATATGCAAATGAATTTTTTTAGCAAAATAATTATGAAAACGTAATTCACTAGTTTAAATTTAAAAAGCAGAAAAGTTTCCTCAAATTTTTATTTAAGGAAAAGAGTGTTGTCTAAAGATACACTTTTTCTTCTAACTTTCAAAATCCATAATATTATTATTAGGAATATTATGATGAGGATACTTCAATATTTTAAGACCTTCGGAAGAAAGTAAAGGAGTGTTATGTCAGCCACACCCCGTTCAAAGTATTAAAGGGGCATTAATAATAGATCACGTCCATATAAGATGGGTTTTTCTATTATAACAGAATCATAGGCGCCGACTACATAGAGTTAGAGTGGGCTCGTAAAATAACTGTTGATATTATTTTCATTAATGTATTCAGGTTGTAATTTTTGTGTAAATGTTAAAATTGGTAAAAGTTACACGGAAGACAAATTTTGACCCCCCTCCCACCCAATAATTTCCACAAGTCGGCGCCTATGACAGAATTTGTTCTATTTTTAAAAAGTTATTGTAGTTAAATATATAGATAAACTTTTACACATTTCTTCATGGATATTTGTTTTGAAGAAATTTTCTATTAGATTGAGCATTTTTTCTTACATCGGAGACAAAGAGAACTCTCTTTAAAAATAGTAATATTAAAGTATGATTTCCTAATTCTACTTATCAAAAATAAGGAATCATTCAATATAAATATAGCCACTCATAATATATTCAATCAAAAGTAGTAATAGTAATTAGAAAGTACAACAGCTGAACTAGTGGACATTGTGCAAAAGTTTTTATTCTTTGAAATGGTGGTTGCTGATATTCAAATTGATGTTCTCCCTTTTAACTTCTTCTCAAACTTTAAAAATCCTTCTATTCTTAAAGGATTTGAAAATCGTACCCCTCAAAATTGTGGACATTTTTGACTGCTCAAAAAATAGTAAAAAGAAAACATCTTTCTTAACCTTTTTTTAAAATTTATTCCGTAAAAAAACGAAACACAAAGCATGTTCTAATATCTATTCCTTTTTAATTCATAGAGAATCCACAGCTTGAAACCATGTGAATTTTCCCGCCATTAGTTTAAAAGTGGAGCTCGAATGGAGTACGACAGATGTTCGTATTTTTAAAAAGATCTTTCTTGCCAGGCAGTTTGAAAAATCCCTTTTCCAAGCACTTTCTTTCCTCACGTCAGCTGGTCTGGCAGAAAACATTCTCAAATTTAGTTTTACGGAGAATGGATAATGATGTTTTTTTTATCTTTTGAAAGGATGAAATATGTGGGACAAGAATTGTTCATTTTTGTTTGTAGTGGAGGT
The DNA here is from genome assembly GCA_963680715.1 of Tetragnatha montana. NCBI lineage: Eukaryota > Metazoa > Arthropoda > Arachnida > Araneae > Tetragnathidae > Tetragnatha > Tetragnatha montana. The sequence continues at coordinate 36,727,044 of OY796685.1, forward strand.
CAGTTTTTGGCAAGGGAGAAGTATTTTTAACAATCGATTTCTTTTGAAATATTACTATGTAGCATTTCTAAATAAATCCCAATTGTAGCCCAAAAATCAGTAATTTTATTAAGTAAAAATTAAAAAGCAAATAAAGTAATATTGAGTTTGCATTGATTAAGATATTCAGTAATCGTCAATACAATATCAGTAATTATTATTATGCTATTAAAATGAATAAATTCCCTCATTTAGCAATTTGGATGTAAAAATCTCCAAAATTCTGGTTTATGGCCATACCAGTTTTTTTGTATTTGAGTTTGATAACCTTTATCCTTTTGTATTAAATTCGTCTTAAATAAATTCAAAAGGAATTGTATTAAACCGGTTCAATATAACTCCTTTTTAATATTACATGCAGGTCGGTTTTCATTATTCAAATAACCAAGCATTCAAAAGAAAAGCATGATTTTACTTTTTCAATAAAACTTTAACTTAGTCTTTCTGTACCTGTGGTGTTGATTAGGAGAAAGGAGGGTAAGAGTACGCACAAAAATTATTTTCTATAAAATGGAGAATTTAAAAGCTAGATCCTCAAAAATTTAGTGAAAGACTCACAAATCAACCTTCAATAAGAAAGGAATATCTTATCTTTAACGAAAATATGTTACTTTTAAGTGATACGGTTTTACTCCGATTATAACGATTAATTTATGATGAAAAATTTTCGATAAAAAATAAAACTCTAATACTAAAAACATATCGTTTACACCTCGCCAAAACCGCCCATCTAAATTTTCGAGGGGACATGCATTCTCTTTAGTATTTATTTTAGAATAAATAGAGGTATCTCTATATCCGATGGCAATATGATGACTATCTCTCACATGACTAAAATTATTAGTATTTTTAAAAGCAAAATACTATATTACTCAAATAATAATGATAATTAATAAATAATCATTAAAACTATGATCACCAATAATAATTACGATGCTATTTTTCTTTTCTGATCGCCGGACGATGATCCGTGTATGATGGAAGAACGCTGCCTGAATTTTAAAAAGTGACAAATAAAAATTTTCATCCGATTTTGAGTTTTTTCTTTGTAAATAATAATATTAATTTGTAATAATAATAATAATAACAATAATAATAATAATAATAATAATAATAATAATAATTTGTAAAAAATAATTTGTAAAATATAATTATCAATTTCAAACCCTGATTTCAACTGTTTTAGTTCAGCGAAATTACTTAAGTAATACATTTTACATCGAACATAAAATCTTCTTCTTAGGTAAATGTATTGCTAATTCACACTAAAATAAAATTACAAAATATGTTCATTTCAGCAGTAAAATAAATCCTAAATTTGAGCAAAAAAAATTTACAAGAAATTTAAACAATATTTTCAATTGATCATAATTCTTAAAAGATATAATTAATTCCTCTAAAGTTTAAATAATGTTTTTATTTTTATTTAAAATTAACATTTATTTAGTTTTTATTATGAGAAGTATTTTCACCATTACAAACAATTAAATTGCCCCAAAATAGGTAATTTAATATTGAAACGTCAGGTAAAATTTAAAACACAGTTTTCTATCCTTAGTAAAATACTTATATAGACCTATAGTCGTTACAAATATGAACAAATTTGTAAAAAGAAATACATTTATGCAAATAAATGTATTTTTTCTTTTAAATTATCAATTTTGTCATACTTTATTTAAAAAAAAAAGAACTAAGAACACTAAAACTTTAAACTGTAATAATTTAAAACCAAATTTTGCACTAATCAAAGGTAGAATTTTTAAAAATTTAAATTACCTATTTTGTTCTTTTATCTTAAATTATCTTATCCATAAATTATAATTTCCAATCCCATTTAAACACTTTTTTTAAACAAGAAATACTATTTATTATTCTAAAGTCGTGTTCTATGGCTGAACGTCTCATAAAATTACTAAAAAACTTTGTATTACAACTTACCCCTTTATTCATAAAAACGTAGGTAATTCAATTAAATGGTTTCTTCTAAGGCGAAGTGCCGAAGAAAATATTTTACAGAAGTTTCGGAAAAGGGAAAAAGAAAAAGCGGATAATCCTGCTCCCCTGCCTCACACGAAAATTTCGCAGCGCCATCTTTCTGCAACTTTTCAAGACTAAAAGCAAGTTTGAAATTAAGAGCAGTAATATTAACTAAGTGGGAAAAAAACACTGTTTTCTAATTTTTGCTTGATTCAAAGACTCTTATGAAAAGAAAAGAAAAGTTTTTTTTTCTCAAAGTCTAGTTTCCCGTATCGCTCTCATTTCTATAAGGAAGTAACTTTACTTTTATTTTTTTAATGACACCGGATTTTCCTACGCCATCGGCAAAATTAAAATAATAATAAAGAAATGGAATAGAAGTCGAAATCTCGAATGAGTTATAGTTGACACGTGTGAGAAATTATTTGATTAATTCCTGATGAGGTATTGTAAAGTAATTTTTCATTCATTCAAGGAAAGAAAAGTTTCTCGTACGGGGGGAGGGGGGCTTTTTTTATTTTCTCAGTTTTGGGGAAACCCAACTGGTGACGTAACATATTTCTCTGACCAATGGTAACGCTGGCTCCGCCGTCGATCTCACGTCTCACGAAACTTCTTGGAAGCCGAACTTCTAAATTCGTAACCATGACTCAGATAGCGTAAACAGTACGCGATCAGTTTTATTTACTTTAATATTTGTATCTTGACAAGGTTAGTGGGTTTTACGCTCATGTGTAAAACTTCAATGGTGATGTCCTTTCTGTAAAAATTATCTTCATTGGGTGAGTTAGAATTTGTTAAATGTTAAAAATCAGTATTGCGATGTTTACCTTATGTGTTTAATGTATTTTATAATAGATCTGCGAAATTAATGGTGAATTTCTGTATTTTTCTCAATGTTACTGTATTTTATCGCCCCCTGAATTATAAATGTGATTCAAATATTTTAAACTCTCTGTTAGTACAAGTATTTCCAAATGTTAGTATATAATTTGCTACAAGATCTACCATTCAACTCACATGTGCTTTTTCTATTGGATATTCAAAAATATTTGTTTACTGACCTATATTTTTAAATCATGTGAAATCTTGTTTGCTTCTAATAAGTTAGATACACTGAATATTTCCGAAAGTTACATGTGAATAACTAATGCTCTTTTGCCTATATTGTTGTCATGTCAAAAAGATGTCTTTATCAAATACAATTACAAATTCTGAGGATCAACAACAGGCATGGAGCCCAACAAGGTTAATTCAGAAAGAATGTAAAATTTTTAATTCTTTATCATGTGTTCATATTCATCAATTTTGATTCCTTGACAAATCATTTGAGCATTTTGGTGTAAAGGCATACAAACAACTATCACATGTGCTCTCTGTCATTTTACACACAAAATTGATTATTTGGACTTGCGTATTATCCCATTGACCGGCAGTTATATTCAGCAGCACAGCTATAAAATAGTCAACAAATTCAGCAGCATAGTCGATGGGGTAATACGTAAGAACCCTATATTTTAATATTGTCTTGATTTTATGAATGGTATATGTATAATCCATGTTTAACTGTGGCGTATATAAGGGGGGGGCCGACGGGGCCCTGGCCCCTGCCGAAATTCTGACTAGGTGTACTAAAATGGGTTAAAACCCTGTTTTTTATGGTCAAATTTCCAAAAATTTTCTGGGGGAGGACCCCCAGACCCCACCTTTTGTGCTTGGAACTCTATTATTCACAATTTTTCAATATTCACTTCATCAAGATGCAAATCATGCCTGGGAAATATTAAAAAACTACATTGAATCTATTAAATATGCATGGGGGGGCTTAGGAGTATTTTTGGGTCCTTTCCCCCAGTGCGAAATTCTAGCTTTCGGCTTTTTAAAATCTAATTTTTTTAGGATAGTTTGGGCCCCTCCCGAAATAAATTTCTATATATGCCACTGATGTTTAACAATTATATATGACTAGGATTTTAGATATTTCCTACTCTTAACAAAAAAGCTGCATTTCTTGCGTATTATCCTGTTGACTATTAGTTTCAGCAGCACAGTTATTCATTTTTGTTTTAAATGGCATGGTCGACAGGATAATACGGCAGGAATAGATGGATGTGCTACATCTCTGTATGCTCATAATGATTAGTAATGAATCTTTTCATTATGGGTTTTGAAAAAGTAACTAGCTTGCTTTGATACTAAAATATTAATAATAATAATTTATAAGAGCTTCCTATATTTTGACTACTGAACTTATTAACATAAAGTTTATGATATAGGAGAATATTCGAATATTCTTACTTCACAACCTTAAAGTTTTTATCATTGCCTAATCTATGAATGGCCAACCTGCTGCACGCTTGCCACTGTGTGGCACAATGGAGTTGTAAAAGTGGCACGAGAAGACATTAAACATTTGGAAAAATAATAATGAAAAATAAATAATGTAATTGAATTTTGAAAATTTCTATCTACTAGCAATTTTTTTCATTTACAACAATTGACTGTCAGATAGTGTAGTAGGTTTGGATCAACATAATATGTTAGTGAACAGAGGTTATTTCTAAATTATCTAATATGCACATAAATCACCTAATTTTGTTATGCTTAAATAAGTAATCATAATACAGATTACCTGGTAAAAAAACTGGTAACAGGATATATATTAAACTGTAACTGACTTAAAACTGATTACAACTTCAAAAGCCTCATTAAGCGATATTTAAAATTTTAAGTTTTCTCTATTCTTCTTATTTTTATTTTATTCTTAATTTTAGTCATAATAAAACTTTAATTTAAGATTTTGCTTTTATACTGCTACTACTTTTTTAATTTCTACTGCTAAGACTTACATGAAAAAAACATATGTAATTTTCGGTATATCCTGAAAGTTTAGAAGTAGTGCTCAGTAGTATTTTATTTTTTCCCAAATGGTGGCACTCTTAACCTAAAAGGTTGGCCACTCCTGGTCTAATCAAACAGTCATTAGAAGGTTGTAAAATGTCTTTAAAATTAAATGAAGCTAGTTTTTGAATGATAAGTTAAAGACTGTTGAATAGTGTAAAAGGGCTTTAGGTAAAGCTGTGCTCTCTAAAATGATTATTGAAACTGGTCTGCTTTACTTGTGTGTGAATGAAGTCTTGTTACTTGTGAGAAAGGATCCCCAGCTATATATCACAGTGCTGACAATAATGAGATTGGAAAGGGGCACTGTCCCATGAAATATCTTAACCCTTCCCCCAAAATAACTAGGCCGTACCCACAAAACAGGAGGTTTTTTACCCATTTAAAAATGGAAAATAAAGGTGTCTCCCCAAAATATTTGTCCAACTATACGTATATGGCAATGATACTAATTTGATTTGAACTCATACACAATCTGCAATCCAAAGATCCTGCCAGCTCTAAATATTTCTCTTTTGCCTTTTTTGATGAAAGACATTAGATAACTTTATACATGCAAAGAAAATTTAATTTGTGATGATTAATAGGTAGTGACTTTAAATCGGAAAAAATATATGTTTAATTAAAAGGGTTGGAAAAATATTTTGCCACAGAGGATAAAACCCCTAGTAAAAACTGGTAAAAACTGTTCTTTTGACCCATACATGCATATTTTCTTTATTTTACCTGTTTTATATTAACAAATACAGAACTGCATTAGCATGATCAAACTTTATATCCTCATTCCTCATATTCTTTTTGAAAAAAAATTGTAAGTCTAAATTTTTCTGTGCAATACATTACAAATACCTACAGAATTGGTAATGTTTTTTTCAGAGGTGGAAAAACATGTTAAAACATATTTTTGACCTATTAATTTACTTTTCACTTTTTTCCCAACTTATATTAACAATCACAGAAGTATTACACTAAAGTTCATAAAAAAATACTACATTACATAATTACCTAATTTTACTGCAAAACAGTTGAGACAAGTTTTTGCCACAGGTGTGGTGTTTTTTTTTCCAAGTTTTTTTTCTTGCAAAATTATTTTCAGCACATTAATTTACTTACCAATATTATGTGTAACAATAAGTTAAGAATCTCAGAGTAGCACTTGAAGGCATTGAGTTGATAACATAATATCCTTAAATGCCTTAAATTATAACCTCAACGTAACTACTAATTAAATAATAAATTTCATCATTAAAAATCAGTCCATCTTTATATTCCTATAAAAAAAGTTCATAGCATTTAGTTAACTAAATTTGATTTTTACCAGTTTTGACATTGTCCTGGCTAGTTTTTGCAAATGCCCAAACCTATAGTAGAACCTCTTTACAACAACGAACCCCCCCCCCCGATATAACGACCCCTACGTTACAACGACCAGAGAAAAGTACGGATTGATTTATCATAGTGATAATTTTATTCCCGTTTCGTTATAACGACCGTAAATTGTTGTTCCCATTCGGGGTTGCTCTACCGAGGTTCTACTGTAATAACATAAAAGCACAATGTCTTGAATACTTATTAATTTTCTGCTGGATTTGTGATAGAAATAAAACCTGTTTCATACACATTTGGTCATTATTTTGAATTTAATCTATTCTATTGGAATAACCCTTAGTGGTGAGGAAAATGTAATACATACAAGAAATATACCATTTTGAGGTTGTGGTTAAAAAACCTTGACCTATTGTTTGCTTATTATAGAAACTTCTTTTGCCAATTCTATAATTTCTAGTTATATGATTTTTTAGGGACAGGAGTTGATCCAGGGAGGGCATGGTTCACTTGCCCCCGAATGAGAAAAATGCTCTAAAATTACTTCTGTAGATAATTTCTTGAAAAATCATGCTTTTGAAGCTGTGAAATACTTCAGTTTGTAGGGTAGCTTTATAGCTATAAAAGTACATTAACCTTCAAAAGTTTCTTATATTTTACTGTGAAAGATGTTATAAAAACCCTGGTGAAGTAGGACTTGTCGATGTAATTTTCATAATTTAGATCTGTGATCTGTTTGGTTTTGACTGATGTATTTTTTAAAGTTTGGGGAATAGGTCGTTTTGGTCGATTTTTTAAATGTGGATGGATGTGTTTTTCGACCAAGATGTGTCGATTTATTATTTCTTTACAAGAGAACAAAAATTTGGTAAAATGTGTTAATAAAGGGGGCATAAGCAGTAGGGAATCTAGGATTTATGTCTGAGGAGGTGTGTGTTGAGGGTTCCAAAAAGTTTGTATCCCCATAACTTTTCATGTTTTAAAAGGGTAAATATATATATTTTTTCAATTATCATCACAAATTTCTCATTATCACCCTTTTTCACGAAAATTAGCAGATTCAGTTTAAAATAGTGAAGGGATTTTTAATAAATCAAGATATTGGTTGAAGTTGTGGGTACTAAGGCATCTCAAGCAAGTCTAGATCACATTGCAGTAGGTATTTCTTGCGTGTAACAAAATTTTTTTAACTTTCAAATATTTAATTGAAGTGAAAGGAATTCAGATGAATTTTAATTTAAAGAAATTCGTACAACGGGATCGAGTGTTACTTGGAAGTTCATTGATGTTTTTTGGTAAATATTTAACCATGTTATCGATTTTATCTCACAAAAATTATCCTATGGATGAATGGGTTGGTCATGCTGTGAAACCCGTTATTAATAATACCGTATTTCACATCAGGGGTGTAGTCCCAGGCGACTGTTGTCTCCTAGGCTGCTAGGCGCCTCTGTTACCTTAGAGGCCGGCACGCTATCCGCTTTGGTACCGCTGAATCACGTATCCCACCTCATTGATTTCTGTCGGGCGGACCGTACGTTTGGCGCCAAATCTACTGGTCAGCGATTAAGTTTTTTTTATGCTGGACTCTCACTGAATGGTTTGCATGAATCATCGTAAAATGATGAGTAGCTGGTGGTGAGAGAAAGTTGTTTTTTTCGTTCGAGTCAGCTGGTCGAAGAGGTCTCTTTATTTTTCCGTCTTTGAATTTCGATGTCTTTTTGCTTTTAGAAGAAAAATGATTATTGGGTTCCTCTAAATTTGGAGTTTAAAAGGTGAGATTTGAGTGGTACTTTTTTTGTCTTCGGATAATTTAGGAGAATCTGTGTAATGTACCAATTCGTGAGAGTTTTTTTCATTACCATTAAACGAATTTCAGGATGCGAAATTTAATTTTCGAATTTCATTTTATAGATGGGAGCTCATCTTTCACTTACTTAACTTAATTAGATACTTTAATGTGTGCCTTTCTATTGAGTTCTTTCTTTGCTCTTTCAGTTTCATTGTCCTTTCAGTTTAGTGGTTATAGGCAAACGTTTTTATAAACTTACTAATTTAGATTAACAAAGTAATTTTCTGTTGATTTCTGATCCTATGTATGTTTGTCTATAACAGCGTGCTCCTTCGCATCCGATTCCTTTCCTACCTTCTACCTCTGAATCTTTAACAATGCTGTTTTCCTTCCTTACTGACTCACTAACCATCTCTGATGTAGGTGAGTTATCTCTTTAAATAAGCTTGAATCTTGGCTGTTGTGATTACTTATCGATTTTCCTTGTCAGTTATGTTTGGATAAGGTTACCAGAATATATATAAATGGAAAACCATCTTGGTCATGTCATGAACCAATGTAAAGCTCTAAGTTGCAAGCATGTGCCCTAAGAGCTTAGTTATGTATTGGAAATGTGATTTTTTTTGTATTTTTTGGTAGTGTTTTATGTTTTTTATGGTAGATCACCAGAAAATAATTGACTACGTTTGTGGATTAGATACAAGTTAGTCAGTAACTACCTCTGAAATATGGGTCTCTGGTAACCTTATACAAAAATTGTTTCGTGTTATCGTAAATATGATTTAGAATGAATCTCCTTATTTTAACTAACAAACAAACCCTGTATACTTTTTTCCTCAAACCTCTATCTTTTCTTCTCTTTATTTTATCTTCAATTTCAATTCAACACCAGTTATATCATCTCAAATGTGATTAGTTATTTCATTTACTTCTTTAAAATAAGTTGCAATACATATGATTCCTAAAAGAAGAGGCTTATAACCTAACCTTTATGGGCGAACGGCGTTCTCGGAAAATATCGTTCCTTTGCAAAAAAAAAAAATCTTTAAAAGATTTTTTACAGTTACAGTGTTTCAAAATAGGCAATTTTTATAATTACTTTAATGCTCTAGCTCTAGCTCCCCCTCAAAACTTACGGCGCGCCCGATGAGCCAATGGGGCCACGCGAGAACCGAAACCAGTTTGAAAAGTTTGGTGGATAAAACAAGCATGGAGGATTTTAAAAATATCCCCAGATCACACCTTTTGATTATCAATTCTAAAGTTTCTAGTTAAAATCGAGAATTCTATTAAGCTAGTGAGTGCAGGTTATGAAAAATTATTTTTAAAAGTAGAAAAGGTGTCATTTTTTAGATGATCTAACAATATTGGACTGTAAAAAATCTGCAGATAAAATAATGAACTGAACTCCAGCTTTCCCCTTTATACAGATAAATTATTTTCTTATGCATGAAAGGTTTTCTAAAAAAAGAGAAATTGTAATATTTTCCCCTGGATTGTGCTAACATTTAGTGCATTTAATAAGGTTTGGTAAGTTTCAAAAATTAAGCACAACTCTTGCAAAAAAAAATTTTTTTTAAAGAAAAAATTTAATTAAGCTGTTAGTTCTGATATTTCCTGATGACCTTTTTAATTTCAGGAAAATTAAATTAAATTTAATTGTTTGTGTATTAGAAGCTGATAGGTATGATAAAAAATAACCTAATCAATAAAATCATAAATTTATTGAAATGTTAATTTCTGAAAATTAGGCTGGTTCCCCCTCTGGAAAGAATTTGTATCACACCCAGCAATTAATCTATTTTTATTTTAAGACTGATGGTTCTATAAACTAATGTAATGTCATAATCATAAAAGGTGTAGTCTCAAAATCCTGGAACTTTGCAAAAATTAAAAAATGGATTATTCTATTAGGGTTCTAAATTTTTTAAACCTCTTATTTCTTATCTTAAGTCGCCAAATAATTAGTTGACATTCAATCCATCATGCAATTTTGAATGATCTTTTGCATCTTAATTCTGTTCTTTTGGCTTTTGTTTTTGTTTTAAACCAACTGTTTTCATTCATTTACAGATGAAGTGATCCAGTCTCATTTAATGGATCCAGCTACCCAGCCCACCATGCCCAGCATTCCCGTTTTGCATTACACAAGCAAGCCCTATGTTCGAATTGTAGAACAGCCTGCACCTCGCAGTCTGCGGTTTCGGTATGAGTGTGAAATTGAGGGAAGATCTGCTGGGAGTATTGTGGGTGTGAATAACACTGCAGAAAATAGAACTTATCCAACAATACAGGTATATCACCTTTTGCTGTGAATAAAAGGATATAGTAGTTGTGTATGTATAGTATGTTAATTTTATGTTTTATCATAATCTAAGTATTTTAAATTGCATATTTCTTGTGTCATACGCTATTCAACACCCAACTGCTACTTCAAGTACAAAATCCAAAATGTAATTAGTGCAACCATACAAAAATTAACAATATTTAAATTCACAATTTAAATCTATCAAATTACATTTTTTTTTTCAAATGTATTCCATTAGGAAGAAAAAGCAAACAAAGAATTTCATACTAACTACAATTTTAATAACCCGTTTTCTGTTGTTAACCTGCTGTTAACTTCATTATTTTATTTTTACAAGATTAACAAATTAAAAGGTTTAATTGGAGTTTAGTTATAATATTGTCTTAAAATAAAACTCTAGCTGTTTTTTACAAATAACTACTAGTACTTTTAACATAGAAGGCAGAAAAAGCACAAATTCAATTATTTTGACTCAATATTTTAATGACTTTTACTACAGCTTGTGAAAAGCCCTTTTACAAACCCATCCTGGGTTTTTAATGTATAAAAGTTGCTTGCAAAAAATATTATCACATCACATGGGATTTGATAGGTTAATTTGAATTATCCACAACTAATTTACAGCAATATTTCTGAAATTGTATACATTTTTTCAGGTAATGAACCATCAAGGCCCTTATGCTGTAGTTGTTTCATGTGTATCTAAAGATGGGCCACCCTACAGACCACATCCTCATAACCTTGTTGGAAGAGAAGGTTGCAAAAGGGGTGTATGTACCCTGTTAGTCAATAATGCTGACATGACATGCAGGTAGTTTTCTTTTTTAAAACTGTATGCACTAGGTTTTTTTTTTGTTCGTTCTGTCTTATTAAAACCCATTCCTTATTGCAGTTTTACCAGTTTGGGAATCCAGTGTGTAAAGAAGAGAGATATAGAAAAATCACTTAAGGTTCGTGAGAATCACAAGTTGGATCCTTTTGGAAGTAAGTATTTAGAGCAGGGGGGTTGCCAACCTTTATGGGAAGAGTGTCACTATTTAAGAAAGGGTAATTTCATGTGTGACACACTAAAATGAGCTAAATTTGAATAGTAAATTCATAACTGAAAGATTATTATTCGATTAAATTAGATATTATTGTTCGATTAGATTAAATTAGATTGGTTTTCCTTTTGTTGAAGATGGGTTTATATGTACAAGATACTAAATTTTTCATTTATTATATTATATGATAGATTTTCTATTTTTGGCAAAATCCAAGTTGTGACTCACACTACAGGGAAGGGTACACTGTGGCATACGCACCCCAGGTTGGCCATAGAGTTAATTTTGAAAATGCACTTTAATTTTTTCATTTGAGTTTTCTTTGTTCTTAACAAAAGTTTATTAGTTTAAAATAATATGCAAAAAAAAAAAATATCTTGATAGTAAAAGTATAAAGTAGCTTAACTCTTAAATATTTTTTTGCCAGAATCATAAATGAAATTAAATAATTTAGTGCTAAAATATAATAATTGTATTAATATTAATTGCAGTCTTTACTTTTTAGCTGGATTTAATCATCCCAACAACATTGACCTGAATGTCTTAAGATTGTGTTTTCAAGTTTTTATCAGAGGACCTGATAATGCATTTTCTCTACCTCTGCAGCCAGTGGTCTCAGAAACTATTTTTGATAAAAGTAAGGTGTGATGTTTTAAGGAAACACTGAATGTGTGTATTCTAAATGAAAAAACAAAATACTTTGTGCTGCTATGTACTATTTTACCATGTATCTTTTGTGAATTTCTAGAGGCTATGTCAGATCTCACAATTATGAAGCTGAGCCATTACTCTGCACCTGTCACTGGTGGAACTGAGGTTATATTGCTGTGTGATAGGGTTGCGAAAGGTACTTATTAAACACTTCTTTTAAGTATAGTATATTATTCTCTATAATTCGTATTTATGTTTTGGACATTTAGGGTCCAATAAAAGTGTATAGTTTTAATGAAGTAGATAGTAATTCACTAGTTTTTACTTTTTAAAATAAACTGGAATTTGAATAAGAAAATGTTATATATACAAGCTGTCTAGCCTCATATCATTTGCAGAAATTTTAAACTCCCTAACATTGATAAAAATACTATCAACACAACTTCAACACTTTGGAATCACAAAAATACCTACATCTGTTTAGTTTATCCATTTAATTTGCTGTGACACAATATGGCCTTGCTCTATTGAACAATTTAACTGGTCAACAGAAGTAAACTAAGCATGACATTCAGAGATAAACTCAAATATACTGTTCCTAAATCCCATAAATTATGTCAGGTCAAGAACCTTACACTAATATTACACTAAATGCAAAAAAAAAAGTTTTTTGGACAAGCTAAATATACATTTTAGAATAAAATTCTTAACAAATTTTTAATTTACCTATTTTTTAGAAGATATACAAGTTTGGTTCTATGAAGAGCAGGGCTCTAGAATTCTGTGGGAAAGTCAGGCCGAATTTCAGCCCAGTGACGTTCACAAGCAAGTGGCAATATCTTTCAGAACACCCCGTTATCCAAATGAGAATGTTACTCAGCCAGTTCCTGTATTTATTGAGCTGCGGAAACCGAGTGAAAACAAGAGGGGAGAGCCCAGGCCGTTTCAGTTCCTACCTATGGAGAGAGGTAAGCTTTACTGAATGAATAAGTGTGATAATAATTCCTTTAAAAAATGTTTTTTCAAAAGTAACACCAATTGAAAGAGTTTTGATGATAATGATGATCCATAACATAAAGCAAAGGTCCTTACAGATGTAACTATTGATTTCATATTTAGTTCTTAATGGTTATAGATTTAGGAACATTAATCAAACCTATAAATATTATTACAATAAAATTCTTGAATGTTATTCTATTTATTTTTTAAGGATTAATTCTTTGGGAAATTAATAACACAGTAAAATAATTGAGATTTGTATCCCTAACTGTGTAGTGTTCATAGCAAACAAATAAAAAAAATTATCTTCCTTCCTAGTCTAAAATATGTCTTAAACTTGTTACATGACTCAATTTTAACTGAAATACAGCATTACTATATTCATAGATGCTATGTTACTCTATTCGAGTCAAGTGTGTAGAAAAATGAAAATGTTGGCATTATAAGCTATTTATTATAACCCATTTAATATTTTGTCAAAAAAAATTTTTGGGTGGCGTCCTTTTTTTTCTATAATACTGTAGAACCTCTTTACAATGATAGGAACCCCTGTGTTACAGTGACCAGTAAGAAAAGTAGGGATTGTTATATCATAATGATAAGTTTATTTGTTATAACATCCTTTTGTTAAAACAACCAGATATTTTTGGTCCCAGAAAGGGTGGCTCTAACAAGGTTCTACTGTATTTCCCAAGATATCAGTGTCCCATATCCTTTATAGTAACTTCAGAGTAAATCAAAACAAGTTTAAAGAGGTATCTCATCACTTAGAAGTTTCTCAAGCTAAAGAAATTTGTCATAATTACTTTGAATCTTGTTATAGCTAATAATAAAAGAATAGTTCATAAAAAAACTTAAATGTACATAAGTGCTGCTGCTGCTGCTAGTGTGTTGTTTCAAAGAATGGCTCCTGGCTTTTTTACCCCTTTGTGTTTTTTGTTGTTGTAATGTTAATTCATGACTTGTTTGTTCATGAAATTTATTTTAATCCAAAATGTAGATCCTGAAGGTTTAGCTCGCAAAAAGCTAAAAGTGGAAGAAAGAATTGATCTTGAAAGATATTTCCAAGGGAATGTTCTTCCTGAAGGATCCATCCCTCAAAGTAAATGCCTTACCATTCATAAAAAATTTTTAATACAAAAACTATATATTTATTCCTAAAAAAAAAAACAAATTAATTTCTAGAACTTCAAATATCTGTTGGTGTTCCAAGACTTTCAAGACAAACTGGACAGCAAGGTGTAAAGCTTGAACCATCTGTTGGTGAGTTATTTCCTTTAAACTAATTTTATTGAGTTCAGAAATTTTACTTGTCACACACATCTTGTATAATGTCCTAACCTAATCTGCTTCACTCCAAATCCATATCTACAATATTCTGATTGTTTGTAAAATAGTGGAACCATTTACATGAGAATTATATTTGTTCCAAAACCTTTCTCTTATCTTAAAATCTTTGTGAATACAAGTCTATAATACATGATTTGAAAAAGTTTTCTTAATTGTACTTAAGTTTTCCTAAAAAAATTTTATACACTTTTCCAAAAGTATGTACCTTTGCATTTTCCGCAACAATGAGTTTTACAAGAAATTTGGAAAAAAGTAAGGGGAATACATATGGGTTAAAAACTTAGGTTATTTATTTTATAAAATAAATATCTGTATGCATGTATGGTTGAATATCTCTCTGCTAGGTTGTCATGTAGCAATTTATAAAGAAAAGAAAAAAAATTATTTTAAATTAGCCACCGTTGGTTAACACAAAAGCTTTCCATTGGCTGAACAGCATAACTTAAGCTCCTTAACTGGTTACCTTTTAGAGTAAAAGGATTTTCAGAAATTTATCCCTCTGGTTGATTTCACATGTAGCAAGCTCCCTCACTAATACCTCCAATTCATGTTTTCAGTCCTTGGAGGTGTGTGCGTAGAAAACCCTTACCAACAAGCCTCTACTTCATTTGGAACAACAGAGTTCTCCAGAACTGCACTGCTGTCCTCCATTCCAGTGGGCGTTCCCTCCACATCGCCCCACCTCACCCCTGCCCACTCCCCAAACCTGGCCGCCTCCCCTGGAGCTCACAGCCAATCATCTACGACCCCTCCTCCAGGAATGAGTGCAATCCCCTCCCCCATCATGCACCAGATGATGCAACAGCAAGCCACGGACTCCCCCCAGAATGTCGATTGCGGCGACAACTTAATGAATGCATCTGCTGCCGAAGACGCTATTGTAGAGAAATTTGACAGTTTGGGGCTCGACATGGACATGCAAAATTTGTCAGCGAGTCTCTTCGACAGTGCTCCAAGTATTACAGACTCCACTTACCGCGATGTTGCGGACAACGTAAACCAACATTGAGTTGTGGTTAATTTATTTTGGATAAGTTTATGAAAGCATTTATTTTAGGATTTTTTTTTTCATTTGATTGCATTCCATTCCATCGTTACTCACTGTAGCAATAGTTTTCTTATTCTTTTTATAAAGTCTACAAAAGGAAATGGCTATGATGAGTGTTTTGAAGTTTCCATTTTAACTTAAGACTGTGCCTTACACAAAGTGTATAAGCTTTTATAAACCTAATTGTGTATTTTTTAAGTAATTAATTCAGCAAGAAAATTTATACTTTATTTTAAATATTTAATACTTTGCAATGATTCAATCATCCTTATGTGCCAAATATAAATTTAAATTTGTACTGGCAAAAATTATCATCATAGCAATTGGTTATGAAACTTGATTTATGTTTTGAACATAAAAAACACATTTATTAAAAACTTGTAAATTATGTGGTTTTTAAACACAATTTTTTTAAGGTTTTCTTTGAACACTCTCTCATTATGATATTACAACATATGTATGTCTTCATCATTTTGCCCAGTTAATTTAATGTCAAATCTTTCCGATAAATCCGAGATATTGTATTATTCTTTCGCAATTAAATAAGAAAACGGTTTTGAAATATTGAAAGATATAATGCTGGATTTTTTTTCAGCTATAAATAAATCTGTTTAAATGCTTCTAGATCTGAAATGTAAATATTTTTTAAAGTTTTCGCTTGAAACAATTTTGTATATATATATTTTTTTTACTTTAATCAAAATTTCTTATGAACATATATAGCATCTTCTTTGCATCTGGTGTTTCATCTCTCTCTAATCTAAGCTTAGACTAAGTAATATTTAATCATTTATCTTGGAACACTGTAAAAATCTATCATTTGCAATATTTGTCTCTTTTTTTTTCTTTGTTATCAAAAAAGATTTCTGTATAAAAAGTTATGCTAAATGTTGTAAAAAAATGCTTTTTATTTTGTAATCTGAAATTTTGTGGAATTTTGGCAGCTAATTTGAATATGTGTTGGCTTAGTAGATTTTTCTTTTTCTATTAGATGAGTTTTATAGTTGTACAGTAAAATCTCATTTTCCATGACTGGATAATTTGGAACAATTCTTTAAAATGCCATTACTAATTCTTTGTTAAAAAATTATGTGAAAAGTTATGTTTATATTTTTTTTATATCTTTTAAGCAGTTCTATGTACTTTTGTTAAAAAATTTAGTTTTTATCAAACTAAACAGTAAATCTAAATATCCAAATATTTGTTTTGCTTATTATCTGCATTATCAATTTCCTGATTGCCTTTGGCCCCTGTTAGTTCAGGTAAAAACAGTTGTGTTTTATTTACACGATTACTCCAAAGATGAAGTTTAGAATACAAAATATGGTTTAAAATGGTTTAGCTCTAATGTCAATTTGTTAATTACATTTTTAAGGTTGAAATATATTTTGCATAAAATGTGTTTATTTACGTCCTAAAGTTCGGTTGTATACAAAATGCTTTTGTATTTTAATATTATAATCAATTGCATAATGTGTTAGGTTTTAAGTTAAAGATTTTGTTTAAATTTTATTTTTAAGTACATTTTCCTGTTTACATTCCTGTAGTACATATTTCTTAGATATAATTTTTTTTAACTAATTAATGTCAAAAAGTATATGAAGTGTTATTGTAAAGCTAAGATTGATTTATGAGATGTTGATTTGAAAGAATAAATTTAATGTGAAGTCTGGTTGTGTGATACTGTTAGATATTGGACAATGAACTCAAAGAATGTTGAAAGGATTCCTGTTAAGGTGAAATAAATAGCTGAAAGTTGATGGATTCAAGCTGTGTTTTATTTTTAGGCTATTGGAATGTTATTGTTTATATATTTTAATGAAAAGGTAATTTAAAACCTGAATGATCTTTTTAAATGTATAGTATGGTTTTGATACACATTATTAGCTGTTGTGAATTGATGGTACCCTTTTATAATCAGAATATTTCACTGGGTATGAAACAGAACAAATCAAATGTCTTGCTCATTCTAATGTTGAAAAATGCATTAACTTATTAGTATAATTTAGTAATTGATAATATAATATTAGAAGTATAATTTAATCAAATGAAAAAGGAGCACTATTAAAACCTTAACTAATTGAGAAAAATGTCTTATTTTTCACAAAAATGTCCTAGGGAAACAAACCCTTGTATGCTAATATAAGTGAATGTGTGTAGTTAACTTAAATTACTAATTATAAGGGGAATAAAACTTTTGAAGACTGTTTTTCAATTTGTGATACTGTTTTCTTGCTTAAAAATGTGATTGATCAAACAGAATGTTTGAAGTTTGATTTCAAATGTGGAATATTATTCTTCAAAATTTTTATTGTTAGTTTAGCCATTTTTATGCAAGAATATTGTGTACATATTTATTATTTAAACAATGAAATCTTTGTAATCAAGTTTAATTCTAAGAAGGTACTGTTAAGGATTTTTTAAAAATTTCTTTGTAGACCTGTTTGTATGTTGTAATATTGTTTTCTTTGTTGTTTTTACGTTCACACATTGTACCTATTTTAAATTTTATGTTTACTGTCCCTTTCTATCATAGTTGTTTCTTATCTTTAGTTAAGTTTTTTCCAAACTGACACAATTTTGCATGAACAGCCCAAGTGCAGAAAGTAAGCTGATTTGGTTTCTTTGTTTTAAGTATGGTAGAAACTGTTAATGTTGGTGGAAATTACGCTTTTTCCACTATACATGGGTCATAGACGAGCTTAGAAAGTAACTTTAGAAGGCTGGCTCAAGAGTATTTTAAGGCACACTTTCCCTGATTGCTCTAGAACAGTCCTGCCAGACCTCTTTTCTAGGTCCAATAAGTCATGAATGAGTGTAAAAATTAAGTGTCTGTAAGGAAACATCATCAAAAATGTGAATTTTTAAAAAATCTTTATGAATATCCATATGAATTCACACATGAAAAAATGTTAAAACTATTTTGTTCACCTATTACAAATGAAAAAGAATTTACAAAAATTTTGAAAGTATTAGAAATTTTAAAGTTATGATGCAAACATTTAATGGTATCTTTTGAGCTTGCAAATTATATGGTCACTTTTCCCTCATTTGTTGACAGTCTTACTTTTTTTATGAGGAACTATCTAGAATGATTAAATATATCTATTAAAAATTATTTTTAGATATTTAAATAATGAGTTAATAATCATTTATAAATACACTACTTATTGATCATTGGTGGTGCCAGTTTTATTCTCAATAAAGTTGAAGGCATTTTTAGTGAATCATGTTTGGGTAAAAAAAATGCTTTGTAGAATAATGTAAAGCAGTGTCCTTTAATTCTTGATTTATATTCAGATAACTTCAAAAATTTAATGCCTAATGTTTACAATTATAAAACTAATGTTTATTCTGTAATAATAAAATTAAACTGATCTGATAGTATGATTTTGAAATGAACTAGTACAACTTAACATTAAAAAAATGCATTCATACTAAGGTAATTATTGACAGAAATAATGTTTCATAAAATATCTATAGTAAATTATAGACATAATTTTATTTATTCTAATTTTTTGTATTAACTTATTCACCAGTTCTTAAACTTAATGATGGATAAGGTATTTAAGAAGATTTTACATATTTTCTTCATTGGCAATATTTTATAAGAAGTATTTTAGCCCACTGTTATTTATGTATGATGTTCATTCTGTCTTAAATACATGTAGCGTAACTAATGCTTTGGTATGTGATTTTACAACTATCATTCCGTCTTTGAAAAATGTTTTTGAATTAGTTTTACATTAAATTTTTGCTATGTAATATTTTGTATTGATTTTTCTGATAATAAACTATCAGTAATCTTTTTCATATTTGTCATTATTTTGTGTTCTTGTAAGCATTCTAAAAATGTGCTGGTGTAGTAAGAAAAAAAATGATGGAAATGGAATATTGACTTGAAAGGTATTTTTCTGCCTCTGCCATACATTCAATCTAAAAAAGGGTGTCCCAAAATTAACGCAAGATTTGAATTTGCCGCCCTGGAAAAAAAACTATTTGGCAGCTTAGGGTTAGTAAAAATGGAGCGATACAAAATATAAATTATTATTATAATGTTAAATTATTAAAAACTGTTTTCTATTTAATTTAAATCTTGCGTTAATTTTGGGACACCCTTTAGAACCTGTTCATGGTTTCTACAGTTGTCACCATAAGCATATTAGCGATATGGTTGTACAGTACATGGTATGCACTCTCAACTAGAGCAGCCAATTTAATAATGATAAATGCAACACTTTTAAATAAGCATTATTCTAGTGTTTTGAACACTTCATTCAATTTATCTTTGAAATAATGGTTTTATTTTGTAAGAACAAGTACAAACTACCAGCTGAAATAAAGCGAGAATATACAATTGGAACACAAGAACTTAAATATATATAAAAAAAAAATTTATTGAATCACATGTTTATAGTTCAATAAAATACACACAAATTTAAGAAGTGCTTGCTCTAACAGATTGAATATCATGCCAAAGAGATTTTTGAGATCATGTTATATGGTAGTCTTCATTATCCAAGTTAATGTGTTGACTAAGGTTAAGATGAAAATCTTAAAATAAATTTAAAATGTACTATATTTTAACTAATACAAATGTTATATACAGAGATATAATACACCTCATACAATTCATATTGTTATAATTCTTTATGTAAAAAAATGTCTTATAGGAACATTTATTTTTATATTACTTAAGTGTTTTTCTGCAGCATTTTCTCCATTTTTTATTAATTTTTGTTGTTGCGTAAAAACCCGTCGATGGTCAGTTTCAGCTGCACAGTTAACGAGATAATACGGAAGTATCTTAATTTTTGCCATGAAAAATTCCCTTAATTAAAATTCATAGCAAGTTTTAATGCATTCTCGACATAATATGCATTTTTTTTTTCGTTCCAATGTATTGCAAGACTAATTCAATGACAAAAATCATAAATATAAGATCCATAATGACTTAATATAAAGACAGGGCATGAAATTTCAGCTTGTTTTTTAATATATTTCTCCTCGAATATTATATTGTGAGAGATTTGCACCATTAAAAGACTTGATCATGCTGGGTTTTTTAATGAGAGTAAGTTTACCCAATTTTTTAAAAAACCCACTTAGGGCTGGGTTTTATTAAAACACCCTCCCAGGTTTATTTGGGTCTGGGGGGGGGGTGAAACCCTTGATACAATCCCCTAATTGTTATGGTTTTTTTTGGCATTCAACAACCTACTGGAGGTGATCTGACATGTCAGATCTTTTGAGGATAAGTAACAACAACAATTTAATAACAAATTGATAATATCTAATTTCTGTTGTAAAAAAAATTACGACCTCAATCTTTCTAAAGGCAAACCTGACGTTTGTAAAACATTCCTAAATTTTTTTAGGGTTTTTAATTTTCTAAACCTTTTTCTAAGAAAGAAGTGAGAAGGGGCATAATCCTTAAACACGTCATGCACATCTTTCCAATCAATTTCATTAACAATGATATTTCTCCTAGATATAAGTTCATCAACCAGCTGTACATCTTTTTCTTCAGTCCAGGGCAATCTTTTGGCATCAGGCTCCCATGCCATACATTCTCCCCAATGCAGACGGCACTGAGAAGCGTTTCGTGTAGGAACCAGATCTGCAACCTTTGACCATGGAATTAAATTTGAGTGCCTACCAGATAGATTAGGAATTTTAACAAGAGAATGTATAGCATTAATCAATATCTCTTCCTCTTCAGGTGTCCAATTTCCTTTTTTAATATCTTCAATGTTCCACTCAAAGGATTTACGCACCTTATGGTTAGTTTTTTCCATCAGGGCACCTATTCGTGTCCATTTGTTTCCTATTTCCTTTTGATAGTATAAGACTTTTTGAATTTCTTCATCATTACTTTTTTTAATTTTATTTGTTTGGAAAGGGTTAAACAATGTTCTTGCCCTTTGATAAACTGAATATAGTGATCTATTATTAAGATTTCTACCTAACCTTACATAAAAATGTTTAGCCTTTAAAAAGTTACGAATTGCAGGTTTGGGTATTCTATTTCTCCCAATACCAAGAAGCAAATAGGGGTTGTTTACTTTAAAAGTAGCACAAAACTCTTCATAGTTTTCCCTCAAAATAGCATCTTCAGAACTGGAATACACTCCCTGCTTGATTTCAACACCTCTGGATTTAAAGATATTTTGTTCTTTTTTGGTTAAACCTTTAAGAGATTCTTTTTCGTGCAAAGGGGAAATCTGAAAATTTACAGGTTCTTCAATATCATCTAAAACATCTAAACCATCTCTTTCTTTGATGTAAAAGTAATCATCAATTACTTCATCAGAATCAGAGGAATTATCTTCACATATTGACACAGAGGCAGTTTTCATTTCCTTTTTATGGCTGTTCTCTAAAGATGATTCACTCTCAAGAACATTTGAATCTTTTGGCCCATCAAAATTTTTCTCCTTATTCTTTTGTTTTTTAGTCCTTTGATGGCTATTGAAAGAAACTTCACAGTCTTCTAATTCTTTTTGATTTTTCTTCTTATTGCTGTTCTCTAAAGATGAGAATTCACAGTCAAGAACATTTGAATCATTTGGTCCCTCAAAATTTCTCTCTCTTTTCTTTTGTTTTTTAATCCTTTGATGGCTATCGAAAGAAACTTCACAGTCTTCCAATTCTTTATGCTTTTTCTTCTTATGGCTGTTCTCTAAAGATGACGATTCACACTCAAGAACATTTGAATCTTTTGGCCCATCAAAATTTTTCTCCTTATTCTTTTGTTTTTTAGTCCTTTGATGGCTATCGAAAGAAACTTCACAGTCTTCCAATTCTTTATGCTTTTTCTTCTTATGGCTGTTCTCTAAAGATGAGAATTCACAGTCAAGAACATTTGAATCATTTGGTCCATCAAAATTTCTCTCTCTTTTCTTTTGTTTTTTAATCCTTTGATGGCTATCGAAAGAAACTTCACAGTCTTCCAATTCTTTATGCTTTTTCTTCTTATGGCTGTTCTCTAAAGATGACGATTCACACTCAAGAACATTTGAATCTTTTGGCCCATCAAAATTTTTCTCCTTATTCTTTTGTTTTTTAGTCCTTTGATGGCTATCGAAAGAAACTTCACAGTCTTCCAATTCTTTATGCTTTTTCTTCTTATGGTTGTTCTCTAAAGATGAGAATTCACAGTCAAGAACATTTGAATCATTTGGTCCATCAAAATTTCTCTCTCTTTTCTTTTGTTTTTTAATCCTTTGATGGCTATCGAAAGAAACTTCACAGTCTTCCAATTCTTTATGCTTTTTCTTCTTATGGCTGTTCTCTAAAGATGAAGATTCACACTCAAGAACATTTGAATCTTTTGGCCCATCAAAATTTTTCTCCTTATTCTTTTGTTTTTTAGTCCTTTGATGGCTATCGAAAGAAACTTCACAGTCTTCTAATTCTTTTTGATTTTTCTTCTTATTGCCGTCCTCTAAAGATGAGAATTCACAGTCAAGAACATTTGAATCATTTGGTCCCTCAAAATTTCTCTCTCTTTTCTTTTGTTTTTTAATCCTTTGATGGCTATCGAAAGAAACTTCACAGTCTTCCAAATCTTTATGCATTTTCTTCTTATGGCTGTTCTCTAAAGATGATGATTCACACTCAAGAACATTTGAATCTTTTGGCCCAACAACATTTTTCTCCTTATTCTTTTGTTTTTTAGTCCTTTGATGGCTATCAAAAGAAACTTCACAGTCTTCCAATTCTTTATGCTTTTTCTTCTTATTGCTGTTCTCTAAAGATGAGGATTCACAGTCAAGAACATTTGAATCTTTTGGCCCATCAAAATTTTTCTCCCTATTCTTCTGTTTTTTAGTCCTTTGATGGCTATCAAAAGAAACTTCACAGTCTTCCAATTCTTTATGCTTTTTCTTCTTATTGCTGTTCTCTAAAGATGAGAATTCACAGTCAAGAACATTTGAATCATTTGGTCCTTCAAAATTTTTCTCTCTTTTCTTTTGTTTTTTAGTCCTTTGATGGCTATCGAAAGAAACTTCACAGTCTTCCAATTCTTTATGCTTTTTCTTCTTATGGCTGTTCTCTAAAGATGATGATTCACACTCAAGAACATTTGAATCTTTTGGCCCATCAAAATTTTTCTCCCTATTCTTCTGTTTTTCAGGTCTTTGATGGCTATCAAAAGAAACTTCACAGTCTTCCAATTCTTTATGCGTTTTCTTCTTATTGCTGTTCTCTAAAGATGAGGATTCACAGTCAAGAACATTTGAATCATTTGGTCCCTCAAAATTTCTCTCTCTTTTCTTTTGTTTTTTAATCCTTTGATGGCTATCGAAAGAAACTTCACAGCCTTCCAAATCTTTATGCTTTTTATTGCTGTTCTCTAAAGATGATGATTCACACTTAAGAACATTTGAATTATTTGGCCCATCAAAATGTTTCTCCCTATTCTCATGTTTTATAGTCCTTTGATGGCTATCAAAAGAAACTTCACAGCCTTCCAAATCTTTATGCTTTTTCTTCTTATGGCTGTTCTCTAAAGATGATGATTCACACTCAAGAACATTTGAATCTTTTGGCCCATCAAAAGAAACTTCACAGTCTTCCAATTCTTTATGCGTTTTCTTCTTATTGCTGTTCTCTAAAGATGAGGATTCACAGTCAAGAACATTTGAATCTTTTAGCCCATCAAAATTTTTCTCCCTATTCTTCTGTTTTTTAGTCCTTTGATGGCTATCAAAAGAAACTTCACAGTCTTCCAATTCTTTATGCTTTTTCTTCTTATGGCTGTTCTCTAAAGATGATGATTCACACTCAAGAACATTTGAATCTTTTGGCCCATCAAAATTTTTCTCCCTATTCTTCTGTTTTATAGTCCTTTGATGGCTATCGAAAGAAACTTCACAGTCTTCCAATTCTTTATGCTTTTTCTTCTTATTGCTGTTCTCTAAAGATGAGGATTCACAGTCAAGAACATTTGAATCTTTAGGCCCATCAAAATTTTTCTCCCTATTCTTCGGTTTTTTAGTCCTTTGATGGCTATCAAAAGAAACTTCACAGTCTTCCAATTCTTTATGCTTTTTCTTCTTATGGCTGTTCTCTAAAGATGAGAATTCACAGTCAAGAACATTTGAATCATTTGGTCCATCAAAATTTCTCTCTCTTTTCTTTTGTTTTTTAATCCTTTGATGGCTATCGAAAGAAACTTCACAGTCTTCCAATTCTTTATGCTTTTTCTTCTTATGGCTGTTCTCTAAAGATGATGATTCACACTCAAGAACATTTGAATCTTTTGGGGCATCAAAATTTTTCTCCCTATTCTTCTGTTTTTTAGTCCTTTGATGGCTATCAAAAGAAACTTCACAGTCTTCCAATTCTTTATGCTTTTTCTTCTTATGGCTGTTCTCTAAAGATGAGAATTCACAGTCAAGAACATTTGAATCATTTGGTCCATCAAAATTTCTCTCTCTTTTCTTTTGTTTTTTAATCCTTTGATGGCTATCGAAAGAAACTTCACAGCCTTCCAATTCTTTATGCTTTTTCTTCTTATGGCTGTTCTCTAAAGATGAGGATTCACACTCAAGAACATTTGAATCTTTTGGGGCATCAAAATTTTTCTCCTTATTCTTCTGTTTTTTAGTCCTTTGATGGCTATCAAAAGAAATTTCACAGTCTTCCAATTCTTTATGCTTTGTCTTCTTATGGCTGTTCTCTAAAGATGAGAATTCACAGTCAAGAACATTTGAAGTTTCTAAATTTCCCTTCATTTTCTCTTAGTTCATAACACCCCAATTCACAACGCCACGGTCCTCTTGTTGATTCTTGTAGAGACTTGTGCTTGCTAGAAAAAAATAATCGGCCAATGTATATTCAATACTCAAACAACAAATATAAACAAATATTAAACACGCGGATTCGATGTAAACAAAACAGTCACTGCCAGTTGAAGATTTCTAAATTTTAACTGGAGAAGTAGAAGTTACCAAAGAGATGGTGTTCGAAGAAGTTAAATGATCTTGAATTCGGATGTTTGTACCGAATACACAGAGAAAACTTTAAAAAAGCTATTTATCATTTATATACAGGTCTAAACTTCCGACCATTTAGATTTTATTTTGAATTTTTGCAGGCTCAGAAGAAATTTTGGGCATAATTTGGCAGCGATGGCAAAAGTACACAATAAATTTGTACAATGCAGGATGCAGGAAAGAAAAAGGATAATATGCCAATTTGGCGACTTCAAATAGGGAGAGAAACCTGTTTCACAGATTTAATAGCTTAATTTCTTGATCAAAGAAAATTTTTATGACATTCCATTGAAAAATGAGTAAAATTTCTTGATGTAGTTTTGGAAAAATCTCTGAAGACTCCTAATTGAAATCCTGTTTCTTCTTTTGGCTGGGGTTTTACAACTTTTTCGGTAACCATAGAAATTTATTTCCTGTGTAGGGCGTGCATTTGAAATGTAATAACAACAATAACAATGATATTTACAGATTTCGGAAAAGCACATGGGATATTGTTAAGTGTGAAATGATTGTGCTCTGGCGGTAAATAAAGCATGTCATAATTAATTTGGGTCCATAAGTTACACTTCCGAAACGAGAATATAAACACCAAGAGACATCTATTAATATCTCAATCTTAATTGTGCAGTCGAAGATTCCAATGAAAGTATATGGGCAATAAATTAGAAGATAGAAAAATAGATGAAATATGGCGTCTAAAGAACGTAAGGAAAATCAAGTTCCAGTTCCAAATATTTACGAATTGGGGAAAAATAAAAAATATGAAAATTCAAATGCTTCAGAGTATGAAACTGAAGCTTCAATAACCAGTCATAAAAAAAGGAAAACTAAGGAGCTTGAAAACTCTGAAATTTCTATTCTGTATGAAAAACCTAGTTCAAATTTAAAAGAAGAATGCTTCTGTAAGAAACGGTGTAAAGTAAATGATAAAGAATGTCATAACAAAGGTGAAAGTCAATTTGTTCAGTCAGAGTTTGACTGTACAACAATTCCTGATACTTATAAACCAGAAAAGAGGAAGAAAATATTAGATACTTTGAAAATTTCAGAGTGTGAATCTTCAAAATTTTTTGAGATTGTTAATAAAAATTATAAAGATATAGAAAACTCAGATATTGCAATTGTATATGAAAAACCACAAAAACCTGGTGCTGAAAACCTGGTGTCTAAAAATCATTACAAGAGGAAAGAAAGTTGGGAAAAAGGTGAAAGCTCAAGCTTGCAGCCAGATTTTGACTGTTCAATTTACAAAACAAAGAAAAAGAAAAAACATTCCAAGGAAATAGAAAATTTACAGAACAAATCTTTAACCGCTTTAGAGAATATTGATGAAACTAAAAGAAAGAAAAAGACAAAAGAATTGGAAAACTCTGGAATTTCTTTGTTACATGAAAAATTAGAGCAACCTAGTGGACATTTGGACTCAGAATGCTTTTTAGAGAAGCAGCATGAAATACAAAGTACAGAAAGTCATGAATTTGCAAGCCTAAATGTATTGACAGAAAATGACGGTTCAGTAGTTCCAGATGATATAAGCAAAAGAAAGAAAAAGAAGAAAAAATCTAAAGTAACAGAAAACTATGTCTCTAATTGTGAATTTTTAATAGATTTGGGAAACAGCCATGAAAATAAAAAGAAAAAAAGAACTAAAGAGTTAAATGAGATAAATAATGCAGCTAGTTATGATGACACTCCAAGCTTACTGCCTGAGGTTGACTGTTTAGCAGTTCCAGAGAAGACTTACTATCAAAAAAAAATTAAAGACTTAAAAAGTTCTGAATCTATAGAATATGAATCATTAACAGCTTTAAAAGATTCTCATAAAAAGAAAAAGAAGAAAAAATGTAAAGGACTAGAAAACTCTGAAGTTTTTATTGAACATGACACGTCGAAAGAACCTAGTATGAATTCGGTAGTAAAATATTTCTCTAAAGATCAAACCAACATTAAGAATAAAGAAAGTTATGAAGAGAATGTGACTCTAAATCCAGAGCTTGATTGTTCAACTATTTACCAACAAAAGAAAAGGAAGAAAACTCTTGAAGGTTCAAAAGATTCAAATGTTCCTGAATGTGAATTGCCAGCCTTAGAAAACAGCCATAAAGAGAAAAAGAAGAAAAAATGTGAAGTAGAAAATTCTGAAGTTTCTATTGAAAATGATATGTCACTGGAACCTAGTATGAATTCGAAAGATTCAGATGTTCCTGAATGTGAATTACCAGCTTCAGAAAACAGTCATAAAAAGAAAAAGAAGAAAAAATGTAAAGAAGTAGAAAATTCTGAAGTTTCTATTGAAAATGACACTTCACAAGAACCTAGTATGAATTCGGTAGTAAAATGTTTCTCTAAAGATCAAACCAACTTAAAGAATAAAGAAAGTTATGAAGATAATGTGATTCTAAATCCAGAGCTTGATTGTTCAACTATTTACCAACAAAAGAAAAGGAAGAAAACTCTCGAAGGATCAAAAGATTCAAATTTTCCTGAATGTGAATTGCAAGCTTTAGAAAACAGCCATAAAAAGAAAAAGAAGAAAAAATGTAAAGAAAAGAATAAAGAAAGTTATGAAGAGAATATGATTCCTAATCCAGAGCTTGATTGTTCAACTATTTACCAACAAAAGAAAAGGAAGAAAACTTTCAAAGGATCAAAAGATTCAAATGTTCCTGAATGTGAATCAGCAGCTTTAGAAAACAGTCATAAAAAGAAAAAGAAGAAAAAATGTAAAGAAGTAAACTCTGAAATTTCTATTGAATATGAATCCTCACAAGAACCTACTAAAAATTTAGAAGTAGGAGAATTCTTCTCTAAAAAACACAAGTTAAAGTGTAATGAAAGTTATGAAAAGCATGTAAACCTACAGCTAGAGACTGATGGCACAGTTATTCCACATAATATTTGCGAACCAAAGAAAAGGAAGAGAAATTACAGAGGATTGAATGTTCTGGAGTATGAATCAACAGCTTTAGAAAACAACCATGAAAACAAAACTGTCTCTGTATCAGTACTTGAAGCTAACTCTTGTAAATTAGATAGATTAGTTGAGAATGACTTCAGAACAAGGGAAAATGATAGCTCAATTATTTTAGATAATCTCAAAGACACTGAAGAATTAGAGAACTCTGAAGTTCCCATTGATTATGAAAGGATTAAAAAAACAAAGAAAAGGAAGAGAAATTTTGATGGACCAAAGGATTCAAATGTTCTTGAGTGTGAATCATCATCTTTAGAGGAAAGCCATATAAAGGAAATGAAAAATACTGCCTCTGTGTCAGTACGTAAAGATAACTCCTCTGATTCTGATGAATTAATTGATGATGATTTTGGCACGAAAGAAAGAGATAGTTCAATTGTTTTAGAGGCTATTGAAGAACCTGTAAATTTTCAAATTCCTCCTTTGCATAAAGCAGAATCTCTTAAAGGTTTAACCAAAGAAGAACAAAATATCTTAAAATCCCAAGGTGTTGAAATCAAGCAGGGGAAGTGGTCTAGTTCTGAAGATGCTATTTTGAAGGAAAACTACGAAGAGTTTTGTTCTACTTTTAAAGTAAACGACCCCTATTTGCTTCTTGGTATTGGGAGAAATAAAAAACCAGAAGCTGCAGTTCTTAACTTTTTCAAAGCTAAACATTTTTATGTAAGGTTGGGTAGAAATCTTAATAATAGATCACTTTATTCCATTTATACAAGGGCAAGACTACTATTTAATCCTTTCCGGAATATCAAAATAAAAGAATCCCCAGAAGAAAAAATTGTAAATGTCATGAACTATCAAAAGGTATTAGGAAACAAATGGCAACAAATTGGGTGTCGTATTGAAAAAACGAACTCTAAAGTGCGTAAGTGCTTTGAGTGGAACAATAAACCTATTAAAAAGGGAGATTGGGCACCTGAAGAGGAAGAGTTATTGACATATGCAATACATTCCCTTGTTAAAATTCCTAATATATCTGGTAGGCATTCAAAATTAATTCCATGGTCAAAGGTTGCAGATTTGGTTCCTACACGAAACACTTCTCAGTGCCGACTGCATTGGGGAGAATGTATGGCATGGGAACCTGATGCCAAAAGAATGCCCTGGACTAAAGCAAAGGATGAAGAGTTAGTCAAGGAACTCATATCGCGGGGCAATATATATGAATGTGAAATTGACTGGGGAGATGTTCATAAAGTTTTCAAGGATTTTGCACCCTCTCACATGTTTCTTCGTAAAAAGTTTAGAAAATTAAAAACCAAAAAGAAATTTCAGTACATTTTAGAAAAATCTGGTTTGCCATTAGAAGGATTTAAGTCATGAAAAGGTAAATTTTCAAATTGAAAAATAAGTTTTTCAATGTTGTTTAAGCCATAGTATACTTATATTATTTTTTTTCGGCATCAACTATTTTATCCTAATATTGCTGAATACATTAAATTACCTCTCAGCTGACATTGTTTATATGGACTTACTTTTAACATATTTAATTTAAGGAACTTTTTTAACATAGTTAAATTAATGAAGTAGAAAGGCCAATTATATTTTTAAAAAACATAGTATTTCAAGACTTCTGAAATTTTTTTTAATAAGTATACTCTTTGGCAGGCCTGACGAGAGAGGGGGGCGAGGGGGTACGATACCCCCGGGACGGTAGGGGGCCCGGTACCCACAGCTTTTCATATTGAGTACCTACTAAAACGGGTATTATTTTGGAAATTAATTTGTTCACATAAAGGTCCAAAAATGAGTAAATTCCCAGTTTTCTAGGGCATATTTTCAAAAATTTTCTGGGTCCCCAGTCCCCCTTTATTACTTGCTACTCATTGTATTATCAAGAAAATGATACTTTTAAGTTGAGTGAAATTCAGATCTTGCCAACAAATATTCTAAAAATTACATTAAGCCTATGAATGCATGGGTGGAGGTACTTCAGAAAATTTCGCCCCCTTACCTCGAAATGAGAATATGTCATTGGGGGCCCGCTTCTCCACCTTGTACCCGGGGCCCGACTTGGCTCTCGGCGGCCCTGCTCTTTGGTGTCTTTAAAACAAGAGCATTTCCTACAACTTAGTATAGATTTTTCTAATCATGTTTTATCCAAAAACGATTAACTGGCCTATGCCCAGTTTTAATTAGATTAGATAAGAAGTAATCTACTGTCCTTATAAGTAGAGATGGAAAATTTCCGGAAATTTTGAGAAGGCGGGGGGAAAAAAAACAGAAAAAAAATGGGGTTTTTTTTCCAGAAAAATTGACATTTTTTGCATGTAGCAGAAAGATTTTTACACAAATATTTATTGGAATCTGAATAACCATTAATTTCACATATTTAAATAAACTGAATAACCATTCATTGTATAATAAATAAATAAATTATTGTTAATTAAATTTTTCTAAATGGAAATAAACCCATTTGGATACCCCCCCCCGGAAAATATGGTTAAATTTTACTTTTAAAGTACTGGAAGTAATAATTTTTTTATAAGAATTTAAAGTTTAACTCTTTTTTCTGTGTAACTCTACTGTGTTCACTAATATAGTTTTGTATGTACATTTTTGTTTTATAAAAAAAAACTTGTTAAAATATCAGATAATATTTTTATGTACATGGAAATTAGTTGTTTACTTGCAGCATAGATTTTCCAAGTTAAATATTTTCATGTGTGCTATAAAATATAAAAAAAATGTTTAAAGGAAAAACATTGTATAGAGACTATAAGGCATTTCTGTTTAACATTACTTTTAATTCAAAACTTCGAAATTTCCATTTTTTCCAATTTAATCAAATTGAGAAATCAAACTTCTTTGGGGGAAAATGCTTATTATAGGGTTAAAACTTCATTTATAAGTACTAAATTATATATATAAACACAGTGGCGGCTCGTGAGTTGATAAACTGGGGGTTCACACCCATTTTATAAAAATTAAAATTTACACAAGATCTAGAAAGAGAAGGATGTTGGACGAATACATAAAAAAAATTATCTCTCTTAGGAGAGTAGTTTTAAATACCTAAATTCTTCACTGCCTGCGCTTTCATTTTGAAAAAATATGGAAATAAACAAACACTTATGAATTAAACTACTCCTTTCATTTTTTATAATACCATTGAGGGAAAAATCATAATACTTATTCATAACATAATACCTCACAAACACCTTTTATAATTATTAAAAACTAGTTGACATGAAGATTATAATTTTCTTTTCAAAAAGTACTCATTTTCAAAAGTACTCATTTCATACATAGCCGTAAAAATCCAGACCACAAAAAAACCAACCTGAGCTTCAAAAACACAAGCCCCGGCGGCACACAAAATCTGTGCTAGCGGGAATCCAAATTGCGAGGCTGTAAGCTGAAAATTCCCCCGGCAAGCAGTCGGGGTTTCTTCGGAATCTCTAATTTTTTACGCTCACACGTGCGAAGAAGGAAAGAAAAATAGAGTTCATTCTTTTTTTTTTTTTTTTCGATTTCTTTCACGTTTCCGGTAGTAAATTTTTCTTATTGAGTAGAGAAGGGGGGGGGGGAGAAACATAATTCTGCGTATAAAAAAGAAATTGAGAATATATTTCCATTGATATTTAGTTATCTTTATATTCGATTTTTGTTCTACTTTTTTGTGGGTGTTCACGTGCTCCTATGGACGAGCCGCCACTGTATAAACATCAAATATAAAACATTTTTAGTGGACATCAATCAGTGATATAATTCTTACAACAGTATTTTTGACAAAAATTTTCAATTTTTCCGGAAAGAAATAAACCCCTCGGAAAAAAACCAGTAAAAAAACGGTTTTTTTCCCAAAGTTTCCGGGTTTTTTCCGACCATTCCCATCTCTACTTATAAGAAAGCTGTTTGGGCATATTAACAACTAATAGTATCTAAAATTTGTCCAAATGTGATACTAACAGCTGTGAAAAAAATTTCAAATGCAAATTAATTTCTTACAGAAAATCTGTTTTCATTTTTAAAAATCAAGTTAATGTCTAAAAACATAAAATGCCTTAAAATTTATGATAAGGTAAAGCAATTAAATATAACTATACTAGATTGCAACTTAAGTTGACCCTACGACGTCACTAATAAACAAAGTAGTTCCTATCGCGGTGTCTGAATTTTGAGTGAAATAAAGAACGTCAATTTAAAAATATGATTATTTTGTTAAACCCATGCATATATAGTGCTTTTCAATCACAATTTGCGTACCAAAACTCCTCCTATCAACCCAACAGGCTTCGTGTTTACCGATTTCTCCTTCCGCATTCGTGACGTACTGGGTTCAAGAAACGTTGCAACCAAGTATAGTATCCAATTTATTACAAGCAATAAAGTATTAAACCAAATTCCTCAAGAGTTAAATAAGAGTGACTTGAAAAAAGTGTTCTACATTTTTAATACTTCTCATTGTATTTAGAAGAATGGTTAAGTTGAAGAGAGAGAGGGTTTCTCCCAGGGCCGTATCCAAGGGGGGGGTTTTAGGGGTTCAAACCCCCCCCCCCCCCGAAATTTTGACATCAATTTTTATACTGCTATTTTTCTTGAAAATTATGTCTCACAAGGAGCGATATCCTCTTCAGGGACCCAAAGGGTCTCAAAATGAGTCAAAACCCTACTTTTAAGGGTAAAATTTCCAAAATTTTTCTGGGGGAGGACCCCCAAACCCCCTCGAAATTTTGAAATCTATTAAGTATACGGTTTTTCCTTCAAACTTGTGTGATTTACAAGGAGTGGTCCTCTTTAATGTAACCTAAAGTGTCTCAAAATGAGTTAAAATGCCACTTTTAGGGGAAAAATTCAAAAAATTTTCTGGAGTAGGAACCTAAAAACCCCCTTAACATTTCGCCATTTATTACAATATACCTTCTTTTTACCTTGAAAATTCGGCCGCTTACAATGAGTGGTGCTCTATGGGTGTAATCTAAAGGGTCTCAGAAATGAGCTAAAACACTCTTTTGAGGGGCAAATTTCCAAAAATTTTCTGGGGGAGGACCCCCAGACCCCCTTTTACTTCGAATTCATATTGTTTATACAATTTTGAAATTTAGTGCAGCAAAATTTCAATCCAGTATAAAAGTACCCGTTAGGAGGTACCTCAGAAAATATTTGAGTCAACCCCCCCCCCCCCCGAAACAAAAGTCTGGTTACGGCCCTGGTTTCTCCACACACACAAGTACAGTACAAGATGGTTTCCCCAGTGGCAGCTCATCTCTAAAAACACAGAATCAAAATAGATGAAAAGTTAATAAGAAAAAGCTCTTAATTTTTACTATAATAAGGAAGAGCTTCCACCCTCTCTGCTTTTTAAAATTTAAAAAGTCACAAATTTTAGTATTCCATGTAATGAATTCAATGCATATACTGTACAACTTTTTCTAAACCACACAGATGCCCAAGAAAAAGGCTGGCAGAAAAGCTTTCCCCAAAGAAAAAGAAAATTTGATATGCATACCTTATTCTCAGCTGTGAGAGGGAGGGGCTTAAATTTCTTAATGCTAGCAGTTGTTTGCCTCAGATTTTTTTTCCAATATTTATGGAAATTTAAAAAAAGAACTTTTTTTGTGTTAGTATGAGTAAATTTATTAAAATAATTTCAATATTCTTTCAGGTTCAAGTGCTTGTGGAATCCAAAGAAGTAACACCCCTTTCTGCTCATGAAGCTAGAGATAATATTAGGGGGATTTTTTTTTTTCATTCCCTTACCTTCTACTTTTAAAACATTTCAAAGGCAAATACAAGTCTTCCAGTCAAGTTTTAATAGCTTGGAAAAAATTGCTGGACTGTTTTATTTTGTAAAGAGGTATATTTTTTGTACATTGTTTAATTGAAGTAAAAAGATGTCTTTTTCTAAGTGTAGCCTTGCCTTAACAGCTATAGTCTGTCATAAGAAAAACTTAATTTTGAAAAGAAGTACTAAGCTAAATAAAAGGTACACAGATTTTACTCAAAACATTTTTTCAACATTTATCAATTACCATCACCCCCAAAATTGAGTGGAAAAATCAATTTCCTTAACCCATTAAATGCCGCAATATGAACCGCTATGAAAAAAATAAATTTTTGGTGTGTTTTGAGATTCAATATGTGTCTCTAATCATATACAATTTAAATTTTCAAAAAATCTTTATTTCAACCGGAGATATGGTATGTTCCCAAAATGGGAGCTTTGGCGTAAAGTGGGGGTAACGTAAAGTGGGCGTTTTCTCCACCGCAGTGTTACGGGTTTGACTTTAGTTGCTAGCTAAATGAAGTTTAAAGTTCCGTAAATATTTTTCATATGATTAATAAACTATAGCATTCTATTTGAGTATTATCTATTTGAATTGTTAGTAAATTCATAGGATTTTTTTCAAAACATATTTTATTCTTTGTTTGAAAAATAGAATAATTTAGCTTGAATGGTTCTTTTCTTTTCTTTTTTTTACCGATTTCTTATATTTTTATGTTGTTTCTGAATTTTATATTGGTTATTTTAGTCGTTTTACGAACAATTATCTTTTGGACATCCTTTTCTATTTTTTATGTAATAGTCATTATTGAAATTGTGGTTTCAAATTCATAATATGGACAGCTGTACCGAACACTTAACATCTGAGAGGAGCGAAACTTGATGGGTACAGCACAATAAATTTTATTCCGGCCAAAAATTAGCTATTTACACAAAGAACTACACTTTTTCCATATTTTCTATTGATCTAAAACATTTTTCATTTCCAATTTTACAGCTCACAAAATAATATCACGCGTCACTTCCTAGTTGCCAAAAGGTTTATAACTAAAAATAAATAACTAGTACTACAGTATAAAAATAATATACTAGTCCAGTGAGTGGACGACATTAATGTCCTTGTTTTTCTCTGTTCTAATATAAATTAGACAACACCGAATTTATTCTCTAGCTTCACTAAATCAAAATTATTTACATTAAAAATTTTTATTCTAAATTATATTAACAAGATTTGATGGCATCCATGAAATATTTGTTAATCTTCTGAAAATCCACTCGAATCTGATTATTTTTTTATAGTCTAAAACACATTGCGCAGCTAAAATGAACAGATATTTTACATTCAAATGAAAATTCTTCATAGTCTAAATAAAGTTTCTCATCTGTATTTACTGGATATATAGTTTACAATGCAGATAAAGAATTCTACACGCATTCCTTGTCCATTCTTCAGAATAAAGGAGGTGGTACCGTAAATAATTCAACACCTGGTAAGCAATAAATCACTGGTTTGTTGATAAACACACATGTTCTTGAACAACAAAAGGCAGGAAACAGGGGGGCTATACCCCTTGACAGATAAGAGGTAAGAATTTCAATAGAAAGGCAATAAACCCAGAGAGTTCCAATTCAGTAACATACCTCATAATACGGAAGCACGCGAAAAACCGCACTAGTCACTTCACGCCAAAGCTCCCATTTTGGGAACATTCTAAATAAACAGCTGTAAAATCCTTCTAAATTATTTTTTTGACCCCCGGTTTGTTTTGATTTAAAGACAAAACTATTGTTTTCCATATTCACTGGTTTAAAACTCCCGCATTTGAATAAATAATTTTTAGTGGATTTATTTTGTGGTGAAGAAAAAAGTGCCAATTTTGTCAAAGTTCAAAGAATTTTTAAAAATAGAATTTAAGTTGCAAACGTTTTGTAAAAATTACCAACAATTATTCATATTCTTGTTATTAATGGACAAAAATTATAAATATGTATCTTCATTTCTTTTTGGTGAAAAAAATCTTTTAAAAATGTTCCCAAAATGGGAGCTTTGGCGCTTAATGGGTTAACAACCACTACAATATTGTAGGTTTTTTTTTATTTTAACTACATTTTCTTTATATTTATAGGGTGGTAAATGTGTTTTAAAAGTACAAAAAGGTCAATTAAGAAAGCTATAAATTTTACTATAAGAAGCCCCCACTTAAAAAAGGGGTTGTAGAGAGATGAATGTGTGTATGAAGTTTTCACATAAGTAGCTTCAGACCACAAGTTTCCACTGGGTAAGTATTTATCTTAGCATTATCATCGATTAAAAATTATTAACAGCCAAGTATCTGCCACCATTAACCCACTACCCAACACTTTGATTACTTTTAAAGGTCTATTGAAAAAGCCTGACTTTCTTTATATTCAAAAATAATATTTATTGACATTGACTTGGGAAAAATTTTAACAAAAACTACTTCATTGAATTACCATTATTTTTTTTATGAAACAAGATAAATTATTAAGTTTGCTGCAAAAAACCCCCTGCAACTATCATTTTTTTTTACATACACTACCCTACAATGATGGACCGGACAGCTGCAAATTTGCATGAAATGTAATGGTTTGGGGCTGTTTTTCGTGGTATGGCCTAGGACCACTGCATGTTGTGACAAGTAAATAAATATTAAATGCTGATGCCTACAGAGACATTTTGGACAATCAGGTCCTGCCTACCCTTTGGCAAATCTATGGAACGGACAAATGTTTCTTTCAAGATGATAACTAGGGCAAGGATTTGTATGTAATTACATATTTGTTCAGGGATCTGATATTAAAGTGTGCTTTTAAATTCTATACGTTTTAAAAGATTCAGAATCGATTAAGACCATGTTCATTTTACATATTTTCACATATTTTGATTTACATATTTAACCTATAACTACATATTTTTATTACATATTTATCCATTTTCAAGTTTTTCAAAAATAATCACACGGTTAACTGATTTTCAAATTAAAGTAACCCATAAAATGAAATACGCATTCAAATTGTAGTTAAAATTAGTGCACCCAATGCAGAATTTAACTTTTAAAAGGTTGTAAAGTCGGGATCTAGCGACATCCGTTTTCTTCCCAAAGACCATTTTTCGCGGTCAACAGGTGGAGGGTGAATTATAATGAGCTGTTAAAGCAAAAAAAGCAGGTGTTATAATCTCTCACATGGCAAATAGCGAAAACCACCCTTCCCTACTATGTGCTTGCGTAATGTTTGAAGAGCCCTTTTAAAAAATAACCCAACACTTTCTTTTTTTTACTACATATTTGGCTAAAATAAACACATATTATAAGTACATATTTTGGATTTTTAATTACATATAAATCCTTGCCCTAATGATAACGCTACATGCCATGTTGCAGCCTCTAACAAGCAGTGGTATCAAGACATGAAAGTTAAACGTCTTACCTGTCCTGCTCAGAGCCCTGACCTTAACTCCATAGAACATTTATGGGACAAATTGAAGCATTAAGGAATAGGGAGCCCCGTGAGCTAGTGACATTCTTGCAGGAGGAATGGAGAAAAATACCCCTCACTGTGTATCAAAATCTTGTAGAAGGTATGCCGAGAAGGATTGCTAGTGTATTTGCAGCACGTGGGGGCTCTTCCCCTTATTAAAAGATGCATTATTTACTTTAAACCAAAATATCTCGCTGTCCGGTCCATTATTGTAGGGTAGTGTATATTGCCTCTCTAGTGCAAGAACAATGCAATTACAATTGTTGGAATTTCTACTCTTTGGGAGCTTGGCTGCAAGACTTCTACATGTCAAGAGTGTTATCTTTGGAGATTATTTCAATTGGTGATAGCAAAAAACAGCTCTATATGCTTAAATGCTTTAATCATGGCTTAACCAGATTAATCTTCACTCAATCACCTTTGGGCACAGTCAGTATTTGGAAGGATGACTAGAACAACAATCATCAGTGAGTTTCTTTCCTTGCTCAATCTATTATTTGCCTACTTTTTAGGAAAGGATCTACCTGTCATAGGAATTATTCTGTCCGAAATAATCAATGTGAATAGTGAAATACACATATTTAATGATTACTTTTTTTTGATAAATTAAATTTGTTTTCTGATGTCAGAGTTTACTTTCAAAAAAAGATTATAGTTCCAGTACAACTCTTGTCATGAGGATAAATTAATGTATTTTACTATACTTATTCATTATTTGGGGCAGAATAATTCCATTGACAAATAGATCCTATTCTGAAAATAAAAGCAAAAGTTAGAAATGAGCTAGGAAAGAAAGAAAACACATTGATGCTTATTATGGTCACCCTCCTAAATACTGACTGTGCCGCCAAACACGATCTTACAAGGGGACGGCAAGACCTCGAAAACGGACTTCGGGTTGAAACTTGGCAGGTTTGTAGTACACCCCAAGGGTATCCTACCCTGAAAGTATTACGACGCACTAGCCAGTAGAACCCGAGAAAACGCCCCCTAAAGTTTCACCCAGTTAACTCATAAGCATTACTATTTAAATTGCATTGTTGTAACAAGAGCTGAATTGCCCAGTCGGTAGCGTACTCTCCTCGCAACTGACCGACCAGGGTTCGGTCCTACCTTCGGAACTTTTTTTTTTGCTATTCAAACATTATTTTTAAAGTTTAAATAAAATATAACCCACAAATATAGTAAATTACCTTATATTTTTTATTAACCATTACAGTATTTTTTTTACTCCGGTTTGAATTAATGTTTTACTTAAAAATGATGAATTAACGAATTAAATAACATATTAATTCATTATTTAACGTATTAAATATTGAATTTTGTTTTAAAATTAATGAATTAAATATCAAACAAATAACACGTTTTATGGTACAATTTTGGATAGTTAATTTTACAAATGTAACTGATTTACAATTATAAAAAAAATAATTCTTATTTTACACACAAGATCCAGAATGATAATTATCTTAAAAACATTCAAAACAAAAAGTAGTTTGGCATCTTGCACAATTAATAAAACACGATTTTTTACATGAACAAGGATTTTTTAAAATCTCTAGAAAAACACACTTCATTGATATTCATAAAGACTTCTCTTTCATTAGACAGCATACCACGCATATTTGATCATTTTTTGGAAAATTTCGGATGATATATGATGATTTTCAGATGATGGGGAGTATTTGTATGTTTGCAAGAGACAACAAACACATTTGGACCAAGAGTTCAAAAACCAGTTAGTGAATATGCTCAAAAGTAAAGTGTAAATCAGTTACATTTGTAAAATTAACTATCCAAAATTGTACCATAAAACGTGTTATTTGTTTGATATTTAATTCATTAATTTTAAAACAAAATTCAATATTTAATACGTTAAATAATGAATTAATATGTTATTTAATTCGTTAATTCATCATTTTTAAGTAAAACATTAATTCAAACCGGAGTAAAAAAAATACTGTAATGGTTAATAAAAAATATAAGGTAATTTACTATATTTGTGGGTTATATTTTATTTAAACTTTAAAAATAATGTTTGAATAGCAAAAAAAAAAGTTCCGAAGGTAGGACCGAACCCTGGTCGGTCAGTTGCGAGGAGAGTACGCTACCGACTGGGCAATTCAGCTCTTGTTACAACAATGCAATTTAAATAGTAATGCTTATGAGTTAACTGGGTGAAACTTTAGGGGGCGTTTTCTCGGGTTCTACTGGCTAGTGCGTCGTAATACTTTCAGGGTAGGATACCCTTGGGGTGTACTACAAACCTGCCAAGTTTCAACCTGAAGTCCGTTTTCGAGGTCTTGCCGTCCCCTTGTTAGATTTAAACAGAAAAGATCATTTTTGATGATTTTTTAGCACCAATTGAAATAATCATTAAAGACTATACTATTGTTTCTTGACTCCACCTTGAGTTGGCGACCAATCTAGAAGTCTTATCCCCAAGCTACCGAACAGTAAATATGTTTACCAATTTGCAATTGCGTTGTTCTTACACTGAAGAGACGATATAATAACTAGTTATAAATTTTCTGAATCGCCATTCGATTTCGTACCTAGTATAATAAAAAAGTAGTAAAAGTATTTTGTCACACTTTGCTATTAACTAGTTCTCAAGTAGTAGTGTAGTGAGGGGCAGTATTTTGTCACACTTTGCTATTAACTAGTTCTCAAGTAGTAGTGCAGTAGGGGCAGTGACAGTTAAAATGAAGAAGACAATTTTTCTTTACACAAAATATATTTTATTTTAAAGAAAGTTTTCTTTCATACTAGTGACTAAATACATCTCAAAGATTCAAATTAAAACCTGAATATCAACTCTGTAATTTCAAAGTACACAGGTATTAAAAGCTATACAATTTTATCAATATAGGATTTTTTCATTAGTATCGATGGATCCATGTAAGTAAAGGCAGTTGGAACTTTGTCACTTAAAATAATTCCCTTTTCCTTATCATTGTTAAGTTCGTCTATATATCCTATCCAATAAATAACCAATCCAGGACCAAACCTGAAAAATTATGAGAAATTGTATAAGAAATATAGATCTATAATTTACACTAAAAAATATTCATTTCCAATTCAAACTCTGAATATATTTTATAACTTATGAGTTACTAATATATAGAAATTTTATATTTAATGGAGGTTTTTGTAACATGATCGACCTTGTCAAATGTTTAAACGGCATGCGGCCCGCTTGAAATAATTTTGCGGTCTGCGACAATCTTTGTAAGTTAAAAGAAACTTTACTTCGAGCAATAATTTTCTTTTAAGAACAATGTTTTTTCAAAGAAAAATCTCAAAACCTTTTGTTTTGCGATTATTATAGTATTGCGATTAGAAATGGTAAACGCCAGAGGGTGTCCGAGTCCATTGGATTCAGCCGGGCGGGAGAGGGGATTTTCCTTTCTTGACTGCAATGGGGAGGGCAAATTTTCGGGGGCCAGGGTGCTGAAAGACAAAAAGATTCCCGGGTTTGAGGAATCTTTTTCTAAAGGTTGTGAGTGCTTATGTTATGGAACAAATCACATGCAAAGCTTTTTTTTTTCAAAATGAAATTTACAAAAATAAATCTCAAGCAAATTTAACCAATGAAAACCTACAGAATAAATTACGATGCGCAAATACAAGCTTCAATATTAACATCAAAAAGCTTATTGAAAGAGTTTAAATAAATGTAGTAATTTGCACAAAAAAAATGTAGTATCAGTTCATTTGTTCTTTCACTTAATATTTTTGTATGTGACAAAATGTGTGTGTATCTCAAAATGACAGTACTGTGAGTTCCAGGGGTGTATATAAAGAGGGGGCCTGGGCTCACCCCCCCCCTAAATTCGGACTAAGTGTACCAAAACAAGTTAAAAGAAACTGCTTTTTTAGAGTTGAATTTCCAAAAATTTTCGGGGGGAGGACCCCCAGACCCCCTTTTGTACTCGGAACTCTATTTCTTACAACTTTTTTCATATACTAAGTTCATTCAGATGCGAATCCTACCTCAAAATATACAGTAAAAACTACATTGAACCTATTGAATATGCATGGGGCGTTCTTGGGTCTGCTCTTAAAGGTAAATTTAAATGAATATTTTATTTAGGAAACTGTCACACACTAAGCAAGGGATTAAAAAACCCTACCTAATCTATACCTTCTTTATTCAACTTACTTATTTGTCCCTCTGAATATAGCTCATGTCCTAAAATTTTTATATGTGGCCCGCTGAAGTATTGTGGTTTTCCAAAGTGGCCCTCAAGAGATCATTTGGGTTGGCCATCCCTGGTTTAAATAATAATTTATTTAAATTTTACAATTTATGGTATTCATGGCAAACAGAAATCAAATTTGTAGTAAGTACACTGCAAACGCTCCACACAAAAATAAACACAGAACAAAATCCCAAATTAACAACATTTTGGTTGTGATATTAACACGAGAACATGTTATCACCTTATTGTGTTGTCATAGTGTTCTGAATATGTTTGAAAAGTGTTCTATCCAGGATTGTGTTTTAAAAATAGTGTTGTAAAATCCGATCGCAACACCATAGACACATTTTTGGTCTCTATCAACACAAACAAAACGGTTTTGAGTAGAAGTGTTAATTATTGTGTTTATTTAGTGTTGTAAAAGTGTTTCATGGGATTTTATTTTTAATGATTACTTTGGCTTGGGTCTTCTGTTTCATACACATATTAAAACTTAAATTACCTGTTACAATAACTCCAGTACTGCTCTTTTAGATATTCTTCATGCCGTTTAATATCACCAAAAGAAGCCTTACTTTCTATCCAATTTACAATATGACCATCAACAACTGAAATTGTATGACCATATAATATAAAAAAAATTAAACAGGGGTTATAAATCTCAGTACAGTAAGTTCTCCTATAACGCGATTAATGTGTCACGCATTATAGGAATTCGCGTTGTATGAAGAAACCTCCCCTACAACGCGAATTCTAGGTAAGAATAATAACCTCAAGTATGCTACCTTAAGCGACACAATTGTTCAATTCCAGAGTTTTTACACCTAAATAACCGGACGTTCCATTTAATTATTTCACAGTCGCAGTTTCTTGGGGTTAAGGGCTAGAATAATTGTAAACATGTTAAAATTTATAGTCCAACCAACCAAATAACTTAAATATATTATAAAACAAACACTGTGGTACGGATAACGATTTGATTACCACGCACAATTTTTAAGCTTAACATCAGATAACTGGATGGCGTGGTTCTCGTATAACGCGAGTTTTTTCGGGCTATAGGAAAAAAAGGTAGCCAAATTTCTCTTGCGTTGTAGGAATGCGCGTTATAGGAGAATCTACTGTATTGTGAGACATTAGTATCTAGAGAAATTATTTGAAATATGATAATGGAAAGTGGAAAATATACCTATTGGAATCTCTAGTTTTATATCAGGGGTTTTATCAAATCCCTTTTCTCGAAGCTGCTTTTCATCTGAAACAATATTTTATTTAATTGTAATTCTTAGCATAATTTATTACCTCATAAAATCGAATATTATTCCCAATCAATATAAAAATATTAGTTTACTTTGAAAAATAGTATTAGATCCTACCCACATGGAAGGTATGATGCATGCAATTTAATATCATTATTATCATTGTCCTTTTTAGACTTGGCAATCTAGTCAGAAAAAGTCTTAATAAAACCATGAATTTTGGAATAATAATGATTTTTTTAAATTGTTACATTAAGTATTCAAGATGGGTTGTCTTACCAACAAAGGCAAATCCCAGTTTCTTAAGATCTTCTTTCAATTTCACCTCGTATTCACTTCCAACTGAGCTATCATTACAATATTAAAAATAGTTATTTTAAAAAAAATACAGGTAATTGCATTGTCAAACTATTTTTATTTCCAAAAACTACTTTTATGAAACTTTCAGGGCATATGTTGATAATTTTTCTCAATGACTGAAGTTATATTTATTATTGGGTAAAAAATAGGAAGGAATGATCATTTAGACTAAAAAAAAGTTACAAAAATTAATTCAATAAATTTTATGAGAAATGTCACATATGCTTAAAATAAGAAAAGAAATATTTTTGAACAATACAAAGAAACTTACTTTTTAGTAACATCTGATATGAAACCATAATGCTCATCAGCAAGAACACACTAAAAGAACAACTTTAATTAATTACTAGGTAACACATACAGTGGACTTAATATGATCACTATTAAAGATTTTAAATTGGATGTTATCAAAATTGACTGGTCCCAATCGCTCCTATTTAATTTAATGTAAAATGCATTGATTAATATGGTCAATGTTTTGCTTAATGTTATCAAAATTTTTCATATCCCCTTAAAAAAACATCTGTTTTTAATTTCCTTTCGAAGGTCAATTTTCACAAGCAAACATCTGTCTTAGAGCAGGAGAAAGATTTGATATGGAAAGAGAAATTTGACATAATTAATCATTTTGCTAAGTTACAGTGATAGCAGCTGTCCTATATTTTTGAAAATATTCAAAAAAAAAAAAGTCCTATAATTTCTAAAAGTGTTGTTTGTGCTATATTTTCCCCCTGGACGTCAATTTGCTTTTATAGATTATATCAAAAATAATACCAGTTCTTACTTCAAAATAATATATTACACTTCTTTAATCGAGACTGAAAATTCACACTTATCAAGTTTA
The DNA here is from genome assembly GCA_963680715.1 of Tetragnatha montana. Lineage (NCBI taxonomy): Eukaryota > Metazoa > Arthropoda > Arachnida > Araneae > Tetragnathidae > Tetragnatha > Tetragnatha montana. The sequence goes on from OY796685.1 coordinate 36,771,353, forward strand.
AAATTTAGTTATCAAATACAGTTCATAAATTGCTATCAAGTATGATAGTTTTCAAATACCTTACCTAGTTATTAACAATACCTGTGTTACTACCCTACTAGTGTTTATCAGGGGCGCAGCCACAGGGGGTGTCCAGGGGGTCCGGACACCCCCCAGAAGCTGGAGGTATTCGGGGCCCGGTTCTCAAGTGCAAACAGTTCCTAATGAAATTTTTCCCTTTCGAGAAATTATTATTAACATCTGATGTCTGATTAACCTAATATTTTAGACTTGGGCCCTATCCAAGGGAGCGTTGGGGGTTCAAACCATCTCCCCTCCCGAAATTTTGACGTTAATGACCCTCTTTGGGTGAACACCCGAAGTCTGAAAATGAGTGTTTCGATCTGAAAATAAGTTAAACAATAATAAAGGGCTATATTCAAAACTTTTCTTGGGGGAGGACTCCCAGCCACCTTTAGAAATGTTAACGTCTATATAACTTTTATTTTCCTTGTGTGAAAATTATGCGGCCTACAATCAGTGGGTTTTGGGTGCAACCCAAAGGGTTTTCCTTGAAATTTCTGTGATTTACAATAAGCAGTGCACCTCTTGCACTTGGTTTGCTCCAAGTACATAAAGGATATAGCTAAACACTACTTTTTGGGTACATTTACAAAAGTTTTATAGATAGGACCATAACTCCCTTCAAAATTTTGCCTTCTATTTTACTGTATATTGTTTTCTCTAGAAAATTCTACCACTTACAATGAGCAATTTACTATACTCTTTGGAATCTAGGTCTCAAAATGAGTTAAAACACTATTTTGAAGGGAAAATTTCTAAAATTTTTCTGGGGGAGAAACCCCAGACCTCCAATTTTATTAGGAATTCACTTATTGTTTATACCATTTTAAATTTAGTGGACTAAAATTAAAAGTAATTGTTCAAGTCGTCTAAAACTTAACGTATAATATTATTCTTAATTAAAATGTACTTCAAAAAAATGTTGAATCAAAACCCCATCCGAAACAAAAGCATAACGGTCCTGGTGGATAGTCTTGGACCCCCCTAGAAGAAATTTCTGGCTGCGCCACTGGTGTTCATAAATTGATCTTTTAATAAATTTGTTAAAATTAATGCAAAGAAAAGGAATGTATACTTACCATTCTAACTTCAGCAGCAAGGTCTTTGCATTTTATCAAAGAAGTATCTTTTAACATCTCAGACATTATACTCTTAGAAATTGAGTCTAAATACAAAATGTTGAAAAAAATTATAATTACAGCTAATATTAGTTTTATATTGAGGAATATTCTAATTAAACTAAGATATGAAGATTGTAATATTTTCATAAAAATTAAACAAATTAATAGTTTAAGAATAATTATTACCTTTTTCTTCTGAATCTGGTTGATTTTTATAATGGTGTTCAAGAATCAATTTTGCCATAAGAGCAGGGCTCATATCTAACTAAAACAAAGGATGTAATAAAATATAAAACATACTAGCATAAAAAATAAAGTTAAAGAATGTAATTAATTCAAATTAAATTTTGAAAAAGAAAATAAATTTTACCTCATCAGCCATTTGTAGTAAAAATCCATATTTTCTATGAGAGTTTTCTGCACGGCGCAAATATCTAAAAGAAAAAATTGAAATCTTATTTTGGATTCAGATATGAAAGTATAGATTTAATTTGAATTTAGTTTATTTTCTCTGCCACTTTAAAATTTATGTGAAAAGAAAATGAGATATTAAGACAAAAAGGACTAATTTTTGTGTTTTGGGGTGTATTCTTATTAATTAACTAATTTATCAATTGGAAGTTATTAAAAAAACTTTTCATAAATATATTTTTTACCCAAACTTACAATTGTGTTTGAGGATTATTAAAAAAGTTATTAATTATTGAAACTTTATATTTCCCTATTAATGTAAACACAATATAGTAGAACCTCAATTATTTGTTACCCTCAGGACCAACCGGAAGTTGGAATGTTAAATAGGCCGGATAATCAGGGAAGAATGAAACAATGTATACTTTCCAGAGCTCAAAACGATGTAATGAATCAAAATATAAGCATAAAATTACATTTTTAATAAAGAGAAAGAAAAATATACAATTTAGACACCAAAAATTAATTTGCAACTAAACTAAAACTTTAAATATAATTTACTGACTGACTCTCCTTTGTCAAATCATGGTAGACACTTAGTTTGTTTCATTGTATGCATTTCCTTATCTGATTTGTGGCCATTTTATTTATCTTTCAGAATCCCATTTAAATTTCTTATTCTGCATAAAACTTCATGTCAACTTTAGAAGAAATCAGCCAGAATTGACCATATTAGCTGGTCCACAGTTTATTTATTTGTAATATTGCAGCCCAGATAGTCAGATAACCTGATTTGTTGTTTAATGTAAGGTAAGACTGCTGTATTTGTATTTAATTCAATAAGGGTCTCTATTCATAGGTATAGAAATATAATTATTAATCTCCCACTAAACAAAAAAAAATTAGGAAGAACATTTATTATTTTTATTTTACAATGATGAACATACATGCCTTTGGTAGTATTCAGCCCCTTTGTTGATGTGCTTGTAATAATATTTCTTAGTCTTTCTCTGCAAGGGTAAAAGGGCAAAAAGTAATTTTTTTTTGCAATAAAGTTTTTAAAAAGCTTAATTATTGATACTGAAATTAATTAAAAGCTCTAAGATTGTTTAGAAGTAAATATAAAAATTAATATATTCCCAGAATCAGCAATAAATCAAATTTTGAACAATTGAAAAGAAACAAACTAACCATGCTTCATGCTTTTAAATACTTTAAAGTTAGTTACATATTTTTCACAAAACACGTTTAATAATTAAATTACAATAGACGATATTAGTGTGACGTCACTTGCTTGTTTGAAAACGTTGATTCCATCCTTGATTGGAAGTAATTCCGTACGGAACCAATCACTGATGGAATCAACGTTTCCAAACAAGCAAGTGACGTCATGACTAATGTCTTCTATTAAAATTATAAGAACTCTTTAGAGTAAACATAGAGCGATAAAAAAAGTTGAACACGGTAGGGGTTAATTTGGGGTGAATTACAATTTTTAAAAAAATATCCTTTGCACTGAATGAGATCCGTTCATTTGCCTGACACTCAACGGCCCGACAACTCAACTTCCTTCATTCCCCTCGTATCGCATTGGTGATGATGATGATGTCGGGAAAATGTACCTGTCGTGTCAGGCAACTGATTGTCGGGATTTTGAACCAGACCCATACTGAATATGTTACAAACCTGATATTCTTGGAAAACTATACTCTTCAAAGTTTGGAGTGGGACACTAAAATAAAAAAGTTTAAATTAAATTTATGAGTAACAAAATTTACTTTTGCTTTCCAAATCAACAAATAATTTTACAAAAGTGATGTTGGCTTTAAACATCTATCAACAGACTACAATAATTGGAAAAAAAAATTAAATCAGTGTTTCTAAACATGGGGCGCCTTTCCCACTCTGGTAAGTATATTTTGAGAATTTTCTAATGAAATGTTGAAAATGAAAATTATCCCAAATTCTTGTCAAATTCAAGAAAATGAGTTTTAACTCAGTTTTTAAGAATCGAATTAAAAAAATTTTTTGAGTTTCCCCCAGACTCACCCTTTTACATATAGGACTTATTGCTCAGTAATTTGTATACTAAGGATTAAATTACGCTAAGGTCCTGTAAGGGGGAATAAGAGAAATTAGATGGACTTAAGTGGTGCATGATGTGAAAAAAGTTTGAGACACTGATTTAAATGTTTATCTTAAGTCTTTTTTGCATTGAAATAAATCAGTTTGTTTTTTAGTAAAAATAATCATTATTTCTCAATTATCTTACTCAGGAAAAAAGGAAGACAGTTCTACAATGCAATCCCGCTTTTTAAGTTCATAATACTTATCAATAATTTGGTTATAATAACTGAGCTTCATCTTCAGAACTTAATTTATTTAAATTGATCTATCCAGAAAACTAACTCAAAATAATCAATCGTAAATTGTATTCAAAATTATGTTTGAATGTTTTTCATATGGTTAAATAAACAATAAAATTAATATCATGGTAAAACCAAAGTTAAAATATTGTTAAATCATGTCTCAAGAGTGTTTTATTAAAAGGGGAGGGTTGCAGGACAATTCGAGTTCGAGCGCGGGCATGATTTGTTTGTAAATAAAATATCAAAGTTGAAGTCAGAGTTGAAGTAAAAGTAGAATATAAGTAAACAGACTAAACCGTTACATTGCATAGCTCTTGTTTCAGCGCTACACTCGGACTACTTTTTAACTTTAACGTAGGGAAAGGGAAGCTACAATTTACAAAACCTTTTGCTGGTTTAAGACTGATATTAGGGGGCGTCCATAAATTACGTGAGGTGTTTTTTTTCCAAATTTTGGACCCCTCCCTCCCCCTTGGTAAGAATTTGCTAGATCCCCTGCCCCCCACGTGAGATTTTCTCAACCACTAGTTTTGTTTTATCGGCATAAAAATTACTATCCAGATCGCAAAATTTTGACACATGATTCTAACTTGTAATTTATCACGACTGACTCGCTAATGATTTGCTGTTTTGACTAATCTGAGCATTTTTTCTAAACTTGCGCTAAAAATATTTAAGAAAAAACGTATATTTTCTAAATTAAAAGTTGACGTGAGATTTTAATTGACTCCCCATTCCCCCCTGGTGAGATTTTCCTTTTTTTTTAATTTTTTTTTTCACCTTTTTTTTCCTTCTCGACCCCTTTTTTTCAGTTTAAAATGTTTGAGTGAGGCATTTGCCAAAGTTATTTTCCCATGGATATTGTAGTTATGTAACATAAAAAAACACAATTGAGGAATAAATCATTAGTTACTTAATTTATTACAATTAATATAGTCCAGGCAATCTGTGATTTGACAAAATTGATACTTTTGGTTTTTCAATGGATTTCACTCAGGAATGACCTCAATAATAACATACTAAAAATCGGACAAAATCGGTCCGCGGGAAGGTAAAGTTTTTTTAAATGTTTTAAAAATGGCCGAAATTTTTTTCAAAAAATCAATTAACAGTAATCAAAACTTATGATACATGTTTAGGATCACTTGGGGTAAGTAAGTGGGTCACCCCCTCAAACTAAAATATGTACAAAGACAGGAAAATATGTACGGGGTAAGAGGGGGGTCCCACTTACCCCGTAATTTTAGCCTAATAGGTGTTACCCTCTTTATGGGGTAAGTGGAACACCCTAGACTCACCACTTTAATGTTTATTGAAAAAATTATAAGTAATTTATTGAAATTATGTATTAATTTTGCGTTTTACTTTAAGTTGTGGTAAGTAAAGTAAAATATTAATTTGTTTTTTTTTTATTCCCGTTGCCGAGAAATTAATTAAAAACACACAGTGGGGTTGGGGGAATAGTTTCGAGGGTTTCTTCATAAGTCTCCTGAACCATTTGAACCTAAAGAAAACAATATGTACAATCATTCTGTAATTGTAGTGTTCCATAAAGGGGTCCCACTTACCCCAACCAAGCCAATTAATTTTAATGTGAGTAGATAACTAGTACATGAATAAAGTTATAATAAAATATTTTGTACCGAAAACTCCTGTACTTTATCGAGTAAGACTCACTTACTCCTTCTTAAGTTTTTCTTTCTTTCAATCTAAATAAAGAGGGGGTGACCCACTTACTCTTATGGGGTAAGTGAGACACCCATCTCATTTTTTTTTTTAAAAAAAGATCAGTTAAGAAATATGTAACACGTTATTTTGGAACCTAATAATAAATTTTTGTTTATTAATATATTCTTAAATAAAATATGTCAATAAGTTCAAATTTAAGCACTTCAAGAATTTTTTTTATCAAGCTTCAAAAATGTACTGTTCCAAAAAGGGGCCCCACTTACCCCAAGTGACCCTATATGCTACTTTTCAGTGCTGAATATTAATATTCCGTTTAAAATTTCAAAACATAAAAATTTCAATTTTTAAAAATTATTTGAAAAATAAAACATCTCTCAAAACCATAAGATAACTGAAAAAGGAATAATTCAAACGGTTTTCCCTTAGAAATGACTTAAATATATTGACATACTAAAATTGAAGGAAATCGGACAGTAAAAAGTTTAATTTTTTTCAATTTTTTTTTGCCTTAAAAATCGACCTTTTTTTAAAATTCTCGTTAAAAACGTTGGCATTTGCCAAGGTCATTTTTCCGTGGATATTAGGGTGGTCCACATTCCTATAGGAAAAAATAAACTTTCTCCTGGACACAACGTCGCCCTCTCATTTTTTTACATCTACATGTCTATAGTATTATTCTGGCAAAGTTTCTACTTCCTACGAGTAGGAAGTTTAAACTTTAAAACGGGAGTTCCCGTTTTAAGAGGGTGCTCAACGGCCCTAAAAAAATTCATTTTTTTAGGTTTTTTTCTAATTTTTAGCTAAATTGGCTAAAAAATAACTAAACGATAAATTATTTTGACATCTACAGTAGAGCCCCGATTATCCTCGGAATTGGGTGGCAAGGGTACAGCGGATAGCGAAAATCGCGGATAACCCGAAAAAGACTAAAAATGAGGTGAAAACACCCCAAAAAATTTTTTCAGCATAAACACTGTTTTATTGTTCAAAAAACATGATATGTAAACTTTTTAAATTATGTACAGTACAGCAGAAACATTTGCTTTACATCTAAATCAATAAAATTTTCAAAATTCAAATAAAAAAATCAATTCAAATCAACAAAATTTTTTTCGTGGCACTTGCGGATAATCCGCACCGCGGTTAATCGGGGCTCTTCTGTAATTTATTTATACACTTAATAGATTATTATAGATTGAACAATGGTTAGCATCGTAATTTTTTTATGTACTAATATTTCGAAACAATATTGACAAGTGATGTTTTGTTGACTCGGAAGCGACAAGTTTTCTATTTGCCTCAACAGCTTGTAAAAGAAACTGCTTATCTTCTTCATCATTACTTATATGAATTAATTAAAATCATGTACCAGCTGTGAACACCTCAATCAGCTGTATCATTTATTACCCTCAATTATTTTGCATAACTCTTTCCATTCTTATAGTCAGTATTATTAACCCATACTTCTGTGGAAATTTAAGAAAAGTGTCATTTATGTTCAAAACAGAAAAAAGATCAGCAGCCCTTTTTGTTGCAAAGTCTTCAAGGCTGGAATTATCTTTAAATATATTTGATTCTCTCCCTTTATATTTCTTGAACGTTTTGCTTTGCTCATTCCTGTAATGATGTTTTGTTTCTCCTTTGGGGTTACTCTATCCGAAAATAGAGCAAGACCAACCAGTTTATCTGCACTGTAAAAAAAAAAATCCCGTAAAATTTACGGTTTTAAACTGGCAGCTGGGTTGGTTGTGGAAAACCGAAAAAATTACGAAGTAAATCCGTAAAAACAACGGCGTTTTATCATTTTAATCCATTGTTTTTGCTTTAAAAGCTAAAACACCGTTGTTTTTACGGATTTACTTCGTAATTTTTACGGTTTCCCACAACCAACCCAGATGCCAGTTTAAAACCGTAAATTTTACGGGAATTTTTTACAGTGTGAAAGGTATACATACCAGGCTCCAAATTTTCCAAGACTTTCCGATCCACCACCCCAACATCAGGGTCAATTATTTCATAACTTTTCAGGTCTTTCCATAATTTTAGGCAGTTAAAAGGCGGTTCTGTATAGAAAGTGGGACTTCTCTCTTTTACTGTAGAGAAGGGTACCGAACTTAACAAATCGCTGGAGCTGAAAGTCTTCCAATTTAGTGAGGCGGAAAACGTCTGGTTGATTTCGGAACAGGAACATTTTAAAAGAATACAGGATTTTTCCCATCCACCGAGCATGGTGAAGAGCACCTGGTGCACTCCTATGACATTTTCAGGTAGATTTGTTTATAAAACCACAAGTGTCAAAATCAATTTCTTGCGGTCATTATCTTGCAGTCTCTTATGGCCAATGATTTATCTAGAGATGTAAGGCAAGCAGCTGTTGAATCCTTAAAATTTTCTGTACCCTTTTTAAGCACCAATCCATGAAACTTTGTTTTCTCAATTTTTTCCCCCAAACATTCTTATATCTGTTAAAGAGTGGAATTCCTGGAGAATTGAAAGAGCCAAAGCATAAATAAAAAAATCTTTGCCAAGATTAATTCCATTATATAGTGACGGCATGCAAGTCACATTAATTCACGACCAATTTTTTTCCCAAACGAATACAAGTTCTTTTCACGCAACCAGTGTTTACACTGGTTAGTAGTATCAAAGCTGAGACCCTGAATATTTTCCTTTACTCCCCATTTTTGTAATAGGGTAATAATGGAATTAATTTAATTTTCCCAGGTACCACTATATCCATCATCTTCGGCCCACCTAGAACTTTTTCAATACAAGCTCCCGAAACAAAAACACTAGTAACCGTTCCAATTTTCCTAATCCAAAACATTCAGAAAAAAGTTTGCCTTCCCAGTGGAGGATAAGAGAGGACAGTCTGGTTTAAAATCAATGATTACTGACACAGCAAATTATTTTCTAACATTTTTTTTCTTGATCGTCGTATGGTGCTCCTTGAAATAGGTGTAGAAGCATCTTGTCCCAAAGCTGATACAAATGGATAATCAACCATATAGCTTCTCGATCAAGATTTTCTGTATGTTCTAAACCTAAAACATCAGTAACATGAGATGTGAATAGTTTAGCTTTAGACGAATGTTTTTTATTCTCTGCTTTTTTAATTTGAATAGTATTTTTCTATTCTTTGTCTAAAAAAATCGCCATCATCTGCGTGTGATTATGGAGGGACTCGGAGTGTTGCAACTCCACCATTAAAGATGGTCCATTATACAAATGCACCAGAGAAAAGTTTTGATAAATATTAAAAATAAACTTAATACAATTTTTAATAAGACCTATTTACGCTTAGAAATATCAGGCTTTACGAAAAAAAATAGTTTTTTTATACACGTAATGTCTAAAAACAAATCCCTAAAATTTTTAAAAAGTGTCAAAATGAAGGGTCATTGAGCGTACAGGCTTGATTTTATTCTATTCATGTTTAGCAATTTATAGTCACCAGTTTAAAGATTATGAAAAACGTTTTTAGTTCAGCATCCTTTTCTTCAGACTAACGGTATCTTGCCTGTCAACCATTCTACTACTGAATTGATATGGCTTTGTTAATTGGTTTTGTCACGTGATTTTACTTATTAAAATGATTGCTCTAATGGAAAATTTTCAATGAGTTTCACAGTTACCAGTCAAAGAATAAGAAAACAGATTTTGAGTTAAGGGTAACATTAAATTTCATCTTTCGGTTTCTGCTGTTTAATCACAAGAATTAAAAAAAGAATTAAATCACGACATACACGAGTGGTTTAGCTTAATAATCTGCAAATGCCTTAGTATATTTTACACTTTTTAAGACTCTTATATTCAAAATTTAGTTTCCGTCGAAGACAGAAGGGTTAGAGACTTAAGATTTTGGAGTAGGTGTCATCAGCATGTGACTAGATGGTCTTCAAGGGCGCTGTAGCGTCAGGCTGTGGATCGAAAGGTCTTTGGATCAAACCCTGCCATCCACCTTGTTTAAATATTTTTATTGGTCTGTAAGTGTTATACCAACTTTAAATTAAATAAAATCCTGCCTGGATACAGATACAGGAACGGATGGCTTGGTGTGGTAGTGCACTATACTGGACAGCAACGTTTCTTGAACCCAGTACGTCACAAATGCGGAAGGAGAAATCGGTAAACACGAAGCCTGTTGGGTTGATAGGACGAGTTTCAGTACTCAAATCGTGATTGAAAAGCACTATAAATGCATGGGTTTAACACAATAATATGACCTTGACTTGTAACTTGTATGTAACTTGACCCTACGACGTCACTAATAAACAAAGTAGTTCCCATCGCGGTGTCTGAATTTTGAGTGAAATAAAGAACGTCAATTTAAAAATATGATTATTTTGTTAAACCCATGTATATACATACAGGGTGTTTCAAAAGTCCGTTTCACGGCTTTTATTTGGAACCAACGTCTCCTAGGGTCCTGGAAGTTAGGTCTACCCCTAGGTAAGTGACCCTGGAGAATCCATTGAGAGGACTTACAGCGCCCCTAGCGGCGAAATAAAAAAGTTAAAAAAAATTATTTAAGGAACTAAAGGAGATAGAGCAAACACCTCAGTGAGAGTATTGTTGCCACTGTTATAAGTAACTCACTGAAAAAAATTTCATGAAAATATTGTGAATATTCACGGAGATATTAGCATGTGAAAATAGCCGGTTTTTAGAACCTAAAACCGGAAAAGTTCGCAAATTTGCAAGTTTTTTTAATTTTTTGATTAAAATTTTACTTCATCTAACTAAAAAGATACAAAACTACATAAAAACTCTGAAAATTTTGCAAATATGCGAACTTTTCCTCTTTTGGGTTCTAAAAACCGGCTATTTTCACATGCTAATATCTCCGTGAATATTCACAATATTTTCATGAAATTTTTTTCAGTGAGTTACTTATAACAGTGGCAACAATACTCTCACTGAGGTGTTTGCTCTATCTCCTTTAGTTCCTTAAATAATTTTTTTTAACTTTTTTATTTAGCCGCTAGGGGCGCTGTAAGTCCTCTCAATGGATTCTCCAGGGTCACTTACCTAGGGGTAGACCTTACTTCCAGGACCCTAGGAGACGTTGGTTCCAAATAAAAGCCGTGAAACGGACTTTTGAAACACCCTGTATAGTGCTTTTCAATCACGATTTTAGTACCAAAACTCCTCCTATCAACCCAACAGGCTTCGTGTTTACCGATTTCTCCTTCCGCATTTGTGACGTACTGGGTTCAAGAAACGTTGCAACCAAGTATAGTATACTATCCCATCCAAAAGGCCTTCAGATCTAATCCGAGCCTCTCCCCGAGAATAATAGTACTTGGAAATAAATACAGATTGAATCAGGTCCTGCTTATTTCTCATCTTCTATTAATTAATAGTCACCAGTTAATATTTGTATTAAAAAAATACATATTCACTGGATACTAGTTTTCTTTATTCAGTTTCAGATATCTAGTCACCACTTAAAAAATTAAGTGAAAATAAAGTATATTGCTCTCTCACGGGAGAATCAAAGATTCTGAAGGGGGGGCGGGAAACCGTACGTACCCGTATCCTTTGACACTACTGGATTCTTTAAATTTTATTCAGTTTCCGTCGAAGACAGAAAGGATAGAGACTTGGATTATAGTAAAAAAAACATAAAAATCTTGAAAAACTAGTAATATTTTCAATAATTCTGCCTGGTACGGTTACAGTTAACTTTAAAAAAATAAATGATAAAACCCCCTTTGAATAAGCAGGAAAATTTATAAATGCCAATCAGCATTTATTTCCGAGTGCCATACCCGTGAGAGGCTCAGATTCGATCTGAGGGCCTTTGGGATGGAACACTGGTGATTAAACCCACCAAGCCATCCGTTCCTGCAACATGCCAGTTCTTCTAATTAATTTAAAGTTGACACTTAATCATTCAAAAAATAATATTCCGAGGATCGAACTCGCAACCTTCTGAACGGGATACCAGTGCATTAACCAACCATGCTACCCGTTTTGCAGACGCATCGTTCCCTCATAAATTTAAATGAAAATAAATTTATGAATGACAAAATGTATATATGAAGATACTGAATAGTTGTTGACGGGGTTCGATCCCAGGACCTTCCGACTCGAAGCATTACGGTCTAGTACACTGAGCCATTCGGTCGCACGCGGCAGAGAATTTAAAGAACTATTCAAGACTTTGAATTTTGACAGATTAAAACGAAACCTAATCTTCTATTATCATCGACCATCGAGGACCTCATGAACCACCACATTTTTGAAAACTTGGTTCTTTAAAACCAGGAATTCAACTTATTATCTTCCAACGCCTTCCCGTAAGTTACACATCAAAAACAAATGAAAAAAGAAGCAGAGAAATATTTTATTTACATGTGATGAGGGCATACACAATTTTAAATAACAATACAATAGAGGAAGGGAATCATATATTAAATAAAACAGCTAATCATATAAAGAAGAGGAAGGAGAGATGTAAACTAAAAAAAAATATATTTTTTAAGTGGATCTAAACCCTCGTAATTAGCTTATGTGATTTTATAGTTTTATTTTTAAAACCTCAGAATTAGATTATTTGGTAGAATAGGTTTCCAGCATGAAATGAAGGAGATAGTAAATTTGTGCGTTTTTGCTACTTAATGAAATCATTCAATGAGACAAAAAAATGAGGTAATAGTGATAAATAAGATTAAATTAAATAATCATTGATTCCTAGTATTTAGCCTTTAAAATACTATATTTTTAAGTATCGATTGAAAAAAGTACAGTCTTTGTATCATTCGAATTTCCAAAACTTCAATATACAATATCAGTACAACTGATTTCTCTTTACACAAAAAGGAGTTAGTCATATTTTATCTGTAAAAGTTTCTTTTAGGTATTCTAAAAATTCCCTTGCTTCTGTGAGAACAGGTTTATCTCGTTTCTAAGAAATAAAAATGTCTAACCCTAACATTTTCTGTTCGGTAACTCATCTACAGAATTGCACGTAAATTTTTTTATATAGTACTTTGAAGTTGCCAAAAGTCTCGTAGTCTAAACACTCGAAAATCATCATCAGCAGTGTCCTCCTTCTGTGTTCATATAATAAATAATAAATTAACATTTCATCCAATAAGCGTCCAGCTTAAGATTTATCACTGTTGTCCGTTTCGGAATCCATACTAATAGTACTGTCTGAATTCTTTCTAGCCAGCTGCATTGGCATTATTGGCTTCCTCGAATGCCTCTCCGAGGCATCGCTTGGTGGCGAATCAGTGTCATTCCTGGGGACTGTCCTCAGATTCTTCGGAGTCCATTCCTTCAGCCTGGCGTACTTGTCGCTCAGAGACGATCTCAAGTAGCCGTTGTCCTGGAGCATGTACTTAGGGGTGATGGTGTCCAGATGATCCTCGGCCTCGTGCTTCTTGAGGTGTCGGTCCAGGTTGGTCTGCTGCCCGAAACACCTATCGCACGAGGGGCACTTGAAGGGCTTCTCCTTGTTGTGGATGTTCCGCACGTGCCGCTGGAGGTTGGAGGATATGCTGAAGGAGCGGTCGCAGTACTTGCACTTGTAGGGCTGTTCCCCAGTGTGCGTCCGCAAGTGGCGGGTCAGGTTGGCCGAGCGGGGGAAGACCTTCCCGCAGAACTTGCACGAGTACTTCTCCTTGTTGTGGTGTTGCTTCTTGCTGACGACGTTCTGCTTCAGGAACAGCTCAGCAGCAGGCTTATTGGGCTCAGGGGTCGGGTGGTAGGGCACGAACTCGGCAGTGTGCGGGAACAGCTCCTGGTGGCGGTAGATGCTGTCCACCAATAGGGGGTGCAGGGCGCGGTGCCACGGCAAGAACTCGGCCGGGAACGCATTCTGGACGTAGTTGATGGGGTCTACAGAGTACTTCCAGTCGGGGTGGTGGTGGTGGTTATTGTTCTCGTCTCCGCCGGCGTCTTTCTTCTTCACCCTCAAGTCCAGGGGTTCGTCTCGCATCAGATGCGGCCCGTACTGGTCGGGTTTCATCCAGTGCCGGGCATAGTCCAATGGAGGGTCCAGACAGACCCCCCTGCTGTTGTAGGAGTAAAACTCGCTCATGGCGAGCGCGTCCGGACACACGGACGCGATCTTGGGCGACGTCTGTCGCTGATGGTAGTGGAACATGTCTATCCTCCTTGAATCAATAGTAGGATCTTCTTTGCTGAGGCGGTGTGCGTGGCTCAGCAAGGCGTTGTGCGTGCGCTTGTGGCGGCACAGGTTGGAGAACTGCGTGTAGGCCTTGCAGCAGACATCGCAGCGGAAGGGCTTGACGCTGGAGTGGATGTGCGTGTGTTGCTTGAGGCCGCTGGGGGTGGCGAAGGCCTTGCCGCACTGGCCGCAAGAGTGCTCCCGGCTGCCCAGGTGCTGGGAGCGGACGTGCCGCTGGAGGTTGCTGGGGTCCGTGAAGACGCGGTGGCACGACTGGCACGGGTGGGCGCGGCGGTGCCACTTGGAGTTGTTGCGTCTGATGCAGATGGGTCGCTCACTGCAATGAAAGGAGGAGATCGAGTTATGAACATAAATGGTAACATAAGAAATAACATTGCGACTTAAGATTCAGAAATTACGTCACACGATTTTCCGCTGTTTTATATTTACGTATCTCTGCAAGCCACAAGTTGTCAGTGTCCTCCATTGTAATTTCACACTTGTAAAACTAAAATAGTATCCAAATTTCGTACACCTACTTCTAATCTTACTTCATTTTCGTAACTTGCGAAAGGGAACCTAACAGTTTTATTACTGCTAAATTTAGCAGTAATAAAATTTCAAATTAGCAGTGGAAGGAATGCCTCTTTTAGCATTGAACAGCAGTGGAATATGTCACAAACGTCGTTTGTATCACTCGCTCTACATATCACACTGTGTCACTCATACAAGAACCCCTCCGTATTGGGTACTACCTACAGTACGTTGAGAGAAGAAGAGGATAAGAGGGATGAAGATGATCAAGAGGACGAAGAAGCAGTGAAATATCTCAAACTATTTAGGGTGAAGTAAAATAAAAGAGATGTGGAGAAGACGGGTGGGATCTAGTTCTAGAGCAATGGTTCCTAACTCAGAGAAGTCCGCAGACGACTAAGTTTAAAATTGTAACCTTCACGGACCACCCCTTTAAAGCAAAATTCTACACCCTGACAAAATGATGTTTATTTAACATTTTCACTAATTAAGCATGTAAATTTATATGATGCTCTGAATTATAATTATATTTTATAAGAAAATTTTAATTATATCTCAAAAGAGTTAAGAATTTTTGTTATAAAATCAATCTTTGGGGGCCTACAAAAATGTATCCGAGTTTTTTTTCAGAGCTATTAATTTCACATTAAATATTTATGGTACACAAAAGTAATGCAACAATTTAGTGGTGACTATTATCTCCACAAACTACTCACTCAGTCGAAAGTTATCGTCACGGATATAATTCAATCGTTCAATTTGCTCAAATTTGTATTTATTGGATTTTTTTTTTGCTTCGCCGGGCCCCTCCACGGACCACTTTCAAGACTCTCACGGACCACCGGTTGGGAACCACTGGAGAGATGAGAGAAATTAAGCAGATGAAATGGATCAAGAGACTGAGAGGGATGAAGAAGATAAGTTTAAAGTAGAGGATGAGAGCGAAGATCAGGATAAGAGTAATGTTAAGGACGAGAGAGATGAATATGAAATGATGAGATGCTCTTGGGCGTGTTGGAGGTGGATGGAAATACAAGGTTATCAGATGATGTCAGTTGTAATATAATAGGTAAAATATTCAATAAAACTATCAGGTGGCCTTTATTCACCACCCGCCCGCTAGCCTCCTCTTTTCTCGGTGATGAGAGTGCGCTTTCAACCCTCGAGGAACTTTCCCCCCAGCAGGTGCCATTGAATGTTTTTCAATAGGATCATCTTGGGGAAATGATATCCCAAAGGTGATTTATAGGTTTTAACTCAGTAATGATAAGTTTCAGGTTTATTAAATTAGAAACAAAAAATTAAGATATATTTATAATATTTTCCCTATGCAATAACATGGGAAAATTACTTTTGAAAAGCGCGGGGGTCAAAAATTGGCCTATAGACCTGGAAATTTGCAGGTAGTATTGTTTCAGTAATAATTGTAACAACATAAGAAAGGGCACTTGAAAAGTGAAAAAAAAATCCCTAGCCTTTTCCAGCCTAGCCCTAGGAGGTAATCCTCTTCTAGAAGCTAAGAAGGTAAGGGAACGTACCCATACTAAGTGACCTGATTAGGGGGGGGAGGGGGGTCTTCAAAATACCACGCTTGGTCACAGGGGGAGGGGGCTTAGGGTTTTGTCACGTAGTCAAAAAATAAAGAAAAAAAGACTTGTTTTTGTAAATTAAGTTACTTTTACAATAACTTTTACATAAGTTTTTTCTTCTTAATAATATATTTTCCACTTGTATGAACGCACTCTTGGCGTCACGAGGCAAGCGCTGTATTAATAAAGACAAATATTAAGCCAAATTAACTTTTTTTAACTTTCTGTTTGCAAAAAATGATTGAAAACCGTATTTATGAACTACTACGTGAAAACTAGAGGGGGAGGGGGTCAAAAACAGGTCACGTAGTATGGGTACGTTCCCTAATAGAAGCAATGACTTATTAAGGAATGCTGAAACAAAGTTAAAAATCCCATATTTTTACACATTTCTTATAAAGGATAAAAGTATCACTGATCAAGTACTATTTTGTAAGTTGTGAGTTTCACAGCAATTACTGGAACTTAAAAACAAAACAACTGGGCTATAAAAAAATATAGCGATTTCGCGTATATCTGGAACTTAGTAAGTAGAAAAATGCAATTCGCTCCATTCAAATCTTCCTAGAACCTAGTTCGCGAAGCTATCAGCAAGACCGGCCAATGATCCCCCAATTGACACTATTCCATGAAAAGGACACCTCAACTCAACTCGTCCATCAGCTCGCGTGATCGGGTGTGGATCCGCAAATCGTTCGATCGTGACACGGACCCGAGAAGGCTCTTTTTAATTCCTTTTCGAACGGAGCGCTAATTCGATGTTATTGCCCACGAAGCGATGAATAAAAGATCGTATTTATCTTCTTAAAACGGTGTATCGGCGAAATCCTCTCCATTGAAATTAGCGAAATCGTGTTTGTTCTGTGTAATGATGAAAAGGAGGATTTTTTTACATACTTGGGTTGAATTTGGTATGCAGGAAAGGCGTTTTTTTCTCTCCTGTAGTTGGTTTTTCTGCGAATGCGGCGTGTAATTGTTAATTGACCTATTTGGCTAAACTTGTAAAAATGAAGCTGAAGTGATTCAGAGGACGGTTTTTTTTTCTTTTGGGAAATTTTAATAACCGTATTTTTCGAATTGGGTTAAGAGGGAGTGTTTGTTGCAGTATGGGGAGATTTCTGAATACAGGGCATGGGTATAAAATCTGGTAAGTGATCAAATATTGACACACATTTTCCCCCATCTTTTGAAGAAGAAAGAAAGTTAATCTATCAGTCTTAGTCTCTAATTTTCCGTTAATATGAGGTCAATGTATCTCAATTTATTTTTCTTTCTTATTAAGAATGCAAAGTAACTTATAAGCTTAAAAAATTAGTTACATATATTTTCAAAGAAAGACCTAAAGTGGAGGGGCTTCATAAAATTTTTAGCCTCTCTTTTAACAGGAAACTTATTAGAGGAATTGCCTTATTATTTTGAGTTGTACAAATAAGATATCCATCCATACTTTTTTCCTCACAACTTAATAAAATAATCAATATGTTTTATTGAGGTTTCTTTTATGAAAGCTTTTTATAATATTAATTATTAAATAATAATATTGCACTGTGACTAAAGAATTCTCATTTAGAATGGATTTTTCAGTAGTAGTACAGGGTAAAAAAATATAAATTTTTATGAAGAGCAATTTTTATTTTCAAAACTGCAACTATTCTATCTTTTTATGATTGCCTCTTGAATAAGAAAAACAATAAGTAAAATTGTTTAAGGCTTTTAAATCAATAATAAGCACACAGTGTAAAAAAATCCGTTTAAATTACTACAATTATCACTTAAATTGAGTTATAGTTTTTAAACTGAATTTGAGATACCTATATACACCTTTAGCTGCGATAATTTTAGAACCAGATGCTGTGTCTAACTTCAATATTAATAGCAAAGAATATTAATTTTTCATTCACCAAAACACAATTACATTCAACTTTAAAGCAAAAATTTTCTTTTAATTTTTAGAAAATAAAAAGATATTAGCTTACGAACTCACCAGTTTTTCAATAAATACAAATTACCTACGGCTTTTAAATAAATTTTTCATCATTTTTTATCAAAAATAATGATACATAAAACACTTTTCATTCGGAAAAATAGAAATATGCATCTATAATGATTCAGAGTAAAACCAGAATCGGGTAGAACGATATCAAACATTCTTTTCAATGCATAGTACGCATTTTATTTCATTTTTTTATTCAACTAGGGGGCCTGCCCCCTGCTCGCTATCGCTCACCAACCCCCGGAACTACTTCGCAGTTCTTTTTAGATCGCTTCGCGATCTCAGCGAGCAAAGCTCGCTTGTTCCATCTTACCAATCACCCCGCTGGTCGGCTTAATTAATGCTCCTTTACAACCGAAACTACTTATCACTCTTGCTGATAAATAATTTAATCCAAATCATCCCGAAAAAAACTATTGCTGAAATATTACTTTCCTAACTTAAATTGAAAATAAAAGAAATCACACATAGTCAGCTATCGCTCACCAACCCTCTTAACTGCTTCGCAGTTATTCTCAGATCGCTTCGCGATCTTAGCGAGCAGAGCTCGCTTGTTCATCTAGTTCATCTCAACAATCCAACAGAAGCCTTTTCTCGGCTTAATTAAGCCTCTTGTAATACCGAAAATAGTACCTCTCTCTTGCTTATCAATAATTTAATTGAAATGTTAAAAAAATATTCAGCAAGTCTACTAATAACCATCAACCACTTTGTAGAAAAAAGCATTGTTGAAAATAAAAGAAATCAGACTCATCATAAAACACGCATAAAACTCGTCTGTTTCTCTAGTGAACGGCGAGAAAGAGAAGAAAAAATTGAAACTTTGAATCTTAATAATTCTAAAACTAATTAGAATTTTTGAAAAAACAAAATACCAATATTTTTATAAAAATTATTTCTATGTGTCTTTAAAATATCATAGTTCTACTGTGATTAGTTTTGCTTTTATAACGAAGAAACAGAAAAATCGTCAAAATTTTCGAAACTTTAAAACTTAATTACTCCAAAAATAATTCGAAATTCGAAAAAAGGGCGACGTGGTGCAAAACTGCACATCTAAGAGTATGTGTCTGCAAAAAATCATATTTCTGCTGCTAATAGATTTTGCTGGGGGCGAACTCGCAGCAGAAAAAAATAATTTTCGACTTTGACATTAAATAACTCTAGAACTAATTATCTCATCTATTAGCTTTTAGAACGAAAACGATCCTCATACATTTGTCTAGAAATATTTAAAATTTCACAAATTTCCGTGGAATAGTTTTTGCGTAGTGAGAGTTCAAAGTGTTCAAAAATAAAATTTTCAAAAGCAGCGGCGGCGGCGGCGGCCGCGGCGGTCACTGTTACTTTTTTTTAATATAGAGAGATAGAGATATCCAAGAGAGCGTGCAAATTTTTTTTTATATAGCTACGATGCTTATTTTTAAAAAGGGCGCAAAAACAATTGGTTACATCATTTTATCCGAAACAATGGTTTAGTTTTAGGATTAACAACAGTGTCGATTTTAACTTATATTGGAAAAAAGGCGCAAACACAGTATATGACGCCATTTTATCTCATTTTTTCCGAAACAACAGTTTTGTTTTAGGTATGTTTAGGATTCAGGATTAATTGCAGGATGTAAAGTTCTTGTGATTTTGTCTGAAATAAAGTTAGTTACTACTATTGTTTTCAAAAATTACATTGAAGTAATTAGCAAACATTTAGAATAAAAAGCATTTATATAGTTTAATTTACTGTGTTAAAATATAACTTCAAGTATCTCTATTAATCCCTATTCATCTTCAATCATTTTTTTTAAGAATCAAAGAATCTTCCGAGACTTAAAATCCTACACAGTCCCGTTTGGAAAATATGAGAGCTGTATGCAAGAGAAGGGGTTAAGGGGCCCTCCCAACCGCCGAAATTTTGACATCATGACATTAATTTATATACTGTTTTTTCCCTTTAAAATTCTGACGTGTACAAGGAACTGAATTGTCACCCAAAGTGTCCAAAAATTATACAAAGCACTACTTTTTCACAAATTGCACAATACAACAAATTTTTTAAAAAAGTAGGGGAAAGAACCCCTAGACCCCTTTTTTTTCTTTGGGCTAAGTAGTATAATGCACAAACACGAAGGTTCACAGTTGACCTATAATATTCATGTAACCCTTACGTTAGAAACAAATTGGCTCCCGATAACAAATCTAGTTACTGCCTCTGAAAATATTGTGTGGTCTTTTCCATAGCGTGCTTTTTTTAAATTGTAAAATTTTTAAAATGAATGCCTTTCAATTTGAATAAAGGTTCCTTGGTCTTGGTGAAATATACTTCAAAGATAATAAGAAGGTATAACGTCAACAGAGTATAAAAAAGGGCATACAATATAGCTTACAGTAAAATGTGCATAATATAACCACATATGTTACAGATAATATTACATCAAATCGATATTTTATGACTGGGGTGCCGCGATATGGAAAAGTTTGGGAACCCCTGGTTTGTATCACCGTTTTAACGTAAAAGTACTAAGTAAAAAGTAGTAAGTACTGCAATGGTTCCAAACCTTTTTCTCAGTTCAATATGTAAGTTTATTTTTTTTGTCACAAACTTTTAAATTACACCATTAGAATTGTATTTTCGCGAATCCCTTTTTATATGAAGGGATGTTGGCAAAAGTGGGACCATAACATTGTCCCTACAAAAATTACAAATATTGTTAAAAATCCTTTGAAAGATATTTTTAAAGATTCAAAAAATCTTTTGAATTTTTTTTTAAAGATTCAAAGAATATTTTGAATCGTTTGAAAGATTTCTTATAGTAAAATATTACTCTGATATCTAAGCAAAGCTTGTTATTTTGTTTATAACACTTTAAGATGTACATATCAGGCAAATTTTACTTCTAATTAACTGTCATTAACTTTGTACTTTTATATTGGATGCCTTAAAAAGCTTATAATTGTGAATAAAGCAAAGAAAAACAAATTTCTAAGCTAACTTTAAACAAGAGAAGATAATGTTTTATGTTTTAAATATGAAAAACACAGGGCACGTGATTCCGTCAGAACGGGAGAGAATGAGAGATGGAGTCAGTCAGTCTGTGTGAGAATCAACCGGTAGCATATTTACAAAGGCTCAAGACAAATTTAATTAAATTATTTTAATGTTTCAATTTAATAGTAATTTAATTAATTTTTCAAACCGTTAACAAGTTGTTTTTCTTAAAGTTGTTGAGTTGAAAGTCGTTGCCGCAATTCATTATCCCACCAGCACCACACAGGAAAAAAATGCAATCAATTTACAAACTTTTCCTTAGTTTGTAAGTCGTTGTAATTTTTACCAAAGCATAACTGTACTTATTGATGTGTATAAGTTTTACATAAGAAATTTTTCAAAATATACGGTGTTTTTACAAATTTTGTTTTTCAGTTTTGACAAAATCTGGAAAGTTTTCGGGGATGAACATGGTCATTTTTAAACAACTTAAACGAACTCAGCATACCTCACAAAGATACAATAATAAAGAACTTAGAATGAACAATTTAAATGTTTTCTCTTGTAACTAAAAATAAATTTTAATTTTTCTCTTTTAAGAAAACACAGAAATTAAAAATAGTGATGGAATAAATTTATAAAAAAAATGTTCCTGCTAATAAATAGCTACCACATATACTACTATCACAATATATTAACAACTTTAACAACTGGGATAATAGTCCAGGCAAATTAGACATTTACCCGGACATTCAATATAACAGTGTGAAAATTGGTGGAAATGTAGAGGATAGTGTTCTGATTAATATCCTGAAAATCCCAAAAATTCTATCGACGGGATTATCCGCCATTTTGAAAAAACCACAGCCATCTTGGATTCCGTTTTCAAGTATAGCGACTGAACCAAGCGTTCGATTGTGTTCGTTTTTGCCCTAAAGTGTTTAATAATGAGCATTTTAAGATGCAATGTCAGAAAATTCGAAATAAAAAAGTTAATTTAATTAGAATGAATTTTTATTTAATTAATGCTTTGCTGGGTTAAAATGTAGGTAAGCATTCATAACAACAAGCTGAAAATTGGTGGAAATGTTAAGGATAGAATCTTGATCGATATCCCAAAATTCCCAAAAAATCCCACAAGGGGAAACCGCCATTTCGAATAAACCACCGCCATCTTGGATTGCGTTTTTAAGCACAGCGACTGAACCGAGGGTCAGATTGTGTTCGTTTTTGTCCCAAATTGTTTAAAAATATGTACTTTAAGAGAAAACGTCAAAAAATTCGAAATGAAAAAGTTAATTTAATTATAATTAATTTTTTATTTTGTTAATGCTTTGCTCGGTTAAAATGTAGGAAGACATTCAAAATAACAAGCTGAAAATTGGTGGAAATGTTGAGGATAGTATCCTGATCGATATCCCAAAATTCCCAAAAAATCCCACCAGGGGAAAATCCGCCATTTTGAAAAAACCAACGTCATCTTAGACTCGCAGTTTAACATAGTGATAGTCCAATTTTTCTCTTTACACAACAATGAAATTTCCCCAAAACTCATTATTGTAGCCGAAAAAAACTGGAATTTTGAAGTCGAATATTTCAAAAACTATTCAAGTGATTTAAGTAAATTTGGACTTAAAATTTAGTTTATTTATTCAATAAAAACATGTCATTAATTGTATAGTCAAAAATCTTACCGTTTGGTTGCTATATCGTTTGGAGTATAGTTCGGTTTCTCAATTTGACCATTTTGTTCATTTTATTTGATTTAGTTGCAACCAAACGGTGAGATTTTTGACTATACAATTAATGGCATGTTTTTATTGAATAAATAAACTAAATTTTATGTCCAAATTTACTTAAATCACTTGAATAGTTTTTGAAATATTCGACTTCAAAATTCCAGTTTTTTTCGGCTACAATAATGAGTTTTGGGGAAATTTCATTGTTGTGTAAAGAGAAAAATTGGACTATCACTATGCTAAACTGCGAGTCTAAGATGACGTTGGTTTTTTCAAAATGGCGGATTTTCCCCTGGTGGGATTTTTTGGGAATTTTGGGATATCGATCAGGATACTATCCTCAACATTTCCACCAATTTTCAGCTTGTTATTTTGAATGTCTTCCTACATTTTAACCGAGCAAAGCATTAACAAAATAAAAAATTAATTATAATTAAATTAACTTTTTCATTTCGAATTTTTTGACGTTTGCTCTTAAAATACATATTTTTAAACAATTTGGGACAAAAACGAACACAATCTGACCCTCGGTTCAGTCGCTGTGCTTAAAAACGCAATCCAAGATGGCGGTGGTTTATTCGAAATGGCGGTTTCCCCTTGTGGGATTTTTTGGGAATTTTGGGATATCGATCAAGATTCTATCCTCAACATTTCCACCAATTGTCAGCTTGTTGTTATGAATGCTTACCTACATTTTAACCCAGCAAAGCATTAATTAAATAAAAATTCATTCTAATTAAATTAACTTTTTTATTTCGAATTTTTTGACATTGCATCTTAAAATGCTCATTATTAAACACTTTAGGGCAAAAACGAACACAATCGAACGCTTGGTTCAGTCGCTATACTTGAAAACGGAATCCAAGATGGCTGTGGTTTTTTCAAAATGGCGGATAATCCCGTCGATAGAATTTTTGGGATTTTCAGGATATTAATCAGAACACTATCCTCTACATTTCCACCAATTTTCACACTGTTATATTGAATGTCCGGGTTCGGCCCATTTTTTGTCTAATTTGCCTGGACTATAATTGCAGAGCCTGACATACACAAATTAGTAATTATAAGGTAATACTTTATATATGGAGGATATTTTATGTAAGAAAGTTTTACAACAAGTAAATCCTTAAATAAATTGTAGTAATATTCATATATTATAAATACAAATTTTACTATGAAAAATTTTAAAAATTTCGGATATATAGGGTAGTTTCTTATTTCTAGGGGTGTGCGTCCACATCAAAAAGTTCTTGTGGATGTGTGGGGTGTGCGTCCACATCTCTAGATACGGTTCTATTCTCGTTACAATTCATTAAATTAAAAAATATCGAAAAGAAAAGTATTGTTTTTCCATTTTTAAGTTAGTACATACTTTGTAGTGAAAGTTTCCATAATACAACTTTTGTTTTGAATTCTTAAAAGAATATGAATTTATTCAAATTGTAATGTTTTGGTCATTTGGACTGAAAGTGCATTTTGGAGACTTTTTGCGCGAAAGGATTTCAATACACAACAAATCGTAGATATTATAAATTTCTAAAGAATAAATAGGGATTTAAATTTAAAATTTCTTCATCAAAACAAATATGAAAAACAAAATTGATTCAGGGTAAGTAAAAACAAGTTTTTAAAAAATACCAAAGTTTGAGGTTCTAAATATTTTTTAATCCCTCAAGATCACACACATAAGTTTTTAAATTTGTTTTGATTCCATTAGTTTTGTTTAGTCTTATAGAAAGGGATTTTTCCTCTATCTTTCTCTTTAATTTGTTGTAAAAGATTCCCTCTTACGATGAAGATTCCCTCTTACGAAAAGATTCCTTACGATGAATTTTAAGAGCACTAAAATTTAAGGATCCCCTGATTGGAAAAAGGGAATCGGCTGCCCCATGCCACCACGCGGATTTTCTTTTCTCGTAAATATTGAACAGAACTCTTAACTATGAGAGGATATGAGATTTCGTTAATATGTACTCAAAACAGTTAAAAATAAGATTTAACTCACCTATAATGAAAATTGTGGAAGTTCTAAACACACTGGGTTCGATATATCCTGCGTTCAACTAACTGTCAATGATATCCAAAAATCAGAGTGAAAACGAATTCTACCAAGAATCTTTTCCAAATTCCTTTTCAGTCAGTATTTTACTTCTGACAAGTTTTATTCCGTTTGTCATTCGTTCGGTTGACGCTGTTCCGAATTTTTTTTCCAATAAGCACAACACATCACCTATTCTGTTCCGACAGAATTCCAACAATTCACAAACGGTCGTATAAAAAAGGAAATTCCAAATTTTCAACTACTACTAATCAAAACTTTTAAATAAAAAGTTCTTGAACGACTTGACTCCAAGTTCAAAAACGAAACCGAAACCACGCAACAACATCCATCACAAATCAGAAACAAACAAGTCCACACTGCAAGTTCACGACACCTTCTCCGATCCCCACCTGTTCACTTTCTCCCCGCGATTTTCACCCTTTCCTTCCTTCCTCCCCAGAAAAAAAAAAAGAAAACTTCCGGCCCTACTCCCCACGCCCCGATCGGAATCATTTTTTTTCTTTCTCCAATGCCAGCAGATTTCGCTCGCCAAGCCTTGGCGCGCTGACCCGCTTTCCGCCGCCAGGAACGGCCGGAGCCGCTGGTCAGCGGAGTTATTAAATAATCGGGGGGTGGGTCCGCGTTGCTCCATATACCGCGCCGGGAGTGGCCCACTTTCGGAACGAACTTGAACGTGCGTTCTGTCGCTTTTCCGACGATGTGTGTTTTGTTGTTTATTAAAAGGGAAAGCAGCAATCGGGAGTATAGGGATACATTGATTAGGTTATTGTGATGCATGTAATGGGAAGTGATTTTTTTGAATCTATTCTTTTGTTAACGAGGTTAACAATGCACTGCTTCTGACGAAGTGGAAGATAAGAAAAGTCATAAGGAGCTTTTACATCTTGTTGCCTTTGCTGACTCATACTGTACCAACAAAGTTTAACAATACTTTTTAATGTTTTTTATCTTCATTATATTATTTTCATAACCTAAAAGTATACTGTACGAAGGTTTTTCTTATTTACGCTTTTCCTCTAAAATGAGTTCAGTAAAACCAAATTTGAGAACTATAAATGATATAGTAGGATCAGCAAAGAAGATAATGTATGCATTTAAAAATCAAGTTTTTCCCCTCACTCCAGTAACTTTGTCGATTCCTCTTAATTAAATTTTTTATAGTTAAATTTGTTTTTGTGTGAGGGATTGGGACCGCTTAAATGAAATAGCATATTAAAGAGATATCTTTAAGCTTAATAACTACTAGTAACAAATTATACTGTTTGAAACAATTTCCAAAATAAATTATGTGGTACTATACTCGACGTTTCCTGAACCCAGTACTTCACTACGTTGGAGGAGAAAATGGGTAAACGCAAAGCCTGTTGGGTTGGTAGGAGGAGTTTCGGTACGCAAATCATGATAAAAAAAAGCACTATACCATACACATGGGTTTAAAAAAATAATCATACTTTTAAATTGACGTTCTTCATTTCCCTCAAAACTCAAACACCGCGATGGGAACTACTTTGTTTGTTAGTGACGTCATAGGGTCAACTAACGTTGCTGTCTAGTATAGAGTATAGATAGGAGATCATATAGAACAGTATTTCCCAACCTTTTTCGGTCAATGAACCACCACAGCCTTTCTAAATTTTCCATGCCCCCCATGTCCTTTATTTATTTCGAAAATCCTTCTTGAAAAGTAAATAAAACCTGGTGGTCCATGCCCCACCTGGGGGGGCAATTTGGTTAAAAATTTTCAAATTGCCCCCCGGTGGGAAACAATGATATAGAAAAAAGAAATACATGCATTTAAAAAGGTAAGAAGCCACTAAAATCAACAAAGGCGCTTGATTAACTGTGTTATAAAGACTGAAATGGTTCGATGTTGGATTCTTTTTAATTTGCATGTTACTCGAAAACCATTAGTTGTTGATTTGAACAACATTTTAACCACCGGCAAAGATATATTGCAAAATATTGCATAAAAAAAAGGTTTTAATAGAATAATAACAGTAATAATAATAATAATAATAATAAAATTAATAATAATAATAATAAACTGTTTGCATTAAACTGCATTCAAAACTGTTTGGACGAAACTTAAAAGGTATCCGGTTGGAATCACTTTAAAGTAAAATATACATCGTACAGACGGTTTTTTTTATCATAATAATAATACATGATAACACGATGAATGAAAATAATTTACCAATTAACTAACGCAGTATGGTCCAACCTTTAGCTACCCGAGGGCTAATTAAACTTTTTGTAGGGAGGTTAGGGTCAGAGACAGAGTAAAAAGAGAAAATTGCATTTTACTGTTTTAATATAGGCAAAAGTCAAGCTTATTTTAAAACTTAAACATTAATTTCGACTATAAAGATTCACTAAGACGTTACTCACTTAAGAAATTTTCTAACAGTGAAGATGCGATGCAAAAATATTAGCTGAATCATTAAAACACTACTTATTCATTCAAGGTGCTATATTTCGTACCGCGTTTTAAACACGTATTAAATATGAACATATTGATGTTCATATTTATATTAAATTAAAATCTAAAACAAATTATTTCTTGTTTCATCAAATTGAAGATTTGTTGTTATAAAAGGAAAATTAGGTAATCCATAGAAAAGAGAAAACATTTCTTAGAAATTAGGTAATTCACAACACATTGAAAATGAAAAAATTTTTAGTGTTAAGTGCTATTAATAAATTATTCATATCCAAAGAGGTTGTGGGTTACTTTCCATGAGTTAAATTATATTTTTCCTCAAGATTTTGAAGGGTTTTGTAATGGGTAAAAAGTTTGTATAATCCTAAATGGATTCTCTTCTTTTGGTTCGCGTGCCTGAACATTTTTAGGTAGGGTCACTTGGGGTAAGTGGGACCCCTTTTTGGAACAGTACATTTTTGAAGGTTCATAAAAATTTTTTGAAGAGGTTCAATTTGAACTTGATGACATATTCTATTTAAGACACTATTAATAAACAAAAATTTATAATTAGGTTCTAAAATAATGTTCTACATTTTTCTTAACTGATCTTTTTGTAAAAAATGAGACGGGGGTCCCACTTACCCCATAGGAAGGGGTAAGTGGGTCACCCTCTTTTTATTTTGATTGAAAGCAAGCAAAACTTAAGAGGGAGTAAGTGGGTCTTACTTGATAAAGTATAGAAGTTTTAGGTACAAAATATTTTATTCTAACTTAATCCATGTACGAGATATCTACTCACATTTAAATTAATAGGGTTGGTTGGGGTAAGTGGGACCCCTTTTTGGAACACTACAATTACAGAATGTTTTCTTCAGGTTCGAATGGTTCGGGAGACTTATAAAGAAACCCTCGAAACTATTCCCCCACCCCACTGTGTGTTTTAATTAATTTCTCGGCAACGTGAATAAAAAAAAACCAACTTAATAGTTTTTTTTACTTACCACAGCTTATATTAAAACGCAAAATTAATATAAAATTTCAATAAATTACTTATAAATGTTTCAATAAACATTAAAATGGTGAGTCTAGGGTGTCCCACTTACCCCATAATGAGGGGACCCACTTACCCCTACTTTGCTTAAATTACGGGGTAAGTGGGACCCCCCTCTTAAAAATTTTTAAGTAAGAGATTTTGTGAAAATTCAAATTGCAGTATGTATTTTAAGTCAAACCTGGCACAACAGTTGAAAAAAAATTAAAATATAGTGAAAACTTTCCTGGAAACACTTCTTGGAAAAATGCATCTTGAACTCTCCAAAAAAAAAATTATGGAAATTTTTTTACAATAGTTCTATAATCTTAAAAAGAAATGACACAAAACTCTAATATATGCAAAACCCATCAGTGTGACAAAATGTAACATGATCAATGTGAATAAGTGTGAAATGTCCTTTACATAGTTTAGTTTGAGGGGGGTGACCCACTTACCCCAGGGACCCACTTACCCCAAGTGACCCTATTTTAAGCTATTTACACTGATAGGCTGCATATTTTTATTAGTAATCCTGAAACTGTTACGTTGGAAACCCAATTCCTCCCATATGATATTCACTCTTCACTCTGCAAGCATTGTTATAATGTATCTTTCAAACTGCACAAAGACTTGAGAATCTACCTTATTTTAAAGACAATGCCCAAGCCAGAGGTAAATTAACTGGAACTCTCATAAAAAATTGCCCTCAAAATAATACAGCTAACGAAATGAACAAATCAGAGTTTCTGTTTAAAGTCTAAGATATTAAAGCTCTCTCAAACAAATAATTCTTATATAGTAAATCAACTTTTTGGAAAAAACTTTAACATATAGACTTCTCAATTAATTTTCATTGTTCATAGAATGTTTTTATCAGGGAAATAAAGGCTGATAGAACAAAGCATTGATTGGACATAGCTAATAATCTATCAGTAAAAATAATTAGTCAAAACAATGCTTTTTCAATACTTGACTCAGATATTAAGGTTTGTGATTTGACATTATTATGATATGAATGTTTTAATAGGAGAGAATGCTTGGCGAAGCGTAACAATGTATTATGACAATTAACGTTGTTAATTAGAACAAAAGAAGGAATAGAATGTTATCAGTTGTGAGTAGATTTTAATCCAATAAGTAGTAGGCAAATATAATTCGATTGGTTGGTAGTTGTAAAGAAGGCTCAAAAAATGATTTTTAAAAAAATTAGGTAAATATTCAATATAGACGTTTAAAAACCATAAATATTTTACCAGCGATGTAAGGTATTGTGGAGTTTTTATCTAGTTTTATAAGATGTCTTTAGGATGAAGTTTGAAAACGTAAACATTTTATCTGTCGTAATCATTCTTACCATTTTTTCAAAGTTCTAGTAAGGTTAGAATATCGATACACCTTGTTTTTTATTTTTAAAATGTATAGAAATATTGCACTTTTGATTCTTTTACTTTTTAAAATTTTGCACGGATAAAAAAATAATTAATTTCCTAAAAATTAGAAAATTTACAATTAGTAAATTCTTTGCGAGAGAAACTAGGCCCCATAAAATTTTTTAATCCCACAAAACAAACAATTTGAGAATATTTCCTACATGCTCCTTAGCCTCGCCAACAAGTAAATAATACTAGTAACCTTGACCTACAATCCAACACCTTGTCTCTGTATAGAAGCTTGTCATCTCTACACAACAGCAACAGTAAAAAAATGTTAGAACCGTCAGAATGCAATGATGAGCCAAACCCCAAAATCCTCTTTTTTTTTCGGCATTTCTGCCTTTGTGTGAAAAGCAATAAAACGCCGCCGTATCAAAGTTGACTTTTTCGGGAACAAATTACAACAAGTCGAAAGCACTTTGTAGCATTTTACAACCACAGTTCGAGGAGGAATAAGGAGAAGGGGACATGATCGGTCCGATATGCCCCAGGGACGACCCCATCGGTGACAATGGACTGTGTCCCCCGAGGTTTGTCGATATGCTTCGAATGGTACTGAAGAAGATGCCTCGAAGATTATTGCTTAATTTTCTCCGAATGATTTTCGGCACAAAGCGGGTGTAGTAAAACTGTAAAAAATGTTGGGACATCGTTCGCAATATCTCCTCGCCAATGAGTCACAGTTGCATCTTCGGAGGGCAGAGAACACTCATGTGCGTGTGTGTCTCAGTTTACCCTCCCTGGCTGTTCGGGAACGCAGGATGGACGATGGACCGGGATCTTCCTCTCTGTCCGTGCTAGAAAATAAATTAAGTCGAACACAGTGAGTAAACGATAGTTTTTGTAAACACGAAAGATGTGTAGTTTTATAAGGTTTGCTAATTTTCAAAAACTGAATATTCTTTTCTTTGGAAAGTTATACTTCTGTTGTGTAAATTTAGATGTTCAAGCCCCTCCACCTAAAATATTTGAATGATTACATACGCTATAATTGTTCTGCTATAATTTCGTCTTTTTGAACATAAACTATACAGTTGTATGTTAAAACGCATGTTTGCGAGCTTTTCAACTGATCCATTCCAGAATGCCCTAAATATGTAGTTGTATGTATATTGTATTGGGTCATTGGGTGCCTTTTGCTAAAAGAACTAAAAAAAATTTACAACTTTCTACAAGTGGTAGACTTAGTTTCAAGTTTACATTAAATCAGTGTGGTCAAACCCGCTTTCATGATGGCACTCGGCTTCAAAAGTTTATGCTTATTCAAACCACATAGTCGCCTGCCAGTTTTATTTTAGAAGTGTGTTAAAAACTACCTTAAAGGGTTAAATTTTCAGGGAAGAATCCCTTTAGAACTGTTTTTTACTTGAAATTCAAAAAAGATGTGTGGGGGTGTTGGGTTGGTGTCTAGGGGCTTGAAAAATAACACTTGGTTGGACACACACGTTTAATGATTTCACTCGAATACACTCAAAACAGTTCACGCGGGGGTCTCCCAGAGACTTCCAAAATGGCGTGACGCGTACTCCTTTCCCGCGCTCTCTCCTCTCTCTCTCTAGCTCGCTTCTGTCTGCCCCGCGGAGTACGGTGTACCCTCGTACCCGGGCGATAGGGGGTGGCGCTGCAGTAGTTGCGGTACTCACGACCCCACAACCACTCGGCCATCGACAAGCGAGGACCTCCGAAGCTGAATTCACATCAAGGAAAATACTAACAACAGAAATAAGAAAAAAAAATTTAAACAATGCACATAACAAACAATTAAAAAAGGATATTCGCAGTTCAGATGATCCGTCTACAGGTTCCAGGTCCAAGGCTCCATGTTGGCAGCTGAAGTGGACACCAACGGTGGCCACTCCTGTTGGGTCCGTTGATCGTTGACTCGATGAGGGAATGACGGAGCCTTCCATCTTATCTTGTACGAAAAGCCCCTCTGTATTTCACGTCGGGAGTCCTTCCAGTCGTCGTGGGAGTTTAGAAGTTCTCGATGAGGGAATGATGGAGCCTTCCATCTTATCTTGTACGAAAAGCCCCTCTGAATTTCACGTCGAGAGTCCTTCCGATTGGTATTCTTCACACAGCGTCTAATCTCGGATTCTATGTAGCTCTTCAAATCAGGAATGATATAGCGGTGCCAAACAGGATTTGCTCTCCTGCAATCTACGAACCGACTCTCTTCATATGTTTCTTGTACAAAATCGCTCTGCATCCTCTCAGGTACGGCAAGGTCTCTATTCTCAGCAAGAACCTCCAAAGAAACTTCATTCTTCCTGCAAAATTCCATCTGGTCATCGTTTGGAGTTATCTTCTTCATCGTCGTGGAAAAGTCATCTTCAGGTTGCATATCCGCTATCTTCTTTTTAACACCATCAGCAACTAGGATAGGGGGCTTCAATTCCGCTTCTTCAACTTTCTGCTGAGAGATAGCTCGTAATTCCTCCACGAGATCAGGATGAATGTAGCAATCGGCTACTAACTTCTCGGAAAGGCACGCCTTGATTTCAAGTGAGCTATCCCCGTCGCTCACGGCAAACCGAAAAAGAGAAACATCAGCGATTTCTTTCGCTCCGAAACAATCACGCAATACGATGCGGCTTGAGGGTTGTTTGTGGGGGAAGAGCGCCCGTCGGAGAGCTGTGACTTCGCATCCAGTGTCAACAACTGCGCTGACTTCCTTCCCATCAATCACAAGAGAAACGCGTTCCAATCTGCCCGGGTGGGAGGTAGCTGCGATAAGAGCAGTGGGGATGTTGTTGTGGGTCTCGGTTCCCTCCGCTCGGAAACGTTCTGGGCAGTCTCTTGCGAAGTGAAAGCTGGCTCCTTTTCCCCCGCAAATGAAACAAGTGCGCTCGCGCTCTTGGGCCAGTGACCTTTGGGGATACTGGAACTGAGGGGTCTGGTTTGCATACCTCGGTGATGAGTCATGTCTGCCGAACGGCTTTTGGGAGAAGGATTCTCTTGCTTCGTATCTATGGGGTGGTGTGTTGTTCCCTCTCGGAATGTTATGGGGCCGGTAAAAAGTGGGGTTTTGGTTGCTGGCTGGTTTTCCTTTAAGGGAAAAATACAAATCGACCTCTTTGCCCAGCTCGCGAGGTGGCAACCATGTTTCGTACTTCGCAGCAAGATGGGTTTTTAGCCCCTCATTTAGTGATTCATACAGCTTGTCGTGAATCATCAGCTCAACCAATGCTTTGAAATCGGATACGTTCCTTAATCTTAAGTAGCAATCGAAAAGGGATGATACTCGAGTTGAAAATTGGGAATAGGTTTCGTTTTGCATTTGCTGGGCCTCTCGGAAATTATACAAACATTCTAAAGGGGTAGGTTGTGACTCTTTGAGGACAAAGGATTTCAGGGTCTCGTAGTCTGAAATTTCCTCTTCCGACATGTATACTAGTAAGGAGTTTGCCTTTTCCCCCAAAAGACACAATAATATTTCGGGTTTCAGGTGGTCGGGAACCTTCTTAATTTCAAAGGCATTTTCAACGGAGTTGAAGAATAAGTGCATTAACTCCGGTTTCTCTGGAACAGGGATTGACAGTATTTTAACACTTGTAATAAAACTTTCCAGTGAAAGAGGAGGACTGCTGGAGTGTTCGGTTCTTGGGAGTGCTGCTAACTCGTCCGCCTTTTTCTCGTTTTTTAACCTCTCGTTTAAAATCGTTTCCGCTAGATTCGAAACGAATTCCTTGTCGGTTTTGAACAAATTGGTCCTCTCAATCAAGTCTTTTAAAACGCTGATTGTGGCCTCTGCCGGAACAGTCGCACCTAGTTCCACAGCCAGAGTTCGAAAGTCCTCCTTTTTCATATTTCGATACATTTTAATTACTCAATAGAAAAAGCGTACCTGTTATCTGATGATGGCTTCGGCCGAGCCCCCAATCTGTGGGGGTGTTGGGTTGGTGTCTAGGGGCTTGAAAAATAACACTTGGTTGGACACACACGTTTAATGATTTCACTCGAATACACTCAAAACAGTTCACGCGGGGGTCTCCCAGAGACTTCCAAAATGGCGTGACGCGTACTCCTTTCCCGCGCTCTCTCCTCTCTCTCTCTAGCTCGCTTCTGTCTGCCCCGCGGAGTACGGTGTACCCTCGTACCCGGGCGATAGGGGGTGGCGCTGCAGTAGTTGCGGTACTCACGACCCCACAGATGTAAAAATGTCACCAGAAGACACTCCAGTTGGGGGTTATAAATTTACATAATATTAAATTATATCACCACTTATAGTTTTATCTTTTCTGCAACTTTAAAGAGTGTTCTTTAAAAAAATATGCATCAAAATGAAAGGATTTATCAAATTAGTATATGCTATGAGTTTTAATTAACATTTCATCTACAAATTTAATTTCAGAAATGTTCACTAAAGCGGTGCAGTTTTCTAGATATGAATATATGTATAGAACTCAGTTTTAAAAATTAAAAATTCCTCTAATCTATTGAGAAAACTAAAGACAAAACTTTTTTTATGTGGTTTAGCTTGCAAAACTTACAATTTTCTGTTCAAAATACCGTTATATAGTCACTTCGAGTTTTTACCAAATAACTAAGACATTAACAGATCACCTTATCGAGAAGTTAATTTCACTGTCAAGACCACAGGGAACTATAAGAGCTCAGCGGGGCGTTTTGACAGTACAGAAATGAATTGAGACAGATAGAAACGTCTACAGCTTCACGGAAAATGTCAGAAAAAATATACTTTTGAGATATTTTCCCCCATTTTACATTACCCAAAACAATTTTTTCAGTTTTCGTCAGGCTTTTTTATAATTTTGGGAAAATGACCTTTTATTGCAATTTTATGTTTTTGTATTTTCCCCAACATCGTGTTTAGTAAATGTTAAGTATCCTTTTACGTGCAGGCTGCTAAACCCATTAAGTACCCACACAAGTAGTTTTGACTAGTTATGTAAATAAAAAAATAATAAATGAGGGAATTTAATAAGATTGTTTAGTATTCTCATTATCTGAAACAAAATATGCCATTTTTAAAAAATTGATACTTACGATAACTTTGAATTCAAAGGAAAAGTATTTTTTTTTGTTTTAAATTTTCATTTCTATCTTACAATTTATTCTTTTAATGGATACTTATAAAATATAATACATACGCTTTCCATTACAAAAACAATTTGCGGGTAAATTGAAGGTTCTATTTTTTAAAATACTATAAAAATACAAGAAAATTAAATCTAAAAGGCCTAGCCCCAGGTTCAATTAGTAGTTACAAGAAAATATTATGAAGAATCATTCGAAGGAAAATTACAGGTTCAATTTATTTCTGATATTTTATTTGAAAAATTTCAACATTCATTGAAAAATCCATAATTATCCACAAATAAAATCGAAAAACAAACTATAAAGTTTTAACTTATTTCTATTAAAAATTTATTTTTAACTCTGCAAAGAAATACATGAATATTTATCCATATTACAGAACATTAAGGAAAGAAAATACAACTGAGGTTTTATCTCTATCTTGGTGAATCATTACTGATTTATTTTTATTCTGACTGTAGAAGACAAACTTATGGTAAATATTTTTTGAAGAAATCAAAATAACTATGAATGGAGTTGAATTTTATTGTATCATTAATGTACTCAGTTATCATAAGACAACTATACAAGTTCTTTTAATTTAATAATAAATTAACAACCTCTTTATCGAGGTATTTTTAAATGCAATTTTTAAGTATGTATAAAAAAAGATATGAGTTATAAAACTAGGTTTATTTCTTAAAAACGTTTTTTTTTCAAAATGGCTGCTGAATCTTCAAATATTTCAATTTTCAACAATGAAACTTTCAAACATTGTTGCACAGCAAACAATTGAATTCAATTTACAACAATGAGTTTTAGTCATTTTTAAAAACTCAACAAAACTTCTTGTCAGTTCTGACTAGGATTTCAAAAAGGAAGTAGCTCTCAAAATCAGCTCCTTTAAATTATCTCCCAATCCAGAATTTTTGGACAAGAGACATCAAGGACAATCCAGATAACATTGCCCCAAGAAACCAACGGTCCATGTAAGTAAATTATATTAAGTTTAGGCATCTGTATCATTATAGTATACTATAATTAGTACATCTCTTTTGTGTAAGGAATATGTATCAACATGATTAAATCTTATGGTTCAATTCCGTTAGAGTCCCCGCTAAATATCTCCCGATTCTTTTGGACAAAAAAAAGTAATTATAAATAATTTTAATAAATAATTTCAAACTCCTAAATTAAAATGTTTAATTATATCAATAACTATCCAGTTTATTAATAAAAGTCAGAAAAATTTGTTGATATTTGGATATATTTAGCGATATGGATATTGGCGATATTTAGCGGGGACTCTAACGGAATTGTACCAATCTTATTAATGGATATGGTACTTTAGGATTGAAATATTGAAATAAAAAATAATTCAAATATATAAACTATAGCAGTGCTGCTTTTAATTTTTAAATATTTTTATTAAAATTTGTAAAATGCTGCCAATAAAGTCTGATTGACGAGACCATGAATAGTTTTCCCACTTAGCTTTCGTGATTACCAGTTTTTCAATATAATGTGTACAAAGAACTATTTCTTTATCAAACGCTAAGTAACATTCGAAATAATCTAATTATGTATCTTTGAATGAATCAATTGTAATTATGTTACGATTTATAATACTATTCAAAGCATTTTTATCCACTCCATTATGAGAGGGTTTTGCATTATTAAAATTCCTCTAGACAACT
This sequence comes from Tetragnatha montana, assembly GCA_963680715.1. NCBI lineage: Eukaryota > Metazoa > Arthropoda > Arachnida > Araneae > Tetragnathidae > Tetragnatha > Tetragnatha montana. The sequence continues at coordinate 36,807,674 of OY796685.1, forward strand.
TTAAAAATTAAAAAAAAATACAAATCTTAAATTAAAAATATTTTTACAACTGAAATTTAAGGTGGTCAGTCTCAGTGAGTTCAAATTAATTAAATTAGCTTAAAAATATTTTTATTCAGTAGTTGAGTCGTCAAAAACAACCAAATCAATTTTTGAAATAATAAACAAAGCGCACAAATATCTCGAGATTATTTGATCATCATTAGTTTATAAAAATAATAATCATTAATTTTCAAAATAAATGTTTGATTATAATAACAATACATGTATTCACGGTACTATAGAATTAGCCGTGCGCAAATCTCTGTAATCGGACTTTATTAGTGACGTTTCACAAATTAAAGATAATAACTTTAAGAAAATCAAATAAGATATTTTAATATATTTTTTGTTTTTATATTTGCTTATTTTTGGCAATTTATTAGAATGCTTTTCACTTGCGCCCGGTAATCCTACCTACCGTATTAACTGAAAATCTATTAATGTATCTTAAAAATTTAGAAATTGTGTCTTCTTCTACTTAGAAATCTTATACTTACACAATATAGGAGGAAAACCTCAAACAATTTTATTCTCCTTTTATATTAATAAAAATAGTTAATTGTTTATTCAATTATTGAATTTTACTTAAAATATATTATTTAACTAAAGAGTTATTAAAATAAAAAACAAAAGAATATTTATTATCTTTTTATTAGGAAAACTATTGCATGCTGTAGTCTACAAAATTTAGTTATAATCTCTAGGTATTAAAAAAAAGTTATTAGTTCTAAGAACTTAAAACCGATGGTATGGAGGGAGTATCAAGATTTATAACCGTTATATATTATTAATAACAATATTTTGAAGGACTAAATGTTTAGTTATACTTGCATCAAGTTTCGAAATTTATCCCTTTTATTAAAGAAAATATTCCTTCTACTCTAGGATTAGCTGTTAGATATGAACTGTCTATTTAACATTTCTCTCTCTCCTGGGCGATAAAGCGCCAAACCCGGAACTCTAAGAACTCTCCTTCGTAGTTTTTGTTTATTATGAAAAGCTACCTTTCGAAATTGCCGCGTGTTTTTATCACTCTTTTAATATGTTATGTAAATGATAGAAGTATCTAATTAAATCTAATTTCTAGTAATTAAAGAAGCTCCTTTTCATTTTTCCACATCTAATAACAGCAGCGGACAATTATTTTGATGTCTACTAGATGAAACATAGATCTACGCTTCCCCAGGTAGGCTGCATGCTTCATGATTATTTATCTGCTACCGAGTGTATATTTTGAAATAACTAACAGATTATGAGACTGATAAGTAGCGTGAAATAAGTGTAAACAAGTGGTGTAACTTATCAAGCAAAGTGATTAATTACGAAGTTATCCTCAAAAACGAAAGTAATAACTATGTCTAACCAAAACCAAATTGTTAAACTAAACACTGACAATTACTCAACTTGGAAATTTAAGATGGAAATGTTTTTAATAAAAGAAGATCTATTTGATGTTATTGAAGATGATCCCCCCAGACCTGTTGATGCCAAATGGACTAAGCGTGACCGACAATGTCGAGCGCTGATTAACTTGTATATTGAGGATAATCAAATCATTCATGTAAAATATGAAAGCAGTGCAAAAGCCACCTGGGATAAACTAAAAACAATCCATGAAAGAGCTAATCTCTCAAGTAAACTGTATCTTCTAAGAAAGCTTTACAGTCTGAAACTAAGTGAAGATGGGGATATGCAACTACACATAAACTCCCTCTTAGAGCTAATTGATAAACTCAAAGCTATAGGAGAAGAGATAAAAGAAAACCATGTATCCGCCCTTCTACTCTGTTCAGTACCTAGCTCTTACGATACTTTAATAACCGCGCTGGAAGCAAGACCCGAAAACGAATTAACTCCGGAATTCATTAAGGGGAAATTAATTGACGAACATAACAGAAGAGTTGAGAACGACACATCGGAATCTAAGGCACTAAAGGTATCCTACAGAAACAAACCAAAAAGGGATAAATTCTGCACGTATTGCCATAAAAACAACCACTTTAGGTCAGAATGTTTTCACCTAAAACCAAAACAAAAGCAGAAAAACGAATCTCGCCAAGGAACCTACAATGACGCTCAAAAAGCCAAGGGGAATTACCGCCAGTACAGCGAAAGCAAATCGTGTAACCTCGCGGCGCCGGAATGTGAAAAAGAGAAAAAACAGCCTACCGATGATATTTCCGAAGAAAGGCGCACCCAAGAAATGAATAAAGAAGTAGCGCTGAGCACAAATCGAAACTGGGAAAAAGAACACAGAACGAATGAAAGTTTTGTAATTGACAGTGGAGCCTCAAATCACTACTTTAACAACAAAAAGTATTTCAGCGAATTAAAGGATGTCCCACCCTCGAATATAAAAATAGCGGACGGATCTGCGATTGACATAAAAGGAATAGGAAATGTCAAATTTAAAACCCAAGATTCTAATGGCACCACTGACGTAAAAATAACACAAGCACTGTACGTTCCCGATCTAGAAACTAACTTAATATCCGTTAAGAAGATGACCGAAAAAGGCCTAACGATCATTTTTGAAGAAAATGAATGCAAAATTAAAAGAAAGGATGAAATACTCTTAAAATGCAAAGCTACTAACGGGCTATACCAGTTACAAGCAACCCAGTCACAAGCAAGTCAGTCACATGCTACCACCGCTTTACTGTGCACAAACAAGAACTGCGTCCAACTATGGCACAGACGCCTAGGACACAAAAATAATGATGCAATCAAAGAACTAGTAAGAGAGAATTTAGCAGACGGAATCTCACTAGATAACTGCAAGCACGATACTACATGTACAGACTGCATAAAATGCAAGCTCACAGATAATCCATATCCTAAAGAATCAACATTTAGAGCCACGAAACCCCTTCAACTCGTTCATTCAGACGTATGCGGACCAATTGAAACTCCATCCGTGAGTGGAAATCTGTACTTCGTAACCTTTATAGATGATTACAGCAGATTCACAATGATTTACCTAATGAAGAAGAAAAGCGAAGTGACGGAAAAGCTGAAGCAATATGTTGCCTTAACCAGTAACAAATTTGGAACAAAGTTGAAAACGCTAAGAAGCGACAACGGAGGCGAATACCTCAACAAAGAGCTATCAAGCTACTTTGAACATCATGGAATTCAACACGAATTCACAGTTCCATATTGTCCAGCTCAAAATGGAGTTAGTGAGAGGAAGAATAGAACCCTCATAGAAATGGTCAAATGTCTTCTAGCCGACTCAAACTTACCGAAGAGGTATTGGGCCGAAGCAGTTATTACGGCAAACTATCTTCAGAACAGAATTCCTACTAAAGCCAACAAGAAGACGCCATATGAGTTATGGAATAAAAGGAAACCTGACCTCTCCTACCTGAGGACATTCGGATCCAAAGCCTTTGCATACATCCACAAAGCAAAAAGAGGAAAACTCTCAAACACCGCAACTGAAGGCATACTAGTTGGGTATGACAGCAGAAGAAAAGGATACAGGATCCTGCTCCCTGACGACAAAATAGAAGTATGCAGAACGGTCAAATTTATTGAAGCAAAAGAAATATCTGAAGTCACTCCGATAACTCACAAAGATCAAGAAAAGGAAAATGAAGAAACCGAAGATCCCGAATCGGATAACCAAGTAAGAAGATCCAACAGATCAACAAAGGGCCAACCACCAGAAAGATATGGTTATCATGCCGAAAATCCAGACGAATTTGAACCTAAAGACTGGAAGGAAATACAGACGATAAAGATAGAAGAAAGAGAAAAATGGATACAAGCCACAAAAGAAGAAATGAAGAGTCTTGAAGAAAATCAAACTTGGGAACTCGTAAATCTACCAAAGGACAGAAAATCCATAGGATGCAAGTGGACATTTAAAGCAAAACGAAACGAAAAAGGCGAAGTCTACCGATATAAAGCCAGACTCGTAGCAAAGGGTTTTAGCCAGAAATTTGGAACAGACTACGATGAAACATTTGCTCCGGTAGTCAAGCACACAACAATCAGAACATTCTTAGCTAGCGCAGTGCACTACAACATGAAAATACGTCACATAGATGTAAAAACTGCCTTCCTCTATGGAAAACTGGAAGAAGAAATATACATGGATCAACCTGAAGGATACGAGAAACCAGGAGAAGAAAACAAAGTATGCAAGTTGAAGAAAGCCATTTATGGTTTGAAACAAGCAGCAAGAGCGTGGAATGAAAGAATTGCAGAAAGTCTTCTCAAGAACGAATTTAAACAAAGCAAAACAGATCCTTGCCTGTTTACGAAGGAACATTCCATGTTTATTATTGTATACGTAGATGACATCCTGATAGCAAGTAAGAATGAAGATGAAGCTGCGAATATCATCTCAAAACTGAAGAAGGAATATGATATAAAAGATCTTGGAGAACCCAAGCACTATTTGGGAATGGAGATAACTAAAGAAAAGGATGGAAGTATAGGAATCAGTCAAAAAGGAAAAATAGAAGATATAATACGGAAGTTCGATCTTACTGACAGTAAACCAACCTATACACCTATGGAGACAAACTTCTGCAAATCAGAAGAAGACGAGCCAATGTCAAACAACACAGTTTATAGACAAGCCATAGGAGCCTTATTGTACCTAGCAAATGTCACAAGACCCGACATCTCAGCTGCTGTAAATCTCCTAAGTAGAAAATTAGAAAACCCCAAGAAAAGTGATTGGAAAGCCGTGGAAAGGGTCATTCGATACCTAAAGACGACCAAAGATCTCAAGCTGATGTTTAGAAAAGGAGATCCCACACTCAGGGCTTACGCAGATGCAGATTGGGCAAATGACCGAACAACAAGAAAATCGACAGGAGGAAACCTATTTCAAATTGGGAAGAACACCATATCCTGGAGCTCTAGAAAGCAAAACTGTGTCGCCATGTCATCGACAGAAGCTGAATACATCTCAGCAGCAAATGCCGCACAGGAAATTCAGTGGTTAATCCAACTAACCAACGACTTAGGTCTACCTCAACAACTACCTATCACCCTGTTTGAAGATAATAAATCATGCATAAAGCTGTCACAAACAGAGAAGAACAACGCAAGAACCAAAGCGATAGACATTAAGTATCATTTCCTACGTGACCTGCAAGAAAAGTCCATAATAGAAATAGAATATCTACCCAGCCACGACATGGTCGCAGACACTTTCACAAAACCTCTACCTAAACCCCAATTCGAACGCTTTAGGAACTCATTACAGATCATGTCAGAATAGACATTCAGCGGGGGTGTTAGATATGAACTGTCTATTTAACATTTCTCTCTCTCCTGGGCGATAAAGCGCCAAACCCGGAACTCTAAGAACTCTCCTTCGTAGTTTTTGTTTATTATGAAAAGCTACCTTTCGAAATTGCCGCGTGTTTTTATCACTCTTTTAATATGTTATGTAAATGATAGAAGTATCTAATTAAATCTAATTTCTAGTAATTAAAGAAGCTCCTTTTCATTTTTCCACATCTAATAACAGCAGCGGACAATTATTTTGATGTCTACTAGATGAAACATAGATCTACGCTTCCCCAGGTAGGCTGCATGCTTCATGATTATTTATCTGCTACCGAGTGTATATTTTGAAATAACTAACATTAGCCAGGCGCAAATGTTAATTGTTCTATTAAATCGCAAAAAATAGAAAACATCAAAATAAATAACAATTAAATTTAATATATTTCATGTTTAATTTCTAAAGCATAGCCAATAATGTCCAACACGCGAGATACACAATAACTAAAAAACAATTAAAAAAAAATAAAAATGGTCCTATAGTGCTAACACGCTACTCTCTGCCTCCGACAAGAGTGGTCAAAACAGATGAAGACCCTGATGAGAGAGTGTCTCTCTCTCTTTCAGGGCCAGGAGGACAGAGGGAGGGACAGAGGGAGGGAGTCGGGGATCTCACCAACGGACGTGTGGCCTATGTTCCCCGCTAACACGCTACTCTCTGCCTCCGAGAAGACGACAGATGAAGACCTGAGGAGCGGGAATGCCTCTCTCTCTCTTTCAGGGCCAGGAGGACAGAGGGAGTCGGGGATCTCGCCCACGGACGTGTGGGCTATGTTCCCCGCTAACACGCTACTCTCTGCCTCCGAGAAGACGACAGATGAAGACCTGAGGAGCGGGAATGCCTCTCTCTCTCTTTCAGGGCCAGGAGGACAGAGGGAGTCGGGGATCTCGCCCACGGACGTGTGGGCTATGTTCCCCGCTAACACGCTACTCTCTGCCTCCGAGAAGACGACAGATGAAGACCTGAGGAGCGGGAATGCCTCTCTCTCTCTTTCAGGGCCAGGAGGACAGAGGGAGTCGGGGATCTCGCCCACGGACGTGTGGGCTATGTTCCCCGCTAACACGCTACTCTCTGCCTCCGAGAAGACGACAGATGAAGACCTAAGGAGCGGGAATGTCTCTCTCTCTCTCTTTCAGGGCCAGGAGGACAGAGGGAGTCGGGGATCTCGCCCACGGACGTGTGGGCTATGTTCCCCGCTAACACGCTACTCTCTGCCTCCGAGAAGACGACAGATGAAGACCTGAGGAGCGGGAATGTCTCTCTCTCTCTCTTTCAGGGCCAGGAGGACAGAGGGAGTCGGGGATCTCGCCCACGGACGTGTGGGCTATGTTCCCCGCTAACACGCTACTCTCTGCCTCCGAGAAGACGACAGATGAAGACCTAAGGAGCGGGAATGTCTCTCTCTCTTTCAGGGCCAGGAGGACAGAGGGAGTCGGGGATCTCGCCCACGGACGTGTGGGCTATGTTCCCCGCTAACACGCTACTCTCTGCCTCCGAGAAGACGACAGATGAAGACCTGAGGAGCGGGAATGTCTCTCTCTCTCTTTCAGGGCCAGGAGGACAGAGGGAGTCGGGGATCTCGCCCACGGACGTGTGGGCTATGTTCCCCGCTAACACGCTACTCTCTGCCTCCGAGAAGACGACAGATGAAGACCTGAGGAGCGGGAATGTCTCTCTCTCTCTCTTTCAGGGCCAGGAGGACAGAGGGAGTCGGGGATCTCGCCCACGGACGTGTGTGCTATGTTCCCCGCTAACACGCTACTCTCTGCCTCCGAGAAGACGACAGATGAAGACCTGAGGAGCGGGAATGTCTCTCTCTCTCTCTTTCAGGGCCAGGAGGACAGAGGGAGTCGGGGATCTCGCCCACGGACGTGTGGGCTATGTTCCCCGCTAACACGCTACTCTCTGCCTCCGAGAAGACGACAGATGAAGACCTGAGGAGCGGGAATGTCTCTCTCTCTCTCTTTCAGGGCCAGGAGGACAGAGGGAGTCGGGGATCTCGCCCACGGACGTGTGGGCTATGTTCCCCGCTAACACGCTACTCTCTGCCTCCGAGAAGACGACAGATGAAGACCTGAGGAGCGGGAATGTCTCTCTCTCTCTTTCAGGGCCAGGAGGACAGAGGGAGTCGGGGATCTCGCCCACGGACGTGTGGGCTATGTTCCCCGCTAACACGCTACTCACTGCCTCCGAGAAGACGACAGATGAAGACCCGAGGAGCGGGAATGTCTCTCTCTCTCTCTTTCAGGGCCAGGAGGACAGAGGGAGTCGGGGATCTCGCCCACGGACGTGTGGGCTATGTTCCCCGCTAACACGCTACTCTCTGCCTCCGAGAAGACGACAGATGAAGACCTGAGGAGCGGGAATGTCTCTCTCTCTCTCTCTCTTTCAGGGCCAGGAGGACAGAGGGAGTCGGGGATCTCGCCCACGGACGTGTGTGCTATGTTCCCCGCTAACACGCTACTCTCTGCCTCCGAGAAGACGACAGATGAAGACCTGAGGAGCGGGAATGTCTCTCTCTCTCTCTCTTTCAGGGCCAGGAGGACAGAGGGAGTCGGGGATCTCGCCCACGGACGTGTGGGCTATGTTCCCCGCTAACACGCTACTCTCTGCCTCCGAGAAGACGACAGATGAAGACCTAAGGAGCGGGAATGTCTCTCTCTCTTTCAGGGCCAGGAGGACAGAGGGAGTCGGGGATCTCGCCCACGGACGTGTGGGCTATGTTCCCCGCTAACACGCTACTCTCTGCCTCCGAGAAGACGACAGATGAAGACCTGTGGAGCGGGAATGTCTCTCTCTCTCTCTTTCAGGGCCAGGAGGACAGAGGGAGTCGGGGATCTCGCCCACGGACGTGTGTGCTATGTTCCCCGCTAACACGCTACTCTCTGCCTCCGAGAAGACGACAGATGAAGACCTGAGGAGCGGGAATGTCTCTCTCTCTCTCTTTCAGGGCCAGGAGGACAGAGGGAGTCAGGAATCTCGCCCACGGACGTGTGGGCTATGTTCCCCGCTAACATGCTACTCTCTGCCTCCGAGAAGACGACAGATGAAGACCTGAGGAGCGGGAATGTCTCTCTCTCTCTCTTTCAGGGCCAGGAGGACAGAGGGAGTCGGGGATCTCGCCCACGGACGTGTGGGCTATGTTCCCCGCTAACACGCTACTCTCTGCCTCCGAGAAGACGACAGATGAAGACCTGAGGAGCGGGAATGTCTCTCTCTCTCTCTCTTTCAGGGCCAGGAGGACAGAGGGAGTCGGGGATCTCGCCCACGGACGTGTGGGCTATGTTCCCCGCTAACACGCTACTCTCTGCCTCCGAGAAGACGACAGATGAAGACCTGAGGAGCGGGAATGTCTCTCTCTCTCTTTCAGGGCCAGGAGGACAGAGGGAGTCGGGGATCTCGCCCACGGACGTGTGGGCTATGTTCCCCGCTAACACGCTACTCTCTGCCTCCGAGAAGACGACAGATGAAGACCTGAGGAGCGGGAATGTCTCTCTCTCTCTTTCAGGGCCAGGAGGACAGAGGGAGTCGGGGATCTCGCCCACGGACGTGTGGGCTATGTTCCCCGCTAAAACGCTACTCTCTGCCTCCGAGAAGACGACAGATGAAGACCTGAGGAGCGGGAATGTCTCTCTCTCTCTCTTTCAGGGCCAGGAGGACAGAGGGAGTCGGAGATCTCGCCCACGGACGTGTGGGCTATGTTCCCCGCTAACACGCTACTCTCTGCCTCCGAGAAGACGACAAATGAAGACCTGAGGAGCGGGAATGTCTCTCTCTCTCTTTCAGGGCCAGGAGGACAGAGGGAGTCGGGGATCTCGCCCACGGACGTGTGGGCTATGTTCCCCGCTAACACGCTACTCTCTGCCTCCGAGAAGACGACAGATGAAGACCTGAGGAGCGGGAATGTCTCTCTCTCTCTTTCAGGGCCAGGAGGACAGAGGGAGTCGGGGATCTCGCCCACGGACGTGTGGGCTATGTTCCCCGCTAACACGCTACTCTCTGCCTCCGAGCAGACGACAGATGAAGACCTGAGGAGCGGGAATGTCTCTCTCTCTCTTTCAGGGCCAGGAGGACAGAGGGAGTCGGGGATCTCGCCCAAGGACGTGTGGGCTATGTTCCCCGCTAACACGCTACTCTCTGCCTCCGAGAAGACGACAGATGAAGACCTGAGGAGCGGGAATGTCTCTCTCTCTCTTTCAGGGCCAGGAGGACAGAGGGAGTCGGGGATCTCGCCCAAGGACGTGTGGGCTATGTTCCCCGCTAACATGCTACTCTCTGCCTCCGAGAAGACGACAGATGAAGACCTAAGGAGCGGGAATGTCTCTCTCTCTTTCAGGGCCAGGAGGACAGAGGGAGTCGGGGATCTCGCCCACGGACGTGTGGGCTATGTTCCCCGCTAACACGCTACTCTCTGCCTCCGAGAAGACGACAGATGAAGACCTGAGGAGCGGGAATGTCTCTCTCTCTCTTTCAGGGCCAGGAGGACAGAGGGAGTCGGGGATCTCGCCCACGGACGTGTGGGCTATGTTCCCCGCTAACACGCTACTCTCTGCCTCCGAGAAGACGACAGATGAAGACCTGAGGAGCGGGAATGTCTCTCTCTCTCTCTTTCAGGGCCAGGAGGACAGAGGGAGTCGGGGATCTCGCCCACGGACGTGTGGGCTATGTTCCCCGCTAACACGCTACTCTCTGCCTCCGAGAAGACGACAGATGAAGACCTGAGGAGCGGGAATGTCTCTCTCTCTCTTTCAGGGCCAGGAGGACAGAGGGAGTCGGGGATCTCGCCCACGGACGTGTGGGCTATGTTCCCCGCTAACACGCTACTCACTGCCTCCGAGAAGACGACAGATGAAGACCCGAGGAGCGGGAATGTCTCTCTCTCTCTCTTTCAGGGCCAGGAGGACAGAGGGAGTCGGGGATCTCGCCCACGGACGTGTGGGCTATGTTCCCCGCTAACACGCTACTCTCTGCCTCCGAGAAGACGACAGATGAAGACCTGAGGAGCGGGAATGTCTCTCTCTCTCTCTCTCTTTCAGGGCCAGGAGGACAGAGGGAGTCGGGGATCTCGCCCACGGACGTGTGTGCTATGTTCCCCGCTAACACGCTACTCTCTGCCTCCGAGAAGACGACAGATGAAGACCTGAGGAGCGGGAATGTCTCTCTCTCTCTCTCTTTCAGGGCCAGGAGGACAGAGGGAGTCGGGGATCTCGCCCACGGACGTGTGGGCTATGTTCCCCGCTAACACGCTACTCTCTGCCTCCGAGAAGACGACAGATGAAGACCTAAGGAGCGGGAATGTCTCTCTCTCTTTCAGGGCCAGGAGGACAGAGGGAGTCGGGGATCTCGCCCACGGACGTGTGGGCTATGTTCCCCGCTAACACGCTACTCTCTGCCTCCGAGAAGACGACAGATGAAGACCTGTGGAGCGGGAATGTCTCTCTCTCTCTCTTTCAGGGCCAGGAGGACAGAGGGAGTCGGGGATCTCGCCCACGGACGTGTGTGCTATGTTCCCCGCTAACACGCTACTCTCTGCCTCCGAGAAGACGACAGATGAAGACCTGAGGAGCGGGAATGTCTCTCTCTCTCTCTTTCAGGGCCAGGAGGACAGAGGGAGTCAGGAATCTCGCCCACGGACGTGTGGGCTATGTTCCCCGCTAACATGCTACTCTCTGCCTCCGAGAAGACGACAGATGAAGACCTGAGGAGCGGGAATGTCTCTCTCTCTCTCTTTCAGGGCCAGGAGGACAGAGGGAGTCGGGGATCTCGCCCACGGACGTGTGGGCTATGTTCCCCGCTAACACGCTACTCTCTGCCTCCGAGAAGACGACAGATGAAGACCTGAGGAGCGGGAATGTCTCTCTCTCTCTCTCTTTCAGGGCCAGGAGGACAGAGGGAGTCGGGGATCTCGCCCACGGACGTGTGGGCTATGTTCCCCGCTAACACGCTACTCTCTGCCTCCGAGAAGACGACAGATGAAGACCTGAGGAGCGGGAATGTCTCTCTCTCTCTTTCAGGGCCAGGAGGACAGAGGGAGTCGGGGATCTCGCCCACGGACGTGTGGGCTATGTTCCCCGCTAACACGCTACTCTCTGCCTCCGAGAAGACGACAGATGAAGACCTGAGGAGCGGGAATGTCTCTCTCTCTCTTTCAGGGCCAGGAGGACAGAGGGAGTCGGGGATCTCGCCCACGGACGTGTGGGCTATGTTCCCCGCTAAAACGCTACTCTCTGCCTCCGAGAAGACGACAGATGAAGACCTGAGGAGCGGGAATGTCTCTCTCTCTCTCTTTCAGGGCCAGGAGGACAGAGGGAGTCGGAGATCTCGCCCACGGACGTGTGGGCTATGTTCCCCGCTAACACGCTACTCTCTGCCTCCGAGAAGACGACAAATGAAGACCTGAGGAGCGGGAATGTCTCTCTCTCTCTTTCAGGGCCAGGAGGACAGAGGGAGTCGGGGATCTCGCCCACGGACGTGTGGGCTATGTTCCCCGCTAACACGCTACTCTCTGCCTCCGAGAAGACGACAGATGAAGACCTGAGGAGCGGGAATGTCTCTCTCTCTCTTTCAGGGCCAGGAGGACAGAGGGAGTCGGGGATCTCGCCCACGGACGTGTGGGCTATGTTCCCCGCTAACACGCTACTCTCTGCCTCCGAGCAGACGACAGATGAAGACCTGAGGAGCGGGAATGTCTCTCTCTCTCTTTCAGGGCCAGGAGGACAGAGGGAGTCGGGGATCTCGCCCAAGGACGTGTGGGCTATGTTCCCCGCTAACACGCTACTCTCTGCCTCCGAGAAGACGACAGATGAAGACCTGAGGAGCGGGAATGTCTCTCTCTCTCTTTCAGGGCCAGGAGGACAGAGGGAGTCGGGGATCTCGCCCAAGGACGTGTGGGCTATGTTCCCCGCTAACATGCTACTCTCTGCCTCCGAGAAGACGACAGATGAAGACCTAAGGAGCGGGAATGTCTCTCTCTCTTTCAGGGCCAGGAGGACAGAGGGAGTCGGGGATCTCGCCCACGGACGTGTGGGCTATGTTCCCCGCTAACACGCTACTCTCTGCCTCCGAGAAGACGACAGATGAAGACCTGAGGAGCGGGAATGTCTCTCTCTCTCTTTCAGGGCCAGGAGGACAGAGGGAGTCGGGGATCTCGCCCACGGACGTGTGGGCTATGTTCCCCGCTAACACGCTACTCTCTGCCTCCGAGAAGACGACAGATGAAGACCTGAGGAGCGGGAATGTCTCTCTCTCTCTCTTTCAGGGCCAGGAGGACAGAGGGAGTCGGGGATCTCGCCCACGGACGTGTGTGCTATGTTCCCCGCTAACACGCTACTCTCTGCCTCCGAGAAGACGACAGATGAAGACCTGAGGAGCGGGAATGTCTCTCTCTCTCTCTTTCAGGGCCAGGAGGACAGAGGGAGTCGGGGATCTCGCCCACGGACGTGTGGGCTATGTTCCCCGCTAACACGCTACTCTCTGCCTCCGAGAAGACGACAGATGAAGACCTGAGGAGCGGGAATGTCTCTCTCTCTCTCTTTCAGGGCCAGGAGGACAGAGGGAGTCGGGGATCTCGCCCACGGACGTGTGGGCTATGTTCCCCGCTAACACGCTACTCTCTGCCTCCGAGAAGACGACAGATGAAGACCTGAGGAGCGGGAATGTCTCTCTCTCTCTTTCAGGGCCAGGAGGACAGAGGGAGTCGGGGATCTCGCCCACGGACGTGTGGGCTATGTTCCCCGCTAACACGCTACTCTCTGCCTCCGAGAAGACGACAGATGAAGACCTGAGGAGCGGGAATGTCTCTCTCTCTCTTTCAGGGCCAGGAGGACAGAGGGAGTCGGGGATCTCGCCCACGGACGTGTGGGCTATGTTCCCCGCTAACACGCTACTCTCTGCCTCCGAGAAGACGACAGATGAAGACCTGAGGAGCGGGAATGTCTCTCTCTCTCTTTCAGGGCCAGGAGGACAGAGGGAGTCGGGGATCTCGCCCACGGACGTGTGGGCTATGTTCCCCGCTAACACGCTACTCTCTGCCTCCGAGAAGACGACAGATGAAGACCTGAGGAGCGGGAATGTCTCTCTCTCTCTTTCAGGGCCAGGAGGACAGAGGGAGTCGGGGATCTCGCCCAAGGACGTGTGGGCTATGTTCCCCGCTAACATGCTACTCTCTGCCTCCGAGAAGACGACAGATGAAGACCTGAGGAGCGGGAATGTCTCTCTTTCAGGGCCAGGAGGACAGAGGGAGTCGGGGATCTCGCCCACGGACGTGTGGGCTATGTTCCCCGCTAACACGCTACTCTCTGCCTCCGAGAAGACTGGTCAAGACAGATGAAGACCTGAGGAGGAAGTATATTACTCTTTCATGGACAGGCTTTGTCTGGGCTTGGCTGAAAAGAGGATTTTTAAATTTATGCAGAAGATTTTAAGAAGGATGATCGGGTCTCTTCTCTCACGTAAACGTCAAGTAAAATGACCCTCCAAAAATACAAACAGTGTAAAATAAAAAAGAAATGAAATAAATATAATTTTCCTTCAAAATCGTCATCATGTTTTATTGAAGTATTTATATGCAAATAACTTATACCAACTTACCCCATTTGTATGGCAATTTCCCGGTAAAGTTATGTTTAGGTTATTTAAATGTTGAACCCAACGTATATTAATAGCCTAAAGGTCAAACTATCTACAGCATTAAAGATATTTACTCTAAATGTTACAGAAAAAGAGTTACATAAAAAAATTATGCCAAGTAGCCTCAGTCTCCCCTACTTTAGGAGCAGTGCAGTATCTATAGTCATAAAGCTGCATTTGAAAACGCCATCGTTAAATGCCCAAAAATTACTTAAGTATTCATTATTAATACATAGAATTACATATTCATGCATTTTTAGTATAGAAAACAAAGGGTCAGAGGAATTTTCCTACGTTTTAAAGGGAGGCGTGAAACAAAAGGTTTCCAACAACCACTGATCTAATTAAACCCTCTTTAAAATTTCCTTAACTGAACCTAATTGAAGCTTAGGGGGGATATGTGGTTTTATTGGTTATTTTTTAAGAAAAAAGAAAGAAACATTTTCAAAGAGCTTCATCCGAGGATATATCTTTTCACAATCCCGCCCCCGAATGTGACCCCAAATAACAACAAGCGTATCCCCATAAGTTGCATCGGCATAAGGAAACATCGCAATCGCCCATTGCCATTATTTGTGAGAAAGTCAAAGGTGCCCCGTACCCAGAAACTGTGCTGCACGCGGAAAAGACCCCGAAGTCGAGAAACGAGCAGAAAAAGAAGACTCGTTTCGACTGTCACTTTCTTCCCATCAGCGAGGCGTGACATCGCCGCCGCTTTCTTCCAGTTTCGGTTTTTAAGGCCGCGCGATTATCGGCTGCGAAGAAGGGAGTATCCACTGCGGCCATCGATATCTAGGGCTTCACGCTCTGAGAAGCACACGCCCTTACTTCGAAGGTGCACCTGGAAAAACGTATCGTGGTAGCATTTTTGAGATGAAAGTGTAGATTTATTATGCGTTTTGATATACAAGGGGGATTTTAAAACCGTGGGCAAAAATTATATGGAATAGGGGGTGTAGACTACTTAAAAGACAGTCCAGAATCATTTTGGAAAGGTGGGTCTCCGAAGCAATTCTGAGGCGCTAGAGCTCGGACAATGTAATTCCCTGAAGTAATGGAAAATGGGTTATTATGGGCAAATTGTTTAGGGTATAGAAATGAAGTTCCAGTGCCAATTATCATGTTTTAACTTATTTATAGAAAATGCGTAAATTTTGTGTCCTTAAGGGGTCATATTTACAATGCGAAAATATAAGATGCGACCGTAATATTTACCTTTCATCATTTTTTCAGTTAGTGTCAACTGTCAACTAAGGGAGGCATCTTGAAAGATGGTCAGGTGAGGAATAAGAAAACTGAAAAGCAATTTTTTAAACTTGAAAAGTTGTTAAATTTATAAATAGAGCATTTTCATCAAAAGTGAGGTGAACAATGTTTATTAACACTTTAATTCATGAAATGCTTAAAAATTTAAAATCCATGGCAAGACCATGATTCGCCAAACACTATTTCAACTTGTCATTACTTTTAAGTAACCCTCTTGCACCAAGCCAGTTACAGTAATATTTGAAATCAGTGGCGTTGGTAGAAAAAATTTGGAGGAGGATATTGAAATTTGAGGGGATATGGGGTAAATTTTGTCATTTTCTATGTGGAAAAAAGGAAAATTTCTGACTTTCCGGGTGGGGGGTAATCCCCCAAACCCTCCCCTTTTGGATACGCCCCTATTTGAAATACATCATAAAATATATCTATGATGTTATTAATTAAATAATATTACTTTTTGTTAGGGTCTTTTTAATGTTTTCTTCAAATTCTAGACACGTGATACAATCATGTAACTATCACTTCTTTCTAAGTGAGATGAGTTTGGCCACGGTTGATCTGAAAAGTATGTCATGTCACAGGTAGGCAGTTTTATTTACCCTTGGCGGGAAATGTGGGTGATCCGATCGTATTAGGAAGCATTTGCGACGCATTGCTGGATTCGGGGACTCTTGGGGATTAGGGTGATGTGACACCAGGGACAACAGATTCGATGGAGGGGGCGGTGGTGACAAAATGGGCACGAGACGTATCGAATAACTCCTGTCTCTCCTTGCTTGAGTGAGTCAGAAAACCGTGAAAGGTAAATGATTTTTTGATGTGATAAAATATTCAACATTTACATTATACATTTCAAGATTCTTATCATAGTTATCTTATTTTTAACAGAAGTCCATCTATACGAAACACTTTGCAGTTGGTACATAAAACTAAGAATCTCTTTCTTTCTTTAAAATTTCTTTAGCGGAAAATTATATTTAACAAGTTTGGTTTTGATAAAGAATCACTTGCAAAAGATCCCTGTTTTTATTAAATTGGAAGAGTGAAGAGTTATTAAGTATTGAAACACAAATATTCAGATTAATTTAGACTCATAACCAAGGAGTTATAAAATTTTAAACCTTTCCTCCAAAATACCAAAGCAGCACAACGTTAAATATTCATCCAATTTTCGTCATGTATGGCCAAATTCGTTAACTTTAAGTTGCAGTTACGTAAACTTTACATATCTGCTGTGCTACTAGGGTATATTTACGAACACGATAAAGTTCTTGTGAGAAATCTATTCATGAAAAGTAAAGGTAATTAAAACCATCTCCTATTTCACTCACTTTATGAGCTACTTTGAATTCGAATTTAATTTGATACCGGTAGCTGACTAATCAACTCAAAGTAGGTCACACGGTAGTACCTTTCAGTTAAGATCAAAACTGGAGAAGTATGCGTTGTCAAGTTGAAGACAACCCAGAAGCTGTCATTACCTTGAAATTATCATTCAAGATCAATCAACCTTAATAGATCACCTTGATTCGGGAAGAAAAACAATAGTTATTATCTGGGAAGTAATTAGTATCTCGCCGCTTAGAACTTTACAGGAATCAGATTTTTTTATTTGTTTATAACGCAGTACAAAGAGACAGGAAGAGGTTGATACGAAGGAATGGCATTAGGTTTATAATTTCCCTAATTGATCCAAGACTTTTAACTTACAAAAAGAAATTATTCATGCTTTAGAAGATTTCATCGGTTTTGAATGTTGTTTAAATGTGGCTGGGAGTATATTTAAAATTTGAGTGTTAATTTTCACGGTTTAATGAATGGTTTCTTCCCCTAAGCTGTTGAAAACAATTCCTTGGGTGTCGTTGAAAACAATTCCTTGGGTGTCATTGTGTGTGCTCTTCCGGAATCCGAAAAGGTGGCCCATAAAAGTTTATTTTTATTCTATAAGCATTTTTTTATCATTTAAGTACTTTTAATTAGATGGTCCATATAAAAGAGAAATGCTGTAAACCTAGTTTCTAAGAATAAGGTACGCAACATTAAAATCATGGAAACTTACTCTATAGTGTTTACTTCTATTCGTCTCTGTGAAATCAGTTGCAATCACAAAAAAACCTCTCCATTTCTAATCACTCTAACTTGTTACATTTGCGACTTCTCTTGCTCTTCTGCATCCTCTCTATAGGGAGCGTTTCATTCTGAAGCTTCTTTTGCTCTTCCGCATCCTCTCTAAGGACTGTAGGGATTTTTATTATGGACTTATAACACTTAACTGAATTTATGAGATAAATATAAAAGGCCTCGCTCGCCAGGTAACTTTGCCTATGCTCTTATTTAGTTTAGTCACATTTGTGTGCAACACACCCAAAAGAGAGAGAACGAAGACTTAGCAATTCAAACGATTTTAAATTATTGTATCCTCTTTTTGAAATCGCTAAAAATGCTAAGAACTATTCCTGAGGTATACCAACAAATAAGCTGTTTCTCTCAGCAGGCCCATGTAAAAATTACAAAAAAAATTATTTTAAGTTGAGAAATATCTAGAATATTCCAAATCTGAGGGGGGCATAGTAACATAAAGATCCCTCTTACAAATCCTCAATCCATCCTTTTCAGTGTGATCTCCCAACAGGCCTTCAACGAAGAAAATTGATGGATAATAATTCTTCCCTTTTCACAGGAAGAGAAGATTGGACTGAACTCAAGCCGTTCTCCGTTCTACTTACTGTCAACGAACGAAATGATGCAGTTTCCGAAACACATCCTCAACTCACAATAATCGCTCATTTACTACAATTGCGCAAAGGAGTAGTAATTATTGCAATGTTCCTTTCCATCTTCGTCGTTTCACTCTTTCGTGAGATTTAGAAATCGGCGATTTTCTGTGTTATTATTATTAATAAACTGTCATTGAGTGGACGACGTTTTAATTGGTTTTGGAGTGGGGCATAGATTTGTTGTTGGGACATCGCTGCATTGTCGCGTGTAAGTTTTAGTTGCCAAATTAAAGACCCAGTGACAGTCATCGCGGAGTGTATCAGGTGGTTGGATCTTTGTTGTTGCGTAGGAGGGGGACATTTTTTTTTTTTTGCGTAGTTAAATTAATGATCGGTTTGATGGGTAATAGGTTTCGGTCTGTTTCCTGCAAGGGACTAAATCACATCGGATGACATCATTGTTATGTATTTTGGAATTTT
Organism: Tetragnatha montana; assembly: GCA_963680715.1. Taxonomy (NCBI): domain Eukaryota; kingdom Metazoa; phylum Arthropoda; class Arachnida; order Araneae; family Tetragnathidae; genus Tetragnatha; species Tetragnatha montana. The sequence continues at coordinate 36,826,118 of OY796685.1, forward strand.
TTGTGTTTTTAACTCAACAGATGCGTTAATTTTTCTTCATAGGATATCCGTTATAATTTTGACAAATTACATACATTTTCCCGCATAGATCTATTAAGCATATTTTCTTAATCGAACAAACAATCAATCTCATCTATTTTTTAGTTATCAAACGTAGAAAGGAATATATCTCTTGAAATTTCATTTAGAAACTGTTTTTCCCTTCATCTTCATGGCTTTTAAATTTTTCTCTTGGAGAAGAAATAGGCAGTTCAGGTGATATAATAAATTTCACGTCAGTCTATTATTAAAGTTAGATGTTTATAATCACAAAACGTTAACAGAATTTTGAGAAAAAAAATACAGCATCACAAATGAACTATACACGACAGCAACGTTTCCTGACCCTATGACGTCACTAAAAAACAAAGTAGTTCTCTGAATTTTGAGTGAAATGAAGAACTTCAATTTAAAAATATGATTATTTTGTTATTAGTGTCTTTTCATCACGATTTGCGTACCGAAACTCTTTCTAGCAACTCAACAGGCTTTTTGTTTACGCAGTTTCTGCTTCCGCGTAGTGACGTCATAGGGTCAGAAAACGTAGCTGTGAGTATAAAAATCAATACGGAAATAAAAAAAACCACATCGATAGTTCAAATACACCAAGGGGTAAAAGTTTTCTTGTCTTTTGACGGATTTCCGTTCCATCATTAAAACAAAAAACTTTAGAAGGAACAAGTTAAAAATTAAAATTAAAATTTTATAAAAATAGAAGTCCTCAAAGGATCAGAATGTGTCATGTTTCTTTAATATCTCAGCTAAATTATTTTCTATTATCAAATTTCGTCGGCTTACAGTCGAAAGGCACTAAGTCACTTTTGGAAGATATTTTGAAAGCGGTGGAAGCTTGGCGCATCTCTAAAATCTCGTCAAACTGAAAAGCTAGTAACCTAGCATAGATGGTTGGTTTGTTTTAAAACAGAAAGAATTCATACAGTAAAAAGCTTAAATGTTGGTTTGCGATTCATAATTTATTAAATTGAAATTATTTGATCATGTAATTGAGTTATTTTAGGGATTAAAAGATTTTATAATTAGATTTCTCAAAGATTTTATAATACTATTTTCTTTTTCATACTAGAATGGCAACGGTAAAATGATCGCCAAATTTGGCATAAACTCGTACGGAGTATTTGAGCAAAGAGTGACTTAGTGCCTTTCGACTGTAAGCCGACGATTTAATAGGCTATCATAATAAACTATGATTCGCTAGATTACACGAGACTTGATGTCCGTAAACATGAAAGAGTTCCAATGAGGATTGTGTACAAAAAGGTGTAATTTAGTCTTGTTTGCTTTCATCAGAGCGTAACATGATGTTTTCCCTCCAAAACAGTGCAATCAAAAGATGCAGGCAATCATGGCCTAGTGTCCTCAGTTGTTGCAACAGTGACGCATCCAATTTCACGCCCTCAAGAAAACGGTTTCTTCAAGAATTGATCTTGGATGATCACTTGGGCTTTGTAATTTTGGCTGAGTAATTTTCGAAACTTTGTATAATAAGTCTCATTTTGTAGGAACATTTAGAGAATATAATATCTCCTTTAATTCAATTTGTTGGGCTAATTGAATTGTATTAAAAAACAGCGATATTCTGATACCTCAACATCCAATTGATATATATCATAAAAAATGGCCCATAGAAAAGTTTTATGTTTTCTCTTTAAAATTTTTCATAAAGTTTCATTTATCATGTAATTTTTGAAAGGAAGTGGTTCTTTTTAAGCCCCATTTAGATTTTATTTCGATCGTCATTTTGGAGGAATCATTCACGTATATCCATATAGTATTTAATAAAGCACCACGAATAAAGTCATATATCAATCATAAAAGTTTGTTATAAGGGAGGAAAATATAAAGCTAATAAGTTACCTCAATTTTACAAATTCAAATTCTGAATTCAGTTGAGTATCTTGATTAATAAGTACCTTATCGATGTATCTCTTTGATAGCTGTAAGAAGGTACACGACCCTAAAGGCTCCCACAGACGATCAACTTGTTTGACAACCAAGTTGCCCGTCTGTCGAGAAGTTGAAGTTGGAAATTTCAGGTTGGCGATTTGGTAGTCAACATCACATTCGCCCTTAATCAGAACAAGTGGCAACACCATTATGAAACTCGAGGACGAAGCAGCTGTCATCAGCGAGCTAATGTCCGAAAAAATCCTAACTCAACTCAAATCAGAACAGGTTTATCATACAAATAAAAAAACTACCATTTTAAAATGAAATATAATATAATTTTAGAACGCAATAAAAATAAAACATTGTTTTATACTTAAAGTCCTCAAAATATTAGAAACCTAAAAATATTAATTTCACCATTTTAATTCTATGTTTAAAACTCGATTTTCATCAGTCTGCAACCTATAGTTGACAAGCGAGGTTTGGAACCAAGTTTATCGTCTGTGGGAGCCTTAAGATTTAATAACCTAAAAGTCGGTCTACAATCTGCATCACTCTAATTTTTGCGTCCCTCTTTTTTGCCAATACAAGAAGAACTACAAAAAAAATGTGTGTTGGGTTATTCAATAAGCGGTAACTTCCGAAATCCTCGCCAAAACACGTGTAAAGATGGAAAATCTCGCGGATTAGGGTCCAATTCAGAAAAGCACGGTAGTTGATCCAAAAACCCAAGCGACATCCACAGCGTCCACCTTCACCATTCAGTCGCGTGCTGCAACAAAGTCCACCCTTAATTTCCTTCCATCTAATTGCCCATCCCCAGCCATGCGTTGCTTCTTACCATTGTTTTCCTGGTGGAAGAACTGACTGATGAGATTGTTTCTTTCCCTCCTATCTCAATTGGAGCCTCCGAATTGAGGGGAAATCGGAACATCCATGTGAAAAGAAGTTCCCGTTATTTCTTCGGAGCGTGCGCTTGTTTATATTGTCTTCGGGGAAAGTTGGTGTTGAGGAGATAGATAGGGCAGTGTATTATTGTCTCATTAGAGCGACTTTTCTCATTGTGATTTCTCTGTTATCTCCAAGGAAGAATCGGGAGGGAATGGGGCGGGGTCAGAGGAGAGTCTGGCTCGTCAGTCAAGTTGCGATTGTTTAGGTATGGCCTGTGGAGATGTCAGGAGGGGGAAATCAGATGTTTCTTTCCTATTCACATGTGGATTATACCATCGTTGATCTGGATTTTTATTTCGTAATTTTATGCGTCTTTTTTGAAAAACGGTGAAATTCTCAAACTTGAAAAATGATATGCGTATTATTTCTCATCGCTCAGACTTCGACATCGAGCACTATTAGGTCTGAATTTTCTTCTTTTTTTTCTTGAATTTTAAAATGAAATGTATATGATCAGAGGTGGATTTATAAGTATTCAGACTGTGGGCTGAGGAAAATAGTCGAAAATTCTTCATTTCTAATGAAAAGAAAAGGTTCTATTCCATTCATAAATCTATCATTATTTTCCTAGGATTATAAAAAAGAACCGACAGTGAATGGCCAGATCTTAAAAATGTACTTAAAAATTAGTAAAAAAACTATTAAAGAAGAAAATGGGTATATTCTCAGGAAACCTTACAGAGTAATAGGGGACACTGACGTAGCCAGAATATAATTTTGGAAGGACACAGTAGCCAGAAAAAATATTTCGGAGTGGGATATTGCAGTTTCGGGAGGGGATATGGGGGAAATTTAGTTCTAAGGTAAAAAAATAAATATTTCTGACTTTCGGAGAGAATATATCCCTTAATTCTCCCCTTGGTACCTTCCATAACCCTGAAGGGAATGGTTTAATTTTGGAGACATGGAAGTAGTTTTTGTCGTTTTCTTTGGTCAAAAATGGATAAATTAAGAGTTTTGGAGAAGGATATAACTCTAAATCCCCACCTTCCGCTACACCACTGATAGAGTACCTCCTCACCTAATTAATCTCCTAAACATGGGTTCAGCAAATGGCCAGAGAAGATACCTTACTTTAAGTTTAAGTGGCCTCCGAAAAAATTACCACGAACGAAAATCTGCCATGGAAGGCTGTATATTTTAAAATCTGCTCCTGAGTGTGACACATCCCAAAGGCTTGAACTCCCCCTTACCCATTGTGTCACACCCATATACAGGCAGGCACGGATCCATTACGGTTCCAAGGTAAGGGCACTTTTTGAGGATCATTTCTACCTTTGGATGCAAATAGACAAAATTTTACTTTTTTTCCATAAAGGTTTCTCCAGATTCCCACCCATGAAGTTTCTCCCCCACAAAATTGTAGGGATTTCGAACCTAAATAACTCATTTTTGATCAGCACAAGCACTTAATGAACGAAAAAGTGTAAGGGGAAAGTGACCCGCTGGTCTAAAAAAAAGGGGGCCAAGAAGGGGGGAAATGAGAAAGAAGGGCAAAAAGAAGAAAAAGTAAGTTTTTTAAATGCACGACTGAAAAAATTTTCTTTCGGAATCTACTTTCTTCTTTCTCTCTCTCTTTTTCCTTTCCGGCACTTTCCGGAGTGCCCCCTTGAATCCGCGCCTGTATACAGGGCCCCCTAAAAATGTGACGTACCTTGACGTCACAGAGTGATACCTTGAGATGAACGGGAAAGCCACACAGGAAAGAAAACCCTTCTCTTTGCTAACCCTACTTTCTCCCCTAATCCCTGGCCATTAGCCGCGTCATTATGTTCTCCCGCAATTAAGCGCGCCTTGATCCCGATCGTTCGCTCGACCCCCTTGGGCAGCCGACCGACGCGACACTCGTGTCAGGATGTGCGACACTCTCACTTTCTAAAGATGCCGAGCACGTTTTTTTTTTTCTCCGCAGCGTTGTATTGTTCTTCGATTAAGAAAAAAAACGGAAGAGAAATTCGGCGATTGATTGATCAAAAGTTCGAGTTCCGCGTTCGAGGGAAAAGTTTTTTTGGGGGGAGCTGTGGAACTTTTTTTTTTCGAGATGGAATGTGCCGAATGTGACAATTGGAGTGAGAAGTTGAAGGCGTCGTTTGTTTTGAACTAACGCCTTTGTGTGTCAAATTGGCGGTGATTGTTTAAAGCGGTCTAATGGGATCTTTGATTTCCGAGAAAGTGTATTAAAATCGAATTAGGGTGATTTGGGAAGTTTTTTTTTTATAAGTGTTTGATATCTTTTTATGGGTTTTTCTTTTTTTTATATAAGTGCATGATTTCCTGCATTCCACAGTTTTCAATTGATATCAGTATTTTTTTTTCCTAAAGAGAAAATAATTTGTTACCATAAATGCTTATGAAAATGATAAGAACTGAAATTTAATTCTACGCAAACTATTTTTTAGCAATTTGAAATTCATATAAATCTTCTATATACAAATCATACATATTTCTTCTTGAAAATCTTAGAAAAAACTATAATTTTAAATACACAAGGCATATTTTGTTAGATTCTAACTCGCCAAAGTAAAGCGTGAATGAGATTCTAAGTAAAACGTGAATGAGATTAAAAAAATTTCTACGTTAGGAAAAATTTTGATGGTCCCGTACAGATAATTACTTTTCACAGTTAATACTGTGAAAAGAGAGAGAGAACAAAAAATATGTTTTTAATAATTTTGAAAATTATAAGCAGTTGATATCTAATTTGGAATGTTTTTTTTATAGATAAAATATCAGTAAACAGTAGGGTGTATCGAAAAAACCGAAATTTCGCTAATAGCTTAGCGGTAGTGCGGAAAAGTTGTGAACTACCATCTCTAATAAGGGTGTGAAATCTTAAAATTATGGGTTGATATCTTCTGTTGCCTCAGTAGACCTAAAGTTCAGAAAATTTGACTAAAAATGACTAAACTTCAAAAATTCATACAAAATTACGAATTTTAGTCATCAGTTTCTGTTTAAGCTTAAAAGTTACTATTATTAACCAACTACAGCTATAAAATATTTTAAAACATTAGGTTGATATCTTGATTTGCCTCATTAGCTTTAAAATGGACTCTAACCGTCTGACGTCACACGGAACCAACACGTGACCTACTGAGCTTGCGATTGGTTACCACAGATACTACACTAGTAGATTTACTAGTATAGTATCTGTTGTAACCAATTGCAAGCTCAGTTGTAGGTCACGTGTTGGTTCCGTGAAGTCTCGAACCAGATAGGCGGTTAGAGTCCATTGGGAAAAATAAGGCAAAATTTAAAATTAATGCACATAGTTCACTAATAGGGTGTGTAAAAAAACTTTTGTTCAAAAAAAACCGTCGCTCCCTGGGGCTTTTCGCATTCTTTTTGGTCCTAAAAGATAGTGTGTTAAGTTTCAACTCCCTAAGTTAACTCTAGGATTTTCCTGTTTAGCCCTAAAGTTTGAAAAAAGTGGAAAAATGACCAATTTTCCGAATTTAAGTAAAATATATTTCAAGATTTATATTCTGATAAAATAGGTTCAAATGTGCTATTTAAAGCTTATTTAGGTGGATTATAGTATATGTTTATGTTTATTAACTCTAACCTATAGCTCTTATAAATTTAAGAGTAAAAAGTACTATACATGGGGCCGTTGCGTTCACCAAAAAGATTATAATGCACTACGGTGGACGAAAGGAATTAAATACCAAATTTCTTCGAAGGAACTCCCTCGAATGATGCCATTTGGTTTTAAATCAATATTTTAAACTAAGGCCAGTGAAATAACAATAATTTGAGCCTTTCACTGTGCGTTTAATGTAAAAAGTGCTTTTCTACAAAAATGCTCGTTTCTAGCTGATCAAACCAAAAATTTATATGAAAAGAAGGAGACGTTGTACTTTTTTAGATCAAAAACTTTAAAATATCTTTGAAACCTTTATAGGGATTTCATACTTTCTATGTAGAACTTAATTTTAAACCGTACAGATTGGAAATGACATGGATTATTCCTATATTACAGAAGAGAAAATCGATTTTCTTTTTAAAGTTATGAAAATTCCCTCTTTTTAACGTGTTTGGGGGGAAGTTTAATCTAAAACTTCTTTCTTCAAAATTTCAATAAAAATTAACTATAGTGTGAAACAATTCTCATAACTTTAAAAGAGAAATTCGATTTTTTCTTTCGGTATAGGAATAATCCATGTCATTTCCGATCTGTACGGCTTAAAATTAAGTTCTACTTATAAAAATGAAACCTATAAAGGATTCAAAAGTATTTCAAGGTTTAGGCTTTAAAAAAAAGTACAACGTCACCTTCTTTTAGGATAAATTTTGGGTTTGATCAGGTAAAAACAAGCATTTTATGCAGAAAAGCACTTTTTACATTAAACGCACAGTGAAAGGCTCCATTATTGTTATTTCACTGGCCTTTATAATTTAAAATATCAACTTAACACCAAATGGCATCATTCGAGGGAGTTCGTTCGAAGAAATTTGAAATTTGATTTCTTTCGTCCACCGTAGTGCATTATAATCTTTGGTGAGCGCAACGGCCCATGTAGTACTTTTTGCATTTAAATTATAGGCGCTATAGGTTACAGTTAATAAACATAAACATATACTATAATCCACCTAAATAAGTCTTGAATAGCACATTTGAACCTATTTTATCAGAATATAAATCTTGAAATATATTTTTCTTAAATTCGGAAAATTGGTCATTTTTCCACTTTTTTCAATTTTTAGGGCTAAACAGAAAAATCCTAGAGTTAACTTAGGGAGTTGAAACTTAACACACTATCTTTTAGGACCAAAAAGAATGCGAAAAGCCCCCGGGAGCGAGGGTTTTTTAAACAAAAGTTTTTTTACACACCCTAGTGAACCATGTGCATTAATTTTAAATTTTGCCTTATTTTTCCCAATTTTAAAGCTAATGAGGCAAATGAAGACATCAACCTAATGTTTTAAAATATTTTGCAGCTGTAGTTGGTTAATAATAGTAACTTTTAAGCTTAAACAGAAACTGTTGACTAAAATTCGTAATTTTGTATGAATTTTTGAAGTTTAGTCATTTTTAGCCAAATTTTCTGAACTTTAGGTCTACTGAGGCAACAGAAGATATCAACCCATAATTTTAAGATTTCACACCCTTATTAGTGATGGTAGTTCACAACTTTTCCGCACTACCGCTAAGCGATTAGCGAAATTTCGGTTTTTTCGATACACCCTAGTAAACAGGTCTTTTCAACAAAAAATTAGGACATCTTTTATTCATAATAGCAATGCTTGTACAGCTGTGAATCACAGCTGCCATTGGCAGAGCACCCCCTGACCATGCAGTGACGTCACGGATGAGCCAACCTTCTCTCTCTACTAACCTTGATTAATTCTTATATAAGAGATATTATATTAATTTTTATATATGAGGTATTAATTCTTACATAAGATATATTATATTAATTTTTATATCGCTACCTCAGAGCTACAGTGGGACAGCTTCTATGGACATGCCATAGAAGATGTCCCACTGTAGCTCTGAGGTAGCGATATATGAGGTATTAATTCTATTAAATATTATATTGATTCTTATATCACAATTTAAAAAGGCACAACTCCAACCAGACAAAAATCATCTTCCAGAAACTCTCAAGGAAACTCTAAAACGATTCATCCACGTTATTTTCGAAGCGAGTTGATGAAACCCATTCCACTTCGTTGAGAAACCACTTTTCACCTTTCCGAATAACAGGTATTAAAATGCGGAATAAAGAAAAAACAAACAAACCCAGCAATTACAAACTCGCATATATTCATCAAGAGAAGGCCCCACCCTTCTTCCTCATTGCCAATCCCGCGCCAAAAAGAATCTTCGATAGGATCAAAGCAAACGATCAAGAGCTCCGCCGGAACAAAAAAAAAGGGAAGGACACAGCACCGCACTCAAGTCGGCACTTCTCGAAGTGGGTTAATGTTAGGCAATCCATTTGGTGGTATCGAACACCGATTGATTATATTATTATTTAGTTTTCTTTCTCCTGACGGAAACAAGTTCTCGTTCCCGATCGGTAATCTTCCGATTAGAATCACTGTGACCGTGGTCATGCAGGTAATCCTGGATCAAAAAGTGATACTCGATTCTGCTTGTTCTTTTTGGCGACTTTTTTTTTAATGTTCCATACTTGAATGGTGTCATAATCCGTCGGGTGGTGGATATGTAGGTTGTGTTATCTCTTGTGAGGGTTATAGGGAATGAATATGGAAGAAGGATATATGGAGTCGTTTTGAGTTTTTTTTTCTTCAAAGTATTTAAATTGAAAGAAATATTTTTGATCAGACGAGGAAATGTAATGTCCGCGTCGACTTAACTGCACCCTGAGGTGTTGGTAAAATGTGTGTTACGACAGTTTCTAAAAAAAAAAATTGTTACATAATAGCTCGTTTATTTTTCCTGAATGGAAAAGACTTCTGTTTCCGCCATATCTCATTCATAAAAAACGGAATCCCTAAAAAAAGCTTAGCAGAATCATTAGTTTATTAAACAACTTATACTAATAACGCAACAGAATAAAATTTTATTTGTAATATTATAGATTACTTTTATTGGAAAGTGATTAAATGCATTCATCATTTATGAACTCCATCGTATGGTTTTGAAGATTTAGTTGGGATACCCTGAGAGCAATTAAAGGATCTTGAAAGGGGATGCTTTGAGAGTCCTTAAAACGAACGGCCTAGCAAAGCTATCAGCAAGCGGGCATAGTCAAAAGTTAAGTTTACCAAAATTAAGGAGGAGATAGAAGACTATAATGCCTCTCTATTAATGATTATCTTATAAATCTTCAGTACATATTTTTATTAGCTTTGACAATATTTAAAAGCTTATTCCATTCAAGATTGGTTATAAAAAGCTTTTTAACATATCTTACTATAGGAGCGATTGACTTTAAAAATTAAAACTAAAGCAGTAGAATATTCAATAAATTTTATAACCTTATCTAGAGAAACTTTCATGGAATATATTTGGATTTTATTTTTAAATTTGCGCAATTTATCTATTTATTTCCCTAAAAACTATGGATAGGATAAGCCTCATTTCTGGTTTTAAAATTTCCGTCCAAATAACTTTAGGAGGAAGGGTCACAAGAATGACATGCCCCTTTTGAATATCCTTAAAGTTTTTCACCTTCCCTCCTTAAACATGTCTGGTTGTACGATTTTTACAGCCTTTTCTTAAAAGATAAAACGCTTAAACACAACACTTAAGGCTATTTTTACTTTCAAACTAGTGTGAATTAGAGTATAAAATCTCTGAAATTGTTTCGAATAATACACTCTCACTCCCTTAAACTGTCCCTAAGACACTCCCAGCAAATATCTCATCTTCCTCTCCTAAAGAGATTTCAAAATTCCATTGTTTCCTTCTCTCCGTTCGAATAGAAATAGCAAACGAAAAAGAGGGGGATCTTTTTATCTCCCGATTTGTATGCATTCTCTCTGGGCGAGAATCTTCGACGAAATCGAAAAGAACGAATGATTACAAGAACTGGGTCTTTCACTTGTTGCCATCAAGTGAAGAGATCTCCATTTCGTTGCAAAATGGTTACAGTGCTATTTGTCAAAAGGTTATCTTTGTGACTTTTAAGGCTTCGTTATGTTATTATTAATAAAAAGAAGAATATGCGAGCTAGCTCTGGTATTGCTCTCTTTGATCTAGGTTAGAAGATATTTACGTTCTTGTAGTTAGACAAGAGAGATGAATACTTTATGGGTTTTTAAAACGCTTTCTCTTCCTCTTTTAGAAAGTTTTACAATCAGTTAGCGAAGGATTATGACACTTGTATCAAAATAGAAGCATGTAATTTGCCTTTTACCTTTTATTTTGCGAATAAATAGAAATAGTTTTTATATTTTAAAATTTTAAAGCTCGAAATAAAGGTTTAAGTCTTACTTTATCTTTCTTCTTTTAAGTATTGAAACCTTTTATTTTAATCTCAACTATTTTTAAGTTTAAAATATTTGTACAATATTGAAAATAAAAATAAGTGTTTCTTAAAAAAAAAAGTTATGAATTCTATAGAAAACAGTTTTTACTTATTTTTAGATCATGTTAGTAAATAAATACACAATCTATTATATAATTTTATTTGTTTTATGTTTTAAAGATGGACTAATATTGTTAGAAGGAATATTTAAGTAAAGTAAGCATGCTTTTAAGAATTCTACTCCACTATCACAAATTTTATAATCTAATATTACAATTAAAAGTTACTGAGGTGAGTTATTTTTAAATCTATGAATTAATTTAAATTAATTTGAGTAAAAGGGATGAAACATCTAGTGATAATAATTCATCCTAAGGTTTACTGTGATTCCCAAAATAAGAATGAAAAACTCTTTGGAAAAAAATAAATAATGTAAATAAAATTTTGTTTTCAAAAGATTTGGAAATTATTAGAGTTTAACTTCTTTGATTAACATTTTGTAGTAAACAGAAAAATAAAAATCGTCTAATAATACTTTTAAAAAATTCCAGTTTTTTATTTGCTTTATTAGGTTGGAAAATAACATGCATCACTTTCCTAATATAACTGCATATATTAGGAAAGTCATGCATGTTAATATTTTAAGACATTCAAATTCTTTGGAACTATAAACTGATTAAAGATAAAATTTATGATAGCTGCATTTTGTCCCCCCCCCCAAAAAAAAAAAAATTACACGCGAGTTACCAATAATAAAAATTGAGCTGATACTATCAGAAAAAAATGCCCAGCTAAATACTGTCTTCAAGATAACTCTTTAATTTTTCTTAGTCGTAACGCTGAAAATAACCAAACTAATAATAAAGGAATTAAAAGAATGCATATTTATAACGATTATACAAGACGTGATTAAAACGAGGATAATAGTCTAAGAAGTGTATTCCAAAACCTTTTAATATCTCCCACCACGAAACAATAAACCAACAGAATCCTTGCATTGCTTCAACCTTCAACTCATCTAGAAAAATGCATACACACGAAACTTCATAAAATTTCCATCACATCTTTTTCGAATAAGCGTCATCGCTAAGCCCGGCTTATAATCCGGTCTCATTTATTTCAATTTCCAGGGTATCTCTCTCTCTCTCCCCAAAACCCAGGGAAACACACTGCGTCGAATATTTTTTTTCTCCCTTGTTCATCTCACTAGACAATGAACCTCGAAAAAGAACACACAGAGGAGATAGATCTCAAACTGCGATGCGGAACAATAAAAGACGCAGACGGTTTTGGTAATAAAAGATGGCGGAGAGGTGATGCCACGCGAGGGAACGCAATTGTCCGCGCGGTATATAATCATAATAGCGGGACTCTGGTTTTTATTGTGTGCCGTTTGGCAACGCAGGAGTGCCTCCCGATGTTTTTTAATAATGGCCGGATTACGAGGGGTTAGGGCGGAAGGGAGGTGGGGTGGCATTTAATCATGAATTTAAGCCTCCCTCTGGATAATTAAATTAGTTCGATCTGGGTGGCAATGCGTTTCTTCGTAGTTACCAGTTTTAGGCCGGCTTACGGAGGATCGGTTAAAAAGCTTGGACGATTTTTACTTTTATGTTTACTGCAAAATGTTAATTACGGAAATTAATATTAGAATAATAAGTTTTAATTAAACTTAGTTTTAATAATTAGTAAAACGTAATTTTGAAAAGATGTTACGAAAAACATCTCTTGGGAGTAAGGTTTATTCCAAAAAATAATCGGATTTAGTGTTATTCTTTTAGTTGTTCATATTCCACTCCATTTAAAATTATTATTATTATTTTTTAAATACCATAAGAAAAGTACGCGAGTCAATATGAAAACATTTAAAACGGAGCAACTCTCCCCATTTAAACAGGTTTCTTTAAATATAGTAATAATATGCACTCATACAGTATACTCTCGAAACTCCAACTTCCATACCCTAAAAACTTCTGGTGTAATTCGAAAATTTTTCTCTTATATAGTATTCCAGACTTTGATTTTTCCTATAGCGATTTTTTTACGAAAAAAGTCCATATTCTGTATTCTATAAAGTCTGTAAGAAAAAAAGTCTCCTAGTAGAGCGAGATAAACAATCAAAAACCAAAACCTTACCCAGCAATCCCATCCTATCTCCACCAACAAGGTAAGAATCATCCAAAAAGAGCACCACTCCTAACAACCAAAAATAACACTCCGGCAGATAAGTCCGTCACCCAAAAAAACCATCCGATTGAAAAACTCACTTTCCCAAGTATCACTCGAAGGAAATCTCAATACAAGCCTCATGCCCCATCCGCCGTTACATTTCGAAAAGAAAATCCGAAAACGTCCGAGGCATCGCTGATGATTTCTCCCCAGGTGGACTCCGGACAAAAAGTCCGGGCGGCCGGACAATGGCCTTATCGTCAGGCTGAATGGGGAGGCTCGAGATTTGCGAGTGAGAGGCCGGCTAATGGGCAACATTGACCGTCCCTTATGGAGGGCGCACTGTCCCATTAGATGCCTGGATTCATTCGGTCTAAAAGAGACCTGTCTTTGTCGAGTGGGGGCACGTTTGGCGGGAGATATTCGAGAAAAGTGTTTTTCTGACCCGAGGGAGAAGGTTTTCGTTTTATTCGAGTAGAGGTGGTTTTTTTTGTATGGTGCTACTAGATAAGGTCGCGCTTTTGAGAGATTAAGTAAGCCGGGGCTGTCGGGAAGGATTCTTTTGATGTGGCGGTTACAGTTAGGTTGTGTGTGGAAGGTGTTTTTTTTTTCTTGAGGAGGGTCGTCAGCCGTGAGAAGCGTTAAGTCAGTGTAGTTAAGGTGAGTAGTTTGTTTTTACTGTTTTAGTTTTGATGAGGGTTACCTTTATTTAAAAAAGAAAAAAAAACAGGAAGAAGACGACGAAGCGGCTTTTTAAGAGCAAGCGCATGTCTCTATATTTCCCTCGATTTGAACTTGATGAGGGCTATGGGAAGGTGTTGGTGGATCAGGTAATGGGAGTTCTTTGGGATGTCTTTAAAGGGAGTCTAAAATTTTTTTAGAAGAGATGAAATTTAGTAAAATAAAAATATTTTTTTCATATAATTATTTAATTTAACTTAATATCAAATAAAATGGGAAAATAGAAATATTGTCCACACCGTTTAGTTAGCTATCCTTATAGTCCCTTTCATTGTTCTTTTTATTTTGTCCATGTTAGAAAACTAAAAATTTTAAAGTATATAAAAAAAACCAGAAACTTTCTTTTCTCTTTCACTTAAATGATGCAACTGAGGTTCCCCCTGAAACTACTGTAAAAACTTTTACTTCTTTTAAGTACTTTTACTTAAAAGCGCTCGATTTCCTACAGTTTTTAAAAATAAACACATGGAGGAGAAAGCTTTTTTTTTTTTAGAAAGAGCTCCGAGAAAAATAACTTGAAGATTATTAAATTTAAAAATCTCAAAAGTGGGAAAGATTACTTTAAGATAAAATGTAACTCATTAATCTTGTTCACATTGTACTCATTACTTAAGACTTATTTGTAGTTTTTTTTTGCACTACATACATAGAATACATATACAAAGTACTTTTTAAAACACTTAACAAACAACCTTTTTGCTATTTCAATTATTCGTATCTTGTATTCTATATTTGATATGAAATTACGTACTCAATCAAAATACAGATTAGATATTTCATTAATGAAAAGTTTACTCTAGTACCTATTTATTATATAGAACCAACAAATATACAATGCAATCATGAGGTATTTCTTCCGGTTATTAAATCCAAGCTTATAACAAAATTGGCGAGAGCTGCGATCTCATCATTGTTTTCCCCGCAAAACACAGAGGTGAGGGGAAAAGCATGCCAAAGAATCATGATCTTACTCTCGATTATTTGGAAAATTTCGAGAAATCGAGGTATGATTACATCATATTTAATAAGAAAAAATAAGTTATTTAAAATTAAAAAACAACGAAAACAACTGAATCGTCAGTTTAAAAAAGGGAATAAGTCCAAAACATGTTTTGAGAAAATCGAAAAAAAAAAAAAACTGTATAAGTAATGGAATTTTCATTGTATAACCATCAAATTTGTACTGGAAATTTAGGATCCTATTTAGAGTACAGAATGATCATCGAAAAAAATATAAGTTTGTTCAAAAGTATTTTAGAGTTGAAAAAAGTTGATGGACTTGTTCCCTTTTACAACCTTATGAAATTTCTACTAACCAAAAATCTTAAAAACTACTTAATTGGACAATTAAACTATATCTCTGCCTAGTTCACAGCACAAAAGTGAAAAATAGAAAGACAAAGACAAATAAAATTAAAAATTATAATGAAACTGGGTAATTAATGAGCTATCAATGTAGTAAGTGAATATCAATTAATGGGGTCAAATATTCACTGGATAAAAAAAAAGTGAAAACGCTTTTAAATGAAAAGTAAATTAATTTTAGCTTAGTTTGAAGCACAAAGGGTTATAGAAGATTATAGAAAGGCAAATTAACTTAAATTTCAAATTTAATAAAAAATACAATGAATGGACATCGATTTTGCCTAATTCAAAGGGCTATGCTTAGAAAGCGATATAGCGCTTCTGGCAAAACAGTTTATTTTGAGAGATCCTTCTTCAAATTTCGATTACTGAACTCAAAATGGCTCCAAATTGAGTTATGCCATGATGCCAAAAAATTCTAAACAAAAATCAATATCACAAAAAAAAAATCTCAAATAACTACAAACGACTGCAAAAACACACACATCAATTGAACACCTTTCCCTCCACAAACGATTCTCTCACAAAAGAACCCAGAATCCCCGCATTTCATCGTTCCGATCTCCCGCACGGCAATTCGGCCTGGCGCGCGACCGGCGGTAGGCGTGCCGTACCCTCCGCCGCATTCGATACCATCTCTCGGCCGCTTTGATCCCACGCGACCCCGGCCATTGTTACGACCGCTTTTGATTGCTTGCTTGGTTTTCTCTCTCGTTGGGTTTTTTTTCTCTTTCTCTCTCTGTGTGTATGCAAAGTGAGTGGAGTATTTTTTTTTTTGCGGTGGTTGGTTTAGTTTTTTTTGAAGGGAGATGGGGAGATGAGCGGAGAGGAATGGGGAAGTAAGTATGGGATGAGGTCAGATAGAGGTAATTAACACTTTGGTTAGTTTTTGGAGGATTTTTAGTTTGAAGTTACTTTTTTTAATCGATGTTATGCGTAGTTTTATGAAAGAGTTTAAGGGTAAAATTCTTTCAGTTGTCTCTTCAACACGAAAACTTGTCGCTATTACCAAGAGAGTCAATGGTCATACATGCCCATAGGAAAATGAAAATTCCGAAGATAAGGAAATGCTGTACTCTCTTCCAAATCATTAACCCTTCATAGCACTCACTTCAAAAGCCCTTGCCTTACAGCAGTGATTTCCATATTGTGCGCTGTAAACAAATTTTAATTTCTTTTCCTTTTTTAAGAACCATGTTCCTTTAAATTCCATAAATATTTTTTTTCATTTGATTTGATTTTTAAAAATGTTTCAAGAAAAACTGAATTTCTTATTTTTAAAGATATTTTCTTAGATTATTTAGGTAATTATATCCATTTTGGTCTATATCTGGACTTGTATCACAATGTTTCGCATTCAGTTGGCCTTTTAGGATTGTTTTTTTTTTTCAAATTTCCCCTTCTCTCCCTACGATTTCTTAAAAAAATAGCATTCTTAAAAAGAAAATGATTATTCGAGTTTTGACTAAAAAAATTTGAATGATTTAGAATGGATAATAGTGGGTTGAATTAATTATTTTCATTTTGAAATTCATAAAAAGCTGAGTTTACGATTTACTCATAGGAAGAAATACTGCGCAAGAATTTAAGAAAAAGAGCAGTTATTTACCTCAAAAGTTTTTACTTTCATATGAAAGTTAAAAATTTTGAAACTTTTTTCAATAAAAAACTTGATAATTTTTATGAGAAGAGTGAGTAAGTTTGAGAACCATATTGCCTTACAGGAAGAAATTCTCACTTGATACGAGGATGGAATCTTAAAAGATAACGTTGTGTCTCAAGTTTTATTTTGTCATTTTTTAGTTTATCCTTTCTAGTTATATTGTGACTTCCTAACACTTTTTTGTATTTTTGTAATATTAATTATTTAAGTAATAAAAAACGTGCGTCTAAAACTATTTAAACTTTTTGTTATTTTTTCAATTAAAATCCTTAACACAATGATAGTTTGTTCATGTAAACCTACCCTAAATAATTTTTTTATTTTTGCACTACATAAATCAATGTTCAGCTGTAAAGGACTGCGTCTAAAAATTTAAATTAAAAATAGGATTGTATTATTCTTTTGTTGCCATACCCATGTGTCCAATATAAAAATTCATTAAAAGCTAAGTGAAAAATTGGCATTTCATCACAACATAATGCTGAACCTTATTTACTCAATGCATCAGGAGTGTCAAACGTTTAAAAGAAACAAAGTAACCAATCTTCAAAAAAGTGAAATAAATAGTACAATTATTCAAAAGAGCAATTGTTCGAAAATTGTTTCGCATTAATTTTCACTCTCGACCGACAAAAGAAATAAGTACATAAAACGGTCAAGATCCATTCATTCATCGTGATGCACGATAAAAAATCGTTTGCATTTCATTTAGCAGAATGCAATCTGGCAACAAGACCGCCTTGGATTTTTTTTCCCTCGCCAATGACCATTTATAAAATGGCGCTTGTCTCAACCTTTCTCGAAAGTGGGTTCGGCTACCATTTAGAACGATAATAACCGAGACTGGATTCCTCGGTCAAGCTTGATGCGTGAAAGTGGCTTGTAAAAGCGACTTTTTAGGTGAGCCGTTAAAAGGTGTATTAATCACCATTCACACCCACATTGAGGTGACCACCTCTTCTATTAAAAAGAGCTTGTTCAGCTGTTGTGTAGAAGGGATGTATTTGAAATACGGTAACGCAATAAATAAATAAACGGGAAGTATTCTTTTTATTGTGTCAGAATTGAGTTCAAAGTACGAGTTTTCTGAAGAGAGTTGTGAAGATGTGCTTTTATAACAGGCGGGGTTCCGTGTAATTGCTTTTATTGTAGGATTATTTTAGTTGGGGGTACTTACATTGTAAATGTGGAGATGAGTGAAGTAAATGCGATGGTTTATAGCTTTAGTTTCAATTTTTCTTCAAGTACAAACGCATATTCATTTTTTTGTTGTTTATATAATAATAAACGGAATAAAATATTCGTAAATTTTGTATAAAAAGTAAATAAAATGAAAACAACAATAAAAAAGAAACACTAAACAAGAATGAAGCAATTTATAAGAACCAGACTGTAAGAGAGACTAGGCCACCCATTTTAGAACTATTTATAAAGGGTTATCAATAAAGTCCATTTCAGACCTTTAAACGTCTCAAAGAGTCATGGAAGTTTTGTGTACCTATTGTAAAGTAACTATTCTAAACCCATTGATTGAGATGGCTTACAACACTCCTGGTGGCAAATTAATGAATTCAAAATATAAATTACAAATTGAAAGAGATAGAACAAAACATTCAATTATAGATAAATGTGAGATCATAATCAAAGCACGGAAAAAATCTTATAATTTTACAACATTTGGGAAGATAGTTAACTTCCCTTTCTCAAGAAAGGTTATCCCACAAATAGAAAAATTTCTCTGGAGTTATCATTCAGTTCTTTTAATGTTTGAATTCAAATTCGCCGTCATTTAAAATAAACACCCAAATCTGCGCCATAACACCAGACATTTTTGAATTTCCGCAAAGGCTCGATTTCTCACTACCATCCGACGAATTTTCCCACATCAATCTCTTCAAAAAATGTAAAGCTTTCATAATTCTAGAAATTATAAGTCACAACACTTCTGCTTTGGAGAGGAATTTTAATAATGATTTGAATTCTTAAGTTAGAGATCTTGTATAAATTTTAATTCAACATCTAAATTCGAACTTGAGACTAGGTCACATAGAGGCCGTACATTGGATCCAATGAGCCATTGACTCATAGTAACATCCCAAAAAATAATTAACGAGCATTTAATTTTTTTTTTAAATTACAAATTTTACCTATGGACCTAGAGAAACATGTTTCGAATAGGAATGGTGGATGTTGAGATGTACCGTTGAAGTGCTAGGCCGTAATGTCGAACGAGGGCGTCACAAAATAATGGGAGTGAAAAGATTCATTGCATAAGGTGCAGAAGAATACCAACTGCTTTCACCTTAAATTTGATGAAAATTGAAACACTTGTCGAATCGTGGGTTTGAGTTAAGAAAGTGCAATAACAAGAGTTCAGCCATAAATGTAGCCCATTTGTCCGATTGTATTCAAATGGTCGGACAAGAATTTATTTAGAGACAACAGGTAGAAGTTACTAGGAGAAATATGAAGACTAAAGTGGTGGAGGTTCGAACAGATCCCAGCGAATGGAGATTATCTACAGCAGATGTCTGGAACTAATTGTTGTTTGAACTAATATTGCACTTCATCCCACGGTTTGATGTGTTTCAGTTTGGATTAAATTTATGGTGAAGTTGGCAACAACTGTACCTTATACAGTGAATCTTTTCACTCAATTAAGTTCTTTTTAAACAGGCTATGGAAAAATCGCTTTTTGTGACGCCCTAGTGGTCCTAGTAATGGTCCTAGCCCTTTAACGGTGCATCTCCAGCCTTCTATTACTATTTGAAATATGCTTGTTTAAGTCCGGTCTAACATTCCTATTACTATTTACATTTTTACAGTGAGTTCTGAAATACCCCTATCTCTAAATTATGTGATCACCATCTCTAATTCATTATCTATGAAACGTTCAGGATTCGTCCAATTTTCGTCACGTATGACTTCGTTTACTTTTAGTTGCAGTTACATGTTACATAAACTTGACGTATTTGGTATATATGAGGTGTGCTATAGGGTACACAAGAGGTTAGTAACTATAAGGAACTTTTAACAGAGTCTGCTCTGATTGGTTGGTTGAAATTTGTCCAGGAAAAGAAAAGTTTTTTTTAATAAAATAATAACCGGGGAAGGAACCCAGGAACTGCCGCATGCTAAGTAAGCATCCTACCACTGATCTAGTGGAGATTCATAAACCTTAAAACTAATTATAACTTCTCCCTTATTGAGTTAACTTTTGAAGCAGGCGTAGTATGCGGCTGTTATAAAAGTTCCCTCCTAGGCACTAGTCTCTTTTCTAGGACATATGAAATTCAACTAGAATAAATTATCGGGAACGTGCCTTCTAAGAACTTAGCGCATTGCAGTAGAATAAATTATCTCTGGAAATACACTAAATTGAAAAACTTAAGTTTTTTAAAGAAGAGTTACAGAGGTGTTTGTGTACTCCAAGGAAATAACCCCAGAATTTTCGTTAAGACAAACGTTAGAAGCTGGATTCCTAAACTTAATCAAGTCTCCTATAGGATACTAGATCCCTCAAACCTCCCAAAGTCACAGTCCCCCCTCCAAACTCACCTCCTGGATCGCTCCACCTGCCCTTCTCCTCCCGTCGGTCCGGCAGTGTCCGGTGGTCGATTCCTTGTCCGTCCGGCTGACGACATGCGGCGACCCCTTTCCCCGTCCTGTCGTCGCCGCCGCATCCATCAGGTGGTTGCCGGGGGGAGGGCCCCATCGATCCCGGGGCGGCGCAAGGACAACGCCATTGGCCGGCCGAGGGGCACTTCTGGCCAATGGGGCGCGGTCTAGGGGACCAAAGGGTTGGGATGTCCCGGCGGTGGGAGGGCGTCTTCAGATATGATGTAGTGAAGAAAGTCCGGATGATGCTTTATTGAGGTATAGATGTGGACTTAGCTTATTTGGTGGATGTCTATAGAGAAAGAGAGGGAGGGAGATGAGTTTTTCCAACTTGTTTGAGGCTCTTTTGAGTATTATTGATCTTTTGGGAAGACGGGAGATAAAAACGAAATGTTGGTTTCCTATTGGGATCAAGAGAGAAAATAGGGGTAGCTTATGAGATTATAACAGAGAAACACACGAAGGCTCAAATGTTGATGAGTTGCTGAACGGCACTCTTCATCTACATTTTTGTGTTGTTATTTTCCTTTGTGTTCCAAGAAAAAAGGCCAAGATTTAAATACACGAAAAAAGATGAACCTTTTTTCACCCTCTACCACTTCTTTTTTTATTAGGGAAGTACAGTTCAGATTCTGCCGTTATAATAATGTAGGGGTTAATACAGTTTTGAAACGTACAAGAAGTAATTTTGTAACATAATTTAACAAAACATTTTAAAATATCGAATAAAAATTCAATATTTAATTTTGTTTAATAAACAATGAAATAAAAATATTGTAGTATAAGTAGTGTCTAACGTTTTTAAAAAGTAAATTAGGTTTAGTTTAAATTAGGTAAAAAGTTAAGTAAAAAATTAAAATATTTTCGTTAGTATTAACTTGGTCTTACCCTGAAAACTTGCACGATTATTCAGGTTTTTTTTAACTATTAGCTTTTATCACCTTCAGATTATCATGCGAAAATTGGAACTGTGTTAGTTTAAGTTTAAAATATTTGGAGACAAAAGTATTTTGAAAGAATTCCAAAAACCTAAAATCTTAAGCACAAAATAAAATTACGTTACTTGCTATTCGGATTTTTGAAGACGGTCTTACTGTTTCGTGTTTTCTCCTGAATACACCTGTAGAAGTTGTTTTCCTGTGAATGTACCCTTATTGCAAAGAAGCCAACTTGAGAAAGATTAAAGAGCGCTGCAGAATTTTTCGTCTTCTTTAGAAAGCAAATAGGATTATATCAACGGAATCAACTTTTTATATTTCCAACTAGTCAGTCATTTGTATTGCAATGGAATTTATTGAAATCATATAATGGGATATTTCTATACCTATGAGAAATAATGGTGTGCTTTTGTCGATTTGATAGTTGGCAGTCGGGGATGCTTTTTTTTTACCTTAAATACTCGTAACTTTTTTAAATCAGTATTTATATACTTAAAATACATATATTTTAGTACTTATTATCTTAAAGCATGTTTTTCGCACACCAAAATATTCATTTTCGCTCAGTTATAAGGAATCTTGTGTTTCCTTAGTGAGGGAAAAAAAGAATATTAATATTAATAATTCGTCCTAAATTAGTTAATACTTAATTATGAAATATATTAATAATTACTATTACTGTAATCCCTTACATTTTCCTCCATTTTGGTTAAACGTTTGGATTTCTTTATATAAATTTTTATACAAACTGAGATTGTTTTAAAGTACAGTTTAACCAGTTTTTATCAGATGCTTATTTTTATTATGAGTTGTTTTGTGATATTATCGTGCGATAAATTATTTTTTTTACCAAATGCATATTAACTTGAAAAGGTAACATATAGGGTGTTTCAAAAGTCCCTTTCACGGCTTTTATTTGGAAACAACGTCTCCTAGGGTCATGGAAGTACGGTCTACCCCTTAGAAAGTGACCATGAAGAATCCATTGAGAGGACTTGCAGCGCCCCAAGCGGCAAAATAAAAAAAAGTTTTCAAAATTCTTTCAAAAACTAAAGGAGATAGAGTGAACACTTCAATACAAATATTGTTGCCAATATTATGAAAAAATAGCTGGAAAAAATTTTATGAAAATATCGTGAACATTCGCGGAGATATTAGCATGTGAAAATAGCACTTTTTCAGGGCTCAAAAAAAAAAGCTCGCAAATTTGCAAGTTTTTTTATTGTTTGATTTAATTTTATATTTAACTAAAAAAAAAAAAAAACACAAAACTACATAATAACACTGAAAAACTTCCAAATAAGCGAACTTTATTTTTAAGGCCTGAAATAGTGCTATTTTCACATGCTAATATCTCCTCGAATATTCACGATATTTTCATGAAATGTTTTCCGGTGAGTTTTTCATAATATGGGCAACTTTATTCGTATTGAAGTTTTCACTGTACCTCTTAGTTTTAATTACTTTTTTTATTTTGTAGCTAGGGGCGCTGCATAAGTAACCCCAACAGATTTTCTATGGTCACTTACCTAAGACCTTACTTCCATGACCCTAGAAGACGTTGTTTCTAAGTTATTTAGCACATACAGGAAGATAAAAAATGACTGCTCTTTAACTTCTACAAGAACCCGACCATCGTACATTGCCGGACTGACGTGACGGAAGGAGACGGGCAGGTAGAGAAATCAAGGAGTTAAGTTTAAAGGGGGGGATTCTGACTAAGGCTAAACGTTGACTTCAGGGTTTGCTCTTTGTAACTAACTTCCTGTACAATGGCGGATCCAGCCTGGTCCTAAGGGGGGGGCAACCACATTTTAGGAAGGTTGGGGGTTCTCCCCAAGAAGAATTTTGAAAATTTTACCCTAAAAACCTATATTTGAGGTCGTCTTCAGAGCCGTACAACCAGACTTTTGTTTTTCGGGAAGGGTTTAGATCAGAGGTTCTCAAATTGGGTCGCGAGCGTATGCCAGGGGTGCCGCGCCAATAATCAAGAAAGGTTGTCAAAAATTGCGAAAATTTTAAATATGGAACGAATATACCAAATCTTAATGTTTATGGGGTGAAAAAATTTAATAATCCTACTTTTTTATCGTTTTTTACCATGTTTTTCCATTTTATCTTTTATTCAAAATTAGGACTAGGAAGGCCAAATATCTGTTTTACAACTTAAACTAAAAAACGATCAAATACACTTATTTTCACAGAAAAAGGAACAAATAAAATATGGCTAATTTTCTTTTCCGTTCGGTTAAACTTTAGTTGCACCAGAAATAACAAAAAAGATATAGTGGAAAAGAGTATGGGCATCTCTAAAATCTTAACTTTCTTTTTCTTGGAAGGAGGAAAATAACAAGAAACAAGAACAAAAAGTGACTTTGGAGTTTAAATTTCGTTCTATATTAAAGAAATGTAAGAAAATACGTTTAGGTGTGCAAAGTATTTAACATTTGTATATATTCCGCCCATCCCTAAATCAAACTACTTTGTGGATGTGTAAGGGCCGAATCCAAGGGGGATTTCTTAGGATGTAATCTAAAATGGTCTCAAAATGAGCTAGAACACTATTTTGAGAGGCGAATTTCTTAAATTTTTCTGGGGGAGGAACCCCCAGACCCTCCCAATTTTACTAAGGATTCATATTGTTTGGGGTGCCCAGAATTTTTTTTAGTCTGCCAAGGGTGCCGCCGCGGAAAAAATTTGAGAACCCCTGGTTTAGATGATTCCCCCACAGGTCTTCCCTTATCTCCCTCTCTTTTCATCCCTCCAATGGGGCGTATATAAATTTATTTGGGTAGGAGCCCAAATATCCTCTAAAGTCTAAAATATTTAGTCATTATCAGGCCAAAATATAGATTTTTGCACTGGGGAGAGGACTCAAAAATATTCCTAAGGCCCCTCCTATGCTTATTTAAGGGACCATTCATAAATGATGGGGTTTTTTTTGCCAATTTTCGACCCCCTCCCCCTATGTCACATGTCAAGCTCTTAAACCAACAATATGTCTAATATACGGTTTAAAAATGCCCACAACCAACTTTTTTATTTAAGCTTAATTTTTCCCCACCAAATAGTTTCATTTCTATTTTTTATTCATAGGGTTTAAATTGGTTTGTTTTGAAAAAAGTATTTTAGAAAAAATAAATTGTTTCTTTTTTTTATTGGTTTTCAGCTGCAGGATGTGATGTCCTAACTTTTGCCTCTCCTGTCTCCTCCCCTTTGTCACAAACTGTCTCAAATTGATTACCTCCCCCTCCGAGAGTGATGTCCTTTATGGATGGCCCCTAATGGGTTCAATAAAGCTTCTTAATACGTTTTTAGATAGTATTTGCACCTTGAAGAACTTGTAAGAAAATTGTAAATAATAATGAAGAAAATTTTGGAAATTTGACCCAAAAACCAGGGTTTTAACTCGTTTTGGTACACCTAGTCCGAGCCCATTGGGGTGCAATTGTCTAGTTGCCCCCCCCCTGAATCTGCGCTTGAGAGTGCCAGGCCTCACATATTGACTTACATATTCGCTTCCTATTTAGTGTTCAATATTTTAATCTTCTCTTCCCACTTACATTTTTTTTCCTTTTCTTACCTTAATTTTTAAAAAAGTGCCTGAGCCCATCAAGGGGGGGCAAAAGGCCTGTTGCTCCCCCCTTGGATCCGCCACTGTTCCTGTATAAGTAAATAAACGACGTTTTTTTAACCAATGGACATAACAAAACGTTGTTTACTTTTTCCTCAAAAAAAAATTTGAAAGAACAATATTGATCGAATGAGGATGCTACGGAAAGAGGGAGAGATCGATTGAGTGAGAATGATACAGACAGAAAGAGAGTGACTATATCTATATAATAAAGATAAAAAAAAATAGAGATTTGAGAAGGAAAGAGAATGTGATAGAAAATGAGAGATTGAATAAGGAGGATGGAAAAAATTGAATGTGAGACGAAAGAGAACCATATTATTCACCAGAAGGACTCCAACGCATATCGTCCCAACTATACGTAGTATAAACTAAAATTAACAAGCACGATATTTAATCGATCCATCCTCTATCAACCCCCCAAACACATCTCTATGCAATCCACCACTAAACCCCCATTTCAATATAATCCACCCCCCCTTGAGGGAAAAACCGCTTACACCGCCAAAATATCCCTTAACAACCACTAAAAAACCACCCTCAAAAACATCACAGAGACGAGCGAGAAGAGCATCAGAAGACGCCCCCCGAGGGGTCAGCTGCTCCCGACAGCCGAAACCGCCAAATTGGCTTCGTTGTCCCCTCGGTGGATGCAAAGCGAGCAGTTCGGCCCCTTTGAGCGGGGCGCTCATTTGACTGCGCAGCCATTAGCGAGATGCGCCCCGGCCGCCGGGATCCTCCTAATTGGGGCGGCGATGCGACGCGTGCCAGCGACAGCCCCTTTGATCTCGCGCGGGGCTGCGGCGCAGGGGGAGAAAAAAAAGTGTGATTGGTGGCTCATTAGAGGCATGCTGATGCTTTCTTTGGAGGTGGGATCGTTAAGATTGGGCGTTTATTCGCGGGAGTTCTTTTTTGATAGCTTCGTGGGAATGGGTATTGACGTGGGATTGGAGATGTGGAATTGTGTACCGGTGCTCTCTGTTCAATGACTTCTTTGTACTTCTCATGTCTTCTCTGTACTTCATGACAATGAAGCATGGATTCAAGCATTAGTTTTATAGCTTCTTGCATGATTCAAGCATGGGCTGATACAAAGGCGGATACAGCTTTGGCCTAAGAGGGGTACATTTGGGGGTTGCCTGTCTTGAGATACTCTCCCCCTAAAATACGAATACTTCGTTTTGTCCCCATTTGATAAAAAATTCTCCTGAGAAACATTTCTTAAACTAACCCTTTTAGTCTTAGACTGCCCGAGATTACCATCGAATCCTATGGATAGTTTGAGGCGGTCAAAACTCAAAGGGTTAAAAACTGGACAACCAAAATGAGCTAAGTGCCAAAAACTAAAAAAAACATGAGTTAGACCCGAGAAACCTATCTATAAGTGCCATCACCAACAACCTATAAAGTCAGCTAATTGCCACAACCATGATTAGTAGTTATAAAAAATTACCTGATCCTATATGTTACGGGGAATGTGATAAATCCGGGCAATATTAATTTTTTGAAGTCTGGTCTTCAATTATGATACGATCAGAACCTTTAGGAGACACGTTCTCCAATAATTAAGAACATTCTTTCAAAAACTTAATTCAACTGAATTATTCATAAGGGTACTGCTGAGGGGACCCGTACCCCCTGATTCTGAAGCTGATTTAATTTAGAATGTTTTTAAACCAGAGCTGAAATTGGGGAGGGGACCGTCATTAAAATTTTTAGACTATCACACCGAAATATTTAGTTAATAAAAAAACTTAAGCCCCTAAATATTTTTTCTACCTACAGCAGTCAAACATAAATAATTTGAGTATTTTAAATATTGATAGCATGATAGCATGTATTCCTAGTGCACCAAAAATGAGTTTGGTTTAATATTGTTTTTAGAGTCAAATTTCTACACATTTGTCAGGGATGTAATAACTAATAACTGATCAAAGAACGGTTTATTTACTTATTTTTAAACAAGCTGAGATAATGTAGATTTTTGGCAAAAAATGTGTTTCAGATGTACAGATTTTGTAAAAATGTATGTTATAGACTTTAGAGCATTTTTCGCGCGTTTTTATGTTATCCCAATACTATGAGAATAAAATATTAAAGTTTTAGCTCAGTCCGCCAATTAAGAGTCCTTGTAGGAAAGTGGTTTTTTTTTTCAAAAGTGGGTTTTTTTTTTTTTGGCAGTCAATTGACTGCCAATTTGTAATGGATAATTGGAATTAAACATGCTAAGCACTAAAATGTTAAGGACGATGAGCCGTTAGAACAGTTTTTTGTTCGATTTAATTACCCTTTTTAAGATTTTAATGGAGAAAATATGAAACAGTGGGTTGTTTTTAAAGGACAGCGCTATACGTAATTGGGCATAGCAAAATTTTAGAATTTGCAATGTTGTTTGTATTACTTCTAAAGTAAAATTTATTTTTAAAAAGGAGCTATTTTGCTAGAATTTATAATATTCCACCCATTGTCAGATTAAGGAGGGCATCAAATATACTTGATGACGTAAAACAGTAGCGGATCCAGAAACTCGATTTGGGAGGGGCGCTTCTTTCTATCCTAGCTTCAGTCCTGTAACTAAATTTTCCTTTTTTGAGGGGGTAAACTCACAAAATTACTTTTATGGCTCCTTCAAGCTTGCATTATAGGTTAAATAGTAGCTATTTTGAGCACTTACAGAAATACGGTAACGTATATAGAAATTCTTCAGAGGGGTGCAAGCACAAACGTGGGTCCTGAAGGTCTTTTCCCAGAAAATTTTCGGAAATCTGACCCTATAAATCAAGATTTTAACTCGTTTTATCCACTTGTCCTAACTTCATGGATGCATCCCAGCAGGAATGTTTTAAATTTTAGTGCACTAAATGTAAAAGTTAAATAGTTTCTTGCAAAAATGGGGGCTGGGGACCCTCCCCCAGAAAATATTTGAAATTTGCCTTTCGAAAGTAGTGTTTTAACACCTTTTTGGACCTTACATCTCGGGATTTGGTGGTACCCCACAATGTATATCTAGTGGGTCTGTCATCTGTTGGGGGGGGGATCGCTCCCCTGTGAATCCATCACTAATTAAAACACTTCTACCAGTATGAAAATTAATGGTATCAATACCATACATTTAGTGTGTGGCAAGGTTGTAAAATAAATATGAAAATCAAAAGATGTAACCGAAGTTAAAATTCAAAATTAAAACAAAGCAAGTAAAAGTATGTTAAAAATTAATTTCCAAATCTTTATTCAACCAGTACTTACCTAAATGTGTCCTATAAAGCCAGTGTATAGATAACCCTTGCATAAAAAATCACATACACTAACATTAGAAACTCAAAAAAGTTTATTGACTAGTCCACTAAAGTCCACATATTTTACAAAAAACTAGAATCTGACAGACATAAAAAATTTAGACCAACTTAAATATAATTCTTAAGAATCAAGATTCCTCTTTGGCTACATCAGGTAGGTTTTGCAACGGCTTGAATCCGATCCTTCCCTTTTTGCCATCGTTCAAGTTCCCTATTAACAGGATCGGGGTTTTTATCTTTTTCCTTGGTCACAACAGTGTCACTCTTAGAAGCCCTACTCTGCGGTACAATTGAATACTGAGAATCTCTTGTTCCTTGTTCAATAGTTGATCTCCTTTTGTAAATTTTTGAATCTACATTTGGATACACGGAATCCCCATTTGAATCCTCAGGATCTTTTCCACCTTGTTCAACAGTTGATCTCCTTTTGTAAACTTTCGTATCAGTATTTTCATACACTGGGCCTTGATTTGGATCCCTTCCTCCTTGTTCAACAGTTGATCTCCTTTTGTAAACTTTCGTATCAGTATTTTCATACACTGGGCCTGCATTTGGATCCCTTCTTCCTTGTGCAATAGATGATCTCCTTTTTTGAGATTTTGTATCCACATTTTGATACATTGGCTCCATATTTCCTTTTGTAGAGGGTCTCCCTGGTATATATTTTGCATTTTCCTTGGAGTTAGGTTTATCTAACCAGTCGAAGTCTAAAGAGACTTTGGAGTCAGATCGTTTTGGATAGGCACCTGGTAAAAGGTTAAGGTCTGAGAATTGGTATGAATTTTTAACTATATAATTTTTATTTTAAAACAGGCCTGAACAATTTTAATGGTGATGCAGGCCATCATAAATTGACAGAGGCTAAAAATGTTCTATGGACTAATTTTACAGGGCAAAAGAACAACTGAAATTCACTATTGTTTGCTCATGACCAGGCCCGTAAGTAGGGTCTTTGCTGCCCTGTGCATATCGATTTATTGCCCCCCCCCATTTCATTTTCTGTTTCAAGAAAATAGGAAGGATGGGGGTCCCGAGAAATTTTTGATATCTCCTGTTTAAATTTGTGTTTTTATATAATTTTGATTCCCTTTGTGGGAAACATCCGAAGGGAACTGCATCTTGTATGTGGCAAAATTTCCAAGGGGGAAAACTCTGTCTTAAGAACACAGACGTCCAAGTTTTGAGAAATTTTTTGAAATTTGACCCTAAAAAGTATTGTTTTTACTCCTTTTGAGACCCTTTGGGTTCTCCTGAAGAGGATTTCTCCTTATAAGTTGCAGAATTTTCAAGAGAAAAACAATATAAAAATTTATGTCAAAATTAAGGCCCTGAACTGGGAAGCCATGATACCCTCAAAAAACTATTGCTTATTCTTTTTCACTATGAATGATTTAAATTTCATTTTGAAAAATTATAATCACTAACAAAAAATATAAATAAAACTTAACAGGCGTCAAAGTTTTTGAGGAAGATTCGGAGATTCTCCTCCAGAAATTTTTTTGAAATTTGACCCCTTAGAGCCATTTTATGCAGTGTATTTTTTAGTTTTCTGGGGGACACGTGCCCCCTGGATCCGCTACTGGTTAAGGGGTTAGCACACAAAAACACAAGGAAGAATCCTAGGTCCTAGAATCCTCCCGTAATGAAAACTGTGTTACAATTTTTTTTAAACTGTATAGTTTGTAGTATATTGAATTGTTGTAATCTGCCACCCCTCAAAATTTTGCCGCCCTGTGCTATAGCACATGTTGTACGTGCCTAAATACGGCCCTGCACTTGTGTTTAGTATAATGTCAAGAAAGTTTCTATATTTTTAACAGTCAGATGATATTACAAAACTTTTTTATGCTTCCTACTCACTTTTTTACATCAGTAATTATAACTAGACTTTAATTCTAAGAAGGATAAGAGCTCAAAAGTTTTCTTCCATGCCCCAGCTCCTTATACTTGCCCCTATACCTTATAGATAGACTAAATGTAGCTTTCTAGAACACTTATTGGTAGATTTGAAACTCTGTCAACTTAATAATGAGGATAAGGAAACTCAAGCAAAATGGGGGTCTGGGTGCAATTCTTCTAGAAAACTTTTAAATTTGATCATTAAAAGTAGTGTACATGTTAGATATTATATTTACTGAGATAAAAAATAATTGAAAATGTTACCAAAATCATCTTCATCTTCATCAGAAACTGAAAAAAAAAACTTCCATGAAATAATTGGATTGTCAACACAACAATCAAATTACTCTAACAGAGATAAATTTTAACATGAAAGTCCCAAATTGTACAATAACATAAAAAAACACTTAAATCACAACATGAAGAGACAACATAATAATGCTATAGAAATGTATTTATAGGAAAACATTGAATTTCATAATCATTTTCTAACTTAACATAATCAACCTTGTAATTATGATCCCAAAGCTTTTAAAAACAAGACATTGTAACTTGGATCAGTTGGGATATTTAAATAAATATTTCGTACAATCAATCTGAGTCTGATAAATTTAGTGGGTAGTGTAAATATAAATGGGTATTTCGTAGTGTTCGGCAACTAGTGGTCAAAAAGTAGTTAACTACCAACTACTAACTAGTCTGGGAAAATCTAGTTGCAACTAGTAGTTAACTATTTTTTCCTGGGACTAGTTGCAACTAGTAGTTAACTATTTCCCAAAGTAGTTAACTACTAGTTAACTAGTCTATTTAATTTCATAACCTATTTTTTGCCCAAATTCTAATACATCTTTCTTATCTATATCACAAAAAACTTTATGCTTCGCTCAAAACGGCGCTTTATTTATGGTTATAATATTTGAGTACTCTAACCATGACATAGTAGTTATAAATAGCAGTGTAATTTTTGTATATTTTGATAAAAATTTTAAATATTTTTGAAATTTTAAAAAAAAATTTTTTTAAAGTAGTTGAAAATTTGAAAGTAGTTTCAACTAGTAGTTATTAAAAAAAGTAGTTTAACTACTAGTTAAACTAGTTTAAACCAAAAGTAGTTAAACTACTAGTTAACTACTAGTTGATCGGTAGTTAACTACTAGTTGCAACTAGTTCTAGTTAACTAGTGCCGAACACTAGTATTTCGAAGAGTTTCAAATGAGTGAGTTACTGGTATTAATGTACAGTTTTGGATAAAAAAATACAATGGACATTGTGGGTGAACAGTTGGGATTAGAAGGACACTTTCAATGCCCATTTAAAGCGTCTAAGCCCCTAATTTTAAATCCAAATTATAAAAAGGGACACCAAAAACACATAGACACCATTGTAATTTTCATAAAACAATTCAAAAAGGTATGAGCTGTAGACATTTTAAAGTCTCCAAAAATTAAAAGGTATACTTACAATCATCAAAAGTTTCATTACTATCAGAATAATCAATAGGCTAAAACAAAAATATGTATCACATAAGAAAATGAAATGAAAGAACAATTTAGTACA
Organism: Tetragnatha montana; assembly: GCA_963680715.1. Lineage (NCBI taxonomy): Eukaryota > Metazoa > Arthropoda > Arachnida > Araneae > Tetragnathidae > Tetragnatha > Tetragnatha montana. Next base: position 36,857,839 of record OY796685.1, read on the forward strand.
AGTACTGTTGATTCATGTTTATTTTCTTTGCATTTTATAAAGTGTGTATCATATACTTAAATGGCAATATTTAAATAATAATATATGTTAGCATTCATTTCAAAACCGCAGTTCCATTCCTTAAGTTCTTAAGTTCTTTCAGTTTTTTATGAGGTCAATAAATCGCAAAGACACAAGTTGCTCAACAACATGTGGGTAAAGATGAAAATAATAAGAATTTTTTTTTCTAAAACGAGATCTCATTAAATAGAAAGGTTTGAAACTGAAGATGAAAATAAGTTTTATTAAACCAATTCGCTGAAACCCCACGATTGCCCAAATATGTATGTAAAGTGAACATAATAACTATGTGATGTTTTAGTGGGTTCCAAAGATTTATAATGACATTATGGCAAAAATTGCTATCTCTTGTAAGATTAATTTTTTTTAAAGTTTATATAATTTATAATAGTTATTATAAATGTTTTCATACTTTGTTTTATTTTTGTGCGATATGTGTTTCATGTCAAGCTAACTACATTCCACTGATTTAATTTGATTTTTCATAATTTAATTTTGATTGTTAATCTTTATTTCGCCTGAACGGGTCTTTCCCCTAGGCGGATGATAATTTCTTATTCAATTATTTGTCATTTTGTTTCTTTAGTAAATAAAAAAAGTTTGTTTGTAAAGTTATATTTCAGAACATCATATTAATGTTGTTGGCGTGTTCCTGGAGATCAGATGGAGTGGTGTGCCTGGATCAGCCTTGCTATGGCTACTGCTGATTCTGAATATAGGTCTTCTTTGGTGGGATAATTTAGATTATGCATTGCAGCAGCGACAGTTGGGCAATGTTTGGGTGTGTGTTCAACGTCTTGACAATTACTGCATTTTTGGTAATTTTTTGCTCCATCAGAAGATATTTTTATGTTCTTGTGATGTTTCATCCTGAGCCTTGTAATTGTGGTTGCAGTTTTTCTGTCAATATCTAGTTCTGTTATTTGATTAAGAACCTTACTCGCATAATTCTTACTCGCAAGTTTGCAGCTTTAGCGCAACTTTTGAATTTATGTTCAGAATTTAAGTTTTTAGGCTTAATTTAAAGTTTTGAATTCTTATGCTGGTTGATTCTGTTATTTGATTTTCAGACATCATATTAATTTTCATGCTTTAATACGAAACATAAAATAGGATTTTAAGATGTTAAAGGGGTGGTCTGAGAAAGTCCCAATTTCAGGCTCAGTGTTCTGTGGACTACTATGTGTTGGAAATCACTGATCTACAAGGTGTCTCAGAGTTCTCCTGTTTCAACTCATTTGATTGAGCTACATGAAAGGCGTAATGTAAAAGGAGTGTCCAGAAAAACAATACATCCAGAACTTGAAAGGTACAGAATAAAATACATTGAAAAATCTTCATGTTGATTCCAACCAGTAACACAAAGACAAAACTTGACCAACTTATTAAGTTTTAAAATGTCTACTATAGACTATTGTAAGGTTAAATTTATTAATCAACTAGCGCTTTCAGCGATAGACACGGCGTTGCTCGGGCGCAGTAAAACTTTATACTACTATATTTATACCTATAGCGCAGGTGCTATCCCGGCATTGCTCGGACATTATATTGACGGGCTGCGCCCGTACTTAGTTCCTTTGATAGAATCTCATACACTTTGAAATAGTTGGGAAGTCTTATTTGTTAAAGCAATATAGCATTACCCAGACTGCACGACAAAGAGGCCCGCTGCTTTACCATCCATAAAAATGGATTCAAACACTTAAAAGAATTAAACAAAAATCAGTAAGCTAGTAAAAACTTTCGGTAGCTAATGATTAAGAAATTAAAACATATCTATCAATGACAACCATAAAAATTTCATACCATTTAGAAATCCAGAAACTATAATAAAAAAGTAAATAAACGAAGTATAGATTTGCTCTGTAAGAAATCTACAAACAAATGTAATCGTAAACTATACAAAAAGGTTCAACATCATCAAGAGCGAAACATAAAAAACAGACGGCGTTAAATGAATAAAAAGGAAATTTATGTACGAAAAACGGAATAAAAGTAATAAATCAGAATAGTAAGAAGCACTCATAAAATAAACACGAAAAAAAGGCCTTCGCACTTTGGCGCCTCCGAGAGTAGGAGAAAGATTTTTTGACCAATCACATATATGGGCATACACTCACAATTCACAAACAAACAACGGATATCTATTTTATTAATATAGATAACATACCGGTACGGGTGGAGGCGATCCATCACTCATCAAATGCATTTTTTCAAGTAACCTCAAAAAAGGATATATGAAGAAAAATACTACATTTAGACAAAATACTTCTTTTTCCCTAAGAACTCTTACTGGTTCTTTCCTAAAAAAGATAGAAAACATGAAATTCAACTAAAACAAAAGAGTTAAAGTAAGAGAAAATTTTATTAAAAGGTAAAATATAGCTACAATTATTTTTAGTTTTGATTATAAAAGTGAAATTCCAATCCTAGCTTTAATGAGAAGAATGTCTTCAGCTTGGCTTCCTGGTGTTAAAGGTTGATTTTAGTCCCAACAATTTAACCAATTAAAGACTGAAAAATATATTACGTAATAGGATGGACTGGGTATCCTTGTAAATCCCTTATAACAGGGAAGTCTTGAATTTCAACCTCTATATAGGACTTGAGTTCCCTTTTTCCATATATAAGAATCTCAAGACCCAAATCTCGGATTCTAGAAAATCCCATCACACCTAGTACTCCTTTAGCCAAACCTATGCAAAATGAATTTCATATTTAATGTAAATTACAATTAATTACTATTAAACACCATTTTTGCCCAAATTAACAACCTTGAGGATACAATATTAAAAGAGAAAATAAAACATAATACAGTTCAAAATAATAATACTTCAGACTCATTATTAACTAACTGGCCCAAGAATAATCCGATTTATTATACAGGCAAAATTTTGGTAAAATGGAAAGCCAAGGAGTTATATATTTTGCAGACAATATTAAAAACAGACCCTTAAGATTTAATAAAATAGACTCCCATTTAATTATAAACCAATTGGGTATGGGATTAATGGGTTAGACAAAATACAAGTTAACTTAATCAGTTAACTTAATTAGTTAAACTTAATCAGTGATAGAAATTCATTCAATCTGTTTTTTTTTTTTACAAAAAATCAGCAACTTTCTGCATGAATTTGATGTAAAAACTAATGTATAATATGCACAAATAAAATGAAGGTTGAAGCTGGCATACAGCTGTTTCGAATATACCAAGGATTTCCTTTGTCAGTGCCAAGTAGTGTTTGAGCCAGTCCTCGGGGATATAGCTGAGTTTTTCTCTCGCGTTTTGTATACATCTAAGCACTGACAAAGGTGATCCTTAGTATCTTCGAAACAGCTGTATGCCAGCTTCAACCTTCATTTTATTTGTGCATATTATATGTTAGTTTTTACATATCAAATTCAGCTTGTACAAAGTATTTCTATAAATTTAACTTTCTCCATGATTTTACCATTGAAGTAGAGGGGTTGTTTTGAAACTCAAACATAGCCTATAGTCTGTGTAAATAGAATCGGCGGTTGACCTTGAGTTTTTTCTCCATGTATTTCTTCTGCGTTGCCATGGTAAAGCATGACGTGAAACCGCCGATTTTATTTACACAGACTATAGGTTGTTCTTTGGGTTTTTGATTCTATGCATACAGTTTTGATGCAGATTGAAATAAAGCTGTAGATTTGTTTAATTGTATTATAAAGGACAAACAGATGCAAAGACAGAATCATCCAGAAATGTGAAGTTCACAATAGCAGGGTTTAACAGTATTTTAAGAACTAACATCATGAATATATGAAAATCAAAATATCAACTAAACTTACCAAGAAAGAGTGAGATGAGAAACAAGGCAAATATAAATAAGAAAGGGTGATGCACAATCCATGATTTTTGTTTTGGCTGTGCTGTCAAGACAGGTAAAGAGCCTCTGAAACCAGCTACTAGATAATCTTCCTGCTTCATAGGAACACATTTAAGACTTTCCCCAATACACTGAAAGAAAAAATACAATTCAAAAATGAAGAAATTGCTTAACTTTGTGAAACAGAATTCAGATAAAATTTGAGTATGTTTTTGTTTTTTAATTTCTTATGACTTATAACTATTGTAAATTTTGTATTTTACTAATCAAATTTTGCATACATTATTTTTTCTATAGAGCATTTTCAATCACATGACTCGGACCTAACAACGGCCTTAGCAACAGAAGATGTTACAGTTTTTTGCCCTACAGAGGTTAACAGTTACAGAAAATGACTAGCCGTGGAATTCTTCTATTGGAGCATTTGCAATCACGTGATCCCATACCTAAAAACCGCCTTAGCAACAGATAAACAACGACCTTAGCAACAGTTAAAAGCCCTACAGAAGATACACAGTTAAAAGAAAATAACCGGTTGTGACGTCACCTGAAAATACTCTATATGGCACAAAACTAGGGGGCATCCCTAATTGAATCCCCCCCAAAAAAAATATTTTATCATAGAAATAAGGACCACCCTAATGTGACTTGATTACATCTTAATGCATGTTAAATTAATGATTGAATAGACACAAATAAAAACAAATTTAATCTAGTTATTACTAATCTTTAAAATCCAATTTTCAAAATTTAAGCTCATAAAAATATCACACTATTTACAAAGGTTAAGTTCAAGCATTTTACATGGTTGAAATGTGTTCTTGACAGTCTGCTCTATCAGTAAAATTTGCCTTAATCAGTATTATCCTTAAATATTGGCAAAGAGAAATATGGATCAAACATTAACTTTATTTCCGAACCAATTTGAGTTGATATTAGTATTGATTCATTAAATAAAACATTAATCTAAGTAAGGAGAGTGCATTCATTTAAGTATTTTAAGAAATAAGATTAAGTCATCCTTACCGAACACCGACAGTGCATATTGCAAATGCATCGCTCCAAGGGCTTAATCAGAACTTTACGCTCAGCCACAGTACCATAGTGTGTATTATTCACAACAACTGCCAAAAAAAGAAAATTTATTCATAGCAAGGAAATATAAATTAAAATATTAACAGACAATATTTGGTACAGCAAAAACAAATTTGTACTTGGAAAAATATTAAAGGCAGCATCTTCTGCCATTTCCAAAGTAGACATCCCTGGATTTCTCACTATTATAACCCTCTGTTTAACACCATCACTTGTTATTTAGAGTTTATTTGCTCACCATCAGCTATCCATTTTAACGCTCTTTTATTTGCTCTGATGTTATCATGTACAGCATGTATTAAACTTATGACAATCTAGAGACCCTATATAGAGAGAGACTGGACAATGAACTTTTCGCCGCCATTTTAGTTACAAAATGCATGGGAAAGAAAGTAAACAAATAAATTTTTAATAACTTATTTGTTTACATTTTAACTCTTCTTTTGGTATTTTTCAAAACTTTTAACAGCGTTTTCCACAATTTTCAGCATTTCGTTATGTTAAAATATAGGAAAGTTGTAACTAAAATGGCGGAAATACCGATTATACTGGTGAGCCGTTGTCAAGTCTCTCTATATATAGGATCTCTAACCTAGAGCAGGCCAATACTGAGTAATACCCTTTTATGGTAAAACTCAAATATTAAAGATGTTAGGATATTAAGTTCATCCTCAGAAATTTTTTGACCGACGAACTATATAGAGGGGTCTATCCAGGTTTTTAAAGAGGTGCCTATTTTGTAAAAATTTAAGTGCAAAATAAACATAAAAACATGTACATAATTTTTACTTTAAACATAAAAAAAAGAAAATTTAGCCTAGAATGGCTTAAAATTTAACAATTACGAGAATATAGCTTCATACCTGCCAACATTGGGATTATGAAAAAAGGAAGATTTTAAAACTCATGATACCCACAGCATTTTTTTACACTGAAAAGTCAACAAGGGTACCTACCATTCTCTACCTAAGTCAATAGGTAGCATAAATGGACATCTTTCAGTAAAAGAATCTAAGAAAAACATACATTTTTAACAAAATATCTATTTTTTAGTCCTTGCACATCCCTAAGTCTTGGCAATTTTGGAGTCTGGACACATTTCTTGAATGATCAATCAGCACAGCTGAGAGGCAAATAATGATCAATTATGAAATCTGTCAATAAACATTCTGCATTGGTAACTGCTTTCTCATGCAATTAATAATTTTTTTACTAAGAGATCTAGCTATTCATTATTTCCAACAGCAGAACAACTGCTTTTAAGCTTTAATCAAGTCTGATTAATAACTAATGAGAAAAAAAAATCTTTTAACTGAGCAAAAAAGGAAGAAATTGATTGAAAAACGGATGACGGAAGATTCTCTAAAAAAACGGAAATCTGGCTAAAACGGAAGAGTTGGCAGCTATGTAGCTTATTAGAGAACTTTCTTTTTAAAAATGTATTTTGTGAAAGACCTATTTATCAAATGGTGAATTTGAGAAGGTACCGCAAAAAGGTAGTAAAATTGCCCTAGACAGACCACTGATATGAATGACCCTCCTACCCCCTCATCATAAAAATTCCATACTTTAACTTAAGACCTTCCCCTAAAAAATATGCTATAAGTATTATTTGAGCTTGATTATTTTGCAGCCGGCTCTAGACTTATTTTTTGCTTGTGGTCCTTGAGCACCTTGTAAGTTGGAAACCTTTCTTCATCTCTAATGTATCAAATGTGAGGTTATAAGTTCAAATTCTTATTCTATGAATTCATCTATCCAATTCTCTTATATTTCATAACTATGAAATAAAGTCTTAAAACCATAACAAAACACAAATTACCAACCAGTGCATGCGAAATTTTCTGTTAACACGAACTTCCCTTGTACGGTATGAACTTCAAATGTTTCTCTGCGCTGAGGGGGAACGACTTTGGATACGGTATTTGAATCCGGTACTTCGTATTCACAAGCACTGACACTCACAGAGAATGTTGCAGGAGAAAGATCCTTATTGGAAACAACCACATAAAAGATAATTTTTTTCTCGACACTGGCAGAAACGACAGAAGATATCTGGGCATGCTTCCTAAAGTTTATTTCCATAAAATTAGAGAATTGTCTCACACAAGTGCCTATGTATTTTAAATGAGCTCTAATAAAAGCTCATAAATCACAAATGTTGGAGAAGGTATCAAATTTTAAGATATTAAAGGAGTTAAAACCTTGTTATGTTGTAAGATCTCAAGGCTCCTACATTATTTTTTAATAAAAATGAAAGAATGGCTAACAAATACGAAAACATTGAGCATTCAAAATCATATATGTTTCAAAACCACATGCACAACTAAAATGTTTTTTAATTACATCTTTTTAAAATGGTTTGAAAAGATATGCTGTTAAATCAAAACTTCAAGTTAAGTACACTTAAATATTTTAAGAAGGCTATATCTTTAAAATATTATATAAAATTGTTTGCAACCTTTCTAATCAGTTGTTATAAAATTTTCTCAATTTATACAACTTTGATTAAATGTATTTAATTTACAATAGCTTCCTACAGTTTTTAACACCACATTCCATCCAACCCAACTTCAAGATTAAGTTATACATGGAAAAAGCACCAGTGGCATAGCCAGAAAAAATTTTTGGAGGGAGATATAGGGTAAATTTAGTTCATTTCTATGGTCAAAAAAGGGAAAATTCCTATCTTTCATGGGGATATATTCCCAAATCTTCCTCTCTGACAACACCACTGAGAAGCAAAGAATCTTTTTACTTTCTTAAATGATGACAAGAAAAGCGAAAATAAATATTCCTTACCCAGGTGTCAAAGCAACTATCCTGTCAGCACTAAACTCTATATTTATGATTGTTTTCTGCTTTTCATAATATTCCAGAGCTAACCAATGTTCATTAGTTTCTCTGTCAATGACAATTGAATTTTTGCGTGGAGTACCATAGTTTTCTAATAAGTATTTCCCTTTTTCTTTAGCTTTTCTTTTTTCCTATAAGATAACATTGATTTCATATATGGTTCATTTAAATGACATGCAACTAAATAAATTAATATAATAGAAATATTTTATATTTCCAGATTCTGTATCTGTGCTTTTAGTTTCGACAAGGGGATACTAATCCCTGAACCACGGCAAACTGGACTCATAAGGTCTGAGAAGATCAACACTGTCACAGGTGATCCTGAAGTCACTTTAGATGGCTCTCTAACAACAACTCACCTTTCCTCTCAAATAAATTAAATTTTCAGCCAAAAGATCTTATTTCTGTTTTGCTTGGTTTCTGCTTTGTTTTACTTCTCTCCTGGAGAAACTAAGCAAAACACAGATAGGATCTTCTTAATCTGATATATAGAATAATTAAAACTGAAACTATTAATGAAACTTTTTAGGCAATGCAAACAATATTAGCAGGATGATTTTTAAAGCAAAAGTAGTTGCTACTTTAATTCTAATTGGGTTACTAGGAACAATTTAATTAAAAAAAAATCACCCTGCTAAAATTATTTGAAATGCCTCAAAAGTTTTATTAGAATGAATTTTGATAATTTAATTTATTTAAGAGTGAAGTTGAGTTGTAACCAAAAAAAGATCAAAAGTGACATTGGGACTTTAATTACACATTACATCATTACAATTTCAAGCTTCTTTGTCCTTTTAAATCTAGTTGGCTATGCCTGAACTCACTGATAAGCAATAACAGTTTATAATTTTAAAACCTAAATAAAGTTTTCAAAACTGTAAAGTAATTTACCTTTAAGTAAGAAGTTTAAGCAATATAACATTTAAATACTATATAGTATTTTTATAGTACACAAATTTACACAAAGCTAACAATATCCAAACTAAATAACTAATGCATAAAATGCATCTTACATTATCTGTTTCCCAAAGATCCAAAGGTTGGTTTTTGAGACAACTATAAAGAAAATTAACTTTTAAAATAAATTCAGGTCTACTGATATCAACAGGGTTCATACTCTATCTAACAGAGTAAAATTCAGGAGTCTTTAAGGAGTTTTTCAGGAGTAGATTACAAAAAAATCAGGAGGTAACGTGAATAATTATTAACCTTAGACTACTTTACATATAACAAGCAGAAAGAGTTCCTGATCAAGTTTGGAACAAAGAATTGCATTAGAGATTAGAATTTCAAATTCCAATGGAATTTTATTGAATTAAAAAACAATTACTTCCACCATATCAGTAATAAAACTTCGTTTTGCTCTTGGATAGATGTTTTTCAGGAGTTAGGGGCAAAATTCTGGAGAAAAAACACAATTTTCAGGAGTTTTAAGAGCCCTTAGAAAATTAAAGCAAATTTCAGGAATTTCAGGAGGCGTATGAACCCTGTATCAATCAAGTTAATATACCTAACTGTAATCATGTGCTCAGCAAAATATTTTATTAGTCTGATTCATATCTTAGAATTAGATACTCAATCATAAAATTTCAACCTTAAATCAATCTCAACATTGGTTGTTATGAGAGGGAAATTAAATTAAACACCTGCTTTTGGGAATGTTGCATCGGTCTTCCTGTCTTGCAAATCCTTCATACGAAACACCCGCAGTATCACATACTTTTCCATTAGGTGCAATCACTGACTTTGAAATCAAGAGGTAATCTGTGGCACCATTCTACAAATAAAAGTACAAAATTAACTACTTTACTGAAAATTTAAGATTTTTTTTTGGTCATTTAAGATTTTTAAAGAGTAAAATCAGGAAAAATTTCTAAAAGTTGAAAAAAAATATGATGTTTAAACATGCTTGCAAAACATCCAGTCCAATCCTAAACCCAAATTGAATAAGGCAAGTTTTAAACGGGATTGTAGGAAGCATTATTTTTTTAATAGAGTAGTGGATAAATGGAATGCATTACCTGAATCGATAGTTAACTCAAGTGGGGTGGACGAGTTTAAAAGAAAAGTAGACGAATACTGGAAATCGGGGGGAAGTTGAATTGAATAGACTGGATCAACCTTGCTGGGCTTTTAGCCTGTAGTTGATCGACTATATTTGTATTTGTATTAGTAAAAATTATGAAATCAACAGAAACCAATTTTATTCATGTTTAGTTAGGGAATAGTTTACTGCAACAGTATGGCAATATTTCAAAGACAACAAAAGTAGTAACTTCTTAAATTGCACAAAATTAAATTTTAAAATCGGCTATTTGAAATCATTTAAAGTTTCCACATACTTTAACAGGTGGAGGCAACTTGTCATAATCAAGACCGGGCATTGGCTGAGGAATTAGTAACCTGTTATTATCTGCAGAGATCACAAGGGTATCATTATGAGGAATTTCTGTGTAGTACGTGATCACTATCTTAAAAACAAAAGAGAACAATTTAAGGTTTAGAAGAATACACATTTTAAAACATGTGGCTAAAGAAAAAACACATACAACTTGATGAAAAAAACCTAATTTCTAAAATGTAATTTATTATTAAACAGAAAACTAAGATATTTTCCTTTCAAGTACTGGGACATTATTACAATTAGATTTTGTAAAAGTAATTTTCAAGCAATAGATTTTGCTTTAAGATGTTGTCAATTAAGATGCATCATCACATAAATTTTCATTCAAAAAATCTAATGGTGAAACACCTGAAATAAATGGTTTAAAAAACACCTTCAGATAGCTTCAAACGCCAGTATTTTGTTGAATAATCCATATTAGAGCAGGTTAAAGTGAGTGGAGTTATCAGCCACAAAATATTGGGGGACGACCCCAGGGAATCAGAATTGATCTTGGAAGGATTTTTAAAACCTTGATTTATTAACTACCTAAGAAAACATTTTTCTGCGTATCAGCAATCCTCTTCTAAATAATGTTACAGTTCAAAATCATTGGATTAACTAATGTCTGAAATTTAAGAACAATTAGTAGCTTTATATGAAAAAAGGAAGGCCTAAGGGTAAAACATGTATTCCTAACATGATGTGTTAGGAAAATATCCATATTGTTATACTTAAATAAATGCTGTAGTTGTAAAAAATATTGGGAGGTCTTTTTGCCTGAAACTAAACATTTAGAAGGGATAATCTAAATATTTTGGCAAAGTCGTAACCCTCATTCTCAGCACTGGGCTAAATCTATTTTAAATTAAATTAGGTTCAAAACCAGCAGAGACAACGACTTTGCAGACAGATGCTTTAACTACTAGGCCAGTATATTGGCGTACTGATGAACCATAAGTGATTATATTGTCCTTAAAAGGAAAGATAAAAAGAGTCAGGGAATACAAATAAAGTTCTTAAAATTACAAAAAAGTTATTTGTCTTTGGCCACAAAATTTACCACACTAAAAATTAAGATGGTAGAAAAGTTATATTTTATTAAAATTACAAGCTAGTTTTAAAAATTGACAGAGCATAAACAAAAAAGGGTTGAACATGAGATGATTTGTTCGAAAAGTAAATGTTTAAAAATTAAACTTACTGTTTTATTCTGATCAAACTGAGAAGGATTTTTAAACCCAAGTTCAAACTTTTCAAAGTTTGTCAAGGACACCCATGCTGCTGTACCATTTTGAAGGTAGCGTTCATTGAACACTTGAACAGCAACGTCATGAAAAATAAGAGGATCAGATAAAGCATGAACGGAATACCTAAAAGTACAGAAAAGTTAACAAAAATATGAATTTAACCCTTATTTTTACATTAACTCAATACAGGGCATTTTGAAAGCATGTTTTAATGCTTTAGTTTTTAAACAAAACCTCATTGAAGTCATAGAAGTAAGTGCAGAATTAAAAAAAATTTAATTCTAGACCAATGAATGCTTTGGCTCAAAACGTTAAGTCGAGAATTAAATTTTAGAACAAAAAATATATTAAAACAACAGTGAAAGCTGAAAGCATTGATATTTGGCCAGCAGGAAGAGCGTTACAGTGGAAGTAACAAGTGTGGCAACACATTGGTGTAATCTTTAATAAGAAGTCCAAGGGACCAAGAGAAAACTTTGGATAATCCAAAACTTTGAATTAAAGGCATTTGAGTTATCTTAGTTGGTTGGGATATACATGGATATTGTTCATATATTCCAAACATTAACTCACCAAATATCACTAAAATGGAGGCAATGAGCACTAGCTTTCTTTTTCTGCAAATCAATGTCATTGAGATCCACCTCTTGCGAGCAATCTTGACCACCTCTGGTCTGTTTCATTTTAACAGCTTTTTCTGGACAAAAACAGCAGAAACCCTGAGGGAAAAAATCAATTAAACCCCAATATTCCAATGTAAAAAAAAAAGAAGATTATTTCAGGGATTGAAAATATTCCACATTGGCAATTTATTTACACTACATTGTTTATATTTACAAAACAAATGCAACATTAAAATTTGTAAATTTATCACTTAAATTACATTAACAAAATGTATTCTGATATTGCAGAAAGAAATTACAGATGTATCTCAGACCAAAATCTAGCACCAAGGTTTGAAAATTTATGTAATGTTATGTTATAATTAATAATATTTAAATTAACACTGTCTGAAAAACTAGCAAAATTACTTCTGTAGTGTTGTTGGACTTGATAGTTTGAACACAATCCAGAATACATGCTTTTATTTACCCACTTTTTGGTGAATGCATTAGTCATTGGTCAAAAGTTAAAAAGACTATTGAAGCAGAAAAAAGAATCACTACTTTCCCAAAATTCTAACTCTTTTAAGTCTCCAATTTAACAAACACATGAACACCCATGCTTGCCTTAATAGTTCAAACAATAACAAGACTCTAAATGAGCATCTAGAAAATACTTTTATCAGGTCCCTTAAGTTCCATCGAATATACATTCTAATCTAAAAAAATAGTCCAGTTTTAAATTATATAGTAAAAGGTAAACTACATATTTTGTAACAACTCCTTACTTCACTGTAAGAAACAGGAACACCTTTTTCGTACTTGATGCCGCAAGTTGGAGTGACAAAACTAGAATCATCACAACCAGTGTAATTCTTCCTATTTTCATTATTAATTACAATTTCTGAAGCCTTGCCATTTACAGCCTAGAAAAGTATAGCAGTATAGGTAGTATCTTATCATAGTTTGTTTACATTTAAAATTTATGGTAAGAAAAACCTCTGCACTAGTCAACAGAATAAAGCAAAACCTTAACATCAGTAAACATAAGCCAGTGCTATATAGCCCAGTCAAAATATACATTCAACATCGGAAAAATTCGCATAGAGCTGAAATTTGGTACAGACGTCGATGACATCATTATAAGTGATGTACCAAAAGTCCTCATCGATCCGATGTGCGCTAATTATTTTATAGAGGTTTTAATTACGCTTCGCATTCGCCTCGTCATACTACGGGAAAACCGGCCGCGACAGTGGCGCCGCTCGCTCTTTTAACCGAAGGATGTCAAAGCGATGAAGATAGGAAGATGGTGAAAACAGCTTCTTTGTGATAATATTCGCCTCTGAATCGGTTGTAAAACGAAATCCTTTTGTGAATATGATCGCAAAGAGGCTGTTGAACATCAATGCGAAGAGCGAAATTCTATTTATTCGAGATCAAATGAGGGGAAAATATCTTCCCGTTTTCTTTTCCTTGCAAATCTCAAAAAATTAGGGAAATATTTCGTAGTAACTTCATTGGTAATGGAATTCTCAAGAAAAAAAACCCGAGTAATTATGGTAATTACTTTTTAAAATTAATTTGAGGCTCCAGGGTTTAAAGAATTGGAGATTTGGGGAAAATACCGTGGATGAAATATGTTACTTAGGCATTCCTTGTTCCCATCTTTTTATTAAATTAATTAGAATGGCCGCAGAAAACGTATTTCAAAATTCCCTGATAATTCCAAGTTTCCCCTGATAATCTGGTATGATTTTCCCTGATATTTTATAAATATATTAAATTTAATCTTTTAGGAGAATGACTGTAAAAATCGGGAAAGCGGGAGAAAGTAGGAAAATCTTAAATATCAAGCCTGAATAAGGAGGGGTTAAATCTCTGGTAAAATAATACAAGAGATTATTTCCCGTCTCTTATAATAATCTTAAGAGATTATATCCAAATCCAGTCCACGTTATGACAAAGGAAACCTCAGATGACTTTTCCAAACATTTGCAACCATGCTAATTTATGTGCATTCGAGATTTAATTTTGTAGGAAGGAGAACGGAGATACGCTTTTAAAGACTTGAAAATTAGAAAAATTTTAAATTATTTTTTGAAACCAGGCAATTTTCAAAATTTCCCTGATTATTATCAGATGTTCTAAAATTCCCTGATATTTCTCTAATTATTTCAGGTTTTTAAATTCCCCTGATAATTCCCGATTTTTAAGGTTTTCTAGGTCTGATGGCCACCCTGTTAATTAAAGATTTCATACCTTGCTGAACATTTTCAGTTAAAAGTCCTCCACAAATGAAGCAAACTTGAGACATTTTTGGAGACAGCGTGGAAACAGCCAATGTTATTAACTGCAGGTGTTTTGCTATACGGTTCCTAAGAAAATTTCCAATAATTTGTTACAGGCGCCATGACCACAAAAGTGGTAGATAAGGCTTCCTGTCCTTTCGGCCCCCAAGTCGTGGGGCAATTCCAATTACTTTTGGCGGCACATCCGTGTTGACCTAGCTGTCAATCAACTCTTGGATGGATCCAGAGGGGCCCTATTTTTACTGGTCAGAGAATGCTTTTTAAGTGTCCCGAGTTTGTTATTTTTGAAACCATGTTTATAATTCAGCTATTCTTAAACCAAAAATATTAATGAAAAACGTTATTAGTTAGGAGCCAATTCAGACACTCATCTTGCACTTGCTCCAGAAAACTCCTGAATACTATTTTTTTATCAGTAAAAAATGGTTTTATTATATTTGTAACTAAAAAAATTAGCCCCACAGAGAATACCGGAAAACCACGTAAAAAATGCGCCTAGTTATTTCCCCCAAATCTCCAATTTTTAAACCTTGGAACCTCAAATTAATTTTAAAAAGTAATTACCATAATTACTCGGTTATTTTCTTGAGAATTCCATTACCAATGAAGTTACTACGAAATATTTCCCTTAATTTTTTGAGATTTGCAAGGAAAAGAAAACGGGAAGATATTTTCCCCTCATTTGATCTCGAATAAATAGAATTTCGCTCTTCGCATTGATGTTCAACAGCCTCTTTGCGATCATATTCACAAAAGGATTTCGCTTTACAACCGATTCAGAGGCGAATATTATCACAAAGAAGCTGTTTTCACCATCTCCCTATCTTCATCGCTTCGACATCCTTTGGTTGAACGAGCGAGCGGCGCCACTGTCGCGGCCGGTTTTCCCGTAGTATGACGAGGCGAATACGAAGCGCAATTAAAACCTCTATAAAATAATTAGCGCACATCGGATCGATGAGGACTTTTGGTACATTACTTATAATGATGTCATCTACGTCTGTGCCAATTTTCAGCTCTATGCGAATTTTTCCGAACTTTCGCCTTTTTTTCGTCTATTTTGACTGGGCTAATATTACAACCGGGTGCCACTCTTCTTGGTGACTTTTTTGGCACTACTCTTGCCATCATAATCCACTATATCTGCAGAGTTGCTAGAAAATGAATTATCCCGTCAGTTAGCAATGCCAAAAAAAAAAAAAACAAGAGGCACCCGGTTGCAGTATGAAACCCATAAACCTTATACTAATGTTGGATTGTCAATCATATAACTGAAAATTTTTATCAGTTAATTTTCAATTTTTGGCGATATTTAAAATTTTTGACTTTTTAAACAGCTTGAAAATATTTACAGGTCAGCTAACAGAACTGAACCAAAAAATAGTATGTTGAGGGAGGAGTGGAACAACATCAAGTAGGGAAGAAGGGAACATGAACATACTGGGTTTGGAATGCTACAGCTTAGTTAGCCTTTAAAAATATATGTAACTAATGGTGAAGAGAAAAGCAAATAATTAATGAGACAACTATTATGGAAAGTCAATAATTATAAATTGAAAATACTAAAACGGCATAGTTAAAACAACTTACACTTATGTACTTAAAAGGGTATGCAAGAATCACTTGAGTCTGACGAATCTGAATAACTATAGGGTTTAACAGCTGCATTTTGACTCCTGTCTCTGGATCTTTGATCTCTTTCACATACATGTACAGAAACCCTTCAGGCGTCTAAAAAAAGGAAAGAAATTAGTAATTTTGAGTGTTTTTATAGTTAGAATATTCAAGTAATAGTGTTTTTAAGTATTTATTTTTTCTAGTAAACCTGTCATTTTATTAAGGATTATCTTTTGATAATGTTCTGGCTCTCAAATTTTGAAAGTGAACTTCAGTCTGGCCCACAGGACATGTATGGAATAGTAAATGTAGCCCTAATCACAATTAGAGCCAGTTGGTTCAGGCTTATAGTATGTGTAAATAAAATTGGTGGCTCACTACTAGTCACTATTACGAGACAGTACAATGGAAATGAATTCATTTCCATTGTACTGCCTCTTAGCGAGCTACTTTATTTATTTACAGACTAGAACTGAGACAGCCTTGGCCGTAAATTGGCTGTAGCGCAGAATTGGAAATGTGGCTCTTGTGCTAGAAACTTTCAAGACCCGTGGTGTAAAACAATATACTGTAGGGATCTAATAATACATAGTTATAGGCTGCTTATTGTTTTAGTCAGTTTATCTTTAATGGCTATGGGAAAATATATATCGTTATAGACAGCATATGAAGAATTGCATACTGCATACAAAAACAAAAGAACAATTGCAAAAAAGATCTCCAAAGAAGAAAAAAATTTTTGAGAAACGTCAGCATTTTTTCTCTAAATCACATTATTTAAATTTTTGGAATTCTCAGCCAGAGGCATAGCATGACCCAACCAAGTTTTTAGGGGAGCAGAACTGGAAAGCATCGAATACTTACTTAGTTCTCAAACTTTTTGAATTAGACACAGACATTAAGACAAATTGGCAAAAAAAAAAAATATTATACGACCCTCCAATAAAATATATACACCACTTCTCTAATGACACAGGCGAAGGCGAGGAAATCGCGAAAACTCAAATTCAAACTAGTAAATAAACAAAAGCAGACGATGGAATAAAAAACTGTTGCCAACACTCGACATTTTCATCTCAGTAAAGAAGTTACAATGACACAGAAAAATACTGATCGTTCAGTGGGTGGAGCTTATTAAGAAAACGTTTGGGGTGATCCAACAAGCGTTTCTAAAAATTCATTTTTACAGCTCCACGTATTTCTCTTCTAATGAGTTAACTTGCACTTTTTCGTTTTATGTTTTTTTTAAGATATTGAAGATGATAAAATAGGACGAAAAGTATCTTTCATTTTTACTTTTGCATCCCGTAAAGGTAAAATAAAAGCGATTCAAACGTGCACCATTTTTACTTCATCTCAAAAACGCTATTTTTCTTACGCCCGTTCCTTTGCCTTGCCTTGTCGGTTGGGAATTTCAAAACTATGTACAAGCATGCGCTAAAGCTTGGCGACAAAACGCGACGCCAAGAATACACGGTTTAGCAACACTGTAAACTAATTTCCAGAAAGACAGCAGTCATGTGACGTGACTGCGGTTTTGGCGGTCTTTTTAATGCTTCTTAATTTACCATGAAAATGGGCATCCCATATACCTCCCCAAAAAAATCATACCTCCTCTAAACTTTTTTTGTCTACGCCAACGCCACAAAAAATTCATTTGTTTCAAATGGATGTGATGTGCATGTTAGTTTTATACGACCAACGATTCACTGAACATCATCTAAATTCAGACAACGTGGGGGGTGAAATCTTTCTCTCTCTCTCACTTTTAAAAAAAATCCTAATAAATTCTAAATTCTGAAACTGTTAACAACTGTGCGTGTGGGGGGAAAGTGAAAGAGCAATTAAAAGAGAACAGTTACGGAGCGTTGGTTCATAGATTCAGTAAATGATCATTGGTAGAAAATGTAAGCTAAGACTATTCGGTACAATTTTGTTAGAGTCCCCGCTAAATATCGCCAATATCTAAATTAGCTAAATATATCCAAATATCAACAAATTTTTCTGACTTTTATTAATAAACTGCATAGTTATTGATCTAATTAAGCATTTTAATCCAGGAGTTTGAAATTATTTATGAATATTTCTACTTTTTGTTGTCTAAAAGAACCGTCGATATTTAGCGGAGACTCTAACGGAATTGAACCGACTATTCTAAACGAGGGCACTTGGTCAGGGTCAGTCACAATCACTTTGGAGAATACACAGTATTTATTTGATAAAATAAATTCCTTAAGATGCTTAGTTTAATTTAGAAATAAAAATAGTTGTACCTTTTTCTCGTTAGTTATGTTTACTGTGAGACGAATTTTTCGATGACATTCAGTTATGGTATGGTAAGGAGGCCCAGACTGTAAATCCGAATTCTTTTCACAGGCCAGCAATTTTCCTTCAACGCTCATTTCAGAACTATAGCAGCCTTGTGAATAAAATAGTAAAGTTAATGAAAATAATACTATTTTCATTTTGAATAGAAATTGAGAACGATGTAAAAATTCTAAAACATTTTAAGTCTTTTACGCTTTATCAACTAAGTTTATTTACCTAATGTTTATTTATTTAAAAAATGTCGTAATGATCTTGCTTGAGAGTACAACACTGGCTTTGCCTCTTTTACACATTATTTGTATTTTTGGTACTTTAGGATTAGCCGGGCGCAAGCGTCGAGTTTCATGCTAAACTGACTAAAATAATCAAAAATAAAATTATAAAATCATTAAAATATCTCACTCAGCAGTGTTTCTTTTTCTTTTTATTATATTTTTATGTGTAAATAATAAAACATTACCAATATTGTCCTATTGAAGGGATTTTGCGCCTAGCCAATCCTAAAATACCTTATTTTTAATACCAAGTTTTTTTTAAATACCTAACGTATCCTTCGTATAGAGTATAGATCAATAATATTATTTTTTTTTCGACTATCCCCCTAATTGGAATAAAAAACGTACAAAAATTATTAATAACATAATATATTATAATTATTGCCTAGTTAACAATCTTTAGTATTTTAAACATGGAAGTAGCCTTGAGAGGGTTTGCTATTCATTTTATTAAAGTAGATTCGGGGGCCGACGGTTGCCACGATTTTATAGCATTGAGCTATTCTCGTTGTCATGGTAACGGTCTCCCTTGCTTTACTTCCATCCTTCTATGATTTTAAAAATGCAATTATCTAAAATTCAATAAAATTTTACACTTCAAAAACCAATATGTTTTCCATAAAAAGTTTAACCAGTTTTATGTTTTTGCATTTAAGTCAATTTATTCACAAGTTTGAGGTTTTACTGGAACCCTAGGGAAATTATCATCACTGAGACTTGAGTGCGTGGGCTATATTTTCACTGAGGTTACGGTTAAATACCAGGTTGTAGGGACGTAGACAGGTGGGGGAGTTGTGGATATATCCTCACAAACTCAAAAAATTTCCTTATTTGACTATATAGTAAATTATTAAAACTACTCCGTATCCATACCCCTCTTAAAATACCAATGCCATGCTCTGAAATTTTTCTTGGCTAGGCCACTGTTACGTAGAGTGAGAGTCACAGCGGAAGTGAAAAATATCTAAGAATGTTATATTACCTCTCTACTATAATACCAAATCTTTATCAATTTTATTAATTTTTAAATTTTAGAAAATTATTTTCCTCTTTTTTTATGCCATGTCTTTAATTTTCAGGACTAGTAGCAAAAACTCTTATAATAATTCAATGGATTAGAGATCTTCAAAATCTGGCCATGGACCCGCGGGATCGAGTCGAAAAAATGCTTATTAGTTTGATTTGATGGACCCTAGTATTAAATAACAAATATTTAGTAAATATAAGCACAGTAAAAAAAAAATCTTTGGCCTCTAATGCTATAATTAAGCTTACATAAAGAAATAAAAAATTTGTTATAAAAAAGTTTGCCCTTCGGTTTTGAGGAGGTAGTTCATAGCGGCCCAAAGTGGCTCCTCTAGAAAGTTTGTTTTTAACTGAAAGGAAAATAACTGCAAACATCTCTTTCTTTTTGTCTACATTAATTTTCTTTATGAAAACAAGAGGGTTTTTTAACAATTTTATCTCACTCACCAAAACTTTTCCTTATTTTACTTCTAATTATTATTAAGTTAAGTGTTTTTTAAATGGATGATTCTAAAGCTCTATGCTAAGGATTTAATTCCTTAGTTTATCCTCATAAAATCCAGCTTCTTGTTAGCATTATTTATCAAAAATGGTGGTACTGAAACGTATTAAGTAGAATCATTCAATATCATTTACAATATTATCATAATACTTTCCACTTTCCATCCATTGGGGTTAAACACATGATTCATCCTTGTTATTTTTTATATTTTTTTATGGTAACAATTTTATTCAAAGCTCATGATGAAGCATAAAGTACACATAATATTCTCTCCCCTTTGCTTTCTCCCTAACACTTTTTATTTACTACTGTTCTTTTTATTCCACCAGAACGTATCATTCTGTTGCTCATCGGAGTGAGGGGGGGGGGGAGGATTCGAACGCAAACAAAGCGAACTTTTGATTGAAGGGTGGATTTCGTTCAATCGAATAAAATCTCATCGCCATTCACTAAACGCTTGGGTAAATATTTCTCACTTTTAAGGGGGCCCCCTCGAGTACGCACAGAAGTGACTGAGGTGCTCTCCGCTCTAGCTTTTTTGAATTGATCTGAAGTGCTCTTCTTCTCTTTTGTATTTACCTCCCCCTTCTTTCGACCCCCTCTCTATTTTCATCAACTCGAAAGGCATTCTATTTCGGGGTTCAAAAGGATCCGAAAAACTCGCAGTGAATTCGAAAACAGGAAAAACTCTTTCCTTCGTTTGGTTCTGAAACATTTTGATCCTCATTGATGGAGAGGCGCTTGGGAATCCTCTTGCCAGTTTTTTTCTATTCACCGAAAGTAAATGAATTCGGCAGTCTAAGATACCGTATATAAGAGTGAAAAATTCGATAATTACGATGATAGAATACTTTTTGTCAATATAGGTGTGTTTTTGGAACCTATTTATTGTTTTATACATAAAATTACTCTTTTTATATTTTTATTGCTGGTGGTGATACTTTGTATTTCCTTTTGTGAAACTGTTCATTAGAAAAACCAGCCTCAAAAGTTATTGAAAATATCGAAACAAAGATGGTATTTATAGCCTGGATATTTATAATATATCTCTCTATATTAAAAAAAAGTAACAGTCGCCGCCGCTGCCGCCGCCGCTGCCGCCGCCGCCGCTGTTTCAGAAAATCTTCACTTTGACCATTTTGAATTGTCACTATGCAAAAACTATGGAACGGAAATTATTGAAATTTTGACCATTGGCAGACAAATGTATGAGGGTCCTTTTCGTTCCAATAGCTAATTAATGAGATAATTAGTTCTTGAATTATTTAATGTCAAAGTCGAAAATTATTTTTTTCTGCTGCGAGTTCGCCCCCAGCAAAATCTATTCGCAGTAGAAATATGATTTTTTGCAGCCGCATTCTCTTAGATGTGAAGTTTTGCACCTCGTCGCCCTTTTTTCGAATTTCGAATTAGTTTTGGAGTAATTAAGGTTTAAAGTTTCGAAATTTTTGACGGGTTTTCGGTTTTTTCGTTATAAAAGAAAAACTAATCACAGTAGAACTATGATATTTTAAACACACATACAATTATTTTTTATAAAAATATTGGCGTTTTGTTTTTCAAAAAATTCTAATTAGTTTTAGAGTTATTAAGATTCAAAGTTTTAATTTTTTCTTCTCTTTCTGTTGCCGTTCACTAGAGAAACAGGCGAGTTTTATGATGAGTCTAATTTCTTTTATTTTCAACAATGTTTTTTCTACAAAATGGTTGATGATTATTAGTAGACTTGCTGGATATTTCTTAACATTTCGATTAAATTATTGATAAGCTAAAAAAGGAATGTATTTCAGCAACATTTTTGTTGTTAATTAGGGGAATGATACGAATTAAATTATTTATAATATTAAATTATTTATATAGAGAGAGGTATTTTCGGTATTACAAGAGGCTTAATTAAGTCGAGAAGAGTGCTAGGCTGGATTGTTGAGATGAACAAGCGAGCTCTGCTCGCTAAGATCGCGAAGCGATCTGAAAAGAACTGCGAAGCAGTTACGGGGGTTGGTGAGCGATAGCGAGCAGGGGGCAGGCCCCCTAGTTTTTATAAAAATATGTTTTTATTTAAAATAGGTATTTGAATTTTTTGTTTATAAAAACAGACAAGTTAATATTAAATTAAAAACCTAGCTTTCTAGTTACAGATTTCATGAAATAATTCTAATTTTTATGGGCTGTTTTAATTGCATTAAATTTATTCTAAAGGAGCTACAGTTAAATTATTGTTTATTGATACTACAGTTAATTGATCGAAATCATGATTTGTTAGACATTTTAATAAGTGTGTATCATATTTTTTATAAAATTATTAATTTACTTTCATCTTTACCCGGCTTTCTAAATGATTTTTAAACCTGTTAAAATAAAATGTTTCTGATAACATAATTTGGAGAAAGCAAATTTTTAAAATGCTGAATAAAAATTCGCAATTACAGTAGAAGTTTTTCATAAATTAATTACTTTTACTCATGTAACACTAGTCCTTTAACTGTAAAAGAGGTAATCATCTTTTTTTTAGAGAAGTGAAATAAGAAAGGAAAAACAAGACTACATGAATATCAAGCATAAATTCCAAAAGATTTGTAATTTAAATTAATTCTATGTTGCATCAGCGCTTAAAGCTACTTGATACGAAGTACGAAGACAGAATTTATGTATGCAAAATTTTAAGGATAAAATATGAAAAGATGCATAGGGGTGCAGATCTGCAGATGCGCCTGCACCCCTATGTATACCTCAGTGGTTGCATCTTTTTATATTTTATCCTTAAAATTTTGCACATAGAAAAACAAAACTAGAGGACTAAAGTAAGATAAGAAGACAAGAAAATGCATATTTCTAGAATTAGTTCAACTGATCAGGAATTTCAATATCGAAATTATGAGGCAGTTTTGCATACAAAGAAAGTAAAAGTAAAAATCTAAAAAAAGAACCCTTATTTATGTGATAAGTGGGGTAAAGTCTATATAAAGTGCTAGTGCAACCCGCCATGTTTTGCAGCTTAATGAAGATGAAAAACTCTTCTATCCAAGCGTGTTAGATGAGCTCCAAAGGGCCTTCTAGTGGGCTCATGCATCACAATAATGAATATAAACGTATTCCGTGATGATTGCCTTGATCGTGGCGACTCACTGCTATTATTAATCTATTATCCATGTATGATGCTAGTAATTGCCATCTTTATAACTATTCCATCAGTCGGAATGGACCTCGTTAATTTATCACGTCAGCCGTATTCAATTAGATATTTAGGGAAGGATGTATGGGTATTTATGTGTGATATACGGATTTTATTTTACATAATAACTAAGTTACTGAAATATTAGATAGGATATCCTCATTCAAGTGAAAAACTACATCAACAAAGAAATTCTTAAAACTTCCCCTCTTAGACATGAAAGAAGAAAGTTCAGGGAGTTACCGAAAATAGAAGTGTAAATGAGGATGCTGAGAATTTTCTCCGAGGAATTAAAAGGATTTAAGGATTTAAAGGATTAAAATCCTTTAATCTGGATTTTAAAGGATTTAAGAAGGATTGTATTATGTACAGTGGGACTTTTATGGCATGATATGAACTAAGAATAATGTTACAAACTTATTACTATTCTTCAAAAATAAGAAAATTCGGATGTGGATTATTACTGTGCAAAAAGGTACGGTATTACATACACTATGTTATTCTTTATGCGTGTATAAAATATGAAAAACATGCCATCCGGCATAAGAGAATTTTTTTGTCAATTTTCATTTATTTAATATTTTAATAGTGCATCCTATTATTCACATTATTTGCGATTGTATTCCAATAAATAAACACAGACGTAAAATAATGAAAATTGTTATAACTTTTTTAAATGCATAGTTCAATTCCGTTATCTGTCCAGCTAAATATCGCCAAGCTGTTTTAGATGCCAAATATTAGAAATATCACCAAAGACTGCACACTAATGGATAAAAATAATCAGATATATTAATAAAAACCATAAAACTTTGGAGATATTTGAATATTTTGTAATGTAAAACACCTTGGCGATATTTAACGGGACAGTTAACGGAATTGAACCAAATACATTATCATCTGTTTCTCTCTTTAGTTTTGAAAATGAAAGTTTTTGAAAATAAGTAAAAACCGAAACCTAAAATGAAAACTTGGCGACAAAATCTCCGAGCATTCCCCTCTCCAAGATTCAAGGCAACCCAACTTATACTAGCGCGAGAAATTTACTTCCTTTCAAGATAAAAAAAAATAAACCTATTTGATTTAATTTTCCAGAAGATTTTTCTAAAACTAGCAAAAATTAAACAGAATAACTAGGAAATGGAATGTTTGATCAGAAACGGGAAAGAAATTTGAACTATGCAACGGATATTTATTCAGGTCTCTTATGATCATGACAGAGCTACAGATGAGTAAACCCTAAATTAAAACTCTTTTATTTCATGAGCGAAGTGACACTTGTGTCAATACGAAGTATCTTCGGAAGGAAGTTAGTTAAGTCATAAGGAAGTGTCTCTGACTTACGTCTGACCATCTGACCCTCAGCTCAAAATTAAGTTTTTGACTCCCAAATCTCTTGGTAGTTTGTTTATCTGTACGTTAATTATTTTTCTGCTAAATTGATTGCAAAGTCGATTGTTTTTAATGTTTTTCTACTATGATATTTTAATTAAAAGTGTAATTAATAATGCAACAAAAAGTATTAATAATTCAAAATGGTAGTGAAACAGAGAAATGTTTCCATTGGTTAGCTATGTTTGATAAAAGTCACTGAAATTGTATTCAAACATTTATAAACATTACGCTTACATTATGCTTCTCGGTGAGATAAGTAAAATTGAAAAATAAGTACTGCCCCTGCCCCATTTTAAACACTAACACTTAATTATGAAAACTATAATAAAAACATATGTTTTTGAATGAAATTGAACTTTAATTATTATTAGGGATATCGATTAACAGGCAAAAAACCGTAAAACTTTCGTAAATGTGTATTTTTCGAGCATTTTTAAGGTAATTCGAATTTTGCATTATAAATATATTAAATTTGTTAATATTCAAAAGAACCTCTATATTACTCTCTCTCTCAATTACCTCTACATTAAAAAAAGTGTTTATGAATGAATACCAAAATCTAGCTTTAGTGAGACGGGGCTTTGGTGCATTTAGTTATGCCATGAATTAAATCAATAATGTTTATTGGATGAAACTGGATACTAGGGTCACAAGACTTCCATAAAATGTAATTGATTTTGTTAGGAAAGTTCAGGGAGTTACCGAAAATAGAAGCGTAAAAATGAGGATGCTGAGAATTTTCTCCGAGTAAAGAGTTTTCTCTCCCTTGTGAGACAAAAAAATCGTATAAAATTCGCTGAAAAAAAATTAAAAGTTCTCAAAAAGGTGCCGAAAGTACTCATGAGTTTTATATGTTTGTATATGTTTTCTTTTTTATGTATATCTACTCTTATGTATATCTGTTATTATAACAATAGTAAATAGTAGGTATAACTTAAGATTTTAGTACTATTCTTGGCATTGTAATAGAACAAATACATGATGCATTACATGTCTTTTAAAAACATTTAACTTAAAAAGTGTACTTGGAGTCATGTCCTGTTCACCTAAACTTAATATAATAATTTAAAACACATTTTTCGAAAGTTAATATGGTGTTAGTTTTTCTATTCCTAAAATTTTTTCACCCCCACTTGATCCCAATGCATGGTAATAATAAAGAGGAAAAACTAATTAAATTTACTGTGTTGGGTGGAACACAGGTAAAACTAATTGGTACATTAAAACCTACTTTTATATAAATGCAAATGGTAAGAAAAATTGCACTTTTAGACAAGTACTAAAATATAAAACTCCCTTTAGATTCAAAGTCAAACTAAAAAAATAACAAGTTAGATCCAAACGCAGAACCAGATTTGATTTATTGTTTGAAGTTTTACAGTGGTACAACACATACTAGGCTGTTATGTATCAAACAAGGCAAAAAAAATTCAAATAGCTAGCTATATAAAAAGGAGGAACACAATTTGAAGAGTTCAGTCGAGTTGGCCTCATCAGTCGTGTCGAACACTGCTCTACAACAGCTACAGAGGAACAAGTATGGTACACCTCAAAAACCACAGTTATTCACTCACAAAATACCTTTGTTGCCACATTAATCTTCTTGTTTAAGCTACCACAGCGTATGATCCTCTCGGGCTCTCTTCTGCTGCATAATCAAATCAAACCCTCCCCGACCCAAAATTAAACCCCCTTTTTCTTGTTCCAAGAGAAGTCATTACAGAGAAGCCAGAGCCCCGCAGTTAATATGTAGATTAGAGTCGAGCTCTGAGCTCGGACAATTAGTTCTCAAAGTGTCATTAGCTGTAAGCAGCATTGTAAGAAAGATGGGATAACCACAATTGTGATGGTTAATGTTCCCGAGATAGAAAAAAGGGCGTTCAACTCTGCCTCTTTTATTCTTGCTTTGCTCTCATGAGCTAATCTAAAGCAATAAATCCCATACGGAAATACGCTGAGACGACTGTGTTTGATCACTCTTTGACAAATAAAAGGACGGATGTTATAAGAGGCTACACAGCTGTGCACGCGGGTTATCCATGCAGAGTTTAGAAGTCCGGTACCTGAAGCGTGCTGTGGTAAAAATGCATCGCAATTTTTTTGAGCATTGTGACTCCAGTTTGTTGTAATCAATCAGAGAAAGTCCCTTTTGTAAATAATAGAGTTGATATTAATTTTTTTTCTCAGTTTCCCAAGCAGCACAAAGTTCAAGATTCTTCCAATTTTTGTTATTTATAGCCAAATTTCGTTTACTTCTAGTAGCAATTAGGTAAACTTAACGTATTTGGTATGACCTGAGCTACAATAATGTTTTTGAGATATTAAAGAAAAGTATATGCTTCGCATTTTTAGATTACAGTTTCTTTGCTTTCATATAGGATGCATAAATTCTCTTTTGTAAGGAATAATAATTTTAGGAATAATAGGAATATAATAATAAGTTTTCTTATTAATAAGAATAATTTTGTGAGGAGGATAATTTTATGTTAAGGGCAATACATGTTTAGGTTTTTCTCGAGACTCTGATTCCCTCTTGGTACTTGAATTCCTCGGCCTACTGGATCTTGTGTCTGACTTCATCTTATTACAGATAATAGGAAACAACAACAATAAATTTTTATTAGTTCTAGAAAAAGGGGAAAAAAAAGAAAATCAATCATCAAGACGCACATTGTTACTACACCGTATCACAAATTATGTCTCGCAATTTTCAGTACATTTGTACCAAAAGTTATCACATTTTAGCGTTGTGCACCAACGTTTGATTCATATTTTGGTGTCAATTCACAATCAGTATCCCGTTTATGACCCGGTGTAAAAGTGTATCCCGCTTGACGGCAGTAAAAAAAATATGTAAAGAAGTTTTAAAAGATAATTATATTATTTTAAATTAAATTATAATTTCAAAGAAACCTATTCTGTTTCTCTGGTGCGAATCGGACTGGACTCGTGATAGTTTCAGTAAACATCAAAATTTTTAAAACGACGTAATTTTTAAACGACTTAAAGCTCTTTAAAAACTACATTTTTACGAATTAGAGAAATGAAAATAAAATGACAATTTAAGATACATTTAATGTAAATTTCCGACAAAATTGGGGAAATTTTTCTTAATCCATGTACAATAATGTACATTTTAGGTTTATTAGAGAGGCAACAATGTAGTTCAAGACAACAATGCGAATTAAATGAAGATTCTATTTGCAACAGATGTTTTACCAGTTTAATTTCTTACTTTTCAAAGGTGTAAAAGTTTTCTCCCAGAAAAATCCCTTTTCAATGTAGAAACTGAAAGGGGTTTAAAAAATATCAATGTTGGAAACAAAGACAGTAGGTAAGTCCACTTTTTAGCTTGCAATTTATCTCCTACTTTATCTCTAAAATAATTTTGATTTTAAGTTTAACGCTTCTACAAGTGTTTTCATTTATCATGATATATGAAATTCAATACTTAGTTAGTAGATATTAAGGTCTACGGTAGACGTACTTCAACATTAGATTTTTAAAATAATAATTTTTATTTAAATATCAATATTTGAACAATCTACTGTTGAACGAAAATTTTGTTAATGTTCTATGAAAAAGAATTGCATAATAATTTGAAGAATATTTTCACAAAAAGTGTCCTATATATTATTATTTTTTTAAAAATTGAGTTAAAATACTTAAGTGAATTAAAATTGGTTTTCTTTTTGCTTGAAATACGCTAAAGACGTAAATATTATTATTGTAAACAAATTAATGGCACAAATAGTAAATAGTAAAAAAAGCTCCGAATAAAAGAAAAATTTGTGCAAATTAGCTTTGAAAATACGATTTACATAAAGTAACTGTTAAATCAAATAGTTGCTCACAATATGGCGGACTTTACCTATAAATTAGCCCTTTGCAACAATAAAGTCATTTAGCTCTGATTAAAAGACAACAATGTAGTTATAGACAACAATGCAAAGTAAGATAGAATTCAATTTGCAACAAAGATTTTTGCCAGTTTGTCTCGAAACTTTTAAAGATGAAGCGTCTCAAAAGTTTTCTCGCCAAAAAATTGCTTTTCCAATGTAGAATTATTTATAACGACAAAAAGAAGGGGAATTGTGATGAAGTTGTGTTGAATGTTGTTGAAAAAAGAGGCGTAAGTTTTAAATTGAAATTTTATCTCATGTTTTATCCCATATAACCCTTAAATTAAGTTTTAAAAGTAAAACGTACTATCATATATTGAAGTTTTTATTCAATTTGTCAAAATACAAAGTTAAATTTGTAAAACAATATTTAAATTAATTTAATTCAGTATTATTATTAAAATGCATCAACAAATACAATGATTAACACCATCATGGTTTATAAAATATTTACATATGTAAATTAAATTCACTTCATAATAAATAAATTAGAGAATAATATAAGGGTAAAGATTAATCGGAAATAGTAGAGGTTTCAGTAGTAGAGGTGATAGTATGTAACATTAAAAGGCTTTATTTTTTAAATATAAAAATTAAATTACTTTATTTTATAAATTGTATTCCATTACAAAAATCACAAATAAAAGATATTATCAGTTGTTAAAAGTCCTGTTGTTATTTGTAGTCATGTGAATATTACTTTTTTAATTCTTTTCCCGAATTATTTTCTCGTGTGCTGCTTTAATTCTTTCAAAGAGATTTGAAAAAGCTTCGATAATTCAAAGCTTTCCGGAGATGAGACAAGACCATATCCCTGAAGTTGGACGTCCCTCCCCCTTAATGTAAGTATTACTCCGCACACTTCTTGTATTTTCATTTAATTTTTTTCGAATGTCACTGGGGGCTTAGAAGATGCTTGAGAAATTCGAGGATCTCTCTCAGGTTCAACGACTGGGACTTGTTCCTCGATCTACAGATTTCTCAAGTCATTGGAAGGGGATTGTCCACTTGAAGGGCGTTTCGGAGAGGGGACCATATCCCTGAAGTTAGACGTCCCTCCCCCTTAATGTAAGTATTACTCCGCACACTTCTTGAAATTTCATTTAATTTTTTTCGAATGTCAATATCTCACGTGCTCTTTAATTCTTTCAGGGGGCTTAGAAGATGCTTGAGAAATTCGAGGATCTCTCTCAGGTTCAACGACTGGGACTTGTTCCTCGATCTACAGATTTCTCAAGTCATTGGAAGGGGATTGTCCACTTGAAGGGCTTTTCGGACAGGAGACCATATCCCTGAAGTTGGACGTCCCTCCCCCTTAATGTAAGTATTACTCCGCACACTTCTTGAAATTTCATTTAATTTTTTTCGAATGTCAATATCTCTTGTGCTCTTTAATTCTTTCAGGGGGCTTAGAAGATGCTTGAGAAATTCGAGGATCTCTCTCAGGTTCAACGACTGGGACTTGTTCCTCGATCTACAGATTTCTCAAGTCATTGGAAGGGGATTGTCCACTGGAAGGGCTTTTCGGAGAAGAGACCATATCCCTGAAGTTGGACGTCCCTCCCCCTTAATGTAAGTATTACTCCGCACACTTCTTGTAATTTCATTTAATTTTTTTCGAATGTCAATATCTCATGTGCTCTAATTCTTTCAGGGGGCTTAGAAGATGCTTGAGAAATTCGAGGATCTCTCTCAGGTTCAACGACTGGGACTTGTTCCTCGATCTACAGATTTCTCAAGTCATTGGAAGGGGATTATCCACTTGAAGGGCATTTCGGAGAGGAGACCATATCCCTGAAGTTGGACGTCCCTCCCCATTAATGTAAGTATTACTCCGCACACTTCTTGTAATTTCATTTAATTTTTTTCGCATGTCAATATCTCATGTGCTCTTTAATTCTTTCAGGGGGCTTAGAAGATGCTTGAGAAATTCGAGGATCTCTCTCAGGTTCAACGACTGGGACTTGTTCCTCGATCTACAGATTTCTCAAGTCATTGGAAGGGGATTGTCCACTGGAAGGGCTTTTCGGAGAAGAGACCATATCCCTGAAGTTGGACGTCCCTCCCCCTTAATGTAAGTATTACTCCGCACACTTCTTGTAATTTCATTTAATTTTTTTTGCATGTCAATATCTCATGTGCTCTTTAATTCTTTCAGGGGGCTTAGAAGATGCTTGAGAAATTCGAGGATCTCTCTCAGGTTCAACGACTGGGACTTGTTCCTCGATCTACAGATTTCTCAAGTCATTGGAAGGGGATTGTCCACTTGAAGGGCTTTTCGGAGAGGAGACCATATCCCTGAAGTTGGACGTCCCTCCCCCTTAATGTAAGTATTACTCCGCACACTTCTTGTAATTTCATTTAATTTTTTTCGCATGTCAATATCTCATGTGCTCTTTAATTCTTTCAGGGGGCTTAGAAGATGCTTGAGAAATTCGAGGATCTCTCTCAGGTTCAACGACTGGGACTTGTTCCTCGATCTACAGATTTCTCAAGTCATTGGAAGGGGATTGTCCACTTGAAGGGCTTTTCGGAGAGCAGACCGTATCCCTGAAGTTGGACGTCCCTCCCCCTTAATGTAAGTATTACTCCGCACACTTCTTGTAATTTCATTTAATTTTTTTCGAATGTCAATATCTCATGTGCTCTAATTCTTTCAGGGGGCTTAGAAGATGCTTGAGAAATTCGAGGATCTCTCTCAGGTTCAACGACTGGGACTTGTTCCTCGATCTACAGATTTCTCAAGTCATTGGAAGGGGATTGTCCACTTGAAGGGCGTTTCGGAGAGGAGACCATATCCCTGAAGTTAGACGTCCCTCCCCCTTAATGTAAGTATTACTCCGCACACTTCTTGTAATTTCATTTAATTTTTTTCGCATGTCAATATCTCATGTGCTCCTTAATTCTTTCAGGGGGATTAGAAGGTACCTGTAAAACTTGTGATTATAGAGTTAATTGAAGAATAACATCATTACTTGACGAAGGTTTATAAGCGGATCCTAGCACGCAAACCGGAAAATATATGTAAACCAAATCCAATGCAATCCAATCAATGTATATGTTCTTTTCCTGACTACTGCTTTAGTTAGAATCATTCTCGAGAAAAAATGTATTTTTAATTTATTAACTTGAGAGTAAATAAATGATATATTATAAATTTATCGTTTTTATCTATTTAAAATAATTAAGTAATGAACAACAAGGAATAGTTAGGAGTAGTAGTTTAACAGTTTTAAAAAGTATCATAAAGAACTAGACAACTAGACATTTGATGAAAATACAAAGATTGAATTAAATTAGTTTTCTTAACCCAGTTCCACTATACAGTTTTTTTTTATCTAAATTTTATGTGAAAATTATGGTAATTTCAACAATTTTTAGAGCAAAATGTTTCAGCTTTAAATACTGCGGAAAACAATTGAAGATCAAAATTAATTTAAAAAAAACCGTACTTTTCTATACTTACCAACATTAAAAAAATAAAATTTCTTAAGGAGTAATGTATGTTGATTTCATGTAAATTTTAAGAGGATTACCTTCATTCATCCTAGCATGCTCTAAACGTTGCTTATTATCCTCGAACACATGTTGCTACCACATGTCAAATTTGACTAGTATTCAAGTCAGCGTCGCATTATCATTAAAATAGTATAAATTCATACGCGAACATAGTTAATGTCTTTAAAAGCGCCATAAACTCTTTAAGCATCTTAAACCCCTCTTGACTGTCCGCAGCTTTCAAGCTGGTCCTTCTTTAATTATCTGATGCACAGCATTCTGTAAGGCGAAGTTAATGGTCTTGACACAAATTCTGGAATATTAATGCCTGCTTAAGAGGTGACATTTTATTATTCGAATTCTTGGAATAATTAAATAACCATTTGATTCTTAGTGACCTAAAATTTGTTGGCACATGCAATGAATTTGAGAGACATGGTAGTGTTGTATATCAATGATACTTGGTAATGAAATTCGTAAAAGAGGCATTTAAATTTATAATGAACAAAAGAGGGTTGAAATCATAAACAAACTAATGCTCAGTAAAAGTATAGGTACAGAAAGCTGTTTGTAAGCATTTTTCTTCAAGGTTGCCACATAATGTGACAAAAACCTTGAAATGCCCTTTTATTACACTAAGTGTACCATTAACACTTCATAGGTTCATTAATGATTTTTTGAAGGATTATGTTGACTCATGGCCTTCTATATTCTTTACATCCCTTTCTTGTAAAGGATTCTTTAAAATGTTAAACTGTAAAATAAGAGAAACACGAACGAGAAAAATCCTGTAAAGTGTATTTTTGTTCATGAACAAATCATAATTGATTTAAAAGTACCACCAAAATATTTGATACAGATTGAACTATGATGAGGAGATCAATTAAGAATTTTACAAAGTTAGATTCATTTTGTTCCAGTTTCCGAGTATATATCATTTGATGCAGGAAATAAATTGAGTCAACTGATGAGCCTACTCCCCCCCCAAAAAAATAGAGCTCTTTAAAGGAATATTATTCTTGATTTTTTAAAAATTTATTATAAATAAACGACCTCTTCATATAAATGTCAGATTTAACCTTTCAATGATATAAAAGTTTAATCCTATTCTCTTCTCTCGATTTTAACAGACTTTAACGAATAAATCACTTTAAAAATATTCTGAATAATATAAATTGTTTTCAAAGAAGTAAATTTATGCAAGAAATTAATTTACATTATTTAATACCTCATTTAAATGGTCCTCCATGTGTTTACAAACCCAGACCCAGCTGTTAAATTCCTAAATATCTAAATATAAGTGCAGTCAAATTCTCTCTCTTTAAAACAAAAACATTTCCATTCTTTAGTTCAACGCACTTCAAAACATTTCCTCGAACAAATTTTGATATCTCTTCCTAACTAATTTTTGATACTTTTGAGCGTAAGAAACGCCTCCATTTTGGTATCCGAAGCAGCATCCAGCACGACCCCGCATTAAAAAAAATGACATCACAAAAGGCCCCACAGTTTGGGGGCATTCCGCGCGAAAAACCACGATATTAATGGCTTTTAACCCATTAGAACATTTTTTTTTTGGCGTTGTGCCTTCCACTTCGTTTAAGCCTAGTAACTCGCCTTTAATCACGTCTTTTTTTATATACGCGAGGAGCGAGTGAGTAAGCCCCTAGACATGGGAAAAGTGGGAACTGGAAATGAACTCCGCTTTATCAATTGCCAAGTGGAGTTGAGTTGTGATGCGCTGGGGTTACGTGTGTTTAATTTCGCAAATGAGTTTTCGCGCGGGGGATAGTAGTGTGTGTGGTTTATTCTTTTTCAATTTGGTTCGGTAGGAGGATGATGGGGCTTTTAAGTGGCAATTGTTTCTGAAAGCTGCGGTTTGTAATGGGGGATACATGGTTGGCTTCACGGGGCCGCGTGGGGTTGAACAATGCCCGCGTTGTTTGATGATGGGGTTCATTAAGCAGGTTGAATGCTGAATTTGTTTGAAAGGTGATACCCCCGTTTCGCCGAAAACAGTTTTTCCTTCCCCCCTTGTCGTAAAAAATCCCTACTGTCCCCTCTACCCTCCCCCTTAATCATCGATATTTCCCTCACATTTCGGGATCGGGCAAAGAAATCGATTCTGGAGTAGAATCGAATGCTTTTTCCCAATGGAACCCCTGTGGTGCACCGACCCTGTGACATTTTTATGACTTGTAACTCTTCACACCAATTTCTGACGCCCTTTGATATCCTGTCTTTTGTATTGGATAGTGTACTGAGCCAATTAGTTGGTTTCTTAGAAAACGTAAGTTCTTCACGTGAATATCTTATCTCCCCTCCTCTCCCCTAGGCTGTCTTCGTCGCTGGTATCATAAAAGTTTGCATTGACCGTTATGATAAAAAGACTAGCACAAAAATACTTTTTTTTTTTTATAGAAGTTGAGTTTTGGGGATTCATTTCTCTCTCGGGGTCTTAGCACGAGCGCGTCGGTGTCTTCGTAGGTCTCTCTCGGTGTCGGTAGCGATGAACGAATTAAAATTTATAAAATCGAAACGAGGTGGTTATCTCGTCGAGTTTAATGATTTTCTTTTCCGCCTGGAAAGGAAGAAGGACAATACAGGGTATTATAAATGCGAGAGTGCTTCGAAGACGAAGTGCAATGCACGCATTGTAATTATATCAACCAGTTCTGATAGCCACCAAATAAAAAGGACATCTGGACATCACAACCACAACAAGCCTGTGAACATAATACAGAAATTAAAATTTTCTGCAAAGCTAAAAGAGAGAGCTATCAGGGAAAGTACTGTTCCTGTTCCAAGAATATACAAGTAAGTAATATATAATTTTCCTACAAGCCAATCTCTAATATAAATTTTTATAAGTAGTGGGATTTCCATGTTAATCTTTTCAAAAATCTGATATTTTTCAAAGGTATTTTAAATACTGCACGTTTTTAGGAATTTTGGATCGATTTAGACCATTTTTATTTTACATATATGCAAATACAACTAAGTTTCCAATAATAATTCTGTGTTTTTTTCCAAAAAAAAAAATGCACTATGAAGCAACATATCTAAAATTCTAGTTAAAATGCAGTGAACCCAATTTTGAATTTAGGTATCAAACATAGTGTATTCCTTTTCAGTTGCTAATTGCATGGAAATCCCAGCCCTGTTAATAAGCAATATACTGTAGAACCTCTGCATAACAACCCGTTTGTTTTAATGTCCAGTTGTAAAAGTACCATTATTTTATCATAGGAATAACGTTATTTTCTATACGTTATAGCAACCCCTAACAATTCATTCAGACTGTATAAAATATATTTTTAATTATTTTTTGTAGGGAAGAAATAGCTGAAACTGCTACATCTGATGAAGTGGCTTTGTGCCTACCAAGTTTTGCAGCATCTCAGAAATTTATGTATAAAGCTAGATCCTCCATAAGACCCCCATTGCCTCACAGCAAAATGGAGATCAATTTAACTGAACATTGGACTAAAACCAAACATGGGGACGATTTTCTCCTTCTTGATGATGGGGATGAAGAAAACAGAATGTTGGTAAGTAAAGTGTTATCTGATAACTATTTGCTTAATTATTATTTTCTATAAAATTTCTCCTCATATCTTTGGATCTATTTTCAGATTTTTGGAACAAAGGAAAATTTACATAAGCTTTGTATGTCAGAAAGAATCTACTTGGACGGAACATTTAAAGTCGTGCCGAAATTGTTTTTTCAACTGTACAGTATACATGGTACATACATGGGACAAGTGTTCCCTTTCATTTACGCACTATTGCCTGATAAAAGCCAGGATACGTATGTGCGATTGTTTAAAAATCTTAAAAGTAAAGCACATAGCCTTGGCCTCAAATTCGAGCCTATGCAGTGTATGCTTGATTTCGAGGCAGCTTCTATTAACGCATTAAAGTGTATTTTTCCAGAATGCATGGTTAAAGGGTGTTTTTTTCATTACACTCAGTGTATTTGGAGAAAGGTAAGCATAGTTAATTCTCGCCATAATTCAATTATAGTAAAAAAAATTCCCTTCACATTTTCCATTCTTCTTTTTTTTGTTAATTTCTATTCTAAAGTTATTCTTTTCATTCAAACCTTTGGTGTGACCGTTTTTTTTTACAAAACCAAGAAAAAAATTCTTAAGTATCATCATTCTTAGTAATTATTTTAAAAAATCTTAATTATGAGTTTTGCCTCATAACTTTCAAAAAGGTATCGTGTCTTGCACGTTACGAACTTTTAGATGTGTCTGACATCTGCACTAAAGGAGTATTTTTAAGCCCATCCATTCGGCTTCGCTTTTTTGTACTATAACACTAAATATTATATTTTTAAAAAAATCGACCAAATACCCAAACAGAAGCTACATGTATCAAACCTGGCAATGCTTGTAGCCTGATATGCCACTTTATACATATAGTAATTATTAATTCTTATGGTTTGTAAAAGTGCACTACTTAGATTTATAATGAAACTTTAAGTCATAATAATGCTAATGCTCCTGCATCTAATCATCATAGGTTCAGCAATTGGGCTTGGTGTGTAACTACAAGAACGATGGAGATGTTACAAAATGGATACGGAGAATAGCTGCACTCCCTTTAGTACCAGAACATCAAGTTGTTGATGCATTCCTGTGGCTTCAGGAAAATGAACCAAATGTGCCCCAGACAACTGAAATGTACAATTATTTAGCTGACACATGGTTGGATGAATGCGTAGCGAAATTTCCAATGTAAGTTTTTCTCAATATATAGTGCTGTCCTTTAAAAAACATACTCCATATTGTACCCTAAAAAACCCATTGAGATATTTTAGCTATACTTAACAATGATTTTATAAGTAGTTAGTCTGACCTCCTCAAGAAACACGTGGGACGTCGTACAATACTGTGGTGGTTGTTATGGAAACGAATTATTCCATTGAATTTTGGGGGTAATGTTAATCCATAAATGCTTAAAAAAAGTGAACTTTATAGTTCCCTTAAAAAATTTTGTTTTTATGTCAAAGTTTTCTCGGGGCGGTTGGACTACACATTTATCACTTTTTTATTAAAATGTATTATAACTAAGATATTTTTTTTTCCAAATTTAGGGACCTCTGGAATCATTTTGACAACGATCAATCGCGAACTAATAATTTTGTAGAAGGCTTTCATTCTAAACTGAATAAAAGAGCCGTTCATCCGCATTTGAACATATTCAGCTTCATAGAACTAATAAGAACTCTTCAGATTGAAAATGAAGGTGTGATGAGAATGTTGCACGTAGGAACAGCATCAACTCCCAAGAAAAAAACAGTATACAAAAAAATTAATGAGAAAATTGCAAAGTTAAAGAATGAGTTGGTTTCAAACAACATTACCCTTATGAATTACATGGATTGTATTGGACACTATCTTCATTTGGAAAGCTGAGATTTCTAATAAAATGTAATAATACAGGATGATTCAGAATTCATCATCAATATTTGGTGGGGAGGTAAGGGACCTAGACGAGCATATTTCGAATAGGAATGAGAGGGCGCACCTTAAGAGCTATAAGACTTAATGTAGTGCGAGAGCGTTACAAAAGGCTGTTTTGGCAAACCCCGTGTAACGAAAAAAACATATAAGGAAAAAATTTATTCTTGAGGTAAAGCAGTATCCGTACTACTTACGCCATAAATTTGCTAGAAATTGAACCACTTGCTAAACCGTGGGGGTGAGTTTTAAAAAGTGCAATATTAATGTTTTAGCCAAAGAAAGGAGTTTCCTCAGTAGTATTTATAAAAATGAGATGATCGGGGAAGGAATTTTCAATGATCATGCAAGATCCCTTATTTGTTCAAAGAAATGTATTATCATTGAAATTCCTTCCTCGATCCCCTATCATCATTTTTCTAAATACTATTACACTCTAAGGAAACTCAATTTTTTGGCTAAAAGATTAATATTGCACGTTTTAAAACTCACCTCACGGTTTACCAAGTGGTTCAATTTCTATCAAATTTAAGGTGTAAGTAGTACGGATACTGCTTTACCTCATGCAATAATTTTTTTCATTCCATTATGTTTTGTTTCGTTACACGGGCTTTAGCAAAACAGCCTTTTGTAATGCTCTCGCACTACATTAGGTCCTATATAGCTCTTTAGCTGCGCCCCCTCATTCCTATTCGAAATATGCTTGTCTAGGTCCCCTCTGCCTCACCACCAAATATTGATGATGAATTTTTAATCACCCTGTATAAAATATAAAATAAGTGTTTATGTGTCATTTCTATTTATTTAGCTAAGAAATTTAGCTTCTAAACTCTACTTTTTCCATTGTTTCAGGAAAAATATCTTTTGTTTCAGGGAAATAGGTTTTCTAAGTAAATTTTTTTTCCGCATACTAGAAACCATTTCGAAAACCTTTTTACTAGTTTTCCCATTTTCTGGAATAATGGTATATATAAAAACATACTACAAATTTTTATACAAGTTTGCAAATATATTGGATGGAAATGTGTGGCACATTATTTAATATTACTTCTTCTGTGGTATATTTGTGTAATGATACGAAAAATTTCAACACAAATAGCTGTTTAAAAAATTAAAATAATTGTATTCAGGAAAAAAAATCGCAAAGAGTGTATTGGTAAGTTAATTAATGGCTTAATGCAGGGCATGAAATTTCAGCTCTAAGGTACTAGCCAGACTAAATTTTTACCCGCCACTAATTTGGATTAATATCTTTTTTATTTTAAAAAATAGTGTTTGCAGACCCATTACCCCATGCAAAATCATTTTCATTACTTTAAATGATAAAATTTAAGGAGATATATTAATTTGTATACAAACGAATTTACATAGTATTCCATTTTTTACAAAGATAAATTGACTGTACGTATAAATTATTTAGCTTAACGCGGTGCTTTCGAGTATTAAATATTGAAACCAATTTAAACAGTTTTCCCGAATACCATCTACATCTCATTAATACAGAAAAAAAAATCTTGTGATTTAAGCTGTCATAAGCCTAATATTCAAGGATATTGCATCAGCCTGTTCTTATTAAGATTATTTGTTTGGGAAAAGGGTAATTCACTAAGTGATTTTTTTCACACTAAACGATGCTGTTTACACGAAGACCAAAATGGTGGATTGTAAAAAATGTGATATTATCTAAAAATTCTTAATCTTTAATGAATAAAGGTATAATGACCAGTTATGAAACGTAAACATCTACAAAATTTGATTTGAGAATTATATTTTACTTAAAAATTATCGATACAAGTTGAAGAAGTGTCAATTTCTTCAATTCGAATATTATTGAAATTCACGATGCCAAAACTGTACAATACAAGTAAGGTACGAGATCCAATACTAAATTTATATTTAAATCTCCTCTCCGACTATTGCATTTTTATGTAATGGTGATAGCAAAGTTGTCATTAAGAAAGTATTCAATTGTATAAGAATGAAAGCGATATATAAATCTTAGTTACTAGCTGTTACGACCCGGCAAAGCCGGGTCTTACAGCTAGGCTAGCCTTTTATGCGAGCTTCGCTCGTTACTACTTCAAGTTCCTATTAATTATACATTAAATAAGAAGTTTAACTTTAATAATTTATTATTGTTGAATTAGAAACCAACTTCCCTAAAAGTAACTTTTTAACCTTTATTAAGTAAACCAACTTTCTTGAAAGATATTTAAAAGCTATTATATTATTTTAATTTTAATAATTTTAATTACTTTTATTTATTTATTTTTCTGATTATTGCGAGATGGCATCGAGTCAGTGAGTGACGTGGGCTTTTATATGAGAGATGGCATCATAGTGTGCGAGCGTTCCAGAATCAGTCAGTGAGTCAGTGAGTGACGTGGGCTTTTATATGAGAGATATAGAGATAGGTCAATTTCTATAAAATCTTGATTCTTAAAGTTCCTAATTAGGCGAAAATATACACCTTAATGCGTATGTGTTTGGTATTTTTCGAGCAAAGCGGTGAAAAAAGATCTTTTTCTGTGTTGGGAAACACGTGGCGCATTGTGATTTCCTGCAATTTTTTTCGTACGAATATTTTTTCAGTCACGAATATTTTTTGATTGAAAATTAAGTGAACACAAGTAAAATAATCATCTTTGGAAAATTAAATCCACTAGAGCTAATTAATTATATTATAAAAACTAGTGTTCGTGTTCCGATTAACTAGATCTGTAACCGTTATCATTAAGAGAGTAAGTATTATTCATTTGTATAAAAATGAAAGCGATAAATCATACTTAATCGTTATAATCTCTAAATAAAAAATAAATAAAAAAACTAGATATAACTCACTAGATAGATTAAAAATCATACTAATATTTTATAATCTGTTTCAAAGAAATTCAAAGTTTTAAAACTGGTAAGTGTAGTTTAAAACATATTTTTTTCAGGATTTAATTTTTAAGTAAAAAGTTTCATGGAATAACATTGTTGTTAAAATAGTGTCCATGGAATAGGCTTTAATTATTGAATAATTTCACCTAAAAATTTAATTAAATTCCTGAGAAAAAATTATTAATAAAGGAATTTTAATGAATGTTCAATTTTTTTATTGGGATATGGTAAATGTAGAAATCGTTAAAAATCTATATAGTTTACCATGCAGAAAAAGAATTCGTATTCCTTGTGCACTCTTCAAAATACAAGAGTAGCACCGTGACAAATTCAACAATGGGTAAACACCTGTGTTTAGATAAGAAACCACCGTGCCCCCTGGAGAGCTTCAATTCGTTTCGCCAATTACTTTCCTAGGATTCCTAGGAATCGATTCTTCAGTAGGTTTGATTCACAGGCATTCGATTCAGCATTTAGGCATCGATTCTATGGTATTCGATTAGGAGGTTTGGCCGAAATCTCCCTACGGGGAAGGTGAAACAGGATGTAAGGGGGGAAGGAAAAGTGGTTTTCGGCGAAACGTAGGGGACACCGTTTGAAAGCTGGATGTGGAAGGAGTGAAATCTAATTTCTGTACCGATTTGTCGCGTAGGAGTTTTGGAGAGCAATCATTTTTCAATTAAGGGTATGACGCAAGTAGTTTGTAATTTAAATCCAGTTGCTCATTAAATATATTTAGATGAATTGTAAAACGTGCAAGTATTTTTTATAATTAAATAAATATCTATCTTACACAAATAAGTCCAAAACAATATCCTATCAATGATAATAAGATACTCTTTTTTCAACATAGTTAGGTTAGTTTAATTCAAAAGAAGTATTTATTCTGCTGTAATAATACAAAAAACAAGGTAGTGTGTGGGGGGTAAAAACACTAATGTAATCAAAAATGATTTTTAGTAAACCAACTTTTAATTTCATGAAAGCTGTTATATGAAACAAAGTTACTACACTTTACATTTAGAAGTAAAATTTAACTCGAAATCCTTCTTTTCATTTCAACATTGGCTCTCTTTTTTCTTTATCAAAAAGTCATACTGTAATTTGAAAAAAAAAAAAGTATTTGACATTGTAAGTCAAAGTTTAACAAACTGAAAAAAAAATGTATATTTAGAAAGGGATGCCTTAATAGGAAAATATATTCAAAATGCATTCTTTATCAATCTTGCATGTAGTTTTTTTAAAAACGAACCAAATTCAGATGGATTGTAAATTTTGTCAATTTCTCACTTAGTTAGTGCCTCTCATCTATAAAACAAAAACTTATTCTTGGACATTTTAATATAATTTGATGGAGCTTCACATATAAGAACTCTGATTTAACCAGAAATATTGTTTTTCAGTTCTTTTTCCCAGGCAGCACAAACATTCAAGATTCGTCTAATTTTTGTCGTGTATGGCCAAATTTCGTTTACTTCTACGTTGTTGCAGTTACGTAAACTAGACATATTTGGTATAATCTGTGCTACTAGGGTTCAGCAGTCAAACCTGAATCCATTCCTTAGACGTTTCAGTTTATCTCCCAAAATTTGTCGTTAGTCTTCTCAATTAGAACCCACATTTCTTTCAGGGCTCTCTTAATGGATAAACCCACATAAAAACACACACCCACGCAATCCCCCCCCCGCGGACTAATC
This sequence comes from Tetragnatha montana, assembly GCA_963680715.1. Classification (NCBI taxonomy): domain Eukaryota; kingdom Metazoa; phylum Arthropoda; class Arachnida; order Araneae; family Tetragnathidae; genus Tetragnatha; species Tetragnatha montana. Next base: position 36,900,020 of record OY796685.1, read on the forward strand.
CGGAAGACTTTTCAAACGACAAGTAATCCCAACAAGCAACCGAACACATTACAGAATCATACGAAAACCGCTTAATAACCCTTCCCTTTTTCAACCCCCCCCTTCTGAATTTTCAAAGAACGAAACGTGGCACCGGAAGATGAGATTCCCTCCACACAAATTAACATCCCTCTTGCACTTCCGTTACCTTCAAGTTTCCGCGGTTATTAAATCCATACCCCGTTTTTTTTTCTCTGTACCTGATGCTTCCTGGGGCGCGCGTTCTGAGGGGGTGAGGAAGTGTGTTTGGAAGCCCACCCTACCGCAGTTCCGTTGGTTTTGGAACGTGTGTATCAGAATTCGGGAACATAAACCTACCTACCTGATGGTTTTTGAAATAATTAACGAACGGCAAACGATGCTTCCGTAGTGTATGTGTTGTTATTGTGATTATTTTTCTTGCGGGTAAAAGTTTGGTTGACGAGTTCCGTGTTTGGTTGCATGGAATCTCGATTTTTTTTTCATGAAAGATCCCTATTTAATGCTTACTAATTTTAACCTACGTCTCTAATGAACCCGTTTATTCTTTCATGTGCATTTTTTAAAATTCAAACCTTATTAACAAACATGGAAAAAATAAGACATACATACCCAAAGCAGGAAAAGAAACAAAAGGAAATTACACTCATCCCCAAAAATTAAGGATAATTTTATTTTTGAAGTAATGGCAAAAATCTTAGTTCCTTATTAATGAAATTCATGCCATAGGATATTTTCTAAGAGTGTAAAATTATGCGGTTAAAAATTATCAAATTACCTTAACAATAGTTTAGGGGGTACATGTACCCGGTATAGAAGCCCTCCATTGGTAACGGAATTCCACGCACATTCGGAACGGTGGCAGAAACGTTCATGTGAGAGTCATTTAGAAAAAAATTCCATGTGTTACTTATAAAATATAATATATTACTGAACTTAATGCATGATTTTAAATGCCTGTAATGTATTTAAGTATGATTGTTAGACAATATTAAGTGACACCTTCTCAATCTTCATTTTAGGTAGATTTTAGCTTTTGCATACTTTATTGGTGGGTGGTAACCATCTTTTTTTGTATATGTGTTTGTTTCAACTTATGATTCGGAACCCAAAAAAAATAAATACATTAAAGGAACCAAGATTTGTGTCATTATATTATTATTCCCATAAAATCAAATTATCTTTAATTTTTGGACACGAACGAGTGTTCATATCGATACCAAAGACAAGATTTAGATTATAAATTAATTACTAGTAACAGAACGGGGGAAATATAAAGGGATGAAAAAATGGGTCTAGGTTGCAAGAAATATTTTTAATTTAAAATACTGAAAAAAAAATACGCAAAAGTATTTTCCAACTAAATAAAACATTCCTTCAATGTAACGTGATTAAAAAATAAAACTCAAGTTCTTTTGAAAATAAAAACCTATATTTGATTCTGCTTCAATTTTGCTAGGTAATTTATTAAAGGAAGTAACAGTGGTATTTAAAATTCTATAACAAAACTTGAAACTTAACATGCAGATTGGATAATATAATGTAAAAATGTATTAAATTAATATTTTGCTAACCATAATATACCGAATGCATTTTTAAAAGTAAAATATGCAGAATTCAATTTTTTTTATTAGTTGTTCACCAGTTTATCATTTTGTTCCTAAAAGGGAGAACTTTACGAATTTTGAAGTTTTTAAATGAAATAAAAATACATACCATACTTTTAGAAGCTGTTCTATTCGAATGTTCACTCAATAAAATGAACACAAAAAAATAATTTATCACGCATCTTCGAATTCAATTTGAATACATACTTAAAGGAGATTGCTATTATTTTAATAAGTAGCTCTTGAAAAGTTGAAATTCACTTTGTTCTTTATTCGAAGAGCTTCCAAAAACTGCTCGTAAAAACGTAATCTAATAAATCACAAGAGCAACAGTTCACTCGTTTTACTATAGTAAAATAATACGCAAATTTTTCTCTAAACGCTACATAACATTATGGGAAAAACCGAAACCTAAATATTAAACTCTCTACTTCAAAAAGCGATCACACGCCAATCACTAGTAACCCCTCCTTTGTGTATCTGTCACAAGCCCTCGCGTCCAACAGCTGCGCTTCCTGGAGTCACGTGACCTCTTCGTGAAGCACGTGGTTTCCTTTCACGCGGAGTGGCGGCCGTCATGAAAGCAGACGATTCTGAGGATAGAGAGAGAAGGCTAGTTTTCGCGAACCACGAAATTCTAAAACTAGTTTCGTTATTCTCCTGCGTTTTGCTTCCCGCGTTTTCTGTTTGCTCCGCGTCTTTGGAATACAAAGTGACAATTTCTTCTGCACGTTCTTATTTTCTGTGCGCTTGGTGGCGGTGTTTTTGGGAGATGTGAGCGGAAGAGGTGAGTTGTTTTTCTTATTCTTTTTTAAAATATAAAGATTAAGTTGTCTGTGGGAAAATGTTGGTGGAAATTGCAAGCGATTTTTGGTTGTTCGTGTAGGAATTTTTATTTTTCTTATCCATGGATATTTTTTTGATAAAAGTTGATCGAATGGATTAAGTTATTGTAAAATATTTAAGTAAATATTAATTCAATTATGTTACATTAAATACCTTGCTGAATTTATATCAAACAGTTAAATTAAATCCGGAAGAATTTATTCTTTTATAAAAATTTATAACTTTGTTTACATTGAAAATAGTAGCTAAGTGTTACTTGGAATTTTATTTTTAATAAAATATTAAATTGTTATTTATATTAATAACATTGATTTTAATGTTTTCCATATTCTTAGAATTTTAAAATATTTATTTAAATACTCTGGGATAACCCGTAGGTTGAGGCGACGTTTTTTTTCCTGGATGTTGTAGTTGTATTCTGTTTTTTTTCGGACTTAATGCTATAGATTTAAAGTAAATAAAACTTTTTATGGTCATTTTATTTGTAAACATTTATGTGACTTAATTTGTTAATATCCTTTAATAGTACTAGCGCACAACGCACAGTATATTTTATTTTTTATAGGCTCCTTTGTATTTCTATAACTCCAAATTCATTATTGTGAATTATTTATTAATTTCCTATGAATAATGAATCATCTATTTCATTAGCTATTTTTTAAATTTGAGGCTTTGAAGAAATAGCTTTTAGTCCAAAAATTATCGTGCATTACATGGCCAACCTTTTTGGAAAGAGTGCCACTATTTGGGAAGCAAAATTTAGGCGTGCCACTTCCATTTCCCCAATCTATACAAAAAATATAAAAAGTGAAAATAATTCTTCATACACTTTGAATATTTTTTGCAAAAATATATTTTCTAATGTAAGTCTGTGTTGTGGTGATATAAACATAATTCCCCGAAAATTTTTTTAAATTCTCCATCAAGAAGGACATATAGTATAACGAATTTTGCAACACTAGGTAATATTAAAATCATCAGAATAAATCTTCAGTAAAATATTCAAAACCCAAAAAGTTATCTTCATGATGCAATACATTAAAAAGAGAATATATTACAAGTTTTTAAAGTTTGTTCTAAATTAATTGAGAAACTACAATGGAGGTGATTAGACCTAATTTCATACAGGCAAACAAATTATATTACAATTTACAATATTTTAACCAAAATCAGTAATGAAATTTTAAAAAAGAATTGGAACTGAGAAAAGAGAAAATGGATGTGTGTGGACCGGTGGGCACTGAAACCTCATTCAAGACGTCAGATAACATTATTTTCCGAAAATTTTCAGTATCTTGGGCTTGGGGTGCCACTGTTTTAACTCCGCCGTGCCTCACTTTAACTTCGTTGTTTCCTCACCTTTATATAAATTAAGTGTTAAAGCCGGCAAGTTCATGTATGAGGTTTTCTTACTCATGTGGTTATTGCGCATTTTACCTCTATTAATGAATGGTCAAAGACCTCGTTGAAAAGATCTTACGAAGTCTTGAATAGAATCATTAACTCATACTAGTGAAACATGTTGGTCAATCAATATCTCCAATATCGGCAAGTTATTGCAATATGAGCTGTCCACAAGAGGCAATGTTTCTTATCAACTGACTGCCCCGCGATTACCACAAAATATCTTTCATCGTGCTTTATCGCTGTTTCATGAGGGCTATTCCTAGCGGTTTCTCACGAAGTAAAAAACTTTTTTAATGATGGTGGAATCAACACGGCCTTGCTTCTGATATCGGCATTGCGTTGAAGTTAGGTGTATTACTTTTGGATGAGAGGTTTATGTGGATTTATATTGGATTTGTACGCAGTTTTTGCTAAAGTCAATGAGAGAAGCATGTTAGTGATAGAAGGAAACAAAATGCTCAAAAGTTATAGTGGAATATTCAATTTTCATAACTCAATTACATCGCTCATAGTACTTTATTTTCAAATTAAAAGTTAGGTGTTCAATTTTTAAAAGTTCAGGTAGAAAAATTGTGGAGAAGAAATAAAGGAATACCTTTTATTTAACATTTAATTTTCGGTGATTTTATTTGTTTTGTTGTTTTAAATTTTCTCTTTTAATGTCTTATAACGGTTGAACTTAATTTGTTCATTGTGAATAAAATATAAATATAAATATTTTTATTGACCCACGCACAGAAGATAAACTTCCAGTTAAGGTGGACACAGACTACACATACAATAGAACTTTCACATACAGACATTAAAAGGTGAAAATTTAAAGACAACCGTTCATATAAACAACAAAACGTAATGGAATGATAATAAATCAATAGTTTCGTAAATATAAATATAAATATTTCATTATTTATATTTTCATGGAAACTTTTAAAATCTTTTTCCAAAGATGTTACAATAACACAAAATCCCTAAAATATCAAAAAAGTTTGAAAAATGTCAAACTAAAAACTCATCAGTTTTTCTATTTTTAGAACTTTCCAAAATGCATCATCGTCATAATATAAACATCAGAAAACCGGCTGCTATGCATTGTCTTTATTGTTCTCTCTAAGAGAACTTAAGGAAGCTAAATTTTACCCTTCATAGAGCTCGGCATATGCGGTAACAATCATCATTTGTCCTACCAATCGTTTGGCAGAATCTGGGCACGTGTTCGAGATATTCCACCTGATGGCATACTGCTTCGCGATGCGCAACATTTCATTGGTAAACAATATACGCTCAGAGATGGCTGTTTATTTTTAAAATCGTGTGGGCTTTCTTCTGCTTTGCCTCGGCAGCACAAAACGCAATCCACCGTGAAAATATCTGGCTGGAAAAGCTGGAAGAGTCCCACTCAACTCCGGCGATGCATCACTGGCATTATCGTCTGCTATTATTGAATGTGTTCGAAAATATTCTCTGTTTGTTCCTCCTTTTATCATGTGTTGGGGCATACGTACCTATTTTGAAAAGGTATCGATATAAGGCATTGTTGACGCGATTATTGATACCATAAAGGAGTCGGAGAGTTATCACACTTGACTGGCTTAGGTGCACGCTTTTGATACGGTGTATTACATTCCTCCCTTGTGTAGTAAGTTGAACAGCGTAATATTATCACGTTTATTGTTATCAATCGGATAATTTTATCGAAATTGACAGGTCCCGATCACTCCTATTTATTTTAATGTAAAAAACGCCGTTTTATAAAAATTTGGTAAAATCCTCTAACCCCCCCTCTCCCTATTTTTTCCCGTTTAAAGACTAATTTTACCACATAAACATACAAAATGAGTCATTAATTTATTAGTAATATATGTTCCACTCTCACACTTTTCTTTAAGAATGCATTCTATACATGTATAGTTTGCAAATACAATCTAGGGAATCGCTTTAACTACTTCAATTAGGACTTATAGGTACGATTTTAATTTAAAGCAAAACTATAGTTACACTGTTTGAAACTTCCTATTATCAAATCGCTTATTGTTAACAATCGTATATTGTTATCATTCTACTCTTAGACAAAAGTGATCACATTAAGCGGGGTCGACTGTATAAAGCTGCCAATTCTGAGCAGCTCGTGTAAGGATTAATAAATTTAACGCAAAAGAAAATTCTTTGGAGTACTTCAGTTTAAAATATTTGTAAGATATATGTATTTAGGAGAATTTGTTTTGATTTTTAAAATAGGGGTTTTATAAAAATAATTGAGGCATAGCATTAATGGCGATATACACACGGATCAGAGGGTGTTATTATTAGAAACACACAAGTAGTTTTTTTTAAATCTTCAAAGCAAAAATCTTCTCTTTGAATAGGGGAATTTTATTTTAACAATACCTTACAAACATGATATCTGTAAGGTGATTCTGCACATTGTTAATTTATTAAAATTAACTTAATTAAATATGTAGCGTGTTGTTTCTCTCTTACTCCTTCCATTTATACTCTTCCCAGAAAGTAAAAAAGAGGACAAGGGTCCATCCAAAGTATTCTCAGCTAGTTTTCTAAAATATTTCCCTATTCAACTTACAATACAATTAAGGTTCTTGTTTCAGTTTCTGCTGCACATTTAATGGACTTTTACTACATGTTTTCGTTTTTAGCGGCACGGCCAAAGGGATAATAAGGAAGTGCCACAATTTATAAAAAACGTGGTATTTTGCTTGTAATTAAAGTGTTCAATCAAATTTGTACATTGGGGAGAAACTTCAAATAATTTAATGATTGCATTTAAACATCATTAAGAATGAAACATTGATAATTATTAAAAATTACTGCTTTGTTAAGTTACGAAATTTGTTGATTTCACAGTAACATAGTTTATTTATTGGAAAACAATGAGCTCTAAAAAAAAAAAGAAATTAATTTAAACAGATATAATTAATGACCATTGCTGTTCCCGTAACTTGAATTTCTTTGTACTCTCTCACCATACCTTTCAAAATATTCCCCGATACTTAACATGATCAATTCTTTCCCATTTCCGTTGTTCGAAGACAATATACATTGCTTAAATGCTTTTACTTCCCTCCCTCCTGTGTCACAGCTGGCAAGTTTCAGAGGCTTCATTCTTCGCGCCACACGTCCAAAACGTTAGTGAAAAATTACCGCCCCTCAAACAAGTAGCAGCCTGTGTTCGCGAACACTTGGTAAAAGTCGCCATTTATTTTACTCCCGAAAAACAATGTAGTGCAAAGAAAAGTTTTTTTCCCTTCTTTCATTTGAGTCATTAACTGGAATTGAACGTTTTGGTGGAACGAAACAGAAACAGTATGGCGGATTTACTGTGTTCCGTTGCTTTTTTTTTTAGGGAACCGGTGATAAATTATTTGCTCATAGGGCTTATGTTGAGGGTTTTAGGGTTTTTCTATCGAATTTTCTCACACCATTGGACTTTTTTTTTCTCGTGACAGAATGGACTCTTTGTCTTTGCAGTTTGTTGGTGAAATGGAGGAGAAAATAGAAGGTTTTTCACTTTCTTCTCCAGAAAGAATCGGTTTTCGGTCTTTTTTTCTCCTGGAGTTCCTGTGTTGACTTGACGCTTTCAATTAACGCTAACATAGAAATTGCATTAAACCAGCTTTTTTTTTCATTGAATCGAATGTGTTTTATACCAAGCTGATGTCGAAAGTGACTCGACATGAGAGTGAATCCATAAATTTCTTTTAATTCTAGCGTAGAAACTTTTATCTTTATTGTATCTTATTTAATACACAATCGGGGGTTTTAGTTAGCTTTTTTTGTTTGGTATTCTTCCAGTATGCGATCTACCGGTTTATTAGTTAGCTGGATTTGGGATAAATAGCGACAACGCAACTGATATTTTTTGGCCTCCATAATTAAGAATATTTGATTCATAAAACATCAGTTGTAGATCAGTTGTGGTGTCACCTACTCTAAATCCAGCTAACTAAACTGGTAGATCGCATACTGCAAGAATACCTTTTGTTTAATTAGGGAAGTTAATGGTATTATACAATAAAATGATTCCACCTAAAAAGCGCTTAAAAAAACTTTTTTAAGAGATACCTCAGGCAACAGTGGATACTGATGCTGATGTAATATTTAAGATGACAATGGTGGACCTGAAAGCAGTAATGTGCTGAGGGAGTTGATATTTTAGTGTATTTTAATAAAATCTCTCAAATTCAAAATTGAATTATTCATTTATCAATTCCTTGAAGAATGAGATGCATTAACATTATTATTTCACAATTTATTTTCTTTGAAGCATTTCTTTGATAATTTAACTCCTTCAGCAGCAGGAATTGCTTGATGAGGACAATAGGTGTTAATTTTGGAAAATAGGGTAAAAGGAAAATTATATCTGTCGTGAAACACAATGTTATACTATCTTTTTAAATTTATTTCTGGAACGTAATAGTATATTGAAACGCTTATTTAAAATATAACCGTTTTTAAAACTACGGAGTATCTTCAACGCATTTCCTTTCTTTGCTGATGAATGTTTTCTTAATCCAATTTTCATTCAATCACTAGACTTAGCTTTTGGAAGCGGAATAACTACAACTTCCTCAAAAGAGAAATAACTCTCCTTCTAAATAAAAAATGAAAAGATTTTCCCTACCATCCCGTCAAGGGCTTAAGTTAGAAATTGCTCCAGCCACGTTCCATCGATTTGAAATTATCGCCAAACACCGTCAAAGATGTCAAGAAACTTCAAATCCCTGTCTCCGCCGCATGTCGCGTGTCAGAGTCGAGATGGAATATCCCCCTCTGATCCATATTTAGGATTGGCGAGCTTTTTTGGGGTCGTAAGATTTTGTGTTGGTTTATCTTTCCTCTTCCAGGCTATCTTTACTGTTCTGCCGTATCATTTGGCAAAAGCTGGGTTCACGAACTCTTCCTCACAGAGTTTTTATCGTTGTGGATTGGACCGTTGCCAATTCCAGTTTCGTAATTCGTACTTCGCGCTCAGTTTACGAGTTCGGGATTTTCTTTCCGAAGCGTAATCGGGTGGGAAAGTTTGCATTTGGAATGAAAAGAAGTTTTTTTTTAAGTCAGGATTCGAAGTGTGTGGGTGGATGTGTTATTCCTATGCGTTTGTTTGTTAGAAAGTGAAGAGGGTGTTTTTTTTCGTACGTAACCCAGACTTTCAGACATCGAAAGTGGGTTATTTCTTTTAAATTTGTCCTTTAAACAGTTTTGGGTGGATTAGCTTTAGAACTGAACAATTTCGAAAATCTTGGGAAAATAGTTTAAAAGATTTTAATTTTTAAGTATTGTAGAATAAATGTGTGTAACTTTTATGTAAATAGTTATAGAAAGAGGGTTATTTCTTTTAAATTTGTCCTTTAAACAGTTTTGGGTGGATTAAAAATGAAAATTTTCTTAAATCTTGAAAAACAGTTAAAATATTTCAATTTTAAAATATTGTAGAATAAATGTGTGTAATTTTTATGTCCAGAGCAACTTACAAGTTTATACCTTTTGAAAACAATTATTTATAAATTTTAAAATCATTTTTTAAAGTTATGTTTTAAGGTTTATGATTGTTATTTAAGATGCTCAAATATACAATTTATCTCAAATACATCTTGAAAAGCTAATTTAACTGTTTCTGGTATATCCATTTTGGTTATGCTAAAACATAATTTGGGAAAAACTAAGATTAATAACTAAACAAATGTTTTATAATTACGTATTTTATAAATACATCTTTAATGTGCGAACATTATTCTGAAATTAATTATAAAAAAACAAATTTTGAACATAACATAGGAGAACCTTTTACTCCCCAGAGAAAAAATTGAATAGTAGTAGATATAAATAAATATTTGAATTCCAGTGATTAATGTCTGTATACTGACACAAACTATACTTCGATTTTAAATTGTATACATTTTCAAAAGTAATTTTTTTTTATCAATTTTTGACCTAAAAACAGTTTTAGCCATCATGTATACCTACTTATTAAAGAATTAACTCATCACACGAGAAGAGAATTCGAATGAGTCACTCCGTTACGCAGAGGAAGAGAGGATTAAGCTGCATAAAATTACTCCTTAATGGAATCTCACTTAACCTTCGACACACCAAATGACAATAGAACACAATCGATCGCCAAGTGATGTCACGACCTTCCGATGTTCCAAGTCTTCATTTCAAACGACTCTTTGGGTGAATGCCAACCGACCACCCTCCTTCAGATCTAGTGGACACTTGAGTCGGACACAACAACTAACTAAAAAAAGAGTGACCTGGCACTGATTGCATAATAAGCAAATAATTTTCTCTTCATGGAATCTTCTTCGGAATTTTGTCGTTGATGTCCATCATCTCCATTGTTCCATGTTCATCAGAAATGAACGGTACCGTATGTAGTAATTTTTTTCTACTACAGTGAAAATGACATCGTGATGGGAATGCTAAGAAGCCGGCATGATGGCCAAGGTTGTCTGGCCACATACTTTTCGGAAGTTGTGATTTTTGTTCTTCTTGACCAGTTCCGTCTGGATTGCTATGGAACTGGAGAGATGGGCTAAGTATGGGAACTGTGGTTTTAGGTCAGTCGAGCTCGTTTTGCTCTTGTGAGAAAATTATTAGGGTTGTCATTGTCATGTATCTTCTCGCGGCTGAAATGGTGATGCTTTTTGTAATGAGTATTTGTGCGTTCAAAGTAACAAGAAGCTTAGATTTTTTTTTTGACAGATCTATATTTTTATTCTAAAAAATAGTTGGTTGTAAAGGAAAACTGTCTTTTGAAACATGTTTCTCCGAAATGTTTTTGTGAGATTAACTTGTTTTTTCCGAAACATTTTTCTAATTCATTTTATTCCTTCTAATACAAATCCCGTCTAATAATTACTGAGACTCTTGCGACTGGACATGTCGAAATCAATATCTACCAGTTAAAAGGTCATTTACACTTAACAGAAGTATGATGAAAAAATCAGTCTTATTTTATGCTCAATACCTACAACCTCACTATCTGTATTCATCGGTCCTCTGCTCTTAAGATTGTCATGTCTTGATCATTATTATTTAGATATTCTTATTTTGTAATTTTTCATTCATGTATACACCTCAATCTCTTTTTATGAGATTAGTATTCTTTATGTTGAGCTAAATGGTACTTTTTATTTCACTTAACTATGAAGTAAAAATTATCGATTTAAAAAAATATAATAACTTTCGAACTGGTTCTCCTTGTAAAAAATAATATTTTACACTATTTTAAAACCAGGCCATATTCTGTGTAAAATTTTAAAAGTGACACTGCCTTGTTTTTCTTCACTTTTTTAAAACTGAGATAGCATACCTACGTTGGGGTTCGGAATACTCTTTAACGAGGGATAGTCTCCCCCTCAGAATCTTTTTATCCTTTGTTCTTAAAGAATACTTACTTACTTTACTGTTATTACAACTCTCACAAATGAATAGCTTTTTCTCGTCACTTGAAACTATTAGCAGTTGATTTCAATCCTTTTGCTTTACAATCAACTTAAATTAATGTTTTTGTGAATCATCTCCAGCAGTACTCGATTAATAATCTATTTGACTGAGACACCGAGACGTCTGCTACCCCAAATTTATCCAACGAGGCCCCTTAACGCGGCTGATAAAAATCATTAATTCCATCTTTCTCTCCCCAGGGACAGAACTTTATGCCCATTTAGCCCGCATTACCACCCTGCATCGGAAATTTCGTCTCGCTACCTGCGTGTCCGTCCATACATCACCCGGCTGTAAACCGGCGTTTATACGAGCACAGATTCCATTCACCGCGACCTAATGGGTTATTTCGAGACAATCGGACATGATTTATCACGTGTCCGTCGTTTTTACGACCCATTACGGATAATTCGGCATTTCGTAACTATACCACTGCGCATTGTCTCTCGCGGTGGGTCACAATAACCGAAAGTGACGCAACAACAAAAACCTGGCGTTGGACGGTCGCCAAAAAAGTCGCAGCGATAATTAGGCTTCTTCTTCTGAATGGCCTTCAAGGCCAAGGCCAACCGAAGATGCCTTTTCGATTCATAAATAATACACTTTCGTAAGGAAAAAATAGACAGTATCAGGAAGCGCCACCTAGTGCTCAATAAGTGATTGCTTTCACGATCGTTTGAAAGGGTACAGCAGCCCCCGAGAGGGACGTTCTCGTGGGTAGGAGTAATCTGTTTCCTCTGTAAGTTTCTTGCTGTTGTGGGTCATGTATCGATCGATGAGGGGAAACGGCTGTTGCTAGAGGAGATGTGTTAAGGAATCTTCTTAATGAAAGAGAGATTTGATTTCTGGAAACAGGAGGGTGTATTTGGATGGATGGAGCGAGAAGGGGGAGTAGCTTCCTTTTTTTAATCGGAAGGGGGAGATCCTTTTTCGGTTAGGGGAGAGATAAAAAGGATGTAATCAATTAATTAAATAACCTCCTCTTTTCAAGAGGGGGTGTAGGGGATAGGGTCGTATGAGAGATGTAGGGTTTAAGTTTAGAATAGGAATTGGAGGAATTGGTTGGGAGGAGTCTAAGAGGTCCTTATTAGAAGATCACCTAAAAAAAACCACACTCCTATTTCCTCTACTCACAGATTTCTCTTTATTACAATTTTTTTTTTCACTAAACTTAATGGTCCTTTAAAACTTCATTTATCTAACAAAGATATGCATTACTCAGTCTATAAAATGTGATTTGAAAATCTGTCTGTGAATATGGTTAAGAGTATTCTACAATTTATCACAACACAAACATTCCGGAAACTGATGAACCGATCGATTTGCAAGTTCTTTAATGAGGCGACTCTTCGAGGTTTGTGCAACATTCTGAAGCAGAAAGGTTTTTCAATGTTTCTGCTGTAAACCCTTATTTATTTTTTGCTCGAGAAAGCTCGTAACCTCCATTACCAATTGTTTCTTAGTAACGACGTGTTTCAACCACAAACAGGGATTACGCTACGCTCCTTTAAGGACAAGTCCTGATTTGTGCACTCTTGACATTCTGAATGACCGTGTCCACTCGTGTTCGAAGAACCGTGCGGTTGACCATAAACAATAAAGAAACCACATCAGTAGTACAACAAGTGTTTCTACGAAAACATTCCGAGTTGCTTATTAGTCAATGCGGGGTCAATGTCAAAAATGACCAGCCATCTTTTTACTTTCGAGACACAAAAGTTGCTCTTTTGAACTGGTACAAAGAGATATTTGAAATTCATGCGCATTTTTGGAATGCTTAGCATTATTTACTTAATTCTTCCGTAGACGGTTGTTAGCAAGAAGTCTTTTGTTTCTTCCACTGTTTTCTGTAATATTTGGGTCAGGAAAGAGAAACAGTATCGTTTTGTTTGTTCAGCTAAATGATCTCGTTTTGGATCCTTATAAGCTGTGTTTCTTAAGCTGGCTCGGTTGCACGAACCGTTGTGTACAGATAGATGATGTGCTCTCATAAAAGGAGAGATTGAAATTTTTTGTTATTTCTTCCGCATTTACGGTTAACGTAATGTATGTTTATTTGAATTTTCTTGAAAGTATTACAGGTTGAAACGAATACAGAATCTAGTCCAAGCATTCTGTATTAGTTTTCACAGTTAGACAATTAGCCTTTAAAAAAAAAATATTTTTTACGTGTTGCTAAATTTTCTGCAAAAGAATTCAGACAGGACTTACAATTTTTGAAAAAATTAAATTGAAATAATTAATGATGACCAAAAAAAATATTACAATCTGCTATTATGTGTTATTTGTATAATTAAGGTATATCGTGTGTACTTTTATGGGTTGTTCGTTATTCAAACATTCATTTCCGGTATTCGATAGGGTATTAAAGAAAAGAGCTCTATACTTATATTGTTACCTCACCTCTAACATTGTGTGTGGTTTTCTATTAATATCACTAAATCGAATAAAGGTTTCATACCGACAAAAGTTTACCCAATATACCAGGATAGATGTTTAGCATATTCTAAATGTGCAATATTCCATTACTTCACTCCGCTCTTTTTCTAACCTCTGACAAAAATATAAATTTCTTTTAATTTTCATTGTGAATTTTAATCTTTTAAATTATGACAATTTGATGCTTAGCGGTAAGGACAATCTTAACCGAAACCCATTATTAGTATTAACTTCGTTAAATAATAATTGAATATAATTATATCAAATTTGATTTACCCAATTATAAGACGTAAATATGAACTTTTCTTCTCGGAAAAACTTAAATAAAACACTTCAGGGTTACACGTTCCATACCTTGGAACGAGAATGAACTTAGCATGCGTACGACTTTCATCATAAGTAGTCTCTCTATTATCACGTCACAACTTTCATAAATATAGAATATTGGAAAAGTTCCAGCCGAGTGAATTAGCCTCCACTTTTGCTGCTAACCCGAACCCTTTATGCAGATTGTCGAGAGCACTTTTGTTCTTTCGAACAATCAGTGGAGGGAGGGACATCCCGTCTCTAGGGGTTGTCTGGAACGGTGTCTGATGTTATTATTTCCCACTGCCTCTCTGGGAGGAAGCTGTCCAAGTAGAGAGAGAATCAATGAACAATCCTTTTTTCAGACTTTTCTTCAGGACTTCAGGGGCACACATGTTCTCTTTAGTTGGTGGTAACTATGCGAAAGATTTAAAAGGAATTATTACTTCATCTATAGAGTTAAGTGAAGTAGACTTATAAAACTCTCGATTTCTTTTTTTTAAACTGATTTTAGTTTAATAATTACATTAATTGTTTAAACCATCGAGCATGTTAATGTTTTTTTTCAATAATATTAATTTTTGGGTACAGGTAGTTGTTTTTTTCAGTACGTTTTGAAAATTAAAGGTGTCAGTTCTTCTCTCCTTCTTACCGTTAAGTTTACCTTTCTCATGTTATATGATTATTCTGTTTTTACACCTCTCATTCTTTCCTCTTTGAAGTTAAGAGAGCTCTACTGAAGTGATGAATGTTGTTTGGAACCCTCTAATATAAATAAATATCTAATAATGTATAATGATCCTCTTCATTGTAGAGATAATACAAAGAACATTTTACTCTTAAAGAAACACCTAAAGCTATTAAAATCAAGGGTATTTTTAGAACTTTAATCTTGATTCACAGTAAAATACTTGTTCTATAAAATGTTAGATACTCTTCAAACACACGTCCTTTTTGGAGTATGTTTCTTTAAAGA
Source organism: Tetragnatha montana (assembly GCA_963680715.1). Lineage (NCBI taxonomy): Eukaryota > Metazoa > Arthropoda > Arachnida > Araneae > Tetragnathidae > Tetragnatha > Tetragnatha montana. The sequence continues at coordinate 36,915,083 of OY796685.1, forward strand.
TTACCTTCCCAGCCAAAAAATCTGCAAAATTACTTCAAAGAAACGTCTAATGTGCTTGTAAAGGGCAGTTTTCTTAAAGACGTCTGCAGTTATTTTGTAGCAATAGGACTTTGAAGCCTTTCACAACTGCAGATTTTCGAAAGAAACTGCCGACAAAGCGTTTCAACTCCCTTCCCTTTTTTGAAGCAATTTTACATATTTTTTTTTGGCTGTTTTTTTTAAGGTTTTAGTAATGAATAAGAGTTAATGATAACTGATTTTATATTTTATTTCTACAAATAAGTAGTTAATCAATTACTTATATATTTGAAATGAAAAGAAATTTGCAAAAAATCTATGATTGGAAATTATGCATTGTAGATACTTTCAGTTCCTTTAGTTGCATCCTTGACGAGATATACGGCTCCTGATCCGTTACGAAAAAAACAAATAACCAAATTTCGTTTATTAATTCTTTCCCTTCATCACCTCTTTGGGAATCATCCCCTTGTAGTATCTTAAAACCCTAGTGTTTCTTATGCATTTCTCAATTAATTTACATAGTTCAACATTTTACTGGCCTTTCCCTATTTAAAAAAAAAAACTTGCGACATCATAACGTCCCATTCTTCTTTAAATACGACATTCATGGTGATCTTTGAGATGTAACACTGTCCTGAGTGCAATGATCATAGGCAATGATGCAGGGCATTCCTTTGAAATCGGTTGCTGTCTGTCGGCCGTACCTCACCTGACGACGGAAAAGGTGGTATTTGGAGCGAAAACGTCCATATTGCTTTTCGCTTCCCCTTTTACTGTGATTAACCTCTTGTTGGTTCTAATCCGAAAACTTCTCTCACAGAGTACTAGAACAGAGAGTCCACGGCCATAGGCCATAATGGAAATCGAAAATCATGACATCTTGTTACAGGTTGGGAGAATTGTGGCGCTGGGATCGCACTAAACTCACTAGCGTCTGGATCCAGTCTGAATCGTTCGCCGGCTGCCTATGGGAGATCGAAAACACCTTTTTGCGCATGCGCTGAGTTCTAATTTGGCGAGAGATTTAAGCGGCCGGCATACGTTCCAGACTCTCGTGTGGCGCCCTCACATCAGTAACGCATTTGAAAATAGCCTCGTGGACCCTCTGTTAGGATATTTCTCTGTGACTTCTCTTAGCTCATAATTATTTTTAGATTGTCTTGAATTTTACTTGAGACGGAAATAAAGCATTCACGTTAGGGCTGATGGTTAGCAGTGATTTTTGAAAGAAATCTACTGTTCTTTTATTTTGAAAAGGAGATGATTTTGATTTAATGATTTTAAAACTGGGTTAATTGTTTTTTAGTTGTGGGAAGTTACATCAATAATAAAGAATCGTATCAAATGGGTCTGTAGTTTCATAAAATATAATAACTTTATCCGAGTGCTATTTATGTTGTATTATGTGGGATATTTATTTGAAGAAAGAAAGAGTTGTCGAAAATCCATGATAACCAGAGTTATCATATGATAAGCTCATGTTATCAGTTTCTCTTTTAACTACGTCTTATTACTATGAACAACAGCAAACAAATGAGCTCTTATACAAGCTAATGTTATGGTATTTTGGTGATTCATAATAAAAGACTCTTACTTAATGCGATTTTCTATTTTTGCATTTTCCTTAGTAAATAACAAAGTTATTTTTAAGTTTTTAAAGTTATTTTTCAGTACATGTTAATTGCAGCAATTTGATTTACCCCATGATTACAAACACACTTAAACATGGCTTCTCATGGGTTTCAGATTAAAACTCTATCAATTCATAATTCATTGTTTAAAACAGACACAACCACTGACTTTCGAAAATCCATCCTGCGTCATCACGAAGTAATTGAAATTCTATTAATTCTCCATATAAATTCATGCGTTCCCTTTGTCCTTACCGTAACTGCACCCTCGAATTTTCCTCAACATAATGACGAATTAACAGAGAGTTTACTCTCAAAGCAGAGCTGACTGCAGGAATAATTAGCTTATAGTAATAAACTCCCCCTGCAAGAGTTCATTTCCAATTCCCTTTGCTCCTATGAAGAATAGAACTATCGAGCTATAAATTAAGTTCGTTTAAACTCAGTTGAATAGCTAATTCGTCAAGAGAGAGAGGGCTACATACGACTTCATAGAACTGGCGTGTTTATTGACCTACTTTGAAATTTAGAACTTAATGGGAAAACTCTACGGTTTGGGAAATAATTCTTAACAGCAACCTTTCGTGTGTAAGAGAGAAATGGTTCTGACTGCTCTGTTTAAAGGTTAAGAAGCCGTACTGGAATTAAACTGAAGGGAGTGCAAAATTGGTTGGGAATCGAAAAGGCTTCGGGAATTGAAATCAGAGATTTAACTACTGCTTGTTGCAAATGAAATAGTTTTATTTGAGTTCTAGTATAAATAATTCAGTGTGCAGTTAATCAAATGATATTTTTAAAAGCGAATGAAATAATTATTTTTAATTAATTTTTGCATTTCTTTTCTCTTTTATTTTTTCTACAAATTTAAATACTACTAGTTTTTATTCATTATAAAGTCGTGTGAAAACTTTATTCCTTGATGGCTTTAATTTTTTCCCGCGGGTTTACTGTTCATATCTTATGGCTTTACCTGCTATTATGCTTTATCAAATTTATGAAAGTCTATTATGTTGTTATAAAGCATAGTATGAAATTTTTTGTACCACTAATTATAAGTTATTCAGATAAAAAAATGAAATGGGAGGGTGGTAAAATTTCTAGGTTATAACTATTTTTAATCTTTTAATTAACTTTTTAATCTTTGCCTGAAATTTTGGAACCCATGAGGCGTAGATTATCCTTTGGGGCACTCAGTTCGCCATTTTTCCTCTACTTTTTACGTTTTGCTAATTAGAAACTTGCTATATGAAAACACTATTATATTATGAACAAAACTAAAAGTATTATTTTAATTTAATTTTAGCTATATAACATTCTTTATAAATAAAGAATATCATTTCACGCAAGGGTTACATTTCGATTGGTGTTGGTATTTTACAGAATTGAGGTCAATCATCTATCCGTCGTAACACTGAATCGGTCTTTACTTCATTAGGTGAAACATATTTCACTTTAAAAGTGTTTCGGCGTTAATTACACAGATTTTAAAACTTTAATCTGATGAACTGTGTTAAATTGCTTAAAACACATTGTAATTTCATATTCAGTGTAATGATGTGCAATGAGGCGGAAGGAAAGCTTTTTAATCTAGCCTTAATGGAATAACTGACGAAAGTTTTTTTTTTGTTGTTAATCTTAGCTCAATTAACATATTTTAAACTCCAGCTTTTCTCACTACTTTTTAAACAGCTTCTTAAAAATTCGTCTGTAGTTTTAATGACACGAAAAAAATTCACGCTAATGAAAGAAGGTATCTTATATCCAGACGTCTAAAAGAAGAATTCTTGCAAAAATATTTCATTACCGTTCTTGCGATTAAATTGTAGTTCAGTTTGTTAAAAAGTTTTACCTTGGCTCATTATATACATTATTAATTACTCCTAACATGTCAGATATCTGAGTAACGTCTTTTTAATTTTGAACGTTAAGTTTTTTTTAGCTCAAACTAAACGCTCAAAGGAACATATTAAGAATTATTCTACGATCCTTCTTAGAAACGACGTTTAAAAATTACAATACTATCATTGTTTAAATTTAAGTAGACTTTCACTCTGTTAAAAAAACAAGTACTTAAGCATAAATATTTACTACCAATTCCTTAATTTTCTTGCTATCTATTTTAGATGAACGACGAGCTTGTGCCCTTAAGAGTTATTTAAAATATGATGCTGTGGGAGCTATTCTCATCATCCACAACTACTGTTGGCACTGAATTTAATGGTGTAGTCTGATTATATACTGTCTTCAACTCGTAATCTAAACAAAAACTTGCACTGGAAGCTAAAAAGCTGATCGCACTCACGATAAATTTCACAATAACAAAACACCGCACTTTTTACCTTCTGTTTTGATTAGTTCAAGGCCGCCTCCCATTCAAGACGTATTTTTGATCTTGCTTATCTGGAATTCAGGAAAGATTTCCTCATCCAGATTCATAGAGCATATGAATATCATACTTTTCACATTTACTATTTATCTTAATGAACAACCTGTAGGCATGCGTGAAAGTTTAATTCAATCAAGTAAGAGTTTAATTTTCAATATTTTTAACAGTTTTAGCTTGCAGAAAATTTTTCATTGAATATAAATTTTTTAGAAGTGATGATTTATTTATATGTTTATTTAGATCTTAATAATTAAGCATTTATACTAGACTGCAACGTTTCCTGATCCTATGACTACATTAATAAATAAAGGGGTTCCCAGCGCGGTGTCTGAATTTTGAGTTAAATGAAGAATACCTATACAATGTATAAAGGAGCGTCTTTTCTTACGAGGGTCTCGTAGCGTCTTTTATCACGGTTTGCGCACCGAAACTCCTCCTAGCAAGCTTTCTGTTTACGCAGTTTCTGCTTCCGCGTAGTGACGTCATAGGGTCAGGAAACGTTGCTGTCGAGTATAGTAAACATTTTTTTGTACCCAAGGTCAAGAGAACTTAAAAAGTAGTAGGTATTTATTTTCTGTATTTAATTGGATATATTTCCTATTTTCTGTCAATTATTACTTAGTCTCCACACATTCAAAGCCTTTATTATTTAGTTCCGGAATTTATTTGGGTATGGATAAAAGAAACACTAAAGAAAAGCTCGAAGGAACAACTTGTAATTAATGTTTTTATCTAAGATAATTTTAAAGCAGTTTTCAACCTTGTCAATCTCATTTTTTTTTCAAATTCGAGACTAATATAAATCAAGATCAAACAGAAGAGAGAGGGAGAGCATGCAAGCTCAAAAGTACTAGACTGACACAGAAGACAGAAGATAAAGTTTCAATGTATTTCTTGTCCTCTTGTTGTAAAGAGTATCCATTCTTTCATCACTACCATGCGAATCAGCTTCAAGAAGTTGTACACATCAGTTCCATTTACAAATAATATTCCACAGTTATGATGGTCATGACCAACTCCTCTTTCCCATCAAGGTCACAATTAACAACAACTCGCAACTTATCACCACACGAACAGCCTCCAAATTACTACACAACACACAACTCATTACCATCGCCCAATTATTTATATCCCCATCTGCCAGCTCCACAACTGCACGATCAACCCAAATATCGCCCGATTTTCTCCCCATCATCCCATCCGAGTTTCACTTGCACCCGCAAGCTCGCCGCACAAGAAGTGTTCGAAACGGCGGCATTGACCGACACTACACCGTCTTCCCCTTTCGTTGGTTGACGACATTGATCTAGTTATAAGAGAAGAAGAGGTGCCGCAGACCCGATTTCCTGCTTTCGTTCTTTTCTCTCTTACTATGGTTCTTCCGATTTTTTTTTCTTCTCTTGAAGCAGACCCAATGACCTTTATATTTATGCATCTGGTTTTTCTGGCAGGGAATGAGAGGTAAATGATCTGCCTGTTCTTTTGTCGAGTGGAATCCCCAGGAAAGGATGATTAAGGGTTCCGGTTCATTCGATTTCTGGGGAAAAGAGACTGATTCGGGAATAGATGGATAACTGTAAGGTTAGGGTTATTATTAATTGGTGTATTATTTTTTATTCTGTATTACTGCACAATAATTCATTTAATATTTATTTCTCTTTTGATATCTTTGAGTTTAAATAACTCTACAAGGATACCAAATGGGAAAATAGCCAAATGAGATAAAAAAAAAACTTTTATTTTTTTATATTTTTGACTACCCATTACCCATTCTTAAAATAATTGCAAAAATGCATTTTGATAAATTCAGGCGCGGATCCAGCACGGCTCCACGTGGGGACACTTTTCCAGACCATCACCTTTACTATTTGAGAAAAATGTCAAAATGTTTCGGATTTTCTGAAAAGTATCGTTCAAGATCCACTTTTGGTATCGTATGGGGGTCAAAAAATTTTTAAATTTGACCTATAAAAGTAGGGGTTTAACTCATTTTTAGTAGTTTTTGGGAATTTTCTTCGTACTTATAAGTGTTTTTTTTTGGGTCCAAGGGAGACACTGTCCAGAGTGGATTCGCCACTGCATAAATATATTTTTTCCATTTTCCGCTGAACCGGCTTGTTTCACAGATCCTTTTCTGGGCTGTCAGTCCGTTTTGGTGGAAAAATGTATGTCAATTTCTTTAACTATAGGTCTATAGGTATTTTATTTTCATGGCATAAATTTATTTTTGTTTTATTTTTAAACTTCGGAACCATCCCACAAGGCTTCGTAGCAGGGTGGCAATATTTCGGCATTTTCCAACTCCAAAAAACCTAAATCAAGAAGACTAAAGAGAATAACTTAAACACATGCTCAAAAGATATACAAGAAATGAATAGTGACTAATTACGTGCATGATATTAAAATTTAAGCAACTTTTGATAAACTCTTCAAACGAATGCATCTTTAGAGGTTTGAAAAAATCCCTTATCATTAATTCTATTTTCAAAAACCGAAAACGCAGGGGTTTTCAGAAAAATATAGGGTTTTGAATCATCGCCATTTTCTTTCATTCAAAGAGAAGAATATGATGGATACGTGTACAAAAAAATGTCTCCACTGGGCTCTGAAAAGAGAGGCTGTGACGCAATACAGGCAGCCTGTTAGATCTTAGCGTGATTTACGCTACATGTGATGCCAAGGCAGAGGGACGAGAAAGAAAAAACCTACAATACAATGGAGAGAAGTCCTGTGAAAAGAGTCCCGAAAGAAAAAAAATGGTTTGGCACGATGCCTGGACTACTGAAGCGTAATAATTTTGCTCCGTTCTTTTTTTATATACTATTCCATTTCATCCTTTTTAAAGTGAATTTTCTCCGGAAAATCCGAGTTACTGGGTTTATCTTTCGACTGTGATCAGCTTTTCGGAATTGCGCTATTCTCGGGCTTAATTTTTTTTATTTGCTGCTGGCTGATGCAACGGTATAATAGATCTGTCTCTCGCGTATCCTGTAACAGAAATTGATTATTTTTTTTTTGCATGATCGGAAAATCGATTTTACCTTGTGGTGGTGGGGAGGAAATGTTCCGTTATTTATTCCGGAGGGATAGAATGTAATGTTTCCTGAAAATTCGAGAATCTTGTTTCTGTTTTTTTTTTTAAAGAAAAAGTTACTTTGTACTGTTTTTCCGTTCTGTTTGGAATGCTATTTTGAGACTGGAGAGAAATTCTGGGAGGTAGAAGACGGATGTGTGTCAATTTTTCTTGCTGAAGTCGCAAACGATGTCTTCGTTGAAAGACACAAATAAGGACTCTCTCCCCTCTTTCTTGTCTTGTCCGTATCTTGTATTTGAGCACAGTAGATCCGTCGCTCGTTAGAGCAGAAGCCGGAATTAGAAACTGCACAACTCGCATTTTGAATATAAGAGAGAACTCTCAACATTGAAAAATAAATATCACTAAATTCCATAATATTCCTAGCTTTATGAAAAACTTAAGGATAGTTTTTTTTTATTTTTGGAGTAATGGCAAAAATCTTATTTACTTATCAATGAAATTCATGTCATGAGATCTAAGAGTGGAAATATTTGGTCCGGTCCGGGATCAAATTGCCCTAAAAATAGCTTAAGGGGGTACAGAGACCCTCCATTGATAATGGAGTTCGACACATATTCGGAACGGTAGAAGAAACTTTCCTTTGAGAGTCATTTAGCAAAACGTATTCCTGTTACTTGTAAAGGATATGATATTCCTGAACTCCATATGTGATTTTAAGAGCGTGGAATATCTTTAAGTTTGATTTTTAGACGATATTAAGTGACTCCTTCTCAATCTTCATTTTAGGCGGACTGGGGACCCAGAAAATTGCGTTACAGGAACTAAGATTTGTGTCCTTATTCCCTCAATACTAAATTATCCTTAATTTTTGTACACTAGTGTATTTTTAAAGTGTTAAGAGATTTGGAAACGATTTCCCTAATTTTTTTATTTGTTTCAAATTAAATAACATAATATATATGGTAGAGTTAAAAGGACATTAAATTGGAAACCAATGGGCAATATAGACCTCGAGGAAGACCCAAAATGAGATGGTTAGACGATGTTTTTAAAGATCTTAGAACAATGAAAATAACCAACTGGGAGAAAAAGGCGTGTAATAGAGTTGCCTGGAATAAAATAGTACAGCAGGCCAAGGCCAATCAAGGGCTGTAGGGTGACCAATGAAGAAAATATATGGTTGACGTTCATTTGATCGAAAATTAAATAACTTTTCCCTGAGTGCTCCATTTGCATGGGGGTGATACATTTAAAAGTCACTCGAATCTCTCTTCATAAATGCATCTCAATCGATTAATCCACTCTTAAAACTATCCCCTCAGAAACATTAACCACTATTTAAAACTCCGGTAATACTTCTCAATATCATCCTAATCTCCCTTCAAACATAAAAAAATGCATTTTCATTTCATTTGACATTCCCAAGAATCCTTAAAAAGCCATTAAGACTTGTAATCACCCCGTAGAAACATATACAACCCCCATCATCCTCTTACCTCAAACCTTTAATCTTCGTGACATGCTTTTCCCGAAGCAGTGCGAGTAAAGTTCAGAATCACTAATCCCCATTGGGCTCGTGTTTGCGACTTTCTCATTCGAGAGAGCATTTTGTAAGCGTGCTCGTCTGAGGGTTTGTCGAGGGGATTTATTCGATCCAATAATGTCACCGGAGTTCGAAATCTGAAGGCAATTATTCAGGGATTGAAAGGAGGTACATTGATCGGATATTGTTGTCCAATTGTAATTGTGGTTTGTGGTTATTCGTGTTCTTTGGAGTTTTCGGATGAGTTTGTTTGTGGGTTTTTTTTTACTACAAATTTTTTTTTTAACTGAAGCACAGCTTTATTAAATTTTTGCAACCTTTAGGTATTCAGTGACTTATTGTAGAGCAGTGGTCGCAAAACATTTGTATTACTATGTGATCTAACCAAAAAAACTGCTCGCGAGCTACTTCTAGCTTGCGCTCGACGGTTTGACAGCCACTGCTGTAGGGAATAAACTTGAAAGAATAAAAGGATATTTAAAAACATGAATGGATAACCATTAAAAATCTAATATCTAACTTTAAATCAAACAAATAAAATCCCATCAGGTTGCATGTTAGACATTGGGAAGCCGGGTCGGTCTTTCTCTCTCTCCCCTTTGGCCTTTTATAGCAAATGTGGGTGTGGTAGGATAGGTCCTTATATTATAGCATACACTGTAAAAACAATCCCGTAAAATCTACGGTTTTAAACTGGCAGCAGGGTTGGTTGTGGATAACCGTAAAAATTTCATAGAAAATCCATAAGAATAACGATGTTTTACCTTGTAATTCCTAAAACATAGATTATAATGGTAAAACACCGTCGTTTTTACGGATTTACTTTGTAATTTTTAAGGTTTTGCACAACCAACCCAGCTGCCAGTTAAAAACCGTAAATTTTACGGGAATTTTTTACAGTGTATGAAAATTATAATAATAATTATAAACTAAGTTTTACAAAAGTTACCATGCGATGGCAAAAACTTTGGAAGAACATGCATTATTTTTCCAACTCTTTCATTTTTCCTATACGTGGTGTTCATAAAATGTTTCAATTTCTACGTTTCACAACAAGTGTGACAACTTGAACAATATATATCCCACTCAATCCCAAACAAACACGACACGTATCGAAACCCTATCTGCAACAGCGTGACCATCCTCTCTTGAATAGGTCATCACACAGAGAACCCCAGTGTTCCACCCTCACTTATCGCACACTGCACCCAAATGTCCATCGAAATCGGAACTCGAATGAGACATCTAATGCGTCGCCAAAAATCAAGAGAAAGAGAAAAAGCCTTCTATATATCCGAAAGGGTCCCACTTAACGCCATTGAGGTTTATGGCTCCAAGCGGGGGAGGCTCCTTCATAAATTCTGGACGGGACCGTAAAGAGGCACGCTTTTTACGAGGTAACGCATTCGTTTCGCAAACAAGGCCTTGTTTTCTGTTAGGCTGGTCCGCTTTAGGACATCGTAATGCGATTTTAGAGTCTGCCTCTTTTCGTTCAGGTCCCTCTTGAGAGGATCTCGGATGTACGTTTTTGGGGATGGATGTATGTATGGGAGGGTACTTGAAAGAGTCATTGGTGATGAGAGGATTTTGAGACAATGGGTTTCTCTGTGTTGGACTGAATGGAGGTTAGGCCTCCATAACTTTAAACACGTTGCAGGCCAATTATTATAAATAAATTTGCCAAAAGGGAAAAATCTATCTCATTATGGAAACTCTTTTAACATCATTTTCAAAAGATATATTATTACAGTCGACTCCGCTTATTGTGATTACATTTGTTCAAGAATATCCGATTGATTATGATAGTAATAAACCGTTTTAGACTAAAAAGTGTCAAACAGTGTTTCTCGAGTGTTTGCATTAAAATCTCGACTGTGTAGTCCAGATTGGTCCTCAGATTGAAATACTATTTGAAATGATTTTCAATGTATTTTGGAACTTAAACATTCTTTTAGAGAATATAAGAATGGATCATTTAACATTACTAAAGTAATGACTACCCATATTGTATGTTTATGTATTAAAAAAATCGGCCTATAAACGAGAAAATAGGAGGTTCTTAGAGGATTCCACCAATTTTGATAGCATTAAACGATATTTCGATCACGTAAAACGATACATTTTGCGTTAATTTAAAAAGAAGTGATCGGGACCGGTCAGTTTCGATAACATTAACCGTGATCACATTAAGCGGAGTCGACTGTACTATGATATGAATTTATCCTATTTTTAAAATTAGTCAAGGCTTACAAAATATAATGGCTGGTGGTGATGTGATACTGGTCTGCTTAAAGGTATCCAGCTCAGCAGTACTCGTAAAGTTACGATACAATGGATATACTCGTATATTTCTCTCACAAATGGAGAAAGATGGTGCAAATCGTCTTTGTTTGAGAAAACCTATGGTTTACACCTTGAAAATTACATGAAAAAATTCTTGTAAGGTTTTATTAGGAAAGTAATTGAAAAGGTTCTCTGTAAAATTACTGTTCTTATATTTCGGCGGGCAGTAGAAATATGTGTGCCCAACTTGAACGCAAGGCTCATTAGAAAACATTGATATATTATTAATGGTGAACTTATTTTATTATGATAAATAATAATAATAGTAAAGTAAAATGATACTCTGTTGATTAGCACTAGGGCATATTTTAATTTTTATTTTTCACAATTTAGGTTTCAGTTAAACGGAATTTCTGATACCCCATCAAACACTTCGTATAATGATGATACTTTTTTAATTCTGAAACTTCTTTTACAATACATTTTCCCTTTTTTTATAATTTGTACAGTTTATAAAAGAAAGATACAAACCCCATTCCTGTTTTACTTAGCTTCAGGGTGCAAGGGGTAAGGCGATATTGGCTTAAGGCAAGGTTAATATACACTACTTGAGATGTACAATATCCTGAAAGTAAATCTTATGTATAAATCTAACACGCATTGATAATACACTGTTGCAGATGCTTGGAATATGAAAAACTCCTCCAAAGAACTAAAACTATCTACCATTTTCGACATACTAAGAAATGTTCCTCCTTATGTATTCCACATGGTGATACATGAATCACTAGGAGGGGCAGCAAGAATGAATTTAATATAAAAACTGGATTTGGACCTCTGGTCTCCATACAATGGACCTTTCTGTCAAACATGAAGGAATGTCTCATACAGAAATCCTTTTGGCTACCGCTTCAACATTCTTGCGGCTGTTCCAGGAAAAAAAAACTCAAAAGGATTTCGCCTGTCAGAACTTAGTGGACATAGGAAGTTGATGAGAATATAGCGTGTTGGATTTTCTTATATTTGGTGTTAGGCTGTGCATAGATGCTCTGTAACAAATGCATTCAATGTAGGGAATAAGGGTATAGTAAAAGTTTCTATATAAAGAAGGAATTGAACTACTATATATATTTTTGATTTTTTTTTCTCTCATGTTAGTGACGAAAGTTTGGTTTAAATATTGAACTTAAACACCTTTGATTTATGTTCCAACTACTAAGGGAAGGTTATGTTCCACTAACGTGTATTTCATGAGACTAATTTTGTTCTTTGACTTGCGTACAGATAAAAAAAACTGTTTAAAAATTCGAAGTCAAAATGTTAATGTACTAAACTTCACTGCATCTTCAACTGTTTTTATATTCAATACCTTATATATTCTTCATCAAGGGTTCCTAAAAGTACTATGAATGGTCTTCATCAAAAAAATTTTCATCCACTTTAGCCTGTATGTATGTGGCTTGTTGCCGCCTAATAGAGAAATCCCAGACCCCCGTCCAAAGAGTAAGGGCGACTTTTGTCACGGTAACAAAGACAAAAACAAAGTTGCTAAGGCTGTTGTTAGGGGCGGGACATATAAGCATCCAATAGAAGCATTCGCACATGACATCACTGGAGGATAAAAACAACGTTGCTAAGGCCGTTGTTAGGTAAAGTCATGTGATTGAAAATGCTCTATTGTTTTCTAATGATATTTTTGATACTAGTAATCCTGGTCGCCGTGACTTTAGTCACTCGTGCGCGCCCAGCCTAAAGCTATTGAAGGTTTGGTTTCCATCAGTTCCATCGACTGGTAAAAACTTTTGTGAGGATACGGTATTACATTCTATCCAAATTATCTGCCCTTTTAAAGTATTTCTTAACACCAATTCAAAACTAACAGTGTTTTTTATTCGGTGGTTCATATCTTCTACACTGATTTCTATTCTACATGCTTTCGTTCGGCGGCGGGAAAAGTAAAAACAAAACATTGAATTTACAGTTAATAATTTCATTCACAGATAATATTCCACACCTTTTAAATCCATTAATGTTTGATTATAATATTACTCGGAATTTTTTACGAAAACCATTAGGAATCTTGTAATTTATTGTATTGCGTTCTTCTTCATCAGATACTAGTATTTAATTTAAAGGTCATTTATTGAACAGGATTCCAAGCGATTTTCTCCCCAACACTGTCAGAATTTCTTTATTTCTTAAAATATTTTTATTTATAAGTATTGTTTCCACAACTTCAATGCATGATTTTCATGCCAGGTTGACAGAATCAACATGCATTGGAACATACTAACTTGACAGCAACGTTTCTTGAACCCAGTACGTCACAAATGCGGAAGGAGAAATCGGTAAACACGAAGCCTGTTGGGCTGTTGGGTTGATAGGAGGAGTTTCGGTACGCAAATCGTGATTGAAAAGCACTATACATACATGAGTTTAACAAAATAATCATATTTTTAAATTGACGTTCTTCATTTCACTCAAAATTCAGGCACCACGATGGGAACTACTTTGCTTGTTAGTGGACGTCGTAGGGTCAACTTAAGTTGCTGCCTAGTCTAGTATATATGAAATTGGTTCTTTGACTTCATCACTCAAATCTGCATGTCATTCATTCTCTAGTTCTTCAATCTCCCTCCAAATCTCGGTCATGAAGTGACTTCACTTCACAGCTATTACTTACGCTCGAGAAACACCATTCACGTGCGGAACAAAACGCTTAGCGCTCATTTGCCAGTGGAACATCACTTCTTGCACTGCTCGGGTGTCAAGGGCAATTTATGTGGGATGATGCCTTCAAAAAAACAGAAGAAAAAGACAAGAGCAAACTCGTGTCTGGCGGGTGTTCCTGTTATTGTTGGGCACAGAGCGTGAATTTTGACACCGACGAACAGGTCGACGCATGAGAAAGTGGGTTTAGATGTCTTGATAGGGATTAATAGCTTGATGGCAATGTGCTTGCTATTGATTTGTTTCCCTTTGATTGAAATCATTCCTTGATCTTTGGAAAACGCCACCATAATCCTTGGTTTTGTGTATTTTGACACTGGATTTTGATTGTAATCTGATTTAAGCCTTGGAAGTTTGATTGTATAATCTTCTTAGACTTCTTTTAGATGTGTCAGTTTCATACGTCTTTCAATTTTGGAAGAGGGATTTAAAAATATGAGTGTTTTGATACCTGGGTCTCCGAGACTAGGGCTTTCATCTGATGTTTTATTCTGTATTATTTGCAAAAGAAAAAAATCGAAACTAATTTCTTAGTATTTTGCACCTTGCAATCATTCTTGGGTATTTTTGGTGTTTGGATATTTTTGACAATGTTTTGTCTTACTTAATTTATTTTGAGGAATTGAAATTATGTCTACTCTTATAAAGTCTCACGATACTCTGTGTTGTAAAGGTTACTGAAAAAGATATATATATATTTAAAGTTCTTCATGTTAAATCCTTTTTTAAAAGTAAATCTCATCAGTGTCTAGGCTTTGTTTGTACGAGCTGTTACTAACAAGTGACGAAATGTTATTGAGAAGAATGTTATAAAAGTAGGAGAAATTTGTAATATAAATATGCATCTATGACTGTACATACCTTTATATTGCTGTCTGTACTTATTATTCGCAGAATTCAAACTAACGAATGATTAAGGAATAAGCTCTAAGATCACTCTAAGCTCATTCTATCACTATAAATGCTTACTTTGTAGGTTCATCTTTAGAAAGAGGACTTTTTTTCCAAGGCCATTAATTATACGTAGAACCCCTATCTTTTTTCATGTTCTAAAACATTAAAATAATAATAATTGAAACAAATCTCCATTTTCTTCTTACTAAGGGAAAATGGGACATTTATTATGATATGTCTTAAAAATGTCGTTGTTAAATTGTTTTTAAGCTAAAAATCACACGGTGTTTTGATATTTAGGATATAAAGTTAAAAGGTCTTGATATATTTCAAAACCATTTCATTCCTTTCCTTACATCCTAATTTCTGAGTAGAAAATTAGAAATAACACCTCCAGATACGCAGTTTAAAAATAGTATATGGTCCATATAAAAACTGAAGAAGTATCTGTTGAGGTATGAACTTTATAAAAGTGAATTGTCAGAAAAATACAATATGCCTAACATTTCTATGCACATATCCAATTCGAGTGCTTCAATCCTGAAATCTTAGGGTACATCCTTTGGTTTTGAAGGTTCAAAAATATTCACCTCACAAGTTTTTGCAGTTACATCTCACTAGTGTAAATTTATGCGCATCTTCTTGATGCCTTTCCACATATTCACTTGAAATATTGTAATTTCCCCTTCGTCATTTATTCTGCGAGAGCCACATCTGGAACAAGGATAGATTTATCCGTAAGATACATTTTTTTTTTTTAAAAGTTGAAGAGCACATATCGAGTTTTGAAGGAAGATATAGTATATCCATCCACGTTGAGATCTGTTTTCTGTTTAATAAATCGGCATTCCCTTCTATAGATATTCGGCCGACTAAGCAACTTACTTAAAATGTTCCTCTCGGGGGATCTCTGTACCGGCCAAACAGATTTATTCTATCAAAGAGGAGCTGCTTTTTTGCGAGTAAGAAAAACCTAAAATTTCGCGAAGGAAAAGTTCCAGTCCGAACTTTTGGGATGAATTTGGGAAAGTTACAGCCTATAATATGAAAGAAGTAATATTCGTGCCTGGTGGATATCTTTGGACTTTATAAGGGAAACTTATTTGAGAGGTTTTATAGAAATATTGCTTCAATGAATAAGATTTCGATGCATGCTGTGTTATAAGAATTACATTTTTTATCTAAAGCTTGCTATCTTTATCCATGTCAACCGTAAGTATGATTGATAAGGCATACCTTTAAAAATAGAAATGCTATTTTTTTTTGCTCAAGGGTGTTCAAAATATTGAAGTCAGTAATCAATGAAGACCATAAAAAATAAAATATGGGTTTAAAATGTACTTAGTGAGTGTATCAGGTATTTTATGTCATAGGAAGTTCAAATATGTAGAAAAGCACTAAATTTTTTTACATATTCGATAAAAGCTATTTGATATTTAACATTATTCTATACCTAAGTATCAATTTCAAATTGTATAACATCACTAGTTATCTTGTAAAATGTGAATCAAAAGTCGCCAAAAATATACCTCAATCACCTTTGATTAAATCATGTTATACTTATCATGTATAAAAATTTTCTTCAATAACTCGTTTTTAAAAAAAGTTTTTTTTTTGTTTTATAATTCAAATGACTAAGTGACACAAAGATGCATTTGAATGATAGCTATTTTGTGTTAGGAGTTATAACAAATTACTACATGTCTGCGTGTAGGAAGCAATTTAAAATGTGTTGTGTAAAGTGTAGTCTATCATAAAGTCTGAGTTACTCTGATGAGGAATTTTTCTTTCAGAAAACGTTTTACTTATTTCATGATTTATCTTTCAGGTAGTCATTTAGAGTGGGATTCTGGGGATAAAAATCCGCACTCATTTACCAGCTTGCGGGTAAGTAAATGCATTCAAAAGTTCTTTTTTATTATTAAATTTATACGCATAATTATTAATTGATGAAAAATTTGGGCTGCTATACGAATGACTGTAGTCTTAGTCTACCAAACATATTTAAAGTTGTTTTTGTCACGGCATCTTGTGTTATTCATATTGTGTTTATTTACTAACATTTTTAGGAGGCTGACTATTAATTTTCTTTGTGTGAAAGAAATTCTCTTAAAACTACACTGCAAACCCTCACAACACATTTAAGAACACTTTTTTGTCCTCAAACTAACAACACTTCAGTTAATGTGGTTAACTGAACACCTTAACACTTTATTAGGAATGTTTTGATAGTGTTCTGAATCTGTTTGAAAAGTGTTGCTATACAGAAAAAATAGTGTTGTATTGTAAAATTTAACTATTAATTATTGTTATTAACTATTAGTTATTGTAAATTAACACTATCACAACACAATGAAGTACTATAAAGTATAAAGTGCTATAGCTAACATCACAAACTTTTAAGTGTTGTTAATTTGAAGTAAAGCAGTCGTCTTAAATGTGTGTTGTGAGCGTTTGCTGTGTAAATTACATTTGACAAAAATGCAATTATTATTTACTCTTTCTACTATACTAGACTTTACTTGACCCTGGAGAAACAAAACAAAAAAAGTAGTTCCCAGCGCGGTGTCTGAATTTTGAGTGAAATTAAGAACTTCAATTGAGAAATATGATTAGTTTGTTAAACCCATGTATATATAGCGTCTTTTTATCACGATTTGCGAACCGAAACTTCTCCTAGCAACCCAACAGGCTTTCTGTTTACTCAGTTTTTCCTTCCACGTAGTGACGTAATAGGGTCAAGAAAAACATTGCAGTCTATAGTAGTATAATGTAATTTGGACTGATACCCTTACTCCAAACCTAAGTATCGAACTGAAAACTTCAAAATATACAATCGCAGAGTCCTCATTCCTTCACTCCAAGCGTGAAGAACTGTTTTTTTTATTATTGCCGATCCGATCGATGCGTGATCGATACATTGATCACGTGGTAATGCGTTCGAAAATTGGAGGGAGAGCGATGGGGCATGAGGGAAGGGTGTCTGAGGGGTGCGAATTATTGATGCGACTGAGCGTTAATTTTGCAGGTAATTTGACGGAATGGAAGCCCGTTGTTGTACTAGAGAGCCTGTTCGACGTTTTGTGTAAGTGGTGGTGTGCAGTGCATTCATTGATCACGAGGGGGTTGATTCGATCATAGAAGCTTGATTCGGTGGAAATTTATAGAGAGGAGAAATTGCAGAGGTTTGAGATGGAGGGTTAAAGTTTTTTTGTGATTGGTTGTGAAATTACTTAGAAATGAAATATGTGCTCCATTAGTTAATGCCGTCTGATGAGTATGATATCGTTGGAGGTATTGCGGAGATGGGGGTTAAACCCTTGTACCTCATGCAGCTGCGTAAGTGAATTATAGATGGAGTATTTATTTATATGCTAGAGAAAAAATATTTCGCAAAATTCTTCAAACTTATTTATGCCGTTATTGGTTGAGGAGGGATTTTTGACTGGAGGGTTTTTAATGAAATTAAATTGTATGAACCTAATGAAAGTACGTTAAACTAGACTAATAATGCAGTATAAAAACTGTCACATAGGTTTTTAATGGATTTTCATGTTAAGGAGTGAAAGTTAATAAGAGGAACAGTTAGATAGGCAGAGAAGGAAAGAGGGATTGAGGAAGGGAGAATTTTTATGACGCTTGAGATGAGACGTTTATGGATAAAAACAGAGGAGAGACAGAGAAACAAAGGCACGGATATAGAAAGAGTTAAAGAGACAGAGGTGACAGAAAGAACTCAGAGATAAAGAGAGAGAATGAATGAATGATAGGCGAGTGAGAAGATGGAGAGAACAACAAATGAAAATACGGAAAGGGGAAAAGGGATATAGAGAAGAGAATATAACGATTGTTTAATAAGGGTAAAATGAGAGAGGGACTGAAAAATTCCGAAGTTTTGCTTCTGAGTGGACCGCCCTAACCTTAACAATGGAAAACATATTTTTTTTACTGTGTTTCCCAATGGACTTTTTGGGAACATTTCCATTGATCAAACAAAACACGAACAAGGTCAAGTAAATTCCCTAATTTCCCTAGTGTTGACGAGATCCCTTCTGTAATTGAAGAAAAATCTCCCTTTTTTAGGCACACTTCTCATCCCCCAACTCTGCACTCCCTAACCGAATCATCAAAGATATCATTCCCCCCCCCCGTCACTTACATCCCCCACAGAAATTGATACAAAGTGCCGGGGACAATCGCTTTCAATTTTATAAACGAATCGAAAAAGGGGGTGACAGTTTATCTCGATCTCTCTCTGCCCCCTTCGACCTTCGGGGCAGAAGAGCAGTCTCCTGGGGGTAGAGTTACCGGAAATTTCCTGTAATCTTCTCTGGAGACAGAAAGAAAATACCTTCATGCATTATTCTGCGTCTTTCGAGGTTTCTGCTTTCTCTTTTCGGTCGGATCGATGGGAGAGAAAAATCGTGCTTGATTAAATGCGAGGAGATGATCAGTCTCGTTCATTGGAAAAGCTAATAAAGAGGATTTTTTTTTCTTACAAGCCCCTGTAGTTGATGGAGTTCGTTTGTGTGTGTTTCTGATTATTTGTCGATGGGAGGGGTGAATATTTATGTTTTACCTGTTATCGGTTTGGGGCCATTCATTAATTAGTACGTAAAGGATGATTTTGGCAATTTTTGACCCCTCTACCCCCATGTAAGGGTACGTAAGATTTTTCAAACCCCTCCCTCCAAGTTTTTCTGGGATTATTCAATAGTAATTTGATTAGAATAACTGGAATTTGTTTGCATTAACTTGGAAAATCTTATGTAAGAATGGGTTTGACTCCCTCTCCCCACCCCGCAAGTAAGGGTATGTAGAGATTTTTCCAACCCCCTCTCCCCTCGGGACCCTTACGTAATTAATGAATGGCCCCTTAAGAGTTTTGGTTGTTATAATCACATGGATCATACAGACTAAATGTTACACGGTCTGGTGAGGTTGTATGACTATTTTCTGCTGAGAGGATCAATAATAGTTTTACCAAACTACAGTTAAATTATTTTAAAAATTAAGTGCAAATAAATGTTCTGAAATCTCATCTTTTAAACGGTGTCGCGTTAGTTTCGCCGACTCTGAAATTTCCTATCCCCTGGTTTCTGTTTAATGTTTGCTTTTAGGAATTTGTGTTGTGTAAGGCCAACGTGTCGTGGGGGTAGGAAATTTCTGAGTTGGCGAAACGACCGTAGCACCTTTTAAACGAGCATATTATTACGTTCTTTACTGGCAATTAAATTGAACTCTGGATTCTGGAACTCTGATTAATTGAATTCTGGCAACTATTTTGAAACACCACGTATAATATCCCCGACATTAGCGTCCGTGTGCAAACGTCCAATGCCGCTTTCCCACTTCCCCATCCAACCAATTTTTTCACAGTTTTATTCTACTATTATATTTACAATTCTCCACATTAATTTTTTATTTTAGTCTAGATGTTGCATATCTTCACTGTTCAAAACTTATCCTTTTTTTCCAAAATAACCGTAGAGTAATACTATACAGTGTTACTTTAGCGCACTTCCCCATATTTCGACTTTCTAACTAAACACCAAGAATCTCCTCAGAGATGGAAAAAACACACAATAAACATCCCAAACGTCATCAAAAGAGCCGCCAATTACCTTCCGTTACTCATCATCTACCTGGACTCGACAGGTCAAGCTTTTTTGACGAAACCTCCGCTGGCTATAGGCTGCTGACCTACCTACATCGCTGTTTCAACCCGAGGGGTCAGACAAGGTAGGTCAGCACTCTCTTTTTCGACGAGGGGGTTTCGCTTGCCGATCTAAATATAATTTTACCTTCAGTGTTGACACTAGCTGCCATAACAACCCTAGGGCCTCTTTTTTGATGAGCTGCCTTGTTAAGGGATGACTGGGCTGAAGTATGGGCTCGTTATTTTTGTCCGTGAGTCACAAAGAGGACCGGGATAAGGGCTTTTTTGTTTAAGGATTTTAACCTGCTAATGGCTTTATGTATAAAAGTAGTTCTTATGTCTGGCCCTTTCCCTTTTTTCCTATGTTATTTCCTGTTTTACATTTTAAATCAGAAATGTTTAAATCCCTCCTAGTGTAAAGCATTTTACTTTTTACATGATGACTACAACTACAACATTATCATCCTGGAAAATATAATTTAAGAGATAATGACATATTAAAACCAACCCATTTCTTAAAAATTACACTTTTAAGAGGGAAAAGTTTAAAATTTTTTGCTGATTTGGAAAGAATACCAATGTTAGCTTAATTAATTTACCTGAAGAATTTTTAAACTACTTTTCACGAAATATATATTTTGTACATATTTAATTTCTACTTCAAATATATAAATTTACTCTCATTACCTCCTTTTTATCTCTTTTTTTCTCATCTGTTAACTCATACTTTTTTATTATCAAATCGGTTTCTTCAGTGGCGGATTTCCAAATGTGCCGCCTATAGGCTGAACCCAAAACTGCCGCCTATATGCTATATCTTACAAAACTTATTTACAAAAGAGAAAAAAGAAACTTTTTAATTTAAAATATGCACACGTGTATCTAGTTTTTTAACATCTTGGATCTCAGTGGCGTAAATAGAGATTTATTTCGGGAGGGGCCCAAATATTCTCTAAGAATATCAGGCCCAAAGCTAGATTTTTGCACCGGAAAGGAGACCTAAAATTATCTCTAAGCCCCTTTTATGTATATGTAATAGGTTTAATGTACCTTTTTAATGCATTTTTAGGTATGATTGCCATTTTGCTGAATTTAATGTGATTAATTTAGTTTAAAGTTCAAAAGGGGGGGGGGTCTGGGGGTTCTCCCCCAGAAAATTTTCTAAATTTGACCCTAAAAAACAGGGTTTTAATTCATTTTTGGAACCCTTTGTCCGAATTTTGGGGGATCTTGTAGTTTATATTTAATTGAGTACCCCACATATCCGTAATTTTTCCGTAGATATAGAAAGGTATCCGCAGGCCTGATGAGAGGGCCTCGGGGGACAGATCTGGCCCGCGGCCCGTAGTTCGGAGACCCCTGGTCTAAAGCATTGAATAATAGATTTGTTATTTTACTGAAGCAAACTACTCAAAACTTGTGGGTTGGGATTGTGCATATCTGAAAAAAGCGTTCTCCGTCTTTCCAGTGCTTGTGTTTCCTTTATCTTCTCTTTATGTTGAAAAAAAAATTCCGCCGTCAAAAATTTGCCGCCTACGAAAATTTGCCGCCGTAGGCTTCAGCCTAGCTAGCCTATTTAGAAATCCGCTACTGGGTTTCTTCCCTCTCAGCATCTCCATCATTTACATCATTTTAACACTCTCATGGTCTTCATTATTTTAATCCTTTTCAACCCGTTTATCGTATTTAGCCCTTTTACCCTCATAATCATCTGATCCTCACAACCATCTCATCATTTTAATCCTGCCATCCTCTCTCTTCCTCTTTATTTCATCTTCATCTCTGGCAGCCTTGTGATACTCTCCATCCCTTCCCATCTTTCTCCTCCTCTTTATCTCCTTCATTTTCATCTTCTCTCACTTCTATTCATCCTTTTCCTCTTTCTTCATCCTCTCTATTTCACTCATCTTCATCCTTTTCATATCTTTCTTTCTCATCCTCTTCATCTCTCTCAGCCTCTTCATCTCTCTCAGCCTCTTCATCTCTCTCAGCCTCTTCATCCCTCTTCCCCTTTTCATCTTCGTCACTCTCATTTCTCTCGTCCACTTCCTCTTTCTCATCCTCATTACCTATTTAATTAATAATACCTACCCACCAAATATTTTTGTGTAAGATAATTTTTCGTCTTACTTATTGTAGAATAATGATAACTGATTTAGTTTTCTTGGGGCCAGACTTTTATAAAACTTTTTTTTCAATCGTATCAATTAAGTCGTAGTGATCTTAAAAGTAAAGTGTAAAGCAATTATGCATTAAGGAGATATTGACTAATCTATAGATTGGTCATGATAGTAGTATAAGCACTCAACCCGGTAAAAATAACTGACGGTTCTCCTTTGCATGATGTTTTATTTATCACCACATTTTGCTCTTATTTTAAGGGGAAAAACTTAACATTATATTTAAATTTTCATTATTAAGGACACACACATGTTGGACCTCATTATTTTACTGTACCGCGGTAACTCAAAAGATGAACTTACTCTTTTAATCTCATACCTCTTTTCCTTGTGGATTTTAACCTACAAAAGAGATCTGTGTCTGCCAGCCAGGTTATTGCGAACCGTCCGCGTCGTGAGCATTCTTTCCTCTCCTTTATGAGTTATGACCAGAGAGCGCCGAAGAAACGTTAAACTGTTTGGTCAGTGAATTTAATTGTAGAACACACGCGTGTCTGAGGTATGTCGTCAGCCTGGCCTGTCCACCTAATTCCTTATGTCGAAGAAAGTAGGAAGGTTCAGACATCGGGCTCACTGTTGGGTAAATAAATTGCTTGTTAAGTATCTGGAATCCATGTCAATTCATTTTTGATTAGGTAAAATGAATGTTTGTCCTTTACCAACTTCCATTTGTTTATTGAAAACAATTAGACCGTAGGATTCTTAAAATCCGAACTAAAATACACCGTTATTTTTGTTAGAGTTGTATTTTTTTTTTTTTTGCTTCAACCCGTTGAGTTTTTTAAAGTTATGCGTCTCGAAAATAGGCGATTGATGTTTTTTTATGCACCTTGTTGTTAATATTTTAAACTTACGGTGACATTTCTGTCAGTTTATTTACTACCTGTACTGATGATGATTATTTGGTATTTGATTTTGTGATTAATCATTTTTATGTATAAAAAAACATTCAAAAGTCCCGTAAAAGTAGCTTAAAATCACTCTTTTAACATGCTAAAGTTCAAAAATTTATTTCTCAGGGGAAGACCCCCTTTACCTATGAATTAGATATCAATAATTTAAGTAATTTTTTAGATAAAAACAGGAAATTTTCAGGTGGGGATACCAAATTTCCTTTGGATGTATAGCAAAAGGGGTATATGCTCTGTGGGTATCACACAAAGGTTCAGTATATTAAGAATTAAGTGAAGAATTATTTATGAATCAAATTTTATAAAAGCTATATTCTATTTGCTATGTAAAGTAAAGTATTTTTATTACAAAACGTTGATACAAAGTTCTTTTAAATAGTATACACAAATTGAGGGGGAAATTTTGTAAGGGGCTGGTGGAAATTTTTCTTCTTGAAAAGGGGGCGGTGGTGCCGAAAAGTTAGGAAACCCCTGCCCTTAACAAATGCTTGGCTGGTATAAATGAAAGCAACTAACTCAATTTTCTGTCATTTCTCGTGGGTACAGTCATGGGCTCACTTGTCGTGTCGGGAACATCAAAAGCCAGCTATTAACCACAGCAGCAGTGTCGTCAATTTGGTCGGATTGCTCCCAATTTTACGAGGTTGCCCTCAGAGGGTTTTTGTGTCCTTTCGCTCTGTCGTAAATGGCAATGTGCAGACTGTCTATGGTTCCTCCTTCCCCATCAGATGGAGGAATCGATCGAGATAAGCTGAAGTGAAGGATCCAGTGCGATGTGTGGAGGCGCCTTCTTGGTTTGACGGTCTGGTGAAAAGTTTATGTGACTCTCCGATTGGGTTGAGTGTAACAGTTTTTAGCAGAAACGTTGTAAAATCACGTTTCGTGGTATCTCAATCCAATTTTTATCTCGTTGTCTGTCAAAGCTTTCCTTGGCGCAATCCTTGATAAAAAAAACAGCCTGCGTTCATTTTTTTTGTTGTTTTATCTGTTTTTGAATGTTTTTGGAGAGGAAAATAATTCTCCTGGTTCCTTTTTTTTAGTAAAAGAATTGATGAAGTTAATACATTATTGCTTGATTCAAACCATAATAGTTTATTAAATTTGTAAGTTTTACGATGAACGTAATCCGGGCTGATATTTTACTATTTAGTGTCTGAATCCCATTAAAATACATTGCTCTTAGATAATTAATTAGAATTTTGAGGAATAGGTTTTTTATTTGTAGTTCTTTAAATGTTTTTGGATCCCTGATTTGTAAATAGGTAAGAGTGTGCCGACCATGGTACAACGGGGTCATTCAAAGGATTTTATGTGACTAATTATAGTTGCATTATGCAATAGAAAATTTTCAATTTCTTCGATCGTCTTTTATAGAGGGCTTATAACCATTAATGTCTACTTTCAATTCTTCAAGAAAATTAATCATAATAACTCATCTGTATTATAATGTGGAAGTAGTCTCTCTCTGGATGTAACGAAACTTTATTTAGACTGTCAAAAAATAAAATATAAACGCATTTAATTGCTACTAAAAAAATATTTTTCTGAATTTTTCCTGCTCGCGTCTGGTATTTTTCTCATATTCATCCCACCGTCCAGTCAAAAAGTTAGGAGACTTTTGTAAGGAAAACCACATCACAAAATATCTACCTATTCATCTTCTTAGATTTTGAGTTGAGGAATTTAATTAATGCTTACAAAGAGCCGGTGCCCCTTCCATAATTAAATTAATAAAGTGAAAACCGGTAATCCGTTGAAGCAATTTATTTTATAAAAGCTTTGAGTTTTTAAAAAAAAGTTGTTTTCAATTAGTGAACATTAGTTTACGGTGCTCGAATTTTCAGTGGGGATGAAATATGCAAGGGGAAAATAACAACTAAACAGGGGGATTTTTTATAGCATTTTATTATTGTGTTTCGTTACATTCCTACTTTTTTTCACAATCTGTTAACTTAAATATTTATTAAATCAATGCTCGATGCATAGACCTAAAATATAATGACTTGTAACTGTGTGTTTTATTTTATTTATCTCAGAAACTCTTTAATTTTCATTCAATTCTTTAAGGAAAAATATCTTACTGGAATTCTTTTTTGGCTAAAAGACTTTTAACTCGCAATGCAACTTTCTATCTGCACTTAAAAAATTAATTTTTTTTTATCGGTGTTTTTTATGATATACCGATAACAAACCAACAACTAAACCCTGTGCTGTACTATATGACTTAAAGATGAGGAGAGGAGAGGGAGGAGGAGAGGAGAGGAGGGAGAGTCAAACAAAATTCTTTCTTTAACCTCGTGGATATTGGTAAACAATTAAAATTATTTTTTCTGTTGCCTCATTATAGTCTAGTATAGTAGATAGCGTAAATAACAGTTAAAAATGTTGTTATACTATACATCTGAATATAGAGTGTTTTCAGGTGACGTCACAACCGGTTATTTTCTTTTAACTGTGTACCTTCTGTAGGGCTTTTAACTGTTGCTAAGGCCGTTGTTTATCTGTTGCTAAGGCGGTTTTTTGAAATGGGATCACGTGATTGCAAATGCTCCAATAGAAGAATTCCACGGCTAGTCATTTTCTGTAACTGTTAACCTCTGTAGGGCAAAAAACTGTAACATCTTCTGTTGCTAAGGCCGTTGTTAGGTCCGTGTCATGTGATTGAAAATGCTCTTTAATTACGTCTTCTGTTTCTGCATAAAAATATAAAATGTTTGGGGCTTTCAGTTGCAATTTTTGAAGCTAATGATGTATTTATTTCGTTTCGTATAAACATAATTTGATCATTTGAAAATCATTGGGTTTAATTTATCGAAAGGGGAACAAAATATACAAAAAAACTTTTTTCACCACGAAAATTTTCTTGGAAAGTAAAATCATCTGTACAACTATATCATTCATTTGAAAGGTTAGTTAAAATGAATCCTTTAATATATAGGAAAAGAAGTACACGATGTCTGAAAGTTATTTGGAGAGAAGGTCCCTTAACATCCCAAATTTTATGTATTTAAACATTGGTACATTAGACCTGGCTAGAAGGTTAGTGAAAGGCAGGAAAAAGATATTAAAATTATGTAATAATAATAATATTTTTTCAATCGTATTTTGAAATAAGGTATGGTTTAGGAATTACATTAACTTGTAATGATAGCTTAGTTTGTTGTTACTCATGCAAAACCTTGATTTGGTGAAACCATTGTTTTAATGCCCGAGTTTGTCTGGAAGAATTCGAAATTCTAAAAGTGTCTTTTCTTTTGATGCAGAACAGCAATTCAGCATACAGTGTAACAGTTGGTGGAAAATCCCAAACCGCGAACCGAGTGAATTTGCAATTCATGGGGATTTCTCTCTTGCTACCATTCTTTTCTGCTGTGGTACTTTATTTTCTCCTAAACATGTTCCGTTTGTCTTTTTATGCGACATTATTTCTTTTACGGCCAAAAAAAAAAAAAGATTTACTCTGAACCTACGTTGTCAATTCATTATACTTTTGTGATGTATTCAAAAGGAACTTTCCTTAAAACTTGCGTATTTAAATGCTTTTATTGATAGTTTATCGTTATTATCATCATTGTTCTCATTTATATGTACCACATTCAAAATTTTCTTTTTAAGTTTCATCATGCAATGTGTTAATATACGATGGGTAAACTTGACGCTATTTCAAAAGACAGATATTTTGTAACCATTTAAATTCCCCCTTTAATAAACCGTTAGAAAATAATTTTTCATGTTGAGATCACCCATCTTTCCTTTTTTATTCCAAATATAATTATTCCAAGCTACTGAGATCACCCTTATGGGAAACTTTTGAAACGCGTTTTTCTTAAAACTACTTTTTGTTGAATTCACCCTTCTGATGCAGATAGTCTATAATGTATGACACTGTAAAATTATCATTTATGTACCGTACAGTTGGGGAAATAAAAAACGACTCAGTTGAGATTTCTGACGAACCACTTGGGTTAGGAAGACAAACAAGGTGTCATTTTCCATGTCATGAAGTATTCTTTAAATGAAAAAAATTTCGAGTCCTTAGGGGGTCGTCTTCATATTAAACGAAACACCAACTTTTGTTTTTCCTATAGGGACCCCCAATTATTATGCGATTTTCTGAAAGAGCATCTTCATAAACCCCCAAATACCAAGTTTCATTCAAATCGTGCGGTAAATAAAGCTTTTATGTTGTGGGGGTCGTCTCCAGAGTGAGAAGGGTTAATTTTCTGTAAACACTATTTCTTAAAAACGGTGGGATAGTAAGACTTTTACTCACCACTTTAATGTTTATTGAAAAGTTTATAAGTAATTTATTGAAATTTTATATCAAATTTAAGTTTTAATTTAAGTTATGGTGATTAAAATAAGGCGACTGTTTCCAAAAAAAAACCATTCGCCAGTATACATTTGGCAGCGGTATACGGTCCCTTAAAGAGTGGGAATTTAGTTTAATTTGGTTTTTTCCAAAACTATTAAATGAAATCGACTGAAATTTTGGTTTTCCTCATAAAATTACTACCAGAATCGATTACCATAAAAATATTAAAAGATTTTAAAATTTAATTTTTGGGTCAAAATTAGATGTTAATTATCTATCTATTAACCATTAAATATCGCTATAAAAGCATAATTATTTTGTTTGGGGACACAAATTTGATCTAAATTCAAAGTTTCATATTTTTACGCCGAAAACATTTTGACAAATTTCACATTGAATGGTTGACATTTTAAAAATGTATTATGCTTTTATTTGGATACTTTCATGGATGAAACTTGGTATTTGGGGGTTTATGGGGATGCTCTTTCAGAAAAACGCATAATAATTGGGGGTCCCCATAGGAAAAAATAAAGTTAGTGTACCGTTTAATATGAAGACGGCCCCCTAAGGACTCGAAATTTTTTCCATTTAAAGAATACTTCATGACATGAAAAATGACACCTTATTTGTCTTCCTAACCCAAGTGGTTCGTCAGAAATCTCAACTGAGTCGTTTTTTATTTCCCCAACTGTACATACAATTGCAACTGAATTTCTCCGTATCATATTTTAAAACTGGAAAATTTCACCCATAAAATCTAAAATTTTGGAGAATGGTTTTCTATCTTAACTCAAAATCATTCACTTATTTTTAATCACTTATTTTTGTGCTTAAATTCATCCCTATATTTGAAATTATGGTATGTAAATAGGCGTCCTTATATTCTTTCCGATATACATATTCAATCTATTAATTGACCCAAGAAGAACATTTGTTATACAAGTATCGAAAATATTTTGTCAAACACGAACTTATACCCGCATCTTAAGATAATTTTAAAATTGTTGTAAATAAAGTGGTTGAAGGAGATTCTTATCAAAAGAATTTTTAAAATGATTGTTGATATTTTATGCCGAACTAAATTTTCACCGAATATTTCGCTATCCGTCTAATAAAATATGATTTCTTCCAACTAATATGATAATATTTTTTATGGGGGCAATCTTGTTTTCTTCATATCTTTCTCTCTTGTCCACTTTTTCAAACTAAAGCAATATTTTTTTTTATCATCTGCTCATCTTCCGCTTCACGCAACATTCGAAGCTGAAAATAAGCGGCGATCTTAACGATGCGACCGGTAAAACAGTCGAAAATTTCCTATCGGTTTAGAATCTGGTCTTGCCATTGGTTCTTAGTGATATGACGTAGTAGTTACGTCATCATTCATTTGTAATTTATAGGGAAGTTTCGACCAGTCGCGTCGCTCAAATCGCTGCATGTAAACCCGCCTTAAGGAGGTAATTGGGGAAATTTTTCGTCTTTTTCTTCGTTTAGGAAATCTTATTATTTCTTAGTAAAGGAAAAAGAACACATTTTTGCTCTTTCTAATCTGGAATTAGAAGATCTTCTGTTTTCCAAGAACACTATATAAATCATTTGTGCTTTAATATCAGTTGATCCCATAAACTTTTATCTTATGTTGTTTCCTATACCGTAATGAAAATAATACCTACTGATAAAACTGGCTATCTTATCTGTTTCCTTCGGATATTGTCGAAAATGTAAACTTTCTTTGATAAGTGCTAGTCTACCGACATTGATTTCATTCATAAAGTGTTCAGGAAGACCGTAAATTTTGAGTTTATGGCTTTTGGTGAAACATTTTGTGTAAACTGTTATGCCTTTCATTAGCGTTACATTTTCACAACGTTTATACTCAAAACATTTTATCCCTTTAAATTTGATTACTAGGTATAGACTATTTTTAGAAAGATTTTGCATACGTAAAGAAATATCCTTACGTCTTCTATGAACTACTATATTTAGATAATGCAGTTATTTAGGACATGTTGAGTCTATTTGAACTATAGAATTAAGCAGAGTTTCAAGTACTTTTGCGCTTTTTTTTTTGTTCTAACGAATAAAAAATCGTATCTTATCCTCTTCTATTAGTATATTACCTCCTCAACCGTACACTTTATAAACAAGAGAGTAAAGTTAACCCCTAACTTGTAACCTCAGTAGAATTTTGACACTGTGGTCCAGAAATAGTTTAACCCTTCACATTTTAGATAATTTTAAGAAGCTGATGAGTTCATACTATGTTTCCCCCAAAAATATTCATTATTTTTTTTTTGTATCGTGGTCACTGTTTGGTTGGTTTCCTTTGGACTCGGTCAATGGCATGGTAGCGGGGATGTCTGGCCTTATTCCGACCCGTCACTGGACATGTTCACGAGATGTCATAATCTGATTGTCGTGTCGGTGAGTGAAATGAAAAACGGGCCTCATTCAGAGGTCAATGTCGAACCTCAGATCTTTTGTCACCCTTCGAACGAGCGACAATCGGACGATGGAGTGATTCGCAGTGAGTTTAAACCTGCGCGTGGTTCGCTCGATTGTGAAGCTCTTGCGAAATTTTTTCGGGTAAGTTCTTACTCACCGCATAATTATTTAGAAAACGTAATCATTATTTTGCCTCGTGGTGAATTGCGACTAACTTCCAACGAGTGAAAGAGCACTAGTTAAAAAAATTGCGTGATTCATATCCAAACATCAAAGTTTGGAAATTTTAGTGTTAGTGCCTAACTGAGCTTACTATGACTTCCAACTTTGGAATTTATGACTGATAGGAATTTCTTTTGCAGTTGTGTAATTGTAACGTGTAATCAGATAAATAACTGTTGTGGGTTTTGTGGCTCATGTCACAGGGCATGAAGCTCCAATCAAGAAATATGTACTATAATGAGAGAAACTTTAGAGACAGATTTTTAACGTGGAGGAAAATTTGTTTCAAATTGTTGTGTTTAAGTTCTTAACTTTAAAGGCACCTTTTGCTTAGTTTTTTTTATAGAATTACATTGTACTTAAAAACCTGTTACTCAAAAACCTGTTGTTAATGTTGTTGTTTTGCTCTTTTGATTTAATATGCATGTTTCAATCATTTAAATCAAAAATTGAAAATTTGAAGACCCACCGAGTATATGCGGAGTACGTGCTTAAATCTGTGGGTCCGAAAGTCCTGTGGTCCGTCATGGCGCAGTTTACCACGGGTCCAGGTGTCTGGAGACTATTTCCCTCCCCTTCAGAGACGTGGCAAAATTGTGGAGGTGGCGATAGATGGTGGCGACATCTATCATCCGAGGCTTAAGTCGGACTCCTGCCATTTCATGGGCCTCACTTCCTCAGGAGCCGCACCCCCTTTGCCTTAAATCCTATCCGCTTTGCGGATGGAGCTTGGATATTCCAAGTGGCATAAGACAACAACAACAACATTGAAATTTTTTAAAAGAAAATAATCGTAGTTTTTGTCTAAACTAAAATTCACCACACAACTTTGTATTTAGGGAACCGCACGCATTTAAAAAGACAAGAAGCTTATCTTGAAAGCGAAAATTTCCTGACTATGGCTTTGAAACCTTGCAAAAGCCTTTAATACAAAAACACCAAACGATATAGGTATCTGGTCTAATCCACTCGAATTGACGCACCCGAACAAGGAAGATCAGTTCGAACATGGCCACCCCCTTAACCACCACCTGCGCCCCTCACCTTTCTCTCATCAAGGTGAGCAAACCCCTCGAATTGCAGATGCTGACCAATTTCCATTAGTGGGAGCAGGTTAGGATGGATCTGTAATGCAATTGTAGGTGTCTGTGTTGATCGGATGGGTTTGTATCGATTTGATAGTCCCCATGGTCAAGGCTCTTTTGTGGAGTGTTTTCGGACAAAGTATATCTCGAATATTGAAAAAGGTTAAAGGATTTTTTTAGTGTGCTTTTTAAAAACAGTTATTTTAGTTTGGAGAAGTTATTGTACCGATAAATTAGCATAACTTTTTAGTTGTATATGAGATGTCGAACATTTTCTCTCTTTTAAATTTGTAGATTTGATATTTTCCTGAGCCAAGTCGTTAATTGCCTACACTATTGACTCGAATTTGTATAATTTATGAAGGAGATCATTTGTATCATCTCTTAAAGGATATAATTTACGCAAAGGAATCAATCAGGATATGATCTGATGCGCACGGAGTTACTTCGGGGGAAACACATTTAATTTTTATCACTGCCTCTAAACAATTAACTCTTTAATAAAATGTTAAACATTTCAACGGGAAGCCCAGTGGCGTAGTGGTAGTAAATCTCGCTGCCCACACCACAGGCCCGATTTCTATTCCCGGGTTGGGCAAGGCATCAGACTCAGCCTTTCATCCCTCCAGGGTCGATAGAATGAGGACGAAGTTAACTTGGGGAAACAAAGATTTTGCTTCACCTGACTGTGACTTTCAGTCACACGTTCTGTTACAGCTCTGGTCATGGCCTGACCCAGTAAGGCTGGTTATACTGGAGTTTGAAGATCTAACGACCTAGTATCCCCCCTCCCCCTTTTCAACCATAAATACTTTGAACAAATCTGAGATTATTTTCAGGATTGGTGAATAAGCAAATAGGCAATGAACCAATAAGACAAGCTCTTATTACCAAATACTAATAGTTTAGAAAACAATATTTTAATGATTATGCTTATATCCTTCGATACCCACTTTCTTTATTTTTCTCATGCTTACCCAACTCCACTCCTTCATCCCCTCTGAGAAGAAGAAAAAAGCTTTGAACATCCCGTTCTTAATTAAATCCTAATGCGATTTTCCTCAAAAAAAAAAACATAACTTCTCTGTCATACTTTGAAAGGAAAAAAAAAGAACTCCCATCATCCTTTCATCATCTATAAAAACATTTCCCACATCCTCTCAACCCACCTCACATCCCTCCCTCCCTTAAAGCATCCCATCATAATCACGACCAAGGGACCATCTCTTCTTCCCGAACCAACCTTCCCCAAAAATCATCCTTCCCATAATTCCCTTCCATCAGCTCGGAGCATCTCCTGTCCGCAGCTGTTGCTTATCCTTATTACTTCGCGCCGAAAAGGTACCCCAGAGGGGAGATAGGGCCCAACACCCATCCATTCACCGAGGGTATGGGACGTTCAATCAGGGCTTTCATACCCTCCGATGAAAGGAAGGTGGACTTGTAAAAAAGTGGAGGGAGAGGTTAATGGCTACCCTTTGGGCCCCCCGAGGAAATGTGGGAGTTTTTTAGGTGGTGATGACCTGTGCTAGGTAGTGTGAATGGAATTTTCTTTCAGGAAATTTTTCGGGGGATCATTCATTGTTCGTTGAAAGTAGTAGTAAAGAAGGTATTAAATAAAATAATCAAAAGATATAACATTTGGAAAAGGTTGGAGGTTGTCCAAATGTAATAAAAAATTTGGAAACTAATACTTTTTTTCAGCGGCGACACAATAAGCTTTGCATTCTACCAATAACTTCGAAAGGATTTAGAAATCTTTTGTTACTTTCGTTTGTGAAAGTCCCCCTTCCTAGTTCTGTGTGTGTTTCACATAATATTTTTAAAATTATTTTTTAATTTATATAAATATACATAAATAAATTCTTTAGATGCGTCGTCTAGGTTAGCATTTCATTTTAATAAAAATAAAAGATATTCACACTGGTTGAGTAATTAATTAACTTTGATCATTTTGAACTAATTTGTCTACATCCATGTTGTAAATAGAAGGATTTAGAATGGGTTTAAAATATTAAAAATCATAAATCTTTAACAGCTTCATTATTCTCAAAATATAAAAAAACTCAGCTAATGAAAGCAAGTGAAATTCTGTCATAGTATTATACTATCGGAAAAAATATCACTTCCATTCTCATTTTTAAGAAATATCCTAGATATTATACATTAGATAAAAGCATCACTTTATATAGTTCCATTGTGTCACGTCTCTTTTGCCTCAAAAACAAAAGTTTCTTCGAGACTTTGAGAGAAAAAAGATGGTATGAATTAAAAAGTGGGGTGGCTCTCTTGACTGACTGGATGACATTTGTCCTCTTAGCGATAAGTTAAAGAGGTTACTCCTGCTAACAGATAAATCCTCTGCGTCCATCAAAATTCTTTTTTTTTTAAGCTCTCCTCCGCTTCCTTCAAAGAGAAACCCCCTTAGTTGAAAAAGTTGACGCGAATCTTTTTTTCCTGTCCTCAACTTCGAACGCTTTTGCGAAATCAAAGAATTTTTTTGCGTGTTTATTCTTGGAAACTTCTTTTAAGAATCACTCAAGAAACTCTTTAGATGTCTGTTTTTGTTTCTGCTATTGATTTCACTTCCGAATATTTTTTTAATAATGGCTGCCGAGAGTGATATTTCTGATTCCATTAAGTGTTTCGTGCGTTTATTACCCAGAAAATGCTTTAAAGAGGGACACTTCACTTAAAAATGCTGTAGATATTTTGTAAAGGGCTTAAATGGAGCATAAATGACGCATTGTGAGGATGGAATTTTTGATTTAGCGGTTAGATATTAATGCTAAAAGGTTTCGTTACTATTGGGAATTTAAAGCAGCTTAAGAGGAATATATATTTTCCACTGAATTACTTCGTTCTTAAATGTATCCTTTTTGTGAGAGGCATCTAAGAAATAGAGTTGGACGATGAATACCAGTGGGCGAGGGCCTTTTTTAAACCCAAAAGGGACTTATTGGTACAAAATGCAGCTGTTTTTAAACATTTGGCTTCTAATGTAAAGAATATTGAATTTAAAAAAACTTTGGCAGATTCCTCGATCGTTATTTTTCCGTGAACTGTTTATATGCATTAAAAAGTGTTGGGTTTTACAAAGTTTTTGGAATAAATATAAGAGCTCCTTATTTGATATAAGTGAACTATTTAAAACTCTTTTCGATAGTTTGTCGCTAGATTTCAAAATTCAGAACAAGGCAATGCTTAGATGATAAAGAGACCAAGGTCTCATTTCTATTCTTATATCTCGTGGGTCAAAACAAGTCCCTATTCCTTTTTTGTTACCATAGAGAAAAACTAAACTGCAATTGAATAGTAGAATAAACGGAACCACGTATAATGTATTTGTTCATAACATCCATCAAAGTTTAAAAATTGTAATTTTAATGAAATTTCTATATTTTTGACGTGATTATACCAGATTTTAATAAAACTTTGAAAGATTACCTCTTCATTTATAAATAGGGAAGAAATAAAAACAGTTCAACATTTTCCGACCCTCAATCTTTAAAAATTTTAAAATCACATAAAATTGATTGGTCGGACCACATGTGGCTCGCGGGTCTGTTCTACCTGATACCCTAAAAAAAAATTCACCGCAGTAAAAAAATTCTTTGATACATTAGCTAATAACTCATTTTTTAGTAAAGTCTTGACACCTGTGACCCAGTCCTCCCTCACGAAAATACTGTATCACCCAGGTCATGCGAGGTAACCCAACGGTCCCACCATGTGTACCGAGGGGGGAGGATGAGGGACCTCCACGTGTTTTTTCTCACGTTTCTCTTGGGCGCGTCGAGAAAAGGGAGTGTTTCTTTCCCAGATGGAAGGGGGAGATTCGGGGCCGCAAAAACGTTCTTTTTTCGGGAGGGAGGGAGCTCCGTTCTCTTAAAACAATAAAATGCTGTGTGTGTTGTTCTGGTGGAAGAATTCTCTCTCTCTCGTTCCACAGGCGTGTGTGGAATTCTTTCGGGGTTAATGTTTTGCGCTGGAGCGGTTTTTGGGGTAAAAGCACGCTGTTTTTGTTCCGTGTAGGAGGAATGTTCTTATGTTGCCAGGGTATTTGATGTATTTGGAATGTGTGCATTGGTTAAAGGGAATATTACTTGTTGGATATCCCATAGAGAAAGTAAGTTCTGAATTTCTGTGAAATAAATAATTATTATCTCATTATTTAATTATAATCACATTTTATAAAATAACTGCCTGTCTTAACAAAACAATAAGAATAAAGATATAAATTTAACATTCTTTATAAAAAATTCTTGTTCTTTTTAAGGCTTTCTTAGATACTATAATCATTTTTCTAAACGTTTTAGTTATTTTTCAATTATCTAGTATTAATTTTAGCACGTTTTTAATTGAATATTTTAAGTGTAAAAATATTTATTAGAAATTAATTGAATTGAGAATTTTTTAATTGAAAAAAATTAGTGTAATAACTATACCTATATATAAAAATAGAGGTATATGTGAAAATTCTTAAGAGTTTTGTATTTCATTCGAAAAAATTCGATACTTAATTGATTCCTTTTACTGTCATGTCTTGTAATTGTTACGAGTGAAAACTAGCATTACCATTCCAATTACTTTAAATGGAATACATAAACGTTTCTGTTTTGGTTTCTTGTCATATTTCTGTTTTTGATTAAAAGATCTGTTAAACTGACAAAACGTACTGAAAATTGAAAAATTAATTTCGTTTTCAATTTCATAAAGCCTTTATTTTAAAAATAAATCCCTGTTATCATAAAAAAAGTTATAAAAAGTATTACAGTAAAACACCTCTTTCATATCTTTTAAATAACTACTAAAGCCCAAATATTTGCGCAATTTTTCGTAACCTAGATTTAAAAATAAAATGAAAAAATATCGGTCTTAAAATAATATAAAAGTTCTTTCCAAAAGTGAATGTTACACTATTAATCACTTTTAAATCTCTTTCAACTATTTTATTTTTTGTAGATGCTTTTGTGACTAACTTAATTCATATTCTCATAAATCAAAAAATAAATTCATGATTCTCATTCTAAACATATTTTACATCTTTATTCTAATTTTATTCCTTGTCCCAGTATTCGTATATTTGAGTTCTTCCATTGGATGTTTATCGTGTGCAAACAAAGGAATAACCTGAGGACACGAGAAGAAGTCAAGTTGTATTTTTATCAAATCTTTTTTCCAACACATTTTTCAAAAGATGGAATAATGATGACCCCATAGAGAAATAACATATTTTCTTTGGATTTGAGGTGTTTGTTTAGAGGCGAGTTCTATCGTAAAGGAATGAAAGATATTGAACTAAATTATTGGATAATTCAATTGCAAGTTGACATCTATAAGTGTTTTTTTTTCGATCAGGTACTGGAAAATATTTAAGAAATATATCTCCTTGTTAGCTCTCTCATTAAGAAATTATTGAAGCATAAAATTTCTCTACTATTTCTCAGCTAGTCTTGTTAGCTTGAATTGAAAATATGGAATCATTTCCATCCTCTTATACTTCGTATATTTTGCATTCAGGGAATTTTTGAGTTTAAGGATATTATAATACTCCAGAAATAAAATGAATATTGAATACTTATAATCTCTGAGGTTCGGTGTTTCTTGAATATACTATTTTAATATTTACAAACTTAAAATATTCCGTTTTGAAAGTTGTACAAGATCTTGCACGTTAATAAGATTTTACGTTTTGGGAAAAATATTTGAAGTGTTATTTCAATGATAGAAAATAAGCACTTACTGATTTTTTTTACCATTTCACATAACTTTATATTGTGTAATTTCATTGAATTTTTGTTAACGAGTAGCCTCTAAGCCGAGTGAGTATTAAAAGATATGTTTTACATCAGTATCTAATTTGAAAGTTTATTATCGATACTCTTAGCAAGAGTGCAGTCACATACCTTATAAGAGGCCGTTCTAATATTACTTAAGCATGTTTTTGGTCATTTTTGACCCCCATTCCCCCTTGTCAGCAAAGATAAGCAAAAAAATGTGTAAAATTTATTTTTGTTGAATTATGAAAGTATATATGCGAGAAACAAGAGATTTTCAGAAACGCAGTATATCACTCATATCTCTCCACCCCCCCCTTGACAAAAAAATTAAGCATTTAAATATTACTTACGTAATATTTAAACGGCCCCTAATGATGAAACTACGATATTTATTTTAATAACTCCACCCCTTCTAGAATGCTCTTAAAATTTATTAAGAAATATTTATAAGAAAAAAAATTATTATTATTATTATTATTAAGAATTAACTTGTTTCTTGGATATTA
This sequence comes from Tetragnatha montana, assembly GCA_963680715.1. Taxonomy (NCBI): domain Eukaryota; kingdom Metazoa; phylum Arthropoda; class Arachnida; order Araneae; family Tetragnathidae; genus Tetragnatha; species Tetragnatha montana. The sequence goes on from OY796685.1 coordinate 36,952,714, forward strand.
TTACTCGGTGAATTATTAGCGTTTCATCAGCTTCACAAGAATGTAACTGTCCCTAGATCTTCAGTATACAGACTAAGACATTTATATGATTCCCAGTAATGAGCAAACCCCTGTGTATATGATTCCCAGTGTATATGACCTGTGTATTTATATGATTCCCAGTAATATGTTCCCCAGTAATGAGCAAACCCCTGTGGATATGAGTGTGGGAGTCCGGATAACAGTGCTTCTCTCTGGAGGACAATGACCTCTTGAATGAGTAGATTGAGAATAAATACCTTATCGCTAGTTTCAAAATAAAAGTATTTCTTCTTCTAAATTAATAATATTTTTCTTGATTTCCTCGTTCGTTGATAATTACGATTGATTTGCATCCTATGATTATCTGGAGATTATTTTAAATGAATTAGTCATGTAGTGCTTAAAGCATTGTTTCTCAAATTATTTTAATCTAGGAGTACTTTTCAAGAGAGAAATTTGTCAGAGAAGGGAGCAAAACACAAAGTAATTATAAATTAACCTTGGACCAAATCTTTCTTTTTTCTCGTCTTTTTAATTCACTTACTTATTCTAACTCCCTATTTCTTCTCTCAACCATGTGAGGTTACATCTGCTTAGAAGATAAGTTTTGACACCTCTGTGTTATAATCATTTCCAACATCGTGTGTATTCAATTTAATAATAAGCCTAAAGATTTCTCCTTTCTCAAGAATTTTCGTTCCCATTTCCTCTGGATTCATCCCACCTCCTCCCATAAACAGGAGGAGAAAAAAAAACGATATCCTCCATCAAAAAGCACCATTCCTGATCTCCAAAAACATCCTATGTTGAACGATGAAGCCAGCTGCCTCCTCCCAACGCCCCGTGGATGGATATTGAACCTTACATACAACCATGCATACAACACGGGACACAGCTGTGCGTGTATTAGAGCCCCGGAAAAGCCGGATGATTTTACACCACCTGACGATCTGACAGTTCGAACGGAGGAAATAAGTTTTTCGGGATTTTCGTCATGTGGCGTGGGCTGGACCCTATCGAGCACTGACCTTCCCTTTGGCCTCTCTCTGTAGTATTGTGGAGCGAATTCTGGAATTGAATAGGGGTGGAAGGCCGTTTTGAAGAATGGATTCGAATTCTGTTCTTTTTGTTTGTTGTGAAAATCGTTTGCTATGAATTTTTATGGTTGGGTGTGCATGACAAAGTAAAAGTCGTAAATTTATTGAATATGATTTTATTTATTTTTCCGGGTTTTTGAAATTTTTAAAATTCGTTGGGGTGATTTAGCGTAGTTAAGATTGAAAATTTACGTTAACTATTATCGTTATTATTATTTTTTTGTTATTATTATTATTATTATTCTCTATCATACATGTAAAATCTTACACATAGAATACATATACGCACATTTGCTAACCATTCAAGGTAAGCTGACTAACCATGATAAAAACTTGAAACCTTTTATTAATTTATATTTCAACTATCTTCCATGGATAATATTTGGACTCGTTAACTAACACAACTCTGTAATGGTAATTTTATACTTTAGTAGTTAGGTTAAAAAGTTTTGTTGTAAAACCATAAAATAAGGAAGTAAATATTAATTGAGAACAAAATCACGCCAAGAAAAATATTTCAATTTTGAAACTTCTTTTATTCACTGGTTAAAAGCTAAAAATATGGCTAATGTATTTATCAACTTAAAATTTTAGAACCTAAAAATGCTCAACGCCGAACTTAATTAAAAGTCTCAAAGAAATATTTTATAAGTATTTCTACCTTAATCTTTATTAGTGTTTTCTGTTACATCCATTTTTTTTACTCATCGTTTTACCAAAGGTGTAACTTGAAGTCTTAATTTTTACCCATTTTAAACAAAAGCTGATGGGCAAGACAAATGCCTTAATTGCGAATATTTAATTAAGTAGTATTTCCCAGTTTGTAAAAGAAAGTTTGATTTTTAACATCATTTTGGATTTTTTAAAGGGATTTTTGGATTTGGAAGTTGCTAAAAGACAATAACTAAGACAATTTTAATTAAATAGATTCTGAGGTTCATTATATATTTATAAAAATAAAATCCTGCACTTAGTACCCCAACTCAAAAGTTGATTTTAAGAAAGAGGGTTTGCAAATTATAGAGATGCACTGTAACTAAAAAAGATTATCCACAATATTTGCAAAGATAATTTAGTTTTAGTTTTTTTGTAATGAAAACGTGTAGGATTTGGTAACTAGGAGAAGTTGAAATTGTAATTTGGAATGCTTAAATCATTGGATTTTACTCCCAAACTTTATATAAATTTATTGCGGTTATAAATATTAAACGCATTTAAATTTATCAAGATTCAATCTATCACAAATCTTTCAAGACTTAAGTCGAAAGTTTACTTGAGGTTTTAGCCGTTTAAAGAATTTTAATGAGATTGCAATTGAAATTAGTTGACTATTGTATTTTAGTGGAATTGGAATTCATTAAACTAGGATAGGACTTTGAGACAGGAAGAGTGAGGAAAATTATTTAAAGGGATGGAATTCAAAACCGTGCTGTTATACACAGTTTCATTACATTAAATCATTCTTGTATTTATTTGTAATTATATGCTCTCATTAATTCCTTTGTAATTCTAAAGTTATATTTAATTATGTTATTATCTTTAAACTGATTGATTTAAAATGCGAATTTACATATTACAACTGATTAGCATCACTTACCCGACACATTTTCATTTTGAAATTTATTTTCTCCGTTTATATTTTAATGGTTATCAAGGATATATCAACAATGAAGATAAATGATTTTTAATGTTTTATTCTAAAGATAAATTTTCTACACTAATTTAGTATTCTATTAATTTTAAAAACTGATTTTGAATAAGGGAGACTGTTGTACCTTCGGACAAAAATCATGTTTTAATTTTTCTAAAGAAGGCTGAATACTATCGATAAAATGTCGTTTGAGCAATTTTCAGACTTTTACCTTTTTTTTTTCAATCTCATCCCTGTATTTTAATGAAAATATCCTCGTCCTTAAAAGTCTATCAATGAAATGGAATGGCACAAAATTAAACTTTACATCAACCTAAATTACCGAGGGAAACGCAATCTACGCTAATAAGAAATTCCCAACCAGCAACCACTTCGAACGAACATTCCGAAAGCTTTGTTCGATTCCATTCCATTCTTGAGAGAGGAATGGTTTCGCAACGAGTAGTATACTAGAGATGAATATGCGAGTTTAGAAAGGTTGGTCGTTGAGAGAAATCGAGTAATGCTTTTAATTAACACAAGACTGCTTCAAGCAAGACGAAAGGTTCTGATTCAAAAGTGATGGATGTGGAGAGTGAATTCCTTCGAGAAAATGACGAAAATCTTGCTTTTGATTTTTCGTTCTTGAAATTCTTTTCTCCCTTGGAACTCATTTCTCCCCGCCTATGAATAAGTTCCATTATTGGGGTTCTCAGATTAAATGTTGGTATTGATAAATATTGCATTCAGCTTATTTTGAATATTTTAAATTGGGAAAATATGTAATTACGAATGGTCCATTAACCAGTTCATAAGGTCTAATCCGTACTGATCGAAAAGTTTATTTTAAATCAAGTTGTAAGCTCAAGGGGATGGGGTCTACAACTTGACTACTAACATTTTTTGGTTCAAATACTGAAAAGTTAAACAAACGATCAATTTTACTCAATTTATTACGCTAAACTTTTATCTTTCATTATTTCTCGTAATTTTGTTTGATAATACTTATTATTACATAAACATTTACTTTTTACATTATACTAGTAATTAATATATAATCAATGTTTGGTGGAAAGCTTGTTGTAACTTTCAGTCAACGGTTCCAATTGTTTAAAATCTAAGTATTAGAGTTGGTTCGACTATTAAATGGCCACATAATTTTTGGTATAATTTTTTTGTATAGCTACACTGATATTTATAATATAATGGCAACATTGACACTCTTAGGCATGGAATACTTAGACGCCACTTGGCATTATTAAATTGCTAAATATATCGTAACATTTAAATAAACTTAAGTGCCTCATACCTAAAAGTACTCCTTACTTATTATTGATGTCTTAAAATACTTTTGCATTACTTTCTTACGGCCGTATTCACCACTAATAACCTAAGGTTAACATGGAATCAAAACTTCTAATTGGTAGTTGAAAAAGGGAAACAAGTATTAAGCCAATAAGAGTTGTCGACAAAACTTGATTCCAGGTTCACCTTAGGTTAGGTAACTGGTGAATATACGGCCGTTAAAAGTACTAGACTGTTTTATTTTTCTGTTTTAAGAAATCAAACAAAATAGGAAGAAAGATCCATTTCGTGATTCCAATCATAACAATAAAACGAACCTCTATCCTATCTTCTCTATGCCATACCACCCTATAACTAGTGTTCGGCCACTAGTGGTCAAAAAATAGTTAACTACTAACTAGTCTGGGAAATTGCAGTTGTAACTAGTAGTTAACTATTTTTTCCTGGGACTAGTTGCAACTAGTAGTTAACTATTTCCCAAAATAGTTAACTAGTCTATTTAATTTCATAACCTACTTTTTTTGGCAAAAGTCTAATACATCTTTCTTATCTACGTCACAAAAACGTTTATACTTCGTGCAAAAATGGTCTTAATTTCTGGTTATGGTATTTGAGTACTCTACCTTTGATAACAATTTTAAATATCTTTTTAAATTTTAATTTTTTTTTTTTGAGTAGTTGAAAATTTGAAAGTAGTTTTAACTAGTAGTTGATTAAAAAAGTAGTTACACTAGTAGTTGAACTACTTCAAACTAAAAGTAGTTAAACTACTAGTTAACTACTAGTTGATCGGTAGTTAACTACTAGTTGCAACTAGTTCTAGTTAACTAGTGCCGAACACTACCTATAACATTTCAAAAAGAATTTAATGCCATATAAATATAACTCATCCTAACCTCCTTCCTCTTTTAACTCCTACCTGCACTAACCTACCATCACGTTCCCGATCCCCCTCAATCGTTCCATTTGGAAACATCCCCTCCGCAAGAAAGAAATCGCCCCCCAGAAACACGAAATCGCCTCTTCACCCATTTACCACAGTTCCAAAAAGCGTTACGCATGTCTGGTGGCGTATAAATTTCATTTTGCGGCCCCGGTCCACCACCACCTCCCAGAGAGAATTTTCGGACGTGCCCAATATGATGGATCACTCCCGGGGCCTCCCGAGATTTCACGGGACGTGCCGAAGCCCGTGGAAAGTGCTGTATTATGAATATGTGCTATTTCCGTGCCGCTGTGCGTTTATCCGCTCGTTTGTTTTCGAGCGCTAAGACGTTTTTATGACCCGCCGATTGGTGGTGCACTTTGCTGCGAGTTGGTCCCGGTTTGAGTAATAGTGCGTATATGGATGGCAATGGTGATAAAGAGGAGTTGAGTGGTGTGGTTTCTGGGGTTTATTTATGGTTTAATTTCCCTGATGGAGTTTTGGCGGTGCAGTCTTTTAAATCGTTTTTGAATATTTAAAACAGCGTTTTTGAAGAGGTATTACCATTGAGGACCGTTAGGTAAAATATGTACATAGAAGGGTTATCTTACCAGCAAGCTTTTTGTCATGTATTTTTATCAGTTAGAGAACGTCGATTGGGTGTATGAATCACCAATTTATTATTCAAACAAGATCCCTTAAGAACAAAAAGAAACTTAAGATGAAAATTTAAAATTTTCAAACACCCTCTTGGATAAAATGCTTGAGAGACTCCTGTAAAATGCTATTCTACCTTGCTTTGTGGTCCTCTAGTTATAGTTAATTATCCCAACTTGAAATGATTCAGAGTATTCTACTTTTGTTAATGATAAAGGGTTGTTTTCAATGCAATCAGTGACAATCTGTAGCTTCCCGAGTCCTTCTCCTAAATCCGCCATTTTGGTGATAGTTTCTTCTGCAGGATACCATCTAATCTCAGTCTTGAGTTCACAAGTATAAGAAACCTCTCCCCTACTGAAGGTCAACTGTAGACGTCCCAATCTGACATGCCCGTTAGCATTACATAAAGAACTGCGTAATAGCAGTCGTGAGGCTTTCCCCATAAGATACGAACGACATCGAATTTATTAGGACACGAGAGAAGATGTCGTGAGGAGGAAGTTCTCGAGAGTCCGTGTCGCCGATTCCTCCATCAACGCTAAATGGTCAAAAAAGACTCACGTGCCATTAAGTCATCAGACCTTTGCCGATGGTTGGTGCTTGGGATGATGACCCTTGGGAGAAGTTGGGTAACAGATTTTTATAACACACTCTCGGTTTATCTCTTTGGGAAATCTGTGTCCTTTTTCGTGACATCTTTGAAACTGTGCTGTTAATGACGATTGTGTGAAATCGAGCAGTGGGAGTTCTTTTTTTGGGTGGGATGTGTAGTGTTTTGGGGGAGTTAGAGCGTGATTTTTTGAGAAATTGGATCAAGTCCATAACATTTTATTTGCAGTGTAAAAAGAGTCTTTGACGTTAAAATAAAGTTATTTCTGAAGTAGTTTCATTAATAGGGGGTTGTAAATTGCTGTACTGTAACATTATCCTATTAAACTTCTTTATCTCATTTTTTGTTGAGCTGATTCTTAGGGGCCGTTCAAGGGGTTTGCTCTTTGCTTATTTTTCCTGACAAGGGGGGAGGGGGTATGAGTGATGCTTATGGTAAGATGTTACAAACACTGCATTTTCGAAAATAGCTAGGTTTTTGAGAAATAATTTCAAAATTCACCCAAAATAAATTTTGCAAAAAAAGTTGAACTAGGAAAAAGTTTCAAGCATACTTCACGAGGAAAATTTTAACAATAGGTCATGGGGCACAATGAATTTCTGTAATCTAGGCACTGCTAAACATTTTTTACAAAAACAAAGAGGGGGGGGTCGGGAATTTTTCTTACGTTATTATGAAGGGGAGTGCTGACAAGGGTGGAGGGGGGTCAAAAATTACACTAAAAACTTGCTCACGTAATATTTGAATGGCCCCTTATAGATGTAAATGATCTCTTTTTTTATACAAGACACCAGCACTAATGACTTAAAATATTTTAACAAATTTGGTATTGAAAAAAATTCTATGACTCCTAGATATAACATTTGAAGTTGAATGACCCCTCTCTAGTTGCAAATCATTACCATATCTATTTACCTAATAACATGCTTATATTCTTCCCAAACTGAAATTTCCCGCGAATTAATTTCATTGCTTTGGCATTGTATTTGTATTTGTATTGTAACTACAACGAAAATACTCTTTTCGCATATCTTTAATACTACATAGGCATAGTTGGATAAAACAAAAAACTCTCTGCGCACGAAAATTCCATCAAATATTATCTGCAAACTAATTAGTGCCCCTAGTCGTTTGAATTTTGACTTAAAACACAATGACAGTCTCATTGTTTACCTAAATACTGTAATAATGCTTCATAAGCAACAACAGCAAGAAAAAATCAATTTATTCACCAAAAATTTAAATTCTTTGAAAAGATTTTCTACAAAATTCTAAAACTAGCTGCGCTCGGCGTGCGCGTGTGCTTCTATATTATCCAAGTATGTAACATAGGCTCGTTTCGTAAATTGACAAAAATACAAGAAGATCAGAATCTCTTAAATAACACGAACTCCTTCTCCATGCATATCTTTCCACATTTATGGCTGGTAATCTTTGTCTCCTTACTTAGTCTCGGTTCAAGGCTCGCGTTCAACCACCAGGGACCTTTATCCCTTGGAATACACAATTGCCGTGCCTCGTTTAAGCAAAGGTGTGAGCGTTGAAGATGTATTCTTACTGATGGGTTATGAAAAATAATCTAATTATTTCTAATCTGTTTGCGAACAACGGAGAGAAGGTATTGTTGAGTGAAAGGGTTCATTTACCTCATAGATCGTTCAACACTTATAGTTTTCATTGAAAGTGAATCAAATAATTGATTTTAGAAAGGTTTTTTTTTTTTGCATTTTAATTGTGTAGTACTTGTTATATTTTTTGAAGTTATTATATGAAAGGGGAAAAATAGTTTCTTGTTAGATTTTTGTTATTCCCAATGTATCCTAATTTTTTTAAAGGTCTGTCTCTTTTCTGAAAAACTTATACTTTTGTTTATAAAAATTATTATCTTCATTTATTAAGTAAAATGCTTATTTATTCTTTAATCCTTTTTTAAATACTTTTTTCTGTTGTGTTACATTATTACTGAATCTCGAGAAGATAATTTTTTCTCATGCCTCCATTGACGCTCATTTGAAAAAGTTTTATATTCTCTTGTGAAAAAAGGTACCCTGTTTTATCCTCTTAAGGTGTATTTATATATTTTCTATTTCCTATCCGAGCTCTGTATAAATTCCAATTTGATATGCAGCTTCCGTACTTTATCATACTTTCAATATAGTACTCCCTTTCATCCTCAAAAAATAATTCCATTATTCGTTATTTATGCACAACCTTAATCCATATTTTCTCAGATCACTTCCACCCATGTCTCACCAGAAGTTTACTCTCATAAATCAAACATGAAAACCTCATATAAGTCTTCTCACCTTACCGAATAAATAAAAGCTTCCCGATTCCTTATCAAGTATTCCTAAACCAAGTCATCAATCTTGACAATCAGTTTCACCATACCCTGAAAGCATTTGTCTTCCTCCATTCTTATGAAGCACATCTATCTATCTTTCACACAAAAGCCCACTTACTCTTTTTTTTCGCGTCATCTTCAATGGTCCTCATTGCTCATTCGGAATAATATATGTTTCTAATCGATTAAGCCCGACTTGCTAATTCTTCCTCCAAAGAATCCCTGTGTTACGCCTAAATCAAATATGCTAATTCCCTGCGGTCCCCAGAGTGTTGCCATTCCGCGAGTGGGAATCCTTCTCTCTAATCAAGTCGGGCGCACTCACGCTGCCACCTGAACCGTGAAAATTGTCTGCGCTGTTCGTCGTTCACGGTTGACTACTGGGCGCGTGTCCTTTTGTGGATTATTCCCTCCCCCCCCCACCCCCGAAGAGTTAATTACGCCAAATCGAGCATTGCGCCCGCTCGCTATGGTTGATGTGAACACGGTGGCGCATTCCATTCTGTCCGCGGTCCGTGCGCATCCCGGTATCCCGGCATGACTCAAAAGAATGGTTATATTTTTCGGACAGTCCCAGGTGGGTTTTCGGCAGGGTTGGCCTATATATTTCACTTGATATACATCACGATATATATCATGATATTTATAGGCTGATATATATCATAATATTTATCCAAAAACAAAATCAACCAAAAAACCTCCCAAAATTAATTTTTTAGTACTTTGTTTGCATGTTAATTAAGTTATGAAAAAATTATTACAATTTAATGACCACAAAATTGTTAAATCGTGAAGTTAAAATATCTTATTTTATCAAATCTGATTAGATCTTAATAAGGTTAGCATAGAAAGTTGTGTATTTTAAAAGTAGTTTTGATATTTTTTCGTTGGCACATTGCATTTAAAAATGCCTGTACAGGTTTTATTTTCTTATCTCATTGTTTCTCTCTCTCTGATTAATTAAACAAATTATCAAAAATATTTTTTCCCATTTTGAAATGAATGCTACAATCATCATAAAAATTTAAAGACAAACTAATTGATATCTAAAAACATTTTTTTATACTTTGTTGACTTGTTAATTAAGTTATGTAAAAATCAATACAATTTAACAATTATAAAATTGTTAAATTATAAAGTTAAAATATCTTATTTTATCAAATCTGATTAGATCTTAACAATTTAACAAGTTAGTATAAGAATTAAGTTGTGTATTTTAAAAGTATTGATTTTTTTTCTTTGGCACATTGCATGTAAAAATGCCTGTACAGGTTTTTATTTTCTTATCTTATTGTCCCTCTGATTAATTAAAAAAGTTATCACAAATATTTTTATCTATTTTGTAATAAATGCTACAATCATCATAAAAAATTAAAGATAAACTAATTGATATCTAAAAACATTGATACTTTCTCATAATTATTAGTAAATATGCTCTGAACAATTAATAGTTAATTAAAAATGCTCTTTAAGTAGTAATACTTTGTTTAGACTAATTCACTTAAAAAACAGTATTTTTCTAGTTTAAATGCGAATATATCGGATATATATAAAAAAATATCCGATATTTTGATATTTATATAAATATCATGATATTTCCAACCCTGGTTTTTGGTGGTGCGTGGTCCTCAGGAATTCAGACACTTCTAATTCCATCAAATTTTTGTCATAATAATGCTGTATATTTGAATCGTCGGTATGAAAAAGGCAATAGGACCACAGGTGATGGTAATTTCATTGTATTAAATTTCTACTGGAAATTCAAGACCCTATTTAAAATACAGAACAATCATCGAAAAAAATATAAGTTTATTCAAAAATATTGTTCACAGCTGAAAAAGTTGATGGACTATGAAGTTTCAGCTGGAAAAAATCTTTTTACGACTTAATTCGACCATTAAATTATGTTTCTGCTTAGTTCACAGCACAAAAAGGAAAAATAGGTAGATTGAGACAAATAAAATTAAAAAGTATTATGAAACTGTGAGGCAGTTTAGTGAATATCAATGGGGTCCAACATTCACTGGATAAAAAAAAAGATAAAAACACTTTTTAATTAAAAAAAATGTTTTGGCTTAATTTACAGAAAGAGAAAGAAGAAGAAGAATATAAAGAATAAGAAAAGAAAGACCAATTAATTTAAATTTCAAATTAAATAAAAAAAATCAAATGAATTTATTTAATTTATTTAATTTTGCCAATTTCAAGGGGCTATATCTGCCTATAAGGGATAGTTATTTTCCCTTCTTCCTATTCATGTGTAGAGCGAAGTTAGGGGATTTTTTTAGCACAAAAAGTCATTTTGTCATTTAGATAAGTCATTAGTCAGTTAGTTTAAATCTATATGGCTTTTAAGCAAAACTATTTTTGATACCAATTAAACTTGAAAAGAACAATGTTAAAAGTATAAATTTTACCTCGGTTCTAAATTTATTCATAAATTAGGGTATTTTTATTTTCATATGTTTTCTTCCCCATTATGATAAAACATGATTATTTATAAAATTGAATGCTTGAAGTTTTACATTTATTTGCTTTTACCTAGTTTATTTGATAAGTGTATAGTGAAAAACACTATGATTGTGTTAGGGGGAAAAACAAGTAGTATTTCCATTTAAGCAATTATACAAACTTAAGTTGAACTCAATATTTATTAAATACTACATTTATTTATCATTTCAACTGCATGTTAAAATCAAAAAAATAATTACTTCTTAATTTTTTTATATTCCTCTAAACTAAACTGAAATAATATCTCCACGTATAATTTATGAACAAAAGAATTTATGACATTTAAAAAAGTGAAGGAATTAGTACAGATATTTGTGTAGTTTCTTTTTTATTGACAAAAAAAAATTTCTCTAACTAAATTAGAATCATAGTTCGGGTTAATTTTTAATGGACTTACTAATTACTACATTTTTCCTATATGTATGTGTTTTTGTTTCATAAACTTTAATAAAATGGATTGCGAGAAACACTACTACTTCTCATGCATATGAACTGTGAAAGAAAACCACACTTTATGGTCACATGGAGAAATCACATCTTGAATTCTAAATTCTGCACGCTTTCAACTTGTGATTTGCTTATCAAATACGTCTGTTCTACTTGCTGCGTTTCTTTGATGATGCGGTGTCTAGAGTCATTTATTGATTTCCCCGATGCCCATTAATCATCTTGTCCTGGATAAAAAAGAATATGGAGATTAACCGTGACTTAATGTGGTATACATAACATCGTGGTCAATATGGCCGAAGGTGCCAGGGTCAGGGGGAAATCGGCTTACAACATTCTCTTTTGATTAACAGCTTGTTAGAAGATGATCTCCGGAATTTATTTGTTTTGTAGGTTACGATAATCATGTATAGGTGTCATATTTATTGAATCTCAATTTTGTTCTGTGTAGTTATTAGGCTTTCTGAAAAATAGGTAGGTTTATAAAACTTGTGGTCAGAATAACACTATTGATATTGTTAACCATAAACTAAATAAACTTGATTTTTTTTTAAATTTCAACTCTTTCAGCCTAGAAAAATTTGGTCCTAGAGGTGATTTGATTTTAAATTAGTTGAACCGTGCGATCTTTTAGTTTGTATTTTCAATGCTTTTTAATGCACTTTCTATTTATTAAAGATTTTAGGATACTTTTTGCAATTCGGAAATATCCCCTCCTCTTATAAAGGTTAAAAAAAAGGTATTGAGCTAAATGCATATATTTTTATGCCCATTTGCATTCCTTACCTAAAAACTAATAATATTATTCGAAATGTTTTCTGTGGCTTGATTTAATTTTGTGGCTTAAACTTACACGTTTTTAGTCGGTTTTATTCAAAAGTTCGTTCATTTAATTAACGTCATTCCAGAAATTAAGTTTCGGGGAAAATTAACGGTGCCTAGTTTTCCAAAATTAATTTGATTGGATGCAACACAAGATGTCTAGTTACAATTAATTAATGAAGTTTTCTCAACAAAACCTTTTTTAGGGGTGAAGTGTTTTTCTCCTTGATTGATGCTTATCTTTTTAGTCAACCCTAACCCAATCAAGTTAACTTTTTAATATTAAACTAAACAACCCCAAAGAAATTTATTGGTGTTTAGTAAACTTCTTTTTAAATGAGTAGTCTTATCTCAAAACCAGAAACCTCTTTTGTGCCATCATAAAATAATCATCGTTTTTATGTAGATTGTTATAAAAATACAATTCGGAAGTAAAAAAAATGCCATCTTTACAAAGGTAAATAACTTGAAACAAATATCTCTGCTTGCAACTTGCAGTGTCATACCATAAACAGAATTAATGTTCTAAATGTTTCTAAAAACGGAGAAAATAGGAACAACTAAACGGTTTTCTTCCAGTTCGAAAGGTAGCTCCGCGAAAGAACGTCTGTGATTGCCTTAATTTGCATAAGTCATTTACTCGGAAACGCACTGCATTTTAAGTCATCGGCTGCTCATTTCAACCTTCATGCAAACCATTACACTACTTCCATTGTAGTTTGTATCACTGCTTCATTTCTTTTTTTTTACCTTTTACCCAATTTGTGAAATGAGATTCCTGACGGCAAAAATCGATTTTGGTTTATCTCTTTCTGTTCCGAATTTTTTTTTTTTTTTGGTTACTGTGTCAGGTATAGAAGCGGAAAATAATGCTTTCTTCGATTCAAATCTTAATTAAGAGTATTTATATTTCCCCCGCAGGAATTTTTCCTTTTTAAACAAAATGAAGCCTTTTGGTATCTTTTGATCTGATGTCACGTTTGGTTGAAACGATGTTGTTGTTGAGGTTTAATGAGGATTTAGTTTTATTTGTTTTGATGAATCTATTTTTATCAGAAACTGTTCTTTGTTGAATTGAGGCTATTGGTAAAAGTTTTACTGTTATAACTTTTTCTTCTAGTTGTCTTGGTTGTTTTCTTTTTAATATTCGCTTTTACGAATTAATATAAACTTTTCCCCTCGGAAAACTTCTTTTATTCCTTTGTTGAGAATTTAATCACCAATTGATTTGATTTTGAATTCAGTGTTGTAAAACCTTTTAAAAACAAATTCACAAGAAACTAAAACTGTTTTGCGAAACTGTGTTGAGATCACATTTAATACAACTGTTTTTTGTGTTAACCTGGCTGGTGCTGGTACTATGGAAATCGTTCATTAAAAATTATTTTCTTCTTATTAGCATTAATGTTTTTCAGGTTTATTTTTATCAATAAAAGTTTTTGTTACCATAAATAAAATTAATAGATTTGGTAAAATAGAGAAATACTATGCATTGTATTTTAATATGAATATTTAAAGAAATAAATCTATAATAATAAAAGAGCTTTACCACTCACTCACTCACTCACTCATCAACGCACATCAAAATCTACCGGGGCTAAGGACTCGAAACTTGGTAGGGTCAAAGACCTTACGGTGTATACGCGCACTAAGAAGGAATTTTTCGAAATATCTTTTTTCTGACCCACAGGGGGGTTTGGAGCGTTTTTGACGTTTTCGAGCCCAGCGGCGTCCCAAATGACCCCAGATCTTTGTTATTTCGCAGGAAGGTACTTAGCAACAATTTCTAGAAAGGCATTTTTCAGATTTTGGATATTCGAATTTTAAGAGGTCTGAATATTCCAAAAACCCGTTTTTGCTGAGCATAAACCAAGTTTTATATTTTCGAAGAAAACACTACCGAGAAATCGATATTACGAATTGAACTGTTGGTAATACCTTCTTGAGAGAATTTCAAAGAAAGTAATTTCTGGATTTTTCGATATTCCATTCTGGAGGGGGTGCACAGGGGTTTGAATATTCACTCCCGTTTTTAGTTTTTGGATCCTAGCACCCACATTATAAATGTGATTGTTATGAAATTTTAGCATGTTGTTCCTCACACAACCAGGAAGGTTAGCGAAAAAGAATTTACTGAAACAAAGCATTCCAAGGAGCCTTTTTTGTCCCTTTTCTAAATTCTTATGCTTAGCCTTCAATGTTAAATTTATTGGGGTTATTGCTCTTTCCAGGACACGCAAAACCTCTATTGTTGGAAATATTTATTTTGAAATGTTTTATAACAGGTGAATTTTTTAAAAAATATAATAAGGAAACAATTTTTAATGCTTAAATATTTTTTTTTATGATAACCAAAACCCGTTCCACTGAAAAATGTTATTCTTTTTCTATTTAATCAAATTTAAGTATTTCCAGCAAAGTTCAAATTAAACAATATTTTATCACAGGCATTTTCAGTGTCGATTCAAATGATGTTTACTTTTATTTCATGTTTGAAATTTCTTTCAATGAATGAGTTGGTGATAAATCAGCAAAGGGGGGTTCAGGGGGTCTCCCCCTGATTTAAAAAAAAAAATTATCATTATTAAAAAATGGTTATAAACACTAATTCTAAACCGGTTTTTTAAGATTTTGTTTAACATCTTAAAAAGTATAAAAGTATGTAGTATATACTTAATTGTTTTGTATTTTATAAAAATTTAGCGGGAAGAGGGGGAAATAAGTTTTATCTATAGACATTGCTGCTCAATAATATATCTTTATTGTGAAGCGAAGGCGGAGAAATTTGCCTCAAATATACATTTATACCAATTGCAGAAATGGATGGAGGGAGAAAAGGACAAAAGAGAAAAAAATAATGGGGTTCAGAAGGTCCCCTGACTTTTTTTCTATTTTGAAAAATTACTCTTTAAAAACGGGGATGGGGATTTCACACATTAAATCTAAACAGGTGTTATTTTTAAAGTGTTTTTTTACATCTTAACGAAGTGGTATGACATCAAAAAAGAATCCTAGCGGGAAGACTGTTGACTTTATTGCATCTAAACGATAATTCTTATTTATTTTAACACACAGTTTGGTAAGCCTTTTATCCCCCGAGCAACGGCGGGCATATCAGCTAGTAAGAAATAAAGTAATAAACAGTAAAATTATGAGACGAGTTTGAAGTTGTGGTTGTTTTTTGAAAAATTGTGTATACATCTGTTTGAAAAAAAAAACAGAACGTAATTTTTTACATATTATTTTTTATACGCAGAATTTTGTTTTCAACATACCTGCAACAAATTTAATATTAATTAATCATTATAGTAGTTAATCATTTTAGTTAGTCTAAAAGTTTCTTCTGGAGCACACATAAATTAATTTAGTATTTTATATTTTATCTTCTCTCATGAATTCCTCGCGTTTTCAAAGCCAAAATTCATGGCTGAAATACTTAATCATATAAAATAACACCCCTGAGCTATTTGTTGCGTTTCCCCTTAACTTAATTTCTGCCTAAACGTAGCAAGAGAATGTTTGAATGGGCATTGAAAAGATTAAATTATTAAATTCAACAATGCAACTTACAACGAACACAAACTTATGGAATCTAAAATAGTCTTAAGTAACTGTTGCCATTCAGTTTCGAGAGAAAACTAAGCGATTATAAAATGAGGAGCCAACGAGTGTCTCTAAGCTCATGGTGATGAATTTATAAGGACTTCCGTGAGAAGATGTTCGTTGCTGCGTCTCTCAAGCTTAAATCAGATTACCAAATTAATTTAT
This sequence comes from Tetragnatha montana, assembly GCA_963680715.1. Taxonomy (NCBI): domain Eukaryota; kingdom Metazoa; phylum Arthropoda; class Arachnida; order Araneae; family Tetragnathidae; genus Tetragnatha; species Tetragnatha montana. Next base: position 36,968,854 of record OY796685.1, read on the forward strand.
TCAAATGGAAACAGAAACGCGTACCATGCTTGTTGAGTCTACCGAGAATTATTTGCTTCATTTTTCGTGGTTGGGAATATTTCCGCTTGCTGATAATTTTTCCGTGGAATTTTTTTTATCACTTTGCTGTTTGAGAATATTTATTTATTTTTAGTATTATTGCTGATGATTTTAAAATTGTTTTTCGTAGCTATATTAATCACTTTTTTTTGTTTTCAGGTGAATTAAACTAATTCAACCCAAAAGCTGAAGTAGTTGACCACTTTTACCACATCTTGGATTCTACTCACGTATTTGGTAAGTTTGTAGTTGTACTCTTATATTATAATATTTCAATTTCACCAACTGATCATTAAAAATACTGTCTCCTCTCATATGAAGACTAAAACGATTGATGCAGTAGTACATTAAACGAACCCAAAATCATACACAATATTTATTTGATAAATTTTTACTTATCAAATTATTATTTATCTAAATACTTCAAAGTGACACAGCTATTACTGGCGAAAATATTTTGCATGTAAACATTCCATCGATTCTAAGCTCTATTTCATCGGTACTCTCAATCAAAGCATTTTTAGAACACTCTTTGAAGTATTTCTGTTCGTTGAGCCTCTATCTACTGTTTTCTTTCGTTGGCCATTGTTATCTTACTGCAACGCTGCCGTTCATCTGCGTAATTTATAAAACGGGCCGGTATTTTGTTTTCATATCGTCCGTCGTTCGGTGTTATCTTGTAGTAATCTCTGCTTCAAAGATTCCGTTTCTTTTGTGAACATTGAATGCAGCCATATCCTTTCTTATTGTATAATGTGGATCGAAAGGTCGAAAGTTTCTTATGTGTAGGTACGTAACATTCGTGCGTATAATACGTGTGCGATCCTCATATTGTTTTATAATAATTATATATGGGGTTCTCTTATTAAATACTAACCGTTAAAATTGTACATAAGCTTTGTTTTTATTGCAATTTTATTTTTCACCTCATGACCTATAATACTATTAAATACTTAGATGCTAACAAAGTTATTGGATTGTATATTCTTGCATTGGTTTCTGCTTTTATTTTTTTAGAACTTGTATTGTATAATAGGTTTATGAATGTTCAGATATCTTTAAATCTTCATTCTATCATTCTTCTAAATACTATTTTATTTATGTTTCTATTTAGAGAATTGGATTACATTACCTTCATATTAATGATATTTTTTATCAGCTCACTTAATAATTTTCTTTAATACATAAATTATTCCGGAATTTCCTAATGAATGACCTTTATATTAAAATCCATTATTATTAGAAATATTTACTATGTTTTTTAAGTTTGCAACCTATATGGTTAGGCAAAATTTCTAATTTTCTTAATAGAAAATGAAAAGATACTATTGTAAACATATTATGCATATTGTGGGGTATGGATACTTTCTAAAGCTTATGTATAATGTAGTATGGTTCATTATTTTTTTGTCTTATCGAAGAAGTACCCCAAGATGAAGTGTTTTACTATTTAAATAATTTCAGAATCAACTTAAAAATTACTACTTCTCTTTTCTAAATTACGAAACTGAATATATTACACCTTTTACATAAGAAAGCGTTTTAATATAATATTCCTTCGTCAACTTTAATATTTATTTCAATGAAGCATTGTAGAACACAATACATATTCAATAGCTCTTATCCAAATTAATACCGCAAATTACCTTGATCTGAATGTAATTTTTCTAAACTTAATTTAAAAGAAAACCACAACATTCTATTTTCCGAAATTCCCAATCTCATCCTTCTTTGACAAACGAGATATATGACCCGAAAATTCGATTTATCCCTCTCCCTAATTGAAACACATAACTCCCCCTCATCCAATCCAGATATAGCACTAACGAAATAATTAAGCCGGGTCTCCCACCCATCTCTCGCGGCGATCCCGTGCATTTACTCTCTGTGCCCCGCATAATCTCGTTATTTTCGTCGAAACCATCCCTAATGGACGCAGATTTGTTTTGCACTCTAATCGCAGCAGGCATTTGATTTTTTTTTTTTTGTTTTCCTACTTCTTCTTTTAATCTTCTCTTGGGAAACAGAATCCTGGAAGTCCCCAGCAGCTTAACTATCAGAGTTGAGGAGTCACGTCGGGGCCCTGGAGCCTTCGCGATACGGGAAGGAGTTCGTTCGACCGGTGGTCGAGGAGAATTCTGATTTTTTGGAGACGTACAAGGCTAGTTCCGAGGATGTTCCATTGATCTTTTCCCCCTCTTGGATTTAATTTGGAGGAAGAAATTGCGGGCACTTTTTTTTTATGAAACGTTGTGGATGGCTCAGAGACTTTAAACTAGTGGATTAGGTGTTCATTTGTGTTTAAACACTACTCTCTTTACACAAGTTTGAAATAGTTTCTCGTAAAATATACAACTTAGGGAACGTACCCATACTACGTGACCCATTTTTTCTATTTTTGACCCTTCTCCCCCCCTTGGTGACCACCCGTTGTATATGCCAAGACCCCCCCCCCTCCCTTACTAGTGTTCACGTAGTAATTCATATAAATTCGGTTTTCAATCATTTTTTGCAAACAGAAAGTGGAAAAAAAACTAATTTGACTTAATTTGTCTTTATTAATACAGCTCTTGCCGCGTGACGCCAAGAGTGCGTATATACTTATAGTAACAAGTGGAAAATATATTATCAAGAAGATAGAGTATATTGACTACGTGACGAAACCCTAAGCCCCCACCCTCCCCCCTGTGACCAAGCGTGGTATTTTGAAGATCTCCCGGGTCACGTAGTATGGGTACATTCCCTTATGGGGGCGTTCACGATTATGAGTACTAATGCAGGCGTCTTCCTTAATAAAAGCTTGAGGTAGTTAGGGATGTCCTCTTCCCAAAAATTTTAATATCTGTTACTGCTTTTTGGGTATTTTACGAGACCTTTTTACACAGAATTGTCTTCTTTCTTTCTTATTATCATTCGGTTTTGTACCAAATTTCAAGCTTATGAATTAACATTAAGCAAAGTTTTTTAACCTTTCGTAGCGAGTATTTTTGCGGTAAAAAGCCAAAATATTAAAAAAAAAAAAGCTTACCTATTCAAATTAGCATGGGATTTATTTATGATTCTTAGGATTTGCATTATACTGTGTGCTACAATATTTCTAGAGGACTAAACTTTTATGATAATCTACTATAAGATCTTTATAGCAGGTTGTCAAGGCTAACGTAAGAACTAAAGATAAGGATAATTATATTAAGATAATGGATTATTTATAGCAGAGTTATAAAGAATTGTTTATAGCATAAGTAGTGATATGTCGTCAATTGCTATTGAGCTTTTGAACTGTCCTTTTTACGTGGTATATGCTAAAGGTCTTGAATACACAATACAGCATAAGAAAAACATAAATACTTGTTAACTAAATACTTTTTAAGGGTTGCAGAGGGAGAGTGAAGATATTTGTTTACGTCTCATAAACTGGAAAAACTTTTCTACCTTTCCTAACGCAGCACTTATCTAATCAACAATCACTCTCGCACTGTTTCACAAAAACATAAAATGTAGTTATAATTACTCCTTAACTACCATCCATTAGACGTTATCCCCAAGACGTCCACAGCACACGAGAGAAAAAAAAACTCTTTAACCACTATTCTTTATCTCTTCTTAACCCAAACTATACCACTAAAACCACATTCATTAGCATCAGACGAGGAAAACAAAGCTTTCGCGAGTGCGATAAAGCCACTCGCTTATTACTCCGCTCTAACCACACAAATACACATCAAGGAGCAATACGTAAGCCGAAGGTGTTGACGCCTGCTTTGTTTTCCTACTCCTCAATTATCCTGATTTCTATTTTATGCAGTTTCTTGGTGAGGGAGAAGGGTTAGAGTGAGGATGGTGATGTAAGAGTTCCTCAAATAAGTTGTTGCGGTGGTTTTTGTGGGGGGGGATATATATGGAGAACATTAATACGGTGTACTAATAAACAATGTTAACAGGTTTCCTTTAACAAACCCATTACAGTTAGTTCCAAAACTATCAACCGGCTTTTTTATAGATACGAAAAGGTAGACTTACTATCGAAAAAGTAAGATAACTCAGACTAGTTAAAAATAGTTTATTTTAGTTTCAATTTGATTCATAGATTGTTTTTAGTATGCCAATTTGATGCACGGAAGTGAGTAAATGTATATATGTTATGGGAAAAGTGATTAATTGGGCATTATTAATAATGCCCGAAGTGGAGGCGGGCAAAGTGATAAATTTCATTCATAAATTCCACTGAGTTTATCACATTAATAATGCCCGGGTTTATCACATTGCCCGTAACATATACACAAATGTAGAAATGTAAAGTTGATTACCAGAAACAGATGAAGAGATGCATTTTTTTTTCCTGAAGAGAAATAATGCTTCAAATTTATTAATTATTTGGTTAAATTATATAAAGTTAGCATAAATTTCAGTTTATATACAAAGGCGAATTTTTAGTCACACATTTTACATGTATTTATTACTAGCAGTTATTTTTATATCCTATTATTTCAAAAGTTTTTATCATAAGTTATAACCTCATGTAACTTGGACTATGGTAAAGTTTGAGATAGAAATTTCTTTTAGCTTTTAGACTTTTTAAATACTAAGAGTAGGTAAGATATACACCCCTCAAAGGCTTGAAAGACTGTTAGTGTTAAATCAGTGATTTTAGAATTACTCTCTTAATTTAAACACTAACATTCTTTGAACTTCTTTCAATAAAACTCTGCAAAAAAAAATGAAAAGAAAAAACCAGTGAACATGGACGAGGAAGCTCCAGGTCTCTTCAACCTTAAATTACAAACTAACCCAGCTTCCTGTTTTAAGCACTCTAAAGGAGAACTGAAAAAAAAAATGAAAGCCGTTGTTTGGAATCACAACACCTTGAAACAGTGTGAAGGATTACGCCCGGTGTCTTACCGAATGCTCTTGACCTTCGGCTGACCACTGACCATGAAACCGAGTTCCACAGATCAGTAAAGAAGTACTACATGTGAGGTGTGACAGCGCCGTCAATCGGTTCCGGTGGATCATATTGAGAACCGGCGAAGTGCAGAAATTGGTTGGGAACCGGGTTGGTTGGGCAGGATCCGTTTTTCCGGTACAGGAACTCGGTCACTTGTGAAGGGATGCTCTATGCGATAATTAATTTATGTCTAAATAAGTTTCTTGGAATTGAATGTTGTGTTTTTATGGATTGCCGTTATAGTTGGGGGAATGTATTGTTATTTCGAGGTCGATTGACATTGCTGAAAAGATTGTTGGTATGCTTATCGACTTTATGGGTTTTCTATTATTTCTGTAAAAGTTCAATAAAACCTGCCTGACCAATGCAGCTTTGAGCATCTGAAAAATTATTGGTGCAGACATTGGGAGTACAGATTTTACTGGTAATAAATAGGTGAACCTTCTTATGTTTGATTATAGCAAAAACTTTAAGCTATCGTCAGATAAATCTTTAAGGTTTGCTAGTTAAAATTATTGTTGAAAATACAATGGCGCCAATTTATTTGTTCGGCTCAAATAATAAGAAATCGGGCGTTACTATCGGATTAATTTGAAGGTAAATTCCTAATATAGATAGGGAATGTGTTAAATCTAATTGCATAAATTTTTTCTTCTGAAACATTTATAGTATTTGGGTCAGTATTTGACCTGTGAAAATACCTTCAATTTCTCTGACTGTTGACTCTTTTACATCTCATGTTATGATGTATTTTTTAAAAGATAAATTTAAGATAAAAAAGCCAAGATAAATTTGGATAAGATGAAATTAATTTACTGAATACACTTAGAAAATGTGTGATGAAACGCACACAAACCTCTGTATACTCACAAACCACTTGTTAAAAACTGAAGTGGAGTGAACCATCCCAAAGTGTTCTTAGTTCCAAGGTCCAAGCTCACAAAGGTCCTCGTATAGATCTTCGCACATTCAATCACGCAAACATGAACTGTTAATTACCCCATTATAAAACATAAACCTTTCACGGCTAACCATTACTCTTATCGTCCAATAGTTAAAAACGCTCATTTGGTTCTTAATCTTTACTTTAACACTACGTGAAGTGCTAATGGTCTAGGCGTCACTTCAACTCTGGGTCAAAATCAATAATATACCTTTTAAAAAACCTTTATCATCAGCGATCAACACGCTGACCTATCGGCACATCTTTCAATCAGTCCCGAGTCCTCCAATTAAGAACGTGACTCGAAACGCGGAAGAAACTCTCTGATGATGATTCACCAATAATAAAGAAAAACCCGGGTCTCATAATTGCTGTGATTATTTATTTCAAAGCGTCTCTGATGGAGCTTCCAAAAAAAAAAGTTATAGCGTAGTCGTTTTCGTGACTGATATTGTGTGGCTACTGCCGTTTGCTGTGGGATCAGTAGAGTAATAATTAGCTGATGGGTTCGATTGTGTATTGTTTAAGCATCTTTGTTCGTGATGGTTTGTGTGGGTAACACGCGAAATTCGTGTTTCTCACCTCGTCGCGTTTGGGATGTAGTATGTTGTGTTCGTTCTCATAAATGACCTATTAGTGACAGTATTCCGATTTAATACGTTAGTGTGCCAAATGTTAGTATAAATGTATGCTCTCAATGTAGTTAGGACAAACCTGATAAAGACATATTAAGTTACAGGGTTGTTACGTTTAAAACACTTTGTTTAAAACACTTGTTTTAAACACGTTTAAAACAAAGCAAAAAAAAACATTGTTTAAAACACATGTACTTTTTTAGTAATTATTTTTTCTATGAGCGAACAGATGGCATTAGTATATAAAACTTAGTATTTACTTTCAACTGATTTTGATTTGATTGATTATATTGACATTTCTAATGTTAAAGCTGAAGTTGTTGACATAGTAACATATTTCCAAAACAATCATTTTACTTCGGCCAAGCTCCAAGAAACAGGTGCTAAAAAGCTCAAGATGCCATCTGATGTCAGGGGTAGCTTTGTTAATCCATTTTCAATTTTAAAAACTTAATTTAATTTTTTTAATGGTGTTTTTTTTTTTTTTAGAATTTCTGTGTCGAGGGTAAAAAAAACAAATAAAACGTTTTAAACAAAAAAAACACGTTTAAAACAAAAAAAACACGTTTTTTGTTTTTTTTAGAAAAAAACATGTTTTTTTCCAACCCTGTTAAGTTACTATGGAGCCGTTCAAATATTACGTAAGCCTGTTTTTGGTCCTTTTTGACCCTCCCCCTTGTCAGCAAAAATAAACAAACCGCAACCCCCCCCCTCATAATTACATAAGAAAACTGCCCGACCCCCCTTTGCTCTTTTTTCTATAAAATAAAAAAATTTTAAGTAAAATTTTTTTGGTTGTATTTTGAAATTACGTATGCAAGAAACAAGAGATTTTCGCAATTGCAGGTGTTTGTATTTACATCTTACGTAAGTATCACTCATACCCCCTTGTTTGAAAAAATAAGCAAACCCCCTCCCCCTTTTTAGGTGCTTACGTAATATTTGAATGGCCCCTATCGTGTGTAATGACTTCATGGTATTATAATAATGTAAGAATTAATAATAATAGATAATTTGTTGAAGTTAATTTATTATGTTTAATTTGGAAAACCATCCATCAACATTTTTATTCATTTGAACTATTTAAATAAACTAAAAAAAAACCTACTAAACATTGGCCATAACTTTATTAGAATTCCTTTTAGCGTTCTCCTAAAAATGACTTGAGTTGTTAAACTTCAGAAATATAAGTCGTGAAAATATTTGTGTGGAGATGAAAAGCAGAAATGAAAACAAATTAAAGCGCGGTCCTCACATTAAAAAAAATTCATTTCTATCATAAAACCCGAGATGGAAAAACATGGCTCGAAGCGAAAACGACATAATTGGGATGAGAAATCTTTTGATCCCGATGACACATTGAGAATACCATAACGACATGCATCACCAAGAACATAATTGTTCGGTTTGTCACCGTGAGAGTGTTTTCCAAGCCTTCTGGTTATGAGTGCGACTGCCCTAGACCTGTCATTTAATCGACGATTGCCGTCATGTAATTGGGTCGTGGTCCAAAAATTGTTTTCCTGTTTGCTGTTGTGTGTATTGATCACTAATTGATGTCAACGCTCCTATAGGATTACCATATCAAGTATTTCTTAACATATGTTGTTGCAATGTTATAGTGCTCCAAATGAAGAATGAAAAAGTTCAATGCTCGATTAACATTATTGTGATATTTATTGTGAATTTTCAACATCAATGCTGTTAAAACCCATCACAAAAAACGTGGGGTGGTTGATTAGTTCAGTGTCATTAGTATTTTTTTTCTGTTTCCTCATTTGAAAAAGCTTTTATATGAAGCAAAGTAAATCAATTTTCCATTTTAAACAACCGGGTTTTTTTAGTATTCAAAGAAATAAAGGTTCACCTATAAATGCAATTTCTTAGAAATCTATGCACATATGCAGCATACATGCTATTTTGGTTCAATTCCGTTAACGGTCCCGCTTAATATCGCCCAGCTATTTTAAACTACATATATAATCAAATATCGACAAATTTTTATGGTGTTTTTAACTGAACATTTTAAACAACCGTTTGAGTTTGAAATTATTAAGCAATAATTCTAATTTTTGGTGTCCAAAAAAGCTTGGCGGTATGTAGCGGGACCGTTAACGGAATTGGACCGCTATTTTAATTATTCAATACTAGCTTCTGTCGGTTAGAAGAAATACATACTATTTACCATCATTCTACAAATTATTATTTACATGAATGATTCAATAATAAGTTCGGCAGAGCACTTAAGAGCGGCACCACATAAGAATATTTTATCAAACCCTTATCTTTATAAGATACCTATTTACTTGAAATTTCATAACCTACCTCCATTGACATAAATTTTAACGTTAATAAATTTGAATTTAGAGTACGCTCTATGTATTTTAAAAACACCAAAAAAAAATTATTTTCATTTTCATCTTTAAAAAGACCTTGCAATTGATCAACAAGGTTATTATACTAGACAGCAACTTAAGTTGACCCTGTGACGTCACTAACAAACAAAGTAGTTCCCGTCGTGGTATCTGAATTTTGAGTGAAATGAAGAACCTCAATTTAAAATTATGATTATTTTGTTAAACCCATTTATATAGTGTCTTTTTATCACGATTTACGTACGGAAACTCCTCCTAGCAACCCAACAGGCTTTGTGTTTAGCGACTTCTCCTTCCGCATTTGTGACGTACTGGGTTCAAGAAACGTTGCTGTCGAGTATAATCGATATTCAAATATATTATACTCCCTACTCTCAAAAAATATTCAAAACCGGAGGCCCATAAAATCTCTTTATCCTCAACGAATAAAAGCAAACGCGAAACCGTCCCCATACATTCTGATTGCCTCTCGACTTTCCACGAAGCATTTTTATACGTCCCTTAACCATCCCCAAACCAGCTTAACTCGGCTTAAACATTCCAAACCCACATATATATCCTCACCCGCTTCCATCCCGTTATCTCTCCGCCGTCACCCAACCCAAACGATCTTCCCCGTTCGGTTACGCTAATTTAACGACTCACTTCAGCTTTATTTTGGTGCCTTAAGTTTGGTGCCACAGCATCCAGTTACGCTGTGTAGTGTAGAGAGCCTAGAGACGTATTAATTTTTGAAAAAGGTAGTGTTTACGGGGCCGTAAAACGCCGGAATCTACCCGGAGCAGGGGGCTTTTATGGAGACGTGAGAGGGGGACGTTTGGGGGGTTTCGCGGAATTTTTTAATGGGTGGGTCGAGAGTTAATTATGTTCGGGGTATTTTTTTTAATGGGGTTGTGTCCACAGCTATGTTGTTTGTTTGTGGTTAATGTTTCCTCTCCCATTAGGGAGATTTTTTTTATTTGAATGGGAAGGGGGGAAATGGTTATGATTTCCTGGTAAGGCGGGCAAGCTATCCTAGGCTAATTTCTGTATTTGAAGGAGTCCGCCATGTTGTGCATATGTTTTCTATTCTGCATGTGTTTTGCATGTGTAAAATGAAAAAGGGAACAAAATGTACTAGTTTTGTATAACATTCAGTGTAATAATTTTATTTTCTGTGGGATAATTTTAGTACAGTCGATTCCGCTTATTGTGATAACGGTTAATATTAATCGGATAGTGTTATCAAAATTTACCGGTCCCGATCACTCATATTTAATTTAACGCAAAATGTATCGTTTAATGGGATCAATGTATCTCTTAATGTTATCAAAATCTGGTGAAATCCCCTAAAAACCTCCTATTTTCCCGTTTGAAGGCCAATTTTAATCCATAATAATACAAAATGAGTCATTAATTTATTATGCGTCATGTGTTCCACTCTCATATTTTTCTTTAAGAATGTAAAAGTTGCAAAATACATACTAGGTAATCGTTTTTAAATACTTCAATTAGAACTACATTAATTAATTATCAATTACATTAATTTATTATCAGTTAGATTAGATTCTAGAATCAAATCGCTTATTGTTATCAATCGGATATTGTTATCATTCTACCCTTGGACAAAAGGGATCACATTAGACTGAGTAGACTGTATCAGCTTGACGAAATTCTGTTCCAAATTTTTAGTTTTCACGAAGACAATTTGATTGGTAATTATTTTTATAAATAGGATGTCAGTGGTGTGATTAATTGATGTCTGACTTTTGAAATTTTTAATGGGAACAAAATTTAATATCCTAAATAGTATTTCAGTTTTTCGTTTAATTGGTAAATATTTTTTTACTGTTCAATCAAAACTTGCTGTGGAAGAAATGCCTTCCTTAGCTTTTTTCAGCCATTTTTCTTGGAAATACATAACCGTGTAATGGAATCTTACGGACTTTCTTTTTGCTACATACTGATACTAGATTACTTTAAACCTCGTCTCCCTCTTTTTCTATAGTTTCCGAGGTTTAAATTGATGATTTTCACAAATCTAAAGCTAAACAACTTTGATACAAAAATCAAAATTAAAAGCTTACCCATATTTCGTAAAATGTTGCTTTAAAACCCATTTAATGATGAGAAAATTGAAGGTTTTAGGACATTATCTTCCTAAGTATAAACTGTAAAACCTTTCTAAGTAAGCTTTAAAGACTTACTTCGAATATATTTTGAGGATACCTTCAAAGTAACTAAATACTCATACCTATTATATTTATTTTTTTAGGTAAACATTGAACGCAGAAAACCTAAAAATAATATTTTCATACTAGGGGAGTTTTATTATTCACATTCTATTCATGGCGCGACCAACATTAAATATTTACCCGATTGATTCAAAATAACCTAATCACTTAATTGGATGCTTTCAAATATTTGTATTTAACTTACTCGTTAGTGTCTCAATCTGAACATTTCGCCCAAACTTATTAATAACTTCCCCAACTTCTCCGGAGAACTTCCAGGAAATTTCTCTCGTTCTCCCCCAAAAGGAGAGAACTTGGAACTATATAATTCTTCTCCCCGAAGTGTTCTCCCTCCTTCCCCCAACAAGCGATTCTATTCACTCCTTCAACCTCCCGGTTCCTCGAAAACCGATGCTGCAGCAAGCATTATACACTAGGTAAGAACTCTCGGAAACCATCTTCTCTCGTCCTTCTATTGATTTACTTGATTCCTCTCTTCCCTGTGTTGTTTGCTGAAAAGGTTTGCTGGATCAGATGTTGCCACAGGCGCAGGAGTAATATATATCAGGCCTGTGGTCCCAAATCACTTGTATGCGGAGATGTGTGCGTTTATGGAAGGAAAATATGAATGGGTAAGAGGCGATGGAGGTCTGATATTTTGGGAAATGTTGAAAAAAAGTTGTTTTTCGTGCTTCTCCTTTTAAAGAGAAGGGTGTTTAGTTAGGCGTTAGAATGTTGTTGTTTTTTGAAGAAAAGGTAGTATTGCTGTCTTTTGGCAAAGAATTTGAAGTTTCTTGAGTTTATGAGGAGTGGTATGTTTTCAGGAAGTTGTAGGAAAGGATCCTAGGAAGGAATTTTAAGAAATTCTATGCCGAAAAACTTTCTCTTTAAACCTATTCGCTGAAAGTCATAATGAAAAGTCTTTCAAATTGTATTTTGTGATTTTTAATTTCTTCTACGATTTATGCTAATATCTGGGGGGGTTAATAAGTTGAATGAGTTAACTTAAATAGATTCTAAAAATTATTATATTGGGATTCAATAGAATTTAAGTATATGATACTTTATTAAAATCCCACAGATTGCAAAATTAAAAAAAAAACTTTTAAGACATTGTCTTTAGACTTTCCAATTTCTTTTCACATTAACAGAAATATCTCACTGTAAAATTATGTTATAATCTTATTATGTTTTAAGTTACTGGAATACCATAATCCTATTATTGAAACTATTTAATTATCTCTGGGATTAAAGTATACGGTAATTACTTTCTAAATTATTGAAAACCTCATTTGGAATTATATTTACTATTTAGTTAGAATTTGTTTGACTACAATTATGAAATCCTCTCAAATATGACAAATGGTGAAAATTTGTATGTAGACATTCTTTAGAAAATATTAGTGCTGATTCCTTTAGCTAGAATATTTAATATTGCTCAATATATTAAATTTGGGAAATATAAACTTCTTACATAATAAGGCCTTACAAAGCCTGTGTAAATTATATATGCAATCGATAAAATGCTAAAAGCTTCTAATATAATTTTCTCTGTTATAAAAAATTGCGTTCCGTTTCTTTCAAAAAAAAAAAAAAATATTCGAATTTTTCACGAACTTTTAATGATGGAATTTCTAACCAAACGATAACAGCTAAACCACAAACACTCTCCAACCATGAAAAGAAATTTCCCTCTCTGTTTACCACGTCTCGAATCCTTCTATTCATGAAAAAGAATTTTCTTCCAATAAACAAACTCCATCTCCAATCCCGATGGCACGTTGCCAACGCTTTCAGTCTAAAAAGGTGCTGACAACTTTTAAAAATTTTCCAGGTGCTCCTATTCTCAGAGGGGCTTTCGCTCGGCGGAGAAAACAGCAGACGGCAAAAAGTCGCCGTGCATGTTAAAGAACACAAGAAGAACCTTATTCTATTTCGAGATTAGTCACGTAAATACGGAAGTAGTAGTGTTTTCGATGGAGAAAACATCCGAGGGGTGCTTTCCTGCCGTATATGCTATCTCCACACTAAGTAAACGTTGTGAAAGAGTATTTGGCTATTTGGTATAAACAGGGATTGCTTCTCTTGAGAAGTTGCGACTCTATCTGATTCTTTTGCTCTGTTTCAAACGTTGAACTGGTGCAGAAATATGGAAGGGGGATTCTTTCTACTAGTTAGACGTTAGAGGAATTTTATTCAGTTATTTTTATTCCTTGGCGCCTATACTCGACATATGACGTCACTACGAGGAAGTAGAAATTGCGTAAACAGAAAGCTTGTTGGGTTGCTAGGAGGAGGTTCGGTACACATATCGTGATAAAAAGGCATGGGTTTAACAAATAATCATATTTTCAAATTGACGTTCTTCATTTCACTCAAAATTCAGACAATGCGCTGGGAACTACTTTGTTTGTTAGTGACGTCATAGGGTCAGGAAACGTTATTCTACTGAACATATTTAGAGTTGTTGAATTTTAAAAAACATCTGAATTCCCCTAGTCTGCAGGAAGTTTTTCATTGCATTCCTATAAGCGTCTAGTATATTTTATAATCCAGTCATCCTTTTCCTCGTTCTGGCGTGACCACCTCGTTTTGAAACCTCGCGAGTCGAATCAAAAATTAATTCAGCCCTCCTCAATCCCCCTAAGCCTCTTTCCCTAACAAATGAGGCTTAGTTAACGAAATTGAAAAATTCTCCGCAGCTCCAAAACGCCTCCAACGAACGAAAGAATGAATGAAAGAGCGGTCTCTTTCTTCGAAAGAAAGAGGGACAAGCGGTCCTTATACCCAATCCCGTTCTTTTTTGGGGGGATATTTCTGCTGAATCATCCTTAAAAATGATTTCCTTTGTGTTTGGGGTGTTATTTTTATGGAATGCGACTTTTATCGCTGCTCGTTCTGAATATTAGATTGTGTTTCTCTCTTTCTGTTACGCTATAGTACGAGATTGTCGTTCATCAAGAGGATCTTGCATAAGCCCCAAATTTTTGAGGGTTGGTTGTTTTGTTTTATAGCTTATTAGAGTTTTGCCGTTTCGTGGTTGTTGTTTCTCTCATAGCATGGGATTTTCCTTGAAATAACTTTTATGAAGAATCTGCTGTTCCAAAAGAAACATTAAGGAAGTAATTTCTGTGGATATGGCTGATATTCTCATAAGGAGAATAATTGACTCTTTCCTCTCAACTGCTGTGTTCTGGTGCCTTTAATACTCTCCAATTGATTTTATGTATCTAGATATTCTTTCCATAAGTTCGAGTTTTACGACATATCAAATTGCTTAGTTTACTGTTCCTAATTTTCTTTCGAAAATAAGATTTTTTATCAATACCATATCAAAATTAGTAGGTATTTATCTTATTTGTTTTTGTATAAATAAAAAAAAATATTAATAATATTAAAATTAGAAATTATTCTGTAATTCATGCATTCCTTTGACTCCTATATACATATAAATTGTTACAAATGAAAAAATAAGTTTTTATGGACAATTTGTATAAGCCCCATGGGTTTAAGTATTTTGTGGTTTTATCTGTAGATATTAGCATAAAAGGATATTATCTGTGTAGATAAGTATTAAACGAACACGTTCTTAAAGTGAGACTCTGACTTTAATGACTTAATAAGGGCTAGATTCCAAATGGTTCCTTGTTGATTATTTACCGAATTTTAATTGTAGAACTTAAAAACCCCATTAAAGAAGATAATATGAATTGATTAATTTAATTACCAATTAGTACAACACAATGTATCAAAATGCTTTGTTTCACTTTGATTCTGTGTACCAAGTTGAAATTTTATTTAGTTTTTTTGGAGATGGGGTTCAATTTGAATAAGACTTATTACAAAAATATTTCAACAAAGGTCGAAAAATTACTGTCCCTAACTATCTACTTACAACGTATAAAATTATTTAAAGATTAACACAAATCGCTAAAGAAAACACATCCTGACTTCAAATAAATTTGATTTCGTAATTGTTTTCCCCCTTCCTTTTTTTCTCTCGTTCCTTTTCATCACGAATCCAAACAACACACCTCAAGGGACAGCCTCAAACAAAACAATGTCAAAAGACCCCCGTGATTTTCGAGCCTTTGTGTGGAAATAAATACTACACAGCAGTACACTAAGCAGAACGCTTTATTAAAACTGGTTAAAACTTTTTTTTTCTCTCTGGGCTTTGAAGCAATTGGGGACGATTTGGACAAAAGCCAAGTGACTGTAAAACAGTCCAGGGGCTGAAAGTTAATACTCCGAGTAGGATGATTTCATTTAACTGGGCCTAGTTTTGCCTTTCAACTTTTATCATTAAACTTCGAGAGTGATTCTTCTTTCTCTCGCAGCTGTTGCCAACGAAGGGGATGTAATTTCAATCGTCCCCCTAAGCAAGAGGACTAATTGAATTGTTCCGCACTACATAGAAACTGACGCAGAAAAACGATTTTGATATGGTTTAAATCGATTTAATCGAAAAGAGAAGATTAGTCGGAACTTAATTTGCTGAGGATATTATTCTGAACTGAGTTTAAAATTCGTCTGCTTAATGAAGGAGTCTTTTGATCGAAATGAATGCGAAATTTTAAATTTGGTTACTCGGAATTTTTCCGACGTTTCTCTGAAAAACCCATTAAATTAAATTTCATAACAAGAAACTAGCATTTCAAAATATACAAGTATAGCGGTATGAAACATAATTTGTATTTCTAATTAACTTTTTGAAATCTGTTCTTGTTGAAATTGTTTTCTTTCATTCTTTCTCACAGACGTGTTTGACGTTTAAAAAGAATTTATTTTCTTTTGTGGTCGTGCTTACGAAATCTTCCAGAGACGAATTTATTAAATAATTCATAATTCCTTCATGATAATACAGAACAAAATATACTTTTTGTCTGTGATAATAATTTCTTTGGTGGTAAACTGCATTAAATTAATTGCTATTGCCGAACATTTTATTTGTAATTCGTGAATATTTCATTCCTGAATAATCTTATTAACTATTTATTACTTTTCACCATTAAAATACATAATAACATAATCTTAATTAATTTGGGAAATGAATAGATTAATGGAATGAAATGGAAGCATCATTATTTCCCTATCTTATTTCTTTGTTATACGTAGTACATATTTAAGTATGTATGTTGTATTTCTTCAAGAGTATTCCTCAAAAACTTAATAAGTCAAATTTCTCAAAATAATAATTTTTTTATTTGGATAAAATTTTAAACGATTTTAAAAAAGTGTTAAGTCATAAAATGAAACAACTTTCAAAAATTCGTTTGCATTAAATTCTTTGTAGGTTTCGGATATGCGTACCTGATTTTTGTTGTGATTTCAGTTTAAAAATTAAAAATAAAAACTACTTAATAAACCAATATCGTATTCACAATAAAGTTAGTTTTGGTGTGAGAAGTAATTTTAGTAAGTTTATTTGCATTTTAAACCGATTAAAATGGGTGTTCAAGGATGTTTTGATATTAATAGCCAGAAGGAATCATAGTATTGAACTGGAACAGGTATTATATTACTAGTAATAGAACATTAAGATTACGTTACGTCCAAACGCTTTTGATCCAATTGTTTTTAATAAGTATGTATGACATTGATCTCACTTTAAGCAGAAACTTAGTAAAATCACATAAAAAAGTTTGAAATTAAGTACAATGCCTTATCTTATCACAATTATTATATCTTATTACAATGCCTTATAAGAGATTTTATTCTTTTCCTTTTAAACTTGATCTTTAAAGGTTTGAAACGTGATTCAAAACACATCCTATCCAAATTAGTTATATGTATATTCTCTGTGACCTAAGCATTGCATATTAAGGAAACATCTCAAGCGACAAGGGTGAAATTTCACAACTTTAAAGACAGCGATGGACGAGCTGCGTATGTTAATCTTTCAATATTCGTCACACAGTTTATGTTTACTATAGCAACCGACCCATTCGCGTGATTACAATTGTAAAACAGCATTAAGCGGACAGGATTACGATACGTAATCGCTCTTGGGATCTCGTTTATTTTTTTTTCTATGAAGAGAGTATCGCTTTCATTTACACACAATACGTCATTAGTCAGAAGAGAGGAGTAAGGAGGTTATGTTTATGGGGAAATAGTGTCACACTCTATGGTGTCACAAGGTTAAAGTGATGGTCATGCAAGGTACTGCATTGGGATGCTGTTTTGTAATTCAGAACGGCTGTTAGGAATAGCCCGTGGCTAGACTTTCTTTAGGGACATTGTATAGGAATATTTATTTCAATGAATGGTCAAGCCCATGACATTAATATAGAACACTTTATGAATTGATATAATCTATTTCTTCGTGTATGTATATGTTACGGGCAAAGTGATAAACCGGGCATTATTAATGATACCCGAAGTTGAGGTGGGCAATGTGATAAAATCAATGGCATTTTATCAATGAATATTTATCACTTTTCCCAAAATACACGGGCATTATTAATAATGCCCAGATTTATCACATTGTCTGTAACATATATATGTTTTCAAGCAAGCTCCATTGATCAGCGTTTTAACATTTATTAAATCATTGTATATAGCGATAATTTTCACTGGCTTGCTAGCAGGTACTAATAGATTACTAGCTGGCCCCTTTTAGGTCACCTGTATGAATACGTGTCGTAACAGAGAAATGCCCTGGAACTAATTCCATGCTGAATTGAATTGGTTAGGATGCAATTTCAGCCATTAAGGTAACTCTCCACCAAGTTTACCTAACTTAATTTAACGTGATGACTACGCTAGATGTAGTTAATTTGATAATCATGTTCCTATATTAGTTTGCTTTAAAGGTTAGCAGAAAATTGCCCTTTAAAGCATGCTAAATTAAGCATTCTTTGAAACTTGCTCTGAAGTGGTTGAAATTTTCCATCAGTATAGATATGCATTTTTATAATAGAACCGGAGTCGTTGTGATTTTATCACCAGATTAATGTTCTTTTATAAAAAATTAAAATAATTAACGGATTTTTATTTACTTTGGTTTCACATTAACCTTATTAAAGACTGTATAAATATTTCCAAAAATACTTTTTTAGTATCTAGAAATATCAGAATTGTAAAGATTGTTAAATAAACTAAGATGAAAAAAAAAATCGAATCCTCAAGAACAAAACGTTTGAACGATTACCTTCTTTTTGAAGAAAACTTCATAAAATCCAGACAGACACCCGAAAACTACCGAAAACTTGCCCGAACCGCGCACTTTCTTGCTTAAAACTCATTCCCTTTCTACACATGCGCTTAAAGATATAATAACGCGGGGCCCTAAAACGCATATTTCATATTATTCTGCAATTAGTGACAATTATAAATTCCCAACTAGTAGTCATATTTTACCCCTATTATGAATCAGGCATATAGATTTAATAGTATATCTAATAGAGCATTTTCAATCACATGACTCGGACCTAACAACGGCCTTAGCAACAGAAGATGTTACAGTTTTTTTGCCCTACAGAGGTTAACAGTTACAGAAAATGACTAGCCGTGGAATTCTCCTATTGGTGCATTTGCAATCACGTGATCCCATACCTAAAAACCGCCTTAGCAACAGATAAACAACGGCCTTAGCAACAGTTAAAAGCCCTACAGTAGATACACAGTTAAAAGAAAATAACCGGTTGTGACGTCACCTGAAAACACTCTATTAAAGAACGAAAGTTAAAAAAAAAAACATGAGCACCAACAAGTTGTAGAAACTCATTTCCACGTAGAAGATGATGTAAAGAGCACCTGGACAACCTATCTACTAGTCAGAGATTGATTCTGCCGCAGTTGGTCCCAGGAAATGAGTGAAGTAAACGATGTCTAAGCCCCATCCCAGTGACTAATGAAAAGGCTGGGATACTTTCAGAGATGTATAAACGAGGGCTAACTTCCCGACACATAAATCTTTCATTAAATGAACGGAGAGGGGAATTTAATTTGAATAATGGAGGTTTTAAATGGGTTTGCTGGATTATTAATTCGAATGCTATGCTGTGGGGAATCGATTTAAAGCTGTCTTATGAACGGAATTGCGCATTCTTTATCTGTTAGGTTAGGCGAAAGAACGCGTAGAATTTTCATTTTTCTTTAGCTTAAAAATTCCATGATATTGTCCCAAGAACGGGCAAATTATTTTCGTATCTCCCAATGCTGCCATAGATTCTTGTTTATCGAGCATATATAATGTGCTAATAAGCTTCAGAAAATTTTTTCTTTAATATTTGCGTGTTTTCAGTTTTAAAACATTGCTTAGATACAATTTTAAAAGCGTTGGCCAATCTCAGTCATGATTTTGTATATATTTTACCTTGCATTTTTTTGTTTGAAAAGCATAGTGTCCGTCGTTTTTTTAGGGTGAATTTTAGTATAAATGTGTGACGTGTGTTTAAGGAACTTGTCCATGATTTTGGTCCTGGGATGCCTATAAGTTATAAAACTTTCCAATTGTCCTGAATCTCAATAAGGAACATATTCTGCAACACATGCTATGTTTGCACTCAAGCATCACTCAAGGCTTTTTAAAATTGCATAAAGATTAACAAAGCTGCTGTTAAAATAGTATCATAAATTCTTTATAGATACGTTTTTATAAAAGGAACTAATAGGGGCTGTGATTCTTGAAAACCAATAATTTTAGTTCAGAAAAACTAATTGTCATGGAAACTTCACCTTAAGTTCAACGACTCGCTGTGACTACTATCTTAATCAAGAAAAGAAGATTATGAACTTATTTTTGTAAACTCACAAATTAAAATTTCAATTCTGCATTTGAAAGAATTTTTTTAAAACTGACCCTTCAAGGTATATATTTTAATTTGCCATCTACTTATTATTCAACTTGTTACATAGACATAGACATAGAAAAAGTTTATTGTATTGGGCATTGCCCGTTTACAAATAACACAAATAGTTTTAAATGCCATGAACTTTTAACATATTTAAAAAAGTTTTAAATGCCATGAACTTTTAACATATTTAAAAAAAGTTTTTACAAATCACTGTAATACAAGTCAAGACAATACAAACCGAGTGCAGGAACAAAATATGAACTAATATAAATCAACTAAAATCCTCTCCAAATTCCCGGCGAAGCTTAAAAACGGAAGTCAGGAAGCATAGAATATTGAAATAGTTTGCGTTAGGCTCATTCAAGACAAAGGTAAAATTTTTTGCGTATGATAAATATTTGTTTCGATAGTAGCTATAAATAGGACAACTTGTTACAATAAACGTGCTTGTAATCTATATTATAAATTCACCTGATATAGCTTTAATTTCCTAGCACTGTTTATCTTTATTACAATTTTTTATTCTAACTCTTGTCTCATGTGATAGGTACTTGATGGTACAAGGGGAGTTTGTTTTAATTTTAGAAACTTATGGAGAAACTGAAGCAACCCCTTCTCCTTATATTCACCATTAACAAACACTCCATTTCTAAAGATTTCTCTTCATAGAACGGAATAGAACCACATCATGCTTAACTTGGAATTATCAACGATCCATCATTGTTGTTTATCTTAAGCAATTACATCCGACGCCATTTTCGAAAATTATCCAAACCTGAAACTTTATAGTTTGACGCTTTCCAGTCATTTATATCCTTGCATTAAGTTATCGAATTCTCTTACTATATCCCTTAATTGAAACGATGAATCAAGATCAGGAAATGATTCCATTTGGCACATGGGGATATTAGTGTTTATATGGTTGATTGCAGTTCGAATATCCCGACAAGTTAATGTGATGAACTGTTATAACATTCTAATTTCTGACATCATTAAACATCTCCATTCTATCAGATATTTTATGCTAAGTTTTATGTTCTCTGAGCTCTTGGTTACAACACTGAAAATTTATCCAATGGCCATGATATTCTTAGAAAACATTTTATCTTTTGCGATAAATGTTTCTAAAAGGTTTTGTGTTTAGTTTTACAGGCTAAGGAAGGATTTTGGAATTGTCTTTTTGTATAGTAAGTGCTCCCGTTTTCCAATGTTGCTATTTCTTGATCCCAAGTTTTATTATAATTGTATGAAAAAATCTTGTCTTGAATTGATAGGTTGGCTAATTTTTAAATAAGACAGCAGCTTTAGAAACTGGTATGTATTTTTCCAAAATTGTCAGATTTTTGAAAATTAAAACACGTTAGTTTTGTATTTTGCTGTTAATTTTGGGGTCAGTTTAATTAACATTTTGCATTTGGATTTGAGTATTACGCAAACTTATAGATTCTTGATTCATATATGAATCAAGAATCTTCCTAAATGTTTAACAGATTTTAATGAAATGCTGTTTTCTAGCAAGCGTTTGTAAACTTAAACGCATGAAATCAATTTCATGAAACGCATGAAATCGCATGAAATCAATCAAATCACGGTTCTATCCTTATATTTCTTAAGGATTATTATGGAGTACATGAAATATTAATATCACTAGGGAAATGCTATTCAATTTGTAATTTAAAGGATAATTCAAGTATTTATTTTATTCGAAGTAGTAAAATAATTCATAAGTTGCATCATAAATCAAAAACTGAAAATTTTCTCAAAAGATTCCATTTTAGCTTTCTTGCGTATCAGAACTTGATTATTTGCAGTTAATTGCGTTCACATTTATTCATGAAACTCGGTGTTTAAAGGATATTCCCAGTGTTCTTCGCGTTTTTATCTGATGCAATTTTTCAAAAAAATCAGTTCTCACAACATAATACCCATATCACACGCAAGGCAAGCAAGCATAAAGCACCCACCACCGAAAGGGAAAAAAAGACTCATTGTTTCTTGTTAAAATTTATTATTAACGACCGAGTGAGCTGAATTTTAATTACGAATTTGCGTGCTGTTGCCGGCATCGCTGAATTTTTCTCGTGAAGCCGTTTCTCATGGCGGTCCTAGTTACAGTTTTTCTCTTCCATTTTAACGAGAACGCCATTTTTAAAGAACCGAAAATGTATTATTTTTATTATTATTATCATCGTTTGCTTTGAGTGGTGGGATTTTTCGAAGCGTAATATCCTGAGGAGTTAATAGCCAGCTTTTCGTTGGAGAGCAAGTTATTTTCTCGAGTGTCTCGAGAGATAAGAAGTTCTACTTCGTTGTGTGGTGGTTCCAGTTAACAGAGATAATTTGTGTAACATGCGTGTTTAATCCTTTTTAACGAACTTATTATTTGAATTCATCAATTATTTTCCCCACATTAGACAATACTGGGGTTTTATTATTACTATTATTATTTCTGTTTAAAAGTACAGCTGTTGAATAAAAAGTGGAATGAGGAGAAAATTTAGATTTACTCTTCGTTTTTATCTATTTCTTCGAAGTGTTTACTTCTCAGTTTAATTAATTAATTGAGATTTAATGATTATAATATCGACATTTTTTGCATCCAAACTGGTATTGTTTTGTATTATTATTCGATTATATAGTATTAATCATATAAATTTGATCTCTTTTACCCTTTCCGTCACAATTTAGAAAATAGTTTTAGCATCACATTTTATATTCTTACTCCTATTTTTCAAATTTTTCTGAATCTACATGTATTCTTTTCTATTTCTTCAAAAATTGGGAGTTGGAACGTAGTAAATTTCAAGAACACATTTTATCATTGCAGAATAATGCTCTTTCTATACTGAAATATTGGTCTACTTTTCATTGTTACCCAAAAAGTGTCATTTTACCCATGACTATAAATTTTTCCGTTATGTTTGTGATTATAAATCTTGTCTCAGCCCTTTAATCAATATAAAAACCCATCCCCTCTGTATCTTTCCCTTAATGTATTCATTAAATGGAGTATCTTGAGCAAACTTCTAATCTCAATGTCACTTCCCTGAGGATTTTTTTTTTGCTGCAAAAATTTGAAAATTTAAGACTAAGAATACTTTTAAATCCATCCCCTCAGGAATTGAATCTCTTCCACGCATTTTGTGCTTTGAAAAAATAAATGATCCTTAACCATTTGACTTATTAGCAACAGCCTTAAATGTTAAGTTTCATTCTTTCGCCAGTTAACAGCCTTAAATCAAGGACTCATTTTTACTGGGAACTGACTATTTCACAAAAATATAAGTATAATATTATAATAATAATATAAACATTATAAGCACACGTTTAAAATTACTTTTTCTCCTCAAATAACAACACTTGAGTTTGTGTTGTAACTATAACACTATAAGCTAGAACACTATAACATTTTATTATGTTGTGATAGTGACCTGAATATGCTTAAAAAGTGTTGCTATCCAGAACGTGTTATAAAATATGTGTACAATCTGAATGCGTTCTTAAATTTAGATCGAAACACTAAAGAATCCATTTTCTCGCTTTGTAATTTTTAACAGAACTTTACAGCACTATTTTTACAACACATTTCTGGATAGCTACAATTTAACAAACATCATAACACTGTCACAACACAATAAAGTGTTAAAGTGTACTAGCTAGTAGCACAAACTGAAGGGTTATTAATTTGAGGACGAAAGAGTGTTCTTAAATGTTTTGTGAGCGTTCGCATGGTGTAAAAGGAAGCTGCATTCGAAAACATCCATCCTCATATCCTTGTCACACATAGTAAACCACTGCCACTCCCTCCAAATATGAGGTAGAACAAATGAATACCTTACACAGCCCTCCCCATCACACACGAATCCGACGAAAAACAGTGTTTGTAATAATTCTCCCGAGATTTTTCCCATTTCCCTTCCCACACGTTAAGCGGCATAATTACAAAACGTACTACCCTCAGCAGTCCCATTTCATGCCACAGCGATATTCTCTATCTATCCATTACCTAAAACTTTCTCTCTCTTTCTCTCCAACTTTCTCTCTCTTTGCGGCAGTGACAAGGATCCGCATCCCTCCATATGTTTCTCCGTTTCCAAGGCGACCGCTGAAAAGGGAAAGTGCACGCCCCCTCACACAGAGAGGACACGCAACAGGATTGCCACCGTCTTTCCCAAAGAGTTGAGATAATTGTCTTGTAGGTTCAACTATTGCGTTTTTCTTGTCTCTTATTCGTTTCGTTCTGGGCGGGGGATTTGGTGTGTTTTTTTTGTGCTGTCTTTTTGAGTGGAATATTGAGAGAAAGGTGGTTTATTTTTGGTGCGTTACATGTGCTTTTAACACCTTTAGATGACAGCTGATTACTGTTACGTTTCTAATCGAGTTACTTTTGTTTGAGCTTATGTAAAACCGGTTGCCTAACAAGCGTTATTAGGAATTATTTTATTTGCTCTGTAAAAATCTTTTTCTTCTAAAAACGGAAAATGTCCGGCAGCGGTTTTTTTTTCGGGTTATTTCCATCATCTGAGGAAACGTCCGTTTCCATCACATGATTTCAATGCGCACAAAAATCAAAAACTAATCATAATTGTTGCTCTTGGTTATACCCAAACGCGCAACCTTTGAATTTGATTTCCCGCGTTCCGACCACCAGGCTAGATTTATTTGATAACCGTTTGCAAAAAATTTTTTTTTATAAAAAATTTGTCAAGTAAATGAAGGAAAAGTGCTAAATGGTTTCAAGTTTATCTCAAACTGTTTACTTAGTTTTTAATATGAATTTCTAACACATTTTAAAAATACTTTTTGACGGATGCATGTTTTAATAATCTTAGTTATAAAATAATTTTTCTCGACGGACGTGGATTTTAGTTGCTGTGATTTAAGAACATTTAAAATGTTTTTTCATTTTTATAAACTATTTTAAAACTTAAGTAATCCCCACTTTAACCTTGAAAAAACACTTCTGTAATCTCAATACGAAAAGTTTTTTGTGTTAGGCGTTAGGCGTAAAAATACACAGGATAAGTTCGTAAAAAATTTCACGATAAAATTCCGTTTTCTAGCTTACGGAATTAATCCGTGAAAAAAAATTACGGAAATTTTATAAATGTATACTGTGATGATGCTTCAGAAGTTCATTTATTTATCAAAATTTAAATTGTTTAGAAATATTTTCTGCAAAATCCTAAATTTTTTCACGATTTAAATGCTACGCAAAATGCTTTTCAATTGTTGAAAGTGCTAATAATAATTATTTTATTGGTGTAAATAAAATGCCACACAACAGTTTTAATTTTACCGAAAAGTAATTTTAAAATTATACAAATCCCACTATTTATATCCCCTAAACCAAATCATTTTACTAAAAATGTCTTTGTTGACAAAGATTATCCTCTCTATATTAAAAAAAAGTAACAGTCGCCGCCGCCGCCGCCGCTGCCGCCGCCGCCGCTGCCGCCGCCGCCGCTGTTTCAGAAAATCTTCACTTTGACAATTTTGAATTGTCACTATGCAAAAACTATGGAACGGAAATTATTGAAATTTTGACCATTTGCAGACAAATGTATGAGGGTCCTTTTCGTTCTAATAGCTAATTAATGAGATAATTAGTTCTGGAATTATTTAATGTCAAAGTCGAAAATTATTTTTTTCTGCTGCGAGTTCACCCCCAGCAAAATCTATTCGCAGCAGAAATATGATTTTTTGCAGCCGCATTCTCTTAGATGTGAAGTTTTGCACCTCGTCGCCCTTTTTTCGAATTTCGAATTAGTTTTGGAGTAATTAAGTTTTAAAGTTTCGAAATTTTTTACGGGTTTTCGGTTTTTTCGTTATAAAAGAAAAACTAATCACAGTAGAACTATGATATTTTAAACCTACATACAATTATTTTTTATAAAAATATTGGCGTTTTGTTTTTCAAAAAATTCTAATTAGTTTTAGAGTTATTAAGATTCAAAGTTTTAATTTTTTCTTCTCTTTCTGTTGCCGTTCACTAGAGAAACAGGCGAGTTTTATGATGAGTCTAATTTCTTTTATTTTCAACAATGTTTTTTCTACAAAATGGTTGATGATTATTAGTAGACTTGCTGGATATTTCTTAACATTTCGATTAAATTATTGATAAGCTAAAAAAGGAATGTATTTCAGCACCATTTTTGTTTTTAATTTAGGGGAATGATACGAATTAAATTATTTATAAGCAAGAGAGGTATTTTCGGTATTACAAGAGGCTTAATTAAGTCGAGAAGAGTGTTAGGCTGGATTGTTGAGATGAACAAGCGAGCTCTGCTCGCTAAGATCGCGAAGCGATCTGAAAAGAACTGCGAAGCAGTTACGGGGGTTGGTGAGCGATAGCGAGCAGGGGGCAGGCCCCCTAGTACTGTAAATAAAAACAGTAAATAAACCCTGTTAGTCCAATATGAAAAAATATTTTTCCCCGTTTCCAGGTTGAAATTTATGGTTTTTATGATATCACACAAAAAATAGAGCAAGTTTTTAAAAGTGCAACTTTAAATCAAAAAACCTTTTGATTGCTTTTTGAGTATCCCAATTTATTGCACTCATTTCATTAATGTCGCCCTAGCTCCGATATTTCCAAAGCGTTCTTTTTATTCGATTTATGTCTCGTTATCACGGAAACATAAAAGCTTGATTGCTGTTGAAAAACCGTTACAGAAAATGGTTCTTTTGTCTCTTAAATAAACTCCATCCCCCCTTTCATATTAAATATTATTATTTATATTTTTTTCAACGCGCGGTAATTTATAATAAGCAAATGAGGTGCTTTTTAAGTCCGCTTCTCCACAGCAAACGAAATTACGGAATTTTTCACATTTTCTTACTTATAAACCTCGAGAAGGGAGAAAAATCTCATTAAATATTTAAACACTGTCTTCGCTTTGTTTTTTTTTCGAGAGACAGAGCCCTTGTGACAAAATAAAGAATTGTCATCTGGTAATGAGATCCTATTTTCTTGAGATAAATTTCTGTATCCTTGAGACAAAATTACAGACGACAGGAAAATGTTTCATTTTGCCTTGTCTTCTTCATTATTTATCTAGAGAGCACATAACCAAAACGAAACATTCTATCTATCTTGGGTGTCTTTCCGTTTCATTTATTCAATTGTTTCACCACTTACATTTAGTTCTTCGTTTACCAACTTAATTAATTTTTACATGTATATTTCATGTAAGTGCTAACAGTTTCCTTTCTATAGTCAGGGTGGCTACAGAACCTAGAAATCAGGGATTTCAGGGAAATTTCCTGATGGGAGCATTTTGCGCTACTATTTTTCTTCCTCCGAAACCATATAAATATTTTTTTTTCTTTTCTAATCTCAATGAGGAACATATTCTGCAACCCATGCTATGTTTGGACTCCAGCATCACTCAAGGTTTAAAATTAGATTTTATTAATTTTTATGGGGTTTTTTTTTCATTTCAAATAAGAAGTAGTGATATTTGTAAATGTATCTTGTACACACATAATGGTTATGAGTACAGAGAAAGACAAAAAAGTAACAAAATTAGTTCCCAGGAAATCAGGGAAATTCTGTAAGTTTAGTCAAAAAAGTCAGGAATTTTAACAGTTTCTGTAGCCACCCTGCTAGTTGTGCGTTAGTGTTCAATTATTCATTTAAAATAAATCCTATAAAATCAATTTTCCCGATTAAATGTTTCGAGGTTTTCCTGCAACAAATGTGGCATCGCAAGGAAACAGCTTTTACAGATACCTATCGACATCTGCCTGCAGCCACATTTACAACGACGTAACCTTCATGTTAGAGGAGATAGTATTTTGAAAATTCATTTAAGCTATAGTGTAATTCATTATTAAGTATACTTTTTATATAGTATGTGTGTGTGTGTTTTTGTTTGAACAATTTTATTGACATAGGAAAATTTTTGAATATCAACTAAACTGCTTAGTTTAGTTTTTCATCATTTAAACAGATAACAAAAGAATGCAATAATTTTCAAATAAGTTCAAAAGTTAAGAAAGTTCAAAATATTAAATTTATACTCACCGTGATCCATCATTTATCATTCTTGTACTTCTGTCCATGCTCATGTTACTTGAATGCGGTTAAAAAGAATAAAGTAATGTTCAACTTTGAAATATAATTTGGATTTTCATATGTTTGTTTCTATAATTAATTAAATATAATTTTAAAAAGGAACTTAAATACAAATCTTAAACAGAATTCATACAACTATTGCACGTGCATAACTTATTAAATTTAGAATTTATGCTATAAAAATTCAAAAATTTAGACATTTTAAAAGTTGTTAGTTCAAGTTACTACAACCATTTTCAAGATCGCTTTTAAACTTGCACTTCTTTCTGCTAGCTTTCTTGCTGTTCTTTGAAACCCATTCATATGAATTCACTCAAAAAATAATTTATTTTTCTCGTAATGTATTTCTTGAAAATCCATTCTTCTTCGCAACTCAAATCTAAGAATAGTGACGATGAAATAAAGTAGCACAAGCTAACTTGAATAACATCAACGTAAGTTTCATTTTTTTTTTACATAAAGATGAAACACGTATACATCTCACAAATTTAAAGGGATTAAAATTGTAAGATCTATTTCGCCTAAATTCTTTCAGACCTCTTTTAATTTAAATTCAAAGCTAAAACATCAAGAAATCTTTACACTAGGTGGTTTATAACTTGGTATTTGCGAAACAAATATTTTTAAAGTTAATCAACTACTTGTAAACTAAAATCCAAACCCCAGAAAGCTGCTTTTATAATACAATGCACGAGGGTCATTGAAAAAGGGTGATTCCGGAAACTGAATTTCCTGATGCCCTGACTGTCCAAGCACGACAGGCTCTTTGTCAAGCTTTGTTTTTTTTGGGGACAAAGGATGGAAATGACAGCGCTGATGTCCGGCAGCATTCGATTTGGCAGCTCATGCCAGAGGACCATCTCCGCCGCATTTTTGTCGTTGTGTCATTTGCATACGGAGCCTCCTTTGTCGTGAATAAGGACATTTAGGTTGATGTTTGGCGGTCCGTTTTGTCTGCACTAATTAGACCATAGCGAGAGAAAAGGAAATTAGGTTCGGTTGAGTGTTTGTTTTGTTTCTCATCGGCTTCATCAGTTTTGAGAGTTGTTTTCGAGTGGAAAATCTGTTTTGAGATTTTTTTTATTCGTCGCGTGTCAAAAGGGTCGAAAGGAAATGGAGTTTTGGTAATTATGGTCAACGGTCAGATTGCTTCTTGACTAACACGACATTCTACTACCCTATAGGAATTTTTTAATATTTTCTACATACTTATTTTCTCAAAAATTTTATTGGATGTGAAAAGTTACTAGTCCCGAATGAGGAATATTATCTGGAACGTTTTATATCTATTTGAAAAATTTAAAAATATTATATGCTGGGAAAGAATGGTTTGTTTACAGTTGAACCAATTTATTGGTTTGCTTTCTATACTCGACAGCAACGTTTTTTTTACCCTATGACGTCACTACGCAGAAGCAGAAACTACGTAAACAGAAAGTCTGTTGGGTTTCTAGGAGGAGTTTCGGTACGCAAATCGTGATAAAAAGACGCTATATGTGTACATGAATTTAACAAAATAATCATATTTTTAAATTTACGTTCTTCATTTCACTCAAAATTCAGACACCGCGCTAGGAACTACTTTGTTTGTTATAGTGACGTCATAGGATCAGGAAACGTTGCTGTCGAGTATAATTGAATCGTCAGTTTTAAAAAGGGAATGAGTCCAAAAACGAAGTTTTGAGAAAATCGAAAAAAAACTGTATAAGTAATGGAATTTTTATCCTATAGCCACCAAATTTTTACAGGAAATTTATGACACTGTTAAGAATACAGAACAATCATCGAAAAAATTATAAGTGTATTTAAAAAGGTTTTACAGTTAAAAAAAGAGGATGGACTTATTCCCTTCTTAAACCTTATTAAAATATCAGCTGAACAAAAATCTTAAAAACCATTTAAATTGACAATTAAATTATATTTCTGCTTAGTTCATGGTACAAAAGGGAAAGACAGAAAGACTAAGACGAATAAAATTAAAAATTACTATAAAACTGGGTCATTAAGGCACTATCAATGGAGTAAGTGAATATCAATGGAGTCAAATATCCATTGGTTAAAAAAAAGAAAAAACGCTCTTAAATTCAAATGAAGTTTTTTTTTGAGTAAGTTTGCAGGCCAAAGAATAAGAAAAGAAAGACAAATTAAATTAAATTTCAAATTTAATCAAAAAATACAATGAATGGACATCGATTTCGCAAATTCAAGGGGCTATATCTGCCGATAGGGGGTAGTTATATTTTTCCTCTTTACACTCATGTGTAGAGCGAAGCTTGGAGATTTTTTTTAGCACAAAAAGTCAATTTGTCATTTTTTGGACTTATTCCCTTTTTAAAACTGACGATTCAATTACATTATTTGGTTCATTTTATAGGAACTTCCAATATCTAAATGTTTTTTACTCAAAAATGAAACCATTTTGATTGACGGATGAGAAATGGGATTTTAATGGGTAATTATTATTTTTTTACAAAAAAAGCACACATCCTGGAAACCGTCTATCCTTTGTGACGTTTTTTGAATAAGGAAACGGGGTGATCATTCATTGTTATTCCTTTTCTGGTGTCATTTAGATTGAATGAAAAGAAAGAAAATGAATCGGTTTAAAATAAAAATTTATCTCCTCTTTCAAACAAGGTATTTTATGAGTGAGTGGATTATCTGCATCGATAACAGTCATATGTTCTTTTAAAGGTTGCTATAGACATATACAATACATTAATGTTATTAATTTTCTTTTGAATTAAACAAGTCGGAAAACAAACATAAACATAACATCTGTTTGTTTTAGAAGATCATTTTCGGGTTTTTCTTTTCAAATAAAAAACCCATTAATAATGTACCCATTCAAACATAATGTACCCATTCAATAATCGCAATTTCGACAAATATTCAAAAAGATAATTTTGTTTTCTTTTTAAAGTTTAAAATTGCATTTTTAAATTCAAAAAGTAGAAATTGGGACTCTATTTAGTTTTTTCCCAAACATGTGACTTATTCTATAAAAAAAATTATAAACTAATTATTATTAACTTATATAGTGACTTAAGTTTTGTTCTAATGACTTCAAAATTAATCTATGAAATTTGTGTAATAATTCCTTTTGAAATTAAAAAAAAATCTTTATACTAATATTAAACAGTTCTAAAAACTTAAACTTGTGATACTTTACTATGTTAATCTGTTTTCAGCTTTTTATTCAAGTGTCTAACGCAATTTCTTTTCATTGCAGCAATCCGTTTGTTTTCCCTGAAAACAACTACTAATGGATTGTTGACGACTCTCGACACAAAAAAGAAGCAAAAACGTCGTTACCGAGACACTTCCCTTGAGAAATAGGCTTCCCCTACTCACAGAAGAAACAGTGCGAGAAAGAAAACTTCATATTTTTGTAAGGGAATAAGTGAAGGATTTAGTAGTGAAATCGTATGGATTCATTTGCTTTATATTTAGATTGATCGATTCCCTAAAATTTTGAGAGAGATTTTTAGTGGATAAAGCAGTCGAAAAGAAAGATAATATTTATTTCTTTAAATTGACAGTTTTTGCGGCGAAAGGATTGATTGACTGTCACCCTATTAGCGAGAGAAAAAAAAAAGTCCGGACTGCACGGAGGAAGAGGAATCGTAATTTGGAATTGATTCGCTTCTTCCCTCATTCGATTCTCGGGAATCGATCAACAGATGGAGTGAAAACGAAGTGTTGAATCGATTTCTCCACTTTCTCGTCCCAAATTCAAAAGAGAAATACTCGTTCCATTAGATCCTACCTTTAAAACTAGAGGTAGTAAAACACTATAGGTAAAAAGGAACACCCATCCACCCACTAGGTGATGTAAACAAAAGGGAGGGAGAGAAAAGAAGATGAAGATCGAGGCTTCGGAGAGCGCGTACGGCGAGGAGGGCGCTGTGGTCGCCTGCTCTGTGCCGGAGCTGCTGCCGTCCATTGCGCAGGACGGGCAGGCATCGATCCCTCGCTTCCAGCAGCAGCCGGGGTGTGGCCCGGCCGACGGGCCCTTCGACTGCGAGCACTTCCAGTTCATCGACGACTCCGATGAAGAGGAGAGCGAAAAAGAGCCGCCAGTGGCCATGAGCAGCGGCCTCAAGTCCCTCCTGAAGAGGGGCCGCAGCGGCCATGGCCGCAGCGTCACCTTCGACGAGGCCGTCACCCTCTACTGCGACGACGGAGAGGGGGTGCAGCTGCTGCAGCTCACCACCGGCCCCGACATCGTGGCCGCCGCAGAGGCCTACTACGGCATGTTCGAGCCGCCCATCGAGTACCAGGACATCGAGCCGCCCGCCGAGTACCGCGACGACGAGCCCCCCGCCGTCGTCGAGGAACCACCACCCCCTCCTGTCGTCGTCGAGGAGGAGGAAGAGATGGTAGTGGAGGAAGTAGAGGTGGAACCTCCCAAAGAGGAGGTGGAGGAAGTGGTTGTGGAGCAGGAGGAAGACCCCTTGCCGTCGCCCAACGAGAGCGACAAGCTCATCGAGAGGTTCCTGGAGGCGGAAGGGGTGTTCCCGGTGGACGAGGAGCTGAACAATGTGTTCCGGGAGTTGCACAGCGACTTCATGGGGGACGGAGGAGGGCAGAACGGGGCACTGGACGACACCCTGTTCCGCAACCTGATATCCTTCCTGTCGAACGCGGAGGAGATCCCGCTGATGGAGGCCGGCGACTTCTTCTCCTCCACCAAGTTCGAGGAGGAGGATGTCATCACCCCCACCGCCGCCTCCCAGGAGGCGGCTGAGGAGGACGGACCGCCTCACTCCAGGACCCTGTCCGAGGCGGACAGCGACTGCAGCATATCCTCGCAGGACACCATCATCGTCCGGCTGGGCGAAGAGGAAGAACAACAACAACAACAAAGCGAGAGGGGTGGTGGCAAGGTGGCCGAGAGGGTGAAGGCGTTCGAAAGCCAAGCCGCCACCACCGCCAAGCCCGTCCCGGAACCCAGACTGCTACACAAGCAGGAGAGCCTGGATGAGGTGTTCAACAACAGTGAGAAGAGGGTCGAGCCGGCTCCTCCTAGGCCTCTCCCCCGCGAGTCGATCCCGCAGAAGATCTTGCAGCAACAGCAGCAGGTGGTGGGGGAGGAGAGCCTGAGCAGGCAGAGCTCGGGCGAGACCTCCGTGACCGACCCCCCTACTGCGGACGCGGACGATTCCACTTCTTCGGACTCGCGATCAGGAGAGGTCGAGGAGGAGATGAGGCTGGACGACATCGGATACGACGAGGAAGACGCGGAGGACTACGACGAGGAGAGCTTCCGAGGGATGGCCCACGGGAACTCCAAGATCCGGCGGATCATCAAGAAGAACGCCCTGCAGTGCACGCTCTTCAGAGGGATCGAAGCGAAGCGGCGGCAGCAGCCGGGGATCAAGTACCCCAGGCCCAAGTCCCCGCTCATGTCCCAGGAGTCGCTGGTGGAGAAGCTCAAGTGGTTGACGACGGTGGACGATCCCAAAGAGGGCGAGGGCGGGGTGAACTTCCATTCCAAGCCCCCCGATGTGATCCTGTCCACGGGCGGCATCCCGGTGAACGGGTCCCACGCAGGGGCAGAGGATAACAACCCCAGTGCTATGCCCTACCCGCAGCAGTTCTACCAGATGCAGAGGTTCGCCATGGCCCCCAACGCCAAGGGAGGCTACTACGTCCGGCACGACGGCTACCACCCGTCGCTGCCGAGGCCAAGGATGGCCGGAGGGGCCTGTCCCGGAGGCCACCCCATGCCCCCGCCACCCCCGGGGTGGCGGATGATGGCCCCTTGGGCCGCCGAACAACAACAACAGCAGCAACCTCAGCAGCAGCAGAACAGGAGCATAGGCTCCCTGACGGTGCCTCGGAACTTTCGCGACTGGCGCGTCATCCAGCGAGTGATGGTGGGGCGATCGGACCAACAACAACAGCAACAACAACCGCAACAACAGCAACGGACTGCGCTGCCCGCGGACTACGTGCGGGTCGCGAACGGCCCCCGGACTACCCGCGACGAGCTGGAGCAGTTCGTGGAGCAGGACTCGCAGCGGCTGGACCGCATCCGCAAGCGGTACAGCGTCGCCGAGGACGACGACGACCCCACATTCGGCTTCGCCCGCCGCCCTTCGGTGCGAGGGGTGCAGGGTCGCATCCAGACGCCGTCCGAGCAGCCCCCCATCCCCGAGGAGGCCCGCTACGGCACCTGGGGGTACCGGGGGCCCATGCACATCCACCGCGCCTCCGTGGCGCTGACGGAACTGCCCGGCAACGCCACCATCCCCTACGCTCACCGCAAGCACCCCGACCCCAGGTACCACTCGTACGCCGAGAGCATGTACGGCAGCACGCGGACCCTGCCGCCTGCTGCCAAAACGTGGGACCCGCGGATGCTCCAGGTGCTGCCTCCTCCTCCACCCTCCACCAAAGACGAGAGAGGGGTGCCGGAGGGGGCCAGCTCGTCCCCCAAAATCTCCTCGGACTCCTTGTACCACTCCCCTGTTGTGCCTGATCCGATCATACCCCCAAGTGGTGGTGCGCCGCCGCATAAGGACGAGGGGGTCATTTACTACTCCCTGAACGTTTGATCTTCCGCATTTACCTGTTGTTCTCACTGCTCCTTTGAAACGTATTGAACGAGAAGAAAAATTGTGTGCGGCGTTTTACTAGTGTACAGAGATTTTTATCATTGGAAATAATAGTGTTGTTATTATTATTATTGTTTGTGGGGGCACTCATCACAGCTAACACAGTCTTCCGAATAGAGATTATTACTGACCCAAACAACACACCGGCTGGTAGCCAAGTAAGTATTTGTGATAACCTCTACTCTTTTAAAACTTGGTTTATGAGCGTTATATTTTTGACCATCTATTCCTTGTTACTTGCTGTCGCAATGTATCTAATTCAGAAAGATGAGTAAGCATTAACCATATTGTACATGTGTTACGGGCAATGTGATAAATCCGGGCATTATTAATAATGCCCGATTAATCAATTTGCCCGTAACATATGCATTGAGTTTTCCACTACTTGTGTGTTAACACTCTTTCCCTTTATTCGTCTTTAGGTTTACCATTTTTTCTATAAGTGCAAACCCCAGTTACTCTGATATCCATATTACCTTCTTTCAAAACAAGGATTCTTTCATTATTTTTTATTTTATAGCACCCTTTTGGCGAAAGTTTTCTTTTATCGAAAAATGTTCACAAAGATGAAAGTGGAAGTTTGTACGACGCTTATAAAAAATGCAACGATAAATTTCTTAAGGATAATTTATTTGGTTGAGAAATTGAAAAAGCTTTTAATGATTCGAAAAACTTTTCGGGGGTCACAATTTTTAAAGAGGAACTTCAGAAACATGAATTGCGTTATTAATCTTTATTTTCGTGTAGTAGAAAGTTTTTAAAGTAATTTTTACAGATAAAAATTTGAAAGATTCTGCATTTTCATGACTTAATAGTTGTCAACTAAAAGAAAAGAAAATCCTTTGTTAAAAATTGGGCATGCACCTACCTAAAGTGGATTAGGCTAAAAAGAATTAAATTTCTGAGTTTTCCTGTGAGTTCTATGTACAGGTACTGTGTTTAAGAATGTAATTATTGAAAGTCTCGTAAGTTTATTACACCACTGTGTACTAAACCGTAATCACAGTGTGTAACAAGTTTATGAAGAAAAAAAGGTTTAATATAATAGTGTTAAAATGGTTAAAATAAAGGAGAAAACAATTTGAAACAATTTGGCAGCCCTGTTATTAAATTCTTAAACCACTAGGTACTGCAGGAATCATTATTTAAGTGTTAATTTTATTCGTATAGTAATACTTATTTTTTATGGGGTTTGTTTTATTTTACATCCACTGTATAACATGATATTTTTCAAATACAAAAATGTAGAAATAATTATTGATATTCGAATTTTTTTATTGTTTTCATAACTAGGAAAAGGGATAGCTCTAGAATAGAAATGTGTTTAATTTAACGCTGGAAAAGGATAGAAAAACAATTATAAGCTACATGAATGTTCTTTTTCTAAAATATGCATGTACTTTTTTTTTCCATTTTTGCTCATCCCTCCCTTTTAAACATTTCAATATCATTAATAATAACCCTTATTAAATATCCCATTCGTGATTTTACAAAGCTTTATAAAATATACAAATGATCGAAAAAAAAAAAACAAGTTTTTGTTATATTTTTAAAAAGCATTTCTAATTTGACACAAATGAAGTGCACTAAAGTCAAAGTGTTATGTTTGTGTGATAAAGCAAGTAGTTTTCGTTTTTTATTTGTATTAGTTATTTTAAAAATCAGCCTTCTCTGAAAAGTTATTGTTAAGGAATTTTATAAAGTCTACTACATTTAACTTCTAGTTGTTGGTCTTTATTATTTGATGTGATAAAAATATCTTGATAGGGTTCCTCTCGAAATCAATATACTAGTTACGTTCTTCCACAGATTATACATAGATAAAAACTCATGAATATATTGAATGAATTCATGTGAATTGAAAAATAACCTTATACATTGCTAAGGTGGTATAAATTGCTATAAATGTTTGATGTATGATAATAAATAAATATATTTTAGATGTATTGGCTTATTACTAATTCTTAAAAGTGTTACTTACTAAATTTGTAAGAATTTATTGATCACTGACAATCGTCAAATATACTGCAATGTTCTTCAGAAGTGTCAGTATGGACGAGTTAAACTGTGTGACGTCACAAAGACTCCGCAGACTTCCAACTGTATAGTTCAAACTGAAAATACGGTTTATCTTAAATGCTGTGGAATATACACCTGAAGTGCTCGGGATCTTTGGCCAACTTCCAGTTGAACTCGTCTATATGTTAACCAAAAATAACTAGGTATAACTTAATAAGAAAATATAAATTTTCAGATTAAACGACTATGCAATGAATTTTTTAGTAATAGAAATTAAAAAATTCGAAGTAAATATTTTTTTATCCCATAAACCAATTTATCTTGAATTTTATTTGTTGTAGTGTATATTATCCAATTATATGTTACTTAGTTGTATGTGTTAAATATCCATTAACTTCATTGTAAATTTCATTCATTCTCTTAAACGTAAATGACCAGTGTTTCTAAACTTATACTTATAAGTATTGGTGTTTTCTTCTATTATGTGTACGTATACATGGTGCTTTTTCATGTTTTGTTCAGCTTTTTTTTTTAATAAGGATTAATTTAAATCGATACTACCTTCTAAAGTTAAATATGTTATGTATTTTAGAACTTCCCAACAATAAAAATAAATAGAATATTTTTATTGAAGGAAAAATCACTAGTTTCCTGTAACAAGAGCATATTGTGAAGTTGAGGAGTTCAAATCGTTTGCAGCATTTTATTTTAATCCTAGCATAAAATGAGGCTTGAATTTCTCTTTCACATTTTTCCGGTGTTTCACAGAGAAAATCTTAACGGTTTTTCTTCGCAAAAAATGTTAGTACGTTTTATAAAGGAGCTTGTGTGGTGATAAAAACATCGCTCAAGCATCTTGAACGAATTTGTTCGTTCCGATCTTTTTTGTAAATAAATATTTGCAGACGATTTTCAGCCCAAAGAATATTCTATACTTGTTTATTTCGTCTGAGGTACAACTAAACCCATTTGTACGATAATGCAGCGTGCCTATGAATTTAAGTTTTTTTTTCTCCAACAATTGATGAACTAAAAAAATATTGTGAGCAAAGAACCAAATGTTGCAATACGTTCATGTCCTCGTGAGCTTTTGAAAAGAACTTTGTGAAAAAAAATTTCTACAAAATGTAAGTAATGTCAGATCAAATTATATTACAAATCTGTATATAATATTTACCACTTATAAATTACTTACACTAACTACAAGATCAGTATAGAACTGTAAACGGTATGTAAAGTAGCAAAATATATTATTTTAGTTATATTGCATTTTGTTAACAGAGATATAAGAATTTGTATGTTGCTAGATAGTTATATAAAGTGCACAAAGCTTGGAATGTGTTGACTATTTATTTCTGTCTTTGTTTTATTTGCCATTTTTAAAACTCTTAACTAGATCTTGATCAACAATCTCTTTCAACTATTTATTTATATAGTAACAACCCCGCTAGCAGAAATTGCGATGCAGATTTTATCTTGAAGGTTTCAGATTAATTTCAATTTTTTAAACTTAAAATGTAAATTTTGCATTAAAATGACAATCATATATTAGAATAGTAAGCTTGGCCCCGACTGTACTAGATTCATTCAGGCTAGCCATTCTTTGAATCATGGGATACATTTGACAACTTTTCCCGTTAGGATCGCCCCATAAAGTACCATACGTATAGATTTAGTGCTTTTCCGGCTTCTTCTGAAACCAGTGCTGCAGATTAATGCTGAAAATTCTGCTACCGGAGTGACAAGAGACCAATGATTAACAATTTTACCTGCAATATACACAAACATGTTTTTATATGAATTCTGATGGGGAATAAAATCACATAATGATTTGAATAGGAAATAAAATCAGATGTCTTCGTATATTTAAAATGTGTTGATGAAATAATAGATTATGTATCTTAATTTAAGTGTAAAAAAAGTCAAATTAATCACTATAGAAGTACTTATATCTTACAACTCTCTTTATAATATTGATTATGCTTTAGAAAATGAGAAACCTGCTTCTTCCTGCACAACATAATAACCTTAAGAAGAAATTGCCGTCCAATTTTTATTATGTTTCTTTACAAAGTTTATAAAAGTAACTATGCAAGTATCATGCGTCCTGATATTTTCGCAATTTTGTGTGTGAATAGAAAAATTACAAAACCAAATTTCATTAAAATTAATAGAATTTTTTTTTTCCTTTTATAGGATGTTTGAACGAATCTTTCTTTTTAAGAACTGTTTTGTAGGGAAATGTTAAGGGTGGGGAAAATGTAAACACCTCTCAAAAATCATGAATTTTGTAGATATATTTTAGAAAATGAATTTCATTTTTCAAATGAAGGTCCTTTTCTTTTGATAACTTTTTTTAGTATATTCAGGGTTTATGAAATGTGTTTATATTTATTTGTCCCTCTGTTTACACACATCCCTTCATTACTTCAAATAAGTGTGTTCTCAAAACGTATTAAAACATTTTAAACACACTCCCCGCAATAGTTTTTTAATAGGAGAAAATATTTACAATTTTCTTCTAAAATAAATATACGAAAATTAAAAAGAACTTCTATTAGGAAAAATTCTATTGAAAAGTTATATGCTATTAATTCTGTTAAAAATTATTATTTATGTTAGAATTTTAGAATTGTGTGAATAAGAATGAATATAGTATATCCATGCAATATGTTACCTTATATACCAACCTATTGATTCTTCATTGATTAAAATCATTTAAACAAAGTAACCTTTAGTTACGTAACGATTACACATGAGTGTTCCTTAAGTTAATTTTATGCCATGTAGCATGTTTCGCAATATTATCATTGATATTACGTTACTATCATTAATAATGTAATATAATATAATAATAAGGAAAGTGCATTTAAGTTTCATTCTACAGTTCTTATAAAGGATCTGCAAAAAAAAATATATAAAATATGCAGCTTAAATATTTTTGATAAAGTATTAAATGTTTTTCTTGAACAGTAATTTTACGTTTTAATTTTTTTTCTTTAAATGGTACATTTTTTTACTAGAAAATAACTTTTATGTAACAAGTGACCTCTCATACAGAAGCTTTTAAATTTTACCATCGTGAAATCAACTTTTTTAAAAAATATTCAGTGTCTATAAACTTACATATAAAAATATGTCCTAACTGTACTTCATACTGAGACAACACAAATGTATATGTAATAACTGGCTAAACTATGTCCTTCCCAAGCGATGTTCTGCTCATATTCCACCCAGATCCTCTACGTAATTGCGATCCAAAAGCCGGATAACTGGAATTGCTCAGATTTTTGAAGTATTCCCTTTGAGTCTGGGAGACGATCGATTTCTTCAGAATGGCCTTGAGCTTTTAGGATCTCGCATGTTTACTGCGTTAAAAACTGGAGAAGGGTGGAGGAATGCTGTCTGTTTCACCCCACTATCGAACTAATATTGCTTGGGTGTCCGCAATTTATCCGTGGATGATTTAAAGAACGTTTGCCAGGTCAGGAGTAATAATGTGTCACTTTAATAAGCGGGCTTCATGCAATAGTAGCACATACGAGCAATGGAATTTTATAGTTTGGTGGGTTTTAAGTTTGAATTCAGTATTTGTGAATATGAAATATCTTGTTAAAATCGGGTTTATACCTCAAAATTCAAGTTGTTTGATTGGTTTAATTTCTTTATTGGATGGACTTTATCTTAAAATAGGTGGTATTAGATATTTTTTCCAGTTGTTGCTTATAATTAACTTATATTTACCGAAGTTAAGGAAGATGACTTAGGAAATTTATTAAAGATTTTTTTTTACAGTTGATTACTAATATTAAATAGAACTGCTATATAGAATCTAGTAGTTTCTTTTATGTTTTTAAAAACAAACTGAGATATTTCTAGCAACCAGCCTTTTTGTTATTTATATTTTAGTTATTTTATCATTATAATATGCGTTTTACTTCAAATTTATTGTAGACGTATAAAACAAGTTTATCGGTTAATTATTTTAAAAATTTGTATAATGACAATGAAACGGAAATTAAATGTGTATAAACCTGTAAATTTTTCAATCTTGCTCTGAGCGAAAATCAATCATCTCTAACCACTGCTTTTAATTAGTTAATTTTCAAACTAATGAATTATATTAAAGAGAGTTTATTTATATTGATTTTTTAGTGTTTAGACTATCCCAATTGTTTAAAAGTTAAATTTATTCACATAATATGTTTGCATTTTATATAAATCTTCAGTTTTGAAATATCATCTGAAATTGTTGACTTTGTGGTATTCATTTAAGGTCAAACACACAAATTAGCCCAATCACTCACTACCCATAAGTTTCTAAATATGCGACGCACAAAAACTGCTCAAAAATGCGTTTCAAACACCCTTCCAGGACAATTCAAAGAATGATATTCTATTCTTTTCATGTTTCTCATTTATCTACTGATGTAAGAGCTGTGAATTACGAAATAAGGGGCGAGACCGGAAGTACTTAGTGCTCTTTTCGAAAAGGAGAAAAGCCCATCTAATTATCTCGTTAAGAAAGACTGACAGTTCTTGAAAGTTGGCTCATGTCAGAAATTGAGAAAGACATGTGACGTAATAGGCTCTTTTATAA
Organism: Tetragnatha montana; assembly: GCA_963680715.1. NCBI lineage: Eukaryota > Metazoa > Arthropoda > Arachnida > Araneae > Tetragnathidae > Tetragnatha > Tetragnatha montana. The sequence continues at coordinate 37,010,151 of OY796685.1, forward strand.
GTAGATAGTTTTATAAGTCTCAATACTTACTGAATATTTGATAAAAGTATGGATTTCTCTAGAAGACCAATGCCATTAGAAACTACCTCAATGCGGTTTTAGTAGAATTTAATTGGATATTAAAAAAAGATAGTATCGGAAATTTATTTTAAAGAATGAAAGATTAAATAATGTTTTAAGTAATCAAGGTGGAATTTTATCGAAATTAATAAACTTGTTTCATTGAACTATTGAATATTTCTTAACTATTTGTCCAGCTAGGCTATTTATGATTGAACTGATTTTATTCGTGTGAAAAGAGGGCTAGTTTATCAGGAATTACAAATATCACCTTTTTTTAACAACAGAAAAATAGTTTAAATTATTACAAAGGTAATTTACGCTAAAATTATTTGATTGAAAAAAACTAGCTTTAATTTAAAGAAAGAATTTACAAATAGAATGCCTTGTTTTGTTAAGTTTGCAATTTAAAGAGAACTATAGTTAAATATATGTATTAAATTAAAGAAACAATCTCTAACAATGTTTCTAAAATAAGATTTTCACACACATTTTTCTTTTTAAAAATCCAAAACTGTTTACTACAGCTATTAACCCATACGATCTCACCAGGCTAATAGTCTAATTCAGCGTTTCTCAACCGGGGTTCCGCGGAACCCTGGGGTTCCGCGCGGCCTCCTCAAGGGTTCCGCGAGAAATTCGAAACAAATTTTTTTTTGTTGTTCTAGAATCTAGAACAAAAAAATTTTTTCCTTCGAATTTCTCGCGGAACCTCGAAAACCTCTGTTTCCGATTCCCGAAAACGGACTTTTCTCACAAAATTCCAAGCCCATATATGGTACCACTCCCCCAATGGGGGGGACGTTCGTAGTTTTGGAGGATCGCCGAAGACAAAAAGAGGGAAGCGCGGCACTTTTGCAATGTTGTTTTAAGATACAGTGGGGGGTCAGAGGTAAGGCTGTCCAACGGTTAAAATGGCCAATGGCCATTAAAACGGACTATACAAATATTCAAAGGTAAGCAATTAGTATACTATTGCAATTTTCCAGATCATATACGTGTGAACAAACCTTTTCTTGTTTAACAAACATAAAAAGTAAAGAAATCGTCTTCTTTCTATTGAAGACGAAATTCGGGTATGTAAAATAAGAATTGAAAATATATGTGCCAAAAAAACAGGCTCAAATTATCACATTAGTTACTATTTAATAATTGTTTTAATTTTTTTTTAAACTTGCTAAAATTGTTCAAATACTTAAAATTGTATTTTCAAAACCTTACAGCTTTACTCCAGTGGCGTATATAAGGGGGGGGCAAGGGGGCCCTGCCCCCCCCCCCCGAAATTCGGACTTGGTGTACCAAAACAATTTAAAACCCTGTATTTTAGGGTCAAATTTCAAAAAACATTCTGGGGGAGGGCCCCCAAACCCCCCTTTTGTACTTGGAGTCTTATTATTAACAGCTTTATTATTATAAGTTCATCAAAATCTAAATCCTACCAAAAAATATATGTCCAAAATTCGGACTAAGTGTACCAAAAACAAGTTAAAATCCTGTTTTTAGGGGGAAAGTTCCAAAAATTTTATGGGGAAGGACCCCCAGATCCCCTTGTGTACTTGGAACTCTATTTTCTATTTTAATAACTTTTTAAATATTAAGTTCATAAAAATGTACATCCAAAATTCAGACTTTGTGTACCAAAACTAGGTAAAAACCTGTTTTTTACGTCAAACTTCAAAAAATTTTCTGGGGGAGGACCCCCAGGCCCCCCTTTGGGAGAGGGGCTGGGGAATAATTTTGGGGCCCTCTCAAAAAAAAATTCCTATATACGCCACTGCTGTATTCTAATGATTCTAATAAATAAATATAATAAATAAGCGATTTCTTTGTTACTTATTTTCCGTTTTATGTAATAATTTTAAAAAATAGTAAAAAAAATATTTTTACATGGACGGTAGGGTTCCGCGGAACTTGGGCATTGACAAAAGGGGTCCGTGGGAGTAAAAAGGTTGGGAAACGCTGGTCTAATTTACAGTTATTTATAGCTGCCAGAAAAACTATATGGATTAAGATTCAAATCAGCTGCCTGCCCTGTATAAGCCCTGTATAAATCCTCTTCACGTTAGTTTTTCCCACAGAAATCCAATTTGATGAGGAACGACTGAAAAGAATATGCGAGGAGAATATTTCACAGTATGGCAACTTCCGTTACTAGTTCGTTTACCTCCAAAGCACAGTTACTCTGTAAAACTAGTTTTACTGCGAGAGTCGGCTTAGTGCAGGGAAGCTTACTCGCTTGTTATCAAGAGAAACGATTGGATTTTGGTTACTCATTTTTATCTTTGTCAGCTCTCAGCTCTTAATTATTGAATTATACCTTGAATCAAGATGTATGGTAAGAATTTTATTCACTATCTCTCCTTTTAGTTTGGCACTTTAATTAGAGTTCGGGTTTTTTTTAAATTTATTTTTAAAATATCATCGTTTAAAAACCAGCATCTAACATCTAGTGCAAATCTGGTATAAGATCTCTTTGGTGTTTATTTCATTTGGTGTCAAAATAAATTATCAGATGCTGGCTATGGTGAAAAGGCTTGATTAAATCTGTTAAACTAAATTCAGGCGCTTCAGCTTATTCCAAAAGCTTTACATTGGAATTAGCTCGTCAAAATGGGCTGACGATAAAAGGGATTATATTGCATCTGTTGCAAATGTTATAGGTGTGCGATACTAGATCTTAAACCCCAATACCCTTGGCTAGTTTAGGCTCACTTGAAAGTTCTGATTTAATGCAAGTTCCACATTAATTTATTGATACTTCATATTGTTGTTACATTTTAAATCAAACTACATCAAATCTTTAATTCTTTTATTTTTCTAAACAAAAACTAAATCATGTGATCAAAAAAGAAGAGAAGAAATTAATAGCGTTAATCATTTCATTCCGCCTGTTGGCTCAGTGGAAATGTCACATTAATTTCGCCCGTTGGCCACAAGAAGAAAAATCCTCACAAAAGCCCTAAATGACTCTCGCTTTAATCTTCATTAATTACCAATTTCTTCTAATTAGTGGTTTAGAACAGAAGCGCGAACTAATCTCTCCTCTGTCACGACGGATAACGCAATTTAACGCCCACCCTGTGACGTAATTAAACGTGTCTCCTTATGCGAAGTAGGGTGACATGTGACGCTGTTGAAGTAGATTCGAGAGGCGTTGGTGCAACGACTAACCATATTTCATGCCTTTTAATTAAGTAGTAGTTAAGGGATGAGAGAGAAATCTGGAATTAACTACATTAGATCCTCTTTGCCACCTTTTCTGTTCGTTTGGGATCTAAATTAGAAGAAAAAGAAAGCTTCAGACTATTAATTTAAACTAATGAAGTACCTTCTACTAAAGATGATGTTTTCATTTGACTTCATAGTTACTCGTTATGGGTTTCTAGTGTAATACAAAACTCTCCTAATTTGAGATTAATTTTTTTTCTTGATGTAGTCAGTTAATTCTTTTTTATAACTGCCATCTTTGAAGATATTTTACTCGACATTTCTTAAGAAAGGTATATTTTTGAATCATTAGTATTAACCATTTGCGTTCTAATATACGTATATGATGTATTACCTTATATTAGTATAAGTTATGCTACAATAAATTAATTTAAAAAATAAAAAACTGTTCCTACTAAATCAGGTTTTTCAAGCGTTGGGAGTACAATACAAATTATCAACTAAATAATTGTTTTTCGTGGTACTAATTTTTAAATTTAAAATTACTTACAAACTTACTAAATCCCCTCAGTCCTTTTTAATTTAAACTTTTAAAAAGAATTACCTTTTCTCTAAAACATAAAAAATCAAGTTTAAAATAAAAGATTGTGTGATTTAATAACAAATTAGGCCATGTAGTAACATTCCCAGATGGTATATGTTCTTAGGTATAAGAACCTATTATGATCATAATTCAAATCATTAAGGTTTTTTTTATCAATGGTAATTAGAAACGTTAACAACTAATTTAGTCTATTATTCATTTCATAAATGATTATCAAACAATAATTTAGTGAATTTGAGAGCAGTTAATTTAATTGTTTGTTAATTCAATATCTAGAAATAAGTTTAATTTACTTCATAAATTAAGAATTTATAACAGAGTTTGTATATTAAGCTATTGGATTCCTTATTAGCTACGAACATTTTCATTAATCATTAATAAATCATATGGAATTTAATAAATCCTTATAACTTATGTATCCTTAAAATCCTTTATTAACGCAAATAACCTATTCACAAAACCTATGCTGAAAGCTGAACCAGTCATGGCGCTATCCCTTAAAATTTATCATCAGTCTCCTTAACTGGGTGTTAGAATCTCGGTGAGCTTAACCAAGCGTTTAGAGCAGTTGCGTGGATTATGCCTATTAGTTTTTGATTAATAGCTTCTACACAAGAGCGGGTGTTTACCTTCAAGCTGCAGGATTGCAGCCATAATTACGCGCGCGAATGTGAAATATAGAAGTATGCAAATGTGTTGAAGACGCACGTGAAACTTCAAAGTAAAGTTCGTAGCATACTCTGGACGAAGGAGTGAATCGTGTAGTATAAATACGTAGTACGACATTTAAGTATCGAGTGTGGTAACGTAGTACTAAACCAGGGTGTCCATGTCCAATCTTTTAGGAAGAGTGCTATTATACTAGGGTAGAGTGGGGTACTAAAAGATGCAAATGGGGTAATAAGAAACATGCTAAATTTTACAGGATGTTCCTTTAAGTTTATGAAGCTTATTTTTTACAGAATGTTTATATCATTATTAGCTTTCTTTTAAAAAAAATAAATCATCTGCTAAGTAAATGCGGAAAAGATTTTTTATTTTACCAAGCGACTGTATCTTGTTACCCCACTAGGGGTAATAAGAAGCAAGCCAGTTATTTAACTAATTAAAACAATTAAAGATCAAATGAAAGTATTAATATAATCTCTAAAGTGTTAAAAATTTTCATTTAGAGATATGCTCAGTTAAAAGAAACAATCTGAAAGTTTTACACAACCCTATTTTCAAATATAACGCGTGAAAATCATGACAAAACAAATAAAATGGTGTTTCTCTTATTTTTTGAGACTAAAAAGTTATTCCCCCCAAACAAACTCTATTTTTTTCTACAAACTCAGTTTATTAAAGGTCGGTTCTTCTCTCTTCCTTTTTATAAACTCACCGCTACCCCTTTCCTTTAGGTTCAAATGGTTCAGGAGGCTTTTGAAGAAACCCCCGAAACTATTCCCCTACCCCACTGTGTTTCAATAGTGTTTTTAAGTAATTTCTCGCCTATGTGAATATAATAAAAAAAAACAATTTAATATTTTACTTTACTCACCATGAATTAAAATAAAACGCAAATTTGATATAGAATTTCAATAAAATACTTTTAAATTTTTCAATAAACATTAAAGTGGTGAGTAAAAGTGTCTAGAGAGCATCTGGTGATAGTATGTAATAGGACCGAAACCAACTTTAAAGATTTAGTTTTACTCAGAGTTTAACAAAATTCTAGATTTAAATAATATATATTCTATAACAACTTTTTAAGGTAAGTTCCTTTTCTTATTGGTTCATCATATTTTTAGAGCTATCAAGGACAGCTTTCCTTCTAAGGTTTCTACTGTGCGGCCTTTCCATCTATATGCAAGGTACTCATGATATAAACCATGGAAAACAGGAAAAATATAAGAATGTCTTGCACATTGGATTTATTACAAATTTTTTTAAGAAAAACCTCCGAAAGATAGAAGAAGAAATAATCAATCTAATAAAAAAAACATAACAATACCTTTCTTAGCATAATTTGGTAGGATTTCACATAAGCAAACTTGAGTTAAAATCAGTTTGAAATAGTGAATCGATGATACCTGTATTATTACACTGGTTAGAGATGGAATGAAAGATATCCTTAAGGCTCATTCATATTTATCACATTTTGTGTTCCTTTTGTAGGAATCATCCAAAGTGAAAAGTGTGAATTGGCGTTTCATTCTTAACTCCTCTCATTTTCTATACAAATAAGTTATATTCACAGGAGTGAATCACTCAGGAAAGTGAAAAAGTGTGAATGAGCCTTTGGCTATCGACTTTTTTAAAAATTCATTCTACAGTCACCACTAAAAATATCGGGCGATATATTTGAGGTTATGTTTTCCCACGAAACGAATGAGATGATATCGTGGGATAATGATAAATGTTCAATTCTCTTATCCAATCCTCCGTATTAAAGCGAAGATAACAATAATTATAGGACAAGTTAATCAGTGTTATGTGCTTTATGTGGCTCAAACTACGCGTTCACAGATGAAAACTTTATGAGCTAATCTTGCTTTACTAAGGTATGTGTAAACTGTTCTAGATTTAATCCTTCAATATCTAACGGTACCTGCACTGTCAACTATTCTGCGACTGAAACGATTCAGCTCGTTGGTTAATATCAATATGGAGATTATTGCATAGTTGTGGAGCTAGATCGTGAATTTTTTTTCGAACAATCCATAGTCACCACTCAAAGAAATAAGAAAAATATTTCAAATCAAGGTTTGCTGGCTGATATGACCTAACTTACTGATCCACTTAGCAGAAAATGCAAATCTACACTCCTCAAAACAATAAATTAAAGGATATATTGGTGGATTTGATTCGATACATATTGACAAATGAAAAATTTGTAGTGGTTGAAGCATTTTTCATAAACTAGGGTCATTTAAAACCTAAATCCATGCAGTTATTGAAAGAAAATTTTTTACTTTCTTGATCGAAATTAGAAATTCACATTTTGTGTGATTTAGCTTTTAAATGATCCTGAATTTATGAAAAATGCTTCAACCACTGCAAAATTTTCATTTTCTTGCCAATAATGTATCACATCCACTAATATCCTTTAATTGATTTGAGCAGTGTAGAATCATGTAGTACTGGGGAGCTGCTTGATTTCGGGTTGGAGTGCTCCGATGCCAGAAGTATGTATTCTGGGAAGGATGTAAAAATAATAGAATAATTGAAAAAGTGGTGAGATCCTCGATAAGAATCGATTAGGTTTCTTTATAATCGATTGCAATGTCAAAGTCTTCAATAGTTCTTTAAATTATCTACAGTTACAGCATGCGATCGGATGGCTTGGTGTGCTAGAGCGTTATGTTTCGAGCCAAAAGCATCTCGGATCGAATCCCGCCTACTGCTATGTGGGGTTTTTGTTGGTGTTTTTTTTTGTCATTAATGAATTAACTTTCAATTAATGAGGTAAGCAAGTTGTAAGGATTAAGTTGAAGGAACAGCTGGTATGGTTGGTTAATGCACTGCTATCCTGTTCTGAAGTGCCCAAACCGAAAGTGGCATGCGTTTATTATTTTTTTTTTACATGGTGAAGTATCAACTTCAAACTAATTAAAAGAACTGTCTAGCTGGAGGAACGGATGGCTTGGCGTTAGGACACCAGCATACCGTCCAGAAGGTTGCGAGTTCGATCCTCGGAATATATTTTTTTTAATGATGTAGTATCAACTTTATATTAATTAGAAGAACTTGCAAGTTGCAGGAACGGATGGCTCGATGTGTTAGTGCACCAGTATCCCGTCCAGAAGGTTGCGAGTTCAATCCTCGGAATGTTTTTTTTTTTTAAATGATGTAATATCAACTTTATATTAATTAGAAGAACTTGCAAGTTGCAGGAACGTATGGCACGGTGTGTTAGTGCACCAGTATCCCGTCCAGAAGGTTGCGAGTTCGATCCTCGGAATTTTATTCTTTTTTTTTTTAAATGATGTAGTATCAACTTTATATTAATTAGAAAAACTACCAAGATGCAGGAACGGATGGCTTGGTGGGTTTAATCACCAGTGATCCATCCGAAAGGCCCTCAGATCGAATCTGAGCCTCTCACGGGTATAGCACTCGGAAATAGATGCTGATTGGCATTTATAAATTTTCCTGCTTATTGAAAGGGGGGGTTATCATTTCTTTTTTTTAAAGTTAACTGTAACCGTACCAGGCAGATTTATTGAAAATATTACTATTTTTCCAAGTCTCTATCATTTCTGTCTTCGACGGAAACTGAATTAAACTTTAAGAATCTTTATATGTTGTGGGGGAGAATTTGTCCCGCCCTCCCTTCGGAATCTCCGATTCCCCCCTGAGAGTTGAATATCTTCTTATTCAGCTAATTTTTTAAGTGGTGACTAGATATCTGAACCTGAATGAAGAAAACTACCATACAGTGAATTTGACGAGCGCTTATTTAGGAAATACTTTGATCCAACTTTGATCCAATGCGCATGCCTGTGAACTTGATTTTTGCTGTTTTTTGGAAATTTTAATAAAATAATAACTGAGGATAGAACCCACGAACTGCCGCATGCTACGCAAGCATCCTACCACTGGGCCAGCGGAGATTCAATAACTTTAAAACTTATTATAACATGTTCTTTGTTTTGACGCATGCGCATGGCGAGACCAAAGTATTTCCTTTCTAACACCTATTGTGAATTTGTAATGCAAATAACGAACTTAAGAATCTTGAAATATCTAGGGGGGGGAAATATATCTGGAAACTTTACTATGATGTTGGACCCAACGCCCAACCACCTCCATTAGGGTTTAGCTTAACTTAATAAATTTTTCATCTGCACAGCTTTGAAAGTAATACGGGCAAAATTATGACCACTTACCTTGTAGCGATCCGAAAAATATATCTGGATCTGATCATCAAGCTAGCCAAATCATTGATTAAAATTCCCTGTTGCCTGTTCATTACAATGATATTAATTACAAATCATAATTGAAGATGATCTCATAGCAGCTAGTGTGTTCAAAATATACCGCAAGTTTGTGAATTAAAACTTGTGTGAATGAATTTTCTATTCTTTTTAACTTTTATCACTTCAATTTTATTTATTTTTAGTGATTTTAATAGTTTAAAATTTTTCCACGGAGTAATTCTTCAGGAAATCCTTGAAGATACTTAAAACAAATGGATGCCTCAGTCTGCTGTAGATGAAAGAGAAAGATGCTTGACTTGAACTATTTTTCCTGATTCTTTAAGCGGTGACCACGGAATTCTCAAAAACAATATAAGTCCTTCTGCCTTCGACAGAACTAAAATCTGAACTTGAGAATCTTGGAGTGTTTGGCTTTTATAAATGTAGTTCCTGCGTAATTCACGGGGAGTCTTTCCGTTTTTTTTTTTTTTTAATTAAATGGGGTTTTTTCGTGTTAACTTAATTTAACCCTATCAGCCAAATTCTTTAAAAAAATAATACTATTTTCTAAGACTTTTAAATATTTATTTTGTATAATCAAAGTCTATCCCGTCTGTCTTCGTAAGAACACTAATGAAAATGACTTAGAAATGATGAGAGGGGAAAAAATTTATTGCTTTTCGATGAAAAGGTGGTTGTTGGTTCCAACATCAGAAATTTCGGGCTCAATTTAACTTGATCTATTTTCCCTAATTTTTTGAGTGATGAATGAAGCACAGGGACAGTTATATTAGACTTAAAATCTTCTTAGTTTTTCGTTTGGTGAATGAAACGCTACCGTAGATGATATGGAAAGATGCTTGACTTAAAAAAAAGCTACTTTCTAGGGGATTGAAGTATAATCTTTTAATTGCAACTGTGAATTTTTTTTTTTTTTCATTTTAAACCTAGCTGATGCATATGAACGAAAGAGACCTGTAGATTAAGAATTTATTGACATCTTTCAGTCATATTTTTCTGAGTTTTAATAGAGAAGCTTATGCATTTTCTTGTTTTAATCAACTATTCAAGTGTTTTCTTTGTTAAAAATAATCATTTAGAACTCTAAATTTCGGAAACTGGGGGGATAAGGGGTGTTCATTTACTGGAATGTTAAACTGACATTTCCCAGTGCGATGGTACTGTTAGATGCAATGTAAAGTTGCATCACTTAAAATCGTTTTCATAATTATTTGATGGATCGATTATTATGAATTGCTTAAAAATTTCACTTAAGTTAATTCGACTAACTAGAATAAAAAATTATGACATTAATCGAATACCAGCACAAATTCCCACGCAGAATGTTCGACAGCCTAAATACCGTAAAACGGGAAGGAAGGATGCTGATCTTATAACCTTTTTTCTAATACTTTTAATGGTGACTATTAAAAGCTTTAAAAAACTTGTTAACTTAAATTAATATAAAAGCATGTATCTCACTCGTCAGTGATATTAACTACTAATCAAACAAGTTTCAATTCAAAGTTACCGTAAAACGAGGTATATGCGAGTATGTACGGCAATACTGTGTTCCAACATCAATGCCAGGCAAAAAGAATTCTTTATCATAGGAGCTTGAGTTTCCAAAGATCAGTGGTTCCCAAAGTGGGTGCTACCACCCCCAAGGGGGCGTTGAAGAATTTTAAAGCGGCAGTGATGAGTTGATAGGAAATTGGGGGGACGTTTTAGAATAAAAGGGGAAGTTGACTACTTTTAAACTATTGCTTAATGTCATTTTTATGCATAAAAAAGCAGTCAAAATTCCCGTAAAAGTATCTTAAAATCACCTTTTAATAAGTTTAAATTGTTATTACAATTCTTATTCACCAAAACCTGGATCCACCACTGCCCCCATACCCCCCTTGGTTACTTGTAATTTTTTTCCTCACAACTTTTCTTATATTAAGTTTTTCAGTATAAAACAACTACATGTATAAAACAACTACATTGGATTAAGTGAATATGTGTGGGATGGGCTGAAGGGTAATTTTGGGCCCCTCCTGAAATAAATTTCTATATACGCCACTGATTTAATCAGTTTTTGTAATGGACAATTCCCTCGTTTTTTAAAACCAGAAAAAGTGTATTTCTTAGTACAAATAATGGTTCTAAATATCGACGTTTAAAGTTTAAAAAAAGTAGTCGGTTCAAGATTAAAATTGACAATCTCTAAGGAGTTCAAAATTCGCATGATTCATTGTTGTTTGGGATAAAATTATTGTCAAGTTGAATCTGGCCCTAAATTATATTATTTTACAAAATGTATCAATAACTACACTGGTCAAAACAATTAAAGGATATTGGTGATTTTGATACATATTGGAAAGGAAAGGAAATATGGTTGAAGCATTTTTCTTAAACTCAGGGTCATTTAAAAGCTAAACCCATGCAGTTATTGAAAGAAAAAAAATTATTTTTACTTTTTTTGATCGAAATTGGAAAATGCACATTTTGTGTGGTTAAGAAAAAAGTGAAAAATCTATCATTACTTAATTAAAAATCAATTTCGATTGGGGGTAGGGTTTCCCCGGACTGATAACAACATTGTGCACCTGTTTCCCATCAAGTTTGTTAATTTATTAATGAGAGGCTGTGGTATTTTCTCCAACTCCCCTTTTAGAGCATTTTCCAGCACTTGAACTGTTTGAGAAGTATTGGAAGGGCAGCAGTTCATTTCCCTAGCATGTCCGAGACGTGTTCTATTGGATTCATGCCGGGAGAACGTGCTGGTCAATCCCATTCTTTCAATTTCTTCATCTTGAAGGAAATCATTCACTAAGGTAGCACAATATTATCTGCAATTATCATCTCTTAAAGTAAAATTATCACCGTTTTCTCCTACGTGAGGGTCTACCAGAGGTGTAAGAATATTGGCCTAATAACTCTGGACCGCCAGAAACGGTCCCTTGGGATGTGGGGGTCTTTATTCCATTGATAGAGATGCTGCTCTATACTATACCATCACTCCACCCCTCCAAATCTGACTCCTTCATGCACGCAATTTGGATTATTTTGTGTTCCTTGGTCCCTCCAGACAAAAATCAGCTGTTATCAGGTTGAACTGAGAAACGAGAGGAGAGAGGAGTCAGATTTGGAGGGGTGGAGTGATGGTATAGAGCAGCATCTCTATCAATGGAATAAAGACCCCCCACGTCCCAAGGGAGCGTTTCTGGTGGTCCAGATTTATAAGGCCAATATCCTTACACCTCTGGTAGACCCCCACGGAGGAGAAAACGGTGATAATTTTACTTAAGGGATGATAATTGCACATAACAGTGTGCTACCTTAGTGAATGATTTCCTTCAGGATGAAGAAATTGCAAGAATGGGATTGACCAGCACGTTCTTCCGGCATAAATCCAATGGAACACGTATCGGACATTCTTGGGAGATGAATTGCTGCCCTTCCAATACCTCTCAAACAGTTCAAGTGCTGGAAAATGCTCAAAAATGGGAGTTGGAGAAAATACCCCAGCCCCTCATTAATAAATTAACAAACTTAATGGGAAACAGGTTCACAATGTTGTTATATCAGTTCAGGGTAACCCTACCCCAATCGAAATTGATTTTTAATTAAGTAATGATAGATTATTCACTTTTTTTCTTAACCACACAAAATGTGCATTTTCCAATTTCGATCAAAAAAAGTAAAAATATTTTTTTTTCTTTTAATAACAGCATGCGTTTAGCTTTTAAATGACCCTGAGTTTATGAAAAATACTTCAACCACTGTAAATAGTTAATTTTCATGTTCAATATGTATCAAAATCACCAATATCCTTTAATTGTTTTGACCAGTGTACATTAAAATACAAGTGCCCTTTGAAAAAATTTTGGTATGGAGGGCCTCGCAAGAATATTTCGCCGACGCCTTCTTAAGGTATTGCTCCGCCACTGGAACACTTAAAGGAAGGTTGCTAAACTTAAAATATTTTTCCTAATTTTCTAAGAGGTGACTATTGATAGATTCAAAAAATATTCCGTTAAGCTATATTACCGGACAGGTATTGATCCTCCATAAAAAAAAAGTAGTTGATGACAGCATAGGACCGTTCAACTATTACGTAAGCACCTAAAGGGGGGAGGGAGTTTGGGTTTGCTTATTTTTCCAGACAAGGGGGAGCGGTATGAGTGATGCTTACATAAGATGCTACAAACACTGTACTTTCGAAAATCTCTTACTTCTTGCATAATTAATTTCAAAATTCAACCAAAAATAAACTGCTTTATAGGGGGGATTAGAAGATGATGAGACCATATACTATAGACCAGAGGTTCTCAAACTGTGGGTCGCGACAAGTGTTTGAATTCAAGAAATTCCTTAGGGAATGATGTAATTCAAATATATCCTAGGATTACCAAAAAAAACGAGTTTAAATCCTGTTTTTAAGTAAAATTTCAACAATATCTCTGGGGGTGGACCCCCCCCCTTCTGACTCAAGAGCTCATCATTGCTCCCATAATCAAACAATTGGAATTGGATACGCTTAGGTTCAAATATTTCTTTTTAAATACCAAAAAAGTTAAAATGATCCCAAATGTAATTTATTATTATTGTAACAAAATAGTAGTGATGGGTCGTGATGTAGGAAAGTTTGAGAACCCCTGCTATAGGCCATAGATGATGTGTTGCACATTAGAAAAGAACAGTGAAACATTAAGGAAGGGCACTAGAATAGGATCCCCCACCCAAAAGAATATATATAAGGGAAAGGGAGCAATGCCCCCTCCCCAACTTTCTCAAGAAATTATATTTTTTTATTGGAAAATCATGTTTCGATCCAGAGCCATCAAGGACAGCTTCTCACCCCCAGGATGCCCCACATAAATCCGCCAATGCTTACATGATACTCCCCCTCCCCCTGGATGAATTGGTAGCTGCGTGGACACCCCCAGAGGGTCCGGCGGAGAAGCTGGTTTTGAGCAAAAAAAAAAAAACTTTACTGTGACCGTAACGTTCAGTTTCATCACAGGTTGCAGGGGTTTTTTTTAGCTTTTAAAGTATTAAAAAGAACAGTGAAAAAAAAAAGTATTTAAAGTTAACAGTGAAAGTTTAAAGTATTTAAAGTAACACTTTTTAAAGTATTTTTTTATTTTAGAAAGGCCTATCAAGAATCTGAAGAAAAAAAAAACTTTCTCTTGACTTTGGTTAGAAGAGCCTCTTTAAAGTTTCGAGAATCAAACCTCTGGGACTAAAGCCCATGAGCCTCACATGCATCTACTGAGTCATTGATTCATATTACTATCCAAATAAATAACTAGGTACTTTAGTTTTTAATTAATGTTCCGATACAAATGCACTGCACACAGTTAGATCTTGTACATAAAACAGCTTATTTTTATTAGGTTACAATTTCGATAATTTTTTTTTCCTAACGGTATCAAGTTAATGTAGTTTGTAATTTATTGATTTTATGCCACAATAAAATCAATAAATAATAAATTTGCAAAAATATTGACCCAAAAGCAAGAATTCAACTGAGTTTAGAATGAAGACAAACAAAGTAATAAAACTTATATTACACAAATCAATCTAACAAGAATGTTGTAAGAATGGGATTTCCATTATAAATAAAAGACAACTGGAATGCAGATAAATCAATTTTATTGACATTTATCAAATAATACACAGGGCACTGAAATAATACTGTCTTATTTCAAACAACACCCCCCAAACAGTGTGAATATAACCCGTTTCTAAAATTTTAAGTGTATCAATCAGTATGTACATATTCTCTTATACTCTCTTCATTTTAAAATAAACTTGAGACATTGACAATATCTAGTTGTTATATTACAGGAACAGCACAATAACTTTACATTTTTAACGACCAGTTTCCAACAGTGTGTATTATACATTTACCTTCTTTCGCATTGCATCACACTACAACCGCTAGCGACAAAACCAGAGAATCGCCTTCAAATTATCAAAATTATACAGGCATTCAATGCTTATGTCAAATGCAATGTAACTACCTCATGTGCATAATTGCTTTGAATGCATTTTTCAGGAACTGATATTAAACTACAGATTCCTCTTATAAAAAATAAATGGTTGACAATATCATGTATTCAGTTAAGTAAACAGCTCAATAGCTTGGGTGAAGAATCTGGTAAGATAAGCTAAAAGTACATAGGATAAAAACCTCAAATTTTTACCATTTGGAATTTAATAAAATCTAAACTAAGTTCAAATAATGGGAAAAAAAGAATCTAATCCACTTTACTTCTTTTGTAATTGGTAGAAATCCTCTGCTTGTGACACGAGACAATAAAATTGAATACAGCATAGTGATCAAATCTCCTTTCAAAGAAAAGAAGACTTCAGCTTATTTGTATCTTTATAAACATATAATGTCAAAAAAAAAAAAAAATGTTTGACAAAGGAAAGTGCCGAGATAACAAACATTTAAAGCCAGTCTAGGTTTCATATTCTACTCTTTGGCTCATCGTGACCACTTAAGAGTCAAAAGAAAATTTAGTAAAAAGCAGAACATTAAACACTGAGGAATGTAAACCTTGAAAAATACAAGTACAAAGGAGTCTGAATGTGAAATCCAGCTTCAAAGAATAACATTCAAAGTGTTAACAAAAGTGCACATGTCTAAAGAGTATAACATTTTACATCTCCAAGACTATCATATTTGGTTTCAACAGACAAGTACCTATAACATTTCAGTTTACACACCTTCTATTAGCTTTTATTTAATCATTCCTACTAGTTCACAGCAAGCACATGCATCGGAGTATCCTTTAAGAACTCACAAACCTAATGCTTGGGCATTAGTATACAAATACACAGCAGATAAATATATTAGTATGTATGAAAAACGACTTAAAGTTCTGGCAAACATTTTTAAAGGCTGGTTAGCTAAGTAACCCCCCCCATAAAACTTAACATCAACAACACATACCTAAAAGACAATTTTAGAACTTTTAAACAAAGAATTGAATTAGTTACAAGACACAATAAGGTGAAAAAGTGGGTGATTTAAAATGCTTAATAAAGTAGCACAAAGGGATTTAATCTCAATTATGTTTTTAAAAAAAACTATCACTTACCAGAAAAATGTCACTCAAAAGTAATAACTAAGCATATTTTTATGACATAAGTTACCCACTTTTACACTCCAGTTTTATAGTAGAGCATTACTTAGGGTGCAAATTAATTTAAGGTAAGTGCCCGAATTTAGCAAAATAATAGTTTATGTTTTTTATACCTAAACATAAAGGAATTTTTTGCATGAATACACTTAAAATAAAAACATAAATAAGTAAGAAACATGTTTAAAATAAAGGTAAGGAGAATCTTATTTATACATTTATTTGATTACAAACTTTTCCCACAAGTATCGATATTTTATTTCTTATTGAGTTAAAAAAAAACCTTATTTCAGGGGTAGAAAAAACATTTAATAGTTTAGGAGTCATAAGAGCTTCCAAATCCATAGGTAGTTCTGTACATGGTTTGCATGCAATTTAAGCAGATGTAAATATATAACAGATGCAGAATTCTTAAGTGGTGCTAGCAACTGAAAAAGAAAATTTGCAAATTAAAAACTAAAAGAAGCAGTTAATAAAACTTTTCATGCTATTAATATCAAACTTAAAATCCACAAACAACAAAAAAATACTGGAAAAGGAGATTCATAAACCAAAGACACAGAATTTGATATCTAACACTAAAATAAATAGCAATAACCATGCAAACGAAGTTATAAGAGATTTCTAAAAATAAAAAGTGAAAAGGCTTAAAGATTTTAAATATAATGAGGCTTTGATATTACTGCTACTATGATTCAAATGTTGATGTACAGCATACCACAAGATATCCAATAAATATACACTTCATTGGTTATAAATATAAATAGACACCTATAGAAGTAAATAATTCAGATGGCAGAAAAAGGAGAAAACCCCCCATATTAAAAAAACTATTTACATATATTAGAATAAATCTTACTCTTTAACTTTCATGCTCCCAACATCTGAGCTCTAGGGGTTCACATAGAATCACTTACAAAAATAACTCACAACACCTAAATAATATCTTAACACATTACACTAGAAACTTACTTCAAGAGTGGCAAATGAAACTGTGAAGTATTGCAAATTTGAGATCATGTACTAAAATGGGGAACTTTTAGTAACTGTTTCAAAGAGAAAAGGAGAACCTTTGGTGAGAATAGTTAAGATTCACAGTGTCAGGCATTTGAAAACATTTTAGAAAGAGGTCTGTTCTAAATTTTTACCCACAAAAATTTGAACAGAGTAACATTTGCAATACCAAACAGTGCCACATCAAAAAAGCTGGTTTGCCTAGTATGATATTAAGATTATTAAAAAAAAAGCATGTACACAGTTTAAAATCTTTTAATTGAGATCAAGTTAAAAATTCTTTTCTGTTTAACTAAAAAAACCTACAATTATAAAGGTGTTTTACGATGATTTCTACACATCAATTTTAGAAAAAAAATGCAAGATCCAAGCACTTTTTGGCATGGGTGAATATTTAATCTGTTTTTTAGAGGGAAAATATTTTTGAGAAATGCTAGTCACAATTTTAGTAACTTTAGCCAAAAATTTTAAGTTTTTAAAAAATACTTTAAAATGTACAAAAAATATGTGAATGTAATGAAAATCTTTAAAAACAATACAAGATCTGATTAATAAATCGAGGCAGGGTACTAAAATCCTAACCTGTTAAACATTATCAAAAGTGAAGTTACAAAAAAGGAAATGCTATACAAACTAGAACAATAGCAATGCTTCCTTTAATAATTGCTTAGAAAGTTTACAAAATCACTGGCAAGAACTTTTAATTACAAATATGCCAATATTTAATTACAAATATGCCAATATTTAATTACAAATTACATTTTTTAAAAGTATGAGAATATGGAGGAATTTTATATATTTTTTTTTCTTCAGATTCAGTATAGATAGATGTTGATGATTACTCCCAGAGTTAATTATATCTTTTGCTCATATTTTGCAACTATTGGATGGAATATATCAAGGTACAAGTGTTTCAATAAAAGTTTCTGATTGAAAAATATCTTGTCAGGGGAGTTAAAATACTTATGAAGTTATCAATCCATTGAATTGATTCAAGATATGGGATAGTAATTTTAAAAATGATGAATCAGTTATCCATAATTCATAAATGACAAAAATACTCTTGACTTAGAAAAATACAGAACAAGGAATCTTTTCAAAATTTCGAGAAAGTAAAAAATATTTGCATTTTTTAATGCAATAAATTAATCTTAAAAACTAATTTGCTATCATACCCTATAAGGCTCATTTCCTATGTATATGCCTTTAGTATCAGTGCATTCAAATGCAGAGTATGTACTATACAGTTTAAACTATCTTGAAAATAGTAAATATTTTTTTTATTAAAAATTATAAGTCAACTATAAAAAGACTAATAACTTCCTTAAAGCTGTAAAAACAGAAAACTAGTGCAACTCATTTCATAGAAAAATTTCATAGCGTGAGGGCCTATTTATACGTATCAGAGATTTCAATACAACTGAAACTGGATCCAAACAGATGGCTGGCACTCTTTCCCCCTCCTAGCTTTCGCCAGTCTAGAGAAGGGGTGACATTCGGGAAAAAAGTCTCCCTACTCGGATCAAGGAGCAAACCCACCACAAGATTAGAATATCCCCTTCTCCCCCACATGGTACTAGACCACAAGAGTTCAAATTTCACTAATTTTAAACTAATTCAGATAGCAGAATAATTCAACAGATTCAGAATTGTTGAAACATTCTACAGGGTATCTGCCAAAATGAATTTTTTCAAATCCATGACTTTCCCTGACTATGGCAATTCATTTTCCATGACTTATAAACACTTCAATGAACAGTACTTTAATACATGTTTTTCAATAAAGTACAGAAAATTTGGGATGAAAAAAGATTATTTTTTACTCACTTCAGTAACCAGCGAGCCAATATAGGCAAGTATGCAGAGGTTAGGTACGCGGAGGAGGCCATCACGGACCATCCGTGTAAAATTATACTTTATTACTCATTTTCGAGTAATGATTTAAGTTACAAAATTTATATTTTAATCATTTAAATCCATGACTTTCCAAGACAAAATTACTCTGATTTAAGACTTTCCAGGTGCACAGAAACGATTTTAGCCCAGTTTCACATAAAATTCATAGGGTTTTTCTTTTTTTCCCTAGAAAAAAGTAGGTTTTTTCCTCATTCCTTGAGCGAGCTGTCACACTCTCGCTCAGTCATTTTTTATTACTGGGGTCATGACCCTTGCCTTATTGCTACAAGATCTTGTTCTCCTGGGATCGGGTTTCTTGCACAAAAAATCCTAGATGTGTTTAAATAGGCCCTTATCAGGGGTGCTACTGGCTTCAACTCAAAATCGCGGAAGACATTTGTTCTATTGAAGTAACAAACCTTTCATCCAAAATTCGGAACGTTTACAGATTTAAAATATTTTTTGCTCCAAAGGAATATTTCCCTCAAAACTTACAGCATGCCAGATGAACCAAAGAGACAAAGGTCTAAACTGTATTAACTACAGCTGTATGTAAACTTGACTTTATTGTAGCTATGGCGGCAAAAAATTCCTTTCAGAAGGACCTAGCTACTAAGTAATAGCGCTTCGAACCGATGGTGGGACCGAATCTTCATAAAAGATGCAGCCATGCACTTATTTTTTAATTGGACCTAATTTTACACTTTCTTGTTAAGTTCGAGATTTTGGAAAATTTTTATAACTTGATATTCTGGGGTTCATGCTGTTAAAAGAATGGATTTTTCTGAACTACCTTGGAAAAGTAGCACCCCTGCATAATGTGAATAAAACTACAACTTTCAAATAGACTAGTTACTTCCTAAAATTTTAACACTTTTTCTTCAGAAAATCATGTAATTAACATTAAACCAATAAGACTTTCATAATAAGCACTTGAAATGTATTAAGAAACAATACACTCGTGTTCATTGATTAACTTAAAAAAAAGGTGACTAGAATGACATTTAACATTTAATTGTTGTAATAAAAGTACTAGCTAACTAAATATAATTTAAACTACTAAAAACAACACTTAAAGAAGATACTTAAAACATAATAAGCACAAGCCATCTCAAATAGCAGATAATTCCATTTGCATGTATGATATAGATAGAAAAATTAGACCTAAAAAATAGGTTTTTGCCCCCAAAAGGTATTTTTTGATATATTTAATTCCATCAAACAGGAATATATAATTTGCATAAATTGCTTATCAAAAAAGATATTCAATCAAAAACTTTATACAATCTTCATTTAATTTTATGATATTCAAGATTACTTTATTACACAAAATATATCACCACATTTAAATATCTAGCTACAAGTATAAAAAAGGATAGTTAAAATTAATTTGTTTCCAAAAATACTTTTGCTTTTCATGATTTTGATGGTTATAAAAACTCAAAGTAAAATTTTGAAAATAATACCATCGGCATTAGCAGAATATGATAATTTTCTCTCAATAACAAACGATATGTATCCATATTTTTTCCCAAGTTTGAAGGAAATGCAACTGAAGCCACTTTTTACCTCTTGACCATAAATTGACCCAATCCTAGCCTAATGCTAACATTTACAGCTTAAGCATACAGCATGGTTGTGTTTGTTATATAATTTCTAATACTATGATAAATTCACTCGTTTGTAGATTTCCACACTGTCGCAATACTGTTTTGACACCAATACCTAGCAAAATACATAATAAAACACACATAGACGAAAACATAGACATGCACGACATGACTGATTTTTTTTTAAATAAGGTGTGAATATCTGTAGATGTTATTTTCTGTGAGCACATAAGGTGTGGCAAACACTTCAGCTCAACAACCTTACGAATATGCCCAAGCTGAAAGAATGAAACCAGAAGATCTAAATGAGACAGATAATATCAATCTACTTAAAAAGAGCCAGTGGTGCAGAATATGTCCGAACGCCTGAACATGGTTTGGGGGAAATTTCGGTAGTTGAGGGAAATTTTTGCACAAGTTTATAGAGAAAAAAACTCTACAAATCCAAGTTGTAACTAGTATCAATTTTTTGGGTGGTGACAATATCATACCCTCCAAATTCTACGGAAAACTATGGAATTAAGGATGTATGGCGGAAAACTACAGATCTATAGCGGAAAAACGAGTTTACTTGGTGAGTGAATACCTAAAAATTGGCTTCTCTTTGCGTTTTTATTGATGTGCTGGTAAAACAATGTACCCATGACGAAATTTGGCAATTTTCATTAAAAATCCCCTTATTGTTTAATCAGAACTAAGTTTTTGGCTTATAAAGAACATTTTTGAGCTAAGGTGACATGTATATAAAGAATAAAAGAAGGTATTAAAATTTATGGATTATTTGGTAATTAATAAATCTTGCAAAAACTCTTTGTACTTTAGCAATAACATAAACTAGAATGAAAATATGGGGGCATTTTTGGGAGAAATTTTGGTCAAAATCAATTGTGTCGGCCGGGAAATATTGGGCCTTGGAACATTTTCTGCACCTCTGAAAAGAACATCCATAAAGAAAGGAAATATTTTGTGTTAAAATAAAAGGCGACTGCTTAAGAAATGCAGCTTACATATATTAAAGATTATGAAAAAAAGAAGTAGGAAAAGAACAAGGAAAGAGGTAGAAAATTTCTTAATTCCCCTTTTCAATCACTGCGTTAAGTGTTTCAATCAATACAGCAGCCTGACAATGCATCAACTAATTCAGTGTAAAACAATGAGAGTGTCAAATTGAGTGATGTGAAAATATCTTTTCTGAAACTTAAAAGCTAGTGAGCAGTCTAACTTTAGAAATACAAGGTCAAGCTTAAAAGATTAAAACTATAATCATTAATCAATATAATCATTTAAGAACACAACTTAACTTTGAGTAATATTTCATTTTTAAAAAACATGTTTACACTAAAACTTTTGTTATAATTGGTTTAATGTGATTATTTGTTGATTGCACTAGTGAACTTATATTATCAAATGAAAAATTATATAACTATACAGGGTGTTTCAGAACTATGTCAGAAATGATAGGATAGATAGAGAGACCGAAACAAGCATATTTTAAATAGGAATGGGGTGCAGGGATGCACTGTTAAAGTGCTAGGACATAATGTTTAACAATGGACAAGGGCATTACTAAAAGCAATTTTGCCAAGGCCTGTACATAATTGAGTAAAGAGTAAAGATTCACTGCATAGGTACAACAGTATCCCAGCTACTTTCACCATAATTTTAATCAAAACTGAGACACTTGTAAAACCATGGGATGAGTTATTAAGCCAAAGAATGTTTATTTGTCTGATGGTACTCCAATGATCAGACAGGAATTACTTTTGGTGCAATAACAGTTGGAAGTTACTAGGAGAAAGATCCAGAAAAAAGTGTGGATGATCAATTAGTTTCCACCAAATGGAGGTGATCTACTATAGATGTTTCCTTGGAACTTCATTCTATGGCTGAACTCTCAATACTGCACTTTTATAACTCATCCCATGACTTAACAAGTGTTTCAATTTTGATCAAATTTATGGTGAAAGTAGCTGGCATATTGTTACACCTCATGCAATGAATCTTTTCACTCAATTATGTTCGGTTTATTTAAACCACCCTTGAGAGAATCGTTTTTTGTAATGCCCTCATACTACATTACATTCTACTTTAACTAACACTATGCCCTTCTAACTCTATTCAAAATATCTTGTTTAGGTCCCTTCTACATTTCATTTTTGACACCTGAAACACCCTGTATAATAGCAATTTACAGTACTATATTATCAAACAGTTGCAACAGTGTGGGTCAAATAATAAGAAATAATAAAAATGTACGAAAGAACAACTTAATTTAAAAACACTTTTAGCCTTAAATCTTCAATAACAAAATAACTGAATCTTTAAAAACAAACAAGGAAAATAAAGGAAAACTTTCCAGATAATAAAAACTTATAACTAGTTGCCTTTCACTGCAATTGGACTACATAGCTCACCTTTTTCTAATTTTAACTATAAACATGTAACTTGAAATAACTAAAATAACTGGATGTGGGACTTCTGCAGAATTAACTACAATAAAGCTCCAAAATATCATGTACAAGCAAGAAACTGCAAACTTTTAACTTTTTTCATAAACTAATGAATTTTTTCACATGTGCTTACTTGTTACTTCATTTTACTAAGAATAGGTTTTAAACAAGATGCAAGCCAAATTTTATAAAATTGACATAATGGAGGTAAGCACGGTAGGTTCGAAACCCAGACAGTAGATTAATCAGTAGTTAGTAATCAGCAGTCCTTGTTATCAATCAGCAGGAAGTTCTATATAAGGTTTTCCCAAAATGATTTTGATTTGAAATTCAGGAAAAATAAATTTTTAATTGTAGAACTTCATTTTCTAGATTCTTTAAATTATCAATGCTTTGATTTTAAACTTGACTTAAACTAAAGGTTTCTTGTCTGAGTACCCCAGACCAACCCTTAATATCCCAGTTGAGAACCAAGGGTCTATCAAGTCTTTAAAAAAATGAACTTAATACGAAAATCAACAGAAAACTCAAATAAATTTAACAAAAATCATAAAATAAGGAAAAACGAAACTCAAACTTACCAATTATAACAATAATGATAATAAGTACAATAGCGATAATAATTGCCCACATCTGAAACAACAAAAAACAAAATTTAATACAGGCATGAAGAAAAGTCATTCAACCCAGTTACATACTGCAGCATTTGGTAAAAGTCACGTTTAAATAAGATCAAGTATTTTTACAGGACTACATTAACTTCTTCGGGAAGTTTGAAGTACCATTTCTTAATGCCTGCTTTGAGAAATCAGTTCTGTTTACATACGAAATACTACTTACCTGCAATAATGATAACGATTATTAAACCAATAGTGACCATAATAGCAATCATCTAAAATTAAATTAAACAAAGAAATTTATTGGTGTTCTAAACTTTTTATTGTTAATATTCAGGCATTCTTGGACTTTTAATTCAAATAAATTCTAAAAGTTAAAGACTTTTACCACTCTTCATGAAAAATTGCAACTATGATCAAATTTCAAATTATTCTTAAATGCATTTTCCCTAAGCTGACATCTTTGAGCTTTTTGCATAATCATTTATAACTCATGATATGCTTGGTCTGGTAATTTACCCATGATAAAAGAGCTAACTTTTTTTTATTTAAGAGTAATTATTTTGAAACATGATTTAGAGAAAAGACAATAACAACCCATGCCAAATTCTCTATACTTCTTTGGGAACTTTCAATTTAATTTGAAGAACTAATTGAACAAAAACAGGAAGCAGTCTGATTTTAGGGCAATTTAAAAAAACTTCACACATACATTTTTATAGCAGTAGATTGAAGAAAAGAAGAAACATTTGTAAACAAACAAAATAAGTTGTATGCTGCAATAATTTCTAACTTTTTAAGTTTTAAATGTTTAGTAAAAATTTATTCAACCTTGGTTGATTTATAAAAATTGTAAATTTCAATATTAATTTAAACCTTCATGTTGCATGATTCTTGTTTAATATTTATTAGTTATTTTTTTTCTTGATATAATGTTAATAAAAGAATAAAACAATTTCTCAGCTTTGAATAAAAAAATTCTTAAAAGTATTATTATAAATAACAAACATTTTTACTGAGAAAAATAATTTACTTTATGTTTTGTAAATAATTGGTCTTAAAGAATATGAAACGTGAAGTGCAAAGATAAAAAAAAAACAGTGTTACCTTACAGTTTTTCCACCAAAATTTTCTTTTAAGCTTTCCTGCTTGTTGTTCAAACTGTGAGGCTCCTTGTTGCAGCGCATCTGTTAAAATTTCAATAAAATTAAGTTTCTGTGTTGATTTATACACATTTAGAGACATCTGGTTTTTAAACCTTTTTCAATTTCATTTTACTCAAAAGTATAAACATTAAGTTTTTTTTACCAATACTTATTACATGATCCACTGAGAAAAGCAGTGCAACTCAAAACTTTTCAAATTCATGATTGACACTTTTTAAGGTTCCTAAGAAGGTTGTTATGCATTCAGAGGAAAAGTGGTTTACCTCTGTTTTGAATCCATGAGATAAGATCTAAACTAGGGGTAAACCAATTATTAGTTTGGATGGTTCACTCAAACACAATACTACTTTCCAAAGAGATCTTAAATGAGTTGAACCACTTTTCCTCTCAACAGCTCATAATGGTAAAATGAAAATGGTGCGTAAGCATTCTTAAGTTTCTAAAACACCACCAAGGATAAAATGGTCATTAAATGCAGAGTTAATAGCTAAGGTCAAATAAATTTAAAGGCATTTTAAGAAACTTCCTAACAAAATGCTGCACTTAAACTCTTGAGTCAAGGATGGAACCATTTTAGATGTTACTTAAGGCCTTAAGAATTAGTAAGCTAAGAATCCATGTAGTTTTAAAAATTATTAATTTGAAGTAGGGACTTTATAGAACAGCTTTAATTTAATTCATCTTTTTCAAAGCTGTGCAGAGCAGTTTCATGGCTGGAAAAGCACATTATTCTTCAATATTTTGAAGAAAAAATTTATAACGTGAAAGAGGTTTTGGAAATCCTAATGCCCCCCTAGAAGTTGAACCTGGATCCACCCCTGCATATTGCAGAATAAAACAACTCCCAAATTACCCAATAATTTTCAAGTTTTAAAACATACTATATCCTTACAAAAATACAAGAAAATCTAGAGTTAAATTTATCTTAAATTTTTAATTTGCTTACTGTTATGCCAATGTCTTCAACTTGGAATATTAACTTCAGTATATGAATTTTTGTGTTTTTTTTTCATAATAGTATCATCAGTAATAATTATAAAAGCATGTGTACTACAAACAGGGATTCAATGCTACATTGAGATAATTATCATTATCAAAGTCTAAAAATGCAAAAAGAAAAAAAGGACACATTAACTGTGGAAACACACAACTAATCACAAGGCTTTCCCATGATTTTGAAATGGGTTACCTGCACGATCATCCAGCTCTGATAGTTTCTGATCCCTTTCTAATACTTTCTCCACATTTGTACGCATGATATCCACAACCTAATTTAAGATGATCCGAAAACGCAGCATTGCACAAAAACAAAAGAGAAATTAAAAACAAAGGATAACATGTAACTAAGAATGAACTTGGTCAGTTTCACAGGTTTACACATAAAGGTAAAAATAACTGCTCTTAGAGCACCTCATATAAATAATCAAATTATACAAGATTACAAATAAAACTCAAGAACAATCATAATAGAGCAGATTTGCAGTATAAGAAGGATTTAATATGAAACTATACATAAAATGGTGTTTTAGCTTCAAGTGTTAAAAAGTATTGTTATAAATTGAGAACCCAATTTCATCGAACCCTAATAAACTCTCCAACATACAACCAGGACATGTTCTAAACACAAGGTTTCAGTTCAATAAGGGTTCAGTCATACTTTTTGCCAGGCCAATTCACTGAAACCAGAGGGTAGTCAGTGGAGAAGGAGCCCCACATCTCATCTTTATTTTGGGATCAGTATAAAAAAAAAGAATTTTTGTTCCTCATGTTTCAGCCCCCTGACTCAAGTTACTCAAAAATGCGTTCACTACACTTTAGTTTACTAACCATGTTTTTAGCTCAAATATTTTGATTTATTCCAATAAAAGTATTTCACTGTTAATTGGGTGTTTACTTCTATTTGCATTAATTAAAATGGAAATATCAAATGCAAGTTTGTATGTTTAGGACCAGTTGCAAGATAATAGAACCAACTTTGGGAAAAGTATACTGTTACCTTAAGAGAACTTTAAAAAACCCTTTTGTAATTACATTAAATTGGAAAAATACCTATTAAACTATCAGCATTTCTTTCCAGCACACACAAAGGAAAATATGAGATTGAAGGAACAACGGTAGGTGTATGGAGTATCAACAACATAATGTATGGAATAATGGAATTATTTGGCAAGTGCTAATTATTACTACTAACACTAATCTACTGAAACCCACCATAACTCGAAACCCACCAAGCAAAATGGTAGCCTGTTTTATGATTACGAACCAGTCGTACAAACAGAAAACCCACAAGGTTAACTCTTAACAGAGGTGACAGGAAAGGTTGCCAATGGGGAGACTGACATAGGGTAAGGAAGTGACCAAGTTCATCCTTAGTCAGTTTTCCAGCTTCTCACCTGCACGATCATCCAATTCAGAAAGCTTCTGATCCCGTTCTAGAACCTTCTCTACATTCACACGCATAATTCCAACAACCTACAGCAGCAACAAAATGTCTCCAATATCAACCAATAGGTTAAGCATGACTTAAGAGACTATAACTTAAAAATAAATGTGTTTGTAGATCAGAGGTTTCCAACTGATGTTTCCTTGGTGCTGTTTCGCAGTCCGCAAGGCATTCTGAGGATCTAATAGCAGTGGTGGTTCCAGGGAGAGGGCTAAGGGGGCCACACCCCCTCCCTAGGAGACCCACAAAAAATAGATTAGGAACACTGTTTTAGCATGTTAAAATTCAAAAAATGTCTGAGGAGGACCCCCAAGCCCCCTTGTTTACTAACTATGGTGATAACAAAAAAAATTGTCCAAGCTTTGGGGATAAACCTTGAAATTCCTCCTAAGTGTAGCAAGAGGTAGGTAGTGAAACATCCTGGTGTTACACAATGGGGCTCAAATATCCAAAAATGAATTGAAATACTATTCTTAGTGAACTTTCCAAACATTTTCTGGAGGAGGACCCCCTGTTGTGTAAAACTCATTATTAAAAGAGGTTTGGAGGTTTATTCTCTGAAACTTTAAAAAGCTTCATCTACATACCATGTAAATGACCTTCCTTACTCCCTTTTGAGCCACCAGGAAAAATTCCATATTAAAGACTCCCCCTGAAAAATATTCCTGGATATGTGCCTGATAACTTGGCGGCCCATCACTAGACTTTGGTTTTCGATTGTGGCTTTCGAGCACTTGTGAGTTGGAAACCCCTGTAGTGTATTCAATAACTTATTTCTTTAAACTATTAAATTTTTTCAAACAAAAATTTATTTATTCATGTTTGAATTGAGAATAAAGAACATAATTAAATCATGTTTGTTGGAAATTTGACCAAAAATGCTTTCTGTTATCATCCTGTCAATAAAAATCACCAAGTTCTTAAAAAATAAGTAAACCTTGTGGCTTTGAACAACAATTTAAACCGTATGAACTGCAAACATATGCATATAATTATTAAAGTCAAAAATAAAAAGTCAGTTTTAAATTTTCTTAAAGGAACAAAGAGCAGTAAAAATTAACTGTTAAGTAAAGAAAGTGTAAGTGCAGCAAAGTAGAAACTCTATGGAGAAAACTATATAGTAACGTAGTATAAAGTAGAAAATGGAGATCAGCTGCAATAAGAGTCCTCCATTTGGCAATCGCATCGCGACCGCCAACTGTACACTATTACTAATCGTCCCGCTAACTTGGAGTCGCCAAATGGAGGACTCTTATTCCAGCTGTGCGGAAAATGGAAACTATGGACAATACAGCCTTAGCCAGCATAAGGTCATTTGGTCATCATTTATGGCACAAAAACGGATTTTTCCATCTAAGGATTAACAGCTAATTGTGAGTGAGTTAATCTTAAATTCAGACATAGTATTTCCACATAATTTTTAAAACAAAGAGGGAAAAGGGAAGATTTTAGGAAAACTAGATTATGTGCACTTTTGCTTATCAACAGCAGTATAATCAAAATTAAAAAGGCTTTTAAAATAACATTTGAGCTACCATTAGCCATTCAACTTAATAATATGTCCTAAAATTCCATAGACTAAATAAAGATTATTTTGATTGGTGTGGGAATGAGGAAAGATACATGGGAGAAAATTTAGCCTGATCATTGGTATTGAGATTACTTTTCTACACTAAAAATGAAATTGTTACCAAAAAGGGAAACAAAATTTCAAAAAGTAAACTTCGAGCAGAAGAGTATTGGATAGCACTTGCATCTAATTCAGATTAATACAGAAATAAGGTGCGATTGAAGAGGCAAAAGTTACCTCATCTACTTGTGCTTGCGTCTGCTGCAACCGTTTGGATGCTGGATTCGGCCTATTCGTTGGAGGTGAAAGAGCTTCATTGCTTTCAGACCTGAAAGAATCATTAGAATATTAATTCATTTCAATTAGAAACCCCCCAAAATTATATTTATAGTACTCTCTTGTTTTTGCTTCACTGTTCTTAACCTATTAAAAAATTAAGTAAATACATAAATTCATAATTCATATACATTTAAAAATTGCAAGCTAAAATATTTTGCTAATACTTTTATTATTATCAAAGCTTGAGAGAGAAACTTTTTTAAAAACTCAAGCCCAGGATATATCTATTAAAAATTAAGCTTCATGTGCAAAAGTTACAGTAGATTCTCTTTGTTAATGATATAAGCAACCCTAATTGCTACAACGGCATAATTGACTGTTTTTTAACATACAAACAAAAATATTTTTTTTCCCCCAATTCATTTATATGTTGATTTGCTATAAAGTTGTTTTGATGCCAGGAGGGATCACTATTGAGGTTTAAGTTTAACTAAATGAGAAGATTCCTCTCCATTAAACTCTGAAAAATACAAATAAATTATAGCATAAAACCAAAATTTTCATTAATTCAAATTTGCATAAATTTGATTATCTGGGATATTTGCTTTTCTAGAACAAGGAATACCTGTTTAAGAGTTTACTGAATCACATCAGATTAGATAATTGCATGACTAGATTCTGTATGGGAAAGCTACAAGAAATCTAATCAAAATTTACCTGAGTAATCAAACAGTAGCACCAAACAATCTTTAATGAACAAAAATAATGATCATAAATTAATCTACATTCTACATCTATAAATTCAAATTATTTTGTACTGACTGACTCATTCACTGACTGGTAAGTGACAAACACTCTAATTGAAATCTCCAAAACTACTGGACCAAGAGGCTTGAAATTTGACAATACGGTTCACTGCCACTCAAGTATTAGACAAGATCTAAGAAAGGATTTTTAATGAAACAACTCCTTCCCTATTTTTTGGCATTTTTTCCACTGTTTTGAACTAATGAAATAGCATGGGTGCTATATTACAACCAAGTGCAACTCTTCTTCGTGACATTTTTGACACTTTACTCTTGGCACCATAATTCATTATCAGATATATCCGTCAGGTTGTTAGAAAAAAGAATTATTGCCTAGTTAGCGACACCAAAAAAACAAGTGGCACATGGTTGTAGTATGAAACATGAATCAGAATCAGGGTGATTCACAGAAAAATAGTTAAGTGATAATTTGAGGAACTAGCAATACAAAATCCCATCCAAGCATCCGTTTTTTATATGATTGAATTTATATGAAGGCAACAAAGGATTCTCAATACACATCAGAAATTCAGGAATCAATATTTTTCCAATTCAGCAAAATTCTTGAAAAGTATTAATTCTTTAGAGAAAATATTTATCCAAATGCACTACAAAATATAAGGATAATACACATGATAAATGATAACTAATTAAAGTGCAATTTCAACTCTTGAGCAAAGTAATCTAGTAAAATTTCTGGATGGGAAATCATTAGTATGATAGGAGCTTGGCAATACTGATTTCG
Organism: Tetragnatha montana; assembly: GCA_963680715.1. Lineage (NCBI taxonomy): Eukaryota > Metazoa > Arthropoda > Arachnida > Araneae > Tetragnathidae > Tetragnatha > Tetragnatha montana. The sequence continues at coordinate 37,040,625 of OY796685.1, forward strand.
AATGTTTTTAAATTTTTTCCTTCTTAAAAATTATGTAAAATCACATGCTAAATCACACCAAAAGCCCTTGCACTCAAGCAGGTCACAAATTTTTAGATTATTTCTGAAGGCCTTAAAATTCGATACAAAAAACTGTTCCGTTTTACATCTGAGATCAGCAAGAAAGCTCTCAAGTAAACTTTCCGGGTGTCATTCTTCCCATGAGTCATACGCGATATTTCAATTTAAACGGATTCCAATGCAACAAAATGGTATGAATGAATGATACATAAGAGCAGTAATAAAAATTTTAACTTACATTTTTGTTTACTGGAGATGTTGTTTCTTAATTATGTTAAATGAATTGGAATTCGACTCCGAAACTAAAGTACCAGACGTAACCAGACTTTTTGTACACCTATGGCGGTGAACGTCGCCCACTAACTCAATTAAAAAGCAGCTGACGCTATTGCCATACCACATACCCCTTATCTATGTTTTTAAGAGCTTTTTATAGATAAAAAATAGAAAACTCTCAATTTCTTTTCATTTCTGTAGTTCTTATTATTTATCCGCTCGAAATAAAGGGAAAGGAACAATTTAAATATTGAAGTTTAAAATATTAATTTACTATCAAATAAACTACAACTACAACTATCAATCAAATGATTGTTTTTGTTTTCTTTTGAGTTTTCGATTGATAGTGTAAATATTAGCTTTTAATTAATGTATCCTGTCTAACCGTATGAACTATTAATTTATCTACTGTTTGATTCAGTTAAAACTGAATTAAGGCGCTTCTTTTATTGTCTATATATATTTTTTATCATTGTTATTCTTTTTATAATATTTTAATCATGTCTTCTCGTGGAATATCGGAAACCAACAAATTAAAAAACAATTTAGAAGAGCAATTAGATAGGTTGATGGCCCAACTCGCTGATTTAGAAGAGTGCAAGTATGATTTTATTTTTTTCTTGAATTTTTTTGCATATTATTTTATGATTTTATTAGCTTGTGAAAAGTGCTTGTCAAGTTGCATGATTTTATTTTACACTTTAAATAAAATTCAAGTATATAGTAAATGTACTTTATTTGTATGAAAATTCACAAATTGTGGGGATTACCTGATAAGCGAGGTTAACATATTTGTTGCCAAAGTGGTAAATAAACATGGTGTCTGGAAGACTTATCGAAGCTATGCCCAATTTTGGCCTTAGGGACTTCTTGACGAAATTTTGTTTCGCCAATAGTGATTAGCAATTTAAATTGGATAAATCGAAAAAAACATGTCTGGGCGATATTTTTGGTGAAATTTGGTGCTTCGTTTATAGGTAAATATGCAATTCAACTTCTATAGAGCTGGGTTTCCATAATCCACGATGAGAGATAATAAAATGATCACCCAAATAAAAACAAAGGTCCTCATAAAAGAAAGTCAAAAAACTACTTTAATGAGAGAGGTCCCCCAGACAGTGGCGTAGCTAGGGTGGGTGTCACCCGGGGCGGAAGTTCGCGGTGTCACCCCCAGGGTCATCCTTTCAGTTTTTGTTTGTGGGGCAAGGATTTTTTTTTAAAGTGGTGCTCTGGGCCGTAACCAGACTTTTGTTTTGGGAGGATTGACTCATCGCCATTTCTAAACCCCATACCTAGTTTTAGATCACTTAAAAGTAGTATTTGCATTATGGTGCATATAATGTCACAATTTGATAACTACTCCAAGTAAAAATGGGGGGTCTGGGGGTTCCCCCCAGAAAATTTTTTAAAATATGCCTTTAAAAAGTAGTGTTTTAGCTCATTTTGAGACCTTTTGGGTAACATCCAAAGAGAACGATTCCTTGTAAACCACGCAATTTTCAAGGAAAAAAAATTATAAACCGATATCAAGATATCTCAAAGGGGGCTGGGGGTCCTCCCCCAGAAAAATTTTGAAAATTTGCCTTTAAAAGTAGTGTTTTAGCTCATTTTGAGACCCTTTGGGTAACATCCGAAGAGATCGATTCCTTGCAAATCCCACAATTTTCAAGGGAAAAAATTATAAATAGGTATCAAAATTTTGAGAGGGGTTAGGAATCCTCCCCCAGAAAATTTTTCGAAATTTTCCTTTAAAAGTAGTGTTTTAGCTCATTTTGAGACCTTTTGGGTAACATGCAAAGGGAACGATTCCTTGTAAACCACGCAATTTTCAAGGGAAAAAAATATAAATAGATATCAAGATATTTTAAAGGGGGCTGGGGGTCCTCCCCCAGAAAATTTTTTAAAAGTTGCCTTTAAAAGTAGTTTTTTAGCTCCTTTTGAGACCCTTTTGGTAACATCCGAAGAGAACGGTTCCTTGCAAATCCCACAATTTTCAAGGAAAAAAAATTATAAATAGGTATCAAAATTTCGAGAGGGGCTAGGAATCCTCCCCCAGAAAATTTTTCGAAATTTGTCCCTTTAAATTTGTGTTTTGTCTTATTTGAATCTACTTTGGGGAACACGCAAAGGGTAACCGCTTCTAGTAAGCGACAGAAATTTCATGGGAAAAACACTATATAACAGACTTTAAAATTTTGTAGGGGGTTTGGGGGTTCTCCCCCAGAATTCTTTTTAAAATTTGACCTTCAAAAGTTGTGTTTTTACTCATTTTGAGACTTTTTGGGTTACACATGATGCTTCCTTGTAAGTTAGAGAATTTTCAAGGGACTTAAGCTATATTTCATATAACACTGAAAACCTTGGGATTCAATTGCTCCCCCCTGCCTCCCTTAATAAGAAGATTTTTTAAAGGAAACATTTTTAATACTTTTGGGAGTGTTTATAATTAACTTTTACAATCACAAGTCACACAAATATCAAAAGAAATTATTTAGCAAAACATAGAAAAAAGCTCATTTTATTCCTCCCTTCGCTTTTCCAAATAGGCATAAAAACATTTTACCTTTTGAGGAGACTAAAAAATTCCAGCAAGTGATCCAACAATGGTCATCACATCAACAATCCCGACGAAAACGCATCTGAGACACAGTACAGTACAAACACAAAATCTCACCCCCTTCACACACGAAGTCACGTGACGTGGGGTATTACAAAACAAGGAGCCAATGCACACTATTGGACATTGCCTATACTAATTACGACCAGGGGTCGCTTTCGGCGAAACCCCCATTTCTTCCCCTCAACGACAGCTTTGACAAAGATTGATTTTCGGCGCATTTCTGAAGTAGGACACAACTGCAAATGAAAACAACCGTCCTCGAAACCAATTTCGTGTTCGACAGAGATAAGACATGTCCCCCCTTTGAGAATGGGAAGAAGGCCCCACTAACACAACATTTCAAGGTCACGAAAACAGTAAACCACGTGCTAACTAATCGTGAATTCGACATGCTTGCACCCCCTTGGATGCTTGGATACGGGCCAGTTGGGTAAACAATCTCAACAACCTGTCTGCACCCCCTCTGCAGGGGGAAAAATTATTTCTCCCACCTGCTTTCCAGTGGGAAGAAATCTGTCCAGTGTTGTGACCTTGAACTCACAGGCCTGGGTGTCACCCCCTGCATAGCCTGACGGGTGACACCCGGGGCGGACCGCCCCCCCCTAGCTACGCCACTGCCCCCAGACCCCCATCTTTGCTTGGGACTTAATAGGGGAAGGTGGTGTACCTTGGTCCTATGTTATTTTTAGCTTAACTTTAAGACGTATGGCAAAGCTATGGGAGTAGTTATCCTTACTACCAGAGAACTCAGTCTAGCTTATTTATATTTTAAAGAGGCGACAATTTGAAATAATGAAATGAATGTTAAAAAAAACTAATTTCACTCATAAAAAGTAATTTTTTTTGTACTTGAATTTTTGTGTTACATACAGTTTAATAAATACAGATTCTATTTTACAGTTGTTATTAAATTTGCTCTCACTATTTTATTGAACCATGATATATACTACTTACTATCTACCATATTTATACAAAGTTTGACCTCAGTTTGTTGTCTTGTTTTCACATTCCTCTTAAATTTGCACTTGATTTACAAAACTTATTCAAAACTAAAAGTAAATTAATGAAAGTTCTATTGACATATGTAAAATTTTTATGCTTACATAAATTCTATTTTTTTCACTTCCATTAATTTGAAGTTCTTTTATGTAGAAATGAATTAGATGATGATGAATATGAAGAAACCAAGTCTGAAACTGTTGAACAACTTCGAGAATTTAATGCTACTCTCTCTAAAGTCATGTCTGGAAACATGACTCTTGTTGATGAACTGGGAAATATGCAATTGGTACCTATATTTAAAACTCATAGTTTTGTTTTATTAAATATTCATACTTTTTTGAAAAAATAACTTAAAGAGAATCCTTAGACCATTCAGAATCTAATTTTGTGGTTTATATCTGTTCCTTTTTCTATCAGTGGTATATATAGAAATTTATTTCAGGGAGGGGCCAAATATCCTCTAAAGAACTCTAGTAGCGAATTGTTGGGTTTGTAGCTAGTTTTTTTGTGAATTATTATTAGCGCCATCCAAAAAAATGAGGGTCTGGGAGTATACTCCCAAAATTGCAAATTTGAAAATTTGCATTTTAAAAACATAGTTTTAATTTGTTTTTGTCCACTAGTCAGAATTTTTTTTGGGAGGTACCTTGTTTTCCCCTTATGTGCACCCCTTTTTCATATTTCAATTGTTGTTTTATAGAAAAATAGTTTAAAAAGTTTTAAATTTGACCATTTATATTGAATTTATAGCTAAAACAATGTAGATATGCTTCTCAAAACGAAATATTTTTCAAATTTTAAATACCCTTCAAACACATTAATTCTACACCCTGCCATTAATATAAAAGTCCTTAATATTTATGTTTCAACATTTCAATTTTGAACTATCTACAATTGTTTGATATTCCTTACAAAATGTGTACAAAAACTCAATAACTTAACTCTTAGTTTTAAGTTTAAAATTCTACATCAACCATGTAAAAAAGTACCATTAAAATTGGTACATACCTGTAAATCATGTCTTTAAATTTCAAATTTTTTATTACCTATTTAAAATTATGTTTTAGTAAAAAGGTTATGCATAATTACTATTAAAAAGTAATGTATGCTACCATGCCTGACAAAGCAAGTTATTTGAGATTCAATTTGGTATCTTTGAAAATATCTCTAATTCAAGGGAGGACCCACAAATATTTGTAACTGGTTTCGATTCCAAAATACTTCACTAATGGAATGGTTAGGATTAATATAAGTTTATTTATTACTATGTGAAACATTTATGAATACATTTCTAGTTTTTATATTATTAATGTATACCTTACCTGTAGCATTCAGAAAAAATTATGGGGGCACAAGGTTTACTGTTTTAATACTTTCACTCCTGACTGCCCCAAATTTTCTATAGATATCAATTGCAATCTCAAGTGGTCTAGGATTGAAAGGGTTAAAGCTTTATTTATTTTACAGTTTTCTAGTTATAATAATTCTTTCATAAGTTAGAGACAGTTGAGACAAATCTTAAGATGTGGTTTATATTCCCTGTTAGAATATACAAATTTGTGTGTGGTTGAAATAATGACAGGATAAGCAAGTTCCTGTTTTTGCTTAATATATCCCTTTACAGTACATTACTTAATAAAAGCAAGAAGTTATTTATATTACTTTTTTATCTACCTCACTCAAAAAATGAATTAAGTTAGTATAATCGTATAAGATTATCCTTTTTTAGCTCTTTTCTTTTTTCTGGTTGTAATAAAAACTTTATCAGATGAATATGTTGGTATCTAGAAAAGTAGTATTAACCTTCCAATTTCTTACAGGCTATTCAGGCAGCTATCAGCAATGCTTTTAAAACACCTGAAGTTATTAGAATGTTTGCTAAAAAACAACCTGGCCAGCTACGGGAAAAATTATCACAGGTAAGGTTATTATTGCTTAATGTTAGTTTCTGTAAACAATATTTACTTTTTAATTTTATTTCAAACACATTAATAATAATGTAACTTTCTGTAAAAACTCTTTCACATAATAATTTAATTGACATTTTAAGGAGAGATACTTTTTTGAACCTAACTGTAAGCATTATCAATAATCTCTAGAATAACACCTTAAAAACTTGATTTTTGTTCACCATTCATTGTAAAATTATAATAAAAAATTATGATTGAAAATGCTTTTTTGTAGACTTCTTATGATTACAGCCATTTCCTCTTGTCATTTGTTCTCATAAGATTGTGTTGATGGAAATATTATATTTGTTCCATATGTCACTAAAAAAATTTCTTTTTATAGTTGGAGCGAGATGCAAAAATTGGAAAATTAGCTCCAGATATTCTAAACCAACAGAAACTTGAAATTCTGTTTGCTTTAAAAAAATTAGGAGATGAATTAAGTTCTGCTGAACTGCATTTTCTCCAATCTCATTCTACAGCAACCATGAAAGAATTTGAATCCATATCTGGAGACTGTGGTTTGTATTTTTACTCTATATTTAAAATTATCTATTCAATATAACTTTGTACACACTTATGTTTACTTATATATATAAATGCATTAAGATTTAATACTTATTTTAAAACGGTGTAAAGTAAATATCTTTAAGAACAATCTGAATACTGTATATTTCCACGTATAAACTGAAAGTACAGTTTTTCTATGAAAAACCAGTCATGAATTACCGAGGTATGACCATCGCTGAAAGGACCCTTGCAAAGAATCTCTGTGAGAGGGGGAATCTTGAGATCTATTTATAAGCCAACCCTCTACCACTTTCACATTAGAAATTTTTGCAAAAATTCTCAACTCAATACGTGGAAATATACAGTAGTCATTGTGGAGGATTTGCCTTTTTTACCCATTTTTGTGGCCAGAAACCAAATATTTGGAAAATCAAAAAACCCCCAATCTCAGCACTTACTAAATTGGTTTATTGTAGTTTATTTTAAATTAATGTTGGTACTTTTCTATTCTGAAGACCTGGGCTGAAAAATCTGGTTCATTTTTAGGTTTTTGCTATAACCCATAAAAATGTAGAAACTGTGTTTGTATAATGGTACAATATAATAACCTGAAGTCTAAAAGAATTTTCATATTAGACGACAAACTTCATAACTTCTTACAAATGGAATTTTAGTTTCTTTGCAGAATCTTTACCTAGTATACTGAAATAAACTTTTTCTAGGTACAAGTGAAAAGGTATTAGAAGCTGCTGCATCTCAGCTTAAATCCATGTGATAAAATTATCTGTATTTTAATTCCTTATTGCTCAACCTGTTTTATATTTTTTATAAATTACAATTTTTTGTCATTATTTATTGCTTCCATTTGTAAAATTTTAATAGTGGCAAAAATAAACTATTTGCTTTAATTTTTTCTTAGTTTAATGTCCTCTATTCACTATTAAGCTGTCATATTGTCTTTACAGAATATAAATGCAGATAATACTGGAATGGCAATTTGTGCTCTTAAAAATATTTGAGTAATAAACTGAACTTTTACTTTTGAAAAATCCAAGGCAGTTAACTAAACTAGAGTGCCTGGTAACATTATGGTCCTTAAATCCTTTTGGGGTGGAGTTGCTCGAATATCCCAAATGCAGTGGTCTGTCCAGAGCAGCCTTTTTGCAATACCTTCACAAATTAATCATTTGATAAATAGGTACTTTCACAAATTCAGTTTTAGGAGAAAAAATTTTACCTTCTCACAAAAAATACATTTTTAAAAAAGTTCTCTAATAAGCTATATTCTCTTAATTATTAAATATTTAGCCATTCCAGACCAAATTTTCCTTTGTTTTTAGTGTTTAAAAACTATGTATACATGTTTTTTATGTTGATTTTGCACTTAAATTTTCACTAAATAGGTACCTCTTAAAAAAACCTGAACAGACCCTTGAAATGATTCTAAGGAGTTGTCACTTTTGTCCTACTTTATTGTGTCTAGCACCTGTTTCTGTGTAGTTATGAATATACTAACCTATATACTAGATCTGGTTATTACACTAGGTTGAAGGCCCATGGCCTGGGTCTCATAGAATCAAGCTGTTCACGTTCACCTATCTTTAAAAGGCAGTTAATATTAATGATAACTAAAAAATTTTATTCTGTAAACAAATTACAGTTGAAATCCTGATTTAAGGCCATTCAAGGAATCAACAAAAATATTGTTATATGCAGGACAGCGTTAAGCATTTTAAATATAGGAAATTATTTGGGACCAACAAATAATTTGACATAATAAAGGCACAAGAAATCATTAAATCAGGGTTTCATTGTACTGCTTTTGACTCCTTTTGAAAACTGGAGTGAAAATGAAATTGTTTTATTTAATATTATTTTGTATAATTTATATTTATTTTAGTTCCACATTTTTTTTCATGGGGGTGCTCATATGGACAAGCCACCAACCACTGATTATGATTATATATCATTGACATTTTTATAGTTTAAAGAAAACCATTGAGTAATATTGGTATATTTTTCTAATTCTGTTTAGTTAATCATTTCTTTTGCAACTTTTTACACTTGGTAACAATCCTAGACTTTAAAAAACTAATTATCTTGCTGAATAAAGATTTCAACTATCAGATGTCATCACAAGGAAGAAATGAACGAAATCAATAATTATTGATAGGGCCAGGTTACATTATTAGAGGTATGTAAAGAACTATGTCTTAGAACACAAAAACTGAGATACTATTAGATTTCAAGTAGCGTCAGTAATAGCATTTCATTTCATTTCATAAAAAATAAATAGCATTTCATTCTATGCATTTGAATCTAACTGAGACCTACACCATTCAGAGAAAAAGTATCCGGATTTTTTTTACTGATGAGACTATAATGTTGACTTGTATGTTATTTTCCATAAAATTTCTTCAGATGTATGGTTATAATTTTCAGATAAATATTTTAGAATAAAGGTGCATTTCTTTCTTTTTATTATTTATTCTATTTATAATTTAGAAACTCAACTAAATTAACATTTCTAAATATTTATGAATCAATAATTTAATTGATAAAAATATTTATTGTATGTTGAGTTTTAACTTTTAAAGTGTATTAACCATTCAGAATTTATCATTATTTTTAAAAATATTTTTAATAGTATGGTTTTGTTTACAGGTTGCATTTTTTCACCATTTTGAAAATTTAAAAAGGGTAAAACATATTCCATAATTTTAAACCAAAAATTTTATTTCTTCATGTAGGCAAAAAAACTTAAGTCCTGTATTTTTAGAGTCTCAGCATTTAAGGTTTTTGCTTTGCTGTCAGTTCCAGTGACTGATTAATGCAATTTTGTGGGTGGGGACGATTAGATGGAATATTCAATTTACAGTAGGTCCTCCCTGGTAGATAATATATTTTTTTAATGATCTTTAAAACTAGTACTATTAAGCTGTTTTGAGACGTAAAGCTGATAAAAAAATAAGTGAGAAAAGGGCTCATTAATTTTAAAAAAATTTGGGCATAAAATATTTGTGTGCAGTATAGAAGTCCAAGAAAAAAAGGGGGTCTGGGGGTCCTCCCCCAGAAAACTTTTGGAAATTTGACCCTTAAAACCAGCATTTTAACTCGTTTTTATCCACTTAGTCCGACTTTCGGAGGGGATGCCGGTCACCTTTAACTCCCCTTATATACGCTTCTAGCCCATGGTACTGAGGATAACAAGCAAACAAGTGTTTTCAGACACTTTTAAGGGCTATAGACGTCCTTTGTTGAATGGCTAATCATAATTCAAAGTTTTAGGTCAGGCCCAATGGGGGATCCGGACCTACCCCCCTAAATAGGAACTTCTATCTTATCATCATAGAAAACGATTTAAAACTACTATAAAATTTTGTGCTCTGCAATTTAAATATTCAAATACTGCTTGGGGAAAATTTAATATCATTTTTAGAATTTCGGACTTTGATTACAGACTGGTTTAAATAAGTTTGTGTATAACTAAATAATTTGGAGGCAAATCTTTGAAAGTCAGCTTGAATAAGAAGTTTTTTTTTTGTTTAAGAGAGGACCCAACATTTCAAGTCTTTTTCAACACAGTCGATCCGTCTCAGCAGGGGTGAAATCAATCATTTTGTTTTTAATTATTTCAATGTGAGCATAACACTAATACTCCCTTTGTCATCCTTATACTGTTTATCCTAATACTAATACTTCTTGTCTTAGAAATTGTTATTAAAACTCTCAAAAGGGTAGTTATTGTAATGAAATCCCATGAGAACATTTCTACTCTATTTTGCATTCGGTTTGAAATTTTTGTTTATCTTCTATTTTTAGTTTCTGGCTTATAAAGGTATTCCACTTACAGATTCTGTGCATGGTAAAATTCACTTTTTAATTATACTGTGAATGGTAGACAGGGTCAAATTGTACACTGAAAGGTCCTTTTAGCTTTCTCTCCTTATAAAAATTGTTCAGTTTTGGTCACATTGTAAAGAAAGTTCTACATAAGTTTTCCCTTTTGGAAACTACACTTGTTAGTAAACTCTGATTCTTAGTTGACAATATAAGATTAGAAAGTTTCGTTTGGTAAAGAAGAATAAAGGGGTCCTGATCTTCTTCACAATCTCTTAACACCTGGGGATTCATTTGTGTAGAAAGAAGGTATAATTTCTTCGATTTTCTTTCATTCATTTTGCAAAGTCAGAGCTTCCAATTAGTTTCAACACTGTTTAAACAGAGGTAACAAACAGTCAGTGTGGTGTGACAAAAAGCTCGTGATGCAAAACTACATCACCGCCGATTAGGGTGTAAATACAAATTATCTTAGATTTTCGTTTCGAGCCCTTTACCGAGATAAAAGTTCTTAAGGATAAATCACCAGGCCGCTCAAGGGTTTGGAACAATCCCCAGAACCTTGCGAAATGGATTTATCTGATAACTCGGGCTAGTGCCGACTGCACACGAAAGAGCCTGATAGGAAGTTGTAGATTAAAGATGAGTCTAGTTTTCGTAAATTATTGCTTCTGAACATCTGTTCCAAAAGACTTTACTAGATAATATAAGTATGCAAAATGACATACGTCCCTGAATTATCTGAATGTTTCTGAAATATAGGGCGCACTTAACAAGTTTACAGTCTTTTTGAGAAATCACTTATTTGCATTGCTACAAATTTTGAATTAAATTTTTGAACGCCAATGAAACAAATAGATATAATGGAAATACGTATTTTAGATCAAAGTATTTTAAAGATTGTTTGGTTGGATTTTCATTTTCAAAAATAATTAAGCTCAAATTATCCCATTTTCTTCCGATATACCTGATCATCTTCCAACCCGTACCATTAAAAAACGCCCCTATACCTCTTATTTAATTTGCGTACAGATAGATTTATCATAACTTAATTGAAAGTGTCAAAATTTTCTGGTTCATTAGTCTCCTTGCTTTTAACCTCGAACTTAACTTTAAGATTTTCTTGCAATACACATCACTGGAGATGGAGAAGGAAAGGAACATACGGGGTTAAGATTTCATTCAGTCAAGCGCGTTGCTTCGCCTGTACAAATTTTTCATACAAAATACAAACTAGAAAAAGGCGGGTTTCAAAGCAGGGCCGTATGCAAGAGGGGGTTAGGGGTTCACCCCCCGCCCCCCCCCTCGAAAAATTTGGACATCAATTTTTATATTTTTTTCCTTTGGAAATTATGTGATTTACAAGGAGCGATGTTGTAACCCAAAAGGTCTCAAAATGAGTAAAAACTCCATTTTTAAGAGAGAAAATCCAAACATTTTCTGGGAGAGGACTGAGGGCCCCTAACCTAACCCCCCTCGATAGTTTAAAATCTTCTATGTATACTGCTGTTGCTTTTCCTAGAAAATACTGTGATTGACAAAAGGAGTGGTCCTGGTCCTTCTTTTAGTGTAACATAAAATATCTCAAAATGAGTTAAAACTACTAACTTAAAGTATAAAAAGAACTCGTAAAGTAGTACCTCAGAAATAATGTTAAGTCAAGTCAACCCTCCGCGGAACCTGTTTCAAAACTCTCAACTTCAAGTTTCTCAAACTTTTTACTGCCAAGTTCATCAAGATGCAAATTCTATTAAAACATATTGCATTAAAAAAAACTACATTGAACTTGTTAAATATGGATGTGGGGAGGCTTTAAAATTAAACTCATATAACATAAGTGTCGGCTCGTCCTCTCGTCCATGTGCACATAAACCCCCGGTAAAAATAAAATTAGTCAATCTATTAAAATAAATTAAAAAGTAATGGCATTCTGTTCCAACTTGTATCATATTCAGGGTGAATTCCCATGCTCCCTTCTATTCAAAACGTCAAAAAATAAAATATATCATGGCACGTGCGACCGAAAAACAGACAGGCAGGAAAGCGAACATCGAGCTGGCTCAGGGAGAAAATTCTTCCTTTGCGGTTCACCTCTCCTCACCAAATAGACAAAATGAATTTTGCTTTTTTTTTTCTACAAATGTCCCTCAATCCCCGCCCCGTCGTGAGAAGTGGTTTTTGCCCCTTCCAAACTTGATAAACAATAGGGTTTCCCCCCAGAAATTTTTAGCGTAATTGACCCTAAAAAACTCATTTTGATCAGTAAAACACTTGACTAGCTAACACTTTTGACAAGTTTTTTGACAACTTTTTTTTAAGCTCCAAAATACTTCTGATGCTGGCAATTAAATCAGAAAATCTATTCTTCAAGTGTTTGTGATAGAGAAAACTTTAGAATTTACTTTATTTAGCAAAATTTTAAAATAACCCTCAAAATTTACTTTGAAAATTGGCAAGAAAGTATGACAACCTGGTAAAAGTGCCCCCTCCCTGAACTAAAAATGTGGGAAAGAAGGAAAAAAGGAGAGAAAAAGAGAAAGTTAGTACATTTTAAGGGAAAATAAAGTTTTAACAATCTTGGGAAAGTGGCCCCCTGATGGGCGCTGGGTTAAACAAAGGGGCTAACAAAGAAAAAGGGTAAAGTACACATTTTGAAGAAATGAAAAAAATTTGAATTTGGTCTTTCAAAATGTACTTTCTTCTTTCCTTTTTTACGCCTTGTCTTTTCCTTTTTCCTCAAGGAGAAGAGGAGGGGCCACTTTCCAGGCCTTACCTGCTCCCCCTTGAATCCGCGCCTGCGTCGTTAGTTTCTTCTTCGTTAATTCTTCGTTAGTTTCACAGGAAGAAAAACAATTTAAAACAACTTAATTTTTTATTACCGTTAGAAAAATACGTTGGGCCAAAATAAAATTTTAACGACAAACCAGAGATTTTAAAATGATATTTGAGCTAGATTTTATGGCAAATCGGTATATTTGTGTATGTGAATAAACTAAAAGAAGAGATGAAGTCTTCATTTTTTGGCCTAATTGGAATTTAGTTGTGAGGTTGAAATTAAATTACATAAAATTATAAAGATAAACACATTTCAATGTCACATGCTATTCATCATGGTTAAAAAATGTTGTTGGAATTTGCGCATCCATACGTACGGTTTTTTCTGTCATATTTTTTCATGATTCTTTTAGACTAGAGTAGGGACCCTCGACCCTCAAGTCAAATGTTTCCTTGTGTTTAGTAAGTTTTTGTTTTATAAAAAGAAAATTCCATAGGCGTTTCGTGTAAGCATGGGCGGACCCTGGGGGGCTAGCTGTTCCTTCTGATGTCTTTGTTTGGAAACATGATTTTCCCTTATAAAAACGAAATTTTCTCCAAACAGTTGGGTTTGGCATTATGTATTGTGTATTGCCCCCTCCCATAAATCCGCCCATGATTGTAATAAGTCGTGGAGGAGCCTCTTTTTAATATTTTTGGCCATCATCCCAAAGGGGTAGGTAATGGCCAAAAAAGTAATCCATATTGGAGCACGAATGCGCATGTAAATTTAAGTGTGCTGGTTTAAACATATAAATTTTAAAACTTATTACAAAAATCTATAATAAATTAAATTGCCCGCCCTAGCTGCGCACCCTTATCTTATCCCTTTCCACAAATTTTCAGATTCTTATAATAAAAATGGTGAACTTACAGTGAGTGTTAAAACATATTTTAATTGCAGACACCCAAGTATCCCCTCTAATCCGATATCTATATCCTATATCTGATTTTAGGTATCAGAGAACAGTCCCAAATTTTGCTGTCCCCCATAAAGATACAGCAATAATATATCTTAATTTTCGTGTGTTCGTAATCTAATCACATAATTCATTGAATCTTGTAATCTTCTGACAAGATAAGATAAAATTTTATCATTTATTTTTACTTACAAGACGCTCTTTAAATTTTTATAACACTTTTCTTTCTGAACTGGAAGTTTTGGGATCATTTTTACGCTTAGGTAAGAAACATTTTAAGATTATGGAAAAAATTTGATAACTTTAAAATTTCAACAATAGGCATCAAGCATGAAATAAAAACAAATTATAACTTTAAAGAAATTGAATTGTAAAGCATATTTTAAAAATTACTTTTGGCAGATAACAATCAAACTGCGCAGTAGAATGCTAAAAAGAAAGTCACTTCAAAACTAGTTCTTTAAGCTAGTTATTCGATGACGAATATTTTTATTAAACTTTACACTTTTCATTGTGGAATTCTGTTATTTTAAAACGTGCTTAAAAAATCTTGGAAATCGTGGTCAACTTCAGCATTGACTTCGGTATTCTGCATGCCTTTGTCGTAAATCTCGGAAGATTGTTGAATTTTTCTTTCTGTAAACAAACGCAATGATCACTAACATTCTACCGGAGGCTGAATTATGTGAAGCAATCAGGCAAGTTTAATCAAGTTCTTCCAGGGTAGTATTCAGAAAGTATTTAAAATAATATCAAATTTTCGTCGATATCGACAGTGGTGGTTTTTTTTCGGTTTGTGACGTTTCGAAGCGCCGATTGTCCTCGTCGCAATACACCGCTGGCAACAGCGTGTCAGGGAGTTGAATGAGACAAGACAAGTGCATTTCAATAGTAATTTTATCTGTAATGTTAAATTATTTCCATTTTCGAAGCGTATTTGTTTGAAATTGCAACCATATTATATGTGGCCGGTATGTCGCAACAGCAGGCCAAAACTTTTGAAATTTTGGAAGAGTAAAGACGGTCTGAAGAAAAAGAACAGGTTAGATTACTATTTATCGTGTGTCCATAGTCGTGTTAACGGAAAAGATCAATTACTTTTCCTAAACTTGTTAATTGACATCCAATTTATGGAATATAAAGTATGCTGCTGAGAAATGTTTGGCAGATACCGTATTTTTTTCTAACTAAATGCATAAAGGATGCATCATCTTGATCTGTGCTAAAACACCCTTCAACTTCGTAATCGGTGCTTTAATTTTCGGTTTATACTATTTTGTTTCCTTTTTCTAGGTTCTGCACTTAAATTCATTCAGATAACTTACTCTTTTCCTTTATTTACTAAGATGCAATATCCATAAAATGAAGTGATTGAATTGATCATTTGCATAAGTTTTAATTTTGCTTGCATTGATTTGTTTATAAAATTGATTATTGTTTGGTTCTCAAATTTCTCTCTATAATCTCCATCCATTTTAATGTTTATAAAGTAGTAATTTTTTTTTCGTTTGTTTGAAACATTTTCATCTAGTGTAGTTGTAGGATAGATTTAGGTATTCTGTAAGTGAAAAAAAGAAAAATCCCCAAAAAGTATGCATAAGTTGAGAAAATCACGAAATTGCTCTGTATAAACTCCATGGGTTTTAATGTTTATGCAGTAACGTTTTTCTGTTTGATTAAAACATTTTGCAGTGTAGTTTATGGATCTGTTCTGTAAGTGAAAAAATATCCTAACAAACTATTCACAAGTTGAGAAAGTTACAAAATTACTGTGTATAATCCACATGTGGTTTGATGTTTATGAAGTTGTAACATTACTCTGTTTATTTTTTAAACATTTTCATCTAATTTATGTGTAGTTACTAGATCTACAGGTATAATATTACAATAACTGAACAAAAGAAATGAGTTTTTAGCTATTTACTATGCTATAACAGTAAAAAAATTCCATAAAAGTATGTATGAGTTGAGAAAATCACAATTATTACTTATAACTAAGTAACTAACTTGATGTATTTGTAATAAAAAATTGTGTACTACCTAGTGAAACATGTTTTAAAATGCTGAGTTGAAATATATTTTGTTGCTTTTGATCACTATTACTTGTTCATTCACATGATAGTTATAATATGGCTGTTGTATAGGTTATATGCAGAATATGTGCTTAGAGCTGTTTACTGATTAGTGGCCTAGTACTAATGGGTGTTACTTTTCATTTCAGAGACAATTGTGTCATGCAGGACGTAAAACCTGGTAACTGTGTTAATGGAGTGTTTCACTCTGAAAAGGTGGTTATCCTTGATGCAGGAGCTCAGTATGGAAAGGTAACATTATTTGAACTGTACAGTTGGGGAAATAAAAAACGACTCAGTTGAGATTTCTGACGAACCACTTGGGTTAGGAAGACAAACAAGGTGTCATTTTTCATGTCATGAAGTATTCTTTAAATGAGGAAAATTTCGAGTCCTTAGGGGGTCGTCTTCATATTAAACGGAACACTAACTTTTGTTTTTCCTATGGGGACCCCCAATTATTATGCGATTTTCTGAAAGAGCATCCTCATAAACCCCCAAATACCAAGTTTCATTCAAATCGTGCGGTAAATAAAGCTTTTAGGTTTTGGGGGTCGTCTCCAGAGTGAGAAGGGTTAATTTTCTGTGAACACTATTTCTGAAAAACGGTGGGATAGCAAGACTTTCACTCACCACTTTAATGTTTATCAAAAAGTTTATAAGTAATTTAATGAAATTTTATATCAAATTTAAGTTTTAATTCAAGTTATGGTGATTAAAATAAGGCGACTGTTTCCAGAAAAAGCATTTGCCGGTATACATTTGGCAGCGGTATATGGTCCCTTAAAGAGTGGGAATTTAGTTTAATTCGGATTTTTCCAGAACTATTTAATGAAATCGACTGAAATTTTGGTTTTCCACATAAAATTACTACCAGAATCGATTACCATAAAAATATTAAAAGATTTTAAAATTTAATTTTTGGGTCAAAATTAGATGTTAATTATCTATCTATTAACCATTAAATATCGCTATAAAAGCATAATTATTTTGTTTGGGGACACAAATTTGATCTAAATTCAAAGTTTCATATTTTTACACCGAAAACATTTTGATAAATTTCACATTGAATGGTTGACATTTCAAAAATTTATTATGCTTCTATTTGGATACTTACATGGATGAAACTTGGTATTTGGGGGTTTATGGGGATGCTCTTTCAGAAAAACGCATAATAATTGGGGGTCCCCATAGGAAAAACAAAAGTTAGTGTTTCGTTTAATATGAAGACGACCCCCTAAGGACTCGAAATTTTTTCCATTTAAAGAATACTTCATGACATGAAAAATGACACCTTATTTGTCTTCCTAACCCAAGTGGTTCGTCAGAAAACTCAACTGAGTCGTTTTTTATTTCCCCAACTGTACATGGCTCCCACCAGTACCTTGGGATATTCCTGGAATTGGCTCCATAGAAGTACAATTCCATTATCTGTCTCGTAAAAATCACCAAGCTCTTTTGTTTACCAAATGACAGAAATATCTCCGAAAATTGCAGATAAACTAAGTAAAATATACTGTTATGTTAATGTCTGAACAAAAAAATTGGTGATATTTAAATATTTGGTATTCATAATTTGTTTGGTTATTAACATGGGACAGGTAATAGAGTCGTAACCTCTAAAAATTTTAATTTGGTTAATATGTAACAGGAGCCAGTCTAGGAAAGTGCTTAGTTTTCACTAAAAAAACTGTTGGAAAAACAATTTTTATCTGGTTAATTTTTGAATTTTAATTTCTTAATTTCAGTATTAATTCAAACTAAGCTTAATCTGTAATGTAGTTTTTTATGAATGACATCAATTAATTAGTAATTAAGTTCAGGTAGTATTTAACTTGAAAATATTATGTGATAATCTCTGGAGATTTGAGCCGAACAAATACAGAGCAAGAGGGTGCCTTTGAAGTTTATAATTTAACTTGTGAATTCATCAGATAATATACTTATTTTCTGGTTGATTCTTGTGCCATAAAACAATAACCAAGCCCTTATTTTCTGGATTGATATTTTGTTATCTATTTAAATTTTTACTTTTGAAGGAAATATTTTGACAGATATATTCTGTGTTGGAAAAGATTTTCTGTTTGAAAAATCAGTCCACTCGAAACATTCTCTTATATGCAATCTAGTGCATATAAAAGACAGAGTAAAATAAATTCTTAAATGTAAAAGAAAAAACTGCTGTATTAGTTTAGGCAAGAGTTTAACTAATTGCATTCTTACAGTGAAATCTGGACTTGGGGCCATAAAAAAAAATAATATTGAAATTGGCCATAATTAAAATTGAACTCATGAGTAAATAATTTTTAATCCTTTAAGGTGGTTGCCTAAATAGACAATCAGAATAAATAAAATAATATTAATATTATAGGTGATTGATAGAAGAGTGAGAGAATTATGTGTGGAAACTGAGATTCTACCTTTGAACACCACAGCTGAAGCTATTGTAGCTCAAGGCTTCAAGTAAGATTTATTATTTCAGTACTTTTTCCATTACCCATAATGCAGAAAATTGCTGAACTATTTTGAATGCCAAAGATATGAAACATTGCTAATCTGCCATTTTTAATATTTATATTGATAGCAGCAACAATATTTATGTGGATAATAGAATCTTCAGCATACTAAATAGCTCGGCAGTACAGAATAGTGGTACCATAATATCTCTCGATTTAGATACTTGAATTAAAGTTTTCTTCAATAATTGCAAATTTTTTTTAGGGCCATCATTATATCTGGTGGGCCTAGCTCAGTGAATACAGCTGCTGCTGAAGGTTATGCTCATGATCCCGAGATTTTCACCTGTGGTTTACCAATATTAGGAATATGCTATGGAATGCAGGTATGTTTTGGAAAACCTGATTTGAAATAGTTTGAATGTATGAGGGAAAGTCAAATGGGGGTTATTCCAGCATAATGGTCTCGCATTGAAAAGATCTTGTTAACTTGTTATGCCAACAAATAATGTGGTCTTGATCTGTTGGCACCACACTCATGGGTGAAATCTATAGTGATGGATATCTTCAGAACAAAAAAATTAACCCACAGGTAATTAAGAAAAAAAGCCTTGGTTTCAATAAAAAAGAAAGGTTTAATCCTATTCTGTCCTGGGAAATTTAAACTTTCACCCATATTTTAAGATTAAAAGAAATGAAGAGTTATGTATAAATGCTGGTAATGCAAACTGGACATCTTTTTCATAAGAATAATTAATTTATAGGAAAATAGACTATATACTAATAAAAATTATGTGATTGTAGATCAACGCCACACTATGAGGTGAGCCATACTAAAGGGGGGCATCTGCTTTTTTAGTTTAAGATTTTGGGGTACTTCAGCAATGTGGTAAACTCATAAATCCTGATATTAGTCTTGGATTAAAATCAACAGGATCCTAGTTTTCAAGGAAGCAATCCCTGGTTTACTTTCAGTGCTATATTTGTAAAATTTTAAAAATCATTATGGAATTAGTATTTACTTATTCATAGGAAGACTGATTTAGAATATCATTCTTCTAGTCAGTAATTAAGGCAAACAGAATGCACAAAAACATAAAAATATCAATGATGTTCATGTTTTTCCCACAGATGATCAACAAACACTTTGGTGGTACCATCTTGAAAAAGGACTCTAGAGAAGATGGACAGTTTGTTATACAAGTGGATACTTCCTCTGCCTTATTTAAGTATGTTTTGATGGCATGGCTCTTTTATGTAAAATACTTGGTTTCTTTCTGTATCATGTTTAAAGATCCTATTTAATCTTTCCAGGGGGCTTGAGAAAGAAGAAACTGTTTTGTTGACTCATGGGGATAGTACTGATAAAGTAGCAGACAACTTCAAAGTAACTGCAAAATCTGGTTCACATGTAGCTGGTAAAATAAATTTACTTTGTTTGTGCGGTATTGTAAAACTACTTTTTAATTATTAAAAGCTCTATCTGTGAAATTTATGGACCGAATGTAATAATCAAGTTGAGGTAAACAAAATCTTCTGCTTTACAAAGTTTGAAAGTTAGTAGGTCTGATCTGATCATGGAATCTTAAAATTAATTTAGACTTCTTTGATTGGAAGTTTAGTTCTTAGGATAAATTTAATAACTTGGACTTCCAAGATTTCAGTTTTAAAAAAATTCAGATCAGTAGAAAAAAGGGTACTTACGTATTATCCCGTCGACCGTTCAGCGGCCGGCTAATTCAGCGGCACAGTAATAGTAAAGTCAATGGGATTTGATAACGTTTTCGGATTAAGCGTCACAGTCGACGGGATAATACGTAAGTACCGAAAAAAGTAACATCTCGAAGACCATTTCAGCAATATAAAAAATGTGCTTCACCTTCCGATTTGTCTGTTAAACTTGGCTAAATTTAATTTTGAGACAAAAGCTTATGTTTATTGATGAGCTCCAGACTTACTGTTCCAACCTTTTTTTTTATAGCAATTGCTAATGAAAAGCTTAAGATTTATGGAGTGCAGTTTCACCCAGAAGTAGACTTAACTACTAATGGGAAGCTAATGATGAAAAACTTCTTGTACAATATATCTGGTCTGACTGGAAACTTCACCATGCAATCAAGAGAAACAGAATGTA
Organism: Tetragnatha montana; assembly: GCA_963680715.1. Classification (NCBI taxonomy): domain Eukaryota; kingdom Metazoa; phylum Arthropoda; class Arachnida; order Araneae; family Tetragnathidae; genus Tetragnatha; species Tetragnatha montana. The sequence goes on from OY796685.1 coordinate 37,061,278, forward strand.
TTGATTATATAAAAAAGGTTGTTGGCAAGAATAAAGTTCTTGTAAGTATTTTCTTCCTTATTTTCTATTTTTTAGTCCTTTTTAAAAAGAAGTTTTAGCTTCAAGAAGCAATGTTGAGCATTTAAAGAGATCCCAATCATAACAAATTTAAAGTTATATTTCTCTGTTTTTAAGTAAATATGAAATAACTTTTTATTCTGATTTTTCACTGAAAATAAATACTTGAGCAAATAGAACCTGCATCATAGAGGATTGGAGTTAAATAAAATAATTGTGTTCAGGATAAGACTTATATGATTATAAAGAAGTATATTAATTTTAGATGCTCGTAAGTGGTGGTGTTGATTCTACTGTGTGTGCTGCCCTATTGAACAGAGCTCTTAAAGAAGATCAAGTGATAGCCATCCATATTGACAATGGTTTTATGCGAAAAAATGAAAGTGTGCAAGTTGAAATGTCGCTCAAAAAGCTGGGCCTAAAGCTGAGAGGTAAATCTCCATCTCCAATTGTAAAAACATTTTCAGAAATCTGTAATTGTCCATTGTAATTTCATCTCATTCTTATTTATGGAGTTAACTTTAACTTCATAACTTGACACTCTAATTGGTGTTTGTACTGTAATTTGTTTTGTCTGAATCTGGTTTTTTAATAACTGGGTATAAAATTTGTAAAATCTTCTAAATTTTCACTATGTGAAGGGTTTCTTGTTTTTAAAAATACCATAATTCTTAGCAATTCAGCCTTTTCCGTGAAATATTTTGCTACATAGTATTTTTTTTTCAGTATTAAATGCATCTCAAAACTTCTATAATGGGTCCACCCAAGTTCCCCTTGACAGAAAAGATCCTACTGGCAGGAAAAGGGACACACCAATGCTATGTATGACTAGTGACCCTGAAGAAAAGCGAAAAATTATTGGTGATACCTTTATGAGGGTAAGTGTTTGTAAGAGGTACCACCTTCAGTATTTGATTTATTTATCTCGTAATATTTTGTAGTTGAAGGTATTTAAGAATTAACTTAGTAAAACAGGGTTATATACATTATTTTTGTAATTGTGCTTAAGAAAATGTAGAAACTTAATAAAACAGATTAATTTTTACAGTTAAGAGAATAGTTCCCACCATTTTGATCTGGGCAAAACAAGGTATATGTTACCTACTAGTAGATGTTCGATTTCTATTCTAAAGTTGGGTCGGGTAATTGTGGGAATTTTTAAAATTCTTGAAAAAATTTACTGGAATTCTGTGTCTTATCGGGCCTTTCCTACTAGTATTTTCCTAAACCTTTTTCTATTTTCTACCTCTCTTCAATTGGCTAACAGATAATGCATTACTTTTAGGTAGCAAATGAAATTATATCAGATCACAATTTGAAACCTGAGGAAACTTTACTTGGCCAAGGTAAATTTCAATACCTTATCTTGCTAATAAATGCCTGTTAGTTATTATTTAGTGAAAGAAAATTGGAATCTGTTTTTCAGGAACCCTTAGACCAGACCTTATTGAGAGTGCCTCTTCATTAGCTAGCTGTAATGCAGATGCTATAAAAACTCACCACAATGATACAGATTTAGTTCGCTTCTTGAGAGCTGAAGGTCGGGTTATAGAACCCTTGAAGGACTTCCACAAGGATGAAGTGAGGATTATGGGGAAAGATTTAGGCCTGCCGGATGAGGTGGTTCAGAGACATCCATTCCCTGGTATGTGTACTTCCATTATTTTGGTACATTTATGATTTTGGTATACTATAGAAAATTTCCAAATAACAGTAGTGGCATGTTTAAAGCAAATATAGTTAAAATATTTTCTCCCTTTTTGTAATGTTTTTCAATTACATTTTTGGTTCAGAAAGACTGAAATTTTAATCAAGTATTATAAACTGAAAGTATGAGTAGTATGTTTAGTAAAGCACTTTCCCTTTATAGGTCCTGGTCTGGCTGTAAGAGTTATTTGTGCTGATGAGCCATATATGGATAAATCATTTGCAGAAACTAGTGTGCTTATTAAAGTAATCATTGAATATGAAACATCTGTAGTGAAGGTAAGTTGAATTTGACTAAGTCTTTCCTTTTCCTTTATTTACATAGGATAAATTTGAATTTGTTATGAGGTGGTAGTCTCCAGCCTTTTTGATATTTTAAGAAGTATTTGTACTTCTCCATTTAACTAAGGAAAATAAAAGATTGCTGGAGTACTTATATTAAATTGTTTTTATTTGCAAAACTATACTTTATTAATTTTTGTGAAAAAACTTAAAAGCTACATCAATGTATCCAGATTTTAATAGGACACCATTAATTCTATTTTAAGCAAAAACAAAAGACCTTAAGAAAGAAAAATTGAAAATTTAACACAGACAATTATTTCTCAACTATCCTATAATATTTGCTTATTATAAAAGTATATCAAATACTAGTTTGGTTACTTTACACCCAATAGTTGATGTATGCTTTAAAAATATTTAACTGCAATAAAGATTTTATGGAACTCTTAAATATACATCTTGGGTATTTATGTTAAATATCTTGTGCTGTGTGTATAAAATTAACTTCCTTAATATTATTATGTTTTACATTGAACCTAATTCTGTACTATAATGTTAAACGGCTGTATTCACCAAAATATTTTACCTAAGGTTTGACCTGGAATAGAGCTTTTTTGACAACTCTGATTGGGTTAAAACTGGTTTCCTTTTTCAACTACCAATTGTTCGATTCCAGGTTAACCTTAGGATAGTGGTGAATACAGCTGCAAGACTACCTAATTATTATTTTAAAGATGATGCCAAATAATGTTTTTTTTTTCTTTTTAAGAATCATGCTCTTATAAACAAAGTGAAAGATTGCACTTCTGAAGAAGAGCAAGCATTTTTGTCTGCTGTGTCCACAAAATACAAGCTTAAATCTACCTTACTTCCTATCAAAAGTGTAGGAGTCCAGGTAAGCTGAATATTCTTATTTAATTTTACCTAATCAACATTTATTTTGATCACATTTGTTATGATGTAAGACACTATAAAAATTTTGAAATGTTATTTAACATTCCTCCTCGCCTCACTCAAACTTACTTTCAGGGAGACCAACGCACCTACAGTTATGTAGTTGGATTATCATCTGATAATGAAATAACCGATTGGGATGATATGATGACTGTAGCTAAAATAATTCCTCGTGTTTGTCACAACGTTAATAGGTGAGTTCCTGTTTTTATGCCAGCTTGATGGTTATTTGCCCGAGATTTAAACGTAATTCAATTTGAATGTCATGGTTCGTACGGTGCTTAAAAACCTTAAAAAGTGCTTACTTTTTGTATTTGTTTATAAGGCCCTTAAAAATTACTTAATTTTTTTTCAATGGTTCTTAGATTTTTTTTATCTCAAAACATGAGTATTTAAAAAGCGCTTATTTGTTGGCAGAAACAGTGAAATTTTCTTGTGCTTCCATTAAATGTGTGGTGTTACAAATTTTTCTTCAATAATTTCAATTTCAACTGGTGCATTTCACTCAAGGAACTAAACTCCAGAAAATGTTCTTTCAATCCTGTATAAATTGAAAAATAAGGTTACAAAAATTGGGTTTCTGTAAATGCCAAAACTAAAAATAAAGTAAAAAAAATGTGTTAACTCTTGGTATTTAGAGTCTTAGACTACCATTTTAAAAACTATTTTGTAGTAATTAATTTTACAATGTTAGTTAATCTATCTAATATGTTAGCTATGTTATTCCTATTTGAGACAAAAATAAAATATTCTTGAAAATTCATTGAAAACATTTTATGGGCAGTTTGAAATGCGTACAAGTAGGTCCTTAAAACTTCTCAAAAATCCTTAGGAAGTCCTTAAAAAGTGCATAATTTTACTCTTCAAACTTCTGTACGAACCATGAATGTGTGTTTATTATCTTTCATTGTTTACTTCTTGCATTGCAGGGTATGTTACATCTTTGGCCCAGCTGTCCCTCACCCTATTCATGACATCACTCCCACGTTTCTAACTCCTATAGTATTGAGCACCCTCCGTCAAGTAGATTTCGTTTCTCACTCCATTCTGCAGAGCAGTGGCTATGTGGACAGCATATCACAGATGCCCATAGTGCTGATACCCATCCACTTCGACAGAGATGTGGTTTCCAGGAATCCATCTTGTCAGCGGTCTGCTGTAATCAGGACATTTATAACGCATGACTTTATGACTGGAATACCAGCTACACCAAATAAGCACCTGCCTCTAGAAGTATGTTGAAGAAGCTGGTTTTGCTATTTTGTGTGGTGTTAGTTGTTTTGTAGTACACATGTAAAACTTGTTTAACCCTTTCACTCCTAAGGTGCCCAATATTTCCATTGGATTCTACGGAAACTTTGGGGGTGGCTAGAACTGAAAGGATTAAATAATAGATTGTGAAAGGCAAAATTTGTGCCTACCACATTTTAACTATAGGTCTTATTCACTGCTACCTGACTAATGGCACAGCTTACTACAGTGGCGTAGACAGGGGGGGTGCAACGGGTCTTTTGCACCCCCTAAACTTTTTCTTTCGTATTTCGCTTTTCGTAAGCTTTTTTTATTTCCCTAACATAATTGTAATACATATTTTTTAAATCTAAGAATGGGATTGTACCGGCGCGGCGGTACTGTCTCCCAGCTGCGTGACTTTCATTAACACCCTCCTAAACCTGTCAAAAACTGAGGGAAACCTTTCGGTCGGTGGTACATCCACACAAATGGCGGGAACTTTTTATGTTTTCTGCCCCCTCGCATCTTGAGTGGTATAAACAAGAACGCTCTTCGAGAAGAGGGAGAGAAGAGAATGGAATTAGAACCCTTTACCGAGGCGACCACACCAGACTTTAGAGCTCTGCTCCCTCAGATATCAAAAATAATTTTAAATTTCTTATTTTAGTAGTTGTGATGTAGTTCTTAAATTCTGGAAGGGGTCAGCAGAAGGTATCAGTTTAATCTTCGTAGTCGCATTTTTTATCCGTCTTCTCTGTGTCCGATAGACTTGAGATAAAATTGCCCTCTTATTAAAATGAATCGCAAACGAACAATTAATGATTTTTTTCTAAAAAGTTATCTGTGATTGACAACAGCTTAAGTGAAAGACCCACCTGATCCAAAAAGGACGTCATGGATGCGTTATTAATTCTTCTACAGAGTTGGTAAGAGGTATTTTAATTTTTGGTTAATTTAATGGTGATTTCTATTCAGGGAAAAGACGCAATTTTATTTAAAAATAAAGAAAAAATTATTGAATTTTTAGCTGTATATAGGACCATTATTTTTAAACATGAAAGAGTTTTTTGTTTATACTTTTTGAAGGTAGCTATGTAGTGTTTGTGCCGGCCTATGCTTCATCCTTCTGCTTTTTCAGTTTCTTATTTTCTCATTATTCCCTCTCCATTTTTCGTTTTTTAAAAGAAATAACACTTTTTAGAGCTACCAGTATTAACAAGTAGTATCATGTCCAATATAGTATAAATAATACTTAATTCAATTCAGAAACACTTATTTGTAGTTTAATTGCAATTGATTTTTAAATGTATGAGAGTAGTACAGGTACTAGAATAAGAATAAATGTCTATATCTCCTGGATGGAATGTGTAAATATTTCATGCAAATTTCGTAAGAGAGTTACATAAACATTCGGGGTAAAAAATTTTACTCATCAAATTCAGGATGAGTTTAAGAATCTATAATATAAATTGTCAAAATTTGATTTTACATAATTTGAAACAAATTTTTCTTGCTGTTAAACTATTAATATTCTTTTAATATTAATAGTTTGATTATAAATAACGATACCACGTGAAAAAAATCATTGTAAGTCCGTTTAGATCAAATAGTTAAACTTCACTCAAGAAAACTAAAAATCAAAAAAATAATGTGAAATAACTGTCAAAAAAATTGTAACTCCTTGTAAAACGAAAAAGATGGGGCTTAATATTCATTAGATAATTCCTCAGCTACTGAAACTGTCCCTAATGAAAGGGATAAATAATAAATACTACGAGAAGCAGGTGAATTTAAATACGTAATGCATGAGCCCCTCATTTTTCATTTTACAAAGAGTTATAAAATTTATTTTATACTGATATTTTCCTAAGATTAATTTAATAATTTATTTATTGTTATTGTATTTTTTTGGTATAATTATTTTTTTACTACGATCAAAAAAGTTTGATTTTATTACATGGCTAGTTTTTTCCTAATGGTAATATAGAACTTAAATTTTTCTTCTTTCTTTCGATATCATCGTGCACCCCCCAAAAATAATTTCTGGCTACGCCACTGGCTTACTAGATACTTATACAGGCTAGCTGAGTACGGAAATCATTGCAAATCAATCCAGATGGCATTATTGGACAAACTGGCAAAGCATATTCACAGTGTTGAAGGTGGTAGGTGATATAGGTAGGTCTTGTAGCGCTCCAAGCGGGAAAAGTTGTCAAATGGTTTTCATTGTTTAAAACTCGGCTAGCCTGTATAAGTATCTAGTAAGCCATGCCAATGGTTAACTTGTGGTCAAAGAAGGACTCAACCAATCAGAGTCACCGAAAAGTTAATTTCCTTTTTTTTTTTTAGCTGTTGGTTAACCGCTGGTCAGGTAGCAGTGAATATAAGGACATAAACGTTTCTAAAACTACTTTTAAAGATCAATATGCATTGAGTAATGAGTGACCTTTTTTAGTGATGTCAGTTCTTATGCAATTGATAAGTATACTGAATTGCTATTAATTTAGTTACAAAAAAGATACATTGCAGAGAGAAACTTTAAAGTAATCAAATTTATTAATTTAATATAACTTAGTATTGTTAATTTTATTGTTAAATAATTTCAGTAGAATCACAATGCATTCTGGGTAGATGGGCAGTGTTCCAGAGAAAGTTTTCATAAATATTTTGTCGCTCTCTGTAGGCAACATCATCAGTGTTGGTAGATCCAATTATCCAGCCCATCTACCTGGAAATTTATTGTGATCTTAGTGACACTGGCCATGAAACTCTTTCAAGTTATAATTTTAGTTAGTGTTTATAAATTTGTGTGGAAGTTTTGCATGGCTGCAGAAGAAGACTTTTGTGTTATATTCCTCATTCAAATTATATTAACTATAATGCAGTTGAGTTTTTTTTTATCCTGACATGACTCTTGGTCACTATTTTCTCCTATTTAATTCCAAGCTTCTAAAACTGATAATGTTGGAATGATTTAAATGCTTGAAGCATACTCAAAAATTATTTCTTTTGAATATGTTTATTTAACCAAATAAAACTGAGTTCTTGTAAGTAATTTACCCTAAACCCAAAAAGTGATTTGTTTAATTGCTCTCCAGTTTTTTTGCTTTAAATATTTTGGAGGTTCAAGCACAAAAGTTGCATCTTTGGAAAATAATTTGATTCTTTTGTGTCCGACTCATGAGCAATAAGGTCCATAGATTCATGGAAATTAAAGATTTAAATTTGCAATTTAAAGTTATCTGACAACCTCTTATTGTGTCTTACAAGTAGATTATAAATTCTGAAAGTCATCTCAATCTATCGGAAACTTCCTCTTATTAAATTACTAAAATCAAGAATGGAAAATTGGAAAACTTGTGATGACCTTTTTACATGCCTGTACCATGAAATGTCTAAAATTTTAATTATTTTCTAACTTGATTGTTGAGATAGGTTACTGTAGATTCTTACTGTTCTTTGCCAATTTGCAATATTTTTTTTAATAATAATTTATTTTATTTGTGTTAAATGCAATACAATCGCAAATAGGGGGAATTTGTCGTACATATATTTATTATTAAATTAAAATAATTTTAAGTATAGTAATTATATTATCTATGCATAGTTTACTATTAAGTTTATGCAGAATTTGAATAATTACTATTATTTAATAAATTGAATATTTGCATTTGAGAACCTAATGAAAATAATTAATAGTGTATATAATAGTAATATTTATATTTTGTGAAGTTAGGGAAAAGTAATGCTGTTATATGTATGTGGAGACCTGGAAAAAGTGCCCGAACCTGGTTCGGGGGAAGCCCCTGCCAGCTCCATATTAGCAATACGTTAGGTTCGGGTAAATTTTATTAGGTTCAGGTAAATTTTATTAGGTTCGGGGAAGGTTACAGCTTTTTCCAGGTCTGTATATATGTGACCTATTTCCTTAAAGAATGGAACATTTATTATAATAGAGTAGAAATATATTTTTAGTATATTAGTACACTAGGAATTTAAATGGTTAAATTGGCTGAATTCTCAATCAATTACTTTTAGCAATATAGTTCTGAGATATTAAAATGTAACTTTTATTTCAGGTTATTGACAAAATGGCAGCTGAGATGTTAAAAGTTCCAGGAATATCCAGAATCCTTTATGACCTGACTCCCAAACCTCCGGGCACCACTGAATGGGAGTGAAGTTTGAATGCTAATCTAGATTTTTTAATGTAATTGTGTGGGCTTACCTTAAGATTTCAAAAGAAAAGTGTAAATACAAAGCCTTACTTTTAATACATAGTTAGCCCATTGGGGAAATTATGAAAGTCGCAAGAAAACAAAATTTATTTTGAAATACATTCATGAAAGTGACAGAAAATTCTCAAATTGCTAAATTTTGTGTGTGTGTTAAGTTTACAAAATTGAATATCTTGGAAAGTTGCTGTAACGAAAGATATTGTTTGTGTGATACTCTTTCCTTCCTTTCATTGTTCAAATGGTTCTAAAGTTTGTTGATGTTTTTATAGGAATTTGAAATGGGTCTACTTAGTTAAGAAACTATGTTTTAAGTATGGAGTATTGCAAAAAGCTATGGGAAATGAGTGCACTTAAAGCCCTTTTGGCTGGGCACAACAATCATTGAAATGTGTTTTATTCACATTGCTTTTTCCAATCCTGTGTTTTGTGATTGTTTCTGTTTTATCTTTTCGTTTGACTTTAAAGTTGTTTCATATCTTCCGAAAGTAGGTGTTATTCATAACTGCTAAGTTTGCTTTCTTTGCTCTTATGAGCAAGTTAGCATTTTTTTTTTTTTGTTAGTTTTCAATCACTGTATGTTCAAATTCTTGTGTAAAAGCAATCAAATACTATCAATTAATTGATAAAGGTGTTTGATTTTCCACTCATGTACCTGCTTTCTAGTTTCAATTTTTTTAAGAGAATGCATTGGACTTTTTTATCTGTTTGTTAAATAATCACCTTTTTACACGATGCAATTAACCTGGTCATGTCACAAATGCTCATAATTTAAGAAATTGCACTGTGTGAACAATGGAAGATTGGAATTGCTTATTTATTGCCTTTTCAAGAGATAATCTTAGATCAGAAGGTTGTGACCTGATCTTCTGGTAGACTGTTACTTTTCCTGTTTTAAGATGTTAATACTACTTGAATTGAAGAATAAACATTTTACAAACCTGTACAAATGTTTATATCTGTGCATATTTTTGCACATTGTAAATACAGTGATTATTCAAAAATTGGTTGATGGACTGCAGCAAACCTTTTGTTAAAAGTAATAAAAACAGTTTGCTACCCATTTGAAGTATGTTTTTATTTAAGAGGCAATTTTTCTCTACTTGCACCAATTAAAATAAATACAGATGCATATGACTTCAAAAAGGTTTTTGAAAGATAGTTATTTTATGTTTAAGCACATGAGAATCAAAGAATTGCAACTAAGTTTTTCTTTTCAAAGTACTAATTAGCACCTTAGGCCCATAAGCTAATGAAACAATGATGGACACCACCTGATAGGCCACTGGACCTAGACAAAGTTTTTACAGCTGCCGTTTAGTTTGTGAAATATTAAAATCGCTGAACTACAAATTCCTATGCCAAGTTATTACTGTAATTTAATTTATGCGACGGGAATTCTGCATCTGAAAGAGAGGAAAAAATGCTATTCTGCAGTATTGTAGATCTAAAAATGCTCAAGTGAAGAAGTTCTTTCCAGACTTTTTGTAAAAGGACCTATTTTTGAGAAATTATGAAAATCCATTCATAATTTTATAAATTTAAAATTAACATTACTTTTTTATGCCAGAGTCCTATTTTAGTAATATATTGTATTATTCAAAAAGTATTTTCCTAAAAAAAGTAAAAAGTTGTATTTGTAACAACATACTAAAACTGAAAAAAAGCTCATAAGAATTTTGTTTTATGGGCTGAAGGCATGGGCGTAGCCAGGTTTCATGTTAGGGGGGGGCAAGGATACTTATCTTTGCTTTTGATGTTGCAAATACTAGTGACTAGGGGTTAACTCATTGTTATTTCCCAGGTCCCCCCATACCCTATGGCGAGTACTTTTACACGCTAAATTTTAGGTACTTATACAAAGGATTTGAACTTTTGCACACCTAACGTAAAAATATGGGTAATGAATGTCAGCTTAAAAATGGAGGGTCTGGGGGTCCTCCCCCAGAAATTTTTTTAAAATTTGCCCCTCAGAGTAGTGTTTTAGCTTATTTTGAGACTCTTTGGGTCAAACAGAACCGCTTCTTGTAAGCCACACAATTTTCAAGGAAAATTATATACTATTGCTGTAATAAAGTTTTTCAAAAAAAAATTAACAGACTGAGAATTTAGGGGGGGCAGCTGCCCCTCCCTGCCTCCCCCTGGCTACGCCCATGGCTGAAGGTTTATTTTAAGTAATAATATTTTGTGAAGGGTCCTTTAATGAACCCATATATCTTCTCAAACAGTTTCCTAACAATACCAACAATTGAATAAGGTACAGTAAAACAGGTACAGAAAATGTTTCGGGGCCAAATATTTCTTCAAAAATAATTTCTTAAAATAAAAAATAAAGGGATACCTTACAGTAATCGGAAGACACTTTATTATTCCTCAAGCTCTTGAAATCTTTAAAAGTTAGTATACCTTCTTTTCCATCATCAATCAACACATCATTTTTTCAATTACTGAATTGTTCTGTAAAATACATTTTTTAGCTAATTAACTTCCATAAGGTTCAACAATTTCCAAATAGTCCTTAAATTTCAGTTTTGATGGATTTACATATACAGGGTGGTTATAAAATAACATACCTACTTTAAAATTATCTACAGACGAAACTACTGGGTAAAAAAAGTATGAAATATTAAAGAGCATTTTTATGGGATAGGAATTTTTTCAAAACAAAAAAAAAAATAGTAAGTTAATTTACTTAAATTTTTGCCTTGGATTTCAGACTGTCACTGGAAGGTTTATTGAAACTAGCATTCCAGACACTTAAAAGGGAATTATAACTATCCCTTTTGCAAAATTGCATATTTTCTTGGGAAATAGTTATAATTTTTTTCTGAAATTTGATTTGATAGCTTGAAGAATAAACATTTATCTTTTAGACTTCTGGTGACCCTCACCCACATACCCTTATAGGAGAAAGATACTAAGCTAAGTACAACTAGCTTAAATACTATGGTCAAGGTAAGGCTATATTTGGTGATACACAATCGCTTTCCTTTGCACCATACAACCCTAGTAATCAATTGATCACATTTCTCATTATTCATTTCCTTTTAAAAGATTCACTAAAAGTGGCTTAATGCCTTTCCTATAAGCCAATAATGTAATACTTTTCACAACAAAATTAAACAAATTCACTGATTTATTTCTTATATCAACCAGTGGATAGAAAATTAAACACCTTCTATTTTTCATTTTAAAAGATTCACTAAAAGTGGCTTAATGCCTTTCCTATAAGCCAATAATATAATACTTTTCACAACAAAATTAAGCAAATTTCACTGATTTATTTCTTATATCAGCCAGTGGATAGAAAATTAAACACCTTCTATTTAAGGAATTATGCTATATAACTTTATATCGGGGAAGCCTATGTATGGGAAATTATTTGGGACTATCAAATGTTAAATTGGAGTTTTGCTGTATATTTTAATTAATAATATCCATTTAGATTAGCTTGGTAAAAGACTTTTATCCATCTTCGTATTAAAAAGTGTATTTCTTAGCGTAGACCTTTTTATTTTTTATGACAAACTGTTTCAGTCTAAATTTTGTCAGTTCACAGTTCTTGTAAATGGAAAATTCGACCCAGTTCTGTTTTTGCGAAATTTCTAGCTTTTGCCTATGTGCAAATTGATCTAGTTGCTAGGTCTTTACATCCCTGTAAAATTTTTTTATTAAAAAAGAAACAGATAAAGAGTAGAATTTTCATATTCTTTGCAGGTTTTTTTTACTTCAAATTCTGACTAATAGCTAGTGTTTACCTAAAGCACAGAATGATAATTTAAATTTGTGACATATTTTTGAATAACTTTCAAATTAAGGACAGTTCTTAAACATTATCATGAATTGTTGAGTTATAAAAATAAGTCGAGTAAAATACATGGACTCCATTATGTATTCCATTCCATTTTTTAAAAACTTAAATAATAAACTCCCTTTATCTAAATTTTTCACTTTATCTAGGAAACTTAAATGCCTTGAGTAAAACATGGAATTTAGTAACTCAATATTTATCTTGGTTATAAATGCATAATAAAATGCAATTATTATTATTAGCAAGATCTAATCAACTTTTTGCACACCATTTATCTAAATGTAAGTTGGAAGAGATGATTTCTCAACGAAAAGTTCTAGGGTAATCAAATATTAGCTTTCTTATCTTAAAAATTAGATAAAACTTTCACGGACAACAGTCCTTATGCTTTACTGAGAACTAACAGATTTTGATATGCTAGACGCAGAGATATACACTGGTGTGCAAAAATTAAGGACCAAACTGTTTTTTAAATATAACACCTAGCATAATTATTTTTCATCCATGAAAATAATACCACAAGATGTTCAAGGAGTGGGAATATAGGGCGCGAGAACAAATTTTCCCTACCACTATACTAGGTGTTATATTGAAAAAACTGGTCGGTCCTTAATTTTTGCACACCAGTGTATTTAACTCCTGTGAGAGAGTATTTCACTCCTTGAAAAACAGAAATACTCTTTAAAAAAACTAGTCAGGAGTATTTGCACTCATTGAATTTTTTACCAAGGTTTAGGTTAAGAAATGCACCGCGTGCCCCACCGAAATCAAATATTTTTCTACTCAAACCACCAACTGATCTCAGCGCAGAGACATTTTCACCCGACTTCTGGCCAAAGCTACGGCACCCTAATTATCATACTTTTTAATTGTGTTTTCATACAGCCATAGTATTTTTTTTTTTCATTTATTGTTCTGATGCTGAGAGAGTTTGATAACGGTTTTCGCGTCTCTATATGTAGTTCATGCTAGTTTTGTACTTCACTCCTCATAATTCGATTTCACTCCTCCTAAAAAAGTCAAAGGAGTATTTTTACTCCTCCAAAAAAATCCTAGGAATAATACTGGCTAGACATAGATATAACCACAAGTTTAAAATGTAAAACATCTTATATATACTTTTTTTATAGGCTTGGGCTTAAAATATCCTACATGAAATAGGATGTGTGTCAGTTACTAGAAATGACAAACATTCCAAAGAAGGGTTTTAACCCATTTTGGGTGTTTTATTAGGAAAATATAGAGAATTTACAAAAATTTTAAATAACAGGGGTTCGGTATGCCAATTCCACGACCCCCCGTAAATCATCCAATTGATTAAATTAGTGTGTTTTGAGTTTATAATTCTGTGTACACTTTCCTTTCTTTAGAATATTTATTATATTTTTCTGTATTAAAAATTTCTTTATTTTTATTCTATAATGATGCTATACCCAGCATTGCCAGGGTGGTTTAAAGTTAAAACAAAGTGCAATTTGCCCTGCTGTAGACAGGCTAAGCCTGTAAGCTAAAAGTTATAAATTGAATGCTTTAAAAAAGACCCAAGCACTTTCGGGGGGGGGGGGGGAATGCCGAGAGTAGGAGAAAGATTTTTTCAACCTATCACATTATATCCAACAAACAGACATTCTTATTTAATATATAGAGATTTTGTTACTCCCTTCCTACTCTGAAACTTTTTTAGTCCCTATCTAGTGAATCTTCTTTGACTAAGAACATTAAATCGAAAAAAATTGACAAAGGCAGATATTATAAAACAAACGTTTGTATTTTAATCATATACTTCATTGTTTGACTTCAGTAATAGACCATTTTATTCAAATCAATTGTCATAATGAAGAGCAATTTAAAAATAATCTATTCAAAATGTCATAAAATAATATTGTTTCTGAAAAATGTACAGAACTCTTCAATTTACAGAAAGAATAGAAATCACTCGGCTATGAACTTTATTAGTCCCAATACTGCACTCTTAAAAGATTTGATGCAAGTGCGTTGTCGAACCATCTCTCCAAGTGGGGTCATCAGCGATTTGTGCTCGACAGATAGGACAGGTGCGCTCACGATCAAACCACAAGGCAACACATTCCTCGCAAAATATGTGCTAAAGGGGGGCAAACATTGGAAAAAGTATTAAAAATAGGCACAGGCAGGGCTAATTTATGTTAACCAGGCAAGCATATATATTAATGAGAACTGCTACAAAATAGACTATACAATGGGTATTGAAATGACCACATTGTGAAATCTTACTTTATACTATGAATTAAAGTTTGGTAAGCAAATAATAGAAGTACTGAGTAAATAGCAATGTAAGATATTAACTTCATAAAAGCTATTTATAGTAAAATGATACTCTTACTAAGTATTTATATAAATTTTATGATTAAAAATTTATAACTTTTATTGAAAATTATGAGCAACTTTTTTTTTCTTCAAAAACAAGCATTAGTTTATAGTTGAGTATAGATTTTAACAAAGGATTCCCAAACTTATTCAAATCATAGCACTCTTAAGATGAATAAAGTTCTGTCACTGCTCCTTAATCATAATATAATATTTATGATAATACAGTAGAACCTTGTAGGGCCCTTATGGAACCAACAATTTACAGTTGTTTTAATGAAGGATGTTATATCAAATAAAGTTAGCACTATGATAAAAACTATCTGTGTACTTTTCTTACCAGTTATAGTAACACAGGTGTCGCTATATCAGAGGGTCGTTGTAAAGAGGTTCTACTGTATATTCGATAGATGTTGAATAATTGGGATGTTGAGAGAAAATTATAGTTTTATAAAGGGTAGCGCAATAAATGCTTCTTGGTTCAAAGTATGAAGTCACATAGCATTATAAGAACTTCCATAGCTTTTGGATTTTAAATGAGACACTACTCTTATACTAATAATTAAAATCTGTGAAATTCCACACATAGCACCTCTTTTTTTTTTTCATTTAATTCAGTTTGGATTTCTTTCCAAAGCAGATCAAGACAGATGATTTCCAATGTCATAAGCCAAACATAGTGTGACAGATTATCTAATTTTTTACACGTATTTTGTATGAGATATTGATAATGTAATGTATCCTCGCTGTCTTAGTGGTAAGGTGTCCTCTGCATTCAATAGGTCGTCGGTTCAAACCTCACTGTTCAAGAATTTTTGCTGCATTCCATAAGAAATTCTTAAAATTTTCTACAAGACTTTAACATTGGATATCAACTGTTGTGATCCACTTGTGAATCCTGGTTGTTTTGAACTATCAATGGCAAACATTTTTTAGTTTCATTGCATTAGCATTTCCTGTGAATTAGTATCAGCTTTTGTTTTATTTAAAATATTTTTTACAGAACTTAGTAGTTTTTAAAGTTCACATACAGTTTCAAAGAAAAGAGAAGTAAAATTAAAAATTGATTAACATTATTAATTAATTTTTGTTCTCTGTATAGAATAGTTATATTTTACATTATTTTATGCTAATCTTTACAACTATTGACATCTATGCCTAAAAGAGCTCCTCTTAACAGTATAGTTATTTGTTGTGTAAAGGTTTGACATTATGATAATAATATAAATATAGGAAAAAGGTAAGTAGATGTTAATATTATGAATGGGCACAAAAACCAACTTACTTTGCACTGTAACATAGAGGGGGATTTGTAATCATCCTGGCATATTGGACATGAATCTCCTGCTTCTTTGATTTGATTAGTTGAAGGAGTCACACCATAAGTCTGCAACCAAACGCAATATTTCTTAAGTAAAAATTTCCACTATTAATTTATTGTAACATCCGCTTAACATATTTTATACGTTGTACAAACTAATTTTGTTGTATAATAAAAAGGTTTTTCCTTAATACTTTGGAACTGAATAAAAGCATCATACTTAGTCAATGAAGTTGATTTTCGAAAGCTTAAAAGGATAAATTGGAAAATTAAATACCTTGCTTTGAATTACTTTCATCAGAGTCTTTTTCCATAACTTGACTTTTTGGTAAATCCTCTTAACCTATAAACATAATTACTTAATAAAAAATTTAAAATTCAAGTATATTACATTTAATTAAACAATTACAATATTCATCAGGATAACATAAGGCTTAGTTATGCTATGTATATTTCTTACCTTGAATATTAAGTATGAAGCCGACAGAATGACTCCAAACACTTTACTGGGACCAGAGTATGACTCCGAAAAGAAATACAGCCAATGTTGCATTGGTATCAAAGTTCGATACAGTTGAGATGAACGTTCCATAAAAAGATAATATTTCCCCTGAAAATTCACCATTTTACTAAACCATCAAATTGTAAGGAAAGTACAGAATATATGAAACTCTTAAATATTTACCTTTCTTTGATAAGGAATACATCTAGCAGGAAGAGCAACAACACATAATTTCAATAGTGTAGTTATTAAACGTAACACAAAATCTGTAACAGACACTATCCATAATACTTCCCAAAAGTCAATCGGAGCTGAATAGGGAGGTATAAATACTAACCTGAAATCAAAAAAGAAATCTGAATGTAGTTTTTTACCCCAGTTTCCTGAAGTAGGAATATTTATTTTACAAAGAATTTTAGTTGCTTAGGCAACCCAGAAGTCTGGAAGATAGCTAACAGATAATCTACAAGCATATAATCTGTTTGGACATGATTTGGAGGTTACTGCATGTGTTTTCTACTTGGTAAATAGTACTCTAATTGTGATTGAACAAAGTTCCTATTCCCTAAATGACAAATAATGAGAACTATTTAAAAACAGCATTATCATGGTTAAACCTGCAACGATAGAAAATTTTCTCAATCACGGTTTAGAAAATTGGAGGGAAGTTATGCTATAAAAATACTTTTGGAATGTGTTTAAAAAGTATCTTCACAAAATAAGTGTTGGCCTAATGGCATACACCAAATTATATAGTACTTTCCCTGAATGTGCCATTTTACTTTTCCTTGAAAGAAATTTTCTGCAAAATATTATTCACAATAATCAAGAGAAGGTAAGTTAGATTTCAGCATATATTTTGTAAATGAAACTATAAATACTTTTTCCTAAAATTCTAACACAAAATTTATAATATTTCACATTTTTAGTATAATACATTACCTAGCATGTGTTGACTCTATAAAATTGGATTTACTGTAAACTTTTACAGTATTTGGTAACCGGAAAATTAGAAACACCAAACTGAAATCCTCACCAAGAGGTCCCTAAATTGGTTGTAGACTTCCAAATTGTAGGACTAAATTTCTTTGTTGATCAGAACATGGAAGTAGTAGCACTAGCAAGTTTATCAAATTTGTTCCAAAGATTCAAAGCATGCTTTTACACAATTAATTTTATTATAGCTAGTATTATGATTCTAATGGAACATTATGGTAACTAAATTTATTTAAATTTTTTTAAATAAATGAAAATACAAGAAAAATGGCCCTAGTTAATGTTATCAGATTGTAAGTAATATATTTGTTGGTTTTTCCACAACTTATGATGGTATACTAAGAATTTTATAGCTTAAAACTTTGTGTACATCTGCTTATCTAAACTTGAGGCAAATAACTATCAAGGAAAAAAAAACTATTACTAAATTTAAACAATTTGAAAAAACCCAACTAATATTTTAAATTTTACTTAACATCATTTTTTGAAAAAACTAGAGTATTTATTTTTAAAAAATTGCAAATAAAAAAAATTAAACTTACGCATATGCTAAAGAATGCTCTGCGAGAAGATTGTAAGTAACAATGAAAGATGAAACAACATTTGCACAAACCAAGAGTAAACTTTTTAAGCTTCTTTTACCCTGAAAAAAATTTTACATTAAAAACCTTTATATCATATTAAAATTTGTCATGTATTCATAGAAGATAATTATGCATTAAACATATCAGTACTTAAATATTAGCCTGTTAATCAAGCTGTAAATTTGAAAATGCTGCAAAAAAGTATAAAAGAACCAACACTGGAATATCACATTTAATGTGTCTAATCCACACATCATATTTTTAGGCATTAACTATTTATACACATAAATTTTATTGATTAAACAAATAAAATTAAAATTACATTTAATAAACTGCAGAAAATCAGATTTAGTAAAATAATCATAAATAACTCTTTCAGGTCTTTTAAAATATAAACATGATGGAATCTGATTAAGTCAGACTTAAGTAGCAACTTTTATATCCTTTCCCAGAATCTGAATATTATTGATTCATTTTTAATATTTTGATATATTTTAATATTTTGATTGAATATTTGAATATATTACATTTTTTTAAACATATTCTCCCATTTTCAACATACCTACAGTAAATTCAGATAGACCCTTTTTTCAGATAAAACCATTAACCCGAAAAGGGTCCGATTCCAATTGATTCAGATAATTGGAGTTCTACTGTACCCAACAAATCAAGCTAACTGAGAATAAATCACTTTAACAGTCATATTCATAGCGATCAGCGTCGAGGTTAACCAGCGGTTAAAGAAAGAAAAAGTAGCTTTCCGTTGACTCTGATTGGTGGAATTCTTCTTTGACCGAGGATTTAACACTGACGCTGATGGCTGTGAATATGGCTGTTAGAGTATAGTGGCTGTAACCAACTGAAGTCAAATTGATAAGTGCAGATACCATGTTTATTTACCTGTTTTGAAACTTCTCGTTTTATTACTCCATTAGCATGACAAAACGTTATGAAAAGTCCCAGATTAACTAGAATACCTAGAAAAAAATTATATTTATAAGAGAAAAATATTCTTCTACATTATTGCATTCCAGATATAAGGGTAATAATCTACAAGTATATTTTTCCTTTTTTGTTAAAGCAAAAGAATTACAAAAGATCCTTAAATATTTTTATAAGGATTACCAGTACAAAGCTATTATAGAATGGAAAAATTATCATAACTTATAGAAAGAGGGGGAACCAATGATGTATTCAAATTCAAAATTAAGCTTTTAGTACACAAAATAGGGGTCATTCAAGTATTACTTAAGCATGGTTTTGGTCATTTTTGACTCTTTCCACCCCTTAGCAGCAAAAATAAGCAAATCCCAACCACCTTCTTAATTACATAAGCACTCTGTACGAGGTTATGCCAAATTTGGCGACAGCTGATCGCTTTTTTTTTGCGTCAGGCCAATTGATCGCCCTACAGCTTGGTAAGATTTGGGAATGCTCCAAGGACCCGCTCGTTTGTTGCCGCTGTCCTAACACTTTCAAAAGATTCACCAAAAGTGACTTAGTGCCTTTTGCTTGTAAGCCGATGAAATATTCATTTAAACATTCACTTATGTATTATGTTTTTCTAGTGTGTTCAAAATTATATGACATAACATTAAAAATTGTCATTCAGTTTAATGTCTTCAAAGTAAAACAAATAAATATGTTAATTCCATACCAACGCGATGATCAAACACAAGCTTCAAGAGTAAAATCAGAACAAATGGAACATATTTTTCAGCAAATGTGATGAGAGCTAGCATTTCAGGTGAGTTCCGCAAAGCATTGGCTTGATCTCCATCCCCAGATCCACCATCAGGGGAATCGGGACTGGCATTTGCAAAGTTCTCATTGGCACTGCTATCGCCATTTCCCAAGGAATCCATGTCAATCACAAAATGTTCATGTGCACTAGCATCATTCATGGCAGCATTTCTTGGAGAGGCAGTTGCCAGCTCAGAGTTCTCAAACCAATGGGAATGATTTTGAGGATTCCCGCCCCCAGTTCTGACATTGGTGGGTATGAGGGGGCTGAGACCTTGCAGGACATAGTCTTGTAGCTCATGAATGTGTTGGGTGGCACTGGAAGCTATTTGGTGTGAATTTTGTTGAATTTGTTGTATGGACCATGGCAAACGAGACCTGTTGCCTCGTGAGGGTCTGTTGTTTTCAGCCATTATTGTAGGTACTGCAAAAAGAAATAGGAAGTTAAGCTTCATATTTACAGTAAAATAGTTGTTTGTTTCAAATCAAAATTTGTTTTTTTATGATAATTTAAAAAATTAAAATATAATTTGACTTCAATTTTTCACAAAAAATTGACCCCCCAAAAATAAAACCTGGATTGACCCCCGATATATATTTACTATTTTATTAGTTAATGTATTAAAATTAAAAGCCATCCATCCTAAAAATTTTTAAAAAACTATAAATAAATATAATAAACCTAGTCATAATCAACTTTTTTTTTTATCTAACAGTTTATTTTAATGGTGCTTGACTGTTGAAATGGTTTCACATATGATTATCAACTCAAAATTATGATTGAGGTGCTTGCAGCAACAACAAGCTCCAATGTAAAGTTATTAGATTTAGGGTCATTCCACCGGACCTGAAAAAAGTGCCCGAACCTACGAACCTGGTTCGGGGGAAGCCCCTGTCAGCTCCATAGGAGCAATACGTTAGGTTCGGGTAAATTTTATTAGGTTCGGGGGAAGGTTACAGCTTTTTCCAGGTCCGCATTCCACAGTGACTGACATTACATTTAGACTCTGTTTTGACCTTATAAATTCAGCTCTGTCTAAAAATTTAAGGGGGCCAAGTGGCCTGGTTGTGTTACGTGCAAACCACGCTAGCAGTGTGTGCACTGTATTGGCCGTCGGTTCAATTCCGGCCTTTGCCCTGGGTGTATTTTCTCTCTCTTGTGTCAGTAAAAATATTCTGTTGTGTCTGTTTTACTTGACGAAGGTTTATAAGTGGATCCTAGAGATCAAGCACACAGACCGGAAAATATATGTACCAAAAACCAAACCTAAAAATTTAAAGACTATATTTTTGAAATTGATGTTAGGTTTTTTAATCGAATACATTTATGCTATCCATACCTGCTTTTATAAATGAAAAGTTTTTTCTTTTCTTTTTGCCATAGAAAGGTTAATAGAAAAAGTGACTGATGTTATGCAAAAGTGACATCAGAGAAAAGTGTGTTTTTATTATTTCAAATTTCTCTTTAAACTTAACACTTCCAGCCTAAAATGATTTTTTACAGTAAAGAGGATATTTTAAACTTTATGAAAAGGCTTTGTTTCATTCAAAAAATGAAAATTGAAATTGTAGAAATTATGGAATCTTTGTGACTGGTGTTACATTGACATAAATTTAATTTTTAATTAATGATGAAACTTAATAATGACATTAAATATGAAAAAAGGGGTTCCCAACATTTGAGTACAATTTTATAAAAATTCATTCTTTTCTACTTTATTGGGGGGAAAACTGAATAAGAAAAAAATGTTTTGCTTCTGTGTCCCTGTTTTTATGGAATGGCCCTTTACAGGCATTGATCCAGGGGGAAATCCTCTCCCAATTGTTAGAAACATAGTAATTAAAACCTTAAATTTTGGCTTCTAGGGGGAAATTTACTGAATATATGTTAGGGTGTCCCTTAAAAATTGAAAAGTTTTATCATCATTAAATGACTATAAGTAGATTAAAGAATTAATAGCACTATTTCCCCTTTTTCAAGGTATTAAAAAAGTAGGTTAAATTATGTTGTCTGTCCCGTTAAAATATCTCAAATATTTTAGCCACCAAATATTAAAAAATCAACATTTTTATATTGCTGTCATTGATTTAACAGTATATTTTATTAGAGTCAATTTTTGGGTTGATATGGAAGATATATATCTAGTAAAATTAATTACACATTGACAATAGACATTTTATCATACAGAAAGCGAGAAACTTGTTTTCAGTTTGCACAACACCTTTACATGAAATCTTGAAAACAAATCTTTTAACTATCAAAACGTACCTGAAAAAATTGGTAAGTATATAGGGAATTGTTAAAGTATAAGTACATGAACTTTAAGAATAAAGAGATCATAAATATAATGAAATATTAAAGTAGAAGCATTTAAAAAATCTAAGAAGCTGTTGCGTCAAACACTGAAAGGTAGTTTTCAAACTCATTTCTTAAAATTATTTTCCAAAATTTTTAATAAAAAGAAAAACGAAGAAAACTTACTTTAGTGAATACTAGTACTTGGTTTTAGTTGAATTTAGAAGAAATACAAATAAATTACATGTTAAATAATCGACAAAGGTGGAGAAGGTGATGAATCTCAATCTCATGAAAGTTGTTTTGTTTCTAATTCTCCAGCTCTGTCCTGATCTGACGTCACGTATCAGTATTGCGTAATAATTTTATCCCAAGTTCCTTTTTCCGGGTTATTTTGAGCACCCGGAAAACCAACTTTGCGAATATTTTCCCTGGAAAATTTTTAAACTAAAATAATTCAATTTTGTTTAAAATGTGAAGATTTTTAAGATCACTTTTAACCATCATTAACTAAGTTTTAAAAAAGGGGTCAGGACGTGACAGGTGTAAAAACTACCACCACCCACCACACCACATGTAAACAAAAAACAAAACATGGATGTTAAATTTTGTTTCGATTTTGTTTTATTCGTGATGTGATCGAGATCGCAAATGGAATTATTAATGAGTTTTAAAAGTAATTCCGTTTTCGTTACATATCTTAGATTGCTTCTGAAAATTGTGTAAATTATAGCCCCTTCTTCCCTTTTTTTTTTGCCAACTTAAATATTTTTATTTTACTGAATTTACGTATATTGGCTATTTAATTAGAAGTTGAAGATAGTTTCTTCAATGGCTCTTAGTAACATCAGTGTTAGTGAACTAAAAGAACTACAATTTTCAAAATTGCCACTGGAAAGACAATATGAAATCAAACAGCTAAGACCAACACCTTTTCTGAACCTTATCCAAGTAACCAAAGGAAAAACTAGAGATTTTAAAAGGAAGTTTAAAAATGATATTTATGAGAGGTTTTCATGGATATGTGGGTGTGAATCAACTAACAGACTTTATTGTTTTCCCTGCCTCTTATTTGCTAAACTGAAAAGGGATTTAAGTTGGGTGCGTATTGGTGTAGCTGATTTATCCCATTTACCCCAAAAAGCAAAGAAGCATGTATGCTCACACTCACATTTAAACTCAATTTTGGAGTTCAATTTACTTGGAAAGATTGATATCCGCCAACAGCTTGACAGTGCATTTCGTTCAAGTATTAAAAAACACAACGAGAAAGTTGCCAAAAACCGTTATGTTCTTTCAAAAGTCATTGATTGCATTATTTTTTGTGGCGCATTTGAGCTTGCCCTTCGAGGACACAATGAATATGAAGATTCGTTGAATTCCGGTGTTTTCAAGGGTCTTATAAATTTCTCAGCAGAACTTGATTTATCTCTCAAGGACCATTTAACTAATGCTCCTATTTTTAAAGGGACATCTAAAGATATACAAAATGACCTTTTAGATTGTATGCTCACTGTTTGCCAGAACCATATAAAAAACGAAATCTCACAAGCAAGTTTTGTTTCAGTAATAGTAGATGAAACTACTGATGTTTCACCTGCATCTCAATTGGTTATAGTCTTTCGATATGTGTTGAGCAATGGACAACCAGTTGAGAGATTCTGGGATTTTAAGAACCCCCTTGGACAAGATGCAAAATCAGATGCTGAGTGTATTCTAGCCACTCTGGAAAATGTTATAGACCGAACAGATAAGCTAATATCACAGAGTTATGATGGAGCAAATGTAGTTAGTGGTATCTATTCTGGTGTTCAGGCTATTATTCAAGAGATCTACAAAAATGCACATTTAGTGCATTGTTATGCTCACCAGCTCAATTTAATTGTTCAGCAAGCAACCAGTCAGGATCAAGAAGTTAGAGTATTTTTTTCCAATCTAAGTGATATAACCAACTTTTTCAGCAGCTCCCCTCTAAGAATGGCTATACTTGAAGATATTGTTAAGAAGACAATATCTAAGGGTTCTGCTATCAGGTTAAATTTTAAAAGTCAAATCATCAATACAGTTTATAATTACAGAGAACATTTCATTGAATGTGTGAAAAAAATAGAATCAACATCTAAACAATCTACTGAAATAAATAAAGCCTGGTCTATTCGGCATATGTTGAATGATTCTATATTTGTGTTTTGGCTTACGGTTTTTCATAATATTATGCCACATGTTGATGTTTTACGCAGTCAACTTCTGAAAACAAAAACGGATGTAGCTCTCCTTAGAGAACTAGTGCATGATTTCCAGATTTCATTAGAAAATGAAAAGAAAAGAATGGAAACTGAGGTAATTGAGTATTCAGAATCGGAAAATATATTCAGTGATAATGTAAAGAGAGAACCTATTCATGCAGACAGAAGTGTGAAAGCTCAAGAGATGTGCGATGTTATAATGAATCAAATCATTGAGAGATTTGCTTTTATTTCTCACTACTCTGCTGTTTCTTTACTCGAAGTTAAGAAATTCAAGAAGTATGAGAAAACTTTCCCAGATGATCTAGTCAAGGACACAACAGATGCTTATCCCATTTTACAGATAGATCGTCTGAAAACTGAATTGAGTGTAATATACAAAAGAACTGATTTCAGGAATATTAACGGCACTGTTAGCCTTCTACAATTTATCATAGAAAATAATTTACACGATACATTTTCAGAGACTTACAAATTGCTGTTAATTGTTGCTACCACTCCGATGACCACTGCAGAGGAAGAGAGATGCTTTTCAACCTTAAAACGAATAAAAACTTTTTTAAGGAGTACTATAAGTGAGGACAGACTTAGTGCTCTTGCTATGCTCTCTGTTGAAAAAGAAATGATAAGTAAAATCCCCAAGTTCAACGAAAGTGTTATAAATTTATTTGCCTCACAGAAAGACCACACAGTAGACCTATCCTTTAAAAATTGTACTTGAACTAACTTCTTTTGCAACAAAAACCTATTTGAGGAGTATAAAGCAAGTACTGATTAAGAGCACTGATATGCTCTCAATTAAAAATGCATAGGCATCCTTAAATTCAATGAAAATTTTATGAATTTATATTTTCCAGAAAGTGGACCTAACTCGTAAATTTTATGTTTTTGAATAATATTCAATTTATGTTGTGATGTTAACGTGTTATGTTGATGTGTTTATAGGAAATAAATTTTTAGATCTATTAAAATTTTCAAATGCTTTCTTATTTCTATTGGATGTATATTTTTAATTTATGAAAGTTTATGCATTGATGTGACTGTGACGCTGAATCAAAACACGTTATCACAGCCCATTGACTGCTCTATAGCTATGTCACTGAATTTGACAGTAGACGGGATAATACGAAAGTTCAAAAAAAATAAATTATGTATTTATTAAATATTCTCACAATTTTAAGTGCCTACTTTTCAAACAGCCTGTCCGGAGCAGACTTCAATCAACATACAAAAAAGTTTTTTATAAAATTTAGACCTAAAAACTAATAATTTATTCACATAGTACTAGAATGAAGCTGAAAATTAAATATTTAAAATTATATAACTTATAAAAAATGTTTTTTTTTATCAAGTTTAATACATGTTCTTAATTTAAATTATTGAAAAAAATATCAATAATTTAATTATCTTAGTAATTTAAAGGAATTATTCAAGCCATTTCCTAAAAAAACTAAAAGAATGACTTAAGAGTTTTACCTTCTTTCAAAAATAATGAAGTACCTCAAAAATAGAGGTGTAATTAACTAATGGTCACCATAAGAGGAGGTAGAATATAATGGTATGGACCATTGGCAATAATCAAATACAATAGGCAGCAATCATCAAATACATAAAATAAATCTTTAGAAATAAAAATTTACTTCACATTTGATATTTTTGCTTCACTGATACAGAACAAATGATTTGCCTCTTAAGTATGATTACCATTAAAACATGCATTATTTCTTTCATTGCTGCATAGTGATTACACTCCTTTTTCTCACCTGAAATGGACGTATTTCTACTCTGCAAGATTATATCAATCATAAAATTTTCTATTCGCTTTTTGGGCTAAGTAAACTGCATTCCATTAGCATTTTGAGATTCACACATGCGATATTCTGGCAAAAAAAGATTATCTAAAAAGTGGAGTTGCATGGAGCAAGTGGATTTACCATTACAAAACAGAGAAACTCGGACAGGAGCAGTTGATGGCATGTCTGCACATAGCACAAGGATCACTTTAAGACAGAGGTTTACACAAAAAATTTCCAATATTTAAAGCTGATAACTTTTAGCTGTTTAATTTGTCACCACCAAAAATTTGTTCTTTTAACCAAACAAATTTTGCTACTTAAAAATATTTTATGTGAAATTAGGAGTTCTCATACAGAAAAGGCAACATTTGTTGAGAATTTTGAAGATTTATTTATATTGAAAAGTAAAACTATTTCTCGAGTTAAAATTTATTAAAAAAGAAGAAAATTATATTTAAGAGTATATCATTTGAATTTCTATGCTTAATTAGAGAAAATGAACTTACATCTGCAGTTTTATAAGAGTGAGAAGGATTATATCCACAGACATAAGATTCCTACTTAGATTTAATAATTTTTCAGATTAATCACATTGCCAGTAACTTATGCAGGCATACAGTAGTTGCTCATTTTTGTCACATACCTTTTTTTCCCAACATTTAAAAATAATTTTTTGAAATCTTTAAAAAATAGGGAGATATTCTGATTTCTGGACAAGACATTTTTAATAATTATTGAGTTATTGTAGATAATTTGCATTGAACCTTACTTGTTGACAAAATATTATAAGCAGGAAACTTAACTAAATTTTATTAAATTGGGGTGTTTTGACCATTTGTATAGGAATTTGCTGAAATTTATTGGTAATCAATGAAATGTCACTTACTAAGTGAAATGTTAAATCTGGGTGACTTTATGATATGCAAATTGCTAGCTTGAAATGGACAAATAAGATAAGGATTTCTTTGTATTTATTTTAATGTAAAGAAAAATATATAGGTTCCTTGAGATATTTGATTTCTACATAATTAGTTAGGTTATTGTTTTATAGTGCAAGAATCAAGATTGATTATGTTGCTGGCTCCAATAAATACATTAATAAAACATAAATCCTACAACTACAAAAAAATATAAACAATCACCTTTTATTTTTACACACCCAGTTAAGGCAAGGCGTGAAATTTTTGCTCGCCAACTTGAAATTGGCAAATAAATTTAGTCACTATTTGTTTGCTTTGCTGTAAACAACTTGCTCTCGAACGTAAATTAATCCATTCTCACCAAGTACTTCTTAAGGGGGTTTTAAGCCTTGTTTTATGATCTTAAAGATCTACTATAATCCTATTTAGGATCTGCTATATTCCTATTTAAAATCTGCTATAATTATCTTTAAGATCTGTTGAAGATCTAATGATATTTAAGATCTGATTTAAGTTTTATAAATTTGATTAATTGGCTCAACTACCACAGAAAACATTGTTAAAAGAATAAGATTTATTGGGATAATAGAATAGAGCTTCTCAGTATTATATTTATTTTTATAAATTAAAAGTTCCAGTAGAGATGCACAGGACATTTGGGTAGCAATCTTGGCTACTTAAGCATCCTTTTCTTCAAAGAGGAAAGGGAAGTGGGGGTAGTCATTTGCGAGAAGTAATCAGTTTGGCTCTCTCAATACCTCCCCAACCCTATAGAGTGAATGGCTGGCTCGTTAAGGGTTACGGTTAGGCTAGGCGCGCACGAGTGACTAAAGTCACGGCCAGAGATATTTTTAACTCCTCTGAGGCAGTATTTCACTCCTTGAAAATCGGAAATACTCTTTAAAAAACTAGCCAGGAGTATTTTCACTCTTTAAATTTTTCACAAAGGTTTAGCTTAAAAAATACGTGCCCCACCGAAATCAACAAATCATATTTTCTTACTCAAAACACCTACTGATCTCAGCGGAGATATTTTCGCCCGACTTCTGGCCAAAGCGAATTGCCAAAAGCCACAGCACCCTAATTATTATACTTTTTAATTGTGGTTTCATACAGCCATAGTAATTTTTTTCATTTATTGTTCTGATGCTTAGGGAGTTTGATTGCGGTTTTCGTGTCTCTGTATAATGTAGTTCATGCTATTTCCGTATTTCACTCCTCATAATTCAATTTCACTCCTCCTAAAAAAGTCAAGGAGTATTTTTACTCCTCCAAAAAAATACTAGGAATAACACTGGTCACGGCGACCAGGATTACTAGTATCAAAAATATCACTAGAAAACAATGGATCTCTATGGAGAAATTCTTGGCAATCTGCCAAGTGTCACGTCGCCTAGTGTGCGCACTCTACCAATACTTGAACTTGTTTCAATAGCCAAGGCAACAATTTAGTCTTTGTCACCGTGACAAAAGTCGCTCGTGCGCGATCAGCCTTACACTAACATCTTAGCAAGAAAGGACGAACACAAATGGTAGCCGGTAGTTGCAGCAACTGAGAATCGCAAAATTTGCCTATGCGCTTCTCAAACCATTAAAGGAGACCATTGAGAGCAGATTTTGCAATTCTCAGCTGCTGCACCAACTTTAATGATCATCAATGTGTTGATGAATGTCAGTAGTCAATGCCCATCACTAGTAAATTTAATAACGAAAATCTTTTCGAACCTTACCACCAACCTTACTGAACTCTAGATGCTGTACCCATTCCCATTGAAAAATATAGCTTGACTACCAAGTTAAGATGTTAAAGGATACTTACCTTCTTTTCACATAAAATATCTTTATCCTGTTGTTCCACCTAAAAATCATTTGAGTTTTTATTGCTTAGTGCAGGGTTCCCACTCAATTTCAGAAATAAAATTCCCCGACTTTTCCAGGCTATTTACGGTATTTTTCAGATATTTCTTTGCTCTTATGAACATGCATATATTTTCAATAAATGGTACATTTTTTTCCACTTTCTAAAGCCAAAATTGACGCCCAAACATTAAATTTTTTTCATTTTCCAGGTTTTTGTTCAAAATTAGCAATTTTCCCCGACTTTTTACGTGAAATTAAAATTCCCTGACCAGTGGGAACCCTGTTAGTGCTACCATTACTTTACACCTTTCATCATAATGGAAAACTCCATAACAATTTTTTCCATAATAAAATTAAAATTATTACCGATTTAGTTATAAAAAATATTAAGCCGAAATTAACAGCACACTAAAAGCATTTTATGTAAAAAAATTACTCTCTTTTATGGCAGAAAGTTGTTGGTAAGATCCAACAGTAAAAAAATATTTGAGACATATTTAGAGAATAGGCTTTTTAGGTAATTTCATCATCATTTTAAAAAATGCATTTGGATAATCCCTAAGTATCAATTGATTACACCTGGGCTGGGTACAATTTTTTGGTACTTACATATTATCCCGTCGACCGTTCAGCGGCCGTCTAATTCAGAAGCACAGTAAATGAGATTCGATAAGTTTTCGGATTAAGCGTAACGGTCGACGGGATAATACGTAAGCACCAATTTTTTTTACCTATCTTGTTAAATATCATTAAGCTAATATAGATTAACTAAACATTCAAATTTTAAAAATTTTTGTTACAGCTAATATTGTCTATAGTTCTTTGCTAGGAGGTGGGAACGGGGAAATCAAAGTTCGAGTAGGGCTGCAGGAAATTTGGGTAGCTAGCTTAGCTACTTTAGCACCTTTAACGAAGAAGAGGGAAGGGTGGTGGGGTACCTAGATATTTGCAAGAAATAACCAGTTTAGCTCTCTCTTTATACCAACACTAGGAAGAGAATGGCCTTGCTTATCTGGGGTTACATTATCCCCCTAGCAAGGAAATACGGACAACAACTTTTACGTACATCTTACTAGTTTGCTCTTTATGGAGATGTATGTAATATTTGGCATCTAAGAAGCTTGACAAATTTTAACAGGATAGATAAGTACTAGAAGCTAACATTTTACAACAATAACTCATTAAAATTTTAAATGAAGGAATATTATTAACGAAGTGTTTATAAAAAATTTAATTCAAAAATGGACATTTTATTGTTACTATAGTTATTTTAATAGAACCATAGTATGAATTTCCAATCAATAATGATGACAAAACAATGTTAAAAGTTATTTTTTCTGCTTCTTTTTCTCCGCTTCCTCCTCCTTTTCTCTTTCAATAGTAGCAACATAAGCGCTAACTTCATCTGCTTCTAGCATTCGCAGAGGAGAATCTTTCTTCATAACAGCTACTTCTAGATTCTTTCCTTGGACAACTTCTAATAAGGCTTTGATGGCGAGTTTGATTGTTGATTCATCTTCAGCGACAACCTCATCGGAATAATTTTTTTCCAAGTATTCTCGAACAGTCTTAGCACTTCTCCCAGTAGAATTAGCCTTCCACTCATGGTAAACACCTGATGGATCGGTTTGGAACAAATGAGGAGTGCCGTAATCGAAACCAGCGATCAAAGCAGATATACCGAAAGGTCGTCGACCATTACTCTGAGTATACCGCTGTTTTAACTGTGCAATATATCTTGTTATGTATTCCAAAGTTACAGGATCTTCAACAGTCAGTTTGTGACTTTGACACTCAACTCTCGCTCTGTCTATAAGAATACGAGCATCTGCTGTCAAGCCTGCAAAAGCCATAACTACATGGTCATCAAGAAGGCATATTTTTCGCATAGTGCGCTCTTCTTGCAGCTTAGCGACTGATTTTTTCTCTACAGCCAAAACAACAATAGCTTTACCACATACTCCAACAGCGGTAGAACCTTTTTTGACAGCTTCCTGAGCGTATTCCACTTGGAATAAGTGACCATCAGGGGAAAATACAGTGATAGCACGGTCGTATCTTGAGGTACCCATGATTTTTTCGGCGATTCGGCAGGTAAACAAGAATATAAACACTAATGTTTGGTTTCGGATGACTTTTCACTTTTCAAAGCGAAGAATGAATGGCTTCTAATCGAAACCGGTCGGAGTCAAAATAACAGTTAACGAAAAGTAGCAAATTCTGTTGCTTAACTAGAATTACTATTTGAGTTTTTAATGAATTTTTAAACAGTAAAACTATCGAACAGAGCAATTATCTTTCTTTGAACACAAATATTCAATGAAATTTACGATATCCATGTGTGATAAGTTATTTACTCTGCATACTACGCATATTACAAACTGATCTGAAATGAAGATAACAAGGGGATTGTTTTTATTTTGGAAATAAAACTGGAAGCTTGTCTGCTCGGGCTCGCGAAACTACTAGCTACTAGCTTGAAAAAGCATTTTCTTTACATTAAACAAAGAAATATATTGTACTGTTATATCTGGATGTAATTTTGATATTTAATAACTAAAGAGTTTATTTTTGTATTAAATCTAGCTATGTCTTCAATAATCAGAACGGTACCCAAAATCAACATTCTCGATAAACCTTTGAGCAAAGGCAAATCTGAGGTAGTTTCGCATCAATTGCTTTCACCTAGCGTATATAATCTTTTCTTTCTTAAAATTCATACCTAAAACTTCCTTTGTTTCAGATAAATATCAGCACATTTGCTCTCTTATTCTCAGAAATTGTGCAATATTGTCAAAATCGAGTTTTATCTGTGCCAGAATTGCAAACCAAGTAAGTTTAATAGTTTAGCCATATTTTATAGTTCTTGATGGCTAAAGAGATTTTTCGATGAGACTCACTCATTGGTTTTCATTGGCAAGGGTGCTAACTCTTCTTTTTTATTTGGAGACTACAACTACTGTATTTGGCATTTTTTTTTAAAGATAGTTTCCTCGCAATAAATCTATACATTATATACTTCAGGTATGAATTATAATTACAAATATTCACTACGCCCTTAAAGTACAAACCCATCAAGACCCACCAAGTATATGTGGAGTACGTGCTCGTTAAATCTGTGGGTCTAAAAGTCCTGTGGTCGGTCATGACGCAGTTTACCATGGGTCCAGGTCATCTGGAGAATACTTCCCTCCCCTTCAGAGGCATGGCAAAATTGTGGAGGTGGTGATAGATGGTGGTAGCATCTATCATCCGAGGCTTAGTAAGTCGGACTCCTGCCATTCATGGGCCTCACTTTCTCAGGAGCCGCACCCCCTTTTCCTTAAATCCTGTACGCTTTGCGGATGGAGCTTGGATATTCCTAGTGGCATTAGATACAACAACATCAGTTGATGTTTATTTTACTTGATATGTAATCAGGCCCTTCTCTGCAAAGGGATGTCTGGCCTAATAGGGTTCCTAATGTATACAAAACACCTACAGGTAAGGTAAAATCTATGCCCACCAAACCCCCTACCAACGTTAAACAACTAACAGGACTAGGGGATTCTACCTACTTAGAGTAACTAAGTTAAGGATCACACCATTCGAAACAATGCTTTTCGAATGAAATAACTGGCAATAGAGCAATGGGCAATACTGCCTAAGCTCTCTTTTCCTTGGAACGGGGATGTTGGACCGAGGGAACGCCTTTTTGTGTTATGTTATGTTACTTGATATGTTAAATAAAGCAGTTCTTACGTATTATCCCGTCAACTGGATACTGAGAATTCAAAAACATTATGAAAGCTCATTGACTGTTCTGTAGCTATGCAGCTAAACGATTGACAGGATAATGTATAAATACCAATAAAGCAAGCTGTTTTTCCCCTTTGAATGCCTTTTTTTTTAAATTGTAGTGCATTGCTCCTTTAAAAAGTTAAACTTTGTGCAATATTAAATATACTATTGTTATTTCTTAAATGTCATACCTCTTTTTTACACATGCATTCATAAAAATCTTTCTTGCAGTTTAAATGATGGGTGAATGATTGAATAGGTACATTTATTTAAATGTAATCAATAATTCAATTATTGGTTTAAAACTTGTTACAGAATTGAAAAATGTAATTGTTTTGTGATGTATGTGAAATTTGTAACATTCATCCAACTACTCTCCCGTACTCTTATAATTTTATTGAAAAACTCTACTGGTAGTGGTTTATATTAAGATGATGATATATACGAGCTAAATTTGTTTTAAATGTTTTAATTTTTAGGCTCTCTGAAATGGGATACCATGTTGGTCAAAGAATGGTTGACACCTTGTTTGTCAGAGAAAGAAATTTAAAAAGGGAAACAAAGCTTTTAAATATTCTGATTTTTATCAAAACTACTTTATGGAAGGTAAGTTCAGGAGCTGTAATTTAGTTTGTGAGGGAATTTATACTCATTTATTGATTTTTGAATTCATTGTATAACTTTTAGTAAATGTAGGGGATAGTATCTACTAACTGTATTTCGGTCTTACACTGTTTTTAACTAAACCTTTTGTAGTATGGCAACACTACACATGTAGTTGGCATCTTTACAACCTGATATCTCTGTCTAGCTATTTTTTTTAAAAAGTCCACAATTAGAGATAATATAGGTTAAAAACTAATTTTGCCCATCAAAAGTAAATTTTCAAAGTTTGGCTTCTAAGTTATAGTTTAAAAAATACCGATTATCAGGGCTCCCACTGGTCAGGGAATACTACCTGAAAAAGTCAGGGAATTTTAATTTCACCTAAAAAGTCAGGGGATAGTCAGGGAAAATTGTTCAATTTGGCCAAAAACCTGGAAAATCATACAGAATACCTGGAAAAAGAACAATTTTTAATGTTTGGGTGTCAATTTTGGCTTTAGAAAGTGGAAAAAAATAGACCATTGAAAATATATATGTTCATAAGAGTAAGAAATATCTGAAAAATGCTGTAAATAGCCTGGAAAAGTCAGGGAATTGACCTGGAAAAGTCAGGGAATTTTATTTCTGAAATTGAGTGGGAACCCTGGATTATGTTTTGCAGTGAATTTTATATCTTAAAGTGTATTGTTTCAGCTATAATTAGTATGTGCTTGAAATGGGGCTGGTGGTAAGACATTTTCAGTAAATGATCAAGTATTGTACCTTAGACCTAAGGAAAGCATTGTACCTTGTACCTGTCCTAGATACACTTAACTACCTTGAATTACTAATAAAATCACTATGCTGTCCTTTATTACATTGCTATTTTGATTTTAAAAGCAGGGAAGGATTCATTTTTATGACTAAAACTAATTTTAAGTAAAATCTAATCTATAACTTTGTGATAAAAACAGAGCTTTAAAAATACAGGTGCTAAAAGTTTATGCTGAAAAGTGCTCCAAATAAATCTATAAGCTTATACATCTGGGAAGTGCAACTAAAGATGCTCCAGCAATACTGCTCATGGTTGACCATGAAAGTCATATCTCTGTGAAAACAATTCATTTTGCTATAGAAAATGGTGACACTAGTAATATTTCATTCTCTCAGTAACTAGAAAAAAGCAACCCCTCGACAAAGAGGTTTTCAAACCATTCTAAACTGGCTACAATACTATGAATCATTGATAAGTACATTCAAAAATGTTTGAAAGCAAGCGACCAAGTATGATGAGGCTGAATAAGTTTGGAGAACATTCCAATTAGCCTTCACATGATTAAATCTCATCATGGAGTACCAAGTTTCTTTAAAGAAGGCTTATATCCATTAAATAAGAAATAAACTAAGAATTTTTGACATAGGTTCTAGGTACGCTACCCTTGAAACCAAGGTACAATACCAGTGACCTATTTTAAGTTCATTAATTATGTACTGAAATACTTCAATTAAAATTCCGAAAAAAATACATGTTGTGTATGAAAGGCTAAAGTATCGAGGGAAAGTTGTTTCATCAGTTCCCCTTCCCCAATCTGAAAAAAAACCCGATATAATTGATAAGTATTTATTTTTATTTTTGTAGACATTATTTGGAAAGGAAGCTGATAAATTGGAGCATGCTAATGATGACAAGAAAACATGTAAGCTGTTTCTTTACTTCTCCAGAAAAATTTCTAGTGTATAAACTGTAGTTGAGTTCTTGTAACTAATTTAATGCCTACAAATTCTTCTAATTTTAAGTAGAAGTAGAATTTAAGAATTATATATTTAAGTAGAATTAGATAATTTTTAGTAGAATTACTAGGGTAGTTAAATATAACATTTTTCTTGGTCTAGGCAACCCACCTATGCATTTGTTTTCTAGCTTTTTAAATGTTTCTGTAGAATATTTGGCCAGTAGGTAAAATATAAACCAGTTTATTGCAGTCAAGTACAGAAGAGATAAAATAATAATAGTGGCGAAGTAAACAATTGTATAGTTAAGGTTACAATTAATTAAATATTACAGGGTTAAACAATATTAATCCACACAAATCAGTTATTGGTTAGCATATCTAACAGTTTTCACAACAGATATAGAACCTTATGGATGCAGTACTATATATTCTTTGTGCCTTATGTTTTATTCTTTCTAAAAGGTAAGATCCATTTCTCACGACATCTTTTATTTTTACTTACTTATATACCATTAATGTTAGTAAAAGATCAAGCAAAAATTAACATTAAAATAATATTGTTACAAATAGGTCTAGTAAATGACCATTTAGTGTTGCGAACTCATGGACTTCTTCCATGAGTTTATTATTGATGTGTATGTATTATATTTAGATGGAGTTTCAATTATATAATTTTAGGAGAATTGAGAGTTTTATTTTTGATAGCAATAGCCAGACTCTCATTTTGTCCATTTGTCATAATATCTGGACAGTGATGTAAGTGTGAGAAGTTGTTTGTAACAATAATCTTATTTGATTTTGTTGAAGAAAAAAAACACCTTTTCTTAAATGTATTTAATGGTTTCATTTAGATCATATTACTTTATTAATCTTAAAAAATCCTTCTCTAAATATATCTGAGAGCAAATTTCTTTAGTTTATGTGTGGTAAATGTAGATTTAACATTGTTTTACTGCAATGAGTAACATTTTTCTATGTGTAATTAATTACTAATTTTTCTATGTGTAAAAATATATTTTTTCTTTCCAGATTTCATTATAGAAGCAGAGCCTTTGGTGAACAAGTACATATCTATTCCTAAGGATAAAGGTAGTAGTTTTTAAAAGATATTATTTTTATTTTTTATGGCAATTTTTAAAACAGTGGACCTAGCAAGGTCCAAAATATTACAATTATTTAAAGCAAAGCATTTTTCAAACATTATTTTATAAGTGTAGAATAATCATTTAAGCAAAACTTATCACATTATTAATACTTAAAAAGCATTCATAATGTTTATTTGATTATTAAATTTGTGATTTTCTAGTTATGTTTAAGAGCATTTGTCTTTGTGATGGCAGCTTGCATGATTCATTCTTAAACTAATTTGTTATGCACTATGTCTTAGATTTTACAATCCAACATTCGATTAGCTGCATTGTCCCTTGGTTACTGTTTTTTGGAAAAAAAATTAAATCAGAAGAAAAGTTTCAAAATAATTTCTTAAAAATCTACCTAAACAGTGAGATATGTTTTAAATACTGTTGTTTTGTTGAAAAATGCTGTTGCAAAATATTATTTTTTGTCAGAAAAATTGTAAGAAACAAAGTTTTGAGGGAGAATAACTTCCCGGTTCCAATTATAAACCATTCTTTTGAACCTTTTATACTACTATTAAATAAATTTCTTATGGAATTTTGTTTTTAATTTGCATTAACATTTTAGGAGTTGAAAAAATAAAATATTTAAGAACTTAACCTCAATGTAAAAGACAAACCCAATTATTTCAAAATTATTTGTGGAAAAAAAATGAATGGTTTGATAATCACCTCAAAACTCTTCTTTTTCTTACAAATATCTTTTTTTTTACTGTAGGAAGTCTCAATTGTGCTGCTTTTATTGCTGGAATCATTGAAGCCACATTAGTTTGTTGTAATTTTGTAAGTTTTATATTTATTACTTATCTTTATCATTTTGATTTATTTTCCTTACATTATTTTATCTTTTAGTGGTTTGTAAACAAAATTAATTAGGTCTACTTCAGTTTAAAAATTTTCTTAGTTACAATTATTTTAAATATATTTCAACACTAAAAAATAACAATATTTCAATCAACTTCTCTTAAGGAGATAATTTGGGCTGAACAAACACATTGAATTTTATTATTAGATATCTGGTATCAATTTTGAAGTAGAAATTTTTACTCACAACTTTAAATACTGTCTTGTATAGGATAAATTCTCATGAACCTAAGTCTTAAAATGATTCTATTTTTTAAATCATCATTTTTTTTTTTATTTTAAACATGTTTTTGTTATGAAGTAGAATTAAAATATTTTTAGAAATTTTGGTGTTTTAGTTAGTGCATTGTTTGTTTTACTGATGGAGTGAGTCTGAGAGTTATTTTGCTTTTTAGCCAGCTAAAGTTACTGCTCACTGGCATAAAGGAACTACCTTTAAAATCCTCTTTGATCAGTCAGTGGTCAATCGGGAACAATCTGGAGATGGAAAATAATTTCTATGTTTTAGTTTGTGAAATGTCTCTTTATGGTTCTGTAAATAATGAAAAAGAAATAAATGTGAAAACTTCGATTTAACAATATCACCATCTGTTGTCTTTTAACCCCATTTTCTTTATTAGCTTGAAATGAACTAAAAACAATGTAGGAGTAATTTTAAAAGTACTTTTTGATGTAACTCTTAGATATCTGCAGAAAGATTGTTTTTCTCTGTTAGGTACAGTTACAGTAAAAATGTTGGATATAAAGAATAAGTAGAGTGTTTTGGTATTTGTAAAAGTATTTCATGTAATTTTGAGATTCAATCTAATGATAATGAATTCTTAAGTAATTATGTGCTTTTAAGTTGAGTAAGTAAGAAAATGAGTGTTTTGAGTTCTAAGGTCTCTATTACTGAGTTAGAACTATAACTCACATAATAGGTTCAAAATTGTGATATTTTTTGTTATTTTGAATTTAATCTGGGTAATATCAGAGAGATATCCATCCTGTTTTGAAAGCAACCATATCATTCTTTCATCCCTGAATGATTGAAATAAATTTGAGATCTTAGAACTTTTTAGTAAATTTGCAATATTTATAGATTCTCTAAAAATTTATAAGGAATTATAGGATGGATGTTTGGATGTATTGCTAAGAGTAAGCAAATATCAAAATAAAATATAGTTAAACTATCTTAATTCGAAGTGGTTTTTTTTTAAATTTTGAAATGTTTTTATGCAAAGTTTTTAAAACATTGTCAATTGAAATACCTTTTCCATAAAATGTGGTAATTAAGTGATGTAAAAAATATTTTCAAATATTTCAGGCTGTTTCAAAAAGGGTTTAACAATAGGCTATTTCCTAACATATTGTATTAGACACATACTTCCAATTGCAAATTTTCATTGCAAGAGGTGATTAATTTTATAATACAAGTTGCAACTCCATGGGGGTCTAATGCAGAAGATGCAGAAAATAACTTAAATAAGACACAAAAAACTATATCTCAATATCTTCAAAACTCACTGAGATATTAAAATATTAATTTGGGGACTTACACCACTTATAACGTAACTCCTTTTTTGAGTGCAAAATAGGGTTCATCCACAAATTTTAAGTTAAACCTGTTTTTATGCAGCAATAGAAATAACTGCAAAATATTCATTTGTAACAACCCCTTAAGAATTTAAACATGCATATCTCAGTGAGTTTTGAAGATATTCAGATAGAATTATTTGTATCTTTCTTATTCAGGAAATAATAAAAAAAATTTTGCTAATTGGGGTTTTTAATCTATGGGGACCGTTTAAAAAGTTATTTTCTGCATCTTTTGTAATATGCCCCCCATGGAGTTGCAACTTGTATTATAAAATTCATCACCTCTTTTAATAGAAATTTGCAATCGGAATTATATGTGTCTAAACGGTAGTACTAATAAATTAGACTAAAATCTACTTCTCAACGTGTTTTGGAATATTTGGTGTGTCTACAAAATTATTTACTTCACTTTTCTTGTTTTTCGTGGTCTGAAGTAAGATTCACCTGTAGTTTGAAAAGCCTTTTTGAAATAAAATAAATATATTTTATGTTATTATAATTATGCTTAGACTAAAGTACGTGTATCCATTGATATTTTAGAAAAGAAAACGAAAATTTATTGCTAAACCAAAAGAGTTATTAAGATTAATAACCAAAGTGTCAAGGTGGGGCACCTTGGGACATGTTAAAAGATATCCCAAAATTTTCCAAGAATAAAGCATAATTGTTTTTTATTAAAAAATTAAATAAGTTAAGAATTTAGAGTATTATAATTTAGAAATTGGTGCAAAATAGTTTCTGGAAGGAAACAAAAAAATCAGTGATTTACGTCATGACAAAAATGAGAAAATCAGTGAACAATTTTGAATGTAAAATATTATTAATGGCCA
The DNA here is from genome assembly GCA_963680715.1 of Tetragnatha montana. Lineage (NCBI taxonomy): Eukaryota > Metazoa > Arthropoda > Arachnida > Araneae > Tetragnathidae > Tetragnatha > Tetragnatha montana. Next base: position 37,100,673 of record OY796685.1, read on the forward strand.
ATTTAAGATTCTTAAGCATAGCTCTACCATAATTTAATGTGTTATTTTTTTATTTTTCAAAATAACATAAGTTTTTATGTTATTATTGGAAGTGTCCCAAGGTGGGCCACTAGTGGGGCACCTTGGGACATTAAAAGAGGTGTTTTAAATTTGTTATTATGAATTCCATAAAAGAGATAATTGGTCGGAAAAATTTTTTAGATATGCAAAGGACTATATTTAATATATTAGCTGCATTTGAATAAATATAAAGGTATAAATAAATTAGAAAAATAATTTAGTAAAAAGTGTCCCAAGGTGCCCCTCTCTCCCCTATACCTCAATATCTTGGAAATTGAAGATACACAAAATTAAATTTGAAATATCGAGTTTGAGATAAAAATTATTAGTACTACATACTTAATCTCATGGGGGAAATTATTTTTTCTAAATTTAAGGGTTTTTGGGATATGAAAAGTTTGAGAAAACGAGGGTATACTTTAACTCTAAGTATAAATTTAGATAGTAATATAAATAAGTAGATGAACATGTTTTTTCTTATCAACAAATGTTTTCACAAAGAAAATGAATTGCATACATAAATTGTCTATGGTTTTGATGGAAATGTTCTGGAAAATTCTGTCTCAATGCAAATAAATTACAGCCTTTCTTGTAATTTTTTTTCAATATTATTAACCACAAAGTGCTATCATATTGATGTTGTTATTAGAAAAAAATACCATAACTTGTGAAAAAAAAATTGGGTTTATGTAAATCATGAAGATAATAGTAATTGTATCCAGTGGTGTAAATAGTTTTATTACATTAATAATGTATGATAAATAAATTAGACAAATGAATGATAAATGTTTACTCTTTACTAATTTTGGGGCAATTCTTATATTCTATATTTTTGTAAGGCTTTAATACCTGACAACTTAAATTGTGTTTTTAGAAAATAAACCTTGGGAAAAAGGACCCAAGTTATTTGTGGTTGTTATTTTTATTGGGTTAAAATGCTAAATACCTATTCACTATACCTACTAGATATTTTCCCGAATTGTATAAATGTGAACCATTGGAAAACGTAAATGCTCAAGCTCATTGGTGATAAAAAATAGTAAGAAATGTGGTTGAAGTTACTGTTAAAATATTTATTATTATATTTTTATAGTGCCGTATATTTTCCAGTCATAATTTTTAAAATAGAAAATGGTTTTGAAGCGCCTTCTCAAAGTATCCCAACTGCTCTCTTATGTCCCAACCAAAATCCACACATTTTTAGAATAACATTTTTCTAAAGATTTCCACGGTCATAATTTATTACATTTATTTCTCTCTCCTTTTATTTTCAGTGTTCGATTTCTATTCATTCCGACATCTTACATGTTACGAGCGCGAAAGTTGACACAGACGTTCCGGGTTATTAAGTCCCAGTTCCTTAGCGACACCGTAGGAGACACTACTTTACTGTATTAAAATCTTCCTTAAAATAAATCCAGGGGGAATAGACGGCGAAAATCAAATCCTTGAATCGATAGAAATTGGCGCTCGTCATTCCACGCGCTATGTAATTGAGGAAGTAATGTTGATATCGGTCACTATGGAGACGAACGAGAGAGCGTTGACTCAAAATGTTGGCAGACGATTTGTGGCCGAATGTTACGATGCGCTTCTGTCTAAAAAGCACTTAGGTGAGATAAGTCCCCTCGGAGTTTTCACAGACGATCCTTTTGGAGCATTGAGGTTCTTCAATATCATCCGATCAACAGGTGAGTTTCCCTCCTTTCTTTCCTTAAAAGTTTAGTTCATGATTTAGGATAATAAGATTTTTCGTTTCACATATTGTGGCTTTTTGTTCTGTTGGACAGAGGCTGAGAAAGTTGAGAAGAGTGGTTGTTTTCATTTCAACTATCGTTTATTTATAAGCTGCTACCCATGAATTTAATTAAAAATCTTAACTACGAAGTTAATTATCAATTTTTGTTCATTAACTATTCGTTTGGTTTTAATCATAGCTATCAACAACTTTATACCGCTTTGTATCTTTGACACACATGATTGGCTTTTGCAGTCTTTCATTAAATAAGTGACTTTCTTGCACAGTTGGTATAATAACTAAGATTTAGGTAACGAAAATTTTCAATCCATATTTTAATAAATTAGCATTTTGTTTCACTCCATAGATATTTATAGGATTGATTCAAAAAGGTGGTGTCCATCCAACCATAGAGTGTAAGAGATAATAAAGGGTATGGGGCGTAATTTTTACAGAAAGGAAAGCATGGGGACCAGTTAATAAATGCATGAAATATTTTCAGCAAAGATTTAATTTCTGTCGTTTGATAAAAAACCGAGGGTTTAAGAATAAGTCATTTATTAGATTAACACAAGTCAATAAGGAATAATTAATCTAAATTAATTAAATCGTTTGATTCCCTTCTGTGTATTCCAAGTCAATAAGGAATAATTAATCTAAATTAATTAAATCTTTTGATGCCCTTCTGTGTATTCCTTCTCTTTCATATTCTTATATCTCAAAATATTCCGCTTTCCCACAATCTGGTTTCCTCCACTTCCTCAGAAAACACATCAGATTATTTTTCGTTCTACCTTCCCCTATAAAAGAACGAATGAACAGCTCATTAAGTTACTTAATTTATCACCCACATTTCATTAATTAATTTTTTATTCAATATTTTCCCACGAATCAAGAGAATCGAACTAGAAGACGAACCACCTTCATTTTCGTGGCCATCAGTTTTTCAGGAACAGCACTCCCAATTTTCCCATTATGAAAGTGACAGTAAACACTATAGGCTGTTGTTCATTGCAAGCGATTGCGTGCTCCGTAACGGGAACAGAAAATGAAATGTTCCGCGGCGGAAGCGGTCGGTAACGATGTGTGAGAAAAAAAAAACCGTTGAGTGGAACTAGGGAATGGTGGCTGGGGGAAATAATGGGAGCTGGAAATTGATTTTGTAATGAGTCAATTTACGCTTCTTCCATTGCTTATTATTTTTATGTGGCAAAATAGTATACTTGGTTTTGTTGGTGACAAAACTAGCAATAGAAATAAAATTATATAAAATTAAAATGCTACTTATTTAAAGAGAAAAAAAACCTTTTGACATGTGAAAGTTAATTTTTTTAGGAATATAACTTTTAGAAATAGAAAGTGTTATTTTTATCAAGGTTTAACAACTTGTTGCTTGTGCTTATGGATTATGTAGTATCATTTCCCCCCTGTACCGTATGCTTGTAAGAACATCCGTAATTGAGTTTTAGAAAAAAATTACAAAAAAGCAAATTCAGCTTATATGCGAAAACATACGGAGAAAATTAAGGAAAAGGTTTTTTAAAGCATTTAAAAATTATCTCAAAGCAAAATAAAAACAAAAATAGTTTTGATTTCAAATTAACCAAAGTGTATCAGACTCGATTTTAACAAAAATGTATTTCGATTCAACTTCAAAATGTTCCGTAGTTGTTTTTCCCGTGGTAGACGACTACCTGTAAAACTATATTTTCCTTTGGTATTCAATATATGTAAAGAAAACAACTTTCCAGTAACCCCGTGACGGTTGCATGGTGCATTGCTTAAGTTACCCATTGGATATTGGGTACCTGATGCCTCTTAATACAGTCCGAGTAGACACTTTTTTACTTTTGAATAGTGTTTGAAACGAGAAAAAAAAATCTACACTGTAAATATTTTTTACACCTTTTAAAAATATTTTCTTTAATTTTTTTAAAGACTTTTATGTTATGGATAATTTTATTGGTACCAAAATAGTTTATATATTTTTTTTAAAAAAGATATTCAGCGAAAAATGAAAAAAAAAATTGAAAATTCTTTTAATTATTAAATAGAGAACAACGACTGTGGTAATGTTATTAATTAATGTTTGATACAAAAATTAACAAAATTGCTGTAATATAATATGTAATTTTATATATGAGTTTATTTTTCAATATTCGCCACTTTTTAAAACACTACTTACATAATTTTTATATAGGAAAGGTGAAACTCTGTGCACATCTTTATATTGAAGATTTAAAGTGCTAAAAAGTCCTAAATTGATGTTAAATCTAGTTTCATAAAAAACAAAATTCAAATTTTTTGATACGAATACAAGACGGAAAATTAAAAAAAAAAACCTTCAGCTATACTCGACAGCAACGTTTCCTGAACCCAGTACGTCACTACGCGGAAGGAGAAAATGCGTAAACACAAAGCATGTATCAAAGCCTTCATTTCACTCAAAATTCAGACACAGCGATGGGAACTATTTTGTTTGTGAGTGACGTCATAGGGTGAACTAACATTGCTGCCTAGCATAGGTACTTGTCCAAATAATGAGGGTCAAAAGAGACCCGCATAAGACTTTTACATATGCTCCTTTTCACACATGCCCTTCCACCCGCATTCTAGCGACACTGATTCTTACGCCGCTCTCCAAAGGTTGTTTCAAAAGTGAATATGGATTAACATGATAATTTTGTTGATACGTTCAGAATTTTTTTAAGTTCAATAACACTCAAATAAAAGTTACGATATCATCCATGAAGAATTATTAGGAAATATTTAAGTCTTTATCTGGAAACTTCATTACTGTGCATTTGAACTCGTCATTAATTTAATGCAGTAAAATTTTCAGGGTTCCCACTGGTCATGGAATACCTGAAAAACCTGGAAAAGTCAGGGAATTTTAATTTCACCTAAAAAGTCAGGGGATAGTTAGGGAAAATTGCTCATTTTGGCCAAAAACCTGGAAAATCATTCAGAATACCTGGAAAATGAACAATTTTTAATGTTTGGGTGTTAATTTTGGCTCTAGGAAGTGGAAAAAAATAGACCATTTATTGAAAATATATGTTCATAAGAGCAAGAAATATCGGAAAATTGCCGTAAATAGCCTGGAAAAGTCAGGGAATTGACCTGGAAAAGTCAGGGAATTTTATTTCTGAAATTGAGTGGGAACCCTGAATTTTTTCCGGACATTTTACGTTACATCTCTATTCTAAAAAATGTTTTTGGTGAATGGTTTTCAACTTTTTAATTACTGATCCGAATGATACATTTCTGGTTTCAAAATGTCCGGATTCTTTCAAAAGGATTGTCAGTAAAATGTTGGATTTTTTTTTAAAAAAATATCATTTTTAAAATATTTCCATTTTTTTAGATTGCGGATAAGGCCGCAGTTACAGAGCAAATCCTGTCAAACAACTTATTATGCAGTTAAGTTCAGTGAGCTGGGTTTTGTGACGAATTCAAAAGGTCCTGCGTAAGCAGTTTACGGGGGTTGATTGAAAGCTAGCAGGGGGCGATAGCTCCCTAGTTTTCTAAAAACAATTAGCAGTTAATAAGACATACTTGCTCGGCCCACCAGCCCTCTTTTTATAGCACGATAAGTTTTAAATGATTTTGAAAATTGAATAAAATGAGGAAATTTAATTAAAGAGAAGCATTATCTTTAAATATTTGTTTAAGGCCTATTAAAAAGGTTGAACTATTTAGTTCACCGATGTACAAATGCAAATAATTGAAAGGTGTAGCTTATATCAGGAACCAATTTGTAATGCAAAAGTGTTGTGTCCTACTATAGTAAATTTAGACTGATCCTTTGGCTTTCGAGATCAGACCAAATAGGTTATTATTTGATTTGTGGTTAATTAAGCTCTCATAATTTGACCTGCATTACAGTTTTATTCAGGCCTGATCCATAATTTATTTCTTTAAATATTGAAAACATTGATTGAGATACGATATTTATCTCTTTCTTACCTGTTATTGCCATATGAATATGTTCTTAGATGTGGAGTTTAAATAAATAGAACGAAAGCAGCTGTTCCGTTTCTCCTTCATTAAAAATGTAAAAAAAAATCAATAGGTACTTGCCATTTGGGTTAAGAAACACGAAACAGATCGGGTTATTGACATTTGTAAGAGATTTAACGGAAATCCCCCCGAACGAGTATTTCGCTCGTTAAAGAAACAAAAGTAGGGTTACTATCTTTTTCTCTTTGTCCCCAAAATCGAATTTGAATCGAAGATTACTTTACCCAGAATATCGCGTGAATCTCTTTCGGAGAAAATTTTCTGGTTCGCCAAAACGTGCCGAAAATATTAATGTTCCATTTTATTTTCTTCACCTTTCCTTTACTTAGCTAAATTGTAATGTTGTTTTTTAATTGGCCGTGTTCCATTTTTCTTCCACATTAAGTGTAAAGGTTTATCGCACTGAATCGTTAAATGGAATAATTTGGGAATAGTACGATAATAGGGGCAGGAATTTATGTCTGATAGTGTTTTGTGTTAGGGATTAAGAGGATTAAGTAAAAAAAAGGAACAAATTGCTACAGGTAAATTAAGCATTGGAAAGGTATACTCTTTACTAACTCCTTTAAGAATAAGATAACATTTTCAATATTTTAAAATAAAATAATAAATAGATTCACAAGTAAAATGTATAAACATTTTGTGCGATTTTAAAATCATATTAAAAGATTGAGAATGATAACTTTATTTTCAAATTGAATAAACATGTTTAAAAACTATATTCGAAAGGACAACAATTTTTTACACTTTAAAAAATTTGTAATATAAATGTAAGGTTTTATGATAATAATGGTTCTAATTACTTTAAAAAATTGTATTTGAATTTCCTAAAAAAAAAAGACGTTTTTAGCAGCTATATGTCTTATCTTAATGTAAACATATTACGGTGTTACTTAAGTAATTATTTGCTCAAGCCCTAAAACCTCACACATAAACCTCGTTTCCGAATCCACTACACGTTAACCCGAATTTATAATCTTTTAATAGCCTTATCTAGGACAGGATATGATGTATCTTCAAGATGTAAAAACGTAGTTAAAAGAGAGCACATACACCAACGCTAGTATGTTTCCTAAATTTGCCCCAGTAACACCGAAACTCCGTTGTTTTAATTCTGCTATTACTGCCCCTTTAAAAAGTGGAGGAAAATGGGTCACAGTTTTTCGTGCTAGGGCCAAGTTTGTCCCGAAGGCATTTTACTCGAGGGATTCTGCGTTGTTATTCAATTCCTTTACGTAAAAGTAAAACTCCGTGAATATTAAATGCTCATTTTACTAAGCTTAAACAGTAGAATCAGTGAATATAACATAATATCAATTGGAAACTATATGAAATGTTAGCAATATCGATTTCATTGTTTATCAAAAGAAAATGCATTCTAATTTTAACAAAACAGATTGAGATATTGAACAATTTTTATGTTCAATCTAAAAAATGGCTAATAATAACAAACGTTTCTTAGTAACAAAAAGATAAACATCCAATATACAATAAAACAAGATCAATAGTTTATTTTGAATTTTTAGTTTTTAGAATTGAAACTATTTTCATATGTTATTCGAATGACATAAATTTTCAGTTTAAAAATCAAGCTTTGAAAGAAAAATCAATTGAAATTAAAAAAAAGTTTTTGACAAAAAAAATCTAATCAACGGATATGCGTGAGGAAAACAATGCAATGCCTTCCTATTGTATTATAGTTTTCTAGTAAGAAATGATCCCTCCATCGATTCTGATCGTGTGAAAGTACAATTATAAGTTCCCTTATTGAGATGCCAACTTCTCTGAAATGGATCGGAGTTCAATACTTTCATTATTAGTGGCACATTAGCATAGCTTTCTGTAACCAAATGGGCTCCCTGGAAATGTCAAACGATAGGGGAGGGTCCACGACAAGCAAATTCTGAGCAATCGATATCCCCAGTGGTATTAAATGGAACTTTTTGCCGCAAGCTAGTGCCAGGGGTGTATTAGAGGCCTGTTTACTCTTTCCAGGGTTTCGCTTGAGATCGGGAGAATCGATTTTTTAAAGGTTGGGTATTATCGAGTGAAGACGAAGTTCGGAGGTTTTTTTTATGGTTTTATTATGTAGAGTCTATTGCTGAGTTTAAGTGATTCCCGATTCTAAAGTTTATAAATATCTTTGGGAATTTTTTCCCATTTATTTTAACTTTTAAAAAGGGGTTTATTTGGTTATGATGCTTTGTAACTAATTTAGTGATGATGATTAAGTGATATTATATGAACATAATTCTTTTTTGAAATTTCGCAATTTTATTCTCCAAAATAGATTAAAAATCATGAATTTTAATAAGGGGGGGCTGTGGACTGTTATGAAAATTAAGAACAAACAAATAAATTAAGCGTCAATTCCTTAGAAAAAGTAAATAAACGGAAAAAGGTAAAAAAAAAAGTTGCAAGTAATTAAAAGTCTAAATTATGGTATCGATAAAGTATTTACAAAATAGTTGGTCTTCAAAAAATACTCTTAAAGCTATAAAAATATAGTTAAAGTGTATATTTTTCAAATTTCTCTCTCGGTGTTATTTAAAAGTAAAGTTGTTTTCTTTGCTTATATTCAACATCAAAAGAAAAACTAGTTTTAAAGGGAGATAATGTATGGTGAAAAAACAACTAATAAATTTTGTAAAAGTTATGTTTGGTTGGGTTTTTTTTCCTTTTAAACTCGAAATAATTCTAAACTAGCTGATGTGCCCGGTTTTGCACGGATAGAGATTCTTAGTTTGTTTTTCAAAGTTCTATCAAGTTGTGAGCTTTCGTTTTCTATTAATAGCAGTGTCTTATCATTCCGGTGTCCTCGCCACTTATGTAATTTCGGTGTCCCCAGGGTCTTTTATATCACGGTTCCTGTTGTATAAATAGTAAATATTACCCAAATCTTCCCGATGTTGCGCATTTAAATATGAAAGTCACCATGTTACTAGAAAAAAAAATAATTAAAAACATTAGTAATTTGAAAGCTTTCGTTCTAAACCTTTAAACATAATATTTATGAGGCATTCCAGGTGTAGTTATAAAATTCTGCATCGGTTTTCAAAAGTGCCATCGTTAAAATTTGTAAAGTAAAAATTTATTAAAATGTTGTCTTTGAAGATTTTGATATGATTTCCATACCCATCCCGATAACAATCAGCGGAGAAAAAAAATGTTAATAAAACTTCCGTAAGTAAAAATTCAAAGAAGATAATTGGATCCTTTTGCTTAAAATCTTTAACAGGATTTTACGGACAATGTCTTTTTGATATTTGTCACTGTTTTCTAAAATAATATAACTTCGTCATTACGAAATCATCCCGGTAAGGAATTCAATTAACAACTCTCCAGAAGAAAAATATTCAACAGTATCTTACTTTTTCATATTTTAGAATAGTAATCAAGTAATCACTAGTCTAATCATTAAATAGATAATAGAGTCACTCAACGCGTATTTAAAAGTAAAGTTTTTTTCTTTGTCTACAAACAGCATCAAAGGAAAAACCAGTTGTAGAGGAAGATAATGTATGGCGAAAAAAAACAACTAAAAGGTTTTGTAAAAATAATGATAACAATAAGCAAGTAAGCAAAATATGGCAAAGATTCCTATAGTTTATTTTTAGTTTATCTTGTTATAGTTTACATTTCTTAAGATATTTTAATTTTAAATTAGATTAGTTTTGAAGTAGGGCTTTTTGTGAAAATTATTTTCTGAATATAACTTTTCATTTTGTCGTTTTGTAGGGAACAAAATAAATATGATATGTTGTCCAAGTACTCAAAATACCACAGAATTCCTTTTTGTTTTTAGGATTACAGGTTATGTTTGAGCAAAAAAATAGTCTTCGGCTTAAAAACACGTTGATTTTCATTCAGAAATGACCGGTTATCATAATAAGATACATCTCTATTCAAAAGTCAAATCATTATCCACATGACAAATCGGCCCATCAAACGTTGCCCTTGAGGCACATACACATATTAGCTTATATTTTCTTCGCTTATCTGCAAGGAACGTGTTCTAATCTATTACTCCTGTTTCTATTTATTTTTTCTGCAGTTGGAAAATAGTAGTTCAAAATGCCTCGTCCCCTGTCAGCCCAGACCAGGAACGAACAAGTGATGAAAGAGAGAGCTTCAAAGAAACTAATGGTGACAGACGACCCGGTTGAGAAGCTACGACTGCTTTGTCTACAAAGAGGATCAAGGGGGATTCTGGGATTGGGAAGGTAATTGATGCCAACCAAGAGAAATAATTTTTTTTCTAATAAGGGTGGTCTTGGTTGGATTGCTTTCATTTCTATAGTAACCCATTCAAGTTCACTGAACTTTCCTATGAAACATAAAGGGGAATATACTGCAGGTTGTTAAATTGTAATAAAATTAGTAAATTGTGCTTTGGCAGATAAAGAAAAGGGTTTTACGAACGATTCGTTGAGAGCCATCAAGTTATTCACTGAGTTACGATCTATTATGTTATTTTATAGAATTTTACTCATATGAACTACCTGAATACAAAGCCTCACATTGCAATATCATTTTCAATGAAATTTTCTGTTCAGGATCATGATCCCCTTTTAAAGTTAATCCAGTATTGCAGGAATTCATCGAGGTTAAAGCCAAACATTATCAAGACATTATGAACATGAAAATATTGGAAGTATTAAAAAGAATCACTTTTTCACAATAATAATAGTAATCTAAGATTATAAAAGATTTGAGAGTGGTAGTTTTGTGTTTAAAACTTACTAATTTAACTTTATTACGTTATGTGTTTTTTTTTCTCAATTTCTTTCGATTATTTAAAAATATTTATTCCAAATTCTTTTTTTACAACAAAAGATACATTTTGAACTTATTTTATTTCAATTTGAGATTTTCGCATGGTTACATAATTTAAACTATAATTACCTCTATAAACTCTACGAGTTATATTTTTACACCAAATTATTCATACAAAATTAAAATCTTAAAATTAAAAAAAGAGAACAGCTTAGAAGTACAATGCACATCTTAAATTTAACAAAATATGAATAGGAAGATTTCAGGGTCGTGTACATTTTCTTTTTATAAACGGTGAATACATGAATGAACATTTTATTACTTTGAATTTATTACATCCTTGGACTTCATCATTCTTTGAAGAAAGTTTTGTAAACGCACTGCTTTTAACTTTTTTTTAAGTTCAACAAAATTTTTTATTCTGTATTTCATCACTGTGAATAAGAACACTTTTAATAAATTGAAATCAATGTGGAAAGCCACTTAAGTTTCATTGGAAGATGTTCGAGTTCAAATAAACTACGAACACACGAAAAAACTTTTTCCACCATGTTATTCAATTACGGAAAAGATATAGTACTTGAAAGGTTATGATAAATGTGGTGTCATCGTTTTGTTCTGTTTGGATATATCTATGAAGGGGATTGATGAGAGCTGCCAAGCTTTTATGTTGTCATAAAAGGTTTTTTGTTATATTTTCTCACCTGCGTTTCTTTTAGTTCAAGTAGATTTTTAGAGGAAAATTTCGTTTTGATTTTGTGAAAATGTTTATCTTTATTTAAAATTTCACTTCATAAAAAAAAGCAAAAGAACAACTATATTTATAATTTTAAATTGCATTTTACGACATTTACGTTTATCTTAAGAAATTAGTTTTTTATAATGTTACTACTTAATGTCCATAACTTTAAAGAAATGATCGAATTGCGTGTCTCTAATATTATTTTAATATATCACTTTGTATACCGATTATCAAGCATTTTAACTATTCTCATAATGATAACATTACATTTATCAAATGATCCCCAGTTAGGAGAAACTTTAAAAAAAATAAAGCCAAAACTTTATTTGTAGAACAACAAATTTTTTTTTCTAATTTTCAGTGTTTTGAATTTGTACTAGGTTTTGAAAATACCTATGATAAAAACATCAAAATTACAGAACTGTCCCATTAATGACATCAACAGCTATACATCAGTCATTTTACACTCAGAAACATAAGAACAAAAGCTTCAGTTTTATAGACATAGGTATGGTCGAATATAAAATTAAAATACAAGCGTGTGTGTTCTATTTAAAAAAACGGTGATATTAAAAATTAATCTATATATTGTCTTAAATAATAGACTATAACAAAAGTGACATGATTCTCCAAATCACGAAGCTGTGATTAATAAAATAGAACTTTGCGTGCTTTTTGGTTGTTACACATATTTTTTTTCCCGTATTTTATTTTGAATGAACTAGCCACATCACGCATGTAATGTACCTATCATTTCGTAAGAAAGTTTCAAAAAGTTCGTTTTTCGTATCACTTCGAGACATGTTCAGAAAGAAATGAGCCTTTAACTCTGAAATAATAGTTCTTTTTAATGAAATTGATGACACTGCGTTCTAAGACTGTACTGAGAGCTGAGAACTACCTACTACGCACTTTTTTCTTCTTACTTTAGTCGATAAAAACTCTTTATGATATTCACGTTTTTTGTTCAATGCTCAAACGTTTTTTTTTAATTAGGAAAATTATGCATTGAACAAAAATAAATTTATAGTCATTTGTATGTATTTTACTGAAATTCATTTTCTGTAACTGTATAGTATAGATTTATTTACTTTAATTTTGAGTTAAACTTAAGCATTTTCTCTCAGATTTAAGTTTTTATACAATAAAATATCTGTATATGGCATAAACATGAATATTTCATAAAGAAAATAATTCGAATGAAATTTCCAATTTTTATAAGCCTAATGTGTGATTATATTGATATTTTTGACCAAGCCAAAAAAGGTGTATACCAATTGTGACGAGGATTACTGATTTTGTTTAAAAAAATCGTCCATGTTTTTTTCAGAGTGTTTAGGCGAATGGATGACAACCACAGTGGAGACTTACAACGAGAGGAGTTCATAAAGGGTATTAGAGATACTGGACTTAATTTAACAGAAGAAGATTGTGAAATACTATTCACACAGTTTGACAAAGACGGCTCCGGATCAGTTAAATACGACGAATTTCTAAGAGCGGTGAGGGTATGTATCTTAATATTGTGTTCTTTTAAAATTAACTAATACAATAATACTTTTAAGATAGCAAAGTCGGGTTCAGTGATAATTTTTTATTCTGCTAATGGCGGATATTTAGGTGTTAGTCCAATAAAAAATATAAATAAAACCTTATATTAGAGTTACATCTACTTTTTCTTATTTTTATTGATGAAAAAATAGTCCTTCGTACTAAAAAATTGGGTTTCTACTTATTCGCTTATAAATCTTATTTTTTTTCATCTATTTCCTTCAAAATTTTTATTGAATATTTTCGATACGTTTTTAATTAACCTTTTCCTCATTACAGTTATGACTTAGTTGTAATTTTGATTTATATGCGTACATTAAATTAAATGACTTTTTTGTTTATTACTATGGTTAATAGAATAAAGTTAATTTAGTTGGAAATTGATTTTGAATTCTTTTTAGATTTAAATTTATATACACTTTGATGATAAACTTCTAGCCGTCTAGACTAGACTTACAACAAGTTAATCCTTTTATATTAAAACGTTTAGAGTGAAGTATTAAGTTATATTTCAATGATCTATGTAAATTACCTTTGCTTTTTAAGATAAATTAATGACACAGCTTGAGTAAATCTTTCTTGGATATTTTTACGTCTGAGACTACCTGGTTTAATAGATAACTTTTACGTATTGTCAAAATTTCATTAATGTAATGAAATAAAATCATTAAATCTATATTTTAATTTACAATTCTCAAAAGCGTTTAGTTTGCCTGGGTCATACTTTTTTTTAGTGACGGTTGATTTCTTTATTCAACTATGTCACGTGTGCTTTGGGTCGCGTTTTAAACAAAGATGAACCTGAAAGTTCGTGTCTCATTATTTGTTAGGCTTGTAAGTTATCGTTTACAGCGATTGGTTCGGTAATTTATGAATCGGTATCACGAATTCAAAAAGACATATTTTAGTTTTAGGCTAACAAGGGATGGATTTTTCCGGTTTTATTGGATTATGAACGTTTTGTTAGCATACAACTTCATAAGAATTATTTTTCCGTGATGAGGTTTTTTTTTCCTCTATCAATTTCAAAAATTTATCACTTTACCGATATTGTTAGGGATTATGCATTAACCCCAGATTAATCACATTTACCGTAACGTATGCCATATGCATTTAGTAACCACATTAGTTATTTTCAATTTCTTTTTTTAATGAATACAGTTTATCTTTAAATAAAAACGTTCTCTTTTTTTTTATTATCGTGATTGATGTAGATCTGAGCCAGAGCTACAAAAAAAAACAATAACAATGACAATTTCTTTAAAAAAAATATTTTAGTATAGTGTACTTAAGAAACTGATTCTCAATTTCAAATAGAAATTAATCAATATTTATTGTAGTATCAAATAAGATTCCATTTAAGATTCCTCATAACACATGAAGATATTATTAGTCTATTATTGCAATTTATGCTTATTGGTAGCATAGTGAGCCTTCTGTACTTTTTGACGAGCCTTTTGCATCTGCTTTCTTGTAAATTACCTACTTTTATTTCAGCCGAGGATGTCACCCAATCGTTTATCACTGGTAGAGCGGGCTTTTGAAAAAATGGACAAAACCGGCGATGGTCAAATCACGTATGAAGATTTGAAGGGAATATATTCGGTGCAAAGACATCCGGACTATCTAAACGGGCAGGCGACAGAAAAGCAACTTTTAAACAGGTTTCTAAAGAATTTCGAAGAAAATGGAATCGTGGATGGGATTGTAAGTAAATAGGAATTACATTATACATAAATATTGTTTTGCTTATATCACAGGTGTATGATAGGATTTTTTCCTAATTCTTTGCATCTCTAAAATAAAAGTTTGTAAAACAAGTAAAAACTATCCACAACGCCACGAATTTTTAAGCTGTTTTTAGAAACTATTACGGGGCAATGGGATAAATTCGGGCACTATTAATAATGCCCGCGTTTTTCGCGCAAAGTGATAAATACTCATCGATAAATGCCATTGAATTTATCACATTGCGCGCCTCAACTTCGGGCATTATTAATAATGCCTGGTTTATCATTTTGCCCCTATCATATATTTTCCAATAAATGAATATCCCTTGCATATTGCTGTTTTTAAGAGACCTGATAACTAAAATGGGTAGCCCCATGTTTCTGAAAAGTAGTTGATGTAAAGAAATAAACTGAATGTTAGTGTTCAAATGTCAAAAACGTAAAGAAGTCAGAGATTTTCAAATATAATGAAATGGGCCGTACTTAAAATCACAAAACTAGCTTAACGTAACGTATTGATTTTCCTTATTAATTGATTAATTTAAATTAAATAAAAAAATGTTTATTTATGAAAATAGTTTAAAATGTACACATTTTAATGATGGTTCCTATGCTTAAGTTTTAATTTTGATAGTATATGAGGGGATATAAAGGGTAAGTATGGATAGATAGTTATCCCCTAGATCAGGTCGGCAAAACTTTGATGGTGATGCAAGCCAGAAGATTAATTAAAATTGACTATTGTTTCCTCATAACATTGAGAGTTTATAAAGAATTAAATAAAAATAAAGAAAAAGGATCCCACATATTATATATATCTTCCAAATACAAGTGTGTGTTGTGCAGTATAATTTCAAAGAACTTTCTATATTTTTAACATTTGTAAGCGTCTTTTTCACTTATTTGCAATTGTAATTGATTTAAGTAAACAGTTCAAAACTTTTCGTTTGGTGAATTCTTCTGTACATTCTTAAAAATTTTTAAATACCCTTTGCAACTAAATTTTCTTAATTACGTGCTTTAACTTTTAGAATCATTCAATGTTTAACAGACTATAAAAAGCAGTCCGTATGTTATGCAAGCCTGCTTTAGATCTAAACATGTTAATTTCATTTTATTGAACTTAATTGTCAAGCTGGATATTACCTTTTATAAATTGAAGGGAAATATAAATTAGTCTATGTTTGTTTATTGTTAAAGAAAAAATATATAAAACTTTATATTAAAGGCATCTAAAAAATGGTTACCACATTCAGTTAAAATAAGATATTATAAATTTTGGCTAAGATCATGATAATATCTTATATCAGTTCCATTTCTCTCAAAAGAAAAACAAACTATGCTATGTTATTTGATATTTTATTCATTGGAAATAATCTTGTTTGAAATAACCAATCGTTTTAAAACTATAATATATTACTTTGGAAACGTTGAAACTTACTAAAATTTTATTTGAATGAGAATCTATCAAAAAGATACTGCTTTAATGTAGTCATTAACACAACGTTTTAGCATTTGAAACATAGTTTTATTGTTAAAGCTCTGTGGGTTTATCTAGGACTGTTTACCATAAATGATATATCTAAGTTGAATTAATGTTTGAGCCAGAAAAGCTAAAGCTATTTTATTTTTTCCTACTAACAAATGGTTTTTCTAGGTGACAAAGGACGAGTTTGTCGATTACTACACTGGGGTCAGTGCATCTATTGATGAAGATGGTTACTTTGATCTTATGATGAGGACTTCTTTCAAGTTATAAAAAGACTTGTAAAGAAAAAAATTCTAAGAACCTCATACGCTTTTATTCCTTTGAATTCTTGTGGCTGAATTACTACACTTGAACTCTGTTGCTACAGATTCTTCTGTACCTATTCCACTGACCACTTTTTACTATGGCAACTAATACACTTGAATTGTGAATAAATATTGGATTTCTTGTAGTACTTTAAGTTTTCTGTGTCTTATTAATTTTATGTTTCAGAAAAAAAAAATATTTACTATCGATACCTATAAAAACTACATTAACAAAAATTAAATTCTTTTGGACATTTATTATACTCTAGAAAAAAGTTACTTTTCAGAATATTTTCATTGGAAGTACTACTATTGCGTAATAAAGTTGTGAAACCTCGTGTTTGGTTTTAAAATCAGTGATAATTTATATGAAAAAAGTAAGTTGAGAATAGCTTAAAACTTTTCTATTTTAGAGTACTGATGATTAATTATTTTAATTTTTGTATGCTTTTTGATGTTATAAAGTTTTTTTTATTTTAACCGGTAGTTTTATGAAGTAAATAAATTCAGTGAAACTAAACATACTGAGGAGTAGTCTCATTTGAAACTGTGTAAACTATAAAACTAGTACGGTTTTTTATAGTAGGTACGGTTTTAACAGTCTTTTTATATGCTTACTTCATATATTCAGGTACTTCAAAGTCAAAAGGGTCTAAGTCGAAAATATCTAAAATACTTCAATTGTGACTCTGAGGTACAGATCAAACAGTAAAATACGCATTCTTAAAAACGCATTTATTGAAAAATGCGAATTAAAGATGCCTTTAAACTTCCTAACTTCTTTTCATTATTTTTTTTCTGGATGTTTGAGATAAAACTAGATGAAATATTTCTTTATTATATCAGTTCAAATAAGCAGTAGTATAGAGTAGTTACCTATTGATTGCATCACTCTTTTCCCCAAGAACATTCGTCAAAATTATAAAATTACTCTTCTGAAAATACAATTACATACATACCACTTTATGAATAGAAAACAAGAATATTTGTGTTTTTACTTATTATATAACTGATTAAATTTGAATAAGTAAACATAATTACTTTTCTAGAGTGGCATAATTCAATAAATAGCACTTATGTGTTAAACACCCTTTTTAGTATTTACTTCACAGCATACAAAATACATTAGCACAAAAAAAATGTCTTACAGGTCTCGTACAGTCGTAACGTAAGTATTCAGACTCCTTGTAGTTCAATTAATCTCTCATTTTCTGAACTGATAGTTCTTGAATTTTTTCCCCCTTAAATTCAATATTAATAATAAAAAATATACAGTACATCTTGAAGCGAATTTCTTACAAGATAGATCACAAAGGTAATTTCGAGCTAATAATTTAAGTTAGACGGGGTTTGATAAATCTACAAATTTTTAAGTCTAGAACTTTTAAGTTTGTGAACTAATTTTTTTTTAAATTTCGGTTCTTATCCTACTATTTTCTCGAAATGCTTAATATACTATATCTTTTAACTTTGATGATTTCATTTTAGAAATCACAAAAAAAAATCGAAGAGTTTTGATTTTAGTTTGATTTTATCATTGCTTAAATTGGTAATTTTAAAAACTTAAAACTAAAATGATAGTTCAAGAACTAACTACATGGGAGTTTAACCGGAAAAATGTAGTTTTAAAAATCTTATTATTAGATTTATTTATTAAATATATTTACTAATAAAAATAATATTTAAGTATAAAAGCTTCAAATTTTAATTGATCTAAAGATTCACTAAAGAAATTAAAAAAAAATTAAAAATTCGACCATTAAAAAGGAATGAGAACAAAAACTGGAAAAGCTTTATTGATTGAAAAAGGAGGTAAATTAGAGAAATGAAAAAGAAAAGAATGGTATGAAAAATAAAGTTTGATCTTTTATTATCACGTCTTAAGTGTTACTTTAATGAGTCAATCTGTAAAAACCTGTTCTAAAATAGTATGCAAATCATTAATACCTTAGAACCTTAAAAATAGTGATTAAAAACCCTTATTTCCATAACAACATACAAATTCTTTTGGAAATTACTTGAATATTAACTGTAGAAAATCGTTTAATAAATTTATTAATGGAAAAAAAATATTTTGCAACATGGTTTGCATGATATTTCAGTCTTTTGGAATCGCTATTTTAACGGGGGAGGAAGGCTTTTTTACGAACTTTGGCAAAGTGACTTTTCTGCAGTACACGGTATCAGGGCAGTTACTGGCAATTCCGACTAGCACGTCCAGTGTCCAGTTCACTGGCTTATTTCTGCGCATTGCAATAGAACAGAGCACGGTTCCTGAATTAATTTGTGGTTTGTAAATTGCAAAAGAAGAAAGCGCTCTATTAAACGAATTAGACTGATGGACTGTATTTAATTGTATAAAAAAGATTTAATCAACAATAGTTATTATTTTTAATGAAATTTACTTTGCCTTTTTATTTTGTTCTAAGAAAAAGTTCGAGTTTCATTTTGATATTACTTTTCAATCTGGCAATAATTTTGTCGTTTAAACGCCATAATTTGTGTTTTTAGGCTATTCTTAGAGTTTGTTTTTGTGCATGTTTACAAGAATATGCTGAAATGTTTTGTTGGGATTGACGTTTTGACACCGAAATCAAAGACTGAGAAAAAAGTTAGTGACCAGAATTGATTGTTTAATTCATGCACTATTCTTCTTAACGAGATCTTCTTTTTGAGCAGATGTACTAACAGTGTATAAATGTATACTAGACGTAAGGTGTTCACATATCGATGCTTAATTATGCCGATTCCTACTCTTAAAACCTAATTTATTTGCTCAGGATTGGTATTTATTTTATAATGTCAGCTTTAAATACTGAAATGCATCTTCAGTCAGTTGATTGCAATTCCAAAAAATCAAGCGCCGCTATTTAATGTTCATTGTTGTTAGTAGTAAATCTTTTTTTTATTTTACCTAAACTCTAACAAAATAGGTTGTGTCCTTACAAAAGCAGTCTTTATAGCTAATTGGGGTACATTATTACTTGTTTAATAAAAGGGGAATAATTTTAAAGAAAGTGCTGATAACAGAACATAGATTCAGGTTAGGGACATTGAAAAGTTGTAAATATCTTGTTGTCTTAAAAATTTTAAAAGGAACATTCTATTTCAATTTAAAATGTAAAATAATGAAAATTTCACATTGATTTCATTTTGTGATTCTGATTACTTTGTGTTCTTAATGCATTGCATGGTTTATTAAGTTATTTTATTAAATTTGTTCTTCATGTATGTATTACTTATATATTGAGTGTAGTTGTACAGGGAAATGGAATAAAAATAAACTGAAGATGCTGTGCATAAATAGAGCTCAAAGATAAAACTTGAATTTTCCTGAAGTGCCTATTTACCAATATAAACTTAGCTATTAAACATTAATAATATTGTCAAGAATTTTGTTAATTTTAGTTTGCACTTTAAGATTAGCCAGACTCAAATCTCGTTATTCAGACTATAATAGCAACGTTGTATAAATTTACCCAGCATAAGTTACACAGCAGATCTAGGTTTCATCAGAATTCCATAATCAATCTATCACGTTAAAAATCAGCTAAGTATTTTGAAATTCAAATATTTGAACAATCCAAATTTTATTGTTATCAATTAAACTATTTTAAAAAGTGGTTTGTAATTTTTAACAACATATTTTTGTAATACAACCTTGAAATATTTGACACAATTGTTAACGGAATGATACCCAGGTTTATCAATGTTTTAAGGCGCTATTTAATTTTAGAAATTCGAAATATTTCATTCTGAAAATCTTTTTTTGTTTCAATTTATCAATTAATGTTGGACCTGGTTTACATATTGTAGTTTAAAGCACATCAAGATGTAATCACATTTCCCCCAACTTTTTGGAGCAGCCTCTTTGATTCCGTTATCATGGGTGAAAGTTTTTCATCTAGAAACTGAAATCTGTTCTATTAGAACAAAACAGAAAATTTGATCATAGAGTAAAAAGAGAAATATATAATTATTTTCAGTGAGATATCTAATATACCTAATTCTGGAAAACTATTTAAACTTTCACCCTTGAGCATAGATGAAAGTTTTCTGTCTAGGGATGGAAATTTGATCTAGCAATATTCTTTAGGATGAAATAGGGTAAAGCACACTGGTAGCTAGGTGGAAATAAAGACATTTGTGAATGTAATTTTTTAATCCTTTTCTATCAGGGAAAGTTTTCCAGCCTTCACCCATGTACTTTGCTTAAAAACTAGCAATACCAGTAATTTAAATTTTTTTCCAAAACTGATTTTTTTTAGATGATTTGGCATTAAATTTTGAATAAAATTTGCACAAAATGTTCAAAAATTGAGATGTTGTGTTGTAATGAGCTTTAATTAATCAATACCATTTAACTTTGTCAAATCTAATATGGAGTTTTTGTATTAACTGCTCATGCTATCAATTATTGTTGAATTCAGGAACAAGCTTGCAGTAATAACATAACTCCAACAGCTTTACATTCATTGTTAAATATGTAGGTTTTACTATTGAGTTATTCGTAGTTTTATGTGCATAAACTAAAACTATATATACTAGTAGTTTTCCAGAATTTTGAGTTCAGCTCCGTTTTATCCATCTTTTATTGAAATTAATTTCATTGCAAACACTCAGTAATATTCGGAACAAAAAAGGAATCCCTTTATGATATTAAACTATTATGTTAATAAACGGTTTGAATGCTATTTTAATTTTTCATATAGCCTTAAATTTTCTAGGCAAGGGGCAATTTTACATCATGTTTAATTTAAAAGAATTAAAATTTCTATTTTACAAGTTTAATTGAAAAAAAAAACAAGTTCACCAATGAGTAGTACTAAGAGGAATTTAACTAAATAACACTTAAATTCCTTCCAACTGCAAAACTCTATTGTATACGTAATAAAGCCCTATAAAAAAACAATTAAACCCACCTGGGTTCAGTTAAAAAAAATATTTTCCAAACCCTAGTTTTTAGAGGGGGGATTTTATAAATGGTAAAATTTTTAAAATATCATCCCATTTGGCATAACTTTGGATAGTAAAATACCAGCTATTTCTGATAGTATCTTCTCTCCTGCTAACAATGTTCATTTGAAATAAAATGTGTGAATATTTTTCTTTAGAATGAATTTGTTAAAATTTAATTTCAATCAATAGGTTAAGAAACTTAAAACAAATACTAGGACTCTTCTAGTTTGTTGAGCCACTTTTTTAGAAGAGAAATTAGGGTTTACACTAAAAAATGTATTACTGATTCAAGTTGTTTGTTAGTAATACCTTCAGATGAAAGAACTTACAGTGCCAGGTGGTTTTATTGCATTTTCAAGGGTACAATACAAATTGATTTCAAAAGTACATTTTTTGTTTATTGTATTGTTAAGTTTTTGACCTTCATTTACCTTGGCCTATATTATTTTATGATAATCTGAGGTTTTTAATACATTTCTCTTCAATATATTGTGAAATATTTGCATTATTAAAAGACTTGATTATGCTGGTTTTTTAATGAAATTTTACCCAATTACAAAAAACACTTAGTGCTGTTTTTTTAATGGGTTTTATTAAAAAAAACCACCTGCGTTTTTTTTTCCTTTTGGGGGTGAGGCAGGTTGAAAACTCTGCTAAAAACCCTTAACATTTCCCATGTAACCTAGTTTTGTAATTTCCAGCTGAGTATCCTTCTCCTGAAAGTAACAATAAAATAATAAATTATATTAATAAAGTAATAATAAATTCTTTGGAGAAAAAATCTAAAAAGCACAAAAAAAAAACAAAGCTAATTCTTATTGAGTTTAATTAGTTATGCATTAGTTTATATAGAGTATAATTTTTTTACAAAGTTTAAAATTAAATACAGATTGTGTATGTAAATTCGTATTCTTAATATAAAGTATATCCTGTTTCAAAACTTGTAACTGATTTAATTTGAGCCATTAACATCATGAACTTTTAAGAAGTATCAATTACCGACCTAAAACAAACTATACCGAAATACCTACAAAATTTTGCTTTTTTTATCTACAATACCTACAAAGTTTTTGGAGTCAATCCTGTTTGTTATTTGTTCTATTTGATACATATTCTACATTGTAAATTTTTGAACTAATTTCTGTTTCCATACTTTGATGCAGTGTAAAAATTTATAATTAATGTGTGAAAAAATGTTTTGCATAGGAGTAAGAGAAATAATTGCCCCAAAAGAATTATCTCAACCCTTCACTCATTTATTTTGCTAACATTCCCCCTGTGTTCATTTCAGAGTTTGCTGTGGTTGCCATGGCAACCCAGAGTTTCATGCCAGACATGCAGGCTCTGAACATTCAGCAAAATTCTCCTGTCCCATCTCAGCAACAATCTCCACAAACCAGTCAATCTAATCACACTCAGGTAAATTATTTATGGATTTTGCCTTTTTTCGGTTTTCTCCCTTGTGTCATGTGATGTGGTGGTTTTGAATATAATGTTTGAAATGTCCAATTTTCAGAACATAGTGTTTGGATTGATAATTGATTGGTATTTTAAAATTTAAAAAATTATTGCCGCTTCACTTGAACATCTGTTGTAAAATAAATTATCTTTGATCAAATTTGATCAATATCGCATCTTAAATTAAACATGTTTTAAAAATTGTGGTAAATTTTCTAGCATGATGCATTGTTTGTAATATTTAAAAATATTATTTTATTATGTTGTATTTTTCATAAAATTTTGTTAATTTTTGTTGAATAAATAGGAGATTCTGAATTTTTTAAATCAACTTATCCTATTAAATGAGGGTTTAAATCACAAGAGTTTTTGTAAATTAAAATTTTTACCTAATAATTTTATCTAAAAATTTAATAAATGCCTTTGCACTCACTGTCATTTATATTTTAAGTACAATTATTGTTAACAGTGTAAATATTTTTTAGCATTTATTTTTATAAAAACAAGAAAAATTCAAAGCTACAATTCAATTTTTAAAAAGATTTTTGCTGGCTGATTTCATACATTAATGTCACCTCCAAAGAGGAAAAAAAATATATAAAAATAAAAATTTGGCTAACTGCTGTATTCTGAAAACTATGCCACTTTGAAAAATATCAGGGATGGCATTCAAATTATGACACTGGGTTGTCAACGAGATGCTTCATTGTATTGAGTTGTCAACTTCTTTCAATCTGATACTCTGGTTTCAGAACAGTTTGGATCTAAATGAGAAATTTTCAAGGTTTGTTTGGAATATAACTTAAGGTTGTTAGATAGCCGTAACAGAAAAGGATTTTAAAGTTCAAAACTTTCATAAGTGTTAAGAGCCAGATTTTATAAGATGCAGGCAGAAATGGGATTTTTCTTCCCCCCCCCCCCCAAAAAAAAAAAAAAAAAAAAAAAAATTTTTTTCACCAAGTACACCATTAGTTTTACTAAGCTTTTATACTAAAGTCTACTTTCTCTTTAGTTGTTTACATTGTGTGTATGATTTCTCTTGATTCCTAATTATAAAATTTCCTTTAAAAATATTGCTAAATAAAACATCCACTTTTACCATTTTCCTTACTTTCAGTTGTGCTATGGAACAGGCAAGGTCAGTAGCATTTATTGTTTTCTTTTTCTTGGAAGTGCGGGCATTACTTTCTAGCCTATGAAAAACCCACTGACTTTGTGTGTATTAAGGTTTTTCTCTCTGTAGCAGAACTGATTCCAAGCACCTTTTTTTAACCCCGCTACTGCTCAGGCAATGGCGGGTTTAGTGCATAGAGTCAATATTTGGAGAGAATTGGATCTGTGTGTCTGACTAAACTTTCACATGTTTGTGTTTTCCTCCACAGGCCACCCACAGCCAAACCCAGACCCTCGATGTGCGCACCCAGACTGCTGTGTCTCTGTCTGGCACAGTTACCCAGGGCAGTCAGACTCCCCAAAAAGCTGTGGCCAACATTCAGGGGGTGTCTGTGTCGTCTGCCCTCGCGGCCGCTGCGCAGGTTGTCGTTGCCACCCATTCACCCCCTATCTCCCAGGCCCAGCAACAGGCAGCGGCTGAGGCAGTAGTGCAGGCCTCCCAGCCAGCAGGGGCTTCACAGTTTATTGCTGTGGCAGGTATGTGTCAGTCAACCATGTTATATATTGATCAGTTTAACAGTGTTTTCTGTGTATGACCCTTGAATTTTAAAAAAAATAAGTGCTGTTTAACTCCTTGAGTTTTTTAGCTGACATAATCTTTGCTTCTATACCCTGACACTGTTTAAAATGTAGAAGATTCAGATTATGATAAATTTGATCTAGGCCTTGAAGTAATTAGTTACTGTGCTTTTCTCAGACTTTCAAAATTTTCACTTCATAAAAGTTTTGCAAAACAAGAAATTGGGGTTCTAGTAAAACCCATAATTTTTCTTCCCATACAGCGGAAAGCTTATAATATTAATTAATGTACTTTTCTATTCTGTAATTCTTGAATTTCTACCGTTTTAAATACACTTTATCACTTGTCAATACCTTAGTTTTTGCAGGATTGTAACTAACTCATTTAAAGTATCTGAAGTTAATGGTAGAGAACATTAATTTCTGAACTGCACCTCATTTAATACTATTTTTAAAACTTAGCTAATGGTTTTGTTAATAGGATAATATAGCCCTCACACCAAAAAACATCACCTAACACAATACTTTTTTTAGAGGTTTAAAGAAATTTCATTTAGATCAGAAGTTAAATAATTTGACAAATTATTAATATTAAGTTTTCTTTTTAAAATGTTTTCCTTTGTTAGTTCTTCTGCATTGTTCTTCAATCTTAAAATTGCTTCCAATTTTTTAAAAATTTCTTTCAAGGCTACTTAAATTAACTTAACAAAATTTCTGAATGGCAAGTAAATGCTCTGTGATTTGTAGTTCTTCTCATACTTATTGAAAAATGCACCCAGTTTCAGAGCATGATACTCAAGGAGAAGGCGGTGTTACATTGCAAAGCCAAGTTCATCCCACCTATGTTCAGTACGTTGATAGTGCTGAACCTAATATTTATGCAGGGAACAATGGGCAAATGTAAGGTTAACTATTTTTAACAAGCATCATACTGATTTGTAGAATTTTATACAGATTGTGATATTTCACTTATTTTCAGGACTGGCTATTCTGTTTATAGTGTAACAGATGCTTCAGCCATGTATACACCAGCCACGGCTGGTTACTATACTGGTGGGAATGGTACTCCTGTAACGTATTCTCAAGTATGCAATTGGTTTTTTACATATTTGTGTCTTATTTCCTATCTCATCACATATTTATATTGTCCTGTTATTGCTTTGCATTTATTTGTTTGGTATATTTTTAGCTAATGGATGAGAGTGGTTATAAAGTTCAAGGTCAAGTCATTGAAGCAGATGCACACCACAATTTAGCACCTGTTTCTGCTGCTGTCACTCTGACTAACAGAATATCCCCTGTTTCTGTAAGTAATTTTTCAGTTTCAGTACTTAAATTTGTTATTGATGGTTGCTTGGAAACATCGATTCATTCTGTGATTCATAGTGCATTAATATTAACTCCCCTTTACTGTTATTTTTTTTTTTTAAATAACTGAAATATTTTTGGTACTTTAGGGTTAACCAGGTGCAAATTTCTCCAATGGCATCGTTTTATTAATTAGACATAAAAATTTATCAAAAATTAAAAGAAACACTGCCAGTTGATAATTTATGGTGTTATAATAATATTAATGTAACTGAATGTTGCTATTCTAGGAGGATCCAAGAAAAGTGGGAGACATTATATCAAATTTCACCAATGATCAATGTGTCATACAGACATTGCAGAGCCCGCATGATACCACCCAACTCCAGATTACAACCCAACAAACCCAGTCTCAATCCCAACCAGCACATCATTCCCAACATCAGAATGTCAGGGACATGGACATAATTCATGTAAGTGTTTGCAGTGCTTTGAACTTTTTCTGTATTGGTTTATTGTGAAGTTATCATTTAAAAGAGCAAATATTTAACTTTAATTGAGTAATATTGTTGACTCTATTCCATAATGAATGGTATTTATATGGTTGTTCCAGTAGATCAGGGATGGCCAACCAACTGGACACATGCCACAGTGTCCTAAATAGTGGTACTCTTTTTAAAAAGATTGGCCACCCTTATAGTAGATAATGTCCTGACATAAAAAAACAACCATGCTATTGTGTGATCATGTTAAAGTGAAAGATGTGTATTATGTTTAATTTCTGTTTACTTAAATTTTGTGATTTAATTTAAGTGTGTTTTTATGTTTCTGTGATTTTAGTTTAACCTTAAAATTTTGCTTCAGGTTCAATGGTTAATTGACAACTATGAAACAGCTGAAGGAGTTAGCCTTCCTCGTAGTACATTATACAATCATTACCTTAGACATTGTAATGAACACAAATTGGATCCTGTAAATGCTGCATCATTTGGTAAACTGATTCGCTCTGTTTTTCTTGGTTTGCGTACCAGGAGACTGGGTACAAGGTAATTTGAAAAATTTTGGAAAAATATTCCTTAATTCTTTATACTTTTAACTGTGAAACTTTTCTTTATTGAAATATTTGTATAAATTCCTACCCAAATGCTTAACAAACATTTGCATTGGATTTTTCCTTAACATTTTATGCCTATTTTTCTTACCATTCTTCAATTTTTTAACAGGGGGAATTCAAAGTACCATTATTATGGTATAAGAGTAAAACCAAATTCTCCTTTGAATCAGATATCTGAGGATAGTTCTGGCTTAAGACAGCAAACTCTCAACCAAATAAAGAAGTGAGTATTTTTATTCTATTAATGGAGTTTAAAAAATAATAATTGAAATGATAGTTAAATTAGCATTTAGTGAAATGACTTAAAATAAAATTCTTAATGTGAACACCAACACTGAGTTTACCTTGAATTCTTTTTATGTGTGGTTGGTGTGCATAATTTTTTAGTGCTATATACAAAAAGATGTTAATATAATTTGATAATATAAAATGGTAAAGGAGTTCCTGTTATCTTATCACACCTATCAGTTGTCAAAATTAAACTAAAACTCTTGAGAGCATAATAGAAACTAGGCATTTTCAAAGGATTTCATATCTTTCAGAAATCAGAACTATTATTACTTTTGGAAAATCACTTTAAAGATAGTGTATTTACTTGAAACTTAATTTCTATACTCAACAGCAATGTTTCCTGAACCCAGTAAGTCACTACGTGGAAGGAGTAAATGGGTAAACACAAAGCCTGTTGGGTTGCTAGGAGGAGTTTCGATATGCAAATCGTGATAAAAAGACATAATATATACATGGGTTTAACAAAATAATCATATTTTTAAATTGACGTTCCTCAATTCACTCAAAATTCAGACACCGCGATGGAAACTACTTTGTTAGTGACGTTAAAGGGTCAACTAAGGTTGCTGTCTAGTATAGAAATACAAGTGCTGGAACTGTAACGTTATGTAGGGGATATTCTAAAGTAGGGAAATTGTAGGGGTGTTCCAGTTCCAGCAGATACCAAAATACTTTCCAGTGAGTTTTGCTTCCATTCAAGCTTGGCTTTACTAATACATTGTTCTTTACAGTCGTTTTAAGTCAAATTTGCCCGCAAAGTCTGAAAGCAATGATGGCAGTAGTACTTCGAGCACAGGAGGGGTTGCTAGTCAAACGGAAAGTGTCCCCACCCAACCCGCTCCTGTTCCCCAGCACCAGCATCAGCAGTACCTCGGAGATGCATCCACTGCCATCCCCAACTTCATTGAAATCGACACCTGCAACTTTCCTTTGCCAGAAGGAATCACTTTGGAGCATCTGGAGACTTTCAAAATGTTGTATAGGGAGCACTGCGAGGTACGATTGGGTTTGCAGTCTAGTCATGAATGTTTTTATGGTTTGGGCTTTTCATTAGCTTAAAAATATAATTTCCTTGCAGGCTTTTTTAGATGCTGTTGTTAACCTCCAGTTTGCCATGATTGAAACACTGTGGCAAACGTTCTGGCGGACATATAATAACAGCATTTCAAGGAGGTATTTTCTCAATGCTTGTTTAGCTTCTGTTTTAAAATTATAGCCATTTAAAGTCTGTAATAAGTCTGTAAAAGTGTAAATCTTGCTATTGGACTTTATTTGAAATGTTTCACAAATCACATAGAAAATTAGAATTTATTAGAATAATTTAGAATTTATTTTGCTTTATGGTATTAATCTTATTAAACATTAAAATCTATCTGTCACCTGAACGGGACAAAAGTCCCCTTGGTGATGAATATGTTACTTTGTCACTTAAAAAAAATATGGAAAAAGGGGGTACTTACATATTATATACTTATATTTAATTTTTCAAAAATATTTTATTAGTTCCTCAGTTTCATTATACATATTAACTGGCATATTTTTATTACTTGAGTCATTGTGATTGTTTGGATGAGTGTCTATTCATGCCACTCAAACCTTCTTTAATGTATTTCCATTGCTCACCTTTTTTTCTTTTTCAGAGAGCAAGAAAAACTTCTAAGTAAAACCAAGTTTTATCAATTATGCAAACACGAACCTGTACTTCACTTCATGCGCAAATCTGATTATCAGTTCTATCAAAATTTAGTAGATGTACTAATTCCTGATGTTTTACGCCCTATTCCTAGTAAGTGTAATATCCTATATATTTTAAAAAGTAGGTAAAGTTATAATTTAACAATTAAAGTCATATGTTTCATTCACTGTTAATGTATGAATTTGCTAAGTTTCTAATGCCTGTTGTATTTATGTGCATAAATTTTTTCTTTTTAATTCGTTAATTAGGTTTCAAAAATCAGTGTATTTTGTCTTATAATAATCAAAGTTTATTTAAAACTTATATTTATTATTTTAATAATGATCAGAATGATAGGATGTTTTAAAAATAATTTTTCATCTTAATAAAACTTTTATCCGCTTAATAAGAAATTAAAGCTTATAAAATGAATGGTATGTATTGTTATTTTATGTATATTACTCTTTTTGTATTCTTTTTAATATTATTAATTTTTGTTGCATAGGTTCATTAACCCAAGCGATTCGAAACTTTGCAAAATGTTTAGAAACATGGCTTTCTACTGCCATGACTGGTTGTCCAGAAGAAGTTATTAAAGTCAAAGTAGGTTTATGTAGATTTTGATAGACTGCATTAAAAACAAGTTTTCTTTTCAAGCACTATAAAAACACCATAATTTTGGGTATTATATCTAAAAAAACTCCAACTTTTCCTACTTTTAAATTTTTAAGTTTCACCTCTAAATCATTTTCTCCCTTTAATTGCTTGGATTGGGAACTTGTTAAAACATTTACTATTAGATAGAATCAGTGACTGTTTATTTGCTCCCTACCTTTTTTGGTACAG
The DNA here is from genome assembly GCA_963680715.1 of Tetragnatha montana. Taxonomy (NCBI): domain Eukaryota; kingdom Metazoa; phylum Arthropoda; class Arachnida; order Araneae; family Tetragnathidae; genus Tetragnatha; species Tetragnatha montana. The sequence continues at coordinate 37,130,430 of OY796685.1, forward strand.
TTTCATGGCTCAAAGAAAACATTTTTAGTCATTTATTATTATAGGGGTGATTCGTTTGCAGTTTTCAGCTTTATATTTTAGAACTTTATTATCTTTCTCCTTCTTTAATTACATAGCTTTAAAATTGGAGAAATGTTGTATTCATAAAATACCTTATCAACTCAAAATTCTTTAAACATTTAAGAGGAAAGGTGATAAATATTTTTTGAAGTTACATGCAATCAGTTTTTAGCATAAATAAATATGCACCTTTTCTATATTGACTGTTTAAATATTTTTTGCATGTCTTCCTTTGTTTCTTTTTATGGGTCATTTTTCGGTTTCCTCTTGTTTTGCCCATTGGCCAATCTCATCTTTGTCATTTACTGGTACTATTTCTTACATTTACTTCTGCTTGATTGTGTCAAATTTACGAAAATACATCAATTTCATATTTAAACATTGGATCTCTTTCCTGTTCAAAAGTTATTGGAACAAAATGATAGTAGTTTTACTTAAAAAATGAAATTCACCAATTAAAGCTATTAAAGGAGGTGCACCTCTCTGACTTACCCATAGTATGCAATGAGTTAGTCAGTGGCTCTTTGCTACTGAACATCCTTCTAAAAATTTGTTTTGTATTTGAGTTGAGGAAATTGCATTCTTACAGGTGAGTGCAGTAAGTGCCTTTGCCCAGACTCTGAGACGATACACATCTCTGAACCATCTTGCCCAAGCTGCCAGAGCCGTCCTTCAAAACTCATCTCAGATAAATCAAATGATGGCAGATTTAAACAGAGTTGATTTTCATAATGTACAGGTAACCCAACGGCTTTTATGTCACTATCGGATGAAAAACAGGAATTACTAGAGACTCGGTTTTAACTTTTGTACACAGTTTATTAAAAGTTGCTGACTGATGACAGAATATGGAAATCAGGGATATGTGGAAGAAATTTTGTGAAATTTTCTAAAACTGGGGAAATTTTTGCTAAATAAAAGCACTTTGTGCCTAGCATGCATGCAATCATTGATTTCAAATAATCATATACGGACCTGGAAAAAGTGCCCGAACCTACGAATCTGGTTCGGGGGAAGCCTCTGTCAGCTCCATAGGAGTAATACATTAGGTTCTTGTAAATTTTATTAGGTTCGGGGGAAGGTTACAACTTTTTCCAGGTCCGATCATATATCTCTCGTTTCAATTTGTGAATGACAAACAGCCTGATAAATTAAAGCTAAAATTTCATAAAAATACTTTGTTTTCACTACAGGTGGTTTCAATAATATATATTAAAATCACAGTGATTCTGAGTTGAAGGAAATACAGAAAACTAATATAATTAGTAATTAATTCAGGGAAATGTGCAAATTTAGTTAGGGAAATTTTCTATGTTTATGTAGTCACCCTGTTATACATGTGATAAACTTACATTATTTATGTGTTAGGAGCAAGCCTCTTGGGTTTGTCAATGTGATGAAAGCACTGTGCAGCGGTTAGAACAAGACTTCAAACTGACCTTGCAGCAGCAAAATTCCTTAGAGCAGTGGGCCCAGTGGCTGGAGGGAGTTGTAGATTTGGTTCTGCAGCCATATGAAGGGAAACCTGACTTTCCTAAAGCAGCACGCCAGTTTCTTTTGAAGTGGTCATTTTACAGGTAGGTGTTTCAGCCATTCAAATTGAATGGTTTGTCTCAAGTGAGTTAAAAACTAATTTGGAAAACAAATTTAATGGGTATTTTGGTTTCCTGTATTTCATATCACAAAAATCAGGCATGATATTTAAATTAAGAACTGTCTCTTATTTTGAAGTGGTACTTAGTATTTGTACAAAATTTTCATTTTGAAGTAAAGTTCTTTTATCATTTTCAAAAATGAAATAATGATTGTTTCTTGTGATTGAAAATTTATATTATTTCTATTAATCTGTCTATATTTTAAATAATACTTATAATTATTATTTAAATGATGATTCTTTTTTCAAAAAGATTCTTGATTTCATAAAGGTAGTTTTAAGAATTATTCATTAAATTTGAAAATTTTGATTAAGAAGTGTAAAATAACATTTTCTTAACAGCTCCATGGTAATCAGAGACTTAACACTGCGGAGTGCTGCAAGCTTTGGTTCTTTTCACTTAATCCGCCTTCTTTATGATGAATACATGTTTTACCTAATAGAACATAGAGTGGCTAAAGCTATCAATGAAACACCTATTGCTGTTATGGGAGAGGTAATATTTGATTGTTTGGATTTATAAACTCCCTCATGGAAAATTTTCTGATTGTTATTCTGTTTATATTGGTGTCATTCTATGAGGTATTTTAAAATTAAGTGTATGAAAATGAAAAATTGATGCCTTCAAAGGCTGATCATTAAAGGAGGCATATAGGTTAACTGTCTCGTTAAACATGGCCAAGTTGTTTTGGACACCAAATACTAGAAGCATCACCAAAACTTTCAAATTAAGGGGCCATCCATACATGATGTCCCACTTCTTTTCAACATTTTTGACCCCCTCCCTCCACCTATGTCACAAAGTGTCACACTTTACCATACCCCCTCTCCCCTTTGTCACTGTCACACTCTACTACCATTAATAAGTTTATAATAAAGTTGATAAGAATCTGGGACCAATGTTTTTATTCAAGTTTAAGTGCACCCAACCTTATAATTTCAAATTGAACTCTTATTTTGTTTGTATGAATTGTATAATAAAGTCATTTAAATTACATTTTCCAGAAAAAAAAAATTGTTATTTAGTTTGTGGATTTTTGATGTGTGATGTCACAATTCTTAAACCTCCCTCTCCCCTTTGTCACAAAGTGTCACACATTAATGGATCTTCTCTCTCCCCTCCAAGCATGGCATTATTTATGGACGGTCCCTAACCAATAAAAATGTATAGTTATATCAATGATACCCATACAAATTTGGTGATATTTCAGTATATGGCTTCCAAAACAACTTGGTGATATTGAACGGGACAGTTAAAGGAATTGTACCGTGATTTGTACCCAACCCAATTTACTGTGCCAATCGATAACATTTTCAATTCCGTTTCCAGTTCATCGGCTTGGGAGCGAAAGTAAACTCCATAAACCACGATTTTGGTTTGGGCGCGGCGGTCAAGGGACTGTCTGTGTCCCTCGATGCCAGCAAGGGCATCATGGAAAATGGAGCCCTCTCCGAGTCCAATTGCAGCATGTCTCAGGACGTGTACAGCAGCAATGCAGCCATGACCAACGGACTGAAGGAGGCGGCCGCTCTCCAAGCCAGCCTCATTGGTCAACCTCAAGTGCGATTCATCAGCTCTGTGGTCGAGACAGGGAACGGGGAGAATATATCACACATCACCAAGAAGCTGAAGTCAGCGTGACGCCCTTGCCATCATCTGGTCATTTCCGTTCATTCCCGAGGAAAGGCGGCGAGTGCACGCCTGTTGTTTGTGTAGGTATCCATTTCCCCTGTCTGCAAAACATGAGCTATGCATTTATTGCGAAATGTGCGTGGCGGGCTGCCTGGATTTAAAAGAAGAACGGGTGTCGCATCGTGTACCTTCCAGTCTGCCACCTGAGCATTTCGTTTTTACTACGACGGTACTTAAAAGAAGAAAACAAAACCAAAGATACTCATTTCAGAGTTCGGGTACGTCATTAGTTTGGGAGTTTCCGATATTATCTACTTTGCCGTATTGAATCTATTTCTCAAATTTCTGGTTATTTCGTGTTAAGCTCCTATTGAATTTATGCTGACCATTTGTGCATGCTGGCAAATCTTGATTGATTTTAATGTAAAAAAAAATTGCTGACGTATCAAATGTACAGTGAAAATGATAGTTAGCTAGCTGAAATTACTTATATTTTTCATACTCAGCTATTATCATTCTGAATGAAACCTGTGATTATCAAATAATGTTATATGGGTCACTATTTATTTTCAAAGTCATCTGTTGGTTTTTCTTTTTGTTTAAGCTTGTAGTATAATATGCGTTCTTCAAAGACTATTTATTGATTACCTTGTACAAAGTGTTTCTGTATAATGTTTTATTGAAAAACATTTTAAAATTATTTTGATGATATTTTAGATCAATATTTGTTATTAAGATATTTTTTAAATGTTTATTACCCTTGATTTTGAAGTCTTACTAGTAAACCCAAAGAAAAACTTTTCTTTCAAAAATTCTTTGACTTAAATCATTTTGGAAATTAACTTATCTTAATCGATAAGGACTATTTGAAGTAAATGCTTTAATCTCAAGAGATTATTTTCTTTTTCCCACCTTAGTTTCACTTTTCAAATAACTTCAGACTAGAACACACAGGAAAGCAAGGGCTTCTATTATATTACTACTTACATACACAATTATTCATTTTGATACAGCCTCAGTTGCTTTTTAGAATATGGAGTGTCATACTGTAGGGTCTTAAAACTAAAACTTAAAATCAATATGTGATATCAAAGGGATGCGTTTGGTGTAAATTCTGAACAATTTTTACAAATGCAAATTTTGCCTTTTATCTATTCTTTAGTTTGTCTCCTCTATTGTGTTGTGTGTCATATAATCCCTGCCTAATTTTTTAGCAATATATTTTTAATTAACCCCCCTTTAAATAACAGATTTCAACTACAAGTTATTTATAAATTAAAGTTTTTCATTTAGTGTTTAAAAAAGTAAGCTTCACTAAAAATACTCATGTGAAGTTGTTGAAAGATTAATATTTCCCTATTAAGATTGATTCTTTTGAGAACAATAAGAAACTCGTTTCCTGAGTTTTTAGACCTTTATCATTTAGTGATACCAATTGAACTTTTATTTAAAAAAATAGAGCAAATGAGGAAATTTTCAGTATTTGTATTTGTTACGTTTTCTTATATTATTCTTTTAAGTTCTGATGACTTTTTTTTTTCATTTTAAAATTATTTGGTTAAATGCAGTTTCAAACAAATCTGCTGTGTAATATTAATGTATGTATCGGATAAAATATTCAACTAATTTCCATCTGCGCAACAGTATCAGTGACTTAAAAAGACCTTACAGTCTATTTGACACATGCATACATAATTTTCAGAATGCACCCATTTAAGTATTGTTTTGTTATTTTTAAGCAAGTAAAATTGATTTCTCCATATATTGGTATTGTGGACTATAACAAATAGTAGATTTTTTAATTTTATTTTGTTTTTGTACAGTCAAATTTTTATTCCTACCTTTATTTCTCATTGAGAAACCAAACTAAGCTAATCTAAGTCATTGTTTTTTCATTACTTGTATACATATCATGTGAAAGTGCCATTTTCATTAAGCAAAGCATTGTTTTTATTACAAAAGCCCTTAAGTGGAAAAGATGAGATGCTAACAGGAAACACCTGGTAGAAAGGAAGAGTCAGCATCGATTATGTGCTGTTTTTATTATTTTTATTCAAAATATACTAGTGCATACAAGTTATATTGTATGTTTAAATTATTTATACGACATCAACAAACAGAATGTCAAACAAATTTTCTCGTCATATTTGCTGTTTTTAATGTCATTGTGGTTGTGTAGTATTCGTTAAAAACCCATGAAAAATGAATTTGTTGTCAGTAACTTTGATACCCTGCAAAAGTTTTGTGTTTTAGTCATTATATACTATAAAGTCTGTATAAAGTCATATATACACACAAACTGATGCAACTTTATATGATATCATGTGCTTTTCCCGTGTAATATTTTGTTTTAAAATACATTTGTGATAAATGTATATAGGATATACTCATGATATTAAAACAAATAGGTGTTGTTGATATGCCTTTGCAAGTACAGTACAATAACTTCAGCAGTTTTCAAAGTGAATGTTTACTGCTATTATTTTATCACTTCTTTTCTGATGTTGTGAAGTTCTGACTTAGTTGTTTAAAATGTAAAGTGTAAGCCAAAAAGTAATTTTAAGCCAAAGAGATGAGTTGCACCTGTTTTTTTTTTTCCAAATTGCTATGGATTATGCAACTTACTTTACTTAAAGAACAAACTGTTTTAATTGGTCTCCAAGCATAAAATTCTAACTTATTTAGTTTGCATTAGGTCTACTCTTTGGTTATAAAGAGTAAATGCTGTTTTGATTAAATGCAAATAAATTTGTTTTTGGTTTTAATTGTTCAAACTTAAAAATTTAGCAAAAAGAAAATTTAAACTAGTTTATAATTTCAATAGCTCTGAAAGGTTTTAATTATTTTTATCGTAAAAGGTTTTATTTCTCTAAAAAAGAAAAAAGTTTAATTTTATGAGTTCATTAGTGTTTTAGAAAACATCCCAGGCAAACTTTGTAGAATATGTTTTTAAAAGTTTTTAATTCGTTTTGTTCAAGAGCTTTTTTAATTTTTGACATAATTCTTCTGAGCACTCTTTGTGGTAAATATTGGTACGTTTTAGAAAAATCTTTTATTTTTTAAAGTTAATGCTTCTTATTAAATTAATTCCGAAATTTTTTCTTTAAAAAATATACATGCATATAGTACAAAGGTCCTCGAACTTAACTTAGATCTTGGACAGAAATATTTAATAAAAGTAGTATCAATTTTTTTTTAAACCACCAGACTGATTTCAATTAGAACTATTTTTACATTAATTGCTAACATTAATTTGCCAGCTTTACTAACTTATAAATTAACAGTTTGCAAAGGTTGTTGGGTTGCTGCTATTGTAAAAATAAAAACTGCTTTTCAGTTGATAAGTTGCTTTAATGACACAAGAACAGAAAAGGATTAAATAACTAGATTTGAAGTTTTACTTTGCTTATTAACATTCTCTAATTATTAGATTCTAGAACTTTTCTGAAATTTCTTTCGGAGATGCAATGTAATACAGATAATTAAATTATTTATTTGATTATTTAGAAATATGCTGTTCAGATAGTTTAAATTTCTTAAGCTACAGTCTGCTTCTGCAATTGGGTTTTTAAAAATTCTAAACATCCCTGATTTTGTCAATTTTTTTTTTAAAGAAAAAGGATGCGTTTGCTGAGAAGCATAATTTATGGCAAATTTTTTCTCAGAGTTGATTTGTTCTGTGTAATTATTTGTGATCTCAAAATAGTTAAAAAAAATTGTAACTATTTTTCACAATAAAAACACTTTTCTTCAAAATTAATTTTTGTGATTACATGATGGTTTCATGAAGGTACCTTGGGTATTAACTATATAGATTTCTTTCAATCTGCTTCCTTATGTTTCCAAAACTTGTGATGTCCAAAAAAGTATTTTTCCTAAGAAAGGCCCAAAGATTTATTTTCACTCTAGTCTGACACACACCTTTATTAAAGAGGCTTTGTACAGTTCCTTTCAATTAATTGTGTGCATATTTTTTCTATGTGAATAGTCCTATTAAAGTAGAGTAACTTATGTTTGTAAATATGTGTACTCATACTTAGTGCATTATGTGTTTATGGCCAAAGATTACAAGAATTTTTCATTTTATATTTATACTAGGCATAAGCCATTGTAATTGTTTATATAATTATTTTGTAGTGGTGTTATAAACATTTTTTTCTTTATACTTTATGTAAAGTGCCATTGTTTGATTTGAGGAAAATAATGAATGTTAGTGAATGTGCTCTAGAAGTGGCAAGTTCACTCATGAGTGTAGTTAATGTCACTGTTGTTCAATAAGGTACTAATTTTATGCTTTGAGTCTAGATAGTTATTTCAGGTTCAGTATTGATTTTTCTTATTTTAGTAGGATTGAAAGACCTATTTAAGCTAGCTAAATTGGAAGTATGATTCCAATAGAGTTTGAGTTGGGAGTTATTTCAGGAATAATTTCTAGTCTGATTATTCTAATGTATTTTACACTGTTGTTTGTATTCGATTAAGATATTGTTTTCTATTTCAACTTAGGGTTTTTTTCTCGGTTTGTTAAAAATAAATCTTATGACTTATTCCTAAATATTTGCAAACAACAAGAAATATTTTTTTTTAAGTTTATTAAATTTTATCCTACATTCCATTTTTAGTATTATTATATTTATCTTGAACTTACTGTTATCATTCCATTTATTTATGTTAATTTTTTTTTGGGGGGGGGAGGGAATTGTTTAAAATAGCAGCTTTTGTCTTACATACAGGGTTAAAGTCATTTTATTTTCAAGTTGGGTTTAACAGTGACAAAACTGAGGTAATAAATGATCTCAAATTTTATTGTAGTTAGCAATTTTTGAGACTTAACGTGAGAAAGTGTACTTAAAAATGAAAATATGGGCATCGCTTGCCATGATATTGTAAAAGTTGTACTTAATGCACTCAATATTTTATTGTATAGTTAACAAAAATTTGGGTCTAAAATAACATAATTGCTTGATGAAGTGTAACTAAATTTTCTATATCTTATTGAATGAATTGTATTTGTAGTCATGGATTATGAAGTAGCAGCTTTTGCTTTGTATTACTGGTCATTTTGTGATACTACTTAAGTCTTATTTTTTACTTATGTTGTGGTTTTTTTATAAATTTATGCTTGCAATATATTTTAGTTGTGTAGAAAGGCTGAATGATGGTTCTTTTGACACGGGCTGTGTGATTTTTAATTAAAATGTTATAATTTTATTCTTGATTGTAGCAACAAACTTACTTAAGATAGTAACATAACGCACAAGTCATTATAAACATTAAATTGGTCTCAAAGCATTTTTCTTTGGTAATGACTGCATCTTTAGTATATATTTTTTTTGTTCTAAGAATGTGTACTTCACACACAACGAACAAACAGTTTTCTGAAGTTTTCATTTATGCCTTTTTGTAAGTTTGACTGCACATGTTGAGTTTATTTTTAAGGAAATACATACACTCAACTGAACAAATTATCGTACTGAGTTATTAGGTTTTGTCTTTTTTTTTTCAGCTTGAGTATCTCAAATCTTGGGTATGAAGATTTTAACCAATAGGCTTTTTTACTTAGATTCTTTAAAGCAGCTAGTTATTAAAATATTCTTTTACCCGAAAGATCATCATGAAAGTTTTAGAATTTTCAGTCAGTGAATTCTAGTTAAAAATCATTAGTTTTTATATATCATACAAACATATCTGCTTTTGGTCATTAGAACCTAAAAGGTAATTTTGAACAATTCTTTAAAATTCACTTCATAGTTTCTTTTATATGGTGCTTATAAAAGTAAATTCAGTAGTAAAAATCTGCTTGTAATATAAGCCATCATTTGATTATTATTTTACCAAATAATTTTGTATAAGCTTGTAACATTCTATTTGATAAACATTAATCTTTAACTAATATAGAAAAATATTGTACTACTTAGTTCAAATTTAGGAAATGAACATCACACATATCAAATTCCACCATTGTTAATGTTGACTGATAAATAAAAAATTGTATGGTATTTATCTTAGAAATTAAGTGCTTGGTTTTTCCGCATGATGACAGCTTGTGAGTACTTATCTTATAGAAGGCATCTTAATGTATAAGATGGCAATGAACTGAACATAAATCAGGAGATGGAAAGAGTATTTTTGCTATTCAAAAGCTGGAAAGGGAATGACGTCAAAATGACCTGATGTCAAAATTTTAAGGTTACAGCAACGGACCAATTATTACATGAATTTGCTTTATTGAATGCACGAGCTTTTAGTTTAGAATTCTTTCATTCCACTAAAAATGTTCCATCTTTACACTTTCAAATTTTTCAATGATGCCACTTCAGAAAACTATATTTTCAAGTGAGCAAAAAACCAATTGTATTTTAATACATAAATAAATACATAGCTTGCAGTGTATTGTAATAAAACTATAGTTTAATATCACTTTGAATATATAACGAATGTTTTTTGTACATTTCACACTTATGCTCATGAAATTTTTACTTTATCTGTTATCCAAATTCTGTTTTTTTATTGCTGTGCAATATGTAGCTGATGAATGTAAACATGCATTAAAACTGTGGTGTTTAAGCATTTGTCTTTTATTGTCTTGAACTTTCTGATAAAATATTTGAAAATTTCAGTGGTAGAAGTCATGGACTCCTTATCCTTAAATTAAATAATTTAAGGACAGAAACTTATTATCTCTTTGAACTTTCTATTCCCCTTTGATCTTAATTAATTTATATTAACAAAAGTAGTCTCTAGATAAATTAATTATGATAAAGAAAATGGAGAGAGATGAGAGTAATATTAAGAATAAGAGGGATGAAAATTAGATAAAGGATGACCAGGATGAGATGGGCAAAGGGATAGAGAATATTAAAAAAAGATGAAGATGAGATAAATAAAGAGAAGAGCACTGGATTAGATTGTGGGTACATAAATTTTTGGGTCTGTGTGCTTGATCTCTAAGATCCGCTTATAAACCTTCGTCAAGTAAGACAGACACAACAGAATATTTTTACTAACACAAAGACAGAGAAGATCATAAGGATGTGTAGGGTGAGAAGGTTGAAGATGAAGACAATGAGAAATTCAGAGGAATGAAATAAAGAAGAACACCAAGTTTTCTTATGAAATGAAGTGTAAAACTACTCCAGTAAACATAGCTACTTTGTCTGCGTAAGTAGACTAAACATTATTATAAATATGCACTGCAGGATGTTTCAAAAAGTTCGCCGGAACACAGCAAAATTTCTTCTGTGAGGTATGTAAAAAAGCCAGTAGAACTATTCATCTACAAACCATATTTTTTGAGAAAATAAAATTCTGGAGTAGGCTAAAAAGCAAATAAGATCATAGTTATTTGTTATGTTTGCAGAGACTTAAATTGTTAAAAATATACACCTACAAAATGTGGATTGTAGAGGATCTTTGGTATTTTTTATCTACTCCATGCAAGGAATCTGGTTTAACATTTTTATGTAATTTAAAAGGCTTATATGATATTTTAATTAATATATTCAAAATACTCTCTTGAAAGTTATGTTACCTTGAAATAGTAATAACCTTTTTTAATGTATAAATTATCTTAGCAACATATTAAATATTTTGAAGTTCATTTCAGCTTATAATCGAACTTGGACCATATAGTAAGTTGCTGAAAGTATTGGCTTGACTGTTTAAAAATTATGTACTGTACACAACATGTTTCTTGGCATTTTTTTAATCCATCTCGTTCGTCAGCTAAAGTAAGCAAATTGCCACCCCCTCTTTTAATGATGTAAATGTAAGCAAACAGGGCCCCGTTTTAGTACCAAACATTCATTCATCATACTTATCTTATATGATCAACTTTCTATTTTTTATTCAACTTTTTATTTAAATAAAGATTTGACTAACAAATTGTTGAAGCCCAATCAGGTATTAAGGTCGTGCACCTAAAGGGTTACAAATAAAGAGGGAAAACTTAATTTATAGTAAAAAAATTTTTTTTTTGTCCTTCTCATCTAGACTTCTATAGCAAACCTACAAGTTCGTTTTTCTTGTTAAGATTGTCCTTTTTCCCTCTCAAAATGTAAAGCTATGCTAAGGGAGTTTGGGAATATTCTCAGTTATCTTTTTCAAAACTATTTTTTGAGTTTGCCTTTCGTATCCAGAGGAGCTCAAATGTCTGCTTCTCTTAGGTCCATATTATTGATACCATAAATGTTTATATAAAAATATCCTTCAGAGAAAAGATGCACATCCCACCAAATTCTTTAAACATGTTAAAATAAATCAATCTGTATAAGTTGAGTAATAAAACCTAAAACATCTTTTTCAAATTAAACCAAATCTTGATTGTTTCATACAGTATTTAACACAAAATAATTTAAACTTATTGACTCATCTGAAAGTTTTGCATTTACTTTTATAATGATTGTTTCTAATTAAAGTATTCCAGTTTGGAAGCTGTTCCCAAGACATTATCATTATCTCTATTTTTTTAATACTCTGCCCCCTATACAAAGGAGATAAATTTTAGTTTCAAGAGAATTGAATGACAATTCTTCAGGACTGTTGAATGAAAGTATAAATAAAAGGTGTTTTCGTAAGAATTATATGGTTGGAAACTTTTAAAAGAGTAAGAATTTAAGTAAAATCAAAATGAGTTAAAAAGAAGCCTCAAGGGCTTTTAAGGAAATAATGAAATTTGCATGGAAACTTTGAGGATTTAAACTTAAACTACATTTATTTAATATTTCAACAACTTCTTCAAAACACAGAAAGATTCCTTGCGTGGAGTACACAAAAATCCCCAAAGAACAATACCTCTGCAACAACTTTTATTTTTCCAAAAAAAACTTATTGAAGGTTAAAAAATTCATTCTACAGTGTACATATAAAGAATATTTTTAACATCTTACTGTGCAAACATATCCAAAAACCATGTTCACATTTTCCATAAACTTTTTTGTGTAAACTGGATTTGACATCACACCTTTTTCTGTTGTGATTTTCTCGAAAACTATGGGCCGTAGAGGTACAGTTGTTGGGTATATTTTAGTACTACACGCAAAGAATCTGGTTGTTAGCAGTTTGGGCAGACTCAAACTTATATTGAGGAAAACCTGTTAAAAAATTCAGTGTTTTTGAATTTGCAGCACTATTAGTGAAGAATAGAGGAGGGGGATATTTTACAGAAATCCCTTTTGCATCTGATAAAAATGATGTCATATTTGAACACAGCCTACTGAAAAAAATCAGTCATACACTGGGAACACTATTTTTAAACTTACATTTTTCAGCCTAGTGCTCTGTTATGAAGAACTGGTAAGTGTTTTGTCATATATTTGTAGGTAAATTTGTTTTTTACAACTTCCTCTGTTCATGATTAAAATCATGGAGTCCTGGTGTCCCATTGTTTGTATGGAGTTAGACTAAATTTAGTACTAAAAATTTAAGTGCACTTTGAATAACTTTTTTTGGAAAATGAAACCAGGTAAGAAGTTAAGGAACTATCTTACTAGGGTACTTGTAAATAAATTTTGAGCGATAAAGTTCAGCTTTTTAAATAGTAAAGTAAAAGACTAGTCTAAAATTCAGTCTTTTCTTAAAAAATTCATTATATTTTCAAAAAAATTTTATACAGAAAACTAGAATTCCCTATAGCAGGTCTGGCACAACATATGTGACCTGCCAATTTTTTTTTACAGCATGATCAGTATTAAATTATTCTATAAACTTAAGTAATTGAGAAAATTTACTAAAAAAATATTTTTAAAATAAAGTTTTAATGATTTGTAAAAGCATTTCCCTTAAAAAACGTCGAACTGTTTCATTAATCATTTACAAATGCAAATAATTAAGGCAGCTTGAAAAACTGTAGCAGTTTGATTTTATTTATGCATAATGATTTAAGAATGTTATTGCTGTTAAAATTAGTTATTATTTATGGAACATTGTGTAACAAGTTAACTATCAAGATTATTTAAGGCTTTAAAATTGCTGAATGAGTCATAAAAACATCTGAAAATATTTTCAACTGTCAATAACTATAGGATTATCATTAAGTTTCTTGTATTAGTTTTCATACAACAAATAAAATACACAGGAAGTCTCAAATGAAAACAACTTAAACAATTAAGGATAAACAAAAATGAAAGAAGTTTATCTGGAAGACTAAATCATATACAATAGGGCATATACTTTCTTATCACACAACTGTGTCCATTCATATCAATGCCAACAATATGTACACACAAAATGACACACTAATTACATTTCATACAAATCTAACATCTTGAGAGTATCAATTTTTAATGCCATGCTTATCAGAAATGAGAAACTTAATTACAGCTTATTATGAAATCAAAGTGAAATTCAATGCAATATCGATGTTTTAAAATGCAGAAAAGGCATTGCATGTTACTAAATGAGTATATAATTACTATGAAACAAATATATATGATGGAATAATAACTATACACAACTAACTGTCCTTGAGGTAAAAGTTCTATTTGATCTGAATGCGATCTATTTGATTTGAAAAATCAAATTATCACAAATGGGATTCAAGTCAATGCTTGATGAAAGTTTACAATATGACCAGAGTAAAGATTAACATTATTGTGACTATGTCACACTGGTTCTAATTTTTTAAACTAATGATTGACCGTAAATGAAATGCTTGGTTTACAATAAAATAAAACTTCATCCCATTAAGTTCAGGAAGAATTTTCCGGCTCTTCTGAAGTTTCTTTAATTAGATTTTTCTTTTGTCTTTTAGCTTGAATGTCAGCTAAAGTCTGCTCAATGGATCTCTGGTCTTTTTTCTGAGAACTGGGAACTAGAAGAGAAGTAAAAGTGAGTATAAGTTTTGATTAGGGTTACAAATTTGGAAGTATCTGCAAAATAATTCATTATTTATTTATAGTTGATAATGCATGACATAGTAGGGAATTAAGGGTTGTGTATACTCTAAAATGTTTAGGTTCAATTTTCTGAAAATTTAAGGTTTTTTAGGTTTTTTTTTTATTAAGTAAATGTTGACTTTTCCAGTTTCCATGGTCTATGTCCCTAATTTCAGACCATAACGGTTAATGAAAATCCAGACTGATTAGTACCTGAGCATATAAATTACCGGTAATCTAATCTTTCTTATTCATAAAACAGTAACAGTCTCCATTAATTTCATAAATGATTATTAAAATAAACAAAACATGTACCGAATCCAAACTGTTTATTAGGGGTGGCTATTTTTGCAGCTGCTATTCCTGCATCACGGCCTAGTAGTTTCTCATACTTCACAGAATAACTGTTGCTAGGATCTATTTCGATTTTTCTCTTTTTGCTTTCACTAGCATCTTCTTCTGCTTTCCTTTTCTCCTAGAATGATAAACATTATTTGAATACTTATGACAAAGACAAATTCCTTTCTTTATCAGCTCGGTAAGTTTTAACTAGCTCTTCATGCTTGTCAAGTTTTGGTAGTCAGTACTCAAATACTAAACCCTATGCATTAATATTTATTCACTATATGGTACTTTTAATGCTTCAACAAGCACTTTTAAGTTCTGAAAACAAAAGAAACTATATTTCCCTAAAAGCTTCTTTAAAAAAGTGTTAGGGGAACCTTTAGGCCCACTAGCAATACATTTTGAGGTTTTAAGACTTAGGCTGTATCCCAACAAAAAAAATTAGTTGTTATGGAAGAAATAGCTTATAGTACCCAGGAAGTACAATAAATTTGATGGTAATACTATATTATTAAGTATTTGATACATTTAAAACTATAAATGTATAACAAAAAAACCTTATCTAATACCTTTTTTTTTGTTGATATAAATTGTATTAAGTTATGGATAAATTAAAAGAAATCAACGTTATAAAACAATTAAAATTTTACTTATGTAAGATTTTACCTTAAGTAAGGCCAATTCTTTAGCCTTTACAGGATCCCATTCTTCACCATTCCTGTAGGCAGCTAACTCTTCATCACAGGGAGCGAATTCCTAGCACATAAAAAAGTTGTTGAGCAAAATTTTAGAAACAAAATCTTTCACTCTTTCCTTTAAAAGGGGCTTTTCCTTATACATTTTCCAAGATATTTTAGAGTGTGCTTGCAGATCTACAGCTACACATAGATATAATTAGTTCAAACACGTTGACTACTAATGAGTGTTAATAAGGGATGGCTTTTTAATCATTTAAAAAGCATGTAAAATGGAAAATTTACAAGCCCTGGGCCTATCAGTGATACAATTTTAAATCTAGGAGTGAATTAGGTACAATTTTCACTTTTCTTATTTGTTTCTAGTGTAAATGTTGGTAGAAAATTTGCAATAAGCTTAAATAGAATTCTAAGTTAAAATTTTAAGTTCACACTTGAATTCTCAATGGAAAATCTATCAAAAAATCAATCAAAGCATAAAACCGCTACTTGGCATAATAATAAGGAAAATTCTTTCAGTACTGACAAGATAATCTTTAAATTATACAAGATACTACAAAACATTAACTTGGGAGATCTGTGTTAATTTTACTTTAGAAAATCTTAATATTTTCACATGTTTTAAAATTAAAAAACCCTTACTTTCTTAAAAATCATTACATATCTGTCTATCTCTTCTTCACCAAAGGCATAGGCACTCAAACCCGCAATATCAGCAACATCATGCCTAAATTCATAGAAATTATAGTACATGAATAAAAACTTACTTAGAATCACATTTAAATTAAAGATTTTTAAAACTAGATCAGTTTTAAATTTAAAGCAATAAACAATTAATAATAAAGTAGTAAAATTGTAAATGAAATTTAATGAAAATTTAAAATTAAACATGTATACTTTTATTTTAATTTAATTTATAAATATGGATAGCTTCTACTTTAAATTACATTAAATCAAGACTCCAGTATTTCAAATACTCTTCAGGTAGAACATGGTTTATTCTTATAGTTTTTAAAGTTGAGATGTTTTTTGTTACATAAAAATAATTTTACATGCTTAAATAATTTAAATTAAAATTATCAATTTTTATAAAAGTATTTGAAGAATAAAATTAAAATCATTTACACAATATTGCGATAAACTTTGTCCATTGGAGCAAACTTATGTTTTTGTTTAGTTGAATCTTGAATGAATTCATTAACCTCTTTTTCAATCTGAAAAAAAAACACAACAAAATTCACAATTTTATTTAGCAAAAAGTAAATATTTTAAAAGTGTTATTTACAAGCACTAGGTTTCTTTGTCTTTAAATAAGAGAATCCAAACTATTCCTATTAAAATTTAAGTAATAGCCCATCTACTGTTCCGATTCAGTGTCATAGTTACTGTTTATTTGGTATATTGATTTTGAATTCAAGGGCATGTTTGACAGCCTAATAATACGCAAGTACCAAATTTTATACGAACATATTCCTAGTCATATTAATTACTAACATATATTAGGGGTTCTTTGTCATCAATCAAACTACAAATTGAAAACAAGGAATAATTGAAGCTTTTAGGAGTGATTGTTGACATAATGATGTAACATCACGTGGAGTGGATCAAAATCGGACCGTTCTAAACTGTTCATTGTGGCCACGGTGGTGTAGTGTTCAGCTTGCCTGGCTACGAGCATTACCGACTCAGGTTCGATGCCTTGCGGCTCCTGCTTGGGTAGCTGGTCATGGGTCAACTCAGCCCTTCATCCTACCGAAGTCAATAAAATGAACACCAAGCTTGCTTTGGTAATAAACTGGGGGTCCAGCGTCGTGCTAGCCACTGGGCCTGGACACAAGCTAAGTAATTAGCACCCCAGGCCCAGAGGCTAATGAAACGGAGATGGGCACCGCCTGATGGGCCACTAGGCCCGGGCAGAATTTGATTTGATTTAAACTGTTCATTAGGTTGAAATCAAGAGTCGTGTGGTTTGATTTTTGTCATTATACATGATGTCTGTCATTCATGGCATAACACTGCATCATCGTTCCAGTTTTGTGGAGCAATAGATTTCTCAAATGATGACAACACTTAAGCATGTTGCTGTGGTTACACATGGTGACTGGAAGACTCTTTCTAAAGCCTGTTCTGCTACTTTTTGAAGTTATCATAAAAAGAACACATCATAGTATAAAATAGCTACCCTAATAGTATGATGCCACAGCATTTTGTTTGATAACCCTGAATTCCAAACAATAGCCTTGTTTGTTGTCAAATTTGGAATTCAAAGTTGTCACAGTTGAAACATCATAATGATCAGGGTTGCTACATACATTTTGGAATGTTGTTTAGAACTTACAAACTGAGAAATATTGCCATTTGTTCCTCAGAACATTAAGTAAAGAACTGCCTTGGACTGAAAATTTTCTTTAGTAATATTTCTAAACTATTTTATACAAGAAGAAATCAAAAACTAAATAAGAAATTGCCCATATCCCAGTATACCTACTACTTTATATTAAGCCAGGCACAAATATCCCCAATTATACATTATTGCATACGTTTTACAAATGACATATAAAAACAACACTGCTAGTTCAGATATTTTAATTGAGTTATTGATTTTGATTATTTTAGGGGATTTATCACTCTAGGCACTTTGCACCCAGCTAATCCTAAAGTATACCCAGATTTTTCCCACTGTTTAAATTTAAATGAAGACAATATTTTATCAGAGATGATCATTTGATGACAAAGATTTCACTAAATGGTTAAGATAATGAAGAACCAGTTTAAAACACTGAATTGTGTCACTTTATTCAAAAATTCGATATATATTTCACCATTAAGTTCCAAAACTATCGGAAACATGATTCCAGATAGAATAGACACAAATATAATTTACATGGAATAACACTAACCTTTTCTCTAAATTTGGCTAGTTTTGCTTTCAAGGCAGCTTGCTGTTTCTCAAGAAGTTTCTTTTGTTCTAAAATCCAAGCAATTTATTGCAATAAATTAAAATAATACATACATATTTTTTATTAAAAATTTGATTAAAACAAGGTAAAATCCTAGTACACGTGACACGCTATATGCAATTTTGAAAATTGTCGCCAATCGCACCATGAATTCTAAAATGCATTATGCAAAATGGCTAAAAAAACAATAACATTAATATATATAATTAATAAAAAATATAAACAAAAGCAATAAACGTATACTAGGATTAAGCCTAAAAACCCAATTCGTAAAACTGCCAAGAAAAATAGTTTTAATCATACAACAATGAGATCATAATAAAAAAATTACTTTGTAGCAACTTGTTACTTTCTGAGGAAAAAGATGGAGGTTTCTGCATTGAATTTAAGATACTCCCAAGTAAATCACTCATGATTGATCAATTCTTTAAACAAATTGAAGAATAAGAAGAGCTTTGTGCTTTTACAAGAAATCAACTTCTGAAACAAAGTTTATGAAATGTTGATGTTTACAATCGAGAATCGAGTGAAGAAATCTTTTCAGGTAAGGTTACAGTCAATCGCATTGGATTCTTGGCAACTCTCCCTAAAAGCTAAAAATATAAGAAGAATGAGATTTTATGTCACGATGTCCTTCAAATGTAAACAATGACGATTTTAGCTTTATAAAAGTTCTTCTCTCTAAAATGAACCTTTACTACGCTCAAATCTACTTTTGAGGCTAACGTGTATAATGTGTTCAAGTTAAAACAAATGCTTTTTTTGGCTACTTTATTTGGCGATGTTTAATGTTTTGGCGTCAATTGAATTCAGGTAACCTTGAACCGCGGACGTGGTAATAATCAACCATTTATCGCTGCTTAACTTGGCATATCTATTTATTTGAACTTGCACCCAAATTAGGGGCCATTTACAAATTAAATTAGGTAACAGTTTTACACCCCCTTTTCACATTTCAGTTTCAAACACCCCTTCTTCCCCCAATTAAGATCAATGGTGTCCTAAATTTTTTAACTCGCGGCGCTCCTACTGACTAAAAACTTTTCCATGATGCCCCTCTTATAAAAAGGAGCAAACTTTAGAAAAACCTTAAAGTTTTTTTTTATTTCGGACCGCGTTCTGGAAATGTTTTTTCCTTGTTAAACTTGGTGAGACCCTTAAATTAAAAGCAAATTAAACTAAACAGACTTTCAAATAATATCTTCTACTTTTCTCTTACTTTTTCTTATTAATTTTTATCAACCACCTCTCATAACCATTCTTTGAATAAATTAAATTGAATAAATTTCGCTAATCTAATGATAATATAAATCAGCTGAAGTCTATTCATAAATTCAGCCTAACATTTCCCGCTCAAAAAATTTTAAAGTCAAAATTATTAAATATTTTTTACGGCTTCGCAGTTTGCATTAGCAGATAAATTCAAGCAAGATAAAAGCAAGGAAATTTCATCATTTCAGAGGGTGGAGAGAATTTAAATAAAAATATCTTACTGATTTAAAACTTTAGGACTACCACAGAACACACTCTCATAAAAATTTATACTTAAATATAAGAGTTCTCAAAAATTTTTGGAAAACAAGACTCCAAAATCTAAAAAGGTTTTAGATTATATGGGATGTTGTTTTAAATTAGAAGGGGATAA
This sequence comes from Tetragnatha montana, assembly GCA_963680715.1. Taxonomy (NCBI): domain Eukaryota; kingdom Metazoa; phylum Arthropoda; class Arachnida; order Araneae; family Tetragnathidae; genus Tetragnatha; species Tetragnatha montana. Next base: position 37,150,296 of record OY796685.1, read on the forward strand.
GAACAAGGTTAAGAATATAATATTTGCATTAGAGTTTGCGGCTCTAGCCTGGAAACATTTCATTCATTTTTAGAATTTAATTTTAAGAAGGGATTGTTTCGAGGGAGAATTGTTAAAAGGATTATAGGATTTTTAAAACTTTTTAGATTTTTTTTAGATAATTTATTTTTACAGTGTTGTTGTTTTTTATACAATTTCAGAATTTTACTTAATAATAAAGCAGCAACTAGTTACTAGAGAATGGTTACCGAAGTGCATTTAGCTTCATTTCTAACTTTTTCTAGGGCTGACGCGTTATTTCGATCCTATTGATGGAACATGCTTGCCAGGGAGAGAAATCGACAGATGATTGAATTCGATAGTTTTAAGCTAAGCTACAGGTAACTTTGTATAAAGTTTTTATCGAGTTTGTGAACCCGAAATTTCAAGTGTGTTATCCATATCCGCAGATTCTTGGAAAATTAGCTGATTATATAATTTTTTTTTTATCTCAGTTTAAAAACAATATTTCGCCGGGTTAATTTAAGTTCCATTTAGTTTCCATTTTTCACAGTCAAATTAATTACAAATTTTTGAAATGCAAAAAAACTCGTGGTTATTAATTTGTATAATTAACAGGAGTTAGTATAATATTTCTTTTCGTTCCAAACATTCGTTTTCTTCATTCGTTATGAGCGCGAATATGGAATATTTTTTAGTTTTTAAATAGGTTTTTACTACTTTACTTTAAAAGTTTTATCAATTAACATGTGGGAAATTTTCCAAATCGGGTCTTTGATAATCATGATAATAACCTCCAAAAACGTTGTAGGGAAGTAGGGGACACATTTAAGGATAGAGAACAACATAATCTGTTTCCCAAAATCAATTTAAATTTAAAAAGCTGAAAAAAAAAAACAATAGATGGCAGTTATTAGAACCATGTTTCACCTGAATTTTCAGAGCAATGGGCCCATTGGAACCTTACAAGTTTGAAACTTGCCTGTATTGGAAGGTGCTAAGTAAAATTTATTATCATTTTATTCGTGTAAAAATTCAATCATTAAATTGGGCATCCATTATTATCTATTTAATTACCTTTCCTTATCAAAACTTTAATCTGCTTATGAAAAATCATTCAAAATTTTCTAAATGTAAAAAGGTCTTAAATTTATAGGAAAAACCCTTCAAATGCCAAATTTTTAGGTTTATTTATCGCTATAAATGTAAATTTTAATTTACAATGAATTTGTAAGCTTGTAGAAAAGAATTTTGCATTATTTATGCAAGTGTTCAAATGTGCCCCAGTGGAGGGGTACGTTTGAACGAAGTTTCTCATTTTAGAGCGATGATATATATTTTAGAAAATCTTAATAAATTCATCTAAAACAGTTACCGAAATTACAGGAAAACTGTTGGTTGTTAAGTATCTCATAAAAATTTGGAGAAATAGTCAAAAATGTACTTTTTGTTCAAATGTGCCCCCCCCTCTCCCGTTCTACATGAAACGCTAGACTCAATCGTGCATTTAAGTATTATTCAAATAATAATCGATAATTTTGATGACCTCTGTAACTTTCCAACTCTGCAAGGTTACACCCACTGCAGAAAATCCACAATTTTTTTCCTTAAATAGATGCACAAGTCCTTGTAAATTTGGGTACTTTCATAATACTTAAATATGGAAATTTAAAAAAAAGAAAGGTAAAAACTTAGAAATTATTATAAGATTTTTATTTCACATAAACATTTATAACAATATTCAGCTCCAAGTTTTACATAAAGACAGTGGTGAATATTTTAAGTATTTTCGTTTTCTAATACACTTATTCGTTGTAGAATTTCACCCACTGGTTTACAAATAGATCATAGTTTGATCATTGACGCATTTTAAACAATGTCACACACATATAGTATATAGGCAGAACCACAATAGAGAAACACCACAAAAAAGGATATACATGTTCACCATACAGCAATTTGTATTAAAGTTTAAGCGTTTTTAAATTTCCACCCTAAAGACTATTTATGAAAATACCAGTAGTCCATTTATAAAATAATTATCTTGAAAAAATGTTTGGCACTATAGAAACTTGAAAAAAGTTATAAACACGATCGTGTTTAGGTAAATCTTTCCTCGTTAGTGTTATAAAAAAGTATAGTGTAGTAATTATTAACAACATAGATAAATTCATAAATTTTTCTCATCAAAAATTCGTATTTTTAAGCGAAGAACGAAATTTATTCCAAATATATATTATTTCTTTTGAAATGTTTCAATGCTTAGAATGGAAGACATGTAGCTTGGTTCACAATTGAATTTAAAAAATACTATTTGGACATCTCTAATTTACATCTTTCTTAAGAGAAAAACCATCAATGTGTGGGATAATCACAGGAAAAATGTTAATAGTATTTTTTGTACTACCTACAATATCCATGCTCAGTGTCTATATTTTTAAAAGTGTATCTATGTTTTGCAAACAGCGATAAGTATCTTCATTTTAACTTAATAGTATTTACAAATTCTAACAAACATTAAATGTAGTACCATATGCGCGTACCGTACAAAAACATCGTAATTTGACTAAAAGTTGTAAAGTTTGACAAATTTAAAATTAAAACATATTTGTGGGAATTCTTAAGAGGGGAATGTAAATAACTTCTTCAAGTTCTCAGCTTTTCAACCATGTTTCTTCTTGGAAAAAGTTGATTCATAAACTTAAACCTTATTTGACTGATAAATTCGATCAAGGGTAGAAGAAGGGTTACAAAATTTTTTTAGTTATACATACTGAACAATATTACGATGGAAGACAATCACAAGCTGCATAGTATGAATGTAACACTGAATACTGGCGTTACTGTCCAAAGATAAGCGAGGTTCCCTCAAAATTTATACTACAATTTATTCTATGTACACTACATATGATAATCTACATCGCGGGAACATCATACATATGATCCTAAATTTCCCTGGATGGGAAATTTTTTTTTGTTTAGTAAGGTTTTAAAATAATGGCGAAAAGGAAATGTTTATAAAAAAGCTAAACCAATAGTATTCTTGTATGACATCAATGAAACCGAAATGCTTACTTAATAATAAGTATAACAACTACACCCAACTACTGCTTGAAAATTTTCTTTCATTAAATTTTTCCTATCAAAATATTCCTAACACGAAATCACTTAGTGCCTTTTTGTTAATTAATATTTGATTTTTTTTTTTATTTTCTTCATTTGCTAGGTGTTAGTCATTTAAAATCACACTTTTCGTGAGCAGTTCCTACAGTTATTTTAATAGGACTAATCTTTAATTAGATTAAGACGATTATACTCTACCGAAATATCAACTTAATTATACTATATTTAACTGCCTTTTCTGATTACAACTGACTTTCCTGGACGGAAATTTAAATTAATTTAATAAATGTGAGCAAACTTTATTGAAAATTGCTAGAGTTATAAAATGATATTTTTAAAGGCACACAGGAAAAAAGGCGCATGAGATAGAATATAATTTCTCATTTACTTTTTTGATTTATGAATGTGAAAAAAGATGATATTTTTGTAAATCATCAAAGCCAACTGATGTTTTGCATTTAAAGGCGATTTAATATTTTAAGGCATAGGTTAGTACAAAATTACTTGATCTTTTGAAAAGAACTTGCGTATATAGATGGCCTATAAACAACCTTCAACCTTGTAATTATTTTTATCGATCACGTATGTTGTTTGAAATGTTATTTTCGTTGTTGTCATTACCCTATACATAAGAATATAGTATCTGCTTCATGCACTGAGCTATATTATAACCTGGAGTGCAAACTCAGCGAGCCAAAATTAAAATGCATAATTACGCTAAGGGGGTTCAAGTTCCCCCTATTGCTTGCATGTTAACCGAATTCAACTTAACACGTTTATTTATTTGATTAAATGGAACGCAAAAGGCTATAGAACGACATATTTACAAAATTTCCTTTGATAAAACGTTAAAAAAACAACAGAGTTAAATAAATATTAGAGTTTTTTTAGGGAACTGTTTTCAATAAAGGCTTCCCTGCTTCCCTGGTTTTAGCATTAACCTTTTGGCCCTTTGAGCAGATTTGTATTCCTACACGACTGAAAATTACGCACAAACACCGGCACGATTTGCATAATGTTAAAGTATAGGAAGTTTTCCCTCCAGGTTTAATATATATAGCTCAGTGGTTTCACGATCCACACTAAACGTTTGCACTTTAATTATAATTAGTGTTAATTAAAATTTAAATCACAGGATGTAAATTTTCTAAAAGAGTAAAAGTTTGGCGGGACATCAAAACATTCAAACTCTGATATGACAAAAAATCGTCATGACCTAGAAAAAGGTTATTTTTCTTCATATGAAATTTTAGGATTTTTTTTAATTGAAAATTTAAAATTATAATAATATAATTAATGTATTAAATTTAAAACAGGGAAAGCAAAAAAGTGTTAAATAATTGTTCAAAAACCTTTACCCTCTTCGTTATTTTTTCAACACAAAATTTAAATCAGATAAGTATACACTTCAAAATATGTAGTTTAGTGAATTTTCATTAGTGCAAAGCTTTAAATTTTAAAAAATTTCACAATAAAATTAAGCACTTTTTAAAATAAAAATTATTTAACTCCAACATGAAAACGACAAATATACATACCTAATACTCTACATATATTAAATACATATCTATCACAGATTATGAATTGACGGATATAAAGAGAGTGATTATATATGTGAAAAATCCAGTAAGAAACATTTTCAAAACACATAGGTAATTCCATAAATAGATATATGTATAAACATTAGTTCTTGTTTTTCTGAAAAGTCTTCTATGGTTCAACAGATATCGCCCAAACTGTAAGATAATAAAAAAAATATCAGTGCTCATGAAAATGTAATGTATCCTTTAAAAGTAGATAACCGATATTTGAATTTACATTAATATATTATGAGATTATTCATAATAGTCGACTCCGCTTAATGTAATCACATTTGTCCAAGATCAAAATGATAACAATGTCCGATTGATAATTATAAGCGGTTCTATAAGGAAAAGTGGGGAAACACTGAAACACGAGTGCTTGCATTATAAAACTACTAATGTGTAGTCCATATTGAAATATTTAAAACTATTTTCAAGTATGTATTTTGACAATTAAAACATTTTTGAAAGAAAAATGTAAGAGTGGATCAAAAACACTACTAATTTAACGTCTTATGTAAGTTTATGTATTGAAATCGGCCATCAAACGGGGAATAAGGAGGTTTTTAGGGGATTTGCATCAAATTTTGATAACATTAAACGATATAATTGATCACATAAAACGATACATTTAGCGTTAATTTAAATAGGAGCGACCGGGACCATTAAATTTTGATAACATTATCCGATTAATAAATTAACCGTGATCACATTATATGGAGTCGACTGTATAATAAAGAAGAAGAGAAAATTATTGTATACATATTAGGGTGGTCCTTATTTTTAAAGTTTGGAAATCTTTATGTGACGCCCCCCCAAATTGTTCCATCATACAAATAAATGATTTTTGCAAAATTTTAGCTCAATCAAAAAATTTTAACCCGTGCCGCAAAAGCCTTAAAGTTTTAAAAAAATACTGATTTTTTTACAAAACATGAAAAAAAAAACAAAGATTAAACCCTCCCATCTTCTTCTTGATTTTTTTATAAGAATCTAATATAGTTTTTGTTATAATGTCCCAGATTCCATTCTTCTATCACCTCTCTTTCGGTAGTAAAATTTTTTAAAGTAAAAATAACTCTTGTAAAGTTGTTTTTTTCTGCATTTTAAAACAGCTAATAACTCTAGAACTATACAACTTAAAAACCTGAAATTAGTGCCATTTGGTTTGTAATTTTATTATCTTTGATTTGATGTGCAACATAACTGCCTTTCTTAAAAATATTTTTTTTTCAAAATTAAAAAAATGGGGAAAAAATTGAATAAAAAAATTTTTTTGAAAAAAAATTTTATTAAGTAAATTTAAAGTTTTCTAACTCCTAAAATAAACATTTCTGCCAAATTTCAAGTTGAAAATAAAATTTGATCATGTAGAAAAAAATAAAAATTTTCCAAATTTTGGCAAGTTCCTTAACATTACATACAATTTAACAAAAAAAGCGATTCAATCATGGGGAATGCAAAAACTCCCTTGAGGGTGTTCATACAATTTGTACCATGCAAAAAAATTCACTTAAATTTCAGAAAATACAAGTATTAGCCGATTCGGTACAAAATCTTACAGAGTTAGTTTCCAACTTAATTCAATGTGCCTATATTTCACCTGAATTTTCCTTAGAATTAAGTTTTTACGTAATTTTCACTTCCAACATGCCAAATCAAAGGAAATAAAAGTTTTTGAAGATCAAAGAATAAAATAAAATCATAATTCTAAATAATAATCGGTTGAGTCAATATTCAAACTTATACTTAAGTAACAAATGAATTCTCTAGTAAGATTTTGTACCGAATAGGCTAAGAGTTGTATTTTCTGAAATTTAAGTGAATTTTTTTGCATGGTACAAATCGTATGAACACCCTCAAGGGAGTTTTTGAATTCCCAATGAGTGAATCGCTTTTTTTGTTGAATTATATGGAATATTAAGGGACTTGCCAAAATTTCGAAATTTTTTATTTTTTTCTACATGATCAAATTTTATTTTCAACTTGAAATTTGGCAGAAATGTTTATTTTAGGAGTTGGAAAACTTTTAATTTACTTAATAAAATTTTTTTTCAAAAATTTTTTTTATTCAATTTTTTCCCCATTTTTTTAATTTTGAAAAACATATTTTTAAGAAAGGCAGTTATGTTGCACATCAAATCAAGGATAATAAAATTACAAACCAAATGGCACTAATTTCAGGTTTTTAAGTTGTATAGTTCTAGAGTTATTAGCTGTTTTAAAATGCAAGAAAAACAACTTTACAAGAGTTATTTTTACTTTAAAAAATTTTTACTACCGAAAGAGAGGTGATAGAAGAACGGAATCTGGGACTTTATAACAAAAACTATATTAGATTCTTATAAAAAAATCAAGAAGAAGATGGGAGGGTTTAATCTTTGTTTTTTTTGATGTTTTGTAAAAAAATCAGTATTTTTTTTTTTAAACTTCAAGGCTTTTGCGGCACGTGTTATTATTATCCGAATGAGCTTAAATTTTGCATACATTATTATTTTCTATAGTGACACAAAACTAGGGGGCGTCACCAACGGAATTCCTAAAAAAAATTTTTACCATACAAATAAGGACCACCCTAATACATATTCAATTCAAAGTGAATATTTAAGGAAAAGAAGTTGTAGTTAAACATCACTAAGATAAGAACTTACCAATAATAATAATAATTGCAACAAGGCAAATGCCTATAAGAATAGAAAGCATCTACAAAAAGATAAAATGTGGTTAAAATCATTAGTTAAGTTTAATAAAAAGGAAGGACAATACTGTATTCATTTAAATTTGATTAAACTTGTTACACCAGTATACATCTGAATTAAAAGTTTAGAAGAAACTATTTTTATATCTTTTAAAACGGTTTGATAAAAAAGTTGAAAAGCTAACTAACTTTGCAATTCTTCCACCAGTATTTTCTTTTTAACTTTCCTGTTTGCTTTCCGAATTCAGAGGCTTCATCTTTTAAAGCATCTAAAATATATAAAATATAGAGAAATATGTTTTAAAAATACAGATGATTATTTGTCTATCTTAATTCATATTTTTTATATTTTATAAAAATCTAACATTAAAAGAAAATTTTAATTTCTCTTACATCCTGTTAGATCTGGTATAGATCCTGATCAGGATTGGGTTTTTAATAAAGCATTTGAATGTGAGTGAAAGAGTGGGTAAGTTGGTAACATTAATTCATTAGCTTATTACCGGGTGTAAAATAGAAGAGCATAGAGTGGTGTAAGTATAAAATTATATTTTAACTGTATAGATGCCGGAATACTTTTTAAAACTTCGCACTATTTAACGACAAAGAAAAAACAGCGTTTAAAAAGCAATTAAAAATTTTAATTTTTAAAAGTAAAATTTTTTTTTGTATCTGAATAATATCCTATCTAACCAGTTACATGCATGTTACTGGTATCTCTATGTACTATTGAAAGTTAAAAGATTATTAATAATATATTAAGCTCATATTTTAGTACTTATACAATTTACTAAATGTCACTTTCAGTTAAGTGAAATTAGTCTCTTTTCTTCTAAAAATAGCAAATACTAATTCTTTTTAAGGGCCGTTTGGAAAAAATGCTCTTGATAGATAGTATATATTACATAATTTTTTATTTATTGATTTATTTATTTACTCTTTGGGAAAACTGTGGTCTTTGTATTCTCCATTAATGTCTATGAAAATGTTTTTAAAGGGAACTATGTAAAAAAAAGAATGGAAATTAATATTAGGTTCTTTTAAAAAGACTTAAACCTTTAAAAATGAACTACCTGCTCTATCATCCAAGTCTGATAATTTTTCATCCCTCTGCAATATGAGCTCTACGTTTTTCTTTAGAATTCCCGTCACCTAAAAAATGTTATATTCCTTCAAATACAAAATAAATCCATATTACTGAAATTCTTGAGTAACTTGGCGAAAAAGCAAAAGCATTATATAATCGTCTTACTATGACTTAAGGAACTGCACCTGAGAAAAACAATTCCCAGAATAACTTTTCCAGGAATTGAGGAATAATCAAATTGCTTTAATAAAACTGTCAAGAGAAATTTGGATGAAGAAAGATTTCCACGTTATTAAATTTTCTTCTTTTCCTTTTTTATCGCAACCGATGTCAAAAATGTAGGTTGGTCTTGGTGAAAAATATTGATAAACTGTGTGTGACTTATAAGATGGTTTTGGTAGTACATAAATCATGCAATTTTTATCTTCCTTTTTAATCTCCTTAGTGCATCTTTCCGTTGCTATTTGTTTCAGGATTCAATTTTGAATAGTTTTCGTTTGAAACAATGTTCTGTTCAGTGCTACTAACAATTTTTTTAAGGATTACGACTCTGCTTAGAAAAGTTAGCATTTGGTAGGACATTTAAAAAAAAATAGAAAGATAGAAAAATAGTTCAATTACATCACAGCTATTAAAAATTTGATATCTTTGGTTTAGCTCTCTTTACATAATTTATTAATTTATGTTGATCATATTAAAAAAATCGTTTGATACAAAAGGATTAATACAAGGATAAATACAATCATATCATTAGTAAGAACATAAAAAGGAGCTTTCACTATGAAGATTCACATTTAAAATTAAGTGTGAATATTCACGATGAAAGTTATCAAGGTTCGTATCTAAAAGTAAATTCCATAAAATGTATAATTTCATACTACTTTCATCATAACTGTTCAAAACGTAACAAATAAATATTCATAGTACGAATTTTTGTACCTCAGTCTTTCTAACTGTAATTCTATACTATCTTAGATCCAAATGATGTTTTGATGAACTTATTAAAACAATTTATAATTAATAGTTATACTTTTCCAAACTTTAAAATTCTAAATAACTTCATTACGTTAAAAAATTAAGCCAAGAAAATAGAAAGGCATCAGAAAACTAAGATTTAATTCAAAAATACAAGATATGCAGGGAAAAAATGGGTTTAAAAGGTATTATGGAACTGTGTTCTGATGCACCTTGCAGATGCTGATGCAAATAATAATTCTAATAATTACTTCATTCATTAATCCCTTATATTAATCGATCTATATATTAATTAAAAAGAGCAGGGAAGGATATAAATAGAGAGAGATGGTTATATTCGTTTTACTTCATCTATTTGTGCTTTCGTCTCCTGCATCCTTTTGTGGGCCACTTTGTGTTGGACCTTTTCCTCTTGAGGGGGAGGATCAACCTCACCATAGGACTCGCTTCCAGACCTTGAAAGATAATAAACGAAAGTAACAAAATATACTATCGCTCGACTAAATTTCGGCTTTTTTACAAGCTATGTGTATTTGGAAATAATTTGTTCTTACTTGTTTGGGATGTGACCTAATGTGGGCCCTTTGTGGTATAAACCCCAACTAACACACATTCAAAATTTGTCTTTTTCTTTGCATTTTCGTAGTGTTTTTTTAATTTAATTTTATAACTAATCAAATATACAATCTATTAAATTTAGAACGCTTGATGAAAATGAAATTAAATTAGGGGAAACGAAGTTGTTTGATACAAGGGGCACATATAGATACACTTTCAATATCTCGATAGTTATCAAGATTATTTAGGTCGCATTTTTACTAAAAGTTTCCTTTATATGCATAAGAATTACATATGAAACAGTTAAGATCTGCCTTAAGTAAGTCAATAAATTTTAATGAAAAAAATTAAAATTTTTGTTGACGATTTCTAAAAGTAAATTTCTAAGCAATTCAATCTTACTGACGTATACGTTATTTGAATACAGAGATAAGTTAATTCCGATGTCAAGTTCATTCTTGTGAACAATAGGGGATATGCTTAAATTTCAAATAACCTTTGCCTATTTTTCAAAATAAAGGTGTTTATTCAAAAATATGTACTTTGAAAAAATAAAAACTTTGATGTGGTGTACTTTAATACACTCGTGGGGTACATTGATACGTATAAAAGTTCTCATATTTTCTTTGGGAAAATAATATCTCGCAGCAATTTAAAAAAATTAATTAAGTGTAACTTCTACAGTGAAGGCTATTTATGTCAATTTTCGAATTATTGATGTGGGGAACTGATGTACGTATTAATTAGTTTCAACCACCAGTATTTCAGTTTAAGCCAATAATCTTCGAACCAGTAATTAATAATGATATATTTGGATGTTCTTTTTGAGTTTGAAATTTGTTAAACGTTTGTAAAAAAATTATCCTTCAGTTACCCTTATATGCCTGTGTAAGAATACCTTATTAAATAGAACACACGTTTATACCTTCTTCGACTAATATTCAGTGCATGTACTCTTTCGGGTCCAAATCTGGTTCATGACTCGGGATATGACTTGAACAATATTTCAAAGTAACGCTTAAATTTTCAATAAACTTATTTTAAAAAAAAATTAGAAATGCTCTACCGCGCTTATATAGAAAGAAATGTGAGAAACTTCTTTACAAAGCACGCAGGAGAAGCCGACTTTAAGAAGCATATGGAGAGAGTGACGAAAACCGTGCTTTGAGGAGAAGCCCAGGTTCAGGGAAAGGGCGAGGGTGAAAAACCCCATTACTCTTGCTTTAGGAGGAACATTCATATTGACAAGAAGTCGCAATGCGACACCTTATACTGAAGGAATGTCATCCTGAGAAATTCTATTCAAAAATTCATCGTTTGAAGGAAATCATTTTATTTCCACGCCCGATATCACCATCGATTTAAACAGATACTTACTTTCGGATGAGAGTTTTAAGAAAGTTTCAAATTTTGGTGAACTCCCGAAAGGTATTCTAGTTACTTTATAGTAAACCCCTTTTAATTTCTCCGATTTAGATAAAAAACACGAGAAGCTATATAATTAACATGTTTTAGCTTTCTTCGGTAACTAGGGAACTTTAGAGTTAATGCGAGGTATTTTCTTTAGAACCTATTTCACTAATTGAAAGTACTATAATTTGGGGGTGGTTTTTCCTCCTTAACTCTTTAATGAATAATTCACACATACCTTGTTAGTAACGGTAGCATATATTACATGTTAGAGGACAAGTAAATAAAATTCCATTATTCTAAAAATATTGTAAAATTTTCGGAGTTGATTTATTTTCTATTACAGTGGGTTTTTTTCTCCCTTACATGAAACGCCAACTGTTTCTATTTGCTTATTTTTCTACTGGATATCTTGAAAATATTAAAATACAGTTCTCTTATAGTACACAAACTTCATTTTTTGTTAAAAAGTTATTGATTTAAATTTTTTTTAATACATTGTTTTTATGAAAAAATTTGAAACAAATTTGTTATGCCTAATTTTATCGTAACTTTGAAATACTTTGTAGCATATGTTACCACGTGGAGCAAATTTTCCGAAACATAAAGGAAAATTATATGATTTGTTATGAATTTAAATGTCTCCTACATAAATTTAAAATCAAATATTAATACTAATATTAGTTTTATACCCCTTATATATTAAAAATATTTAATATAAGAAATGAAGTTAGATAAATAACTTCATTTCACGACTAAGTTTTTTTTGGATACAATGTTTTCTGGTATAAACTTAAATATTTTCATTGCTTCACTTTTGACAAATTAAATAAAAGTATTAGACGAAACTGTAAAAATTAATTTCACATATGTTCAAATGTTACAAGAAATAATGTTCCATTTTTAACAAAAAATTAAAACACTAGAAAAATATATAGTACAAACACCCAAATTTATTCACATATAAATTATATTTCATGAATAAATCATACATTAAAATACCACCCAATTCGTTCTAAAATGAATAGATACTATATTATTCGTTTGATAAATAATAAAAAAAACTGTTTTTGAGGTTAATACAAAAATAGTATATTTCTGTAATAAAGTATCTAAAATAAATTTATTAGAGTATCCAATAGGAGTTAATAATAAATAGGAAACAATCATGACTTCAAACGATAATAAACCCATCTTTCTCTCAACTAAACCTCAGCAGATATTCACATTCCGAAAGTTATTCCCCTCCGAAATTCCCCGATCAAAACCCTCCAAAAGGTCGCAATCTCCGAGTGCCCTTGGGGGGTGAGCGAAGGGACCCTAATTACTCCCATCGAACACGATTATCAGCGACCATCTGCCAGTTGACAGCTCCGAGGAAAGCAGCCTGTTACACTCTCTCTGGAGTGAGTGCCAGGAATCGATTCCGGACCAACTGCCCGAAAAGAGTCTAAGTCCGTCTTTTTATTATTATTTAATGATGGAAGGAGGTAGTATACTTACATGGCGTTTAGGGGTGCTTTCCGGGTGGGGACTGCCCTTCTGGGGACGAGGAGGGAATGGCCGGTGGGGAGAGAGTTTCCCTGAGGGGGTGGGAGGATGGGGAGGATGGAGCATGCGCAGTGAGAGAGGAATGTGAAGTTGGATGGAAGGATTTCGGTGTCGGGGTATTGGCTTTTTGTGAATGAGAGTTAATGGATTAGATGGAGTCTTAGTGATTTTGGGGTAAATTGGTTGGGAAAATCTTCTTGGATTTGATGATTATTATTCGTTGTATCCGTTTGCTGTTATTATATTATGTCTCTTTCGGGAATGTGTGGGAGTTTTCGCTTGCTTAAATTGAAATCCCCCCGATATTCGCGGAATGATAAGTATTTAGTAGAAAAGGGGATACTTTTGTTATTCTGAAACCAAAAGGTTGCCGATTTTAAGTGTTTAAAATAATTTTGAAATGTGATTTTTTTTAAACAACAAGATTTGAAAAAAGTAACATTAATAGTAGCAAAGATGGATTCGGGTTTTTGTGGTTAGTAATGGAGGAGGAGTAAAATGTTAGCGATAGACTTTGAATTAATGTTGAACAGATTAAAAAATAATGTTGAACGGAACTTTCTTTCCATCTAGGTATTTAAAGTTCAATGATTAACTTTTTTTATGGTTACAAAAGAAAATGAGATTACATCCGCTTATTGAAACAGATGTTCCCAAATTGGGGATTTGCTCTGTGGACATTTTTTTTTGTGACGCAACATGATCTTGAAAAGAAAAGTATTTTTACAGATTTAACTCGGTAAGATCTTTGAGAGAGCTCTGATTGGTTTCCCTAAAAAATGTCATTTCATTATGTAAACAAAATGTAAGACAATTTTTGCAAGGGTATGTCATTTTTTTGTAAAAAATTGACATGTTTAATAAGAGATTAGATTAGTTATAAAAAAATGAATCCCCATTAATTAAGTGTTTTCGCTTAGCTGGCTTAACCCTAGTAGAACAACTCATACCAAATATGTCAGGCTTACGTAACTGCAACTAGAAGGAAACGAAATTTGGTCATACATGACAAAAATTGGACGAATCTTTAACGTATGTGTTACTTGGGAAGTACGCCACGAACCTTATCTTTATTGCGAATACAACTCGAGCCACTTAATACTCTGTGACTTAATCATGGAGCGGAAATTTCCAATCAATCAAGCAAAAACTCAATAAGTCAGAGAAACCGACACCTTAGTTACTGTTCTTATAATTTCGGGTGGCAACTCGTTAGTGGGTTCGGTGTCCGGCAGGCGTATTCCCAAACCCCACGTTCGATCGAGACCATTTGGCGAGGGGGTCTTGGCAGCGCTGGCAACCTCGCGTTACTTCACTGAGCAGTGAATGAACTTGTTTATTCACAAAGCATGTACTACACAAGACTATTAGCGCCATCTGTTGTACCTTTAGCTTTCTAATCTGTCTTTCACAAAAATATTATTAACGATAATTAAGGATAGTTTTTATTTCTTCTGATAATTCTGGAACAATTTAATATTTATTCTCCTAATTATAAGAAATGGAAAAAAAATATTATTATAAAATTTCCATATACTAATTTTAAATTATTCATTTAACTAACTTCCCATGAGTGTAGCTATTGAAAATATATAAGTATATTCTAAAATTCATTAAAAAATTAAACAGTAATATACCCCAATAACTTTTTTATTTATGGTTCAATTCAGCTTGAAATAAATCGAACAATATTTTGAAATCCAAATATTTTTGTCCTATGAGTACCTCATATAAAGTCATTGATCAAGTAAAAACTTAAGGCAAATCAAACTCAAATAAAATGTAGGACTGAGCACATGTGGACTTGACTCAGTTAACTTTTTTACTCTTATCTTATATACCACACCTAATAATCACAAATACCATATAGCTTTAAGTTTATTTATTATTAAAAATTTAATTCTTTTGGAAATGTATAAAAAGAATTGGAAAATTCCATTGAGCACAACAATTCAATATTACTTGTGATGCATAATTAATAATTTCTGATTAAAAACAATAATGTTAGAAATTCCATAAACGCGCAATTCAAAATTTTAATTAAATAAATTAATTAAATAAATAAAATTTAAAAATTTTCTTAAATTAGTAAATTTTAGTGAATAAAAAATATTTTTTAAAGTATTACAAGAAAGTTTTACTGGAGGAAATACTCATACCATTAAAAGAGGAGCCTAAATTCTTTGCATATAGTTGTTAAAAGCAAAGGTAATACCAAGTTGCCCAACTGAAGGACCTTTTAAAGCTGACATTTAAGCTAATTTTGATAGAACTATGTAAAATTAGGAGAATATTCTTAAAAGAAAAGGATATCACAACAGAATTATATGTTGAGAAAAATTTTTGAATTAATTTTTTAATATTTATTTTACAGAAAATAATTATCAAAGAACTCTTAATTACTCAGTATTATAAATGCAGTTTAATTTACTTTTAATTAAAAATTATTTCTGAATGAATAGTTTATATTAATATTGGGTCCTGAAAAATTTTTTGCACCTTTTTCATTAACACCTGCACCTGTGTCCCCCACTTTAGCTATAGAAAAACAGTTTGATTTAAATCTATTTTGAAGTGCAAATTTTTATGATTATTAGTGCATAGACATCAAATTAAAATTTAACAGATTCGGATAAAAAAAATGCAGTATAATCAAAACAAAATTACACCCTCTTGTAAAAAGTAACATCAGGAAACTTAGATTTAACTGAATTTAAACTTTGAAACTTATACCTAACGCTCCTCGAACTCGAACAGCGGCGCCGGCGCCATATTGTTTGTTTGTTTGCAGCTCCTCAGCCGGTTCTGCGCCAAGGCAGCCAAATTCTACTAGAATGGCGATTTATCACCCTCCTTGGCGAAATGGTCTCGATCGGACGTGGGGTTTGGGAATACGCGTCCGGCAGATCAGAGGTGTTGACAGTTCAGTCGGAAGAATATTGATGGACACGTTCCTCTTGGTGAGTTCTATTATCTTAGCATTTTTTAAGGTGTGGTGTTTTTTTTTTTAAGTATTTGTTAAGTTTTGAAGGAGTTTGTATGCGAAGATACAGCAATGTAATTTGCGCACCATGAAAATAAAAGGAAACACATTTCGTACTGGGTTGCGTTCTGGATTGTACTGAGCCATCTAGAGTTACGTTTGTTCCGAAAGAAGCATTAATCCAAGCTATAAAATTTCGTAGATTCAAATCGATTTTAAAAACAGTATTTTCTTAAGTTAAATGAAACAGATATACTTTGAATACGAAAAACACATAACTGCTTTTCCTTTTATTAAATTAATCTAGTATTCCCCTTAACGATTATACAAGAGATGCTTCTTGACGACTGAAGTTTGGGGCACAGATATGGATTTCTTCAACTTGCTGTACTTTCGCCATCCCTGAAAATTCTACTATCCTGTACAGTGTATACATGTTGAATCTTGCTTAATATGACCATGGGGATGATAAGATTTATACTTTGTGTTTAAGGAAGATCTTTGGTTTGGGTTGTTTTACATCACGTCGATTTAACACCAAATTACCTGTAAATCACTCTTGGATTGCAAATGAATACATTAAAAAAGAACGGACTAGTCTACTTTTATTGGATCTTTTTAGGGACGGAAATATTGTTGCTTGGCTCTTTGTTACTTACCAAGGCTTTAAACACTTTGATTTTTGTTAATTTTGGATTTCGTGTTTCATGGAGTTTTACACAAGATTCCGATCATAAGATTTTGTGATGCTTCAAGGCGTTGGTAAATGCAATAATAAAATATTTAATTTATAAATTTTTATTTCTTTATGGTTATTTATTGTAAAACAACACTCATTCATATTTAAACTTTTAATTCTGCATTGATGATTTGATTCAGTTGCGGTTTTAGTGAAAATATCGTTTCCTTAGTATTTTTCTAAATCAAATCAAATATACTTTATGGTTCATTAATTTCAAACTATCATATTTGATAAGATAACTACTTTCTATTCAATTGCAGAACTCATTTTAACCGCATGAAGGTTAAAAATGTTATTACGTCGACTCCGCTTAATGTGATCACATTATTGTCCAAGAGTAGAATAACAATATCCGATTGATAATAACAAACGATTTGATACTAGAAAGTTTCAAACAGTTTAACTTAGTGTTAGGTTTAAAATAACTATTTAGTCTAATTGAATTAACTAGTATGTATTTGCAACTTTTACATCCTTAAAGAAAAATACGAGAGTGGAACATATAACACCAATAAATTAATGACTCCTTTTGTATGATTGTGGATTAAAATTGACCTACAAACTGGAAATAAATGAGCTTTTTAGGGGATTTTTCCATAATTTGATAACATTAAGCGATATATTGATCACATAAAACGATAAAATGTGTGCTAATTTAAATAGTAGTTAGAGACCGGCCAATTTTGATAGCACATTATCCGATTGATAACATTAACCGTGATCACAAAAGCGGAGTCGTCTGTAATACGAAATGCGATTAATTCCCCTCTTATGCTCTCATTAACTATAAAAAAGGTAGTTTTTTACAATCAGATCGAATCGTTTACCTGAATAATTAAATTTTACTACTTATTTTAATTCACTTGGATAACAACTTTTCACTCGAAGTGTGTTTGCAAAAGGAGCAAGCCTTTGGAAAAAATTAAGTTCGTATCCGTATCTTTAACTGTAATGAAAATAAACGACTTAACAAGTTTTCAAAACGAAAACTTTCCATCTCACCTTTATAAACACCTGCTTAAAAATAAATTATCTTATATTTTTTATTCATTTACAAATATATCTGCAGCTTACGGTATGCAATCTTGTTAAAATTAAACGGAAAGCAAAATTTATGATAAACTATATTCTTCCTGAAAAGAATTTTTTACATCCTAAACTTTTTTGGAACTTTTCCCGTTCGGAGCTACTTACCGAGGGAAAGTGCTTCAAGTTGAAAACAGTTTTTAACACTGATTTTTTTTTTTTTTGAAATTTATATCATGTTATAGTAAATAATAATTGAATAGTTCTTCTCTACAAATTCTTACAAAAGTGCCAAATGGGCTCCTAAAAAGTACTAGTATTTGAAAAACTTGAACACTCACATTATTAAATTTATAGTTTTTCAGCCTCAAAAGTTTTAATTTAAAAATATTTTATGAAATTTTCCAGATCTGTCTGTTGTTTCTCTTTTTTACAGATCTTTTGAAGTTCCTGATATGAGAATGAAACAAGATTATATTGGAGGGCTGGAATTGGTGAACCAGCGAACTACGTCGAAAGATAAGTTTGATCAACAGGTAATAGTCATTGATTTGCGTATTAATTTAAATAAATGTTGGGTCTAGTGGGGTAAAATGGGTCTAGGGGGATTTTTTTTATTTTCCGTAACTACTAAAAAATATTTTAAAGACAATTTTTACTGTCTTTTCTTTTAAAAATCTATAAATAATAGACTATGTTACCCATATAATAAAAAAAATTATGTAAATTTTTAAGCGGGACAAATGTATTAAAAATGATACATTTAAATTCCATTTATTATATTTTTAATAACTTAATCTGTAAAATTATTTTAAGGACGATAAAAGTTATTAAAGATTACTTTAAGGGTTTTCATTAAAAATTGTTAGTATTACTTTTAAGGTTTTTTTTTTAAATTTAATTTTGGTTCTCTTTAAGTATATATTTTTAAAAAATTTCCAAACTAAAAACTGGTAATGTGATATTTTCTAGCAGTAAAGAACTCTTTCCCAAAATGTAAATCTGGAATAATAAACATATTAACTTTTATCATAACTCTGTTGATTAAGGTGTTTTTAAAAATCCATTTAATTGACGATCAGTTGCTCCTTTCTTGTGGAACATTTTAGGAGCTTTTGTTACACAACACAACAGACGTTAGCATAAATAAATTTATCTATACGTATATTAATTTTTATTTTAAAACACTAACTATTATGGAATATATTTCAACTATTTGAAAACACCAACTAACAAATGTTTAATGTGTACCATAATTAAGTTTATAAAGTCCTTAAAAACATATTTTTATTTCTGTCATTTAAAATCAGCATGCATTTTTTCACTCCAAAATCCCTCTTCGTGTAATTTATGAAAGTGAATGAAAGAAGTTTTTAAACAAAATGGGTTTTTGATATAGTCATACAGTCAGGAGAAAAACTTCGACTGAAAAGTACAAAGCCACGTAGATTTTGCACAAAACGTTTATTCAGCGTTTATGATCTATCGATCGTGACCCCTGAAATTGACCCTGAATTGACCATTTCTATAATAATCGCAACGGTCAAAAGTTTTTCTCCTTGCGGTACGATTATACTAACGTTATCTTTTGTAATACTTTCGACCGTGCTTTTTCTGATACAATTTGTTAAGAAATGAAACAAATTGTAAGTCCATAAATGAAATAGAACGTGTGAGATATGTAACGTAAAAGTACAAGTTTCACCCCTTTCTTATAAACTAAGTTTCTACTCAGATTATTAAATTACTGATAGAATATAAAACACTGGTTATACTGGTTTGAAGTTTATAATTTTTTTTATTTACACAAAATATTTCAGCTTTATTAACAAGTACAAAAAATTATTCCAGAACTGAACTGAGGGGTCTAACATACCAGTAATTACTTCACTTGAAAAAAAAAAAAAGGGAAATTTTTAAACTTTCCTAGTGTAGGAGGATTCTAAGAAAAGTATGAGATTTATGTATGGTGTTTTGTACCTAAATGAGCTCAAATTAAATCCTTATGTCATAACAGCATAACCTCGATACGTCATAATTAGAAATTTCATTCCTTTTCTTAGGAGTTTTGTTTTGTAGAATAATTCTAACTTTTACTTTTAAGTAGTTATTCTCTGGGTGTTTCCATAACTCAACCTTCGCTCAAATAACCAATGAACTTTCTTATAGGCTTCTGATGTACTTGGAATAATTTTTTGTAAATTAATTTCCCATAGTTTTTTTTTTATAAAAAAATATCAATAGCTGACAATAGTGATTGACTGTAAAAAGCACAACTCCGTGGGAAACTAGATACGTCAGAAATCTAGGAGTTGCTACGCTGAAACCATCACTTCTTTCCACGCGTTTTGATCAGTGTCAATGGCGATCATTTAAGAGTTAATACCGCTCGACATATGAAATTGTCCTTTCCTTTTAAGAAAATCAACTTTTCTCTTTTAATTCTTATCAGAAGCCAACGATTTTGATTCTATCGATTTTAAGGGGAGAAAAAGTAACATTTTCTACTAAATTATAAGTGAGAATCCAGGTTAAAATTTAACGTAGATTTTAAATTCATTTGAAAAACAATCCTGTTTTATAAAGTAAATTGCAAAATAGGTATACTTGAACTAAGAAAGAAGACACACAAGTTTTTCCTCCTAGGGTAAATAAGAATGTAGTCTTCCTTTTACAGGTTTCACATGAATCAGGATTAATTGATTACAAAGATTCTTGAATAAAAATTGTAAAATTATTTTTTTTTAAAATGTGCAGTATGGATTTTTTCAACTTGTTGTAATTTTGTCGCCCCTCAAAATGTGCCACTCGCTGAGGGACATATTGTACATGCCTTAATACGGCCCTGATTGATACACCGCGATTGAGATTTCTTTACTAATTAGCCTATTAATTTTCATTTGGGTACACCTTATTAAAATGTTTAGTCTATCCCACTTATAAAAACTCATAAAGGTTTTCTTTCCACAGGATCTTTATGCGGTGCATCGAGTCTTTATCTTCAACACCTCGGAATTCTTAATCAGGATGTCTTCTTAAAACAGAACTTTCGAAAGCAACCATTTTTGTTGAAAAAGCTGAGATAATTCGCATTCTGACTCATAATAACGCTTTCTGCGAATTATAATACTTTTGTGGGACAGCGAACTCAAAAATAATCATAGGACTGGTATTGAAACTGCTCTGGTCTTGAATTGTTAAACCTGTTGTTGCTAACAATATTTTTTTATTAAAATATTAAGTATATATTAGTTTTTGACTTTTTGTGTTTTATAATATTTTTAGTTTTTTCCTTCCTAGCTTCTCAACTGGCAATTCCATAGGAGTGAACACTGAAATGTTTTTCAAGTCATGCTTGCTAAGGTAAATTCCTTGAGATTACTTCATCTCCTAAAGTTAGACATTTGTCATGTTTAATTGGATGGCAAAATGTCCCTTATAGAATTCTCAATATTTTTAACTATTCCTTTTATGAATTCTTTTCCTTAGTTTAATGTAATTGATTAACGCAGTATTCACTTAATGGAAATGTCAGTTCAATAAGTTATATTCCAGAAATATCTTGGTAAGTTTAACGTATTTCTATATTTAATTTCCCCTTAGCCAAAGTTTCAAACTTTCTTAAAATATTTTAACTTGCAACATAGTAAAATTTGTATAGCACTAGGTTGAAATTTTCTATTTCGCTCGGATTATGGTTTAAAGACTGAGTTATTAAATGGCTTAAATTTTATAACTAAATTTCTTAAAGCTTTGAGCAGTATTGTTATTTTATTTACCCTTATTTATTATTGATAGCAGTCTTTGGGAGCTATCCTTTAAAATTTTTATTTCAGTATGTGCAAATTTCCTCTTTACAGATACAATTATATTGTAATCTACCGTTCTGCAGTGAAATTCTGTCAGAAATTTTCTAAGTCATTTTAACTTGTACTCTACGAGGATTTTAAAACTGTTTAAGTTCCTTAGGATAAAATGTTACAAGCTAAAAGTTTTTAACAACGCTATATATTTTTAAATATAAGGCTTGAAAATCATGACAAAACAAATAAAATGGTGTTTCGATCTCTTATTTCATTTTGTGAGGCTAAAAAGTTATCCCCCCCCCAAAAAAACCCTCCATTTTTTTCTGTAAACTCAGTTTTTTTTTTAAGATTGGTTCCTCGTCCACTTTATAAACTCAGCACTGCCGCTTTCCTTCAGGTTCGAATGGTTCAGGAGGCTTATGAAGAAACCCTAGAAACTATTCCCCCGCTTCACTGTGTTTAAATAGTGTTTTTAATAAATTACTTATAAATTTTTCAATAAACATTAAAGTGGTGAGTAAAAGTGTCTTACAATCCCACCGTTTTTTAGGAAAATGAGGCAATAAGAAACTTAATTCAACTCAATTTTTTAACTTCAAAAATAAATTTAAATCCAATATAATAGCAAAATAAATTTCACTAAAAATTGGAAGATAATTTATTAATAACTACAAGATAAATTGAAGTAGTCGAAAAGACGCGACTTTATGTAACCTATTTTGTTGATAGAATCAACTTCACACGACTTTATTTCCCTGAAAAATTATCGTAAAACGATAAAATTTTTATGTGGTGTAGGGGATGAGTCAAAGATTAGGCCTACACACAAAGCAGCAAAATAAAAAGTTTCTTATTACCCCATTCTTCCCTAGTATTAGAAAAATTTGAAGTGCCAAATTTTTTTTTCACAAGTGGCACTCTTTTTTATAAAGGTTGGCCACCCCCGGTTTTAATGCATGAAACTCGTTAGCTTAGTGTGTTCACTCTATGGAAAATGTCAGTTCAGTTATTTATATTCCATGAGATATCTTGGTAAATTTACCGAGGAAATAATACTAATTTCACCTTCATAGTTATAAACTTTCTTTAAAATATTTTAACCTCATAGTTTGGAAATTTCTATTTAAATACTGGTAATCTTATGGCTTTAATAACTCAATATTTTCAGATTTGTGGAAGAGTAATTTACCTTTTGCTTGTTGTTGAAAGCAACCTTATCAGAATTTTCCCAAGTTATTTTAACTTGCACTCAAGAATAATATATGTGTTGGAAGAATTTGTAATTTTTATTTCCTTCCCGACTAATTTTTTTATGGCCTGAAATTATTCTGTCTTCAGGATTAGGCCATAAATGATTCTTTCGGTAACCTTTTCAGTAATGCTGTGCCTCTTTGCCGTATCTGTTTCACAGCTTTATTTTAGGACATAAAGTACTATCTGCGCGTGGACTGGTTTACTCGAAGGAGCGATAAAAAAGGATTATTTTCTACTTGAGAATTTTCAAAAGATTTTTTACGAAGGCAATTCAAAGTCACCACTAAAAATATTAGGGAAAGATATGAAGTGAAGCATCCTTCCCACTAATCGAACCATACCTTGGCAGTCTCCTGGAACTGTTTCTATTATTTGTAGACTGTTGACTTTCGCTGGATATCTAACTTGACACGAATTCTTTCAGGGAGTGACGAAGAATCTGAAAACTCTTCCTTTTCACGTTTTTATATATCTGACTATCTGAATCCCTGAGGGACTAATGAATACTTATTAATGAAGTATTTTCTCTCTAATACCTTCTTTACAGAATGTCGTGCTGATCGTTCGGGTAATGTCAGAACGGATTCAGATCGGTATCAGTACAGGCCATCGCCACTTTCTCGGACAAAGGAGAAACGACAAACAATCTCATTCAATGACCCCCTCTAACAAAAGAGAAGATTAATATAAATCCCAGGAGGAGAGCGAAGTCACTTGGTGATCTGTAAATTAACAGCCCGACAATTAGGTATACCCCTTTTGTGATAGCAAAGAGTTATAAGAATTAGGTCAACCTTATCATTCGGGGTTCCAGTATCCAAAAATGAGATAAAACACTATTTTTTAGGGAAATTTTCGAGGAGTAAGAGGCTACTTTTACGTAAAATCCAGTATTTAAAGAGATAGGAACAAAATTCTATATAGCCTCTGAAATATACTAGTACCGTCATAGTTACCGCTTAAAGAATGAAGTAAAAAAATTATAAATCTACCATTTTCCCCATTTAATCTAATGGTACCTGCGCTTTGAGTCACCACTTAAAGAATTTCAAGAAATTTGTAAAGTAATATGCGACGGCCAGGGCAGGTGGTTGGGGTTTGTGGATGGAAATACGCAATTGTAGTTAAACTATTAGCAGTTATTATTAATTAGCACTCCAAGACTCTTTAAATTTGCGTAGTTTCCGTCGAGGCAAAAGGACAAAGTCTTGAATTTTGGCAAAAAAACATAAAAAAATAGTCAAAAAATAGTACTATTTTTTGAAGAAAATAACCGTTACGGTTACAGTTAAGAGTTGGGAAAAAATCGTTAAGACCCCCCGTGGATGCGCAGGAAAATTTATAAATGCCCAACTGCATTTATGTCCGAGTACTATACCCGGGGAGAAGGCTCAGACTCGAACCAGGGTTCGATCTGAGGGCCTTTGGGATGGCAGACTGGCGAGCAAGTACACCAAGCCATCCGTTCCTGCAGCTATGCCAATCTTTTAATTAATTTGAAGTTGATATTCCACCATACTTTTATATATTTTAATTTACTTTTTATAATATAGATGGCGCCAGCAGCTTGTGACGCATTGAGGTTAAGCTGCTGCGCAGCGTCTACTGCACATAATTTAATTTAAAGTTGATATTTCACTTTAAAAAAAAAGAAATTCCGAGGATCGAACCTGCGAACTTCAGGTCGAGAGAGCAGTGCGTTAACCAACCATTCTATATATCCCTGCAACCCCTAAGTCTATAATTTAAAGTGTATATTAACTTTGACTTAACTTTAAGTTACTTAAGTAAGTTAAGTTAAACTTAAGTTTAAGCTAACTTTATTATTTACTTTAAGTTAATAATAACTTAAGGTTAATATCCGATCCGCCACCTTGTGAATGCGCATGCGTTTGAACTTAATTTTTGCTGTTTTTGGAAAATTTTATAAAATAATAACTGGAGACAGAACCCAGGAACTCCCGCATGCTACGCAAGCATCCTACCACTGCTCCAGCGGGGATACACAAACTTTAAAACTTATTTTAATGTGTTCTTTACTTTGACGCATGCGCATTCAGCAAGGTTTCGAATTCGGACTATATAGCTTTTAGCTGCTCGTTTACAAGATCTATTTTAGGACCCAACTACTTGCGTGTGGACTAGAGTTTTTTTTTTCCAGGCGGAGTGTTCGAGGACAGGGATCGAACACAAAATGTGCTATAATATTCATTGTATATTACAACTTTTATGGAATGCTGAAAAGGAGTATGTACACAAGCCTCCCCTGATTCATTTCTATATGTTGTAAATTCCTTTCAGATTTGTCTTAGGGTCTTTACTAATGGTGCAGTTTCTTAGATTCCCTAGTAGCACAGCTCTCGTACCAAATATATCCACTTTACGTAACTGCTACTAGAAGTAAACTAAAATTGGCCATACATGACAAAACTTTTACGAATATTGAACGTTTGTGATGCTTGTGTTTATTGTCATTCTCATTTATGAAGCCCTGTTTAATTAGTGTGGCCTTATTTAGTCTAAGCAGGTAAGTGAGTAGAAGGAGTAAGTAGCTTCGAATAGTTAGAAGTTTGACTTTGGCTTTTCGAAAGAGTTGTTCCTGTGAGCGTCCCCGTTGTTTGAAGACGCTCTTTGTGTACCTACCCTTACCTAGGGTCTATCCTTCAGTGCCTTACTTGCTGAAATGAATAAATTACTTTTTTGCAACAAAAAATAGTCTTTATTTATCAAAACTCACAAAAATAAATATGCTCCAACTGGTCGACAAAAGCTTCCTGAAATAAGCCATACACCATTAACATATAATAAGCAATACAATTTTATGAATATACTATCTGTAAACTAAGTTAAAACTTTATATTTTCGGATTACGACTTACAGTAATTTAAAAAGAATAATAAGGTGCGGCAATATAACCACCTAATAAAATAATTATAAATTCTCATAAAATGAATCTAAACTACTATATTACGCACGCTCGTGAGAAAATTTTACTAAAAAACTAATAATAAAAAGTTTAGTGTAAAGCAGCGTTGATTTTAACAAATACATTATAATTTAGTCATTACTCTACAACTGTATTGATTAACAGTTGTACTAAAAATAATTTTTAACATAGTAAAATTGAAATAGATGAATTTACCAAATTACGGTTAAAACATTGAAAATTTCGATGTATTAAATAGTTTAAATGATTTGCACATAAATCTAACTTAATATTTTATTAAATTAATTAAGTATTTTATCCATCTTAAAAATATTTCAAAGTATCTACAAATTTTATTCCTCTTAAGTTAATGTAATAATTTTTAACATAACTCCAATAAAAAGAATTTCACACTAGCTAGTTTAAAAACAGGGTGATCTCTAAAAATCATGCACGTAAAAAAGCTTTTACCGTTTTTACATTGCTGCTACCTGAAATAATATAAATTAATCTAATATAACCTATTATAATTCTGCTAAAGAAAATGATCTCTGACAAATCTCTGAGGAAAGTAAAAACTAACATTAATCTTAGAAGCATATTACTTTATGAAATTTATCTGTAACATTACTTTACAAAATTGTTGTTTTTAAAATTAATTATAATGATATCAGGTTATACTCTGATTTTACTGATTTCAAGGTAACATTTGACCCACAGTAAAATGATAGGACCTAATTAGTTAGGTTAATATATCCTACAATTTACAATGCTTGGTTATTAAATTTAGGGATACTTAACATCAATAAAATATTCTACCTATCATTAAATTAGTAATTTTCAAAATTTACTTTTACCATCAAATTTAAAAAATGCAATACAAGTATCTAGGAATAAGTAAATTTACTTCTTAAAATACTACATTTTACAGTAATTTTATCTAAGCTTTACTTAGTTTAGGAATTATATTTTAACACTGGCTATTATCATCAAAACACAGTGCTTTTAAACACTAACACTTGTAACCTTACCAGACTTAATATTTAAAGGCAAGCACTAAAATTATGTAACCATTGTACTCAAGCTTAAACATCTAAGTGAATTCGCCAATCAACGATATATTCCCTGGAATTTAAAAAACCTATTCTACTCTAAAACTTTTTTTGAAAACTCTAAACTAACTTAAAAAAAGAGGCTTATCTTTATCACATCCAACACTCCATCATTTCCGCCAACCTGTAAAATAAATAACAAATCGTAACTTCTATCACTTTCAATTACAAAGCAAATCTTAATCTTTGATAGTAAACTTCATTCACTCAAAATTTTTACATAATTATTCAATCAAATTTTGCTTGTAAATGAGTTACTATTAAGTAATTTTGACTTAAATTTTGAGTAATTCATGGTCTTTGTAACGATTTCTGTCATGCTCTCATTAGACACCTTTAAAGCAACTTTTATACACAAATTGTCTTGTTACTTCGGAAACTACGCAACACAAATTTTGAGTATTTGGATTACTCCTTTTTCAACTGACAATACTTTCATATTGGCCAACCCATTACACAAAAATGGCAATTTTCGTGAGATCAACATGTGAATAATATTACACGACAAGTGCTTCGTCATTTAATAATTTCTAATAATTATGTTATCTCTTAACCGCTCAAAAATATTAATACTTTTCAAGTTAGGTAATATTAAATCAATCACCAAAATCACTAAGGATTTTTAGTTCTTTTGATGCAAATTTTGGATAATCACTATACATATAACTAAAAGAACGCGATCATGACAAATCTTAAATATTTGCCTTCAATTTTAAGTCTTCTACAAACCTTAATGTTTCTCTACTTTGTAGGGGGGGGGGGGTAAAAGTTTGAGAAAACATCTTCCAAATTAATTTAGTTAGTCAAGTTTATTAAGTTCAATTATAAAAGCTTTAAAATATTTGAATACTCTAGTGGTCAGTTTCGAAAGGGACATGGAATGGACTGATCGATACAGATTCACACGATTCTTGACCAATCAAAAAATACACTTGCCTGAAAATCCAGTTCATCTAGGAGCGAAATCCTTCAAGTCCGTAAACATCATTCGGCGATCGAATATGATGATCCACCAACACTCGTTGACTGCAAAAAAAGTACGATTACGAGTATCTACAGCTTAAATTATTTAACGAACTATAATTACTAATCAAACTATTTCTTGGAAACAACCTAATAATTCAGAATTGATATGTTTGAGTTTTAACCTATACTTTCAAACGTTTTAAAATTCGAGTATAAATGCTTTGCTATGAGATTCATAAATAATCTTATTAAAACTTAAAATTATTTGGCCTATCTTATGATTTAATAACGAATCAAATTAATTCAGAAATCAGAATTATAGTTTATTTTAAAATTAGTATTTTTCAAACTCTTTTAAATTCAAAGCTAAATAAGGATCGCGAATATTGAGGAACATTCCTAAACATGGTTTTTAAAACTATGATGATAAATCCTAACGAATAATTTGATATAATTTGAGCTATAGGCTAAGTCGAGTTAATTTTAACTCAACTTCTAATAAAGAAAGCTTTTGAAATGAGCAAAGTTTAAATTGTTTACAATACAATCAAAATACGAACGAGGAATTCATTCTGAAAATGATCACCCACTTGCTCGTGGTTCAAAATAAAGGTCGCCATGTTTAGGTGAACGATAACTACAGTGCTAGCCAAAACCTATCAACTCTCTTAAGCTCTCACAAGCCGAAAATAAAAGAGGAAATTCTCACAAATATTTATTTAAAAGTTAAAATTGAATTAAACTAATGCATTTGAAATCAATATTAAGTAATGGGAAAGAGTGAATCTTACCTTATTTTAGAGCACCAAGTTCCATCACCATGGCCAACTTTCAAATGAGCAGGCATGTGCCAGTTTTTGCTTGCGTCGACACCCCCTCACGTGATACCTCAAGAGCGCATGCCCCTGCGCATGCTGCCTAGAAAGATCCTAATTATTTGGCACCAAAAAATGGCAAAACACACCACCCTATCAGAATTTAACTCAATTACACAATTTTGAATTATTTTACTTTGGCCACATATTTTCCTAGGATCGAACTCGTGAACTTCCTAACCACAGAGCCAAGGTCTGAACCACTGAGCCACAACCGGCTTGGGAAAGCAAACGTAAATAACTTACTGGATACTAAACCTAATGTAAACTAAAAAAAAAAATAAAACGGTGATCTTTAAGGCCAGTTTAGGTTTTTAGATTGAAACAACTTTCCAAAGATTTATCGAATTAGGGTACCTAAAGTAACTGTGCTGAATCTATCGGGATGGCTTATTGCGCTCTTAGGTTCAAAATAAAGAAATTTAAATATTAAGTAAAAGAGAAAAAAGGTAGTACAAGGGGTGCGATCAAATAAATGTTCGTGATGTCATATTAAAAGCACAGAGAAACTATAAGAAATTATCTATACATAATATTAGCAATTTAATTTTGAACTGCTCTATGCCTCATAAAAAAGGGTTGTCCAGAAATTAAAGAAACCTTTTTTGGTGTTACGTTGAACAGTTTTTTTTTATTTCAGTTGAATGACGAAGAATTTGAACTCAAAAATCGACAAAATCATATGATAATAACGGAGAAATTTTTAAATTTGAAAACCAACCTTCTTTTTGGAGGCAGTACGAATTTCAAAGTTTTTCTGTGCTTTTATTGCGACACTGCACACATATACTATACTTGATTATAATTTTTGTTCAATCTATTTTTCTCATTGAATCAATTCTTTAACTTACTCATTTTGCCACTAGAGAGTACAGTAAGCCGTTTTAATGGATCCAGCATAGTTCCTTTACTGATAGGTACAGGGTACACATTACTTCCGTGAATTTATAAGACGTTGTTTCAAATTTAAAACAGACCTTAAAGATCGCCTTGTTGTGGAAAAGAACATATATTTTCGTCTTTATTAAACTGAATTTTTTATTAAAAGTTACATCACAGTAAAATATATTTTTTTTTCAAACAAACTCACCCGTATTGACTTTTATTATATTAGATTAGTAACAATAGTTATCAGACACATTCGTTACCATAACCCGAATTGTTTTCTTAATTTATCATCACAAAACTATTCACCGATATCTTTTTTCCATGAAAAGTAGCAGTTGATAAAATTGATCAACAATTTTTTTTTATAAAACTGAAAATTATTAAGGTATTTTATTATTAACTTTCAATTAGGAAATTGATTGATCAATTGATGATTGATTGAAATTGAAAATTGATCAACAATTTTTTTTATAAAATTAAAAATTATTAATGTATTTTATTATTAACTTTCAATTAGGAATGCTATGGGACTATACTGACTCTTTGTCCACCCTGTGTCTGTTCTCCATGTAAAAGCAATAGAAAATTATAAAAGGAACAATACTGTGTTAAAAACAGTAAGGCTACAGAAACAGTGTGAAAAAAAATTAACCATTACTTTTTTTCTGACTATTCTTTTTCCAGATTCTGATTCAAAAGATCTAATTTAATAAATTTTCTGGCTTTCCCATAAAGTTTTTAAAATTAACCTTTTCTTCACTTAAAACTGTGCGAGTATTACCTTATTGAAAATACTTACCAGTTATTTAATGAGAAAAATTTATTAAATTAGTGTGAAATTTAATTTTAACCTCGTATGATATTTAAGCACAGATGCATAGCGAAATGTTATTATTGAGTTTTGAAAAGTATCAAACATTCATAAGAGCTTCAAAGTAAAAAAAAAAATGATGGGATAAAATACTTTTGTCAGGAAATTTCCCCGATTTACATATTCGTAAGACTTTCCCTAACTCAGATCCTCTATCTCCTAACTAAGATTAATTATTTTTTTTTTTTGGCTTTTCTCTGAAATACCAGGTTTCCAGATTCTGTAGCCACCTTGAAAAAAATACTTAATATAAATATTTATATTAAATCTATTGAGGCATTTAAAAGTATTGAAGTAGTAATGTTCCTGTCGATCATTTTTTATTCTAAAGTTACACGCGTAAACCTTGAATTGAAGTGTTCTTTTTGATATCCAAGTAGGTCTCAAGAACAAGCAGTTCCTCGTAATCAGGATTTAACAGAGAAATAAGGGACATACTTTCTTGAAGTTTATCATACCAGCTTCAGCGTTTTTATGAGTAAAATTTGGTTGTTGTCTTATACCTCTAAATATTTTTAAGTTTGAATAGTTTGCTTCTAAAAAGTATTAAATTTAAAAGCATATAAAAAATAATTTAATACATAAAGATAAAAAGTATATAACTGTAACGGATATATTAGTTCTATAATATGAATAGATGTATTAGTATTAGAAATACT
This sequence comes from Tetragnatha montana, assembly GCA_963680715.1. Lineage (NCBI taxonomy): Eukaryota > Metazoa > Arthropoda > Arachnida > Araneae > Tetragnathidae > Tetragnatha > Tetragnatha montana. The sequence continues at coordinate 37,181,389 of OY796685.1, forward strand.
TTAGTGCTTAGGTTTCTCAGATAGAAAACAAAGTTGTGATTGTAACGCGAAATGTTTAAATTTAGTATTTATTAAAAATCACAATTAGTGAATGATCTACCAGCTGATTTTACTATCAAATAAAAAAATGTTGAAAATAACTTAATAAATGACTTGGAAACTCATACTCTCAAATGTCATCTTCAGCCATGGACCGGTTTCGCCCTTGTTAGGACTCATCAGCACGGCATAAGAAGGTAACACAAGAGAGCGGAGGCAGGCTTCTAGTGTAGCCAACTATAATGGAAAAAGTGGTGACCATTGATTAGTTCTCCACTATCTGCTGGAATGGACTGAGCATTCCCAGGACAGATTTAATTTCCAAAAGGCAAGAATAAAAAAGGAGTATTTCAACCAGTAATAAATTAATTTTAATAATTGACCTTTACAAGCATGTGGTTAAGCAGGGTTATTAAGAATGACACCATCCAACGACGTAAAACACAAATTTATTAACAATAATTTGCTTTCGTATTCGAAAGTACATTGAAAAAAGAAAACACAGATATATGGATATATGTATATGGTTTCGAATAGGCAAATGCATACGCCACAAACTCTATAAAATAAAAACGAAAAGAACTTTCACGAGAGCTGGACATACTAACTCGGTTCACTGTTTTAAAATCTCAGTCCATCCTATGACGTAACACATACTTCGTCCTGGTTTATGCGCAATCGCACTCTGCGCAATTGACTTCAGTTTATCACAGACGCAATCGACGTTTTACTTTTTTTTTTATTAGAAGAACGAATAGTTCGGTTGATCGTTTGAGTGGTTGCCATTACTGTGAAACTAAATAGCGACGGAATAATAAAAAAAGAAATGGCGCGAAATGGCGCTAGATTGAGGCGTTCTGGCAGGAAGATAATAATGTTCCGATATAAACTTTTCGCACACGTAATAATTCGGAAGCTAATAAAGCTGTACATCAATATGTTTAACACCATTCCATCCTGTTCTGCTGCCTCGGATGCAGTGGTATAGGAAGCCTAAGCATTGGGTTGCCTTTCGTGTCCATATAGCAAAAGGTGGATGAGCATTATATATTTACAGTTCATTGCGTTCGGAAATCGTAAAAAAGTTAAGGGATATTACATATCGCATACGGAATCATTATTTTACAGATTGAATCTATTCGTAAAGTAGCAATAATCGCGTGAAATGTGATAGTATATAAATAGAAAAAAAAAAAATGAAATGGAATAGGGATATTTAAATACTAGTGAAATATTAAAATATTAGAACAGTTCTGAAAGATGAAATTTAAAATTCCAATTGTGCATCAACATGTAAAGAATGTTCTTTGAATTGGATTCATGAACACATTACTATAATGATTCAAAAGCAAAAATTTGTGTAATACAGAGTGGTCATAAAGTCTGACACTTTACAAAACATTACAACTAACAATGTTACGAATTCGATTTTAATTTCTTACTAAGAGACAATTTAACACCGTTTGATGAAAATAGGGAGATGCAAGTGATTGAGCATAAGAGATAAATAAGTCAAGAAGTCCATGGCTACCTTGCAGCCGTATGCTAGGATTTTTAAGGTAAAAAGAAAAGATACCTTTAACAGTTCAAAGACGTTCCCTCTCTCTCTTTTTCACTTGGAATATCTTACCTTAAGAGTTAAGGAATATCTTAACTCATGAGTAAGGAATATTTTAACTCATGATTAACTTAGTCTCATGAATGAGAATTCAGTTAAGAACTGGTATTGCCGTATAAAAAAAAGGAAATACGAAAACAACCTTAACTTTAAATGTGATATTGAAAACACTTAGAATATAATTTTGAATAAAAGTTAGTATAAGTTTTCGAAAAACTTTTTGGGATTTAAAGATGATTAAACACCATCAAACTTGAAACTAAGTTACTTGGCTCATTTAAAAATTCACACCTTTTTTAATGCGTCAGATACTTTTTGATCATCCTGTATGATCGTATAATTTTTAAGTCAATAAGACGTTTTTGTTCCAATATTTGAAATACTTCAATAGTTTTTATGGGAAAGATATACACATATGAGAAAAAGAATTGTGATAAAATTACACAAAACTTAAAATCCGCTTAAAACTGAGCTTCGGTATCCATCTAAGTACAGTATATCAATAGACAATTTGATTTAACACGTTATCATCCAAACAACATCACCATCTGTACAAAACAGTAATCCCCACTCGTAGCCCACATTAAAACCGTTAAAATTCACGTAAAAGTGAAAGTAGCAATTCTATACACGTTTATTTCTTCCTGCAGAACGCCGCCAATCTGTGATCGCGGAATTGTGGCAAACGATAACATGTATGGAGAAAAATAGTCACTATTATACCGACACGCCAGAAGATGGCAACAGCTGATTACAGTATAGTCTAATAAAAAGTAGCTGCTTTCTGATCTCACGTAGAAAACTAAGATCACTCAAGGTTAGGAACTGATATTATGTAGTTCACTCTGAGCTTAGTTAGTTTAGAAAACGGTTTTCTAATAGAACTAAAATACCCGGAAGAAATGTTTTTAAAAATAGGAAAAGATACTAAAACTTCCTTTACAAATTTTTATAATTAAAAAAACTAGTCGGTAACTATCATTGAAAATTTTATCTACATATGTATTTAAAAAGTCTTTATACTAAAATGCAATGCTGGAATTTTATTTAAGTTGTTGAATTAAGAATTTAGAGTTATATTTAGAACAGTAGAAAACAGTGTCAAGGGTAGAAAAATTAGAGACCTTAATGGCTATAAACTACGAAACACATTTAGAATACTCTTAAACAATTTTAAAGGAAATTTTCATAAGTAAACTAATAGAAATGTTCTTAATTTTTACTTTTGTGTGAAAAATTATTTCTATCATGTAAGAGTTTATCTAATATACATTGTTAGCATGACTTTTGTTAAGCATTTGCAATGGAGATATAAATGCTTGTACAAATTAAAAATCATATATAAACATTACGAAAAACTAAGTAAACCAATCTAAGGAGAAGAACAAAATTATAAATTTTAGTCAGTAAAACTTTGATATTGAATAAATATTGTTAAAACTTCATAGAAAATAAGATCTTACTGGTTGTTACGAAATAGACAGCTTCAACTACTGTCTGTCTATCACAAGTTTAACTCTCGTTTACATTTCTGTTGCCAAGGCAACAGGACTCTCCTCATTTTCAACAGGGGATATTGTTGCATTGAATCATTAGTCCCCTTTGTTTATTACTATAACAGTTGACTAATCCCAGCCTCTAACATATGCGCGCAACTGCATCAATTACGAGAAGAAGACCGTACTTGTGATCGCCAAAAAAAAAATCTGCCAATAATCCTCTGTCCACTTTAATCCCCGCCAAATCATAATACGGTTTATCCCTCTTTAAAATGAACCGGTCTCGTTTCTATAGAAACCGTCACAACCAGACAACTAGGCGGGAGCTCAACTTGTGGCAGACAGACAGTACAAAAAGTTCACATCGAAGATCCAAATCGTGAGATCAGAAACCATTGATTGGCTTATTGTCAGTGGGAGTTGAACGCATTCATAAAATGTGGTCCGTTATCTGCTTACAAAACACAATTTCTTTTTCAACTTCTAGAAGGAAATTTGTGAAGTTTGTGCAGGAACTTTGAAAATTGCATGCAACAGAAATACAGTGTTTCTCAACATTTATAAAATGATATACTCTAGAAAACATCGGTACACAGAAACGAAATATTCAGTATTTACAATTTTATACACATTTATGGACAAATAATTCATTAAAATTATGAAACAAATTTTAAATAAAGTAAAATAGTTTGAATAAATAAAAACGACAGTTTTTAGTTAAACTTAAAAAAAATCAAATAAAATAAAGATAAATAAAATGCATTGGTTTTTTGAAAAAAATGCAGATATAATTTGATCAAAATAAGTATAACTTACTTTCAAAAGTTCAAAGAAAAAATTGCACCATTTAATTTGATTGAACATAAACTAAGCAAAATGGAAAGGGAAAAACAATAAATAAAATTCATTCAGAAAGATCTTCAACTCTAAAATATTCCAACTAAGTATTTTTAAAAAATAAGTTTAAAATATTACAGTAGCACTTGGGAGATATTTTGACAAAACCCTTTTCCTGTATACTGTGTTTCAAGTCAATTTAAACTTTTTATATAAAAATATCTCCCATGCCCAGTGTTATTTTGAAATGCTTTTTTTACTTCAAAAGTATGGATGTTACACATTTCATAAACTTATCAATAGTGCAAGATTTTAAACTAATAATAATAAAAACTAAAAAGTAAACTCTAATGCTGCATGGATAAAATTTAACCATAAAAATTGCACAAAACTAGACAAATACAAAAACAATATCTTAAGAATCAGTATTTAAATTTGATTTTTGCAGTAAAATAAAATTCTAAAGTACTTTCTTCCCAATAGAAATAATGCACAGTTAAACAAAATAAGAAAATTAAAACTATCTACACGTATTTGTTAAAAACTTTAAAACGTAACTTTCAGATCATGAATACATAATGGTTAGAAATTGTTGCAATCACGATGGTAAAACTTTCATGTTGAGAAACACTGCAAGAGATGGATTTCTGAACCAACCATAATTGTTACATTGACAATCAGAAATGTCATGCTTATATAGTAACTTTATGACATATGGATGTAACTAGTTTTAAAATGGCTACACCAGGAATATCGTTTTAAAATCAGTTCGTTTCATAAACATTTGGTAAGACTCTGGTGACGACATTTCTCAATGAAATCTTTAGAAAGTGGATGAAACGATATACATAGGATTTCTTATCCTTTGCGTGAGTTATACTCTAAAAACAGTTTAAATGGAAATCCTTTAAAACTGATCATGAACCTCAAATGAAGGAATAAAACTTCTTGAATACGATTTCATTCTATGTTTCAAGTTTATTACATAAACTCTTCGCCATAGTTCGAATAATACACGAGGGAAGTCAATACCACAAACAGAAACTAAAGTGAACACAGTTAGAAACCTCTCCAAATGCACTCAATAAATTAAAAAAAAATATACTCCCACACTTAGCTCAACAACAAATGCCTAGAAAACATGTATTGTCAATATCTCAAAACGAAAACAACATCATGCAAATGATAATGAAATTATATACAAATGTTCTAAACACACAGATTCTAAGTAGGCTATTACATCGATAAGATTCGTACTTCCAATGAAACGATTGATTCTATTCTATTGAAGACTGAGAGAGGAAATAAAAAATGGTGTCATGAAGCATGATTTAGCACCAATAGAAGCACTATGATGACGAATGAGGTGATTGGTTAGTAACACTCTTATTGTATTTATTATATTAGCATATGAAGTGTGGGTACTAGCATTGCATTTACTGTCATGTTGTTTAATAAAAAATATTACCAAATACTTTATGTATACTTTACAAAATCTTCCAGTTACTTCTTTCAATTTTGTATGCTATAAATAAAATATTTAAGGATAGTTTTTATAACTAAGAACTCATTCATTTCAAAGAGAAATACAGAAAGATGTAATAGTTTTTGAAGGTGTTTTCATCGCCGTGCTTGAATCTAAGTGTTTACACCTATACAAATCACATGGTTACTCCTAAAATATTTGGCTTATGTATTTAGTTCTAATAAATTTTTTCCACAACAGAAATCTATTGTGAATTCAAAGTAAGAATTGAAACACACAACTCTTTAACACACTACATCATTTAGGGTGGTAAAATAAAATTGCTTAGTTACATAAAATTCACTGTTCTTTTTAATCAACAACTAAGTTGTATAGAAAAATGCACAGCGAAAATGTTCATTGAAATTAGTTATGAACTTAATTTTTAAATAAATAAGTTTTTGTTATCACACAGTCACAAAACACAACTGTTTATGGCATCCTTAAATGACTAATTTAAAAAATATATAAAAAATAATCTTAAAACAAAAATACTTAGACCGATGTTCAGATAAAGTATCTCAACATAATAAGAGCCATAATGAAAATATTTCTAAGCTGTTTATCGTGGCAAACTTGGGTGGTAAAACAATTGTAAAGCTTGAATATCGGTTCAGAATTCGGCAATGTATCACCTTCATCATCTGAGTATTCAATAAGTCATGCGACAGGTTTTTAAATGAAATATCGAACCTATTGCACCTCATTTTCACTTACTCGTTTAAACGTAAGAAAATGATAATTATTTGAAGCTAAACAGTTTTTTTTTTACTTTGATGTTATTCACACCAAAAAATCGGTTAATAAAGAACCAAAGCATCATTCGTTGAGCATCGGTGATAATCTATACCTCCTGTGGATTTATCCTAAGGATTATTACCCTTAAATTATTATTCTAAGGATTTTACATAAACTCAGGCTTGGCTCAAGTTGACGGTTAGGGAGAAAACTAAACTCGTTACGACATACGCATCAATAAAAAGCGTTTTCATGCTTTTTAATTCCCACCTATAATAAACTAAACAGTTTCTCTGGATTACAAATAGTTGGATTCACATATTTTTTTTTAAACAGCAGTGGATTAAAAGTTCGGTGTACAACTTAAAATGTAATATAAAAGATACTTCGAGCACATTTTGCGGGGGAAGATACCGATTTTTCCAAAGGCAAAGCAAAACGAATGCGCAATCTAATTAATGATTTCTCTTTGTGATTTAAATCTCCAACATAAGTCCTGCTCCCAGAATCCTATTAAAAGGTACCACCGAACGTAAAAAAAACCCCTACGATTGTTCGGATAAGAGACTACCGTGGCAAAAAGTACCACTACAGTTCGGGTGTGCTTATGTCGTCACCAGAGACACGGGCAGTCGATATAGATTTCAAAACTGAAATAGTGTCCATGAGAGGTCATCTTCGATTGGCAAGTATCAACAGATATCCGATAACATTAACGGCAAAGAATAAATGAAGATGCCACTGACAGGGTGTGAGCTATTCATAATAATAATAATAATCATAATAACCTGTTCGGTACAAACATACGCTTCTGTACGTAAAAGTGCGTTTTGAAATCTCTCGGTTCCAAAACGTAATTCGTGTGAGGGATAGTAACAACTCGTCGTTATTATATCATCATTATTACCGATCTGTAAATGGCAGCGTTGAGAGACAACAGTGGATTAAAAGGGTCCGCCCGTCGTTAATGGAGCATGTTTGTGTAATGTTGTTGTTGCTGTTGTTGCTGTTGCAAGGAGTTGCTGCCGTTGTCCGATTTGTTGTTGGCCGATCCCGCTGGAGGGTTGGTGTTGTTGTGGTCGGTCTCCGAGTCGGAGCTGCAGCAGTTGCTGCTGTTGTTGCTGTGGCTGCTGCCCAGCCGTTGTTGTTGTTGCTGCTGTTGTTGTTGCTGTGGGGGCGGCATGCTGCCCATCATGTGCTGTTGTTGTTGCTGTTGCATGTGAGCGGAGTGTTGTTGTTGTTGTTCGGCGGCGGAAGAGGAGGGGGTGGGGGCCAGCCCGGAGCCGGACGGGTCGTTGGGGTCTTTCATCCTGCGGTCGGCCGCGGCGCGACTCAGGAGGTACTGCGCCGCGAACTGGTGACGCGGGTCCATCCTCATCCCCTCCATGTGGTGCAAGAGACCTGGTGGGACAAAGAACTCACGTTACTACAAGGCATCATAGAACCTCCATGGTAGAAACTTTTGATTTATCATCTTGGCAAAATCGTAAAGTAACGAAAGTTTGTCTCATGACCTTGTTATGCAAAAATCAATAAAGACAACAAAAAAACAAAATCTTAGCATTATCCAATTTTTTAAGCTCAATAGAAGAATTAGTACAGTAATTAATCGGCAAAAAAGGAAAAAGTCACTTTAGAAGAAGAACTTATGATTTATCATCTTGGCATAATCGAAAAGTAATGAGAGATTGTCACATGACCTTGTTATCCAAATCAATAAAGACAACAAAAAGAACATAATCTTAGCATTATGTGACACTAGCGTCGCGTTGCCAATAGAAATAAAACGCCCCTGTACGTTGCACAAGACTACAAAATATACATTAATCGGTTATTGCTGCATCGAATATCGCTAGGGCCATATTCAGAAAGACAAACACGTAGAAGAAACGAGAAAGATACGGAAGCGGTGAAAGAGCTCACGAAACGAGAGATTTCAAACTATGGAGCTCTCGTCCGCCATATTGTTCCGAGATTCGAATCTATGCGGATTTCTTATACACTTTTTTGTGGTCCGTTAAATAGTTTCAGAAAATCTAGAACAGCTATACTAATTACCAAAAAAAAAGTTCTCAGACATTAATATATTACGAAAGCAATTGACATCTAGTGTTAGCAGAATTTTGTTTTATCAGTTAGTACTTGTAAGGCTTTGCGACAAGTAGAGCCATGATCGCACCGGAGGGGAAACGGTAGCTTTCGAGTACCCGTTTGATACATGAGATTTTTCATCGTTTCCGTATCGTTTCTTGTACGCGTTTCTGAATACGGCCTGAGTGAAACATACCGGCCTCCTGCGTGAAGACGGTCTGGCAGACGGAGCAGGGCCACATGCGAAGGGGAGGGCCCTGCAAGGAAGCGGCCACTGCGGAGGAGGGGTCCTGGTGGGAGGCGATGTGCTTGCGCAGGGAGCCCTCGTTCACGTACGTCTTGCCGCACAGGGGGCACGGGTGGCTGCCCGTGCGCCGCTTGCCTGCAACGACAATACGTCAGAACACAACGCACCAAACAGAGGACCAAAAATATCTAGCTAATAATCCCTTGTTTATGACAAAATTACAGTAACTAATTGAATAAGAGAGAAAAGGAAATCATAGGAGGGTGCTCAACTCAAAATCCCGGCGAATCATCCGGAACGTTTACAGATTGATTTTAAACAAAAGTTTTTGTTTTGAAGGTATTTTCCCCACAAAACTTATGGGGAAAACTTTCAGAATGATGTAGCTACTATGTGATCGCGCTTAGTACCGAATTTCTGTGAGATTCTTCAGCATAAAGATGTTGTTAATGCAGCCCTACACGTATTTTTTAATTGGACCTAATTTTGCGCTTGCTTGGTACGCCCGAATTTTTCAAAAATTTCGAAACCCCCCCCCCTCGGAATTCATGCTATTAAAAACCGGATTTACGGGGCTACCCCGGAAAAGTAGAACCCCTAGAATCACCAGGAATAATCCTAATAAGAGTGGTTCAACAGATTGTCGCCAAATTGTAGGTATTGGCGATTTCATTCCACGAATCCCACTTATTCATAGGGATTCTCCGGAATCACGTATAGTATGCTCAAAACATGCTTCAAGTAGGTTCACCACAATTTTGAAGAAATATCTCAATTTTTGACAGTAGTTGCAAGTCCAAAGCAAAAGAGCTGTGGTCTACATGCGGCCCTTGGGCCAGAAGTTGTGCATGTCTGTCCAAGACTGTTCTCCTACATCAAATCATGGAAATACGAGTATTGGAGGAGGTTTGGGAGTACCTAATAGATGTATCCTAAACAGCTCCTGAATGTTCCAATACTATTAAGTTTTAGGCGTTTAGAATCTTTAAGGTCTTGGTGGACCACCCTTGCGTTAAAAGCTATAAACTGGATCCATTCTGAGTTTATGCATTTAAAAGAGCAGTACTTTTCGCTCTTTTGTCCTTTGCCAGATACCAATAGTGAATTGTAGCTTGTAGGTAATCCCCCCACACAGTTCAAGATGTATTTTTTGAGGCAACGTAATTCCATTTTAAAAAACGCATTTATTCTTTCATATAGAAAAAAATACTTGGGATACTTATCGAAAAATACTTATGAAAATATACATTTCTAAACTACTTAAAAACGCAATAAGAACTTTTTTAAGAGTCTACTTAAACATGACATAAAAGTTACTGCACACAATTACAGATTTACAGTCATTGTTTTAACAAGCAACTAAATTCAGAAATGAATATAAAAAGCCAACTATTAATAGTAATGAGTCCCCTTAAATAACACCAGAGACTCCTGTTATGATCTTAACCATGACCATGCATTCGATGATGCCCGATAAGTAAGGTCTATCATTGTTCTTTTACTTTTGTTAAAATTTCCGTGTCGAATAATTTAAATTTAAAAATAGAAGTCGACTGTTATGTTTTTTTTGTTCGAAAAGAAAATAAATCGAAATGTCTCTATTTTAAAGCGGGTTTAAGATGTCAGTTTCTCTTTTTCATAGAACAATGAAGAACATAAATAAGGAAGTATCCATCCATTTTGAAGGGAAAAGTTAGTATGAGATTTTTTACAAGAGCTTCTAACTCAATGCTTGAATGACATTTTATTAAAAAATAAATAAATAAATACAGAAACCACTGATCTACAAAACGTTATCAATTGTATAAGAATTTGATTTACTTTATAATAATGCGAGCTAAAACTGAAATACTCTTATTCTCGAATATAATTTTCTTTAAACTACTTTAAAGCTTTTAGTGCTCCGTATACCTTTTAGGTGTAAAATGACAAAAAAATACACTTATACTATCCCCCAAGGCCAAGACACAAAAAAATATTCAAAAATTAGGAAACCATTAGTAAAAGACAATGAACGCTATTTCGATAACTTCTCAAACGGAACCGAAATGATCAACAAAAAGATAGTTATCAAATTTATTTAAATTTATGAAAAACTTTAAAAATCAAACAAAAAACAGAAACGACAAACAACAAATTTGCATAGTTAGAAGAAAAAAAATGCACCTTCTGATATTCTTCAAAATTTGATTCATTCGATTAAACATGATGGTTAAGAAAGACTAAGAACGCCGCAGCCATCATACGGTAAATCGAGCGTACCTAAGTACTACCAAGATAATTGGTAACCAGAAATTCAGATTCTCCAGAAGAATCCCCTACTATTTACAAAAGCTTTTCGATTTCGGGGAACAGATATCAATTCTTCACATCAAACCAACGCGTTGAGTGGAGGTATCCACTCACTTAACATTCATTCCCTTGCGCCATTTTACTCATCGGAATTACTACTCCCACCAAGACTCATTCGTAAGCAAATGGGAAGCACATTACAGGAGGTCAGTCACGCATGGCGATTATAATCGCGGATGAGATCGATACACTCATTCGATTATTCCTAGAGATTCAGTGAGACTCGAATGTGAATGAAATCGAAAGACGAGTGAAAAATTTCGATAGATATCGAGTTTTTGAGGTATGTTAAGATCACTTGAGAGATATCACTCTTTCGTTTCTTGTTGACAGGCTTTTGCCAGTTAAATTAAATATGATACGCACGGGTGACAGTTTGAAAAACTTCCACCAGGACGGAATTGGATTAAACCTCCTCTAAAAATAATGCTTGTCTTATCTTTCAATTAACTGTGTGTATCCATTTTTCCGTCCCTTTCCATGGCCATCTAGACACATAAGGCCAGGAGAGCTCGAAATTCTGAGTGACGTTTTGCCTACTATTTCGCGTCATCATCGCTTTTTGGACAACAGCGCAACTCCAGTCTGAAGGGAGCGTGCAAGATTTCAGACTGGAGTTGCGCTGTTGTCCAAAAAGCGATGATGACGCGAATTAGTAGGCAAAACGTCACTCAGGATTTCGAGCTTCTCTGGCCTTATGTGTCTAGATGGGCATGCTCATTCCGTCCTAGAGAAAATTACCAGGATGCATTTCATCCGTCTATGGACGGATAACTTTTACGCATTATAGTACGTAACCATCAAGCAATAAACATAAGTGAAGACAGCTGATCAGGAAAACAACTGCAGGTTTTTGCAGGTGCAACAGGCAACCTGTACACACTGCTATCTTCAAATAACTTTTCGGTCAAAGCCGTAGCAGCCATGGAGGTAGCAGCATGTCGATATTTAATGCGAATTATGAAGGCCGTCCTATCAGTTTACTTCTGAAAAGTTAATTTAAAGCAAAATAATAAAAAGCAGCAGCCTAGAATCGAACCGAGGACCATTGGGTTACTAGCCGCACACTCTACCACTAAGCCATCGGTGCTGATGCCAGGGTTGTTCCATAATATAATTTTAATGTTTACAACACACGTAATAGGCCTGTCAATATATAAATAAACAAAGTAATAGGACGGTTGTTAAGACACTACCAATTATGAACATAATATACTTTTGTGTGGCCGAGACTTCTTAAAGGTCCTGAATTTACCTTCTGAATCACCACCCGTCTAAATGTCTATTTTCCAGGGAAAAATTTCGACATACCAAGGGTTTTTAGCGGAAAGCCTTCTACACGAGAACTTGAATTAACATCGAAAGAATTGAATACGCATCAATGCCAAGGGCGAACACTATATACATATTTTTTCGAGATAAAAAGGTTTACAGGGTAACGAATTTCGTGATATCGTGAATGAATAATGGGGACTTACTTATGGTCATGCTCCCGCCGAGGTTGCTGCCGCCCTTGTGCATGATCTGCATGTGTTCCATCAGCAGGTCGGAGCTGACGAAGCTCTTATGGCACATGGGACAGACTTGAGCGAAGGGGTTGGATATCAGGGCCACATGCTGCTATAAGAAAACACTGCATCACTACACTGTTGGGAAAAGTATGTACGAGAGAGTTCGATAGAGATAGCAGGAAAGATGAAGTAAGAGAAGAACATTTTAGAGACACTTAGAACATTTTAGTTGCTGTTTACCAGCTCATATTTAATAGATGATTGTTGTGCTTCTTTGCACATAAAACACTTTCCCCTCAAAAAATATATAAATTTAATTATCTCCAGATTTATTAATTCACTGGGTTGTTTATTGAATAAACACGCTAAAAAACATGGTGGCGTTAAGGTTTTGGGAGTTAGAAGTATAGTTGCAAGTTTGCTGAAATTGTAGTTATTTTTTTCTCACACGGGCAATTTTGAACGAATTGATTTTCACACTAAACAAACAAAAAAGTAAATGAATAATTAAAAATCAGCTTGTTAAAACTTAAAACGCAAAATTTTAGAATGAGAATCAACAAGTAGAAATATCTAGAGATCACCACCGTAAAAGAGGATAAACACTATTAATTAAACATTGACTGGAATTGTTTAAATTATATTTTAAGAAAAACCGTTATTAGTATAAAGTAAAGGCACACACTTCATTTTCCCAACTGGGAAGATTTATCATTTGTAATGTTAAAACCATTATGAAATTGTGTAGCCGAAAATAATAAGTAGGTACTCAAAAAGTGTTAAAGGACATCTTTATAAATATTTTTTAATACTTTATTTCTATTTCACTTTTTTTTACTTGCAAACAAATTGTATAGGCGGATCCAACTATCAAATATTCTATCATTTTTCAATTTTATATACTTCGCTACAAACTCTTAAAAGGGCGGATTGGACAGGAATTTCTTTATCTTTCACCATTAAGGTTAATGCAGTGTTTCTAAGTATAACCATTGTGATTAACATGCGTAACGGAATGCAAGAAAACTAAGTTTTTAAAAGAAAAAAAACCCAACCCAACAGAACGTTTATTCTCTAAGCACGCAATACAATTCCTCATAAAAGCTTGACGGTGAAATGTAAGGTTTGAATTACTAATGGGATTTAACTGCTTTTAAAAAGGACCTAGTATTTGCTTAAATTTTGCCTTTCAAATACTAGTTCTTTTAAGATATCCTTCAAAATTCTAAATCTGCATAATAAGAATTTTTCGTTCGGGTAGGAACATCATAAAAAAGTATTAAAACTATATTTTGAATCTGTATGATTATTCAATTATGTAAACAAAATACTTACACGCTAAAAAGTTTATTACATCTAAAGCTAATTTTTCAAATTACCTATGCGTTTCATGTATGAGGAAGTAAGAGTGGACATACACCTATAACGTTACACAATTTTTAGGGATTTTATTCTACTTCATTAATGTGACATTTCAGTGACTTTCTTCCCCAGTAAGATGCACACTTTCGAAACATTAAAATTAAACTAAACTAAAATAATAAATGACCCATAAGAATAAAATAAGACAGTTAAATTTTAAAAGTTATATTTTTATTTTAACTCAAAAATTTCCAAATTATACGTTTTTGGAGATATTTTTCAAACTTGAAACAAAGTGGTTTCAAAATTAGTTTGGTTCCCTTTAAAATACTATTGAGTGTTGTAAATTGTAGAAATAAACGCAAACTTAAAGTTCCCATCTAGAACCCAGAAAAAAAAGTAAATTTTTCTAAGTAGTAGTTACAGATTGGAATTTAAAAAAGTTGTAGGTAGTGCCAAGGTTAATAAAGGTGACTGTTTACCTATCCCACGGGTAGGTGCGAAAAATTTACATTCATATAGCAAACATGGGCTGTCGAGGCGAAGCAAGATAACCAACGGCAGAAAAAAGAATCTTCATAATCACTAAGATTGGTTGCAAAGAAACGCCTTTTCTAGGCCTAGTTTTTTGAGCAACCATTCAAACACTAGCTACACGAACCGAAAAGAATTGTGATTGGTAGAAAATAAATACTGGTTCATCGTGTCCTCTAATCCAAGGATTCTGCTGCGTATTTGGGTCGCGGCGACTTTTTGGAGTAAAGATTTTCGCACGGTGCCCAAGCGTAAGAAAGAGTAAAAACGATGAATAAAAATCTAGCCCCTAGATTACTTTAATGCTATTGAAAAAAAAATCGTGGATCTCTAAATAAGACATTGGGGTATTTTTCTGGCACCGTATGACGTATTATTTCTTTAGTATCAGTAATTTTCGACTTTAAACATTAATTGTTAATAAAATTAATTCAGAATGTTCTCAATCGCAAAATAGGTTCTTTACTGAAATAAGTTTGGATAAATAATTTTTTATAGCACAAATTTTATCGAACACCAAATTTGGCTGTTGAGAATTAAATAATGGAGAATAATAGAAAAGCTATAAAAACTTTCATAGTCTTAAAAAATTCACATTTGAAAAGTTTTTCCGTTACCATTGAGATGATTTTGAAAAATGCTCGTTTAAATCACTAAAATCTAAACAGGAAATATGAATGAATGATTGAAGTCACCAGTCATGAAACGTTGGGGTAGGGGAGACCATGGAATGGTTAAAGAATCCTTCCACGAATGTCACAAAAACATTCCGTAACTTGAAAATAACTCTTGGAAGAAACCCCCCCCCAAAACATTAAGAAAACGCGATTTCTTTGGGATTTCTTCCAATAGAAATGGTATCCTAATACCATTAAAGACCTTGTCAGTAGGTGCTAATACCTGTCCTTGCGTTTGCATGTTAGCTACTTCCTGTTCGTAAAGCCTTGCTGATCCCAAATCAGCAAGGTTATCACGAATCGACGAACCTCACTATATGACAATTTCAACTAAATCCATATTGATGACTGAAAGTAACACAAGTAAGAAATAGTAATGGGGTATTCTTCAAATCCAACGCCTGGGGGGAAAACTAACTATCACGACAACAAAAGTTAGACATATATTTATAGTAAAAATATTCCGATAACTAGCAGAAGAGAGACATAGAACGAGACATAGTCTCAAACTATTACCCAGCGAACGTGATGCGGTTGGTAAACAGCACGTTAAGTCAAGGTAAACTAGTTGTCCTCGTTAGAAACGAGAATACAATAGTTAAGACAGCGACGCTCAATCGCAGCTGATGATAAAGGCAGATGACGGCCTCGCATAATTTAAGCGTGAATTGAAGCTTTTTTTCAGGAAATCGTCATGACAATGAAGTCGAACAATAAAAAAGTCAGGTGTAGTAAATAAAGGAGTAAGAAGGTATGAACTAAATTGGCAAAGGGTCATCTAGGAAATATTTTATGTTGTATAATGACACATTTCACCTAGTATATCTGTAAAACAAATTTCAAACTTATTAAGACCGTTTTCATGGAAGTCTTTTGATGCCCAATTTATATTTAGTGCATAATTTTTAAAACCCGTTCATATATAAATGTAAAGCGATGAAGTAATTTATAAAACTGTGTTATAACAACGTTGTTTTAGAGTGGAAAAAAAAGAGTCCCTTAAAATATCGAGTTTATTTTAAGAGCTAAAATATGTTAAAATCCAATTCGATAAAAAATAGTTCGTAACGTTTTCAATTAAAAAAAAATAGAAAGTTATTTATTAGAATAAGTATTTTTCCTACAAATATATTTTCTTAAATTTCAATTTACCTATAAAAAAAGTCCCAGAAAACCGTCCTCCCATCCCATCACTTAAAAACTAAATTAAATAAATGGCAATGTTGAAACTAATATTAACTGAACAATGAACAACAGGAGAATCAAGAAAAAACAATTTTGAAATTTTGTTAGCGAGGCCACACGAAATTAAAAACCTATCTATTTCAATCTCCTCTTCTAACTATTCGTGTGTAAAAACAACTTCAAGGCCTTGCCCTCTTCAAGAAAACACCCCAAAGTTGAAAAGTCATGATGAGAGAAAAAAACAAACTATCTCCCAACACAGAACCCTCCCAAAAATTCGCAACTCTACAAAATCCAGGTAACAACAATCATCATCCAGAAAAGTCGCGTGAAAGAAGAAAAAATTCGAGACGACGCAAGCAGACGAACATGCCTCGGCTTGAAAAAGCGTCAGACGTTTTTTGATACAGCTAATTTAACCCGGCGGTTTTCCCCCCACAGGCCCGTGAACTCACGAAACAAACAACCGGAGAACAACTAATTGTATCAGAGAGTCTTCTCTCTCCTGAGACGCTGTTCCAGACGGTGCCGCGCGCGTTGGTTGGTGACGTTGACCACACCTCGACCGCAGCCACCCTACTATCCTCGCGTTTTGAGACAGTGTCTAGACGATTGATAAATGCGGGAATGGGGCTGAGTGCTGCTCCGAGAGGATGGATATACGTTGTTCGCATCCTGTTGAGAGCAGGAGATTGTTGTTTTGCATTTATAGGAGGTTTTTTGGCCAGGTTGGTCAATCTTGACCTCGCCTGCAAGTTGCCTGCGGAGGTCCGCGCGAGACGTGTTTTTTTTGCAACTAACTAAACTAGTCGAAAACGTGGTGTAGTGAATGCTTGATGGTTAAGAAATCTCTGAATTAAAACTGATTGCGAACGAAATGTTTCCAACCAACCGAGGATGATGGCTAGTCTGTGTGCGTGTGTAAAAACGTGATTTCTGAACCACGCGTTTCTTTACATCATGTTTGGGTTTCATGTTTTTGGTACTTAGTTGATGCGAATTTTTGAAGCTGCATCTGATGGCCCTTATTCCCATACTTGCCAATATTGGAAAATAAAAATTCTTGGTTGGTAAAATTGGATTCGATGGGTGCAAGCACAAGTATTAACGGGCAAAAGGCGTTCAATTAGTACAACGTGATTTCTGAACCACGCTTTTCTTTACCTCATATTTACATTTGGGTAACATGGTTTTGGTTGATACGCGTTTTTGAAGCTGCATCTGGCCCATATTCCCATAGTTGCCAAAAATGGAAAATAAAAAAATTAGTGTTGGTTAAATTGGGTTTGAAGGGTGCAAGGTCCAATATCAACGAGCAAAAAGCGTCAGGAACATGGTTCTAGAGTTTTATAAAGCACAAATATTTTTCAAAACCAGGTTTTTGAATCAACCAACATTAAAGGTTATTGAAATAAAACCTACAATTCATTAGAAATTTTTATCAAATGCAAGAACATGAAGAGAGGTAAGGGATGAAGATGAATCTTATATGGAAATTCAGGAGACAAAGCATAAATGGATTCCATGATTTAAAGTCTGAAAGCATGAAGTTTAAAAAATACACAGGTTATATAAAAAAAATTACTGTAAAGAGCTGAATAAGAATAAGCCAAAAACTTGTGATAGGGTTGGATAGAAGAGATATTTTCCAGCCTCTGAATGATTTCAATATTTTTACTTTTATAGATTTTAACTTTGATTTTTCATTTTGAAGTTATAATTTTTTACTTAAAGAAATTATCGCTATTTACAATAGTATAAAACATGATAATTAACTTAAATAAAATTAATCAAATAGTATTTAAAAAAAGATAACTTTCAAATAAAATATATGTAACTAAACATAAATACATTAAAATGCAAGATAAAAAGCAGTCCGAAAAACCAGAGCCGAAATGAAGAAAACTATCTCAGTTACAATAAAAATGTTGTTCGTTACTATTGTATGAAAAGTTTAAAATGTGGCTTCTGAGTCATTTATAGAACACCTCTACATCAAAACAAGGAAGAATGCCGTGTGCAAAAACGCCCGACTGCGTTAGGTTAAGCTAAATATAATTTGTAGTCTAGAAACCATTTAACTAGTTCAAATGTGTAAAAAGTTAAAATTAGTTTACAATGTTGGAAGGATACCTCCCCAGTGAATTTAAAAATAGTTAAAGAGGAATAAAGAAGTTTTCGGTTTCATGTAATTGTGAAGAGTAAAGCAGATTATGAAAGTTGGGATTCGTAATCTAAAACGTAACTAATTTCAGTTCAAAAAATATTAGTACATTTTAAATTTGTAAACGTAGACATAAGTTTTATAATTCAAAAGCGACAATTTTAAAAATTTCATTTAATAAAATTTGAAGTAATTAGATAGGTTTCCTACGAATTATATTGAAATTAATATGTCTAATTAAGAATTTTTTCTTTTATAACTGTGAGGATATCATAAATCACTTAAAATTTTAATATTTAGATCTGAAATATTATATATTCCAATTTATTATGTTCTAACTATTCCTAATATTATTATTCCTATTGAAATGTCACGAGGCAAAATTTAATATAATCTTATATTAAATTTGTGTCAGTAAAAGAAAAATTAAATTTCGCGAAGTATATTTAATTATATGTTATTTCCTCCAACATTTTCTTTTTAAAAATCTAGGGTGCAACATAAGCTAAGGGGTTCGGACAAACTGAAACTCAGAGTAGCTTAATGCTATTCCGGAAAAAGGTATGTTCAGGGTGCTATGATCTGTACGAAATAATCTAAGCTTTTTCTGATCAACTCTATCACATAACATTAATCATATTTGTACTTTGATAAGCTCTCAAGTCGTTTAGTTTTTTACCCAATGACGGAATGGAAATATTTTCGCTATGAAACTAAAGAGAGAAATGAGAAAAATCGGTAAGATGACCAATACCGAAAAATTGTGTCAGGGTTACCGTTTTGATGAAGAAACTTTGCCAAAAACTTCAAGGAAAAACAACCAAGGTGGGCACCTTGCATCTTTTCAAATCAAGAGATAACCAGGCATGACATGAAATCAATTCCATTTTAAACTGTGTCCATTCAGATTTAAATAAATTAGGGCAATGTCGTGACCCAGGTCTGATTTGGATGGATAGATGGTCACTGGTCAGCTCTTCTACAGGTGACCTTTTAATCCTAACAAAGGATTATGGTTTCAAATACTTAGATCGAGCAGTAAAGGAGTTTTAGTATCTGACAGTATTTTAAAGGATTTTAAGTTTCAAATATTGTTGGAGGTTAAAATAACTTAGCGTATTGAAAACTGAAGTATTCGATTTCTAAAAGTACAACTGTCCACAACTTATCTTCTCACGGTCCATAACTAATAACTTGTGAACCTGTTATATTTTCCTTCAATACATTTTCAAACAGATTTTTGTTCCCAATATTCCTTTCATACTAAAAAATATTACTTAGTATAAAACAAACAAAACACGCCGCATGAAAATAAGTTCACCGAACTTGTTATTTCTAAACCTTTTCAATGGATTGGCGCATTTTTTTAGACAAAATTCTTTCTAAAGCACCCTACTTAAAAGAAAATTTATATCTTTTGTTTGCAAATTCTCTGATCATTTCCAAATTTTTTTCCTGAGCTCGAAAACTTTATTGATCTATCTTGAAGAATGAAATTGCGTAGGAGAGTCTCAGAGCAAACATTATTTAGAAAAGAGGAGAAAAAAAAAACTTAAAATAAGTCAAGTAAAAAGAATAACTTTTTAAATTTTCCTATGTATAAAATGTATAGTTCATAATATAGTTCGAAAAAAAAACACCGGAAAAAGGAGATTATGAAGATTCTTTATAGAGAATTTTTAAAATTCAAACACTGGAAAAATTTAGTTATAATTTTTTACACTTTAATACAGTAATTTTTAGACAAATATTTACAAAATTCCCGGCGTTCTGGTATAGATGTTACGGGTAATGTGACAAATCCAGGCATTATTAATAATAACCGCGTACTTCGGGCAAAGTGATAAATACTCATTGATAAAAATTTATCACATTGCCCGCCTCCCTTCTGGCATTATTAATAATGCCCTGTTTATCTCTTTGCTCATAACATAGACATCTCATTACAAGTTTGTAAAACCCTGGTATATTATCATACATCAGAACCCGACTAGATTAGCAGTGTTTTTTATTACCCTTTCTTTTAAAAGTATAGATGTTACGGGCAATGTGATAAAGCCGGACATTATTAATAATAGCCGGTTAATCACTTTGTCCATAACATAGATTCCATCACTACCATCGACTACTTAGATCGAAATGGCTAAGTCCTCTACGTCATTGAAGACATAATTGGAGGCCAGTCTTCAATTCAAGATAGCTTAAATCCAATAAAAAAGTTAATGCGCAATTTAAAGGGAAATGGGTCTTTTTTTACCATCATTTTTGAGGACTCTGTAATGGTCATGCTATAGGCGTTCACAAGCCTCCACATGGGCACGGGTTAATATTTAAACGAAATGAATTAAAATTTATTTGCATGATGAAACTAATTGAGAGGGAATTACGCAACTTCAAAAATAAGTATCACCCTAATGCGCATGCTCAAAACCTTCTCCCAATAGATTTACGACCGTATTCACTGCTACCTGACCAGCAGCGGTTAACCAGCAGCCAAAGAAGTATTCAGCCAATAAGAGGGTTAACCCCTGGTCAGGTAGCAAAGATCTCGAATTGTAGTTTGACCTCCATAGACGCGTCTTCACAATGAAGTGCCACATATATATTGAACGGAAAGAGAAGATAGAAAGCAAGAAAGGATAGAGGATATGTAGTATATGTATATGATGGGGGCATTACGTTATTTTGGCTACAGCTCATTACTTTAGAGCCATGCGTCCGGAGGCTGCTGTCTGTGGCAAAGCACTTGCCGCATGTGTTGCACACGTACGGCCTGTTCTTGGCACGCTCCACCTGGCTCTCATGGTTCCGAAGGTGCTGCTGTAGGTTCGACAACTGGATGAAGGCCCGGTTGCATTCGGGGAGGTGGCACTTGTACGGGCGCTCCCCTGGAACGAATTCAGGTTAAAACTTAAGGCTATTTGAGTCATGTGACGTAATTTCTCGTAATTTTCGAATGGATCAATAACGCAGTATAATTAATTTCCAGTAGATAGAGTCCTTGTGTCGATTTTTTTAAGAGTTAACTGACTAAGGCCTCTACTGACTAATAGACCTTATTGTCAGACAAAGCCAGACAATGTTTCATATAGGTATTCTAATTCTTATTAATTTTTGATATCAATCATGTAATAACATCGATAATGAAGAATTGCAATAGCTTTATCCCCGTACAAACAAATATAGAAAAGGGTAAATATAATAGCCTCGCAATAGCCTAAAGACTTAAAAGCTCAGCTCTTTTGTAAAGAAAACTGTCACAAGAAACTAACGGAAATTGTCCTTCAGAAACTTACGAATAATAACATGTACAGAAAAAAGATGGATAACAAGTATCAATTTTTAAACAAGAATACCACCTTTAATATATTTAAGACATGAGGAATTTAAGGTTTGCTTCAGTATTCAGATAGTACCAACAACTTAACTAACAGTACCCTACTTAATTAACTTCTAATGATATTCTGATACTCTCTCAAAATGAATTTCCATTGATATTATGCACATAAGACTATATTCGACAGCATCGTTTCCTGACCCTATGGCGTCACTACGCGGAAGCAGAAACTGAGTAAACAGAAAGTCTGTTGGGTTGGTAGAAGGAGTTTCGATACGCAAATCGTGATAAAAAGACGCTATAGTATACATACATTAGTTTAACAAAATAATTGCCGTTCTTCATTTAACTCAAAATTCAGACACCGCGCTCGGAACTACTTTGTTTGTTGACGTCATAAGGTCAGGAAACGCTGAAGTCGAGTATACAGACTTTATCGCTCTATAAGTGTTAGGTGAGGCTAGGTGTGATGTTTTTTTACCCGTGTGCAGCCTGGTGTGCTGCTGCACGTGCGATAGCTGCTTGAAGCGGCGGTCGCAGTAGGAACACTTGTAGGGCTTCTCCCCCGTGTGGATGCGGATGTGCTGCAGCAACTGGTGGTTGGAGGAGAAGGACTTGAGACACTGCTGGCACTGGTAGGGCTTGATGTCGCCGCGGTGCGCCTCCCGCGAGTGGTGCTGCATCGCAGACTTGTGCATGAAGATCTGCACAAAGAGAATAAAGATTCCGTTAGTAAGGCACTAAACACGTTATGAATTGTATTCAAATGTGATATGAAAGTACGGCACTCTGACTTAGATTGTTACAACATCTTGAAACGATCACAAGCAGCTAAAAGCTATACACAGTCCGATCTCGAAGCCTTGCTAAATGCACATGCGCCAAAAGAAAGGAGATGTTATAATACTAAGTTTTAATGTTACCGAATGCTTGCTGCAGCAGTGGTAGAATGCTTACGTAGCATGCGGCAATTCCTAGGTTCTATTCCAGTTATTATTTTATTAAACTTTCCAAAAACAGCAAAGTCCACATGCATGCACATTCGGATCGGACTGTGTAGGAAATAGGCGCTCGTAGTTTTAAAGATATCGCGACAAGCGATTTTACAGAGTAAAAGCGAACCAAAAACGTTATGAAAGCGATGATCCACTGTTACTTTTCACACGTGTATTGGAACAGTTATGTTTGGGCAAATACTTCTGACATACGCTGATGATGATGATAACTGATGGAGTGAGATGTGTACAGTTAACAGTAAAAAAATAAAGTTAATAAATTTTAATATAAAAATTTTTATTCGCAGAACAAAAGAGAAAATCAATATTTTTAAGAAAGAAAAGGTAGTAAATAGTGTGACAGCCCCCATTACCTAAACTATAATTACGGGTGCAAATGTTACATGGTGCTATGCTGAATGAATAAATATATCAACCGAGTTTAACTGATAACATCATTAGACAGCTTAATCACTTAAACACATTTTATAAATTCACTAAGACATATCAAATATACATCTTTCATAGTCTCAAAAGGTTCCTATACTTTTTCATATTTATAAAATACACAAAAAAATCATTTACTTTTCTGAGGATATACAATGTTATATTAGTCAAACAAAATGTTTTCTTTTCTCATTGAAGCCTTAATAAATCAAAATAATTTTTTCAGTTTTCGACATAAAGAATGATGCTAGTAGGATTAGTTTTTCAATGTTATCTTTCTTACATGAATTAAACATCGCTCCTTAAGCAATTGGTTATTAGAGAGATTTCGAAAACTATCTTTCAAACTAAAAGAATATCTTTAAGGACATAAACAATTGATGTAGGGATAATGACGGATTTCAAATATATCCTCTTTTACACAAAGATAGATTTATATACTTCCTAATTGTATCAAATTGTGATACACTATGAAGTATGAAAAAAATGCTTCGTTTAAGTAAGTTGTAAAAATTCTATTCAGCACAACTTTACTTGCATCTTAATCACGGAAAAAACTATTTTTTATTAAATAAGTTAATGAGAACAAAGAAAAGGAAAACTATAAGAAATATTTTGTTATAAAGGTTAAATATTGTCCGAATCCATAAAAACAAAACAAAAGACATATGGTGTATATAGAAACACTATTTACAGATATGTTACATTTTACATACATACGTTAAACGTTGTTAACAAACAATTTAGAATAGGAAATAAATAAAACTGACTTTTTACTTTTTATAAATTAGTTACTATCCGATGAAGTAACGGGAAAAATGTAGACAGGAATCTTAAATGAATCAAAAAGTTTATTAACCGCTCTTTCAGTACAAACACGCAAATTTACATTCCTTCAATCTTAATAAAACCTTATACCAACAAAAATATAAAGCATTTCCTTTTGATCAAAACGGTCGATACGTAAATAACAAAAACAGTAGTGAACAAATTATAACAAAATAAAGTAATAGCTTTCTCAAAATTTGTCTATTACAATTGCCTTTTGTTACGCAAGATGAGTATTAAAACATTCTAATAAAACCTAATACTAATAGTTAAGGTTTAACGACCAAGCTCAAAGAAGATCGGCAGGTATAAAAAACATAGTTAAGAGTTCATTTCTTGAAAGTAGACGGACAAACCAGACATACCTGGGAAAAGCAGACACTAAATAACATGGATGTGATGTTTTTTTTATAATCAAATGAATGCATATATTTGTGGTGGGTTGATAGAGTAAAATTTATAGACATAGCTAATACTTTTCTGATTCAATGATCCGCAAATAGCTCAGTTCACAGAAATTGTTAATAGTATTTGTTATTGAACTAATATGAATTTCAAAACACAGATGAATGAAAATGATTAATATTAAACAGTTCATACAAAAAGGGATGCGGTATCGTTTGAATAGAAATTTATGCGAATATTGTAAGGAAATGTAGCATTTTTGAAAAATAGTACGTCGCGTTATCCTTCAAGTTTTGTGATTATTCTTTAAAGTTTTAACGAAGAAATTTGACAAAAGTTTTTATAAGGAAATTAAGATTAATAAACGTCACGTTCTTTAGTTCAAAATAGGTTTATTATAATTATTACAAAAAATGATAATGATACAATGAGTGATATAAATTGAATAAACTTTTCATCAACCCCCATAAACTTCATACCCAGGACCTTTAGATGTCTTTCTCACAACACCCAGCTCACTGAACTTAAAACTCACTTTATAAAACAATAAAAACAATTAGCAGAAGAAACGTCAACAAACTTTCCAAACATACGTCATCTCCATGAATAACACTCTTTTAAAAGTTTCAATATTTATTTACTCTAACTTATCAATAATTTAATCAAAATGTTTTCCTTAAAAATATTCAGCACGTCTATTAATAACTATTGTTAATCAACATTCTGAAAAAAAAAATGTACACAAATGATATTTTAAATTCAATATGGCACCTAGTCACCGGATATGCTTTATCAATCGTATTTTCATTACAACCCAGACTTGTTAAACAATACCTTTTAAGAGCTATTGAAAATAATAAGAGACAAAACCAACATGACACTCAATGTTTACAATTAATTTCGATTATCAGACAAAAAAGGATGAGTTTCAGAAAAAATATGTGTGACATTTTAACTTGCTCCTGAAGACAGAAAAAAACAACAATTTTATTTAAAACATATTAATGGTTTCCCAAATCGTTCAAACATGCATTCCCTAAAACCCATTATAACACACGCAGAACATATTAAGGTAGAATAATTCCTAAAACTTTTAATAGGAACATTTTTAGAATGACTTTATAGTATTCAAACTGATAAAAATAGTTTATAAATATTTATGCATCATCCCTTTAAAAGAAACAATCATAACAAGTTTATTACAACACTAAAATTATTCGGTATTATTATGTAAAAGAAGAGGTACAGAGTATTTCGTAATGATGACTTTAAATTTACCTGTTTTTCCTCTGCTTAAAAGAAAAGAAAATAAGGAAAAATAATTTCTGTTTATCGATACCGGTTTCGATTCATTAAAGTATTTTTATCCACTAATAAACTATTCATAACTAAAAATTCAATGCCTTAAAAGTGGCACCATTTTTATTTCTTCTTCCTTTAATATAAATGAAAAATTACTCTTTACAGACGGTAATATATTGAACTAATAAAATGATGTACAATTTTTTCTTACCTAAAAGGTTAAAATACAAAGAAAAACTCTGTTTTATGTACTTATGTGTTTTAATGTTATTTTATGCACCATAAATTATTTTAATAAGTTCAAAACAAGATTTAAAAAAGGGGAAACGGGGCGATTTGATACAAAGGGCACATTGATACACTTTCAGTATCTCAAAACTTATTACGGTTATTTAGGCTAAATTATTCCTAAAAGTTGCCGTTACATGCATTACATCTGAAACCGTTAAACTCTGCAGAAAGTCAATAAATTTTAATGAAAGAAAAAAATTATTTTTTTTCATTAAAAACTTCCAAAAGTGTAAATTTCTAAGTAAAATGTAAAATCTTCCTGACGCTATTCTACTTTGAATACCGATATTTTTAAATTCCAAAATCAAGTTCATTCTAGTTACTAAGAGAGGGGCTATACTCTTAAATTTTAAATAACCTTCGCCTATTTTTTTAAATAAAGGATTTTGTTTAAAAATAACCATTCGGGCAAATTGATGCACTTTGATGTGTGATACTTTGATACACTCATGGAGCACATTGATACATATAAAAGTTCCCACATTTTCCGCAGGAAAAATAATATCTCGCAGCAATTTAAAAAAAATCTATTAAGTGTAAGATCAACAGTGAAGGCAGTCGATAAATACAAGACCAAACGTTGGAATCAGGGACTCTGAAACATTTGATAAGTTCTTAGCACTTTTACAGGTAACAAAGAACTGTATTTAAAAATAAAAAAAAAAAAAACAGTGAAAAAATAGTAGGTACTTGACCATTCGTTAAATTCTTTGATTTTTCCCTTGAATGTTGAATGGAAAATTTGTAATTTATATTCAAAAGACGGTAATGTAAAAGGGCTTAGGATCTCTCTCGATAAAATCTTGGGGATCTTGGTTTTTCAAACTTTGGATACCTTTATAAAAATACGCAGATCACTTGGCCTTTATTTATGAATCATTTAAAAATTTAATGACATAGAAACACATCTTGACTTTTTATTGATGTAAATATTTCGGTTGAAAATACTTATACAACTATTTCTTAATTGTTTTGACACAATCGCAAGAAATAAGTTTCAATACTATTTATTACGTTTAAAAAAATAATAACAGAAACATAATACCCTTTAAATATTTTGTTTAAATAATTTAAAAAGCTCATAATACATAAATCTCTTACCTTGAAATTTTTAAAAATCTAGGAATTTGAAAAACCTTTCAATAACAAGCAATTTCTTATAAAAAAGCAAATAGTAGCTAGGAGAGTATAACTTTCTAAACAAACTTCTTTTGAAAGTAGAGTTTATTTTTCTCAGGTTTTTTCGCTGGTGGTGCCCTAATTTATAACCAATCTACTAAGTTTGTGATGTGTTGAGAAAAGCACCGAATAAAAATATCTGAACGTGGAATATAAAATTTCACGCTTCGGTAGCGTAAACGGCGGTATTATTAAATATTTTTCTTGAAGTTTTTCAACATGGAAAGGTATGCTGTTTCTCTTTTGTTTAATGACTTGAAAAAGAAGTTTATAGAACTTTTTAGAATATATTTTTATTTTTCCAATGTTTGGAATTCCACAAGGATTCATACATGAACAATAATGTTTGTTAGTACGGAAAACATCGAATCTTAACAGAATTTGAACATTAAAAAGCGCTTGAAATATTTTTTCTCCACTGCTTTTTTTGCACGTATGGCCTGACTGCCGAGTGTTCAATCCAATAACTTTTTTTATCAGGTGTTTCAGTAAGATTATGAATAGAATTTTTATCTATTTTGCTCTTTTTGATGTTAACAATAAAATTCGTTTCTTTCAATACAAAGAGGAACAATTTACTGAGAAAGCCTCCAGCTCATATTTTTGTTTAATAAAGTGAGTTAGATTGCCAAAATATTTAAAGTTACTTGGGCGCCAGAAGTAGCAAATATGAAAGATGCAGAAACAAATATGTTTTACTTTAAAGTATTACTATCAAGTATAATAAAAATAGGGAGCCAAGAGAAGAACTTATAAACATCACCTACCATTTCGGATAAGTTTAATTTGTCCAAGTCTTATCTATCATTATGATAAATTTTTCGTATTGCGCCTGTTGAAACAATAATTATTATTCAGCACACCCAAATTATTTAATCTATTAACATTTTGAAGAGATAGTTTTCCCCAACAAAGAGATGTTACTTGCCAACAGTTATTTGTACAACTGTGGCAAAACGCAGCAATTTTTTAAATCACCTTCCTCGACCCCACAACTGAACCGCAAAGGAACACCTCTAAATGTGAGAACAGAAACATTTCTCACAAACAAACCTCGACTTTTAGAGGCTCATCCTTTTTTCACAGATTAACTTAACCGAAACCACTCTATACTAAAGATCTCGAGAATTACAAACCACACAATCAAACCAACAAAATAACTCAAAAACGGAAATTCCGAATGGGAGTTACGTGCCTTGCTTCCCAATGCTCAGTCTCCTTTTCACTCTCTCAGACAGAAAAGAAGATTTTTCAGACGGCTAATCTGGCCGTAAACGCTTTTTATGTCGTGCAAATCAGGCCACGAAAAACTTTTCGGATTCTTATCCAGTTAAATAAAAAATTTCGAATTGTAACTTCTTTTTCACAATTTTTGAAATGATTCTCGGTTTTATGGCTCACTTATGGGAGTATTCTTTGGACTGAACTGGATTAGGGATCTTTGCTGTTTTTTTTTGTTGTTTCCAGACGGTTTAGTTAGCATTCAAGCGTTTACTTGTTTTTGTGCCTTTTTGTTTGAATCTTTAAAGGTAATCTATTGAGGAAATGAATGAAGGGAATTTTTTCGAGATGTCATCGTTTTTCAAAGTAAGCAACTACTTATTTTTTTTTGTTATAATAAATAAAAAAAAAACCCAGACTTTAAAGAGTTTTTTTTTTTTTTTAAATTGCGGCTATATTAGCTCAATATAAGAACGACGCCTTTGGAGGCGTATTTGCTCTAAACGTTTTTGTTTCTAGACTGTTTTTATAATAAAATAATAAAATTAGAACAAGGGCAAAAGAATGAATGAAAGCGGTACTTTTTAATAAATTTTTAATAATAAGAAAAATTACTGCAAACATCATTAAATTTCCCCTCCCCCTATATTATAGAAATCTTTTCATAATTTTATCTATAATTTTCATTTTAATTCAAACATTTGCGATATTGATCAACAAATTTTCGAATTCTTATGTAAAAAAAAATGTCTGCTACCACCAGAGAAAAAGCTTAACCCACGGTTGCTGTTTTCACTTTGTCGTCCAACCGTTGATCGTCAAATAGATCTTTTATCACTTTTTGCATGCCGCAGGGAATTTCACTTTTTTCGGTACTTGTAGGATTTGGTGGTCAACGGTTTGACGAAGTGAGGAATGCAAAACATTGATTAGGATTTTTCGGAAGCGGCCGATTTTTTCAACATTCAATTTAAAAAAACTTGTTGATAAATAAGACAAATGTAGAGATAAAACGGTTAATTAGGGTGAAACAATTTGTATACAATAACAAACAATATTTCAATACCTTATGTCTTCTTAATAAAAATAGACATACTAAAGAAAAATATCCCTCCCTTTATGCAAAGTGTAAAGAAGGGCTTATACATATTTTTTACAAATAGTAGTACTACAAAAAATTTACGGTTTATTGTTTTTATTACGCAAAAGGTGAAAAATATTAAATGAAGTAAATAATATCTGTAGGTATGCATTTAATTCGTATGACGGGACTGCTACTCTGTAGGGTACAATTGGTTCTAATCGTGTTATGAAGCATAATATACAGCTAATAGCCTTTTCCGACAAAATACTTTGAATGTTAATTACTTCACATAATTGCAACTTTTATTAATACAGCATTGTTCATTTATGGAATCACAAAGGTAATAAATAAGAACCTTCAAAACTTTTTATCCCTAAAAGAGTGTCTAGTTTTTAAGAAGATGAAGATTCAAAAATCTGTGAAGTTTTAATAAATAGCAAGTATGAAAACGTACCATTTATAATGTTTGAATAAGGACTATTTTTTTTTCTTTAAAAAATTATGCACGTATAGTAAAAAGAAGGTACAAATATTAAACACCATCTTATTTAATGTGAAATATAGCATACCAACACAAATAACAAAGAATATGAAATTGATTTTTTTTTCACCAAACCATACAACGATCGTACACAAAGATTGATGAATAAAAAAATATTTTCATAAGGATATATAACAAAGGAATGAAGTATTGTATAATTGTTTGTTTTTAATTTCAAAGGAACGAACTAAAACCATTAATGCTTCATTCAAGAATATAAGTTCCCACGATAAACCAAAACCAATTTATTCAAGTAAGGTTAAAGCAACATAAATCTCCTAAGAAAAAACCTACAAACGCCCTTTCCAAATATACAAACACATATCGAAGTACAACAAAAAGTGCAACAGAAAGCAAAGTGAGTGAATCAAGCCAAAAGTAAAATGAGAAATTAAAGACAGTATAAACACAAAGCGATCCACCAGGAAAACTGATCAAAATTACCCAAGGAAACACATCTGCGTCCTTTGTTTAGTTGAGGGCATTCTTTGGTTTGTTCTCGAACACAATGGCAGAGGAAACGGAATTCGTTTGCAGGAATGAAGTGATCGAATAAAAAAAATATTTAAACTTTTAAACTTCCGAGATTTCTCACCGGAGGTTAAATAAGAGTTCATTATTTTCTTGTCGCTGTTAGTTTAAAATACTCCGCATTTGAAACTAATGTAATGGGCTGGTATCTCTATTCTAAAATTTTTTTTTGGATTTAAGAGAAAAACATTTTAATTACTGATACGAATAACATATCTCTGTTATCAAAATGTCCGGATTCTTTTGAGGATTGTCAGTAAGCTGTTTTTCATTAAATATCATTTTAAAATATTTCAATTTTTTTAGATTACGGATAAAGTCGCTGTTACAAAGCAAGTTCTGTCAAACAACTTATTATGTAACCAATCACAACGACCTATTGACACCACATTTTATGATAAAATTTTTTTTTCACGTTTTATAAAAGTACTTTCTAAATTAAGTATCATTCAAAGACTGATAAAAGTTTTCTAAAAACTTACAGGTATGCTATTTCATTCTAAAATTTCGTCTGAAATGTATAATTTTTAGACTGATAATCGAAATTAATTGTAAACAATGAGTGTCATGTAGGTTTTGTTTCTTATTATTTTCAATAGCTTCTTAAAAAAGTACATCGTTTAACAAGTCTGGGTTTAAACAAAAATATGAATGATAAAACACTAGGTATACTAAAGAGTTGCAGTACAATGTTGAATTTAAAAGATTCATTGGTGTACGTTTTTTCCCCAAGAATGTTTATTAACAATAGTTATTAATAGACGTGCTGGACATTTTTAAGAAAACATTTTGATTAAATTATTGAATAGTTAATTAATATTCAAACTTTTAAGAGAGTGTTAGTTATGGAGATGACCTATGACGTATGTTTGGAAAGTTCGTTGACGTCAGAGCTCCCTAGTAGTGAAAAGCGAAGTGTACTATTAATGTATCTAAATTTTTTATATGACAATTTTCTAAAACTTTTAAAATTATGAAGTTTTTCAATAGAAATCAACTATGAATTATTAGTTACTTTCAATTTGTGTAAAAGAGTGATAATAATTGGATTAATTCCATATATTTTAAGTAAATTTAGTACGCCAAAACATCAACTGGGACATTTTAATGGCCTTAAAGTTCCTATAGTTAGTTATTTATAATGGTAAGCAGGTAATAGAGAAGATTTGGAAGTATACATATATGTGAACAATAAAAACTATTGATCAATCAAATTATACAGATAATCAAAACTACAGTATCTCCTCCTTAAAAAAGATAGCTACGCAATTTGATTATTTTATCACTTAAATGTATGGTTAGGGGAAATTTTTTGGGCTTCTTATATTTTCTTTAGCTTTCATCATCAATATTTCGATAAGTGCAAGGGAAAAAAATGACCATGATGACTTATTTTGGAAACTTTGCGTAAAGTACCCTTAAAACATGGGAAAGTACAGATTAAGTAGTTTTAGATTTCTATTTTTGTGCGTTGGTAATATTCTTTCCTAATCCATGAAGCTACTAAAAAGAAAAGAATGTTCTTTTAAATAGAAACTAGCAATCAATCTCTTAACTATTTCCTAACTATTCAATGATCAAAGTAACCACAAACCAGTTTTTAAGAAGTAGAAACAGGATGGCAAGGATATTACTCAAGCGTGGGTAAAAAACACGTTCTACTCTAGCCTTAAATTTCACTTGGCAAAATGTCAAAAGCTATTTCAATAAATGACACAAAATTCTTGGTACAGGTTTTTCAATCCCGTGCTTCAGACCATAAAAAAATTCAAGTTACAATGATTGACCTAGCATATTTTTATAGTCCTAAAATACTGCCCTTTAGTTATTAGCAAACAACATTTTTTGGTTCAACTTTTTAAAAAAATCATATAGAAATACCCTCCAGAAATGCAATTCAATACTTTTTTATGTTTGTTAGATAATGATGCTCTATGAAACTAAAATATACAATGCGTTCTTGAAGTTGTAGAACTTTTTATGGATTGGTAGATGAAATTTCAATAACGACAGAAAAATCCTGCATTTCTTTTTTTTTTTAAATATCCTTATTAATAAGTATAGTATTCAGAAAATACTTCAGAGTTTTTGACTGTCATATCAATGAATACAAAAAACATCCAAAAATTCAAATTTCTAAGGGATAAAGAATCCACTAGAATATGCATTTTTCGGTAGGATATTATTTAATGAAACAGATGAACTAAATAAGAAGAAGGGGAAGAAAAATAGATTCAAGAATTTAAATTAATAATTTCATGTGAGATAACATAAAATTTTCTACCTATATTCTTGAAACTATTTTGCTCCCTTTTTCTTCTGTTTAGTTAATCCGTTTCAATGAATGCAAAAAGAGATATAAAGTATTTGAAACTTAAAAATAAATTAAAAGCTTCTTAATAAAAAAAATTGACACTAAATACCCCACAAGAGTGCTTTGAAAAACTGTAAATATTAACTATTTCAAAGATTTAGGCACCATGAGTGTGTTAAGTACACACCATGGCCCGTGAAAAATAATCAGGCATAAATATGAAATATTTAAACATAAATGCTAGAGGTACTTAAAAGGCAATTCTAATTTACACACCTAAAGAGAAAAGGATTTAAATATTTAAATGAGGATAAAATTAACCTAAACACACTGATAAACATTTAAATAATAGAAATGGTTTTAAGCTTCTTTTAACAAATGAATACTTTAAACGAATACAGATTTAAGTACGCGAACGCGAGTTTTAAAGTTTAAAAGACAATAATTAACCAGTTTTTCCGCCAAGAAAAATGTGGCATAACTTCGAGCTTTACGATTTTGAGTTAGATCATACCTGGAGTTGCTGATAATTTTTTCCATTTTGAGGAAAAGTGGCTTAGCTCCTAATTTAGCGCTATATACTTATACCAGCAATGGAGGACTAAATTAGAGGTAAATCATCAGTTTAGATTCAATAGTCCACTTAAACACAAAATATTAATTTACTCAAAGTTACTAAGTCTAATATTTATGTCTTAAATGAGTTAGACCACCTTTACTCTTAGCGAAACAAATAAACTTTTAGAAAGTATAAGTTAACTTAAAAATCTTTACTAACTTCTGAACAGAATTTTAACATAACCCGGGAGTTTATGGGTTATTTATATTCTCTTAGTGAAGGAGATCTACAATTATGATTCGAGTGGAGAATTTTTCAAAGTAAAAAACGAAAACTCAATAATTAAATGTGTCGGTAAATATTCCTACATTAAAAACAAGTTTTGATAAAATCCTCATAATTTGCAATTTTTTGTAGAAAATAGGTTGTCACATTTTAATGTATTAATAACGCATAATAGAAATAAGGAGTGATTAAATCTTGCAAAATTAGTTTTATATAAGGCTCCGTCAAGTATCATACCAATTTTATAAGTGCTTTATTTTATTTTATAAGTGCACTTTCGGTATAGATAATTTTGATTAGTTTTTGACGCAACACATCATAATAATATTTTGTGGTAAATCTTTTCATAAGCTCTTGAGATCAGGATTAATCTGAGACTCCAAATTAAATATGAAAACAAGAAAAAATTAAGATGTAATAGCATGAAAAAATAACAAAAAAAATAGTAATGGGATCAAAAGTTTCAAAATTGATTTATTAATTTGAAAAGCTTCTTCTTATCTTAGTCTAATTTAAATAACTTAAGTGTATTACAAGAGTCTTCGTTAAATATTTAGTAGTTAATTTAATAATTTAATTTTCTTTGTCAATTACTGGGCATAAAGAAACTTTAATGCAGAGGATTATTAAAATATAAGTGTTTGTATGTTTACTTGAGAGGGACATTCATAGGAGGAATATTAACCGATGTTACCTTTAACAATGTCTAACCATCTTCACTAAACATCGAAAAGAAGTTAATTAAAGTTTGCAATAAAAATAGGTTCATTTCAAAGCTAAAGTGTAATTAGTATTTGAAAATTATATAATTCCAACTAAATTTTTAATTAAAATATTCTCTATTTATTTACTTTTATGAATAATGTATTTCATAATAAACATAATTTTTTCCTATACTAATTGATCTTGTGTAAGTCCTATAAACCCATATCTGGAAAAATATCCTAATATAAAGAATCGTTGGAAATTGTATAACTACCACATTTTAAAATGTCTACATACATGACAGGGAAAAAAACCATAACTAACATTAATTAATAACAATTATTAAATGCACTTTGCTAGTTTGGAAAAGTTTTAAAAATACAACTTAAATTGAGCATCTAAATAATGTGGATCAATAACTTCACGCAAGAATTATCATTACCACTAAACCCAAGGCCAATGTCGCTTCCGCATTAATTTGAGAAGACACTCCTTTTAAAACAATCACCCCGACAATAGCCACGTGGTTTCTTCTCGAATACAAAATCAAACAACGAACGCTACCAACTGTTCCGTAAAGTGCGTACTATCTTTGCTTCCCCCCTACACGCAGAAATCGTTTTCACCTGACATCCACCAAAAAGCGTCGGTCTGCTTTCCTACACAGTGGGTGCGAGAGCGGAGAAACTACTTTTAAAGAGACGCCTTTCCGCTTCCCTGCGCTACACTGGAAGAAACCGCAATAATAATACCAACTTCCGAGGAAGGAATCCGAGTTGCCGAACGGAGGAAACCCGGGAGAAAGTTTGTACGTCGCTAATTTTGTAGCGGAGGAGTGGCAACACCTATGAAAAGACGAGTATGAGGAAAGAAATGGCGATGAATTCATAAGCGGAGGCTATAAATAAAGGTGTTAATAATAATAGGAAGATAAAATAAAGGAATGTAAAGTATGTTTTAAGATTTCTTTCTTGTAAAACGTTATTCGTAAACATATGGGGATAATGAGGTAATCAACGGTAAAATAAAAAAAAAATCGACATGAAGTTTGTATTTTTCAATTATTAACATTCGAAATTAAATTTTAAATAACTTCGAGGTGCAAGAAAGACTGACTTTCAAATTTCGATCAAGTTATTCTTGAAGGTCGACCACGTTTGAATGTAAAACACGTTTTTCTGAGAAAAGTTGAAACTAAAATTTTTTGAGGAACCTTCCTATAACCATTTAAATGAACACAATAATATATATAAAACAGAAATCACAATTAACATAATGGTTAT
Organism: Tetragnatha montana; assembly: GCA_963680715.1. Classification (NCBI taxonomy): domain Eukaryota; kingdom Metazoa; phylum Arthropoda; class Arachnida; order Araneae; family Tetragnathidae; genus Tetragnatha; species Tetragnatha montana. The sequence continues at coordinate 37,217,075 of OY796685.1, forward strand.
TCAACTATTTGTGCAATTACTAAAATGCCATTTAAATATTTGTAGTTTTAAGATATTTTCCAATATTATATCACGGGATGTTTACAATGGTTGAGAAATATTTTAATAACATAATAGAAGTAAAACAATACTCTAGGAATTGGCCCACAATACTGAGTTACGTAAAATGTTCCCTTTCAATATGGATAGCTTAGCTCTCTTAATTATCCTCCCTCCAAATTTATTCATTAAAACAATGATAGAAACAAAAAATACAATTTAAACTATCTGAAGATGTACTGCAACATGAATTAGTAAGAATTCTTGATTTTATCAGCCCCGAATGACGCACGTTGTGGTCCATTGACGTCATTTTTGCAGCGTTGTCAAGTAATGACTTTTTTCCTTGGCCGACTTTAAAAAATAACCATTCATAAGAGCGCAAAAAGGCCCTCTAAGATGCATAAAAACGCGGAAAAGATTTTATGCAGATTAAAATTGGTATGTAATGAAATTTTCAATGAAACTCACTAAATAAAACAAAGCTTACGAAACGCTTTTTTTTCTTCAGTTGTTCTGGAAAGCTCATAACCTTGAAAATGCCCAAACACCGTATAAGCCGAGAAAATCTTTTCTGAATTTGGAATCAAGAAAGGGGATTTAAACTTTGCCACGTGTTAAGAACAAACACACGTGGGAATCTAGGGAAACCTTTTTCAGTAAAATAGTCGGGGCATAATCTTTATGATATTTTTTTAATCGTTCGAAGTTATAAAGATAAAATTAAAGAATATACCTATACATTTTTATTTGCATTTTACAACGATAGTAATTTAGTAGTTAGAGGTATCGTAACTATTTTGCTAGACAATTCATGACTAAAAATCACCAAACAAAACGAAATGTTTATAGCTTTAGTGATTCAATGAATAATATAAAGATCAATATTGAACATTTCAACTAGAAAACCTTGACTTATTTTAACTTTTTAAATTCCAGCATATTCATAAGTAGTTTACCTTGTAGAACGCATTATTGAATTATGCTAAACTTAGATAAACAATTGACATTCTAGAGATTGTACTAGAGAATCCATTATAATTGGATAATGTTTTTTTAAAATTATTTTATGAAATTAAATTTTAAATTTAATTAACTATTTTTACTTTATTAAGACAGTAATGCCAATCATTTATAATAATATTGAAGTTCATAGAAGAGGCAATATTAACTACGTTTTTGGTATAGAGAAAATAGTATTACCATATAAACCAATATATTATGGAAAACACTCTTTTTCAACAACTAGATTATAACCAATATATTATGAAAACACTCTTTTTCAACAACTAGATTATATCCCCGGCCTTGCACGGGTGGATTTAGATATTTTTTCTTTAAAATTTTTATTACATTTCATACCTTATTTTGTTGGGTGAGGGGTATTAAAATTCATCCATTCCTCAAGCATTTAAATTTTTAAACGATTTTTACATTTACCACATGATTTCAATGAAAACAACCAAAATAATTATTAGAAAAATATTCTCCCGAAAATTACTTAAAATGCTCATTTAGTCATATACATAGTGACTGATAAATGATATAGTGATGAATATTGTGATATTATTGGAACTGAATATTATTGATAAATGATACATTCTTTTTTCTCTTTTTACGCCTTTTTTTTATCTTTTTTAGCCCCCCCTTGAATCCGCGCCTGGTCCACTTACACGATACATCTCGTAGCAATGCAACATCCTACGAATCTATTCACATAGTGCAACTCAGTTTCCATTCATGCTAGGCGCGACAATCATCAAACCGATCACGTCCCGTCCGATCGTGCGTTGTCCTTGCAGAACGATTCGCACCACCCCATCGTGCCCCTAAAACAAAAGCTCGCGCGCGCGATAAGAAGAAAAAAAAAACCAAAATCGCGCCGTCTGGCCAAAAACAATCTGCCGTCTGGGTCCGTTGTTTTGGCGGAAAAAAACCGGTTCCGCACCACCTTTCCGACACTTCTCCCGACTCAGACACCCGATCCAGCCGAGGTCAGCCATCGGTAAATCCTCCCTCCGTCTCACTCCAGTCGAACAATACACCGATCCCCAATCCCTTTCTATCCGCCCGAGAACGCCATTGAGTCCTGTAGAAGATTCGGGCCGGCTAAGGACTCAAAGGGGCAGAGAGGGCAGGGTGGTGCCGATCACACCCCGAGTCGGACACTTCTGAAACGGACCCGGAGGACACAGACCCTTGGTTGTTGGACAACCGAGACGGTGACTTTTTTTGCGACCTGAAGCTGATGGGGTTGATATACGTATGTTATGGATTTGAGACCAGGTACTTTGTCAAAATGGTTCTGGATTCTTCTCGATGTATCCGCCAGCTCAAGCTTGATAACTTCAGACTTGTGTTGATACTTTTCCCCTTAGGGCTCAGACAGACTAAGCTGTTTGTTGTTTTACAACCGTAGAATACGTCTGGGGTCGTCTGTTATGAAAAGCTTCTACAGAAGGTGGTGGCAACACTACCACCAAATTGTTATATGTAGAGGCTTGCTTAATTAACTTTAATCCAAGGTTTCCCCCTTTTTTTAAACTGTAGATGAAGGAAATCCAGTCGTGTTACAAGCGCGGATACAGCAGAGCTACAAGGGGAGGGCACTTTTTGAGGCCACCTTTACCTTTGGATGCCAATAGACACAATTTTTCTTTTTTCTATAAAGATCTCTCCAGATCCCCCCATGAAATGTCTCCACTATAAAATTGTAGGGATTTTGACCCCAAATAACTCATTTTTGATCAGCACAAGCACTTAATGAACGAAAAAGTTTAAACAATCTGGGGGAAGTAACCCCCCTAGGCTTAAAAAAAGCCTGATTGACTAAAAAATTTTTAGACTTTCAGAATCTACTTTTTTCTTTTTACGCCTTTTCTCTCTTCCCCCCTTCTTTCCAAGAAGGGGACACTTTCCGGAGTGCCCCCCTTAAATCCACACATATGTTAGTAACATAAATAACAACATTGATCAACAAAAACTATATCATTAATTAGTTTGATTATTTGATGGTTTAAGTCCTGGTTTAAGAGGGGTTAAGATAAAATTTCAAAGATGGAAAAATGAACAACCATATGTCCTTGTCATCCATATAGTCATATCAAATAAAAAAAATTAAATATAAAGGCGAATTTTGACAGTAAAACCGGGGATTTTTTATGTTTGACGGCTGGAAATCTCAAGGTGGTAGTACATGATTGGTTGCTAATAAAAAAAATTATATGTTTTTTAAAGGAAAAAAAGCCAGGGTTAAAAGAGGATTGATGATCCAGGGTTTGAATATTACAGTTAAGCGAGTATACGGAAAACTCAATAAGGTTTTGTGGATTTAGGGATGGGGATGGTGTGATCACGAGCCCGCCATCGGACCGGTCTCCGGAAAAGTCAACAGCAGAAAAACGAGAGATGTTGTTTACCACTTTCACGTGCCAACGAGTGGGGAGGAGCGATTGTTTTTCTCACATGAGAGTTCAATAACATTGATGAGACGGAGGGAGAGACAGTGGTGGAAGATGAGGAGAGGTATTTTTGAGTCTGCGAGCGATGGAACTGAGAGACGCGCGATTATTGGTGTCAAAGGGGTAGGTAGGTGGATTAGTGGGAGGATTACATGTTGGTGTGACTTTCCTTTTAGATGATGGCAAAGATGTCGAGCGAGTTGAAAAAGGATAAGATTTAAAATTGAGAGCGGAGTAACCATAGTCGCTATAAAGGTGAAGTACTTCTTTTAGTACGTCTCACCTAGGCGCGGATCCAAGGGTGGCCCTCTGGACAGTGCCCCCCCCCCTTAATACGTACTCAAAATGAGTTAAAATCCTACTTTTACAGGTGAAATTTAAGTTTTTTTCTGAGGGAGGACCCCCCAGCGGTACTAAAAGGGGATCTTGACCTTGAGTGATACTTTTTAGAAAATCCCCAACATTTTGACATTTTTCTCAAAAGGTAAAGGTGATGGTCTGGAAAAGTGCCCCCCCTTGGAGCCGTGCTGGATCCGTGCCTGGTCTCACCTCAGCCTACAAATATGCAAAATGTGCACTGGTTGACTATAAAAAACCTTCCCTGATACATGGGCCCATAGAAGTCTATCCCTTCAATTAATCGAAAGAAAATGTTAAACAACATGGGCTCGAGATAATAAAGAATTATACCAATCAGCTTTAGCGGTTGCGGTAATTGTGAAAACTTCAAGAAATCTTCAAATGGCAATCCCCCTTTTTCCCTCTTAACAAATGGAACAGCGCGGGGAAGTACCATAAATGGCATTGGAACGATAGAGTAAAGGTAGAAATTTCTCTCGTAAATCAATAGTAAGGATGTGTAAAAAGAAAAGAAAAGAAAGAAGAGGAAAACCACTTTTTGAATTATAGGTTTTTAACTTAACACAATATAACACGTGAGAGATAGTTGGCACGTTAAAAACTCGTAATCCAATAAAAGGGTTTTTCCCGTTCCTCTCTTATGTTGAATTTTCTCTTACGTCTCAATTCATAAGAGCAAAATGTTACAAGGGGGGGGTTAATAAAAACAACAACTACATCTCCTAAACAAAATCATAGAAAAATACAAACCCACGTGCCAAAACTGTTAACATCTTTTTCCCAACTAGGCAGCATTTATATAACGGTACATTTAAATTCATGTAAAAGAAGATAAAATAACAGAAATGTAAATTATTCTCGCCATATTTGAATATTATCAGTTCCTCATATCTATCCGAAAATAACGTGAATGAATAAAATTACTCACTGCATACATACGCAGCTTCAACAGGTAGTCCATTAATTTCTATCAAGAGTTTAACTTGAATTCAGCACCGAAGATAAAATTTCCTCAAGAAAAAGACTATAAAATTCGTGTTAAACTTGATTGTTTAATGTGCAACTTTGCAATTTTAAAAGACATTAATTTGAAACTACCTCAAAAAAGCACAAAAGAAAGAATTTAAAATGTGTTGAATCGAATTTTTCAATGTGTAAACATTCCAATGTTAAAATGCACACACACACAGTAAAAGAAAATCCCCTCATAGAAACACACACGACACATTTCAATTACGTGTCTAAAAATACTCCTTTCTTTCGATTCCCTCCGCGATAACACGAAAAGGACATCTATTTATGATGTAAAGATACCGCGTTACAGCAAAGCTCTGAAGAGGAGCTTTAAACAAAGAAACAAGAAAGATGAGGCCTATCTGTTATCTCCATCGTACAACTAAACTCAGTTTCACAACGTACTATCATCGATTATAGCGCCTTCCTCTTTGAGCGAAAGGGTTGCTTTTCCGTGTTGTTGCACCCATCGTCGCGTTGTCACAGTTAAAAGCGGCCGGCAATCAGGCTTTGACGGATATTCAGAGCATTGTCAACTGCCGGAAAAGGAGATTGATTCTATGTGGTGCATATAAAAGGAGTAGAGGGTTGATGGATCTATAACTTATGAGGTTTTATGCATGGATGCTTTATTATGAGAGATGATACTTCAATTTTCATGAAATACTGAAGAATCTGATACTTCAAGTGATTAAAAAATAGTAGTGAAAGACAGTTAACAAAAATTTTGAAGATGTTGTTTCATTTGAGTATAATTTTCTCGTCTTTTAATTTCATTCAAATTCAAGAACTGACATTTTACATATCTAGGAACATTGGAAAGAAGGATAATAATGTTAAAAGTTAAATTTTGGCCTTTTACAAACCAAATGTAATTTCTCAGTTTTTCTTAAATTTATAGCAAATATTTTACTTACGAATGAACATAAAAAAGGAGAATGAAAACTCAATCATAAAATTAAAGAAATAGATAACTGAAATAGATGACTGGAAAACCCAAATAAAAAATAAAACCATAAACATCTAAGTCGTTCAAGTTTTCGTCAAATTTTTCCCGATAGATACTTAATGTAATAACTGTAGCACCTGCTTACTATTTCATTACATATTTAAAGGTAACAAAACGTTTTTTAAAGTTTAACAGTTTTCAATAGGACTGCAGAATAAATAAAAAGGAATGAATTTAATTTTATTTCAAATTAAGTAAATTTTCTTGCTATAATAATTGCCAGTTCTATTCTTGTGAACTTCTTACAAAACTCATGCAATTGATATGCCAAACATGTTTTTATGGACTTCTCATAATAGAAAGTAAAAAGGTCTAAAAAAGAAAGAGATAGAGATCTGCAATTATTAAAACCATACTCAAAAGTGAAAATGTTCTAATTGAAAGAACAAATACAAAATAATTAACTGACAAGAAAATATGTTATACCTATAACTAATTAATCCAATATTTAGAAAAAATTTGCTAATTTATAAAATCCTATTAAAATATAAAAGAAAAAATGCTAAAATAAAAATAATGTACAAAAAACAGTTATTAGATTCTTAATAACCACCTAAGCACATTTTTATTGAACAAAACCGAACGTCTTCAGGTTGCTACGGTTGACAAACAAACAGTTGCTAGGTTCTCTAATAATGTCAGAAATGTTTATTAGTAAAAAAAAATTATCTCTTCGCTCCATAGCTTTACTTCAAATAAGAAATCATCCAAAGAGGTTAAAAACATCCCAAACGATACAAAGTAGCAAACGCAGCCAATCAGCATTCCCACCGCGTTGGTTGGCTTCATTTGCATATAATCTCGCCCGCATTTTCAGACTGTATTCACTTGCACTCAATATTTCTAATTTATAAGAAGAAGTCTCGGGGAGCAGAGACCGGAACTGAAAGTCGTTTGGCCTCCTCCTCCCTTTTCGCGACAAGGCTCATCAACCCTCGCCGTCTCACTTTTGGGGATGTTTTCGTCTGTTCTTTTTCAGACGACGGACCGCTCCGTTACGTGAGCGAGCTCCTGACCGTCCGTCGTCTGGACACGGAGGTGTGGGCATGGGTGACAAGCAAGAGATTCTGAACAAACGATTATGATTAGCGGATTACCTTTTTTTTATCGTAATCGTTAGAAAGCTTTAATACAAGCTTTTGCACAACTTAATAGAGGATTTTCTTTATGTTTTAATATCTTCTATTGATGTTTTAGTAACCAATGAGAATGATTTTTGTTTGTCTAAGACGGCTTTGGTTCATACATTTGAAGAAACAATCTTTCATTTGAGGAAATATTGGATTTCTCCTTTATACAACGAGATATGGTTAATATAATAATGGAGATTTATGGGTAATACAAGGTGTCCGGGCCTGGCGCTAAAATAGTAGATTCTGGCAACCCAGTTCTATAGAAGTTGAATTGTTTACTTGGCAATAAACGGCTTTGGCAACACCAAATTTCGACAAGGCCCGGACTTTTTGGATTTAACGAATCTAAAAATGAAAAGTTTTTAATCCATTGAACTAATTTGTTTCTCCCTTTTTTTTAAATTTAATTGAATAGAAAAAAAAACACACTTTTATTTTTTGAAGTTCAACTTTCTAAATTTCCTGATGATAGAAAAGGTCAAACACGAAAAAGAAAACAAATTGATTTCAAAGAATTGTATTTCAAAGATTGTATTTCAAAGAATTGAGTAACGAGCATTTTTATGTACAACCAGTAAAACAAAAATGATTCACATGAAGCATCAATTCGAGGAAGATTTCTAAAAGATTGATCTGTTTATTCTACAGCTAAAATAACACATAGTATGAGAGTATGTGAAGGCAATCCTAATTCACACTGAAAATCATTTCCAAACAAAAGGTAATCAATTTTGAAAAAAAAAATACCTATAGCCTTATAAAAATAAGGAAGAATTCTACAGCAATATCTTTTTTCTTTTTATTTTTTTCATGAAATTGTATCCAGAGAAGGATAATTCGTTCAATAATAATGGAATGAAGATGAATGTATTAAACCAAAATATACGATTAGTGAGTCATAATTTCAAAAAGTTACATCGAACTTATTTTTAAAACAGTAGATATTTCGCGTGCAATATTTGAAAAACTATTTCTAGGTTATATAATATTAGATTAGTATCAGATAATATCAGATAAGTATAGCAGAAAGGTAGGGAATGGCATTTTCAATAAAAGGGTTTACAGCACAAGAATGAAAAAAAACCCCTAACAACTTCAATAAAAGCAGATAAATTATAAAGCTAAAAAGTATTGTTTGGGTACAAAACTGAAAATTTCAAGTAAATAAACTACAGATTAGAGACGCAATGTAGTACCTATCTTGTTATATAAATAAGATACGTACTTGAAATCAAGTTTCATGTAAAAAATAAAAATAAAACAACACAAATCTGGCGAATTAATTTGAAACTAAACCTGGTTTTTAAAACACTCGTTGACACTATGAGACATTTTTAAGCACGAAATAAAAATTGTTAAATTTTTGCACATCATAATTTAATTTTAAACCATATGTAAATAATTTCCGCGTGGTTTGCTTATTTTAGAGTATTTTATCTTTAATAATAATTTAATATTATTTCAAAACATGTTACAAAATTATACAAAAAAAAATACTTCTTTATATACGTTAATAAATTTTTGGAAAATTTGACTATTTTCTTTCAAAATTCTAAAGCATACTACAATTAAATTTTAAAAATCATAAGCAATGTAAACCTCGAATATCAAACCACAAAAATTTCATAAGGTGGGGTGCTTATTATTCATATACAATGAATTCCAATGAAGGTAGTCAAACTATGAAGGTAGTCAAAGAAAGCATCACACCTTTTAACAATATTTTAACTAAACAATTTACACTATTTTAATTCATTATTCGAAGCTGTTTTCAAAGAAAAGTACTAAAAAGGTTTTTCACTGCGCAGAAGCGTATCACACGAATTTTGAATACAAATTAGATGTCAACCTATTTCAAAGGGTCAACTAGCTAAGAAATGATGTGTCGAAACTTCTTAAACTAATTGACTAAAACGCCATTGGCTAAATATTCTAAAAGTACAAAAAAAGTTTAGGAGGCAATTTTATGCAAGTACGAAAACTTCCTTAATAGAAATAAATCTTAAGATTAAATTAACCTTCAAGCATACAGCAGAAAGTCGCCGATATCTTAAAACTGACTTTTAGTAGTAAAATTTTTCCAGTTATTACATTATTTTCAATTACATTGACATTATTTACGTTTCCTATGAAACTACATCATAAGATGACAAAAAAAATCCAGTATCGTATTTCTAATCCAACGAATTCCTTTTAGATGAATTACAAATAATTACATGTGCTATTTTAAAGAGTTTTGCGAGTCTATTAATAAATATAGCATTTTCAATTCAAGCAAGAATAGAAATTGGATGCCTTTTCAAAACCAGTTCATGGACAAAAACTCCGAATTATTAGTTTGAATAACCAATGCCTTTTATTAATAAGTTCTAGTCTCTTCTTTTAAAGAACTTATTTAAATTCGAGAAATGCATTCTTTATAAGAATCATTTCAGGAATGACATTTCTATATTGCTCACGTGGATCGCTAAAGATGGAACCAGGGATCATGATAATAAAACTTCCTTTTAATCTTTTCAAAAGGATTTAAATGAAACAAACCAGTCTTCAATCAAGACACTTTAAAAGAGAAATTCAATGAAAGTCTTTCCTTAATAAGCTCACAATAAAAAACGAATCGTATTTTAACTGCGTTTGATTTTCTAATTTAATGCTTAAAAATTTAATTTCCTTATTCCTTTTTCTAACTGTAATAAAATTCAGAGTCAAGATAATCGAGTTTTTAAAGAATCTGTTTACCTAAAAGCTTTCCCCTCCTACAGAGATTTCAAAGATAAATTCCACTTAGGCTCCTCGAACTAAACAGGAGCGGATTTTTAATACTATACGAAGGAAGAACCAACTTTTCAAAAGAACCAGCATTAAAGGATTTAATTACAGTCCCTAAAGACTTCTAACGTTGCCGTGAAACAAACTAAAGAGGGAACTAAAGGGTTAAAAATGAACTCAAGCGGCAAAACCAGCGGAGTTGGGAGCAGAAAATTTTCTCGAATGAAAAAAGAGCATTAATAACATCCTAACTCCGGGACTATCTGCAAAGAACATGGAGCCCATCAAGAAAATTTATGTCAGCCTGGAAATTAAAAACCTATTTCATAAGTTTTAACGGCGAAATGGGAGGTAGAACTAAAAAAAAATGGCTTCAAACTAATAAATTTCACTCACGTCATACACAAGGAGAAATTGCTGCACGAAGAAATCCTGTCACAACCCCCCTAAAGTTTCACTCTCCGATTTTTCCGTTGAGCTCTCCTTTTTCTGCCGATTCGGATCAAAAGGTGAAAAAATCAGGGAGTAATACTCTAAAGCAGGCCAATTAATTACATCAGATTATTAAAATTTAAAATTGCGATGCTTTCAGTGGCAACGGTAAAAATCTGAAGGAAGAAAGGTTGGTGAAAAAACCCAGGTTCCACTGTTAAACCCTTCTGAACCTAATTAAAAGTGTTTTAGAGTATCGCTTCATCAGGCTAATCACTCCATGTTAGAAGGAGGAGTTTGGGAAAAAACTGAGGGTTTTAAAATGGAGTAGGAATCTTGGCTTCATTTTATACTCATTATGTTTTGAAGAGAATTTTTATAAGCGCGATTTTCAAATCAGGTTTAGTTCTTTTGGGCTGAGATTAGGAAAATTTAAAAGGGGTTTCTGTAGATGCAGACAAAAAAAAACCTGCAGTGTTGGAAAGTTGAAAAAAAATCTTAAAAGCTAAGCCGAATAGAATAAAGGATGAAGCTGAGAAGAAAATGTTGAATTTTTAAAGGAAAAAGAAGAGATTTTATAAGAGATTGCGTTTAGTTATTTTAATCGCTCGGTCATTTTACTCAAATGGTAAAAACATTAAAATTCATGAATATCGATGTTATGCTTGAAAAATTAAAAATTTCCATTTCAGCTGTAGAAAAATATTTAGAAGATAAGAAGAAAGAGATGGGAAAGTAAAGGAGAAATACATCTTAAAAATAAAAGATGTAAAAGCTGCTTAAATAGATAAAATCATCTTTTCTCTCTATATTAAAAAAAAGTAACAGTGACCGCCGCCGCCGCCGCGGCCGCCGCTGCCGCTGCTTTTGAAAATTTTATTTTTGAAAACTTTGAACTCTCACTACGCAAAAACTATTCCACGGAAATTTGTGAAATTTTAAACATTTCTATTCAAATGTATGAGGATCGTTTTCGTTCTAAAAACTAATAGATGAGATAATTAGTTCTAGAGTTATTTAATGTCAAAGTCGAAAATTATTTTTTTCTGCTGCGAGTTCGCCCCAAGCAAAATCTATTAGCAGCAGAAATATGATTTTTTGCAGACACATACTCTTAGATGTGCAGTTTTGCACCACGTCGCCCTTTTTTCGAATTTCGAATTAGTTTTGGAGTAATTAAGTTTTAAAGTTTAGAAAATTTTGACGATTTTTCTGTTTTTTCGTTATAAAAGCAAAACTAATCACAGTAGAACTATGATATTTTACAGACACATAGAAATAATTTTTATAAAAATATTGGCTTTTTGTTTTTTCAAAAATACTAATTAGTTTTAGAATTATTAAGATTCAAAGTTTCAATTTTTTCTTCTCTTTCTCGCCGTTCACTAGAGAAACAGACGAGTTTTATGAGTGTTTTATTGATGAGTCTGATTTCTTTTCTTTTCAACAATGCTTTTTTCTACAATGTGGTTGATGGTTATTAGTAGACTTGCTGAATATTTTTTTAACATTTCAATTAAATTATTGATAAGCAAGAGAGAGGTATTTTCGGTATTACAAGAGGCTTAATTAAGCCGAGAAAAGGCTTCTGCTGGATTGTTGAGATGAACAAGCGAGCTCTGCTCGCTAAGATCGCGAAGCGATCTGAGAAGAACTGCGAAGCAGTTAAGAGGGTTGGTGAGCGATAGCTCACTATGTGTGATTTCTTTTATTTTCAATTTAAGTTAGGAAAGTAATATTTCAGCAATAGTTTTTTTCGGGATGATTTGGATTAAATTATTTATCAGCAAGAGTGATAAGTAGTTTCGGTTGTAAAGGAGCATTAATTAAGCCGACCAGCGGGGTGATTGGTAAGATGGAACAAGCGAGCTTTGCTCGCTGAGATCGCGAAGCGATCTAAAAAGAACTGCGAAGTAGTTCCGGGGGTTGGTGAGCGATAGCGAGCAGGGGGCAGGCCCCCTAGTTGTTTAAAATAAAAAAAATTTATATTTTCACAGTCACAAAGAGATGAGGTGTCGTTAATTTTTTTTCCATTGAAATTAATATCACAACTATCACTATGCCATTAATAATTTTGAAGTAGCATGTAATCATAATCAATCTGGTATCGAAAAGTATAGGGGAGACCGGGACAGGTTTATACGCGATTTAGATAAATCACATTTGTGTATTAGTTTTTGACCTTTTAAAAAAATATTTTCTCCATTCAAGATTGTTCTATAAACCTTCAGCAACTAAATGATGTTAAAACTGTTACGTTTGGCACATTGCTTTTTGTGCTATGAATGAATTAAATTGTGAATGAATTATTTTCTCATAAACGGCTAATACAAAGCGCGTGAGTCCCACTACAAATGAGCTAAATTCGAATCTTAAAATCATAATTATTGGATTAAATTAGATCTACCTTTGGTTTTCCTTTTGTTGATGTTTGGTTTTATAAATGCGAGCTAATAAATTTCTTTTATTTTCTGATGCATTTTCTGTACATTGCAAAATATGAGTTGTGACTCACGGTACCATCCATGCAGTGTGAGTCACATTTATTATGATAATTTATTTCATCAAAAAGTGAAATTTATCTTTCGTAATTATTTAAGGTGATTTTAAGAAACATGAATTATGTAGCAAAATACCTTGAAAAATTTAAAAAAAAACCCTAATTTTATAATTAAAATTTAATTTTATACCTGAATCTATCATTCATAACAAATTTATTTCCATCAAATAAATAAATATCAAACTAAAAAAAAAATGGAGTAAAGCAACTTAATTTAAAAATAATAATCGTCTAGACCTGGGAGTAAAATACAGGTGAAGGACTAATATAATGTCAAGCTTAAAACCTAATTTAAAATTATAATTCCTTCATCGGCAACTTTTTGATATGTTCGGTTTTGCACGAGAGGATGTTCAAAATTTTTATTTTAAAGGTATGTATTATTAAATTCTCCTGATTTTCAAACTTGGTATCACCAAACTAACCCAGGTGTAATTATTCCCGGCAGTGTTCAAAAATTAATCTTTGGGATTGAAAAATTCTAAAAACTTCTCAAATATGAAATAGAACGAGGAATTCAATCAACCAAAATAAGAAACATAATCTTATCGTTATTTAATTTTAAAAATAAACTGGACGAAAAATACAGACACATGAATGAAAGTAATTAATATAATGTTAAAGTATTATCTCATAAATAGCATATTTCTATACAGTATAACCCAATTAGCCATTTTGAAATATCACTTACTTATACCTAATGGTTTTTGGTTTACAATCTATAACATATTATTGATGTCTATTAGATAATGTTTTGAAATGGAACTAAATATTCATTGAAACGCTTTTTATCGTAATTGAAATATCGTTATTTTTTAAGACAATACATTAAGAAATTTGATGGAATCTAACTTTACTACCATAATCATCTTTAAAGGTTATTTATTTTTCCTTGACTCCCATAATAATACAATCGATTTATTTTGATATTTTAAGATAATTTTTCTTTTATTTCATCACATTCAGTTTTACTATTATTTACAAAGGGAATTAAATGAATAATCCCAAGATGATTTTTCCTTATGCCGAACTACAAAAAAAAAACGTATTGACGTCAATCGTAAAAACTAATAAAAAATGTTTTAATATATTTTGCACTTAGAAACAATAGAACAAAAACTCGTAAGTTACATTTAAACACAACTATTAAAAATAACATACATTTAGGTATACTAAACTATGACAAGTTTTTAAAATAATACATAAAAATGTTCCTAAAGTATTTTACTCAACTTTACTTTACATAACCAGCATAAAAAAAACCGCGTTTTTCAACATAAAGACTCTAAACTTGAAGATACTTTTAGATTGATCAGATTGTTTACAAGTAATTATATAGCATGGTATTAACTATAAATTTATCTTCAGATTAACATGTGAAACCAATACAAAAATTAACTGTTAATATTAACTTCAAACAAATACGTACTTCATTTATAGTGCGTAATCAAATCCAGAGACTCCAATACAATAAGGATTTTCAAAGCGTCTACGTTAGTTTAAAGTTTCCAGTTTCAGTTAACTTGAAAATTATAGGATTGATTTAAACCTTTAACATACACAGCATTGCCGTATTCTAATTAAAAAAACCATCACGATATTATTTTTTAATTGTATGATAAATAAATAAAATCTTTGAAGCCGCCTCTGATTAAAGTAGAAATAAATTTAAATTATCACAAAGTCCTCTTAAAATTTGATTATTTATTTTCACCACTCATTTACAAATCCTATACGCATTAATTATACAATGCATTAAAGTAGCAAGAACCCACCTCAAATTTAAGTCTACCCGAAGAAGATAATTATGTGAAACCAATACAATTAACTGCTGTTAACTTTAAACAAATGCGTACTAGATTTCTAGAGCATAATTAAAGTCAAGAGACCAAAGTTTATACAATGCATACCTGATCCCCAACTTAAGTCATACCAGAAGTAAGGCAAAAAAGGTAAACACCGAACTCACCCAGTTTCATAGGGGAAAGGACCCCTTTCGATCCTTCCTAGTCCCCGACTGACCCACTTCTGGAAAAAAGAAAAGGGTCCCCTTCCGGCACCTTCAACCAGGAACCGGAAGGACCAACGGCGCAAACGATCACAAAAGACAGCAGCACCAGCATGGAGCAGCAAACCTCCAAGGCAACCGAAAGTCGTACTTTACCACCAGAAAATCGTTTTGTGGATTTGAGACAATGCAGAAATAGTGGTGAGTGTTGGTCCCGGGCAGATGTGGCGGGCGGATGTGGAGCGAAGGACGCGGGTTTCGGGGGTTCTACCCCCACCCCTCGGGTGTCGGATGCGTAAAAAATGGAATCAGGGGGTGGGAGGTTCGATGAGAGTGAAGGTAAAGCGATGAAGTAATTCATTCGTCTATGGTGGGCGATACCAGAAGAAAGGGTTTCGGTTTTATACCCCTTACTAGGTGAATATCCCAAATATGTCTTTTAATAATGTAAAATTGTATTATTTTTAATAATTATTATTATTAAAAAAACTATAACTGAATTAAAAAATATAGTAGGTATTGACTCTTACTGTGATAAGATGCATTATGTCTTTAGATAGTGTTACTAGAAAAAAATGTGAATTAAAATGTCTGAGTATTCTATGATCTTACAAAAAGAGTAAAATGAAAACCTTATATGTTAGCATCTTAGCAAGATAGTTAAATTATTCATTAAATTTATAGCCTAGCTAAGGGTCATTTCACGGTATTTGTGACATTTTGTAAAAGTCCGTAACGTGAAATTTTGTGCCTTTTAGAATTAAATAAATTTGAAAATTTATAAGTTTTTTCTATGTCGTCTTGCTAACAGGTTTTGTTAACATGAAATAAGAAAAAATAATATAACATAAAGATAAAAATTACCTGCAATGAACATGTAACCATGCTGTGCTAATAGAATATGACTTTATATCTTAAATTTATATCATAATGACAGTTCATTTTTATGCATAAACGCTTTGTAATAAGAAGCCATTTCAACAAGTGAGTAAAATGTTTTGTAAAAAATAGTTTTGGTTATGCCCTAAAGTGTATTTTTTTTAAATATGCATTATCAAAAAGTAATTAACTAAAAATATTTATCAAGAAATAAACTCTTAAAACGGCCTTAAGGTCTAAAACATTTACTTTCAATCGATGTTTTTAAAATTCTTTAAGCTTTTATGAAGACTTTAAGCTTAAGAAGTGCAATAAAAATAATTAGGACAGCAAACATTGTTAGCTTTCACGACTTAAAAAATATTCTGTCATCTGCTTGCACTATTAAAGAATGATCTTTTGCATACGATGATAGTTAATCACACAAAAGTATAAAAGTCACCAAACGCAACAACACAATCACATTCGAATAGGTTAAACACAACTAGTGCGCCCTAATAACCTCTCGTAAACCAGAGCAATCTCGAACTACTTTTTGGGGTTGGAATTCTGTGCGCTTTCGGGGCGGCTTTTCGGATCACTCCAAAGGGAGGTTGAGAAATATCAAGGAAAAACACAATCACATACAACAAAATAGAATTCAACTCATCTAGAACGATCTGGGCAAGAATGGCTGAGTTTTCTATGAATAATGTTTTAGCATCAAAAAAGCATCTTTTTCCGGAATGAACAGTTTATTGCTTTTCACGAATTTTGAAATACAAAAGATTCATTGCTTTTGTTTAAAGTTAGCTTCCCGACCTCAAGGGAGACTATGGAGATATTAAGGTCACTTGTGAGTTTTTAAACAGTTAGGGATAATTTGATTTTTTAGTTTTACTTAATACAAAAACAAAGACAGAACTTCAGAGATACAAGCGATTAAACCTCAGTCGCATTTTCGCTAAATCTAAAAGAAATAGTAACAAGATATTTAGTTTTTAATTGTGATACCCTAATTCAATTTTTTTTTTGGCGCATGTTTTAATTTTAATTTATAAATCAAGTTGAAAAATATAACGTTCATTAAATTTTAGACGTAAACTTGCATTTAAGCACTTGTAAACACTGCTTGAAATATAGAAAAAGGACTCATATCGGATACACCATTGCGCAATGAAGAATTAATAGGACTTGTATATAAATGTTTAATATTTCAAACCATTTCAAAATATTACAAACTTTTAAAGGATCGGGAAAAAAATAAATATCGTGTCAATGATTTTTGATGTATACCTTCTCCTCTTTCTCTAATGAATGTTCTATAAAGAAATATTTTAAGTGAAAACTCAACGGTATCACACTCAAGTTACACGTAAAAGTGTCTATTTCAATCCGGAATATTCAAAATTTTTCAATGCCAAGTGACAGGTTCTTCCGCCAAGCCTTTCAAATTTGGAGCTGTCAAAAAAGGGGTTCTCTTAAAAAAGGGAACAAAGGTGCAGGCGGTGGTGAGGGACATCCCCTGATTGGGCCCCAACGCGGCATAGGGGGCTGTTCGAAATTCAATAACGGGCCCGGTTATTAGTATGAAGAAATTCTCTTTTCAGCTCAATGTAAAAATGTGACGTATAAAAAAGTTTTTAAAAAATAATAGAAATTTTACGAAGTTTTTTTTAATTTAAACTAACAACTGACCACAAAAATTTTAGTCATGCCTTAGCAGGGTATATGTTTTTCAGTTTGACAATATGATTTTAAGATAGATTATGTTAGTTTTAAATGTGGAATTCACTAAAGTGTTCCTGAAAAAACTTTTAAACTGTTAATTATTAGTGAAAAGTAAAATTCTAAAAAAGGTGTATACCAGTAAGTATCCTATAAAAATCTTTTCGATATGTAAGAAACTGATTACATTTTTTATCATTCTATTTCACAAAATTAATCCAACACCTCTAAAATTACGTTACATCATAAATCCTCTTAAAGAATAAAAAAATTGTTAAGGTGCATTATGTAATACTAGAGCGTACGAAAGGTACTCTAAATCCTTTTCATGATATCGTTACCACCACGCCAAAAACACGAATCTGCTATGTATAAGAATGGCAGATTCGTGTTTTTGGCGTGGTGTATACGATATATTCCTCCACCGTGACCGTACACATAAGAAGATAACATGAACAAAACTAATCATTTTATAACAGAAGATTAAGCAGTCCTATCACTGAAAAGTTTGCAAAAAAGTGTGCAATTTGTAAAGGAATGAAAGTTCGAAACTACGTATAAAAATCGCTTTTATATAAAGATATTTTTCACATGTTGAATGTCTTCACAAAAACGAATTTTTCCGAAGCAATAACAAACAATACAAAAATAACCCAAACGAGAGTTTCCTCTAACCACGGCGTTCAAAAAAGGGCCTACACTTTTTCACGTTATTACACATTACAAGACGACTAAACTAACAGGACCCGACACAGACAAGACAACAACAGCACATTATAACAGCAGAGAAAGGAGTAAACACCACTTGTTCCCTTATCACACATGTTGCATTCATACCCACCCCTCAGCCATTAATCCCCTTCAAAACACAGCAAAAATCGGGACACTGCCGTGGCAGAATGTCTCTTCTTTTCGGGAATTACGCCTTCAATTAGGCCTGCGGGAAGCCCCCAATTACCATGTTCGGAAGCGATTACTTTGAAAAATCGCGCTTCCGAAGACCACTCGGAAGACTTCCGATCTCATTTGCATGGTAATGAGAGTAACTCTCTCTCTCTCTCGCTCTTGGCTTCAGTGGGTGGTTGGTTGGAGCTCCGTTGGGAAGGGGGAAAAAGTTTCGAAAAGTGCTTTTGGAATATTTTATGAAGATCGGATGGAGGGGTTGGTCCGAAAGGGGTGTTGGGGGTTGGGTTTTTTTTGAGTGGTTTTTTTTTTTGCACATGAAATCGTCGAGTTATAAGTTTGGGGGTGTTTAAATATGAGGTGACTCTCAATGACTCTTTTAAGCAAAAATTATCTAGACAAGTTCATTGTCTTTTGTTTTTTTTTATAAAGTTCTTAATAATATGATTGATTCTATTTACATTACTAGTACTTTAAAATTATATGTGCCTTCTAGAGTTACACGAAATCGCTGTTTGTTTTATTTGAATTCAAATCAGACTAACTGTATTTTAAATTTTTGTCTATATAAATTTTATAAAACTTATAACAGTGTTTCTGAGGAACTGGATATATTTTGTATGCCTTTTAATGTTTTTAAAGCTAACTGTCGGAGGCTATTCTCATTGCAATGTTTTTTGTGTGTTTTTGATGTTTTTTATTGTGTGTTTTTGCTGTTTTTTATTGTGTGTTTTTGCTGTTTTTTATTGTGTGTTTTTGATGTTTTTATTGTGTCTTTTATGATGTGCATTGTAATTGGATTTTTCCTGTTATGTGCATTTGAAACAAATAAATTAATTAATTAAAGCGGTACTAATAATCCTTTATAATTGAAATCAAAGCATTCGGACAAAATAATATTTTTACCAAACTTTTGTTTATTAACTTAGTCTTAGTTAAAAAAAAAAGTGCCCCTGACAAACTTTCTGGGGTGATTCAAACATAAGTGGTTAAAGGGTTAAAAAACCTTTTAAGTAGCGCTGTAATGTTGTTTTGATTAAAGGAAAAATGCTATGAGTTTCTTTAAGAACGTCTAGTTCCTAGTTAGTAAGTTTTGAACAGTCGTACACTTACTTCATAAGATTGGGTAAAGGTAAGATTACAAGAGAAAAGGACAGTTTCTATGAACAAATGTTAATTTCAGAAAAACAAAGGAAATGTTTTTTCTATAAGCACAAGAATATATGCATTTCAATAAAAAAGAGTCAAAATAGAGAACAGAAACGATTATAGATGAATAAAGTATCTTTTCCTCTAAAATGTGTCATTACTGTAAGTAAAACTACGATTTCACAAAGTTTTATTTGTATTGTTTAGAAAACTGGAAGGCTCTATCCCTTGCTTTTATATAAAAAAGTTTTTAAATCTTTACAACCCGCACTAACTATATAAATAAAATAATGTAAGTAAGTTAAGAAAAGTAAATTATAATTGTTTTAATTAAAAAAAATGCTGATAGTAGTTTAAAGTTAAAAAACAAATTTTCACAATAAACCATAATAGTAATTAGTAATTTCAGCCCAATTAAGGTAGGTTTGAGTTACTTTAAAAAAACAAATTTAGCTAAAAATAATAAACTAAAGGTTAAAGCTCTTAAACATAATAATTGCTTATTATTGCTTAGGTTATTTTTCCTTAAAGTTTCGATTCAATAAACTGTTTTAATCAAGTACCTTCTCAATGTTTTTTAATTTTTATTTTCAGTTGTTTCCTTTATCTTTAAAAAAGTTTTTTTTTGTTGTTGTGAACGGGGGATTGTTTGATCTCCATAAATTTCAACTTAAAAGGTTTAACAAGTAATAATCACATAACAAATTTGAATATTAAAGCATGTATTATGTTTGCATAATTTCCAGTTAGATTCTCAGATTGTATTGTCATTCGATACTTTATACAATCATATCATTGATTAAGAATACGCTATATTTTACAGAAGAGCTAACTTTGGATAGAATCTTATTCAACCACGGAACATTATTCATTTAAAACGAACGGTACTTCTTAAATCCTTAAAATCAACCAAGGAAATGTGGAGGTTACAATGTCACGAACAAGGAATAGGATATGCATAAAAAACTCATTTTTTAAAATGAATCCCAACTATTAACTATTACAAGTCATTATGTGAAAAAGAATGAAAGAATTATGCAGTTAGGATAAACTAATAAGAGTAAAATCTTATATTTTAAGAAATGAATGAATGAATTACAATAAAAATGAAACACATTACACATTTTTTAAATTAATTTAGTTTTTTTTAAGTATAATTTGAAAAAAAAAATGCTAATGAATGTTGTTTAGCCCTGATTCATACACAAAATCCTCATTTTAATTAGACGTTGCGCCGTAGGAAAATCCCGATTCCCTAAACAGCAATCGACAAAGAACAAAAGGAAATACCAAACAATCCCAACTACCGTAGAACAAACAATTTCCTAATAGCTAATAGGAAGCAAGCCATTGAAAAACGCCTCCCCCCATTTCATAGCGTACTTAAACCTTTTTTATAGCGAGCAGATTCGATTCCTAAATCAAGCATCGTTTCACGAATTAGCGATTTCTTAAATCGAGTATGCATTTATTCATGATAGCGTCCCTTTCAAGTTTGCCGGAATTTCGTTCGAATGCAATGAAGCGTGCCGAGGAATTGTTCGATCCCTCGGCTAAGGAGCCTTTCGAAGCTAATTAAATTTTTACAACCGGGGTTCGATATGGTAACGATTGATTAGATTCGGGTAGGGACAAAATGCAAGCATTGTTTTTGAGGTCTTTTTTTACTGTGGACCTTTGAAAAGAGGTTGTACTTCTAGATTTTACTACCCACGCAGTATGAAAGTTGGATTTAAGATATTGATTTATAATGAGGAATTAATTTTAGTATATACTTTTATTGTTTTTGTAGAGGAAGCTGGAGGGATTTCCAAACATAGACATGAATATGGTAGTATTGTGATTTTGCACTGAGAATATAAAATTTATTGAAAATTTCGTATTTCTTATTTTAAGTTCGTGAAAAGAAACGTAAAAGAGGAAAATAAACTGTTTTGTCTTGTATTTCACATGAATGGAACCATTTTTCAATGATTGCCTATTACATATTAAGTTAAATGACAATTCGGTAAATATATTATCTCAGGTATAAGCACTTTATTTGAATGTAGAAACTTATATTTTTTTTAAATAATTTAAAGGAGTTTTTTAGTGTTTAAATATATATCAATATTAAATATGAAAACACAAATATAATAAAAACAATATTTAAACACAAATATAATAAAAACAATATTTAAACACAAATATAATATTAAAATTGTTATGACTTTCAGTGATAAAAACACACGAAAACTATTGGACTTTTAAAAGGCTTTAAACATTGAAAAAAGTAAAATAACATTTCCTTTCGCAGTTACGGCAGAAAATAAGACCATGGTCACAAATTACATAATTTTTTTTAAAGGTAATATCAATTTTTTAGTTATTGAATAATTTCAAATTTGATTTCTTACTAAATTGGTTTAAAATAATATTAGTTTTTTAAAGAAACTCTTTACTTACAATTTAACATTTTATCTGTAATATGATTTCCCCATCATACAGGAAAAAAAAACCGTTTAACTGCAAATATTGTAATAACTTTAGAGAGACCATTTGTAGTTCATACAAAGCAATTTTTCGAACGAACTTAAGCAATGTTGTAAAAGTTCTGATTAGGTTCTGATCTTCGTATTAAAAGATTATAAAGTAAATAACACATTCCACTCAAAATCGAGGCAATAAAAGGATTACAAAAAGAGGGAGACCGCCTACGATAGTTTCATAAATAAAGGGTCAAAAATACCTTTTCCGACTGTTTTCAAAAGTAAATAATTAGCATTTTGCGATAACCTAGGTGTTAATTAGTCAGACTGCCAACGTAAGAGCATAATACCTTCGCACGAATAAAGGATGATGAAGCCCAGACTACTTCCCATTAAGGATATATGAGACGTACAGTAATTAAGTCGTTTCTTAGCCGACGTTCAGAAATGTCTAGAACAAAATTAGAATCTGTATGTTCTACTTTTTTTTTCTTTTCTACCGATTCTCTTTGGGGACCGACGAAAGGTATAATTCACTCCTAATTTATTCGGTTTTATTTAAAATGCTTTTTGGGCTAGCATGATATTTCGTACTTCGCGACGTGGGGGATTGAATGTAAATTGTTTCCTGTGTAAGTCCATCTTTAATATATTATTTAAATAAATGTCCATTTGAGTTGTGTGACATTGACGCTAATTCTTAATGAAAGCTTTATTTAGACATAGAATTCAGCCTGGAGTATACTATTCTTGTTTTTTTTTTTAAAAAGTTGCAGAATACCAGTAGCAACTGTATAATAGCAAATCTTTATTATAATGCGAGATTAAAAATTCTAATATAATTCTATGTGTGTACATTGATAAAAGGTTTTCTGATAAAAATTAACTAAATAAAATAGGAGTGACCTATACTAACCTATACAAAAAAGACATTTCGTATCAAACTTATGTTTTTAAACTACCACTAAATAATCATATCATCATAAATCATATCATAAAATTTTTAACTTGAATAGTACAAATTTAATAACTAAATGAATATACTAAACTATATAATTTCACCACAGTAAAAAATAACAACAAAATATAAGAGACTACCGCAAAAAATGATACCCCCTGCGAAGATTCGATAAACAGAAGTGTGGTAAAGAGCTGCTAAAAAATCTTCTAGTGGGACCTAAACTCTGGTCTAGTCTAGAGTATATTTTTATAGTGCCAAGTAATTATCAAACCCCTTTCAAGTAATAGAACAAAAATGCCATGTTTGTTTCTACCAACAATGTTACTGTTGTTTTAAAAAAAAAAAAAAAAACGGAAATAATGGAATAGATATACTATATTGGATTCCCTCTCTTTTGGAATTCTCTTTTTCATCAACTTTGGGGTTGTACGTAATTTCTGCCCCCACGCGAAGAACGGAAAGGAACGCAGTGAGTCAACAATTTCCGCGGTCGGAAGAAAATTGAAGAATAACAATCGAGTTTCGTTTTTATTTTCACGCCCCCGGTTTCTTCTTCCTCTTTCTTTTTTTTTCCTGGGGGTTGTGTGTCTTACGTAATATATTTTTTTTTCGCGGTTTCTTTAGCTCATAAAAAATGAATCTGAGAGAGAGAGAGAAAATGAGCAAGGCAAACAGAAAAAGGGGGTCGATGAAGAGTGCATGGGAGTTATTAATGCGGCGAGGGGAGAGAATGCGGTGTTATTTTTGGCAATCATCAAAAGAACAGAAAAAAAGTGTGTGTCGTGTTTAAAAGTGAAGAGAATGTTATTAATGCATGCTTAAAAAAGAAGGTTTTTGAAACTGAGCAGTATAACTCATAAGGTGTGGGAGCCTGTAATCTGAGTTCTCAGAAAAATGGACAAACTATTACTAAGAAAACAATCCCTTTAATTTTAAATTGAAATTAATTTCAAAATGAAATTCTAGCTCCTAAATATGTTTTTCTTTTAATTAAAATGTGTTATTCTGAAGGATGAAGGAGATAAGAAAAATGTAATAAGAATAAGAATATTTAGTAACTAATTTTAATCACTAGTTTGCAAATCTAGAAAGAAATAAACATGGAAGGGAAAGAATAAAAACATGTGAATACACTGCATATATCTCGAAAGAAAAGCCCCAAAACTTATAAGAACAAAAAGATGATAATAATTTCTCAACTGCAAACTCCAACAAAGGAGAAAGTAACGAAGGAATTGTTTTTAAAGTAATTGACAATAAACCATCAATAGTTTAATTGATAGTCTTGATAGTCCATTAATAGTTTATTATAATATTTTTTCCTCAATGAAAATTACTAACATTAAAATTAAATGTAAAAAAAAACGATTTCCATAAGAAGTAAGAAAAGAAATAAAAATTAAAAGATAATTAAGTTCACAAACTTTAAACCCCCCAAGATTAAGTTGTTTTCAAAGAAAAGTAAAAGTGAAGTTAATAAAACAAAACCAACTGATACACTGCAAAAGATATTTTCAGAGAAATAAAGCCATCTTGCGTCGTTTCTTTTTATAGTTACAAAACTTGAGATATTAGATATTACCATAATTTTATGTTAATAAATATTTAAATTTTATTATCTCCAAATACTTAAACTGTTTTCCAATTTATTCCTTTGATTTTATTAAACAATCAAAAACAACCTTCAAGTAATTTTATAGTAATTTTCTAAACTAAGTTAAACTCAGTATATCTTGAATCGTTAAACCGAGTCAGACGACTTCCAAAACGATAATTGCAAAGACAAGAAGATTACAGAGAAAGAAAGACAAAGATTTTCCAATCTGTTCTCAAGGAAACGCACTAAATTGCACTTTAGGCTCGATTTTTCAACCGCCAAACTTTTTAACCAAAAAAGTTACTGCGGTATAGTTAGTCCTTTTCTTCTACGGGAAAGCAAGAAAATTCCTGCTGCCCTTAATCCCACGTCATCCTTGACATTTCCAGAAAATTCTTTCCAACATTTCATCTCCCTTATTAAGAGTTTTCTCGAGAAACAAAACAAGAAAAGCAACCAGAAAAACCAGACTAACTATATCAAAAGAGAACGCACACAAAAAGCGTGTTATTTGCGCAATGCGAGATTAGTTAACATACATTAGCCTTGTAAAATGCTAAAAGCATCAGCAAGATATTCCACGCCTTAGAAAGTGGTAAGCCACGCCTCCACAAACCTTTTTATGGCGAACAATCGCGAAGAGATAAGAGTTTGAATTTACTGTAAATGAGTCGAAAAAGAAAAACAATTAATCTTGCAAAATTAAGTACTTAATTGATGATTAAACAACAAAATTTGGCGATCCTTTTCCTTGTAAATCAAATATCAAAAACTTCAGGTATCATAAATACAGTTGAAATTTAGAAACTATGAATATACAGTCGACTCCGCTTAATGTGATCACTTTTGTCCAAGAGTAGAATGATAACAATAACCGAATGATAATAATATGCGATTTGATACTAGAAAGTTTCAAACAGCGTAACTTGAGTGTTTGCTGCTTCAAAATCACGACTATGCTGTCTTAATTGAAGTATTTAAAACCATTACTTAGTGTGTTTTGTAACTTTTACATTCTTAAAGAAAAATGTGAGAGGGGAACATATTACACTAATAAATTAATGACTCATTTTGTATGATTATGCATTGCCTTAGGATGGGAAAAATGGAGGGTTTTAAGGGATTTCACCAGATTTTGATAACATTAAGCGATGTATTGATCACATAAAACGATACGTTTTGCGTTAAGTTAAAAACGAGTGATTGGGACCGGTCAAGTTTGATAACATTATCCGATTGATAACATTAATCATGATCACAATAAGCGGTGTCGACTATACGTGAACATATTCTTTGAACGATCACGTAACATTACATTAGAACTCAGTTACGCGAATGATGGGAATGACATCAAAGTTGTATGAACCCAGATAAAAACTACTTTCTAAAACTTGCAAATTCCTTAAATAGTTATAACTTTTAATAAATATTACTATTGGGGAAATATTACCCAACGCATTTGAGAAATTAGCAGATAGATTCGATGATTTTAGATCTTTTATACGGACACTACACAGGAATAACTGTGAAAATGCGTATTTCGAGTACTAAGCAAAAGTAGTTAACAAATATTTCCTATCATTATTACAGAAAATGTTCCTTATTCTAGTAATAAGTGCTAAGTTTGAGGATAGAAAATAAAAGAAACTTAAGCATTTTAATCCAAAACGAAACCTCAAAAGTAGATTAGTAAGTTAAGGTGTCATCACACACAAAATACCAAGTGACTTATGATAAACGCGTTCTTCACTTAACAGCCTCAGCTTATTTAAAATATTTTCATGTAAAAAATACTGTAAAATAGAAAGATAGTAGATGGGAACATAACTGCCCGATATAAAAGAAAGAAATACCATTAACTGTAGACTAAAATTGAATATTGAATTAAATTTGATACAAACGATTTTCAAAAATGTTAATGTACTGTGTCCTTAATAGGAAATTACGACCTAAAGAAAGATCAAACGACCTAAAAAAAGTTTTAAAGAAATTTTCTCTATTCTAATGGAAAAATTATTAAAAGTTTATAGCGCTATTATTTTGGCAAGTAGTAAAACAAAAGAATGAATCTTTCATGAACAGAAAGGGAATTTCTCAAAACTTGAAAATTAGATAGTTATGTAACTGTTTGAGAAAACAAGAACTTCAAACACAAGTCATCTAAAAACGTAATTTCAAGCAAGCTGAATCTTTTGTATTGTTAGAAAAATCGCTAATCCTTATAATTTGATTGCGAAAGTAATTAAGCGTATCTAGAGCGATTTTTGAAGCTGCGTCGTAAGAAGTATAATATGTTATTATTCACTTGAAAGAGTACTATGCGCAATCACAACAGACAAATTATTTTACGTCACGAGAAGGAAAGTGTTATCTAACTGCTTTTTACTCAAAGTAATTAAAATGTAACTAACCCGTACTTCTTAGTAGGTTAGTAATTTGGAGGTTATGATTGCTGACGTAATAGAACCTTTCCTGATGAAGCATTCAGGATAAAAAGATTATATAATATAAAAGGATACTAATATTAAGTTTGCTGAACGTTAAATGGGTTAGGTATTTCAGTTTTGTAAAAGAACGATAGGATGTTAGAGTTTTTATTCTAGAAAAACACAATAGTTTCGTTTAGAAGTATATTTCGATTCTTGTAATATTTGATAATGAAAATGCATTTTATGCATTTATGAATTATTAACATAGATATAAAATTACGAAAACATTTTTAATTAAAGAATCCAGATGCCGAAAAACTAAGAAACAAAGAATTTAGACACATTTCAAATCAATGAAACAGCGTAAGCAGTTTTAACGTTTTTCCTTTTGTTGAAAAAATATTTATTTTTATTTCTTTATTTTACTTTTAAGCTAAGAATATGAAATGAATTAATATTTCAAGCATTATTTAATGAAGTTTAAGAGGAGGATATTCCATTTTCATTTTATTTAAATATTTCGACTAAGAGATAATTATACAGATATTCGTTCCGGATTTGGTATGGGAATAATTGGAAAATACTTGAATATAGGAAAGGAAATAGGAAAGTTGAAAAGTAATAATAATTTTATCTCTAATACGCTATGGATAAAAATCACCATATAAACTAAATCGCTTCTTATAAACCTCCATAGAATGTCAAAACATTTTAATTACGTTTTATTGGAAAATTCCTTTGATAGTCGTAAAGTAACATAGAAAAGCAACTTAAAACAAATTGTATCGGGATACAATTTATGTAAATAAACTTCTAATGATGGGAATTAAACGATTTACCGGAATATATACGTTTCCCTGATATAACAATTATTACAATAAAAATCTATAGCTATTAGTATAAATTTATATTATATATAAATTCAACTTAAATTCCATCAAGAACTTTTATATCCATATGCCTTTCAAATTTAAAACATTAAAAACTTAAGATTAGACGGGAGTTAACTTTTAGAAGGAATTAAGCCTAAGTATTATTAATTGCTAACAACAACAACAATTTTAAGCTTTGGAAAGCCGTGAATATTTAAAGACATATAAGTGTTAAACGGGATCTGAAATTGAAGTAGAATGAATATGACGATAGATATCAATAAGATTAATTTTACAAAGTGCAATAATATGTTAGTAACTAATTAATAAACCACCAAATCGTTATAAAATTATGTGATATCATTATGGTCATCATCGTTTCCTTGACAAGTTATTTATAATACTAGATGGACATTTTCAAAAGAAAGTGGTCTTACATGTAAAGAAATAACCATGGGCTTAGTGGATACTTTGTTTTTGGTTTTTGAATATAGGTAAATAGATGAAAAATAAAAACTTTCAGGTACATTTAAAAAAAATTATTGAGTTATGAACAACGATATGAAATTTGTTCGCAGTTACGTAGTATTTTTAAACTGTAACATGGTAATAAATTCTGAAAGCGTTATTAAGGTCTTTAAATTCTGCCTGAGAACAAACTGATTATACTAAGTTTCGTAATAGTAACAATAGTAAGTCGTTACCTCATTATAAAAGTCATTTACTATAATTTCAGGGGCATTATTGGAGGTATCAAATTTAGGCAAATACTCGATATTATATTTGCAGTTATACAATAACCGTAGCTTACAACTCATTAATTACAATAATGCATATGAGTTTAATGCAAACTTATATTTCATTTGATAATTAAAAGTGATAAAAATACGAAGAAATAAAATTTAATACCAATGACATCAAAATCGTATTTTATACCCTTTCAAAGCTCCTAGAATTACACTTAAATATTACGGTGTTAAGGGGGTAATGTTTGTGTTATTTCTTTATAACGAATAGTATAATATTACTTTGCAATTTAGCACTAATGGTTTAGGTTTAGGGTTTTATGGCGCTAGGCCCATATCATATAGCTCCATACAAGGGCGTAAATGGACCTACTATAGAATTAAGCATTTTTATGAATTTAATATTTAGTAAGCTAAAGCGTTTTACTATTCTGAGAAACTGAATACTAGCTGACACAGTTACATAGTTTTCCAATGCAAATCTTCCAACATAATTTTTGAGAAAATTTATAGTTTTTTTTCCTAAATTTTTACATAATTAGATCATTTACAAAAGAACATTGAAACTATTTGCATTAAATGTAAAAGTTCAATCATTGTATTAATTTTACCCCTTTTAAGAAACCTATGCTCAGCTTCTGCTTTATTTTTCTTTTATAATAGTACTTTGACTTATTTCAATATAAATTTTTGCCCGTCATATCGCTATATTTAGTAATAGTTATATACTATTAAGTTGGCATAATTATTAAATAAACAAATTGTACTGAAAAAGGTAATGTTATTTACAGGCTTTGGCTATTTTTTCTACAACATTTAAAATTTTAACAAAAAATTGTTGAGATGCATAACAATTCCAAAATCAGGATGCTTGATTAAATTGCAGAATTCATTTTGAAAGTGGTAAAAATGATTCCAAAAACTTCAAAATAGTTTATTAGCTGTTCCAAAATTTATAATAGGTATTTCAAATAGAAAAAAAAGACAATTGAAACCTCCCACTTAAATTTGTGAAATTTTACTTGTAATTAATTGGGTTATTTTTATTTAAAAGCTTCTGTAGTTTTTCAGATAATTTCAAAATAATTACCACTTTAAATATGTGCTTCTACTTTTATAGAGATATTTCTTTTCTCTAAAATCAAAGAGGAGGAATTATAAACCATATTTATTGAATTCGCTCAGTTATTTCCTGCATTTGGTTTTTTATATAACTAAAAAGAACACGAGCAGGATAAAGCTCTTAGCATGGCTGTGAAGGAAAACTGGAAAAATAATGTTCTCAACCCATAATGTTTTTCTCGACTTGAAACACAATAAAGATTTTATATAATATCACATTGTTCCTGTAAACGTTTTTTGCATTTCACTATTTTAAAATGCTTCATGAGATTGAAATGTGATATATTTTTAAGGTCATTAAACTGTGGTTACGATTTAGAAAAGAAAATTTTTATAAGGTTTGATATATTTTTTTATTAATCTCTAATGTGCATTGTTTGTCACATTGCTAAATTTTTATAATTTTAAAAAGTAAAGGATTGAAATTGCAGCGTTAATTACGAATTTCCGTCTCTATACGTAACTTAAGAACTTAATAATTTTTAAAATTTGTATCAAGGGATCGATATGCTATGAAATAAAACTGTTTCACAGAAAAGACCAAACTTTGTGTTTTAAAAAGTGAAAATGCTACATTCAAACTTCCCTAAATTGATATTTTTAAACGATTTCAATAAATTAACTATACAATCTATTCTTTGTTATTTAATATATCAAAATCATTCTTTCTCATTACAATGGAAAAATCTTATAAAACCGACTATTAAAAACGAATATTATTTTAGTACTACTGAATTCAAAATAACATTGATATTGGTACAAAAAATAGATTAGCTGGTATTAAATTAAAAGTACTTTAAGCAAAAGAAAATTGGCACACAAGATATTTATATTGCCATTCAATTATCAAAGTAGCAATTCATAAAAAAAAAACAATTGTAAACAAGCACAATTTTTATAAAGAAGAGGTAGTAATGCTTTAAAAAGGGGGTTCTTTACTTTTAGAAAGAAACTGAATTTGAGTATTCTTTCAAAAGCTTATTGCTTTGAAAAATTTAAAAAGAACCAATAGTTTTTGTGCATTTTTTTACTGTAAAAAAATTGTTCTAAATATATATTCATATGTTAGTGATATAACTAAGGAAATAGTTTATTTAACAAATATAATTAAGGTACTAAAAAAAGGAACCAAATTAATGTTACTGTTTTATTTTTCTGAATCGATTTTTTTTTCTAACATCAATTTAAATGGCTGCAATGAATTTGTTTTCTGTAATTTTCAGAGCAGTTTTTAATTTTATGTTCTGAAATTTAATTCTGAAATTTAATTGAAAGAATATAATTGAAAAATATATAATATACACATTAAACAAAATGGAAAACAAATACATTTTATAATGAGTTATATAAGTCAAAATAAATAAGATTTTCTGAATTGAGGCAGAACAATAAATTACAAGCTAAAATAACAGTAACACGATAGTAATAACGGTTTTAGTCCATAGTAGAAATGTTTCGAAATGTGGTTACAGTTACAGTATTGAAATCTTATCTCTTTTATAAAGTAATTTTAAAAAAAACTACTTACCCATTCTCGAGGCGTGAGGTTGTGGTTCATAAAATGTTTTGCAAACTCCATCTTCAAATCGTGGAATGATTTGTTTTTATCCATAGTTCTAAGTTTCTCAAAATAACTTCTTTTCTATGTATCAGCGTGCAATTAACTCAACTCGACGTATACAAATCCATGACAGTTCAACCAGAGAAACCAAACATTGCTCTATTCTTCCCGCTATTATTTTAGGAAAAACCTCTCACTCAAACAAACAAAAAAAAAAGGCCGAATCTTTTATTCGAAGCAAAAACGCCTTTTTATCGGCATTTCATTTCCGCGCGAGTTGCCAACACCACACGCCTAATTCGCGAAGTAGTAGTAATAAATAATAACTGTGGAAAAATCGTTTGCTGGCTGGCTGGCGAAAAAACCTCCCGAAAATGCGGGCCCTTTTCCAGACGGCTGCGGCTGGTAATATGCGAGCGAGGAGCGGAGGGACCAGACACAACAAACAACTTTTGCATATCGAATGAAGGAGAAAGAAGACCAACTTTCTCTGAGGTGCTCTGCTGCAGCCCACTGGGAAGAAGGGTTATTGTTCCCTATGAGACGGCTATTTCTTCAAAAACAACCCCAAATGGAATTTTGTTGCAGAAGGCGACGACGGTGTTCTTTAGTGAATTTTTTTTTCTCTACTCGAATTTTTTTTCTTCGTACTTTTCGGAGAAAAAAACAGAAGGAAGATATAATAACTTCTCTGTTCAAGCGTGCATGGGGATTTTTTGGGGCTTTGTTTTTCCCCATGTGTCGGTAGGGAAGCACGCACGTCGAACAATGACAGAGCGAACGATCGGTGACAAAACGACCGTCGATTTCAATACAATGGATTTTGACGGAGGGCGGTTTTAATTGCGCTATTTGGGAGTTAATGTGCTCTTTTGGAAAATGGCCCGATAAAAGCTTGCTTTCAACGGAATAACAAGCTTTCACGTGAAATAAGCAGTTGAGAAAAAAAGTGGGCTGAGTCAAAACTTTTCGATTTTCAATTAGACCATTGGTTCCCAAACTTTTAGACCCAACGCCCCCTTTTCAAGAAAAAAAAAATTCCACCGTCCCCTTTCAATTTTTTGCTCCTAATTTGCTTATATTTCATAGAATTTTATACCAACGTTTTGTTATGAAAAGACTTTAATTTATAACCAAATGAAGTAAAATTTTGTAAAGCTAGTATAGGGACAATATTCAAAAGTTGAGTTTTCTATGCACCTTAAAATTTAACTTGAAACATTTAGGATAATAATTGGACTCTACCTATTTATAAAATTTGATTAAAAAATAATTCTTTACCTAATTTTATTTATACTGAAACCTCTTGTGTGATACCCAGGGCGTAACCCCCAAAGGACATTTGGTATCCGCAACAGAAAATTTCCTGTTTTCATCTTAAAAATTACTTAAAGTATCGATACTTCAAACCATAGGTAAAGGGGAGGTCTGGAGGTCCTCCCCCAGGAAAGTTTTGAATTTCAGCTCATTAAAAAGTGATTTTAAGCTACTTCTTCAGGATTTTTAAATGTTATTTATGGATTAAAATGACATTAAGCAATAGTTTAAAAATAGTCAAATCCCCCTTTTATTCTAATAACGCGCCTCCAATTTCCTATCAACTCATCACCGCCCTCCTAAAATTATTTTAACGCCCGCGGTACCGCCCACTTTTTGAACCACTGAGTTACACCGTTCTTGGGGCTTCTTAAGTTCTTCCCCATTTCGAGAATAAGTACCTCTAGATCAGTTCTATAGCGATACAAAACTGAATTAGGGGTTAGCCACTATTTTCAACACAAAAGCAAGACATTTATCTCCATTTGTCCTAAAGTGAGTTGGACCATTTTCCCTCTCAGCAGCTCGGTCGTCTTAAAATGTTTGCAAACAAGAGTATGAGGAAGTCGGAGAAAAGAGACAATACCACGTGTTTATGTATCTATTTTTGGGGGGTAATTATGTCGAAATTTTGTTCGTTAAAAATCAGCTAACCAAAATTTAATAATGTTAATGGTTTAAATTGTAGTGAGAAGATTATTATTAAATTGTTGTGAGAAGTGAATTTTTTTCATTATATAATGAAAATAATCACTTTGTAATCAATAACACTTTTTTTTGTACATCTACATTCAATTCAGATCTTCAAATAGGAATGTGTTGTTTTAAATCTAATATGATGTTTAAATTCAAATTTATATGAAAAAAAAACCTTTTTTTACTAAAGGTTCGTTGAGGTGAAAAACAGTACATGCTCAGCAATTTACTTTTTAATTTTATACATATAGAGCATTTTCAATCACATGACTCGGACCTAACAACGGCCTTAGCAACAGAAGATGTTACAGTTTTTTGCCCTACAGAGGTTAACAGTTACAGAAAATGACTAGCCGTGGAATTCTTCTATTGGAAGATTTGCAATCACGTGATCCCATACCTAAAAACCGCCTTAGCAACAGATAAACAACGGCCTTAGAAACAGTTAAAAGCCCTACAGTAGATACACAGTTAAAAGAAAATAACCGGTAGTGACGTCACCTGAAAACACTCTATACACTTAATATTATTTTTAAACCAAAAAAAAAAAGGAGCTTGTAATACTGATGGACCTGCAAGTATGATATTTAATAGTTGTTTAATCTTTAAAATAAATTAATACCAAACCTTTAAATGCAATTATCTAAAATTATTTTGAATATGTAGTGCCATGGACTTGAACATGTTTTCCACACATTGGTATATTAATATTAATGCATTTTTTACAAATTTATCAGTTTTTAAAATACAATAGATGTATTTTTATTTTTTAAAATATGTTTGACAAAACTACAATATATCCCCGCCTTATTTAACAGTAAAAGTATACTTAAAAATGCTAGTGTAAATAAGTTTTTCTTATGGTAAATTTTGATGTCTTAGTTGGTTTTGTATTCTTATTTCCTTTTGAAATTGATTATTAAATCAACATATAAAACAAGCAGAAAGTAAACGAGAGGGACACCATGTTAAGAGCGAGACTTCAAATCTAAATAAGTCAATTACAATAAACAGCATTTATTATTAAATCTCTTTCTTTCAGAGCTGCTAGAAATTTTATACCTATAGGAAATTATTAAAAGTTAACGGGACTGGACTTTATTTCATGGCTCAATAAACTTGCAGAAAAATGCAGCAATGTATAAAAAGGAATCACTAGGGAGATATTTTTCTTTTCCCTTTTTCTAAAGTTTTTTTGAAAAATTTTCACCCCGCATTCGTATTCCGACGGGAGCCCAACAAGAAGTTGGTAGTACGCAAACATATCTTTGATGATGTCAAAAATATTGGAAAATATGAAAAATCGATTGGAAAAAGATATTTCTTTCAAGTTGCATTTTTTTGGAGCGAATTTGTTTGAAAATATGCTTGGATAAATACACGCGAAACAATTCTAAGTAATCATGTGAAACAATTATAAGTAATATAGGTTCGATGTAGTAGATAAAATTAGTTTACCTATAGTGGAAGAAAATGTGCATTTTAAGCATTATAACAATGTAGGAAACAACACATTTCATTGTTTGAGTTTCTTCTTTTCCCAACATTAGTTATAATTATTCAATATATTAATTAAGCATAAATTATAACGTTTATTAATTTATTTTTATACACAATTTTTAATGCATAAAAAACTATTATGCTAATAAAATAAAAAGTAGTAATTTAGTATCAATTCGACTAAATTGATTATTCTAAAATTGTAACAAATTAAAAATTCTCCACTATTCGAAGATCTATTATTATTATTATTATTACTACTACTAGTCACGAAATCCATAACATAAAATTTGAACTTAAATAGCTAAAATATGATAATTTCTAAATATCAGTAAAAGTTAAAAAAATGAATCATGCAGATAACTATTTCATAGCAAACTTTGTACAAGAAAAGGATAGGAAGGGGAACTGATTACAATGATCACCTAATTTTAATGGGAAAAAAATAGGTTTAAAAAAAATCTATGCCTTGGGGGAAAACATGCCTTGTTACCGGCTTGGATACGTTAAATTGTCCCGGGCAAAATATTAATGTTATTCTTAAAAGACCACATATTTGGTCAACGCCATTTCAATACCCGCAACTACCGAAACCTCAGCGGGAGGCTCCGCCGTTCCACGATGTTTACGACGGGATTTATGTGCCATCAAGCCGCGTTAGCATATTACGCCAAAAGGTTTACTTTAAGGTTTTACGTTAAAAGGTTACTTACGGAGCGGGTGTTAGAATTATTGGCCGACAGGTGATGGGCGGGATTTTGAGAACAATCAACGGTTCAGAAGGTGTATAGGCAAGTCCGTATTTAGGGATTTTTGCCACCCCGTGCTACAATTTTCTTGCTGCTTCTTCTAGGGCTAATTTTTGGAGAAGGCTGTATGAAGAACGGCATTTTTTTATAAGATGGATTCTCGTACAAAAACTATTTTAAAACATTAATTCCTTTGCGTATCTAACATATAGGAAGTCTAGCTTACTAAAACATTAAAAAGTAGGATTTGGACCGTGGCTTTAAAAAAATTGTTGGTAATACTCAGTTTTTCGCCCAGTAGAAGGGTCTGGAAAAATTTAGAAATTAAAACCAAATAGTGTTTTAACGCCTTTTTAATCTCTCAGCATCTTCGGTACCACCTGTGATGCCTTCCACCGAGGGGAAAATTATGGTTAATCCCCCAAAAATAGGGACCTCATCCAAGAGTAGTTTTGGGATTCTAGGACGTAACAAGATATTTAAAAAAAATCAAGGTTTTGGTCACAGCTTAAAAGATGCAAAATTCTCAAAAGGCAAATCCTGAAAGCATTTAGCAAAACTATTGTATTATCACACTTTATTATGAAGAGAGAATACAAACCTGTCTTTATACGAGGCATTTTATCTCAATCACATAACACGTGTTATTCTATGTGTGTGTTCCTCGAGAGATTTATTTTCTTTAGAGCAAAGAGAGGAACTGACCTTCGTGTGAATAAGTAAGCTACCTCCTATTAAGTGCCCATTTAAACCCAAAGCGTCGGTTCATTCCTTAAATAGTACCCATTTCATTCCTTTTAAATCGCCACTAAATCAACCATCTCTCGAAATAAATTAGCGAAGTAGTAAAGATAGGGATTTTCTGATAGGGATAAAAATCCAAACGCAATAACCTAAATCGCAGAACGCAGAGGCAGGCTCTCCCAAAACAAAGCCTTCTTATTGGTTGAACTTCGAACTCGAATCCACGATGAATGGTTTTCGAACGCGTGACGTTTCACGAAGGAAGTGGCAACGTTAACTAGTTCTCGGCGCGACACTAATGCTAGTTAAAAAAAAAAAAAAGCTGACGTCACCAGGCTCGTGATAACAGCAACGAATGAATGCAGATGAAAGTTGGAAGTCATGTTTTTAGCGCTAAGGGTTAGCGAAGAAACATGAGTAACTTTTAAATTGAGCGTTCTCCGCGCCCTAATGGTTAGCAGCAAGTCCATAAAGAAGGGTGTTACGAGACAGAACAAACATGATTTCTTTTTTGGAGGTAGAATAAATCTTTGAGGTGGAAATCCTGGGTGTTTTTGTGCCGTTATGGTTATTAGCAGAGACCTATTGTTGTCAGCCTTGCTTCACTATCAGAACTATCACTCTTTGCGATCAATTCTTGAGTTCTCATAATCTTGATTGAGATAAAATCATGAGTCGTAAAAACATGTTTAACCGTGTGAAATTGCATCTGTTATGCATTCGCATTGACTAAATTGGAGAGAAATTCTGTTCAGAACCATCGAATTACGTTATGTGGGGCTTTGAATAATTTATGTAACTATCAGTACCTTAGATCCCTATGAATTATTATCACACCCTAGCGAAGTCGTCCTCATATAAAATTAGAACGTATTATTTTAGGTATTTACTCTTTGGATAGTTGGTATATTAAATCTCGAAAATAAAGGGATTTCCATTTGTATTTTGTAACCTGTCTTATAAGGTATAATTAAGAAAAACTATTTAACAACAATCTTTACTTTTTAATATTTTTCTGAGGAATGTTATTACATGAAACTCTCATGGTATGAACTGGGAAAAATCTAACTTAAAATGCAGGTGAAATTTTTTTTCTAAGCATCCAAAGATTTAAAAGTCTGAACTGCACTCCTTATCTTTTATAATCATTTTCTCTTTCTAAGATATAAGATGATATTTCAGTTACTCAAAAAAAGATGAAACTTCTCTTTCCACCACATATTTTTTATTAGGGGTGTGCAGCCCAGGTCCTGCCGTTCTTTTAAGAATGATTAAACAAATAAACAATGAAAACCCCAAAAATGATTAGGTACAACTTAAGCTTTTTTTAAGTACGTATGATTAGCCCAATTACTTGCTAGACTTAACAGTTCTATAACTTTTAATATTTTCTTACCTAGGAAATCATTCTTAAGTAGGTATAATACAATTTTTTTACTAAAATATAAGGTAAATTGGGAACACACGATAGCGATATATAATTAACGATTCTTCATAAACCTCACGCCTACATTAAGAAGAAGAAGCTACTTTAACACGTTCACCTCGAAGATTAGTTATTGTTATCATGCAGTATGCAGGTTATTTTTAGGTTGGTGTATCAATGTTCATATTATCTAACAAAAATATTTACTAAAGATTCATTCGCTAAAAAGTGCAAATTTCAAAAATATACACACTTTTTTTATGCAAACAGGGTTTTCAATTTATTTTCGAAGATTTTTGTACGAATTTCTAGTTAAATATACTTTAATTAACAAAAAAATTGCACAACATTGGTTAAGAATCTGAAAATAAAATTATTATTTACATTTTATAATTCAAGAGGTAATTAAAGAAAACGAACAAACTATAAAAACACCGTTAGTTGGTTTTGGGAAACCATTTTGATTACTTCAAAGTAATATAGAATCGCTATCAAAATTATACTTCCAAAAATAACTAGCTATAGTTTTTCCTATTTATTAAGCAAAACCATTTACAGAAACCCCCAGTATCCCACTAACTTAAAAGTTAGTTAAAAAAAAGTTACTTAAGAGTTAGCTTAAAAAATTTAACCCTTAAAAGTGATACAAATCAAATTTTAATGAAGTTTAAAAAATTATAACATATTTATTTAATAGAGTAGTAAAAAAAAACAGCCCAGCATAACAGCCAAAAAAAAATGATTTTAAACTATCACAGTTTATTGTTTAAAATGTTTGAAATAATGGTATTCAGAATTTTACGAGTATTTTATACAAAGGATAAATTAAAATAAAAAATGAAAGAAATTCCTAACACTTTATTTAACCCTATTTAAGCCAACCTATCTAAAATATTTCGTTTAAAACCACAGACTTTCCCATCAGATACCTAAAATATATTTAAAATAAATAAAAACTTTTTTTTCTGTTCTAGTCACTGTCAAATCTAGTAAATAAAATTTAAAACTTTGAGAAATTGAAACACACCAGACCAAAGAAAGTTTAAGAACAACTAATATCTTCTAGAACTAGCTCAAAAAAAGAGTAAATATTAGATGTAGATGGCAATAATTTTCCCTCCTTCCAGAACCCCTTTCCGCCGGATCAATAACTGAGCCATTTATATACCACTTAAATGCACTCAACATCCGAAGAAATTGACTGTAATGCGTAATTTTCCCTGAGGTCTAAAAAAAGTTATGGTATTCTACCCTAAAAAAAGACGATCACAGAGATGTTCTAATCGAAATAAAAAGCATGAACACTGCAGAGAAGAAAGACCCGCAGGCGAGAAACTTTTTTCTAGCTTTCCTGATTAAGAAAATCGATAAAATCTATAATTGATGCAGAGCAGAGAAAACAACCAACCGTTGTGTAGGTGGATTATAATAAGGCGAGTGTTTTTTCTTCGCAAATAGAAGTCTGCAAGTGTGTTGAAAAGAGAAGAATGGCACAGGATAAAAAACTACAAAAGACAAATATTTTTTTTTGTTTGCGCATTGTGTAACGTTTTTGTAAAAATAAATGACGCTTGGCTTGAGGGAAAAAATGTAGGTGCACAAAATAATGTTTGGAACCAAAGGGTTATTTTTCGTGCCGCCATCTAGTGAAGAAAGCTTGTTTTATTACTTCTTTGCTCATGATGGGATTTTTTAATAAATGAAATTCGCTCTAAGATTTGAACCCTTTTAGAAGTTTTCGTATGTAGTTATTAAAGTACAAAAAAATAAAGTACAAAAAATAGTAATTTTTTTTTCAATAACTTAAATTATTTAATTGAACAAAATAAGATTTTTTTCAATCTATTTTTTTTTTAAATTATGATAACATTTTTTTATGATATTTTCATAATTTTAAAAATAATTCAGTTTAAATAACAAATTATAATCCACAAAATTATTTTGGTTAAAACTTAAACATAATATACATTAACATACTTGTTCAAAGCGCAAAGAAACGATATTTTCTATATAAAATTATCTTCGTATAACATTTGCTCATAAAATAACCAGATATACTAAGCATTAATAATTTATGTTTTACAATTTTTCACCTTACCTATATTTTCTATATCGTGGAAATTCTACCGTAGTTCTTTGGCTTCACATCACAAAACTCGACAAAACTCATTAATGCCACTCATTATTTTAAAAAAATAGGGGCTTAAATATAGTTCGTTTTTGTTTTGTTTAATATAGCTTTTAATATAGTTCGTTTATTTTTTTTGTTTAATTAAAATAAATGAGTTAGTTAAAAAACTTAAAAAATTAAAATAATGAAATAATTTTAAAATCATTTTAGTTACCTGGCAATTGACCTGTCACAATTGAATCATTCAATTCACTCGACATAATAGAAAATTTCATTAGGTCATCC
Organism: Tetragnatha montana; assembly: GCA_963680715.1. Classification (NCBI taxonomy): domain Eukaryota; kingdom Metazoa; phylum Arthropoda; class Arachnida; order Araneae; family Tetragnathidae; genus Tetragnatha; species Tetragnatha montana. Next base: position 37,257,102 of record OY796685.1, read on the forward strand.
AGGAAGTTCGTGTTTTATCAACATTATAATGCATGTTGCGTTTATAAAATACGTTATTTTAATAGTGCATTAATTTCACATTGAAAAGAAGAAACTGATAGCAGATTTTATCTTTCAAAAATGTTTGAAAAGGATTCGTGTCACCTTTAAATTAATTAATTTTTGTTCAAGACTCAAGAGATATTTGCTATGAGACACGAATTAAAATTGCAAAAGATACAGTTTGAAAAACAATTTTGGTTTGGTGCACTCTTTTTTTAAAAACAATTAACCTTAATTTTTGAAATAATAATTCTAAATAAGAAATATTATTTAACTTGAGTTAATTATCGAATGGTTGTTTCATTCAAAAAGCTTTTCTTCAAAATTTTGCATTTTAAAATTAGAATTTAATGCAAAAAGAAAATAATAACCAGTTATGTATACCAATGGATATTAGTCGTTTTAAAAACTTTATTGTTATTACCCACTATATATATCTTATCATTACAACTCAGAAAGTCTGCACACATAGCACAAAGAGCTAAATCGTATTGTCGCAAACTGTGTCTCAAATCAGGTAACGATCAAATTCGATTAGTCTAATATTTAGTAGATTTACACTTTTTTTTATTTTTCAGTGTCTTTTTTTGTTAGGGCGCGATATTCTCTACTTGCTACAAGTGTTGCGTTTTTCTTTTCTATTCGTTTTTTTTTTTTTTTTGTGATACATCTGGTGCTAATAAAGCATTATTATTATTTTTCATTTAGATTATCTTAGGGAAATCGCAAAAGTCATTTTTAGACAAAATAAGCAATATATGGACTCCATATTACTTGGTCCACTTTTTGTCATTTTTGAGTTAGCAACGCTATAACATGCAACAACTATGTAAAATTTTAGTGCAATAATGAACCAAGTCCTAATTCTGATAATATCCGCTAAAAATGTTAGTTTTAAAAAGTGTTAACATTAATTTTGTATTGAAGCTTTAACTTTAAACCTTTGTAGCTCAAAAGTAGCTAAAGTGTCACTTCTATTCTGAACCCTCCATATGCTGTACTTAATGTTAAAAAATAATTTTAATGCTAATTGAACTTTTCTGCGAATCAATTTATTTCAAATCCAAAAATGAAAGATCGCCAGGTACACTCACATTTTTAACGCTCCAACGCCTTAGACATCACAAATAGTTAGTTAAACCGCCAAACCAAATACTACAAATGCACAAAAGGCATTTCTGAGAACACATAAAACCCATCTAGGCCACGCTTCATCAATCATCAAACGCAAAACGCATCACTCGAAATTTCATCTGAATTTATGGAATACTAAAACAATTCCAACGAACAGGGCAAAAAATAACAGTCCAAACGCACTTTGGTAATCGAAAATGGAAGATAAATTACCGCAGGAGACACGAGGTTAGACATTCTGTGCATGGAACAATGATCTTGGATACACAAACCCACCAAGTCGAAGGGATTTCTGGAGGAAATATGAAGAATTTTACTCACGAGAATATCTGTGTTCTGTTGACCTTTTCATTCTTGATGCTAAATTTAGTTTCGGTGAGATCACGTTACGTTAGATAGCTGAGAAAATATAGTTTTGATCTGTCAATATTGAAAGACAGAGGAAAATTTAAGGGAGGTTTAAAATTTGGATCGTAAATCGTCGGCGGAGATGTCTTTAGGGTTCATTAGACAAAATGGGGATTTAACGTATTTATAGAATTGATAAGTTCTCCAAAATTTAAAAGCGTGAAATATTTGTGATTTATTATTTAGACAAGAATAGTGTATATTTTAGATTAACCCATCATGCATTTCATTCAAAAGAGTCACCTATGTAGGTTTAAAGCTTTCAAAAGTAGCTGTGATGTTTTTTATATTCCGTTTATTTGTTTGATTTCTTAACTTATTTTTAAATTTTTCAAATCACTGTATTAAAAAGATGAAATAAATCCCTGTATTAAAATGATGAATTTTGTGATAATTTTGTAAAAGGCTAATTTCATGAGTGGCTCGCACAACAAATGATCTATATTTAAATCTTAAATTCACGACAGAAGGATTATTATTCGATTAAATTAGGTCTACCGTTTTGGATTCCCTTTTATTAAATGGTTGGTTTTTACATACAAGCAACTAAATTTTATTTATTTCAAGATATTTTGGAAAGAACAGTAAATCTAACATAAAATAAATGAAATTCAGTACCATAAGCCATTTAATACTAAACTTTAGTCACCATTTTATACTAAAAACTACACGGTTTTAACTTTTGATATAATTTTTTTATTTAATCTTCATTTGAGGAAAGGGATTTACAAATTTAAATTTCCAATAAAGCAAAAAAAAATGTTTGATAAGTTGTTGTAGGAAGATGCAAATAAATTTTTAATGCTGTTTCAGGGTATTTCTTCATCATGTACTTGATGGAAAGTATAAGAATGAGTATGCACCTTTAAAAAATATTCTGGCACAATAGATTTAATATAGCATATAGTAATTTAAATTAAATAAATAGCATAAATACTATTCATAAGAAGCTATAAATAAGTAATAAAAACCGAAGAACCATTAAAAGACCAAGTTATAATAAAATTTTAAAAGAACATGAGCATTTTCTATTTTTGAAAGTTTTTTTATTTGTATTTTTTAAACCTAGATGTGGGTTATAATAGTTTTTATACATGTCGGACTTAGAAAGGAAGGTAAGTTTCCTTCTTCTTTATTCATTAAGTCTTAAAATTAGCAGTATTCAACACAATTAATTTAGCTACGTTTATTAGATGAAGTCATTAACAATAACTGCAATAAGTTTATAATAGTTTTATTTGTAAAGATAAATATTAAGATTTAAATTATAAGTTTAACAAACAGAAAAGTTATTTACTATCCTTTCTTTTTATGTACATAAAAATAAACTTGTATCTAAAGAATTTACCTAATCAACACAACTAGACTTGTATAAACAAGTCTATAAAGAGACGAATAGTATTATTGTCTAGAACTCAAAATTTGTCACAAATCAGCTTAAGATCAATATGAAATCAAAAGCAGACATTTAGAAATGAAAATGATACCAAATACTTTGAATGAATGAAAAGGACTGATGTGTTTCCAAAATAAATAGTTCTTAAACTGATTTTAAAATGAATCACTACAATAATAATAGGTATTTAACACAAGTTTGATTACCGAAAACACTTAAAAGCTCTAAAGTACTTTCTCACATTGAGAATAAAACATGCAACTAAACTCTTATTAATTCTCGACATAAAAGTGCACAAATTTAACAACCGATTCATAAAATGTAGCGCTTCAAAGTAATAATGGAATATTGGATCTTATGAGATTTACATCTATTACGAATTTAATTTAACGTTACAAAACCTGAATGAGTAATAATTGAAATATTCAAAGAATAAACGTTTTACATGAATGGAACTTAAACGAACGTTAACTCAGACATGTCTATGAATAGGTAATCCATATGCATTTATGTACTTCAAATGGCAGACAAATGTTTTATGGAGGGTAATCGGGGATTTTCCATATTAAGGTTTTCTAAAAGTTTATACTCTGAGAATATCAACATTAAGTCATAAATCCTTTAAATAAAGCATCGTTTAAAGTTTCAAAGCGTAATATTTTTAATATTGAGACAAATTTTCCAGACGTATTATTAGATCAAATAATTCTTTAATAACTGAAAAGGAATGTTAAGTATGATATCAAAGATATTGAGAATAATTTGAACTAACTTTCTTCATTTGATGCGAAAGTAAAGGTATTATAAGGCATGCATTGCTTGATAAAGTTTCAATTTAACACAAATGGGAATAACATTTAATTGGAGCAAATTGATTTTGCTCCTTTGGCTAGTAATGATTTCTTTTTATTGACTGTTTTGTTTATTAAGTATAAATAATTAATAATTTCTTTATTTTATTTGATTTGAAATTGAATAAAGAAATTATTACAATTCTCTCTATTTTTATCTTTTCCTTTTTTTTCTAAAATGTCAGTTAAGAAAAATAACATACTTTTCTTAAATGTGATTTTCAAAGTTGTTTCCTGTATAGATGTGTTTTTTTTTAAATTTTATTAATTAAAGATTCGGTTTAAGCTTATAACTTTAAATCAATTATTTGTTTTTATATCTTTACACAAAATTTACACTATTATCCCAAAAAATGTTTTGAGATACACTAAAACATATTTTCAACCCTATTTTTAAATTCCTATATTAATAACAAAACACAGAATGCGTTTAAAGTTAATAAGAAATTTATTGCGATTTTTCAGAAAATTTTTAGGTCTCTAACACAAACACAAACAGATTACATACTATGCTATAAAAACAAGCTTTTTAAAATAGTTAAAGGAAAGACGGAGGTATGATATAAGTGCCAATTTTTTAGCTATTTTAATTTAAATTACTTATTATTACCTTATAAGGGGTAATGTGGGAATATCAGAATAACAAATGACGAACTCTTAGGTATATTTCGAGACAACTTTAAGGGGATTCCATCTATAAAATCGAAGACTTGTAATCAGTTTTTAAAAATTGTAATATAGATATTAAGTAATAAAAAAACCTTGTTATATAGGAGCTAAATGTAACTCAATTAGCACAGACAGGCAAGAAGAATAATTAAAGTATAGTTCAATTACAATATAAAATTAAAACATATTTACAAAAATTATTTACAACATATCTCAAATTTTAACTCCCACTAAAAACATTACTTCTCCAGAGTATCACTATTTAAAATATCATGTTCCAAGGTGAGAAAGTAATTTTATATACATTAGTGTTAGTTTATGCCTTGATCCTGTATTTTTTTTTTGCCAAGAAGCTAAAAATAAGAAAAAATTAGCTTGCTACTTTTTTTCTTCCACAGTCTCTTTAGTTGTCACAAGTGAAGTGAATCGACAAACTATCATTTTCTTTGTTTGTGGTAAGAAAAGCCCGAGACGAACTAACAAGAATTTCTCTCAATTCACTTAAATTACTTTTTAATGAATGGCAATACCACAGTGTGGTCTATGAATAACTAACGAAAATGGAGATTGAGTTTTTATGATATTTTATAGAAAAAACGAAATAAGCTTTTTTTTTTTAAAAAAAAAAACTCCTAGGTTAGTTAAGACGGCTTTTTAAGTAAATCTCACTTGAACGTCATCAAACTTATCCCAACATAGAATGGATATAATTATCCGAAAATAAAAGATGAAGCCAAGTGTACCTAACACAAATCTTCCAAGGATAATACAGGAATCGTGGGGATATTCCAACCAGGAGGAAGCATCCTTCCAAACTGATTAAAGGACAATAAAGCCACTTTCGCCTGATCGAGTTTGTTTTGAGAAGAGTTGGCTTAAATTGAATCGGGCGAAGCTGTCCCGAGAAGTTGGGGGACACATTAACTAATTAATTACTGGAAACTTTAAAGTCTCTCAAAAATTCTCTTTAACAAACTCCTAATCAGAAGCTTTTTGGGGGGCGAACGCTTAGAAAACGCGGGATAATGTGATATGGAAACACCAGTTTTTGAAGATTCAATTACCACTTAAGTATCCACTTTACGCGCTTGGTCCGAATATTGTTTAATGACACGCTTTTTTATTATAGGGAATGAGATATGTTGGGGGGAGTATTTATAATAGGTATACATATCAAGTACAGTCGACTCCACTTAATGTGATCACTTTTGTCCAAGAGTAGAATGACAATAATATCCGATTGATAATAAGAGCGATTTGATACTAGAAAGTTTCAAACAGTTAACTCGAGTGTTTACGTTAAAATCCCAACTATGTAGTCCTAACTGAAGTATTGAAAACTATTACCAATGTATTTTGCAATTTTTACATTCTTAAAGAAAAATATGACAGTGGAACATATAACACTAATAAATAAATTACTCATATTGTATGAATATGTATTAAAATTGGCCTTCAAACGGGGAAAAAGGAGGTTTTTAGGGGATTTCACCGATTTTGATAACATTAAGCGATATATTGATCACATAAATCGATATATTTTGCGTTAATTCAAATAGGAGAAATCGGGACCAGTCAATTTTGATATCATTATCCGATTGATAAAAGTAATCGCGATCACAATAATCGGAGTCGACTGCACTTAATAATTGAATTCTTCCTATTATTTTTTTGGGTTCTTCACTCCCTTCCCTACACTACAAGACGATATGGTGAATCGATTCTCCAACTGGTTTGTTATTAAACAAATAGACTAGTTTCATTGCAAAGAATCGATTGTTATAGATTCGTCTGGGTGAAGAGTGTGTGAGCTAAATATAGCATCAGGTCTGAGTGCTTTGAGTTGCTAATATACGAGTATAATGCAGTGTGAGGCCAAAAAGGGCCGTCTGTTAAAAAGTTGTGGGGGTACTCGTAAAAATACCTTTCTTTTATTTCGAATTCGTTCTTCTATTGTAAAGTAATGTACAACTATGAATTTCGAGATATCCAACGAACTCCTAAGCTAATTTAAACAAATTTCATTTAAATTTTAAGGTTTTTGTTACTTAAAATTAATAACTTCTTTAAAAATTTTCTCACTTATAAATTTTTTAGGTAAACAAAGTGGTTCACAGAAAAAATGATATTTAAATATTTGAAATATTGATAAATTGCGTGGTAAGTTCGGTTCAAATTATCACCATTGTAATGTCCGTACTTATACAAAACTTGGTCCCTCACTGGAATTATATATACATAAAAAATACTGAGAAGTTATACGCAGTTGGTTATAGATAATAGAGCTATAGAATACTTCAAATTTTAAAAAAAAATATTTTAAATGCTCTAAAAATCTTCAAAATAACATTTTATAAAAAATAATATTAAAAGTAATTTACTAACTTTAATAAACTAACGGGTTATTATGTAAGATATTAACAGACTTTTTCTATCCCAGTAGTTCCCAATACTATCTCTTAATAAAATTTAGAAGCCCCTTAACCCTTTAACCCTTACCTGATTTTGCCAATTATGAATGTACTAAACGTACCAACTACGAGGTACTTTGGTGAAATTGCTCGCATAAATGAATAACTTAAGTCACAATAATTACATCCAATTAATTCATAAAAAATATCAGAAAAAGGTGGAACTCTTAGGTTTTCCTAACTGTTCTGAAAAAAGGGGTTTTTTTTTCATAATTTTGAATAATACAGTATATTTTTTATCTAATTAAGAAATATATTCATAACTATTGTTAATCCTAGGCCAGTAGTAAATTAAGAGTTCATTTTCACTGACAACACGACATTTACTTCGCCAAATAATCAGGTAGATGAAGCATGATCCAAGTCATCAATCATTAAATTTTAGTCCTAATCGCTTACTTGATTGGTCGAAGTCATATTTGCGTTACCAATGAAAAAGAAGCCATTACACAGGGTGTCTAGTGAACTGATGGACGCCCGCAGCTATACATGTAAGAGTGGGTCTAAGCATGATAAAACGGCTATCATCTATCGGATGAGACCACTTTCAACCCCCCTAGCAGAGAGTTTAGGAGAGATGAAATCTAAATTCCGCGGCAATTTGAAAGCGGTCTTATTTTAGATAGATCATCGACGTTTTACTAGGCCTAAATGTAGATACTATCATTGGGTGGATATTTTTTTAATTAAGAAAGGATTTTATATGTACTGTCTGTCTATCACAAGATGAGCTATGTGACAGACAGACAGTAGTGTGCTTTTATGACATTTTTCTTTTTATTGTAATGTCTTTTTGCTGCTATGTGTTTTTGTCTACTCTTTTCTTCTATCCTTGCCATATGTAATTGGAACTTTTCAGTTTGGCAGAAGTAAATAAATAAAATAGTACTTCGATGGCAATAGCTGCAGGCCTTCAGCGTTATCACTGGGTGGAGACAAGGCAAAACGCACAGGAGAGTTCAGATTTATAAAACATTTTTATTACTTAAAATACATAAAGAACAAAGGCATGGAAATTGCAAAAAGGATTGTGTCTTTCGTGGGGGTGGGATAGGCATCCTCCTCACTCGTATAGCCGCACAAGGAGTTCAGTCCAATACTTGTGCGTCCTAAAACTGTTATTTGTACTATGCTGAAGAGATTTATTTATACACAAAAGAAGAGAGAGGCCTGCCGTCCCACGTCTCTGATGTTTTCAGATGGAAAATAAATTCTACATTTGAACTTTATTGTACTATGGTTGACACACACACACACTCGAGAGGATCTCGTCCCCGAGAGAGGGGGTCTTGGCGACAGTTCTAAATACAGAGCCAGCCCCCGCAAGTGAGTGTATTGCGGTCTGCAAACTTATTATTTATTACATTGAGTTGCGATGGTTTCGCTGAGGTTCTGGTTTCTGGAGGTAATGAGACAAGTACCCGCAAGATGTTATGAGTAATTAGTGTTATAAGTTGATTCTCAAAAGTTTCCTGAATGCCTTATGTAGCTCATTGGGATGTTGCATGAAAATAAAAACGTCTTACTCAAGATAACAACAGATACGAAGAACGCCGTACAATATGTTTTTCAAAATTCAATTTTTTTCTGTTGTTTCTACAATTTTACCACATTAACAAACAAAATTTTTCAAAAATTGAATTTTTATATCATATGAAACCATTTTCATACTATAAACACAACAAAATGAACGATAAAATCCTGTCTAATACGCGAACACATCTTAAGTTGTCTAACATTACAAACAATTATCAACTATAACTTTTAATGATGGATACTAATGAAACATTAATACTTAAAAACAGATCAATATTATTCTTGATATACTTTTAAATTTAACAGCCAGATTGCACTAGTACCTTAATAAATGTTACTTCAATACTAATAAGAAATTTCTTTTAAATTAAGAGGTATTATAAGTCGTTGTTAGAGCTAATGAGGAGTGTGACGAGGTATTCTTGAGGTAATGTTCTTATTTAGAATGTCAACGACGAACTATTTATTGGCCAACTAACCCTATATTGCTTAACTACCCGTAGTACCCCACCGCCTTACCGGCCTTTTTCGTTTTAACTGACAATCTACATTAGCTTCTCAATAGAATTAACCTGCTTGTTTTTTTTAAGAGTGAAATCAGGATACTGCTATTCCGAAATTGGTTGATTCCGTACAGGAGTTCATCGTCAATTCATGGGATTTTTTTTGTCGGAAATAATTAATTTGTTTAACAAACCAGTATTCTTTATCTGTCTAATACGATTTTTGTTCTTTCAAAGGAAATATTCATAATGAAAAGAAAACGTGTGCCAATCCCTGCGTTGAATTAATAAAATGCAGGAGATAAAAAAATGGAGGAAAGTAAGGTTAATAATAGAGTAAATGTTAACTTTTCAAAGGCGGTAGAATTTTTTAAAATGTATTTTATGGAAACCGTAATTGGAATATTCTGCAAAAAAAAGTTTAAAACTTTTGAAAAAGCCCACCGATTTTTTTTTAAACATTTGAGGTAAATTTACATTTGCTCCAATGTCCTTAGGGCTAAACGGAATACAGAGAATTGTGAAATTTTTAAATTTAAATATTTTTTTTCAACTCAAAAATTTCCTTTTGTGAACCAAGGTTTGACATTAACAATAACTTTAGTGTACCGACAAGGGATATTAGACTCAACATCAATAATAATCAACGAAATTAGCTAAAAACCGCTAAAATGCGATGAATCCTTAATACGGAATCAACCGATATTATATCCACCAGAAATTTTAATCCTTACTTAATAATTCTGCTCACAATTCCTGCCACATCATCACGTAATGAGGTAATTACATTTTTCATGCAAACAGATCATTTACAAAATGCTAATCCAAGAGGTATTCAATTTTCCTGACGTAAATTAATCACTTTTCATAGACCTCTACAGTACGTTTTGAATCAATATATCAATGAGATGCACTTTGTGCTTAAAATCGATACAATTGAAAATATTTCTCATGAAATGAAATTCATTGATCTGATATTAACCAACGATTTTGAGAACAAAATCTCAACCTATTTCATCACCACTTAACAAAACAAGGGCACAAAAAAAGAACAATACATTTCCAGTACAATTTTCTCAGTACCCATCGTCGTAATTCACTACACATACACATATTTATACCCGATGGATACTCAGCTATTGTCGTATTGAATCCAGTCGAGAAGAAAATACACTCTTCAAAAGGTGATCATACCCTATATACACATAAACAATAAACATAATCATATGTACACACTAAGATATGTTTTAATTACAAAAGAGATTGAGAGGTGAACACAAAATAAATACGAAACAAGTGGACAACACAAAAATAAGAATAATTCGCTGGAAATGTGAATCAGTAAAGTCTTTTTAAGCACAATAATTGTGTTGTCTGTGCACACAACCACGGCATCATTCGCCGATCAGAATTTCCGTGGTTTTCTATAGCACTAGACTACATGAGCGTCCATTCTTTTACAGGAGAAAATGTCTCCATTTTTTTTTTCTCTTCCATCCACACCGCACTTATGAGTCTCTCGGCTGCTACTAGGCCTAATTTGACTTGACTTTTTTGCTATTATGACATTTTGTTAAAAATTGAGCTATTTATGTAGAAAAAATAAACGCTTATGAGCGCTTTAGAGTTCCCCCATACTGTCAAGCCACCGACAAGGTAATGCGTCTAATGAAGGGATAATTTATCAGTTCACTTTTTACAGAATCGGTTAAAAGTTCATATTTTTTTTATGAAATCAACTCCCTTTCAGCCTGATTTTTACCACGTTTTGGGAAATAGATACATTTTAAACGATATCGTATGTCCCATAGAATAGGTTACATTGTGATGCATACTAAACAGAATTTCACAGCAATTCATGAACACAGTTTTTCAGTGGATTTTTAGGCTAATATATTTTAAATGCATCGAAATATTTTCTTTACTAGTAATAAAACTAACCTTTACTAGTAAAGAAAACAGTAAAAAAATACTTGATAATGAACCTAAACAGTGTGTTTATCATTTCTAAACCACTAAATCAAGGTTAGAGAATTATAAAATCCTTCATTAAATTACAGTTTTGAAAAATCTGGATTCACACTTACCATTGCTAATGGAAAGTGAAGAGCCAAGACCAGACCACTCTCTAAGTACGTCAGTCTAGAATGTACAATTCTAAATTGCATTTTCGAGAAACAAATCACTGTAAAATAAGTTTAAAGTGCCATTTCGGAATTATACTGTAGGTTTTCCAAACCTAGTATAAAATGAGTCATTCTAACTTAATCATCTCTATCAATTGGCTGTTTTTAAAAGCACTAGTTTTGGACAAAGCTTAACCGTACTTTAAAACTAAAGTAGTGAGCTACCTTCTGGTATAAATTACCAAGTCACAAACCGATCGGTGGCTTCACAGTACTCATTCATCGCCAGCCTGCTCTGTACAATAATTTCAACCCCCACTTGTTGAGCTAATATATATAGATGTATACACGCTTGTGTGTCCTTTACGCCTGCCTGCGGAGGTATATAAGATAAAAGCACGACTACAGGGGACGAGATCATAGCGCAGCAGCTCTGGGGGAGACAAGTGTATGCATGTATGTATACAGTATGAGGGGTACTTTTCCCCGCTGGCGGAGGCCGTCGAAATTGGTCGCCAAATATGGTGGTAAGAGGCCAATGCTAAAGAATATTGTTCTTAAAAATTTAGGAGTTAGAAAATTTAAAACAGCATGATGTTGTAATATGATTTTGAGCTGGGTGAACAAATCATGGTGTTCAGGTTTAATACGTAGAACAGACAGTGCTAAAAGGCAGTGAAAATAGCTATCTGTTGAAGACTAATGTTCCAGACATTTTACTTCGATAAACTAAATGTCTTAATGTCCAATACTCTCCAATACTCTGAAAAGAGTATTGGAAAGAAAGATAAGTCTCCAGATAAAATTCCATAAAATGAGATGATGATTTGTATATTGATAATTCATGAGTGATGGAGACAAGTAATCGCTAAAATACGAAACGTAATAAGGGAGATTTTTTAAAAAAGGGAGAGTATGAGAAAAATTATTTTGTGGAACATTAATATTTATAGACTAAAGATTGAAGAGCCTGCCGTGAGGGTACAAACCCATAAAATCAGAAAACTATACAATAGCTCTAATATAAATTAAAAGATTTTGTTTTTTTGCTTTGACTTTAAAATTTTGTTTCCAGTCTTACTCTGCTTTCAATGTTAGCTCTTCAAGTAGAGCTTAAGTTTTACCTGCAGGGGCAGTCTTACGGACCTAATGTATGATGTCTCCCACTTTGGCTTAAAATTTTGAAGCTATCCAACCCTAAATTGAAAGTTTTGTACCAGACGCTTCGTATTAAGAGTTAAAATGCCTCCAGGACCAAATTGGGACCGATTTCGACGACGGTAAGCCACAACAACAGGGAAAACGGTACAGTTCGTCGCCGGTATACAAAAGAGACAGACAGAGAGAGCTAGTTGGGTCCTTTCCCCTTGAGGCTGATGGGGTGGTCAACGCTGGGGATGCCGGGCATGGAGGCGTAGCTCCTGATCTGCCGCAGCGAGATGAGCTGGTTGGGGAAGGAGGCGTGCACCGTCTTGACGTCCGGCACAGAAGACGAGTTCTTGAAGCCGATGGACTCGGAGTAGGGGAAGTACGTCCTGCCGCCGCCCGAAGAGGTCATCCCCGAGATGTTCAGCTGGTTGCCCCCCGAGGTGATGGGCAGCAGCCCTGTCTGGATGGGGGTGAAGGCCGACGACGAGGACTTCTGCTGCTGCGGCGAGTCGTACATCAACAGGTCGTCGTTGTTGCTGTTGTTCATCCTGTTCTCCTGCTCGTCCACCATCAGGTGCAGGTGCTGCTGTCTCTGGGAGGAAGCCACCACCGCCGCCATCGCCGCCACCGAGGACCCCTGGAGGCCTTCCTGAGGGTCTTCCGCCTTGGCGTGCATGGCGGCCTTCTGCCAGAGCTCAGGCTGCTGCTGCTGTTGCTGGAATTGTTGCTGCTGCTGGACCGCGAGGTTGCTCAAGACCAGCGCGTGCTTGTCCAGACGGTCCGCGTGCTTCTGCATGTGCTTTGCCAGGTAGGTCTCTTGCGTGTAGGACTTGCCGCAGAACTGGCATATGTGCGTCTTGAGGTGCTTGGACTCCTTGTGCTTGGGGATGTGCTCGAGCAGCGCCGCCTCCTCCGTGAAGCACTTGTAGCAGCTGTTGCACTTGTAGGGCTTGTCGGTCTGGTGGCAGCGCGAGTGCGACTGCAGGTTGGAGAGCTGCGAGAAGGCCTTGTTGCAGTTGGGGTAGCGGCACTTGTAGGGCTTGTCGCCCGTGTGCGTGCGGATGTGCTGCTGGAGGTGCGAGAGCTGCGTGAACTTGCGGTGGCACATCTCGCAGCGGTAGGGCTTGATCCCCAGGTGGATCCGGGTGTGCTGGGACAGGTACGACGAGTTGGCGAACGTCTTGGAGCATTGCGAGCACTTGTACGGTTTCGCGTTGCGCATGTGAATCTGAGTGTGTAGCTGCAGGTCTGCCTTCGACCCAAAGATCTGCAAAACAGTTAACGACTTTAGAATTCCAAAATCACATTTTAAAGAGCCGATTTAACGGCCTGCCACACCAGGCCAACTATAAGATAGATTTTCCTCAATCTTTTTTGTTTTGTTTTTTAGCGTGTCATGGAAATCGACACGATGGATCGATTCCGCTGGGGGACGGGATCGACACAAAGCGCGGTTTCGCAAGGCAGGATTTCATCTGCAGCTAAACACTCGAGAGAGAACTTGCGTGAACAGAGGCATGGTGTGGCTAGTTGGAGAATAGGTTCAAAAGAGAACGGACGCTAGCGGATGGGACGCGCGTTTAAGCTAACTGTCCGATACGCTAGCGTGACAAATATCAACTATCTTTTAAAGAAACATCAAACATACATATAGTATACCTGGTGATGGCAAACGACGCACTCGATTCCAAACAAATCATCTCGTGTCAAGGCTAATTAACCTTCACTTTATAGTATTTTTTGGTACAATTCCGTTAGAGTCCCCGCTAAATATCGCCAATATCCAAATCGCTAAATATATCCAAATATCAACAAATTTTTCTGACTTTTATTAATAAACTGAATAGTTATTGATCTAAATAAACATTTTAATCCAGAAGTTTGAAATTATTTATGAATATTTCTACTTTTTGTTGTCTAAAAGAACCGGGCGATATTTAGCGGGTACTCTAACGGAATTGAACCATTTTTTTAAATAAGAAAAAGCATGCATGCAGATTTAGAGGGGTAACTTACTGAGAAGCTTCACTACACTATCACAGATGAAATATTTTTTTTTTAGATTTAAAACACATGCAAAAAAAAACATTTTAATGTCTGATACTGTATTTAAAAAAAACATGAAAAATACAAGGTGAAAAAAAGTCTTGTCCCCATTATAAAAAAAAACGCCGTTTGTTGCATCGTTCTGGAAAACTCAAAAATGTTCGCAATTTTTGACGGTTCACAAATTTTTTAAAACCGGTAGTTCACAAAATTTTAGATAGATTACGTCACGACTAAAAATCAATAACAAAAACACAAAAAGAGAAAGTAGGATTCAACGAATGGCGTGTTTTTATCTCTTTTTGTGTATTTGTTGTTAATTTTTAGTCGTGGCACCATCTATCTAAAATTTTGTCAACTATTGATTTTCAAAAAATTGTGTACGAACATTTTTGAGCTTCTCAGAAGAATGCAAAAAACGGCGTACTTTTTTTTGTCATTGATTTTTATAATGGGATCAAGGCTTTTGGTTCACCCTGTATAACAAATAAATATGAAAATTAAATATAAAACAAAAACCTTTCATAAGCATGTTGGTATGATGAACAATAAAATAAGAAAAAACTGGATTTTAGGACAAAAAAAGGGGGCTACCTTGTATCTATTTAAAGACAGTTTCCTTGGAATCTTACCAATATGTATTCAACTGAAGGTATCAACCTATGTTAATTATTCATCTGTGTCAATTAAAAAATATTTTTAATACTATACCTTGATTTCATCTTTTAATAAAACGGTTGATTATAAGCAACCCAATTTCACACAATTTTTTTTTTCATTTTCATAAGATAAAGCATTTTTTCCACTACACTAGATATCGCTTAATGTAAAACACATTAAAGAAGTTACAGAAATTTCAAACGGACGCTGTATTAAAATTCTCGTTTAAATTTCGGAACGCTGATATAAAATTATTAATGAAAACAGTTAAAAATACACCTAGTTTATGAAATATCAAAACTACTACAGCTAACAAGGAAGTCAAAAAAGTAATTTCGAAACTCATCCTTACTAACACAAACCAATTTCGCAAAATGCATAAAATTTCATCACAAAGAACATTATTTTTATGACATGGCAAAAAAAACTTTTAGTTTTTGATAATTTTAGTAATTTAGAATTCAGTTTTAATGTAAATTAAGTTTTCGAAAGGTTTGGTTTAACTTGATTTCTATCATTGTAGAATGTGAATCAGCATAATTTTAAATCCCGTTACGTAACAAACCAAAATTGAGCATGCTGATAAGGGAAGCCTATTTGAATAACAACTCATTTTAAATAGAATATTAAATGTGATTGATAAAGGACTTTCTCCAAACTGATAATTTCACCTTTTACCTTCAAAACTTCAAACTAGTATTTTAATATAAATAATTTCGAAAAATACAAGAGACAATACTTTTCAAAATAAAAACGTGCCTTCATCGTTAACACTTAATGCGCCAAAGGATAAAAAAAATCTAAATCCTATTCGTAAATTTTCGATACACTTTTGCAAAAAGCTAATAAAGTGGATTTTGAAAAAAAAAAAAATCAATTTTTAATTTCTTTATAGTAAAACACATTTTTGTTTTCAACAAGGATATTGATTAGAGTGCCTTTCAAAATATTTTTCCAACGCATATTCCCATTTTAAACCAACAAAAAAAAAACACGTTACAAGTGCCAAATTTGGAACGAAATCTAGTACATCCCCCTTATCTAACGACACGATCAAACTGCAGTTGAATACGAATGAACAAATGATTCGAATCACAAGTCCGTAACATTACATGTCACATTACAATAAACTTACGATACCATCCATAGACGAAAAAGTAAGGTTATACATTGTATCCACATCTTATACAGGTTCGGGGGAAAAAATTGTATTTATCGACGTTTTAATAAAGTGAGACTAAAAAGTCCCGTAGAGACATTACGAATTTTAATCTGCCATTTACTGTCTATTGACAACTAGATCTTCATGAACCTACAAAATCCTCCTCGACCCCCATGGAAATCCCTATTAGCCTGCACCACAAACTAATATCAAACATCCCACAAATCCGAAACTTCCGAGACATTTCCAGTCAAAGGCCCATGGGAATCCTCTACAGGTGCACTTGCGGGTGAAATTTACGGCTTTTTTATGCCTTCGATCGGCCGTCGGCCACAATGGGGACGGCCAGACAGACCTGACACATTTCGGGTATCGGAGATAAATATTTTATGGGTCTTATATTCTTCACGGTGGCGAGAAAAGGAGCTCCGATCAAGCAGAACGTGACGGACAGACGGGTCTAGGGCAGCGTCTGAGAGAAGGGTTGAAGGTGGGAAGCTTTTCAAGGAATTGTCCGCGTGAATGAGAATATTGCGGAATAGTGTTAAAGGTAATTGGGATTGCTTTCAATACTCATTTACTGCGATCATAATTTTTCTAAATACCATTACACTAAGGGAACTCCATTCTTTGGCTAAAAGATTAATAAATATTGCACGTTTTTAAACTTTACCCCACGGTTTAGCAAGTGGTCCAATTTCTATGAAATTTATGATGTAAGTATTACGGATACTGCTGTACCTCATGCATTAAATTTTTTCATTCCATAATGTTTTGTTTCGTTAGACGGGCCGTGGCAAAAACATCCTTTTGTAAAGCTCTCGCACTACATTAGGTCCTAGCTCTTTAGGCCGGCCGCTAGTTGAGCCGCATCAGTACCGTGACGTGCACGGCGCTGCTCACTGTGAAATTCCTGCCCGCAATGTTTATGGATGCATCTCCGCTTGTTGAAGCGCCGGGTGATGTTTTCAGTTTTTGCGTGTAGTGGCAACCGCTTGTCGCAGTTTTCCAGAGGCAGTTTACTGCGTTACTGCCATAGAGATCTAATAGTAGGCATTTAAAAAGTTTCCCAGCTGAAATATACCTTAAAGACCGATAGAAATGCAAATAGGACCAAAAAATACATCCTTTAACACCAAAATTACATACCTTTCGTGCAGTTTTCTTGGTTTTTTAACCCGATTTTTCTTCCCTAAGACTAATGTTTTCTCGTCAAAAACCATTGTTATGCAGATTTTGCCTCTTGTTAATTAGGATGGCTTCGGAAATATTTTAAAACACTAGTAGAAATAAAAATATGATAATATTTTAAGAATAAGAATTTTAGAATATTTTAGTGGCAAACTTAACATTTAATTAAATTAATTCCTTAGGTGTATAAAAAAAAGACAAAACTTACACAAAGTGTTACTTTTATTCTTACATATTTTCGTTTTACTAGTGTTTTACTAGTGTAGTAATGTCGGGAAACTAAACTGCGAGCCAACTAGCGTTAATCTCTCCGTGTGGCAGGGAGAAGTGAGGCAGGGTGAAGTGAGGTGATCGCGAGTCACCCTGCCTCACCTCACGGAGCGGCCGGCCTTAACGGTGCGACTGCGCCCCCCCCCCCCAATTCCCATTCGAAATATGCTTGTCTAGGTCCTCTCTACCTCCCCACCAAATATTGATGATGAATTCTGTATAACCCTGTATTCTTTTTTTTCTTAGATTTCACCTATACACCTTGAGGACCAATGTACTGTATTTATATTTATGAGGTAAAAAAAAATTACGCGTTTGGAAAAAAAAAGAGCAAAATATAAAAATGAGGGTTCGAGAGTAAAATGTTGTTGTTGTTGTGTTGTTTCTTATGCCACTTGGAATATCCCAGCTCCATCCGCAAAGCTTACAGGATTTAAGGCAAAATGTTACAATGAGAAATGACACATGCTGGGGTTTTTTCTTTACGAAAGACATCAAAATTACTAGAATTACTTTACCAAAGGTTTGGAAATCAAATTTTAGTTCTTAACTCTTAAATCATAAAAAAAAAAAGTTTCTTAACCTTAAATGCCGAAACTGAGAGACTATAAAAATGTTGTAACTAATATAAATATGTAACACCGAATAAATAAAATTAACAAAACTATGTCAGGCAAGTTATAATATTAGAAAATAAATAATTAAACTCAATGCGGTTATTAATTAAATCACGAAAATAGCCTTCACTACCGAACATAAATTAAAAAAAAGAAGCACGTACATTAACGAATACAAAGAAAATCATCGAACACGGACAAGTGATGTGAGCGAGCTATTGTTATATTTGCAGGAGAAATATTTAATGCTAGTTTTCTTAGTTTTGTGAAATGCATGTTTTGGAGAGAAACCTAGATTTGCAAAGAGCTTATTAAAAATACAATTAACTTCCCTTAGAAATATTTAGCGGAACAACTTAGAGAGATGGAGTAAATTAAAGCGCTTGAAAGGATAACAAAATTTCGATCCACAAATATTGAAACCAGATATTACAAAGGAAACCGCCCCACTGTCAACAACCGCAATCCTGTTGCCACACTCCGAAACACAAAAACTTCAAAAAAACCTCCGCGAGTCAAAAGCCGTTATTTATTCAGCCAAAATGAACCGCTTCCGATCATTTAAAACCTTGGCCGAGAAGGAGAAAATTTCGGCAAATCTCTTAAAACACCGATAATGAGGGTAGATTATAATTGTTCCAGACAATCAAGACCAAGAATCCTCCGAAGACTTCATCCAGATTATATTACGTTTTTTTCTTTCTTTAAGTTGTGCCAACCTTCCATTTTCGCATAACCTAATCCTTATGGCGAAGACTCGAGAAGAAAAATGGCGTTCTGCTTGAAATTAAAATCGAAAAATAGCGCTATGGAGAAGATTCGAACCAGGAGAGGAGAGGGACCTCATATTTGTTCAGGAGGAGAAGGAGAAAGTCAAAAGGAATGTTTAGAAAAGGAATCCTCTGATTTTGTGTTTACTTTGTCAACAGAGCTTCTGTTTGCTCTCTGTTTTGCATGGAGGTTGATATGATATGTTTGTTCAGCACACGCTGTTTGGATCGGGATTACAAATGAGGAAAAAAGGAACCTATCGCCAATATGTAAATCCGTCCTCTTTTTTCACCAACCAAAGAGGCCTAGTGCGTAATAGTTTCTGGCGTGTTCCCGGATTAAAAATTAAGCGAACTGCATATACTCGATAAAAGAGCAGAATCCTTTCCCAACTTTCTTTCCTGGAAAGAAAGTTCCTTTTGAGCAGCGAGTTAAGATTGATTTTTAATTCCCATTAGCACTTTTCATAATGAGTGTTTCTTTTACGAGCCCGGAATAGCCGAGTGAAAAACGCCAAGTTTTCTTCGGCACAATATAAAAGAGATTAATGTAAGACTTTAATGCTTGCTTAAATATGAGAACTTAAAATCCCTCTGAGCTAGGAAAAACCTTTTTCGGCTATTTAATGCCTAGTCAAATTTCTTTCAGTGTAGAAGAAAATCGCTTTTAATAGTCGATCTTTCGAGAGACTATTTGGATTTTGTTTAAGAAACATTTTTTTAATTAAAGTTTCGAGAAAGCTATTTGGTTAATTTCCATTCTCCATATAAAATCAAACATTGAACCCTTTCCTTTATATTCTTAATCAGGATTTAAATAGATGTTAAAGCAATAAAAAGTACAACGCGATACGTAGCTTGATACTTGCTTTAAGCAAAGAAATAATTGAGTCTTTAGTTTAGCTTATATTATAAAGAGATAGCATACAGAAAGCCTTTATGCCAATGATGCAAAAATTCATAATCCATAAGTAAATTTAAATAAAAAAAGGAGATTAAAAAATTAAACATTTGACTATGACATGAACACGTTGGGTTTATGATTATTAAGCAAACATAGCTACAGATAAAATGTAGGTTGAGCTCCAATAGTTTCAGCAAAGATAAGGTTTTTTGAGTTAATTTGTTCATTAAGTTTATATTTTTATACTACTACTAACATTAAAAAATTTCTTGAAATAGAAATGTCAATGCAGCAGATAAATAACAAGCTAAATGTAGCAAATATTTGGATAATAAATTTGTTTTGAGAACATTAAACAGGATACTTTGAGAGCGAATATCAAATGTATCAAATATAAAAAGAAAAGTAAAGAGTTACAGAAAATATTCTATCTTTTAATTATTTTTAAAACATTTAATTTTTAGGCACTTAAATAATTGACAGGCTTTTAACTGATTTTAAACATATTTTGGTCTTATATCTATCTTTATTATATCTTATATTATATCTTTTTCATTACTAACATAATAAAGGTCGATTTTTTTTGTTAACTCTATTAGTAGAATGGTTTTTACGTAAGAAGAAATCAGTTTCTCAATTTCTTAACATGACATTTCACATTTGAAAAGCTTTGTCATCAAAATTAGCATTTCGATTTCTAAACAAGTTGATGCTTAATTCTATTTCAACTCTGTGGAGATCGATCGAAATTATGAAATGAACTGAACAACTCCAATGCGAGAGAGTTACACATCCTTAGCGGTATTATGTGCATTAACTCACAAGATCCAAGACATGCGAGATACCTTGTTCTTTGCTAGAAACATAATCGGAAAATCCAAAATTTCATACACCGTTTTATTAAAATGTTTACTTTAGAATTAATGGTAATACAATGATGCAGTCGAGTTAGATATCTTAAGTTAACGGTACTGTTACCTTTAAAATCTATCATACAAACGTGTATTGAAAGATAATAATTAATTTAATTAAATAATAATTAAAAGAATAAATTATCATTTAAAGCTTAACACGGATACTTTCTAACCACCTGTCTTGACTTAATAAGGAATTAGGAAAACATCCCCCACTCAAACCATTTTATTTATTTTACAATTAATTCAGTTAGGTGATATTTTTTTAATTATTAGTTATTCTACAACAGAATGAAGGACTGTGAAGGACCCTTATGAAGGAATGTGCTGAGTTAAAAAATTTCAGCCTCTAGAAACGTCACCGTCCATTTATTTTCAATCGTAACCTCCATGAGAATATGACCAGAGCACTCAAAATTCAGTGATGACGTCGCTGTAGGTCAAATTACAATCCGAGATCACCTAAATCCTTCGGGAAAAGTTTCTGTACACGCTCGAGCATGCGTCGAAACCTCTTCATTGAAGCGACCTAGGTTTGCATAGCTTGTCTTTCTTCGGAAGGCGGCTGAAAACTGAAGACAAGATTCCTACATTACAAGATTCCGCAGTTTTCAGCTGCCTTCCGAAGAAAGACAGTAATTTCACATAAATTTCAGTGACAGCTTCTATACAGCCACGTCAATTCACTGTTGCAGTACTCTGGCCATTTAGATATATGGTGGCCGTGGTTCAATACGGATATGATGAAATCAAAGACTATAGTGCCACAGTGATGACAGTCACCACTGATATTTACAACATAATATCATCCCACCCCAATATCGTTAGAGAAGGTTTCCTATGCACAAAAGTCGGTTTTACAGTCTTCACCGCAAAAACAAAGAAAGACATACAGAGATAGTATAGTAAACACCAAGAAGAAGAAGAGACATCAAAGTAAGAAGTTTACCTGCGGACACATCTTGCACTGGTACTTCCTGCCGGTGCTGCCGTTGGCACTGGGGTTCATGTCGTGCTGGGGCGACATCTTGGTGGGCATGGGGCCCATGGGGTCCGGGGGCGGGGGCCCCATCTGCGCCAGCATGCTCTTCTTGGGCACCTGCAGCGGTGGCATCGAGTGGTTGTTGACGCGGCCGCTCGAGTTGCTGCCGCCGCCGCTGTTGGCAGGAGGGTTCTGGTTGTTCTGCTGCTGTTGGTTGGCATTGCCGTGGTTCCCGAACAGGTTCGGGATCTGCGAGGAGTCCACGCTGCCTTGCTGCAGGTTCTCCTCGATGTTGCGAGAGTCTGCAAAGGAAGGGTCGCAACGTTAAAATAGGAACTGGTGATAATTAACGATCTACAGGGTGAGCATAAAGTCCTGACCTGTTTTTAAAAATCAATAACAAAAAAACAAAAAGAGATAAAAATCCGCCGTCTTCACCAACCTACTTGAAATGTTTGGGAGTTTTTGTACACAAAGTTTTGAAAAATCGTAGTTCTCGAGTCAATACATAGATGGAAGCACTGTTTTTAGGGAAAAGTTCATTCAAAGTCCCTATTTCGTTCATCGTGGGGAAATCAAATTTAGGGATAGAATCGATCTTAGAATCGAATGATAATAAAGTACTTTGAAATCGAACCTTAGTTTCCAGTAAACGGGGAGGGTTTTCATTGAATTTTGGGGATTGCAAATCTTGCCTTATGAATTATTCTAATTTAGAGAAAAACTTTTTAAATAATTTTTTGTAATTTGAGTTAAATATTTTATAAATTCCTTGATGTTTCCTTTAATAATACAAACGACTTTTATTCGATAACTACAAACTGTCATTTACAATTTATTGCGTTGGGCATTATTTATAATACTCAAAAGACTTGATAGTGATCAACCTTGTTACGATGACACGGCGGGTTTAGATCGCTCCATATAAATAATTAGATTGTTTCAATGAATTTAATACTTTTGGGCGGTATCGTTCATTATGGGAAGGGATTAATTTATAGGTTTAGGGACAAGTTTAATCAGTGATTTGAAAGGGGTTGTAATTTCGCTGTGTCCCGCTCTCAGCGACGTTTTCTCGATCGCTTCCCCCCACAGAATTCAACCTAACCACAGATTGTTTTCATGATTACATCAGAACTTATGGGATCCCGGATGGTTTACTGATAGGAAAGTATTGGGTCGTGTCGATCATGATGAAGGATGATCGACACAACCCCGGCTTACTTGACGAAGTGAGGGTGGCTCCCGAGGGTAGTTTCAAAACACCACTTAGGGTGACGTCTAGGACCATGATGGGTTTCTATGCAATTCTGAATCCTTATGATGCACCCTACCTCCCCTAGAAGTTTGTCCCTTGATAATGACACACCCTGTAAAAGTCTGCAGAAGACATCAACCTGTCGTATACTGTGCCATCTGACCAGTGGTTAACCAGACTAAGGAGGTTTTCACCTTTCATTCGGATGGTCCTCTTTTTGGGGAAGAGGGCTATTGATTAGTAGATTTAGACTGCCTTTCTTAAAACTCATATGATAGAATTGTGATAATTTTGTATCATTGATTTTAATTACACATATTCTCCGGCTTGTTATCAATTTGAAAGATCGCATTGGAGTCACAATTGTGGGCGATTTGGTTTCATGGAACCAAAGCACACATTGAGCTTTTTCTTGATTTGTAGTCATTTTTCGTTTTCTTCTAAATCACTATTCTAATGATAAACTCTATTGCACAAATAAAAGTACTGAAACTGACCTAGCCAATGCCACAAAAATTACATAAAAAGTAGTGAAACTGAATTAAATGATAGGTGAAAACAACCCCTTTCAAATCACTGATTAAACATGTCCCTAAACCTATAATTAATCCCTTCCCATAATGAACTATACCGCCCAAAAGTATAAAATTCATTGAAACAATCTAATTATTTATATGGAGCGATCGAAACCCGCCGAAAATGTCGCCGTGCAACTTTTTTCGTATTTTCTTACGAATAACAACTACGTTATAATAATGCCCAACGCAATAAATTGTAAATAACAGTTTGGAGTTATCGAATTAAAGTCGCTTGTATTATTAAAGGAAACATAATGGAATTTATAAAATATTTAACTAAAATTACAAGAAATTATTTAAAAAGTTTTTCTCTAAATTAGAATCATTCATAAGGCAAGATTTTCAATCCCCAAAATTCAATGAAAACCCTCCCCGTGTACTGGAAACATAAGGTTCGATTTCAAAGTACTTTATTATCATTCGATTCTAAGATCGATTCTATCCCTAAATTTGATTTCCCCACGATGAACGAAATAGGGACTTTGAATGAACTTTTCCCTAAAAACAGTGCTTCCATCTATGTATTGACTCGAGAACTACGATTTTTCAAAACTTTGTGTACAAAAACTCCCAAACATTTCAAGTAGGTTGGTGAAGACGGCGGATTTTTATCTCTTTTTGTTTTTTTGTTATTGATTTTTAAAAACAGGTCAGGACTTTATGCTCACCCTGTATTTTCCGTTAACATTCTTGGTTCAACACTTTTGGGGATTTAAAAAGATAGCCTTTTTGTATGGGGAATAAGTAAACACGGGTAGCTATCATGGGAATTACATTGCACCATAAGTGGGAAGTCAAGGGTCCCTAATAGCTTTATCTGCCAACAATGACAATGGAAGTATAAATTTAATTTTTTATACGTATATTCAAAGGTATTTAATGCATGGAAATATTTATTTTGCCAATCACTGGGTTGAAGATGATGCACTACACTAACTACATCATGGTAATTTTAATTTTTTAAAACGTTTAAGAGTTTAGCTAGGTTCATCAAAGCCTGACCATCCATATTTTAATAGCAGGGCATGTTTAAAACTTCACAGTTGGCTCTGGATGACTTACACATACAAAGAAAATATTTCTGTGTGTTTTCAGAAACTTCTACCTATGTTTTCAAAAAGTCGATTTTTCATATTCAAAACTTGGAAGAAAAAAAAAACACCCACCACCACTTATTTCATAAACTTTGATTCAGCTAAGCAACGCAAGTGTAATAGTATTGTCATATTTTTTTTAAATACTATTCGATACATAAAGCGTAAATTACCTTTAGGAGATGTAAAATCTTTTTTTACTATTTCTAAAACGATTGTATGGTATTTTAAAATATCCTTTAAGTAAAATACGAGCAAGAATTGCTATTTTAATTATGGCTTCTAAATTTTACCATAAGATGATTAAACAATTTAGATTTAATATTCATAAGATAGTGAGAAAAAATAATTAAAATAATTTAGTTCAACTAATCATGGTAATTTTAATTTTTTAAAACGTTTAAGAGTTTAGCTAGGTTCATCAAAGCCTGACCATCCATATTTTAATAGCAGGGCATGTTTAAAACTTCACAGTTGGCTCTGGATGACTTACACATACAAAGAAAATATTTCTGTGTGTTTTCAGAAACTTCTACCTATGTTTTCAAAAAGTCGATTTTTCATATTCAAAACTTGGAAGAAAAAAAAACACCCACCACCACTTATTTCATAAACTTTGATTCAGCTAAGCAACGCAAGTGTAATAGTATTGTCATATTTTTTTTAAATACTATTCGATACATAAAGCGTAAATTACCTTTAGGAGATGTAAAATCTTTTTTTACTATTTCTAAAACGATTGTATGGTATTTTAAAATATCCTTTAAGTAAAATACGAGCAAGAATTGCTATTTTAATTATGGCTTCTAAATTTTACCATAAGATGATTAAACAATTTAGATTTAATATTCATAAGATAGTGAGAAAAAATAATTAAAATAATTTAGTTCAACTAATCATGGTAATTTTAATTTTTTAAAACGTTTAAGAGTTTAGCTAGGTTCATCAAAGCCTGACCATCCATATTTTAATAGCAGGGCATGTTTAAAACTTCACAGTTGGCTCTGGATGACTTACACATACAAAGAAAATATTTCTGTGTGTTTTCAGAAACTTCTACCTATGTTTTCAAAAAGTCGATTTTTCATATTCAAAACTTGGAAGAAAAAAAAAACACCCACCACCACTTATTTCATAAACTTTGATTCAGCTAAGCAACGCAAGTGTAATAGTATTGTCATATTTTTTTTAAATACTATTCGATACATAAAGCGTAAATTACCTTTAGGAGATGTAAAATCTTTTTTTACTATTTCTAAAACGATTGTATGGTATTTTAAAATATCCTTTAAGTAAAATACGAGCAAGAATTGCTATTTTAATTATGGCTTCTAAATTTTACCATAAGATGATTAAACAATTTAGATTTAATATTCATAAGATAGTGAGAAAAAATAATTAAAATAATTTAGTTCAACTAAACTAGGTTTTACTACATCATTTCTAGAAGGAATTCAGCGAGATAAAAAAAGTTAAGTTATCATTTCGTATGGGATTTCTTTTAACGAATGCGTGTAAAATAGGACAATTGCTTCCTTCAACAGCACATGCAGAAGAAAAACTACAGAACACGACGACCCCAATATGGAATGAAAATAGCCTCGATGGAAAATGAGAAGAAAATCCAAGCAATATTCCAAAGAAAAACACAAACCTAGAAAAAAAAGTAATCAGCCCGCAAAAAATATTTGAGCCGTTTTTCAAGATAATTCATAAGGACGTTCGTTACCACGAGCTCAACCTGACCTTTTTTATCAAAAATTTTCAACCAAAAAAAAAGGAGGGGAAAGAAAACACGTACAGCAAAGCAATAAAGTTCCCTATATCAACAAAGGGAAAAAAGCGAAGTCAATTACTGGGAGCGGCAAGAGAGACTACTGCCTCAACCCTTTAATTTTAAACCATGCGAAGTCTAAGCTGCCCCACTTGGCACAGGGTGCGCGAAATATATTTAGCCATTCTAAATACATTTGAAAAAATGAAATTCGAGACCGGCTCTTTTTTGAGGAGGTCTCTGCTCTCCTGGCTTCTTGAAAAAAAAAAAACCCGGGAACTCTTTCGTTTATTTTTTTATTTATTCGCAAGGCGTTTTTCTGGCCTGGGAATTGGCACGTTCGGGGAACCAGATTGCAGCTATTGTCTGGGAGTTGTAATAGTTTGGCTTGTTTACGCCGAATCCTAAATATAACTTGAAACTTAAAGCTCCAAAAAATGAAAAACGAGAAAGTTATTGAGTCGGAATCTGGTTTGATATATAGAGGGGGAAAATAAATTAAATATATGAAAATGAAAATGTGATATATATTTCCTTTTTGTATTTAATGGTTGCGAAAACTAAAACCTAAAAGAAATGACTGATGAAAAGAATGAATGAATGAAAAGAATGGTTTCTTTACTAAATCAAGAGATGGAGGGACAATAATTGACTCAAAAAACTTAATAAAAGAGTTTTATGCTTGTATTTAAATATACTTTTGCTTGCATCCAATATATTATGCTTGTGTTCAGCATTTATTTAAAAAAATTATTTATTTTAAAATTTATTTTCAATTCAAAAATAGAAAAAGATTATTTAAGAGAAGAATAAAGTAAGATTCTAATGGAATTCTTTGCCACACGTTATTTACCCAATTTTTTTAAGTTGGAAGTTAGTATCTTTTTTCATGAGAAGACGGAAATAGGGTAAAGAACTTTTGCAACAAACACTTGTTCAAACTTTTGTACAAATAACAGTCCCATCAGTAGATAAATAAAAATTAGATAAATGCACTTTCAATGCAACATTTACACAATTACCAGATAATTTCCCGAAAATCAAATTAAAAGCAATGGCATTACTTAGGGGCCATTCAAATATTATGTAAGCACCTAAGTGGGCGAGGGTTTGTTATTTGCTGATTTTTCTTGACAAGGGGGAAGAGAGTCTATGACCGAAGCTTACGTAAGATGTTACAATCACTGCATTTTCGAAAATCTCTTGTTTCTTGCATATATAATTTCAAAATTCAACCACAAATAAATTTCACAAAAAAAAACTGAAGTAGGAAGGAAAACTGTAGTAGTTTTATTTAACTATAGGTTAAGTGTTCATGGAGAACAATGAATTTCAAAAATCTAATTGCACTACTAAAGATTTTTTACAAAAAAGAACAAAGGGGGAGAGTAATGAGAATTTAATTATAAGAGGGGGTTTGCGGTTTGCTTGTTTTTGCTAACAAGGGGGGTCAAAATGACCAAAAACTTGCTTACGTAATATTTGAACGGCCCCTTAACAAAATCTCAATATAAACCCGATTGAATTAAATCACCATTCATTGACACCAAAAAACACACATCCACGAATCCCTAAAATCATACAACCAACTAACCAAACTTCTATAACAATGAAACTCAACTATAAAAGAAAATCGCCACTAGGAGAAAATGAAAACTCTCAAATAAATAAGAAAATCGAACGAGTCGGGCAAGGCTTTCAATTAAGTTGCCCGATTCGGGAGTCATTAAAATCACATAAATCATTATTGGGGTGCTAATAGAACGAGAGAGAGAATTAATATCGCGTTACGATTTTTCATTCCAGAAACGTCCCCAGCCTGTGGCAGCTAGACGTCACAGAAAAACGCAAGCTGAGACACTCAAATCGCAATTAATATATCGGGGGATCGAGGTGCCGATGTAACACTTGCCCTTTCCATATATTATTTGATTGAGCTGTCACGGCGGAAAAAGTCAGATTGCCGGACCTGATTTGGTCCACAGAGAAATATCCTAACAGAGGGTCCACGAGGCTATTTTCAAATGCGTTACTGATGTGAGGGCGCCACACTAGAGTCTGAAACGTATGCCGGCCGCTTAAATCTCTCGCCAAATTAGAACTCAGCGCATGCGCAAAAAGGTGTTTTCGATCTCCCATAGGCAGCCGGCGAACGATTCAGACTGGATCCAGACGCTAGTGAGTTTAGTGCGATCCCAGCGCCACAATTCTCCCAACCTGTAACAAGATGTCATGATTTTCGATTTCCATTATGGCCTATGGCCGTGGACTCTCTGTTCTAGTACTCTGTGATTTGGTCCAAATATGGTTTTGAAGACAAGGCGGTGAGGTGGGATTCTGTTTGTGATCGCGTGGGGAACGAGATGTTAATATCTTGGTAAATGGCAGAGTAATATTATCGATCAATAAAATCCAGACAGTGAAATGATGCTTAACTTGGTGATGCGATGCTTAAAGAATGCCAAACACATCGGTTACTCTTCTTTTTTTCATCGTTACCATTGTATATCGAAAAAGGATATGAAACACAAAAACACTGGTTATATGGCATTTGATCAGTAAGTAATAAGGAGAATGTTTAAGTAGGTTTATTAGGAAAGTAATTAGGTATGTGGTTATTTGAAAAGTAAACTCGAACAAGTTCAATTCATTATTTATTAATTCAGTACACTTTGTAAAGCATTCCTGACAACAAATGCCTTAAATAAATAATTTCACTTATTAAGTTTTAGAGGAGCTTGGAGTCACGATATATTATCGAAATAGAATTTTCAAAACTAATATTTTTACGACGGAATTCAGTCAATAAGGCTTTTTTTTAAATGTTCCATGAGCCTTGAATAAAATAATGAAAGATTTTTTTAAAAAATCCTAAGTATTAAATAATGAATGAACTTAATTGGCTTTATCTTTAAAAAAGAATTTTCTACATTCTTTTGTATTCCAAGAAACTAAAAAATGTACTATAACAACTTTTATTTGAAAACAAATATAGTGTTGTCCTTTAAAAACAACCCACTCCAAATTGTACCCTAAAAACAACCCATTGAGATTTTTTAATTACATAATTAAAATAATTTTACCATCTCATATACCATGTCCTTCTATGCCTTTTAGAGTGTCAGGGATGTAAAAACTGGTCAAAGAACGGTTTATTTACTTATTTTTTAAACAAGCTGAGATAATGTAGATTTTTGGCAAAAAATGTGCTTCAGATTTACAGATTTTGTTAAAATGTATGTTATAAAGACTTCAGAGCATTTTTCGCGCGTTTTTATGTTATCCCATTACTATGAGAATAAAATATTAAAATTTTAGCTCAGTCCGCCAATTAGAGACCTAGGATAAAGTGATTTTTTTTTCAAATTCTTACTTAATTGACTGCCAATTTGTAATGGATAATTGGAATTAAACAAGCTAAGCACTAAAATGTTAAGGAGGATGAGCTGTTACAACAGTTTTTTGTTCGATTCAATTATCCTTTTTATTAAGCTTTTAATGGAGAAAATATTAAACAGTGGGTTGTTTTTAAAGGACAGCACTGTACTTATTTGTTCAGTGTTATAAAATGCTACCAGAAATTGAACAAAAGACCATAATAGAATTTTTTTTTGTTGTTGTTAAAATAATGTGGGGAAAAAAACTCCTTCACCAAACAATTTTTACAAGTTCTTACATTTTCAACCAAACATTCGAAATTCTACGTCACAGAGAGAAGTGAAGTGAATTAATTACCCCAAAAGAGGCAAGCTTGATTAATGGAAGAAATTACAAACTTGTATCCCTCTTCTTCAATCCCATAATCCATTGGGAAGATATGACAGCCTGAGAGAAGGAAACTTCCAAAATGGGATTTCAGATTTATTAGAATCCCAAATTCATCTTTTACCTTTTGACAAAAGATCGATTATAGAGA
This sequence comes from Tetragnatha montana, assembly GCA_963680715.1. Taxonomy (NCBI): domain Eukaryota; kingdom Metazoa; phylum Arthropoda; class Arachnida; order Araneae; family Tetragnathidae; genus Tetragnatha; species Tetragnatha montana. The sequence goes on from OY796685.1 coordinate 37,287,523, forward strand.
ATCGTTACGCATCGATTCGATTCCGCTAAAACCTTCATTTATCCCTAGAAAAGCCGTTTTCCAATTCTTTACAATCCTCTTTGTTCCGAATAGGAGTTATAATAATGTAACATATATTTTTGAGCAGAGTAGGTACTCTTTGCCATCTTTGTGTAAATGATAATCACTCGTTTTGAGGCATCGGCATTTCTAGCTTTTCCATCGATTTTTGCGTCGAGTCATTTATCGTCATCGAATGAAAGTTGTAGCGGTTCGGCAAAAAGGGATTCTTATTATGTCATGTATGCAAGTGACTGTTAAAATATGATATTAATACGTATTTATATTTAACGCCTTGATTCATTGATATGAGAAAAATAGCTGACGTAATCTGCATCGTTTTGACTAAAAATAGAAACTGAATGAATAATGAATTTTTTTTAGTCCTTGAAACAAATAAATTTTTAAAATAACTGTAAGAATTACTAACATTAACTGATAACTTTTTAGGCGTTAATCTTATTAGGCTTCTGTAACGCTCTTGTTTATCAGGCATACCTTAACTTTCAATAATAATAATAATAATAATAATAATAATAATAATAATAATAATAATAATAATAATAATAATAATAATAATAATATCAGTAACAATAATAATGTAAAAGTAAAGAACACAGGTTTTTTTTTCTATAAAAAAGATGCCTTTGATAACTAGTCGTGAAATTAAAAATGTTTCAACCCTTCAAAGTAAAGAAATAAAACAGTAGGATGAATTCGTCTAGCAAGAATAATTCTTGGAAATTAAAGTACCTACTCCCACAATCTGTGAGGCCAATAAAATTAAGAGTGTGAGTGTTTCCGAACTGAAAAATGATCTGTGTGCTTAAAAGAAATATTTCTTTCACTTAATTTAATTTCAATGGAATTTATTGCATGAAAGCAGGTACAGGGAGATTATTTCAAAGGTGGGTCGATTCTTTTTCAATGTGCATGGAAGAAAAAATTTGGGTAAAAAAAAATGTTGTTTGGTAAAAATAAAAATATTTCAAATTAAAAAAATTAACACTATTGGACTAATCGATTTACACTCGAAAGGTTATCTTTTCTGATTAGAATTCACACCAAATTTTCTAAAAGTACAGATTTGTGCTATCACTGGTAATTAAACCTAGTATCATTGACTATTTAAACCAGTTTGTAAGACCTAGGTTTACTCTCAGTCAGCTCCAAATAAATTGCTATTGAAAATAAATACTTTTTGTTACACAAAATTACAAAATTAATTAAACTGGTAATTAAAAACAGTTCTAATTATTTAGATTTTAGTTGAATCAATCTAATTAACTCAGAAAAAGTTAAAGTTAAAATTATGGCAACTTTCATGGAGCAGATACATTTTAAATTTTTAAATAAAATTATCATTTTGTAATTCATACATACTGCAAAATTTACCGTTTGGATTGCTTCCTCACAAAACCCAGCTCACTGATATTAACTCGGAACAGTTTGATACCAAAAGTGTGTTATACGGATCAGTAATTAAAAAGTTTTTCTCTGGAAACCGTTCCCCCAAATTTTTTTTATGATAGAAAGATATTTAAAATTTAACAGAGAGTAAAATTGAAAACTAGCGAATAGGTTAAAACCCTCATAACTCCTCAAAAGCTCACAGAGGAGATTTAAACTTTCACCCTCATTCCACCCTTTCAGAAGAGAAAAGGCCATCAATTACAAACACCATTCACCGAGAACTGCCTTTAAAATTCCCAATCCAAGTCCCCCATTAATCCGCACAGAGTCCCCTCTCCCCATCTCAACACAAGAAAGTGGCGAGAAGGAGACGGCAGCATCCCTCTTTGCAGACGACAACATTTCAGAGAACGAAAAATAAGGACGGGGCGAAATTCAATGAAGAATTCGGAAGCTCGGAGGGGGAATTTTATGAGGCATAAAGCAACACTGGGCTGATCGCCAGAAAATCTGTCATTATCTCCGTCGTCCACAGAGAGAGAGGAAAGGGTTTTTGTTTCGTGTTCGTTTTTGCAGCAGGAACAAAAATTCCGCTTTTGTGGAGGCCCCGATAACGCAGACCCTGTCTGGCAGTAGTTGGAAATCAATCACGATTGGGAGGAAATTTTTTTTTTATCCTGATGATGGTCTTTGCGTCATGCCCGGGGAACCCCTCTCTCTCTCTCTCTCTGGTTTGTGTTGTAATTGTTTAGGATCATGACTAAGCTCGTTACGTCAGCGCTGAAGTCTAATTGCATAAATGAACGGGGAGCATACGGTTCCGTAATGATGTATGTGCGGATTCTATGGATAGAATTTACGTTGTCATGAGATGAATGAAAGAGAGAAGGGGATGCAAATGAGCTACATAAACTCGTGGTAATAGTGGAATGAAGTGTCTGTAAAAGAACAATATAAACTACAAATACTTCAATTGTTATGCTTGTTATTAACTAATGAAAAAATGTAACGTAAATAAAATAAAAAAGAATACACTTAATTTTTTTTTCTTTATCCGTAATACCTTTAATAAAACACTGGTGAGACCTATTGTTCTTTGTGGCAGCGAGTGCTGAACTATTAACAAAGATGAAGAGGAGAAATTAATGAGCTTTGAGCGTAGGATCCTAAGAAAAATTTTAGGAGCAGTAAGAGAAAATGGTATATGGAGTACTAGCTGAACAGCAACCCGATGCGTTGCGCCGAGTAAAGTTTTAATTCTACAGTTTTCACGATGCATACTTTAATATTATATTTTTAATATAAAATACCTTTCGACGTACTGGCCTACTGGTTAAAGTATCTGACTGCGAAGCCGTACGTCTGGGGTTTGAATCCCCGTTTGGCATGGATGTCAGTTTCTGTCTTTGTGTGATGAGTGAAAGTGGCCGTTCCCCAGTAAAAAGGGGTTGTGCGAGCGATTGGTATGTGTGGCACGGGTAGCAGTAACTCACCTTCGTGGCTCCGGTCCACAGGTGCCCGCTGGGTAACGCTGAGTAGGTAGTGCTTAGGGCAATTCAGTGGTCAAGGATGATAATTCCAGTACCCGCCCATTGGATTAAAAAAAATATATTTTTAGAGAAGAAAAATATATGAAAAAGAAAAATTAAATAATTTTCTTACATAACATTCTATCTTTCCAACATTTTTAAATATATGTTTTAACTCAGTTTTATCTGCTGCAACCCCTTGGCCGTTGGTTATACAGCGTTTCCCCCATGGAGGTAGGCTACGTTGTTCCCCAGGGGTATGCACCCTTTCACACCATTACTTCTAAGGGCACAGCCCCCCGGAACCCCTACGGGGTATTGTGTTTGCATACAGTGTATATCGCATTATCACTAATTTTTTTGCCATTGCTCCATTCAAAATGCATTACCCATTTTATTATTTTATCATTCTAATTATCGTAGCTGTATGTTCTATATCAAACCTTTAAAACGTATGAGAATACCAACTTATGAAAAACTTTTAAATCCCGTGGTTACTTTGAAACTAATGGCTCTAGTGATATTAAAGTCAAAAATTCAAAACATTTATTACTCCAGTTTAGTTTAATACCTAGTTAATATTTGATTTTTAAAAAACTTTTTTTTTAATTTTTGTTGGCAATCATAAACTGAAAGGATTTCCCGTTGTTTTTAAAATCATTGAAAACGGTCTAGTGTTATGGAATCAGAAGCACAAAGATGCTAATATCTTAGAAAATAATTGGAATTTTAGAATTTAAATGGTCAATACGGGGTTCCCGAATTTTTTTCCCGTCTTTTGGTACCTCGGGCACCCTCCTGGGTTCATTAGTATCGAAAGAGTTTTATTTTTTATATTATCGATTGAATTAAGATAAAACCAAAAAACAGGAGGAAGAAAACGCAGCAACTGAACCTCAGCACTGTCTGAATTATGTGAAAAGAACAGAAAAACGCAAATATCTCGAAAAGTATTTCGAATTTCGGAATGAAAATGGGCAACTCGGCGTCCCTGGGTCATTTGCCGTCTTTTGGTACCTCGGGCGCCCTTCTGCGTTCAGTGGTTTCGGAGGAGATAGAAGGACATACAAACGGACATACGTTTGTTTACTCTCGGATTTTAATAGTATAGATAAGATACAACCACGAACTACAACTGAAGGAACTCAACATCGTGAAATTCATCAAGGCCTCCCAAATAAGGTGGCTGGGACATATTTTTCGGTATAGTAATGACAACCCTGTAAGGAAGGTAACTTTCCAGACCCCAGAAGGAGAGGCAGACCAAAAATGAGATGGATGGATAGAGTGGAGAAGTGGCTGCGAGACTTGGGAGTGAACCGATGGAGGAACATGGCGTCGAGTAGACCAGGATGGAAAAAGCTGACGGAGACAGCCTTGGCCGGGAACCGGCTGTAGAGCTTATGATGATGAATACCTTCATTTTCAATATTTCTTTCGTCCCAACTACTTTGAATTAAATTCACAATGGTTCATAAAAAACTTCAATGAGTATGGAAGATATTCAACGAGCTGTATAAACGCATCATATTAGTGCACTGGATACCGAAAAAAACCCTTTAAGTTCCAATTAGAAATGCGTTTAGTTCATAATTTTTATAATTATCTCGATAAAGCTCCGTGACGGCGAATTGAGACTGTAAATCAGCAAAGAGAAATATTTCTCAAAATACTTTAATTAATTCTAAAACTAAACAGTATCAACGGTAAGGGGAAATAAATGCCGAAATTGTTTTGTAAACAAATTATAAGCATTAAAATGTTTGTATATCTACAAAGAATGACAAAATAACTAGAAATTATTTTAGTTTTCTGCAAGTAACGCAAAATGGCAGTGCGTAGGTGATGGTAGTTAAACCTCTACTTAGTTACACTACCTGGGAAACACAAGGTAATCGGTAAATGAAACATATTAAAATACCTGAGAATTATGTAGAATTATTTAAGCAAAACAAATTATAGGGTATTTTTCAATTAGTATGACCCAATTCATAATTTGGAAGTATAACAAGCACTTACCTCAAACTTAATAATACCAATTATAGGAAGAACAAATACATTAACATTCAAGGCATTGGCATAATAACAAACCTGCATTTTTCAGGTACCCAAGTTAAAGAAAACATTGATGAAAGCAGTTTAAACTCTATAACCACTTTAAGAATTTCTCTCAGAACATCCGAACCCTCGAAAACTCGTCAACGGCCGATTAACATCCCCAAATTCAAGAGACCAAACTCGGGAGTCAGCCAAACTACAGCCAGTCCTACATACTACTTCAAATAAAACCGTCAAGCAATTTTTGCGGAAAGTACATCATTACCCGATTGAACTAAATATATATAGACCAAAAGATCGATAGACGCATACAACATGCACTTGGAGAGGATACTTCTTTTTTGCAGCTGGCTAAACTTCAGCCCAGATAGACGACATCATCAGCAAAAACCAAATCGGGATTTAATAATTTAATAGGAATGCTTGCAAACCGAATACCTCACATTTTAATATGGATTTTTCAACTCACTCGTCTTAAGCGAAAATAATTGCTCTTATTGTGGGGTGGAGGGGGTCGGAACTCTCCCCCGATGGTATGTAGCCAGCCGACTTCAAAAGTTCTGGATTCGGGGGCACCAGAGGGAGTACTTGATTCACGACCATGCGAAAGTTTTTAATTAAAGTAATTCCTTCACTCTAATGGCCGTGGCGTTTTATGGAGATTTCGTGCTTTACCCGGAATTGATTACTTCGGGCCTAACAGCGAAGCAGTAAACCTCCGAGGTTGGGTCGTAAACGAAGAAACCTTAAAATTTGTTGCCGGGCTTTTTTTACTCTGTTTAGGTATAGTCTTTTTCTGAACAAAAAATGGACTAAAATTATCGATTACGGTTGAAAAGAAATTTATATTCCTTATTGGATTCACAAAATAACAGGACCATCTACAATTTATGTGAAAAAAATTGAAATATATCTTAATGCATCAGTTCGGAATCCCAAAAAGTATAGCTGATTCTGGATTTTTCAACAAAATGAACTGACATATTAAAATAATTGTACTATTTAAATTTTGTTCTTTATAAATTTCCTCAACATCAAACAAAGGGAGGAAATTATATAAATGAAGCAAGTATAATAAGTAAATTTATTTATAGTAGACTGAATTTCACAATTAACTTAAGTTAACTTTTTTATTAAAGTTTTTACTTAAGTAAAAGACAATATATTCCCTGATTTTTCCCTATAGTACTTAGCGAGTATATTATTTATAATGTGGTAGAATCTTAAGTACTACAGAAATTAAGGCTCTTTTATTTTACATAATTTCTCACACAAAATGTGATTTCTCCAAAGTAAAAATACTTTCCTAAAAAGGATAAAATCCTACTAACATTACAATGATAAAAAAATAGATAAAATACAGTTATTGCTCAAAGAAAGCAGCTATAAGTGTAGCCAACTACGAATAATCCAGTTCAACTAAAGAAAATTAATTCGCAAGATATCATAATTATAAATCAAAGTTTAGTCATTTTATATGCAAAAACCATATAATTATCTTTGGGAGAAAATCAAAAAATGATTATATAAACCGGATTGAATTACCATTAGTTAACAACCATATGCGCCTATAACCAGACAGGAAAGGATCAGCTTTACAGAAGGAACTACTAAAAGCCAGCTGTTCACGATAGAGGATTATGATAGTCTGGTCAAGCCCGGATATAAAATATAGATCACCGTACTAAGAAAGATGTGCATGAACATCTGCCACATATCTGAAGATTAAGAACTTGATTCAAAAGATAAAGGAAATATATTGGGATAGTTATTAATTCAAACTCGATTTAAAAACGAGACTGAATAAGTGTTTAGGGCAGATGAAATGCAATTATTTTCGAAGCATAGAGTGGGATGGGTGTAGAAAAAAAATTCTACCGGAGAGGAAAAAGTAGTTTATAACCATCTGCCACTCTAATGGAATTAGGCCACAAATAGTATTTATAATGAAGTAGTAATAATATAATGATTGGGTTTGGGTATTAATTCACGTGATTAATCCACGCATGTTATGCTGGATGAAGAATTTTTTTTGGGATCCAGGGTGAAAAAGTCCAGGCCCGCATGCCGAAGATTATTGCCTCGCAAACCCTCATTTACCTGAGGATCCATCCAGAGAACCGATCAATAAGAATTTAATGACCAGAAGCACACAAAGCGACTTCCTAGCCGGGAGAAAACAAAGCGCATTTAAAAGGAAGCTATAATTATGCATACGACAAACAAGCCCAAACAATGACGGAAAAAGAAAGCCATTCAAGCGTGCTTTCTTTCGCCATCTATTTGAAGTGATGCATCGGGCCGAGGTCCGCAGCAGCACAATAAACAAGATCCCCGCGGCCGATAATAAAAAAAGCTTTATCCGAGATCACGTTTCTGGCGGCCATAATTGATATATTTACCGGCAAGATGGCGTGAAGGAGATGCTTCGAAGTGGAGGAGATGGGCCCTCAGGAGATGAGACGGCAGTAGTGTTGAAGGCAGGGGGTGGATCGTATCGCGACAAATTGAAAGATTGGGATCGCTGAACGTGGGCTGTGTGCTAATGTGGACAGCGTGCGTCCCGAAGATGTCTGTCCTATGAGTGCTGTTTCACTTTAATATTTATGGAAACCAGATATACACAATAATAATTGAGCTTTAAAAATATAAAGATCTGAATCTTTTATAAAAGTAAGATAGATATAAAGATCTAAAGAGCATTTTCAATCACATGACTCGGACCTAACAACGGCCTTAGCAACAGAAATGTTACAGTTTTTTGCCCTACAGAGGTTAACAGTTACAGAAAATGACTAGCCGTGGAATTCTTCTATTGGAGCATTTGCAATCACGTGATCCCATACCTAAAAACCGCCTTAGCAACAGATAAGCAACAGCCTTAGAAACAGTTAAAAGCCCTACAGAAGGTACACAGTTAAAAGAAAATAACCGGTTGTGACGTCACCTGAAAACACTCTATATAAAAAATGGATGAAGACATGGGAAGTTTTGTAAACTAGTCATCTAAGCTCGGACTTTTAGTCCTGGTACTAAAGATATAGGTGTCCTTTACTCCTGATTCCTGAATAGCAAATATGACAGCTGTTTTGAATATCATAGTAATAACTTCAGACTAACCTATTATTTTACTACCTAATTTAACTTATTAATTACAGGAAAGATTACCAATAAATTAGTTCACATAAAATACATAATTTTTCTCACAACTGCAACAAAGAATACGTTTAGCAAAGAATTACTTTACATAGAAAGTTTGTTTATACTACATTTAAAAGAAGGGAAGTTTAAATTTAAAAAATACATGGAATGTAACCTTTGATTCATAAATTTTCTTACTGCCCCCCCCCATGCTTTGCTTGACGACCAACACAATCGAGATTTTATTCAATTAATATAGTACATCTTTCTAAATAAACTAGAAACCATTAAGAATAGAAAGTTACGAGTAATAAAATAAATTAGAAAACCTTTAACCTGAAAATTCTTTTGTAATGCATGTTTAGCTCCTTTATTTACAGTAGAACAATTAAATATAAATAGTAAGCACCACTATAAATCCATAAAATCGGTATACACTTAAGAAAATATTTCTTTATTGCAAAATAGAAAACTTTTAGTTTCAATAAAATCTAATTTTAAATTTATCTTCTCAAATCGTAAAGTTTTCAGAAGGGGTACATTTATTTCCCACTTATATCTTCTCACATTGACCCTTTTCTTAGGAAGATAAATCTACACAACAACCATCCTTAAAATCGGCAACCACGCCAGACAATTAACAACTCCTCCCCTCTCATAACCCCACCACTAAAAAAAAACCTCAAAAATAAAGAAAGAAAAACCCTAGAGCATCAATCCCCATTCCATCCACCCCGAACGGCCCCACCTCAACCCCCAATTAGGAAAAAACTAATTGGCAGCAAGACCAAACCTCCAGAAACGGAATCCGGATGAATAGAGCCCTCCGAAAAAGATGGCTGCCTTCCTTCTTCAACCCCTTCATTACCAAACGCTCTCTTCTATCTATATACCATTCATTCTTCTACTACTATAAGCAGCATTCAAAAGAAGAGAACGCATGCGTCCACAGTAGCTCCCATCAGAAGGTGTACATAATAACCGGGAGCCGGCGCAATCACGGAGGGGCATTCATTGATAAAAAAAAAGGTGGCGGTTACAGTGAAAAGGCACGTTCGGTCACTCGGAACCGTAAATATTCGGCCAGCCTATTATAACGACCGACGTGTTTTTCTCGGGATTTTTCTTTGTCGCCGTTTTTTCGTTTTCGTTAAAAACGGGAGCCAAAAACAACGGGGTTCCTATGCAAAAACCTTGCGTGCGATAGAGACGTTAGTTTTTTTTTCAGAGGGGGTTGTACAAAAACGGTAGCAGATACCAATCGAGATAACTTACATGGAAAGGGTTGAGATCGTTCTCATTGATGTAAGTCTATGGAAATAAAAACAGGGATTGTACGGACGACTGTAATCAGATACCCGGTAGAAATGACTGTGCACTTTTGTTAATATTGGTACATTCCATTCAGACGAGGTTTTTGTAATACACACAAATTGCTTCTTGAGCATTATTTAACGAAACACGGCAGAAATAATGAAGTGAATGATAAGAAGGATGATTTTTTATCGTGAAAGTGCTATTCTTGTCGTGCTAAATTAAGAACAGCTTATTTTACTACATGACTAAAAACGACATTATTATTTATAGCATCAGCAAATATAGGAAACTCCACAAAACAGCCAATCATGAAATTTTCGAAATATTTACCCTGTTTTTGATGTTAATAAACATATACTTGCTATAATGAACAGGTTTTGACTTTTTCCATTGTTTCATACAAAAAATCAATTCAATTAGGAAAAATATAATGCATTAAAAAAGGCACCAGAACCCAATTAGGATTGCATAAAATGACTGATAATTTTTATTGATTGAGGTCAAAAGCGATAAAAATTACGCAATTTCATCTTTTTAAGTTGTTACACCCCAAAAATGTTTCGAAATTACAAAAGAGAAATGAGGGATTCAAAAAGCTTTAGTGTATTATGTTTCACTCTCATATTTTTCTTTAAGAATGTATAATTTGCAAAATACAAACAAGGGAATCGTGCTAAATACTTCAACTAGGACTACATAGCTTTGATTTTAAAGCAAACACTCGAGTTCGAAACACTCGAGTCACTGTTTAAAACTTTCTAGTAACAAATTGCTTATTGTTATCAATTAGATATTGTTATCATTCTACTCTTGGACAAGAGTGATCACATTAAGCGGAGTCGACTGAATTTTTCTTCCACATTCCAGAATGGAGTAAGATTACTTCAATAGGCGATGTGGTTCAATTTTCGGCAATTTTCAGGCGTTGCAATAGGCGATGGCAATTTTCAGCACCATCTATTGACGAAGTTCACACAAAATCATCATAAAGAACCCTCTATGCCTCTTTCTCCAACCCCAACTACAGAATGAGACTGGATATTCCTCCACGCCAATCCCTGAACCATCCACCCCTTTTAAACTCAAACCCAGCTCCATCATCCAAAGACTCTCTGTGTGCAACTCCCTGGCATCTTCTAATTGTCACCAACTTCCCAGAAAGTTCTCCCTCTCTCATTGGGTGGTCTTCCTTCGCTAACAAGATTCGGTCCAATTAGAACCGAGAGAGTTAGTTGCATGACGAACGAACAGCTCGAGACACACACACACTCTCAGTCCGATCCCTTTATAAATAAATACGTGCGGAGGGAATAGGAGATAAGTAGATTAGGACCAAACAGGCCGCTGTTGCGGAGGCTGAGTTTTTTGAAGGGGGTGCTACCGAGATTTTGCGGTGGAGAGCGCAAAAAAAAATTCAAAAACGGTTTTGGAGAAGAAGGATTAGCTCAACAGGTGGAATGATTCAATTATGAGAATTACCGGGAGGGAGAAGAATCAAGTGAATGGACGGATCTCTTGTTTTTTAGCTTTAGTAGTAAGGAAATGTGTCAGTAGAGTAAGTACAAGTAGGTTTAGAACAGTACAGTAAAGGCGTTGTAGAGTAGAATTCTTAAGGTATTATTGCCGACTATTTCTGTTAGACTTAATATTTTCAAGGAACTTCACATAAGCTTTAAATTTTGATTTATAATAAAAATAAATTATCTTCAGTTGAGATCTTATCAAAGACTAATTACACAGAAATTTGAACGGAAGTTTTCATGAACAAAAGAAATTTCTTATAATTGATTCGAACGGTACATACACAGTGATATTAATCAAAATTCTATAGTAGCTATACAACCACAATATTCAATACTTTATAAGTACCCAATACACCAATTCAAAATTAAGTTTGAAAGATCTAGAAACCCTATTTTTTGAATCAATAAGAGGCTATGTCCTTAAATTTAGAATCTACTTAATGAGACTAAGATTTAATGTACGAAGTTTTATTAATATAAATATTTATAAAAAAATATCAATAAGAAGTCAGAAAAGCTTTCCATCCATAAAACCTCGACTACGTATATCCTGACACCTGTTTACAACAAAAAAAAATATTTTCAAGGTAACTACAGGAATACTTTATTCCACAATCACGATATTTCATTCGACCTGAATTTCGTTATTTACGAACTAAAGAAAACCTAGATGGAAAAATATGCAAATGCAATGAATGACTAATCTCCCTCACACACACACAGACGGCGTAAATCTCAGGAAAGCCTCGCTGCGCAGCAGCAAAACCTTCTTCAACTTCCGTCAACAAAATCCGAACAATCGCAAATCAAAGCGAACGCTCAAAAGGGCGCGAAAAAGACAAACAGCGGAATCATTTACGTCCGCGAAAAGCACGATAAATAAAATCCCAGACTATTATTAAATTCCTATTTCCGCGGTACTACCTACGCCCTCGGCAAAAACAACAAAACCTCCTCTCCTCATCCATATGGATGTGCCTCGCCGAGAAAACAACTTCCCTGTAAAACCCTCTTTCCCGCCTGGCACAGTTTCGCGGAATGGGGAAAAAAAAGAAGGCGGTCCTTTCCCCCCACAATCGGGCCATCTATCACAAAATAACGCCGTTCCAAGTCCACCAATTGGGCCTCCACCTGTCCAATGGTCTGCGTGCCCGCCGTGCATGCATAATCGCGACAAGACAATGCCACATAAGAATACAATAATCACATCGCGGCTCTCGGTGTGGTTTTTGCACTTGGAACCTGTGGCTGTCGGTTATTTATTAATCCAATAAACATGGCCGGATTGTCCGAGAAGCGGCACGAACCGCCAAGGTAGCGGTTTTTTTAGTGCCGCGGAAAGGGTTAAACGGGCTTCTCGCTGTTGTGATCACGCGGGGAGGGATATTAGAATGTGTAATGGGAGGGTGGGAAGATTCGTGTTCTTTTCGCGAGTGCGCCGCGACTATCTTCTTGTGAGTGGAGGTTGTCAATCACCACCGAGATGGCTTCCTTGTTACGGAAGTGCAAAAATAGCGCTGTCACGTTTTAAGGTGCTTCGGGAGGGAAAAAGACGCCGTGAAAGGATGACACGGGAGTTTTGTTTATAAACAGCGGGACAGGAAGCGCGAATATGCTAAACAGAGACGACAGAGAAGATTTTAAGTGTTGCTACTACTCTTTATGTAGTAAAACCCATGCTTTTTTTTAAAAAAACTGAATATGTCCATGGCCATCTAGACACATAAGGCTAGAGAAGCTTGAAATTTTGAGTGAAGTTCGGATTACTATTTCGCGTCATCATCGATTTTTGGACACAGCGCAACTTAAGTCTGAAATCTTGCGCGCTCGGTTCAGACTGAAGTTGCCCTGTTGTCCAAAAAGCGATGATGACGCGAAATAGTAGGCAGATATGTAGGCCTAGATGGTCATGATATGTCCCCCGTGTATAAATCAATTATATTTTTGGTAGCATGCCTAATAATAACTAGTACTGAAATTTCCATTACATGCACATATTTTCAGAAATCTAATATTCCAGAATACTCTCAAACACTACAAGTTTCAAGTGATTTCGAATCGATTAAAACCATTTTTATTTCACATATTTCGGTTTATTTACATGTTTTTACATATTTTGCTACATATTCATTATTCATCTAGTTTCAAGGTTTTCATTAATAATCACAAGTTTTCCCAGTTTTTAAAATAAAGTATAAATTATGAAGTAACTCAATTGATGTAATTAAATCGACTCAATTGAAGTAACTCAATCATATTGAGACTCAATAAAAAAAACATTAAATTTTATAAATATAAAGTGTTAAAATCCCTAGACCTATTTTACCCCACTAGATCCATTTTCCCCAACAGTTTTGTTTAAAAGGTAATATTGACACTTTTACATTCCCTTCTCTCCCCTTATATACTTCTTTTAATGCATTTACCAAATAGTCTAGTATTACCTATAGTAACTTGAAAAACATCCTCTATTTTTTCTTTTTAAAACAATGAAATTTCTTAAGTTTCTCATCATTTTGTTCAGAGTGGCGAAATAAAACTTTTCTTAAACCCAGTAATGCAAGTAAGTATAGTAATACATCAATCTTATCAATAAGGTCAAATACGTTTATCTCAATTCAAATTGAAAGAAGTCAGCAAAATTCAAGTGAGAAAGGGTTTGTTTTGAAATTAAAAACTCCGTTCTGCAACGATTAGATTATAAAGAATCATGCTTATCAAGAATTATAATTAGATATCTGAACCGTCGAAATTAATTATGCATCATTTTAGATACATGAATCATCATTTGACCTTCGATAATTGACACAATTTTTTTGTTAGAAATGCTGTTAGGTTACATTCGAATTCAATACTACGCATTTTATAACAAGCATTGATCCTTCGGTAGCACCACAATGGCTTAGAAATCTTAATATGATGGAATAGGAGTCTAAAGTTAAACAAAATTAGTTTATTCTTCATTTTTTATGCATTTAAAGTATTTTTAAGTACATGTATAAGGTGATAAATAAATAATATTTCTTAATTTAAAAACTTCTGTAATTTTCTGAATAAACAATATTGAAAGATCTGGTGGTTTTAATGTAAGATCAATGAAGGTTATATAGTAAGGGAAGTAAGTAAACCCACTGTGAAAATCAGAAGTAAAGTAGATATTTTAAAAAAGAGTATCACATCGGAATCAAAGGATGACATTTCTTCAAACATGACGAAATGTCTTAATTCCATTATTATAAGGAGTGTAAGTGGTAACCATTACCATCATTGACCCTATCCAAACATTCTTTACTAAAATTTCACTTCGAATATAAAAAAGTGAAATATCGAGTTCCAATATGAAAAATTCAAGCAATCCGAGTCTTTATAAACCATTACTTAATATCGAAATAATAACTTAAGGGGTACGTATACACAAGAAATCACGAAAATCGAACAAATATCCAAGTACTTTTTATTGATTAAAAGTATTGTGCAATTCCTTAGCTTTAAAGTGGATACCAAGATCAAGAAAATGCTTGCAAATTTTTTTATATTATGAAGGTTTAAATATTGTGCTAATTATAAAAAACATGCTAACATCTTTAGAATCAATTTCTGAAAAATCCCGTTTTTCTCACATAGTGTGTCATTCAAACAATGATTTCTCTTAGGGAAATTAGTATTTTTAATTATTTTTTTACCAATAAAATCTGTATAATATAGCGTATTTTTTACTGTTTTATTTTTTGCATTTAATATATAAGTACATTTTCAATGTATTTTAAAATACAAATTTCATGAAAAAACCATGAAATTTCATGCTTTTAAGATTTGAAAAAATGTAGAAAAAAACTATTGGGTTGGGTCTATATAAACCCCCAAAACATGTATAATATTGTAAATTCAATTTCCAATAGAAACTGTCATTTTCTAATTACTTGAATATTAGTTATCACTGTTCAAAAATCATGCTAATTATCTCATTAGAACTTAATTAGCTAATTACTAACTCGTTAAATCTGAATTTTTTTAGTGAAATGATTTCATTTATATACCTTACATATTTGGTGGAAAAACTTTGATTTTTAAAGTCAACATTAAAAAACATTTTCTCAAGTGCATACGTACCCTCAACATTAAATCATTACCATCATACATTCAGTACCTCAAGACAAGAGAGAAATCCTGCCTCCACAAAAACACCACTAACCCACTCGAGACCATAATAAAAACACGCGTCACATCTCATTTCGACACGCATAAATAACAAAAAAAAGACGACAAAGAAGAAACGACACCACACTTTCTCGCGACATACACCTACACGACTCTCATCGCACTTCAAAGGAGAGAACCAAAAGCGAATATAGATGAAACCCGCAAGACGCTACAACCATCACAAAACATCAAACATCGAGGAGAACAAAAGCGGTAACGACAATCACCGCACAATGCCATCTTCCTCACCGGTGTTGACTTCCCGATTCGATTAACTGCAGGAGCGAATCGCTGGGCTTTTAATTACCTGTCTGTCGGCAATTACTCAAAAGCTGCTGCTGCTTGGCCGTTTAATGAATTTGGGGAAGATTAGATGCCGAAATGGGCTACCCTCTCTCTTGCGGTTTATTTATCGCACTCGACTCGGTGGTGTCGAATAGTAGCGATACCTTGAAGTGTATCAAAGATGATGATGATGCTTAATGCGGTTACTTATGTTCCGAGTATTTGGGTATCTGATACTTATGTATTGAGTATTACGGTAGAATGACGGTAGTACTTGATACCTTTTAATACCTACATGTGTAAACGTAACGTGTTTAGTAATTTTATGCATTACTAAATTATATGTTTCCTGTCCTGTTAATTGAATTAATGAGGTATTCAGTTTCAGAGCAGGTACCCTTGTTATCTTTGTATTGTGAAATACGGTTATTTAAATTGAATACATCCAAAACTTTCTCGAGATAAGCAGGTTATCTCCAAAAATAAAACTAATCACTTTCTTAAAGCATAACCGAACAAATAATGTATTAGTCAGTATCTTTGTCTATTGAAAGAAAGAAAGAAAAGAAAAAAATATTTAGAGAATAATAGCCAAAAAGAAAAGCCTTTATGTAAGAAGTACAACAAAAAGTGCTCCTGCTTGTGTTTAAAATATTTTTCTCAAGAAAAAGTACATGGTGCCTTAAAAAAAAATTAGACTTATCCAGATTTTGGTCAAAAACTCTTCGACATTGGTATTGAAGTGAACATTATCGAAGTACTTAACTTCAGGGGAAAATATTTTTTCGAGGTATAAAGGTTTTCGAAGTACCAAAGATCGAGATTACGAAGGGTATATTCTGTATCCCCACCACAGTTCTATCGAAAAAGAAACC
Organism: Tetragnatha montana; assembly: GCA_963680715.1. Classification (NCBI taxonomy): domain Eukaryota; kingdom Metazoa; phylum Arthropoda; class Arachnida; order Araneae; family Tetragnathidae; genus Tetragnatha; species Tetragnatha montana. The sequence continues at coordinate 37,303,903 of OY796685.1, forward strand.
AAAACAAATTGCCTCTTCATTATTATACAAAGAAAGAACAAAACCCTAAAACCCAACCAACCAACATCAGCGCCGTCATCCAGTATATCAACCAAACCAAAAACCATCGTCAAGTGCTCAAAATACGACGGTAGCAGACGATATAAACCACCGAACACGAGACACCCCCTCAAACCAGCCCCTCCGGACGTGACCACTTTGTCAAATCCTCCCTCTGACCACCGTCCACTCGTCTAATCCCATTCTGTGGTCAAGGAGGGAGATCCCGCCGTCGCGTGGGAGCGTGAAATCTAGTGCCGGGATTAGGACACGCGATGGCTCGGAATGACCGGAAAGACAAACAAGCCGCTGCAGCTAAATGGCCGATAAACGGGGATATGGGAGGGAAGGGGTTTGGCTGGGAGGGTTCCATTGGAACGACTTCATTAGGGATGGAACACGGAGGGGCTAATAAAAAGGGGAGAGCTTTTTTTTTGTTTGATGATGATGATGATGATGATTTCGGTATAAAGGGTTTCGTTGGGTATCGTTTTAAATTAGAAGGAACATGGTCACAGTTCAGTTTTTTAAAGTTGCGCTAAAACCCATTTCCATTTTAAAACCATCAATTTCGAAAACTTTTGGCTATGAACGGGACTTTGTGTCAGGATGTTGGGCCAACTACAACTTTTATTAGTCAAACAATTACAACTGCATTAACAAAAAGTTTGTTAATGCAGTACAGTAAACATTACAGAAGGATTTGATTATTATCTAATCGTTTTGAAAGAATTTTTAAATTAAAGTTGTAATAACACGGTTAATGGCACAAAAATCTGTTTGATTGTGTACTACCTTATACAATTTCCCAGAAATGAAAGATATTTTTTTTTACTTTCGTTTGCATTAAGACCATGAGTCTCAAAGGACACAATCTGAGCTATTCTGCAGTTCAAAAACTTATGGGCGCGTGCAACAATTTAAAAAAAAAACCTCAGGGTGTTTAGCTTAAAGTAACATGATGAATTACTCTTTATCTCCATCACTTCTTATTTTCTTTTATAATTAAATATTAAAAACAGAACAGAATAATCCCTTAAATGGAAGTTCCAATTTTAGAACTAGTTACCAGTTCGTAAACATATTTTTTTTACATTCCTAAATATCTGATAGTAATATTCGAATTGGTACTAAACATTAATTTCAGCTCGTGTTCTCAACGTTAGTTTCGTTTTTTTATTGTGTCTTAAAATTCATTTTATCAAAGGTATTAAAAATATAAAAAAATATATATATTTTATCAAAAACTTTAAATTTCAAAAATGCAATCAAAACAGAAAGAGACGACATTGAAAAGTTAATATACAATCATCATATAGTCCAACTCCCAATAAATAATACGCTTAGGAATCAAAATACCTCACACAGGATTAATTTAAGCGAATAAGGCTATAGACAGCCAGTTACATTGAAGTGCAAATGCAGAAAATTACCATAGCTATAGAACGCCCGCCTACGATAAAATATAATTTTTAATTTCAAGCACAAAAACTGTCTAGACACCGACACAACATAATTTAAGTTTCAAATATATTTATACTCTCGGAAACAACACTGTGTTTTCTTTTTTTAAAAAATGAAAGCTGTATATTCATTAATCCTTTCGAATTCGCCTCCGAAAACCATTTATACCAGAAACTGTTAATATTAAAAAACAGAAATCAAATTTTATTAATCTAATTCCCCGCTCTCCTCCGAAAAAGAAAATTCCCTCCACGATAAAACGAATAAGGTTTTAAGATCAAAGATGGTTGATTAAGAAGAAATTTTTAATTTTCATTGAATGGAGACCTTTATAAATCGTTTGCTTTTTCATCGCTTCATTTTTATTAGGGAAAAAAACTTTGTATCATTAACTGCGCTCATTCCTTTCGTTCTTTTTTACGTTAAAGAAAGAAAAGTCTACTTTCTACGGTAGTTCGAAAAAATTCCTTCTATAAAAAAATTAATCGCATTTAAGTAGCTCCAAGACCCCAAGGGTCCTTCTTAGTTAACAAAACGAACTCAAATGCTCTTTGGTGAATTAACTGATTAGAACAGGAGGCTCCGAAGAGTACACACAGACAATTTTTTTATAGTTCTAAAGAATTGAGCTTCTCTAAATATGTTTCGAGACATTATGTTTTTCTTTACGATAAAATTAGAGGGATAAAAAAATAGTATTTAATTTTTGAAGTTTTTTTTAGACTGAGCTTTTCTTGGGCTTTGCATTCATCATTTTCTAATTTATTTCAGTAAATTTAAGATGTAATCACAAAAGAGTATTTTAATGTGAGGGATAAAAGGCGAAATATTAATGCCTCGCCAATTATAATATATCGGCTCTTTAAATGAAGTGCCCTTTGCTATCAAGTGCTCTTGCTTTTATTAAAATTTAAAAGACAAACTGTTCATTTATTTTCAAACTCCACTTTCTGATTGGTTGGAAGCTTAAGAAAGTCTGGTGTCTTTTTGAAAAGTGGTAGATTAGGTGGTTTTGTATAAAAAAATCAAACGTGATAAAAATTTTCTGTTTGACTTTGTTTTAAATGGGGAAAAGTTTGATATAATATGACATGTGATCAAAAATAAATATACATTAAAATATGATGCATTTTACCCATTTTATTACAAACTGACATTAGTTAAAGTAGAGTTAAACGTGTCAAGTGTCAGTTGGTTATCCTCATAAAAATTCTAAATAGAAAAAAGCTACAAAAATTTTAAAAAGTAAAAAAGAACATAACACCTCCGTAAAATAACTATTTTCAGAATTATCTCTTTTAACTTTTCTACGTCAAAAAGGGAAATTTTAGATAGTGAATCTTTTAACACTTTCGCTTTCTCTATTTCATTACTCAGAAAATGGAAATTAATATCTTCTTTACTAACACTTATCATTTCACAACTAATGTTTTATCTCAGTTTCTCTACTTCTGTTATGAAATTGAATACAATTTAGTTAAGATTAGGCGAAAAGTTATAGGTCACCTAGATTTGTTTGATAATGGTTATAATTTTACTTAAAACCAAAACGGCGAAGCTATCAAAGTCCACCCTGTATCTAAAAATATACATTTTAAAGCATTAAAACATATTGGAATCTTTCCCATTTTAAATCTTGGAAAACAATTTTTACATAATTAACGTGTAAAATTTAAGCTCAGTATTCTTTCATTTTGGGTTTTGTCTTCATCATATAACGTAAAAAAATATAGTCCTTCATATTTGTAACTGATGACCATTGTTAATAATATTCATCCATAATACCAGAAATATTGTATACGTATGTTTAAAATATATAAACTTCATAGATTTAACGGATTGTAGCACATAAAGCAAGCAAATTATATGAAATTATATTTTTTAAATACGATATCAATTGATAAATGTTTTTCCAAGTAGGAAATAAGCAATCCATGTACTATTAAAATTTACAAGTAAAAAAAACTTATTTGAATGGTCCCCCTTCATCAGTTTTAATTTCTAGATGAACAATGGAATTTTCATAATTTCTTTACAGAAAATTTTACGTTCTAAGTGTCTTATATCGGTTTAAAAATTGTTAAATGTGTTTGAAAAGTATCAAGAAAATCAACTTTAGAAGTCTATTTAAAAAATTAGACATCCTTGAAGCTCCAATTATCACAGAGGCATAAAGGTAAGCAATAAAGGTAATTCTTCATATTCTAATTGGTCTTTCTGCAGACACATCAAATTCCCTAGAGATCATTTGACAGCATCTTATTGAAATACATTTACTTTGTCTCTTACAAGCAAAAGGCATTGGTAATTTATAAAATTTCCCTCTTACTAACAAAGGGTTTAGGGTCTGTTTAAAAAAAAAAAATCTATGTTACATACCTGGATATGGGGCAAGAATATTAGCAGCTAAAAGAAAAAGAAAATATTGTGAGAAACTAAATGTACCAAAACCTCTTTTTTTTCTTGAGACTGACATTTACAATTCTGAAGAGATGAAAAGCTTTTTGTGTTAATTACTGTTTAATATTTTTAATTTTAAATTGTAAATAGCTATTTGAAAAGTTTTTATGTGTGTGTTTTTTAAAAAGATGGAAAACCAAAGAAAGAAAGAACATTTAGAATCCATTTAAAGTAGTTTTTGAATCTGTGTGTAAGTTTTTAAGTTTAAAAAAGCAATCTGATCTTCGATAAATGCTTTGAAAAAATGTAAAAGAGCAAATAAAAGAATATAATATTTTTTGCTTCCTTGACTTAAAATTTACTTTTAAAATGGCTTCAGAGGATTATTTAAGTTTGGATAATTTGTAATGTTTCCTTATTATTAAATATTTTACTTAATTTTCTACTTCAACTTTTTGGAAAATATGACTGTAATTTTAAAAATTACAAAAAAATTCAGTATCAGTGAGTCAACATCAGTCTCTTTGAAATTCTTAAAAATGCAAAAACAATAAAGCACAAAATAAATAAGCAATAAAATAAATACCTTCAAAAGAAAAATTTTGTTTTGAAAGCAGTGAAACAAAAGTTAATAAAGCTTTTTAAAAGGAAAGAAAAAGAACACAATTTAAAAATTGCTGGATAATTTATAAGATAAATATGCAATTAGAAGTGGTAATAATGCATGCGATTTTAGTTAAACATTATGTTATGAATTTAAAGGAGGATTACTAGTTTTTTTAAAATAAGGTGGGCATGCTATTATCTACAATGCATGAGTTCCCTATTATAATGAGAACTCATAATAATCAAATCAACATCATGTTAACAGTCATCAAAATGCAAGAAATTTCTCAAGTTGGATCATAAGGTTAAACACACGTTTAAAATTGATTTAATCACTATAATCTCTTCCTACTTGTACTACAATATCTACATTTGAGGGATACATGGAGGGAATCCAAGCATGGGGAAGGCAAGATACATAACACAAAACATGCTTTTTACGAATACAGGATACATAAAAACAACACTGAGGGTTAATGAAACAAAAAGGAGTTAACACAGGAGTAAAAGTCCTCGAAGTTAACCAAGGTTTATAATGGAATATCATATTTTCGGCTATCTCCCCATTAGTAGTAAAATTATTTTCCTTTAAAGGAAATTAAAATAACTGCTTAAAAACAGTTAGAATAAAGACATCTATAATACCCAATTGAGTTTCAATTAATACTTATTATAGGTTATCCCTAATATAAACACGCCCACTATAGTAAGAATCAAGAATATCTCTTTAAGATTTTAGCTAAGACCCACACTGAATATTTTCTTTATTTGTACCTACATTGAACCAGGTACAGACCATATAGAAAAACATACTTTTAAACAATCAACGTAAACTATCGAAACGTTTTGGTAGGGAGAACTCCAGTTCCAAGAAACACTGCCCTATTACACTTCATAGTAAAACTAGTAGGTAACAAAAAAAACTTCTTAAATAACATCTGCTACAAGTATCAAGGTATATAAACCGTGTTAAATGAAGCAACCTGTTAAAGTCTCATCTAACAATCAACCTAACTAACCACTCAGGCGTTTTAGTTGGGAGAACTCTGGTTAACAACCACTGCCTCTCACTTTTTTTGGTAAAACACGGCACCAGAAAACAAGGTTTTAGGTAAGGTTTTCCCAGGAACTTTACAAATTTTTATACGTCTGGAGAGAAACTCCGCATCAGAATTTTATACCCATGACTTCTCTTGTTAAACGCAAAAACAGAAAACCCCACCCACATTTATCAACTCCGAATATACCAACCATCAGTAATGAATCAATAAGAAGCACAATTCAGTCTATCGCTACACACGCTCACATCAGCAATCCATCCTACAACATATAATCCTCGCTGAAAATTCACTCGATCCAATGCATTTATTCCCAATATCTCTCTACTAAATGTAATCGGGCTGCCTCTTTGTGGGAAACCGTATAATTGGCGAGCCGCTTAATTGTTTGCCTGCAATCGAAGCCTCTTGCGCGTTTATACGTCCATTACCCCCGCCGCCCCATTCAATAACTGATTTAGATAACTAATAGGCTTTTACCATTGTCACCCAGTAATCGCCGAGGAATAGAGACGGGGGTTTTAAAGTCCGAGGAGAGGCAGGATTCTTTTCCAGCTTATTATAATTTCGCGGAGTGGTGATTCTGGGATCGAATAGACGTCCAGAACTCGTCCCGATTACGACCCTGTATTAATTTGAGCCCTGAAAGGCGTGTTGATGATTGTTTTATGGATGTGACGTATCGTAGACCGATGGAATACATTGGACTAGTGGTTTTCTGGGAACGCTCCATTTACAAGGGAAGTAGAAACGACTTAATTTCGGAGAAAAGCTGGGATAACCTTTTAACTTTTAGGTTCTGTAAATAATAGGCAAAAAAAAATGATTGTGTTTGGTGACTTCGGATGATAAGTATAAAAAATGCCTTTCAATTTCAGCTCAAATATCCACATTCTACTAGTTATAAATTTATTATGCCTACGTTGTTCCCTACTAAGGGGAACTGGGGCATTCAATTTAATACATAAAAAAGATAATATGAGATAGATAAAATGATAGTGTTTAATTGGGACTTCTTTAGAAAGTTGAAATTTAATTTTAATGGTTAATTTCCGTGATTTTTGAAGTTGTTTTCCTCGATTAAACAGGAGTAATAAAATTTTAAAACATAAAAAAAAATGTCACCGAATGTCGTTTAATTAGATCATAATATGGACCAAAAAGGTAGGTACTAAAAATAAACCGAACTGTAAACATTGATTCATTAGTGACAGAAAATCCTTAAGTTACAAAAAAAAATTCAGTAAAAGTCGGTACACTACAAGATTTCACTTGTAAAAAAGAAAACAAAATACAGGGATATTCAGATTGCCTATATTAATTTAACTTTCGAATTTGTAAGCAAGCAATGTTGTACAGCAGTTCGAAATATAATTTGCTATTCATTATTTGTATTTTTATTTAAGTAACATTTAAGCATTTAACATTTTTAACAATTAAGTAACAATCATTGCAAAAAAGTCAAAAACTATAATTCCTTAAATTTCATTGCTTTAATTATTCACAATTTAATAAAGAACAGTCACTAAAAGTTTATAAATAACGTCTATATTTTTGTTGTACAATATATTTGCATTTCAGATATAAAAAATAAATTTGAAACATATGGAAATTATTTTCTTTAAGAAGTGAGTCATAGTTTAAATTCATTCATTTGTCTGAAACAGGTATTTTAAATTAACATGCATTTTAACAGTATCTTGTCAATAACATTAACTTTATTGGTTGCATTATATGCTTTTCAAATCCATAACACCAGAAAATTACCTCAAAAACCCCAAAATTTACTTCCTTTACTTTTTGTAAGACTTTCCAAACAACTCAAATTTTGAAATTATATACGCATTGATGTTACGTGTACACACAATCTATATAGCTTATTTCGATGTGAACACAACACTTTTATTAAAAGGATTACGATCGTCGTTAATTCGTTTTAAAAGATGTTTATAGAAAGTCATTAAACTAGAAATTTTCAGTCCTCAATCTGAACTCGGCAACATTAGCATTCTTAGCAAGCCTGTTTGCCATAAGACGCAAAAATTTGTTTTAAGTATTCGGGTTGTTTATCTTATGATTTTAGCTCTTTTATAAGTTATCGAATAACTTTTAAAATATTGATTTTCTTGCAACTTAATTTGCTAAATGGCTCTTAAAAATTTAGTTTAAATCTCGTTAGCGTAATGTTGCATTTTCCAGACCTTCTCCAGTTGCTTTGGTAGAAAACTTTTATCAGTTAATAAAGAGTTTTGATAACTTTCAACCATATCAGTTTTAGGTTTAATGATTTTCCATCTTATTATCGAAAAAAAGGTGTAAACGGATGTTTACAAAATTTAGATCGCTTTTAAAAAGTAATTGAAATAGCCTTGTTTTTATCCCGAACTTTATTTTACATATCCCAGAATTAATGATATGATTCTCTATAATAAACATAGGTAGCAGTTGTAATTCTGATGTACCCTTTCCCCCCCCCTCATTCTATTTATATACATTTTATTCCTTTCTTTGATCCTAGTTGGATTTACATTAACGATTCACCTGGGGGCAAAATTTCACATTTTTTCATTTACAGAAAACATGCGATTCCTATAATTATTTGAAGAAAAATGGAGTCGCCTGTTTTCTGATAACAAATGCTAATATGCATAGGTATCTATTTAATTAACATTGCATAAATTAGTCGTGTATATAACGATATGAGTTCTCGTAACAATTAAATCTTTAAACGTAATGTACGTGAAACTTCGATAGTACGAGGTCTTTCAAATACTTCTTTTATATACCAGCCGATCAAGTTCTAATGTTCAATATTTAATCAAATACTGAAATATTACATACATTACCAAATGAATCATTATTAGTCGAAATTATTTAAACCAAAAACCTCCCATTAATATTAAGCTTAACACATACATATATGAACTTATTACATTTAGAAAAATAATCAAAGGAAGAGTTTAATGCTCCCAGAATTTTAGCAATTTGTAATGAATTAAACGGTTTCGAAACTATGCAAGATCTATGTATTCAACAACTATTTAGGTTTGAAAGTTGGGGTTTAATAGTCACTTATGAAACATAATGTTTTAATACAACTTATTTAAGTATAATGAAATACTTAAAACGAATTACTTAAAAGATTATAATTATATGGAAAAATGTATTCGAACTATATTTATAGTGTTTATGGTCACACAAAATTCTTTCGATAATGAGAAAAGTTTCTTCATTTCTTTTTCAGCTTTTATCAACGAAATATTTCTATTATCATATACGCAATTCCTTTGTTCCAAACTTTACATCCGGCTATATCTTTTTATACTTGAACCCATTTTTACAGGATATAATTTTTTCCCATGATGTCCTATTTTTTCCAAGGCTTCTTGAGAAACCACAAGGCTTTGTTTCAAGCTATGCTTTTAAAATTTCATGTATTCAAAAAATTCGACATAATGAACTTTACCTCTCAAAGCTCGGGTAAAATATTGAAAATTTCCAAGAATCCATACAAAAAGTTTAATTTGAATAAACTTATTTTTAGACATCTAGTTTGGAAGCAATGAAAATATTTTAATAATATAGAAACATACATATAACAAAATGGAACAACCAAGTATTTAAGAAAATGTTTAATTTAGTTTTTAATTAGTGTAGTTACTTTTCGACTTAAAGATGGGGGTTAAACAAAATAGTTATCAAAATGATGGACCTCGTCTAAGACTATGAATAACTAACTCCCTTTTAGTTTCAAAGCCCAACAGATTCACTATTCACACACACGGCATCCATCATTTATACACAAATCGCCAGCACCGTTTTCAAAAAATTCTTCTACCTCCAAATCCTTTTTAATCTAAATTTCTAGTCAACATATCCTTATATAAGATACTACCTTATATAAGATCTGTTCATCGAAATAGAATAAAAACAGAAAAATTCGTACACATATAATATCGGTATTGTTCCAATTTTATGTACCACAGGAATCATCGAAACTTTTAAGAATAATTCCCTTTCTAAGATGAGAAATAGACAACGAAATATAAAAATTACATGGCAATGAACAGATATCTTAAAAATGGTGCATTGAAAATTTTTAAAGCTAAAGAGGATTTAAATTTCATACATTATCTCGGGAGATTCGTGATTTGTAAAGAATGCGTTTATGGCTAATTTGTGAATTTGAAATTAGGGAGAATAGAAGATAAATTTATCAAGACGTGTGTAGAATTTAATTGTAATTCTAGTGTATGCACAAAATTTCGGAAACTTTAATAGAATGAATGGGAAAAATTTTTTAAATGCATTTTCTTCAGCACAATTTATGCTCGATGAAATATCTCAGTCTTAAATAATAATCAGGTTTTAATTATTATTTAACTATTACTTTCATCAATTAGTTAACTTTCAAAGCCTTTTTGATTATAATTTTAAAATCTTTTAATTTTTTTTACAAACCCCACCGATAAAACATTGGTAAAAATAGGTATCAGCAGAGGTACAGAATATGTCCGAACAAGGTTCGGGGAATTCAGGCTTTGGGGAAATTTTTGCCCAAATTAACAAAGAAAAACTCCATCAATCCAATTTAAATAACAGACAAATAAATATTTATGCTAGTTTCATATCATTTCCTCCAAATTCTATAGTTTATAACAAAACTATGGAGTTCAGGACGTAGAGTGAAAATCTAACGAATGTACGCCGAAAAAAAAAAAAGAGGTTTCTCGGTAAGTACCTGAAAGTTGGCTTTCCCTTGCGCTTCAATTGATATATATGCTTGATTAAGCAATGTATCCGTGATAAGTTCGGCTATTTTTCTTAAAAATCGCGATGTGCGTTTGATGACTAGATAACCAATTTTGGAGGGAATGGAATATTTTTACAAATCCCCGTTTTTAATATATAGTCTTGCTTTAGGATAGTTCTTAAAAAAAATTTGTACCCTAATAATAGTTGCTTGTAAACTGGAATGAAAACACGGGGACACTTTTGGAGAAATTTTGGCCGAAACAAATTGTGTTTTGGAGAAATATTGAGCCCTGGAACATTTTCTGTACTTAAAAAACCAACAAGAAAATTTATTCAGGGACAAATAGTACAAAAACACTTAATTAAAGTCACCTTCGAGTATCTTGTCACAGATTCTATCAAAATTTTAAATAATGTAGATATTTTAAAAGGTTTCGAATGAATCATTGAAAATTAAGAATTGTATCGTCCGAAGTTGTTTTTTTAATCGAATTATTGTATGATAAATTCAATGAATAAAGCATAGCATGCATTACTGTTATAATAAAATTACTTTCATAAACGACAACTTGAACAATTCATCCCTTAAAACATCTATTATTTAAATAAGTATTGAATTAAAGGAAAATATTTAATGTAATTAGAATTTACGGTCCTATACAAAAGCAAAGTAATTGATTATATACACTAAAAATATCCCATTTATTTCTTTTCAATTAAAATAATTTTTAGGTCATAAAATGAACCCTATAGACGAGGATATTCCAGGATTGCATATTTAAAAGTATAAAAACTAAAATAAAGACTTAAATTTGCATTTAAAGTACTTAAAATCAATTAAATAAAATATTAAAGCAAAATTTTACCTTGAAATATTGTTTGGTCATTTTTTATCGTCCAGAACATTTAGTTCGTTAAATTTACGTTTAATTCGGATTTCTACATCCAGTAGTTACGAAAACGTATTATGCAACTGGTTTCGTAGAATCAAAAACAGAGATTATAAAAAAGGTCTTTGATTTAGAAGGTAATTAATACATAAGGAATTTGTGTCATACTAAAGAGAAACTGACTTTTTACTATTTTTAACATTAAACTAAACCTTTTTAAGTTTAAACCTAAGTTAAGTTAAGACCTAAGTTTCCGGGGAAAATGAAAGAATTTAATTAAAATCTTGATACGGGGCATTCCACAGTATTAGTATCATTTAGAGTCCATAACATTTAAATGTCATTAAATTTTTAAATATTTTAACCCTTTCGTGTGCTAATATGTTAACATAACATCCTATGTCTCTAAATGTTATTAAATTTTTAAATATTTTAATCCCTTCTTGTGTTAATGTTGTGTTAACATTAACACAGAAAAAGTTTTAAAAAATCGTCAAATGTACATGATAAATATTACATCGTACGGAATCTACAATATAGTAGAAATACTGCAAAATGCCCCCTATAAGTTTTTAGTCTTTATTCGATGTATATTAAAATGAAATACAATAAGAGATTACACAAACAGTCGTCGAAACAAAACCAATATACGTATCGTAGAATCAGTTAGGTGTAAACAAATCATAAACCTCCCCAAACGATGGGTAAAAACCTCTCCCCTAAAATATTCCACAACCCCCTCTGATTCATCATACTCTATCCATCAGACAACAAGGCGGCGCTGCTTCAACCCTTCCCTTCCCAAAAACAAACGCACCCCCCCCAAAAAAAAGAACCCCGAAAATCGATTAGAATGTTTTAAAAATCCTCCCCCTCCGCATACAAATTCCGACAGGGAGATTCCACCCACACCCTCCCTCCCCCCAGCGAGTCCCCTCAATGGACAAGGCCCCCAATCCACCATTTTATTCGCCGTCCCCCTCTCTAAAACAACTACAACCACCGCCAACCCTTTAACCCTTCTTTCCCGAAATTGCGAAAGGCCGCTCCCCCCCCCCGTGCGCACGAGGGAGCGAGAGAATGTCAGCATTTTTAATGGCAGCCACTACTACCGTCCTAATCAATAATCAATACTCCGGCAGCAGCGGGAGGAAAAACTCCCCCCCCCCTTACATCGCAACCCTTTCCTCACTGCCGGAACACCCCTTTGAGCACTGAGGGAAACCCCGAAAAAGCTGGGGCAAAAATAGCCTCCCCGCGCGGGGGCGGCCGGGAAAAAAAAACATGGCGACGAGTGGACGTGAGGGAAAAAAACTCCCGACGGCAAGGCAAGAGAGAGAGGGAGAGAGGGGTGCGAAAAAAATGGAGTCGGCCCAGGAAAAAAAATGGCGGCCGCCGATCGAAGAGGAAGAAGACGGTTCGTCCCCGAATTAAAATTCATTAACGCGGAGCCGGGGAGGAGGGAGCCGTTTTAAAAAGCGAGGAAGAAGGCCGCCATTATGCTTTTAAAACGACGACTGGCGCTTCGGTAGCTGCTCAACCCTTTGGGCACGGCTCAATCCTTTGGACCCCGAGCCATGTGCTCTCTCTCGGCGAAAACAACACGCCCCCGCGGAGCATTTTTTATGCAGAGGAAGAAAAAAAGGGGGGTTTCCCCCCTCCCTCCTGTCTGGGGTGGAGTTTTTGTCTGATTCTTTCTACGGAGGAGGACGACGGCGATAACAATAATAATAATAATAATAAAACAAGGAGGAGGAGAGAGGAGAGCAGCGAGAGGAGGAGTGGAAGAGACACAAAAAATCTCCGCGGCGCGCAGGGGGAAGGGGTGAGGGGGGGAGGCCGCGTGGGGTGGGGACGTGACGTAATAAGAAGAAAAGAAGGAGCGGGAAGAGGAGAGGGAGAAAAAAGGGGAGAGCGCGGCGGGAAAATCACAACACAGACACACACGGGGAGATTGAGACCGGCGGCGGGACTCACCATGGTGCTGTTGCTGCTGGTGGTAAGATTGTTGTTGCTGGTGGTGTTGCGGCGGCGGCTGTTGGTGGTGTTGCTGTTGTTGTTGTTGCTGCGGCGGAGGCGGCGGCAGGGGCGGATAGTGGAAGCTGTTGTTGCCGGTCGGCGGTGGCGGTGGCTGTTGAGGCGGCGGCAGGGGCGGCCGGTACTTGGGCTGCTCGAGGAAAGTCTTGAGCTTTTGCAGCGAGATGACGGAGATGGAACAGCCGAGCGCGGCCCGCGGCTGCATCTTGTCGCTGCTGGCTACGGGAGACGAGCCGTCATGGCGCATCTGTGGACGCTCGGAGAGTGCTTCTACGGGCGAGCGAGGTAAGGAGCGGGCACACGCATACTCGCGCTTTCGACCGTTAATTACTTTGCTGGAGCACACCAATTTCCGCGCAGCATCAAAGGGTTAACTCTCGTCGTCACGTGACTCGCCAGCCACGCACTCACACATCCAGCGCGCGCCGCTCTCCTCCTCTCTCCCCTCCCTTCCCCCTCCTCCAACGGGCATCATCTGCATTCTCTCGCTCCTTTTTAGAATTTTCTCTTTTGCGCCATCTTTTTTTCCTCGGTTTTTTTCGCAGCGAAACTTGGTCACAATTTTTTTTTCCTCCGTCGTTTTTTTTTCTCCTTCGTTTTTAATTTCTTAATTCGTCGGGGATCGAAGTTCTCCAATTTTTTTTGTTTCTCGCCGGTTTTTTTCTGCTCCTCCTTCCAGTCATCCATCCTCTTCTGTTGTGTTTTGGTGAAGTTTTTTTCTCCGCCGAACCCACGAGAGAGGCAGCAAAAACTGCGGCAATAACTGGCTCGCTCATAAGCGATGGAGATTTGGACTTTTATGTGTCTCCATATTTTTTCCTCCTCTTCTCTCTATTTCCGTCGGTTTGCTAAGTGAGTGTATGCATTACACGTTGTCATATCAGTGGGGACTACTTAAAAAAACAAGGCATCGGAGTGGAAATAATTCCTCTCAAGTACTACAACTCTCACAAGACTAATGGAGCCGCCATATGTTGTTTTTTTATTTGAAAGATTTTAGCAAAAAAAATTGTGACGTAAAATCTTTCATTCAGAAACTTGGATCATTAAGTAATGACACGTTTTCGTTAAGCTTCTGAGAAAAGAACATCGTAAAGAGGAGAATGTAACCATAATACCTAGATAACACTGTTAAAAATAGTATCTGCATGGTAAACTAGTATCTCATAAAGCAAAGTGATAAAATGGAATCTACTAATACGAAATATTCAAAAACCTTATCACATGACTGAAAATTTTACACAATTCTAAGAATATTTGAATATAGAGAATTAGATGGCTGAAAAAGCAGCACTCTTCTTTAGGTTATTTATATAAAATTTTGAATAATTATAATTATTTATTAATAGTAATAATAATTTATTTATTTTATCATAATTCATTATTAAATTATTTTATCATAATCATAATTTATTATAAAATAAATTATGATACGTATCCAAATCCAAATTTCAGCAGCTTCAAGCAGCTTATAAACATGTTTTAAAATTATTTATATAACATTCAAATTGTGAAGACAGAATAAATAACGGGAAAAATATTGTTAAAATATCATAATAGATGATAAATTTTCGTCTTCATTTAATCGGAAAGTCATTATTATAAATGACTTCTTTAAAAAATAAACTTTTACTTTTTTTTTTAATTCACATGATACTATTTCCCACGAGGTTTATCATTTATCTTTCATTATTTTTCCTTAAATAATGTATGATTGGAGAAGGATTTCAAACATGTTACAAAAATAACACATATAGGCCAACACGCACAAACTCCATACAATCAACAGAACTAACATAATTTGTTGTACAAGAGGAGGTTTAAGCTTATCAATAATGCGTTTGAGTGATTCTGACAATTATCTTAATTGGTGATATATTTTGATTTTTGACTTAATAGTTAAGTATTAAATCAATAAGGAAAAATTCATTCAGCTCACTAAAATTTACATGAATAACAATGTATTCTTATGATTCTACAATGTTCTTATTTTGGTGATATATTTTCACTGAATATGTAACTATTAAATCAATAAGATAACAATCTCATTGAATTCACAACACAGATAAATTCAATTTCGGTTGACATTATATAAATGGCAAAATGGATAATACATGGTGAAAAACATTACCTTCGTGTTCCCACAAATTGTTTACGAAATTTATATCATGTTTTTAGAAAAGGGGTAAAAAATTTAGAAATGACTCCACAAAAAGATCTCCAAAATTAGCTTTGAAAATTACATACATTGGTCTCAAATCAAAGTAATATCCATAATTAAATCAATAAAACAGATTGATGAAGAAAATGGGTGAAATTAGCTATGATTAAACTAATCCACTGACGGCAGGGCCTTAAAAATAATACGTATGTAGTTGAATAAATTCTTGTTGTTTCTAATAAAACGTTCATAACTGTTTTTATATCTCAAAGTGTTTTTTTAAAAAAAAACTTCCAATATAATAAGTTTAATTCTAAATGAGTGGCATCACTTGACATGCTTCCAAGAGATCAACAACCTTCCAACTCGTTACGCTTTTACAGCCGATTCATCCATCGATACACCCAAATGACGCAACAGGCAACCCAAACAATCCAACCACAACACAACCACGTGGCCAACCAGCCAGCCAGACAGAAACAAACAACTAAACACTACTCCCGCCAAAACCATCCGAATACGATTCCCTATTCAACTACTAACCCCCTTATTATTATTAAACCACGGCTAATCTAACACATTAAGCCTCTAGACGGGGCCGTAGACCATGTGATTGACAGCGGCATACGAGTGTCTGTTTCGAGCCGGAGTGGTCAGCTGATTTAATAGTGAGGGACCATTTAGGGCCGGAATAGATAAACATCGGTCATTCACGAGGCTCTCTGGTCATTCATTCCCTTCTCTTTAGCGTAGTTTACTCTCGAAGCTGCCAGTTTAAATGTTGAATAAAGCCGCAGTCTGGGATGGGTATATTATTAGTAGTAGTATTATATTCTAGGGCTTTTAATATACCAGACCACTGTGTATCGGGAATATATTCTCTACAAGGTTTATGTTTATGAATACTCTCCATTGAGGGGTAGACGTTTAGAGGTGGTGGGAATAGAATATTGAAGAGAGATTACAAGTGATTGAGATGGTAAGAGGATTATTTTGGAGAAAGGTGTGCAAACAGAGTTCATTTCTGATAAGATGTGTTATGAAATCAGTGGTACAGCTGGTTAGTTGGTATTTTTTCCGTTTTGCAGCAAGCATAAAGAAGAAATGAAATCATCTTTAACGCGACAAAAAATATAATTTAATTAATTGATATTCTTTTGTACACATCAACTCCACGAAAGAAAATCAAAGGTTTGTCTTTTCCAACAATTAGGCATGGTCCACTTAACCAATTCAGGGAATTTTTCTTTTAATACATAATATTCTTAGAATGACACAATGGTAGGTTACATCACCCTTTAAAGGCTAAGGAAAGAGGTGTAGGCCCTCCCTGGCTCAGAAACGCTTGGACACACTAGAAAACAGTCGAATACCCAGTTAGAGGATACTGGATTTAATTTTTTTTAATTTATTATTAAATCTCTCAGAAAAATTTCGAAGAGCTACAGAAGAAGTCCTTCATTTAGTCTTCTAGAGCAAATATAACCCCCAATTTATAACAAACTATCAAACTTTTATTAAAAACGGCATTTTTATTCGCAAAAAATCCAGATGTGCAATCGTTTTTTTAAAGTAAAATGATTGAACAACTTTGTTTACCCATTTACAATATCAATCACAAGGATGTACCCATCCTAAGTTTTTAAAATTCCATTTAGTTTGCCAAACATAAATAGGATGAAAAAAGTTTTGATTGAAATTACATAGAAGCATAATAGAATATGTTTTTTCTTATAAAACAGACAAAAATATAGTTTAAAAACGGGTTTAACCAAGAACAGTTTTTAATCCCGATTAAGATAATTTTATATAGGTAAAAATCATTTGCAGATTAAGAAGGATTTTCAAGAGCAAAAAATTGTATGTTTCCGTTGCAGTCTTTTTTATTTGTAATACAAAACACGTTATAGCTACTTAATTGCTGTAGAGGAAGCATAGTTACGAATATAGTATGAGGATAAAAACCTAATATAATAACTAAATTTCAAAGATTCTTGTGATTTTTAACACAATATTTTTGTCCTGAAAGCTTTTGCAATAGTTAATTACATTTTCATGCTAGTTAGCTAGTTGCATGCTCGTTTTTTCATCAGGAAAGCTCTAAATTGTAGTTTAATAGTTATAAAATGAGAAAAAAGTCATCAACATAATTGAGCCAGAAGAAAAACTGTTCCTTCTGTAAGTGTACGAATAACAAACAGTAATTACGAGTTGGGATGAAACAACACAATCAATACGTATTAGAAGCGGATACGCATTAAAAATACCAGCTATATTGCACAATAATGAATAATAAAATTTAAACATTAGTTTATGGGTATTAACTTTTAGAACAAATATGGCTGCTCCACAAACTAAGAAAATTAAAATGCGCAATTGCATAATCAAAAACACTAATTAGTAGTGTCTTAGGATGTAACAATTTGTTTTGTAAATATATAAAAAAACTCCTTTTATGAAAAATATTGATAAACATTACAAACATGATAAAGTATGAAGAAAAATTAAGTAATAGATTCAAAACGTGAGAATAAAATTCATACATAAAATATGAACATATGTACCAAAAAAGATCGCCGTATTGCAAAATAAAAAGATACTTCTTTAATGCAGACTATCAACCGTTTATATTCCAAACTGCGTGTTATAATAAAAAAATTACTCTGCATACTAAACATGTAAGTTAAAGATTTTACTTGTAAGATTTATACAGCTCTTAATAGCTACTTATACAAAAATCACAAAAAATGCATTAGATATAATGACTTAAATACAACCTACCACAACAAAAACATATAAATTCCTTTTTTACACTACTCAAAGATCAAAAACACCTGACAGAAAAAGATTACAGCAGTGATTTTTCCCCGACACTTCCAAACGGGTTCAAAGCACACCGCATACCTGGGAAAACGGGAAAATTACAGGAAAGGTGGGGATAGTTTACCTGCCTGGGAAGAATTCCAGAAACGTGCCTCCCAAAGATGGGCGAAAGCACTTTGAAAATGTTTAATTAAAACGACCATCTAGGTAAATGGAAGTCCAGGGACTCTTCCAGCGATAATGAAAGTACGTGAGGCATTAAAAATATCCCCCGGTCCCAAAATGTCTATTAGATATTTATAAAACGCACCTCCTATAAATTTAAAGTCATGTAAGGATCGTAAAAAAAGGCGGTCTATGTCTCGTTTTTGTCTCTGCAGGGGAGATGGACCGAATTGTAAATGTTTTAGGACTCAAAATTGATTGGTTTTAATCTTGTGAAGTATTAAATAGTTTTAATATTTTACGCCTTTCAGCGATCCTCTCGTGCGTTCTAATCACTAAGTCATCGGTCACTTGAGAACATTTCATGGAGAGTAGCTGTAATATCAAAGAAGATTCTTAACTGTGGAATTATGGCTTTTCTTTGAGAATATATTTTTAAAAGTCTGTAGGGTGGTAAAATTCCTATAATCCCTTTCCCGTAAGCCTTTTATGGGTGTAATAAAAGTTTATTTCAATATAATCTATTTTAAATTTTTGGAATAAACTAAGTTACGGTAAAATTAGAAGTAAAAATATTGGAAAATTATCAACATAGGGTCCTCAGATATAAGAACGCTTAACGCCAAAGCGGTACTGGTACATACAGTTATAAATAAATTTAGTCTAACGTCCCGTTCCAATGTTATAAAACGTACTAAATACATTAGTACATTATTAAAAAAAACTTAACACAGATGTGTGCAAAAAAATTAAATGCTTTCCAATTACATAATTAAAACATTGACTTCCTGCAATAAGACATTCTTAATATATGTTAGGGAAACTGCGCTTTAAATAGGAACTAAAAGGTCTCTAATGTTTCTAAAAAGGTGCATGCTCTTTTAATAACTAATAGTACATAAAAATAGACTTAATAAATGACAAAGAGGATGTGTCTCAATATTTTCTTTGTTTAACATTATATATTATGCACAACTCAACATAAACCCTCAAAACGCGAAAAATTATTTGTTTGGGAGGTTATATTGACTCGTACAGTTTCATTCCCTTTAAAATAACAGCAATTAATGTTAATTAATCAAAGTCGAGTATTCACGTATTATTAAAAAAAACTTCAAAGAAGTGAAAACACACAAAATTACTTCAAATTCTTAAACTAAATAATTTTCTTCATCTAACTAAAATTAGTCACAAATTTAAGGCTTATGCCAACGGACTCTGAAAAGTTCTAGCATTTAGACATTTTATTGCAATGGATTTAATCTTAAAAAGAATGCTTTTAAAGCCCCCAAACTTAGAACTAGAAACAAAATAAAAATAAAATTACCTGGGAACACATTTGGAAATCCTAGAACGAATACCCACATATTTGCTAAAATTCTTTTTATAACTAGAAAAAGGAAACCTGGATCTATACCATCTATACTCAGACCAAGGAATAATATCTAAGCTTTAAGCGAATAAATGTAAATCTTCTCATCTGACACTTCGATAAAATTCCTAGTTATAAAATTTAAATTTATTAACAAGAAAAAAAATTCAGAGGGTTGCCAAATTAATACGTATGTTCATAAAAAACTGATTGTACGAAATAAAAAAAATATTTTACTAGTTCCACATTTTTTTTTCATCAAATATGTTTAATAAGATAAGATGTAAGAATGTACGGTACAACCGGTACAACAAAGAGTCAGTTTCAAAATTTTATGTCCACAACAATACAAAAAATGAGGTTTTTAAAAACATAACTATCCACATTAATTTGGAAACCTGAAACTTTCCAGGCCAAATATAATTTTAATTTCTCTAAAATTGAGTTTACTACCTAAAATAATTTTTGGATATTCCAAGTGGAATTAAAAACAACAACAATGATATTTTATTTTTATTATCATATGAATTTATTTAACATTTTTAGGTATAACATTAACATTAAAAGCACCAGCTATAGCATAAAGGCATGAGGCTGACTAAAACGCTTCAATAACATACTTTTACACCAAGAAAGGGTTAATTTTAAATAAATGTGTTTAAAAATTACAGACTGCAAAAAAATGTAAAATTAGGTAATCATTAAAAATCAAAAGCTTCAAGTAGTAGGATCCATTTTAGGTTACATTAGAAAGGTATATTTTGTTTTTAATTTTTTACCCTTTTACTGCATTTTGCTACGATAAAGCAATTAAAATATTGTGTTACTATCTACTAATTAAAACGAATTATACGAAAGGTTTTTAAAAAATACCTTAAATAACACAGATAGAAGGTGCTATGTTGTCAGAGTATTCGGATTTATATAATAAGAATTCGATTCTGAATTTAAATATGGTATTTGTTTTTGCATAGGAGCAAGAGTATCTGAAATATAACACTTTGAAAACACTTATCAGAGTAACAGAAACATTATATTTCTATTAACAAAAAAATAAGGAAAAACTCGTTACATTAACTAATTACTGCTTTTTGAAGGCGTTTTTACTTTGACATTCTAGCGGATTTTCCAGGAACAATTTTCTTTGAACTTTTATCTAATGAACTAAAAGTATTATACATTCGAACCAATTCTTCTAAAATGTAATTTACTATTACACTACAAACAGCCCTTTACAAAAAAAAACCTAAACACCATCAAAATTAGTTATGAAAAATTAGGTGCGAAGGATTTTGTCGACAGTTTTATTCAGAAAAAAAATGCTCTTAAGCTTTAAATTTCTACTACAACACAAAACTATCACTACTTTTATCAAGCTTACGTTAGAATAATCAACACAAGCCCACAAACCACACCAACGCTTTCCGCAACACAAAAGCTAATAATAAATATCCAATACCCCGGTTCCAGTAAATCCAGCTAGCAGGTATAAAACGTAAATCTAGAGCTCCTCGGAGGTTTAAAGCCGCCAACCAACCAACCAAACCACACTCATAAAATGCGCATCCGTTTCAATATGGACGCAACATAAAAGCGATTTGCCATCAGGCTGACCTCTGTCCAATAGACCAAGTATTATGTACGCAAGTAGCGATTAGTTATTGCGGCCCTCTCCACACACCGAGGGTGAATGAATAGATTGAGTTACCCCGGAGAGTGGTCAGCAGACTGGAGTTTAATGAAGGTCAATTTGGGATGGACGGAGTTTGGACAACCGGGGTTGGGAATTGTACACACTGATCGGTTGTTCTGGGTTATGGCCTATAAGTTCGGACTTTATAATATCAAGAAAACTTTTTTATTAATACTACTTTTAGAGTAGACACATCAAACGCTTAACATCACACACATTTAACACTTTTCTGTGTCCTCTATCTAATGAACAACACTTTAGTTTGTGTCGTTAGGTTTAACACTTTATTTTGTTGTGATAGGTTTCTGAATATGTAAGAAATGTGTTCTAAAAATAGAGTTATAAAATATGTTTATAATTTGAAAGTGTTCTTGAATTTGAATTAATACACTATAAGAAATAATCAATACACTATAGCACATTTTTGTTTGTGTCTTTAGCTAAAACACTTTATCACCTTATTGTGTTGTGATACCGTTCTGAATATGTTAGTGAAAGTGTTGCTGTATTAGAAATGTGTTCTAAAAATAGTGTTGTAAATTTTCTAAAAAAAATTAGAGGCATAAATGTGTTCTTATAGTTTTTCTATAAGAACACAGAACGTATATAAGAACACATTCAGATGCTAAACACTATTTTAAGGAGATATTTTTATCCCAATATTTCAAACATATTCTAAACATTATTAGCTAATAACAAAAACTAAAATGTTGTTAATTTGAGTGGAGGAAAGTGTTATTAAATATGTTGTTAAGTTTGCAGTGTAACTAGTTTGAATATGTGTCTATTATGTTAAATTAATAGCAAATTTGTTGTTCATAAATATTAGACCTAATTTTATATTTATGCAAAAGGCATTCTTTCCCATTTAAGTTTATAGGATAGATAGAGTACTACGAATATTTTTCAGTCTTACCTCATGTTAAAACAAATTTTAGTGGAAGTGGTACGTAACTAAATATCGTCTTGTAATAAAAAGAAGTTTTATCAATAAAAATTTGAAATTGTAATTTAATTTTATTACCAAAATAAAACTCCCTAATAAACAAAATATATTAAATAATGTAAACCAAAGAATTAGTAAACGGTTAGACGATTCAACATGAAAGTAGGGTTTCATGTAGAACTGTTACAGAAAACATAATCTGATGTAAACTAAGAATATAAGAGGGGACAAAGCACTTTAAAAATTGTATTTGAGGAAAGACTAATAGTGTAGTTTACCTAAAGCTGTCTTAATGATTAATGAAAAAAATATAACCTATAGTACTTTAAATCTTACAGGTTATCTAAAAGGATATTCTGCGGAGGATTTGAAAAATATTACAATTGTTCGAGCATGTAATTACAAAGAAAATCTAATATAATTTATAATTAGTAACAAATAATCAAAATCACTCTTAGTAATGAAAATATTTTTACAAAAAACATAATAATAAAGTCTTCTAAATTTATTTTGTTTGAAAAGGATATAAAAAAATCTCCCCCTCCCAAATATTTCATACATTTTAGCCCATTTATATTTCTTCGTGTTTAAAACTCACACAAATTAAACCCTTACGAAGATAATTCTAAAATATTTACTATCGCTTAGAAATAATTCTAATTTAACAAAATTCCTCAAAAAAAAAGAAAATTTTCGACTTATTTTTTCATATTTTTTTCTTCTATGAAGGGGGGGGGGCAGATATCAACCGATTACTTTTTATACCTGGATTAGTATTTATAGTTCGGTTAGCGTATATTTAAAAACTCTTCCTTTAGTTAAAAAACAGTAAGGAATTTTTTTTTAATTATTCTTCCACCAATCAGAGTCTTTTTGGCGAAATAATAACACACACGTAAAAGAAACTCAAAATGCCATTCAGTGTTAAGCTAAGAGTTTAGAACTAATTTTTTTTTACGTAACTAGGGGCGAGCAAAAAATGTTATTTTTTTTTCTCACTGTGCTTTTCTGAAAGAACATTTTCTTTTCAGTTTCATGCACCATTAAGCACATACCCAAGCGACAAGTTTTTATACGCTGGCGTATAAACACTGTTTGACGAGGAGTTAAAAAAACTGCATATTTTATAAATCCTTAAATGAATATCCAACGCAGAAGAAAGGGAGAAAGTGAATAAATCAACAAACGAGAAATGACTATTGTAATGCAAGGTCTTCATTGGAAACAGGGAGAAGAAATGTAAAAAAACTCAATTTAACAGTTTGGAAATACATTCTAATTAAAAGGCTAACATGGAAGAAAAATGTTAGAAATTATTGCTTGCTTTTGGCTTGAACGAGAATCCAACGATTCTTTATCATTTTTTTTTAGGCTGAAAGTTTTTAAAACCAAGTCATATATAGAGATAATTTAGATATGAGTTAACTGAAGAAAATGTATAAATATCTCAGCACGCAAAACTAACTATTCTATTATCAATCATTTTAATGACACCACTAAGTATTTTTTGTGGTATAGCATAGCCATGGCTTACTAGATACTTATACAGGCTAGCCGAGTACGGAAATCATTGCAAATCCAGATGGAAATACTGGACCAACTGGCAAAGCATATCCACAGTGTTGAAGGCGGTGGGTGATATAGGTAGGTCTTGTAGCGCTCCAAGCGGGAAAAGTTGTCAAATGGTTTTCATTGTTTAAAACTCGACTAGCCTGTATAAGTATCTAGTAAGCCGTGGTATAGCTTTAAAATATTCAAAATACCACAACAAGGCGAAAAAATGTTATACCCTTATACATTTTATTATTAAATCCACTTAAAATATGCTTCTATATAATTGTATATTATAATTGAAAGGAGAGTAAGAGTACGTACAAATATTATTTTGGGTTATAAAATTTGAAAAATCAAGAGCCTTAAAAATTATTGAAAACAAGTTTATTGACTCATAAATCAACCTAATTATATAAGTTGTCCCTCCTTGAATCAACCCTAAAATTCACTGCAGTTAAATTCTAACGATGCCAAGTTGTTCAGAAGGAAGTAGGACCTTACATATTTGGTATTCACTTTTTAAGTTTCTTTCGCAGAAAAATTAAATGCATATTTGGTATTCACTTTTTAAGTTTCTTTCGCAGAAAAATAAATGCTAACTCAAAGAAACCATATTTTACCGAATAAACAAAGAAAGGAATGTATTGAAATAATTAAGAAAGCCTTTTTGGATAGCTTATGATACATGTGTCCGTGTGATCGAACTCGCTCTCTCTGATATTGTTGTCAAAAGGGAAAATAACCGCAAAGCACTCTTACCCTCCTTTCCCTATATTATTTTCTGTTATTAATTCAATATCTATCTGTGTTTGAAAATGAAAATTGTGGTATTAATATTTGCCTAAAATGCTCATTAAAGTAATAATTAAAAAATACTAGTTATAAGCTGCAGTAAAGGGATACTTTGATATGAATATAACTGGAGTTTATACCTAAAGATCTCACGTGAATCTCGGATTTTCCCAGAACCTATACAATACGTTATGAAAATGGATTATGTAATTTCCACCAGAAAAATGTACGCTGCAGGGAAGTAAAAACACAGAACAGCTTTTGAAACTTTCGTATAATTAAACTTAGATCATAACCTCATTAAAAAAATCCCTTTTTTCCTTTAGAGAAGGAAATTGAGTCTACATCGTTATAATTTATTATAACGAAATGCCAAGGTTTATAATACCCTAATTGTTTACAAAAAAATGTAAACTTATCGTTCTTTTTAAAATCTACATCAATATTAACGCATCAAGAACTGAAATATTTTAGAAACATTGCCTCAAATATACCATAACTATTCTTACAACATAGATAAAACACATTTCACAAGTTAATTTAATCTAACTGGTGACTTCAAAAAGGATGACACAATGCTCGAAATTAAAAAAAAAAAAACGCGTGCATTGTTTTTAATGTTATGTCCCACTTAAAAAAAATATATTATTTAAGTAAACATAGCAAAAGCTGTTTACTGTATAGTTAACCGAAACTATCACAGACCATCGTCTTCGTGAAATTAGGCTATGATCACAAGGCCTAGATCCCATCAGATAAGGAAGAAAGCTTTTGCATTACTTTACAACTTGAGCTGAAGGGGTTAGTGTTAGAAAAAGGATAGTAGAAATGTCTAGGAGATGTTAGAAGCAAAATGAAGAACTGCTTTTAAGAAAAGGGATGTATTTACCATAAGGGTCGAGCAGAGACCTTTCCAAATCGGCCTGTTCTAAAAAGCGATGAGCAGCTGAAAATCAAATAAGCAACAACTACAGCAAACAAAAATTGAAAGAAATCATACAATTATAAGGAAAAACAAATCATAAAAGCATAACTAAAAAAAAGCATAAAATTAGCAATGAACGTTTTCAAAATCATAGCATGAAAAATGTGTGGAAAAGAAATAAAACAAATTTATAATCAATCAAAAAATAATTATTAATTTGATTGAATGAAATGATTTCGATGCAAGAGGAAAATGTGGCATGGAATACAGGTCGAATTTCTGTGGCTGGAGGAGAATGAAAACACAACTGAAAAAGTAGTCAACTGATATTTCTTGCAGCATACTCCCAGGTTTCAAAAAGTCAAATTAATTTTCTGAGTAAAAACAAGTTAGCTTCGATTCAGCTCCTTTCTATTGAAAAATGATACCATCCTGATTCCCATAATGGTTCGTAAATGAGAATTCTGTGCAAAACAACAAAGCTATTATTTCGTCCTTAATAAATATAATGAAAGTGGAACAGTGTTCCCGCGAGTTAAATTAGGCGGGTTTCAAAACTCATAAGAGAAGGAGAGTAGTTTAATTTCCCAAGAAAAGTATCCAAAAGTATACCAATTTATATCTGTACGGTAACTATGTATACGCCTTAAAACAAGGTAAAGAAGTAACTAAACCCGATATAATGCAGTGGAACCCCGTAATAGTGAACCGTTATGACCGCTCCTTAAAATTGAAAAATTTCTTCTAATTTTAGTACAAATGCCTTCAATAATTTGAATCTATACCTATTCAAGAAAACAGGTAGTAATAGACAAACCCTTAACGTAACCCTTAGACAAAAAATCCTGGATTCGCTACTGACAGAGGTTCATAACCAATATCATTATTAATGTTGCTTAAAGGAGATCAGTGGAAAGGTCCATTAGTATTTACTCATATTGTAAGGAAGCTACGCGTACATTAGTAATTTCTAGCATTATTGTTTTTTGTTATGAAATAATACTTCGCCATAAACTTAAGATTAACTCATTAGAATTGTGGATAATAATAAATAATAAGAAATAATTTTAACCAAATGAAATGTATAAGGACAGGAATCAGGTATTATTTTAATTTAAATTTAATTGTACTTTATAGGGTGGTCCTTATTTTCTGAAGTTTTGAAATTTATTGGTCTCACCCCCTAAATTTGTTCCATTATATCTAAAAATGATTCTGGTAAAATTTTATCAATTTCAAATTATATTTACTGGTAGCTCAAGGAAGTTAAATTTTAAAAAAATGTGGGGAAAATGACCAATTTTCAGAATTTTTTAAAAAATATCTTCAAGATTTATATTGTGATAAAACTGGTTCAAATGTTTTATTTAAGACATATTTAGATGGCTTATACTTTTTATGTATGTATTAACTATTCTATAGACCCTATAAATTATAAGTAAAAAGTACTATCTGGAGACGTCCACTCACCAAAGGTTATAATGCACTACGGGTGGACGAAAGAAATTAAATTCCGAATTTCATCAAAGGAACTCCCTCGAGTGATGCCATTTGGTGTTAAATTGATATTTCAAATGATAAAAGCCAGTGAAATAACAATAATGAGGCTTTTGACTGAACTGAGTGCTTTACTACAGAAATACTCATTTATAACAGATCAAATCCAAAATTTGTCGGCATTATTCCTCCAACAGAAGAAAAAAAAATATAATTTATTTTTTTAAAGTTATAAAAATTTCATGCCAAAAGAAAAAAAATTTATCCGCCCGACCCACGACGCCTTCGGCGTCGTTTAAATGACGTTTTCTTTTTTAAGAAACAGATTCTTTACTTCAGAGATTTGTAAGGTTCAGTCGGTATTTATTCCCCGTTTCAATAATCTGACTCTTATAGTGGTGGTAAGCTCGCCACATGTTTTTGATTTATTTATTATAACTCCTCTGGTATCCGCTAGAGGGCGTTTAAATTAAAATGGGACCAACTTGAAAACAATTCAAATCTTATGCAACAAACCGCGTCCAAATCGGTCCAGTAGAACATACCAAAAGGGCCTGGCAAAGATTCAACATTTATATTCGACGAATTGATAACCTCCTCCTTTTTGAAGTCGGTAAAAAATTGAATAATATGTGAATTTTTGTTAAAATTTTGAAGGAAGAAGTTTTTAATTAAACTTTCTTTCTAATATCTTAAAAAGAGATTTATAAAGAGGTAATTATAGTTACTTCACCCTGGCATTTATAATTTAAAATATCAATTTAACACCAAATGACATCATTTGAGAGGGAGTTCCTTCGAAGAAATTCAGAATTTAATTCCTTTCGTCCACCCGTAGTGCGTTATAACGCACTACGGGTTCACTACTAAAATTCGCAAGTATTAAACAATTTTTATAACTTTAAAAAAATAAATTTGATTTTTCTTCTGGTGTAGGCATAATGCCTGTAATTTCCCATCTATACGGTTTAAAATTAAGTTCTGCGTATAAAAAATGAAACCTAGAAAAGTTTCAAAAGTATTTCAAAGTTTTTGATCTAAACAAGTATAACATTTCTTTTTTTAAGACAATTTTTGGGTTTAATCAATGGTTAGAAATGAGTATTTCTGTAGTAAAGCACTTTTTACATTAAAAGTTCAGTCAAAGGCCTCATTATTGTTATTTCACTGGCCTTTATCATTTGAAATATCAATTTAACACCAAATGGCACCATTCAAGGGAATTCTTTTGAAAAAATTCGGAATTTAATTTCTTTTGTCCACCCGTACTACGAATTATAAGCTTTGGTGAGTGGACGTCTCCAAATAGTACTTTTTACTCATAATTTATAGAGTCTATAGAGTAGTTAATATGCATAAAAAATATAAGCCATCTAAATAAGTCCTAAATAACACATTTGAACCAGTTTTATCACAATATAAATCTTGAAATATATTTTTTTAAAATTCTGAAAATTGGTCATTTTTTCCACGTTTTTCAAACTTTAACTTCCTTGAGCTACCAGTAAATATCATTTGAAATTGATAACATTTTACCAGAATTATTTTTAGATATAATAGAACAAATTTAGGGGGTGAGACCAATAAATTTCAAAACTTCAGAAAATAAGGCCCTAGTAGCATGAAACCTTGCGGCTAACCTTTTTCTTTTATTGTCATTGAGTCCTTACAAAAACCCAACAAATGGTTGGGTTGTGGAACCCATCCTCAATATTACAAAAAGGCCTATTTTTGAAAAACCAAAGAAAAGCCCGAAAAGCCTTTCTGCGCATGCGTCATGTTCACTGGAAAAGACGCGGCCTTTCAAGATGGACGCCGACCCAAGTTCAAGTGAGTAGCGTATTATTTAACTTTTTATTATATTTACTTTTAACCGCGATTGGCATTATGATTTATCATCGCCGGTTCATTGCATGTACTGTATCAAGCACTCAAACCGGAAAATGTACTTAAACAATCCAATCCAATCATTGGATGGATTTGTTTACGTCCTTAATGCTGTGTAATTCGTTTTCAGGTTTTCAGCATAAGTATTCTTTGTTGTTTTTCCTGAAAGTTTCTCTTTTTTACCTCCAAATCACATAAGCAACCGAGTGGTGGTAAGTTCAAAACGTGAATTTGAATGAGTTGTGAATAGAATTGTAAGATCCTATGGTTCCTGCCCTATGCTATGCTTATCAACAATGCTATCGTATGATAACAATGCTTATCGTAGCTTTTAATGACATATTTTAAAATTTTAGTTGAGACAATAATATTCGGTACATGTCCTATGCTTTCTGTAGTTGTGTTAATGACCTATTATGTTTAAATTTCCTTCTCAAAATCTGATTAGTTTTTGTTTACAGTGTATGTAAATAACCTAAGAACATAAATTACATGCTGTACTATCATATTTACTACACATTAGGTAACTCTTGATATCTTTAAAAATCTTATGTGAAAACTTAATGTGAATATATCTCCCACAATGCAGAATTTTTTTTCTACCAAGCCACACCATAAAACCCAAAACAACCAACCATCTACCAAGCCACAGGACCTAGGTTTAAATTCTCACCCCCCCTCAGATGGTTCATAGACTGAAAACCAAGTAGGATCTGGAATGAAAACAGTGGTCTTGTGTTATACCACGTAACTGGGATATTATACGCTAGTGCGCTAATGAGCTTATTGTAATCTTTTCATAATTCAATGTTTTGATAGTTATAACATCCCTTCGACTGAAGTAATCTAGGTCGACAAATGGTGCTTTTCATTTGCCATTCATTGTTAACTTCTTGTTTTGAAAATCTAACTATAAAATAGATTGATAATAACCGATTTGATACTAAAAAGTTTCAAACAGCGTTACTCGAGTGTTTGCTTTAAAATCACATAATGTAGTCCAAATTCAAAGTAGGTATTTAAAATGATTACCAACTATGTATTTTGAAACTTTTACATTCTTAAACAAAAATATGAGAATTGAACATATAGAACTAATACATTATTGACTCATTTCGTATGATAATGTTATAAATTTGGCCTTCAAATGGGATTCGTGACATCACTGACAAGAAAGGTTGGAATCTAGAATAGTTGCAACGTATTCAAAACAGGTCCTCCATGGCATACAGCTACTGCCAATTTAAACAGTCGTCAAACTTTGCGACTGCTCTACAGCTCTTTAGACAATCTCCCTAATTGCCGTGGATTCCCTTTTTGAATCTTTTAGAGATAATTTATCTTCAACGACTTACATTTAATCTCGTGTTCTATTATTAATGGTACTTATCCGTTAGCTGGGCACAAATGTCGCCAATTGTGAACTAAATGCTCGCCAAGCGAAGCGAATGACAATACAGTCAAGTGAAAACGAAAACAAATGCAGTAGGCGACGGTTGGGACAGAGAATTTTTTAATTCATTCTAAATTTTTTTCGGGATTTTTTTGCTTGTGCTCGTTTAACGGATAAGAACCATATTAGTTATTCACCCCTTTATGGGAACAGATTTGATGTAGGTTGAATGGTCACCAGTGGTTGATCCAGGGGGGTGGCATTCTGGAAAGTGCCCCTCCTTGGACCCAAACATACTCATAAGTACGAAAAAAGTCCCAAAAAGAACTCAAAATGAGTTAAAACCCAACTTTTGCAGGTCAAGTTTCAAAATTTTTTCTGGGGGAGGACCCTTATAGCCCCCAGCAGTACCAAAAGGGGATCTTGAGTGATACTTTTTAGAAAATCCCCAACATTTTGACATTTTTCTCGAAAGGTAAAGGTGATAGTCTGAAAAAGTGGCCCCTTCCTTGGAGGCGTGCTGGATCCGCGCCTGATGGTCACTGCTATAGAGCATTCGCCAAATTGGCAGTCACTGTGGCGGACCTATACCAAATCTGTTCCTATTTATGATACATATTCGTTACATATTTTTATAATGTTTTGTTTTAGATTCTGCAATAGGATGAATATTATGCTCCTGAAATTTGAAGGAAGTTATGTTCCACCTCCATCTACCATTTTGCTGGTCATTGGCCATAAGTAAGTAAATCAAATTAAAACTTCTAAAAGTTATCTCATGATTCTCATGTCACCTTAGATGCAGGTGAATCGTTTATGAACATTTCCTTAAAAAAATTTGTGATTGGGTTTTGCTACGTTAAGATTAGAACTTTTCATTCATTGGGGGAATTAAAAACAGCTGAACACCAAGTAGCATTGTGCTTTAAAGCAGTGGTCTCCAACCCCCAGTCCGCAGACCGGTGCCGGTCCATGGATCAAATGGTACAGGGCCGCGGGTCGACCATTACATTGAAAATGAATTTAAATTCTTAGGTTTATACTCCAAATTAAAAACATCTGTGTTTCATTAAATTTTATTTATTTTAAAAAGGGGCCCGAAGGTAGTGACATAAATCATGCACACCATGAGAACTATCTTATTTTACCAAGAAAACTGAATAAAAACGCTTCATTAGAAATCCATAAATTTTTATATTCTTTTTTTGTTACGAACTTGTTCAACCCAGAAGTAATGGTGACAGTTGTCTGAGTTTTTTGTTACAACTATAAGTTAATGAAAAGAAAATCCATTAAACAGTACATTTTTCTGCGAAACGGAAAGAAAAATAAAGAAAAAGTGTAATAATATCAATGCGCTTTGTCGGGTTCATCTTTTTGTAAAGAATTGAAAATTTGCGTATTTTAAACTTCCGAAAATCCCATTACATCGAAAGTGAAACCAAAATCAATGCCACCCCCCAGCGGGCCGCGGTAAAATTATCAAACGTTGACCGGTCCGTGGTTGGTAAAAAGGTTGGGGAACACTGCTTCAAAGCACCATTTGTTTATCTGACAACCTAAAAACATAAATTATGTGCTATATCCTATTTACTTAACAAATTAGTTGTTCTTGGGGTTTTTAATTTCAATTTGAAGGTTTAAGTAATTTGAATTTTTTTATACTTCCTTAAACTTTGAGTTATCAAAGAGCAATTACTGCGGACTAAGCATTAGCTTCCTGGCCTGTATACGATGTAAAGGGTTTATCGTTGGGTCGTAATTTTATTAGGATTCCGTAGTTGTTAAATAACTTTTTTTATCTCTATTTTCTTCTAATAATGAGGTAAGTTTGTTTATTCTACCTGTTATTTCTTGTAATTTCAAATGAATGTTAGCAAGCATCATGATTTGGGTGGTTAACCAGGGTTTGTTGTTGATGTTTATTCAAGTTAGTATTGGGTTAATTTTCAAAATATCCATGTTATTGATATTCATATTTGATTTAAACCACTTTTAAAAGAAAAGCAGTAAGACACAGTATCCTGAAAGAAGTGTTTATTTATTTTTGTAAATAGACGACATTAGTCATGACGTCACTTGCTTGTTTATAAACGTTAATTCCATCTGTGATTGGTTTCGTATGGAATTACTTCCAGTCACGAAACCAATCACGGATGGAATCAACGTTTCTAAACAAGCAATTGACGTCACACTAATATCGTCTATTGCATACTGTTTGTTTACACCCCACAACTAGGATGTTATAATTAAGTATTTAGTATTGGGTTAATTTTCAAAATAGTATCCATGTTATTGATATTCATATTTGATTTAAACCACTTTTAAAAAAATTGCAGTAAGACACAGTATCATGAAAGAAGTGTTTATTTATTTTTGTAAATAGACAACATTACTCATGACGTCACTTGCTTGTTTGGATACGTTAATTCCATCTGTGATTGGTTCCGTATGGAATTACTTCCAGTCACGAAACCAATCACAGATGGAATCAACGTTTCTAAACAAGCAAGTGACGTCACACTAATATCGTCTATTGCATACTGTTTGTTTACACCCCACAACTAGGATATTATAATTAAGTAAATACAAAAAACTATTTAAATCAAAAGGAATTCATTGTTTTTAAAGAATTTGCTCTTTCCTAATAATTGCTGTGGATTCCCTTTTTGAATCTGTTAGAGATAATTAATCTTCAACGACTTACATTTCATCTTGTGTTTTATTATTAATTATTCACCCCTCTATGGGAACAGATTTGATGTAGGATGAATGGTCACTGCTTTAGAGCATTTGCCAAGTTGGCTGTCACTGTGGAGGACCTCTATCAAATCTGTTCCAATTAATGATATTCAAAACATTTATTACATATTTTTATAATATTTTTTTTAGATTCTGCAATATGATTAATTTGAAGGCTTAGAAGAAATGTTCTATCACCTGCCATTTGCTGGTTATGAGTAAGTATGTCAAATTAAAACTAAATTTAATGAACTATCTTTCTAAGTTGTTATTTAAAGGACTCTTTGTTTTAAAAGTCGTTATCTCAAAGTGACAGGGGAGGGAGGGGGTCAGAAATGTTGGGGAGAAAGTGACATGTTTTATGGACAGCCTCCTTAAAAAATTCACTGAAAATTTGTGATTGGGCTTTGCTACTTTGAGATTATAACTTTTCATTGATTGCAGAACTTAATATCTGAACACCAAGTAGCATTGTGCTTTAAAGCAACTTTTTTTCTCAGGTAGCAGCCTCCCCCACAGCGATTACACCTACAGCTCATGGCCAGTCGCTCCAGCCAGTGCCCTATGACATCAATGCCCGGACCTCTCCTGCCACCCCGGAGTCTGTTTCCACCCAATTCCATCGTAAGTTTCTGCTTTTTGGATTACTCAATTGAAACTGTCACATAGCTGCCAAGTACTCAGATTTTATTGGAGGGTTCTTATGTATTATCCCGTTGACAGTGCCGCTGAATTCAAAAAATTGGTTAAAGTCTATCGTCTATTCTATACTTGTGTCGCTTAACGCTGTCGAAGGGATATACGCAAGTACCTAGTTACTGAGATTTTCATCTTTACTCTGATAATCAGATTTCCCCCTTAAAACTCTAGTTTTTTAAATTGCAATTAGTATATTAATGTTATCTCAAAGTGACAGGGGAGGGAGGGGGTCAGAAATGTTGGGGAGAAAGTGACATGTTTTATGGACAGCCTCCTTAAAAAATTCACTGAAAATTTGTGATTGGGCTTTGCTACGTTGAGATTATAACTTTTCATTGATTGCAGAACTTAATATCTGAACACCAAGTAGCATTGTGCTTTAAAGCAACTTTTTTTCTCAGGTAGCAGCCTCCCCCGCAGCGATTACACCTACAGCTCATGGCCAGTCGCTCCAGCCAGTGCCCTATGACATCAATGCCCGGACCTCTCCTGCCACCCCGGAGTCTGTTTCCACCCAATTCCATCGTAAGTTTCTGCTTTTTGGATTACTCAATTGAAACTGTCGCATAGCTGCCAAGTACTCAGATTTTATTGGAGGGTTCTTATGTATTATCCCGTTGACAGTGCCGCTGAATTCAAAAAATTGGTTAAAGTCTATCGTCTGTTCTATACTTGTGTCGCTTAACTTAACGGCTGTCGACGGGATATACGCAAGTACCTAGTTACTGAGATTTTCATCTTTACTCTGATAATCAGATTTCCCCCTTAAAACTCTAGTTTTTTAAATTGCAATTAGTATTGTGTAAAAAGGAGATTAGAAAACGCAGTGCCCCACTTTTTTTATTGCTACATGTTGAAATTAAAATTTTTCTTGCATCATGCAATAAAACATCTTTTTCCCTTGGCAGCAAGAGCAGCAGCTGCCGGTGTAGCGCCAGCAGACTTCTATGATAGAAACAGGCTGACTAGCCCACGAATTCCCCCACTAACTAGCAGCAGCGAGTAGCTTCTTCAGCGCTAGGGTATGATGTGACAGCAGGATCCAGGGATGCACTGTCAGAAAAGTAAAGAAAAGCTGACGGGTGAGTTAAGATATTATTTTAGTCGCATTGCTACGATTATGACCCAGCCCAGTAAAGAATTTAAAAGACAAAAACAAACGTAGAAATTCAAACCATTTGAGCCTGAACTAGAGTCCTTGGCCAAAATCGAAAACAGCCAAAAGGTAAAAGTCTTCTACCACTGGGTCAACTCTTAGTGAGCGCGGCTCTCAGGGGTGTCTTATCGGTGTTTGCAAATTTCATATTTACTCCTATAATTAGATTTCCCCCTTAAAATTGCTATCAGTATTATGTAAAGGAAATTGGGGTTAGAAATTTTAGTATACTTTAATCGGATTATAAGAGAAGATAGAAAACGAAAATCGAAGTTCTTTGCAGCCATGAGGTTGGCAACTATGCTGTCATATGTGACCCAGTGAACAGTAAAACCATTTTACATAGCTTTATTTCTTGTATGATATTAAAAACTAAAATGCAGCGTTAGAAAATGGAAAAATAACTCACTGGTTCTGCTAACTATTACTTTGCAAATCTTTCTGGTCCTCAACCAAAATGACTTGTCTGGCAAATTAAAAAGAAAAGGTTCCAATTTATTTAAAGTAGTTACTGCAGTTAAAGTGAATACCAAATATCAATTCTAAAAAACTAAAAATATCTATTAAGTACACTTTTCTTGATGAAATGTTAGTATTTCTCTAATTGATATAAAATTTCTAATTAGTTATGCAGCAAAAAAAAAGAGACTAGAACTGGAGAGTGAGATATTTTTCCCCCACTGGTCTGCTGGACTAGTGATTTTCTGAGTAGTGGCCAGAGCCTATTTTCAGTCGTCTCGGACCAGTGTTAATTTTGATCACTGCTGATATGCTATCTCTCAAATGTATATATTATATGTAATTATAGTAGGTTCACAGTTTGGGGAAATGGGTTTGCACTATTTTTCAATTTGCACTATTTTTTTCATTGAGGGCTTATTCCCACTTATAAGAAATTTTAAAATTATATTTCTTAATCTCTATGCAAATGGATCAAAGAGTATAATGAAACTCATGTTTGTTTTAATTTTTTATAATTTATGATATTTACTAATATTTTGCAGTTAATGTTTTCCAGAAGTTTTTAACACATTTAAAAAGCTTGTAAAATTTCTTATTTTAAAAAATGTGCATTTTACCTTGGTTAAAATATAAATATTGATTTGTCAATAGTACATAAACATCAAACCTTGTTTTTCCCATTTTCCCCACCTGGCTCTACAAATTATATTTCAAAATGAAAATTTTGGCAACCAAGGAATTTACATAAATTGTTTGGACTTCAGTCCACCAGTTGCCAACCATTGGTCTATAATTTTCTGCATTATATTGAATATTATTTAGAATTAATTTTTTAAATCAGTAACGTTAATTTAAACTTTTGGGGTTGGCACTTTTATGTATTCTCATTCTCTTATTGCTTGAGATGTTTTCGATGAAGTGGCACGTTCAATGGGTTAATGCGAAAGTACTTTTTTTAATAGTTAAAAATAAAATTGCTAAATTTTTTTTGCAGGAGCTGTCAGTTGCATTTGATGTCCCCTGAAATAGTATTATTTGAATCATTTTTTTAAACAAATTTTAATTATATTACATTTTTAAGTTTAGTTATTACCTTCACAGTTTATATTTAATGTATATTTTTTATATGAACTCTTTAACCTTAATCCCTGTGATGCTAGAAAGCTGTTTGTAAAATTTGTTGTGTTTGTATCAGTTGTTCAATAAACTTGATTTTTCTTACATTTAATGTGTTGAAATAAGTTTTTTAAATAAAAATGTGTCCATCTTGAATTATACTTCTATTTAAAGGTAAGTTTTTTCATTAGTGCTTTAGAGCCTAAATTAAACAAAATTTTTGTAGAAATTAAAATATATATGTATATTTTGTTTTTATGAATTTTAAAAACTTAATTTTAAATTTATTTTATTACTTCATTTTACTGTATTTACTTAATAATTACTTTGAAGTATTCTGTAATCATACAGCATAAAATTCGAGTTACTTTTTGTTAAAAGTGGTGTGTTCACCTAGCTAAAAAGTTGTGATAAATTATTTATCTCCTGAGTTATAAGTTTAGTATCGCATTTTTAATTTTTTCGATGTTTCTTTATTAAATTATGATACAAAATTTTCCCTGAAAATATGTATTATATACTGTGCAATATTTCGGGAAAAATTTTGCGACATCATATAATTTAACAAAGAAACTCCGAAAAAAATAAAAAATGCAATATTAAACCTAAACATCAATATTAAATCAAGATTTTTTGGAAACCTTACAAAAACCAATGACCGCAATAATGAACGAAGGTTTTTTGGCATTGGTTTCCGCAGTCTACACGAAAAAAAATTTTTCTAAGGTTGTTATGAAACCTTTCAAAAACCTGGCTAGAGAGCATTGAAACAGGGTTTTCTTGTCTATCCTTGAAAAAACCTGTGCCTATAACCTTGTAGAAGGTTAATCCGCAAGGTTACGCAAAAGGTTGGTAATGTCAACTAGCGTACCTTTTTCTTAGGTTATCCTAAGGTTTTTTCGGGGTTATCGGGTTGCAAATAAAACCCTCAAAAAACCTTTTTTGGGTTGCAATGCAAGGGTAAAAAAACCTTCAAAAAACCAAAAAATGCTATCTGGGGGACCACCTTAACAAGTAGCATATGAAAATTGGAACTTCCAAAGCTAAAAAAATAGCAATTTAAATTGATCCAGTTTACGAAAATACGTAAAGTGGAATTGAAATCACGTGAAGCCACTAAAACGCGAGCAAATTATACAAAATCGAAGTTTAGTGATAAACTTTGAAACTAATTATTTAAATCAAATAAGATTCAATAAGCTAAGTTGTTTGAAGTAAATATTTACTACCTATACCTATAGAAAGCTACCGTTAAATATGTACACTATTTATTTAATGCCTTCAGTTTTGGTGGCTTAGATCCAACTAAAACTACAAACTAGATCGCTTTAATTAGAAATGATGATAAAATTACTAACGAAGGGGTAAAACCGTTAAGATGATAATCATTGAAGAACCAACTATACTAGACCCAACAGGCTTTGTGTTTACCCATTTTATCCTTCCGCGTAGTGACGTACTGGGTTCAGGAAACGTTGCTGTCGCGTATAAAAGTCTTGGTCCTACACAAGTTTCGGGACAGTTAAATCCCGTCAAAGACAAACAACAGCATTATTTTTTCCACGATAAAGCGACGCGTTAATTAGTAGAGTAATCATTCCAAACGAAATCGAAATAAGACACACTTCATCAAGCAAAGTTGCTAATCCCTCAAGATAAAAACCCAGTTAAACGATTCAGAGAGATCCACGGATAAACGACCATCCCCGAGAAAGAAAGCAAAAACCGAATCTTGCGAGTAGTGTTAACATTGATTTCACTCGAATAACGGCATTTAAATGGTCGCAGCAGCGAAACTACTTGAGCGGCTCGAAATAGCTGCTATCAAAAGCAAGCAGGAATCGCAAAGCGATGCCAAATCGGCTGAAGAAAAGAAGAATCCACGGTTGATCATAAAGATAAGCGAATGCAGACAACGATCTCTGTTGAGGACGGAAAAAAGAGTCTTCTCCGTCTCTTGTGCGATTTGGGTGAGAGAATTCTCCCTTCGGAAATGAGATCTGAGAGGATGGAAGAGGAATAAATTGAGGTGTGTGGGGGAGAGAGTTTGGAATCTTCTTTGATTCTTAGGAGAAACACGTGTTGAATGGGGAAATAAACAAAGGGGGTGTTTGGACAAAGAGAAAGACGGATTCAACGTAACAGGCAATACCAATGGAGTTGAAATTAAGTTTGTACTTATTTCTCTGTTTATTTTTTTAACAGGCAGTCTTAGAGTTAGAATATGGCGAAACACACGAGAAGAAATGAGTAAGCACTTCTTTGTTATAAAATACAGTAATTTGCATTATTTTAGGGAATTAATCATGTTAAAAAATAGAGAAACCGCATAGTTTTTTTTATCTTTATATAAAAAAAATATAGCAAAGCTGAAACCTAATTATGTAATCTTATTTGTTTTACACTTGCTAATTTAAATGAATTACCTAATAATTTCAGGAAAATAGAGTATAACAAAGAAAATCGAACATATTTTCCCCTTAGACTCTCTAACGATTAAGGAAGTACCTGCTTGGAAACAGGAAACTAGTAAAAAAAAAGGTATGTACTGGTAAGTATTTTGCATTTAGAGAGGGAAAATTTTCACAATTTTAGCTTTATGATCCTACGCCCTACAATTTACAAATTAATAATATACAAGACTATAAGATATTAAATATTATAAAGAAAAAGAGAGGAACACATGAAGTTTACATCAGATTTTTAGGAGAAGATTCGTGCTTTTCTTGAATCTTAATGAACGACCTAAGATATCAAATTCATGAAGAATAAATCCTACTGTCTGTCTATCACAAGATGAGCTCTGTGCTAGTTGCCTGGTTGTGGCGGTTGCTATAGAAACAATACTAAACAAATGATGTACGAAATGTAAACGAGAGCTCATCTTGTGATAGACAGATAGTACACAGTACATCTCTTAGGCACTCTAAAATCAAACTAACTCAGTAGATAGCAAATACAAAGTATCCTAGTCATATCCAAACCCCATTCCCCAAATATGACTAAAAAAAGAGAAGCAGAAGGATAAAACTAGCACAACTCGATCCCTCGAACCCTGCAAAGGGCTTACTAACCCCATAGAGAAGGGGGAAGCCCTTCAAGAAACCATTAAAATAAATGGCTCCAAACTACTTCTATTCCCCGATGTCCTCTTAGCGACATCCCTAATGCGTCACAAACGTCGTTAGTTTTAGGGGGGGACGGGTCCGCCCCATTATGCGGTAAAAAGGAGGCGCGAATCTGAAAATATTATTGTGACGAATGTCGATTTAATCGCCCTCTAATTGTCGCCGTTTTTCACCAGGAGTGAAAAAGCGGGCAGAGTCAAAGAAAAGGATTAATTGGATGGCAAACAAGGCTTAATCGAAATCTTGGAGCGACTTTCCGAGAGGAGTCGCAATTCCCATTAGGCTTTTTAGGCGTCTGGCTGGGTAAATGTGTGTAGTGGGTATGATATGGAGAAGAAATTACCGCAGACGAACCCCTAGGGACGGAATATATGGCGATTAAAAAATTTGGGAATGAAATTAACTGGTTGCACAATGATTAGTAAACAAATTATGATGTTGTGATAAAAACACTCGTTTCGAAGAAACAACATAAAAAAAAATCAATTTAACGATATTTTTTATGCATTTACTCAAGGCATTGTTAATCAAGATTCGTTGAATAAAGTTAAGGTCTACCCACCCATATTCAATTTATTCTATGGGCAATGCTTTAGGTTTTGAACAAGACGAAGGCCATTGATGTTCAATATGTAAAAATTATTCGAAATACTATTTTAAGGTGACCATGCCGTTAAAAAAAAGGAAGAAAAGAGTATCTAATGTGGATTAAGTAAGTAAAACTAAGATGACTGCGGCCACCATTCTCTTTCAGCAAACAAAAGGCAGGAATCTTTATTTATGCAAATCATTTAATAAATATTTATAATATCAATAATGAACCTATAATTCGTAATGAACTTATTACCCCAGTACACCTGTAACCAAAACGTCAAACAACATTAGCAACAACTTAGGATTTCAAAAATCTTGTGCGTGATGCGAGTCAAGAATCTTCTCATCAGGAGTCAAGCAAAGCAAATACATTATCAGAGAGGTGACTATGCATCCCATACAAATAATGAAAACGAATAAATCCTTTCATTGCTAAAACTTTCAAAACCCCTAAAAACTCCAACAAGGGCAAGTTTACCACAAAAGAACATCCTACACTCACAACCTCCAAACCAGGGTGTGAAAAAACTCATTACACAAATCAAAAATCCAAAACCCCTTTGCATATCTACTATCAACCCCACAACCTCCAACTGACACAAATACATAAACCGTCCCTCGGCATTCCACAACAAAAAAAAAACCCGACCATTCCAAGGAAAGAACACCGGTCAATTACGCAGACATAAATAAGCATATGGAACTCCTAGGTATGCACAAACACAACAACAACCTGTGAATTTCGAAGCAAAAGACACCTCTTTAGATGCGCCACTGCAGCTTTTGGGGGCTTGTTGCGGGGAGTAATGGATGGTCCATTGTTCCATCCGATTGTCCGCTGGGGTCGTTCTAGAGTGGAATGTCACCCCTTCTAACACCGAAATCGCATTTCGGTGTAAATGAGCGCTGGTCGAAGTGAGAAAGAATGTCCCGTGTCGTGCGATTCGATGTGGGATGGTGAATGCAGCAGGGTCGTGAATCTTGAGCAAGCTTGGTTGGTTGGTTGAGGGATTCGAATAGCATATGTTGTGGTGTGTTAGTCATAAATTACCCGTTGTTGAATTGAAAAACAGACAGAAGACCCACATTTAGGGACTAGTTGTCATTCAAAGCCTTTTTTTTAAGTAATGCAGATGTAAAGTTAAATCCTATATAATGAGAAATATAACGAATCCAAGTGAAAAGGTTTTGCTTTTTAAGATACGGAGTATTTTTGAAAACCATCTTATGTTAAGATCGAATAAAACTAGATACAAAGGCATTAACAGAGGCATTTCGCATTAACATGGTTTTTAAGGCATAAAAGTTCGAGGGCATTTAGTAAAAGGAAGCAAACATTACTTACGGCGAAATCTCGGCTTTTGAATTGTCCCTTAATTAGTAGTGTTTTTGGATTAAATCTTTTGAATGCAAGACCCTAATAAACTTATAAAAATAGTTTAAATATTAGCATGGTATAAAGATTCCAATGTCCCGAAAACTTATAGCTGTATAAATAAATTATTTTTTCATTTAAAAATCTCTCAATCGCTTATTATTATTTTACAGAAACTATAGCCAATTGAATTCCTTCAGGTCCTTTCGGAAGATTTCATTCTCCAAAAAGATAAATAATCATCACCCGATACAAAGTTTAAGCTAGGACTCAATCTAAACCTGGAGTTTCTAAACGAACAAAACGGAACAAACTGAGAGAAAACACAAATTTTAAATTACTAAACCAATTAAACTCAACCACCTATTGTTGTTCATCGTCACAACTTTACCTGTTGCAGCGAACACGGCTTCAACAAA
Source organism: Tetragnatha montana (assembly GCA_963680715.1). NCBI lineage: Eukaryota > Metazoa > Arthropoda > Arachnida > Araneae > Tetragnathidae > Tetragnatha > Tetragnatha montana. The sequence continues at coordinate 37,346,051 of OY796685.1, forward strand.
GGCGTATTTGAAGAGAAGAGAGTTCTAATTTCCCTAAACGAGATATTCAACCAGTTCAAGATTATTTAAATCCACACACACGCGCGCTATCCCCATTTAGATAGTGCAGCAGCAAGCCCATACCTTCCGACTTAAGAGCCAATTCAGCTCACCGCCGATTCAATTTGGAGAGTTTACCGCCACCCTAACTCTCTCTTCGAAGGTTTGCACAAAATTAAAAACCTCTCAAGACAAACCCGAGGTGTTATGGGCGCCCTATCATCTTCCCCAAAAGCAAACACAATGAGCGGGCTCGTTCAGTATTTATTGATCCCGACAAGTCTTTGCTTTACCAAGACAGATAAATAACACCAGAGTTTGAATTTTTCAAAACATAAATACGATCATACACCGACTTAATAACTAGAAAGACGGGAATGTAGTTTGCCAATTGGTAAATTGACCAGTGAGTGGAATATAAAAAAGTTCCTATAGGAAAATGCACAGAAAGAAGCTTTTCCAACAATACACAAGCCATAGGTGGAAAATAATTTTTTTAGCCCAATACATTCAACAATTAAACTCTTCCATTTCCCTACACACATTTCCAAAAATTTCCTGCGGTAAGTTTTTTGAGCTAAAATATAATTATATTATCTGTGTTTCATCCGTTTTTATCAGTTTGCTGTGTTTTCGTGTCATTTAATGGAATTTTTTCGCATATGACAGAGTATAAATAGTCGTCGAACTGTAATGAGACCAAATACACACGTAGTTGACTATTCCCTGAGGTTCGTAATAACGTTTGTTTATTTCGACGTAATGAATAGTTTTATTATAACAGGATTATTCCATACATTACAGGTTCTCTGTTATAGTAGGATTCGACTGTCAAGAAGCAGGTAAAAAAAAGAAGTAAGAGAAAGATGACAAGAATAAATAGTATTCCCGTAAGAGATATTCGTTTAATACTTTCTTAAGAAAAGAACATAGTAATAATATTGAAGATGTTATAACAAATTCAATACCTGCAATTGAGTAGTTTTTCTGCCACCTACTTTTTCCCCCATCTTAATTTATCATCGAAACTCGGTTAGTTTCATGAGCCTTTCATCTTAGTGGACGAGTTGAAGATATAGAATTTCGTCAAATTAATGATAATGCAAAATAGAAAACCCCGATAAAAACTTCCTTCCAAACATGGAAACGGATAAAATTCGAGAAAATAATGCAATCACTGGTATCTGAGATGAAAAGAAATTAGTTTAAATATTTAGGCAAGGTGTATGTACAGGACAGTCCCACTACGAAATCCCGAAAATACACCTCAATAATGGATTCCTTTTTCTCTATTTTCTAGTGTATTTTAAATCTTCAGATTCGGAATTACTCAGGATTTTGTAGTTAAGTATCTAATTTGTATTTTTATAAAAGTTAAATTTTTACAAAAACAAGTTTTTAATATTTTTTTAAGAAACTTTTAATAATTTTAATTTTTTTCATGGTTTTTCAACTTTAAACAGTGATAATTTTATAAATATTTAGTTTATCTTGATAAAAATTGTGTTTTTACAATCTATATATATTTATAGGAAGGTTCAAAACCTCCAACATATAAACAAGGTATAAGAAGGTTATTTTAAACAAATTTTTAAATGTTTATGTCTCAGAAAAATATCGTGATTTTTTCGCCTTTCTTCAAAAACAGAATTTTTACAAAAAAACTATTCATAGCAGATACTTTTCTGAGGGTGGAAACATTAAATACAGTTAAAGGAACTATTTCCAACCAGAATTGAGTTTATTTTGAATTATTAAATTTGAATTTAATATAGCATTGTTTGAAAATGATGCTAATATGTTCATTATTTACTAATTAACCAATTAATAATTAAAAATTTGTCACTTTTATTTTTTTAAGAAAATGGTTTTTATAGCAAATCAGTAACCAGCAGCGAAAAATTTGAATTTTTTGAGCCAAAAATAAAAAGAAAAAAAAGTTTTCAAGTGTGTACGTACACCTCACAAAAAGAAAGTCTACCTCCTTTTTACAACCGATCACACATCGTCGAAAATTCACATCATATTTACAATCGAGAATCGTTTCAAGTCGAGGGTCCCAATTATTTCCCAACAGAATTAAATCGCCGCTCTTTCGTCCAACACCGAGCGCCCACCCTCCATCAGATCGATACGAAGGGGGTAATGTATGCACGAGGGGTCTTTTTGGCCTCCCTTTTGTGAAAGAGAGGGCCCCCTCAATAAGTCAGTCCCCGGCTTAGCAGATTAGCAGACCCCTTTCTTTCGATGTCCCCCTCCGTTTCCACGGCAACGTGACCACCATCGGAATGGTGGGGATCTCCAATCACTATACTGCTTTGACGTGTTTTGACAAAGAGTTTGAAGTAACGGGACACAGCGAAGTCCGTATGAAGAAGGAAGGGGAGGATGGAGAGCAGGAGTTATCGATCGTTTTGGACGCCCGGGATTAAAGATTCATATCTTGGGTCCGGTAGCGGAGGCTCGGACACCGGCGGGTAATGGCACTTGCGGAGGGCCCAGGGGTCGTTTGTTTAATGTCCGGTAGGGTAGGGATGTCTTGTAGCGGGGGCGGAGATCCGGGAGTTTATGTGTAATGGGGATTTTTTTAAACGCTTCTATTCGTTCGCTGTTGGTTTTGAATCAGGTTATCTAGTTTAGTTTCTTTAACTAAGATTGTTTCAATGTAGCGTATGCAGGAGAGGTTTACGTGAGAGATGATTTTCCTAGATTTTTCCTTTTTAATTAATAGAGCATTTTCAATCACATGACTCGGACCTAACAACGGCCTTAGCAACAGAAGATGTTACAGTTTTTTGCCTACAGTGGTTAACAGTTACAGAAAATGACTGGCTGTGGAATTCTTCTATTGGAGCATTTGCAATCACGTGATCCCATACCTAAAAACCGCCTTAGCAACAGATAAACAACGGTTAAAACAGTTAAAAGCCCTACAGTTAAACAGTTAAAACAACAGTTAAAAGCAACAGTTAGCAACAGTTAAAAGCCCTACAGAAGGTACACAGTTAAAAGAAAATAACCGGTTGTGACGTCACCTGAAAACACTATGGTACAGCATTTATTTAGACTTTAAAAGATGGTTGTATGAGGTTGAAAAAGACCTTGAAATTCTAAAAAGTTCGTAATTGGAAACAAAAAGCAATAGACAGAGGGCTTTGGGGGGAAATTGTTAGAGAAGCCCTAGTCCAACATGGGCTGTAATGCCAATGAGTAAGTTAGTTAATTAATTCAGACTTAGGTTTAGTTTTTCTCAAGTGAATGGTTTTATTACAATAGAAGAAATTTATCATTAAATTGATAATTGAGTTAAGGTAAGTATTTGAAGATATTATGTGATCTTCTCTAGAAGTGCCACACTGTGATTCTCAATTTATTGCACATAATAGAAGTGGGATTGACTTACACTCATAAGTCAATATTTATGAGTTAAAAATCTGTAACAATTTATCTCAATTCTGTTTTATAGCAGAATTAAGAGAAGTCATGTGGTCATTTTATTAAATACTAATAGTGTTCTGTGATTGTTTATTGAAGTAAAGAAAAAGAACGTTGAAAAAAAAATTATGTATCAGAAATGTTTTTGACAGGGTTTTTCCCTTCTGGGAAAAACTGAAATTTTGCAATCTTAATGTAATGCAGAAGAAATTCAGACAAGTATTTAAAAAAATTTTCATTTAAAAGAATGAGGATATTAAGTGATCATAATGCTACATCAATTTGTCAATATAAATCAGGTAAAGTAAAAAAAATAAGAACTTATGTATGTAAAAAAACTTTTTCATATTTTTGCCAGCAAAAAGTGGCAAAAGCCTTTTTTTTTTGCAGGGTCGGTTTTTGCAAGGCAAAACCTTGCCAAGGTTAAGACGTTAAGTCATCCCATTAAAAATAGAAAGCAAGCTTACTTTCCTGTTAATCATACACTCATACAGATAAGTTTAAATGTACAAAACTATACCTTCTAAAAATAGAATTGGAATTCAGAGATCCATATCATTAGTTGCTAAAGAAAGAAAAAGTAAATCAAAGGTGAAGGGGAAAAGTACTAGTGACAGAGCAGTTAATGCACAGGAATAAAATAATCATACAAATAATCAGCTGATGGAATCTGAATGAAGGATGAATCTTTAATGTTGGATTATGAAGTTTTAGGAAATGATAGTTTTTCTTGTTCTATTTAAGACAACAGGTGATACCATACGAATACGTTATTTTTCTGATTAATCATATGTTTGCATTAATTAAGTGGTTTTTCCTCATAAAAGGTTATAAAGGAAGTAGAATGGAAAAGAAGAATAAGAGGATTTTTTTTTTGCCCATATTTAAATATAGCCAAATTTAATAAAACCATATGTTTTATGCGATTGATACGCAAATTTTGGTGATATATCTATTTTTCGGTGGCTAAAGCAGCTTTTGGAGATATTTAACGGGACAGATAATGGAATTGAACCAATTCTACATTTTTATAGTCTGGAGTATATTTTAAAACAGGAGCGATAACCTTACTAATGCTCTTCACGCAGCCTCAGCAACCGATTCTTTGATAGTATTTTTTATCTTCAGTTTAGGCTGGTTAGTAATAGCATTGCATTGATATGCTTAAGTCACATCGTTAAATTTTGGAGTTAGAAAACGGCAGAAAAGAAAATCAAAACCTTTCCAAAAACCAATGAGATATGGATGATCAAAAGAATTAATGAAAACCAGAAACAAGTCATGGGAGGAAATCTTTATAAAAAAAAGTGAGGAAAAAAAACATTTCTGTACACTCATTTGTAAAGTAAAACGGTCTTGGCGCGCTAAATTCTAAAGAAATGCATAATGGCGGAAGGTTTCGGGAATTTCGACGGCAAAGAACGAAATAAAAGAATGTAATTGTAAAAAAAGGGAGGAGGGACGCATTCTCAAAGAACTCGAAAGGAAGTGCGAAAATCAGAAAAACTGAAGTTTCATCAAATAGAAAAACGAATCCGAAATTATATCGGCAGCAAAGCATCCAAATTACACTGTGTGTAAGGAGAAAAACTGCAACACACTGATGGGAAAAAGTCAGACAACATCTAAATTGAACTTTGCAATAAGGAAATAAGCAAAGAATTTTCCCATTTTGAGAAATTCACTTTGGAGATTTATTCCAGAGAAATGAAATAATTCAAAAGACACTCCTCTTTTCTTTCTTCATCTTAAGACTGCAAATTATACGGTGGTATTTGTAATATTTAAATCTTTTGAAGAATCATGTTAGGAGAGGGCTGGAAAATATCTCGAATGCAGTACCGGGACCAATGATTCAATTTCTAGGAAATCCGTTCGAAACAGTTGTTTATATACAACCAAAGCTGTGGAAATCTTTATGAAAGAGAGGAATATTACTGGGAATTTTGCGTAACCATCATTTCAAATTAGTAAATTTAAAAAAAAATACTCTGTTTTCCCTCAATTATTTCAGTAGTTTTGCTGGAGAAATACAAAAAAAGTAATCCAATAAAAAAAAATAATAATACAAGAAAATAAATTGTAACACTTTGATGCATAAAGTCGTTCTTTAAAACTGAATAAACTCGAAAATCAGAGTAAAACATGCAGAAAATTATGTTTAATTAAAGTTTTTGAGGCAATTTAAGATTTTTTGGTTCTGGAAAGAAAAATATTTTAAACAATACGGCAATGGGCCTTACAAGAATGTAACTAAGATATTTATTTCACATTCTTTCAACACATTTATGAGTAAATAATTGGAGAAACACAAAAAAAAAGGTTATTTTATTTTTAAATTTTCAGGTAACCAAGAAACCCTAAATATTAGGGTTGTGTTAACAACAGGTATGTAAAATGTTATTTTGAACGGTGTTTTCGAAAGTGTCAAAGGCATAAGTATTTTAATTCTGATACAAAAAAAACCACTTTATCCTTAGTAGTTAAAATCTATTTTTAAACTTAAGCACAAATATATCAATCAGAGAAAGAAAGAAATCCACTTCTTCTAATTGTTTACATACTACATGAATGAATAACTATAAGACATAAACTATCTATTGTAGTAATAAATGTAGCAAGATATCCTTTGTACAAATAATGCGTGTAGTTCAAAATATTTCAAGCTGAAATCAACCATATAGAAGGAAGGCGACAATACGTTGTTAAAGAATGCAATACTACACATTACAATCTCACTCATTAACCGAAACCTCCAAATTTATCAGCATTTTCAATTAACGCGGGAACACAATTATTAAATTATTTTCGGATCATTTTTACAGAGGAAAGGGAACTTTTGACATCAAATGCTATAGGTTGTTGAGAGTCGTCACCATGGAGATTCCTTCCCCTGCCCTCTATACCCGACCTATTCACTTTTCGTCAACGTAATAGAGATTATCGAATTACTAATTACAAAACGAGACTTCATTTCCTAATGCAAAGGGCTGGGTTTTTTTTACATTGGGACTTTTACAAGCTGAAAGTATGGTAACATTTTATATATCCTTCGGTAATTTAATTCAGATACTGAATATGATAGTATCATAATAAATATAATAGTATAACCAGTAAATAATACTATTAAATCATTAATATACGGAACAAGGTATACCTACAAAAGAAGTATTGCGCGATACTTTTTACGAAACTATAATGATTTGAAGTTAAAAATACTCATATGAAAACATAATAACGTTATATGTTTAGGGGAAATGTAACAAGGTGAGGGCAGTTTAAACTTTAGGACGACATCACACCTTAAAAATTGTTTTCACAACTTTTATAATGTTAAAAAAAGAGGTATTCTCCTATTTGGGAGTAAAAAAAAGTATCTAAATTACCAAACAATGAAAATATAGTGAAGTAAAATTTGAATACAATTTGGTTAATTTGAAACTTCACTTTGGTTAAATTATAAATTACACAGAAGTCACTGAAATGTATCAAAATAGGACATAGGGGAAGGGGTGTAAAATATGACGTAATTTTTAAATTCACCCTAAACAATGGAAAAGGATGGTATATTTCAAGCAAAATAAGAGATCGTGTTGGTTTAGTTAGTCAAGATTTGATTCAATTTTGCGGAACTAATTAAATATTCTTTATACAAGAAAATCATTTCCCAAAAATCTTAAGTAAATACATTTCTTTTCTTTATTTATTTATAAAAGAAATTTTCGTTGGAAAAATGCTCATTGGTAAAGAAGTTAAAACTGTACCATCATTGAGTGTGAAAGAAGCATACGTAACGTCCAATTTATTTATAAAATATGTCATGAAAATGTATGTATAAAATGTATGTATATTTTATAAGATAAAGAAGAACTGTTACAAAATTGTAACATAATAGTAAACATATGAAGTAATAAATGTGTAACATAGTGTGAAAAGAAGATGGCTACCTGATACCAAAAACAAAGGCAAGGACATTTAGAGAGTACCATCAATTACTGTTGGTAAGTAAATTAAACTATTATTAGAGGATCTTTTTAATAACTTCCGACAAGAAATATGCTTGGTTTGTATTAGATTTACAGCTCCTTAATCAGTCAACAAACTACTCTCGAACCAATTTTTAAAAAATAAATAAATAAAAAATAAGACTGAAAAAAAACAATACAAAAAAAAAGAAGAGGACCTTGTTTCATCAAGCAAACGACCGAGTAGGCTTAACAGAAATTAACTCGAAGCGAAAATGGCAATTCCGAAATCTGCCAAAGTACCAGTAAAGAACAGGGGCTCAAGCTTTTGCAAATGGCGCTGATTAAAAATGGGAGAGAAACGAGAGGAGGGAGAGAGAGAAAAAAACGCGCATCTCAACCCGTCTTCTCATTTCGCTGGGAGAAACTCCGTGCAGCTGAGTATCGGAAAAGGGTTGTGTCCGTTGCTATGGCAACTACTAAACGTGCGGCAAAGAAGTCGGGGTTGGTCGATAGATGGCGCTCTCACATGTAAAGGAAAAGGGGAGGTTGTTATTATTTTTTTGGCTCCAGCTTCGGCGCCCTTCTTTATTAGTTTTGTTTCATCTTTTTTTTTCTCTTCTTTCCTTATTCTGTTTCATCTTACAGTGATTAACATAAAGTTTTAGCTGAAACGAAAGGATTTCTTTTTCACCCCTTTTGTTCTCTCGAAATTAAAAAGGGTTGAAGATAGAGGAGGGTGAAAAAAAAACCGTGCGCGCACAAGGAAATCTGAACTCACGTATTTCGCAAAAGGATAAAAATTCCTCTCTCAAATGAGCGGGAGTTGACTATTTTCTTGTTTCGAGCCCCTTTTCGGATGAATCAATTCAGGAGCAAAAAAAAAAAGTTCCTTGAAAATTATGCAGATTCCCCAATTCACTTCGACGTTCGCTAAATCCACGGTACATTAAGCAAAAGGGATTTTTTGAGAGAGCGTGGCTTTTTGCCTATTTTTAAAGCTTCACAATTAAAGCATTTCTGGAGGAAAAAACACACTCGACTTGGCATTTCATTAATACAGCTCGACGCTGCAATTCTCTAAGTGTCCTTGCGTTTCAGGCTTTTTCTCAATACCCGCGACAAGAAAAAAAAATCGAATTTTAAACGAGCAAATTTCTTGAAATGCGTTTTTAATTACTTTTGATTAGATCTCGGTAATTTCTCGGAGACGTCTGAATAGTCCCCGAGACGGTTAAAAAAGTACGCTCCTCAAGGTTGTGTTGAAGAAATGTCAGCGACTAGGCCACGTATTGGTGTTTGGAGCTCTGCACAATTGCAAACATAACATATTCGGTGGAAAAAAAATGATTCCGTCGAAATAAATCTGGCTAAATCCTTGAGTTGTTTATAAAAAGTGTTTACGCAAAATTTAAATAATCAGTTTTCTAAAGAGAAGGACGGTTCTCTGACAGTTGCTTTTTTCTTTAAAACTCCAAATTTTCTGTTTTCCATTTGAAAGTAAATAAATATGTTTATATTGGGGGAAAAAACTGAACAAGCAAACTTGTATTTATGTTTTTTTTTTATCCAGATTTACGACCAAATTCTTAATTGACAGTTTTTAGAAGAAAAAAAGAAACGGTTAGAAAGGCTGAATGACGGAAGATTGAAAATCGAAGTATCACTTTCGAAAGCAATTCCTAAGCTTGAAAAAAAAAGAATAGAACGCAATTCAATTTGAAAAGAATCAATGCACAGACAGAAATTCCATTTACCAATTGCAAAAGATTTCTCAATTTTTTTCTAAAGAATGAAAGCAAGTAAAAACCTTCCGCAGTAAAAATGACTCAACGAGAGAAATAAAATATAAACTAACCCATGAATGACATCACACATATGCAAAATATAATATTCTCGTTCTATAACTCCGATATTTAACACAAAAAAAACCCAGAGAAATGTCCTTTAGCTACAGAATAGAATACAAGTCAAATAATAATAATAAAAAATAATAATAATTGCAATACCCTGAGAAATTTACACACTTTCTCTTTGCCTTTTCTCTGCAATTTTTTTTAATAGCTCTAGTTACAAAATAATGTACTAGGAGCTTATCAATAAATGGATGGCATATATTAGCATATACCTAAATAAATATGTGTCATTAAAAAAAATAGTAAATTGGGGAAATTAATGTCCACTGCCTAAATCGTACTGGGCTTCCAGTAGGGCCAGTTTTCCATACATAAAACCCATAAGGCATCGGAATTATATGTCTTCCAAGAGACTCGTGCCCTGGCTGTTAGTAAATTGAATAGTACCTCTAATAATTCCTCAAAGAAAATCAAAGTATAGAGAGAGATACATAATTGTGTGACTCCTCAAATTTTAAACCCAATTAATTCCATAACCAACAGCATTTTACGGAAACTCATACATTTCACAGATCATGACTCCAATCCCCCACATGATAGGGCGCAACGAAGCGAACCTTCCGAATTATAATGCGGTTTCCATACGATCAACAACGGAAAGGAGAGAATCTCTTCAACAGAGCACTCCGCAGATTCACTAGTATTACCAACAATTCATCATCGTCCACGAGCGCCACCTAGGAACAGACAAAGCAACTATTCCTCCTCGAATTTATTCGGGAGCTAAAGGGTTATGGGTAGTGTTGCAAAGGCTGGAAAAAACCCGGTTTAAACCCGGGAATAAACCGGGTTTTTTGGGAAGGGAATTTTGAAAATTTCCGGGAGTTTTCGGGAATTTTGACTTTTGACACGGGAGAAGGAAAAAACATCTGAACTCGCTTAAGAAATCGTGTTTATGTTGATTTTCTCTTCAATGTGGAGTATTATAAATTCCCGGGAGTTAGCAAATTTTAAGACAAGGGTAGTAAAATATCAAAATTATGCTTAATATGATGACTAAAATTTATTTTGAACTTCATATCATAAACAGGGAAAATCTGCGTTGTGACCTTTAGAAAATATATTCAAATTTAAACAATTGAAATAATTATCTGACAAATACCAAATCACCGATCTACGTACATTTTTTTTTCTGTTTTTGTCATGGTTTGGTGCCCACATGGACATGAATGATTCGATTTTATGTTCGATTTGAATCGCTTGAACTAATGTTAAAGTTACAGACACTAATAAGTTAAAAATAACAAGTTTTGAGAAAAAATAGTTTGAAATAACGAAATAACTCTTAGCTACGAGAATTCTTGAAGTGAAAATTTTAACCTTAAGCCTAAAGATGGCCGTCTTTGTTTATATTCAAAACTTCCTCAAAATTCCCAATATTCCCCAAAATTCCGGGTTTATTCCCCAAAATTCCCGGGTTTTTTCCCATGTTTCAAAAACTGCGGGAATTTTGCATCTCTAGTTATGGGGGAGTGGAAATTATTCCGAGTTTAAGCAATTATTGGTGTGCATTACGGATGAGTTCTTCCTTCTCTCTCTCGCTAATATGTAACCGATAAAATAACCCTCGTTTTAAACAGGACTCTGGGATAAACAATTATTCTGAAGGCTTCGTGCGTGTAAGGGTGCGTGCGTCAGGCTAAATAAACTCCGCAATTTAAATGAATAAGGGGAGGCTGAGATAATGCTGGATAAACGAAGGCATTAAAAAGGAGGTATAATTTGCTAAGTAACTTTGTAATTAGGTTTGAAGGAATTTGAACTGCTTTTAAACGTACAAAAAGTTCATTTCGTTCTTACCCTGTTTTTTAGTTTGAAAGATTATCATTATTAAAAGTCTTGCATTGAAATGAAAAGCTATTTTTAAATAAATTGATTTGCAAGGAATTTAAATTAAATGCTTTCCCACCAAAGTAAACTTCCATAGTAGTTATTTGAAATTTTTTAAACAAATACAGCTATAACCATACATCCTCCTTCACCTATAATAGCATTACTGAACAGTTTTCTGTACATAATAACCACTAAAATTAATACAGAAAACCGAACTATCGTATACTTAAAAAAAAAACTGGTTTTCCATAAATGCAGTTAATTTTAAAAGACAAATTAAAATATTTTAACCATAAAAAAAGAAATAATGATGCCTTTGAACATAAATAGCTTATTCAACTGTTTATGAAACATAACGATCTTATTAAAACAAATATAAAAAAAACAAGTCACGAAATTACTCCATAGTTCTTTCATGTAACGTTTACGTCAAACTACTTAAAGAGAGAATTATTGTGAATAATAAAGAAGGGGAAGAATGACTTAATGCTTTTAAATTGGCGTAATCACTGTAGTGAATCACCATTACACGCTAAACTTCTAATTTTAAAACTTAAGAGACACTTAATAGTAGCACTTGATGATTCAGCTATTTCAATTTAGTCTTGAAAGAAGATGAACTATTTGAAAGAAAACCTCTCACAGTCCTTTTTTTTTTTTTTACCTTTGTTTTTTCATCTGCGGATTGGTGATAATTTGGTCAATAAATGAGTGATAGTTTGGGTTATAAAACTGCACATGCACAACATTACGTGAAAGTTTGCCTCGAATAGTTAAAAGTTGAAATGTTTTTAAATGTATATTCACTAAAAAATACGAAAGAATAACAGGGACTCGTAATAAGAGTGGTTGTCCTAACTGTCGGTTTATTTATTCAGTATTTGATAGTTGTGAATTTACCATTTGCCATTGTGAATACTTTCATTCACGTGTAAACAACTGAAAGTGATGAATGGAAATGCAATTTAGAAAAAGGCATTTTTCTATAAGGGAAAAAGGAAATGTTTCTAGAGTCAAACATAAAGTACTATAATTTTTTCTTAGATCATTCTTTAGATTTGTTCTATTAAAAACGGTTATTTTTCAAATGCCTAATTTCAATCTTCACAAGGCACTAGAGCAGGAACTCCTAAACTACAGTACGTGGACCGAATACGACAGATAAACACATTTTCGCTGTTTAAAAAAAAATGCAACGCATGTTATTTACTAAAATTCTTGAGTATGGGTCTTTAACCCTTTTATAAGATCTTGCTACATCTCAGTCTAGAATTTATTTCACGAGTTTTATCCAAACCGAAGCATAAAACAAAATTTTATTAAATGAAAGAATTACTACTTAACACACTCAGAAAAGGTCAGGTTTTTTAAAAGCCCGAATTTATCTGGTCCATCCGAGCATCTTGCTCTTTCAATTCAAAGAGTTTGAAACCCCCTGTACTGTATAACAGTCAGTCTAAACTAAAAGCACCTTTAAAAATTTCATAATTTAGTATAAATATTTTAAAGGGTCAAGTGGTTAAACTCTTCTGAATCCCCTAGCTAAAAAAAATCATAAATAATTCAAGAAATATCCACCCGAGAAAACATCATAGAAGTCAGAGGGATCCAACAACTTGATACTTGTGATCATCGCTCTAGTTGTTAAAAATGCCAATTCAAACCAGAGTAGGTGGTTACAGACCCCCCCCCAACCAGAAAAAAACGAGAATCTCCCAGCTTTTCTCCATTGAAAACCAACTCCGGAATTTCCACGCGGATGCTGCGGAGCTTTGTTTCCCCCAGAAAAGGAGGCAAGAGCGTCCTCACTTGACTTGGGCGCACAATGCCAAGGCCGCGATGGAGACTGAAGTTTCCGAAAGAAGAATGATGGATGGCATCCCTCGAACGGTGTCCACGAACTTTGAACAAAAAAGCCTCATTTGAGACTGCTGGTGATTCATCTCTCGTCGAGTTGAGTTGAGAGTACATCAGATGTGGTATCGTGGACTGTTGTGCTGTTGTTGTGTAGAGAAATTAGAGATAGTGAGGGATTATGTGAAATGTATTTACAACTTTAAAGTAGAGATGCTAGCCTTTAGATTTTACTTTCAACACAAAATTAATGGAGATTTAGATTTGCACATTAAGACCAAAAAATGAGAAACCTCTAAACAATTGAACAACGTAATACATATGGTTAATTACAAATGGTTGGTGTTGTGTTTCGTGAAATTGTAAAATTTTTAGTTTTCAACAACCATTGGATAAAACTTACTTTTAAAAAAAATGTGATAACAACAAGTAAAAATCCTGTTTCTGCTGGTAATAATGCATTTCAAAATTTAGCACTTCCCCAAGTATTTATCTCCTAAACTGTCCAAATTCCGTCTTTAAATAGTAAAAAATTTCGAAAACAAATTTCTGACTTACTTTTTGTAACAAGTTACTACAAATTGTTACTTTTACAGCTTTTTCTACCATTATTTTTCTTAACAAAAGAGGTTTCATGCACAACAAGGAACAAGTACTTCGTTCCATTGTACACATTATACGATAGATACTATACTATAAGGGATTGATTTACTTTTTAAAAAATGCATTATCACCAAACAATAACATAAATCTGAAATTGAGGTAGAATATTCAATGAGTAATGCTTTTAAAAAGCAAAAGGTGAAAAATTAAGGATCTTTAAAGAAATTAAGGTGTTTGACGAAAACAAAAAGGCTTACTCGAAAAAACAAGTCAATGACCAAAAACAGATACGACCTCACGAAAATCTTAACTTCCCATCCAGCATAAACTAGGTAGCCAAAACACATTAGAGTACCTCACAAATGACACCTAGACTCTTTACTTTCAAAAAACAAGACGAGAACTCTCGCAAAACCATCATCCTTCACTCGAGCTGCATTTAGTTGACAGGTGATAATTAATTTCAATAACGTGCGCACATCAAAAATGGGTAACCAATCAACAGTTGATATAGTTTATTATGGGCTTTGAGAGTCTACAATGGGCTTATTGTTGAAAATGTTTGTTTGGGATATCGATTGCGTATTATGACAAAGAAGATATACACAGGGAGACATTCAAAAATGATTCAGTGCCGTTAATTCTAATCAGACACAGGTTGTCAGGAAATTATCGAACCGGGAACATTATCTTCATTAGAAGTCTCTTAGGTGCTTTATTTTTTTTTTCTTTCGAAGGTAAATGGATGTTAAGCGAAACTAACGTAAATCACACTTTAAAACTCTCAACGAAATGTAGTTAGAAGAATTTATTATTTGGTATAAAAGTTTTATTAAATTGGAATAAATTAGGTGTGCTTTTGCTTGCAAATATGTAGCATTTACGGATTTTCACTAATTTTCTTCCCATGTAAAATTTTTAATTAAAAACAATAATACACTAACGCTTGGAAAAATTAAGAAATTCTTAAACCTGTTGAACTGTTGATGTAACTTGTAAACTAAACCCTTAAGACCTGTAGAGAAAATTCCCTACACTTTTGTATTTTATTATTTACTGGGGATCACTGAAAGTTTAAGAAAAAAATCCAATTTAATAAAGTTTGGGAAAAATAACTTTATAAAAACTGTTAAACCACTCATTTTTTCAATATAATTTATTCAATCAAAAAACTAAGCTCCCGATATAACCTCCAGTTATGTTTTCAATTTTCGAGAAAATTATCAACTCTGAAAATGTTATTGAATTTGCTCAGAAATTCTTCTCTTGGTTAATGAAAAGTAAACCCAAGAAGCAATTTCATAATCCACTTTATTATAAAATCTATTATCGACGGTGATCAAACCTAAACCATTTTGAGCAATTTGTTCATAAGAAATTCCTGGAAAATCTAGTAAGGTGAATGAAAGTTTTTAAAATCCTATACAGAAATAATATTGAACTTGGATAACTATTTAATATCTAACAAAGGGAGAAAGGTAAACTTTTGTAGCTTATTTGGAATGTTTATGTTGTAAAAGAATCAAATTCTTTAGATGTAAATAAGTTCTGTTTATTTACGCTTTTAAAACAATTACAATTACAAATAACACAATAGAGATACTTTGATATAATAATGACTAGTTTTAACAACCCTAATACTAGCTGTATGTAAACATACGCAACCTAAAAAAAACAATTTTTTAGTCAAAAGAAAAGTTCAAAGTAAAAACAATATTTGGCACTAATGCTTGGGAAATAATATATATGTAAATAAGATCTGTTTATAACAATTTCTCAAAACAATTGGGAATACACAAATATTATCACAATAGTAGCTACTTTTAAATAATAAGACAAGGTTTAACTATCCGAACTCAAAACTTACATAGTATATCACTAATTTTGTATGTTCACAAAATTTTAAGCTGCTACATTAATTTGGCACTAGAATTCAAGCATTACAATGTAATAATATCACATGCGTTTTTGTAAACCTTAAAAAAGCTAATTTGATAAAAACACTAAAATAAGTACTATTTTAAAGGTAAAAACGTATGCCGGAAATGTTTTTTTCTCAGCCTCGAATCAAAATAAATTTTTAGTAAAATATTATTCAACACTGTTCGTTTTGGACTAGGAAAAATAGCACCAGTGTCCATTAAAATAAATGCAAATCTAACAGCACCCGCTAAAGCTGAAAGAGGAAACGTCTAAAATATTCCTCTTTCTAATTTTTCATAATTTAAAAGTCATAAGCTCAATCAAAATTATCCTTAAAAGCATTTTAAAGAGCTTTTTTTATAAACAATCCATAAAAATTACTATGACGCGCTTAAAGTAGCATAAGAAATTCAACAGGGGTCGATCCAGGTTTTATTTTTTGGGGCCCATTTTTGTGAAAAAGAAATTGTTTTTATGAAAAACTAGTCAAATTATATTTTAATTTTTCAAATTATCGTAAAAAAAATTTTTTTTATTTGAAACAAACACGATTTTGTGAATGTTTTTTTTTTTTTTTTGCAAATAATCATTAATTCATATTTTGTGTAAGGGTCGTTTTTATGAACTTGAATATTGTGAAGGGGCCGTTTTTATGTGAACTTGAATACTATGAAGGGGCCGTTTTTATGAATTTGAATCTTGTGCAGGGGCCGTTTTTAGGAGGAGGAATTTGTGAAGGGGCAGCAAAAGGGCCCCAATTTTCAGCTGGATCGACCTCTGTATCAATCTAAAGCCTCATGGGATCTTTCTTTCTTTTCATTTAGTTTCTCGAGCAGCAGAATACCTCTTAAACACCTCTCTCAACTTATCTCCCCAATTCCCGGAGGAGACTTGCCCCTCCCCTTCCTTTTCCTGGATGATCCTAAAAAGCGCCGAGTACTCCTTCTCCTTAAACTTCGGCCCTTCCTCCACGATATCGTTCAGTATGTCTTCGCAGGACTGCCCTAACAACTGCAGGTACTGCCTGGCCCTTTCCAGCGACACTTCCCTTGTCATGGTGATGTTCCCCAGGCAGCACTGGAGGACGAAGATGCTGCGGTGCAGACCTTTCACCAGGAAGCTGCTGACCCTGTTCATGCTGGACACGTTGTGAATGAGGATGGCAGCCACCAGCTCCCCAAGTCCTTCGAAGACGTACTTGAGCTCCTTGGGGGTCAAGGCGGTGACCAGGGCTTCGTCCACGCGCAGCAGGTCGTTGGTGAGGTTCTGGACTGCCGATTCCAGCTCGTGCGGGAGGTCCGATTCCGAGTAGCGGTCCGGCACGGAGAAGGGAAGTAGGTGTTGGAAGCAGTGAGCGCGGACTTCCAAGTGCAAGGCCAGCAGGCAGACGTCCGAGAAGTCCTCGTACTCCTTGGCGAGCTTCTTCAGGTCGCATGAAGGGTGGGTTTTGAGGGCCTTGTCCTGACGAATGGGGTCGAAATCCCTGGCGAAGTCCCGCAGATGACCCGAAAACCACTGGAGACTCTCCTCCAGCAAGGCGATGTGGAAGAGGGTGCTGCAGTCGCTGATTATCTCCCACGACGTCTGCTCTTCGGAGTTCAGGTTCCTCAGGAGGAGCTCCGACTCCTCCTTGTTGCGGAGCCTGATTTCTTCCGGGGATTCCACCGTCTCCCCGCCGCTCTGGGTCACCTCGAGGTGCTTCCAATTGGAGAAGGACTTGAGCAGGCGGCGGATGTCGCGGTCCCTCGCCCAGGTGACGCTGAGTATGTTCTGCTCCTCGGCGAACAGGCTCTTGAACGCCTCCTGCACCAGGTCCTTGTAGTCGAGGATGACGTAGTAGATGAGCTGCAGGAAGTGGTTGGAGAAGTCGGGGAGGAGGTCGATCATGTTCCGCAGCTCTTTGAGGTAGTCGTACAGGATGAGGGTGCTGCTCAGGATCTGCATTTCGGAACCGCTCTTGTCGAGCTCCTCCGGGATCGGCAGGACGCTCCAAGATTCCAAACACGCCGACGCGTTTTCCATGATCTTCTTGATTTCCGCGTTGACCTGATCCAGGAAATGGTTCGCGCAGTCGAATAAAAACACGTGCAAGGGACAGTCGTTCCCCCCTTCCAATTCCGATCCGATTTCTTGGATGAATTGATTAACCGGGTTGAACATGAGAGTGATGTTCCTCACGGAGGGCTTGCACACCAAGACCAGCTTCTTCGAACCGGCATCGTAGTTCTCCTGGTGAGATTCGTCGCTCCTTTGAAGCAGCTCGTACTTCGCCTTTTTCCGGTTGCGAATCAGTCCCATAGTCGAGTTAGAAAACTTAAACAGCGTGTTGCACTTGGTTTCGTTGTAGGGCTTCGGCAAAAAGTACGAAGACAAGTCGTCAGGAATTTCAGAACTCGAAAATATCGAGGTACTCTGACGAGGTAGCGTGGTGGTGGTGGGCTGGATTTCAAGATAGCAGCTCACGAACTGCTCAATAACATCCTGAATATTCGAGTACAAGTCGACCATTTCGTACTGCGACAGTACATCGTCGGACGGGACTGTTTTCTCCAACGTGTGCAAGAAAACTTTGTGGTTCATCGTTATCTGCCTGAAATGCCCGATGATGGTGTGCAACAAATCCATCATCAGCTCCTGTTGCTGATGAAGAGCCATCTCCATCAACGGCGTGTCCGAGTGCTGCTGGATGATATCGAACATCAACTTGGACAACTTGTGAACGATGCGCAAGAGCTCGCTCTGGCACTCCTCCTTCAAAATCTCGAGCGTCTCGGGCGCTTTCTTCAGCAGCGTTATGCACTCCAGAAGCGTCGTGACGTACGGCATATTGAAATTGAGGCTTCCGGACGCCTTCCACAAACTCTGGTTCTTGAAAATCTTCTCGTACGTCACCTCTTCGGCGATGCTGTTCCCCCGGAACACCGAACGGAAGGTGGACATGTACAACTCCTGGCACAGCTCTTCTAAAAATATCGAGTAGAAGGTGTCGATCAACCGATATATCTCGGCCTTCAAGTCTTTCAGAGCTCCCGTGTCCCTCAAATCCCCTTCGAGGACCACGGTAGACGACACCAGGATCCTGGTGGCTTCCACGTACTTTTTATCCTGCAACAGCTCGTTGGCCTGCGAGGGGACCTTCTTCAATCTGGATATCTCTTCCAACATTTCATACACCTTCTTGTGGTGCAGCGACTCGATCCACAACCTCCTCAAGTCGTCCCTCTTGGATGTCAGGATCTCCAAGCAGGAAGTCAGTCGCTCCTTCAGGGTCTGGCACTTCTCTTTGGAGTCGGCCACTGCATCCAGAGCTCGGCTGGCGCCGTTGAACACCCTGAAGAGGTCGCTGCGATTCAGCTTGACCAGGTGCGTCAGTTTGTCCTCCATGACCCGGCAGTGGTTTTCGAAACGGCACCGGGTGCGGGTTCGATCTCCGTCGCTTTGGCAAGAAGACAGGTCCGACAGCAGGTTGGGCAGTGGGTCGCTGGAAATCTTTTCTGGAGGATTCATTTTAGTCTTTAGTATGGTTCGAGGTATTTATTTGTTTTTTAAGTTAGGCAGGAAAACATTCCCTGTTGGGATTAAAATAAGAAAAGTTGAAAGATCCGAAATGAAAAGCAGCTTAAGACGAGCTCTTATGCTTACCAACTAGGCAACAATCCAGCTTCCTTAGTTAGTTGATCATTTACTTTACACAGTTGCTTCCAAAAGCATTGCTAAGATTTATTGATATAAGAAGTGAGCAACAATTTATTGTATTTCCCATAAATTGTGCTCCAATAAATTTAAGATTCAAATTTTACAACCTGCGGCATTGAAAAATTAACTGAGCAATTAATTCGTACTATTTAACATTCAAAACATAAAAAAGAAATCTTTCTAGTTTCACATTTTTACTATTTGAGCTTGGGAAACTAAGTAGTAATTAATAGAAAGATGATAATAGTCTTAAATTAAGTATATTTTGATCGATAACCCCATTGGTTGTTTAGATTTGATACAACAAACATTATGGTTGAGTGTTCCTTAAAGTAGATCGTTTGTAACAATTTTCAAGGTTGTAATTAATATATTTTAATCGTGTCAGTTTCTTTGTAAAACTTTGTTAATAGTCATTTAAATAAATTTGATTTTAAAATGTAGGTAATTTATAAAACGTTTTTGTTTCTGAACATAAGAAATTTCACACGCCCATGCCAAATAAAACACAGCAAACCAAATTCAACAGTAAAGTGCATGTAAAATTAATTTCAGATAAAATTAAAACCAAATATTTAAAAAAAAATAAGAAACTAGACGTTAAAAATGGAAGGTGCTTCCAAAAAAGGAAATAAAGCAGCATTGGAAGGAAAAGCAATATTCAGCATAGTTGGCAAAAGTAAGAGCACGTCGAAAAAATTAGAAGGCATTTTAAGAATAACACATAAGATATAAAGCATGCAAAAAAATTAGAGAGAGCACTAAAGATTATTTTAAACGAAAGAATAGAAAAGAAAGAAATAAACAAAGCATATAAAAAAAACTAAGAAAATATGGTATGTGTTCCCTTTAAATATTCACATAATGAGCTTATAAGCCATTCTAACAAAATTACTGACATAAAAACACAAATAACTAAAAAAGTTACGGTAAACCCAGGATTTGGAAGGAATTTCTGTTTATTTTTTACGTCATCTTTAATTATTTAACTAACCTTATTTCTGAGTGGGTGCATGGTGCTCTTTAACTTATGTTTTTTTTCAAATAAATTAAGATTAAAAGAACTATCATCAGGTAAATTCTTTACTTTCCAGACGATACTGTATAGAAATTTAAACCTAATAAAATTTAAAACAGAGTTCTAAAAAGTGCTTAGCACAACCTATGGGTCCCAAAATGTAATGCATTATTTAAGTATTGTATATAGTTAAGAATACATTATTTAAGTATAGTAGTATTTATATTATAGTACTTTTCAACTGAAAATCAAACTCATTTAAATTATCCATTTTATTGGATGAATAATAAATTTATCATTGTGAAAACAAGTCGAAAACTGTCTAGTTAAGTAGTTAGTAAATAAAATGTAGAGTGAGGGATTTTAATTAAAAACATACGATTTCAGTAAATTTTAAGGTATTTATGTAAGTCATCGTTACAAAATATGCAGTTAAAAATTTACGACATTTGAGAAACTTAACTATAAGCTTTATCTTTAAGTCTGTACACATGGTAATTTTTTTACGAGAAACTGTAAAAATCAGACATATTAAATGATACTGAACAGTTTACTGCTTGTATTAAAATTATTAACCAAAATGACCCAGTTTGGGTGTCACAAAGCGCTTAGCGGTCCGACACTTCTTCACTCATACACTAAATCTCACTTCATTTTTTTCTGTTTGAATTCTGAAGCATTTATCTCAAACAAAATAAACCTTTCCCATAAATCTGTTTTGTTTAGGTTTTCGAGATTATTGATCCATAAGATATGGAAATTGGAGAAGTTGAAAGCAAATGAGCTTGAGTATATCACTCAGAAGTTAATTTGGATTACGATAAAATTTTGATAAAAGGTGCTTCACCTGCCTGGTTTCGAGAGAAATATGGCTACAGATAAAAAAAAATAAAGCAATGTTTAGAAAGATTTGCTTTATCATCATGAAATTCGTGTTGTTCTAATTTGCATACCATTGTTCTTTTTTCAATCTTCAAAACATAAAATTATTTTCTACACATTCTCTGCGAGTTGAAAGCATTATCAACTAATAAAAACAATATAATCATTAACATTGTAATATAATAAATGTTTTATATAATATAATAAATGTTCACAAAATTCCAATTTAAAAAAAACAGATTTGATGTTTTAGAACTACAAAAACGTACTTTTAATGGCGAATAAAATTAATTAAAATTGATGTTTAAAAATATTCCATATAAAAATCAGAACACTTACTACATGTGTATATCTATATCTGTAAATCAGCATAGTATTTTTATTTACTTTTATATATTTTAAAGAATATCAAAACGTTGCCACAATAAATTTTGGAATACATTTTTATATTTTTAATATAAATTGTGTCAGGATGAAAGGTATAAATCTCTTTAGAATTGAAAATTTTTAAAATGTATATTTTGGCATCTGGCACTACGGCACTATATTATTCATAGTTTCAGGATTTAAATTTTTATCGTTCTGGTTTCCTACAACTAATAGAGCATTTTCAATCACATGACTCTGCCTAACAACGGCCTTAGCAACGTTGATTTTGTCCTCCAAGTGACGTCATGTGCGAATGCTCTATTAAAACTTCCTTCACAAAATAAGGTAATTTTTTTCTTCTACATGAAAACCTATCAAACAAAGTAAAAACTCCCTGGCTTCACAAAACTGTATAGGATTACCAATAGAAGTTAATAAAACTATTAAATATTCTCATCGGAAGATAAACTATTTAAGTTACCGATAACAAAATAGCACACCCAATCTCTCTATAGCTTCTCAAGAGAAATTCGTCTAAAGGTAACGTCTTGGAATCCGAATAAACAGTCCGAAATAATTACACCTTACCGTTTCCTTTCTCTTCCGAAGTTATCCACTCCCCACAACCAACAATAAAATTTCCCACAGACACACAGAAAAAGAAAACAGGGCCCATGTTCATGTTCCCTACGGACACCACAGGCTTGCCTTTGCGAATAGGAAAAAGAAAGGCCCGTTCGCAAAGATAGAAGGAACTTTTTTTTTGTGGCGAGCCTTGTGTTTTTATATGCAGTAACACAGCAGCAGTCTGCGGCAATTCATCCCGTACAAGAAAAAAGCGAACTGGGATGTGGGTAGGGGAGCAAACGGAAAAATAAGGGAGAAAACGTCTTAAAGGGCGAAAAATCGATAATTATTCTGGGCAAAACGAGTAAGATAGATATAAAGCCTGCAGACGGTCAGTGATCCCGAGATAAAAGAGAAAAAGTAGCGTCTAGAAACCTTAGAGGAGCGGGAATAAATAAAAAAAAAAACATTTCGATGTAAACGTACATTTTTTTGAAAAAAAGTTTCAACTTATCAAAACTGGAGATCGGAAAACAGAGATGTACGAGAGCAACGACCAACGAGGGAGGACTGCAGTGACAGGGATTTTTTTTCTTCTCAAATGGAATTGGTTGTGATTTGCATAAACAATGCATTCGTTGTTTTTATCAAAATTTTTAGTGCATCGTATCAATCAAGCACAACTAGAAAAAGACAAGACCTCCTCCAACCGCAAAATATGTCCGAACGCCCGTATGAGGTCCTGGGGAAATTCAGGCAGCTGTGGGGAAATTTTAATTATTGGTGGCAAGCAAATATTTTGTTATCCTCCGACTTCTGTGGAAATCAAGAGAAAACTATCGAGTTACGGATGTAGTAGAGTCGGATCTACGCCGAAAAAAAAACGTGTTTTCTTGGGGAATACCTGGAAGTTGGCTTTTCCTGGCGTTTGATTGCTATTGAGGAAAACAACATGTCCTTGAGAAGATCAAGGATTTTCACTAAAAATACCTTTCTGGTTTCATCACATCCATGTTCTAGCTTATAAAATTTAGCTTAATTTGAGGAAATTTTTCAAAAAAATAAATTATGTTCTGGGGAAATATTGAGCCCTAAAACACTTTCTGCACCTCTGCCCAACCATTTGCAGAAAGAGAAATCATTCAAAAAGCAATACCGCCGAAAAGGTGTCTACTTTAATTTACGGTGGTGACGCGACGATTCCCAATTATAAGCTTGCAGCGAGGCTATTAGAATAAAAGGTTGAAGAATCCCTTGCTACAAGTAGATCCTTTTTTTTAACTATACCCATGATAAGCAACCCCTCCCCTTCCGTTCATCGACAACCTCTGAACCAGTACATTATTTGAGTGTTCCTTAAATCTCATTTAAATTGACAGAGCTTTTCCGTATACCGAAAAAAAAAGATATACTTGCAAAAACAAAAGATTTATCATCGTTAGACATACGACGATGAAGAACCAAGTTCAATAAAATCGGAATAGAAGGAGTGAGTATTTAAAAGAATAAATTTTATCAGATGACCTCATGTAGTAGTAACAAAATGAATGTTAGATTAAATTATCTTTATCAATACCTACATTTACTATGAAGTTAATTCATTGGATAACGGGTTCAAGATAACGGGAAAAAAAGTAAATAGTCTAATTCTAATAAAGCACAAGATACTACTTACTAATATTCAAAAGTAACAGTAACTCAGCTATTATTTTTTCTCTCTTCAAATTATACAATTTTATAGACACTACAAAAACTACACGATAAAATTGGGTCAACCGATATTAATACAAAATTTGAGTATCCAAAAAAGATAATAACACCATCTATCTTTCAAAATTGTCATGATGTGTTTAAAGAAAAACTTGAATTATTTGTTGACAACCGAATCGCTAACATTAACTAAAAATGTTCAAATTAATTTTTTCTCACGGGCTAAAATTATATTATTTTTCCATTTTTAGGTTTGGTTTTAGTTTAGTTAGCTGGATTTAGTGTAAATGGCGACACTGCAACTGATGTTTTTTGAATAAAATATTCTTTTATGAAGACCAAAAATATCAATTGCGGTGTCGCTATTACCAAATCCTGTTAACTAAACTGGTAGATCGCATACTGCAAGGATACCTTAGGTTCTTTTTTATTTTCTTATTAACATGTTCCGATTGAGCTCATCCCACCAAGAATGTGAAACCACCTGAAATTTCAACCATCAACTTCCCTACAGACCGGTAACTTGGATGTAAACATCGCATGTTGTTAATCAGGTTGATAACTAAGTTCATCGTTATCGTCTGTTGGATCTATGCGTAAATAAACGTTTCATTTGGAAATGCAGTTTTTTAATTCAACATTTTAAAAGAGTACACCAGATTTACAATTCATAAAATATTAACCACTACAATTAGCACAAAAATTTTAAATATGTCAAATCCAAACCTTTCACAAGCAGATATTCAAATCTAGCTTGTAATTAAGGTGTAGGTTATACAAATTGAAGGCGCTGAAATTCCGGTGAAAAGAGAGGGCGTTAGATTAATGACTACTTATGGGCGTCACGATTATGTAATTTAAACACTTTTCCTTACACTTTAATTTCTAAAAAAAATAAAAATAAGTTTTTTTCCTCACAAAATTTTAACATTGGTTATTTGTACACCATTTAAGCTATGTTGTAAACGAAAATTATTTCTTTTATGTAGGGTTTTATAATTATAGAGAGAAACTATTCTAAAGAAACTTTTTTAACTTTTATATTTATTCATTCAGAGAAACACGTTTAATAAAATTTCCTTCCCTAAATAAGAAATGTTTTATGCAACTTACTGAGTATAATAATAACAACACTCTTATTCTTTAAATGTTTAAATTTTATAACAGAACAGAATAATGAAAGAAAATTCTGAGTCTCAAGCAGTTACAGTTATTCGGTGAGAGCTATAGGATAATAGGAATTATTTTATTACGAATTCGGAAGTTCACACAAACTTAATAAAATAAATGAACTATTAGTGGTTGAATAATAAGCTGATAGCTTTTAAGTGACAAACATAACATAGAGGTGATAAACAAATTGAAACCTAAAAGAAAAGGAACTCGCACGCGTGTATTGCATCACTTGAAAGAGGAAAGTTTTCAAAAATGCGTTTGCGTATATGTACTGTTAATGTTATTTTATTACGATAAAATATGTTTTTATGTAAACTTAAAAACTAATCTTGTATTTAGGTTTACAAGAAAACCTCATATGGCCTAAAATAGAACAAAAAAAGCATTGTATATAAAAATTATTAAAAAACTTTATTTCAGGAATTTTAACAAAAAGATGTAAAACATAAAAACAACTTTTTGCAGATTTAAAAAAAATCGTATTTTCTTTCATGATAAAGAGCACTCTCCTTTGTATTATTTCAAATTTCAAAGAAAATTAACTTTAGAGACTAAACACTGATACTGAATTTCAGATTTAAATATACTTTGCGGTCTCAGTTGTTTTTGCATATCAAAGTTCTGTTCAGTAATGTTTGGATAAGAATTATTCAAAAACAATAGCACTCTGTGGAAAGATTTAAAAACATTGTTTTACCTCTTCTGAAACTTAAATGCGCTATAATCTACACGCAAACATTACCGGAAATTAAAAAAATAAATCGTGTTAAATATTTTATGAGAAATCAAAGAGTCTATCCGGTAGTTACGTAAAATTTTAATATATTTTACGCATACGTTTTTAATATATTATACGTAATTTAATATATTACTTATTTTAAATACTATTGTTGTCGAGTAGCCCTAAAAAAACAAGTTTATGGATTAAAATACACGAACACAAGATATCCGTGTTTTGAAAAACAGAAAAAAAAATCGAAAAGAGTAAACAAATGCACGTGCTCTACACTCTACACTAACATATTCACGCATCAGTGTTGTCATATTTTCACTTACGTAAGTTCCATGCCGTTTTAAACACCACTTAATAGTTTCAGACAAAAAGAATACTGAATACGAATGTGCAAAAAAAAAATATCGCGACATGCTAATGTGGCTCCCAAATAAAGCGATGACAAATCGCTTATGAACGAAATTTATTACATTCCATAAGACACGTCGATTATGACACTTATCGAACAAAATCGAAAGCAATTTGAGAGACGATTATGGAAATGAATCGAGCAAGACTTTGAATGCGCGTTCGTTCACTCAACAGGTAATACGATGAAAACAAACAAGTCGCGAGAGACAACTTAAAATGCCTCTCACTGGAGACCGCTAATTTCATTGCTGTCGATGCGAGAGCCCGATAGTCGTGCACCACTGACCATCGCAACGGCAGTGACAAATTATTATTTGCCGGGAAAATCGAGCGGGAATATACTACTCCACGTCTGTTTTTTTGGGCAGACGACAAAAGAGACGTAAATGGAATAATGAACAGCGCGGCGGAAGAAAGGCCGACAGCGCGAGGAAGAATTAAAAACGAAAGTTCGTGACGTAACGTCGTTATCGACTACTACACCGCCACACCCCGGGGAAAAAATGGGAGGGGGGGATGGAAGATAGACAAAAAAAAAAAAAAACGTCCGGGCTCATCTTTCAGCATTATTATCATCCGTCTGTTCTTGATTGCGCTGAAACGAAAAAGTTTTCGAAACTCCGCACGGTCCGTTCGAAAAGTTTCCAGTCGAGGTAAAGGAAGGAACTTACCGTTCGGAATCTTAGTCATGGCACAGCTGCGGGCTTTATCTGGGCAAAGAGATATAAAAAACCCGGAGACAGCCTTAAAAAATTCTCCTCTATGAACGAAATCCGACGAAGCTGCGACTGCGAATCGTAGTTTTTTGGCGAGCAGCCATTTCGCGCGCCAAAGGAAAAGCCTTAACCCTATCCTGCCAGACGGGTCACGTGACGGAGAGCGCGAGCAACAGGGAGGGGGGGGGAACGGTCTCCCGCCTCACCCTGTCTGAGCATCCGTACAAGTCCTATGTGGCGAGGATATTACATCAACAACCGTTGGCCATTAGCTCTGACGTATTGTTTCGTACGGTAGCCACAAGCGCGCGAATCGCTGGTGCTTTTTCGCAAAACGAAAATGAAGAAAAAAAATCGTTTTTTTTTTCTTTCGGCAGCTGTTCTCCACTGGGTATGGGTTTTTCTAGCTAGGAACAGTCATGTCTGGAAAAAAAACGCACGCACACGTGTGTGGTGTTTCATTCCGCACGCTTCTTTTGACATTTCGGTTCCAAAAACGTGCGTTTCTTCGATTGGAAAGAATACTTGGGGAATTTTTGTTGCCTCTATCGAATGAAAAGTGTCTACTAGTTCAAAAATGTCCAAGTAATACTTCAAAAGTCTCAAGTTTAGGTAACTACGCACTAACTTTACGAATAAGTTAGGTTGCCTTTTTAGTCGCAAGAAAAGAAACCTTTTTTTTTCGAGTTTTTGTTGGATGACCTTCATTTAAAATGAACAGATTTTAAATTCTTTTATTCACATAAAAAGTAGGGATTTTTAATATAGGATTTGTATTTCAGGAAAGCTAAATATAACGAAGTGCTTATTGTATTGTAGTGCACTTTACTTGCCTGAAATTACAATAATAAGCATTTTACGAAGGAATAATTTTCTAAATTATTGTGACTTGAAAATCAAGGTCATATACGGCATTTCAAGAACTAGTATGTCAAGGTCACTCCTTGAGTACCTAAAACCCAACCTTACGTTATTTATAATTTTACTTTCAAGTAGTATCGAATTTTAAACGAAACACTTACTTTTAATCGTCAATGAAATTAAATAAATGAATTTAAATATGTCTTCGTCGCTTAAACTACACTGGCTAAAGTTTTTATCCTGAATTAAAACAACAAAAGAACTGAAACCCCCAACCCAAAAATAAAGGTTTTGTAATAAAAGAAAAAAACATCATTACTCCCTTGAAAAGACCATTCAACTTATAAAAAATACGGGCTTGCGTCTTTCTGCCACCAGCTAGGACAGCTGGAAGTGATAGAAATTCTAAGAATGAGGGTAGAACTGAACGCATGAAGTAGCTATTTATAGAACTTGTAAGGTTAAATAGCGAACTCAAAATCTAAGTGGGGACAAAATGTGATATTCCCAAAAAAATTCAGTGTATAGTCAAATCTGCTTATAGAATGTACAATAGAAATTAACGATATTTAACATCAATTTAGTGAAACATTGTTGCGAAAATTATAATTTTGTGTCATAATGACGTTTTATTTTGAGTCTTAAGAAATATATTCATATCATAAAAAACAGCTTTATCAATTTAAAATCCTGGAATTATTTTTATCAATACTGACCCCCAGGCCCTCCAAAAAGAAGTCAAAAAAACAATTAAAACGACTAGTATTATTTTCTGGACACATTTTAAGCTTTTTATCTAATTACAGCAGGCCTAATAGAAAGTTTATCGAAAAAGAGAAAGTGTATTTAACTTTCAATACAAATTATCCATATATGTGTTAAGCACCATACAGCACGTTTCTTGAAAAATAATTTCAGAATGGTTCAACTCAAATATAATCAAAGTGTTAAAGACATCATGAACGAATCATCAAAAATTACTTTGAAGTTACTTAGACAAAATAATTAATGAAGTAACATAAAAAAAACTTATTTAGGAGAAAAGCTCAAAAACCAACAGTAATTTCAATTTTACTATATAAACTTCTATAATTTGAAGATGTTTTTACCATGGATCGGGGATAGTAAAAAACAGATAAAATAAAACTTAGATTTGACTTTTACATTAGCAATATTTTTTATATGATTTCTGTAGATTTTACAAAGTTTAGTTTAAGTAAACAAATTATTTTTAAATGTTTATATTGATAGCAGGTACTTTTTATTAGAGAAATTAACAAAAAGGACTGTAAAGTCGAATAAAATATGTTCGTTTCTTTATCAAGTATGTATTGCATTCTTTTTATGTATGTTTTTAGTTTCTTAACTTAAAAAAAAAGAAGCGTAAGTCTTGGATATTCCTTTAAAAACATTTTATGATGCTTTATTCAAATTGCTTAACTTATTTTCAGCGTATACTTTTTTCCATGTCTACCCGTTTTTAAATTAAAGACTGAAATATCAAATAAAATTCTCATGTTGGAAAAAAAACAGCACAATTAACATAAAAACAACTTGATAAAAATTCAGCTCTTTGCGAGAATCGTGAGGACAAAAAAATAATTTCAAAATAGAATTTTTATGCTGGAAGTTTTTTTAATGATGTCGGGTTTTGAGCAAATATCCTCTCTTTGTTTTTTAATTCAATAGTTTTTAAAATTAGAGGAATAAAGTATTAATTCTAGTTTTGAGTTTCTTCTAAAAGCTTCATCAAACTAAAAAAAAAACTCTAAAACTACTTTCACATTCAAATACCTATCAGAAAATAAATATTTATATTCTTTTAAGGAAAATTCCTTTAAAAAACATCGAATTTTGAAATGATGTAAAAAACAGTACAAGGAAGGAGCTATAAAATAAAAAGATGGGTTTCTCAACGAAATTTCCTTTTTAAAGACTTCTTTTTTAAAATTTAGAGTGAATATAAAGGATAAAATGCTATTCAATCGATACGAACACTATCTTGAACATCAAGTAGTTTATATTCATATTTAGGGAGTCTTAAGACTTAAACAAAGTAAAATTTTTATAATTGATAAGTATTGTAATTTCTCCTAAAAGTATCATTACATTGGTAATCTATGTATTTATTTTTCCCTGCGTGCGCATACCTAAACTAAAAATATTTTTTTTAACTATAATATCAAGTTAACAATATGACATCATTAAATAAGGTTTTTAGAAAGTGCACAAAATGACATCATTAAATAAGATTTTTGAAGTTTATATTATTTTACAAATTAAAATAATTAAAGTTGGATGTATTCAAAATATTAAATAGATTGTTATGAACATTTAACATGTTATTCTACACACGGCTGCGAAGGTTTGTAAAAAATAATCTTTAGAATCGAAGCATTTTTTACATACTTTTTAGCCTAATTTCTAAACTTTTATGTATCTTATCAATCCTTACCTATAGTGTTAAAAATATTCATTTAAACATATACCTTACAAACTGGTATAATTTTTTAAAATTCTGATGAAAAAAAAATTTGGGGATTATTATTTTTTGGATAAAAAATGTCTTACCGAACAATTTTAATAATAATCTAATTTGAATGTTTCTAACAAAGCTTAAATTTTAATAAATATATTCCATTAACAGGGTTTTAAGTATAGTTGGTATTGGATGTTGACTTTTACCTCATATTTGATATTTAAAAATAATTGTTTCAACACTGCTTGAGCTGTTGAGTTTGTTAATATATCAAAAGAAAAAGATTAAATTCAAAATAGTTTTTTTCCCTCATTAAAGATATTTATTTTATTTTTTTAATAGCGAATAACAGTTAAAATACGATACTCATATTCGAAAACGCGAAAAAAAGTTTTTAAAAAAACGCGTAAAAAATTGTGGTTTTAAACTAAATATTTAAAATGGTTATATTTTATCGGAATTTTTTCAGAAATCCCGCCGAAAATATTTTTTCCGACCATTTTTTTCGATTGTATTAACTATAACCTTAATATTATTCGACTATATTATTATAGTCTCTGCTTATAACATAATAAGAGCAGCCCCACAAATCGACGCATGCGCATTAACCTCTATTGGACTAAACGGTAGGTATCGGCGAAAAATGCAGCCCTTTTTTGCAGGAAAACAACATTTTAAAAGTTAAAAAAACTCTTCAAAATCAAATATTCACCTTAGAATAAAATATTCACCAACACCAGGTATCGAATTCGGGAAAAGGAGCCTCATCCCGAACCAACATCATTCATCAGGGCTGTTGGCGGCCGTTTCGGGAAAAGAATGAGTCGTTTGTTTTGTCACCCAAAACTGTTGGCATAACCGCTTGTTTTGATGCAGGGAGGAGCGCCCCGGAATGAAAATAAAACGGTGCGAAACTCTTGGCGCGAGGCCTTCCCTTTGTCCCCCCTCCCTCTTGAGTCTTTGGATTGTTCCGGCGCGGCCTAGAGACTTCACACTCCTCCCACGATGCTGGGATTCCTCGGTAATCCTATGAAAAATAAATGGTATTGCAACTTTAAAAAAAGGCGAGATTTTAACGTGGGGTGCGTTTCTAGTTAACAACCTAGCTCAGTTGTTTCCCTTTCCCCCCGAGAATCCAAAAGCAACTTAAAATCTCTTTTTGGTATGCTATTTGGTATTATTGGTCAACGTTTGACCCCCGCGCAACGCAGTCAAAGTTTCGATGTTTTGGTCATTTTTTGCGAAAACTGTCGAAAATCTCCAGATTCGAAATATCAAATAGTCCTCAATTTTTGCATGGTTGTGTACCTCTATTGTTGATAGTGTGTGTCCGATTTCGTTATTTTGTGCCTAAATGTTAAGAAAAAATAAATTTTGAAAATTATAAAATTTACGTTAAGTTGTTTTTCTTGCATTCTTAAAATAGCCATAAATCAATGGGAATCTTGCAACTTGTGGGTCATTCGATTCATAGTTCTTTTTTATGTTTAAAATGGTAGGTATCATGACTAACTTCCTTTCGAACAAGTAATTAAAATTTTTAAAATTAATAAAACATTTAATAAATTAATTAAAAAACAAATTTTTATAAATTTTTAAAACTTAAATTTTATTGCGTTTGAATTCTAGTAGTAATACACATATGTATAAAATGTTAAAATGAAATTACAATATTATCTTACAGAAAAATAATAATTATTAATAATAAAAAATTATTTCTTCTTTAGATAAAATTAAAATTAAGTAAGTTGTTTGCCTATACTCATTCAAAATTTTATAAAATGCCATTTCAGTTCAAAACACGTTTGATACTTCCTTAATATTTGATATATTACTAATATGCATAAGAAAATCATAATGCAGCCTCTTTACTGCAATCGTTAGGATAAGAATTGAGTGCATGTGATAGATAAAATTTATCCTAGAAGGTTAACAGGTTTCGATTAAAGTTTGCGCAACTCACATCCGTAATCTATTTACTTTGCTTTGTTTACAAATATATATTAATGAGCACTAAAATGAGTTCCTTTACCCAAAACACTTTAAATGGTTTTTAATTACTTTAATTTTTTTTTTTAATATATCACTCCTAATCGGTCTAATGTATGGAATTAGCCTATTTACTTGACAGATGGTTAGGGGATATTCTGAAGAAATAAATGGATTTGACAAAGCGTTTTTAACTTAAAAATTGATTTTAAACAAAAAAAAATTCGATATGTATCGATATAATTGAAGGGTATTCTACCAACGTATAACACGGGGTTGAATTTTGACACAAAATATTTAACTTTAGTTAGTTAATTTTACCACGATATATTCCCATGTAAAAAGTCTTGACTGGAAAAGTTATAACTGTCTTAATGTGGGTTGTATATAGCTCTCCCCTTCGCTCAAGTACTTTATTTATTAAGATGTAAAAATGAGTTACGTATTTAATTACAGAGTAACTGGGAACAACAAATGGTATGAAATATGAATGATAATTATCTAATAAACAAATCTGGGTCAAAACGAAATAGGGTAGTGGCACCAGTAACTGACAGGGCACCAGTAACTGACACTTTGAGATTTAATTCATAATAATAAGATTTGTATTGTGAACTTGAAATAAATCATGGTCTCTCTTAATATTTTAGACATTTATCTTTAACTTTATGCAGTATTTATTTTATATCAAGGGGTTTTAAGTTTAATAAATTGAGAGTTCCCATTTCATGTTAAGAAACTTCCGATTTTCAGAGGTTAGCTTAAGGCTGAAATTAAGGACACACATTTTTTATAAGGGTCTAATTTAATCAAATTTTCTTTTTGAAACCTATTTTAACATGAAATGTATCTAATAATAATACATAAATTCATGCCACAGAGTTATTTTTTCAAAAAAAAATATTTTTATTTATTTTAAATGGGGTGTCAGTTACTGGATCTAAAAAATGAATTTCACCAGTAACTGACATGGGTGTCAGTTACTGGTGTTTTAGTGAAATTAAAGGTAATTGCTTGAAAATTCTAGGGAATATGGTGGAAGCTATTTAGAATAAAGTTGTGCAGTTAAATTTTTAAAGTTTAATATTTTTCCAGTAACTGACACCCTGTCAGTTATTGGTTCTGCCCTATGTCAGTTATTGGTATTGGAATATAGCAGTGTTTTCATTCTGCTTATATCGTAACAAATCATTAGATGGTAGGAAATAGAATGGATCATTTTCACAAACGATTTGTAATTACATTTTTTAAATACTCAGAAACCAACTTTCCTAAAAGTAACATTTAAATTATTTAATTAAATCAACTATTTTTGTGAAAACAGATAGAAAACTTTCCTCTTTGTTTGTACTTATAATTTAGTTTAAATATAATTTGTGTACAATTTTCTATTAATAAATTCTTATTAATGTGAAATTGTTTGACTTAGTATCATTTTTATATAGTAATATGGTATGTCTTATAATATCCCATAAATGGCCCTTTTTAAATGTCTTTTGATTTAAAATACCTTTTTTGCCTGATATTTTCCTTCATATTTTGTAAAATTACTTAAAAAATAAAATATTTGTTTTATTATATTATCTTTACTAAAAAAAATAAAGTAGCATATAAAAAACAGCTTATTTATTAAAGGTATTTCAAAGTGTCAGTTACTGGTTCAGGAGGTGTCAGTTATTGGTTCCAAAATTTTCCTAGGGTGTCAGTTACTGGTGCTTCGACCATGCCAACTTAAAAAATATTTTAAAAATAGAAAAAAATTACTTAGACTAACAAATTGTGCTCTAAATAAATATTGAAACTTCATTTAATTTTTCGGAATAAAAGGTTTTTTCCTGGATAATTTTAGTAAGTAGCAATAGCTAATTTTTTCAAAAATTGCTCTTAAAGTGCCAGTTACTGGTGCCACTACCCTAGTCAACAGAAAAATATAGATAGAAAATGAATATATGTTTGCTTTAAACCATAGTTTCTGAACAGATAGCTTTACTTAATTTACTGATTGGAAAAGTTTTCAATTCATAAAGATTTCAATTTAGGCAAGTACCTCTGAACATGTCTTTCAAAAATACAAAGAATTTTCCATTACTAAGAAACAAACCGGCGGCTAAAATAAAGTTCGGAGAGAATTTCCGACCTTCTACAATTACAATTTTCCCTAACCACCACTACATATAATTGCGATCTACATTTACAAAATAATAATCAACGAAAAACGCAACCTCGACATTTACTTTCGAAAAAGTTTATTCCAAATCATGTCAATTTTTCATGTCTGGCGCAATTCGTACAAACACGGAAACACGGGCAGAGGAAAAGAACAACAGAACGCCGATCTTATTCATGTTGCACTCGAAACTGAATAAAGATCGATTTTTTTAAAAAGGGGAAGAAAAATCCCAAAAAGCAGTCCAATTACATTGTTATATCAAAACTGGTAATGCGGAGGGACTTTTTTCAAACGCCCCAGACATATTGATTGGTCGGAGGAGCACAAACAAAAATTCTCACGCGGCAACCAACGACTCCTGGCGGATTGTGCCCCAAGTTGTTTTTGAGAGAATTCCGCAGTTTTTTTTTTTTTGGGAAAGCTACACAAAAACGTATCCTGCTGCAGAGAAAAGATGAAGATAAACTGGCTTTTCTCTCCGTCTCTCAAGACACAATTCTGCGGGAAATTTCGTCGGAGAGGTAAACACTTTAATTAAAACTGCCGTCTTTCAAAAAATTCCGCTTGATTGAAGATTTTTTATGAAAATATATAATTTTTTTATAAAAGCGTAGGCTGAGATCACCTGTTTTCCATTGGGAGGACCTAAGATCGAAGAATTCGATGGCTTGTTTTTAAGTAGGTGGCGGTATACGCGGATGTTTGACCAAAAGTTGAGGTGATGAAAATCTCTTAAATTTTCAATGCCGAAGCCACGATTATAAAATAAATCTTATAAGATTCTCAGCAGAAACTAAATAAGGAACTAGATAATTTCATATTTAGTCATGACATATCTTAATAAACAATTAAGTAATGTCGATAGGAAAACCTTTACAACACCCAGTGACTCACATATCACGTTTAATTAGGTACCATTTAAATGTTTTAAAATCATTCAATGATTTATTAAACACAAAGAAATAAGAAATATTACACTTTATTACAACATATATTAATATTAAGAAATTTCACATTTCTAACATCATTTTAACAAGGGAACAAAAGTCTTACAATAATGTAACACGTCTTCAGTTTCTAAACTCAATAAATGAAATTATCATAATGTCTTGAAAAAATTATTCCCATAACTTTACAGATAAAAAAAATGCATACTAATGCTTCTGCTCTCTTTTATCATTATGTTGAAAGACTTACAGAAAAGAACAGAGATTTTAACAAAAAAAAATATGAATGATAAAAAAAGTATATTTTATTTTTGGACACTTTTAAAATTTATTTAAACCGTTTATTCTTAACTGTTTAACTTAACTATTAATTGTTCACTTATTTCAAAAACCAGGTTGGAGAGAGGGTCTAGAAGGATTTCTCTACTTGCAAGATTTTTTAATCAGAGAAAAACGTAATGTATTAGTAGCTCCAAGTGTAAAAGAAAAAAGTGTTATGAGGGTTTTCTTTTTTGTAAGAAAAAAGCTCAAATACTCATAACATAGAAAACTAAACTGTTGAAAGAAATTAGTAAGTATTAAAGGTACAACTTTAAAAATACAGTTAAAATATATGCATTGGTCAGTGTTACGCGGCAAATACCAGCCTCATTCGAGTTAGAGTGTAAGGAAATAAACTAATAAAGAAAGACCCGAACAGAGATAATTCATTCAACACTGAAAATTAAAACCTAACTATCTCCGTGGGAAGAGCCACAGGCAGGGTAAGGTTACAGTGAAAAGCCTCAGAGGAAATGGAAATGGCATTTTCGAAAGCTCTTTCACGCGACTAATACTTATTAGGAGAGAAGCGTCACACTTCAAGAAGAATATCCAGCTGGAAAATTCAAGGGTTCTGGAGTAGGTAATTCTAAGTGAATGTCCACTGTATATGGCATTTAAGTCTCTTTCGGTTACTTCATTTAATAGACCGCTTTAAAAGGTCTTCACAGTTCTAGTTTTTAAATGAAAAATAATTGTCAAAGCTTGATGTAATTGCAAGTAAGAGAAAATTTGCTGCAGTGATTGATACAACTGGGAATGTGATCACTAAGGTTCAAAATAAAAACAAAGCACTACTTCAAGGAAAAATATAACGGTAGAACAAGGAAAGGCTCGGGTAAAAAAAAAATATTTGCATTGAAGCAAAAATCTTAAAACTGATGTAGAACATTAAAAAAAAATGTTCATTTTCCTCATAAAAACTGAGCAACAAGAGATGTATTAGGTGAATAAAGTTACTGCATTGTGAGAAAAACAAATATAATTAAGAAAAATATTTAAGTATTAAGTACGTAAATGGTTTTGAAACCATTAACCGTTTTACCAGATAAATAAATT
The DNA here is from genome assembly GCA_963680715.1 of Tetragnatha montana. Lineage (NCBI taxonomy): Eukaryota > Metazoa > Arthropoda > Arachnida > Araneae > Tetragnathidae > Tetragnatha > Tetragnatha montana. Next base: position 37,382,723 of record OY796685.1, read on the forward strand.
TAGGACAATTCTGTTTCGTCAATTCTCTACAATTAATTACTCTTACTCTTTTGAAAGATGTAGAATTTCTAATGAATGACGGACAAAAGTATTCAATTTCACTTACCTATTCCTTTTAGGTAAAAACGAAGAATAGCTTTAAACCGTCAAAATGGCACCCTAGGAGCCTATCACCCACTGCAGGTAGTACCCCTACTTAAGGAACCAATGGTATTGTATTCTGGTAATGCCAATCATGAGCAATTAACAAATCAAGAAATTGTTTCTAAATAATGTCTTTTTGATAAAGATACCTTTCGCGTTTTTATACACAGCATCGCAAACTGTCCGTTCCAAGAACAGAGGCACATCGCGCTCTAAGGGCGGAACTTGATCTTGGCATTCTTCCATTCGTCATAACAAAGATGTAAAAGTTTTTATGAGCCACTCGCAGCCGCTTTTTCTGCCCGAGGGGTAAATATATAAGCGGACCTTTTGAACTCCCAGCAGTAGCGAAATGCAGCGGTCGGATCGCAAATGGTAAACCTATATCTGACTGAGGTTTCCACCGACTAGACTAGTTCAATAGGATGAAGCAAATGTGTTTACCTATCCTTCAAAAAACGGTCCGAACTTGACTGAAACAATAGACACGCGTGTTACAATACAACTGTGTGGTTATAAGAAACGGTTTAAAATAATTGGTCTTTTTGTTTGGCAATTTATTTGAACGACAATTTATTGTAAGTTGTTAATGACGTTTTTTTTCCCTGATGATGCCCTCCGAAGTAGAGGGAGAAACTTCTGGATATTACGTACGAAGGTCACAACATATAATCCCGGAAATCGTTCAATAAATAGTGACAATTCATTAGGTAGGGCAAAAATTTATGGTGCATCAAACATCAGAAAATAAATACAAACTCGTGGAAATAAAGGATTTATCCATAGCTGAAATAGAAAATATCACTAAAATAATTACGAACTCTTGGAAATAAAGGATTTATCCAAAGCTGAAATAGAAAATATCAGTTGACCACTAGGTGATGGTAAAACGTGATTGTATTCCATGCCACAAGTTTCTACTAGCACATCCACCATAAAAAGTATAATAACATTTCCAACTAAAAAACTTAACATAACTTAAATTCTGTAAAAGAAGTTATTTTATAAACTGAAACCTCATTACTTTACATCAACTGTGATACTTTTCAACTCATAACACCTTTAATTCTTATTTTAATTCAGTTACTTTTGTTCATAGCTTAATTTTCACTTATGAAACTCACTCTTTCTACGATGTAATCCACAGGTATTCCAGCTGTTTATGAAAAAAAAGCATCACAAAAATTTAAGTGTTACAGAGCATTCGTTTAAGGCTCCATCACAAGTGGATAATAATACTCTTTGTTCATTATCATGTACCAACATCAAGATTTCAGTTTGAAATCTAAAAACACAAAAAAATCCTATCTTAATAAAATCACTAGCTTTGAAGTTTCTGTAAATGTAAGAGGTTTCAGATTATGGCAGGATGTATCCATATAGCCAATGATCGTCATTCCTTCACCTGTAAATTGTTTTCTAAGAGAAAAACTAAAAGAATTTTAAAAAATCACTTACTTTTCTGAAGAGATGGCAAGGAATGGCGATCTGGTCCATCCATTTCTCTCTAAAAAAAAGAAAAACGAAACTTGTAAAAAATTTGACTTATTATAGAAACGGAGAAACTTCACACTACTGACAATTGCAATGTATCACAAAACAAGCATTGAAAGCACGAGTTGCATTACGTTTCCATGTAAACCTCATCTGGTCCCCCCAGGCAAACCTGTAGCGCCAATCACACCTGATCGACTTTCCATTGCGTCATCGGGAAAATTGACGAGGAGGGGGGGAAGAATAAAGGCAGACTTAACTATCTTGGACATTTGGACAGACATCAGAAATCGAAATTTCATGCTTGATTAATATTTAATACAGGGAATACCGGTTGCGCTAACAAAACGTTCACTATCGGATCTTTTTAGAAGGTTAACGAGGTTTTAGTTAAGAAGAATTCAAGACCACAATACAGATATCATACACGATGATTGATAAATTTTGATTGATATGCATTAATGCAATGGTAAATGCATTATTTTGTGCGGTAATTTAACTTAAGAATGGTCGTGGTCACCATTTAGGGTGTGTTATGTTTCATGCATGGGATTAAATTCTTTAAAAAAAACATATAATAGAACATACATGGCTGAAACCTCATGTTCATAAGAATAATCTTTATAATTCTGAGAGAAAGATAATTTTTAGAACACTTGTAATCAGTATCTAATTCTGTTATTATAGATTTATTTCTCTTTCAGATAAACAATTCAATTAATAGGCAATTCAATCAATAGCAGAGTTTTACCTCGGCTCATGCTTCGGCTAGAAGTTTATCAATTGTAAAATACAACAGATTTAAAAAAAAAGTATGAAATTGTTATCCAAAAGATGTTGATATCATGAACAACTTTTTCTGCTCACTTCAAAATCACAAAATCTTTTTTTTTTTTTAATTTATAAAATTTCTGAGTGTGTTTATAAAAACTACTTCCTTTCCACAACTCTACCAGTAACACTTTAACCCAGTCATGACTTAACCCAGCCCTTTCTCCACAAAACTTAACAAACCAATCAACCTGAGAAAAACTATAAAAATAACAAACACCCTAATGGCATCATTTTGCATTGTATCGCCTAAATTCAAAGAGAGATGATAATAATGCACAAGTACAATCCTGGCATTCTTACCAAGAGTAATTTTTTCCTTCATCACACACTTTTTGACAACGTGGGTATATCCTAAGAACGCTGGATGAACCAAAATTTCAACTATAATCAAAACACTAACTTCAACCACACGGATTACAGCACGGATACAAAAGAAAATCCATCAGTTTCATTCTACTTTCGTCATTCCTAGTAGTATTTACAAGCACTATCCTCATCAGCTAGCATACAAGTCTCAATCCCAGTCACTGTCACCATAGAAAACAAATAGTATAGTCGGTAACGCATTATTTCTAGATGGTCGATCTTCTGATTCCGAAGTGGCGTCTCCGGTGTGTTCTTTGTAAACAAATCCTTTTATCGAAGTTTAAAAACCCTCCCAGAATCTTATTTCCGTTCTTCCTCTCCTGCCCCGTACCCTCTCGATCGGAAATTACAATCTCAATAGTGATAATTGCCACTTCTGGGTTGTTGTGAAATAAAGCCGATAGCAGAGGCTATTGAACTGGATGGGTTCTTTTCCCTGCTATCTCAGAAGCCACTCAGAAGCTCTGCTGCATTAGTTTCAGGGAGCCCGCATGACACCGTGTGATGGTCGATCACACTCATAGACTTGGAAAAGGTAAATAGGAACTACTTTTTGAGTATTTTTTTTTGTAAGGAATAAGAAAATAAAGCGGTTTAAATGCGAGTTAAGAAAAAATGGCGAAAATGAAAGAATGTTTCGCAACGAAGTGTTTAAATATTAACTATTCTCGACAACCAACGTTTCCTGAACCTGAACCCAGAAGTCACTACGCGGAAGGAGAAAATGGGTAAACACAAAGCTTCTTGGGTTGCTAGGAAGAGTTTCGGTACGCAAATCGTGATAAAAAAGCACTTCTGGGTTTAACAAAATAATCATATTTTTAAATTGACGTTCTTCATTTTTCACTTAAAATTCAGACACCGCGATGGGAACTACTTTGTTTGTTAATGACGTCGTAGGGTCAACTAACATTGCTGTCTAGTATAATAAAATATTATTAAAATTTGAACTTTTTGTAGTTTTAATTGAAAGAGGTAACCAAGTTAAAAATTGTAAGTTGTTTAAAATCTTAGGCTTATCTACTACTATTAGAAAGTACTTCCCAATTCAAGGTAAATCTTGGAATTAATAATTAAATTGGAGAATTGACTTACTGAGGGAGTTTTTATAAAAGAACACATACTTTTTGTTTCAAAAGTAATCTTGTTAATTAAATTCTTCCTAATTTCTCAAGAAAATCTAGCTGAAATGCATCAAATAAATTCTAAATTATTCTCTAGGTTGTAAGAGATCAGTAATTTACTATTCCTAACTGAAAGTGTAAATCCTTGACTAATTATAATAAAATTTACTTTAAAAGATACTAATAGACCAAAATATCACTTGGTGTGTGTTCATAACTTTTCAAGCAATAGCCAAAATGGGGTTTGATATCTTTTTTAATAATTCATACTCACATGATTGGACACTTAATTGCTTAGCTACCCTATTTTTAACACAATTCAAATCATTGCGCTACATGATTCATCAACTAAAAACCGTCAGGTGAAATACAACCCAAAAAAAGGGAGTGGATTTACTGATAAAGATCAATAATAATCCTAGTCTGGACTCTCAAAAAACCGCAGCACAAAACCTCAATCTCCAAACAAGAAACCCAAAAAACTAAGAACAAGCTCCACCAAACAATCAAATACGAGATACACGAGTAACAGGAGATTATTACAAGACTTAAGATAATTAAATGTATAGTTTTCATCGCGCTGCTCCCTTCTCGCAAACGGAATATAATTGAAAATCTAAATCGAGTAAATATTTTAATCCTCTTGAGCGGAAATTCCCCCCAAATCCTCTTTCGCAACGACGATGCGGGCCAGCTTATTTATCGAAAAAAATCGATCCGAAAGATCGATAAAACGGTGTAGTAATGCTTTGGCCTTTCCTTCATTTCATTTAGCCTCTGCTTCTCCTTCTTAATCGCTGAACACAACCAGAAAACAAATGGGTAAATGTCTCTCGTTTTTTGTCCTTCCGAGTTTTTCTTTAATAATACTCGCTGAATATTAGAAGGGAGAAGCAAAAATGAAAGAGAGGATTCATCTTTCCCCAAAAAGCGCTCTTAATCTTTTTTCCAAGACGATCGCATAATTAGTGTTGAAGAACGGAATCGCCCGTTCCCGTTTTCATAATATGATGAGAGATGTTTTAGTTGCGGTTCTTGCCGGTAGATGGCGGTGGAGTGGGTTATTTTGGGACGATGATGATGATGAGAGAGAGGATGAGGAGGATCGGAGGGTTTTTCCTCTCTCATCTCGCGGGGAGTCTGGGGTCGGGAGTAAATAATGGTGGAAGGGAGGGATGTGAGTAATTGTTCTGTGCGGGATGGAGATCCGTTGGACAAATGAAAAACCTATCAGGTATTAGATTTGTGAGATGAAGTAGGAAATATGTATCGATGAGTTCTTTCTACTAAATGACTCTTAGGGGCCGTTCAAATATTACGCAAGCAAGTTTTTGGTCATTTTTGACCCCCCTCCCTCCTTGTCAATGAAAATAAGCAAACCGCAACACCTCTCTCACAGTTACGTGCGAAAACTGTCTGACCCCTCCCCTTTGTTCTTTTTTGTACGAAATCTTTAGTAATGCTTAGATTTCTGAAATTCATTGTTCTCTATGAACACTTAACCTATCGTTAAAACTTTCTTTGTGAAAAATGCTTAAAATATTATCCCTAGTTAATTTATTTTTATTTTGTGAAATTAATTATGGTTGAATTTTGAAATTATTTGTGCAAGAAACAAGAGATTTTCGAAATTACAGTGTTTGTAATATCTTACGTAAGCATCACTCATACTCCCACCTTGTCAGGAGAAATAAGCAAATATCAAACTCCGTCCCTCTTTAGGTGCTTACGTAATATTTGAAGGGCTCCTTACGTAGCTGTTGGTGGTATCCGGATAAATTACTCAATTTTCAAGAATATTGATGTGATGAGTTAAATAAAGATCGTTCTCGTTTTCTAATTCTCTAAACCCTGAAAAACCTAACTTTAGAAAAGGGGTTTATATTTTTGTTGTTGTGAACAAGAAAACGTCAAAAGTTTGATGGTACGAATAACGAATTTACAACGAAATGACAACTTTTCGCAACAATCAATATTTTGTTATCAGGTATCTTGGACCCCTCACCAGCAAAAACAGATCGAGATAGAAATGTAGACTTTGTAACAGAGTAAAATTAAATTTAAGGCATGTACTTTTGCTTTTCCGATGAGAAAATTTCGCAACGTAAGATCGGAAAACATCATTGAATATTTATAAATTAAGTGCCGTGCTCTTTTGAATGATAAATTCAAAGAAAATATACATAAACATTTTCTCACCTTGATGTTGTTGGGAGCGTATTGAAGTTTGTCCATCGTTTCAATAACCTTGAAACAGATACAAAGAATAAGTGTCCTCGAAGAAAATCAATACAAATAAATCTAAATTAGTATGAACTTATCGTTAAAAAAGACATAAATTTTGCCTGAAATTTGACTCTAATTCATTTCTCAATAGACTGTACTTTTTCTCATCTTATGTAAATACGTTAATTAATTTTTAAAACAGGCTGTTTATGTTTAAGGTACAATTTGGAAACATGAATAAGTTTAAATAAGATTTTGCCATTGGGATTTTAATTTTTGATCAATTGAAATTACTATTTGGTTTAGTTTAGGCTGAAGGAGTCTATTGCGAAACCTTGCTGCTTAGATATAACGACGGACGGACATTTTTTTTTTGTTAAAATCCGGGTAGTAAAACGCTAAATAAAATCTTTAATTCATGAAAATATCGCATTAAGAATAAATGAAGCAAATAATAATAATGGAGAAAAACTCGGTAAAATTACAAGAGAGAAAAGAGAAAATTGTACGAGTTAGATACCTAGATATTAAATTAATGAGCTTATTTGAGATGAAAATTTTTTACCTTACATAGTTGTATGAAAATTTCATAAGTATTCTTCAATTAAGTAAACTGGAGTCTGAGTCAGTTAAATCAAGACTCCCTTTAAGGGGACTTGGTACCAAAAAATTTTTTTTCTCTAATAACTGGATTTTATTATCTTTTAAGGTTTTAAATTATGTATTTACTTCATACTAATTCATATTTAGCCAAAAAAAGCGAGTTCAAAAATTTATTTTTTAAAAGAATTACAAAAAACTTCAAAAAAATGGCCGAAATTACCCTACATTTAAATTGTAACTCCTCCCTTATTATATGTTATTTTGTCTTGATTTTTTTTCTGAACATAAATCAAACATATATAGTCATTTGTAGGCATGGAAATTTGATTATCTATAAAAGTTTCTGAAAAATAAAAAAAACCTCTGAAATTTGGCATTTTTTTCGAAAAAATACCCTAAGTTTCCACTTTAATGCTCCGTAAAAAAAATTGTAATAAATATATTATAAAATCCATGCCTGAAGATGTTAAGCAGGTGATACTGATAATAACTACAAAGTTTGAAGTGGTTTGGATGATTAGAAAAAAAGCCTTTAGATTTTAAACATTAAAAACCTTGTTTTGAGAAAAAGCCGTTTAAAGATAGAAAACTAGGCTTCTTAAGCCTATCTAGGCCTCAGAAATCTCAAAATTTTTAAACTTAGAATCCCCATATCATTATGAAACTTGGTAGGAATAATTCTAAGGGATTCACTTCTTCACTTTGATTACAAAATCTCAAATTCGATATTTTGACCAAATTTTGGTGCTGAGTCCCCTTAACGACATCAAAACTTAAAAAAACACTCGATGTTAAGTATTTGATGCTTATTTTAAGTAGAACTTAATTAATAAAAAAAAAATGTGTTTCCCATAATGCCCTATTCATCAGTTTTCAGTTTACTTTGCGTACTTTCAGCTAGCACTTTCAATGATTCGAACCTCCCGGGTTACTTTTTTAATCTCCTTGCGCCTTGCTTTGGAATGACAAGGAAAGAAAAAGTGAGATTGAGGTAAAAAAAACGAGGGAGAGAAAACCAGAAAGAATAAGAAAGATATCAATAGAAAGAGTGTGTAATATCGATAGATATAACAGGCAGAGATATTTTTAACTCTTCTGAGAGAGTATTTCCCTCTGTGAAAATCGGAAATACTCTTTAAAAAACTAGCCAGGAGTATTTTCACTCTTTGAATTTTTCATAAAGGTTTAGCTTAAAAAATGCACCCCGTGGCCCCACCGAAATCAACAAATAATATTTTTCTACTCAAAACACCAACTGATCTCAAAGGAGACCAAAAGACATGGCACCCTAATTATCATACTTTTCGATTGTGTTTTCTTACAGCCATAGTAATTTTTTTTTCATTTATCGTACTGATGCTTAGGGAGTTTGATTGTGGTTTTCGTGTCTCTGTATTAGTTCATGCTATATCCGTATTTCACTCGTCATAATTCAATTTCACTCCTCCTAAAAAAGTCAAGGAGTATTTTTACTCCTCCAAAAAAAATCCTAGGAATAACACTGATAACAGGAGATGTATCAATATCAATAGATAGAATAGGAGAGATATCAATAGAATAAATATGAGATATCAATAGAAAGAATAGGATAAGTTAATGGGGAATGTGAGAGAGTGAAACAGAGAATGAGAGTTAGGGAGAAAAAAAAAAACGAGAAAGAGAGAAGCCCAATTACGTATAATTCCTAAAACAGTCCAACAAAACTACTGTCAGTAGGTATATTTAAAATAAACAAAAAGGTGAACTAAAAACATAATCAATATTGATGACATTCTAATTCGATTGAGGCTCCGCAATACAAAAAAAAGCACTCATAAAACGCTGACCCAACAAAACCCCCTTTTTCCTCCAACCCTTCACAGACAAACATCCAAGGTGACAATCACAAACGCCATCGCACCTCCCCATTCCTCGCATGTGCTTCGAACGCACCACTGACTCAGATAGGATCGCGGAGAGTGAGTCCCAGAGGCTTTTCATTATTATTTATCAAAACCATCCCTTGTGCGTCTAAATAAAAAGAGGATCGCTGGGCCGGCCACTTCCTGCTCCTCCTACTCCCACTCTTCACTTTCTTCAAGAAACGGAATATTTCCATCACACCGATCAAGGTAATCTTTTCGGGATCTATAGAGACTCCAACTCTCTCTCTCTCTGTCTGCGCATTGACCATGACCTTGCACGGAGTGATCAGGTTGCTTGCTGGGAATATTCCACGCGGGATTATGTTCGAAATGGCCAAAGGAATGTATCGAAGTTTGAATAACCTGTGCCTTTAAATATGGGGAGGTTTTATGGAGGGGTAGAAATGAAGGTAATTTAGTCACACTGGTCCAAGGGTAACTAAACCAGTGAGATTTTACTAAACGTTGCTTACGTTTCACATTAAACCTATATTATATTTTTAAGTACTCGAAAATTTGTATGAAACTAATTATAATTGACGAAACAAATATGATTGAAAATTAGTTGAAAAATATAAGAAGCTTTACATAAACATTAAATGTAGAGATGTAAAATTCTCGGTAATAATCTTTTGGAGAATATTCTTAAGAATATTCTCCAAGAGGAGAATTTTCGAGAATATTCTTCTAGAAGCTACTAAAATATTTTTTTTTTGGAAAAAAAAATATAAGGTATATTAACTTCAAATTAGAAGAATATTAAAGGTTTTACAATGAGAAGTCATCATAAATAAAAGAAAGCCAAATTAAATTGAAAATTATTTTAAAATCACTATTTAATTGATAAGACAACATGTTTGATAGGTAAAGCAGTGTAAGCCAGTTACATTCTATTAACTTAAGATTTTCCTACTGTTAAATATCGTTTTTGAAATAAATTATGAGTTTATAAAAAATGCTTTTCTGGAAATTATTTTGTGGAATCTTAATGAGAATAATCTCAAGAAGATAAAATGATGAGATGCACTTAAAACTTAAAAGTACACATACAGAGAATGAAAATTTGAAGATTTAATTATTTTAGGAACACAAGAAAATTAAGATATAAATTTAATTGTAACTTTGAGAATATTCTCATAAAGGAAAAATATTGATGAATCTGAATTAAAATTATGCTAACAAAAAGTTTAAGACAAACCATTCATAAATAATTTTTAAGTAGAAAGTAAATTAAACTGCATCTGATAATATTCAGTAATTTAGAGTTGTTTGAGAATATTCTCACGATAAATTTTCCTAATTTTACAAAGTTCTATCAAAATTTCAGCTACATGTCAGGTTTTAGAGGTCCTTCAGTTTGGCAACTATTGGTATTACCTTTGAAAAGAATTTAGATTCCCTCTTTTAATTGTATGAGTATTTTCTTCCAGTAAAACTTTTAATATTTAAAAAAATATTTTATTTTATATTAAATAAATTTGCTTATTTAAAAAAAATCTTGCGAAATAATGAAATTATTACAGTTCAGAGAATATTCTCTGAACTGTAGGATGACTTTTAAATAATAATTTTCACTGAATTTGTTATTATTTTCAGGTTTCTAACACTAACACTACATGACCATTTCATATCATCAAAAATTTTTACATTTATCATTCAAAAAATAGAATATTCTCGATTATTCTCAAAATTCTCGCCCCTGGAGAATATTCTCAGAATATTCTCGTTCTCCGAGAATATTCTCGACTCACATCTCTAATTAAATGTGAGGTTATGTTTGATTAAGTAGCATACATAGATAACATTACTACATCATGCATATTTTTCATAAATATACATACTACAGTCGAACGTGGATAATTCTGAGTCTCCAGCTTTTAACACTAGAACCGCGGAGTGGGTCATTTTGTAATAGTTAATTTAATAGTAATAGTTAAATTTAAGTACTATACAGTAATTGGCGTTTTACAGTTTATTACTGGTGGGTAAACATTCGATACCCGATAATATCAGTGTTGCTCAGTAAGTAAAATATAGACTCTTACAATAAATTAAGACACGAAGAATAAAAAATTATGTATGTCTGAATACGCAGCATATTATCAAATACACCAAATACTCTACATATAAAATTTATTAAAATAAAATTTTTAGTTGAATAATTCCAAAAAAGTAAGGGTAAGAAACTTGGAAGTTTCTATTTAAGTCCAGTTTATCCCACTATTCATCCTCCATAGTTCGTGTGCTAATCAACTTCAGCGAAACCTACATCTCAACACTAGATATTGACCCTAGTGATCTCACATCAATAATTTGTTAAAATTCGAAAGATTTAGGTGTGGAGACTGTTAAAACTGCCATAAAATAATGAGATTCTGGCATTAATCTTGTAATGTCGTCTGGGTTGAATCAAACGAGAAATAATCGTTCACACATGAAAACCTTTAAGGAGAACTGGATATGCATGTGCTGTAGAATTTAAGGAGTACCTATGCGCTAATCTTAGCTATGTGACGGAAGGTTAAACCCTCGGTCCTCATCTTTCTCCCAAGAGAACTGATTGAGAGACAGAATAAGTTTAAGACTGACAGGTGTGGCCTCTATATTTAAAGAGTGAGTAAAAACTGAATATAATAAAATTATTATTAACAATAAAAAATGGTACTGTACACTTATTTCGTTTATTTAGCTGCATGGTACAGACCTGTGCTTTTTACTTTGATGTATTTTTTTCTAGAATTTATTTGAAATAGTTCTAAGGTAGAATTTAATGTAATGGAACGAGGTAAATAGGGTACAAAGTGTAAGGGAGAGGGGGCACATTTGAACAAAAAGAACATTTTTGGCTATTTCTGTGTGTATTAATAAGATACAGGCAAAAGATGGCACTAATACAGCTACCTATTGATATCTTTTTCAGATTTTTAAGTTGAATTTGACATAAGAGATATGGGGGTTGTTCAAATGCGCCCCTCTCCCCTAAACAAGCAGTTTTTTGTTGTACTCGGATTTGGCTTTTTTTTTTTCAATAAAACTATATGGATTACTTTAAGAAACAAATGTTGAAAATGAAAAATTGTTGTAAAAGTTTATAAGAGAGAGAGGAAGGGTATTATCAATTGGTTTATAGTTGGGTTCTGCTTCAGGGGTTCATTCACGAAATAGTAATTCAGTAACTATTTGAAAAGCTTAGTTCAATAATTAAATAAATAGCTATCGAAAATTCCAATAACAACACAAATATAAATATTATATAAAAACTAAAAAATATTTTCAAAGATTGATTACAATGAGAAGTCCTAAAAGTACCTTCCAAGATGTAATTAGATTCTTCCAGGAAATTATATCTTTTCGTAAATAAATCCCTGGATATCATTTCGCACTAATGACACTTTTTCAAATATTGACATAAAAAGGTCTAAGAAGATAATTAAATAATATACCTATAATTAATTTTTAGAGCACAAAAATATTTATTTAATAAAGAATGCATGAAAGAGAATGTGTGTTGTTTGCATCATAATGTGAATTCACAGTTAACTATTTATGTATAATAAAGGGAAAAAAAATGGAACAACAGCATACTTCATTTGAAAGAAGCGTAAGTCACCTAAACACTAATTCACAAAACACGTGCAAACACTAGTTTCTTCTGTAAAAACATTCCTCGGAAGTCATTTCGAATAAACTCAACCCTTCTTTTAAAAAATGTGACAATAATGGGCAATTCGGATCCATCATGCCTCGAAAAGACTGAAGACTCAAACAACCCCCGAGTTCCAGCAAAGCAACAAAAATCCAAAGCCCAGATGCAGATTTAAAAAATGTGTCAACCAAGTACCACAACGTCTCAACCAAATAAAGGCTGTGGGTAAAAAAAAATACGAGAGAGATCAATATTTTATTTCACTCTAAGAAGTCAGTCTCTGTGATTTGTTTATATTTTGATCATGGTCAATTTTTGGTTTAGAAATATTTTATATAAGATAAAATATAACACCCGTTTATTTAGTTAATGCATATTTTCGACCCGTTTTCTTGATGCTGCATTCCGCTTTACTTCTTTCATACAATCACTCCATATGAATTCGCAAGATGGCAAGTCGTTTTCACTGCCGAACGCCTCCATCTTTTTTTCCCCCGACATTATCTATGCATTATCTGGGATTTCGAGGGATATCAAGAACAATGGAGTTGTTTTGGCCGGGCTTTGCTTTCTTAAGAAGTTTCGACCTCAACAGTTTGGGGCTTTCAAAGTCAGCGGAAAGGAATTTGAGTGCTGTTTACTAGTTCTCGGAAATAATTAGGGAAGAATTGGGTATCTTAGGATTGTGGTAGACGAGTTAGGCCTGTTTTGGGAAAATTATCTTGGATCTGCGGTTGAGTTTTTTCAGAAGTAATCGAGAATACTACTATTATTTAACATGGGCTGAAGGTTCACACTTATTATCCATTTTGAGAACGCTTTTTTTCTAAGCAATAGGGCTGTATTAAACTCGAAATAATAAGGCCAATAAAAACTGGGATTATTGTTAACGAAAACTATACAAGAAGCAAACTAATAAATTGCCTTCGTGAGTATAAAAACGAAAATCTCTAAAAACATTGTGCTCAAAAGTTTATTTTTCGCAACATGAAAAAGGGTTCAAATTTGCATTTATCACAATGGAATAAATATTTTCGAAACAGAAACAAAACCCCTTTGACTGGAATTGTTTTGTCAGTGTTTCCAGTTGCTAAAATCGAAAAATAACTTCAAGAGAATATATTCTTGATATACGCTCCCGATGATTTCAAACATTTTCTATCGTTTCAGTCTTTGTAATACCACATTGTATAAAACGAATATTTGTACTATTTTGCTAAATACACTTAAAAATTAGCGTTTTGTCAAGAGCCGACGTTATTATCTAGTGTTGTTGGTGGTGCAGTTACTAGTAAAATCCTGAGGATTAGATCCATGAATTCCAGGAATTCAAGTAGCGGAAAACGGGACAATTAGATACACGGTGCACATTGATACAAAGCTTAGTAAAAAATTTCATATTTACATTGAAAAACAGGTTATAACTGCTTATGATTCTTCTCAATTAATATAAGAACTTCATTAATTTTCAAAATTTTTGTTATTAATTACCATTTCGGAGTGAATTATCACTGTATCAATTTTTACCAATAAATGTATTTTCTTCTAATTAGTTCCTTCAAAGTGAATCATTTTGAGATAATTTTAGAAAAAAAATGTCTAATAAGTTAGGTAATTTTTCTACTCCCGTTTCTTACTCCTACTTTCGGAAAATCCAACACCATCAAAGCTCTGATATCACAGTCCCACGTAAGAGAAGAGCGTAAAATCCTAAAAAAAGTAAAACTATGCGATTTTTGTGGATTTTTCAAGAAGACTTAATTATGTTTGTATTATACTCTTAAAGACAGGTTTGGTAACATGAGGGAGGAATCCTTCAATTACGAAGTCAGTGGTATATTTTGTTTGCATTTTATGCCGAGTTTTCAGGGTGCGTACTTTTAGCCGTCGGGTAAAAGTATGCTTAAATTTTTTTACTTTGGGATTTTTAACATATTTTTGTATAAGCTAAAACTTTCCTTTTTTGTAGGTTGATTTGTGAGTCAATAAACTTACATTCAGTAAATTTTTGAGGCTCTGGCCTTTGAATTCTTAATTTTATAGCCCAAAATCATTTTTGTGGGTATTCTTACCCTCCTTTCCCCTACCATAATTTTTAATGCTCCCCAGATATGTGTCGTACAGACTCGGTTTCCTTTACCGCGGGCCATTCAGAATCATGAAAAACATCAAAACCCAGCTCATCCCAAAACGCTAAAAAAAAAACAAGAGTATCAATGAACGAGTCCTGCTTGTCAATCTCACCCTCTTTATTAAAAGTCTTCAGCGGAGAAAGCTCCAGAGTAATTACAGCCTCATTATGCACTGGCGGTGGAAGAAGGAAGGCAACCCCCATCCATCAGGGAAACGTCCCGACCCTCATACTTATCCCATCACCTACTGCTTCAATGTTGCAAAAATGTTGCATTTTGAGCCACAACGGTAGGAGGGAGGACCCGTCCGAAATGGATCCCTCCGTCCATCGATCAATGAAACGGCCGGAGTAATCTTGTAGTAGTAAGTAAGAAAACCGCTTTTTCTTTCTTTTTTGCATAATGAACCAGTCAGAGAAGAAGATGTTGACCTTGAAAGACCTTGCTCGTCCGCTGCATACGAATGGGACTACACTAGGTAAAGCCATCAACACCGCCCGGAGCACTGATGATCGGGTCAACCACGTGGTCCGAAGAAGATATGTAATTTGTGTATCTCCTTTTCTGCTGCAAAAGGGTTTTCGATAAGATCTGCTGGAGGAGATGTAGCTGCTGTTCCTCAAGGGTGGAATGCCGTCGAGGATGGATCGTTTTGATTGGGTTCCGATCGATTCCCGGATCGGGTTCCGAAACCAGGTCAGGCGCTGATGATGGAACTGGATTGAGGAAGAGGAGTTGGTGGTGTCCGTTGTTGGATGGCTTCCAGCAGCAATCAAGGAGCTTAATGAGGGAGCGTGTTGTGAATTGCGACCTTGAATGGCCAGTCAGTCGGCAGCAGCTGCCTACCTTAATAATCGAAAGAAGTCTGGTCTGCTGTTGTCCAGTCGGGGTGTGGGAAGGTACAGAATTGTTGTTTCGAACGCGACAGCTGAATTTTGTTGTTCTTTTACTCATGAGGCAATATGTGTGCATCAATTATAGATTATGGTATTAAATCTAGTTCCTGTACCAAAAAAATATGTTTTTGACACCACTAAAACACTATTATTGGAATATTATTTCAAATCCGAATTTGCTGTCCAGACCAGGCAGGCTAATTCTTTCATAGTTGTACTCCCAGTCCCTCAATGAGCCTTCAAAAGAAAACCAGTCAAAAGTGTTTTTAGACTTTATAAAAATTTTATATTTATAATCGACTTTTTAACAGTGGCGGATCCAAGGGGGGCAATCTGGACAGTGCCCCCCTTGAACCCAAAAAAAGTACTCAAAAACAGGTACAGGTCAAATTTTAATTTTTTTTTCTGGGGTAAGAACCACCGTACCCCCCAGCGGTACCATAAGGGGATCTTGAGTGATACTTTTTTAGAAAATCCTAAACATTTTGACATTTTCTCAAAAGGTAAAGGTGATGGTCTGAAAAAGTACCCCCCCCCTTGAAGCCATGCTGGATCCGCGCCTGCTTTTAAAACATTCGAGTAAAGAATTCACCTTCATTCGACTGAAAATGGCGCTGAAGTTGTAGTACCATCCTTTACACACATTCTAATGTCCATACTAGAGACGGGACATACCGTACACGGGGGTGAAAGGTACATCTCAGAAACCAATTATATCTTCACGAACAAGGAAGTCGTCAGTCCAAACATTTCCTCACAGCCTCCCAAAAAATACAATCATATTTAGTAATTTAGTGTGACCAATGAAAGAATTAACTTTTTCAGACGAAGTTTGTGGTTTCTCAGAGATTTTTCTAGAACTTAAGCTCAAGTATTCTTTAGTTTTATTGTATTGAATTAATCCTTTCCCTTCCACCATGCTGATTAAGTGCTCGATAATTCCCTCTTTTGGAATGTTAGTTCAATTAATAAGTATTATTACCTTTAAATCCAAAAAAAAATCTAATATGAAATGAATAATTAGAAAAAGGTATACAGAGAGAAAGAAAGAAAGATACAACAAAATTACAAGCATAGTAACTTTTCCTTGCATACAAAAAATTTACAAGCATAAGTAATTCTTCCTTGCATACTTGAAAAAAAAAAAAGAATCGTTGCTCAAATAAAAGGTACGCTTTTGCATTTATTTAAACCTAAAACACAAAATCTCATTTAAAAAATTGCGTACCTTTCAGAAAACCGTTTTTAATCCTAACCTCATCAAATCGTCATAGCGGCAAAAATAGCTCAAAAACGGGCATTAAAAATACTCGGAAAAAACACAAGAACAGATCAATCTCAGTAAAACGCAACGATGAATAATAAATGTTTGCACTTCTTCCACGAAAGCTAAATTTTTCCCGACGTTCGTTGAAAATCCCGGGATTCGTCTGTGTTTACTCAGCATTTATTATGCTCTTTGAACAGGTAATATTCACTCAAGGTTTTTAAAAAGATGCGCAATTCAGAACGACATATTCATTCGCTCACCTCAAAAAACGGCCGCTTTAAAAATTCAAAAGCTGCGGGTCTTCTCCACTGGCGAAGACCGAAAGGTTTGAGCGTATTATTTTTAAAAAGTGTCGATAAATTAATTTCCTGGCTATTTTTCAATTTTATAATTTTACAAGACTTAGTGGCTGGGCTCGATTTGAGGCGGAACGTAGCTCCTTTTTTAAGAACTGAAATGACCCCTGGAATTACACTATTTATAATACCCCAACTTATCTAAAAGAGTGTTACCGTTTCGGCACCTGTATTTCTAAAAATCATAAATATTGAAAGGCACAGTATGAACCAACTTTTACCAAAAACAATGTACAAACCAAAGACACACCCAACTTTTTCAGGATTTTTTCAACGATAAATATTTTGTTTTCGGAGCCTTCGAGGGGGTAGTCTGCTCCCCACACAAGGTCCCGCCTAAATCTCCCATGCTGTCGATTAGTGGGATCAATATTCGCCACCTAATTTTTTTTGTCCGTAACATCCGTGACTATAAATAGCCATGATAATCTTCATCTGTGAAAATATCGAGCACTGAATGGCACTATCAAGCTAACAAATTTATAAATACTTGTATCCTTAATTTTTATTAAAAAGGGACACCTATCAGTTTTTTAATATTGGTGATGAGAAAGTTCTAAGGGTTTTAGAGTGGTCCGCATAGGATTCAGTTACTGAGTAAGGGGTTCGTGCGGTAGGTACTTGAGTGGATTAGGAACCACTAGGAGAAAGAGAAGAAATGAGGGAATGTTTTCGAAACATCTCTCTGGCACAACCCCTAATAGTACAACTCATTCATACCAAATGTGTCCAGTTTACTTAACTGCAACTAAAAGTAAGCGAAATTTGGCCATACATGACAAAAATTGGATGAATATTGAACGTTGATGGACTACATCATTGGAACCAGTGGGACAAATTGCATCAAGCATCTTCGGCAAAAATAACTGACCAAAAAATCGATGTTCTTGCCTATTATTTCCAATCAATACGCTCAACAACAAAGTATCGGATGATGTATTCGGACAAAGTAAAAGCCGCAAGTCCCCTTCACGCGCTGACAGTGGATGATGATAGCGCGCAGGGAAAAAAACTGCCGCATGCGAAAAGAACAAGGGAGAGAGAGAATAAAAAAAAAGCGTAATCTGCAGAAGGGATGATTGATAACGGTGAAAGATTAATGGCACATTAATGTCGAGAAGGCGAGATCTATATTAAAGACTCTCGTTTTCCGCGGATGGGCTCTGGTGATTTTCGACCACAATCGGCGAGGGCTTGTAATGAGAGGAGGAACATGCTTTCGACGGTTCTGCAGTTATTTAAGAGTTTTACCTAATGATGACCATTGGTAATGTAGGTTCTTCATACTGAGAGGGCCCTGTTTACAGTCAGATTAATGTGATCACGTTCACGGTTTATGTTATCAAAGTGGTTAGGGGCCATTCATTAATTACGTAAGGGTCCCGAGGGGGAGGGGGGGTTGGAAAAATCTCTTCATACTCTTACTTGGGGGGTGGGGGGGGTCAAACCCATTCTTACGTAAGATTTTCCAAGTTAATAATTACTGATAAATGGTATTCCAAAGACTAGAGATAATAATGTAACGGTAATATGTAGTTGACAGCAAGAATATTACTTACTATCTGTTGAAAAATAAAAATCTTTGATTCACGTCAAACTGAGAGTTGTCAGGAGTCAAACTGGAGTCAAACTGTAACTGATCCTTTTCTAACATTTTATTACTTTGAAAACAAAATGGAATCTTACGTAAGAATAGGGGGGAGGGGAATGAAAAATCTTACGTACCCTTACATGGGGGTAGGGGTGGTCAAAAATTGCCAAAATCATCCTTACGTAATTAATGAATGGCCCCTTAGGCCCCGATCTCTCCTATTTAATTTAACGCAAAATGTATCGTTTAATGTTATCAAAATTTTGATATATTCTTAGATGTGGAAATTTGATTTATTTCAAGTTGGTAAGAAGCCAACCTATTTGTTTATGAGTCTTTTGTCACTCTTTGAAGTTGTGATTAGAATTTTAAGTTTTTTCTTTAAGATTCGAGAGTATTCCAGGACAAACAGTGAGGAAAATTGGATCTCCTATTTTAAATGGTTTTAATGAAAGGTATTTTTCATATTTTTAAAAGGATCACTGATTATAATCAATAAATTGTTGAAATTGCATCTAATATTTCAAATCGTTTTATTGAAAGATGGATAGATAAAATAGATTATTAATAGTATCCACTTTAATATTCCTGGACACTTAAATGCATTACATTAATGATAGTATTACTTGGAACTTCACCTTTTCGAAACTTAATTATTTTGAATATATCATCATTAAATTTTTCCCAAAATATTCTGTGAAACTTTTATCCATAGAAGTCACCAAAGAAAAAATATCCAACCACAAAACTAAAAAAAACTGAAAATTACGAAAAAAAAAATATTCAAATATTTCTACTTAAAAAAAGACGTATACATTTGTTTTGATAGAAAGATTAACAATCATTAAAAGAAAGAACATTTACGAAAAAAAAAAGATTTTGATAGTTTCTAAGTATTTTTAAGTTCCACCACACAATGTCATGGCATGATTTTTCAGGGTTAAATTCTCCTGCGGACATGAACCCACACATACACAGCTGAACGGTCTTCGAGAGTCATTTTTTGCTCAAAAAGAAATGACAGTGTGAGGGTGGTTATTATCTGGAATCACCCCACCGTCTGGCTTTCACAAAAAAAAAGTAATTCCTGTGTTCCCCTCAAGAACCTAGGACAGCATCAGCCCAAATAGCCTTGAATCGCTGGTGCATAAAGTTAATTATTTCTCACACTCTAACGTAGGGGTCCCTAAGACTACGGGGCCGGACCCTCCACGCCCTATTATCTGGCCAGTGGGCTTATATTAAGCTTTGGTTGCAAAAAAAAATCATAGTACAATTTTTACTTTTTTGCACTTTTTTCTGTTTAAACAAAGTTTCCATCACTTAATTATAATAAAATTTCAATATCGTACAAAAATTGTTGTTTTGCTCAACGTTTATGGAACATCTAATAGTATCTCCTAGTTTTGTCAAGAATGGTAACGAAAATATACTGGGTTAGATTACGTTTTCGTAAAAGCATTTCGATACTAATGAACAACCTTTATAAACTTTGATTGTTAAATTTCTACAATAATTACCCGGCTTACTAACCATTTTTCTTACGCCAATCCAACTTACTGATAATTTTTAATGTAGTCAGTCCACCGGTATTTTAATCGAAACGTTTGAAGAATAGGGACGAAAAGTCAATTGAGAAATTACTATTATAAGTCTCAATGTAAGCTTAAATTTAAGCTCACGTTAACTTTAGTAATAAGATAAAATGATTATCCTCCACCATCAGTTAAATTCGTATCGCCGACAGTTGTAAAAGACAAATATTTCTGAAATGCTCTGTTATTTTAACAAATTTATCTTACTTTTATTTGGACAAAATAATCATAAAACTTTAAAATCAATTCAGTGAATAATACTGAGACTGGAGATTTTCCGATAAACATTAACATGTTTGGGGTTGCTCAAAATATCAAAGAATAAGTCAACATACGATGTCAATCTTTATATTATTTTTATACTTTAAAGCGCAAATTATTCAGACATGAAAAAAAAACATCAAATATGTCATGCAAAAATATTTTAAGCATATTTCGTATTACACGCATTTATATGATATGTTTTTCAAAACTTTCTCATTTGGAAAACAACATTTGCTGCCTATCTGAAAATGAATAATTTTGAAATTTGACAGCGCAGACACTAAAACAAAAGAAACGGGAATTTTACAATCAATGACTTTCCTTTCTTTTTGTAATGGATGAATAGTTAGTATAACATAACTATAAAATAACTTCTCGAGCTATAATAGTTCGTATTTTTAACAGTTATCCAAGTCAATAAATTTTACACAAGTTTGGGACAAGTTGATAAGCAATAAGGTTTGTCAAATATAAGGCTTATGTTTTTTAAAGCCCTTCTTTTCAATATCACAGCACAATACGAGTCAAATTTCACATTTTAATAACTTAAAAAAAACTTACTCCTTTCGTAGAGAATTTCCAATGTTTTATAAGTTCCATGTTCAGAAAGGGTCGTCATTTAGTAAGACCACTGAAACATGGAAATGAGTTTGAGATGTTAGGATATAGTAGATAAATATAAGAGCATACAATTATAGAAAGATGAAACAGGATTATTAGAGTTTTTAGTTTTATCATTTCATAAAGAGAATCAGAAATAAAATTATCACATATATACATAAGACAGTCAAGACACTTTATCAGAGAGCAAGTGGAGATTACATTAAAAGGGTTTTCATAAGATTTGATAGTTACAGCAGAGAATATTAATAAATAAATTAACAGAGAGTTACTGAAACACATATGAAAAAAGAATCACATTGCAATTTTTTATTAGAGATGAAGAGAGAGAAAAAGATAAAAACAATTTTATTAAATTCATAGTAGCTTGACTTAGAAGAGTTACCTAAAATTGTGTAAAAGATGCGGGTTATGTTACTTTTTTATTACTTTACAGACATATTTATCCATGAAGAAATATAACAAAACTAGTTTTTATACTTAGAAAAGAACCTTCGTGTGTAAAATGAAAGTAAGCACAATCAAAATGTCAGCCAAATCAACCAAATATTCCTTTAATGGAATGTTGTTTATATCTTTAATGGTTGTTTCAAATTATTTTATTTGGGAAAAAGGCTCTTTCGAAAGACCACCTCAGATCAAGCAAAGAACTCAAGTTTATATTTGTCAGAAAATGAACAGGTATTTTATTTAAGTATTTCAATGGAAGAAAAACAATTGCTTGAGATTATTATTAGACAACAAGAATCATTCAAATCCTCAACCAACATTATTTTTTCATGAAGTTTATTGAAAAGGGAGAAAGAAGAAAAACTTCATTGAATAAGCAAAGTTGATTCAGGTTTAGTTGCTTCTCCTTTCAAATTATATAACATACACTCATCAAAAAAATAACCTATCGTTATCAATTTTACGAAGAGATATTGAACAAATGACAAATACTTTTTTAATGCATTCAAAACATAAAAAAAAATTAACTTCCTCAATATATTTCAATAAAACCTTTTTATAGCGATTAACTTAAAGTGAAATTAAATTTAATTGTGAAGATGCATAAACTTTCAAGAATGATTTTTATAAAGAAGTTAAATGTAAGGACATATACACATGGGGTAAAAGGAAAAGAAACAAATAAACAAACATTACAACATGTATCCAGCATCATTAACCGCTCATTGCTATAGCCTTGATGAAACGTTTTAACGCACTTAATCACTCAAGAAATTATTTTTTTTGTCGTTAATGAATATGTATCAAAAGTTAATTCAACAAAAACAACGTCCGAAACCAATGAGATTCAAATAATAAAAAAGTGACCGAATCCTTTACACTCGACAACTCTGCTGTATGTAGAAAGCGAAACAGGAAGAGATCCAATAATAATTACAATTAATCAACGTAAATTAGCGGTAAAAACAACGATCCCTTCGTAACAATTGGTCTCATGAATATTGATCCCATTAACGATAATGAACGATGAGGGAATACACTACGAACTTGATTTATTGAGGAACAGGACAGCGGCAGTACTGAGATGGACGAATAAGGGGTAAGTAAGAGAAAAAGTGTTTCTGATAAGAGACTTAGAATTTCTACAAGACCATTCATCCAATGAACCATTCTCTGAATCTGCTCATCCTCGCTTGATTACATTGATAATGAATTAATAATGTGTTTGTATGCGCTGAAAAGAACAGTGCGTATTGGTATGCGATTAAATATTAATTTGATATTAGATATAATAGGTATATATTGAGAAAAATAAGTAATGATGGAGAAATGTTCTGTGATCAAAATATGAAATTCAGGTTTCTGATAATTTTTTGTAGAAAGGTTCTTATATAATTTTGGTTAATTAATTGAGTACTCTGCGATAACTAGCTGTCTGAAAATAGTTCTTGCAAGTTTTAGATACTTTTTATTTATTTTTGTTCGTACTTCTTCCAAAGGATTGAAAATTATGTTTGGAATCGAATATTTCTCTGGGTAGTAGGATAACAAATGTAATAGAGATAGATACTGAATAAATTAACAACCCTATAAACGAAACAATTTGAATTTTCACTTTTACTTATTTTAGGGCAGAACACACTATCAAGAATCCCTCAAACCCACCCAAGAAATCTTACTCCATCCGGAGAATCCTTTGATTCAGTGAAAACTAGATGCGTTTAGAACTGACATGGCTAAACAAGCCATAGTTACCAGTTACCACACTAATTTTCAAAGTTTTAACTCTCTTTAAACACTGCTTTCTTTCTTTGTAACTGCACCAAGAGTAAAAACAAAAATGACACCTCCGCAACAGCGCCCTTCGCTTACTCTGCATGTAATCGGCGATTTATTCAATCGAAAAAAGCACTCTTCTGTATTCACAACCGTCACGCGAGGAGCCGCCCGCCATAAATTAGGAAGGGCACGAAAAGAACGAAAAACGTCGTGTTTTGTTTTGCGCCGTGGAAAGAAGGGCAGTGGGTGTGGGTGAGAAAAGGGTTTAGGGAGAAAAGAAAAGGATATATAGATATTATTTCAATTCTGTGTCTAAAAATTTTTCATTTCCATGTAGTAGTTGGTTATGATAAATTTATAGCATGTTATAAGTTTTCTGTAATAGGATATCTAGGTGTAAAAATGTATCTAGATATAATTCAAAAGTTTACTAAAGGGATGTTTATTGTAGATGGGAGAAAAAGAATAACTCTGTATAAAAATTCGATTATATATCTTTGTCTAATATTTTTTATTTGATTATTTGGTATAAAATCATAATCTGCTATAAGGTTTTTTTTGCAAGGGTAAAATAGCTGTATGACTCCATACAACTGTTTTCTTAATCTAAAACCAAATTGTAATGCTAAAAATAAAATACTATTCATAAGAATAAATAAATTACAATATAAAATTCATAAAAAGGTTGGCATAGCTCTCAAAAAGAAAGACTCAAAACTTCCGTCCAATCAGAAACAGTTTTTATGATAATTTTCCTTTTTTTCCTGTTATAGTTCCAATAAAAATGATATTCAGCAAACTTAAAAAAATTATTCAATTTAAACTATAAATCTCAAATCTTTTAAACGTCATGTAAGTACCGTCACCAACATTTACCACAGTTTCCCAGTTTCAATTCACAAGCAGTAAACTATTTTTTTTTTGTCCAAGCAGTAAAAAAATTGAAATATTCAGATGTGCAGCAAAAACAACAATTAATTTCAGAAACATAATTTGTAAAAAGTTAAGGATGCAGGAGAAATGACATCTTTTATATTGGCTATTTCAATTATTTCATTGAAGCGACTACACAATTTGAACACCCCACTTGTACCGATGTTCCTTCTGAAGTTTTTGCTGCAACATCAGAATTTTCTCGTGATACATCAATGTCACAGCTCCCGGTTGAGAAACAACAGTCCGATTCATTGATCGAGAGCAGAGTTCGATGACCAGTCAGCGGCTACTCAAGGATGAAGAGCGCAGAAACGAAATAAAGATGCGAAAACCCCTGGAAAAGGTAGCAAAAAGTGCTTTTAGATTGAAACTTTTAAAGAGGGATCGATATGGAGACGGAAAAAAATATCCTGTGTAGGCCCAAATGGAAAGGCGCGATTGGAAAATCTTTTTTTTTTTATCCATGTTAAAGAAAGAAAAACAACTAACACGTATAAAGGATTTTCCCATTGTACTATTTGTTTGTTGACTTAGAAAAAATACCGCATACAATAGATTGGTAAAATTATTTACATAAGCATATCCTCTGAGTAACATCTTCGTGATATAATAAGAACTCTGTATCGTACCCCCCTATGGCAGTACCCACACCAGAAAAAGCTGGTGGCGAGTGCACTAAAAAAGCCATAAAGATGGTTATCTCACTTCTATTAGATACCCTATCTTAGATAACCATATTTATTGCGTTTTTATTGCACTCGCCACCAGCTTTTCCTGGTGTGGGTACTGCAGGTAAGACAGGTTAACTTGTCTTATTTTAAGTAAGTGATATACAATTATGTTTCAACAATTGTAAATTTTTTAACATTATATATTCAGCGGGTGCGGCAAAAAAAAATTTCTATAAAGGGATCACGGAAACTAAAAAGTTAAGAACCCATGTAATAGAAGGAAACATTCACTCACTGAGCAAAGTAGGCCAAAAAGAATTATTAAAAGATAAATTTGTAGGTGAGAGACAATTAAAAAGCATAAGAGAGGGTTTAAATACATTAAAAAAATAATCGAACTAAATGCAGAGACTATATCCTTCATAAAGATAACAGGAACATAAAAATGTTCACAGCTTACGTCTTTCTGTATTATTAATCACCACGAACACAGAAAGATAAAACTATCCTCTCAACACCACGTCCATATAGGCAAGAAATAAGCTAACTACCACCTCAACAGCTATCGCTATCATTCAGCATTCGAAAAGATATCTATAATAAAACAAATCATGTCGATCCTTGTCTTATTTTCTGCAAGCGCTTTCAGGATGGACGAGGCAATAATCCATAAAGAATGTCATTCGAACTTCTTACGAAGTGTCGAAACCACCGTCTGAGTGTCCGAGGGCTAACCATGGTCATTGCCTCCGGATTCGATGAAGACAACGAGATGCCATGCCAGTATTTTTGGGACTGCAGGTCACTCTCGTGTTTGGATCCTATTGATGGAGAAACTTACGTGATGACCCGAATTGGAGTGATTAAGGCCATGGAGCAGTATCGGAAAAAGTGAAAAATTTTGTGAAGGAATCGCATGTTTCACGACAAAACGGGTTTAAAGGCTACTGGGTGTTTATATGCGTTATTCTGGATACTGTGACAGAGAAGTACACGTATTTGTAATAGTTTTAGGTGTTGGAGAGTATAAAAGGGTTGAAAAGGGATAAATGCGCAGAATAATAAAATTTTACTGCAAAATTATAAAAAAAACAAGCTTCTTGCATAAAATTTCTAATAATAAAGAAGAAAAAAAAAAGAAAGATGAATATTCTCGTCAAAAAAAATATAACGCTATTTAAAAGCTGACGACATAAACCCAAACAATGCAAAACAAAGTATGGGGAATTTTGAGTTTGCCATGCTAAAAGCGTTTGGATCTAAAAAAAAAAAAACATTTGAAAGTAAAAACATTGGGTGACACAAAAGTTTTTTAAACTTAAAAATAGTAGTTTCTCTATGCAATGACATGTTTTAAAAACCAGTTCAATAGTTATTTTAATCGTGAATACAAAACAATGTAACTAAAAAAATATGCTAAAATAATGGGAACTCAACAGATTATTTTCTTACAGAGGATTTTACAGCATTGAAGTGCGTTTAATATCTAGAATTCTAAGACTTAAACACTTTTCTTGAAAACTAAAAATCTATTAATGCAGAACATAATAGAACGATTGTGGATTCAAAATCCTTAAAAGTCTCACAAAGCACCATAATATTCACAAGAAAGGTGACTCTATCAAGCAAAGAGAACACAAAGAAAGCCCACAAGTTACACATTCTAATGAAATGCGAGTTTTGCACAACACACCAATCCAGGATATCCGACAAGAGGAAAACCTCTTCATTACGGAGCAACAGCTGGCACGCTCACTCGTAAAAATTAATAATAATTAAAAAGCACGAGGAAAAGAGGGGAACGTAATAATAAAGAGTAATTTATCTTTCCCTTACCGTGGGAAAGCGCTGATGATGCTACAGGCGGCCTTTGTTACAACAGCCATCCACCTCCTCCTGACGAAACGGCAGAGTGTCAACATCGAATTTCGCGACCATTACTACTCTACAGAGTTTTAAGACCCGTTCCTCCGAAGGAGGAAAAAAATATAATAATAATAACAACAAAGAAGAAGAAAAGCCCGAGAGCAATGAAACTCAGCTCGATGAGAAAAAAAATGAACTTTTTAAAAGGCCATTTTTACTCCCTTCACTCGAGCTGCCATCTGGGCCAACCGAGAAATGCCTTGGGTCACTGGGGGCCCTCGCAAGGGGCTCCCGATGATAGGTCAGAAGGAACTCAGCCCGAGTTGCCAGGCGAGGCACTCGGTTTTTGGAGCGGTCTTCCCTTCTTCAGTTTTTTTGAGAGAGAGAAGTTTTCTATCTGTAGAGCGGAAAATGGAGTTACGGAACTTGAGTCACGCGTGAGGGGTGCGAACAGGTTGGAAGAGCGTCCCTAGAAATCCCTAGTTTTGGGGTTGGAAAGTGGTTCCAAGGACTTTTTTTTGGTCGAGATACATTTCCTGGTTATTAGGTGGCAAGTGATGGAATTCCTTTTTTAGGAGTTGTTTTAATGAAATGAGTAAAATTTTCATATAAGGTGTTACAAGGTATTAACCTATATTACATCACATTTTGATGATGTTAAATCAATGATTTTACATCGATTGATATCAGAGCAATATCGACTAATATCTTGTGTTGTGCTACTAGGGAAAGCTAATAAGGGACAAGCCACACCAGAAAAAGCAGTGGCAAGTGCAATAAAAAAGCCGTAAAGATGGTTATCTCACTTCTATTAGATACCCTGTCTTAGATAACCATCTTTATGGCTTTTTTATTGCACTTGCCACTGCTTTTTCTGGTGTGGCTTGTCCCTAAGGAACTAAGTACTTACTTAAGTTTTGGTACACAAGCATCCAGTCGTTTAAGGGGATGCCACATCATTTTTTTTATTTCAATTTTCCATCAAAACCCACCCCAAAT
The DNA here is from genome assembly GCA_963680715.1 of Tetragnatha montana. Taxonomy (NCBI): domain Eukaryota; kingdom Metazoa; phylum Arthropoda; class Arachnida; order Araneae; family Tetragnathidae; genus Tetragnatha; species Tetragnatha montana. The sequence continues at coordinate 37,410,490 of OY796685.1, forward strand.
ATATTCAAATAAGGCAAATGGATATGGAAGGTGAAGATCAGGATGCATACAAAAAAAAGTCAGTAAAATAACAATAAAAAAAACGGCCAATAAAACAAGTAATCTTGATTTGACTCAAGGTAAAGCCCTCCCTCATTCAATCGTATTTCGTTTGCACGACTGAAATTACACGTTTTGTCTGCCTCTTTACATTCCTACTATCAGTGGACTGTTTCTTCATACGTTCAACAACTTAATTTAAGTTTTATAATATAGTTTTAATATATAATAGTATAATATATAATAATTATCAGTATAATATATAATATAGTTTTATAGTTTTAATAGTTAAATAGTTATAGATTATAATGACAAGAGTGTTAATATAGCTTATTGCAATGCATTAAATGATAGATATATTTGATACATAAATTTTAAAATAACTTGTATATGTTTTACAAAACTATTAACGTTAAATAAAAGGCAGGTTTAGGAGAGGTTTGTAAACATGTAAAATACAGTATAATAGAAATTTCTTAGGTTAAAAGTATACTAATAGAAAACATCTCATTTAATTGCATTTTAGCTATATATAATCTGTTCGATAAATCATAATTTTAAAACTTTTATTTTAAAACTTAAGTGGAGTTATTTTAAAAGGTTAAACTATTTCACATTTAAATCTTCAAAAAAAAAGTTTCGTTAGTCCTTCAATTAACGAAGCCGGAAGATTTTCCTCAAGATACGCTTCTCCATTTAAGAGCTTACTATTTTTGAGTTACTCAAATCCCCATGGAATTGTGTTTCAAATTGTTATCTAGATCTACCTTTAATATTATTATGTTATTTTAATTTCCGCAACCAATAATATGACATCAAACAACGTTTAGAAACAAATTGTTGCATAATTTTCAATGGATTTTATTTTATTTGAGATCAGAGATATTTTTAACTCCTCTGAGAGAGTATTTCACTCCTTGAAAATCGGAAATACTCTTTAAAAAACTAGCCAGGAGTATTTTCACTCTTTGAATTTTTCACAAAGGTAAAAAATGCACCGTGCCCCACCGATTTTTTTTTTGCAGTGATTCCAATCAATTAGACTTAGCAAATACCTATGAAATTTAACTTTATATAGATGGTTTGTGGCCATAATTTGGAAATATTGGGTCTACTTTTGGTCGTTTTACGAGAGGAATAGATTATATTTTTTTCACTTATTGTTCTGATGCTTAGGGAGTTAGATTACGGTTTTGTTTTCGTGTCTCTGTATATGTAGTTTATGCTATTTCCGTATTTCACTCCTCATAATTGAATTTCACTCCTCCTAAAAAATTCAAGGAGTATTTTTACTCCTCCAAAAAAATCCTAGGAATAACACTGTTTGAGATTAAATTTGAATATCCTAATCCGAGTATTTATTTTTTTACTATACTCTCTACGAAAAAACACTGCTTAACAATATTTTTATTTAAGCTAACTTCACTCAAAAAGATTATGAATTACCAAGTATGTTTTTACTTTTCAACCAATAAAGCAATTATAATATTCCACATCCTCACCGTGTTAAAATATTATTGGTTGAATCCATGACTCATTTTCTACTATCTTTGCTCTAAACTAGTAAATCATACGCATACCAACATCAACGAACCAGTTATAAAAAATAATAGTTGTAAAAGATTTTATTGCTATATTTTGAAAATATTTATTAAAATTAACCCAAAGAATGCGAATTAAAGATATTTCAAAGGAACATTTCAAAAGCTAAAACATACTTATCCCAGCAAAGAAACGGAGATAACAATATCTACATTGATTTCAGAGATAAAAAAAAACTTTTATATGCTACACAAGACCAGGTGTATCCTTTATTGACCAGCTTGGGTCTTTCAAAATACGCCTGATGAAGAAACCGTTTATAAGAGAACTGGTGTGACGAAACATCCTTGTAAAGAAAAAAAAAAGGTAAGTAAACTTCCGAAAAGGCCATAAAAACGAAAAGAAGAACGTGAGTGGAAGAACACTGCAGGGGGTAAATTGCTACTAATTTCTTCATCGGAATTCGTAACAAAACCCTATTGCACATGAAACACTGGCAAACGACCAGTTTTAGAAGTTTCGTGAAATTTCTAAATAGATGCACTAAGAAAGTATAAAATATCCATTGCACATAGTATATTTATATACTAGATTGCAACGTTTCTTGAACCCAGTACGTCACAAATGCGGAAGGAGAAATCGGTAAACACACAGCCTGTAAGGTTGTTAGAAGGAGTTTCGGTACGCAAATCGTGATTTAAAAGCACTATATATAAGTGGGTTTAACAAAATAATCATATTTTTAAATTGACGTTCTTTATTTCACTCAAAATTCAGACACCGCGATGGGAACTACTTTGTTTATTAGTGACGTCGTAGGGTCAACTTAAGTTGCAGTCTAGTATAGATACAGTTTATTTTTCAGAAAGGAAATATATATTTTCGTTGTATCATATCAAATTAACAATAATAAAAAAAAAACTATTTTAATTTAATCGCCAGTTTGAAAAAAAGGGAAAAAGTCAAAAAAAAAAAAAAATGGCAAATTGACTTTTTCTGCTCAAAAATATCTCCAAGCTTTGCTCTACAATATGAGTAGAAAGAGGGGAAAAAAACTACCCCTATAAATGCAGATATAGCCCCATGAATTTGCCAAACCGATGTCCATTCATTGTATTATTTAATTTAATTTGGAAATAAAGTTAATTTGCCTTTTTTCTTATTCTTTGTGCCGTTAACTAAGCCAAAAAAATTGCTTTTAATTTAAAATTGTTTTTAATTCTTTTTTATTTACCCAGGGAATGTTTGACTATTCATATTCACTTACCCATTGATACTACCTTAATGACTCAGTTTCATTATAATTTTAAATTTTATTTGTCTAAGCAGCAATATAATTTAAATGTCAATTTAAGTGGTTTATAACATTTTTCTACAGTTGAAATTTCATTAGGTTGAAAAAGAGAATAAGTGCATCAACTTTTTTCAACTGTACAATATTTCTGAATAAACTTATATATTTTTCGGTGATTGCTCTGTTTTCTAAATAGGGTTTCAGTAAAAATTTGGTGATTACACAACAAAAATTCCATTACTGATACATTTTTTTTCCTTTCGATTTTCTCAAAATTGATTTTTGGACTTATTCCCTTCTTTAAACTGACGATTGATTCAACTATTACAGTACCAAATAACTTATCAGTTTATATCTTTCATCAGTTTATAGACATTTGTACTTAAATTTTAAAAGTAATTAACTTTAAAAGATGAAAATCTTAGTTTTATCAGGACGAAAAGTTATAAAAAATGGTCATCTCTGCACAAAAGTAACACACATTTTAAGTACTTATCTACTTTTTAAGATTTATAGGTTTGTTTAACCAATAAAAATTCATTATAAAAAACGAGTTATCAAAGTTAATACGATCAATGTTGCAAAAACAACCTTTATGCATTAATTTTAATAGTTATAAAGGGGATTTATCATGCATATTTTCTTCTACGAAAATATGTTTAAAAAGACTAAATACTTACAAGGCTATCTTTGGGACTTTCAGATTTGTATAGAAGGGTAGTCCGTCTGACTAGTAATATATAACTGTCTGGGATATAACATCGATTTTAAAATAGCACAATTATAGGTCATGGAAAATATAGTCAGTATTTTTTTTTATTAAAGGTTGCCAATAGATACAGAATCTAACAAATTATTTGGCATTATAAAAGCTTTAGACTTTTAAGATAACTAACTGGTATTATGATTATTTTTTAAAAATAAATTAAGAGGATTATTGATAGAGACTAATACGTCTGGAAGCTAATTGTGATGTTTGAATTGTGATGTCCTTCAAACTGTTTTGTCTGACTCATATTTTTTTGCCTGGCATAGGAAAAACTCATTACATTGTATTAGGAAGTGCAAGGCACCTGAAGTTTCTGTTTGATAGTTTTCAGAAATGCTTATTTTTTTATTTAAATTGAATAGTTTTAAATTATACCGAATAATCAAAATTGAGTACTATAAGTAACCATGGATGATTTCACAAAAAATATTTCAAAATACATAATCTAATCATAAAAATCTATTACGTATTCAATAAATATACTAAATAGAAATGGCTTTTAGCCTAAAATGGCTTTATATGGCCACTTTCCTATAAGAAAATCAACTCAAACAGTTGATTTATTTTTGTTTTATTGAACACCTTTATAGAACGCCTTTTGTTTTATAGAACAACAACAGTATTTAGAAAAAAATCAAAGTCAAAATCTAACAAAAATCAAAGGCCCATACGAAATGCCTTTGCATTTAATACACAAATGGTTCATGTCTATGAAAAAGATTGGTTTTCTAGATTATAGTTATTTTTTCTTAACTTATTTTGTATTTAAAATTATTTATATTAGGTAATGAATGGTGTTATAAAATATTAGGTGTTGTTTTCTTTTTTCAATTTCTACCTAAAATTTCTATACCAGGTTGGCCAATCTTGATTCTCTAAATTTCATTAATGCAAATGATTTTATCTCTTTATCGCCTAAAACTTTCCGTTCATTTTCAAAGTTTGTAACATTTTCAAAACCAGTTAAATTAACTGTCTTTGGCACGAAACGTCCAGTAAACCTGGTATTTAATGACTGAGAAGTAGCCGAGGTGGATTTGGGGATATTATCCCATTAGCAATTAGAAATTTTATTTTTTTTACTACAGAAAAGAACTAAATTAACTCCATATCCCCTCCAAAAAAAATCCCATACACCCTCCAAAAAATATTTTTTGGCTAGCCCAACTTTTTAACAAAACATACAGATTACTAAATCACGAGTATATGTTACGAGCAATTTGATAAATCCAGGGCTATATCATAATATAACTAGCTGATATGCCCGACCTTGCACGGGTGGAGATGATGATTTTTTTTTCTTTAAAAAATTTTAATACATTTCCCACCTTATTTTGATGAGTGAAAGGTGTCGAATCAAGCATTTTAAATTCCGAACGATTTTTTCATTTACCACAAACAAGATTCGCATAAAGAAACGACAAAATATCAGAAAAATATTCTTCCAAAAGTCACTTAAAATGCTCAATTATAGCCCTTTATTAATCATATCTTCAAGATTTTATTATATCTTTGGTAAAATTTAATAAACAAAAAATGTATTTATGCAATTTAAGAAAAAAGCCGATATTTCCACTTAAAAGGGTTTGGAATAAGTTTTTGTGAAAGTGATGAATATTCATTGATAAATGTCCCTGAATTTATAACATTGCCCGCAACATATACACAAGGAACAATTGTGTCGAAGCCGGGTTGAAATCACCCGAAGCCTAGGACACAAATCTCCCACTCAACAACTCAACTCAATTTCAATATATACACAGAAAAAACACGACACAGAAGAAAAAAAAACAACACCTAAAGAGGTTCGCAAAGGAAACGATCCCTAACTGAAAAGAGAAACCACTTAATTTCGAACTAATCGAACACGAGTAGTCCCACATCTCCCATTCATGTATGCTAAGGGGAACCATTTCTCTGCGCGAGAATCACAAGAATGAACTCATAACACGTAAACAACCGATCATCTCCTGTCACGTCCACAGCTAGCATCCATAAATCAATACTCCTACGAGGAATGGAGATGAGGTCTCCAAAATACGAAGCTTGTTTCGCTCGCATGTGATTTACAACTACTAGTAGTTGGAAAAAGACATTTTCAGGAAGATATTTTTTTTTCATGTTGAGGATTAGCAGTTTATGTTTTGCAGACTAGTTGTTAATTAACTTGCTCCCGTTATTTGACGCTTTGCGCCTTTTTTTATTGGGCAAGAGAAAAGTGGAAAGGATATTAAAAAGGTCTTTTCTCATTGAAAGAGAAAGATTTTTGAGAATTAAAGATGTCGAGGGAAAGAGAGGGGATGTTTATGGAGGGAGAGTGAGAAGTAAGAGAAAATGAGAAAGAAGAGGGAGAGAGAAAGAAATTAAAGATAGTGAGAAAAGGCTAAGAGAATTGGAGAGAGAAAGAAAACAAAGGTAATAGCACCTTCTGAAACTAGACAGTGAAAGAAAGCAAATGTAATAAGAGATGAGAATTTGTGAAATAAAGACTGGAAGGAAATAAAAGCCAATAAAGAAATTAAACAAGTAAGAGATTGAAGGAAAACGAGAGTGTGAAAGAGAGAATGGAAGATAAAAATAAGAAAAAGGCATGAACGTGAAGGAATGAGAAGAGGTATGTAAAGTAAGAAAGAAAGATGGAGAAATTAAGAGATGATATATTTTAAATATCTTAAAAGCTTTGTATTTTCACCTATTTATATACAGGCGGTTTATTAAATTTAACAATCACTTCTTTTAACATGTCTACAATGTTTTACATTTTAAACTTAAAATTACGATTCTCAACTAGGACATTTGATTAGTCATCGTCAGTTTAAAAAAGGGAATAAGTCCAAAGAGCAAGTTTTGAGAAAATCGAGAAAAAAATGAATCAATGAAATTTTTATTGTATAACCACAAAATTTGTACTGAAAATTTAAACCCTATTTAGAGTACAGAATAATCATCGAAAAAATGTAAGTTTAATCAAAAATATTTTACAGTTGAAAAAAGTCTTAAATACCACTTTAGTCAACAACTAAATCATATTTCTGCTTAGTTCACAGCACAATAAATAGAAAGACTGAGACGAATGAAATTAAAAATTATTATGAAACTCTCTCATTAAGGCACTATCAATGGAGAAAGTGAATATCAATAGAGCCAAACACGAAAGAAGAAATAGATAAATTAACTAAAATTTACAAAAATACAATGAATTGACATTGATTTCCTCAAATTCAAGGGGCTATATCTGTCGATAGGGGGTAGTTAATTTCCCCCTCTTTACACTCATGTGTAGAGCAAAGCTTGGAGATATTTTTGGGCAGAAAAGGTCAATTAGTCATTTTTTGGACTTATTCCCTTTTTCAAACTGGCGGTTCATTTAATCTCAAGGGTAGAGTGATATGGGTAAGAGAAATGAGACGGTAGACAACCAGAAAATGATACACAGAAAACAATATGACGGAGATAAACAGACAATAACGATATGTATCCAAATATTTTCAGATACGCTGCATTTAGAAACCACTGGGAAAAACATGCAAACTTACGGGGAGAGAGAGAGAGAGAGAGGGTCTGTCAAGCAAAAACGAATTCCAGATCCCGGCACATGATAGGAGAGCGTTTTCTCAGACAACCTGAAAGGTTGAGGGTTTTCGGAGGCAACTAACTGGGGCCTGCGATTCCTTACGGTCCATAACCTTTCCGCTGCTTCTGAAAGGTTACATACTTCTCCGTCCCCCTCGTGGGGCTTTCACCCCTTGGAAAATCTGGTAAACACGATGGTGTTCCCCGGGTGGCTTTGTGAGGGGAGCAGGGGGATTCCTGAAGGTGCATTGGCACCTACGTCGGCGGTGGTTGGTTCTTTCTTACCTTTGACAGGGCGTTATATAATGGGAACCTTTTTTTTTATTATTAAATTCGGTGGCATCCTTTCTGAATGTGGAGTGGGTTTGTATGGTAATAAGCTGGGTCGTTTTTTTTCTCACCGTAGAGATGATGATGATTCATGGAGTTATTCGGGGTTGTAAATCTGTGTTACGTTGAAATTATTTTGGTTTAAATTTCAATTTTCCTTGGTTACAAAAACTAATATGGGCATCGCAGGCCCCTATGGAATGTTGCGAAAATGAGTTATAAGTATCAATGTATTAAATTTGCTTGATTTAAGTTGTGATTCGCTATCCAATGTTAAATATGTATTCAAATGTGTTGTACTTATCATACTAATCTTAACTTGTAAAACAATACAATATCTAAACTTGTAAAACTATTTAGGTGGTCGGGTGTTTTTGCCTGTTATATAATGAACAACTTCATTATATTGCTGGTTTTCTATTTGTATCTGTTAAGTTAATACTATGCTATCACCTATCACATCAATGTGTTTAATATGATCTATAATTTTTCTCAATTTATAATATTTACTAATGGAAATATCTTTATAAGAATTATAAAAAAAAATATTAGAATTGCATCAAAACAAAGTCCATTGCATAAAAAAAGGGTCTGAGAAGATGGTAATACGATAATATGAAAGATATTTTGAAAACCATATCAAGCAAGAAGTCGAGATATTTTTGTGAATTTAATAGAGCATTAACTTTAATTTTAACGTTAAAGCGTTAACTTTATTTTTTTACAAAATAGAACCTTATTATAAAAAAAAGCATTCACACAACGAAGTTTAAGAGAAAGGAATAAAACAATGGAAATTTTTATTTGAACAGATAACATTTTCCAAAATTCTGTTATTCATATTTAGTTCGGTTTTTTTAGTTTAGTTTTATTACTTTACTCCTATTATCTAAAAGAATGAAAGATCTCTATCTTTGAGAGATCTATAGGAATAATACTGGTTATAAGATAAAATCCCTTAACACATCAATTAGCTGTGCAAAACTATGTATAAAAATAAAGACAACGTTGTTTATTTGCACATGATTAAAAAGTTAAAAGCAGAAAATTATTTTTGGGACAATCTATAATGTATTATATAACTTAACATTATTTTCTCCCAAATGTTTCCCCTAGTTTTTTTCCCTGTGCTGCATAAATTCATCTTTTCAGCACTGATGAAGGGGATTCTTGCTTAATTGTCTGTTTTTAATTTTTTAATCATGTGCAAATAAACAACGTTGTCTTCCTTATTATAAACTCCATTAACTTTACAAAATTTTTAAAGACATCCATAAATGTAATGACATAAAACAAAATATATTTTTTTACCAAATTTAAGTTTTTGTTTCATTATTATTGTGTTGTTTCTGTAAAAATTGGAAGTTTTAATAGTACATATAAAATTTTTATGTCTTATTTTATGTTCAGAAAAGGTAACGCTTAATTTTATTTCCCCCACTATTAATAAATACATCATTAGAAATTTAAGAAATTCTTTTATATACGTACTAAATTTATTTTTATTTAAAAGTTATGATAGATGAAAATTTCTTATGATAAATAAAGACGTCACATTTAACAAAAACAACATGAATTAAAGCACCTAAGTTCAAATATAAAACCTTATTATTGACGCTACACACATAGAGCAAAAAACGCAATATATTTTGTAATAGATAAAAAAATATCTAAAATCGAAAAAAAAAAATCTCAAAAATAGACCCGAATCACAGTTATGACATAATGGGGGTAGCTGTTTTGAACAGAATATTGCAAAGTTGAGATGTCTAGGTAAATTTGTTCAACTTTTATTTCACTATTCAAGTAAAAACTGCAAAAATACTCAACCAATCATTTATGAAATATTAGCATATCTCAAGAACAATTCGTCATACCCTTGGCAAGCCAATATATCAACCACTCACTTTCTATAAAGTCAAGAGAGAAGAGGAACAATAAAAAGCAAGAAAGTTCGAAAGGGGGAAAAAAGAAGCAGTTCTATTTTAAATTCTTCCAGTTTAAATCCCTCCCTAAAACCAAACATTAACTCGATCACAGACGCATGCCCATCAGCTCACGAAATCTAATGGGCAAGACAGCTTGAAAAAAAAGAGCCGAAAAAACACAAGCGATTATAAGCAAACGATATAATCTTCAGGGACAATTTAGATGGAGATTGAAAGGCCAATCTGTGCGTCGAAAAAAAAAAGACTGAGCACGGGTAGCCTTTTGATCGTTGGTTTGGTCTCCACGATTCTAATTATTACGTATACCTTGCTTCCGTAGCATGTGAAAAGAAGATGTGTAAATCATTTCGGACCGTCCTTGAGGTAGATTATTAAAGATACAGAGAATTTCTATCAGGACATCGTAAAAACCGGGAAAGTGGACCAGTTACATCGATATGATATCAACATATTAGAAGACGATTTTTTCAGAAGCTAACATGTTTATTAAATAAATCGAGTTCTTGAGGATGTTGATGACGCATTTCTCTCAAAACAAGATCATTTTGAGGTGTTATATTCAGATTATTTGGAATTTTAAGAGTGGTAGAGAATTGATGAAGTGTAAAAAAATCCATTTTTATAATTAGGGATATTAAATTTTAAATATTGAACACATTAATTAAATCAGTAACGGTAAAACTCAGGATTCCAAGTATAAAAGTCTTTAAATTTTTTAAATAATTTTTATCAATTTTAATTTTTAAAGTACTTATTTGTCAACAAACATCGACAAACGTTTTAATAACATGTATTCAATGATTGAAGGTGTTAGATTTATCCCTATGTTATTTGAATAAAATCTTATAAACTGATGGTTTTCCTTACTTGAAGTTTCCTTCAAACAGCGAGTTGTAAACTAAATTTATATTTCTTAGACTTTTGCCTTTATAAGACTAGGTAATATCATCCACTATTTTTTTTAAACAATTTAAATGCATTTTTGATAGATACAGAAATATGCATTACTATAAACACTGCATGTATAACGACGCTATAATAATTTAATTCCTTTTTTAAATCTTGTATGTGTGTTTACAAGTATAGTATAAAATCACGTAGTTGGTTAGATATAATACTTTTTATGTATAGAAACACAATAATCATTGAAAAATAATATTAAAAATGATTGGATATTTCCACAGAAAGGAACCGAAACTAACGCAACATGGCCCTGTGAATTCAAAAGATAAATTGGAAAATATAATAAATCAATGTTACTGAACAGTTACATATTTTTGGAAGGTAAAAAACGCATACAAGACTACAACAATTTACATTAAAAATGAATCAAGACAAGAATTCACTGAATTGAGAATAGAAACTGTAAAATGGAAAAGAATAAAGAATGGAAATAGGACAGGGAAGCTTCCGTTGCGGTTTCTTATCGTTGTTTACACTGATGTACGCGGATGCTCGGCAGAAAAGAAGGTTGTACAGGTGAAAAAATTTTGTGAAGGAAGAAAAGCGGATTTTATTATAACATATTTTGAAGTATTTTATCATGGTAATTTTAATAGGAATTTCTTTTCTTTTGAAAATAATTTTCAATTGTTGAGCTGTCAAGTACTAAGCACACGAAAAATCGAAAATAATAATGATAAAAATTTTGATAGGCAGTATCAAAATAAATATTGATAGAATTATAGCCCCCAAATCAAAAACTCAGAAAAATCTCAGAATTATAAAGATAGAAACTAATGAAATAAAAAATTGAAATGATTTAAACAAATTTTATACATTAAAAAGGCAGTTATTTGTAAAAAAAAAAGTGTATAAATCATCTGAAAATAATTTAGGTACAATCAAAAATAAATTACTACAACTAATAAAAAATTTAATTCATGTAATTCATATTCAATTTTAAGATCCCATAATTTACAATGTGTCACATTACGAAATTTGAGGTGAATTAATTATCTAATTATCTTCTTAATACCATGAATTATTCAAAATAACAAAAAAAAACGACAAATGTGTAGCTCGATCATTAAAAAAATTAACGCCAATCAAAACCAATTTGCATATATTCCGAAATTTAACTGCAATTCATGCAAATTCCCTCCTATCAGTATCCAGGAAAACCTTAATCCGATAACTTAAAATCGTGTCGCTAATTACGCTACACCGATCACTCAAATCGAACGGCGCCAATTAAATTCCTCCGCGAGAAGAAATTAACGCGAAACTAATTTGTGTGGGGATATTACACCGTCAAACGGAGCAAACACAACGAGACGTCAACACTCAAAACATCTCCATTCAAGAAAAAAGAGAGAGAAACACAACAACAACAGGGCAGAAGAGAGAAAGAGAGAGCGATCTTACCTTTCTGTTCGAGAATTCATGCGAGCATCCTTAATTGCATTTCGCACAATCCTTCACTTCCTTCGGCGCGCGAGCACGTGGTTCTTCTGCGCTGCCTTCATTAGCGCCAATTGGCAGTCGTTAAGGGCAACAACATCAACAACCGGGAGAAGAAGAACAACAAAAGCAACAAAAAAAAAAGAAGAAACCGAGACTGCTTTTAATTACTCAGCTGTTCCGCCAGAGAGCGTGCAGCGCGCCGGCTGCACAAATTATCATCATCATCATCGTCGTCGTCGCTGCCGGCAGAGGTTCTGCACGCGCGCTGCGGTGGATGGTCGGTTTTCTTCTTCCCTCCTCTATCTTTCTCTCTCTTTAAAAAAATGGCCGAGGAGCCATTTTTTTTCCTCCTCCTTACTCGGGGGTCTCCCTCAAACTTAATCAAAAGCTCCGCGCCTTTTGACACCTCATTAAGGAGTTAATTAGTCAGTTTACGAAGAGAGAGAGGCGCGGGGGTGGACGAGGTTTTTCCTCTCGCTGAGGGTTTTTTCTGAGCGCGCGCGCGGCGGGGGACGTACTCCGTTCGTTCGCTGGTCGGACTCAGTGAGTTGTGTTCTATCCCGGGCGAAGACGCGGGCCTACTAAAAGAAGAAAAGAACGCTCGGGTCGGGCGGCGGGAAAAAAGGACCCTCCTACCCAGACCAGACGCAGGTTTGCGCGCCTCCAATCAATAAAGTAGAGGGAGAAGGAGGAAGAGGAGAGAGAGGGAGAAAAAAAAAACTGGCAAGGGAGGGACGGAAAAAACGGGCGGAGAGGCAGACGAGGGGGGGGGGAGCTGCGCCGCGTCTGGCGGGGGTAGGGAGGGGGGGGGGCAGCAGATATTGACTGGCGGGCTGTTGCTGCGTGTTCGCCGCTGCAGAGGCCCGCGCTAGACGGATCGATGAAAAAAGTCGTACGCCAGTAGAAAAAGCGACGCCACTTTCCATCCACCATCCAACCTGCGTCTTTTTCCGACCATCGACGCTTATTTATTCAAGAAGAAGTCCGTCCAAACCCCCGTCCTCCTCGGGGAAGGAAAGCACCCTCTCCGAAAAGAGGGGGAGATCGCCTCGCCCCCCGTTTTCCCTCTCCATCCCCACGGCTTTATTTTTCCCACCACCGACCGCCTCAAGGTCAATAACCCTCCGCGCGACCGACGGAGAGGAGATTCCAGGGATGACTTTCCCGAGGATTTTTTCAGGGGGTCGGATGGATGTTTGTTGGAGGTGGTGGCATTCTCTCTCAACCCGTTCGCGTCCACCCCCGCGCTCGGGTCACGTGGTGTCTGCCGTCCACAGACGAGATGCGGTGAATGCTCCGAGAGGAGAAAGAGAGTGATCCCGGCAGCAAGGACGGGCTGTTGACGTTTTTTTAAGAGACCAAATAGCATCCTTGGAAATGGGAAACAATGAGCCTCTTGTTGTAGTTTGTGATTTCCTGTTTTCGCTAGAGGCGGTTGGAATATTTGTCTTTATCCACCAAACATGGGGTGTCGTCCTCTATTCTAAGCATCGTTGTTAAAAGACTAGCGGTGTTAGGTCGCCCAAATATCCCACAAATAAAAACTAAAGAACATAATAACTTAGGAAGACGAAAATTTAATCAAAATTTATGAATTTTCATGATTGACTCTGCGGAAGAAAGGACCAGAGAAATAACGATTTACGACACTTTTAAATCACTAATTTGTTTTTTAGAATCTACTTCATTCTTTCTCTTTTTACTCCATTTCTCTCTTTTTCCCCTCTTCTTTCTCTTTCTTTTTCAGCCCAAGGAGAGGGCACTTTCGGGAGTGCCCCCCTCACATTCACCATGCACATGCACAACCCCACCGGGGGGAGGTCACATTCTTCCACGGGGACAGTAAATAAAATTCCAAAATATCCATCCATGCCTGAACGAACGGGGAGACCCCCGGGTGCCCGGTTTCGTAGTCAATTACTCTAACCACTAGGTCAGTAGAGGCCGTGGGGAGCCTAGTGGTTAAGGCATCGGCTTCGGGATCGGAGGGTCCCGGGTTCGATTCCCGACACCGCTGAAGACCCACAGAGTATATGCGGAGTACGTGCTCGTTAAATCTGTGGGTCCGAAAGTCCTGTGGTCCGCCATGGCGCAGTTAGTCCTGGAGGGCCCAGGTGTCTGGAGACTGTTTCCCTCCCCTTCAGAGACATGGCAAAATTGAGGAGGTGGCGATAGATGGTGGTGACATCTTTCATCCGAGGCTTAAGTCGGACTCCTGCCATTTCATGGTCCTCACTTTCTCAGGAGCCGCACCCCCTTTGCCTTAAATCCTATCCGCTTTGCGGATGGAGCTTGGATATTCCAAGTGGCATAAGACAACAACTAGGTCAGTAAACCGAAAAGTAGTGTATAACATGTAGTAGTAGTATTTAACATCTGATTTAAAATGCTTTAATATACGATGTAAGGACGCATCGTGTGGAGGGAACACGAGGTAATTCAGTCTTTAAACAGGTGATTATGTCAAAGTAAGTTCAATAAATATCAGGGCATAATTAAATCGTCAGTTTGAAAAGGAGAATAAGTCCAGAAATCAAGTTTTGAGAAAACTAAAAACAGTTGAAAAAAGTTGATGGACTAATTCCCTCTTTCAGCCTTATGAAGTTTCAACTGAAGAAAAATCTTAAAAACCACTTAAATTCACATTTAAATTATATTTCTGCTCAGTTCACAGCACATAAATGAGAAATAGAAACACTAATGCAAATGAAATTCAAAGTTATTATGAAACTGAGTCATTAAGGCAGTATCAATGGAGTAAGTGGATATGAATGGAGTCAAACACTCCCTGGGTAAAACAAAAGTTAAAAGCACTCTAAATTAAAAGCAAATTTTATTTTAGCTTAGTTTACAGCACAAAGAATAATAAAAAAAAAGACAAATTAACTTTAATTCCAAATTAAATTAAAAAATACATTGAACTGATATCGATTTGGCAAATTCAAGGGGCTATATCTGCTTATAGGGGGTAGTTATTTTTCCCTGTTTCCACTTATGTAGAGAGCAAAGTTTGGAGATATTTTTGAGCAGAAAAAGTCAATTTATCACTTTTTGGGCTTATTCCCTTTTTTAAACTGGAGATCGATTCAATTTACTGGGGAGTCGGGAATTATCAAACTTGACTGGAGCGTGACAAATAGATTTTTAAAGTACTCACAAACACCTTTCAAGAATAAAAACCTCGATCCGCTCCAGAAAGATCGATTCTAAACCGAGCAAATTAAAGCAACCGGTTAAAATTCTTAATTATTCAAAACTCGCGCCTCTCGATTAGGCATCACGTTTTGCGTTTCTCTCGCGATCCGCTTAAAATCTTGCCACTCTTTCCAGCTAATTAAGAAAGAGGAGGGAGGGCGTTTCAAGAGTGAAGATGATGAGGAAATGAATAGGAAGACGCGGGTTGATCTCTTAAACGAAACAATCTGATTGAACGAAAAGGAAAATCGCATCTCTTGAAAACTTAAGTCGGATCGTATTTATTGAAGTTTATTTATTTATTTTATTCATTTAAAAAACTCACACTACAAATAAAAATCCAATTACAGTGGTAAAAAATAGAAAACTAAACGTATAAAACACTTTCACACAACTTTTTAAAAATACTAAAAGGCACGGAAAAAATATCAAGGACATTACAATGAGCATTAAAAACCTTATAAAATCTATTAATAGGTCATTTCTCCCTTTTTCTCAACATTGAAGTTCGTGAAATGGTTTTAAAACACGAAGCAAAAATTAATCTAGTCACAAATGTAATTTTCTATTGGAATATAGGAAGACATAATTTAAGAATATAAATAAAATATTTTTAATAATTCTAATATTTTTATTTTGAAAGAGTTGACCTTTTATACCTGTAACAACAGGAGATAAAATATGTAAAACAATGTTCTCGCAATAAAAGAGAAATGCCTGTGTGATAACTTTCCACAAGCAACTAAAAATGCATTAAAAGTAAGGAGTAGTAAATTAAATTATAGAGAAATAAATTCCTGACGTTTGTTTATAAGAAGCAACAATGAGAAAAACAATTATTGTCATAGATTGATTTTCAATTTAAGAATTCATTGTTCGTTACATTGTTGAGAACCCATTCCGTTTCATTTTTAAACTCAGAACAGTGTTATATTCATTGTTGCTTTTATAATTTGTTAAATCTTATCAGTGACTTTCTCCAATTCCATAGAAGCTTATTTTTCTTTCAAATAATTTAAGAGCTAATTTGAAAGAAAAATAAGTATTAAAAAGAAGATGTAGCCGGCAGTTTGGCATGAGATGGGAAGCAGGTAAGTTGGAAAGTAAGTAACAAGAATGGTAAGTTTTATAATCATTTTTATTAGTTGGAAAAATTTGTATGAACCTGTAACGCCAAGATATGGTATGGCAACAGTTCTTACTGCATCACTTGTGTATTTGAATGGAAATGTGAATAGTAGTATTTTAGTTCAACTTTCTTTATTTTTCCGTAACAGTTTTTGCAATGAAGAACGTTATTTTTATGTAGAAAATTTCTTTTAGGTAAAAGTGGTGTAAAATTAGTAGGATTTGCGTTATTTTCCATTTAAAACTTATTTTCAATATAGTAATAAACTACATTTTTTTTTCGTTATGAAAAGTTAAAGTATAAGAATTACATGTCTTAACTGCTTTTAGAGAGGGACTAGTAAGGGGTCCACGGAGCAAAAAAGGTTTGGGAAAAGGGTACCCACAATTCGGTGCCAGTTGGAAATTGAATTCATTTGATCAAAATACTGCTGAAACCCTGAAACTCACTAAGAAAGTTCTTTATTTTGACAAATTAAGTACCAATACTCTCTCGGGTAATGCTGCACATCTATTGTTATCTCAGATCATCAATATAATTGCTGTTAATCACGATACTTTATCATTGAAAATCTACCTCAGCTGTAAATTACTAAGCAACCAAATTGATTACTTAAGCAAACAACTGTCCTCTAGAAACAGTCCTTCTGCTTAAAATAAAATTATCTTCGCCAGGTGAAGAGAAACGGAAAATCGAAACATTTCCGAGAGTTCCTGTGTAAGCTGCGAGGTAATTGGGAAAATTCTTTCATTGATATATTTGTGCTTTTAAATTTGTGAGATGAATTGATTACATTATCGTTTAGATATAACACTATTTCATTTCAAAGGAATCTTCGAATAAATCTTGTTTCAGCCATTCAAGTATTTACTATTATTTTAGATGGCATATAACAAAATGGCTATATTACAAAGGATCGTAATCAGTGTTTGGAGTAATTTTGATGCAATACTCTGTTGATAAATCATTTCTACTTTTACCCATTTAAGTAAAACTTTTCAATTGTTTTAATTTTATTTATATAAGAAATTAATAATTTTATAGCGCCTAATAGTTTTAGACAATCTTTTTAAATACGAAGAAATTCTCAAGTTGTGTACTAAAATTTTAAAAATAATCATAAATATAATTCATGATTTTGAAACGGACTACTTAAAAAAAAAATAAACTTTAATTAACATAGGTGTTACGAAACCCAGTACTGTTGACTACGAGAATAATATTTTGACACAATACATTTAAAGAGGATAAAAAATAAAAACCAGAATGAACTTTTGAATATTTTTTGTGAATTCCTAATAGCCAAATATTTACGTCCTAAGATGATTGTTACAGATAACATAAGGAATAAAAAAGTTGAAAGAATATAATTTCATTTTAAATTTCTTTGAAAACGTTTCAGTTAACCTCGATTGTTTGCTTTCTGCAAAAAGATTCACCAATTTTTCACTAAACATATAGTTTTATTTTGGAATAAAACTTAGAATTCCGTAATAAGTGGTACTTTCCTACCAATCAAAGTTTAGTTTAATAAAAAGTAAACAATAATAAAGATAAATGCGCAACCTTTGAACCATTTCACATAATCCTGATAAAATGTTAAGGTTCTTCGAACACTTAAATAATTTTTTTTTAAATTTCCTAGAAATTGTTTACTTATTTTTAAAAATCAGTTTTATGTTTTCCTTCTAACCACGTAACTGAATAGATTCCAGGTTTTTCCAAGATAATAATGATAATGCTGTTTAGAGTCATTACTACTACTAACCAACCGCGTCACTCGTAACATTTTGAGGTAAGTTTTAAACTTGTTACCTAAGTTAATTTGTTTAGAGTTTTGGTTTTTATAAAAACAAAATTAGGAAATTTCATACTTTAAAATATGTTAAATAAACTCTTTTTATTCCACTTAAAATTTAAATGAATACACAACCCTGCGAAATTTAACTTTTTGAAAAATACAAGATAAGTGTTTAGTAATTTTTATGTTATTTGGTGTGCTGATTACGAAAATGACCTCCATTTTCCCCAATCACATCAAGATTTTTTGTAAAATCAATATCAATATTTTTGCTAAAATCCTATAAAAGAGACATTATAGCGAAAAATTGTGGGTTTATTATCTAGCAACTGTGGTTTTATCGACTTAAATATGTGTAAAATAGTCAAATCCTTGTTAGGAAAGTTGGTTTGATTATTTATTGACCTAATTTTTATTTTTTATATATTTAAATGTATGAAAATACAGTTGCCAGATCCCATGACCCACCTCTGAGTTAAAATTTTTAATTAAAAGTATTGTTTCTTCAAAATAAAATCTCCGAAATATTATTTTAGTTTGTTTTTATTAAGATATCTTACCAACCCTAGAGAATTTCGCTTTCTCCTTTCTATGGGTTGGCGGGAAATAAGTTCGAGGAGCGCGCTTGTAAATTCTATAACTAACAGAAAAAATGTCCGATTTTTATCCAGTAAAGATGCAAATTGATCCTGAAGGATGTACCTAACTACCACTACCAAAATTATTTCGAAATTCCTACTACTTTTTTTTCAGGAGCAAAACGAAAGTTGAAAACAAAAAACAACCCTCGTATTATGTTTGTATACATGATAGCTTGAAAAAAAAATTAAGCTCATTCAATAATAATATTTCGGGGATTTTATTTTGAAGAAACAATACTTTTAATTATAAATTTTAACTCTTGAATTTTTTTTGTGTTTTTCTCGACCAGAGGTGGGTCATGGGATTTGGCAACTGTATTTTCATATATTTAAATATATAAAAAATAAAAATATGGTCAATAAATAATCAAACCAACTTTCCTAACAAGGATTTGACTATTTTACACATATTTAAGTGGATAAAATCACAGTTGCTAGATAGTAAACCCACAATTTTTCGCTATAATGTCTCTTTTATAGGATTTTAGCAAAAATATTGATATTGATTTTACAAAAAATCCTGATGTGATTGAAACTTTTCGTTGATATTTTCGAAATCAGCACCGAAAACTACCCCAAGAACAGCTGTCAGACCCCTTGTATTTTTTTCATCGCAGGATAGTGATATTAATATAAATATTGTTAGTAAAAATATGTGTGTGATTAATGTATTGAACTTTATAAAAAGTATTCTTTACATTTTATAAATATGTTTGGAAAAAGAAAGACGTAGAAGTTAACCTTTTTGGTTTTATGATTTTATGGGAACAAATGAAGATAATTTTGTGTTATAAAAATTTAATACCACATTATTGTTTTGTAATAGTTAGTAAGTAGTTAAAATTATAAAAAAAATATATTATAACTGTTTCATTGTATATGTGAGCATTGTGTGATAAAAATAGAAATAATGAATTTCTATGCGTTAAAATAGAGTATCATAATATGTGATGCAAAAATATCCTTTTTGCCACTTATATTTTTTTAAAGTAATATCAAACACATTATTTGAATATTCTTCATAGTTTTAAATGCTAAAAGGATATTTCTTTATTGCTATTTATTTATTTTTATATGTTATTCTTTCTATTAAAAAAACTTATAAAATGTATTTTAAAATAATCCAGAGATATAAACTTAAGCTCGTAAATTTCCTCTCTTTACACAAATGCAAGTTACCATCTCTCCAGAATTGAGCAATGAAGTTAAAGTTTCATAAAGAAAAACCAGTGCAGGGTAAAAATAAAATTGATACTTTTGGGTGTGTCATAGTTAACATGTATAATGACAATGTATAGTGTAATATTGTATAAAGTATGTCATTTTTGTCGATCAAAAATTGTTAGGAGTTGGAAATCATTTTTGAGTATTGGTGCATTTAATTTTTTACATTAAAGAAATAAAAAGCATTAGAAGACCAACCTCCCAAATACTGTTTCCCATTTCAATAATTTTAAATTATCGACTACTATTAAAATATTTATTTCCCATCAGATAGAAAAATTAATGGTTTCCCAACGCTTTTCTTTTTTCAAAGAGTTTATTTTAATTCCAATCGAAATATCAAAGCTTTGCTTATTTAATGAGTCTACAAATCAATCAAATCACTATGCGGTTCATTTCCATTTTTTTGAAAACGATTCTCATGACTTCGTCTGGTTCAAGTCCACACCTGTATGAAGATACCGTCATTTCAGCGAATCGTCAAAGTAGAAAAAAAAAACATTAAATCAATACCATAGGTAAGGGGAGTGCGTGGAGGGAGTAGACTTAATCTTTTTTTCCCGGAATTACTCTAACCCTGAGATAAGAATCTGTCAACCCGAGGTTGCATGGCAGGGAAGACGATAGATAGAAGTCTAGGCGCCCGTCAGTGTCAGAATCTGATAAAGGTTCCAGTATAAGCACGAAAACTTGCCCAAATGCTCGTTTTTGAAGAGATATCTCGCAAGCTTCCGTTCTGGCTTGCTTCAGAAGGGGGAGGCGTTGAACTTTTTACAAAGTAAAGTTTCTAAAGGGTGTCTTAGAACTCAGTTGACTCTCTAATACAATAAAATAATACGTTTAAAATTTCTTTACCAAATTATTGAGGGTTTTTATCATATAGATTCGAACGAATTATTTTCAGTTTCGACAACAATCTAATTTGAGACTGTTGTATAATAACTCCTAGATAGTACCTTATTTTTGCAGGACCAATATTTTTAAATTTTCTTTTTTTTTTTCCACGCACAATTAGTGAATGGAACGCATTGCCTAACGATATTGTCTTAGCTTAGTCAGTATCCACATTTGTAGATAAATTGAAATTATAGTTATTTTACAGTTTTTGTGTTCATCATGTATGTATTGTATTAGTTCTTTTTATTGTTATTATTTTGTGTTGCTTGGCTGGTAACCCCCTGATTGGCCTTTAAATAGGCCGCAGTATTCCAAATAAATAAATAAAAAATTGATTAAAATTCCAAGGGTTGATGAAAATAAACAAATTTTTGATCCTCGTTTGCATACAAATTGGTTTAGAGGAAAATTCATAAAATTGACAGTTTAACTATTGATTTCTTGTAATATGAATTTTTAATACTTCATAGTAATTAATGTATGATCAATATAATTTTTTAAGGAAGTTTGCTTTGGAGTCTTATTCAAATTATATTTCTTTTAAGGGCACGATGCGCCATCACACTTTTAATAAATGTCCCTTATGTATTTTACTTAAATGAAGTTTTTAGTAAACAAATGGGAAAATGAGACAATTAGCATGAATTTTAAAAAACTTACTGATTTCGAATAAAAAAAAAGGAAATATGCTCGAAACTTATGCTTATCCTTAAAGTCTTTTTAGTGTTTCAAAGCATTGTAACAAATTCTTAATTTATCATAAGTTATGTAACATACATATAAATAATCATAGAATTATAACATTTTGACAATTATTACGTTGTTGAATACTAGGAACACTGAAGCATTGTAAATTAGTTTCTGAATAGTAATTATATAATAACAATTTAAAGTATCAATAGTTTATATTCGCTGCATGAATAGTTAATTCCTTTATTTTAAAGTCCTATGTTTGTTACATTTGCATTTCGGGATTAAAACGAAAATATTTGATAAAGGAATTATTTTATCTGCATCAAATGAAATTCGAAGAAAATTAAACTCGAAGTGCCATAAAACGTTTTAAACATGAAGGTAAAATGCAATCACAATTGATATTTTTAAAGGTGATGAAAACACCTCTCAAGAAATTTGGTTTCAGATCGGGCTCTAGCAACAAAATATTTTTAAAGAAACTAGAATAAAAGAGGCAAATGAAGTTTCACAGAAACAACTAAAAGTACACTCAAAATTATTTCAAAAATGTGTGTAATAAAAATAGTTAATACATAATTTTATAGACATTTATTATAATTTTATCTACATGATAGAAATCGTAATTTATTGCCTTAATACACGTTATAGAACTTGTCAAATACGAGGGAGACCCCTTTTATTCCAAACACACCACAAGTGATAATTGGTATTCATTCATGTAGTTATCTTCTAAGTAAACGTACTGATTCGTGTAAGAAATAATAAATGTGCTCTTAGAAACACGATACTATGGAATTATAGACAATACGTTATTAAGTGTAGTAATTAAAAACGTAAAAAACAACCTAAGCTTATCACACATTGCATTCGTACATTAAAGAGAAAACAACAGAAAATGCAGAGAGCTGTTTTGTGTTTTGATGAAATTATAGATTAGAAAATAAAGAATTTTGAGTACTAGAGCTATCCATTTCATATTCTTTAAAAATGTCGATTAAGTCTTTCTTGAATAATTGCGTTTAAATAAGTTGAATGCGATTCCCTTTCTTAATGTTTCTATTATTATTTAAACAAATTATGTTCGCGATGATCAAGTGACATGGAAGTATCAATTACAGAAAAATAGTGAGTAAATAAAATTTTTCCTTGGATTTAAAGACGCTTTTTAGAATATCGTACCACATGGCCTAAAAGCTAAATTCATCAAAGTAATCCATTACTATAATGGAATTTAGAATTGGTGTTTTGGTGGTTTGTTTTAATAATTGCGACTTGAGTTAAAAGTCTAAAGTTTTCTTCCACGACGATTTTGAAGGATATTTACTCACATAAATTTTAAAAAATATTAATAAGATGATTTTTAAATTAAAATATGTTTACTTCATTCATCTTTATCTCATGGATTCAAAGATCAATTCTGTAATAATCTTCGATTGAACAAAATAGACGATATATCGATATGACGATATATTGCGATATATCGATATTTAGTTGAAGATTTATAACGATATCAAAATTCTAATATCGCCCAGTCTTGATTGTAAACATTTAATTTCATATATACTTTCACATCTAAATCTAAATAATTCATTCCAAATTTATTCAGAATATATATTTTATGGGTTTGGATATTTAAAAAATATTTATATATATAATTGTGATTATGCGTTAATTTTACTTGGCTTTAATAGAGGAATTTTGTTAAGGGCCAATAATTGAGTAACCATGTTCAAAACACTTAGTAAATAGATTATAGAAATGCAATTTCAGATAAGATACCTATGTACTTAATAGTTTATGTTAAAGAAATATAGGAATAATAGGGCAAAATACAAAATGTAAACTAATTTAAAAGCTGTTTTTACTTATATTTTATGCATTCACCCATCATGATTAACAATACAAAATACTTTCTCGACATTAAATTCATCATAATTTCTTAAAATACAACAGCATTTTATTCAATACTAATTTTGTTCATTTAATGTGTACTTTATTTCAGTTCGAATAATACATACTGCATAAGAAAAGACATAAGAAAGTCGTATGAGCTCAATGTAGTTTTATTTAAAATCTCATTAAAAAATTCATTTTAAGTTATAAAAATGAAAAATATTTTCATTCCTTTAAAGTTTCTCGCATTTAAAACCTATACCACAAAATTTCAAAGTTTTATACGGCAAACAAAATCTATGGCACATAGGTGTGTCTTTATTCCATAGCTAGATAATTATCGTAGCAAATAACCATAACGGGAGAAGTTATCCTTTATGTCTAATATTTCTAGTTTAGTCGTAAAACGAATACCAAACACTTAATAACTGTGTTTGGATGAGTTAATAATTCCTTTTCACAGTAACTTTTTTATCACAATTCACAGTAACTTTTTTATCACCTCATTTCAATCTAAATCATACAACATGATGTCTACATAACTATGTATCCATATTGTTAAGAATTGTTTGAATAGGGAGAGTGTGGGGCACTTGGGAAATTCCCCTTTTCAGACGTGAAAATGAACTCGTGCTTAGAGGTACTAATAAATGACACTAGAATATGAAAATTTGGTGTATCTGTTGATAATTTACGCCGGTTTCCTTGTTTTGTGCTGTGCAAAGTTACTATTTCGTGTTGTTTGAAAAGAAGAAGTGCATTTTTGTTATTATAATCATGTTGAGATTTGTACGAGTATATTTTATATTAATATTTCGGAAAAGGGGAAAAATATTTTTTTTTTTGCAAAACCTAAATGAGTAAGTTTATATCAAAAGAGTCAAAGGGGCTACATGGGAACAACTTGGGACATGTCATAAAATTATTATTATTATTATGAGCAAATAAATTTAGTTATTATTTTAAAAAATAGAAAAATCAGAGAAATAGAATTTAGAAATCGGTGCAAAAAAGTACCTGGAAGTAAACCAAAAATACGTTATTTATGTGATCAGAGATATTTTTAACTCCTCTGAGAGAGTAATTCACTCCTTGAAAATCGGAAATACTCTTTAAAAAACTAGCCAGGAGTATTTTCACTCCTTGAATTTTTTACAAAGGTTTAGCTTAAAAAATTCACCGTGCCCCACTGAAATCAACAAATAATATTTTTCTACTCAAAACACCAACTGATCTCAGCGGAGATATTTCCGCCCGACTTCTGGCCAAAGCCAATGCATCCTAATTATCATACCTTTTTAATTGTGTTTTCATACAGCCATAGTTTTTTTCCCCCCATTTATTGTTCTGATGCTTAGGGAGTTTAATTGCGGTTTTCGTGTCTCTGTATCTGTTCATACTACCGTATTTCACTCCTCATAATTCAATTTCACTCCTCCAAAAAAAGTCAAGGAGTATTTTTACTCCTCCAAAGAAATCCTAGGAATAACACTGTATGTGATGACTATAAAGAATCAGTCAGTGAAGAATTTTAAACGTGTAAAAACTACTTCACGTCCAATTTAAGATTATTAAACAAGGCTTTTTCGTCACTTTGTGTTATTTTAATACATATTTTTCAGAATTACTTGAATCTACATGTACTTTTTATGTAATTATTTTAAGTGTCCCACTTATGGGGCACCTAGGGACACTTAAAGAGGTTTTGCTTCTAATTTTCTCCTAATTAATTAGATAATTGACCAGAAAAAATATTTATTTGATGCGCAAATGCTTATACTTAATATCTGAGTAGTGTTTGATAAATATGGTTACATAAAAAATTAAAAAAATAATTTAATGAAGTGTCCGAAGTTGCCCCTCTCTCACCTGATTATTCTTAGAATTCAAGATATTATATTACTTTCCGCACCTTAATACTAGGGAAATTTTTACGTGTTTGTAATTCATAGTAGTAGGGATTCAAAAGTAAACGAGTAAAGCAGGAATTCCGTAGCACTGGTTATTGAAGAGAAAAAATAGATAATAATCTAATGAGTGAACCGCAGCTCATTGGTTAAGCATAATAGGTGAAATTAGCATAAAATTATTCGTAAAAAAGATTTACTACAACGTGACTCGAAATTTAATGCTAAATGAAGCAAAAAGAGATGTAAGAAGTTTAGCTTCCTCACTCATGCTGTTTTTTTCAAGTGCTTACTATCCACACAATTTTATAGATAACTATACATCTTTACACCTATTTAAAAAAATTTTATCAGAGAAACTAATAATGTTTTCATTTATTTCATTTTTTAACTAAGCCGCTGTAATTATAGTAAGTAAAACCTCTGTAAAAAGAATAGTATTTGAACTAATTTCAGCTCAATTTGATTTCCTCTTTAAATAAACTCTGGAACATTTCACGGTATTTGTGAGATTTTGTAAGGCCCATAACATGTAATTTTTGTCTCTTAATGTTACATAAATTTGAAGTTTTTTTTAATTTTGAACTTAAAACAACATTAAATGTCACGAACTCTAAAAATTGTTGCAAATACCATGAAATACTAACTTCTACTAAAGCTGCAAACTAAATATCTCTACTTGTGGAATGCACAACTGAAGAATTGAACACTTAATCAAAATCACATTAAAGTATTCCTTTCATTACTTTGGAGTTTTCCGACATCCCAACAACATTCCTTCATTGAGAAAAATAATTGTCTTGTTCTGTGACCAAAATAAGACACATTAATCTTGTTAAATCATAAGCAATTGCATTATAGCGGGTTTAACAACGCAATAATTGATGTTACAGTTAAATAGCTAGTTAGTCATAATCCTCTTAACTTTCATTCTCGCCTCTGCTCTTCTCCAAAACAGTCCAATAAACATTTACTAATAGTCAGCGACATAATGAAAAGTGTTACTTTAAAAATACAATTATATTGCACACGTTGCAGTTATTACAGTTAAGTATGCAATTAGTTTTTTTTAATACCTTTAGACAAATAAAGATGTAAAATGCAAAGAAAAAAGAGAAACGAAATACCCGATTTTAAAATACCAATTACACTTAAGTGCCTATTCAGAAAAACACGAGAATATAACTACATTAATAAACGTAAAAAGCAACAAAAGTTTAAAGTTTTTAAAAGAAAATTCATTTAAAATAAAAAGCCAATTTTACAGACCTTTTATCTGTTTTTTTAAACACACCCGACCCGACACTAATTTATCTTAAAATACTCAAGCAATATGTTTAAATATACACAGCTAATAATTGTTTTAGAGTTACTGTAGTACATTTAAATTGCTTCTTAACGAAGAAAAAGTCTTTAAAAGCACAAAAACTCAGTACATTTTTAAGCGTAATAAAAAATATTTCTCTTTTAAAAGAGTGAAATATCTGATTTTTACAAAAAAAAATTTAATTACCTTTCATTGCTATTGTTAAAATCCAACGGCACAATCACAGCTTCCAAAGATCTTTTCATTGAACTTTTGTTTTCGATTGGATAGTATTTGGGGGGATGGTTTTTCGGTTACGGTATTCGAATTTCTTTGTTGAAAACTTTTATATTTCTGTGATGGAGTGTCACCACACAGTTTTTAAAGGTGTTCACCATATACTATCTTCCTCGTGGAGCATTTCATTCAATTATACTCATATCATAGTCAAGCGGCTGAAACCGCTTCAGTCAAACGATAATTGTAATTATTTGAGTGGCATCACAAACGGGCAACAACAGAAGAAAAAAATCTTTCCATCGTGAGATCAGAACCGCAGATTCAATTGCACAATTCACTTTGTAGCCCAGAAGTTGAAAACCTTGCTTGACAAGTCATAGCAATTTAGCGACTAGCAGTCTAATGACCACTGTGTTCCCTGACGTTTGCGTGAGTTTAACTTGCTTCATTTTCAAGGTAGCCATGATAATCACTTATTGCACGATCGCTCTTTCAAAGATTCTAATGTAGAATGCCGGAGGAATTAAAGGAAGACAGTCGTCGAAACTTTGAAGTTCTAACTTGGTCTCTTATCTTTAGTTTTTAAGCTTAATCTGAAGATGCAGCAGTGCACAACCAAACTTTTCTTCAGTTATCTCTGTGTACATTGTTTACTTCCAAGATGCAATATTTGTTACTTAACATGTTTTCCTTGAGACTGAAATGCAGATCAAGAATTTTGTAGCTTTCTTTGTTATCTCGACCGAAAAAATAGTTAATAAATACACAGACACAGACGGTGGTGAACTTTATGACCCGCATGTTGGAGCTTTATTATTATGGAACTTATGGTTGGTTTATGACCCGCTGTGGTCACTACTGACCCACAAGGAAATTTGAAGTGACCCATACATTGAAAATAATAAAATTTGTAAATAAAAAAAAATGGGGAAATAGAACATTTCAAAAATATATGAGTAAAAATATCCATTTCCATATTTATTACAAATACTTGGAAATTTTTATTTATTTTGCCTTTCTTTCAAAAGAAATACTTGTAAAAAAATGCTGTAATTTTTGCGAAGGAAAGAAAAATTTAAAAAAAAAAGACAATCAAGTTTTAAGGTTATCAAATTTCAATTATTTTTAAAGTAATGATGGTATCCTCTTTTCCAGAGACTTTCTAAATTGAATCGGGTTACCTACTAATCGAAATAATGAATAAAACTTTACTCGTCACAAGCGACACAGATTATTGTAGTGGATCGTATTGTCTGACCGCCACGAGAAAAACTTTTAACGTCGAACAATATATTGTGGCGGTTATTAAGGAAACGGGTTATTCCACTAAATTTTGAAGGTGATTGTGATTCATAAACACTGAAAAACATTTTGTGTCAAATCTGCGTGGCTATCATTTAGATTTGAACTTCTTTTTAAAGAAGTTTTGTTTCTCTGACAAAGCTTTTCTACTGGGGGTTAGACTATAGGTGGGGGATTTAAGGATTTATCTCCCCTGACACTAAAAAAATTTCCTTTTTTTTACTATAGAAAACTACCTGCCCATGTCCTTTACCTAAGAAAATATCAATCCAATTTTTTTCCCCACTGATTATAGACATCATTAGAAGCACCAGAATAAAACATGCAGATCTAACTTACTTTTCGGCGGCTTTTCTTCCAAGTTATTTACTTCATTCCAAGTTATTTACTTCATCCTGTTGTTTCACAGTTTTTGCAATGAAGAAGTCCAACGTATGGAGAAAAGTAGAACTGCAGTAAATGCATCCTGGAAATTTCCTAGTCCGAAAGACTAGATGAAAAGTTTCAGACTGTTCATGGTAATGGACTTTGATGAAGCCATTAAGCAGACTGACACTTTAAAAGTTTATATCGGTCCTTTTTCTTAAACTTTTCCACTTTACGCACCTCAGCAGAGAGAACCTTAGCAGGATTCTTCCAAATATAGAATAGTAACTTGAAATACAGCTTAAAATACGTTTCAAAAGAAAACTGATTTAAAATATTCAATGGAATAATCGATCAGTTATATAAACTATATTTTTAAAGGTATAATAGTTCGAGTTTAGTTGTTTTTATGGCATTTCTGTGGAGTGACTTCGGAAATGGTGGAACTTCCGGCCTGTGTCTGTTGCGTCTGCTTCCTGGTCGAATATTGCCTTCGATCCCCCATCTTTACAGCTTGAATAATAATACAGTAACATTATAATGTAACTATTTACGATATAGTCTGTGCAGGATCTGTTGCCATAGTAACGGACGATAGAGTAACCATGGCAACTAACTAACTGCGCCGTCATCCATACGGCTGGTGCGGCGGCCAGTCTGGAAAGATTTTTAAATTTAACCGTAAAACGTTTTCAAAGAACGCAAGATTCCGGGAATGTAAAGTTAAAAGAAGTCTAGGGAACTGCTAGAATGTACCCAAGTCTGCAGTTTTCAAAGTGTATAGGAATTATAAATCTCACTGTCGCTTCATGGATTTGATAAAAGGAAATATTTGAGTTCGGAAAGTATGGTGTAGTATAGACTTTCACGATGGGGATGTATAGGGAATTTTATGTCCGTTAAGGTTATTGCTGGGTTGCTTTTTATTAGAAACGAACTCTAGATATTTTTGTTCAACGAGATCCTGAATCCGTCATGGGCAAATAATTTTGCATAAACTCTTTTCGAAAATAAGTATTAGTTCCACATTTCAATTTTATATTTTAAACTGAAACAATGGCGTGTTTCTCCTTGGAATAGCTTATTTCTTTTTTAAAAAACATCTTTAAAAAAAACATCTTAGATGGTAAACTAATAAAATAGACGCTAAATGAACTGTTGTGTTTTCGTGAAATATTATAACAAACTCCATTGTTATTTTACTGTTAACTCGAGATTGTTATGGCAGCTAAAAGTTTCACAACGCGATCCACATCATATACAAAAATATCGTTTTCTCGGAATTTAGGATAATTGAAAGCTTTGTTTCAAAATCAGAGACTTGTTAGATTAACAAGCCGATTTGAGCTACTCAACGTTTTCTTTGCTAAACTTTACAAAACGTGAATAATTTATTCAATTACAAGGATTTTTCTTCTTTTTTTCTACGAAAGATAACTGTATTTGAACTCTGTTGTTAAATTCAAGAGAAATCATTAGAAATCTTGCAATCGCCGGAAAAATTTGTTTCAAGAAGGATGGTCAGTCAGTCCATATTGTGTTTCAAAGGCACACCAGAAAAATAAACAAGATCCCAGTCAATAAGAAGCCTGTTATCCCTTTTGTTAACAAGCAAAAATCGGTGCATTGTTTTTACATACATGAACTTCAGGACTTCGTTATCACATTGCATATAAAATACACGAAGCTGATTAAATATAATGAGGTAATAACATCCCTGAATACTGATGGTGATTTCTACAAAAGATAAAAATAGTTCATTGCAAAGTAAAAACACCACAGAGCGTTTATCAATAGCAGTTCATCTCTAAGACATGATTTTATACGATACTATGATGATTTGTTTGTGTTATGATGACTCCAGCTTGATAGTGTTCTGTAGTGTCTAATCAATTTTAATCTAGTATTTAAGAGTAAATTTACGTATGCATGGATTGCTATCATAAGCCATGAAATGATTATGTTTTGATTATAATATTTAGTTGTGCTTTGAAAAGAGATATACCGATCCTTTAGAATTGAACGATAGTTTATTTTCAGGGAAAATTGCATGGAATCTATTTTAAAATTTAGATTAGTGATTTGTTTATTTCAAACAGGTTGTCTTCGAGAAAAATATTTGGTATTTGATAAGTAGTATTGATGAATCTTGAATCAGTTAAATAACTTTAAGCTTCTATCAGGCGTGAAAAGTCTTGACCCTAGAAAAAGCTCGGGGTCCTTTTTCCAATCGTTTTTCACCAACTACATTTTTCTTAAGTTTTCTCTCGTTTCTTTTTCTAGTCTCCACCAGAATAATTACTAGTTTTTTAGCCGAGTTATAACTCAATACTAACTAGGGATATTAACCAAATCACTCAATGATTTACTCCAAAACTTAAATGATAAGAAACAATTTTTGTACTAAATAAAAGTCTTCGATCTTTTCGTAAAATTGTTTTTTAAAAAATTACTGCATTCTTTGTTTATAAGCGATCTCTTCCTCTCAGTGAGGTTTCAGGTGTATCTGCTTTCTATTTTGCAGAAACTCTCAAATATATGTGCTTTTAAAGAAAATAGAACGGAAGTCAGAGGTAGAACTACTGGCACTAGCGTATTAGAAAACCATGTCTCAATACATCGGTCGCAAGAGAATTTCTTCAAAAAAAAAGTTCCCGATCAAATGGACTGTACTCAGCCATCTTGAAAGTCTTAAGTACCTTTCCTCCTTTTTCCCGGTATGAAAGAAGGAAAAAGTTCTTTCAATTAGCTGCTCTTTCCCTTAATGACATTTGATGCAAACCTGCCCCATCAGAAGGGACGACGAAAACCTACTTCAGAATCATCTCCACTTACGCCATTTTTTTTTCTGCTTTGCTTTCTGTCTTCTTTTGCTGCTAATTAATATTCATGGGAGCTGCCTGCGTGTTTTTCAAGGTCATTGCTGCGTTTATTTTTTTTCCTCCCTTTGCATTCCCGAAAGAAAACAACCGGCAGTTTCGGCGATTCGGAAAACGATCCGCAAAACGCTCCACCTGGAAATAGAACTCATTAAAAATGCAAAGCGTTCTTTTTTCACGATTCTTTTGTTTAGCAAACATCCCTACGAAATAAACCATCAATTGAGTGAACTTTGTTCTTTTACTTCCCATTCTATAACAATCGCCTGCTGTTCATCTTATTCACGCTCTTTTTTTTTTATTTCAACGGAATAATGACTTGTTTTCGAACAGTTCCATTTTTCTTCTTCTTGTGAGTTGAGTTGCTGCTATGCACATGTCATTGACTTACCTGATATTCCAAACTCTTCAATTAGTCCTGAACTTCAGCAGTTCATAAAAATAACATATATTGCACAAATAAGAGGAGGGGTTCCATTTTCTTGGTTCTTGTGTCCATTAATTCTTTCTTCGAAAACTTAATATAGCTTTAAATCAAGAATATCGCTTATGGCCACAATAATAAACAAAATTATAGTTTACAGAACACAATTATTACCAGATAGCGTTTCAAAAGAATGGTACAACATCTGGATTTCAGGGCATTTATTTGATGCATATGCATTATTACTGTTTTCATCTATCTCCTTTTTGATCAAGAGTCAATGGCAGGACGTCTTTTTTATGTTTCAGCAATCAAAACACCAGAGACTGATGATAAAAATTTAGTGAGGATACCACTTAAAATCGAATTTATGGCACATAAATCAGATCAAAACTTTAGATGTCTGTCATTCGATTACTTCAATAGTACATTGGTTAGCGATTACCATACAAAAAAATGCATTGACAAACTGGTTTCCACCTATAAATGAGCATCCTATTATTTTAAATGATCACGACATGAGCCAAAAGAACGTTTCTGTGAAAATTTCCACCTTAAGGACCATTTACAAATTACGTCACATTTCGATGGGGGAGAAGAGGACGATTCTATTTTTGATGGCATTAAACTCAAATATATTTTCACAGATGTTCCAATGCTGAAGGAGATGTTCTTTAATGTTCATTTGAGGAGCCTAGAAGCCAAGGGGTACAAGTGTAGTTTTTTTATTATTGGATATTTAGTGCACTAAAGTACTTAGTGCACTTAACTCCAATACTAAAAAAAACTACACTTGTACCCCTTGGCTTCTAGGCTTCTCATATGAAAAACTTTTTCACCATACAGTGATTCACTTGTATCCCTCTACCACAACAATATTTGACTCCACATCAACTACTTAGTGCACTTAACTCCAATACTAAAAAAACTGCACTTGTACCCCTTGGCTTCTAGGCATTTCATTTGTTAAATGGCAGCGCAATAAAAGAGACTAAACTACCAAACATGGATAAGTAGAATCTCTCATGACAGATTTTCATTCCACTTATCCAGGTATTCC
The DNA here is from genome assembly GCA_963680715.1 of Tetragnatha montana. NCBI lineage: Eukaryota > Metazoa > Arthropoda > Arachnida > Araneae > Tetragnathidae > Tetragnatha > Tetragnatha montana. The sequence goes on from OY796685.1 coordinate 37,443,352, forward strand.
ACTAGGTTCGACTGTTTTTCCAATCCTATAAATTGAAATGGCGAAATAAAATTTTGGAAATCTCAAATTTGTCTACATTTCAAAGTTATATAAATGTGACGTTACAATGCGGGGGGATCCGGGGATGGTATAAAACCCTGAATATTGTGTAATTTGCGAACTGCCCTCTCATCTTTAACCAGGAAATTCGAGCGAGGGAACGGGAATTAATGAGTGGGTATGTTAATGTCGCGAAACTCGGAGGTCAAGAACAAGTGAACTGAAAATTTCTTGTCCGATTGAATTAAAGTGCTGATGTGGAAGCGACTCTGGCAAGACAATCCATGTGACACTTCATGCCCCTCTAATTTGCCCCCAAACTGGGTTCGCTAGGGGAAAGTGGACGGTTAATTAGATACGTTGGCTAAACGGTCCGAATTTCAAATAATACTATAGTTCTTTATTTTTCATAGTACGTGTACATAAATTTTTAAATTGAAACTATTGTGTAAGAATGAACACTCAAATTTGATTCAATTTTATTTCGAACTGGCCAGTGCAAGACGTAGTTATATCCAACACACAAGTAGTAAACACAACAATGTTCATTCTTATTTTGAAAACGATGTATTTCTTTGAATTTTCTTTGAAACTCGAAAAAAATCTGCTTTATGGAAAGTTCTCGAAACATGCGATGAGAAAATCTTATGAACATTGTTAGAAGCTTATTAAAAGATTTATAGCTTTAACATTATAAAATTTAAATTTCACTGGGAAATGCATGCTAAAATAACTGTTCATAACATTAATTAAGCATTTTCTGATTAAGCGTAACATCTGTCTCATTTTCAATCCCCATCACACTACATATATTAACTGCCTCTTATTGCCCCCCTTTTGCTGCAACGCCAAGAAGCTAGAATTTCAACGACACCCACTCAAAAATACGACCCAATGCATCAGTATAGCATATTAGGCTAATAGTAGAATAAATGTCTGTAAACACTTCGACTCCTTCACTTTTTCGTCTAAAACGATCATTTGTTTTACAAATCTCTTAAAACAAATACTAAAACTAAAAACACTGGAGTTCGCAATGAAACCAAATTTTTAAGTAATTGCATGAATAAACGCTTCATTAATGTTTCATTTATTCAAGATAACGCTCACCCACGGCAGAGTTGGGGACATCCCCGTGACTTGTCATCTGATATCAAATGATGAGAAATCACTGAAAAGTTGTGAATGTTGGGTGTGCCTTGGTAGTGCATTTCATGACTCACTCATTCCCCCCCCCTATCATTCTCATTCTTTCTCCCTATCTCTCATTCATAAGTAAGGTGTTTCAAAAGTCCGTTTCATGGCTTTTATTTGGAACCTACGTCTCCTAGGGTCATGGAAGAAAGATGTACCCCAATGTAAGTGACCAACAGGAATCCATTGAGGTGACTTACAGCGCTCCTAGCGGCAATATAAGATGGTTTAAAACTTAATTTAAATAAACTGAGGGAGATAGAACGAAAACTTCAGTGAGTAAATTGTTTGCAATATCATGATAAACGCGCAGAAAAAGGTTCATGAAAATATCTTAAATATTCGAGGAGATATTAGCTTGTGAAAATAGCACTTTTCCGGCCTAAAAAAAGAAAAAGTTCACAAATTTGCAAGTTTTTCAGCGTTATCAGGTAGTTTTGAGTTTTTTTTTTTAGTTAAATAAAGACAAATTTTTAATTAAAAAATCAAAGAAACTTTCAGATTTGCGAACTTGTTTTCTTTTTGAGGCTTAAAAATGTGCATTTTCACATGTTGATATCGAATCGAATATTTAAGATATTTTCATGAACCTTTCTTCTGAGCATTTTCATGATATTGCAAACAATATTTCTCATTGAAGTTTTCTTTTTATCTCTCTCCTTTAGTTTGTTAATTAATTTTTAACTTTCTTATTTCACCGCAAGAGGCACTGTAACCATCTCAATGGAGTCAGCATGGTCACTTACAGAGATGCGAGATGTACACCTTAGTTCATGACCCTAGGAGACGTTGCGAACGAATGTAAAATAGGAGAAAGCTCTTTGGAAAAAACTCTGGACTGAATAAGTGATAATTGGAAAATATTCCTTATTCCTTAATACATGAACCCACTTACTCCAATCAATACCTACAGAACCAAACATTTGTACAATTCATCAAAATAGTTAATAATATTCCTAATAATTTTATTTTTTTTACTCTTTTAAAAAAAATTCAGAAAGTGCTTTGATACTTTTTTATGATCTGTATTTGTTTGTTTTTTAACTTTGTGTGTGTATTATTTGTATTCTCTTACCCTTTTGGTATTTTTTTAAGTATTTCTTGTCATGTAAATGGATTTTTATGTCTGTATGACAATATATAAATAAATATTTAACGATTTATCTCAATGATCACATCAGAAACAACAAAGATGACACGAAAGGGACAAAGGGAGATGAAGAAAAACTTGAGAGATTGAAAATTAGAGTGAAAGAATGAAAGTGAGATTATAGAGAAGGAAGAAAAAGAGAGAAATCTCTAGATGGTGACCAAGAGAGAGATGGGGGGGGGGGGCGAAACGTGCTTCTGGCCATTGGCGCTGAAGTTTCATGGTAACTAAAACTATCCCAATACTTCGTTCGCCCCTCGTATTTAAATGAAAACTTCCACAGAGCGAGAATGTATCGACGCATTTAAAATACTACTGCAACAAAGACTGGATGGAATATGAGAGGCCTCTTGTTCCCGATACGTCACAAAAGAATACGAACGCCGATGATGACGATGCTATCCTCCGCACGTATTAAACCCGTTGTTGGAAGATTCCGTTCCTTATTTTTTTTTTTTTATATTTATACCCGCTCTCTTTTTCTGCCGGATTCGAAGGCCCGCTTTTTAATGAATATTTCTCATACTCCTGATAGGAGGGTGGGAAGGAAGAAACGGAGAGGGGCGAAACATTGAAGGAAGAAAAAAAAATAAATAAGCAACAAAAAAAATCGGGGGGGGGGGAATCGCTTGAAAAAAAAAAGAGAATGAAGTAAAAAAAAATATTCTCACTGCCTCCTAGGGCGCAAGTTTCCAGAATAGAAATTCTTTTTTTTTTTTATCTCTCGCAGCCTAGCTCGTTCCGCTACAGATTGAGCGGGAAAAAGTCCTCCCCCTCCCCCTACTCCTAATCGATTTTTTTTTTAAAGGAGAAAACGAAAGAAGAGTTTTAGACTGCGAGGGCCCGGGTATTTTTTCCCCGGCTTTTTTCTGGTCTTTTTTTCCCCTATTCTTTTTAATGTAGGTGTATAAGTTAGAGACGAGGAAGAGGGAACTGTAGTGAGATCCAGGCTTCCAGAATGCGCAATTTCTTTTTTCTGCCCCTCCGCTATTTATTATTTTTTTCTTTTGGTAGTGGGAGGGACTTTGATGCAATGGCAGTAAGGGGAGAGAGAGAGAAAAACTGAGGGGACATTTTGGCAGGGGACCGTTTTGAACCTCAAAGAGCAGAGGTAAATATTTAGGCTTTTTTTTATAAAGAATACAGTTGGCGTTTCTTCATTTTCCTCTTGTGTCCACAGGGATGAGGAAGCTTTTGTTCTTCGACTTAACGAAGTCTTTTTTATGAACCGAGCATTCATTGATTCACTCTGTTTAGTTACAAAAAATTTTTAACTGGGGTGTTGAGCGCCTGATAATAAAATGAACACGGGGCAAGTACTCAATAAATAACGAATATTCAAAATGTTCCCATTAGGAGACTCTATCATAATTGAATCGTTATTAAAATTGCGTTGGTACTTATCTCCAGAATTATGTAGTGTATAGGCAAGCGCAGATTCAAGGGGGGGGGCACTCCGGAAAGGACCCCTCCTTGGGCTTAGAAAGAAAGGAAAATAAAAGAAAATATGTTATGAAAGATCAAAAAATTTTCAGTCATTTAGGCCAGGGGGTCACTTTGCCCAAATTGTAACCTTTTAGTTCATAAAAAGTGCTTGTGGTGATCAATCAAAAATGAGTTATTTAGGGTCAAAATCTCAATAATTTTCTGGGGGAGAAATTTCATTGGGGGATCTGTGGAGAGATTTAAAAAGAAAAAAAAAAAGTAAAATTATGTCTATTTGCGTCCAAAGGTAGATGTGATCCTCAAAAAGTGCCCTCCCCTTGGAGACCTGCTGGATCCGCGCCTGAGTGTAGGTGGATACATTTATTGTTCGGTATTGATGCAGTATGAGGCCTACCACTTTTTAGTTGGATTGAGGTTAGATGGCAACTCTAAAATTAACCAACAATGTAGTAATTAACTTCATCAAGCAATCAACCTTTACTAGATTGCTTCAGAGCCCCTCCCCCACTTGAGAGATTCCGAATTGCCTTTCGGTACTCTACATCCTCTAGTATTTTAGTTTAAACCACCCTGTGTATCTCTATACTTTAATACTTTTTAGAAGATATGCAGAGGTCAGAATAATGCAGTTGCCTCACGACTTATGGTGGATTTACACCACTGCGACAAAAGCGGCGTTAGCGACGAACAGCGATTCAAAAGAACCAATAGGAAGCCTTGAAAACGACCGCTTTTGACGCGGTGGTGTAAATCCACCATTACACAGGGGGCGCAAGTTCAGAGCTGCGTATGCTTGGCGAGTTTTGGCTGTTTAGCGGCACATTTAGAAGCCAAATCATTCACTTAACATGAGTTAGGGTTACCATAATAGTGATCTTTAACGCTAAAAACTTGGAGCATACGCAAGTCTAAACTTGCGCCCAAGAGTGAAAGACCCGGCGGATCACTCCGGGTATCGGTAAAACCCTGTTCAATACTAGCATCGCAATCGATTCAGAAAGGAGCCAGTCAAATGTAGCATCATAGCAATCGAACCACAAGATACCACAGACAGAAGTAGAAACAATGGAAAAACCCGGAAATTCGAGGTATCCCCGCAACAAAATCTCCTCAGCACAATATTTATAAATCGTATTTGTTAACCTTTCCGTAATTGCCTATTTTAGACAGCTCCAATCGCCTTATCAACCTGATCCCAAAAAAAGCTCGAAAGTCTTAATATTTAATTTTATACCCAGCCAGGCACGGATCCAAGGGGGGCACTCTGCCCTCTGGCAGTGCCCCCCCCCCTGAGCGCGCAAAAAAATTATCTGAATGAGTTAAGACCCTACTATTACAGGTTAAATTTCAAAAATTTTCTGGGGGATGAACCCCATACCCCCCCCAGTGGTACCACAAGGGGATCTTGAGTTAGATACTTTTTAGAAAATTCTCAACATTTTGCCTCAAAAGGTAAAGGTCTGGAAAAGTGCCCCCCCCCCCCTCCGTTGGATCCGCGCCTGTACCCAATAGATCCTTCAATCAGAATTGCATCATATTATGCAATTATGATTGAATCACTTATAAACCAATAAAAACATCTTACCTTTTCTGTGAAAACATTGTCCCTGACTTCCGAATTCAATCAATTGAAATCCACATGTGAACAAATACATCAGAAATACTAGGCGGCCAGGAAAAACTTGAAGGATATCAGGTCTAATGATAGTCATTCAAATTTGCCCAAAATGTTTTTCAGCGTTTACGAATTACAATAACCACCAAAATTGAGGGGAATAACCCGTTTCTATCACAATCGCCACATCGGAATACTCTATCCAGCAGATTTTATAGTACTGAAAAATGTCAATTGAACTTTACAGGTCCCTCATCCATACATGTGACGGTTGTCCTCTTTATAAAATATATAAACAATTCTAAAGCGCTGATCAATTAACCCAAGAAAAAAAGTAGAATGACATTCAAAAAACGTACGTGAATTTTTACATTATAAAGATCTCTATTGTTTCGAAAATATTTTAATCTCAAGCACATACTTCATACCTTCAAATAGCAATATTTATAATTTCATTTCAATGAGTTGAGCGGCAAGACTGCTAGATGTTCCGTAAATTTTAATGTTTTTTCTGATTATCATGCATGCAAGATGATTCAAAACCCATGGACAAAATTGTGAGGATAGACTACCAAACCTTCTTTTAAAATTCCTGTTAAAACGTTTGGGTCATTCCATTCGCCAAGGTAATTTTTCTCATGAATTTTGTACAATAGCCTGATATTGATAAACAGTCAAAGAACATGTATCGGCCCACAGAGTACTAAAACAGAGTATCCACGGCCATAGGCCGTAATGGAAATCGAAAAGCATGAAATGTTGTACAGGTTGGGGGAATTTCGGCGCTGGGATCGTGTTACGTCACGAGAGGCGGAGAAAAAAACTTGATCCCCCAATAGCCCTCCGAAAGGACAGATTGAATGAACACGTTACAGCCAATCACAGCTTTGTGACCACCAAAATGTACTGCCTACCCACTGCCTAGCTATCTGTCAATCATTGAGTTTCTCGTGCTGCCCTCACACCTGTACAGAATTTGAAAATAGCCTTGTGGACCCTCTGTTAGGATATTTCTCTGTGTATCGGCCATGCCCATACTACAAACCTTAAATATTTTAAAAATATATTTATAAAATAAAAAAAAAAAAATTGATTAAATCATTAGTTATAAGTAACATTAAAATTACAGGTAAATATTTCAATCAGTATTTTAATTTTAACAATATTCGGTAAAAAACATCTAAAAATTAATTATTTTATAAATATATTTTTAAAATATTTAAGTTTTGTAGTATGGGGTTATTTCAAGAGTGCTTCAATTTATCCAACTTTTATGTCCAAACCTTTTTACGGGAGTGAGCAAATTTTTGGTGGGTCGCCACAAGATTTTTAATTTGAATCTGTCTCTTTGTATTGACTTTACCAGACTTAAACGTGCTGGTGATGCATAATATTCATTCAAGTAACAAAAGATTTTAACAATTTAATTCAGTGGATTTTAACGTCACACACCCTAACAGAGAACAATCACCAATTTTAATTCTTTTGAAGAAAAGGTTCAACCGCAAATTACCCCAAGATCAATGAAAAAAAAAAAACGAGCTGAAACTTTACTTTTAACCATCGACCCTTTTAACAGTCAATTCAAGTCTTTCTGGGGGAGGGGTCCCCAAAACCCCCTTCTAACACAAGGCTCAGCATTTCATTCAAAATTCAACACTGAAAAAGAACATGTATCATAAGTCTCAACTACTATTACTTGATTTTGAAATTTCGTTTAGCTTTTTTATTTAAAAAAACTTCTCGCCTACTACTGATTCTTTAGCACGTTATTGAGGTTGTTCCCAAGTACAAGTTCCAAGTTTTTCCGTTGAAAAACCTTGTTTAAATTTTTTTTTGGTTTTAACACATTTGGCCTGGACTATTAGGACACTCCTGGCTTAAATTAAACCATTGACATACTCAAAAAGAAAATTTTAAAGAGTAAAAAAGTATTTATTCTGTATTTACATTGCATAGAAAAGAAATATCAGCAAAGTCATAATTACATCATATATATACTTGGGGCTGTAACAAGATCAATTTAAATTTTTTGTTACAAAAGAATAAATTAAACAAACACAAAACATGGCCCAAGTTGTTTTTCATCCACACATTTCAAATAATTTAAATATGTACAGTTAAAATGCTTCATTTCTTTTCTATAAGTACATGATTTATATTCTATGATTCTCCAACATACAACTATCATTCATACTCAACAAACTTAATTTCAACAAAAGCCTCAAATGATCATACTGGACTTGATGGGGGAAATGTGGCTTAGATGCGACAGAAGATGATAATGTAACTTGTTAAATTATTACAGGTACAACAAGCCACAAACAAAACGAATGCCCCCCCCCCATTTGCACCCTTGTCAAACTAATACAAATCATTCTTATTTGGATGGAAGGCATGCCACTCAGCATATCTATAATACCAACACAGAATGTCATAACACATGAGCATGAAATTGAGCATCTGCTTTAAAAACAATGTTAAAGCTATGACAAAAAAAGGTACTTCACATCAGGTACAAAAGAAAAATGTTTTACTTGATAACACATAAACTCAATCTATCATTTAAAAATATTATTTCCTGCCTATAATCTATTTGAGAAATTTTGGTTTTATCCACACCAAAAAAATAAGGCAAGTATTACTGCCCAGCTTTATACATTTACTCAAAATAACTTTATTGAGGTAAAAATCATACTAGTCAAAACACTAGCTACGTAAAGCAATTTATAGACATTTCTTGCACTTTTTTCTTGTTCAAAAGCAAAACTGAAAAGCTGAGATAAATAAAGGTCATTTTCCAGTAAAAAAAATTATTCTGATAAAACAAAGATTTATTTATTGTAAGTCAATATACTTCACAACAGATCTGATCTTTTAAAAACCTATTTGAAAAACCAACTCCTTTTGCAAAATGAGTAGGTATGTACTTAAGAAACCGAGAAACATAAATTTGTCAATATTCAATAATATAAAACCAAATACATATAACTTTAAAAAGTATACTGAAATACCCATGTTCCTTCTCACCCAAGTTAATTCTCCCATACAACAAATAGCCTGAAAGTAATTTATTATTTAACCTTATTCCCTTGTAAACTAATAAAATAAAGCTACAATAAAATGTAGTTCAAACCATTAGGTCAAAGTATTTGTTTTTCTATTTGTTATTAGCTTGATGCCTTTTTTATATCAAAAGTAAATTAATCAGAGACAAACACCTTTTGCCAAAATAAAGAGAGGTGACTTTTCCTACAGATAATCATAAAATATGTAAACAATATTTCACATAAACCCCCCAACCTAATCCAAGATAATTTTATCTTTAAATGATTGAAAGTTTTATTTACACGGTGATCAACTACTGGTAGTTAAATTAAGAAAAAGTCACTTACTAAAAACAAATAAGGAGCACCAATTAGGGCAAACTTGTGAACTGTACTACATAATTTTTTTGAACTCCAATTCAATTCAAAGCACACCAATTATTTACATTAACACAATTCGTATATCTTTATATGCAATTAAAAGAAACAATTTTATATAAGAGCAAGCCTCATAAATGTGTTTTAAATATAAAACGGAAGTCAACAAATTCTCCGCCATTCAAAATGCAATATCAATCTCAACATCAGCGCTCGGTGATTCGGAGTAACAGATGAACGAACCTATGATAATGCTGAAGGATAGGACTACCTCCTCTTCTTATCCCGCGAGTGATGATTCTCTTTGGCCCTGTCTCTACGCGACTTGTGGGAAGAGGAGGAGGTCTTCTCGTGTAAGGAGTTGGAGTGATGATTGCGCTCGTGTGACCTAGACCTGGATGTGGCCCGGTGGTTTTTGTCCGAGTGCTTGCTTTTGTAAGACTTCTTGGAGGAGGAGGAATGGTGGACTGGGGAGTATGCGGGGGACGGGCTGTGCTTTCGCTTGTGGGAAGACCGGTGCTTAGGCTTTTTGCTGGTGCGGGACTTGGACCTGGATCGAGAGCGGGAACGGTGAGGATCCTTGAACCCCCTGGGAGGAGTCTTCGTTTTTCTTTTGGGACTCGGGCTATGGCTTGAAGCACTACCAGAGGAACTAGACTTTACTCGTTTCTTTGACTCGGTGCTGTGGTACCCATCTTCCACAGGTGAAAGGCTTCGACGTTTGCGGTGGTTCATGTCCTTGTGGAACCTATAAGAACAACAGATTGAATATGTAAACAGTTATTAAAATAAACTTACTTGGATCATGCTACAAGCCTTCTACTATACTAATGTTTTATTCAAAAATTAATAGCAGGGATGAGATTGACAAAAAAGCAAAAAGTCTGAAAACTGCAAGAGCGACATTTGATCTACAAATAATAAATCAGAAAATATAATACTAAGTAATGATCAATGTTAATTATTACAATAAATTCTTGCACTTAAAAAGAACTGAAACAAACAAAAACTACCCTTCAGCAATCAGAATTTAACTATAGAAAATAATAACTAAGTTAAATGATCCCAAAAGTAGACCAATTTACAAATTCCATTAAAATCACTGACAAAATGTAAATGTAGAGTGTCTTGTGTTACTACAGAATTTTTTCACTACATATATAAAGAGAAAAACTAAAAGTGTACATTTAGAATCTATGAATATGATGGCAAAATTAAAAACTGGATTAAATTCCTCATTGCCTTCTTATTTCAGGTAGCAAACCAAACCTAATAAAATAATTGAGCTGCCCCAATTATGAAAATTTACCATAGGAAAAAGTCAAGAACATTCCCACAAAATTTTTAGTTGAAAATTCTAGTTCATAAACTTATTTTTTACATTAAAAGTCTGGTTGGTTGTTTTGGGTTATGGGTTGGAAAAATGTTCTACATTAAAAGTCAGATATTTTTCTTGAAAATTCCTTCAAAAGTCTGAAAAATCTCATCCCTGTAATAGACATGATTTAAAATTAACTTTATCCAAGTTATTCTTTGTAGCATAATACTTCTGTAAAACTAGTGATTTTTTCATGCAATTACAGGCAAAAAGGTTCTTATTTATATCCTAATCACAATAGAATTACATTTATTATAAAAATAAATTCAGGCTTGGTATATGTATTGACCCATATTGCAACTTATGCAGAGTTTAAAGAAAACAATGAGAAACTTTTACTTATTTACTTTGTGTTCATATTATGGAAGTTGACTGCAACCATCATGTTCTTTATAATTAGTAACTTTTATATAACATGCAAAGTTTCAAACCCTCCAACCAGAAAGATTTGTGTTCAGCTAATCCACATTACAAATTATTGTAATTGGTAGTTTCTTTGATGCAAGGCTTTCACTAAAATTCATTCAACATATTCAATTTACACTTACTTGGGACTGACATCATTATGCTTGTCACTTCTATCTTTTCTTCCATCAGTGCTAGGAGATTTTGTTCCATTCTTAGGAGAACCTGAAAATTCATGAGTAAATTAAAATTTGTGTTAAGTAATATTGATGAATGTGTTTAACAGTAAATTATTCGATAATTTATAAAATATATTAGAGCACATGCAGGGTTGCCAGTGATTTTTAAATTCAAAATAGTAGCTTTGTTGTTGTGTGCCACTTAAAATATCTGTTGGTTATTTTGGGCTTTAATAGAAAATTTATAGCTCGGTTAATGCGGAAGCTCACAAATGCTCTTTTCTTCCTGGAATTTAAAGTCTAAAACCAGCAAATATTAATGTCAGAAAAATATTGATAAATATCAGGAGGGATGGCAACTCAGCTAGTAAAAATTTAGCAAATAATAAAACCAAGTTAGGAAATAAATATGTATTTAGAAGAACTTAAAATTTTAAAAAATAACATCTCCAGAACCACACGCTTTAAATCTGTCAAGATGTTTTTGCCTAATTTATTGACTTTCAAGACTCCCATCAAAAGATCTTAATAGAGAATTAAAAATGCTTCACAAAAAATTTGTAAAAAGATGTGAAACTGAAATTCTACGATAATTATAAAAAATTCTGATGTAGCTGATGATTCTGATGTTATGTAGCTAACCTTGGTAACATACTTTAAAAATACAGTATAAATTATTATGTGTTTTCTTGTACAACGTAAATCTAAATGCTAAAATCAAAAACGATGAAAGACGGACATTTCCTGAACTGCACTTCATTACTCCTCTGATAAAAGAAAACGGGAGAATGTAGCATTATCGTTTTCTAATAAAGCCAAAATCTTAAATCTTTGAAAGTGACTGCACATGGCTTAAAACATTATTTTCTATAATGATTATGATACTAATTTGAGAAAAAAAATTACTTGGTTGAGATGAAGAATTAACTTGGTTATCAGAACTTGCAGCACCCTTGGCCTTTGCTTTCGCTTCTATGTGTGTCTTCTTTAGTTCTTCTACTAGTTTGTCTAATCTTTCAGGATCAGGCTATACAAAGAAAGAGCATCTGATTAATACAAAACCAATGGTGACACATTGTACTGTTAGCAGGGTGGCTACAGAATCTGTGGAAAAAATTTCCCTGACTTTTCCCTGATTTCCCTGACTATTATTTTAAAATTTCCCTGATATACCAACATCAAAATTAATTTAAACGATAAATATTAATAAACTGTAAACTAGAAGTTATTTAAACCAAGAAATACTTGAACGTAATAAGCATATTAAATCATTAATTACAATGATATATAATATTTCTTATGTAGAAATAATATTTTAAAATTTTAATCAAAAGACCAAAGGGGGGTCTGGGGGTCCTCCCCCAGAAAATGTTTGGAAATTTGACTCAAAAAACAGGTTTTTAACTAGTTTTGGTACTACTCTTAGCCCAAATTTTAAATGTACATTTTTAAATAGGATTTGAATTTTGATGAACTTTATATTAAAAAAGTTATGAGTAACAGAGTTTCAAGTACAAAAGGAGATCTGGGGGTCCTTCACCAGAAAAATTTTGGAAAACTACTTTAAAAACATGGTTTCAAATTGTTTTTCGTATACCTACTTAGTAAGAATTTTGGACATACATTTTTAGGTAGGATTTGGATGAACTTATTACAATAAAGTCGTTAATAATAAGTTACAAGTACAAAAGGGGTGTTTGGGGGTTCTCCCCCTGAAAACTTTTGTAATTTGACCCTAAAAGCAGGATTTTAACTTGTTTTGGTACACCTAGTTCGAATTATCCCCCCTTATAAACACCACTGTTAGACAGATTTAATTTCAAAAAATAAAAACTATCTTATACTTTCAATAAAACTGTAAATAATGATCAATAGTTATTCTAATGCATTGACTCAAAATGTATAAATTTCAGAAAATAAAAAACTAAAACAATCTGAAAGGAATTAAAAAACTTTAGTCCAAAAAGTTAAATTTCAACCCCAAAAAAATACCCATATGGAAAATTTTGTAAGATTTCCTTTCTGATACTTCCAAATATTTATATATCCTATTATCAATACACCTTGTAATTCTTTGATATTAAAACTCCTAAATTCAAACTACAAATTTCTATTTGCCTTCTTGCAAACAACAGGAAATTCCTCTAAAAAACCTCTTAATTTGCCAGCTAAATATTCATGACATTTGAACTACCAATCTCCAAAAACAAGCATAAGCCAAGGATATTGACGCGAAGTTGGAAAAACGCGATCGCGAACCTACCGTCAAGTTGTTTTTTCTGCCCGCGTTCACGACGTAAAAATGCCAACTTTACAGGCAAACGTCCGGAAGCATGTATGAAAATCCGGAATTTTTCATTGAAATTCCAGATTTTTATAGGAATTCCAGACTTTCCCAGCCACGGAAATGAGTGAAGGATGCGATCGCGGATCGCGCGTATTTGCGGCGTGAATTACTAAAATTTTCCCTGATTTTTTAACTTTTTTCTGAATTTCCCTGACATTTCCCTGATTTTTCCAGATGAATGAAATTCCCTGACTTTTCCCTGATCTCCCTGATCCGTCGCCACCCTGGTTAGTATAGAGATACTAGACTTATAATAGACAATTTTAAGAATTATTGAGAAATTTTTATATGTACTGTCTTATCTCAAATGCAATCATAAAATTATATTGTTTTAAAAACTAATTTGTAAAAGTAATTTATTTTAATTCATAACAAATTAAGTACCCTGATTACTCTGACAACAAATTGGTTGAAAATATTTAAAAACATTTTTTGAGAGCATCATCTTTATTTTCCTTTATTTTAAGTAGAGGGGGTCCATCAGCTTCCACTTCCCAAGATGCAATCACAAAACAAAATTTCCCAAAAAAACATCCGATTTAACTGCTTTTCAATTAATTACTTCCAAGATTTTTCTTTTGTTATTGATTTTAATTAAAATTCCTTACTAGACTATGCTAATATTAACACTCACAGCTTGGATATCATGAAAAAATTTCAAGTGGAATTTTTATTATGCAAGGCAAATTGTCAGACTTTAGTTTTGCCAAGCTAACTGTCAGATATCAGCCTTGATTGGCAGAGGAATCGCATGTATGTATCTAATACAAAGGATGAACAGGATATGAAAAGTTCATAATTATATTGCAGTTCTTAGACTTTACATAACTATGTACTTTTAATTAAATTGCTCAGAAAAATAATTTTGATCATGTTCTGGTACTGATTCAGTCCAAATTTAGAAGGTTAAAGAAAATAGTTTTTTTCAGGCACTATTATACATTTTTCGTAAAGTTTAAAAAATTGTGTAGCTTAGGATGTGCACGTTAAGGTGGACACAAATTAGAGCCGAGCGCCGCAAGCGAACAGCCGCGAACACACTCTGCGCATGCGCGGCTGGTAGGCACTACGAACTGCGCGTGCGCAGAGCGTGTTCGCCGCTGTTCGCTTTCGGCTCTAATTTGTGTCTACCTTTAGGGGATCAAAATTAGAGGTATAACTATAATCTTAAAATAAAAAGGGTATATGAAGACTGTCAAGCATCTTCTTTTTATAAATAGAAAATTTACCTTCTTTCTGGTATACAAGGATAAGATGGAGATGCTAATATCATTTATCATTTCTTCAGTCACATTGAAAATCAGATACCATGCTGGTTTGTTTGGTAGAGGAATCTGCAAATAGAAACAAGTAGGAGATTAATTTTCTTGGTGAAGGATTATGGTATTCCAGAAATCATCATGGATACATCATTATTAATCAAACAACTATTAGAGGCTTATTATCACAGTAGTATACTGCCGTCCTAAGCTAGAACGTCCTAAGTCCATTTTTCAAGTTTTGAGATAATCGAGTTTTTATACCAAGTACTCTGCCATCCATCTCGCTGAAGGTAGCGGAATGCTTCTTTCACCATCTTCTTCCGAATCTATCACCATACCTTGCCATTGCATCAACAATCGTTTAAAACCACATGTGTGGGTGATACTTAGTTTTTATTGCCTAATGGATGGACATAGGACGTTCTAGCTTAGTAACATGCAGATAGGACAGCGTGATTCTATTTGAAGCTAGGCTAAAATGTCCTATGTCCATATAGCACTTCTCAGTGAGTCAGTTTCAGGGGGTTTGCTGTGAATACAATGAAGTGTCACAAGTTTAGTAACAATATTCTTTATTAACATGAAGATTGCATTGTTTAGCATAAAATAATTCCAGTCATTTTGAATCTTTTTGTTACTCCCAATACAATGAAATATCTCAAGTTTAGGAAAAAAAGTGTTATCAAACATTAGGATTGCATGATTGTTAGATTAACACTAAATATTATTTGTAATTTTAATATTTCTTCCTTCAAGCCTTACAACAGCATTTCAGTCGCTACAAATTGTAGGTATCACAAACAAGTAAATTAGCAAATAGGTCACTTGAGATCCTTAGTTAGCTTGAGGGGTGTTTTCGAATTTTTTAAATTCACAACTTTATCAACATGAAAAAATATAACAATGAACGAATAAGTTATTTATGCAATTTAAGTTACTATAATATTATAATTTAAATTTAGACTTGGCTGATTTACGAACTCTTGTCACTTCTACTAAGCTAGAAAGTCCTATGTCCCTGAATTTCATGGAAATAGGACATTAGCTTAGAATGACCAGCAAATCTGGTGAAATGGACATAGGACAAAGTAAATTTTTATGGGTTCCTCATGGGCATAGGACTTTCTAGACAAGCTCAAAAGATGCGCGTGACCGAGATCTACAAGACCACGTCCTTATCTAAAAAAGTGAAAAAATGAACTTAGGACGTTCTAGCTTAGGACGGCAGTATACTACAATAATTAACTGTATACAATTTTGAATACTAACAGTAAACACTGTAAATAAAATTAGCTTCCTTAAAATTGAAGAATTATTTATTTATTTCCACTCACCTGAAGCAATCTTGCACTAAGGGCAATACAAGCACATGCGATAGTTTCAGGATCACATCTCACAAATACATCAGTTCGAAGGCTGTCATTCATGTAATTCCTAAAGACATAAAATAGTAAAATTAATCTTCTATTACTAAAACAGTTTAAAGAGACAATTGTTTTCGAAAAACTGAAAGTTGTAAAAACTTTTGGCACATTTTAAGCAATGGATTTGTAAACCATTACTATTTCAAATTTTGAGAAATTCTACATTCCTATTTCTACATCACATTATATAGTTAATCCTCCAATTTGGTTCAAGCACCAAGCAGAGAAATTGGTTGGTATCTTCTATCAATTAAAGGAATAGGTTAAAGAGCCTGAAAATTTAAGAAACATTACCTTAAATGAAATTTAAGCATATCCCTTGTGGTAATATACTAATTGAAACAGTTTTCAAGGCAGCATTCTTAAAAAAATTCTACCAAAGCAGAAAGATAATTTAACATATGCTTTTATGCAAGTTTTGAATTTAAGAAAACGATTGAGTGATTATTGATGGGTTAAGTAACCCCAGCATTGCAATGAAGGTCTTTAATTTAAGAAATGAGGACCAAGTTTGCTTGGGGAAACAAGGGGCTTTGCCTTAGCTAACTGACTTTCAATCATTTGTTCTGAAACACCTCTGTTCATAGCCTTACTCAGCAAGGCTGGTTACAAGGAGTTTGAAGGTCTAACGACCTAGGTCAAGTACCCCTTGTTTTTAGACATAACTTTTACCTATGTTGATAATAAAATATGTACCAGGGTTTCCCCAACCTTTTAAACCATTACCTTCTGGTGTTAAGTAAAACTTTAACGTAAGATTTGAATAAAGGAACTTACCAAGCAGTCTGCATCAACTTGTAATTCTTTACCTTCAAAAATTCTAGCAACAAAACAATGATCTGCAACAGGCATGAGCGGATTATAACACACATGCTCCATATACTGTATGCAGAAATTTGGCTGTTCCAGTCTTCAGATTCAACTTGAAGGATGCTAAAGTCGCAACTGACACAAACTTAAAACTAGAGAAATTCCTCAATTCGCACTTAAAACAAGAACTAAACTATTGAAAGAAATGACTGTTTCTGAAGTCAAATTACTCATGCAAAACTACCAGCTTACATATGAATTTTGTCGTGAAGATTGCCATAACACCAGATATGTATATAGAACATAGATAAAAAATAGGTACCTGTTAAATCAACTGCCATAACAGCTAGGACATAGCAGATGCAGAAGCTAAAATTAGATGTGTGCACACTGCAGCCCAATAGCTCTATCTAAATTTTGGCTTGGAAGGCTGTCAATGGATAATGAAGTGTTTAAAATAAGTGATGCCAACAAACAACTTAAATAGTATCCAATAAACCTGCCTAATATAATTAATGAAAAGTCAAGTCACAGTGGTTCTTAATCAGAGTCAAATCATTATGCAATAGCTCTGAAAATGTTGTGAATTTAAAAAAAATTTGTTATGAACTACATTGACCAATCCTTAATGAGCCCGAAAAAATCCTGGGGTGTCCATAGGACTCTTGAGAGCACAATAGAGAGAACAGTTTCCTTTCTCCACAGCTTCTGGGATCCATGACACCCTTTGAATTAACTTCAAGCCTGGACTTGTTGCCATGGGTGAAAGTTAAAAAAATTTCTAGGATAAAATTTGCCCAGGCCTGTCAGGTAGTGCTAATCAATGTTTCTTTAGCCTTCAGGCCAAAGAGAGGCACTAATTTTTTTCTAATTAAAGCTCATCTTCCACAATGCTATGATGAAAGACAAAGTATACTTGTGTCAATTTTTCTATCCTGAAGAAAATCACTAGGATGAGAAAAATTTCACCCATGCTTTTTGTGTTCGTAGGTCCTTAAGAACCACTGGTCTATGACTAACTACCAAACTATAAATTTACATTGCACTAATAATCTAAAACTTTTAGACTTCACAAGAAATATTTCTGAAAAATATCCTTAGTGTCCAGTAACCCAACTTCAAACTGGATCATATCTATTAACTAGCTGTATTAAGTTTTAAATTATTGCTCTTATTATATTAACTGCTCTTACTATGTTACAAAATGGTGCATGCGTAAAATAGTAAACTATGAAAAAAAAGTAATTTTTTTAACAGTTGAAGAGCATGTCACTAGTTAACTCCAAAATAAGAACAGTCAAATCCACTTTGACAAATGCTACTAAGGTGTAGTTAATAAATGGTTTTAATAAACAAAGTAAGTTAATAACAAAGAGCTTCATGTCCTCCCCTTTTCCTTTGTCTTGACCCCTTTTTCCCCCAGACGTGCTTTTGTGCCATAAAATCGAGTGTTGTAAAACTCTAAACTGACCCCAAGACTCGAATTTGCATAGCTGTTACAGTTAATCAAAAACAAGACAGGTAAAATTGTTTAAAAAACACACCACCTTGGACATTTCCCTTGGTTTAGCTTTTAAAAATTGATTTTTGTAGTGTCAATACTTTATAATCACCTTATTATTAAAATATAACTACAGTAGAGCCCCGATTATCCGCAGTGCAGATTATCCGCGAGTGCCAAAAAAATTTTTTGTTGATTTGAATTGATTTTGTTGATTTGAATTTTGAAAAATTTAGCAGTTTATATGTAGAGCAAATGTTTCTGCTGTACTGTACATATTTTAAAAGGTTTACATATCATGTTTATTGTGCAATAAAACATAGTTTTTATGATGAAAAAATTTTTTTTGGGTGTTTTCACCTCACTTATAGTCTTTTTCGGGTTATCCGCGATTTACGCTATCCGCGGTACCCTTGCCACCCAATTCCGCGGATAATCGGGGCTCTACTGTACTTTAATTATCACTTAATAGTACTTGATATTTTAATGAAATTTTCAAAATGAATAACTGTAATAGCCACTTACTCTGTACTGCACTAAGCAATTTCGGAAGCCAGATTTCAAGCAACAATCTTCACTAGATTCCAAGATAAAAAGCTGAAGCATTGATTCTGAGAAAAAGATAACTAGGCACAAATGCTTCCAATTACATGTTGACAGAAAAAAGTTAACAATATATTGCAACAGAAATCCTTTAACACTGAAGCAATTTGCAAATGCTCTCAAAAAACAATAGGTACCTTATACAGCAAGGTAGCTGGCTTTTCATGAAGTAGCCCTATAAAATTGAGGATCACATCAAAACTAGTATATAAAGGTGGATTATAAAGCAAATAAAATTAAGTAGAATATACCTTTTAAATTGGATATAAACAGCAATTTATAATGGCAGCAGCTACTTGGGAATCCCCTGTGCCACAAATCACTACATGGATGAAAGACTTGGTCTAATACCCTTTTTCATAGAAAAGATTTATGTTAGTCCATATAGCAAAAGCACACATTTGAAGCACTTACCATAATAATACTAAACAAGCTAAACTGGCAATGAAACAAAAAATGCTCATAATTATAATAATCCATAAAAGTTAAAGGTTTGATAGCTTACCTACTTTTGACAGTGAAGATACACACGAAAATTCTACATGTTAAATAGAACAACAGGGTTCCCACTCTACGGCAAGAAGAGTAAAATTATCTTTGATGTGTAATGTGACTATAAACCCTCCCTTTGCATAAAGCATAGGCAACAAAATATCAATTTGCTGAATTACTACTACTACAACCTATTTTAGTAAAATACAATTTCTTGCATGTAAATGCCAAACTTTATCCCAACTATTGAGTTTGCCACTCCACTGTTTCACCGACTGTGGGATACAGTACAACCTAGTTTATCCTTACTAACTAGAACCATGGGATTTAGTTAGAATATATTCCTACAGTATAGGGGTAGAAAACAGTTGGTTCAGAAGTTATATGAATGCTATATGACATTATATTGCACTGGGTGCAGTTAGAGGTGAGAAGAGCAGCACATTAGCAGCTAATTGAATCCCAGGCACCTTTTATATTATTACATAAGATCCAAATTTCATTACATTTCAAGAACTGTGGGAACCCTGTTATATGTAAAAGCATAGTACTGCCATGGGTCAAAGTTTATTTTTTTACCATCCTGAGAAAATAGGCAAGACAAAATTCCTGTCTCTTAAGTAGAAAACTTTCACCCATAAGTACAGCTGATGATTTTAAAGTTTGTTTTAAGAATAGATTAATAAGAGCTTCATTAAGTTACTAAAGTTTAAAAAAATTGTATAGTAAGGTACAGGAAGTTATGCAACACTTTTGGGGAACATATTCAAAAAAACATGCACATAAAATGAATACAAAGGCAATCACAAATGTTTAATAATAAACACATCTGGTGTTATGGCTAATTGTTTTATTCACCTGAATTTTAAAATTACCAATGAAGTAATTTAGAACTATCAGAAACAGTTGCCCAGCCCAAAAAGAAATTCAAAACAAAAAGATAGTCTTAACCTAAATATTAAAGAAAACTAAGTTCCTGAAACAAGAAAAACTACAAGATTAGTTGAATGAATACAAGCATGAATGTATCAAAAGGTAAACATTTTTACGCACAGGAAACTTTAGGGGATTAAGTGAAAAAATATTTTTAAAAGTTCATTAATATTCAAACATCTATAGTTTTAAGCCATCTAACACTATTTTAAAGATATGCAACTAATTAGGATACTAATATACACGTTATGGGCAATGTGATAAATCCAGGCATTATTAATAATGCTTGTGCATTTTGGGCAAAGTGATATACTCATTGATAAATGCCATTGAATTTACGCCATTGCCTACCTCACTTTGGGCATTATTGATAATGCCCAGTTTATCCCTTTGACTGTAACATACGCTAGGACTTAAAATCTAGAGGAATTTCCCATCGGGATTTTATTTAATTTTAAAAGTAAATCTGAAGTACCTAGACACCAGCCAATATTTCTACATTTATTTTAGTTAATATTCAAAACTAAATGGTAGCAAAGAAAATTGCATTTTAAGCTTAATCTACATAAAATTCAAGTTTAGTAAAAACACTGAGGCTATCCTTGTAATGAACTATTTCATTCTATTTTGATTCTCTAACTCTTGGCCAGTAAAAGCAATTTTAGTTTCCGAATAACTATAAGCCGAAAAAACAAACAAACAATATAGTTGTAATATTGGTGTCATTCAAGCTGAAGAAGCCCACTATAGCTTGATTAGAAACAAAATCAACGTATATAACTAGTTATTTTTTTGAACAAGAAGCCAATTGAAATAAACACTTGAAGAGTAAATAAAATTAACTTCAGTTTAAGGTAAGGAATGAAATTTCTAATCTAGAAGTATTAGCCAGACCAAAATTTTTACATGGCACTGGATTGAGACTAATCTGAGACTGTATGAAGTTTGATTAGAAACATAACATTCATAAAGACAAAGTTTTGCAATGGCAAGTTTCAGGAATTCCACACCTTTTATTTAGGACAGATAAAAAAACTTCCATAAACTTATATCCAGGATTTTAGTAGTATATTATAATAAAAATCCAATTATATGCTTATAAAAATAAATTAAAATCCAATTATACTAGGACAAAGTGGATTTATTTATTTAATTTTGAGAACTGTAGAAGGCAACTAACACCCATTGGATTTAAAGATTCCTAGTAAGTGCTGTACTAAACATTTAAAGGTATCCTTTGAAAAACGGTAAATTTACTTTTGTACTTTTTAATCAACCAAATATGACAAACACATTTCCTAAATATAATAAAAGAGAATGATTAACACTCTTCAAATACAATGAACTACTAACGTAAAAATATAAATAAACTTCAGCCATCAAAGATGGTTACTATTATACACAATTCAAAAGTGTTACTATTTATTTTTTCATTTTCCAGGATTGTTGGTTGTGGCTTTAAGACTTTAAATCCATACATTTAGCCCTCTGCTTCGGACGACATCCTCAGTGGCAAAATCATCTTTCTGCAAGTCCAAAAGCCACAACCAACAATCCTAAAAAATGGAATAATAAATAGTAACTGTTCAGGCCATGGAAGCTTTCTTTACACTTTGATTTAATATAACTATTAATAGTTTTAATGGTACTTGTATGAAATAAGGTTGGTTAAAATTAGGAAGTGAGTATTTTCATTCATCATCAAGAGTTCTTCTGAAGAGAAAGTAAACTAGTTTCCATCTCCTTAAATAGGTTATAAAGAGGAATTTAGCTATAGTCAGTGAAAAATGTAACAAGGACTCAATTTGAAAAAGAAAGCACATGAACAGCATTCGGGTACCACCTATGATTACCCTACACATGAATGCCTCCATACCTCACCAAAGATTACAGTTCTAGCATCTATATTACTGGAAATTCCACACTGAGAATATCTTGCTCAGCACTGAATTTCTTTTTATCTAAAATACCAACCACCTGGCCTAAAAAGTTTAAACAATAAAAACCTTTGAAATAAAAAAGAATAACTTTCAATCTAACGGTAAGCAATACAAAAAAAAAAAAAAAAAAAATAAGGCTACTAATTATAGTAAAATTATGTGTTTGTATTCAGTTATTTAAGAGTATTTGTCACAGACCAAAAGCAAACAAATAATCCTTTAGTAAATAAAAGTAGATGCAGAATTTCTGCTAAAAATTCACTTTTAAAAAATTTCAATATTGCAAAACTGGATTCATTCTGTAATAAGTAGACTTCATTAATGGACCCATCAATCAAGGAAGTATTATGATTAAAACAGACCGTTGAATAGCCCATTTTTAATATCTATAAAGGAAGGATTAACAGATGAACTCAAATATTTGTGATGCAATATACGATTCCAAATGTAAGAGGTTAAAAATTGCATGTTTCACACATTTAAGTTTGTAGAATATCTTCTTCGAGAAATCAACTTTTAGAAAACTATATAGTGAAGGAAAGTTTTTTATACTTGAAATGTATTATACCTGTTCTTATATTCGTATGACACACAGATGTATCATACATCCGTTAGACCCATAAGACTAAAAGTAATTTGGAGACTTAATGGAATGGTGCATTTAACGGTCAATATTTTTCAACTATATTCTTCCATCATTTACATTTTAAATAAGTTTACAAAATTGTAACCATATTCGTCCAATTTTTTCATACACTTCAATATCTAACGGAGATCTTCATAGCAGACTACAGAAGGTTTATGGAAATGGAATATGGCAGTTGCTGGTCCATAGGACAAGTTAATTTTCTTAATTTCTACCATTAAACCTAAGCGTACTTGCAAGGAGCCATTAGCTAAAATGCAATACATGCTAATACATCACCACAACTTTTACCCTTTTGCAGTCTAACAGTAATGTAGACAGGACAGGGTCTAAAAATTGAAACAGTGTGAAGAGTAAAATAAAGTTTTTAAGGACCTTCTCTTCTTCTTGAATGCCATTTATAACTGCCAAGTCGTTTTCAACAAATTTCCAAGAAAATTTCAGTCTATCAAAAAGGAATAACATTAATAAGCTGACATAGCAGTAACAGAAAAAGCTTTTAAAATTGCTAAGAGAGCATAAGTGTCCCAATATATTTGTAGGGGTTTTTTTTAGCCAGAAAGGGCAAGGTAGTTTTTAATCTTAAATAATTCAAAGCTAGAGAGCACCAATAAAAAATTAAATTTTAGGAATTGTGAGATATTTTTGAGTGATATAGGATTTGATCATGAGTTTTAATAGTTTCTTTTTCAACTCCTCATTGGCAAAACCACATTTGCAATGGTACAGAATGGTGTTTTTCTCAACTGAAAGCAATGGAATTGTGCATTCAGGAAAAAAAACTACAACATACTTCTGAAAAATAATGATGTTAATGAGTAATTTTAAGTACTTCAAGGGCCCATTTGTAAGCAATAAGGCAAAAACTATGGACTTTTAAGGAATATGCAAACACTGATATAAATTATCAATATTAAATAAATTTCCCTTAATTGAACAAAAATACAGAACCATCTCAAGATAAAAAAAATTCGATATGTAATTAAAATATTTCTTCAAAAGTAATTAGGTTCTAAGGTTGTGTAACTTTAAAAGGAGGAAGACCAATTACTGAACACTCATTTTTAATACCACAAGCAAACCCATCATATTATCAAGCCACAATCCCCTGTAAGCTAGCATTTAATTTACAGTATTGCACAAGTGAAGTTTAAGTAACAGATTTAAATTAATAGAATATGCCGCAGGAAAAGTTTAAGGCAATAAATTCTATTAAAGATAAAATGTAATAAAAACTTTTTAAGTACCATTGATTATTGGGAAAAAAAAAAGAGTGAAATAGCTAAAAGAAATTATTAAAAAGTTATGAAACATAGCAAGTGAGTGATTTAACTTATTTGATTTATCTGTTTGCAAACTTAAGAGTGATACCTATCACCATTTTTTATAGTTATGGAGAACCTTTTAAACTCAACAACCTTGGCAATTTCTTAACTGCAGAAAGAAAGCTACTATAGAGGAAGGTGTTCTTCAAAAATTAAAGTTTGAATTTACACGCTGTTGACGTTAACAGCACCTGCACTAAAACAAAAGTATGAGTGAAAAAAATTATTTGCAAAAGCGAGTGCAGAGAATGGTTCTGAAGACAATCAGATCTCCGGATGAGTCAGTGCAGAATGTTCATATAGACTGTTGTCTTCATCCATTGATCCTGCAGAATAAATACAATAACAATCAGCGTATTTCTTAACATCCAACACTATTGGCCTTACTAGACATTTTTGAAACTTCATAAGAGAACAAAACCTAGTTTTCTTTTAAAAAAATAAATAAAAGGAAGATTTTTTTTTACATACCAGCAATTGTCTCTTCAGGCTGAAATATTATTCTTCACACTAGCTGCTAGAAGTTTTTGTTTGCTTTGACTGACTGGCGTTTAACTCACATTATTAACTTTAAAGTTTTTAATGATCTGGTTTAAGAGGGAGGAAAAATGGTTCTTTTTCTTCTCTTGTTTTAAGTTTTAACCACACATTTACAATACAACCAACTCACAAAAGTATTGAGAAAATAAAATAGCACACAAGGATAGCCTTTTTGTTAACATTGATGTATACACTAAATGTGATAATTTCACAGGCACATAAAATATATCTTACCTTATGAGGATGCTTCACATGAACACAGAAACCAAGTTCTTTCAAAACCCTTCTTTCAGCTTTAATAACTTGATTTTTCAAGTTAATATAATAACCATCAAGTAAAAGTGGCTGGATTGTTCTAAAAATATAGAGAAAATTAGTAAACATTCAATTAACCAGAACTGAATGATGGGAAAACACTGAAATTGATCCCAAATGAATTAAGGCGGATAACGATATATAATAAGACAATATAGGCAGTTATATTGATGTAAAATATCTAGATAATTATTTATACTGGTAAATGACCAGGTATTTACTTTCTACAAGCATTTTAATATTTCAGAACTTTTGATAAGACTTGGATAAACAATATACATATTATTAGAAAACAGTTGAATTAAGGCTATTTTTATAAAAAAAGCAAAAAAGGCTTATTGATAAGATGTTTTAACAAGCCTATCTATGTGAATAAAATATATATGCAATCTAATATCTATATTTTCTAGTATCCTGGAAAGGAGAAAGTAACAAGAACAAATCAACCTACTGGAAACTCGTAGAAAATGTAAAGATGGAAAATCAACTTACTTTCCAGCCCTGACTTGCTTAATATGATGAAAGACATTAATAACATCTCTTATCCTGCGGGGAGCTTCTTCAATTTTAGAGGCCAAAGTTATGCATGCCATGGAAACAATCTAAAAACAAAATTAATTACATTACTTAAATAATATAATACTATTCAATTATATACTTAGTTATATATTATAACTTTTTCAGGTACTTACGTATTATCCCGCCGACCGTTCAGCGGCCGTCTAATTCAGCGGCGCAGTAATAGTTAAGTCAATGGGATTTGATAAGGTTTTCGGATTAAGCGTCACGGTCGACGGGATAATACGTAAGTACCCTTTTTCAGCATTAATGAATAATTTTAACAATGAACATATTTTAATTTACGTGGTTATATTTAGGAGGATTTTAAGAACCACATTAAAATAAACAAATTATAACTGAAAGCAAATAAAAAAATTAGGAAATTAGTTAATACCTACTAGA
Source organism: Tetragnatha montana (assembly GCA_963680715.1). Taxonomy (NCBI): domain Eukaryota; kingdom Metazoa; phylum Arthropoda; class Arachnida; order Araneae; family Tetragnathidae; genus Tetragnatha; species Tetragnatha montana. Next base: position 37,469,284 of record OY796685.1, read on the forward strand.
ATAATTTAATAATTACTTAAATAATAATGAAATTACAAAAATCTTTTGACCAATATCATTTTTGCTAAATAAAAAGTTTGTATTTTTGAAAATATATTTAGAATCTAAAATCATATCAGATATCTAAAACAGGTTATAATCTAACAAGATTAAAAAAAAAAAAAAAAAAAACTGTATTATTTTCTTATTAAATTGCTTTTAAGCAACTTTTCAAAAAAAATTTATAACTCAGAAAAACTTCATAAGTTGAAAATACTGACTAAAATCGAGAAAAACGCGATTCTTCACAAGATTAGACTTATTATTAGAGTGATCCGATCACAGTAAGTTGTTTTATCTGCATCGCGATTACAACGTTAGAAGAAGACAACTTCAACACGCGCCCGTAGGAAGTAGTCGTGGGAAAAACGGAACTTTCGCGAAAAATCGCTATTTTTTGACTTCCAGAACGACGGACTTGTTGGCTTCTGACCTGACTACGGCTAAGTTGTTTTTTCAACATCGCAATAACTACACGAGAACAAGCCGACTTCAACATGGTGTCAACACTCTGCGAGCAAAAAGAAACTTTCGCGCGAAGTCGCGATTTTCCGTCTTTTTTCCACAATACATCGTGATTTTGCGCGGAATGGCGCAAAATCGTTCAAAATTAGGTAGTTGTATCAGATTGGCACAGGTTCCCCTTTTTGGCGCTCTCTGGCGCAGAATTCCCATCCCTGCACTGTATACATTGATCAATAATTATAATGCATGGACTCAAAACAATTAAAATATTTATGATATTAGCAATATGATTTCAAACTTTTCAATTTACTTATCAACTTTATTAAGAGCAATATTTTCAAAGGAGATGCCCCAGAGGCTATATTTTAAAACAATACTATATGTTGTGTTTTAATTATTTACCTGAAATTATATAATGTTAAAAATAATTATAGTATGAAGAAGGATTAAGTATTTTCAAGAACGTCAGTGTTTAGTTAACACAATGATAGGAAAGATTTTGTATAGTACCTCCATGCCTTGACGTACAAAAGACTTGGAATAGTAAAACCTCTGGAATAGTACTTGTCCAGTAGCCATTGCAACCTATAAACATAATCATCACATTAAATATACATATCAAAATTAAAACTTGAAGTAAACACATGAGTTGCATGCAATAGATAATGTCAAATAGTGTAGATACGCAGAATTAGAACCTGACCAACTGGCCCCATTGTTTAATGTTAAATACGGGGCGAACCGAGCAGTCGCGCGAAGAAGAAAGTGAAATTCTCTATGGGTTGGCGGGAAAAAAGATAGAATTCGATAACTAGCTTTGTAAGATTTAAATAATTAATTAACTTAACACTTAAATTTCAGAATATACAACTAATAGCCGATTTGGTAAAAAATCTTACAAAGCTAGTTTCCAACTTAATTTAACATGCCTTATTTCACCTGAATTTTCCTTAGAATTAAGTTTTCACTTCCAACGTGTCAAATCAAAGGAAATTAATTAATGTTAAGTGTTTGAAGAATAAAAATATAATATAAAATCATAATTCTAAATAATAATAGGTTGACTCAATATTCAAACTTAAATTTAAGTAATAAATGAATTCTCTAGTAAGATTTTGTACCGAATCGGCTAATAGTGGTATTTTCTGAAATTTAAGTGAATTTTTTTGCACTGTACAAATTGTATGAACACCCTCAAGGGAGTTTCCCAATGAGTGAATCGCTTTTATTGTTAAATTACCTAGAATGTTAAGGGACTTGGCCAAAATTTCGAAAATTTTTATTTTTTTCTACATGATAAAATTTTATTTTCAACTTGAAATTTTGCAGAAATGTTTATTTTGGAAGTTCGAAAACTTTAAATTTACTTAATAAAAAAAAGTTTCAGAATTTTTTTTTATTTAATTTTTTCCCCATTTATTTTATTTTGAAAAAAAAAATTAAGAAAGGCAGTTATGTTGCACATCAAATCAAAGATAATAAAATTACAAAATTACAAACAAAATGACACTAATTTCAGGTAATTAAGTTGTATAAATAGTTCAAGAGATCTAGAGTTATTAGCTGTTTTAAAATGCAGGAAAAACAACTTTACAAGAGTTAAATTTACTTTAAAAAATTTTTACTACTGAAAGAAGGGTGATAGAAGAATGGAATCTGGAACATTAGAACTATAACTATATATTAGATTTTCATAAAAAAAAATCAAGAAGAATATGGGAGGGTTTAATCTTTTTTAGATCTTTAGTAAAAAAAAAATAGTATTTTTTTCAAACTTTAAGGCTTTTGTGGCACGGGTTAAAATTTTTTGATTGAGTTAAAATTTTGTAAAAATAATTTATTTGTATGATAAAACAATTTGGGGGGGGGGGGGGGCGTCACTAAGATTTACAAACTTTAAAAATAAGGACCACCCTAATATACATATATTTTGATCAGTTTGTTTGAAATATTTTCAGCAATGTTTCTAATATTTATCGTTCATAACTACTCCCTTATATCTTTTGAGACAGTAAACAAAATCAAACCAAAAAAGCAAATTTTAGGACTTTCCAACAGGCATAAACCCTGATTATTAACTTTTTCGCTTAGTAAATCATAAACATGCAGCTTTAAAACATCACTTATTCAATAAATTTGTATTTATAATAAGTTTTAATTAAACAGCTTTTACTTAAAATTTACCCTTACGATTTTAACCCCCTCCACCCTGCTCTAACTTATCCTCTTAGTTTGAAAACATGAGGTTGTAATTTTCATGCTTAGTTCATTTTTAATAACTTTTTCTTATAACCAAAGAGTTCTGAAATACTTAACAAATGTTAAATCATTGATTTTAATGTCCAAATGGTGACAAATTAGATAAAATTTGCCAAGCCAAGTTTTCAAAGATTAGTTAGGGGACGTCCATAAATTACATAGGTGTTTTTTACAAATTTTGGACCCCTCCCTCCCCCTTGGTGAGAATTTGCTGGATCCCCCCTCCCCCCACATGAGATTTTCTCAACCACTAGTTTTATTTTATCGGCATAAAAATTACCATCCAGATTGCATAAATTTTGGTACAAGAACACGTTGAAATCAAAAACATGATTTAAAATCAAAACAGCAATTATCACGACTGACTGGCTAATGATTTGCAGTTTTGACTAATCTGAGCATTTATTCTTAACTTGGGCTAAAAAATATTTATAAAGAAAAAACGTATATTTTCTAAACTATAAGTTGATGTGAGATTTTAATTGACTCCCCCTTTTGACCTCACGTAATTTATGGATGTCCCCTTATGTTATACCAAAATCTTGATACGTACGAACATACGTCGACATGATTACGCAACAGTTGACAATACTGCTATTGACTTCACATTGCACACTATTACTATAATCAACAATGACGTTTAGAATGCAGTAATAGGTCTAGAAAGGATTTTAACTTGCCAATTCGTTACTATTTCGCTACACATTTCAACTACTTGATCAACACTAAAATCCTATGCGAATGCTTTAGTTAGGCTTAACAATTTAGGACAATTGAAGAAGTATGTCATGATCAAAATAACCAATGAAACAACAATTAAATTAGAAAACATTTCATACCATTCACAAAATAATATTCTTACCTGAGGTAAACCCAGCAATATTCCAGAAGTTTGGATCAATTCACATCCTAATATTCTTAATTCAACTTCAGCCTCTGAATCCAATCCGTCCAACTTTGATGGTGAAGGAGACAGTTTTTGCTCAGGCAAAATACAGTTTTCTAACGATAAACTAACTTTAGAAAAAGCTACTTTAATCTTTTCAGAATCATTTACAGGTGTGGTTACACTTGCAACAGCCATTTTTAAAAAAATTCAAGATCAACGAATAACGAATTTCTCGGTCAACCTTTCATCCAAGGACCAAGAGGAAAATGAAGGCTTTAAAGGAGAAGTTGTAGTATTTTTTCTCAAAATTTTCCTTTACGCCCAAGGCTATAAAATAGCGTGATTATTAAATGCTATTTTTCTGCTAAAAATTTATTTTCCAAAACAGTTGTAAATAAAGTTTTTAAATTTTTCATACGGATCTATATATTCTTCTATATTTAAAAGGATGTCATGTTTTTTCCATGCAAATTAGAAAACTTTAAAAACAAAGTACCACTAAACCCTAAACCGCACTAAACAGTAAACAGTTCTATTTGTTGATTGTTGGGGTTCTATAAACAGAGGAAAATTTAAAACAGATGTGAAGATATGTTTTAAATAAAAAATAAATACTTCCAATAAATTATTTTGTATATGGAAAATATTTTTAATCGGATTTTGAAAAACTCTACAAAATGCAGTTGAACTTGAATAATTTTCTGGAAGAAGTATATTTATGGAAAAATGTATGGTGATTCCATTTTATTCTAAATTCATAAAGTCTAAAATTCTAAGGCTTCACAAAAAAATTCGAATTTGAAGAATTCTATTTTTTTTTTTTAGAATTCTTTCATAAAAAAACAAGGCTACTAAATATTGAGAGTTCAAAGTAATTCCAATTCTTGGTTTTTTAATAAAATTTAATTTATTAAAATTTCATACTCTGTACCACTAACATTAAGAGTATCCTATTCACAAAAATTGAGAAGTCATTATCAATTGACACATATCAAATTGAAAGATACATTCCTAAATATTGAAAGATACTCTTAAGGTTTTCAAATTTGTTATGATTCAGAGAGATGGCTCTAGGGCATAGACTGTCAGAAGAGGGCTAAACATGCTCATGATAAAATGATTAAAAAAAATCTGATAATTAAGGATTAGCTGAATGTAAATCTTGCCTATTGAACTTTATTGGTGACATTTTACAAATTACTCCTAAATTTATAAAAATTCTTGCTTATTATCCTGTCTTGTCAAACATGACACTTTTGAACCAGCAACACTTTTAGTTGAGATATTTGGATGATTTATTTTGTTTTTAAATTTGATTATTTTGTCAATTTATCAGGAAACTTGGCTTGAGTAATCCTAAAGTATACCAAATTTCTTAAGATACCAGATGTCTGAAGCTGTAAAATGCTTTTAATTGAGGTTTCATGGCTCTGAAGTATGAATTTTGGAACTTTGACATTATTGTGAAGATGTTTCTGAAATCGTGTTTCCCCTCCAAATGTCAAATCTGGATCTGCCTTGTAAAGATATAAATACTGTTGAACAGGACTTTATGAGAAACCCTTTACATCTAATTTTTTTTATCTAAATTGGAGTGACATGTTTTGAAGATTTTTAATGTTTCATATGGGATTGCATATTTTTGCATGGGTTTGAGAGTTTGATGTATATGAAAACGTAGAAGTGTTTGTTTTAATTAACCCTTTGTTTTAATTGGTGCTAAAATAAATTGCCAAATTTATTTCTTTATTTGAATGAACTTGTCATATATTACTGGCAGGAAAAGGGGTTCAATTCTGATAGAGTTCCCGCTAAATATCGCCCGGTTCTTTTGGACACATTATATTCAAATATCAAAAAAAGTTCTGACTTTTATTAATAAACTGAATAGTTACTGATCTAATTAAACATTTTAATTCAGGAGTTTGAAATTAGAATATTTCTACTTTTTTTACTACTATAGAACCGGGCAATATTTAGCGGGAACTCTAACGGAGTTGTACCGAAAAAGGGATTAGACTCAGTATTCTAATTTTCTAAGTATTACTATTATTTTATTTACCTATATGAAGTCTTAGGTAAATAAAAAATTCATCCTAGAAATTAGTTTTTACAGTTATCTTATTGTTAGTACAGAGTTCATTCTTTAGGGTTCATTAATCATGTGTAATTTTAAAGGAGTCAAACTTTTAATCTCTGATCAAAACTTTTAGTACTTTTCCATTATCTGTCCCACGAAAAATTGCCAAGCATTTTAACCAAACTTTCAATTCTTATATTGATTTTTTATTAACTCTTAGCTACTAAGAAGAAAAGATAAAGAGATTGAAACTTTACATCAAAATATTACAAAATCACTTAAAGAAATTCAAGTGCTAGAAGAAACGCGTAGTGGTTTATTACAGGGTAAGATTTTAATATTTGGGAACTACTGTGAAAGCTATGTCACAACAATCTAGCATTTTGATTTTAGAGTTATTAGTTTAGTAGATTAATAAATTAAATTTTCAGAAGTTGGTGAATTGAACTCTAATCTGTCAACTCTTCACGCTTCTGTTTCAAGATTAGAAAATCATGAAGGTACTCTGTTTTGAAAAAAATACAGCTTGGATTTACGTCTTAAGTTTACTATACTATTTATTAAAATCATAAGGCAGGTAGACAGGCAGGCTATTTTTAAAAGTACTACTTTGCAAAGCTAGGCAGGGTGACTCATGATCAAATCCCTATTACTTCAACATTATTCACCGATCTGCAATGTGTGCTAACAATGTCAGCAGATACTAATACTGTGCTGTGCATAATTTTTGCATGAAATACTCAGCTTCATTTTGTGGAGCTGTGCCATCCCTAGAGTTGTTTTAATCTAAGTAATAGGCATCCCTATCAATATTTTGAATTAAATTGGTATAAGGTCAGGGAATGGAATCTTATAGTATCAGGGAGGATTGGGTATGGGTATGTATCAAAAATACATACTATTTTCTTTTATTAAATTAAAATTAGTTTATTTGGATACATTTATGGAGATCATGGCAAATGTGTTTATTACCCACATTTTTGTTATATTATTTCCATAAATCATTTCAATATATCCACTCTAAGAAAGTCACCTGTAGCATCCTTAAAAGTGAAAATTTGCTTCATTTTAGAAGAGAAGAAAGTACTTATATCAGAAAATAAAAGATTGGAAGACTGCATTCATCATCAAAAAAAGGTATGCAAAACTTGAAATCATGGAACTATTTAAATATACAGTTTTAAACTCTTACAGTCATTGAGATTCAAAGAACAAATTCAATATCAGGTAAAAAAAAAATTTCAATAACCAAATCTAGAGCTATAGAGCAGGGATTTTAAATTGGCTGCCTGCAGTCACCGATTAATAACCAATCCAAAATTATTTGCGGTCCACGAAACCTTTGAAGAAAATAACTTGCTGCATTTAAGTAGATCCTCTTGTTTAAAGGAATTATCAAGTTTTTATGTTTGTGATAAGAGTTTTTAATATGATATAAGATGGAAATCATGTGCTTCTGCTTTGACCGCTAGAGCTATTTTGGGCAAAAATGTGAAGCAAAATTTATGGTTTTGCTGCTTTACAATTATGCAAGATGCCAGAGTGCAGGAAAGTGTAATACGATATTCTTAAGTATAAGAAAATATAATCCCTGCATTCCTGAACAAATTTTTTTTCAACAAACACTAAACTAATGGTAGAAGAGCTCCTAAGTGTAGATTTCTTAAAAGAATAAGATTTCCTTACCTTACCAACTTGATGAAAGTTGGGACAGTTATTATAAAGGTTATTGCTGGACTGGATGGGAGATAAAGTTTTCACAAAACATACCATGTAAATGACCTCTATTCTTCTAGTGTCAAAAATACCATATTAAACCCCTCCCCAGCCCCCCGCAAAAAAAAACCTTTATGCCCTTATTATGCAGTAGCCTTCCACTGTGTGTTGAGATTGGATGGGGATGCTGCCCCTTCAAAATATGGGGGTTTTGAACAAAAAAAAAAAAAAATGATAAAAACCTAAAGTCCTCTCAAATATATTTTTCCAACTACAAGTCATTTAATATTCTAAGTTCTTATGTGTAAAAAAAATTGTTAAATTTCTAATGTAATATTTTTAGGTACATAAAGAAGAAATTATTGAAATGAAGAATAGAATTAAAAAACTTAAATTGGAGTGTAAAAAAGAAACAGAAGAACAATTATTACATTTTGAATCTAAAGGTAATTATTTAAAGTGTGGGAATTTTAACTGCCTTAACAAACAAGTAAAAAATTAACTTGTAATATACTATTTTACCTTATATAAAAAACGTCCACAAAAATAGTTTTACTGTTAAAAATTATGTAATATAGTAATAGAAAAATTAGAAGATATTAGTTTCAAAATTAGTTAATAATTATTTCTCTTCCTTACACATGAGTTAGTTTCAGCAAAGCATGAAAGTTATAAGAATATAATCAAAGAAAAAGATAAACACATTGTGCAGCTAGAAGCTGAGGTATCAAAAATAAAATCTGAAAAAGAACAATGTGTGTTGAAACTTAAAGTTGAAGTAAGAAATGTTTTGGTATTTTTAGTGGAACTAAGGTTTGTTAAGGGCAGGAATATAGCTGCAAAGTTTTACCCATTTTTCTAGGCTGAAAACGTTTTTAAAGCAGAATTGTTACTTGTTCCTTCTCTATTATGTACTACTAAAGATAAAGATACTATTTTGCTATTCATACCATATAAACTCACAAAGTACTCTACCAAAAGTATTTCTAAATTTGTGTAGCCTTGTGTATTGAAATTAATTGGTTTACTATTCTTTGGTGTTTGATATACATTGGAAATTTTATGATATGAATAATGGAAAGGTGCCCATTATAAAAAATGAATGTGTGCAATGACCACTTTACCAGGACATGCTGACTCCACAAGACCCTCTGTCACCAATGATTCTAGTTTAGTATTAGCATCAAAATAGTGCTATGTTTTAAAAATACACTATCTAAAGAACAATTGTCACAACTCTTTAAATAAATTATTTATATAAGGCTTTTGTAGCTATGTTATTATTTTGTTTTTAAATGCTTCTTAAAAATTTTTAAAACATCAGTTTAGTTAATTCTAATAAGAAAGTTAAATTTTAATTATGTGAAACTATATTTATAAAAAAAATATGCAGCTATTATTTTTGTTTGACTTTAAACTTCTTTACTTTTTAACTATTTTTTTTAAGTATGAAGAAATGATGAATAAAATGAAAAATAAGCTATTGAAGACAAAAGTTTCCAATTCCTTACATCATGATGGTTTCTTCAAAGATGATATATTCAGACAGGTGTAGTTGATTTTAGTTTAATAATGGAATATTTAAATTCACAATAGACAGCTGAAATGTTTTTGAGAAATAGTATCTTTTAACTTATTGTCAAAAAATTATAATATTGAGTTACATTTATTTATATTGGACAGTTTAATCATAGTATAACATATAAGCGGGTTCATTGGATAATATATATGGTTATGAAGCTCTGGAAGAACAATTATTTTAAAGTTACATAACTGTAGACCTTTCCCTAGAAAACTATAAGGTATACTATGTATGTGATAAAATCATAAAATGTAATTAAAATTTAATAAACATCATTTGAAAATAACAATAAAAACCCTCCATTTTTGTTTAACAAGACTAAAAATTGCTAAAATATTTTTAATCACAGATTTTAAGAAACATCTATGAATGTGAACTAGACTTAATTACCTTTTTTTTTTCAATTATTAGTAAAAAAATTTCATGTTTACCAAGTAATTTTTGTTATGAATGATTAATCCATAAGGGGGTACCACTTTAAAACAGTTTGTTCCCTTGAAAAGTAACTTTTTATAGAAAATATTAAAATTCATTGTGAACCAAATAATTCTCTCTATAACAAATCCCCATATTTTGCAGAAATATTTAAAACTAGAGAAAGAGGCTAGGAATGAGAATGAGTTACTTAGAACTCAGATTCAAGACTTACAACTTGAAATAGACACTTTGAAAAAGCAGAACCACACAGCTCCTCCCAGTTTGGTTCAGGATGCTCCAAAAAGTGATTATCTTCAGTCTATAGAGCAAGATTCTCTTCCAAGAAAGCGCATGAGACTTGGGCAAAATGATAAGTATCCAGATTTTAGTAATATCAAGTCTGATACAACCAATCTTGTAAAACCAGTTAAAAAGAAATTGTTCAATTTGGATTTTAACTACTTTTGATGTGTGATATTGGCATACCAAAAAAAAAAGCATAATAAAATCTAGGTTTTTTTTTATTTAAAGTTTCAAAATATACAATATAGTATTACTTTTCCTAACTCAAGAGAGATGCATAGAAAGGACAGGCATTTTCGTTTTTTTTTTAGTAACATTAAATGTTCTAATGTTATTATTGAAATGTTGAATTGGAGTATCTAGTAGAAGTAGAATTGGAATTATGTACAATGATGTTAAGTGATAAAATGTACAGCAATGATAAGAGAATAAAAATGCTAATCAAAAGTTTCTAGACAATGTGTACTTTGGAAGATAATAATTTTTAAAGAAATATTTTGTGGTGGGACAGAACATGTAGAAAAAGTATGTTATAACACTGTTCATGCAATGCGAGTTGTATGTCTATTCTTACGGAGTATTGTGTAGCCTATCAGGGATGAGAGCATGCGACACACCCTCATACCACACCTAATGTCAGACTGCCACCGGAGGGGTTTCTTTTTTCTCATACTCATCAATATACCATTGCTGATTAATGTGTATAAACTTGACTAGTAACTTATACAGAGTGTCGTGGGACTTTGCCTCGACATATATGGAAACAAAAAAGGCCACAAAGAACAGCACCCCACATGTTAGGTTCCCGATTTCGGAATGAGTCAGTTCCTGGTTGAGCTCAACCTTGGTCCCTTTGTCCTGCTTGAAGAACATGATGGTCAGGGATGCGCAGGTGATCATCAGCAGCACAGAGAAGATGAACAACAGGTGGAGGGCCTTGTCTTTCCTAGAGCACGGAGGGAACTGCCAATGGCGGATCTGAAAGGGAATGATGGGCCTTATTATTCAACCAAAGCACAAAGTGTCATCAGAATCAGATACTTATTTTCTCTGACCATGTAAATCTGTTGGTTAACCCAGTTCCTATCACCCACTACAGTATACAGTAAGCTGATCTGTAGTAATTATTTATTCTGCCAAGCTTGGCAAAAATCAAACATTAAATTTTGAAAAATGATCATTTTATGCCATAACTGTGCTTTAAGAAATTTCTTAAACAAAATTAGCACTTCTCTATTTTTTAAAATTTAATTATGTTTATCTGGAGGGTGGTGGGATTTCACAACTTACAGAGATACAAAAGAGGACAGTAGGTATAAAATGTTCAGTTGACTACCTCTGATGTAAATAGTTAATAAATAATGTTAGGTGTTGTTGTGTGAAAGTGTCAAGCATACAGAATGAATTATCAGAGTAAAAAAATGTTAGTGAAAGAATTTAAGTAATTTAGAAAAATGAGGTGGTTAAATTAAATTCATTTTTTAAGTTGTCAACTTAGCAAGATGAGAAAACAGTAAAATAAATAGATCTATAGGCAAAAAACAATGTATAAGAACTTTATGGAACAATATGAAAATTATTCTGATTAATCAATAGTTTAAGAAAAAAAATTATGAACAAAGTGTAAAAACATTTGAAAGCAACTTGAAATTCCATATTTTATTATAGTGCTAATAAAAAAAACTGAAGAAAACTATGTAGTAGATGTAAAATAGTTAATGTTGTTTTTAGTATTGCTACACTTTTGCAACAAGTAGAATCTTCTTAGTTCATAAAATTTATTGTGCACTCACCTTAAATTTTTTATGCCAGTGATATTGATATTGACAGAGCTCACAGCTAGCTGGTCTCCTCCCCCTTTTATGACAAACTTCTAGCCACCTCTGCAATAATGGAAGAGACAATTCAAACAAAAGAATATAATTTGACAATGAGATTACATATTTTAAAGAGCACTCGTTAAAGGTGTCATTTTAAACAAAATTTGTCTTCTTTGGTATTCATTATAACCGGGGCTGGGATTTCTATGTAATTACCTATCTTTCCAGAAATCTGATATTGCAGAGTTTTCTAAAGTACTACATATTTCAAGGGATTTTGGATAGATTTAGACCAATTTTATTTTACATAATTTACATGTTTTTACATATTTAAGCTATAAAATACATATTTTTTCTCTATATTCATCCATTTTTTTCATTAATAGTCACTGTTTTTTCCCATATATAAAATTCCAGTTGAAATTTAGTGAACCCAATGCTAAGTTGAACGATCGAACATGGTATAATTAAGGATTATCAATTGGAAAGTTTCAGTTTTGTGTTTCCCATTTTGGTTGTAAGGAACTTTTTACATTTACGGTTAAAAGAAAGTTAAAATCCAAAAGTATCATTCAAATAACTTCCTATACTGACTTTAAATACAGAGCTTTTATTATTTTTTCAGAATTCACTGAAAAAAAATTAAATATCATTATATCTCTCTATTTTTAAATACATATTTCACACTTTTCATTACATATTTACCTAAAATAAATACATATTATCTGTACACATTTTCAGTTTTTAATTACATGTAAATCACAGCCCTAATTATAACCTTTTAGATAGCATAGCATAGAGCTGTGACATATACACTGAACAGCCACTTTATTATAACCAGATGACAGTTTCATGAAAATGAACAATTCTATAACATTGTTGCTTCTAGAGGGGTGGTGTGGTATAAAATAAGAAAGCTGAGTACTTGAGACAGCAGGATAGGCAAGTTGCTCGAGATTTTTTTTGCAAAACAACTTGGATTTACTAACTTGGAAAGTGGGATAAGAGACAGAGCCCAGACACTATTTTTAAATTTGCTGAAACTGGGAAACATTTATGAGCAGATTTAGTGAGAGTGTCAGACCTAGGCTGTTAAGCAAAAAAAAAAAAAAAAATTGATTCTGAATGAACAAATTGAATTGAATGAAATAATGGTTATAACTTCCATAGGGTCCCACTGGTTTTGTAAGTTTGGGATATTATTGGAATATATTATTGGAATAAATATGTACCTTGGTAACAAAAGACATGGGGAGTTGAAAAGATTTTATAACAGCATTTCTCTAACTTATTGCTTTGCTCTCTTTTTGTAAAGTTGAATTTATTTGTCCCCTTTATTTTCTGTGTCAGGTATTAATACCAAATTATACCTTCATATAACTGCAAAGATTATTTGTTATATAAGGGGCAGAATTTTCAAAAAAAAAGCATAGTAACTATAGTATAATAAATAGCAAATTTTTGAGAAGTTTGGGTATCTCAGAAATTTTATTGAATTTTTACTCTTAAAAGTGTAGTGTAGTGTCCTCTATGGGTTACACCCAAAGAGGACCAATCCTTGTAAGTCACATAATTTGCAAAGAAAAAACAGTATTAAAAATGATACCTAAATTATTTTTTTTTGGGGGGGGGGTTGCATCCCTAACCCCCACCCTTGGACCCTTGGATAAGCCCCTGATGCCAACTACTTTCCCCCTACATTTGATTGAAATTAAGACATTTCTTTAACGGTGGGATGAGTTAAGTACAATATCAACAGTTCAGCCACAGAATAGTCTCATTTGGCTAATGGTATTCCAATGATCAGACAGGATGGAGATGGAAATGATCCATTGCAGATTTTTTCCCTGAAACTCCATTTTTTTTTGGCTGAGTTCTCAATATTGCATTTTTACAAATATCTGTTATGTTAAATATGATGTGGGAAAATTTTCGGCATCAGCCACTGCAAATATTCCACTGTCTTGTCTATAAACTTCAAAGCCATTACTTTATTTCAGATTAATCGAAATCCAAGAGAAATGAGGCAACATTCACAGAAACCACAGGTTTGACTTCCCCCCCCCAAGATTCTTAAAAACCCTTCCACAGTAAAAACTGCAATATTTTTGATAATCCCATACAATAGCATATACAGGACCATGTGCCCTTGTTCCCACCCTCTGGATCTGCTACTGTTCATGAGTATGCAATAGAAAAAATTTTAGAATTTACTTTTACAAATCTGAAATTAAAAAAAAGACAAACTGTGAAAATTAATTTATAAAATTGGATTTATGAATTGAATAACCTAAGGAAAGTGCCCCCTCTGAACTAAAAATATTGGGGAAAGAAAGGAAAAACCAAAGCAGCCAAGTGAAATAAAAGGGGAAAATGATGGAAAATACACTTTAAATGACAGAAAGAGTATAGATTGATAACATGGGGAAAGTGCTCCTTTGGATAAAAAAGGGCAGAAAGAAAGGGGTAAAAAGGTAAATTCTGATTGAACAAATAAATTTTTGGTAGTTAAAAATCTTTTTCCTTTTCTACCCTCTATTTTTTATGCCTTTCTCTCTTTTTCCCAAAATCTAAATGTTATATTCTTAATAGGTTACTCAAAACGAATTTTCTACTAGTTCCTTTTTTTTATCTATACATTGTAGTTTCTCAGCTATGTTAACAGTAATTGTGGTAAAATGTTATAAATAGGCTGCATCCAAAATTTTGTAATGATCTAAAATAATTGAAGAAATTTATGATTCTCTAGTATCACCTTTGTACATTTAGAGTACATCCTTCATGCCCCCTAGCAAGCTCCTCAGTTTGAGGAATGCTGCTGTGTATACGAATGTATATTTCTAAGGTGGCCTTAATTTTGGCCATAAAGAAGTTCCTGGTATCTATCAAAATATAATACTTATTATTTTTTCCTAAAACAATTAACAACTTAATTAAAACTAGTGCATTATTTGATAAATAAAGGCAAAACGATTATTCTTTGATGCAATAAAACTACTTAAGTTAAAGAATTTATACCTACCATCAAGCATCCGCAGTGAATATATTGCATTGTCCCAGAACAGCGGCAAGGGGAGATCAGTGGATCACTTTCTCTTGCTGTCATATGGCAAATTTTACAAATGGGTGATCCATTATCACCATAGCTGCTGGCAATACTAAGTTGAGCTGCAGACGGTGATATTGGAATGACTTTACCCAGAGACATCATAGGCAGCTCAAAAGGATCATCCATTGTCTTAGTGTTCACTTCAATGCCTGGGGGTGTTTCCATCACCTCCGGCACCATAGGTTCCTGAACATCCTCGGCCTCGCTGGATGACTCCAACTCAAACACAGCAAAGTTCACAGTCGGCGTTAAGCTGTAACTCCTGCTTCGAAACTCACCGTCAGGGTTGTTAGCCCCTATTTCCCAGTTGATGCTGCAAGGCCGTTGCAATCCCGATGGACCAGCTATCGGGTCGCCATTGCTCATGTACATGGGCTTGAAATACGGGTTGTGTTGTTGAAGTGTGGTTTCCAAGACGTTTGTACTTTGGCCCTGGACGTAGTTGTAGTTCACAGGGGATATGCCTTGCTTACACACCGAGGACAAGTGTCCGCTGAACGAGTCCGGCTCGCTGTCGGCACTCTTGCACTTTTGGTTGAGCATCCACTTTTTCTTGTGCACCATGGCTGCGTAACTGCCCCCGACTTTTTCGTCAAAGTTGTTGATTGTGCTTTCGTAGTAACTAGGGCACGCCACCGCCCCACCGCTGGCAGAAGCACCGTGATACTGTGGTGCAACCACCTGGTACTGCATAGGCAACACTGGTGGGGGTGGAGGCCGATAGTTGTGGTACAGAGGTTGGAAGTTATCACAGTTATTGGCAAATTTGTTCCTTCGGTCCATCTTAGAACAGTAGTATGGATCACAGGGGTTGAAATGGTTCGGCCTCTCTCCCGCCACATCTTTGGGCATCACATTAGGGTCCCACGAGTACAAACTGTCCTTCACAAGCATGGGTGACTGCTCAGTGTCGTCGTCCGACTCCAGGAACTGGTTCTCTTCTTGGACATTGGGCATCTCGCCCTTCGGAGACAGAAAGCCGTACGATTTATCACAGGGGTGTGCGCTTAAGTACTTCCTTGTAGGGGGGACTCCGAACAAGGGGGCTGCTGCTTCTGACGAGCTGGGGGAGGCAGCCGTGGTGTCAGTTGTGGGGGTCATGCTGCTGGGGGTGGTGCTCTGAGGGCAGTCCTGACTAGAGAGAGAGGCAGGGGTTGATCGGTCGGAGAGGCTACCGTCTTGCTGGGAGCTGGCTCCTGAAGAGGGTTTGCTCATTCCACCTGATTTGTGTTTGCACATAGTCTGAAAACAAAGCTTGTATTAATGGCACGTTTTCAATTAGTTTTACTTAATAGTAGTGTTCGGCAACTAGTGGTCAAAAAATAGTTAACTACCAACTACTAACTAGTCTGGGAAATTGTAGTTGTAACTAGTAGTTAACTATTTTTTCCCGGGACTAGTTGCAACTAGTAGTTAACTATTTCCCAAAGTAGTTAACTAGTCTATTTAATTTCATAACCTACTTTTTGGCAAAATTCTAATAGTACATCTTTCTTATCTGTATCACAAAAAACGTTTATACTTTGAGTAAAAATGGTCTTTATTTCTGGTTATGGTATTTGAGTACTCTACCTTTGATAAAAATCTTAAATATCTTTATAAATTTTAAAAAACATTTTTTACAAGTAGTTGAAAATTTGAAAGTAATTTTAACTAGTAGTTGATATAAAAAGTTGTTAAACTACTAGTTGCAACTAGTTCTCGTTAACTAGTGCCGAACACTACTTAATAGAGATGGAATATGTAGAACTGGGTTTTTTTTAAAAAAAATAGGGATACAACATTTAACCCTACTTCACCTTGTTGATGAGAAAAAATAATTATCTTATAATTCATACAATTATAACTCATAATAAAAATTAATGAATAGAATGAAGTTATAACTTACAGCCTTAACTATCCTTTAAAACTACTGGCAACAAACCAGGTTGAAGTGAATGTCACGTAACACAGCTATATTTCATATGTATCTGCACACTGTTTGTGACAACATTCATATCTGAGATAAACCTAAAAGATAAAAATCTTGTTAGACTGTCTTTTAAAAAAGCTTAAAACACAATGAAAAAAGAATAAAATATTTAACGTATTCGAAAGGTCTGAAGAAGTTTAATTTAGATCATTACCAGCAATCATATAATTTCAAGGCAAATTCAAGGTTTGAAAACTACTTGAAACAATCTGACCTTATCTTAATAATAACTATCTTAAGACTCCATTCTGATAAATTTCATGGTTGTTATTAACAGATGAATGCAAAGAAAGCACTTGTGATACTAAATATCAAATAAAAAGGATAATAAATACTTTGGGTCAACAAATTAATATTAATCTATGCAGCACAAGTGACATCTGGAAATATAATTTAAAATTTTATGCATCTACTAACTTATATAAATATACAAATTTAGAAATGAATTTAATCGAGCTTAATAATTGTTAATTTTTAGAATTTAATAAATTTAAGGGTAAAGGAAATTTATAGAAATAAAATTGATGGAACAAATAAGAAAATATTTTAGATGGAAAGTTAAGTTTTTTTTTTGTTTAAAAAATTCCTTATTGATTATTGAAATCTTACGCTAAAATTTAAAAAATTACTGCACATAAAATAAGAAGTTAAAAGAAATTTAACATCAGAAATAAAAATATGATAACTGACAGGATATTTTCAAAAAATTGCGTAAAAAAGCATTAAAAAGTAAATTAAAAAAACTGGTGTATTTAAAAAAAAAATAGATAAAAGATGTCAGAAAAACGTCGTACAAAATAAACTATCGCCACCTAAAGGCAAGCTCTACTCACTTTCAGAATAGTTGACAGTGCCGTCATCCGAAATTTAATTTGTGTAGAGCCGCAAAATTGTTTAGCCTGTTTAGCCCGTCTCCCCGACTCAGCTTTTTCGAAAACCGAAACACATTATTCCGACTGGCTCTTTCAGGTTCTGTTTTGTTTACAAACCTCCAAGGCCTGGCGGACCGCTGCCGAAAAAACGAAACCGCCTGACCTCGTACGATCGCGAAAAATTGTTCAATAAACACACGCAGTGCGTCAAACACGTTATCAACAAACTACTACGGCCAGTTGTACCGACTCAGTTTACAAATGGAATATTTGTAAAAAGAAAAGAGAAAAAAATGATTGAATTATTTCTAAATGGAGAAGCGGAGAAGATAGTTTCAGAAAGATGATCAGTTGTACTTTTTCCCTCTATAATACAAATTTGAAAAATAAATTTTACGGTCATAAATGGAGGATAAATAAATGTAAATATGGAATAATTTTATAGAACCCAGTCACACACAAAAAAAATTTTTATAAGCGAAATGATATTTCGAAAGTATATCATTCATGTAAATAGTAGTTTTCGCCAATAAAAATAAATACTGGGAAAATACGCACCTAACTTGCTTCTCGTCAGGGCGAGTGATGGGTTTGTTTTGTTTGTGAGAGAAGAGCTGGGGTGAAAAAAAAATGTGAATTTTCTTCTCAAACGAGAGATAATAAAAGAGGACTTCCCAATGGAGCGGCCGCAGCGAAATACCGCTTTGCGCTCCTCTGGCCGTAAGCACAGCTGGGAGAGCGAAATGGATTGAACACCCTGACAACAAGCAGGATTTGACGACTCGGCGCCGCTCGGCCAATGGCGGCCCGGGATTCGCCGAAGGGGAGTCGGCAGGCCAATCAGAAGCGAGCTTCCTTCCAAAGCTGCCTGCTAACCTTCTCCACTCGTACCAGCCAGCCTGGCAACAACATACACAACTTTCGGAGACCGAGTGGTCCGAAAATTTCACTTCACAGCCTCTTTTTGCGGTATTTTTCCCGCCGTAGTTTTTGTTAGTTTTAAAAGTTAGAACCCCTATTTTAAGCGACGGCGAACCGGTGAATGTTTGGAAGAGTTTTTTTTTCTCTCACGCGTTGCTCTGTCATTGTTCTTAAAGCGAACGTGCGGGTCTGAATTGAAAAAAATATTTGTTTGTTTTTATTCCGCGACCGAAGTGGAAAGTGGACCCGTGTGTGAAGTTCGCGGCAGGTATTTTCGGAGATGACTCAGCGGAGGTGCCCTCGGGAAAGTGTTATGATGATGGTTCAATATCCTGACCAGTCGCTCGTATTATCCGCAATAATTTTTGGTCTTTTAAGCACTGAGTAAAACACAAGGGTAGCAATTTCCTGTTAAGTATTTTATTTTCTACACACCAATGGGAAAATTAAGAAAACAATTCTCAACTTTTTCAATAAAAATTTTCTTTACACCGTCACAAAAAAATTCAGTATTTAAAATAACTTTAATCGTTAAATTATAATTATCAAACTTTTCATTGAGGCAACTATTACAGTAAACTGACTATCTAACGTGGAACCCAATGCGTTTACATTTAATGAAAAAACAAGTGCATAGTAATTTTTTCTTTTTTGAAACTAGTATTACTCAAATGATTCAAAATAAATACTTTTTGTATTAAATATTTATAATTTTAATCCTAGTTGAAGGCAAACCTCTGAAATCTCAATCCTTTACATTGTGACATTTTTTAAAAACAAATGTCACTTGAGACTTCTTTGTCACTTAATTGGGAAAAATTTAATCTGTGCATAAAAATAACTTTTTTAAAAAATATTTCCAACATAAAAAAAATATTAAAATAATGTCTTGTTGAGAAAGTTATTACGAAAACTCGCCATTCATTGGATATTTCTATAAAGAATCAAGTATCTACAATATGATAGAAGTTAAAGAAAAGTTAAATAATTCTATAAAACCTTATACGTAATCATAGATAATGCATGATGATTCCGACAAAGTTAATGTTAAAAAAGTAATTTTAATATTTCCATTACATTTTTGTAAGGCTTTTCTATTTTATACTGAGATTTTTAAAAAATCTTAATGTGATATACGAAATAAAGGCATAGAATAGTGAAGATCTGTGTACTTAAGATCATACAAATTACTTACCTTTGTGATTCATATTGAAAATACATAGAAAAGAAATTAATCAAAATAGAAGGTTTTTTTTTTTTTAGTTTACAAATGGCCCTTGATACAATTTGTCATTTACCTAGTATTGCGTAAAAATTTAACATTGCTCTAAAACTAATGGTAAAAAGATGCACTCTTTACTTTTAATATAAAATTATTTGTTTCAACTACCTTAAATGTAAAAATCTTAAAAATAATATGGTAAATTTTTCAACTATGTTGTGCAAAACCTAATTTTTGATTAAGAATCATAATTTAATTAATTAACACATTTGGGATTAGGCAATTCTAAAATTATGTATATTTTTTCTCTACCTCAAAAGTCACACCCTTCTTCATATAGAAACTTGTTGGTATAGAAAAAAAATTAACTTGTATTTTAAGAAAACAGCGCGGGCCTTTAAGTTTAAACAATTTCCTACAAAATGTCTTAATTTTGAAAAAAAAAAAAAAAAAAAAAAAAAAAAACATGAAGTAGGAACATTTTAATTACTCAATTAGTTCCTAACCTAAGAAACAAAATTATGATTAAAGTTAGAAAAGTATTTGACTTATTTTTGAAAAATAAAGTGTAAATTTAGACCTCTAAGATATTTCTCCTGTATGATTTGAAAAGCCATGCTAACATGAATACTGATTGATGTTGCTTCTCCCCCAGTTGAGTAATAAAATTTAAAAACAATTATCTACACAAAGCGGATGACCCTCGACATGGAGGCCCTAGCTTTCAATCCAGAAGAAATTCATCTTTTATATTTTGGGACATCCTTTCTTACTTTATCGTCATCAATCAAAATAATTAGTTTGTGGATAAAAAAACCGTCAATTAAGGGAAAATTAAGTTAATTTTATACATATTTCGTGTACCAAAGGAATTCTAAATAAAGGTTATTATAAATGATTCAGAAACCATGATCAAAAATTTAAATTAAAGTATCCTACTATGTATTAACATATTCAAAAATATATTAAAATATATAACGTAGTACAATAAAGTAGCAAAATATAAAAAGGATATATAGAAAGTAAAAGTCCATTTTACGTGTTCAGTTAGTTCACTTACTCAACATAAAGAAGATGCAGTCCTCTCCTGAGTATCAATGGAAAGCTTTCACTCTACAAATAAAGAGGGGAAACCACGTCCAGGTCTTCACACTAGCTTAATGAAGACCATTTCCAAATTTAGGATCAAGACCTACTCAAGCATTGAATGGAAACGATGGGATTAGCCTTCACTCAGATTATCGGTCTTTGATATAAGTAGCTGTTGAACGGGTTGTCAAAATAACAACCGGCACATGTCTCGAAGATAAAAACTCATCAGAAAAACAAGCGAAAACAGAAAGTCGTTTTTTTTATCAAGCTGAGCTAGCTAATTTTTAAATATCTACAAAAAAATGATAGCACTTCCAATGCTTTGTTTTCTTAACAGGTAATTGATAGATGAACTATCTTTACATCGAATTAGTACTAAAAATAGTATATTATAAGCTCTTGGGTCTGTTGACAATACTCCTACAATTTATGATGAATATACTCCTGATTTCATCCAGCTCCAGACTTTTATTTGGCATTGATTATTGTGATGCGCTGATGTTGGATAATTTTTCATAAATGTAGATCACTTAATTTTCATAAGAAACATTTTTGCACTGATTTTCTGCTATCATTGTTTCAGGACACGTCTTAGAATTTCTTACTTGCATAAGAAGTATCTTTTCACTGAATCCTTTTCATTCCATCAGCATCTCGATTTTCATTCAATAGCAATTGATCTTTAAAACTTTTTTTTTCTTTATAACAGGCTTTTATTTAATGGTCTGGTCTGTCCCAGCAAATCTTGAAATCGTTTTACACAAACCGTCTGGCAAGGCTACAGACCTCCGAAATTTTTCTTATTGACGCAGTCCGGATGACAATGCAATACAGTAGTATTTGAAAAGAATTTTTAGAGATACCTCAATTAATTTAACATTTGTTTTTGAAGACCACCAAAACACATTTGTCATTTCATTGCGCAAGGTATAGAGACGGATACAGTTGTTTCGGCTCTCTAGTTTCGACCGAAGGTGTAAAATGCGACTTTTCTTTATAAGAAAGGAGCAACGTTGAGGTTCTTAGCGCACCACCGTATTCAATGGAAATAGCAATGAAAGTAACCATAAATCAGCTTGCAATAAAAGATTTCCTATTCACGGAAAACAGTGAATTTATATTCAAAATATACACACCAGAGAATTTAAATTACTTTTCATGGAAAATATTTTATTACAAATTTATTGCAAATCCTTCTCTGATTTATTTAATTTATAAATAACAATATTTTTAAAACTTGAAAGTTGAAAATTTATACGAGAATTTTATGTATAAACAGCCATTTTCAAAATTTGCTAAAACATGACATATTCACCCTCACACAGATGAAAATTATAAAAACTCAACCAATTTTTTTTTGTAAATTGTTTATATGCCGTTTATAAATATTATTTTTATCATCAAAAATACAAATTAAAAAGAGAAAAATGGCGTTAATTAAATTATTGAAAGATTTAGTATTAATGAGCATTGTGGAAAGCAGAAAGAATAAATAAATACTTCTAGCATTTATAAATAAAAAGCTGTAAATTTTTAAAGAAAATAGTGTTGAAAATATGAATCTTGGCAAATTTTAATAATGTAGTTTTAAAAATGTGTTTTTATACACTGTAGGGTTGGTTGGGGTAAGTGGAACCCTTTTTTAGAACAGTACATTTTTGAAGTTTAATAGAAAAATTTTGAAGTGGTTAAATTTGAACTTATTGACTTACATTATTTAAGAATACATAAATAAACAAAAATGTATTATTGGTTTTAAAAATAATGTTTTAAAAATTTCTTAACTGGTCATTTTTTAGAAAATGAGATGGTGTTCCACTTACCCCATAAGAACGGGTAAGTGGGCCTCCCACTCTTTATTTAGATTGAAACTAAGCAAAACTTAAAAGGGAGTAAGTGTATCTTCAGTGTTATTCCTAGGATTTTTTTGGTGGAGTAAAAATACTCCTTGACTTTTTTAGGAGGAGTGAAATTCAATTATGAGGAGTGAAATACGGAAATAGCATAAACTACATATACAGAGACAAAATTATCATTAAAAACGCTTACTTTTTAATGGACAAAATGAAATTGAAAAAAGGAGGATTTTATTTTGGTACTCCAATAAAACTATCTAAGCATCAGAACAATAAATGAAAAAAAAATAACTATTACTATATGAAAACACAATAAAAAAGTATGATAATTAGGTTTAAGCTAAACCTTTGTGAAAAAGTCAAAGAGTGAAAATACTCCTGTCTAGTTTTTTAAAGAGTAATTCCGTTGTTCAAGGAGTGAAATACTCTCTCAGAGGAGTTAAAAATATCTCTGTGTATCTTACTTCAAGTTTGAATTTTGTATTGAAAATTTCTGTACTTTATCAAGTAACTTGATAAAGTACAGAAATTTTCAATACAAAATATTTTATTGTAACTTTATCCATGTACGAGATATCTACTCACCTTAAAACAAATAAGGGTGGTTGGGGTAAGTGGAACCCTTTTTTAGAACACTACATTTCTGAAGCTTAATAGAAAAGTTTTGAAATGGTTGAATTTGAACTTAGACTTTACTATTAGTTTCTAAATTAATGCTTTACATATTTTATAACTGCTCTTTTTTGAAAAATATTCATAATAGAACTAATTGAAACTAGCATAATCTAATAATAACTAACTAATTAGAGAAGCGGTGGAATTTCACTCTAAAAAAGGCCTAAAACTATAGTTTTCTTTAAAGATTGCCTTTTTAAAACCTTGTCTAAAGCAGCAGTAATTTCTAAAAGGATGCAGTTTCTTCATAAAACTGAAGACGAAAGTGAATTTCACGTTATTTTTATCGCCGATAGGTTTTCAAACTTTTGTGTCAATTGCTGATAAAATTATCAATTATTTGTTTCATTGATAAAAAAACAGACTGTTTACTTCACGATTACAAATCCTCCAGAACTACTATTTAGAAATAATTTCTCCGAAAAAAATATATGTTTACTACTTTACAAGATTTATCCTGAGTAAGTCCAAAAACGCAAAATGGATGTCTGAGTTTTGAAAACTATCTCACGGAGGGAGGCTGTTTAAACAATCGGGCTATTTTGGGAATTTAGATACGAGAGAAAAGGCAATAATCCCCTCAAGAATATGAATCAATATGATGAAATCCCCAGGAGATTGATGCTAAGGGGCAGCAGTAGATCTTCTTAGATACGGAATATGAAATAAAGAGGGGTTGAACGGTTCTGTGCAATGATAGAGGATCTACCTGACCTAATCCAGAGTATTGCGAAAACCCATTAGGAAAATTAAAATAACACAAAAGTAAACTTCTGGGAATTAGGGGATGCCACCTGGTGCAATTCCAACACTGATGCCATCTCCGCTTCTTAAAATAGAAGCATTTCCGGAACACGCCGAGTAAAATAGCTGCACATTGATATCGCATATGTATTTAATAAATACGTTAACACGTTATTTCCTCGATATACTTTTTTTTTTAATATTACATACAAATCAGGTATTAATGAGGAATGACTGTTTACAACATTATTTTTTATTTGGTTTGAAATAAAAGAAATCAAACTGAAGAAATGTTAAAGATACCTCTTAAATTTAACAGTTTGCTTCTACTAATCTGAATAATCTACAAAAATAATTTTAAATATGTCTACGAATAAATAGAAAAGGGATCTATGAGAGAATTTAGAATTTTCATCTATGAGAAAATTTAACTCTTTTTTTGTATTTTTTTGAAATCATATTCATGATTTTCATCAATACATTTTTGGCTATTAGAAAGTTCTTAAATGTTTAAAAAGGTCGTTCAAAGAAAATACATAAAAAGTGCATTGATTTTAAAGTTTATAAACAAAAATGTCAAATTTTGCAATAAAAAAAAGACCCTGTGGAATCATAAATCAATTTATTATAAAATTATACTCACAAAAAAAACATTTATGTCCCGCATTCAAACAGAAGTCCAAAATGAAGAGAATTCAATATAATTTTAGAATTTTAATGTATGGGTACTATAGGTATAGTTTAATAAGAATAATAACAATGATAACAACAACAATGATGAGATAATAATAAATAATTATTTGATTAGAAAGTCACCAATTATATTAAGATAGAAAGTTGCATTACAAACATCTTTTTCAATCATTTAGGACCTTATTTTAATCTTCATAATTTTTCTTTTATGTAATGTTAGCTAATTAAATGTAGGTATATAAAATCCTCTAAGTAAGTATAACGGTACCACACTAAAGTTTAATGCATTTTATGTAACATTCTCTACAGAAAAAAGTGAATGCACAAAGTAGGCTGCTTTTAAGAATTTTATGAATATTAAAAGTTTGCTTTCATGTAAAGAATCGCCGCTTTTTTAGTCTTTTAACACCAGAGACAACGTGAAAAATAATAAAGAAATTGAAGTGATTTCTCTTTAATGACGTTAGCATTAAATTTAGAAGCTATTTTAATAAATTTAAAGCAATCTGGTCACAATACATATGATTGTTGCATAAAAATGATTAACCTTTTCTTGGTTATTCAACAAGTCATTTGAGCTTTTTGACATCTGTGCAAAACACTACGCGCTGACATTTTCCCGCAAGGTTATTTCCCATGAGAAATAATGGAAATCACATTAAAAAGGATAGTTTTTCCGGTGCTTACTTGAAAGTTTACAATCTCATTGATGAATGGAAAATACTTTAAACAACCTATGTAGATACATTTATACATAAATTGAAATGTGTTGAGTATGAGCTATTCCAAATAAAAATTAAATTGAAGTATTATTTTCAAATATTACATTCTGCATTTAAGCAAATTTATTTATCCTATCATCTACCATCACAAAGAAAATATTTTTTTCAAAAAGAGTATACTGAGTGAGTATCATTATAACCTTAGCAAGATTTAAGTTAATTTGTGTCGGAATCCTTACAAATGTTAGCTTTTAACGACGTTGCACATAAATTCAAACAAATTATAAGAGTCAAGTTCATAAAAATGTCTTATGAGACCATAAACAAAATTCGATGCCTTTAACCGGAAAGATTCACTATCGGAGAAACCTGTGACTCGAACATGTGCTTCTTGAAAGCTCGTTGATAGAAAGTATCATCACGTTGGTAAGATATTAAGAATAAGTTACCTTATCATCATATCATTAGAAGGGTTTATTTATTCCATGGCCTGAGAAAAAAATAATGACTTGTCTTAACGTATATCAGCTGATGTGACGAAAATAAATTTAAGTAGTTTTACTTTTTAATTATTAATTAATGTGAATTTTTAATAAATTGATACCAAAAATTTAAACACTGCATTATTTAACATTTAAATTATTAATTTATAAAATTTCAAATAACTAAAAGATTTAATGTTTTTGGAAATTTAACTGTTTTTAAATGGAGAAATTAAATCTAAATTTTGATATAGCTTTAAAAGACTGTACAGAAGTGCTATCAAATACTTTTAACTAAAGCTCATTTTTATGTTATTACATTTTTATCACAGTATTATTACTGGAATTAATATTGCCAAACTTAATACTCCATGAATAGAACTTTTATAAAAAAACATATCAAATATTAAAATTATCTAATATTATTTTGGTTTCAGTTTGGGTCTTTCTTAAAAATTTTAATGAAAGTATAAACTAATTAAATTTATACAAGTATTAATTTTAAAAATACTTCTTTATAGAACTTAACAAAACACATACAAATAAATCCAGTTGTTAAATACTGGGATACATGTTTTTATTTTTTTCTAAATCAGTATATTAAGTAACTAATATTAATAATACCTACTAAAATTTTTAAATACTCATGAATAAAATTTATTTATTAAATTTATGCAAAACACTAATCAATTGAATTTAATAACTTGTATTTAATAACGGAGTTATGAATGCTATTTAATAATAATAATAATTTGCTAAAATTAATAATCTCGATTTTTTTAAATTCTGAATATTGAGTTTATTTATTGAAAAATATGGAAATAATCAATGCAATTAATGGTGAGTAGAATAAGTATTTTTCTAATAATTTTTAATGCGGAACTATTAATAGACTAAAATTAATAACGTCAATTTTTAAAATACTCTAGAATTGAATTTATTTAAAACAATAAATGTAATAAATTTCATTAATAATGACTTGGTTTTAAAAATAGTTTTTACCCTGAATGCTTTAGTAGCAGAATTAAATCAAAACTAACACCGTAAAATTTTAAAAGTTCTCCTGAATGGAATGTATTTAAAACAAATGTAAAGTTAATAAGTATAAGTTTAACTCAATTACAACATGGATTTAGTAAAGAAATATATATTTTCCAAAAGAAGTAGGCATTATTAAAAATTAATAATGTCAAAATTCAAAATATTTCTAAATGGAGTTTATTTTAAACATGAAAATATTAAGTTGCTTTCATAATTACTCAGAATTTAATAAACTATATTAACTTCTGCCTTAAAGGTCCATCTAATCCTCTCTCACTTTTTCTCCACTAAAATGAATGCGATGATTTAAATTGCAGTTTTCCTCCTCTTCAACAAACATCAAGTATTAAGTATCGAGGTTTAAATGTTGACTCTAATTTAAAATGGAAAACTCACGTAAACTACTTATCAA
Source organism: Tetragnatha montana (assembly GCA_963680715.1). NCBI lineage: Eukaryota > Metazoa > Arthropoda > Arachnida > Araneae > Tetragnathidae > Tetragnatha > Tetragnatha montana. The sequence continues at coordinate 37,496,667 of OY796685.1, forward strand.
ATAAATTGCGATATATCTTTTATAAGTTTTACCATATAAAAAAAGTTATTAGCACAAGTTTTCTTTTGCAGTTATATGATTCATGGGTAAACTCATTAATTGGCTATGGTTTTTCTAATTTGGGGAGGAGACTACATAAGCAATATTAATCCGGTAAAAGTTGTGTTTATTTATCTCCAAAATTATTTAATGCCTTACCAAATCATCTAAAGACAGAAAAATCACCAATTAAATTTAAAAAACTAATAAAAATATTTACATTCACAATAGTTAGCATAAAACAATATTTACAATAATTAATATGATCATATGTAATATTTTGAAGCTCACCCTACGGTATCCCACCTTCAATATCTGAAAATAATATCATGTTTATTCTTTTAATATTTACAAATCTTCTGTGTATGTTTTTCTTTTCTTATTTTGTGGGGTTTTTTAATTTTTTAATGTAATTTTTTTATCCCTTTGAACTGGTCACCTGAATGGGTAATTTACCCCTTGGAGACTAATATGTCAAATAGTTTTTTCATTTGTTGTATTTTGCTCGTTTTTTTCTCATCTGTACAAATGCTGAAACGCTTTGTAAATTTGTGGATTAAGTCTTATTCTTAATAAGTGAGCTTTTTTATCTAGAATAGTTCACGATTTTTTTAATAATATTATTAAAGTTTAATCGCATGGTAATAGTTTTAAGATCCCCTTAAGGCGATACTATAAGACAAATATTTATCCCCATATATGACCCAACACTGGAAGGGGCTTTTCTATGGTCCTGTCTTGCTATTGGGACTGTCATAAAAACTACCGTAGTCCCTGTATAATGTGCTCTTGTATGTCTATTGAGCTTACGCAAAGAATAGCCCTCAATCTTTCCATAACAATAACTCGATAATCCAACAACTAATCCAGCTGCATGATATCAGTGGATGGTTACGGTGGGCCCCAGATTGAATCGTAAACATGGCATTTACTTTTTGACATTGTTACTCCCCCTTTCATATAATAGAGGGTGCACTTGAGGGGTCTGAAGTGCTTCATCCATTCTATTGTGACTTGCCTTCAGATAAGCGGCCATGTGGTGCTATGGTTGGGAACTAAGGTTTAACAGGCCTCCAGTCAATTAGAGCGAATTTGAGATAGGAACAGATGCTGACGGTTGATTGAGGTTTTGATGACTGATATTTACCAAACAAATATCTATGACGAGTTTTTGTATCATTTGAAACATTAATTGTAGTAGTATTTATGAACATTTCGATGAAGAACGGAAATACGTGGGAAAACAAGTTCATATAATAATTTGTATCGGAACCGTCAGTTTGAAAAAGGAAATAAGTCCAAAAAAAAAAAAAACAAGTTTTAAGAAAATAAAAAAAAAATCTCTTCAGGTAATGGAATATTTATTGTATATCCACGGCTTACTAGATTACAGATCAATCATAAAAAATCAAAAAAATTGTACAGTTAAAAAAATCTGATGATGAAAAATCTTAAAAACCCCTTAAATTGACAATTAAATTACATTTCTGCTTAGTTCACAGCACAAAAAGTGTAAAATAGAAAAGCTAAGACAAATAAAATTAAAAAATATTATGGAACTCAGTCATTAACGAAGTTTATGGAACATCAAAGGAGTCAAGGGCGGTTCCAGACCAGATTTTCGGGGGGGGCCATGTCAAAGTCGGAGGGTATTACATTCGAAATTTTCAGTGCCTCAGAAAATTTTTTGAAGAGTGCTTGCTTTTAAGCAGCTTTTATTTAGGGGTTTATAGTAACTTAGAGGATATCCAGGGCCCGTGCCATTGTTTTAGAAAGTGGGGGGGGGGGGGTGAAACATTTTTGTAAGGCCAAAATAATACTTGTGTTCGCGAGGTGTTTGGCTCCCAATTTTCCGAGTATAACATAAATAAAATGCGAAACTTTGTTTAAGTTATAAAGGTTTCTTCAGATAATGCTAGCTCGAAAGCAAATGTGGGGGGGGTCTGGGGGTCCTCCCCCAGAAATTTTTGTGAAATTTGGCTTCAAATAGAAGTTTTTCTACTCATTTTTGTACATTTGGTATCCATTGGATAACACCTAAAGAGGGTAACTTCTTACACTCCTAAAATGAGAGGAGAGAAACAAGTTCAAGGAGAAAACAGTAAATAAGTAACCATGAGAAATTAATAGGGGATCTGGGGGGTGCCCCCAAGAAAATTTTTGAAAATTTGCCTCTAAAAATAAAGTTTCAGCTCATTTTAAAAGCATGTAAACCACAGAATTTTCAAGGATGAAATTATAAATAGATGCCAAATTTTGAAAAGGGCCGGGGGTCCTCTCCTGAAAATTTTTGCAAATACGCGTATTTAAACTATAGTATTACCGGTTTGAGAGGGCTTGAGCCTCATCCAATGTTAGCTGAAGGGGGGCTAAGCCCCCCCCCAATATTTTGTGATGTTTGGATATTTTCTGGTTTGGAATCCCCTTCAAGAGCGGTTATTTGGGGAGAGGGTAACCCACAAAAGGTCTCAGAATGTGTTAAAAATTTCTTTTAAGGGTCAAATTTTAAAAATTTTCTTGGGGAGACCCCAAACTTTCGAATTAAGCTGAAATGCTACTTTTAACAGAGAAATTTCTAAAATTTTTCTGGGAGAGATCCCCCAGACCCCCATCTTATTTTGAGCTCGCAATAATTACACAAAACTTTTACATTAAATGCACCTCAAAATATTACCCCTTGGCGATATTTAAAGGGACATGTAACGAAATTTAATCTATACATCTGATACAAAATTAGGTAATTGGGCACGTAAACTTAATGGTTGTTTCTTTTAATTTTATGTTTTTTAATGTCTTGTACTGGCCCTCCCCCCCAATATTTTATAAAAGTTGGCGCCTATGGATGTCAAAATATTAAAGGGGGGTTTGGGGGTTCTCCCCCAGAAAATTTTTTGAATTTTAACATTAAGAAAGTGTTTTTTAAGCTATTTGTTAGGGTTTCTCGGGGGGGGGGCATGGCCCCCAGGCCCCCCCCCTGGACCCGCCCCTGAAAGGAGTATCAATGGAGTCCATCATTCACTGGAAAAAAAGGTATAAGCAGTTTTAAATTGAGAACAAATTTTGTTTTGGCTTAGTTTACAGCGGTTATAAGTTAAATTATAAATTTAAATTTCAAATTTAATAGAACAATGGATATCGATTTCGCATAATTCCAGTGGCTATATTTGCCTATAGAGGGCAATTATCTTTCCCCTCTTTTCACTCATGTGTAGAGCGAAGCTTGGAGATATTTCCGAGCACAAAAAGTCAATTTGACATTTTTTGAACTTGTATAAATAAAAACCTAAATAAAAATCTCTTTTTTACACGACCAGCCACGATTCTGGATAAAAATAATAATAAGTATAAAATAGATACAAAAAAATATATATATGTTATGTAATACCTGTTATAAAAAAATATACATATATTTTGTAATACCTTTTATAAAACATTCTGATTTCAAACAGTAGCTGCCATCTAAAAAATGAAAGCCGTATCGGGGCATTCGGGTTGAAATATTACATAAAAACCTAAAGAGGGAGAGGGGTGGGTTTTTTTTTTCTTTTTTTTTCTGACAATGGGGGAAGGGATGTGCTTATTTTTCTGCTGAAAAGGGGGTGGTCAAAAATTACCTACATGCTTACATAATATTTTAACGGCAATGGCCCGATCCCAGTTAAGTCCAAATTTATAAATATATTTACTATAGTAAAAAAAAACAAGTTACCACGGTTATGGTGAATCATAACATGGTTTACCCTTCCGTACGCGAACGAATGAATAGCTCATGCAACTATGGAGTGATACCGTGAATAACCACGATCTAAAATTAAAAGTCATGCCCGTAACTAAACTCGTGTTCTCAGCCTATAGAGGTAGATTCCAAGTCATCTGCATGCGTGCGCTGAGAGCGTGGCAAAAATTGAGATTTTTTTTTAATAACGTTCTCAGTCAGAGGGTGGTTGGAAAACAGCTGTTGGCGACTCCTCGGGAAGCAGGTAATTAATGAGACTGCTGGGAAGTGAGATTGGAGGTCGGCTAGTAAAAAAAACTAATTTAGTATATGCTTATTTTAACTTTTTAACTCTGGATTTATTTTGAATTATGAAATTTAAGAGTACAAAATTTTAGTCATGTCTTATTACAACACAAATCTCGAGGGGGTTCCTAATATACAGACCAAAGGCTTTTAATCTGGTCAAATCTTTTTTTTTTTTCAAATTATGGTTTGAATAACATTTGATATATAGAAGAAGCATTAGTTTTTTATACTATAAGAAGAATTCACTTTAAATAGGTGTAATACAGGAAATGGTTTTAATAACACTCTAGACTCTTTCGTTGCTACTCCAATTTCAAATTCCATAGGCTTTACTAGGTAATTTTATTTGTATTTTTATTAAAAGTGTCCAAACTTATCAGTTAGAAAAACCGTGTACACTGAGAAATCTAGTTTTTATGAAGTTTTTTTTACTTCCAAACTCCAGTGTGTCGTCACCTCGAATTGATCTGTGTAATGCAAAAAATAACATTTAAGTTTTCATACATTAAACTAATGAAATTTACTCCTTTTAAATTTTAATTAATCCCTACTGTTCCTTCGTTCAATGGAGACTATTCATTATTAATTTTACATTTACCAACACATTTTAGCATTTTCATAAAATATATTTTAGGAAATTAATGCATCACGCATGTTAAAAGCAGTGGGTAAAACCTAGAGTGAGATATGAAATTGTTATCGGTTCTGAAAATTGGTTGAAAATAGGTTGTGAAATTGAAATATTACAACGATATTTACCTTTCTTTCTTACGCAGCTTATTTAAGAATGACGATGCTCAGTTTATAAAATATTTACAACTAGTTCTTTATAATGACTTTACAAAAAGAAAACCCAATTTTCAAAGTAAGTATTTTTTAAAAGTTCCAGAACTTTATGCAGTCAAAACACAAAGCAATAAATCGTTACGAGACCAAATAAATAGTTCACGATTACCAGAGATTCATTATAACCTATTTTCAAAAATATTGTTAGTTAGTTCAGTCACAGAACGGGTAAAAATATCTTATAATCTGTATCCCGTGTTCTCTATAGCGGAGTCCTCTATGATTTTCTTCCGTCAATAATTTCGAAAAACTTTGACCACTGAAACATAGAGCATTTTCAATCACATGACTCGGACCTAACAACGGCCTTAGCAACAGAAGTGCTACAGTTTTTTGCCCTACAGAGGTTAACAGTTACAGAAAATGACTAGCCGTGGAATTCTTCTATTGGAGCATTTGCAATCACGTGATCCCTTACTTAAAAACCGCCTTAGCAACAGATAAACAACGGCCTTAGCAACAGTTAAAAGCCCTACAGTAGGTACACAGTTAAAGGAAAATAACCGGTTGTGACGTCACCTGAAAACACTCTATTGCCAATGCATGGAGTAATGAAAGTATATTAATATTTACAGACTCTTAAGATTCGCATCTTTCAGATACCCTCACGTAGTTCCATGCCCAATTTAGGATATCTACGTGACGGTACAAATTCTTTAATGCATATCTGATAAACAACTTTCAACGAAAATACAACTGAAAAATAGTGCGCATTGTGGGATTTGCAGGCCGAAACCTTTCCATCTCTTTCTAGATTCTCTTCCTGGATTCCGTATATGGGTTTTGTTTTCATGATTATTTGCTTGAGGAATCTGATTTCTCGCATCGCATCTTTCAGTAAATCTCGGATGGGTGTGAAAATACGACAGCGATGTTTCATATTAAGATAAAGACAAAACGTTATTAAGATAAAATGATTCTTCCTTTGAAATAATTTATCACTGTGGTGGAGTATTCAAGATAAAAAAAATGCAATGCTGCAAAATTTTGGATATTATAAAGTTTAAGTACTAAAACTATGGAACTTGAACTTAGAAGAATGAATATTTTTAAACGATAGCGGATTTGTTAGGTCTATATTGACTCAGTTCTTAAAAAATTTTCCAAATGCAGAATTAGTTGTAAGAAACTATCAAAATTATTTGCAAAAATTCTTAAATGAGACTTGATGATAAATATCTTTATTCAGATTTTTCCTAGTTGATATAATTTTGATTAAATAACGTAGATTTTGTATTTGGTTCTACCCTGAAAGTTTTGGAAGTTTTACCCAGATGTAAAAAGCGTTTTAAACATGACTGTGAAATCCAACTAGATTAGTGAAAAATGGAATTAAAGAGTATATATAAAGAGTATATTTATCCCAAAATCGCGAGGTAATCTCTGTCAATTAAGGACTAAAATGTTTATTAAATTCTCTTGAATGAAATTCCAGACCAGACTATCCATTGGATAAGGATTTTACCTTCGAAGTTTTGAAAAAATTAAATTTTTCAGGGTTCTGTTTTTTGAAAAATTACTGTAAATAGTGGGTTTTCAACACATTTTAAAAACTTTCTCAAACTTTATTTGTGTCCATAAGCTTTTTCTTCCAAGATTTGCTGCCGTAGGCTAAAGCCTAGCTAGCATATTTAGAAATCCGCCACTGTAAATTTACACATTGTACATTGGGAATCCTTAAGAAAACTGACAAATAATCACTTAACTTAATTGAAAAACAAATTTCCAACTCTCAAGTCTAATTAGCATTGGGGGTTGCCTTTCCAACGGTTAATTCTCTTACGATATGTCACAAGGAACCATGGAGCACGGAACCCTATAAGCCTCTTCTCACCTTTCTCATAGAAAAAAAACCACTCCAACCTTGATAGCAAGCGAAACCTCAACTCTCGGTCGTGCGAAAACCCAGCACCCGAGGAACCTCTTCGGGGGAGTCAAAAAGAACAACTTCCCGAAAAGGGCCTCAAATTTCTTCCAGATGGTGAAGTCGGCAATGATTTAACGCAAAGTAGACGTAGGCTGCTAACTTCCTTTTCTGAGAATATGCCAGTGAGTTAAAACGAAAATCGATTTTTCTTTGCCGAGTTTCGGGAAGTGCTGCAGGTAAAACACAACTCCGGCGTTGTGTCCAGGTACCGTTATGAAATTTTAAACGCATAATAGCGTGATGCCTTTTGACGACATTCCGAATCAATATGGGAACGTGGTGCACTGCTTTCGTCCTGCTTGTTTGTTTACCTGCTGTCTCTTTTTCACTAAGCTCACTTTGGTAAACGAATTTCCGTATCTCGTTTTGAGATCGTTAATGGTTCTTTTTTTTTAATATCGCTGGAAAATGATTGAAACTGTTTCAACTTATGATGAAAGGTTTCATCAATTATATGTTTTCATAGATAGGATAAACCCATTAAAGTCTTTTGTTTCCTCATTGTTTCAGAAAAAGTTGGATAGATCCGCATCCCTCCAAAACTAAGTTCAGGACACCATCAAAGTTACATTCATTCTTATTTCTCATACCACTTTTTAATACATAGGATTAGGATCGTAACTTCGTAACTAACATTTTGAGATTTCTGGTGGGAGAATGTTCGAGTATGCCTTAAACACTTTTCTCAGAAAGTTACAGTGAAATAATACTATTCAAACCACTATTGTAACGCTTCAAAAAATAAGTTTCATTGTGATCTAGGAAGGAGGTAGTAGGCATGCTCTATAGTCCCGTGACTTACTGACTTAAAAGTGTATTGTTGTAGTAGAAAGTTTGATAAATATTATACTCAAATAGCAGTCGTGGTATATTTACAACATTCTCTCAACATAACTAAGAAGCACCAATGAACCATAATCAAATTAAAATTATATTTTAAAAAAATCCTGGTTTACCTATAAATATTCTCTGTTCATTCATATTTAAGTAGATCCAAGTGACCATAACGAAATCCGAAAGGATATTTTTTCGAAAGCTAGTTGTAAGGAAATCGAATCAGTGAGAACACTGAGAACCCACCCCGGTACCTCCGATAAGAATTTATTTGTAACCTTGACTTCGCTAAAACCTTTATTCCGGATGGAATTTTTCCAAATAGAATTTCTAAATATTAATTTTTACCATCAGAATCATGCATTATGGTGACCCTGTACGACAATCCTCTCTGCTCTCTCTCTCTGACAATTGGGTGACTTAATTAATGTATGGTCCCAAATAAGCAATTACCCGAAAGATTCTCCATAAAACATTTCTGTTCCCACGTTCCAACACACACTTACAGCAGACTCATGGTGAGAACCCTATTTCCAAATTTTTTTTCCTCTCTGTGGAAGTTCCCATCAATTAAATGTTTAAACAGACTGTAAACACCGGCACGAAAAAAAAGGCATTTTTCACGTTGATGATTCCTTGGGGGTAACAAGGTCAAAACTCGCTTGGGAGCAGTTTGCTAAAAATAGCTCCCGCAGAAGGTTTGAATGTGTTATCGGCAGGCTCTTAGCTAAGTTTTCGTTCTTTCCATATTTAGCTCGCCTTTCAACTAAATCCCATTTGGAGCAACTGGCGTGGCCGAGAAAGAAAATAAGCCCGGAATCGGGGAAATTTAAATGAATCCTGTTTTTACTTAATTTCGAACTTGAATTGGAATCATTAAATCAATGTAGAATACTCATCAGCCAGAAGTAATGGGAATCTTACAGCAGTGGTAAAATTGCGGGAGAGCGGAAAATAGAAATTTATAAATGGATTCTTAAAAAAATTTTGTAAACATTTATGGTCATGCGTTCCTTTGAGCTCTCATCACTCTGATGCAGCTGAATTCACACAGATAGGTGTAGATTTGACAAGTTTTAAAATAAAAAATAACCAATGGCTTATCTTTTACTTTTTTGGCTGCAAATTTTAATTTGACAGAGAAAATAAATTATTTTTTTATATCTTTTTGAGTTTAGGATACATTTGAAACGCTTGTAGAATTTTATGAATCTTTAGAAACCATTGCTTTAAGTGGTTGAATTATGTTACGAAGAGAAATTAGTGATGTATAATGATTTGTAAACAAATACTATGTAATATTCACAAATAAGAAAACTAATTAATTATAGGACCAAGTAAATTGAAAATTCATTTAAAAAAAACGTTTTAGAACCATAATTTGTTTTATATTGAAAAAAATCTCCATTGAAAAAAAAATCTTAATCTTATCTTATCTTAATCTTATAAAATCTTAATCATAATAAATATTAATTATAATGATAATAAATATTATCTTGATCTTAAAATCTTAATCTTATCTTAATCTTATAAAAAAATCTTATATTGAACAAAATATTTATGAAATGCTAGATAAATATAGATTAGACGGAAGGCTATAAGGAAAGTGACTACAGAAGGGTTGAAAATATCGTAAGTAGTAATTTTTTTAAAAATAGAATTTAAATTCCTAAAGAATATTTAAAAGGCTAAAAAAGCGTACTTAAACATTTATGTTTTGATGAAGGGAGTTCATTTTTTAGGGAAGATTATTACTCCTGGCACTCCCTCCAGTATTCAAATTATATCTTTTGATTACACAAAAGCTCTGTCTTTTCTCTGTAAAGAGAGGATAAAGAAGAGTTAAAATTTGATTCTACTTCAAAAAGCTTGATATAAATAAAACTTAATTTAATTAACTACTATAAATTTTCAAAATGGTATACAACTTTCCATTATCTTTACTTTAAAAAAACTTTTCATATTTCTAATGAAAATTAGGCTGATAACAAAAACATCTCCAAAATATAGATCCAGATAAGGAAGAAAAACGAGAAACACAATGTGAAAAGGCATCAATAAAACTAATTAATCATGCAGTTAATCAAATAGAATGTCAATTCATTCCTCTCATCAATAAAGACAACGGCTTTGCTGCTGATGCCGCAAATTGATTTAGTCGATATTACGTCCGATCAAAACTCATTCGTCCTTCATCATTTCAGAGCGGAAATTCCCTTTTCCATAGAGTCTCCTCTGTCCCATAAATGTTTCATTAGACTCATAACATATTCTGTGTGTCGAGACCACTTTTATAAAAGAGCTGTTATGTTGTAATAACGCGGATATAAAGAGGTTCCACGTTTTCACAAAATGAAGAGGGGAGGGGTAAAGCGTCCACGATGCGACAATTAGGTTAGACGGGTTGAAAAGAAAGTCATTTTTCAACTATTCTTTTTCAAATTCAATTGATTGAGTTCTATTTCCCCTTCCCCCACAGAATTTTGAGCGAAACTGTACTATACAAAAATTACGTTTTATTAGATTGATGAAAAACAACTTTATATTTGTTATCAAGGACTTGAAACGTTTGTTAGAATTATATTGAAAGGTAATGAAATATTATTTCTTTTTATTAATCTAGGGTTTTTTTGCATTTGTGAAGTTTTATCAGTTTATCAATTACAAAAAATATGAATAAATCGGTAAAGTGCAACTTTGACTTTTAATGAGTAGAATTCGAATTCCAATCATCTGAAACTCCAGTTATTTGAATTGCTTTGGGAAATAAATATTTTTACATTATGAACGTCTATCAATAACTATAGTATGTGTCTAATACTTCTACGGTGTATAAAGGGTACAAAATCAACAAATAACTTACACAAGTACTTAGTACTGTAAGCATCGTCGGGGGGGGATGTAAATGTTTTTAAGTAGGTAATAAAAGTTGTTAATTATCTAATAAAACGAGTACAATACAACTTACTGTATTACGTGTTTTTATTGCAATTTTCCATTATGATCTTATTAATACGAATCAGTTCCAGGCCCAATAACTTTGGATATAATTTAAGTTCACCTATATTTGTGTAAATTATTATAATGTATGTATTGTGTAAATTATGTAATGTATTAAAAGTTAATAATCAAAAAACGTTTATCTTATTAAAATCTGAATTTTTCCAGTAATAAAATGCAGTAAAAAATAGAAATAAAAGCAGTAATTTATTTAATGACTTGGTTAACATTTAAATTGGAAATTAAAGGATGTGGTATTATCCTGATATACTTCACAGGGCCTAATAAATTGGATAGTAAATCATCGTGCGTTAATAAACTGCAAGATAAATACATTGTGGTATGGCTGTGTATTTCAATTACGTAACTTAAACAAAAATTTGTTAAATGGGTTTTAACTGAAAACAATTAATAAGATTTTTCTCATGCATCACTTTAATCTCACGGAAACAAGTTCTACTCTTTTTCAAAAGAAATTACCATTATTTTTTTTAGAAAGTTTAATTTACTCTACGTTGGGGATTAGTATATATTTTTAAAATAAATAAAAAATTATAATTTTTAAAATTTGGTAAGTAAAATAGTACCTAGTATTGTTTTTCAGAATGTAATAATAGTACTTAAAAATTATATTGTTGCTTAGCTTCAATAACAGCATACCCATAACTACATACTAAAATGCACATAAAAGATAGACGAAAGATGTAGAGACAATTATCAATATCAAGGTAGATGTAGAAGAGTATACGAACTTTGGAAGAGCAAATACGTACAAGTAAAAACTAGTCAAACTTTATCTTGGGGAAATTATGTTTTTATAATTTACTACTGCATTCATAAAGATAGAGGATTAACTACGCAACCGAACCAGAATATTTAGATAATCCTTTCCTTTATCACCCATCGCAAAATGGATATTTCTGGAATTAGAAATATTGTAAATTAGAAAACATTTAAAGTTAGTTGTACTCATTTTTCAACCTTTTTGAAGGATTTCATGAGACATTATTTAATTTTTTGCTGCTAATTTTTTTCCCTACCATGCTCCTTGAATCATGTAAATTTGGCTTTGTTGCATAGCTTCCATCTTATGAGGGTAAAAGAATAATTATGTATTCTTAATAATTTTGGATATTAAGGTATTGTATTTCGGTTAAAAATACTCATTAGTTAAACATTTGTCATTTATGAAATTTAAGGTAAATTATTAAGTATTAATACGAATCGTTAAGGTACTATAAAGTATGCACTATGCAGTGTTAAATAACTAAAGCAATATTAATACTTTAACACTTCTACCCTTCAAATAAGGGAAACAAGGATTAGTGCAGTATCTTAGTACTTTTCTTAAAATAAAAATATTTAAAGTTTGTAAAAAAAAATAAAATGAATAAAGTTACATTAATGTACTATTTATTGTTTGATGCATAAATTGTATTCCAATCAGAAAAATATACCTTAAAAAGAATATAAAAAATATATATACTTTAGTGCAAATGTTATTAGAAAAAATATTTGTATTATTTTTCTAGATTTAGGGATATTCAAAATCATTCAAAACTTATGAGCTGAAAGAAAAGGTTTGCAAATTTGTAAGTTCCTTTAAATTTTAAAATGTAAAAAAACGGATTTAAATAAAAAAAACTCAAGACATAATACTAGAATTGGAAACTTGGAAATTTGCAAACTTTTTCTTTTTTAAGCCCCGAAATAGTGCCATTTTCTTTTGCTAGTATCTCCTCGAATATTTGAAATATTTTTATTATTTTTTCTGAACGTTTTTTATGATAGGAGGAGTAAGCACAAAAAGTATTTTCGGCTAAAAAAATGCTTTGGCTTTAAAAATAATATTTTTGCTTTAGTGAAAATATGTTCAAAATCCCAAAGAAAATAAAAATTTGAATGCGTACTTTTACCCTGCGGACCCTTAATTTTCTTACTAAAACTTTTGTTCTATCTTTTTTAGCTTTTTAATTAATTTTAAATTTTTTATTTTGCCCCTAGAGGCGCTATAATACACTTTGATGAATGTATCCAGCATGCAGCATGGGCACTTTACAATGGGTACACTTTACTTCCATGACCGTAAGACGTTGTTTCCAAATAAAAGCCATGAAACTTGCTATTGAAACCCTCATGATGAAATTTAATAATATCTGAAATCAGTAGGTCGAAAATACAGTCGGTTCCGTTTAATGTGATCACTGATCACATTTGTCCAAGATCAAAATGATAACAATATCCGGTTGATGATAATAATAAGCGGTTCTATACTAAAAAGTGGCAAACACTGTAACACGAGTGTTCCCATTAAAATCACGACTGTGTGTTCTCCATATTGAAGTATTTAAAACTATTTTCAAGTATGTATTTTGCAACTTAAAACATTTTTAAAGAAAAATATAAGAGAGGATCAAATTACACTACTAAATTAATGACTCATGTAGTATGTTTGTTTATATAATGAAATTGACCTCTTAAATGGGAAAAAAGGAGTGTTTCAGGGGATTTCCACCAAATTTTGATAACCTTAAACAATATAATGATCGCATAAAACGATACATTTTGTATTAATTTAAATAGGAGTGATCGGGACTAGTCAATTTTGATAACATTATACGATTGATAACATTAATCGTGATCACATTAAGCGGAAATACTTATAATACGAAATAAAGAAGAGTAGCATTTAACACAAACGGAGTGATATTTGAAATTATAACTACCGAAACATTATTCATAACTTTTGAAGTACTTTTTCTTAGAACTTTTAATGGATTGTTCGGTAGATCAATAGGATGAAATATAACTACTTTTACTGTATATTTTAAAAAAAATCCTAAATCTTAAAAATCTTAAACATCATTCAGTTCTTATTCAAAATTTCTAAGAAAACAAACTAATTTCCCGTAAAAACTTAACCGTACGAGTTTCTGGAGATCAATCGATTAAGGATTCCGGGAATCCTCTCTCTCTCTCAAATGTTTCCCGAAATTTCACAGAAACGCTCCAAATTCCGGAAAACCTGGAAATTCCGGAAACCTGGAATTTGATGGATTAGAAGTTGAGATACGAATTCCCATTCCGACACATATGAAGTTAGTAATAATGAGGAATTAAGAACTGGTGGTGGAATTATAGTGGCAGTACATACTAATCCGTCCTAATGACAGTTTGTTTACAGCACGGGTGGGCAATTTGTTCTGACTCGGGGCCATTTCATGGAAGGGGAGTTTACTGGAGGGCCGGATCTCTTAAAATAATTGCAGTCACAAATAAGGTTTAAGTATACCCTTGACAAAAAGTTTTTAAATATTGCCTTTAAAAATCTAATTTTTTCACAAAATATGTAGGTTATATAAATTAAATAATTTCACTATAAAAATTTCAGATTTAGCGAGTCAGTAATTATGTAATTAGGGTTTAAGGAGCTAATTATCATGATTTTTGAACAGTGATAACTAATATTCAAGTAGTTAAAAAATGACAATTTCTATCGGAAATTGATTTTTATAATATTCTACATGTTTTGACTGTTTATATTTTTGATAGACCCAATAGTTTTTTTCTACAATTTTTTTAATCCTATAAGTATAAAAAATTTCATCATTTTTTCATGAAATTTGTATTTTAAAAACATATTAAAAATGTATTTATATACTAGATGCAAAAAATAAAACAGTCAAAACATCCGCAATATTATACATATTTTAATGGTAAAAAATTATTAAAATATATTAATTTTCCAAAGAGCAATCATTGTTTTAATGTCACACTATGGGAGAAAAACGGGATTCATTACAAATTGAGTCAAAAGATGTTGTTAACCTACAGTTTTAATGCTTAGCTCGATATTTAAACATTCATGAAATAAAAAGTATTGCAAGCATTTTCTTATTTTCTTGATCTTGGTATCATTTTAAAGCTAAATAATTGCAGCTATATTTAAAGTGTTTAAGTATTTTCTTTTCTATACTTAAAAGGAATTTAATCTATAAAAAAAATATTTGGATATTCATTTCTATTTTTTAGGATTCCAGACATTAAAGCATTAATTATAAAGCATAATGTTAATTACAACTCACATCACCTACTGATTTGATAGTTCCTTTCATTTTGTTGTGTATTAATTGTATAACCATTTTTAAACAAAACTATTAAGTTTTTGTACAAACTACTTAGGTAAAAGTGTTGTTAAAAACTTTCAGAGTCAGGAAATGTATTCTTTTAGTGTTTCCATCCAATTTTGAAAACACTTTCAGATTTTAAAAACATTTTACAACACTATTTTTCAGAACACATTTCTAACACTTCCCAAACATATTCAGAACACTCACAACACAATAAGGAGTTAAAGTGTTCTACCTGACAACCCAACCAAAGTGTTGATTTGAGGAAAAAAGTAAATGTGTTTATTTTTCTGTGGAGCGTTTTCAGCAGTGTTATATTAGTAGTTGGGAAATTGAGTGAAGTTAGGTGGTGGACGTTTGTCTATGCTTTGCTTAAGACTACTTTTGACATATTTCACCTTTGGAGTCAAAATTATGACAATACAAGTACACATTGAAGAAATGATAACGATGACAAAACATTATGCGATGTGTTATCATGCGAGCACCGAGGGATTTTTAAAGGAAGCAACGTCTAAGAATTTATCAGTTTTTGATCTTACAGACCATAAAACAGTCTCACAAAAGAAAAATTTCCTTAGTTTCGGTCTAGTAGCTGTTGATACGTAGAAAACAATTCAACATCGTCGTCTTACGTAATTAGTATTCTCTTTCATATTTTAAATATCACTTCCAGAATGATAAGTTTGGCATCTCTCTAGAGTGGTTCTCAACCAGGGGTCCGCGGATCATATAGGTTGTCCGTGAGAGTCAGGGAAGTGGTCGGTAAGGGGCTAGGAACCACACAAAAAAATTTCCCAATACATAGAAATTCATGAGCATTGAACAATTGAATCGTCAGGTCGGAAAAGGGAAAAAGTGCAAAAACCAAGTTTTGAGAAAATAGAAAAAAACTGTATAAGAAATGCAATTTTCGTTGTATAAATTCCAAATTTTTACTGGAAATTCGGGATCTTATTTAAATGCAGAACAATCATCGAAAAAAGTATAAGTATATTTTACAGTTGAAAAAAGTTAATGAACGTTTTTCCTTTTCAACCTTATGAAATTTTATCTGAAAAAAATCTTTAAAACCACTTTTATTTTGACAAATAAATTATATTTCTACTTTTGTTTCACAGCACAAAAGTGAAAAATAGAAAGACACAGACACAATAAAATAAAAATTATTATGAAACTGAGTCATTAAGGCAGAATCAATGGAGTAAATGAATATCAAAGGAGCCAAACATTCCCTGTATAAAAAAATGAAAAAGCAATTTTAGACTAAAATAAATTTTATTTTGGCTAAGTTTACTGTACAAAGAATAAGAAAAGAAAGACAAATTAACTTACATTTTAAATTTAATCAAAAAATACAATGATTGGACAATGGACATTGATTTTGCTGATTTCAAGTGCCTAAAGGGGTTAGATATTCTTCCCCTCTTTCAACTCTAGTGTAGAGCAAAGCTTGGAGATTTTTTCCGCACAAAAAGTCAATTTGGACTTATTCACTTTTTCAAATGGTGATTCAACTAAATTAAGATTGAACTATATTCATGCCGATGTATTTTGGTTGTTTCAAATGTGGAGTTAAAAGTCACTACTAAAGGGATAACAATACCAAAAACCTTCCATTTCATTTTCACGTCAAAGCTAATCGAACAATTATCCCTTCCAACCTTGTTTGTTTCATAAACCCCTTTCGGCAAAAAAATAATCAGAATAAAGTGAAAGTTCTTTCACTGCAAAAAGTTCAGTGACACTTGAAACTCTTCAAAAAAAAAAACTTTGCATTTGCATCCAGATCTATCTTTTAAGTGAAAATCAAGCGGACACATCTAACTCATGCATGTCCAGTATTCATCCTTGGGACGGCTGAAGTCCGTTACGCTTCTGTGAACGCAGTGTATCATTACGATCATTAGTATTACGCAAATTACAGTCTTTTGAAGTCTATCGAAGACCGATCAAGCCTCTGTAATCAACGCAGCGGACCAACTCACGGAAAACAAACAGTGGACCAACTTATAGCAAAAGAGGATTGCATAACTGGAGTCGTTTGCCGTATGTCCATTATTTGTGTAGGTGTTGGTGACAAAGGAACAGAGGTGGGGACAAGTAATCCTTCTCGTTGACAAAAGTGTTGACCGATGGCACTTTTGCGACCTCCATTTGAGATCAACAAACTTTGAGACAGATTAGGTGGGGATTCTAATGGTGTGTTGCATTTATACTAGGGATTAATATAATGTTTTTTTTTTTTAAAGAAAATATGTTGTTGCAGAAATAATGGAGATTAAAAGGGGTTTTAGTTTGTAAAACAAAACAGCGTTTCTTTTCAAGGTCTTGAACGATATGGGATTGAAAAGACGTTTGTTTTTTAAGAAGCGTTTTACTTATTTTGTTCGATAGGATTACTACAAATCTAATTAAAATAATATAATGATAGGGCTTTGTATTAAAGTTATTAAAAAACCCTGAAGATTATTCTTAAACTTGAAGAACTGAAACAAATCTTGATCGAAAGAAGAAAACTAATTATTATACGCTGAGAAACGACCTTAAAAAACATCCATCTGTTTTTATAGGTTGAAGTAAGAAAAGAGATAATCTTAGAAAAGGTCTGGAGGTTTTTAATTAACTAACATTTTCCGATAGCTTTTGGAGTCCTTATTGGGTAGGGAGGGAGATATGATACCTAATATAAAAAGAGGATTTTTTGAAATCTTAATGAATTTTAGATTAGAACGCATATAGCATGTATCAACTACTATTATAAAATTAGTGATGAAACTGTCGGATGGATTAATATGACACGAGGGAATACAAGTTTTTCTAGAAAATGAAGTTTACAAAAAAAGTGCTGGAAAGAACAAATACACCATTCACATTGAAAAATGAATGAAGTGTGTAAAAAGGGAGTGTTACGATTCTCTTGTAGACAATATTATTCAATACTATTCAGTTTCAATATTGGTCTCTTTCATTTCACTGCTTCAAATCCCCTTTCCTAAATATGCTAAAAAAGACAATATCGATATAGTGTGAGGTCTACCATTTTTTTGTTGGATTTTAGTGATAAATTGGTTGATTCCATGATAAAGTGTAATATTGTTGGAAATCCAACTAACTAAAAAGTGGTAGTTCACTCACGACACCAATACTAAATACGTCTAAAATTCTTTACAAGAAGTTCCAGTTTTCCCAATCAATAATTATATCCAACACGTTGCCAGTAGGTTTTTTTTTCAACATGACATTGTGATTTCGAAGAGGAAGTTCAACCGAAAGAGGAAAATATTATGCATGCAAAATCGTCATCTTTTCATAAAATTCTTTTTCAGAGTACGTTAAATTCATAATGACCCAATAAAACACCGAAACAAAAGTACAAAACGTGTGATTATGCGACCTTTCAAACTTTAAAATTCTCCGGTTTTTTATTAGAGCATTTCTCAATAAAAACATTGAATAAAAAGCGAAGTACGTGACGCAATTGGAGGAAGGTGTGTAATTTACTTTTTTCGTTCACCGGTATTACTACGTTTTCCCTAGAATGTGTGACTAATGCACCGATAACACGTGACGTCACGTTGTGAATGCTTTTATTGATTTATGAGATGATTAATAATTCCACGGAGAAGCCACCTTGTGGAATAGTGACCCAGAATCTTCGGAGAATCGTAAAAAAGGTATTGTATTGAAAAGGGTCACGGTAAAGGGTTTAGAAAGAAAATGAATAGATTTAAATATATTACAACTTTTTATCTATTTTTTTATAAGTGAATAAAACCGGCATATCCCACGATTAATTTTTGCGTAGGATAATGCAGTAATGTTATATACCTAATGGAAAAATAATGGTTTCAAGTTCTTTTTTTATTTAAACTTAATGTAATGAAACAAATAAAAAAGATGAAACATAGAAGCAAGTTTATTTTAAAAATGATTACTATTTGATCTTGGACTTATTTAATTTTCATTGAATAAGTAGGATAAGGAAAGATAATCAAGACGCATCATCAAAAAAATTATTCAAACAGGATATTCACGGTAATAGTACTTTGACTGTCTGCAGAGATACTTTTAACTCCTCTGAGAGAGTATTTCACTCCTTGAAAATCGGAAATACTCTTTAAAAAACTAGCCAGGAGTATTTTCACTCTTTGAATTTTTCACAAAGGTTTATCTTAAAAAATGCACTGTGCCCCACCGAAAATTTTTTTAGTGATTCTAATCAATTATAACTTTGCAAATACCTATGAAAATTAACTTTATATAAATGGTTTATGGCCATAATGGCGTAGGCGGAAAAAAAAATTGGAAAGATTTGATCTACTTTTGGTCGTTTTAGGAGAGGAATGGATTATATTTTTTTCATTGATTGTTCTGATGCTTAGGGTGTTTGATTACGGTTTTCGTGTCTCTGTATTATGTAGTTTATGCTATTTCCGTATTTCACTCCTCATAATTGAATTTCACTCCTCCTAAAAAGTCAAGGAGTATTTTTACTCCTCCAAAAAAATCCTAGGAATAACCAAAACCCTCTATATACAAAGCCTGACAACTACGTCACTGTGACGTCAAAGGTGGCGGAAAATCGCTTAATTTCCCATGTTAAGTCTATGGAGTATAAAAACTTACTTTCTTAACTCCTCGCGTTATGTATGCCTTCAAGGCTGATAATACTGTTCTGGAAACTCAAAATCTTTCGTTTAGAATCAAAATTTTGTCCCTTTTGTACAGTTTTTTTGTATTTTCATTCAGTTTTTTAGCCTTAGGACTAACATGGCTTTTAGTTCAGTTTGCAAATAATGAATGCATGTCATGTAGGTTTTTCTCACAATATTAAGTTTATCTAGGAGTTGTGAGGCTATTATATAGAGGGTCTTGGAATAACACTGACTGTCTGGTCTAATAAGTTAGAATGATGACTGAGGAGTTACACAACACTGATTGATACCAGGTGAATTGTAAATTTTTATAGATATCATATGATTAGCTTTATTATTTGTTACAACATGTCTCATTCAAAAATTGTATTTAGAATTATAAATAAATTCAGTTCTTTTACTTATAAAAAAATGTTTTTTTAAGAGAGCAGTTTTTCATTTTTTGAGTAAAAAAAGTATTTATCTCTCTATTCAAAAAATAGTTTTTGGTGAATGGTTTCCATAGAAAAACTTTTTAATTACTGATCTGAATTACACATTTCTGGCATCAAAATGGCCGGATTCTTTCAAGGATTGTCAGTAAACTGTTGATTTTTTTTTTTTTAAATTCTCAATTTAAAAGTATTTTCATTTTTTTAGATTAAGGATAAAGTTGAAGTTACAAAGCAAGTACTGGCAAACAACTTATTATGCAACCAATCACAACAACCGATTGACGCCATATTTTATGATGAAACAAATTTTTCTCCCGTTTTAAAAAAGCGCTTTCTAAATTATATGTCATTCACAGACTGATAAAAGTATTCTAAAAATTTACAAATATGCTATTTCATACTAAAATGTCCCACATTATGTCTGAAATTTATATTTTTTTTAGTCTTATAATCGAAATTAATTGTAAATATTGAGTGTCATGTAGGTTTTGTTTTTATTATTTTCAATGGCTTAAAATGTATTGTTTAACAAGTCTGGGTTTAAACAAAAATATGAATGATAAAACACTAGGTATACTAACGAGTTACTAGACGATACAATAATGAATTTAAAAGATTAATTGGTGTAAGTTTTTTTCTTATTGATAAGATAGAGTTAACAAATATTCAAACTTTTAAGAGAGTGTTATTCATGGAGATGACGTATGTTTGGAAAGTTGGTTAAAGTTTCTTCTGCTAATTTTTTATTAATATGTTTTATAAAGTGAGTTAAGTTCAGTGAGCTGGGTTTTGTGAGGATTGCAAAGCAGTACTTAAATTATTTAAGTTAAAACCGGAAAAATCCTAAAAGCTTTGGATTTTAAGTTAAATACTAGAAATAGTTAAACTTCAAAACCAACTTGAAATACTACATTTAAAGTCTAAAAATGCGTTTAAAATCATGAAAAGTAACTAGAAGGGATTTTCGAACTTTTCAAATCTGCCCCAACTTTTTTTGTTCTAATGTGCCCTATCTACCATCTCAAGTAATAAATAGATATTTATAATTTGGGAAACAAAACTCTGTTGGATTTAAAATTATTGATGCCAAAATAGAGTTAAGGCAAATTTTATACTTTTAAAACTTTCTTGATTGAATTTTTATCCGAATAAAATTTTACTTTTCACCTTCCAAAGCAGGCAATTTTCAAGCACTAAAGGTTCCAATGGCTCCATTGCTCTGAAAATTCAGGCAAAAGATGGCAGGAATACAGCTACCTATTGAAATTTATTTCATATTTTTAAATTGAATTTAACAAAGAAAAATGTGGGTTGTTTAAATGTGCCCCCCTCTCCTCTATGCATATTTCTATAAAACAGTTTATTTGTTCGTATTTTAGATAGTTTCCTTTGCCTTATTATATACAGAATGCGTATTTGCAGTTTTCTATTTTAATGAATTATAAAACATCAATTTATCGATGCTATTACATTAACTTCTATTGAAAATAAGATACGTAATGTTTTCGAGTCAAATTTCATGCAGTCAAAGACGCACTTAAATTCTTATTCACAAACACGCAGTATAGTACATTTAGTGCAGCCGTTTCTCGTCAATTTTTACGTTCTCTGCGTTTCAAAACAGAGAAAGATTACCTGGTATATCTCCAGTTTCACAAGGAAGCATTTATAAAGAAGTGAAGACTGTCACCTGCTCTTTAGTTAAATAAACATTACGAAACTGGTATTTGCGCGCGGTACACAATAAGTGAGGGCGCTAAAATAATAACATATTCCAACATTCTCTATAAAAACAATGATATTCTGTGGTATATTTCATCATACATTTATTTTCGATGTTCTACAAAATAAGACTGTTCCCCAGAATCACTTTTATCGGAATTGAAGGTTATTATGATGGAAGGTGTTTTTTTCTGGTTAATAGTTCTGTTTAAAGCATAGGGACAGAGCACACTTGCGTAATTTTCCTCAAAACCCATAAAAATCAGTAAATTGTACTTTTTTTTGGGGGGGGGGATGTCCATAACATAACTACCTGTAGAAGGGATAAAACTACTCCCGTTTACTTCTCTTCAGCGTATCATTTGGATCAAAGGGTGCAGGGAGGGGCAGCTACCCCCTCAAATCTTAAGTCACCCTTCCTTAGGACGTAACATAAGCTAATGTATTTAAATTATTTTTCATCCTAAAAAGTTTTTATATTTACTGTTTCTCTTTGATTTTGAGCCTCTCTCTACTCTTAAGTACTGAGTTACCTTTGTTACTGAGTATCTCTTTGCTCTTAAGACTCCTCTCCTCATGCATCTCTTTCTTGGGCCTCTTTTTGCACTTCAGCATTCATTTACCCTCCATATCTCATTTACATCCTTTTTTAGTATCTTATTTGCTTTTAAAAACTTGATTAATTTTAATTATTTGCTTTTAAAACTTAACTTTCTTAATCCTTGCATCTCTTTTTTCTTGTGTTCTTCAACATCCCTTTACATTTCACCAATATTTATTTGCTCTTTATCATCTGTGCTCTTGAGCCTCTCTCTACTCTATATAACATCCCTTTATTTTTAAACATCTCTTTGCTCTTAAAACTCTCTTTATTCTTGCATCTCTTTTCTCTTGACCCCTCTCCCTGCTCTTAAGCATCCCTTTGTTATTGAGTATCTCTTTTCTCTAGTCTCTTTCTCTGTTCTTGTATCTTTTCTCTTGGGCCTCTTTTTGTTCTTGAACATCTCTTTTACTCTCCAATATCGGTGTTTGGTTTTGAACCTCTCTCAGCTTTAAAACATCCCTTTGTTTTTCAGAATCTCTTTTCTCTTAAAACTCTTCTTATTCTTGTACCTTTTTTCTCTTGGGCCTCTTTCTGCTCTTCAACATCCTTCTCCTCTTCATACCTTTACTTCACAATATCTCTATTCTCTCAAGAATTTTGTATCTTTATGCCTTTTGATTCACTTTTATTTATATCCATGCATGGCTGTCTCGCAAGGATATCTTAATTTCTCTTGGCGATTTTTTTAAAAAGTGCAGCACCCTTTTTCAATGAACCATCGCCCAAAATAGACGTGTTGCATTAGAAGAATCGATACTCTGATGAAATTTATTAGTTGTTAAGAACATTAATTGATTTAAAGAACTGTTTATAAATACACGGTGCCACCACGAACTGATTCATTTTTTCTCCCAAATCAAATTTTCTCTTCTAATACTTGAAATGACTTAATATACAGGAGATAAAGAGATACCTTTTTCCTGTGTTTTACTTAGGATACTAGTACCACTAGTACAGTAAAGTGGAAATATAATTGTAAAAGAAACGAGATAAAAGGGAGGTAAAAGTGCAATTTCCACTACTTAATATAATGTACTTTCTGCGATTGGCAAGCTCATTCGTCTCTCAGTAATTATTAGAGAGGATTAATTTAAATAATTAATCATTCAGGTTTAACTCTATCCTTCAAAAAGTAAATTTAATTTTACTTAGGTTGTCTTTATTAAAAGAATAAGCACAAGCACACCTGATACAAAAACAAATGCTTAATTCCCCCCAAAAAAAGGCGTCTCTTAGGTGGAAAACCTAAGTACAACCAATACTGAGAACTATTCGATTACTATCCAAAACTAACTTACATTAACCCCCCTCACCCAACGCATTTCAAATAACAATCCCCATTCAATACATTTCTAGTAATCGTTTCCACCTGTTAATCAGGCCAGGTTTGGAGGGAACATCACACGACAGGTAGAACGTGATTCGGTCATCCCGCGATGCCTCGGTTTGTTTGTTTGTTTGTTTATTAATAAAAAAAACGCGAGCGATCGGGTTTTGGAAAAGTACAAACGAGCAACGTGTGTTCAGTCACGTAGGTACCACATCGGTTACCGCAAGATGCACGCGATAGGGTATATGCGTAATAATTACCGGCCGCGGCAGTTTATTACCCCTTTCGCGGATCCCACTTTGTCATTATAGCTAGCTTCGTTGCGGTGTCCTTCGTTTTGCAATTTCTGAGGCAAGGGATGGTCACATGCGGAGGAAATTCCTCGTTTGAAATTTTTACGAGCTTTTGACAATTAGTGTTTTGAAATGTTGGATTCGACTTTGGGATTGATTGCTGTGGGATGAAAACTTTTTAGTGGATGCTGAAAAAAAACATTAAGTCAGGTAGAATTTTGATTAAATAATGTCCCTGTTGTGAAAGAACGAGTCATAAAGAACGGAGTAAGGTCAGGAATAAATTGAAATTTGAATGTCGAGAAATATATTATCTCATGTATCATCTGCGTAACACACGCATGTGTACGTCAGTCCTCATTTCAAACATTGCCGACCGATTAAGTCTTGTATAATTCAACAAATAAAGAAATTTGAGAGAAAACTCAATATAAATCTTAATTGGGATTAATATACAATGATAATTAATAAAAGTAATTATTAGTATCATTAATATTACTTAGTCTATTCGGGATTTCTTTTTCTGTGAATCCAAATGAGGCATCTATTGATTTGCAATGAAAGCACTATTGAGCTTTTTACAAGTATGTTGGTCTTTAACATAATAGTAATAAATACATTAATAAAGCTTTCATGATATTTATTTTTTTAAAAAAACCCTAACTATGCAAAAATATTTCACTTTATCGATATTTCAATTTAATATTTTCTTATTTTCTTCATTAAACCTGTCGTTAACACAAATTTGCAATATAAATTTGTCACAAGAAATTTTTTTTTTGAACAACGACCCCTGTTGTATCATCGGACTCGAACCAATAGCATCGGACTCGAACCTACTATATCATTGGAAACGAATATTGTGATTAGTATATCTGCATATTGTTTTATGACTGTAACTTTATCTTTTATTTATGTTATAAAGCACTGATTAAACGTAAGAGATTATTCAGGTAAATCGACTCGACTCTATCATTGCATCCTTAAGACAGGACAAAGTGGCGACGGGAAAGAAGAATCCAGCTGCGGGTAATCCTGAAAATAGGTGAGATTCGAAGTTGTTTTATACTGGAAGATGGATAAGCAAATTGAAAAAATCCTGAAGCAAAATCAGGAACTTTTGGAATCTTTGGTTAAGAAGGAAACTTTGATTAAGCCGAAGGCTTCTGTTCAATTCGAGAAATTTGATGAAGAATCCGAAAGATTTGATTCATTTCTTGAAAGATTCGACGCGTATTTGGATTTGCAAAACATTCCGAATGATCAACGCGCGAAAGTATTGATATCTAGTTTAAGTCCAAAAATGTATCAATTGTTGAAAAATTTGCTGGCCCCTGATCTTCCATCTAGTAAAACTATTGAAGAACTTACCTCTGTGTTGAAGAAACATTTAACGCCGAAAGCCTTAGTAATACCTTCACGCCACCGGTTTTTAAACCGAAAGCAACAGGAAGGGGAATCGGTTAGTTCGTACTTGGCAGAGTTACGCGCTTTAGCCATAAACTGCAAATATAATACCTTAATGTTAAATGAAATGTTAAGGGACGTGTTTGTTAGCGGACTTAGAAATAAAGCGATCATCGACAGGTTGTTCGAAGAGGACGACATTGCCTTAGAAAAAACTGTTAATATCGCATTAGCAATGGAAAGGGCATATCAAGGAACCAGCGAGGTCCTAGATAATTCGTTAAATAAAGTTAACGTATTGGGGGTGAAAACTAAAAGTAAGCTGCAAAAGATTAATAAAAAGCCTGCATATCCCCAAGCGAATAGACAAGTTTGCACTAGATGCACAGGTACGGATCATGTAAGTCAAAACTGTAGTTTTAAACAAAGTACATGCTATTATTGTCATAAGACTGGGCATATTGCTAAAGCGTGTTTCTTAAAAAGCAAAAATCGGAAGCCTACTAAACAGAGTCGGGTAGAAGTAGAAACAGATTTAACAGAGCAAGCAAATGATATTTCTGTGTTCAATTTAAACTCAGAATTCACTATGAAAGGAAAAGACCCAAGGAAACCTATTATGGTTAGGGTAAAACTGGAAAACAAAACATGCAATATGGAATTAGATACAGGAGCAACTGTTAGTGTGATGAGTTTAAAGGAATTCAGAAAAATTTCGAAGAAAAAAATTAAACCTACGGAAGCGGTTTTTAGGGCTTTTAACGGAGGGCGGTTAAAGCCGATCGGCTGTGTTTCGGTGAAAGTCGAACACGAAAGGCAAGTGTTGAATTTGAATCTCTACGTCGTAAAGGAAAAAGTGGAAACAATTCTTGGAAGGGAATGGTTGTATAGGCTAAAACTGAATTGGGAAAATATAAAAGCGATCAAAATTTCAAGAACTCTAAGCCTAAAAGAACTTTTAGAAAAATATAAGGAACTTTTTGATGAAAATCTGGGAGAGATTAAAGGTTATGAAGTAAACCTAGAGTTAAAACCTGGGGTTTCCCCAAAGTTTTGTAGATCCCGAATAGTCCCTTTCGCCCTGAAATCAAGAGTGGAGGGAGAGATCGATCGCTTAGAAAACGAAGGAATAATCGAAAAGGTTGAGAACTCAGATTGGGCTACACCTGTAGTGCCGGTTGTGAAACCTGATGGGAGCATTCGGCTTTGTGCAGATTATTCCGTAACCCTAAATCCCAACCTAGTAGTGCCACAACACCCCTTACCGAGATTAGAAGAAATATTTGAAAGTTTAAATGGAGGAAGACAGTTTTCAAAAGTAGACTTTAGCCACGCATATCTTCAAATGAAGGTCGGTGAGGAGAGCCAAAAACTCTTGACAATTAACACCCATAAAGGGCTGTATAAATGTAAGAGACTTATGTTTGGTCTAAATGCAGCACCGGCTATCTGGCAAAGATATGTCGACGGACTTTTCCAGGGAATGGATGGGCTAAAAGTTTTTATGGACGACGTAAGGGTAACAGGAAGTGACCAGCAGTCACATTTGCTAGTCTTAGCTAAGTTTTTTGAAAAATGCAAAGAACATGGATTAAGGCTTAACCTAAAGAAAAGCAAATTTTTCCAAGATGAAATAAAATTTTTGGGACATAAAATTAATGCAAAAGGCCTACATAAGACTGATGAAAAAATTTCAGCAATAAAAAGCGCAAGAACACCGATGAATGTTCAGGAACTGAAAAGTTTTCTTGGATTAGTTAACTTTTACGGAAGATTTTTTCCAAATTTAGCAACAATAGCAAACCCACTAAACAAGTTAACGAGAAAAGATGTAAAGTTTTTGTGGTCGAAAGAATGTCAGAACTCTTTTCAACTAATAAAAAAAGAAATCTGCTCAGATCGAGTTTTAACTCATTACGACCCTAGTTTGCCAATAACGTTAGCCACAGACGCGTCACCCGTAGGTATTGGTTGTGTGCTTTCACACTTAATGCCGGATAAAACGGAAAAACCAATAGCGTTCGCCTCAAAAACGTTGACAGTCACCGAAAAACGTTATTCACAAATTGACAAAGAGGCATTGGCAATCGTCTGGGCTGTACGGAAGTTTTACTTATACTTAAAAGGAAGAAGATTTACGTTAATTACAGACAACAAACCTTTAGTGGCAATTTTTGGATCGAAAAAGGGTCTACCGTTAACGACCGCAACGAGATTGTTGCACTATGCTTTAACTTTGCATTCTTTTGAATTTGATATTATTTACAGGAACACCAAAGATCATGGTAACGCAGACTTTCTCTCCAGATTCCCAAAAGCATCGGAAGAGCTAGAACTGGTAGATGACATCACTATCTTCCAGATGTCGCAAATCCAGACTTTGCCTGTGACAGCCAGAGAGTTAAGGGAGGCAACCAAGAAGGATCCTGAGCTGAGTCTACTGATGCAGGATCTGTTGATGGGTAAAGATTTGCAGGGGAAGGAAGCGAAGTATACAATCCAAGACGGCTGTATCCTAAACGGACAGCGTGTCTGGGTGCCAGATAAGTATAAAAAACGGGTATTGGAGGAACTCCATGAAGGGCATCTAGGAATGGTAAAAATGAAGGAGATCGCGCGCTCATTTGTTTACTGGAAGTCTATCGACAAAGACATTGAGGACACTGTAAATAATTGCCCGGAATGTTTCAAGTACAAGTCAGAGCCAAAGAAAGTAAAGGTTCACTTTTGGGAATATCCCAGCTTTCCATGGGAAAGAATTCACATTGATTTTGCAGGGCCTATGTTTGGACATGTCTTTTTAGTTATGGTAGATGCATATTCCAAGTGGGTAGAGGTCTACACATTAAAAAGAATGACAACAGTTAACACTATAGAATGCTTAAGGGACTGCTTCTCAAGATTTGGGTTCCCTGTAACATTAGTAAGTGACAATGGGTCACAATTCATGTCGAGTGAATTTCAGAAGTTTCTTAACTGTTGTGGCATTAAGCATAAAACTTGCGCGCCATTTAAGCCGGCAACGAACGGTCAGGCGGAAAGGTACGTCCAAACATTGAAGAAGTCATTAAGATCACTAAAAGATTATCCCGGCACTATTCGGCAAAAAGTATCCCTCTTCCTATTAAATTATAGAAGGGCACCGAATAGTACAACTTCTCATAGTCCAGCTCTGCTGTTTTTAAAACGAGAAATTAGGACAAGACTAGACCTCCTGCGACCAAACCTTAAAGAAAGAGTGCAAAACAAGAACCGGGAGGACATCGCGTTTAAAGACCGGGAGTTCAAAAGGGGCGATTCAGTTGCGATTCGAGATTATCGTTCCTCTAATTCCAGGTGGAGACTAGGAAAAATCCTAGAACGCGACGGCCAGCTGCACTACACCATCGAAGTCAACGGAACCCTCACCCGGCGGCACATCGACCAGATACGACCAGCTGGGGACCGTCTCCGAGACTGCGTGGAGGTGGAACCGCATCGCCGTTTCTCTACGTCCATCGTCAATGCTCCGGACGTAACGACCTCAACCTCAACGGCCTTAGCTCTACCTCCGGCCTCTTCTGCAGGGACTGCTTCAGCGGACTCTGCTCCAGGCACTGCTGAGGGCGACCAGGTCCTATCCAGTCCAGTGGTTCCCGATACACTGCTCCCTAGAAGATCGGAAAGGATTCGACGCCCCCCAGAAAGGCTTAACTACCAAGAATTAGGGGGGAGGGATGTTGTATCATCGGACTCGAACCAATAGCATCGGACTCGAACCTACTATATCATTGGAAACGAATATTGTGATTAGTATATCTGCATATTGTTTTATGACTGTAACTTTATCTTTTATTTATGTTATAAAGCACTGATTAAACGTAAGAGATTATTCAGGTAAATCGACTCGACTCTATCATTGCATCCTTAAGACAGGACAGGATCACATTAGTAAGTGACAATGGGTCACAATTCATGTCGAGTGAATTTCAGAAGTTTCTTAACTGTTGTGGCATTAAGCATAAAACTTGCGCGCCATTTAAGCCGGCAACGAACGGTCAGGCGGAAAGGTACGTCCAAACATTGAAGAAGTCATTAAGATCACTAAAAGATTATCCCGGCACTATTCGGCAAAAAGTCAGAATTCAGAAGCGTAGAAATTTTAAAATATCCAGTCTCTTAAAATAAAGCTTTGGTAAATGGTACCTGTCCATCTGTCAAAAACATTGCTATACATTGTCATCAGCATCACTTACAATTTAAATTAGCCTATCTATTCCTGATCTCCAAACAATGCTTCATAGAAATTCTTAACACAATTTATCGACTAGATACAGTTAAAACGACCATAACTGTAAACCACATTTGCTTAAATTTCCCTCCTTTGAACTCCCTTAACCCGCAGTTCATCGACCCTTAAATGCCGTTGTTTGTTAGAAGATATGCTTATTCATAATTCAGAACAAAGAAAATGCGTTTAAATACTAGTGGGGATTACCGTTTTCAATAGTCGTGATGGGGTTATTCTCTCTTTTGAAAAGTAATAGTGTTTGACTATGGATGTCAATAACTTTTCCATAGTTTGAAAGACTTTTTAACTTGTTCATTACAGTTCTCTTTTCCAGGTATACATCAAATTTACTGTTTTATTCACACAAATGCGAAGAGTGATGGTTTTCATCATTACCTTACATATAAATGTGCGAAATTCTCGGTATGTTGCGTTGTAGCAAGAATTAGGAATGGAAAATTAGGCATCACGTAATTTTGTTTGTCGGCAAAAGTTCATATTTATACAGGAATGTTAAAAAAATGTTTTGCTTGTTGTCTAGTTTTAAGAATTAAATTATTTAAGGCACCGATGTAAAAGTTGTAAAATTTTGTCTTTGTGTAATAAACTTGATATTTTTCTAATTATTCATAAAATAAAAAAAGCTATGTGATATAAAATATGAAAAATTGATTAGTAGTAAGTGCTATACATGTTTTGAAATGAGTTCTCATAAAATTGACTGTGACCTAACCTGTGAGTTGACAGTAAGTAAAAATACAGATAGAAATTGCAAATTAATGTCTAGTCATTAAATTTTAAAAAGTAATAACATCCTTTTATCCAATCAAATCAACACCTTAACTTTTGAAAAACTGACAAGCTGATTTAAATTAAATCTAGTTCCATGAGAAGAAATTAGTTCATATAGCTACAGCATCTCTAAGGTAGAATGTAGCCAATAATACTCCCGATCGTGTTCTCATTTCTAAAAACAAAGGTAACACTGTTAGTGAGTGAAACTAGGTCTTATCCCCATGAATTTTTGACACAGTTGATTTACTAATTTCTAACTCCCCATAGAGACAAAACACATGCCAATAAATGAAGCATTTGTTTACCCTGCATTAAAAACCAAATTATATGCACCACTAAAAGCAATCAGGCGCAACTTCTAGTAAACAATATGCATAAGAAGTTGATGAACTTAATAAGGACATGCCTTTTATGTAGGGACGAGTGTGAGTGTCTCAAACTTTTAAAAGTGCTGATGAGAAAGAACAACAGGATAAATAATTAATTATAACAGTTGTGGGAAATTTTTGAGTTTACTTGGCGGGGTTGTTTTTGTTTTAGTGTGTTTGCGTTATTCTGTCCTCTCAAATTTTATGCATTTCAAATTAGGGCAATAGTGACAATGTGTGAAAAGTTTACTAAGCATGGTGAATAAAAACTAAAAATATAATTCAACAATCTAAGAAATTAGTATATAAATAATGGTCAACATTATTAGTTCATTACTAAATTTACATTTTGCTTCTGAATTAGATTACAATCATACTAAAAAGACTAATACATTTAGAAATTTAAAATTAAAAAAAAACACTTAAAAACCTATTTATTCTAGTCAAAGGAAGATTTTAGGTAGTTTTTCCCCGGTGCTGGAGGGGGGCTTTGCGCTTATGTATGGGCGCCCATGTCTATGGGGCTAGAGCAGAGTAAAAATCATTTTCCAGATTTCAATTAAACACAACCAAATCAATCTTGTTTTTCTT
This sequence comes from Tetragnatha montana, assembly GCA_963680715.1. NCBI lineage: Eukaryota > Metazoa > Arthropoda > Arachnida > Araneae > Tetragnathidae > Tetragnatha > Tetragnatha montana. The sequence goes on from OY796685.1 coordinate 37,527,939, forward strand.
ATTTTGTTTAAAAAAAGATACTAATAAGGAAATTACTATAAAAATCAATAAGGAAGCAGCTTCAAAAAATTCATGGCGGTTCAATTGTTTAAGCCCCCCAAAAATAGCAATCCTAGATGATTCGCTTCGGTCATTCTCAAGTCAAGCTGTCGGTCACCACACGATGACACATCCAACCGAGGACGGAAGATTCCTTCGTCATTCTTTCGGTTCCATTCGGACTTCCTTCCGAGTGTTGCGGTGCCGCCGACCGCGGGCTTCCGAGGACGTAAACACCCGTTCTCACTCGAGCGGCAGATGGAAATAGCCATAATGCTCAGGGGAAATCAGGAAAATACCGAAATAGCTCGTTACGGCTTCGTTGCAGAAACAATAAATTTTGACAAAATGCATTTTTGAATGGGTAATTATGATTAGATAGGTGATGTGTTGAGTTGGTTGCCCAATGCCCATTAGTAGTGTAATGTATTCCCAAAGCATGACGTTTAAGAATTATTTTAGAATATTTTTTAAGGATTGAAAATTGTTATGGGGTTTGATAATGAAACGCCGAGAGATGAGGAATCTAGTATTTGGAAGAGGTTTTGATCACGAAGGTTTCTACAGCTAAGAAATAACCCCATTTTTTTTAGAATTAAGATTTGTTTGATGGTTTGATGACTTATTGACAACATGAAAGCAGTGGATCAGTTGTTGAAAAAAAACACCATTTTAGGAATTTATGTAAAACATGTTAAACTTAATAGATACTTAATTTTATCAATAGAGATACTAATAAATATTAACTTAATAGAAAAATAATATGGGGCTATTAAAGGTTTAAAGAAAGAGACAAAACATCAGAAAAATATAGTGATTCCTCTCTCCTAAAAGAATTTCTGGCTGCGCCACTGCATAAAAAAAACAGTCAAAAAGGTTTATGGTGTGATAGTCTCTAAATTTTTAAAAATATATAATTTAAAGAACATAGTACTATAGTTGTACAAAATTAAAAAAAAAGTATTTACTCAAAATAGGGAAGTCACTTTAATGGTAAAAATAAATCCTTTCTAATGGCATTTAAGGGTCAAGATAAGTAGTTAATTTACTCGCATATTTGAAGGGGTCCGGGTCTCCATACGAAGTTCCTATCCTTAGATTCTTAGTTTCAGCAAATGCGTGATTTACTTGAGAAACTACTTTTGGGAATTGAAAGCTTCTCTACATCCCTTTTCTGGTAAAGAAAATTTTGTACGCATTCTAAGTAATTCAAATTTTATGCTCTCGTAAAGAAAATAGAACAATGGTTTTTTACACAGACAACAGTGCTGCTACGTGACCTGACACAACGCATAATTTTTTCGGTGTTTCACCACAGAAATGCATAAGAGTGTCATATCACGTGTTTATAACATTTCCTCAAGCTAGTTGTACAAATTTGGAGCACACTTCAAAGCTTAGGGTCTCATGCAAATCGTGTTTTGAAAATAAGAACTAGTTTTTAAAAGGGCTTTTATAAATTATAACTTGTAGTAAATTTTACGAAAGAAATTTGTACGAATGGGTTCTGTAACAACGGGGACTGCTTTGTTAATCGATAAACAATACGAAACTATTGATCTATTCAGAGTTATTCCTAGGATTTTTTTTGGAGGTGTAAAAATACTCCTTGACTTTTTTAGGAGGAGTGATATTCAACTATGAGGAGTGAAATACGGAAACAGCATAAACTACATATACACAGACAAAATTTCTATTAAAAACGCTTACTTTTTAATGGACAAAATGAAATTGAAAAAAAAAAATGAGGATGCTGTTTCGGGTGTTAGTTTTAACAATTACAATGTTAAGTATTAATAGAAAATATTAAACATTATAAATAAAATAATCTATTTTACACTAAACATCTTTTACAATTCTAATCTTCTTTTCCTTTTATCTTCAGTAGAAAAATATTATTTGTTGATTTCGGTGGGGCACGGCATTTTTTTAAGCTAAACCTTTGTGAAAAAATTCAAAGAGTGAAAATATTCCTGGCTAGTTTTTTAAAGAGTATTTCTGATTTTCAAGAAGTGAAATACCCTCTCAGAGGAGTTAAAAATATCTTAGGATCTATTCTTCTGCAATATTATTTTAGTCAAGCTGTACTACGGCTTTTTCCGAAGGTTGCAGGAAACAATTTTCATCTCGGTTTCTCTTTTTCCATCCAGTCAACCCGGAACAGGCCATTGGAATTGATAACAATAGCAGTAAAGACAGATAACAGCTATAGGGCTTGACAAATGTGTGTCCTTTATGAGCTTAAGATATCACTCGGTTCAATGTCAATGGTTTTTTACTTGAATCAAGGATCTTCTTTAGGAGGCGATTGACGTATCTAACACTCCCCTGTCTGAAATTCGAAAGTCATATAGTATTGAATTAAATTTAGCCTATGAAACGGTGTGACGGGCCAGGGACAATTTCGAAGAAAACAATGTTATTGCCGATTTTGATTTGAAATAACGACTAGCAGAAAATCCCACACATATGACGGTTATAGGAAGTATTTGTTGTGAAAGCAACAGATCAAAGAATATTGTTGTTGTTTTATAACCATGACACTCAATAAAGTCTTGAAAAGATCCGAGGATTTTTTGTTTCGCTAGAATTCTCTTTTGGTACACTTTTTATAACATTTTTCATGAGTGATCACATTTTTCATATTCGTTACTGCTTTCAATAATAGCAATCCAAAAGAAGGAAAAAAAACTTTAGAGACAATCATTATAAAATATTGGAGCCCTACCTTCTTCATTAATCTTATTGTAAATGCATTTGGTTCTGTGATGAAAGTTTTATTACTTGTATGATTATAGTATTCTTGTCACAAATCAAATACATACGAAACAGAAATCAAATAGTTATGCGGTGATCCTATATATGAAATGTATATGAAAGCATTTAGTACTGCAACTGTTGTTAAGAAAAATTAATTGTGCTTCCAAAAATGTTAATTAATTGTATTGTATCTATTTTATCTGAATAGGGGTTCAAAGAATAACCATAATGACTAGTTAGTTATACAAGTTGAAAAATGGATTAATAATTTTTATAAATTAATTCAAGGGAAATTGTTACTTTTTATTAACTTTATGATTTGTGAAAATTTGAAATTATCCAACAGAAAAAAAATCGTTTTTCACAGGTTAAAGTGTAAATGGAAAGATTTTAGAGATTTCTCAATAAATATAGAGTATTTTCAATCACATGACTCTGCCTAACAACGGCCTTAGCAACGTTGATTATTCGCCAAGTGACGTCATGTGCGAATGCTGCTATTGGATACTTCTATGTCCCGCCCCTAACAACAGCCTTAGCAACGTTGATTTTGTCCTCCAAGTGACGTCATGTGCGAATGCTCTATAGAGTGTTTTCAGGTGACGTCACAACCGGTTATTTTCTTTTAACTGTGTACCTTCTGTAGGGCTTTTAACTGTTGCTAAGGCCATTGTTTATCTGTTGCTAAGGCGGTTTTTAGGTATGGGGTCACGTGATTGCAAAAGCTCCAATAGAGGAATTCCACGGCCAGTCATTTTCTGTAACTGTTAACCTCTGTAGGGCAAAAAACTGTAACATTTTCTGTTGCCAAGGCCGTTGTTAGGTCCGAGTCATGTGATTGAAAATGCTCTATAGTTTTAAAATATCAGGTGAAATAATAGAGTGTTTTCAGGTGACGTCACGACCAGCTAATTTCTTTTAACTGTGAACCTTTGTAGGGCTTTTAACTGTTGCTAAGGCGGTTGCTAGGTAACGAGGTATATGTTGCTAAGGCGGTTTTTACGTATAGGGTCACGTGATTGCAAATACTCCAATAGAAGAATTCCACGGCCAGTCATTTTCTGTAACTGTTAACCTCTGTAGGGCAAAAAAACTGTAACATTTCTGTTGCTAAGGCCGTTGTTAGGTCCGAGTCATGTGATTGAAAATGCTCTATGTTTTTTATTAGGATGAGACATTTGCAACAGTTTAATACTAGACCCTCAACGTTTATACTATAAGCCTCTCAATAAAATGCAATAATAACATGAGCTTAACCATTCTACCTTTAAACATCCTGTCTGAAAGACTTGAGTGAGACTGAAACAAAGAAATACAGACGCCCATGAGACGAGAGGAAACAACTCTAAAAACAGATTATTTTCTGTCGTAAAGGGTTCAGACCACTTGTTGCGTCTCTATTCATTTCCTATTTGTTGTTCTTTTTCTTTTTTAAACAGCTTTATTATCCTTCTCCTCAGAATAGTTTTAGTTTTAACTGAAAGTCCAACAGTAGTGGTCGCTGAAAACTGCGGTTTTGCGGGTGGATTTTAATAATGTGACACATTTTCTGTATTAACTGGTTTTGTTAGATTGGAATTAAGAATTTAGAATTGTCCTTAAATTTTAATTAAAACGTTAGAAGGTTTTTTGCACATTTTGCTTACGTTAGTTCGAAAAGTTAGAGAAACGCGTACAGAAAAGTCGATGGTTTCTTTTAAAAACTTCAATATTGATTTTAAATATTTTTTAAGTGTGTTAAAGTCAATACACAATTAAATATTTAAATACTGGATGTGTCTACAGTATTTTACTTAGGTTTTAGGGGATTTGGTTGTGTGGTTACTAAGTTTATTAACTAAATTAAACTAAACTTATAGGAGGACAGCCCTTTTGGGCCAAGGCATGACCAAGACTCAGCAGCTCGAAATTTATATGTGTGATGGAATTCTAAAGTCATTTTGATCGCACTTTGCCGACATGTTATAGTTGGAAAAAAATATTTGAGAAAGACTATTATTTGTGTAAGTCAGAAACCAAATACTACTTCGGGAGTCAGCACAAATAAATTTTTTAATTTTCCATTTTTTGATCTATGCATAACTGGTAAAATATGCAAAGCTGGTTGCCCATCCATCCTTTTTCGAAATTAATTTTTTTTTTCAGTTAAACCAACTAACAACAAAGGCATGAGGTTTTCAGTTGCCATCCAAAGGGTGAAGACCACAAGAGATAATTTAATTAAAATATTAACTTCTTGAACCGTGACATCCTAGCAGTTTGTTTCCCTTTCGACCTTGAGCGCGACATAATACTAAACCGCACTTCATTCATGGTTAAATGACTAGTAACTTGGTAACTAAACAAAGAATAATGAAGTTTTAATGTCGGGAATTCGATACTCTTTTCCATCTTGACTTGAGCAATGGGTTGAAGAGTAACTAGAGCTCATGCGTTTATTTTGCGAAACAGATTATGCTTGTGCTGGTTGTGACGCAACTAAATTAAACCTCATCATCACGTTTTCCAATGATAACCTTTTTTAATGATCCTTTAATAGCTTTTATTTCAATTACATTATTTTAATTGCGTTTTTATGAATGAAATATGTGCTTTAAAATTCAGTTTCTTAGATTTTTGAGGCTCAAGAAATATCAGCATGCCAAAAACGATACAATTTAAAAACATTAACTGGTTTCCATTTTACCCCGCTATAACCATTTTATCCCACCATCCTAACAATTATACCCTTTTAATGGTTAGAGATCCATATTTAAAAAATATGGATAATAATATATAAATAGATAATAATGTTACCAAAAAATATTTTGTAAAGAATATGCATTTGATATTACATAAATTAACATTTGATTAGATCCAAAAATTAAAATGTTACTTTTTGCAATAAAAAGTAGAAAATTAAAAAAAAAATTAATTCATATTTTTACACATTAAATGAAAAATTTATTAAAACATTTGATTACTATGAAGAGTGAAATAATTCCTTATAAAACCAGTTCATATATGTGTACAACACGGTTTATTAAATCCTCTGAGTTGTTATACTAACTGAGGTATAATATACGAATACGTATAGTATAGCTCAGTAATTAAATCATGATAAATAGTTTATGTTCAATAAAACCTTTTCAATTAACCGTTTAATTATTCAATATTCATAAAATGATGGCCACCAAAAAAACATCACCCTGAAGAAATTAAATGTGATTTAGATCAATTAAACTTCGTATAATAATGGCAGACATATTTAAGAACTACCTATAAATGTTAAAAAATTTTATACTAAATAAAAATTATTTTTACAATGAGCATTATTTGTTACTTAAACATTCAATAAGAATTACTTAGTTTCACCTTTCAAAATTAAAGAACACCCTTTCTATTAAAAATATAACGATTTTTGTTTTAATAGAAAAACTTTAGGTATTTTAAAGTTAAGTGAAGGATCACAAATGATGTTTTTTATGTGTGTGCACGAGAGAAAATAAGGCCCATATTAAAATTTACATTACGAATAACTTGGAAAAAAAAATTTCAACTCTAATATTTGGTCAACAGAATAGCTAGAGGAGCCCTGATGTTAGTTAAAATATCGTTAAATTTTTTCAGCGAATATTTTGGCTAATTCTTTAAAATAAAAACATATCCAGATGGTGCGTGGTTCAAATTCTTAAATCATAATAGTGTATGTCATCATGTCAATTGTGTCACAGTTATGCATGATCTCTTCTTCGAAATCGATATTGACACAACAAGAGACGGTTGCAAATCAGACTCATTAGCATAAAACTCAATTTTTCATCGTATGAGCCAATATCTCGAAGATGACAGACTATTGCATAATAAGCACTTATAATTACTGACGATTTCCATAAAGTGTAGTTTAGTTTCAGACTATGGCTTGCTTGGGGTTGTTAGTGTAGCAAGAAAATTCGAATTTCGTCCCAGAGATTAGAATCGTCTGACTGAGTCTCATGCTAGGACGATTCACTAGAGATGGGCAAGGCAAAAATCGTTTCTTACTGGTATCGATACTTAAGTTAGGTATCGAGAGATTTACCCTATAAAAAGTACTCGATATCTCAGCATGGGGATACTTTATCGATGATTTTTTTTATAATTTTATAAGTAAATTAGATTTAGAGTGTTGATATGGTATGAAATGGTTATACGAGCAATTTTTGAGAGTTTTGCTTAACTTAACAATTAAATTACGAAGATGGCGTACACTACTCAAATTACACCAATGTAAAAATATGTGTATCTGAAGATAAGAATTTGAAAGTAATTAAGTTCATTTATTTTCTGGACCTGTATATAAAAATTTTCAGAATTTTTTAGACCCCTCTTAAAATTACTTGCCGACCCTTGCTATATAGACTTGAAGTTAAATAGGAATATCCGCCAAGCCTAAGAATTGGAGCTGAGTCATTCCTATTTAAGTTCTGCCCAGTGTATTTAAATTTTGGCTATCAACTGCTGTTAAGCCATTATTGGTACACACAATTTCATTCACATCGCATCCACAGCAACGCCCTTGGTTCTTCTCAGACTTTTTTTTCTTCTCTCTCTCCATTGTAACCCTCATTGAGACGTGACTACAATCATAATTCTACACTTCACGTTCAAAGACAATTCCGAAACTGCAAAAAAAAACAAAATCTTTTCAACTTTCGATGACAGCTGGGAATTTACAGAGACTATATCACACCCTTGACTTCTAGTATCTACTAGGTGCAACCGTGTCAAGGTGATCTCCGTATTTCAAACATTACATTCTCTCTCCAGAAAAAAAAACAGGCCTCCGAAGAGTTCTTACACAATACGATCTACTAACCTGAAGATCTGAACTCCCACACAAAACAGAGTATGGATAAGGCGGCAAGTCAGTGCAGTCAAGTCATGAAGAAGAGAAGAAAGAAGTTCTCTCTCTTTCTTTCTTTTTTTCACTACATCCAGTTTTCTCTTTCTATCAATAAATCGTTCTCTTCCATCCCATGCAACATTGCAATGCCTCTAAAAAAGAGAGAAGAAGATGATTATATTTCTCTCTTCTCTCTCTCTCTCATCCATCTCTTTCTTTTTTCTCTATTTCTCTTCACTCTTTCTTTCTCTCTCTCTAGTTTCTATTCTATCCCCTCCTTTCTCTTTCTGATTTAAAGACAGGTTGTTGCTATTGTTGTGTCCCACTTGGAAGACCCAAAAGCTTCATATAAGTAAGGATTCAAGATTCAAGGCAAAAGAAGATGCGGCTTCTGAGAGGCCTATAAATGGCAGGAATCCGACCTTTGCCTCAGATGATAGAAAAGATGTAGATAGTAATAATAGATGTAGATAGTAGATGATAGCAAAGATAGTAGATGGCGGCGCCCTCCATCGCCCCTCCACAATTTTACCATGTGTCAGAAGGGGAGGGAAAATCTCTAGACGACCTGTGCCCCTAATACGCCATGACCAACCCACAGAACCAAAGAAAGGTCTAAGAAGGTTAAAATAGGAAGTTAATCAATGAAAACCCTTCTAATCTCGAAGTTTGAATCCCCAAGAAAACCAATAAAAAGATGTAGAGCATTCCACAAAAATATTCATTTCCTCTTATAAACTAATGGTTCATCCTTAATTAATGTTAAGTTCACCCTTAACTAATGACCCGCATAACGTTCAAGAAGATAACTATTCATCATAAATCCGAGCTCGGCCAGCACTGACCAACGTCAGCGTGCGAATTCTGTTGTTTATCAACAACATTGACATTCTTTATGCCGACCTCGGACGATCCCGTTTTCGCCAACGGCGGTCAAACGTGATCCTCGACAGTTTGTTGTGTGTGAACAGAGGGATGACGACGGGCAGCAGGTATCGCTTTGTTCGAATCCCTTTGTGCGTAGGTTGTATTGATCGCAATAATAGCGTTTTTTTTGTGGAGTTAGTGTTAATATAATAACAATTGCGTCGTGGGGTTGTATGTCACTCGACTCTTGGGATCGCTTCTTTTTTTTATTAAGTAACATTTACATAGTTTTTTTTAACTGGAAAACAACGTATCTATATGTTTTTAAAATGTAAATACTATATGCATTGTAAATGTATATTTAAGATGCATAGAATGCCTATAACATAAATATGCATCAATACAGTAGTTTTAAGAAGTGTAGAGAAATTTATAACATTATATAATTATAGAAATATAACATTATAAAAATAATATGCGAATTCTGAGAAGTAAAATTTACTCTTTAGAGCAGTGGTTCCTAACTCAGAAAAGTCCGCGGACAACTGAGTCTAAAATTGTAACCTTCACGGACCACCCTTTGTAGCTTAATAAAATCCTTATCTTCATAAAATTGCAAGATGAAAAATTATAATCCTCTAACTAAGAATGAAAATTTATATGATGCTCTTAAATATAACTATATTTTTAAAAATTGAGTTACATCTTACGAAAATTTGTAATTTTTGTTGTGATATAAGTAAATCTTCGGGACCCACAAAATTGTGGCCAACTTTTTTTTTCAAAATTCCTAATGCCACCACGGACCACTTCTAAGACTCTCACGGACCACCAATGGTCCGCGGACCACCGGTTGGGAACCAAAGCTTTAGAGAAATACTACTATCAAAGTCTAATGATTGGAAAACATAAACCATAACTAAGGAGGGTGGGTTTTTTTTCGTCATCCTATTTATAGAATACTAATTTATTATCAACACAACACAATCAAAATCACACGTTATCCATATGTGTAAAGATATATCATTAAAAAGTAGAGAGGGATGCACACGGCACACGCTAACGTTATTTCTCTGTAGATCAAACATAATTTAATTTCCCTATTATGGAAAGAGAACCCCTTAAAGATATAATTTATCCATGTTTCAAGCAATAGAAAGAATAAAAATATGAGCTCCCTTTGATTGAATAGTTTAAATTAAAAATATAACCTTTGAAAGGAAACTCACAGCACGGGAAATAAGCAAAACAATCTATATCATGATCAAGGAGAAGGGGAATAAAACTATTAATTCTAGAGCCACAAGTCAAGATTTTCAATTTCCCGTTTGAAAAAACTATTAAAAATATAAACAGTCATTTTTGTTTTAAAGGTTTTTTTTTCTTAATTTTAGAAATTTGGGGTCTTTTTAAGTGTCACCCTCCTTCCATTCAAGCCACAAAAGGCTTGTGAGCCTCATAGGTCGAATGGTACATCCCTGCTTTTCTGATTAAATTTTTTTTTCATATTGAAAAGGATGAGTATACGTATGAGCAGAGTGCAAACCCTGTCAAACACTGGGGAAAAGTAAACAAGATCTGAAAAGCTAAAATCCAGCCAAGACTCTCGTTTTGTTTTCAAAAGAAACCGCACAAAGAGCCTCAACGTGTTTTGACGGAAATTCTTATAAATCTTAAGCGATTAACGACCACAACTTCTGCCCGATTCGTACTCCCTGACACTTTGCTGCGCACATCTTTCAAGTTCAGAGCATTCACCCACATTTCGAGCTCGGTAGTTTGTTGACCCCATTCTCTTTGTTGCTCGAGAGGCCCTCATATAATTTCAAAATGCGCCTTCTCCAGAAAGTTAATTACGAAAAACAGCCTACAGCGCCATCTGCCTGCGGACGACGAAAACAAATACGGAGCTCAACAAAAAAGGAATCACGTGAGAGAAGATTTTGCTTGTAACTTTAAGATACTTTAAAAAAACATTTTAGTCTATCTCTTCGATGAAATTTACTGAAGGAACTTAAGATTTCAACAGCATTGACGCCCATTCATTCATAGGCGCCCATGCCCTAATAAGAAAACCTGTATGGGCGAATTAAGGAGGAGGACCCTAGCTAGGGGGCTAAGCTGGGGACTTTGTGGAGGCTTGTTGCCCCAGATTTTCTGATTGATTCGAAAACATCCCTTCCCTTTATAATATGAAAGGTTGGGGAGAATTGCTCCCCACAACCCCTCTAACATCCGCCAATGAAAACAGGAATGTTTTTATTGGAACTATAAACTTAAAGAAAAGGAACGAGGGACTCAATACGATCCCCAGGTCAAAATTTATGCTGGTGCAAGCAAAGAAAGTATGCTGGTTTTTGCTAGTTTTTGCTAGGTATGCTAGTTTTTTATGCTAGCGTATGCTTGTTTATGCTTGCCAGCATGGGATGCTATCTTAACCAGCATACATATCATAGCATGGCTTGCTTATACACAAGCATCCGATGCTTTTAAGCAGTTCAAGCTACTTTCACAGCATGGAGAGCTAGGTACCTTGATGTGCTATTTTATGCTCTTTTTATGCTTGCCAGCTTGGGATGCTATGTTCCTAGCTTGGGATGCTATGGCTCAGCCATAGCATCACATGCTATGAACAAGCATCCGTTGCTTTTAAGCAGTTCAAGCTACTTTCATAGCACGGAGAGCTAGGTACCTTGATGTGCTATTTTATGCTTTTTTATGCTTGCCAGCTTGGGATGCTATCTAGCTAGCTTGGGATGCTATGTCTCAGCAATAGCATCACATGCTATGGGCAAGCATCCGATGCTTTTAAGCAGTTCAAGCTACTTTCATAGCACGGAGAGCTAGGTACCTTGATGTGCTATTTTATGCTTTTTTATGCTTGCCAGCTTGGGATGCTATGTAGCTAGCTTGGGATGCTATGTCTCAGCAATAGCATCACATGCTATGGACAAGCATCCGATGCTTTGTAGCTGTTTATGCTACTTTCATAGCATGGAGAGTTAGGTATCTTGATGTGCTATTTTATGCTTTTTTATGCTTGCCAGCTAGGGATGCTATGTAGCTAGCTTGGGATGCTATGTCTCAGCAATAGCATGACATGCTAGGTACAAGCATTCAATGCTTATTAGCTGTTCAAGCTAATTTCATAGCATGGAAAGGTAGGAACCTGGTAAATATGCGCCTCGTGGTACGTTAAGCCTACACGTTCTGACTTATACGCTGAATACCTCCGGATTTATTGTAAGGATAGCTGAGTGGTTCATATTTTCTGAAAGCATTTAAAAGGCGGTTTCTAACAGCAGGTTTAACTAAGAGGTGGTGTAAAAATTGTGCAATAAATTCACTGTATGGTTTTCAAAGACAAGATGGTTTTCACACATTTCTCCCAAAATAATCGTTGGAGAGCTTAGTAATAACCATATTCTTGAAGAACTCTTTTAATCTTTTTAGTGAGACTCCGTTTCTCTCCGATAAAAAGGAGTTTATGGCGTTAAATGTTTGAAGAAGCACATGTTTGGTGGGAACGAACCCCTCGTGGTGCGCTAAGCCTACACGTAGAATATCGGACATCGGAATCACGATATCTGACAACTTTGATCGATATTGCGTAATTTTTTAGAAGAGAGGGAGATTTCATCATAGGGAGAAAACATCTTTTATAACCTTATTTGTATGAAAAATAAGTGTAAATGTCAATTTGGACCTTTTTACCCATTTTTTGGTAAAATTACTAAAATAATATCAGTGAACTGATTTTAATTAATAATGGACAATGTCGTGAAATGAATATCGCCATGGTGATTTCGATCGACATTGAGAACTGCGGAAACGTGCTTCTTCCACAATACAATACGTGCCACCAGAGGCGTAACTAGGCGTCGGCGACGTCGGCCCCCGCCGACGGCCTCGCACTTTAAGGGCCTCGCAAAAATTTAAACTATATTTGATTCCATGTTTAAATACAAGTTATAATGTCTGTTCAATTACGTTTTTCATGTCTTCATTTATCTGGAAACCGTGCGCGAGGCCTTTTGTGGAGCCCAGGTGCGAAACTTTTTTTTGGAGCTGAAGCGCGAGGCCTTTTTAGAGTCCAAGCTTGAGGCCTCTTTTAGTACATTATACAGGGGTACTTACAGCGGGGTATTCGAGCACCCCCCATAATTTTTGTGTGGATGCGCAGCATGCTCCAGAAAATTTTCTCTCGACATTTTTTTAAATGAGCTCTTAGACAAAATAAACCCTCGCTTTCTTCAAAACCATCAAAAATCTAACTTCTGAACTAGGGTCAAAAACCATTACTTTAGTCTTTAAATTATACCCGAGAGGAAGGTTAAAGTTTCTGAAATATGAAAATTTGGAGAAAATGGATAGGTTTAAGGAGTAATGAGTAATTATCCCCCTAAAATGCAGTAGCTAAAAAATACACGACCAATGGCTCAAAGAGATCAAATTTAGGGTCAAATTTCAAAAATTTTACTGGGGGAGATCCCCCAGACCCCCCTACAAAACTTTGGCGTCTGTTAACAGTGTTTTAATATTTATTGATAGTGACTATCATTTTTCAAAATGAAATTTAAATAATTCATAGTGAAGAAGAATAAGTAATAGTTTTTTGAGGGTATCGTGGCTTCCCAATTCAGGGCCATAATTTTGACATTAATTTTTATTTGTTTTTCCCTTGAAAATTCTGCAACTTATAAGGAGAAATCCTTTTCGGGTAAATTCTCCCGAAGGATCTCAAAAGGAGTAAAAACAATACTTTTTAGGGGCAAATTTCAAAAATTTTCCTGGGGGAGAACCCCCAGACCCCCCTCAAAAACTTTTACCTTGAAAATTTTGCTGCTTACAAGAAGCGGCTCCCTTCGGGTGTTTCCCAAAATGATTTAAAAACACTAATTTAATGGGGGGAAATTTCATAAAAATTCTGGAGGGGACCCCCATCCCCCTTAGAAATTAAGACATCTATTTAAAATGTTTTTTCTCTTGAACATTATGGGGTTGACAAGGGGGTGTTCTCCAAAGTAGGTATTTATATTAATTTAGAAATGAATAAAAAGTAAAAAAGCAATAATCAGTTAAATATATTTATTTCTGTAATTAATAGTTTAATTTTACGAGATTTGTGAGTAAAATTGCCATTATCTCTCTGTTTATCCTAAAGTACTAGATTTTATAATTAAATTAATTAAAATTTTAATTAATCTTAAGGAAAATTAATGAAGTTGTTAATTAATTACAAAAAATTTCAATTATTTTACAATAATTCATTTTAAATCTAGTATTAGGGCCTCGCAAACCAGTTTTGCCGACACTGCTTGTGGTACTAGGGACGCCACTGCGTGCCACACAAGATTCCGCAGCTCTCATTTACAGGTGAACACTTTACTTTTCGAGTGGGAATAGGCACCTCGTGGCACGTTAGTCGTTAAGCCTACTCGTATTGACTTTGACATTGAATAGCTCCGGGTTTATTAGAATAACAGCTTTGTGGTTTATATTTTGTGAAAGCATTTAAAATGAGATTTCGAAACGCAAACGCAGGTTTTACCAAGAGGTGGTGTAAAAATTGCACAATCTAAAGAATTCAATGTTTGGTTTTCATAGACGGTTTTTCACATATTTCTCCCGAAATAATGGTCTGAAAGCTTAGCAATAACCGTATTTTTGAACAACTTTTTGTGACCTTTCAGAATAATGTTAGAGAGACTCCTTACTTCTCTGTGAAAAGGAGCTAGGGTGCTTGAAAGTGAAAATTAGATCGAGCTCATGGACTCAAAACCTCAAAATATGGATCTCACCTCTTAGTGACAAGCATTGTTCTAAAGGAAATTTTAAGGAGGTACACATATTAAAATTTCAGACCCCTACCTCTAAAACTCCGGGCGTGACGCCCAATTAAGGTTTTTTCAGTAAAACCGGAAAAACTTCCGAAATATGGATCCTACCCCCTTATGCTTTACATATTCTTAATCTACTAGTCTATGCGAACACGATGATATAGAATACTTGGGGGGTGCACTCATACTTCCCCATTTCCACCTTTTTCTTACATCCCAAAAACGCATATAAAATCAAGCAAGCCTCTTTTGTGTTCAAAAATTCCTGGATGACGGCAGAATCACCATGGAAACTCAAATTTCTGGAAAAAGCTTACCACATTACTCTACTACCATAAAAAAATTAAAAAAAAAATCAAACTTATTATTAAATACCAATTAGTGGGCCTTTTCGGACTTGTGCTTTTTCTCGAAATACTGTTTTTTACCAGACTCTGAAAACCCCGAAATATGTAACAAATTGCTTAAAAATTCGATATATTTTGAGGTCATCTGTAAGAATATGCCAAAGAAATAAAATTTAAAAGCGTTTAATGGGTTTAAAAAGTCAAAAAACGCAGTATTTTGCCAGGAAAATTAAAAATTTCTGTAGTCTTAGTTAATCCGTTCCTCATCTCTACCGGGATTGGTTATTATAAAGTTCTTGAGAAAAAAGAAATGCTTCAAAAAATTTCGTCCTACCAATGAGAAGATGAGAACATTTTTATTTTTAAATTTAATCAAGATTTCTTTTTAAAACTATTTACTTTTCATGATGTTTTAAGTCGAATTTAACTCTGTCGACTAAGCCACAGCGAAGATTTCCATTTAGTTGGTTGATTTCCCTTCTGTGGCAACGCATCATTCCTTGTTTATTCACGTCATGGCGTTCGGCGGCAAGGGATGGGCAAAATCTGTTAAAGTATCGATATTCGGTATCGATCCGGATCGAAATCCATGATATCGATCCCATTAAATATCGGTCATGAAGTATCGATACTCAAAGTATCGATACCACTTTCGATACCCATTTTTCGATACCGTGCGGCATAGCATTTCATTACCTCTTTTTATACTTTCAGTACCGAAAGAGTATCGAAAGATATTCAATACCCTTTAGACACCTTCTTATAAAAGGTACATCTTGAATCAGTATCGATACTTCAGTTGTGCAGAATTTAAATATTTTCGATACCAGAAGAAACTAAGAGTAAATATTAGAATTAAACAATAGTGCTGTTTCGATACCTTGATGCTAGAATTTTTTTTTTCAAATGGTATCGATACTCCTCTTTTCGATACCGCACCGGATGGCATTTCAATACCTCTTTTCACACTTTCAATCCAAAGTAAAAGAATATCGAAAGATTTTAAATAAATAAATAAATAAATAAATAAATTTTATTTCCATCATACAGACAAAAAAATCCATTTACATGAGGAAAACAGAGGAAGACACCGAATACATGCATACATTCAAATTACAATAAACACGTTCAAAATACAATAAACATTAAATAGAAAATTACAAAAATGACTCTGAATTACAAATTGTTTATATAATCAAATTGAAGTTTTTTAAAACTATCAAAGAATACGTCACTGTGCTCTGGTAAGTGATTTATTATTTTTATGAATTGTATTATTGTTTGTTTATTTAAATATGATTTGGAATAAAAAGTTTCTTTTAAAATTTTGCTATTTCTTGTATTATATGGAGGAACATGTATATTTATTTGATTTAATATAAAAGGGCAATCAATATTGTTATGTAAAATATTATGGAAAAACTTAAGAATAATAAGTGATCTGCGCTGTTCAAGTAAGATTGGGGTTTCAGAATTGGTACAATTGAATTTAAAAGATAAATATCGTAGAAAATTTTTTTGCACTTTTTCAATTATATTTTTATTGGATATGCTAGTAGGGTTCCAGATCACAGTGCCATACTCTAGTATCGGACGAACTAAAATATTAAAAAGATTTAAAATCACTGATATACTACTAAAATTTCTTGTTGATCTTCGCAACATTCCCAAACATTTACTGGCCCTCAAAGTGATGTCCTGAATATGAGCGTTAAAATTAAAGTTTGAATTATAGATGATACCAAGATCCCTGATGATAGATTTTCTGGATAATATGATATTATTTATTTTGTAACCATATAAAAAAGGATTAGATATCCGAGAGAAAGTGAGTAAAAAAAAAAATATAAAGTAAAAGTAAAATAAAACATTTGTCAATATTGAGTGACAGTTTGTTTCTCTCACACCAAACAGTTAGGTTGTCAAGTTCAGTTTGTAGACTATTTATATCATGTAAGGAAGATATTTGTTTGAAGATTTTCAGATCGTCAGCAAAGAGTAAAGATGATTCAAAAATTGAAATTATATCATTCACATAATCATAAAATACCATACCATAAATACCATTTCGATACTTTCTTATAAAAGGTACATCTTCAATCAGTATCGATACTCCAGTTACAATTTTCCCAGGCTAGAATTCAAATTTTTTCAATACCAGCAGAGACGAAGAGTAAGTGATAGTACCAATAATTCTGTTTCGATAACTTGATGCTAGAATATTTTTGAAGTGGTATCGATACTCATTTTTTCGATACCACGCCGCATAAAATTTCAACACCAAAAGAGTATCGAAAGATATTCAATACCCTTTAGACACCTTCTTATAAAAGGCACATCTTGAATCAGTATCGATACTTCAGTTGTGCAGAATTTAAATATTTTCGATACCAGAAGAAACTAAGAGTAAATATTAGAATTAAACAATAGTGCTGTTTCGATACCTTGATGCTAGAATTTTTTTTTTTTTTCAAATGGTATCGATACTCCTCTTTTCGATACCGCACCGGATGGCATTTCAATACCTCTTTTCACACTTTCAATCCAAAGTAAAAGAATATCGAAAGATTTTAAATACCATTTCGATACTTTCTTATAAAAGGTACATCTTCAATCAGTATCGATACTCCAGTTACAATTTTTCCAGGCTAGAATTTAAATTTTTTCGATACCAGCAGAGACGAAGAGTAAGTGATAGTACCAATAATTCTGTTTCGATAGCTTGATGCTAGAATATTTTTGAAGTGGTATCGATACTCATTTTTTCGATACCACGCCGCATAAAATTTCAACACCAATAGAGTATCGAAAGATATTCAATAACCTTTAGACACCTTCTTATAAAAGGCACATCTTGAATCAGTATCGATACTTCAGTTGTGCAGAATTTAAATATTTTCGATACCAGAAGAAACTAAGAGTAAATATTAGAATTAAACAATAGTGCTGTTTCGATACCTTGATGCTAGAATTTTTTTTTTGCAAATGGTATCGATAGTCCTCTTTTCTATACCGCACCGGATGGCATTTCAATACCTCTTTTCACACTTTCAATCCAAAGTAAAAGAATATCGAAAGATTTTAAATACCATTTCGATACTTTCTTATAAAAGGTACATCTTCAATCAGTATCGATACTCCAGTTACAATTTTCCCAGGCTAGAATTCAAATTTTTTCAATACCAGCAGAGACGAAGAGTAAGTGATAGTACCAATAATTCTGTTTCGATAACTTGATGCTAGAATATTTTTGAAGTGGTATCGATACTCATTTTTTCGATACCACGCCGCATAAAATTTCAACACCAAAAGAGTATCGAAAGATATTCAATACCCTTTAGACACCTTCTTATAAAAGGCACATCTTGAATCAGTATCCATACTTCAGTTGTGCAGAATTTAAATATTTTCGATAACAGAAGAAACTAAGAGTAAATATTAGAATTAAACAATAGTGCTGTTTCGATACCTTGATGCTAGAATTTTTTTTTTCAAATGGTATCGATACTCCTCTTTTCGATACCGCACCGGATGGCATTTCAATACCTCTTTTCACACTTTCAATCCAAAGTAAAAGAATATCGAAAGATTTTAAATACCATTTCGATACTTTCTTATAAAAGGTACATCTTCAATCAGTATCGATACTCCAGTTACAATTTTCCCAGGCTAGAATTCAAATTTTTTCAATACCAGCAGAGACGAAGAGTAAGTGATAGTACCAATAATTCTGTTTCGATAACTTGATGCTAGAATATTTTTGAAGTGGTATCGATACTCATTTTTTCGATACCACGCCGCATAAAATTTCAACACCAAAAGAGTATCGAAAGATATTCAATACCCTTTAGACACCTTCTTATAAAAGGCACATCTTGAATCAGTATCCATACTTCAGTTGTGCAGAATTTAAATATTTTCGATAACAGAAGAAACTAAGAGTAAATATTAGAATTAAACAATAGTGCTGTTTCGATACCTTGATGCTAGAATTTTTTTTTTCAAATGGTATCGATACTCCTCTTTTCGATACCGCACCGGATGGCATTTCAATACCTCTTTTCACACTTTCAATCCAAAGTAAAAGAATATCGAAAGATTTTAAATACCATTTCGATACTTTCTTATAAAAGGTACATCTTCAATCAGTATCGATACTCCAGTTACAATTTTCCCAGGCTAGAATTCAAATTTTTTCAATACCAGCAGAGACGAAGAGTAAGTGATAGTACCAATAATTCTGTTTCGATAACTTGATGCTAGAATATTTTTGAAGTGGTATCGATACTCATTTTTTCGATACCACGCCGCATAAAATTTCAACACCAAAAGAGTATCGAAAGATATTCAATACCCTTTAGACACCTTCTTATAAAAGGCACATCTTGAATCAGTATCCATACTTCAGTTGTGCAGAATTTAAATATTTTCGATAACAGAAGAAACTAAGAGTAAATATTAGAATTAAACAATAGTGCTGTTTCGATACCTTGATGCTAGAATTTTTTTTTTCAAATGGTATCGATACTCCTCTTTTCGATACCGCACCGGATGGCATTTCAATACCTCTTTTCACACTTTCAATCCAAAGTAAAAGAATATCGAAAGATTTTAAATACCATTTCGATACTTTCTTATAAAAGGTACATCTTCAATCAGTATCGATACTCCAGTTACAATTTTCCCAGGCTAGAATTCAAATTTTTTCAATACCAGCAGAGACGAAGAGTAAGTGATAGTACCAATAATTCTGTTTCGATAACTTGATGCTAGAATATTTTTGAAGTGGTATCGATACTCATTTTTTCGATACCACGCCGCATAAAATTTCAACACCAAAAGAGTATCGAAAGATATTCAATACCCTTTAGACACCTTCTTATAAAAGGCACATCTTGAATCAGTATCCATACTTCAGTTGTGCAGAATTTAAATATTTTCGATAACAGAAGAAACTAAGAGTAAATATTAGAATTAAACAATAGTGCTGTTTCGATACCTTGATGCTAGAATTTTTTTTTTCAAATGGTATCGATACTCCTCTTTTCGATACCGCACCGGATGGCATTTCAATACCTCTTTTCACACTTTCAATCCAAAGTAAAAGAATATCGAAAGATTTTAAATACCATTTCGATACTTTCTTATAAAAGGTACATCTTCAATCAGTATCGATACTCCAGTTACAATTTTCCCAGGCTAGAATTCAAATTTTTTCAATACCAGCAGAGACGAAGAGTAAGTGATAGTACCAATAATTCTGTTTCGATAACTTGATGCTAGAATATTTTTGAAGTGGTATCGATACTCATTTTTTCGATACCACGCCGCATAAAATTTCAACACCAAAAGAGTATTAATACCCTTTAGACACCTTCTTATAAAAGGCACATCTTGAATGAGTGATACTTCAGTTACAATTTTAGAATGGAGAATTAAAATGTTTTTGATACCAGCAGATACGAAAAGTAAGAAATAGTAATATCAAGAGGATATAGACTCCCTACTTACTATTAGTGTTGCTCTTCATCCTAGAAAAAAAGTCATCAACATATTTAATTCAACTTATAAGTTTTTCACCGAGGAAGAGTATCGAAAGAATGATACCGTCCTTCAAGATTCAAGATGAACGATTTGTAAGCAATTAAAAGGTTTTAATTATTGTAGATACTACTATACTAAACAGCTTCATTATAGTTAGATAAATTTATAATCAGGAATCTCCAATTATAATAAAAAGTTGATAATGTATATATTTATCTAAAACTTAAAAAAATGTTTCGTTTTACATCTAAATTAGTGACGGATATTATAATACTAAAATGCTAGTATTAATAATTATAAAATTAAAAAGATGCGAAATTTAACTTTGCATTGCAGGTATAAAACTTTCCTATGTTATATGACCATTTTGTATAACAATCAACCTAGCGTACAGAGAGAAGTTATAAATAACTTTTGATTCAAGATCTAACTTTTATAAAAAGTATCGAAATGGTATTTAAAATCTTTGATATTCTTTTACTTTGGATTTAAAGTGTTAAAAGAGGTATTGAAATGCCATCCGGTGCGGTATCGAAAAATGGAGTATCGATACCATTTGAAAAAAATTTCTAGCATCAATAAGGTATCGAAACAGCGTTGTTGGAAACTATCACTTACTTTTCGACTCTGCTGGTATCGAAAACATTTAAATTCTCCATTGGGAAAATTGTAACTGGAGTATCGATACAGATTGAAGATGTACCTTTTATAAGAAGATATCGAAATAGTATTTAAAATCTTTGGATATTCTTTTACTTTGGACTAAAATTGTGAAAGGAGGTATTGAAATGCCATCCGGTGCTGTATTGAAAAATGGAGTATCGATACCATTTGAACATTTTTTTCTAGCTTCAAGGTATCGAAACAGCATTGTTGGATACTATCACTTACTTTTCGAGTCTGCTGGTATCGAAAACATTTAAATTCTCCCCTGGGAAAATTGTAACTGAAGTATCGGCGGTATCGAAAAAAAGAAGTATCGATACCATCGCGACATTTTTTTCGTGCATCAAGGTACCGCATCGAAATAGTGTTGTTTGATACTATCACTTACTCTTCGTTTCTGCTGGTATGGAAAACATTTAAATTCTCCCCAGGGAAAATTGTAACTGAAGTATCGATACCGATTCAAGATGTACCTTTTATTTAAGAAGGTATCGAAAATCGAAATGGTTTGAAATGAAAATGAAATATGGTTTGAAATAAAATATTTCGATACTCTTTTGGTATTGAAAGTATTAAAAGTGGTGTAATGAAATGCTATGCAACCCGGTATCGAAAAAAGGAGTATCGATACCATTTCAAAATTTTGTCAAATTATCGAAACAGCATTACAGGTATTGTGTACTGTACCGATGGAGGTGGTATTTTGAGAGGGTCCCTCTCATCCACCAAAAAAAGGCGACCCGACCTCTCTCTCGGCCGACTTCCTGTGTCCGCCTCCCCCAAAACCGGTTCTCCCCGTCGTAGAATGTCCAGGGATCGGGTGACCGCCGGCATTCCGGAGCCAAGTTCCTTGAAAAAGTTTTCTTCCCAAAATGTAGTCGGGGACGAGTCATGAGTCATCCTTAGGGGGCTTCTCCCCAAGACGTTATAGTATCGAAAAAACGCCGGTATCGAAATTTCGATACTCACCCTTTGAGTATCGATACCTAGCTCTGGTATCGATCCAAAATATCGGATATCGAAACCTTTTATATCGATACCACCAAGTATCGATACTTTTTGCCCATCCCTACGGGCGAAACATAACATCGTGGAACAACGCTTCTTATTTCAAGTAAGTTAGGTGTTCAATATATTTATTTAGAGTTACCATATCTTGATTTCCCACGAATTAAAAAAGATAAATTTGTTGGTCGTACTCCAGAGAACGGGGCCGTCCCAAGTCCGATTTTGGATATAATGTGCCCGGCTAATCCTTAAGACAGTGGCGTAGCCAGAAAAAAATTTCGGAAGGGGATATTGATATTTCGGGGGGGGGGGATTGGATATATCCCCAAATCCCAAATTTATTTAAATACATTGCCAAACAGAAGTGAAATTCCAATTACTTGGCAAGAAAAAGGCACAAACAGTACAACACATTAAATATAAAAGGACACACATAACCACAAAAAAATAAGCACTAAATCTACACAAAAGAGAAAAACAAAAAATCGTGGAGATACACTTTGCAAATAATCAAGTTTTAATTTAGAGTAAGAATCTAAAAACAGATCACTGGTTGTGGGCAGATTATTAACTATATTATAAAATTGATAAATAGTTTGGCTTGAAAGATAGTTCTTGACAATTAAAGGAATCAAGAATACTATTTTATTTCTTGTATAGCGTGGAGGGATATGGAAGTCAAGTAACGTAAGTAAAGGAGGGCAATCTATATTGTTTCTTATTAAGTTAAAATAAAACTTTAATATGGATAAATTTCTGCGTAGTTCCAAAGTCATTGGCATTAAAGGAATATAATTCCAATTCCTATAAGTACCTACTCTTATTTTTAGGATTGTTGTTTGCTCACAATATTGCTTTCCCCTAACCATGGGGAAAGCTACATAACTTACTTATATTAATGGATGCAAGTAGCGGCTTGTCCATAGGAGCACATTAAATGAGCAAGTGAACCCCCAGTGAAAATGAAATTACTAAAAATCTATTCCAAATTGTATTGTATATTCAGGATCACCTTCTAGCCTCCCTTCTATTCAAAACGTCATTAAAGAAAAAAGGTACTTCAGGATTAGCCAGTGAAAAATTTCTCTAATCGAACATATTGGAAATTCAACTTTATGTATAATAGCTAACATATTGGATATTTCACTTTCAACGGCATATGCTTGTGCAGCTAAAGCCCCATTCACACTGTTTCACTTTGATCTTCATTTTCGAGGAATCATCGTAAGTGAAAGGCGTAAATTGTCATTTCTTCTCGAAGTGAACATCAAAAATGAAAGATGAACCGAGAAAAAAACACACTGGACCATTCACCGATGAACTCATACACTGTGTTCTTACGCTTAACACAAAACGCCAACTTTTTATAATGAGACCGTAGAAGTATTTTTTCATTGATAAAGTGTTATTATTAGAGAAAAAATAGTTTTACAACGGTATAAAAGTGAATAACCATTTAAAATCTTCTTAAATCCCATCAAATAAGATCCGCAGAACAGCTGTCTTCTAACGTGTATATCCGCCGAGATAGAAAAACTATTTATAACTAAGATCATTAAAAAATACATTCTCTAAAACAATTTATTTAAATTTTTTGTAAATCCTTATATACAACAAAGAAAACAGTTTTAGATATTCTTAAAACCTTAAAAGTAATCTAAACTGTTGGCACTACTTTTCCTTAAATTCTTTGACAAAGTTTTTATATTAAAACTTTCAAATTTCCGTCATAATTAAACTAGCATGGTGGTCAAGACATCGGCAATCAGATCCAAAGGTTGCGGGATCGAGTCCAACAAAATATTTTTTTTTCAATTCTCTGAGAGCATTGAAATTTTTTTGTGTGTAGTAGAAAATTATTCTTTGAATTTTACAAATATTTCTAGAGAAATAAGACAAAAAATAACTTTTTTACGGTTATCGTGTATTTTTCTGAGAATTAAACTACCTCAAATAAAATATTCGCATCAAAATATTGCATTAAATATAGAATAAATTCCAATTTAAAATAAATTTATTGAAAAGATTTTCCACCACACACATCTTAATTAAAGTTATAATAATAATAATAGATCATTATATATGCTAACAAAAATGAAATAAAAGTAAAGTTATTTATTTGTTTTTAAAAAATCGTTTGGTTTGATAAAATAAATAAAGAGGTCTCAATTTATCAAACGATACTGCTACTATCAGGAGTAAAATAATTTGAAGGGTAATTTGAACGATTTAAACCCATGTTTAAACTGACCATTATTTTCAGCAGGTTATTGCCTGTTTTAATTTTAATTCGAAATTTTTCCTGATCACCTTTAAATAAATAGAAGGACACGCATATGATCTCCAATACTCTTTTAATTCTTTAATTTAACCTTGGAATACAACATTTATATCTTAATTGCATAAAAATATTATTGCTTCAATTATACATTTTAAAACTAATCTCTTAAACCGAGATGTTCATATTTTAAACAACCGATGAAGATGAACGAGTATGATTTGAGTGAAACTGAAAAAAAAGCTGTTCACTGAATGAGTGATTCACAGGACTGAATCACCAGGATGAACTGTGAAAGTGAAACAGTGTGAATGAGCCTTTAGAAACAGAAAAGACTTCACCGAGCTGGCTTGGGGATATAATTCTTTTCTTCGCCAGCTGCTCTCGACTTCACAATCACACACTTTGAGTGTGTCACAGTTTGCATTAGTAAGTGAATATGAGGGGATGGCCCTGGAATTTATGATTTCTCCCCAGAAGGATTTACAAAACTCTTAATTTATTACCAACAAAGAAATAATATTTTTACATTTCAGCACCCTGTATAAATGATAAGATTTATAACCATTAAATTAACTTTTGTTGCAGGTCCACTAAATCAGACAGTCTGCTATAATGTCTGCTGATATGGATGGTGGCCATTTGTCCGAGAGGCCACAGATGGACGTTGTATAAAGTAAAGTAAGTAACTTTTGTGATAAGTGTTTGTAATTAGTGTGTATATAGTGTTCTATAATTAGCTTTATGGATGGGTTGATAAATGTAAACAATAACAAAGTCCTAGAGACTTCCGGTTTAGAACCACAACATAGCAGATGCATTTGGCAACTTGGCAAAAACGTTGTTTTTAAAATATTAAAAATATTATTTTTCTCCCTAATCCTCTTTTAATAAAATAATAATAAAAAAAAGGAGTGAATGCAAAAAAAGGCTGATTACTGAATGAATAAAAAATAATACATTCAAAAATAATTAATACGAAAAGAGAAAAACGAATTTACGTGGTTGAAGTTGACTTCGAAACAAAAACAAAAAACAAACAAGAATGAAAAGGATGCCAAAGCAATGCCAAGGATAACGCTAATTTGGTAAACCGGAAATAATATATTAGCACTGCCAGATGCAGAACGAAACTAGTGAAACCCATCCATATTAAAAGTGGGTATCTGTGTTTACTCAGGATTTTTTTTTTTTTTTTTAAATTTGACTCTTAAAAAGAAAGTAGCTATATAGCTATTTTTTGTTGCACAAGGAATAAATATTAATATGTTTCAAAATATTTAAATTTTTATGCCTTAACCAATGCTGCTGTTTGAAGAAATACACCTTTTTTACCAGAAATTAAATGCTTCTGAGGAACACATTTCAATATTCTTTTGGAAGACCCAGGAATTTATGATTCCTCCCCAGAAGGATTAACAAAACCCTGATTTATTACCTACAAAGAAATAATTTTTTTACATTTTAGCACCCTTGTCTATATCATAAGATTTGTATTTTGAATTAACTTTTGTCGCAGGTCACCTTCACCGCATTGGGCAGTCTACTGAGTGCTGACAACGTGTGCCCTTTCTGCCAGCCATGGAATGGATGATCCAAGAATGGGCGTTGGATAAAGTAAAGTAACTTTTGTCGTAAGTGTTTGTGAATTATTTATAATTAGCTTTTTATTAATAGGGGGTTTCCCTAGGAATTGTTTTTGGAAATTTGACTCTTAAAAATAAAGTAGCTATATTAGCTATTTTTTGTTGCACAAGGAATAAATATTAATATATTTCAAAATATTTAAATTTTTATGCCTTAACCAATGCTGCTGTTAGAAAAAATACACCTTTTTTTTTACCAGAAATTAAGTGCTTCTGGGGAACACATTTCAATATTCTTTTGGATGACCCAGGAATTTATGATTCCCAGAAGGATGATCAAAACCCTGATTTATTACCTACAAAGAAATAAATTTTTTACATTTTAGCACCCTTGTCTATATCAAGATTTGTATTTTGAATTAACTTTTGTCGCAGGTCACCTTCACCGCATTGGGCAGTCTACTGAGTGCTGACAACGTGTGCCCTTTCTGCCAGCCATGGAATGGATGATCCAAGAATGGGCGTTGGATAAAGTAAAGTAACTTTTGTCGTAAGTGTTTGTGAATTATTTATAATTAGCTTTTTATTAATAGGGGGTTTCCCTAGGAATTGTTTTTGGAAATTTGACCCCTTTTTGGTAGTTTAGGGAATACATATAGAATTTTTTATCCCTCAACTAATGGTGTAGTTTGAAATATACAGAAGAAGTTTTTTTTACCAGAAGTTTAATATGTTGGAGGAACAATTTAAATATTCCTCTGGATGGTCCAGGAATTAATGATTCCTCCCCAGAAGGATTAACTAAACAGGTCCTAGGGCGGAAATCCGTCCTTCTATAAGTTCTGTTAACAAAATTCCGTCCTTGATTTATTATAAAATGCAAAATCAGCTGACCGATTGGCAGCGGTTTGTACTAAATTTCAATACTTATTACTACTGTTTTGCTATACCTATACAAATTCAACATTTGATAATTAGGTACCTACTTTCACTAATTCAGTTTTAGGAAAAAGGTACCTTCACAAAATACATATATTCTCAATAGTAAATTATTAGTCATTCTAGACTAAATTTTCTTTTGTTTCTAATGCTAAAACTTATATGTACATGTTTTTAAGTTGATTTTGCACTTAAATTTTCACAAATTAGCACTAAATTTTCACAAAATAGGTACCTTTTAAAAAATCCTAGACAGACCCCTGACCCTGATAACGCACATTTTGGCCAGGGTTGCATGATTTAAATCACTTGATTTTTTAAAAAACTCATATGATTTAAATCAAAAATGTTAAACTTAAACTACCATAATTTAAAGAAAATTATTAGTTGTATGCTTTAAAATTGGTTTGAAAAATTATTTGTGCATTAAAATTTTTAAACTTTTTTTTTATACTATATATACATTTAGCATTTATACAATTGATTGCCTGGAAAACAGTGTTACTGGAAAACAGTAAACAGTGTTACTACTGTTGGCTACCAGCTTCCCCGGTGGCGCCCTCTATACTGTTTGTTCAGTGTTTCTGTAGCGCCCTCTATGCTCTTATGTAAAATATATTCAGTATCTACTTGACGCTCAACGAGAGCGGTTTTGTACTCCTAGCTCCGCAGCCGTCTAGGCGAAATAAACGCATTATTCTTTCATATACAGTCCGCTTCGCTTTTTATTTCAAGTCCTAACTAAGGACACTACTGAGCTACCTTCATTGGTCCTAACGAACCGGAGAACGATCCGATCGCATATTTCATATCGCTTGATGTTAGTTTCGATTTGACGAAACGCTTATCGCTTATTAACTGTGAACTATTCGCCGAACTTTGCGCCATGTCGAAAGTTGAGAAAGGTGAAACTACGCTTGCAACTCTAAACAGAAAACGTGGAGCCATCAAGGGTCAAATTACAAAAACCACTTCTGCTATTGAAGACAATGAGCCTTCCGAAGTTGAACTCAAAACTTTTCTAGAAACTGTGCAAAAACTTGGAACTAAGTTTGATTTACTCAAAGATCAGTATTATGAAACAGTACCAGACGATCAGTTTACGGACATTGAAACCGCTTTGACTGAAGTAGACGACGAACTACATAAATTGGAGGTAAGAATAAAAACTCTAATTCGGGACATTGAAAAGAACTCTGTTGTTGATTTAAGTGTTTGTGAACTTAAAGATGAATCTAAAAGTAGTTCTGATGCAATTAAGAGATATGTTAGGCTCCCCCAGATACCACTCCCCACATTTAGTGGTAAATTTGACGAGTGGAATAACTTTAAAATTCAATTTAAGAACCTAATTGATGTTGATTCAGATATTTCTAACGAAGAAAAACTGTATTATCTAAAAGCCTCTCTTAAAGGTGAAGCTAAAGCTATAGAGGCCTCTGATGACACTTATGAGTCACTATTTAAAGCTTTAGAAAGTAGATTTGAAAACAAAAGAATTATAGTGGACACTCACATTAAAAACATTATGAATTTGTCTCCAGTTAAGTCTGAATCCTTTAAAGATCTGAGAGCCTTTTTAGATGGTATTAACAGAAACTTAAGAACCTTAAAGTCCCTTAAGTATCAACGAGATACATTTTCTAACGTATTGTTATTTCACATCATATCAGAAAAATTAGATAAAGAAACAAGGAGACAGTTTGAATTAGCTCTTAAAGGTACGGATGTTCCTGAATTAGATGACTTTTTGGTTTTCCTAGAGCGAAAATGTCAAATTTTAAGCTCTATAAATTCTACTATTCCGGAAAAACACCATCAGCCAGAACGGAAAAGGACTCTAATTTCAAAATTCCATAAATCTCCTCAAGTGTGTATTGTGTGCAAAACTCAAGTGCATCCCTTGTACCGGTGTCTTAAATTCAAAGAACTGAAACTGGAAGATCGTGTTAACGTAGTTAAGAAACATAGACTATGTTATAACTGTTTAGGTGCCTTTCATTCATCTTCGAGCTGCCATTCCAAAAGTTCATGTTACGTGTGTAAGCAATCAGGCCATCACACCCTTCTTCATCGATATTCAGTTCCGTTTTCGCACTCAGCCAAGGTCACGCCTTCAGAAAACGATAGTGATTCTAACCAGCTGCCCCTCCCAACAGTGCCTGACTCACCGCGAATTTCTTTGATTGCAAGCGGGAAATCGAAAACGGTTCTCATAAATACTGCAGTTGTTTATGTTAGAGACTCTCTTAGCAAGAGAAAGGCCTTGCGCGCTGTTCTGGATTCGGCGTCGGAGTGCTCGTTTCTTACTTCAAGGGCAGCTGAAGTTTTGGGTCTCATGAAAGAACGGGTGAACATCCCAATCTGCGGTTTGAGTGACGCATCAGTTGATGTTAAATTCAAATCAACTGCTCAGCTATCAAATAAAGAGGGAGATTCGATGTGGGAAGTGGATTTTCTCTTGGTTCCGAAAATAACTGACGTTACGCCATCTAAGAAATTGAATATCTCCGCGTTGGACATTCCAAGAAATATCCAATTAGCTGATCCAAACTTTCACATTCCTCAAAATATAGACATTCTTTTGGGTGCAGAGCTCTTCTTCCAATTTTTAAAGGAAGATAAAATTCTATTGAAGGATAACTTAATCCTGCAAAACAGTTGCTTTGGATATTTAGTTTCTGGCAGCATTTTAGACTTTTCTAGTGCTTCATCTATACACTGTTTCCTTTCTAAGACTTTAGAGTCCCATGACCAACCCCTTAAATCTTTTTGGGAGATAGAGAACTTAGATGCTAAAGAACCTTTTATCAGTGATGAACTAAGCTATTGCAATGAACATGTTGAGAAAACCCATTTGAGGGACACAGATGGCACCTTTGTAGTTCAGATGCCATTGAAACCCAACAGATCCGAAGTCTTCCCGTTGGCTGCTGATGTGTTACGCCAAGATTTCTATATGGATGATTGCCTTTCGGGCTCATCAAACCTTGAGGACTTACATCGGCTTCGTTTGGAGTTGGCACAACTCCAACAACGAGGAGGGATGGAACTGCTTAAATGGTGCAGCAACGAACCTCAAGCTTCTACCCAGAATG
Organism: Tetragnatha montana; assembly: GCA_963680715.1. NCBI lineage: Eukaryota > Metazoa > Arthropoda > Arachnida > Araneae > Tetragnathidae > Tetragnatha > Tetragnatha montana. The sequence continues at coordinate 37,557,775 of OY796685.1, forward strand.
AGACCTTTTCGTTGGATCGCAACTCTGACGCAAAGACGGTCAAGACACTAGGTATGCTGTGGAACTGTTCCAGTGACACGTTTTACTTCAATGGTTCTACTAACTCTTCACTCCCTCTAACAAAGAGAGATATCTTATCTGAAATAGCATCCATTTTCGATCCTCTTGGGCTTCTTGGACCAGTCACTTCTCGAGCTAAAATCTTCATGCAGCAGCTATGGCAACGTAAAGTGGAATGGAATGAACCCCTTCCTCCTGATGTGGTCAGCGACTGGCCTACCTTTACTGAAAACCGGCGATTCATCGCAGACATCAGAATCCCCAGATTTGCTCTTCAACCAAATCCAACCCACACGGTCTTGCATGGGTTTGCTGATGCTTCTGCCGAGGCTAATGGAGCAGTTATTTACCTAACTGTTTCTACTGATTCTACCAGTCCTAAAAGTCAACTTTTAACCAGCAAGTCGCGAGTTGCTCCTCTCAAGTCTCTCACGATTCCTCGCCTGGAATTGTCTGCTTGCCTTCTTCTCGCACAGCTAGTCCCGAGGGTCTCGGAAGCCATACGCCATCCAGTTGACTCCGTGAAGCTGTGGTCTGACTCAACTATAGCTCTCGCATGGATCAAGACATCCCCGCATCTGTTGAAGACGTTCGTCAGCAACCGGGTCGCCCAGATCCAGGAGCTGTCCAAGGACTTCCAGTGGCAGCACATTCCATCCAAACACAACCCAGCTGACCTCATTTCCAGGGGACTTGATGACAAGACTCTTGCTTCCAATGAACTTCGGTGGAATGGACCGGGGCCTTCTAGACTGAGCGTGCCTCTACACGATGACTTGCCAGATTCTCCAAGTTTGACTGACAAACTCTATCTTAATGAACTAAAAACTCTTTCTGAAGTAACTCTAACTGCAAACTCTAATACTAACTTCTTTGATAACCTTATTCGTCTTACAAATTCTACTCTTAACTTTGATAAAAAGTATCCAATTGTATTGCCAAAGGATAGTAGGTTAACTGAAATTATTTTTATGCATTTTCATAGTGTGAATTCACATGTTGGTCCATTAGGTCTATTGAATGCAGTAAGAGAGCAATACTGGCCAATTAATGGTCGCAATATTTCTAGAAAAATTGTTCATAATTGTGTTGACTGCTTTCATGTCAAACCTACTGAAGTTACCCAAATAATGGGAGTTTTACCTGTTGAAAAATTAAAACCTAACCCTGTATTTCTAAGTGTTGGAACGATGGTATTGTTAAAGGAACCCAATCTCTCTCCTTTACATTGGTCTATCGGAAGAATTACTGCTGTAATTCCAGGTAAGGATGGTTTCATTCGTGTGGTACAAGTAAAAACCTCTAAGGGAGAGTACAAAAGAGCTATATCCAATATATGTATCTTGCCAATCCCTAATAATGTGTCTAATACAGATACTTAAGCATTTATTTACTAATGACTTTATTCTTGTTCAGTTAATTGATTATTGCTTTATCTTTTATCTTAGTGTTTTACTTAAGTGTGCTAATTTGTTATTCATTTAGTGTTCAAGTGCATTTATGTGTCATAATTTTATTTTTTGAAATATTATTTCAACGGGGGCCGGGATGTTGGCTACCAGCTTCCCCGGTGGCGCCCTCTATACTGTTTGTTCAGTGTTTCTGTAGCGCCCTCTATGCTCTTATGTAAAATATATTCAGTATCTACTTGACGCTCAACGAGAGCGGTTTTGTACTCCTAGCTCCGCAGCCGTCTAGGCGAAATAAACGCATTATTCTTTCATATACAGTCCGCTTCGCTTTTTATTTCAAGTCCTAACTAAGGACACTACTGAGCTACCTTCAACTACCATATTGACCCTTTGATTATGGAAATGCAGTGATGGCAGTTGTCCTAGAATTCCTATATATTTGAGAAAAGACTAATAAGTGTCCTATAATTTCGAAAAGTGGCATTTGTCCTATATTTTCTCTCTTCATGTCAATTTTCTTTAACAGATTCTATCAAAATCCAAAAAATTCTTCCGAAAAATTTTGCTATTTTGTTTTTACTGATGCATATTACAAATTTTTAAAAAGCGGTCAGCTCTGCCTGCATGTTTCTTTGCCTGATGACTGGTCAAAAAGTCTGCTTTCTCTGATTAAAATGCAGATAATAACAACTTGGAAACTTGTGATTACTATGATTTTTCTCGGAATTGCATTTTTATTTTCGCGTTTACATATACCTTCTGAGGTTTTTATGCAGGAAATTTTAGCTTTCTACATTTTTATTACCCGACTCAGATTTACCCACACTGCTCCTGATTTTTCAGAACATTCCCCAGATTTTTATAATTTTCTCTAGTTTTATGAAATATTTCATGGATAGTGGGTTATATATAGTTGCAACTTTTAGACTTGAAATCAGAACCGAGCAACTATGAAAAGTCAATTAAAGCATATGGATTCAATACGACTCAAGATTTTGATAATTTTAGATGTGAAGAATTTTTTCAGTTTTTACTATTCACCATGATTGAATATTGTTTTAATTAATTATCTAATGTAACTAACAAAAGAAATTCTAAATAGGAATTAAAACTGTGTTCGTTAAGAATTTGTAGTGCAATTTTGTATGTCCTATATTTTTACAATGAGAATCCTATATTTTTTTATGAACTCGCTGCTGTCACTGAAAATGCTGTAAATAGCAATCAACTTGATTTGTTTTTGTGGTTCTGTAAATAGCAAGGGTTTGGTACTAAAATCCTATAATTTTATACCTGTTATTATCAACTTTGTAAAATGTTTAGAGGATTTTTATCAAAAGCTCATCTTTATATTTTTAGTTTTGTTTTTCAATCCAATTTTTTTCTTATTCTACATAAATATCAATGATTTGAATTTATTTTTTATCACTAATTACTTATTTATTAAGGAAATAAACATTATTGATTTTAGTTAAATTAATTTTACCTATTACAGTAAACTCAAAGATTGATTTCAATTTTTTCAGTAATGTATTAAATATAATCATTGTCTTGATTTATTTAGTACTGTATCAAATGTAACCATAGTTATGATTTAAAAAAATAATTTTTGATTTCAAAATTTGGAAAGTAGTTAGTGAAAGAAGGATAAAACTTTTAGTAACTGAAGGTAGCTCAATAGTGTCCTTAGTTAGGACTTGAAATAAAAAGCGAAGCGGACTGTATACACAAGAATAATGCGTTTATTTCGCCTAGACGGCGGCAGAGGAAGAAGTACAAGACCGCTCTCGTTGAGCGTCAAGTAGAGACTGAATATATTTTACATAAGAGCATAGAGGGCGCTACTGAAACACTGAACAAACAGTATAGAGGGCGCCACCAGGGAAGCTGGTAGCCAACATCCCGGCCCCCGTTGAAATAATATTTCAAAAAATAAAATTATGACACACAAATGCACTTGAACACTAAATGAATAACAAATTAGCACACTTAAGTAAAACACTAAGATAAAGGATAAGCAATAATCAATTAACTGAACAAGAATAAAGTCCTTAGTAAATAAATGCTTAAGTATCTGTATTAGACACATTATTAGGGATTGGCAAGACACATATATATTGGATATATCTCTTTTGTACTCTCCCTTAGAGGTTTTTACTTGTACCACACGAATGAAACCATCCTTACCTGGAATTACAGCAGTAATTCTTCCGATCGACCAATGTAAAGGAGAGAGATTGGGTTCCTTCAATACCATCGTTCCAACACTTAGAAATACAGGGTTAGGTTTTAATCTTTCAACCGGTAAAACTCCCATTATTTGGGTAACTTCAGTAGGTTTGACATGAAAGCAGTCAACACAATTATGAACAATTTTTCTAGAAATATTGCGACCATTAATTGGCCAGTATTGCTCTCTTACTGCATTCAATAGACCTAATGGACCAACATGTGAATTCACACTATGAAAATGCATAAAAATAATTTCAGTTAACATACTATCCTTTGGCAATACAATTGGATACTTTTTATCAAAGTTAAAAGTAGAATTTGTAAGACGAATAAGGTTATCAAAGAAGTTAGTATTAGAGTTTGCAGTTTGAGTTACTTTAGAAAGAGTTTTTAGTTCATTAAGATAGAGTTTGTCAGTCAAACTTGGAGAATCTGGCAAGTCATCGTGTAGAGGCAAGTCTAGACTAGAAGGCTCAGGTCCATTCCACCAAAGCTCACTGGAAGCAAGAGCCTTGGCATCAAGTCCCCTGGAAATGAGGTCAGCTGGGTTGTATTCTGAAGTAATATGGTGCCACTGGAAGTCTTTGGACAGCTGTTGGATCTGGGCGACCCGATTGCTCACGAACGTCTTCAATAGATGCGGGGATGTGTTGATCCATGCAAGGGCTATAGTTGAGTCAGACCACAACTGCACAGAGTCAAGGCAAGCAGACAATTCCAGGCGTGGAATCGTGAGGGACTTAAGAGGAGCAACTCGCGACTTGCTGGTTAAATGTTGACTTTTAAGGCTGGTAGAATCAGTTAGGTAAATAACTGCTCCATTAGCCTCGGCAGAAGCAGCAGCAAACCCATTCAAGACCGAGTGGGTTGGATTTGGTTGAAGAGCAAATCTGGGGATTCTGATGTCTGCGATGAATCGCCGGTTTTCAGTAAAGGTAGGCCAGTCGCTGACCACATCAGGAGGAAGTGGATCATTCCATTCCACTTTACGTTGCCATAGCTGCTGCATGAAGATTTTAGCTCGAGAAGTGACTGGTCCAAGAAGCCCAAGCGGATCGAAAATGGATGCTAGTGTCTTGACCGTCATTGCGTCAGAGTTGCGATCCAAAGAAAAAGTCTCATTCTGGGTAGAAGCTTGAGGTTCGTTGTTGCACCATTTAAGCAGTTCCATCCCTCCTCGTTGTTGGAGTTGTGCCAACTCTAAACGAAGCCGATGAAAGTCCTCAAAGTTTGATGAGCCCGAAAGGCAATCATCCATATAGAAATCTTGGCGTAACTCATCAGCAGATAAAGGGAAGTCCTTCCCCTCCACCTTCTTTGAACATAGAAGCATAGCTTCGGATGTGTTGGGTTTGAATGGCATCTGAACTACAAAGGTGCCATCTGTGTCCCTCAAATGGGTTTTCTCAACATGTTCATTGCAATAGCTTAGTTCATCACTGATAAAAGGTTCTTTAGCATCTAAGTTCTCTATCTCCCAAAAAGATTTAAGGGGTTGGTCATGGGACTCTAAAGTCTTAGAAAGGAAACAGTGTATAGATGAAGCACTAGAAAAGTCTAAAATGCTGCCAGAAACTAAATATCCAAAGCAACTGTTTTGCAGGATTAAGTTATCCTTCAATAGAATTTTATCTTCCTTTAAAAATTGGAAGAAGAGCTCTGCACCCAAAAGAATGTCTATATTTTGAGGAATGTGAAAGTTTGGATCAGCTAATTGGATATTTCTTGGAATGTCCAACGCGGAGATATTCAATTTCTTAGATGGCGTAACGTCAGTTATTTTCGGAACCAAGAGAAAATCCACTTCCCACATCGAATCTCCCTCTTTATTTGATAGCTGAGCAGTTGATTTGAATTTAACATCAACTGATGCGTCACTCAAACCGCAGATCGGGATGTTCACCCGTTCTTTCATGAGACCCAAAGCTTCAGCTGCCTTTATAGAAAGGAACGAGCATTCTGAAGCAGAATCCAGCACCGCTCTCAAGGTCCTTCTCTTGCCGAGAGAGTCCCGAACATAAACAACTGCAGTATTTATGAGAACCGTTTTCGATTTCCCGCTTGCAATCAAAGAAATTCGCGGTGAGTCAGGCACTGTTGGGAGCATGGTTGGGAGGGGCATCTGGTTAGAATCACTATCGTTTTCTGAAGGCGTGACCTTGGCTGAGTGCGAAAACGGAACTGAATATCGATGAAGAAGGGTGTGATGGCCTGATTGCTTACACACGTAACATGAACTTTTGGAATGGCAGCTCGAAGATGAATGAAAGGCACCTAAACAGTTATAACATAGTCTATGTTTCTTAACTACGTTAACACGATCTTCCAGTTTCAGTTCTTTGAATTTAAGACACCGGTACAAGGGATGCACTTGAGTTTTGCACACAATACACACTTGAGGAGATTTATGGAATTTTGAAATTAGAGTCCTTTTCCGTTCTGGCTGATGGTGTTTTTCCGGAATAGTAGAATTTATAGAGCTTAAAATTTGACATTTTCGCTCTAGGAAAACCAAAAAGTCATCTAATTCAGGGACATCCGTACCTTTAAGAGTTAATTCAAACTGTCTCCTTGTTTCTTTATCTAATTTTTCTGATATGATGTGAAATAACAATACGTTAGAAAATGTATCTCGTTGATACTTGAGGGACTTTAAGGTTCTTAAGTTTCTGTTAATATCATCTAAAAAGGCTCTCAGATCTTTAAAGGATTCAGACTTAACTGGAGACAAATTCATAATGTTTTCAATGTGAGTGTCCACTATAATTCTTTTGTTTTCAAACCTACTTTCTAAAGCTTTAAATAGTGACTCATAAGTGTCATCAGAGGCCTCTATAGCTTTAGCTTCACCTTTAAGAGAGGCTTTTAGATAATACAGTTTTTCTTCGTTAGAAATATCTGAATCAACATCAATTAGGTTCTTAAATTGAATTTTAAAGTTATTCCACTCGTCAAATTTACCACTAAATGTGGGGAGTGGTATCTGGGGGAGCTTAACATATCTCTTAATTGCATCAGGACTACTTTTAGATTCATCTTTAAGCTCACAAACACTTAAATCAACAACAGAGTTCTTTTCAATGTCCTGAATTAGAGTTTTTATTCTTACCTCCAATTTATGTAGTTCGTCGTCTACTTCAGTCAAAGCGGTTTCAATGTCCGTAAACTGATCGTCTGGTACTGTCTCATAATACTGATCTTTGAGTAAATCAAACTTGGTTCCAAGTTTTTGCACAGTTTCTAGAAAAGTTTTGAGTTCAACTTCGGAAGGCTCATTGTCTTCAATAGCAGAAGTGGTTTTTGTAATTTGACCCTTGATGGCTCCACGTTTTCTGTTTAGAGTTGCAAGCGTAGTTTCACCTTTCTCTGGTTTCGACATGGCGCAAAGTTCGGCCTTCGGCGAATAGTTCACAGTTAATAAGCGATAAGCGTTTCGTCAAATCGAAACTAACATCAAGCGATATGAAATATGCGATCGGATCGTTCTCCGGTTCGTTAGGACCAATGAAGGTAGCTCAATAGTGTCCTTAGTTAGGACTTGAAATAAAAAGCGAAGCGGACTGTATACACAAGAATAATGCGTTTATTTCGCCTAGACGGCGGCAGAGGAAGAAGTACAAGACCGCTCTCGTTGAGCGTCAAGTAGAGACTGAATATATTTTACATAAGAGCATAGAGGGCGCTACTGAAACACTGAACAAACAGTATAGAGGGCGCCACCAGGGAAGCTGGTAGCCAACAGTAACTAATAGTACAATTATTCATTCGGCCTCTCAGAACGGGCATCTCACCGATGAGATGGCAGTGAACTGCTTCCCTTGATTAGTTAATTATATTAATTAGTGAATAAAATATATCAGAATGTGATGCAAAATTGTTACATCACACAGAAGTTATAATATCAATATATTTTTGATCAGTTTCAGAACATAAAGAACTGTTAATTCATTTAAATAAAAAAAAATCAAAAAATCAAATAAGCTTGTTTTACTCAGAGACAGGTTTAAGTTAAAATTTAAGGACCCATTTCATTGTTCATGTGATATTTTATAAGTTTTTCTGCAATTTTAAAAAATTGCTAGATTAAGGGAAATGATTAAAAAAGATAGTTCAAAGTTCAGTCGAGAAGTTGGAGGTAATATCAGGTACATAAAATACCTTGACTTGCTGCTAGAATTTAAAGTTATGCAGTTTTAAATTTTTCTATAAGGAAAGTAATTTTCCATTTGAAAACTTTAAAAAGAAAATATGCAAGAACCTAAATTATTGAATTTTTCCATCTTGCCTAGCAGTGAAATTAAGTAGACAATGCTCAACAATTGGGATTCTTCTTACAATTAAAAGCAAATTGTAAATTATCCCTTTTCAATCAGATAAGCAGACTTCTATCTAAAAATTTGATATAATATATCCAAGTAAAAATAAATGTAAAAAATATAAAAGTAAAAATAATCTATGAAGTCTGAATTTTAGTACACAAATTGCAGAATAAATAAATTATGTTGTGGGTAAATTTTTGGCAAGACTTAAAATCTTTGATCTGATAATTGACTTGGAATTTATCAAGCCTTTTTAATCATAGATTTAATTGCATGTTACTTATCTTAATTATTATTAGTCTTTCCAATTGAATATAATTTAAATGTTATTATTTTACCCCAACTTTTGAAAATTCAACTTGGTTGAATTTATGGCAGTTTACACTTGACAATGTCCCACCTACCCTGTAAGTTCTGGATGTATGACTTAAATTCCCTGGATTTTGAAGGAACACCAGTTTTTTCTTCTAAAGTTAATTTTTTGAAATTCCTTGCCTCAAAACTTTTTTATATGATGTTCTATGGAAATGAAACCTGAGTAGGAGTTTTGGGATGATCTTTCAGAAAATAGATTGATATGTATGAAGATGGTGTGGGGAAAATGATTAGGCATTTTGACAGTGTATTGAACCATGCAAAATAACACTTAAATCGTCTTTCTAACCCAGGCTTTTCACTTACAGTCACAATGGTTTTGCAGTGGACTAAACCATAAATTAAGAGACTTGTTTTGGTCTTAGATGGCCAAATAAATCTATGTATAATTTATGTAGTAATGTAAATTTGTTAACTAATTGTTAATTTTTGTCATAAAAACCATACTTGTTGGTTCATCTGTAGCTGAAGCAAAAATATTGCTTATTAAGCTGAAGAAATTTTCAATATTTGATTCGGATTTTTTGTACTCTTTTACTATTTTAATTCTTTGTTATTTCATGTTTTGTTTACATTTCAGATCAGATGAGAAAATTCCTCATAAAGAAAGGAAAAGCACCTGCAGAAATAGAGGCTGAATTGAAGAACAGAAACACTTAATTGTCTTAAAAAATCAAGACATGTACAGAAATTGCTATACAAGAATTAAAGAATAAAACTTTTTAAATGTGTATACTTTGTTTTGTCTTTTCATTAGATCTAAGAGCTGTTGCTAGTAGAAATGTTATGCATGTGCATGGGGAATTTCCCAACTTTTTTTAGAAATTCTATTTTTTAATATTGTTGAGAATATATCTATTCCAGCAAGTGGTGGTCGTATTTGTTGCTAGGCCAGCAACATGTTCTAGCAGCGCATGCTGGATTTGGCATGCTAGAATAGCACGAAATTCCAGCAAGTGGTGGTCGTAATCGTTGCTAGGCCAGCAACATGTTCTAGCAGCGCATGCTGGATTTGGCATGCTAGAATAGCACGAAATTCCAGCAAGTGGTGGTCGTATTTGTTGCTAGGCCAGCAACACGTTCTAGCAACGCATGCTGGATTTTGTATGCTAGAATAGCAACAGATTCCAGCAAGTGGTGGTCGTAATCTTTGCTAGGCCAGCAACATTTTCTAGCAACGCATGCTGGATTTTGTATGCTAGAATAGCAAAAATTTCCAGCAAGTGGTGGTCGTAATCTTTGCTAGGCCAGCAACATTTTCCAGCAACGCATGCTGGATTTTGTATGCTAGAATAGCAAAAATTTCCAGCAAGTGGTGGTCGTAATCTTTGCTAGGCCAGCAACATTTTCCAGCAACACATGCTGGATTTTTGTTTGCTGGCAAGCATAAAAGTGGGCCATAACCGATCTTGGGTTGCTGGTGGCTTATGCTGGAACCAGCAAACATTTATGCTAGTTTTTTGCTAGTTTACTAGCATGAATCTAGCATGCAATGCTTGTCCAGCAAACAAATTCCAGCATAAATTTTGACCTGGGTCATCGGCCCAAAATATGATTTGCAGAGATGGTTACATTTATAATGATTTCATAAATACAAAAATACAGACTCGCATATTGCAAGCTCTGATAACTCTTTTTTTCGAGTAGAGAAGAATTAAATTGTTTGTACAAAAGGCTGTATCGAAAAGAGTTTTTTAAACCCAAACCCAGATATAACAAGGATTCGTATTTAAGTAGCAAAAGATGGTGGTCCCATCGTAGTCGTTATAAGAGGGTTTGATTATTATATTTTGAATCAAACAAATGCTACAAGGTCTTGATTTCTATCAAATTCGCCTTGAACTTAAAAGTTTGTAAAACACTGAGAGAGCAAGGATTCAAAAGTGGGACATTTAATGAAGTTAATTTTTTCTAAATTAAATTCTGATAACATCAAAAAAATATACCTACCTACAACCTACCCCTTCCGATATTCGCGGTATAAGAACTTTTACACACTCGTCAGGGACCTTAATATTTCTTCTCTCACATTCAAAATCTTATTCTAAAATAAAAATAAAAGCAGATTTTAAAAATTACGCTAGCAGGGAGAAATATTAGTTGAAATATACGGAAGTTTAAATTTTATCATTAATGTAGCAAAAAAAAAAGCCTGCAGATAAAACCCCTGAATATTGAATGTTTTCCCTTACATCTTGCTGCAACAAAAAAGAATAATGAAATTCATATTAAAAAAAAGTTATAAGACCAGGTAGAGTTCCTCGCCAAGATTGGCATTCCGCATTCTTCTCCGTTAAGGGTAAGATGTTTTATACAGAAAAATAACTCCATTCCATTGAATTTCAGTCATGATTTATTAATAATTTATCAAATAGTAGATCGCTGCTTTTAAATTCCCAGCATTTCAAAGAAAAGCATTTTTTACAAGATATTCCAGAACTTTTTTAGCACACATATAACACTCATAAATCGAGGAGAAAAAGTGAATGCAACAAAAAGGGGAAATCTTATCTCCGACCTAAAATAGAGTTCTTATTGAGAGTCTCTCACATGAAAGCGGTAACTTTTATCCTACTTGACTTAAAGCCCCATTAAACTTGATAAAAGGTTTCTCCTCAGCTCCCAGTTATCCACTCCAAGTTCAAACTGTTTAAACCCAGTAATTCTAATTTCTGGACGAACGAGCATTTGGGACAGTTGTTTCTCAAGACACTCCCTTTTTTTAACGGGTCTTGAGACGCAATTCATTACAAAGGCTTAATATTTCTGCGATTAGTTTAGAAGAGATTTTTGCACAGAGTTTGGCAAGAGGCCTTGTGCAGCACAAACAGATACGAGACAAGACTAAAACGAAAAGCTGTAAATCACGGGAAATTTTGACTCAATCGGTTCTCAGTTTATGTCTGTCCAGAGTTGAATAATAGGTTTTGTTTTGTAATAATTCCCAGTCGGCGTATTTGAGACTGTCAAAAAGAGAAATAAATTATTTTAAAACTTTATTTCGAAGTAAATAATTTAATTACTCGAATACAATTAAGTTTTAGGAAATGAGCATGTGTTTACTTTTGAAGTGTGATGGTTGTGTATTTATTGTAAAGTTGTTCATTTAATTTTCATATTTTCAATTCATTTATTTAGTAAATTTATTTGAATGTTTATTTCACTGTGGTTGCTATGTGTCGTCCTTTGTTAACTACATTTAATAGTATAATTCTTTTTAATTTTATTTAAATACTTGTTCCATTGTCCGTTGTTAAATGTTATGTACCCTTGTCAGCGGGGTACAAACATCTCAGCTTCGGCCTGAGACAAATAAATTAACGTTAATTTATGATGTTGTTTTCATTTCTGGTAAAGATTTATTGTTTTAGAATTCAGTCAAGGCTTTTTCATTTTGGAAAGTGACCCATAAATTGAGTAGAAATTAAGTCGTTAGTTTCGTTTATGCACTGTTGGCGTATTTTTTGAATAAAACAGAACGGAGAATGTTTTAAGGTTCAAAGAAAGCGTTTGTTTGGAGTAAATTAAAATGACAAGATTGCCCTGTCCTCCGTTGTAATTAGAAATACCTAATACTCCTGTGAGTTAGATTAGATGGCAAGGCATTCCAAAATATGTTATAATCTTTCTCCAAATGCAAGGAGATCTCCCACATCCTATCTTCTTTGTCCTCTGATTCTTTCTTATCTTCTGATTCTCTATCCCCTTTCTTTTTTATTCTTTCTCCTTCATGCTGTCTCCCTGATTCCGAAAAAGGATCTTATGTGGTTCATAAAAGGAGCAAAGAAAGCAATAACGAACGAAAACACTAATTAAGTCTACACATTGTGGAATTACACAATATAAAATACAAATCCTTAAAGAAACCTATGAAATAAATTGGTGCATCTTTGGGAAAACTTGTTTAAAAAATTACTTTCTCTGCCTAGGGCAATAATAACAGCCCATGGATCCTTATGACTTCGTCCCGGATATGACATCAACCAACCAACCTTCTCTGCCTGGTAATGAAGTTGGTTGAACGAGATTCAATGCGTACTGTCTAATCTTATGGTCTTAAGTAACAAATTCAAGACAACCTCTGGATTCCCCTCCATCGAAATTAAATTCCATATGGAATCCTAATCTTTCAAAATACGATATTCTCACGTTTCTTTCGCGAATTCGAATTTCATAAGGAGAAATAAAAAAGAAGAGACAATCCCTGACTGGATATAAAGCGGAAGTTAGAATTCTAAATTTAGCCAAGCAACCAAGTGGAGAAATGCCGCCAAGTGTAATCATCGTCTTCTCCTTCACCTGTGGAGTTCGTGGGACGAGCGGGCGATGCTACTTTCTCATTATTTCTTCCACACTTTCGGAGAATCTCCCGTGCCTGGGATCACGTACGATTACATTTATCCCCATCTCCATCCCTATTTACCGCGCGCTGTTCTTTTACGAAGAACCGAGAGAAAATGGGTTATTACTTTCGTCTTTTTGGGTCTCTGCTCCCTGCTCGATATCGCTCACCAACCCCCGCAGTTCTTTTAAGAAAGCTTGCTTGTTTCATCTTACCAGCTTGATTATGATTAATGCTCCTTTAAAACCGAAACTACTTATCTCTTTTGATTGTGAATAAATTAATCCAAATTATTCACCCCAAATAAAACTGTTACTGAAATATTTCTTTCTTGGCTCACCAATAATTTAATCGAAATGTTTTCCAAAAAAAAAATATTCAGCAACTAGTAATTATCGTCAACCAACTTAGAGAAAAAAAAACCTTTTAAATTTAAAATAAGCATGTGTGTATTTTATATACATGTATAAGCATGTGTTATTTAGTGAACCGTCAAAATAAAAGAAATCAGACACATAAAACTCGTCTATTTTCCTGGTTTCCCTAAGTCAGAAAGAGTAGATAAAATTGAAACTTTGAATCTTAATACTAATTTCAAAACTAATTAGAATTTTAAAAAAGAAAAACGATAATATTTTTTATGTAAAAAATAAGCGTACTATGCGTGTTTAAAATATCATAATTCTATTAGTTTTTCTTTTATGACGGAAAACCCCCCGAAAAAGTGTCAAAATCTTTGGAACTTTAAAATTTAATTACTCCAAAACTAATTCGAAATAAGGGCGACGAGGTACAAAACTTCAAATGAGTATGTGGCAGCAAAAAAAATTCTGTTACAGCAGAAAAAATAATTTTAGACTTTAACATTAAATAACTCCATAACTAATTGTCTCATGAAAATGACCCTCACACATTTTTATACAAATGGTCAAAATTTCGTAACTTTCCATTGAGACTTTTTTTTTGTTGTAGTGAGAGTCATAAGAATAAAGTTTTCAAAATCAGCAGCGGTCACTTTTTTTTAATTAAATGTAGAGAGATATTTTTACAGTGTAGTAGTGTGAACTTACGGTTTTCTTTTGTCCGCGAAATTTCGCAATGCCGTTTGCTCGGAAGAAATTTAGGGGGATGTTTTGCTGCGGTTTTGCATTGTTTTATTGATAGTCCGAAGAGTGTCGAAGGGAGAGTTGTATGATGTATCGTTTCTCCGAAAACAATTCAGATGAGGTTCTTTTGAAATACATAGAGGTAGGAAGTCTTGGAAGCGATTTGATGGATATGAGCTTCCCTGTATTCTCTCCTTGTTGTTGACTTCCTTTTTCTTAAAAATAAGTTCATAACGATGTGCAGGTGGTGAAAAGTGCAACCCCGAAATGTTTTTTTTTTAAGTTTTTTTTAAGTTCTGAAAGCTGAGTTTAGCTTATTTCTTTGTCAAAAGTAAAGTACTGCGTTTTAACAATTTTTCTTAAAAGAAATACAAAATTTAGGACTGATGTTGAAAAATGATTGTGCGTTTTACGGAGACTATTAATTGCCTTTTTTCTATATTAGGTTATTGAAGCCGCACAGACTTCTCTATTGTACGCGTAAACATCTGTCTGGCTTTTCTGCTACAAGTCTATACTTGAAAGGAAACAGCATTTACAGGTATTCGTTGGGCCTTCCTGCTACAAATCTGTCCTTGCAGTGAAGCAAAATCTACTTTTACAATTCAACTTGAGAAATTTCAGGGCTTTTCATGATAAGAACCTTTTTCTTTTAAGTTTAAATTTTAAAATGTTGAAAAATCATTAATTATAATTTAAATAAATCGTGTTGTAAGGGCAATCAATCTAAAAGTAACTTGTTTTACAAACATATTTAGTTGTAAAGGTTTAGACATAGTTATATAGACCTAGACGTAGAGGCTGTGGGGTCTTAAGAGTAATTATTCTTTAATTTGGTTAAGAGTAATTACTCTTATTTGGTTATCAAAGATTATAATCTTTGATAACCAAATGAAAAAAAAGCTGCATTTTCTTTCTCTAGGATAAAAATTATGGATGATGTCTAAACGCATCATACCTGTGATATTTTTTCGCATGGATAAGTACGCTTTTTTTTAACAGGGGGGTATTTATGGGGAGCTAAGCCCCTCTCAACTATTTTAGATTAATATTCCGTAGTTATTAATGGTGAAGAGATTTTCCCATATCCATTAAAGACAGCATGTCCACTTCCAGGCATCACTTTCTAAATATACTCATACTCACCACCCAACAATATCATAGTCACATATTTGTTGGATATTATTAAAAACGATAACAGCTGATTTGATTCTTTACTGTGTTCTCCGCCCCCTGACCTGACCCTTTACCTGACGTATTTCCTAGTAGTATGTGTTGTAATTCCAAAAAATACGCGAAAAAGCAGGATATGGAAAAATGCTTTTCTCAGTGTGCGCGAAACACCTTACGAAATAACCTTCTCAAAAACCATTCGCATGTCTTTACAAAAACCATTCCAAAACACGCTTCGGAATCAATCATCACGACCTTATACCTTAATTTGCATGATGGAGGATTTTCCTCAAGCATCAGATCGTCTCACGGCTCGGGGAAGATGCGGTTTTAACTCCGACGTTTTCATTGTGTGCAGTGATGATTTACGCTCGGCCTTCGGGGGATTATTGTGATGTTCCACCGTTTTTTCGCTGGTTTTGGCTAATAATAGAATAATAATAACGCGAGGATGTGCGGTGACTTAACCGCTCGGATGACATAATGCGGTGTTTGTTGTTTCACAGACGAGCAGCGCAGTGTGCTTGTGCTGATGACATCATATATGGCTTTGGCATTGGTGAACCATGCAGTTAGTTCGCAAGGACAAGGTTTTGTTGGTTGGTTGTGTGTGAAAAGATCGCTCAGAGAGCAGGTGGTGCAATTGGAATACATGCCGCTTTTGGGTGATGATGATGTAGGTTGTGTGCGTCAGAGATGCCGTTTCACGCTGGTATCATGAGGAAGTCCTTTCTTCTTGTGTTATCTTTTTTTTTTGTTTTAAGAGAAATATACAGTTTGTCAAAGGAAATGATCCAGGGTTCACTTATTAAAAAGATTACGTATATTTTTCTAAACGTATGATTCATAAATCTGTAGGAACATAAGAATAGCTAGTAATTTTTCCTCACAAAAGCTCTAGCTTTTAGCATTTGTTTCGCTCACATATTTCGGTTTATAGTTAGGAAATATGTATTTAAGAACTTTCGTGCCTTTTCTTTCAACCAATCAAATCTGGAAACTATCACAGAATAATCATATTACCGTGGAAGAAATATTAAAAAAAACAATATTTCATCTTTTTATGTTTCAACCAATTTTTTGATAAATGTTACACATCTTATACGCCTTATTTCCAAACGATTATTCCAAAAATAGATCTACAAAGATTACTCTTAAGACCCCACAGCCTCTACGTCTAGGTCTATATCTATGTCTAAGACTTTACAACTAAATATGTTTGTAAAACAAGTTACTTTTAGATGGATTGCACCTACAACACTATTTATTTAAATTATATAGATGATTTTCAACATTTTAAAATTGAAACTTAAAAGAAAAAGGTTCTTATCATGAAAAGCCCTGAAATTTCTCAAGTTGAATTACAAAAGTAGATTTTGCTTCACTGCAAGGACAGAGTTGTAGTAGGAAGGCCCAACGAATACTGTAAATGTTGCTTCCTTTCAAGTATAGATTTGTAGCAGGAAAACCCGCCAGATTTTTACGCGTATACACGGCTTTGGATTTTAACATCGTTTCTAGGGTCATGAAAGTAAGGTGTACTCATAGTACTATTGTAAATCCTTTGTGTACGGAAGTTTTAAAAAAATCATTAAATATAAAGGATAGCAGAAGCATAGCCAGAAAAAAAATTAGAGGGGGATATTGGTATTTTTGGGGAAACATGGTGTAGTACTGTAGTTTATGTGGTAAAAGAAAAGAAAATTTTCTCAGTTTCGGAATGATATATCCCCAAATCTCCCTCCCCTGGGAGATAGAACAAAAAAATTAAATTAGAAAATTGCGTGGAATATCATAACGGGAATATACCTTCATTAATCATCCTACCGCCTGAATCGGGACTATTTTTCGATAACCACCTGAAACTCAATCAGGAACGCCTGAATCGTGACATCCCCATTCTTTGAATCTAAACTCTTATTTTGAACGATTTTATATGCTTCAAAATTTAAAGAGTTAAGTTGAAAATAAAACAAGTCAAGAATGGGTTATTCTTTCATGACGCACGTGTCTCAACAGCTAATTATCTCACTTAAAACTTTTCTGACATGAAATTCCTTTCCAAGAACCACTTAACATGCGTCAGTCCCTAATTCAAAGTCAAACGAAAAGAAATTCTCCATTTAGTGTTGATGGTTTCGGTGAATTCTCTTGATTAAAGTTATTACAATTTAATCATTGTAGTTATTATACTGTCATATTATACGTTAGAAGTGGTCAGTCAAAATAACCACACAATACTTAATCCGTTTAATACACACCCTGTATATTAACTATAATTTTTTTAAAGCATTAAGTTTTTTGTTCCGTTTTTACAAGGGCTTTGAATCATGAAGCCATAGACGGAGACCGGAATCGCTCGGCCTATTATCCTTGTTTCTGAAGACGTAAAAGAGCAAAGGCTGTCTTTCTGTCCGATGTTTAAAGAATTAAAGAAGATAACGACGGTACTACATACTTAACATTTCTAATCAAAATTAAGTAAGCTAAGCTAATTTTGTTGTCTGAAGAGACTATTAACTAATGAAGATAAAGTTTAGGACGATATCACACAGAATTAATTGATATCCTTCCTATATATACTTGATATAAAAATAGTTAATTTTTTTTCTTACAAAATACTTTGAGGTAACGCGTATCAAATCTTATTTAAAACAAAGAAGTACACAATGTTTTCTTAGAATATTTATCGGTGTCTGCATGTCACAAACTAACTTTTCTCATTATTCTTGAAAATAATTATTATGTGATGAACAATATACTTCCTTCCAATCCCATTTCAAATCACGAAGCTGAAGTTGTTTTCCATTCCATGCCTCATACCCACGTGATAATAAATTCTTTTCTATTCAATAAACAAGCTGATCTTCGCGCATTTGTCACGCTCCTCGTGCCTCGAGGATATTTCGAACACAAAGTAAATACTAGTAGACTAGAGATCTCCATAATTCCACAGACGATCGCGGGCAATTGGCCGTTTAAAAACCGATTTTACGGATTAAAGGGTAATTTGAAGGCGTTAGTTCCAAGGAAGGTAGACTGTTGGGAAAGCTGCACTGCTGCTGGTATACTTGGTGAGGCGAGAGACCGTGGTCCTTGCTTATTACGTAAAAAAAAAGTTTTGAATGAAGTTTAACAAGTAATGTCTACTTCATATACAGAAGGTTAAAAATGGAGAAAATCTGGACAGATTTTCTCTAAATATTCCAAGATTTTAATAGATAACAAATGTATATCCAAAATATGCATACTTTAGGTAAAGTAATGCATTCTTACACATGATTTTCTTTAATTTGCGGTAGCCTAACTTTTTAATAGAAATTAGCCCATAACAAGAGACGTGTAGTTGAAGGAAAACCGAGATGAATAGCCCTTAAAATCAATTTTACGAAATAAATTTACAGTTTTTTTTTTATTTAAATTAAAATTCTTATTTTACAATAGATCATTATATTTAACAAGGCTTATTTATTTTTGGCAGCTACAAGTTTTGGAAAAAAAAATAACATTGATGAAACATTAATTACCAGAATCTACAAAGAAATTTTCAAAATTTTTCTTCAAAACCTTTAAAATTGCAAAGAATTTAATTCAGCCCATGTAAAATATATTGTGTAGATACTACCATATATTATGCCATGCCCCATAAGAGAATATTTCTCAAATAAAGTTTTCGGCATTATGAGATGTAACTAACTATCTGATTGAAAGTATGAACTAATATCGCAAAACAATTTAAATATAAAAGCACTAAAATCATGAATGAGGATCACACATTTAAAAATAATATTTACTTACCATCGATAAACGACTATAAAAAATTAAATGTCAACATAAACTACAGGATTTATGAATTTTCCATAATTCAAACGATAACATAAATTAAATAAACGACGTCGATTTCAATTGAGTACACTAGTTTTAAACTTTTAAAAATGATTAAATTACTTAAAAATTCAAGATTTATAAACCATCAAAAACAAAATAAACGTGTTTTTTTTTTGTTTGATTTCAATTTTAACTAAACAACTTCACTTCTATTTCTTTTTCAAATTACTTCACTTCAAACATCAGGGATTAGTGTCTTCTTTCAAGGTTAGCCTTCCTTGCTTGATTGATCATGATATTCGCTATTCGTCAATCTTCAGTATCAAAAATCATCGTTAACTTCAATATGAGTGGTTCCCAAAGTGGGTTCCACGAAAAAATTTAGGGTTCCACGTGACAAATTTTATTTCCTTAAAGAAAATAAGAATGGTGTTTTTTTTTGTATTAAATTCATCAAAATGCAAATCCTACCAAAAATATGTATTAAATTCTTAAAAATGTATGTCCGAAATTCGGATCAGGTGTACCAAAACAAGTTAAAACCCTCTTTTTATAGTCAAATTTCCAAAATTTTATGGGGGAGGACCACCAGACCCCCCCCTGATGGTTCTTGGAACTCACTTAATCACAACTTTCTTAACATTGTTGGCTTGTTTCATTTAATATCAGATACTAAACTTTGAAAAGTCTTTGATTAAAAAATATTCAGGGTTCCGCGATCATTGGCAACAAATTGGGGGGTTCCACGAGCAAAATAGTTTGGGAACCACTGATATGACCAATTGTTTGAATGGACTCTAACCGCCTATCTGGTTCGCGACTTCACGGAACCAACACGTGATCTACAACTGAGTTTGCCAGTGGCGTAGCCAGAAAAAAATTTCGGAGGGGGATATTGATATTTTGGGGGGGGATATGGGGTATTTTAAGAGGTTTTCTATGGTCAAAAAAAGAAAATTTCCAAGTTTCGGGGGGGGATATATCCCCAAATCCCCCCCTCTGGCTACGCGCCTGGAGTTTGCAATGGACTCTAACCGCCTATCTGGTTCGAGACTTCACGGAACCAACACGTGACCTACAACTGAGCTTGCAATTGGTTACCACGGATACTACACTAGTAGATCTACTAGTGTAGTATCTGTGGTAACCAATCGCAAGCTCAGTAGGTCACGTGTTGGTTCCGTGTGACGTCAGACGGTTAGAGTCCATTGGTTACCACAGATACTACACTAGTAGATCTACTAGTGTAGTATCTGTGGTAACCAATCGCAAGCTCAGTAGGTCACGTGTTGGTTCCGTGTGACGTCAGACGGTTAGAGTCCATTGCGACATTTTAAGATGTTTTTTTTCCAAATAAATGCGTTCCCTCGGTCCGAACTCGGTGGGTCCGAATCGAATTCCTTCGTTCCAAAGAAAAGAGAGCTTAGGCAGTATTGTCCATTGCTCTATCGCCATTTATTTCATTCGAAAAGCATTGTTTCAAATGGTTAGTCCCTTAATTGGTGACTTAAAGTGGATAGAATCCCATACTACCGTTAGTTAATGGGAGGTTGTATAATGCCCAGTGGAAATTGGCTCGTAACCTTTTTCTTAAGAATGTATTAAAACAAGCAAAATCGTTTCTTACTTTTGCAGCGAGCTTTATAATAACTATTGGTAGCTTAAGAAGAATAGACGACATTAGTCATTACGTCACTTGCTTGTTTGGAAACGTTGATTCCATCCGTGATTGGTTCCGTACGGATCCGTTCGGATTTACTTCCAATCACGGAACCAATCACGGATAGAATCAACGTTTCCAAACAAGCAAGTGACGTCACACTAATGTCGTCTATTATATCACAGTATCTAGGTAAAGAATGTGACTTTAAATGTGCATTTAAGTCACAATTTAAAGGATTTGGGGAACTTATTTAATCTGCAGAAAATATTTTAAGACAATTTTGTGCACAGAAAGTTTTTTTTTTTATCCAAGTCTACTAAAAGTATCAATCATAAAATCAATTCTACGAGAATGAATGAATGTTTCAGCGTTTCCTAATGAACCTGAACTGTGGGAAGGAACCCGTGTGGTGATCGGCAACCCAATGCTAATGCACTACAAACGTGATCAGTAACTTATGAAACTGCCGTTGAGCTTTTTTACCACTCTCCCCTCCCCATCGCACCTGCAGAAAACGCGTAATTGCTTCCACGAAAAGGGTCCTTGGCAATCAAGAACAACACCTGCAGACAATTAACCCTGAAAATGAATTTCGCTGCCGGCCCCGGAGAGACGTGTTATTAAAACGATTTGGGCTCGGATTATGCGATAGGTTGAATGAATACGCTTTGACGTTTATCTCCGAGGAAGACTCATTAAGATGAAGATCTGTCGGGAAGGGAAGGCTTTGGTTTCTCTCGGACCGGTCCTTTTTATTTATTGAAGTTTGCGGTTTGGGGGAGTACTTTTTGTTGGATGAATGAATGAGAGTTAGATGGTTAAGTGGAAGTGTCGTAATTGAGGACTCTTTTTGTTTTACTACTGGATTGGCATTAACTAATCGAGGCGCAATTGCGGTTTCCTGTTGTCAGGGTGATTAATCAAACAAATTTATTTATTAATCAAACTAATTAAGGAAGAATAATAGAATAATGTGCACTAAATATGGTATGGTAAGGAAGAGTAGCTGGATAAGACTGGAAAGCAATAGCTTACATCAAACTAATAACGCCCATGAACAAATTAAACATAGATATGCACACATATTTATTGAAATAGGTTGAAAATTAGAAAGTAAACATTTCGAGAAGATTTGAGGGATTTCACCCTCTTAAGAGCATTAACCCATATGAAATTAATTTTTTTCGCCTGCACTGCAGTAACAACTTGACTTATTAATTTATTTATTAAGAGAAACTGATATCTTCGCAGAGCACAGTTTGGAATCTTCTGATCATGGCCAACTAGACTCATTTGGCCACAGAGAAGCTTGAAATTGTTACATGTGATAGTAAGTAGTCTTGGCACCACTTTTGATCACTCTTTGACCTCCACAACTCAATTTAACTCTGAATTAATTAAATTAGATTATCAAAATTCATTTTAATGATATACTAACCAACTTTTAAAAACTTGCATCAGTAAAACGTTTTGCATTACAAAACTAGAATTCGAATTACTTCAAGTAAAAAAAGGTACAGATTGACGCATTATTGCATAAATATACGTTAATTTTCACATAATTGAAGAACATTATGAAATTTCCTTGCTTAAATTTATAATTGAAACATTAATTTTTACAAGCTTATAATTATCAGCTTACTTTACTAATTACCCCCTACTAATAAGGAAAGTTAGAAAATTTGCCAGGACAGAACTAAATTACCATGGGTGCCACTCTTCTAAAATTACAAGACTGAACTGTGAGTTATCTTTTTTAATCATTTCCCCTTCTAGCACTTTTTTTTTAAATTGCAGATAAAATTATAAAATATATGAAAAATTAAATAGGTCAAATCCATGAATTTTAACTTATATAGCTGTATCTGAGAAAAACAGGATTATTTGTGGGCAAAATAAGCGATATAAGTACTGAAATTTAGTATAAATCACTGCCAATCGGTCAGCTGATTTAGGTTTCATAATAAACCCAGGATGGAATTCCGTTCACAGAATTTCTAGAAGGACGGAAGAGTAGCACCCATGAAAATTAACCTTTCCATTATTTACAAAAAAAAAAAAAAATTATTGCATCTTAATTTTTATGTCCTGAACTGAACACATTTACTTTAGGCTGGGTTTCCATCCCATCTCTAAAATAGGAGAACTGTTACCCATGCTCATACTTCACCATAAAATTTAAGAGTCAAATCCATTGTAAAACAAACACCTTGATAACAGTATTATTCATTGATGATGGTTTGAGATCACCTTCTCCACCCTTAGGAGATACAGTAACAAAATATTTTTTAAAGAAAAATTTACCTTTTGACAATCCACCAGTCCAATTTACCGACCAAATTTAATCCAACAAAAAATTAGGTGTTTTAAGGGGCATTCAAACACACAACTATAATTCCAAACCATTTTTTACTACTACTTAGAAAATATGTTAACATTTAACACATTAGTCCTTTCATAATTTAGAAATTGAAAGTGTTAAGTTGGATAGACTGGCTTCTGGACTAGTTATGGTCATTCTCACTGCTTCCTGATCAATGGTCAACCAGCAGTCAAAGAAGGATTATTCCCAATCAGAGTCGGGGCTGTCTATAAATTTCCCAAGGCCCTTTGCAAAATTTAATAACTTTTACATAAAAGCTTAACTAAATTAATTTGATTGAACTTCTAGGACTGCTACTGGATATAAATGTAAAAATTAGTAGCTTCAAATTGAGCAAAAAGTACCTGTACAAGTCCTAAAAATTCATAGCCTAAAAATCATGAGTAAAAAATCAGTGATTTTCAATTAAAAATTTCAGTTTAATATCTGCTCAACCTCTACTAAACATTTTGCTGCAATTGTCATGAAGCGCAGTTTCAGCAATGTTGCCACCATTCATTTTCAGCCAAAAATCATAACAATAGTTAAAACCTCATTTTAAACTGAAAGAGAAGACATAAAAGAAAGTTTATGTTTCTTCTGAAACCAACAGCAATTGCTCTTACTAAGAGTTTAATAAATGTTGCACTTCAGTGTTGACATAAATCATTATAAATTAATAGTCAGTAGATATATTCCTTAAAGTGTACAGTGTTCAATGTTAATTCTTTAAGCTGTACCAAGAAGACATTTTATCACTTTTGTTAGTTTGTGTAGTTAGTGACGGGTTAAACTTTTCTTTCAAGGTAGCTTTCTATCAAGCTACCACCCCACACAATGTTTCAAGCCACAATATTTCCCCATAACACATTTAATTTTGTCCAAAATTTCCATAAAAATGTCCTCATATTTTCATTCCAAGTTTATATTACTACTAAAGGCAAAAAGGGTTTTATCATAAAATATAGTTTTCTTAATTGCTAAACTTCTTTAAGATTTAATAATTACCAAATATTCAATAAGTTTCAAATTTTATGGACTTTATACCTTCTCTCTCTTATACACATTGTCACTTTAACTCAAAAATATCTCTTAGTCTTAAAATATGAATTATAAAAGCATACAGTAAATCTCTCCCTTTTAAACCAAGTCAAAAAACACATTATTGTGATTAAACAACATCACTGATCCTGTCATGGATACTTTGCTTTTCTTGCATATCAATCAAAAGGCAAGGAAAAGAAAAGTGTTCAATAAGGAAACTTGTTTTATTCGGGGAAGGTCGGTAGTTTTTCGATATCCTCCGTGATTCCCTCTCAATTTCCATAGATTTGAAAAGCGTGATATTGTCACTAGCCAAAATACATGTTACAAATTACGACTTGGATGTGTAGTTTTTTCTTTATAAACTTAGGCAAAAATTTCCCCACAACTGCCTGAATTTCCCCCGGGTATTCAGACATATTCCGCACCCCTGCCCACAATGTGGTATATTGAAATGAATAAAATAATGTTTTTAGAAATTAATTTTCTAGATTCAGTAATTAATAACATGTTTCATAATTTATAACACCTAAAACCTGTTTAATATTAATCTCAATAATTAATTACTTTGGATACAGGTACATGTGTCATACTAAGGATGAAGGAACAATTCAGTTACATTTTAAAAGTACAAAGCTTTTATTCTAAAACCCAATACCGACATCTTTTCTTAAAAAAGTCCAGTCCAACACAAGTATAAATAAACAAAAACAGTTAAAAAAAAAAAAGATAAAAAAATGCTTAAGTAACCAAAAAAAAAAATGCTACAAAAAAGTTAAAACAGGACCATGATGACCAAGATGCCTAAAAATACCGGAGGCAAAAAATAGTCTTCTTAAACCAAGGGAAAGCTGGCTTGAGAGGCAATTCCACACTGGTTGAACTTGTTGCGAGACATTTTGATGTAGCCATCCTCTCCCCATCCTGGACCCCAACTGAAACATCAACAACCAAATTAGGTTAGGAATGCACAACATGAAAACTACACAACTGAAATATCAGGAAATACCCACAGATTTAATATAACTGAATAAATTAACTCTAATTAAACATAAAATGAGGCATCCAGTCTACAGCAGTGTATCTAACCAAAATATATCCACATAGAGCTTAGGCAAAACCATTTCTAAAGCTCCTTATCAGAATCTGAGTGAACTACCAGTTGACAACGATAGCATCTTCCTTAAGAGGAATACAACAGGCCATTAGTTTTAATAGGAGATCTCTTGCTGCCTTTAACTTTAAAAGTTACAGAAATTTTTTCATGAGCAAAGAGAGTTCAGATGTTTAGAACACAGCAAAATAAATATATATTAATTATTCTGTGAGTTCTATGCTTCGGTATGTCATGTCTTCATTATTCAACCATCTAACAGTGCACCAGCATTATCAATCATTTTGTCTCCAAAACATGAAACTTGCAAAATATGTGATAAAAACTTTTCAGTGTATGAGAGATATTCTGGGTTTTTTTTTCTTCATTAAAAAAAGCTTTTCAAAACTTTATTTTAAAATTTATTACATCATTTTAAGTCCTATAAATTACTGTTTCATTCCCCTCAGATAATACAATCTTTTAAGCATTTTAACTCCAACCACTCCCGGTCTCTAATGTGATGGTTAACGAGGTTCCTACTGTCAATGTTAAACAATTTTAATCTTTTTTCAACTTTTAGTGCAGTTATTAATAATTTCTGAAAACTGATTTTCAACTTGGTAATAGGTTTAACATGTTTTCACAGTTTTAAATAACTTAGATTGGTTGTTATGGGTTATATAACTTAAGCAGAAATGAAATAACAAAGGGAAGTTTCATAAAAAAGAATCAAAAAATAACAAGTGTAAAACATTGATTAAGAATTAACTACTCTATTCAAAGATCTTTAATTATTACACACTAAGGCACTAATTTGACAGGCTTACTAACATTAACTCAATTAAAAAACAAAATACAACAAGCAGTTGAGAATAAAATAAATTAAAATAGTGTTTTTTTATTTAATAACTTAAAAAACAAGGGGAATATTTGTAACTTCAAAAAAATGGAAAGTAGATAAATGTTCTCCTGTTAGTACATTTTTTCAAATCAATTATTAAAAGAATGTTGAGTTAAGTAGAAAAAAGTGAGTACCTTTATGTATGAATGGTATTTTAGAAAAATATTTTAAAAATAAATTGATTCAAATATAAATTTCATAAAGAAACACAGAAAAGAAAATATTTTTTAACTCCTCAACAAAATGATAGTATAGAATTTTAGCAAGAAATTGATGGAAGAAGAATAAATGTTTTACACACTGTTTTAACCCTCTCAAGTCCTAGCCACCCTAAATCTTTCATAGGATTCCATGGTAATCTCGGGCAGCTTAGGATTGAAAGGGTTAAACCTAATGTCTAAAACATAACAACCCTGCACTGAATACAGGCCATCATTATTGAAAAACGCTCAAAAGATACCCTGAACAGGTTAGTATAGATAGTATTATATTATTATATACTAAATAATATAGATAGTATTAAAATATATATTATATACTAAATCAACTAAAGATTTCAAATGCTTAAGAAGGCATCAAAGATATTGCTGTAAGAAATTCAAAAGAGCAGATTTACTAAATATATCCTAAAACAAATTAACTTCAAGAATGACAATAATGAAACTAAAGAAAATAGTCAAGAATTGGATGCAAAAAATAACAAACATTAGGCTAATGAAACTATTAAGGGATCACATACCTGTTCTTGACTAACCAGTAATCTTTACCATCATCAGTAGTACCATAACCAACAACTAGTACTCCATGATCTAGTTCAGTATCACTGCATTCAGGTTCATCATACACACCTAAGGCAATAGAAAATTATTGTGAAAATACTGAATATAAAGTATCAGCCTAATTCAGACAATTGTTAATTAAAATTAAGGTTTCTTTAGTACATTTAGATAAATATAATCCAACTTCAAAAGCAGATCAGGAACCGCCAAAGAGGAAAAATGCATAACAATGGTATATACTTAATTGGCAAAATTCAGAGTTTTAGTAATTCATTAAAATAAGTTCCAAGTAGTTTTTCAATGTTCTATGGTTCACATAACACTAAAAGTAACTAGGGCCCCGATTCAGCCTGACAAAGCATGTAGATAAAATGAGAAAGTAATGGTGAATTTGAAACTGTAATTCATGGGAACTCGTTTCCATATTGTTCTGAGATTAGAATCTACATCAAAGGTAAGCAAATTGCTTTTACACTTTTTGTGGTCCCATTAAAATAGTTCCACAAACACTAGAACAGAAACTTATAATCAAAAAAAGTTTTCAGTCATGAATATATTATGAAAGTAATAGACATCTAGTGTTAGCAGCATTTTGTACTATCAAGTGTATAATTATTTGTAAGTGTGTATGACATGTGGCACCAGGAGCACACACTTGCATTATATTAATATTTTTTGTTATAGAACCGATTATTATTAATCGGATATTGTTATCATTCTACTCTTGGACAAAAGTGATCACATTAAACAGAGTCGACTGTATTAAGCTACAGAAATAGTTGCAATTTTTCTCTTGCATTGTACGAAATAGCATAGTATGAACTCGCATTATATAGAAGTCTACTGTATTTATTAAACTTACTTACAAGGAGCTGCGTCTGTTTTATTTTTTAGCAAACTAAATAAACATTGTTATCAAATCACCAAGCAAGTTTGTATTTTAAGTCTTTCTTGCTCTTTGGACTTAATTTCTTTCCATGCAGAAAATCCAAATTCATAGAATGATAATGAAAATACAAAAGACTTAAAAATGGCTTTCATACTGATTTCAGGAGGGAAATATATTTTTTAACAAAGAGGTATAACTCATTTGAATTGTTTTCAAAGAATGCTACTGAAAAAATAAAAGTTAAAATTTCTTAGGTTACCTTCACGATACATTTGGAAAGTTTCATGACTGGCATCAATAGCTACTGAGATAGGGCCATGAGATGCTACAGCTGCCATGAGTTTTTGTTCAGAGCCAGGCTGAACATCCATGAATCCTGTATCTGTTGCACCCTTGTTCTTAGCAGAGTATTGGCATCTACGAGATTGCTGCACATGAAGAAAGAAATATATAAATATTACATAATCATACCATTTTGTTTAGTAAAAATAACATAAGAATTTACTACTAGTAACGGACCCTTTATCCGGCAAGCTCGGGGCCGACATCGTCGCAGATTTCGGGTCCGGTCCGGAAAAAACGCCAGTAAAGACGCAGTAAAGCCAAAATACCCGCTTTCCAGTCCCTACTATCATTTTCCATTCTCGTAAATCTAAATTTCCGATCATATGAACGGGAATTAAAATTGCGTTAACATCGTCTGCGTTGTTCTGATCGTCCGTTTTAATAGTAGAGGATCCAGCAAAAAAATTCCGGCGAAGCACGTGGGTTGTCGCGGAACCGATAGCGAAGCAGCAGAAGGCGAAGAGAAGATTAGAACAGAAGAGAAGGGCCCTTCCAAACTTTTACGATGGCCAGAGAAACGCCCCTTCGCGGAGTAGCGGACAACTCCAAACTCCGCGAAGGTGCGTTTCTCCGGCCTTCGTAAAAGTTCGGAAGGGCCCGAAAGCTGCACGCCTTGGGGGTCTTACCCCACAGGCAAAACAGTCATGGTGGCAAGGCAGGGACAACGGAGCCAACTCATTCACGGAGAGGATGTCACAAAAGGCGCGACGCAACCATTGCGCGTCGTAGCAGCATTTGCTCACTAAAAATTCTTTAAAAAATTTTTGAATGCGAGCCGGATTTCGGGTCCTTCCGGATTTTGGGATAAAGGGTCCGTTACTGTATTAATTAATTATTGAAAGTTAAGGACATTCAATTATCAAAGGGTTAGCAGCTAAGGGTACAAGATAGCTTCAGTGTATGAAATGGGTTGACAAGCTTTTTTACTATAAGTGGACGGTGGGTCCTAATTTTTAAACTTTGAATTCTTAAGGTTGCAAATCCAACTTCTTTCCTTTTGTTGTGAAATGTAAGAATATCAAATATTCTCTCCCAAGACTTAAATATTAACAAGATAACAAGTGTCACATTCGAAATAAAGTTTGAATCCTCTAGCATTCTGAAACACCCAGTAAGGCCTTGGGGAAAGCAGGAACTGCTGGCTACCTTTATTGCATGGAAGGATGTCGAAGGGATGGTGCCCAGGAATTCTGAAAAAGAGCCTCAATGGAGTACTTAACTCAAAAGATGTAGGGAGGTGGTAAGTTACTTCCATCAATGACTGTGAAATGGAAGATTTAAGGCTTTCTGCAATTTCAATGACACTCAATCAGAACACTCAGTAGCTAAAACTTCCCCAACTTCTAGCAGAGGGAAGGTAATGCATTAGAGATAATAACAATTAACTGGCTGACTATTGTAAGTTTAACTGAACACAGTCATATCCTTAGTGCCTACTACATCCGATTCTGGAATAATAAATGGTGTGTGTACATTGCAAGAACAAAATCTGTAAATAGTGTTACAAAAATTAGTTAAAATTTTTAGTCCAGTTTATTTGGCCTAACTAGTTTCCCCAAAGAATTGGAGGGTTAACAGTATTTTTGAAGAGTACTCAGGTGACTGTTAAAGAGCCCGTTCATATGTATGCAATTACTCCTTATACATGGGTAACAAGTTATGTGACTAGCAACCAGACTGGTCTTTTTTTGCTTGTGGTTCAAAAGGCATTTCTGGATAGAGGAAATAGCTTGAAAAGCCTGGGTAAAGACTAGAAGAAAAATTAAGATGCATTCCTTGCTCTTAACATAAAGAAAGTGGGGGTAAAAAAGCAGTTCTACTTGTATTTCAAAAAGGAGTTAGGTTTATAAAAGCAGCACTTTTATATTTATTATTTTATCCACCATGCATAGTAAACTTGTCACACTTGATTATTAGCACCTGGACTGATCACAGGGACCAATCCAGGATTTTAAACTTAACCCCAGTTTTGTGAAAAAATAACACAGCATTTTAATTTGTGTGAAAAATTGTAAGAGCTTTTTAATTTATATGAATGTTTTATAACTATTTTTAATGAAAATTATAAAATTAATTAGAGCAAATTTAAATTATTTCTTCAGTTTTATATCAAATTATATACTAAATTAACTATATACAATTAACAAATTATTTTAAAATAATTTTTGTGAAGGTGCCGATAAACAGTACCAAAACTGGCCTATAGCCTTAGCCCCTGGTTCATCAACTCACATGTTTTCAAGTGCCTAAAGTCAAGGAATGGTAAACATGTCTGACAATCAGTAGGTCAGCAGAGAATTATTACTGACTAAATATTTCTGCATTTTTAAAATAACGATTAACAATCAAGTAGTTCTCTTACAAAATTAAACCATACTAAGATTTCAGTTACCTTTCCTAGATATGGGTACTTCTTCTCTGTATCAATTCCATGGTTTTCTTTAATGTACTCAAAAGCCTGATCCATCAGACCTCCATTGCATCCTTCATTACCATATTTTCCTGAACAATCAACAAGATTCTGCTCACTGAGAGACACAAGCTTTCCAGTTTTACGGAAATGTTGGCCTTCAAGAGCACCAGTCTGAAAAAAAAAAAGGGAATATTGAGTACTATATAAAAAGAGATAGATAATACTGGTTTGACGACAGTAGAGGTTAAGTATCAGCTGTGCACTATTATAACAGAGTTTAAGCTAGAAAAAAGAACATAAGCAAAAAGGCAAAATTTGATTTAGCAAAATGCCGAAACTTTCCTCTTTAACCTAATATTTTTTTAAACATTAATGTGAACAAACAAGGACATGATTCTAAACAAAATGTGAGAGAAAGCCAATTTCTTAGGCAGGTATCTGCTAAGGAAACTTATAGGCCAGATTCAAGTGTTTGTAAAAAAATTAAAAATCAATAAATATGATAGGGTAAAACAAGTAATCAGTGCCAAAGGAAAATTGATTTCTTTTGTGTTTATATATGAAATTTGATTTCTCCAATTTAAAAAGAACAAAGAACCGTGAGAACAAAGAATCAATAGGTATAAAATATAATAAAAGGTGAATACTAAAATTGTTTTAAAACTACTTAAATAAGTTTTCTAATGAAAATTCTGAATCAAATCACTAAGTAATACTTACAGAACTAAATGCCCAGCAAGATCCACATTGTCCTTGGTTTTTGACTGGAGTTACGTAACCTTTTTCAACCCAGTTAACAGATTTAGGAATAACAACATTTTCTGGGGCAATAAAAAGTGAGCCACCAGAAGCTTTAGTTTCATTATAGTTCCGCTTGAATCCATTCATGCTGCTCACAAACTCGTGGTTCATCTACAAAATTAATAACGTTTATTAATCTTAGAAATTGTTCCAACTCAGAAATTACTTATAAAAAGTAAAAACACCAAACACTCTAAAATATAGTAAGTAATTTAATTTAATTTAACAAATTCACTGTCTTCAAACTGATTGAAGCTATATTGCTTTAAAATGGACGGCGTAACAATCCTAATTATACCCTTCAAATATACATTTTTGGAAACTTATAGTACATACAGTGCAACTTGGATAAATCTAATGTCTTAAATTCAAAGTTTTCTCTTGGTCTCTTGAGCTTTCCTTCCACGAGATAAAGATAACAAGTCTGAAGTGGTATAATATCATAGAATGAAGCTTTAAATAGTTTAATAAGGTGAAATGTATAAATTATATTCAAATTAATGAATAGTTTTTTTTATAAAATACATGCATCATATGAATGATGTTCCTCTCATACAAAATAAATTAGAGAAAGATATTAATTTCTATAAAAAAATATAAAGTTAGTTTGTCAGATGAGTCTTTCTTGCTATTTTTTTTAACTCTCTAAGCTTTGATAAACCCTTGGGAACAGGGCTTAAATTCTAACCAAAGAAGTACCGGAGCGCTACTATTTCAGCATTACAAATATTTACTGATTAATGAATAAATATCAGTTAATATTTACTGAAAACCAAGAAGTACAGGAGCTCCGCTCCGGTGCAATTTAAGCCCTGCTTGGGAACATTATAAATACCTTTTGAAAATAAAATGTCCCTTATTGCTCTAAAAAGATTATTTGCAATTAAAAAAAAATCTTTAAAAAATCGAATTTTTCTGAAAAGTAAGTCTTCATGCCCCCTATTATAATAGCCTATGACTGTAGATGTTAATAATAATCAATAGAAACTAGAAAAATGACTTCAAGAAGAAAAGCAAACATTTTTGTGATTGATACAATCCACCCCGCATAAGTAGTCAGAATGGACATGTTTCACTAAAAAGTTCATTAAAAATATCAACTACCACTTACTTAAAATCAATTAAAACCAAAAATCGAGGTAAAGAAGTTTTTTCTTTTTTTTCTCTGTGAAATCAGCTAAGTTTTGACATCAAAGTTTTTGTGATCTTTTATATTCAACTTCAAAACCGTGGTGGTCCCAAGGTGTTCTACAATGTGCAGAATCAGTCAGAGTTTATCCCGATTCTATAACTCTTACACAAGGGGGGTTATGATGGTTTAAAACACTTTTCCCAACAGTGATCCGATTCCCCCCTTTTTACGTCATAAATTATTATGGGTAAATTTGATTTTATCAACCACTTACCATGTCTCCATATTCGTTCATTCCCAGTTTAAAGGATTTTAAACCAGCAGCATACAATTGATTGTGCTTGGCAATTTTGTGCTTTTTCTCCATATATATTTTCATTCTAAAAGCATCCTCAACATCTTCGTAGATTTTACCTTTAAAAAATAAATGCAAACATTTACGACACAATCAAGAAATATAACATCAACAATTTTCTTAAATAGAAAAAAAAGTCAGCCTATAATAATGTTGAGAATGTGAGAGGTTGCGAGAATGATATTTTCATTCAACTGACCCCAACATGGATATAAATTTTACTTTACAACTGCTTTCTGAAATCAAAGATAAAGATACTCATTTCTATTATCAGTGAGAATGAAAACAATAGACTAAGAAGACAGGAAAAAATAACAAATTTAGAATGAAATATGGAATAATAAAAAACAGTTCCGTTAGAACCCATTTTTACCACGTGAAAACAACATGTTGGTTTTAGCTAAACTTTGTTTAGTCTTCAAGCTTATCTTCTTACTGATGACATCAACTTCTTCATAGATTTTATCTTCAAAATGCGGAAAGAAGATTACTTTAACATGTGAAAATTTAAACATTCATAGACATTCATACAACTATTCATTGTGTTGTCTCAATCCATAGCAAATGCGGAAAAGTAATCAGGTTGATTTTCCAGAATCTTGCATATGACTGAAATTCCACTATGGTACTCTGAAAAGCACTTATTAATTCATAAACAATACCCAATGGCGGACCAGAAAAAGTTGTAACCTTCCCCCGAACCTAATTCTCAAAAATATCTTCCCCCAATGAACCCCCGCAGTTTCCCCTAAAATTCAAAACAGCCAAATTCTTCATAAATAAAAATTAGCATTAAGTATTACATTTAGAGCACATTTTATTTCTAGTACCATTCACTGTCAGTGGCATGTATAGAAATTTATTTTGTGAGGGCCCAAAATTATATCTCAGCCCCCCATGCATATTTTATAGATCAAATGTAACTTTTTAATACATTTTTGGGTAGAATTTCCGTCTTAAAGAACTTAATGTAGTAAAAGTTGTGAGCAAAAAAAGTTTCAAGTACTAAAGGGGGTTCTGGGGGTCCTTCCCCAGAAATTTTTTGGAAATTTGACTCTAAAAAAACAGGTTCCTAACTAGTTATTGGTGCACTTAGTCAGAATTTTGGAAATGTATTTTTAGGTAGGATTTGCATTTGGATGAACTTAATGTAAGATAAGTTGTAAATAACATAGTTCTAAGTACATAAGGGGATCTTAGGGGTCATTGCCATAACAATTTTTGGTAATTTGACCCTAAAACCATGGCTTACTAGATACTTATACAGGCTAGTCGAGTTTTAAACAATGAAAACCATTTGACAACTTTTCCCGCTTGGAGCGCTACAAGACCTACCTATATCACCCACCACCTTCAACACTGTGGATATGCTTTGCCAGTTGGTCCAGTATTGCCATCTGGATTTGCAATGATTTCTGTACTCGGCTAGCCTGTATAAGTATCTAGTAAGCCGTGCTAAAACACAGGGTTTCAACTTGGTTTTGGTACACCTACAAATGTCTTTTCAACCCCATTCTTTCATTTTGATTTTAATAAAACTTTATTTTACCTCCTTTCGGCTTCCCCTCCCCCCTTTTCCCAGACTTTTACCCCAAAATATGTGAAATTTGCCCGAATCTTATTGCACATATGGAGCTGATGGTGGATTCCCCTGAACCAGGTTCGCAGGTTTGGGCACTTTTTCCAGGTCCGCTCAATGGTAATAAAAAAGTTAACCTTACTTGACAAATATCAAATTGAGAACTCATGATGTCTTAAATTTGT
This sequence comes from Tetragnatha montana, assembly GCA_963680715.1. Lineage (NCBI taxonomy): Eukaryota > Metazoa > Arthropoda > Arachnida > Araneae > Tetragnathidae > Tetragnatha > Tetragnatha montana. Next base: position 37,592,166 of record OY796685.1, read on the forward strand.
TAATCCTTATTCCATAATTCTAACTATACAGGGTCATAGCGGCCAACATTTGAAAACATAAATTAGGGAGATTGTTCAAAAAAATTAGGGAGATTTTCACATAAATTAGGGAGATTTTTACAATAAAGTTCAAACTACAAATTTCTATTTCCCTTCTTGCAAACAACAGGAAATTCCTCTAATAAACCTCTTAATTTGTCACCTAAATATTCATCACATTTGAACTACCAATAAGTGACCATTTTTCTACAAAAACAAGCATTTAAAGCCAAGGATATTGACGCGAAGTAAGATAAATGCAATCGTGAACCTACCATCAAGTTGTTTTTTCTGCCCGCGTTCACACCGTAAAAATGCCAACTTTACAGGCGTAAAGGCCTTTTCATAGGTACGCAAGCATGTATGAAAATCCGGGATTTTTCATTGAATTCCAGACTGTGATAGAATTTCCAGGCTTTCCCAGCCAATGGAAATGAGTGAAGGATGAGATCGTGGATCGCGCGTATTTGCGGCGTGAATTGCTAAAATCTTCCCCGATTTTTCCAGATGAATGAAATTCCCTGATCTGTAGCCACCCTGAATTCTTCTATCCAAAACTTCAAACAACGCTCGCTCCTAGACTATTATCGACTGGTTTCTTACACACTCCCAGTCAGAAAAGCGAAAATTGCCTGTAAAATCCTCAAACTTGATTTATAAAGAAATTCGGGAGATTAAATACTTTTTCGGGATATCGGGAGACAACAGTGAAATTCGGGAGTCTCCCGAAAAAATCGGGAGAGTTGGCCACTATGCAGGGTGTTTCAGAACACTGGAGATATAACATTAAGATTAAAGTGCTAGGATAGTATGACGGCATTACAAAAAGCGATTTTCTGAAGACCCTTTTAAATAAGCAATGCAAAATCAGAGGTCATTCCAGACTTTTTGTGAAGGGTCTGGTTTTTGTAAAAATTGTGAAAATCTACTTATAATTTTGTGAATTGAAGTTAGTGTAAATTAGTTTTTTCAGCCAGGAGCCTGTTTTTGTGAAAATAGGGTCCAATATTTGAAGTGTTACGAAAAAAAGGGTCTGTTTAAAGGCAAAAATACTTTGTGAAGGGTCTGTTTCTAAGGTAAAATGTTTTGTGAAGGGTCCGTTTTCACAATGAAATATATTGTGAAGGGTCCGAAAACGGTCCCAAATTTCTTCTAATCAGACCCCTGACAATTGAGATACAATGTGTGGCATATAAAATATTACTCACTGAATTGAGCTTTGAATGCTAACCACTCTTCTTTAATTAGTTCCAATTCTGAAACAAAGGCTGAAGAAACATGTAGCATGTACAGCACACTAACACAGAGTAAAACAACCTTCATCCTGCAAATAAAATGGATAATTATCAACCTGCAAAACAAGATGAAGCTTTTATATGCTATGAAAAACGCAATAATATTAAACTGGCCTAAATGAAGCAAATTTGAAGTACTTTAAATTAACCGGGCACAAACACAGTTTTATGCTAAATCACCAAAAATAATCATAGTACTATATTAATATAATATACTATAAAAATATATTAACTATCAGTTTCTTTAAATTTTTAAATGTGGTGTGAAAAATATAGTCCTAATTGGAGATTTGCACCCTGCTAATCCATTAGTACAAATATAATTAGCTACTACACCTCTGATTTGAAACAATACCTAAATGAGAAATGAGTTCAAACAGAACAGCTTTAGTGACCTTCAGCATTTACGTGTTTATAACATTATTAGTAATTTTTTAATTAACTCTAAATTGGTGCTTCAATTATTATTGAATAAGGATTAGGAATTTCTAGTCAATGGTATCATTTCCATGAAACATTAACTGAGGTTTATTAGGTATGCAAGCATTACATTGAATTCTTGCATTCAAGGTAGCAAATGAAATAATAGATAATGTTGTGGGTGAGAAAAATTGATAAATTATAAAATATACTAGTTATAGAATGACATTACTTTTGATCACATGGCTTGGCTTTACATGTGGTCAATCATTTTAACCCTAACTTCAGAATCACTAAGACATACTGACATTCCTGCATCTTTAAAATATGAAAATTTTTACAAAAATTTAGTTCTTCCACATTATTTTTACTTTCTTTGAATGCTAAGTACTTCATCTAACCACTTAACGGTAGTAATAACAAAATAACTACATAAAACTAACCATGTAGCTGAAAAATATTCTATTACATCATATTGAGATAAATAGAAATTCAAATGAAATTTATATGCTACTAAATATATTTTAATTTAATTGAGGTATTAATTGTAATTTAATTTAATTAAACGTGGTCAAGCTTATTAAATTATGTAGTGGTGTGGACAGTTGTTCTATCCCTAACTACAGTAGGCTAACAAAGATTAATTACCGAATCTTAATACCCATGTATTACAAAGAAATAAGTTAATCAAAGTATTGATGTTTCGTTTGATAACTCGATTGATTATAATCTTGACAGTTTTTTATAGGATTATCACTAGGAATAATAATTTAAATAGTTAACATAAGCTGTTATCTCGAAGTCAACTTATCACTGAACTTAAATCTCTACACAATACCATCAAGTTAGATAAAAGTTTTTCGAAATAAAATTAACTACTTTTTAATACTTGCCTTATAAATAATACAACTTTCGATGTAAAATCTAAATCAGGATCACTCTATTATTTGATAAAACCCCAGGAGGACGCGCTACTCGAGCTTTCTTCAACGGACTAGAGATCCACTTCTTTCTTCCATTCAACAACAAACAATGAAATTTTGTTCATTCAAGTCACGTGAAAATATTTCTCCTTGCAAGGAAAAGAGGACAGTGTATGGTTGCCGTATTTCGAATGATATTCCCCCCTTTCGCCAAACACAGTAAAAATTTGTATTGTATCCAATCACAGTTTTACGCGAAAAGTAGCCAAATATAGAGCCTCAATCATAGATCTTATTCGCAGGAATTTAGTTTAGTAAAAATCACATGATGCCACCTTTCATCAGCTTGTGGGTTATTTTACTTATTTATTTATTCGGGATTCGATGAACCTCGTGATTATGATGATGTTTATGTTATTTTTATTACGTAAAGCGCTTATCGTGGAGTGTTAAAAAACTGAATAGAATGGCGTTGCATTTTAGAAATGCGTGTTCTCATAATAAACCATATCCAAACAATTTTTTTGTTCCCGAGGAAAGAAAGACTGGGAATTTGGTTGAATACAGCATTTTCAATCACATGACTCGGACCTAACAACGGCCTTAGCAACGTTGTTTTTGTCCTCCAGTGACGTATGGGCGAATGCTCTCTTTCCACAATTCCTGCTTTAAAATTTAAACAATGAGCTATCCTACATCGGAATAATGTTAAATTCTATTAGGATCAGTCTTGTTTCCCTGTCTGCATAGCGCTACCTGTCGTCGCCTGTCGTGTCAATGTGTCCACGTGCTAAACATTTTGGTTAGTTTGGAAAGCGCCATCTATAGGTACTTTGAGTCGCGAATAAAGTATTTGGTCAACTTCCGGTTGCATTAGTTTATAACGGAGTTTTTTTTTAATTTATATTTTTGTTTTATATAAATGTAAATGGTTTTTCTGATGTTCATGGGCGGGTCCAGAGGGGGGCCCTGGCCCCCTCCGAGAAACCCGAACAAATAGCTTAAAAAACACTTTTTAATGCTAAAATTCAAAAACCTTTCTGGGGGAGGACCCTCAAGCCCCCCTTTAAAATTTTTACATCTGTTTTATAGTGTTTTTTCCTTGAAAATTATGCCGCTTAAAAGAAGGTGTTCCCTTTTGGGTGTTCCCCAAAGAGTTTCAAAATAGATGTAATGCTAGTAGTTTAAAAGGACATATTTCAAAACATTTTCTGGGGAGCACCCTCAGTCTCAAAAATTTGGTCTCTATTTATAATTTTATTCTTGAAAATTCTATGGTTTACAAGGTCTCAAAATGAGCTGAAACTTTATTTTTAGAGCCAAATTTTTAAAAATTTTCTGGGGGTTACCACCAGTACAAGAAGTTATCCCCTTTATGTGTTATCCAATAGGTACAAAAATGTGTAAAAAACTTCTATTTGAAGTTTCTGGGGGAGGACCCCCTTTTTACTTTGGAGCTACCACTATGTGATAAAAACTTTTCCATACTCTAACAAAGTTCCGCATTTCATCTATGATATTCTAGGAAAAGACATTGGGGAAATAATTGGGGGCCAAACCAACTCGCGACACAAAAGTCTTGTTATGGCCCTACAAAAATGTTTAGTTCCCCCACTTTTTAAAACAATGGCACGATCCCTGGATGTTACAGTGTAATATAGAAAAAAGCTGCTTAAAACTTGCGATGCTGAAATTCAAAAATTTATCTGAGGCCCTGAAAATTTGGAATATTACATTCCTACGACTCCGATTCCGATATGGCCCCCTCCGAAAATCTGGTCTGGACCCGCCCTTGCTGATGCCTTTGCGCGTTGAAAACCGTCATTTCTTGGTATAGTATACGACATCGTAGTAAACAATGTCAAATCGGCAGGTATCCATCCTCTTATTTATCCGATTTAAAAAAGTTATGGCCGTGGAATGCCTGGCAAAAACAACTCTTTAACATTGGAGCTTTATAACTCAATCACATCACTCAAATACTTTGAAAAGAAGATTGAAATCAGCCGAGCATCTATCTAAAGGTGAAAATAATCATTATATAGCAAAACCTAATTCAGTCCAAACTACTATTACTACTACATAGGAACATAGGAATTTGTTTCGCAAAACCAAATATACTGATGATACTCTTAATTGAAAGAAATAAAATTTTAAGGGAAAGGGAGCATGGCTTCAAAATGCATGAAAATGAAAAGACATTCTATTTTAGAGAGGGGAGAGAGAAAAATCTATAGTTTACATTAAGACAAAGAAACATGTCATAATATATTTGCTAGAAGACAAAAACGGGAATCGCTAATTGATATAGTTAATAAAATGTTCCCTTCAAGTGCCCTTAAAACAATCTTAAGGCGTCTGAGGGCACTGCGTTGTACAGTTTGGGAACCACCTAATGCACTTATTATTTTTTAATAAAAATTTCGGTAATCAGGATATTGAGGAGTTTCACTGCGTATGGGAAAAGTCAAAGAGATTCTTTGATGAATATGACTTTAATCAGCCATGCTTTTTTGGACACTATCAAATTAGAAGTGAAAGGCTATAAAAAGGCCTATTTGTCTCGTAAAAATAAGTGTTATTATTATTAGAATTCGAATAATTTAAAAAACATCCTTTAAAGAAGACCTTACAATAAATGACCAGAACTTCATTTGAATCTGCAATTATTGTGAATAGTTCCCAAAATTTCTTTCAGTTAGTGTTTTCCCGAAACGGATAAGGAATTAACTATGCAATGATCGGATATTCAGCTTGCCTTAGAGCTACAAATGAATGGATAATTTACATTTATTTCAACATAGAAAGTTACTATTCTTGTCATAACAAGAAATATATTGACACACGTTGTTTCTCTTTTTTTCCTTCTCTACGTTCTTTCGAGTCAGGGAACCAACCCATAATTGTTATTTCTCTCAAGATTTTCCAATATTTAAAGTGGGAAAAGCGTTGAAGAAATGCCGTACAAGTTTTCCTCATTGGACAGCTATAATTCGATAAAACCTTTAACATAACAATCAAGGTCATTATATTTTCTTTCTTGGATCAAAAGGCTTTGTGGCTCTCTTGCTCGATACTGTAATTACAGGAGGCAATCCTAATCGGTTAATCTAAAATAACATTTACATTATGTTCAAGGCCAGTATTTTTTTTTCGCGTGCTTGATATTTTAATTCATACCCAGAGGATTTATTGTCATCTTGGAACTCCTTTTGTCAACGAACAAAAGAGAAGTTAATTCGTTTTTCTCCCCAGGTGTATATGTCGATAAGCTGTTGAAAGTAAGTTTATTATAATTCATCAATTTTTACAAGTAGAAAATAAGCAAGTGAGCTTTAAAAATTTGAAAATATGTTTCCTTTATGAAATAGAGAATATTTTGTATTACTATTATCATCATCATCGTAATTATTATTGTTAAATGCTTTAATTTGTTGGTTATTATAAAATATCTTTATTAACTATCATTAAACGCTTTTAACATGTAGTTATTACTTAAAAACTTTTTAAGTTGTAAAGAATGTTAAATTTTCATCTTAAAAAGTCATTAAATTTCCATAAATATTAGGGAATAAAAAATTTAGTAGAATTTTTCTCGAATGTAAAAGTATCTAATCATTACGAAATATGTGTGTGATTATACCAAATCAAAATAACTTTGTTTAAAAAATTTTGGAACTCAATTTATCCTTCAAACCACAAGCCTCTGTGGATAGGATTAAAAAAGTAAAACTTAGTTCTACAACATTGTAAAAAGAATAAATAACTTTCTTCTTATTTTTAAACTGTTAAACATCTTAAGTTTATTATTTTCTTGATTTTTTCGTTTCATTGATCGATTATGAATATTATCATGCATATACAATTCAAAGAAAGGGGGAAATTTTTCTTGGTCCAATGTATTTTATTTTCAATGGCACTGCTTTCAAGTCTAGATATCCGTAATTCATTTAAGAGTCTTACTCCTTCATAATGAAATTATATAAAATACGATGATACTAAAATTTTTCTTAGAAACTAAAATGCTGTATAACTATTCAATGAATATTAAATATTATTCAATAGCGTAAACATTGTTAGTTTTTGTCAACAGGTCCGTTTTTGTGTTTTTTAAGTTATATAAATTATATCAATATTTATATTATTATTTTATACTTATTCTTGTAGCTATTAGTTAATTATAACTTACTACTACGTATTATTAATTTTTATATATATTTATTTATTTTAAATACGTTTGCGTGATTGGTAATGTTAGCTAATTGTAGGCGTCTTACGTTTTAAAAAAATAATCATGAAATGATATTTATCATTTTATCAGCTAATTTTTTTTTGGTATTTGAGTTTACCAACATATAACCGATTTTAGGATGTAAAAACGCACTAAACTATTAATCCTTTTATCCATAAGCTTTCCCAAATTATTAGTGAAATCTTTTATTGATATTCATGATAGTTTCTGGAAATATTCTGCCGTCATCATGTATTGTATGCTATTTTTCAGATTTTCTGATATGTCTTCTGCATTGCAAAAAACCCTTTCTATACTAGTGTGGTTCATTATCAATGTGAATGCAGACAAACTAGTCAAGACTAACTGCGGTCCGGTGAAAGGCCTCACAGTGTCGGAAGGAGATTTGACTATCGAAGCTTTTCTAGGCATTCCTTTCGCTGAACCCCCTATCGGGGAACTGCGATTTCGAAGTCCATTGCCCAAAACCCCATGGCAAGATGCCTACAGCGCCGTCAATTTACCGCCAAGCTGCATGCAAAACAACACAGGTAAATACTACGAACCGAGTCTGGACACCCCCATGTCTGAGGATTGCCTTTTCTTGAACTTATGGGTGCCGTACCATAGCGATGCTACCGAACCGTCCTCCTTAAAGACGATCATGATATTCATTCACGGCGGAGCATTCAACATAGGCTCGTCCAACCAGAAGCTGTACGATGGCACCAACTTAGCAAAGAAAGGCGACGTTATAATAGCCTCTTTCAATTACAGACTTGGCTCGTTAGGGTTCATTTTCCCTAACATTGAAGGCGTAGACACTAACATGGGGATCTACGATCAGATCTTGGCGATGAAATGGATCAAGGACAACGCCAGGGCGTTCGGGGGAGATCCAGAGCGCATCGTCCTGTTTGGAGAGAGTGCGGGGTCCATGTCCATAGGGGCCCACCTCCACTCCCCTTTGACCCGGGACCTCTTCCAGCGAGCCATCATGCAAAGCGGGTCCTCGACCATCCCATTCACCTTGCTGAACAACACGGGACTTTTCCAAGTGTCCCAGCGGCTGGCCTTGTTCGCCGGGTGCGCAGACACCGGCAACAGGTCGCTGAAAGCCGACCCTCGCGGAGTCATGGCCTGCCTGCAGGACTTGCCGGCCGAGACCATAGCGAAGGCCGAAGGCCACATCCAGAGGATACTCCCGCTGACCTTCTACCCTCGCACCGGCAGCGAGTACAGCGAAAGGGCCCCGATCGAGTACCTGAAGAGAGGGGACTTCAAAGACACCGAACTGCTCATCGGCTTCAACGAGGCGGAAGGCCCTTTCTTCTTGGCCGTCGGCGGAGCCGACTATTTCGGGACGGACGGGTCCAACAAGATCAAGATGTCCTCCAAGAGATTTGCCCGCAACCTCCTCCGCACCGTCTTGAACACGGTGGGGATCGGAAGGGAGGCGAGGGAGGTGTCCAAGAGCTACATCGACCCCGTAGAGAACGGAGACCAGGACGCCCTCCTGGACGCCATAGGGAATTCAGTTGGAGATTACCTGATATCCTGCGGCACCTATTTTCACGCAGAGTTCTTCTCGCTGAAGAACAACCCCGTGTATTTCTACGTGCTGAAGCGAAGACCCTCCTCCACTCCGTTGGGCGAGTGGATGAAGACCACGCACTTCGACGAGCTGCAGTACGTGTTCGGGAACCCCTTGTTCCAGAACTTCACCTCCGAAGAAGCAGCGTTCAGCGACAAGGTGATGGAGAGGTGGCTGGCTTTCGCAAAAACAGGGTAATTTTAATAACCAAGATTTCTTTTTTTTTATTATTGAATGTGGTTTATTTATGTCATACTTAATATCCTGTAAATAATTCAGCTGCTTTTTTGAAGGTTGAGTATTTTAAGACAGGATAGAATAGTAATGCATGACACCATAGCTTTTGGTATTACATTTTACAATACTACCTGTCGTAATATTGGGTGCCACATATACCGAAAATGAGGAATTTTCATTTCTTATGATCCAACAATACTTTAGTCATTTACCTTAGTCATAAAAATGAAAATTTCTCATTTTCGTGTTCTGAGGGAAGGAGGTATAAACTGGGGAAATTCTACCTAATTGAGAGTGCGTTTTAGGGGTTCTATTCGAGGCATTTCTTTGCACAAGGTGTCTTTTCGTACTAAATCGGTGCTGCTCTACAACTTTGTAACTGACTAATTTAGCAAATCTCTAAAAGTATTCAAAATAAAAATTATAAATCCTAAATTTGTAGCTACGGGGCTTTATTGAAAGTTGTCACATCGGATAGCACATGGTCATTTTACTATACATAGACACCACTTTTATGACTATAGTGTAGGTGTTCTAAAATTAAGAAGGGTGTGGCCACTTATCTTGGGCCACCCTGTATAAATGATAATTCATTCTGAAAGACAATGAACTGACATTTTTGAACTCCCAATGCAACACATATGACAGAACTGACAACGCATCTAATGAAAGAGAAACGATATGAAAAAAAGTTACAACCTTTCTTCAAAAAGAACTGAAGTTGTGCCCATCTATATTTATTTAAGGCTGACGAGAGGTATTTAAAGTCTTTTGTTGACAGACACTATAAGCTATCAGGGTATCGATTTCAAAAACGTTTTTACTGCTTAAGAGATAGTGAAGTAACTCAGACAGTATACGACAGACTGTTATCCTTGTTTACTAAGCTTCAAGGAAATCATATCAGGGTTGAGTTATGTCTTCTCTCGGCATTCTGTTGTTCATGCAAAGTGTTATCAAGAAGAAAAATAAATTGTGACCATAAAGATTGACTTATAATGTGGGGGTGGTATAAGCATAAACCACAAAATTGACTTCACATAATACATAATTACAAAAGAATCAAACCCTTCAAACGAAATATTTTTTCCATGACAAATGAATATTTTATCTCCCGAAAAAACTATGATAACATTTGTTCAGACTGTTTTATTTAATTTTTGAGAAAACTGTCCTAAAAGAGGAAAAGTTGGGAATGAAAATTGACTTTTCTAAAAGGAAAATTTATTAGATTTAAGAAGCATTCCCCAGATCAAATTTTTACAAAAATGTCTTTTGTTGGCTGTTTTTATAGGAGAGTATACCCCCAAACTCTATCTGAGTCCCTACACTGCAAATACTCACAACACGTTTAATTAAGAACGCTTTTTTGTCCTCAAATTAATATTTTAGTTTGTGTTGCTTACACTAAAAATGCTACACAAAAATAAATACATTTAAGAACACTATTTTGTCATCATATTAACAACACTTCGAGTGTGTTGTTAGGTTGAATACTTAATCACCTTATTGTGTTGTGATATGTGATAGTGTTCTGAATATGTTAGAAAAGTGTTAAAAATGTGTTCTATCCAGGAATGTGTTCTAAAAATAGTGTTGTAAAATATGAGTGTTCTTGTATTTAGATCGCAACACCATAAGAACACATTTTCTTTCTTTAGCAACACTATCTTTTTCTCACACAACACAATCGAAATACTTTTGAGTGGTAGAAGTATTATTGTGTTTTAGTGTTTTGCTTTTGCAGTGTAGCTAGAACACATTATACTGTATTGTGTTGATGTTGACGACTTGAAACTACTATAATATGTTTGAAAACTGTTGCTATCCAGAATTGTGTTCTAAAAAATAGTGTTGTAAGGTGTTGTTGAAAAATAGTGTTGTAATCTAAATTTAAGAACACATTCGGATTCTAAACATATTTCATAACACATATCTGGAAGCAACACTTTTCAAACAAACTCACAAAACACAATAAAATGTTCTAGCCAACAACACAATTGAAGTGTTGAATTAGAGATATTCCCCTTTTACTAATAACTTTTCTACTTTCATTCTTTTTTTTTTCAGGAGCCCCGACATCCCAGGAGAGGTAGAATGGCCCAAGTTCCATCTAAACGACCAGAAGTACTTGGAAATGTCCGACGTGGATGTCGTTCGTAGTGGACGACCGGACAAAGGGAGGTGCGAGGCCTGGCGGGCCAAACACGAAGCGTTCATTGATGACGATGTACTGAAAAATTTCAAGGGTCACTGAAGCAAAACCTTTCTGATTGTAATGGTGCTCACGTCTCCTATAATAATGGGAAAGTACAATAGGGATCAAGAGGTGGAAAAAGACAATAGGGACAAGACATTCCGTTGAGGCAGAAACTGAATTATGACGGGCCATCCTTTATCATGACCATTCTTACTCATAAGTGAAAGTCCACTGTCGCATTTAAATGTATCATGAACATAATAAATTAATTCTTTTAATTCAATATTTTAATTTTATTATTGCTAATAAATAGCTTTTAGTGGTGTATTTTAAATGTATCTTCTCGATTTTAAACAGATTTTACAGCTATTTTTGCTCTGGTAAATTACCTTTTATATTCCTATCTAATAATATGTAGTTTAGTAGGGATTGACCTCTGTAACATATGATAGATATCAGCAGGGGAATGGGATTTTTGGAGTTAATGCTGTACTTAAGTGAATAAATAGATGACACAAATGACAAAAACCAATAACAGGAATATCAGTAGTTAATGATGCCCAAGCACAAACTAGTACAACCTATCCTATGGTCTAAATGACCTAAAGATTTCTTGTTCAAATATCAAAGCCCTTCTGTCTTTCAAGCTCAATCCATGAATTGTAATAAAGTTTGAGGCAAAATACATATTTAACTGAAATCAAAAAGTTATTAGCCCCTATGGACGACAACCAATGAAGTTTAACTTATACTCATAATTTTTTTTATTATATTGTTCAGATTAAAATAAAGTTGGAAGTTAAAGTTTTAATCTTAATTTTTATGCAACATAAAGTAAGTTTAATCTAAACGCTTACTTTATGCTGATAAAATAAAAAGAAATTCAAGGAAGGTGTTTTTGATCAATGTAATCGGTGGCGGCTAGTATGGAAATTTGTTTTCGGAAGGGGTTCAAAAATTATTCCTCAGCCCCTCCCATGCATATTTGATAGGTTTAATGTAGCTTTTAATACATTTTTATGTAGAATTTGCTTCTTAAGAAAACTTAACTAATAAGAAAAGTTGTGAGTAATAAAAAAAACTAGTTTTAGTACACCGAGTCCGAATTTTGGATACACATTTTTAGGTTGTACTTGCATTTTGATGAACTTAATATGAAAGGAAGTTGTGAATAATATAGAGTTCAAAGTACAAAAAAGGGGATCTGGGCCCCTAAAACAGCATTTAAACTTTGATATTGGTAAATGAATGTAACTGCAAATCCAAGCGTTATTTCTTCCGTTCAATTCATTGTTCGATAACTTCTTTGACTTTCTTTCTGAGAGACCATTGATGAAGGTTCAACTTTTAACATAATTTAGTTCTTAACAAGATGGGTAGAAATGGAAGTACATAATTTTAACCTTTTCAACGAAGAGAGCAATCAAAATTGCCATTTCCGTGCATCACCGCAGTTTCTCCTAAATTTACCGTTAACTGGATTTCTCTTTAGAGAGAATGCGGCAATAGGCGCAAACACATCACACAACTATGCGTCACTATTCCAATCCTGGAACGAAGCACATGATTTTATATAGGACGACAATAAAACCCCCGTGCAAAGTAATTAAACGCAAATGTGCATGCACTTTCAAACACTCGTGATTTGGAAGCGCACAAAGGTTTTCATGATTGAATCCTTTCTTTCAACAGCTGTTCAGCAATATCTAGATGGGAAATCGGGAACGCAATTCAGCGATTGCATAATTTCCGTTAATATTCTTTCCAAGAAACAGCAAATTCAGTACTCATTAGGTTGGTTAAACTATCCTCATCAATGTGTTAAAAATTATTAGGGACCGTTCAAATAATATTACATAAAGCATGCTTTTGTACCCCCTCTCTCCTCAGGGGCGGATAAAAGGGGGGGGGGCGGGGGCGGAGGTGGCGACCGCCCCTCCCCGAGAAAATTTCCCTAAAAGCAGTTTCAGAACACTTTTGGACATGCTAAAATTCAAAAATTTAGGAGTTCCGCGTGACAAATTTTATTTCCATAAAGAAAATAAGAAAGGTGTTTTCTTTTACATTAAGTTCATCAAAATGCTAATCCTACCAAAAATATGTATTAAAATCTTAAAAATGTATGTCCGAAATTCGGATTAGGTGTACCAAAACAAGTTAAAACCCTCTTTTTGTAGTCAAATTTCCAAAAAATTTTCTGGGGAGGACCCCCAGACCCCTCTGATGGTACTTGGAACTCGGTTAATCACAATTTTTTTTAACATTAAGTTGGTTTGTTTAATTTAATATCAGATATTAAATTCTGAAATGTCGTTGATTAAAAAAAATTCAGGGGTCCGCTAGCAGTGGCAACAAATTGGGGGGGTTCCACAAGCAAAATAGTTTGGGAAGCACTGCTCTACCCCATTTATGATACTATAGTCTGCTCATTTAGAATTGGAGCCCGAAAAAGGATCAAAAACGCTCAATAATGCCGGTCATCACACAACTTCAGTGACCGATTTTTTTACAGCATTTTAACTACTTCTGTTTCGGTTGCCTTGTCATTGCAGAAGAAAATGCTTTCGATAATTACAATAGTAACTGCTTCTAATACATTTCGGCGCCAGTTCTAAATGAACAGACTATTATGTGGGAAGTCTTTTCTATGTGTTTTACCCTAGAAAAATGTAATAACAGTGTTGACTCGCACAAATATTAAAAAAAAGTTTTTAAATTGCAAAATATTAAAAATAATATTGATAGGTTGTTGTTGTGTCCATGATGTGCAAAATTAGTAAAACGTTAGATCACACCAAGGGACCAAGGCATGGATAGGTAATTTGTATTTATACTAGCTGATATGCCTGGCTTTGCACAGGTGGAGTTTTAGCTTTCTTCTAACATAATTTTGTAAAGGTATTGAAATCGATCCAGTTCAAGCATTACAATCTTTGAACGATTTCTACATTTAACTCATCATTAAAAAATTACCCTTTGATATATTCTTTTGATGGTCTCCAAAGCCTTGAAACTTCAAGTCAAATAAAAGAAAAACATTACAAAAGAAACTTTATAATGCAAAATTTTTTCAATTTATTGATATATCATTCAAAAATAACTAACATGGATTTTAATTTCAACATTTTCATAAAAATAAATTTATTACATTTTAGATACTGTTTTATAGTGTACATTTAAAAAATTATTTACATGGGGAGCCACTTCATCAGGATTATTTATATGAACAAAATGATTTCCTTCAACATTTACCACTTGAAAATATCCACAATTTAATCTGTACATCTCCAAAAACCCATCAATAACTTCTGGCGTACGAGATTGAAAAACAAATGAGGCTTTGCCTCGGATAATCAATAACTTGCAAGACACTCTATTCATGTATGCTCTAAGATCATCATGACTAAACTTCATGAAGTCGTCCACCATTTTTAATCTAACATCTCTACAAAATACAACACCTTTACCACAATCGGATGGTCTGCAGCCTCGCTTTAATAAAATGTCTGCAGCATCTTTATTAATTTCATTGAACAGTCCTTCAATCAAACGTTCCTTTGCCTCTTCTAACGAATAGACAGGAGCAGGTTTTGTTATTTTTTTTTCAATGTTTAATACATCGGTTATACCTTTTCGTGAGATATCGGGTAAATCAAACGTTTCTCTGGAATTAGGTTTAGCAATATCCAACAAAATTAAGTTCGAAACAGATTCAGGATAAAGACTGGCATACATTAAACCACAAGCTCCCCCCAAACTGTGTCCCAATATACAGAAATTGTTCCACTTGAAATGGTCAACAACTCTCTTAACATCAAGTGCCATTTCCATGAAATGGTAAAAAGTGCCCAGTGGCTTATGAGAAGAGAAACCATGTCCTGGGGCATCCATCGCTACAATGTACACATTGGGAGTTAGTAGTGGAATCAATCTATCAAAGGTTCCAGCATTGTCTTGCCAGCCATGTAGAGCTAAAATGGGTGGATCAGTTTCCCTCCCCCATGCCTTGGCAGCAATGTGTCCATATGGAACTGGTATGCGAAGCTCTTTAGGTTCTCCCCAGGTTGACATAGCTTGAAATCGGTGATGTATGGCAGCAGAAATATACTTAAACAGAGGAATGTATCTGAAAAAAATTTCAGGTTTGGTTCAAAATGTAAGTAAAGTGAACTACTGATTTTTCATTCCTCTTTTTCTTAATTTAGATACAAGGCATCAAATTTTTTTCAAGTGTCAATCTCATTTTTCTCCAAATTTTGATGAAATAACAGTAATTAGTCTTAAAAATAGCACGCCTTACAAGTGCTTAAAGTTAATTTTACACTACTAATTTACACATTTTTGAATTAAAAAAAAGAGTAAAAAAATTTGTAATTCTGATCTTATTTGAGAGAAAAAATCAACCTAAGATGTATGTATGACAAAAACTCCTTTACTGTATGCTTTTGCCCCTGCCATTTTTGGCAACAGGCCTTGCTGCTTTGGATCACCCTAAAATTTTTAGTGTATCTCCTTTTCTCTAATTTTTGATAAATTAGTAACAGTAATCAGCATTGAAAAGAAACATGTCCGAAGTAACTATTAATGTTTATAATTGGTATTGATAGATGGCGCCACTATAGAGGAAGCTAGAAGGAAGGAGGAAGACATTCTGGTAAACTATTGAGTTATAGGTACATACAGTAAATATTTGTATATTAAATTATTCTACATTAACAACTACCATTGTAGACACATGCATGATAAACAACTACTTATCTAAACTAACAATCACTCATTCAGAAGGAAAAAAAAAGTAACCATGCTATTAAACTAAAATATACAAGAGTTACGCAATTTTGAACATTTAAATGATGTAATAGTTTTTATGA
The DNA here is from genome assembly GCA_963680715.1 of Tetragnatha montana. Classification (NCBI taxonomy): domain Eukaryota; kingdom Metazoa; phylum Arthropoda; class Arachnida; order Araneae; family Tetragnathidae; genus Tetragnatha; species Tetragnatha montana. The sequence continues at coordinate 37,607,976 of OY796685.1, forward strand.
ATTTAAAAGCACAAGAAGAATAATGTTCAATAAAGTAATTTATTTCAAATAACCTACCTACCTACCTTGAACCAACAGTGCTTCCGGCGTATTGCATCAGCATCAGCAATGCAAATGCAAAATAAAATAATAAATATAAATATAAATGAAACTCAAATTAAAGTTAAAGTCATTGTTTATAAAGTTCAATATCTGTACTCACAGAGTTAGAGTACTTACTGTACTGTACTTGTCCTACAGATGGCGCTGTGAAACTGCACACGTTATTTTACGAGCCAAATAACGAAAAATTCGCCAAAAGTTGTGAATTAGTTAATAGACGACATTAGTCAAAACGTCACTTGCTTGTTTGGAAACGTAGATTCCATCCATGATTGGTTCCGTACGGATTGGTACGGATTTACCTCCAATCACGGATAGAATCAACGTTTCCAAACAAGCAAGTGACGTCACACTAATGTCGTCTATTAAATTCACTTTCATATGTATAGATATTAAATTTGACGATATTTATATTTAATGTTTTCAAAAACAGTAGTTCGCCTTCCTATTTTCTCAATAAAAATGGAATAGGGGTAACAACCCCCTAACACAGGTGTAATGTGGAAAAAACGTATAAGTTCTCTTGAACCACCCCACCCCTCCCCAGAAAAGATTCCCCAAGTAATTTTTTATCTATTAAAGCAGAGGTTATCTCGTAGAAAAATTTTAACAGTTTAAACATTATGTGTTAGAACACTGGAAATGAGTTTTCGCTTCACTTTTTTTGCCCATTTTTGACCCCCTTCCTTCCTATGTCACAAACTGTCACCCTTCCACATACCCCCTCCCCCCTATGTCACGCTTCTCGGTAATAATTTTTTGTAGAATATTCTCCTAGAAGCAACTAAACTTAATTTTTTGAATAAAAAAATCTTAGGAAAAAAAATCTGTTTTTGTTATTTTTGGTTGATTTTCAGTTTTGGGGAGGATGTGATGTCACAACTTTTGAAACCCCCCCTCCCTCTTGTCACAAATTGATTAATCCCCTCTCCCCCTCTGAGCGTGACGTCATTTATGGACGGCCCCATAGTGAAATCTCGAAGAGAAATACCTCCCATGAAGCAGGGTTGTAACATTGGGTCGCACGTGTTCCCCTTCCCAATACAAGAAAGGGGGTCGAGAGCGTCTTGTTTACTCGAATGTCGAGGAGGATAATTTACGGTCTCGACCCCTCTCTGTATTGGGAAAGCTGCGAGGAGACGCGTGCCAGGCACCTGTTTGGATTGAGTTTCTCTCTTCGCGATTTTTCCATTTCACTATGCGCTCGGCCTAAGGACCAAATTTCCAAAAGCTTTATGTGGAGAAAACCCCCCAGACCTCTTTTTCATATTATGATATAGACAATTCACATAGAACATCATTGAAGGGGGCTGAGCTAAAACGCAAAAAGTTTATTTCTTGGACAGTTGTTTATAAAATATTTTAATTATTTAAAAATATTTTCTGAAAAATCCTAGTTTTTCCACACTAAGTGGTTTGCAGTGCACGCCTATATTATCCAAATCTGAACATAGTTCACACATGCCCCATGAGCATAATCCCCAATTTCCCCTGTCCTCCTGGCATTATAAAAGAAACTATATTGATAAATCTTCATAGACCAGTTTTCTCGGAGAGAGAGAGAGAGTGTGGCCGGGAGCCTACTCACTTTGTCCCCCTGGCACTGAAAAATGGGAGCTATCTCATTATAGGTATCTCTATCTGTCTTGACAAAGTTTTTTCTGAGGCACAAATACCACCGATGAAATCCCCAATTTCCCCTGTCCTACAGGTATTGAAAAACAAAACGAGAAACAAGCTGTAGATGTTCTTTTGTTCTCTAAAAGAAAACTTCTAAAAATGGAAGAAAAACATTTCATTAATCAATCAGTATATATACAATAAAATTGATTAAATACAATTAAATTGAATTGAATTTCCAATAAGTATGTATTTTCCATCTCCCTCGTTAGAGGTCACTACAAATGTCAATGCATTACCGCTGCTACATTCCATTATCAATTATTGTTATTGTAAGTAGTTCTGTTCTGCAAATTAAAGGTTTGGTCCAGTAAAGCTTGTCTGAATTTTTGTAAGGCAAGGGTTTGATAACTGAGGTACCCGAATAAACCACTGGGCAGTTACAAACTAGATATTCTATACTTAATAAAAAAATGATAAATATTTTAATTTCATTTTGATTAAGCAATATCAATTTAAAATTACCATTTTAAATCAAAATAATCAAAGAATTGAGTATTGATATAATTAACTTACATTAGCTATTTCCTTATAGCTATAAAGTTTTTAATCACTTCCAATACGTTTCTTGTTTAAAGAAAGCTAAAATTTGAAGAGACAGTTTTGTAAGGTAAGTTTTGTAACTGACAAACGTATTCGTTGCTTTTCTGGGTACTGGTTAACATGCAATATTGTTGCCAATTTTTAACTTTTAAGGAGGGGAGAAAAACTAACTTACTCTAACAATCTCTATGAAAAGAGTGGCCACAGAACTGAGGATAGTAGTTCAAGGGAAAATTTAGAGGACAAGGTACAGAAATAAAGAGGAAACAGATTAAAGTCTATGGAATACAGAATTTTTTTACAGTCTTGTGTTGCAATAGTTAAGTGACTAGCAGTAACATATGCTTCTTTTAACTTAAAAAATAAATAAAAATGTAGTAGATAAAGAAGCAAATGACAAAATTATTTTTATTTTTTTAAAGCACAAGTAGGCACTTAACTTCTACTGGGACACAAATACCCTTTATGTTCTTACCTGAGAATCTACTTTATGTAAACCTTTTCAATAAAAAAAGTGAAAAAAAAGAGGACCAAACAAAAATAATACAGTGAAAAGAACAAGGAAAGTTTGCTTTAAAGCAAGAAGATTTTCTTCTAACAAAATAATAAACAATATTGGTTTGGCCAAGAGAGATTAATTTAAAAAGTTAACTGACCCTGATAAGCTACATAATATTAAGGTAACAATAACACAAGTTTTGAAGTAATAATTTTTATTTCTGTATTAAAGTATAAATATACTAATAAGACCTTATTTACATTATTACAACACACATCACGCAATGAGCAACAAGCTTGATGGCATATTGCAGTTTGTGGTTAACTCTGTGACCCGAGTCTGAAACTCTGTCAGTAAACTTGGATCTAGAGTTTTATTGGCTTTCCAGTGTACTTGCCCATACGATGTAACATTTCCATCCTCGTGTTCTACTTCAAGTTTCATGTAATCCAGCCAAATATCTGAAAAAAAGTAACATACTACTAAGAAGTCTTTAATTACTATTTCATTCAACATGGTAAACACCTAAAAGTACCTTTTATAGAAGTCCAATTTATAAGAGATTTTTAAAACCTTGCCAATTAATCTTAAATAAAGTAACTTCAATTTCAATTATTAGTAAATGTATAACAAACATTTTTTTATGAGTGAGTAGATCTTCTAAGAATGAATACCACTTGATAGATTTAATCAACTGAATTGCTCATTATTTCTGGGTGTTTGAAAAGAGATATACATACCAACATTTTTTGTACCAAATTCTTGGATTCCATCTTCAAAGTATTTTCTTAAACATTTTATGGAAGATTTTTCCTGTTTTAAAAAAGTATGCAATAAATTGAGTTCCTTGATGGTTAAAATAATGAAATTTATTTAAAACTTAAAGTTATGCCAGCTGACTCCTAAAAATTTATAAACCAAATACACATCATAACTAAATTTTCAAATTTATTTTTATTAAAATAATACCTGTGCCTTTTCAATGTTGACCATTTTCTTGACAATGGGTGGGGACAATGAACCCATTTTCTTATATCTAATACAAAAAAGAAAAGAGATATTAAGGCTTTAGTTGAGCAAAAACATTAAGTTAAAAAATGGTAAAGTACGGTAAAATTGTGTATTTTTATTCACATGCCTTACTTGATAAATATTTCAATTGCTATTTGATATAAAATATTTAGTTCACTATGCCTTACTATGTTTAACAATAGTGTTTTAAAAATAGATTAAACACAGATAATATACCTTTTATATAAAGTTTTTGCAGCTTCAATACCCTCTTTTACAGCAGTCAATTCTAAAAACATTTCTTTTAGAGGAACTGATATTTGCTTAGGCATTTTGATTCCATGCTGAAAATAAATGAAATGGTAAATTAAAACAAGAATAGTTTCTTTCAGATTATTTTCGTAAATAACAAGTAACAATTATTTACTTCAAAAAAGTCCCCCAACTTTTGTGAACAGCACATTGATAACCATTCAACACCCATTTTCCAAATACTCAAAGAATCCTAGGATAAAAAAAATAAGGGTGAGTTTGACACATAATATCAGCATAAACAAAATATAAACAAATACTTAAAAACTTTTCCAAGATATACTTTAATCAGGGTTGGCCGATATATATCATGATATTTATTGGATAAATATCATGATATATATCAGTCTATAACAAAATCAACAAATGTCAAGCTAAAATCTCCCAAAATTCATTTTTGAGTACTTTGTTAACAGGTTAATTAAGTTGTGAAAAATTTTAACATTGTAATTATAATAAAATACCTAAGAAGTTTTAAAACCATTAAGTTAAACTATCTTATTTCATGAAACCTGATCAGATCTTAGCAACATACTAAACAAGTTAGTGTAGGAAGTAATGTATTTTGAAAGCAGTATTGATTTTTTTCTTAGGCATATTGCATTAAACAATGTCAATGCTTACAAGTTTTTATTTTCAAATCTTATTATTTCTATCCTTTTATTTTTAAAGAAAATTACCATAATGTTTTATCTATTTTGTAATGATTGCTAGAATCATCTTTTAAAAAATGAAAGATGATTTAAATAAACTAATAGCATCCTTCAAATCATGAATGAATAAATTGTTCCAATTTATATTAATTATTTATTTCATTATTAAAAATTATTTAAAATTTCATAAGTAAAAATATTTTCATAGAAGTAGAAATGGAATTATAATTTCTTGTAATAATCAGCAATTATACTCTGGGTAATTAAGATACAATTAAAAATATTCCTTAGTAGTAATATTTTGGTTCAGACTAGTATTTACTTCTAAAGAACTGTATTTTTCTACTTTAATCTGAAAAAATCGGATGTATATCAAAATAAAAATATCTGATATTTTGATATTTATATAAATATCATGATATTTGCCAACCCTGACTTTAATATAAAATTGTATTTAAATATAGTGTCCAATCCAATTTTGTCTTTAAAAATTCAGTCTTTTTGACACTAATAAATGTTAAAATATTAAGTTTCTCAAAAGAAGTTTGCCAGCATAATCAGTTATGTTGAAGAGATGAATTACAAAACTTCCATTGAAAAAAAAATTCAGCTCTTCTTTTCTGTTAAGTTTAAAAATACAGCCCAACTCTAAAGAATGAACTATGGACAGCTGTTTCAAATAGTAGCGCAGGCTCGTTATTTTCCCATCTATCTTGATTCATAGGGTACATACTTTTTGCATATTTAATCACAAGTAGTGCATAAATGTCTTTTCTAAAAAAAGAGTAGTATTGAATTTAGATGCTACTAGATTTCTTTGAGAGTGTAGTTTGCATTTAAACTGTTATGAAATGCTAATTAAATTTTAAAAACATAAGTAGAGAACAATTTGGAGATAAGATCTACAATAATACAAATACATACTAGTATAATGATATGTACAATCAGGAAGTGCTTTAACAGTTGGTTATAGAAGATATAAATTTTGCTAGAACAAAACAAATTTAGATTTCCAGTTGGTTCTAGTCTAAACAAAGGACCTAAATTAACATACCTTTTGAGGAACAGAAGAAATAGCTTCCATTAATAGATCATAAATCAAAGTATGAGGTTTCAAACTTTGTATATGATAGGTTATACATTGCAACCACAAGTCAGCTTTTTTCAACTGCCGAGCACAATTTAGAGAAACAGAGAGTGCCTGCTCTTCCTGGCCTTTCACAAAGAGAAGATCCACCTATGCACAAGAAGGCTTGATTAAGGACAAAGTCAAACTTTTGATTAGACAAGTTTAAAAACCAAGAGGAACTTCTCATGTGCAGCATTTTAAGGAATTAGACATCAACAGAAGCTCTTTTTTCATAACAAATGCATTTTCAATAATACTTAATTATAAAACCTTGAAAATCATGTATCACATTCAAATAATGTTTCAGTAGCTATGCATGCTCTCATTATGTTATTTCAAAGATATAATTTGTCTTTAATGCTATAGACCCAAGTTAAAATATAGCTTTATAAGGCACGTAGGTAATTCAAACTACAGTAGTATTCACCTCGATACAGCAATCCCTTAACAACAAAGAAATAAAATATGGATATACTACTTTGAATAATACATTCTCAACAAGTGCAAAATGTAAAGCAATCAATGCAAATATTCCAAAACATTAAAGACTTGATCATATGGAGTAATTTGACTGTCAGGGGATTCTCCCTATATCCCTTCTTATGGTTCTAGCCTCTTAATAAGTCAATTTTTACAAATTCTGACAGAAATTTGGGGTTGCTTTACCAAAAAAACTCATGTGTTTGGGGTCGCTGTAACAAATTAAAGATAACATTATTCAATGATAAAAATAATCGGTACTTCATAACTACTGGTTGTTTTGAAAAGATTCTACTGTACTTTACAAAGCTTTTTGTGTATAAATAAATAAATCTAGATTTATCACACTAGGTGGTTAACTCATATACTTTTACTAACCCAAATTTTCATGTAAGATTCTGGTAAGCAGTCAGCTGCTGCAGCTCTTTCAATGACATCCAATGCTTGGTCTTGTAACTAAATATAAAGATAAAAATATTAGAAAAAAAATACATAAGAAATTCTTTCTATGATAAGGGAGACTGTTGGAATGCATCTTAATACAAGTTAAATTACTTACGGATATAACGGTTGGCGATAATGTTCCAGTAATTTTAGAGGATAAATCAAACATTCTGTGATCTAACTTTTTGGAAAGTTTGATTCTACTTTGCATTTAATGCAAAATACAGTAAAAAATCTGTGGTACAACTATCACATTTTTGTATGATAATGATGAAAATATTTAAAATTTCTACTGAAGAAGATTTGTGAAAGTTACTAACACTAAATGTTGACCAAACTATATATGAGTTTTGCAAGATATTAATTTGAATCAGTGAAATGATCAGATCAATCAGCATGATCAATGAAACTAGTATTAACCTTAAACTTTGATTTGAAAATTCCATGTGATTTATGAATTTTTGGTAAGAAATAAAAACATATATCATTCAAGTTTCTTTAAATAATGATATATGTTTTAAAAGCACTTTAGTTTAAAAAGGCAATTGCCAATTTATTACATGCAAGGAATTGTTTATTAAATGCATCAATAAAAGTTTCATTTTAACATTTTTTCAACTAAAACTTCACTTTTTATGAGTAGCCATGGGTACAACTGGGTCTGTCCATTAGGAGAACAGGTTGTTGTACCTATAAACACAAATTTTATCAAGTTATTAAAAATCCAATTATCAAAATTTGAGCTAATAAAAATATTACCCTATTATAGATTGGGTACTTTAAATGGACGAAATATGATTTTATGTCTTAGAAAAATTTAAACATGAATTTTGTCCAGAGCTACAAGTCTCCCCTTTAAGTATTCAAATTCAAATTTATTATTACAACAGGACACATAAGAATACAGGTAAACAATATGGTCAATAAAAATAAAGAATACAGAGAAAAAAAATAATAATAGACATAGAAGTAATTTCCTTTTTCCACCACAATAGAATTTTAAAAGTCATGCACTCTTGCCTTTTTAACCAAACAAAAAGAAAAGCAACTTATAATGATAAGAGCACCATTTTAAATACAATAGAGTGAACTAAAATAATTAGAGAGACAAAGTCCTTTAATATGTCTTATGAAACCCACTTTGCATAGCAAGCATTGAACTTAACAATTGTTTCCCAGGAAACTAGGATTCAGTATTTTTTTTTTGTTTGTTTAAAAAGAAAACTACAGGACACAATCAAAGAAATTTTTACGAAAAATTAGGCAAAAGAAAGTTGACATAGTTTGAATGTAAAGCAAATTATTTGGTTTGTTAACACTAGAAGCGCAAATATTTGGAATTGCTTTAAACTGCCAATTGGTGTCATTTTTACCTTCTTAAGTAAACTTTAATTAAATGGAGGGAAAAGTTCTTTTGGTGCAAGAAAGTTCTTTAAAAATAAAAAGACTTATTCTATATAATTCCATCCACTTAAAATGCACTAGTTACAGTATTCCCATCAGCTTACTAAATTTCAGAAGCAAGAACAAATTTGTCGACTGCCAGTTTTTCAGCTCTAATGCTTTTGACACCAATATCCAAATAAATTTTATGCCAAGATCACCTTGCATTTTCAATAGAAACAGGAACAAACAAAGGTTACTGTTTTAAAAAGGTCAAACGACCCTTTCGAGTGTTCTAGATAGTTCATTGATAATAATTAATTACATAAAATTAAAGTACAAACATGGAAACTTTTTGACCTTGTTTTCAGATGTTTTTTTTTAGGAAATCATTGAGTATCAGACTTGACAATCAATTACATTCAAAGCTACAGCTTGATAAAGTAAAAAAAAGTGTGAAAATGGCCTCTTTGGCACTTCTAGTGTAAAAACAATTACTTACTCTACTTTTTTTACTTTCTTTGGCAGATTCTAGTAAGCTGAAAATGTAATCTATGTAATAACCCCACATTTTTTCAGTGGGTAAGGTAGAAACAGCTTCTTCATATTTCAGAAAAACTTCATTGTTTATTCCTTCCAAAATGAATTCTGTAAAGATAAACAGAAACCTGATTTTCTGATTGAGTTCACATTGATTTTCTTTAAGATAGAACAAGATGAAAAACTATCATGCATGCAACTGGAGTTGTAATAATATTTTTAAATAAAAAATTTTAACCCAGTTATTTTTATTTCTTTCCATCTATGATTGTTAGTTGATATTTTTAATACAAATAAAATTTAAATTGCAAATAAAAAAATGTAAAAAATTTTTTTTACATAACACTGGTCTACAAAAAAAAACTTTTTTTTTGGTGGCTGGAATATTAAAGCTGATTTTGTATATATTTGACCTCCTGATTAAGAATATGGCATCCATTTTTGCTCATCAGCTCTAGTTTTTGATATATTTCACTATAAAGTTTTTAAGACTTTTGCTCTACCTTTTATACAATATGGTGATATAAAGATGTCTTAAAATATAAAAAACCAAACTCTCTAAGGCTTTTTCTATTCCTTAGGGTCCCAATAGATAGTGTATACAGTTTCATCCCCCTGAGTTAGTTCTAAGGGGTACCTATAGGGCCCTAAAGTTGAAAAAAAGTGGAAAAAATTGTCTTTTTTTCAGAATTTTTAAAAAAATATTTTTGAGTTTTCAAATGTGATAAAACTGGGTAATATATGTTATTTAGAACTTATTTAGACAGAATAAAATAATTTTTACTTTTTAAGTACACCGGAAAAGACCAATTTTCTAATTTTTAGGCGAGAAGTAGGGTCATTTCGCTCAAAAACGCTTAATACCAATAATGATGGTTGAAACGAATAAATTCCGAATTTTTCAGACGTAAGTCCTCAAAAAAGATGTCCTTTGAAGTAAAACTGAAATTTCATTTGATAAAGATCAGTAAAACAATAGAAGCTGCTCCCGAGCTTTCATGCCCTACAATTTGAAAAAAATTATTTAAAAAAAAAAAGGCATTTTTTAATTTGCTAATTGGATAAAATTGACTAATATGTGTTTTAGAAGTTATTCAGGTAGATTAATTGGAGCGACATCCCTGAAACTTTCCCATTTGGCATAGTTTAATCCGTAGAGATAGTAGAGTAGACTTGTCTGAAGCGAGCCAAACTTCGCACGCTCTGCTCTTTCTGGAGAGGCGATATTTACGTTCAATAAACTAACTCACTGATCTTTACCATATGAAATTTTTAGTTTTACATCAAAGGACATCTTTTTTGAGAACTTACTTCTGAAAAATTCGAAAATTATTCGTTTCAACCACCATTATTGGTATTGAGCGTTTTTGAGCGAAATGACCCTACTTCTCTCCTTAAAATTAGAAAATAGGTCTTTTCCGGTGCACTTAAAAAGTAAAAATTATTTTATCCTGTCTAAATAAGTTCTAAATAACATATATTACCCAGTTTTAACACATGTGAAAACTCAAAAATATTTTTTAAAAAATTCTGAAAAAAAGACAATTTTTTCCACTTTTTTTCAACTTTAGGGCCCTATAGGTACCCCTTAAAACTAACTCAGGGGAATGAAACTGTATACACTATCTATTGGGACCTTATGGAATAGGAAAAGCCTTAGAGAGTTTGGTTTTTTATATTTTAAGACATCTTTATATCGCCATATTGTATAAAAGGTAGAGCAAAAGTCTTAAAAACTTAATTGTGAAATATATCAAAAACTAGAGCTGATGAGCAAAAATGGATGCCATATTCGTAATCAGGAGGTCAAATATATACAAAATCAGCTTTAATATTCCAGCCACCAAAATGAGTGTTGACCAGTGTAATTAATTAAAAAATAATAATTTAGAATACTTTATGTTACAATGTTAGTTGTTTACGTAGGTAAGTATATTAAATATTATTATAAATTATAAGACTAAGAAAATAGAATTTAGTTCACTTTTCTTTCTTCCATCTTCTTTTCCTTTCTTGATTTTTTCATCTATATACACAAGAGGTTTCTTAGCCAAAGCATCCAATGTTTCTTCTTTGTGAGGGTATCGCTCCTGAACACTAAAATATACATATATTTTAAAAGGATAAAAAATAAAATGTTAGGTAAAGCTAACGTATAAACAACTCTTTAGAAAATGATGTTCTAAATTTATCCAAACTTGTTCAAATCTTAATAAATTTAACCTGAAAATGAAAAGTACATTGAATAATACAATACAATAATTCATTAAGAATACAATGGAATGTATTTTTGAATGTTTTTAATTCATCTTATTTCTCATCTTCATTATCTAAAATAGTTCTAAGAATTTTCTGAATTTTGTAAAGGCATATTTCAAGGCAAATGTACAAGGCAGATTTCAAGGTAATTAAAAAAAGCATGATACACACTGGAAGGTAGTATATATGTGGGATTTGAGCCATCTACCTTTCACCCTGCGAACTAGTGCCCTGACTAGTGCTTGATAAGCAATCACAGAACCATGGCTTCGCGAGATGGGCGAAAGTGTTTTATTATTCAAGCGAGAGAGATTCAAAATTATTATTATGAAGAAGACAGACTGGAAGAATGGACGAAAAGGAAAGCTTTAAATATTGTATATAGACTAAATTAACTATTAAATGTTTTTTTTTAAATATATCAGGCTTTTCTTTAAACTACATATATACTATAAATAATTAACCTACATAATTTGTATACTACACTTTCAATAAATCTTTAATTATATTTTGTACATATTAATTGATAAGGTATCATTATAATTTTGGATTAAAAAATATATTGTACAAGATTTAAGGTTATGAAGTTTTTCATAACTTAAAAAGATGAGGGAGTGCTCAATAGAACTTACTCTTTCAAAATATACTCTACATGCCTCGCACCAAAGGTAAATTCAAGACAAACTTGTATAAAGGACAAAGCAAATTCAACATCTGAAATAAAAAAACACAGTTTTTAATTGCAATATAATAAATTCATGGAAAATTTAATGATATTTTTTTTGTTTTAATGTCAGCACAACACACATGCTCATTTCTCCACAGACATGCTAAAATCCAGTGCCATGGAGGTGAAGTACTGTTGACTATGCCACACATATTGGTATACCGAGAGGCTACATTCATCCACCACCACACACAAACATCCATGCCTGAGTTGGGGTTTGAAGCCCAGACAGTTGGTTTTGTAGTCAGATACTAACCACAAGGCCAGCATGCAGGCAATTAAAAATAAACAAACTATCTAAGCCATTCATAATTCATACAAATAAAATGCTTGGATATCTTTGAAGATTTAGTTTAAATATCAATACAACCTGTCTATTTTAATGATATTCTCCCATGTAATCGGCAAGGTCAAAGCCAGCAATGGTAAACTGTTTATAATGATAACCAGTATATCACAATATTTTTCTCAGTTCTGACAGAATTGTTATAAATAGGTTTTATTTTTAAGGGTCATCATCAGCTTTCTTAAAAATTTACAAGAAAGTTTGTTAACTAAAAGGAGAATAAGAAATAAATTTCCATGGTACTTTAGTGAGGGTCCAGGTGCTTCTGTTTTGTAGGTGACAGGAGACTGGACTGCTTTGGCTCAACTGATCACTGGGCATTTAAAACCCCTAAGATTTTCCAATGGTACAAGGACTTTCCCAGTTTACACCAAGTGTAATTATGAAGATGCCACTTCCAAAATCTAACTAAATGCATTAACTTGGTACATAGGGATCTTCAAAATAGATCAACTTTTGTCCTGAAGATTTTTAAAGCAAATGAACTCATAGAACTGATCTGATTCAGATCAGGGGGGTAAACAAGAAGTAATTTAAAAAAAAGAAGAAAAAAATACTTAATAGGTAACTTATGTTTGTAAACTAAAAACAGCTTAAAAGTAACTTTACCATCAATAGCTTCAACAGCTTTATCATAAACAACGTTAGCCACTAATCCCTGTAGAACAGCATCATCTTCATTTGCAGAAGAATCCTGTGATTGTTTAAATATTGTAATCAAATTTCAATAATGTTTTTTACGTATATATATTAAAAAAAAAATAAGGCATTTCAGTTACCTTCATACTAGTAGCTCCAAGAGTTGCTGATCGTTTGTGTAACTACATAAAAGGGAGAATATATACATGAGAAAACCTCTTGTTATGTAATGAAAACAGAGATGTTGGAAGAAAGATTTAGAAATATCACATACCAACTCAATGTACTTTAACTCCATTTGAAAGTACTGTAATAAATACAAGAAATATAATGAGTTTTAATAACAAGTAATGTTAATTAGAACTGGTACAACAATTCAATTCAATAGAATTTATAATAGATAAGCTTTACAATTAACTAAAACAATATTTATAATAGAGCTTTAGAAGAGGTACATCTGAAGTCATGCACTAGAATTTCTATTTTATCAACAAAATTTGTTACAATGAGATGCTTCATTTGTGATAAAAAGTTAGATATTAATTTAATTACTTTCTCGATGCACACAAAAATAACACAGAATTTAAAGTTTCAAATATACCTCTCTCCAAAGAATAGAGGCGTAGGGATTCATCAAAACACCTCTTTGGAATATTTTACGAGCATTATCTGGTGATATGTTATCTTCCATCTCCCATTTACCAGCCATCACCCAAAGTTCTGAAAATATTTCACAAGTTTTAATTAAATTTAAATTACAATTGAATTTAAAAAAAGGGATAAAAGTAGGTGCATTATTTTTTCTGGGCTACAACAGAAAATGGGTTCTTATTACTTTTGCATTCAAAGTGTAATGTCAAAGTGAAGTAAGAATGAATATGAAGAGTAAATTTACAGAAAATGTTATCTGTGAGAAATTTTAAAGAGTTTAATCTACTTGTTCATTTTAGAAAATATTTACACAGAAACTAGTTTTTATGCCATAAACTAAGTGATAATCTGAATTGAAATTATCATGGTTTTATAGAAAGGTTTGCTCCTAGAGTCTGGAATAAAAAAAATTGGCTTCATATTAATGAAATATAGTTTTTGGCCCACAAGCCAACTGTTGAAGTATACTAACCTGGAGTTTTAGAATGAACCTTCAACATATGGGTCTGAATAGCACTTACTGTGTCAAACCATTTCTAAAAACACAGAAAACGTAATTATATACAAGTTTAAAAAAATACTAATTTTAAATGTACTAAATAAGGTAATTTTCTAATCTGTATCTAAGGTACAAAAACACAAAACTAACACATTTTAATACAATTTAAACATTGTTTAAAAAGAGATATTTAATCCATTGAGAAATGAAAAGTTTTATACTTGGCAGTAGTTAATGATTAATCACTTGTTTCTGATTAATAGAAAAGTAGTTTCATCATAAAATGTTATAACAACCCCAGAGTACAATTGATTTATTGGAATAGACTACATACCATCTTCTTATTGAACTGGATTTGATCAAGCCAGAGCTTTTGATCTTCAGAATACCGAGACAAGGCAGCCTAAAAGAAAGTATAAGAAATAAAAAATATACAGAAACAAAACTTCAACTTTAATTTTCATACCTAATTCAGATGTTTTACACTCAGTATAATTAAATGTTAGTCTAGGGAAAAAGTATTACGTTAATTTCTGGAGCTTGCTTCATAGAAATTAATATTGTACTAACCAGATCAGGTCTTGATGTACAATCATTCAAACAATCAATCATTCATAATTTTAACTCTTTGGCATAATGGCCTTGAAAAGACAATTTTGCATTAAAAGCAAGAGCTGTCAGCTAAAAAGTTCTAAGGATTAATTAAGATTAAGTATTAAGTTATTTTTCAGAGTGGCCACAGAAAACTCATTTCAAAGTTCCCTGATAATTCTAGGTTTCCCTGATAATCTGGTATGTCTTTCCCCAATTTTTTTTAATAGTGGGAACCCATTTATATTGCCAAAACAGTGCAAAATAATTAGGAGAGAAAAAATAATATTATTTTACCTTAAACAGCCTGTTAATTCTTTTAGCCATGGAACTGTCGATTTCTGCTCTCTTTGACTCACACATAAGCCTCTGTAAAATTAACTTATGTTAAGAGAAAATTACTGTATTTAGAAATTGAATTTCTTGAGAAAACTTTTTACCATCTCTAATTAGTTCCACACATTTAGGTAGATATTTTTAAAAATACAAATAGATTAAATCCTTTTCGTCAACTGCATGATATTAAATACTTGTGTAATTAAGCGATTTGAATTCTATGAATTACTTCTTTTAAATGAAAGAAAAATTTCAAAAGTTTGGAAACATTATTTTTGAAAAAACAAAATTAGAAAAAAAGAAGTTGTAATACTCACGTCTCTTTTCTTTTGAACTAAATTCAAAACATTGATTTCAAACTAAAATAAAACAGATTTTAAATAATGAAATTTCAATAAATTCAAAGAAAATCATAAGACAAATACCATAATTGAATTTTCCTGAAAATTTTTTTATCACCCTCAATTTGTTTTTAAATTTGAGGACATCTTTAGCGACTAATTTTTAGTGTGATTTATTTCCTATACTATAAACACCTTACTCATTGTTCCTCTTAACTAGCCTTTCACTCGTAACTTTTTAATTTTTTAGGTGTTCATTTTAGACATTGGACTAGTTCTGGTTATAATTATATTTTTTCTGGGAGACAATCAAAATTTTGATTGATAAGAAAAAGTACTTGAGTAATAAGCTGTCAATCATTTTCCTAACACCAAAACTGGCATTAAAAAGTAAACAAAAATTGTATTTAACATATATTCCTTTTTGTCAATAAAATATTATTTCAAGATATTTCCCTTGTAAATTGAAGAAACTTGTATGAAACGGCCTGCCTTAGCTGGTGTGAAAAAATAAAAAAGTTGTTTATATTTGCTGCACTATTACCAAGGCAGTAAGTTTTTAGGCATGATGTTCAAACGACTTTTCTAATTACACAGATATAATATAAAATTCTCTACATGAAAATAGTTTCCCCATGTACAAAATAAAATTGCTAAACCAATGGATTAGTTTATTACAAAATCATTACTTCAATGTATTTGAGAAAATCTTCTTTTTTCTTCGATTGTCTGCGCAGTTTGTATTCATGTGCTTTTCTGCTTTTTACAATGGACCTGTAAAGGGAAATCTCAATAAAACCTCAATTATAATAGTATACCAAACATTTTATAATTGCCATTAAAGGCTGCTCCCTCTTTTAAAAAATTTGGGTCAGATTCAACTTTCTAAAAACTTGTTAAGAACAAGAATTAAAAACCTGCATCAACCAGAGAATAAACATGTGATAAAAGACAGATATATGTGCACCCCAGAGTTTTTGTTTTAATCCATGTGGTTGTTTTCATTGGTTTTAATCTTTTTAATTGCTCTCCATATAGAACCATTTTCCTGATTGAGATTTTCTAAGTAGGTCTTCCATCTCTTATTTGAATTTATAAATGTCTTTCTCAAATTCATTTTGGGATCGGTTCATCAATTGTTTTTTGGTGTTTGTTGTATCCCCTTCATTGCATAAAATACTCAAAATTTTATTTATTTCATTCATAAAAAGAAGTTTCATCACTCAATGGAAAAAGGGTACCATTTAAAACCTGAATCAGCTGCTAAAGAAATAATAATAATAAATAAAAAATAAGTAGAATTAATCAATCTGTTCTAAGCATTTTTCTTTATTCCTTGCAGTCAAACAAATTCATAAAATAGTAAAAAACACATTTTTACACAAGTGAACTAAAACAGAAGCGATAGAAATAAAATATAGAATAAAAAATATTACAACTAAAAAAGAAACACAAGCAATAACTTAACTTCTCAGCTTTTATTTTTATCACTTTGGAAAAAACATTGCTCTGATTGGTCCATCCACCTTACCTCTCTTGAAGTAAGTAATTCCTCAGCAAACACAGTCAAGGTCCTTCCTTGTATTATATTTGATAAAAACCCAGTGCAAGAGATGCAAAGAAACGGAGTGCAAAAGATCGTACTTCCAAAGAGCGTATACATACGCCGGTGGCATTTTAATGCTCGGGATGAACATACATTTATGTCGACTGCAGTTAAGAGGTTAAGTAACTTTCTTATGTGAGATGGTGATAAATTCCCTTTTTTGCTGTTGACAATCCACTAGTATCCTTATATGTTTGGTTGATTTTAATCTGTTAATATTCTTGTTTCATCATCTATATCATTCCCTGCAGTATCAAGATAAGAAATGTTTCCCAAAACTCCTATAATATATTCCAACTAGGTTTTAATGTATATTTAGTGCTGCATATGCTTGTATAATGTAATTGGATTCTATTATAACTAGGTTCTCACAACGAAGCCAATGCATATGAGCAACAAGAAGGATTTCCGAGCTACCCCTGAAAAGTAGTACCCCCAATATTGATGTGATCAATAGTTTGGCATATGGAATGGATAATTTATAAAATTGGGGGTATTCTTGCAGTATAAAAACACGTGGATTCAAAAAACATCAGTTGCCGGTATCACTATCTACTTTAAATCCAGCTAATTAAACTGGTAGATCACACACTGCAAGAATACCAAATAGAGTATAAAAATTTCAGCTCTTGCATATTAGCCCATTAACCATGCCGCTTAATTTGAAAACATTATCAAACCCCCATTAACTGTGCGGTGTCGGTGAATCTGAAGATCAATGGGCTAATACGCAAGTACCAAATATTCATACTAACTTTATTTCAGAATCTTGGAAAAGACCAATCCTTTTCATCTCTTCCAACTCTGAAAGAGTATGTTCTAATCGAAGGTGCACCAGCTCAGCCATGCTTATTTTTCACAGGTACTTCTGCAAAAAAATATTACACAGCCCATTAATATACAAAATGACATGTAATCAATTTCAGCGAATCCGTACAAAAGTTTTCAATGCAAAGGGTAAGTTCAGTTATTAACTGACAAAATAAGACGGAATGAGAATTTATCTGAAAAACTATTAAACAATGAAATTTCTTAATTAAGCCACCTACTTAAAGAGAAAATATTTTTCTAGAACAATTATTCTCTTCTAAATTTATTTAAAACTTCAAACAAGAAATTAGAAAAGACATGTGCCAGCGGGAAATAAAAAGTGTAAATAAATAATTCCAATTCCAGTATTTTATGTTGCCACCGAAAAGTTTTTCTTTAAAAAGATGCGAATGCTTTTTTTTGATTGTGACAATATTCCTTTCCATAGTTACTTTTGATGATTCTATAAATGTATAAAAGTAATATAAAATACTTTAATTACAAATAAATAGTTCACATATATTTAAATATATTTTTCCTGATCATATGATTTTGAGTAAGAAACTCAACTACTACTGCTTCGTTGTGTTGCCTATGTCCACTGTGTTGACATGTAAATCGACAAAGATTAATGTAATTTAGTATCTTTAAATTGTTTTAAGAGATACGACTAATTGATTTTTATTTGAAAACAAAATCTGTGCATTTTTTCTTAATTTGTTAAGGAGTTTGAGCAAATTGTCACTTGAATCCTTCTCTGGGTAAACCAAACGTATGTGTCAATAAAGCATTTCAGTTGTTCAATAATAGGGATTAACGCGTAGTATGCACGAAATTTTACAGTTACAAGAATTAAACGAATAAATCAAATAATTTTAATGTTTTAAAATAATATTTTAAAGTGATTTGGTACTACAAATTAGAATTAGAAGACTGCTTTTATTGACTAAATAGTAAATACGAATTTACGTATTTGGTATTTAATTCAGGTATTTTTCTCTATGATTCTCTTATTTCCAGTTATGAAGAACATTTTGTGAAAGAAGTTTAATTTTTAAAGCTTCAGAAGCATTATTAATTTTTCCTCAAATGTTACAAGTTTTTGAGATCTTGTTCATATGACTTAGATCAGCTTTAAAATCTTATTATCTTGAAGGAAATAAGTATATTTTTCTGTGAAATTTTAAAGAAAAAAAAATTATAAATGCAGGAAAAATTTTTGTTATAATTTTTAATTGTTGAAAACATTTGTCCATGTAGTATATTTAAATTTCTTCAATCATGTCTGAATTGTTTTGTGATTGTGCTTTCCATCCTTTTTACTAACTTTCTATTATTTTCTGAACCTTTTCTTTGCCGAAATTCGGTACCTATCTTGTCATAGTGTCTTAGTGCAAGCAAGCCATCCTATCATTACTTTCGTACCTTATCATCTATCCTTTCTTTGAGTCATTGCAAGCAAAGATAATGATTACCTGATGATTTATCTAGCTTATCTTAGATTGATTTCTCCCTAGAATCCTAACAAAACTTGCTGCTGTATTAGCCAAGTCATTTTCAAACATATGTGTCTTTGTCAGGTTTTCTAAAGTATCTTCTTTTTGCTTAGATTTT
Organism: Tetragnatha montana; assembly: GCA_963680715.1. Lineage (NCBI taxonomy): Eukaryota > Metazoa > Arthropoda > Arachnida > Araneae > Tetragnathidae > Tetragnatha > Tetragnatha montana. The sequence goes on from OY796685.1 coordinate 37,627,171, forward strand.
TGGTTACAGATTCCTTATTTAAAGTCTTTTGAATTAACTCTAATTGAAGCTTGGGTGACTAACATTTCTTCTTTATCAGTTATGGAAAATGAAAGTACAGGTATGAGGAAATAAAGAAATTTTTGGTGCTTACATATTATCTTGTCGACCGTTCAATGGCCGTCTAATTTAGCGGCACAGTTATAGAACAGTCAATGGGCTTTGATAACGTTTTCAAATTCATCGGCATGGCCGACAGGATAATACATAAGAACCAAATTTTTTAAGTTCCTATAATTTTTGATTGGTTATAATAATTTTACCTTTATCGAAAGAATTAAAAATATTCAGCTTTTATCATATTTTTCATTGTATGCTTTGAGAAATATCATTTAATTTCATAGTTAAATTTTCATTTATTTTAAATTTTTAATTAATTAAATTTATTAATTATTAAAATTTTATTAAATTTTTAAGATTTGAAGATCATATTTGAATAATTGGAAACATATAGATTCATTTTGTTGTTAAGGAAGTTACTGTATAAAGATAAAGAGTGGTTGAGAAATGTGAAACAAACTGCAACCTCCTTGTAAAAAAACTTTTGAATTTTATATAAAATTTAAGAACTTGACCATCTACTAACATATGAGAAACGTGATTACTCTACCTTTTGTTGATATTTTGAGAAGCATCAGTGTTTGAAACAATCTTTTCTGAGAGTATTTACGTAAAAAATAAAATGCAACTATGTGAATGAATCAGAGATGTGAATTATCCGTAGAATTCCGCTTTTTGTTACTTTTTGTATTATGTTCCCGCTTTTTTAACAATTTGCCTCAAAATAACTCTTCTCCGCAGAAGAAATTTCCATGGAGAAACAACTATTAAATGATTTGATATAATTGTTCACTCATAATATTGCCCTCGCTGCATGGAAATTTTGTTTAGATAGTTTAATTTTTTGTTTTTATAGTAAAATCATTTATTGCTTTCTCAAATAAATAAAAATATGGAGTCAATTATACTGTAGTTTAATTGTTTATTCTGTAAGTTGCCTTTTGTATGAATTTGTGCTTCATGCGTTCATTTTATTGAAATATTGGGTTTCCTCTTTTTTGCCAATTTACCAATCACATCCCTGGTGAATGTAAAATATAGTTGCAGTTTAAAAGAGGTTCAAATTAGCAAAAGTTGACCCAGTGCTATCTAGATCTTGTTATAAAAACTGAAAAAGTATTTTTTATTGATTTTTTATCTAAATTTTTAAACTAAGAATTTTTTTGAATAAGGTTATTTAATTCAGTCTATACATGTGGATAATTATATAGCAAACAATTTTTTCTTCTTGAGTGTGGCTCACAGCCTATTAGTCACTAAAATTGTCTTCCTTGATTATTCACTGACTTTCAAGCCACTGAAAATATTGTACAAAAAATATAAAAATTCATAATAAGAGTTGTACATTAATCTTTTATGGAAGATATAAGTTTATTGAGTGTAACTTTGTTTTTAAATCCTTAAAATATTTAAAGGACTAGGTAATATTTTTATGGTGCTTTGAAACTTTGAGTATTGAAATTTTAAAGAAGGTGGTAATACCAATTTGTTTACTGCAGTCTTCTATAATATTGTCTAATTCAGATTTTTCTTGCAGAAACAACATTTCATGAAAATGTAAGTTGACTGCAGTAAATACTTATTACACAAATATTCGAATAGTAAACTCCGTTTTAACCTACCCAAATGAAACCGTTTATAAAATGGCAAAGCTTAATGTACAATTGAAGAAAGAAGGAAAAAATGTGCATTGAATTGGATTAAAAACTTTCTTTTTCATATGAAGGCACTTTTTACATGTCAGTTTCTTAAAAAAACTATTTGCAACTCTTAATTAAATTAAACTCTAAATTTTCTTTCAAAATGTCAAATTTTACAACTTTCTGCATAATTTTGGCATTTGCTTTACTTTTTCTGGTTAAAGACTAATTCTGGAGGGAAGAAGGAGCTCTGTTCTCGGGTATTTTTAAGTTTCAAAACTAGTTTTGAATCCTTACTAAAAGACCAACATACACTCATGACTAAATTGGATTATATTGATTGAGGTTTGATGGATTCATTGTGTTCTTATAAAATCATGATTGATAGGATCAGAACATGTCCGTTTAGAAACAGTGGTGTTAGAAATGTATTATAGGTATATGGCAAGTTTCATACAGTTTAAACTAAATAATTTTCATCTTCACAAAGTGACAAGTATGTTAAAATATAGGTAGTATTTTTAATTTGCTTTTCAAAAAGAGTAGTCCAATTACTTTTTCTTCTATGTGCTAGATTCTGGTGGTGGTCATTCTTCTTAAATTAAAATAATTTAGCTACTTTTAGGTGATTTCTATAGTTTTAATCAATTTATTTGTATTAATTGAGGTTATGAAACATTTTCAGATATGCCAGGAACAATCCATGACTGTATACCAGACATAGCTCTGTGCCCTCTGATTTCCTCCGGTGCATCTGACAGCGCCCATGAAAGCGAACCTCTAATAAACAGAATGGAGTCAGAGCCCTGCTGTAGTATCAACTGCTTCCCGGAGGACCTCCAGTTCTCCTCTCTCATCCGAGAGGCGGAGCGAGCCATTGTCCATGGTGTGATACCAGAGAGGATCTACCAGGGATCAAGTGGGAGCTACTTTGTCAAGAATATGACCAATGTGAAAATTGGAGTTTTCAAGCCTAAAGATGAAGAGCCTTACGGGAGGCTTAACCCCAAGTGGACCAAGTGGATGCATAAGATCTGCTGTCCTTGCTGTTTTGGTAGGAGCTGCCTAGTGCCTAACCAAGGGTACTTGTCGGAGGCTGGAGCATCGTTGGTAGACCAAAAGCTACAGTTGAACCTTGTCCCCAAGACCAAAGTCGTGCTACTGGCTAGTGAATCCTTCAACTATACTGCTCTGGATAGAGCAAAATCAAGGACGAAAAGGAACATTATTGAAAAATTTCCCCGGTATCGTTCTCACTTCAATAGAATTGGGTTGCCTCTAAAGATGGGCTCCTTTCAGATGTTTGTAGATGGCTTTCTTGATGCCGAGCAGTGGTTGAGGAGATTCGAGGCTGAGCCTCTCCCACCTCATCTGCACAAAGAATTCCAGTCTCAGTTTGAACGACTGGTGGTCTTGGATTACATCATTCGGAACACGGATAGAGGAGATGACAACTGGCTCATCAAGTATGTGAAGCCAGTCGAGTCCTTGGATGAGTCTTCTAAAACAAAAGGGGAGATCAGTATAGCAGCCATTGATAATGGACTGGCCTTTCCCTTCAAGCATCCTGATTCTTGGAGAGCTTATCCTTTCCGTTGGGCTTGGCTGCCCATGGCCAGGATTCCATTTTCCTCCGAGACAAGAGATCTTGTTCTGCCTCAGTTGTCGGACATGAACTTTGTGCAAGAGCTTTGTGACGATCTCTTCGAGCTGTTCAAGATGGATCGGGGGTTTGACAGGAATGTATTCGAGAAGCAGATGTCAGTATTGAGGGGACAGATTCTAAATCTGACGCAAGCTCTGAAAGATGCGAAATCTCCTCTTCAGCTGGTTCAAATGCCGGCGGTCTTGATTCAGCGTAGCAAGAACCGCAATAAACTGCGTGGGAGAAGTAACAGTGACAATTTTACTCAAACCTTCCAAAGCAAATCTCCGTTCTTTTCTTGGTGTTAAACTGATATTTTGTAGACTCTAATGTTAGCTGTGATTTAGAGTAGGGTGCTTTGATGCTTTCTGTGGTTTTTCTCAAATCACATTGTTAAAATTAGCCATATTTTGTAAATATGTATTGCGTTAATCACATTCCTACTCAATGGGGGTATCCCATAGATGTGATGCCATTTTTTAACATCTTTGCAGATATTTATTTTTATATTTGTAGGTTGTCATAGCTTGCAGTGTTAAAAGTCAATAATTTAGTTGTGAAATATTTAATTGCTTTCAGTTGTGTTGTATTTTTTCTTGACCAAGACAAAAAAAGATTCTTTAGAACAACTGTAATTATATGCAAATCTGTAAATCTGTTACAAGTGATGTATTTTTTATGTTAATACTAGCTTGTATATATTGAAATATTCAGACTACAATAGAAGAAATATTTTTCTTTTTAGTTTAACTTTCTATTTTTAACCAAAGTTATACCAAACTGTTTAATTTAAGAGTAAGCCATTTGTTTATGTATATAATAAAAAACCTAATTGTAACTATCAGAGTTATTTTATTGTGTTGGAAAATATTTAGTTTTATGATTTAAAATGGCTGGTATTAAGTTTTACTTGGAAAAGTTAAAGTATTATATATTAGTGATAGCCTAAACTTATATTTTCAGGCATAGAAAAAAATCCAAAAGTATTCATAGCCATGTTCAAATATTATTTTATATCTTAACATATATATAATGCAGTACATAAAAATACTTGTGAATGAAACATTTATAAAAAGTACTTGTATTGATGATATCATTAAAGGATTTTGCCATCTTTATATGGTTTTATTTTCCCAATTAATCTAAAATTTATTGTTTTTCGACCTTTAGAATATTTTATATAATTGGGATTTTAGTTATACTGTCAAACATCAATTCATACAGGGGGTTTTGAAATTATGTCTCTTGGCCTTTGATTTAAAACCAACGTTTTGTAGAGTCAGAAATAAAATGTATAGTGAAGAATTAAGGAAGTTAAAAATAAATATGTAATATTTAAAGGAAATAAAACAGAAACATTCAATTAGAGCAAAGTGAGCAATAGAAAAAAGCTCCATAAATATGTTGATATTTGAATAGATATTTGTTACTGAAATAGGGTAACAAATTTAGAAACTTTTTTGATGTTAATGATAAATTGATATTGAACATCAAAGAAACTGCCTAATCCCACTAAATAAGTTTTTGTATTTGTAGCCAGACTCTTTATGACAATATCTTCATAAACATTAAATTTCCATGCAACTTTTTTATGATGTTTCACATATTTTTCTAATTCAAGTTTTTGTCTTATCCATTTTATAAGTTTGTTTTACCAAAAAAATGCTTTTCAAAAATGTATTTTAAATTATCAGAAGATCAAAAATTAAGAATTAGAATCTTCTATTAAATGAATAATGATGCAAAGAATTATTAGTATTTTTAAAAACATAAAGATGCAAAAGCTTCTCCTGTTTAAGAAGGTAATGCATATAATACAAAACCATCATTTCAAACTCAAAAAGTTTTAATTAAAAGATTTTACAATATAAACAAGCAAATTCGAAAAGGTACCATTAAAAATTAGGAAAAATATTATACCTAGCTTACTCACAGGTTGATTTTTTATTTCTGCACACTACTAGCCAAAGGTAAAGAATAAAAGAGTTTTAAAGAGAGCAACAAAAGAGTTTTAAAAAGACTTAGATTAATTATGTGATCACCTACTTTTGAAGTCAGTTTGCCACAAAAAAATATTACATAATTGAGAAAGTTTTATCAAATCATGATTGACTCTAAAAAATAAGGGTTCTTAGTTGCATTATTCTAGTTTAGTTGGTGGACTGAATTGGTTACTGTTGTTTTTTCTCCACCAAATAGCTTGACACATAAGTTTTCTTTTTTTACAAGGTAACCAAAGTGAAGTAAAAACTTGTTTTACAGTGACACATATTGGATATTGGTATCCACTACTGACTACTAACTACTTGTCGGGCTGTTGTGGTTAAACAATATGAATTTAGAAAAGTTTTTAAAGCAATAGTAAACTCTTTAAACAGGGTAACCAATATTTTTAGCTACACAAAGCTTAAAAAACACTACTTACCTTAAACTTTAAGTGAAGAATTTATTTTCAACTGAGCAGAGGGGATTTGACTAAAAGAATAGTTAGAAAGAAAAGCATAAGAAAAATAGAATTTCGATCCATGGGGGAGAAAGTTTTCTAATTATTACTCAATAATTTGGAGCCACCAAAACTCATTTTACATTACATGACTTGCTAATATTCTATGCACTCTGGTCAAAACTAGTTACTAAAAATCCAAATTACCTTTTCCCAAAGTTACCTTCTGATCGCTGTTATAAAATGATTATTATTTGAGCCCGTAATTTCGGGAACATGAAAAAACAAATAGACTACACTGTAGCGTGCAATATAGTCGTGGGAAAAAAACCCCTAAGACAATTAGAATCATTCGCTCGAATAACGGGTATTCGAAGTATCGAAATAGTTTTCGAAGGTTGTCATCTCCATGGTGATCTCTTGGCTACTTTTTTTTCTCGTGATAAAAGTCTGGAGAAATTTTCCTTAAAAACTGGGCTAGTAGTTCTTGTTTCATAGGTTGTTCTAGGTAGCGGAGAACAACGCCACCGGGTCTGTCAAGGTTACTAAATTATTTTTTGTGTTACGGAGAAGAGAGGAGGCGAAGAGAAGGAGACCGTATGGAGCAAAATCGTATCAAGATTTCAAGTTATATCATCCAAATAGTTGCAGAAAAGTTGTAAGTTAAAATGTTGTGATTTTGAATTAACTGTGTTTTGGAACATTACTTTAGTTTTAGACTGATACTCTAATTATACCCACAAACCGTTTAACAAATGATATTAGCGTTACATAGGTTGCAAAAAACATCTGCCAATATCTTTATGTCAATATTGGTCTTTGTTCAAATAACCCCCTTTAGAATATATCGGCCAATATCGACGACACTACCCAGATTTGGATTTTCTAGGCCAGGGGTTCTCAAACTATTGAATATCGCGACCCACTAAACAAAATCTAACGCGACCCACCTCATCTTCAGTCAATTTTCCCATTCCCCCCATAAGACTAGGCTTTATTCGTGTGGAGTTTGGTCAACAACCATTTTGTTACAATAGTAAATTACATGCATGTATTAAAGGTTAAAAGTAACTTTTTGGGAAGTTAAAAAGAAGGATTTGAACCTCATCGAATCAAATTGTGGGAGGAACAATGAGCTCCACAATAAAAAGGGGGGCCTGTGGGTCCCCCCCAGAGAAATTTTTGAAATTTGTCTCTTGAAAACAGGGTTTCAAATCGTGTTTTAGTACTATGGGATAAATTGCAGTTACTACATCATTTCTTAAGAAAATTCCTGAAATGCTCCCTCCCTCATGTGCACTCCCTACGTCTCTCTACGTTTAGAACACTAATTTTATATTTAAAATCTTACTTTATATTTGAATCTTGTTTTATCTAATTTTTTATTTCAAATCTAATTTTGCCTCATAAGTATATTAAAGTAACACGCGTATTTAATTGCCATTTGCGTTCGACTTAGAAGGGTGTTTTCTTTCTTATTGCTCTTTTAATTCTTTTTACTAAATGGTAGTTTGATAAATTTCAAAAGCCAACAATCCTTTTGTAAAAATTATAAAAAAGTTACTATATTCAGACTAATTGAAAATTTTGTTGCGACCCATCAAAAACTGACTGATGGCGACCAACCAGTGGGTCGCGACCCACAGTTTGAGAAGTTCTTATTTTGGCTATTTTAGAAACGAATTTTCTTCATGATTTTTTTTTTGAGAAAATCGTTTTGTACTTATAGTTGTAGGAGTCAAATATTGGTGTCTCTCCTCGTTTTAAAAAGAATTTTACAAGCTTTAATTTGGTGTAATGTTTTTGACTATTTTCAAAAAAAATTTTTTTCACGATTTAAAAAAAAAATCGTAATTTACTTAGTTTAATATTGATGTGACCCCTCGTTTTACAGAGAATTTTACAAGGTTAAGTTTGGTGTAATGTTTTTGGGGTCAATATAATTTTTCTGACAGTTATTAATAAAGGGGGGGGATATCTAATTTAATTTTTTCGTGTGAATTGCTATCAAATTGTGTTGTTATATTGAATGATTTTTAACCTTGTTTTTTAGAATTAGAAAAATCTTACAATATGTGTCCGACATTTATCGATACTTGCGATATTGACCAATATTTTTACATTTTTTTTCTATGTTTCTACGCTACTTGGGAAAGGAAGGAAGGAAATAAGGTTTTTAAAACTTCATGATTTCGATAAATGCTGGTTTTTGTGTGATTTGTTTTTCTTTCTTTTATTACTGGTATATTTACACTCTAGCGTTCTACACTTGATTTCTTAAAACTTAAGATATAATAGAAACCATTCATAGCCTTTGACAAAACTTATTTTTTTTTTTTCAAAATTATAAATATAAGATACTTATTTATCACTGAAGTTCTTTAGTTCAACATTTTATTAGTTAATCTAAAATATATTCATTCCTTTCTTAAATTGTGCATTGGATAGCACTTTTAAGGATATTTATGATTTAGGAAAACCTTTATAAAAGAAAAAGAAGTTTCTTTCAAGTTTCACCCATGGCAAATGACAACTACTTTGAACAAAATTAAGAAGGTACACGGTAAACTTTTTAAACTATTTCTTTAAAAACTCTCAATTTATTTTGCATAAAAAAATCTTGATATCAGTATTTTCTACTTAGGATTTAGCGAAAATCCCCTGAGGGCTTGCTGCCTATAAACCGTAGACCATATTTTTCTTTTAGATTAACAAATATATTAAATCAAATCCTTATAAATATTATAATATAAAATTCTTAAGCTTCAAACTATGGATTGCCTTCATCCACTAAAGGAACTTATTTCCCCCGAGTAACACATTAATAATAAGCTAAAACTTTCATGACAACAATATAAAATTTTCGGTAATTAATAAAATATTATAATACGTATGACGCTACTTAAATATTAAGAAAATTTCTATTACTAAAAAAGCCAAATGCCTGTAGTTTGCAAAATAAATAATTTATTCCAGTATCTACTTAACTATTAAATTATAAAGCTTTATAGAAAAGCCAAACTGAACGTGTTTTATGTTTTAAACAATACAGGTTTTAAATACCGGATTGCACGAGAGATCTCTTCATTATTTATTAGACACCGGGGCAGCCAGAGAACTTTTGAATTTTTCTAAAAAGGTAACGGAATATGTCCCCTTTGAATTCATTCTTAAATCAATTCAAATTGAAGCTAACTTAAAGAGGAATGTGTATTTTTTTTAGAAAAAGGGTTCATCAAGAGTGAAGCAAGTTGCTGATTACCTATATGCTTATTTAGGACTGCAAATTAATCAAGTAAATATTAGAATAATGATTTTTAGATTGTTTATACAACAAAGAAAGTTTTAATACGTTAACATAATTGTTTCCAACATGCCTTTAATTGAGGATTTGGGACTTTTCTTATTGTAAAAAAATGGTTCATGACTATTAATTTATACTACATGATTATGAGTTATACTGAAACTATCTTAAATAAGGCGTAACTTAATTGTAAATATAGGATATAAGCGGGAAAAAAAAAGCTTTTATCAATCCGGTAAAAAAACCCTAGAATGTTTGGTAATGAAATTTTTGATCCATTCAACAATGATATTTTTATCAGTATAGTTTGAAAGAGAAAGGAAGTTCCTGTATCGGATCGGAAAATAGAAATATTGAAAACGTTGTCCCGTAAGTACTTTTTTTCTTTTTTACCAAATTGTGTATTTTGACATTCATAGCGAAAAAATGGAGAGAACTCTCCAAATGTTGATTGAAAGTTAAAATTTCTCTAAACTGTTAGTTATGAATGCTCAATTTCAGTTACAAAAAAAAAGTAATGTGTATGTGAATGTGTAATGTGTTAGCTAAAGAATACTGAATCCTTTTGGGCTTGAACAATGAAATTTTATCCGGTAGAATAGTTTTTTAATTTATAGTGAACTATCAAAACAAAAGGAGAATGATTTTACTATGAATAAAAAAAACTAAATGAATGAACAATGACATGTTTCAAAACGTAATCTAAATTAAAGTAAGAAGTAAACTAAAACTTTCAGTTGAAGATATGAATGAATAACAATCTAATTGTACTAAAAAATTAAACACAATTTTAATTTAAATGAGATGACTATATTTTGTCCATTGTAAGGAATCATAAAAATTGCAGTTTGTTTATTTAGATATTCTTTAGCGGAAAAGTCAATCGAAGATTCTCGAGTGTTTGAAATTAAGAAACTTGTTGAAGCTGTAGCTCAAGAGTTGGCTTACTTGGTAAAGAAAGTTTTTCTTTCATTTCCAGTTATTCTTTATAATTATTCCATAAACTAAAAAAGAAAGGTTTGACCTAGAAGTTTCATGGTTAGTTCGTACCCAGCACAAACTTTGGGAGATGAAAAAAATATAACCCTTTTAAGTGAATTTCTAATCGAACCACTTTATTAATTTAGAACACACAATTCAAGAACTTCAGGTTAAAAAATGTTTGTACTATAACCAAAGAGAAAATCGAATATAAAAAAAGTGGCTTAGAATAAAATGTTTTAGTGCATACTTATAAACTAACTTCATAGTGCACACTAATGAAATGAAGGTTTCTCTTTATCCCATCGTTTCTTTATGTTAAACGTAGAGATTAGACATAAACAAGCTTATTTCTGGCTTATTTTGATAGTTAATCTCGCAGCAAGTTGTGTTATTACTATTCCTGTATCAATTTTTAACTATGAATTAATTTATTACTTTAGTTAAAGAGTATAACTTATAGTATTGAGTTTCAATGGGCCTTGTATATATGTATTTTATCATGCTAAGTGAATAAAATAATGTCACTATTTATTCCCAATTCATTCTGGATTTGATCCCTTCCAGCTAGCCGAAGATGACAGACACAACCACTCTACACAATACAGTTGGAAAATGTCAAAGTAGCGTACGAAATTCGTTATAAATAGTTAAATTGTTCTTAGACGTTTAAATTATTTTTAAAACGTAACTAGAATTGTGCAGCTTCAAAAAAATATAATTGTAAAAAAATAACAAATAATTTCATTAAATTTTTTACGTCAACGTTAAATTAAAAGTTTGAAACCATACATAAAAAATCGCTACATAAGAATTAAAATATCTAATTATCTTTAATTTGGTTACCCTATTTGTAATTTTTTACAAGTTAATTAAATAGCTAAACGAGTTTATTACTTCAGATTTCATCTGGGAGTTGTAAAGAAACAAAAGCTAGCTTGTTGTACTTCACCAGACTGTTTAATCAATAGCAAAAAGGCTCTATACGAGAAAAGATTGAAAGTGAGTGACGATGTTTTAAATACTCGATTCCTTTGGTAGAAAATATTCTCTCAACTTTCAAGAAAGAATTTTAATTTGTGCTGTTATCAGTAAAACACAAAATACTCCCCATCGTGATATTAATTTTTTTAAACTTAGTAAGATGAATTCGTTATTTATTTAATAAAATATGCGCATAAATCTGAAACATTGGGCGTCATAATCAAATATTTATACTTTTGGTCATGTATTCTTATTAAAACTTGACTTAATCGTCTTTTTAGATAATTTGTACATATTTAAGAAATATTTAAATTAATTGAAAATGCCAATAAAAATTATATAGCTGCAGAATATTCTGCTGTTATATATTTTATTGTTTAAGAGTATGCATCACCTTCTTGACAAAAGTGTTATAATCGTTGATAACACTTTTAGTTTTCAATTTAAAATGAGACGAAAAATGCGTTTAAAGAGCAAAATATATATTTGAATAAATTACTTAAAATATGTAAGCTTAAAAAAACTAATGATTAATGTAGATGGATATTTAGTACTAATGCCAGGGCAGAACGAATTGAATTAAAATAATGCTAACAGTTTATCCAAATTTAATTCCAAATTACACTTTAAATTAATCAAAGTCTGGCATTTCATACTATTTAATAACAGTAGGTACTCTAAAAGTAAATTATCCTTTCTTAGAACAACAGGAAGAGGAAAAGCAAGAAGAAAATACCCCCAGGGAAGAACTTCATAGCTCAAAGTAATGCATTAAAAACAATTTTGAAGCAAATATTTTAAAATTATTTATTATTTTGTGCATCTTTTCATTACATTATTGCTTCAAATTTACTTATTTTAATTTTAAATAATGCTTTCATTCGGTATTTAATGAAGTCATATGTAGCAACAATGAAGTAAAAATTTCACTATAAAATGATATTCTCCAATTAACATTTCCCCCTTTTTTGTAGATATTCGCAGATATAGGATACCAGGGTATTCGCCAAGATATTGCAACACTTTCCCCAGACCTCCAGAGCCAACTACTTTAGTTGCGGAGAAGAAACCTCCGCAGAAAGTACAGAGAGCGAGGCCGAAAATAACCGTCGAAATGGCCACTCAGACTCTGTCCTGGAGGCGGAACAAAGCCAGCATCTCGTATCAGGAGTCTCCAACCGCCATTTCTGACGAGGAGGAAGAAGAAAGCGACTTTTACGATTCCGAAGACGACTTCTACTGCAAGAGCGACACCCTGAACGACGCTAGCATGATAACGGAGGAAATAGCGTCCGATTACCTTGTCGCAAAGACAGCGACATCTCAGGCCAAGTCAGAAAATAACAGTCGTTCGAACATCCAGTCTGTCGATGGCAGCAGCGAAGAACAACCGAGTTCGGTGGAAAAACACCAGTCCAAGTCCAGACAGAGATCGTTGGTTGGATCCAGACATTCGTCGAGGAAGCATAGAGCCACTGTGGTTAGAAGACAGTCCCGAGTGACGAGCACTACGAACAACAGTTTGAAGGTCATCAGTTCTGGTTCTAAGCGCAACAAGACGCGTTCTTCAGGTGAAGGTACGGCACACCAAGATGCAGAGTCGTTGAACGAATCAGAAGTCGTTCTCGACAAGACGCATTCAGACGTCTCTTTGAAGAAAGATGGTTCCGAGTGTGCAAATGTAGATCCAAGCCTCGATGATAGGAGTGGAACAGATATGAAAGTGCCAGAAGAAGAAGAAGACGCAAACCAGAAGTTGATGGAACCTTCAGAAGCCGAGAATCTAGACGCTGAAAAACTACATGTCGATGTAGAGAATCAAGAAGTTGAGGTTGATGTTACAGCAGATCTTGAGGAAAAGGAAGAAACGGAGGGAAATATCATGGAAGTAGAGAATGTTGAGAAAGTAGAAGAAAATGGCGAAACAGAAGCGCCGTCAGACAAGCAGCTTCTTCGGGTTATGTCAAGCAGCGACAACGAGACGACCTATCTGCCGGTGGTGTCCGTGTCATCCGGAACTGGATCGCTCGAGGACAACAGTTACGCGTCCAGCAGTGCGAAGGAGAATGATGCGGTGTCTCCAGACTTCAGCAGTCACTGGACTGAAGAGTACACCTCCACCGAGGTATCGGATTCGGAGTTGGTGGATGAGAGTTTCCAAGAGAAGTTCATCGCGTATAAGAGTTCGTTGTTGGACGACGACGAAGATGCGTCCAGCGAGGGAGAGACGTGCAACGACATCGCTAATGGGGATTCGGAGGTAAAATTTTATTGGTGATGCCTTGTGATCGATCACATCATCGGCAGAATGGACTCTAACCGCCTATCTGGTTCGAGACTTCACGGAACCAACACGTGACCTACAACTGAGCTTGCAATTGGTTACCACAGATACTACACTAGTAGATCTACTAGTGTAGTATCTGTGGTAACCAATTGCAAGCTCAGTAGGTCACGTGTTGGTTCCAGGTGACGTCAGACGGTTAGAGTCAGTTAGAGTCCATTAATTGCATCAGTAGTTGGAAAAATTGGTTTCTTAATTTTTAATAGTTTTTTTTAAAGTTTCTGGAACTTAACTGAAAATCCATAAGTTATACTGGACAACAACGTTTCCTGACCCTATGATGTCACTACACGGAAGCAGAAACTGCGTAAACAGAAAGCCTGTTGAGTTGCTAGGAGGAGTTTCGGTACGCATATCGTGATAAAAAGACGCTATACATGGGTTTAACAAAATAATCATATTTTTAAATTGACGTTCTTCATTTCACTCAAAATTCAGACACCGCGCTGGGAACTACTATGTTTTTTAGTGACGTCACTGGGTCCGGAAACGTTGCTGTCGAGTATAGTTTATGGGGTGTGTTCTACGTTTCGCCCACAAATAAATTTCCATCCCCCCTTTCTTCTTTTTCTTCCTTCCCTATGGGGATATTTGTGGGCGAAATGGAGTAGCTGTGATAAAAACCAATCTTGTTAAGAATCGATTCTCAAAAAGGAATGAATTTACCCAAAATTAACAAACTTCCTTAATATCACTCCAAAGTATACAGTGTTTGTATTTTTTCGGACCGCCTCACTTTGAAAAACACTCCTGCAGTCTCGGTTTGTCCAATTCTCTCGACTGGTCACTTCTGAAGGACCTTGTTTTCCTGGACCACATAAAAACAAAAATTCCTCAAATTCACTCCAAAGTATACAGTGTGTGTACTTTTTCGGACCGCTTCACTTTGAAAAACAATCCTGCAGTCTCGGTTTGTCCAATTCTTTCGACTGGTCACTTCTGAGGGACCTTGTTTTCCTGGACCACATAAAAACAAAAATTCCTCAAATTCACTCCAAAGTATACAGTGTGTGTACTTTTTCGGACCGCCTCACTCTGAAAAACACTCCTGCAGTCTCGGTTTGTCCAATTCTCTTGACTGGTCACTTCTGAGGGACCTTGTTTTCCTGGACCACAAAAACCAAAACTTCCTCAAAATCACTCCAAAGTACATCTTGTGTGCAGGGCCGCCGAGAGTCAAGCCGGGCCCCGGGGACAAAGTTGAGAAGCGGGCCCCCCAGTTCTTATTTTGAGGGGGAGGGCAAAAATTGTCTCGTAAATGCATAGGCTTAATGCAGTTTTGAACATTTCTATGCAAGATTTGAATCTTGATAAACTTAAACATTTCGTTTTCTTGATTATAGGATGAGTAACAAGCACTAAAGGGGGTCTGGGGGAATCCCCAGGAAATTTGGAATTTCGACCCTTAAAAAAGAAATTTTAAACTCATTTTTGGATACTTTTCAACAATTGAAAGACACCCAGGGATGGGCTTTTTCTGATATGAAGTTAAGCCTAGGATCCTTTGAAATAATTATTTATCTTGAGTATGAAATTTTAGAGAATAACCCTCTTGGAAACTGAAATTTACTATTTTCGGTGGCTTTCAGGGTGAAAAATTAATTTATAAAGTATTCAAAATTAGTATATTCCTCTAACTTAGCGGGATAATTATCTTAGGGGGTAATTATCTTGGTTTGGAAACGTTGAAGGTTGCATTCCAGGGAGGAGGGGGGCCCGTTCTCAGGAAGACAGATAGTTGGGTGAAAAATCTATGAATGGGTATTCTTGTTTCAGAACGTTTAGTAGTGTATCTCAAGATAGAGAATCTTTACGGGCCCCTATAGGGCTGAGAAAATCCCCGGGCCCGGGGGAAAGTGCCCTCTTTGCCCTCCCCTGTCGGCGGGCCTGCTTGTGTGTACTTTTTCGGACCGCCTCACTTTGAAAAATACTCCTGCAGTCTCGGTTTATCCAATTCTCTCGACTGGTCACTTCTGAAGGACCTTGTTTTCCTGGACCACATAAAAAGAAAAATTCCTCAAATTCACTCCAAAGTATACAGTGTGTGTACTTTTTCGGACCGCCTCACTTTGAAAAACACTCCTGCAGTCTCGGTTTGTCCAATTCTCTCGACTGGTCACTTCTGAGGGACCTTGTTTTCCTGGACCACAAAAAACCAAAACTTCCTCAAAATCACTCCAAAGTACATCTTGTGTGTACTTTTTCGGACCGCCTCACTGTGAAAAACACTCCTGCAGTCTCGGTTTGTCCAATTCTCTCGACTGGTCACTTCTGAGGGACCTTGTTTTCCTGGACCACATCAAAACAAAAATTCCTCAAAATCACTCCAAAGTACATCTTGTGTGTACTTTTTCGGACCGCCTCACTTTGAAAAACACTCCTGCAGTCTCGGTTTGTCCAATTCTCTTGACTGGTCACTTCTGAGGGACCTTGTTTTCCTGGACCACAAAAACCAAAACTTCCTCAAAATCACTCCAAAGTACATCTTGTGTGTACTTTTTCGGACCGCCTCACTTTGAAAAATACTCCTGCAGTCTCGGTTTATCCAATTCTCTCGACTGGTCACTTCTGAAGGACCTTGTTTTCCTGGACCACATAAAAACAAAAATTCCTCAAATTCACTCCAAAGTATACAGTGTGTGTACTTTTTCGGACCGCCTCACTTTGAAAAACACTCCTGCAGTCTCGGTTTGTCCAATTCTCTCGACTGGTCACTTCTGAGGGACCTTGTTTTCCTGGACCACAAAAAACCAAAACTTCCTCAAAATCACTCCAAAGTACATCTTGTGTGTACTTTTTCGGACCGCCTCACTGTGAAAAACACTCCTGCAGTCTCGGTTTGTCCAATTCTCTCGACTGGTCACTTCTGAGGGACCTTGTTTTCCTGGACCACATCAAAACAAAAATTCCTCAAAATCACTCCAAAGTACATCTTGTGTGTACTTTTTCGGACCGCCTCACTTTGAAAAACACTCCTGCAGTCTCGGTTTGTCCAATTCTCTTGACTGGTCACTTCTGAGGGACCTTGTTTTCCTGGACCACAAAAACCAAAACTTCCTCAAAATCACTCCAAAGTACATCTTGTGTGTACTTTTTCGGACCGCCTCACTTTGAAAAATACTCCTGCAGTCTCGGTTTATCCAATTCTCTCGACTGGTCACTTCTGAAGGACCTTGTTTTCCTGGACCACATAAAAACAAAAATTCCTCAAATTCACTCCAAAGTATACAGTGTGTGTACTTTTTCGGACCGCCTCACTTTGAAAAACACTCCTGCAGTCTCGGTTTGTCCAATTCTCTCGACTGGTCACTTCTGAGGGACCTTGTTTTCCTGGACCACAAAAAACCAAAACTTCCTCAAAATCACTCCAAAGTACATCTTGTGTGTACTTTTTCGGACCGCCTCACTGTGAAAAACACTCCTGCAGTCTCGGTTTGTCCAATTCTCTCGACTGGTCACTTCTGAGGGACCTTGTTTTCCTGGACCACATCAAAACAAAAATTCCTCAAAATCACTTCAAAGTACATCTTGTGTGTACTTTTTCGGACCGCCTCACTTTGAAAAACACTCCTGCAGTCTCGGTTTGTCCAATTCTCTCGACTGGTCACTTCTGAGGGACCTTGTTTTCCTGGACCACAAAGAACCAAAACTTCCTCAAAATCACTCCAAAGTACATCTTGTGTGTACTTTTTCGGACCGACTCACTTTGAAAAACACTCCTGCAGTCTCAGTTTGTCCAATTCTCTTGACTGGTCACTTCTGAGGGGAAAAAATGGCTAAATGGTAAAAAAAACGATGGTTTTTCGTAAATTTTTCTGGAACCCAGCAAGGTAGAGCTTCGAGGTTACAAAATTCGAATTTTCGGTACCAAATTACTCCAGAAAAGTGTTACTACACTATCCGGAGCGTCCGTGGAAAGGAGCCAATGATCCGGGAGCGTTTTGGCGGGAAAAAGTAGGAATTTTAATTTTTACATACCCCCTAATGCGATACATTGTTCAATTCCTTAGTTTTATGGTGCACACATACTGAAATTTCAGAAGCCTGGAGCAAGCGGTTCGAGTGCAATCCGGGAAAAACGGAGTTTTTGGAATATTGGTTTTTCAGGAATAACTCCCAAAATAATTATCACACACCTTAATGATTTACATATTCGTAATCTGTGAAAAATTCCCGATTTATCTATGTAAGACACTTGAGAGGGGGTCGAATTGTTTTCCGAAACTCTCCTGACACGTCTTGCCCCAAAAAATAGAGTGTTTGGCATTAAATGTAAGTAAGCCCCATTCTTGTTTTAAAAATCCTGGATGACGTAAAAATCACCGTGGATTCCCGTAATTCTGGAATAACTTTGCCATAACAATTAGTTACTAGAAGAAATAATAATAAAAAAATTAATATTAATATTTTCGGATTTATAAGCTTTCTTTGGACTTGTGTTTTTTCGTCGAAATCTGAACTTTTTTTTCAAAGTCCAATTACTGCCTGAATTACGAACCGGTTTTCACCAAAATTGAATATGAGGTATATGGTAGGATATATTTTAAGATTTTAAGGTCAAAAATTCGATATAGTTTTTCGATTTTGATAAAAATCACGACTTTAGTGCGACTTATGCTCGAGTCCAGGGACCCTAATTTTGGTCCTATATTCACTAAATTTCTGATTCTGCAAGCTTATGGAAATGTAATGAAAGGTATAAGGTCACCGACCCGATGAAAATTCATTTATATATGGTTTTTGAGCGATTCTCTACTGCACTTTGAATTGCACTTTGGAAAGGCCCCTATCAAGTAATTCCTGGTTCCCGGCTTAAATAATTCGATATGTTGCTCGGACTTTTTTTACTAGAATTCTTTGTCAAAATTCCTTGGAAAGCCATATTATTATTATTAAATATTTTTAAAGAAAACCTCTGTTTCTCAATAGTGTACTGCAGTACGCAAAACAGTTATATAAGTATTATATTTCTTAGTTACCTGAACGGGTTTGTTCCCCCCTTGGTAGCAAAACGTTTTTTTTTCTTCCTAATAACTGTATTATGCTGTTGTTCACCATAGTGAAATAAAGATTATTATTATTATTGTGTGGGATTTAGTATATTTTAAAAAACTTTCCTGAGTGTTTAAAGAAACAGGGATACTTATACTATATCCCCAATTAATTTCCAAATTTATTTCTTTAATTTGCATTGTAACAATCGTAAACGACAAATTTTCCTTCTCCTCAATGGTTTTTAATAGGATATATGGCTATTATGTTTAATGAATTGTCCATTAGTGAGGACAGCTAATAAGGCATGCAATAATATATGGCAAAGTTTTTCCAGAATTACGGGAATCCACGGTGATTTTTACGTCATCCAGGACTTTTAGAACAAGAATGGCCCAATGGGGCTTACGTACATTTAATGCCAAGCACTCCATTTTTTTGGGCAAGCGTGTCAGGAAAGTTTCGGAAAAAAAATTCGACCCCACCTCAAGTGTCTTACATGGATAAATCGGGAATTTTTCACAGATTACGAATATGTAAATTATTAATGTGTGTGATAATTATTTTGGGAGGTTTTCCTGTGAAACTGATATTCCAAAAACTCCGCTTTTCCCGGATTACACCCGAACCGCTTGCTCCAGCCTTCTGAAATTTCGGCATGTGTGTGCACCCTAAAACTAAGGAATCGAACAATGTATCGCATTAGGGGGTATGTAAAAATTAAAATTCCTACTTTTTTCCCGCCAAAACGCGCCCGGATCATTGGCTCCTTTCCCAGGACGCTCCGGATAGTGCAGTAACACTTTTCTGGAGTAATTTGGTACGGAAAATTCGCATTTTGTAACCTCGAAGCTCTACCTTGCTGGGTTTCAGAAAAATTTACGAAAAACCATCGTTTTTTGACCATTAGCCATTTTTTCCCCTCAGAAGTGACCAGTCGAGAAAATAGGACAAACCGACACTGCAGGAGTGTTTTTCAAAGTGAGGCGGTCCGAAAAAGTACACACACAATATACTTTCGATCAGAAGTGACTAGTCGAGAAAATTGGACAATAACTGACACTGCAGAAGATTTTTAGGGTGAGGCGGTCCGAAAAAGTACGCACATGGTATACTTTGGAGTGATTTTGAGGAAGTTTGGTAATTTTGGGTCAATTCTTGTTGAGAATCGATTCTTAACAAGAAATTCCGTTTGGCGTCAATTATACACCCTTTTGAGCTATATCTATAGGATTCTTTCACCAAGAAAAGTGAGCGAAACCCCAAGAGGTTCTATTGCTAAGTATATTGTATTTTACAAAATCCAAAAATATTTATTTTTGACTGAGATATGCCAAAAAAAAACCATAAATTAGTGCGCTAAAAACCTCTAAATTTACTGGGCTATTAATCAGTATTATTTTTAAATTGCAAGCTTTATATTGCTAAAGTCATCATAAAAAGGTGTTGAATGATCCATCAGTATTCTTATCATTAAAGAGACTAAGAGACCTAATTAATTTTATAAGTAGCCAAAAAATTGATACCAAATTTTTTAAGTTTCGTATACCACATAAAATCAGTGGACAAAATTTACAAAAACTTTTTCGAAACCTTTTCTTGGACATTGGATAATCCATTTCAGCAAAGCGTAGAATTCAATTCCTATTATTTCCGAACCGATTCTTTGAATTTTTACAACGATTCTTTAAGAGGAGAATCGATTTGAAAACGGAAGAGAGGTAGGGGAATTTAGGGAAAAACAGAGGCACTGGTGTTGGGGATTTTAGGGAATATATTATGGACGGGGGGATGGAACTTATTTTGTGGGCGAAACGTGGGTGCACCGTTTATGGAACTTAGTTGCGTAATTTATGAAAAAAAATGTAGGAAGTAGAATAAAAGAAAAATGTAGTACGTAGGTAGAATGAGGTCCGAGTATTTTCTTTTATCAATTTGAATTCCCTCTACAGAGAATCTAAATTCTACAGGAATATATTTTTATTTTGATATCATTCTTTTTTTCCCGCTGAAAATGCGCTAAGAATGTATCCAAGCATTTGAGTTTCCTTCAGGGGGAAACTTATCAAATGTGTTTATCTCAAGACGAGGTAGCCCTTTGAATCCAGAAAGCCTCAAACGAAACATAATAAAATTATTTTACCTCATCAAAATCTGAAGGGTAGAGTGAGCTTTTAATACGAACAATGGATACTCAGTTTATTTTTAATAGTCATGAGTCATCAAAAGAAAGTTATCCCATTAAAGATATCAAAAGAGCACGTGTAATCACAACCTCCGCATATTACTTACACTTCTTTATAATTTGATACTTTAAAAATTCCTTAAAAGTAAAGTTTTATTTTCATACTTAATTTTATTGATGTTTGTTTGATGTACCAATAAATTTATGATTCATCATTTTGATCTCCCAAAAATACCATGAAAACATAAACACTCTCAAACTTTACGTTCTTGACGCAATTTTTTCCCCAGTTACATTATCCCAGACAGATTTTTTCCATATTAAGGAATAAACAGCAGCCACCTTTCTAATCGATCCCAGAATCAGCACGGATAAGCATAATATTAAACTGCGGTATCACAAACGCAATCGATGATATTTCTTTCGAAGCATAACTGTTGCTATTTCGTTTTATCTACTGACATTTATGAGTTTAATTGTTTAATAAAATAGTTCTGACAATATACGAAGTACATAATTTTATCCTTTTAAAAATTGCATTAGTAATAAAAGTACTTAGTGATGTAGCACAGTGTAAAATAGCATTTAAGAAATATTCATAGATATCCCTCAACTAACCAATGTTTTCTTTTCACGAAACGTTTACAGATTACCTTACATAGTTTGATATTATAATTAATTAATTAGTTAATATAGATGTAAATTAATTAATTAATAGTAAATTAATAATGGAATGTAAATAACTTTGATGATGTTGACAGGTGTCCAACGGCACTAATGATACCTCTACAGTTGTCTATAATGAAATACTTCAAGCTCTTGAGACGGGTAATTTAGATAAATTTAGAGAACTTTTGAAATCTGGTAATGAAAATTTAGCCATGTAAGTAATCATTTAATTTTTTTTAAAATAAAGAATAAGTTATATTTTAGTTTAAAATAAATGTAAGAGTTATATTTATAACTGAAAATTTATAAGTTCAGAATAAATAAATAGAAATTACGATCCTTATTTTTTACTGTTTGATTCATTAAATATGTAAGATTTAATTTTGTTACTCTCTTTTAAAACGTATTTCAAAGATTAATGAATCAAAAATGTGTTCGTTATCTTATATTCTAAAAGAGAAGAAACAAATTTTCACTCTTTCTTCTCCATGTTTTCATACCAGTTTTTATAATTTCATAAAATGTTTTGTCAATTGTGTCTTGAAAAATTTACTATTTATAGTTTAAAATGTGTTTATCAAATTAGTGCTTAACATAATGGTCAAAAATTTGGAATTACTTCTAGGTATCTTGATGAAAGTGGGAGAAATTTTCTGCATATTGCTTCATCTAAAGGCAATGAACATTTTGTTGAGGTTTGTAAATAATTAATAAGAAATTCCTTTATATACATATAGATGAAAGTCAAAGTTTTTAAGGGGGTCTTACAGTAGTAAAAATACTAAAATTTCGACATTAACTCCTAGATTAATTAGACTAAATTAACTAGACTTAATTAACTAGATTAATTTTGTTCGTTCTTAGAATCTTGTAATTAGGAATATAAAAATTGAAAGTTTTTTCCCATGAATACGGATAAATGATTTTTAATAGCTGTAAAAGAATACTTGGAAATGCATTTTCATTTTATTATAGCATGCATATATTATGATCTCTTTAATACGCATTTTAGATTTACAGTTTTTTTTATTTTCTATTTCGCATTTTACAGGAGCTCATAAATTATGGACTGCCTTTAGAAAACTGTACTTCGGACGGATATACTGCATTGCATTTAGCTATTTTGAAGTTAGTATGAATAAAAATGTGAAAAATTAAGTTATCTGTTCAAAAACAATAAAGGGAACAGTTCCAAATTAAGCCAATTTGTTTGAAAAAATATAGAAGTTTAGTATTTAATAATGGTAAAATTATCCAGACTTTCTTTTAAAATCGTCAAGCAGTTAAGGATCATGATGTTACCAAATTTTTTCAGATAGCCTTGAAAAAATGGAGGATCTAAAATTCAAATGGTGGGATAGACTTTAAAAATATAACAAAGTTGAAACAAAAAAGCCACCACCATTTAAAACTATTCTGAGCTTTTTCCTTTTCAAAATTTTTCAAGATGGAGTTTTTAAGTGAAACTAGCCAAAAAATATAGACAAATAAATATCCATACAGTTTAAAAAACACTTTAATAAGAAAGAAAAAAAATGGAATGTAAGAAATTCAATGTGCAATAATAACAAAGATTTTGAAAGTATAAATATGAATATTATTTCCCTTTCATATTCATTATGAAAATTTGAAAGTTAATATAATTTGAAAGTTAGTTTACATGTGTTAGTTAATGGAGGGTTTAATAATTGTTGTTGATTGTATGAGGAATATGAAAAGTATAAATAAACTTTAAAAGTTTTACTGGAGCTCGTCATTTTATTTGAAAATCCTAAATAATGAAAGAATATTGGTCATCAAATGTTTCAAGACAGTATATTCTTTTTTTTCTACCTAACTTTGATCACCTCATCACTGTCGGTGTATTCTGTCTTTCCGCAGCAACCACTTGAAGTGCTGCCAAGTTCTCCTGGAGAACGGGGCCGCTTTGTCCGAGAGAAACATCCCCGAAAAAGTCGATGCCTCCTCCCCCGTGAAGCGATTCCTCACCAAGTACGAAAAAAACCTCGGGAAAGTGAAGAAGCTCAGCGAAGTGCTCAACCATTTTGGAAAGTAAGTGATCTGGAGCCTTATTTCTAGGGTAGATTTTATTGGGGGACATCCATAAATTACGTGAGGTGCTTTGTTTAAATTTCAGACCCCTCCCTCCCCCTTGGCGAGATTTTGCTGGACCCCCCCTCCCCCCTCAAGTTCTCACGTGAAATTTTCTCTGTAACCTTTTTGGTAAATAATTGGTAAATAATTTTCTTTGATTTGAATTTTCTTCTAGCCACGTTTATTTCGTCTTATCGGCATCTCACTTAACTTCCATTTGAAATCAAAAACATGATTTTGTGATGATTCACTAATGATTTTCCGTTTTGAATAATCTGTTCATTTTTCCTAAGCTTGTGATAAAAAAGATTAGAGAAAAAACGTATATTTTCTAAACTAAAAGTTGACGTGAGATTTTAATTGACTCCCCTCTCCTCCCGATTTGGCTAGGGTCTGCTGTACCCCCTCCCTTTTTTTCGACCTCACGTAATTTATGGACGTCCCCTTGGGGTATTTTCAAAAAAGAAGAATATTCTGATGACATAATCTGTTGGATTTACACATTTTATGTACCGTTTATTTTGATTATACGGCTTTCGGGGTACAGTTGATCTTAATTGTTTATCACTCCTTTTTGTTATCTACAATTTCAGATCAAACAGTTGTCTTTTGAAGCATTCTACTAGTATTTCAAATGAAGTCAACAAATTATTAAGTTTTTCTAACATACGAAAGGGGAATAATAATAAGGAAATGTAAAAAGTATACTAATAGATCGCAGATCAGTAAAGTTAATGTATAAGTATTTTTTCCAGTCCATACTTTATATTCACTAGTATTTAAATCGTGTTTACCCACTTAAAAGTTCATTAGTTTTAATATTCTTCAAGAGATCAAAGAGTTGTGAAAGTTGAAAAGTCTATTTGTGATAACAAAATCTAATTGACATAGAGTTAAAAATAAATTTCAAAGTAAACTCATCAGTTATTAATAAATTAAAAACTTTTAACTCGAAACAAATAATCAATCTTTAAAGCTGGAAAGGAAAAATTTTGTTCACCCTTCCTCAATTTAAATTCCTATATCCCCTCTTTGAGACATGTCAAGAGAGTTGGGTTACTGTCATTAAGAATCATTCAATCACTGTGCGGTTTGTACCATTAATATGTGTGAGAATTTATGGTTGTTTTCTTTTATTCTAAACTGAACGACGGGAATTCCCGACAGTGGAGACAGATGGTTTTTGAATTTATTTAAGAAATGGCTTTACTCTGTGCCTCCTTCAAATCCGAGAAGGCAGTAATTATCGTCTCTTTTTTCCTTTTTCAGAAAGTCTAAAATCAGGTCCTCGGGGTTGTCGAAGAACTTGTTGAGGACCCTGACTGATCTGTCTTTGGAAGACGACGAAGAGCGGTCAGACACATCCGCTCTGTGATGCCTCAAGAAAAGACAAAAAGGAAATCTAGACGAAATGCTAATGATTTTGTTTTCAAACAGGCTTGATCATTTTGCGAATGAAAATATCAAGATGCTAATATCCGTGAATGAACCACAGCGTAACATTGAAAAAATACTTTTAAGGAATATAGATTTAAGTGCGATATAATTCCATATATGTTTTTCGAACGTAAAAATTTCATTCCTATATAGACTACAAGCCCGTGTCGAAAAATGATGGGTCATTTGAACCACCAGAAGACGTATATAGAATGATATAAGGGCATACAATAATAAGATTCAGTACTATGCCGTCACTTGTAAGCTGTCCAACTGAGTGCCGGTGAGAATTCAAAAGCACAGGTAGAGTGAGTACATTTTGGTCATGCATTTTTGTACGGCATTCTTACCATCAACAGATCCAAGAAAAATAATGGGAAAACACGCAGTGCCGTACAAAAGTAGTGCGCCACCAAGTCGGAATTTTTGTATGATTTTCCGCCGATTTTTAGGGTAAATTTGGTCATTTGATTGTGTACGGCATCGGTTCCATACAGTTTCAAAACCTCTTCTAATCCATAATTCCGCAACGCCGTACAAAAAATCATGCGACAAGGGGGAAAAATCGAGGGTTGCAACCCTCTCCATTTCAGTGGTCTGGGGGGTGATTTGAAAAAGTACGGCATCGGTTCCAAAATATTATCTAGCACTCAAATGCACTATTAAAATTAATGCCGTCAAAAAATTATTGTTCATTTGTATGTATATATTAATAATTATCTCAATTTCATCATATACTTGATTTATAAAGCTGGAAGGTCATTTGATCCTGTACGGCAACTTTTTTTTCAACATGGTATAGTTAAATACAATTGTCATATAATATTGCCGTTCAAAAGAAACTGTTCTAAAAAAAATTACAGAGAAATACAAAAAATGAAATTTTTCGAATTATTTCAAAAGTTTCAATAATCATAGATAAATGAAATTTTGCAATTTTCTACATATTATCGTGGTTTTGAATAGTATTCAGGTAAATAATTCAGAAAAAAATTATGCCGTACATTTTAATGCAAACCATATTTTCAGGCTGATGAAAATGGCACTACCATTTCAGGGGTATTTTATGTTCATCTGATACAATACGGCATTCACATATTCTTAAAGAGAACAACTGATAATATGCATTAATCATTATGCCGTCTATCTGAAGTGAAACAGTGTGTATATTATATTCAAGAATTGAAAACTGCCAATGTCAGTATCAACAGTTTTGTACACTCCTGGTCATATACTCCTACTGACCTTTGGACCAACAAAAATGTACGGCATGTGAGAAAATGTTATCTATGCATGAAATACTTTCAAAATAAATTAATTTTATATTGTGTCAAATCACCCCCCAGACCACCGAAAGGGAGGGGATTGCAACCCTCGATTTCCCCCCCTTGTCGCATGATTTTTTGTACGGCGTTGCGGAATTATGGATTAGAAGAGGTTTTGAAACTGTATGGAACCGATGCCGTACACAATCAAATGACCAAATTTACCCTAAAAATCGGCGGAAAATCATACAAAAATTCCGACTTGGTGGCGCACTACTTTTGTACGGCACTGCGTGTTTTCCCATTATTTTTCTTGGATCTGTTGATGGTAAGAATGCCGTACAAAAATACATGACCAAAATGTACTCACTCTACCTGTGCTTTTGAATTCTCACCGGCACTCAGTTGGACAGCTTACAAGTGACGGCATAGTACTGAATCTTATTATTTTATGCCCTTATATCATTCTATATAGGTCTTCTGGTGGTTCAAATGACCCATCATTTTTCGACACGGGCTTGTAGTCTAATACTTCATACATAAAAATCTTATCTGGAATTTTAGTGAAAATGCGAACTTTGGATGTGAATTTTGTTGCCGAGTGCTTAAAGCGTTTTTTCTGCAAGGCCAAGTCATGTGTACTAAAACAATTTTGAAATTGAAGGCATGAGGCATTCAGTTAGTTTCTACAGTTGTTGACCAATACTTTTGCTTGAATCAGACCCTAAGATTTCAACATTTGTGAGAGGTAGAAACGATAGTTTTCTTCCCCAGTAAGACCTATGTAAGCTTTATAATCTTTTCAGACTCAAGCTTTTTATACCTGTGTCCTTATTGCTGTTGCTTTAGGGATGAAGAGGTTTAACTCACCTGATTACCACTTATGTTCTCTGATTCAAGTAATAAATAAAGCTTAACATATTTATTGAACTTCTAGCATTCAGCCCTTACTTTTCATAGTCTCTAATTTCTTACCTTGCAAATGTATAACATGAAAACAAACACTGGGTACATTCGTAAAATCGAACTCGTTTAACCAGTTAAACGGTGAAAACCGAAAAAAGTATGGTCACGTGACCTCCGTTTCATGAGTTAAACTGAGATTATACGAACGACCATAACTTTTTTCTGTTAAGTTGCTTGCT
The DNA here is from genome assembly GCA_963680715.1 of Tetragnatha montana. Lineage (NCBI taxonomy): Eukaryota > Metazoa > Arthropoda > Arachnida > Araneae > Tetragnathidae > Tetragnatha > Tetragnatha montana. The sequence goes on from OY796685.1 coordinate 37,654,398, forward strand.
TGGCGTTGGCTTGGCGGGCTTTTCCCTTCAGCTTAAAAGTGACATCGCGTGATTCTGTTTTGTGTTTTCAAAAAGAAATGGATCACCAAGACATTGTGAAATGTTTGCCCATGTTGCAATCTGTTTTTTTTTCGAGAATCCAGATGCCCTAAACACTCTTTTAAATCCAGAAAAGTTTTTGAGTTTTCATTATTAATTTATATTAAATACAAGTTGAAATTTCAAAACAAAAATGCTAAACGCGCCTATTAAACATGCGGTGGTAATAAGACCGTAATCAAACGTTCTCTGAGCTCAAAAAAATGAAAATATTTATTAAAAAATAAAAATTTCCATGCTTGTTCTGAATCTGAAATTCACTTGAAGCCCTCACAAAGGGAATGGACTCTAACCGTCTGACGTCACACGGAACCAACACGTGACCTACTGAGCTTGCGATTGGTTACCACAGATACTACACTAGTAGATCTACTAGTGTAGTATCTGTGGTAACCAATCGCAAGCTCAGTTGTAGGTCACGTGTTGGTTCCGTGAAGTCTCGAACCAGATAGGCGGTTAGAGTCCATTGGTTACCACAGATACTACACTAGTAGATCTACTAGTGTAGTAGCTGTGGTAACCAATGGACTCTAACCGCCTATCTGGTTCGAGACTACACGGAACCAACACGTGACCTACAACTGAGCTTGCAATTGGTTACCACAGATACTACACTAGTAGATCTACTAGTGTAGTATCTGTGGTAACCAATGGACTCTAACCGCCTATCTGGTTCGAGACTTCACGGAACCAACACGTGACCTACAACTGAGCTTGCGATTGGTTACCACAGATACTACACTAGTAGATCTACTAGTGTAGTATCTGTGGTAACCAATCGCAAGCTCAGTAGGTCACGTGTTGGTTCCGTGTGACGTCAGACGGTTAGAGTCCATTGCAAGCTCAGTAGGTCACGTGTTGGTTCCGTGAAGTCTCGAATCAGATAGGCGGTTAGAGTCCATTAGGAACCAAAGTACCAAAACGTTTCTCAGAAAATTAATAGAAAAGTTATTTTGAACTACTAATGCCTATGAACTACAGAGAAAAATGGGGAAAACATGGGGTCAAATTTTCAGGATTTAACAAAAAAAGCCAAACGAAAATTTCGAAGCCAAACGAGTTTGAAAAAAAGCCAAATTTCTCGAATTTGGCCTTAAAAAGGCCAAATTGGCAACCCTCTGAGAAATTTTTGAGTTATTTGAGTTACGAACTTTTTTCGGTTACAGCGAATTTAGGAACGGCGAGTTATCCTCATGGAAATAACCGGTGACTTTAGGAACGCTCAGTTCGCATAATTCGTTTAACTGGTTAAACGAGTTCGATTTTACGAATGTACCCATTGTCTACAATGTAATGTTATTTACAATTAGAATTCAAGAGCGATATTTGTTCTGAAAATTAATTTCCTACTCATAGTACTTTAATAAAATGTTTATAAATTATGTTATAGCTGTATTACCTTACTGTGCAAATTGTATTACTTTACTGGATGTGAAAAGGGAAAACCCTTAAGACTTTAGATTACGAAATATTATTTAAAAATTCGTCACTTAAACATATCTTAAGTAATATTGTTTGCACTTTGGTTCAAATAAAATGAAAATCCGACTTATCTCTAAGCGTAAACATTCTATGTAAATTTCAATCGAAGTTCGTATGGGTCAGCGAACATAGGTAAATTATAGGGACTGTCATAAAGCTTAAAAAACTACTGATGCATGAATCTTTCAAAATTTATTTCTAGCTGCATTAAGCTTATTTGAAAACGCATTGAGTATGATGAATATTGTATCATTGAGCGAGTGTTGAATACTTATATTTTTTTACAACGCTTAGTAAACTCAATAATAAACACTTATAACCAAAAGCTTCTTGATTGTATTGCGATTGTGTTGTGTGAGAAAAAGATAGCGCTATAAAAGTGTTACCAAAAATTTCAGAGGAAGAAAATGTGTTGCTATATTGTTTCGATCCAAATTTAAGAACACTTTCAGGTTCTAAACATATTTTACAAGACTATTTTTAGAACACGTTTCTAACACTTTTCAAACATATTCAGATTCAGAACACTATCACAACACAAAAAGTGTTAATGTGTTCTAGATAACAACACAACTAAAGTGTTATTAATTTGAGGACAAAAAGTATTATAAAAATGTGTTTATTTTCGTGTGGAGCGTTTGCGGTTAAAATTTTAAATGCGGTAGCAAATTAAAAAAAAAGAAAGAGTTTAAGTCTATGTTTCAATACTAAATTCATTACTCATCTTTTGTGTGGAGTGGATAGTATTCAGCAATTAAAAATTTTTGTGTTGAAGTTGAAGTATTCAATTTTATGAAGCTTCAAATCATCTTTCACGACAGGCGGGAAGTACTTCACACTTGAAATAGTATCTCCTTTATCTCTATCAAATCTGAACAGAATATCTGATAACAGAAACAGAATTTTTATACAACCCCTTTTATAAACAAATTCTACGAGAATACACGAAAGCCTCTTTATATAAGTGTGTCTCGCAGTTCGCCTTCAACATGTTTATGAAAGAAGGATAGCAGTCGGTATGAAGCTCGTGGGCTTAATTTTAGTTGGCCTTTGCACTGGATTTGTGTCAGGTAAGTTAAGGCATACAGTCAGTTTTTTAACTACACAAAAATGGGCTTAGTGTGCTTTTTAGTGATGAAGCTTAGTGGAAATTGCTATTTTGTTCTTTAGAATCTTTAGTTTTCGAATCGCGATGGTGGACACTTATCGGGTCTGCGACAGGAGAGGGTGAGAGGCGCATAAGGGAAAAATCGACGAGTTTCGATTTTGTGTTATTTAAATCAAAATGGTTCCTTTTATTTTTTAAGTTTGCTCAAATGCTCCATAATACAAGGGAGGTGAGAGAGGACTAACAGAACATAGATTTTGGAAAGGATCAGTTCACTCCGGGCGAAGGGGTGGAAGGATGAAGTGGAATGTAAAAATTTGTATGATTATTTTCTCTAAGGTTCGTGTTTAAAGTCGTAATCGAATAACGTAGAAATCAATGTGAATAGGTTCCATGTACACGGTAGAACTGGAAATGCAACAGTAAATAACTCCATTCAGTAAAATTCTCCATCGGGGATAATGAGTGGGGCAGAAAAAAAGTTAAAAATTGTATTTTATTGAGAAAAATAGTAATTATCCAGTTTAAAAGCTTTTCAGAACTGTCGGGCATAACTCAGCTTTGGGTGTTGGAAGGATGAAATAGAATACAAGGGGATAATCTTTAACTTATTGACTAATATCGTAGATTTTTTGAAAGAGTGATAATATTAAACAATGTCAATTTTAGACCAATTTAGTTGGTGCAGAGAATTTTTTTTTATTAGATATGCTGATTTTCGTGTTTTTTCTCTGCCCCTCTCCCTATCCCTAGTGAGCGTTGCCAGATTTCTACTATCGCAATTCTTTCTCGCCTGAGAGTAAGGAAAATAATGGTACCTTTCATCATGTTAATTTCCTAGTTTTAACACGAAGCTCAGAGAAAATGACATTCAAATTTTTACATTCGACTTCATCCTCTCCCCGAGTGAACTAATCCTTTCCAAACTCTATGTTCTGTTAGTCCTCTCTCACCTCCCTTGTATTGTGGAGCATTTGAGCAAACTTAAAAAATAAAAGGAACCATTTTGATTTAAATAACACAAAATCAAAACTCGTCGATTTTCCTCTTCTGCGCCTCTCAGCATCCCCTGTCGCAGACCCGAAGTGTCCACCATCGCGATTCGAAAACTACAGATTCTAAGGAGCCAAACAGCTATTTCCACTAAGCTTCTTAACGAAAAAGCCCACGAAATGTAGTCATAAAACACCCTAATATCCGTAAAACAGTTTCAATGTTTTTGTGCTAAAAAAGCTTGAAATGAAATTTTATATTACTTCCAAATGCTTTTTTTGAGTTTCACTTATCTTAATCCTGCAGTTTATTTTTTTTTATTATTTTTTTTCTTTTTAGAAATTCAATCTGACGTACTAAGTTCTTGTAACAAAACCTTCCCGAATTCAAGAAATGGTCACTGAAAGTTTAATAAATATAATATTGTAAGATATAGAACATACAATAAAACATGCCATACCTACAATAAAAAATATCGGATGCCACAGTAAAACCTCTTTACATCGACTCCTCTATATACCAACCCCTTAGTAACAAAGACCAGTGACAAATGTAGCGATTGTTTTATTATAAGAATTTTAAATATAAATAATTATTTTATGCATTATAAGGTCCTTTCGTTCAAACGACCTTGTGTTGTTGGTTCCAGAAGGAGTAGTTGTATCTAGGTTATACTGTAATACTATTTACAAAATATAATCAGCAATTTGTTAATCGTTATTATCTACTACCTTCTACAAACAAAAGACAAAAGTAAACATAATAGAAAGAGGAGGATAATGATATTAAATTGGTATCTATTCATGATTTATTTATTGTCAAACGTTACCATGTTTTTAAGCATAGAAAATTAAATAAAATTAATAAAGAAATAAGGATTGAGATAATTTTTTTTCATACTAATTTAGAACTTTAAAGGAAAACATTTATTTAACAAAGAGTTTTTCAATGCATTAATTAAAAAGTTACTGTGTGTGTGTTTCAGGAGCATCAAAAGAAACAAGACTTACCACAGAAATCACAAATCCGAAAACTTCTGATGACGTCCCAATAGAAACATCTAAGAAAACAGAAGGAACCACAGAAATAACGAGTCCTGATGAAGTTTCAGATGATTCAAGTTCAACACAAGCATCAAATGCAACCGAAAAAAGCACAAAAACTTCTGATGATTTTTCAAAAGGAATATCTGAAGCAACGGATGTAACAAGAGAAATCACGAACTCATCAGCTCAAAATGTTCATCCTTCAGACGAGACACCAGGTAGTCCAGTCGCCAAATGAGAAAATAGGTTTGAACCTGGAAATAGGGTACAACTAATATTTTATGATTGATTCTAGTACTATTTGATGTACTGAAACATAATATGAGGGGTGCCAGAGTGGCACCTTTGGGCAAATTTAAATATCGAACGTCAAAGTTCTATTTAGTAGAAATAGTCCATTAACCAGGAATAAAATATAGTAGTCGTTTTTTCGACAGATTTGTATGTTTTTGAGGGTGCTGAATCCGAATCTGACATTTTCAGCTGAAATTTCGAACGGCTTCATTGAGAATTTTCGAGATTTTGTCAAAATTTCACCCTTTTTTACGGTTTTATGCTCATAAAACAAAAGCTACGGATTTTACAAGAAAATGTCCAGTCACAAAATTAAAGTTTAATAAACAGGCTACAAAAAAGTCAATTGTAACATTTTTGTCAGACGAATAGTTTTGCCGCTACAGCCCGCCAAAAGAAGAGGCAATTTTGACCAGATTGGGAAAAATTCGTGATGTAGTGCCTGCATCTCGTGATTGGGTGCAGTTTGGAAACATATTACCTAAAATGAATGTTTTTCTAATTCGTACGATTAATTCTAGTACTATTTGATATAGGGGAGAGTGGGGCACCTTGGGACACTTTTTTACTAAATTATTTTTCTAATTTATTTATACTGTTATATTTATTCAAACATAGCTAATATATTAAATATAGTCCTTTGCGCATCTAATAAAAAAAGTTCCGACCAATTATCTCTTTTAGGGAATTCATAATAACAAATTTAAAAAACCTCTTTTAATGTCCCAAGGTGCCCCACTAGTGGTCCACCTTTGAACACTTCCAATAATAACAAAAATTTATGTTATTTTGAAAAATAAAAAACTATCACATTAAATTTTGATAAAGCTATGCTTACTAACCTTAAATTGGCCATCAAATTTATTTTACATTCAAAATGTTTTACTGATTTCCTCATTTTTGTCATGACGTAAATCACTGATTTTTTGTTTCCTTCCAAAAACTTTTTCGAACCAATTTCTAAATTATAATCCTCTAAATTCTTAAATTATTTAATTCTTTAATAAAAATTAATTTTGTTTTATTCTTTGTAGTGCCTGCATCTCGTGATTGGGTGCAGTTTGGAAACATTACCTAAAATGAGTGTTTTTCTAATTCGTATGATTGATTCTAGTACTATTTGATATGGATGGGTTTCACTAGTTTCGTTCTGCATCTGGCAGTGCTAATATATTATTTCCGGGTTACCACATTAGCGTTATCCTTGGCATTGCTTTGGCATCCTTTTCATTCTTGTTTGTTGTTTGTTTTTGTTTCGAAGTCAACTTCAACCACGTAAATTCGTTTTGCTCTTTTCGAATTAATTTTTTTTAATGTATTATTTTCTATTCATTCAGTAATCAGCCTTTTTTGCATTCACTCTTTTATTATTATTATTTTATTAGCAAAGGGTTAGAGAGAAAAATAATATTTTTAACCTCGCCAAGTTGCCAAATGCATCTACTATGTTGAGGTTCTATACCGGAAGTCTCTAGCACTTTGTTTTTGTTTACATTTTTCAACCCATCCATACTGTATCATAATATGAGGGGTGCCAGAGTGGCACCTACCTTTGGGCAACTTTAAATATCGAAGGTCAAAGTTCACGGGATAAAAAAACCATATTATTGTTGCGAATGTAAGGGAGTCGGCTGACCAAAATTAAATATAGTTTTTTCCAATATTAAATATATAGAAAATTTCCATTATAGAATATACAGGGTGTCCCACGAAAAGTGGCCCAACCCCTATAACTTTTGAACCCCTACAGATATAGTCATGAAAGTGGGGTCTAGGTATAGTAAAGTGACCATGCCCTATCCGATGAGACAACTTTCAACGCCCTCTAGCGGAAACTTTAGGAGTTATAATTTTTATTTTAAAAACTATGTGAGGTATGTGGAAAAAGTCAGTGACTAAGTTGTAGAGCAGCATCGATTCATTATAAATCGACACCTCCCCCTCAAAAATGCCTGCAATAAAACTCATTAAACGCCCGTTTATTTAATTGTGATTTGGAACACTCAACCTCACGAAACGCTTAAAACGTTTGCTTCTTTATTTGAGGTCTCGAACACTTAACCTCACGAAACGCTTTTGCCTGTGGTAACTTAGTGCTTGAAACGCTCTGTCTTGTTGGATATACTAATTAAGAGGCTATTGAATTTTGGGTTTTATTGTTTAATTATGCGTAATTGTGTGTGAGGTTTAAAATGTGCAACTCGATATTCAATATAGAGTCCAAACATACAGCATCAGCGGTAAATGTAAAAAGTTTATTTTCATGAGGTGTTTCATGAGGTTAAGTGTTCGAGACCTCAAATAAACAAGAAAGCGCTTTAAGCGCTTCGTGAGGTTGAGTGTTCCAAATCACAATTAAATAAACGGGCGTTTAATGAGTTTTATTATAGGCATTTTTGTGGTGGAGATGTCGATTTATAATGAATCGATGCTGCTCTACAACTTAGTCACTGACTTTTTCCACATACCTCACATAGTTTTTAAAATAAAAATTATAACTCCTAAAGTTTCCGCTAGAGGGCGTTGAAAGTTGTCTCATCGGATAGGGCATGGTCACTTTACTATACCTGGACCCCACTTTCATGACTATATCTGTAGGGGTTCAAAAGTTATAGGGGTTGGGCCACTTTTCGTGGGACACCCTGTATAGAATTCAACATAAAATATGAAACATTGAATTACATAAAATATGAAACATTGAATTACATAAAATATGTAAAATTGAAAAAGTAAAATAGGTAATAAATGAGAAGTTTATATTTTTCTCTAAGTTTACTACTACTAAGTCATTATAATTATGTTGAGAATAAATATGTGTATACATTAATATTTTAGAAAAGAAAAAGAAAATTTATTGTTAAACCTAAAAGAGTAATTAAGTTTAATATTCAAAGCGTCAAGTGGGGCACCTTGGGACACTCAGGTGTGGGGCACCTTGGGACTTGTTGAAAGATACCCCAAAATTTTCAAGAATAAAACAAAATTAATTTTTATTAAAGAATTAAATAATTTAAGAATTTAGAGGATTATAATTTAGAAATTGGTTCGAAAAAGTTTTTGGAAGGAAACAAAAAAATCAGTGATTTACGTCATGACAAAAATGAGGAAATCAGTAAAACATTTTGAATGTAAAATAAATTTGATGGCCAATTTAAGATTAGTAAGCATAGCTTTATCATAATTTAATGTGATAGTTTTTTATTTTTCAAAATAACATAAGTTTTTGTTATTATTGGAAGTGTTCAAAGGTGGACCACTAGTGGGGCACCTTGGGACATTAAAAGAGGTTTTTTAAATTTGTTATTATGAATTCCCTAAAAGAGATAATTGATCGGAACTTTTTTTATTAGATGCGCAAAGGACTATATTTAATATATTAGCTATGTTTGAATAAATATAACAGTATAAATAAATTAGAAAAATAATTTAGTAAAAAAGTGTCCCAAGGTGCCCCACTCTCCCCTATATCAAATAGTACTAGAATTAATCGTACGAATTAGAAAAACATTCATTTTAGGTAATATGTTTCCAAACTGCACCCAATCACGAGATGCAGGCACTACATCACGAATTTTTCCCAATCTGGTCAAAATTGCCTCTTCTTTTGGCGGGCTGTAGCGGCAAAACTATTCGTCTGACAAAAATGTTACAATTGACTTTTTTGTAGCCTGTTTATTAAACTTTAATTTTGTGACTGGACATTTTCTTGTAAAATCCGTAGCTTTTGTTTTATGAGCATAAAACCGTAAAAAAGGGTGAAATTTTGACAAAATCTCGAAAATTCTCAATGAAGCCGTTCGAAATTTCAGCTGAAAATGTCAGATTCGGATTCAGCACCCTCAAAAACATACAAATCTGTCGAAAAAACGACTACTATATTTTATTCCTGGTTAATGGACTATTTCTACTAAATAGAACTTTGACGTTCGATATTTAAATTTGCCCAAAGGTGCCACTCTGGCACCCCTCATATTATGTTTCAGTACATCAAATAGTACTAGAATCAATCATAAAATATTAGTTGTACCCTATTTCCAGGTCCCATGGCTTGGCGACCGGACTAAGGAGCAACATCTGATGTTGCAAATTCTACCATTACAGATCATAAGAAACCGACCGAATCCTCAAAACTATTAGTGGGAACATCAGATGTAAAAGATTCTAGCACTCCATCCACTCCAGTCATTGCCATCTCGAAAAGTATATCAGAGGGAACATCAGATGTAAAAGATTCTAGCACTCCATCCTCTCCAGTCATTGCCATCTCGAAAAGTATATCAGAGGGAACATCAGATGTAAAAGATTCTAGCACTCCATCCACTCTAGTCATTACCATCTCGAAAGGTATATCAGAGGGAACATCAGATGTGAAATATTCTAGCACTCCATCCACTCCAGTCATTGCCATCTCGAAAGGTATATCAGAGGGAACATCAGATGTAAAAGATTCTAGCACTCCATCCACTCCAGTCATTGCCATCTCGAAAGGTATATCAGAGGGAACATCAGATGTAAAAGATTCTAGCACTCCATCCACTCCAGTCATTACCATCTCGAAAGGTATATCAGAGGGAACATCAGATGTAAAATATTCCAGCACTCCATCCATTCCAGTCATTGCCATCTCGAAAGATATATCAGATGAAACGACTCATGTGACAAATTCTCTTGAAAAGTCCAGTGTAACAGCTGGAATGTCAGAATCCGAAATTTCCGAAAGCGCAATTTCCACCGAGGCAACAACAGAGATTCAAGCCACATCAGATGTGTCTCATTCAACTACTGTTATTATGAGTACCGACTACTCTACACCAGCAAAAACAAACAGTGATACCGAGGGAGGAAGTTCTAGTAGCACGGTCCCTTCAAGCTCTATTCGACCAAACGTTCCCTCAACAACTAGACTTTATTCTACAGAACGTGACACTACAGTAAACACACAGTACAGACAGAAACAGAAAGTACAGACTCAAGAAACTACTCTACTAAACTATAAAAAAACCACACACTCCGTTACTAAACCAGAACTACCCGGAATAAGAACTATGCAACTTGCAGTATCTATCACGTTCTGGGTGATTGCTCTGATAGCTATAGCAGTTCTAGTAGTTTATTTAAAAAAAATCAGAAGAAGACGGACTTTTGCATATGAAGAACTAGTGTACCTTCAAAGTAGTACCTTGTAGTAAAAATTATGTAATCTTATACTTTCATACCTAGACATTTTTATACGTTTTTTAAAAATCCTAAAAGTATTTTGTGCTAGACTAGTAGTTAAAAATATCAATAATTTATGTTTTTTTTTAATCTTTACTGGGTGTGTTTGTAATGATGATCCGTTCATCATTATATTCTACAAGTCATAACTTTAAAGTCTATTTATTCGGTATTTATTCTTCATTCTTTTATGCAAGCGTCAGGATGTTCAAGTGTTTAGCCAAGAAAAGTAGTGATTGTTACTTAGCCAGGCTCTGTTTAAACTTTTACGTAACTAAGTATTTGATGATAGAACTAACCTCCTGTGTAATTTCATTCTCATTTATACGTATTAGATGAAATAAAAATAATGAATTCAAATAAAACTCAGAGTCAAGAAGCATTTTTAGTAAGATATGGAAGCAGTGAAGAGTTAAATTGCATAATGAAAATAAATGTAAATGGATCATCAAATTCACACACTCACCCTCGGGTTTCACGAAAAAAGTGGCTAATAAATGTAGGGCCAGACCTCTGCTATGTCTCAGAACTCACGCCAGATGGCGCGCATATTAACTGTGAGAACTGTGTGAAGGGAAGGGAAGAGATTGTGTGTGTTTGGGTATTGAGTAGTGTAGAGTGTTATGGAGATCTGTGTGGAAATGGCTGGTCTGTGTGACCGTTGAGATTGTGGTTTAGTATTGGTGGAGTGTGGTGGTGTTGTTGAGAAAATCTGTGTGATTACGGCGGGTCTGTGTGACCGTTGAGAGTGTATCTATCATTAAATATCTATTTTTTTATAACTTGTTGTCTGTGGAAGTCTTATCATCTCACCTGACACCACAGAAAATGGGGGTACGGCCGGGATGAGCTTGAAAAACCGAGCAAAAAGAGAAAAGGAAATCGAAACTTCTTCGACTACGAACGTGCAAGCAAGCTTCAAACTGTGAGTCAATTTTGTCCATAAAATGTCTTATCTTACGCGTGGTGCGAGAAAGGAGGACTTGCTGGAATTAGCGGAAGAGTTGGGAGTGGAAGTTCAACCTAATGCTAAAGTGATTTCTATTAAAGAGGCGATTTTGGGGGCGGACGACTATGATGAGGAGACCACAAAAGATGTGCTAGAAATGATAATAGTCGCTAGAGTAGATAAAGAGGAAAGGGAGAAGTTAAAAGAAGAAATTGAAATCTTAAAAAGGGAACAAGAACTCGAATTAGAAAAATTAAAGTTAGAATCGGCTAGGTTGAAAAACAGGGTGGACAGACCCCAAACAAAATCATTGCAGCAAATAGTGATAATAATTAAGGTTTTAACAGTGAAGGTTCCCACAAAACCAGAAGGCTGGTCGTATTTCTTTACAAGTTTAGAAAAAGCTTTTGCATTCGAAAAGGTAGATAACGAGATGAAACCGAAAGTGCTATTATGCTTACTGGGGGATATAACTGCAGATCTGTTAGTGAATGTCAGTAATGAAGATTATAAAAATTATGAGAGGCTTAAGAAAATAATCTTGAAGGAAGTTGAGCCCTGTGCCCAGGAAATTTTCAAAAGTCCATCCTCCTTTCAAGCTCACACTTATGATGAGAACAATATGAAATGTTATGCATGTAATAGTTATGGCCACATCAGTAAATTTTGTCCGAAGAATAATTCTATAAAATGTAGAATCTGTAATAATGTTGATCATAAAAGCTTTGAATGTACTGAAAGAAAATCAATTAATCAAACCACTTTAAAAACGTCTCCATCAAGAATTAATATGATAGTTACTATTTTGGATCAAAGAGTTGTATCTAATGTTCATACTGGTAGGGAAGTAACTATGTGTAGTGATAATTTATTCAAAAAGCTTAATCCTCCTTCATTCAGGTATGATAAAATAATTTTAGCCGGAAAAATAAATGAAAGTGTGTCTTCTATTGGTTATTTCATTAGCAAAATTACTGTTGATAACATTGATATTGAAGCAAAAATTTATGTTGTTGAAAATTTGCAATTTGATCTTATTGTAGGAATGAATGTTCTAAAACTACTGGACATAACTTTATCAAAAGGTGAATTGATGGTTAAACAAAAGTGTGATACTGCAAATACTAACGGAATAGCTTATGCCGATGAAACGAAAGCTAGCAATTGGATTGATATGAGCGAAATAAATAACTCTAGTGAAGAAAGAAAAAGAGATACACCGAATCCGAATAATTCTCCATTCAAGGTCGAAGGAACGCAAGAAAATAAAAGCGCGTTTTCAAACCAAAAAGAGCAAAAAGAAGAAACGGAAAAAACGGATGATATGGTTTCGCATTTAGAAGAGGCAGATGTTCGATGTGTGAATGCATTTCTGAGTCGTACTGTTGATGCTGTTAAAGAAAGCCAAATTGATTTGAGGAACGCCGATGCTCTAAGCAGAAACGTCGTCTTGAAGTGGAAAGAAGATGAAGATAGAAAAGAATCTATGGAGGTGGTAGAAGATATAGCTTCTGAGAAGAGGAAGGACGAAAAGAAGGAGGTCAAGGAAGAGAATGAAGATGGACCCGAAGGAGATAGAGAACAGGAGACGAAAACCGAGGATACCGGAGACGAACTTAAAGATGAAACTGGAGGACTCAAACCTGAAGAAGACTGGATAGAGAAAACCGCGTTAGTTTATGAGCGAAAGGCAGAGAAGGCCGAATTCATACTAAAAGAAGCTAAAACAGAAAAGTCGGTTATCAAGCTTGAAGGAGATGGAACAGAGGAAATTGAGGTCAAGCTGGGAGAAGTCGAAGAAGAAGCTGGAATCAAGCTTAAAGGAGATGAAATGGAGAAGGCTGAAGTCAAGTTTCGTGGAACTGGAGCAGAAGATGCGGAAGCCGAGTTTAGAGGAGAGGAAACAAAGGAAGTTAAAGACAAGCTGGATGAAGATGAGGGACCTGAACCTAAAGAACACTGGATAGGGAACGCCAAGATAGACACGGAAACTGGAGAGTTATGGTGCTTCAAAGGAGGGACATAATTTTCGCAAATGAGAGTTGAGGTTTACTGCTTACGATACAGGAATTGATTACTGGACTTGAATTTTCGGCAGATTTAATTAAACCTTGTGAAACTTTAAGTACTTAAGATACTGTGTGTGAACAAGTACTCTTTTTTTTATTTTGTCTTTCCAGGTTCCTGTATGCTAAATTGTGAGGTCACAAAACGTCGGATGCCCGAGAAGTTGTAGGGCCAGACCTCTGCTATGTCTCAGAACTCACGCCAGATGGCGCGCATATTAACTGTGAGAACTGTGTGAAGGGAAGGGAAGAGATTGTGTGTGTTTGGGTATTGAGTAGTGTAGAGTGTTATGGAGATCTGTGTGGAAATGGCTGGTCTGTGTGACCGTTGAGATTGTGGTTTAGTATTGGTGGAGTGTGGTGGTGTTGTTGAGAAAATCTGTGTGATTACGGCGGGTCTGTGTGACCGTTGAGAGTGTATCTATCATTAAATATCTATTTTTTTATAACTTGTTGTCTGTGGAAGTCTTATCATCTCACCTGACACCACATAAATGACAAAAGTGTTTTTCAAAAACAACGAAACAATGTATGGTTTCGGTGTTACGCTGTTTTGTATTGTAGTTAAACACGATTTTTTGTCACTGACCGCCTTTGTCGTGTATCCCCCCTAAAAACTAACATGTAAAAATACATTAGTATATACTAAAATACAAAACAAAAATAGTTGTTGAAAATTGAAAGACCCTATCATTTATCTCAGTGTTATTCATCATTAACGTAATAGATGAACAGAACATTAATGATAATGGCTGGAATTATCATCACATTTACCATAAGAAGCAGGCCGGATGCATGTAATTGAATTTCAAGTTGGTAAGAATTTAATTTAGTAATAGGTAATTCAAACTATTTACCGTAAAAGGATGCACATAATTTGAAAGTGTATCAATTTTTTTTTGTAAAAAAGGCTAATATTTTAATTAGAATCATACATGTTTTCTTTTCACTAAAAGAACTTTAAATATTTTACGTATTTCAACTATTCAAAAATTAAAATTATCTATTTAGCAAATTTCTTCTTGCAGTAAATTTTTTTAAATTTAATACGAGTATACCAATTACTAGTTAAATAGGCATAATTTTAAATTTAGATATAGTATGAACAAACGAAAGAAGATTTTAGAACTAAAACATGAACATGATATCAAAGTTTTTACTACATAAAAAATGTATTTTTTACTTACTAAAATGAAAAACCTGACAAAAGTTATACATTAGGGGGGTTGGCCTATACATAATATTTATAATTATCCTCCTAAGTTTACCTCCTCAGAAAACAATGAATCTCTTTGCAATCTTCATCATTCTTTACACTACAACATGTCAAGGATTGATGAAACCAAATAAATTGGATGATTTGTGGAAAAACTTCAAGGTGAGAATACTTAAAGGAACAACATATTTCTTATTTTTTTTAAAATTTGAAATTTAAATTTTAATATTGACGTTTTCAGTGCAAGTTTAGGGGTATATGTGTATAAGGCTATTAAAAGTTAGTAAACTTTGAACTAGACTAAATATAAGCATAAACTTTAAATAAATATCCGGAAATATTCATACCTACGTATTCAACTGTTGTACAATATAAAGGATGTTGTTACACTGCAAATGTATGACATGAAAACAAGCACTGGAATGTTTACTAAATGGACTGGAAATGGATGTTAATGTTACTGGAATGGTTTGTTTACTAGAATTCAAGAGAGATATTTGTTTGGAAAATGAATTCGTTACTCATGGTACTCTACTAAAATGTTAATATATTATGTCATAGCTGAATTATATTACTGGACAAATTGCATTTCTTTATTGGATGTGAATAGGTAAAACCATTTAGGCTTTAGGTTACGAAATTGAAATATGTAGTTGTCAAACCAATATTTTAAGAATTCGAACATATCTTAATGGATATTGTTTGCACGTTGGTTCAAATGAAATGGAAATCAGACTTATCTCTAAGCGTAAACATTAGATATAAATTTCAATCGAAGTTCGTATGGCTCAGCGAACATAGATAAATTATGGGGACCGTCATAAAGCTTAAAAACTATTGATGCATAAATCTTTTTAAATTTACTTTTTAGCCCGCATTAAGCTAATTTAAAAACGCATTGAGTATAACGAATATTGTTTCATTGAAGCGAGTGTTGAATTCTTTTTGTTTTTTTAGTAAAAAGAAGGTAAATTTACCCCAAATAAATCAATTTTGAACTTGTTTAGGGGACTCTTCTGGTAGTTTGAACTCTCTACCAATCCTTAGTTGTAGACCAAGTCAATGATTAAAACTTTATACACGATCGATCCTAGGGGATAGATGAGACCCATATTAGAATAGGATGTATATTAAGCGTTATTGATAGATTATGACGATATTAAATCTATTTAACATTAATTAATATCAGATTATTATCGCGAGTTGCTAGGAATATTATAATTTTATTTTTAATTAAAGTAATAAAAATAATCCCAGCAGTACTCCCAGTATATCCTTCCACCTTAGTTTTCCCATGAGAAAAAGTGTAAACAGGCTCACTCAATTTTTTTTAAAGTTTTATTTCGATTAAAGTACAATTTTAATAGTTTTCGAAATAGTACTTTTCATAAGATAGTGATGCGTTGTGTTCATTCAATTAGTAGGTACTGTATCCATAAACATTCACTGAAAATTTATGAAACACTTTTCAACGCTAAGTAAACACAATAATAAACACTTATAACCAAAAGCGCTTTGATTGTGTTGTGTGAAAAAAAGATAGTGTTGTAAAAGTGTTTCTAAAAAATTACAGATACCTACAGAAAATGTGTTCTAAATATATTCTAAACATATTTACAACACTATTTTTAGAACACTTTTCAAACATATTCAGAACACTATCACAACACAAAATAAGGTGTTGAAGTGTTTTACCTAACAACACAACTAAAGTGGTTATTAATTTGAGGACAAAAAGTGTTGTTAAAATGTGTTTATTTACGTTTGCGGTGTATTTAATGTAAAGGTTTATCATAAAAATTTAAAAAAAAGAAGGGGTTTCAGTTTTCAGAAGGTATTACTTACTCTGGCTATGTTTACGTTTTATGATGTCCAAATTGTTCATTACAAATCTTTTGCATGCAGTGGACAGTATAGAGCATTTTCAATCACATGACTCGGACCTAACAACGGCCTTAGCAACAGAAGTGTTACAGTTTTTTTTGCCCTACAGAGGTTAACAGTTACAGAAAATGACTAGCCGTGGAATTCTTCTATTGGAGCATTTGCAATCACGTGATCCCATACCTAAAAAACGCCTTAGCAACAGATAAACAACGGCCTTAACAACAGTTAAAAGCCCTACAGGAGGTACACAGTTAAAAGAAAATAACCGGTTGTGACGTCACCTGCAAACACTCTATTCAGCAATTAAAAATTTTGTGTTGAAGATGAAGTATTTAATTTTATGAAACTTCAAATCTCTTCTTCAAAAGCTTCTCACTCAATTTACTTGAAATAGCTCTTTTAATTTATCTCCTTTATCTCTATCAAATCAGAACAGAATTTCTGATAAAGGAATCAGAATTTTTATACCACCCCTTTTATATTAACAAAATCTACGTGAATACTCGAAAGCTTCTTTAGATAAGTGGGTCTTGCCGTTAGATTACCTGTCCTCAAACTGTTTATGAAAGAAGGATAACAGTCGGTATGAAGCTCGTGGGGTTAGTTTTAGTTGGCCTTTGCACTGGATTTGTGTCAGGTAAGTTAAGGCATATCCTTAAAACAATTTCAATGTGTTGTGAAAAAAAAGCTTGAAATGAAATTTTTATATTGCATCGAAAAAGTTTTACTTATTGCTGGCATCATCGCGGATAAACTGGTATCTTCGATTTGAGGAATATACTACGAAATTCGTTTCCTCGCCTAACAGATTTTCATGAACGACCGATAGAATTGCATTTTAGTAAGCTGTTAGAGAAATAACAGGTGTTCCAAAGGCTCACAAAAAGACCAATAGAGCATTTTCAATCACATGACTCGGCCTAACAACGGCCTTAGCAACGTTGTTTTTGCTCGTCAGTGACATCATGTGGGAATGCTTCCATTGGATGCTTCTAGTTCCCGCCCCTAACAACAGCCTTAGCAACGTTGGTTTTGTCCTCCAAGTGACGTCATGTGCGAATGCTCTATTAGTATTTTTCATTATTTCACTTTAATGCTATCACCATTGAGATAAATTTGAGATGGGCTCCTCTCACTCTATTCCCAGCTCATCATTAACGGCATATTTTGACTCAGTAATGAAATGAATTTTTATTTTGATAACATGAAAGTAAAAGGGTTAGTTATACTTGCAGTATCGCTGATGTTCCCAAGGAAACAACAATGTATTTGGTTTTATTACTACTCGTTACTGTATGCCAAAGGTTCCGATCATATATTTACAAAGGCTCAAAACTGGGGAATAATTGGCGAATTTTTTAAATTAATTTTTTTTTTATTTTATTCAATTATTGAAAACGAATCAAAAAAATTAATGAGGTTCCCCAGTCTTGAGCCTTTGCAAATATGCGTTCCGATCTGTCATTGGCGCCGTTCTTTGGCATGAAATGAAAATGGAACAAATGTGAATATGAAACTAACTCAAATATATCATAATGCAGAATCCCCAAATTAAAGATACCAGGTTATCCGATGAAGCCAACATTATCTTAATCCTTCTGTTCATTTTTTATTATTTTTACGAAATTGGATCAATGTGATGTATACAAAGTTCTCGTTACAAAATTTTCACGAACTCAAGAAAGGGTCATTGAAAGCTCACAGTAAAGAATGTAGAACAAATACCTATCACAGACGAACAAAATATTGCATTCACAGTAGAACCTCTTAAATCGACTCCTCGATATACCGACCACTTACTTAGTAACAACCACCGGTTGTAAAAGCAATGATTGTCTTATTACAATATAAGAATAATTTCATTCATTAATAACGTCCTTTAGTTAAAACGACAGTATGATGTTGGTCCCAGAAGGGGTCGCTGTATCTATGTTCTACTTTAATATTTAAAATACAATCAACGATTCGTACATAATTTAACTTCTCCCCAAACAAAGAAAAAATATTATATTACTTAGAAAAAAGAGGATAATTATATTAAATTGGTAACTATTAATAATTTATAGTCAAAATTACTACGTTTTCAATTATAAGAAATTAAATAATTAATAAAGAAATAATTTTTGAGAAAAATATCTGTTCACTTAAATTTTTGAAATAATTTATTAGAAGTATATTTTTTTTTATTTACCAAAGAAACTTTTAATACACAAATCAAAGAGTTATTTTGACGCTCTTTGATTTTTAATAGTTACCAACTGTTAAAGGTACTTGGCATGTAGAAAACAGGTGATTGATAATGATATAATTGCTGTTACAGTTTTTTATTTATATAATCTAAAATGTAATTTTAATTCTCAAATAATTATTATTCTACTCTAAATATTTATTTTAAGTTTTCTTTATTTAGAAAATTTATTCTTTAAAAAAAAACTACCATCGCTTAGCAGTTTGATTCCAACTGCGCAGGGCCCATTCATGTTTATAAAATCAAATGGCGTGCATATTTAAAATATTATATAGGGCTTCATTTATATATACTGGTAGACAAAGTAGCTTCTCAGATGAAAATAGGATATAAAACTGTGTTGCATGTCAGAAAAAAGAAAAACCACACATTTTACTAAAAAACGTGGTAAAAAGATATCGTTTTTCAATTGCTACCCCTGCTACTACTTCATCTGATTGAAATCAGTTGCATTGTTAATTGAAACATGAGCGAAGAAAAACCAATGGGCACGTTCTACTTATAGCTTTGGGGGTCACTATAGGAATACCAACTACAATTTTAGATACTACCTTATTTTAATAAATAGTGTGCTTACATCTGAAAAATTAGACAGATAATTTTGGAAATTTTTTTGGAAAAAAAAGGTTCAAAATGTGTTTTTTCCCAAATGTTTTTTTTACACCCATTAAGTCCAACTCAAACAACTCATCATCTAAATTATTTTTAAATTTTAAAATGACACAACAAAACTAACTTTAAAAATAAGGGAAAGTGGCGGCTAACGGGACAAATGGATTTTTTTATATGTTATAAATATTTTAGTAAAGATTTATGCATCACTGATTGGTATAATAGGTATAGCAAACATTTGTAGCATGGAATATCTGTCATGACAGGTTTTTGCTGAGAAGAAAAAAAACAAAGTTTGTTTTTAACAAGTCATAGAAAGTATTAAATTTCATAATTGATTTTATTTTGTAAGTTTTTAAGAATATTTTAATCTTATTTAAAGACAGTTTGAGATTCTGCGAATATGAAAATATAACTGAAAAAGTATTGAATTGCGCATGTAGAGAACTATTTATAGAATTGTAAATTATCACATTGTGGGGGCTAATGGGACAATTTAATGTGTCTGAATATTTCTTTAAAAGAACATTTTAGTTTTTATTTAAATTTGCATACATACATAATTAGGTTGGATGGAAACAGAATTAGACAGTCATTAAACAACATGTAAAACTGAAAAAAAACTAAGTAGTTTTTTTTATATTGGACCCTTCAAAGTTTTTTTCCTATATATATGTAGACTAACCCTATCTATAATTATGATATTGGGATAATTCTAATTAGTGAAGAAATAATTAGGATTAATGAAACTAAACACTGAAAAAGACATTGTGAAATTAAAATGTTCAATGCTGAAATTTCATCCACAGCAATTTTTGCATATTCAATATAGTAGCATATGATAATAAAAATGGAATTTAAAATTAATAAATTACTTTTATTTTTGAATTCTATAGCATATCCCATTAGCCCTGCACCTGAGTCCCAATAGACCCCAAGTATGGGGGCTAAGCAGTAGTATTAAGTTACAAAAATTGACATAACACATAGATGAATAATGTTTTTTCCTTTCCAGGAATATTTTTATAAACTTAAATGTCACATAGTTTTAAATGTATAAAAATTATAATAATAACTATATTTATGCTTTTATACATTTATTAAAAAAATGTCCAAAAGTTACCTATAGGTATAATGTTAAGTAAAAAAGCTTTGGAAATACTAATTTATTGTTAATTTTAGTGATAATGTTAGAAATCAGGCCAATTTTGTAGTAAAAATTGAAAAAAAAAAATAATTTTGTAAAACGAAAACCTACTTTGAATGTACAAAAAAATAACAACAGATATAAATGGTTTTCATCTAAAAATTTTCATTATAATTAAACTTAAAATGATTCAAAATCGATCTATATGTAAAATTAAATGGTCCCCATATGGTAAAAATAATTAGGATTATCATGAACCGATTCTGACCAACTAAATTATATTACAATAAACAATTATTTTTCTTTTCCTCAGGTACCGTGTTTGATCCCTTTGATCTTTATGAATTAGGAAGACATCGTTCTAACTACGAATTGAAAACATACTGTAAACCATTCTTTAGAGGATATGCATTTAGAAAAAGGATTGCTTTTCATTCTTATAGAAGTGGTGATATTTTAAAATTGTGTGGCATACAGACTGGCATTCCTGTAAATTTCAATCCATTATCCATCAAAAACTTAAATTACGGGGAAAGTTCCAAACATGTGTCTACAGAAATACCTTTAACGACTAAATCCGCCAGTGTTCCTGTTTTAGTTACAACTGAAGTGCCATCAGAAATCAGAAAGCCAAAATTTTCAAACAGTTTTAGTTCCGAAGAGAAAATCACAAAATACACAAATCCTGGAGCACCTGACGACTTTTCTACAGAAACCTCTTCATCCCTAAAAAGAAACGCAGACAGCGAAAATCCTAAAACTTCAGATGATTTAAGTTCAACAGAAGCATCAAAAGAAACAGGACTTACCACAGAAATCACAAATTCTAAAACTTCTGATGACGCCCCCATAGAAACATCTAAGAAAACAGAAGGAACCACAGAAATAACGAGTCCTGATGAAGTTTCAGATGATTCAAATTCAACACAAGTATCAAATGCAACCGAAGAAAGCACAGAAATTGCGAATAAAAAAATTTCTGATGACTTCTCGAAAGAAGTCTCTGAAGCAACGGATGTAACGATAGAAATCACGAACTCAACACCTCCAGATGTTCATACTTCAGACGATACGTCAGGAGTAACATCTGACGTCACAAATTCTACCATTACAGATAATGAGACACCGACAGAATCCTCAAAACTAACGGATGGAACATCAGATGTGAAAGATTCGAGCACTCCATCCACTCCAGTCATTAACACCTCGAAAGGTATATCAGATGAAACGACTCATGTAACAGATGCACTTAAAACATCCAGTGCAACAGATGGAATATCAGAATCCTCAAATTCTGAAATATCAGAGAGCACAATTTCCACCGAGGCAACAACAGAGAAGCAAGCCACATCAGATGTGCCTCATTCAACCACTGTTATTATGAGTACCGACTACTCTACACCAGCAAAAACAAACAGTGATATTGAGGGAGAAAGTTCTAGTAGCACGGTCCCTTCAAGCTCTATTCGACCAAACGTTCCCTCAACAACTAGACTTCATTCTACAGAACGAGGCACTACAGTAAGCACATCTCCCCAGTCTCAAGAAACTACCCGAGACGATACAGAAACCACACACGCCATTACTACCATAGAACTACCCGGAACAAGAACTCTAAAACTTGCAGTATCCATTACGTTCTTGGTAATTGCTCTTTTAGCTTTGGTAGTTCTAATAGTTTATGTGGTAGCAACCAGAAGACGAACTTTTACATATGATGAACTAATGTTATTACCTTGAACCAATGTATGTGAACTTATAACTTCATATCTAGAAATTTTGATACGTTATAGTAAAAATCCTAAAATTATTTTGCGGTGTCCTATAAAAATAAATAATTCATATTTTTTATCTTTACTGGGTGTTTTTTTGTAATGAAGGATCATTACAATAAATGTTTCGAACAGGAAGGACTTCAGCTCATAAAATGTATTAGAGAAAATGAAACAAATAAATTCATTTAGAACCCATAGTCAAGGAGCATTTTTTAATTAGAGATGAAAAATTAAAATTGCATAGTGAAAATAAACGTTAATAGATCATCAAATTCATACACTTACCCACGGGTATCCCGAGAAATGTGGTTAAATGACAAAGTGATTTTCGAAAACGAAGAAGCAATGCTTTCGGTGTGTTACGCTGTTTTGTATTGTAGTTAAACGATTTTTTGTCACTGACCGCCTTTGTCGTGTATCCACCCTAAAAAAACTAATACATTAATATATTGTACGCAAACAAACAAAAAAAACCCAGTTGTTGAAAATTTAAGAGACCCTATCATTTATCTCAGTGATATCTATCATTAACGTAATAGACGAGCATTGATGATAGTGGCTGAAAGTATCATCCCATTTATCATAAAAGGCAGCAGGTAGTAAGTATGAAATTGGATTTCAGCTTGGTAAGAATTTAATTTAGTAGCAGTAAATCAATCTATTTACCTTGAAAAGATGTGCACATTATTCGAAATTATTAGTATTATTGTATTGAAATTAAAGTGCATCAAAATTATTTGTAAAAAAGGCTAATATTCAATAAGAATCATCCAAGTTTTTTCTTCTCACCAGAAGAACTTAAATATGCTAAGAATTTTAGTTATTCAGAAATTAAAATGATCTGTTTAGCAAATTTCTTCTTACAGTAAAAAATTGTTAATTTAATATACAAACTATAGTAGTTAAATAAACATAATTTTTTATTTAGTCACATGAACGAACGTAAGAAGATTCCAGAACTAAAACATGAATATAATTTAAAAGTTTTTACGTACGCTATTTTTAACTGTATTAAAACAGATTTGACGCATAAGTTTTACTTACTGAAATGAAAAATCTTGGAAAAGTTTACATTATGGAGATTGATATTAAAAAAAAAAAGAGTTTTCAAAGCATTCTTATTACACCTTCCACTTTCAAAGAAAAGAAAGAATTGCTCTTTTATACATAATATTTACAATTACCATCTTAAGTTTATCTCCTCAGAAAATGGCGAATCTCTTAGCAATATTCCTTGCTCTTTACACTACAACATGCCAAGGATTGATGAAACCAAACATTCTTGATGATTTATGGAAAAACTTCAAGGTGAGAATACTTATAGGATCAACAGCTGATATTTCTATATTTTTTTAAATTTGACGTTTTATTGTATTTTCATAATGAAGTTTTCAGTGCAAGATTTTGTGTATTAGGTTATTAAGTGTTATTAAACTTTGAACTAGACTAAATAAGAGCGTAAACTTGAAATAAATATACATCAGGAAATGCTCGTACCTACGTATTCAACTGTTGCACAATTTAAAGGATGTTCATCAAAAGACGTATACAGGAGAGGAAGATTACTTCAGGCGACAAATTTGGGAAAAGCGTGTAGATGACATCGTCCGACACAATCTGAAAGTGGATCTCGGTTATTACTCATACTACATGGGGATGAATGAATTTTCAGACATGGTAAGAAATAAATACATTGTATCCCTTAGAGAAAAATTGAATCGTCAGTTTAAAAAAGGGAATGTCTAAAAACCAAGTTCATTGTGTTACCACCAAATTTTTACTGGAAATTCAGGATCCTATTTAGAATACAGGAAAATCGTTTAAAATATACGATTATAAGTACATTAAAAGTTAATGTGCAGTTGAGAAAAAAAATTGATGCTGAAAAATATTAAAAACCACTAAATTGACAATTAAATTATATTTCTCCTTAGTTCACCACAGCAAAAGGTGTGAAAAATAGAAAAAATAGAGATAAAATTAAAAAATATTACGACCTTGAGGGATTAAGGCAGTTTGATGTATATTAATATTGTATCAATGAAATCCAACATTCATTGGAAAAAAAAGTAAAAAAAAAACCCTTTTAAATTGAAAATAAGTTTTGTTTTGGGCTAGTTTATACAGCATAAAAAATAAGAAAAGAAAGACAAATTATCTTAAATTTAAAATTAAATAAAAAATACAATGAAGGGACAATGAAGGGCGACTTCGCCTAATTCTAAGGGTTATATCTGCCTACAGGGGGCAGTTATTTTGTCCCTCTTTTCACTCATGTGAAGAGTGAAAAAAGCTTGGAGATATTTTTGAGCAAAACAAATAATTTGCCATTTTTCAGACCAATTCCCTTTCTCAAATTGACGATTCATGTTTTGAAGTTTTTGGAAACTTTTACACAATGAATGAAAAAAGTATTAAAAAAAGGACTAACAAGGATAAAAGTTTTTATTCAAAAATTATATTTTGTAAATAACTTACTACCGAAATATAAATATAACTTTTTAAAATTTTATTAATTGTATCCCCACAACCCAATTTTTTCTTGCACATTTTTAAACTTCTTTGTCTAGCTAAAAAGTGGAATAAAAAATAGGAAAACTACTGAAATGAAAGGTTTTATGAAACTCCATTTGCTTTTCTCAGACTTTAAATTCTTTAAAGTCTGAGAAAAGCAAATGGAGTTTAGCAAATGGATAAATCAAATAATTTTGTTCAAAAAGGTCTTAATACATTCATAGTTATTACTAAAAAAGTCACTTTAAATTTTAGATGCTTTTTATCGATATTCATATGAATATATTTCTTAAGAAGAATGTTTCATTACAATAATTCTTTTGAATAGGACTTCAATTTATAAAGGAAAACAAAAAGTGTTGAGTAAAAATACAACCCATAGTCAAGACACATTAATTTGACATCCAGACGGAGAAAAACTAAAATTACAAAGCGAATATAAAGGAATCATCAAATTTCTAGCCTGTGTCTTTCGTCAAAGAACAATTCCAAAGAGCATATTCCAATTTGATTACAGCTCGGAAATTTGTAAATTAGTTTCATATTTAAATATTTTGGAGCGGTGCATCTGAACATTCACTAATCCTTCAATAACTTTAAGGAAAACGAAATTAAAATCCACTACTATATCATTTTAAAATACAAATTCATTATTATTCTACTTTGATCTAAAAAGTTTTGAAACTTAATGCAGAACTGAATTTACATTTTTACCAAAATTAGAATGATCTATATAGTATATAAATATAAATATAGTATATAAATAGCAGTCTAGCTTAACAAGAATACAAACCTCTAATTTCATTAGTTTTAGAATAGGAACTTATCATTATTAAATGTATAAATATAAACTAGGCATCTGGTAATTTTCCAATTTCAATGGCATAATCAGTGGTAGTACATAAGGATTTAGTGTTTACAAGAGAAATCCAGATTCTGCTAAACCAGAGTTGGGCAAAATTCAATTGTGCAATTAACAATTGACGATTGACGATTGAATCAATTGCAATTAACCTACGATTAACAATTTAATCAATTGTGAAATGATTCCGCAATTGATTCCACAATTGATTTAATCGCGAAATGATTCCGCAACTGATTCCACAATTGATTCAATCGCGGTTGAATTTAATTGTACGATTGACGATTGAAATTTCAATCGTGTGAATGCCCAACACTGTGCTAAACTTAACCACTGACCGGAAAACTTTCTCTTCTCTTCTCTATCTTCAGTTATTAAATCATTAAAAATTAATGACGCATTCTCGAAACTTGAGCCTAAAAGGGTAAATTATTATTGAAATTCATGCAATTAAACTTCATCACATGATTTTTAATATTTAAAATTGATATTATCTATACAGATTATTATTATAACATTAGCACAATGGGTACAAAATATCAAACCAAAATACATCAAAGCACAACAAAGGCGAAGTAGACACATGCTATAAAGTGTTATTGTGTGTAACAACAAAAGAAGCGTAGTATTCTGCGTGAATTGTGCTGACAGCCGGCGACTTATTCCTTTCTATAGAGTCTGGAGGAAGTTACGAACCGTTTGATGGGCTACAGACAGAGTAGCTTCTCGCAAGACGAAGGGGACCCTTGGGATCCCAAAGTGGGGGAGCCGCTGCCACAGCAGTTGGATTGGAGGGATGAAGGCTTGGTGACACCTGTCAAGAACCAGGTGAGCCGTGGAGAACCAGAATTCGCGTTTCGAGGGTTGGGGGAATTGCATTCGGGTTTTGATGATGACTGGAGTATTTTTGACAAGTGTCGTTGTTGAATTTCATGAGATTGCTTTGATGTATGTGTTGTCAGTGTTGTTTTGGAACGTTAACTAAAGGTTGATCCGTTCTTTGTGGTGTAAAATTTAATGTTGAGATTTAGTTCAAAAGTTTTGGTAGTTAAACGTGTTTAAAAGTCATTTATTTAATGATACACTATTCTTCAGTTTTAATATTATTTCATCATGTTCTTTTTTCCCTGTAATACAGGATATTAAAGAGGTTTATGATGAAAAAAAAAATTAGAATGATAGTTGAATCATGCAAAATAAATGCCAATAATTTCTGTTACTAAAGTAATAGGTAAAGGTAACATTGTGGTTTTAAAAATTTGTGTTCATCTTACACTGGTAATTATATTCTAACCATTACAAGATTGTAATGCTGCAATTACATTTTGTTTCTCAAAAAAGTGAAAGATTTGGAAAAAAAAAGAGTTGAGAGATTAGAATTTTATATGTAGTTATTTATGAGACAGTGCGTTAAACGTTAATTTTAGTCGAAAATGGTAGATGTTAGCGGAATATAAATATATTAATATCATTTATTTCTCAAATAGTTATTTTTAATACATTTAATTATACTCACCATAAAATATTATCTTAAGCAATACATAATTTTTGCTTTTAATTTTTTTTAGAATTAGAAGTGAGGTAACGTAACACAATATTTCAAGGAGTCTTTTAATTTATATCAGTGATAATTTCTTTAAGTAAATCACATAATAAATACATTTTATCGGTTTTTACCATTGATTTTGTGCTATGACAGAAACCGTGTGGCGCTTGTTGGGCATTTTCTACTACTGGTTCTATAGAGGGTCAACAAATGAAGAAAACAGGGAAGTTAGTTTCCCTCAGTGAGCAAAACTTAGTCGATTGCAGCACAGGTAACTTAAAGTTAAGTTCTTTCTTAAAGGATATTTATTGTAATATAATTCCTCTAAATATTCTTTTATTCATTTGTTAGTCAATTAAGCTACATTTTAATATTATGCTTTTATTAGTAAGATAAAGTATTTTAAAAGTTATTTAGTTAATTCTTTCAGTCATTCCTTCACAATACACAATAATACCATTCAAAAACATCATAATAATTTGAACAGTAAAAAGTTAACGTTTTTACATTGTTGATGAAATAAGAATGAAATTTATGTTAATTTCAGAATTAATGGGCAAATGTTAGTCATTAAATTTATAATCCCATTGATATGAAAAACAATACAATTTTCCTTTTTATAGTTCATACCAACAAAGAAATATTACTACTTATAACTTAAATAAATCATTTAAATTAAAAAACTTCTCGGTCTATAAATTTCTATTGCCATATCATATTTTTTTTACCATCAGATGATTTTCAAATAGGACAACAATAATAGTTATCCTTAAAATGCATGTGCTACGAATAGTGGATGTAACATATCCTTAAAAACCTTCATTCATTTATTTCGCTTTAGAAAACGATGGCTGCAATGGAGGAGATGTTAACGCTGCTTTCAAGTACATTATAAACAATGGAGGAATAGACACAGAAGAATCTTATCCTTACAAAGCTACGGTATGTTAATTCTACTCTGTTAAAACTTTTACGCAAACGCAATTGCTAATCTTATTCACAGAAGCTTAATAACCATGAAATTGCGATTCTTTCATGTCCATTTATTCTCTAGAACGGAACTTGTCATTACGACAAAACCACCGTTGGTGCCAAATGCACGGGGTTTGTGAAAGTACAGGTAGGAGACGAGGAAGCTTTGAAACAAGCGGTTGCCCTGATTGGTCCGATTTCTGTTATAATAGATGCCTGCCACAACAGCTTTATTAATTACAAGTATGGATCACTGTTACATTCTCTATCTGTATACTGTACTATTTGTTTAAAATCCCCAGTACATAAAAAATAGAGAGAGATTATTTTAAAAATATAATTATAATATAAGAAAGATTATTTTAAAATATATATTTTCCAGGAGTGGTGTTTTTGATGAGTCTGATTGTCGTACAGACATTCCTAGTCATGCAGTTCTTGTTGTTGGTTATGGTAGAGAAGATAACAAAGATTACTGGTTGGTAAAAAACAGGTTAGTGATTTAACTGTTATGTTAAAAAAAATTTTGTTAGTAAAAAACAAATTTAAATTTTTGATACATACAATTTTATCCACCATGCTTATAGTAAACTTATCAAACATCCTCAATTGTATCCTTAGGCTTTTAACCTACTCAAGTGTCACTTACTTTATATATTTGTGTCATTTACTTACATTATTATTTTTGTTTCAGTTGGGGTACATCTTGGGGAATGGATGGATACATAAAAATGTCAAGAAATAAAGAAAATCAATGTGGAATTGCTTCAAGAGCTAGTTATCCAATTATTTAAATCACACTTTTTAAAATGGATTGTGACAGAAATTGAAAGCTTTAAATCATGTTTTTAACCTCGAAATAGTTTGTCTTTTTTATATAATAAATCAGTTTCTTTTTTACTTTGAAAGGTATTTTTAATGACTTGATTAAGTAAAAAATATCATATAAACTTTGAAATAAAACTAGTTGAAGTCCTGGACACCCCAAATTTACTTAGGATTCAATGGCATTTTCGGGTGGTTTAGGACTGAGAGGGTTAAATAAAAACGATTAAAATGATATTTTTGATTAATTGATATTTATTAACTCATCATTTTATTAAAAAAATCCAATAAATATAATTTTTTAAATATGCTTTAGCAAAAAATCTGCAATTGATACTATTTAAATAATCGTATAGATTCTATTATACAATTAACTGATGAAACAACAAATCTTCCGAACGCAAATTACACTGCAAATTAGCACTGT
Organism: Tetragnatha montana; assembly: GCA_963680715.1. Classification (NCBI taxonomy): domain Eukaryota; kingdom Metazoa; phylum Arthropoda; class Arachnida; order Araneae; family Tetragnathidae; genus Tetragnatha; species Tetragnatha montana. The sequence goes on from OY796685.1 coordinate 37,683,683, forward strand.
GTTTGTTCTTTATGTAGTTTCTATCAATTAAATTTTCCACCTAAAAATGCAAACGTATCTAAACAATTTGTTGTTCTAGCATTTTGCTAAAACTTTTTTGTACCCATTTTAGCCTTTTACTAAAGTATCCCCCCCCCTAGCTTAAATCCTGTTATTGTGAGCTATTCGATGATCTCTGGGATTTTTCCAAAAAGCATTCATTTACTACTCTTCATTTATTCAATTCATTTCGCCAAGGCCGTTTCAGCTTTCGTTCCTGATTTTTCAACAGGAAATGGGTTCCAAAAATATCCCGATTTCATACCGTGTGTGATTTTATAGTCATACTGTCCGTTCCGTTCGAAAATTCTAGAACGATGCGTGTATAAAATAGTGGTTTTAGTGTATCGTGTCGAATGGTTTTTTATTTCCCGATAATGTTACCGAAGAAGCGGGTTTTTGGAATATCCTTTTTATTTATCCAACTATACTCGATAGCCCAACGTTACGTACACCAGTACGTCACTACACGGCAAGAGAAAATGAGTAAACACAAAGCCTGTTGGGTTGCTAGGAGGATTTTCGATACGAAAATTGGGATAAAAAGACGCTATATAGGATACATGGGTTTTACAAAATAACCATATTTCTAAATTGAAGTTCTTCATTTCACTCAAAATTCAGACTCCGCAATGGGAATTACTTTGTTTGTTAGTGACGTAATAGGGTCAACTAACGTTGCTGTCTAGTACACTAAACTTATCTCGATATCCTAACTATTTTACTCTTTATTTTTTATTGCTTTTTCAATATTATCATCTTGTTTATCATATTTTACCATTTCATATTATTAGTAGATTGAAACTTATTAGTGATTTATTTTAACAATCAAATTTAAGGTAATCATAAATGAAATTAACTAGTAAATTAGTTTTTCTGGTTCCGAATATCCTACATTTAAAAAGGATGTTGAGGAGGTAAAGGATTTTGTGATTGGAATCTGTAAATTCCTCAGGTTTAGTGTAATCTTTAGCTTTAATAATTTATTTGGTGAAGGCTCAATACCTATTTTTTCTCACTGAAGAATTTATTTGCAAATAAATGAATGCTTTGAATAAGCAGAGAAATCTCAAATTAAAAGACGAATTAGCTAATGATTTAAAACTAATTAAATTACAAGCAGAACGGAGAAAAATTAATGAACAACATCTTAAAGGAAAAAGGTGGAACAAAAATCTATTTAGGAATTTCTTAAACATGTTACTGAAAATTAGAAGAAAAAGAGATGTACGAAAAGAAAATACAAAATCTATTACAGATGGCCATTAACAATATTATACCAGAAAGAATGATAGATGATTCACAGGATGCAGGTAAAATGATTGATCAAGCTGAAGGTTATGTAAGATTATATTTTAATAAGGAATTGGATTTTGATTTCATTAAAAATCTACTATATAAACTACCTTCTGATTTAATTAATATAAATCAGATAAACAATTGGATAAAATCATAGAGTAAGCAAACTCAAAACGAGATGAGTTGAATGCTACAAAAAATAAAATCATGGCAGTGATTATAAAATGAATCAAATGAAAGCATATAAAAAAGTTAAATCTTATAACGAAACATTTTGCGGAAAACAAATTAATTCTTACAACGAAATCTTTATTCTCGTATTTACTGCGTTATTATTTCATTTATTTAAGTATAAAGAAAGAGTTATAAAATTATATATCTAAAAGAAAATAGTTACCTGATATTAAGTATTTAATTAATACCTTGAAATGGAAGTGTTTGTAAGTAATTAATTTAAAAATTACATAGTTTTATGTTTATAAAGGAATAAGTTAGATCTTTTAATATTTGAGATAGAATAACACATGATTTTGATATTTTATTTATGCTTTATGCAGAATTAAATTTTTTCATCAAATAAATGAAAATTAAACTAAAATTTCTGATAAAAAGTTATGATTACTATGACACAAGATCGTATGTTGAGAAAAATTCAATAAATTTGATCCTTGATTTAAAATTTTAAAATAGTTATGCATCAATATTTTTTAATCTCCTTAAATAAATATGATTATAATCAATTTAAAATCAAGATAAAAATTGATAAAAGTTCTTTAAGTTGATATTCATATTCCAGTAAAGTAAGAGAAAAAGTATTTAAATAAACAGTAAATACAGTTTGTATAACATTTAAACCAATTTATTATGTCCTATGAGAAGCATAAAAAAGTTAACATATTTTCTCTAAAAAAACTTGAAATCGATTATTATATTTCTTTAACGATGAAAGAAGCTAAATAAGGTGGTGCTATAATTTCTTCCAAAAAACGATAAAATATTCCAAATTGTAATTTTTAGGGACGAAACTTTTACTTCTTGAGTGTGTCAAACGAGGTTTTAAAAGTTTCGTAAATAAAGAGACTATCAAATAAATGAAAAAAAAAATAAGTGAACAATCTGGTAAAAAAGTTACGGCTACTAAATAAATGGCATGTATAGAAAAAAGAACTAGAACTATCTAAAAGGAAATATCTACGTAAATGAATCAATATTATGTTTATTTAGAACTTTAACACTTAAGTAAACTAAGGTTTAAGGATAGAATTCAAACAAATTATCACGTGTTCAATTGTTTCATAGATATAGAAAACATATTTATCCTTTTTTTATGAACACATGTTGTAAGTAATCTTTCAATTCTAAATACATTTGGTATCCTTTAAATGTATAAAGCTACTCAGTAGGAGGAACCAAACTCTTGCTATTGTTGGGTCAAAGGGTTCAAGTCTCAGTTAACTTTTACATTAGAAGTTTGTTACAGGTATGTAAAACTGTTCACATTTTATGTAGATGATATTATATACAAAATGCGATTTTTAAAACTAAGAACCAAGTAAACTTTTAAACTATTTTGAAACTGTAAGTATTTATTTATTTAAATACTTTGAATATTTAAAAATAATTCAATCATCGGAAATTAAGATTAATCCATGTTACTTGTGTTAACTACTCGTACATCATCAAATATTCTATAGGTTCCCATATTATACTTGTTACACATCAGAGAATGATGTGTAACAAGTAACACAAAAGAGACATTTACTTGCTTTATTATTGTTTAGTAGAATTTTCAGGAAAATTTGCATGTACACTATAAAAAATTGTCTTTTTACACTAAATATTCCGTTGTATTTTGACCAAAATTAAAACAGAATTTTCATGAGATATTTCCGGTGTCTTTTTGATATTCAGCAAATTTTCCTTAATTACATGCTAATGTAGTTTATTAATTGTGATTTTTCCTTACATTTAACACCAGAAAATAAATATGAAGCTCATAGCTTTTTTCGTACTGCTTGGAGTAGTAAGCTGTGAAAGCGTCATAAACAGCAATGATTTGAATGAATACTGGAAAGAATTCAAAGTAAGTTCGTTTGAGACTGCTACGTGCTACTTTCCATAAAAAGTTTTTATGATAAATTAACCTTTAATGTAGTTTAAAAGTTAAAGAATTACTTCATTTCCACTATAATGATAATTTAAAGCATGTGTTTTAGTTTTAAATGTAAAAATAATATTACCCCCGTTTTAAGTAGATTTTCATTAGCTAAATGCATAATATAGATATTAATAATTATACAGCCATGAAAAATGTAGAGTAAACAAAATGTGATAATGTCATAAAATAATGAATTTTTTCAGGGGGTTTACAAGAAATCCTACAGTTCAAGCGAAGAATATGTTCGACGGGGGATCTGGGAGAATAATGTTGTTCGAATTATCCAACACAATCTCGAAGCTGACATGGGGAAACACACGTATCGTCAAGGCCTCAACGAGTACACAGATATGGTAAGAATTTTCAGGAAACCACATTGAATCATGTTATTTCATGCATGTCCCCTTGGCCCAGATTTCTAGACCAGGTCCATAAGACCACGTCGCTATATTATTACATTTGAATTGCCAGTTTGAAGAAGGAATGAGTCCAAAAAAGGGCGAATTGACTTTTGGGCCAAGCTTCGCTCTACACATGAGTGTAAAGAGGAAAAAATAACTACCCCCTATCGGCAGAAAGGCCCCTTGAACTGGCGAAATCAATGTCCATTCATTGTAAATTCGAAATTTAGGATAATTTTTCTCACTTTTTTTATTATTTGTACTTACCAAACTTAGCCAAAATAAAATTTTATTTTAATTTAAAAGTTCTTTTTTTACCCAATTAATGTTTGACTCCATTGAAATTCATTTACTCCATTAATAGTGTCTTAATGACTCAGTTTAATAATAATTCTTAATTTTATTCGTCTCAGTCTTTCTATTTTTCACTTTAGTGCTGGGAACTAAGCAGAAATGTAATTTAGTTGTCGATTAAAGTGGTTTTTAAGATTTTTTTTTCATCTGAAATTTCTAAACGTTAAAAAAGGGAATAAGTCCATCAACTTTTTTTTAACTGTAAAATATTTTTGAATACACTTACTACCTATATTTATTTCGATGATTATTTTACTATAAATAGGATCCTGAATTTTCAGTATAAATTTTTATACAATGAAAATTCCATTACTTATACAGTTTTTCCCCCCGATTCTCTCAAAACTTTGTTTTTGGACTTATTCCCTTTTTCAAACTGACGATTCATTTGTAATGGCCTCCCCTCACTCCACAGCTGTCCAACAGAGGTGCCAATGCAATTGGTGCTATGAGCGGCCGAAGAAGAGCTAGAACAGGAACAAAACAAGTAAGTCTTTTCATTACCGACGACCCTTAAGCTTTTTATATGGCCACTACGCAGTCTGGTGCTAGAACAGAGAGTCCATGGCCATAGGCGATAATGGAATTCGGTATTGGCCCTGTTGGCGCTGGAAATCAATATACTATTCCTTCTTTATTCTTTATATTTATTTCGGTTATATTCTTTTTAAATGGGCAGCATAGGGAATTTATCCTATCCTGTCATTCAAAGTAATAAAAATTAGTTTTATTATGTTATAAACCTATTTCACAACATTAAGTTAATCTATGTTAACAAAGAAGTGCTTAAAATTAAGGATTTCCTTCGGAAATTTTACAAAGTAAACATGCTTACAAACCAGAGAGAACGATGCATTAAGAGCCCGGTATCTTAAAGAATTCATGCGTAAACTAAGTTGTATCTTTACTAGGATTACAGCGAGGTGTTATCCAAGATGACTGGATTGAGAAGCGAAGATTCAAGAAGAATCAATGGAAGTGCATGGATTCCACCTTCTAACGTCAACATACCCAGCGAAGTGGATTGGAGGGATAAAGGACTTGTAACCCCAGTCAAGAATCAGGTAAGAAGATTTATTCCACAAAATATTTCATTGGATCATAAACGTTGTGATAATGAAATGTAAATTTCTAATTTTTGCAACCTTCTCCGGCTTTTGACAGGGTGCATGTGGTTCTAGTTGGGCTTTTTCGACAACTGGATCTTTAGAGGGGCAACACAAGAGGAAAACTGGAACGCTTGTTTCACTGAGTGAACAAAACCTCGTTGACTGTGTCAGAGGTATGAATTTTAAAATGATAGATTCATTTTTTTTTTCAGATACCTTTAAGTGTGTGTGGGACCAAAGACCTTGGTCTACATTATTTTTAGCTTAAATTTTAGTGGTATGATAACACCACACATGTTGGATAGTCAGCAAAGATATATGATGTGGCTGAATTAGTTGGGAGGGCTTTGGAATTAAAAGCCTTTACACCATAAAATATCATCTGGGGACTAAGATTTTTAAAATAGGACCAAGGTACACCACTGTGTACCTTTGACCTATTTAATTTTTTAAAAAGTTTGTTAATTATGTGCTGAAATACTTTAATAAAAATTCCGAAAAAATGTATTCTATGTATTGAAGGATTAAATATCGAGAGAAAATGGTTTCATTAGTTTATTTTCAGTAAATAAAATATTAAAGAGTTTAGGTATGAAGTACACGACCTTCCCCTATACTAAATTTATAAAATTATCTTATTTCAGGGAACAGGGGCTGCAATGGAGGATGGATGGACATGGCTCTTCAATATATAGTCACCAATAAGGGTATTGATACGGAGACGTGGTATCCTTATACTGCAAAAGTAAGAACTTTTAGAAGATTTTTCTGTTTAGTGTTAGATGGAATACTTAATTGAAATTCCATGGCATTTATTCCTTTCGATAATAGGTTTTAAATTTTTTACATTAATGAAAAAAAGTTATCAAATTGTATTTACATATTCATTGAAATGAAATTTTTATTTTTATTGATTGCTTCCTGTTCAAAGTTTTAAAGGACTAAAATAAATATTATTCCTAGTTATGAATGTATCAATGTAGAACACTTCAGAAAAAAAATATGTAATTCATTAAATGTAATTTATAAGAAGAAATAATACAATAATATTATTTATTGATTTATTTCAAAAGCAATATTTTGCGTTAAAAATGATATGACAGTAATTTTGTTATTATGTGGTAATTAAATAGTATCGATAGATACGGTAACTACAAAGTTCATCGTTATTACCAGTTTTTTTTTCAAAAATTCCTTGAAAATTAAGAGGTTTTTATTTCTTTAAGAAAAGCGAATAAAGTAAAAAAAATACTTCGTCTCCACCTTATATTTGAAAAATAATTCATTCAACCGTAAAAGCCCATTTTATTTGTCACCCATGAAATCTTTTTTACCTGCAAAAAGCTGAAGGGAAATACTAAGTACTCTATGGTGTTAGTGAAAAAGTTGAATTAAATATTTGTGACATAGAGAGAAAACAGAATTATTGGATTCAAATAATCATTTCTTTCTAGAGTGAAAGATGTAAATTTGTCAAGAAGGGAGTTGGAGCCACCTGCTCGGGAGTAGTAGATATTCCATCTGGAGATGAAGAATCCTTGAAGCAAGCCGTGGCTACTGTGGGGCCCATTTCAGTAGCTATTGACTCGACGGGGTCCGGTTTTAGTTCTTACAAGTGAGTCAAAATAGAAATTTTATCAGGATTTCACTAAATTCTAAGTTACCAGTGTGATGGGATAATTACAGTTTGAAAACATTTTTGGACAATCTTTAGATCAAGGCTCATTCAGACTTTTCACTTTTTGTGTTCATTTTGGAGGAATCATCCAAAGTGAAGAGTGTGAATTGGCATTTCACTCTTAACTCCGCCAATTTTCTATACAAATAAGTTATTTACATGAGTGAATCACTTACACTCAGGATGAACATTGAAAGTGAAACAGTGTGAATGAGCCTTTTAGATGAACTTGAATAGTTCAAACTGGTTAAACGAGTAATTATTACTTAACATGTTTATTTAGGTTTAGGGTAAGGTGGGTAACCAGTGTTTGTGTGTGCTTGACTCCTCATTAAAGTAAATACTATTCAACTCAATTAAAGGAGAAATTATCATTGCAAATTTTTATTTATGTATTGGAACGAAGTATATAAACTAAGTTAATTTCTAGGAGTGGTGTCTACAATAATCCAACATGTAGAACAGATGTCCACAGTCATGCTGTTTTAGTTGTTGGATACGGAACTTTAGATGGGGTTGACTACTGGCTCGTTAAAAACAGGTACAAAGTTAATTGAATTTTATAGGTAACAAATAGAGAAACCTAAAGTAACATTTGGTATAAACATTTTTCAGTCCAGAAAGCATAACTAAACTAGAATATTAATCAAATTTTTGAATTGCTTTCGTTTATGAAAAATGGTATAATTATATATAAAATAATTCATGTGTAACAAACTCAATGTTAGTATTGCTGTATATAAATAGTTTACTAATATTTAAAGTTTCTGAATCTACAGAATTTATAATATGTATCTATCAAACGAAAATTTAATAATATTAATTTCTTAAGCCGGGGAGACACTTGGGGAATGAATGGATACATCATGATGTCCAGAAATAAGAATAATCAGTGTGGAATTGCCTCCAAAGCCAGCTATCCTCTTGTATAGAACTTATATTCGTTATGTGTATTTATTTTTGAAAGAACGGTGGTTTTCCATGAAATGGGACTTTTGCAAGTGAATAAATACTTTTTTTTGAAAATTTTCGGTACTAATTTTTTTCTTATGAGCGTGGAAAAAACTCTTTTGTGTGTGAAGTAATTCTTTCAATGTTAAAATAATAATTGGTAATGGAGACTTTGATTTCTACCATTTATTAGTAAATACGAGTAGACTACATGTCTGTTAGGAATTAATCAAATTAATTTCATTCTTCATGTTATTTTATTTACTAGTAAGTTATATGGTAAGTTACTAATAAAAATTCAACTACCTCTTTTAATTTTTAATGATCTGTATATAAAGGTATGCAAAATTTAATATGGAATTAATTGATTGAAAAACAAATTAAACTATCGAATAACGGAACGCATTTAAATGTATTCATTATGGAGAACCGACCAGTAGCTGACTACGTACCAGTAATTGATCATTTGAGCATAATTATGCAAAAAACAAGAATTGTTGTGTGTTTTTATTTTGAATCTGTTACGTTTTAAACAAACTTAAAATTTTATTAAAAGCTCAGGTACAATCTACAGTTACACTCTTATAAGATGCAATTACGGGCAGAAAACAAAGTTATCAACAAAGCTTCAATTAAACTTAAACATTAAATAGTACTATGTTTAAAGGAATAAGTTAGATTCTTGTATATTTGAGAGAGAATAACACATTATTTTATTATTTTTAAAGCTTTATGCGGAAATAATTTTTTTCTCCATCAAATGAATGAAAATAAAACTAAAACTGATACAAAAGTAATGATTACTGAGACACTAGATCGTATGTTGAGAAAAAATTCAAATGGGATCGTTGATTTAAAATTTTAAAATATTTATGCATAATATTTTTTAATCCCCTTAATTAAAAATTATTATAATCAATTGAAACCAAGGTAAAACTTTGATAAAAGTTTATTCCTGCTTTAAGTTAATATTCATATTTTCAGTTTGGAGAAAAGTTATTTAATTAAACAAAAAGTACAGTAAAATTTAAACCAACTTATTACTTCGTATGAGAAGCATAAAAAGTTACAATTTTAGCCCTTTAAAGTTTTGAAATAGTAGATAATTATTTTGGTTTAACAATTGAAGTAGATAAATCAATCGGTTCCAGATTTTTTTACACAAAAAAAACCCAATAGAATTTACAAAACTTAATAAAAAATATTCCAAGTTATACTTTTTACGGACGAAACTTTTACTTCTTGAGTATGTCAAACAAGGTTCTAAAGTTTCGTAGAAATAAAGAGACCATCAAATAAATGAAAACAATAAGTGAATCGTCTGATAAAAAAGCTACGACTGCTAGATAAATGGTATGTTGAGAAGAAAAGGAACTAGAACTATCTACAAAAATTAATCAGTATATTTATTCAGGACTTTTACACTTTAGTAAAGCAAAGGTTTTAATGGGAATTGATACCACAAATCAATATTTTAAATACAGGATATGCGTTTAAAATTCATTAGTTGTATTGATTGACATCAAGATTCAGAATTCAAACAAATTATTAGTGTTCGGCACTAGTTAACTAGAACTAGTTGCAACTAGTAGTTAACTACTGATCAACTAGTAGTTAACTAGTAGTTTAACTACTTTTGGTTTAAACTAGTTTAACTACTAGTTGAACTACTTTTTTTAATAACTACTAGTTGAAACTACTTTCAAATTTTCAACTACTTTAAAAAAAAATTTTGTTTAAAATTTCAAAAATATTTAACATTTTTATCAAAATATACGAAAAATTACACTGCTATTTATAACTACAATGTCATGGTAGAGTACTCAAATACCATAATCAGAAATAAAGGCTCGTTTTGAGCGAAGCATAAAGTTTTTTGTGATATAGATAAGAAAGATGTATTAGAATTTGGGCAAAAAATAGGTTATGAAATTAAATAGGCTAGTTAACTAGTAGTTAACTACTTTGGGAAATAGTTAACTACTAGTTGCAACTAGTCCCAGGAAAAAATAGTTAACTACTAGTTGCAACTAGATTTTCCCAGACTAGTTAGTAGTTGGTAGTTAACTACTTTTTGACCACTAGTTGCCGAACACTACAAATTATCACGTGTGCAATTGTTTCATAGATAGAGAAAACACATTTATCCTTTTTATCTACACATAGTGTAAGTAATCTCTCAGTTCTAAATATAAAAAGCTGCTCTGAAGGAGGAACAAAACTCTTTCTATTGTTGTGTCAAAGAGTTCAAGTCTATTATTTTTTATGTTAGACGTTTGTTAAAGGTATGTAAATCTGTTCACATTTTATGTAGATTATATTATATACAAAACACGATTTTAAAAAATTAAGAACTATGTAAACTTTTAAATTATTTTATAACTATAAGTAATAATTTATTTAAGTACTTTGAATATTTAAAAATTTAATATTTAGAAAAATGTTATAATGACCAATGACCATAATAAAATCCATAACCATAAATCCACTCGTACTTCATCAAGCCATTCTTGGTTCCCATATCTATCTCTGTTCTCTGATGTGTAAAAAACAATACACTTGCTTTGTTATTGTTATTAATTTCTTATTAACACTGTTAAAAATATTTCTTCAAATAACGGAAATTTACCGACAGCACTGTTGCCGATGAATTTCTGTACTTTGAGAAAATATCAATCCTTTCTGTCGAAGGAGAGAAACCTTTCTATTTTTTAAAGAAACGTCAGAAATTCTTTTAACTTAGTTATACGAGGAAGCTTTACAGCAAAAAATATTAATATAACTAATTTTACAGACCCGAATGATATCTTGGTGACACTGGGATTATATTATACTCTTAACAAAGGGAATATTATGTTCGTTTTAACTAGACGATCACAAAACATTTGACTGGTATATATAGTTGTTTTTAAAATTTATTCTTATTTTGGTGATTTTATTAAATTTAAATTATTTTATGGAAGAATTCACGGAAAAAAACCGTTTTCTATATCAGATTTTGTCTTTAACCTTTGTCAAAACCTCGCCAAAAATTTAACCTTTGTCAATAAGCGGGAAAAAATCATTTAATAGATTGTCTGTGAGCTCTCGTTGGCTGGTCAATTCTAAATGTATATGTACTGCGCTGCAAAATCGAAAATACTTAACATTTTACGAAAATATTGACTCTAAAACGCAGTATATGCATGGATTTAATAAACTATAATCATATTTCTAAAGACATGAACGACAAGAAACGTTGGAGTAGTACAGGGATTGGGAAAATTTTCGTCAAAATACAACGGAAAATTTAGTGTAAAAAGATAATATTTTTACAGTGTATATGCACTTATTTTTAATTACATGTTTATGTAGTTTTTTTTTAAAATTTTGACTTTTTATAACATTTATCACCAGGAAATAAATATGAACCTCATAGCTTTTTTCGTACTGCTTGGAGCAGCAAGTTGCAAAAGTGTCTTAATCACCAATGATTTGAATGAATACTGGAGACAATTCAAAGTAAGTTTTCATTTGGAATTGATACATTGCATGAAAGGTTTTTTATATTAAAGTATAAGTTTTAATGTATTTTAAAAGGTAAAGCATTACTTAATCTCCACTATAATTATAATTTTAAGTATGTGATTCAGTTTTTACCCTAAAAATAATATTATCACCGTTTTAAATAGATCTTTATTAGCTAAATGCATCATACTACATGCTCTGACAATCCTAATTGTACTTAAGCAATGAAAAATGTAGATAAAAATAAATTTGATAATACAAAATAAGGCTGTTAAATTTTTTTAGAGGGTTTACAAGAAATCCTACAGCTCAAGCGAAGAACATATTCGACGGGAGATCTGGGAGAAAAACGTTGCTCGGATTATCCAACACAATCTCGAAGCTGACATGGGGCAGCACACGTATCGCCAAGGCCTCAACGAGTATTCAGATATGGTAAGAATTTTTAAGTATACATCACATTGAATCATAGAACCACTCATTTTGTTGCAATATTTCGGTAAAATTTAAGTTTTACTCAGATTCCATTCATTCTTTAACAACCTTAAGCTTTTAAGATTTAAACAAAGCTTGGCATAAAGCTCTACGTCAACGATGTCAAAATGATTTATCTCCAAGTAATTCAACAAAACACAGAACGTGATCTCCTCAGCTTAATCTCTGGAAATTTAAATGAGGTGGAGGAAGCTACCAAAGTCATTGGCTTCACCAACACCATTGATGTCGCCCGCGGAGAGCGACGGAACTTTTGTTAAAACTTAAACTGGACCCCACGGCCCATCTACCAGAAAACTTATTGTGATTATTAGTTTTGACATCACCATGTGTAGCGTTGGCAACGAAGTTGAATTTAGTAGTAAGACCGTGAATTGAAAGCAAGGCATCTTAAAACATTCGTACGTAAAATTAGGTTATATCTTTACTAGGATTACAGCGAGGTGTTATACAAGATGACCGGATTGAGAAGCGAAGTTTCAAAAACCAATGGCAGTCTTTGGATTCCCCCTTCTAACGTCAACATACCCAACGAAGTGGATTGGAGGGATGAAGGGCTTGTAACCCCCGTCAAGAATCAGGTAAGAAGTTTTATGCAACAAATAATTCTTTGGATCTCAAACTTAAGATTATGATACTTAAATTTTTTATTTTTGCAACTCTCTCCGACTTTTGACAGGGTGCATGTGGCTCCTGTTGGGCTTTTTCGACAACTGGATCTTTAGAAGGGCAACACATGAGGAAAACTGGAACGCTTGTTTCACTGAGTGAACAAAACCTTGTAGACTGTGCCACAGGTATTAATTTTTAAATTATAGGATCATTTTTCTTTTACATACCTTTAAGGTTGTTTTTGTTTCCATGGGCGAAATGTTCTTTAAACTACTTTTTAGATGTCCTCAAAGGCACTGATGACAACGGCTTCTAGCTCTGGCGCCTCAGGGCCATATAAGGTTTCCTGTAAAGAGTTACCTTTAAAGTGTGTATGTTAAGGGTAAGGGCAATGTGATGAATCCGGGCATTATTAATAATGCCTGCGTATTTCGGGCAAAGTGATAAATACTCATTGATAATAACATTGCCCCTCTCACTTTGGGTATTATTACATAGTAATGCTCGGTTTATCACATTTCCCGTAACATATCTATACTAAATTTTTAAAAATAACTTATTTCAGGTAACCAGGGCTGCAATGGAGGATGGATGGACATAGCTTTCCAATATGTAGTCACAAATAAGGGCATTGATACGGAGGAATCGTATACTTACATTGCAAAAGTAAGACCTTTAAGACATTTCAATCTTAAAAAATATAAAGGACGAATTCAAATCTTTGTGAGGAGGTTTTGTGCGCATCCAAATGTATTAATCTTTATTACGATTAATTTCAATTTAAACTTTTAATAAAACCGACTAGTTGGTTTGAAAATTGAACATTTAAACTTGGGTTTAGATAAAAGATAAATTCACAAAAAACACTGTAATTAAATTGTCAGGAAAAAAAATTCTGCACATGCATGCATAAACTAGGCTTACTTAAACACCACCTAAATAGAATTTCTACGAAATAAAACTTTTCCTAAACGTCATATTCTCTGCATAATTTCATTTCACGCAAATATTATCGCGTGTATACATTTTTTTTAAATGTCAGTTTGCTTCCTACTTTAAGTTTCCCATAAACTACAGATCTGCTGGATAAAGGAGGAAATCACCTTTCTTTTCGTATATTAGTGCATCCAAACTTTCCCCGGCTCTCCATCTCGTATGCTTTCATAATAAATACTATGATTACTCGCATGCTATTCACATCCTCATCACAGCACCACTAACTATTGATGCTCAAATATTTTTACATACCTTAATATTAATATTTTAACACCGAAAAAGATGCTGAACTAAAACATAGATGAAACATTACCCCTGGCGTTGAAACGCACTGTCATTCCCTTTAAAGTACTTCGCCTATCCTCGTCTATACCATAAAATGATAGAGAGTGCCATAACATGTTCGGCGTCCTCGCATTAGTTTGGGAAAGAAGAAGTTTGTTGATAAGTTACACAAATTATCGAATGCATCACATTTCGGTCCACTTCACAACTCATTAGCTGCTCGAGACACGGTGTCCTTTCCTCCCCCTTGATTCGCTCTCCAGTGATTAAAACTTGGAGAAACTATTCTCCGCTGTCGTTCGGTTTCTTGAGATTTATTTAGTGCTCTAGAGTCGTTAGATGGCTTTTTTTTTTTAGAGAGGTCTAAGATTTTTCTGTTTATTGTTGGATGGAATCCTTCTTTCCCTTATTGGTTAGTAAATTTATTGGAATTCCATGGTATTCTTTTTTGATAGTAAATATATTTTTTTAAACTTTATTGCATTGTTTAAAAAGTTATCCAATTGGTATTTATTAATAATTGATCACTCACCTTGTTCACAAACTTTTAAAGGAATAAAATTTCAACACTTAATTTTTAATATATTCCTATATTAAAAATTCATTCTTTTGATGAGTGTATAAATTTTAGACACTACAGAAAATAAAATTATCCAATTCGTTAAATGTAATTTGCAAGAACAAATAATAAGAAAATATTTACAGAATTTTTCAAAGGTGGCAATATTTTGTATTTATAATTGTCTGTACAGTATTTATTTTATTGTGGTTAAATAGTTTCGATATGTGACTACAAGGTTTATGGTTTTTACCTCACTTAAAAAACTCTTTGCGTGTTGCACATTAATAGGTTTTTCTTTCTGTAAAAAGTGAATAAAGTAAGAAAAAGAATACCGCGCCACCTTATATTTAAAAACGAACTTATTCAAAAGTAAAAGCAAGTAAGCCCATTTTATTTGTCACCCATGAAATCTTTTTCACATACTGAAAACTGAAGAGAAATACTAAGTGGTTAATTCATTTTCAAACTCTGTCGTTAGTGAAATATTTCAGATAAATATCTGTGACATTGAAAACAGAATTATAGGATTCAAATAACCATTCCTTTCTAGACCGAAAAATGTAAATTTGTCGAGCAGGGCGTTGGAGCCACCTGCTCGGGATTTGTAGATATTCCATCTGGAGATGAAGAAGCCTTGAAGCAAGCTGTGGCTACTGTGGGACCCATTTCAGTAGCTATTGACTCGACGGGGCCCGGTTTTGGATCTTACAAGTGAGTCTAAATAGGAATCTATCAGAATTTTACTAAGCAATAGGGCAATGAGATAACTCTAGTTAAAACACTTTTGGAGAGTCTACATTAGATGAACTTTCATTGTTCAACATGGTTATACTAGACAGCAAGGTTTGTTGACCTTATGACTTCACTCACAAACAAAGTAGTTCCGTGCCGGAATTTTGAGTGAAATGAAGAACGTCAATTTAAAAATATAAATATTTTGTTAAACCCATGTATACAGTACCTTTTTTATCACGATTTGCGTACCGAAACTCCTCCTAGTAACCCAACAGGCTTTGTGTTTACCCATTTTCTCCTTCCGCGTAGTGACGTACTGGGTTCAGGAAACGTTGCTGTCGAGCATGGACGAGTTATTATATTATTATTTAAAAGGTTTATTTAGGGTAAGGTGGGTAACCAGTGTTTGTTTATGTATACCCCTTAGTAAAGTAAGTATTGTTCAACTCAATTTAAAGGATAAATTATAATTTTTATTTTCGCATTATTGGAATGAAGTAAATTAAATTAATTCCTAGGAGTGGTGTTTACGATGAGCCAACATGCAGAACTGATGTCCACAGTCATGCTGTTTTAGTTATTGGATACGGAACTTTAGATGGGGTTGACTACTGGCTCGTTAAAAACAGGTACATAGTTAATTTAACTTTTTATAAGTAACAAGTGGAGCAACCTGAAGTAACATTTAATATCAGCATTTTTTCATTCATGAAATCATAACTATGGAATATTAATCAAATTTTTAAGTATATATTGCTTTTTTTATGAAAGAAAAATGGTACATAAAATAACTAATGTGTAACAAACTCAATGTTAATATTTCTATATATCAATCTAAATTAACTATTGTGATAAAATAGTTTAATATTTAAATTAACTATTATTTCTCTGAATCTACCGAATTTATAATCTGTATCAATTAAACGAATAATCTAATAGTGTTAGCAAATAATTATATGACCGAATTCTTTTTTATTATTTCTTTAAGCTGGGGAAGTTCTTGGGGAATGGAAGGATACATCATGATGTCCAGAAATAAGAATGATCAGTGTGGAATTGCCACCAAAGCCAGCTATCCTCTTGTATAGAACTGATATTCGTTATGTGTATTTATTTTTGAAAGAACGGTGATTTTCCATAAATGGAACTTTTGCAAGTGAATACATACTTTTTTTTTAAATGTCCGGTATTATTTTATGCGAGAAAACTCCTTTGTGTGTGAAGTAAAGATTTCATTTTCTTTCAATGTTAAAATTATTTATTGGTAATAATGAGACTTGGATTTCTACCATTTATTAGTAAATACTGCATGTTTGTTAGGACACGGCTTACTAGATACTTATATAGGCTAGCCGAGTTTTAAACAATGAAAACCATTTGACAACTTTTCCCGCTTGGAGCGCTACAAGACCTACCTATATCACCCACCGCCTTCAACACTGTGAATATGCTTTGCCAGTTTGTCCAATAATGCCATCTGGATTTGCAATGATTTCCGTACTCGGCTAGCCTGTATAAGTATCTAGTAAGCCGTGGTTAGGAATTCATCAAAGGAATTTTCATCCTTCATATTATTTTATTAATGTAGTAAGTGATTTAAACCAATCATTCGGCCAAAACTATAAAAAAAATCAATTAACTCTTATTATTTTTAATGATAAGTTTATAAAGGTATGATTATAAAATTCAATATGAGAATAAATGATACCCTAGAAAAAATTAGGTAAACTATCAAATAACAGAACGCATTTAATGATTTCGGACTTCGAAAAACATATTGTGAAATATCTTCATTTATGGCCATTTGTTTGTTAGAGCACAAAACATTGCTAAATGGATTCCCTGTGCATAATGATATAAAATCCATACGATAATGTAATAAGATATAGCATTCATAATGATGGAATGAAATTGAAAACCACAAGTAATGGGATGTTTCTTGAATAATGGGATGTTTTATTAGTATGTGTATACTAACTATTTCGTTTATGGTACTATGTGTCTACTAGAGCCCAAAAGAAGAGAAGAATTGTATAAAAGGAGGACAAATAACTTTTTTTAACCTTTTTTATACATGAACTTGATCCGTGAAATAAAATAGAGTGATTTTGTACATTAAAAAATAATGTTTTACAAAAATTCCATAAGAATAGTCAAGTAAGGTCAAATAAACACAGGGTTTAAGAGGAATACACATTAAATTAAAAAGATAGCCCTACTATACTAAAATTTAAGGATTTGTTAAAATGATTGTTTTAATTAAATGGGGATAAAAAAATAATAAAGCTAAAGTAAATTCTTTGGACCATCTATTAAACTTATGGAATTATCCTATAAGTAATATTATATTTTTGATAAAAATATAAACTCAATTTTAACTAAAAAGAAACCACGTTATTTACAATAAATGCCTATACATTTCAAATTAAAATAAAATATCTAAACTGCTTTTGATTCAAAAATTGTCAAAGTTAGTAAAATAATTAGTATGAATAATTGAATATTCTATTATTAAAGGAGTAGATGAAATGTGTCACAAAATGGTGGTGAGGTAATTTGTTACTGAGACTTACTTGCTTCGCCTGCTTTTGATTAAAAAGGTAATTATTTATACAATCAATAAATTTGGTGCATCAAAAGTAAGGAAATTGCTGGGCAGCTATCTGAGTAAGAAAGGAGCTCATAAAGGAATATATTGTTCCTTAATCTTGTAAAAAGGAAATTGCTGGGCAGGTATCTAAGTAAAAATAGGAGCACATAAAGGAATATATTGTTCCTTAATCTTCTGTGTGATCTTAATCTTAATTGTTGTACTTTGTAGAAGTAGGACTTTATTTTCGGCGGAACGTCCAGGAACGGCAATCCGGTACCTCTTTTTAGGAATATATACCCCCATTCAATCTACAAATGGCTACAATTTTGGCTCCTGTATTTCTAAAAATTGATCACTGTCTATTAAGTATCTTTAAGATTATATTTACTCTTTCTCTTCACACAACAGGAAAAAACACATAGGAATATGCAGTAAATGATAAAAAATATTATAAAAACGAGTTTAATATAGTACGAGTATATAGACGCTTTCATTCCCTAGGGTATTTGCTACCCATCTCTTAAATAAAACTTAAATCATGTGAAATTGCGTTTAAGTAATTCCTTTCTTTGGGAGACATTGCATTTGATTGCATACTTCCTACTTCTTCTTAAGGACATTATGCTTAGTTAGCTAAATTCTTATTAATAACCAAACAAAATACATTTTTACCGAACCATATTTGAAATAATATTTTAGTATATTAGAAGGAATATATTATATCGAGTTTACTAGTTATTTGTCCTTAAAATTTAAACAATTTTAATGACAAAGATTGCAGACCATTGGAAAGAAAATTGGAAAGAAGGGAATTTTCAAGGAAACAAAAATTAGAATTTTTATATATAACTCAAAATAAACACTTTTTAAAAATTAGAAATGAAAGATGTTTAGATTTATCAAAGAAGAAAATAAATTTTTTTCTGTGCTGCCATCTGCCATGACCTCATGAAAAAGTCATCTCCTTTTCTTTAAATATTATAATTGTAAAATTACACTGATGTACACTCTCAATAAAGTAGTTAATTATTTTATTTGTAGTTCACTTTAAATTTTTTAATAATAAAAATGTTACTGTAGAAAATCTTCTTGGTAAAAAGTTTTTAAAATCAGGAATATACAATATATAAGTTCAGCTTTTTTATTCAATGATGAATATTTTATTATGGACGGGACAAGCAATATGAGCTGAATCTCAAAAAAAGAGTTAAAAGTAATATACATCAAGGTTGGTATATTAAATGGAATCTTGAAGGGGCGAGGAGAAGAAAACTTTTTGTTTCTTCCTATTTATAGATTTGATGTAGAAATTTTACTTTATAGTTAATCTGTTTATAATTATTATTCCATCGTCTTTCGGAAGAAAAAAGAATTTCGAAACATACAAAAAGCTTTAATCTTCTTCAGAGAGAAAAATATAGTAAATATTAGGTTCAAATTATATCAGCTAATCGAATTAAGTGTTTAGTGACTTAAAATGTTAAGTGATTAACTTTATTTCATTATCCTATTGTATTTCACACCATTTCAATTTAAAATTTCATTAAATTACTTTCTGATACTTCAAATGTTTTTTCCATTATTCGTTCTTATAAAATAAAATAGTTTCTTAGAACAGGGTGTCGTTTATTTAATTAATTTTTTATTACAACACAAATATTGTTTATTATGTTTTGGTTATTTCTCCTTTCTATTAAACAAATGGTCGTATTTATTTCGGAATAAAACTAGTAAATAGAGCTCAACTTCTTTTTACCCGCAGAGAATAAAGTTCTTTGCAAAACGAATCATCTAGAGAAAAACATTTTATAAATAAGGATAACTTATACCATCGGAAAAAATATTAACCCATCTTATTTCAAGGGGAATAATGCAATACGTCTATCTCAGGAGTTTCGCTGGGATTTTTTTTTTACCCTCCTTGAGGTAATGGCCTTCGATAATTGGACACGGATCTCTTATGTCGGAGTTGATCTATGAACATTGGGGTAAGTGCATTGAACAGGGCTCTTTTAACTCATGTGGAGGGGAATCGACTTGCTTTTATATGAACGCCCCTGTATCATAAACGAAACTGAAGTAAAGGCTGGAATAAAAAAAATGTAAGATGTAACCTGAATAAATATGTACCGAGTCTAGTGTTCTTTGTGTAAAACATATAATTGAATATTTTGTTTTTGTTCCTCCAATTTTTTGAGGAACTTTAGATTATAAACTGTGCGACAGTCGTTTGTTATTACTTTGAATTAATTCCGAAATTTGTTTTGTAGGAAAAAAAGGAATAGGGGAAATAATGCTTGAAACTTAGTAAAGGAATGAGGGGGAGAAAGGAGATAAATGGGATGATATAGGGATAAAGGCTCATTTACACTGTTTCAATGTTCATCCCAAGTGATCCTCGCCGGTGAATCACTCATTTGTATAAGAAATCGGGGGAGTGAAGAGTGAAAAGACAATTCACACTGCTTCACTTTCAATGTTCATCCCAAGTGATCCTCACCGATGATTCACTCATAGAAAAGCGTATAGAATAGCGGCGGAGTGAAGAGTGAAAAGAATTCACACTGTTTCAGTTTCAATATTCATCCCAAGTGATCCCCGTAGATGAATCACAGAGTGAAGAGTGAAAAGACAATTTAAACTTGCCATTTCGATGATTCCTCCAAAAGGAATATCACTAATAAAAAGTCTAAATGAGCCTTAAGGACGATAAAAGGGAAGAAGGTAAGAGAACCTGAAGGGAAGAAAGGTTGATGAAGGAAAGATGGAGATAAAGAGGACAAGAGTGATGAAAAGGGATGAAGTGGATCAATATAATGAGATGAATAAAGAGGATGGCACGGATGATAAGAGGGATAGAGAGAAATATGAAAAGGGATGAGGATGATTAAGAGGATGAGAGTAATGAAGAGAATAAGCGTGATGATAGGGAGGAAAGGAAGGAATAGAATGGAAATCGATATACAGGGTAAGAAAATTGAAGAGGATCTAAGGATGAGAGGGACGAAGGGATGGGATATAAAAAGAATGAATGAAAATTCAAAGGAGATATATTAAAAATAAGGCAAATATGAAAGAGAGGTGCAGGAAACAAATTTATTTGATTGAAGTGGAATTTAGTTTGCAAATTTAAAACTCCAATAACAACAAAACTACTTTGCCTGAGTTAGTAGTTTTAACATTGCTGTTCTGATAATAACTAAATTAGCAATACGGTCAAACTTTAAATAGTGTTAAAATTGCAATTTTTAACATGAAGATTGATTTACTAGTGCCATAAGAAGCAGGTTGTATTGTAAACAATGGACTCTAACCGTCTGACGTCACACGGAACCAACACGTGACCTACTGAGCTTGCAATTGGTTACCACAGATACTACACTAGTACTGTAGATACTGTAGTATCTGTGGTAACCAAAAACCAAGTGCAAGCTCAGTAGGTCACGTGTTGGTTCCGTGTGAAGTCTCGAACCAGATAGGCGGTTAGAGTCCATTTAAAGTGGCTGCAAGTTCATAAAGTTTTACTGCTGACAGTCATCATAATACATATTTTTATCTTCCCCCATTTTTCATTATTAAGAACCATTATTTTGAATTAAATTTGAAGAAAACTATCAAATGTCAGATGATTCGTTTACTTCCACTACAGGAAATGATTCCGTAACAGTAGTTAAGAGCCACCCGTAACATGAATCTCAAGTTGCGGAGGTTGAACAATAAAATAAGGAAGCATCGAAGATGATTGTCAAAGGATACTTTTCGTGAATCCTACTCGGGATAATCATTACACTTAAAAATTGAATTCTTATTGTTTCGAGGAATAGGAAGAGTTTCTTTTGTTCGGAAGAACAAGAAAACTTCGGAGGATTCTTGACCAGAAGTTTCACTTCGAGCAACTAAACTCGACTCTAACCAACTTCTCTTGATAAAGAATATCTTATTTTTATTTTTCTATCAATCAATAGGGGTTTTTTTTTGTGGAGGGATCGAATAATCTTTTGGAGGATCGTCTTCTATTGCTAACGAATAACACTGATGAAAATAACATAAACAATTCTTGAAACTGTCTTTAAAATAATTTTGGCATCAATGATGATCTGATGAACAGTATAAAGATTACCTACATCTGATTGTTATTAATTTCATCTTATACAAATAAATAAATACTACACATCATTAAGGCCATAAATATATAGGTCAATGAATGTATAGAACGAAATGAGAGATATCTTGGTATTTTTCTTTGAAATATATTAATTGACATTTAAGTACTAGGTAAAACAAAATAAATATCAATATAATTCGAATTCGAAATACATTTTTTAAACCATTTATTAAGTGGATGTTCGTTCATATACAAAAAATTCAAGCAAATTTCCTGATACGTTTCAACCCCCTAAACTTCCAAATTTTGTTATTTTAATATCTTTCTTAAAATTAATATATATTAAAAAACATTTAGTTAATAATTTTTCACGCTTTACGTGGGGAAATTCTTAAGGTGATGTATTTATAAAATTGCGCACATGCACCGTAATAGTTTTATGACTATAAAATTCCCTCGCTCAACGACAAAATTTAGCGACTTACTTTGTTTTCGTGTTTTGAAACAAAAGTTTAACAATCTATACTTAATATATAGAATATATAAATTGGCAATGCATTTAAAAAGTACACCGAAAATGCAATTATCTCATTGAAAACAGCATTGAAATAAATTGAATTCCTACTCATTTTAAACATCGGGTTTAGTATTGAAGAACTAAATTTAGTTGCGTTTAAGCTCCATAAATGGATTATTTATAAAATCAACTCTTCGTAAATTTAATTGAAAATTCTTATCTAGTCTACAATATTCTAAAACTGAATCAAACGAGTTTTTAATGGTATTTTAACTAAGCTTCAAGACAAGTTAGTTGAAGCGGAAAAGTCATTAAGTAAATGCTTTCCGTTAATCTGCTATAACCAACCAATGAGTACGTTAGGTTTCTATATGTTAATCTCATTTATTATTTAAACAAAACTAGTTATGGTTTAGAAAGTCAAGATTTATGATCCAAAACAATCTTTTATTTCACAAACCCAACTTCCTACTGAAGTCGTGATAATAAAAGATAAAAAATGCAAATAAATGGAATGTGTGTAAAGCTGAAAAAAAAAACAACAGCCGCGTGTAATAAATGGTTATGAAAGAGATTCCTTTTCAAAATTTTGAATTATAATAATTAAATTTAGTTGTATTATATTCCCTACAAATAAATTAGATTGATGTTTCTAAATCGATAAAAAAAATCTTCGAGTAATATTAGTAGGATAGTAAGTAAAACATCACATATCATAAAGAAAATCATTTACGTTTTTTGATTACTAAAAATTTTGAGATAACGAGGGTACTAGTACTTATAAATGGAGATGAATTTCAAAACAAATGTTTTTATAAATATTTCGAAAAGGGAATTGTCGAAGGGATGTCTTCATTTCTCCTTCATTCATTGGAGAGGATTACACACTGTAAATGAGTCTTTACAAACCTATTACTTCTAAGTAGTGTTATGTAAACTAATGTAGCTTTGCCGTAAAATAAATATATAAAAAAAGCAATTGAATAAAATTATTTTGAGGATAACGAATAAAAGTAGTGATTGAACTATGCCAAAATACAAAATAATAATTAAATTTTAACTGTACAGCTGAGGAAAAAAAACCGTTACAGTTATTTTTTAGGCTTGGCGATTTATCGATGATTTGGCACTTCTTGCGTTTTTATTTTTCTTTACACGTTTTCAACACGAAAATTAGCTCAATTTACTCCCTCCGTCAAAGCGTGTATTTATTCACACGTAAAAAAAATTAAATTACTAATAAACTAATATAAATAAAAAAATTAAAATAATTAACCATAATATTTACATGCTTATTAAAACTTAAAACAAAAAATCTTATCTCATATTTCGATAATTAAAACTGAAGTATTAATGAAAATCGGTTCACTAGTACTGGTAGGTTGACAGAAATTCTTACTTGGCGGTCGGATGTTGGCGACTAATTTAAGGCTTTGTATATGAATTTTTCATTTTTTGACAGTCTGTCAGAGCTATGTTTCATGACCAAATTAAATTAAACTCGGTTTTTAGGGTTAAATTAGGATGATCTTTCATAAAATCGAATAAAAATTGGGGGTCGCCATGAAAGAAGTTGCACTTTTTATTGCGTTGCGCCAGAAGACGACCTCTGAGAGAAAAATAGTCAATTAGTTTTTTCAAGCATACACTAAATCCTGAAAAATGACACCAACAGCATCTTTCTAACCCCACCCGTTCGCCCGCAAAGTCTACTGTAACGTTTTTTTTTTCCTCAGCTGTACATGCTTTCTACATATTGTTGGCCATATGACCTAGCCATATTTTGGTAAAAGTACTATTACTCCACTTAACCAGGGATCTTTTTTTTAATTACATTCTGTTCACATATTGAAAAGCTGTACATAATTTTTAATCTTTGAAATTTGGCCTTATGGAATGACCTTTATACTTTACACTCTTATTTTTTATCATAGTCCTACAACATAAGTATTATGTTACTGAAGAATGAAACGAAACACCCGGTTCTTAAAGAACCCAAACGAACAATAAAGCTGGATTTACAATAATTGTCGAAAAAAAGCTTTATAAGCCGCGGAAAAGAAAGAAATCATTTCCCAGTTTTTAAAGTTCTGAGCTTGGAGCTATGTAGGAGTAGATGCTAATGACTCAAAAATCCACTCTTCGACCCAAGAACCCACGAGAAACATTCTTCAAGCAATCCTTAAATACTCCAGGGCACATTCATCAACTTTCATCATCGGGATCGCAAACTTTCTTCTCCGTAAGGTAAGAAAGAATGTTCTAATCATCGCGGAAACGATCCGAGGAGCCCTAATCTGAAGAAGGTGGTTGCTCATCGCCGAGTTTTCCCTTTTTGTGAGCTGGGAATTTTTATTTCGTTGCCCCTTTTTTTCCCCATTAATGATTCGTCTCTCTTGGGTATAACGGACCCATTCGTTTCCACCTGGCACTCGCGGGAGAGCGGTCAATGCGACGGGTTACTAGATTTGGCGAAGCTAGTCGCTTTTTTTGGCAATTTGCGTTGGATACTAAAGAGCCATTTATGTCAGAAAATGTTTTCTTTTTCGTTAAAAATTTTTTTTTTTTTTTTATAAAAATGATGTGACGTATTTTTACTAACTAAATACATAACTGGGTTGAGGATATGGTATATTTAATCTTTTTTATAAAAAGATGACCAAAAATATATACACATACTACCACTAATATTCGAAATAAGCAAAACGATATGATTTTGTGGAAATGAACGTCAAGCACACAATATGAAGAATAATAATTATATTTTTTGAATTTAATCGTTTAAGCAGCAACTTTGGTTCTTACCATAAAAAAATAGGTACAACAAGTAAAAGTCGATTTGTATTCCTTTTCATTGCGATTCAGGAGTAAAAAGGCCGATATGTACCTCCGTTTTTAATATAAATATTAAACTAGACGATGATTCTGAAGTTACTGAAGAATAATTAAGTGCCTATATTAATTATTTCCATAAATAAATATTTCTAGTTGAATCTGCTTGTATTCAGTTCTTAGAATATCAAGTATCAAATTTGAAATGTTTTGTCAGAAATATGAGAAAACTTTCTGTTAAGAATAGAATTCAATACATTTGATTTATAAAAATACATTCTATTTCTCAATATCAGTATCCGTTTTACCGTTTTAAAATTTTACATAAACATTCTTTCTGTAAATATTATTTTTCTGCAAGGTTCCTTTTGTAGCAGTGGAAAAAATAACTTGTAAACAAAGTGTCTGCTTAGTTCAACCCCTTAAAGAACATATTCGAAGCATGAAGAATTGGAGAACGATAAACATGATTCTTTCTTGCGAAAAACACCGTCGTATTTATTTAGAATGTTTATATTTTTTGAGAAAAAAGTGGCAAAAATAATAAACTTTGAAGTAATATATCCCAGAAAAACTATTTAAGCTATAAAATGAATTTCGGAATAAAATGGTGGATAATTTATTTTTACACAATTTAATTTATTACATGCCTGGTCTAAAACCTCACCGTTTGATTGTCAATTAAGGATTTATGAATATATAAGTTGAAAATTCGAAATTGTAATTAATCGTCATTAATAATAAAATAATTTTAGTTGCATCAACCGTTTTGCACTGAATGATAATTTTAATTCCTAAGAAAAGTATTATAAAATCAAATATTTTTAGTTGTGAGAATGGTCCATCGGTGCTCAAAAGTAACGCTTTCAAAACATTATTTATATATAGAAGTTTTTTTTCAACAGTTTTATATTTAGATTAACACCTAAACTCACGATTTCTCCCAATAACTTACTTATTCTCAGATATCTTTTGAACTCTTTTTATCAAAGCTTTTCCCATAAAAACGGGCAAAATTATTCGACTCCTAACAGTCGTACTTACTTATTTCAAAAAAATAATATGAAATATGCCCAAAATCCTTTGTGTGCATAGTGAATAATAAAAAAAAATTGTCGAATGTATGAGCAACGAATTTATGATGACAAAGTCTTTCATACACATAAAAAAATACTTCAACATTATTTTCTTAAAATATGAACCAATAAGGTCACGCAAGAATAACCAGACGGACGAAGTCACGTCACCAAGGACATGTCCGTCGTAGAACAAAATTATTTCGACCACCCCTCCCGGTGTGACTGTCCCCCTGTCACGAACGATCCCGACTTCGAACCTATCAGGGCTGTGACACCCAATTTAGCCCCTCTTTGTCTTTGGGGGGTCGTAAAACGAGGGACAAGTAGCGTTGATAGGGCAACAGTCGGTCAAACAATGGAGGTCCGGATGAGTGTCGTGCGACCTTGGGGAGATGACAGCTACCTGTGACACGTGTCCTGCGGTGAAAGTGACACCGGGTGTAATGGATGGAGAGAGAGTACTGCGAAGTTGATGGGTGGAGTGAATAAATTGTAGGCGGATCTGGAGTGAAATGTTTTCGTTTTTATTTTTGGGTTTTGAATGGGAAAGTCGAGGGAGCGTTTTGAGGTAGCATTTTTAAAACGGTGGTTCGCCCAACTCGAAGACCTCTGCGGACCTCTTCAAACGAAACTGAATCTTGTACGGACCCTCCATTATACAGGGTGTTTCAAAAGTCCGTTTCACGGCTTTTATTTGGAACCAACGTCTCCTAGGGTCCTGGAAGTAAGGTCTACCCCTAGGTAAGTAGTGTTCGGCACTAGTTAACTAGAACTAGATGCAACTAGTAGTTAACTACCGATCAACTAGTAGTTAACTAGTAGTTTAACTACTTTTGGTTTAAACTAGTTTAACTAGTAGTTGAACTACTTTTTTTAATAACTACTAGTTGAAACTACTTTCAAATTTTCAACTACTTAAAAAAAAAATTTGTTTAAAATTTCAAAAATATTTAAAATTTTTATCAAAATATACAAAAATTACACTGCTATTTATAACTACAATGTCATGGTAGAGTACTTAAATACCATAACCAGAAATAAAGCGCCGTTTTGAGGGAAGCATAAAGTTTTTTGTGATATAGATAAGAAAGATGTATTAGAATTTGGGCAAAAAATAGGTTATGAAATTAAATAGACTAGTTAACTAGTAGTTAACTACTTTGGGAAATAGTTAACTACTAGTTGCAACTAGTCCTAGGAAAAAATAGTTAACTACTAGTTGCAACTAGATTTTCCCAGACTAGTTAGTAGTTGGTAGTTAACTACTTTTTGACCACTAGTTGCCGAACACTATAGGTAAGTGACCCTGGAGAATCCATTGAGAGGACTTACAGCGCCCCTAGCGGCGAAATAAAAAAGTTAAAAAAGTTATTTAAGGAACTAAAGGAGATAGAGCAAACACCTCAGTGAGAGTATTGTTGCCACTGTTATAAGTAACTCACTGAAAAAAATTTCATGAAAATATTGTGAATATTCACGGAGATATTAGCATGTGAAAATAGCCGGTTTTTAGAACCCAAAAGAGGAAAAGTTCGCATATTTGCAAGTTTTTCAGAGCTTTTATGTAGTTTTGTATCTTTTTAGTTAGATGAAGTAAAATTTTAATCAAAAAATTTAAAAAACTTGCAAATTTGCTAACTTTTCCGGTTTTGGGTTCTAAAAACCGGCTATTTTCACATGCTAATATCTCCGTGAATATTCACAATATTTTCATGAAATTTTTTTCAGTGAGTTACTTATAACAGTGGCAACAATACTCTCACTGAGGTGTTTGCCTCTCAATGGATTCTCCAGGGTCACTTACCTAGGGGTAGACCTTACTTCCAGGACCCTAGGAGACGTTGGTTCCAAATAAAAGCCGTGAAACGGACTTTTGAAACACCCTGTATATTCTCTGCTTCAAATCGCTGTGCATTTCACAGAGAGTTGGATCGGTTTGAATTGTATAGGTAAACGTGATTCGCTACTTAATAAGAAATTTTTGTTGTTTTACTTAATCGTTATCAATTGATAAATGTGACTATTTTATTGAAGAAATTATTCGGTATTCTGGCAGTATACGATCTTCCAGGTTAGTTAACTCATTAGGGTTTGTTAGCTTATGAGAATTAGTTAGTTTATTAGCATTAATTAGTTTTTAGTTAGCTTATGAACTTAAGTTAGCTAATTAGGATTCAAAAAACATCAGTTGCGGTGTCACCATCTACCCTAAATCCAGCTAAACTAAACTGGTGCTTTGCATACTGCTAAGAATACCAATTAATTTATTCTTTGTAAATTTTTGTTGATCAACTTAAATGTCTTTAGTGTTGAGTTTTTCGAACCAGACTTCACATGTGGGAATTATATAAACATAAACTCCATATTTTTTCCCCCACTTAAGAAACATTTTTTTTTTGTGTTTGTGAACTATAACGAGGACCGTTCCAAATGCTATTACTGGTCAGCGGACCAGCTGTTGGGAACCACTGTTTTAAAAGTACTGGCAGGTTTCTTCTGATTTACAAACCTTTAAAAAATTTATTCACAAAGATACGTAAAAAGATTTGCAAAATTATTTAAAATTAAATGAAAAGGGACCATAAAAAAATACATCACACAGTTTTCGGGGGTTTCATACTACTCAAATCATATTTCAGAAACGCCTTCCTTGATGGCACACTTTTAAAGTTAAAACTAACTTAATTTTCGTATTAAATAATAGTATTATTTACTACATGAATAGTAACTTTCATTACGAATGAAAACTCTCTGAGGCTGTGTAAGAAATGCCTCTTTTAGTATTCTAATATCAATGAAAAGAAAAAAAAAATAGAAGGGTGGTGTCAAAAGTTTGAACTTCCTATCCCCTCTTGTCACATTGTGTCATTGTGTTTACCTCTACTCTTCACTCCTGAAGATCTGATTAAATAATGTATGTACTAATAATGACAATTATAAAAGATAATATGTCTTGAATAATAAAGGTAAATGTGTGACGACGATGAAAATGAGCCGTTATCATCGTTGCACAGATTATTTTTAGAGGATCATTTTTGCGATGCTTTTAATTAAATTCAGTTTTATTAGGGATGAAATATTATGACGAGAGGTAATTTTGGGATAGAAAATCAAAAATTAATTTTAATGTACAAGTTAAGAGATGATTTTGTAGAGTAAAGTGGTTAAGCTTTACTAAGAAATGGAGTAAGTTCGTGATTAAAGTTATAATTACAAAAACGCTGAAGCCTAAATTTACCTTGTGGGATTTCTTTTTATTTCAGAGATGCCTGTGACCACAGACAACCATATTTTTTTTTACGGCAGCAATAAAATCATTGAACTTCGACAGTACAAAAAAATAGTATAAAAAATTTCTATGTCGAAGGCTGTTGTTAATTATGGTAGATATCTCTTAAAAAGCAGGACCGGCATGAAAAATTCAATTAATACTTTGGGTAAATAACATGTATTAACTTTCCACTCAATAAATAACCAAAGCTTCATTAAAAATATCTAAAGAAAACAAAAGGATAGTGAAGATAAGGAATGATATATGTAAGGGTGATAAATATTCAATAAACGTTGAAATTTGAAGTTTTTGTCATGACACCTATCAACATTTGTCACAAAAAAAGTGTCATAAAAAGTTAATTGAAACACGTTTTACTAATTAAAAGGATAAAGCTTCTGTTCATCGATATAAATTTTTAACGGTGGCTTAAGAAGTTGAAGAAAAATTTTATACAAGGGAAAACATGTAATAAAAATTAAATTAATGCATAATTCGTCTTGATATAAAACTGAGTTTTAAAAGTTTTACTCGGTAATAAATTATTAACGAGGTCTAAAAGTTCAATAAATTATGAGCGGTTTGCTGTTCCCTCAAATACATTTTTAAATAAAACATCCCGAACCACAAAAATCTGGAAATAACTAACTACGTATTGTGTTTCAATTAAATGCAGGACTTAAATTGCTCATCTAAATCCCTAAAACTTACTTTCATCTTCTCAAATGTTTTTTTCTGTACTGTTTCGTATAAAAACGTTTTTATCCCCAGCTTCCTTTTATCAAGCACCGTTATTACTTCGGTAAACTCCAGGGATCTTAATTTTGGAGTACTGGTGAAAGAGATAGATTCATTACGACAATGAAAGAATTCTTAGAATTTCCACCGAGAGTTTATATAAGCTAAAAGAAGAAAAAAAATTCTTTTGATCAAGAGAATGAAACTAAAGACACAGAGAAAAGAATGAAATATTTTCCCGGAGAGGAGATAAGAAAAATCACGGGAAATTTTATGAAGAAA
The DNA here is from genome assembly GCA_963680715.1 of Tetragnatha montana. Taxonomy (NCBI): domain Eukaryota; kingdom Metazoa; phylum Arthropoda; class Arachnida; order Araneae; family Tetragnathidae; genus Tetragnatha; species Tetragnatha montana. Next base: position 37,714,281 of record OY796685.1, read on the forward strand.
AAGGCTTTGAGCTAGAAAAAGCTCTTTTTTTCAAGCCACAGTTCAAAGAAAGGATCCAACTTATTGTAAACACAAAGAATGTGAACATTAAAGAATGAAATAATTTTTTCATTGTTTGAAAGTTATGCAAAGTTTTCCTCGGGTACAGTTAAGATTATTTTATTTTACAGCAACAAATCTTTTGTTTTTTTTAAAAAAAGTATGAAAATATTTATCACTGCCTAGAATAAAGTCTTTCTATGCTTCACAAGATTTAAAAAAAATGCCTGTTAAGTTTTAAGTTAAGTTCCTTTAAATTTTTCAAAAAATCATAAAGAAACTAAACTCTTTATTACAAAAACAGCTGCGTAAGAAAGTTGGTTAAGCAAGAAGGTGAGATACTGATTTTGGTAATTTTTTTTGTTTTAAAATTTTAAAGATGTGATAAGTTCCACTACCAGTACCTCATAAAATTAGAGCTTCCAAATTTTACACTATTTGGAAAAAAGTATTGATTTCTAACACCAATTTATGAAAACAGTAGTTAATGTTTTGGAACTATTCATGAATATCTAAATATGTGGGTAAACCAAACCCCCCCCCCCACTTTTTGAAAATTTGCGAAGCTTTACTTAATAACTTTATTTAAATGATTTTCTATTAATTTTTTTTTTTAAATTTTCTTACCATCCCATCTTATGGGTAAGTAGGGTAGGAGAAACCAGTTGCTTTTTCAACCCTTAAAAACTGGATTAAATTATTTAACTATGTATATTTTTGATGGAGGCTGTTTCTCCGTAAAAACCGTTATTTCAAGGATAGAAATATTAGAATATGGATAGTTAAGTTTTTAATTTAAATCCTGTTTAAGCACACATTTTATTTACATTAATTCTGTAACATTAAAAATCTTATAGAAATGTAAAATTAGAAAGGTGTTTTTTTTTTGTAATTATCTATAGGAAAGCTTTAATAAAAAAAAATCTTCAACATTTCTTACGCTAAAGCAACATTTTACAAATATGCACAAAAGATAAATTGAAATAAACCAACGCAATTATTCCTGATACCTCAATCACCTGCGTAGATTTATCTTTTCAGCATCAAGTGACCCAAGCAAAAAAATTCATTTTTCAAGAAACCTTTTTATGGAGAATCTTCAGAGACTGCCTGAGAACTTTCTTCCGCGCAACGTTAGTTCATCAATAAACTGTGGTCGTAATTTTTAATAGCGTAGGAAGAACAATCGTTTTACGGCGGAACCCGGGCTCAAAAACGTAATACTTGCCGACCACGTAACGCTTAAAATAATAGGAGGCCCTTTGGGGGAAACCTTCCGGTGTAACCATGCGTTAAAAAACCGTATGCGGGGCATACAATAACGTTACGCCAGGAGGTGCATAAGCTAATGGGCGAGCTACTGGGAAGCAGTATTTACACAGGTCTAGCGAGCTACTATCTACTAGTTCTTATCATACTAGTTTTTGTGGATATTTCTCAATGCTTTTAGTAGTTTCTTTATAAGGTTATGGCAAGTAAAACCTTATCGAGTAGGTAGATAAGCTCTTACATTTGTGTATCTGCTGGAAGTCGGCTACTGCCAACCTCAGTGCTGTCAACAGGTAGTGGGATGCTTACATCACGTTGCATTGGATATGAGAAATAGGGAATGTTTTTAAGTATGATTCATACTGGGTAAATGTTTGCTTTTTGTTTCCCATGTCGAAAAAAAAAATGTATGTGATTTGCTTTGAGATAAGACAATTAAGTAATAAAAAAAAGACTTTGCTTTTCATAGGTTACAAAAATAAAGAAGGAGATACAGGGCAAGACGAAATAGTGATTCATCTTTTTAAAATCCCATAGTAACTTTTCCAAATAGCCCTTGATATACCTATCCATTTATATTTAGCGTCTAAAAATTGTTGTAGAACAATTGTAGAACAAACAGTTGTAGAACAAACAAAGAAAAAAATTATTTGGAGATATAACCGCGGGAGATGAATAACACCGTGAAATAAAACTGTAAATAAAAAAAAATATTATATTTTAATATTTGTTAATAAATTGACTAGAAATCACAAAAACGTGTAGGTGTGCTGTATTAACCAGATGGTTAAAACCCCTATTAAAACCTTTATCTGACACTAGATGAAAATATATCAAGAAGGGATGTTATTTAAATGAGATCCAGAAATAATTACTAATGCGTTGTAAAATACAAAAATAGCAAGAGGAATGTTTTTGAAGAAGAACAAAAGGAATTTTGTAACATAGAGTTAAAAAATTTAATAATTCACCAGAAGTTCAATAGAAATTCAGGGTATATAGGGAAAAATTTGTCTCCAAGTTCCAAAACAACACACGCACCCATGGAAAGGGGGCAGTAAGAAGGGAATATTTACTTCATCCTTAGTAGTGGAATATTTAGTAGGAATATTAGTTAGTAGGAATATTTACTTCATCCTCTTGGAAAGTTCAAATGGGGGTTCACAATTAAATTTTGAAAATACAACTAAGTAAAAATCTCACAATTAGAACAGAAGGAGGGATGGAATCTCATCCTGATTAGGGTACAAGTTAGAATAGATTTTTTTAGTTTTTCATTTATTTTATTTTTGACTTATTTCGACTTTTTCATTTTCATTGGGGATTCACGTGCTCATGTGCTCCTATGGACGAGCCACCACTTCTTCATCCTTAAACGGAGGAATTATCAATTAAGGATTTAAAACTTCGTCAATGTTTCACTCTCATGAAAGAAAGACCAGACGCCAGGGGCGTCATTTCAGTTTTTGGTTGGGGGGGGGGCAAGGATTTTTTTTAAGTGGGGCTGAGCCACGCCGTAACCAGACTTGTTTTTTTTTTTTTGGGGGGGGGGTGACTCCAGGCCCGCCGACAGGGGGGGGCAAAGGGGGCACTTTCCCCAGGGCCCGGGGATTTTCCCAGCCCTATAGGGGCCCGTAAAGAATCTCCTATAACTAACCTCTCTAACTTAGAGGAATATACTAATTTTGAACATTTTGTAAATTAATTTGTACAGTGTACACCCTGAAGGCCGCCGAAAATGAGTGAATTTCAGTTTAAAGAGGCGTATTTCCAAAAATTTTCTGGGGGGTACCCCCAGACCCCCTAAAAGAATTCATTACGAAATGGAGTTACTTCTCTAAAATTTCATACTCAAGATAAATCATTATTTTAAAGGATCCTAGGCTTAACTTCATTTCAGAAAAAGCCCATCTCTGGGTGTCTTTAAATTGTGAAAAGTATCCAAAAATGAGTTTAAAATTTCTTTTTTAAGGGTCGAAATTCCAAATTTCCTGGGGATTTCCCCAGACCCCTATTAGTGCTTGTTACTCATCCTATAATCAAGAAAACGAAATTTTTAAGTTTATCAAGATTCAAATCTTGCATACAAAAGTTCAAAACTGCATGCCTATGCATTTACTAAAGACAACTCCCCCCCCTCAAAATAAGAACTGGGGGAGCCCGCTTCTCAACTTTGTCCCCGGGGCCCGGCTTGACTCTCGGCGGCCCTGGGTGACTCAACATCATGAACTCTATGTAAAAATGGGGGTCTGAGGGTCACCCCCAGAAAAATTCTGAAATTTTGCCTCATTTTTAAACATTTAAGTTTCATCCGAAGAGAACAGTCCCTTGTAAACCACATAATTTTCTAGAGAAAAAAAGTTTCAAGGGGAGCCGAAGGTCCTCCCTCAGAATTTTTTTTGAGAATTTCCCTTTAAACTAGTCTTTTATCTTCTTTGCAACCTCATTAGGGAGCACCCAGAGGGGACCGCTTGTTGTGAGTGGCAGAATTTTGAAGGGAAATATACTGTATAACATACATATTTAATAATTTTTAAAGGGGGGTCTGGGGGTTCTCCCCCAGAAAATTTTTGAAAATTTGCTTCTTAAAGTAGTGTTTTAGCTCGTTTTGAGGACCTTTGGGTTACATCCAAAACGAACAGTTCCTTGTAAAGCATAGAATTTTCTAGGGAAAAAAGTTCTAAACAAACGTCAAATTTTCAAGGGGGGGGGCGGAGTAAAATTAAAAAATGTTCAGTAATTTCCCTCAGTAAAAAATTTCCGCCTTTAAACCAGACTCCTAGGGGCTTCAAACTCTTTGGTTCCGAAAGGGAACTCCTTCTTGTAAGTGGCAGAATTTTCAAGGGTCACATTGTATAACAGACATCAAAGGTCAGGGGGGGTTGGTGGTTCTCCCCCAGAAAATTTTGAAATTTGACCCTCAAAAGTAGTGCTTTAATTCCTTTTGGGACGTTTTGAGTTAAATCTGATGCTTTGTGGAAGTTACAAAATAAAGAGACTCTCAGCAATTTTTCACTTAAGAGTGGAAACCTTGGGGGGGGGGGCAATTGCCCCCCTGCCCCCCCCCCTAAATGACGCCCATGCCAGACGCCATTTAATTTTCATAACTTAATATTTTTGATAAAACTACTAGCTCCCTACAACAAGAAATCCAGCTTATTCTCATGAATAAGAGGTAAATTTAAGTTCCATTATACTACACAAAAAAGGGGGAAATAAACCCACAATATATATTTATAACGCCAAACCACCTCCCCACAGTCTCGCCAACTCCTCCTTGGCGACGCTTTCCAGCAACCCTGCAGCGCGAGGTTCCAGAAGCGAAGACATGGCCTCACAAGAAGCCCTGCCGTCAAGCGAGGCTACAGTGCGCGGTTGCTCCCTGTGTTAGTATTGATCAAAACAAGAAGAGGGGAGAGAGAACAGTGAAAAAGTCTCTCCGCCGATGCTGCTTGATTGGATTATCATACTTCAATTCGTTATAGCAGAAGATTCTTCCGTGAACTGAGCGTTCCCGAGATTTTGTTTGTGGATTAATCGTCATGTGTTCGTGAAGGAACTCTAGGAGAGAGGAGTGAGAAAACTCTGTGCGTGATTTCTTTTGATTTTTGAGGTGAGTTGGTGTTTTGTTTCGTGGTTTTTGGTGGGAATTTTATTTGATGAAGTGAAGATGATTGAGGAGAAGGATTTTTGCCGGGGAAAAAGGGTTTGTGGGAGGTGGTAGTATAGAGGAGTGAAATGACAGTTCATTTTATGAATGTTTAGTTTTTGTTTCATGGAGTTCAGAAGTGAATAGTTTTGAGTAGTTAAGTTTTGAATATTACTTAAAACATGAAATATTTGAACATTTAAATTTTCTATAATCTTTTTTTGTCAGTGATACATTTAATTTTGTGTAACAAAATGTTATGAAAGTAAAATTTTTATTTTCATTATTTTTGGAATAAGATAATACAAAAGTAATTTTTTTTTTTACATTTTGAAATATTTTTACCCTTAAAGCATAGAAATATCTCAAAAAAATTAAAATCATCGTACCGAATTTTCTTCATAAACCCCAAACAAATTGAATTAAAAAGGTATAAATAAAATAAACAGTAACAGTAACATTTTTTCTTCAAATAAGTTTCAATTTCGTTGTAGTTAGTAGACATAGTTAGTGAAACACATATTCGGTGAAATTAATTTTCTGGCTGCTGATTTTTATTTATTTTGAAATAGTTAATTTAAAATAATAACTATATAAGGTTACTTCCCCTATATCAGTCTGACACATTCTTTTAAAATTAATATTAAATCAGTTAGTACTTTCTAAAAATAATTATTGTCCTTAAATTGAAAAAGAAAATACTTGAGATCCTTGTTTTCAAGCAGAAAATATAATAGGTTTGTTAAAGTATATATTCTATCATGTAACTGAAATTCAATTCTGAATATATTGACAGACAACATAATCATTCATTATTTAGTCCTGTAATCAAACATTATAATATTATCTAATGCCCTTATCCTATGGATAAAGGCAATCAATCCATTGTTGATGACAAAACACGCCTTGAGGCATACCAAATGGCAGGGCCCCGTATATAAATAGGGTCTATAGGAGATTTCAGTACATACACGATTGAAACTATCTTATTATATCAAAGTCGATAGTACCAGCTATTATGGTGTCCAGAATTAACTTCACAATAAATGTATAACTGTTTTGCAGTCTCTATACAACTGAGACAAAACGTTTTGTAACATTGTGTAGCAACATCGGTAAAGGTAGAATTTAACCAGTGTTACAGTCAACTACAGTTAACCATTAATACAGTCAACTCCGCTTATTGTGATCACGGTTAATGTCATCAAAATTGACCGGTCCCGATCACTCCTATAAAATTTAATGCAAAATGTATCAGGTGATCAATATATCGCTTAATGTTATCAAAATGTGGTGAAATCCCCTAAAATGCTCCTTTATTTCCCGCTCGAAGGTCAATTTTAATACATTCAAAATAAGTCATTAATTTATTTGTGTTCCACTCTCATATTTTTCTTTAAGAATGTTAAAGTGGCAAAATACATACTAGGTTGTTTTAAATACTTCTATTAGGACTACATAGATGTGATTTTAAAGCTAACACTCGAGTTACACTGTTTGAAACTTTATAATATCAAATCGCTTATTATTATCAATCGGATATTGTTATCATTCTACTCTTGGACCACGGCTTACTAGATACTTATACAGGCTAGCCGAGTTTTAAACAATGAAAACCATTTGACAACTTTTCCCGCTTGGAGCGGTTTGCAATGCAACAACTTCTAGTTATATTCGACAGGATTCAGGTGAATTTATTTGAAAGATATCAGTACATTTTTAATGGATTCCCTAAGAAGAATATCGTATATGGACCCTATAGGTGTGTAGAAAAACAACAACTGTAAACACACTTATACAATGCAAAAAAGTATCAGAAATACTTTATTTTTTTGTATTGAACTTCAAAGGAATTTAATTTTCTCGAAAAATCCTCAAAAAATCAAGTAGACGGCATTAATTTCAAATGCGTTTTCATAATCCTAGAAAAATTTTAAAAATCAAATCTTCTCTGAAAATTCACGCTTTTATTTATGCATGCAGAAGGGATGCATTCAAAAACAAATAAGAACGAAACTAGTAAACTGGATGTTTCATTCCAGATTTAAATCTCAAAGGAAAACAGGGGATCATTTCAATTTCTTATACATTTAAAATGAACCGTAATTTACATGTTTCTCCAGAATCTTTTTATCATTTCTAAGCCCGAGAGTAGTCACCAAAGAAAGATACGTATTTCTGTTTATTATTCTTCTGCTGGGGAGAACACACTCGAAAAGTTTCTTTGTTGTTCTGTTCGCTTTTTCATTACTGGAGAGCAGAAAATCCGCTTCTAGGGAATCCTTTCTAGAGCCAAATCCGGGGATTTCCCGCATAATTCAATTATTTATGACTTAGCTTAAGAGAGATGTTCTGCTGTGAGCGATTCGAAAAAAAAAAAGAAAAAGATCTGTCCCAAAGTAAGATAGGTAAGAAAGGGAAGGTATATAAAACATAAACATTGTGGGGGCTTTTTGAAAGAATCTTCAATAAAAGTTATGAAAAAAAAATATCTTCGTTTGGAGACATAAAAATCATATTGCTCTTATCACTGGAATGTTTTTCTAATAGGTATATGGGTTTTTTAAAATACACTATATTTTTTAGTGACTAAAATATAGTTTGATTTTATTCAATATACCCAAATGAAATTAGTTTTTTTTTTGAACCTTCCAATTCAACAAATTCAGACAATTTTTTATTTACAATTATTTTTCTCTGTAAGTCTACTTTCTTTATTGGATTGATAATCAAGAATTAAAATTATTTTAAAACTTTTCCACGTTTGAGATCAGCTCTAGATTTATCTTTATGATTTTTTAATAGCTAAGGGGTGTTAGTATATTCAGAAATACTTATTGGAGTAATAAAGCAGCACAAAATGGGTTTTTATGCATTTAAAAAATAACGTTTGTAGAGCACATAAAAGATTATACAATATCTGTTAAACGATACCATCCTCTTTTACTTTAGTAAAAGACCAAATTAAAACAATTTTTCTCCTTAAAAGATATATCATGAAATAATAAAGATGTAAAATTTCAATTTATTCTTAAAGTGCCTCAAAATTAATTCATTCTATTAGTGTAAACCCCTTAAACTATGAACATTAAATACTGCATAATTACTTCGACGTTTTTCTAGAGTATTTCCAAAACGTTCCAAATGTCCCTTAGAATAAAATAATAAAACCCGACCAGTCTCCTGTTCCTTTTTTTTCCTCAGGGGAAGAGTGTGAGCCCAGGGCATTAATTTTGAGTTTTCTGCTCTTTTTTGTTCTATTACGCTCTATCTGTCTTGCACGCGAGTTCTATTAGAACTCTTTCCAAGTTTCGTGCCTCCACAGACGATCCTTGTGTTGTTGTTTTTCCCCGCTTTTGAAACATGGGTCGGGAAAACAGTGTTGTCCAAAGGTAAGGTGAGAACTAAGCAGAGGAATTTCGGATGTAAATTTTAGACGTGAAGGAACTTTTTAGCAGTTCCTTTAGGGTACTTATTTTACCATAAATCTTCTCCAGTTTGCTTTTTATTTGCTAAAAGTAGTTTAACTCTTAAGAATTTACAATGCGTGTTATTCCCAAAAGATATTTTAGTTTTTAAAAAAAAATAAAGTAGGGTAATGTGTGTATTCAAACTTTAAAATGTGGAAGGCATATTTAAGTACTAACGAAAACATGTTTTGTTAATTCATAAACTAACCTAAAAATAAAAAGCCTTAGGAAAATATTCATACTTAAATATTTACTTACGTCCAAGTTATTCCTAAAGTTTCTCTTCTGAATTGAAATTCACATAATTATGTTCTTGTAGAGCTGGCTGCTGGAAAAAATATTAAAAACTACTTAAAATTGCGTTATGAGTTACTTTAGAAGGAAATTAATGATTACTGATTTGTTGATTGGAACAATGTTTCAGTATTACCTGTATACTCTTTGAAAACTAAAATTCAGTACAGATATTGATTATTATTTAGTTTTTTATTACTTATCGGTCAATATAAACTTTGACTCAAAGACATCTTTAATAAATATCTACTAAATGAAGTATGTTTTATTAACTCTATATTTGGTTTTTAGATGTGAATTAATACTAACATTACATTCATTTAATATTAACAGTTATATTTTATCCACAAATCTTAGACAAAATTTATTTATAACAATCATATTAAATACTCGTTCTTGATTGGGTTGAAATTCTCATAAACTACATAATTTTATCGGTACTAGTCTGTAATTTTTTACAGTTCTGTAATCGAGTTAAAAAAAGTATCACGAAGTTTCATTAGCTCATGTTCAAAGAAATAAAACGATTCGTTCATTAAAAACCCAGATAAATCGATAGTTTTCAACTTAAAAAATAAATAGACATCGCAAATTACATTTTTACCATCAGCAAGTTCAAAAATCCCGACGTTCGACGCATTAAACGAAGATTAACTTCTTCTCAATAGCAACGAATTCTCCTTCAAAAGAGCTCGTTAGAGCTGCCAAATCCCGAAAGCCAAATAAATCAGCAAACGACTTTCTTATTCAGAGGACGATTATGTGGAGAGAAGACGCCTAACTTTTCCCTCCCCCTATCTTGATTGTCCACGGGCACGTCCCTGGTCCATTAGCGGCCATCACATCGACCCACTTTCCCCTCATCAGTTCATTTCCATAGCGCAAAAATCGCTACGGCCGTGCTTCTGCTGCTCCGACCTTTATTTTCCGTCGAAATCATGAAGTAGAGAATGGCAACATTGTCTGGCAATCATAATGAAAAATCCATTTTTAGAGCATTCTTGGAGAAGGTTAAATTAGGGAAATGATGTTGCAAGATGGAGGTTTAAGTCTTTTCACGCTTTGAAATAGGTATGTTTGAGTTTTGAATACTGCATATTTGTATAAGGATCAAGGTCAACTGGTTATTCCTTTACATGATTAGATTCATTACCTAAGAATTTTAGTTACATTAGTAATAATTTTTACTTCTCTTTATTTATTCTTTTATTTTAATTTTTTTAAATAAAAATATTGTTTTTTTTTAACTATGAAATTATAAAAATATATTAAAACCGAACAAAATTATTCTTGCTGATGTGACTATTTTGCACTAGAGTGTTTCCATTGTTTATAGAATCAAAATGTTTATTTTGATAAAATATTTTCCTAAACAGCGTTTTTTATTTTAATGGTTTAAAAATTCTTTTCCTCATTAGATATATAGTATTTATTTATTTAGGACCATTAAGGACATCGTTATGAAGTTGATAGAATTTTTAAAAATCGTTTGCCTTTTGAAATCACAAAGAAAACAAACTCAATTTTGTTGTTTATTTTGGTATTTCATTCATTTAATCAATGCTTAATTTTTCTTTTGTTTATTAGAGGTTTGCATTTAAAGTTTAAACTTTAAAGCTCATAAAATAACCGAATCCTTTAGAATTTCTCCCTTCTACAGAATGTAATGTTTTCAAAATTAATGGGTAATTTGCATAATATTTAGTGTTGAATAAAATCTTTTAAATGGTAGGCAGAATAAATACTTCGTATATTTCTATTTACTTTCCATATTTTGTATTTTGGTATGATAGACTACAAACAAAAATGTGTGAGGTAGTACACAATTGAATATTTATTCAGTAAAACTAATTAGTCATCTAATTATTTAAAATCGATTTAAACATGAAAAAAAATTAAAATATTTTAAATTAGCCAAAGGATAACGCTCAAAGCAATATGTCATTGTTGCAAAACTACTTGTATCATTATAAAACCTTTCAAATGAAACATTTTCACGCAGCAACTTTTTTTATAAATCCAACAATAAGGCTATAGAAAACTATTCATCCGTAATAGTAGTTACGTAATTTCTAAACTTTTCGAATTGCCGGTTTCGGTGCATTCTGAGCTGGAGAATGAATCCTTTCAAGCATGGTTTGGATTTGTCTGAAGAAGTGAACAAAATACATATAAGCTTTTTAACACAACTGGGAAAACCCTTTTAATGTCACAATGAAAGAAAAGGCCGATTTGTCTCATAGGCTTGACATTTTCTTTTTACTTTAAACTTAACAACTAAAGGATAATATAAACTCACTAACTGGAATTAACCTTTTAAAGGTTAAAGTAGATAATTTTTTTTATTAATTTTGAGTTTTATTTTATTGAAATGAAACTATTTATCTATTTTCTTTAAACTTTTGCTTTAAATAATCGTAATTAAATCTAATAAACTCGATATTTACACATAAGATTTATATACTTGGGAACTAAATGCTTATAAAAACTTAACTAACTTAACATGAATGCAAAGAAATATAATGTAATGAAACTTAATTTGTTTAAGTTTTTCGTTAAATAATCGTTATAAAAATAGTATATTCGATATTTAACTTCAAGATTTAAATCCTTGTAATAGTTCGCATATTGAGTTCCAATGCTGGGAATGAAAAAAAAAACGTAGTTTAGAGATTTTTTTTCAATGATTCTGTTTTTTTTTAAATGGAATTGGTATCATAACCTAGTGCATAAAAATTTTATTAAAAGTAAAATATTATCAAACGTGGAAAAATCGAATTTTGGTATCGAATTGTTTGTTGCTTTTATGCAAATTGTTAAAATTAAACTTCATTAGAAATTTTTTTACGTTTCCTTCTATTAAATATCATTACATATTTTTCAAAATTTGGATTTTAAAATTGTAGGTTTTAATATTTCTAGTTTATCTTATATTTATGTGTAAGCAAAAGTTGAGAGGATTGATTCTTTGAAGACAATAGAGCATTCGCACATGACGTCACTTGGAGGACAAAATCAACGTTTCTAAGGCTGTTGTTAGGGGCGGGACATAGAAGTATTCAATAGCAGCATTCGCACATGACGTCACTTTAACATGACGTCACGTTAGCAATAAACAACGTTGCTAAGGCCGTTGTTAGGCAGAGTCATGTGATTGAAAATACTCTATACAGAAAATAGTAGATTTAAAGTTGTTTTATCATACTTGTTATTCTCAATACCTATGGATTTCTATGAAACTATTTACATATAGGTATCTCATCTTTTCAATTTCCCCTCTTTTTAGTTCTTGCTTCTCTTAATACATTAATGCATTACAACTAAATAGTCAAATGCGTTACAACTAAAAGTCTTTAGTTTCTTCTTTAATTAAAGCCTTTATTTATAGAATTTGTTTCCAGTTTTTCTTTGATCATTATGATTATCATAATTCATAATTCCCACTGATTCACAAATATGGTATACAAGGCAGTCGGTTTGTAGCACATTGAAGGTAATCCATTTTATGCTGTTTAAGAAAACCACAATACCTATTTTTTCCTTTAACATCACTTGTGCATTAAATACGTTGCTTTCCTTCAATGTTATACATCTATTGATTCCAGTATATCAAAAGAAAAACGAAAAAACAAGATACCTTGTAGAGAAAAAAAAAAACAAATAGCTTCCTTCGAATACCAAGTCTAATCCCTTAACATCCAGATTCTCCATTTTATTGAAACCCAATCTCGGGCTTAGCTCTCAGAGAAAAACAATCAAATTCCATGTTACGTTTTCTATCGGGTCACTAGTACTACCGATTGTTGTCGATGCATTCCATCCACCCACCGGTATACGATCTGTTTAATGTTTATTTTACTTTTTTTTTCGAGGGGGGGCTTTGATTACTTCTTTTCTCCCTCACAGTAGACAAAGGACGATTTTCTGGGTTATTTTTTTATCATTATTTTCGTGTGTTGGCAACAGCAGTCGATGCTCACGATTTCCTGAAATGAAGACGGCGTTTTTGTAAAGAAAACATTCGAGCGTAGAACCAACCATCCTGTGTGAATGGTTTTTTCTCGCACTCTACTTACTAATTCTCATTCACAGAGTTTTCACAAAGATGCGTTTTGTGTAACTTTTTTATGTAACTGTTCTTGGGCTATTTCTTTAATTCCGCTGAAAGGCGGTTATTTTATGTTTTTTTTTCTACAACCGAGACGTTATTCTTAAGATGTCTTTGTAACTTAATAAAAATTGATATACTTCCTTTATTTCGGAATACTGTTCCAAAAAGAAAAAACTTCTACTTCTATTTTTTTATCTTACAAAACAGGGGCCCTGTGTAATATATTAAGAATAGAAGCTGTTTTAAGATATAATTGTAAAAAAATAATATAACCATGATTTTTACTTAATTCTATGCAAGTCTTTATTCAAATTTCTAAATCCTAATTAATCTATTTCAGAATGCTAGGTATTTTTCGAAAGATTGGTATGGTGTAGTCTTTTAAGAGTTAGTTGCATATAATTTTATTAAAAAAATATTATTTTGGGTAAAAAGGAAAAGTTTTTAAAATCAATGTGTAGCAGTTGAAACAATTTCTTAAACACTTCAAAAAGGTCGTTAAGTATGTGTTAAAATTTTTAAAGAAACCCTTCAACTATCTTCAAATACATTTTCAAGGTGTATAAATGTAAATTTTCCAAACTGAAAAGAAGGAAGTAATAAGCTATGTTTGAAGAATACCTAACTCGTTCAAGATTTTTGTTAACCACATTTCAAAGTAGTCTACAACCCTTAAAACCTGTTTACTACTAATTATAAAAAACACGACTCTGTAATTGATACTAAGAAAGACAAAATCTTAAATTATTTTACTTTAGTCTTATTTTTCGTTACTGATTGATGATCAATATTGTATGTATTTTATCAGTAATTATGGTTTGATAAATTTTTAGTCCAATTCATATGGTAAGCATTTTTTAGAATTTTGGTAAAGTTAAGTATGGTTTGTGTGTTAAATTTAAAAAAAAAACTGAAACTAGATTTTAGTTTTGCATTGAATGTAATACATACACCCTGCATTAAATTAGAATGGCAAAGAAAAATTTATACGTATAATTATTTTGCAAAATCTTGATTTGTTTTCCAACTAACTCAATTTTACATTTTTGGACTCTTCATGTTTGGTTCTCCATTTCAATCGCAATCAATTATGCGAAAGAGTTCCCAGCAAAACATGTTTCTATTAAAATCTTTCGTATTTCAACCATATTACATATTTGTTGAGCTAGGGTATTTGGTTAGAAATTATTATTTTTTTTGGAAAGAAAATAATGATATTCAACTTGACAAACGTTAATAAGTCAGTATTCAATATAATAGTGCGCCTCATTAAAAACTTGTTACTTTGAGTAGCAGCTGCCTTCCTTAAATAACACTTTGGATGAACTACCGGTAAACGGCGGATTTCCCATTAGTAGTGTTGGTTCCTCTTGGAAATGATGATCAGTACTTAGCTCCCTAATTGTCGGATCACCTTGCACAAACTGTTATCAAAAGCTTGTTATCTTCAGCTAGAAATTCTAAATTGATAGCGGCTGTTCATTGAAAGGTATCAACATCAGTAAATTAATTCAAAGAGTTCCTATGAAGTACATGGAGGTAGTAATTCTATTAATAATTTGCATAACTGTATGTATTTAGGGATTAATGTTATAACTAATTGAGGATAATATTTTATGGGTTATGTTTGAATCATCTGATGTAAATTATATGTTTTTTTCGTTGCGTTGATTCAAATGAAATAAATTCCTTTTTTTTTTAATTTTAGTGAAGTGGGTTTATATTAGATGGGGGAGTAAATACTTTATTTGTTTAGATAGTTTTGGGAGATATTGAGCTAGTTTATACTTTTTATCTAAAACTTTTACTAACTGAGTCAGAAACTTTTTGGGGGGTAAATTTTCCTTTTCTTTGATGTAATGATTTCTTTGACTTAAAAGTATGTTAAAATATAAGCTATTAATGAAAAAAAGTTGCATTCAAACTTTTATGAATAATATTTTGAATTCATTTCATAAAAAGAAAAATATAAGCTTTATGAAAGTTCTTAGATTGAAATTTTTCCTACAGAATTCTTTCACCTGAAAGAATTGCTTAAGGATTGATTTATTTCTCTAAGAACCGTGAAGAAGTATTTTTTCCTTCCAAGCTAATACCGACGCTGAGCTTTACAGTTAAGTTAGTACTTCCGAAGAGAAATTGCTCTTTCTTCTTAATGCTCCCGGAAAAACAACAGCAAAAGTGTCGAAGAGCTTAACAAAACAAGTCATTTCTCACTACGAAAAAAAATTAAGCTGCCTTAAACTTTAAAAGCTTTTCTTCTTCTTTTCCCCTGCTGTTGTGCTTTTTCACCTCATTTCCACCTCTTGATAGTTCTCTCTTCTTCTAACAAAACGGCACTTTGCGTTCACCAAAAGAAAGAGCGATCTTTCAAATTCATTTGCAGCCATTCGCTGCTGCCCGGGAGCCGTCCTCTCTCTATACGTGCGATGGCCAGATAAGGCTCCGTTATGAGCGGTGCACTTTTTTTACGGCCGGCTCCCGGGATTCATTCTCTCCGCTCCCGGACTCCGGGAGTTAAGGACCGTTTTTATGGACAAGTGGCCGTTACTGCCCGAATTCGGAATGGAGAGTCTTGGCGATAACGGTATGTTCGGGAACCGTGAACTGATTTGGCCGATGCGCTGTTTTTGTTCGGAACTGTTTATGGAGATCGGTGTCTGGGATTTCGGGATCATTTGGAGGAAGATATTAATACGACGGAGCCGTTATGGGTCGTGAGGAATAGTATTCAAAGCAGAGAATAGTGTACTTTGTGAATTGTGATAGAGTAACTAGACGTAACGATATTTACGTGGTATGGAGATATTTCTTTTTTTTTTTATTGAGGAGAGTTAGTGGTTAGGTTAGGTTAATGTGTCTGTGGTTAGGTTAATGTCATGTATATGATATTGATCATGTATACGATATGATAATTATATGTTGTGTAAACGGATCTTTTGTTGAGAATATTTTTGTGGTTAATGTAATCTGAATCATATGATGAGCTTTCTTTCTGAAAAAACGCAAGATGTTTCATTCTATTTAACTTAAAAAGTACTATTCCTTACTATTTTTAGAATTTTTCCTCAATTTTTAACAATGGAAACTGTTGATTTTTTAGGAGTAAATAATTCATTTGAGATAGATACCTAAAGTTTAATTCATTCTATCAGTCAATTTTCGTAATGAACAAAAAAAAAAAAAGAATACTTTCTTATTTTTTATACTTTGCTTGTGCTCTTTCATAATTAATTTCGTAGGTTATATTCATTAAGGTATAATACATAATATTAAGCACATCCTATCGTATTAATATGACAATGTTTGTTTTTTGATAAAACAATGTTTCAGTCATGAGATGGCATTTTGAAAAACAAGAGGATGTGAGTATTTACTATGGATGACGTTTTACTTTAGTATTTTAAGGTGCCTCTGAATAATTTGTCTTTCATTTTACGCCCTGAGTGTTTAAGAAGCGATCTGCACTGCTATGAAGTAGCAGATTCATACATTCTAGTCTTTCATTTAAAGCAAATTTTTAAAAATTGACATTTTATTTCTTTGATTTCACATATCTCTTCTATTCAAGCTAATGATGTCTTTTGCGATCTTCCGTGTTTTGTCCATTTTCACTTTAAAAAAAATCTCAGCCCTATACTTCATTTTCCATTATTTTTCTTTTGAAGGATTGCTGAATGGAGCGCTTCACCTTATCTTTGCCGACGATTTTTCACTTTTGACACCCCAGTAAATAGTTTGAAGCATCAATATGAAGAGGGAGGGGGGGTCTAAATATATATAAACGCACTTTTAACCAAAGAAAACACTTAAGAACGGGCTATTTATAACCTTTAAAAGCTTTCGAAGGGATGCTTCGTAAATAAAATTCTATCTATCACCGAAACTTTATTCTTGAAATATGAGCTCCGAAAAAAAGGGATTTTCCCGCCGAAAACTTTCAATTCCTGTTTTATCATCCGTCATATTTCGAGGGAACCATTTTTCAAATTTATTACCTCCTGTCTTCCCCTTTCAATCATAGAAAGCTCTTTCGTCAGAGCGCGATAAGTTTTGAGTCGAAACGTTTGATCAGAGGGAGCGGGTCCATCCGCTGAAACGGAGCAAAAAGGCTTCATTCCCTGACAAATTATTTTGGATTGTCGTTTCTGCGGGAAAGAAATTTCAAGCGAAAGAATTCTGAGGTTTCCATTAATTTCAGGGAATGATGTCTATTTAGGTGTTATTGATTGGGATATTTCGACTTTATTTCGGGCCTCTTCGTTTGATAACAAATACTTCAAACTTTCATTTCAGTCTTTGAAAAAGTATAAAAAAATAGATCATATAAAACTTTTTGGGTTTTGAAAAAGTACTTTTAGAATCTTCTCCTGTTCTAAAATGTGCAATACTGATAAAAAAATCTAAGAGTTATTATCCAACTTGTAAGATAATTTTATTTCCTGAAATAGGTACCTACTATTTGAATTTTTTAAAAGAGAAAACATCTAAATCTTTTCTAATAAGTGTCGCAAAAAATTTAAACTGCAAAATTTAAACACAAATTCCTTAAAAATTATGCTTATTCCCCATAAAATAAACGAAAGGAATTGTGTTCCTTGTGATTTTCATTGTGAATATAGTTTAAACAAGAAAAAAATTTTCTAAAACTTTCTCTAACTATATTTAAATTGAGAATGAAATACTCAATATTCTTTAAATATTTTAATTTTCTTAACAAATCTTAAATTTATTTAAGAAATAAAAAGTATAAATTTGAATATTTAAGAGTTTGAGCATGTTGAACTTTATGATCGAACTCACCAAAATGATTAAATATTAGCACACTCATAAATATTTAAAAGATGAATTTTTACGAGAAAAAAAAAACTACGGAAGGTTGTTTAAGTGCTTACTCAACCATTTGATTCAACTCTACCAGTGTAAGCGGATATTCAGTCCAAAGAGATTATCCGTAACCTTGCTGATAAAACGTTTTATTACCTTTAATACCATTTGTCAGAATCTACATATGTGTTAGTTCTAAGAGTGACATAAGAGGATAATGTTTTCCTCTCGCGTTATACTATTATGTCTTTCAAAGTATTTATTTATCCAGTATTTTTAGAATGAAGAAACTAAAGGAAACTGCCATGATTTTTATACCTTAAAAATTTATTTATAAATATATTTCTCTATATTCCCTTCAAACATTCCCTTATCCTTATTCTAATTCATGAAACTTTTAAGCATTCCTAAAGTCATTCAGGTTTTAAAAACGTACGATAAAATTATTTTTGGATGAAGATAAACCTTATTAATAACTTATTATTAATTATCTTTAATTATTTATCTTTTTACTAATTTGTGTGGGTTGAAAAAAGATTTGATTAATTTGATTTTGAATTTTTTTGATACTTTTCAGATTTAGAAAACATCCAAACCTTGTACTTGTGAGTTGTGTGACAGTTTTATTCTCTTGAATGCAGTTATTCATCTTCTTCATTAATTATCCTCAACTAATTTGTTATAGTCATATATATTAATGGTCTTTGTCCCTTTTGGGATGTTTAAAAAGTCTTTACTAATGAGTTCTATTTTATTCTCATTATTTTCCGGTGCTTCTTACTTATTAACTGACAAAAAGAACGTCTTGATAACGAAAAACGCTGGAGTGAATAAAAGAGAATAAATTAACTGTCGTCTCAAGGGTAAATTCACACACTACACGTCCTTTTGTAAAAAAAAAAAATACCAATATTGCAACACTACGACAGACACGTTTTACCAAGGACTTAAAAGGACAATGAAGACTTGGTAAATTCACGAATTAAAATAAAAACCCTCCCACTTACACACCTAAAGAATGGCTAAGAACTCTCTCACAGAAAGCGGCTATTTAAACTGAATCACCATCAAAACCACAAACAACGAGTCGGGAAGTCTACTTAACATTTCCTGGTCTTTGTTCCCCTCCACTATCAATCAGCTGGATGCCCTCTTGTTAAAACCCTAAAAAAAAACCCACAACAACACTGATAAAATTAAGCTCGGGATTCGGCGTTGAGAAACTCCACCACACAAAAATTCCCATCCATAGAATAAAACAAAAGAGCCCACACTCGGAAGCCTGTCGTAACCTTGGCGACGATCAAGGTCACGGTGGCATGCGTCTTAACCGAACCTCGACCGTTATGCACCTGTAGGCATTAACCAGTTGGAATACCTGTGGAACGCCCAGGTATAGAGCGGCTCTTTTCGTTCGATGATTCTGGATGGAATGTTTCGATAAGGAGTATAAATAGAGGCTTGCCTCTTTCTCTCTCCTCGAAAGGAGGCAGGCCGTCGTTTAATTTGCATGTCACCGTAATTGGTTTGATTGCTGTTATAGTGTGGAGCTGTCTACGAAAATGGACGGTGTAGATGGATTTTAGGGAGTTTAATGGTGTGTTTCTGTTTGAAGACTTTGATAATGACTGTGCTTGTGTTGTTGAATGTTTATATTCTGGAGTTAGGGTAATTTGATTGCAGTTAGAGTGATGGAATTGTGTTGTGTTTTCAAATCTATGATGCGTAGAAAGAATCTTCGAACTGTTTTTCACTGAGAAGGGTTTAGGATTTCAATTTAATTATTTACACAGAATGG
Source organism: Tetragnatha montana (assembly GCA_963680715.1). NCBI lineage: Eukaryota > Metazoa > Arthropoda > Arachnida > Araneae > Tetragnathidae > Tetragnatha > Tetragnatha montana. The sequence continues at coordinate 37,733,738 of OY796685.1, forward strand.
TTGTAATTAACTTCTTTATGCTGTCTCTTTATGAACGAAACCTCCAGTCTATAGGTGGATATGAATATGAAATGGGGAAAAAAGAGGTTAACCTATTTTTAAAACTATATTTCAAATTTTGAATATCTTCTAACACTTATCCTGTTGTTAGTTACCTTGTCGTGTTCTTGGCCAGGGTTTTGTTAGTAAATTGTATTGAAAACGACTCAGTGTTTCTAAAATATGCTATAAACATTATTATTTTTTTAGTTATGTAAGTTATTTTTTCAAGTCAAGAAAAAGTCATGATTTATAAGAACAATTGGGGAACATCTTGTGGGGAACCTTCAAGCAAAAGAAAAGCTAGCACGGCTTGATTTGGAAAAAAAATTATCCCCTCTTATATCTCCCCATCCTTAAATTTATTTCTTAACCAATTAATAGTAGTAATGGTATGGATAAACTTTCCTAATCTTAATGAGAACGCAAGTTTTTATTTGAAAATCTCACCCAATGCATCGAATAATTAAAAAAAAAAACTATCGTTGCGCCTCAATGAGACTATATAAACACCATGTAAATATATGCACATAATACCCACGTCTCTTAAACGCGTTTTTACGGATGAATCAACCACCACATTCTCATGACACACTCACACACAAATTACCCATGAAGAACAGCCAAGGTCACCGCACAATACCGCAAAGGAGGGAGTCTGTCTACCTGAGGCAACAGGTGGCCATAAAGCACTGTGAGGTCCACCCGCCATTGTAATAATAACCAGCATGTGATTTACTCTAACTAACCTCAAGAAGAGTCGACATTTTAGTCCACCTTCTCTTTTTTTACGGGCTCATTTTAATCTTTGACATAGCATTCTCATTTTTTCGCGTGCGAGAGTACCTCTCTTTTTTTTCCGATGTTGTGTGTATGATGTATGTATGTACTTGCTCTACGGCAGACATTGAATTTCTTATCTGTTGGAATCGGCAGTGTTGCGTGCATGTTATGGGAGGCTTTATGCGAGCGATTAGTGTGTTGTAATTGAGATATTTGCACGAAAGAGGTAGTAATGTATCTCTTGGTTTTAAAGTTATTTTTTTTGTGCTGGTGCCTCAATAGCAGAGAGAAATCCCATGCATGGTCAACTGTAAGAGAGTGTTAGACCGTGATTTAATATGAAAGGAGTTTAAACTATTTATGATAAAAACTGTTAATATGGAATTTTGCATTTTCTCCTTCCCCCAATATGAAAGATTACCCCCTAGTAGGTGCTCGAAAGTGAGCAATACCGACTCTAGTGGGTTTGGAGCTTGTAAGAAAAAAAAATGTGGGTGTCGAGATTATTTAGGGGAAAATAGAGAAGGTTGTCATTTTCCCCATTAAAACATATTTTTATAATAATATTATAAGGAAAATGTTTTTCCTTTTGTAAATATAATTCCTCGTTCAAAAATCCTAAGCATTAAACGCTATTATTCCCCGTTTCACTTCATTCACTCACTTCAATGTTCACTTCATTTTACCACCATGATGAATTTGGAGACTTGACTCTAAATTCTGAGAAAAAAACTGTTGCAGGGACCTAGAAAATTTCAGACTCCGCCTTGAGGAATAACTTTCTGAATGTTTCAGAAAGTAATTAACGTAACTAACTGAATTGCACTGTTATTTTCTTTAATATCAAAGTTAGGAGTGTGGAACGTTCATTATATTAATTTCATTAACAATATTGTAACTTATTAATATCACATAATAATATTAACATATAAAATGGGGGTAAATTTTTATTATATTTTTTCTTGTAAAAGGGGTAGAAGAGATCTTATAGTCTAACATTACCATAAGCTGTGATGCGTGTTAGCTTAATCAAACCCTCCTACATCCAAATTTCTCTCTTAAATAAATTATTACACTTTTAAAGTAATTAAATAAACCAATAATAGATAGAGTAATATTTTAAAGTTTTAAAAGACAGAATATAGGCAGTCTCATTTGGAGTTTAAAAAAAAGCAATATCCTGCATTTGGAAAACCGGAAAGAGTTAATGACAAAAATATTTGATATGGATATAGATTTCTAGTCTCGCTAGAAATGTAATGATAAAGTTCTAGGATGAAATTGACAATTATCCCAAACTCTGGGGGAACTCTCCGACTACTACATTTCTCAATGATGACTTTATCGAACGAAATCCACTTTTCACTACTCACACACAAAGCAATTTTCCTGACACACTCGTTCAGCCAAAAAATCGAAAAATTTCTCCCCCATCCGCGATAGTTAAAACGCTCCAAAAGGCAATATCGAAATGGAAAGCGAAGGGAAAACTAGCGTCCACAGTCTCCACCGGAGCAATTTGTTGGGCAACTAACTCCGTAAAACGAAGGAAACTCTTTAGAAATTAACCCACTTTTTTCCTCTCCAATGGCTCTCTCAGGGAGAGTCGGATCATGCCTCGGGCATGGGAAAAAGCTTAGTTAGTCGGGAACATTGTCGGAATGCGTTCCTGATTTCGCCAATTTCGAAGTAGCGGCAGGTACCTTTCCTTCGAGCTATATGCAAATGAGATCTTAATTTATTCAGGCGTTTAAGAAGTAAACCATGTTCGTGTTTTAACCCTGCCTAATTCGGATCACCAGAAACTTGTTGGAGTTTCTCTCGAGGGGTTGCTTTAGCTGTTTGCTTAATTTGCATCATTTATTCATTAAATTTTCTGTGTAGAGACAGAAGTTCCCTTAAAATAGAGTTTTTTTTTATAAGTTTAGGAAGAGAGGAGATTTATTAGCAATTTAGTTCTTGAAGGTAAAATATATTCGAATCTGATTTTCTCCGTTGTTGTAATTTATTTATTCAAAGTACTTGGTGCCTAATTTTCAGTTGCGTTTTTAAAATGAAAACTTAAAGCAACGTGTTAAATAATTGGTTTTGTTTAGATTTTAAAAGGAAGAAATATACGCGAAAGAATTTTGGATTAAGTTCATAGGATAACATATTTAAAATGACATCCTCTTTTCTTTTAAAAAGAAATAGCATAAAAAGCTAATTTTTTAAACTAAAACACTGCTTAGGGTTGGAAACAGACTAAATATGCATATTTAAAACAGTTTTTTACTCTGTTGAAATAAACTGCAACAAGTAATCCATTCCAATTTTTCCAGAGATATTTCAATTTTTGTGCAGGTTTTTTTGATAGATGATGATGAAGCATTCTCATTCGTCATCGACGCACAATGTGTGTCAAAACCAGTCAAAACGCATCTTTTTTTTAATCTGAAAAACTATTTTCGAATTGGATTCTGATAGTTGTTGTATCGCTATCTATGTGTTTGATATAAATTTCGTTTAGAGTAATATTTTTAATTCTTAAAAAAAGCATTATAGGTAAGATTTTAAGTGCGTGTAATGCAAAATCAAAAACCTCGTATTAATAATCTATTAATAATTGTAATGTAATTCGTGTTAATGTATTAGTAATGTTAATAATGTAAGTTCAATGACTATTGAAGATATTTTTTGCTTAAAAAAGTAATGTTGTAAAAGTTAAATAAGATATCAGAATTATAATTTAATTAAGCTAATTTAATTGGTGGTATAAGTATGTATCTCAGACTAAACAAACACAGCAAAAATAAAAGAGGAAGCTCCCCTTGGAAAGTTGTTTCAACACTTGTTAAACGTTATCTCATTAGTGTACTCTCAAAAAATTCAACTGAGTCAAATTTAATAACCTGTCCTTTTAGGTTGGGACTCAAATTATTAATTAATTTCTTTTTTCATTTATTTATAAGGGACATAATTTTTTTCATTTGAAGAGAAGTCTTAGAAATTTATTTTTTTATATTTTCTACAATAAAATATAAAATTATTCGAGATAAAATTTAGCAAAAACTTTTCTCCTATTAGTTATTAGAACAAATTTGAAGAATTCGACAGATATGTAGATTTGAAAATTGTAGTTTTGAATGACTTCATTGTTTTTTTTTCGAGTTCATAAGAATTGAAATAAATTGAAATATGTTATTTTTAACAATAGTAAAACTTCGTTTCATCCGTGTAACTCCTAAAAAATGAAATTGAGTTACCCAAGTTACCCTTAATATCTATGCCATTCTATTCTCTGTCCTTTTAGGTTAAAACTCAAATAATTGTTGAAATTTTAATCATTTAATTATAACGTCCACAATAATTTCATTTCTGGAGAAGTAGTAGACATTTATTTCTTTATATTTTCCACAAACATAAAATCATTCCAGATAAAAATTGGCAAAACTCTTCTATTGTTGAAAAAGACTTTAAAGAACTTGACAGATATGTAGATTTGCAAATTGTAGTTTAGCATGACTTCATTGTTGTCGGTCCAGACTCATAAGAATAGCGAGAAATCAAATCTAAATATATTTCACATTTTCCCAATTGTCTCAACGTTGCATTCTTTCGCCTGTTATTTTCGCTTTCAAACCACTTTCACGCTTTATAAAAAAACCCTCACCATTTGCATGAACATACGGAAATCTCCTAGAAAAAGTTTCTATTTTCAACAAGCACGTTGTCGCTACAATCCTCTTTTGTCTCCTCGAATTTTTATATCACGACTCGCTCACAATGACAACTCAATTTTCCCGATCGCCGAATCTCCATACCAGAAGAGAGATTCCTTCACCTGTTTCTTTTTCTTTAAAGTTGACCCTTTCATTCCTATGCTAATACTCGACAGCCGACGTTCCCTAAACCCAGTAGTACGTCACTACACGGAAGGAGAAAATGGGTAAACACAAAGCCTGGTGGGTTGCTAGGAGGAGTTTCGGTACGCAAATCGTGATAAGAAGACACTTTATACCTATAACATGGGTTTAACAAAATAATCATATTTTTAAATTGACGTTCTTCATTTCACTCAAAATTCAGTCACCTCGACGGGAACTACTTTGTTTGTTAGTGACGTCATAGGGTCCACTAACGTTGCTGTCTAGTATAGACTGCAACGTTACTTGACCCTGGAGAAACAAGCTGAGAGCAAACCAAGAGAGTAATTCCCAGTGCGGTGTCAGATTTTTGAGTGAAATTCAAGAACTTCAATTTAGAAATAGGATTAGTTTGTTTAACCACGGCTTACTAGATACTTATACAGGCTAGCCGAGTTTTAAACAATGAAAACCATTTGACAACTTTTCCCGCTTGGAGCGCTACAAGACCTACCTATATCACCCACCGCCTTCAACACTGTGGATATGCTTTGCCAGTTGGTCCAGTATTGCCATCTGGATTTGCAATGATTTCCGTACTCGGCTAGCCTGTATAAGTATCTAGTAAGCCGTGGTTTAACCCATGTATAAATAGCGTCTTTTTATCACGATTTACGAAACCGAAACTCCTCCCAGAAACCCAACAGGCTTTCTGCTTACTCAGTTTTTCCTTCCGCGTAGTGAAGCCGTAGGGTCAAGAAACGTTGCAGTCTAGTATAGGCCGGTCGAGATTTCCCATTAAATTCTATAGAAAATTCGAGCGGTCAGGACTGATTGTGTTAAACCTACAGAACAATAATAATAACCGATCACCATCCAGTTCCGGAATCATAACCAAATCCACTACAACAGGAAACAAAAGAAAAACTCTTTCCCTGATGATGATCACTCGGAATCATACCACTCTCCCTCTTTCGGTGACAACGACAAACTGTCCCCATGTCCATATATAAGTCATCCATGCAGAAAGTCTTGGAGAGCCATTTCCCGAGGCGAGGGAAGGTCATATCCACGAGACGTGTCCGATCCGTGCTAGAGGAAGCGTGGTAATTGATGCTGGATGAAAATTGATCCCCACGGAATTCATCTTGGTCAGAGAGAGGGATCGCTGCGTGTTGGTGTTGTAGCAGGGATTGGAAGGGATTAAGACGAAGCATGTAGGTCTTCCATCTATTGTTAGATGTTTTTTGAAGGCATGTTTTTTGGAGATTCCTTTCTTAGCAGGTGATATTTTTGTTTTCGAATGTACATTTATAACTGCGCTGAAGCCATTGTAGGATTTTGGATGATTGCAGTTAGTGATTTTTTTCTGTTTTAAAATCATACGCTCAATAAAAATATCATTTGAATTTTGTTAATATGAAGTGGGTAAAAATATTGTTTAATGTACATGTAAAGAGAGAAGAGAGAGAGAGAGAGAGAGAGAGAAAACAGAAACGATGAGCGTAATTTAAAATCTTTTGGACGAAATATAGCATCTAAAAGAACAAAAGAGATGCCTGCAAAAAATTACATTACCTTGAATGTTAAGTTGGAATTTCATGGACACAATGAGGATTTCCGCAAGAATCTGCTATTGGCGAAAACATTGAGTTGTTTGGTTTCCCATTTGGCGCACGCGGTTCTTCCATTATCTCTGATGCATGAGAAGTTATTCCTCTTTTTCATAAGCATCAACTGTTATTAGTGGAAAAAAAATTAGGTAATTTTAATTTTATGTAACGGAGAATTTTTTTTTTAGCTTTTCTTAGAGTTAAGTTGAAAGAGATACACTAACAAATACTTTAGGGTAATGAATTCCTTAACTTTCAGGCTATATTTTAAATATATTAACCTAAAAATAAAGGAACAAATATTTTATGGGTATATAGTTTGATGGTGATATAAATTGAATTGAAATAAAATTTGAAATTGAGCTTTCAATCCATCATTCTTATAAAAAAATAAAGAATCATCATTTGATAAGTTTTGAAATTAAAACTAATCTAAGAGGTCATTTACCCTAAAATTCCTTTTCTTTTAGACATTTTAAAAATATCTTCTCCATCAAACACACATGAGAAAGTCCATGACTGAAACCATAAATGAAAATTTCGATTGTATGAATTGATTTCTTTCCGAGTGAGAAGGGATAAAATCCAGAAAAAAAAGACAATCATTCGTGCATACATCCTTTTCCTGTTGAAAAACAAGAAAACAAATTTGAATTGGATTTGACAAATTCTCACAGGTTTCCTTTTCAAATTATTTTTATTTTTCTTCCGATGATAACAACCAGAATCCGAACGGCAGGCTATTTATTTTAAGGTAGAGGAGGAATTATTTTATGAGTTGGATAAATTCCACCCTCTTTTGATGGACAAAATCCTTTCCTCGGACAAATCGCTTTTCTTGAAGTAGTTTCCAAGGAAACGCTTCAGTTGATGGAACAATAATCCCGAGCCCAGTTTCAATTTTCATTTAAAACTATTTCAGTTCACTTTCAAGTGAGCTGAAACCGGATAGAAGAATCTGAAGCTGAAGCTTTAAACGAAGTAGAATTAGGAACTCTTTTCCCTTTTACATCTATTAGTTTTAGGATAGTATCATTTTTATGGAATTTTATTCTTTATCTACATGGTTTTCCTGATTTTTACTCTGTATATAAAGTAGATTTTAATTTACGTATTCTGTATGTATGTGTAACAATTTTAAAATTATGTTCACAAGTATTAATTTTTATAATTAACCATTAAATATAAAACAAACGGAAATTAATGCACATTTATTTCTAGCTATAGCTAAGTAAGCTAAATTACTAAGCTAAGCTAAGCTATAGTAAGCTTGATAGTATGAAGTATAATGATTTGTTTTTAGTGAAAAATAATATAATTGTTTTTAAGAAGTTATAAATGAAATTGATCTACCTTAGGGTAGTCAATTTATTAAAATCAATACTATGTAGAAGAAAACAGGATATGAAAGACATAAATTAAATGAAACATTTAAATAACTAGGAAGCCCCCAACTTTGTTTCAACCCAAACTTGTTAAACAATATCTTTTAAGCCGCCATTGAATATGATGAGAGACAAAACCTACATGATACTCAATGTTTACAAGCAATTTATATCGGTTATTAAACTAAAATTTACAAATTTTAGACAAAATGTATGAAATTCTAGCATTACATAGTAGATTTGTCAATTTTTATAAAACTTTTATCAGTCTTTGAACGATATTTATTTTGGAAAATATTTTAAAGTATATTTTTAAAACGTGAAATGAATTGGTTGTTGCGATTGGGTGAATAATAATAAGTTGTTTGACAGTTGATCTTGCTATGTCACTGCAAACTTATCCGAAATCTAATAAAATGGAAATATTTTAAAATTGAGAATTTTTCAAGAAATTCTAATAGCCTACTCGGAATCCTCAAAAGAATCCGAACACTTTGATACCAAATCTATGTTATATACGAAGTTTTTTTCTTAGACTAGAGAGTGAATTAAAAATTGTAGATTAAATGAATATTTTGTTGCTTCCAGGAAAGTTAATTGTTTAACTTAATTATCTTGCATGTTTTAATACATTTAACACTCTATAATAGCATTTAAAATTTTAGAAATCTTATCTACGAAGGGGAAAATGCTTTCCCTATTTAGTATTAGCAACAAACTCATAAGGGTTCACGAGCTATTTATTCAAATACAAAAACATCCTTTCTTTCGAAGAAGTCTTTTGATAAAAATAAACCATTAAAGCTATTGAAATGAAAAAAAAGTAACTAATGTAACCATTTTCCCTCCTCAAAATGATAACCATTTCCTTTCAACTGGAACAAATACATCTCCCCCTTTTTAAGAACATTCCAACACTTCCTCTCCGTGAACACCCCACCCTAAACGCCGTCTCATTTACGGAATGGCATTTGCAAATGTCCCTACTAGTACATATATTCGCGTGACTAGCATTTCGAGCGGGGGGGTTCACCATGGCTCGCGGGTCTGCCCTGGGATCGATATCGGGGTCCAGAATTTCCAATTTGCCCCTCTCTCTCTTCCGAACGAATTCCGTCGCAATCATCATTCCAATTTGGGAGTGAGATTCCTCGCACGCGGGGTATGGTGAGTGATGGAAAAGTTGAGTGGAGCGATCCTACTGGTTGGTGAGTGAGTACAAATGAGTTGTAGTTGAGAAGGTGCGAGGATGAACTAGTTTTGATTGGCGTATTTTTGACGCGTTTAGACTTTAATTAATTGGTGAAAGTGTCAGGAAGGGAAACTATCTTTCATAGTACATCCATCATTGCAGATAAAATGTTTTGCAGTAAAGTTGTTTCTATTTTAAAAATATTTTGTTCTTAAATATTTTACCTAAAATTAGAATGAAGAAATAAATTAAGTATCACCTCTTTTTTTTGTATGCTTTATTTTATTTTGCTTTTAATAAGTTTATGTGGAGTATCAAAATTAGTAGTACCCAAACAAAAGTAGTTTCTTTTAAAAAAAATTGCAATTATTAATTTAATATGTGTGGTAGCTCTTTTAAAACACCTTAAAAATTCGGGAATGTTGCACTTTACATTTCAGTTTTAGTTTATAACAACAACGTGTTTTTCCCACAGGACGATATGACTCGGTAAAGCTGATATTTGTGAAAAATCAATCTAATAACCTCCTATGGTAAATAACTAACAAACATAAATTACTCTTTCATCTGTTTTAGATTTTTTTTACTCAGAATCATCTGTTTATTACTTTTGGTTCAATTCTAAAAGTTTTACTGTGCATCTCACCCCCCCCCATTAAGGTTCAACTGTATTAAATATTATCATGAACACTTTTTATATAATAGTATGTAGCAGAAGCAATTCTACTCAACTAAAATGAATGACCTTTTAACAATCTCTCGCCTTATAAAGTAATAAACAAAACCAAAACACTATTCAAAAATTTGATTAAATCAGCCCCTAAAACCAACAAACTTATCAATTCCAAACCAACGTAAATCCCTAAATCCCTCACTCCTGCGCTCCGGAAACTCATTTACCCAACTAATTCTCCACACCATCAGTCAGTCTCCTGCCCAGCAACACCTCAAACAGTGGAAAAACAAGGAAATCGAACTGTCCCCAAAGTGCCTGATGGATTTATAAAGCTCGCTTAGCGTCACAAGCGAGGAAACGCAGTGCCAGTCAATGACTGCTATTCTTTCTAACTCCCGCCACTGGATTGACAGAAAATGACGAAAGGCTTTATACCACTGATTGAGCTCTCTCCCCAAGGCCGGTTGCGTACTTATTTGCTTTGGAGAGTTTTAATTGGGAGCTTTACGTAGAAGGTAGTACCATCTTGGGATGGTCCCGGACACAAAAGGTATGAACCAGGCTTGTCTTGAAGTAAAAAGAAATAATTAGTATCTGTGAGGCCATTACTTATCCTACTACATCTTTGTTTCTAAATGATCATTTGGTTGTGTCTGTTTCAGACAAAAAATTGTAAGAAAATATCCACCCAAGTATTGTTTAAAATTCTTAAATTAATATTGAAGTATTTCTTATTTCCTCATGTATTTCTTCTCACATTTATCTTTGGGGAGAAGTCCTGAAAAAGTTTTAAATGCTACCTAGTTTATCATTCCCTTTTTTAGAAGAAAAAAAATCTTGAAATTCATATTTGAAGTTTGATGGAACGTCGAAAGAAACCTTTCTAAATAGATGCATTGCCTTTGCAAAAGCCTAATTCCTAGTACATGATAACTTCAAAAAGTAAATAGGATATTTCAACATTTGTTTCTTTTAACTCAATTTGAGCTTTAAAAAAGAGTACAAATTCATGAAATTTATTATTCATCCCTCATTAAGATCTTTTAATGACCAATTGATCTTAGTAGTGATTAGAACAAATCATATTGCCATAGTGCGACACCAACAGTTTAAATACTAGCAATGGCTATATTAGAAAGGAGTAAGACATCATTGACGTTTTAGTAACCTAAAAAGTTTAAATCTAAGCGGAATAACATTTTGATTCCGAGAGTCAATCTCGAGTTATAAAACTTTCAAAGCTATCTTTATAAAAACTTCTATCCCGACTGCGAGAAAATTCCACCGTTCTCTCAACACCGACCCACGCCCATAAAAACGCAGGGTAACTGGAAATTCGAAAAAGATGCAGCAAAACAGCTGAAAACTTTCTCACAACGTTTTCTTCTTCGCGCAAGAGATTGTGCAGTACGTTAAACGCACCCGAGCTCAAGCTATGAATATAAAAATAAAAACGCGTATTTCCTTCCGTATGGGCATAAAAGATATAGACTCAACATCGAAAATGGATGGATTCCAAGAGAGACGAGGAAACTCTTCTAAAGAGTTTCATACAGCAATGCCCTTGTAGTAGAGAGAAATCGATCCTTTTGATGAAATGAATGTTAGAAACGCCGTTGAATGGCCCCATATTTTAGGACTTCACACGAGGAGACATTTTTTTTTGTTGTTGCTTGTAATATCCGAAAGGATATCCATAAAAGTTGGTGTTTCTTTTCCCTGTAAGGGTTTCTGCTGTTTTACTATCCGTATCCCTGAGATTAAGGAGCGTGTGTTACTCTTTGTTTTTTCTTTTTTTTTCTCCGGCTTAGTCCAGTCAAGTGTGCTTTGCTGGAAGATTTTATTTTTGTTTTAAAAGAAGGTTTGGTTCTTCTTTCATTTTCTGTAAAGGTGAATATCTCGGGAGAAATGTTATTTGGTTTGATATAAAGTGTAAAATACGCAATTTATGTACAGATTCACTTTTATTATTTATTATAACTTTTAATTATTTTATGAACAAAAAATTAAACCTACAGAATTGTTCAATATGACTGTTTCTCATATCAATTTGTGTTTAAGCTTCAGAGAATTATGACATCCGTTAGTGTGAGACAGACACATTTGGGTTACGATCTTATTGATATTTATATAGTGGTGTAAGGTAACTTACACATACACTTGGTTATACATAGAATTTACAGAGTGTCGTACTTTTTCTGTGTTGTCCGTATTCATAAAACTAGTATTTTACTCTGAAAACTTTTTAAACTCACAGTTCAAATCTAGATCCTTAGCCTGAAAAACAGAATACACCAAGATAGTTCTTAACACAAAATTAATTTACTCTCTTGGAGTAAATCTCCTTTGAATTCTTCTTCCTTCTAAACTAAACGGCAAATCTTTTAAAAACAGATTAGTATTCGGAGGGTGTACCCTACAGTTTAATTAATCAATTCCGCATTAATTTATCTCGATAGTTAAACTTGAGAGAACACACCTATGTCATTCATCTGTTGCATCACCACAGGTTTCTTTCCCATTTCCATATCCTTGAGATTAAATCGAGGGAATGCTGCTGGTGTCTGATTTAAAAAGCCCATTTCTCTCTCTGCTCGACTTCACTGAGCAGTTAGTTGTGTAGAAAGGTTCAATCTTTCGTTACAAAATTATGATAGATGGAGCTGTCGGAGATTTCATGCGTTCCCTAAAACCACCCCCGAATCCTGATGAAAAACCTTCCATTGGAGAGGGAACGGGTGGTTTTGTCACGTGATTTGATGACTGATTACTGCGGCATTCGGAATTGCAATGTTACAAAAAAAGGAACTTTCCATTATATTAAGACTTTGAAATTGCTTTATGGTGTAGTGTTCTTTTAAAAACCCCTTTTTACCGGAGTATTCTTAAATTGATTATATGTATGAAATGGCTGTCCCGGATATAGCGTGAATATTACAACTTACGTATAATTTTTTTTCTCTAATGCTCGTAAAATAAATTCCTGATATTTTGAAAAGAAAATCCAAACCAATAGCTACCACTTTTTTGGATTCTTGAAATCTTTGCAATGTAGTCTTTCTATTAAATTACACGCTTAACTTGAAGTCTTATTCGGTAGTTATGTGCCACAGTTTTCTAGTTTTAACCTACTATTTCGTTTTAATTTTAAATTTCCAATGTACCTATACTTGTGACTATATCTAGAACGTAAGTTCTCTTTCTAGACTATTGTTGAAATTATAAAAACAGCTTGATGTTAGGTGTATCCTTTGTTTTAAATTATATGAAAGGAAGAATATCCTATTAAGGTAGAACCATGAAGTAATTTCGCTTATATTTTTTTCAACTATCACTCAGCGCCAATACATTTCCATATGTTTCTGATATTAAAAAAACCGGTGTTTTCTTAATAGTATTAAAATTCCGTTACCTTAAATTATTATCTTAAGCCATTCATTTTTATAAAAAATGAAGCAGTAGGGGAGATTTTTAAAGAAATAAAAAATTATGGCTCACCTCTGGGAAGGGTTGCTGCAATTTCTTTTTTTTTTCAATTAAGAATTTTTATCCATATTTTTATCCAATAAAGAAATGATTTTAATATTTGTAAATACCTTAATTTTAATGACCTTTAAACAACAGCTTTAATATTTATAATAGTTTCTTTTACAAAACAAATATACTTCAAAATCATAGCTATAACCTTTCTTTTGGGTGAAATATCTCTCTCGTATCACCTTATCATAAGAATCACATTATTAAGAAAACAAATTAAATTCGATTATCCATCGATACCCTCAAAATAAAACCCTCCACACCACACAATCCTGACAGGTATAAATGAATAGCTTCAAAAATTTTCCATCAAAGCGTCCCTGAATTCATCTCCGGTAAATTATTTATAAGCTCTCTTTTGTCTCCCTTAATGGGACACTTGCCATCAATCTCTACCACCCCCTTTTCTCATCTCAGGAACACACGCCCCTTTCAATATCCCTTCGAAAATCGAGATTGGAACCCCTCTTTTTCACTGGAGGCACAAAGGCGTGTAAAATATTATAGAGAACCCGATTTTCTTCTTGAAGACGCTTTTTTTTTCTTTTGTTCTTTGCGAACTCTTCTCGTCCTCCGCCCTTTGAGCACATACCTTAGGTGTGGCGTGTGGTGGTTTTGAGAGGATGTGTCAGCTGAAGCCGGTGTTTTCAATTAAGCCTCTCGACTCTTATTCCTTTTTTTTTTGAGTGAGGTTTTGGATGGATATTTGGCTAGTTGTGAGCTTTTCTGAATATTTGAGTTATTGGCGATGGGGGAAAAACCAATACTTCTTGGAGGTTTCCTTAGTTTGGTATTGGAAACTTTTAGTCGTGGAATATAGGTTGAGTGCTGAAATCGGATACTTTTAGGTACTGGAGGAATTTAAATATTGACTTTCAAAAACTGTTTGATACCTTAAAGGATCGTTGAAACGTCATAGAAATCTGTGAGGATAAGTGGTTAAGCGTTAATGGTAATCATATTTTATCTACTATAAAGTGTTAATAGTTTTATGTAGAGTAGTGGATCATACTTTACACACATTTGGAAAGATCAAAATGAAAACCTTTTGATTTTCTGAATTTATGCTATCATAACATATTTTCTGTTTCATCGGGGGTATTCTTACTTTTAACACTTGAAAAACTTATTTATGGTTATTCGAGCTGTATTAAAGAACCTTCATCACATTTTAAAAAAATCATCTAAATAATTCAAGATTGTTTCTCTTCTTCATTAGATAATGGAAAGAGCAGTGAGTGAAAACTCACATGACTGTTAAAACCAACACAACTGAAATTTTTTAAAAACATACTCGTATTATAATAACGCACGGAAAAACTATCGACTCATGAAAACATGAAGACTTTCACAGCCATCATTACTCAGTTCATAAATAACGTAGACGCCTGTAAATTATAGAAGCCTGTAAACGTAAACTTTGATTTCCAGATGTAACAGAGACTAGGACATCTACCACAGGACAGCAAGATTAACCTAAAAATCATTTTAAGACAAAAAAAATATCGGTTTCTTAATTCCCATTCCCTTTGCAGTTAAGTATAAAAAATAAACAATAATTTCTTGGTAATGAAATACTTTTTTTATTTTTAAGAGGCCAAACTATTAAGGAATATAAACACACGTGTTTAAGAAGAAGATAACTTAGACCCTTCCTAGATGTTCTCGAAGACAACAGTGTTTCATTACACTCTTCTTTTCATCCAACTCTTGATCTTCTTTATCCCACCAAAGACAACAAACTTTGGACCAACTGGTCATCCACAGAGTCCTTCTCTGGCCAAACGCCATGGGACAAAAAAAAAACCTTCATCGTCACCCTTTCTGCCCGTGCCTGGATGTCGGGGAATGTGTCACCCGGGATGGAGAAGCGTCCACCCCCACCCAGAACCTTGATCGATGCGGAGCTACCATCCTCAATTACCGAAGCCTACTCGCTCGTCCCTCTGGGATACTTTTCCTGCGCATGCGCTGATCGACGTCTGGGGGCCGGAAAGAAACTTTGGGGGGAGTATCGATGGGATGTTTCGGCTTTTTATCGTTTGCCGGCATTTTTGTCCCTTTTGATGGGTTGGCTGATCAAACGGATGTGTGCGTTTTCGATCGGAGGACGACGTTCCGGGAGATTGGTCCGGCGATAACGAGGTGCTTGGAGCTGTTTCGATGCAAATTGTTTAGTTCGGTTTTGCGTATTATTGGTTAATCTGGAGCTGGAGGGTGGAATATAGGTTCGGTGTAGTTAAGTCACATCAAAGAGCTCGAGAGAAGTTGATAATCGAATCGATAAACTGGAGTTAGGTTGGAGATTAGATTTGTTGAGGAATAAGTTATTGGAAAATCTCTAATGCGAAATGTCAAAACTATTTTACGGCTTTGTTCCGAGCGTATTCAAAGCAAGTAGTAAGAAGTTCTTTTCCATTTCGAAGGAATTATAGGGACTGCGGATTTTTTTTCTCACAACTCTTTGAAGTATTTTACCATTACCCTTTTCTGATTCCTTTAAAGGGATAGTGAAAACTGAGAAATTCTAATGGAATTTTTGAGAGTACATAAGAACATGAGTAATATAAAATTAACTGTATTAAAAAAAAAAAGATGTGTTTCATTAAATTTCGACGCGTGGCTCGTTCACTACTGAAAACATTTTTAATTATTAAAATAATATCATGTACTTAAACATAGAATGTATTAGATTAATACAATTAATATGCCACATGGAGATTAGATAGTTCTACATGGATATTAATGGATAAAATAATTTACCTATTTAATTTTGGAATACGTATGTTTTAAAATATTAATAAAATTTTTTCATAAGAAGAAAAACAATAAAGCTGAAGTTATGTAATTTACTTTTTAATTTACAATCATGACATCAGGTTCATCATTTAAAATGCTACATTATCAAAGTTGAAAAAGTTTTATTTTATAGGAACTTTAAAACCAATTTTTTTTCTCCTCTAAAAACACATTACTCTTTTATCCATCTATTCTCTCTATGCTCAACTCTTCTGTTCTTTGTATTTCATTCACTTCCAGCTTTTTAAGTTGTAACTGATTTTCTCGGTTATTGAAACCACTCAAACCCCGAACAGGAAACCCAGATTCTCCTCTTCCAGACGCGCTTTTGAAAAGACACGACTGACATATTCCAAAACCTCATATATTGGGACACGAATCGGTTGGATCCCGTCGTTGACAGCTCCCTTTCCGGTCGCGTAATGCAAAGCAAATGTTTGATTTCGCTCAGGTGACTTTGCTCCGGATCATTTCGCCTGGCCTGGCAGGACTTGTCAGGTCGTGAATGACTGTGGAGTTTTACAATAATGGCGGCCGATAAGAGTAAAATTACTCGGCGAAAGTATGTTGTGTTTGTCGATTCGGGAGGTGGTTTCGGAATGACAATGAGTTGGTTCAGATAGGGAGAGTTGAGGTTTTTTTATTTGAGTGTTGAGATATTTGAGTGTAGGTTCGATTATTTCCGGTAACTTCTGTGCGTGTTTCTCTTTCTTTTGAGATGTCCGACTTTAATTCGAAATTGTGTGCGGAGAAATAAAAATTTAGTGGGTTTTAAGAGAGATTGGGAGATAACTTTTGCATGTGGGATGAGTTTTCAAGTTATGTAAGGATAATATTCATCTTCGCTCTCAAAGTATCCTTTTACAAAAAAAAAAAAAAACACCCCACCAAATGGATCCCTATTTACAATTTTTTTCAACCGTTTATCTATACCAGCCAGCAACATCCCTTGACATTGTAAAAACAAGCTGAGGGCAAACAAAGAAAGTAGTTCCTAGCGCGGTGTCTGAATTTTGAGTGAAATTAAGAACTTCAATTTAGAAATATGATTAGTTTGTTGAACCCATGTATATATAGCGTCTTTTTATCACGATTTGCGTTACCGAAACCCAGCAGGCTTTCTGTTTACTCAGTTTTTCCTTCCGCGTAGTGACGTAACAGTGTCAAGAAACATTGCAACCAAGTATAAGTAGTTTTACCTATAAAGATTTTCCTGTAAAGCGTTAAAAATAAAAAGCCCATTTTTAACTTAAAAACTTTGCATTAATGTCAGCAACTGTAAAGGCTTTGCTAGAGTATTTTAAAAGTACTCTCACTTTACAACCATTATTCTTTATTACGACTGAAACAGTAAATAAAAGCCTCCTCGTATTTCAAACTGTTGCAAATTTTTAAACGTATGTCATTTGATATTTTACATCCTGTGTACGTGTCTTTATATTTTTCTAGTTGAATCTCACTACTCTTTATTATTAATCTTCTTAAAAAATAATTCTTTAAACATGATGAAAATAAATTGCTGCTGGATTTTAATTCTCTAATGGTCGTTTTGGTGATTTATTTTTGGTTATTAAGTAGCAAATGAAAACTTTGTTTCCCTCTTTTCTTGTATGTTGTATTTCCTTATAACTTTTAAACATTCCAGGAGAAAAAAATGGTAAAATCATAACAAACTGTAGTTTTTTTTTATTCTTTAGGGGCAGAAAACAGACAGCTATTAAAGTGCTTATACTAAGTTCATTGATGACAAAATTAAAAAGAAGATTAATTTCCTTTCCATTATATTTTTCTCTTTACACGGGTATAATAACACGGGTTTTATAACACGGGTTTTTCTATCTCTTAACACGCCATTTAAACCAGACAACTTCTACGCCATCTTAATCCCAATAAGTCTATCCTAACTAAAGATTTGATTGAAACTTGATTAAATTCCGCTGGTTTGGCCAGAGATGATCAACTGCACTATATTGTCCTATTGCTTATTGGTGTGCTAGAAAAGACTTAGAAGAGGAGCAGATTTATCAGGGTTCTTTCGTTAATTAATTTTGGGGCCTTCTTTATGTGGTTCCGTACGGATGATTTGGCAAAAAGAATCTTGGGTCAAATAAAATCGTTCATAGAGGTTTTTCTTGTTCAGATTCCAGGTCTAGACTGAGGGATTATAAACTTATAGATTTTTGGGATTTATTCTAGCCTGGAAGTATAATTATTTTCCTTGAGTGGTGCTTCGTTGTTTGTTAAGGATGTGTTATTTAGAATAATTGTTCATTTCTCAATTAAATATTAATAGATGGATAATCTCACATAAGGAGATCTTTGTTCCAATGTAATTATTGTTTTTATTAACCGTAGAAGTTTTGCCAGTGGCAGGTTTTTATTAAAAGTAAATTTATTGGTAGATAATTTCGTTTTAGTACAATTTTTATAAATTATATGGTTATTTTTATCTTATTAATGAAATGTGAAGTATATACTATTCATTAAGGAATTAGAATTTACTCATTCATATTGGTTCATTATTTTTCAGGAGCATAATTGTGTCATAATTGCAATAGTATAGTCTTTAAAATTAAAATGCAGTCCTAGGTATTGGGTAGTAAAGTAAAACGGCATTTAAATTTATTTAACTTGTTTTAACTTTAAAAAAAGGATATTTTTTCTGTTAAAAATATCACAAACCAGTTGTATTTTATACTGGTTTTGAAGTTAAAAGAAAAGAAAGATAAAGGGGAGAGAAGATAGAGTTGCATTAAACTTCAGGAATTGCATAATATAAATTTCAGTTATTCTAGCGCATCTCTTTCTATGCAATCAATCTTCCCTTCTTTATTATTCATTATCCGTCTTGAATTTTGATTCCACTATTCACCCTTTTCCAGAATACGAAATACTACACCCTTTCCATAAACTACGATTTAATATCCTATGTATGAGCCGATGAGATAAAAAATAAACTAACTCAAAATTATTTTTCGATTTTGAATTTTTTTTCATATAAAAAAGGGGTTTATCTCTAGTTCTGAATCCAAGAGATACAAAACTAAACTAGAAGTAACTTTTTAATACTCCATTTAAGTAAACATTGATTTACCACAAAATTATCTTAAAGGATTTGGGCCACTTTTCTTCCCAACGGCTCACATCTCTTAACCAAAACTAATTTACTCGCACAATGCCTCCGTCACCGAAAAGATAAGCATTTGAAAAGCACTCCAAATGAGAGTTTATTCTCAAGTTCTCAATCCAGCAAGCAATTCATTAACTATCCGAAGTTGCAACCAAGCTTTCCCCCCATAATCAACCAAGAAACAACAAAAACCGATTCCAAGACAAAGCACCCGCATTCACCAGAGCAATATATGCATTAAGTAGAGGCGACGACGGGCAATTCCGAACGATATGTTGTTAACGAAAACAGAGGGAATCAATACAACCTTCGGAATTTCATTAAATGACAATCCTCTCGAGAGAATGTATTAATAATATCTCTAGAACATTTCATTTTCGGCACAAGCCTCATCGATTTGCAACTCAACTCTTGTCGATAATTGAAGTGCTCTGCAGCCGATTCCTAATGCTTTGTGCCTTGGTAAGACTAATTGGATGTTGGGCATTAGCTAAAGCTGCTGAGACCTATAACAAGAGGTTATTGAATTGACTCTTACTCTAGGGTTAGGTTTCTTGGGATTCTCTTTTTGACGAGGGTAGGAGGTTTATTCGGTAATATTTTTGCAAACTTAACAAATTAGCAGATATATAAGACAATTGCAGATTATATTTAATTACTATTTAGTTATTAGGTTTCTTTTTTAACTTTTCTTTCAACCTTACGAGAAAATAAGTGTAAAATTTTTTATTAAAACTTATGCTATTACTCTGTCATCCCATGTTTATCAGATTCTTCAAATTAGTGGGTAAAAATCCAACGGGTACAATTGACAATGTGCTAAAAGGTAACTAGAAAATAGAGAACGCATATTACCTAGTGTATAAAAATCTCGGGATGTTTGCAAATCTATATTGTTTACAAAAGATATTAAGAATCTGCATTGTCACTCGTTATCAGTTCAAATATTATTTTAATGAAGCATGGAATTACAAGAACCTTCTTAACTTATTGAGTAGAAAGGATTGTAAACCTCATTGGTATCCAATGTTAGCTGTGTGTGAACTAAATACATATCCTTCTTTTGGCATCCTTCTTTTGAATTTTTCTAACAGTGTTTCCCAATTGAAACAAATATTTTTAAGCTGGATTTATATGAAAAAAATATCTGAGAATACAAACCTCACATTCTGTGAAATTCATGCGAGAGTTATAGGTTTTGAAGAACAATAAATGAAATAGACGCATTTCTCTATACTATATGATTAGTTTAAGTACCTAATTTTATTCCACAAGTACTCGTCGAAAAAAAACGTTATTGATAGGGGAAAAAATCAAAATAAAAGCAATATTTTCATTAAAGTAAAAGCCTGGACCCATTTCTGCGCATTTGTTTTCTCTAAAAAAGCAAGATGAACGCCGCATTTTTTTTTTCAAATAAATTGCCATTCGATAGCCAGGGCAATAACCATTTAACTCGAAGCACCACCGCAAAAAAAGCTTGTTTCGTTTCATTTGAACATCAAACCACCATTATCATACCATTTGATGCAAAACATCCAAATAGCTTCAAATAATTTTCTTAGCTGTTTTTTTTTATGCTCTCCATCATTTCCGCGTCCTGGCGTAAACAAAGTAACGGTCAAGAACACGCAAATTTCTCCCCAAGTGTTGGCAACACCATAAAAAACAACCATCAGAAGATGAGCGAGTGAGAAAACGGAGAGAAAAAAAAAGTAAAAACGTTCTCTCTTTCTTTTGTTCTGAAGCACTCTGCCTCATGGTAAATATGTGTCATTGCTATTCCCAAACCTGTGAGCTTGGAACTTGGGGAGAAAAAAAAACCCGTCGAGCCGCTTGGTTATTACTAGTATTGTTGTTTTCTGTTGCCGCTTCAGGTGCCTCGAGCGACTCTGGAACATGTTTCACCAGCGTTTACTGCCGTGGAGTGGTCCAGTTAACTTTAACCGAGGTCGCAGCAGGAGAGATAATAAAAAGGCTACGTGCCTTCTTATTTTCATCGGATGACTTGAAGGCAGTTGATGATTCTTTAAATAAAAGAATCTCGATTTCCGCGTTTTTAAGTTGCACTTCGCCAGGAGAACGAAAAATACTAGCGATGCGCAGATACAAGGAAAATGAAAAAAGGGTAGAAGAGCTAGTTGATTTTAAAGAGGGGGATCTTTTCTCATCAAGCGAACTATACTCTTTCGCACTTAGTTTTCTATGTCGCTATCTATCTCTTTCTGCGGAAATAAAAAGTTCGGAGTTGAATACTGATGAAATCACACTCTTCCCCCCCCTTTTTTTCTGTTTGCTGAAGGAATGCTTAGCTTGGAGGTGAAAGAATTCATTTTCTTCTATCTCCTGCATTTGCATTTTAATAATGCCAGAGCTAGATTTCTCCATTTTGGCGTATTACACCGGCAGCTTAAGCACAAATAAAAGTCGAGTGAAACTACTTTTTTTCATTAAGGATTTTCCTTTTCCCGTGTTTTTTTTTTTGCGAGAGGGAGATTTAGTTACGATAGCATTTTAAAATATACCCTTTCTCTCACTTCTAATGAGATTTTATATTTCTTTTTACTAGACTAAAAGATAAGATTGTAACTGTTGGTCATCACGTGAGCTAAAGTAATTTAAAATACGTGATTTTAAGTAATGGAAATACCTGTTATTCTTTTGGGTACTGGTATTATTAGTATAGAGCAGGGTTTCCCAAAGTGGTCGGTACCGACCCCCTGGGGGTCGATGAAGGTTTAAAGGGGGTCGATGGGGAGTCGACGAAGTTTTAGGGGTCGGTAGGGGGTCGATGAAGCTTTAGGGGTCGATTAAAGTAAAACAGTCATAAAAAAAGAAAAGTGCAGAAAAGTCAAAAAACCAGCTTGTGTGTTACTAATAAAATCTTTAACTAATAATGTTGTGAAAAAATCGGAAAGTCAAATTTCTTATATGGTGTAAAAAGACTTGGTTTTTAAACTTGAATGTAACATTTTCAATAAGGTCGATAATTCTGCCAGACAGATATTTTTATGTAATAAAAATTCAAATATGACTCTTATGTGCAAGATAGGGATATTATTTGTTAATTTCATTGATTGTTTCATTTTTAACAGATATATCTGTCTTTTATAAAAAGAAGTTTAAAGATTATGATTATGGGTCAAATATACTTTTGCTGGCAAAAATCTAATTTTTTTCATTACTGCTGCGTTTTCCCACTTGCGGACGAAACTTGCCAACCCTGTGGTTTTTATAACATAATACTGTTTTAGAAATTGTTATAAAAGTTAAAAAGTTTTTTAAAACAAAAAATTAAATTTTTAATAAATAAGCAGCAGACGTTTCAAAGCACTATAGCCACATTTTGTTTTGCCATTTTTTTCGGAAACGTGGTAATCCCGAGTATAACATCAGAATGTTATTTTAATAAGCTAAAAAGCAGTTTAAACTTAGTGAATCTTTTTTAAAGCACAAAAATTGCAATTTATTCGTAGATTAAATTATCTCAACTGCGAAAAAGAAAAATAATAAGTAATTTTAAACCAAATACCCTCTTTGGCAGTCCAGCATCAGGCACACCCTTCCCATTGAATCTATTCGTAATTACCCATAATTGCATTGTAATAATGACAATTTTAATAAATTTGTTTCTGAATTTAATAATTAAAATTATTTACTTTTATTGTAATTTAGTTTATTTCGAGTGTTTCAAAATTTCTTTCTTTGCAGTGTTTTGATAAAATTTTGCTATCTTATTGTAAAATGCATTGCTGTCGGATGATTCAAAGATTTTTCCTGATCCTTTGAACTTTCTTTACATACTTATTTTTATATCAAAGTTTTGAGTGATTAATGCTTTTTGGTTTTCTTTATTGTTCACCAATGAATATTCCAGGTTGAACAGTACATTACTAGTGAATGAGACCGGCTGTTAAATTTTCATTTTTAATTTATTTTCATAAAGAATTTAGTTGGATTTTTGAAAGGGGGTCGATGGCTTTGGTGAACTACTCCCAAGGGGTCGATGCATGAAAAAGTTTGGGAAACCCTGGTATAGAGTATTTTCAGGTGACGTCACAACCGGTTATTTTCTTTTAACTGTGTACCTTCTGTAGGGCTTTTAACTGTTGCTAAGGACGTTGTTTATCTGTTGCTAAGGCGGTTTTTAGGTATGGGATCACGTGATTGCAAATGCTCCAATAGAAGAATTTCACGGCTGTTCATTTTCTGTAACTGTTAACCTCTGTAGGGCAAAAAACTGTAACATCTTCTGTTGCTAAGACCGTTGTTAGGTCCAAACAAAGCTATCAACACTACTATATATATACGCTTTGGGTCCGAGTCATGTGATTGAAAATGCTCTATAATAGTTCATTCCAATTTAATTAAACATTTCGTTAATGTGGGTACAAGAGAGGGGCTTTGAACAACACCTTTTTAATAAGAAATGCTCTTGTAATTGATTTAAAATAAAAAGTCCCAGACAATTTCATGTCTTAAATTTTTTTAACTTTATTTACCCTCTCTTGTTAAACGATCAACTTGAAGCAGATCTGACACATTTCATATCTGATCACAGACATAATTAAAAATAAAAAGGCTCAATTAGAAGTGACACTTTTTACTAGCTGAACACAATTGAAGCTTCTTATTTTTTACATTTTTCATGAAATGAATCGGATTTTTAGAGGTAGAGAAGCTTTTTTTGACAGTGAAAAATCTAACTTTTGAGTAAAGGAGAAAACGTTTTCTTTAAGTATTTGAAATGACATATCAGCTCAAGCTTTTATCCTTCTCAAGTGTCAAGCAATTGAGATGTGCAATTTCCATTTGTTTTTTTTTTTTTTCAAATAACCTGAATAGAACGTTTTCATCCTTCTTCTATCCAGAAGAATTTTTCACCATCATTAAATTTGTTTTATATATTTTGTTCTTTGAAGACACTATTTTTTTCTTCTGTTATTAGTTTCTAATCAATGATTAGAGAGCTAAACCATTTATTTATATAGAAAATTCTAAAAGGTGACAGTTAAACTTTTAACATGCGCAATTTTTATCAAAAGAAATATTTCTTTTCAGAACACTAATTTAATTGCATAATTTTAATTTTTCCATGCTTCCACTTCTTTTTTGGTAGAAACTATGTAAAAGTTTGATAAATTTGAATATACACTTAACTAATTATGAACTTAAATTTTATCATCATTATTCATTATCTATTCCTCGACGCATACTTTTAAAAGAATTTTCATTATGCTGTAGAATTGTCTTAATGCGCTGCACGTATATTTAAACATAACAATAAATTACTCGGTCATTTTTATTCATATAAACCTTATCCCAGAAAATATACTTTCTAAATGAGATTCTTAATTCTTTAGCAATTCAAGTGTCCAAAATCCCGGAAGAAGAAAGAATTCCAGTTTCCCCCATTATTCTTTATAACTCTTGAATACAAATTTAATTATCACGTTATTTTTTAGTGGAAAATATAGCAGCTGTTCACATTCCCACGTTAAGCAATTTCGTAGAATTTAAACTGTTTTCATTTGAACTTTTCTAAAACTATTAAAAATATCTTTCTTTATTTTTGAGTAAAAAAAACAACTTATTTTACATTCTTTATCGAACGAGTTTAGTATAATCATAACAGAATAAATATGGGGTTTCATTTAATAGATTTTCTGAAATGATATGTTTACTTTACTATTTTATAAGCATAATTTTTAATATAAATGAGAATTATTATTTATATTTCATTTAGTGTAAAACCATTTTATCATTGTGAAAAGGATTATATTATTTTTGCCCATGAAAAACAGTATTTTTTTGCACGGCCTCTTCCAACTTTTTAGTTAAAAAGATGAGTTACATAAATAAACTTAGCTTTTTTATTAAAAATGTTCTTCGCGTTCATGTTTTCATTTAATTTTATTCAAAATGTTTTACATAAAATATCTTAAATCTAAAGTCTGGCGCATAATATCCTAGTGTGGATCGTGCGCCATAAAACACTAACCAACCAACCTTAAATCTAAAGTTATTTTTCAAAAGTTTCCAATTTTTACCCATTTCTATAACTATTAGGAGAGTAAATATTTTTAATGTACATCTAGAAAACTTTTAACTTCTTTATGTATGAAAACATTGTTCACTTCATAATATTCTTTAAGAAATTAAAGAGTTCATACGTTAAAAGTAAAACGCCGAATTCAGTATTTCTACTATAAAGTTTAAGAAATAAATAAAATTACAGACTAAAAGGGTTTGACTAATTGATATCAGTCTTATATACTATACATTTTTCTATTAGACTATTTCCAACTTCCGTTATAAAACATTTAGCAGTAATATTAATTGATGTTTTCAAAAATATTAAATACATTTAATACTTTATTAAATACATAATGCTTGAAAGAATTTTAAGTTTTATTACTGCTTTTAATACAGAAGAACTCTAACACTTTTAAAGCAAAATCTGTACGAATTGATAGAAATTCTATGCAAAACACAATCATAACTTAAAATTTAAACGACATTTTCCCATTTTTGACTTAAAGAATCGCTTAGTTCGTTAAAATATCTCAGCAATTCAAAAAAAATGAAGCTAATGATTATTTCAAATGATCTTAACCATTTAAAAATCATTAAGACCTCCAAGAAAACAAACTTTTTAATTACTACTTTCACCGAATAGCTTTTTGTACTGACTCTCTCACTCTTATTCGGGGATTTTAAAAATAGATTTTTTAATTATTTTACCTCTCCAGTTTGCTTCTTTCTTGATCTTTTGGGGTTCCATTCCATCATTATTCTTTTCGTTCCCATTCATCATCGTGTTTTCTTTCTTTCCATTCTTCAAAAAAAGTCATTCGCTGGTCGCCCCCATTTCGGCTCCTTTGAGTAATTTCTTTATTATGCCGAATGTCTCGAACTCTTATGCAAAATTAGCTCAGCCAGTGGAAGAGTTAGGGGTTATAAAAACCTTCATGGTATAGAAAAGAAACTTGGAGGGGAAGGGAAGAATATTCTTTGAAATGGAATGAATTAGGCGAGTCTATTGTTTTCGGTGAGAAACTACTTATATCTAGGAGAAAACCCCGAGGTGGCGTTTTTTTTACAAATGAGTGGGTGTGGTTAAGCAAGAGAAAAGAAGGGTTACAAAATTTGAAAGCTTAAGGTGTTTTTTTTTTTGAAGAAACTGAAAAACAAGCAATAGCTTTTTTGAAATTTATAAGTTCTTGGAACCTTATTAAAATAATCTGAAAACGAAACAAAAAATAATAATAATCCCATTTTATAAAACAGTAAGTGATAGTAAGTTTTATACACAAATGCTTGCTAAATATCGATTTAAACATAAAAAACGTAATCTTGAGAAACGGATCTTGAATGATAATTATTATAATATAGATATAAATGATAAGTCTCAAAATGGTACATAACTTTTTAATTTAATCCCTAATTTAAATAAGATTTCTTATTATTCTTGTGTTTTGTGTATTTTAAAAATACCTTACTAAACATAAAAATAACATGATAATGTAATGGTATAAATGATAACAATAACACTTTAATACACTTTTAAAATAATACTTTACATTTTAATTTAATTCCTAATCGTAATAAATTATCCTTATCCTTGTTTTGAGAGTGTGTTATGCTATTTATTGGTAAACAATAGTGTGGCAAAACAACAGAGTTTGGAGTTCATTTAATTTTTTTACTGACAAAAGGAGCTAAAATCGCTCACATGCATTATGATTCTTTTATATACTAAAAATAAAATCATTTCCTTACATTAAATGTGAATAAACCCATTCAATACAGAAGTAACTAGAGAATAAAAGCAATTTCAACTGTTAGAAGAAAACTAAATACTGTATTAATTTTGGGAAAACTAAATATAACACAATAAATGCTCGATGTAGGGGATACATTTAAAATTTGTCAATTAACTTTTTGGACTTTTGTTTTTCAATCATCCTTTAAGTCACAATTATGCTTATATTAAAAAACACCCCGAATTTCAAAGGCGTTTATCATAACGTTGAATAAAATGTTTTTAGATAGTATTGAAAACCTTAAAAAATAAAATCTACCTTATTTTATTTAAGGAATATTTTGATATATTTGAAGTTTGGGAATTCTCAAATAAAGATATCATACACCAATGCATAACATTCTTTTAAAACTAAAAGTTTAGAAGTTTCTATAATAAAAAAAATTATATTCTCTTTTTACGTGACAAAATTTAAATACAAAACATAAAAAGAAAAGCTTTCAAAAACTTCACTGAACAAACCACCAAAAAGCTTCAACTATCTTCCAATATCCCCTGTACACGTAATACTTCCGAGTTCCTTATAACCACTGCTTTCAAATAGTCCAACCATACTAAAAGGAAATCTGAAAGCCAGCTCAGGCCAACGCAGTTCCAATTCCGCATATTCGATATCCCGCCAGATCATTCCATATTCTCGCTCTAACCCCCCATGACTCCATATAAAACCGGATGACGGAATAAGACCACATTCTCCACAACGAAATTTTGCTGCGTCGCCCTTTCACTTCAGAACGTGCGCCGCATGCGATGTCGCTTTGCTGCGGTAATCTAATGCCCCTCGCAGCAAAGGCATTGCCTATGATTGAGGCAAGAGAGAAGTGGCATTTTTATCTACTTTTTTTATTATCTTTGGGGAAAAGAAATAAGTATGGGTAAGTATTTAATGTGATAGTGAACTATGCCAAGTAGACTTGACTTGACTTGACTTGACTCTCTTCACACCGATGTGGTGTATGAGGCCGCAATGCCAAGTAGAGGGTGCCTATAAAACTTTGATGTAGTTACAAACAATGGCATTTAAGACTGCTATATGCAGTTGTGCAGTAGAACTCGCTTATAAATAATTCACGATGGGATAGTTCTACTTATAACAAGTTTTAAAAATTTTTATTTATAATTATTGACGCCTTTTTCATACTTACTTAAGTTTTCTTACACTCTTTGAATATCATCTTCGTTACCTCTAAAATTCACAATTCAAAGCTCACGCGCAACAATCACTGAAGAGCTAAATAATGCAACCGTCATAAAAACGTTTCTCAAAGTTTTGAATGTTTTCGCTCATAAATTTCTCTTAAAAGAACTCAAAACTAAATAAAATTCCCGAAGAATGTTGTGACTTACGTCACTTATAAAGTTACGGGCATGCGGAGTATAGCAAACAGGTTTTTTTTGGTAGGTCTGTACGTGGTATGGGTCCTAAAGGGTATCGGGAAAATCTCGCAAAAAGTTGATGAATGAACCATGTACGAGTAGATGGTCTTGCGTGTGTATAACATCTGGTGGGTTCTAAAAGTGGGTTAGGGTGAAGGGTTGGGCACACACTGAATTGTTGGCGGGTTGATATGTACCAAGATGTGGGTAAGATATACTATATGACTGTAAGGTAATTTGATTTGTTAGGTATATGTTTTATCGCACTTTATTTCAAAATTCAGGGCATTTAGAGATGTATCCTTGTTGTTTTTCTATCATGTTGTAGTCGTTCTCGGTTGTCTCTGTCATTAAATGGTTGGACCATGTACTCTTGACTTTCTTTGGCTCGCTAAAAGTGTTTTTTTATTCCTTGTTAGGTATACTACAACAAATAAAATGGAAACAATTTTCTGATTGAGATAAGGGTTAAAATTCTAAACCTCAAAAGTTCTTAAGAATAAATCAATCTACTTATTTGTTTTAAAATTATTAAGTGATAAATTTTATTTCAATATTTAAACTTTCATATCATCCAGGCAATGTTTGAAGCTATGCAAAGTTTAATATCTTCTTTAAACTGTTTCTAGACGTTTGAGCGAAGTAATCCAATCATCACATTTTATACTCGAGACTAAATTTTCATAATCCTTGTGATCCTATTCAACTCAAATAATTCAAACTCAGACTGTCTGAAATTTTATTTGATAACGCCTTGAGCAAGTACTTTAATACTTAATCCACATTTTTCAGGGAAAATGAGACATGTCTTATGCTGTTAAAATTTTATTCTTATAGATTCTCGAGAGATGATCTTTAACGACATTTAATGTTCTTTCTTTTAAAAATTCACTCGAATTTAGCTTTCATGCAAAAGTATTTCTAGATTCCTATAGATGGTTAAAAAAGCGCAGACAAATATTTATTGAAAAATCACATTTTGAATAGAATACGACCCAATAACTTTCATCATATGCATCGTATTTTAATCATTATAAATTAGTATAACATTATACTTTGAATGACGTTTTGATTCAAAAATATATTTTCAATACTCTCAAGACTCTCATGCCAATAAAAATAGTTGTTTGACTCTAAGACTGTCTACAAACTACAAGAGATCTTTTTTAATGAAAGATGGCGTAGTCGATGGAATAACATATATCCAAGACATATAAAACTTAATGGAACATCAAACATTTTAGTAAATAAGCTGTTTAAAGACAACTCGAAGCCTATTGGTTACACGATAGAACCCTTAGCAACATCTTTATCAGTCCCCGTTAAAGTAGTTCAGGAAATAATTCCTCAATTCTAGCAATTTTTTTATACCTTTATGAGTTTGAATACTTAAATGTTTAAAATGACAGGAAATGGATAAAGTACTCTTTTTCTAGAATTTCAAGAAACTACGCATGACCCTAATGTGTACTCTCATTACTGAGAAATCCTGCTCAGTGAACATGTATTTTTCTAAAGCGGATCTAGACACTAATCCATCCTTCGAGATCCATGTATTAGGTGATGGAATGACAAATTTGAAACATCTTTGAAAAAATGAACTGCCAGGAAAAAAAATCCAGCTAACC
The DNA here is from genome assembly GCA_963680715.1 of Tetragnatha montana. Lineage (NCBI taxonomy): Eukaryota > Metazoa > Arthropoda > Arachnida > Araneae > Tetragnathidae > Tetragnatha > Tetragnatha montana. The sequence goes on from OY796685.1 coordinate 37,763,567, forward strand.
CTGAGGCCCAACTTGGTCTAAGAAATGCCTCAGATATTTAGGAAGTTTTTGTTGCTCTTTTTATGATAGTATAACCGTATTTTTGAAAATAAAAGAGAAGCTAAATTACGTGGTTGTGTGAACATTTTTTTTGTGTGAGAGGGATCTTGTTTAGAAACTTCTTAGATTCTAACGAGATTTTTCAAATATTTCTGTTTTTAAAATATTTACCTCATTGTTGTAAGGGATTTAAGTGCAGCAAATGGTGAACAAATCATATTTCAATAGTTACGTTAGTTGCAATTAAAAATATAACAATTCTTTTAAATGAGAGTTTTTCTTTAAATTTATTTTTTAAACTAATCATCTACTTATAAATACTTGGACAATATTGCATTACCCTTATTCAGTCATATTGTCTAAAGAGTGTTATACTGGTTATAATGTTACTTGAATTGTTAAAAGGCTTTGGGCTATGCATTTCTTTTCGTACCATTTATTTCCGAAATTTTGCTTCTTTAAGCTCTTTAGTTTTAGCTAAGTTCTAAATGAGTCTAAAGTATCAGAACTCCATCGCAGAGTATTAAGAATTTTGAAAACCAGTTTCAGTTCATAAAAATAAAGGGTTATTTTTGTCTAAACACGTTTTTCAGATTGGTACCGAAGCAAATGTATTGAAAACCCATCACCCAGCAATAAAAACCAAGAGCCGTGAGTTTCGTCTGGTGATGATAATGATTTAGAACAAGTTTGTAAACGTCGCAAACCATTATCTGAAAGCGATAAGAAATAAAAACAAAAACAATTCGGTAACAAACTAGGCTAATTGAAATATCAATAAAGATAAAGAAAGATTTATTTTTTAGATAGCATTTATGGTATAATATGAAGTAGCTTTTTGTTGTATCATTTTATGTTGTTTTATAAACTTTAACTGTTTTAAGTGATGCTTAGAAAATTACACAACCTATTATTTTCCTATAAAAGTAATAAAGTTTCTTTTCCTTAAAAAACCTTATAGAACTGTTAAAGATCGCTGTACGTAAAGTAATACTCAGTGCTGATACATGTAAAGTGCCTTTTATTTATTTTTATGGAAGTTCACCTCTTATTAGGTACTCACACTTCGTATACTATTGACACTCCATGCTAAATAGCAGTTAACTTCTACGGAACAGGAAAGTGCATTTTATTCCATCATTACAATTTCTTTCAGTCAAGCCTTTATCTAAATAAATGATAAATTAATATTGCATATAAATGATAAATTGCATTTTACTTATACGAAATAGGAATTTGCATTTTATTCCATCATTACAATTTCTTTCAGGCAACCCTTTATCTAAGTAAATGATAAATTCATATCCCACTGAGTCCTTGAAATCAACTAAGGATGACTCTCACATCTCTGTTATGAAGAAAAAGAAGTTTATTGTTTTTCAGGCCGAAGCCCGCTAACAAAGATGTACATATATTTTAAAACACATATGACATATACAATAAATACAAACAAAATATAACTTACAATAACATACATGCATACAAAAATTAAAGTGAAAAAAATCACACTCCTAAGAACAGACTCTCCAACAAAAACCAGTTCAGTCTTTGTGCGGATTTAATGAAATTTCCTATTAAGTAAAATTTGCTGTGTGTGTAGGAGAGAAAATTATAAAATTTATTACGGAAATGAGCTAGGGGATGATAGGTATTTAACGCGATAAAAATCATACATTGAGCATTCGAAGAACACATGTATCATCCCTGTTATGCATAACCGCCTAGTAGAAGATACCTACAACCTATTACATCATTTACACAGTTAAACCATAAGCTCGTCAAAACACACTTCAAAAAGCCACTTTAAAACGACTCAAAACTACGAAAAAAAAAACAAGATCGATCGTGCGTGATACAACGGTATACACTCACGTGCGGGGATGATCCCTTCTTCTTCTGTATCCTCTCAACAAAAATAATCACTCCTTATGCGAGGGTACACCCTGAGGTGGTTTAGCGCAAATGTGGGTCGCTCTCGAGAGAACGAGGGATTATTGTAATTACTCTGTTTGTGAAAACTAGAGAGATTATAAACGGTTCCACAGAGTGGTAGGCCCCGTAGGCGAAGCAAATAGGGCATGGCGTTTTGTTGGAAACTCGATAAATAATTCCGATTGTTATTTATGCGTTGTTAGGTTGTTTTTGGACAGGTATTTATTTACTGAGGTTGTAGGGTTCGCTGCGACGATTAACGTTGCTAGTGTTACCTGTGAATTAAATAAAGATCATTCACCTTTCCTTATAATCGCTTTCAAATCTTTTCATTCGATACTTATAGAAATATTCAAAAAATTGTGTTCGTACTATATGAATAAGGAGTATATTCTTTTATGAATAATTGATATTTTAAATTTCTGTTACTGTAATCAACTTCGTAACGTAAGTTTTCTTCAAATTCTATGCATTATAAATTTATTACCTTGCTCCTGTAATTCAGTAAAGGAAATAAAAATATTCAATCTAAGATAGCTTCCATTCAAAATTATTTAGATTCAAACCAAGTTTGTTAAATATTAATGTAGTAAAATTTAATAAGTTATTTATAATTTATTATTGAACTAGCATCAAAATAAAAGAAGTTTTATTTTTATTCACCCAGTAAGATAGGTCGATATTTGCTCATTAATTTTTCCCTTTCATTAAATATAAAGGAATATTTATTTATTCCGTCATCATCTATTTCTTTTCATTTGATATTCGTGCCCCCTTTCATGTTTTTGTCTTGAATCATTCAAATTCATTTTAAATATTTCATTAATTATAATAATAATAAATAAATAAATTTTATTTGGAAAAAGGGCCACTGGCCCATGCACCATTGTTGGTATCATACAATTATTAAATAGTTATACATAGTTCATACATAGTTATTTTTCCTCAAAGAAGTTTTACAAGACCTTTTGGAAGACAAATTTCACCGTTGTTATGCAACGATGAAGCAATTAATAACATAGAGAAACACAGATATAAATATATATATACCCATATACATAACACAAATTATTATCTTAAGTGAAAATGAAAATAAAGTTAATCAATTTCCTGAACAAAATATTGAATTGCCTTGATAAAATGAAACAAATCAAGGTTAAAACACTTTTCAGATGACTTTATATCAAACCATTTGGGGAAGTAATTTCGAGACAAACTTCCCCCGCCAACATACCTAAGGAGATATTTTTGTCTATAATATAAGAAAGTTGGGCAGGTATTAAGTAAGTGATAGACATATATTTCATTAATTGAAATCATGAATAAATCTATTTTACGGAGACCATACAAATTTGAAAGAATGCCGACATACAAATAATCTCGACAAAAAAAATCTATAGGCATGTAAAAAATGCTGGTTGTACTACAACTTTATTGTACGTACTTCATGCAGAATTTATCATCCAAACATTTAAAAATTAAATTGATTAAATTGTAATAGTGTTTTTATAGCGTTAAGTTGTTTGATATAACCTTTAAATTAAATTAATTATTAAATAATAAATAAGGCATGATATGGTTGTATGGATGTAAATATACTTGTAATTATCACGACTGACTGGCTAATGATTAGCTGTTGTGACTAATCTGAGCATTATTTTAAAAATGTTAAAGAAAAAACGTATATTTTCTAAACTAAAAGTTGACGTGAGATTTTAATTGACTCCCCCCTCCCCCTTGGTGAGATTTTCCTGGACCCCCCTCCCCCCCCCCCTTTTGACCTCACGTAATTTATGGATGTCCCCTAAAATGAAGTTTCTATCACAAAATCATGATTACTTTTTCTAACTATAGAAAAGTTTGGGGGTAAACTATCTCAGGATGATACTGCATCAATTCACGTTTTCCAAAGCTTAAATTTTAAGATGATATTAAAAAAACAAATATACTGCTTTAAGTTATTAAAAGCATTCTTAGTAAGCTAAATGTTTTACTGAAAAATTTAAATTTATTAACTTTATAGGTGTTTCTCCATCCTGTATTTATCTTCTGGTGTAAACTTTATCTTCTCTAGCATCAATATCTTAATACCTTATAAAAGTGATATAGACACTATTAATTATCTATAAATTATCTATTTTCTGTTTGTAAATCAACAACTTTGCATAAACTGCACTACATTCAATGTAGTTTGTATCCCGTGGGAAAATGGATACGCAATCGTTAGTTATTTACGTTCTTCTTATCATGAAATATTTTGTAAACTGTCTTTTTTACACTTTGTTTAAATTCACACTTTAAAGAAGCTTAAATTTTTTAATTCTTTTCTTGGGGTTTCAGTTTTCTATTGTTGAAATAATCCGTTACTATAAAAACAATTGAAATGCATCATTAAAAACAATAGTATAGAAAGTTTCACTTATCTTTTAAGTTTTCTGTCATTATAGAGGCCATTGAGTAGATTATATTCACTCTATTGTAATCTACTTTATAATAATCCATATTTTCTTTCATGAATAAAGGAATTACTTTATTGAAGAATACTTATTAAATATTAAATGTCACTTAATACCTCTTAAATACTTTTATAATCCCTGCTTATAATGTGTAAATTATATAAATGAGAAGAGTTTATTTCTATCTTTACAGTGCATGAAAGGTAATTAGTTATCATCTGTAGACTAATCCCTAATTGTCTTTTTCTAGGTTAATTCACATTGGTCACAAGAATTCTGTTTTTAACCTTCGTCGAGACAAACCGAGATGTAACTGAGGTAAGTTGGTTTACACTTTATAAAGTGTCTTATATATTCGCTCTGTTTACCGAAATATTTAATCTTAGCGAGAATGGTGGTTTATTTTTGCCGACATGTATCAAAGAATAGTAAACTCAATGAGCTAGTGAATTTAATTCGGATTAAAATTATTTCATAAAGTAAAATTTTATTTCCTTCTAACCTAAAAAATGTCTCTCGTGCAACGACGAAATAACTCCAAAGAAGCACTCCTTTTGAATTTTAGTAGAACATTTTTAACGGGTTAAGTGACTGACCAAAGCTTTTTTTTATTAAAGTATTGCCCAATTATTAATTTAATTTAATAAATAATCTGTAAAATATTGCTTGTAAGCTGTAGTATAATTACGAATAATAACAATACGAATAAATAATTAGTGTTATAAATTTTATTAAGTAATCCTATTGAGTAGGTGGAAATTAAAACAGCAGTACAAGTACAATGAATTTTCTTGTTGGACATACACTATATTTTCACAGGTTCAATTATAATACTGAATAAAAGAAGTTACCCATTTAATTTTTTTAGTTATTAATTATTTATTTATTAATTAGTAGTATTGTTTTTTTCTTCGATTTTACGATGTTACATTTTATGCTAGCACTGAATTCTCACTCTTTTTTTATATAGTACATTACATTTCAACCTATAGGGCAGGGGTTCTCAATTTGTTTTCACCGCGGCACCCTTGGCAGGCTAAAAAAATTTCGAGGCACCCCTAAAAAGTTTGATTGAGGGATGGGCAGAATCTATACTAGATTTTTAAGTCAATGGTCAAATACTCTACTCGTATTTTCTTAAAAGTACTTGGAACTATGAGTACTCTAAACTCTCTAAACCGGAGCATCGATATAAAAAAAAATGGATTTATTTCGTATCTTATAATAGGAGTATCCATAAGGGCCGACTTCAGTAAAATATTGAGGGGGCCCAATATTAAACTATTAAGAACATAAAATTGAAAGAAATGCAACCATAAAGTTTTACGGGGCACAGTTTTAAAATAATTTTCTATCACATGTATGTATAAATCAGGGGTCGTCATGTAATTTTGCTTGGGGTCCAAATAATTTTGAAAATTTTTGTCGCGGTCCGGAGAAAAAAGATACTTATTACTACTTTGAATTCGTATTTTTAGATACACAAAATAACAAAAAATGTTTTAATTTGAGTATGCTACCTGCGTAAATATATTTCTAAATTAAAAAAAAACTTTTAATTTCTATTAAAATTGTTTCATTTAAGTTACTCATAAAACATTTTAGAAAACATTGATAAGGCTATCGCTCAAACGAATGGCCGACCGTCAACAAGAAAATGTTGAGAGTTATAGGCAAGGAATTTGAAATTCTTCCCGCAAATTATAAGACTCCTAAATTATAAGACTCAAAATCATTGAATGAACATGTTATTATTGAGATATTTATGTTCAAAAAATGGGGGTCTGGGGATTTCACCCAGGATTTTTGTTTTTTGAAATTTGACCATTAAAATGCGGGTCAAACTAATTTTTGTTGTGTAAGAATACATATTTACGATTTTTCGAAATGTTTTGGCGGTCCGAGAAATAACCTCTCGCAGTCCGGATGCGGACCGCGGTCCGCCAGTTGCCGACCCTTGGTATAAATATTCCAATTTAGCCTTATTTTTAAGGTTTTAATTAATATTATTGTATTTTTAATCGATTAAAATGCAATTTCTGACAGTATTTGTAATAGAGGGCATCTAAAACAGCTCGGCGATTTTAGCAGAACGTAATTGAAAAAAAAAATCTGCATTGAACTTAACTTTAAAATAGGCAATATTATACTATGGTAATTAAATTTGAAACCAGCCTCATGTTAGCATGTTTCTTGTTATCCTTAAGCTAATTAAATTACTAATTAATTATATCAAAGGGTATATTATAATCATCCTTTTTTCCAATTCTGATTTTCATCGAAAATGTTTCAATTTAAAGGATGAAAGTTATAAAAACTCAAAAGTTTAAAAAGTTATTAAATACATTGATATAAATTTTTAAAAATAAATAAAAGATAATTATGTATTTATTATATATCATTTTTTTGAATTAACTAAAAATTACTTTAAGCGGATATACCACAGTTTTTAAAAAAGGTCCTAACAACTAATAAAAACTCCAAAAATAGAATATATTCTAAAAGGAAAACTAAACGAAATTTTGAAAAAAAGGAAGGGAGAAATAAAGATTTAATTTTACATAGTACTTTAAACATAGAATCATAAAAGCATGCTGCATAAACGTAGTACGTTTGTGAGTAGGAAGCATTTTTAAATTAAAAGCGTTTAACCCTTTTGGACCGAAATGGGAAAGTTTATAAGTTTCAGGACATAAAAATTTATAAACATCCAAGATAATTATTTCGATAAAAATAGAAAGGATTAATTATTGCTCCCTTCACTTTTTCAAATAAATAGCTAAAATCATTTTTACCTTTTTTAAAAAAATATGGATATAAACCAGCAATAGCGCAGTACGATAGCAGGAACAGCACATAAAATTTGAGATTGTGTTTGTGGCTCCATCCCCGAGCCCACCCACAGCCATGACTGACAGGGGTCTGCGCGCTAATGACCAGTTGACGCCCTCCTGGCGACCGGAATACTTCGTACCGAACCGTGCTGTTTTTGTAAAAAGATATTTGGCGTTCCTAGCACTATTTTTTGAATAGAAGGAAAAACGACAGAACATGAAGAAAAAGTGGGATTATTTAAAATTTCGACAACTTTTTGATTATTGGCGCGGCACCCCTGGCTTAGGCTCGCGGCACCCCAGGGTGCCGCGGCACCCAATTTGAGAACTGCTGCTATAGGGACTAAATTTAATTCTATCTGTGTGTGTGAAACTTATTAATTTTACTCAATAAGTACGAATTTAATCCCACATTTTCTTTTATCTACATCCCTTTACATTAAGTTCTGCCTAGAATAAAAGAATAATAATAACAACAACCTCGAAAAAAAATAAAAACCAATTTTTCAGAATCCTAAATATTTGTATCCAAAAAAAACCCATACATTGTTTTAGCATAGGAAATATCCCACATCCGGACAATTTCCCGACTCAACGAAACTTACCATCCGCATTTCCGTCGATACAATCTTCATTCTGCCACAGCAAACAAACAACAAGAATCCCGCAATAAAAGGAATGTGTCGGTCCGGCACATTTGATTGATCGATACACACAAACTCTGCCACCCCCTCCAAGTTTTCTTTTCCTCCGCTGCATTTGGCGTTTTGTTTTGTTCCCGGTTCAATTCTGGCATCCTCTCTGCTGTTCTTTATTCACGTTTTCTCATTCCAGAGAAACATCAATTCGTTCTATTTCCGTAACTTTCCTTTCATACGGTCGTCTCATTCGTCTCCTTGCGTGGCTTTTTCTTCTCTTTCTCTCTCTGTGGAAGGCTATCCGTCTATTTATCAAGGATTATTTCTTGTTTTTAAGATGGCAATGCCTCTCGATTTTTGATGGTTTCCGAGCAGATTTTGTGGAGTGCACGTCGTAACTGGGTTTGATCGATGTTTGGATCTCTTTGATATTTTACTTTTATAGTTAAGGTTTAAGACTAACTCTAGTTCTACAAATACATTAAAAGAGTTTCTCGCTAAGTCAAAAGCACTTTATTTCTTTTATGCTGTGCATAGTGACAGGGAAGGGTCTAAATTCGATTTCTAGGGTGCAACGGTGGACCGAGATTTTAAAGGAAGGTTTTTTTTAAATAAAATTAGAGAAATATTCCCAATATTGAAGTATAATGTACTTCTTCAGCCATAAAACTAAACATCAAAGCTTAAAAAAAGATTTAGCTGCTTTATGGAAAAAGAAAAGAAAGCTGCTTTATGGAAGAAAACTTTTCGAGAGTAATTTTAGATTCGAATCGCTGGATATAAACCCGTTCTAATAATTCTGTCCCGCCATTGGTTCTCAGTGCTATGACGTAGTAGTTACATCATCATTTATAGGGAAGTTTCGACCAGTCGCGTCGTTCGCTGCATGTAAACCTGCCCTTAGAATCCGGTCCCACCATTGGTTCTCAGATCGCTATGACGTAGTAGTTACATAATCATAAATAGGGAAGTCCCTTAGAATCCTGTCCCGCCATTGGTTCTCAACGCTATGACGTAGTAGTTACATCATCATTCATAGGGAAGTTTCGACCAGTCGCGTCGCTTGCATCGCTGCATGTAAACCCGCCCTTAAGCTAAAAGCCTCCCTCCTTCCACACCGTAGATCCCCGTATCACCTGCACTTAGTGTCTATCTCAACAACAGATAATCCACTCTCTACAACAACTAGTAGAGGCTTTCCCTCCGAACTGCACTACGAAACACGTGACCGTATCTAAGCTGTCGCATTATGCCTCATCTGACCCCAGATGCGACCCATCAGATTGCTTTTATGCCTGGGGCCGCCAGAGATGCCAACGCAAAATTCGCTACGATCACATTGATGCGCACCTTTTTTTTTTGTTAAGCTGGGGCGTTTGTTTCGTAAGATCCCTTCACCTTCATTGATGGGAATGGGCCACGGGGAAGAATTTGAATGAAGGAATAGGCTTAACTGTTAACCGGGGTCGGCATTCCTGAAGTAGTATTGTCGATGAAGACCATTATGAATGTTAATAACCGTGCTTCGTTATTGATGAATTGATTGGTGTTAACTTTTAACCTCTTGGCTAGTTACAAAAAAAAATGAGTGATAAGATGTTTTGTGGGTTATAAGGACTAAGTTGAGTACTCCGTGTGATTTCATAACAAGATCTCTTATAGATTATAGAGCATTTTCAATCACATGACTCGGACCTAACAACGACCTTAGCAACAGAAGATTTACAGTTTTTTGCCCTACAGAGGTTAACAGTTACAGAAAATGACTAGCCGTGGAATTCTTCTATTGGAGCATTTGCAATAACGTGATCCCATACCTAAAAACCGCCTTAGCAACAGATAAACAACGGCCTAAGCAACAGTTAAAAGCCCTACAGAAAGTACACAGTTAAAAGAAAATAACCGGTTGTGACGTCACCTGAAAACACTCTATAAAGTTACCACCGCCAAAAACACAAATCTGCTATGTATAAGAATAGCATCAGATTCGTGTGTTTGGCGTGGTGGTAACGATATGTGAGAGGGAGAGGGGATTTAATTTTAAACATACTTTCCAGTAAATTTATAAATACATAGGCTTCGGTCATCTCTACTCTATATTATCTTTGGTGTTACATTGTTTGCTAAGTGTGTTCTTAAGTTTCAATGTAAAAAAAAAGAAAAAAATTTTTTCACCAATTTTTGTTCAATGAATAGAAAAGGTTTTGAGAGATCAGAAAGACACAATACAATATTTCCCCTTTCTAAAAAAACATTAAAGCCCATTTCTTTTTTCCAAATATCTTTCCTTCAAAAAATTATTTTCTCAATTCTTTAATTTAATTCGTTTTCACCTGTCAGTATACTTGATAAAAAGTATTGGATTAAAACCCCATTAAGTTTTTTCTTTCAGTTTTATGCATCTTTGTTAGTGAATGCCCTTAAAACTTATTGAATGTCCCTTAATTATTTATTTAGCTTATAAAGTCTTAAGGAATCAAAATTGCTTTTTAATACTGCCTGACATTGTGAAGATAATAAATCGACGATCCTATAATATCGGTTTTTATTGTATGCTACTAGTTGGTTAATCACCACTTCTGAATTTCATTTTGTCAATTTTGCTTAAAGAGTGAATCCATTTTTCAAAGTTTTTATTGAAGGAAACTAGGGGAATTCTCTTTAGTAAAGAAACTCAAAAGATTTTTCTTTCACAAGGTTTTTCCCTAAACCAGTATGGAAAGTCGTAAATCAGCTTCATTTCATAAAAATGCTACTTTTTACTACAGAAAAATATAGGTTGGACTGGAAACATTTTGCTTTTCTTCTGTAAATTTCCTTCATGTTTACCTGTGATAGTGGTGAACCTCCTTAATTCATTAGAACTCACTTTCTAGTGAATTTCTATTTCGAATAATAAAGGCTACAGTAATTAAAAAGAGGTAAAAAACCGACTCTGGAAGTTTTACCGATTTAATCAATCAGAACTTTTTTTTTAAAGTAAAAACCTCTCTCAAAACAGAAGTTCGAAAATCCTCTTTGTTAAAATTCCAGGTCATCCACCTTAACACTTCGTAATTAGATAGATAGTACATTCAAAAGCGATAATGAAGGAAAGGACCATCCCTGGGGTAAGTCACCGATGTCGAACACATCCGAAAGGAAGACACAGTCAGGTCACCAGAAAAAAATAAAAGTAATCGAGAGTTGCTAATCACGGATCCGCTGCACCTTTCACTGGATAGGTTGAAAGCAATTTGGGCGAAGTTTTTACTAATCCCCGAATGGCAGCGATTAGCCTTTTAAGCCTAATTAGTTTTTAGCGGACATTCAATTAAAACGTAGTTTTGATTTTTTTTGGGGGGGGGAGAGATTTTCTCTCGCGTGTTCGGATGATTAATTATTCATTAAAAGAGGCGGGGGAGGAGGAGATGCGGTTTTTCTCTCTTTTTTGTATGTATATAATTGCATTGAATGGAAATGTGTTTATTGGGTCGAGTGTTGCCAGATGCGGGAGGGCTTTTTACCTGATTGGGGATTATCGAGCCTCGTCGGGTACGTTCGAAATAAGGGACATTTGAAAAAAAAATCGGTGTTAATCTGGCGTAATTAGGGCTGGTTTAGTAATTGAGCAATTATGACGTTTTGTCAGAGTATGTTTCGTGCTGGCTTGATTTATATCTGGACATTTTTTTTCATTAAGTTAATTATGAAAACTTGTTGAATTCAAGCCACTAGAGTTGTATTAAAATCAGAGGGTTGGGAGGCTTAATGGTGTGCGAAGTAAGAAAAATTCAAACTTTACAAGAAGGCATTTATTTCTTTAAATTACACTTTTTACGAATATTTTAAGTATTTACTTGGAGTTTGTAGAAATCCATGCGCAAATTTAATAAATTTAATACATATATTCTATAAAATAGCAAAATCAAATAAGTGATTTATTTTCAAACTAATTCAGCTTAAATACTATCAACTCCATTTTATGTTCCGGGATATATTTTCATTTCAATGCACCGTATATGAATTAAAATAATCTTTCACTTATTAAAGGGAACCCATTTCTAAAGTGCAAATTAATTCGTATAATTTACTAGTACTTTCATTTGAAATGGAGATAAAATTATTCGAATCAATGTAAATTTATGTATTTATTTATTAGTAATGGAGGAATTATTTAATAAATTTTAAAGTACCTAGAGCAATTTAGTTATGATGTTTAAATATTATGGTAGAAATATTTTACTAGGAATCATTTAATTAATTTAACATTTATACTTTTTTTAAAGTACTAAAGCCAAATAAAATAAGTTCATTAATAACAATTATAATTTCACTTCTATACTAAGAGGTTGCCACCCCTGCTCTCTATCGCTCGCCAACCTCCGCGCAAACTGGTTCGTAGTCCACTTTGGATGGCTTCGCGATCCTTACAACCCCCAGCACGCTGAGCTCACTTACCTTAGAGAACTTCTGTGAAAACTATATTATTCCTAATAGATTAAACTTCTTTTGTCAACAATAAAAAAAATAAAGGATATTGTCAAAACAATGTCCCGGAGAGACTGTGTTTTATCCGACGATTTCATTGGCTGCTGCGACACGGCATTTGATTTTTAGGTATACTAGTTAGAAACGTTTAGCAAATACTTTACTTTTCACTCAAACTTAAAATTGAATACTATATTACAGAACCCTCATGGAAAACTATCTTTATACATATTATACAAATCCACGAAGTGTCTTTTAACTACTACCCTCATATTTAAATGTATTCGAGCATACTCGAACTATACAATATTGTATTTTACGCGTCATAAATTTTCACTAGGTATCCAATTTTCTATCATCCAGCGATAGAAACATAAACATTTTCCACTAAATCACTGCATTCTGATTTGGTCCCCCTTTGAGATTTCAAAATGGCATAATGTTTAGGTACAATTCCATCTATTTGCCTTCGCGCCATCATTTGAATTTCTAATACGAGTTTGAACTATTAATTTGAATAAATTAATGGTTTGCAGCTTTACACTTTGTTGATTGATGTGATTTAATTTAAACTAACCTTTGGAAGTGAAGTTCAATATTACCAAACTAAGTGTTGATTCGTAACTGATTGAAGTTGGTCAATACTTTGTAGAAGTGAGAAATCAGCATGATAAATTTTATTTAGAAGTTTTAAATTTAAATTATATTCTTTTGTAGAAGTTTTAGATTCTATATGAGGTGATTAAAGGGCTGTTAATACTTAGATAGTTCGTTTTTAATATTTTTGAAAAATAAAAGGTGTTTTAAAACGCAACAATAATGCATAAAATATAAATGAATGTAATATAATTTATGTAAATTAATATGACTAACATTCATTTATATTTTGTAAGCTTAAAATGTAAATGAAAGAAATAATTATTTATGAATGTCGTCTGTACGTTCCTATTCATTGTTTGGAAAAGGCAAAGAAATGTTGGACAATGGATTGAAATATAAATTAATTTAGTAATAAACATAAAAACTTAATTTATCTTACTTATTTGATGATTAAAATACACTCGAGAGAGCTAAGATCATGGAGTGTTTATAATATATTTAACGGTATAAAAAAATAGAAACATGTGAAGTGTATTATAATAATTTTGACAGTTGGCTTAAAATGCCTTAATGCCTTTAATTTTTCCAATAATGTGTAAACAAGAGTATGTCTTAATCGTGTGCACTTATTTTTCTATGCATTATGCATACATGATTCTAAAAAAAAGTTCGTGCGATTCAATATAATTTATCTTTCTTAGCCAACAGTAAAGTAATTTATTTGCATTTTCCTAATCCCTTATCTGGGTTAATTTCTTTTTTTTTTCTTGGAGGAAATTCGAAGTTCGTGACATTGAATCGCACGAATTCAATTCCTCTGATGGGAAGTAGTGTGCCTCTAAAATAGCATCTCGAATCCTCGTTTAACATGATTGACTCATCATTTCGCGGTCCTTCCATGCAAAGCAGTGATTACCCTAATTTACAATTTCGTCTCTTTAACCTTTCGACCACTAACTGGTTCGAATTGTTGAAGAAGATTTCTTAACCCTTTTTACTTAATAGTATTGTGGCAACACAGTCATGATACAGCCATAGTATAAACTGAGATCGGACATTCCGAGTTCTTTTCCATTTAAAAGAAACGAAATTAGATTTATATGTTGTATACTAGTATATGTTACGGGCAATGTGATAAATCCGGGCATTATTAATAATGCCCTCGTATTTCAGGAAAAGTGATAAATACTCATTGATATTAATGCTATTGAATTTATCACATTGCCCGCCTAAACTTTGGGCATGGCATCCTAATAATACCCGGTTTATCACTTTGATTTACTATGAATAGATTTAGCATTCAGAGATTGGTAATACTGATAGAAAATTTCATTATCTGCTTGGAATGTTTTTTGTACTATTTTACAAAATGTTAACTTACATCATGATAGTTTTTTTTTAAATAAATATAAACTTATTTTTTTAAAAAAGTTATAGAATATAATATAATTTCTTTAGTGCATTATTTATATTTAATTATTGTTTCTCTTATTTCAAAGCCAGTCTGTTGATTTTTAGAGAAGAAAACTAAATTCTAATTGTATCTTTTATCCAAAGAACAGTTTTGTGGAATGAAAAAAATCTATCAAATTACTTTTTCAAACTTTAAAGAAAATGTTTAATTATATTTAGCTTTTAATTGATTTAGATAAAAATGTTTTAGACAGTGTCTAGTACGTTAAGTTGTAAGCTTAAATTTTAGGATGAAAAAGTAATAAATATTTTAATCTTTTTATTCCAAAAGATGTTTTTATGTTTGTTTGTTTTTTTAAATGAAAATAGAAATACTCTGGTAAAAATCTATTTCTCTTCCTAAAACTGACGTACTTAAAATGTCTCCTTTAATTAAATTAAGTACTGTCGCTTTATACTATTTTTAAAAACCTTCTACAAATTACATGAGAAAATTTGTATCTTAGATCTTTGAAGACCTTTTAATTTGATTCTAAATGAACATAAAACTGAAATTTTATCAAATTAGGTTTAGAAGTATATCATTCTTCTGAAACTAGTTTAATTATATTTAAATTTTAAAATTAATTGAATTAAATATAAGTTTTAAAAAATCTATTTATAAGTAGGTATGTTTTTTAATTGTTATTAAACTAAAACATAAAATCCCTCCCCCCCAAAAGACTCTTATAAATATTAAAAACATAATTTAATACTTACAAATATCTACATTACACAACCAAAATCGCACTATCAAATTAAAAAGAAATAACTTAATTTCAAATAGAGGATTGGAACAAATTTAATACCAGAAAACTATACAAACTTCAGAGAATTTAAATGTAAAATAATTTTTGTCTCTTTATTTCCATCTCAATATCTTTAGTGTTTTGATTTTCATGGTACATTTTCCGTTAGGGGAAAAAAGATAACATGCTAATTACATAAATACTTCATCATCATCCACTATCGCAAGCAACTACATGCCCCAATCTACCCCACCCAAACAGCTTCATCCCAGTCAGATTCCCAGCCCCGATATACCCCGAATTACCCCTATCTTCATTAAATCTCCTTTCCGTCCCTACTAAAAACCGTTATGCAACATCCATCTAACTCCCCTATGTCGTAATCTCTTCCGCATTGGGAGCTCATCCGCATACACACATACCTTCCGAAGAATAATTAAAAGAACTAGTATCTCCTCTTTTATCTCTGCCTTTGTCTCTGTTGCGTATTATAAGAAGACGCTGTTTATTGTCGAGAGTGCGATGCTGGGCGAGGCAGACGGGTTAATTAGGCGCATCAGATGGGCTGGAGGGATGCTATCATTGGTTTAGCTGGAAATGGGCTCTGGTGATATCCCCACCGTCGTTGTGGTCCTTGTAGAATGTGCTTAGGCGTTATGGGTAATGAATTGCACATTTGGGGAAGTAGAGGATATTTATGTTAGTAGTCTAAAGAAGAGACAACTCTTATGGTAATTTTGTTAAGTTGGTATAAGCTTGTTGTGACTTTCTAAGTGTTGTCAAGTATTTCAGCGGAACGAACAACATATTATAAAGATTAATCAAGAATCCTTACTCCTGGGACTTCTAGTCTGATAAAACGTTGGTTTTTACTTGAAGGGGCATTTCACGGTAATTGTAGAGTCCGTAACATTTCATTTTGTCTTTTAAAGCTGTATAAATTTCAAATTTTTTCAAAATTTTCTGTTCTCATACTAACATAGCCTGTAAACATCAGATTAACACGGAAAAACTATAAAAATTTGAAATTTATACAACTTTAAAAGACAAAATGAAATGTTACGGGCTCTACAATTACCGTGAAATGACCTTGAGCTATTTTTCTCAAAAGTAATTTTTGGGACATTGAATCACAAAGTTTAACAGACTCTTTATTCTGAGCATAGTTTAAGAAGAAATTTTGAGACTTTATTGAATATCATTTTAATCCAAGAAATCTTTCATAATTTTAAAATTTGCCAAGAAGTTTATAAAATAAGGGTAAGATGAGTTCAGGGGTGTCGTGTAAGCTTTAAGAAAACGAGGAGAAGGATGGCACCTATAGCTCAAGTCATGTTTAATTTGGAACTTTGCACTTTTTACCAAACTCGAGCTTTAATTAATGACTAAGTTTGTTCTTTTGTATAATTTGATAGGAACAAAATAAATCATAGTTATGAAGTTATTTGCTTTAGATTATGATTAATCCCAACTTATACCCTCCTAAACAAGCATCCTATACCCTCTTTTGGATAGGTCCGTAAATAAACATTAAATTCGTAAAAGATTTCGAACAAATTACAAAAATATCATAAATTAAGTTTTTTATATTATATATTACACATAGTGAGGAAACATAAATCAACAATTCAAATGGTTGTCTAAAAATGAATTTTAAAGTACGGAACAGTCGAATACGCGTTTACTTTTGTTCATAACACTTTCTACCCATCAACAAACTTTCCTCGGGTTATTTTCCTAATGCCCACAATTTTGACTATTCTTTCATGTTACGTTAGACGATATTTATCCTACTGTAAATAAAGATGATAAACACATTATCGCTAATTAAGACGTTTCGAATCTGTGAAGAATTTAATTTAAGAGTTGACAACCATTTTGCTCTCTGTTGTTGAATAATTAACACGTCACTTTCAGTTTTAAAAATAAATTGTTATTATCATCATAGGTGGAAATTTCTGGTGGATAATTAGTTCGATAATTTCTTTGAGCACATGATAAATTTTGATGCTGTTTTACTCTTTTCCTTCTAAATTCATAAGTAATTTCTTATGGCTGATTTAGGAAAATGTTTTAGTTCTTTTTTGTAGTTTTAAATCCTTAATACACAAAGTTATTCGGTTATTTTTCTTCTATACCGCCATAATTTTAAAATTTTCGTCACCTTCAAATGTTTTCTGGTTTAGGAAACCATCCCAATTATATTTTAAAGTACATTGTTTATTTAACTCTTTTAGGCTAAAAAAGGAAGTTTAACTATTAAATTTATTAGTAAATAAACTGAAATCATAAAGATATGTAAAATTAAAAATGACTCATAACAGCCTATAACCATCCAGAATTGGGTTTCGGAAGAGTATAAATTTTTGATAGTGTGTTATGATATTTCTTTGAGTATTCTTCCTAATTGATAAAATATATATTTTTTTAAAATCCACATTACTTGGTTATGGGCAATAAAAATTCATAATATCTTTCATAATTATTTTCTAATTCTGCGTTCAACACATCATTAGTAAATTCATAAAAATGGAATAAAGTAGCCTGAGGAGCTAAAACTGATAACTTTTTTCTCAGAAGGTTTAATATCTGAATAAAAATGCAATTACTCTGTTCTCCTCGCAGTTTTAAAACAGGTAACCGAATTCACCTGATTACTTTTTCGAAATAAAACTTCGGGAAATCACTTTATAATTGAATTCAAACACGGTATGCCTTCGCTTCGCTTTGATCTTTAACATTGCTCTGGAATAGATTCTTCTTTTATTAATAAACCACCATTCTTCGATTTAATGACCAGTATTTGCATAATAGCGTGAAATCGTGCCACAAAGAGTAATCACTCTCCATTCCATCGCGACATTAATGGCTTGTTTATTTAAGAAGATTTTTCATTCGGCTTCTAACATTTCCCCCATTTTTTTTTTTTCCAAATTTCATTTCTCCATGTTTCATTTGTGGGGTTAAATATTAAAGTGAACTTAAAACAGTTTTCAACGACGTCCATGTTGCCATGGTGATATCAAGACTGTTTTTACTATCTTTGTTTATGATAACTGTTTTCTCTGGGGTATCCGACTGGAATTATACGTATTCAAATTTCATTTGTATAATTTATTGGCATCTTAGTTTTATCCTTTATTATTTTTTTTATCATTTATTCAAATGAAAGCTTTTCAATGTGTCGCACTAGGTGTAACGTAATTTTAATGGATATGCCGATAGCGCGGATCTCTTTTTGAGTGCAAATTGTTTCTTTCCGAACAGTTTTTATGTTCCATTCGTGTTGCAGATTAGATTTTCAACTTTTCGTTTCTCTTATTAGACTTAGATGTCCAAAGTGTTTATTCTATAGCTTATTTGCATTTTTTATCATAGATGTTTCTTTTTTCTCTTTTTTGAAATTTGTTTTCAGACCCCATGAATTGCATAATAACAAATATTATTTCTCTTTTTTAGAGTTTGGTTTCTTCAAAATATTTTTGTGAAAAATTGCTAAAAGTTTTTTTAAAATGCTGCGAAAAAAACTTTATTCTTTTGGTGCATCGGATTTCAGAACTGCTTTAGGGTTTCACTTAAATTTAAGTAGGAAATCAGTTTTTTATCGGATCATAAGAAAAAGAACTCATATAGAATAATAAATTTTTATTCTCGTCTTCATCTCATACCTATTCAATATAAAAACTGTAAATATACCGGAACAAAAATGTATGAAATTAGTCCCCAGAGTTGGAGACTAATCAATTTTCTAGGCTCTTAAAACAGACTTTGAATTTAAATTTATACAATGACATTAAGTTTACCTCTCTGGCATAGATATAAATTCTTAAAATATCCAACGCGAAATTCAATAATTATCTCCATCAACATTTCACATTCTACTCAAACAATAAATCTCGCTTTCACGAGGCAATTGATACCAGGCGATGGGCATAAAACTGTCAGCACATCGCTCACTTCTGACATTTCTATCGGCGACGCGTCGTCAGCACTATACCTGCCGAATGGCATCACTCAGATTTCCAATAACGATGCCCTCTGTTTGCGATCACAACAATCGCTCTTCAATCCAGTTCCATATCCAATCACATGCGCAAGCACCGTTGCGATTCAATATGCGCATTGTTAGCGTTAGCGTTATTATCCTACACAAGAGATGCCCATTGGGAGATTCGCTGTTGTACGAGAGTGATTTAGCTTCGGCGCCCCGCCTGGTAATTCCGAATTAAAATGTAGCATCTGCTGCTTTGGGGGATTAATGAACGGACTTGGGGGATTTTCCCATTTGGAGATACGGTATTGTAAAAAGAGCATAATTGGCCTTTTGGGGGTTGTCCATAAATTGTGACGGTGGTTATGAAAGAGGTGTAATCCACTTTCTTTCTTTTAGCGAGATATTTGAGGATTTTAGTTTGATATCATTAAAAATAAGGAAATGCTAATTTGTTTTTAACAAAAAAAACTTTGTTTTCTTTTAAAAGCATATGATAATTTTTTTTATCATAATTGGTCAAAATAGCTAGGAAAATCAATTTTGGAGTTTTCGAACACGCCACTTTAAAAAAACCCAACAACACAAATATTTAGTTGATACTTAAAATAGCCTTTTCCCTTTTTTAAAATCTAGTCGAAGTTTGCGACATTCTGCATATTTTGCTTTATTATGATCCTTTGAAAATCGTAATTTGTCTTTGTCTCATCTGTATTCAAGTTCTGAAAACATCGTAGTCATAAAGTTTTCAACTGAATCGGACAATTTAAAAGTCAGTGAATTTTTTGAATTGGTAATTTTAAAAATAAGTAAAATACGCTTTTAGTACCTCAAAAGATGAAAGTGATTTTATTTTGGAGCCTATATGTTAATTTTCCTTCCTAAGTTCTCATTTCTAATCAGTTAATTTTTAAAGTCCTTCCAAGCAATTCACGTAACTACTAGAAATGAATGATTTTATTAAGAGGAGAAGTAATCAGTTCTAATACATTTTAAATGCACCGTAAAAACTAGCTATTACTCATTTAAACACCATTGATATGTAAATGCTCCACTGAATTTAATTAATTAAACTCAACCCTTAACTATATGAGACTTATGTGTAGTCATTGCAATTTTAAAGTTAAATTAAATTTCCTTCTCTGCTCACTTCTGAGCGGATTGTAATATATTAAAAAAATTCTCAAAAGATGATAAAATTAAAATTTCTAATTTATTCCAGAAAAAAATTACTTTACATTATAATTTCACTTCAATGGAGAAATCATGATTAAATTCTTCTTCTTCCAAGATTTAAGGCTTGATTTTCCCCCTTTCTATCTTTAACATAAAGATCCTTCCACCCCTTTCTTAGGGAACGTACCCATACTACATGACCTGTTTAGGGGGGAGGAGGGTCTTCAAAATACCACGCTTGGTCACAGGGGGAAGGGGGGGGGCTTAGAGTTTCGTCACGTAGTCAAAAAATAAAGAAAAATAGACTTGTTTTTGTAAATTAAGTTACTGTTACAGTAACTTTTATATAAGTTTTTTCTTCTTGATATTATATTTTCCACTTGTATGCACGCACTCTTGGCGTCACGAGGCAAGCGCTATATTAATAAAGACAAATTAAGCCAAAAATTACTTTTTTTAACTTTCTGTTTGCTAAAAATGATTGAAAATAGTATTTATGAACTACTACGTGAAAACTAGAGGGGGAGGGGGGTCTTGGCATATACTACGGGTACGGGTGGTCCCCAAGGGGGGGGGTAAAAAATAGGTCACGTAGTATGGGTACGTTCCCTTAGTGCTTTGACGTAATTTAAAGAATACCCCCTAACTGCATCATCTGTCTGAAAATAAATCACTCGGGTTTGAAGTTGGGACAAATTGTGTTCCCCTTTCTTACTGCCTTTGTTCCTTTCTTCGTAATATTAGGTTTCGTTTTGGCCATCCTTCATTTATAACCTGACGTCTTGTATCTTTTTTTTCTCGTCTTGGGCTAAAAAACACACCCCTAAGTCAATGAACTTGAGTTAATGGAATAAGGATTGAAATGAAGGTTTCCCTTACTTGTTTTTTCTTAAGTAAAGGTGGATGTTCATCTTCATACTAACTAATAATGAATCGGTCATTTTAATTTTCTTTATGGTTATTTGATTTATTGGGAATCTTATTAGTATTCTTAAATTCAATCTTTTTTGAAGTAGTAGATTAAATATGATTTTAAGTAAACTATCATTAGGTTGTTACTTTCTGCTTACTGTGTAGTAATTTTCTCTTGCATTTATTTCATTTTTCATGCGGTTTGAATTATTGTTTAACATTGGCAATATTTATTCTGTGGTATGCTTAAACGTTTATAAACAACATATTATAATTTTCATTTTAATTTCCTAACTCTTTGGAGGCAAATTCAACAGTAGTTTTGTGACAAAAACTGTTTATAAATAATTAGTTCTTCATTACGCATTCTTAAAAAGCATTTGAGTTTTTAATACCTTTGAGAGAAATTCTTATAAAATAAATGAGTAAATGGTAAACAATTTATCTTCAATCAAAAAATAAAAAATAAGTTCAAAAGTTTATTTCCATTTAAAAATATAATTTTTTTTTAATTGTAGTAAAGAATATTTTTTATGCTTTTTTTAAGAGTTTTTTTTTAATAATTTTAATAAACTTTTTTGTATTATGATTTTAACTATGTATTTTTTATAATATTTTACCATAAAACTTTCTTATGCTGTAATTTTGAAATTTTTTACAGGACAGGATGGCTTGTCTGAAAATAGCTTCATGAGCTTCCACTTAAAAGAAAAATAGAAAACACAAAAGTAAGTTAATATAATATTGATTTATTCAGCTATCAAAAAGGAAATTTTCATTAAACTGTGTTTTACGGTTATACAAATTTATTTATCTGTAATACTGCGAACCATACTGAAATTAGCTGGTTTGTAGAGTTAATAATACATTCTAAAAATTGTTATGTGTAACTTTTACTTTGGACTCAATCCAAATTTGTTTAAAAAAGTCATTTTTAAAGGACTCTTAAATTATGTATAAAAACTTTCAAAATTACTTTAAACAACAGCTATAAAACTCCTCTTTGTTTACGGTTATGACGTCTTCGTTTGAGTTAAAATCTACTTTTTCTCCATGAAATAAGTAAGATCAACATGTACTATAACTTGAATATATGACTCAATCTACCCTGCCGTAAGCAAACATTTCTTGAGATTTATCCCGCATCTTTAACGAAATGGTTTCATACCTAAGTATGCTATATTTCGTATCGGTTTTGTGGAATGATATTACTGAATCAACAGTAGATTCTGTAGGTGAAAGCTGACAAGCGCCCTATATCATCACAGATCCATCTCCTTTCGATGATTGGAAAAATATTCCAAATGCATTCGTAAATGTTATGTCAGTGAACGTTGGAATGCATTCCTGTAAGAATGATTTCACCTCCGTTTGAGAGAAGTGCTTGTTGTTGTGAAGTTCTATTTCAAACATTTGAAATTCAAATGTATACTGAAGCTATCTGCTCTCTATCCAAGTTTACTGAGAGTCCCTTAAGTATTAGAAATGTTTGATAAAGTATTTATATATTAGTTAATGGATACTGATATTTATATTAAATACCAATAGGTATATTGAATAAATTTTAAAATTAAAAAAAAAAAAAGTGAAAACTTTAAACGAATCATTAAATTTGAAGGCTTTCTTTTGAACTAATTAAAGAAAGCATCAACATCCACATATATAATAAATATTGGACATCTATGTGAAACTCTTTTGATCTACCTTTTTAAAATATTAAATTATTGATTTCAAATAACCTTCTTTTGTTATTAGGGTGTTTCGAAAGTCTATGGTAAAAAATTTTTTTTCGAATTTCCCAGATGCCCCCCCCCCTCAAGTTGTTACAAATACTAAAACATTATTACCTGCAAATTTTCAGGTCTCTAGGACGATTTTTGACCCCCGCGCCCTTCAAAAGTAGGTTTCCCATGTTAAAGTATAGGGAAAATATTGAAAATATCGTCATTTTTGGTTCTTTTCAGTTTTACGAGCCTGAACGCAATCAATATCGAATTAAAACCTATACATCATCTTTGGGACATCATTGCCTCAAGATCCTATCGGAAAAACATTCCATGGCACCTACTGGGGGGTAGTTACACGGGGGTGAAAAGCGAGCTTTCACCGAAACAGAGGAAGCTTGCCGCGGGTGCTGGTTATGCTCGCCGGCGTTTGCGGAGGGACCTGGATAAAAGCCTATTTAAGTGTTTATTGAACATTTTTCCTAAGGTACCTCGTTCTATTCTGTTTCTATTAGTAAAAACCCATTAGTTAGCTCCCGCCGCTAGCGCCCGCAAGCATCCTCGTTTTTCGGTGAATGCTCGCTTTTCACCCCCGTGTAACTATCCCCCAGTAGGTGCCATGGAATATTTTTCCGATAGGATCTTGAGGCAATGATGTCCCAAAGATGATGTATAGGTTTTAATTCGATATTGATTGCGTTCAGGCTCGTAAAATTGAAAAGAACCAAAAATGACGATATTTTCAATATTTTCCCTATACTTTAACATGGGAAACCTACTTTTGAAGGGCGCGGGGGTCAAAAAACGTCCTAGAGACCTGAAAATTTGCAGGTAATAATGTTTTAGTATTTGTAACAACTTGAGGGGGGGGCATCTGGGAAATTCAAAAAAAAAATTTTTTGAAACACCCTATTTGTTATGATCATATTCTTGCAATGGTGACCCCCTAGAAAGTTAAACAAACCTTAATCCTAAATAAATTTGGACTACAAAACTTTAAAAGTAACTTTTCAAGCCATGGTTCTTTTCATGGGATCTTAGAATAGTTTAATAATGCTAACCCTAGCTTTTCCAATCGAAGCCATGTATTTTATTCCCCTTGAAGAAAACAAAAGTACAGCGTTGTTTTTATTGATACCCACCCCACGTGTCTGCTTTTGAAGAAACTCGCGTGAGATACTCCAATAACTTTTTAATATAAATAATATTAACAGATTTATATGCAATCTTAAAGTGAGTATTATCTGAATTCCATAACTCTAGTTTATTAATTTTTCATGTATGGAATACAATCTAGTAAAACGACATTAGATACAAATAAAAAAACCACTGCAAATAACTCGTTTCTTGAATTACTTTATCTACAACTTCATCCCTTCAAGGCTTTCTCGATAACTATGATATCCCCACGGAAGAAATGAAACATCGCATTTTATACATATAAGACCTCAGGGAGTCCAAAATACTCATTATTGTTCTTTAGTTGGCTTGAGCCCAAAGCATCAAAAGAGCAGACTGCTCACTTTAAGGACGAACTTAAGGGAACGGCTTTATCGCAACCCCGCCACACAGAAACAGAAAATCCGATTCTCTTCACTTCATTTCCTCCTCAAGCACCCCCTTTTTTTTTCATTGGCTGGCTCTTTAAAAAGCAACCAAATTCCCGCATGTGTGTGAGAGCACCATTAAGGAAAACAGGTGCTCCCCCCAGCAAACAAACCAAATCGATAGGCGTGTCGTTGCCATGACGACGGGCTGACCCTTTCTTTTCTTCTAGCGAAATCTATTGCATCTGAGATTCCGCCAAAACCATTTAAGAGGGCCAACTCGCCCCAGTGAAGAAGAAGTGGCTACCCCGACCGAGACGAGTTTGGATTTCTTACAACTCGTAAGGGAGTGCTGGGAGGAAAGAATTCGTGGGGATTTTTCAATTTGTGTGCTGGGGAAAACGGTTATGTGTGTGTGTCAATCTTGAGGTTTGTCGGGTGGTTTTTGACTCTCTTCACCCTGGTGGCCTAGTTTCGAGCTGTTTTTGGTCGATTCGGTCTTTGTCGGTTCGTTCTTCTTGTAAGTAAATCTGAGAGTGTAGAAAAATAGGACAGAAAGGGGAAATGTATGTAATTTTATAAGATTGAAAAGGGTACTTACTTGTTCTTTTTTCGAATCGTTAGAGGCACTTTTGGGATTTCTTCAGGTGGGGAATGAATTTGGAAACATAATCGTAAAATAAAAATTAATATAGATGTAAGGAAAATTTTTTACGCTGAAACATAATGGTTGTTTAAAATTACATTAAATTTTGTAAATTAATGAAAGTTTAAGAAAATCTTTGATTGATTAGTTTTCTACAGTTGCTGTTCATAATGTTGTTAAAAGTTTTCCCAGTCATTGAAAAATAATTTGATTATGTATTAAGCTTATTTACAGCATAATTAAAAGTGTCACAATCTATTTAAGCTTTAAAATAAAAATGTCACAATTTGTGAAAGCATCAAAAATAAAAATAACCATATATCCCTAAAAATAAAAAGCGCACGAACGTTCTCGTATCATAAAACACAAAAAAAAAAAAAAAAAAAAAAATTGAGATCCTCTAAACGAAAACTCAACTTCGATCAACGCCAACACAACTTCAAACTAAACGCACAAAACATCGCATTAACCTTAAAACACCCATTTACCCCAAAATCTCCATCACCATCCTCAGTACAATGCCCCTTACCCCACCTTTAAAAAAAACCGCGAATTTCCTCACGCAAAAGCAGCAAGCAACCTGTCAAACCCCGACACCGTCAAGTGTCTCTCGAGACGAAGCGACAACACCGAGGGTTGACTGCCCTCTTCTTGGACGGTATTTTATTCTCTCATTAGAATAGATTATCCTCTTATTCTTTTTAAGGAGTTTTGGGATCCAGTAAAACGATACCCGACCTTTGTGATGGATGGACAGGGACAAAATAAGTGGACTAGGAACAACAGGTGGTGTCGGGGATGAGAGATGGACGTAATGAATTAAGGGGGCTTTGGTTGAAGCGGCGGTGTTGTTCTTTAAGAGAATATTTCTCGATTGTTATGGTACCCTTTGTTCTAGCTATCATCCTGTAATACACTTATGTGTTTTAAGGTTATTAAATGGTCTATATTTAGGTTATATTTAGCTTTAATAAATTTATTATGGGCAATTTATCATGCACCTGTTAAGGTAAAGTACCTACTCAGTGTTTCATAACTTGATCAGAATTTAGTTCTAAAACGTTAATGGAATAGTATTATCCTTTTAACTAGGAAGCAAAGATTTGTGAAGTTGTTCAATTATATTGGTTTCTTTTTCAAAACTATAGTTGTAGAAGAAATGTTTTGTAAAAATTAATTTTAAAATTCAAAAATAACATCAACTATGTATTATTTCTTTCTATGATTTAACCACAATTATTATAGGTATGCCTAAGAGTTAGTTCTTTGTGTTTTCTAGTTCTTGGTGCAGTTATAATACATTTTAAGTAATACGTGAATGCGTTTTATTTATTAAAATTACCCTTATTACATGTTAATAAATTTATCATTAACATTTTCTCCATCCGTATAAATTTACCTTTTCTGACCCTAATTTTAATTAACGAAAGCTGATAAAATAAAATAGCAGTCACTGACACCTTTTCTCAAAACTTAAACATCATGAATGAAACAAGCTTAAAAATACTCTCCCCTACAAGTAAAACAATACGCTTCATTATTCGTCAAAAATTCAATCACCCATCATCATATCTCCACGAACGCGTGTTGAAAACTTTTCATTTTCATTATTCTTATCGCCATCTCTCCCTTTCACCCATCAATTAAAACCTATTTACGTCCCTCACTCTTCAATGAGTTTCAATTTTTTCTCTCGACCGCACTTCCTCGTCTCCCATTCAACAACAGTCTGTCTGACGAGGCGATTGAAAAGAGTTTTTGAATCGGTCACATCGGCCAACGGAGGAGATTTTGATTAATTAGTGCGTTCTTTTCAATCAAACCTTTGTATATATGTTGTTTGACTCATTGTTTAGACACAAGACACGGGCGGGTGCCAAAGCAAACAAAAAAAAAATCATTCGAACAAATTACAATTTTATGAAAGGTTACATAGTTTAAATACATCATTCTGGCTAGACATCTAAAAACTGAATTAACTCATTTCGGTTACACTGCAAATTCTCTTTTCAAAAATTAAATTAACACATGCTAAACACATTTAAGTGAACACTTTTCTTGTCATTAAATTAACAATACTTTAGTTAACTTGTTAGACCATAGACAGTTGTGATAGTGTTTTGAAAAGTGTTAGAAATGTGTTCTAAAAATAATGTTTTAAAATATGTTTAGAATCTGAAAGTGTACCTAAATTTGGATCGAAACACAGTAAGAATACATTTTCTTTCTTAGTAATTTTTAGCAAAACTTTTACAACACTATCCTTATCCTTTACTCACACAACACAATCACAATGCAATCAAACTCTTTTGATTTGAAATGTTTATTATTGTGTTCAATTAGCGTTGCAAAAGTGTTTTCACCAATTTGCTATGTATTATATTTTGATGGAATTCTAAAATAGACAATCCTACTTTCCTAACAAGAGAACAAGGTTTCTAACAAATAAACTAATTTTTCCTCATACAAAGGTCACTACTCTCATACGTCTTGACCTAGTCAATTATTTTCACTGACTTTCGAATTAATTATTTTAATTATACACAAAAAGTTTTCATTTATACTCTTTTTTTTCCTTTTCCTTCTTTCAACATTTTTGTGTTTTACTTCTTTTAATTTATTCAAACCTTATGTTAGATTAGAAAGAAAGGCAAGCGTTTCAAGTTTGAAATTTGTTAAATTCGTGTTCAGTTTTAATTTAAGAAATGTGAAATAACATTTAAAGAAAAAGGTTTTTTTTAAATTTGACAAATTATGAGATAGGAAGGTGCATAAACCCCCTGAAAATTGTGTACCGTAATTTGTGAATAATACCAAAACTAATTCAATACAGTTTTGACATTAGTTTTCTATCTCAGTAATTATACATATATATCACTCCTCTATTTTACGAACATCTACTTCGCAACTCAGAAGTATCAATTTTATCTTTAGAAACACGAATATTGTAACGCATTCCCAAATCCAGTGGCTGAGCGGGGGAGAAAGCTCAAACATCGATAACTTAGTAATATGCCATCTCCTCGAAGAGCTGTCCAATTTCTACAGCTCACCACTCTCCCCTTAATGAATTCGAACAAGAATTCGGTTCTCTTAGCGTCCCATCATCGAAGCCCCTGGGATGAGTGATTCAATAAGCTAGACACCGTCTCAGACAGTACCAAGGGATTTCTTTAGTGACTTTACTAGTCCCCGCTGTTCAAGAGGGCATCTTTTTTTTACCCAAGGAGTTGCTGACTCTTTTCTCCTTGCTCTCTTTCTTGGCAGAGATCCTGTTTATTTCTACAATCCCATGAAACGTGTGTTGAGCGCTAAAAAGCCCTTCGAAATCAGAAATATGGGTGGTCGTGAATATTAAAGTAACTGTGTCTGACTCTGCATTCAGATAAAACATCGAGTTCTGGAGAGTTCCCATGGGTTTTGTGACTGGTTCACTGATGTAGTAAATTGTTATTTCAACTTGGGAATTAGTGTGGGTTTTTTTTTCTATTCCTCAAATAATTTACTGTACCTACATGCATATTAGAAATGCATAAGGAGTAAAAAACATCGTTTTATTTGATACTTTTTGGCGATAGAGAATGTTTCTTTTGACTGTATATTGCCAGATATAATATTAGGGTTCTCGTGTTGTATCGAAAACTCACTAACCGAATATAGGAAAAATAACTTTTAGAGGCTATAAATTTTATTTTATATTAGGTGCCAGTCAGAAGTGTCGAACGACATTTTTTTAAGTGTATAAGTTTTAGTTATAAATGGTTTTGGGAAAAGTCATTCTATTTTGAACAATCTCTTTTAATTTTTTATTATAACTTTTTATATGTTTATTAAATAAATTAAAATTGAAGAGCAAAATATTTTTGTTTCTCTTAATCCCCTCTATACATTCCCCAATCCTTTGGAAAGACTCTAAACACATCAGAAGATCATGCCTTCAAATTTCGACGCTTACAGATAAGTGTATCCAGACCTTTACAGAATCTATGTGTATTATTTTCATACATCACGAAAACAGGGTTCACTCAACTGTATTCGAATTGATTCATCACTCAATTTTCTTCCAACTGTTTTGTTCAATCATTTAAATAATGAAAGAACACTTTCAGAATAACATCACATGTAAAACACAAAATTTCTCTGTGAAATTTCACGAAAAACCTCTTTTAACGAAGTAAATGATGTAATGCCAGGAAAAAAAACTTATTCAAACACATTTATATGCAAATTATTTTATGTAAATCAGCCTAAAAAGAAATTTGTTCCTTCCATATTCTCCTTTCAACTAGGATTGTTCCCACTCTGAAGAAGAGACTATTTTCTAGTTTCTGTTTTTGGGAGGAAAACTTCAGAACTAATGATCAGAAACACTTATTTTTGCCTGGTTAAAGTAGAAGTACATTCCTGCTGAAAAGTTATTTTAAACATTCATTATTTCCAAAGGAGAAATTCTCCCTAAATGAGAAAAGTTTTGATGATATGTTAAGTGTCGTATTTCTCTAATCTAAACAAATTTAGGTACCGGAAAAGAGCTGTTGATTTCCAGAAAACTTTCGTTTCCTAAGTGTAATTTCTTTCGCTTCAATATTAAATAACTCAAAACTTTTTTTATCTCAAGTTCTTTTCAATATTAAAATACGTAACTGGAAACTGCCGTTTCTAAAGTTTAAAAAAAGTTTGTTTCAACAGTTTTACTGTGAATATTTTTTAGCCCAAGAGTTTTACTTTCAAATAAGGTTTTATATATTTACGGAAGAAATTATTTATCAAAATTTTTGTTGCATTTGTAAAATTGGGATCCGAAAAATTTAACACAAATGAATTCTTAAATAATCAACTATTAAGAGACTTTTAAGATGTTTAGATTATTTAAAACTAAAAATAATTGTTTTAAAGGTATTTGTTTTAACTAGACAAATATAGAATATAATTTTTTCACCTGTATGTCATTTTTATTGTGTTTACTTCTTATTGATTTCATAAAATTGATTCAGTTTTTAAAGAATAAATTTGGATGGTTTAGTTATCATTCTACCTAAAAATAAAATTGATTTTCGTCCACTTTTCTTCCTATACTCAAAAAAACCTACTTATGATAATGCCAACCTCGTTCCCATAAGTTTTTACCTAACAACTGGATTGCTAAAAGACTATCCTAATGTTTGCAAGATCAACAATGGTTTCAACAGAAAATTGCACCTTCTATTTATTTTTTTTTCCTAACCACAGTAACCATCTTGGGTTGGAATTGCCACAATTCGAACTATCACATTCTGATCATTTTTATCTCCGCAACAGAAACCATAAAAAGAAACCCTTTCGAGAGGTTTTCCCAATGTGGCCCAATCTTCTTTATCAACGTCGTGTATCTCTAATCCCAATTTCTCCGACATCATACAAAAACAAAAGGCAATTCCACTGATCAAACATCAATTTTTTTTTTGTATAAAAAGGGGTCATACACCAATTTTTGTAATGTAGACTGCATTAAAATTTATCGTAACTAGTAGTTACTATAATATTTACGATTGTGCTTTCATACACTATTTCAAATCTCTCATTTGCATGTCTGAATTTCAGAAATCGCAATTCATTGAAAGTTAGTTAACTATATTGTATGAGATATAATATAGTATAGTTAAATAGGGATATTGAGCATTCAGATATTTTAAATCCAGCTCATTTGCATACTTGTATTTTTTATGTCAAAATACTTGGTGAAATTTTAAATCAAAATTGTAGGATATTTCCTAATTAATTATGATTTTTAATGATACAACAGAAATATATGTGCATCTAAACATTGCAAGTTTTATATTTATATGCATTCACGCGCTGTAATTAAAAAAAGGAAATGGGATTATAGGATTATGAAATCGTTATTGGGTTAGAATAAATTGTTGTTGTTATAACTTTCTAATAAATTATTTTCATTTTTGTAAAACTGGTTCGTCTGAAATCTCCACTTATTCTCCTGCAGTTATTAATAATTTATAAAGGAAAATATTTTTATAAGAGATACAATATTTTCCTTTCTTAGTGAGGCTTATGTGATAAGTTATTGGGTTGCCTTATTCTACGATTATCCTTCTCAGTAATACCCCTTAGCCCCATAGTAGATCACCCTATGTAATGTTTCTAGAAATACAGTTTCTGTAGAAATTAAGCACCGAGTAAATGTATAATGTAATTGCGAAGACATTAATTTAACTGTTTCATAAAAACATGGAATTTGCCTCCCTTTTAAGATTTACTCTGATTAGTATGAATGTGAATATCAAATATATTGCGGTTGCTGCTCAGTATTAGATATTTGAGGCAATACGGATACTCTGGAATTGTGGATTGGGTGATCTAGAAGAGCAAAATATGCATGTATGCAGTATCCTTAAATTCTACCTTAGGGCATCCCTCTTTTTTTAAAGTATTGTAGAAAGCCCGGAAAAAATCCAAAAAAAAACCAGTTACTTAATGCAAGCCCCTCCATCTCACCGTAGAGCAAGTTCCTCAACGCAAAATAACTGGTTTCCTAGATACTGTGTTCGGGACAACCACCGCCCAAGAAAAAGAGAGCACGTCCGTGACCATTAACAAAGGGATTTCGCAATCTCCAGGATCGTGCCCGAAAGGACAAGTCGTCATCAGCAAGAAAAGAGCCCAACAGAAGCATATATGTATAAAAAAAAGTCCACTTTTGGGGCCTGAAATAGTTACTTTTGCTTCTTGCAAGTTTCGGTATCCGTTTATCGGATGCTGGCAGGCCGGACAAAGGAATTCATTCCTCTTGGGGGTCTGTCGAATTTCTGCTGGTCTGGCTTTTTTGGGTGTTGGTGACGGTCGCGGTGTTTTATTCATGTCTGCTCTTTTGAGGTGTGATGAGTTGGGAGTTGTTGGGTCAGAGTGTCAGAGTTGATTTTTTTTTTTTTTTGAAAAAGTAAATTTTATCAGTGGAACGCAATTTGTTGTTTATTGTTGGGGTAGGAATTTAAAAAAAATAGTTCGTTCGTTCGTTCGTTCGTTCGAGGGATCAGTGTATACCATATTGTACTTAGTCTAAAAAAAAGACATACACTCTATTGTTCTGCTCTCATTTTAGTATTAAATGTTGACTTTTTTTAAATTTGAAAACAAAGAAAAATATTTAATTAATGTATGATTCACAGAATTTTGTAAACAATTTTAAAATTTGAAGAAATTTAAACATAAATTGTAGTTCCATTATTAAATTTTAGTAAAAAGGTAAGCTTCTATAAATTCAAAATATTTTATACAAAGCTTTAAGAAATTATTAAATAAACTGGATTGAGTGGACCCATAGGCCACCTTAATATCAATCATTGATTTTATTGCATAAAAATACATTTTTGTGTTAGTTTCAATGTAAAATATTTTTGTATATTCGATCGATGATTTTACGTAAGTCAAGTCAAAATTTTGAATACATTAGTTTATAAAAATGAATACATAGAGGTAATTATATTTGTTTTTTTTTTTCATTTGACATCTTTTAGTTTCAGTTTTTAGTTACTAAACATACGATTTTATTTTAAAAGGAAAAAAAAGCTTTAATTTTTAGAAAACACTGTGCGCGGATAAATCTTTATATCCTTTTTAAATAGAGAGTCAAACTAGCTAACAGATCATGACTCGATAAAGTAATATAAAATTTGAATATGATTCTTTAAAAAACAAGCTATATATAAAAGAAAAATCTTTACTGATATATCTGATGTAAAGTGACCCAACAGTCAATTTACGGGCTTCAGACCATTTTGTTCCCTGTCTCTCTATTTATATTCACACAACAAGACAAAATTTCTAAACTCAATACATTTTAGGTGTAACTGTTACGAAAATTTAAAAACCATTTAAAATGGTGATGTAATCCAAGTAGGTTTAGAGTTAGAGGTCTCTGTATCCATTAAACAATACATTTTCTCTTGTAATCCTAAAAGCACATAATACACATAACAATAAAAATCAAGACTGTCAAAATATTTTAGTTTAAAATTCCATTTAGAAATTAAGATTATACCATTTTACCCCGCCTAAAATCTGCTTATAGGAGACTCCCTTTTAACGTTAATGTACTTTCCGGAAAAATACTCGCAAAACCAGCTTTTCCTACAAACGGTTTCTCTTTTAAGGTAAACATCCACCCTATCTTAATGGCAATTTAGCCATCATAAAAATATTCGTAACCGATTTTATCTCAACTCAGAAAAGAACGTATTTATAAAAGCATAAAACACGGTAACCATTTTTTTTCTCGGGGAGAAAGGAGAAATTTCAGATCCAGAATAACAAATTATTTTCATTTTTAAAATGGCATCATACGCGGCCTCTCTGGGGGCATGGAATGTGTTTACTACTAGTTTTTTAAACTAAGTGGATTCATTTTTTTTATGTGGAGAGGAAAAGAACTTACCGTAGTATACAATTTCTTCCATTCTTTTCGAAACTGAACTGATACGGCTCTGTGTGTACCCAAAGAAAAGAAATGTAATATCGTGAAAAGAATTCTACTTCACTAATGCAATGTCGCTATGATCGATCCTGAAACGCTAAGGAACGAATGAAAAGAGTAGAATAGCATCGATTCGGGAAAGAAGATCGATCTTGTATGAGATGTAGAGAAAAATTTGTGTTGCTCGTAGACCTTTTATCTTCAGGGCTTATGTATAGGTTTATTCATTTTTGGTTTCTATACGAGGCTTCTTTCGCTGTTATGGCTGGATATTCCGGAGATACATGCCTCCCATATCTTGCATGAATGAGATATGAAATTTCGGGATCTAGTATTTTATGCTATATTATAAATGTTATATATCCAGTTGCAAATTTATGGGTGCCTAAGGCAAAAGGGTTTCATGATTTTTTTTTGTAGTTGATAAGACTCCGCTACAGACTCCGTATTACTAAATATTACATATTCCATGTAACACTTTACCTATAGTTTTAAGCATATTATTTCGTTGCAATCTTTAATTTTAAATAGAGATAGTCTCAAATTTTGTTGTTATAGATGCCCAAAATGTTTGTTAGAATATTAAGGTATACTAGAATGTTTGCAATGCTTCGTCATTCATTGGAATTATGAGTTTAGTTATGCAATGTAAGCTTAATTTATGATTATTCCATTGAACACTGGAACTTAAACAGTGAGACTTTTCATGTTAATAATTTAGAGGTAGGTAACTAAAAGTACGTATATCACGTTCACTAATTCTCCCTTTACTTAAATTAAATAACATAACTAACTGAACATTAAACGTAATGAGTTCATTTGAAAGTTATGCTATGTGAGCTTAATTTACGATTATTCTATTGAACACTGGATCTTAAACAGCATGGCTTTTTATATTTATAATTTAGATGTAGATAGCTAAAAATACGTATATTTCGTTCACTAATTTTCCCTTTACTTAAATTAAGTAATATAACTAAACGAACATTAAACGAAAAAATTTGAAATTAAAAACAAAGTCACATAATAAGTAAGAATGATTCTGACTGTCCTCTTTCTTGGGAAGTTAATGGCACAGAATTAGCTTAGCTTCTTCCTATTCCATTCAATTTTTTAAAGAGTTATTCCTGGACCACGTAAGTAGGAAAAGAAAAGACAATAAGGCGAAATTGAAACACCCACGAGTCCTGTTTATTATTTTCCTTCCCATCCAATCAAATGGGTGGGGTAAGGTACAATTATTTCTTCGGAAAGAAAAAAAAAAGGAAATCTTAAAATTATCCACTTCCATCTCTGACTGAATCGGTCGAATGGCTTCTCTATTGCCATACTCTGCGACGTCAACCGTTAAATTAACCGACAGGCCCACGTCCCCTCTCGCTTTTGATGTTGCCATTCTCGAGAGTTAAATATAATAAGGGAGGACTGTTTTGGGCTTCTTATCTGGAGTGCCACTTCTTTTTTGACAAAGCCGGTGTCATTTCTTTGCTACTTTGTGTGAGTTTTTTCCCGCCTTCGTTTCGAATCTTCAGGGAATTTGTTCGGATGAGTGTTTTTTTTACGGTTGATAAAGGATACATGAAGTTGAGATAAGATTTCCAGATGTTTGTTGATTTTATTTTAGTGCTTTTTTAGGTTTTTATCTGGAATTTAATGCATTTAATTTACTGAAACTGAGCATTTGTAAGGATTTTATTTGATACGGTTTTTTTTATATGTTCAGCTTTTCTAGACATCACATATTACTTCCAGCTACATTATTAACTCTTACTTTAAACTGGGTATCATTGAAAACTTTTTTTTTCGGTTGTAGCATATTGTTTTTATTCCTACAAGTAGTAATCATTTTAAAAGCTTTGTTCATTTGGAAATTTCACAGACAATATAATATTTGACATGATATCGTTAATAACTTTTTCTTTTCATTTCTATTACTGCTTATCAAAAATGAAGCTTAAAAGAAAACATTTCAAATTTCGATACACCTCTTTTTCTAAAATTTAAAATTCTACTACATCTTAAGCATGAGAGTGAGGTTTTTGCTTTTTTTAGTGGATGATTTTATATTTAAATATTTTTCCATTTGTTCATTTTGGTTTTATTTATAGTTGTTGAAATAATAAAGGGATACTAAAATTACCATAAGACTGTTAGATGTTAGAGATGAGTAGCTATAAGTTAAAGCTTTAATATGCAAAGTAGTAGTACTAAAAACAATTCAATTTCATAAATCTTATATTAATGTAAAGATCACAATTAAAATTAGTCATCAAAAACTCAGTATTTCTATAAAATATCTTATAATTCGTAGAAAAGTATTTTGAAACACAAATTTACATCTCTCTTTGACAACACTAAAACCACATCAATTTCAAAACAAATCGAAATCTTTCCCACCCTCACCAAAAAAACCTCAACCACCCACCTCAAACCCCAAATTCCTTCACCTTCACTTCAATTCTGCTCGACCCCGATCGCTTTTTCCGGGTATTGCCAGATCGTTACGTAAACGACTTCTGAACAGAAAGGAACCAACCTCCTGAAAAAAAACCCTACTACCAAGTAGAAAAAAAAAATAAGAATCATCAGTACCGGCATGATCCCATCAAAGCAAAGGAGATGAAATCCCTCGTTTGCTACGGTCCACAGGTCTCGAAGGTGTTCGAATGAGCGCATCTGAATACTGCTACTCCGTTGCAGTCCAGGTATTCCGACAAAAGTGTTTCTCGGGGTGGCGATATACTTACTACCTGTTATTTCCGGAGGGAGAAAGTTATGTTGCTCGCAAGGCGTATCTATCTTTTTTTATTCATATACATGGGTATGAATTAGGCTTTCGTTTATTGGAGTCATGCTCTGCTAGAGAAAGTGGTATTTGTTTTATTGTGTGAGGAGTTAGTGTGACTGGTGTTCTACGGATTAGATTCGGTTGAATTTTAATTATAGTTTGCTTGTTTCAACAGTGGGATATGAGTTTATTCAATGCATAGGTTTTCTTCGCGGTTGATAAGTTTTTGAGTTTTTTGTGACTGAAACCTTTATTTTGAAACTATATCACACATATTTTGATTCTCAAAATATTAATTTAAGTGATTTCTTTTAGTTGAAACATTCTCTGATGAAAAATTTTCTTTTGAAAACTGTAAATTTTACAATTTTGGATCTATTTCTGAAACTTGTATAAATAACAATAAAAAATCTCACTCCCAAAAACCTGAGTTTGATGAAGAAGGAAGTTTAATTTTCTCTTTACCTTTATAAAAGTTCATTTGCATTTGTGGAGAAAACAATTTATATTTTTCATTTCCAAATCATGCTTTTATATATTTTTTATAAGGAGGAGTTGACTCTTGCGAAATATTTCATCAAATGAATTAATTAATAGTAAATTAATTATTAAAAAAATGTTATTCCAAATTAGATTTGAGAATGATATCATTTAATGTCACGTCGCCCGTATTTAAATTTGTTGTCTACATAGTTTTCTGTGTCTAGCTGATTTAATTCATTAATACCGAAAACTGACTCTACAATCAGTTTTAATCAAACTCTAAAATTAACAAGACTTAATTTTTTTGTATCTTGTTTTTGATATTAATGCGATGCAATGCTTTTAATTCTTTGAACTCTTTTAATTTCATTGAATTATTTGAAAATATTTCATAATTCTCTAAGTTTGAATTAAGATAGATGATACTTAGTCTTGAATGTAAGAGGTAGTAACCTGAAACACCCATAAAATAAGTACATAAAGTTCTCTATAGCTCCAATGGGAGTTGAAATTCTTTTAAAATAACCTAGAGAAGTACACATTTGTATTTCATAAAACCAGACTTCACATTTTGAAAATATACTTTATGTGGCCCATTCCACCTACTTTTCCAAAGACATTTTATTTAAAAGGATGCGTATGTTACACTTACAGAGAGATAAATTATCATAACGCCAGTTTTTTGAAAGCATCGTCGCTTAAGTACAGTTATTTATTGACTTTTATTCCTTTCAAAATTCGACGAAAGCAAAAAAAGGAGTCTCGTATATTTTCAGCCTCGTATGGCTCTCATATGTTACCCATTACCTACATGACTTAAACTGCGAGGAGTTATTTTTCTGAATCTGAGAGCTTTCTCGGCTTTTATGTACTAAGTTTGGATTATATATCTCCCTTCACTTCAATGAAAAAAATACTCATATATTATTCTGTTAACGGAGGGTTCTTTACTGTTTGCTTCAGTTATGAAAATATAAATTTATGTATACTTATTTTTTCAGATCTTACACACAGGTTTGGAAGCAATAATACATTCTTTGTTTGTAATCTCAAGTTTTCCATTTCATAAAAACATAAAGTTGTGTGCCTATGGTGACTAAAATTATAGTAAAAGGAGAACGAACAATTTGAAACAGCACACACCCTTGTTCCTTTTATTCATTGCAAAGTGAAAAGATGCAATATGTGCATTCAAAAATATTTTATTTTTAACCCTTAAGAGATCATGAATATCTTTTCGATATAAATCTACGTAAAATACAGAACACCGTATTGAACTCAGGTTGATTGATGGTCACAGATAACTAAGAAGTCCCTTTATACAAAGATTGATCACTTTCAATTTTAAAAAATACTTACTTCCGTAAACTTTTGCGTTGTATTTAATAAAGCCTCACGTATCTCACATGATACCGATATTAAACGTTCGTGGGGTTTTTTACCCAGAAACATTACTTTCTTTTTCTTTGCCTTTATTAAAAAAAATGGACATTTTGTTGATCGCATATATTAACCCTGAGTTGATCCCTGAGGCCAGAAACGCCGCTTATTTTTCATTAAACATCCCTTAGCCGTCTACTTTCACTTTACATTATTTTGTGCAGGAAGCTAAAAAAAACCTGCAAGATCTAGGTTCATTCTGACGAAACTTGACGTTCTGCTTCCTTTCTTTTGATGGTGTTTTGTTCTTTACTTTCATTCAATGAAGACTGAAATATTTAAAAGTAAATGGGATCAAGTTCCCCCCCGAAAGTGTTTAAACTTTTTTTTTACTCTAGATTCTGTGGTAAATCTTTCATATTTAAAAAAAACCCTATTTTTAGACTTAAATAATTGAAGCTAAATACTAAGATTCATTACAGACTTAAATTAAATCTCTGTTACTTATGAGCATAAACCTTTGCAGGTGTTTTTTTTTTTAGTTAGAGCTGCAAAATATTATTTCTGCAAAGTAAGGTTTTGTCTTGATGAAAATGAGACTAAGTTAAAACTTTAAAAAATACCTATTGTAAATACTATTTATTTCAAAATTCGCTGAGAAATAATTTATCCATAATTAATATTTTGTTGTTAATTATTTTCTTTTCCAAACTGTCCAAACTTTTTCTTTTCCAAACTTTTCTTTTAAAAATTTTACTGTTTTATTTTCATACAATATTAGCTTAACTTTATTATACTGTATACCGTATTAGCTCGATAATACGAATGAACACTTTTACATATTTTTTCTGGAAGAGTAAAAATTGAAAATGCGGTTATTTAAATAATTTTTCATTAGAATAGTGTTATGTGTATGAAATTTTCAATTAAGGGTAATATTTAGGATATTTTGTAGTTACAAAACATTTTTGGGTGTCGTAGTTATGATAGTTACTTGAGTATGTTATTTCTGTAGAAATAATATTAATATACGCACATAAGATTTTTCATGCTCTAAAAATATTATCAAACTAACTTAAATAATTCTTTTAAAATGAAATTAAGGATGTAAAACTTTACAAAAGAGACCCAAAGTTTATCAAACACGCTTTCTGTCTCAAATATACCTATCCGGTATTTGTTTAAAAATATATTTGCTCCCAATCGTTACCTCCCCAAAACTGTCATTCGAGAAACAGAAAGAACTCCCCAACCAATATCCAACAGCCCATCCGGAAACCTATCCGGATCATTCCTTTGTTCCAAACCTACGTTATTACCACTCGGAATTGCGACGGTCTTAAAATACCGAACACGAACCACCCCAAAAAATAATCGAAACTTTCCCTTCCCCCTTCCTCAGTGGTTGTTCTCCACAAACTTTCGTGACATGTACGGGGAGAATCCATTCAAATAAGGGCTCAGTTTTAATCAGGGAACAGTCGGAATCTTTTCTTTTTCTTTTACCGATTTTGTTGTTCTCTTGTCGGCGAAATTAAGTTCTTTACTGCTCCAGAACTCCCTTTGAGATGACCGGAAGTCTCTGCTATCTTGGGATTATCGTCTGGGAGTTTTAAGTGAGAGGAATCTTTTTGGCTGAGCCCGAAGAGAGAAGGGGATTTGCATTCTAAGTAATACTTCTTTTCCGTAACGTTTACTTTGTTTGTATGAATAGTTAATTCGCGTGTGTGTATGTGTGGTAATATTTTTATTTTATTTTAATTGACTTCTTTGGAATGACTTTAAAGTTTTCTTTTTATGAGCTAGTTAGAAAGAACTTGCTTTATCCCTCAAATCATGAATTTTTACGAACCTTGAGCAGAAATACAATTTTTCTTTCAGGTAATTAGTTGAAGTAACTCAAAGTATATCTAGTTACTACTCGTTCAAGTTTCTCCAATAATTGAAATAGCTTACTTAAAATAATTGCGATTGTTTGAAGAGTGACTGTTCTACTTTTCATTGTAGGGAACGTTACCTCATATTCTTTACCTACCGCCAACGCAACGAAATACTTTTAATTCGCTGTATTCAAAAGCAATCGACTAATTCCTTGATTATATTGGCAGTGTTTAATCACTATATTGCGCGAATTATTTATGCATTAATTGCATCATGTATACTTAAAAGCAGCGTTCGAAATTGCGGTGGATTGCTGGTCCTGGACAACTAAAATACTGCTCGGATCAGTGGAACAATCAGAAAATCACTGGTCCGCCGGACCAGTGTGTGTGTGGTGAAAAAATATCCCACCCTCCAGTTCTAGATACCCGAAATGTGGCGATATGGGATAGGGGAGCCTCCGGCGAAAAAGAAAAAACATTATCGTGAATATGTATTAATTTTTAACATTACTATTTGGTACATTTTGGAAACATTCAGTGCAATAGTTACTTTATGGTCCGCCGGACCAGTGTTTTTTTTCTCAATTTCTAACGCTGCTTAAAAGTGACAAATTCTCCTGTCATGGTTGGAAAATGTTTTGTAATTACCGTGTCCTTTTAGCCCCTCAAGTTCATCACGATAAGTGCTCTCGAGTGTACTCGGGCTTTAACCAGTGTTCGTTGACTCGGATGCATTATTTAATTGGCGTTTTCAAGTATTAATCGCAAACCGGGTTTAATTTCCATCCACCTCACAATGGCTTGATTATTTTAATAACCGCATCCGTTCGTTTAACTGTGCATTGTCCCTTTGTTGCTTTACCGGTATTGTTTCTGATGGCGAGCAGGCTTTCGCTTGAGTGACTTTCAAAAGGTGGCACTTCTAATGGCGATTGCCGTACTTAAAAGGGACGCTTTATAGTGATAGTTATTTCCGTACCATTCTGTTCTTCAAACAAGACGGCGACATGTCTGAAGAACACTGTAAAGACTCTGATTTTTTTCTTATTTTCGGAAGGATTGAAGAAAAAGAGAAATGCGTTAAGAAGAACCTTTAGTGGCTCGTCAAGTGTGCTTCCTGTTTGTGTAATGGCTTTTTCGACGATTCGGGAGAATTTTTTTTTACCCCTAGCGTCACGTAGAGTCGTCAATGAAGGAATATTACCCAATGATGACGATAAAAAGGAATGAAATGCTAAATAGCCTGTTGAGGAGGCCGTTTCCGAGTTTTATGGGGGAGGTTGTTGCCAGATTTACGAAAATAAAATGGTTAAGGAGGTGTTTTCTTGGAATGTCTTTCAAACATTTTCTTTCGGGGATATTTTTAAAGGTGTTGATGTAATTTAACTACCCACCTATTAAAGAATTAATTAAATGTTAGAGCGGGTTACACGAAAAATGCACGTCGGGCATAATGAGTGTTACTAATATGAAGATTTGCATTGTTGGTGAATTTAAGAAGTGGTATAGAGGACTTACCTCTTATAGAAGATCCCTGCACTAAATCGCTGAGATTACGAGCATTAAGAAGAACTGTTTAAAATATAAAATTAGACATTCAATAAACATATTTAAAGACAAGACCACAAGACGTTCACAAAGAGACTACTTCAAGTTCTAGATTGAGAGGAGTAAGTAATTAGAGGAAGAGAAGAGATAGTTCTGGCGCTTTATCGCCTTACACGCAATTACCAAGATAAAGATTAATTTTAATTTATCTAACACATTAAACTTATTTTTCTACATCAATACTGAAAACAAATTTCGTAATTATCTAGAAATATTTTAATAATGAAAGCTCGTGTTTTTGCTGTACCAAATATTTTGAGATATTTCAGGATTTAGTACTTGGATATCATTTTTATAACTTTTATTTAAGTCTTTTATTTAAGTAGGTAGTTTAGTTTTTACCACTTTTTTATTAGGTCGCTTTGTTGTCTGTCTGTCTGTCTGTCTGTCTGTCTGTCTGTCTGTCTGTCTGTCTGTCTGTCTGTCTGTCTGTCTGTCTGTCTGTCTGTCTGTCTGTCTGTCTGTCTGTCTGTCTGTCTGTCTGTCTGTCTGTCTGTCTGTCCCTTTGTCTGTTCGGGTGGAATTTAGAAATTGATTTTGAACTAACTTCCCGAAGAGGTAGAGACTTGAAATTTTGAACACAGTTCAGATCTGGATGACAATGCGATATTATCTCGTTGTTTCGGTTACCTTTGCTTCCCCTGAACCCACAGGGGGGCTTTTTTTAGAAATCGATTTTCCCGATGAGGTAGAGACTTGAAATTTGGAACACAGTTCAGATCTAGATGACAATGCGATATTATCTCGTTTCTTCGGTTAAATTTGCTTCCCCTGAACCCCCAGGGGGGACTCATTTAGAAATCGATTTTGAACTAACTTCCCGACTTGAAATTTTGTACACAGAAATAAAAAGCAGAAAATAATTTATTTAATAAAAAAAACTTTTTAAAAACCACGTTTTTAAAGTGCACTAAAAAGTATAAAATAATTTGCTTCTAACTCCTTGTAAAACGAAAAACGTGGGGCTCATGCAATAATATTTACAGCTACTACTCTATTGGCCACTCTATTTACTAATATATCCACAATAAATAAAAAATAAGAAGCATAAAGAGTACCGAGGGAAGCTGTTGAATTAAATACCTAATGCATGAGCCCCACGTTTTTCGTTTTACAAGTTTTATCCTAAGTGCAATTGAGATTTGAACCTTACTGCTATAGTGTGGAGGATTTCCAATTTTCAAAACTTTCAATTTCTACTTTCTCTTCTGCTTTTCTGTCTATATACAACTGACTCCAAATCCATTAATAGTAATTAAAAATAATATCATTTAAATAAAACATGAAAACACCACCTCAGGTTCTCAACCTAAATTCATCCTTTGAGTAAAAATTTAATGTTTGCAAAAACAATTTAATCCTAAAGCTATTTTATTCACTTGAAAAACTAGAGGCTCAAACTCTTAACTAAATAACGCATATGTTTAAAAATTCATATAAAGAAGAAGGCTCTTTATTTCAGTTTCGAATAATTTATACGTTTCATGACTAAACATCTAAATTTTCTCGAGCCTCACAAATTCCATGTTTTATTTAGAAGGGAAGGAAACTTTTTTTTATGTAAATTATTCAGTTCCACTCCATATTTCAATGAACATCTATCTGAACAAGAGCTTCTGTTCTTCTAACAAAGAAGGAGAACTTTGAAAATAAAATGCAAATAGAACCAAACATCATCATTGCCATTTTCTTTTTGGAAAAGAAGCATGCTGAACTTCCGTTTCGTAATAGCCTGATGCTTTCGAACATGAATCCCCCAGCGGGTATTTTGAAACGCAAACTTTCAAATGAAATTCCTCGGGATCACAATGCCGCATAACATTATTATCGTTTTCGGCATCGGCGAGAGTTTATCTCGAAATCTGTGGCAGCAGCAGCATCGGCCGCTGACGCTGCCGGTCAATTACGCAAATGCTCCTCCATTAATGAATCCTTCCATTTGTGATGATACTCATCTCTTCCGCTCTTGCGCGAAAGTTATTTATTGTCTTTGGAACCGGGCCTCTGAACCTAATTAGAGTTTTGAACCGATAGAGCTTGGTCGGAACCGTAATCAATTCTCGTTTATCACGTTTGATTCGGCCTGAGATGAGAATGACCACAATCTGTTCCAGTACCGTTTGAATTAGTTAGAGTCCAGAATCGCAGCTTGAACGATCAATTATAAAGTAGTAATTCACCACTTGCTTCAGGATTCCGTGATTATGTTAAAGTTATGATGTACTATTGGACTATTTGTCATTTAATCATCATTTCACTATTCGTTAGAGTGACTAGCGTGTTAGCTTCAGCCGTTCTAAGTCTTGCTAGTTTGATATACAACTATGTATACTCTTAGAGCTTGAACCACGAAAAACACTAGTGTTATTTGTCCTTACAATAACTTACTCGTATGTATTGAACAAAAAAAAGCTTTCCCTTCGGTAATGTAATACTACCACCTAATTTTTTTTCAATATCCATGGTTGGGTTTTAGAGCTTTGGTAGAGTAACATATAATAATATTTAACACAAAAAGTAACGCACAAATAAATATGTTTATCTGATCAGTTATTTTTAGTTAGCTTGTAGTGTGGGATTCGTTAATTTGAGTGTGATATGATTAAGTTAAAAAGCGCTACAGCAGAACCTATACTGAAAATGAACATAATCATTAATCACATACGTAGTTAAAATAATAATTATAAGTAACAAATTATGAGGGAATTATCAGTTGCTTAATTCTTCCATTGGATCTTTTCAGTATTTCTTTCCCTTCTTGTCTATTAAGGTATTCTTCTTCTTCTTCCTATAAAGTATTTTCTAAATCTTTACTGAGAAAGAAAAGAATATATGGAATGCTGAAAGAATACATTGCCAAATGACAAACAATAATTTTTCAATTTGCTCTTTTCAGAAAAGCTAAAAA
Organism: Tetragnatha montana; assembly: GCA_963680715.1. Classification (NCBI taxonomy): domain Eukaryota; kingdom Metazoa; phylum Arthropoda; class Arachnida; order Araneae; family Tetragnathidae; genus Tetragnatha; species Tetragnatha montana. The sequence continues at coordinate 37,808,250 of OY796685.1, forward strand.
AAAGTATGAAAATATTAGAATGGAGAAATTATAGATTACATTAAACCTTAAAATTTATATCTATTAGAATTATCTTTTAATACAACTGTTTTTAAAAGCGGAATTCAAAGTACAACTAGGAGCATTAATGATTATCGAAATAGATGGAATCGAAAATATTGTAGTGGTACCTTCCAGCTTTCAGGGTGAAAGGGGAACCTTCCCCTTTCCTCCTACGGACTTTAACCTGGTCACTTTCCTGAACTCAAAGAGAACAATTTGCTAATTCTCTCTGTGCCATATAAGAAAAACAACCCACCGAAACTTTAACCGTTCAGAACATGTTGGTGTATCTGTACACTTTAAATCCGTCGTCTTTTTTCCAATCCCAGTGCTTTGTTTCTTCGACACGACAATAAATACCGGGACAATCGACTGTGTCGCGAAGGACGTAAATCTTTTCGAAGTACAGAGAGAAGTACTTTACTCAGTCAGTCAGTTCCCAAGAGTTGTGCTTGTTTGTTTGCCGGCATCCATTCTCCAAGTACTTTAATTTTTGATCTGAACAGATTTAGAAAGTCTCTCCGTTGGGGAGAGTTTGCGTTCTAATAGAATTTTGTTCGAGACGTATTTTTATCTTCGGTTTTAACTATCCAGGTTTGCTTCCTTTGCAGAGAAATAAAAAAGACTCTTGTGAAATTTTCTCTGTTTAGACATTAGTTTATGGATTTTGTTTGCTTACTGTTGTTGAAAAGAGGATTACCTGGTTGCTTTTAGTGTTTTTATTTGTTCGACTAAACTTCGAATTTAAGTTATTTCGATTGGTTTATTCGACAGTTTACGAAATAATTTTTAATTTATTTTGCTCTCCAGCTGTAGCTCTAACTTCTGTATGAAAAAGTATTCAATAAAAAAGTTTTGTAACTTACTATATATAAAGGTTTGTTTTTGGTTAATTTAGAATTTGGTTTGTGTTTTAGCAGATGTAGGTATCGTGTTAGATTATTCCAGCAAAAAATTCAAAATAAAATAAAGTAATTTGTACATACTTTTCTACTTATTCCTCTGGGGGGTCTAAAAAAACAGAGAAATGTGAACTAAAGTTACCAGGAAGTTAAAAAAAAATTATAAAATCTTGGGTGTAAAAAACCTGACTTTATTCGTCCTTTATTTTCTTACCTTTATGTTCAAGTAAACTAACTTCTAACTTAAACTAAACTGTATTTATTTAAAACGATATAATGTAAAATTTCATTTAATGTTTAGCTCAAAACTCATTACCTCTTTAACAGTTTATTTCCCCACCTTTTAATCAGTCAAGCATAATTGAACAGCTCGATACAATGGCAACCACATATGTAGTACCTAATCAAATTAATTCATCAAAGGTAACCGCTAATTATATTCAACCCCGGAAACATTCATTCCATTCAGTCTGCCACCTATTTGCATTCTCACTCGCTTTCGACAAAACGGCAGTTCTCACGTTGTCGTTCGAACCCCGAGACAAAGGTACGGTTCGACCCACTACCTTTGTTTTACTACCCGAACGGCATTGTATTTGAAGAAAGCATTGTTCTGCGCCCAATCCTTTCGTCTCGCTGTGTTGGGTTCTCAAGACTGTCTTGTGTGTCAGCCCTCAGTGCCGGGGACGCGTGTCATCATGTCAATTGGGGTGATGTGACCTCTTATTAGGACGAGAGCTAATGAGGGATTTTGTCTGGTTATTTTTGTCGCGTCTCATTCGGTTTAGTTAGAGAAGAGGGGACAATTTATCGAGTATTTAAACCCTTCACTTTTTGTGATAGGTTTTGTGTCTTGTCACAATGATATGATATTAAGTTAACGTATTAAGACTTGATGAAAAACAAATTGGTTGTAATGTATGTATGCAAAAAGTATATTGCGCCACAAGTTAATTGCTTTCGAATAATCATTTGTATGTGTGATTGAACAGAATAATGAAGAATAAAAGTAAATTTATCCACTTTGAAATAAAAAAGAAACCCCAGCTTTACCTCAACTTATTAAAATTGAGCATCAAAACCAACATTATAAACATGGATAAATGGGGTATAGATATAGTAAGTTTGTTCTTCAAAAATATTGAATTTATGCATAAAATCGTTTTTTGAAGAGAAAGCTTTTTAAATGGAAGGGAGACACACACACAAAAATATTTTTTTTATCCTTCCATAATTATTCTTCACACATTATTTCAGTCACAGTACTTTTTATTTAATGGAAAAATTAATTCTTCAAAAAGCATTTCAAATGAATAATTGACAAAAATGAAAATTTTCTGCTGCAAACTATAGGTACTTAACATTTCTCTACTAAAAGTGAAAGGTCTTTAATTTTTTTTGCCATATCAGAGCTTTGTGACAAACTTTTTTTTTCTTAAATGAACTTTGATTCAAAACCTTTGGAAACCGCCGAGTCAAATTTTAAAAGTGTAATTCTTATTGGTATACTTATTTTATAACTGACTTTAAACAAATAACTAAACAATATTAACAAAAATTTATGTGCTTTTGAAATGTAGTACATAAAATATAAAGTTAGAAAAATGTATCTTAAGATCTCCGCCAAATTCCTTTTCAATGTACTACTATATTTAACATCCAAGAAAGTTGCATAAATAATGTGATTATGTTAGATACCCTTTTCATTTTGCCTGCGACAATTAAATTAACATGTTCTTCTTCCTCCAATTTGCTATAGTAACTCCAACAAAAGAGAATTAAGTCAATATATGAAATGCATATCTATCCATGTAAATAAATAAATCTGATTTGTCGGGGCTGCAAAACGAAATATCGTCCAGCCAAGATGCAATCTCGGTAATTCTATTCATGGAATTTCATTACGAAAACTAATCTTCAGAACAAGAGTCCTAATGAAGGTACCATAGAGTATCTAATAAATCCTGACGTAATGACATTAATTTTATCTTCTTCAGTCTAAAAGTTATATATAGAAAATATTTATCTCTAAAAGTAATATCTAGAGTCAATAAGGCAGTCTTTTATGCATAACTTTGTAAAATAAAGAAGATGGAAATCTTTAACTCTCCTTGTTATTGTTAATTTACTTTAGTCTCCTTGTTAATATGTTTTGGGCTATCTTTAAACATTTATCACAATGTTAAAGAGCATTTTAGTAAAATTTTAGCTATCGCAGGTGTTTTTAAAAGGTTGTTTTAAATGTGTTTTATTACTGAAATAGTTCACCTAGGATAAAAAAATACATTGTGAATGTTTTTTACAATTTGTTTACTTTTTGTCTCATTTATACTTTGCTGTTCAGATTTAAATTAAGAGTATATTTTTTAGTAACAGTCATAAAAAGCACTAATGTGAACATACATTATTTATCCCTAATTGAAACAACCCCAGTTTCATATTTCATCTCAAAAACTGAGCTCATAAAAAATGTACTAATATTGATACCTGAATTCCTATAAGTGTGAGCGAGCAAAAAATGTATGTTTCTTTTTAAGAAAATAAATATAGGAAGACTCCAATCAGGTGATTATTCTTTCATCAAATTCTAATAGTCATTCCCTTTATTCCTGTTTTTATCAGGTGTCTCAACCCTTTTTTTTGTTAGTGAAAAAGCAAACAAGAAATTTCATAGGAAACTGTGTTTTTCTTTCCAGATAACACTTTTTGCTTTCCAATTATTTTTTAATTAGCGCTTCGCCGGTTATTTTACCACTTCTGTTTAGTTATCTTTGATTTAACCCAGGCTTTTGTAGCTTCATTCATACCGAATTGAATAAATCTGGTGGTTAAAAAATTGCTTTGATGAAACTAATTTTTTTCTGTGCGTAAAACAACGAAAGAAACTCGTGGTATCATCTAGCTTGTGACTTGTTGAATGATTTTTATTATTGCTCAATACCTAATTACCGAAGAAAATCCTTAAGCTTAACTTTTAAAAACAATCAATACTTCTCGTCAAATCTTTGTAATTATTTATTTGCATTTAATTGCCTGCTTAATAAAAAGGAAATTAGTTAAAACTAGTGTGATCAAAAGGATTTAATACTTAATGCCATTCGTTAACTATTTGTGTTGCGTTAAAGAATATTTTGTTTTCAAGAGAATTTCAGAGTATTAACAGTTTCCTTAATGGATATATTTACAAAATAGTGTTCCTGTAATTAATTTTTAATGTCGTTAAACCTTCATAAAATTCTCTTAAAAAACTCTTCTTAAAATTTATTATGCGAATGCTTTAATTTATCGATTTTTAAAAATATCGTTAAGTGATTTCTCCTGTTAGATTTGATTTCATCGTTGTTTCATAGCTTGGTGTAATCAAACATCATAAAACATTGGTAGTGATAAAAAATTCATAAGTGCTTTAGAGGATCTTTTTAGATGTTCATTTTACATCATATTTAATTTAATAAATTAGAAGCTTGCATTTGTTCTCATTTAAAAATTTATTCCAAAATAATAAGGTTGTAATTCTTTTTACCTTGCAGTTATGTTGTATTCGTTGAAAATATACAACAGAGGTCATCTGTTTAAAAAGAGTTAAAGTAAGCGCTGCTTAAAAATAAGTACAATTAAAATTATTGAAACACACAATCCCATTTTTATATGACATGAAACACATTTCTCTTTGCATGTTTTAAAACTAGAAAAAGAATCTTCCCAAAACACCCTCCCTCAAACGATTCTTCTCCAAAACATCCCCCCAAAATAGAATCAAACTTCCCCCTCTCCTCAATCCATCCTTATAAAACCCCCTCAAACCAGATAAGAACCCTCAAACGAAAACAAAACCCGCCACTTTATACGAAAAAAAAAATATCCTCCATTTCAAAGCCCGTGGCCGATGGGAAAAAAAACTGTTGCCAAAGGAACAAAACTAATACCGAGCCCGAAAAGAGGAAGATGGCTCAGAAACTGCCGTTAAACTGCGGTGCGAGATTGCCAGGTATGCCGTGGGTCGAGCGCGTGCATTCCAAGGGCCTTTTCACCTCTTGCCGAGCAGTGCGAAGGAATGTTGGGCATGGAGTAACTTGGAGAGGTCTTGGTAGCCGCAATAGAATGAATGGGTGATTTAGAACAGGGTAGTTAGGTGTGTGATTTGTTTAGGCGGTGATGTGTTAGAAGTGCTAACTAGGTTTTGTTTGCCCGTTGGTTGTTCCTGTAAACGTTTGATGATCAAATGCTCGGAGATATAGAATTTTTTTTCCAAATTTAAGCAATGTTGTATAAAGGATTTTAGTGAAATGGTATACTCGACAGCAACGTTTCTTGAACCCAGTACGTCACAAATGCGGAAAGAGAAATCGGTAAACACGAAGCCTGTTGGGTTGATAGGAGTTTCGGTACGCAAATCGTGATTAAAAAGCACTATATATACATAAGTTTAACAAAATAATCATATTTTTAAATTGACGATCTTCATTTCACTCAAAATACAGACACCGCAATGGAAACTACTTTGTTTGGTAGTGACGTTGTAAGGTCATCTTAAGTTGCTGTCTAGTATAGTCAATAATACCTAAAGAATGCAACTTTATTGCACTTTTTGGGGGCCTTTTATGTGTGTTAAAAGTGTTTTTCTCTCATGTAGAACAATTCCACTGTGTTTTTTGCTGTATGGACTGATATGTGCAATATAAAATTACTATACGAACCATCTTGGATTAACGATGAGAATCACTTTCAAATTTTTATAACTCATTCGACTTTATTTAAAAATTTTCTGGAAATAGCAATTACGATTGATATTAAAGAGAATAGTAAGTCATTATTAGAAGTATTCGCTAGTTCTTAATTTTTTAGGAATATTTTTGGTAATATATTTATTACTATGCTAATCTTATCAGAAATTTGAAAAGAACATTGTGTGAAATAATAGAACACCTCTTTAAAATTGAATTCAATGAAAAGAGAAGGCAGCTTTTTGTTGTATTCCATCGTAATAAAAACCTACCTATAAAATGTGTGACAAAGCATAATGTAATAATAAGAGAACTCAAAGAATACCTTTTTCGCAACAAAATAAGTAAATTTACTTTCCCAAAACAAATTCGATGGGAAAATCTGTGGGGAAACTAATTTCCCAGGAAACTTTTATTCTTTGTGTTTGTTGTTGGCTTTTCCATTTCTAGAATACGAACCTCCTCTGCCCTCTTTCGAAAATATATTTTCCTTGTTCGGAGTCTCTAGAGATATTTTTAGCATCACAAAAACATTCCATTAGTAATACGTTTTCATTCTTTCGGAAATCCAATATTTCAATTTAAAATAATGCAAAACTTTTTTTAATTTCAGAATGCATACTGATTATTCGAAATTGTTAGCTTTTAATACAATCAAATGTGTCTATTCATTAAAATTTCGTTGCATAAAAACTGGAATATTGTAAAGACTGGAATATTATAAATATTGTAAAGACTAAATATTTTTTTTATTTTAAAATTCTCTAGATATCTCCCAAGTCTCAACTTTGATGTTTTGAAAACTCTGATGATTCAAAAAGTTCATTTCCACATCGCAGTTGTTTTTTTTTATAGTTTTGTTATTTCCTATCTCAAACTCTCGATACCTCCAATTTTGAACTATTTTACTTTGACTTCAATTCGTTGAGAGAGTATACAGTATTGCAGCCAATATTTCCTGTTTTTGATAAATAATCAGCATTTAGAATGAAATTTTAAACATTTTAACAAAATAAAATTTTAAACATTTAGGTTGTTCGACTCGCGACGAAATCGAACTTTTCTAGTTTCTAAGATCATCACAGCTACTTTCGTTATTTTTTTTAATTATTTGTTTTATTTTATACGGTTTAATCCGGTTAATGTTATCTATCAGATAACTTTATCAGATCAGATAAATTTAACGCAAAATATATCGTTTTATGTTATCAGTACAATATTGTTTAATGTTATCTAAACTTGGTGAAATCCTCTAAAAACCTTGTTTCGTTTTTTTCGTTTGAAGGCCAATTTCGATACATAAATATACAAAATGAGTCATTAATGTAATGTGTTATGATCTACTCTATATTTTTTTCTTTAAGAACGTTTAAGTTTCAAAATACATACGAAAATAGTTTTAAGTAGGTACTTCAATTAGGACTACCAAGTGGAGATGTTAATGCAAACACTCGAGTTACACTGTTTGCCACTTTTTAGTGTAGAATTGCTTATTAAATTATCAATCGGATAATTAAAATAATTTTGATCTTGGACAAATTTAATGTGATCGCATTAAGTGGAGTCGACTGTAACATCTTAATTAAAAGGGAAGAAACGAGGAGTTAGTTTGAACACAGAAACTTTCAAAGCCTCTGTCGAAGATTTATTTCTGCAGACAAAAAATATCAGACGTCTCTGCCAAAACCCTTTGTTCAGCTTCTAATCAAGCAATATCGCAATATAGTGCAAACTTATGTCTCGCAACACAACACTAACTGTAACTGGCTTTTCACAAGGGACCCCCTTTCCCGATTATCATCTCTACTTAACAAAAAAAAGTTCTCTTTGTCTCTCTCTCTGCAAACAGAAAAACCCTTTCAGACCCAGTCAGTTAATAATAAATAAAGAGTTCGATACCTTTCGACAATACACCTTTAACGCCCTCGTCACGCAGCATTGCGATGGCAGTCACGTCCGTCCCGTTGTTTGGCCATTGTTCAACATTGATTTTAACTGTTTCCACACTCCGCGTCCCGGGAAGAATAGGGATGAGGTGCTGATGCTTCTTCATTGTGCCTCATCCAGGCTTGATCCAATTTGAAGATGACAAATACTATTTTCCTGTCGCGGGTCTTCTCTGAGACGACAAATTAGTAGTTGCGAGATGCGATAGTCTCGGTTTTCTTTTTTTTTTCGGGGGTAATTTATTATGGAACGACAGAGTTGCTGTTTCGGAGGGGGATTAGGAACCACCGTTAAGTGGAGTTAGTGCTCCAATGAGGGAATTGCATAGGTGAGGGATTTGCTTAATTTTACACTTTTTTGATACGTTATAGTTTAAAACTCTCAAATATCAGATTTTAAAGTTCAAAAATATGTTTTAAGTAACTTAAAATTCGATTTTATTTTTGCCAAAACCATGTAAGTCATGTGATCAAAAAACGGGATTTGACGTCACAGCGCCGTCGAAACTAGTGAATTGTTGAAAATAAAAGAAATCAGACTTATCATAAAACCAAAACACGCATAAAACTCGTCTGTTTCTCTAGTGAACGGCCAGAAAAAGAAAAAAATTAAAACTTTGAATCCTAATAATTCCAAAACCAATTAATATTTTTTGAAAAACAAAACGCCAATCTTTTTATAAAAAATATTTGTATGTGTCTTTAAAATATCATAGTTTTTTAGTTAAAACTTTGTGAAGAATAGCAGAATGAAGCAAGCTAAGCATACAATAACATAGCGGATCCAAGTGGGTCCAAGCGCTGTGACGTCACACAGCAGCCATAACGAAATTACTGTTTTTCCCGCCAATACTGGAAACGACATTTTAAAAATTAATATCTTGGGGAATAGTTTTCCGATTTCAATAATTTTTACGTCATTTTTCATGGATTTTCATCCTCTATCATAATAAAATTAAAAAAAAAAACGTGCAATTCCCTCATTAAAGGGTATCTTGAGAGGGCGTGTGTTAGGTGTTTATTGGGCGTTAGATTGGTATCTGATGTGATTGAGTGTACTTGCTGCTGGGTGTTTGGGGGAGGAAATACTATTTGCATTTCCGAGGGGAGTGAAAACATAAAATAAAATAAAGGAGAAAGTGAGAAACTCAATGATTGACAGATAGGTAGGCAGTACATTTTGGTGATCACAAAGATTGTGATTGGCTGTGACGTGTTCATTCATTCTGTCCTTTCGGTGGGCTATTGGAGGATCAAGTTTTTTTCTCCGCCTCTCGTGACGTGACCCGATCCCAGCGCCGAAATTCCCCCAACATGTACAATATTTCATGCTTTTTCGATTTCCATTACGGCCTATGGACGTGGACTCTCTGTTCTAGTACTCTGTGACCACAACCAACCAAACCAAATGCCATGTGAAATGCCATGTGTGTTTGAGAAAATTGCAATCCACACACACAAGCCGGAGACCAAATCCCTATTATAGTGCAATCTGCAATAGTGGTATAGAGATAGACTTGTCGACCAAAATGCTTCCTGCAACTCACTCAATTGTTCTTCGGCATGGGATCAGAAGTATCCGTGCGTTAGCTGTAGATCCAAATGGATCACTTCTTATTTCTGGTGGATCCGATGTCGTTAAATTTTGGAATTTTGTCAGTGTGGACTCATTCAGAACTGTCCGATCGTTTGAGTGGGGAGAAATTCGAAGTATTGATGTCAGTCCCACTGGCCATTTCGTTTTAGTCGTTGGAGATAATGAACAAGCTAAGGTACTGGATAGAGATGGATTGGAGCAGTTTGAATGCCCTAAAGGAGATCAGTATATTTATGATTTGACAGAGACTAACGGCCATAGCGATATGTTGAGTGATGGTTGCTGGCACCCTCGTAATGACGAGGAATTCCTCACCTGCTCGTCGAATGATGGAAGCCTTCGTATTTGGCTAATAGATGAAAAAACTGTTCAAAAGCAGGTGATCAAACCAAAGCAAATAGGTGCCCTAAGAACAGTGCCGACATCTTGCCGGTATAATCGAGATGGACAGTTAGTGACTGCTGCTTGTGATGACGGATCTATTCAAGTGTGGGATCACCGAAAAAACTTCCTCAGCACCGCACTCCTGGTTCGTGAAGCTCATTATCGGGATATATCCTCCATTGCATTTTCTTATGACAATACTTATCTTGCATCCAGAGGAGGCGGGGATGAAACTTTGAAGCTGTGGGATCTAAGAAAATTCAAAGATCCAATCCACTCTGCCAACAATCTCTTAAACAGGTATCCAATGACTGATTGCTGTTTCAGTCCGGATGATGGTTATGTTTTCACGGGCGTTTCCATAAGGACGATTGAAATGGTTGCCAAGATAGTGTTCTTTGATCGAAGTTCTTTCAACGAAGTCGAGGAGCTTGAGGCCGGTGACTCTGATGTAGTTCGAACCATGTGGCACCCGAAACTCAACCAAATCATAGCCAGCACTGACAGTGGGGCTGTGAGAGTATTCTATCATCCTAATCTTAGTTCTGGGGGTGCAAAGGTATGTGGAACGAAAATGGAAGTGGAGGGGATGATTTGTGACCAACTTCAAAACGCAACCTGAGCCAGGGTTTTCTTCAGAGGATAAGATGGACGAACCTCCTTCTTCTAAGTTTCGGAGGTTTTTATGACTTGATTTTATGTTAATGGATTTTAAATAAATAATCTGCACTGTTTATTGATTACTAGATTGTTGTGTAAAATTTCGAAGTCACAAACAAACTTAAAATAGAGTGTTTTCAGGTGACGTCACAACCGGTTATTTTCTTTTAACTGTGTACCTTCTGTAGGGCTTTTAACTGTTGCTAACACCGTTGTTTATCTGTTGCTAAGGCGGTTATTAAGTATGGGGTCACGTGATTGCAAATGCTCCAATAGAAGAATTCCACGGCCAGTTATTTTCTGTAACTGTTAACCTCTGTAGGGCAAAAAACTGTAACATTTCTGTTGCTAAGGCCGTTGTTAGGTTCGAGTCATGTGATTGAAAATGCTCTATTTAAGTATATCTAAATAATGTTTATTGGTACTTTAGGATTAGGTGGGCACAAGCAATAAGTGACCTGATAAATTGCCAAAAATAAGCAAATATAAAAATAAATAACATTAAAAATATCTCAACTAGCAGTGTTGCTTTTTATACGTAATTTGTAAAATGTAGCTATAACATCCAGTTAGGGAGATTTGAACCTGGCTAATCCTAAAAAGTACTGTTTATCTCTCTCTCAAAAAACCCTTACAAACATCATATTGTATGACATCAAGATGATTTTGTTCGATTGGCATTAAGTTGGCAGCGTATAAGACATTTTAGGAATCATCTGTAAAAATTAGGTAGTTTTTCAAAAAATCACTATATTGAGCAGCAGAGTTGCCTGATTTATAATGTATATTGTATGCGTACTATCCCGTTCACCATCAATTTCAGTTAATTGGTGACACATTTTCGCTTTCAGCAGCACGCTCAACGGGATTGTACCGAAGTACCTAAAAATCATGCAATTCAATTAAAAATTGGAAAACTACTAATAATTTAAAGAAGTTAATTGGTTGATTTTGCTGTTGATTTCCTTTAACTGTCCATTTAAATATCGTCAAGGTGTTTTGGACACTAAATATAAGAAACATTTCTGAAAATTGCAATTGCAAACCAATCGATAAGAACAAGCAGTAATATCAATGATAACCATAAAAATGTTGCGATATTTGAATATTTAGTGTCTAAAGTATATGGGTGATATATATAACGGAATTGAACTAATGTCTAATAAAAAATGTTTGCAAGATTATTTGCATTATAAATTTTAAAAACTCTGCCTTCTCAACACAAAATTGCTACAATCTCAATTATATTAGAACAAGTTTTAGTACCATATGGGTCCTTAATGCGAAAAGGGGTAATAGCATGGTTTGGAATTGATTATGATAAACGAAACTTAAAATTTTATATTTCTTTACACCAGACCTATAGCTTGTCTATTTTCGAAAGGCCGTGAAGAACTGCGATAAGTACATACCTTCCACTACATAAGATTGCGCACAGTTCTCAGCTACAGTTGAAGAAAGACGGGCAATAATATCAACGTTTCAAAATCCATTGATGATTCTTACAAAAGCTTATTTTCATATCTTTAGTCCAAGTTCTCTAATTAATTTTTCTTATACATAAGTATCAATAGTTAGATTAGGTATTTAATTTAAGTTTTTATCACTAATCATTATTTTAAAAATAAACGTATGTATTACTTCAATGAGTAAAATTAATTTAAAACTGAATTAATGTAACTGAAAGATTAATTTTAATTTTACCCAAAAATCTGGCAAGATTTTTTATATATGAATTTGAAGTTTGAAAAGTCTGAGATAACAGCAGGAAAAGAATTAGTGACGGGAGAATGGTGTTAAACCCCTGGTGTGACAAAAAATGGGAATGTTCCTTAAAGAGTTATGTTTTCTAACGAAGTTTTCAAACTGATACCTTCATAAATATCGAAAAAGAGGCATAATTCAATAGTTTTTAATTAAGTTTTGAATTTAGACGACTCTAACTAATGATACCATCATATATTGTTTAATTGATGTTTAAGCTTACAGCTTAGCTTTCCAATAAGTTAAACATTAAGGTAATTTTTACAATATGTGCATCTAATTGTTTGATATAGTTTCCTTAATTACAAGTATTATCGTCGTTAATGGGCATTTAACGTTAATTGGACTTTTAAAACTATCATGTGTCCCGTAAATCTATTATGGTTTTATTCTCTTTTATTGAAGTCCTTTATTAATAGATTACTACTACACTTCAGAAATAACAAAATAAGGGCTCTGTAATTGCTTTAAACTTTCATAATTGATTGTGTTTATCAATATAATGAGATTACTTATCTACTATTAAATTCTGGGATAAATTTCATGAGTAACTATCTTTATCCAAGTTTATTAATTGCAAGAAATAGATATTAATTCAAATTTTTTTAAATACGGTACTTAACAAAACCAAATTTCTTTTAAAAACAACAAACGAAAAAAAAATAATGTGGGCATAAATACTATTAGATATATGTAAAATATTCCTATGGATGCAGGGTAGGGTGTCTCAAAAAGTGCATTTTTTGGTAAAAGTTTGAAAAGTGATCGGGCTAAAAGCTAAAAAGTTTCCTTTTGGTGTTAGAAGGTCAGTTGCAAAATTAAAACAATTTCTGTCCACTCTAACTATTGCCTCAACGACAGCGAAATCTCTATAATGACAAGAAAGCAACCTCTACCACTAAAACACTAACGCGTCGCAATGACCTTGAAAAACTGTCACTGTTGACCGAATTTTCCGTTAAAACATTAAACTTAACAAATAAAAAGGTTGTCTTCATTAGAACAATTTCTGTCCACTCTAACTATTGCCTCAACAGGAGCGAAATCTCTGTAAAGAGAGCCAAGCAACCACTAACACTAAAAACACTAACCGGAATGCAATGACATTGAAAAACTGTCACTTTTGACCAAATTTCCCTTTAAACATCAAACTTAACAAATAAAAAGGTTTAGTCTTCAAGGGAATACACCAAAACCAAGGAAATTTCAGGGATCCCATTCCAATTATATCCATTAAATTTTTAGATCCAAACAAAACATTAAAATAGTAATAAAAACAAACTCTGAAAGAAAACACTTAATTAGACATCTACTGTAGGATAGATAAAATTATTTCTTCTAAAGGTTCCATATTTTATTCTTTTCTAAAGCGTAAACATTCCATAATAACACGAGGTGGAAGTAGGAGTTGGTCGCTTTTCTGAGAGAATGAGACATGATTCATTTTAAAGATCAAAACCTGAAAATAGCTATGTTCAAAACACTATTTCATCTTACTTCAAGGGAAGAAGAAGGTTTGCTTCAAGTTTTGTCTCTTCGTTGTATTGCTGTACGTGAAAGCGTGGTTTACGGCGCCTTCAGCAACCGCTGCTCCTTTTCATAATTTAATTTTTTTGCAAGAGCTACTGGCCTTTGAAAAGGTAAACAATAAAACATCTGAACTGGCGGTAAACATATTCTGTGGCCATCTATGGTACCTGGGAGAAGAATTTGTACCAATGTCTCCCTTTGGTTCATCAGTACGATTTGATTCATCAGTCTAAAATACGATGAGGGTCCTCCTGAACCTACAAAACAAATTATGCTCAAAACAAAAGACGCCCCAGCATTCGCCAAAAAGGGGTTAGAGGAGTTCACATCAAAAAAAGTTGATGAACTTATTTCAAAGATTTGGATTACCAATCAGTTTCCTTTCAAAGTCTACTGCTGAATGGGAAAGCTTAAACGAATTTCAGCGGTGCCGACATTTCTTCAACAACTTGGCGGTCGTCAATAATGTTGCTGAACGAAGAGTGGCCTTAACCCAGAAATACCTCCAAACCTTGAAGACTGAAGCCCAGAAGCAAAAACTTCTACATACAGTCAAAAAATATCGCTCAAAGTTTTCCAAGACAGACAAGTACTTTAGCTCACGAGTTTTAAGATGATCATGGAGCATGAACAAAAAGTGCATTTTAGTGCAATGAAAACCTGTGATATATTAAAGGCATATATGTGTTATTTACATTATATTAACCCTAAACAGTCGAAAATTGGTAAAAAAAGGAAGCAAAAGTAATTAGTTGTGTAATAGGATGCGTTGTGTAGTAAAACTAGCGCTGCGCTCCCTACCAGGCTTTGCTCGTAAATTCAACCGCTTTGAGGCAATAGTTAGGATTGCACCAAAATTCTCAAAATTTCAGGAAAGTTTATTTGTGCAATTAGGAAACTTTTTGGCCTTTAGCCCGATAAAATTTTCAAAGTCGGAAAAAATGAGACACCCTAATGCAGGGGTGCATGTTCTCCGGGGTAGCCCCGGAAATTCGTTTTTTTTTTTTTCAACAGCATAAATACCGGAATTCCGGGTTTTTCTCGAAAATCTAGAGCTCAACAAGAAAGCGCAAAATTAGGTCCAATTAAAGAATAGTGCAGGGCTATGGCTGCAACCTCAACAACATCTTTTATGAAGATTTCGGTCCCACCATTGGTTTTAACCACGATTACATACGTAAACCTTTCCGGATTTTAGAGAGTTCTATTTATGATTCTGGATAAAAGGTTCGTTACTCTAATTAATAGTTTTCCCGGGATTTTGAGTTGAAGTCAGTAACACCCCTGTGAATGCCAATTTTCCAAGTCCGTGAATAATTTTTGTTCTTTATAAAAACCGCCAAAGGGTGGTGGAAAAAACCTAAGTACTCTTCAAACCTTCCTTTAGAAACAAAGGCTCGTCTCAAGTACTAGTTCCTTGAGGGTTTGAGAATTTTCGCTGAATTTATTCAGACCTTGCTGCATTCTTGCTCGCGTATAGTTATTTAAGATAGCTTTGACAATTGCTAATAGTCTAATAATAAGAAAATATAGAAGTTTTCTTTTGACGAAAACCGTCCTTTAAAAGTTTTTATGAGCGTGATAATGCAGAAAGAAAGGGATATAAAAGACAATTAAAGTTCGAGGGAAGAGCCCAATAAATTAATTATTTCTCACTATTAATCAAGCATAGCTTCGTACTAGAAACTTATTAAGAGTTTGGGAATTCATCCTGAAATATATTACCGCATTTTAGAAAAGGGTAGGTGCCACTTACAAATTTTGGAAACATACTTTTGTTTATTTTAACTTACCCCCCCCCCCCAGCAGCATTAAATCTATCCTCATACTCTATATCCCAAATTAAAATGATCTTTTATTTAAAAAGATTTGTCTTTAGTGTTTAATATATCTTGAGAATTACTGATGAGAATATTGGAATAAATATTTTAAGTGCAAAATACTCACTGAATTTATTCTTAAAATCTAATTTTATCCAATCCTGCATGGGAATCACACAAATATGCTTTCTTTTCTCTTTTATCTCAAACAAACAATTACATTCCTTCACTAAAGCTACAAGATATTTCCACCAGAAAGAGGTGAGGTGTATGCATTTGTCCAAGATTAGTATTTTCACACGCCTCGGATACTGAATTAATTGCACTTATCACGCAGCTGCACTCGAAAGTTCACTTTCACCTGGAGTTCTAATCATCGCTGTTTGGTTTCTCCCATCTACAAATTTCGCCGATCATCCAAGCGTACAAATGCTAGTTAGCTGTCCTTTTCGCTTACGATGAATGGTGTTGGGATCTTTGGTGTTTTTTAAAGTAATTAAAATTGTTGATAGTAAATGGAGTCGAATGTATCCATGCAGATAATTTATATGTTGGTTAGGGATTGCGGATTGGACATACACGAGAGCCTAAGTGCCTCAATAGCATGCATCGGATACTATACGAAATCGTGCATATCTTATAAAGCTGGTTACTCTCTTTTAGTTTTTAGTTTTTGGAATTTTTTATTTATTTATTTATTAATTTACATATACAGGTCCAACAAACAAAAGAAGAGAAAAAAATAATTGTACACTTCAGGGATTTACATCCCTTTCAAGTGCGTTTTAAATCTGTTTACTTAATACATATAATGAAGAAAAACAAGGAAAAAATACAAGATACATAGAAAATAATTAATTACAAGAAAATAAAATGTAAATAAATAATTACAATTATAAGGACTGGCAAAGGTGTCGATTGCAATATAAATATAAATATAGGCCCGAAGTAGAAAAAAAAACATATTGACAATTTTGAAGAAGTCCAATGAATTATAAATAGAGCATTTGTATTAAATTATATGAAGAGCAATAAGTTTAAAGAATAATTAAAATTTCTGAATTAAATAAAAATTGCTTAAGTTTTTTTTTTTTTAATAAAGTAATTTTAGGTATTATTTGAACATCAATTGGCAAACTATTGTAGTGTTTGGGTGCTAAGTAGGAAAAACATTTGTGAAAAATCTCTTTGTTTGATTTAGGCACACATTAAATCATACCAGGGCGTCTAAGATTAACAGTTGTTCTTTTTATACATATATTCGGATTTAAAAATAGATTATAACAATTCTTGTAGAAAAACAGATGTTTAAGAGGAAGTATATCAATGGATTTGTAGGAAAAGAATGTTATACTTTGGTTAGTGGAATTTAACATAACTTTTAAAAATTTGTTTTGAAGGTTTTCTATTATTTGAATATTAGTTATGTAGTCACCACCCCATACAGATAAACCATAGTATATCCTAGGATGAACCCAAGCATAGTACAAGTTTCTTAGAAATTAAAATTAATTTTTTAATTAATTAATTTTGTTCTTTTGTTTTATTTTTCTTATAGTAGGGAAAGTAAAAATATATTTAAATTAGGTCTTTACCCAAAGAAATCTTTCATTTTTAAGAGGTGAAAATTACCTAGGTAGTTTTAAAGGTATCTGATTCTAAAATTATGAAAACATATATGAGATAGTATGTCGTTTATGATTGAGAATAAGGTTAAAACCTTAATAAAGAAATCGAATCACTGATTATCCACTGTTTCTGTTAAAAGTTTTAAGTGAATTTTTAAGTATAGTAAATGGGGGGGATAAAAGATTAATGAGCAACTATTAAAAAATATTAAAATACTCCCTTCTAAAATATATAGAGTGTTTTCAGGTGACGTCACAACCGGTTATTTTCTTTTAACTGTGTATCTACTGTAGGGCTTTTAACTGTTGCTAAGGCCGTTGTTTATCTGTTGCTAAGGCGGTTTTTAGGTCTGGGATCACGTGATTGCAAATGCTCCAATAGAAGAATTCCACGGCTAGTCATTTTCTGTAACTGTTAACCTCTGTAGGGCAAAAAAAACTGTAACATCTTCTGTTGCTAAGGCCGTTGTTAGGTCCGAGTCATGTGATTGAAAATGCTCTATTATCTGATAAAGAAAGATGCAAAATTTAGCATTTAACCCACACGATACCATATAAAAAAGATCGACCTTGCTTTCTATAACTACCAAATTACGACTCTGCTGAATAGTTTTTCGTTTCTCATTATATTTTAGTAGTAACGAAAATTACATAGCTTTCAATACACAACTATTATTAATTAATGCTTGACAACTTTAAAAAAAGAATCGGATACGATAACACCATCATTATTATTATTATCAGAGTGAAAAATAATAAACCGTTGCTCTCCATAACTCACACTTATCCCGTTCTCTCTCTCTCTTTTTTTTTTTTTTTTTTTTTTTTTTTGCTTTCACGGTTCAGCAACGGCAATCCATTTCACTAAACAAAACCACTGACGGATAACTATCTGACTGACATAGCTCGTTCTTTTATTTAACCATCACCTCTCTGTCAAACATATCAGCTGCTCAGTGTGAGAGTGGTCCAACTCCATCGAATATAGTTTTCAGTAAATGAACGTTTTCTATACTCTTTTTTGTCCACAAATCAACTATTCTTAAGTTGGTAGGGGGCGTCCATAAATTACGTGAGGTCAAAAAGTGGGAGGGGGTCCAGCAAAGTCTCACCAGGGAGGAGTCAATTAAGATCTCGCGTCAATTTTTAGTTTGGCGGTTAAACTTTTTTTCTTTTATCTTTTTAGCACAAGTTTAGGAAAATTGTGCACTTAAGTCAAAGCAGCGAATCATTACACAATCAGTCGTGATAATTACAAGTATAAGACCAGGTTTTTGATTTCAACGTGGATTTGTATCAAAATTTTTGTAATGTGTAAAAATTCAAGCGTCATGCCGGTAAGACGAAATAAACGTGGCTAGAACATATCAAAGAAATTATTTAAAAGTTATGGAGAAAACCTCACGTGAGAATTTGACGAGGGAGGGAGGTCCATCAAAATCTCGCCAAGGGGGAGGGGGTCCAATGTTTTGAAAAAAAAAACACTTCACGTAATTCATGGATGCCCCCTTAAGTAGAACGTTCCCCCCTTATTATTGTGGTCTGATAGTGTTCTGAATATGTTTGAAAAAAGTGTTAGAAATGTGTTCTAAAAATAATGTTGTAAAATATGTTTAGAATCTGAAAGTGTTCTTAATTTTGGATCTGAACACTAAAAGAACACATTTTTTGTCTCTATAATTTTTAGTAACACTTTTACAGTACTATCTTTTTCTTACTCTACAAGATTTCAACACTTGCAACAGAATTGCAATACAATCAAAACGCTTTTGGTTAGAATTGTCAATTATTGTGTTTACATAGCGTTGCAAAGTGTTTCACGTATTTAAAGTGAAACGGCACCTATTTTATCCCTATGAAGAAGTAACTTTCGGAATTTTTCTTACCTTACAAGGAACAATTATGGTAATTTTTTTGATTAGGTCACTACAAGACTATTTAAAGTTTAAAAAGAAACACTTTATAATTTCCGACTCACACCATTGTCGTTCTTAGAATCTCATTTAACAGCCGCTTTAATCTTTAATACCCATAAATCCTCAAATAACAGACCCAGATAAAATGTATGTGTTGAATAAAAACCCAATAAAACTCCACTATAGAATAAAGCTTCTCTCCCTCGTCTTTTTATTCAAATTTATGCCCCTCTCATCCCTTTATTTTCCAGGAGAGTGGGTGCATTTGTAACCCCCGTCAAAATGTCCCCGAGGATTAAAACATGACGTTCTAATAATATTCCGTCCACTTGATCAGTTCTGTCACGTTTTCGCACTTTTGTTCCCAGCCGATCCGAAGATTAAAGACGTCGTCAGCACCCTCATATATTCCGTCCTATCTGTCTCTCCTGGACAGAGTAATCTTTCGTCCTGCTGCTCTCTTATTGGATGACGGATGAGTGATGGTGGGAAGCCATTGGTTGTAGCTGGTCCTGTTGATAGTGGATGGTTGGGTGCTGGTTATTTTCTATGTAATGAGCATGAGGTTTCTTTACTGAATTGTTGAATGAAAGATTGCACACAGAAAATTACGTTCCTTTTCGTATCCTCACAAGCTTACAAACAATATCAGGATTATACAACATAAATTTATTATCAATTAAAACCTTGAAAAGGGAAAATTACACTCAATTTTTTTTAAAATCTTAATGTTTTCCGTGTGGCTTAAAACCTCCTGAAAACTTTTTATTATACCTTTCAAAGCGCTAAAACTTAACTTATTTTCAATTTAAAACAGCTTCTTTTCGGTCTGAGCTAAAACAGCTTGTGACGTCAAGTGAGCCTTGTTTTCAATCAGTCCGCTTTGAAATACATTGCGTTTTAGTTTTAGTTTTGATTTTACAGCTTAATGTTATTTCCAAAGAAACGGTGTTACCAACATTTCCGGGAGGCACTTATGACGTCAGCTTTTCTGTAATGAAATATCTTATAATTAACTAAAAAAATTCTCTGAAAAGACAAGCGTATATTCGGATTCAGGAGAGAATTTTCAGTAAGTTAAAATTAAAAACTTTGAATTTTAAGAGATGCTGCAATTCTCCATTTGATGCAGGGGCTTAATATTCAATGAAACCTTCTCCTTTCAAAGAAAAAAGATCTGTAGGTGGTATTAAGGATGTTTCCCTTTAAATAAAACTTAAACTGGAGGTTTAATGAATATTTGCGATGTCTCATTTCTTTCAAACGAAAAACGTAAAAGTAATGAGATTATTTCTGCAGAAAAACAATGTTCTTCGTATGTTAAGAAGTGATTTGAAACTTACTTTCCAATGTTTCATTCAACCGGAAGACATTTTAATTTAGAAAGTTTAGCTTAATTTAGGCAAATATTCAATCCGACAAAATGCCTGAGATGGTGACAGCTCAATTTTCATTCGTATTAGAAATTCACCAAAACCCTTCATTCCCCAGAAGAAAAAAATTCAATAGTCGTTGCTAGAGTAATGGGTGGAAATAAACACCTTTTAGAATGAAGGAATCTAATAAGACGAAGGAATTGATTTCAGACAGCCATCTGGACACATCAGACACCACTTAGTTTCAAATGACTTTTTCTTCTGGCTGTAAAACCAGTGGCATTTTCTGAAATTACTTCTTCGGAACGCTGGACGGTTCAGCTGTTAAGGAACGTAAATAAATTCAAATCAGTCAATTTATATTCCAATATGAAAGAACGCATGAAAGATTCCATTTGAATTGGCGATTGATTTTATTTTTGTTTTTACTTGTGCTCGAACTTTATTCGACATTAGATTACGCATTCGGGTATTTCAAACGGTAACTACATCTTTAAAACTGTGCAGGAGTTGGTATCTGTGTGAAAAGTTCTATTGTTTTGGGCTAATACATGAAGAAAGTTACTTAATTTTGCATTAACAGCGCTTTTAAACTACTGTGACGCCAACTGCCTATTTTGATGATCCGAAAAACGAATTGTCACGCTTCCATGATGTTGCACATGTCATCTTTTAAAAATATGTGTAGTCATAAAAAAGCACGTTTTCTGGCATGTGCTAGACCCAATAATGATAGAAATGGTTTTTCTTTGACACTTAGGCAATCGTTGGTAAAATAGTTGGTTGTATTTAATTAAATTTATAATTTTTATGTTCTTTTCATTGTTATTTAAAATAAAAGTGAATTAAATTAAATGTAAAATCCTGAATATGATATTTCTCAGTATGTACTTTATACTCTATTGTCTATTGCAATATATAATGCTAATATATAAAACTATCTATTGCAAATATAATGTTGCATTACAACCCATTATTTAGAATTATTATCCTTGACCATATTTTTTTCCTCTGACCCCGTATATAAGTGGAGGAAAATACCTCTTAAAATAATAAATCCTTCCCTTCTGATTTTATGTTCATAAAACCAGACAATGATTTTCTATAATCTGAATTCACTTGCTTATTTTTAAGAATTGCACCCTATTTATTTTACTTCACAGATGTTTTAGATCTATCGCATGAAAAGGAAGAGAGAAAAGTCAGAAATTAATCCGAAATGAGTCTGATAAAATATTCGCCTCCTCACCACCATACAAGAAAATGTTTAATCGGGAGAAAACTTCAAAAAATAAAACCAAAGTTATCCTAGTAGTGTTCAAATTTATCACCTGAAATCCGTGAGTTAAAAATACACCTCCGATTCTCTAGTACACACAGAAAACACCATATCCACACACTCTCCATTCCAGACATATAAATTTCAAGAACACTTCCCCACAAGGAATACCCTAATCCGCCAGAGACCCCGAAAGAGCGAATCTTCCGCAGAAACAAAAGAATCACAGCCGCATACTTCACCTCCAACGCAAATAATTCAATGCTGACGAGGGACGCATACGCTGGCTGGCTCGTAATTTATTTTTCCCAAATCCGGTGGCCCTTTCTGGGTCAAAGATGTTCGAAAAGATCCTATCGGATCAATCTATCTTTATAATACCCCCTCGTATAGTCTATGTTTTTCCCATTGTTTTAGTTGTATGTAGTGGAACTTTTGAGGTTGGGGAACTTGGAAATACGGTGAAGGATTCAATGTGATTTATTCAAGGAGATAGGACTGTGCGTGCGCTTTTTGGAAGGTATTGTTTTGGGGATTTTTTTTTTTATGGAAAGTGTTATTTACTCGGATGCTGTTGCTCGGAAGATAAAGCTTTTTGTTGTTTTGTCTACTACTACTAGGGAAAGGCGGTGGATAATGTATTGGTGGACATGTCTTGAAAGTATTGTGGTCGTAGTCACAGACGTAAGGTTTTTATTTATGAAAGAAATATTTTTAAATTTAAGTGCAAACGTTATATAGATAGTGTGTAGGGGAAGAAGGGACTGGGCGTTTTTAAATATTCCTGCGTGTAGAAATAATTTCATATTTTCCTATTAATAACTGTTAAGTAAATATAAATTATAAAAACATGTATTGGTTATGTTTTAATTCTTACTGTACATTATACAGGCATTCTATCTTTATGTTATAGAAATTAATAATGGTATCAAATGTACTACTACACTATTAGAATGAAATACCATTTTAATATATCTCAATTAATTTTTCTTTTAATTTTTGTCATACATTTATGTGTAAATAATAATACGTTGCTAATATATCCCGATTGTAGACATTTGCACCCGGCTAAATCCTATATAGAACCGTTTAAATTTAATCAGACAAGTTAAGTAATAATGCAAGTTAATTTAATCAGATAAATTAAATCAGAAATCCTAGAAAATTCTTTAGTGACTTTTTGCTTATTTTATGCTGATGGTTTAATCCTTTTGTGAGTGCCTTTTCCCTAATGAAATACTGATTTAAAGAGCTTCTTAGTATTTTCTCATTAAGAAAGTTAATAAGTACAAAGGGTTCTGATAAATCTCATTTGTGGATTTCTTAAGAAAATTGCAATATCCTGATGTTATTCGATATTTGATTATTCTTGGCGATTTAGCATAAAACTAGGCCCTTGCGCTTGGCTAATCATAAAGTACCATTTAAACTTTAATTAAATAAACTTATTTTAACCTTTAACAAATTCGTTTATGAAACAACCTTTAGTTGACGAAACAATGATTTATTTGCCTTTTATAACGAGTCTAAATAGCATTTTCTCTAACAAAATAGCATCATAATTCAGCTCATGCAATGCAAGAAAGGCTGCTGGAAAACAAACGAATATAAACTCAGAAACAATGCCTAATGAAAGAGATTTAATGAGATTCTAACACTCTCACCTGTCTTAAATACGCTGCCATCAATTACTTTGAATACTTAGAAGTTTCCCAACACTAGAAACGATCGTACTATCGGTATCAGCCCACACAATCTACCTTTTAATTCTAACACGATCATTGTAAAACATCTAATTACCGCGCAGAACCAACTACTTAGCATGCAGCATTCCTTTCTTTGAGCAGAATTCCCTCGTTTACCCGATCGGGGTTAATGGCGATAAATTAACCAGCCTGTCTCGGAGCCCTAACTCCCATTCCCAGTAAGACAAAAGGCCCGGTTTCCCATTGTTTTTCTTTAACGTATTACAACTCGCACCGAACAAAAAGGTCAAATGTTGATTCATGGTTGCTCACAAAAGCACAGAGGCGGTTGGGTACGATCTTTTTTTTTCTGAACCGTGTTTCCCCCTTAACGATATCCGTAACTGTGAGAAATTCGAATGCGGCTATTGTTTTCCCGCCGAAAAGTTCCGTTGGATGGAACTTGGTCTTTGCTCTTTGGTGATTGAATTTTAATTCTAGTGTTTAACGCCGACTTCAGAAGTGAAAGCTCCTCTTTGTGTTGAAGAAGAATGTTAATGGATATTTAGGGTGGTAAAGGGGTTTTGAACTTTATTGTTCTATTAATTAAATTGGAAAAATATTACAACGAGTTCTTATGCATTTTTTGCATCAGAGAGAAGCTATTTTAAATTTGATTTTTCTTGTTTTGTAATGATATTTTTACTGAAACATTTTCCACAGGCGGACATCCTTATGTTGTGGAATCAATTTTTATCTAAAAGTATGAAGAGATAAAAATAAACATTTTATTGTTCCACATGGAGCTTATTGGAGAAACTTCAATCATATCATATTGTAATCCAAAATACTTAAAATATTAATTAGTTTTTAGTGTTTAAAATTATTCACTCTGTTTCAATCTGAAAATATCTTAAAAGAAGTCGCGTTTAGTTTTTTATTAAACCTGATGTTCTAGAATTATATAAATTAATACATCAGTTTTGTAGTCTTATTTTTTTTTCAACAAAGTTTCAAAACTAATTTGTCTAAATAGGGTTTCCCTCAATAACAATTGAATTTAATAGTATAATTAAGTCATTCTTATAATTTAAAAATATTTATATTGTTTCAGAGAACAGTTTAAAACTACATCTTAAACCTTTTCTTCCTTATACACTATTCTAACTTCAACAAATGGTCTGAGAGAGCAATTATTTAAATACTACTTTGTTCTTGCGTGTTATCTCAATGGATAAACTAAGATCAACTAAAAAGATAGAAGGTGTTCTTATTTCTCCCAGAGAAACGAGAAAGTCAATGGGAAATGTAGAACATGGCAAAACAAAAGGTTTGGGTGCGATCAAACAACACAATTAGAAGCTCTACCTTGTACAAAGAACAATAGAAAAGTGTTCGGTGTCTCTAATAATTTCAAAGGTTAATTGGCCCGCGTTAGTAGAAATCTATATCAAGAAGGATAAGATTTAATTTAATTTTCGTCGAGTACTGTGATTAATATAAATTAATGGTAAATCCGTGTGCGTTTAATATCAATTATCATTGGAAGCCTCCGAAAATAACTTTATCCGGTTTACTTTGTTTAAGTAAGACTTTATGCTCAAATGCTTAACTGGTTAAGGGAAGAACAAAGAAAATGGCATATAAACGATGTCAGCTAGCTTTAAGAAACGAGCGCAATGGTTTTTATGCGTGAGCTTTTGTAACGAATAAGTGGAATTGCACTAAGAACTCATTGATGAGTTTTAAAACTGTTTATGGAATCTATTTTCGTTTGTGAAATGCATTACTTCGATGCACATGACAACTGCAATCGAATTGGAAAGGAAGTGCTGGTTTGCGATTTGAAACAGACATCTTTCGGTTGGTCAAGCATGTGATTAAGGGAGATTTTTTTTTACTGTCCAAGATTCGTTTTGCTTTGTTTGAAAAATTCATGAATCTCAGAAAAAGAACTTTGCGTATGTTTTTGAAAAGGGAGGTTAAGAAAGGAAATCCTTATAAAATTGCTTTTATCATTGTTTCTTGCGAATACTTTGTTCCTTTGAATAACTTTTTTTAAGTATTGGGTTCTTATTGCAGAATTTATTAAAAATTTGCTTTACAAATAAAATATTCTACATATTTT
The DNA here is from genome assembly GCA_963680715.1 of Tetragnatha montana. Classification (NCBI taxonomy): domain Eukaryota; kingdom Metazoa; phylum Arthropoda; class Arachnida; order Araneae; family Tetragnathidae; genus Tetragnatha; species Tetragnatha montana. Next base: position 37,833,631 of record OY796685.1, read on the forward strand.
TATAGGTAGGATAGGTCGTAAACGTAATTCGCCATATTTTTTTCATAAAGTAATGGTAGTTCAGTAAATTTAAGTAAAAAATTATCATTATTTATATAGAATAGTTTAAGAAAGTTCAGGAAAAAAATTTATCTTGATAATTTGAAGTTTAAGTAACTTTATTTTACAGGTGACAAAAATAAAGTTGTCAAAATAGGTTTGTCCATATTTTTTATGTATTTATAAGACCTGTTCCTAATGAATTTTAGCTTAAAAGACTGGAGGAAAAGAATAACTTGCATTCCTTAAAACAGACAAGTTTTTTTTTGTTTCATTAACCTGTTTGAGAATTACAAGATGCATTTTTTATATTTGGCGTACAGGAGTCTATTTTTTTTATCAATCCTCTACACCCTTAGATGAATTCCAATAAAAAAAAACGTCCAACCTTTGAAAAAATATTTACTTTCTTATAACCAAAGACTTATAAATACATTCAGTAGTTTGAGAGAAACCTTCTTATACCATTTAAATTTTATCCAAATTTAAAAATGCTTACAGTTACTAAATTTCATAAAACAATAAGTTTTGGACTTAAGCAAACTGTTCATGAAAAATTTATTACATTTACTCTTACTATCAAACCTTCCATACTAGCGTAAAGTTCTTTGAGTGTTAAAAAATGCTCTCTTTTTTTATTAAACACTTTTAAAAGTTCATCGTCACCGGAAATGCTTTTTCCCATCAGTAATTTTAATTTGAGTTTACCATTCTAAAGGATGTTCCTGCCTCATTAATTCTGTATCGGTCATTAATTTACCAGTATAGATAGATAAAAAACACCAATAGTAGGTAGCTTAAACAACTTTCTCAGGAATTTAGTCCACCCAAGCGTCTTGATCTGCTTCATATAATTTCAAAACACCCGAGCGCTCCTTCAACCCTATCAGAACATAAACCAACCACTTTTGTGGTTCCCTGGACTTCCTTCGTGATTACATTGCAAACGCTTCACACAAATAATATAAACGCACATTTACGAACACTTTTGTTTGTATTGTTAGGTAGAACACTTCAACACCTTAGGGGACATCCATAAATTACGTGAGGTGTTTTTTCCAAAATCTGGACCCCCCCCCCGTCCCCTCTTGGTGAGATTTAGTGAGATTTTGCTGGACCCCCCTCCCCCCCACGTGAGATTTACCAACAACTTTTTAAAAATGATTTTCTATCATATTCATTTGCATTTAGTGCTTCATAGCACCTAAAACCTTTACATTATTAATAACGTGGGGGGAAAGGACATTATGTTATCATCCGGTCGAAATTTGTAAAAAGACAGCAATAAATAGAAGTTAACTCTCTAATAATTTCTAACTTAAAAAGTTGACGTGAGATTTTAATATACCCCCCCTCCCTCCTTGATGAGATTTGGTGAGATTTTTCTAAACCCCTCCCCCCTTTTTTGACCTCACGTAATTTATGGATGTCCCCTTATTGTGTTGTGATAGTGTTCCGAATATGTTAGAAATGTGTTCTAAAAATAGTGTTTTAAAATATGTTTAGAATCTGAAAGTATTCTTATATTTGAAGCAATACACTATAAGGAAATTGAATTAAGACAATTTTGGACCCTGAAATCCCCCTTTCACCCTGTCACTGTCACACAGTATCGCTTATACAAGTTATGTGGGAGAAAAAGCCCTCCAACAACGTTTTCAGGTTATTCCTTTATTTGAATAGTAAAGAGTGTTCTTGCCCCCAGACAGGGTAAACCTCTTAACTCCACCCATGTACAAGATCTGCTCTCTGCTCCCTCTCATGTGAGGTATTTGTGGAACAGATAAATTACTTCTTTAATTTCTGTTGTGAAACTAAATCACCAAAAACAGTTTCTTTACCTGAATTCCATATTAAAACTGTCAAAAATAGACTGGCGAAAAAAAAAAGGATAATATTTATAACCTAATACGTGAATGGTCCCTTGATGAGTCTACACGACCCAAAATTTCACTGCCAAACACAACGAAACACCAGCAAAGCGTCTTCCCTATCACATACCTTCCGTTTCCATACAAGGAAACGTCTCTTCCTTTCTCTATTTAATTTCGAAGCGGAGTCAATGAAGTCGCCGATCCTGTTCCAAGGGAGTTCAGTGACACCAGGGTCAGGAAGTCATCCGTTCCTTTTCCTCCCACCTTTCGCGACCCCAGGGGGAGGTGATTTCCTGGATTGCGAATGCTAATGAATTCATCATCACTAACCCACAGAGAGGTGGGGATGATTGTCTTAACTCCGAAGGAAAGGTCAGGTTGTGTCGGTTAGGTGTTAAAAGAGTTGAGAAAGGGGTTCTGGAGGGTCAGAGGATTCTACAACAACTCGTATAGGGGAAGGGAGGGTAAGAGTACGCACAAAAATGATTTTGGGCTATAAAGTCGAGAATTTAAAAGCTAGAGCCACAAAAATTTACTGAACGTAAGTTTATTGACTCACAAATCAACCTTCAAAAAAAGAAAGTCTTGGCTTTATCGGAAGTTTGTTAAAAATCAAAAAGAAAACGAAAAATTGAATGCGTACTTTTACCCGACGTGTCGGCTAAAAGTACGCAGGACGTGAGGCCAAGAGTACGCACCCTGAAAGCTTGTCAAAAATCACAAAAAAATGAACAACTACCTTCGTAATTGGAAGATCCTTTCCTTATCTCACCCCTCTTAAAGTTTAATCCACATTGGAATCAATCTTTCTGAAAATCCATGAAAAATCACACTTTTAATTTTCTAGGATTTTAAAAGAGCTAGTTTTCAGCTTCTGAGGGATTTTAAGCTTTAAAAGTTTAATTTAAGCATTTATTCATCAATTGTAGCACATAACTCTCATGTAGTAAAGAGTAAAATAAATTATATGATTATCGCTACAAAAATTCCAACTATCTTGTCTGTGCGTACTTTTAGACACCAATGTATTAATTCTTTAAAAGTCCTTGAATCAACTCTAAAATTCACGGCAGTTAAAATCTAACGATGCCAAGTTGTTCAGAAGGAAGTATACCTCACATTAGTATTCACTTTGAAAGCAATGTTTAGTTCTTTATTTACAAAAAATTAAGATTCCTTTGCAGAAAAATTAAATGCTAACTCAAAGAAACCATATTTTACCTGATAAATAAAATACAGAATGTATGAAAATAATAATGACAGTCTGAGAGGATAGCTTATGATGCATGTGTCCATGTGATCTTACTTACTCCCCCTTATACTGTTGCCAACAGGGAAAAAAACCGCTGCGTACTTTTACCCGACTGCGCACTCTTACCCTCCTTTCCCATACTTCACTGCAAAAGTTTGAAGAAATTGTGTTTAAGAGATTTTTGTGATTTTTATTTTGGAAATACGTTTCTGTCGTTGTTCAATCCCCGGACAATTCCTCTTTCAAAGTGTTAAAAACAAATTACCTGAAATTAACTAGTTATAATGGAAATCCAGTGGCGTAGTGATAGAGCATCTCGCTGAAACCCCACAGGTCCAAATTCTGTTCCCAGGTTGGGAAAGAGCCTTTCATCCCTCTACTAGGGTTGATAAAATGAGGACCCAGTTAACTTGGAGAAACAAGGGGCTTTGCATCAGCTGACCATGACAATCATTCACACGTTCTGTAATCACTTTCTGTTCTCGGCTCATGGCTTCATCCAGTGAGGTTGGTTATACTGGATTTTGAAGGTCCTAGGTACTCCGTCAAGTATGCCCCCTTGAGTTTAGTTATTTGCGTATTATGTAATAAAAATTAGGACATTTTTAAAAATACTGTTTCCATGAGCTGGGAAATGTAATACTTTCCTGGTGTCTTGTAAAAATATTTTGCGGAGAATGTAATACCCATTCTCGAAATATATTCGACTCTAGATATTTCTGTAAAATGAAGATTGAATTTAAATTTATATCAAATTTAAAAGTCTTCCTTCGATTCATACAGGTCATGAGAAAATAGTTACCTTTAATTAAGATTCCTCATTCCGCCATTCAAAAAATGTCTTATTTTTAGAAAATTTAAGTGGAAAATTCTGAAGGTTAGTTCAATTTTGAGTATTTTATGTAAAATTCCTTCTCCAGATTTAAGTAGTTTTCAAATTTTTTCACATCCTCCAAGAAAACAATGAGTGGTAATTTATTTTGAATGGGTAATCATATTTGAACTTTATTCATCATTAGAATTCCAAATTCTTTGTGTTCAACTGTATGTCTACGATTTCAATTGAATAGTTGCTTTTTTAATGTGAATGTTTTTACATACCTTGTTATTTAAAAAATGCAAAAAAAAACATATATCCATTACTTTTAACTTTCCAAAACCATTAACTTTTCTTTCACCTCAGTCGTTTTTATTTCAATATTCAAATCTCTAAAGTGCTTAAAACATTCAAGCGTAAGTTTTTATGCTCTAAAGTAAGATTAATATCTCTAAGGCTGAGTGTGATCACTTAGAAAGTTCATCACATTCAAAAATTAAATTCATTCATTTAGTGATATATCAGCAATAAGTTCCTAACTTTGCCATCCATTTCTGAGTTAATCATCATATAGTAATGATTAAAAGCTTGCTCCCAAACTTTTAAGGTACCAAACTTAATTATTCAAAACTAGTGTTCGGCACTAGTTAACTAGAACTAGTTACAACTAGTAGTTAACTAGTAGTTTAACTACTTTTAGTTTAAAGTAGTTCAACTATTAGTTTTACTACTTTTTTAATTAACTACTAGTTAAAACTACTTTCAACTTTTCAACTACTTCAAAAAAAAATTATTTAAAATTTAAAGAGATATTTAAATTTTTTATCAAAGGTAGAGTACTCAAATACCATAACCAGAAATAAAGACCATTTTTGCGCGAAGTATAAACTTTTTTTGTGACATAGATAAGAAAGATGTATTAGAATTTTGCCAAAAAGTTGGTTACGCAATTAAATAGACTAGTTAATTAGTAGTTAACTACTTTGGGAAATAGTTAACTACTAGTTGCAACTAGTCCCAGGAAAAAATAGTTAACTACTAGTTACAACTAGATTTTCACAGACTAGTTAGTAGTTGGTAGTTAACTACTTTTTGACCACTAGTTGCCGAACACTATTCAAAACTTATTAATCACTCTGATCCAGCCATATTTCTGAGAACAATTTGTTTTACGTAACAGCGGCGCCATTTTGCGCGAAAATTCCCTTTATGAAGTAAATATAATCGAAGCCTCATTAAATTATACAGCCTTTGTCTCAGCATATAGGTTAAACCCCTGTGGACTCACAAAAGCTTCCTAACGATTAAATTTAATTTGCACAAACTCGAAATTAAAACCGATCTCTACCATTTCTCGTTAGTGTGATGATGATAATAACAACCTTCATCATTAAGGGTCTTTAAATTTCCCAACGGTTTTACTTCAAAGGATTCTTGTTTATTGCAAAGCTGATGTTCCACATCCACAAGGCACTTCGATTATAAGAGGTTCCCGAAAAATATATCGAATTAGTATCGCACGCAATCATCCTCTGAATTCTCCGTATTTCCAATTAAGTTTACATCCACCGTATTTCATTTTTCCAAATATATTTGTGACTGTGGTGCTAAGGAGATTAAGTTTTTTACTATTGAGTTCATGGTTAATCTTCAATGCGAGATGTAACCTAATATGCTCTCGAAAGAGCAACGGATATTACGCTATTTTGCTGGTAGGATTATAGTATATGCAATAACGTTATTTGATGAATATTTCATTCTTGAATACACATTATAAAACTAACGCCAGAGGCTTTGGTAGGGATTAGAGCTACTGTTTTATTATACCTTTGTTCGGGTCACTGACAATGGCTAAGTTCAATGCGGTTAAATTTTAATTCTCGAATTACGTTTTGGATCAAAAGTAAACAAATAATGCTTCGGGGACATGAACGGTTGTTGCTATTGTATTTCCTCTCCTCTTGGTATTTTGTTTCGTTGCTCCGCTAAATCTCATTCATTGTGATGATGATGATGATGATAATGATGATGAATCATAAGCTTTTCCGTGTTCTTTAATTTATTCCAAATTAGGTTATATGTAGTGTAAATTTATACACACTTCACGACACTGAAAAGAAAATACTGAAAATTTGTTTTCACTTGAGTCACGAGGACAAGACTATATACTATATTATGTATATACTTATGTTCTTTAAAAAATTTTATAAAATAACTAGCAGATATACCCGCCTACCGCTTTTGCTCGGGGTAAAAAAAGAGTTTTTACAAATTGTGTGCTTAAATTTAAATAAACATTCTCAATGGGGTCCACTGATGCCTTCTCCCTAGAATTATACTCTAAAATGCAAAACAAAAAACTAAGAAAACACTTTTTTAAATTAAGGTGTTATAGAAGCCCGTTTTTTAATAGTGAGATATTCGAAAAAACTTTAAAAGGAATTGAAATTAATGGAAAATTTAAACCCCTCCTAGACGATTCAGTAATTTCTTAATTTTTTAAGAGCACTGGTTTAAATTAATATTTTTTGCACATTTTCTACAACGTCCATAGACGGATTTATGGGAGAGCCACAAGGAGCAATGTTCCCCAACTTTTCTACGAAATGCCACATTTCAATGGTTAAGATTGTTTTTAATGCATTCAGAGACAACATTCAATTCAATTCAATTCAAAGCAAATTTTGAAGGACACTCAATTTTCAAGGAAATATTGCAAATGTTCTGTTATTTTTCTTATTTAGTGTTCGAAAGGTAGATCGTTTCTCCTTCTGCAGGCGTCAAAATCTTTTTCTCTGAGGTTTTCGAGACTTTTGGACTTGAGAGGGGCAGGAGAATCGCAAGTCCCGAATATCCCGAAGTATCGTTTGGCCGTAATCCACCTCATGTTGCAGTCGCAAGCCAGAGGGTTATCTGAAAGAAGAAAAAAAACTATCAGTAAATACAGGGTATTTCAGAACTCTATAAAAACTAGTTTTCCCACGGCCAGATAATAATAAACAAAACGTAAAAGATTCATCGCTTAAGGTATATAGCAGTATATCAGCTACTTTCACCACAAGTTTCAACGACATTAAAACGCTAGTCATATCGTGGGATGAGTCAAAGGACAATAGACCAACTCTCCAAAAGAGTTTAGACAGTAGAGAATTTACAATTACATGACTTGGACCTAACAACAGACGTGTTGACCTACAGCAGTTACAGTTAAAGAAAATAACTGGTCATGGAATTCTTCTATTGGAAAATTTGTAGTCACGTGACCCCACACCTAGCAACCGCCTTAGCAACAAACGCGTTGACCTACACCAGTTAAAAGAAAATAACTGGTCGTGACGTCACCTGAAAACACTCTATATGTTTTCATTATCGTCATTATGTAAAGGGTAAGTTAAAATTATAGGATATGGGACCTCACCTTCGAAATGAAAGTTTGCATATGAATCTTCGAAAAGATTCTTCGAAAGAGTCTTTATTTTGGCACCGTTCAGCCAGACGGTTTTAAGTTTTGTAAGCCCTTGAAACAGGTCATCAGGAAGCGATTCTATAGGATTGTCGCTAAAGAAGAAAAAATATTTGAAATCAATTAGTAAATTAGATAAATATATTTCAAAGGTATTTTCTTTCAAATTTACTTATAATATAGGTACTACTATATTTATCAAGAAATTCATATCATGTAAAGCGTGAAAGCTACATCAAATCATTAACATACATAATCACATAGTTCATAATCATCAAATCATGCAAAAATATTCTAAGCTTCAACGAACTGAAATATTTTCAATTTTCCCCTTTACAAATTCATGTAAGAAATACATTTTTTTGTCTGTATTCCTTTGAAACACGCTATCTAAACGCGATTTACTTGAATTTCAACTAATATGCAGTTCATTGAACCTCTTTATGGGACATCTTGGAGAAGTTTAAACACAAATGAGTTGTAAACGGAGTTTCAGTAGTTCACCGAACATAGTTTTGAGTAATTGAAGGCTTTCTGTAACAGCCTGTGTTGTGTTCCTTTACATGGCGAAGACATTTTTGGGGGGTTATTAAGGGCTAACCATTGAACAAAAACATAGCAAACATTATACCCTTTGGCTACTATCACACTAAATAAAAGAACTTAACACAATTAACCTGTTTCTTTACTTTCATGATGCAACGAACCAAGGATGGAAATGGGACAGCAATGGTCGTATTCTTCGTTAACCTGACCGGCAGTTAACCGGGAGTCAATCTTCTGATAGGCGGAAAACCAACTGTCCTTTTTTAACTCAACGAAATACAGTAAATTACGAAATTTAAATTGCGATAATGGGCTCACCTGAATTCCATAACGCGCAGTGACTCTTTCTGGTCTTCGAAGAAGGAGTTCTTCAGAATACTAACGCTGCATCTGGCAATACTAATCGTGTCCAGCTTTTTCTTCCCTTCGAAGACCCCATCCTCGAGCGCAGTGGTCTTGGTCTCGGTCAGGTACAGTTCCCTCAACTCAGGGGTGACGTTCTCCCTGAACCCACTCCCCAGCTGCTTGACCTCGATCGCCAGCATGGTCAGCGAGCGCAGCTGGACGAAGGGCTTAAAATCCGGCCACTGCACCTTCCTCAGCAGGATGCCACGGGAGATGTAGATTTTGCCCATGAGGGGGAGGGGGTCGACCGGAGCCTGGTCGAACAGACCCACGAGGGTGACGTTGAACAGGTGCAGCTCCCGGGTCTGCTTCAGGGCGAACCAGGAGGAGTTGAGGTATGGGATGTTGGAGTCTTTCAGGAAGAAGGTGTCGAAGCGGTACTCGAGGGTGTCGTCGATCACTTTCTGGAGATCGTTCACGCTAGAGAAGTCCGTGCAGGTGACGCGGGAGAGTCCTTCCTTTTCCTCGCAGGTGCAGGGATTGAGCAAGGAGGCGTCCGGGCAGCTTCCCAGGACCATGGAGATCAGGGAGAGGAGCAGGAGGATCTTGGTCATTGTTGGGTGGGGAGTCATCTCTGCAAAACAGGGTTTGGAATTGGTAGTCGTGGAAACTTATAAAAAAATCGGAATTGTCATTGCTACTTTCGAAAATCCACGACCGGGATCCTACCACGACCGGGACATCGAGCGGAAAATGGTAGAAAATTTTCTATCATTCTCCTTATCGATGAAGAATCTGGTCCTTAATACATTGGTTCTCATTCATCTTTAGAAAAGTTTCGACTGACGCAGTTTTAATTATAACAATTTTGAATTATAAATCATCTTAGTCTCCTGAGAGCTTGCCAATTTTTCAATGGAAAGATATCTCGATTAGTCTAAGAAACTATTGATGGAATCGTCTCTATCTTTAAAGTCTATTGACGGATTTTTCTTGATAAAAAACACATTTTTTGGGGGCTATTCGGTTTATATTTTTTGATCAAAACCAATAATATACATACTAGGTTCGATATTTAATTTAAAATATTGATAAAAATTTACTTATCAGCATTCGGTTTTAGAAGAAATGGTGATAATCAAATTCAAACTTTGCTGCAAAAAAAAAGCTGGAAAACAATGATGAGTGTATGCTTCGGCTTTTAATTTATCTACCTAATGTGTTTTTTGTCCTGTCAAAATAAAATAAATTCTCTACGAATGTGTAAAATTTCATTTATTCTCATCAAAACTTTCGTGCTCTTTTACTCTCAAAACTAAAGAATGATAAACTCATCTAACAGTTTTGAGGGTAAAAGAGCATGAAATAAAAGTTTTCTGAACATTTTTTTTTAAATAAATACAGAGAAGGAATTAGGTTATTAAATTTATGAGCAATTTATAATTTTTTCCCTTTTCTATATTCTGATAAGAATAACAAGTTCAATATAAATAACCTACTTGAAAGGTGAAAAAAAAATTATCCAATTGTCGTCAGTTAAATTAATAAAAATGGACTTCCTTACCGAAGGATTTTCTTTCTAAGGAAGGTGTGTTGAATGAAGGAAGGTCACAGATGTTTAACTTGACAACACATGAAGTGTATAAATATGATTATCCGAAAATTGTGTTCGACTGAAAGTATGCACGTTCGGCATTGAGATGCGTTACGTTTCAACTTGCTCCGCATTATTACAGGTCATTATCAGATATTGGATGTTTAGTCTGTAAAAGATCAGCGTCTTGATTCAACACCAAGCTTCTCTGTAAAACACCGTTTTTATTTTTATAGGATCAATTTATTTTTGATAGGTACTATGAAACATTGGAAATTGTATCATTCTTCGTTTTGATGGTGAATAAATGTAGTCAATAGTGCTTAAAATAATCCGTTAATCAATCGGATTTGAAATTTTTGGTTTTTATATTGCTCATTTGAATTATATGAAGTTAAGTTGAGAAATTAAGAGAGAGGATGAAGCAATAATTCACAAATCTTTACAATATTTGTAAAACTTAATACCGTGTAAATTTCTACGTAAAAGTTAATTGGGAACATTTATATTTAAATAGTCCCTAACTAATATTCCATACCTGTTTTTAAGCATAATGAAATATCAATGGCTTTAAAACAATGGCGTTATAGGATATGAGAGAATTCTGTATACAGAGAAAGAGCCAAACAGAGGGTTCTAAACGCTATTTTTAAATGCCATCTCATGGTAGAGGGCAGCACTGCGAATTTTTAAGATGGACAGAAGAGTAGGCAGTTCTATTTGGTATATACACAGCTGTGATTGGTGGTGTTCATTCAATTTGTCACTTTCGGAGAGGTATTAGAGGATTAAGATTCTTTTTCTTCGCCTCTCGTGACATGAGGAGTGAGTTTCATAGGTCCTAGATGCGATCCCAGAGCCACCAGGGTCCCTATCACAAGGCATACCCATTGTTTTTTAATCGCCAAGGCCATGGACTCTCTGGTTTGGTACTCTGTAATTCTCTATTGCTCTTGTATGATTTTTAAATTTACGTAGACAAGTTTTTTAACGTTGAATTCCTTTTCTTTTCAGCATTCCACAATGCCAAAACAAAAACGGAAAGTCTTCCTACTAGTCCTCCTATTGACGGGCCTCCTCCAGATCGGCTCGAGCCAAGACTTCTACTCTCCAGACGTTTGTCCGTCGTCTGAACCGGACCTGATCCAAGTCGAGGCGGAGGCTGACGTGACGGTGGGGGCGGTGCTTCGGATGCACCGCCCCGGGATGGGCGTGTTCGGATGCGGGAAGCCCGACCCAGAAGGCGTGCACTACTTCGAGGCCCTGCGGTGGGCGGTACAAGCCCTAAATCAGAGGTCAGGAGAAGTGGCCGGAGTTGCAGTACAAGAGAGCTTCATACCTGGTGTAAAATTTGGTGAGTGAGATAAATATTGTTATGATTGTAAATTTAGGGTGACAAGTTCAATTTGCAAAGGTTTTCCAGCTTCTCCCAATTCAAACACTAATCTGCCCTTTGAAGGTAGGTTAGGGAAAAATCTGCTATTTGAAGCAGGATATTTTGGGTTTTCAGTTATATTTAATGAATAAATTTGACTTAAAATTTAAAACTCTAATGAAAAAATAAGATCAGTAGTCTTAAAACTATATAAAGCACGTGCTACTTAAAAACCACCTGAAACCATTTAAAAAAGGATAACAGGGGCGGTTCCAGTAACGTATTACTAAAAATTGATGCCATATCGATACTTACAAACGAAGTAAAATTCTACCCGTTGTGCAAAACTGAATGCATCATGTTAACCCTCTACTACACCTTTAAATTTTACGTTTAATTTTCAAATTCCAAAATAATTAATTCTTTAAAAAAAAAGAAAACGGGTTTGTCAATTTTGAAAAATGTCTATTCCTATTAAACGAGAGGTGCTCTTGAAATAATCTTTTATCCCTAACCAAGGTGTGGCATGCTGAAAGAGATACCATCTCAATACATTTGTCACCAGAGTTTGACATAAAGATGTCTCTGGAGGTGTTTTACGTGGTGCTATCGATTGTTAACTTTCATTAATATTTATCATGTCCCACTAATGCCTCACGTTATTCCAAAATTCAGGTCATATCCATCATAAATTTTCCCTTGAGTAAAAGTTCGAAAAACTTTTTTTGTTTAGGTCTTCAAGTGTACGACTCTTGCGGCCATAAAGACCTCGCCATGAGGTATATGACTGAGCTTTTCCCCATTATGAAGTCAGGGTCTGATGAATGCAATGACAATTCTTCGACAGTTATTGGTAAGAAAAACTTATTTCCAATATAATAACATTATCATCAATCACTCATAGTTTAGAAAAAAAGTCGAAATATTTTTTTACCTTTCATTTTATTTTATCCTCAACCTCATGACGATTCTTTCAGTTTGTAAAATTTCTTTCATACTCTCTACATTATATTTTATCTAATTGAAAAAAAAAATACATTTTGGAGTAAATACCTACTTTTAGCAGTACCTACTGGTTTTGTAATGCGCATGGGTTTAACAAGTTAACGTTGCCACCACATATACTATATTGTAATGTAACTGCTTATTTTCTATGCATGTGTATTTTGTACTTATGTAATTAAACTCTGGTCTCCCATCCTTTCCCGCGTTTTAATTATCATTTAAATTGAAATGTAACCCATGTGTTTTGGGTTAAAATAGGATGAAATTCAATTAAAATTTTTAAATACTATGTCTCATTAAATATTATAGCACATTAATTCTTTTTCACTTTAAGCTTAAAAATTAATTTATAGAAAATTTCAAGAAATGTGTGTAAATACCTATTATCTTAGTAATTACTTCACATGTATAAAATGGTGCTAACCGGAATTCAATTTTAAATTACCTTCTTGCGTTTACTTGAATTATTGGTTTATCAAGAAACACACCAAAGGAAATCCGCCTTCTCAAAAAGAACACAAAAATAATAACAGCTTCTCTTTTCCCGAAACCAATCCAACAAATAATAAAATGTCCGCAGACGATCTCATATTTCGATCTGATATACCAGTCTATAAGAGGTTTTCATAACTAATTGATGTTGTTTGACGTCGAACGAATCATTCTTCCGATAAAATCTCGAGGGAAAACGTGAGGCTCCTGATTTATGTGGTGCAAATTATTGTTCTGGCACCCATCCAGCCGTCGTCGAAGGAAAAATTGAGTCGAACTTCTGCTTCAAAAATGATCGCTGCCGAAGTTTCACCAATCGTCGTTTTCCAGACGCCATTTTTTTTTCTCCCGTTTATTTTACGAAATCAATAGCATGAAAAACAGCTCATTCCCGTTCTTGAAAGAACTTTTCTTTAGAATCTTTATATATATCCCCTGGAGATCATTAAAATTATCTCAGAAATTCCGATATTATACATAATTTTGTCGGGAAAGCGACTTACAAGAAAGTATGGAGAACAAAAAAAAAAGTGTCGAACGCTCGGATAAGCAGTTTAATTAAATTTTGTTGAATACATTAAGAGCTTTTTTTTTTAGAATTAAAAGGCAAAGCGAAGCTCAAATATTTGCGAACATTTAAAATTAATTTGTTGACTGAAGATTTCTGTGGTTATGAGACTGAAAGCTGAGCAAATGCTTTTATTTATGGGACTTTTTAAATATTTTACGTTTATCAAAAATGAATTATTAATTTAGTAGTTAGAATATACCCGCGAAGGATAAACAACGGGAACGCTTAAGATACTGCAACATTTAAAAAACATTACCGTAAGATTTTTGTCGACGTTTCTATTTATCACACTAGCATTTTAATAAAGGAGTCTTTCTCCTCTGACAATTCAATATTTGTTGCATGCCTCTTTTTTTAGCAACTGAATAAATGCAATTAGCCTGATGTGATGGGTTACTTAAATTACTTCATTTTGTAATGTCTTAATTGCTTTTTTATTGAATTAAGAAAAGAAAGAAATTTTCTTCTGTGGAGAATGATGTTTCTCTCTTTTTCTCTCTTTAAAGTCTAAAGAGGTACACCTTTAAAATTGAACTGACAGACTGTAGTTATAGAAATATAGAGAAAAACCAAGTTATAATAGGCTACCAATTTTAATTCTTTAAATCGAAACACTAACATTCTAATCCAGGCTACCAATTGAATTAGTTATTAATTTAGTTCTTTATTTAGCAAAATATGTACTACTATAAGTTTTAAAATCTGAATTTAGTTTCATTATTTTGTTAAAGTTCAATAAAATAAGAGAATGATACACATACACGAAGATGTTTTTTAACTCCATGTTTGTTCCGAAAAAAAAATTGTGGTCCAAATGCTTGTTATGCTAAGAATAAAAATCCACTTTCCCATTATCTTCGTGAAAATTTGAGCAATTTTCATGTCGGTTGCCAAGCGCAAATTGCGTTCCGTCGAGGAAATGAAACTGTGAGACGTGGTTTCAAATCAACTGTCACGATTCGGGATTTCTTATTGCTGATATTGAATCTCGCTTTCAAATTTTGTAATAGGCTTAGTTTTTGATAGGGAATAGATATAGTGAATATACCACTCCTCTTACAATCCTTCTACTTCGCTTGAATCCTACCCCAAACGAAAATCCAATGTACGCAAACATTCCTCCAACTCGGATCACCCTAATGACGAACCCACCTTCACAGTCTCTTCCACAATAATTAAATCTAAGGAAGCCAGCCCTTACCGCCCAATCTGCCAGAAATTATCCCCGAAGCTGCCGGAATAAATTAGGCGCTCGCCACCTAGAGAGAGGCAATCGAATTTGAAGCAACGGTGGATAACCACGTTACATAACTCCTTATTTATTGTTTCTTTTTTTCGTTGCAGGCATGGTGGATATGAGTTCGAGCCTGTCGGATGCGAGGGTGGCGGAGACGGCCGGTCGATACATAATCCCGGTGGTCCCCCTGAGGCAGGAAACTGCTGTGCCGCCAGAGCAATTGGCGAAGGTAGGAAAGAGATGCACCTAGTATCGTTAATGCGATTGTGATTGTTTTATTATACTACTACCCGTTTGGTCTGTTTTTTAATGGTGTGGGTAATTTATTGGGCTCTGGTGAATAACGAATATTGCAAAAGTTTTTTCAGTTTGAGAATGATTTGGTGTGTGTGGAAATTTTTAATGGGGGTTTATTTCCACGAAAACGTTAATATTTTAGAATTTAAGAGAGCTTGTTAGTGATAATGTTTTTATTATAATATATAAGACTATTTTACATCTGAAGTAGATGTTTATTAAACTGTTAAGAATATTTGGGTAACAAAAGCTTGTTTTTATGTGTATAACGTTTGTATGAGAGGGTCCTTTGTTATTAATAGATAATTTGGTTGTTTTGGTTGAAATAGCATTTTTATGGTTTTTGTTTCAGACTATTGATAGTTTGACTTGGGTATTTCTTGGTTTTTAATTTTTCTTATTGAATACTGTGAAGTATTTATGGTACAGTTTCGGGTTTTTTTTCGTTATTTTGAAAGATTATTCTATCAGTGTTTGCAAAACAAACTCCTTCCTCGAAGATTGAATTATTATTATGGTACTTAGTTATTAGAAAAACCAATGCTATATTTTTAAGTTCTTAATTATGTTAAATATTTTCAGAAAAGGATATTGAGAATGAGTGAAATTACGAAGAACATTATTGAAGCTTTTATAACATCAGTTGGCTTGAATATGCTTTTTTATTTTTTTTATTCTCTTATTCGTAATAGCAAGAAGTATTTAAGACATCTTTTTTCTGCACACAAAACAATTTTGTGATTTTGAATTTTAATAAGTACAATTTTTATTTGTAAATTTTAGGTCATGTTGAGGAATTTAAAATTTTGTAACAGTTCATCAACTCGCTCGTTTTTTTCCATTTCAAAATGAAAATAATATGGAAATCCACTTTTTTAATGATTGTTTCAAATACTCTAAATATTCACATAAGGCATGTTTCTTGAAAAATTAATTTATTTAATTACGTCTTCCACTTTTCCATATTATCATCATTTATTCTCATCTTTTGGGTGCCAAGTTTAAACGCCCAATAATACCTTTACAAAAAAAAATTTCCAAAATGTATATTATTTGGAAGCTCTGCTTTGAAACTGAATTTATTTCTACCCCAAAAGGTTTTCTTTACTAGTTCTAGCTTAGAGTAATGAATAATATCCTTCAAAACACATTAAAACTTACCACGAAAACTTACACGATTCCATTCATTAACCCAAACTTATTCAAAATGGTACGAAATCCTTTCCTCACCCTCTTAAACCAACCCCAAACTTAATTTCGTTAAAAGCAAACCAACCAACCAACAGAAAACGCAATCTCCTACGACGACGAAATCCAATCCTCATTGCATTCGCAGGCCATATTTCAAAGTGGCACATCACAAAGTTTCCCCCTTTCTCCGCATCTATCTTTCATTTATCCTGACAACTCGGATGTATTAGATCCCAAAACCATCCTTCACCCCCTAAATAAAGGATGCGGGAGAAGTTTTTGGAAATATCTTGGGAAAATGTCCTCCAATCTGTGTCCCTCCCACACTTGCTACCCTTGACAGTAATTTGAGGTCGATTTAATTACATGGGATGACCTCATTTCATTATGTTTTCAGAGATGATCGCTTGTGAAATGTTTTGATTATATGATTTTCGACGGCTGTATGTAGCGGTTATTAAATCAGGTGTGACGCTATGTCGTTTATGAATTTTGTATGAGAATCAGGATGGCCTTGACAGGAACACTGTCTTAGCTAAGACTTGTGTGAAAGATTTATGATGACCTGAAAGATGTTTCTTTGAATTTCATAAAATTATTTTACCCTTAGGATAGATATATACTTTTAATTCATGTTTCGAAGATGGATAGAAAAAAAATAATGGTGGTTTTCCATTAACTAAATTAATTAGTTAACAAGTGATAAAAAGATTGAAATTGCAAAAATAATGTCTACACACAAAAAGTGGAAGCTAAAAAAAATAGAAACACAATTTCTAAAGTGGATTTGAAAACTTTGGTACCATTCTTAAATTCCTGTGCATTTTGTGTTATGTTAAAATGTGCTATGTTTCATTTGCTAATATTAGTATTGACTCTCCATGTGTTGTGTTAGGTTATTTTATTTTTCTCGATTTGATTTAAAACTCTACGTCATTAGCTATTGTTTTTCATCAAATTCAAAACATGCTGGTACGCTGGTTCATCTTTAAATTTAGAAAAAATTTTGAGACAACGTGGAAAACGGTGACCAATTTATACCCAACTTCAGTTCTCTGAAAAAAATCTTTTGTTTCGTAAAAAAACATTTCATTGATTTTCACAAATTTAAAGAATGCATACAGTGAAGGTTTTCCAATGTAAATTAGCCTATTAGACGGGTACATATTTAATTTCCTCATCTTCTAAGTGTGAACGTTTCATATGATAAAACACACAAAAGAATTAAAACTGTTTCAAATTTTTAAATCGCTCATACTCTAGGTGCTGGCCGAAGCGGTCCACGACATGGATTGGTCGAAAGTCGCCGTCCTCCACGCTGACGACGAATACAGCATTTATGTCACCAAGGTGTTCAGTCAGATCGCCAAAGCGGGCAGCCCTTGCATCACTTCCATTCGACCCCTACCCGTCTCCAAGAAGACGGGGAAAGACCACAAGGACTACTACAGGATGCTGTCTTCTTTTGCTTCCAAACTGACGGACAATACGGGGGTCATCGTAATTGGTAAGGAACTCTGATTTGTCTTTTTTTATTATTATTCTTTTTCCCTTACATAATAATGTAGCAGTCTAATTGATATGATCTACATTCAATACTTTAAACATATTCTTTATCGTTTTGACCTATTCTCCTGTCTTATTTTGGATCTTCTGTAAACTGGTGGTATTTCTTTCATTAGCAGTTTCTTTGCCACAAATTTAAATATGCTTTGCCAGTTGGTCCAGTATTGCCATCTGGATTTGCAATGATTTCCGTACTCGACTAGCCTATATAAGTATCTAGTAAGCCGTGGTTAAAGACTATTTTCCATATTTTATGACCGTTAATTTTAAAAAGAAAAGTGAACTATTTATACTTCAAAATCATTCTTTTCTACAATTCTTAGATGTACCTCAAAGACCTACCTCATAGATGTACACTAAACTAAAAGAATCTATTTGTAGTAATCTTTTACAAAAATAATTACTAATTCAATCTGTGATTTAAAAAATCTATTCTAAATATAAGTAACTAACCTTTATTTATGCATATGGAATCATATTCTGCGATTTGCATATAACTTTAATACAAATACATATATCCATTCCCATCTTTTTCGAAGTCCCCCGAAGCAAGGCGCGAGAGTTACCAATTCGATTCCCCATCGAAATCCCTAATTACATTCCTCAAAAGATAAACTTCAATTGAAGAGATTTACTGCAGCGACGCGAGAGCGTTTATTTAATTACATCCTCCCAATTCTGAACCGAGTTAAACCGCCCATAAGCTGCTATAGGCCACAGCCAACATTTCCCGCTCATCGGGAAAATCTCCTTGATACAGCAGATAGAAGCACTACATCCTATAAAGAGGGATGCGTACAGTGTTGTGCCATTTGAATTTCGGATGGTGTTTAAAACAATACGGTTCAATAAGTTGCTTGCGAGGCAATTTCCGAACTTTAAAGCTATAGAGCTATTTATTTATTCATTCCGTTCTGGCAATAAAGTCCTCGAGCGTTAAATTAGCGCTTGTTCTTAATTGCATCCAACTTATAAACAAGAAAAAAAACTTGGATTCGTTACTTTACTAGCTAAAAAGTAATTATCAGTGATTTAATCTCATCGTTGCTGTTTTTTTTCGTCAACGTAAAAAAAAATTCTTCCACGAATGAAGATGTCTTCGTATCCTTGATTACTAGAAAAAATATCTTAAAAATTAATTGCATGAAAGGTTAATTAAAAGACACACGTGCGACTAGGCAAGAAAAAAAACGTGTGTTCAAGTTAATATTCAATTAAGCACAGACAGGATTGATGAAATTAAATATCTGCATGATATTCTGTGTAGTGTCTTAATTACTTTGCCTTCTTAAAATGTTTTAAAACTGATGGGTTGCGATTCAAATGTTTTTAAGAGCTAATCTTTGAACGAATTCCAGCCGTCTATTGTGGAAGGGAACTATTTTTTTTATTTAATCCAACTAGTAATTAACGAGTTCTTGATAAGGGTTGTTATTGTTAATTTAATTTTCCTATCGATGATTAATTTCAAATATTAGTATTAAATTTTGCATGGGATAGTTATCTTAAAGGATATTAAATAGGATGACATAAAAGAGTGAGGCATTGGAAAATAAATTTTGTTAAGAGCCGATATTAAAGTGAATTGTATTTTATTCAGCAAAATAAAAGTTTTCCAGGAAAGCGATTTCAATATAGAAATATATAGACTTAATTTGGATAGAGTTATTTAAAATTTAAAGAACAAAGTTAGAAATTTACTAAATAACAAAGATAAAATTATTAGCAGTTATGAGGTCATCATGGAGGTCATGGAGTACTAGAAAAGCAATTCGTAGTTTGAAGTACAGATACAATGGTTTAGAGTGATTTTTTTAATATTTAGTTCAATACACAGTTGAATTTTTGGAGATAGTGTAGAAGGAAATATGTGAATGGCAAATGCACTTAATCACATTAATAGGGAAATAACAAAAATTAATTAATTTAATGCTTTAGGTATTATAAAATAAAACAAATTATTAATCCTAGTTCCAAGTATCTTATCTACTTGACTCTTTATTAGTCTCACAATTTTATTTCCCTAAAGCTATAAGAAATCAAGCATTTTTATTCATATAAAATTAAATAAAATTAACCCAAGAAATAAACATTTATAATTCCCTTATATAACTATAATCCACTTATTACCTATATAACTTATAACTACACCGTAGTTAAATCTGTAAAAGTGTAAATTTAGAAGACATTTAAATATATTTATTCACCAATATAGATTATCCAATTTTGAAGTAGATATTCTCATACAAGGCCTAATCTTTGGTTTTCCAAGAGTAGCTTTCTTGATTGAAATAATACTTAGACTATATCCACGAATTATTCCAAAATTTGAGTGCATTAATTAAGTATTAAAAATTTACAATTAAGATTTCCCTCACACTAAAAACTTCCTATTTGGTAAGCTCTGGACGAGCTCGAGATCGGCATTCCTTCTAATCCTTCTTCTCCCCACCAGGCAACAC
Source organism: Tetragnatha montana (assembly GCA_963680715.1). Lineage (NCBI taxonomy): Eukaryota > Metazoa > Arthropoda > Arachnida > Araneae > Tetragnathidae > Tetragnatha > Tetragnatha montana. The sequence goes on from OY796685.1 coordinate 37,853,757, forward strand.
CGACACCTTCGACATCATCCTGCAGACGATCTCTGACTCCCCCACCACTCTCTCCCGCCTCCAGTGGCTGTTCTCCTGGCTGCCCCCCTTCCCCACCCTGGAGCGACTGGGCAGACCCCTCAGGCAGCAGGTCTACTCCCTCTCCCCTTTCCCCAGAGAGATCTCGGCGTTCGAAGAGTACTGGAGGAGGCTGGGGGACCTCACCTCCATCACCAACGCGAACGACAGGTTCTTCATGGAGTTCGCCATGGCCGAGAAGAACTGCAGGGTGTCCGGCTACAGGAGCGCCGCGTTCGATGGAGCTATCATGTGCGACAATTTGGTGTTAAAGGACGGCCCGGTGGACGCTTTGATGAGGACGGCTAGGTATGCTTGTTTGTTGAATTTTTGTTGAATGGTGAATTTCGTAGGCATTTTTTGATCGAATGTATGAGTGAGGATGTTTTGAATAGACTAGTTAAAGCAACGGTGGGCAACCTCCGGCCCGCCACGTCATTTGGTCCGGCCCGCGGAACATTTTAAAAATTTTCATAGAGAAAAGTAAAAAAAAAAACTTCAAAAAGTCTCCAAAGGACTTAAAACACTACTTTTGAGGATCAAATTTCAAAACTTTTCTGGGGAAGACCACAAACCCCCCCCCTCCACCATTTGGAAGTCTGTTATACAGTGTTTTTTTCTTTGAAAATTCTGCCGCTTACAAGAAACGGTTAACCTTGGCTTAACCTTGAAAACCTTGAAATCTTAAAAACCTTGAAAATTATGTGGTTTATAAGGAGCCGTTCCATTCAGATGTCACCAAAGGATGCAAAATGAGCTAAATCACTACTTTTATACGCAAATTTTAAAAAATTTTACTGAGGGTGACCCACAGACCCCCATTTTTACTTGTAGCTAGCTAACATTGTAAACTTTTGACATTTTATGTGCAACATAGTTCAAACCCTACTTTTAAGTGATCTAAAACTTAACGTAAAATGTACTAGTACCTTAGAAATGACGTCGAGTCAATACCCCAAAACAAAAGTCTGATTGCGGTTTGTCCCCCAACCAAAAACTGAAATTACACCTCTGGCCCTCCACGTCATGAAAATCTGTGAGTTCGGCCCGCAGATTCAAAAAGGTTGCCCATACCTGAGTTAAAGTATTCATAGAGCATTTTCAATCACATTACTCGGATCTAAACAATGCCCTTAGCAACAGACGCGTTGTCCTGCAGAAGGTTAACAGTTACAGAAAATAACTGGTCGTGGAATTCTTCTATTGGAGCATTTGAAATCACGTGACTCCACACCTAATAAATTCCATAGCAACAGATACCATCTTACATTAAAATTATGTTAAAACATTAAAATTATGTTATTCATCAATCCTGGCATTAGCACCGATGGCCTAGTGACAGAGAGTGCGGCTGGTAACCCAATGGTCTACGGTTCGATTCCTCGCTGCTACTTTTGAGTAATTTGCTTTAATTTAACGTGTAATTTTTCAAAAATAGCGAGATTAGGGTAGAGTTTAGTTGTTACTTTCGTGGAAATAACCAGTGCCTTATATACTCGACAGCAACGTTTCTTGAACCCTGTACGTCACAAATGCGGAAGGAGAAATCGGTAAACACAAAGCTTGTTGAGTTGCTAGGAAGAGTTTCGGTACGCAAATCGTGATTGAAAAGCATTTTCGACATGGGTTTAACAAAATAATTATATTTTTAAATTGACGTTCTTCATTTCATCACTCAAAATTCAGACACCGCGATGAGAACTACTTTGTTTATCAGCGACGTCATAGGGTCAACTTAAGTTGCTGTCTAGTATAGAGTGTTTTCAGGTGACGTCACGACCAGCTATTTTCTTTTCACTGTTACCTTTTTGTAGGGCTTTTAACTGTAGCTAAGGCGGTTGCTAGGTAACGAGGTATCTGTTGCTAAGGTGGTTTTTAGGTATGGGGTCACGTGATTGCAAATACTCCAATAGAAGAATTCCACGGCCAGTCATTTTCTGTAACTGTTAACCTCTGTAGGGCAAAAAACTGTAACATTTCTGTTGCTAAGGCCGTTGTTAGGCCCGAGTCATGTGATTGAAAATGCTCTATGGAGCATTTCCATCAATCACATGACTCGGACCAAGCAACGCCCTTAGCCTCCATAGCAACAGATACCATCTCACGTTAAAATTATGTCAAAACATTAAAATTATGTTATTTATCAATCCTGGCATTAGCACCGATGGCCTAGTGACAGAGTGTGCGGCTAGTAACCCAATGGTCTACGGTTCGATTCCTCGCTGCTACTTTTGAGTATGTTGCTTTAATTTAACTTGTAATTTTTCAAAAATAGCGAGATTAGGGTAGAGTTTAGTTGTTACTTTCGTGGAAATAACCAGTGCCTTTTTAAGTACGCATTTTCACATATCCCAACCGTTTGGTCCTGAGGAGTTTATTGCGCATGCGTGTAGACTTGATTTTTGATGGGGGGGGGGTTTTGAAAATTTTAATAAAATACTAATTGAGGACGGAATCCATGAACTGCCGCATCCTATACGCAGGCACGCTACCACTGCTCCACGGGGGCATCAATATTTTTAAAACTTTTTCGACCTGCTTCCTTTTTGGTCCACACGCATGCGCAATAAACTCCTCTGGACCAAACGGTTGGGATCTAGGAATAAGCATTAAATACCCTCCTTCCACAGGTTCATCCCTGCCCTCCACTCCCTATACACCTTCGCCCACGCCTACCGCGCGGCCTGGCGCGACAAGTGCAAGAGCCAGCCAGGGGCCTGCCTGTCCCTGCGCCGCATGACACGCCGCGAGTTCGTCGAAGCCTACCTGGAACCCCTGGAGTTCCAGCACAGCTCTGCGGACCGCAGCCCACCCGGGCTACACGCCCAGAAGACGGGGCTGGGGGCCAGCGGAGAGGTGGAAGGGGTGCAGTTGGCCCTCAATGCTTACGAGGTGTCGCCGAAGGAAGGGCTGAGGTTCAGACAGGTGGGTGATTTTTTGAGGAGTTTTTTTTTGTAAGTTTGGATTGGAGGGGTCAGATAGGTACTTGCTTGTGTTGAAGTAGTTAGGTATCTCAAAGTATTCGATACCTAAGTAAATATTTGATACCTGTGGGGTGGGATGCATTACTATGGATCCATTATTATGGAAGTATTATTTGGTTTATCCCAAATTTGAATTCCCTGAGCAATCAATGGTTATTGGCAATCTTTGTTAAATGGGAGTTAGCTTTATAACAGGTTGACTCTTTGTTAGCGATGTTAAAGCAATTCGATACTGATTAATATGACACTTTATATTTTTGTTTGAATTAAAATAATTATTTTCTTATAAAGTTATAACTCCATTAATTGGATATTGTTGGCTACCGCAATACATGGTAAATTTAATTGTGAACTAAGTATGATTTTGCTAACATAAATATGCTATATATAACGAGTTTTTTTTCTTTCAGGTTATCTCTTACGACTCAAAAGAAGCTAAGGTTCTGGATGGTACTTTCCGATACATTCCATCACCGTGTCCTAAAGGAGGCTGCAAAGACTGTGCCAGGTACAATTTTTTCTAGCTGAGGCATTTCTTCATTAAAATTTTTTGTTGAAAAATTTTAATTCATTAAAATTTATTAAAATTATTAATTCATTAAAATTTATTAAAATTATTAATTCATTAAAATTCTTGTATTTTCTTCATTAAAATTTTTTGTTGTTCCACTTCTTGTTTGACAAAGTAAATTAATTGACCTGACATTAAAAAAAATTAATATTTAATGTATTGCTTCAACTTTCTTTGCAGTTAATTTGTATTTTTCTGTTTCAGCGCTCGTCAGTCAAGGTTCGAAGACCCTTACATCGGCATGGCCTCCACACTCGACTTCAACACGACATACGAACCCGACGAGATCTCCATCCCCATCCTCCTGCCGATCCACAAGGCCGGAGAGAACCCGCTGGAATGCAGCGAGGAGATCAACCCTCAGGCCGTGCAAGACCTCGAGGCCGCCCTGTGGACCATCGACCAAATCAACAGGGACGTCGAATTCCTGCCCGAGATCCTCCTCAACGTGGTCGTGGTGGACACGTGCTCCACCCCCGTCCAGATCACGCAGAAACTGTCCAACTACCTCCTCGACACCAAGAGGAAAATGCTGGACGACTTCAGCTCCGACCTGGCCTTCGTGGTCATCGGGTCCCCAGAGGAGATCGCCGCCGCTTCGTCCATCGTGTCCCCTCTGAACGTCACCACCATCTCGGTGACGGATTCCATCCGACAGAAGGACATGTCCAAGCACCACCTGCAAGTGGCGGTGCCGTTCGAGAAGAAGACGAAGGCGACGGTGGACACCCTGAAGCACCTGGGGTGGAGCTACGTCACGGTCATCCACGATGAAGACCACCGGAGTGAGATCATGCTGGAGTCCTTCAAGGCTTTTGCCAAGGCCAGCGACATTTGCATCTCGGTGGAGCTGTCTACGTCCGGCGACAACGACTTGGAAATGGACGGACTAGTGAAGACGGTCGTCACCGCCCAGCGGAAGGGGGCTAGAGGGGTGGTGATGTGGACCAACGAGCGGACCACTCAGGCCTTCCTCAGAGCTGTCCACCGGGCTGTGGTGGCTGGCCTCATCAGTCGAGGAGATCTGGTCATCATCTCCAGCGGAGACTGGATCGTCAACCTGCAATCCTTCAAGGAGTTCGAGAACGAGGCCACGGGGGTCATCGTCCTCAAGACCCAGCAAGGGGAGGTGGAGGACTTCGCCACCTACTACCAGCGACTGCAGCCCAACTCCAACGAGCGGAACCCGTGGTTCACGGAGCTGTGGGAGCAGAAGCATCAGAACTGCGGGGACAAGACCAAGTGCGATCCGAACGTCCGCTACGCCCCATCGGCCAGTACGGTGAACATGATCCAAGGATTGCTGGCCATCTCGGCAGGGTTGGCACGGTTGAGAAACGAGCTGTGCCATCCGGAGCCCGGGCTGTGCCCCAAGATGCTGCAGACGCCCATGTTGAGGGATCATCTGTTCAACTACATCAGAGAGACTGCGTCTTCGAGGCTGGATGCCAAAGGAGAGATGTTCTCCTTTACCAAGCAAGGGTATGGAAATTTGCCCATTGAGATCTTTAATTTTAGAAGAGCTGCTGGAAAGAACTTCGTGTACCAGAAGGTAAGTTTTTATATTTCTACTTTTATCTTTCGCTAAAATTTATTCAAAATTCGAAATTTTTGCTGATAGTTTTGGCTTGAATCTATTGTTTTTTCTTCTAAAATGTTAGCTAGTATTTTTGTGTAGATAAAATGTGTTTCTTACTCCTCAATAGTATTTAACTATGACTCTAAATTTGAATTGTATTTACATAGAATGTATATAGAAATAGGTAATAGATAAAAAATATTCTACTCTACATTGTGGTTCATTTATAAAAGGTTTATTCTAAAAGATTTTAAGATAAACTGATCGAAAGCGTATTAGGAATAAGTTGAAATTCATTAATTTTATAAGTTGAAATTTATTTACTATAATGGCGTTGTACTGGGAACACTTTTCACTAAAAATTAAATATAATTCCAACATCTTTAAGTATGTCATGCATGACCTGAACCATTTGTATACGTATACTGAATTCATTTTAAATTTGGGTATTTTCTACATACCCCATTATTTATCATCATATTTTAGATAGAATACCGCCTGCTCACTAGACACCTTCACATTGGCCCCCATTAGAGTACTCTATCCTCCATTTCAATACATGAATCTTCAGCTACTCAAATAAAAGATGGCTTTTCTTTATGAGCCGTACTTTAAGTGCTCTCTTCTCAAGCACCTGAGCGTGTAATGCGATTGCAATATCCATCAATACTCTTTATGAGTCCCTCTGAAACCCACCCTATACTGTGGCACTAGATGATTTTGAAACACGATGAACGAAATTCCCTCTCTCTCCCCTATCTTCTCGAACCCATCCAACCTTGGATATCGTTCCAGAAAGCTTACCACCGAGTTATTTAGGAATGGATATCGTCAAGTCGATTTATCTTTTCTTCATTCTAGTTGTAGGGGAGGAACCATGAACTTATTTTCCATTTTGCAGGGTCGTGTATTTAATGAGACTTTTTTTTATGTATCGGAATATACCACTTTGATGTAAAATCCATTTTCTGAAACGCGATGGAGTCGCTTACGCTATCTCCCACTCCAAGATGTGTATGTATCGGAAAATGTTTTAGGGCTGAAGCAGAAAAATCGCGAGCGTTTTTAAAAGACATTAAGGAGTCACTTGTATTTTTTACTGAGGGTTTTTTTTTTGGTCTGATGGATTGTTTTCAGACGCGAGCAAATTAGTTTATCTATATCGGTGAAAACGTTAAAAATAGATTCTGGACACAGTATAGTTTTTCTAAATTATTTTACAAACTATCTTGATTGTAGAAAATTGAGTCAAGAGTTGTTGAAGCAAGAAATATAATTTTGATAAAAATCTACTTTCAATTACATTTTACTTAATCAATAGTTTAGTTTACTATTTAAACACAAGTTTTACAATGTGTTTCTAAGATGTTTTTACAAACTGCAGATAATAAAGTTCAAAAGTGAAATTAAAATTTGAAATATAGTTCAACTTAAAGTTTTGCATAAGAAAAAAACACTAAAAAAGAACATTAAAATATCCATTCTGAATAACCTAAAACCTATTTTCAGCCATTTTCTACGGTGAATTTTTTTTCAAACATAATGGTGAGCTCTAATAATGATTTGAGGTGCTCAGAATCAAAGCGGTGTAAGTCTATCTTAGTTTTGAGTAGCTGAAGGTGTTTTATAAGTAACTGTACAGAGCTAAATATATTTCCAGAGTTAATTCTTGTATTTGAGAACTGTTAACTTTTCAAAATAATTATAAACTCTTCAACTCTTAGTTTCCCTATAATAGTAGCATACGATAAGCTATTACTCTACTTTTAACCAATACGTATTGACCTTGAACTAAAGCTATATCACCAATATCGTTACAATGACAGGTAATATCAGTTAAATATCGTTGACCAATAGTGTTATGTAGTGCATTTCAGCATTTTGCAAGTAATATTAACTATCCACGTACAATCGCTCTAAAGTCATAAGGCACCGGATCTAGCGACCGCTGTTCCTTCGGTGCTATCTGATCCATCCTACACTATCTATCCATGTCACCAAACCTACAATCGCTTCTTTTTTACCCTAGGTCGGTACTTACCAAACCCACCTGAACAACCTGGCCGAAATCGTGGTGTACAACTCGGAAGGCCAGGAGATCACCATCGACAAGATGACCTCCGAGTGCACCGAGGACTGCGGGGTCTGCCAGAAGCGACCCACCGACTTCGTCATCCTGGACTCCAAGGACCACCTCTACCTGGCCACCTCGGTGGACGTCCACGAGGCCTCCCCCAACCCCCTCACCTGTTCCCAGACCGTCTCACCCTCCGGGATCCAGACCCTGGAGGCCTTCCTGTGGGCCCTGGACCAGATCAACAGCAGCCCCAAGATCCTTCCCGGCGTCAACTTCGGCGCCATCATCTTCGACACCTGCAGCAGCAAAGAAAAAGCAGCCAGGGACGTCGCCAACTTCTTCAGCAGTTCCCTGTCCAGCCCGGAGCTGGCGCACAAGCTGCCTGGGGTCGGCCAGATCCTGGGGTTGGTGGCGACGCAGAGAGAGGACGTCATCCAGCCCATAGTGGACGTGGCCATGCCGTTCAGGATGCTGACCGTGGCCCCCAGGGTGACGGCCACCGACTTCAACGACGCCGACAAGTACCCCACTCTGCTGCGGCCGTCGCTGCCCAATGACGTCAGGGCTGGGGCGCTGGTGGACCTCCTGAAGCACTTCAAGTGGGACTACGTGTCGGCGCTGTATTCGGACGTGGCGTGGAAGGAGGCGGACGTGTTCAAGGCGTTCAAGGCCAAGGCGGACGCCAGGGAGGTCGCGTTGGCGATGGTGGAGAAGATGTCGCCAACCTTCTCCAAGGCGGCCATGAGGGTGCTGCTCAATAAGCTCCACGTGAAGAGGAAGGAGGGTGCCAGGTAAATTATACCTTCTTTACTTTCTAGTAAATCTTTCATAAGTGCTTTTCGTAGTTGAGTAGACCTTATTAATCCAGAAAGAAAAAATGGGATAAGTTGAAAGTTGAAAAGTCTTTAGGTTTGAGGTAGGAATGATAAGTCGCCAAATCCAATGATTTATGATTGTTTAATGATTTTCCCATATTCTAAATTTAAAACGGCTCTTTCAAATGTGGAATCGTTGAAAAATCACCAAATTAACAAATCAACCTCAAACAATGAATATTTCCTATAATTTTATCTAAAACAGGGCCTCTATAGTATACTTTTCCATTGTGGATATTTAGTTGATGCTAGGACAATCACATAGCCTTTTAAAGTAAGTGTCTGGCGTACTGTATCAAATAAAAAGGAAATTAATCCTTAACACACTGTCTAGATAACTTTCAGTGTTTATTTATATTTAGGTACCAATAAACAGCAACCATCAACTTTATGAAGCCGCGTTATAATATAAGATAATAGTGTTCTCGTTTTCTAATCATGCTAGAACGAGATACTAAAATCAAATGGTCCCATCAGTCGAATGAAGACATAGCAATTTGTGTAGAGCATTTGCAATCACGTGACTCGCACCTAGCAACAGGCGCGTCTTCTCCAGCAGTTAACAGTTAAAAGAAAATAACTGGTCGTGACGTCATTTGCGAATGCTCTACTTCATATCTAATCTTCTAAAACCTCTCCTCGCAGAGTGGTGGCTCTCTTCCTGACCCCAGCTGACCTGGACAAGCTGTTCGTGGCTGTGCGGGAGGACCTGGACGCCGGTCGCATGGAGGCAGGTGACTTCGTGTGGACGGCCGTCGACTACAGCGACGCCTTCCACCGCCACCCGCTGGCCTCGCTCGGTGCCGTCCTCTTGCAGCCCAGCTACACCCCCGTCTTCGCCTTCAAGCAGCACTTCGGGGAGCTCAGCCCCAAGAACAACTCCAGGAACCCCTGGTTCAGGGACTACTGGGAGCAGGTGAGTTGGAATTATTGCGGAATCTCTTCTTTATATTGCACGAACGCTGAGGTTCTTTCTATACTCTACAGCAACGTTTCTTGAACCCAGTACTACGCGGAAGGAGAAAATGGGTAAACACAAAGTCTGTTGGGTTGCTAGAAGGAGTTTCGGTACTCAAAATCGGGATCACACAAAATAATCATATTTTTGAATTATTGACGTTCCTTCATTTCACTCAAAATTCAGACACCACGATGGGAACTACTTTGTTAGTGACGTCATAGGGACAACTATCGTTGCTGTCTGGTATAGCTATGCTCCTTGTAATAACTAGAATAGGCGTATCAAGGTCACGTCTTTATCTTTGTCCCCTTGGTAACGTGGAGGCAAATATACATAAATAACTCTTTTTTTTATTTTTACACGCCATGGTGAATTTTTGTATTTTAAAATTGTGTGTTTCTTACTGAAACATACTAACAAGGAAACGTTCTCAGGCTAAACTCACAGAAGTGGACGAAAATCTTACATAGGTTAGTAGATGACTCAAAACAAATACTGGGAAAACAATTAGCTGCGTAATTACAGTAGAAAAGCTGTAAAAAATTCTTAAAAATCGTCATTTTTAACGCCAAACGCAACCTTACTAGGCGAAAAATGCAGAGAAAACGCCAAATTCTTAAATGAACTTACTGGCTGCGTTTTCTCTGAAGCAGTTTAATCGACCAATCAAAAAGGTTCAGCAAATGCACGCCAAGTCGCCAAGTGGTGCTAACTGAATGGATTCGGCAACTCAGAACCTAATTTTCAATATTAATTTACTCCTCTCCTAATGAAACTCCGCAGCTAATTTTTTTTCACAGTAAGTGTTTTGAGTTAACTTCTTATGCTTGTAAAATTTTCGTCCATTTCTGAGAGTTTAGACTGAGAACGTTTCCTTGTAAGATCTGCCGAAACCATTGTAACAGAGAGGGTGAAGATGAGGTGAGTTGAAAGGTAAAGTGACCTTAATGCACCTATTCTAAATGCAAGGAGTATACACCTTTACAGCCTTAAATTATCATTTACTTATCATAAAATATTTCACTGTTACGTTATTAAAATATCAACGCAAGGTTTTGTATAAAAAGCATTAATTTATAATTTTTAGTGCGCAGTTAAAAAGTTTCAAGATTTTTTTTCAATATCTGAGATAATTCGTTGTATTTATTTTTTATCCCAAATTCTAAGGGGTTTTAGTTAAAACTGAAGAATTATATAAAATCTAAAGAATTTAAAAGAATAAAAAAGAAAAATACACCTTTAATATTTTTTAAACAACATGTAGAAGGCCTTTCGGGTACCAAATTATCATTTTTGGGTATAAAATAATAGTGAATCCCAATGAAATTTTTAACTATGATACACTTTTATAGATTTTTTTCTCTTTGACTAAGTACACTTTTAACTAATCACATGTTCTTCTTACATTCACTTAATGAGCTAAACGCAATTCTACTCACCCCATTTGAAAGTGTTAACACTTTTTTTTTTTTTTGGAATAGTCTTTAAACATGCTTTGAAAAAACTTTCATCACGAAAATTAATTTAAAATTTGAGACTGAAATGAGCATCCTGCAATTACTTTAATAAAGAAAACTGTTTTCATAGTGAGACAGACGTTTAGAAAAAAAAATGGTTATCATCCAGAAAATATAAGGTTTTGTACCAGCAGCAAAAAAGACATTAACCATGTAATTAAGGAGCAGACTACATCTTTCGTGAACTTAATTCAATTCTCTAATATTCGCTGGTGCACTTTTAAATATTTGCTCAAAAGATGTTCCAACTCTAATGCTTAATTTTTGAGTAATTAACTTTGAAAACAGGAATTGCCTTTTCTTTAAGTTATCTAATTAATTTGGCGTTAACTTTTTATCTGAGCCAGACCCTTCCCTAATTAGTTTAATTCGTTAAGATTTTTACGTAAAAAGCACTAAGTAGTTAATGTTTGGTTTATAAACATTTAGAAAAGGTTCTATTTTCGACGGGGTTTTTTTTTCTACTGATGCTTGTTTGAAAATTTCTCCTAGATCCTACATATTTTTTTTGCAAGAATATGATGGGATCCAGACTTAAAATGTGGTAATTGAAAAGGGGGATTATGGAAAATTATGAATTATAATGAATGTTTCAGTCTGTGTACACCCACAATTGTTAAGAAATTTTGATCTTTTGAGGCGAACGGCATTTTCCCACTGCAACCCAAAATTTGAAAATGTGTAAAGATTTGTAATGGGCCGATGCACACTTCCCATAAACGCGCTTATTTTAATCGTATGTTTTTGCTAAATGTTCTCTTAATTGATTGATTGATAATTAAATAATAATTGAAGGTCGAATCGCGCATCAGACCGTGTTCCGGAAAATATTTGGGTTGCCCCTATAACGTTTTTATCTCACTCTCTCTCCCTGCCTCTTTCTCCTTCTCTCATTACCTCTCTCTCTCCCTCTCATTCTCTATTTTACCATTATTCTGTATCCTTCTCTTTACCTTCTCATTTCATCTATTACACCTTCTTACTTTATATCTCTTTTACTCTCTTCATCAACTCTCACTCTTTCACAGTATATTATTCTTTAATCCTGCTCTTTCTCATTTTCCTGTCATTTCTTTCTTTTATCTACTTTCGCTATCCTTTTACTTTTCTCTCTTTCTTATCTTCTTCTGCTCCCTGTCCTCTTCCTCCTTCCATTCCAAAAAATTAATAAAGTTAAAGAGTCAAAGAACTACTAATGAAATACTAGTAATCCAATCTATAGAGTATTTTCAATCACATGACTCGGACCTAACAATGGCCTTAGCAACAGAAGGTTACAGTTTTTTGCCCTGCAGAAAGTTAACAGGTACAGAAAATGATAGGCCGAGGAATTCTTCTACTGGAGCATTTGCAATCACGTGACCCCATACCTAAAAACCGCCTTAGCAACAGATACCTCGTTACCTAGCAACCGTCGTAGCAACAGCTAAAAGCCCTACAAAATTAAATTAAAACAGTTAAAAGAAAATAGCTGGTCGTGATGTCACCTGAAAACACTCTATAAACCCTTATTCTTAAAGAAAGCCTCTGAAATAAATGGATGAAAAACTTTAAAAATAAAATTTTAAACTGAGCCACTGATTTATTCCTATATTATCTTATTTCAGGCGTTCAAATGCCGCGGGACAAGCTGTGACGCCGTCCCTCGCCACGCCCCATCTGACCCCGCCCTTCTACAAGACCCCGCCCTCCCCAAAGTGATCAACTCGGTACTGAGCGTTGGGGCGGGGCTAGAGTCCCTCCGCCGCCACCTCTGCCCGGGCATGGACCGGGGCCTGTGTCCTGCCATGGCCGAGGACCCGCGCATGCGGGACCTGGTCTTCAACCTCACCCTAGAAGCCACTTTCAATGGAGCAGACGGCAAGAGGTTCATGTTCACCAACAAGAGGTTCGCTGCTGACGTGATGGACGTGTTGAATTTTAGGCAGGTCGGAAGCAATGCCCAGGCGTTTGTAAATGTAAGTAGTTATTCTAACTTTTCCGGTCGTCGGCTTACAACGCGAAAAGCACTGAGTCACTTTTGGTGAATCTTTATTTGAAAGCGTTATAACAGCGCCAACAACTGAGCGGAGTTTTTGAGCATTCCCCAAGCAGTAAGGCGAACAATTGGCATGGCACAAAAGAAAGCGATGTGCCGCCGCCAAATTTGGCAAAACCTCGTACAGAGTGTTTGAGCCAGAAGTAACTTAGTGCTTTCTGCTGTATAATCCGACAATATTGTCAGTGCATTCAGACGTTAGTGACGACGTCTAGAGGTCAAATTACAGTTGAGAAATCCCTTAAGTTCTAAATCCATTGAGAATAGTTTTTCTGAGTCCGCCTGGAGGTATGCGCTGAAACTTTTTCCTCGTATTTGAACGATCTGAAGTCGAAGACTGCCCTCCAGTAAACATCATTGCATCAACATACTCTGGCCGTTTAGATATGCGTAAATGTGCAGAGATGCAGTATAGTACGTATATTCAAGTACAAAAATGAAAAAAGAAAGCATATTGAGAAATAAAAATTTAAATGGATATTTGTCGAGAGAAATCCAACCCAAACAACACTAACAACCTAACTAAACAACCTAAAATCTAATATATCCCAAATGGAGTTCTGATTTATTAAGAAATATTTTTAGTTTCTGTTCACATCAGAAAGTGTGATTGGGTAGAAACTACTAAAACATATTCCAAAGCAAATTAATATCCCAACAATTTTTTCCCGCATCCTTATAAAATATATCTTGAAGGAATAAAAAAGCAATATATTATTAAAGAGCACCTTTTTATGCTGTCAAAAATTTGACCGAATTGGCGTACTCTGTACCTAAAGGGTTTTGAAATTATTGTTAAAAACTTTCCTCCCCATGGACTCCCTTAAACTTCGAGCATAAATCTTTGATTAATATCTCGTAATTAAATATCATGTTTTTGACGGATGATAAGCTTGGAAGATACAGTAATTGAACATTTGTAAATATCTTTAAAATTGCTTACATCGAAAACACCCGTAAACTTCGCTAATGGGCATAAATCTTCATCAAGATTATATCGGTATAATCACTCCATATGCTAACACTTTCTGCGCAATTAATTCCGTTGGGGAAATTTATTCCACACTAACTTGTAAATTCGGAGAACATAATTCCATGTTCAAAGTTTTTGATTTTCGAATGTCGACAACAATCCCCTTAAGTTCAAAGACTAATAGGAACTTATTCAGCGGGAGGTGAATTCCATTTGAGCGCAACTGTAAGATCTCCCAGAATTAATTAAAGGAGCGATGCTACCCTAAACACATCTGCAACCTAACTAATTTGAGTTCGGAATCTAAACACACGCCAGAGAATTAATGAGGACCCCGTCTCTGGGAGAAGATTAACCGGCGGAAATTTTACTCTAAGGGTTTTGGAACGAACGGAATCTATTGGAACACATGACGTGGGTGAAAACCCTTCTGAGAACTCCATTTGGGGCTAAGAAGTTTTGATAATGGCAAGTAAATGTATTTAAGGGATTAGATGGCGGTTTAGGAATACTACTCGCATTTTAAGCTCATTAAGCTTTGGCAAATCCTTAGAAGTTAAGGATTACGTTAGTTTTCGGGAGTGATGGAGGAGATTTGGAGAACAACACTTTTAATGAACCCTTCGGAAATATTTTCTTATTTTATAAACCTCTCTTTATTGATGGATTTACTTTTTCATGGATGGAATAGAGAAGCGTATGAAATGAGAAAATCTGCTGTACCTATATTATTATGGGGGAAATATTGGTGCGCCTTTTGTTGATGCTCTTTAACAAAATCAATCGAAGGGATTTTGAAGTAATATTAAGTGAAAATTTTGCGTCAACATTTTAATAACATGGCACTGGTTTAAGATTTTTGTGATCATCAATAACTATTAATTTGAAAAGAAAAACATATCATGGTAGAAATATACAAAATTTTAATTAAGCAGTAGTAGTTCTCTAAACAAGCTGTGAATTGTTCTATATTGGTGTGTGCCTGTGTACTTCCTAGGTAATTTGTTCACCTGTAAAAGAGTTAAAAATAATTTTTATCTATAACGTGTTTTTTTAATCTCTTCAATGTTAAATTGTGATGTTATTAGTTCATCTCCATGCCAATACAATTCCGCGCGTGGAGAAAGGATAAATATTTAAGTTTCCCTCATTAAGCTCGGATAATAGATATATCCCTCTCGTGTATATCGACTTTTCTAGAAATTTTTAGTAGGCATAGACGCTTTATGTATCGTATCATAACATAGTGTCATAAAATTTTTCAATGATAGGTCGGTCGTTATTGTAGATATTCCGCCAACGATCTTCTTCAACAGATACTTTAATATTTTTTCATTTTAAAGAAAAATTTAAAGATTTACAACACGTATTTTTTTCTCTTCAGGTCGGAACATACTCGCCCGACGAAGGCATGGCTCTGAACTTCAGCAAAATCCGCACCTACAACGAAATCGGCAAGGAGATCAGCCTGTACGACATCAAGTCCACCTGCGCCTACTGCAACCGAGGCTCCATCGACAAGTTCTCGACCACCATGCAGATCGTGCCCAAGCAGGACTTCGCCATCCTGGTGGTGATGCCGGTCCACCGCAAAGGGTCCAGCTTCTTCGACTGCGGGGCCTTCAAGAGCGAGGGCATGCTGCACCACCTGTCGGGCATAGCGTACGCCGTCGACAGGATCAACCGAAACGCCACCCTCATGCCTGGGATCGAACTAGGGGCCCTCGTCTTCGACTACTGCGACAGGCCGCAGCGAGGAGAGGACCAGCTGTACAGTTTCTTCTCCAAAGAGAATGCGATCGGGGGTCGGATCAAGCCCAGGTCGATCGTCGCGGCGCTGACCTACGGCACCGAAGTGTCGAAGGAGTCGGCCCCCATCTTCGACTCGCTCGACGTTATGCAGATAGCCACGCCCATCGACAGGCTGAACTCGGAGGCCTTCAACGACATCCTGTACACGGCGCCCTCCACCATGTCGCAGATCCAGGCCCTGCTGAGCATCCTGCGCAAGTTCAACTGGATGTACGTCAACATCGTGTACAGCAACACGGACTTCGGCCGCTCCGGCTACTACGAGTTCTCCAAAGAGGCGAAAGAGGTCGGGGTCTGCCTGGCCAATGTGGTGCTGGTGGAGCCCAACAGCAAGCGAGACATGATCCTCACCAACCTCCAGAACGGCCTGAACCAGGACGCGACTGTGGTTGTATCTCTCATCGACGACGATCAGGTGGTCCAGAACATGATAGAAGCCATCAAGACCAGCCAACTCCTCACCAACTACGTCTGGGTGGGGACGGAGACGTGGGGCAACAACCCCACAGTGATGGACAGCCTCAGCGACGCCGCCTTCGACGCGGTGACTCTGAAGCTCGAGAGCCACGACATGCCGGAGTACAAGAAGTTCTACGAAGGGCTCACCCTGTGGAACCACTATCCCATTCCGGACTCCTGGTTCGAAGAGTTCTGGCAGCACAGGTTCCAGTGCCAGCTGTCCACGAGCAACGTGCAGCAGAAGCAGTACCCGAACGTGTGTTCCGGAAAGGAGAAGCTGTCTTCCGACGAGCTGTCTCAGAACGAGCACATCTACCAGGTGGTGAAGACCATTCAGTCGGTGGCTGAAGGGTTGAGCAATTATTTGGGGAAGAAATGCCCCTATGGAATGGCCGCTACGAACATTGATGACTGTGGTAGCACTTCTAGGAAGGAGTTGCAGAAGGAAATCGAGATTTTGCTCCACGGAGATTATTCCGATTGCGAAGAATGCAGCTCTTCCAGTACCATTTTCGGATATGATATTATTCAGCATTCCATGGTCAACAATCTGACCAACACACGAAATCAGGTAACTCAAAAAATAGAATATTTTTTATCTTTTAATTGATAAAGGATATTATACAATATGCAGTATAACCTCAGTGTCTCGAATTCAAAGGGATTTTTTTTTTTTTTTGAAATAATAAGGGAAAATAGAGAACACTTAATTTCAAGTGGTGAAATACTTTTTCGAGATATAAAGGTTTTCGAGATAACGAGGGTCCTACTGTAATTTTGAACGGCACTGGTTATTTACACGAAAGTAACAACTCGACTCTACTCTAATCTCGGTATTACTGAAAAATTACAAGTTAAATTAAAGCAAAATACTCAAAAGTAGCAGCCTGGAATCGAACTGGGAAGCATTAGGTTACTAGACGCACACTCTACAACTAGGCCATCGGTGCTGATGCCAGGATTGATCAATAAATTAATTTTAATGTTATAAAACACGTAATAACAAACTCACTCTACTGCGCATGCTTCAACTGTCGTGGAAATAACCACTTTGATTTTGAACAGTTAGTCTTTTTTTGAATTAAATGTTAAGAGAATTCTTTTGATACCAGTTCAACATTGATAATCACCAACTACACAATGTGATTTTTCCAACGCAGTGCACTAGACTAGCTACGTAGGCGCCGAAGTCTAAAGTTAATAATTAGCAATCAAAACTGTAAATTTCTCATCTTTTAGATTTTTAACTGCAATCTCGTTATTAAGAATTCTTAATTAAAACTTTTTTCTAAATATGTAAATCAGGGGTTTTTTTATTAAATTTAATCCCTAACTAATACTGATTCTGCATCTTAATAAAGAATTTATCTAGTAGAGAATAATGATTAAGTTGCCTTAGTTTTAATACTCTTTCTCTTCTTTTAACTTGAGAAAATAATTAGCTCATTAACGAGTTTTCGAACCCAAAACTTTTTATAACTTGTAAAAAATCACTTACTTATAAAGGTATGAACTTAGAGCCCTTAGGCACTGACTAGTATTAATAAGTAGCGACGTATCATTCTATGCAAGTAAGATAAAAACATAATTTTTTGAGTGGTTTTGGAAACTTTTCCTAATTAATATGGTAATGCTTTTTAAATATATTTGTTCTGATATTTCGCAACGAAAGTTTTTTAATTAGTAGGTTCGAAAAGTTTAGATGAAATACGTAAAAGTAAAACATTCAACTAAGAAATTAAAACACAATTGTTGATGAAAAGTCTAGACTGGAATAATTAACATGGACTTATTTTTTTAATTATTTAGAGACTTGTCTTAAAAAATGGAATACCCGTGGTATTTTTTTTTTGTGCATTTTTAATTCAATGAGAAATATTCTTTATGGCGCTTTTATTAATTTTATCTTAGCATTTCTTTTTAGAAAAATACTTAGAAAATTACATTTTTTCGATGGATAATTCGTGCAATGTTTGCACAAAATAAATCAAACCCATTGTACAGAACTCTGAAGTTAATTTACTTTTACTTAATTGAAATTCGAATAAATTTAGCTAAGTATTTAGTTCATTAGTCTTAAATAAATGTATGAGAAGCCAAGAAGTACAAACGACTTCTGATCCAAATTCAGAGCCATCAGAGTCGGTATCGACCAGCAACCAAGGAAAGAAAATTATCTTTTCGATGAATCTTTTGATTGGTGGAATCTTCCTTTGACCAAGGATTTAACACCGACGCTAATGGCTTTGATGATTATGGTTAGGACTGGGCGATGTGTCGATAAATATAGATATCTAGCCGATATCGATATATCGTGATGAGAATGGCGATTTATCGGGAAATATCGAAATATCGCGGTAAGTCGGCGATAAATCGGGAAATATCGATATTGACGATATATCGTGAAATATCGATATTTGGTTGACGATATATTCGATATCAAAATTCTATTATCGCCCAGTTCTAATAATTATGGCTGCTAGTGGTGTTATTTATTTTTTGTACCAACACCAACTGAAATCCAACATTCTCCTCACAGATCGGCAGCTGGAAAGACGGCATCCTGTTCGTGGACGACACCTTGGTGTCCTTCTCCAAGTCTTCCGTCCCTCGCAGCGAATGCAAAGAGGACTGCGGGCCCTGCTCCAGCCAACTCAGCGGCGAGGATTCCTTGGGCTTGGCGAGCGAACACCTGCCCATCTACGCCAACTTCCAGACCGTGTGGGGCATCATCGTCACGGCACTCTCGGTGCTGGGGATCCTCCTGGTCGTCATCTGCTCCCTCTACTTCCTCATGTCTTTCCCTGTAACCGTAGGAACTACGGTGAGTTAACTCTAAAAAATGGATGGGGAGATATCTACCTATTGCTTATAGACCGGGAGCCAGCAACATATTTTGTCAGTCATTTCCTCTCAAGCGATATTTGGTGGAAAATTTCAGGAAGTTATATCATAAAGCCTGGTGAGCGTCAGCTGGCTGTAGGGCGGTGGAATAGACGTCAGCTGGTCGTTTAACATTTGGAGCGTCTTTCTCAAAGATTTATTGCGGCTTCAATTGCGCGAGAGAAAAGGAACAAGAGGGAAACTCCAGGGAAACTCAGTGAAACTGTTATGTTTTTGTTTACATTTCGATTTGCTTTGTATTGAGGAGAGGTACGAAAGGGTGTGTGGCGGATATCGTCTTAAATCAAGATTTTGTAAATAATGTAAGATGTAAGGAACCAACAAACATGAACAAAAATTTATACTTTCAGTGATTTCCTTTCAACGTTTCCTGACTTCATGAGTCTCAAGTTGTCAACAAAAAACAATAGACGACATTAGTCATTACGTCACTTGCTTGTTTGGAAACGTTGATTCCATCCGTGATTGGTTCCGTACGGATCCGTACGGATTTACTTCCAATCACGGATAGAATCAACGTTTCCAAACAAGCAAGTGACGTCACACTAATGTCGTCTATTCCCTTCTAGAACATTATTAATTAAATATTGCCAACTTAAAATTATCTGAAAAACAAATAAATATCTAAAAAATTAATTAAAACAGTGTCCTTTCAAAAAGTTGGTTTGGTTTATAAAAAGAAATTAAAAGTTATCTTTAGGGAAATTGGTAAGTAATTAATTTTTAGAAGTAATAATTTATTGTTCTTTAAAGAAAGTTGGTCTATTTCCTAACAATACAAAGCAAATCGAAATGTAAACAAAAACATAACAGTTTCACTGAGTTTCCCTCTTGTTCTTTTTCTCTCGCGTAATTGAAGCCGCAAAGAATCTTTGAGAAAGACGCTCCAAATGTTAAACGACCAGCTGACGTCTATTCCACCGCCCTACAGCCAGCTGACGCTCACCAGGCTTTATGATATAACTTCCTGAAATTTTCCACCAAATATCGCTTGAGAGGAAATGACTGACAAAATATGTTGCTGGCTCCCGGTCTATTAGATACAAAATGCTTTTTAACGCTTCGAAATTGCCTAAGGAACTTTTCTTGTACATATTTGACCAGTATCCCTCTAACTTCAATCAATCTTACCAAATCCGAGTAAAAATTGAGTAACAATCTACAAATCCCTGTATACGATATCAAGTTTTACTTTAAATACTAGTTCTACTAGGTAAATGCTAGGGTATGTAGGGGGAGATATAGCTCTCTTGCTCTGGAATGACAAGCCTGAGCTCTGAGGGTAGGCGCACAAGAGCTACTTTCATCACCGTGACAATTGCCATCCTTGTAACGTCGCTGTCACCTAGAAAAAGTGAGGGCTCAAACGGGAACTTGACATTTTCCGAAATTACTGCATCATGCGCATAGCTCGACCAACAGAATTGTCATGCATGTGTCACGTCGTACCGTGTGCGGTCCCTACCTTTCACTCATAAGCCAGAACGGTAGTGACAAAACAGCCATGGTGACAAAAAAGTTCCCCGTCTACCCTTAACGACGTATCAATGATAAGTAGGAGAAAATACTCTAAGAAGAAGACGAATTCGTTTTAGGAGGTGTCTTTAGGTTTTGCAAGTCAAGAAGTTCAATTCCTGACAAACTACATCCTTCTACACTGCATCTTCATTCAGAAATATTACGTTTTCAGCTGCTGAAGTCATATAAACAGGACTATCTTCTCTCTTATCTTAAATCACGCATTCTAACTGGTCTCTTAACTATATCCCTCTCTTCCAGGTCCTGGGCTACATGATCCTGTTCGGCCTGCTCCTGCTGTACGCCGTTAACTTCGCCTTCGTGCTGTCGCCCACCGAGGGCACCTGTGGCATCCGGCGCTTCGGCCTGGGGCTGGCCTACGCAGTCATCTTCTCGGGCATGCTGGTGAAGGTGATGAACACCTGGCGCCTCATGGGCTACAACGGGAATCGAATCCTCAGCGACGGCACCCGGCTGTCCAGTCCGGCAGGGCTGTTGGTCATCGCCGTGGGATTGGTCATCATACAGGTGGGATATATCTATTTGTCTAGTGCAGTGGTTCCCAACAGGTGGTCCTTTTGAGAGTCTTGGAAATGGTCCGTGGAGGGATCCGGAAGTAAACAAAAAATTTTTTCAATAAGTAAAAGAAATTTCAATGAATGGGACAAGAAAAGATTGAATTATATACTTCCAGCTGTGTAATTTGTGGGGATAACAGTCACCACTAAATTGTCAACATTACTTTCTTGGAGTATAAATATTTAAAAGTGAAGCTAGGAGTTCTGGAAAGAAAAGTCGGTCACAATTTTGTGGGTCCCGAAGATTTACTTATACTTATCTCACAATAAAATTATACTAATTATCGTGAGATATAATTAAATTTGATCTTAAAATATAGTTATATTTCAAAGCATTACATAAATTTTCATGCTTAATTGGGGGTAATAAACTTTCAACTTGCAATTTATTGAAGATAAGGATTTTAAGCTACGAAGGGTGGTCCGTTAAGGTTCCAATTTTTGGCTTAGTGGTCCGCGGACGTCTCCGAGTTCGGAACCACTGGTCTAGTCTAGTGGAAGGTAGTACTAATGTTGAAAGGTAAAGGGACAGCTAAGATCATAGTGTTTCATCATTTCTACTGTTCTTTCCTATCATGAGCCGCGTTCACAAGAGCCATTCTACCGGAATAAAGGCAGAGAAAACCGGTTCTTCCACCGCTCTCCCTACGCTAGGGTAGGGTGTTTCAAAAAAATTTTTTTTTGAATTTCCCAGATGCCCCCCCCCCTCAAGTTGTTACAAATACAAAAACATTATTACCTGCAAATTTTCAGGTCTCTAGGACGATTTTTGACCCCCGCGCCCTTCAAAAGTAGGTTTCCCATGTTAAAGTATAGGGAAAATATTGAAAATATCGTCATTTTTGGTTCTTTTCAATTTTACGAGCCTGAACGCAGTCAATATCGAATTAAAACCTATACATCATCTTTGGGACATCATTGCCTCAAGATCCTATCGGAAAAACATTCCATGGCACCTACTGGGGGGTAGTTACACGGGGGTGAAAAGCGAGCTTTCACCGAAAAACGAGGATGCTTGCCGGCGCTTGCGGCGGGAGCTGGATGAAGGCCTCTCATGGGGGGTCCAGACACAACTCCCGCCAGATGGTTTCCAAATGACCAGGTACCTTAGGAAAAAGGTTCAATAAACACTTTAAATATGCTTTTATCCAGGTCCCTCCGCAAACGCCGGCGAGCATAACCAGCACCCGCGGCAAGCATCCTCGTTTTTCGGTGAAAGCTCGCTTTTCACCCCCGTGTAACTACCCCCCAATAGGTGCCATGGAATATTTTTCCGATAGGATCTTGAGGCAATGATGTCCCAAAGATGATGTATAGGTTTTAATTCGATATTGACTGCGTTCAGGCTCGTAAAATTGAAAAGAACCAAAAATGACGATATTTTCAATATTTTCCCTATACTTTAACATGGGAAACCTACTTTTGAAGGGCGCGGGGGTCAAAAATCGTCCTAGAGACCTGAAAATTTGCAGGTAATAATGTTTTAGTATTTGTAACAACTTGAGGGGGGGGGGGGCATCTGGGAAATTCGAAAAAAAAAATTACCATAACTTTCGAAACACCCTAACGCTAGGGAAAATGTCACCTGACTATCGGTTTGAAATTCTCCCCTGGGTCATAGCAGGAGGAAATGTTTTAATTGGATCTACCTCCTGTAGACGGCGCTCTCGCTCGCTTCCCGTAATGCATTTCTACGAGCTCGCTAGCTTGACATGTGATTCTTTGTACTGGTAGGACGAGTGCTCTTGTGAACGGTCTATTCAATTTCCTCACGGCTAGTTTTCGGAGATCCCTTTTCCCCTACTTCTTTAGCTCTTTCTCCGATTGAACAGGTTGGCTGTTGTGAACGCGGCTATGGTATAGGAATTAAAGCTTCTTTTCAAACTTAAAAAAGTTATTGAATGATATTTAAGACTCTGAGTGATAGTTAGTTTCTATTGAGAGTTTATGCTGTTAGACCAACCTTGCAATATTAAATGTTGTGTAATTTATAGTTTGCTAACGTCAAATTTCCCAATCCAGTCTTACTGCAACATTAAAACTCGAAATATCCTCACAGAGCTAGATAAGCTATTCACCTCTACAGCCCAAACCAACCACCCTCATAACCCCTCTCTCCTCCATTCCAGATCGTGCTCTCTTCCGCCTGGCTCATCCTGATGCCCCCAAAAACGGGCACCTACGAGTCCCTCTTCCGCTGCGCCCCGCCCAGCACCTCCGAAGAACACCTGATCGTCTCTCTCATCTACGTCATGCTTCTCCTGGCCATCACCACGCTCTTCTCCCTGCTCACCTGGCAATGCCAGGACAACAACCGGGAGTCCAGATGGATCCTCTGCTGCTCCCTGCTATCGGCTGCGGTGCTTCTGGCAGGGGCGCTGCTCTGCACGCAGCTCCCTCCTGAGCGCAGGGACGCAGCTGTGGCTGCGGCGAACCTGCTCAACGCCTCTCTCATCATGGCGTTTCTGTACCTGAGGAAGGTGTACCTGTACAGCAAGCTGAGCAGGCAGGCCAGAGACAGGGATCTGAAGGCTCACCTGCAGCCGACGACCTACACCCACTCCATCTACGGGTCCTCGCAGAAGACCTTCTCCACTCTGGCTCCCGTGCTCTATGGTGAGTGATGGTGAAGCGCAGGGCCGTGTGGTAGATTTACCCAGTATGAGGCAAGTCCTAGAAATGCCGCCCCTTATGTATTTTTCCTTTAAATAATTGATACTTCAAATTAATTAAGATTAATTAATGTAAATATTTAATTAAAATTAATCATAAATAACTTATTGATTGGTAATTAATGATATATATTTAATTAGTAATT
Source organism: Tetragnatha montana (assembly GCA_963680715.1). Lineage (NCBI taxonomy): Eukaryota > Metazoa > Arthropoda > Arachnida > Araneae > Tetragnathidae > Tetragnatha > Tetragnatha montana. The sequence continues at coordinate 37,877,478 of OY796685.1, forward strand.
AATGATACATAATTAAGTCCCCCAATAATTCTCTAATTATGGGGGAATTGCGTTGTAGCTTGTAGAAAACTAACCAATTTCTAGTAATATAATTAAATTACCATTAATTAGTTTCAAAAAGGGCAATTATATTTTACATGATTCAAAACACTTTTTTTTTTCAGCAATAAAAGCAACATTTTGTGATTTTCATATACACTGCATCCTTGATAATTCAGAACTAACGAGAGAATTTCTAACCTAAACCATCATTCTAAGAATTGAGAAATAATGTTCAAAAGTGCCCCATTTGAGAAGTAGATTTAAACATGCATTTCATTTGAACACTTGAGTAAATTATTCAAAATTCATTTTTAGAAGCTACACATTTATCAAACAATAATTGAGGTTTTTGAGCTTTCAAAGTTAGCATACCCGCTTTGGGGTACTCTCCCCTATGGATTTAAATTCCTAAAGACACGACCAACAATCCCAAAATTGAATAAATAAATAATATAGTATTTTTTCAGGTCATTAGTATATTTAGTCATAGTATAATCTTCCCGGGAAATCCCCGGAATTTCAGTCATTCCCGGGAATGGATTAATTTTTGAAACTACTTCATAGAAATTATATTTAAACTTCAAAATAAAAGTCCAGGAGTTTAAATATATAAATTACAACACAATTTATTTTACTACTATAAAAATGAATATTTAAGTTTTAACTGTTTTTTTTTATTATTATGGAAGGATTTTATTTTAATTACCAAAATACAATCAATATGAAAAAAGTTAAAGGATGGTAATATTTTTTCGGGGGGGGGCTTAGTTTTTCTTCATAAATACAGTTTTGGAGGTTCCTTAAAACTGTTTGCTTTCATGAAATTAAACTTATGGAATGAAAAAATAAAATACCCTTAGATTTGTATATAGTGTAATTCGGAATTTTTGTTTTATTTAGTTAATTTTTTTTAATCAGAGTATCTTGTTAAAAAACTCTATACAAAAGGTTATACGAAAATTACGGTTAGTAAAAACTAAATTATTACATGGGTAAAGCTATATAATTTTTTTTTGATTCTTCACTGGAATTAACTGAACGGTTTTTATTTTACATTGACCGGAATTTTCGCACTTATGAAACGTCCACTAAAAAAAGTTACGTTTTATAAAAGGCCTTTTGAGCAAAAACTGGAGAATTTTCAAGTCCCATGTCATATACAAATATCAAAAAATAAAATCAATTGTAATTATCTAGATAAAAATATAAAGAAAACATAAATCCTTAATCCCTTCACTCTACTTTAAAAAAAATATAAACACAACCTAGCTCTTTTTGGGACATTATACTTCTAAGCAGTTGGTCTTCTTAAATAAATATACTTCTTCTATCCAGGAGGCAGGAAACTTGCAGCTTTTCGAGAGCACAAACAAAAAGGGACTGAAGGAGGCTCTGGTAAAATTTGATTGCCTTTGCCCTTGAATATGTGCCCTCCCTCCCTTTGGTTCGTGGAAGGTGGGGTGGGAAAACAAGAAACTACGAACAATTAGTGGCCATAAAAGTATAAAACGGTGCCATATCGGCTATTCCATCTCCTGCGCTGCAATTCGACCTGCAAGGCGGCCGGCCACCCAGAGAACACACAAGCGCCCGCTCCTCGTCAACACAGGGGGGCTATAAATTGTCGGGGGAGGAGTGTCAGCGCTGTCGCCCGTGTGTCCGGTCGGGCAGTCGGCCACTGCCGAGAACGCTTTTTCCCCTCAGGCTATGCGGAAGCAGGAAGAAGTGTTTTGTTCCCCTCTCCAATGTTGGATTCCGTTTTTTAAATTCTGGGTTTAGAAAGTAACTAAAGTACAGCATAGGTATTTAAGTAACAAAGAGTTAGTTACTTTAAAATTTTTGTAGTTAAATACCAGTTCGATACTGAAAAAGTAACTAATGTAACTAAATACTTTTAAAGTATTTAAAAAGTATTTCCGTTACTAAGTATTTAAATACTTAACAACCTTGGTCAGAGTCAAGCTGAATCTGGGCTGAAACTGAAAAACTATCAATCACTGGACCCCGACACACTAACATCGCGTAAACAAGACGCTCTCGACCCCCTCTCTTTGCATTGCGAAGGCTGCGAGGGGTCGCGTGCCGGGCACCTGTTTTGGATCGAGTTTCAAGCTGACAGATTTTTCAGCTTGACTATAAAAATACTATTTCTGTTTTCCTACCACAAAAACGTGTAAACAAATTGCAGAGAAAGCTCCTTTAGAGTAAAAAAATAAAAATTCCAGGGGAATTTTGCCGCCCTCAGAAAAATGCCGCCTGAGGCAGCTGCCTCTTTGCCTCATACCACCACACGGCCCTGGTGAAGCGTGTTTTGCTTATATGCTACTCGGTAAGGTTCTAGAGGACCTATCACAGAGTGGGTGGCAATCCCGTGTGAGGAAAGACAAACCAATCGGAGCCCTCAAAGACGTCTAATCGAGTAGGATTTGTAAATACTACCTGAGAGTGAGGGCAGGTTGATTTTTTTAGATAGAGAGAAAAGAAACGAGTGTTTCTTTTTTTTGGATTGGATTTTTCCGATATCCAACTCGTTAAAAATCATCAATAAAACGCCAAAGATTAGAAAAAAATATTGCAAATGTAAATAAATAGGTGTGTAAACGGGCCTCTGTGGTATTATTTTTCTTTTCTACTTCAAAGTACACTCTCCACAGACTTTGTCCATCTCTTAATATTTTCTTAAACAATAAAATAAAGGCCAGTTCCCAAGTTGCATGAAATTTTCCCCAAAAAATTAAACGTTATTCTTAATATAAAACAAATTTCTTAACAACAAAGAAACAAGAATTAAACTACGTATTTCTTAATTTAAATAAAATTTCTTTAACATGAAAGAAACAAATAAATCAAAGGTGCCTGTTCACTGATAGCTTAGTTGGTAAAGTGGCGCATAGTGACAGAGCTTGTAATGGACATCACAATAGTCCTAGGTTCTATTCCACCTAAATCCACTTTTGCTAAAATGTTAATATGAAATATAATATTCCGTAATCATTAGTAAACAAATAAATCAAGTGCATCTGTATCTTGGTAGCTCAGTTGGTAGAGTGGCACATAGTGGCTGAGCTTATATTGGACATCACAATAGTCCTAGGTTCTGTTCCACCTGAATCCACTTTTGCTAAAATATTAATATGAAATAAAATATTCCGTAATCATTAGTAAACAAATAAATCAAGTGTGTCTATATCCTGGTAGCTCAGTTGTTAGAGTGGCATAAATAGTGACAGAGCTTGTATTGGACATCACAATAGTCCTAGGTTCTATTACACCTGTATCCAATTTTGCTAAAATATTAATATGAAATAAAGTATTCCGTAATCATTAGTAAACAAATAAATCAAGTACGTCTGTATCCTGGTAGCTCAGTTGGTAGAGTACCAGACAGAGTACCTGGTAATCATGTTAGCAGTCAAAGGTTCTATTCCCGTGGTTCTAGATCTAGGCTAATCCACTTTTTCTTAAATTTTAAAATAATTCTAAATAAAATAAATAATCTATAACCAAGAATTAACAAAAAAATGTCGTGGGTCCGTACCCTGATGGCTCAGTTGGTAGAGTCGTGGCATGTGTGCTGAAGGTACTCAGTTCGAACCCCACTAACCTAACAACCTCTCTTAACATTACTACTCTATAATAATAATATGTAATATTAGTTGTATTATTATTAAATTATTATAATATTACTTTAACTGCACTTTAATTTATATTTCTCCTGAGTATCTGATGTGCACTGCCTAGGGGTCGGAAAACTCCGGTGACCAGTCGGGGTCGCCTCGACGGACCTTATCTGCTCCCCCTGGACGAATTGGTGGCCTTGGGGGTTTGGGATGGACGCCCCCAAGTCGCCAAGGGCTCCGGGGGCATAGCAGAGAAGGGTTCGTCGGGGATCCGGTTTTGCTATTTTGAAATTATGTAACTGTAACCGTAACTGTCATTTTATCAGGTTGCATTTTTCTGCTAAGCCTAACCCTTTTTAAACCACTCAAAAATGGTGGTTTTTCATCAAAAATTGAAGCAAAATATTTAACTGCAACCGTAACTATATTTTCTTAACTGTAACCGTCACTATATTTTCTTAACTGTAACCGTAACTGTTTAGTAAATACAATATAAAATTCAGAGTATTTAATTCCCACACTTAGGATCGAACATACGACCACAGCGTGCAAGCCACACACACATCCACTGAGCCATTGCATCACATACCAATAAGAGCAAATAATGAATGCCCGTTTTAATTCCTTAATATTTAAATTCTAAAAGTAAGGCGACACGCTGGATTTGAACTAGGGACCTCGGCAAGCCAGTCACATACTCATCCACTAGGCCACTGCCTTACAACAGAATGCGGACTAATAACAATCCTGTATTTTACTTTTTCAAATTTAAAAACAATATTTAATATTCTGGATTTGAACTGGGGACCTCGGCATGCCAGTCACATTCTAATCCATTGAGCCACTGTCTTACAACAGAATGCGGGCTAATAATAATCCTGTATTTTAATTTTTTAAATTTAAAAAGAATATTTAATGTTCTGGATTCGAACCGGGGACCTCGGCAGGCCAGTCACATTCTCATCCATTGAGCCACTGTCTTACAACAGAATGCGGCTAATAATAATCTTGTATTTTAATTTTTCAAATTTAAAAAGAAAATTTAATGTTCTGGATTCGAACCGGGGACCTCGGTATGCCAGTCACATTCTCATCCATTGAGCCACTGTCTTACAACAGAATGCGGGCTAGTAATAATCCTGTATTTTAATTTTTGAAATTTAAAAATAATATTTAATGTTCTGGATTCGAACCGGGAACCTCGGCATGCCAGTCATACTCATCCACTAGGCCACTGTCTTACAACAGCAAGCAGGCTAATAATTATCCTGTATTTTAATTTTTCAAATCTAAAAACAAGATTTAATATTCTGGATTTGAACTGGAGACCTCGGCATGCCAGTCACATTCTAATCCATTGAACCACTGTCTTACAACAGAATGCGGGCTAATAATAATCCTGTATTTTAATTTTTCAAATTTAAAAACAATATTTAATGTTCTGGATTTGAACTGGGGACCTCGGCGTACCAATCACATTCTCATCCTTTGAGCCATTGTTTCACATGTTCAGATTCTGGATTTGAACTAGTGACCAAGAGATGCCAGTCACCTTCACTACCACTGAGCCAGTGATTCCTGCAACAATAGATCTAATAATAGCTATGTATATTTTATTTTTTCAGAACTTAAATCTTTAAATTTAATCTTCAAGGTTCTGGATTTGAACTGGGGATCTCTGTATGATAGTCGCTTTCACTTCCACTGAGGCCTGAGCCATTGTCTCACATCAACCATCAACAAATTATAGCTGGTTGGATTTCAATTTTTTTTTTAAATTCAAAACAAGGCTCAAAAATGTGGAATTGAACTGGAGAACTCAACATGGGGGGCAGAGAGTTTCACATTTAAGCCGACCCACATGCGCAGGAAATCATATAATAAAAATTTAGGTTTTTAATTTTAAGTTACTGCATATAGAAAAATATCTTTTGAAGAAAAAGAGCAACAGTTGGAGTCGAACCAGGGTCTTGAGCATGTAATTCACAAACGTATCTACTGAGCCACCGAATTCCAATACCTCCACACCAAGTAATAAAATTGTACCTATTTAAATTTGAATAGAAAAATGTGAAAATTCTGGACTTCATTGAGGAGCCTAGAAGCTAACTAAGAAGGGTACAAGTGCAGTTTTTTTAGTATTGAAATTAAGTGCACTAAGTAGTTGCTTGCTGTTGACTCCACAGCAACTACTTAGTGCACTAAGTAGCATAACAACTACTTAGTGCCACTTAACTCCAAAACTAAAAAACTGCACTTGTACCCCTTGGCTTCAAGACTCCTCATATTGAATAAGAATATCCAACGAAGGAATGCTCGGAGTCATATTAAATAGGAAGTTTAAGGAATGCTCACAACACTTCTATTTTTCCTCTATATACATAACCTAATCTAACTCATGCCCTCGTAGTTTTTTTTTTAAATATGAAAAAAGTAAAGTAAACTTATTATACTTAGTTCATAACACTCCTTGGCTTCCAACCCACTCATACTATGCACTTGCTCCTATAGGCTCTCAAGCGTCTCTGACCACCAAGAAGCTGTACCCGTCGTCCCGCGTGGAGCTCATCAACTGCCCCGAGGACAACAAGAGCGACAGTTCGGGCTCGGTGCAAGTGCAGGCCACGGACCTCTACCCCTTGGACATGTACGACGGAGGAAGCCAGTTCCAGCCGGTCACCTCGCTCTACGGCAGCAACCACACCCTCGTGCTGGACGACACCATCACTTTTGGAAGGTAACTAACCAACCAACCAAACATCAGATAAGAATTAACGGTACTTACTTACCAATGGCATGACACTTTGATCGAAGGTTCATTGAACCAGACCTCGACTTAACAGTCCTTGCCCTTGAAAATTCCCTCCAAAAGGAATTTTATCACCATCGTAGGCAAAATGTACGCAAAAATGGTTAGGTTTGAGAAAATTAGAAGATCCTTGGAAGTTTCTACATTTGAGGAGCCTAGATGCCAAGGGGTATAAGTGCAGTTTTTTTACTGTTGGAGTTAAGTGTACTAAGTAGTTGCTGTGGAGTCAAATATTGTGAATACAAGTGAATCACTGTATTGCATGGCAGAGAGTGATTCCAGTGTATTCAGTGATTCACTTGTATATTTTGTGATTCACTTTACCACAACAATATTTGACTCCACACAACTACTTAGTGCACTTAACTCCAATACTAAAAGAACACCCCTTGGCTTCTAGGTTTCATCTACATAAAAAGCTAGTTTTCATTTCTTCAAAATTTACTCTTTTTTTATAAGAGAGTCGCCTTGGAAGAAGTCTTATCATGGAGTTGGAAGGAACAAAACCGAGCCTACGATCCGCTATTCCGAAGAAAACGAATTCGGTGATAAAGTCTGTCTTTCTTTGCTAGCTCTACTTAAGCATCATCTCCTTCGAAAAGGAGGGAAGGGAGGTGGAGTAGTTATTGGCGAGAAGTGACCAGTTTGGCTCTCTCTCTCCTCAATACCTCCCAAACCCTAAGGAAGGGGTGAATGCCCTGGCTCGTTTTGGGGTTATATTAACTGCCTTGCGAGAAGACAAACTATAGTAGCAATGTCTTATATTCAAGTCACGATATCAGAAGGAAAAATTAAGGAAGTAGAAAATTCAATTGACCCTGCTCATGGGTGAAAGTTAGAAAATTTTCCAGGACAAATTTAATTAAAATTTTTCCTCTTCATTGAAAACTTATTTTTTAACTAGTAGAGGAGATTTAGGGTTTCCATTACCTTCCCCATGGTCACTATGCAACCCCTTAAGTAAGTTAGAGAGAGTTTAACAGAAACAGAAAGTTAGAGAAAATTTCAAGTAAATTTTTCAAGAAAATCTTAAGGGTTTTTTTCTTTTCAGGTAACAATCTGGGAATGAGAAGATAAAAGAAAACATCCTGCTACTGATCTTGTAGCTAGGACTCTTTATTTCTGTCCACAGATTGAGTGAAATTATTTGATTTACCAAATTACTAAGTATGAGTAATTTAATGGGGATGTGTGCAAAAAACATACAAGAGCCAAATATTCGATGGCATGTGTTTGAGAGGTATACTTTATGCATTCGGATATTTTCTCACAACTCTCCTAAATGACAAAATGCAAAACAGTATCAAATATACAATCAAAGTACGTAGAAAAGGTGTGTAAATAATACAGTGAGGGAATTCAAATAGAATATTTTGTCATTTTGTATGTTTATGAGAGTTGTGAAGTTATTTATGAAAAGGTGAATTGGAGAAAAGCTTAAAAAAGCTTTGTATACGTAACTATGAACAAATTTCTTTTGATTTAACATACTAAAAATAATCTTAGCATGTAAGAATTTACTTAATGTAACTGATCTGGAAAAGAATTTTATCATTTACTTAGATGTGGCAATCTGGTATTAACAGATCTGTTTTGGTGTTGAATCATCTGGAGTTGAATTCAACTCTTTTCACTTTAAGCTCATTTTCAGTATTACTTTTTAAAACTTACTTTGAGCTCAGGCTTTAGGTTTATCATTGTTGATTTCACAGACATTGTATCATCCATTGATATTACAACACTATTGCATCATAGGAATTTTATGAAGTTTTGTTGCATTCAAATTTCATCATGCAGTTAGTAAAAAATCATATATTTTATCTAAGAGTTGTTCTAAAAAAGGCATTATCACAAATTCTTATCTAAAAAAAAGTGTAGCTTAAAGAATAAAATTGTGTGAGGGTAAAAACATAAGAGTTTTTTGGACTGTCCATTACTAAGAATTATAAAAACTAATGTCTTTTTCTTCACTCTTTAGTTACAAATAAATGAAAAGTTTATTTTGGACATTTTTTTTTTCAAATTTAAAATCACAGTTCTTTAGGCACAAGATCAGTTTATCTTGTCCTCTGTTACAGAATATACACTTTTAAAACTGTGGCATCTAGATTATCTACATTGAAACCATCCAGTAATGATTTCATTTAGGAATGAAATCATCTCTTTTCAAATAAGCAGTTGAAGTAAAACCATCATCGGTAGTATAACACTAGGCTGACAAGCTGTAATAAACTATATGAACCCTCCATGGTATAGGTAGCTATTGTTTGTGATTGATTAATAAGATAAAGCACATCCAAAGCTGATAGCTGAGAATAGTAAAAATAATCATATTTTAACACTTGCCAAGTACTTTGAAACAATCCCAAGCTGATATAGCAACTCAACAACTGCTGCATAGTTACTTTAGATATAATTGTGCTTACAAGATATAATGAGTGCATCTTTGTGTAGTGGGTAACTACTTTGTTAATACTGGAATCAAAACCTAGACATTCCATGATTATGTGCAGTATTTACATAATGTATACACTTGTTAATCTTTTTATTTTGGTTGACATTTTTGAATATGAAAATGTAAATGGACTTAAATATTTTTCAGTTTTGTGCAGTAAGCAGAGTTTTAACTCCCATATTGTAAGCATTTAAATAATTCAAAGGCTGAATTTTGTTTAAAACAATATTTTATCATTCATCTGTAAATAAACACTAAATGATAATGGTTATATCTTAAAAAAGATGTCAGGTTTGATAACACGCAAGTGTTTTCAATGGATATTAAAGTTCTTGCTCTGTATAAAACCTTAAAATAGAATACAAGACCAGTATGGTTTTATTTCATTGAAATGTCATACTTAAACTTCTTATTTCAAGCATTATTTTTCTAATAATTATTTTGTAAGGTATATCATCAGAATTTTTGTTTTTTGATAATAATCTTGTCTATCCAAGCTAGACTTCCAAAACTTGAAATTAATTGGGACGGTAATATTTTTTTGCCATCTAATTAAGATTTCATCATGACACAACACTATATTACAGAAATATGTAAGTAATTTAGGGAGAAAAAGTGTTCCTATTTAGGTATAACAAAGCAAGAACTACAAAAACATACTTTTGGTAACTTGAGGCATCTCTTAAAATGGTGGTACATAATGACATATCATTTTATCTATCTAAATCTGTACTGATCATTCATACTCCACAAATAAACTTAAATAATTTTAAAAAATGATTTTAGTCCCAATCCTCATTCTTCCTCAGTGTCAATAGTAGGATAGATTTTATACTTTATTCGTTGTAACGTTCTTTTTTTGTAAAGTGTTGCGCATTGAACGTCCTGGTGAAAGTATTATTGTTAGACATTTTTAAACTTATTATATTCACTACTGTTAGCCAACTTTCCAGTGAGAAATGATTTGCCAAACTGTAGACTTTAGAATTCTTGTGAAAAAATTTTCAATAGGCAATGTAACAATCCCTACCTGGTTATTGTTAAATTATATTTACCTGTTGTGACACAAAATGGATTAATGAATTGCACAAATTTTACCTGTTAACCTTAAAAAAAAGAAATTGTAAAAATGTGTGTATATAGTGATATTCATGAATAAATTTCTTTGTTTTTGACAGAGTATTATTTACTTAGTAAATGACATAAATAATGTTTTAACAGTACTTTGGTAAAATAAACTTAAGTTTAAACAAATTCTTTTATTTACAAAACTTTTTAAACAATGATACAAAACAAATGAGTTTTTGAAAAGATTATTAAATAAATTTCAAAACTCAAAAACATTGATGCAATTACAGGAATATTTTGTATACAACGTTGAAAATATGATTAGAAAGGACTGACAGAATAGTTTTTGACATCTTTGGGATTTAATTAATCACTGTGAACGAACACAACAGTAGTAAAAGCATGATTCTTGGTACTAGGTATATTACATTTAACAGCAAATTACCTTGCTAGTAAATCTAAAAAACTAACTTGTGTTGTTCTGGAAATTTACACTGTAGCCTCCACTGTTAGGATCTTGCACAACTTTGAAGTTCTCAGTAGATAGCCCAAAAGGTCTCAGACACAGATTTCCAAGTTCTTTCAGTTTTCCTAAAACAAAAAAAGATGTCATTCAACATACATTTTCATCCCAATATCACCTTTTGTAAATAATTTGAAAAAATAGTTGAGATAAGATTATTTGAACAGCAATTCAACTTCTACTAGCTGAAGGGCAGTTATAAGAATTTTAACTAATTTTAATAAAAGATTAAAACAGCTTCATAAAGATCTTACAATGGGCAATACCACTATTTTTTTATTTGGTTCAGATTGCATAGACATAAATATACCTTCAAAAATTTTTGCTCTACGATTCAAACTTTTTTATAAAATCAAATTCAAAGTTTGCGTTTTTTTTTTTTTGTGCGCGAAATCAAATTTTTCGCGGGGAAAAGTTGTGACGTACTTCCATCCTATACAAACCAGTCGCGTATTGCCACCGACTGGCGAAACTAAGAAATCATTTTTATGCAGATTTTGCCTCTTGTTAATTAGGATGGCTTCGGAAATATTTTAAAACACTAGTAGAAATAAAAATATAACAATATTTTAAGAATAAGAATTTTAGAATATTTTACAGACCAACTTAACATTTAATTAAATTAAATTCCTTAGATGTATAAAAAGAGACGAAACTTACATAAAGTGTTACTTTTATTCTTATTTATTTTCGTTTTACTAGTGTTTTAAAAAACACTTTTGGAGCCATTCTAACTAACAAGAGGCAAAATCTGCATAACAATGTATTCTTACAAAAACACAAATCGGGATGAAAAAACAAGAAAACTGCACGAAAGGTATGTTAATTTTGGTGTTATAAGTTGTATTTTTTGGTCCTTTTTTTGCATTTCCGTCGGTCTTTAAGGGATATTTCAGCTGGGAAACTTTTTAAATGCATTTTTGATAGAAACAAAGAATATCAACAACCCAACAGTAAACAAAGACAAGCCCACAGCCAAAATGAGGTTGTTTGTATCAGATGGAAGTACATCACAATCGCATCAGCCAATGGGAGAACGATTTGAGTACGGCTCAAATTCCGCGCTTTTAAATCTTAAATAATTAAGAAAATAAATTTTTTTGGTTGTTTTCATGCAGAAAATCGAATTCAGAACAGTTTTCTTCATAGGGTAACAATATTATTTTTCATATTTTAAAAAATAGTGGTATTGCCCATTTAACAGCTTCAACAAAATTTTTAAAAAATTAACAAAATTATGCTTCACTCACCAAACATTTCATTCTTTAACCTTTCATTTCTTTCAGCTATTTCTGGCGGCAAAGTCTGTAAGTAATTGAAATTTCAGAATGAAAATGATAAAATCAAACATGAAAAATATTTCATAATTAATCATATAAATAATATTTAATATAATATATATTAATATAAATACTATTTATATAACTTAATATTTAAGGTTTCATTTTAGTAATTGTAGGGTTAAGAAAGTATTTTTCGAAATGCATTCTTATAAGAGTTCCTCTTGACAGGAATTTTTTTTATCATATCAGTCTCCATCTTGTGTCAGGGAATGTTCTTTTTTTAATAGGGGCAACATGTTAAAACAATCTGTTCATTTAGATAACTTTTTCATTTTAATTTCTTCAGTACAAAAATTGGTTCAATTCCGTTAGAGTCCCCGCTAAATATTGCCCGGTTCTTTTAAACAAAAAGTAGAAATATTCATAAATAATTTCAAACTTCTGAATTAAAATGTTTAATTATATCAATAACTATTCAGTTTATTAATAAAAGTTAGAAAAATTTGTTGATATTTGGATATATTTATACGATTTGGATATTGGCAATTTTAGCGGGGACTCTAACGGAATTGTACCCAAAAATTAAATACTTGACACTAAAAGTATCAAATTATATAAAACTATTACAAGAAATGGAACAGCATAATTATTTGGGGATATTTTTCAAATACAATGGGTCTTTTTAAGATGCTTCAGCTTGTCATAAAATGGTGTCTAGGTTTAGAAAAGTAAAGTGGGTTAACTTTGGTCCAGTTTTTGAGGTAAGAGTAAATCAGAATGTTTAAACTAAGCTAATATTCGCCCCCTTTTAACCTAGTCAAACACCATTTCAATGCATCTATCTTCCATTTTGGTTGTGATGTTTCCATTCAATATTTAAACACTTAAGTTCATTACTGTTAACAACAAAACTTGCCACAATGATAAAAAAAAGGGGATTTGAACCCTTTGGGTTTTTTTAGGCTAAATTACTTTACTTTAGATTACCTAGATTATGCTTTTTATTCTAAGTATTAGTTTATAATCTTAAAAATTTGAAAAATAAAAAAAAATCCTGTTTTGTATTTAACATTCTGTGGCGTACCAAAAGCGGTTTTCTTTGGATGTCACCCAAAAGGTCTAAAAATGAGCTAATACACTACTTTTAATGGTCAAATTTCAAAAAATTTTGTACAGAAGGACCCCCAACCCTCGCTATTTTTGCTTCACATTTGCTATTGTGCATTTTTATTGTAGTACTGAGATTCAAAATCTACCAGTAAGTGTTAGAAAACACTTGATTTACGTTAACGTTACAGTCGTTAAGAAGGTACCTTAGAAATAATGTTGAACCACCACCCTCCCAAAAAAAAAACTTTAGCTATGGCATTGGTTTAATACAGTATAAATAGCATCTAAAAGCTTCTCCCTCCTAAAAAGATGCACTATTCTGTTCCTGGAATAAACAAACAACTTTAACACAATAGTGAGGTGTAATACAAAAGCAAACTTACAACACATGCTTGCCTAGCTTCTGAGTTGTTGGGGTCCAATTCCAAGACTCGTTTGTAATCTTCCAGGGCCTTTTCAGGGCTATCCATTTTTCTGTGAAGTTGGGCCCGTCTCAATATGGCTTTGAGATAATCAGGATTCAATTCAATTGCTGAAAAAAAGTAAGTTAATATAAAAATCAACATGAAAAATAACATGGGTATATATAAAATAAATCCCCATTTCAAAGATATCTAATATTTAGAAGTTATAGAGATTACTCTTATAATATGAGTGAAAAATTAATGTTTTCACATGGATTTACAAGCATGGCTGACAAAGCTGGTCCCCAATTCACCAGATTCTTTTAAATGCTAAAATCCATAGTTAATATGGATTTATTCTAGGCTTTTTGTACCACCATAGTTTCAGTAAAAGTTACCAAACCTCTCTTAATTTTTTTCATAAATAATATGAAGAAAATATCAGTTATAATTCATTAGATTCTTTACTTTTTTAGAGAAGTGTGAGGTTCAAAAGGTTCATTTGACTGTGTCCCTTTTCCCCCAAGGTGAAAACTCACCCAAACTGGACAAGGACAAGTTGATTTTGGAAAATTACAGTGGATTTTACCTCAGGACTAAAGGACAACTAAAGGCTTATAGAACTGAGAGGGTTCATTAATTACAAAGAATTTTGTACACAGCTAATCAAGAATTTTAAGTGTGTACTTTGATACATTTAAATGGAAGGGCTACTTTGATATAACTTAAAACTGGGTGTTTTTTATTAAATATCCCATTAGCTTTTGTATTTTATTTATATAAATCTCTTAAAATTCCTTCTAAACTTCTGAAGCCTTCTTTTGAGAAGACTACTATTTCTCCAAAGAAATTTGGAATTTACCAAAACTTAAGAAGAAAAAGTTAAAGAATCTACATGTTTCTTATTTTGCTGTTAAATTTCAACAAGTTCTAAGACTACAGCAATTTACTCTTAATTTTAGTTTTCAAGTCACTGAAGTGGAAATAAAATAAAGGGGATGAATTCTCCATTTTGATTTCAACTTTTAGCCTCAGAATATAGTTTTTAAGTGAAAACCCTGGTTATGAAAGCAGTAATCTATGTTAAGCAGTAATCTACAATACGAAATAAAAAAAAAAAAATGTTTATCACAACTGCACTCTATTTCAATTAAAGCTTTTACCTTTATTACAGTCTAACACAGCCTCTTCATTAAGTTCCTGAAAGATAAATATAGCTATCAAAATATTAGCAAAGAACTAAGTTAAAAAGAAAAAGGACTAAAACTGAAAGCTAATTTTTAATATATAAATTACTCAAAGCTAATTTTGAATATATAAGTTACTCATAGGAGATATATTCTATTTCATAATGAATGGGGTCCTAATTCTTTATTTTTCAATAAATTATGGTTAATCTTTTCCATAAAAGTAAAATTACATTAAAATCATTAGAAACACTAGACAAATTTAAGCTATGATAAAAAAAAAATTAATAAACTCATTAACATTTTCTGATTTTTAGTTTCAATGAAATAATCAAATTTTAATGAAACTGACAGATTTAAAAAATATAATTAACCTGAAACTACACAAGAGTGAAGTGGGTGTAAGTGCAACTTTGACCTTAAGATGCCAACTAATCAAAATGAAAAATCTGGAGACAATTTAATTTAAAATAAACACTGTTGAAAAATCTTTATAAAAGTTAATAACATTTTTGTATAAAAAACAAAACAGAATTTTTGAAGATATTGCAATAGTTAATTTTTATACCAGTTACTTTTTTGCACAACCTCTGAACTGAATGCAATCTATGAATAAATACAGTCGACTCCGCTTAATGTTATCACCTTTGTCCAAGAGTAGAATGATAACAATAAGCGATTTGATACTAAAAAGTTTCAAAAAGCAAAACTTTAGTTTTGCATTACAATCACAACTGTGCATAGTCCTAATTGAAGTATTAAAACAACTCTCTAGTTTCATATTTTACAAAATATATGTTCTTAAAAAATATGAGAGTGGAACTTATATTACTATTAAATTAATGACTCATTTTGTATGTTTATGTAATAACGGGGAAATGAGGAGGTGTTTAGGGGATTTCACCAAATTTTGATAAGATTAAGCAAAATGTTGATCACACAAAACGACACATTTTACATTAAATTAAATCGGAGTGACAGGGACCGGTCAATTTCGATAACATTAACTGTTATCCCATTAAGCAGTCAACTGTATATGTGATGGGCTTTAGTAAAAATAAAGAATACTTTAAGTGTGAATTCAATTCAGTTATCTGTCCTGTTAAATATCCTCAAGCTCTCTCTCTACTTTGGTCACCAATTATTTAATTACACCAAATTTGTATTGTTATATCTGTTGGTTTGCAATTTTTATCAGTATTTTTAATATCTGGTAAGCAAAACAGCTTGGCAATATTTAACAGGACGGATAACAGAACTGAACCAAAGTGTGATAAGCCCAAGTTACAATCCTCCCACTTAACTCTAGAAGGAAAAAATATAAAATATTAAACTCAGTTCATTAAAAATTAATCACATAGTTTTCTTACAAGACCAATCCGGGCAGCTGCTCTGTTTGCATACAGAATAGATCTGTCTGATTGATACTTCAATGGGCACTTGTTCAACGCAGCAGTGTAGAATGAAATTGATTCTTTGTATTCAGCTTTTTTGAAGCATTCATTTCCATTAGTCTTCAGGGAAGCAGCTTCCTCTTTCAGTTTCTAAAACACATTTAAAAATACAATACATAAACTTTTGGCAAAAACTTCAAAAATATTCATTATTAAATATTCTCAATAAAAACTTGGGTACCTAATCCAGAGCTGAAAAGACAAATAAAAAAACTTTATGATTATACAGTACTTCAAACTAATGAAGATTCATCTTTTAACCTAAATTAACCGATACACTGAATGCAATTAAAATTTTTATTTAAGTATACTCAGAAAGAACATGAACTTTTTCAGATGGATTCCGGACAACTGTGATCAGAAACAAGATTTTTCAGCCACAAAAAACAGCTGCATAACACCAGGCTGCTGTATTTTGTGACCAGTTTTGTCTATTTTCAAAACCTGATTTTGTCACTGACAGGATCTGTCAAAAATAGATTAGAAAGAATGGGTCTATTTGACCATTGCCTGGTGAAGTTATTTATGGAAGCGACAGATCATCCTACACTATCCTTCAGGGTGTCGGGGACCAACTAATGCTCTGGCACTCGCTGAAACAAAATTCAAAATGGGAAAAGTCATGAAGTCTCCTTTGTGATTCCAGATCCGGTAATGATTTTATTAAGAAGAAAAGCTAAAAAAAAATGTAAGTTTCCTATAAAGAAACTTAAAATAAAAAGGTTAAACAGGAACTACTACAAGATTTTTTACCGCTGATATAAGAGTTTTAAAGAAACCAATGAAAAATTCCGAACAATCACAACTCTGAATTTAAAGATTTTAGAGCTATCCAAGTTGCACTGTATTTTTATCCGAGGTCATTATTAAGTAGGTAGTTAATAGATATAACAAAAGTGGGAACATAAGTTTTGAGTATTACAACTCAAATCAACCAGCTTATTTTAATTGGAATCACGGAAAAGAACTGAAATATTTTATTAAGTAAAAAAGGTGGCTGTAAATTTTATATTCTTTTGATACCTATACACTATTTTTCAGAAAAATATACCTATATTAAAATCCAAAGGGTATCTATGGTGGCAATCTTACAACATAGATATCCCTTCTTCTGGGGCTACCCTGGAAAAGTAGCACCCCTGCAAAAATTAAAAGAATTGTAAGTTTAAAGCCCAGCTAAATTCAGAAGAATTGGCAGCTATGACCAGGTGTAATGTTATACATATCATCAAATATTTCATGAACTGAATCTTGTTTTTACTGCAAACTTTGCATCTAGCTCTTACAACCGAATTCTTTCCAAATGTTGTAACCACATATCACCTTGTTTACACAGGTTAATTTATTTTAGACTTTTTAATATTATATTCCTCCCAAATAACCAGATACCATTTGGTAAATCTTAAGCCAGGTAAATTCAGCCACTAACTCAGTATTATACACTTCTCGGATTGGGGAGAATGTCGTTCATTGGCAGCCATTTGTTCATTTACAGCAAGCCTCTTGTAAGAGTTGTGAGAACGAAGGTATTCAGGAGTCTTTAAGGAGCTTTTCAGAAATAAATTACAAAAAACAAACGAACAGGAAGTAACGTAAATAAATAATAGAACCTCATACAATTTTACATGTTACCAGCAGAATGAATTATAGGACAAATAATTGCAAAAAAGTTAGAATTTCAGATTAGAATGGAATTTTATCGATTTAAAAAAATTCCGCCAAAGTTATAATAAAACTTTGTTAGTCTTGGAGATATGTTTTTCAGGAGTTATAGAGGGAAAATTCAGGAAAAAAACATAATTTTCAAGAGTTTTAACCCTTTGAGGACCGGTATACCAGAAAAAAAATTTTTGGCGCAAATATCACTTAGAATGAACTAATTGGACCTCAAGAACCCCAAATTATCAATTTTAAAAAAAATTAGCCCCTACCATTTATGTAGGGTGGATGGCTTTAGTCTGCAACCAATGGGCCGCATGGGTCTAGAAAAGCGCGCTGTTGTGCGGTATCAGAATAATGCGAAAATGAGTGATTTTCCGCTCAATTATTTAGGAAACTGGTAAAATGAGACAATTTCACATTATAAATAATCATCCCAACTTGTACTTCACCATATAATAGCGATGGAACACATTTCTTTGGATAAATGTATTTTTTTTATTAATTTTTTATTTCCCAACAGGTATTTTTTTACATTTATAAATATTTTTTTAAAGAAAAAAGTGAATAATTATATATTAGTAATTTATACGTTTTTATCCAAACTTCGTGGAATTATAGATGAATTTGCATATCCTGTATAGATTATTTTCATTTATATACCCTTGTTCTAATAAGTTCTTATAAGAATCCAGAGCAGTAAAAGAATCAATATTTCCAGAAAATGTGTATAATTTAAATCTCTAAAAGTAAGCTTTCTTTTTCAAAAATTGGTATATTTTCTTCAATCGTGCTGCCATCTATTCAGGTAAAGAAGAATCTAAAGCTGTATTTGAGAGAAAATTCGAAGACATTAAGGCAATTTTAAAGGGAGAAAAAAAATCGCAAAGAGGTGGTTTCGCCGCGCTTACAATGGTTTGCAAAGGGTTAAGGGCCTTTAGAAAAATAAAGCAATTATAGGAGTTTTTCAGGAGGTGTACAAACCCTGTGAAATCGTCTGGTATAGTGTGGTTACAACCTGGTAAACTAATTTGCAAAGAATAAGGCAGAACAAGATTTGATATAGGTTTTGCATGGGTAGTACCAACATCTCCGGTTCTTGTCACTTATCACCCTTTTCACCATAGAGGACCAACACCAAATATGTTCTAATACGGCTGTTAAGACTATTAGAAACAAATCTATAACATAACCTACACGTAAGGCATAGCAGAGCCCATTTTGATGTAAATGACAATTTTTGAAGTATTAAAAAATAATTTACCATAAGATCCTCATCCGAGAGATCTTTATGATTTTCTTTCATAAATTCTTCCTCAAACTCAAGTTCTTCCTCGTCAGAACACTCAGCTCTAGCATCACTGAAACAATCGTCATCAGTGTCATCATTTGGAGATGTTTTAATTATTTCAGGATCATCGCTACAGTCTTGAAAAGATTTATCATTCACATCAGCTTCAACTGAAATTTCTGACTTATCAGGTTTGGATTCGGTTTCGTCAAAATTATTTTCAACTGAGTTTGAACTCATTCTCATGTAGAAAACTAACAATAATTAAATTTTAAAGTCTTAATAAGTCCCAGATACGTATAAAAATTCAAAAAAGAGCGTTAATTTGGTATTTTTAATTACTTTGCAGGATTCTATCAAAACACAAACAAAATAGAGAAACTTTTCTGCATCACATATGTAATGTTTAGTAGTTCAGTGCTGCTCCTACTAAAACTATTTTAATATATTTCTATCAATTTAAATTATTAATAATCACTTTAGTGTCAATGTGATTAAAGAACTATTTGGACGATTTCACAACTTGCTTTTCAAAATTAAATTTTCTTACTTTTTATCGGTATTTATTTGAGAAAACAGGCAACACAGCGTTGCCATGGAAACTGAGTTTGCGGAAAATTTCCACGGCGTGGGAAATTTGTAAACAAACTTAATGGACAATATTCCTTGCCTCAAATTCGTTTGTTTTCTAAATTATTTTATTTTTTTTTCTGTTATATCTGCTGTAAAACATGGACGACGTAAAATTTAAATGGATGAAAAGCGTTATTTATAGGTTTCTTTCCATTCAAATCCATGATGATGCGTTCGAAGAACTATTGAGTAGAGATAATAATCTAGATGTTCTAAGGAATTTAATGGATGGTTCAGATGAGGCTCAAAAATGCATTTTCATTTTTAAAGAAATAGTAGAGGAAGAAATTGAAAAAGAAGGTAGGAAGAAAATTTTGCGTTTAATTTGCCTCCTAACAAAATTAATGCGCAACAATGTTTCCAATACCTAATTTAATACAGATCTCTTTCAATGTTTTTTTTATTATAAAAATATGTCTACATTTATTATTGCATTTGTACTATTTTCCTTGTAAAAATATATTCGATTTATTATTATTCCTTTTTTATAACTAACCAAAGGTATAATTTTTTTTCCTTAAATTTATTCGTTTTAGTTTCTTTAACTTTTCTTGCTTTTCTTTTTTGTACAAACTGTGAATTTTATATTTAATGTTGAAATTTACAACGTTTATCTTAAACGTCATTCTAACTTTAAAAAAGGGAATTTGTCCTTTTTTTTAGAACCAGAAATAGAAAAACCAGAGGAAAGTTCGAAAGTCGAAACAAGTCAATCATCGCAATCTGTTAAATCTGATTCGGACGAAACAGTGGATATTGCTGAGGATGAAGAAAAAGGTTAGATAATAATAATAATAATAATAATAATTTTGTTAAGCGATCTCTCACATTTTTTTTATCATTGATAAAAGTATAATTGAATGTTCCGACCAAGCGTACAATATTTTCAGTTTCATGCTAATTAGGTAAAAGCAACTAATTTTTCAAAACCTTTATTTATTTTTCTAAATTTTAAAGTAAATTTATATTTTACTGATTTTGAAGCTATAAGGTTTACATTCGACAAATTTTTAGACTGCAGAATGTTTGGTTTAAATTTTCAACAAAACAATACTTGATAAGAGAAAATTTAAATTTTGACTGAGACTAAAACATTTCCTACCACTATAGTGTTACCCTTTGTGTTAACTACATACCACAACTCTTTGAATGCGCTTTGAGCTTAAAAAAAGCTTCGGGAGAATATAGAAGTTTAGACAAAGAAACTTATTAAAAATGGAACCACAGAAGAAATAAAATTTGTAAAGAATCCACCTAGTAAGTAGTTAGGCGCTTTAATTAAACGCTTTACCCAGGTTCCGCTTTGGATAAGATTACCCCATAGTAGATATCTAATGGTATGTAACTATTAGATCTCTATGGATTACCCAGACTTCAACATAGACTAGCATGAAAAATGGATGAAAGTAACAATGGATGAGGGTTTTTTTCTCAATAATTATAATTGATTTGCCCTCGCATCAGGAAAATTTAAATTTCAGACGATGCAAAGGAAAATGAACTCCAAGACGAAGACGAAAGTTTGACAGATGACGAAAACGGAGAAAGAAAACCAAAAATCAAAGATGAGAAAGAAGTGGAGAAAAAATCTTCGGTAAGATAACATACCCTCATTTATTATTCCCTACCAAACAGACTACAATACAGAGTTTTTAAAACATTTTACAGTATTTAAAAATGTTAATACTAAGACCATTGTATACATTATAAAACAGAACGTGTTAAATAAATTAAAATATTAAAATTAATTGCAAAAGAATACATACTTAAAAGACTGCGACGAAAAAGAATCTATATGAAGTAAATCTGTAGTAAATGCGTTACGTAAAGCTAAAGAAAAACATACTTGAAGTGGGAATATACTTTACTCTGCACATTATATGTTCATAACGACAGTTCAAACCAAATTTGGGCTTTTAAAAAAGGCCTCAATTTGTTTAAGCATAATGCATACATAGTTTCGGTAAACCGTACCAGGAGGTTTGAGTCCCCTCTGTGAACCTGAACATTTGTCAATACATCAAATTGCATAAATCTTTGGGGTTTTTTTCATAGCCTGAAAACCTATTAATTGACATAATAAAAGTTCAATACACTATATGCTATATAAAATTAAAATTAAAGATTTTGCAATGACAAATTTTCATTTGTCAAGAATGAAAAAAATGTATAACAAAGAGCAGTAAAATTGTTCTCTTGCGGAAAGAGTAATTCTCCTTTTTTATTTCAGACATCGCTTATGCTGATAGTGAAGAAAATAAGACTCAACTTATTATTGAACATTACGGACCACGTACCGTCAAGAAGTTACGTGTATTTTTTGCGCATCAAGTCAGGACCCATTCCAGAAATCCAGACTATCGAAAAATCTGTGGAAATCATGCAGTGGTTCTTTGATGTGGGCTGCTTGAACCAGCACCCAGTCGTGTGTCTAGACAAGTTATTATCCAAAGTAAGAGATAATAACGGCCGTATTACTGCTAACCTAACCTAAGTAATTAAAGCATCTTATTGGTATAGTTGAAAAAAAGGTAAAGAAGTTTCAAGCCAATCAGAGTTGGCGGAAAAGTTTGATTACAGGTCAACCTTAAATCAGGTTAGTAGTGAATACAGCCGTAACGAAGCCTTCCAAAATAATATTTCTGTGAAATGATACTTTACGGTCACATAAATTTATTAACTCCATAAATTTCTATGCAGGAGTTTACTTAAAGTGGTGTCACTTTTCTCTTAACGATATGATCGATAAATAATAATTGATTAATATAAACGTTTTCCTGTGCTTGATATTTTCGTTGTTTTAATATTTCAGTTATACATGCCAATGTTTGGAGATGAAGCATCCATATCGAATAATTCATGTACGGACTATCCAGTAACTCACGAACAAGTAAGAAACATGTATATTTTACCTAATTTATTGAAGAATTAATTTTAAACCTCAATTGAAATATGTTTAATTTTATTTCTATTATTTTAGAAATTTAATTATAACTTTTTGAAAACCAGAACTATCAACTTTATGGAAAATTATTTCAGAACATATTTATCTTGAACTCAATACATTTTGTTTTTTAAGTCGTCTGTTCTTTTATTTCTTCAAGATTTATTCATTTTTTACAGCATGAAAAATAGTCTTATGAAACAGATGAACTCCTCTAATAAATATCAACCATTAAATGATTTTAAAGTTTTCCATAGTTCGAGGACCTTGCTAATTAAATTTTAACTTCTCAACTAATAGAAATTTAACGAATTAGCTTCCCCAAAGCAGTTTCATTCCCCTCATCATTAGAATTAGTTCATAATTAATTGAAAACAAAAGCGTTAGTTAATCGTTTTCCTCTTTTATTCTCGGTTTTATAGTCGAGCTTATTGTTCGGAGACATGATTAAGGAGATGAAAGAGTTCACGGATTCTACGAAACATATTATAGCTCAAATAGAAAACTCTTTCGTGTTCACTTTACTGGACATTCCATTAGAAAGTAGCACTGAGGAGTTGGCTCAAGAAGGGGAATTAGTAAGTGACGCTGAAGAAATCCTGAAAGAGTGGAGTTCTGTGGTGTGCGATCTGTATACGGATGTTTCTAAAAGGGTATGGTGTTTTTTATACTACTTAAACTTTTTAAACTCTTACTTCGTTTTTTTTTCTTTCTTAACTATCTTCTGTAGAAACTACAGTTGAATTCGCTTATAGCGATGTAACGAGAATACGATTTTAACGAGTAGATAAAAACCATATGATTACCCTTTAACAAAGAAAAATCTGGGTAAAACTAGCAATAATTTCTAGTATTTTTATGCCTAAATTTATCTTTTTTTCTGCTTCATATTCTTGCTATTCAAGTTGTTCGTTATTTATTCATTAAAATATTTGTTTGAAATCAACTCATTTTTAACTTTTGACCTAAATTACATTTGGACAGTTTGTTATAAAACTTAAGAACCAGATGTATCATATGGGTAAGAAATATTAAACTGCAAAAAATGTTAGAATAAAACTATCCTTACAAAATTGTTTTATTAATTAAATGAACGAGAATTCACTGTAACGTAGTACATATACACACACCTTGACCCTATAAAAATTCATTACCTTTCCCCCTTGTTTTTAGCTATATTCCGCCAATTAAGTAAGCGAACCAAAAGCCTATAAAAAAGTTGTTTTTTCTGCATACTTTGTACTACGAAGAAAAAACGGGTTTTACAGAAATCATAAGCCACCGGGGGAAAAAAACGTTACATATTGTTGGCGAGCAGCTGGCGATAGCGTTTGGAAGATTATTTATGTGTCATTTTTTATGGTGAAATGTCATAGAAATTTAAACCAAATTTATAGTTCGTTTAAATTATGTATGTTTCCCCGATAAGAAATTTATTTTTACTTTCTGTTGTAGATTTTATCCACGACTTATTTTTTTATAATTATGATCAAATGGAATTTGGGTTCGAAAATATTTAGAAATTATTATCACAATTCGTTGTTATTCAAATTGTTCTGTTTTATTAACATGTGAAACTATTTGCCAATAACGAAAGCAATTAATTCGTCGGATTTCAGCGTCCACCTACCACAGGCATACTGCAAGAAATTCATTTCTGGAAAGAACAAATGTTAAAGTTGAGTATTTGTTGCGACCAGCTAAGTCACCGTTCTATCGAAAAGACCGTAGATATTTTAAAAATGGCTGGTAGTGACTTAACAGAGTTCCAAACCAGCGTGAGAAACATAGAAGAAGAGCTGATGAAAGTAACCAGCAACGTCAACTACTTGGTTTTGATGGAACGCAACATAAAGGTAGGGAGCTTTTTTTTTTTTGAAAATTTGTTCCCTTATAGCAGGCAATCATTCTTAAAAGAGGTATCTTGATCTTTTATCCAGACTCTAAAGAAAGGTGGGGCTTATGAAGACTGTATCAAGGCACTTCAGGAAATCTTTATGGTACTTAAGATCATATGGGTTCAATCGGATTATTATAAAGACGTTTCAAATATGGGTCGCCTTCTGCATGGTATTTCGGTGCTGCTGAAGGAAAGAGTGAAGCGAGACAATGAGGTCGAGGTTCTGTTCAGGAAACCATTGAAGGAGGTGAGCTATTATTATAATTTTACCTTTATTTCTTGTCCACATATCATATGATACAGGGTTTTTTTTTTCGTAATTCAAAATAACAAAAAAAAACCAGAGCAACAACGTTGAAAATAACTTTTTTAGAGATACCTCGCTATGAAAGGCTAGATAAAGGCTGTAAGGCGTCTTTGAAAATGATTATCCCAAACACACAGAGGGAGAAATTTAGAAAGGGGCCGGACAAAATCAAGGAACAAAACTATATAATACAATAGATTGTGGGAATGCGCATAATTTACTTTAATTTGTTGAAAAAGGTTGAGTTAAATACTTCCACTGTTTTTGGCTTTTTTCCTACGCCACAACACAACCAAATCAAACCATGTTTAGTTTTAATAATACAAAAAAAATAATCCTTAGAGTAAAGTTCCTCTATTAGAGAGTAGGTATATTGAACCAACTGTTGCCATTTGCATCCATATCGGGATTATTAAATTGTGATCCATACCGGGATTATTTGATTGTGATTGGCCTTCACAATCAAATGGATGAGATGTATTAAGTTGATTTAAACGGCGTGTGTGAGGGTAGCTTCATACGACCAAAGTCTAAATAATTTAATCCATTCCATTAATATTAACTTACCTTTCTTTATTACTACGTGTCTCATACTCTTTTTTTAGGTAAGACAGATTATAAAAGAGTCCATTGATATTTTGACATACTGGAAAGAACTATATTTGACTGAATGCGAAACAGTGAAAACGTATGGTGGATCTTTCTGGTGGGGATTCGACATTAGACTGTTTTTTGATGAAACCGACTATATCATATTGATCTGTAAGGATTTGGATAGGATATCAGAGGTATATTTATTTCCCTAAGTATTATTGTAACATATCAATCGAAGTTTTCACTATATTCTATTTTTTCTTCTTCTCATTAAAACCTTTTGAATTTAGTCAATACATGATTGGATTAAACAAGATTGTATAAATAAAACAATTTTATTTTTATTTAGGCCCTAGAACAGCTTCATAATATTTTCAAGACGAACTTAAGGTTTTACGTAGAAGATATAAAGGATTTGGACATTTTAGAAAACAGGATTTTTGGCATGACAGCGTTGGTACAATACGTGAGTATTGTGACGAGTGTGTGTAGTAAAACTAATGCCCAAATAATTTTTAAATAATCTACAACATTCGGGAACTTAAACTTAATTGCTGGAAAATTCCCTATTTTTTTTTCTAAAACTTGTATTATTGTATAATCACAACTAATTCTGCTCCAGTATGCTTTTCGCTGAAGGAACTTTTATCATGGAAATGTAAATAATACCAAGCAAACCAAACTTAAATACTGTAGTTGAAAATCAACACCTATTTAAAAGCAACCACTTCAGTGCAAATTTTCAATTTTTATTAAGGGACAATATATTTAAAACAATGCAATGGGTGTTGTGTGTAGCTAAATACGAACTAATTTTTCGCAAAAAGAAATTGAACGGAAGTGTTTTTAACTTTATGAGTAGCTAGCTTTTCAACTAGTAGAACTGTTAAAATATTCCAAGTTTTATTTTATAATTCCAGTACATACTTAATTCAGATTCTTAAACATTAATATCCAAAATATATCTTTTCAGAAAGTATTATATAAAGCTGTGGTTTATAAACTGCACTAATAAAATAATTTATCATCTAGGCTGAATTTGACAACTTCAATCCCAAATTCGATACTGGTTGGAATCCAGTACATGCTTTCAAGTTCTTAAACATTAATATCCAAAATATATCTTTTCAGAAAATATTATATAAAGCTGTGGTTTATAAACTGCACTAATAAAATAATTTATCATCTAGGCTGAATTTGACAACTTTAATCCCAAATTCAATACTGGTTGGAATCGCATCATATTCGTTTTCTTTCGAGATGTGAAATGTTATGAAGAAGAAATGAAGACGTTCATTGGTAAAATGTTCCAGAAGAACCTGAGATGGGAAGATGCTTACATTTTTTCCAAGAGCTTTGACAGATTTGCAGTGTCGCCAGCAATTAAAAAATTCATTGGGAAATGTAGAATTGATATGCTGAAACAGTATACAAGAGAGGTACATACTTAAGTTTCTATTTTTCACGCATTTCCATTTAAATGATAGAATATTTTTAGAAATATTTTCCATGCCTCGAAGATCAGAAAAAATTGATAGTTTTATGTCCTTTCTTCAACGCTATTTTTCAAAAAAAAATGTACTTGAGGCGCAATGAGGTATATAACCTTTTGAGCATTTAAGTAGAGATGGAAAAAAAGGGGTTTAAAAAGAAAAAGCAAATGAAGATGCAAAAATCATAATAAAATAATTAAATTTATAGTGGAGTAAGTTTAAAGTATATATTCCGAATCAACGAAAAAAAATCTAGTACCTACTCTTAATTAGAACTTTTTTTAATAGAATGCAAATCAACATGAGTGTACAAGTAGCCCACAGCACACAAATCTCAGTTGTATTATAAATGATCAATTACCTCTCACACCTAAAATTTAATTCGATTTTACTGTTCAAAAGGACCTTCTTTTGGTAGATTGAAGCGAGAAAAATATTCTAAAAACTGACATTAAAAAAAAGTACTTTATCGAATTGGTAGTTTGTTACATCAGTAAGAATTAAGCAAAAAAAATCTGACAAATCAAAAAGGCGCCTCATCTGGAAAATTAACTTTTCTTTCCAGATAGTTGAAACAGAAAACTTATTTCTAGAACAAGAACGAGAACCTCCAACATATGAAGGGATACCTCCATGTACATCTGCTATTCTGTGGGTGAGAGATCTGCACCATAGAATCGCAAACCCTATGGTCCAAATTAGAGACAGTATGGACTTGGCGGGCAGAGACAAAGAAGTATAATATGGATTTCCAAGTGTACTTAAACTTAAAAACAAACATTATTCTCGGTAAATGAGCTAAAGCGAGATTCAATTACAGGTACACAGACGGTTCAAAAAAGCAGAAGAACTGCTAAAATGCTACGAAACTGGAAAATTTGAAGTTTGGAAACCAACGGCAAGTGACCGTTTATACAAATTTCTTCAAGTTCATATTTTGAAAAAGATAAACATTACTTCTTACGAGACCCTTGCCACAAGTAAGTAATTGTCGCAGTAAAAATATTACAAACACGAGTTTTACACCTTCAGTATTAAAAAATCCTTATTTTTTTTCTTTAAAGAACAAATCAGAGAATCTTTATCCTATCAAGTTAACTTCCCTACTCAGATGGAGGAGGTTTCAACTGAAGCTAAACTTTTGGAAGAGATGGGATATGAAATTCCAACGTTTGTAAAAACTGTTGTATTGCAAGTATGCATTTTACATACATATAGTAGCATAAGTAATTCTTTATTAGTTTTTTATTACATAAATCTATCAGATAGATAGTAGACAGTTACTAGCATTTCATATATGTAAAAAGAACTCAGAGGGAGTTATTATAATTTGGGGGGTTATGGAGTAAATTTAGTTCATTTCTATGGTCGAAAAGTGAAAATTTCTGACTTTTTGGAGGATATATACCCAAATTCTCTCTCTGGTTGTTCCTCTGTCTACTCTTAACCCATAAACTGTGAGTGTAAAACCACATTTGACCCTTAATTTTTATTTTTAAGCACATCATAAACTTAACTTTATAAATGTGATATATAGCAATATATTTATTTTTTATTAAATTCATTTTTATGTGATCTACTTCCTTAAGTTCATAATCACTTAACTAGTCCTTTTATGAAGTCTCCCAACTTAGGAGAAATATTTAGCTATATTTCTTATTCAGCTTTAAATTTATTTAAATGTGTAATACAGCTAAGTATATTTATTACATCTTCGTGTTAATGGAGTTGCATTTAATTGACAGGAAGCATCCTTTTACAAATATAGAAACAAACTCAAGAATATTTTGGAAGATCTTAAAACAAGCTTATCAGAATTGACTATTGAAGAAGTGAGTAATACTTTAAAGTTAAAGAAATGAACAATAACTTATGATAACAGACATTTATGTCAGACTGCACAATAATTCATTCTTCATGGTGAATTTTTTAACTAAAAATAATGTATATAAGGTTTCTATTTTACAGACATTTTATCATTTTCACATCTTACATAGACTTGGCATTTCATATGTATGCAAATAAACCAAGTTGTTCGCTTAATACTTTTAAAATGTTTTCTTTCATATTCCCTGAGACAAATCAAAAATATTTTGAATGCAATTAAATCTTCTTTAAACAACATTTTAATAAGATAAATACAATACTCATAGGTGTCTACTTTGGGAATCCCAATTGAAAACCTTAATTCAGTCTTGGACCTTGGAGTTACACAAATGCAATGGGAAAGCACAGATATACCAGGCTTTTTGAAAAAATCTCAACAGGCAAGTGCTTATCTTTTGAGGGATTTTACAAATCCAGTTTTAAAATAAGAAGTATGTTATGAAAAGTTATTTTTGTAGATCAAACTGTTTAATTCATTTTAACCTTATCTACAGTTCAATCATCCAATTCAAAGACCAATTTTTTATAAAATAGAAAAAATATATAAAAAAAATCTATGCAAAGTAGAATTTGTATTTCAAATAACTTCTATATTTTCCCAGGAACTTTAGAATCTAATTTAAAGCATACATTGTTAAAGCGGAACTTAATTTAGACATGTGTTTTTTACTCTCTATTTTCTTTGTTATAGGCAGTAGATATATTTAGAGGATTGGTGACTCAAATTAAAAGCGTTGTGACAGAAATAGATCGGGAAATTCTAAGCCTCATAGACTGTGATCTGTTTGAGTTTACCAAAACTAAGAAAGATATTATTCCAACATGTGAGGTACAGTAGTAAAGAATTCTTAAAATCTAATTAATCATTTTTATTGTTTCACAAAGTGGAATTTTACTATCTCATTTGTAATGTTAATTCATTCAGAAGAACTGGTACTTAAAATAAAGTTATTTATTAACACTAAAAATTTTTTAAAATTGTTTAAAGAATTTAACTTTAAAAAAACTTCAATTTTAAAGCATCACAT
Source organism: Tetragnatha montana (assembly GCA_963680715.1). Classification (NCBI taxonomy): domain Eukaryota; kingdom Metazoa; phylum Arthropoda; class Arachnida; order Araneae; family Tetragnathidae; genus Tetragnatha; species Tetragnatha montana. The sequence continues at coordinate 37,907,169 of OY796685.1, forward strand.
AAATATCTGTCAATTAGAAATACTACTAGAATACTTTTTATAAAACTATTCTGAAAAATTCTAATAACTTTAAAAGAAAAGTATAAATTATTTTACTATCAACTAAGATAATAGTAATATATTCTAACATTCAATGAAATTTAAACTAGGAATTCTTTGGACATGCAGCAATAAAATTAGAAGTCAAAGCAGAAACGATGATACAAATATACTTGTCACTAGAACCTTTGTTGATAAAATTAGAAAAATTAGCATGCAACAAATCAACTGGAAAGTCAGAGCAAATGAGGAAATATTACACCTATTGTGAGGAAAGGGTATTATCCTCTCTTGTAAAGGTAAGTAATATGATGATTTGGAGAAGAAGCTTGGGTATTCCAAGTGGCATTAGTAACATCAAAACAATTATAATATAATGGTAAATTCTGAATAGTAAAAAAACTTTAAAGTAAATAATGAAGTGATGTTATTATTTTTTAAAAAAGTTTATCGATATTTACCTTTATAAATCAAATTTTTAATAATAAACATAATTTTTAAAGTAATGTGTTTATATCTTTTCAGATGATGGTTGCAAATTTAGAATACTTCATGGATGAGGTGTTGGAAAATTTCATTTTTCCATACACAGAGGCAGCTTTCAAATGCCCAGATGAACTAATAACATCTTCAATACTCAGGATAAAGTTTATATTTCTTACTTTTATGAAAAGATCAATCGAATGGTAAGGTTTTGAAAAATTAATACATTGCAACTTGGACGGCAAACATGAATTTGAAGTTTTGAATATTTTGAACTTTTTAATAGACCTTTTCAGCTTTAAATTATCCACTACTTTAAATCCACCTATCAAATATTTTTTATTTTGAAAGTAGTCCAAACACACTTTCTATTGTTGCAAGATACTTAAGGTTTGAAATTTGATTCATCATTGGATTGCATTGAATATTCAAATAACAAATGTCATTAATAATGTGTAGAACTAATCAAGGTTGTTAAAGTTACTTTTAAAAAGTATTTGAGTACAAATACAAGTATTTCAGAAAAAGTAACTAAATATTAAATACAACTACCCCAAAAAAGTAACTAAATAGAGTACAAATAGAGTATATGAAAAGTATTTAAGACGACCTTCAGTTACTTTACCAGTAAAATTTTAATTTATAAAATTTAAATTAATAAAATTAATTTTTAAAATTTAAATTAAAAAATTATTTTAATTTATAAAATTTATTTTTAAATCAATTTCTAATTTTAATAAGAAAATAAAATTTGAATTAAAATTTATTTAAAATTATCATGCCTCGCCCCATGGGGGGCACCATTAGTTTAAAAGAGCTGAAAAGCCTCTCCCCAGAAGCACAAAAGTATTATATAAAATCAAATATGTAATTACAATCAAACAATAATTAAGGTTTTTGAGCTTTCAAAGTTAGCATACCCGCTTTGGGGTACTCTCCCCTATGGATTTAAATTCCTAAAGACACGACCAACAATCCCAAAAATGAATAAATAAATAATATAGTATTTTTTCAGGTCATTAGTATATTTAGTCATAGTATAATCTTCCCGGGAAATCCCCAGAATTTCAGTCATTCCCGGGAATGGATTAATTTTTGAAACTACTTCATAGAAATTATATTTAAACTTCAAAATAAGTCCAGGAGTTTAAATATATAAATTACAACACAATTTATTTACTACTATAAATATTTAAGTTTTAACTGGTTTTTTTATTATTATGGAAGGATTTTATTTTAATTACCAAAATACAATCAATATGAAAAAAGTTAAAGGATGGTAATATTTTTTTTTTGGGGGGGGGCTTAGTTTTTCTTCATAAATACAGTTTTGGAGGTTCCTTAAAACTGTTTGCTTTCATGAAATTAAACTTATGGAATGAAAAAATAAAATACCCTTAGATTTGTATATGTGTGTAATTCGGAATTTTTTTTTATTTAGTTAATTTTTTTTTTTTAATCAGAGTATCTTGTTAAAAAACTCGATAGAAATGGTTATACGAAAATTCCGGTTAGTAAAAACAAAATTATTACATGGGTAAAGCTATATAATTTTTTTTTTGATTCTTCACTGGAATTAACCGAACAGTTTTTATTTTACATTGACCGGAATTTTCGCACTTATGAAACGTCCACTAAAAAAGTTCAAAAATGGAACATATTCTATTAGAACAATTACAAATGAATTTATAAAAGTAAGGGGAGAAAGAAAGTTGTAAACTTTCAAAATAATATTTTCATAGAATCTTGTAAGCATACTACATTAACATTAGTTTGAGAGTAGGACGTTTTATAAAAGGCCTTTTGAGCAAAAACTGGAGAATTTTCAAGTCCCATGTCATATACAAATATCAAAAAATAAAAATCAATTGTAATTATCTACATAAAAATATAAAGAAAACATAAATCCTTAATCCCTTCACTCTACTTTAAAAAAAAATATATAAACACAACCTAGCTCTTTTTGGGACATTATACTTCTAAGCAGTTGATCTTTTTAAATAAATATACTTCTTCTATGCAGGAGGCAGGAAACTTGCAGCTTTTCGAGAGCACAAACAAAAAGGGACTGAAGGAGGCTCTGGTAAAATTTGATTGCCTTTGCCCTTGAAAATGTGCCCTCCCTCCCTTTGGTTCGTGGAAGGTGGGGTGGGAAAACAAGAAACTACAAACAAAAAACGGTGCCATATCGGCTATTCCATCTCCTGCACTGCAATTCGACCTGCAAGGCGGGCGGCCACCCAGAGAACGCGCCCGCTCCTTGTCAACACAGGGGGGCTATAAATTGTCGGGGGAGGATTGTCAGCGCTGTCGCCGTGTCCGGTCGGGCAGTCGGCCACCGCCGAGAACGCTTTTTCCCCTCAGGCTATGCGGAAGCAGGAAGAAGTGTTTTGTTCCCCTCTCCAATGTTGGATTCCGTTTTTTAAATTCTGGGTTTAGAAAGTAACTGAAGTACAGCATAGGTATTTAAGTAACAAAGAGTTAGTTACTTTAAAATTTTTGTAGTTAAATACCAGTTCGATACTGAAAAAGTAACTAATGTAACTAAATACTTTTAAAGTATTTAAAAAGTATTTCCGTTACTAAGTATTTAAATACTTAACAACCTTGGAACTAATTTAGTTTAAGTTAATATTTATCAAATAGATGATAATCCAAAAATTTTTATGTGCTAAATGTATGTGCTTTTATGTTCAAAACCAACCATACATAATGGAATACTCATAATTAACTAATGTAATGAAGGGAATATTTATAGTTACAAATAGCAACCACAAAAGTTACTTTCTATACTTAAAAGGAGGAGTTATGGAAGGAAATAAGCATGCTTTAAATGAAAGTTATACTAAAAATTGCTGAATTGTAATGGTGATCCTTAATACTAAAAAACCTTCCAGATTATACAGACAGTAAAATCAAAATGAATTTTAAAGAACATAACAACTCCGCACGCAATAAGTGTAATTGAAACCCTTTCTTAGTAAGAATACCTTCAAGGAAGTATTTAAATTTATAAATCATAGTAAAATGTAAAATATTGAATTTAGTAGTTTCATATAATTTGTGTAACTACACTAACTTTTTTTTACTTACAGTACTCGAAAATTGATTAGGTGGTTAGATGGAAGCTGTATAGAGTCCTCATCATTTTATGTAGAAGAAACTAAATGTTACGTGGAATTTTCATACTATTTAGATTTATCTATGCATCCTAAAGTTAAAACATTAATGTTGAGCATTATTAACAAGTTTTTTGACTATGTAGACAGTTTGAGCAATAAATGAGCAATATCTCAGTTTCTTTTTACTATTTATATAAATGGATAAATACTTGTTACAATCAACTTAACAAAAGCATCAATGGAAAAACAATAAGTTTAACATGATGATAAAGACATTGCTATTAAAATAGATTCTCAATTAGGTAGACACTTTGTAAATTGTCTTACTTGAGATTTGAAGTTTTTTAAAAGTAAACTATAAATCTTTGAAAAATGCTACCATTTTAGGGAGAATCTAAAATAACAAATATTTGATCCCAAGTGATAAAAAATTAGGAACTCTGTACTTCTCTGTAAGATGCATAATAAAATCCATGCCAAATCATTCAGCTAAAACTCAATTTTACATCCTAGGTTCTCAGATTTTCATGAAATTTTGTATGCTTAATGTATACATAAAGATAATGAAAAATACCAATTTTTATCCGATTCTATCAAGTAGTTTGAGAGTTAAGGCAGTTTACCCATCTTGACTTTGAGCGGTAAGGTAAAACGCAATTAAACACCAGCCCAAAAAGTCAAGATGGCTAAAACTTCTAACAGCCCTAACTCTAAAACTATTAAAAAAAATTAGATTAAAATTTGTAGTTTTCCTTATCTTTATGCATACTATTGAGCACACAAAATTTCATGAAAATTTGCGGTAGGTGGGTTTTTACAATGGAAGATTTGGCATGAAATGAACCTCCATTCATTATTGTGATCTCATCCATCCATTCATATTTTTATCATTTCATCAAAATATGGATGATTTCTTTGTGCACTTTAAATAAAGACTGTTTTGTAAATACCTTATTATTTTTTTAGTATTTATGATATGGAACAAACAGAAAAACATCAGACACTAACAGAAAGGGTAAAGTCAGTGTATACCTATAAATCTCTGAAGCCATCTTTCTATAAAACAAAAAGCAAAAATAAGTTTTAACATAAAATTTAAATTTTAGCATTTTTATTCTCATTAGTTATTTTTTAAAAATTAATTTGAAGTGTATTACTTATAATCATAATAGTTTAAATTCTTTTTAAAAACATGGCTAATTAATATTAAAGTAATTTATGAAATCTTAAGAGAGTACTTATATATAACTAATATTAGTGCAGGGCGTGAAATTTCCACTTGCCAACTCACCATTGGCAACCAAAAATTTAAGGCTGGCGAGAGAGTTATTTTCTCCGCAAAAAATGTTGAGTTTAAAATAAAAAATGTCCAAATCAAGGAACCTCAATCGAGCGGCTCTTGTTGTATAATGATAGTCTTGCATTGTGTAAAGTTTGTCAGGAAGTACCATCCAGTAATGTGGACGTCCAGTAATGTGTAAGATTTTGACACAACAGCTGATATCAACAAGTGGTATTTTAGTGCTGGAAGGCTAAGGGGGTATGTAACAATTTCTAAGACCTGATATCAAATATAGTTAGTTTTGTTATTTTTTGCAGTGTATTTTAATTCTACATTCTTTTAAAGTTTTACTTTCCATAAATGTTTCTGCAAACACTAATTTTTTAAATAAAAATAATATGAATCCAAAGTAGTGGCGAGTAAAAATTTTAGTCTGGCTAATAAGCCAGACTAAAGCCAGGCTATTAAGCCATACCTTTAGAGCTGAAATTTCATGCCCTGTATTAGTGTATGTTAAAAGAGGCTTGATAGATGTCTTTTATGTGACAAGATAGATGTGTTTTATGTGACAAGTCTTCTTAACTTTTAATCAACAACTGTAAAAAGGTTTGAAAAATTTGAATGAGCATTATATTCATCATTTCTTAAGGTTATCTCCTAAAGAGTAGCATATAGTAATCACAAAACAGATACATAAAATATGGAAATAACTTACTGTTATTGCATAGTTGGCTTTAGCTTCAGCCATGGATGGGGACTTAAGTAAATGTGCTTGCCTGTTTTCTTCTGTCCACGAGAGTATTAGCCTTATGGCACAAGCATGGCCCCAACTTTCTCCAAGAGCAGGTATTAAATGAGAGCTGCCATCATCTAGTAATTTTGTAGTCATTTGATTTGTAAGAACAACCTAAAATAATTATAATGCTTTATATTGTGACACATGTGTATTTTTTTTTTTTTTTTTTTTCATTTTTTTACAACATAGTAAATTGAAAACAGCAAATTTGACAAACCTCATGATACTCAAATTTCCCAACATTTTTTAAAATATATAGAGAGAAAATAATTTATATTTGTGTATAAATACAAACAACACAAATAAACATTGCTCACAAATGTACTAAAAAATTCCACAAAAAACCGCAGGTATAACCCTAAAAGACAAGACATTAAGTACTAATTATAGAACAAACATTGTCATTTCTGTAATTTTTAAAAACAGAATAATTCTCTGAATTCATAATCAATAGCAATTAAAGATAAAACTATAATCAAAATCAATTAATATCTTTGACTTAAATTGATAGCCCTTAATAATTCCAGTTATTGATATATTTTTGAAACAAATACTTACAGCTATCTTGTGTTCATTTGCCACTTTTACTAATGTCTGCACAATACCATTAAGCAGTCTTGCTCGAAGGGAATAACTACCATCAAAACCATATCTGAAGTGAAAGGCTATGCTGTCTACTACAACTAAAGAAACCTGAAAAAAATCCATTTCAACACACATATCATACTTTTGTGATCATTAGCTTTCTTAACTATTAGAATAATGTCTATGTCAACTTGAGTTGATGTTTTTAAGCAGAAAATATTAAAACGTAACGAAATTTAAAAGTATTGTTCATAAAAACTGTAAATTAGGTTTTGAACTATATAGATTTAATCCTAAAAAATAGTTTTTAAAGTAAAAGAGTTGAAATAGAAAAATTGCTTTAATTCCAGTCCAATTCTAAAAATTTATGAATTTTTAGAACATTTACACTTTTATTACTATAAAAAATTAAAAACACAACAAAAAACTACGATATAGGTACTTTAAAAAATAGTAATAGAAAATCTATCTGCTATAATCTATGGAAAATGTTTGCCTTTTCCTTTTCTTTGACAGGGGTGTTTCAACAAATCTACCAAAAACAACTCTGCACATCCAGATTCCTAGCATGGACTTTATTATATTATGCCTGAAAGGCTATTCCTCTACATCACAACGGAAAAATGTACACCACTGTGTGTATGCAGTTTACACCAAAGAGATTGATAGAGATTTGAAAATAGTTATTTGGATATGCATTGAAGACTATGATGTTAAAAATATCCACTGCACATACATGCACAGGTTGTGGAATTTTAGGTTTTTATCAGATATGATGTTACATTTTTTGAAGAAAAAAAATGTGTCAAAGAAGTTTTATCTTTCTATGAGGAGTTTGGGCAGACTTTTTGAAACACACTGTGTATATAATTTTTTTAATTACTTTTTTGTGCTCTTCTAGAAATTCATGCAGAAGATTTATTCTTGCAATGAGTTCTGTGTACGACTTGCATGGATAATAATAAACACCTTTTAAAACTTTTTCAATAGAAAAGTTTTCAACATCAGGAGCTGAAATAATAAAAAGTGCACTTTAGTGATACATTGAAATTAAATACAAGAAGGATTCTCAAAACTTTTAAGAAGAAAACTCAATTCACCTTTTGATTTTTGCTTGCATTGAGTGACACAAGCATTTGCTATTTGAGCTAGTCTTTGTACAATAAAACTACCTTCTGTATCAATAAAAAAAGCTTCGCCTCCAATTCCTCCTAGAAATTCTGGGATCTGGACATTAGTACACAACTGCAAACTAAAAGAAAAAGTTAGGTTCCCACTAAATTTTTGAGTAAACAGTAATGAGAAAAATTGTGGAAATATTGCAGTTGGTTAAACAGTTAGATAAAGTTAAAGATTAGAAATTTAAATTCACTTGTTTTGTACAATACTGCTAACAGCAAAATACAGTAGAGAGTTGAAGTCGACCAAGCCTAACTCAGATAACCAAAAAACTCACTTAAAACAAAAATTGTACATAATATCAAACATGATAGAGTAAATGCATATTTTATCTAAACAATAGTTTTACAAATGATCCACATCAAAATCATGTTGTTTCTATAGTTTTTTTTAAGTTTTTAATTGTGTTTTATTAATGTTATATGGCTAAAAAATGTTCTTGAAGCTTGGATTTAATTTTATTTGGACTTCCCAAGGTCACAATGTGGCTTCTTACTATCTTTTCCTACTATGTTCCAAACCTTTCAAGACCAACACGTTTAAAAATATTTTCCCATGTTGAAGAAAAGTACTCACTTTCCTCACTATAACTTTTTTTTAAGAAACACTCCCATCCCCTGAAAACTACATAAATCCAATTAAGATAAACCTGTAAAAAGTTATTTTCAAATTACACTTAAACCAAACAAGAATATATATGTATTGTGGCGAGCTTACTCACCACTATAAGAGTCAGATAAATCAAATGGGTTATAAATACCGACTGAAGCGATTATAACTCCGGAGTATACTTTTGAGTCGTATGACCTTCGGATCGGTATCTCCTAGTGGCTCGCACTTGCCACAGTATAAAGTAAGAACATGCTGTGTGAAATCTGTATAACGTATGTGATTGGTTGAAAAATCTTTCTCCTACATTCTATTTCGGAGTGGTGAATTTTTTTTCTAAGTAATGCTCGTGTCTTCTTTTTAACTCAATGATTTGCATTCAATTTATTATATTTTGTATTATGTAATATATGTATTGTATTACATTTGTAATATTTTTTTATATAATGGATTATGTTTTGATAATTAATTATTTTTGGCAATTTAACCCAATAAAGTTATTACCAGCGTTCGAAATTGGGGCGGTTTGCTGGTCCGGGACAACTAAAAAGCGGCTCGGACCAGTGGAATCAGAAAATCACTGGTCCGCCGGACCAGTGTGTGGGAGAAAAAATATCCCACCTTCCAGTTCTAGCAAATGTTTTTTTTTCGCTAAGAGTTGGATTTGGTGAAGCAAGTACTACATATTTTTGACAGAACCCAAAATGTGGCAATATGGGATAGGAGTGTCCCCGGCGAAAAAGAAATTTATTATTGAATATGCATTAATTTTTAACATTACTATTTTGTACTCACATTCAGTCCAATAGTTACTTTATAATAATATTTAAACCGGCCCTTTTTAATTTGTCGGACCAGTGATTTTTGTTGCGGACCAGTAAGATTGGCAAAGCACTGGTCCGCAGGACTAGTGTTTTTTTTTCCCAATTTCTAACGCTGGTTATTACCATAGTTGAGTTTTCCCAGCTCCAGGACAGCCACAGATTTCAGTCACTTTCTGTAAAGGGATTCCACCATTTAAAATTAAGTCCACAGCTTGCGATGATGTAGAGATGGGAACATTAGTTTTTTCATCTTGAAGAACATCTAAAGCATTGCAACCCAACACATCATTTGAATTGGAGGAGGATGAAAACACAATATCTAAAACATCTAGAGATTCTTGGATGGAAAGACCAGTTTCTGCAAGATAAGAATGATTTTTAAAAAAATGAAATCACCAATATCAAAAACTGTAAGTGTTTTTTTAATTCTGCGTAAAATGTAACAAATAGATGTTTTTGAGCACATTAAATAAAGACAGGGGTCGATCCAGCCGAAAATTGGGGACCTTTTGCTGCCCCTTCACAAATTCCACCTCTTACAAATAACCTCTTCACAAAATTCAAATTCATAAAAACGACCCTTACACAAAATTTATATTAGCTTTAATGATTACTATTTGCAAGAAAACACTCACAAAATCTTATTTGTTTCAAATCAAAAATATGTTTTTTACGATATTTTGAAAAATTCAAATATAATTTGACTTCAATTTTTCACAGAAACAATTTCTTTTTCACAAAAATGGGCCCCAAAAAATAAACCTGGATCGACCCCTGAAAGAAATATAAAAAATAAACATAAATGATAGATAGAACTTTAGGCATTTCAGTGGTTTCAATATAATTTTTGTCATTTAAAAAAAAGTGCAGCTACAATATTTCGAAAAATTGTGAAAACATAATAGCATTTTTTTCCTAAACTATAGAATGTATGAAATAAAAATATATAATCGTATACTAAGCTTTATTTCAAACGGATAAATAGTTTAATGATAGATTACCAGTAGCCAGCTCATTAGGTTTAAAACCTTTTAAATCTTCTGATGTAATAAACCCAGAGTTCAGAAGTTTAAATCTTGCATTTTGAGAAATGGGAAATGTAGTTAGATCTCGGGCCATGATATTTAAATCTTAAGACGGTATTAAATTAATATTTAAATTATAAAAACTTAAAAATTGAATAAACTTCAACAGAATAGCAAGAACTTTGGAACTACGGTAACTACATGCCTATTTGTTTTGATTTGATATTTACCGCTATATTATTTTGTTGCAATAGTCGAAGTGCTTTTGTGCGGGTCGGTTACAGTTACAAGCAAACAGTTATGTGATATTTTATTACAATTCCAGCAAAGCAGATTCGTCTGATTGTGGCGGTTGCTATAGAAACAAAACAGGTTCATTTTAAATAGGAATAAACCTGGAATAAACGAATAAACCCTTCCTGGAAACTGGAATCACGAAAGACCGAAAAAATGTAAAAATTTATTAATTTTTAAAATGTTCATCATTGCGTCTAGTCTAGATAAATGTCAACTGAACGTTACTAACGAAGTCCGATTGGTGAGATTTACGTACAGCTAATCCTAAGAATACCCTTTTTTATGACACCTTTAATTTTTATTTCATAAACTAAGAAAACATAGCTAAAATCCATTTAAAACCAATTTTATTCAACTGGGTCATTAAATAAAATCACGAAAAACCGAAAAAATTTAACAATTTTTAAAATGTTCATCATAGAGCATTTTCAATCACATGACTTTACCTAACACAACGGCCTTAACAACGTTGTTATTATCCTCCAGTGATGTCATGTGCGAATGCTTCTATTGGATGTTTCTATTTCCCGCCCCTAACAGCCTTAGCAACGTTGTTTTTGTCCTCCTCCAAGTGACGTCATGTGCAAATGCTCTATTGCGTCTAATCACGGCTTACTAGATACTATCTAATAACTAATGTATCTAGTGGTCTAATTCATCAGACTAGTAGTTTGTCTCAAAGCTGCACTTATATTCACGTGAACCATATATTTTCAGAAACAGCAGATTTTGGGCAACAAATATATTTGAGTATTTGTTTTTATATTTTGCTTTGATATTCTAAAATTTACAAGCTGTAGTAATGGCGAATCGTCTACCTGTCTTAGTAAAGGCCTTCCTCGGAGTAATAGGTGAAGCAGTTGGTGATTTGCATAAAGTAGCTTTCTTTTCGAATAAAATGAAAATCCCTTCTGATGAATATTATTTTTTTAAAACGTTTGAAGAAACGCAAGATAAGTTTTCGGATCTCCATAAAAATTCCTCTGAAGAAGACTTCAATGATGTCTTGTGCTTATTAAGAGAAATCCCTGACTTAAAATTTGAAGTAGTGCAACAATGTGGTGGAATGGACTCCCTCTTCCGTAAGGTTTTATAAAAGAAATTTGAAGTATTAATTAGTCAATTTAACAAGAACTAACATAGTTGCTCTCCATAACTGAGTGTCAAGGTTTTTTGTGAAAAAATTATTTGAAAAACACGTACTTTCTACTTTTCTCTTAACTTTATTATTAGTAAAAAACATGTTAAAAAAATTCCGTACTTTTACTTTATAAATTGGTCAAGCTGATGCAAGTGTAAAAATTAGGTTTTATATGACATTGAAAGCTGTGTCAAAACATTCCTAACATAGAAATGTGAAATTTCAATCTGTTATAATTTTATCTCTTTTCTAATTAAGTTCATCGAAATATAAATTTTTGCAGAATTGTGTTCACTTTTCAAAGATTTGTTTGACCAGTTACGTCTCAAGATATTTTCACCTGATGCTAAATCTTTGTTTGAAAAGAAAGCAAGTGAAAAGGACTTTGAACAGAAGTATAAACAGTTACAAATCACTCTGGAATGTTTGCAAAAGGAATGCGAGCAGTTAATGAATAGAAAAAATGAAGCGGTGAGATAATTTCAAACCATGTTTGTTCCAAGAAAGTGGTATATACTAATAAAAATATTATGTTAAATTATTATAATCTAAACGTTTAAAATATTTATTGGGAAAACAGAGTCGGATAGCCAAGAAAGGAAAGCTGCATAGCATTTGCTTTTGAATGAAAATCATTTTAAAAGTACTAAACATAGATGTTAAAACGTTTGCGAGAACACGAATCTGCTATTCTTATATAATTCGTGTTTTTGGCGTGGTGGTAACGATATTTTCCCCTCAGAAAAATATTTTACATGCCTATCTATCCTCTACAGATTCACAGTGATTTCAAACTGAAACCCCCCAGGTCTCAATCAACGTAAATGTTTCGTGATCCGCGACCATTCTGCATAGACCATTCTATACTTTTCCTTTATGCAGTAGCAAGTCTTGTCTAAAAGATATTTTTGACTGCTAAGAGATTTTAATTAGAGGTACTAAATACTGTTCCGCCAGCCAAAATAAATGGGTCACTTGGTTTTGAAAAATACGACGAGGCGAATAGTTTGAATGTAGAAATAGGGGTGAAAATAAACTGAAGTGTTTTGGATGTGTCTCTACAAAACCAAATTATAACTCAAAATTGCAAAAAATGTACTTAAGTGAAATCCTCAAGAATATGTACAAGTTAAAGTAATATGAAATAATAATGAAGAAACGGAACTGAACACAATTATTGTTTTATATGATGCAATAATAAAAATCTTACTTATAAATAAAATTTATAATTTTCAGGTGGCGGCACAAATATCTAAAGGTCAGTCGGAAAGTCGGGCATACGCTGCCCAGGACTTCAAATCTCAGCATCCCTTCTTTGTTAGGTATAAGGAATTTTTAAACCTTTCAATCACATCAAACCTTTCTTTTTTTTCAATTAAACCTTTTGATTGAAAAAGAAGCTCTAAAGAAGTTCATACTTTGAATTCATAAGAATAAAAATACTATTTTGTATTAAAACCCAAAGCACAATATTAACAAATATGCTCATACTTCACATTAATTGGTAATAACGGATTAAAGCATTATTCTATTTGAAAATAGATGATAGAACAAAGACGTTACCATAGGACGCTACAAAATAACCTAATACACATTGCATTAACAATTTCGTATTTTTAAAATGTAGAGCTAACGCCGAGGAAGAAATAGATTTTATTACTCAAACTTGTGAGGAAAAGCTTACCCATCTTGAAAAAATTGAAGAAACAGCTCAAAACGGTTTAAAAGAAGCTGCTTTAAAGCATAGATCAGAACTTTGGAAAATAATTGAGGTAATAATTTTGCATTTGATAATTGTTATATCAGCGTATTGAATGCATGCCTTTTTCAAAAAATATCTTTCCGTTTTAAGAAGGTTTAATGAGTTATCATTAGGGCTGTGATTTTCATGTATGTAATTAAAAACTCAAAATAAGTACATATAATATGAATTTATTTTAGGTAAATATGTGATAAAAAGAGCAAAATATGTGCTTAAAAATAAAGAAAATAGGATGATATTATGTAATATTGAATTTTTTAAAATGAATTCTGAAAACATTAAAAACTCTGAGGAGCTTTTAAGTCCCTGCAGGAATTTATGTGAGTGATGTTTGGAATTTTAACTCCCCCCTAAAGGCAAATAAAGTACCAAAAAAAAACCCCCACCAGTTAAGGTAACAGTAAATATGAACCACGAAATGGACATGTTGTTCCAATTGACAATCCTGAGTATGCAACTTACAATAGCTAAATTTAGCATTGGGTTCATTAAATTTCAACAAAAATTTTCGATGTGTAATTTTATAATATAAAATATACTTAAAAAAAACTGGGAAAAACTTGTGTTTATTTTTGAAAAACCTAAAAATAGATGAGTACGTAGCAAAAATATGTATTTATAGCTTAAATATGTAAAAACATGTAAATAAACCGAAATATTTAAAATAAAAATGGTCTAAATCGATCCAAAATCCCCTGAAACATGTATAGGAATTGAGAAAACTTAGCAATATCAGATTTCTGAAAAGATATGTAATTACATGGAAATCCCAGCCCTAGTTATCATTCTACAAAAAATTCTTTAACTTTCCATGAAAAAAAATGTGTTTTTTTTTTCAGGAGACGGTTAACACTAGACTATTTGCTGATTGGATGTCAGAAAGTAGTAAAGAGGATATGAAAGCTGACGAGGTTGGTTTTTCCCTTTTTTGAGGATTATAATGATAATTCAATAATTTTTAGAGGGCTTATTATTCAGTAATTAACTAAAAATCCAAAAAAATCTTTATTATTAACTACTATATGACTTTTTTGGACAATCCGTTCTTTTCATACAGGGCTTTTGTTCTTACAGACAGGAAATATAGGTCTTTTCAATCATTGAATATATTTTAACTAAGAACATAATCAATGAGACATATAATAATTCTTTGATGACTCTCAAGCAGCGTTAGAAATTGGGAGAAAAAACCAGTGGTCCTGCGGACCAGTGCTTTGCCAATCTTACTGGTCCGCAACAAAAATCACTGGTCCGACAAATTAAATTAAAAAGGACCGGTTTAAATATATAAAGTAACTATTACACTGAATGTGAGTACTAAATAGTAATGTTAAAAATCAATACATAACAATATTTTTTCTTTTTCACCGGGGGCTCCCCTATCCCATATCACCACATTTCGGGTTCTGGTCAAAAATATGTACTTGCTTCACCAAATGTAATCACCAAACGAACTTAAAAATACCGCTATCACTGAACAAATCGTCTAAATGATTTTACACGTGCTCTAGAAATCACTGGTCCGGCGGACCAGTGATTTTCTGATTCCACTGGTCCGAGCCGTTTTTTAGTTGTCCCGGACCAGCAAAACACCCCAATTTCGAACGCTGCTCTCAAGCTTCTTGGCTCTTCATAGTTATTGACTGAATTTTTTTTTTATTTTTTTATTTTTCCAAGATACCGTTTTTGTTTTTATTCAAAAACTATTTTTTTAAAAAAAGAGTTCGGTTCATAAACATTTATATTATAATCCTCTCAAAAGCATTTTGCTCATTCAAAAACTAGTTAGAAAAAATTCTAAAATTGAATATAGCTTTTCCAATACTTACATTCTTGAATGAAATAATAACCTGTTATTTCCAATCCATATAGGAAGAGCTGAATGAATTATGGAAAGAGTTTTCCGAGGAGTTGATAAATTGTAGAGATTTATGCCTAAAGTGCAAATATATGGAAGGTGAATACAATAAAATCCTTAAAGAATTAAAAGAAAGAGAAGAAAAGATGAAATTTGATGCAGCTGTCAGAATTCAAGCTTTGTTTCGGGGATATTTAGTACGAAACAAATTGGTCATGTCTGCTTCTCTACAATATCTGCTGAATTTTTCACCATAGGACTGAAAATAAATAAAGTTTTTGAAAACACTTTAACAACTCCCGTAATTTTTTCATAAGAAGATTAAAGAACTTTTAATTTTTGATAATCGGGTGGTGTTGTTTCAAGTCGATAACTATGAAATTAATATTTGATTGGGATAAAAAATAAAGGCTAAGAGTTAATTTCAAAGGAATATAAACTTTATTGATATACTCCCGTCCCGCCTGCCTAAGCAGGCACTCGGGCTTTGATGGTACATTATTCACAAAAATAAAACAATAACAATACAAAAGGATCAAATCCTGAGGTCATAGTCCAAGTTTAAAATAAAGAAGTTTAAAAGCAGGTAAAATAATTATATAATTTAAATTACATCAGAATTACACATTATTATGTTTTTGCTTAAACTATGTTAAGAATTAATATTTTTATTAATAAAATCATGGTACTATGCCTTAAGATATTAATTTAGATTTACTGATTATTATGATTAACATGCATTCTCAAAAATCCACCAGTATCCCTAAAAATGAATTATTTATCTAAAAACTTATTTTTATTTTTATATTAGCTCATTAATATATTTAAAAACCTCAAACATTTTTTAAAGTGTAGCATCAATTGGTGTTCAAGATTTCAAAATCCTTAAGTAAGCAGGATCAGGTGGTTTCGAAAATCAGTTCCTCCTGCCTTTGCCTGACCATGTCCCTAAGGGTGTCTCTAGCTCCCTTGTGCCTCAGCAGCTGTCCGATGCTTTTTTCTCTATAATTTTTTGGAAAACCACAGTTCCTTTTGCGATCAAATCTCCCGCAATGGTAGACAAGATGGTCTATGTCCTCCTCACATCCACATTCACCGCAGAGCGGATTTCTAGCGTGGAACCTTTGCTGGTATACCCCAAATGACCCGTGTCCCGTCAATATTTGATTAATGTAATGATCACCTTCTATTATTTTTGTTGATGGTTTCTCTATAAACTTGTATGTTGTACGACCTTTGGTTGAGCCTCTCCACCTCTCTCTCCACTCTTCCTCCGCCTCTTTTCGGAGTTTTCCCTTTATGTGGCTTACAGGGACCCCGAGGTCCACGTCAACATTCTTGCGCCTCGTTGCCTCCTTCGCTAACTGGTCCGCCAACTCGTTGCCGGAGTATCCCACGTGCGCCTTGATCCAAAATATCCTGACATCCTTTCCGTTTTCCTTATTTTTTAGTATCTTTTCTTTAATGTCGGCTGCTTCTCTAGTTTTTACGAAACCAGGGGCCCTAGTCTCGGGGCTTGCGAAAGATTGAACGCACGCAGCGTGACGTCAAAATGACGTCACGATCCCGCCTCTTCTTCAAATGCCTAGTCTCAGGGCTTTTTCTCCTTCCGAAAGATCGAAGGCAAATAGGAAGAACCGCAAGCAAACTTACGCCTCGATTTCCTGGCGTAACTCCCTGTTTCGCAAGTTAAAAAATGGCTGCTGTCGTACGGATCACAATTAAAAGTAAGTAAATTTTAATAATATTTGTTAAAATTCACATGATCTTTGTCCTTTTTACTTCTATTTTGATTTATAGATGCTTAATACTTGTCTTAGATTCTAGATTACGATTGTAAACTTTCGATGTTCGAACTTTTGTAAACAAGTACAAAATTGATTACGAGTTAGCTATAAGTTTTAAATGCGCGTGGTTTGAAAATATAACAACTTTTAATATTTTTTGCCTTTATTTCTTGTTAGATTTTGTCATTTTGATAAGATACGTTTGCTTGTTTCTGAGTTATTCATTACTTACAGTCATAAACTTTCTATGGCGAACAAGTTTCATATTACTGTTTATGTTAAGTTTTTTGTCTGTAGTGGAGTTAAGGAACTTCTTTTTAGACTCAATTGGTTAATTTTATTTCCTTGTGTAGTGTTTGAGTGATACCAAAACAATCTACTGCTTAGTGCTTGTCTTCGAATTCTCACACACAAATGTAAACACGTTTAGTTGAGTTAAAGTTTTACATGTTTTTGTGCTATTCTAATGTTAAGTAAACTTTCACTGCAGATATATGGAATCTACATCATTCTGAAAGTTAATATTCTGGTGGTAAAAGAAAATTCATGAGATGTTCCCCTTGTTTACAACAATGCTGTAGTTGATATGAAAGTAAGTGGTTATGTTTATTTTCATTCCTATACACATAGGTATTATACAACCTCAATTCCTATTTCATGCTTGTCATAAATTTTGACTTTCGGGGGGATATATCTCAAACACCCTTGGTTTCTATGGTGAACACAAAGTTTTGTATTACTTTATATTTGTTGATTAAACATTTTTGTGTCTAGTAAGATTTGATAAACTTCTTTTCTGACTTAATTTGTTGGTTTTATTTAATTCCTTGTAGTGTTTTGAGTGTAATGTTCATCTTCAAATTCTAGAATACAAATATAAACACATAGTTGAGTTAAAACTAAGAATTGTTATACATGTTTTGTTGCTATTATGATATTACACATTGATAGTCACATTGTTCGGTAAAACTGTAGGATGATGATTCTTTAACGTAACTGTAAGAAGAATACATATTCATCAAAACTTCAGGGACCTTGTTAATCAAAAGTTTAAGTTATATAAAAAAATTCTGCAAGACTCCAAAGTTGTGCAACTACATTATCCAAGTCTGCACATGTCTCGCCAATCAGACTTCATTCTCACTTACTAATATAAACACCTAGTTGAGTTAAAATTTTACATATTTTTGTGCTATTCTAATGTTGAGTAAACTTTTTTTGCAGATAGTATGGAGCTGCATCATGCTAGAAGGGAATAATTATCAAGCTATGCAGCGTGGTGTGAAAGTAACCCATTCAATTGATTCCTGCCCTATTAGTCGAAAGATGTCTTGTCTGCACTTGGCTTTATAAAAGTGAGTAAATTTATGGTATTTTTTTACTCCTATACACACATTGTATTATAAAACTTAAATCACTATTTTTCAATTAGCCTGGCACATACCTGGGCTTGGATAAAACTTTGAAAATTTTGACTTAAAATAAAACAGTCACATTGTTCACCAAAACTGTATGTTGATGATGATTCTTTAACTTCACGGTAAAAAGAATTTATATTTATCAAAACCTCAGGGACCATGTTAATCAAAAGTTCAAGTTATTTTAAAAAACTTCGGCACATCTGGAATAAGAGTCCTCTATTTGGCGACTCGCTTTGTGGTCGCCAAGTTGGCAGTATATCACGATTAGATATAATGTAGAGTTGGCGACTGCAACTCGAGTCGCGAAATGGAGGACTCTTATTCCAGCTGTGCCAAAACTTCTGCAAGACTCCCAAGTTGTGCGTCTATATTATCCAAGTCTGTGTATGTCTCGCCAATCTGACTTCATCAACAACATTTTACAAATTACAAAATTATTAATATTGTTAAAAGCAACACTGTTGAGATGTTTCAATTTTTTTATTTTGTTGCTTTATTTTTTCGGTGATTTATTGAAATACTTGGCTCTTGCACCTGGCTAAATTTAATACATGTATTGTTAAGTCAATTACTTGGTCGATGTACATGGCTTGCTACATTTATTAATCATATACATTTAAAAATGCCCCACATCCCTCCCCTGGAAATTCCTAAATCCTCCTTGATAATTTCTTTTTTCTAGCCATTGAATCTTGAATTTCCCAAACTTAAAATAACCGAAAGTAGTGTTTTCTCAGTATTTTTTGCTTTTATCGCACGTTTTGAAACTTTTTTGATTATTGCAAGATGAAATTTTAGTTATTGAGTTATCTATTATCAACTTAATGAGTCTTTATATGTGACGACTAGGGTACATCCATAAATTACATGAGGTTTTTTTGGTGTGAGGCTGTTTTCTCGAAAACTGTGATGTGCATTCCACTTCCTTGTTAATCTCAGACTGGTTTTAATAATTTTGTTGATACATTTTTTTAGGGTTAATTAAGATTTATAATTTTTTTATAGGTCCCATTGCTTAAAGGATGATTCATCTCATTAGATGCCATTTTATGATCATGCTGTGTAATATTTGTGGAGTTAGTTTCATCTTGCAAATTGTTTTAAACTCAATTTTATCATTTTCATCTTAAGTAAATTTAAAAATGTGGTAATTAAAGTTTAATAAGAGAGTGTATACTATACAATTAAAATTCTGTGTTTACTAAGATGTTAGTAAGTTCTTAAATTTGATGCAATTGAAATATATTTTGATGTCTTTGCATTCCACTTTCTTGTTAGTCTCAGACTGGTTTCAATAATTATTTTGTTGATATATTTTTTTAGGGTTAATTAAGATTTATAATTTTTTTATAGGTTCTATTGCTTAAAGGATGATTAATTATTGGATAAATAAAGAATTCATCTTGCAAATGGTGTTATTTTATCATTTTCATTTTAAGTAAATTTAATAATGTGGTAATTAAAGGTTAATAAGAGTGTATACTATACAATTAAAATTCTGTGTTTAAAGGTGTTAAAATTGAAATATATTTTGATGTCTTTCTTATCTCATTTTAACTGTTTAAATTTCATATAATCTCAAATTAGTTTACTTAAGCTCTCTTAAAATATTAATTGAGCTACAATTTATAAGAATATGAAAGTTAACATTTCAATGTAATTGATTGTATGTAATAAAAAATTCTTGATTGAACTTCTGTTTTAGAAATTGTTTCCTTCTACTATTAACATAAACATGCATATTGCATATAGTATTTAAACAGGAAAATAATATAATAATAATTCACTTGCTGTAATCAGTATTATTTTTCCAAACTTTGAAAGCTGCATTTCTTTTTTCTGACAGTATAGAAATTTATTTTGGGAGGGGCCCAAAATACCCCCCCAAAAAAATTTAGGTTTTAAAAGCCAAAAACTAGAATTTTGCTCTGGGGGAGAGGACCCAAAAATATTCCTAAGCCCTCTCCCATACATATTTAATAGATTCAAGGTAGTTTTCTAATATTTTCAGGTATGATATGCATCTTCATAAAGAGAATGTTGAAAAAATTTTTAATAACAGAGTTCCAAGCACAAAAGGGGGGTCCTTCCCCAGAAAACGTTTTGAAATTTTACCCTAAAAATGGTTTAAACTCATTTTAGTACACCTAGTCGATATTTTGGGGTGGGGGGCTGGGCCCCCTCCAAATTTTTTGTAAATGTTTTGTAATATGACCCTAATAAGCAGGGTTTAAACTCATTTTACTACAGCTAGCTGCCCCCCCCCCAAATTTTTGCAAATGTTTTGAAATTTGACCCTAAAAACAGGGTTTAAACTCATTTCAGTACACGTAGTTGAAATTTCGGGGGGGGGGGCCTCGGCCCCCTCGCCCCCCCCTTATATACGCCCCTGTTTTCTGAACAGGTTTAATATTTGTATAATTTTATGCTGGCAGAAAATTGAATTCAAAAATCATATTATTTTTCAAACTTTATATCTTAATTTACTAATAGTTTATTAATCTTTTAATCTTTCAGTTATTTGTTAATTAGATATTTAAAAAAAAATAATAAACGAACAAGAAAATCAAACAGCAAAGTTTAGCGTAGAAGAGCCCTGAGACGCAAAAACGCGATAAGCGAAAACCTATTTCAAACCGATTACGATGAAAAATATCGAGAAAAAGGAAATTTTTCATTGGTTATCTTTGTATCGAAAGTAGGAGGAGCTTAATAGCTTCCGCAAGCATGTTCGCTTCGATCGCCAATTCGGATCGTAAGCTACCTTGTGCCCGAGACTAGCCTTTTTTTGAAGATGCGAAATGAAGATTACGAATATAGGTTACGAAACGGAGTAACCGCAAGCTGACGTCACGCTGCGTGCGTTCAATCTTTCGCAAGCCCCGAGACTAGGCCTCCAGTAATGGTCTGGATGGCGGATCTGCAGTCGCTTATTATGTTCACCCTCTGGCCAGTGTCCAGTTTTGCAATCCCATCCACTGCTAGTTCTATGGCCGCTAGTTCAGCCTCATATACTGTGCTATGGTCTGGTAAGCGCACCTGGTCAATCCCGAGGGTCTCACCATTTTTTATTGTGACAAGCGCGTACCCTGTATGGTTGTCCAATCGTGATCCGTCGGTGTATATGTTTACGTCGTTCCCCTGCTCAGTGTCTGTCACAAACACCTCCCATCTCAAAAGTTTCCTCTTCCAGGGAGGTAAATGAATTTTTTCAGGGATCTTTAGCTGTTTCCTCTCCATCTCCATTCCACCGATTTCAATTTTTTTCTCTGTTTTTGTGATTTCGTATAATTTTTTAATATTTTTTATTTTTATGTCTATGGGGATTACTCCTGCAAGCACGGAGAGCGCATCTGTAGATACGGTATTATAGGCGCTGGTAATTATTTTCAGGGGGCCACGCTGTATCTGCCTTACTTTGTTGTTTATTTTTACTTTATTTTCATACCAGATCTCACAAGAGTAAGTAATCATCTTTTCAATGACTCTCAGATAAATTTCTTTTTTAACTTTGGGGCTCAGACCCCATTCAACTCTGCATTTTTGCGATAACATGTAATGTACGTTTAGTACCTTTTTTCTCAAGTGATTGAGATGTCTGATCCAGCTCAGCTTATTATCGATTATCACTCCGAGGTATTTTATGCTGTCTTCGTACTTAATTCTCTCTTGGTTTATCTTAATGGTGGGCAACCTTGTAAGCTTTGCCTTGGTAAATATTGTGTAAGTTGATTTTGCCGTGTTTATTTCTAGGTCATTCTGAGAGATCCATGTATATAATTTTTCTAGTATTTTGCCTGCCTTTTCTGTGATATGATATACTCTCTTCGTCTCAATGAGCACTATTAGGTCGTCGGCAAATGCTTGGACTTTTGCTCCCTCACCCAATTCCAGTTCTAGAATAGAGTTGATCATTATGAGCCACAATACCGGTCCGACACTTGAACCCTGTGGGATTCCTTTATTGTATTTTAGTTTAACTCCAGATGACTCCGCTGTTCGGTCCTTTAAGAAATCCTTTAGCATGTTTTTCAGGTAAACTGGTATGTTTAGGGCACCTATTTTGTCCTTGAGGATGTGCCAGTTAGCCGAATTAAAAGCGTTCTTTAAATCGATAGAAATGCATGTCACTATCCCGTCTCCATTAAGAGTAGCTTTCACATCTGTTATTAACTTTTCTAGGGCTTCCACTGTTCCCATATATTTTCTAAAGCCAAATTGGTTGTTGCTTATTTGATTAGTCGTTTCGAGAATAAAAGTTAGCCTATTTGTTATTAACTTGTCCAGAAGTTTTCCCATAGTTGGTAGCAGGCAGATAGGCCTGTATGCTGATGGTTCGTTCAAATCTTTATTGGGCTTGGGGATTAGAATTATCTCTGCCCTTTTCCATGGTCGTGGGAAGCAGCGCTCAAACAGACATCTGTTGAAGAGGGCCAGTAGGATTTGTCTTCCACCACCCATCACCATTCTCTTTATGATCTCTCCCGGGATTCCATCCGGCCCTGAACTCTTCCCCTTTTTAATATCTCTTGTAGCAAACATTAGTTCGTCGTTTGTGAATGGTGGTACAATGTCATCCAGATTGCGAGATGCAGGCAACCGACTCCCATCTGGTTCCAAAGGAAAGTGATACCTGAGTAGTGCGAGTGTGGTCTCCCTGATTCCCTCCGTAAGTTCACCGTTTTCTTTCTTGACTGGACCCACTTCGACTCTTCTCTTCTTTTTTAAGAAAATAGTATCAAACCTGTCTCCAAATAAATTATTTGTTGTCGTACTTGTTATAAAGTCTTTAAAACTCTGTCTCTTGGTCCTCAGAATCATTCTCTTATAAAGTGCCTCCTCTCTTCTATATTTTTCCCGCCAGTACCTCCTTTCCTCTCCAGACGATTTTTGAAATCGCCTTCTCAATGCTCTCACCTTCGATCTCCTTTCCGTGAGGCCTGGGTTCCACCATCTATTTGTCCGTCTCTCTCCTCTCTCCCTGGTGTTTTCCATAGCCGCAGCAAATATGCTCCTCTGAAGCTCCACCACGTACCTATCTATTCCTTCATGAGTTGTTGGTATTCTCATCATTTCCTCTCTCCCATAAAGTGTCTCGCAGGATCTGTCGAACTCCATCCAGTCCATCCCATCCGCGTCAATTTTTCTTGGAAATTTATGTGCCTCTCTCTCTCCCATTATAACCATTAACATGTTGTGATCGCTAAGTGTGATATTGTCCTCCACTGATACCCTACATCTCCTAATATTCCTCGTGAACACCAGATCGATCCAACTGGATCCTCTGGAACAGGAGAATGTTGGTGAGCTGTTACTATCGTTCTGCACAGTGAGATCGTTTTCAAGACAGAAAATTAATATTTGCTCGCCTCTATTATCATTTATTTCTCCACCCCACAATTCATTCTTTCCATTGAAATCCCCCATAATTACACACTTATTGCAACATTTATGTTTTTCCAGTAGCTCGCCCAGTACTATCAAAGTCTCCATCAGATCCTCGCTCGGTGAGGCATATACTGATCCTATCAAAATCTCCTCCAAGTTCTCTAAAGCCAGTTTAACAAGAACTATGTCTTTATTAGCAAACAGTTTATAGTATTTTAGCTTTTTGTTGATCACCAGAGATGCTCTAGGTTTCTGTGCTTCGCATAATACAAAGTCCTTTACTGACAGTTGCGTTCGATCATCTCTAATGTATGGTTCGTTTATCGAAACAACCATTGGTGTTTGGTTTTTTATTTCGTTTTCAAGTTGGGCCATTGCTGCCCTTGTCCTTGCTGTGTTTATATGTAGCATCAAAAAGTCTTCAAAGGAATATAAAAACATTTGAGATAAAATAGTATCCTCTTTTAAAAGACCAGGAGATAGTCCTTTTCTTTACAACAATCTTATGACTTATGCTGTCGCACTTTCAAGGTTTTATTTTTATTAGTATCAGGGCAGGAAAAAAAATCCTTTAGCAAAAAAAAAAAAAAACCCCACTAAAATTGGAGAAAAAAGGTTTAGCAAAATGCTAGAACAAACAACTGATTTGATAAGTCAGTTTTTTAGCTGGAAAAATTTAATTGATAAAAACTAAAGCCCTGGATGGAGAAAGCCGAGTGGCTCTCTCAAGTTGTTTTCCCCGGCCGCTTTGTGCCGCTCTCGATTTTGCTTGGACGTTCCCGTCACGTGTATAAACAGCAGCGATAACTGAAATTGTTTGTAAACATTGAGTGCCTTGTAATTTTTTGTTCCTCATCATTTTGACTGGTTTAATTGGTATTTTTTTTTTATTTTTTATTTATTTATTTTTATTTTTATTTATTTTTAATCAAGAGAAACACTTAAAACACACAACACAAAATTACAAAAAGGAAAACAAAAAAAGAGAACCATAATCACCTGGGACCTACTAGTCCATTTAGGTGACCAAATATATATTTAAATAAGAAAATATATGAGTGGCAAACAGGGTGTCGGTAAAATAAAAACAATATTATCAGTCATACAGATTTAAAATTACAAAAAAATATATATAAAAACAAAAATAGTTACATTAAAAAAGTTTCAATATTTTCTATTGTAAACAAAAATTCTTTTAGTTTTTTTTTAAATAAGTGTTTGGATGGGCTATTTTGGATTTCAAGTGGTAACATATTATACAGTTTGGGGGCTATATATTGAAAATTATTACAAAATATTGTTTTTTTTGGCTTAGGAATATTATAAATTACTAGGTCTTCGAGGATTTATAGTGTTACGTCTTGTACATTCCAGTGGGTTCAAAAAAAGATACAGGCATATTTTATAAAAAAAAAGATGACGAAGAGGTAGAATATTCAGTAATTTGAAGTGGTTTATAGTAATCGAGTTGGTATTATTAAAAAAAAACCTTAAGAACCTTTCCTGTAATTTGCTGATTCTTTTTAAATTTACCAAATAATCCCCACCCCAAATAGTTAAGCCGTAAATTAATTGTGAATGTACCCACGAATAATACAAATTAATTAGAAGCTTATTACTTATTTTTTGTTTAAGGTGATAAAAATTAAACATAACAAATCTTAGTTTGTCAGAGATATTTTGAGTATGAGATTTCCACTTTAAGTTGGAATCAATATGGAGTCCAAGGTATTTGATAGTTGACACTTGATCGATATGATTACAATTACAATTTCCATAACTATTACAGAAGTTTTCGTGGTATTTAATGGAGAGCTGATAAGAACGGTTTTTGATGAGGTTAAAGGTCATATATTTTGTTTTGTTAACGTTCAAATTTAGGTTGTTTTGAAAAAACCAATCACGAATTTTTACAAGGTCATCATTTATCATTAAGTTTAGATCATCGATTGAATCCAACGAATAAAGTAATACCGTGTCATCTGCAAAACTTATTAATTTTCCATATAATTTTAAGTTACATAGGTCGTTAATGAATATTAGAAATAATAAAGGTCCTAAAGTTGATCCCTGAAAAACGCCGCAGTTTATTGGGAGGCATCTACTAAGAGTATTGTAAATTTTAACGATCTGAACGCGATTTGACAAATATGACTCAATAAAATTATAAAAATGTCCTCTGATGCCGACAAAAAATAGTTTTTGTAACAGGATGCAGTGATTTACTGAATCAAAGGCTTTAGAAATATCTAAATAGACAGCAGCAGTTTTTTTATTATTGTTCACACTATTATATATAAATCCAGTAAACTCATTCAAAGCTTTCTCGGTATTTGAATTTGGCAAAAAGCCATACTGATTACAAGAGAAGAAGTTTATGTGATTTAGATATGAAAATAACCTATTCTTAATTATTTGCTCGAATATTTTAGATAGTAACGGTAAAATAGAGATTGGTCTATAGTTGGAGTAATCATTTTTGTTTCCTTTCTTAAAAATAGGAGTAACAATTGAGAGTTTCAGTGATTTTGGAAAGACACCTTCTTTTACAAGGTTATTAAATAGTTTGGCCAAGATATATAAATGAGAATTTGATAAACTTTTTAAAATTTTTGCGTCGATTCCATCAGAACCAGGGCATTTTTTGGATTTAAGTCCACGGATACATGTTATAATTTCAGTATAATCTATATCAAACCACATAAAAGAATTCACACTAGACACCAAATATTTTTTATAGTCATCGTTTGAGGGAGTTATACCATTGTATATTGAAGAAAAATATGAATTTAGATTATTAGCTAATTGATCAAAGCTTGTGTGATCAGGCAAGGTATTATTAATTTTACTCTTGCCTAAAATGTCGTTAACCAGCTTCCACTGTTTACGACTAGAATCACATTCATTAAATTTTGTTTCGTAAAAGATATTTTTAGCTATTCTGATTTTATTTTTTAAAACTTTAACTGTGGTTTTATAGGCTGTTTTGTATAAATTATTGCCAGGGTAACGCAGAGTTTTTTTATATAGTGCTTGTTTAGATTTTATAACACCGAATATATCCATATTAAACCATTCATTCTTATTTAACCTTGAATTATTTTTAGGATAAAAGCTAAAGTTACTTTTTATCGCACCTAATTTACCATGGAAGTCAGAAAAGCAGGACGATGCGTCAGTTCCGTTAACTTTAAAATCGTAGTTTTTCAAATAATCCTCAATTTTTTTGTAGTTAATTAATTTAGGTTTTATTTGATCAGTTGAAGAGATTTTATTAATACTACTGAAAACTAGTTTACATATAATAGGAAAATGGTCAGAGATGCTATTAATTAATCGAGCAGAGTATATTTGGTTTTCATAGGAAGGATCTGTTCGTGAAAATATATGATCAATGCAGGTACCGGATGAAATACGAGTTATATTATTTATATGAGATGAAAATCCATTTACATTTAAAAGATCTAAGTACATATTACTATTGTTGTTTAGGTTGAGAATATCAATATTTATATCACCTATGAATATAATGTTTTTGCAGGAAATATCCGATATTATAGGTTCTAATTCTATTAAAAAATTATTAACTGTAAAAGAATGGGATCTATATAATGAAATAATACAAAGATTAAGAGATTTGCTTGCCACAACAACCATTTCAGCAGAAAGCATTTCATAGTTCAATTGTTGGAAATCATAATTACTCTTAAAATAAATTAGCACACCTCCTGATCTATTATAATTTCTACAACAATGATATGTGTTAAAACCGTTAATATTGTAAAGTTGAATTTCCTCTTTAGATAACCATGTTTCAGACAAAATCAAAACATCTATAAAACATAAATAATTGGAAAGCAAACAAATCAGTTCATCGAATTTGGTACGGACACTTTGAATGTTGAAATGTACTATATTAAAACAAGCATTGTTGAAGGGTGAAAAGAGAAGGAATTGCTCAAGATCTTCAAGAGTGTTCAATGTGGCATTGCAATCGAAAATAGAGCTAATTTGAATTAAGATGAAAAGGTTATATTACTTAGGTCGGAATCTTTTTGGACTTTGAACACTCTTGAGTTTTCTTTTTGACGCAAAAACAACTTGCCATCCCTCACCCAGCAGAATTGAAAGTTATTGTCACGCTTGAATTGTTTGCACATGTGAAGCAGCTTTTTCATACCTGGAGCGAGATGTTCGTTTAGGTAAACTGGAACTGAGTCAAAGCTACTGTTAATGTCCGAGGCTTTGAGTCGTTTTGCTTTCGCCGCAACAAGGCATTTGTCTCTTTCGGCTTTTGAAGAAAACTGTACAATTATTGGTTTTGGCTTGTCTACACGGGATGAGGGCACACGATGAATCACTGTAGCGTGATCGAAGTTGTTTACATCCAATGCTACGAGTACCGATTTCACTAGCTGTTTGGTGTCTTCGTTTGGTGCTTCTGGAAGTTCGGAAATCTCCAAGTTCATGCGCCTAGAGTATTGTTGTAGCTCCAGAGTTTCTGATTTCAAAATAGCTAAATCCTCTCTGTTACGGGCGTTTTCTGACTTCAGGCTTGCATTTTCTTCCTTTAACGATTTCACTTCATTTTTCAAGCTTTCCATTGATTCTGTCAGCTTTTGGATAAGGTACTCATTGTGGTTCAGGCTAATTGAATATTCCGCAAATTGATCTTTAATGAATGACTTCAGGCTGGTGATTTGCTCTAGGTAAGCACTATTGGGGATTGGATAAGATGGCTGCCGATCTCTTGAATCATCCCTTTTCAAGGTAGCAGGGTCGCTCTCTTGATTACGATCTAATATTATTGTTTAACCAAAAAATATTTATTATAAAATACTAGATGTATTTACGAGTTACTAGGTAAATATTTAGTTTAAAAAATTTATTTGTGTCTTTTTTTATAGAAAGTTGGTTAACAATAGTTATTACTGAATATTTTAAAGAAAACATTTTGATTAAATTGTTAATAAGTTGGAATCAATAATTTTTTAAGATAGTTTTTTTTTTCATTGAAATGACCTGTGAGGTATTTGCGGCCATCTATAGAGCATTCGCACATGACGTCACTTGGAGGACAAAAACAACGTTGCTAAGGCTGTTGTTAGGGGCGGGAACTAGAAGCATCCAATGGAAGCATTCCCACATGATGTCACTGGCGGGCAAAAACAACGTTGCTAAGGCCGTTGTTAGGCCGAGTCATGTGATTGAAAATGCTCTATTGCCTTGTCCATCATGACGGCGAGATAGTTTCGGTTTGCGGTTGTCGGCCATCTTGGGTGCATTGTCGCTACTTGAAGGAGTAGCGGCTCGCTCCATCCAGGGCTTTAATAGAAACTATACTAAGAAAATATTCAATGCTATATAAATATTTCTCTAAAATCCTTATATCATAGTATTAATCTTTATAGTATTTTAACAACTTCCTTCAAGTACTTTTAACATTTCGATTCTTCATTTGTATTTCTGCAAAAGTGGTCTGAAATATTTTAACTTTCTGAGGGACTTCTTTTGCATTTAGCGAAAAAAGCCACCACAGCGGAATCCCTGTGCTGTATTTAAAAAGCCATTTCAGGACAAACATTTTTTTTTCAAAATTTTCAATGTCTTTGCGTGTCATAAGTTAATAAGTTTATAAATTTTTCTTGAAATCCATTAAGGATAAAGGCGTACGTATACACTAGAAATCACGAAAATCGAAAAAAATATCCCAATATGTTTTATTGATTAAGAGTATTCTGCAATTCCTTAGCTTTAAAATGATACCAAGATCAAGAAAATTTCTGAAGAATCACGTTTTTCTCATAAAGTTTGTCACGATTGCTTTTTGAGAAATTAATATTTTTAAATTATTTTTTACCATTAAAATCTGTATAACATAGCGGATGTTTTGACTGAGTTCTTTTTTGCATTTAATACATAAATATATTTTTAAAATACAAATTTCATGAAAAAATTGTAATTTTTTATGTTTTTAAGATTTAAAATATTGTAGAAAAACCTTATTGGGTCTATCAAAATTATAATACAGTCAAAACATGTAGAATATTGTAAAGATCGAGCCTGGTAGAGCCTCGATTATCCGCGAGCAGATGATCTACTGAAAAAATTTTGCAACGAAAAAATATTTTTTTAATTACGAACCTTGATGACGAAGCAAAAGCGAGTGACGGATTTTTTTTAAAAAGGCGTAACTGAACACTTTTTGTTAACAGTAATACTATGGTTTTTTTTTGTTCTTTATTTTAGTGATTTAGATGTAGAACAAAGGTTTCTGCTGTACTGTACATATTTTAAAAGCTTTACATATCATGTTTTTTGTACAATAAAACATAGTTTTTATGCTGAAATATTTTTTTCGTGTTTTCACCTAATTTTTAGTTTTTTTTTCGGGTTATCCGAGATTTTTACTATCCGCGGTACCCTTGCCACCCAATTCCGCGGATAATCGGGGCTCCACTGTATTTTGTGAAAAAAACCCCCATCATTTTTAAATTCAGTACTGAAATTTTTTCTGTCAAATGTATACGTATACGTACCCCTTAAAAAGTAGCATTTTTCTATTTAATACGTACTTTAGAACCATAATCCTTTTTGTTTTTGATTAGAAAATTAAAACTTAAAGATTCTAATTTGAAGATCTTTTTATGAAGCAGATCCCTTGACGCGTGATTTATTTATAAAAATCGCTTGATTAAACTTTTATTTTAAATTTAAAATGTTTAAATGATGAAGGTTTTAAAGACCTGTATGCGTCCATCAGCCTCATCTTCGCCCACTCTATGACGTCACGCATTTGAACTCCAGCTCGCAGTGTTGGAGTTGGAGCTACCTGCCTTCGTCACTGCTATCTTCATCTTGCGTGTCTCTGTGTTATTAAGTGTAATCGAAGTTTTCATGCATATGAATGGCAACACTGCAATTCGTCCTCTCACATCCTTGAAATTTTCGGTTTACTGTGGTTGTCTGCAGTTTTTAGAAAACCATAAAAATGTTTTCCACTTTATCCAAAGCCGCAGCTGGAAATTTGTACCGTAGTTTCTCCACTTCAGCGAAGGTTGGTTTTAAAGTGCATAAAATTATGAAGTATTCTGTGATCTGGAAACCCGGCAATGCGTGGCTTAAAGGCTGGCTTAACACAAGTTACTGTGAAATCGAAGTACAAATTTAAAAATTAAATGAATGTGTGTATTTATTTATTTTTAAATCCTCTAATGAAATTGGATGCTACTTCAAAAAATATTAAAGAATGATGAAGATAAAGTTTCTTTTTCTAGAGGCTAATATCCTAAAAACAATTTTATTCTTTCGATAATTTTATTTCATTAAATTATTTGATATTATAAAGGTTTAAAAAAGAAATATCGTTATTCATGTAACTTTTAAATTCATACATAGATTTTACAGTAGAAATATTATAATTAGTGTGGAATAATTATTAGAATGTTAAATGATAAATTAAGAAATTTTCTCATCTGGTATTTTCATTTAAACAGCCAGTATGAAACAGGTGCAGTTTTTTACCTTAAGCGAATTTTGTTTGACTGGGAATACTCCTTTAAAATACATCACGAGAAATCATATTTAAATATTGCTATAAAAAGTAGGGGAAAACAGACCTAATTAGTCTGTTTTTATGATTAGATGTGCAAAAATCTCAGCAAGTAGCCAATTTGTATTATTTTTGCCTAAAAGTATTGAGCATTATATTTCCATGCTGATGGGTATTTAGGTAATAATATTGAATTACTTGAGTATCTATTTTTGTATTTTAGCAAAATGCTAAAGTTGCTGTCCTGGGAGCAAGTGGAGGCATTGGACAGCCCATGTCCTTACTTATCAAGCAGAGTCCTCTGGTGTCTCACTTGGCACTCTATGATATTGCCAATACCCCTGGAGTAGCTGCAGACTTGAGTCACATGAACACCCCTGCTAAAGTCACTGGACATATGGGACCAGAACAATTACAAGTTAGTAACTTATATTTCGTGTTATTAACTCTGTAATACAAATACTGTACAAAACTGCATTGATGAATATAGTTATTGAATTACTGAAATTAAGCTGAAGATGTCTCTTACAGGCCTGCTTAGAAAACTGTGAAGTTGTCGTAATTCCCGCTGGTGTTCCTCGAAAGCCCGGTATGACTAGAGATGACTTGTTCAACACAAATGCATCGATCGTTAGAAATTTAGCTGAGGGCTGTGCCAAGTATTGTCCAAAGGCTATGATTTGTATCATTTCTAATCCCGTAAGTGCTGGTACCTTATCAGATTTGAAAAAAATGTTTAACTCATTTTGTATGATGATGAGTAACAAAACTAACTCAAAATTTCATGCCAAACGTATTTCACACAGCTTGTGTTTAATGCATGGTGAGTTGGTGTTATAAATTTCTAGAATACACTGAAACAGTTATAAGAGGAAAGGTTGCGCAAACAGGCAATGAAAAATTAATTTATGGGCAAATCTCTTGAGCAGGGAATGAAGTTCAAATATCAATTTTATAGCTTAGTTAAATAACAAATAATTTTATCTTATTTAAGAATGTTTTTATAAGTGTAGAAATGCAGTTGGTGCTTTGTAAGAGCATTCGGTACTGTTTTATTGCATTATTGCAGCTATAAATCAAATGCTTTACATACCTATACTTTAAAATAAGTAATAAAATTCATACCTAAATTTTATTTCTTTACCTCAATGTGGTTTCTTAAACAGTTTGTCTGCCATATTAGAGGCGTAGAATATTCTTTTAAACTCCACATGAATCAGGGTTGAGCTGTTCGCCACTTGAAATCAAACCAGGAATTTTAATTGCTCTGTTTAGTTTGATGGTTTAACGTTTTCTGTTAATTCTCCCTTCAAAGAGCTGTGTGATAAATATATTTAAATTTCATAAATTCATTTAGTAACACTTTTAACACTAAAGATTTTCATGTTGTTTATACTCATAAAAATTGCAGTATTTTGACTTTCGTTTTTAATAATTTCCACGCATTGTTTGTATCTAGTTGAGATAATAAAGATTTTATGAGATGCTTGAAACATAAGCTTCGCATTTGAGTTGGCTGCTGCAAGTGCCTCATATGTGTGTGTAGTGTGGTTATAACTTTTGAATAATCTATAACTTTTTCCTTCATGAAAAATTTATCGGGTTGCATTTTATTTATAGGTTAACTCAACTGTTCCAATTGCTGCAGAAGTATTTAAGCACCACAATGTGTATGATCCAAAGAGGATATTTGGTGTTACTACCTTGGATGTGGTTAGGGCAAATGCTTTTATTGCTGAAGCCAAAGTAAGTTCAACTTTCTTTAAGTTTATGCATTGTTGTTGTGAATAAAGATTTTCTCTTTTTTTATTTATTGTTTGTAGTAAGGCAGCAGGAATTTGACTTAAAAGATCAGTTGGTTATTATAATACAAATAATTGTAATTGTAAGTTGTTAATAAAAATACAAACTTCATTGTACTTATAAAGAATAAATGTATATCTGAGTTGGTAATATGGGGTGACTGTTTCTACACTTTGTGCCAATCAATTATGGCATACTTCCATGTTTCTATGGTAGCTACTGCTACTTTATTGATTAGGGTGTTTAACTGAAAAACTTTCTGTTTGCAAGGACCAACTTTACTTATAAATATGTGAAAGGTTTTGAAATTTCATTAACAATATTTTTTTCTCTTTACAATTTGATGGTTAAATTGCATAAGATAGTTATTTTGTTAAAATTTGAAGTACTGATAAGTTAAATAAAATAATGATGTAAATTGGTTGTTCTTGTTTCCAAGTGGTTAGATTTAGTCCAATTTTAGTGGTTAGATTTAGTTTTAGTCCAATACTGTGCAACTGTAAAACTAGGCCAATCACAAATTGAAGCTGAAGTTTTAAGTACAATTTTGGAATATTAATTTTGTAATCAGTTACATTTTCACAACAGGGTTTAGATCCAACCCAAGTTAATGTACCTGTTGTTGGAGGTCACGCTGGAATCACCATTATTCCTTTGGTATCTCAGTGCAAACCAGGTGTCACCTTTGATGCTGCCAGCTTAGATGCTATGACTAAGCGAATTCAAGATGCTGGAACTGAAGTTGTTAAAGCCAAAGCTGGAGCTGTAAGTTTGATTAGTTACTTTAAATATAAAAAATGTAAAATGTTCATTGAATTAAATTTTACATTCTTTATTAAATATGATTTTTTTTTCTTTGCTCTAACCCCCCCCCTTAAAATCTCAATTCTATAAATAAAACCAAAAAAAAATTACTATGAGAATTCTTGTAGTCATGCTTGTCATTGATTTTATTTACATTTTTATAAATAAGAGGTAATGCTAAGTTTACACTTATAACAGAAGCTTATGTTTAATATTCTTGTGTTGTATAAAATGTGAAAACTAATAGAATTATGTTTTCAGGGATCAGCTACACTTTCTATGGCATATGCTGGTGCCCGATTTGCCTTTTCTGTAAGTACACAACTGTATTGAACAACATGAATACGATATGTAATGAAACCAAATAGTTTTAATATATTCCAATTTGTTTTCATTGCAGCTTTTGAGTGCAATCAAAGGCAAAGCTGGAGTGATTGAATGTGCTTATGTGAAATCAAATGAGACGGAAGCTTCTTACTTTGCAACTCCTTTACACTTAGGGGTAAGTTATTTCACTTGTTCGACTTCTGTTCCCCTCACACAGTATCACTATTTCCCAGTCCTAGTTATAGGCAATTATCAGACTGAAGCATATTTTTACTGAAAAATATCTTTAATTCCTTTTGTGGGTTTAAGTATGCATGGAAGAAGGTAACTGGGAACAGGGCTTCGGTGCCTAAGCTTCTGAACCTTAAATCCCCTTTAGTAAAGTTGTTGGTAAGAAGTTCTCTCTTGTTTAGTGCCAAAAGAGGTATGCTATAAAACTCAAATAACCAACAAATCTTTCTATACCTACCCTACCTGACCCTGCAGAGTGAAAATATAACTATTTTTTTATCATCATTTAAATTTACTAGCAGCTAGTTATTTGTATGAAGTTAGGGTTGATTTCTTCTGTTAACAATTATTTTTTCTCATTTACAGCCCAATGGTTTAGAAAAGAACTTGGGACTTGGAAAGTTATCTGCATTCGAAAAGGATCTTGTTGAGAAAGCTATTCCAGAACTTAAAAATAACATAAAGAAAGGTGAAGACTTTGTCAACAAAGCCTAGTAAAGTTGTGGTATGACAATTGTACCGAGCACTTGTAGTTAAATCAACTTATGGATTGTGTACATAATCAGTTCATTTAAAATGAATTTAATGTCCATGTGTACTGAAGATGATTTTAGTGAAAGAAAACACATCAAATAAATCTTTTTCAGTTTAATTTTATTAAAATAAGTTTACATCACAATCACAGTACTGTAAAAAAAAAGTTGGAAACAAAAAGCAAGAATGCCATTAACCTTTTACCTGCCGATGTTCCCAAATGGGAACATCGCTTTAGGGAATTTTTTCACCACTTAATTTTTCATGCAGGAATTTGATATTTGGTAGTAAGAAACTCAAAGATATGAAGTTATTTTACATGCAAAAGTTTTTCACGTGCAATTTAATCCTTTTTGTGGAATTTATATCAAAATAACAGATTTTTGGCTCTTCCAAAAGTTGCACAAGTTTCAATTTATGATAAATTTAAATAAATTTAGTTTTAAATAATTATGCTGTGTTTAGGTAGCTTAAGTACACATCTTTTCAATTGGCTTGGCAGAATAGCTTCATATTCCAATTTTGGAGAGTAATTACCAATTCAACGTATATGTTCCCAAATGGGAACATCGGCGTTTGGGGTACAGTTTTTGAGGGGATTTTTATAACATGTAAAAATTCAAGTTATTTCTTATTTTCTTTAGTTGTTTGAACCTTTTCTGTCTCAAAGGATCTAAACAGGTTAATCATGCTGTTTTAAATTCCTAAATCAATAATTTTAATTTTTTTTCACCTGATTTATGGAGGAATAAATGCCAAATCTTTATAGCAATTCCTACTTTTGTATATTTTTCTAACTCCCCGACCGATTTAATTTCAGTAATTATTGTTAAGGGTTATGCAAAAGGCATATTTGGAGTGTTTCTGAGGACTTGGGTACTTATTTTGTTCAAGTGCTCTTTTTTACATAAAAATTTTAGGTATAAATTTGAAGAATTTTGAAAATAATGAAAAGTGTGTATAACTAAAAACACTCTTCTAACGTAAGTTGGATGTAAGGGATATGTTGTTTAGTTTGGAATCTTCCATGAGAAACGCAGATTTAACAAATCAATGGAGATAGTTATGATTATCACTTTTGAAAGCTAATTAAATTTGAATGCAATTCATGGATTTTATGCTAGATATTCGGATACAACAGTAATTAAAACTAATTTTTCACTCAGAAAGATATCTGTTTAGCTTTGAAACGCATGGGAACATTCTTTCGTATTTTTTATACCGAAAAATTACCCATTGTGCAATAAAAATGTACGGAAAAGTGTCACGACTGTAATAAATATGTAAATTTTTTCTTATGAAAATCTATAAAATTTTACCCAATCGTCCAACCATGGGAATTAAATATGAAGAAATAGTCCAAGATCATAAAAACGTTCAAAATTATTAAGTAGAAACCTATTTCAGTAGTTTTACTTGAATTAATTTTGAAATAAATGCCTTTTGGAAATCCCCCTAAAAACTTCACTCCAAACGCCGATGTTCCCAAATGGGAACATCCTCAAAATCCTACTTAGGATTTTTTTTCTGCCAAAAAACGTCAAGATTGGTTTTAGTAATGATGAAACAAGCCATTTAAGCCAAAAATCCGAACCTTTAATTTGAAATTTGAATTGCGGCGTTTAAAAGGTTAAGCTGGCATTTCCCTGAAAACTTGAGCTAATCCTACTGTAAGAAAGAAACATTCATAAATTGAAAACATTACAAATAAATAGGCAAGGACAAGTACTAGAATTGTAACAAATACAAAACAAATATGAACTGTGCTATTTTCAGTTTTGACAAAACAAAACATGAATAAATTAATTGGCAAGATGTTTGAATAAAGGTATTTAAAATACCTTTTAAAATTAAATAAGGTTTCTGTATAATTAAAACTACAATATTTACGAATTGTAAAAATAGAGTAATCAAATTTAACAAAATACTTATTTTGGACTAAGTATAAAAGTTTTGTTATTGAGGTTATATTAACACATATTTACATTATCACTTAAAATATTTACAAAGCATTGGCTGAATGGCAGTGATTTTTACACTTATGTGATTTTCTTTGAATACCATACTTAATAAATGAAACCTTTTATCATTAAAATTAAAATAAGAAAAATGTGTAAATTATTTTCCAATTATCTCATTCATTTTACATGAGTATGTGTTAAAATATAAGGCAGGTTGCACCTATATAATAAAACCAATTTTTACAAGTATTAATTTCCCTTGTAATTGTTTGCACCTATATAAAATTATTTATGAAGAAAAAAAAAAATAAATTTTTTTGGTGTGATAAAGCCTTACGCTAGAAAAATTTCCTATCAGTCAGTCTGTTTACACCTTTAAATAAAAAAACCCAAGCAAGTACTGATAACTAGTAGGTATTTGAGCAAATATTTACCACAACCGGTGGGAAAAAGTACAGAAATAACTCCAGATTTGATGTTTTGGAATTTTCTATTTTAGTTGGTACTTTGATGGACATTTTTCGTTTTGATATTGAAATGAAATTTTTTTTTGTTTGCCGACGTACTGGCCTGATGGTTAGAACATTGGACTGCGAAGCCGTACGTCTGGGGTTCAAATCCCTGTTTGGCATGGATGTTAGTTTGTCCTAGTGTAATGAATGAATGTGGCCCCACTGTAAAAAGGGGTTGTGCAAACGAATGTGTGTGTGTGGCGCGGGTAGCAGTACCTCACCTCCGTGGCTCCGGTCCACAGGTCAGGCATGTGATTTTTCCGCTAATTAGCGGAAATCCGCTAATTTTAAAGGTATTGATTATCGGAATTCCGATTTTTTGAAATTTTATATTCCGCTCAATTTGTGATGGACAACCTGCGGTCCGCGAACTGATTTGAATTTTTTTCAGATAATCCCTTTGTTAAATAATCCTTACTTTCCAGATTTTTTCCAAGAAAAATGACTAGTTCGTGGAAAAAGTCGGAAAAATCGCGAATTTCGTGCAAGTTTCGTTTTGCGTGCGGAGTGTCCCGTTCTTCCCGCGACTGCTTTCTCGGTCGGCTGCGGGCACCAAGTTGGAAGGCGGCTTCCTGTGTTGCTATTGCGATGTAGAAAAAAACAACTTCAGAGTTGTCAGAAGCCTACAAGTCCGGTGTACGAGATCACATTCTCCGGAAAAAAGTCGAAAAATAGCGATTTTTCGCGGAAGTTCGGGCGCCTAGTTGAAGTTGGCTTCTCGTTGTAATTGCGATGCAGAAAAAACTTTTTCGTTGTCAGAGGAGCCTATTTAGTGTGAAACCTCTCAGATCGCATTTTTGTTGATTTTAGTCAGATATATAAGGAGGGAGCCAGGAGACTCCCCCCCCCTAAAAAAAATCTGACTAGGTGTTCAAAACAAGTTAAAACCCTGTTTTTTAGGGTCAAATTTCCAAAACTTTTCTGGGGGAAGACCCCCAGACCCCTTTTGTATTTGGAACTCTCTTTTTCACAACTTTTTTTACATTAAGTTTATAAAAATGCAAATTTTACCTAAAAATTTCCCCCCCAAAAAAGGACCTCTAGACAGATTTATTTGGGGCCCTCCTGAAATCATATATAGCACTGTAACTCATCTAGACACTTCTAAAAATTTTCAGATAATTT
Source organism: Tetragnatha montana (assembly GCA_963680715.1). Taxonomy (NCBI): domain Eukaryota; kingdom Metazoa; phylum Arthropoda; class Arachnida; order Araneae; family Tetragnathidae; genus Tetragnatha; species Tetragnatha montana. The sequence continues at coordinate 37,945,616 of OY796685.1, forward strand.
CTTTCTGGAGCAATCACATGCCTGACAGGTACTCGCTGGGTAATGCAGAATAGGGTACTTCTTAGGGTAATTCAGTGGTCAAGGATGATAAATCCAACACCCGCCCTCTGGAAAAGGATTTTTTTTTTTTGGTTTTGCAAAAATTGATAAGAATGGATGGTAGTGTTATTGTTAGATTCATTGAGCTTCACTGTGAGATAATAAAAACTTTTTTCTGAATCAGTTCAATCAGAAATTTAAATACTATGAATGAAGTTCAGAATATACAATCAAAATGTATAGAATGAACCATTTTGGGCTGTTTCATAAAATTTAATGTTAAAATTAGTTAAATTAATAGTTAAGTGAGCACCAAAAGTGTTAAAAATGACTAAGACACAAGTGAAACTAACCACTGTTTATTTAGTTATATCTTACTAATTTTTGAGGTAGCTATTTCACATGTTTAATATACATCTACTTCCTTTGTAATTAAATTGAAATTATATTTTACATATTGGTAGGTTCTTAGTCTTAATGACATTCAATAAAATGCTATTTACACGTAAAAGTATGAAGAAACCAATTTCAATGACTGCATTCTTATAAAAATAGTATTTTGATAGGTTAAAAATTCTTGTTACATGTACTGTATTAAAATCGATGCACCTAATTTTATGAAGGCAAACCTAAGATTTTGTGGTTAAAAAACCATCCCGAACCATCATATGTAACACTGCATTCATAAGGCTACATGTCACAGCCACAAATTGCTTAACACATAAGGGCCCCACCTTACCAAGTATCACTACGTGCAACAAAACCATACGCAATAAAGCCCTCAAAACAGAGCCACATTTAAGAGTTCATATGATTGTGCATTAGCAAAAGTCTGTTAACACATGTCACATACTACTACTAGAAAACAAGAGAATAAATAAAAAGTACAAAATAACGATGGAAGTTGTAGATGAACACACAATGTTGCAGAGATCTGAGCCACTGCATCACAGATACAGAATGAAGGAAAAATGAGAACCCTTTTGGCTTGATCTTGTGGTTATTTCCATTGATGAGGTGAAGGAGGCAGTTCTGAAGGATGAGCAACAGTTGAGCTGAAAATGAAAGAAAAGTGTGAGAAAAGTAATCTTAGTGTTAATTGAATTCATTTAACAAAACATTCTAAGGTTTTTAATTAAGTTTATTTTCTTGGTTCATAAAAGATGAAGCATCAAGAACAATAAGCTTATTTCCTCTTACATTTTAAGTCCATGAAATGGAGAATAAGGTCTACAGCAGTGGCGTGCCGTCCATATAAGCAATGTAAGCATTGCTTGCCTAAAAATATGAAGCTTTTCTTTAAAATTCCACACCAAGAATAAAAATTTTATTTTGCGATATTTTATTTTTATATCCTCGCTCCTTCTGTATGTAACCATACGGTGCCGGGTTGTCTCGAGGAGAGTTCACTAAAGGCGCTCATAGTAATGAGTCACCGTCTTTTCCACCGCGCGGGAGAAACAGCGCAGTGCCCCTCTTCTCCTTCTCCCCTTACATTGTAAGCATTTCGAGAATTGCTTCTGCCGTCCCGTGGTTTTCTGTACTTCAGATCTCGGTAGAATAATTTTTTTCGAAGCTTTTAAAGTGTGAATTGGAGAAAACTTTTGGCAGAATTTGCAAGTACTTGCTGCTTAAACTCTAAATTATCTCGATTGAGTTTTTAAATGAGTGTTTAAGGGGAAAAAGTCGTCATTTTAATTTTTCACTTGTAAGCAATTTGGATTTTGCTTTCTTTGATTTGCAGAGCCATCTATCGGTTGACCAAGTAAACGTTAAACGATGTCTAGCTGCATTGACAAGGGACCAATCTAGGATTTTAAACTTAACCCCCCATTTTTCTGAAACATTTTCACGGCAATTTAATTTTTGTGAAAAATTATAACATTTTTTTAATTTTTGTGAAATTTTTTATATAGTTAATATTTTATTTTAGTTTCATTATACAACAGGGTGCCCCTTGTTTTTTTGTTTGTTATACTGGATAGTGGATTATAATGGCAACAATAATGGCACCCTGTTGTATAACAGCACCAATATTTTTAATGAAAACTATAAAATTAATGAAAGCTGCTTTAAATTACTTTTTTCTTCAATTTTATGTAAACTTAAATACTCAATTAAATACAAGATATTCATATAATTTAATAATAATTTTTGTGAAGGTGCCGTTTTTGTTAGTACATTTTTTGTGAAGGTGCCGATAAACGGCGCCAAAATTGACCTGTATTAGTCCCTGTGAAACTGCAACAACCATCCGAAACTTAAAAAAAAATTACAAGAAATATATCCGATTGCTTGCCCTGGGAAAAATGTCACCGCCCGCCACTGGTCTACAGTATTTGTGCAGTAAAATTTTCCAATTTTGTATAGTGTAGAAAGTAACTGTTTAAGCATAGACAACACTATAAAAAAAAAACTATACTCTTGGGGACAAAGAGAAGTTGGGTACCTTAATTTTATAAACTACATGGGACAAAACTATACAAGGTTATGCCACAAGAAAAACGCTACAATTAACTGGACCAAATGTATAACAGTTGAAAATCCCAATTATCTTTTTCATAATTTGTTAATTTTTATGGTGACAGATTATTAAAAATACATAAGAATTCTAAATCATAAAACAATGTATACCTTGAAAAACTAGTGAATGCAGCAGACTGAGGATTGATGCACAGTGGGACTCGCTTACAAGTTTTGCAATGGTCAGATATAAAACGATACAGTTCCACTGAAAAATAAAAGGAATCATTATAGACATTTTATGGGAAAACCTAACAATGTTCTAATAGTCACTAACCTTTAAATAAAGGTCAGTGACTATTTTTCATTGAAATACTAATTCAATCTTAGTAGAGAAGAATTTACAGTCGACTGCTTAATGTGATCGCTTTTGGCCAGATAAAACTGATAACAATAGCCGATCCATAAAAATAACTGATTTCCTAATGTGGCAAACAATGTAACTAGAGTGTTTGCTTTAAAATTAAATTAATACAGTCTTAATTACCATATTTAAAACAATTTTAAAGTATGTACAGCTGAGGAAAAAAAAAACGTTACAGTTATTTTTTAGGCTTGGCGATTTATCGATGATTTGGCGCTTCTTGCGTTTTTGTTTTTATTTACGCGTTTTCAAACAACACGAAAATTAGCTCAGTGCGATTTTTGACTTTGAAATTACTAATAAACTAATATAAATAAACACAATTAAAATAATTTAATCATAATATTTATATGCTTATTAAAGCTTAAAAATTTTTAAAATAACCTTATCTTATGTTTCGACAATTTAAAACTGAAATATTAATGAAAATCGGTTCACTAGTACTGGTAGGTTGTCAGAAATCCGTGTTTGGCAGTCGGGTGTTGGCGACTAATTTCAGGCTTTTAATATGAATTTTTCAGATTTTGACGGTCTGCCATGGGTTTGTTTAACGTCCAAATTAAATGAAACTCGGTGATGAGGGTTAAATTACTATGATCTTTCATAAAATCGAATAAAAATTGAGGGTTGCCATGAAAAAAGTTGCAGTTTCTATTGCGCTGCGCCAGAAGATGACCTCTGAGAGAAAAATAGTCAATTAGTTTTTTCAAGCATACACTAAATCCTGAAAAATGACACCAAAAGCATCTTTCTAACCCCACCCGTTCTCCCGCAAAGTCTACTGTAACGTTTTTTTTTTCCTCAGCTGTACTAGGCAACTTAATGTTTTAGGAAAAATAAGAGTAAATATAGAGTAAAAAGAAATAAAATAATCACTTACTTTGTATATTTTATCCTTGACTAATTTTTCGTAATTTATCAAAACAATCAATTATGTCAATTCAAGCTCTATATCAACCCTTTCCTGCTCCATGACATTTGTCCATTTCATTTAACCACTCAAACTAATCTGAATTCCAGTAAACGAATGAACAAATCAAAACTGACACAAACTCTAAAAATCTGCCAGGTGATGCAGCTGTGATTTCTTTCACCAATATCACTCTTTCAATGTATACTGAGCATGGAATGTTTTCTTTACTTACAAATAAAGCAAAGAACCATAAAGGTGTTAACAGTCCAACTGACTCTTACTGACTTTAAACAAAAAGTGCCAAATACTTCAAGGGCAGATGTTTGCTTTTAAAAATTCCTCTACAGGTTCAAAACATAATTTTGAATGCTTGCCTAAAGAAAATAATAAAAGTTACCACTGATTAAAGAGTAGTCAACACTTATGATCAGTGCCCTATGTCCCCTGTTCTCTATTAATCCCCTCAGTGCACTTTCTTAAAAAAAAACTACAATGGAACTTGAGGGGGATATTGCCTATTTACAGAACCACTTTGTTATTTTTTTTTACAAATCGATTTGATTCAATACAACTGTAACTCTACTTGGACCTTCTAAATAACATTCTGTAAGTCTCTCGGTGTTCTTCAAATTCTTGTTCGCCTCTAGGAGTTGTTACATTGATAACTGTTGATGTAAGGGGTGGATACGTGAAGATGTTTTAAAGAAATCTTTAGTATTGATTACCTTTGACTTGATTGACGGATTTCAAGTTCCTCTCAAAAGAGTCGTCGAAGCGGCTGTAATTAATAGGCTCAAAGTCGTCTGTGTAATGGCGCCCAGCAGGAGTAGTGAAGCAGCAGCTGCACATGCAGGAGTGGTATCTCAGTCTTCCCTCTTCTAGATAGTTGTGAGCCAGAGCCTCTGCACACGAGATCCTCTTGTCCTAGAGGAAATCATTTTCATCAGGCACACCAAATGACTACATACATATAAATTTTTTATTTAATAAAAAAAGGGAAGGTAGTTCCATATAAAAAATTTTGGCCATTTTACATTGATATAGGAATATACCAATATAAAATAATATACTAATATAAAACGTTTAATTAATTTACAGGAAATTTTTTTGAGATATTTTCCAAGAGGTACTCTTTTAAATGTATGTTATAAATAGTCTTATCTTCTTAAAGAAATTTCCCAAAGCAGCAAAAGTAAATCTAAGAAAAAAATATAATTTCAGGATATTTTAATTTTATTTTGTACCAACCCCTCATAAGGAAATATTTAAAAAACATTTAGATTATTTATGTTATTCTATTCAATAAACTGCCCCATGAAACTGAAATAGAACCAAACTTTAGACGCATTAAAAAACTATGTATTTCATTTATCTTAAATCAAGATAATATAGAAAATTTATTGAATTCAGTCAGGTGAAAATTTACTTTAAAAATATTAAATATAAAAAAAAAAGAAAAGCCCCATCCAGCCTACCAACCCGCTTATTTTATTTTCGGTTTAAAATATGATTGTCATTCCATATAATGTTTTGTATTATATTTCCTTCTTTGATTTTATTTCACTTTGTTTTTGTTTCCATGTACTCTTTACTAAGAATTCCATCAACCCATGGAAGGGCTTTTAGCTCCTTTGGGATTTAATAACAATTCAATGTTTTTTCCTTTTGCTTTTTGTGTTTCCCCCCTTGTAATTTGTTTCCCTACTTAAATTGTTCGTATTATTGTAAGTATTGCTTTGTATATTGTTGGGAATAAACTTTGATTTCATAGAGAGGCAGTTTCCACTAATTAAACGCTTAAGAGATATGACAGGTTTGATCTACACTTAGGTTGGTTAGGACTTGTAAGCTGACAAGGCATTTAGGAATTAGTTTTCGAAGTAGAGTAAAATTGGTCCTTTAAGTTCCTTGCTCCACAAAATTAAACAGAAAAATAAATCAGAACACTTTTTTTTTTAACATAAATTAAAGGAATGCATATTTTATCCACTTAAAAATAGATACAAAAAATGCACCTGTTCAAAAGGGAAAGTGGTGAGAGTAAGGGCGAGCGCGCACGGGCGACTTTTGTCACGGTGACAAAGACAAAAACAACGTTGCTAAGGCTGTTGTTAGGGGCGGGAACTAGAAGCATCCAATAGAAGCATTCGCACATGACATCACTGGAGGATAAAAACAACGTTGCTAAGGCCGTAGTTAGGTAAAGTCATGTGATTGAAAATGCTCTATTGTTTTCTAATGATATTTTTGATACTAGTAATCTTCGTCGCCGTGACTTTAGTCACTCGTGCGCGCCCAGCCTAAGTAGATTTTTTTGTTTAGATAGTTTAATTATGAGACATCACAGGGGAGAAAATATTATCTTAAATGCATTTTTTGATAAGGAATTAGTATAATGTAAGAATTATAGTATGGCTTTAAACATTTAAGAGAATGCTTTGTAACTACTACTACTACAGCATGTTTTATTTCCTTTGTTCTGCTTGCATACTTGTATGTTTCAATTGATTTCAAATGGCAATAATGACACAACAATAATATAACAGGATCTTCATACCACAATAACAAAGTGTTTTCTCTACCAACATTATTCTTGTGTCTGGATTAAGGGGAATTTTATAAAGGTGGAGTCGTATCCAAAGTGTAAATAATTGCCCATAAATTCTTTACTACCCATAGACTTATTTAAATTTCCTTGATTTTACCTCAAATTATAATTATTTTTCAGAATAGAAAAATTCATTTACTTCCTAGTGATCTTGTGACTTTATCAGAGTGAATAAATAAATTTTTGTATTAACTCATGGCATCTATAAGCCACATTTGACTATTACTAGGACAGTTTTCAAAGGTTGAAGAATGCTGAACTCATACTTACAGGGTTGAAGATGAGCATTTCTGTTAACAGGTGCACAGCTTGAGAATTGGTAGGGGATGATAAAAGGTATAGTTTGCACAATGAAGCTTTTTTATGAGGTCCTTCAAGAACATGTTTTCTAGCACCTTCACAGGCATGCTGCAAGTCATACTCAGATGGAGTTCCCAGTAGGTCTGTGATTAGATCCAGCTGTAAAGATATTGGAATTCTAGTAACATATTTACAAAACAAATGTCAAACAAATACAAATGTTAATTTTTGGATATTTTTACTAATATAAATATTATCTTCAGCACACACCATAAAAAACATAAGTCCTCTTTCTTTTCAGGCATTATTAAATTTGATTAGACTGATTTCATTCGAAGGAATTTAACTTTTTTTTTACATATAATAATCTCCACAAAGAATTTTTTTGAGACTACAAACATTTTATCTTTATTTATAATGCCCCCTAAACAAGATATGTAATTAATCTTAAATTTGCTTTTTATCAAATTCCTTTAAGTTTGAGATTCCTTAAGTGTAGGAAATTTTCTATGTACTTTTGGCCTCAACCCTCTGTATCACTTTAATTTTTATTGGAAAACACCTAAGATAGTTTTCAATTTCCTGATTAGATTGGTTGTGCTAAAATAGCCAATTCATACAAAAGGTAACCATAACAAAATTATATTATTTATAGATGGAATAAGCTTAAAATTTTAAAAGAATCCTAAGATTAAAACACTTGAAAAATTTGAGATTTCAAACAATTCAAGAAATATGGAACATGGATGACTCAAACAGACCTGCTGAATAGGAGATTGAGCTTGAAAAAGAATTCGACGGCCTAATAGCTCGGCAAATATGCACCCAACAGACCAGATGTCAACTGCTGAAGTATAATGCCTGGCTCCCATGAGTAGTTCTGGAGCTCTGTAATACTGAGTGACTACTTCTTGAGTCATGTTTCTTCTTCCAGATTCCGCGACTCTCGCCAGACCAAAATCACAAATCTGAAATTATGAATTAAAAATAAGCTCATCTATTGCTGCTTATACTAGTTATCTTATGTAAGTTGTGTTTGCCCATGAAAATGTTATGAAGGGTAACGGGTAAATTAAAATTTCAAACAATGTTAACAGGTGCTCAGTAATTTAATGGCTACTTAAATTTATTTTAAATGGTCTTACGTTATTTTTATTCCTACTTTTGATCAACTTCTGTAAACTTCAAAAGATTTGCTGGATTTAAAAGCTAAAAAGAAATTCATATTCATACATCAAGAAACATTTATTAAAAATTTGTTTCAGTTTAGAATAGTAGATCAAAATCCTTGATGTGCTTGCATCCTCAACCTGTACACATTGTCCATTTATTCTTTAGTATAGTAATTGGAATTAGAAGGAATCATAAGCTTATCAGTATTAGGCACAATACCCAGCGTTTGAAATTAGGGTGGATTGCTGGTCTGGGACAACTAAAAAATGGCTAGGACCAGTGGAATCAGAAATTCACTGATCCGCTGGACCAGTGATTTCCCGAGCCTGTGTAAAAATATTTAGACGAGTTGTTCAGTGGCGAAAAACAAAAACTATTATTAAATATGTATTGATTTTTAACATTACTATTTGGTACTCACATTCAGGGCAATAGTTACTTTATAATAATATTTAAACTGGTCCTTTTTAATTTGTCGGACCAGTAAGAGTGGTTTTTCCCCCTAATTTCTAAAGCTGCCAATACCTATATTTGGTTCTTACATATTATCCTGTCGACTGTTAGTTTCAGCGGCACGGTCGACTGGATAATTCTAAAGTACCATATCTTTAATTACACAACACTCAAATAGGTTTCTAGTTGAATAGCAGAAGTAGAAGAATGTAAATAAGTTTAATAGTTAACAATAACAATTGATTTTCTAACAGGCTATTTATTTAAATCACTACAAAACATCTATGTACAGGCTAATTAGGAATTTTAACTAATACACTAAAAAATTAAAATAGGATTCTAAACATTTTAAAGAGTTTATAGATATGTTAAAAATAAAGTCAAAAGAAATCTACTCTCTTTCAAGTGGTAAAAATAAAATGATTGAATTAATTTTTGATAAGTTAAGATCAACAATCACAGTAATACTCATTGATAAAATAAAAATGTTTAAATAACATGAATATAAAACTTAAAGAGCATCAAAATTATAAATATATAAAAGAGTTTTACGGATACTCGACACCTTGTATTCCTTAATAAGTGCCCCTAGAGAAATAAAAGATTGTGAACAAGTAAAATGTCAAGTTATGTGGTAACATAATATTACCTTTAAAACACAATTGCTGTTAACTAAAAGATTTCCAGGTTTGATGTCACGGTGCAAAATTTTGTTAGAGTGAAGATAGAGAAGTCCTAGAATAGTACAAAAAAATTACTACAAATCATTACCAATTTTGAAATACAACATCTTACACAGCTGAAGAACAGTTACAGAGGTAGTAATCATAGTAGCAATTGCAATAATCTATTAATAACAAGATTTTGGATTATAAGAAAGAATAAAAGTAGTAGAAAACACAAGTAGTTTTAAGATTTTCTTTAAAAAATGAAACACCTCTACTTTGAACAATTTTATGGATACTTCTACCATTAAAATTGTAGCATTTTAATCAATGGGAGAGATTGCTTCAATAACTCATGTTTTTGCCTTCAACCAGTGACTACATGATGATCAGGACTAAAAAATGCTACCATAATATACAAAAGATGCGAACTGCAGGGAGAGACAGTGGCCCTAACCCATTTTAGGACAAGTCAAGAGAAAGTAGTGCTTTGGATTTGAGGTGAACCAAACTATATGTTTACCCCAAGCTAGGACAGTAATGTTTAGTAGTACTATATACTAAAATAGAGGTAAACAAATTTTCCTAACCCCCCCAAGAAAGTAAAACACGAAATCAGAAAATTTCAGGATTGATCCCTTTAACTCAATGGTTCAGATGTGAGTAACTTCATTAAAAAAAAATTAACTCCATTTATTAATTTAGAAATAAAGAAATGGGTTTGGGGGTTACTTAAAATAACCATTTTTGTTCAGATAAACTGATATTAAAAAGGAATTTATTTGAGCCAAGATCATAAATTTATTAACTCTAAAATGAATTTTTAAACTTTTTGTATTTCAAATTTTACATACTTTTTTTTTCAATTTAAATCCCTGATTGAAAATAAACTGTTGCAAGTATAAATTCAGCTGGTGGCACAATTATATTCCCTCACTCCTGTCATTCATAGTCATCAAATTAACATGCAATCACTCAAACAATAAATATTACCTACCTCTCAGTATTTGGTACAAGAAAACTTTGATATGATCTGCACTAAGAGGTTGAGATGAAATGATGATTTTGTGCAAGTCACTTTGCATTAGCTCAGTGATTACATATCTATTACAACATTAAGAAGAATGAATTGCTAGATGATATTGCATAGGTTTTATTTGGAATATATGTTTGAATAAATAAAATTTATAATTTAAAATTATTAAATGGTTTCTTGAACCCTAAAATGTTTCCCACCTTATGAAAAACAATTATCAACTGTTAAAAAATAGCAATGACTATAAACTATTCTGAAGTTTTTAGGGTTATTATAAGAACTGGATTTGTGTTTGTTTTTATAGAGTGGAAAAAATATTAACTATTTAAAAAAACAAATTGTTCAAATTAAGTCAATCATGGGTGTTTTGCAAACGTATTTCATATTTTCAATATAAGTTTGATTTAATTTTAACATTGTTAAGTTAACAACATGTAAAGGATACATTTCTTGAAAGAGATCAATACTTGCAGGTGGCTGTAACAGATCAAGAGCAGAGAGAACCTAAAATATATGTAAATTAAAATGTTATTCACATAAAATATGCAAATATTTTCAAAAAACACTAATATATACAAAACCTAAAAACTTATAATTCTTATAAAAGGGAAATTTTGTTCATCCCATGTAAAATTATTATAAACCAAACCTTACTTTTTATCGAACTTCTTACATCATATACCTTACTTTTTTACCGAAATCAGTTTTCTTTTTTAAAGATCTGAATCCGAAGGGATTCAGCGTGTCCTCCGTGTCCGCTCCCCCTCCCGTTTCCGCGATCCACTCCCGCCCTTTGTAGAGCAGAAGGAGCGCCGAGACCGATTCTCGGAATGCGGACGGAGTATTGTTTCATATCAGTGGGAGGGAGAGGAGAGCAATTTGAAAGGGACCAATCGGATGCATTTTTCTACGGGTTGTGTTCTAGGAATATTGCGATTGAAAGAGGGAAAGCCGGTGCCGAATGCATCGTTTTCATGCAGTAGAGCTGATTTTCGAGAGAGCGTATTAGTTTCAGTTTCGTTTTGTTCCCGTTGCAATACGATTAAAATTTAATTTTCAGTGATGTGAATGAGTTAACTACGAGGCAGCAGACGATCGGGAGGATGGCTATTAAGAAGGGGAAATGTTCGGGAGGGAGAGGGATAATGCCAGAGCCGCGCGCGAGATTGGGAGATCGTTTTTCTTTTCATTCTTGCGTGGCTCCGCAGATCTGCGTATTTTCGTAACGACGATACACACGCAATTCTGTTAATGCGGTGTTTCGAGGCTGAAAAACCGGTTTTACCCCGGTTTTCGGGAAAATGTTCAAAAATCTGTAAAATTCGGAAATCCGAGATGATGCCGGTCCCGAACTTGACGGATAAGAGGTCCGTTACTGTAGAAATCTTTTGACAAAAAAGGGATTGAGGTTAATGTGCACCAACTACCTTGACTTGAAATATAAGGATATTTTTATTTTAAAATTTAAAATACAATTATTTAAGAACTTGGATACCACCCAAAATTTTAATCTTGTTTAACAGCAATACTTGATTGAAATGATCATTAAAAACACTTACATTATCATGCTTGAAGGTACAAAGCATTTTTATTTCTCTGTAAACTCTTTTACTGGAGACTAAGTTTTGAAAAACATTTGGCATTTTCTTTAGTGCTACCAGTTTTCCATCTCGAGGATCTGTTACAGACCTACAAATAACAATTCATGTATTAGAAAAATAACAGCTAAGGACATTAATGTAAATTTCACAAATAACAAGTAAACAAGTCAGTAAAAATTTTAAAAAAGGAAAGCTGCTATGAAATGTGAACACCAGCTATGCACATTTTCAAAACTAATGCTGACAATGACTATTGTCCAAAAACCATTATTTTTAATAATTTGGTTACCATTATTTCTAAATGAATATATAATTTGCCCATTAAAAGAAACACTTCTTTAGAGAAATATACAACTAAAGTTTCTAAATTAGTTTAAACATTTAACTGGAACAGATTTTGTTTCAACTTTATAATTTAATACTTAAAATTTTCGAGAATGCCTTTTATAACGTTACCTATAGTGTTTGATCTATTTTGAAACTCTTTGGGGAACATTAAAAGAGAAAGAGAACCGCTTCTTCTAAGCAGAATAATTTTCAAGGAAAAAACAGTATAAAACAGAAGTCAAAATTTTAGAGAGGGTTTGAAATTTGTCCCTCAGAAGTAGTTTTAATTCATTTGAAGACTCTTGACTTACACCCAAAGGGTATCGATCCTTGTAAGTTTTAAATAATTAAGTTTGTAATTTTTCTTACAAACGAAAAGTATTTTTTTTTTGAGTAATTAGTCCCGTTTTCCTGGAACGAACCAGAATGAAGTTTGTGAGCTAAGTTGTGAAAACTGGTTTTCTCTGCCTTCTACAATGCTATCTCTAACGCCAAGTGAGAAAATATACTTTATTTATATTGTTTATATAAACTGTACAGCGTTAGATATTGTGAGTGGAAAAATGCTTACATTTTATTTACGTAAAAAATTAACAATGTCTTTCAATTATTTTAGCAAACTTAGATGTTATGGTAACCATAATAGAAAATCAGCTTTTGTTCTGACAAGGGCCAGTAATCAACGCCTAAAACATGACAGCCCTCTACATTTTGCTTGGAAACATGGTTTTCTAGATTTTAATGTTGAAACTTTGATTCCTCATGCTTGCCAGTCCCCTGTCACATCTTTTAATCACGTCTTCTCAGTTGACTTGAACACTCCAGTGGTCAAGCAAATCAAAACCCTGAATTTTTGAAACAGTAAGCATCAGAAACCATCTCATCTATTCCTCCTGAAGCCTTAATTATTTACACCTGATGGTAGCAAATCTGATACTGCTCTTGCGGGTAGTGGAGTATTCCTCAGAACTCCCGATGGCGAATTCACAGGAATTTTAACAAATGTGTAGGTAAGTGAAAACTCTTGTCCGAAAAGCGTCAGTGTTTTAAAATTAAATAATAAATAAATAAAAAAAAAACCTTTACTACTGTACATACTGTTGAAGTGTTTTACTTTTGCTTTGATAATTAAGTATTAGCATAGAAGAACATAATAAAAATGCTTTTCAGGGATTTAATTGTTAATATATCCATCAAAATTTAGATACAACAACCTCTAAAATTTTCTCTGAACGTCACACCCTCAATGAAATGGCCCTTAATTGATAGTACAGTGGAAGCTCTTATAGAGACCTGCTCTCGGACCTGGAAAAAGCTGTAACCTTCCCCCGAACCTAATAAAATTTACCCAAACCTTATGTATTGCTCCTATGGAGCTGGCAGGGGCTTCTTCCGAACCAGGTTCGGGCACTTTTTCTTATAAAAATTACCTCTTATAAAGACCCAAAAATTAGTCTCTATAAGAGCACAAACGTGCTCTTATAGAGAATAATCTTCGAATTGATTCAGCTCATCAAATACTTTTCTGGATCGGTTTGTGTGTGTCACACATGAATTAGCCAATAAACAAATATCAGAGTACGACAAACAGCACCAAGTAAGATCGCATCTTCTTCTCGCTTGCTTTTGCACGGGGTAACCGGCTAAAATCCCAAAGGAAACCTTGCTACGCTACGCTATGCTTTTGTTGATTTGAGACTTGAAATTTATTGGCATTTTTTTAAGCATCCAACCTTTCTAAGGAAGCTAAGCTACACAATAAAGTATTAATATCAAAATCCAAATTGAAAAGCAAACTCAAATATTTGTACTCTGTGAAACAAGGATCTTAAATTTTATAGCAAAGAATAAGGAAATACTATAACATTAAATTGAAAATATCAAGAATTCATTAAATAATAAATGTTTAAAGCAAGGAAAGATCAATTGGATGATTTGAACAGTATTCTAATCCCAACGATCTAGTACCTACTACTACTGTTAGGAATAATGGTAAAATATACAACCAAGGGTTGGAGTTTGTTGATTATACTAAGTACTACTACGGGTAACTGAAATTTCCATAATTCATCCCTTTGACGATTGAGGGTTGGTGATTGTTTGCAGGTGAGATTTCCTCCAGACTTTATAAACTAGTCTACTAAAAATATATCTTTGAGGGAATCGAGTCTACCTTCCCAAAAAGCATTAAAACTGATAGTTTTGTTTAACGAGTTTATTACTTTTAAACGAGTGATATTCTACACTCGAGTGTATCACTCGAAGTTTGCTCTTATAGAGACAAAAAACTCGGTACGGATTAATTACACTATAAGAGCTTCCACTGTACTGCCTTCCCCTTAATGGTTAATTTGAAAGACAAATTAGCATTCAAAACATAAGGATTGCATTGAGAAATGGAAAAATTTTGTGTAGGAGATCTATGCCAGTTAACTTAAGGTGCTATGTTACAAATGGGTGCCACTTTTCTTGCTTTTCTCGGCACCATAACCTATCATCCAGTAAACTATACCAGACAGCAACTTAAGTTGACCCTATGATATGACGCCACTAACAAACAAAGTAGTTCCCAATGTAGTGTCTGAATTTTGAGTGAAATGAAGAACGTCAATTTCAAAATATGATTCTTTTGTTAAACCCATGAATATATAGTGCTTTTCAATCACAATTTGCGTACCAAAACTGCTCCTAGCAACCCAACAGGCTTTTGCGTTTACCGATTTCTCCTTCCGCATTTGTGACGTGGGTTCAAGAAACGTTGCTGTCGAGTATAGCCGGGTTGCTAGAAAACAAATTATTGCACAAGTTGGTGTCACCAATAAAAAAAAGGGGCCACCAGATTGTAGCAAGAAACCCAAATATCTAAAGCACTAATTTTGTTTCAAAATAACAGCAAACCCATTATGGAACAAAGCCGAAAAATCAACCTATAAAAATCCATCAGTCATCATTACACATAATATAAAAAAAGGAACGAAATACCATGATGTAGAGATGGTTTCGGATTCTCGACACCTTAACAAAGACGAGAACACACTGAACTCATTGATAGCAAAGCTAAACAAAGGGCCTTACCACACTACTCCGAAGGTGCCATATCCGATCGGTCTGTCCGGTTTCGCGTCTGGAGAAGTGACAGGAGGATGGTAAAATGACTGAGGGGCTATGAAGGAGTGTTGAGGGGGAGTACTGACCGACTGGAAAGCCCTCATCTGTTGAGAAGCCCGAGAGCCGACGAGCGCCATTTAACATTCCACGGCGGTATTAAAATCACAAACACATTTCTTTAGCTTGAGCAAAATATCCTCACAGAATCTTCAGGGCTAACATTTCGCACGTGGAACAAACTGAAACTCATGCGGACATCCAGGGCAACAAAGCACAAGCGGTCATAACAAAAACAAAGCGCGAAGCTCAACGCCCCACTTCAGTTCAGCAGACATCCACAGTCAACGCTCTCTCGTCTCATAAACATCTGTATGTAAAAAGTCTTTAGCCTCGAGAGCGAGTTGAGTTGTTCTCTTCGGCGACGCACGAGGAACAAAGGAAATTTCGATGAGCCAATCGGAGGACCGGTAGATAATGAGTGAGAGCGCGTGGTGGAAAGAAAATGGAGAAACGGGATTTATTATTAATGATTAGTTTTGTTATTTTAATGATTTTTTAAATGGGGTTGTATGAAAATCAATATCGTTCGAGGCTTCGCGGGAAAAAACTAATGATGTTAATCGGGAGACGACAAAAAGAAAAATGTGAGGTGAAATAAGCAAAAAACAAATATTTCAAGACCTGTAAAACCAAATGTTTTGTTGAAAAATCTTATTAAATATCCACAGTCCCATATAGAATAAAAAAACTAATTGAAAGTAAAATTCAGGTATGTTTGTGTTGCGGAGAAAAAAGAAAACAAGCCACCAAACAAATTTCATTTTCGAATAAAAATAAATAAATAGAACAATAAATAATAAATAATAGAACAATAAATAATAGAATAAATAAATAAATAAATAGAATAATAGAATAGAATACAGTGAATAAAAAATATTTTTAAAAGTTATCCGTGCATGGAACTAACAATCCCCCTCTTTGCGATTTATCCAGACAAGCCTTTTGTCGTAACATTAATTTTTGACATCACGCCGTATTTTGTAATTTACAATATGTTTTTTTTTTTACATTTAAATAATATTTTCCTTTCTATTTCTTAAAACTTAAAAATTTTCTTTTGAAATAGCCAACAGATATCGTAATATCCCAAATATCCTTTACAAATATTTATCCTTATTGCGCCCCAAGGTCCAAGCTAGATTTTTGCACCAGAGGCAAGGACTCAAAATTAATTCTAAGTCACCTCACCTCCTGTGCATATTTAATAGGTGCAATGTAGCTTTTTAATATTTTTTATGTAGATTTTGCATTTTTATAAACTTAATTACCAAGAAAAAAAATGTGAATATTAGAGTTTAAAAAGAGTTTTTTTTCCGGGGTGTCCTCCAGAAAAATTTTGGAAATTTGACCCTAAAATCAGGGATTTTACTCGTTTTAGTACACCGAATCAGAATTTATTTTGGGTGGCAGGGTCTTTTTGCCTACTCTTATATACGCCCCTGTAACTAGACCAGGGCTGCACTACATACGGCCCGCGGGCCGCATGTGACCCACCAACCTTCTTCTTGAGGCCCGACAAGTCTTAAATGATTTTAATATTTTAAAGATTTAGGTAAATTCTTTTAAAATGGTAAATTTTTTGTAAGTTTTTCAAAAGAACTCTCCAATGTAAACTGTTGAACTATAATAAAGACACAATTTTTAAAAGTTGGATAAATAACCTAATCGTAAAAATATAGAAATTTCATCTTTAAATGATTTCCGCATAATGATAATAAAATCAGCTGAACTCTAATAATGATAAATTGGGCCTAATATTTCACTCTTAATTTTTTAGGTTAAAATTATTAAAATATTTTACGTCTTTGAATATTAGATTTTTTACATAAAGATAAATAAGATCTATGCTAGGAAATGCATCGTTTCAAAGAGTTGATGATAATTAAAAAAAAATATTTCAATTGCAAAACTTTAGGGAAACTACACTCATAAATATTAAGATTTCAGTAAGTGTTCTCGAAAAATTTTTTTGGAAGACAAAACATTTACTAAGTTGTAAAAATGTTTTAGGTCATATGGGATGTTGTTCTAAAATTAGATTTGGATGTTAATATTTGCAGTAGAGTCCAAAACGCCCCTCAGGGAACACTTCACAAACATTAATTTCATACGCGCATAGATTGCATGTAGTTTTTAAGAATATCAATGCCAATTCCTTATTAAATTGCTTCCTGAGATTATATTTTAAAAACATCCTTTTTTATAGAATTAGCTTAAATTTGTTTTCATTTATCCAAGAAATTTTCCTATATACTCCTCCGAATTTTTTTTTCTGGCTACACCACTGTCTGCAATAAGTGCGATACGTATTTCTAATATTTTTAAGATTGTAAGGAACATTATAATTTTTTTTACGATAAGGAAGCATTTTTATTTTCGCAGATAATTTATTTGACCAGAAATCTTCAGTGAAAAGATGGAGCCTTAATATTAATTTCTTTTAAAAAACCGACTACAATTCTGAGGTGGATCAAAATGTCAAATAAAAATAATTCAACTAAAATGTGAACTATATTTTTATCCTTATTAAATTTATAAAATTCAAATATTTTTTCAACAGTTAGCCATATTAAAACCTTAACATGAACCATTCTACCGGCTAAAAGGTCTTATTAAATGTAAGTTAAAAACAACGAATATAAATAAATGAAATTTTTATATGAAATATTTAACTTTTATTAATAATATCGCTGTCGTACTTTGATTTTGTTTCGTCCCTATGTGTTTAAATATTTACTCTTGAAGAATTTTTATTGATTTTTCTTTGATTCTATATCATCCGTAAATAATTTATTTTTTTAATGTTAGAATTACTTTATTGTTACAAGCGGGAGCCAAAAAATTTTACACATGCTTTAAGAGGGGCATGGTCAGATATAAGCTTTAGAAACACAGGTGACTATAGAGAGAAGATAGGATATCTTGAGCCTTTTTTTCAGTTGAAAAATAACGGATTTATACTTTGGAAGAACAATGAGAAGAGTTAGATTTTTATAATCCTGATAATGTTTGTGTTTTTAAAAATAATTTTTCTAAATAATGCTATTTCTTATTTTTTTAAGTTTTAAAGATTTCATTTCCTTCGAGATTCTTATTAGACTGACTGGGCTGTAAGATTAATAAGACACAAAGAGGAGAAACAATATTTTTTAAATATTAGTTTTGCACCTATTTCTTTAATTCAAAAAATGAAAGAGATTGAAAATGGATTGTTGAATAAATGTGACACATTCAAAGCTTGCCAAAAAAAAAGTATAAACGAGAGAGGAGAGGTTTTGGGCTTGACAGGACGTCTAAGCAAAGATTGTCATTTCTCGTTCCATTCGAACACGGAATTTTTGGGGCAGATGCACCCTGAAAGCCGTATTGAAGGCGGGCGTAAACAAGTTTTCCCCCTCTCTCCAAAAGATTCTTCCATCTTTATTTTTTTATTTTTTTGCCGCCGATTTCTAACAGGACAGATGTTGAATGGAACCTCAGTAACAGTAGCGTTGTGAAAAAAAATGAGACATCGAAGGAACTGGTTTTACGAGAATTCTTCACTCGTATGTATGAGGCTCCGGTTTTGGGTTTAGGTTTCGGTGAAAATTGTTATGCTTGTTGCGTTTTGTGCTCTAAACTGTTTTTTTTTTACACTTCTAAGGCCTCGAATTGCTGACGTAAGAATCATATTGAAAGTAGTATTGAATTAAATTGAAATATGTTTAATCAAATTATGAAGCCAACTTTTATAATAATATTTTTACTAATGTGAAGAAAGAACAAAAACTTGTAACATGCTTTTTTTTTATTTATTAAATATGGAACATATTTATTCCTCCTTTTTATGATTTTTTTGTGAAATTTAATATTAGATTCAAATGAAATTTAGAAAATGTTAGGAATTTAAACATTTTGTAAACATACAAACATTTCGAAGTATTCAGATGTATAATTTTTCTTTCCAAGAAAACATTAATTAATGTTTCTACCTTAATATTTATATCGAAAGAAATTAAATGCTAAATTGTTTCATGATTTGATTTAAATTACAAAGATAAACTGAACAGTATTAAAGAAACTGAACAGTATTAAATTAGTACTGAACTGAAACAGTATTAAAGAAGATTGATTTAAATCCGCATAAAATAATAAGTTGTTTGAATACCCAAATATCATATTCGAATAATAAATTGAAAAGCCAATCAAACGCCAGATGCTTCATAATTTTTCTTTTATCTTTATTAGTTCTACCACCAACGCTGTCTTAGTTTTAAAAACCTTCAGCTTTAATTGAAAGTCAATGATCACAGCGGGTTTTGAGCTGCCCCAATTAAAAACAAATTAAATATTATATACCCACGCATTTCTCATTGTCAACAGTTTCTCTTCTCACGAAATGAAAACCAACCGCGTGAAAGTCCAGCAAAGCAAACTGGCCAAGCTGCATCAATCAGCAAAGCAAACCGGTTGGAAGTCGGCCTTTCAGCTTTGAGAGGGAATGGAGGAGAGGAACAACTATGGTTTCTGAAAATAGAATTTCTCTTTCTCTCCTCTAAGAACATTTTATCAGTCCCATTGGGGTAATAGTAATCAAAGTGGTTCCCCAGTTCCTTTGTTTCTTAATTGAACGTTTTGTAAGAATCTTATCAAAGTGATTCTGGATGTCTCTTAGGTGGTGTAAGGAATTGTACTGCAAACTGGTATAAAGTAGGCTTTTGTTGTAATTATTGTAAATCGAATTGGTGAAAAGAATCTACCTATCTATCTAGTGGGACTTGAACAGTAATTAAGAAACCAACTGATATTTTTTTCTATTATACTAGACTGCAACGTTACTTGACCCTGGAGAAACAAAACAAAGTAATTCCCAGCGTGGTGTCTGAATTTTGAGTGAAATTAAGAACGTCAATTTAAAAACATGATAAGTTTGTTATGTTTTATTATTATCATTATTATACCAACGTATATATATAATGTCTTTTTATCGATTTCCGTACCGAAACTCCCTATAACAACCCAATAGGCTTTTTGATTACGCAGTTTTTCCTTTCGCGTAGTGATGCCATAGGGTCAGGAAGCATTGCACAGTCTAGTATAACACAGTCTAGTATATATTTATTAATCGAGTTTTTTTAAACTTCTTTTTTCTCCTCTAAAACAAGTCTCTTATTAAGAAATCATAATACTTCCCTCATCAGAGATACGAGTAAAAAGAGATAAAAATTGGGAAACAGCAAAAACCTAATCCTTAAAGGATGAACAATTCTTTGAACGTGATAGTAAATCTTCATCCGACATTTTGCAGCTATTAATAGAGATAAAAAGTTTGTATAAGGCAGAAACATTTTATCAAAAAGACAAATACAGAAAAATCAAAGATTTAGGGTGGGGGATACAGGGTCGAAAAGGTTTTGATAGATAAGGTTTCCAGAAACAAGAGTACGATTACGATAGGATTGAAATGCTCTTCACATTCCTTACCCAATGTGGTCCAACCTTTAGTAACCCGAGGTCCAAACTAACTTTAATATAATGAGAAAGGGCTAGAGTTAATTAAGAAAGAAAATTACTTAAAACTTCGTAATTTTTAATTCTAGGTCAAGCGTGTCACGCTTATTTCACCAGCAAACAATTTAATACAACTATTAAAATTTAGGTGACACATTACATTAAAAAATTTTCTTGAAATTTATTTTTATGTATGTTATTTTAAGTGTATGCTCACTTCTGACATAAAATCTCAAAATGTTAACACTCTTAAAAGTTAGAGACAGTAAGGCATGTTATACCAGTTACAAAAGTACTACTTCTTAAAAAACTAATGAACAGTCATAACCTTTCTAAAAGTAATGATAAGTCAATAAGTAGTGGTAGTCAACACGACATGTTGAGGGTTTAAACCGTGAACAGACACCACTAGTGAGAGAGGTAATACCTCTTAATATGTAGTTATATAGAATAAGACATGGTTTTCCTTTAACGTAAGAAGTATAACTTCTGTAATAATACATTTTATGACTTGTCTCTCTTTATTTTTACCAACTAATAGAAGTACTACTTCTTAACAAGCTATAGCTTGTTAAGAAGTAGTACTTCTATTAGTTGGTAAAAATAAAGAGAGACAAGTCATAAAATGTATTATTACAGAAGTTATACTTCTTACGTTAAAGGAAAACCATGTCTTATTCTATATAACTACATATTAAGAGGTATTACCTCTCTCACTAGTGGTGTCTGTTCACGGTTTAAACTCATAACCTTTTTAAAAGTCTTCGAAACCGAAAATGTGTGAAAAATAAGGACAAAAAAACTCGAATCAAAAAGCAAAAAAATAGATTTTATTCAAACATTATTCAAACAACTTAAACAATGTATTAGTATACCCTTATACATATGAATATGGTATAGACTCTGAAGGTCTGAGTTAAACTAATTAAAAAAGAGTGATATGGACATAGACAAAGTAACGTAAAAGCAGCAAAGTAAGTATAATACAACATGTCGAACATTTAAAAATACTTGGATATTATTTCTCCATTATTTACTAAAAACACAAATTAATATAGATACCACTACCTGCAACATTATTATGCTGGTATCGCCACTCACGGTCCGTTGACCAATCATTTGAGGAAGGAGGAGAGACCTCTACTGCCAAATGAAGAAAACCAATTTGCGTAGTGGAGTTTACTATGGTATCATTGGAGAACCAGCTTTTCTGAAGAGATCTTTGCTAGTGGAGAATGAGGAGAACTAAAATAAAGAAACCAATCCAGCTTCTTGGAAGAAATTTTCTCTTGAAGAGGAATTCGTTTTAAAATCAATAAAGAGAGGGTAAGTATTAAAAAAACCCAGCAATTATTTAATATTACATACAAAATACCCAACAGTGGTTTAATTATGGAATTTTTTGTCTTTAGAACATGGAAGAGCTGCTACATCAATCAAAAAGTGTCAGAGTGCCACAACCTGGTGTATCGAAAGGAAGAGTGGTTGAACCAGAAATCATAATTATTCTTGATGAAGAACCAGTTGTGTCTTCACCTAACGTAGTACTTGCTCAGCCTGCTACACCCAAATGCAACGTAGTTTTAGGTAAGGATCCTATTCGTCTGAATCTATAGTTGAGGACTACGCAGTGTATTCAGGGAATGGATTTTCGCTCCAGATAAAACTGTTCAGAAAACAAAATTATCCTTGTTTTAGTAGAGAATACAACGGAGTTGAGGAAAATGTATTCAATTTTCCCATTCCAATGTTGGAAAATGTTACGAAGGGGATAAAACTTATAAACACACACATCAAGTTGTCCGAATGAGTGCAGCATTCGATTGAAGCATCTTTTGTGGCGGTGTTTTAGACTTTTCTTTCTTGAGTAGACAAGAGAAGTTGAATAACTGTTACGTAAAATAAGTATTTTAGAACCTATATAGAAACTGTCTTTTCCCATAGAATGAAACAAGTCACACAACAGTTACTCAGCATCATAAATCCATTTGCTATGCCCATGCCCTGTTTATCAACGATGAAGGGGAAAAATAATTTTCATAAGTATTACACGGGGCTGATTGTATAGAAAATTTTTTTAGGTACTTTACAAAATATCAAAAAAAGCTATTTTGAAATATTTGAGCAAAAGTGAACCCATGATTGGTTCAACTTTCCCTAAAAGTTCAGATTGCTATAGTTTTTAAGGAAAACGATATAATTGTAAGGGATCATGATAATTTAAATTTAGAATTTACGGGGATGTGTCATTCCTCGCCTTGTAGTTTAAATTTACAAAATAGTTGATTCATTCCTGTTGTCCTACACAATTTGTCAGAATATGACAGCCACTATCCAATTAATTTCACTACCCAATTATTCTGAACTATTTTAAATACTTACTTATTATTGTATGCTGCCTTTTTCGATTGTTTGTCTATGCTCTCTTTTTTAATTAGTTTAATTCAGACCTTCAGAGTCTGTACAACATTTATGTATGTATTGGAATATTGCGAATATGTTGTTTAAATTGTTTGAATAATGTTGTTTTAATAAAATCTATTTCTTTTTGCTTTGATTCGGGTTTGTGTCTTTATTTTTCACCACACATTTTCGGATTCAAAGACTTTTTTAAGAAGTTATGAGTGTTCATTAGCTTGTTAAGAAATAGTACTTATATAACTGGTAAAATAATATAACTGGTATAAATGAATGTTCTTATGTGTGTGTAATGTATAGCATATGCGGTTATGGTTGAATAATACAGTCACCTACATGGATCAAGTGTGATCCTAGGTGACTGTAAAATTAAAAAAAAAAAAAAAAAAAAAATAGAGAGAGAGAGAGAGAGATAAGTCATAACAAATATTATTCCAGAAGTGATACTTCTTATGTTAGAAGAAAATCCTGTCTTATTCTACATATCTATTAAGAGGTATAACCTCGCTTACTATACTCTATTCCAGGGGTCTACTAACTACGGCACACGGCCCAGGTGCAGCCCGCGAGGCCCTCTCATCCGGCCCGCTGATACCTTTCTATTTACGAAAAATAAATTACGGATATGTGGTGTATTCAATTAAATAAAATATCCAATATCCCCCGAAATTCTGACTAAGGGTACCGAATTGAGTTAAAACTCTATTTTTTAAGGTAAAATTTCCAAAAATTCAACATGTCTTACTGTTGACTATTAGCTTGTTAAGAATTAGTTTTCATTAGCTTGTTAAGAATTAGTACTTCTGACAATTCTTACTGTCTCTAACCTGTTAAGAGGTTAAGTGTGTTAACATGTTGAGATTTTATGCCAGAAGTAAACATACACACCTCCACAACTAATGTATACCACTTTAAGCAAAACGCTTTTAAATAACGCACAAGCTTTTAAACGCAAAAACCGCAAAAACCATTGCCCCCAACTTGAAATACTGAATTCCGTTGCAGACAGATACCATTTCGATGTTGTTTTATTATAGCTTTAAGAGTAAAATATTTCAAATGGGATTCGGGGATTTTCCCCAAACATTTTGGAAAATTGGACCTGTAAAAATGGGTTTTAACACACTTTTCTGTAGGGCCTCGGGTTGGACCACACTGCGTTAACCAATCAGAACTAAGAACAATTGCATTGTTAGGAATGAAATTTTCCTATCCAATTATCTATTTCAATATTTAATATTACTACAACTGAACAAAATATTATATATTTTTTAGATAATAAGGTTAATACATGTAACATAATTTGTTTCGTAAAATAAGTTAAACACGTTTTCTTTACCATATGAAGAAATAAAATATTGTTTAAAAACATTTGAAAAAGCTCATAACACTTAATTGATAAAATATATAAAACTGCTAACAATAAAATGTTTTTTAGTACACTCCCATGAATTACATTTATGAGAGTAGAATTATGAAAAAAAAAAAAAAAAAAAAAAAAAAAAAAAAAAAAAAAAAACCCACAAAATACCTATTAGGTATTTTATCAAAACAAATCTTCAGGAAATAGCTTCCATCTTAAAAGATGAAAAAACGTTCTGAACAAAAAAGATTTTTAATACAATCCCCCTTGAATTCACAGATCAAACAGTTTACACGTGAAAATTCTTTCGAGCGAATCGTCGACTTCCGAATGCGGCGCAATTATTTGACGGATTACATTAATAAATGGATGTGAATTAAAATAAAAGAAAAATACAAAAATAAAAACCCTGAGGTATAATATCTGATAAAATGAATAAGATGTAAACGGAAAACATGGACTTTTATTATTAATGTTAAAAATATTCAGATTTTAAATGGAATAACAGGATGTATTAATATTCAAGTGTACCAATTTTATGAAAATACTTAAAGAAAATACACACACAGTTCAAAGGTAACTTAAAGCGAATATTCATGGCGTGACAGTTATTACTAATTAGTATTGTAGATAATTCCGACAGCTAAATTTAGGTGACACTTGATTTAGTAGTTATAAAATGTTCAGTTTAAGGATATTCTATTAACAAAATTGCATAATTTCAAAGAACGAATTTTCGATAGAAGCACAATAGTGAGTAATAAAAGAGTTCAACTTTCTTAAGTGTACTGACAAGTGTGTTGTAAACTATACATGCGTTTACAAATATTTAGAGTTTAAAACGAATGGACAGTAAGAAGATTTTGAATGATATTATAATAAAAATTATTGATAATATAGTTATTAAAAGGTACGGAAATTCTTCCAATTTACTTTATACCTTAATATCAAAAACAAGCACAAAGTAAGGGAAATTTGAAAGGAAAAATGATGGAGAGATAGATTAATTATTATATAGTTTCTAGAGATAACATATTTTAAATTTTTTTAAGAAATAATGTCAGAAGAGGTATAGATAATACGATAATTTATAACTTATAAGGTCTGAGAAGTGTGACCTTATTTTAAAGCGGTTTTGCAAATTAACATTAAGTTTAGAACACGATTAAATATTGAAAAAGATAATTCCTTTTTGCGTACATGGATTTATACTTTTATTGTATTTACAAGCTAAAAAATTAGGCTTCTTATGGTATGGCATAAATGTTTAGGACTGTAAAAGGATTGGTTCTCATAATAATTATTAAATTACATATTTATGATTATGAACTTAATTATAATTAATATGTTATATATATTTATTATATATAATTATTATGATTATGTATTATATAATTATACGTTATACATAATTATTTATGATTATGATTAATAAAATACAAAAATTTCATTAGAATTTAGTATTAGAAGAAAGTGAATAAACTATGATATTTCTATTTTTTTCTCTTTATACACGTTTCAACGTAAGTTGTAATAACTTTTAAATTTTAATTTTAACTATAACTTTAAATTGCATTCATACAAAAATTTTATGCTGGATATAAAATTTTGAAGAGGGATAAAACCATTAGGTGAAAATCAAAGACCCTTCTTTAAGAGAGTCTGCAGTGCCCACTGTTCAGAAAACTGATGGCAAAAGGAGAAAGTGACTTATGGAGGTCAGATCTCCAGCTGCCCTTGCATTTGCTGAAAACTGGAAATGCAGTTTTTCTCTTAAGCATGAATGGCTGGGCGTTACCACACTTGAGTATGAAAGAGGCCAGTTTGTTGTTTACACTCTCGCCTACGTTCACTTACACCAAATAATACCATATTCGAGAAGATGGAAGGAGAATTCACGCAATTCAAGATAACGCGATACATTTATGGGCTTGAAAGTGTTAAATTAGGATTTAAACATCTTAAGTGTTCACACACAGACACATTTAACTTCGAATAGATAAGATTAGATAAATTAGTGAGAATCAAGAAAAGCAAATTATTTAATGGAGACTAAAAATATAAAATACAGAAATCTATCAAGCATGGTCGCAAATAGACTTTAGTTTCTGGGAAGGGTTCTGTCCTCAATTATTAATATTATTAGGTACCTTATTTAAACCTTAGCGTATTTAATTTTAAAATTTGGTAGCCTAATGCTGAGTTCAAAGCAAAGAAGAAAAGTTTGACCACAGAAAGTCTGGGGGCTCTTCCCTATAAAAATAAAGGAACTACTATAAAATAAAACGTGAACACACATTCTTGGGTGAGCACCGGGATCTGTATATTAATATACATACCTCAGAATTTTCAAGAAAAGAAACAATACAAGTAAACATAAATAATCAGAATTTCGGAGGGGAGGTTGAACTCTATAACCCTTTTTCCATTTGGATATGAGTCGTTATGATTAGAGTTATGATCTGGATTTTCTTTCTGAAATCTTTTTATCACAAAGATCTCACCACACAGTTATGGACACATTATTTTTGGAAAAAGTTACACTTCTTAAGAGTGGAGAAGTATTACTTTCAACTGACAGTAACACGCAATAAATGTTACACATATATAATCAAGGAAGCGATCATTTCCTCTTGTTTCGCTAAGTCATTTTCAGACAGATTTCCTTCACATCCCAACCTCCGGAAAACAGAAGCAAGATTTCGAATCTTTATCCATCTGGAGACGAGAATTAGAATAGAACAGTCTCGACCTAAGAGTGATGTTCCGTCGCTGCTCCCACTTGAAAAAAAGGCATAAAAATATAACGGAACCGGGAACAAATCCTTCATTTTCATCGGTTTTAGAACATTACGATCGGTGGAACTATCCGAAAAACTCGAAACATGCTTTGGCAAACATCGAATTCTTAATCGTCGTCTGACTGAGTAGATTCCGAAGGTTGGGGCGTGCTTTTTTATTAATGTCAAATGAAATGAAATGAAGTAGGTAAAGCGCGCGTTTTTCTGACAAGTGGGTACTGCTTGTTGTAATGTCGGTCATGTGAATCGTTCGTGTCATCAAGTAAAGAGAGCAGTGGAATAGGTAAGGAAGTGATGAAACAGTTAACGATAATTTAAAAAAAAGGATCCAGAGACTACGTTACAGCATTAAAATGATTAAAATTCCGATATTCCTGTACTTTTTTTCTGAGAGGATTTTCGAGAGAGGATAATTTAGGGATGATTCATGGTGGATTTGAATATTTTAATTGTTAAAAAGAAATTTTACACTATTAGGCTATGCCACCATATGTAAGGAAAAATATGCTACATTTGTAAAACTTAAACCTTTTGCATTAAAATTCTGTTTACTTTTAGGGGGTGGTAGCTCTCTAGTAGTTCCACAAGGATATGAATTGTAATAGTAATGATAGTAATTATATTATATTAAGTACTTAGTAATATTAGGGGAAAGGAGGGTAAGAGTACGCACAAAAATGATTTTGGGCTATAAAACGGAGAATTTTAAAGCCAGGGACTCAAAAATTTATTGACCACAAGTTTATTGACTTACAAACCATGGTACAAAAAATCAAAGTTTTATCTATTAAATAAATATGCTAAAAATCAAAAATAAAAAAATATTTGAGTGCGTACTTTTACCCGACGTGGCGGCTAAAAGTACGCAGGCGGGAGTCCAAGAGTACGCACCATGAAAACTTGGAATTAATTGCAAAAAAAATGAAAAATGTACCACTGCCTTTGTATTTGGAAAATCCCTCCCTCATGTCACCTCTTTTTAAGTATGATCCAAACAGGAATCAATCTTCTTAAAAAATCCATGAAAAATCACAACTTTACTTTTACAGGATTTTACAAAAGCTTGTTTTCAGCTTCTGAGGGATTAAAAGCTTTAAAAAGTTAATTTAAACATTTATTCATCAATTGTAGCACATAACTCGCATGTGGTAAAGAGTAGGATGAATTTTATGATTCTCGCTACAAAAAATTGTATTATCATGTTGGTGCGTACTCTTAGACGCCGATGTTTTAATTACATAAGTTGTCTTTGAATCAACCTTTAAATTCACTGCAGTTAAAATCTAACGATGCCAAGTTGTTCAGAAGAAAGTAATACTTCATATTAGTATTCACTTTAAAAGCAATCATTTGTTCTATATTTACAAAACAATTAAGATTCCTTCGCGGAAAAATTAAATGCTAACTCAAAGAAACCATATTTTACCTGATAAATAAAATACAGAATGTATGAAAATAATAATGACAGTCTGTGAGGATAGCTTATGATACATGTGTCCATGTGATCATAATTGTTCCCCCGTATAATGTTGCCAACAGGGAAAAAACCCGCTGCGTACTTTTACCCGACTGCGCACTCTTACCCTCCTTTCCCCTACTCATAATTATTTAAGGATCAAAATACACAGTTTGATATGCAAACTTTGAGCAACAAAAATTGATCAAAAGTTAAATGAACATAACTCATATTTTTCGAATATCATTATGAAATTTTATGAATCATCATTATGAATATCATTATTATTATTATTATTATTATTATTATTATTATTATTATTATTATTATTATTATAAACTTATGAACTAAGTTTAAAAAACTACTGGAAAGCTTTCAATTACATTCACAGAGAGTAAATTTGTCCCATTTTAGCACCCGGTAAAGCCTTCAATTGAAATATAGTTTCACAAACACGGAAACATTAGGACCTAATCGATTCTTTACCTCACAATGGAAAGAAGCGAATGAGTATCACAACCGAGTTTGAATTTATGGATTTCTGTGCTGATGAGCCAGATAAACTTTACAATAGTGGGGAAACACGTCGACACAAAGGACGGGTCAACTCTCTTCAGGGGACGAATTCGAAGCTATTTTCTTGTTTGGTCATTGCATCATATTATGTCGAAATTAAAGAACTGAAATATCAGACAACATTTCGAAATGTCGAGTTCGATTCACCTTTAGTTTGAATAATGAATGTAATTTGAGTAACGAACTGGGGGTATTGAGTATATATGATGAAACTTAAACATTGAGCAGATATTCTTAGACGTGAAAGGAGACAAAGAGTGAACTGTTTTAATTGTTTGGAAAAAGAAATACAAAAATAGCTGCTTCGCAATTTGAAAGTTTAATTGTGCAATGTGCATATTAAATAGTACGTACCCATAGAGTTCTATTTTCTAATTTTATGAGGAGCACCTAAAGGAAGGTGAACCTTTTAATTAACTAAAGGTATTAAAAAGATTTTGATATCGAATACCTATTAAACAATTCGTAGGAAAAACTAATACCAATTAGTAAGAAACTAATGGAATCGGAACTGAAGTTACATGTTTAAATATTTCACATCAACTATAAAATATCATCATTCTTGCAGTTATCTGATATCAGTAATAGTTCTAAGGATGTTTATAGATATTTCCAGATGTTTAGTTTATTACTAAGAAGATTTTACCAACCGTTTTTCAATGTTTTGGTGACAAATATTGAAAACTTGTGGGTTTATAAATTTACATGTTTCTGTGATGAAGATAAAATATTTAGTACTATTAAAAGAAGAATGTGATCATATTCAAAATCCCCCTAAAAAATCAAGGAGACACTGAGTAATTTTTAAGAGAGTATTTTGCTATTTTCCTAATTGAACACTTATGTTCAAATTCTCGGAATAATAATGTGCACTTCAAAAAAAGTGATGTTTTCAAATTCTATTACTACCGCACTGAAACGCTCTGGCATTCATATTGCCTAACAACCTTGTGGGTAGTTCTCATGCTCATCTCCTTCAAGTACACCCAAGGCCAAGTACAGAAAATGCGGGGCCAGGTGCAACGTGCTGTTTTAACAAAAGAAAATATTTTGTGTGCCATTTTTTTAGTTGTCCAAACCAAAGAATTTTGAAATAAAGAGGTATTTTTGTAAATGAGTTTTCCTTTACCATACTTTTGAGTTAAATTATTTCTCCTGCACTACAGGTATGTAGCACAAAATAACTTTTTTTACGTAATGAATCTACATTTATCCTAGTTTTATTCTGCTTAGTTTTAAGATAATATCGTTGTTAGTTTCTTTGAAAACGAGGGTTGAATTAAAACTGGAAACAAGGGGTCAAATGTAACACGTAACCGGGGACGATTGTAACAAATTAAAATTGACCCCAATGTATAAAATAACAAATTTTTAAAACTATTTTCGATACATTGATTTATAATTTATATTTACCCATAATAGGTGTATATAATTTTCATATTTTCATGGTTTTAGGATGCCTAGATCTCGTACAAGGATACATAAAATGTGTTAGATTAGTCAAGAAAGAGTGAAGGCAGCGGCTGCTGAGGTTTGGGTTGTCTGGAAAGTTAGTGAGAAGTGTTGTTTGTGAACAGGGATTTTGTTATGGGCCGTTATACATATACTGTCAGAAAAAAAAAATGAAAACACTAAAGTGGGTTATAATTAATTTATACTTAATTGGCTGGAGATCAATAAATTTGTAAATTTTGTTACAATTGTCCCCAGTCTCCCCTAGCTATATGTTAAAATGCTGCATTCGGCTTGGATATAAACGCCGGATAACTGATACTATATACTCTCTCTCTTTAACACTATTTGCATAACGGGAAGTTAATTCTAAAAAAAATATCCTCACATCGTTTAATCTTTCTTGAAGAGAAAGGTGCACCAAATGATGGGTGTAGTTCCAAATCAGTCACATCCTCGTGAAAATTTCCATCCATTAGCATGTTGTGGTGGGTCCTTGAACCAACCTGTGACTCAGAATGTCGGGGCAATCATAGAGAAAGAGACAAGTTCTCTTTTGTGTTTGTGATTCATTCGCGAGTCATGAGTGAGACAGATAAAGGCAACGTTGCAATAAGTGCGGTTTGATGTTAGTACTCTGATGTAAATTCTTTAGGTTGCTGCTAAAATAGTGTCAATTCATAGTGGGCCGCTTTTTGTAGAATTTCATAAGGCCTCGTGTAGACAGGGCTAATTCATGATTTTTGTTTATAGGTTTTGCATATTTTTCCATAAACTATCCATAAGTGACTTACTTATACACATCATATAAGAAAATTATAAAAATTTGATTATGAAAATATTTAATAAGGACTAATTTCAGAATTTTATAAATAAAATACCAGAAGTTGGAGTAAAAAATTATAAATTAAAAGTCCTCAGTCCTCAATAAGAGAAAAGTTCGCAAATTTGCAAGTTCTTATTTTTTAATTAATTTTTGTCTTTATCTAACTAAAAACAAACACAAAGCTACATAATAACACTGAAAAACTTCCAAATTTTCGAACTTTTTCTTTTTTGTTGCCTGAAAAAAAAGGATATTTTATCTCCGAGAATATGCACACTATGTACTTTCCGTGTTTCTACGGAAGTTCTCTATGTCACAGTTGCGTGCGGATCATTCAACGAAAAAAAGACCCTGAGTTCTATTTTCCTATTACGTTTCCTTAAACTTATAAAAGCCCACAAATCATCCCATCTTTACTCAATATCTAAAATTGGTACTTCCAATTCCGAAATTTCCTGTTGTCCCAAAAGATTTTTTTTCTTCATAATTAAAAAAATATATTGCAGAAAAATTGTATTAATGTATCAAATTTCTATTACATGGACATCCAATCAAGTGAGTCTGAGCAAACATTACACATTATCCTTCAATAATGAAGATTTTGTGGGAAGTTAATGTTTGTTGAGAATTTAGGTGAGTTTTAATAGGTTATTCTAATATGCCCCTCTCATTAATAAGAGGGGCATATTAGAACAACCTACATTTCTCTATGTTAAATTTAAAAATCTGAAGAAATTACCAATAAATGGCTGTATTAGTGGTTCATTGGAACCCTTTGAGTTTCAAAATTGCCTACTTTGGAAGGGGCAAAGTAAAACTTCTTCTAATTCTTTTAGAGTGAAAATTTACTCAAGAATGTTTTTAAAGTAGAAATTTTGCTTTGAATTCTATTGTGGCATCAATAAAGTTATGCCCAAAAAAGTTTTCTTTTCAAATTTCAATCATAAATCCCATATTTTTTACTCTTTAAGTGTGTGATGTAAGATGGGGAACATTTGAACACAAAAAGGTTGGAGCACATTTGAACACTTTAAT
Organism: Tetragnatha montana; assembly: GCA_963680715.1. Taxonomy (NCBI): domain Eukaryota; kingdom Metazoa; phylum Arthropoda; class Arachnida; order Araneae; family Tetragnathidae; genus Tetragnatha; species Tetragnatha montana. Next base: position 37,978,203 of record OY796685.1, read on the forward strand.
ATAGACGTTAAATGCAATATTTCAAATAGTTTTTAAATTAATTAGGTAAATTATACCAAAAATTTAACTTTAATTAAAACCAAAGCTCTTAGAATTTATTTAGTTTTAAATTATGTAAAAAAAGTTGGGTAAGATTCTAAAAGAATGGTTTTCTGTATAAAAGCATGTTTCTGTTTAATATTCTTCAATATATTTCAGATATTTTTCTATTTAATTTTCTAATTATTTTTAAAATCAGTTATAAGATATTTTGTTTAATTAAAATTCAAACAACGTTTTTATCTGCTTTAAGAAACATATTAGTGATTCTTTAATTATAACTTTTCATATATCTGCTTAGAAAGATTGTTTTATTCGCTTTAAAGGTTTTAAGGAAAGAAATAAAAGGCAATAATTTCATAGCTGATAAATTTTATAGGTTGTGTAGATTAAAGCCCTGGATGAAGACGTAACGTCTTCATCCAGGGCTTTAGTGTAGGTAACACCCAACAGTGGACTAGAGTTATTTCTTAGGCAGGACTTGAGTTGCATTCTCCAAATCAAAGAAAACGGTCGAAAGAAGTTTAGATAAGTTATTTAGAGTTATTTATTAGGAGAAATTAGTTTTAAATCCAAATAAAAGATGAGTAGCTGTCAAAAGAAGTTTATGTAAGGTATTTAGATTTATGTCTCAGGAGAATAGAATAATTTTACAACTATTGAAAAATAAATCACAATGTAAATTAAAAGAAAATATTTCAGATAGACGTCCAAATATAATTTTTGAATTACCAATAATACGTAAAGAAATCTATCGCAAGCGTTTTCTTTATTTAGCTCCTAAGTTATACAATAGTTTACCATTTGAGTTGCAGTCCGAAAACAATTATTATCATTTCAAGAAAATTTTATTTACATTTTTAATTGAAATTGACGATATCGATTTATTTTTCCACATTTAGAAGCGAATTTACTTTATATTTTCCAGTTTGTCCAGAATGTTTAATTATGTATACTTTTATAAATTTATGTCTTGTGTTCATTTCCTAGTTCTAAATCCTTATTTGTTTTTTATCATTTGTGTTTTGATTTTTGTAAACTATATTTTTTTCCTATGTCATGCAAGTAGTCACCAATACTGGCTCTGTTGCCTCTTGGTGACCAATTTTTATTTTGTAAATTGTATTCTTTAAAAAAAAAGATAAATAAAAATTATTATTATTATTATTTATATTTTTTTTTAAAAGTTTTTATTGTTATTTCTCAGGAAGAACCTAAGTTGCATTTCCCATATCAAAGAAGCTGTCTAAATAAGTTTATATAAATGAAACCATGTCCACTTTCTTGAAAGGGGCGAAACAAAACAACTCTCGAAAATGACAAGCAATACAGCAACTCCCATTATCAACTCAATTTTTAAACCCAATGTTTCCATGATTGAAGCCATCTATCTTCTCCTCATCTCCAGGCAAAATTGAATATCCCAACTTGTTCCCAAAGGGGCCCTCCAAATTCCGGGGCCCCTCCAGAGGGAGTGAGAGCAGGTTTCTCCTTTTTTAGAGCCCCAACAAAGCGGCTCCTCCATCGGGTCATAATGGCTGTTCCGGTTACCGACTTCTGGCAGTTATATCGGGCACCTGAATTCCTCGCTCTCTGTTCATGCAATGCTAATCCGACGGGAGAGCCGATGGAATTCAGTAAGGTGGTTGGGAACGTCTGGAGGTATTTTGGTCCTGTTTTAAGGTGGAGAATACAGTAATCTCGATACCTCAAAAACCTCGGTATTTCTAAATATATTCTATCTCGACATTTTATGTCATTGGGTTTGATAAGTGCGATGATAACCTCGATATCTTGAAATTAAAGGGACCCGAAAAAATTTCGAGATGCGAGTTTTCGTGATAACAAGGAAAAATAAGGAACAGCTTTAGAAAATATCTGCTAGCCGCCATATTTAACCACAGCTCCTACAACAACATGATTAAGTGAAGTGTTGTCAGTATAGATAGAGATATAATCGTACTATTAGATCTCTAACAATATTCTACTAATTACTATCATTTTAGGATCTAATAATAATAATAATATTAACAATTAGATCTCAATGGTTGTCGGTCATAAATTCAGCTGTGGTTAAACATGGCGGCTAGCGGACCTTTTTTAAAGCTGTACCAAAAATAAATATGTAATTTAAAGGGGAAAATATATTTTTTCGAGACCTAAAGGTCTTCTCTAGATAACAAGATTATACTATAGTGAAAATTGTTTGACTTTCAGCGTCACAGCAAAACCATTCTTCGGAAAAAAAAAGTTGTGAGTGACTAGCATGTTCACGGTTGTGAAGCTTGGGTCACATTGCAATTCAGACAAACTTTAAGACCCGCTACATGCCGCTGGGTCAGAATCTTTTAAACTATTTTAATTTATCAACCAGATAATAACAAAGTTCAAACTTGTGAAAAAAAGAAGAAATCACCCGGATCCTAATTCCATTAGAACGAGACTGGCACTATCAGCCAAAAAATGACCGCTATCGGAAATTTCCGAGCATCGTGGTTTTTCGGCTAAGGCCGTTCGTGTCCTGCTTTCGACTGGGTTTTTAGGTAAAGGATGCCACTCGCTTGTGCAAAAGTGTTCGGGTCATTCCGCCTCAGCCTTTGAAAGAAATTGAGGTCTAAGGTCGGGATTTCGAATGGGCAGACTGTCAAAAAAGCAATTTTCTTTTCTCCTACTTTGAGGGAATGTAGGTGGGCCTGCTGCCTACGGAGAGCGGTTTGAGATCACGGCCTTTTAACTATTTAAATTTTGATCGGTTTTTAATCGTTTATTTGAGCTGATTGAGAATGTTTCCTAAGAATTTAATTTATTTATAGCCTATACTGAGACGCAGCTTCCAGTTTTAAAACTATCGTTTAGAAGAAATTCAAATAACTGAAAAAATTTGAGCGAGAGACGACGAATTTTAACTAATACTAGCTGAACAGCAACCCGATGCGTTGCGCCGAGTGTAATTTTAATTCTACAGTTTTCACGATGAATACTTTAATATTAAATTTTTAGAGAAGAAAACTATATGAAAAAGAAAAATTCAATAATTTTCTTACATTTAACATTTATCTTTCTTACATAATTAAATATATGTTTTAACTTAGTTTTATCTGCTGTAGCCACTTGTCCCACATTTCCAGCCTTGCACGGTTAGAGTATATATGTTACGGGCAATGTGATAAATTCGGGCATTATTAATAATGCCCGGGCAATGTGATAAATTCAGTGGAATTTATGAATGAAATTTATCACTTTGCCCGCCTCCACTTCGGGCATTATTAATAATGCCCGATTAATCACTTTGCCCATAACATATATATTTTAAAAAGGTTTTCTCAAAATACATTTCTAATTTTGTATATCAGCAATTACCACAATCATTAGGGTATCTCAGGCTCCTTTTTCGTATTCCAGTGTTTCCGGTAATTTTTCCCATAACAGTTTTACGATATTTTACCTTTTCCGGTGTTCCCAATAATCTTTCCTATCCCAGTGTTCCTTGTAATTTTTCGTATTCCGGTGGGTTTTTCTCATCTTAATAAAGCAATTAATTTGAAACCATGAATAATATAATATAATAATATATAATATTATAATCAAGGAAAATAATGTTAAAACAGTAATTATTTTTATTTATTTTGGTGTTTTTATAACTGAAAATAGTTTTTAATAGACATTTACAGGATTTTACCCATTAAAATATTTAATTTTGAGGTTTTCATCTCATTTACAATAGTGAGTCAAGCAGATCTACTCTAGTAGAAAAACATTTTATAAACATAATAAAAATCCTGGTAAATTTGTAAGTCTAGTAAACTGTGTCTTTTGTGCTATTCCATAAATAATTTTACTTTAAAGGAATAAATCTTAAAATAAAGGAAAATAACGCTTGAAAATAAATTATTTGAATTTATTTTGGTATTTTCATAGCTGATGGAGTTTTTAAATCGACAATTATCGAGTTTTTCCTGTTAAAAATATTTAATTTTGAGGTTTTATCTTATTTACAATAGCGAGTCAAGCAGATCTACTCTAGTAGAGAAATGGAGAAATAAGCGTAAAAGAGCAGAAAAACGCAAATATCTCGAAAAGTATTTCGAATTTCGGAATGAAAATGGGCGACTCGGCGTCCCTGGGTCATTTGCCGTCTTTTGGCACCTCGGGAGCCCTTCTGCGTTCAGTGGTTTCGGAGGAGATAGAAGGACATACAAACGGACATACGTTTGTTTACTCTCGGATTTTAATAGTATAGATATTACGTTAATTTCAATACACCCATTTTAATGTGCAAGTGAAATTTCTCACCATGTATTTTTATAAATATTCACACATTCAAGAAAGGAAAAAAATATACTGAGAGATTAGGTACGTTTAATTTGGCTGTTTAGTAAGAAAGCCTGTAATTTGAGATGGATATTTTTAGAATTTAGAATAAATTCTAATTTACATATTGTAATTGTTAAACTTATAATATAATATATTTCCCACTTTAATTTACTTCTGAAGTAATCACTTAATTATCAGTATTATTTTTTTTCGAAAAATAAATAAGTTACAAAATATTACATAAGGAGTTAATTATGTCTATTTGACCCTTAAAATATGACATAAAAATAAGTTTAAAAATATTATTCTAAATCATGCCGAGAAAGAAACACACAATATTGATAAAAGGGTAGTTTAATTTTTCAAAAGTATCAATTTAAAAAGCTTGCGTTATTAAACATCTGATTGACCTACTCTAAATTCACTTTAATGGAGCAACACGCCTATATGTAATGATCCAATGCATTTATTTACAAAAGGCAGGTTCAAGATGCATCTCTCTTTACTTTTGAAGGACACCTAGTTAAAGTGGAAACTGATAATTTTCTAAACTGATTTACGAAGTAGTTGTAATTGTTAAGATAAACTAATATCATAATGGACGATTTTAATCCAGCAGGTGTTATCACGTGTTATCTCCACACGTGTGAGGCAATCTCCACGTCACTCAACTCCAACGCAGCATAAATGCAAAGTGATTGTTTCCATGAAGGCAAAACAATGATGGCGTTAAAAACGTGGCGGATGGTTTTTAAATAGGTGGAATAGGTGGGCAATTTAGATTGCATATTGCAACTACGTGTTTGAGCAAACGGCATTTGAAGAGTCATAAGTGAATATTATGATTACATTACAAAAAGGAAACATTTACTAAAATACACAAAAAAGATTCAAATCTATGTAGTACTTTCTAGCTTAAAAGAATGGCTCAACACAAAAAAAATACCTAAACATAAAATAATATAAGCAGTAAACTAAAACGGTTCTTCTAGTCAGGAAATAAAGTAATGGGAATTAAATTACTTCTATATTTATATAAAACTAAGTGTTTATCTTTCCCTTACTTCTGACTTATAGAGCATTTTCAATCACATGGCTCGGACCTAACAACGGCCTTAGCAACAGAAATGTTACAGTTTTTTGCCCTACAGAGGTTAACAGTTACAGAAAATGACTGGCCGTGGAACTCTTCTATTGGAGTATTTGCAATCACGTGACCCTATACTTAAAAACCGCCTTAGCAACATATACCTCGTTACCCAGCAACCGCCTTAGCAACAGTTAAAATCCCTACAAAGGTTAACAGTTAAAAGAAATTAGCTGGTCGTGACGTCACCTGAAAACACTCTATATAAGTATACCAGTAGTAGTATTTTCTAAAGCCCTGGATGAAGTATTTGCCAGGCTCTGTTTTTAATAGAGATTAGGGACTCACATAAGGCAAATAAGTGTAAGACGTTTCATGATCATGACCAAGATTTGTTTCGTAGCATTTTGTTATAAATCTTGAATCTATAAAATGATGGACAAAATTATTTTCTAATAATATGAGTAAAAAGAAGTAAAATTATTAATTTTTTAATTTATGTCTCCAAGTTTTCATAGCGATAGATTTTTTATTTTTAGAGTCATGTTTATTTGAAAAGGGGTTTTTTTACGTGAAAGTGTAAAATTTTGAGCATTTTTATTTTTTAAATTTATGGAAATTTATAACAAGCTAAAGCGTATACTACTCAGACTTTCATCTAAAGACCATATTGCATTTCTAAAGCTTACAACCTCTTTCCTTGCCTTAAAAAACTTAAAAGAAATATTTTAAATTACCTTATGGATTAATGGCAATGGGATTAAATTTAAACAGGAAAGAAAACAACAACGTTTCATCATAAGAATGATAATGCATCAGAGGGTAATAAAATGCCCAAATAAACTTAAATCATAAATTTTAAGTATAATTTGTAGTTATACGTAACATGATTCATGCTTTGTTACAAATATCGTATAATGATACATTTGTAACACTGAGTAGGTTTTCTCTTTCAATATTGTTTCAGAGAATCAATATTAATGGCTTTTGAATTTTTTTTATTTAATGGGTAGGTATATTATGTTATTTTTAGTAATAATTATACGGATTAGTAGTTTCCTTAACTTCATTAAAATTAAATTTTTCTTGTATTTTATGATCTAATAAATGTTGAGAATCTATGGTATTTGTAGGCTATTTTTGGGAGACATAAAAATAATTATAAAATGGTTTTACTTGCGAAACAAATTATATTATGGAATAAGCATTAACATTTTAGATACTTTTTAAAAATGAATTCTTTAAAATTATGATATAATTTAAATATAACAGCCAAATACGGTTACATGAAATTATTTTTACTTAAATAGTGGTAAAAAAAATTATTTCAAAGATTTTAATACACATGCTTATTTCAAACTTACACACATTAAAAAGCATAAAATAATTAACACATCCGTAGGAAAATTCCTGTATTACGGAGAAGTATTTGGATATTGTAAATTTGGGAAGTCCGTTTCAATGAGTATGATTTTGTTAATTAATACAAAAATTCAATTTTCTATGTAACACAGATTTTAATTTGCATTAAAAATTACCTTTAATTACCCTTTAATTCAAAGTTAAATACACCGAAAAGAAATAACACTCTAAGTGAAATAAATTCGAAGTGATTAAGAGAGAAGGGTAATAATGAGAAGTGGGGAATTAATAATATCTTCATTCTATAACATTTATTAATAGAGACAAAATGTACGTTGATTCTCACTAAAAAAAAAGAAATTGTGGGATAATTTTATTTTGTCTCTTCCTTAAAGAAAAAGGTTCTTTGAAATTGAGATGAGTTTTGTAGAGTAGGTGGGCTCTATAATAGAAGCGCTCTTATTCTAAAAATATCGTTGAAAATAGGGAGCGCCCAGTTTGTTCCAGGAAATGAGTTGGCTTGTGGTTGTTTCCTTTTGGTAAAAGGTCTCTAACGTAACAGATGAGATTCTGAAGCAAGTTACCGTGATTAGTTGAAATGAAACCCTATTTTAATGTTTGCATTTTAATACCAAATATAGCGTATGTACAGTGTTATTCCTAGGATTTTTTTTTGGAGGAGTAAAAATACTCCTCTACTTTTTTAGGAGGAGTGAAATTCAATTATGAGGAGTGAAATGCAGAAATAGCAAAACTACATATACAGAGACACAAAAACCTTAAAGAAACTCTAAGCACCAGAACAATAAGTAAAAAATATATATATTCCTCTTAAAACGACCAAAAGTAGGTATAATCTTTCCAAATTTTTTCCAGCTACGTCATTATGCCCACAAACCATTTATATGTTAATTTCATAGGTATTTGCAAAGTCTTATTCTAATTGATTGGAATCAATGCAAAAAAAAAAAAAAAAAATTCGGTGGGGGCACGGTGCATTTTTTAGGCTAAACCTTTATGAAAAATTCAAAGAGTGAAAATACTCCTGGCTAGTTTTTAAAGAGTATTTCCGATTTTTAAGGAGTGAAATACTCTCTCAGAGGAGTTAAAAATATCTCTGCGTATGTAGATAGAGACTTTCATACTACGACGGCAATATTTCTTAATGCAATTAGAAATTAGAAAGCAATTGTCGCTTTTTTTTTCTCTCTCTCTCTTTCATTGGATGTAAAGGTTGAAAAATTTTTCATAATAAATAAAAATAAATTATGCAATAAAATATTTAGATAATATCTGGAAGTCTCGATAACTTTCTCAGACATTTTTTATGTAAAGGATTTGTCTCGGTGTAAAAAATAATTTTCGCAATTTGTTAATGAGAATACTTCAGTACCATTAGAAAATTCTTGTGCACGTTAAGAAATTATGAATCGTCCCACAGTCTTGAAAATAGCCTACAGCCATATTTATACTATGTTTAACGAAACAGATGGAGTTGCCCTTACTCTATTATCACTTATGACTACTGAATCATTTTTGAGTGTTTGAGTAGAGTGAATGTTTGTCTAAAAGCTCTTTTCAAACTCACTCGGTCGTCTAGTCAAAACATTTGATGACGATTCCCCTTGAACTACATTGTTTCAGATTACATTTTAGGATCATTTACACTGTTTCACTTTCAATGCTCATTCTGAGTTATTCACTACTGTGTATCGCTCGTTGGCAATTGAAAATTTAAGGACTGAAAAGTAAAATCACAATTTACACTTTTTACTTTGGCTGATTCCTTCAACGACAAAAGTGATAACGACAAAGTGATATGAACGGCAAAAGTGATAAGTCTAAATGAGCCTTTAGCTATTTGAGTTATTACGTATATACCTTAAAATGTGCCATATTGCTCTTGATTACAAATTGGGTCTAAGTCCAGCGTAAGAAAAAAAATTGGCTACAATACTCAGTGACTTGTTCTGATAACTTCCAGCTTATGAAACCTTGACCATGAGCTTACTCCAAGAAAAACAAATACATACATCCAAATTTCAGCCAATTCCACGGACCAAAAAGTAGTTCACTGTAACCAAGTTTTTCTCGACAAGCTGATGTAAACACGCTAGGCGCGCTTCATCGAGCAGGTAAATCAAACGCACAACAATTCAATTAAATCATTGAAGGATGATTGGAGTTATGAAGGTTATTATGTTCACCGTTTGAATTAGCTGCTTGAGGCTTTAATCTGTAAGTGGATTAAGACTTTTGGGAATTGGTTTATACACGGGCGGGGAAGGATGTAAACCTAGTCTTGTGAGGTCAGGTCTATGTTCTAGGTCATTGTTAAATCTATTTTAAACTGATCTGTATGCTATTGAGTGACCCCTTTTTAATTGGTTTAAATTCTTTTTTTTTTATTTACGATTCTGAAATTTTTTCTAAAGCAGTAGATTATAATATTTTGATCAGAAAAACTGAAGCATATATCATTATAATTTTTTTTTGCACTAACCCATCAATTAAGGTTATCTATTTAATAATTATAACTACAAAATTTAAGTTATATATGTAGACGAAGTATTTATATGAGAGCTGGTTTTGGTCAGTTACGAAAGTTTTATACACTGCATTGTTTAAAAGTTTTTATGTATTCATCTTCTGGTATGGGGCCGTTCAAATATTACGTAAGCACCTAAGGGGGGTAAGTGGTTTGCTATTATCTTATTTTTCCAGACAAAAGGGTAGAGGGGGAGTATGAGTGATGTTTACGTAAGATGTTACATTACAAAGACTGCATTTTCGAAAATCTCTTGTTTCTTGCATAAATAATTTCAAAATTCAATCAAAAATAAGTTTCACAAAAAAAAACTGAACTAGGAAAAAAAATTAAGCATTTTTCACAAGGAAAGTTTTAACGATAGGTTAAGTATTCATGGAGAACAATGAATTTCAGAAATCTAAGCATTACTAAAGATTTTGCACGAAAAAAGAACAAAGGGGGAGGTCGGGCAGTTTTCTTACGTAAAAATGAGAGGGGGGTTAAGGTTTGCTTATCTTTGCTGACGAGGGGGAGGGGGGTCAAAAAGAACCAAAAACTTGCTTACGTAATATTTGAATGGCCCCTATGCACAGTTTAGGATTTTATTTTCCAATAAGTTAGTTAGGATTTCTAGTAGATTGAAATTAAGGACATCTGAATTTAATAACACAAGTACTTTCGGTTCATCGAGAATTCGTGGTATTAAAATGACTTTACACCTCTAAAGATCACCAAAAATATCACTAGAATAATAGAATAATCGGGGATTCATTTAAAAATTTACACATATCCCACGAAACAGGTAAAAATGACGCAAGATCCTCGGAAACCAGCGAAATCCTTTCACAATTTCTGTGAACAACTACTACCTATACTGGAAATAATCAAAAGGGGAGAATAATACGTTCACATCTCCACTGATCTATGACTTCTCGGAGGTCAAAACCCAAGTCAGCCCCTCAGAGAGAGTGTCGCAAAGGATGCTTTCGGTCACGAGCCGTCGAGCACCTCCGTCACAATCATCAGAAGCAGCACCTTCGTTTAATTCGGGTCAGTCTCTTTATTAATGAAGAGAATACTACCACCAGCGGCTGCCGATATCAGTGGGTATCGGCCTTCGCTGCGGCTGATTCAAGGCTGGTCACCTGCAGTTGGAGGCCGTTTGTCGTGACTGGGAGGCGATGCTTTGGGATGAGCGGGGCCTTGGAGGAATCTTTTTCAAAAGGAATGTTAGGGGCAGTTCAAATATTACGTAAGCAAGTTCTTGGTCAGTTTTGACCCCCTCCTCTCTCCATATCAGCAAAATAAGCGAACCGCAAAACCCACTCTCATAGTTACGTAAGAAAATTGCCCCACCCCCTAGGTTCTTTTTTTGTACAAAATCTTTAGTAATGCTTAGATTTCTGATGTTCATTGTTCTCCATTAACATGTAACCTATAGCAAAAATTTTCCTTGAGAAAAATGCTTAAAATTTTTTCCTAGTACAGTTTTTTTGTGAAATTTATTTTTATTGAATTTTGAAATTATTTATGCAAAAAACAGGAGATTTTTGAAAATGCAGTGTTTGTAACATCTTACGTAAGCATCACTCATACTCCCTTCCCCCCTTGCCAGGAAAAATAAGCAAATAGCAAACTCCTCTCCCCCCTTAGGTGCTACGTAATATTTGAACGGCCCCAACCAAAGGAATTTTAGGGCGGGTTTACATGCAGCGATTCAAACGACGCGACTGGTTCCCTATAAATGATGACGTAACTACTATGTCGTAGCGCTAAGAACTCTACTAAGAACCAATGGCAGGACTTGATTCTAAATTGATATTATACAGATATTATATCAATAGGATATTGATATTATATCAATAGGAAATTTTCGACCATTTTCCCAGAAGGACGAAGATGTATGAATGTGAATGTTGGGGCCAGGGACACAGATACTGAGGGGGAAGGGAAATTTGCTGTAGAATTGGATATCAAGAATGATCCTCTGAATTTTTTAATATTTTATGGGTGATGAAATATTTTTCAATATTTGTGTCTCTTTTATTGAAACAGTTTTATTCAAAATTTCGAACTCAAAATTGATACAACAATCCATAACGTTTTATGAAGTATTTACGGTATTTTTAACATTTTGTAAGTTTTGTAAGTTTAAATAACTAAATGTTATTTAAATTCGAATTAAAAAAACTTTATGCATGGTAATGTTATGTTAGCATTAAATTAAACAAAAGAAAAATGTTAAGAACTTTCAATTTAAACCAATTTTTGCTGCAATACTTTAATTACTTTTGCACTCTATACTATAGCAAAAATACTGTAAATGGCCTCTTATAACACATTTTGAAAAAAAAAAATATATTTGATTAATTTTTAATAGGTGCAAGTGCATAACAAAAAATGTGTATAATAAAAAATAAATGTTAAAAAAAGCAACAAAATAAATGTGAAAAAAAATCAAAAAAAGTTATCACAAAATATTAATATAAAAAATGCCATTCATTTATAGCATGGCAACAGGGGGCCCATAATTGACTACAGATTTTAGATACTTTTACCTGGAACATAAAAATGCCAATAAAAACTTTGAGTTATCATTTTAAGTTGTCTTGATTACCAGTTTGTTGGAATTGTTGGTGATTTTTAACATTTATAGTAATTTTGGGATAAAACGGTTTTGACCATGTTTGACTTGAATTTAAAACTGAAAATTTGAATTTGGAGTAACTCTTTTCAGGAATTTAAAGATTTAAAGATATCCATTTTCGAGGCGTTTTTGAAATATTATATACTAGTTCGTATTTTTATATTGCTTCTCTTTATGAATCACTAATGTTTTTGAAAAAAAAGAAAATGAAATTAAAGAGGAATTAAAAGGGTATGAGAAAAAGAAGCGCAAAAATAATAATTCGGATCTTAACATAATTTTGAAAAGTAAAGTGCGAGGAACGAAAAGGAAACTAAGTTACGTGTGTTTTCCTTATTGGAACAGTACATATTGCCATTCCAATGAATGAACACGGTTCAATAACTTCTTAATTGATAATATAAAAGGAACTCAGGTGAAAAATAGTTTGTGTTATTAGCAACATCTTTTTTATTCTTCTCTCTATACATAGAATACTTTTTTTAAGTTGAGTATTTTTAAAACGAAAAACTAGCATATACGCTCATAGATTACATAATGAAGTAGATATACAATTTTTTTTGCACTCTGTAGATGATGATAAATGGGTAGTTTGAGCAAAAATCTTCCGTAGGAGGCAGTAAATTTTTACAAACTTCCACCCCCCCCCCTTTTAAAAAAATACTATTGAAGGAAAATGTACTTTTAGAAAACCTTATAGTTAAACATACAATCTTAGAGAAATTCTTATATGTGTCTATGTGTACCGCCAGGAAAAAAAACCTTGAAAAAAAAAGCCAAATGATAGCAACGCAGATTTTGCACAAAACTTTTGTTCATCGTTTATTAATTGTGGTCAACCCTGAAATTAAGTGGAAAATTCCGTTCCCAAAGCAATCCCAACAAAAATGTCAAAGGTTTTCCCCTCCTAGCAGTATGACTATAGTACTTCCCTCACAAGATGAAACTTTAGTATATAAGTATAGTATCTTTAACAATTGATTAGATAAACTCAAAGCTCTATACACGAAATGCAATCAATCAGCACTTAAAAAAAAATCTGAGAGTTGCCTTGAAATGTAAAATTCAAACACATTATTATTTGCATACACAGAGCACTTCCTGATTTGATATTCCCTCATTAAAATCTTTCAGGATCACGAAGGCGATGTTTCTTCAGGTTTTTTTTAAGGCGCAATCTATTGGCATTCAATGTTATTTCTCTCCGTTTTCAAGAGAATTCCATTTCCTCAATGCTAACTTTTTTCACGCTCCGTGAGGAAGGAAACGAGCCTCATAATAATGTCTTGATCCTTGAACTTCGGAGAGGAAGGACTAGTGAAAGGATCACTAGTTCTGAAGTCACGAAAAAGAGTTTTATTAAAAGAGTTGGTAATGGTGTTAGTTTTATTAGATAATATTACCGCAAATTATGATAAAAGCAATTGCAATACACTCTAGCTTATCTCTTTATAGTCCAGTAACCAGGTGTCAAAAAAGGGGTGTTTCAGGAAAAAAATCCGGAAGTTTTTTGCTCAACGGTTTTATATGTTTTAGAGGGTGCTGAATCCAAATCTGAACTTTGCATACAAAATTTCGAATGGCATTTTAGTGAAAATTCGAAAAAACCCTAAAATTTCACCCCATTTTTTGATTTTCTACTTGTAGAACGGAAAGTATGGGTTTCTCATGAAAATGTTAATTATAGAAAATAAAGAAAATAAAACAATCTAAAAAGTTGCTAATTACAACTTTTTTGTCAGACGAATAGTTTGGCCGCGAGAGCGCGCTGAAAAACAGCCATTTTTTGGCCTTTCCGCAAAAAAATGGAAAACGCTCTCTTCTACCTTCTACAAAATGAAAAATATTCACTTTATCAACAAAAATTTTACACCACGTAAAAGAGCATTTAATTTTCTATAAATAACTTTCCTTAAATTATATTTTTGAGAAGGACGAGGGAGCGAAGCAAAGATCGAAAGTAAAGTAGTTAATACTTAACAAAAGACTTTCAGTGGAAGTTGGTTCCTTGCACAAATAAAAATGAACAAGCAAATGAATTTTTCATTGCCATAAAAAACGTTTCTGGGGGAAAATACTGAAGAATAATTAATTTAATTAATAATCATTGGGATAGAAATTAAGATTAAATCATACAAGAAATTATTAAAGTAGTGTTTCCTATTTATTTATTTCAAATGTTACTTTTTTACAGAAGATATGGTGAATTTTCCGCCTCAGGGGTGAATATTGCCATATTTTTAGTGCGCTTTAAAGGCTAAACTATTGGTCTGACAAAAAAGTTATAATTAACAATTTTGTAGATTGTTTTACCCTCTTTATTTTCTATATTTAACATTTTCATCAGAAACCCATACTTTCCGTTCTACAAGCAGAAAATTAAAAAATGGGGTGAAATTTTAGGGTTTTTTCGAATTTTCACCAAAATGCCATTCGAAATTTTGTATGCAAAGTTCAGATTCGGATTCAGCATCCTCGAAAACATATAAAACCGTTGAGAAAAAAACTTCCGGATTTTTTTCCTGAGAAAACTACCTGGTTATACTGGACTATATTACCTTCGTACTTTTTTTTTAAAATATTTACTTAGAAGGTGTTTTTCAACGGTTTTATATGTTTTCAAATGCCCTGATTACGAATATCAAAATTGTGCCCGCGTGGGAACTCGGCTTTATAACGAAAATCAGAAAAAATCTCAAATTTTCGCTTTTTTGTTCGATTTTCGCCGATTTTCTCAGAAACTATTCGTTTCTCTAAAAAAAGAAGTACACCAAATTAAAGTACGTAAAATTTCCCATAAGATGCACTGACTCGTTTTTATTTTGCGAGGAGCGGTGTACACTTTAAAGCGTTTTGAAGAGCAGCGATTTTTTTGACTTTCTACAAAAAAAGTGAAGAACGTTCCCTTTCCCCCTCTACAGCTCCAAATATATACACGTTACAGACAAATAGTTTATACCACATGAAAGTACATTTAATTTCCTACAAAATACACAAGTCAACTTTTACTTTATAATGTGAGGTATTGTCGCTAGAGCGCGCTGAATTACATCTGTTTCTTGACTTTACACAGAAACATGAAAATCCCTTTCCTTCAGAACGCTCTAAAGCGTACACTGCTTCTCGCAAAATAAAAACGAACCAGTGCATCTTATAGGAAATTTTATGTATTTTAATTTGGTGTACTTCTTGTTTTCGAGAAACGAATAGTTTCTGAGAAAATCGGTGAAAATCGAACAAAAAAGCGAAAATTTGAGATTTTTTGCATTTGTTTATGTGAAGTTGACTTTTTAAATGAAAATAAACTTGAAATTTGGATTCAGCAACGCAAAATCCATATAAATTCGTTCCTTAAAATATTCCCATAATTTATTATATGAATTTAAAAATTTGATTGAATTTCCGCCTAAAATACCTAATATTTCATAAATAAATTTTAAAAATTATTTTTTTAGGCATGCTTAGTCATCAATTTATTCAAAACAACCTATTTTATTGGTAATATACCGGAAGTAAAGCGCAGATTGGAGATTAACTACTGCAAAAGTTCGTTTTGGCTGTAAGGAGCAAAAATTTAATTCTTGATCTTTGCCTCTCTCCCTCCCCCTTCTCAAAAAAAATAATAATTTAAGGCACGTTATTTGTAGAGAATTAAATGCTCTTTCACGTGGTGTAATTTTTTTTTTGATAAAGTGAATATTTTTCCTTTTGTAGAGGGTGGAAGCGAGCGTTTTCCATTTTTTCGCGGAAAGGCCAAAAAATGTCTGTTTTTCAGCGCGCTCTAGTGGCCTAACTATTGGTCTGACAAAAAAGTTGTAATTGACAATTTTGTATATTTTTTTATCTTCTTTATTTTCTATAATTGACATTTTCATGAGAAACCCATACTTTCCGTTCTACAAGTAGAAAATAAAAAAAATGGGGTGAAATTTTAGGGTTTTTTCGAATTTTCACCAAAATACCATTCGAAATTTTGTATGCAAAGTTCAGATTCGGATTCAGCACCCTCAAAAACATATAAAACCGTTGAGAAAAAAACTTCCGGATTTTTTTCCTGAAAAAACTACCTGGTTACTGGACTATTAATGTAAAAGTTTGGGAGCCTAAAGCATTTTGAGGATTATGTAATGGAAGAACTAGGTTTATGTAGTTCTTAACATTTGGAATGTTGGCTTGTTAAATTCTTTTTTTCAGCTGCCCGATATTTTCAGTCTACAATACTGTTTATCAAATTTAACAATATCAAGTTCTTTGAATGAAGAAACATTCTTCAAATATATACTATAAAGGAGATAAAGGTACACTATCCTTGAAACCATTAACTAAGGTACAATACCGGTGTTGTACCTTGGACCTATTTTCAGTTTTTTTTTCATTAATTACGTACTGAAATACATCAATTAAATTTCCGAAAAGTATATGTTGTGTATGAAAGGCTAAAGTATCGAGGGAAATTATTTCATCAGTTTATTTTCAATAAATAAAAAAACACAGGGTAAAAAATAAAAATAGGTCCTAGGTACTACAATACCTTCCCCTACAGAATAAACTTCAATCGAAATGAAAAATCAAAAACAATCGAAGAAGTTTTCATTCTCCCACCAAAGTAACATCAAAGGTTAGTGAATCAGGTTTAGGCCCAGTTATTAATTTACGCCCGATCTGATTTATTGACTTGTCCCCTTATCCGACTGCGACATTGAAACTATCTCCTCCCCGAAGCACCATGTTGCACTTTTCTGTGCAATTAACAACAATTTGAAGGTTATACTTTGTTCTGATGTAGTGTTTTTTGGTCGCCACAAAAGTCTGGACCATCAACAACAGACGTGACTTGTATTAAATAGAAGCATCTTCTAAACCTGTATCATAGCGAGAGACATTCACCTTTTACTACAGCTAGAATAGTTAGTATGCCTTAAGCGGAGGGACTCTCTGATAAGAAACGGGCTTTACTGAGTGACATACGATGTAATTCGGCACTAAGGAATGTTTTACTATTTTCTGTTGAATTTCTAACCTTGGTGTTGTTTGAATCTTTATCAAGGGAAAATGGTTTTACTCGTATAAGCAAATCCTGATATCATTTCAGAGAGACACTTAAAACTTGCAGAGTGATAACAAAAAAAGAACTAAAATTGTTACTTGCAAAACTTTACAAAGTATTGTTGAACATAGTAAGAACCTCACAAGTTATGAGATTTATAATGTACTCGACTTGTAATAAATAAGTTCGGTTAGAAGAAAATCGTGAAGGATGTGTGATAAAAATGGTATCGCGTATTTTGCCGGTAGAGAAAGAACTTGTAATGTTGTCTGTTTTTAAAGGCTGTAAATAATGCTGTAAGGTAGAAAACATATTCCATCAACCTTAAAAAACCCCCAGTGAACGCTTAAAATTAGTATATCAAAAACATATTCTAGCTCATATATTAGACAAATTTTATTTATTATTTTCTGAATAAAAGACAAAAAATACTATCTCAATACCTTCAAAACTCACTGAGATATAAGCGTGGTTAAATTTTTATGGGGTCGTCACAAATTAATTTTTTGTATTCCTATCACCGCATAAAAACAGGTTCAATTTCTGGCAATACAAATTTTTAACGAATAGCACTTTTTCATAGCACAAATGAATAATACTGCCGACAAAATTTACTCCTATCCTTTTTTTTACCTTTTACCTAAAAATTAGTAATCAAAGAGATAACCATCAGACTAAATATCGAGGTGCTAAGGCACACGAGCACAGTTTGGACTTGTTCTTAAAAATGTTTTTATTCCCTCTTAAGAACACTTAATCATTTCTGAGTAATCGAAGACAACTTCTTTCTTTGACTTTCAAGGTTAAGAGAAAGATAATCGGACACCTTTAGTTGTGTGAAACAGGATCCAAGACCAGTATATACAAGTCTGTTAAAAGTTCAAGAGCGAGGATCGATTTGTGGCTTTTCAACATGAAAGAAAAAAAATGTGGGAGCTATTTTTAAGCTGATAACGCTGTTCCTTATGCAATCCATAGCCTTAGAAGATTTTTCGAATAAGCCCTTTTCCGCTTTTGTAGTTGTTGCATCATAGGGCAATGCCGTTTTACGTCATAAGGGATGAACTTGGTGTCGGAGATGGAACAGGTTAATGAAATGTTCGATCTGATTTCGAGAGGTTTTTGTGTTTTCTAGCCGGTTTTTATCGAGTACTATTCCAAAATGAGAGTGTAGGACTTCTTCAACTTTTTCGTCTCGTTAAAAATTAATTGTGTTTTTTTCAAAACTTGAACTCAACTATCTCACTTCTCACTTGAACACTCAACTACCTCACTTGAACGGCGTAGATCTATAGTTATACTTAAGTTCTTTCACAATATTCTCCACAATAATGTTGATTGTCCTACTATACTAAACCTATTTAAAGTACATGTACCCACATATCAAACTAGAAATAAAACAACCTTAATTGAACCTTTTTATTCAAAAGATTATTTAAAAAGGCAAACAATTGTGCAATTTATTAAAATAATTAATGGTCTACCAGATCACAGTGACATATTTTTTGACAATTTTAGTAAATTAAAGAGTGATTTTTTAAATTGATTTGCATTTTGATGTTCATATGCTTTTTCTTCTTGTATTTTAGAATATGTGTTTTTCTTTTTTTTGTTGTCTGTATATTATCTATATTTTATTGTCTGATTTTCGGTACTTGTGTGTTTTTTTATCTCCTTTCCCATGTAAATGAACTGTAAGTCTGTATGGTGAAATAAATAAATAAATAAATAAAAAAATGCACTTTATGTGCTACCAGTAAAGTACTTTTTTAAACTTTGAAATTTGTTGATCATTATAATCTGCGAAAATCCTGTTAAAGTAATAATGATTTTAAACTGACAAAATTAAACACTCGTAAAGTTTACATTATGAAAAAAAAAACTCAATTTGCAAAGACTAAAACATAAAAACTTTTAAATTAATATCAGTTTACTACAAAGATTAAGGGCAGAGACAGTTTGATCAAGAGATAAAAAGGGATCGAATTTCGGTTTTCTATACCGTTTAAAGAAATTGATCGCTTTTAATAATCACAAACAAATGGAAAAAGTAAATGAAAAAGTTTCATCAAAAACGAAAGTGTATAAAAATTTCCAATATTTTTTTTCGCGGTTTAATTTCGAACAAAATATCTCAACTCAATAAGGGTTTATCTAAAAAGTTATACCCCTGTGTTATACCACAGGGGTATAATTTTTTTCTTTACCTATACTTAAGAATTTCCGCATTTGTCACATAAATAATTTGCAGCATACGTCACTAAAAAGAGTCATGTGATAGTAAGAAATTAAAGAAAAATATAGTACTCAATAAGAATAATTAAAAGACAAGTTAGAATGGAAAAATACGCTTTTAAAACGTATCAAAATTTTAGAATAAAAACATAAAATACTTTTATATAATACAAAAATGAAGGTATTGCTCATTTTAGCAGGTAAAAACATTGATATTTTTGAAGGAGTAAATTAAAAAGCTCTGATTCTCCCATCTTGAGGTTTTTATTCTTATAAAAATTACATAAACGAAGAGAGAACGCAGCAGTATCTAATATTTACTGTGTTTATTCTTACATCCGCATTCATCTGCTTTTTTTTTTTCGTTTTGTAAAATTTTTTCATAAAATGACTCTTAACACTATACAAAGAGTATTTTATGCCGTGAAAATCTATTGTCACCGACGCTGATGATTCTATAGGAAAATTCTCTCTCAAAAACGCACGTACTATGCAATCTAGATATAACTTTAAAAATTTGAATGAAAAAAAAAATCAAAAGAGTTTATGCTGTTTTGGTTGTTTGGTTTCCTTGAAATAAATCTATCAGTTTTTGAAATAAATCTCTTTGTTCATAGGATGTTTCTATATTAACTTCAACTCACTAGAGAGGGACACGAGCAAAATGTTTCACACAATCTCATGGATGGAGTGCGACCTATAATCGACCTAATTACAAATGTACACTTGATTTAATACATCAAATCTCGATATTTTACTCCAAAATACAAAGGAATTTTTTTAATTGGATTGTAAAATGCAATAATAATGTTTTCCATTCCAGATAAAAAGGTTCTCTTTAAATGTCTTAAAATCACAGTGAGGAAACACATGAGATGGTATTTTGTAACTTCAAAAATTTGTTGTAATTGATAAAAGAAAGATTATAAAAAGTCAATTCATCAAGTGTTCTGGAAAAATTATGTTTTAAAATATTAATTATACAACTTTTTCGGGTTTTCTAAACTTTACTTAAAATTAATGTTGCTGCTGCCATCTATGTACAGAGCTTTATAACGTTTTACAGCCCCACCCAATTTCGGCAATATTTTGTTGCAAAACGGAAAATATTTTCCCATTCTCTAAATAATAGATTCTATTTCTTTATGTCGTCGAATTACTTTCATTTCATCTCTTATTTTTCTCTCTTATTCCTTCTTTACTCTTATTTTTCTCTCTTTCTTATTCTCCTTCTTATCTCTTTCTCTCCAAAAGAAGTGAGAGCTTAAGAAAAGATACTATCTGGATAGGCTCAAGGTTATAGCAACTTCAACCTACTGCCGGTTCCCCCCCCATTAAAATCTAGCTAAATCCCCTTCTTATTTTCCAATTTGTGGAATATTTAATTTTACAAACATTTCCATTGAGAACAAAATCTTAAATTAATATGAAGAATTGAAATAAATAATTTGAGGAAAAAATATGGAATACACCGTTAGTTCAAAAGAAGTAATTTTTCAAGAGGCTAAAGAAAAAAATGAATTTCTTTTCATTGGAGCACTCAACCAGCGGAATATTTCGACTCTTTTTAATGGATTTTTTCCTTCTTACTTACAGGGTTGACCCGTTCTCCCCAGTTATAGAATGATTCTACAGTTTTTAAGCTTTATAAAAGATAAACATTTTTTGTAATTGTATAGATGTTTCTTGGTACCTTTCATGAATCTTGATTTTTGTTATTTTATTTTACAATGGTTCATGTTTTTCATATTTGATGTAAGTAGATACAATTTTTGATGTAAAAGTTCATTAAAAATGAATTTCTGGAATATGACGGGGCTTAAAAATAAAAGCTTTGATTATAGCACATCTGTTAACTTCTTCTAAAGGTCCTTTAAAATAGAATTCTTTTATCAGTCTTTAAATGATATTTAATTTAGAAAGTACTTTTTTAAAACGTGAAAAAAATTTGTTTCATCATAAAATATGGCGTTAATTGGTCGTTGTGATTGGTTGCATAATACTTTGTTTGACAGTACTTTCTTTGTAACTGCAACCTTATCCGTAATATAAAAAGTGTAAATATTTTAAAATTAAAAAAATCCAACAGCATTTAGCACATCCTCGAAAGAATCCAGACATTTTGATACCAAAAATGTGTTATACGGATCAGTAATTAAAAAGATTTTCCCTGCCGTTCATAAAAAAACTTTTTTTTATAATAGAGAGATTATTAGATTATAAATATTTATTATATTCTCATAAATTTGATATTTTATGGATCTACTCGGTGATAAGAAAAAAAATCGATATAAACTAGAGAACAGTAAGTTGTTTTCAAACAAATTTAGTTAATAAAAATATTACTGAAAGGATATGAATATTTCATCAACTGAAACACATCTCAAATAAGTTTCTTAATTTAATTGCATTAAGAATTTTTTATTCGTCTATTTTCATCGGATACTGATGGACCAACTATGTTCTTTTCATTGCAACAATAGATCTAAGTAAATATCCCAGATTTTAAACTCCATAGAATAAAACCTACTTCTTCAATTACAAAGCAATAAATGTAATCTTACCTGGTTTTCTTATTTTTTTTTGTATGAAAAACCACAAGAGGTTTTTCAATTCAATTTAAAATGTTGTTTCAACCATCCTGCCAGTGCCTGGTGTCGGTTATTATTATACCAAAGCTTATCCATTTTTTATTAAAAGGTAAAACTTATCCTGTCGCCAACTTAAACAATGCACTATTCTTCAAAAAATTCGAAAGTTGTCATCGACTAACATTCTGTAGAAATATAATATATGAACACCAATATATATTAATATAGTTTATGTATAAAATATTCATGTTATACTCCTGAAAGGATCATAAATCTTAGTCTGGATAAGCTCCAAGAGAGTACGCTAGTAAATATAGATAAAGGATTCCCCATTGGGTTTGTTTTATCTTTATCATCTCCGTCTGATGGTTTTGTTTAATTCAAATGAATACACAGTAAAAGTAAATATAACTGAACTGAAAACTTATGCATTTATACTTTCATATAGCTAGATTTTCATAACTACAAAATATTCATTATTATTTTATCACTCATTCTTTTCAATGGATTACTTTATCAAGTTATATCTTTTTAAGCCGCCTGGATTTTACATATGACGACGTTTTACTTAAGCCTTTTCTATTTTTGGATTTTCTAAGAGTCTTTGGACTGATGGAGTTGTTCTAGTTTTCACTATACACGTATAGTCTGGTCTGTTAACCGAAAAAAATGACACATTGGACAAAGTTACCAAATTCTCAAAATTTGTTCCTTAGAACATAAGAAAATATTTTACGTGAGGATTCATATGAATTAGCCGCCATCTTGGATTTTATGGGCGCCATCTTTGATTAAAGAATTTTCTTTATCTCAAGATTCATTGGACATATAATCATAAACAAAGTATCAAAATATATGTTTATGGGGTCAACAAAACCGAATATGACATTTTCGAATCATCAAAAGAACAATTAACAATTAAAAAATACACTTTCTATTTTCTGCTACTCGTACATTTAACCATAACAGCTCAGTTCACTTATTTAAAACATTACCAAAATTCCCAAACTTATAAAATATGTTATTGTTACCATAAGAAACAATTTTAGAAGAAGAACCACCGGATTGAAACGGCCATTTTGATTTTTTTGGCCGCCATATTGGATTAAGAGAACCTGCTGTATCTCAAGATCCACTGCACATATTATCAAAACCAATGTGTGAAAATGTATGTTTTTTGGATCAAGAAAATCGAAAATGACATTTTCGAACTATTTAGAGAACAATTTAATTGAAAAATTATTACGCCTTCCATTTCTCCTTGAAATTAAACAGCTCAGTTAATCAATTTATAAGCCAGATAAAAATCCCAAAAATTAGTTATATGTTTGTAACACTATAGGAAATAATTTCAGAAGAATGGTCACCAGATGAAAACGGCCATTTTGAATTTATGACCGCCATATTGAATCATAAATACTTGCTATATCTCGAGATCCACTGCACATATAGTCATAAAAAAAGTGTCCAAATATATGTTTCTTGAGTCAAGAAAACCGAATATGTCATTTTCGAACTTCTAAAAAAACAATTTAATTAAAAACATTACACCCTCAATGTCCCATTAAACTTGACCAGCTAATTTTAATCACTACCAAGACAGAAAAAATCCCAATATCTCCAAACTCACACAATATGTTCTTTATAATGTTAAAAACAAATATAGAAGGATAGACACTTGAAAAAACGGCCATTTTTAATTCTAGAGCTTCCATTTTGGATTGAAAAGACTTTGTGTAAATCCAGATCCACTACTCATACAACTATAAACAAAATGTCGAAATGTATGTTTCTTGAGTCAAGAAAACCGAACATGACATTTTCGAACTCTAAAAATAATAATTAATTGAAAATAAAATTGCGTGATTTTACGTCACAATTACGTATGACAGGTCAATAAAACAACTCCACAACAACTCCCAAGCCAGATAAAAACACCAAACTTGCACAATATGTTTTTTGTAAGGTTAAGAACATGTAAGAAGGGTCTCCATTTGAAAAAAACGGCCATTTCGAATTTTACAGCAGCCATATTCGATTTACAGATCTTTGTGTAACTCGAGTTCCACTGCGCATGCAACCAAAAACAAAGTATCGAAATATATGTATTTCGGGTCAAGAAAACCGAATATGACATTTTCGAGCTCACAAAATAACAATTTAATTAATAAATCCGCCTTCTAAGTTACTATAAACTTGAAATAATCTGCTGCGAGATAAAACCATTACAACAATGATACATCAGTTGCAGCGTTCATCCATTATTAGGTTGTTATTGTTTAATTTGATCAACAAGTTTATAGTAACTTAGAAGGCGGATTTATTAATTAAATTGTTATTTTGTGAGCTCGAAAATGTCATATTCGGTTTTCTTGACCCAAAATGCATATATTTCGACACTTTGTTTTTGGTTGCATGCGCAGTGGAACTCGAGTTACACAAAGATCTGTAAATCGAATATGGCTGCTGTAAAATTCGAAATGGCCGTTTTTTTCAAATGGAGACCCTTCTAACATGTTCTTAACCTTACAAAAAACATATTGTGCAAGTTTGGTGTTTTTATCTGGCTTGGGAGTTGTTGTGGAGTTGTTTTATTGACCTGTCATACGTAATTGTGACGTAAAATCACGCAATTTTATTTTCAATTAATTATTATTTTTAGAGTTCGAAAATGTCATATTCGGTTTTCTTGACTCAAGAAACATACATTTCGACATTTTGTTTATAGTTGTATGCGTAGTGGATCTGGATTTACACAAAGTCTTTTCAATCCAAAATGGAAGCTCTAGAATTAAAAATGGCCGTTTTTTCAAGTGTCTATCCTTCTATATTTGTTTTTAACATTATAAAGAACATATTGTGTGAGTTTGGAGATATTGGGATTTTTTCTGTCTTGGTAGTGATTAAAATTAGCTGGTCAAGTTTAATGGGACATTGAGGGTGTAATGTTTTTAATTAAATTGTTTTTTTAGAAGTTCGAAAATGACATATTCGGTTTTCTTGACTCAAGAAACATATATTTGGACACTTTTTTTATGACTATATGTGCAGTGGATCTCGAGATATAGCAAGTATTTATGATTCAATATGGCGGTCATAAATTCAAAATGGCCGTTTTCATCTGGTGACCATTCTTCTGAAATTATTTCCTATAGTGTTACAAACATATAACTAATTTTTGGGATTTTTATCTGGCTTATAAATTGATTAACTGAGCTGTTTAATTTCAAGGAGAAATGGAAGGCGTAATTTTTCAATTAAATTGTTCTCTAAATAGTTCGAAAATGTCATTTTCGATTTTCTTGATCCAAAAAACATACATTTTCACACATTGGTTTTGATAATATGTGCAGTGGATCTTGAGATACAGCAGGTTCTCTTAATCCAATATGGCGGCCAAAAAAATCAAAATGGCCGTTTCAATCCGGTGGTTCTTCTTCTAAAATTGTTTCTTATGGTAACAATAACATATTTTATAAGTTTGGGAATTTTGGTAATGTTTTAAATAAGTGAACTGAGCTGTTATGGTTAAATGTACGAGTAGCAGAAAATAGAAAGTGTATTTTTTAATTGTTAATTGTTCTTTTGATGATTCGAAAATGTCATATTCGGTTTTGTTGACCCCATAAACATATATTTTGATACTTTGTTTATGATTATATGTCCAATGAATCTTGAGATAAAGAAAATTCTTTAATCAAAGATGGCGCCCATAAAATCCAAGATGGCGGCTAATTCATATGAATCCTCACGTAAAATATTTTCTTATGTTCTAAGGAACAAATTTTGAGAATTTGGTAACTTTGTCCAATGTGTCATTTTTTTCGGTTAACAGACCAGACTAGTATACCAACCAGAAATTAGAAACAACAACAACAACAACAACACACATTTATATGAATCTTCTTTTGTTCTAAACGATTTAAAAAAAACAATGAAAAAAAATATCGTGTTTTTTATTACACTCCAATAGTGTGGGAATCATAAGAAAGTATTGAAAAATGTCAGTTTACTTCGTACCAAAAGTGAAATTACCCATTTTTTGTTTTAGACTGTTACAGACAAGCTTTAAAAATAATTTACAAAATTAATTCATCGCACATGTTCTATTTTCCCCCTTTAATATCAAACATCAAAAATAAATATTGTAAATTTGTGATCTGAATAAAACTTGGTTATTATACCTAGAGTGCTTTCAATTTAAACAAAACTACTCAATTATTCAAAAGTATTGAAAAAAATTAACTTCTACAGAATTCATGATACAAGCTAAAATGTAAAATGAAAGCTACCCAAGCAATAAACACATTTATTTATATCCATGCACTGAATTAATATTTCAAGGTTTGAATTTATTGCTATAAAGAAGGAATAGACAGAACTTATATAAAAATATTGATTCATTCTCCAGACGTCTATTCCACCCAAAAACACCTGTCACGTCTGTAGTAGCGACTAAAAAAAAAGTTGTCCGAATCGCAGAACTAATATTTGCAGAAGTATCAAAAATATTTCGTCACATCGGCCTCTCTTCTGTTGGGAGCTCTAGACCAGGGAGTTTGGAGCTTGATTTCCCACTCACGTAGATGGGGTCTGTGTGCGATTTTCTTCCTCTTAGGAGCAAAAACATTTATGTTTTGTAAAAGCTAACAGTTGTGAAATCAAACTCGTCGTGGCATCATATACGTGGAGGATCAAATTGTAAATCGGTCGGATTACCTGAAATCATTGTGGGCGTTTTAAAGCTAAAGGCTTGTGACAATAAATAGTTTAAACTACAGGGAGCAATTGTTACCTTTTAATGTCAGGAAGTTCAATTGAAGGAATTTTTTTTTTAAAAGAGGGTTTTTTCATTGCTTGCCTTTTTTTTTGCGATGTAGGTAAAAGATTTTCAAACTTTTTGCTCCATAGACCCCTTGACGTTTTTTTCCCGTGAAATGGACCCATTTATAAAGGCAGTTCTAAGTTCTAAACGCAGTGACAAAATTTAATGTCCAAACTTAAAATTGTAAGAGTGAAAAAAATTGAGGCAACATTTCCTTCAAAGAGTTCATTAATATTCCAAATGATAACACATTTCATTGACATAAAATTGTTAAAATAAAAGGCAGAACTACCACTTAAAAATAAATTACCTTAATCAGTTCAAAACAAAAATTGAGTACTGTTGATGCTCAATATTGCAAACTCATAATGCGATGTAAATAAACAAATTTTAATTCAATCTCTAAAGGAGGTGGTGTCTGGCAGCTCTCCCCTGAACATTTTTTTTTGATATTTCCCTTAAAAAATATAGTGCTTCAACTCATTTTTAGCCTAAATGGTTTGAATCTCATGGACACTCAATTTTCATATCCACTTTCATGGACTCCTTGAAAGTCCTTGTGAACCCATAGGGTCCATGTGGACCACTCTGTTAATCAGTGATGTAAATGTATTCGACAAAATAAATAGATCCTATTGCATAAGGGGTCGTTTAAGTATTCTGTAAGCATGTTTTATATTGTTTAACCCTTCTTACCCCGTCTTGTCAGCAAAAATAAGCCAATCGTTACACCCTTCTTATTATTTCATAAGCAAGTGGTCAACACTCACTGTTTTTTGTATAAAGTTTTTGTATTTATCTATTTTAAAAATTTAGAATTTAATTTTTAATTAAAAAACTAGATTGGCTTGAAAAAATAAATATTTTAATAATAATTAATTAATTTTTAATTGAACTTTTTAAATTAAACTATTTTTGCTTCTTACAAGTGATTTTCGGAAATATACGGTGTTTTTAATGATTTATGTAAGTATTTCTCATATCCCCTTATCCCCTTGTTAGCAAAAATAATCAAGTAGTAACATCCCTCCCCTCTTAGATGCTTACATAATATTTGAATAGCCCTTAATTTTAAAGATTCAAGTAATAAAAACTATTTAATTGAAATTTATGGCTAAAACGGTTTTAATTAAGCAACATACTCTGTAAGTAAAATAATTTAATTGAAAAAGGTTTGGAAAGAGTATGCTTACATAGTACAAAAAATATCAGAAGATAAAAAATTCTAACCTGCACTGATGACTTTTATGTAAAGATGCATCATTTCTCTTCCAAAGGGATCTGAAACTAAAAAAAAAAAAAAAACATTTTAAATAAATGGATAATCCTAAAAGTATCAAAGTATCAATACATCTCAAACAAAGGTAAATGTTATAGGGTCAAGTGGGATAATTATGGAAACTTTCTGCATTTTCGTACTTTTCTAATATTTTACTCTTTTTATAATTTCAAAATTTCACTTTATTTTTTTAATGCTTTATTTTCACAATATTTTATCTTTCTGTTAATAGGGGAGAGTGGGGCACCTTGGGACACTTTTATTAAATATTTTTCGAATTTTCTTACACAATTATAATTATTCAAATACAGATAATGTATTAATTATACTTCTTTGCGCTTATGATAAACATTTTCCCAACCAATTATTTCTTTTAGGGAATTCATAATAAAAATTAAAAAAAAAAAAACACCTCTTTTAATGTCTCAAGGTGCTTTAAAGGTGGCCCACCTTAGGACACTTTTAATAATAGCTTATAAATTATAAAAGTTATTTTGAATATACAAGAAAAAACATTAATTAATAAAAAAGCTATGTTTAACAATCTTAAGTTGGACATCACATATATTTACTTCCAAAACTTTTCGCTTTTCTCCTTATTTGTGTCATAACATAAATAATTGATTTCTTGTTTCCCCTCACAGATTGTTTCGATACTTGTTTAAACATGTCCCAAGGTGCCCCACTTGACGCTTTGGATATTAAACTTAATTAGTCTTTTAGGTTTAACAAAAAATTATTTTCTAAAATATTAGTGGACACCTGTTTTAATCTCAACACATTTATAATAACGTAAATACATTTCTTTTTATGTATTAAAAAAGGCTTTTGAAACTACAAGTGATAGTAACTTTTCACCACGCAAAACAAAAAAAACTGATGTAAATAATTATCCAGACGCACCAGATTCCAAAACACGTAACAGAAAAGGGGAATGTCCTAAGGTACCCCCTATAATTAATCCCTGTAATTAATTTAGTCCAAAATAATGTAAAGGATTTCTAGGAAAGAATTGAATATTCATGTAAAATAGCGTGATGTTAACATAATTGCCTTTATCAAATACACAAATTGACGTAGAGTTTATCCAGAGTACACATTACAATTAAAAAACAATGTTTCGATTTAAAGATCAAATGAATAATAACGAGACAACCTTAAAATATTTCTAAGCAAATCGAAAATTTTAAAGTATCAAAGACCTTAGAATGTATGGAGGATTTTAAATAAAATCGTTTGAATACAACACTGTGATGTTGCCAAAGCCTTCTGTACTTGAAATCAATGAAGAGTTTTCAATACTAATAATAATCACTTAAGTTCTTTTGTTCTTCTATGGGTCGCAATCATTCTTTGGAAGAGTGCCATTGTTTTCTTTTTAGGCGCAATTTTCTCTTATCCATTATTGGAAAATGTCCGTAAGAGTAATTATTCCGAAATTTTCGCAGTTCGCCGAGCCATTTTCTTCTCCTTTCTAGTGACAACACCCTATCTGAAAATATCGTTGTGCTGAAAATATTTTACTTATTGGCTAATTCTTCAGAAAGTATTAGCGCTAAATGAATAAGGGAGCCTGGAGAGAAGGAATTTTTATCCTTTTTTCGGGTTTAGGATAATTTTGATACATTCGAAAATAATTCCTCGACGAATGGGAGGTTAATCCTTCTTTAAAGGGGCTCCCTGAAAAATGATTATTATAACTGGGAGTGATAATGAATGAAATTTTTAAAACATTTTGGGAAATAAAGGTATAATTATATAGGTTTTGAACTACTGAAAGAGTAGAAATTGTTTCAGATGGCTGTCGAAGAAATTTTTAATGATTTAATTTTAAAATATAGAGAATGCTTTTACCAAAATGGTGAAAATTGGACTTGCTGTTTTTCTACTCATCTATTCAAATATATTATTAAGTTTTAATTATGTATATTTTCATAAGGTATTCACATTTGGTCCTTTTACACCTATGATTTCATATTACTTTAAATATTTAAATAAATTAAAAAAAAATAAATAGGAAAATATTGAATGAGTTAAAATTTGTTGTGGCAACACGTAATGAATTCAGAAGATATTTTATGACAGATATAAAATTTTTTCATATTAGATACCTACTTTAAAGTTTTAAATAAGTTTTATATGTTTTTAGGATTACACATCGCTTAAAAATATTCTGAAAACTTTACTCTTTTGTTCAAATATTAAATTTATCATGTTTAACTGCAATATATAAATAATAATGCATTAAAATATGAAATTAAGTATTGAAACTTACTCATTTTCTTGATTAACAGAACATGAGCTTAAGAAAAACCTAATCTACGTATCACGCTACCTAAAAAAAACTCGGGAAAGATCTATAACTTAGATTGAAAAATATTTGATATCATTTTCTCAAACGAACAAACGCATATATGAGTATCATGCACGTGAACCGCTGCGTACATCCAATCTTATATATTTTCCTTCCTAATTGAAGAGTACACTCACAAACATGGCTTAGGAATGCTGGAAATAAATACATCATTTTGTTAGTTCAGTGGGTCTTTCCTTCGGGCACGTATATGAAACAGAACATGTTACTAATATCATCCAATTTCATATCTTCTCTGAAAGTTTCTTTCAGAATTCTGTGCGTGTGTATGCATTCGAAATGTTGGAGCGATGCGAACAATTGATAAGCAGCGTCAGCTTGTTTTTTTTTTCTTTTGTATCAGTGAGTGGATATGTGACTCACATGCTTTGGTACCGATGCTGTCTATCGTGTGTATTCGATCTGGATTAAAGGACTGCAAGTTGAATTTTTTTGGTGGTGTTCAACATTTTAAACGATGCTCCTTATTGTGTTGATGTTATTTAGTGCGTGGAGTGTCCACAGACTTCCGCTTGTGAACGGGTATTCTACAGAAGGGGCTGAGATGCGAGGTATTTCAGCCATAAAAGCATTCTTTACAAATCCTATCGTTGACGACCTGAGAGAATTTCCGTATTTTCGTCAAAAGTTCGATGTTCCATACCTGGACGTGACCACCGCGTTGACCTACGCCAGAGAGATTGCGCGATCCTCAGCCTTTCACCCTCTCTTCCTGAACAAAGCGAGGGTCGAAGAACTCGTCTTGGACCGTCTGCTTCGAACATTCCTACCCAGTTCCGAAGATTACTGCACCACAGCAGAATCTTCCTCTTCTCGCATAGGGAACATCATCACCGACATTGGCATAGACAGAGGGCTGTTGACCAACCGTACATCGGAGACCGCCATGCGGTTGTACGCAGGGTACATCTCGGGAACCGTTTTACTGCGGTTGAGCAAGCTCCCGGACCCAAAATCGTCCATCTTGGATCACCTCAACAATAACAATACTAAAGTTTCTTCAGTGTCTAAGCTTATTCGACTGCTGTCGGCCGGTCTGAAGAACTCCAGTTACGTGTCCGGTTTCTATGACGACGGTGAACTGGATTCGAGGAAGTCCAAGGTTCTGTCTTCAGCTATATCCGGATCGACGTACTTGGGATATAATCTCAGTACGGCCAAAGACCTGTCTGAAACTATGGAGAATAAATATCGTTCTTCTAAGGCCGTTCTAGGCGGCCGTTTGAAACGGGAATCCCGGTGTCTGGTGGTGCCTGCAGTTGTCGCTGAAAGTGTCATCTCTTGTATGGTGGATCAAGGGGTTACAGCTGAGGGTAAGGTGGATGAAGTGTTTGAAGATGTACTGAAGTTGATAAAGTTAGGTATTACAATGGATAGGATGAACTTGAGTGCTTCTAAAAATGATGTGAAATATTATTTTGATTAAAACTAAAGTTTTAGAAGTACTTTGCCTTAACTATATGATACATAATACCTTGTTATTTATTTTGTGAATTATTTTGTTACACCTTTCTCATTTTATGAGACATACTTCAATACATTGATTATCTGATATCAATCTCAATTTTCTCTTTTTCTATAAATTAAGATTTTGTAAAATTATAGAGTACCTACTTTTTTAAACGTGCGTGGGTGATTATTTTTATTATAGAGTAATACCTCAAGATAATCTTAAGTATTCATTAAAATGTTGCTAAAATAAGTTGAATCGTCAGTTTAAGAAAAAGGAATAACTCTAAAAAATGACAATTTTTTGGGAAGTAAATTACAAAATACTAATGGATTTCCTTCAAAAATGTCAGTCAGTTACCCGTGGAATTGCCCCTATTATACCTTTTATTATCCAGTGAATGTTTGACTCCATTGATAGTGCCCTTAATGATAATTTTTAATTTAATTTGCCCTAGTCTGTCTATTTTCCCTTTTGTGCTGAGAACTAAGCAGAAATGTTATTTAATTATCGATTAAAATGATTTTTAAGATCTTTGTCTGCTGAAATTTCATAAGTTTGAAAAAGGGAATAGTCCATCAGTTTTTTTCAACAATAAACTATTTTTGAATGTTGTGTATTCCGAATGGATTCTTAAATTTTCACTTACTCAAAACTTTGGTGGTTCTACAGCGAAACCGATTTTTTTTTACTTTCTCAAAATTCGTTTTTTGGACTTATTCCCTTTTTCAAACTGCCGATTCAATTGAAAGCTATAGCTGATAATATAACTGAAAACTGATGTATATGATTTTATAACTGATGTATCTATTTGAAGAGATTTAATGAAAAGGAAAATCAAAATATTTTGATAAAAAGAGGCTGCTTGCCTTATTGATATTTAAAAAAAGAGATGAAGTTTCTATATAATTTTACAGATTTAAAAAAAGTTATAATGCAAAATTAAAATGTAGTTACTATTTTTCAAGAAATTCCTTAAGGTTTTTCGTAGCATGTTTAATAACATTTTAAAGCTTTGAAATTTATATAAACGTTTCTTTCCTTTTTAATATTTGGTGTTTATGTAATGCAAAATAAATTAGGTAATCAAAATTATGATTGGTGTTTTCCACAAAATTTTGAAAATATGAATAATTTATGTATGAAAGAATTATATTGAATGGAAATTTGAAAACTTTATGTAGATCAGGTTAATTGTAACTTAATACAGTTCTCATTAGAAAATGATTTTTCTGAAGTATTTAAATTGATTTTATATTTCATAAGAGGCGATACATTTTGTAAAATTGCACAGACAAAAGGAATTTTCTTTACTAAACTAACTCTAGTTAATTATAAAAAACAAACCTGCTTTTGTTTAATTTTTTTTGAAAAGTTTAGAACATTTTATTTCGAACATTTACATCAAAATGGAGATATCAACCTTTATTTTAAGGACATTTTAAACTGGCAAAAAGTAGTTAAAATAGTAATTCAAGCTCATCAAAGATAAAAATATTCAGAAATACTAAATTTAATTTACAGTTTTAATAGAACTTAGAGTGTAAAAAATGAGTTCTGTGTAGCTATTAAAAAAAAAGAAACTACCGGATAGTTTTCACAAAGCAGAAGCACTTAAAAGTGACACTTTATACTGATGTTTTCAAAGTTTGAGAGTTTGTGGCTCTTTTGTTAAAAGAAAGTGTAAGCCACAGATTCAGTTATTCCACAATCTAAAATAATAGTCATTAATTTCACAGAAATCCTCCCACAAATGAAATCCAGTCCCACATTTCAGTTTAATTAGTCGAAGGTATGTCACAACCACCGGGTTCTATGACAAAGCTTCTTTCAAAACCCCCCTCAAAAACCGAAACAAAAAACATATTTGAATCTAAGAGAAACGAGAAAAAAACTCTTGAAAAATTACGCGGCCAGAATTCCACGATTCTGAAAAATCAACCCGTCTCAACTTTCCACGAGTTTAATTCCACTTCACTTCACTGTGAGGAATTCCACTCTTTTAATGAGTGCTGAGTGTGGATGTAGAAGTGATTGAGTGAGCGTAGAACCTTTCCCCATCAGAGTTGCCAGGAGAGATGCGTTCCTGATAGAAGTGTAGTTTGAAGAAAATGTATTGAAATACGAGTTAATTCAAGTATAGATGTCTCGTTTTAATACATACTATGTTTAAAGTAAAAGATTATCAACATTGTCGCGCAGTACGACTCACTTAAGTTTTGGCTATTTTTTTTTTATCTTTGCACCAATTTTCATTCAAGTTTTGGTACTCGTAGAACTCCGCGGATCATTCAGCATTTCTATTAAATAATGACATATTAACCTTATTAATTAATGAATTGATTAAATGACATACGAACCGTCACCTATTATCTCTTAGACCCTTTCACCTGGCCTATTTAAAGTTTTATTTGAAATCATTAAAAACAAAAACTAGTCACTGGAAGAGAGAATAATGATAGGAGATGACGATGAGATGAATGGAGAGGATGCCAGGGATGAAGATGAGAGGTATGAAAAGCGATGGAGATACGAGGGGTAAAAGGGATTGTGAGGGGGATAAAAAGGATGAGAGTGATTATGATGATGAGGGAGATGAACATGAAAGTGGATGTTGAGAATGAAAGAATTGAAGATAATGAGACAATGGAAAGGATAAGAAGAGCGATAAGAGATAAGAATAATGAGAGATAAAGAGGATATGGTGGGTAAAAATATTGGAGAAGGATGAAGAGTATAAGATTAATGATGATAATGAATGAAATTAGAAAGGTATATAATAATGAAGAGTATAAGAGGATGTTAGAAACAAAAAAAACGAGAGGGATGATGAGGATTATGATTAATATACAACCCCCTAAAAAACAATATAACTTAACGAATAATCGATAAATCACCTAGTCCTAACTGAAGTATTTAAAACGATTACATTGCATGTATTTTGCAACTTTGACATTCTTAAAGAAAAATATGACAGTGGAACATGTAGCACTAATAAATTAATGATTCCTGTCTTATGATTATGTATTTAAAACTGGCCTTCAAACGGGAAAAAGGCGGTTTTTAGGGGATTTCCCCAGTTTCGATAACATAATGCAATATATTGATCACATAAAACGATATACTTTGCGATAATTTAAATAGGAGTGATCAATTTTGATAACATTATCCGATTGATAACATTAAACGTGATCACAATAAGCGGAGTCGACTGTATCATAAATAAAAAAAATAACCACTCGGATATAAAGGGCTTTATACATTGAGAGATCCGTTTCCACTTCATTAAGCAAAAATCTTTCATTCGATCTTTTTTTTAGTAAAGAGAAAATGATTCTTCTTCCAGAAATTTCCAATTGCTTTTACCACTACCCATGTTGGCCAACAAGGGTTGCAGGCCGACGCGCGCTCTAACCCACCACCATCTCTACGGAGGCGAGCCTCGGCTATTGACTTTCGAAAGGACATTTTTCTGCTGATTAGAAATTCTTGGTTCTCGCTTCGAACAGATGGGATTCGACTCCACTCCAGCTCTCTTCCCTTATTATATTTTAAACCAATATTGTTTCTGAATCCCGCGATTCGTTAAAAGCTGATGAATCGTACCCCTAATTAGTTAGCTCTGCTGCGTTCGTCGTTCGTTAGAGGTTGGGCGCGGGAATTTTTAATTGCGAGAGCGAGGAGGGAAGTTGAGAGTTTTTTTTTCCTTCTGAGAGTGAGGTGTTCTAGCATTATTTTCTCGCAAGAGTTGGCGCTTAATGATGAAGCGGACCTTGCGGAAAATCGATGAATGGGTTTGTTTTATTGTATCGCATTGGTTTAAGTTTGGGTTTGTTCTCGACTTTGAATGAAATGGTAATTTGGATTAAAGTCTTGAAAGTTTCGGTGACCCGTGTTTAACGTCAAACACAGGCTTGACTTGACAAATAAGAGAGTCACTAACTTTGAGTTCTTAATGATGAATTGATAGTGAGTTTCATTGAATTATAACTCATGAGCTTTTTTTATGGGGGAATAAGTCAGAGACAGTTATTTTGTAAGTATTTAATGAGAGCTAGTTTCCTCTTCTCTTTTTAAAAGTATCAAACTTTACATTTCAATCCATACAATGCAAAAGATTTTATGAATAAAAAAGTTTTAAGTCCTTTTTTGGGGCATATTTTACTAAAAATATTAGTTGATATCTCTACCGATCTGAAGTGTCCTAATAACTTTTTTCTTTGTAAGGTAATAGTTTTTAGTAGTTTCGTTTTATTCGTCTTTACAGTTTTATTATACAAAAAAAAATTTCAGCTGAGGAAGAATTTGAAAATAAGTTCCCCAGTAAAAAATTATAAATAATTATCCTAAGCCGAAGTAGGAGCGGGGCATATATGATCATTAGGGAAAAAATTTCATTACTTTAGAAGATATTTTAAACTATATAGCATCTCAGTCTTTTAAAGATTATTTTTATGTGTATGTTTTGTTATGTTTCCCTTTTTTTAGGGAGAAAAGTTTAATAATAAAATTATTTTATTTTGGTGAGGGTAACCAATTTAAAATATGAAATTAGAGCTTTTCACTAAGAAAATTTCTCTAAAACGAGAAATGTTTCAATTATAATAATATTTCTTAAGAAATATAAACTGTAGAAACAAAAGTTGTTTTATTTTACAATAGCTGAATATTTACGACTTACTTCTTGCTATAAAATTAAGTTTTTAGTAAAACAATCATTCACAACCACGACAAAAAAAGAAAAATGCACCAAGACAGAAAAAAAAACACACTATAATACACTTCACCTCCATCACAATAGTTCTTCCCGAAAATAAAAATCACAAAACTCAAAATACTGAAAGGCCTTTCTCTTTCTGCGAATTCCTATTTTTCAACATTGTCTTCAATGTCATTTCCAGCAGGCCTCTTCTTCCCCCCATTCTTCCCCATTTTGCATGTGAGTGAGTTTCTTTTTACTGGGAGAAGTCGCAACCGCCTCAACTCTCCCGTCATAAAATGGCGGCCGTAAGCAGTTTCCAGAACGCAGCGCTTTTTCACATTTGCCAAAATGTTCCTGTCTGTCACCATCCCTCCCCTCAGAATGCATAAGGTAGAACCCCATGAATAATTTGCATGCATCGCTCAAGCATTAACTTTTTCGAAAATTCAAAAATTTACATTCCTTTCATCTGTAAGAGTTTGATGTGTTTTTGAATTTTTGAGCAGAACGCTTCTTTTATAGTCTCTCATCATATCCGAGTCGAATATCCTTATAATCCGAAGGATTTAACTTTTGAAATTAGCTTTGTTATGATGCTCAATGCTATATCACTTACATTCAAGGAATATAAATAATATCAGTATACGATTATTTTCAGTTAGTGGTTTCGATTCGAAATTCTAAACTATGAAGTCTTTTGGGAATTTTCCCCTTAAATTTTATCCAGAGGTTCTAGAAAAGCAAATAGAAAGTACCACCATTTTTTAAAATTATATTATTATTTTACGTTCTATTTTAATTCCTTAATATCCATCTTATTTCAATATTTCCTTTCAAGTTTGATGATAGGAACTCATTTAAAAAAGAAAAAGAATCTTACACACTTGGGGCAGAGAAAAGTGGATATTTTGGTTATAGGTTTTAGAACTTAATTTTTTAATACTATAACTGAATATCCCCCCCCACCATTTTATTAACTAAAAAACTGTAGATAAATAACAAAAAAATATAGTTTGAATTGGTCGTATCAAATTCCCAGTTTTAAAAAAATTCATTAAAAATGCAAAAATAAAAATCTTTTTCCCTCAATAAAACTTAGATTTGGACTGTCACTACTCACTCAATTTATAGTTGTTTGTAGCTGGCTAGTAGCGTTACTTATACTAGATGGTAACTTAAGTTGAGCCTATGACGTCACTAATAAACTTAGTAGTTCTCATCGCGGTGTCTGAAGTTTGAGTGAAATGAAGAACGTCAATAAAAAAATATGATTATTTTGTTAAACCCATGTCTATAGTGCTTTTCAATCACGATTTGCGTACCGAAACTCCTCCTATAGCAACCCAAAAGGATTAGTGTTTACAGATTTCTCCTTCCGCATTTGTGACGTACTTCAAGAAACGTTGCTGTCGATTATAGGTATTTCAATTTTTACTATTTTCTAAAATTTTCAATTTTTATTTCTTAGTAATTATAGCATTTTTATAAATGAAAAAATATATCTTACTTTGTGAAATCATAAAAGTAGTTTGTAAATATTTAACAACATCCATATTCCATGGAATGAACACTAGAATAAGAGAGGATAAGGCCACAATTTGAGTAAAAGGATCGAATGGTATAATCCATTCAGCAAATATGAATGCGGCCTCTTTTGAGAGGGTATGAAAAAGCTCTCAAGAAGACCAAATAAAAGCTTCGATAGCAAAACAAACAATTTTTCGGTATTTGTGCTACCGATAGGGAATGCATAGTCTGAGGGATATATCATGCGGCATTCATTTTGCTTGAAATCGAAGCCATTCTAAAGCCGAAAAAGACGTTCCAAGTCACCGGGATTTGGTTTTGGGGGATATCCATTGAAATTGCTTTAAAAAAATAGCCATACAAAAAATTTGGAAAAATGCAGCTATGATGTTTTTCAATCATATCTATCAAAATATTGAATTAAGAAAGGACAAGATTTAATAATTTCGTATCGCACGAAAAAATAGGAATGGAAATTATAATATTAAAGATAAATTTAGTACTGATTTATTACTTCATATTTTCAGTTATGACGTATACCATATTTTCATTGAGAATCGCTTAAAATAGCGGATTAAGAATCTACTGAAATAAAAGTTCTGATTTTTTTCAATTAGGTAGGTGTTCAAAATATCGTTACCATCACGCTAAAAACACGAATCTGCTATGTATAAGAATTGCAGATTCGTGTTTTTGGCGTGGTGGTAAGGATATATTGAACACCTAATTGAGAAAAATCAGAACTTATGTATATGTTGTATGTTGTTATGTCTTATGTTATGTGTATGTTGGATTTCTGGCCATATACGAAATATTTATGCATTATCGATTTTTAATTATATTTATGAAAATGTGTTTTTATGTATCAAAATCTAGCTCAAAATAAAACACTTAAATTATTATTAAAAGTTTAATTTTCGATTAAATTTTCTGATAGTACAGAATAATGAATATTACTATGTTCGTAAATATTAGATCATTTTAATTTTTTGAAAAATTCATAAGGATTAAAACATTTTGTAAAGATTACTTTGTGATTATGAAATATGACTCTTAAAAGAGTAAATTAGTCTCTCTTAAGACTTTAGTTAAGTCTCTTTTAAGTGAATTAGTATTATAGGAGAATTTTTGTACATTTTACTTTACGAACTTATCGCACGCAAAGATAGATAAAAACTCTGACTTAGGGAAAAAACAGATTAACTTGATTTGGGATAAAAAAAAATACGAGCTTTAAATTTTACATGAGATTATATTGTAATATTTCCTTCATTTGAAATCAGAATTTTATTGAGAAGTGGGGATATTGGACTCTAGCTTGCAGTGAAAAAAACGCATTCCTTATCCCATTAACACACAATATTATTTAGGGGGATGAGAAAACTTTTAAGAAACTGACTTCAACGATTATAGTTTTCTAGGTATAAAACAAAGCGTATAAGCGTATCTCTCTCTGTCTTACGTGTTCCTAATATATATATTCCCTACTGAGAGTATAAAGAGAAATAGTTATAGTGATAGTTCTTATTTATATCAGGAAAGTTTTCTGAAAAAAAAAAAAACAAACTAATCATGAAATGGAAATAAAATCAAAGGAAGTGAGATGAACGGGGAATACTAAAACTTATTTTTTCTTAATCTATATAACTAAAGGGCTATGTGGCTGTGTATGTATGTATGTATGTATGTGACACATCTCCTCCTAAACTACGCCGCAGGCGTACACAAAACTCGGTATACGTACGTATCTAGAGGCGGGGACGATCACCATGAACTTTTCCAAGTTTGAAAATCGAATATTTACGAGTATTTAACGATTTTATGGCCAAAAACGCTTATTTTTCTCGATTTTTAAACTTTTGGCCCGAAGCCAATTAAATTAAATACCGTCACTGAATCAAAAAAAAATTATTTCATGATCGAACTCGCGTCGCGGCAGCCAATGAAATAATCCAAACACTTTTTTCGTTATAAAAGAAAAACTAATCATGGTAAAAGTACAATATTTTGCACACATGTACAATTATTTTTTACAAAAAGATTGTCGTTTCGTTTTTTAAAAAATTCGAATTAGTTTTAGAATTATTAAGATTCAAAGTTTCAATTTTTTGCCTGGTCAAACATGGCTACCGTCAACCTATACTTTCATTTGTTGCCTTTTTGTTGGATACACACAGTTGGAACAGGGATGAAAAAGGCGTTAGAAACACCAAGATAAAAAAAAGTTACCGGGAACACCGAGATATGAAAAATTACTGGGAACATCGGGATAATTAAAAATTACCGGAAGAACCGGGATATATAAAAATACCGGAAGAACCGGGGTATAAAAAATACCGGGACCACCGGGAAATGAAAAAATACCGGGAACATCGGGATATGAAAAACTACCGGGAACATCGGGATGATTGGTAATTGCGGTTACAGAAAATTAGACAAGTAACTTGAGATTATTGAAGAAATTGATACACTCCACCCGTGCAAGGCCGGGCATATCAGCTAGTTGAATATAAAGATAAACAAAAACAGAGTTGATCGTAAATTTAACCTTCAAGATAATTTCGCTTCAAAACTTTAATTAACAATTCAAAAAGTGAGACTTCAAAAGTAAGAAAACATCACGAGTTAGTCAATGGAATGAAAGAGGATATTTTTAAAAGTGCCAAAAGAAAAAAGTAAATAATTACAGTTTGAATAGCTTTTTTAAATAATTTCTTCTTAAAGAATAAAATAAATTTAGAAGAAAAAAGAATAAATGCATTGGTTTTACCGAGAAGTTGGCTGAAATGGAAGTAGATTGTGAAGTTTCAGGAGTGAAGCTACCAGATAAGAAGAAAAAGAAGATGAACCTGTAAAGAGATAGAGAAGTTCACAGCAAAAGGCTTATCTGATTCGTTTGGATTCGGATTCCTTTTCTTTTTAGGATTTTATTCTTTATCCATTTTTGGATCAATGGACTCAAATGTCGAACGCTTCTCAAAGGTTAAACGTACCATTCAGGGTACTATATTTATTTCAATAAAACGACAAATAGAGAATTTTTAATCACATGACTCGGACCTAACAACGGCCTTAGCAACAGAAGGGTTATAGTTTTTTTGTCCTACAGAGGTTAACAGTTACAGAAAATGACTAGCCGTGGAATTCTTCTATTGGAGCATTTAAATCACGTGATCCCATACCTAAAAACCGCCTTAGCAACAGATAAACAACGAACGGCCTTAGCAACAGTTAAAAGCCCTTCAGAAGATACACAGTTAAAAGAAAATAACAGGTTGTGACGTCATCTTAAAACACTCTATAAGTAATACTATTAAAATTTAAAAAAAAATATTCTCAATTTTATGAAAAGGAAATAGCAGTAATTATCCATG
Source organism: Tetragnatha montana (assembly GCA_963680715.1). Taxonomy (NCBI): domain Eukaryota; kingdom Metazoa; phylum Arthropoda; class Arachnida; order Araneae; family Tetragnathidae; genus Tetragnatha; species Tetragnatha montana. The sequence goes on from OY796685.1 coordinate 38,019,586, forward strand.
TACTATATAAAAGAGATGTTTTTGGAAGATTATTATAAAGATTAGTAAATAATACCAATCCCCATTATTTTTTTTTGAACTTCATCACGAAATAAATTACCTTCGCTATGAGTATTTGAAAACTACAGTATTTTTAATTCAGCAGTTGAATAATAACTTTGCTTTTTTCAAATGTAGAAAACAAGGATTATTGTGGAGTAAGTACCTTATAATATTTTATTTTCTTAATAATTACTCTGCCTGTTTAAATAAGTAAAAAAGTGCTTGTAAAAAGTTTAGAAAGTCACATAATTATACCTTGTGTTTGATAGAGTGATTGCAAATTATAATCTGAGCAGAAACATAAACATTAAGATAATAAAATAAAAATATAAATTAAAAATCTAATATTAATTTAAAAATATGTTATAAAAGTAAAATTGTTTACCATTATATTCAAAAACATAATTATCAATAAATTTATTATTTAGTAAAAATCATAATTTTCTAAAGATCAACAGCTAGAGATCTAAATAGCAATTCCAACTGAAATAGATTACTTATAAATACACCTATATATTCCTACTGGTCCGTACGTTAATTAAAACCTTATTTTTAGCATCGAATACTTTTATAATAAGTTGTTCTTAAAACAATTAGAAACCTATTCTATATTTAAAGTATGACTGATATCTAATTATTCAATAGTTAAAAAAGTAAAGTTGCGTTTTTAACATTACTTTATTACAGTTTCAAATAAAGGGTCTTTAGAACATCTTAACACATTAAAAAAAATTTGAAAGTTATTCCAATAACTCTTTGACACATCATAAATGTCTTACATATTAACAATAAATTTTACACTTTTCCATACTACGCGTAAACGTCTTAATCTAAAAATTTTGAAAGTTATTCCAATAACCCTTTTACACATTATAAATGAGTTAGGTATTATCAACAGTAAATTATACACTCTTTCCATACTCCGCATGTATCAAATTGAACACTCTCGCAAACACAGCTTTCAGTTTAACCAAGAAATATCTTATTTATTACGGAGTCCAAACTATTTCGTACTATAAATACAACTTTTCCGACATCATAAATATCCCAGATTGCTTTTACAAGCTATAAATAATCGAAACCAGTGATTTTTTTTTGCGAAGGAAACTTCTTTATTACTTTTTAAAAAAGATAGAAGTTGGGCATAAACTACTACGCTCGTATTTTTATCGTTTTTCAAACTCCTGTATAAGCCCTATTTTCCCTTATTATGTAAATATCTTAGATTTATAGCCAGGGCGGTTTTGATCTCACAGGCAATGTATAATGCTTGTTTTATAGTTGCAATGGATGTAAAATTATACGGAGGGTTTACTAGGTGTATTTCGAAGGTTTACTTGAACGTCTATACTTTCAAACTCTAAAAGGCCAAGGTCTATGCTAAAATGGGTTTGAATTTAATGTTTTTCATACATAAAATCATTTAAATGAAATAAAGAAATGTGAATGGTCTAATCAAATTTGACTCTCACTTAAAATGGAAAACTCCCGTAATCTATCTGAAAAATAAATTACGCTACTATATCCTTTATAAATTTCTATTATGTAAAAAATAATTAGCAATAAGTTATTATTACAGTTATATGATTCCTGGGTTAACTCAATAATTAGCTATGGTATCATAATTTGGGGATGAGACTACTTAAGTAATATTAATCCCGTAATATAAAACCCAAAATTAAATAGTCAAATTTCTAAGCAGCAATCATACATCCACTTTAAATTCCTATCAAAATCTAAATATTCTTCCTATCTGACACACACATAATTAACTCTACATTATTGTCTAAAAGATAAAGTACATCATTCGGTGCTTATTAAGTTAGTTAAACTAGGTTATTCAAGCAACTGCTCAAGCATTTGGAGTTGAAATAGTTGCCCCGGCAATATAAGCTGACCTCAATTGGCGTTATAATTGAATTATGTAATTCCTTTATGAATATGAATTGTAAATGTTTGTTAGTAGAATAAATTTAGCATGTTTAGCTTAAACCCCTCTAGTTAATTTACAAAGAAAATTAATTTGTAACAGTATTGACACATATATTATCTATATTACATTACGTGTATTATGTGTAAACAGTAAATCCATGTAAGCAATTTGATTACATGTTCAAACGCCAGCTTCTGACATGATATTTATTCAGCCTAACTAGCATAGCAATGCAATATAGTTCTCTTGGGATTACGCTATAGTATTTCACATTATATGTATAAAGCTGATTAAAAGCTGACTTCCGAAGCCTATTCCATGTCACTATTGACAGAGCCATTCAGTCCTTTATTCATCTCACTCAATCCATAGTTCTCACTTCTCATACTAAAAAAGGTGTTTCAGAGAAATCTTTCAAAATCTTTCTTTACTACATGATTATATTCAAACGAAAAGAAATAAATTCATGACTATTTCCATCACTTAAGCAGCAATTTCTCCATCGTGCCATTATTATTCGTTAATTATTTTCAGCACAAGGAACAGGTTGGATTCAATCCATCGCCTACACCGCTGGATTTTCAATAATACCAAGCGAACGAAAGAGTCTGGAAAATTCAAATTACTTTGTCCTCGCAGGAATTGGGGAAAATGCTGATCCTTCTGGCTCTGAGCTTATCCTTAAGCTGCAAACCTACTTTTGGCAGTATATTCTTCATTAGAATGTGCGAAACTTTTACGATTGGAGAGATTTGGGAAAAGCGCCGATCCGCTAAACCGAATTTTCTGCGGCGTTTTATACATATTATGAGGTAATGAGATACTCCTAAAAGTTGTGAAAATATACTTCAACGAACGAGGAGTATGAAGCCCCCTATACGTAATGCTGTATTTTCGTGTAACGAGGGAAAATTGTTCAAGGTAAGAAAATTTGTTTGAGCTGGTTAGAATAATAGTGGCTCAAGTCACAAGATAAAATTTGACCTTAAATTTGCGGATTTGGAATTCTTTCTAAGTTTGGTTATATCCTTAGAGACAGAGAGCTGCAGGTGCAATATTAGCTACAAGAGCAGCTCCCTAAATTCTTCACCGAAGATCAACACAGGTCTCATTACAAATGTTTTTCCCATAAAATTAAAATTCTTTGGGGTGACACACCCCCACCCCACTTTCATTTTGACTCGATCATTTGACAGTTGTGTTAAGCATATGCATAGTGAAATATAGAATGCACTCAAAAGACTTAGAAAGATCGCAATTATATAAGAATATGAGTCAGTTTTCACTTTTAGGGATGTGTGAGGTTTCATTTACTGTTATGTTACCTACACTGCGGGTTACAAAACTATCGTGTACGCACATAAAATTTATATAAGTTTAGAAAAATTTATTAAACATATGTGTATCATAATTGTTTTTGATTATATCGCTGTAAAGCTGATGTAATAAAACAACGTAATTTAATTAAACATGATTGTAAGAAAGAATCATAACTTCTTTGGCATTATTAATAATATTCAGGAGAAAAGTAATAATTATTTGATTGACATTAAAGTGAAACAATGTGGAAGATTAAACTTTTTGAAAGCAAATAGAATGGTCGAATGGGATTCCATGACGACATGCATTTAATAATTCAAAACTAAATGTAGTCAAAAATTTCATTTTAAATTAATTTCATACTCAATTTAAAAAAAAAGGAACTGAAAATTAAAAAAATCAACATCCCATTTCTCGAAATTGGAGTTGACCGGATCCCGTATTGCGATTCTTAATTAACGACTTAAACGACTTAAGCGACTTAAACTTACTTAAAGTGTCAAAATATGTCAACACACATCCCATATCCCTCTTTTCTAATCAAACCTTATGCATCATCCTTTCGACATCGATAAAAACACGTTTTACATTTAAAACTTATGAATGCACCTAAGGGCGAGCGCGCACGGGCGACTTTTGTCACGGTGACAAAGAAAAAAACAACGTTGCTAAGGCTGTTGTTAGGGGCGGGAACTAGAAGCATCCAATAGAAGCATTCGCACATGACATCACTGGAGGATAAAAACAACGCTGCTAAGGCCGTTGTTAGGTAAAGTCATGTGATTGAAAATGCTCTATTGTTTTCTAGTGATATTTTTGATACTAGTAATCCTGGTCGCCGTGACTTTAGTCACTCGTGCGCGCCCAGCCTAACGCATATTTTTAAACGCCTCTTTTATAAAAAGACAACAGCAGTCTTAAGTTCTCGATGAATATTGAGTTAGAAAATGGGGTCGTAATCACAACAGCGACGAAAAAAATTCCGAACGGTCTTTAAAAAGACTCGATACAAAATCTACCAATTTATCTGGGAACAAGTGGATCCGTTGAACATTCCAGGCTTTTCTTTTGGTTTGAAATTTCCCATTATTTGTAACATTTCTTCTATCTATCTTATTAATGCCTCTTGAATGGGGACGTACAGGAACGCGAGCTCCTGGTTTGGACAGGAGCGTTCTTTTTTTCTCCCTCCGTAAAGAAAGAACAGCCCTCTTGATCCTTTGAGAACGAAATGAAAGGAGCTTTGTTCTTAAGCCGTTATAAAATCTTTACGGCAATCGTTTCTAACAAACCCGCTGATAACAAGTACAGGAAGCCCCATCTTGAAGTTTCAAGATTATGATGGAAGGATTCCAGTATCTCATGGCCGGAGAAGGAAAAGGGGGGGGGGAAAGATAGACATATTTTATCCCTATAGAAATATGTAAGTCCTGAAAGAACGGGCAAATCATAAATCAAGGAAAATAAAGTACCCCGAAAAACGATCGGCGCCATTTTTTTCTCTTTCTTTCTTTTCCCCCTTCTCTTGGAACTCTTTTTCTACGCTCTGGAACTTGGTGGAGAGTATTGATCCTTCGGCATGGCTGTGAAAAGGCGGTCACTGTTCTGGATTTGCGATTTATATCCATTGTAAAAATATCCGTGGTTTTTAGATTGTTCAAGATACACCTTTTCAGTTTTTGACTCTATCGCAACATGAAAGGAAAGTTTATATACTATAGGAAAGAAGAGTAAAGGTTTTTTGAGGGGTTTCTCTTCTCTGTGTTGGTGTGTTAAGAGCAAACGGTCTTTCAAGATGAATTGGTTGTTGAACTTTTGGAATTACTTAAGTCTCACCCTGAAATACCTTCATTTATATTATAAAGGCACTCAACCAGTTTAATACGACAACCGCCTGTTTTTGTATCTCTCTAACGGCCGTATGCACCGGTAACTTGACCGGTGGCTAACCAGGATTCAAACCTCTGATTGGTAGTTAAAGAAGGAAAACTACTTCTCCGCCATTCAGAGGTTTCAATCCTCCCTGGTTAACCACCGGTCAAGTTACCGGTGAATACGGCCGTTAGTTGTAAAATTTTCTCACCACCCATTTAATGGTAATTAATAAAAGAGGAAAGTCATTTTATCTTGCAAAATTTTAAATACAGAGAGTTACATCTTAGTATAATAATTACTTATCACTAACTTACATTATGCCTGAATTTCACTAAGTAAGTTTACTTGATAAAAGTTAAAATCTATCTAAATTTAAACCACTACCGCTCTCCATAAAAGCTGGAACGTCCACCAGTGGGCGGTAGAGATCATATCAGGGCCGTAACCAGACTTTTGTTTCGGGGGGGGGGTTGACTCAAATACTTTCTGAGGTACCTTTAAACAATATGAATTCGAAGTAAAAGGGGGGTCTGGGGGTCCTCCCCCAGAAAATGTTTGGAAATTTGCCCCTCAAAAGAGTGTTTTAGCCCATTTCTGAGACCCTTTGGTTTCACCCATAGAGCACCACTTATTGTAAGTGGCCGAATTTTCAAGGTAAAAAGAAGGTATATTGTAATAAATGGCAAAATGTTAAGGGGGGTTTTTAGGTTCCTACTCCAGAATTTTTTTTGAATTTTTCCCCTAATAGTGGCATTTTAACTCATTTTGAGACATATTCGGTAACATTAAAGAGGACCAATCCTTGTAAATCACACAAGTTTGAAGGAAAAACCGTATACTTAAAAGATTTCAAAATTTCGAGGGGGTTTGGGGGTCCTCCCCCCAAAAAATTTTGGAAATTTTACCCTTAAAAGTAGGGTTTTGACTCATTTTGAGACCCTTTGGGTTATACCCATTTCAATTTTCAAGAAAAATAGCAGTATAAAAATTGATGTCAAAATTTCGGGGGGGGGGGGGGTTTGAACCCCTAACCCCCCCCCCTTGGATACGGCCCTGGATCATATTAACCGTAATCAGTACTACCATATGCACAGAATTAGGTAATCCTTGGAGGTTCTTTGAAAGAATTTCCACGTACTCCAGATATTCAAGATTAATTGAAGATTTTAAGTTGAGTGGGTGGGAAGTCAAGGGGTAGTAGTGACTATGATGACATAAATTTACTTTGGGTGGTGGATTTATTATTGAAATATACAAAATTTAGTTTAACGAGCTATATTTTGTATTTATGATGTATTCTGATACCAGAGCTAACTGAAGTATCCTTTTAGCATAAGAGAAGTGAAAATAAAGCACTCATGGGTAAAATTAACTCAACAAGAGTTTGGAAACTCACCTATGTAATATAGTATAAATGTTTTTCTACTTTGTCACTGTGTTCTTAATAAAATTTAAAATTACATTCTTTAATGATAGATTCAAACTTTTCTTTTAAATAATAGACAAATTTCTCTGAGGTTTAGCGTTAGGTATAAACATTATATCGAAAGATATCTTGATTTAAAAAAAAAAATTAGTTTAATAAAACATCTTGAATTTTTAAACTGTAAGAATGAAAGCAAAACATATTAGTCTTGATTTAAAATGGAGTTTTTAATACATTAAGTAAACACCAGCTTAAGAAAAAGTGGTGTTAGATAAAACATCAAATTATTTTTAGAATAATAGTTTTTTAGTTGGCTTGTAATGTTAACATAAAATGTATAAACAAAAAACTATTTTATGCATCAACAAAAATATATTTCATCTTTCAACAAAAAATACATTTCAAACACAAAAAATAATATATTTTAGCCTAGTTTGAAAATCCCTATCTAATATACAACATTTTACTTTCGCTTCTAAGTCAAATCCCCTCTTTCATCTTAAATGTCAACAAAACAATTTCTCGATATACCTTCCTCTTTTTCAGACGACAGCAAAAAAATATCTTGCCTCGATGTTACGTAAAATCACTACGGAGCCAAAGGGATACAGTTAAGAATTGATGGAAGAATATTTTATGCATAATTATATTTATCCATTGGATTTCGTCAGCACTTTTCTCCTTATTAGCCTAGAGAAAGTCCACAAAATAAATAAGTCCGTATCTTCAACATTATTAGATACACTTCTCTTATCTCAGGGACAACAAGAACTATATTGGGTTTCATGCTGAGTGTTTTCTTGACGAAAGAATCGATTAACAGCAGCTGTGAGAATGTGATTTAACGCAATGGTATTCGATACCTTGTGATGAGTTTTCCACAAGATATCGGGGCAAGTGTCTGTATAATTAAAGATTAGGGGAATAACTTTTGATAAATTGACTCTGGTTTTGTCTCACCTTGAGAGTTATGATGATATTCAGATATTTGTTTTATCGTTATTAAATGGTTAATAACATAATACCAATATTTATCGGTGAGGAGGTGTGACAACAGAACTAACTTTATATAATTTTATACGCATAGCAAATTGCAATTTTTTTCTAAAATCACCAATGAAAAGCGGTTAAGGGCTTTAATTATTTATTATTGCTCCATAAATTCTGAATTGCCAACTTTAATGTAAAACTGTTTAGGTAATTTAGTATTATGTAAACTTGTTGATTTATAGGTAAATGCTATTTACAAGGTGATCTGTAAAGTTTCAGGCCATAGAGCATTTTCAATCACATGACTCGGACCTAACAACGGCCATAGCAACAGAAGATGTAACAGTTTTTTGCCCTACAGAGGTTAACAGTTACAGAAAATGACTAACCGTGGAATTCTTCTATTGGAGCATTTGCAATCACGTGATCCCATACCTAAAAACCGTCTTAGCAACAGATAAACAACGGCCTTAGCAACAGTTAAAAGCCCTACAGAAGGTACACAGTTAAAAGAAAATAACCGGTTGTGACGTCACCTGAAAACACTCTATTAGATTTGAAATAACATCTCGTGAAATCATGCAGGTAATGTTTAAAAGCTCAAAGTAAAATGTCTATGTTTAACCCTTTGAGATTAAAGAAAGGAGTTTAAATAGAGCATTTTCAATCACATGATTCGGACCTAACAACGGCTTTAGCAACAGAAGATGTTACAGTTTTTTGCCCTACAGAGATTAACAGTTACAGAAAATGACTAACCGTGGAATTCTTCTATTGGAGCATTTGCAACCACGTGATCCCATACCTAAAAACCGCCTTAGCAACGGATAAACAACGGCCTTAGCAACAGTTAAAAGCCCTACAGAAGGTACACAGTTAAAAGAAAATAACCGGTTGTGACGTCACCTGAAAACACTCTATTAGATTTGAAATAACATCTCGTGAAATCATGCAGGTAATGTTTAAAAGCTCAAAGTAAAATGTCTATGTTTAACCCTTTGAGATTAAAGAAAGGAGTTTAAATAGAGCATTTTCAATCACATGACTCGGACCTAACAACGGCTTTAGCAACAGAAGATGTTACAGTTTTTTGCCCTACAGAGATTAACAGTTACAGAAAATGACTAACCGTGGAATTCTTCTATTGGAGCATTTGCAACCACGTGATCCCATACCTAAAAACCGCCTTAGCAACGGATAAACAACGGCCTTAGCAACAGTTAAAAGCCCTACAGAAGGTACACAGTTAAAAGAAAATAACCGGTTGTGACGTCACCTGAAAACACTCTATTAGATTTGAAATAACATCTCGTGAAATCATGCAGGTAATGTTTAAAAGCTCAAAGTAAAATGTCTATGTTTAACCCTTTGAGATTAAAGAAAGGAGTTTAAATAGAGCATTTTCAATCACATGATTCGGACCTAACAACGGCTTTAGCAACAGAAGATGTTACAGTTTTTTGCCCTACAGAGATTAACAGTTACAGAAAATGACTAACCGTGGAATTCTTCTATTGGAGCATTTGCAACCACGTGATCCCATACCTAAAAACCGCCTTAGCAACGGATAAACAACGGCCTTAGCAACAGTTAAAAGCCCTACAGAAGGTACACAGTTAAAAGAAAATAACCGGTTGTGACGTCACCTGAAAACACTCTATTAGATTTGAAATAACATCTCGTGAAATCATGCAGGTAATGTTTAAAAGCTCAAAGTAAAATGTCTATGTTTAATCCTTTGAGATTAAAGAAAGGAGTTTAAATAGAGCATTTTCAATCACATGACTCGGACCTAACAACGGCTTTAGCAACAGAAGATGTTACAGTTTTTTGCCCTACAGAGATTAACAGTTACAGAAAATGACTAACCGTGGAATTCTTCTATTGGAGCATTTGCAACCACGTGATCCCATACCTAAAAACCGCCTTAGCAACGGATAAACAACGGCCTTAGCAACAGTTAAAAGCCCTACAGAAGGTACACAGTTAAAAGAAAATAACCGGTTGTGACGTCACCTGAAAACACTCTATTAGATTTGAAATAACATCTCGTGAAATCATGCAGGTAATGTTTAAAAGCTCAAAGTAAAATGTCTATGTTTAACCCTTTGAGATTAAAGAAAGGAGTTTAAATAGAGCATTTTCAATCACATGACTCGGACCTAACAACGGCTTTAGCAACAGAAGATGTTACAGTTTTTTGCCCTACAGAGATTAACAGTTACAGAAAATGACTAACCGTGGAATTCTTCTATTGGAGCATTTGCAACCACGTGATCCCATACCTAAAAACCGCCTTAGCAACGGATAAACAACGGCCTTAGCAACAGTTAAAAGCCCTACAGAAGGTACACAGTTAAAAGAAAATAACCGGTTGTGACGTCACCTGAAAACACTCTATTAGATTTGAAATAACATCTCGTGAAATCATGCAGGTAATGTTTAAAAGCTCAAAGTAAAATGTCTATGTTTAACCCTTTGAGATTAAAGAAAGGAGTTTAAATAGAGCATTTTCAATCACATGACTCGGACCTAACAACGGCTTTAGCAACAGAAGATGTTACAGTTTTTTGCCCTACAGAGATTAACAGTTACAGAAAATGACTAACCGTGGAATTCTTCTATTGGAGCATTTGCAACCACGTGATCCCATACCTAAAAACCGCCTTAGCAACGGATAAACAACGGCCTTAGCAACAGTTAAAAGCCCTACAGAAGGTACACAGTTAAAAGAAAATAACCGGTTGTGACGTCACCTGAAAACACTCTATTAGATTTGAAATAACATCTCGTGAAATCATGCAGGTAATGTTTAAAAGCTCAAAGTAAAATGTCTATGTTTAACCCTTTGAGATTAAAGAAAGGAGTTTAAATAGAGCATTTTCAATCACATGACTCGGACCTAACAACGGCTTTAGCAACAGAAGATGTTACAGTTTTTTGCCCTACAGAGATTAACAGTTACAGAAAATGACTAACCGTGGAATTCTTCTATTGGAGCATTTGCAACCACGTGATCCCATACCTAAAAACCGCCTTAGCAACGGATAAACAACGGCCTTAGCAACAGTTAAAAGCCCTACAGAAGGTACACAGTTAAAAGAAAATAACCGGTTGTGACGTCACCTGAAAACACTCTATTAGATTTGAAATAACATCTCGTGAAATCATGCAGGTAATGTTTAAAAGCTCAAAGTAAAATGTCTATGTTTAACCCTTTGAGATTAAAGAAAGGAGTTTAAATAGAGCATTTTCAATCACATGACTCGGACCTAACAACGGCTTTAGCAACAGAAGATGTTACAGTTTTTTGCCCTACAGAGATTAACAGTTACAGAAAATGACTAACCGTGGAATTCTTCTATTGGAGCATTTGCAACCACGTGATCCCATACCTAAAAACCGCCTTAGCAACGGATAAACAACGGCCTTAGCAACAGTTAAAAGCCCTACAGAAGGTACACAGTTAAAAGAAAATAACCGGTTGTGACGTCACCTGAAAACACTCTATTAGATTTGAAATAACATCTCGTGAAATCATGCAGGTAATCTTTAAAAGCTCAAAGTAAAATGTCTGTTTAATCCTTTGAGATTAAAGAAAGGAGTTTAAATTGATTAAAATATTACAAGAGATGGAAAAAATCATAATTTTTCAACATTAATTATATTCTTCAATTGTTTAAATTCAATTTGTTAGGGGAATTCAAATGGAAGTATGGAAGATATAGATAAAATACTAGGATTAGATCAATGTCATGATAATTATCAATATTCATACAAGAAAAATAACTGGAGTTGAAAAAGTTGTAAATCATTATCTCATTAGAAACTCTGACTCAGTTATTTCATCGAGTTTCTAACCTCCCTTATTATCCCTTTGTTGCAACTTCTCAATTAGTTTTCATGAATCACGACTTAACAACTGGCACAAATTGATAAATTAAAAGTCACTCATACCTAAAATAAGTATAAATCACGACTGAAAAGTTAGCTTCAACCAGCCAACATCAATTCAAAAAAGATCCCACCTCACAAATTCTCCTTAAAATAAAGTAAAACGTAAAAAAAATACGCAAAAAAACCGATAGGATTTCACCGCCAAGTGTATATGTGTGTTTTTGGGGGAAAAACTTAATCATCTCGTTGCTTTCTCAAAGCCTCAGACAACTTGTAAATAAGCGGGAAGGGGAGAGAGACGTCCCCTCAATTTATCATTGCCTCAGAAACCACATTACGGAAGGGGGGACCGTCTTAAATTCTGACAGCTCGCCGGCCTCGCCAAAATGGAACGGCTTTCTCCCGAAAAAGTTCCAACGAAAATTGAAGGAGAAAAATTACCGAGGAGAGAGAACCCCTTCCTTCCTTCGAGAACCAGCGCGATAAATAAATAAATAAATAGAATAAACAGTCTTTTTTTTTTAAATATTGTATTCACGCTCCCATTGTCACTTCTGGGGCAGGAGCCTGTTATTCACAAAAGTGAATATTGAGCTCAGCCTGAGGATAGTGGTAAGGGAATGGATGAAAAAGGAAAAAAAAAGATGTTTGGCAAAGTTGAATACGGTACAAATGTGTTGTTTGAGGCACGAGTGGACTAACTGTAATGTGGTTGGTTGGGTTTTTATGGAACAAGAGTAACTGCATTGTGATTACTAGGGCTGGGATTTCCATGTAATTAATTACATACCTTTTCAGAAATCTGATACTGCAGAGTTCTCTTAAATACTACATGTTTCAAGGGATTTTTTGATCGATTTAGACATGTTATTTACATGTTTTTACATATTTAAGCTATAAATAACACACTTTTTCTACATATTCACCCCTTTTTAGGGTTTTCTAAAATAATAACAAGTTTTACCCAGTTTCATAAAAAAAGTATAACATATTATGGAGTTATACCCATCTAAAATTGTTGAAATCGAATGACTATCGTAAGTAATGAACTCAGGATCACCAATTAGAACGTGTTTATTTCATGTTTCCCATTTCGGTCGTACATTTACCATTACCTTTACGGGAGCTTTTTCGGTACTTTTACCTTTAGGAAGGGAAGTCATGTCCAAAAAAGCACTTAAGAGCTCAGAGTTTTCAGAATTCATTGAAACAAATTTTAAATTACATTATATTTTTCTATTTTCCCTATTTTTAAGCACATATTTTGCGTTTTTTATCACATATTTACCTAAAATAAATACTAAATATTATGTGTACATATTTTAAGTTTTTAATTACATGGAAATCATAGTCCTAATGATTACGTATAATGTTTTTAACCCTTTTTAGTATTTCAATCGCATTGCACACACAATAAGTAACTGTATACTTGACAGTCAGCGTTTCCAGACTCCAATACGTCACTACCGGAAGAAGAAAATGGGTAAACACAAAGCCTGTTGTAATTTGTTGTTGTGTTTTGGAACGCAAATCGGGATAAAAAGACACTTATACATACATGGGTTTAACAAAATAATCATATTTTTAAATTAACATTCTTCATTTCACTCAAAATTCAGACACCGCGATGGGAACTACTTTGTTTGTTATTGATGACGTCGTAGGGTCAACTTAAGGTGCTGTCTAGTATAGTTGACATATCATGTAATTTTAGCCTATAAAGTTAAAGCTAGGTTCAATGTTTTAAATTTCTTTAAATAAAATCTAACCATCAGACCTACATAATTGGAATAACTAGATTTTTTTTTGCATTTTAAAGGTAAATCTTGACAGGGTCAACTAAACGTTGCTGTCTAGTGTGCTGTGTAGCAAAATAAAGTAATGTGACATTCGTTAAAGCCAGAATAGGGCAAAATAAAAACTAATTAAGTGAATAAAACCGGGCCTGATTATGGCATTCGGCCGAAAACCCGGATACTTTAGGGGCCAAAAAACTTTAAACAAAAAATTAAGGAGTAAAGTATTGTAAAGTGTAATACAGAATTTACCTCGAGATGACGAGATTGATCTGGACTTCACAAAATTAATTCGCGTTTAAATGATGTAGGATTTATGGTGAAACACCCTTTCAAATAATACTGAATCCATCCTAAACGGACATGTTCCACTAGTGCCCCAAAACTCCCATCCATCCATCCATTTTCGCACATACCCTGTATTCTCACCGCAATTTGTGAGAGTATTATACCTTTCGCCGGGAGAGAGGGAAGTTTAAAATAGTCTAGAGCTTAAGGGTGCTAAAGGAAGCAATGGGGGCCTTAGATATAAACTGAGGCTTTCCACATGAAAGAGGAACTCGTATTTAAAAAGCGAATGCCACTGTTTGGGCGGATTTAGAGGTTTTTGTTTCCTTTGAAGACTGCGTGTGTCGGCGGTTTTGTCTCTGCGTTCTTTTTGGATGGAGAATTATTTTTTTAATTAATGGTGGGTCATTAGTGGCGACAAAGGGAAGGGGTTTGTGGATTTAGTTGTTGTAATCTGGGAAAGAAGTTTTTAATTAAGGTTGCTGTGAGTTTCTTTTTCGTCATTGAGGCTGGATTCGGCTTTGAGGATTTGCAGGGAAGGAATTTTATGGTTGTAGCGGAGGTGATGAGGATGATGATAATTAAAGGTTTCGTAAGTTTTTGATGAAAGTTGTGAATCGGATAAACAATTAGAGTTTGTTTTTTCGTGGTGGCATCGTAGCTATTATGCATGATCGAAATTGTTTTGAATAAATCAAATGTTTTAAAGCATCAATGCCTCTCTATCTAATATCACTTCTATGCTCAACCTGTCATGTGAATGAAAGTACAGAACATCTCATAACAAGTTGTGGAAAATTTTCAAGTTACAAAAAAAGATGAAAGAAAGAACAAGATTCAAAGAAAATGAAGAAATAGTATTTTTTGAGCTATTGAATCGGGTCAAAAGTTCCAGGAAAGGAATGAATGATATAAGATCTTTTCCAATCTAATACACAATGGTGAAAAATAGTTACTTAAAATGCTATTAAGAATAGCTTTTTGGAAAGCTTTGCAGAGAAACCATAATATAAGGACTTCAGAGATATACCTCACCAAAGCGACCTCAGGTCACCTCCAGTTCACCTCGGACATTAAAAAATTAGTTTAAAGGAAGAAGAAGACGAAGCAGCCAGAATCGGCCGGAATACGTCTCAAATAATCAATCAAAGCATCAATACAGCATTTCAGGCTTAGATGGTAAAATAAATTTGTGTAATATTTACAAAAAAACTCGGTAAGGGAAAAACAAATAGTTAAACTATAACTCTCGCCAAATGTTAGCCAGTAAGGTTGCTTTATCAGAAATATTGACTCCTTTTTCTTTCCTTCTTTAGATGTCGATGGTGAATCTCAAAGAATATTTGTGGATTTCTAAGAAGATGGGAAAGTTCTAGTTGGTCAATAAGAGTTTACGTTTTTTAAAGTAAAAGAGGGATAAAAACAAATCCTTTCTAAACAATTTGAACTAAAACTGGAAGTTTTGGGAATTGTGTAAGATTGATGTAACGTCTACAAACACAAACTGTTTGTAGTTTTCTATATCTAAGTTATATTAAATGAAGAAAATTTAATGACTTGAGAGTATTAATGCCTTTTTACACTGCAAAAATCCCGTAATATATACGGTTTTAAACTGGCAGCTGGGTTGGTTGTGGAAAACCGTAAAAATTACGAAGTAAATCCGTAAAAACAACGGTGTTTTACCTTGTGAAACTGAAAACATGGATTAAAATGGTAAAACGCCGTTGTTTTTACGGATTTACTTCATTAATTTTTACGGATTTCCACAACAAACCCAGCTGTCAGTTTAAAACCGTAAATTTTATGGGGATTTTTTACAGTGTAGGAGAAGTCCATACAATATCATGTTTTTTTTTAAAAAAGTGTTTGTTTTTATGATGACCATGTGTGATGATACACTAAATGTATATTTCAAAGGAGAACGTCTTATTTTTTTATCAAAAATAAATAAAGTATTTTCAAATTGAAGCCAATAAACGGGATAGTAATAATGACGCTGTTCATAAAGCTGAAATTCACAAAAATGCATTTTAAAAGTTTATTCTTTTTATCGCATCTGCATTTTTCCCTGAATGATTTATATCCTACATAGGAATTGAGATGGTATACAGATGGAAAATGCTTCAAAGCAATTGAAACAATTGTAAAATTGGAAAACTGTATGTGCATAGTATCTAAAATGGTGAAAACAATTCAACAAAGTTTAATCCCTTCTGCTTCATACAACTCAAGATGGTTAGGCGAGGGTAAATAAGCATAACAGAAACAATTAATCTCTTTTCGTTCAAGGGCACAAAAACCTACAAAAAGCAACAGCATTTATTAACTACTAAAATTTGCCGGTTCTAGAGAAAAGCTAATTTTAGCGAACCGCTTCGGACAAGACTTCGTGACATATAGCGTCCAATGGGGTGCAGATCCTCAGGAAACCAGCGAAAAAAAGAAGCCGGCACTCGAGGCCGCACTCAAATTGACAAATGGCCGCTCGTGAAGATGGTTAATGATGGCACATGACGAATGGGTATTTCCGGTTGTGACACGCGACGCTCGTGGATTAAATGGGAGGGAAAATTAGGCGTCGAAGAGGGGAATTGTTTTTTTCCTTCTTGCATCTATAAATGGCGGGGAATAGGCAATAAAGATCAATAAGTCCAGTGGTTTGTGGTTACTAATATTTTCCGGGATAGGCTTAGAAAGGATAGTGATTTCATAGAGGATGCGTAGTGTACGATATTTACAGTGTAGACTTACTAGATAATGATAACCGACCACCACGAGAGATGAGATGATAATGAGACAGCCACGAGAAAAACTTTAGACATCGTACAATATAGAGCAATTTCAATCACATGACTTGGACCTAACAACGGCCTTAGCAACAGAAATGTTACAGTTTTTTTGCCCTACAGAGGGTAACAGTTACAGAAAATGACTAGCCGTGGAATTCTTCTATTGGAGCATTTGCAATCACGTGATCCCATTTCAAAAAACCGCCTTAGCAACAGATAAACAACGGCCTTAGCAACAGTTAAAAGCCCTACAGAAGGTACACAGTTAAAAGAAAATAACCGGTTGTGACGTCACCTGAAAACACTCTATTGCGGCGGTTGTTATGAAAACGAGTTGTTCCACTAAATTTTGGGGGTGACGGTAATTCATAAACGCTGAAAAAAACCCCGTTTTGTGCAAAATCTGTGTGGCCTATCATTTAGTTTTGTACTTCATTTCAAAGTTATGTTTTTCTGTCGAAGTTTTTCCTCGTATTCTAATGAGTTACTAGGCGGTACAATGTTGAATTTAAAAGATTCATTGGTGTATGTTTTTCCCGCCAGAATGTTGATTAACTACAGTTATGAATAGACGGGCTGGATAATTTTTAAGGAAAACATTTTGATTAAATTATTGATAAGTTAGAGTTAGTAAATATTCAAATTTTTAGGAGAGTAATTTATAAAAACATTAAATATAAGTTCATCCCAACATTCGACAGCTTGTTTACCTTCTTACTGGATGGTGTTGATGCAAAGGATAAATTCTAAGAACTTTTCAAGCTACCGAACTAGAAATCTTTTAATGAGGAATTAATAATTTGCCCAAGGAGTGACAGAGAAAGTACGAGGGAAAAGTCTTAGAACTTGGAAGCAGCCGTTAATAACTAAAGGATAGTGATGGTCGATCATAACGTAGTTAGTGCCTATCAAAGTTTCAGTTTCAGACTCTATAGGTAGTTAAAGGCTTAATTTAGCTAAAAGTTTTGCGTATTAGAAATACAATGCTTTATTTCTTGTTCAATTACATATTTTTAAGAACGATTGCAAGAAATGTAATTTTTTTCCCATGAAATTATATTATTTTTCAATATACTAAAAGAACAGAAAAATATTTGATCTTAGAGTTGCAACTATGGCCTAAATGAACTGGATAAAAGTTTGTTTGCTTTACCTGCCACTCTTTGAGATCCTGATAAATTATCAGGTACACAAGCTTGAATTATTTCAAGCTTTACGGCCGTATTCACTGCATCCGAGTGAACATCAGACTCATTCAACACTAGTATAACGCGAGGTCGTGATAGCACCGTGTCAGCAGTGGATCCGTATTCATAGTACTCGGATCAAGTGAGTCCGATCCTGGCTTTGGCGATTGCTTGGCGAAGGTGTTTCGCGCTGAAAAGGTCTTCTCTGATTGGCTAGAGAGAATCACATCACTCGTAACTAGTTTGTTTAGTAAATAAAAACACATGGCAATGCCTTACGCTGGCCGATCGACTGAAATAAAAATACTGCTATGTTTAATACAATCGTATAACTATTATATATCAAATTAAATAAATTGCTGAGTGTATGTAACTTGATGATACATTTATAAACTGGCTTATACCAATACATTTAACTAGTAATTTGTACTTTTACTGAGGTGTTAAAAATTATTAAATTCAAAGGCAAAAACCTTAATCAACGTGTTTCTATCGTTTATGATGAACAATTTATTTTGCTAACTATCATCGAGTAATGAATTTTGGGGTATTATTCTGGGAATTGAATTGATTTTACATGTGCTCATGTGCTGTCATAATTTTAATCAGTGAATTGTAGGGTTTTCTTTCTCCCTATACCTTATATGTATGAGTCCTTTGCAACATTTTAATTTTGCATTATTTGAGATCAAATTAAAAATAAGGACATTCTAATTTATTGATAGATACTAGATTAATATGAATAAATTGAAATGAAAACCTATGCAGTAAAAATGGCTCAAAACAAACTATGAAGAGAAAAGTGAGTGGCAAAAAGAAGCAACGAGCAAAATCAGCTGCTCTCTTGGAGCGAAAAAAAACAAAAACATTGATGTAGAAAATAATTAAATAATGAAAGGTGCTCTATGAAGAATAAATTTATAAAAACGATGGTTTTACTCTTAGGAGCTTAAGCTTTGTTACATAAGTTTATATTAGGTACCTGACCTATATAAATTAGCATTGATTATAATCTCAAATTCTAAAACACAAAAGCAGTATAAAGTAAGTCTCAAGAGATTTTGCAAAGCTGTTCTATAGTAAACCTGCACAAATTTTTGAAACTCAATTGAACAATAAATATTAAAACTATCTAAGATACTATTATTATTACTACCTATCAATTTAAAATTTCTCCCAACCCTTCCTTGATGTGAATAATAAATTCTGAAGCTATTAAATGAAGCTAGATTGTTTAGAAAAAAGGTTTTTTTTCCTTAGGATATTGACTATAATAAAAGTTATTTAATGATTTACAGTTATAAAGGCCCATACTTTAATAACACTACTAAATACTAAAACAGTAGTACCTATTATTTTTGCATCATGTATTTATGAAATAAAATTTAAAATACTTAAAATGGTCACTCAATCTTCCCTTTATTTTTTTATTCTTGAAAAAAAAAATATGAATAATTAAAAATGAAAAAAATACTTATTAAAGCTATGATAGTATATCCCAATAGTAATGGCTAATAAAATCATTAAAATGCCATTTCAACTTTATACATAAGAAAAAAATACAGAGAAAAAACCCAACATTCTTTATGAAACAAAAGAAAGAAAACAGTTCTGCCAGAACACATTAAACTTCCATGCAAAAAATAAGACATTTTGAAAAATAATTCAGTTTCTTTTGAATCAAAAATTATATTCTGATTTGAAGAAAGTAATGAAAACTCTGAAAAATATTACCACTGTAAGCTACCATAATATACATTTACAAACTCATAAACAACATTAATTAAAGTGGATTTTTTATTCAATAAAAAGTAAATTGAGCAACTTTTTGAACATAAAAAGGAACAATTCTTGTATACATAATAAGAAATGTATAATAAGAAATACATAGAAATTATTACATTACTAATACAGTAAAATATTTTGTTTCACAATTTAAAAAGAAAATTAAAACTATATCAATAATTTTCAAATGAATTTTCAAGGCACAAATAAGCAGCTGTTCAAAAGCAACTGTTTCTGAGGTCAATACCTGTAATAAAAAGAAAAATCTAAACCCTCAAATATGTAATATCGAGATTAAAATTGATTTTAAAAAATTATCAATTAAATATATTTAATCTTCATGAAAAAGACAATATACATTAAATAAATGTTTTGCTTTTAAACCTCCAACAAAACAGTTCATTACTCAATTAAAATCACAGAATACAGAGAATTATAATTATAAATGAGTGTTCTTAAATAAACAATGCTTTTTGGATTTCAGAAATTCAATTCCTTATGTAATATTAATTATTGTATTTAGGTAGACAACTTTTTAATTAAAAATATAGCATAATAGAATTCACTAAAATCAAAAGTTCGCCTGAGAACATAATATAAGGATATTGAATAAAAAGTTTAAAATTGATTCAAAACATAACGTTTAACAAGAGGAAAATAAATATTATAGATAGGAGTTAATGACATCGCGTTTCATTTTAATACACAATCTATTTTGTAGTTCGCTCATAGCCATGTTTACATTGTAGTATCAAGTAGTGTAGTATGCATGAACATTGAGCAAGTACCAGATAGACATTTTTATTGGTTATATTTATACAGAACCTACCTCTCTATTCTTCATTCCATCATAGAAATCATTTCTCGACAGGGATCTGCTCAATCGGAAGCCTAATTATCCGGATCGGATGTTACAATTTCTCAGTCGAAATGGTCGGGCGGCATCCATTTTATTTGAAGCTTTCTCGTCTCCATGGAGAAGTAGCGACTGCGCATGCGTCGATACCGAGTCAGAGTTTGACACCTCCAGCTTCGAGGTGCTATCGTTAGGACGATTATAAGCTCTGATTCGGATGCTGTGAATACGGTTTTTGGACTTAACACTTCGTCGCCAAGGTGATAACTCTGATGCTGATGGCTGTGAATACGGCCGTGTGATTTATTTTTAGCACAATGTCTATCTTTTCAAAAAGCTTGCTTATAATTATTTTTTTGTACCTGCAGATACTTAATATTTTACGGAGAGGTCATAGTATAAAAACATGTGACACTTTTAAAAAACTTCTATGAAAAAAGTAACATTTCTTACCTCTTTAATTTCTTCAACATGTAACAAAAATGTCCAAGCGTTTATAAACTTCTTTATATCGCATTAACTTGATCATGACACTTTCATACTGTTGGGATTCTTGGGACTTAATTATTTTAACATCTGAAAGATAAAAAAGAACCAACCCAAAACTTTATATATCTACTTATATTTTGTTAATTTATACACGTTCAATTTTAAAAGACTGGTAAAGATTTTGAGTTGCTTGGATACAATCGAAATAACTAATCATTAAAAGCATATAATATTTTTAATACAAAAATAAATTTTATTTATGCGATACAAATCAACCACAAGAGAAGAACCAATTCAAATAAAATTTCCTTACCAACACGTTATGATTATTTTAATCAAGTAAGCTTAATTAAACCTTTGAATAAGCAATGTTAACAATAGTTTAACCAATTTACTTTACTCATTCTTACTTATTCATAGCACATGATGAGATATAATTGCGTCAATTGAAGGAAACCGTTACAGTCTAAATTGGGATACGCAATCAGGTTCAAAGTAAATAACCTTTACGCGAAACTTAATACTAGAAGATGTCTCATATATACCACCCACATGTGCGATATCATTTTCCAACTCAATGTGAGGAACTAATGCCAATCAATATGTTCTGCTTCATGGCGATACAACAAAGCTGAGATAAATGGGATTCGCAAATTTAATTTGAATCATGCCTCAGGGAAATATATTAAAGGAAATTTCTCTCATTTGAGTGCATCGAACTGCAATATTCTGGTTCTATTATAGTATTTTCCATTTACGTGCACTTGATTTCATTTTAAAAGAAGGATAAATAATTCAAGATCTCGACATTCTCTTGAAATCTCAATAGTAAACCTAGAAAATATTGATTTTTTTCTTAAATTTGTAAAATGGAACATGCTTTAATTATTGAGTTAGTTCACTGGAAAAGTTAATTAAAATTCTGAAGATATGAAAAAGCAAAGGCTCTAAATGAGTATATTATAAAAACAATTTTTGTAAGAATATTTTTTCTCCCAAATATATTTTTTATTTTTCATGGGGATCATGTGGTAAATATAGAAATAGTTCAAAAATTATAATGCTCGATAATTGGACGGAATTAAATACCTTTCATCCAATAAAATAAGATATGAAATGTATTGAAAATTAAAAAAATATATATGTATTATATAGTATTTAACTTTCCTCGTGCAAGGCCGGGCAAATCAGCAAGTTTATTTCATAAAAAAAGTAATCCACTTTGAAGATTGTTTTCAGGCACGTTATTTTTAAATTGAAGCATAATTTGATTTTTGCGTTCGTAGCAGAATGAGTCTATTGATAGTTTCTTTAAAGTTCCCTAGTGGTTTCGAGAATTCACTTTAGATGATTTCATTTCTGCTTATAATTGAAAACAAGTTTCTTTTAGTTTTTCCCCCAATAAAAACATACTTATGGGCATAAAAATTCCCTGTAGAATGAGGTTTTATCTACAGGATTATTGGAAAAGAAATACTAAAAATTCCACATAATTTTGAGATATATGTATATGTATACTTACCTTTAACAATGTGCAAAAATAAATTCAATTGAACTTTTAAAAGTTAAAACTGGTTAACTGAAGCCAAAAGCATTTTTTAAGGTTAACCTGTATTTAATATCCCTACCTTGATAACTGTGGTTTATTTACAGTATTTAAAATGAACCGTCATTCTGAATAAGGGAATAAGTTCAAGAAACGGCAACTTGACTCTATATGCGCAAAAAAAATCAACTCCGAGCTTCGTTCTACACATGAGTGGAAAGAGAGAAAAATAACTATCCCCTATAGAGGCAAATATAGCCCCTTGAAATTGGCAAGATCGTGTATGGATTCATTCATTCATTGTATTTTTTGATTAAATTTAAAATTTGAGTTAATATTCCTTCTTTTTTTTTATTCTTTGTGATGTTGTAAACTAAATGGTAAATGTTAGTTAAATACTAATAACGTTCTGAAGAAATTTACATTTATATCAGAATTTACTATAAATTTATTTATTTATTTACATATTGTCATACAGATATAAACTATCCATTTACATGGATAAATTACATACATTACCTAAATTCAGAGATATTTTTAACTCCTCTGAGAGAGTATTTCACTCCTTGAAAATAGGAAATACTCCTTAAAAAACTAACCAGGAGTATTTTCACTCTTTGAATTTTTCACAAAGGTTTAGCTTAAAAAATGCACCGCGTGGCCCCACCGAAAACAACAAATAAGATTTTTCTACTCAAAACACCAACTGATATCAGCGGAGACATTTTCGCCTTACTTCTGGCCAAAGCAACGGCACCCTAATTATCATACTTTTTAATTGTATTTTCATACAGCCATAGTAATTTTTTTCATTTATTATTCTGATGCTTCGGGAGTTTGATTGCGGTTTTCCTATTTCTGTATATGTAGTTCATGCCATTTCCGTATTTCACTCCCCATAATTCAATTTCACTCCTCCTAAAATAGTCAAGGAGTATTTTTACTCCTCCAAATAAATCCTAGGAATAACACTGCCTAAATTACATACATAATTTATACATAATTGCATACAAAATTATGTGCTTCCCCTCACACTTAATAAAATGTGTATCACTAAACGTAATGCAAAAATACGTATAAAAATACGTAATACAGACAAAATGTAAAAACATTCCATCCTAACACACTCCCACCTGTCATTAGGGATGCCTCGTGTCCTGAACACCCTCACAATCTCTGCCCAGACACCGAGATACTCCTCCGAAAGAAAAAAAAATCTGATCAAAAACGATCGAGCACGTCTTTTCAACCCTGATTCGCAATGCAAATATAATAGCCCTGAACACATAAATTAAGCGCAGCTTTTCGTACTCAAACAAGTCAAATTTCCATTTCTTTGTCCGGAGCAGCAGCAGAACGTTTTCTTTTTCCTCTGTCATGATGGAAAACAAACACACAATACAACCTCTGGACGGGTCCCAAGAAGACGAAAAAAAAAGTCGTTTTCCCTAAACAAGAACGGCAGCTGCACAATGCAGTTATAGGTCTCTGCGGACTCAAAATTGGAATGATTTATGAATTTGACCTCGGGTTTTGGAAACGCAGTGACGGGAGATTGAGTGGGAATAAAGAGCGTTTTGACAGAGTCCGAACTGGAGGAATTCTTAAATTGATTAGTGGCTGTGTTGCTCTCGTTGCCAAATGTTGCGAATTTCCATTTGTGAAGAGAAATAGTAGTTAAATTCCAAGCCCAGAACATTTAGTTCGGTAGTTGAATTTTCCCTAATCATTTGCTCTTTTATGAAATATAGAAAACAATAGGTAAAACAACAAAGGTGCATCACAAGGGTCCGTTTTACGTATACAAAATTTGTTTCAACAACCACTTATGCAAATTAAAACTTTCAGGAAATATCTTATCCTACGCAAACGATACAGTTTTGGTTTAGCCAGCTCAGACCAACGATATACTAAAAATAATATGAACTTAGATTTACTAAAATTAAATGATTTGTTTTAAAATAATGATCACTCAATTGCAATAAAGCAAATTACATAAACTACGAGTTCATAAGTTTAATTTACAGAAACAGTTTAGAAGACCTAAATATTAAAATTATGATTATTTAAATACCATGAACTGGCAAATGTCATACTAAAATGAGTGCAAATTTTTCAGTATTTAGGTTTCAACATTGATAAAGATTAAAAATGCACCCACAACATATTTAAAAAATAAAATCCAGTATTACTTGTATAGACCTTTTATGAATAAATTATGTAGACAAGTCCTTTGTAAAAATCTTAATATTTCTAAATTCAATCTATTTTACAATATGGATTTTTTTTGGGGGGGAGTGATGATTGATTGTTTATCAAACTTGTACCATTAATAAATTTAGAGAAACGAATACTTAATATGTGACCATTTTTAGCAAGTTTCAACCAGTTTTAACCAGTTAACACAATTAACCAGTTTTTATCATTACACAATCTTTATTATTTTCTAATGTTAATTTTTATTAATAACTACTTAAATTCATTTGGTAGTTATAAAGTATACATGGCATATAAAACCATCTCTCTTATGTGTTCCGAAACCGCTCAAAGAAGAAATTTTATATCTTTATCAAGGTCCCATTCTCTAAAACAAATTTTTTATGTATTTGATTTCAAATTCTGATAAAATTTGATTTGTCTACTTATCTATTAAATTTGAACAATTCGAGTTTTTATCTACAGTTTTAATTAAATAACACATTTTATATTTTTTGTCTGACTGGGTAATGAATGCAATGAAAAAAATAATTGTAAACTTCAGTCTTTGCTTTGTTTTTGTCCTTTTGTCTTTTTTTTTTTTTGGAATTTTTTATGTATATTCTATCCAAGTTTTGATTTTACTTGTTTTGTCGTGTTTTTGTATTATCTGTGTTAACACCTTTTGTAAAAAATATTGTTTAGCTTTTCCTTAAAAAAGGCCTAGGCTCCTTAAAACTGAATATTGTTTTCGAAATTAAAAAAAAAATTAAAGAAAAACTCATATGAGGCCTTAAAAATATGTTTAAATAAGGCATGTTGTATTATTTAAAAAATTTCCACTAAAGGAAATGCTGAAACAAATATCTTTTCTACAGTATCCATAAGAAAAGAGAATTATGTATAAAGAATTCTTCTATTTTTAGACAAAAAATATGAACAGAATCAGTGAGTTGCCTTTGAGATAGCTTTCAAGTAGTACATAAAAGACTTTTTAAATATGGAATGGAAGATTTTATTTTACAATTATACATTTATTCTATCTTTTACTAAAAAAACCCAGTTGAAAAGCTATTTTTGATTGCATTAAAAGACTTCATTAATTTCATGTTTTCTGAAAACAGGCAACCCCCCCCTTAATTAGATTAGGTGAGGAATAAAAAATATTTTCCAACACAACCAAAGTTAATGGAATTGAACACATTCAGTTATTTTGGCTTGTTGTATATAATTTGTAATACATACGTATTTATAAAAACATAACGCTGCATAACATCCTGTTTAAACTTAAGAACTAATTAAATTTAGACTTATGTACCTCAGTTTTAATATCAGAACAAAATTTTCAAAGTGTTGGATAAAATGTGTTTTATGATCAAAACAAATGTATGTATAATGAAAAAAACTATTTTTCACTAAGAAAGAAATAGAAAAATGAAAGATGAAATAGAAAAATGCATTAGGTATCCTTCATTTTAAAATGATAATTTTTGTATAATGTAAACCTTAACTTAACTTAAAACTTAACAGATCAAAGAAATAATCAGTTTCCATATATATCCATAATATGCCCTTTTTCAGAAATATAAGAAAAACATTAATCTCATACTTTACCATTCGTGTATTTGAGTAAACACAGAGGTTGTTTACATTTTATTTCGATAGAAAACCATTTTTTAGATAAGTTACATATTTCATTTGATGGAAATATACTTGTTGTACACTCTAATTTAATATATTCATAGAAAATAAACAATTTATCCCAAAACGACATCCAAATCTAATTATTAATATATTTATAGAACCTTCTTACTTATGAAAATAAAATATCTTTTACCTTAAAAATCCTTACATGTTTTCATCAGCCCTATAAAGTTTAAAAAGTAGAATTATGTTAAAGTTCGCTGATTTGTGTTACTGAGAAATGTTTCCGTGAATTTATATATTCTGATTATACTTGTATATTTTACTGATTTGAGATGCTAGGTAATTTTATTTTAAACTAAGTTTCATTTCTAACCTGCCTTGGTCCATTTTAGACATAACTTATTTTAAATTCATATCTTAAATATTGCATTACTCTCTAGACATTAATGTAAAACGAAACGCATAGGAGAAATACACTTGAAAATAATAAGATGTTATTTACGATTTACAAAATACTTGCTTTACTTGAACCTAAAACATTTTTACGCTTGAAAACATTTTCTTCGATATTTAAGAATAAAATTCTTAAAAATTTAAGTAGCAGAAAATTTAAATCACTTCATAGCGAATTTAAAGTTCTTAAATGAATTATTAAATAAGCTGTTTTTTTTAGTTAGGATTTGATTTTCAGTCAAAATATTATAATTTACGATATTCT
This sequence comes from Tetragnatha montana, assembly GCA_963680715.1. Classification (NCBI taxonomy): domain Eukaryota; kingdom Metazoa; phylum Arthropoda; class Arachnida; order Araneae; family Tetragnathidae; genus Tetragnatha; species Tetragnatha montana. The sequence continues at coordinate 38,046,369 of OY796685.1, forward strand.
TATTTAGGTCACCTTAAGTACCTATTGATAATTTATATTATTCAGTAATTTGAACCTTTTTCGTCTGAAATTTATACCGCAAACGAAATTCAGATAAAAAATATATACTTATTATAATCTTCAAGCTAAGTTGGACAGCTTGATTTACAATGCAAATTATTATGTATATGTTTAAGGTAAACTGATATCAATATTCATGGAGTATTTGGTACAATGCCTTATTATGAAAATGAACTGTATTTAGAATAAGTTTACTTTTAAGAGAAAATAGGGGGGGGGGTATTTGTTAAGGAAGTTTTACATAAATTCTGGATAGATATTAACATTTTATACATACCGAAATTTTAAATTAAAAAAATTGTAATCTTTTGAAACTAATCGTATTCTTATAAAGTCTACTAGTTCTATATGCCTAGAATATTTTCAATGCTTTACCGATTATAGGGATTATAGGGTTAGAAACTTGCATATTTATAATTTTTAAAACACAAGCTAAAAATTAGTGTATTGGTAAAATGAATACACTTTTGAATAATACTACATTGTTCATCTTAATACAAATTCTTAATGTATAATTAGTTTGGATCAAATATGTTCATGGAAAATGTGCTAAACAATAAGAGAATTAAAAGGGTGATCGTCTTTAAACCATCAAACTCTCTTTCATATTGTCCCAGGTTGAACACTTAGCTGGAATTTTAAAGTGGATGTGTGATTGCTGTTTAGAAATATGACAATTTTATTTTGGGTTTTTATTACAGGATTGCTTAAGTAGTCACCTCCCCAGATTATAATGGAGTAGCTAATTATTGAATTCACCCAGGAATTATATAACTGTAATAAAAAACAACAACTTCTGCTTATGATTTTTTATATAGTAGAATTTATAAAGGATGTAGCGCAGTAAGTTGAATAATAAGATATACACTTTCAGCTTAAAGGCATGTAATAATTGTAATTATGATGAAACGAGTACTTTCTTATCCTTAAATGTCCATGAATACTCGAATATGTTACAATAGTTTCAACGAAGAAATTCGAAATTAACTAATTAGAAGTTACTAACAGAAGAAGCAGATTCACAAAGTTACTAATTTAGATGTATCCTTTGTAGCTTACAATTCAACATACTATAGAGCTGTTTCTATAATAAAATTAACGATTAAACAGATAAAGATAATAGATTTCAAATGTAAAACTTCCAGACACTTTATAGCCACACCACTTTATAATCCATCCATCAATCACCCTTCACTCCACAACAATTTATTTCCCATCAGCTGCTCAACTACACGCCACGCGAATCTTTCATTAACGTTACAACAATTTCCCCACATAAAACAAAGTATAACACCTCACTCCGCTATATTAGAATTTAGTCCCTTCAAACTAAGTCCCTCACACTCTCGAACACCCGCGCTTCAACGAGCAAAATGCAAACACGCGTTGTTCGAGACTAGTGTTGGTTTTACATACTACAAGCGATTTTGGAAGTGTATGAAAGGCAGTCACCTCCGTGTAGTAATTCATCTTCGGCTCAATATATTTCTCAGCGATAATATACTCTTCATAGAGGGCATGGGTAAAATGGTGATGGATGAAGTAGGAGAGAAACAAATGAAGGGCAAAAATAGAAAGCTTTTGGAGTTGGTATATTGATCCGGAACTTTTCTCCTCCGTCTTGCTTTTGATCCCAGAACGATAAATTATGTCGTAATTATTATGAAGGCGCTTCTGGCCATCTTTTGGGTGGTTCGGATTGGCATTATAGAAGGGGAGGGAATTGGTGTATGAATTTTTAATGTTGGTTTTATGCATGCTGTTGTTGCAGATGATGCCCTTTATTTATGTGTGCTTTTAAGGATGGGGGAGTTTGAATTTAACTTATCTGTTAAAATGTGATGCTCTCCTTGAAGGATAAGAAGTTTTGAAAAGTCATTATAAGTTGTGCTGTTATGCTCTTATAAGAACCATTATTGTCAAGCTTCTGTATAAAAAGTGCACAAGTTTTACGATAATAATTTAGTATACGAGTTTAATAAGTTTTTTAAAAAAGTATTTATTCATGTTTTTGAAAAGGATTTTTATTAGTTTATTTTTAGGATGACGTTTTTTAAAAACTTCAAGTACCTAAATGTGCACTTAAAACTATTTACATTTAGTTAACTCCATTAAAGGCTTTAAAATTATAATAATTTAAACTAAACATAAATTAAAAATGTTAAACGAATTTGTAATAAACATGCTATAAATTTTTAACTAAGATGCTTCATTCCTTAAAATGCATTAATAAATTTTAAAAGGAATATTTGTGCAGATGAGATTTCTATTATTACCTTCAGAGAAAATAGGAAAAACCTAAATTTTAAATAAATTACTTTCTGTACCTTATTTAAGTCAATTATTAAAAATGGTAGCCGACTATTTTGATATTTTGAAAAATCTTAGGAAAATTGTTCAAAAGAACTTAAAAATTAATAAGAAAATATTTATAAATGTATGCAAATTACTAGATGACTAATGAATTGTGCTAGAAAAGGATATTTTGAAAGAAAGATATATTTCGGAATAACATAATTAAGTAAGTAATTATTAAAGATAACATACCCTAATAGACAAGTTGTTAAGGATTTTCAAAGAATTATTAGTGTTTTATAAAAAGATAGTTTAAAAGCATCTATACGTAAAACTAATATAATAACCACTAATTGCAAGAACCGTCCCCAAAATAAAAAGTAATTTCCTTAATTAAGTACTACTTAAAATATGAGTAAGGAAATATAATATGTTGTCAAAGAATAGTTAATAAGTACCATTATCTACTTTGAGGTTATACCAAATTTAAAACAAGGATGATTTTGAAATGGAATTTCCTAGAGCGTGAACACTTAAGCCAGTATTAAGAAACAAATGCATAACGAATCACTGAAAACACTCGATTCTTCTGAATAATTAAATTCTTTTAAACGAAAAAAAAAATCGATCCTCAAGATAACGATCGGACACACAATCTTCTCCACCGAATTTAAATCTTGGCACGCATATCGAACCTCTTAAAGTGTGGCCCCTGAGGGGGCGGCCTCCCACTTATTCTCCAGCTCTGGGTCGTTAAGGGCTTTAAAACTCGTAACCGGGCAAACGAAAATGATGACGGAAGCCTTGTTCAAGTAATTAAAACATCGAGTCTTGGGAATCATTAATTGCGAGTTAAGTCAGCGGAATAGAGGACGGGCTTTGTCAGACGCTATTCTGAGGGCGTGAGGGGAGAAAAGAGTTAACTAGTGAGTGAGGGAGGACGAGCATGGGTTAATCGCGATAGGAGAGTTTTAGGGGAGAAGTTTTGAGGCATTAGAGATGGGTGGCGATAGCAGTAATTGATAGGTTGTTGAGGGCTAACTGTGGGAGGAAGGTTTTTCGGAGGGGCTTTTGGAAGGTTTTGTTAAGCGGAGCTGAAGATTAGAAGTAATTGGGCGGCAGTGTGCTTGAGATTAATTTGAATGCTCATTGCCGCTGTTTATGGAGTTTGGGCCTCTTCGTTTGATGCGAAGTTAAAAGGGCATCCGGCTTAACGAAGGTTTAGGGAAAGGAGAGAATGTGTGGAAATATTCTTTGAAAAGGGATGAGGTCTTCAGAACCTGCTGGTTAAGGCAAGAAACATTTCAACATTTCAGATTGGTGCCATTTTGATCTTTTTCTTTTTTCAGAGACTTTCATATCATTCTTGAATTAATTGCACTTGCAACTATTTAAACGTTAATTTTATCTATGAAGATCGTATAACGGTATTTGTTCAAGCGTCTTAAAACAAGCACCAAAAGATGCCCTTCAGTTAAAATTGCTCATTTACTGAATTCAAACAGGTATATTTAGTGTCAGTTCAATCAAAATAGAGCATTTTCAATCACATGACTCGGACCTAACAACGGCCTTAGCAACAGAAATGTTACAGTTTTTTGCCCTACAGAGGTTAACAGTTACAGAAAATGACTGGCCGTGGAATTCTTCTATTGGAGCATTTTCAATCACGTGACCCCATACTTAGAAACCGCCTTAGCAACAGATAAACAACGGCCTTAGCAACAGTTAAAAGCCCTACAGAAGGTACACAGTTAAAAGAAAATAACCGGTTGTGACGTCACCTGAAAACACTCTATAAATCTTCTAACAAAAAATATTTATAAATCTTCAATAATAAATAAAAAAAACAATAATAAACGACAGTCGTTTATCGGTTTGAAAATATTGTTGTCCTTTTTATTATAATACTTATGTTGTGATTCTTAAGGGCATGCACTAAAGCATGTAGTTAAACATAGGACTGTTTAGCTAATATTTGCACATTTACTGAACAGGAAATTATTTTACAGTGTGTCAGTCCATTCCAGTTCCCCCAACGAGAAAATTAAAATCAATCCATTACCGGCGTCCGTGATAAAAAAAACATTGAAGGGGTCACGTTCTCAACTAGATCGACTCCCACGTGCAAATCCACTATCTCAAAATTATGACTTCAGAAGCGAAACCCCACATTACCTACTTCCATCCCTAAGAGCAATAAAAACTAAAAAATATGAATTTACGCGAAAACATCTCAAAGGATCAGCTTAAAAAATACTAGCCATCCATCCCGTTTCATCACCACCCACAAAAAACAGTCCCCCTCCCTCAAGGCGCACTCCCTCAAATTAATGGCTCCCTATTGAAACAAAAGAGCGGCCTCAATCAACAGTAATTTCCTCCAGGCTTTTGGTCCCATTCCCCTCACGTCTTGAAAGGGGTATATCCCTCGAGGCCCACAGTCACCGCTCCCCCTTAAGTTCCAATTGGGGTAAAAAGCCCACGTCCTGATAGCATTGCTCCAAATGAAGAGTTGCGGGGGAGCCTTAACTATATGGATACAATGTTGTTGTTTTTTTAGGGTGGGGAGGCAAAGGGAGTTTAGGTGTAAGGCAGGTCTGATTTGTCCTGTTGTGATCGGATTAGTTTGGATTTTTTTTTTTTTTTTTTTTTTTTTTGAAGCCTGATTGATGATGACGTCTGGTCGGTTGGAGATGGACTCGGAAGCTTGGTTTTGAAACTTTATTTCCGAGTTTTTAAAGAAGTTGGTTTGAGTTCGTTAGATATTTACACGTACCTTTCCAAGAAGGGATAGAGTTTCATAATTTGAAATATAGATCATTCGCACTTGACGTCACACTTGACGACGTGGATAGGCGTAGAGGACAGGCAACAACGTTGCTAAGGTCTGAGTCATGTGATTGAAAATGCTCTATAATTATAGAAATGGGCGTATCAATCTTTTTAATTTACTGACTCTTGAGAGAGTTGGTTGGTTGGTGGGGTTTTATGGTGCAAGAGTCACATTTGGCCATTCCGCGCCAAACACAAGATTTTATATATTATATTTTAAATTAAATTTATTTATATTTATTTTAATTACATTTAGATTATTATTGAGAGAGGAAAGTAGTTGATAGAGTTATATTTGTGGATGGAAGAAAGGCCAGATTATGTCATTTTAAGGCTCCAAAAAAATCCCAATATAAGATGATTGTAGTAAGCACAGAGTACTAGAACAGAGTCCACGGCCATAGGCCGTAATGGAAATCGAAAAAGCATGACTTGTTGTTACAGGTTGGGAGAATTTTGGCGCTGGGATCGCACTAAACTCACTAGCGTTTGGATCCAGTCTGGATCGTTCGCCGGCTGCCTATGGGAGATCAAAAACACCTTTTGGAGCATGCGCTGAGTTCTGAATTTGGCGAGAGATTTATGCGGCCGGCATACGTTCCAGACTCTAGTGTGGCGCCCTCACATCAGTAACACATTTGAAAACAGCCTCGTGGACCCTCTGTTAGGATATTTCTCTGTGGTAGTAAGTAAATCTTAATTGCAATAAAAACTATAGATTGCGTAAAATTACTATGAGGCGTGTTGTCAGTTCTAAAAACATTTAATGAATGGAATTTTAAGTTACGTTATCAAAATGAATTAAATATTATGAAATAACATTTAAAAGATGAATTATTAGTTCTTGATTCTTTCTTTTAACGATTCTTTCCTTAATTCTGGATGATTATTGAAACTTTAAACACATATATTAAATAAGATTTACATTGACATTTAACAAAATTTGCTTAATTTGCTTTTGAACTTTTCTAAAACGTACAAATGTAAACGTAACTTCATCTCAAAGTTACAAAGAAATCGTTTTATAAATTTGCTTTTAAAAAAGAAAATTTCTTTGCAAGTAAAATAAAATGTAATGATGATAAAAAAAGAGGGAAAATATTTGAAGTATAAATGAAAAGGGAGATATTAATTTAGTTACAGGGAAGAGTTTAGAAAATAAAGTGATGGATATCATTAAACTAAATATGACTGTTAAAATAAGAAAAACTTTTTTCTAAACAAATTACATTAAGCTTATTCTGCTTAAAATTTAAACATGGAAAATATCCTTGTTCAATGCGCATTTACAAAATTCAGATCAATTGGTTTTTCAAACATCAAGCAAATATTTTATGCCAATGAATTCCATTTTTAAAGTAATATTTTTTCTGTGGTTAATATAGGTAGAATATGATAGAATAAATGTCATGGTAAAAATCCATTAGGAATTCAAGGAATTAAAGAATATGCTAAAGTATTATTTCAACATTGATAGTACATTTCGAAAACAAATACGGATTTGTTTTGAGTATTTTTTTTATCAAGAATAAAAAAAACTAAACTTAGTACATTAACTGTTAAATTTTGTCATTGAACCTTTTTGTTGAATTATGAAATGATGCAAGTGTTACAGAGATATTTGTTTTGAGATTGTAGTCAGTAAAAATCCAAACAATGGACCTATTCGATAAAATTTACCATTTACAAAAAAAGGACTTGATTTTGGAATGAAAAAGAATAGCTACACAATAAAAACATTTTATGATGTTAACAATTAAGAACAAGTATCTCCTTTTTTTGTAAATGTTATACTATTTAGAATGGGTTAATTGATCGTATTTGTTATTGACTGTGTACTACAGTACATGTTTTGGTTTCTTAATTACTTATATGATAAATATATATATAAGACTATAAGCATAACTTCTGTCAAAATCAGGAGTCAACAATTATTTTTCTCAACGCGCGTGGAACAATTAAAATATTTAAATCAGATGTTTATTTTTTACCCATACATTGTTTTCTGATTAGGACAATTTTTAATCAAGAGACATCGAATGAGGATTTATTTTATCGATAAATATACTCTAAAATGCATCTAAAAAATGTGAGATTCGTCAAGTTCCACAGTCGCCAGAAAAATTATTTCCCACTTCTGGAATTTATGGATCATATTTGTTGTTTCCAACACATTATAACATTGTGTTTTTTACAGTTACTTTTTATTTAGTTTTGTAATAGCAGCAGGGGAGAGTGGGGCACCTTGGGACATGGCCCACCTTGGGACACTTGAATTTTCGGACGCAATTTTATAGTTATGAACTCGTGCTTCTAGGTACTAATAAATTACACTAAAATCTACTCCTCAACGTGTTTTGGAATATTTGGTGCCTCTACAAAATTATTTACTTCACTTTTCTTGTTTTTCGTGGTCTGAAGTAAGATTCACCTGTAGTTAGAAAAGCCTTTTTGAAATAAAATAAATATATTCATGTTATTATAATTATGCTTAGACTAAAGTACGTGTATCCATTGATATTTTAGAAAATGAAAACGAAAATTTATTGCTAAACCCAAAAGAGTAATTAAGATTAATACCCAAAGTGTCAAGGTGGGGCACCTTGGGACATGTTAAAAGATACCCCGAAATTTTCAGGAATGAAACAAAATTGTTTTTTATTAAAAAATTAAATAATTTAAGAATTTAGACGATTATAATTTAGAAATTGGTGCAAAAAAGTTTCTGGAAGGAAACAAAAAAATCAGTCATTTACGTCATGACAAAAATGAGGGAATCAGTGAAAAATGTGTAATAAAAAATATTATTGATGGCCAATTTAAGATTCTTAAGCATAGCTTTATCATAATTTAATGTGTTATTTTTATATTTTTCAAAATAACATAAGTTTTTATGTTATTATTGGAAGTGTCCCAAGGTGGGCTACTAGTGGGGCACCTTGGGACATTGAAAGAGGGTTTTTAAAGATTCCCTAAAAGAGATAATTGGTTGGAAATTTTTTTTATAAGATGCCCAAAGGACTATATTTAACATATTAGCTGCGTTTGAATAAATATAACGGTATAAATAAATTAAAAAAATAATTTAGTAAAAAGCGTCCCAAGGTGCCCCACACTCTCCCCTAGATGAATGAAATATAATATTGATGGACTTAGAGATCAATGGCATGGATTGTAAAAATAAAACACAGTAACCAAATTTTTAAAACCCTTTTAAATAAATCGCAAAACCAAAGTTCTGACTGTCATTCTGAATGTCACTCTGCCCAAGTTTAAAATCGTGCCACGTGTAAGTCGCCCAATAACCCCAATAAACTCACAAAAACCAACACAAACACCTCACCACATTCATTTCTCTAAATTATCCAATAGAAAACCCGTTTACACACTTCCTTATCTTTTCTTACAGTTAACCCCTTCCCTTTTCCACCACCACACCGATGAATTCATCTATCCATCCCTCCCTCCCCTCCCGAAATCTCACCGGCGACTTCTGCTGAGGGAGGAAGGGAGTCACCGGCCAATTAAACCCCAGTCGGCGACGACAGGCATTGTCACCTCACAATGGGGAGCGGACGACACATTAACCAGTGGTCCCGGCGCTGTCAATTAAAACAATATCAGAAGAGTCTCGCGGGCTCTGTCAAGGGGGACATCTCGCCTAAAACTCGCCCTCGAGGAAAAGACATTATACCCGGGTGGGGGGAGGGAGATGAGGGGTCCGGATATTAATGGTGACCCGGGTTGATCCAGTTTTCTCTTTGGGAATCGGGGGTCGTCTATTAATGATGTAACCTGCAGAAGAAAGGGATAGTATTGTGTTTATGTGATACTACCACTTTAGTGTCTGTTAGTCAGAGTATTTTAAAAATTGGTTAGAATTTTCATATTCAATGGAAACTTTTCAAGTAATTTTTACAGCAATGAATAACTAGATAACTATTGAATGTTGTAACAAGGACTTATGATTCTAGACAGGATTTTTTAAGAATTTGAACGACGTTTCATCGTATTAAATTTGGTGCCCCACTCGGGGGTGCTGAAAAAATTAAGAGACATTTTTAAGTATCACGTTTGAATGGAAGTTCTAGTATTCATTTGATTAGAACTAACAATGGGAAGGATTTTCTCATTAACCTCAACTCGAAATTAATTACCGATCAAACAAAGTTGGCCTGTAACTGTCTGTTACTTATGTCTCCTAACTCCCCCCAAAATTTCTGTAAAGCATAAACATGATCTAGAAGTAAATATTTACGTTTACTCTGTTACTTAGAATTTTAAAAGATTCAGTGGCAAATAATATATGATATCTGTTACAAGTATCATCTTCCAAAAACGAATACATCTTCAAATTTACTAGGCTTGTTAGAACGTGACTATAAAAACCTAGTTACTAAGATCACAATGAATTTTCGGGTTCACAATCACATTGAATTTCTTCCAAGTTTACAAAACACTTAGTTCTGAACTTAAATATAAAACACTTACGATCATCGTTTAAAATACGATCTAAAGCTGATACAAAATGAAGGATGATGCAAAGATCATGATTTAGATTTAGAGTAACAATTCGAAAGGTAGAAGAAAAAGGTTCCAATGGGGTAGGTAGAAGATCCCTGACAACAATTTGTCACATAAAGTGACGAAAATCCATACCATGAAATTTGTGAGAAGTTATTTACGGGACGACCCCCCTCGTGATTACTATTTTGGCTCTGTGAAAGGAGAGACCCTGTCTTTCTCCTTCTCCTCGGCCTTTTGCTTGAGGAGGGGTGAAAGCGGAGCAGTGATAATGTTGAGGAAGTTAAGGCGGAATGAGGCCATTCACAGCGACGGGTATTAGTTACGACGGGATATTGTACCAGATAGAGGGAGTGTATTATTGGTGATGGTAACGGATGCTGTTTGGATTGAATGGTGTCGTTTTGATTTGTATTGAATGACTCGCTTTCTGCATTGTTGGTGTGTAATTGGAAGGAATGCCATTAGCTCGCTTTCAGTTTCGGATCTCCGAATGAAATGATTTCGGGGTTTCCTTACACAATTGACAGGATGCTGTTTATGAAGATTATTGAGAGGAAAGCAGGCGATAAAAGATATGGAGAGTAATTAAAATGATGCGCGTAGATTTATCTAATACGTTTTAGGTTTTGATGTATTTAAGCGTCGTGTGGGGAGGTTTGTAATGTTCACAAGGTGTCAATTAGGTCTGTTCTGGTTGTAGATTAAGATATCAGTTTATGGTAAAAAATTTATAAATAACTCAATCCTCAAACTAATGAAAGAATTTGTAATTAAGCGATATTTGTAAAAAAAAACCCTTACGAGATGGATAAAAGTGGATGTCACATTTAAAAACATCCAACCAAAAAAAAAAAAAAAAAATTATAAGTCATTACACTAAAATCACTCTTACATGATATAAATTTTGCAGGCCTGTAATTTAGGTAATTTTCTTCTAGATATTTTTGTATCGTACTGCAATATTTGCATTCATTTGAAATGATTGATTTTAGTTTTATAATAATCTAAAAAAAAGTTTTATTCCTAATCTAAAAAAGAGTTGGGTTGAGGAAACCTTCTCATAAAAATGCAAAATACTAAATAATCTTGTTAATCATACAATACATTGAACTTGTGTTATACGAATTTATCTTTATCTGTACAAAAAGTAATTATGTATTTTGAATTCCGATGGTGCAACAGCTTGTCAAAGTGTAATTAAAAAAAGACATACTTAAATGTTAGCACTGTTTCATGAAAAAAGGGTTAAAAAACGGCATGGAATAATAATAAGCTTAATTAATTTTTTTTTCATTCAAAAAAGAAATATTTACACAGTAGAGTTTATTAGTTCGTCTCAACAGAAAGAAAATGAATACGAACAAAATTAAAGAAGAAGTAATTATTCAAACTTATTTAATTGCTGAATAATGAAAATATATGTTTGAAATTATTTTCTCTCCGAAGCTAATAAAAAAAACCGAGTTTGAAAAATTAATTCTTCACATTGTAGATTCCGAAGTCCTTTTTTTATGCATTCCGTAAATGAAAGGATTGGAAAAACCTTTTCGAATAGTTCGATTTTAATTTGCCTCACTCGACAAGATTTATTTCAAAGAGATATTTTTAATTAAAACAGATACTACTCCAATAACATTTGATTAATTTTCACGTACGAAAAAGTTCAGGGCGGTATTGATTTGCCAAAAGATAAAAGCATTTATTGAAAGCAAGAATATAAAGAAAATGGTCAGTGAAAGTTTTCTGAAAGAATACTTGATCATATGCTTGAAGCATAAATATTCAGAATGCTTGGTTAAAGGACGACGTTTCCCCGCAACAGAATAATAATTGAAGAAAAAAGAGAAACGCGGAAATTTATGAACCATAAATGATTGTTTCATCTTAGTGCTTGGGAAAGAAACATACGAAAATAAAATTAATAGATGCTTAGAAGCAGTTTAATCAATTGTAAATTCCATTAAATCAGAAATGAATGTTCTGGTCACTCAATTATTTATTATTATTCAAAAATAATTAAAGATGTTTCCTGTGTTTAAAAAGGCACATTTAAAATTTTCTGATTAGTTTTTTTTGTTGTTGTTTTGAGTTGAAGAAAATTGGCAGGGATGTTGAATTCAGTTGTTCAGGTTTATAAAAACAGCATAGTTGATCATTAATAATTTACTTGGGAAATTTTTAAAGATTCTTTACAGAAAAAAATTATCGATTTGTCGCATCAGGTTGAATACATATTTTAGTAATCTTCACCAGTGTAGGGGAGAGTGGCCCACCTTGGGACACCTCACTATTCAAACGCAATTTTATTGTTACAATCTCGTGCTTAAAATTACTAATAAGTGAAACTAAAATGTACTCTTCGACGTGTTTTGGAATCTTTAGTGCGTCTGGATAATTATTTACATCAGTTTTCTCGCTTTTAGTGGTGGAAAGCTACAATCACTTGTAGTTTAAAAACCATTTTTTTAATAAAAGAAGCGTATTAATCTGATTATAATTATGTTGAGATTAAAATACGTGTATCCCTATTAATATTTTAGGGGAAAAAGATATTTTTTTTGCTAAACCTGAAGGAGTAATTAAGTTTGATATCTAAAGCGTCAATTGGGGCACCTTTGGATTAAAGGATTATAAACTTAAAAATTTATGCTTTTTCATTAATTAGTGTTATTTTGTATTTTTCAAAATAATACTTATAATTTTTATGAGTGTCCCCACTCCCCAGGTAGGCCACTGGTGGGACACCTTGGGAAAATGGAACAATCGTATGTATTAAAAATGTAATTTTAACTGAACAATGAAAAGGATCAAAGCATATGAGGGACTAGTACAATTCTTCTAAAATATAGATTGTTACATAACCAATAAACATTATGAGCACTAAACCATGGGAAAAAGGCAGTTAAATTTTCTTCACGAAAACAAATTACACCGATAATTCACGAATAGTTTATTTTATTCTTGTTTTTATATTAGCTCACTGAAACATAAAAATATTATTACAAACACAGAATATATCCCACACACAACCAAGAAACCAAACTTTTTGTAAATCTTTCTTTTACAAGAGAGTTGTTTCTCTGCTCTTATCTTTAAGATAAACGCGCCATATGGCCGTCTGAACGTAACAGCGAAAAATACTTCACATTTCAATATTGCAACGTTACTTACACAAACTTATTTCCTACACACCTCGTTGATCACCGAGTATAGCTCCAATACAAAACAGTAGGATTCCACTAGATAAAGATCAAAGCCCGTTAAGAAAGTCCGGGGCATGAAATAGAGAAGCACTTTAACGAATGGCGGCCCTGAGCGAAACGGAGGACACGGTCCGGCGGGAATGGATGGTAAACACCCGCCCGAATAGCACGGCAATAGAATCTAAAGCGGTCAGCAACGGCCACCGAAATCGCGTTCCCCGCAATTTCTCCCATATATCTCAAAAGTAGATAGAAAAGAAACCGAAAATCTCCAGCAAAGAGCCAACTCCCGTAAGATAGTACGGTAGAGGTGGTATTAACTTGAGCTCGCATCGGTTGCAGCCCTGAATGGCGTATTGGATAGTGGCTAAAAGAAATCCTTAAAATGGGATGCCTTTCTTAGTACATGATTGTGATGTGGAGTCAAAAATGTTTTCCCCCAATCCCGTGTTGTTGTCTTTTTGTGGCCTAAAGTTGGAAAGAAAAGAAATCCTTAAAAAATGAGATGCTTCTTTAACATCATGGTGATGTCAAATTATATAAGTCAAAGACCTTTTACCAATCAAATTATTTTTTAAAATTTTTGGAATGGTTGGGAAAAACAACAAAAATATTTGGAGAAAACACTTTTTGGGTGGGTTTTCGTTTTTCTTATCTACAGGTATCCATTAATGTTTTGCAATAATAAGACATGTATCCTTCTATCAAAACCATTTATGATTTGTTTATATCAGTACCTCTTATGTCTATTCTGAAAAAATGTTTTGGGTGAACAGTTTCCAGAGAAAAACTTTTTAATAACTGAATGACACATTTCTGGTATCAAAATATCCGGGTTCTTTTCAGGATCTGCAGTAAACTGTTGGATTTTTAATAAAAATTCTCAATTTTAAAATATTTCCATTTTTTAGATTACGGATATGATTGCAAAGCAAGTACTGTCAAACAACTTATAATAGTACATCCAATCACAATTAACAACCAATTGGTGCCATATTTTTATGATAAAACAAGTTTTTTCCCCGTTTTAAAATTGTACCTTAAACTACTTTCCAAATAAAATATCATTCATAGACTGATAAAAGATTCTAAAAAATTACAGATATGCTATTCCCAAAACGAACAGATGACCCATCTAAAAAGTTATAAGAATGAAAGTAACTAACGGCAAAGGAGCAATTCTGTCGGGAATTATGGAGAAGAGTAAGACACTTCGTATAAGGCTGGTAATATAAAGACACCGTTCCCGTTAATCCGAACTGTTTCATCGCGGCAATCCAGCGGGACCAATCACTTAGAAGAGCCTCACTATGGGATTGCCGAACCGAATACATCGAAACGCAGCTTAATTGTTTGCACGGCCGTTTGAAATGGTAAGGATGTATAATGAGCTCTCTATTCTTACTCACTCTATGGATGGCTATCACACGGGCTTCAGAAGCTGTTTTATTTCTTGGATGTCCTCCAAAACCTTTTCAATGGAATGGATCAGGGGACTATCTTTTTTTTTATTATTGTTGTTGTTGCTATTATTATTGTTATTATTATTCAAGTGAACTTCCATTTCCCCTCAAGAGAGAGAAAACCCCAGAACTTCCCGATTGCTTTACTTTTTATATCCAGGGCATCCTCAAAAGCAGAGGGCATCTGGACTCTTTATCTGACTGAAAAGAAAGAGAGAAATGGAGGGAGAAAAAAAAAGAGACCGGGTTTCCCCATTAAGAAGCACCAGATGGGGAAAACGCTAATAGTGATGATCGTTATTATTAAGAATGCTGACGGAGAAGGAGAAGAACCATCAAAAGCAGAAAACGAAACAAGATTCAATGAGTACTCAGTCTTATATGTCATTCGGGTTTGATTTGGGGTTTCGGTAACGTTTTCTACATTTGCGTGAGGAGCTCTAGTGTGTGCATTTAAAAGTAAATTCCGAGAGTTCATAGAAAATGAAGATCTTTTGAAGATATTCATATTCGAGATGGGGGGATTTCGATTTTTCATTCCGAAGAAACGGCTTTTTCTTTGGAATGCTTCTTTCAATTCGAGGTTAGAAGCTAAGGTTTGTTGAATGTAATCATTGAGGAGTATTCGAAAAATTGAAAGAAAAAAAAGTGAAGAGTAATTTTAGGAGAGTGTAATTCAAAGCTTTTGCGTGTTTATGGTTATTTATGTAAGAGATGTGTTGGAAAAAAACTTAAAAAAAAAAAATATGAGACTTATAAATATATTATTCCCATAAGCTTTACATTTTGCTTCATTCAAAGAATTTTCAATTACCTCGAAGCAGTTCTTTGGATCATTTGAATTAAAAAAGGAAATTTGTTTATATCGAGGAATTTCTCAAATATGTTATTGACTTTCAAGAGTCATTTTGATAAAATGTTTGGTGTTAATAATTTAATTTGCGAAACATGTAATTTAAATTTCCACAACACTAAATTACATGTCATTTAATAACATAGTTCATGGCATGTTAAAGGAGATTCAACAAGCAAATAGTTTTTAGTTCAGCCTATTCCAAAATTTTATTAAAGAAAAGAAAAAGTTCAGAAAATAAAATCATGTGTACCTAATGAAAAAAACTAAATATTCCTACATCAGACACTTATTTAGAGAAAGTTTTACAAAATTCATTTTAACCTGTCAAATTTCCTGATTAAAATAATTTTTTTTATATTAGATGCTTATGTTAGATGTTTATATACCTATTGGTTATAGAAAATAAAATGTATAGCAACTAAAATAAATTTAATTAGTAAAACATAATAGTTTATCTTTAATTTTTAGGTTTTACTTTAGATAAATATAGGTTATTTATTAGAAATTGGTTATTCAGGAAATCAGTAAAAATTTCCCGAATAAACTTTCTAATAAAATCAAAATTTCATAGATTAAGACATTATATTATTAAAATGTTCACAAATGAAAAATTCGCTGTAAAGTTTCATGATTGATAATGTTTAAAATAATTACAAACTGATAAATCCTTGACTCAGTACATTTGTGTGTTACTTGTTTTACAGAAACCTTTTAACGTCCGATGTATATACGAATCTTCAGAGTTTTTATCAACGAGCATTTTAAAAAATCAATACTTGTGCTTTTATATTATATTATTTTTCTGCTTTAAATATAAAGATAGGTATTAATAAAAAATCTTTTTTTTTTCTAAAAGAAAGCAACCCTTATTTTCAAATAAAGCAAACTCACTTTTTTATTTCATTAAAATTTTAATTCGTGAGGTTTAATAATAGGATGAACCTGTTTAATAGTTAACGCAAGGTTAATGATTCTTCCCCCCCCCCGAAAGAAATGTATTTCTTCTATGGGGGTCCTTAGTCGATTAATTTTTTTCCCTCTTTATAAACCAATGGATGTAATCAAGTGTATTTACTGAACACTATTTTTATAAAAAAAGTTATGTAATTAAAAAGCCCTTTTAAATGGTTTTTTTACTTAAACGATTTTAAAGCAAGTAAATATTGAATTTTCCATCTTCATAATGTTTGGATGCGTAAATCGTAAAGAGTGGTTTGTATTGAACGTTTGTCCGTTCGTGAAAAAAAAAAGGATCTTTAAAAATAATCGACTAGAAAAAAATATGATTTAAGAAAGAATTACCGTCTTTAATGGGAAACTAAAAAACTGGATGTTGTAGCGGACATGTTTTATTAGACTTAATGAGGTATTATGTCTCATACAATCACTTAAATCAACGAAAGTGTTCATTCAAGCCATTAAAATAAAAATGTGTTTTGTTGAGTACTTGCGTAAAAAACATGGGTCAGTATAAAAAGCTCCATTAATTATGTCCTCCACTTTTCGGCTTGGTGGAATTTGTGAAAAAGTGTTTCTAACCTCCCTTTTTTATTTAGATAATTAATTAAATGGTTACGTAAAAGAATTATATTTCGTAGATTATTAATTTTGATGAATTATGACTCAGATATATGAGGTATCTGAAGAAAAAATGTTCATGAGTAGAAAAACATAATATTTATATTGTATCTAAAATACATAGTTTTTAATATTTGCAGTAAGTAGTAAATAAAGGATAGATTCTTCCAAAAATGAAATATCTTATGAAAAACATAATGACATTTTTGTGAATTTACTTCAGAATTATGGTTCATAAGTAAGATTAGTTTTAGATGATAAAAGCTAGGTAAGCTAGGCTATATAATATGACTTATCATTATTATATGAATTATTTTACATATATTTCATTTGAGAAAGTTTTTCACCCAACCAAAAATATATAGTATAAATATTGTATATTAACACTCCACAAATTAAAACTTAATTTAGAAAGTCGATTCAAATAGAGTTTAAGTTTTCAATCTTTTATTTATAGTAGTTGCATTATATCTGACAGTCAAATGTCAGTGGTTCAACTTTTCGACTCTTGACTTTTTTTGTATGAAGTAAATAAAGTTAACTTCGAAAGGTTTTCCTGCCTTTTGGACAACAAACAGTAACGAATATAGATGTGTTACTACTGTTGCCTAAGAAACAGATTGTTTTTTTGAATCATCATAACGGTTATTTAGGAAAAGGAAAGATGACCTTCAGATATTTTTGGAAAATACTACTTATAAATATAACTCCATATATAGTTTTGAGCTGAATTGAAATGCCATTTACTTACTGAACAGGTATTTACTTATTGAACTGGTCTCAGGTTTAATACTCAAACTATATTTCCAAATCAGTTACTATTTGAAATTGCAATACTTTTGTTAACATGAATGCAACAACGTATCATTTTATTCATACTATTCTTTAGGTCACTTATATTAAACTTGTTCTATATTTGACTGGAGACCCTTTGTATAGAGACACTGGACAATGGCGCGCAGCGAGAATCGATCTTTCCGCCATTTTAGTTTCCACTTTCCTATCCTATACTTTAACATTAAGAGATGTTAAAAATCGTGGATACTGCTGTTAAAAATTTTGAAATATACCTAAAAAAGAGCTAAAAATGTAAACAAATAAGTTATTAAAAATTTATAAGCTTACTTTCTTTCATAAATAATGCAAAAAAAAAATTAAGAAATGTTTTATTGTTTAACTGTTGGCGATATTATTGGCACCCCCCGTTGGCTACCAAGACTAGTTTAACCATCTACTATTTGTACGAATTGTATGATTTGTATTGGATACGAAATTAAAAACGAAGTAATACAGCAACAATTTAAATTGAGACATGTTTTACGGCTACTATAAAGTCCATAATTTCCTGCTGTTATTAAATTTATTACCATTATTATGGGTTCCAAATCAAGAAGCAAACGTCCCAGAAAAAGACAAAGTATTCTTTGTAATCCAGCTGAATCAAAGCGATTAAAATCGGATCCAGTTCCTGTAGTTGCTTCGACTTCAGCTTCTAAGATCAAGATTGAGAACGTCAATGCACAAGAAAAGAGTAATGACTCTGAGGGCGAGTGCATTTTCTTGGATTTGTTTTGTTTGAACAATCTGTTTTCTGTGGTAAAATGTCCAGTGTGCTGTGAGAAATCTCTATCTGTGCAGATCAACAGTACAAAAAAAATGGGATGCTGTGTAGAACTGTACCTAACTTGCCATGAATGCCACTACATGAGTGACCCATGTTTGAGTTCTAAAAAACAGGGTCAGTTTCATGAAATTAATAGACGGCTTGTATATGCCATGAAGCAGATGGGATGCGGCCATGAAGAAGCAAGCCACTTCATGACTGTCATGAATATGCCTCCACCTCCAAACAAGGCTGCGTACAACAGGCACTCTAAAGAACTGCTGAAAGTCGTCGAGCCACTTGCTGAGGAAACAATGAAGGTTGCAGCGCATCATGTAGCCATCAAGAAGAAAAGCCGAGAATGTGGAGTGTCGGTGGATGGGTCTTGGCAGAGGCGGGGCTATTCTTCTCTTAACGGAGTAGTGTCTGCGTTATCAATCGACACCGGTGAGGTTTTAGATGTTGAAGTTCTTACGAAGGACTGTCACGGTTGTCACAAGTGGCAGTCCAAAGACAAGAAATCAAGGCGGTATGAATCCTGGAAGGCAGATCATATTTGCTCTATCAACTACAAAGGATCTTCTTGCAACATGGAGCCTGTTGGGGCTGGGAGAATTTTCGAGCGCTCCATGAGAAAAAGAGGCTTGGAATATTCAGAATTTTATGGGGATGGGGACTGTAAAAGCTATGCTGCTGTGTGCCAGCTTGACCCTTACCCTGGCAAAGACATCATGAAGCGGGAATGCGTGGGACACTACCAAAAAAGACTAGGAACTGCCCTGCGAAAACTGAAAAAAGAAAAGCGAGGTATCGGCGGTAAGGGGAAACTCACCGAAAATTTAATCAACAAAATGCAGAACTACTTTGGAATAGCGCTTCGAAGTAACACCGCCTCTGTGACCCAAATGTCCAAAGCTATTTGGAGCACCTTTTACCACCTGAGTGCCAGGGATGAGCACCCTCTTCACACAAAGTGCCCTGTAGGAAGAGAGAGTTGGTGCTCATATCAGCGTGCTTCAGCCTGTGGTAAACTCTCAACATACAAGCATAAAGCCGGTTTGCCTCTGGAGCTGTTGCCAATTATTAAACCCATTTACACCCGGCTCACTGCTCCTGACATGCTAGAGAAATGTCTACACGGCATGACACAAAATACTAACGAGTGTTTTCACTCTTTAATTTGGAAGCGGTCTCCAAAAACCAAATTCTCTGGAGCTGCAAGTGTGAAACTTGCCGTGTATGATGCTGCCATGCATTTTAATTGTGGATTCCAGCCAGAGTTGGAAGTTATGCGACGGATGCACATCATTCCGGGAAAGTACATGGTTGCTGGCATTGCTGAGAGAGATCAACTAAGGATCAGTGAAAGTCTTCGACACTCCACCCCGGGGGCAAAACAAAGACGAAGGTACTTGCGAGGGGCCAAAAAGATAAAAGAAGACAAAACAATTGAAAAGGAGGGACCAACATATGCTCCAGGGGGCTTCTAATTAAATGTAAGTTAGTTTATTTAGTATTTTTACAACACTTTTAATGGAAAACATGAAAACAAATCTTTAAACTCAATTTCTGAAGAATTGTGTTTTTGTCATACGATGGTTCATTCAAACGGTGATTACTCATCAGTAAATTGGTCTATTGTGATTATTTTTTTATCAACATAATCTGTATAAAATAGCAGATGTTTTGACTGTTTTGTTTTTTCTTTAAAATTAAAAATTATTATTTTATGAATGTTTAAAAGTTAAAATTTCAGGAAAAATCACGAATTTTCATGCTTTAGTGATACAAAAAATCATAAAAAAATAACTAATTGGTTTATCCAAAAAATAAAACAGTCAAAACATGAAGAATAGTGTAAGGATTGATTTCCAATAGAAATTATCTGATTTCAATAATTTGAACTTGAGTAATCACCGTTCAAAAATGATGCTAATTAGCTCATTAAATGCTAATTAGCTAATTATGTGTTGGATAAATCAAATTTTTTTTTTGAAAAATGGCCTAGTTAATGTGTCTTACACATTTTGTGCAAAAATCAGATTTTTAAAATAAATATTAAAAATTTTTTTGTCAAGTGTATACGTACGCCTTAACATGAATGCAACAACGTATCATTTTATTCATACTATTCTTTAGGTCACTTATATTAAACTTGTTCTATATTTGACTGGAGACCCTTTGTATAGAGACACTGGACAATGGCGCGCAGCGAGAATCGATCTTTCCGCCATTTTAGTTTCCACTTTCCTATCCTATACTTTAACATTAAGAGATGTTAAAAATCGTGGATACTGCTGTTAAAAATTTTGAAATATACCTAAAAAAGAGCTAAAAATGTAAACAAATAAGTTATTAAAAATTTATAAGCTTACTTTCTTTCATAAATAATGCAAAAAAAAAATTAAGAAATGTTTTATTGTTTAACTGTTGGCGATATTATTGGCACCCCCCGTTGGCTACCAAGACTAGTTTAACCATCTACTATTTGTACGAATTGTATGATTTGTATTGGATACGAAATTAAAAACGAAGTAATACAGCAACAATTTAAATTGAGACATGTTTTACGGCTACTATAAAGTCCATAAAATTTTGTTTCATACATTCTCCTCGAAAAGAGCGATAGCGTGCCAAATGTTACCTGTGGCAACCCAACAATCACTTTGATTTTTTTAAATAAATTTTCTGAGATAAAAATAATTTCTAACAAAATAAAAAACATAATTTCGTGTTCGGCATGAACTATTTAAATTTTTAAAACAGTTTTCTCTGTGATTTTGGACCAATAAAAGAATTTGAAGCGGATGAATTTGAATTAAAGTCTATGGAGATCCATTCTATTTGTAAATAAAATGGCGTCGAATCGTTCATTGTCCAGTCTCTCTACATAAAGGGTCTGTATGTTTGACTAATTAAGTACCTGTTCGTTGTACTACGTATAATTCAGACGAATAAAAACAAAACGGAATCGATTTCTAGTTATCCCCGAAATTCGCGCACCTAAATGAGAAAACATTACACGCGAGATTACAAACACCTTAATGACTTTTATCAGAAAAATGCGCTAATCGGATTAAGCCGGCCCCCTCGACAACTAGGCAGTGATCACTCTGATTAAAAACCAATCCAAATGACATCCAATTTACATCCGAACGATGCCATCGCATTAATTAATCACAGCCAAGAAAACGCTTCTCGTCATTAGGTTAGTCTCGAATCGAAATTAATTTAAACGCACTTGCTTTGGGGGTGTAATGGGGCACGTCCCGGATCGAGTACGTCGAAAGTACGTGATTCTTGCAGGGAGAAATGTTGCGGAATCTCTTTTGTAAGGAAGCAAACTCGCAGGGAATCAATGAGGTAGTTTTTTCGTCCCTTTTCTGGTGGTTCTTTGTTGCGGGAAGGGGGTCTTTTTAGGTTAATGAGTGGTGAGCCACTGGCACGCTGCCACCGGGAAATAATAAAAAGGGGTTTTCGCATCATTCAAGCTGCTTACCCAACCCGGGGATGATTAAGGGGAGGGCTTCCTTTTCAGGGGGAGAGAGAGGTGCTCTTCTTGGAATCTTTTTGAAGTCTGCAGACGCTCACGCGATTCATTGGGTTGATTGCTGCTCGGGGGGTGTAATTTGACGGTGCTGTGTTCATTTTTATATGCTTCAGAGACATTGAATTGAGGTTTTTTTCGGTCCTTTTCCCCCATAGAGACCGAGATTTTTTGGCAAGTTCTTTAAGTGTTTAGAATCTCTTAGTTAAAGATAGAAATATCTTCATAAGAGCATTTATAGTATCATAATAAACTACAACGACAACGAAAAAATATCTAGAATGAAATTTTGCGAAAAGAGATTAACACTGTTATTGGTAGATGCGTATTACTGTGGCCATCTAGACACATAAGGCCAGAGAAGCTCGAAATCTTGAGTGACGTTCTGCTTACTATTTCGCGTCATCGTCGCTTTTTGAACAACAGCTAAACTCTAGTCTGAAGGGAGTGTGCAAGAATTCAGACTGGAGTTGCGCTGTTGTCCAAAAGACGATGATGACGCGAAATAGTAGGCAGAACATCACTCAAGATTTCTAGCTTCTCTGGCCTTATGTGTCTCGAGGGCCATGGTATTACTTCCTTTGGACTAAAAGGTTTATAGGCTTAGTTTTCCTAAAGGGATCACAAGAAAATTAGTTTTCATAAATGTACTACCAGGTAGTTGCGTTGTGTCTATTTGAATGGTGTGCAATAAAAGAGTACACGTATATTAGGATTTTAAAACAAATTACATTTCCAATAACATCCTTTGAACCAACAGAATCCTTTGAACCAAACTCTTTGAGTGAAATGCACTTCGTTAAGTGATATAGTATACAAACTGTTTTTCATATAAAAGGACCTAAATCGATAAAATTTTCTGAACGTTCTTTCCAACTTTCAAAACTTGACTATGATAGATTACTTAGCTCCCCATTACTTGTTATAGTCAAAAACACTCTTTATTCCACATTCCAGCAGAACAAACACTCTTTCCGCCAAAACTTAGTAGCAGCAGCAGAAGCACGAAATTAAAGATTCCCAATCAAGAAAACTAACTCTATCCAACAAAGCATCCGACAAAGCCGTACGCCAAACAACTCAACTCCCTCAAACAAACAATCAGTCTACGTCTCGGCTGGCTTCAGACAAATGAGGCTAACTCAAACACGATACTTCAACGTTAAAAACTCACTCTCTCGACATTTAAACACTTCCTTCCTCTTAACGAGCGAACAACAAACAAACAAACAAACAAGCAATCAAATCGAACGATGATAGATGACTCCCAAATCTCCCGACCGAAAGAGAGAGACGTTTACTCAAAGATTAATATTCCGCCCTCTGATTCCTCCGAAAGTTGTCACTTTCTTTCCAGATAGATAAACAGCCCACCTTTTTACCCCTCGAAACCTCATTAACCCAAAGAACCTTCAATATTCATGCTCGGATAACGATCCCGACGGCCACACCCTCTCGAGTAAGGCTATTGATTGGTCGGAGTCTTTTTGGGAAGGTTGGTTGATCGACTTTTAATGCACAGAGTCGAGACCTCTCTCTCTCTCTCTCTAGTGTTGTAAAACGGACTGTTGGGGAAAGTTGGTGTCCGCGGACGACGCACGCGAGAGAAATTGGATTTTTAATCTCTCTCTTTCTTTGGAAGCTGCTGATGATGAGGGATGGAAAGGGAAGTTTTCTGAAAAGAGGAGTTACATAAATCCGAAAATTATCGCGTGGATTTGCGGGATGATTATTGGGTTCCGAACCGATGTTTAAAAGGGAATCTACTACTATCTTCTTCGTCTGGGTTTTTCGTCTTAAGTGAGGCCTTAATGGGCTTTTTGAATTATGGTAGCTGTGGGGTTTTCTAAATTTATTCAAGGTTAATTGGATTTGAATTGCTTCTGGGATTTTCTTTTCGTTTTGGGTTTTTGTGGTTTTGGTAAGTCTGGGACAAAATTGAGGTGCTTGATTGTTCAGTACATATTGGTTAAGTTTAGATGGAAGTTTTTTTTTTAAAAAAGCTATTTTATCTGATCACCTTTGATTAAAGTCTTCAATATAATTTCGATACACGAAACTTTGAAATCTTGATAACCTTGGTGGTTCTAAGTAGTTTATATTCTAGACATTTTATTTCTTTGGTTTGAAAATTTTCTATTTAGAAAACTTTGTATCTACTCTTAAATTCTTTTGCTGCCTCTTATTTTTATATGGAGAGTACACACTACATTTTTCATAAAACCTAATTAATATTTTTTATGTTTTACAACTAAATAAAATTTAATGATTAAATACATTTTAAAACAATATCGATAAACCATATAGAAAGAAAAGACTGTAAAGAATTAAAAAAGAAGAATGTAGAATCAATAGCTTTAAAAAGTTGATAGTATCTAAAGATTCATTATTATGGGAAATAAACATTAATAAACATTAATAAATAAATTTATTTATCTATGTAATGACTAGTTCATATAGATGTTGTGTGTATTTAGTGTATTTACAGGTAGCTTAATTTTTATCTTATTTTAGAGACTGTTTGCTTAAAACATCGAGAATTTCCAAAATGGTTTTCTCATATCTTAATATTTGTTTACCCTTATGGAGAAGGATTTTTTCTCCATACCTTGTTGTTCTTTAGGAAAAAAAAAACAAATCAATATAAGAAGATAAGAAATATAACACTTTATTGGACATACGAGTAAAATATTTTCGTTTTGGGTAGATTGATTAAAATTCATTAATTATATAAGAATTTTTTGATGAAATGTTCTGAAATGCATTGATTAATTTTAAAAATAGAGTATTTTTCATTCCGTTTTTTGTCATTCCATGTCTGACAACTTCTTTCATCATACCTTCGAATGAAAAATTAATTAAAATAACGTTACATTTTAATTGGAAATGTAGAAGTAATTAATAATTCAATTCATCAAAATTTAACTTTTCTATGCTCCGGAACTATAAGAGTTTCCTAAGTCAACTTTTAAAATGATTTTAGAAATAGGAATTTCTTTAGTACCTATATAAAATACCTCTGGATTTCAAAATTTTCAAAAAAAAAAAAAAAAAAAAGGAAAATTTCAAAGCTTAAGATTTTCTTATAACGACATCTTTCAAAACAGACTCCTTTATGTTTTTGTAAGGGATACAAAAGTAAACGATTTAAATGTTATTGAACTCCTGGTTAACACAATTAAGGGAGCTCAACTGCCGAGCTGCTTTATTCCCAATTTGCATAGTCTTCTGAGAGTCCAGACGGTTGGGAGATGTCAAATCTATTTACATCACAAACTTTTTTTTTTCAGGAGCTTAGATATGTAAATGTCCGCATCTGGAGGCATACAAGAAAACCGCTTTTCCCCTCCAAATTCGCCTTTTTATAAAGAACAGGCACATCTAATTACATCTCAGCATGTTTAATGCAACCGGTAAAAACCGGACTTATTTCCCCGGGTATCCTCAAAAATGGCGGGAGCGATTTTAATCAAGCTACAGCAGCAGAGCTTCTGAGGATGACATTTTCGTCAAAAACTAAAATCTGACACAACTTGCGAGAAGGGAATTAAAGCCGGGAAAAGGGAGGCCTCATTCTTCGAAGGGATTTTGCTTTTTTTTATTTATCTCCATCACTTGATGCGCTCCTCTCATTTTAAAACAGGAATGACTAACTTTTAAATACTCCGTCGCGCCATTTTCAATAAAATTCAGCGCGGAGGGGGATTTCATTCAAGCCTTTAATAGAATATTCTCCAGGAAAAACGCGTTTTGGAAATAATTTATTCTGATTGAAAATTTCTAGGGGATTGAAAAATTCTGGTATCTGTTTCCACGAACATTCGAAATTTAAATAAAGAATTACTTGACATTCTTGGAAACGAGAAACACTAGTATGGATAGATTGTAACGAAATTTGATCGATTGAAAAATGAGGAGATTAAGTGGTATTAAATGCATAAACATTATACATGGTATCTCGTTTCATATATTGTCATATTTGAAGGAATGAATATTTTTTCTAATCAGGAAGTAAAGACAGCCTTTTCTAATTTTAGAGTAGAATATTTTTAAGGCAGCTTATTTCAATCAGTTTGGAGGTAAATTGCGTAAATGATGATGAAAATGGTTAGGCTAAATTAATTTTCTAATTATTAAATATTCTTAAAATTAATTATTCTGTATAATTACGTATGGGACAGTAGCCCAAATATATCTTTTGGAAGCTCAAAAAAATCTTAGTTATTGTTTTATTGTAATTACAAATTTGATTTTAAATGATAGGTGATTTATCTAACTATAAAATAAAAATACACGATACTGGAAATCAAAAACCCGTTTAAAAAACGCTTTGCCCGACTAGGTGGCCCAAAGCGGCTAACCCGTTTGGGGCAAGGCGGGTCGCTACAAATAAGACAAATATTGTCACAAATTAATCTTTTTTAGAAGTAATGTTGAGAACGAACATGCACGGCATTAGGAGGAAAACCCTGGGAGTCAAGCTAGAGATTTTTGGGGGATATTCTGTCCCTGATTAAACTGAAAACATTTCTTACAATGAAAAAATGAAACATCCTTAAAGAGTTAGGGGAAGACATTTTCATTATATACAGTTAAAATTGCTACGCCTTAAAAGTATTTACGAAGTCAAAGTCATTGAAAGTTTTATCTTCTACTAGGTAATGCACATTTTTAAAATTAAAAAATGTCATATTTTCCTTTTTTTCCCTAATTTTTCACATTGGGTGTCCCTACTTTACCTTTTTAAGCAATTAAAATTTTAACACTAATCTAGAAACACAGAAGCTAAAGTAAGTTTATTCATTGTTTTTAGACATTATTACTACCGTCTGATTTAAGCAAGCACACCACTGTTTCCCGAAATTACCTTACGCAATCTGTGTTCCAGAGAAATAATCTTCCTTTGTTTCGAGGGTCTTTTTTTTGTGTAAGAACAATTCTTAAATGCGAAGAAAAGTGCCAAGATTCTACTTATTATGCATGTGTTTCCAGTTGCAGTTTCGGAAATGGTGTTGAAACAAAGAAGATTACTTGAAGTTCCCGTGATAATCTGTTTGTAATTAAGGTTTATTTATATCGTGCGATTTGTTTTGTGTTCTATCTTCTTCTGAGACCAAGAGTGTCAAACCAGCGCACAAGGACATGCAACAATGAAAAAGCTTTAATATGTAATAGTTGTTTTTGTTACTACGGCAAATTAATGTGATACGGTAATTAAATGTGATAAATCCGGGGATTATGCATAACCCGGTAAAAGTTATTAATTTTTGATATTACCTATGATTTTACATAATCCTTGACTCTTATTACTCGTAAGGAATAAAAAATGCTATTTTCGAAAACATCTTGTTACTTACAAAAATAAATAAATTTTAAAACTGAAATTTCAATTGATTGATTAATTACTATTAAATTGTTAAGGAAATTTGACATACTTTTTTTGTTTCAAGTCAAGTTAGTTTTTTTATTGATATTTAGTTCTAAATTTTTAAAAATTACATTATTTCCAAAAGTTTTGTACTGACAAAATAACTGTGGTAATAGGGCAGTTTATTACGTAAGTATGTATTGTATATACAAGAGTTTATAGTCGGAACAACTTATTACTTTGTCCAGGAAGTCATCGTATTTCTGGTTTGCACTATGCAGGGTATTTCAACAAGTCACAGAATGTCACAGAACAACATGTTACTATGATTAGGAAGGCCCCTTGAACATTTCCTGTGTTAATCTTAAAAAATTATCTCATTTACCGTTACATATATGTACATATTTAACTCACTATGCATTAGGTACACTTCATGATAATTTATCAATTTGAATACTGACTGTTCCAATTCTTTTTATGCATTAATATCTCTAATACGAATTTAAGTTTAATAAAATGTATCCATTTATTACGGTACAAGAATGAAAAAGATGTTAAATATATACAATCTATTTTCAATTCAAATCAAAATGGAAAAAACTGGGGTTTTTTTTACAATTGTTTCTTACTTTCATATTGAAATTGTTCCAATTATTTTACTTGTCACAATGTTGGAAATCTGAACTTCTACCTACATCATAAACGTCAGAAATCCATAATAAAATATTTTAAATTAAATTTTGAAAAAAAAAAAGTTTTTCACTGGACACACGATCTCTTTACATTCATTTAGTACGTGACTTAAAACCGAATTATTTTATTCAAACATAAGACTTACGACAGCTGTGGCATCGGTTAGATTTCCCTTTTATGGCGTAAAACTCCCTGCACGCAGAAGGGGATCTAATAGAACATTGCCCGAAAGGCAGGGATATTGGAGGGCGAGACCTCCCTAGGGCGTTCTATCGAATATCTTTGGGATGCTCCAGGGATAACGGCCTGTTCTTTCTCGTGCTCTTTCCGACCGAATACTTAGCAATGGTGTCTGTTATCTAGATCGGTAGGTTTGGGGTTTTATGGAATATCCTATACTATAGTGGTATTGAATGAGGTAATATACAAGGAAGTAATCGGTAAGTGAAGTTTCCTACGTTCGCAATATTTATATCACAGCGGTGAACATCGGGGCATAAAATTTAAAGATACATACATAAATAAAGCCTTAAAAATAGATGTAGGGACTTTGGTAAAGGGAACTTTAGTTACACAGGGATTTTAAAAATGAGACAAATTATACAATGCTTTCTTTGGGTGACTTCAAAACACTTACTAACGCTAAGAAGATTTTTTTAAGGGAATTTTTGGATTTACGATTCTTGATATTTTTTTATTGTTATAAACAAACAAAAAGCTCCTCGTGCACCACAATGTATTGCACGGGGCTTACAGAAGTAAGTAATAAGTTCCTATTACCAACAAAACAAAACAATACAAAATAAATTATTGATTCTTGATATTTGAAGTATTTTTTGGGTATTGGGATGTAAATTCAGAAATCGCCTGAATATATCTAGAGAGTTGGCTTGAATGTTGTATGGATATTACAGTTTATTTACAACAATGGAACAATTCAAGACCGTTTGTAATCGTAGGTAGAACAGCATTTATTGTGGCTCCACTAAAGCTGTTTATGATTTGTAACGGTGGTGAAAGTGCTGAGCTTTGCGTTTGTTAGTGATGATCTCGGTGTAATTAAGCTAGGAACTCCTTTACATGAGTGTTAAACAACTCTAAACAAACCTTCATTTACCATGAGTTTCCCATAAATGCATGAGGTGACTAATGGTAGTAATGTACAGTGCTTTGATGAGCTATCAATGGTTTATATCAATGGCAGGCTGTGCTTCACACCCAGTATTCATAGAAGCTTTTGACGACTCAGTTCCGTTATGGGATTGGTCAGCCATTAACATTTTAACATACCGGCACTGAACTACAACGGTATCACTAGATGTTTTGACAAATCATGTATGTAGTTTTCCTAACTTACTCTATCGTTAAATACAAATGATAGAAGATCCATAAATACTAGTTGAGCATTCTATACACTTTTATGAATAACAGAATATGAATAAAAACATAGAGGAAAAGAACATAATCTTAACAAACAAGTAAATAAAAATATTCAAAAAAAGCTAGAGTTTCTATTAATTTGTCTATAAGACATGTTATCAGCTGTGTAAAGTATAGACATATTAGAATTCAACTTAAAAAATAATTCAAAATATTTATAAAAAAAACCTGTTAATGGGACAAATGTACTGGATGTATTTTTGAAAGACGTAAATTTTGTTATTAAAGGTGTTTTGATACTGATGGATAAAAAACTGGTTTTATCCACCAAAGAGGGAAAACATCTCATGAAACACGTTATTTAAAGTTTGATATCATCTGACTATCGAGGTCGAAAAGGACAACCTGTCCAACGAAAGCATTAAGTGACTCAAGCGTTGTTTTTATACACTTTTTATAAGCATTTCAAAAGAAGGAAGAAAAAGTAGACTTTGTTTTATTTGGAGTGAGGATAACATCACTCATAGTGAAGCATTCTAAATATTCTATAACATAGTGTTGAAAAGCACGACAATGTCGTATATCCCTATGAAGATAATATGAACCTTATGTGTGAATGGTATTATTGTGATAACTCTAAGAATACTTTTACTCTACTTTTTTTTAAAAAAAAAGAGAGTAAAAGTGCATTGATAGATTTTTATCAGTTATAATATTTTTTTTCACAGGTAGCTAAAAGTTTTTCAAAAGCATCTGCTGCCATTAGTACGAAAACCACTGCAGTAAAATGCCCCTTTTTCCATTGTAAATAAAATATTTTGGACGTATACCTGATACAAGATATAAAAATTCTAGAGAAAATGTTATTTGAATCATCCCATACTGTCATGGTAACTTAGTTTTTAATCGCTGACATTTCAAAATCAGAGTCGTCGAACCATTTGTTTGAATAAAACTTGAGCTGATGGTTTTTGAAGGATAGGGAATATTTTGGAAGTGAGTGGAGAGGTTTAGCATGTAAAATTTTTTAGGCTTAGAAAATCTATTTTTAGAATAGTACTCTATTCCTAATCTTTAAAATCGGTCATGTAGAATGTTTCTCTATAATAAGCTAGATTTTAAAATACAAAAAATGTTTCTTTTGAGTAAGAAAACCATAGGAATCCTTGTTTTAGATATATTTAAATTGAAATATTTATGTATCTTATTTTAAATCCAGTAAAATAAAAGGATGAATTCTTCTACCCAGTTCTCGAATTGCACATGCTTAGTTATGACAGGCATTTTTATAGTATATACCAATAAAAGTTTTGGATAAATATTTAAAAATCATTAAAAAGGCTGGATGTAGCAAACCAAACCAAATTATTCTTTCAGAAAAATGCTTCTTCGCAACAAAGTTTAGGTATCAATTTATGTCTTCCTCTTTTACACATTTCAAATAGTGAATGTGAAAATGTATTTTATAAGTATATAAGTTCTTGATTCTCAAATACAAAAAGGTTCTTTATGAGCACTTGAGAACTTAAAAACTACTAAAATACAATGATATTGCAAGAGAACACTAGAAAACCCATTAAAACAGCAAAATTATGTTATTTGTCCTATCTTACCCCATGCCCTGACCAGAACGGGATGACAGGAAAAGTAATTAAAAAAGCATAGAACTAAAGGGAATGCACGCAAAATAAATTTGTTACATGGTATTAATTATCTGCAAAGGTTTAGATACTGTTTATATTTTATTAAATATTTTCTTTATTCCTAAAATGAATAGTACCCTAAACATCTTTATTACATCTCCGCACAGTTGATGCGAGGTGTTCATATTTGATTTTATTATTTATATTTTGCACTTGTAAAGAAGGTAACCCAATCTTCAACTAACTTCTATACTAGACAGCAACGTTAGTTGACCCTATGACGTCACTAACAAACAAAGTAGTTCACATCGCGGTGACTGAATTTTAAGTGAAATAAAGAACGTCAATTTAAAAATATGATTAGTTTGTTATACTCATTATATAGAAACTTTTTTTTATCACGATTTGCGTATCTAAACTTCTCCTAGCAACCCAACATTCTTTGTGTTTACACATTTTCTCCGGCCGCCTAATGATGTACTGGGTTCAGGAAAAACGTTGCTGTCGAATATAATAATATTCATTCATATAAACATAAAATTGAATGAGGTAACATTCCTAGTTAAAAGTTTTTACTCAATTCCGACCTGGAAAAATTTTAACTTTCACCCATAAATTGCCTCTTTTATATTTTACACATGAATGTGATAAGTTAATCAATAATTTCATAAGTTAAAATGAAATAAGTTTCAAGACCACTAGACAAGTTTTAAAAACTCTTTGGATTATATTCGTACAAACTTCAAACAGTTTACAAATTGGTGGAATTAAAATTTTAGCTTTATACTTGTAAAGCACAAAACATATCAAACAGAAATTTATATGACTTGTTCTTAATAAAGAGAATTTAACTTACTAGATAAGTTAAGATATACAAAAGGGAAATTTTCCAAATTTCTGGAATATTGCAAATTAAAAGTAAGAGGAAAAGTTTATTCCATGCATCAAAAAGATTGGAAATTAAAACAAAACAAAGTTGAAAAATTCCAACTGATTATAGGGTTGCCAGATCGTTCAAAGAAAAAGTAATCGAGCACAAAAAATAATTGTGTATCACCAAAACCCTCTATATACAAAGCCTGACAACTACGTCACTGTGACGTCAAAGGTGGCGGAAATCGCTAAATTTCCCATGTTAAGTCTATGGAGCATAAAAACTTACTTTCTCAACTCCTCGCGTTATGTATGCCTTCAAGGCTGATAATACTGTTCTGGAAACTCAAAATCTTTAGTTTAGAATCAAAATTTTGTCCCTTTTGTACAGTTTTTTTGTATTTTCATTCAGTTTTTTAGCCTTAGGACTAACATGGCTTTTAGTTCAGTTTGCAAATAATGAATGCATGTCATGTAGGTTTTTCTCACAGTATTAAGTTTATCTAGAAAATTAAAAAAAATTCACTAGTAAAATAAAAAGTAAAATGTATTAAAAATTAAAACAAATCATTGAATTTTCGAATTCTTCCAACAGTAAACAATTTATTTAATTACACTAAATTCTTTGCTTTATTATAAAATTAAACTGATGAGAATCAAGCATTATATTTATTGTTGCGGGAAATGCACTAGTAGCACTAAGTTCTAGTTAATTCTTCTGATTTGTATTTTTACATTTTTCTCAGATGGCATCACGTTTTTGTTGTTCCATCAATTTTGTTAAATTAAAAGACATTTTTTATACTTTATGCTTATTTCAGATTTCTACTTATTAAACTCTGGTTTGAATAGCGATAGCCATTAAAAATTAATATCACGGCGTATGTTTTTACATCGATACATAAATGTTAGTAACAAAAACACGAATATTCCTTGTTCAGTGTTAAGCAGTCAAAAAATATAAATCATGGCGTCGTTTTGCATGTGACGTCAAAGGTGGCGGAAAGTGTGACGTCACCTGTCCGAGTTGTGAGGCCATTATATAGAGGGTCTTGGTATCACCCAATCGGCCAGAAAACATAATTTTCATCAACAAATTTAATTCTTTTAAACGAAAAACTTTCCATTTCATTGAAATTAATAAAACAAATAATGAGAAAGTTATTTATCTAACAATATAAAAGTAGTTTTACAATAAATAATTCATTTTCTTTTATTCTCTTCCTCTTATTCAGATAGAAGCATTTAGTAGCGAACAAAACACACAAGTCGAAGAGGTTAAAAATTGGATCGTTTGCTAAAAATGGTTGGTGGTGAAATACGGTTCTTTTTGATTTGGTGAACAGCTGTTGTTCTAACGATGCGTGTCATTCAGTCTCTTAAAATTGCTGTAGCAGTTGTGTTTGAGATGTAAGATTACTTTTAGTTATTTCATGCTACTGAAGTGAGTTGAGAGCTAGAGACATGATGTAAGTGTAATATTTTTCGAGATTGATTTCTCACGAGTTTGAAATATCCGTGTTTAACTTATCTTGTAATTTCAAAGTTTTCAATTTTTAAATGATAGAGCATTCGAACATGACGTCACACTTGACGACGTGGAGGACAAAAACAACGTTGCTAAGACTGTTGTTAGGTACGGGAAATAGAAGCATCCAATAGGAATAGGACGTTAAGTCCGAGTCATGTGATTGAAAATGCTCTATTGAAACTTATTCGGATAGGTACAACTTTTTACTAACTAATTTTTTTTATTTTGAAGGTTTTTCTCGTCGATAAATGTGTATATTTATTTCTTAAGACCAATTTTACACCATGCTAATGGCGTGCTAGAATATATCTTTCCTGTCAACGAGAGTCTAGTAACTATCAATGTGTAAGTAGATGAACTGGACTAAATGTTAAGAATCTTTCTTTTTAAAATTGAAAAAGCAAACGATTAAGATGTTATAATAAGATTTAATGAATATCAAGTGACAAAAAGTAAAAAAATGGAAAGAAAGTGATCGAGAATTGAAAATAAAAAATAAAATACATAACTTTCTTTTAGTTAAATATCGTTTGGCATTATGTATATTTTTTATGCGCTATATTTTTTTTTAATTATTATAGTTTTATTTGTGACCACTTTTTTGTTCATACCATGTTACATTTTTTATTTTCATGCAATTAGTCGATTTTTAAACTAAAGTTAAAAAACACTGATTGCATATTAAGAAACTTCTGGTCAAACATTGGGACTGTTTGACAAAATACCGTTCACACACAGTTGGTATAAAAAATATTATTTGTCATCTAATACTACCTAAATAATCAGTATTTTTCATTTTGGTACATACAACATGAAATTTTATTAACAACTTTTTTTTTACTTGTAAGACATTTTTTTTATTTTGAAAACAACATTTTTACAATACAAATGCAAACTAACTTCGTCTTTTATAAAAAATCAGCATGTTTTCAAGAAGCAATTTAGCATTTTTGTATTACATAAGGAACCAAGACCACTTGAGATTCCCAATAAATCATATGAAATTTTGCGGGGCGTTTGTTGCAAAAAGATTTTGGAGAAGAGATATCTTTAATAATTTATCATATTATATATTCTAGTTCTTCTAAAGCCTTTTAACAGACAAAATCTTATAAAAAAGAGAGACTAGGTTATTATTATTTAAAAACAATTGTCCCATTAAGGCATTGAAAATAGTATTTTTGATTGTGAAAATCAAGGCAAACGTTTTACTTAGTACCTATTCTTAGAATTGATTATTTATTTATAGCAATTTACTCTTTCTTCTATTATTGGACTTGGATTGTAAGAAACTTTTTTACATAAATATACGGAATAATTTTTACAAAACTAGACATAAATCAAGTGACGTTAACGTAGAGTTTTGTACTTAAAGCTTATTAAAGCTTTTGTAGTTTTCTTTTTTTTTAAATGGAGAGTAAAAAATGAATGCTTTATGTAAAAACTTCTTTTTTGAGTACCAAAATTTTAACATTAATCCATTTTAATTAACCTTAACCATTTTTGTCTAATTAGGTAAAAAGTTTTAATACCTTGGAAAATTATCAAAGTTTTAATTACATCATGAAAAATACGAAGGAAAATTTTCAAAAAAGAAATAAGTTTTTAAAAATAAAAATGACCCAACAAGTTTGTGAATGAAAATATTTAACATTCCATCCAATTACTCTAAAAAAATTTGCGTGGGATAACACCAAAACGTGTTCGATAAAAATAAAATTTATCCTCGAATACCTGTTTTCTTCTCAGAGAATGCCTAATGTCTCTTGGGATGTTACATTATTTACCAAAAGATTCTTTGGAACCGAAGAAAAATAGAGTGTTTTCCCCCAACAAGGTAGAAAAACTACTTCTATGGTTGGGAAAATTTTCAAATCCAGTCCAGTTACTTTTGTTATCAGGTAATGAACCGTAGTATATTGAGCTTAAAAATATTTTTTTTCATACTATAAGGTGGAGATCCTTCACAAAAGATTTAGTATTGCCTGATTGGTTTTGGAAAACAAAGTATAATTTCTTATTCATACGTGAAATTCTAACATCAATATGGAGGGCTTACTTGATGGTGTTACATGTGTGTAGTGTGGGTTTGTAGATGAAAGCAAGAGTGATATAAGATGAAAAAGGCAAACAACAAGAACAAACAATTCTTTTTTATGCCTCAAAAAGAATACATGTTATTTGTTTAAATTGTGGACAGTTAGTTACGGCCATTTAGATGTTTTTAAGAATAAATCCTAGTTATTCTTTTTATGTTTGTTAATTAAATTTATGTGTTCAGGAAGAATAACATGTTGTTTACTCATATTGTAAGGATTTTAGCGGCATTTAAGTGCTTTTAGACACAAATCCCAGTTAAAAACGAAATTATTATTTGTCATCCACATCATCTGAAAATGGTACAAAAGACGACAAAACAGGATTATACCACTGGATTTTTTATCACTTTTAAACTTATTCAATGTTACAGTGTAATTTATTGTATCCCCTTTATGATAACTCAAAATAATATATCATTAACTACATAAATAACAATACCTTTTTTAATTAAACTCAATATAAGTTAATAAATAAATTCTAAATTAAAATTTATTCATAATTTATAAAATAAACTTTTTCTTGTCTGTATAAGTTGACAAATGATTCGCGAGTTGATTCTCACTGCCTTACTGCACTCAGGGGTTTCAAATTAATGATGTAGCTTTTAAAACAAACAATTTTTTGTTACGTATTCTGTCGTATGATTCGAAATTAAAAACGGGAAAACCTAAAGGTAAAACTGATCAAAACAGTTTTTCACAGCTCAAATTTAATTACAGGAGCTAATTAAGAAATTTTTTTCAGGGCTTTTCTTCAATATTTTCATTTATTTTATTGCGTAAAAAAACACGATGAGATGGTACAAAAGAAGACGTTCTACACAAAGAACCCAATTAGTATTCATCTTTATAAATAAAAAAAAATCCCCCTTTTGTGTATTTTTTCTCCGAAAAAATCCAGTTTAATCGCATTTCGAATTGAAGGAGGAAACATCCCTACAGAAAAAAAAAGCAAAAAAGAAAATGAATTTTCGTTTCAAACTAAATTCATCTGTCGGGCAGAATTTACCTTTCACTTGATTTTTATCAATAAAGGTAATCGTCATCGATTGGACCATCTTTTTGAAAGTTTGAAACTGTTTTTTAGAGTCTTTCCAGGGTTTTATTAAAAAGTATTCATTAAATTTGGCTGTCGTTTACAAAACCCGTCATCTGTGAAAGAAATAATTTTTCCTTAATGCATTAGATGGGATTTATTTTTCTAATACACTTCTGTATAATGAGCCCGTATTGTAAGGACACGAATAAAAGATATTCTATTCAAACTCGGTCGCAGAAGGCAGTATTCTGATGAAAAACGTTATTCTTGACGTATACTATTAGGAATACTTTTTTAAAAATACGGTTGAATTCACATGGTGATGTAAGGTTAATGCAGATAATTACCAATTGGGAAAATAATTTTTGTTTTGAAAGATTTATTCAGAGAATCGTTAAAAAAATCTAGTAATTTTAATTCCTGAAGAGCTTAGTTTTTATGAAATCTCTTAAATTTAAATTGTAATTGCTTAGGTTAAGAGTTTTCTGTTTTTCGTGGATCCTTCTCAAATATTTCTAACTGGGTCATTGATTATAAGGATTGTGCTTTAGAAATCCATGGAGGGTAAGCTTCTTTTGAAATCTAATCTTTATTTTGAAACGATTAACTTGAAAGGATCAATGCAGACAAAGTTTTTCCAAAGGTCCTATCCTGTGGGAGTTAAATGCAGGATTTTTGAATTTTGAAAAGCGTTTTGTGTTTAAACTTTAAGGTAGAGGGTTGTACATTGGGGCATTGGCAAATTCTTTATTTAATTTCTAAATAGTGAAGTTTACTCTTTTACTAAGGGGGCACTACTATAGTAAAAGATTTTAGTTAATGGTTAGGTGACAAAAGATAAGAAAGAAAGTTTCATTAACTCAAAAAATGTTTTTCTAAAATCAATGGGATATCCTTTAGTCATATTTTTTTTTGTCAACGGCGGTTACTTGAGAATGAAAAGAAGTTTCACATAATAATATAATGAAAAAAAAAATATACGTACCTAATATCTATATACTTTGGGGTAACGATAAATAAAAACCGATGAGATAAAATCAGTTAGAAAATGATTTTTAAAACCTATATATGTTTGTTGAATATGCTGTTTCAATTAAAATCAGTTTTGGAATATTTTGTTCAAAAAGGTAGTCTTAATAATTATATTACTCACTTAACAGTTTAGACTTATTCATATTTGAATTTGATGTACCTATGTTCTTTAATAAAAATTTTCAACGCCTATTTATGTTCTAGAGTAGGAATGTTTTAATATGCGGTATGCATTTCATATGAGATTATTTATAAGTCGTTGAAAATAAGTCTTTTTCTAACGTCATATCTTGGAGTGTATGATAAAAATTCTACAGAGTGGGTTTTTAGGAAATACAAGCTTTAAATTATTCAATTCTTTTTTAAACAAAATGTTTTGGTAGTAAAACATATTTTAAATTCTTATAGAAATATTCTCCGATGAATAAATAAAGAGGAATACAGCTAAAAAATCCATGTTTTTCGAATAAATATCGGTGATGTGCCAACTCGTCCGGTGTCAACTGATCCGGTTGTCAAAAATTGTGCCAACTCATCCGGTGTGATGATTTATGATGGTTTGTTACTCCCAACTGATCCGGTGAGTTATTGTTTGGCGGTACAAACTAAGTTTGACGTTAAAATAAATTTGTTGGCTCTTAGTCGGGTATACCACCCAATTTCGCTGAAAAAACTGTTCATCAAATACTTTTATTTTTAAGATTTTAACCTTTAGGTTCCTTAATTTTAAGTTTAATAAACTTATTTTACTGTTAAAAATAAAATCCTTGTCTCTGACTTTACAAATTTATGATTTTTTTGTAAGATAAATGTGCATATTTTTTGATTTGTACAATTGGCTACTACAATTGATATGTATTACAATTATAGAAACAACAATAATTTTTTTGTTTTTAGTTTTAAAATGTGTGTTAAGGTTTGGGCTAGGGGGGTCTGGACCCCTTAACCCCCCCCCTTATATACGTCCATGTGCGGATCCTTGTTTATAATTTCTAAAAATCCACATTTTTGGGGGGCTTAAAGGGAGATTAAATCGCCGTCGAACGCGCTTTTAAGCCAATTGGGGTAACTTGGGAACCCACCGGATGAGTTGACACAAGATAAGAATTCATATAACCCTCACCGGGTGAGTTGGGAGAATATTTCATTAACGGATCAGTTGAGAGCGGATGAATCGGCACTAAACCTAAATATCAATGTAGTTTATAGTTTTAAAACATGGTTCGATCCTGTAAATAATGAGCCTTTCTTTTTTTATTTAAAATAGCAAACTAAAAAAATTAAAATTAAAGGTTTTAGGTTAATTTAAAGCTTGCTTGTTTTTTTTTAAATTAATGAAATTAAAGGTATGAATATGTAAGATATTTTCTAATCTTTTATGCGACTCATGTTTATCGTCTTATATTTGCATCGTATTCAAAGAAAATACATTTTTAAGTTGAAAGCTTAAAAAAAGCTTATTCATAGCATAGTTAACTTTATCACTTTTTTTCTTCTTTAAACTATTGAAAATAAAATTCCTTCTGAATGGTTGTGAAAGTTTCTCACATCTCTTCATAAAAGCAAAAAAAAGTGAGACTCCGTAAAGTTGATTATAAGAGCTTATTTAATAAAAAGGAAGACTGTTTTTTTTTTTAAATATTTTTATTATGCATGATCCTAGTTAGATAACCAAACATTTTCTGGTTAGATTTAGCTATAAAGTTTCGCAAAAAGGACTCGTTTAATTGAAAATCCAGATACTATTCCCTAAATTAAATTCTAAAGTTTGAGGGATATTTTTGGGGTGAGTCAAATCACCAATATTGCAAAGCAAAATTTAACATTTTAAACAAGTCGTACATTGTTTACCTAAATAATTAAATAAAAAGTAGCTCATATTTTTTATAATAATAATATTCAAAAGTGTGTTATGCTAATAGGTTTTAATTTATTCCATCTACGTATAGAAAAACAAGTCATTTTCCTCTGAACGTAACTCTCACTCAGTGAAATTCAGAGAAAAAAAAATTTGAATTCCGAAAAAAGGAATTTTTAATGGCCCGTAGATATGAAACGCGTCTATTTTTCCTTCTCCCATTCCCTTATATTCAGTGTCCTTCCATATCGATTTTTGCGATTGCTCTATTTGGAGATTGCCTTGCCTTCATTTGCATGCGTTGCCATTTCATTCACGTGTCACTACAGACTTTATTTGGAGAAAGAAGTTGGGAAAAGTTTCTCAGAGGAAAGTAAAATATTTTATCGAACACGAGGCGCTTTCTGGAGTTGAATTAGTAGGATCTGGCATTCTCAAAGCATCAAGTTGGACGATTCTTGCTTTTTCCCTGGGACTGGATTTGCTTTGCCGAGATTCTTTTATTAGTTTGAGGTGTCAACCTGTAGTAGGGATGTCCTTCCTTACCAATATACCATCCCTCAATATATAGGCTCAATATCCATTCTGCTTAAGAAGTTTTTGAAGTTCAGAAAAAGTTTGCTTTTTATGCCTTCAAGGGAACTATAGTCTTCCCTCAAGGAGGTTTATTTGGATTAAAGAAATGACTTCTAAAGCTTTTAATTCAAGTATGTGATGTTAGTTTTTATAGTGAATGCATGACAGTTTTTATGATATGTTTGGGAATAATAGGATATTTTCTTTTTGTTTGTTTTCCGTCTTCAATACAAAAATTTTACACAAAATTATTTTGGAACGTTTTTACTTCCATCAATTTTTATTAAAATTAACTGTAAATTTCATTTGATAACTAATTGACTAAACTATTTGAAATCCAGAAAAACTCATATCTGCAATACAAGGTAGGTTTCATGTATAAAAACTACATAAACAAGAGAATACATAAAAATATGTATTATTGAAACATTCTGTAAGAATTCAAAATTTAATTATATCAGCCTCTAATGAGTTATCAAGCTAAAATTAATATCCTAAAAATATTTTTTGTGATTCTTCATACCAAAATATTAATGTATATTTAAAACACTTCCCATTCTGCAAAAGTTGAAGCTATAGAATTTAATCTAAATTTTAGCATTTGCACCTAGTTTAGTTTAACCTAGTTTTCAACATAGTACCACAGTACATTGAATCTTTTAAAGTAAACATTTATTGATCAAAATTGACGAAGTCCTCGGATTTTATTTTATTGGTTTAAAATGTTCATTGTGTAATTAACTTTCAAAAGATACCAAGAGCGTTTAATTATCCAGAATGTTTTTTGAGTAATAAGGATTCAAATTACGCCACAAAGCGCATTTTGGTATATTTTCAGAACTTTGAACACATTTTCTAGAGCACCATATTATTGCGATATATCCCTTTGAACAGTTTTTACGGAAAGGGAAAATTTTCTACATGAATAAATTTTGTACTATAATATTCTGCATAGTATAGAAGAGGTTTTGGCTTTTTCAAATTCTCAATATTCAATTAAATTATATTTTAAAGGAATTTTCAAAAATAAAATTGTTGAAAAAATAATGATTTTTAGACATAGAGAAGAACATGACGAATATTTCTAACCAGAAATATCTTTCTAGAACCATTTCAAGACAATCAGAGAAAAAACTGTTCGAAAACATACTAATTACCTCGTTAATTACTATCTAATTAACTTAATTACTAAAGTCTATTCGCTTTTCGGATGGAGCTTGGATATTCCAAGTGGCATAAGACAACAACTTAAGTCTATTACTATTTTTTAATCTGAAATCAATTTAAAAATTAAAAAACTACTTACTACGATAAAATTTAGATAATTAAAGTGTGTAGAGGAAAGGAGCGTAAGAATACACACAAAAATGGTTTTGGCTATAAAATCGAGAATTTAAAAGCTAAAGCCTCTAAAAAGTATTATAACACATGATCTATCCTTTTCAAACAAAAGATGCCAATATGATTAGATCTAGTTTTTTGTTTTTTAATTTCAATGAATCGTTGCGCATTTAAACGCATTCTAAACTTCTTATGAATAAACCCCCACCACATACAAAGAGAAACTAGACAAATGCCCACGTTTCGTAACTCAAGCAAGCAGCACCATTTCCCCAATTACTTAGTTTACGGTGTTTATTTAGTCGTTTCGGTGCTATTCTAGGTATCATTAGTATCCACTAGGTGACAACTCCGAGACCAATACTTTACTCATTGCGATCGTTTTAGTAGAAGTCCCAATGTATACATAGTTCTGTTTATTAACCTGAGCAATTTCGGTACTAACTTTAATTAGTCCTAACTGCGCTGTTACATTCTCATATTGACCGTTTCCCAGGGAACTCGGATAATTGAACACGCGACGAAGCTAACTTATCACCGAGAGGACGATTATGTTGTGACATATTTTGACTGGGAATGAACATCTAGAGTTTTGTTGGTCAGTGAATTGTTGTAAGATTCGTAATTAGAGGAAATTTATAAAGCTTCTGACAACTAAAATGTTTACAATGTTTTTACAAAGTGTCGCGTTGTAACAAAATACATTATGTAATGGGTTTTTAATGCGGCATTTTATTTCTACAAATTATCTGAAATTGTCAATAAAGAAAGAACAAAGAAAGTTTTAGGATATTTAAAGATAGAAATGTGTTCAAATATCTAAAACGATTTCAATGCTTTAAAAATATTCACTGAATAATTAGTTCCACCTTATCTTGAGAGAGATTGTGATTCTTAAGAAATCTTGTGTTCTAACTTACTTCTGTAATCCCCATGTTATGCTTTGTGGAGCATGGGGGGGGGGTTAAATTTGTTTCAATAAAAAAAATATGTCATTATTTAAATATATTTTCCAGTTTTTAATTCACTTTCTGTAAAGTGCGCATACTTTATAACCGAAACAAATTATTGGAATATTAAGTTAAAAAATGTTATTAGGATAATGGCACTTATAAACATAGTTGATGTAGTATCTATTTTAGTTATCAAAGAGGATAGAGACATCGAATTCCCAAAATTAATCATACATACGTCAAAACTAACACAAGGGTTACAATGTTTCATTACATTCTTGTTGAAGCCTGATCTAAAATTGTAACTTGACCTGGTATTATTTCGACATTAAAAAAGAAACATTATTTTCGTCTGGAGACTTGGCAGCCGTATCGCTTCTTATTGGCTGGGTTATCCGGTAAATGTTGGCTAGCCTACATTTATATTAGAAGAAAGATAAAAAGAACCACTCTATACATAAGCATAATGCTATATACTAATTTAGCAATCGAGAATTTGAAGGCTATTTTTATTTTCAATTTTGAAGTAAATAAACTATATTCAAGTTGATAAATAGGAATAATGAAATTAACTTACATAATTTAATGTAAGGATATTTTATTAATTAAAAACTATTTAATCCTAAATAACATTTATACTCCTAAGCTTGGAATTATTTTTTAAAAGAAAAATTAAAACTAAGCTTTAAAATATTATCTTCCAGTTCAATTTTGCAGACTGAATCAAAAGTAACAATGAATTTAAAGGCTTTGAAAATTTCTGAATATAATAAATCGTTTGTTTCTTCATCATACAGCTTACATGTTCTTAAAATTATAACCATACCTTATTAAATTGATTGTATGGTATCTCATAAATGTATAGGTACTTTAAGTAACATAGTTAATTACTAGTTATGAACATGAAACAAATTAAAATGTATTAGAAAATAGATATTTCAAAAGGTTTTTGAATGTTGAAAGGATTCCCCTCTTTGAAATGTTTTTTCAATAGTTAGTTTGTGTTATTGTATAAAT
The DNA here is from genome assembly GCA_963680715.1 of Tetragnatha montana. Classification (NCBI taxonomy): domain Eukaryota; kingdom Metazoa; phylum Arthropoda; class Arachnida; order Araneae; family Tetragnathidae; genus Tetragnatha; species Tetragnatha montana. The sequence continues at coordinate 38,089,739 of OY796685.1, forward strand.
AATGTATTATAAAGTAATCGCGCAGCAGTTGTAAATACTAATTAATTATACGATTTTAATTTAATTATATTAAGGCATTTGAATGAAATAGGTTACATAAATGTATAGGAGTTAGTTTTTTCTAAGTTAAACAAAACATATTTGAAATTAATGACAGTTATTTGACAATTTTTTGTCTAAATGTTATAGAAATTTTAATTTTAAATAGTGGATGGATTATAACTCTTACATATCTGAAAGGATATATTTTCAACAACGTAACGAATGTTTCTTATATAGGAAATTTAACGCTGTATTTTTAGAAAGTTTATTTTTAGAGAAAATGTTTTTAAGAAATAGTAAGTACGTGGATACTTGAGGAACAATAAAAAGAACTTTTTTTGTTTTGAAAGTTATTTTTTTTTTTGCGCATTAGAATAAGCGCCGTAATTTCTTAAGCTTTATAGAAATTAGAGTTTTTCAGTGGAATTCCATGTTAAGACTGAAATTAGGACTTCTTCGTACTTTTTAAGGAGTTATTTTGAATGAAAAAAGTAGATGCTCAGTTCATTAACTCGGTCGATTAGTTTAAAGCTTCAGAGCTTCCTTTAACTTTTTCAAGCATCTTCCTTTACCCGTAGCGGAAGGTAACCAGTCAGTTAACAGATTTTAAATGAAAACGCCCTTGTTCCATTAAAACCTTTCCACGTTTCTTATTCCACTTGGGTGAGAAAAAAATCTTGACCAGAATAGAAGGCCCCGTTTCAGATAGAACAAAAAAAAACCCTCTACGCACTTTTTCTAGAAGGAAAATTAGTTGTCTTTCCTCATTTCAGTTCAGCATGAAAATGGATTTAAATAATTCATCGTGAGGAATTTAAATTAAGGGAGATTTAAAGGGCATTTCTAGTTTTTTTCCTCTCAAAATTCTTCAGAAATTTTGTTTTCTCTTAGCCTAGAACGTTTTTCTGTTGGTTTTTAGTCCCTATTCAACTACCCTATTAATCAAATTAGTGAACAAACCCTTTCAAAATATTTTTTTGTTCGAAATTCGATTGTTGCATCAGACGAAAAATGACGATTCTTCTTAAGAGTTTGTTCAAAGAAAGTCACCCTAGAGAAAAAGTGGATATCACTTTCTTAACCATCATATATCATTTTTCTTAGCTGCTATTTGACAGTAACTGTCTTCATGATTTAAAAATGTCTCTGTAAGTATTCATAATTGTTTTTAAAATTAATGAAGTTCCTTCATATTTGTGGTTTTGGCATTCCTACTTCTGCTTAAAAATTTAACGTTGAGTTGTTTTGATACAGTTATAAGAACCCCATTCATTTCCCCTTTTTTATTTTATCTGTAAAAGGTAAATTAAAAACATGAAGTAGAAAAATCTTACAGAAGGTTTTTTTAAGCAGCTTATGTAAATTAAATTTAAAATAAAATGATGACTAAAATGTTAATTTCTAATCATTTTAGTAATTATGGATATTATATAAATTTACATTATGTATCATACTACTTTCTAATTAAATTAAGTGCATTTTTTACTTGTTGACATTTTATCTAGTTTGAGGGAACATAACTTATTATTCAACAGTTTTAAGGTTTTCTTAAACGTAACTATAGATACTTTAAACATCTCAGTTTTAATTTTTTTTTATTTCGAAGCTGTGATGATTAAATTATAATTGAGTGATTGAAATATTTCAATTACTGAATTTATGTGATTAGAATACACATTTTGTTTTATTGTGTACTATTGCTGATGGTATAAGGTTATTAAGTACGACTGAGATAAAATTCTGAGTTAAAAGACCTGCAAAAAAGTTGGAATGATTAAAACTTTCAAATTAAAAAAGTAACATTGATTTAATAGAAAGTACAAGGGATCAAGAAAATAGTTCATATTATCTTACAATTTTAATGAAATACGCAAGATGAAAGATCAGATGAAATACGAAGTAGTAAAATAACTTAAACACTTAAAAGGCCCTTCGATTAGTACTATTTTAGAAAAATGCACTGTAAAATATTAACATTACTTACTATCTACATTATACTATTCCGCTTAATTTGTTCATGGTTAATGTTATCAATCGGATAATGTTATCAAAATTGACTCGTCCCGATCACTCTTATTTAAATTAATGCAGAATGTATCGTTTTATGTGATCAGTATATCGTTTAATGTTATCAAAACTTGTTGGGAAATCGTCTAAAAACCTCCATTTCAATACATAAACATAGAAAATGAGTCATTAATTTAGTAGTGTCATTTTATCCGCTCTTATATTTTTCTTTAAAAAAGGTTTTAAAGTTGCAAAATACATACTTGGAAATCGTTTTAAGTTCTTCAATATGGACTACAGCTACACAGTCATGATTTTAATGCTAACACTCATTGGCCCCGTTTGCATGGACCACTCTAAATCCCGGATTAAAGCCGGGTCAAGGATTTTTTCTCGGGGAACCCTGAAGCCGTGCTAAAAACACGTTTACACGTCCAGTCCTCAAATCCCGGGATTTGACGTGCGATTTACTTACTTTACTTGCTGTTTTGAAATTTTGCACAAGAAATAAAATCTAAATCATGGTAAGATGTTAATTTCCAACTTCAATTATAAATTTAAGTGTAACTATCAAAAGTGAAAAGTTAAGCTTGCATTGAAATTTAAACTAACATGGTGGAATTTTGAACCAAAATGCATCATGGGAAAGCCGGGTTCAGAAATTTCAGCTTTGAACCCAGCATCGGAGGTAGAATTGTAAATTCCACCTTTCGACCCGCGGCATTTTTCCCTTTCGTAGGGAATACCGGGTTTAAACCCAGCTAAATCCCGGGATTTGTGTCCATTATGTAAACGGTAGTGTTCGGCAACTAGTGGGCAAAAAACAGTTAACTACCAACTACTAACTAAATTGTAGTTGTAACTAGTAGTTAACTATTTTTTCCTGGGACTAGTTGCAATTAGTAGTTAAATATTTCCCAAAGTAGTTAACTACTAGTTAACAAGTCTATTTAACTTCATAACCTACTCTTTGGCAAAATTCTAATACATCTTTCTAATCTATATCACAAAAAAAGTTTATACTTCGTGCAAAAATGGTCTTTATTTCTGGTTATGGTATTTGAGTACTCTACCTTTGATAAAAATTTTAAATATCTCTTTAAATTTTAAATAAAATTTTTTTTGAAGTAGTTGAAAATTTGAAAGTAGTTTTAACTAGTAGTTAGTTAAAAATGTAGTTAAACTAATAGTTGAACTACTTTAAACTAAAAGTAGTTAAACTACTAGTTGATCAGTAGTTAACTACTAGTTGCAACTAGTTCTAGCTAACTAGTGCCGAACACTAGTAAACGGGGCCAGTGTTTGCCCCTTTTTTAGTATAGAACCGCTTATTACTATCAACCGGATATTGTTATCTTGAGAAAAATGTGATCACACGAAGCGGAATCGACTGCAATAGATAGCAAATACCCCACAGGTCTAACTAACTGCATTTGAATTCCCGCAGAAATCCTCCCGTCGAATCTCCTTCACTCCCGGATCCCCCACGGTGTTCACAGCGCCCTCCCGTTCCCGCTGCTGGCTCCGGATCACTGTGCCGGCAGCACGAGGCAGCGACGGAAGGACCCCCTGAAGCACGCGGTTCCGGATCTGTCATGTGCTCGCGGCCGGATTCTTCTGCGTGACGCTCGTTCTGCGGGAATGCCGATTTATTGCTCCTTGGCGGGTGAGTTTTTGTTTTTATCTCTTTTCTTTGGTCTTTTTAAGTTGGCGTGATTGGATGGGTTTTTTTATTGTTCTATTGTTAAGTGGTAGTTTTGTGCATTTCGTTTGAGTGCATTAATATTTTTTCCCCGTTGAGATGGTGGTTTGATATGTATGTGTTCTTGATGTGTTTTTATGAACCTTAAATACTTGATGGTAAATCAAAATTTTAAAGAAGGACATTGTGTGTTATTGCATTTATGTCAATTCCACGTTTCTGTACTGTTTGCATGAGCGGGAAAAAACACAAAAAAAAAATTAACTTGTGTCCTATATATCTTGATGTAAAAATAGTATTAATAGTAAGGTGAACATTTCAGGATCATATTTATAAATGAATGCTGTTGATGTAAAACTGCATGTACCTAAATTTCACGTATTTTTATGAGCAATAACATTTGAATGCAAGAAATTTTTCAAATTATTCTGTTTTTCCTATATCATTTTGGTAGCTTTCTTTTTTTTTTTGGTTTCTCTTCATTCGAACTCTGATTTTCAATTAAAAAATACTATATGTTTGTGTAAACCAAACATTGAGAGTAAGATATGTAACACATGCAATTTGTACTCATTTATAAGCACACTTACAAATCATTTTTAAATTAAATACTTTTTTATATAAAAATTGTTAAATCATAAAGCATTCAGTTGCTTATACTTTTTGAGATTAAAGGTAATTTTTTTTTGGACTGTAATATTAATCATGATTTTTATTTACATTGTTATTCGGTATGTTGCAGGTTTTTTTTTAATTTCATGTTTGCAACACAATTTCCAGTTTAGTTAGAAAATAAGAAATTTAAATAAAATATAGAATCTTACAAAAAATAAACTCTTTAAAGCTTGTTTAAAGGAGTATATCATGGGAAAAACAAAAAAAAAGGCACAATGTATTAAAACCTTTTATTTTTTTGAAGTAAAACAAAAAAAAATCAAATTTTATTAGTTTGAACCACCCACATATTATATTTTAAGTTATTCTTACAAATTGTATTGCATTTATTTCCTTTTTACATTTGCTCACTACAATATCTTTTACTAGAGTAAACAGGGATTATTAATTACTTATTTACATTTAAATAAGGATATTTAATATTTTTGGTTCATACAAAACTAAGATTGCTTTAGGTTTTGGCGGTTCATTCTGTTTAATGCATTCTATAGAGTACTTTGTGTATAAAAAATGAATAGCACTTAATTATTGCCGTATATAAACCCATATATGATTGTTTACTTAGGTATTTAAAATATCCACTTTGTATAATGGTTGAGAAAGTTATTAAAAGGAAATAAACTAAAATAATATTGACCCGAAATTCGTAAGATTCCCTTTATTTTGAAAGAATAAATATTGGCTATTTTAATGGAATATATTGAACAACATGTGTGCATTAATTTTAAATAATAAGTTTTTATTATGAAAAATTTGGAAGCGTATTAGTAGGTACTGTAGATTCGAGGAACTGAGGGGCTTATCTTTACAACCTCCGTGGATGAAAGTTGCTTTATGAGAATGACATTATGATAAATTGATAGAAAATGACGAAAGAATGGGAATATTCTAAACAAAAGAGGTTTTAACTGCCGGATTAAATTATTTGATGGGGGAACTTTTAACGGTTTTGGTTAAACTGATATTAAACAATGACCAAACATTAATTGAATAAAAGATGTCTAAGTTGTAAAAAAATTGTTTTTTGTGCAGACTAAAGAGTTTTAAGTTTGAAGTCTTAATCCTTTTATTATTTATTAACTATTTCATGAAATGTTATAAAATGTTTCAATTATCTCATTCTAAGCAGAGTTTATCTTCAATTATGTTAAACAGTAAGATTTTTTTTATTAATTTCTAGTAGGTTTAGGGAAAATATTTTCAAAAGAAGAAAAAGTACACACTGCAAAAAATAATCGTCCAGAAACAGAAAAACTCTGGCAGCAAAAGTTGCCAGAGCTTTCCTTACAGTATTTCTCTGTTGACAGAACTGTTTTTGTATGCAACTATATTTTGCAACTTTTTGTACTGTAGATTCGAGGAACTGAGGGGCTTATCTTTACAACCTCCGTGGATGAAAGTTGCTTTATGAGAATGACATTATGATAAATTGATAGAAAATGACGAAAGAATGGGAATATTCTAAACAAAAGAGGTTTTAACTGCCGGATTAAATTATTTGATGGGGGAACTTTTAACGGTTTTGGTTAAACTGATATTAAACAATGACCAAACATTAATTGAATAAAAGATGTCTAAGTTGTAAAAAAATTGTTTTTTGTGCAGACTAAAGAGTTTTAAGTTTGAAGTCTTAATCCTTTTATTATTTATTAACTATTTCATGAAATGTTATAAAATGTTTCAATTATCTCATTCTAAGCAGAGTTTATCTTCAATTATGTTAAACAGTAAGATTTTTTTTATTAATTTCTAGTAGGTTTAGGGAAAATATTTTCAAAAGAAGAAAAAGTACACACTGCAAAAAATAATCGTCCAGAAACAGAAAAACTCTGGCAGCAAAAGTTGCCAGAGCTTTCCTTACAGTATTTCTCTGTTGACAGAACTGTTTTTGTATGCAACTATATTTTGCAACTTTGGGGAACTTATCCATCGTAAATATTATATTTATTCAGCTACATATTTTCTCTCTACAGACTGGTGTCTCATTTTTTCAAAACTTCGGAAGTTTTAGTGGGTAAATATTTTCGCAAAAAAACTCGTAACATACAGAAAATGTTCAGGAAACAGAGAAATCCCGTAGAAAGAAACGCTCTGGCAACCTTTGCTGCCAATAGCTTTTTTGTTTCGCGACGATTATTTTTTGCAGTGCATACCACTTAGTGACCATCCAAGTGAGGTTTATATCCTTTAAAAATAAGTGTTTTTTCTATTTAATTTAAATGAGAATTAAGAACTTAAAATGAATTGAATGAGAATTAAGAACTTAAAATGAATTGAATGAAATTTAAATTTAAATGAAAGAAAGTTCGTATCCATCATTTTGAAAATAAGCATTTTACCAAAGCTACAAGTGATACCATTGATATAAATGTCATCATACTATAAGAAGTGGTTGGTATAATAAGTGATTTTACAACTTAAAGAAGATCCACAACTGAACATTTAACATACATAAAGAAGGGGAGCACAATCTGTATTTTTATGCGTGGGGAAAAGAAATGGGCAACAATGTAAAACCAAACTTTCTGAAGAGAAAAAAATGTTGGCAATTAAAAATTGAGAAACTTTTTTTTAACAAGGGAAAAAAATCTAGCGTTAACCAAAGGGGTAATTTTTCATGTCTTTAAAAACCCGATTAAAACCCACCTGGGGAACTCTCAAGCGTTCATGCTTGAATTCTCTCTAAACCAAGCCATAAACGCTCCCTCCCCCTCCCTAAACTAGATATAAATCCCAGTAAAAACTCCTGGCCCTGGAGTACCTTTAATCACTGCCGCTTTATTATGCAGATTGAAAATCGTGCATTACTCCCGACAGGCCTATAGGCATTACTCATCTCCTGGTTTTCGGAGCGGGTAAATTAATTTGTCACGACAATATTCCCAAAGTGGCCAATTAATCACCTCCCCGATGGTTTTAATTGAAAACCGTCTCTTTTACAACTAATTTGCCGCACTTTTTATGATGCAAGTTTTGCGGAACAATCGTTTTTGCCGTTGCGGCAAAATGATCTCGTTCATTAATAACGGACGCGTTGGCTGGGTCTGAATAGTTAGCAGATGGATAAGTGTGTTATTTTGGGAAGGCTTCCGAAGCGCTTTTGAGCTTTCGGGATTATTTCTCTGTGGGGATGTGGTTTTTGAATTGGTTCTGACAATAGTTTAAAATGAAACGGGAAAATATTGTTAAAGAAAATAAATGTACTAGTGTTAACGTCTAGTGTTAGTTGTTTTTGTTTAATATATTCCGCCATGGATGGCAACATTATTGTACGCGTGATGTATTGTTACGAGACTTAAGAAATTCAAAATTAGTCGGTTCTAATAAAGCTATGGAGTAAGCGTTGTGCCTTTTTATCTCTGCTAATTTAGCATAGTTGTGCTAGCTTAAAATACAAAAAATATGATGTTTCAACTCAATATTTTATTTATCGCCCTGTGGTATCGTAATTGTTTTGGTAACAGTGTTGTTTTATTATTACATATGATAGAAAATCTCCGTGGAAAAAGTTTAAATTGCATGGAGTTTAAAACTATACATATATTACTATCCATTTAAAATCCATTATTTTATCCATTTAGTCCGTGTATTATATTTTTTACATAGTCTGATTAGGATAAATCAAATTCAGAAGATATAAACTATAACAACGTTAGAATTTTTAAAATAACTCTAAATCAACGTTTCCATTTATACTAGTTGGCGCGTTACGCGTTACGGTAATAACCAAGAACAATAACGAATCCCAAAGAGACAGGAGTGACGTATTTTGAAACTAGTTACGTGGTTCGTCTAATTGGTTTTGCTGGATGACTGTAACGCAACTGATTTATAAAGGTAACTGATTTATATAACTGACACAGGTTTTTAAACTACCATTTCATTATAAAATTTACGCTAAATATTATAAATAAAGGTACTCAAGAAAGCTTTTAAAATCTGTACTGTAAAAAAATCCTGGAAAGTTCCTTGGAAAAACTGGGCAGCTGGATTGCCTATTTGGTTTCATTATACAACCGGGTGCCACTTGTTTTTGTGGCGTTGCCAACTTGGGCGATAAATCATTTTCTAGCAACCCGGCGGATACTGGATAATGGATTATAATGCCAAGAATAGCGCCAAAAAAGTCGCCAAGAAGAGTGGCACCCGGTTGTATAATAGCACCGCCTATTTTTCTAAATAATGTTCCAGAAAATTAACAAGAACGTTGCGAAAAAAGTTTTTAAACGTTCCTCAGAATTACTGGTATTTCTAAGTAACTCATAATTCCGAGGAACGTTTTAAAATTTTTACCGTAACGTTCCTGTTATTTTCCTGAAATATTTCTTGGAAAAAATAAGCACCCCAGTTGCCCAGTTTTTCCAAGGAACGTTCCAGGATTTTTTTTCAGAGAGAAAAATAAAAAAGTTTTCTAATTTTAAATTATATAAACATTGAGAGTTAACCCGTGTACGCCTTTTGACAAACTAATAAGCTTTAGTAAAACATTTTTAAAAATTATTGTATGAATTCAAAAAAATTTTGTTGTTGAAAGATTTAAAAGGTTTAACATATAAGTATCATCAGGTGAATTTTATTTATATAACATAATGTATGGTGTCCACAAGCTTTCAAGAAATGAAAATAGCCATTGAACATGGCAAGGTAGATAAAAGGATTAAATATTCATGGGACGCCTAGTAAAATATTCATGTTACAAAATCTAGAAATATCAGTGACGTGAATAATAACCAATGTTTATTTTTGAATTGAATGTACTTTGAAGTATGCTGTTTTGAATGGATAATGGATATGACTTATTTTATAGCAAGATGAATAGGTGCGAAACCTTTGGTGATCCTCTTTCAGAATTTAGGATCAGGTAACACTCGAAATAATCTGTAAACTTACCAAATAAAAGGCTTTGGTGTTTGGCCAAGACTTTGATTTTGGTTGATTTCATTCTTGGCTTTAATTTTGATCTATGGCCGAGTGGTGCTTTTGTAATTTAATTTTTCTGATAATTTTTATTCTGGGTTTTACTTTGCATTGGGATAATTCCATTCGAGGAATATTCGGTACTTCCCATTCATCCTAAAATCAAATCTTCCAAGTTGAATTTTTTTAAGAACACTTCCATTTCAATTTGGAGGTATAAAATTTTTTCTACTATAGGTAGAAAATTTTAAAATTTTTAACTTATAGTGATAGTATACTCCCTTATTTCGGTTGTTGTTGAACGGTTGCCATTCCAATGAATTCCGTCTCCAAAACAAAATGTCATCGGATGTTTTTACCTAGTTTTATTTGTTGACAAAATGCTGTATTTTTTTACAAAATCTTATAAGTTTTTCAGGAAGTATAGATAAACCCCCTAAGTGTGTGTTTTTCTATAAAAATTTAAATTCATACAGTAAATCTTGACAAAATCGCTGCTAATAAAATGTCGATGGTGCTTTGGTATTGAAAATCCCCTTCACATGATGGTTAAGGGTTAGAGCTGGAAAATTTCGTTTGCTGTTAGCTTAAACACTTGGCTATCGCACCTATGAAACAAAAAAAAAAAAAAAAAAAACCTGAAGTTATATCTGTATTTAAAAAAGAACCACCTTATACAGGGTGTTTCAAAAGTCTGTTTCACAGCTTTTAATTGCATCAAACGTCGCTGTCTCAATGAATTCAGCATGGCCAGTTCTATTCATCTTATATCTTCTTTTCACCTTATTTCTATGACGACACGTTGTTTACAATAAAAGCTGTGAAACCTTAAAAGAAATAAAACCTTAAAATATTAAGGAATTATTTGAAAGCCGTGTTAACTGGCGAAATTGATTAAGGGCCATATTAAATTTCTGAATCACACAAAAAGAAATTAATTACGAAATTCACTTATAGTAGCATTAACATAACAAATAAAAACAACCTGACATAAACAACCAGCAGAATATTAAACTTAAACTTTTGATACCTTAAAAAGATTTAGAAAAAGAATGAAATGATAGGAGGGTTTCCGAAAACGATCCTTTAAATAATAAAATAGAATCAAGAAAATATAAAGGTATAGCAAAATGGTTTTAAGATAATATTTAACTTTTTTAAAGGGGTTTAATTTCGTTAAAAGCGGTTCTTGTTTAAATGCATGTTTGAGACGTATGACCAACTTTGCTATTATTAAACATCAAACATTAAAATTAAGTAGATATTTTCTTTACTTTTCCTACACTAAACAAAGTACTGGTATTCATATGAGAATATAAATGCAGCAAAATTCTCATTTTCGCCCTGTGAGTATTCCGAAATCTTATTCCCCAGGCATACAAATGCGCGTTTTTACGAACTGAATACAGTATATAGCGAGTGATTTCTAAAATGTGCGAAAAAGTAGTTCACTAATAAGGCTACGAAAGTTTAAAACTTGAAAGTAAAAAGGACGAAACACTTCTCATAATTATATTTGGGCCGTGAAATAAAGTAAACAGGTTTATGTTACGCCTTCCTAGCACAATCTATTCATTTATTTATGTTACTTTCTGGATGTTGAATGAAAAGAATAGTTAAGTTTTAGTTGGCTTTTTAAATTCAAACGCGTATTTTTTTTAGATCCTCATGCTTTTATTAAATATTTAAAGCACAGGTTTTGTGTTTTTGAAGGATATAAAATTGATTAAATTACAGTACATTTCTTTGAATAGTTTTCGAAGCTCATTTTTGAAAAAAAATATTTTTATAACTTTTGATACAATTTTCTTTCATGTCTCACTGATACAAGAGTTTATGCTGTTTTGAACGCTGAAATATTTTATTACATAAATTTTCTGATTTGATAGCATTTACAGTAAGTAAGGTTAAAGTTATTTTGACAGATAAAAGCTCAAAATGTATTTATGAAAATCTGAAAAAGCATATTTCAATGATCAAGTAAGATTTTGTCAATAGGAAAGTTCCTTCAAGATTGTATCTTTACAAAACAAGCATTCCTTAAGTCTCTTTCTCCAAGCGTTAGTTTTTTTACTGATATAATACCTTGTAAAATTTATAATGGTTGAAAGCGTTATTCCTAAGGTAATTTCCCACTTCTCACAAAAGAGTAGGTTAATATGCTAGTTTTATACATTCTACCGGAAAAGATACAAATCATCCTGGTTGTTATAATGTGCTTTCTTGTCTCTATTGTTCTCTTTTAACACAGTAACTATTAATCTAACTAAAATGGTAATGTCAAGGGTTCAAGTGTGTTATTTTTTGCACCCGTGTTGTGAAAAAAAAATCAACCATTATTTTTATTCAGGTTTCTGTGACAAAACACGGCAATAAAAGTGATTCCTCGTAAAATACCAAGCTGTTTTCGGGGGACCTAATGAACATTTTTGGGTTTTGATAGATTGTAAGCTTAGCATTTTTTTTTTGTAGTAGTAATTTCTAGAATATTGAAACCCGCTTCAAAATCAGTTTTAATTTTGATTCAGTTTAAGATTTAAGTTTAAAATTGATCTAATTTTAAATTAACTAAAGTCGTTTAAAAGGTATTGAATGTAATGGTACTTTTTTCCATTAAAGTGACTTTTATGTTTTTGTATCATATGTAACAAATATAGAACCATATAAATTTCCATATATTTCTTACACGAAGAAATACTGTATTTTAAGAAAAAAAGTAGAGTTTCGGTTACTTTCTGGTGCCTACCCTGTTAAAAATATCAAAGCTGTTTCTGACGCCAAAATTTGAAATATTACCAGCAATTACAAACCAACTGATTAAAATATACAATTATTCTAATGTGAACAATAAAAGTTTGTGTGTATTCGACTGTTCGTAGTACAAAATATTTTGGTGGTTTTAAAAAGAATAGATAACTGAACCTAACGGTTTTCTCATTTCAATTGAATTGAATAAGCACTTGCTTATAACCAATCAACGAATCGCCCATTTAATCTTATGTTTTACTTATCATTAATAACACCAGGAAATATAGTACATAATGCGATTACATAACTGGTTAGTTAACTGGTGATTTTGTGGAAGCATTTAATTCCATTGAGAAAAATAAAAATTCATTGTAAATAAGAGACTTTCTAATCCAATCACAGGGCGAGTTGGACATAATCCAATAACCTCAGAATTTCCCTTCAAAATCTAATTTAATTCCAGCTCTTTTAAATCTGTCCCTCGGTTTAATTAATATAATCATCGTCTTTAATTCAGCACAGCAAAGCAATTTTTAAAAGAGTATGATGAGTTCCGTCATTTCTAGGAATTGCGTCCTTTAGAAAGAAAGCAAAAATAAACGCAGAAAAGGTCGGGAAAGAAGGACAATTTAATTTCTTACGGAACGGCGCATAAAATAACCATTACGCGTGTTTAACGACCTCTGTTTTTGAAACGGAATCCGGCACTGGTGTTTACCTGAATAAATATTTTAGCGGGATCTTTTTGAAGAAAAGATGGGGCCTTAAACTTACCACTAGTGGTTGGATAAGTAAATTGGGAATAGTGCAGATGGAGAAGTAATTTGGTTTTCACAAAACAAAAAGGTTTTTCAATCTGGTAACTATGTAAGCATTTACATTTCTCTGAGTAAGTAAAGGAGTTGTAGTTTAAGATTTCTCACTGTTAATATTTAACGTGGTATTTATTACTCAAAGCATTATTTGAGTAAGCAGTGAAATGTTATTTATTTGAAAAAACTAAGCGACTTAAAAGCCACCGTAAATTAAAATGCTGCTGTGTATTTGTATGACTTCTAAAACATTTCATTGCTATGCACTTTTGATTTTGGTATTGAACTATGAAGGATCTTACAGGCTGCAGAAAAGAATTCTTCCGGCAATTTATCTCTCTTCTTTGCATAAAAATCCAGAATTCTTCCGAAGGAATTCTCAGACTCAAAGAATTTGAATCCATTACCTTATACGGGGACCTCCATAGGATATTAATTTTCCTTAAACCTTTGACATAAACACTTCAAGAATTTGATTCTTTCTTCCCCTTGTCGTTAATTAATCAAGATTACCTTTATCTGAGAGATCGGCCAAGAAAAATTACTAGAGCCGGGTCCGGCGGAAATTTAATTACTGCTTACATCAGATTCTTTTATTGTAAAAATGGAAATTCCTAGGGTTAGAAACAACTAGAGTATTATCTAATAGGTATTCAACAATTTGGTGTCTCTCGTGTGTGACAAATATTTATACATTATTCATCTTTCGTAAAAAAAAGTAATGAAGGTGAGGTTGGGGAATGCATTTTGACATAACTCTATCGAAGTATACATTTAGAGGAACCGTCTTTTATTTCAAATTGAGTAATAGTATAGTTCAGTAACTTCAACTGACTTGAGTATTCCTCACAGGTGCTAAAAAATTTCACATCACTTACACTGAAAACCTATTCAAAACAACTATAACCCCAGTAAATTGAATATGTTAACGCGAAACCCATTGAAGGATTTAAATACTATCTCAATATTTAAATTTATTCATAACTCTATCCGTTACAAACTAAAAGTTTTTCTAGGTAGTGATTTTATAACCAGATATTACTTTTCTGTTATTAATGATTTTCAAATGGGAATTGGATATTTTAGCACACAATGCATTAATAGTTTCTTTACAATGTTTCTTTATACATACTTATATTTTAAAGCCATTATATTTGGTAAAGCAAAATCCATCACTAATGTATTCTTTTCAACTCTTGTTTTTCCTTACTGTCAGATAGGTGTTTTTTATGAAAAATAACTGTTTCCCAAATGAAAATTCATTCTGTTCAATTGTTTATGCCTTTTTTACCATATGCCTTTCAGTCTTTCTCCTTTTCTATTTATTCTCTTTACTATTTAAAACTTACTATTACTTTAGACCATGAACCTTTTTAAAATACATAAGACCTAGTAATATTTTAAAATACATTAGACATGTTCCATTTAGGCAACAAAAAAAAGACACAAAGAAGGGACCATTTTACTGCACAAAGTGTATCTGAAACTGTGCAAAAAGAAATTAGGAGATGTAGACCTCCTTAAAGAAAATTCGTAATCACCTAAGAAAGGGAGGGGGTCGGGTCTCAAACGTACATCTGAGACGATAAAGGGTGGACAAGAGTTATCAGAAGTAATGAAAGATGGGTTATTGTAGGCAAAGAGGCAAAGGGTTAGGAGTAGAAATTAAATTTCAGCGCCAATTATAGTGCTTTAACTTATTTATAAAAACTGTATTCCTTTAGGTCGTCTTAAAAATGTGGCATTAATAACTTGGTTACTGTCGTATCATCTTGAAAACGATCTAAAAGCTATTTTGATTGATTTCGATGTAATCATAAAGACATGTAAGATCATGAAAATTTTAAATCTCATTGAAACATTTCAATTCATTTCAAAAACCAATTTCGAAGTATTTTCTTCTCTTTTTTTAGAAAGAATTTATAGATTGGAAATAGCATAAAAAACTGTTTGGACATACCTTTAAAAACGTAATAAACTTAACTTTTATTATATCAATCTTTTGACGTTCATGCAAATTTTGTAACATGCAAAAAAAATTATAAGTTTAATTTGGACGACGACGATATTCCGAATTCATGAAAATAAAACGTTGTTTATTCAGATTTTATACTTTTTTCTGCATTACTTGTGATTCCATCTCTGAATGAAGTAAAAAGAGGGCTCACAAAAGATAAAAGAACTAAAAAAATTAGTTAGAATATTATCTCTACCCCAACACACACACCAAAACTAAAGACACTGAGGCTTATTCTCACCGCACACAAATAACCCCCATGTTCTCAGTAATAGCGTAAAAATGGCTTCTCATTATTTTGGTTGAGCTATATCGGTGCTAAACACTTAGTTATCTCTGCTTTGAAAGTACTCTCACGTTTTTCCCATTTGTGAATACATATTCAGAAGGTGGAAAAGCGTATAATGAATATTTCAAGCTCTTCCCCCCAAAAGAATGTGTTGCTATACAGCGATACGCGGTGTAATGAATTTCCTAAGAAAATGTGTTCGGTATATCTTAATTAGTCTGAATATCATTACTCGCCAGTTTTTTTTGTGAGATGTTGAAAACAAGACGTTATTTTTTCACGTCTATTTGGATGTTTACGTTAGGGGTTTAGCGAGTTTGAAAGGCACGTGAAAATATTTATTGGCTTTAAATTGTTTACTTTAACGCTAATTTTGAATGAGTACGTGAGTTATAGTAAACTAACAATTTTACGTGTACGCCATTCTACTTAGTGGTTTCGTTCGTCCCCTGCTTGAATAAATTTAGATAGTTAAATTAAAGCCAAAATTTTTGAAATTTAAGAAAAAAGTCATTTTTGGAAACGCGTAATTTTGGTTTTGATACTAACCCATTGTTGTATAATATAATAATAATTTAGTAAATGAAGAAACTTATACATCATATTTGCATTTAACATTCAATCTTAAAATAAACGAATTAATTAAATTAATGAAATGACAAAGCGATTATAGAACGATATTATACAAAAAATTTATAAGATTTTCTTATTTTATTTCTTAAAATAGCATCATTGGAATATAATACGCCACCTTTATGCGTTACATCAATCCTTCATTTCGAAATTAATTTCTTTTCTAATAATTATTTTTTTTTAAAACCGTTCTTCAAACACGTTTTTGAAATTGTTAAAGCACCCCAAACAATTTTTAAAAGAAGAAAAAAAACGCAAACTAAATCAAAATTCTAAACAAAATTAATTTCTTCCAATCTTCCAAAATATTGCTCTACTGCATCTCCAAAACCAAATAATAAAAAACCACTTTATTCAGACACAGTAGAAAAAGCGATAGAAAGAAACAACTTACCATAATTTAAAACAAAACTAAATCTTTAATTCCACTTCCCCAAAACAAAATACCAAACCCCATGAATAAATAATAGAAAACCAGGTAGTTCACTTTAATGGACCAACCATCCAAAGCAACCTCAGTCTTCCTCTACTAGTCCAGATAAATCAACCAGTGACAGTGCCCTAGCGCATGGTGCTCCTCCAAAGATTTCTTAATTCCCCCTAAATAAGCCTGATTTAAATGGAGCGGAGAAATTTCCGGGGATCTCATTCGTCTTCCCTTAGAAGAAGACACAGTTGCTCAAAAGAAATTCGTTCTACTCTCTTCTTTGGAAAGAACTTGAGAGCAGTGATACATTTTGTTTTCGCTGTCGGTTTTTGGGTTTAAATGATTGCTCCTCGTTAAGCTCTTTCGGTTATTTTGAGTAAAAGGGATGTTGCTGGCATGAGGTTTTCCGGTTGAGATGAAATTTTAAGCAGTGAATTATTTATTAGAGTAAAAAAAAGTATGAGGGGATGTTTTCTTGTATTTTTTTGGAAGTGAACGGATGAATTTTTGAGAGTTTGAAAGCGGTGTAATAGCTGGTGATATTTTCTTAGGTTATCGACCGATGCTAACGACCCCTACTTTGTTGTAAGAATTGTGTTTATAATATCGTTAATATGTATCTAGTAAATATATGGGATGATGTTACTACAAATATGTTAAAAGAAAATAACAATTGAGTTCTATTCTGTTAAAATTCTAAAGCCAAAAAAATATGTTGCTAATATTGCTGTTTAACCATCAGGAAGAACGAACACATCTAGAACATAATGGACTCTAACCGTCTGACGTCACACGGAACCAACACGTGACCTACTGAGCTTGCGATTGGTTACCACAGATACTACACTAGTAGATCTACTAGTGTAGTATCTGTGGTAACCAATTGCAAGCTCAGTAGGTCACGTGTTGGTTCCGTGGGAAGTCTCGAACCAGATAGGCGGTTAGAGTCCATTCCTTTATATATAGTGTTTCAATGGACTCTAATCGCTTGTCTGGTTCGAGACTATAAAAAGTCACGTGTCAGTGGTAAACAAACTCTCAATATCAAATCATATCTCATTATTTTCATACCTCACTACAAACTCTACTAGTGCAGTATCTGTGGTAACCAATGGACTCTAACCGTCTGACGTCACACGGAACCAACACGTGACCTACTGAGCTTGCGATTGGTTACCACAGATACTACACTAGTAGATCTACTAGTGTAGTATCTGTGGTAACCAATCGCAAGCTCAGTTGTAGGTCACGTGTTGGTTCCGTGAAGTCTCGAACCAGATAGGCGGTTAGAGTCCATTGCAAGCTCAGTAGGTCACGTGTTGGTTCCGTGTGACGTCAGACGGTTAGAGTCCATTTGCTTTTGATTGTTTTGTCATACTCTTTGTGAAAATTCTTTCATCTTCATTTATCTTCTGAATCTTTGTTTTGATTGTTGAATATTCTCACTTTCCGATAAAGTGAAAAATAAAAAGTTATATTCGTCTTCATTCAAAATTTTCACTTATCTTTAATTTTACATAACTAAGAACAAAAAACGTAAAGAATGGCAAGGATGAGACAAAATATTTATTTATTTATTTTCTGATACATATATGAGAGATAATAATACAACATACAGTATACCCTCGTTACCTCGAATTTTTGTTATCTCAAATACCTTTAAATCTAAAAAAGGTTCCCCTTGAAATAGGTTCTGATTAAATTAATAATTAGAGTAACCTAGTTGTCTTGAAAACTCAAGAACTCGAATTTATTTTCGTGTTCCTTTGATTTCGGGATATCAAGGTTATACAAATATTTATTAGCTTTCTGAAGTTTCTTTAGTTGCCAAATAAATTGACTGACATTAATTAGAACAACGAATTAAAAAATAAAGTAAGGTAGTATGAATCTCCATAGAGTGTAATGGCTTTTGTAACTCTACCGACCTATATTGCATACACGTTCTTGGTAGAATGTACACACGTAGTATCAAACCGTGCGTCAAGTGTACCTTATATTCCCCATCCTGTTCGATGAGGTCGATAGTGATTAATACGTTAGCTTGAGTGCTCAGCTGAGCATCCAGGATGGCCACTGGACCTGAACACTGGCTGGTAATTTGATGGTAAAGTCTTAATTACCCACTTAAATAAGGGAGTGCCTCAATTTACCATCTGAATAGTCAAAATCTCAGTAAATTATACCAGTGATATAGTCTCGGAATAAGCGCGCATATGGAGGATGCTTTTCTAAGTAGATTAGTTTAAAGGAAGAGAGTGGTCAAGGGGCTGATTATTAAAAACGACTATTTAATAGAAAACCTTACAGTAAATGTTTCTCCTTGGAAAAGTTTATATTTTTCAATTCAACGCTAGCAGATTGCTTAAAAAATACTTGCGGGGAAAACACAATTGTTGCGTTAAACTATCTCGACTACTGTTGAATTTCCATTACTTGATTTAGTATAATTTTGGGGTAAGATAAAGAAAAAGTTGTAAACATTACTGAATAATTTTGTGTCGTACACATAGTTTTTGGTAGTGTAGTGTAAAGTTACATATTGATTCAATGCATCAAAAACATGTTTAAACTGAAAGTAATTTTCAGTAGCTAAAATAAAAAACAGAATAGTTTATTTGATCTATTTTATTAAATTACGCATAAGAACTGAAATATTCTGTGTAAATGTGAATTTTTCGTAACCCTCGTGTAGAAAAGTTTTTCGGGAATCCATCGGACAGAACTTGTATGAAATTAAAGCAACTTCACATCATTAAAATGGTAAGGCTATTTAATTCAAAAACTAATTTTAAAAGCAACTGTGTAGTATTACATACATTTAAATATGGTTAACTTTATTTAAAATATGCATCAAATACGCTTTACACTCTGTTGGAAGTTCTACAATTTATAATTTTTTTTACAGTACGAAAATATCTGCGGTTAGTAAAATTATATTTGATACAATTAGAACTTGTTAACTCTAATGTAAAGCTGTTGTATAGCTCGTTGTGTGGCTCAATTGTTTTAATAACTTTATCCCCAATGCATTCTTGTTTTATAATCTTCAATATGTTGATATGTAATGAGATATTTTTTTTACCATTCAAATTGGTTTAGAGTTATAATGTGTAAAATATTAATAATGGAGAATATTCTGAAATTAGAAAACCTTAGGATTATTATTATTTTTATTAACTTAAGTAAATTTTGTTCATATTGTTTGATTTTTCCGGTTAAACTAATAGTTAAGCCAGAAAAATTTATGGATGAGATATTTATTAGTTTATTAATCTCTTTAAGTCTTTGAATAGTCTGTGTGGTAAATTTTAAACATATTATATATTTCTTACCATTTTATACACATTATTATACATCGAGTAAATAGAATAGGCGTGTGGACGTCACGTCTTAAAACTCGCTGCCTTGGTAACTAGGTAACTTGACTCTATTCTAGATTATAAATTAATTCATTTTCAATAAATACTTTTACAAGAATTTTTTAAAAATCTGCTATTGTGATATTAAAGATCTGCTACAACGATATTTAAAGTCTGCTATAACGATTTTTAAGATCTACTCTATTATAATTCACCCATTAAGTACTGGAGTTACCATATGGTCATACGAAACAGTGATTTATATTCATTTCTCCCTATATCCAAACAACTTAAAATCAATAAATGTCTTATAGTTTCTGGATTAGTAATAGTTCAATCGATCAAAAATATAAAGAAGTGTTTCTAATCTGGCATTTTATGTTTTTTTTTGTCAGAGAAAAGAGTTCTATCGATCTGGGCATCAAAAATGGTTTGAAATAAATATCAAGTCTTCGGGATTGCTTCAATCTATCTATTAATATCTTAACTTATTGTAATGTAAGATGTTTATTTAAGTGATCGTTAAACCGCGTCTTATTTCTTATTCCAATTTTTCTGAAGCGTTATGACTTGGCGGCGACGCAATGCTTGTCGTGGAAAAAATTAAGATTTGCTGAAACCATGATGGTAACGTACTGGGAAGAGAGCGGGGAGAGGGAATCACGTGACTTTTCAACCGCCGATTCAAATTACACAGACTATAGTAGGCTCCTTTTATTCCTTGGAGATGGAGGAGTATTAACCTAAACAGTTAATTTTAAATTGAATAATTTAGCTAATTACTTTGTACACACTACTGAATGAGTGGGTATTTAAAAAGTTCTTTAACTTTTCGGAAAATATATTATAGCCTATTACTCCTTGTTTCAATTCCGTTATCAGTCCCGTTAAATGTCAGCAAGTTGTTTTGGACGCCAAATATTCAAATATCACCTACTTTTTTTGGTTGTCATTGGTATAACTGTATATTTTAATCGGTAGTTTGCAATATTTGGCTATATCTCTAATATTTGACGTACAAGAAAGACAACTTGGCGATATTCAGAGGGTAAATAGGAGAATGACGTTTTTACTTTGTAATAACCACAGAGAGAGGGTCCACAAGGCTATTTTCAAATTCTGTACACGTGTGAGGGCAGCACAAGAAACTCAATGATTAACAGATAGGTAAGCAGTACATTTTGGTGGTCACAAAGCTGTTATTGGCTGTGACGTGTTCATTCAATCTGTCCTTTCGGAGGGCTATTGGAGGATCAAGTTTTTTCTCCACCTCTCGTGACGTGTGACGCGATCCCAGCGCCAAAATTCCCCCAACCTATACAATATTTCATGCTTTTCCGATTTCCATTACGGCCTATGACCGTGGACTCTGTTCTAGTACTCTGTGGTAATAACTTGCTATTCTATAAAAATAATTCAGAAAACCAGTAATCGTTATGGTAATGAGATTTGATATCCTTCCTTTTTTTTTTTTTTTGAATTTCCTAGAAAAAGGTTTTTTGTGAAACGACCTTTCCACATTCAGTTCCAGTCCAATACGAAAGCACCAAAATATTGATACTATGCAATGTCCAACTCGAGGTCTTACAAAACCCCCATATCCATCTACATACTCGCCCCCCCCCTTCATACATTAACCCCATCTTCCCAAATCCTCCACCACTCAGGATAAACCACCTGCACTCCAAAACCCCCCTCTAATCCCCTGAAGGACTTAACAAACCACACCACCCGTGAAACAGGTGGGGATCTATCTCTCTCCAGAATTAATCACCTGGCGGATCCGCAACAGTCGGTCGGTTGCTCCCATGGTTGCTCCTGGTTAGTGACTCCGCTGCTACCGGCATTAACCATTCTTTAAGAGTGATTAAAAGCTGGCACATAAACTATTCGACCATTAAGATGTATCGCGAATGAATCTGTTGGTGATGAATGGTTGGGGAGGTATTGACAGGACCTGTCGATGGTCAGTGATCAAGCGAGGTCGTCAGGTTAGGGTTAAGTTTGAAGACTAATGGTTTTTCGGCTTTATTCGGTGTTATTTTAGCGGATATGTCTGAAGGGACATTTATTTGTCGATACACTTTATTGGGTTGGAAGGAAAGGTGAGACTGACGGGATGAGGCACATTTGGGTTTTGTTTTTAGGCGTTTCTTGGCCAATGAAAGGTGGGGTTAAACATTGATACGCATTCGGATATGGGATGAGGATGTCTAGATAAAGATCAACAGACCGAAAAATACTGAAAGAAATATTTTTATTTTTATTTTACTTACTGCCAAACAGAAACATATCCAATTACATGGAGCAAACAAATACTACACTCAAATGCTCTTTAACTTTATACATTAAGAATTAAAATTTTCAATTTCATAATAGTTTCTCTATCTATCTATTCTGGCGTTTCCATGCAAAATACAATTATTAGAAAGTTAAACTTTCAGATTTTATTTAAAATACAATGTTCACATTTACCAAGAAAGTTTTACATAAACAGCTGCGTTTGACGGATCAAAGCAAACGTTTGTCTTGAAACAGTTTAATGAAGTATGTTTTAAAAATGAAACCAAATATTGGATTAAAATTCATTTCTACGAATTTAAACTTCAACCGTTCAGCTTATAATTGGAAATATGAACTTCAGTCATTTGCTTCGAGCAAAGTTTCAACAATTACTTAGGCAATCAGCATTTAGAACAGTAATTTGCCAGCAAACCTTTCGATTTCTTCATTTCAATTTTAATCACCGAATCTTTAGGAAAAGTATTTGGTCATGGCTAAGGGATGAAGCAATTAAAAGGGATTTTGAGAATAATTTGTGTGCAAATGTTTCAACCATAATAGTTCTCCAATAATTGGAGATTTTTCAATGCTGTCTTTGTAAATAAGCTTTTGCTGTCCCTAAGGGGAGTTAAAAAATTTATAAGTAGAGAGGATTTGCCTACCTAAAAAGTTCAAAAACACCATTATTAAAAAATTCGAGAGCTAATTAAATGCTAATGTTTTTATTTCCAAACTATCCTTCGTAAACATCTTTCTAATTAAAAATTTAAAGTCATTGAATTTATTCGTAAAAAATAATTGGGATAAACAAGACACTATCGAAGACTGAAAATAACTTGCACTAAAATGCTTATGTATCAGATATTTTTTATGCTAAGTTAAAAACTCATTTTAGAATCTTAAAGCCTCATTCTTTATTTATGAATCTCGGCAAAATCCAACAAACATAATTAAACCGCGTGTTCATAGATGTGACACCATCATGTAATTTAGTAGTGTGGATGATGCTTTAGGCTTTTGTTCCTTTGTGTTTTTATTTTTGCTTTGAATAAATTTAAGGTACCCTATCAAACAATGGGTATATTGTTCTGAGACTTTTTGTGGAAAAAAATATTTCTTTTTAAATAACTAGAGTTTCAAAAAGAAATAATCCAAGTCCAAAAGAAAATAATCCTTGCTTTCCAAAATTGAAGGGGAAAAGTGTTATTAACTGCTGAAATATAAATATATACTAGATGATTTGTCCGGACTTGCACGGGTGGAGTGCATTAATTTATTTCTTTTCTCTCAAGTTCCATGTCTAAATTTCTGTATTAGCAATTACCAATTATCCCGGTATACTAATTATCCAACAAACTGCTTATGCAGGACCTTATGGATTGTTTTCTCACAAAACCCAACTCACTAAACTCAACTAACTTTATATAACAATGGACTCTAACCGTCTGACGTCACACGGAACCAACACGTGACCTACTGAGCTTGCAAGATAGGCGGTTAGAGTCCATTAGCAGAAGAAACGTCAACCAACTTTTCAAAAATACGTCACAGGTCATCACCATGAATAACCCTCTGTTAAAAGTTTGGATATTTCTGTATTTACTCTAACTTATCAATAATTTTATCAAAATGTTTTCCTTAAAAAATATCCAGCACATCTATTAATAACTATTGTTAATCAAAAATTCTGCATCCTGGGAAAAATTTACAGTGAATCTTTAAAATTCAATATAGTACCTAGTAACTCGTTATTATACATATTATTCCTCGTTATTATGTTTTATCATTCATATTTTTGTTTCAACCCAGACTTGTCGAACAGCAACCCAGACATGTCCTTTTAAGCTATTGAAAATAATAAGACACAAAACTAACATGACACTCAATGTTTACAATTAATTTCGAATATCAGACTAAAAACTATAAGGTTCATACAAAATGTGTGAAATTTTAGTATGAAATACCCACCCAGGAAGGCAGCTACACTTCAATTTTATAGAAATGGATTCTGCTTGAGTCGTCAAATATTCGGTACTTTTCCCTAGTTTCATATGAAGTTCCTTCCCAGAAATCCCCAAAGGACTCATAACAGTTAATATGTTTCCGCAGCAGAGACGACATAAATTAGAATACAAATCTCAAGGAAACAGGAGAAGTCGTTTCATTTTCATTTAGAATGAGATTCATTCAGCCATACTACGTTGTTTATTTGTTAGTTATGTACAGTACATATTTCGAGTGTATTTGATAAAAGTGCATTGTTTTCATACCAATATTCAAAAATCGTTTTCTTGTTAAAAGTTATTTTACATGCAGTACAGTAAAATTCAATTGTACAATCAAGGCGGTTTATCGATGGGAAAGCAAATAAAATTGGGAGGGAAACAATTTTAGAAATTTAGAAGCGGTATTTTAATATTTTATCCGGGATATGGTCTGAAAACTTAACTTATTTAAACCATAAATATTCTTCAAGACCATAAAGTAATTTAATCAATGGTCTTCTCATTTAGTTGGTCAGAAAATAGTACCCTGTTAACATTTTGTTTCCAGAATTCCCATGCTTTCAGATAACAAAGTAAACCAGTGTACTTGTAAACCTAATACCCATAAAAAATGAGTTCAAAAATATGATTCCCCTTTTTTAGATGCGGCAATTTTTCACGATTGAGATTTAGTATCGACCTGATGAAATATAATAGATCTCAAAGCAATGAAGAAATCGTGAAATACATGTTTTCTCTCTCTCTCTTTGACTATCACAGTTGTACTTTTTAATAAGTAGGTTAAAAGTCAAAGGGTACAAGTGAGAAGGCAGGATACCTTTTTAGTACTGTATCCTTTCTTTGTTCCAAAGGTAGTTAAGTAAAAGTACTACCCCTCTTAGTTTAGTACAGTACCTATGAAATAATACAGAGATTAATAAAATCAAAAGGTCTTATACTTACAATTTTTTCCTCCCCGCGTCCTATACTAGACTGCAACGTTACTTGACTGCTATTAGAAAACACAGAAAGTAGTTCCCAGCGCGGTGTCAGAATTTTGACTGAAATTAAGAACTTCAATTTAGAAGTATGATTAGTTTGTTAAACCCATGTATATGTTACGGGCAATGTGATAAATCAGTGCATTATTATAATAATGCCCGATGTGAGGTGGGCAATGTGATAAATTCATTGGCATTTATCAATGACATTTATCACTTTGCCCGCCTCCACTTCGGGTATTACACTAGTCAACAAAATCGAACTTTTTTTTTGGCTCAAGAACGAAAATGAGTGATTCTTATAGAACTTTTCACGCTGAATTCAAATATGCAAGCAGTTTTTCTCCGCCACCCTCAGTTTTTTTGAAAAGCGCATTTTAATGTTATATAACATTTTGATGACTTAATGACATTGAATTCAATTTTCAGGGTCAAAAAGCATTACTCAAGTCTTTAAATTACTCCCAAAGGGACAAGGAAGGTTGGAATTTCTAAAATATGAAATTTTGTAGTAGGTTTAAGGGGTTATTAGCCCCCTAAAAAGGCAAAAAAATAGCTAAAAATTATTAATAATGACCGATTAATCACTTTGCCCGTAACATTTGTATAGCGTCTTTCTTATTTCGATTTGCGTACCGAAACTACTCCTAGCAACCCAACAGGCTTTCTGTTTACACAGTTTTTCATTCCGCATAGTGACGTCAATAGGGTCAAGAAACATTGCAGTCTAGTATATTACCTCTTTGCTTCTTACCCACTAAAATGACGTCATACACAAAGATAATCCCGCCATTCGAAACTCATTTCCCATCGATTCACTCAACTGATTGACTGACACACACAGAAATGAAGTTCATCACCTCACAACCTCCTATCACCACCCTCCGAAACATTCATTACGCAGTCTCATCGAGGAAAATCGCAATCACATATTTACGTATCCACCCCTCACCTAGACAAATCCACCGGTGATTTACGACGGAGAATCATCGCCCCTTTACGCATTCAAGGGAACGATGAAGGCAGCACCTTTATGAATGAAAACGTGATTCGCCTGTGTAACAGCATCAGAAGGCCCGGAATCTCTCCACTCCAGTGATTTATCGGGCATTTGTCTCCCAACACTGAAAGGCATGATTACTATGGGGGAAAGTCGGTCCGCTGCTGTTATCAAGGCATCCGATTCCATAAATTTGGGCACAACCACTCTCGCATTTCATGGTTATGTCCCGTTCGCGATCCAGAGTCGTTTTTATGGGGCATTAAAGCAGTTTTTCGGGAGTCCGGCATTTGCAAATGGGATGGTTTGGTTTATTTTTTTTTGGGGGGGGGAGGGAGAGTTGTTGTTGAGAGGGGGGGGGAGGTTCTTGGCAGGGTGGGGTTGAATAACCCGGCGAGGTGCAAAATTATTTTAAGCACTTTGGGAGTTATGGGAATGTCTCACGGAATGAAGCTCTTTTCGGAATAACTGGTTTTCTCTTGAGTGGCAATAAACTAATGTCTCGGTGGGTCATTCGGGGTGGTTTTACGGCGAGAATGTTTTACTCGTCGTTATAAAAAGGGTCAATATAAAGAAGTTAATGCGCTTTTAAATCTGTACAGACCTAAAAAGGTATTTATGTGTCTGGTACTCCCAACATTTTTTTTTCATTGATGAAGTTTTAAGTTCTTCAATGGGAAATGAATCAAACAAAATTGCATGGATCCGTTTAATAATGGATACAAATAAGTTTGATTTTAGTGCAAATATCTTGTTTTTAAAATGTATATGCATGCATACTTAGATTATACTAAAGAGAAAACTCGTCCACTCATGTAGGAACTTTGATCCTTTAAGTTTTGATGCATATATATATTTAAAATTGAAACATAAATACTTAAAATTTACTTTCCTGGTTATGAACATTTCCGTTTTGTTGGTGGTTAAAATTTAATGGTCTAAGGACCATATGACTCGGTGAGCTAGAAAAATTAACTCAATGCTATTCAACAGTAAATTGTGCTTATACATTTTAAAATAGCCAACCATTACAATTATCATATCATGCAAAAAATGCCCAGTAGCATAACCTTCAAAAAATAATTTTATGGTATGTAAACTCTTGTACCTCAATACATTCTCTAATGAGTTTGTAGAAGAATTATAAGAAAAAGAATTGAATCTTACAAGAAAAAATATCGAAACAACTAAATCTCTTATACATTTCAGAATATAAAACGCTCTAATAAATTGCTATGGTATTGAAGTTATTGAAAGCTTGATAGACTAAAAAATAAATAAAAATTAAACGCATAAAGTCTACGTAGCCATAGTAAATGCCCTTATCCAAGAATAGTAGAATAGTTATTCTAAAATTATCCTTCAAAACTATTATACAAAAATAAAAATCTCCGAGGTACTTCTAAAATATAACCCTCGTATATAGAGTTTTTACTCTTTAAAATTGATTCCTTTAGGGTATTTTAAAAGATTTTTTTCACGTTAAAGTTAATATTGAGTTAAGAGAAAAGATTTAGGGAACCTTTATTGTTTTAATAGTTTTATGAAGGGAGCTCTAAAAATCTTTATGAAGATTGAAAATTCGATCCCTAATTCTTTATACTTTCTTGAACTCAATCCCAAAGAACATGTCAGATTTAGAAGCTTTTCAAAAATTAGCAATCTGCGAGCTTGAGATATATAGATTAGAGGGTTCAACTGTAATACTTCAGAGAAAAAAAATACCTCTATCATTATAAAAAAAAAAAAAAAAAAAAAAACAATCAACCATCGATGCGTTGAAAATTCCCTTTCACGTCTGAAATTACTTTCTGCTAGACTAAGGAATTTAATGTTCAAAAGAAATCGCGAACTTCTTACCGTCTGACAAAAGTAAGCCGATATTTTTTTTAAAGTAAAAAGCTAGACTTTTTTTTTAGTTAAGTCCTTTAAAAGGTTAAGAAGTTCATCTCTTTCAAGTAGTATAGTATTTCTGGTTGGTCAGAAAAACAACAGTTACAGAGTCAAATTTTTCGATCTTGACAAATTATATTTTAGAAACAAACTAAATTTATAATCAATGTTTTGGAGATTTTGAACAAACTTAAGACATTTTCATCAGGATTTACTGTATAAATATGAAAAATAAATAAATAAAATGGAAAGTTTTAAATTTCTGGATTGATATAAACATGTGTTATGTACTTCTTTTCGCAAGTTTGTCAATAGCATATGTCAACAAACCAAGATTTGAAAACGTATCAGTTAAAGAAGGTATTGATATCCTTTCTTATTGATTTTGTATTAGTAGAAAGTATGTATAAGGGAAACGTAAATGCTTCATTCAAACAAGTAATTTTGACTTTTTAGTAATAAATTGAAAACTTTTCCCTCAAAATGCAAAAAAAAACCCTAAATAATTCTATGGAACACATATTTATGTTATTTACTAACAAATTAATGAAATTAGATGCAAGATGCAAATAATTATGTGTATATTTCCATTTAACTAAGAGTATTCTTTGGGCTTAATATACCCGACCAGAACAACGAGGTTGACCAATGAGCAATGTAAAAAAACCCAGCACAATTTCAAACACCGCAATGAACTTGTCATTATTAAAATCAAATGACCCAGAATTTTGGGAGTTACCCAGAATCCAGTTCTCCCAATCCCCACGAATGCCAAAAAGCCAAACGATTCTCTACAACGTTCGAAACCAAAGGGGTCAGAAAACACCGGGAAATGTCAAGAGGGTGTTCGAACACTCCCTCTGCTCTCAGAGGGTGCAATTAACGAGAGGTGCGGGGGGGGGATAGAAAAAGTTATTTTGCTTACAGGGCGCAACATCTGTAAACTGCAGAGTCCGCAATCTCGGCTTTTTCTCCGAGGCAAATGTCAAAGGATGAGTCATTACGGAAATGCCGAGGTTTTTGGGACAGACACTGAGAGCGAATGATTCTCTCATTTCGGGAGGAAGAAGAAGAGAAAGAAGAGTTTTGTTAATGGTTGGTCGTCCTGACTTTGTTTTCCCGGGGATGGGATTTTCTCTCTTTGGGCAGTGAGCGTTATCACTTGGTCAGGCGATGTAGACGTTATTATACGGCCCTGGCGTCGTAGCAGGATATTTTCGCGAATTGGTCGGGAGTATATACGACTTCTGTTTGTTGGAATCATCACTTCTGTTTCGTTGGGAAAGTGTTTAGGAGGGGCTATTATATATAATAAGTCTCTTAAGCTTTTCCGTTCAACTTGTTCGGGATGAAACTATTGTATAGTTTTTAAAATATCTATATTGGTGCATATAAACATTCAAATCTCCTTTAAAATGATGTCAGTTACTTTTAAACTTCGCAAATAATAAATAAAAGTTCATAAGATAATTCTTCGCCTGGTGCTTAAAGATGGCGAAAACTTAGCAAAAACCCCAGTATGTTTAAGGATGTAAATTATGTCACGAATTTGTTCAAAATAACAGCCAACCACGAGAAAGTGGAAATAAAAAATGTCATTGCCAAAGAAAGTGTCAAATAAGCAAAATATACCTCAAAAACGTTAGTCTAATGAACATCCATATAATAGTTTATGAGTTTTATTTTAAGAGACAAATATAAATATTGTATTGAAATTTAATTCAATGAAATAATTAGGTTATGGGTGAAATTCAAATAGTGTAATTTTAACGCAAATAATTTAAGCAATTTTTTAATGCTTTAAATTTTGAAAAAATAGTTTTACTTCATCGTGAAATATCGTGTGCGTTTAAAGCAAATAGGCAAATTGAATACTAATGTAAAAAAAGTATCCTACATCAAAAACAATTTTATTCTTTTTACCATATTCTAAAACTTTTTCTTTTGAATGAACTTTTTTTAGTTTTGAACATATTAGGTATTTAAATACTATTTAATTAGTACAATTATCATTTTGGCGCTATTCATTTCTTGAAGTAATAAACGCAACTAGATGTAACGATATTTAATCTCCATTTTTAATCTGTGTCCTTTCTTTTCAATTAAAAGAATAATTAATTAACTTTTAAAGAGTCATCTTTACAATTTTAATGAAAAAATTAATTTTAATTTCTTTGTTAAAGAAAGTCAAAATTGGACTTTTAAAGCAAAACAAAAAAAGAATAACGTTAATAAAAAAGAAAGTAATGAAATACAATGGTGTCTTTGAATTTTAATCAACCCAAATAAGAATCTAGTCCCTTTTAAGACCCCCCCCCCATCCCATAACACGGGGTTAACAAAATTACTGACAACAGCGGAACATTTGATTTCTTTAACATTTAAACTGGGAAAATGAATCGAAATCCTTTGCAAATTTCCTCCCCCTAACGCTTCTTTTGTTGTAGTATTCAGGACAAAACGAACAAAACAAAAGCTTCCCAGAAATGATATCCCTCTCGGAATAATGAAGTCTTTGGATCAGAATGCCCTGGTGGAATTAATTTTCTTTGTTCTTCTCCCTGCATAAGGGCTTTCTCGGAATACTAAACAAGATTATCGGACGGATGAAATACATCAACCCTCGCCCGGCCCTTTACTAAAACATTCTTTTCTCTGTCAGCCATTGAAAAAACGGTCGGAATCGTGTTCGAAATTAGTAATTAAAGTGGTGTGTTCCGCTTTGTGTTGATGATCTCCATTCAATGCAATAATACTGAGCATAAATCTTTCGGATTAGGTTTTCTCGTGGAAGAAGGGGGAAAGATGTTATTATTACAAGTTGTGTTCGCCAATACTTCCGAAATTTATTTTGCGGCGCAACTACGTCGATAGTTTTGCATTCGAATAATGTATGAGTTATTCATTCGTGTTTATTCTGATCCTATTGCTTATGTCGTTTGTAATCGAAATAGGAGAAGCTTCTGGTTTTTATATAAGTTTGTACCATTAATAATAATTGATTCTCTGCGAAAACGTGTCGTTTTTCTCTAGTCGGTGGTGTAGTCCAGACAGATTTCGAAATGCAGAGAACGTTGTTCTTTTTATTTCGCCTAGCTAACAGCAGCCAAAGGTTGTTAGAGATGGAGAACCGAGTTATGCAGCTAAATCTTGTATACAACTGTATACCATTAACTGCGTTATAATGCAATTTATTATTTTCCATAGAATATTGTATAGCTTTTCAAAGCTAGTGTTGTTTAGTAATAATTATATTTAAGTGTGAACATCGAGATTATTCCAACGGGCAAATTGAGGAAAACGAGCGAGTTATGCATTGAAAAGGCAGCGAGGAGGAACGAGTCACACCCAAATACTTAGACGAAGCTTTTTAACGTTTTACTTTGAATTTAATAGTTTTATTCAATTTTACTCAGCTATGTTCTATATAGACTTTTATAATGTGGAATTTGTATTGTTTTAACCTGTTTTTACAATAAAGACGTCCCGGTCCCTCCCCTACTACCCCAACTAAAGGTTGGAGGGGGGGGGTGGATTGGGCTGCCCAATGCACTCCTTGTTATGTCACAAACGGTTGTTTACTTCTTATGAGCCAACCTTAATTCAGCCGCTCCCGCTACAGTGGACACTAAAAATCTGAAAAATCAACAAAAATTTGGAATTTTTTATTTTTATCTTTTTATACTAAACATGTCCTTAGGCATCGTTTGGTGAAAGAATTATTTTGATATCTTTATTGGTTCGTTCAATATAGACTTTTTTATGGGGCCACACCCATTTGTTTACGTTTTCGAGCTTCAGAATACGACAGCTCTTTCAGTGTTTATGCTATCAACTTAGCCTCAGACTTATTTTTTTTTTACTGGTTCTTCGTTGGTGAACGTTCTAAACTTTCACTTCAACTTAGTTTTCTACTTCTACTTTGTTTTGATTCTTTTTTTCATGTCTTTGTGTTTGGTATGATCATGAAAAGTCTTTGAAGAAAGTTTCTTTTGTGAGTTTCTCAAAAAGAACCAAGTTTACTATTTTTATGCCAAATAATTGGAATTATTGACCTTTATTTACAATCGACAATTTATCTCAAATCTAAATAAAAGTTAATACTGCTTTCATACACTTGTATTGGAAGTGTCACAGATCACAGAACTATGGACTGTAAAGTAATGAACTAGGGACTGTAATAGAACAGAACTATAGACTGTATAGTATTATATTTTTTGAAAACTAATTATTGTGACATTTCATAGGACTGAACTGCAGCATTTGACATCTGTTGTGAATTTTTGTATTGCTATTTTTCACAAATTTCCTCTCTGTAATCATCAGAACTAACTTTTTTTCCAATGAGTGAATGGTCAAGAATTATTTACAAGTTTATTCAAACCTTGGATTGTCATAAAAAATTATTCATTTCTCCTTATATTTATGTGCAAGAATATGGTTATTATAGACTATACTATGACAATTGAAAAACTTTTAGACTCAAAGTAAACTATATTGTAATAAAAGCCAAATTGGTGAATTTTACGACTGTGCGTTGTCATAAAAAATAATTGTATAAATGGGATTTCACTTATGATCACCTTGTTTAAACATTTAATATTTATTCATATTTATGTTTTAATAAATATAAGATAAATTACATACATTTTTGTTATGTTTATACATCATTAGTACATTTTTCTTGTTTTCTCTAACGGAAATCTTTAACGATATTATCGACATTTCGTTGATTTTCTAGTGCTTTTTATTTTTAACCACATTTTTGAAACTTTCTTTTAACAATTAACAAGTATATAATCATTATGTTTTGCACAGATACCCTAATTACAGTAAAATTTTAAAAGTATTGACATTTACACAAGGTTTTTACCTTACATATCGATGATTTCCATTAACATTATATACTTCAAAATTCGACTTAAATTCAATTTTTAAAGTTGATTAGAATTTCTTTGTTTAATAATAGAGATCTTTTATGATAAAGTGTGGTTTTATGAATTAATATGTTCATAAAAAAGAATTAAAACCCTTTTAAAATGAAAAAATCCCTTTTTCTCAGAACTAAAAATTTGCTCCGACACAAAAATTCAAAATGTTCCATACGGCTTAATTTTTATTCAATCTTTACCAAATTTTTTTTACATATTCCTCTAATATGTTATTAAACTTTCTTGGGAGCAAAAATCTAAAAGCAACTATATTTAAAAAGAAATATAAGTTTTTAATTGATAAAGCCATAAAATTTTCAAAATATTCAATGAATACATACATTTTTGTCAATATTTTTTAAATCATCAAATAAAATAGAAATGTTTTCCCTACAATTTGTTTGCAATTGTATAAACATATAATATCTGGTGAAAATTTGAAGTTATGAAAAAATTTAAGCCGCCTGGAGCGTTTTTAAAAAGTTAATAAATTTTTTAAAAAATTTAAATTACAAGAAAACTACTCATTGTTTTTTCACCAAAATTTATATGTGGTTTTTGTTAACACTTTTGAACAAACACACAAAATTTTGAACATGTAGGAAAAAAATTGCAAAAAAAATTTTTCAGTGTCCACTGTAGCCTTAAGGTGCATCCTAGACTTTTATTACGGCCGAAGAAACCTCAGTTTATGGGCCTCAGTCTCTTTGTGTGGTCAATTAGCGAACTATAGGAAACCCCTCCTTGGACGGGAGTACCCCTAAACCAAACCAAGAGATCGGGGAGATAAGACTGAGGTGTCTCCGCCCGTAATAAAAGTCTAGGATTCACCTAAGCCGCTCCGCATGTATTGCTGTATAGACAACACTCATAAAGAGACACATTCAGCGATCTCAGGCAAAAACGAAACCCAAAATAATTCCCCACTTCAAAGAATTCCCAACACGCTTCCTTCTGAAATATGCTTCCAACACCGATTCCTACTCCTTCCATCTAACTAACTAATCCTTACCCACCCTCTCAAGAAATAAGCAATATCGTCCGCTATCAGAGAGTAATCAGTTCTCATTAAACCCAAAGCGCAGAGACGAGCAGAGTTGATAGGAAATCGGTACTTATTGCCTATCCGTATCACTTAGTTTTAATCTATTCATTTCGCCTTAATAATTGAGGAGGCACCGACTCGTTATTAAGTACCCGCTTCTTGTCCTGGAACATTTTCCCAGTAAGGATCATTTCGCGTTCAATAGGGAAAGATTGAAACTTATCGCTTGCTTTCTGTCATCCCAATTTCCTCATAATGAGAGAAAAAGGAGGTACATAGGTCTGTCCATTAATTGAATGAGAAACTCCTCATTATTTTTTTTTTACATTGAATGGGACTGAATCTGAAATCTCGTTATGTTACATGGAGTTCAAGGTTATTTCCCTTTTTTTTTAATGAATCAGAGAATGTACTTTAGTTTTTAATCGTATTAATTTCATTATGCTTCCATCTCAATATATATAATGGCATTAACTGAAATTATCAGAGATAGTCACAAAAGAGTAGGAATCAACTGTTTTCAATTTAATTTGTGTGTGTAAGTTATAAAATGAACATATATTTCACATTTGTGGTGAAATGAAAATCACAGTCTGCCTCAGATGATGCACAATCTCTTTAAATTTTAATGTGACCATTTTCTGAATTATATATAAAAGAATGTAAATTTGATTTAGAAAGAAATTCCGATCTAATTAGTTGTGTTTTCCAAATCATTGTATTGCACAACTCAATTATTATAATCAAGCTTTAAAAAATTATTTCACCTGATGTTTTTCTTAAAAATATTTTTACTGATTTAAATCGTGCAATTCTTTATTTTAAATAATGGTGATATAACAATTATTTCTTGCTGTAACTTTAAATATGTAATTTCATTCGTTAGAATGTATGAAATTATTTTTAGAGCACATAATTGTTTTTTTGAATTTATTTGCTTTAAAATAATGTTTTTATTGAATACAATAATTAATAAATTCCTTCATTCGCTGAACATTTCTTAGGATATTTACAAGACATATATCTCTTCAGCGTTATTTATAAATAAGAAAACACTTAGCAAAACTAAAACTTTAGTGTATGTATACAAAAAGGATTTCTGATGAAGATTCCAGTTATCGCTAGACTTGGATAAAATAACTCGATTTTTCATTGGGGAGTGTGTAAAGTTTCAACTACAGACCAAAAGCTATAACTTAAGCTATCAATAAAATATTTCTTATTGATAAATGTTTGAACCAAGTGGTAGACACTCGAAACGAAGTAAAGAACCCCTTTCCAAGTTACGGTCAAACCTTGCGTTAAATTTCTAAAGAGGCAAACAAAAAAAAAACTCAAACAACAATAACCGGTTTCACCCAGGAAGAAAATGATTTATCGGGGTTTTCACTTCTATCAAAAGGAGAAACAAAAGCAAACAGTTTGAAATATAACTCTTTTCAAAACAAACGGAAATGGAGAAACGAAACGCAGCTAAAGGGATGACAACTGAACCATCATTACACATCTTTCTTTTAACCCTCGTCCAACCAACTTTTCAAGAAGAAAAAAAAACAATTTCACAGCCAGTAACGAAAACGCTGTTAATTCTCCGTTCAGTTTCCGAGAGTACTTTGTTTTTCGCGACTATTATTTTTGCGAAGTAGAAAAAAAAAGTGGAAAAGTTCAGTATCGTGACAATCAGCGATGGAGGACAAATTGTGTGAGAAGAGCACCAGTGTCGGATAAGTTTTTTTTGTATCCCTCCATCTTTTTTTTTTAAAAAAAGTGCCATTCTTTTTCGTTAGCCAATTCCGAAGGAAACTCTGGCCATTTATCTGCTAGTATTGGTGGGCTAAAAAAACAATGCCTTGGGTTTATGACAGCCCTGCCTTTGATGCACGGCGGTGATCGCTAAAAGTGAAAGATTGGAAAGGAAACAGTTCTAAGAAGGTAACTATCAGTTAATGAGCCGTTTCGAAATGGACATGACTTATTGCCGGTTTTACTTTACCGAAATGGAAAAGTGGTACCCAAGCTTTAATGGCATAGTTCCTTTAAATCCGAAGGAATGAGGGGAATAAATCGATATTTATTCTTTCGGCTTTCGGGGTTGACGAGTCATAAGGGAACTTAATGTGGTAATTGAAGAGCAAATAGGAATTTATGTTACTACTATGTATCAACTTTAATATATAAGTTGTAATAAATGTACTTTTAATTGAGTTATTTTGATTTCAAAGGTTTTTAGATTTCCCTTAGAATAAATATTAAATTATAAATATAAATTCTTTAGAAAAAAAACTAAGGTATATTTTTACAAACTACGTATTGCCGTTTAAAAAATGACATACTTAACACGGTAGTTTTAAAACTAAACTGTTTGAAAATATGTTACATTTTTTTCAAAGCTAAACATCTTAAATTTAATATTTTCGTTGTGCTTCCTTAAAGCACTCTCATATTGTTATAGTTTTTATGAAACGTTTCTTTTCGAGCATATAGTTTTACATGTTACGCAAGGATTAATAACAGTTCTTAAATATTTAAAATTCATTAAGATTTTTTTATGCAGCTAAGCCCTTTTTATTTGTTTACACACAGTTTAAATTTAATACTTCAGGTACATATTTAATCACGTAGGAATTTGGAACGAACACAAAAAATATTCGTCAAAAATATTTGCTTGAAACATTTGCAGAGTAAAGAATTTTGTGTTTTCCAAGATTCGAAAAAAAAAAAACCCATAACTTTTAACAAAAATTTTAAGTGTAAGTTTTGAGTTACATAAACATAACTTAAATATATTTTCTTATATATTTTTAAGAACAATGGTTACATATATATTAACTAAGAAAATTATCTATTTAAACTGAGCAATGTGTATAAGAACATTTGTTTTATTTTCATTGAGTATTCAATTATATTTAAAATTGATGGATAAAATATTACATTAACTTACTTTTCAATTAAAAATGTATTTTTTGAACTATCGTAAGTTTTATAATAACTTTTGGTTTCAATCTGATGAAAAATATGGTGAAGTGATTATTTTTCATAAAAATAAAATTTTGACGTAAAGTAGCTTATTCTCAACATTTTCAGAGCATTTAACAAATTTTTGATATTTTTAGTGTATCTTAAAGTTTTTTTTCACGTGTTATAATTGTTAGCCAGTTTTACCTAAAGTTTACTCTAGCATATTGGGAATTTATAGACGTACTCTCACCTCAAAACAGAATAGTTTAAAAATAAAAGTAAGCCAATCGGTTCGCGAATTACAAAACTCCCCTTCCTTTTCATTCGACTACCTTAAAACGCAGAAGTGACTTAGAGGTACTGCTCAAAAAATAATAAATTTAATAAAACAATTAATTCTTTGCAAAGTTATAAAGAAAATGGACAACTTAATGCCTACCTTAAATTAAAACAATTAAAATTGTGACTCGTAAGTTATTTTACAATTTTTATCATCTTAAACTAGAAATTATTCAGAAGCTTACGATAATATAAAACAATCATACTTCAATTTTACTTGTTAGCATAAAAGTAACTTAAGCTAAACGAGCGTTTTATTATTATTCAATTTTAGGTAATTTTGAATAGTAAATAATGCACATAAATTTGCTATTCTATACTACTGCAATTAGATCTTTCCAAGTAATTTAACTAAATGATGAGCAAGTACCCCGAAATAGATTTTGTAAGCAACTTCTTATTAAAAAGCTGCGGTTTTTAGAAAAAAACTTTTTAAGACACTTTCGTAGTAATGAGATTAATAATTTTTGAAAGTTAATACATGAAGTTCATTAAATTTTCTTCTTTATTTGGTTAACTAAAGATAATGATTACAAGTCTGAAAAAAGGAAACAATTTTTGTAAAAATCAAGATACTTATTCATGGATTATTAAACATTATATTAGCCCGGAGAGAATTGAGTTTAATGCAGTAATTTTTCATTGGGTATTTAAAGCTTTAAGATACGCGTAACTGTTCTTTTTAAAGAGTTTATAAAGATATTGTAATAAGAAAACTGATATTGACATTGATGTATAAGTTTGCGTTATAAAAATATTCTTGACGCTCACAACTTTTTTTTACTGAGGAACTACTTTTATTCCTTAAATTTTTGAATAGGCACAATAATAAGTGCATAAATTTTAAAAAGAAAACTTATGGATTTAATAACATACAATGTTTGAAGTGATATATTTTATGTACATATTTTTAAAGTGAAATGCAGTGTATTAGAAATATAAAGTAATGAATGTTGAATATAAAATAAGCTATTTTGAATAATTATAAATTAAAATTTTTAAGTAACTCAGTAGTTTAAAGGGAAATTAAACCTTTCAAAACATATAGTAAAATAAATATAGAAATATAATAAATGGACATGCTATATTACTCCTGTGTATTTATTATAACTCTAATCATTTTCATATATCCTTTTTTATTATTAAGTTGTCTTGAAAAGTAAAAAAAAGAACAAATTAATTTTATAGCTTAGTAACAATTGTATTTTTTTAAAAGCGCATTTTCACTCCTTTTTCAAACACAAAACTCTGATTTTAACTTTTGTATCTTTCGGAATAAAAGAAGCTGAAAATATAATTTAGCTGCCATACTATAATTTGTTTTCAGTAAATTAAAATATATCGAAACATTTTTCATTGTTTATAATAATCTACTTGTATTTTCTGTCGCAAAAAACTACACTGATAAAGTAAAAAAAAAACTTACAACATATTGAAAAGTTAGGTACTTATTAAATGCATTTTTAAGGCTTAGCTTTATTATTTCAGCGGATTCTGATCCTTAACAAACATCAATGCGTTTTCAGAATACCGCTATAATGTTTAGTGTTAGAAAATCAGTTTGAGTGTTATAATGTGAATCACTATTAAAATGATCTCTGGCTCCTTTGGGATAGAAAATACAGTACGTTATATTGTTCGGTTTACTCTAGTCTTTTTTTTTGTATTTTCCTTTTTTTCTAATAGCAGTCTTTGCTTTATTTGTATTTATATATCAAATCTAGTTATTTCAGCTCAAAAGTTTCATTATCGTTCTATACTCTAAACTAGAAGTTTCTAAACTTTCAAACATTATTTTTCTTTTAAACCAAATTTATAGCACTTTAATTAAATTTAAAACCACATTGCACATAAAAAAAAACACATTTGAACTTAATTCTTACATACTCGCGTTAGCCTCACAGAGCCATATCCCCCGTTGATTCTAAGCCTCTTTAGTATATGATTAGTTTTAAGTCAAATGCCCATGAGTTAATAAAATATTAATTAAAATTGGCCTTTAATCACTTAAATCCTTCATGATTCTTATCGAAGGAGCATAATTGTAATACGTTGCGTAAAAAGTTAGAATTCCTTTCTGTGAAAAATCTTTTGTTTACGGCAACACACAATTTTTAAAACAGTGAATATCTAAACAATTTTAAAAAAATTGCTATTTCGACAGTATGCTACTACGGCAACGATAACGGAACTCCTCCAAACCGAGTTCAAAAATACACAAATAACTTTTTCACCTGTTACCTCTCTCATAACTCTTATTTAATAGTGCCTCCTCTATCAATCCCCAGTTAATTGAAGTTAAACCTAATTTTTTTTCTCCGCACCAAGTACACACCGCTGAATACTTTTATCGCGAACAAGAATATTCAATCCGGCCACTGAAGAATAATTTCATTAGCTCGCTACTACATGATTAATATCGCCAATTCATTACCCTTAGATGTACACAGTCGATAACGGGCTCCGAAAGTAATATTGACACAATTTTCCTCCTTTGAGGAAGCGGGATTTTATCTTGGCTCGTGGTCTCCGGTTTTCCCGTTTTTTTTCTCTCTTCTCTCTGATGAATCAATGACCGGAACGCCATCATCATTAGTGCGAGTTATCTCGGCTGGGGATGGAAAGATTGGGAAAATTAGCTTATCGCGCGTTCGTGAGTTTTCTGTTGCGGGGAATGGAGCAGGATGCTCCTTTGTGAGGAGTCGGTCTATGCCGGTTTTGAATGGAGTTTTCGTTTTAGAAAAAGCTTCCGTTGAGAAAAGTTTAGAGGTTCGTGCGGGTGCTTTTTTAATGGGAAATTAGGATTTATTTAATGAGCGGAAATCTTTTGAAACTGTTTCCGCTTGAAGGTAAATTTCATATTTATTCCTTAATATAACTCTTTAATTATCACTTATCTTGGTTTTTCGGTGTCTTGAAGAGATTTATATTAAATGTATTTAAAAGTGTCAATCCTTTTTATTAAAGCACACATTTGTTGAAGGGAATGAAGATAAAATAACCATTAGAGTGCATTATATTTTTAAGGCTCTAAAGAAATATTTCAGTTTAGAATTTATCAGCTGGTTATTAGAAGATAGTGTAATGAATAAAAAAGCAACTTAACAAAAGCAAAGGTTTTAGAAATCCGGGTAAATTAAATTACTAAAATTTATAATAGGGCATGGGAAAATATGTAAGGAACATTAAAAAATAATGTTCTGTGCAAATGGTTTGCTTAACAAAATTACGTTTTATGTTATACTATGAAATAAGTTTTTGAAAGGTATTATTTATTAACACTTTGTAATGATATAATGCACTTCGACTAGCTTTCTTCCGAAGTTTTATTTATTACTTTTTATGTATTCCATAAAACGACTGACGAACTATGGAAATAGGAAATTAAATGCCTCTGGCTTTATAAATGCATCACTTGGGGGGGGTTGAATTTTTATTAAAAAAGAAGTAAGCTTTAAAATCTTTTAGATCTTTATATCACATACTTAAAAAGACAATTTATTTTACCTGTGCAGCTAATA
The DNA here is from genome assembly GCA_963680715.1 of Tetragnatha montana. Lineage (NCBI taxonomy): Eukaryota > Metazoa > Arthropoda > Arachnida > Araneae > Tetragnathidae > Tetragnatha > Tetragnatha montana. Next base: position 38,130,326 of record OY796685.1, read on the forward strand.
GAAGTTGAGCAACAATCTTTTCATGGCAATAAAGGTCCAAAATAGAATAAACTATCTAAAATTTTTAACAAAGCACTAGATAGAAATGGATAAAATGAGAAAGGTTCGAATATAAATATTATACTTTATTTTGCAAAATATTTAACTATTAAAATAGTTATAGGCTTTGGTGGCGTTTTTTTTTGTATTATTTGTGACTGAAAACTTCGTGGTATACAATGGTTTGTTTACTTTAATTATTTCTTTATTATATTATGCACTTAGAAAATTATTAGAATAAGAATACAACAATTAATCAATCTCAAATATCCTTAAAATACTGCTGAAACAAATAACTGCGTTTAATTTCACATAAATGAAGTAATTAAAAAATTAAAGCAAAAAAAATGGAACAGTTAATTTTATAAAAGCTGAAAAGCTTTCGAAACTTCACAAAATTACTTCCGAGAAGAAAATTTAACTAAATCATTCCCGTTTATAAAGTTCCAAGAACCTAATAGCCGCTTCGCAAGATTAGGAAAAACTTCCTCAAAACTTTACCGCCATTAATTCTCCGAAGAAATTAAACGCATCGCGACCGCTAAAAGCGGGGGAAAATCCAATTTTTCCAGCAGCGCCGCCGCAACAATATAAGAGAGTTTCAAGCAGCATCACGCTTTCTTTCATAATGAAAATGGCGATAACCGAACCCAGACATAACTCAACTGCCACAGTTAGGAGATCGGTTAATGAAAACACGTATTTTTCTCCTCAAAACTCGCCACTTTCTTCTCGCCGCGCGTGGATCGTTGCCAGCGAGGGTAAATAAACTTTGATTTAATTACAGATTGTGTTTATCGCCTTCTTTTTTGTCTCCTGTACGGTAGCTATATATGATTGCAGTTTGGCATCATCCATCTCCGTTGTGGAAGATTGTGGTTTATAATTAGTCCGTGCTCTCTCTTAGGCGAGGCTTTGGAGAAATTAATGTTTTCATTATGTGCTTGAGGTGAAGTAATGGGTTCGCAGTGTGGTGTGGGGAATTTTAAAGTAGGGCTAATGATAATATTTTAGTTGTCAAAGGCTGAGTTAGTGTTATTGCGGAAGTTACCGAACGTAATTGCTGGAGCTGTGTTGTTCTCCGCATTAAACAACGGAAGTTTGCGTAGTTTGGAGATTCAAGTAGGCAAATGTTTCGAAAATCTTCCCATTTTTTTTTATCTGAAACTAACTTTAGTTCTCCTATAGTTTAATTATTATGTTACACATCACTTATTTCTAAAAACAATTCGGATTAAAAACTCAGTTCAAGTTAGAAAGTATTTTTTTGTATTTGTTTTTGTTAAATATGTTTGAAACTCCTACAGTCATATTCAGAGCTATCAGCGTCGGTTTTAAATCCTTGGTCAAATAAGGATTCCACCAATCAGAGTCAGCGAAAAGCTAAATTTTCTTTCTTTAGTTGCTGGTTAACACCGACGCTGATGGCTATAAAATCGGGTATTAATTAGTTGTCTAGTTTGTTTGGATGTTGTTATTTTTGGTTAAACTTGTTTTTCAATTATAAATTTTTGTAAGATTATAATTAGTCTTTTTTCGTTTATTAATACTAACACTTTCAAAAATATATCCAAAACTAGTTTTTCAATACAATACCTATCAACATTTCTTTCAGAATCTTTTACAACCATTTCAAACTCTTAACATTTGTATGATAAATTTATGATATAAGTAATTCACTAATTTTAAGTACAAAAATTCGAAACCTTCTATACTAACTTTCAACAATGTAACCATAGCCATTTTTAAGTGTAATATTTTTGAATGGCATGAATGAATAATTTTTTTTAAAATTAAACTTTCCCGCAAGACCGAATTTCAAATAGCTACTCAAAAACTAATGCAAAAAAAGGAGAACCTTGAATTTTTTTTACAACTTTATATAACTTCAGAAAAATACTAAATTTTATAACTTTAATGAAAGTGTGTTTCAGAATACCTTCTTAATCTATTTAAATTTGAACTTAAAGCATCGATACAATTTCCAAGACAAACCCTCTAAAAATTTGAACTTCAACTTATGTAGTCTTAAAATAGAAATAAGGTTTGAAAAAGTTAATAAATGTTACTAATGCTTTTTTATGTAATCATATCTTCAAGCACATTTTAAATCCAAAACTTCTTTTCAGGTTTTGAAGATTGAGAACATAAGATACCTACAGATTTCCTACTTGCAGTGATGTAACCTCGGAAAACTTACAACAGCTGATGTAAAACACTCATCTCATCGTAAGTACTCTTGAGAAAATTTTTAATCAAGACCTTCACAACATCAACCGAGAAATAAAAAACTAACCTCCCTTTCCATCCTTCCTAAAATCCCTTTTTATTTATTTCTCTCTCAAGTATTTGCTCAAGTTCCTGAAAGGAAATCATAATCCCATTCAAAATAACGACATTTCGTGTGTCTGAAAAAGACGGAATAAATCGAATAGGGGCTCTTGGAGGAAAAAAAAATCCTATTCAACAACAACAATACAACACGTTCAAAAAATAACGAAACCATTCTAAAAGTGCGGCGGAAAAAATAATACAAGGCCGCCATGAAAAAAAAATCCATTTTATTTTTTCCCATTACTATCCACGTAAATGCATAGTTTCCCACGTTTTCTTTCGGTTGACGAAAAGTATCGGAGTGCGACACAACCTCGTGCAAGAAGATCGTGTCGTATAATCCCGCGTTGTACGTATAATGGAGGCCGGTGTTTTGTTCCACCATGAATATTGCATCAGGCTCCCTCTAACGTAATTTTTTTATATTATTAAAATGGGATCGGCCCGGCTATTACGGGAGAGGGGCGCTCAGGCGGAATTTTAAATTTTCATCCTCCCGAAGAGTTCCGAACTCGGGCGACAGCGGTTTTCCCTTCTTCTTTTGCTTGGGTTTGCTCTATTCATTATAGAGATTGCTTCGGCGGGCGTGAAGTTTGAAACTGGGTTAGGTAGGAGATGAAGATGAGGTTTGAACGCCTTTTCCTTAAGCTGAGTTTGATGCGTTCGTTCGCCTAAACGCGGCGTTTTGATGGATAAAGATAAAACCCTCGTTGGCATATTATTCTTTAGGGAACTATACTTTGGCTACCGTTATCAGAAAAGTGTAACCTCTGGTGTAATCATAATTTATTTGATTGGAAGTCGGGGTAGCTTCCTGAGTATTCCCTGTGGTTACTACGAGTAAAATTCTTAAAATTGCATTATCTTTATAAATATTCCACCTATCATGTGCATTGCTGAGATTGCATTCGTGACTATTTAAGAACTCATGACAACATATTTTTAAAAATAGAACATTCTTTGGAAGAAAGTAAACGTGATTGTTAAAATAGTTCTATAATTGGGACTTTATACTGCAAGCGGTCCTTAATTTGAAAGTTTGTAAAAATATAATGACTGGATAGAGATAGTGTGCCCCCCAAGATTATTTCTTTAATTACTCTAAAATTACAAGGAATAAAAATGATGTATAATATTATTTGCGCAGAGGAATTCCATCCAATGTACTTAATGTGAAATAGTGAAAAATAAGACTGTCTAAATTAACGTGCCAGTTACATTGATGTTAGAATGACAAAAATGTATCTTCATGTATGTTTTGAACAGAATCAAACCCCTTATGTTTCAGAACCTTATAGGTCAATCAGTAAAAATCCCTGGAAATCATTTAGGAAGCTTAATTAGCGAAATCACTAAATTACAATAAATTCCTTTATTCTAGTTGAATTTCTGTCGTGAATACCGTTTCGTAAGTTTCTATGCATAGTTTTTAGTCTCTTATACTGCTACACCAAAAGTTGCGACAAAACATACACGAGATAGTTTCAAAATCCAAGTAGCACATCATATAGTTCACAAATCCCTTTTTCGATTCTAAAGAACGCTTGCCAAAACAATTTTTATCAGACCCAAATTTTACTACACACAATTGAAAAACAATTTAACATTATCAGAGTTGATTAGTCATAAATCGTCGAATTCTCAAACACAATTTCAGTAACAAAGTCTCTTTCATAATATCAAGTGCAATAATTTATTGAGGATTGTCACAAAAAGATAAAGAAGTACAAATATTGTGTATTCAAAACTATTTCATCTGTTAACAGTTTACGTTCTCAATTGAATTACAACAGACCGTTTAAGTTAAAGTATTAATAAGGAGCTATAATAAAAGTTTGTATTATGTGAATACAAACAAAAAAACTTAAATCTTCGGAACGTTTTATCCATGGCCCACAAGAAATACATTTGAGAAATTTACCATGATTTATGGCTTTTAAATCAGGTAATTCCGTTATAACTCGTTCTATAATTGGGATTATTCTCAGAAATGATGCGTTTCGTGTGCCTCTTACTATTTGGAACATATCCCACGTATATAATAAGCTCCTCGTAAGACCAGAGTTCTTTTGTCCTCAAAGGGGTATTAAGAAAGTTGTTTAAGAGTGGCATTACGTTTTATTAGTCTCTTGTGTACGGGATATGGAAGGAAGAAAAGGATATGAGCTCAGGGGCTTCAACAAGAGAACTCATAAGCCACACGAGTAGTGAAATACCTCTGGCTGAATAAGCCTGATAATAGTGAGGATATAAAAATACTTCAGTTGACGCAGATAGGCTCTTGAAAAGTTTATTGTTTTTAAATCAGTGCGAGTTTATGCTTCAATTTTCTAGGATTAACTTTTGAAACGATATCCTTTCAAGTGCTCAATTGAGTCCTTAATTACCAAATGAGTCTTCTTTTGATCTTTTGATGGAATTATCTTTAGTTTAAGTATTTTTAAAGTGATATTTTCTGGGATTATTCGCTTTTGATAAAATTTTATTTGGGAATCCTTTAATCGAGTGTTTTTTAAAAGTTAATAGGGATTTTACAATATCGTAGTGTAACATATCAGCCAGCAAAATAAATCAAAACTTTAAATAAGCCTAAATACTTAAATTCTGAACATAGTAGTGTAACATCGTAGTGTAACATACCAATTTTCTCGTTAATGTGATTTTTATAGTAGTTATACAACCAGTGATGTGAGTCAGGTGAATACCCAGTGGGTAAATATAAATGGGTATTTACCCAATCCTTATTTACCCACCCAAAATGAGTTTATATGAAAAGTATAATCATTAAATGCAATTCGAAGTGGTATTATTCCTAATTAGAAACAAAACTTAGAAGTAACATTGAGCTAATTTCTGCTAAAAGATTTTTACTAATGAATTAGGAGGGAACATTTTAGAGATAATATCTAGATCAATTGGTTGCGGGTAATACAATTAGAATGAAATTTTAATATTTCAATAAAAGTATTAAGTAAAAATTAATAGGAAACTATCCAATAAGTTTATATTACAACAAAATCAAAACACATTTTCACATGCATAAATATTTCTATAGCTAATATTCAGTTAAATGGTAGTATAAAATATTTAAATATAAAATTTAGTATCTTTTTCCAAATCAGTTTAACAATTTTTCAGTATCACTTTAACAATGCTCTATAATTTCCATCTTAGAACAAATTATCTTCTGGAATGCAGATTACTAAATTATAAAGCATGCATTAATTTCCTGTATTTTTCACATAGTTAGGCTTTCCAAAACCTTTTATTAACTATAACCTTCACATTTTTAATAAAATAATTTGTATTACAACTTTTTAGTAATAATTATATGTGTATCATTCATCCAAGTCTTTTATCAAAACTGACCCTGAGTATTTACCCAAAAAATAAATACCCGGGTACTTTACAACTTTAGACGATTAATTCTATTATGTATCAATACTTCCTTTCCATGTTTTCTCTGTATAAAATATAATTAATAATATAATTAATTTTTATAAAAAAAACCTTACTGTACGAATTTTATATTAATATCGTAAAATTTTGCAAATAATGGAATAGGCACGATAAATCACTTTTTACATGAGAATTGAAAGACTGTTTAAGGAACAATGATTAAATACTTTAATTATTTATATTAAAATCTCGAAAAATATTAATTCTCCCCATCAAGGGTTTGAGACTTTTTTGTCATTGTTTGACCTTTTTAATGAATTTGTGTAACAAAGAAACTGTCATGTTAAAAAAAACTTTAATGATTTAATTTTTCATTCAATATTGAAAGAATAAACAAGTTATATAACTCGCTATTATAAAAGATAGGTTAACCAATGAATTTAATTTAATTTTTATATTCTATGAAATAAATATCAGTTACTCATGGGGTGAATGACATGAATGAAAATATACATAATTGAGGCTTAATAATAAAAGGATAAAATTATACAGTTTTCCATGTATAAGTACAGTAAAATACATTCCCAAAACAAATAAAATATTCAGAATAAAATTCAGTTTCTATAAATATTTTTTGTGTTTATAATTCCAATTCACTCCCTAAATATCTCTGTTACCGAGTTATATAAATTACTTGATACTGTAACAGATCCACAGATCCTAGTCCAATGATAGTGCATTTCTACCACGAGTTTATAAATGCACTAGCTGATATGCCCGCCGTTGCTCGGGGGATAAAAGGCTTATCAAACTGTGTGTTAAAATAAATAAGAATTATCGTTTAGATGCATTAGAGTCAACAGTCTTCCCGCTGGGATTCTTTTTTGATGCCATACCACTTCGTTAAGATGTAAAAAAAAACCTTTAAAAATGCTACCTGTTTAGATTTAATGTGTGGAATCCCCATTTTTAAAGAGTAATTTTTCAAAATAGAAAAAAAGTCAGGGGACCTTCTGAACCCCATTATTTTTTTCCCTTTTGTCCTTTTCTCCCTCCATCCATTTCTGCAATTGGTATAATAGTGGAGTCGCTTGTGTCAAAAACCAATGGTGTAAAAAAAACTTTTGGCAGAAGCTTAGTGAGTGGTATCATTCGATTCGTAATGACGTCTACATTAACGTGGTACCGGGTGTTTTTTCTGAATTCCGTGCAGGGGGTTTCTATGACGTCATGAATGCAAGATGGCCGCCGCAGGAAAAAAGCTGTAAATGACGATCTAGCAATATTATCGGAACTATTTTTGGACAAAAAGCTCAGAAATATATATTTTTATCGAATAGTTACAAAAATAAGCATCTAAATCGGTTAAAAATTGCGTTTATGACGTCATAACCAAAAAATGGCTATTTTCACCAAAAATACAGTATTTTGTCATGTAATACTTTAAATAGATGCTATTTTCAACGTGAATGTAATGAAAATATGTTCATAATAAAAAAAACAACAATGAAAATTTCATTGATGGTCACAAAAGGCGGATATGACGTCAGAAATCCAAAATGGCTGTCACATAGAATAAAAATTTTTATTTTTTTATTCAAAAATTTTTTATTTAGGAATTATTACACTTATATGAATGTAATAAAGGTATTTTGAGGATAAAATTTAACAAACATTTTAAAATTCCTGAAAAAAGCATCAAAATATTAGGTGTGAAAGACAGAACTACTGTATTTTGTCATGTAATACCTTAAATAGATGCTATTTTCAACGTTAATGTAAAGAAAATATGTTCATAATTAAAATGCCAGCAATAGAAATTTCATTCTTTGTCACACAAGGCGGATATGGCGTCAGAAATCCAAGATGGCTGGCATGTGAAATGAATTTCTTTAGTTTTTTACTCCAAAATTTTTTATTTGGGAATTATTATTCTTTTATTAATGTTGTAATAAAGTCATTTTAAGGATAAAATAATTCCCAATTAAAAAATTTTGGAGTAAAAAACTAAAGAAATTCATTTCACATGCCAGCCATCTTGGATTTCTGACGCCATATCCGCCTTGTGTGACAAGGAATGAAATTTATATTGTTGGCATTTTAATTATGAACATATTTTCTTTACATTAACGTTGAAAATAGCATCTATTTAAGGTATTACATGACAAAATACTGTAGTTCTGTCTTTCACACCTAATATTTCGATGCTTTTTTCAGGAATTTTAAAATGTTTTGTTAAATTTTATCCTCAAAATACCTTTATTACATTCATATAAGTGTAATAATTCCCAATTAAAAAATTTTTGAATAAAAAAATAAAAAAAATTATTCTATGTGACAGCCATTTTGGATTTCTGACGTCATATCCACCTTTTGTGACCATCAATGAAATTTTCATTGTTGTTTTTTTTATTATGAACATATTTTCATTACATTCACGTTGAAAATAGCATCTATTTAAAGTATTACATGACAAAATACTGTATTTTTGGTGAAAATAGCCATTTTTTGGTTATGACGTCATAAACGCGATTTTTAACCGATTTAGATGCTTATTTTTGTAACTATTCGATAAAAATATATATTTCTGAGCTTTTTGTCCAAAAATAGTTCCGATAACATTGCTAGATCGCCATTCACAGCTTTTTTCCTGCGGCGGCCATCTTGCATTCATGACGTCATAGAAACCCCCTGCACGGAATTCGGAAAAAACACCCGGTACCACGTTAATGTAGACGTCATTACGAATCGAATGACACCACTCACTAAGCTTCTGCCAAAATTTTTTCGAAACATGACATAAGCGACCCCACTATAAATTATAAATGTATATTTGAGGCAAATTTCTCCGCCTTCGCTCACAATAAAGATATATTATTGAACAGCAATGTTTATAGATAAAACTTATTTCCCCCTCATCCCGCTAAATTTTTATGAAATACAAAACAATTAAAAAAACTACATACTTTTATAATTTTTTAAGATCTTAAAAAACCGGTTTAGAATTAGTGTTTATAACCATTTTTTAATAACGATAATTTTTTTTAAAAATCAGGGGGAGACCCCCTGAACCCCCCCTTTGCTGATTTATCACCAACTCATTCAATGAAAGAAATTTCAAACATGAAATAAAAGTAAACATCATTTGAATCGACACTGAAAATGCCTGTGATAAAATATTGTTTAATTTGAACTTTGCTGGAAATACATAAATTTAATTAAATAGAAAAAAGAATAAAATTTTTCAGTGGAATGGTTTTTGGTTATTATAAAAAAAATTATTTAATCATTAAAAATTGTTTCTTTATCATATTTTTTAAAAATTCACCTGTTATAAAACATTTCAAAATAAATATTTCCAACAATAGAGGTTTTGCGTGTCCTGGAAAGAGCAATAACCGCAATAAATTTAACATTGAAGGCTAAGCATAAGAATTTAGATAAGGGACAAAAAAGGCTCCTTAGAATGTTTTGATTCAGAAAATTCTTTTTCGCAAACCTTCCTGGTTGTGTGAGGAACAACATGCTAAAATTTCATAACAATCACATTAATAATGTGGGTGCTAGGATCCAAAAACTAAAAACGGGAGTAAATATTCAAACCCCCGTGCATCCCCTCCAGAATGGAATATCGAAAAATCCAGAAATTACTTTCTTTGAAATTATCTCAAGAAGGTATTACCAACAATTCAATTCGTAATATCGATTTCTCGGTATTGTTTTCTTCGAAAATATAAAACTTGGTTTATGCTCAGCAAAAACGGGTTTTTGGAATATTCAGACCTCTTAAAATTCGAATATCCAAAATCTGAAAAATGCCTTTCTAAAAATTGTTGCTAGGTACCTTCCTGCGAAATAACAAAGATCTGGGGTCATTTGGGACGCCGCTGGGCTCGAAAACGTCGAAAACGCTCCAAAACCCCCTGTGGGTCAGAAAAAAGGAATTTCGAAAAATCCCTTCTTAGTGCGCGTATACACCGTAAGGTCTTTGACTCTACCAAGTTTCGAGTCCTTAGCCCCGGTAGATTTTGCTGTGCGTTGATGAGTGAGTGAGTGAGTGAGTGGTAAAGCTCTCAAACCGTGTGTTAAAATAAATAAGAATTATCGTTTAGATGCAATAGAGTCAACAGTCTTCTGTGGCCCTTCAACAGGCCCTGGTGGCCATTGGCCACTAGGGCCTATCAGGGACACCGAGCTATCGAGGCAAACAGCCTCGGATGCTCGTAATAAGAAGTAAGAAGTAAGTAACAGTCTTCCCGCTAGGATTCTTTTTTGATGCCATACCACTTCGTTAAGATGTAAAAAACTCTTTAAAAATACCACCTGTTCAGATTTAATGTGTGAAATCCCCATCCCCGTTTTTAAAGAGTAATTTTTCAAAGGAGACCCTCTGAATCCCAATTTTTCTGAATTTTCTCTTTTGTCCTTTTCTCCCTCCATCCATTTCTGCAATTGGTATAAATGTATATTTGAGGCAAATTTCACCGCCTTCGCTTCACAATAAAGATATATTATTGAACAGCAATGTCTTAGATAAAACTTTTTTCCTCCTCATATCGCTAAATTTTTATAAAATACAAAATAATTAAATATACTACATACTTTTATACTTTTTTAAGATGTTACTTTATACTTTTTTAAGAAAATCTTAAAAAACCGGTTAAGAATTCGTGTTTATAACCATTTTTTAATAATGATAATTTTTTTTTAAATCAGGGGGAGACCCCCTGAACCCCCCTATGCTGATTTATCACCAACTCATTCATTGAAAGAAATTTCAAACATGAAATAAAAGTAAACATCATTTGAATCGACACTGAAAATGCCTGTGATAAAATATTGTTTAATTTGAACTTTGCTGGAAATACTTAAATTTGATTAAATAGAAAAAAGAATAAAATTTTTCAGTGGAACGGTTTTTGGTTATCATAAAAAAAATATTTAATCATTAAAAATTGTTTCTTTATCATATTTTTTAGAAATTCACCTGTTATAAAACATTTCAAAATAAATATTTCCAACAATAGAGGTATTGCTTCACCTGAAAGGAGCAATAACCGCAATAAATTTAACATTGAACGCTAAGCATAAGAATTTAGAAAAGGGACAAAAAGGCTCCTTGGAATGTTTTGATTCAGAAAATTCTTTTTCGCAAACCTTCCTGGTTGTGTGAGGAACAATATGCTAAAATTTCATAACAATCACATTAATAATGTGGGTGCTAGGATCCAAAAACTAAAAACGGGAGTGAATATTCAAACCCCCGTGCACCCCCTCCAGAATGGAATATCGAAAAATCCAGAAATTACTTTCTTTGAAATTCTCTCAAGAAGGTATTACCAACGGTTCAATTCGTAATATCGATTTCTCGGTATTGTTTTCTTCGAAAATATAAAACTTGGTTTATGCTCAGCAAAAACGGGTTTTTGGAATATTCAGACCTCTTAAAATTCGAATATCCAAAATCTGAAAAATGCCTTTCTAGAAATTGTTGCTAGGTACATTCCTGCGAAATAACAAAGATCTGGGGTCATTTGGGACGCTGCTGGGCTCAAAAACGTCGAAAACGCTCCAAACCCCCCTGTGGGTCAGAAAAAAGAAATTTCGAAAAATCCCTTCTTAGTGCGCGTATACACCGTAAGGTCTTCGACCCTACCAAGTTTCGAGTCTTTAGCCCCGGTAGATTTTGCTGTGCGTTGCTGAGTGAGTGAGTGAGTGAGTGAGTGAGTGGTAAAGCTCTTTTATTATTATAGATTCAATAAGTGATATTATTTAGTATTAATTTGATTGTGAAGTGTCCTGATGGCTCTCAAGTGTAATTTAATATTCTCCTGCACATAATTTTCTGTAAATTGTCCAAATTCTAATTAAATCCTATTATTTGTGTCATCTTCAGTTCCATACTACAACATAGTGCCACTTGGTTTTTTTTTTCGTTGCAACTAGGGCGATAATTCATTTTCTAGCAACTCGGCGGATATGCTGGATAAGACGCTTGGTTGTAATATAGATAGGTAGCACCTCATCTTCCTAAGTCTTTAGTTAAGGAAACAGTTAAGGAAAAGATGGAGCATGGGAATTTCGTAACAATGCTATACCCTGGACATGTTCCATGTGATTTTACCGTTTAATTAACTACCAATTATTGATGAATACAATTTCCAAACTTAATAAGGTTTTCCGCATGGATCAACTTACATATAAACATAACTCAGTACTCAAGATCCGACTAAATCATGCAAATTTCTACATCCATTGAAAACATCAAGAACCCAGGTCGATTTTACGATCCCTAAAACGGCATCTCTACCCCTTCAATGCATCATTTGGCAGAATATAGCACCATAGTCGCTCCCCGTCCTATCACAGCTCCACAAGTCCCCGATGCCGCTGTTTAATTTACCGAGGCTCGTTAACAATAACCCAGAGAGAGCCCGAAATCATGAATAAGGCAGGACACTAATCTCCCGGGCGGCCTCCCATAATTGATAGCCAGCGACAAGCAATCGCTCTCCTTCAATAATTCAAATGATTGCCGATGCTAACTCGCCGATTCGGCAATCCTCCGTGATGTGTTTTTGTTGCGAGAGGGTGTTATCCGTGAATAATTGACCCGGTTTCTGTTTGGTCGAGAGAGAGAATTAAATCTTTCTCCTTGTGAGGTAATTATGATTAATGGGTCGAACGCTTTCTATCCTTACACCGCCCGATGTTTCCGTTTCATCCTGCAGAAAGTTTCGGACGGACAGGGCTGAATGAGTTAAATCTGCGAGTTAAGTTCAGATACAGCGATTGTTGAAAAGAGAGTAACGTAAGCGGCTTAAGCCAACAAATTCAAGACGCTTATTAATCCTTAAAATCATTGGGATAACTTAGATAGGATTGGTGGTGATTTATATCTGAGACGAGTAGTATCAAAACTGGTTAAGGCGCATAGGACTATTATTTTAGGATATTACAATGTTGCATCTTGCATTCATACCTGCTTTCGCCCTATTAATGTATCGGCATTAATTCAATTTCTAGAGAATCTTTTAACTAAAATTCAAAATTTTAAGTCCGAAAATGTAAATTAAATCTCGGTTAAGAGAACATTGTTATCTAACTTATTAAATAAGGGTATTGGTAAATAGAAGGAGATGAATTATTAATGCAAGTATCCCAATTGTGCAAGCTTAGCAAGTTCTAGCTAGGTAAACGGATATTAAAACGGTTTTAAAGATAATAGTCTTCCAGCTGCAGAATAATATATCAGATCTCTTAGGAAAACTGCTTAGCAATTCGTGTGAAGGTAGTGTAGTATTATCCATTTTGAATGAGCAGTGTAGGTAAATTGGATTTTGTAATTTGAAACCAGTTTCGCATTCTTAAATGCAGTATTTCAACGCCATGGTAAAGTGAGATTAACTTTGGAAAACGTGTCGGAGACAGCATTTCAAATTCCTCGAGGAAAAAGAATATTTTTGTAAGGTTTTAATTTTTCAGATTACTTTTATTTCACTATACTCATTTAATAGGTTATGCAATCAAATATTTTTTTTGTGAAAATGAGAGGAATACAAAACGAAAATATTTTTGTTTTGTTTAAAAGAAGATGTAACTTAGAACCACCAAGCTGAAAATTAGTAGTTTTAATATTTGGACGTGTTCTTTAAAGGATTGGAATAGGATTTAATTTTCTTAACTTATTTTACCTTTTTTTAGTGCTAAAGAGATTTATTTAACTTTTTTCATTTTAGAATCTTAACAAAATTTTTCTAGTTTTTCAATAAATTTGAACTATCAAGATAAAAATATCTCAAATGCGATTAAATTTTTCACTCATTTTAAAAATCAAGTTTGAAAAACTTAATAGATTAACTATTTTCAAGTAAACAGAGCATTTATTTTTAATCTGCATGCTGTTGAAACCGAAAGGTATCTTTTGATCAGTCAGATCTTTTTTTTTTTATCTTTTTGACATTAGACTTTGTAAAAAAATAGTTCTGAAAGAAGATTTATTTTTATATTATAAAATATACATTCTCTGTTCACTCTCTCGATTTTTGATGAATCGGGAACTTGTGTGTAGTAAAAATCGAACCATCGAACACTCTACCTTAGTATCTCCCAATAAGTGTAAAAACAAGCGATAGGAATAGGTTATTCGGAACTTTTTTTTGCTCATCACAATTTTTAAACTCGCCACGCAAATTGAATCGTCAGTTTTAAAAAGGGAATAAGTCCAAAAAAAAAAAATGACAAATTGACTTTTCTGCTCAAAAATATCTCCCTTAATCTTTGGCCTGTAAACTTAGCCAAAATAAAATTTGATTTTAATTTAAAAACGTTTTTTCTTCTTTTTAACCAATGAATGTTTGACTCCATTGATATTCACTTACTCCATTGAAAGCGCCTTAATGACGCAGTTTCATAATAATTTTTAAATTTTATTCGTCTTAGTCTTTCTATCTTTCACTTTTGTACTGCGAACTAAGCAGAAATATAATTTAATTGTCAATTTAAGTGATTTTTAAGATTTTTCTTCAGCTGAAATTTCATTAGGATAAAGAAGTCCATCCTCTTTTTTTAACTGTAAAAATTTTTTTTAAATACACTTATATTTTTTTCGATGATTGTTCTGTATTCTTAACAGTGTCATGAATTTCCAGTAAAAATTTGGTGGCTATAGGATAAAAATTACATTAATTATACAGTTTTTTTCGATTTTCTCAAAACTTCGTTTTTGGACTTATTCCCTTCTTGTAACTGACGTTTGAATTGAAAAAGCATCAAACAGTATGTTATATTCGACCTAACCAAATGAATTCAGGAACTTAAAATGCTATTAGCTCACAAATCACCTCTGAATCAGCACTACTTCATAATCGACTAACACTGTTAAAAAGAAAAAAGAACGATCTCATCACTCTCTCGAAGTCAAATCCGACTCAGTCATCATCTACTTCCCCTTCTCGAACAGTCCCACATCTTTAACAGACACCGAATATAATTTTTTTCTCTCCTACAATATAATGAGTCGGGTAATGCTTAAAATAATGACCCGAGCTTTGTTCACCGATCACTACTGGCAAACGCAGAACTAACGGTTTTCCATGCCTTCCAGGAGACACACTGCAACTGTTCAAAGCAACATAATGATCCACACGCAAACGAAGTCTTTTTCCCTTTTCCGAATCGAAGAAAAGAAATCGGATGGAGATAAAAACGTTCCATAAAGTTCCAGTCATCGATCTGGACCCCCTCCCCTTTGACAGATAGATCGCACGAAAAGAATCGCCTTTACATTGTTGCCTTTATTTCTTATTCCCCCAATGATATCGGAAATAGATTTCGCAGCAGCAGAAAATCACACCGCTTAGGAAAATCATCTCTAATTTATATCTCAGGACTCCGTAATGTTATTCCATCGTTTCAGTTCTTTTGAGCGCGTATTATGGATTCATTTGGGGGTAATAGGATGGGTTCAAAAAGGATCGATGGAAAACAATTGAATATCGTTGATAAAGAATAACTAGTCTTCGAGGACTGAAACTGGAATGAAGCTCGAGCGTTTTCGAATGTTGCGTTCGGCATCGATCCTGATTTTATCTACAACAGCCGAGAGAGAATAAATGTTCTTTTAACTGTTTGTCTAGTACCTTTTGAATGGATTCAACTGCGAATCACAGGAAATGTTCGAAATATCGTCGTGAAGTGACTAAAACGAGCGATTTTTCATCGATTAGAATATCGATTTCCAGAAGGATGTTTGTTTACGGTGTAGTAAAGTATGAGCAATTTTTTATATAGTTTAAGTTTGAATTCGTGAAACTATTTTTTTTTGTTGAAAAATCGATGGAATCAATATTGAGTGGATTGAAATGTGAACGTTTAATTTCGAAATTAGAAAGAAATCGAAGTAGTCACGCATTTTTGTATAAATAATACAGCTTTAGAAAGGGTAATAACACTGAATGGATGCTATACTTTGTTGCAACTTTTCTTGAACCCAGTACGTCACAAACGCGGAAGGAAAAATCGGTAAACACAAAGCCTGTTGGGTTGCTAGGAGGAGTTTCGGTACGCAAATCGTGATAAAAAAGCACTATACATACATGGATTTAACAAAATAATCATATTTTTAAATTGATATTATTCAAAATTCAGACACTGCGATGGGAACTACTTTGTTAGTGACGTCATAGGGTCAACTTATGTTGCTGTCTAGTATAGTATCATTCTCTACCGGATTGTTGCTAGGAATTGGATACTATTAATATAATATGCGGTAGTCCGGTCATTATATCCTGCGATAATCCGGCTTATTGCTAAGTGCCTAGTCATTTTGGAATTCGCCGCATTCCGATAAGCCCTGCAGATTGTTATTAACCAGGCTCTTCCATATTTGTCGTCTACACCATTTTAACCTGAAAAGGAAACTTTTCCTCTTTTGAAAAATGAAAACAATCAAAAATACTTCGTATTTCCTGGATTTCTAATTATTTTCTATATTTGTTGGCTACTTATTTACATGTATACTAAGCGGGCTTTACCATATAACTCTATTCATTTTATAGATCTATACTCGTATTAAATAAAAATAATTATTAAAAGTCTTTAAAAACTTTTTAATAATAGCCTGAATAGTTTTGATGGTACTTGAAACTGACATCATTCAAATGGTTTGCATCATTCCCGTTTTACCGAAAATAAGCATTTACTAAAATAGCACATTTAAATATATTTTAATCAAAGTTGCCAATCTAATTTCCCTCGACATCAAATAAATCTAAGTAAGCTATTTCAATAAATTCTTTCATCCAAACTCAAACAACCTAAGCCCGCATGCTTTTCAAGATTACACGCTAGTAAATTACAAAATTCAACCATCGATTCTAAGAGAAACTCATCCAATTTACGACGAATGACTCAACTCTTTCCAACCATCTCCCCACATCCAAAGCACCCCTTTCTCATCCCTACGTTTAAGCATTCTAATTTCAAATAAAAAACAACAAACGTTCGAAAACATCCCCCCACCCTACAAAAACATCCCATTTCCGCAAACACGAGAGATTGCCTTTTCCGCAGAGAGAATAATTTTAAGGGGGTGAAGGAAAAGATTAGGGATCGGGGATCGACTTTTAGATGGGGGAGGGAGTTGAGATATCTTCATATATATGGAACAGGGGGGGGGATGGCGTGATATGGGGGTTGGTTGTGTTTTGATGAAGGGGTGAATAAGGGAGCGTGACTGCAGCAGAGTGGGGAGGGGGGATTCCAAATCATAAATCGTTCGGTGGGGGGATGTGGTGTTTGTGGGAGGTTGGCGCGACACGGAATGTGGAGTTTTGGAGATCTTGATTGGAGGGTACCAGTTTGAAATAGGGGTGTGGAGAGGGGACCAGAGGGTCGTGTAATGAGTGTGAGAAGCAATTATTAAGCCCGAATTGTGCGTCTTGAGAGAGAGTTAACATTTGTGTTTTAGATGGTAGGAGGGGGAAATAAGGAGTACATCAGAAAATACAAATCAATATATAAATGCATATACAGTCGACTTTGCTTAATGTGACCATTTTTGTCCAAGAGTAGAATGATAACAATATCCGATTCATAATAATAATAATAATAGTGTTCGGCAACTAGTGGTCAAAAAATAGTTAACTACCAACTACTATGTAACTAGTCTGGGAAAATCTAGTTGCAACTAGTAGTTAACTATTTTTTCCTGGGACTAGTTACAACTAGTAGTTAACTGTTTTTCAAAGTAGTTAACTAGTCTATTTAATTTCATAACCTATTTTTTGCCCAAATTCTAATACATCTTTCTAATCTATATCACTAAAAACGCGCAAAAAGGGCCTTTAATTCTGGTTATGGTATTTTGAGTACTCTACCATCTTAATTAAATTTGTTACAGTACAATTTTTTCTATATTTTGATAAAAATTTTAATAATAATTTTTTTGAAAGTAGTTGAAATTTTGAAAGTAGTTTCAACTAGTAGTTATTAAAAACGTAGTTCAACTAATAGTTGAACTAGTTTAAACCAAAAGTAGTTAAACTACTAGTTGATCATTAGTTAACTACTAGTTGCAACTAGTTCTAGTTAACTAGTGCCGAACATTAAATAATAAGCTATTTGATACTAGAAAGTTTTAAACAGTGTAGTATCTAGAGTGTTTGACTTAAAATCACAACTATGCAGTTCTAATGGAAGTACCTATAAGGAATACCTCCTATATATTTTGCAACTTTTACGTTATTTTAAAGAAACATATGAGAGTGGAACTAATAACACTAATAAATTAATGACTCATTTTGTATGATTGTGTATTAAAATTGGCCTTCAAACGGGAAAAAAGGAGGTTTTTATAGGGGATTTCCACCAGAATTTGATAACATTAAACGATACATTTTGCGTTAACTCATATAGGAGAGTGATCGGGGCCGGTCAATTTTGATTACTTTATCCGATTGATAACATTAACCGTGATCACAATAAGCGTAGTCGACTGTATACTAGGTACCAATCTTTTTTTGGCAATGGAAAAAATAAACTGAGTGGAAGTAGTTCTTTGCCTGATGTCCGAATTTCGAGTGAATTTAGACATTTTACTTAAGAAATATGCTTAGTTTGTTAAACCTACACATACGTAGTGGTGTTTGGACGAGGGTTTGTTAACTTAGTTTTTCTTCCGTTTGTCGTGAATCCATTGCCAAGAAAGATTTTAGTCTAATATAGGTACTTTTAAGTAGAAGTGATGTTCTAAAATTGAAACTAGTATATAATCATAATAGTGATAGTATACACAATAAATATTCTATAAAACACAAATTAGTTTCATACGGAAGTAATTTATTATTAAGTTGTTAAATCAGCAATTGGTTTGATGTGTGTTCTAATGATGTTGGTTTGATGTGTGTTCTAATGATGTTGGTTGATGTGTGTGTAATGATGTTGGTTTGATTGTTTGATGTGTGCACTTTCTCCTACCCTGTATTCCTTATGAAACACAATTAATTTGATACAGAAGCAATTTATTACTAAGGTATTAATTCAGCAGCTTTTTTCTACTAGCTATACCCATAATTTATTGGTAGTTGAATGAATTGCAGAAGAATAACTATATCAGAAATAAATGCATTCCATAGAGTTATGTTCTATATTTTGTTATCAAAAAGAACAAATGTTCATCTAGTAAAAAAAGAAGATTTTGTGAAATTAATAAACGAATTACCAGGGATCTATTAATATGAGGAATTGAGAACGAATTGTTGCATTCTCGAAAAATTGTTATGTATGATATTTTTAAAAACTGTATTAAGTTAAAAGATATATAGGATAACAGTTTATCAAATTAAAGTGTTAAACGAAAAAGGATGGCATTTAAATTAGTTCATGTTAGTAAATGCACTAGGGAACAGATTTTGACGAAGTTCGTGTAAAAATAATAAAAGTATAGTAATTCTCTACTGATTTATTTTGACGTGCTAAACACTAATATCACCACAAAAATTCATTCTGTGTTGGTTCTTGTTTCACAAACACAAAGGGGTCGTGCAGAAATTTAGTGCAGAAATTGCAATTTTTAAAATATTACTCAGAATAAATTTATAATTAGGTATGAATTTAAGAAATATTTATTTCGAATACCATTAAGTATACAGCACATGAATAAAACAAATTAAATAAATAATTGCCATATTCGTGTTTAGCAGGCTGAAATTACATATAGTTTGACTTTTTCATCAATTTTACATTTTCACTGTTTCTCAGTGAATATTATTAAAGTTTAATGGGTGATGAATTTGTGTCTCAGAAAAATAACAATAGTTTAAAAGTTATCAACTGACAAAAACGTTTTTATCTGCTCACAACTTGGAAATATCCAGAATTTCTTTATTATGTATTTCATTCATATTTTACTTCTTATATTTCATTGACTCGATATTATTTCGATATTACTATTTATATTGGTACTCGAATACGTCTGTATTGGTTTCGTGTAGGTTTCATATGCCAAAAATAACTCGCATATTGGTTTTCTCTCTTCCTGTTTTTTCCCCCAAAGCTCGTTCTCGAATTGAAACTTATTTTTAAACTGAATGAATCAAGTGTTTCATTTTTGCATTCATTCACGTTTGAATACAGTACTATAATGACCTCAACAACTTAAATTACTCTACAAATACATTATACAATCATTGATTTACTCGCATTTTAATTTTAATCTGTTCCTTACTGCCATGAATTCGATCACTCACAAAATTGAAAACATTGTTTACTCTTACGTGTTGCTTACTTTCAAATAATAATAAGTTTTCCTAGATTTGTTTAAACAACTTTTTTTTAATCAAGGTAGGAAATTATTATTATTTTTTTTTTATTTATTTACAATCAGTAAACAAACAAAACAAGAAAAATATCCATATCACCCCATATCACCTGAGATCACAACGATCCATGTAGGTGAACAAAACATGCATAGAATAATTACAAAAACTAAAACGTGAAGAAGTTATAAACGAAAGTGGACAATGCATAAAAATAATATAGGAACAGTATAAATATAAATGTATAAACAGGGGTGGCAAACAGGGTGTCTAAATTACGGGTTTAATATCTGTAATAAGGGGGTGGTGCATTAAAAAATGAGGATAGTTGATATTATACATAATACAAAATTTAAGCAAGAAAAATTTCAATATTTTCGATAGAAAACAAAAACTCTCTTAATTTCTTTTTAAATACATGTTTGGATGAACTATTTTGTATTTCTAAAGGTAGTAATTAACACAGATAGTAATTAACACAGATTAAAGGTAGTAAATTTAACACAGATTTCCCACATATATCCTCGCTGTACTGCTGTTGGCTACCATAAATTCATTGTATGAGAACTGAGAGCCCATACTAATATATTCCATGTATACTACAGCATGTACTAGCATGACGTGTTAGGTAACCAACACCAACACCTCTTTGAATGTACAGAGCGGGAAGTCGGATCCAGGTATTTGCCGTGCATGCTTCCTCAACACCTCTCGTAGTCACACATTCAAATTGCTACGGTCACTAAATCATTAGCGACTATGATTTTGAGATAGGGAATACTGCCATGACATTAATGACATGGCTGTCTTGTTGAATGTGACTTAAATCATTTAGCACGACTGTGTGTGCATAGGGGTAGTGGAATATAGGATTACTACTATTACTGTATGCCCAGTATGGGTGGAGCGAAAAACGGGATTTTCGGAAATTGAAAACGCCTATGGTGGAAATAGCCGTGGATTACCATGCTTATTAATAATCCCGCATGTGAGATGAAACAATTGATATCATCGGGTGCCGGTTTAACTTTGAAATTTCATCAAATTTTTCATAAAAATGAATTTAAAATAGTTATGTTTAATTTTTTACCTCTTTTTAAAACCATAACTGTGTGAATTCATAATTACAGAATTCCAAATAGAAATTTGAAACCTTTTTGAAAGTTTTCAATTTATGGTGCACATTGTAAGAGTGCGTATCACTGAAATAGGCTATGACGGGAAAAACGAATTTTTTTAATATCGATTCCGAATGGTACTCAAAAGTTTCGTATTACGATGCTGATTCATGGAAAAATAATGAAAAAATTCTTAAGAATAATTCAGCCAAGCATTGGCTCTAAAATTAGAGAGAATTGAAAAAATTGCTATCACAAAATAGAAAAATAGTTAAAAAATTCTGTTTAAGTTAAAAAATGTTTTAGAAGCCTGTAATTACTTTAATGTAGTTCCTCTATGATAAAAAAATATTCTCAATTTAAGTTTAATATTTTAGTCACAAAGCAACATAGCGAAGAAAAAGAGAAAAACACTTATTTTCGTTTAGGCGCATCATATCATATTTCCCTTTATGTGATAAAAAAAAACTTTAATTTTTCAACATACGATACTTCTATTAAAGCAGCGATACCAAAACTGGCGATAGCAGTGATTCGAGTGTTGTATTTTCCCCCCTCAAATCTGATGGTTTTAAGTGATCTGGCATCAATTTTTGAATAAAAACGGATAGATAATATATCAAAATAGCAAAATATTGAGTTATGTCACGGTCACGCCGATGAGCCTTAGGCGATGTTACTTCACACCAAATTATGTTTTTTCAAACAGCTTAAGATTTAGATCATGAATTCAATTTTTATTCTGAAAAATACTCCTTTCAATAAGATGTTTTCTTGAATTTACAGCCTAAGGGAAAGCCTGAATTTATTTGAAATATTATAAAGACTAGAAAATAAGTTTAAACAGCCTCTTTGGATATTTTTTACTTTTATTTTCTTGTCACATTAAACAAATGGATTTTGTAATGTTGAATATTTCAAAGGGAGAAAGCACAGAAAAAACATAAAGCTATGAAAAATATTCTTAACCCAAAGTAACAGCAGTCACAAAGTATTATGGTTTATATATTTTGTAAAATAGTCATTAATTTGTTACTTAAGCCATTTAAAAATTCTCGTAAGTTTTGACTGTAATTAAAACATTGAAATTTCTGCGTATCTTAATACATTTGAAGTTTTTTTCAGCACTATAGCATATGTTCAAATAGTAAATAACACTTTTGTATCGAAAAATCGGTAAGAGAAAACACTGCCGTCTTTCAAAAATAGTTATGATAAGATCATGCAACTGTCTATCTATAACAAGATTAAATAGGTCTGGTAATCTTCTCTAACATGCTGTTTTGTATCCCAGATATTTTTTTCGTTTTTGATATCTTCTTTGTATGAAATATTGGAGCTTTCTGGCTGTCGTTCAAGGTCAAATATATACCCGACGAAAGTACCTTGACCTAACTTGGCAGAAGTTTTTATTCACCCTTTAAATGAGACATTTGCAGGCTTCAGACTGGAATTTAAGGTAATATACTCATTTAGTCTCTATGCTGGTGTTAGAAAAGTTGTTTTATACTCCACCCAACTCGTCTGAAAGTTTTTATGTTAAATTAGTTTTTTTATTGGGTAGCTAAGGAACCTTGTTTGAATAAAGTTTTAAAAAAGTAATGAGATGATTTGGCTAAGCTGTGATTTTGCTCCCAATTTCTTTTTCTTTGTTAAAGGAATGTTTGATCATAATGGTGGCTCGATTTAAGAAAACATATTCTTTCGTTAAACACTGTACATTAAGGGAAAGTTTTATAATTTAAATAGATGGTATTTTGTTGCAACGTTGTTAAATAGTTTTGATAATTTATTTATTTTAAGAGAGAATCTCTCTATATTAAAAAAAAGTAACAGTGACCGCCGCGGCCGCCGCCGCCGCCGCTGCCGCTGCTTTTGAAAATTTTATTTTTGAACACTTTGAACTCTCACGACGCAAAAACTATTCCACGGAAATTTGTGAAATTTTAAACATTTCTAGACAAATGTATGAGGATCGTTTTCGTTCTAAAAGCTAATTGATGAGATAATTAGTTCTAAAGTTATTTAATGTCAAAGTCGAAAATTATTTTTTTCTGCTGCGAGTTCGCCCCCAGCAAAATCTATTAGCAGTAGAAATATGATGTTTTGCAGACACATACTCTTAGATGTGCAGTTTTGCACCACGTCGCCCTTTTTTCGAATTTCGAATTATTTTTGGAGTAATTAAGTTTTAAAGTTTCGAAAATTTTGACGATTTTTCTGTTTTTTCGTTATAAAAGCAAAACTATTCACAGTAGAACTATGATATTTTAAAGACACATAGAAATAATTTTTATAAAAATATTGGCTTTTTGTTTTTTCAAAAATTCTAATTAGTTTTAGAACTATTAAGATTCAAAGTTTCAATTTTTTCTTCTCTTTCTCACCGTTCACTAGAGAAACAGACGAGTTTTATGCGTGTTTTATGATGAGTCTGATTTCTTTTATTTTCAACAATGCTTTTTTCTACAAAGTGGTTGATGGTTATTAGTAGACTTGCTGAATATTTTTTTAACATTTCAATTAAATTATTGATAAGCAAGAGAGAGGTACTATTTTCGGTATTACAAGAGGCTTAATTAAGCCGAGAAAAGGCTTCTGTTGGATTGTTGAGATGAACAAGCGAGCTCTGCTCGCTAAGATCACGAAGCGATCTGAGAAGAACTGCGAAGCAGTTAAGAGGGTTGGTGAGCGATAGCTGACTATGTGTGATTTCTTTTATTTTCAATTTAAGTTAGGAAAGTAATATTTCAGCAATAGTTTTTTTCGGGATGATTTGGATTAAATTATTTATCAGCAAGAGTGATAAGTAGTTTCGGTTGTAAAGGAGCATTAATTAAGCCGACCAGCGGGGTGATTGGTAAGATGGAACAAGCGAGCTTTGCTCGCTGAGATCGCGAAGCGATCTAAAAAGAACTGCGAAGTAGTTCCGGGGATTGGTGAGCGATAGCGAGCAGGGGGCAGGCCCCCTAGTATATACAAATTATTCTTCATATTGCAGCTTTACGGTAGATTTAAAAAATGAGAAATTTAATTGTCTTAATCATTAATACATAAATTCCTACAATCTTCTATTAAAAACATTATAAGTTTAAAATCATCTGTGTTCAAACATTTAAAGGTCTTTTTCGACTAAAAGAAAATATTACTTTGTTATATATTGATAATTTTCTACAGTAAACATTTGTATAAGCTTGTTATGTGTAATCTTGTGTATTGTAAAATTTTTGAGCAACTGCTAATTTCAAACTTACACATTCAAATCATTGCTTCTTCATTAGAAGTAGTTAATTGTTCAATAGTTAATTGTTTTAAAGAATTCAATAAGATATAATTTTTTTCATTAGTGTTTGAAATATCCATTAATTAAAGAATACATTAATTACATATTGGAGGAATTTCTTAAGATGATTCAGTTTGTTACCAGCTCGTGTAATGTTTTCAAGAGCTAGACTTGTATTTTTATTATTACGCGCTGATAAAGTTGTTCAGGCTGTCTTAAAAAAATGTTGTAGAAGAGTAGTTTTAAACTGTAAATAATTATTTTTTGAGGTCTTTTTATTGGATTTGAGTGTTAAGTTTTGAAAATATCCATAAGAACCCGAGGTTAAGAGACAGAGAATGGAAAAGAAAAAAACTCCGTTACAAGTTTAAATATTTTCAATTACCTACCAGAAAATAGCAAAATAGTCTGTGTTTCCCAACGTGGGGCGCATGCCCCATATGAATTTCTAAGGGGGCAATTTGAAAATTTTAAACCAAATTACCTCCCACATGGGGCATGGACCACCAGGTTTTATTTACTTTTCAAGAAGGATTTTCGAAAAAAAAGGAGATGGGGGACATGAAAAATTTAAAAAGCCTTTGGTAGGGCATGCACCGAAAAAGGTTGGGAAGCACTGCTATATACAACGAACTTTTCGATAATAAACAAAAGTGAACACACTAGACTTGATTGCAACGTTTCTTGAACCCAGTACGTCACAAATGCGGAAGGAGAAATCGGTAAACACGAACCCTGTTGGATTGATAGGAGGAGTTTCGGTACGCAAATTGTGATTGAAAAGCACTATAAATACATAAGTTTAACAAAATAACCCTATTTTTATATTGGTGTTCTTCATTTCACTCAAAATTCAGATACCGCGATGGGAACTACTTTGTTTATTAGTGACGTCATAGCAGTGGCGTATATAGGAATTTATTTCGGGAGGGGCCCAAAATTACTCCCCAGCCCCTCTCCCACATATTTAATAGGTCCAATGTAGCTTTTTAGGTGATAATTTAGGTCCTAAAAACTTAATATAGGAAAAGTTGTTATTAAAAAAAAATACAAGTACCAAAGGGGGGTCCTCCCCCAGAATATTTATGGAAATTTGACTAAAAAAAGCAGGTTTTTAACTAGTTTTGGTACACTAAGTCCTAATTTTGGATGTACATTTTTATGTACTTAATATTTAAAAAGTTATTAAAATAGAGTTCCATGTACAAAAAAGGATCTGGGGGTCCTTCCCCAGAAAATGTTTGGAACCTTTCCCCTAAAAACAGGGTTTTATCTTGTTTTTGGTACACTTAGTCCGAATTTTGGAGATATATTTTTCGGTAGGATTTTGATTTTGATGAACTTTATTATAATAAAGTTGTTAATAATAAAATTCCCAGGACAAAAGGGGGGTTTGGGGAAAATTTTTTGAATTTTGACCCTAAAATACAGGGTTTTAACTGGTTTTGGTACACCTAGTCCAAATTTCGGGGGGGGGGCAGGGCCCCCTCGGCCCCCCCTTATGTACGCCATTGCGTCGTAGGGTCAACTTATGTTGCTGTCTAGTATAACAATCTCTCTCAAACACCTACCTACACATGTTGCGTTTGAGACGTCTCTCTTCCCCTCTTGGCAAGCACTGTCCTCAACAAGCACCCCTCATCAAATTACAATCATCTGTCCATTTATTTAGCTTTATGCAACTTTAAAGCCGGCACACTCCATCTAACAAAGTGAGAGAAAAAACCTACCTTACCCTAATTAGCCCCAATTTTCTTTTCCGCCCCTCCGGATCGGGGGCATTCCGGCGTGCCCTCCCCAACAGCAGGGGTTGACGAATCGGAAAGAAATCAATAAATGTGATTAATGGCTTTCAGAACCACCCAGAAGCGACGGCGTCGAACTCCCTCCTTCAACATGTATGTGTATAGGCATACCTATTCATGAGACGACGATTAAGGTACGCGAATAATAATAATGATAGTAAAAAAGTTTTATTGGAGGGCATCGTCTCTTTTTCTCTGCTGCTCGGCTTTCATCATCGCTCAAAATATTCATATTTTTCTGATGCGGGGGTATTCGATTCCTGTCTGAAAAATGTAGCGATTTGAAGAGTTTGTTGTTGTTTTTGGACTTGGGATGAGATCGTTTTCTACCCGCGGTTTTTTGTTTGTATAGTCATTAAATTATCTCTGAAGTGTGTCGCAAAAAGTTTAAACGTGTGTAGATGATTCTTGAAATATTTATTAGGTGATGCTTGTGTGTTGCGGAGAAGGTGTAGGGAGTTATGTATCGAGAGTTTCAAGTGCATATTGTGTAAAATTACTATTATAATGTACTGGATTATGTAAAATAGTTTTGGTGAACATTAAACTATGATTAAGTTTTTGTTTTCGGAAAGCCCATCACCTAATTTTCTTTAGTTGTATAATTCATGAGTTAAAGTATGATTATACCTACATTTCTTTGGATTATCTCTTTTATTATGAAGATGTATAATATTAAATATTAAAGCACTGCACCTCTTAATCGCAGCGATTTGAATGATAAAACATATTGAAACCTAAAAATCTTAAATAATTTATGAGATCTGTAATAGACACTTTTCGTTATATAATGGTATGTATATTTAATGTGAAATATGCACCAAAAGTCTGCGCTTTCTCATGTTTTACTCCGTTAAATATTTATATTCATATTGAACACCCCTGAATGAAAAGGTTATAAAGTTTTTTTAGATATTTTTTCTCATTTTCGTAGATATTTCTCATTTATTATGTATATAAATTCCCATAGGTTGCCTATATATAGGTCTTTAACTGCTGGGATACTCATGTATAATTATTTTTATATTTATGTTGCATTTTAGTCCCAACGTGTGTTTCCTAGTTTATTACTTTGTCCCATACTTTAACTAAATTAGGATAATATATGTTGCCTTTGTAGAAGGCATTGGCTGATTGAACAAATTTTATGTCTCGAAGAGCTCCGAGAATTTACAGCACAAATCCCTCAAACCTTTTCTTCACGAGGGAAATAACCTGAACAGATTAAAACCATATACCTTCCAATAGTCATTAATAGCCCATCTCCATCGAAATCCCTTCTTTAATAAAACGCCATTTAAATAAATATAAAAACCTTAAACTGCGTCCTCCTCGAACATCCAAAGAATAATGAGATCCCCGTTACGACAGAACTTCCAAAACAACCCAGCAGTTTAAGAGCCCCTAAAACTCTATAAAATAAAGGAACCTCCAAAAAAAACTTCCAGCAGCAGCAGACAAACAACCCGAACCCTCGTCATTCCGGTACACTTCCATCGCAGTCCTGAGCACTCGTCAACGTACCAATGTACCGCCCTGGACCAGACGTAATGGTACCCCCGAGGAAAACCCGCCAACCTGGATGTCTTTTTCATCCAATTTATCCCACACCGCTTTCCTGCTGCAAAATAATAGGGGAAGTATAATAAAGGAAGCTTTTCGGCAGAAGCGCGCTAAGGTTTTTATGTGGACGCCTAATGGTGGTCTTTTCAGAGGTTCATTATCTTTAAATCAATTGGTGTCGAAATTTATTCCCTTTCGGTATGTCGGTCCGAGGGTTTTGTTCTTTGTAGCTCTTTAACGCGTTTCCGCCCGCTCGTTATTTTTGGAGTGGGAGGCAAATTTTCTTTTTCCCTTTCGCGCGCGAGAGAGTCGTTTATCTTGTTGGGTTCTTCTCTCGTTTTTGTTCCGCTTGTTTAAGATTCGAATCGAATTCATTCGGGGTGCTTGGTGTTAAAAGTTTGCTTTTCGTTCTGTTTCACGGATCGGGAGGTTGTATCGTTTTTGAAGGGGAATATCTTTACGGTTGAGGGTTTTTTTTTTTTTTTGATTATTTTTAAATACTGGTCGTGTTTCGTTTGTTGGTTATGTCTGTTTCAATTTGTTAAATTGGTGGTATTTTCTGTTGGAATTCGTTTATTATTAAGATTTGGTTGAATGCTCCTGCTGATCTTTTTGAAATGTATGCATATTATTATTATTAGAATCGTAAGGATTTCGCTATGAATGCTTTCAATTGATTTAAAAATATTAATTCATCATTCGTAGCTAGAAGTATTAAATTCCTATCTTCTCGTACATACTATTTTTCAAATGCTAAGTTTAAAAACAGACACACATAATTTATATAAATGTATCAATATAACCTTTTTATAATATTGGAATCTAAGTTTAATTTTCTTTTTCATTACTAATCACTGACATTAAGCATTCCCATTTGAATTATTTATCAAAATTATATTATTTACTCGCCTTGAACGGAAACTATAATTACTAAAAAAAGGGGGAGGGGAAATATTAACTCCGAATCTAAATAGAAACAAACTAATAAAACAAAATTGTTATTTGACGTGTCTTTCCCTTATGTAACTTAAAGGGAAAGTTACATAAGGCAAATAACACGTCAAATAACAATTTTGTTTTATTAGTTTGTAACTATAACTCAACATACATAAACTTATTAACACACAAAATACATAGAATATCAGTCTCCGTTTAATGATGTTCTCAGAACCTTAAAGATACCATCTGAATTATACATCCATTAATTCTGTGATAAATCATTTGAAAACAAGAAGTAACCTGAATACAGTACGCCAATGTTCCAAGAACTAATTTGAAATGTAATATTCCTATTGTCATTTCCTTCTCTTCGTGTGCCTGGATTATACACATCATGTTCTAAATTCCACTCAGTTGATAATTCAGATGAAATGTTTCCGTTTGAAACTGCTTGTCTATATTCGACCTCGTATATCCCAAGGCAAGTATAGTGACATTTGATATCAATACATGTTTATCTGAAATCCCCTGATGACATATTATCTTGAGTTATGAAACTATTGGCTTGTGGAAATGAAGCACACACACACAAATTATAAACTAAAGTAAATATATTGTGAAAGTATACGCTATACAAATAAGTTAACGCTAGTTTTTATTTATTTTCGTGATACTTCATTGAACAGAGTTAAAGATATAAATATTAATTACTGCAAGCCAGTAATTGTCGTCGGTTTATATAGAGAAAGGCACTGTCACTTCTGGCTAAACTATAGTCAGACCATCCGCCGCGAGAAAAACTTTTGACTTCGTACAATATTAAGTTAAGGAAACGGAGTTTTCCACTCTATTTTGGGGGGATAGTAATTCATAAATGCTGAAAAAACATTTTGTGACAAACGTGTGTGGCTATCGTTTAGCATTGTAATTCTTTTCAAAGTTTTGTTTCTCGGTCAAAGTTTTTCTCGAGACAGTAAGACTCTGCTTGGCCCTTTTGGTCTGGTATTGAAGACTTTGACATAGAGCATTTTCAATCACATGACTCGGACCTAACAACGGCCTTAGCAACAGAAAGGTTACAGTTTTTTGCCTTACAGAGGTTAACAGTTACAGAAAATGACTAGCCATGGAATTCTTCTATTGGAGCATTTGCAATCACGTGATCCCATACCTAAAAACCGCCTTAGCAACAGATAAACAAGGCCTTAGCAACAGTTAAAAGCCCTACAGAAGGTATACACAGTTAAAAGAAAATAACCGGTTGTGACGTCACCTGAAAACACTCTATTTAGCTAAAGGAGATAATTTTGTTTACAAGTTTTAGAAGAATTTAACAAAAAATAAATACAAAAAAGAAACGATAGTAAATTTGTTTCAATTTTATTTGCAAGTATTATTCCGTTTTTCATATTGCGAGCAAACTTTTGTTGGAAATTAGAAGAGATCCAGAGCCCTTATGTAGAACTTTTCCCAGACAAACTTAAACTCTCCTTCACGCTTTAGTAACAAACATAGATCATCATATTTCAAAACTCAACGCGAATGTTGTTTCCAGAAACTCAACTTCTATTTCATTAACCTCGCCAAAACCTGGAGGAGTGTTAAGAACGAGGAATTCATTAAATCCATTTGTTAAAACAATTTCGAGGAATTTCAACCTCAACACGAAACCCGACTCGAGAGTGTTTCAACAACAATAAACAATTTTTGCTCCTCTCGCATTTTCCGCCTCTCAACCTCAAAAAAGACATACCTACCTCCTCAGCGAGGAGCGGAAACTGCGGCACTAATCCTGAGTTATATTTCCCTTGAAAGTGATTAATTTCCAAAGTTTGCGGCATTGTTCCCCGTTGCGTGGAAACTTTCTCGGGCATTTTTGAGCGGCCGGTTAAATGGGCTTCAATATGAAATGGAAGCGCATTAAAAATCCAATTACTTGCAACTAATTAAGGAGTCCTAAGGAGAGAAAAAAAAGAGAGAATCCGCTAATTATCTCTCTTTTAATATTTCCCCTTCTCACACCTGTTTCTTGGGCCTGACAGAAGAGTTCGATAATGTGCTTCTCGGTTTTTGTGGATTTATTTCAAGTCGAAGAGGGGAAAGTTTTTTTTTTGTTTTGTTTTTTAATTTGAGGTAGTCCGGAATTAATTATGGCTCCAGGTTTATGAAAAATAGATTAAGCCACTTAATGTCGCTTCCTTTGAAGAGGAGTTATTTTTGTCCCTTTTAAGAACTTCAATATCTAATTTGAAAAGTTTGGCTAGTTTGTGTTCCGTTTTAAAGTGAGGGCAGGTTTTAATAATGTGGAGGCACTAATAAGTCTTTCAGACAGTTTTTTAATCAATGGGAAGGTTTTTGCTGATGAGTCATGTTTTGTATCGAGGTCCATACTTTTGTGTTCATTAACTTTCTTAACTATTATAATGACGTCTATAACCCAATTTGAGGGGATGGTTTTTTGGCATCTAATATTGAAACGTAATGAATTTTTGAAGTAATGATTTTAAAAACCTTAAATTACATTATGGACTGAGTTTAATTTAGAGAAAAAGGTAGGAAGATAAAAATTGCTCCAATTATCTTTCAAAAATTTGTGTTTATTGTCTTTTTTACTTTATTCAATTTATTTCATTACTATTATAGATTAAAATCTATAAAAATTAAAACTTTTTAAAAAGCAGTGAATTGAGTTTAGAAACTTTTGAGTATAATTATTTTTTTAACTGTATCACTTCATGATGTCTTATCAAAATTACATTTTTAATGATTGTTACTTCTATATGACATTTTAAGTCAATTTTTAGTTAGACATTTTTAAGCATTAAAAATATGATTCTGAATATCCTTTTGAGGTTTAATGGATTTGTTTCATTGTCTAACGTTATTAAAAGAGTTGCGTTTTTGTTATATTATGCATGAGGAATTCCATTATTAGATATATTCTCGGCGAATTTCATAAATAAGCTTCGAGATATGAAAATTTCAATAGTTCTATACTATTTTTTTAATAAATTCTAAATGTTAGTAACATATCTATCTAAATTTCAATGCGAATAATTATTTTTAAAGAAACGTATTATAAAGGTACCCTCACTAATCATAATATAATTTGCCAACAACTTTTTAAATTAATATAAAATTATTTAAACAGTGTTTTAGCATTTGTAAGGTTCTTTATATCTAAAGATCAAACCTTCGAAAAACATGAAAGCTATTCATTTTGGATTACGTTTTCTGGACGCTTTTTGAAAGAAAATGCAATATGCAAGTAAAAAACATTCTCTTATATAAATCATGCAGGAAAAGAATTTGAACTTTGCTCTAAAAAGAGAGACATACAATAGAATTTTTATCAGTGAAAGGATGTGAAATGAATGTTTAATTTCTTTTGTCATTTAAGTAATAATAAGATAATGAACAATACTGTTCATTCAATTGAATAATACACCAGCCAAACATTTTTGCTGATTCATATTTTAGTTCTGATTGAGTTAAATATTTTATTATTATGTAAATGATGTTACGAACATTCTGAAGGTCATTCTCCTTTAATATTATTTTAAAGTGTGTTACTGAAATATTTTCAAAATCAATTCAGTTTTAAATATAATTAAGTCGCCTTAAAATAGTATTTATATATTTGTATGAGTATTAGAAAACTAATAATTCAAAGTTTAGAAAATTCTCTGGACAAAAGGGTAATTATAATTCTTACTAGTTGGCCAAACTTTTTAATTTAAAAAGTAACAGCAAAACATGTATGTATTTTGAATGAATGTCTTTAAAATTCACAAGCAAAAAATTTAGGACTCAAAATACATGCATTTTTAATTCTTTCTAATCCTTTTGTTGGACAGATATTTATATTCAAAGATGATATGTAAATATTTTTAAGGTTAAAGACTTAGTTCTATATAAAAAAAAAGTTTCGTAGAATATTTTTGAAATAATTAGGATCATTGTCGCAATTACAAGTATTTTATAAAGAAAACAACCCTTTAAAAAGTTTTAAATCCACAGGTTTAAAACAACATATTTTATTTAAAACTATAATAAGTTCATATTCGTTCGTATAAGAAATTTTGATACTTTTTATTTATCTCGAGACCAAGTAAAGTAACATTCATTTTTCATTCAAAATTCTTCCATAGACATAAACTTAGTTTACGTTATATTTGAAATACAGAGTAAGGAACGGAGAGAAAATAAATTGTGTAGTTTGATTTTACATGAAAAGGCACTTTTAGAAATAGCCTTAAAATATATATAAAATAAACCCCTTCTATAAATTCGCTTATATTTTGGCGTGTTCTTGAATATATGGCATGGATGCTATCCGCATATTTATTACAAACAATACTCTTTCTATTAATATGTCATTATACATTCAGAGAATAAATAATATGTCTAATAAATATGTAAATTACATCCATATAACATCAAGCATATGCGTGTCAGAAATATCTAGCAGGAAAATCTATAGAGTGTATTCTACAATAAAGTTTCTGACTTGACAAGAAAATGTCTTTGAACACTGTTGGAATTTTAAAACTCTTTTTGAAAATAAATAGAATATTTATATTTGCTAAAAAAATTATAGTTATAGCAAATAAAGAAGGTTTCAACTAGTTTATTTCTTAATGCTAAGTTCGAAGAGCACCACGTATAAGATACAGATACAACATAATGCATTATGATAAACTATGTTAGAAGTGTTATTTTGTATTTCTTCTAGAAATGTTATACCATTGAGATTGTTTCACTTTTGGAGAAAAATCTGGAAATAGATGAAGTTTCGGTAGCTTTTTTCTGTTGTATAATGATTTGATGTGAAATAATTACACTTTGTAACCTCACATAATTATACATCTTATTAACACCTAATTTTTTGTGGTAATTTGTTTTACTTAATAAAATTATGTAACAAATTTAATCTAAATATTCCACGCTAATCCTTCTGAGTATCATAATTTTAAGTCTAAAAAAAAAGAGCTTTACCTCTTTGATATATTTTAACAGTATAAACTTTATTAAATGTTTCTCATAATAGTAGTAACAAGAATAACTAAGAGATTATTTTATAACTATCAATGTAATGTAGTTCTTGTAACTTTATTGCTTACTATTACTCTGATCCCTATTGGGCCCGAAAATACGGTTCCAATTTATAAAGTTTCGTCTTTTGGACCATTTCCAAACCACACCGTTTAAGTTCGAACAAAGTTCACCCTCAGATAAAAAAAGAGAACTAATGCCCTTCTAAATGCTTTTCAAACAACGCTCCACTCGAATTAAATTCACCAAATCAATGAAATGTTTTTTTCATTCCCTGAAAATCGATAGAATAAATTCATTTCCGGACGTCATACCGTCAACGTCGATTCGAATTCCATAATGAGACATTCCACAACACATCCTTCCAACTTCCTTGAAAAAAAAAATTCCCAAACGAAATCCCGAAAATCGGCCTTTTCTAAAATACTCCTGTAAATCAATAATGCTATCGAAGGTTCCTTCCTTAGGAAGTCGATTCTTATGTGTACTTTTTTGAGCTTTATTCATAGTTTCCTTCCCCACGGACAGACAGATAGAAAACCTATAAAACGTCAGAATAGTAATGCTGCCGGCGTCATTCAAGACCTTAAAGTGTCTATTTAATGGAAAAGGCCTTTCAATGGTCAATGCTTTATTCCGAAGTGGGCAGTTTTGATAAATAGAAACTTCCGTTTTGAAGTGGTACTTGAAGTTATTGATGTATTGATGGGGGGTTCTCGCTATAAGGTTTTCTCTTTCGGATCGTGTTCTTATGGAAGCTGTTAAGGGGAGGGGGTTGAGTGCCGGGGTGACAAGATTGTTCCTTTTATGTCTTGAGAGGATGCTACAAGAAATGAAAAATTGTTTTGTGTTGCGAGAGATAGTGGGAAAGGGGGGGATTTTGTTGAAAACGTAGGGCGATATTGGTTTAGTAGGAAGTGATCTAGAGGAACTGTGTTTGAACAGGTGTTGTGATTTTTAAAATAAATATAGGGATTCCCCTTTCCGACCTTAGATGTTTTTTTCAGAAGCTATTAATTCTTTCAACTGCTTATTGCTTCAATTTAAAATATTTGGGGGAAAATATTCAAACGTATTCTATGAAAGAAAATAATAATTGATTTTAGGAGCTTTTTCTCCAGTTCATTTTTTTGCGGTTGTTTTAACAAGTTTTTTGTAATATAGAGCATTCGCACATGACGTCACTTGGAGGACAAAAACAACGTTGCTAAGGCTGTTGTTAAGGGCGGGAACTAGAACCATCCAATAGGAGCATTCGCACATGATGTCACTGGAGGAAAAAAAACAACGTTGCTAAGGCCGTTGTTAGGCCAAGTCATGTGATTGAAAATGCTCTATATCTAAATCAGTAACTATTTACATAGAGTGTTTTCAGGTGACGTCACAACCGGTTATTTTCTTTTAACTGTGTACCTTCTGTAGGGATTTTAAATGTTGCTAAGGCCGTTGTTTATCTGTTGCTAAGGCGGTTTTTAGGTGTGGGATCACGTGATTGCAAATGCTCCAATAGAAGAATTCCACGGCTAGTCATTTTCTGTAACTGTTAACCACTGTAGGGCAAAAAACTGTAACACTTCTGTTGCTAAGGCCGTTGTTAGGTCTGAGTCATGTGACTGAAAATGCTCTATACTGAAAGTTCTTAAACTGTCTCGTTTCTTTTTAAGATTTTTTAAGATTAACTTATCAGATGAAAATGTCATTTTTATCTTAAAATAACTAAATTTATTTTAAAAGATAGAGAAAGAAAGAGATTTCACTAATAATACAGAAAATAGTAGGAAAAAAATGTACTACGTTGGTAAGTAAAAAAATTAATTAAATAAAACTAACTACATTAATAATTTTAATTTTTTTAAATGTGAGTTTATGTTGAGTGCTTTTTTTTTCAAAATTCCAGTAATAGACAAGCAGTTTTTAGAAAAAGTCATTCAAAAAAACCTTTAAGCAGTACCCTATCATCTCCCTCTTAACATACCAATTTTATAATTACCCTATAGAAATTTTGTAAAACTTTTATGAATAAAAAAGGAGATAAAATTCACTCCATTTCAGTACCAAAAATAAACTACGAATCTGGAAACGCCCACATTTACTTTACTGAATGCCTTCATTTCCAAACGAATTCTACACAACCACCATTTATCAAAGAAAGGACACCCCATTCAACACGCATTTAAAAATCCTAAAAAAAATTCATAATCCCCTAAACATAACAACCGTTGACCCACATTCCCACGCATTTCACCGCGAACATTATTCACCCCCAAAAACGCATTATTTTTTTGTTCACCTCAAAACAACCCCCCATCATCAGAAAGTCCCCTTAAAAAAACCTAAATTAGTCCATACATTCTCATTCCGGCATCGGAATCCGCATTATCACTTCCGTGAGTCCCAGCCGCCTCGAATCACATATAGTATTCAATGGGAATCTCGGGCGTGTTAGGAATGGAAGGGTTAAGGGCAATCTTCTTTATGCGCATTCCGGGACGCGTGCACGTTCCCGCCATTAAGCGTCATTTCCATCATCAACGCGTAAAGGCGAAATCGAATAACCACCGTTCGGCAATCGAGAGGAGAGGCGCTTTCTTGACTTTTTAATGGCCTCGTAAAGTATGCGAAAACACTTAAACGGCCCCCGCTAAATTAGAAGGCACCCACCTCCTCCGAAGTTTATGTTATTGCTGCTCCGAGATTAAAGCCGAGCAAAGAGAATGGTCGCACACCTCTATCAGCGCAATCAATGGGGGGAATGCGTTAGGTGCGAAATGCCCTTTTGATTGCTACCGAATGCAGGTAAGAATGGAAACAAGGGGCGGTGGGTATTAAGCTATTTGTTTCACACTTTCTCTCTTTTCGTGTTATCTATCAGCGTTCCCAAATAGCTTTTCGTTTTATATCTCGTCGCGGCATGGTATTATATGGAAGTGTTGGGGGAATTCGACCCAATCGGTTTAGCGGCGATTTTACTTGGAGAGGTGTCTGACTGGAACATTGTTGTAAGGAAGTGTACTTATGTTTCTTAAATGCGTTGTTTGTGATGCGATTTTACGTCGCAAACGTTACCTAGTTGATAATTATGCAATATTTCACAACGTAAGTAATTTATTAGAGATTAAAATAGGTAGTTGTACGGCGTATTAAATTTAACCCATTAGCGCCCATTGATCTATTTCTAGATCGCTAAACATAGCGTGGGAAACTCGCTTTTAAATTACCTTCTACCCACCCCACACATTCCAAACTGCCCAGGGGGCAAGATAAGGCATGCACCTGTTTTACAACACGTGTTTTTTTTGTTTGGTTTGGTCATTGATCTACAGCGATAAGAGAAAGTTGGCATCGCCATTTCGTTCCGCAGTTTTTCGACGTTTCTTTGCATAAACCCTGGAAACAGCTAAGCGGTATCAGTAATAAAAACTTATTTTGGTGTTTTAATATCTTCATAGATGTGGCTATTAGGATATAAAGCGGTGTTATGTTAAAATAAATTTAAGTGGTAAAAATTCTTGCCGAAATGTTGCTGATCTAAAATTAGATCACTGGGCGTTCGGGCATTTATTTTTCCTGTGTTGCTTACTATACGATTATTTAGTTTTTCCCAATTGAAACTAAAAAATGAGTCTGAGAATATTCAGTTATGTCCAGGATGAAGTCAAATATATATTTTCTGATGAAATTGAGAATTATATTGTTGGTAATTAAATTTTATAATTTCTTTTGGTCGATAAATGGAGGGTAGACAATCATGATTTATTGCTAGTAAAGCAAAGCATTGCAAATAGTGGCAAAAATTATCTGTGTTTATTCACATAAATTTATTAGTATAATACAAGTCAATTATCTTGTTTTGAAATAGTTCATGTTGGAAATTATAAGACAATAACATTTTTTCGAGGAGCTGGAGAAAATATCAAATGGAAAATTATAATTATTTAAAATTCTCCATAATACAACTTTTGCAACCTTAAAATTGACGCTGTGGTAAAATAAATTATTGGAATATGCAGGTAAAAAGCTCAAAGACGTAGCCTTTTTAAATGTTGGCTGAGTAAGACCAAGTTTCGTTTTTTTTCATGAGCAATTTCATTTTATGGTAAAACAAATTCATAAAATTTCCGCAACATTAAAACTAATGCATTTTAATTTACTTTGTGTTCAATTTTATGGCATATTTTTTTTATCTATAACATACTCATCAATAAAGTTCTTGGTTTATTTTCCCATTTTTCCCACTAAATACTTCCAACATAAGCTATTTATGTAGTTTATCTTGGGTATATTATTTAATTTTATTATTATTTAATTATTTTTCCACATATTTATGAATAAATATGTGTTTCTTAAGGAGAAGTACTAAAGTTTCTACCTATTTTATATTTTTTAAGGATTTTTTGGAAGTTCTACTATTACTTAGCTCAGTGACAAAAATATCCCAGAACGCCCATTGATCTATTTTTAGATCAGCTATTTTTAAAGAAACTAATGATTGCTTTTACAAAATTTGTTTATAATATCCATATTGAAGGCAAAATACACCAGATTCTTGATTTTTATAAAATTTGGCCGAAAAAAAATAAATTGGGCGTTAATGGGTTAACCCTATCTATGTCGCCCAATATATCTGTTGAATCCTATGGTTCAATCCTCGTTCAAATATTACGTAAGCAAGTTTTTAGTCAATTTTGACCCCCCTTCCCCCTTGTCAGCAAAAATAAGCAAACCGCAACCCCCCTCTCATAATTACGTAAGAAAACTGCCCGACCCCCCTTTTGTTCTTTCTTTTGTACAAAATCTTTAGTAATGCTTAGAACTTTCCCAATGAACACTAAATCTATAATTAAAATTTTCCTTGTGAAAAAAGCATAATTTATATTCCTATTTCAGTTTTTTTTGTGATATTTATATTATTTGGTTGAATTTTGAAATTATTTATGAAAGAAACTAGAGATTTTTGAAATAAGGGTTGTAAATCTCTCTTTACAAACAAATAAAGCAATTCATTACTTGCGTATACCACTATTATATTGCAATGAGAACTATTTTTAGCAATGTTTCATAACTCAAGAGTGCAATGAATAGCTCGTTAAATATGAATTACCACCCGCAAATAAAGCCATAGATTACTTGTGTATCTATTGCACGGTTATTATTGCATAGAGAACTAATGAGAAATAATAAGAAGAATAATAACTGAGAATTAATTTAGAAATATTTAGCAACCAAATAATCCAGAGTACAGTGCATAGCGTGGTTGATATAAAATATCCTTTACACACATACATTATTTGTGGAACTAAAACTTTTATGGATGCTAGATATATTGGGATATTTCAGTGTTAACATTTGCGTAGTCATAGTCAGCCATTTATCTTTTAAGTTTTGTTCTGTTAGGGTTTCTGATAAGGGAAAAGAGTGGGCACTTTTAATATGGTGAGAGGAATTAAAAATTTAGATAACAATCGATAATTTTTGAGATAATAATTTGAGATAAATTATTATTAAGTCTGCATTTTAGGAATTATGAATAGTTTCCCTAAATTTTTGAAGGAAACATGGCATTTTAAAACTTAAATTTCAAAATTGCTTTCTCATAAATTAATTAATCCATCCACATCCATGCTTTTAAATATATTGGTAACTTTCGCAATAACTTTCCCTAAATAAAAATAACCAGTTGCTTGAAATTCCCTGAATTTTTTCTCCTATCCATCAGATTAAGCAACCCTATTAAGCAATATCCTAAAATAGCATCTAATCATGTCCAATTTAACGCTAGAATAAGAGTCAAACAGGTTCTGATAATAAGCATATTCGCGTTTCACAGTTTATTATGCCCGGTAACTCCTCATTAAAATCTATGGAACTTTTCAAACTATTACACAATTAACCAACTAGACTGTGCATAATTATCCTGATGTCTCAAACAATGGCTAATCTCTCTGTACCTGTCTTGAATAATCAATAGACGATTAGAGTACGTTAGAATCAATCCTCTTCAAAGCTCTTCCCCCTTATTCATCAATAGTTCCGATATTTAACAAGGGTAGGTATTCAAAGACCAAACATTGAGTATGGGTGAAAGATACTAAATGATGCATTAAAAGTGCTGGTGTTTCTCTATTCGATAAATATGGTTTCGTTGGTGAAGAATCTCTAATGAGAAATCGATGAAGTACTTTAGTTTACTGAGAACTTGAGCATTGAGAATCTGAAACTTGTGCTAAACTATCTTCCAAGTTTTGTTGCTTATATCAATGTCGTGTCTGAGAAGGCTGTTACGACTGTCTTACTAAAAAGCCGGATTGTGCTGACGTAGGTCGTTAGCAGTGGAAAAGGATAGGATGCAAACGAATTTCTTGAAATGTATCACATTTATAAATATATAAAACTTTGGAATAATAAAAGTAAAGAAACTTCAATGTTTTAAAGTGTTTTGTAAATCATGTTGAGAATACATCAATTATGTTTGTTTTTAAAAAAAAGTATACA
Source organism: Tetragnatha montana (assembly GCA_963680715.1). NCBI lineage: Eukaryota > Metazoa > Arthropoda > Arachnida > Araneae > Tetragnathidae > Tetragnatha > Tetragnatha montana. The sequence goes on from OY796685.1 coordinate 38,170,671, forward strand.
ACCTAGATTCTTGAAAATTAATTATTTATATAATCATTTTATTATTTTGTTAAAGTAAAACATTTTATGAATTCTAATGGCAACGGCCTTTTTTGCCTTGTGATATGAGATACCAGTTGCTAGCACTGTGTCCCTGGTTCCTACCTTATAGGGGAAAAAAAAGAAAAGCGCCAGTTCTTATACTAAATACCTAGGTTAATCTTTTCTCTTTTTGTGTCGATGAAAAAACTTTCATTACTCTTTTCCTCATTTAATCATCGATTGGAGCGAAGTCAGATTTCTTTAATTAAAGAATCCATTCAGGTCTTTAATTAAACGAATTCCCCTCTCAATTCAAGTCTATAATGAAAATGGTCTATCTAACTATTAATTATTCATGATAAATTGAACTCTGAAAGTCCCCTTTTTGTATTAGAAAAAAAAATTATTTGAAATAGCCGTGCATGGCATTTTCTTTAATTAAACAAGAGGCTCGAGATGCTAAAGGATTCAATACCACCTTGTTCTATTTATTTTCTAGTCAAAATAATAGGTAGATGAGACCAGGCCAGTATTTAGGGTTTGTGCCGCCCTGGGCAATCTTTTTTTTTTTTTTGCGGTCCTATTACTTCATCTTTCATATTACCCCAGCATTAATTAGAATACTGGAAATAGACAAAGGGTTTTATACAAAAAGATTAACATACATAGAATAGCCTAATTATTAATAGTGTGTAAAAATAACTAGTTGAAGTAAAGCATAACGCGCTAATATTTATCGAAAGATACGTACGAGAATGTTAATGTATTGAACTATCGCTGTAATACATAAATACATTTGTTTGTTCTAAATAAAAGGTTGCATAACCTTTGTACTGGGATTTGATTTCTTTCTTTTGAGAGGATAAAAAAAGTGTAAGATTCGACATCTTCAAAATATTTCATCTTCAAAATAAAAGTAATAAAAAAGGAGAAGAGAACATGCGGGTGATAAAAGTTTGTAACGCTGAACACAATTTTTTCAAGGGAATACACAGATATGATACTTTTTTTGTCTGATCGTTATTTGCCGCCTTCTAAACATGGTGCACTTGTTGCATTGGGTCTAATTACGGAACGTTATATCATTTATTGAAATAATCCCACTATACTAGACTGCAACGTTACTTGACCCTGGAGAAACAAAACAAGGAAAATAGTTCCCATCGCAGGGTCTGAATTTTGAGTGAAATTAAGAACTTCAATTTAGAAATTTGATTAGTTTATTACACCCAGTTAGCGTCTTTTTATCACGATTTGCGCACCAAAACTCCTATTAGCAACCCAATGGGATTTCTGTTTATTCAGTTTTTCCTTCCGTGTAGTGACGTCATAGGTTCAAGAAACGTTGTAGTCTAGTGTAATGTTCAGTCGTGAACCGATTTCAAGAAAAGGTAAAATCTAACACAACAAGAATATATTTTATTTTTAATATTCATGCATTAAACGACACAATTTTTTATCTATTTATTTCTGTAAAATTATTAATTAAGGTTTGGATTAATGTCTTATAATTATTATTATTTTTTCTTTATAGCATTTCTTTATTATTCTTATAAATTGAAAATGTATAGTGCTCAGGAAAAAAACGTTTTAAACAAAAGAAACGTGTTAGTTTGTTTGCTTCTAATGGAGAAAGTGTTCGTTAAGATGTTGTGGAACTTTATCAACTAACTAAAAAAGTTTTCGTTAGAACCTTTTTTTATTTCCAACTCGCAAACAAAGAAAGACTACACAAAAAGAACAGCATTCCACTGGGTAAATTAAGCGAAAACTTCTATTACATCAATAAACCAGATAACGGAAGTCATTTTGTCCAGAATATGCTAAGAAGCAAGCTTAAAGAATTTAAAAAATATCCAATTCCATAGAAACCAAGTTTCTTTCCACACAGATCGTTGTCTCTGATCTACATCTTTATAACCCCAATAAAGAATGCCACGACATGCCTTTACAGGCAAAACCTTCCAAGAATCATTTCCCTAGACACACCGAAAGACATTCAGTGGCACTTCAAGTTCGTTTCCGAACCAAAGTCCGACCAATACGCAACGAAATCACGCCAGCAACTAGAAAGAGGGCTTCCAAACCAAAAAGAGACCAACCGATATTATGCAAATATTTTTTTTCAATTTTCCGATTCCTGGCGATGCCGTGTGGCATCGGTCGTGATTTGAATATGGATTGTTTGGAAAACATATCTGTTTCTGGTAGCCCGGGCCGAGGCCTATCTTGATTCCAACTCCTGGTCGTAAATCGGATTACGCAAGAGCTGGATACTGGGGTGGAATTGCAGATGAAGCTGAGATAGTTGTTGCCATTGGTCTGGTGTTTTTTTTTCTCTGTTGTTCCGTTTGTATGGATGGTTTCGGTTGTTCATTATGCCCCGCGGGAGGAGGATTTCTTTTTTGGCTTTTTTTTTAAAAAAAAAGACTGCTCTGAGCGTAAGGGTTTGACGTGATTATATGTTTTGAGGATGTTGAAACGAAGAAGTTAGTTTGCAATTTAAATTTTGTTACGTTATCTTCCGAAGAGATTTAGTAAGAAAGATGTTTTCTTCTTTGTTTATGGCAAATATAATATTAATATTTCCCACTTTGTAATCGCAGGATAAAGAGAGATGCTTTTTTTAAGAGAGAAAAACCTAGAAATTTGAAGTAAAATGGAAAATTTTAGTATTTTCTAATGGGACACTAAGATACAGAGACGAAATATGTAAAAGGTGCTTACCATAATTACGGTTGTGATTTGTAATATCTCTGTATAACATTTAATCACAAAATGTGCATACGTTATGAGATTTTTGAAAATAATTTGGAATAATTTTAAACCTTTATTACCATATATTTATTCTTATAAATTATTGTTTAATGAAAATAGAGTATTGGGTTTGGCATTTTCCAAGTGCAACACATAGTGGTGGTCAAAAAAAATTATTTAACTCTTAATAAATCAGAAAAAAAAATTATTGAACAACAAACGTAAATCAATATTACTTGTCGATTGGCACACTTTAAGTACCAATGAAGCAAATCATAAAATGCCTTTTTTCTTAGATAAGGGTTTTCAGAATATTTAGTAGTATTCCATATTTTTTCATGGTTTGTCATTTTAACGATGATACATTTTTTCCTTAACATTATAAAAATACTTAAAAAGTATTGGAAATATTTCACGAATGAAACACTATTTCTATTTTGAACGGAATACAATTTTTCGATGCCTGCCGTAAAATAATTCGAATATGTTGCTCCGAAAAATAAACTTTTCTTTAAATTCCTACGAAAGATTCCTCATCTTCGTAAATTTAACAGTAAATTGCTGAATCTAATCAAGTTATACGTTCCAGAGTAGAAACGTCCCGAGTCAAAGTAATTTATTTGACATTTAAATAAAACTCTCGAAATCCAGTTAAAATTCTATTTTTCCGAATTCATTTTTACTTTTAGCGAATTCAAATCATTCTTTGAGAGGCATATTATTTTTTTGCTGCTGGTACAGGCTTAACCGGTCAAAAGTAAAAACGAAATAACATCGACAAAAAGAAACACGATCTCATCTTTTGGTACTACTTCAACCAAAACTTCTATTCCTTACATCCATCGGAAATTGCATTTTGATTAAAACGGGGAAAAGTTAAAAGATGATAAAAAATGTATCTCCATCCCAAGTCTGGTGACATAACATCCCTTCTCTCTTCTGGGTAGAAAAAAAAATTATTAACAAACTTCTTTCAAATTGCAGCCTTACACTACGTGCAAGGCCTAAATAAATATCATTACTGTTGCTACCGACGCATGATCCAACAAGTGTTTCCGTCAGCCTTTTTTTCTTTTTAATTTCTCCCCTACGAAAGGGAAATTCGAACCGAAATGGCGTAATCGTACTGGATTCAGAAACCAGAGCTGGCGGATATGCCGACCAGGAAATTCAATTTACAGGGTTGTGATCCCAAATTCGATAAATTCAAAAGAAGAGAGCAGTCTCCGTATTTCTCCGGTTCCATTTCGAGCAATTTCACCAAAACAGCAATTGCCCTTCTCTTCTTTCTTGAGTTCCTCTTCCGCCATTTTCTCCTCCTCTCTTCACTTCTTCTTCTTTTTTTCCTCTTTATTTTCTTCACCATCTTCACTCTTTTTCGAAGAAGATAGAGAAGATCCCCTTTTCCAGGGTTCAAAATGGTTCCCATAGAAGGGAACTTAATGTCCCTGTTATTGGATTCTTAAATGAAAACAGCAAGAAAACGCAGCCGGGATGGTTTCTCACAGTGTGACTGTTTTCACACTAGACTTGTTTTCGGGAGATGGAGGCAATACAGTTCCTAGATCTGTTTTTGTTGCCCAAGATACACAGTTCTTCTGTTTTCGGTCTATATGATAATCTTGTTAGTTAAAAAAAAGTTCAAAAGTTTATTCTTTGAGCTTTACTCGAATATTTTTTGGGGTGGAGGGTAGTACGGTCGATTATAAAATGTACGTAATATTGAACTATTATGTAAATTGAATTAAAAGAAAGAGAGTAAGCATGAAGAAAATATAAAATTTGGACACAAAAAACAAGATTCATTAAAGATTTATTTAATTGAGTTTGTTAACCTTTTATTTGTGTATTTTAGAATAAGTCTTAAAAACACTTTAAATGTAAGAGGATTTTATTGAAAATAATTAGTATTATAATTGTTGTGTTTTACTTTTATCGAGGTGTTGTGGGTTCTCAACAAGTATTAAAAAGAATACATGTATTTAATTACGAACACGATCACTGTAATACAAACACATCGTTACACACAAAGACATTACATCCATAGTTCCCGGTTTCGCTATTGCTTACGGGTACAGTTACAGTCCTTAAAGTCTTACAAAGTCACAGTTAATAGTAATAACAGTCATTTTTTATTTCTTAAACTATAGTTACATTTCGCTCCTAATATAATTTAAATTAAGTCTCCTAGCTCGAAGAGAAGATATTTATGTATTGCATGTTTGAGTTGTTAAAACTACATTTATTTTTTGATACTTAGAGCTGTGTTTTTATACCCTAAAATCTGATTGCGACATAATTTAAAAAGAAAACTGAAAAATTACCTTTTAATTACATACAAAAATTTATTTTTAATGTGAAAAGAGAATTTTTGTATGTGAAAATCTATAAAAGAAATCATTCTAAGCATTTGCACATCAAACCATAATTTATGTGAAAACAAGAAACAACAAAGCCTCTACTGTGAATGAAATAAATATATTAGAAAGCATTTTCATGTTATCTCTGCATCATTTTTCAAGTTTATCTACGAAAATCTCTGGAAACTGCCAAGCAAATCAATCCCCAGGGTAATCAAAAGTTCACTGCACTGCATCACATGAAAACAGATGATAAATAATGTCAGCCAACCAATGTGACAGTAATGCTCCAATTGGGTCAAACACAAACCAGCTTTTCCTTCTCTTTCACAAACATCCTCGTCATTTCCAGTTTTAAATAGTCTCTCATTAACGTCCGTTCTCTTCTGATATTCCCCCTGACACCCTTTACGTCAAATAAGTAGTCAACTAGTGGTCAAAAAGTAGTTAACTACCAACTACTAACTAGTCCGGGAAAATCTAGTTGCAACTAGTAGTTAACTATTTTTTCCTGGGACTAGTTGCAACTAGTAGTTAACTATTTCCCAAAGTAGTTAACTACTAGTTAACTAGTCTATTTAATTTCATAACCTATTTTTTGCCCAAATTCTAATACATCTTTCTTATCTATATCACAAAAAACTTTATGCTTCGCTCAAAACGGCGCTTTATTTCTGGTTATGGTATTTAAGTACTCTACCATGACACTGTAGTTATAAATAGCAGTGTAATTTTTGTATATTTTGAAAAATTTTTTAAATATTTTTGAAATTTTAAACAAATTTTTTTTAAAGTAGTTGAAAATTTGAAAGTAGTTTCAACTAGTAGTTATTAAAAAAAGTAGTTCAACTACAAGTTAAACTAGTTTAAACCAAAAGTAGTTAAACTACTAGTTAACTACTAGTTGATCAGTAGTTAACTACTAGTTGCAACTAGTTCTAGTTAACTAGTGCCGAACACTACAAATAAGCACAACTTTGTCCGTGCCTAAGAACACACTCCCACAATTAATGCTTAGTCTGATACACCCCCCATCAGCAGAAAATAGCCTTCTCGAATATTCCCAACACCCCTCATAACAAACTTTCACTCCCCTCTAATGTTCCCGACTTCCTCCAAACGGGAAAACCGGGCATTTCCTGGATATGAACACGTTCGCTTTTAAAAATCCCGTGACCAACTCACACAAAAGGGCTCCACCAAAAATTTAATTACGTTCGCGTTTTGCGAGAGCGGCCAATGGCAACAATAATAAAATTAAAACGCGCGCGCGTAATTGGAACTGGTTAGAACCGGTGTAACGGTTGCTCGGGATCAAATATGCATACGGCGTTATAGCTATAGTTGGAGCTGAGTTGGGAGTTTCCATCCTCGTACCCTCTGGGGTTTTCGTAACTCGAGATGCATTATGTAGCGATTATGTAGAGATGGGGATTAGGGGTCAAAGGGGGAACCAGAGATGGGGATATTGCTAATTACCTGTACAAGTAGGTCGGAGTTAATAGATTTTTGATGAAGCTCTAGGGGTGTGAGGCTTTCTCGGTTCGATGAGGGAAAGTTTATTGTAGAGTTCTTCTTTATAGGGATGTGCATGAAAATTTGAGTCGTGGAATTATCTGGTCGTTAAAATGGGGTAACGATAGTTTTATCAGGGGTGTCTTTGACAAAAATATTGGAGGCTATTTCTTTTCTGAATATCTGAGTACAAGAAGCTCGAAATCTTGAGTGATGTTCTGCCTACTATTTCGCGTCATCATCGCTTTTAAGACAACAGCGCAACTCCAGTCTGAAGGGAGCGTGGAAGATTTTAGACTGGGGTTGTCCAAAAAGTGATGACGCGAAATAGTAGGCAGAACGTCACTCAAGATTTCAAGATTCTCTGGCTTTATGTGTCTAGATGGCCATGGTACAAACTGATATAAAAATCAATCCTCGTCTTTATATGGTTGTAGTGCCTCAAGTTAGTTTACTGATTGTATTTATGTTCTAAACCACATTTTTTAGCGTGTTAAACATATTTACAAAGCATATATTAATTAAATCGTTTGTTTTGATTTGCAGATTGACATCATCTCACAAGAACCATGACGTCCCTCAACAACATCCTCGACTCCTACACCAAGGACAAGCCAGAGGACCTCATAGAACTGCCAGAGGACCACCCCAAACCCATCATCTCTAGCGACACCACCATCATCATGAACGGACACCACAACTTCAACGAGGAGAAGGAATCCGCCCTCTACATCCCCCCAGACACAGAAGAGGAGGCCCAACCCTTCCTCGACAACCACCAAAACGCCCCCCAGGAGTCCAACAAGGACACGTACCCCCTCAAGGAGACGTTCCACGGGGGGTCCAGCCCCGAAGATAGTGATGTTGAAATGGGGGAAGAGCAGGAGAGCTCCACACACCTGCTACAAGACAAGGAACACAGCAGCGAGGCGGCGACCAGGACCACCAAACCCATCGGCAAGCTGGGGACGTACAAATCGTCCCCGAGCCGCAGCAAAGGGGATGCGGACCCCCACCCGAACGTGCAGCACCACCCTCTAGTTCAGGACACCCTGCCGGACCTGTTCGTCCACTCGAAGCGCCACAAGGCGAGCTTGGCGCTCGTGGTCGTGCCGTGCTCGCTGCTGCTCTTGAGCGGTTGCGTCGGCTTAGCGCTGTATTTCGCCTCCCCCAAATCGTGCGAGAGCGCGAGGGAGTGGTGGCAAGGGGCGGTGGTCTACGAGGTGTTCCCCGCCTCCTTCCAGGACTCGGACGGGGACGGGTTCGGGGATTTCCGCGGCCTCGTGCACCGCCTGGAACACATCCAGAAGGACCTCGGGGTGCGGGTGGTGAGACTGAATTCAATCTTCAGCGCTCTGGACTATCCTTTGGAGTACGAGCACGCGATCGATTTTGCGAATGTGGACCCGCATCTGGGCAGGATGGAGGACTTCCAGGCGCTCGTGAAGGAGCTTCACGCGAGGGGGATGTTCGTGGTGCTGGACATGAACCCGACCACCACCAGCGACCAGCACACGTGGGCCGCCCATTGGCTACTGCACAGGCCGGGCCCCTTCCAGCATTTTTACGTCAATGTGACGGAAGAAGAGGTGAGTCGGTGGTTATCTATGTTCTTTTAAGTAATAGTTGATGCTATACTATGCTAGGCAACCACGTTAGTTGACCCTATGGCGTCAGTAACAAACAAAGTAGTTCCCATCGCGGTATATCTGAATTTTGAGTGAAGAACGTCAAATTTAAAATATGATTATTTTGTTAAACCCATGTATATAGTGTCTTCTTATCGCAATATGCGTACCGAAACTCCTCCTAGCAACCCAATAGGCTTTCTGTTAACCCATTTTCTCCTTCCGCGTAATGACGTACTGGGTTCAGGAAACGTTGCTGTCGAGTATAGGCAGAAACGTTTCCTGACCCTATGACGTCACTACGCGGAAGCAGAAACTGCGTAAACAGAAAGCCTGTCGGGTTGCTAAGAAGAGTTTCAGTACGCAAATTGCGATAAAAAAGACGCTATATATACATGGGTTTAACAAAATAATCATATTTTTAAATTGACGTTCTTCATTTCACTCAAAATTCAGACACCGCGCTGGAAGCTACTTTGTTTGTTAGTGTCGTCATAGGCTCAAGAAACGTGGCTGTCGAGTATAGTAGTAGCATTTAAAACATTCATAAAGTGTGAACAGGAAAAATAAAAGACACTTTAATAAATATTAGATATTTTTGGGTGCCGAATTCAAAAGTTTCGAAAGTGTTTTTAGAATTAGAGTACTACGTCTAGGCATCGAGTAATATTGGGATGTTCAATGTCTATCTAATATTTAATAAAACTGTCTATTTGGACGGCCAATGTACAACTAAACTCCACTCTTATAGCCACTGCGAACCCATCACTAAGTAAGCGCCGGAACTGCTACGTAACCGCAAGACCTACGGCGCATGAGCCAACAGCCATTTTGGCCGTCAAAATAGACACTCCGATGTTTAATACCAAATTCCAATTACTAATTTGCTAAAAACCTTGTTTTTCCAAGCTAACGATATTTTTGTGGATTGAATAGATTAAATGTTATTCAAGAACTAATTTTATTGGTTTTCTTCCTCACTGTCATTAATGATAAATCCTTTCATGCGAGTCCGGACCGGAACTAGTATTTAATTTTCAAACTTATAAAAATACGAGACTCATTTTTTCTAAATATATTGGTTTGTTTCTAAAACTAATGACAGTTTTTATGATAATTCGCACATTTTATCGTCAATCAGGAACTTTCTAGTAAATCCCCGTAAACTATGTACAAACAGCAGTACTCTCTCTTTACTTTTTTAGGTTGGACTCTACTATTATAACCAAATGAAAATGTCGAGATTTTTGGATAAAGTTTTGATTCTATAAAATTAATAAAAGTTAGTACCCAAAAATATTATGTAAAAGATATTTAACACCCACGCGAATAAAATATTTTTCTCGTAAAATAAATAACGTTTCGAAAAATCTGGCGGATCAGAGAGAAACGGTCGGATTTACGATCGGAATAAAGCTAGAGTAAATAACAAAATATTTCATTGTACTACACATTGCTTATGCATTAGATGGCATTATGCTATCACAGCTGGTCCATATACAATCACAAATAGGCAATAAATTCCCCTAACGCAAACAATTTCGTTTTCTGTATATTCCATCTTATTATAGATCACAAAAGCTATTTCCCTTAATATACCCCCGAGCCGATTGATTGCGTTCTTAACTCTAAACACAGGTGTCTTGTCAACAAACACCACCCTTTGCATTGCGATAAATATCGGCATGCTCGATATGCCAAGACAAATACACGAAAGACACAGTCAGCGATTGTCAACTGCGAATTGTCATGGCAGCTGCTCTCAAATCCAATATCCCTGGGGTCCGACGAAAGAAAAAGATTCCATGAATAATCCAATGGTAGGGACCACGCGTTTGGAAGCTCAGGAAGAGTTTCGTGAAAAAAAAAACGAAGGTGATTTCGTCAGAGTTGGGAAAAAAAGTTCTGTGAGCCGGGGTCTGGTGAAACGCGACAGGTAAATATTGCCGCAGTTAGGGAGTCTACTTTGGTGCGACTCCATTTGGAGAGAAGTGGCCATTGAGTGGTTTTAAGGTGAAAATGCGTTTCGAATGCATTCTCTTTCAAATGCAACTCTAGTTTGATAGGATTTCAGGATGAGGGTTGTGTTTTTCATCGAGAGATATTGAATGTAACGTGCTTTTAGGTTTTTATCTGAAAATGGGCGTTTAAAAGCTTCCGTTTTGAAAATAAACGCTTTTAGAATGGAATTTTAGTTGGTTTTGGGTGTTTTTTGGAATATTAGTTGGGTTTGGGTTAGGGGTGCTCAGGGTTTCCCAAATTTCTCTACATACTCTACTAATAATTTTATGTTTGCCATCGGCCCACATCACTTCTATTATCTACCCACTCTGAAAGAAATTTTGTTGAAGGGTCATGACCTTTCCATTTAGCAATTCAATTCATATGGTTTGAAAGTCAAATAGTCCTTTTCAAAACAAAAACAAAACTTATCTTTCAAAAATATCTGAAATTAAATGGGCAGTACTATCTTTACCTATTTTTTAGGTATTTTAACTAGGCATTTTTAGGCCTTAACTTTGCTTAGAAATACAATAAAACTCTAAAACTCCATCGACCCTCTTAACACTAGAACCGTGGCATTTTCGGTATAACTAAAACCGCGGGACTGGGTCAAATTGACCCCGGCTTATAAAACTGAGCTTTTAATGGAATATATCATATTATTTGAGGGAATTTACTTTAATTTACTTCTTTGTTCTATATTAAGGTCAATAAAGGTAGACATTATTATAATTAAAGTATTAAAATGCCAAAAACGTGTAAAAGACTTATAACTTTTCAGGGGATGATTATATTTCTGAGGCTAAAAATTTCAGTAAACCCAGATAAAAATAATTTAATATAAATTTACTGTAAACATCACCGGCATTCCATAATTTAATGCCAAATATAGCTTTAAATTCATAATTTCAATTCAATTTTCAGGCTTTTCTGCCAAATATCGTGTAAAACTACTGCTGGTCAATTTTCAAAAAAATTCGTTTCTTTTTAAAAACTAATAAAATTCCCTATACTTTTATTTTAAGTTTCAGAAATTATTAAAATAGTATCGGTTTGAGGAAATTTTTATCGTATTTATTTTTATAATTGCAAATTCTCATTTTTCCACAAAAATAGGCTTTTGAGCAAAGAAGCGCAATAGATCGGTGGTTCCAAAAATCATGATTACCCTGAAATTACTAAGTTCTAAATTTCTTCTGCAGTAGCTACCTCTAGATTATGAAATTGTGTGTTCAGAGCTTCAAAAAAGATAAATTTATGATTTTTTGCATTATTTTCTTCAAATAAAAAAATTAGACTGCTTTCAGGAGAAATTTGGAGGGAAAACTATCAGGATATGTATCTAAATTGCATTTAAAACATTTTACCTTTGAAAAATGAATTACCCTCAAAAAATAGGGAATGGACAGAGCTCTTCCATGATTTTTTACCGATCCACCCATGTGTATTCAGAGGACTGCAATTTGCAACTTATCTGCTCGAAAAACCTGTTTCAAGCATTCTTTATCACCCCAAACTGGTCTAGTGACCTTGACCTTTGTGAGAAAAGAGGGTAAAACTGATAAAACAAGATTCTTCAAATTTTTGACAGCACTTTACTGTGATTTCATAAGGGTAGAACGCTTTGGGTCAGGATGACCCGCCCCGCGGTATTAGGTATACAAGTTTTTTACAAAAAAATGGTAAAAGCTAGAATCCTCATTTTTTCACAGTTTACTATTAACAATGATTCAGGAAAAGTCACAAAATTATTTAAGTCTGCGTTTGTAACTTTTTGAGAAAAACGAAATCAAAACTCGTTTTGGGTCAAATTGACCCACTCCGCGGTTCTAGTGTTAAAGACCCCATCGCCCCCAGGGATCAATATCGATCACTTTGAGATTATCTGGTGGTTGCTTATTCCACTTACATATCAATCCACTGTTTGGATGCTATATATTTTTATCTAAACAAGCATTGCATAAAAACGTAATTTTAAGTACTAGATAAAATCATTACACTCTTTTTTATTCGTGAATGGTACAAACCACGTGTCGGATATTATGCTAAGTAAGCTGTTAAACGAATTAAAATTAGAAAGGTTCAGTATCCTAAAAAAGAACAACGTTCGTAATTGTTGTTTTCTCTGCAGCTAAAGTACTCTAAAGGAAAAGATAGTTTTACAGATTTATCAGACATTGCAGAGAAGTTCGTTTGACTACCACTAAAGTATCAAATGTATGAATGAAAAATAAGGGGGTAATATTGGTAATTACGGGCACTACCGAATAGTAATTAGATATGAGTGGATATATAGATGTTATGTAATAAATATCTGAAACTTTAATAAGCGGGTGAAAGAGTTTGGCCCCGTTTTGAACTTGTCAGGCTTTTGAAATTGGTTATACCTTGTAAATCTTTATACATTTACATAAAATAAAACTACCTTAAAAACTCTAATTTCTTGTTTATGACTATTCCTTTTATTCTTAAGAGAGTGGAATATGTAATATTTGCTCTATTTGCTTACAATTCTAATACATATTTAAAAACTATCTCTCTTAAATTGTGTCTAAGGCATTTTTAAGTGATTAATAATTTATAAGTTATTTACTTGGTTTTATTACAGTTTTTTTAAATTTAATCCACTTTTGAGGGGAAACTATTTGCCAGGTCTGAGAGTCTCAGCACCCGTTCCCGTTCTCCCGAGTTAAGACATTAATAATATACAATAACTTTGATTCTTCTAACAAGGTAAATTTTAATAACACATTGATTCAATCTACTTTTTATCAGTTTTCGCTCTTATTAATTCTAACCAAATTATTTAAATTTCCTTTTAATGCATAGTTCTTTACACAGGTCATTTAATTGCCTGCATCCCTCAAGTATTTTATAGCAAAATGAGCCATAATGCCCATAAATATAAAAACCCAGTTTCAAAGAAAAACTTTATACTCAATTAGGGTTCCCACTGGTCAGGGAATACCTGAAAAACCTGGAAAAGTCAGGAAATTTTAATTTCGCCTAAAAAGTCAGGGAAAATTGCTCATTTTGGCCAAAAACCTGGAAAATCATACAGAACACCTGAAAATGAAAAATTTTTAATGTTTGGGTGTCAATTTTGGCTCTAGAAAGTGGAAAAAAATAGGCCATTTATTGAAAATATATGTTCATAAGAGCAAGAAATATCTGAAAAATGCCGTAAATAGCCAGGAAAAGTCAGGGAATTTTATTTCTGAAATTGAGTGGGAACCCTGCTCAATTCATACATCGCAACAATTTATCGAGGATAATATGTCAAAACGATTTAAACAATATTATTTCATGACCCTGTCCGCAAACATTAAACATTCAACACTTTCACGCGAATCTTTATCCCTTCTACACATAACATGACCGTAATATAACTCGTAAAGTAACTATTCATGACTCACTATTTATTGACCAACTATATTAAACTACTACCTATTTCATGACGCAGTCTGTGCCAGCGTTAAACATTCACCTTTAACACAACGAGGCTTTAACACTCATTTCCCTCAAAACTATATCGTAACTCCCATTTCGGATGCGTTTCGCCTCCACCGCCAAAGGCGTTTGAACAGAGAGCTCAAACACCGCTCTTCCCACCTTTTTAATTCACGCCCACAGAACCCCCTCCCGAACAAGTTTCTCGCCCCTGATTGCTTCTGCGATAAACTTGATTGTTTTTCCGATATTAAACAGGCTATTTCCTCCGCAAACGGAAGGTATGAGCCGCCTCTGGTTCGATACATGCAAATTTTTATCGCAATAATGGAAGTTTAACACTGTGGCAGGAAACGATAATAACCCTCGCATCTGAATGCCTTCTTTTGAACTGGTTGGTTCGCCGTTTATTCGCGTGGTAGCAACCGATTGGCGAAATTTTATCAGAATTTTTTCCCGTGATTTCCTTTTGTGATTGCACGGTTTTGTTGCTGTGACTCCATTATGCTACTTTGTATTCATTCGCTATTATTCATTCGGTGTTTTAAGTTACACAAAACCTCTTTTATTTGTTCACTAAAATAATTTGATCCATAATTGTATCTGACCTTTTGGAGACAGGATTTTTCTGATTACCTTTGGTATAAAGAGTTAGTTTTTACTTCCTATAGAGAGAGTGTTTTCAGGTGACTTCACAACCGGTTATTTTGTTTTAACTGTGTACCTTCTGTAGGGCTTTTAACTGTTGCTAAAGGCCGTTGTTTATTTGTTGCTAAGGCGGTTTTTAGGTATGAGATCACGTGATTGCAAATGCTCCAGTAGAAGAATTTCACGGCTAATCATTTGCGGTAACTGTTAACCTCTGTAGGGCAAAAAACTGTAACATCTTTTGTTGCTAAGGCCGTTGTTAGGTCCGAGTCATGTGATTGAAAATGCTCTATTGAAATCTGTAAAATAAAAACTGCTAAATTTCTGAAATTGAAGGTATTTAATTGCATTGTTTTACTAAAAAGTAAAATTGAGGGGTTTTTTTATTTTTGTTTATAAATCTATAGCCTAAGTAGGTTTTAAATTGTTTTACACGAAAAATAAATGGAATTTTTTCCTTTCATGCTAAATGAATTAAACTATTAAAATTTATGGTAGCAAAGTGGTGTACATCAATTTAACTACTCCTCTGGGATTTAAAAGTTAATATTAAGGTATATTTAAAAGTAAGTATTTAAAGTATAAGGGAAATATTGACTACAGAACACAAATAAATTTTTCTATGCATTCTCTGCCTAAACATATCATCATCATCACCATCATCATGGCGGCGCTTCCTTCTTCCTCGGGGTAGAAGGAAAAGAGCTTAGGCAATGATGCCCATTGCTCTACCGGCATTAAACACATTGAAAACTATTAGTTAACTATTATATATTACTGCCTAAAGATATGTAATAGTACAAATGTAGACACGAATAATAATTTAAATTTATTCGTACGTAAAACTCTAGTTTACGATCTTTCTTTCAAACCTTACTTGCATTTTTAAAAACCATTTAAAATAATCTTACACTTTTTATATAAAAGGTAACACGGTATAAATTAAAATATTTATGCGAATATTTATAGGCATTTAAATGTATGAGTGAGTTATAGTATGTTACGGGCAATGGGATAAATCCGGGTATTATTAATAATGCCCTCGTATTGAGGGCAAACATAAAAATACTCATTGATAAATGCCATTGAATTTATCACATTGTCCTCGTTATTACGGGCATTATTAATAATGCCCGGTTTATCACTTTGCCTGTAACATATATACTCCATTGCAAAGATGAATGCCTTAAAATATTGAAAGAAAGATACATTATGTTCTTAAGATCTTCAAAAGAATTTCTTTTTCTTGGGTTTTCTGAAGAAACCCTAAAGCTATTTATTTCTTTTCATTCGAAAACCTATAAAGAATAACATTGAATTGTGTGCACAAAGAGGTAAAATCTTTTGAAATTCTCTAAAACAAGCTTTTTTGTATATTTGATAGCAATTCTTTCGTTTATTCTCAAGTTATATGCAGTAAAATTTCTTCCTAACAAACAAAAATAAACTCTCTGTAAAAATTGGTTATTAGTGCTAAAGATATTTTATTCATGTCTTACATATTGAAATAAATATTTTTCCATTGCATAAATCTTTAAGATGAATGGAAAAATTAACGTTTAATTATAATTAAAAATAACATTCTAAAGCATGAGATGAATAAGATGATGCTTCCATGAAATAACTACTGTTCATTGGAATTCTGCACCATTTTAACGATTTTACAGTTTTTATAACTTTCCCTCGATTTCAAACAACTCTAATTATTATCAATAAGTCAAGTCAATTAGTGTTTTAATGTATTCCTTACATGAGATGAAAATGCAAGATGATTGGCTTTTTACTGCGAATTGATTAGATACGAAAATCAAACGACTCCAAAAGGGTAATGGTGGTTTCTTTTCTTGCATTTGTACGTAATAAACAAACAACTCAGATGATTGCAATTACAAAGGAAATCAAAGAACCGGAATAAAGCTCAAAATGAAGTTTAAAGGAAGTCTAGTTGCTTTTTATAGATTTGGATGTTAATAGATTTTCAAACACAAATACAAGGACCGCAGTTTTCAGTTCTTTATTGAAATTTTAAAAGTTTTAAATTGTCAACAGTCATGTTCTAAAATGGCTAATTAATACTAAAGGCTTAAAAGTTGTTTACAGAGAAAAATTTTAATTAGGAATAAAAAAATCAGTTGGGAAGATAGAGTACCTAACTATTTCCTAGTATTTCCTAGCTCAGAAAGTTAAATTGGGGATACCACTTATATCAATGGGGTTCTAATTTGTTTAGGTTAATTTCTTCCAAGAAACTCAAAAATAGAATATATACGTATAATACAAATGGAATACTCATATAAGTATAGAGAGTTCTTCTTTAAGTTTTTAGGGAAGATATTAAAATTACTCTTAGAAAATAATCTAGCTATAGCAAAAAAATACTGGAACTATAATGATTAGGTATTTAAAAAGTTACCTGTTTATAATTCCCTTATCACCAAGCAAAACATTTTGCAAAAGAGAAACTCAAAAGACTTTCCAAAGAGAACCAAAAAAGAAGTTGTGAAATTTTCTTGCTCATACACCTCATCAAATAAAATATATTGTGCAAGAAGTAACCCATAAAATTTGCCTCACTTAACACTAAAAGGATGAGCTTTAGGAACCTCCATGAATTCCTAAAGCCCGACGTCTGTCTTTTACAACATTCTTTTGACACCCCCCTTTTGTTGTCTCCAATTCCAGTGGACCAACCGTCACGTTCTCAAAGGGGGGGGGCGAGAGAGGTGGACTTTAATCCCTTCGAATCTACAGGAACATGTCCCGAATTCTTATTCGGAGATTTTCCAGCTTTTTCAAAATGTCGCAACATGATGTTTTGCGGAGTTGTTTGCGGAAAGCTTTCTCCCATCATGCACGCGTGCGGACTTGAATCGGAGTTGTGCGCATGAAGTGCTGCTCCTCAATACGGGAATTGCCGATAAGGCGCGGGATTCGTGAGTGGAGTTGAGTATGAGTTCTGCTTCCGGATTATCAGGAAATAGTGTCTTGGGGAGGGTTTTGAAGGGTCTGGTTTCTCGGTGAATGGACCGTTACTGTTTCTTTCCGCGAAGAAAATATTTTTATCTGGCTATTATATGCACGATATTTCCAATAGTAATTCTTGATATACGTGTTAATTTATCTCATTTAATCAGACACATATTATTTTAAAAGCGTATGTATCTCATTGAGAATAATCCAAGATGCTATTTTTAAAACTATCTATCTATTTTTTAAACTATCTGGCTATTATATGCACGATATTTCTAGTAGTAAATCTTGATATACGTGTTAATTAGTAATCTCATTTAATCTGACACATATTATTTTAAAAGCGTATGTATCTCATTGAGAATAATCCTAAACGCTATTTTTAAAAAACTATCATTCATTAGATAAAGCATAACTTGAAGTGCTTCTTAGCAGTGTGATAAAATAAGGATGGACAAAGCTTTCAAATATACGTAGGTAATTGACCCCAGTTGTTTTGACATTATTTGGCTCAAAGCCACCAGAACAGATAGCAGAACAGCCTCTTGGCTTTTCAATGTATCTAAAATTAAACATCGCCTATGTGGCATTGTGGCATACTATATGCCAAAAGCGCAAATACATTTTATGCTCCAGTGTGTCTTAAGCTTTTTAAGTCGAGAGCGTGTTTGATAAGTGTATAAAGTGTGGGGAAATTTAAGGAATTTTATAATTCACAGCGTGGAATTTGTTGCATACTTTTTTCCATTTATAACATTTATACAGAAATACGTTGTATCTTTCATTACAATTTTTCTATTTGAAGACTGGACTTCAAAAACGAGCCAAACGTGCCAAAACTTAAAAAAAAATGAGTTAGACCCGAAAAATCAATTTAAGTGCCAACACCAACACCCTATAAATCCAGCTAAGTGTCACGACCATGATTAGTAGGTCAAAAACAGCCTGAAAGATGACTTATTATGAGTATTTCTATGCAGAATCAAATTTAAAATGATTACGGGAAATTTAATTTTTGGCACTTAGCTCGTTTTTGAAGTCCAGTCTTCATTTATTAAAGGAGAACAGGTCCATCTTCTATAATGCAACGTTTAAAAAGTATCGTTGTTTAATTTAATACTCAACCTTTCATCTTTCATCCAATGCATACATTTTAACGCAAATTCAACTAAATACATTTTAGAGAATCTTTCAACAACTTGACTACAAATTTGAATTTCTTACAATTACCCAGGGATGCAGAAAGTGTTTTTACATCCAAGATTTTCCCCCAATCCATACAAAAACTTCCCCAAAATTTTTTAAAAGTGATAAAGACCTACAAAAATTCAGAAAATTATCGTCGGTACCTAAAATATGATAAATAAAAGTTCTATCTTTAAAACCAATAGACTTATTTTGTTAAACCCAAAGATACTTACGAGTTTAATGAAACTAAATGCATAATTTTTTAACGCAAATTCAACGAAATACATTTTACAGAATCTTTCAACAACTTGACTACCAATTTGAATTTCTTACGATTACCCTCAACAAAAAAGCTTTTCCTATACCCCAAACGTAGATGTTCATCACAATTCTTAAGATTTATCCCACAATAATGCCCTTTATATCCCACAGTCGTCTTCTATCATCATTAAATACACCCATAAGTCCTCCCAAATAACTCAAACCTGGAAGGAATTAATCCCAATCCTCCGCCTCACGCAACCATCTCATCCGTCACAACCCCTCACGTGACTCCGGCCATCCGGGGGTCATCCACCGAGATTCACGAGGCCCTCCTCGGCACGGTCACGTCCGACAAGTGGTCATCCCGAACCTACTTCGCCGTAATTCACCTATCCAATCCATCACAGGCCGTCAGACGGATATGGAAATCGATGGTTGAGATCGCTCCGCTGCACTGCCTTAGCTAGAAGGAGAGGTTTTAGCTAGACTGTGTGAGCTGCTGCAGTATCTATCGGTTTTGGGGAGATTTTGCGTCGTCCTCTTCTGCTGAGTTTCGATGAAGTTGTTCGCGGTTATTGATTTGTTTTCTGATGAAATACTCCCGGGGTGGATGCATGGATTATCTGTAATTCGTGATTTGTCTGTGTGGCTTTGATGTCGGGGATCAAAAGATTTGAGAGGATCGGTAAACTGGGGAAGTATAATATTTGAGTGCGTAGTCAAATCTGATTGGTTAAAGGAATCGACTTGCGTTGCCTCGTTTTAAACTCTGAGGTTTCTTTTTATTATTTCTCTACATATATGAGGGATGAATAAGCGTAAGTCAGTTTCTGATTGAAGTTGGTAGAATTTAGTTGCGTCGGAACTGTGATTAAATCTATGAAAACTTTATAGTAATATGTAAATTAGATGTTTTATAAGTATCCGATTGTTATATTACAGCTTTTTACAGTTAATGGAATCAAACACACTTAGATACCAAAATACTTTTATCGCTTTCGATGCATGAAAGTATTGTAAATATTTAGGAATATCCCATACATAAATGTACTCAATATAAATTATAATAGTATACCTAATATAATCAATTCTACCCCTTTCTACCACTTAGGTATTATTCTTTCAACTTCCTTAGTAAATGTCATTCTAATTAGTCCCCCAATAACTATAATTATATTTATGTTATCAGATAGAATATAATTTATTTACACGGATTAAAATAATAAAACAAAAGAGCTCCAGTGTATACTTAAAAAAAAAAACCATATTTTTAAGGGTGGGATAAGTTTTTTTTTCGGATATTCGTAACATTTTTTTCTACAACTCAACAATATGTTCATTATGGTATAAACTTACAGTATTTTTTAGTAAAAACACAAAAAAAGTTGTAAAGCATTGTTTTATGTCAGAAATTTAATACAATGGAATTTTACTTCCTTTTATTATAGGTATTCGGTAGCTTAATACAGTCTCTAATCTAAGTCAATGTAACTAAAGGAGCCTATTCAAACTGAATTAGAATGGCATATTAACTATACCTGAAGACAATCGGGTGTGTGTGAGATACAAATTTTCCTTCATTTTTCCAGGATTTCCTTTATCTACGAGACCAGTTTCAAAAAATTTTATGAAGGAGTCTTTGTGTGTAATAAAAGGATGTTATATATATAAACAAAATAAGGACAAGATAAAGGAACAAGATAAAGGAACAAGATAAAGGATGCTTTATAAAAGGATGTTTTTTTATAATCAGAATTATCCATGGTGGTAAAAAAATTATCATTATTACTCTAACAATAACTTTAGCACAAATAATATAACATCCTTTATAAGAACGTACACCATACTTGAGCCCATTCTGTCTTGACTATTTTAGAAATTTATGTTTAAAGTTAGACTCTCTTACATACCCTTTCTTTTCCTTACCCTTGTCGGTAAATTGCTAGTGTCTTCCATCTCGTGTGACGAAAAATAATGAATGACCAAGACCACTTACAGAATAAATCAGCGAACCAAAGCAATTCTTCTCGAGTCTCCGAAAAACAAAAAACAAAAAATTAGAGTAAAGAAACATAAACCTCCTCACTACAATTTCGTCTCCCAAAAACCATCTTTAATTCCACATTACCCCCAAGTTCTACTTTCCAATTACTTTTCCACTTATAGATAAGAAACTCTCCGATCCCCTCTCAAAACGCAAAGTTTCCAATTACACTAAGTGTAACCGATACCATCACGCTAATGACTTCCCAAAACCAAATGCAATTCCTTCTAAATTAATTACTACAGACTACTACGTTTCTACTCCGAAACTCAATATAACGAGCGGCATAATCCGTATAAAAACCCTGCACACAGTTCGGATACTTTCTAATCCAGAACCGTCCGCCCTGGTTGTGGTATTGCTACATTGAAATTCAAACTCTGTGTATAGTGTTTTCATTAGTAGTCCTCCTCGACTGATTTCTCGTTTGGGGAACAAAAAGGGACGACCTTTTGGGCATTAATGAGGTGCTGCTGTGAAAGTATCCTCTCAACTCTTCTCGACAAGTTCTCTTTTGTCGGGGAGTGTTTAGAATGGACCGATGCGTTCCTGATGCTTTAATCCCGGGTAATGAGATTGAGGAGTTGTAACGAGTTTTTGAGTTTCTGGAGAGTTTAATGGGTTTCCATAGGAGGTGTCGTTGATTGGCGATGGTTTGTTTCGCTTTGGATGCAATTATTATGTTGTGGGTTTGAATATTTAAAACGACTTATTTATTGACTGTTTTTATCTGACCAGGTTTTCTCGGGAAAACAAATACTTGGAATAATGAAAATGTTCAAAGTAATAATCACGCTGTTATAGTTTAAAACTATAGTTAAACATTCGATAATACTCTAACAATGAAGAAAACTTCTATTGGAGGTAGTAATAAGCGTTGTTAGTTGGATTTCATACTATTTCAAAAGTTTTGAAAATATTTGTTGCAAATTCGGAGGTAAATATTTTATGCACAAATATACCTAATTCTATCTGGTGGTTCTTATTTTTAAAAATTTTCAAAGTATTATTTCTTTAAAAAGGAGCAAAGTTGACTACAAATATTAGTATTAGTCCGAGCCAATTTAATTTTTCGGAAATTTGGGTATTGATGGCTACTTTTATGCAAGGAATAGTAAACACACAAATGTTTTAAAGGAATTAAAGAATCCATAAAAGTACTATAAGATTTTAAGTGATAGTTAAACAATCATTTAATGTAAAGGTGTAAAGGTTTTCCAAGAGTTATTTAAAATTTGTTTTATTTTTTCTTGGTAATAATGGGAATTATAAGGTTTTTTGACAACTGTTAGGCTATGAGCTATTTATAATTTAACTTTTATTTTAATCTCATAAAAAGTTATTACTTTTAATTATTTCTAGTTTATAAAAATTAATGGTAATTTTCAAATATTCTTAGGGATCTTCCCTCTCTTAAAAAATAACTTTCCTTTATGTTATTTTACTCTTAATAATATTTTTTAAATCTTTTCAAACATTTGTTAAACGTTTGAAATTGTATTGCAGTTCCTACAATTCTCTCTAACTTGTACTGAAAATGTACTGAGAAATCTGTTACATTTTATAACTAAAAAAAATCGTGACGATACCCGATTGCTATATAAACTCTCTAAAGTGAAATAACTTTATAAATTGTATTTATATGGATCAGATGTGTTTATTGACTCTAAGATGTATCGCATAACACCCCCATCCAGTAAATTATGGGGAATGTAGGTTTTATTTTTGTTCTCTTCTAAATTGATAGAAGTTTATTTTGGTTTACTTTTTGCAGTCAAACCTTCTTTCAAAAAGAAAAAAAAGTTAGAGATTGAGAATGGAGAGAGATATTCTTTTTTTTATTTTTTTTTATTCAAGAATTGAATTTGTCTAAAATTTCATTTATGAAAGAAATTAAGATGTCGGGTTTTCTTATTATTCAGAGTTAACTTTTAAAACCTAAATAATTTATTAAAAATGTGAAACTTAACCATCGATTTAAAAAAATTATTATCTTTCTATAGATTGTAATCACCATTAAAACTTTTACAATTATAAAATGCTTTAATGCTATTCTTTAAAGTTTATCTTTGTAGCAATTTTTACAAAAATAGCTCTCCAGAGAATATTTGAGTGAAAATGTTGCAACAGAAAAAAAAAGAAACATTATGAAATGTATATTTTAAAATATAGAAACGTTCATATTGGGAAAAATTGAAAAATATTACCCAAGTTGATAAAGGGTTTAAACTATTTACACCACATTTTTAAGTATAGTATCTCACAAATATGTATTGCAACTTAATTCTACAAGAGGGTGAGTTCCAAAGTGATAATTCTACGTTTAAGTAATAATAATTTTTTATTCAAAAATGGTATTTTCCCCTCAGTGAACTTTGATACTTAACAGCAATTTATTTTATTACAAGAATATATTTCCTGTACATTTTGTCTCAATGCACGCAATAGGTTTTGCAATAGGTTTATGAACTTATAAACCTATTATTTTTAAAACTGTTTAAAAGACATAATTTATTTCCACTTATCATCTTTGTAAATACATTTTGAAAGCTAAAACTATATTTTAACTACAACCTAGTTTTGTACATCTGTTTATTTTTTATAGTTTATTCTACTTTTTTCAAAAAGAAAAAGAGAGACATATGTTACATAATGATCAGTGGTGTTTTTATATGTGCTTTTATAAAATTAGCAAACAATTTTTTGATGCAGTGCAAACAAAAACAGTCCAAGATTTAATGGCGAGAAAAAAGTTGTTTTTCTTGCAATAGAACTACCCTAGCCGTAAAACAACTTCTACAGATCACAACACAAATTGATTTCGAAACGGATATTGCGGAGAAAAAAACTATGGACTCGCATAACTTAAAATAAAATTATGCCGGTTTATTTTATTTTTAATCAATTAAAATTTTAATTTTAATCCTTTGTACTACGTTTTACTATATAATTTAAAATCACAAATAACAAAAGTATGAACAAAATATTTTTACTATGTGGTTATTTCCACGACATTTGAAGCATGCGAAGTAGTAGGAGTTTGTTATTGCGTGTTTTATAACATTAAAATTATATTATTGATCAATCCTGGCATCAGCACCGATGGCCTAATGGTAGAGTGTGCGTCTAGTAACCTAATGGTCCCCGGTTCGATTCCAGGTTGCTACTTTTGAGTATTTTGCTTTAATTTAACTTAAATAGCGAGATTAGAGTAGAGTTGAGTTGTTACTTTCGTGGAAATAACCAGTGCCATATTTTTAACACTTTATTCTGAATGAAACATGAAGTTACATTTGGACCTTTTCCTTTTTTAGCCACATGCTCAACCCCGTTTTTTTGGTGGGCTGAAATACTGATATAACTAACTCACCATTCGTCATTTTCAGGACGAGGAACCACCTCTCGACGACAATCAAATCTACAGCAAGGACGAAAAACCGCCGACGCCCCTCCGGACCTTCGGCAACCACGTCTACCTGAACTGGTCCAACCCTCTCCTCCAACTCGAAATGCAGAGCATCCTCCAACTCTGGCTGTCGCACGGGGTCGACGGCTTCTACATGAAACACCTAGATTCCCTTCACGTCACGGACACAGACCACCTGGCCACCATCCTCCTTCAATGGCGATCGGTCCTGGACCGGTTCAGCGCCAACAGCACCAGGAGGGTCCTGATGGTGTCCCATCGCGACATCAAGACCCTGGAGACCATGATGGATCCGATGACCTTCACGTCCGTGCCCCCTCTGGTGGACATGGTGGACGCGAGGGTGGATCTGGGCCCCAATGGAACGGTTTGCGGGGATGTGGAGGAGGTGGTCAAGTTCTGGACGCAGTTCGAGAACTACCCTCAGCTGGTGTGGCACACCGGGAGTGTGGAGACGTTGAGGATGGAGAGGAAGGGGGCTGGGGAGTACCACCTGGCGTCGGCGTTCCTGAGGATGGTCCTGCCGGGCTCGTTTTCGACGTTCTATGGAGATGAGATTGGGCTCGGGAACACGTTTGATCCTGTCTCGAAAGAGGTGAGATTTTAAAAAAAATTTTTTTTTAAATTTTATGAATTAAATAATAGTTCTGATCATGTCTTTGGTAAAAAAAGGTTAATTATATGTAGCTTTATTTTGTATCATGTGTAAATAATTCCATGTTTTAAGAATAGAACATTTTCAATCACATGACTCGGACCTAACAATGGCCTTAGCAACAGAAGGTTACAGTTTTTTGCCCTACAGAGGTTAACAGTTACAGAAAATGACTAGCCGTGGAATACTTCTATGGGGGCATTTGCAATCAAGTGATCCCATACCTATAAACCGCCTTAGCAACAGTTAAAAGCCCTACAGAAGGTACACAGTTAAAAGAAAATAACCGGTTGTGACGTCACTTGAAAACACTCTATAGTCGAAAGCTTAAAGTTTGATGAATTGTGTTAAGAAATATACATACTAAAAATGGGTCTGGTTCGAAATCCCGACCATCAGTTGCGCGACAGGTACGTTTGCCCGACATCATCATCAATGCGAAACATAGGGAAGGAAGAAAGCATAATTGTTCGGCAAATGAACGTCGGGCAAATGAACGGATCCGACTAAAAATGTATGTGTGTTAATTTTAGTTCTTAATCTTTTCAAAGGGATAGAAAACTACGTTTTTTTATATTTTTATTTCAAGCATTTTTAAACTGTTAATTAGTAAGTTGGTGTAAATTTTTTAAAATATAATTCCCGGTTAAAAAAATCGTTAAGTACCTCCTAAGAACTACGCTTCTGCTTAAATAAAAACTCAAGGAATTATTTGAAAATGAACCTAAGTCTCTAAAAAAGTGAAATATGTAACCATAGCTACAAATCGTCTCGGCATAATAAAGTTACACGAAATAAAATTAGTACTAATTACTTCAACGTTAGATTTTTCTTTCCATTTCCAACAAACAAAATATTATTTCAATCACGAAAAACCCTTAAAAAAAGTGAGATTCATTCATTCAACTTATCCACATCGCTTCACAAACACCCAACTCATACAAGACATCTTTAAAAAAAAAAGCCCATATATGCAATATTTCAACCTCAAGGCTCTCCGTCCCTAATCTTCCCCACTCGCCTTCGTCGCTCTACGCAGCAATCATTCACCATCCCACCTCATCCGAAAACGGAGCCGCGGAGATTATGACCCAATAAAAAGCGCCAAAGCCCCTCTCCCTTCTTTCCATTTTTTCCCTTGCCTTCGGGTCCGACTTTTAATTAAGATTTAATTTGACGCCCTAAAACCCCTTACAGGTCCCCAGTTATTTTATGTTTTAATTAATGCAAATAGTGCTTATTTACGACTCATATAGTAGCGGTATCAGGCCGTCGCTTCGAGCAGTTTAATCTGCCTTGATTGATTAAGAGCTCAAAAAGGGAGGGGGAGAAACAACTGAGGGAGGGGTAATTTTAATGCAGGATGATTCTGTTTAAAGTAATCTTGTCTTAATTTTTTTTTTCATTTCGGGTGGTATTATGTGATTTCGAAATGACAAAGTCGCTGTAATTGCTGTTTATGTAGTACGTCTGTTTGAGTTAACGTGGGATGCGGGGAATTTATTTTCGATAAATATCGCGCTTGTTTCGTAATCCGAATAGTTTTAAGTGGCGCTGTCGTTGTAATTAAGAGATCTGTTGTCTTCCATTTGAGATGTCTGGAGTTTTGAGTCAACTGGCTTCATGTGATTAGTAATTTATTGGGTTTCGCAAGATTTAAAAACTGATAATTAGTTGTTGAAGTGAGGAGAAAGAAGAAACTTGAAATCTAGTTATCGATGTTAATTTTTACGGATATATTTTGCATTGGGAAAGATTAGCGAAAGGCTGCTTTATTTCTTGTGACTGGAAGTTTTCAACTTCTTTTCATCATTTCTGTATTTTGGGTCCATGAATATATTTGTTTTCTTCACTTTGAAACGCGTTTTTTTTTCGTAGTTTTTAAGCTCCATTTAAAATGATATGACGGGATACACGATTATAAGAATAAAAAAATTCAAACTTCCAGAAAACCTAGTTTGAAAACTTCTCCTCTAAACACAAGACATATTTTAATTTTTTTTTATAATTTACGAGTTCTTATGTATTAATAATTAATTAATGTAATGAGGTATTTGAATAAGTGAGAGGTTTGCTTAATTTTACACTTTTTTGATACGTTAGTTTAAAACTCTCAAATATCATATTTTTATGTTCAAAAAAATGCTTTAAATAATAGAGCATTTACAGTCACGTGATCACATACATAAAAACCACCTTAGCAACAGATAAACAACAGCCTTAGCAACAGTTAAAAGCCCTTGATTGAAAGTGATTGAAAATGCTCTATGCTTGTAAGTAATTCCCCTAAAAGTAATAAAATATTTACCATATCATTTGCAAAGATCACTGATATAAAGTTTATTGCGATAAGAAATACACATAATTTCACATAAAATTTTTAATATGCAGTAGCATATCACCCTGGTACTTTAAAACTATGGCCTCCAAGAAAAAAAACACCGATGATTTCGGGGGTATGAATAAAATGCTTCCCGTCCAAGTCATACTGCAGAATTTTGATGAATCTCTTTGTAAAAATAAATCATGAAATTGCAGCTATCATCTCCCTCCTCTTTTATGAGATGAATGATGCTCAATAAAGATGACAGAGATTGATGCGATGCAAAAAGATGGCGGCAATGAACAGCATTTGCATCAATCATCGACGAAAGCCATATGGTGTATATTGTTTTGCATATACGGATATTTACTTGTTGATTCTTCTTTTGTAAATGACAGAAATCGAATGGATTGTATTTATTTCCTTCATATTTTTTTTACAGATTAAATTGATTTAATAGTAGTTGTTAGTTGAATTGTCGCTAGTTTATCTTGTATGTCCGATATTCTCAGCTGACGAACAGCTTCATATCTCTTTGAAAAAAAACCTAGGACTTTTTATGATATTCTTATTATTTTCCTGTTAGGGAAATTAGTTTCTCTTTTTAACTTTTCTCTCTTATTTTCGAACGTAAGTTGTGTGTAATCTATTTAAATTTGCCATGACACTCGATGTTTACAATTTATTTAGATTATCAGAGAAAAAATTATAAATTTCAGACAAAAATGCTTTTATTAGAGTACTTTTATCAGTATTTGAAGGATATTTAATTGGGAAAGTACTTTAAAGTACATTTTAAAAAAAGAGAAAAAACTTGTTTGATCATAAAATATGGCGTCAATTGGTCGTTACGATTGGTTGCATAATAATTTGTTTGACAGTACTTGCTTTGTAACTAAGACCTTATCTGAAATCTAAAAAAGTGGTAGCTTAACAACCCTTTGATGTAAAGATGTAGGGTAGGTGGGGGCAATGGAAAAATTTTAAAATTCATAATTATTTTTTTAGAAATTCTAATGACCTTTTGCATATCCTCAAAAGATACCAAAAATGTGTTATACGGATCATTAATTAAAAAGATTTTACCTGGAAACCGTTCACCAAAAACTTTTTTTGAATAGATAGATTAATAAAAAGTTGGCATTTATTTTTGGTTCAAATGATTTTTAAAGAACTACAGTAGAAGCTCTTATAAAAACCAGCCATCTAACTTTTTGAAAGAGTTCGTTTTGGCGGTAGATCCTAATGGTCGCCAAGTTGTCATTGTTTGATTAACAATGAGTATTTGAGATTTGCATTGTTTAAAGAAGAGATAGGCTCTAAAATAATGTCAACTTATCTACTGTTAAGGACTTTCGTCAAAATTAACTCTTTTAAAAGGCTGGTTTTTATGAGAACTTCTTCTGTATTCAACAATCAGCTTACTCAAAAAAATTATATACTTTATTCCTATTGACTTGTTTTGATATCAACGAAAAAGCAAGAAAATCCTATTATAAAAACTTGTCAAATAACTTTCAATTTCAACTATCAGTTCATTCGTGTTAATAGATACCCAACTTCATCTTCTTTTTAAATAGTAATACTCTCACCTTTCTAAATATCATACACCTCCTACTTGAACAAAATGTCGAGATTTTTCTTGCCTGTATCGTCAAGTAATGTCTTTTTAGTGGAACTAAAATATTCCTAAAGGGAAAAGGTAATTATTTTCGTGTATTCTCCTGTAATTACATACACCTAGCAAAAACCCAACACACTTTTTGGCCAACCGAGGATAATAAACCCTTTAAATCCACGAGCATTGTTAGGAATACTTTTTCCAATTACTTTTCTCACACTCTTTACGTCAGTGTAGCTCTTATTCTCATTCTGTTTTTTTT
The DNA here is from genome assembly GCA_963680715.1 of Tetragnatha montana. Classification (NCBI taxonomy): domain Eukaryota; kingdom Metazoa; phylum Arthropoda; class Arachnida; order Araneae; family Tetragnathidae; genus Tetragnatha; species Tetragnatha montana. Next base: position 38,199,808 of record OY796685.1, read on the forward strand.
TTATTTCTGAGAAAGTGCTAATTAGGTTCTGATATAAGAGGCTTGTTGGGTTCCGGTGAAAGAAAGTAGAGGAAGCCTGGGAAAAATGAGTTTATTAGATACATCTTATCTTTGCGTAAGGTTCGTTTTATAAAGGTATGAAATACATAGGATTTTTTGTGGTTAATAGAAAATTTTAATACGTTTTGTAATGCATAATGGATATGTAATGCTAGGGTGTTTCGAAAGTCTATGGTAAAATTTTTTTTTTTCGAATTTCCCAGATGCCCCCCCCCTCAAGTTGTTACAAATACTACAACATTATTACCTACAAATTTTCAGGTCTCTAGGACGATTTTTGACCCCCGCGCCCTTCAAAAGTAGGTTTCCCATGTTAAAGTATAGGGAAAGTATTGAAAATATCGTCATTTTTGATTCTTTTCAATTTTACGAGCCTGAACGCAGTCAATATCGAATTAAAACCTATACATCATCTTTGGGACATCATTGCCTCAAGATCCTATCTGAAAAATATTCCATGGCACCTATTGGGGGGTAGTTACACGGGGGTGAAAAGCGAGCTTTCACCGGAAAACGAGGATGCTTGCCGCGGATGCTGGTTATGCTCGCCGGCGTTTGCGGAGGGACCTGGATAAAAGCCTATTTAAGTGTTTATTGAACCTTTTTTGTAAGGTACCTGGTCATTTGGAACCCATCTGGTGGGAGTTGTGTCTGGACCCCCCATGAGATGCCTTCATCCAGCTCCCGCCGCAAGCGCCGGCAAGCATCCTCGTTTTTCGGTGAAAGCTCGCTTTTCACCCCCGTGTAACTACCCCCCAGTAGGTGTTATGGAATATTTTTCAGATAGGATCTTGAGGCAATGATGTCCCAAAGATGATGTATAGGTTTTAATTCGATATTGACTGCGTTCAGGCTCGTAAAATTGAAAAGAATCAAAAATGACGATATTTTCAATATTTTCCCTATACTTTAACGTGGGAAACCTACTTTTGAAGGGCGCGGGGGTCAAAAATCGTCCTAGAGACCTGAAAATTTGCAGGTAATAATTTTTTAGTATTTGTAATAACTTGAGGGGGGGGGGCATCTGGGAAATTCAAAAAAAAATTTTTTTGAAACACCCTAATGTAATGCTAGCGTAATGTAATGGATAACTTACTAATCCTATACTCCATTTTATTTTTATGACTAATGATTTTGTTAGATAAAATGCTTTCCGGTAGTCATATTTTCCTGTAGTCAATTTTGTTTCATATCTTATCACTATGAAATGTTTTAAAACTTAAAACAATTATCTGTAAAACAAAGTTCTCAGTACCAAAGTTTCTAAAAAAGGGTTTTTTCCCAAATATTTAGAGTCACTTACATAAGCGTACACACCAATATTCTACCTCTATTTATTCTTCTTGAATATGGAATATGTCCAAATATACTTCAACTAGGGAAAATTAATACATATTATATTAACAAACATCTTATTAATGACTTAATTTAAATTTTATACAATGTGCCAAACCTCACTATCAACTATTCAATACATCTATTTACCTTAAAAGAGTATCTGTTTTGAATCCCAACACCTTTCGCATTTTGACAAGTAAATCCATCAAAGCCTGGTATCATTAGCTTCTATCACGGCTTTTGATACATGAAACAAATTGCTTTTGAAGCGTTTGAACTTTCTATTCAAAGAGAGAAGGGAGAAATCATCAAAGATAAATCCATTTCATGACAAGATCTAAGGGAATGATTCAAATTCCTCTTTAGTGAGATTTTAAATGTCAAGTAATGTCAAATTTAATGATACTGAGCTTGGAAGAATGCCATGTTTGCAAGGACTTGTTAAAAATGTAAAAATCATCCATCTATCTTTCTGGAATGCGAAAGATATTTCTTCAAGTAAACATTATCTCTGTAGGAGAATGAAACAATATAAGAATTTTAAAACATTCGGGCAGCTAATCTATCAGGGTTATTGTTGGTTATTTCAAATATATACACTCGGTAGCAGATAAATAATCATGAAGCATGCAGCCTACCTGGGGAAGCGTAGATCTATGTTTCATCTAGTAGACATCAAAATAATTGTCCGCTGCTGTTATTAGATGTGGAAAATGACAAAGAGCTTCTTTAATTACTAAAAGTTAGATTTAATTAGATACTTCTATCATTTACATAACATATTAAAAGAGTGATAAAAACACGCGGCAATTTCGAAAGGTAGTTTTTCATAAAAAAAAAGTACGAAGGAGAGTTCTTAGAGTTCCGGGTTTGGCGCTTTATCGCCCAGGAGGGAGAGAAATGTTAAATAGACAGTTCATATCTAACACCCCCGCTGAATGTCTATTCTGACATGATCTGTAATGAGTTCCTAAAGCGTTCGAATTGGGGTTTAGGAAGAGGTTTTGTGAAAGTGTCTGCGACCATGTCGTGGCTGGGTAGATATTCTATTTCTATTATGGACTTTTCTTGCAGGTCACGTAGGAAATGATACTTTATGTCTATCGCTTTGGTTCTTGCGTTGTTCTTCTCTGTTTGTGACAGCTTTATGCATGATTTATTATCTTCAAACAGGGTGATAGGTAGTTGTTGAGGTAGACCTAAGTCGTTGGTTAGTTGGATTAACCACTGAATTTCCTGTGCGGCATTTGCTGCTGAGATGTATTCAGCTTCTGTCGATGACATGGCGACACAGTTTTGCTTTCTAGAGCTCCAGGATATGGTGTTCTTCCCAATTTGAAATAGGTTTCCTCCTGTCGATTTTCTTGTTGTTCGGTCATTTGCCCAATCTGCATCTGCGTAAGCCCTGAGTGTGGGATCTCCTTTTCTAAACATCAGCTTGAGATCTTTGGTCGTCTTTAGGTATCGAATGACCCTTTCCACGGCTTTCCAATCACTTTTCTTGGGGTTTTCTAATTTTCTACTTAGGAGATTTACAGCAGCTGAGATGTCGGGTCTTGTGACATTTGCTAGGTACAATAAGGCTCCTATGGCTTGTCTATAAACCGTGTTGTTTGACATTGGCTCGTCTTCTTCTGATTTGCAGAAGTTTGTCTCCATAGGTGTATAGGTTGGTTTACTGTCAGTAAGATCGAACTTCCGTATTATATCTTCTATTTTTCCTTTTTGACTGATTCCTATACTTCCATCCTTTTCTTTAGTTATCTCCATTCCCAAATAGTGCTTGGGTTCTCCAAGATCTTTTATATCATATTCCTTCTTCAGTTTTGAGATGATATTCGCAGCTTCATCTTCATTCTTACTTGCTATCAGGATGTCATCTACGTATACAATAATAAACATGGAATCTTCCTTCGTAAACAGGCAAGGATCTGTTTTGCTTTGTTTAAATTCGTTCTTGAGAAGACTTTCTGCAATTCTTTCATTCCACGCTCTTGCTGCTTGTTTCAAACCATAAATGGCTTTCTTCAACTTGCATACTTTGTTTTCTTCTCCTGGTTTCTCGTATCCTTCAGGTTGATCCATGTATATTTCTTCTTCCAGTTTTCCATAGAGGAAAGCAGTTTTTACATCTATGTGACGTATTTTCATGTTGTAGTGCACTGCGCTAGCTAAGAATGTTCTGATTGTTGTGTGCTTGACTACGGGAGCAAATGTTTCATCGTAGTCTGTTCCAAATTTCTGGCTAAAACCCTTTGCTACGAGTCTGGCTTTATATCGGTAGACTTCGCCTTTTTCGTTTCGTTTTGCTTTAAATGTCCACTTGCATCCTATGGATTTTCTGTCCTTTGGTAGATTTACGAGTTCCCAAGTTTGATTTTCTTCAAGACTCTTCATTTCTTCTTTTGTGGCTCGTATCCATTTTTCTCTTTCTTCTATCTTTATCGTCTGTATTTCCTTCCAGTCTTTAGGTTCAAATTCGTCTGGGTTTTCGGCATGATAACCATATCTTTCTGGTGGTTGGCCCTTTGTTGATCTGTTGGATCTTCTTACTTGGTTATCCGATTCGGGATCTTCGGTTTCTTCATTTTCCTTTTCTTGATCTTTGTGAGTTATCGGAGTGACTTCAGATATTTCTTTTGCTTCAATAAATTTGACCGTTCTGCATACTTCTATTTTGTCGTCAGGGAGCTGGATCCTGTATCCTTTTCTTCTGCTGTCATACCCAACTAGTATGCCTTCAGTTGCGGTGTTTGAGAGTTTTCCTCTTTTTGCTTTGTGGATGTATGCAAAGGCTTTGGATCCGAATGTCCTCAGGTAGGAGAGGTCAGGTTTCCTTTTATTCCATAACTCATATGGCGTCTTCTTGTTGGCTTTAGTAGGAATTCTGTTCTGAAGATAGTTTGCCGTAATAACTGCTTCGGCCCAATACCTCTTCGGTAAGTTTGAGTCGGCTAGAAGACATTTGACCATTTCTATGAGGGTTCTATTCTTCCTCTCACTAACTCCATTTTGAGCTGGACAATATGGAACTGTGAATTCGTGTTGAATTCCATGATGTTCAAAGTAGCTTGATAGCTCTTTGTTAAGGTATTCGCCTCCGTTGTCGCTTCTTAGCGTTTTCAACTTTGTTCCAAATTTGTTACTGGTTAAGGCAACATATTGCTTCAGCTTTTCCGTCACTTCGCTTTTCTTCTTCATTAGGTAAATCATTGTGAATCTGCTGTAATCATCTATAAAGGTTACGAAGTACAGATTTCCACTCACGGATGGAGTTTCAATTGGTCCGCATACGTCTGAATGAACGAGTTGAAGGGGTTTCGTGGCTCTAAATGTTGATTCTTTAGGATATGGATTATCTGTGAGCTTGCATTTTATGCAGTCTGTACATGTAGTATCGTGCTTGCAGTTATCTAGTGAGATTCCGTCTGCTAAATTCTCTCTTACTAGTTCTTTGATTGCATCATTATTTTTGTGTCCTAGGCGTCTGTGCCATAGTTGGACGCAGTTCTTGTTTGTGCACAGTAAAGCGGTGGTAGCATGTGACTGACTTGCTTGTGACTGGGTTGCTTGTAACTGGTATAGCCCGTTAGTAGCTTTGCATTTTAAGAGTATTTCATCCTTTCTTTTAATTTTGCATTCATTTTCTTCAAAAATGATCGTTAGGCCTTTTTCGGTCATCTTCTTAACGGATATTAAGTTAGTTTCTAGATCGGGAACGTACAGTGCTTGTGTTATTTTTACGTCAGTGGTGCCATTAGAATCTTGGGTTTTAAATTTGACATTTCCTATTCCTTTTATGTCAATCGCAGATCCGTCCGCTATTTTTATATTCGAGGGTGGGACATCCTTTAATTCGCTGAAATACTTTTTGTTGTTAAAGTAGTGATTTGAGGCTCCACTGTCAATTACAAAACTTTCATTCGTTCTGTGTTCTTTTTCCCAGTTTCGATTTGTGCTCAGCGCTACTTCTTTATTCATTTCTTGGGTGCGCCTTTCTTCGGAAATATCATCGGTAGGCTGTTTTTTCTCTTTTTCACATTCCGGCGCCGCGAGGTTACACGATTTGCTTTCGCTGTACTGGCGGTAATTCCCCTTGGCTTTTTGAGCGTCATTGTAGGTTCCTTGGCGAGATTCGTTTTTCTGCTTTTGTTTTGGTTTTAGGTGAAAACATTCTGACCTAAAGTGGTTGTTTTTATGGCAATACGTGCAGAATTTATCCCTTTTTGGTTTGTTTCTGTAGGATACCTTTAGTGCCTTAGATTCCGATGTGTCGTTCTCAACTCTTCTGTTATGTTCGTCAATTAATTTCCCCTTAATGAATTCCGGAGTTAATTCGTTTTCGGGTCTTGCTTCCAGCGCGGTTATTAAAGTATCGTAAGAGCTAGGTACTGAACAGAGTAGAAGGGCGGATACATGGTTTTCTTTTATCTCTTCTCCTATAGCTTTGAGTTTATCAATTAGCTCTAAGAGGGAGTTTATGTGTAGTTGCATATCCCCATCTTCACTTAGTTTCAGACTGTAAAGCTTTCTTAGAAGATACAGTTTACTTGAGAGATTAGCTCTTTCGTGGATTGTTTTTAGTTTATCCCAGGTGGCTTTTGCACTGCTTTCATATTTTACATGAATGATTTGATTATCCTCAATATACAAGTTAATCAGCGCTCGACATTGTCGGTCACGCTTAGTCCATTTGGCATCAACAGGTCTGGGGGGATCATCTTCAATAACATCAAATAGATCTTCTTTTATTAAAAACATCTCCATCTTAAATTTCCAAGTTGAGTAATTGTCAGTGTTTAGTTTAACAATTTGGTTTTGGTTAGACATAGTTATTACTTTCGTTTTTGAGGATAACTTCGTAATTAATCACTTTGCTTGATAAGTTACACCACTTGTTTAAACTTATTTCACGCTACTTATTCAGTCTCATAATCTGTTGGTTATTTCAAATATATACACTCGGTAGCAGATAAATAATCATGAAGCATGCAGCCTACCTGGGGAAGCGTAGATCTATGTTTCATCTAGTAGACATCAAAATAATTGTCCGCTGCTGTTATTAGATGTGGAAAATGACAAAGAGCTTCTTTAATTACTAAAAGTTAGATTTAATTAGATACTTCTATCATTTACATAACATATTAAAAGAGTGATAAAAACACGCGGCAATTTCGAAAGGTAGTTTTTCATAAAAAAAAAGTACGAAGGAGAGTTCTTAGAGTTCCGGGTTTGGCGCTTTATCGCCCAGGAGGGAGAGAAATGTTAAATAGACAGTTCATATCTAACAGTTATATCCAATATTATAGTCTGAAACAAAGTTAGAAAGTCTAAAAGTTAGAATTTCATACCTCTAAAACTGTTATTAAACCATCTTTTTTTTTTTTTTAAAAAAAAAGAAATTCATTCGAAAATTAATTAGCCCCTGTTTATATTTTCTCTTCCCTGTATTAATTCGTCTATACTTCAAAACCCTTTCTGGGTTTTTAAATGCTGATATAGTGATATTGGTCTGGTTTCAATAATTTTATTTTTCTACTTTTACTCAAGATGCTAGAGGTTCTATTAAGTACCTATGTCATAGAATATAGAATGTCAGCGACTCATAAATTTCCAATAACAAAAAAAGGAAAACGAATATAAATAAGGAAATTACGTAAATACAATCTCTCAAAGTGGACAAGAAGTAATGACAATGTTGTTGTTTTCTAACCCTTAACATTAATCTAGATGTTATTAGATTTCTGGTTTTGTCCCATGCATGAACTGTAAGGTAAGAAAATAATTTTTTAATACTCTATGTGCTTCCCTTTTGAAGCAATTAAACGTAATCAATTAAACTGATAAACTAAAAAAAAATCATCATTAAACGTTTTATTTACTTTTCTTACGTAATTCAATCACATATTATGACGCAACTAACTCATTTTCCTTAGTTCACCCAGACAAGGAACTTATGAGAGACTATGAGCAATGTCATGTGTGTGAAACAAACCGAAACTCTACATTGCTGTCAGAAATAATCTTACAGACGCCCTATTATTCCTTTATATCAAGTCGCTGACACCAACATCTTCCAGAAACAATACATGCATGATAATCCCCAATACAATACACCAGCACAACCCCCATACACAGCAACTAAGAAATAGCTCACCCAGTCCCCTCACCCTACCTGACCCTCACTGATTACAAAGAGAGACAACAGACATCCCTTAATGAAAGCAGATGGCACTGCGACAGGCAACTCGGGAAGGAAAGAGTGTCCCGCGAGCACAATCGGACTTTTCAGAATGACACTGAACTAAGTCCAAGAGGGAAAACTTAAGATATGCATAGATTTAGGTTTATTTTCAGATCCTTTAGTTCGTGGGATATTGATTGGCATGTAAGAGATATTCTCTATAGGTTGTACCATACAGAAGTTGATTATACTCGACAGCAACGTTTCCTGTGTGGGTGTGTGCGTGCGGATCCAAATTTAAGAGCACTTTCAAATTCTAAATGTAGTTTACAACACTATTTTTAGAACATATATCTGTATAGGATACATTACAAACACTCTTCATACATATTAGGAACAATACCACAGCACAATAAGGTGTTGAATTGTTCTACCTATCAACACAGTGCCGTTAATTTGAGAACAAAAAAAGTGTTCATAAGGGGACATCAATAAATTACCTGAGGTCAAAAGGGGGGAGAGGGGGTCCAGGAAAATCTTACCAAATCTCACCAGGGTGGAGGGGAGGAGTCAACTAAAATCTCACGTCAACTTTTAGTTTAGAAAATATACGTTTTTTTTTCTGTAACATTTTTTAGCACAAGTTTAGAAAAAATGCTCAGATTGGTCAAAACAGCAAATCATTAGCCAGTCAGTCGTGATAATGACAAGTTAGAATCATGTTTTCGATTTCAACGTGTTTTTGTATCAAAATTTTGCAATCTAGATGAAGATTTTTATGCCGATAAAACAAAACTAGTGGTTGAAAAAATCTCACGTGGGGGGAGGGGGGGTCCAGCAAAATCTCACCAAGGGGGAGGGGGGGTCCAGCAAAATCTCACCAAGGGGGAGGGGGGTCCGAAATTTGGAAAAAAAACACCTCACGTAATTTATGGACGTCCCCTAAAGTGTTTACTTTTGAGTGGAGCGTTTACAGTTAAGTTTAACTGACTAATGCCACTGTCTCTCTTAGCTGCTCGATCGTCCCCTCACCCGCTGGCCACTTGCCAGCCGCGGACAGGGGTCATCAGTCTCCACGGCGACTTTAATACGCAGTTAGTTCCGTGCGCTGATGGAGGTCATTTTTAGAGAAGATGCTGCTGCTCAGTTCTGTTTTGGGGGTGGGTGTCCGGAATGTAATTAGAGGGGATGTGGCTGAAGGAGAGGGATGGTGTCTTGAGGGGGAGGGATTAGCATTTCGTTTGTGGTGGGGGAGGAGTTGGCGTTTGGTTCGTTGATTCCCACTTTGAGTTTCGGGAAGTGCGTGTGACCTTTTGAGTGATGATAATGAAAACTGCGAAGTTCTCTTGCGAAGAAATTTAGAGTGGTTTGGATTTTGTGTGTTACTAATACACTTGAACTGATTTAAGTTTTTGAGTTATAGAAAAAGCAGCTTAAATTTTTAAATTATTGTCTGAAGGGGAATTATTTTTAATTTTATTGTACCCCTTGTTACTAGTAGATAATGCACCAACTTAAATTTTTGTGACAAATTAAAGTAGTTAAAAGTATAGAGCATTCGCACATGACGTCACTTGGAGGACAAAATCAACGTTGCTAAGGCCGTTGTTAGACCGAGTCATGTGATTGAAAATGCTCAATTAGTGCCTGAATATTGCTTCAAAAATTTAAGAATCAGTATATCTATTCTGTTTGTAATTCTATTGTAGAACTTTATTTGTCTTTGAAAGAATAATTACGTATTTGTATGCTATTCATTTTTTCATTAATGAGAAATAATTTATTTAATGCTATACATTTGAGCAAAGTGTAGCGATATTTTTATGCTCGGTTTCTCGTTTCTATGTCATAACATTTAACTGCAAAAAATAAAGAGAAGTCTTGTAAATATACCAGGAAAAAAAAAGGAAACGTAATTTTAGTTACTAAGCAAATTTTTATCAAGTTCTTATAACTACTAGCTACATAAAGTTTTAGTTATGTACGTAAATATTTTTTTTTCTTTATACTATAATAGTATATATCTAAATAACATTTAAGGTTTTATAGAATCTAAAAAATATATCTTTTAAGATGAATCATAAAACGCTATTATAATGAAATGTTTAAGCTGTAGTGGTATATAATAAAGACTTTCCGAATCGTTTTTCCAGAGATTCCCCAGATTTCTCGCCGTATTATATCATCCTTTTGTGTAACACTTCCAGACAGAGGCAAGAAAAACGAACCGTAACTCAACACCTTAAACGACCCCTCACCCCCATTTATCAAAACCTTTTCTCCTTCTCTACACAAACTGCAAAAAAAAAGAACCACCCGAAATTTTCCCCCAAAGACAAGCGACAACACCATTATACGGATGATCATCGATTCCGAGAGATGAGCCAACCCCACGAAATACGATTTGTTTCGAAAGTTCCGCTGATCCTGCATTTCCTTCATCTTTTCAAAAAGGAAATTCCTTCATTTTTTTATTTCTCCTTCTTTTGATGTACGTATTTTCAAGAGAAATATGCCTCGGTCCTTAATCAGATTATAGACCTCATTTCTAAACGCGAGCGCTTGGCTCTAATTCAATGGACGGGCTTCGTCGGTACAATCGGGGATTATCATCATAATGTCTGCTCGTAGCGTAATTCAGCATTAGACTTAAGTTTTGATAGCTATGCAACGCACGTAACTTGTTATGTGTGGTTAGGGGATTGAATATCCAGTGAGTGTCGTTCGATGGAAAGGTGATTCCGAAGTGAGATTTCGAATTGGATTCCAATTTTTGTTTGTGGTTGGAGGCGAGTCTGGAGGCGATGTGCTCCTTTTTAGATTGCTTTTGTGTAAGACACTGACAGGTGTTTTGGAGAAAGGCGGGAAAATATTGATGGAAACGTAGAATAGGAAAGGAAAAGGCTTTGAGATTAAATTGCTTCAATAAAAGTTTTTTAGTTGGAAAATAAAACGCATTTCTCTGTCTAGAAAATGGGATGTTTCGGTTGTTTCCATGGAACGTTTTAGTTCTTTAAAGTATCTTAAAACAAGTTCATGGGGATTTATGTTTACATCAATAAAGTGTCATAAATTGAATTAAATTGAAACTCATTTTAGGGAACTTAAACAGTTTTTTAATATGACTGAATAAGTTTATTGCAATATAGGATAGTTCTTTGTACATTTGTCGCTCTACCCTTACTAAAGTAAACGTAACTCTTTATTTCAAGTTTTGGGAACAAAACAAATTCTATCCTATTGAGAACTTTAAACAAAATAGTATATTGGTTTTCTGTTCATGATAAGAAGATATTTCTGCGTTCTTCTAAAGTAAATAATATCTACAGTGGACCTTTTTCTATCACGAAGTTTTTCCTGGACTTGAATGAAAAGTTTAATAAAAAACAATAAATAATAGGATAACGTCATTTGATAAGAAATATATTCTTTCAATGCATCACATGAAATAACATTCACGTTTATGGAGTAAAAAGTAGATTTATCCGTTATTTCATACCACATTTTTTCAATTACTGGTAAACGAATTTTATAATTATACTTGTCATTTAATTCAGAAAGCTTTCATGATAAACAAGGTGAAAATAGTTTGGTGGAAAAATTTACTAACCAGAAAACTCACATATTATATGAAGACTAATAATATACGATAGGCTCACAGGAGGTGAACAAGAAATCATATAAACTAGGCTAATAAAATACGACTTCCCCAAGTCTATTAAAACATATAAATGCGAAATTAATCATCTCTTTTCGGAAACCAAACAAGGCACGTTGGAGGCATTCCAACTTTCAACAACGACTTAAATAGGGAATTCATATTTCGAGGTAATAGTCAGAGCATTCATATTCAAATTTCCCTGTCCTATCTAAATATTCATTCTCGCTTGCTTGTGTTATATACTACGGACAAAGAACGCCTCGAATTCCAATTACACAAAAACGGTAGAATGGAATCTTCTCGCTTTTTGTTTTCGTTTAATTCGCTCAATTCCGGTGTTTTTTCCCTTTGCATAAATTTTGGCTCCCTTTCTTTGCAAGGGCTCTGCTGTAGCCAATATCCGTAGTCCTGGATGCTATCTTTAAAAGGATGTTCGGTGGGAAAAAAATGGCGGAAGCCTTTATCAATTTGCATGCAAATGTAATTTGTTCCATCTCAGGAAAATGTGTGGTGAGGGGAGGGAGTAAAAAAGGGGAGGGTCTTTTAACACCGTTTTCGGTCGTGGTCGGATTATAAAAAGTTTTTTTTAGCCGTGTTGGTCGTGAGAATTTTTAATTTTTCGACTTGTCGTTGGATCTTAAGCACATATGCAAAGCTAATAATTCCATAAAGAAGAAAAGAGAGGGGACATCCCCTCAAAAATGAATATTCAACGATTTTGGGGGTTACTGCGGAAGCTTTGAGATAACCATTCATTTGGGTTAATATTATGGCCCGATGAATTTAACACTCGGGAAAGTTACACGCAAAACCTCTACCACATCTAAGAAAACCCTTTGCAGTTTCTTTTCAGAAATGCGTATTTTAAGCGCTTATAATCAGCCTATTTATATTCAACATTCTATGCAGTTTCCGACATAAAGGAGAATAGATTTCAAATATTTTGTCTCTTTCTTCGATCGAAATTTATATTGGTAGGTAGAAAATGATTCTTAACAATTTCATTGGAGAGTTTCCCCCAAGCAAACTGTTCACATATTTACAGAAACCTCAACAAACTCTAAGATTTATTATCATCTACTTGTATAAATATCAAGACATCATATAGTAGTGTATCATAAATATAAAAGCTGCTTCAGGGGAATAACATAAAAGATTAAAATTTTTTAGCTATTCTTGAGGTATTGATACAATACGAGGTACGTAACGACTTTTAAAATTCCGTCCTTTGAAAATATCGTTTCCAACTATTACATTATGAATATAAATTCAGTACTCTTAAACTACAATAAGAACTTTCTATTATTTTAGAATTCTTTAATATATTCATGATATTTACTCCTTTTTAAATGTAAGATATTTATGGTAGAAATTTTTTTTAATGTATTTAATTTGAAAATATAACTTTTTCTAATTAAAAAAAAAAAACCTTTTACGTTAGACCTAATTTTCTCTTTTGTGTACTTCGTTTAAATAAACATATTTTAAAATATTCTGTAAGATAAGCCCTAAGTTGTTAAATGTTCTTATTCACTTTTATATATTTTTCTAAAACTTTACTTTCTAAAAAAAAAGTTGTATGTTTATTGAAAAATTTTACAGAAAAATCAAATTTTTGTTTATATTATCTTAGTGAAATGGGTGTATCACATACTAACAGAAAGACATTAGAATGACTTAATTCTACAAATTTCAACTGTAAGTCGAAATCGAAATTTCCTTAATAATTAAGTGAAGTGGAAAGAAGCAATGGGTATTTGTTTTTGGTAGTGAAAATGAATAAACACATAAAAGATTTTCTCCACTAAAACTGGTGTAAAATAAAGATATTGACAGGAGATATTCCCTGACTTCAGTAACATTGAAAGCTCGTATATGCTCTACAAGATCTCGTATATGATACAGTGGGTTGAGAATAGTTCTAGTTAATTAAAATTATTTACAAAAGTTCCATTATTGCGCGTGTCTTTAAGCGATTTCACAGGAAAGCGATTGTACAGATTTCATTAATCATCAAATAAAAGAATAAATATTCTTCTCCTTTCTTTTCATTCAAAACTATTAAAAAAGCATAGCTTTTTTCAATCTTAGTCTCAGAACGGTGTTAAAGACAAACTCCGATAAACAAGGAAAAATTTACCCTCGGGCTCAAAAAAAAAAGATAAAACACCCTCCACACTCTTTTCCAACACCAAAGACCCATTATCAACACGCTCTCCAAAAAAGAACTCTTAAAAAAGAGAACCGATAAACCTTTTCTCTTTCTCTTAAAAAAAATAGAGAAGAAACCCAGCCAAACAAACGAAGGCAATCACACGTCACAAACTCCGTGGAAACAAAGTGACAGCCCCACACACAGCACTTGTCAGCACGAGAGATCGTGGTAGGAGATATGGTTGACCAACCATCAATAGTGCCCTGGAACTTTCTCCTCTCTCGAAAAGCAACAAGGAAGAAAAAAAAAAACGGGAGATGTTCGGGTTGTAAAAGCATTTCGGACAGAGATAGGGCCTTGTCCGTAGTGAATTGGATGGCGGTTTCCATCGTGCCCGTGGCACCAACCTGCAATTACTTTGGGACGAGGGCATGGCTGTTGCAGGAATGGGTTCGTTCCATTGGGGACTGAAGTCTTTCTGATGGGAATATTTTCCCTTTTTCCGAGGGATTTTCTTCTTTTTTTTTTGACGTGTACAAGGATATCTGATAATGGAGGTTGGTTTGATATGTTTATTGAGGTCTATTATTAGATGAATCTATTCTCGGGTTCTACTTGTGGATCTGTTTTTGTTATACTCGACAACAACGTTTCCTGACCCTATGACGTCACTACGAGGAAGGAAAAAATGGGTAAACATAAAAAGCCTGTTGGGTTGCGGAGGAGTTTAGGTACTCAAATCGTGATAAAAAAAAGACGCTATATATACATGGGTTTAACAAGCTAATCATATTTTTAAATCGACGTTCTTCATTTCACTCAAAATTCAGACTCCATGCTGGGAACTACTTTGTTTGTTAGTGACGTCATAGGGCCAGACAACGTTACTGTCAAATAAAGACATCTAGGAGTGGGTGGCCAAATTGGCATGTCATTTTGGGTTTATTAAAATAATGTTAAAAACAGAACAGATGTTAAGAAGTGGTGGATTGATGGAGGGTCATAGGGGGCAATGATCCTCCAAATTTTTCAGTAAATTTAATTTTTATAAGGTTTAACCAAGTTTTCAAAGCCATCAGAGACAGCTTTCCCCGAGGTTTCAGCGTCAGCGTTTTTGTTCCACCTAAATCTGTCCATGGTTAGAAATATTTATGTGTAAAATTATTTAACATGTTAAGCTTGATACTTAAAACAAATATTTTAAAAATATTTTTTATACGTAATTGTATCCTTATTTCGTAATTGGAATCTCGTAAAATTTTTTTAGTTCCATAACATATCTTATTTGACTTTTAAAGCAACTACTGTGAAGTTACTGTGTGAAATAAATATTATCAGTTTAGAATAATACAAAAATCAATACATAGTAAGTCACTTAAAAAGCTTTCGTGGGTAAGTCCACAAAATATTGGGTAGCAGGTTTGCCTACATAAGTGTAAAGAATTTTATTAACTTTTCAATTGAAAAACTTCGTTCGATAACATCTAACTTTTTTAATACTTATAAAACTTTTTATAATCAACGTTTCATTCGTTTGAATAGGACTATACTTTTAAAATAATTATTTTTAACGCTTCAAAACATACAAATATAGTTTCTTTTTTTTCGCTCACTAAAAATGAAGAAATTTAAAATCTTACAGAAATGTATAATACACTGTTTTTCATTAAATTAAATTCTTTATAACCTACCACCTTGGAAGAAAAATAAAATGTTATATTTAGTTTAGTAAAAAAGTATCAACGGGAAAAAAGAATCTACGTATACTACTTATTCAGTGTTAAACTAGTTATGAAACAAAAACTAACCGTCAACTTTGAAAAACCTCAAACTCAAAAAAATTAAACCTCGCTTGATGCAGAAAAAATAACCGAATATGTTATAACAAGATAAATTTCTTCACTCTGGAAATAAATCTTGAATTGTAAAGAGGGTTTCAGGAAATTACTTCAAACTTTTCAACTTAATTTTACCTAAACTTTTTAAAACGCGAGAGTAAATATAAAAAGCCGAGTTATTCCATCAACTTTACTCAAGCTTCATTAAGTACATCCTAAAAGTCCTTTTGACGAACGAAGCCAATAGCACTCCAAATAATTAGAATCAAAGTAACGAGGCTAAGTAAATAGTTGTTGGTCGAAGGAGAGGGATATTAAATTTTCCTTGGAAACCGACATCCCAATAAAATTTCTTCCTCCTTCCTCGGACCATTTATCTTCCTTAAATCCATTATGAACCGGCTCGTACTTTTCCCGTTTTGCGAACGCGCCTTCTCGGGCTTCCGATATTGATTAAGCAGGCGTCCGGAATCGATTAAGATGCATGCGTTTCGGGAATAAAATGTTAGTGATTTCGCTTTTTGAACTAGTTAGTTCTGTTCGTTGGAGGTTTTAACTCAAATGTTATTTTGTGGAGTTTGGGGTAATTGGTTGGTAATTAAAGATATGCGAATCTATGAATATTTTAACTCTTAATTATGCTGAAAAGTTGGTGTTGAAAAGGCAGGAAATTTTAGTTTTTGAGGGTTGGAATAGACGAAGTTATAATTGAATTAACTCTTATTTGAATATTCTTATTCTGCCAGAATAATTTTCCAAACGTTGAGAGGTAAAAGTAATTTACATTTTACGGAAAATTTTATTATAATTTAAACTCTGAGCCAAACTCTCTAATTTATAAAAAGTGGTATGCATAATAAAAACAGAAATTGCCTAAATCTTTTTTTTTATATTACTCTATTATTCCCTGCTGAAAGATTAATATTATATCTTCGGTTTTAAAATTGTTATGAGCGTAGAACATGGTATTTGTTTTACTTATAGAAATACATCCTTTTTTGATATGCTGGGAAAATAAATTATGTATACAAGGAGGGAAACAACTGCTTCTGCTTTCACATATTAATAATAAATATGTATGAAATATCGCATTTTTAAATTCCTTCTTCTTGGATTCTTTCCTCACTATTTTTATGTTAGATGCTTTACGTTTCTTAAAAAAGTCATTCTTTTTTAACAGTATAAACCCTGTATTGGCTTATTCGAGAATTTTCCTCTATCGATTAAAAATTCTTCTGATGTTGGTATTTACCTCAGAAGGGAGGAATTTCGCATTAAAAAATTGTTTATAATCTTATTTTTATCTTTTAAAAACTTTTTCTGAAACTTTTAAAACAAAAAAAAATTAGTAAATAAAGTATGCTCACGAAAACAATTCGCATAAATAATCTTTTATTATGAATATTTTAGTCCCTGAATTATATTATATTAATATGTTTTATTCTTTCACAATTCAATTCAATTATCAGTTCTCCATATTGTCACTGTTCTTGAAAAAAATGGATTAAAAAAAATTACTAAGTTTGGATAGTTTTGAAATATCAATATCACTATTTTACCTTTGAATCTCCCTTAGAATGTTCAAATTTATTCTTTAGAACAAAAAACATCGTCTGTATGACAAAAATTCCTTTAGAACAAATATTTTTTTGCACAAAATGGGAAAACGAGATAAACGACTCGAAAATAAAAAAGCAAAATTTGATATCCTTTGGTGGCATCTTTGCTATCCAAAAACAAACAAAACGCTTAGCATTATGTATTGCAGCCATTAGTTCAACTAAAATCATGATAAATCACTTGACATTTAGAAGATGATTCCTTTTTTGTCTTTTGGCTCCCCGCACATTCGTAAATTTATTTTCTTATCCGTGTTGTTTTAAAATCACGGAAACTTCCGTCTGCGTCTGGAACCATAAAAACAATAAATTTATAACATTACTCTCTAAATCGTTTTCCCTTGTATCAGCAAAGGAGATCAAATCGCCGCGTTTTATAAACCTCCAGTTCCCGAATTTCCTCATTTGTTCTTATTCTATCTTCTCCTCCGATATATCCAATAGAATTCTAAACTGCATTTCCTTGCAGAGAGAGGGCTCTGTTTTTCGGTTCCAAACTGTTACGTTCCTCCTGGAGAGTTAACGCATAGACTATACAATTTGTTATCATTTCCGGCGCCGTTTTGTAGAAAATCTGGGGGGCGGCCAATTCTCTTTTCCACTCCTTCCTTCGAAATGGCAAAATAGAAGAAAAGCGCGGCTTTTCGTGGCATTTAAAACGCAATGGCGAGAATGTGCTGAAAAAACTCAACTAGAATCCTTTTTTTTTTTAACAATGGAAGAGTTAGTTTTTTAAGTACATTGAATTGCAGCGAAAAAAAGATATTCCCGATAGGATTCCTCAGAACTTTGTGTTCGTGCTTTCAGGTACCTTATGCGTTTCTTTCTACCGGATATCCAGCGTTTCTTTATTTTGGAAAATCTATACGCGTTGCATCGAAATTTTTCTCTGCATTAAGTGGTGTCTGATAAAACTATCCATTTGAGACGTTTAAGTTATGTGTGTGTGCTCTGTGCTGGGAAGTTTGAGAATTCTGAACAGAACACTGTTTACGTTTTATGCTTTTTTCGTTCCCCTTTTAGGGTTTTCTTTCTTTTAAAGTCTATATTCTTCCATTATATGGAAATGTAACGTTCAGTGCTGAAAAACTCATATGCGTTTATTTGAAAGAAGGTGTTTTTGCAATCCTTTTGATAGTTTTCAGTTTTCCGATTAAAGAATTTTTTTGGGGGGAAAAGGTTCCTATCACAAAGGAAAACCGAGATTTGATTAAAAATCAGTTTGTTGTTTTCTAAAACAAATATGGCTTCTTAATTAAAGTTTTCGTGTAAAAATTATTAACATTTTAAAAACATTAGTTTAAAAAGTTGCAAAAACTTTATTATGCATTAATGAATGTGTATTAACTATGTATCTCTTACTTAGTTTTTATAATTTGAGCTTTATAACATCATTTATTGATCTATAATAACTAAAACTCTTTTATTTTCATGTTATTTTTACAAACCGCCAAAAATTAATGTTTAAAAAATGTTTTGAATCGTTTATGTTTTTAACCATGTAAAATTACAATGTCTTTTAGTTATTAAATAGTATTTGATAGCAGTTTAATAATGTATTACAAAAAAAAATTAAGTTTTACTGTTAATTTTGTTTTTAAAAATATTTTCAATGCTGTACTACCATCTTAATAATTGTTATTTTATGCATTTATGTTTTTAATCTATTTATGCTAAACTCGTTACAGTTTTGGCGATAAAAATTAATGTTTTATCTATCTCATTTTCTTTTTTTAAGTAAAGGTTTTAAAACGGCTGAGTTTATTAATCCCTTTAAGAAACAAAATTTAATTGCGAAAATAACTATGAGCGCCTTATTATTTTGTATTTTTCCCACCTTTCATAATAAACCTCTTTTTGTGGATTAAAATGGTATCCTTCTTATTTAATAATCTCCCAAAAAAAGTAAAGAAATAAAATTAGTAGTTGTAGAGCAGAAATAAGAAGTAAGATACTTTTCCTGTTTATCAATGAGATAAAAATACCTGCTTAAGTGCAATTTTTCTATGGCGATGGATAAACAATCAATCAAACCTAAAATAATCTTTTTATGATAAAATCTGAGACGCAAGAAATAATTTTCTGATAACTCGTTCAATCTCGGAATGCACTTTAATTTACGACTAATCCAGAAAAAGCGCAAGAGCACGAATTTATTTCTGCTCTCAGAGTTTAGAAAAAGTTAAGTTATTTGAAAGATAAGTACCCTCTAGCTTAAAGTTTTGCTCTTTTTGGAACTCCCAGCAAACAGTAAAGTATCTATCTATCCGGAAGGTTAAGGTTTCGGCGGGGAAAAAAGTTTTTGTTACAATCTTACTTTTTTTCGTGTATTACCTTCTGCAGCTTAAGAACGGAAGTTTAAAAAAGGTTGGGTCGAGAAAGAATACTTTATTTTAGAACCACGCGTAAACAAACTCAGATCACGTGGAAGAGTTTTTCTGTTGCCACCGTGGCAAAAGGAATGATAAATGCACTACTCTTCACTTCGTTTCACCTACGAAGTAAGAATTCGTGATATGGCACTCCAGGGCTAGGAGATTTAAAACGGAGAAAAATTGAATTTTTAAAACTGTCTTAGACAAACGGTTTGGATTTCCTTTTGACTAGTGATCTTTTTACATTGTAAAATTCTTTCGTAAGGAAATTACCCCTTTTAATCATCTAATTAGTATTAATTCTTTCCTAAGATATTAGTTTTCTCCAAAATCTAATGCGTTTTTTCTAGAACACTCATATTTAGTTCTTTTATAAAATTGTAGCTTAGCAGAGTAACTTTTCATTCAGATTTTCTTCGTTTCTTGATAGATCAAGAGTAGATTGTTTTCTTTCTTTTTAATAAATAATCATGAATTTGTAATTTCTGAAAATAACTATGGAGTTTTTCCAATTATTATTTATCGTACTTAACTCAATATTCATTTGATCCAATTATACACATACTTAGATCTTCATCAATACAAGGTAAGAAAAGGAGTATTTTCACCAGAACCGCTCGTTAGGGAAACTAATAGATAGTGGTAGACTAATCAATGGTCACCACTTTTTCCATTATAATCGGCTAGACTAGAAGCCTGCCTCCGCTCTCTTGCGTTACCTTCCTGTGCCTAGCTGATGAGTCCTAACAAGGACAAAACCGGTCCATTGCTGGAGGTGACGCTTGAGAGTTGGAGTTTCCAAATACAAGGTAAATTTATTAAAAATTAATCCTATTGCTTATGAACATAATTTTTTTTCATTACATGCACTAAAAAAGAAAATGTTTCTTAAATCAATTTAAATATTTTAAGTATTTTTCCTTTAGTTAGTAAGTGAAAAAAATTTATACTCTTTTTTAGATATTTTAATTACATTTACAAAGGGTTTGCCACTGTAGAAACAAATTCGTTCTTACTTATCATAATTCTTTTATAAATGGCAAACAAAGGTAAAAATTCTATCCCAACTAAAACTAAAAACCAATTTATGTGTAGGAAATTTTTCTTAAATATTCCCATTATAATTATATGACATATTTAAATTTGTTAAACCTCTTAAATTCTCTTTATATGTAATTATTATGATTTTATTAATGGGTAAACTGTTGTTTTATACAATTATAGTTCTCCTACCCTGATTTCGATCTAGTTTTTCAATGTGTTTAATTTGTTTTGCGTTTCAGATTAGTCCTAATTTCCACAATGATTATAGGTAAACTCATTTTCTGCCAATTATAGTTTCATATTTTCTACCTTACATACAATAGATACTCTGCATTCTTCAATCTGAACATTATTAAATTAAACAAAAGTGCATAAAAAGTAAAAGAAATGTCTCGGATAAAGCATTTTTTTATCGAGACAAACATTTAAAATTTATTCCATGCGACGATTTTTTTTTTCAATATTCTAATTTCTAACAATGCAACCCTACGCGAAATAAAAAGCAATCCCGATCTACATAAGGCAATTTAAATATGGATCGAATAAAGCAGAGACACATTATCATCGGAGAAATCCAAACTCCTTCCGAAATCAAATTAAAAATAGATTTGTGCGACACAGGGGGACTTTTTTAAATTACGAAGATAGATTAAAACAGACGCGGGAGGATAGATGACAACCTCGCATGATGCATCGACTCGGAAAGGATTATAAAATGTTGCAGTTTTATCTCCCACAAGCACCGTAGGAGTCGGGAAACATTTGAAATTAAAGTCATGCGATGACTTATGAGCTGAATGGGGTGGGATTAGCTTTCACCCGCAATCAATCTTCTTCACAATCGAATGTGTCGTAGAAATGACAAATGAAGAAAAAGTTCTTTCGACTTTTCTCTCCTGATCGATCTTTTCTTCGATATCGGTAAAGGGATTTTCATATAAAACGGGGATGATGGTCATCCAATCTGTTTTATCGGGTTCATTGGTTTCGCATTGGATTTGTTCCGTGGGATTTGTGCCCTTGAAGTTCTCCCCCATTTGGGGAAATTATACCGTCTGTTTCGTTTCTCTTCTGTTCGTCTGCATCGGGATTGTTGAAGAGAATTAAAACAGAATTTAGTTTTTAAAATTGTGTAGAAATTCACAGTATGTAGTACCTTTTTGAGAGATGAAACTTTCAGTATTTTGACGGATCTTCGTCTTGTTTGAGACTGGAGTAGATATAATAAATGTATAAGTAAAATATATAGCTTGTAATAGTTAGATGAAAATAAAGAACACATTTTGTTGAAAGCTATGGTTGAAAATGTTATGAAACTACACATTTAAATTTCTAAAAATTTAAACAGCAAGATTTTCGTTACCTTTAGAATTATTCCATTTTCAAAATAGATTAATTTAAAATGATGTTCCATTATTAAAAGGTTTTAGTTTAAAATCTGTAAATGCGTGTATAATTATAATAAACTATAATTGATAATGATATAAATGTTGAACTTAGAGCTTATACTCCTTTGATGTTATATAAGTAACTCCTCTTTAGAAAAGTGACTCTAAATAAGCATTCAATTAATAAACCCTTTTCAGCTTTTAAGGTGCATAAATGTTTGTTTTCAATGCTTTTATAATTTAAAACAATCCATAATTGTTAAACCATTTGTTTACTATCCTATCTGTAGAAATTGATTCGTAGAATTTTATCTCAACGTATCGCTTGGCCTACCTACCTACCTACCTACCTACCTGCACCTTTTTATACAAAGTTGGTAGCATAAGAATTTGTTCTAATGGGATTTCCATGAACGAATTTTTCAAATATTGAATCATGCAAGGGTTTTAAAGGCCTTATGAGCACTTTATAGTTCACTTTGCTTTTCTTAGAACAATACAGCTTTTAATATTTTCGGCTGTACTATTGTCTTCCAACGCATTAACTTACCCCCCCCCCACCATAAACATCAATCAACAATGATAATCCCACCACCAACTCACATCATTAAACCAAGGCATCATCCACCACCTAGCATGCTATCTTGAAAGAAAAAAAAAGCATTCTATCTCTCTAACAACGGAACTAATTTCCCGGAATGCCTTGCTATCAGCCCCTGCAAACGACTTTCTGAGACACATGAACCCCACATCCGTCACACCTCGTCCCCGTTATCTCCCGCGAGATCGACACATCCCCGATTCATCTCTTCCAGCGCTTCCTTCTCAATTTAACGCCTCGTGGGCCTCTCTATCCCAGAGATGTATTATAGGCCGTCTTTTGGTGACTTTCGTTGGGGAGGCATTGCTGTGTATGTATTGCTTTGGCTCGGTTTGTGTGACTTACGGTGTTTTGGTGATGAAGTGTGTGTGATGTGCTTTCACACGCGAAGGAATAGCAGTTTTAATATTGTACATAAACATCTTGATGGTAATTTTTATGATGTCACTTAGGTAACACTAATTCTAATCTTTGTGATTTAAGCACGGCTTTACTAGATATTATCCAGTTATACAGGCTTTACTAGATAGCAACTTAAGTTGACCCTACGACGTCACTAACAAACAAAGTAGTTCCCATCGCGGTGTCTGAATTTTGAGTGAAATAAAGAACGTCAATTTAAAAATATGATTATTTTGTTAAACCCATGTATAGTATATACTGTGCTTTTCAATCACGATTTGCGTACCGAAACTCCTAACAGGCTTTGTGTTTACCGATTTCTCCTTCCGCATTTGTGACGTACTGGGTTCAAGAAACGTTGCTGTCGAGTATAGCCGAGTTACAGAAATCATTAAAAATGTAGATGGCAATAGCTGACATCTGTCAAAGCACTAAATCTATATACAATACGTGCGGTATGTTATATAGGTAGGACATGGGGTGATCCTAGAGGGAAAGGTTGACAAATGGTTTTCATTATATTCAAAACTCGGCTAGCCTGTATGTATAGTATCTAGTAAGCCTTGATTTAAGTCAATATGTGTAAGTTGTGTGTCTGTCTGAGTGTTTGTCTTATATACAAATCAAATGTTTTATTCCAATCTGCGCCAAAACTGGTGGTACACATGGTTTTTCAATCACAAGGAACTTCTAACATAGTGCTATGCTTCGAGTTTTAAAAAAACTGACTGAATTGAACTCCCTTTCGTCATTTTTATTTTCTTGCTTTTTCCCCCTTTCAAGAAAAATGGAAAGATTTTAGTAACACAAAAAGAGAAAACTTCTTCCCCCCTTTTTTTTGTTAGGGAAGGGTAGTACAGATTCTTCCCTAAAACGAGCTTTTGACACTTTTTTGAAGCATTTTTTGTTATTTTGCTTACATAGATGTATTCTCTTTCGCAGAGCATGCTTATCTGCTTATCTCATTGTTTTAATGAAAATAATAGCGCAAATTGCAATGCTTTTTTAACTAAACTTAAATTGATTTTTTAAAAAAATTTTTATTATTCTATGAATTGAAATCATTGCAACTGTAAAAATTAAGAAAAGAATTGCTGATTTTATACTTTATCTGACCATAAAATAAAAGTGTTATGGAATGACAGTGTGTAAATAGTCTCCATGGGAGCAATTGAAAATAATTCATTGTAGCTATTCAAGAAATTATAAATCCAGCTAAAGTTCTTTACAATTATTATTGGTACTTTCAAGGAAGCTTAGTGTTAAAAATGCTTTTTGTTATCACATAAATTGCGATAAAAAATTTGCTATTATGATAATATATATAATTAAACTTTCGAATGTAATCATCTATTGCTTTTAAAATAAACTATAAAAAAATTTCAATAGAAAGAAAAGAAGATAGAAATAAAATTAGAACGAGATAATAGAGAGACATCGAAGGAAAACATTATTTATTGAGTAAGAACTACAGAGCAAATGAGAGCATTGAAAATTAAAATATTTTTCCCTGTTACTGATAAGTTATAAATAACCTTAGATTAACTAAAGTCAAAAATATTAATCTTCTGTCTTTCAGATATTATTTTTTATTTCGCATTATACTCTTTATTTACGTCGTAATAAAGATATTTGTGAGCTAAAAGAAAATATTTCTCCAAGACGACCACAAGAAATTAATTTAATTCCTAAATAGCTACAAGAAAGAAATTCTTCGAAAGCATTTTTATTATTTAGCTCCTAAATTCTTCAATAGCTTACCCGTTTCTATTCAAAATACTGAGAAATATTCATCTTTTAAGCGTTCACTTTTTAATTTCATAATAAATATTGACGACATAGATATTATTTTTAAATTTTCTAACGAAGCAAAGGTAAACATTCATATCAACCAGTCTCTTGCCAAATAATATAGTACCGTGGTTTAATTTAATATCAGTATTTGTGTTATTTTACTTTATTTTTTTTTTCATTTGTTATACATTTTTAGTTTGTATAAATCATGGAACAAAATGTGTATTTTATTAAGTATACATTAAAGTGTTAATTTCATTCGGCTGCCAGAACGGGACTTTCCCCTTGGCAGCTAAAATACATATTTTTTTTATTATTCGTTTGTGCATTTCTATCAATGTAAATAAAGAATATTATTATTTATTATAAATATTGTCGCAAAAATAAAAGGTTCAGCCAAAAAAACTCGCCAAGTCAAACAACCTTTTTCTATTATGAAAAGTTGGCCGGTCAGAAAACACAAATCCCAACATCTTTTCAAAATTCACCTACAAAAAGTCACCACGAGACGATGGACCCAGATTCGATATCAAGCGGGGATTTTATTCGTCGCGACTCGCGAGTCCTTTATTTTTTATGCCGGTGTCAACTAGTTCATAACGGAAGAGGGATTTCCCTTTTGTCGTCGGAAATGGGATTTTGGTGGGGATTTTCGTGGGGAGATGTTATCGTTGGAAATGTAACCGAGAAGTCGCTGTTGGGTGTCTGTTTTAGAAAAAGAGAGAGCAAGTGGAAAACGGATTTTTTTCCGCCTCAAGATTTCGATAGTTCCAATTTGTTGTTTGAAATCCAAAAACTTATAATTTCAAACGAAATTCGATAAACTTTTGCATGACGTTTTAGTAGTTTACAAGATTATTAAAGGAACAGTGTGGATTTTTGTTTTATTTTAAGATATTTTAGAAAGTAAACTCATATATTCTTACAAAATATGGTGATGATGTAATCACCAGAATCCGAATAAAACTGGAAGTTATAAAAACATAATTTTATGAGACAGAATAGTTTTACCAAATAGTAAGTCATACAAAGTAAAAGAAAACTCTGAGAATTAAAAAAAATCAAAGGGGATATTTTGAGGGAGTACCTAGGTCGTTGGACCTTCACACTTCTTTCTATAAAAACTTTTTTCTAACAAACTTTTTTTCTCTATAAAAATTGTTATACACCAATATCCAGTATATATGTAACTAGTCCTTGAGCAGTTATAGTAAAAACGATTTCAACATTTACCGAGATTACATTGGCATACTACTTTAAACATAAAGGGGCCCACAGACGAGCAACTTGGTCGTCAACCCGGTTGTCAACCAGGTTGATGCTTTTCCCACAGACGGCCAACCTGGTCGTCAACCAGAATGTAAACAATGAAGAAAAAATTAATCAGATTGTAACAAATTAATATATTTTGGTACTTTAAATGCAAAATTATATTTTATTTAATTATTCTCTCGTGCTAGAATTAGATTATTTTAATTTTTAATGCTTAGTTTCTTTTATTTTCCTAATAACATGTTCCGATTAAGCTCCGCCCATATAGTTGACGATCAGATCATCAACCTGAAATTCAATCATCAACTTCCCCACAGACGGCCAACTTGGTTGCAAACTTCGCAAATTGACAACCCGGTTGACGACCAAGTTGCTAGTCTGTGGGCCCCTTAATAAATTATGTATCGAAAACAATTATTCTGACTAGTGTATTCAAACTTCCCACATAGACTATCAACACACATTGTGGTAAGTATAAGAGTAAATGCCCCTCACACTTTATGGGTTTTCTCGATTTTTCCAACTTGAGAACTTGAAACCCAATATTGTTCAATCTATTCAATAAGAGAGATTCCCACCAAAACGTAAAACCTTTATTAACTCAAATATGCTTATAAGATTAAGAATAAATAACTACTATTAAAAAATATAAAGCTAATTTTTGTTCAGAATTTTCTGGTATACTCATATAAGTTACCCCTGGCGTTAAATTCAAGGCTTAATATAGATAAGCATGCCCCAAGCCAAAAATGGAATACAATGCACAATCTCTCTCTCCCTTCAATTCTCTTTTTGGAATGGGTGTACTAGTGATAAATATTCCTCACCTTTCACTTTCAGGCGAATTCTTTTACAGACCATTGTAATCCTTTATGGCGTGATTCTCTCGCAGAATACTTTCGTGAAATATTCGTTTCGAAAGTCCTTTATTTTTTTTTTAAACTTTTCAGTTCGGGAATGTGCTTTCGGCTACGAGTTAAGTGTATATTTGAGAGAGATGCCACTTTTCAGAACAGAGCTGAATTTGAAATGCGATATTCCCCATTTGCGTTTGTCACTTAAAACTCAAAGACAGTTAGTTAACTGAATTTCACGTTGTTGTTGTTGTTGTTAAGTGTACAGAATGCGCTTTTTCCCACATCTTTTAATTTGTTGTCTCTTCTTTGTTCCCTTCGTAGGAAGGCCGTTTAATAATTTTAATTACAATTTATTTATTATTTATAATTAACTATAAACGAAATAATACTTAAATATTGACCTTTCTTTTAACTGTCCAAAAACAGTTAACTCCTTAAATGACAAAACTTCAATAAGTGTCATGCTTTAGTATTATAATCAAATTAACCTGCATTTATTTAACTTTATTTATAAATTAAGTATTTTTAAAACGTGTTTGTTGTAGTTTCATCATACCCGTGATGAAACTGTAATATGTACTATCAAACACTTAACCACCACATTCCATCTTATGATAAAGTCACTTTTCTAAGGAGATTTCCTCAAGAAAACTAATGAATAGATTCTTATGTCTGATTGTAGACCAAAATATTTTTATCTTTGCTGCACCTAATTTTATTAATGAATAAAAGCACGACTAACTAGGTTGTGTATGGCCGGTATCCTAAGAGCAAGAAATCTGTTTATTAAAGAGATACTAAGAAATACAAAGGGTTTAACTACCTATAACTACGACAACTTTTTTAACATTTTAGATATAAACTCATAACTTCCTAAGTAATAAGAACTTTATGCTCTTTTTAATCTGGTCTTTATGGTCTATGAGTCTTTAAAAAAAATCCCATCACGAAGGGATATTCACATAAAACATAGAAATTACAGCTGTAAAATACAAATTTAAACACCAGACGGAAATCGAAAAATGGGGAAGAAAAAAGCGATGATTGCGTTTGTAAAGCTTAAACAAACGAAAACAATGTTTATACTTCTCAACACTATTTAAAAAATAACTATCCCATAAAAATAACTACGCCACAAAAACTAATTTAAATAAGCAAAAAATCTGATGAAACTTTAAAAATCTGATGAAACTTCAATAAAAAATAAGATGAAACAAACGCTTTCACCAAAAAAATACATGATTTTTTTTCACTTCCACTTAAAACTCAAGAACTAATGTCTGATTAATTAAATTCCTCGCTATAAATAATGCCACAATTTAATAAAGCTACGACATAAAGCATTCCATTCAGTTCATTTCAAGCATTGTTCAACTTTGCCCCGGCCATCAAAATGTTAAGCACTTAAACAATCTACCAGAGTGGAACTATTTAACTTCCATTGTTGGGAAAACTATTCCTTGCCTTCTTAGAGTGACGCTCATTAAAGATTTTCCTTAGAAGTGATAAAACGATCATTAACGCAAATCGCTGGTACGCTAATTGCTTTCAGAATCAGTAATTATTGTGTACAAAGTTACTTAAGCTTGCTAGAAGCGTTACGTAACATACTGGGACTTTAATTTTATGGTCTTGGTCACACGTTGTTAAGTGGGTTCATATTTTGTCACTTACTTTTCTTTTGAGAAGTAAAAGACTCTCATCAAGGATAAAAATGTTCCCGATATTAAGTCAAAGTTTAACATATTTTCTCCTTTATTGGACAAGTGTTGTGGGTTTCCTATATTGTATGACTAAAAAAAAAGAAGTGTCTGAACATTAAATGCGCAATTTAGTGTATTATATTATAAGGAAATTAAATTTTTATTTACTTCTTGGAAAGACATTAACTTTATAATTATTAACCAACTATCCCATATAAGAAACTAAGATAACTGTTTTTTATAAATAGTTTTGCCTTGATTAAAAAAATAAAGTTTGAAAAAAGTATCATTATAATATCAGGATTTGTAACTGTGTTTTTGAGTAGTGCTCTTCAAACATTACCGCATGTAAGAACACTATTGAGAATTAATTACCATACTATAGATGCAAGTGTTTATCCCTATCCAAGCGTTTTTTCCAAACGGGGAGCTTTGGAAATTAATTAAATTCAATAAAAATGAATTATTGAAGTTTAAAAAAGCCGGTATAACTCCATTAACTGTCCCGTTAAAAATCGCCAAGGTGTTTAATAATCCAAATATAATATTCAAATATCGCCAAATTTTTATGGTTGTCATTGACATAACAATGTATTTTATGTAAGCCTAGCCTGCTAGATCAAGTGGAATATAAGTTCCACCACCATCACATGTATTTTTATCCGTTAGTTTGAAAATTTTCGTGATGTTTTTAATATTTGGCGTCCGAAACAAGTACTGTCTGTCTATCGCAAGATGAGCTCTCGTTTACATTTCTTCCATCCATTCGTTTAGTATTGTTTCTATTGCAACCGCCACAACCAGGCAACTAGTTCAGAGCTCATCTTGTGATAGACAGACAGAAGGCGATATTTAACGAAATTGAAACAAAAAGCTTATCTCAAATATTAAAATTTGCTTTATTTTCAACAAAGTTAAATAAGTTGGGAGAGAATGGGGTAAAAAAATAAATTTCTAATCGTCTTTTTCGTTTCGTCTTTCTACAGATATACAGAGGAGGTCAGCTCACCCCGATGCAGTGGACGTCCGGCCCCCAAGCGAACTTCACCGACCCCGACACCACCCCTTGGCTCCCCGTCCACCCGGACCACACGACTCGGAACGTCGCCAACAGCGCCGAGCAGCTCGCCCTCTTCGCCAAGCTGGTCCGCCTCAAAGAAGAAGAATCCTTCCCACTGTCGGCGTCGAGGACCCCATCCCTGCTGCACACCTTGGCTGTCCGCTTCGAAAACGACGACGACCCCACCAGCGACTACCAGTGGTACTACGACAGCTGTCTGCTGGTGGTCAGAGTGGTCGCCACTGACGTCGTGCTGGTCGCCAACTTCGGCGCAGAGGCGGCGGCCCTTGGCGACGCCGCGGACTGCCCGGACCGGTATCCCAGGTGCCAGGATCCGGCCGGTTTCATGCACAGGCTGGACCACCCCTTCGAGGTGGTCCTCACCACGAACAGTTCCGTGGACGGCCGGATACAGCTGAAGAAGCTGCAGCTGCAGCCCGGATTGGCGATCGTCGGCCGATTCATCACCTGAATCCTTTTTCCTCGGTTGGATCGCCATTTATAAGAATTTCCGGGCGGTGAATTCATCGGAGAAACCCCCGTGGATTGGTTGGGATTCATATAAGATGTGTGGTCATCAATGTGAACCTATTTCCAAGTGAAAAATTTGCCAAATAAAAACACTCACAAGAATGGACTGGTTTTAGAAGCCTCGCGTCCCTTCGGTTTTCAACAGCAGATAACTTTCGAAACTGATGATGAAGGGGATTATTCGGTAGAATAGCTTTGGTTTAGTGTTCTAAAACGGTTTTCAAGATGTGTTTATCCGGCATCTTTTCTGTAGCCGTACTTGTACGAGATTTTAACCGACGTTTTCTCAACTGTATATTTATATGCATGCTCAAACAGTTTTTTTGTGAGGTGTAAAGAAACAATCTTAAGAAACTGAGTTGAGTTTTCATCAGTCTGTGAAAGTGTATAAACGACGAGATAAATTATTTCCACAAATTCCAGACTTCAGTCTATGAACAGAATGTATATCGCATGCACTCCAGAACTTTCCCATTTTTACCCCTTAGTTAAGAGTACTGGAAACTGAACTGCATTTGTGAGGACAAAATTACAACATTGTACAGGTACTGAATTATACGCTTCACATATGAATTAAAATTCATAGGACTTACTCCTATTATTTATACTCCTATTAGTGTTTAGTTAAATTGATTATTTTTATTAGCTTTTTAAAAGGAAAAACTATCCCTCTTGGTCAACTTTAATCAGCTTTTTATCAGATCTTAAAGGACTAAATTATTTTATTGAAAATAACATTGTCTCGTGTGTGACATATTTCATCAATGTATGATTCCATATTTGAAGTAAAATTTCTGGCAAAAGAAATACCTGATTATTTCCCTGTGGCCTTTCAGAAACATTACACTACTCTGTAAGAAAGAGTTCATTTCTATTTGAAAGATAATTTTTACGTTATAAATTAATTTTTCTTCTTTTTAAAATATGTAATTTTATGTATAAAATAGGGTTAAAATATCATTTCACTTAGATAGTTAGAAAAACTGTCATTGTCAACAAATTCTCGGAGATAATACTGTGCAAATTTTCTGACCTTTTCTGACCTTTAATTTCCTGAAATATTTTCAATTTATTAACTGTGTTTCGTTTTAGAGGTTAAAAGAACCCCTTAAAATTCATTTTATGTCTCTAATATATTATTGAAAAATTTGCTAGTTTACATATTTAAATTTCCTTTGGATTACACTGGAAAATGGGATATGTTTTTGGTCTCAATACTTTTGAAAGTGTTACATAATCCTATTTTGAATTGGAAATTTCAATTTATTCATAAGTAGGGAAGTAGTCACAATTTTCATAAAATTCAATAAATTATATTTATCATTTAAATTTATAACCAATTATGGAAAGGATGTAATTTTTCGTTAAAAAATCAAAAACATCCCTATATCTACACTTAAATTAATTTTAAAGGGATGTTTTGACTTTTGAAATTGTATCTGCATGAGACTTTCATAGGGACTCAATGTGAACTTTAGATATTTTTCTGATGTTTACATCTTAAGCAAATTAAAGTAAGTTTCTTAATTTTTAAATCCCACAAACTAGACTATAGATAAACTCTTATTCCTGCTCGAATACGGTATGCTTTCCAATTTTTTAACTCCAAATACAATTGAAAGCAACACATAACACAAGTTCTTTAAGAAAAAGTACCGGAAACCGCAATCAACTAAAAGTGGAGCGAAAATCCACAAAAGCCAATACAATTCAAAAGTTTTTTTTACGAGGCCTTGCAGTCTTTTCAGCGCCTTCTGAAGAGAGAAACTTCCTTGGCCAACATTTTTCCAGCTCAAGTTGCTGCTGTGGAAATCATTTCGCTCCAGAACACATCGTGTGCAAATAAACCAGCAGAAAACTCTCGAAGACTGTTGCGGCACAATGGATGGGGCTGAGCCGTGGACACAGGAAATCCATTTGTTTCTAAAGTGGTGATTACTCACGCTTTATTCTAAAGGTGGGAATTGCGGGTGACTCTCGGAAATCAAGTACGATTCATTTATTCTGTGTTCTTTTACTCGTGGTAAAACAGGAAGCAAAGGGTTTTTTACCACAGTAAAAAAAATGTTTTAAAGCAGCTTGAAAGAATGTTCCCAAAGTTTTACGAATACCAATCCCATGTACGGATTTGTAATTGGCCTCTTTTATTAATTCCCCATAATTAACAGAGCAAGCTTAGTACTTGAGAACACATCTTACTGATTCTACCTTAGAACAATTCAAAATGTCCAAGTAAAAAAATAAATCGATGTACTCATCAAATTTTAGAACAAAGATATTTTGCAGATAAGACTCGACTTTTATTAACTTTTTTACTTAAGATTTTGGAGTAGGTGTCATCAGCATGTGACTCAATGATGGTCTAGTGCGCTGGAGCGTCAGGCTGTG
Organism: Tetragnatha montana; assembly: GCA_963680715.1. Classification (NCBI taxonomy): domain Eukaryota; kingdom Metazoa; phylum Arthropoda; class Arachnida; order Araneae; family Tetragnathidae; genus Tetragnatha; species Tetragnatha montana. The sequence continues at coordinate 38,232,078 of OY796685.1, forward strand.
GATCGAAAGGTCTTTTGATCAAACCCTACCATCCACCTTGTATTAATACTTTTAAATAGTCTATAGTTTTATACTAACTTTAAATTAAATAAAAACCTTTCTGGATGCAGGAACGGATGGCTTGGTGTGGTAGAGCACCAGTATTCCATCCAAAAGACCTTCATATCTAATCCTATCCTCTCCCCGAGAACAGTAGTACTTGGAAATAAAAATAAATTGGTGTATAAAAAAAGGCTAGTCTTTCTTATTTCTTATCTTTTCTTGTAATTAATAGTCACCACTTAATATTTATATTAAAAAATTACAAAATCACTGTATGCTTCTTTACTTTATTCAGTTTCATATATCTAGTCACCACTTAAAAAATTAAGTGAAAATAAAGATATTCCTCGCTCAGGGGGGAATCGAAGATTCCGAAGGGCGGGCGGGAAACTTAACCCAACCGTTTCCTTTGGCACTTTTAGATTCTTAAATTTTAATTCAGTTTCCGTCGAAGACAGAAAGGATAGAGACTTGGATTTACTAAAAAATTTAAAATCTTGGGAAAATAGTAATATTTTCAATAAATCTGCCTGTTACGGTTACAGTTAACTTTAAAAAAAAGAAACGATAAAACCCACTTTGAATAAGCAGGAAAATTTATAAATGCCAATCAGCATTTATTTCCGAGTGCCATACCCGTGAGAGGCTCAGATTCGATCTGAGGGCCTTTGGGATGGAACACTGGTGATTAAACCCACCAAGCCATCCGTTCCTGCATCTTGCAAGTTCTTCTAATTAATTTAAAGTTGATATTAAATCATTAAAGAAAAAAAATATTCCGAGGATCGAACTCGTAACCTTCTGGACGGGATACTGGTGCGCAAACACACCAAGCCATCCGCTCCTGCAACTTGCCAGTTCTTCTAATTAATTTAAAGTTGATACTTCATTATTAAAAAAAAAAAAGAAAATATTCCGAGGATCGAACTCGCAACCTTCTGGTCTCCTCACCAGTGCATTAACCAACCACTCCATCCGTTCCTTCAGCAATTGGCTTAATTCTCCAAATGGATATTAATGTATCAATTCGTAAAAGACAAAAATACCACGGTGTAGCTGGTGGGGTTTGATCCATAACTAGTATCAAATATCAATATGCTGAACTTATGTTATTTTTCCCAATTCTTTAAGTGGTGACTGTGAAATTTCAAAAAAAAAAAAAACTCTTCTCACCTAATTGCACTCAGTATGTTATAATACAAGCAGCGACTCTGATAACACGAATAAAACAGAGTTGGTCACAGAGAAAGAACAGCTCGAGATACCATTAAAGGTGAGAAAAAAATCCTGGGGTCGTAATACTTTTCTTAATTTTTTATGTGGTGACAATGGGTTGTTCACAAGACTCTTTTTACTTAAATCACTAGTAGTATATAGTGGGGTCGCTTATGTCATGTTTCAAAAAATTTTTGGCAGAAGCTTAGTGAGTGGTATCATTCGATTCGTAATGACGTCTACATTAACGTGGTACCGGGTGTTTTTTCCGAATTCCGTGCAGGGGGTTTCTATGACGTCATGAATGCAAGATGGCCGCCGCAGGAAAAAAGCTGTAAATGGCGATCTAGCAATGTTATCGGAACTATTTTTGGACAAAAAGCTCAGAAATATATATTTTTATCGAATAGCTACAAAAATAAGCATCTAAATCGGTTAAAAATTGCGTTTATGACGTCATAACCAAAAAATGGCTATTTTCACCAAAAATACAGTATTTTGTCATGTAATACTTTAAATAGATGCTATTTTCAACGTGAATGTAATGAAAATATGTTCATAATAAAAAAACCAACAATGAAAATTTCATTGGTGGTCACAAAAGGCGGATATGACGTCAGAAATCCAAAATGGCTGCCCCAAAGAATAAAAATTTTTATTTTTTTATTCAAAAATTTTTTAATTGGGAATTATTACACTTATATGAATGTAATAAAGGTATTTTGAGGATAAAATTTAACAAAACATTTTAAAATTCCTGAAAAAAGCATCGAAATATTAGGTGTGAAAGACAGAACTACAGTATTTTGTCATGTAATACCTTAAATAGATGCCATTTTCAACGTTAATGTAAAGAAAATATGTTCATAATTAAAATGCCAGCAATGGAAATTTCATTCTTAGTCACACAAGGCGGATATGGCGTCAGAAATCCAAGATGGCTGGCATGTGAAATGAATTTCTTTAGTTTTTTACTCCAAAATTTTTTAATTGGGAATTATTTTATCCTTAAAATGACTTTATTACAACATTAATAAAAGAATAATAATTCCCAAATAAAAAATTTTGGAGTAAAAAACTAAAGAAATTCATTTCAAATGCCAGCCATCTTGGATTTCTGACGCCATATCCGCCTTGTGTCACAAAGAATGAAATTACCATTGCTAGCATTTTAATTATGAACATATTTTCTTTACATTAACGTTGAAAATGGCATCTATTTAAGGTATTACATGACAAAATACTGTAGTTCTGTCTTTCACACCTAATATTTCGATGCTTTTTTCAGGAATTTTAAAATGTTTTGTTAAATTTTATCCTCAAAATACCTTTATTACATTCATATAAGTGTAATAATTCCCAATTAAAAATTTTTTGAATAAAAAAATAAAAATTTTTATTCTTTGGGGCAGCCATTTTGGATTTCTGACGTCATATCCGCCTTTTGTGACCACCAATGAAATTTTCATTGTTGGTTTTTTTATTATGAACATATTTTCATTACATTCACGTTGAAAATAGCATCTATTTAAAGTATTACATGACAAAATACTGTATTTTTGGTGAAAATAGCCATTTTTTGGTTATGACGTCATAAACGCAATTTTTAACCGATTTAGATGCTTATTTTTGTAGCTATTCGATAAAAATATATATTTCTGAGCTTTTTGTCCAAAAATAGTTCCGATAACATTGCTAGATCGCCATTTACAGCTTTTTTCCTGCGGCGGCCATCTTGCATTCATGACGTCATAGAAACCCCCTGCACGGAATTCGGAAAAAACACCCGGTACCACGTTAATGTAGACGTCATTACGAATCGAATGATACCACTCACTAAGCTTCTGCCAAAAGTTTTTTTTACACCATTGGTTTTTGACACAAGCGACTCCACTAATACTATTATCTGGAGAATAACTCTGAGACACAAGCAGACTGGTTGGATCACAGAATAATTGACAGTGCAGGTACCGTGAGATTATTGGGAAATATCTTGAACTTGTAAAATTTTTCTTTACTTTTTAAGTGGTAACTATGGGTTTAAAGAAATATTTTTTTATTATTATTTTCTCTAATTATTATCTAATATTCTCTCCATATCTAATTACTCCTGTGTATGTATAATATTATCTCTACAATAACTTTGAAACACGAGCAAAACCGTTCGGGTTACAGAATAGTTGAATTTTTAAATTATGAAATTACGATAGTGTGGAGCACACAACCTCGCTAAAAGCTAAGCTAAATCCTCACTAGTTTATGTCATTAAACAACGAGTATAACCTTTAGAATAGTTAACGGCAGAGAATCCATTCAAGAAATGATCTGATATTTTATGGAATACTTTGTCACAAAAACGCTGCATACACCAACAGAAAATCTCAAATCTTTTCCTGAACTAATAGAATGTTTTATGAAACTTTAAGTGGTGGCTAAGATCTAAAAAATACTTCCTATGACATCTCCGTCCTTAGATATTCATCTGTTTACCGGCTTGATTTAATCCCACAAATTGTATAGAATTTTCATGAAAAGATCACAGAATGCACAGCACATACAATAACAACCACTAAAAAGTAACTAATTCTCTTAAATTTCAACTTTTAATTCCTCAACTTTGCTTACTCGCCACTAAGTAAGAGTTAGCTGAACCTCGCTCTTGTAACGTGAGCATTTCTAAAGTACGATGTGCATAGAGTAGGATGACCTGATTATATCTCTGGAGGTCATGGAGTTTTCGGCTTCCTTAATCAAATTTGTGAAATAATAGCAAGGCACTCTTCGGATAAAAGGAGGATTAAGTTTCGTGGAACTCTATTGGTCAACCTTTCGATCCGAATTAAGTTTAGGAGCATATATATGATATTCTGAAAGACAGAAGGTGAATCTATAAGTGAATTCCTTGAGGTGTAATGCTTCTAATAAAAGAATGCGAAGAAACTGAAAAAAATACACTATGCATGTTAAGGAGCATACTAAGGAGCAAATATATTTTGACCTAAATCTCTTGTAAGAAAGTTAATATTAAACTCTAAAAACTAACTTATTGTGCCTCAATCCAATTCATTCACCTGCTTTTTCAGAGAATAATAGTACTTCTTCTACAGATACAATCGACCGATAGTACACATCCTGGTAAACTCCTATTTGTAACGAACCTTTACGTTGGTTATGACTGTACAATTGATGTAAAATAACTTACTTTTTAAGAAGTTGTTTAATTTAAACTTTACGCCTTTAAAGTTAAATTAATAAAAATATAGTTTCATCTTCCCTTGAGTTCTTGATTTTCTTTTTTTAAAAAAAAATAAATGTCCAATATTTTAAAGTACATCTTTGATTCTTTAGTTCTCGTTTCTCATAGTACTTAATGTTTTGCATGCCTAATCATTGTTTATCAACTGATTACTATTATTTTTATAAATTACTGAAAGCAAGATAATGAAATGGGCAATAATGATACTCTAAATACTCTTGTAGAGAAATAGTCTGATATAGTATAAGTGAGCAAATCTTAATAAAACTTATAGAAGGAGTTTATTGGATTTTCTTTGGTTCTTCCTCTTCTTCGCCATTTCTAAATATGAAGAGAAAATATAATGTAAATGATATTCCTCACATTGTGTTTAAAGGAAGATAAAATGTGGTAAAGGTCTTACTTTTTCTCATAAAAATATAGGTAACATACATGAAGAAGTTCTTGAAACGATATTGAGTTTTTGAAATGAGGCATCAGGGCTGTGGAAACAGAAATGAACTTTATTTTACAATTTTTCAATAAATTTACATTAAAAAAATAATATAAAAAAGTACCTACTATACTTTAAAGAAAATTAACTTAAAACATACACGATTCAGCGAATTAACATACCGTACGAACACAAATAGATGAACAAGGAACATAAGTAATAACTTTTGATTTGAACATTTTGATCTCTTACAGCTTTAAAAAATATAAAAAACGAACAAAGTGACAGAGTAAGTCACCAGACAATAAGGAAATGACAAAATGACCTGATTATGCGTCAGAGCTAGTCTCGCCCAAACGTGAATATAAAGAACCAACTTAACACTTTATTTTACGTACCATAACTTTAAACGCAAACATGATATAAAATTTCAATAAATTACTTATAAATTTTTCAGTAGACATTAAAGTGGTGAGCAAAATTGTATTACTATCCCACCGAATTCAGGAAAACGAGGTAGTTATAAACTTGATTGAATTAAACTTTTTAACTTGATAAATAAAATAAAAACAATAAAATATTGAAATACAAAAACACTATTAATAAATTTTCATGGATAAAATACTATAGTGTTTCTTATTACCCCCTAAGTATTTTTAAATGGAGTAATAAGAAACGGAAATTTTTAAAAATGATCTACAACCCTGAATTGAAGAAGAATAATTGAATTATATAGCCGTTTTAACCTCTAAAAAAGTTCGCTAAAAAGTTCCAAGATAATTTAATTGCAAAAAACACTATAAATTGAAATAGCTGAAAAAGCATGACCTTACGTTTATGTATTCGCTGGTTGCATGAACTTCAAACGGGAATTTTTCACTGAAATAATTATTCTAAAACGATAACATTTTTATGGGATATAAAGTATGTCTTAATTATATTCTTATATTCAGTGATTTTTTTTTCAGATTTTTAGGCTCACACACAAAGCATCAAATAAAAATGTTTTTTATTACCCCTGTTTCTTATTACCTCATTCCCCTTAGTATTTGAAAATATGAATGTTAAGATTTCTCTCTTTTTTCATGGAAATATTTTTCACTTGCCATGTATCCAATCATTTTTGCTTTAATGTTTTAATCAAATGTATGTTAGTATTTTAAAACATTTTTTGTTTAAACCATGCATAGATCTCAAAAGAAACGTTTTGTTTAATAAAAAAAAGTCGAAATTGTTTCTTTTAATGACTATGAATTACTAAAAGTAATAGTAAAATTTAATGAACAATACCTATTAATTAAAATAAAATTTTAAAAAAATTGAGACAAATTTTAGTTTTATTTGTTTAAATTTTATACTTTTTTTAGTATAACAAAAGACAAAAATGCATGGACACTTCAGAAAAATTAAATTAGTTCTTAAAATAATATTTATGTAAAGTACTTTACGTGTTATTTTTACACTAAGCTTAAAACCAAAAGTTGTATTTTATAAGAAAGAGCATTAAAAATACTCTCAAAACACACATAATTAAACAAAATCCAAACGCTACCAAATGCTATTTAAATCACATTTGTGTATTAAATCTTTAAGTTTTTTGTAAGAATAACCCCAACATACTCTTATAAACTTAAGAAAGAAAACAGTAAGCAGTATGTGTTTGAAGATTTTACCAACTAACTAAATTAGCCTATTATTGTCTTAAGATTTTCGCAAGAGAAATAAGAACTTCTTTTGAAAGAAAGGTTTAACTAGTTCATTAGGATTAATATGTTGTGCAAAATTGAACACACAAAAATATTTCATAATGATTATTATTATGTTCTAATTAACAAACTAATATCTAATTCACCCTTCTCAGAAGAAAGTTAATTGAATAGAGTAATTAATCAAACGTTTTCGATTCCTGAACTTAATCAACTTTGAAGGCGCACTTAAATATTCCAAAATGAAACTATAAAATAGTCGTTTTTCTCTCTTGGTGGAACTGAATATGAAGTTAAACTCTGCTCAAACTTTTCAGTTACATGGTTGGAAGCTCATTTACAATTCTTTTCTTGGATAATATGACCTAGTTTGAATCAATCTAAATCGAATAGAAGACTAATAGCTTGGAAAGATTAGAAATTTCTAAAAGCATTTGGCTACATTTTCTATACCATTTCAATGCTGAACAGAATGGTTAAAATTTTAAAGACATCATGTTCGCAGGAAAAAAAAGGAAATGGAAAGAATTTCCATTGAATGTGGGTTTTCTGTATCAAACTAGTCTAAATGAATAAAAAAATATTGTCATTCACTGTCTAATGAATTTATTTTTCTAAAATATTTTCTCCTTTAAAAATTTACAACTTATTCATACGGATTCCCTTATTAAAAAAAGGACTTGAAACTGGAAGAAGCTTTTATTCATTACGCTTTAAAATTTTTTCAAGACATACACCATTTAAGGTTCTTTAAAAACATGGTACCGACTTAAGTAGCAGTAAACCGAGGTATGCCAGTACTACAACCGTTAGTAATTGTTAAAGACTCTTACTATTCTAAAAATTACCATTTTCTACATATAAGTTGTTTCAGTTAGCGGAAAGAAAAATGACTGCATAAAAATTTCTATGAACAAATCTTTTCATTTTAATTAAGGATGTAAAAGTATAAACTTTTAATTTGCATTTATGTGTGAATAACTTGTCTCCCGTCAAATGTTTTAACTAGCACTAAAAGTTAATGGCTATTTTTTAAATTTATGCTAATCTATTCAAAAATAGTTTAATTATTATAAATAAGCAAATTTAAAGGCTGCTGGTTAATAAAAATAAATGCATTGAAATATTTTCTCATCAAAAAGTTGTCGTTTTGGATAAGAACATATTTAACTAAAATAATTAATATGATCATTATAATTAAAACTTCAATTTAATACAGATAAAAGAAAAAATATATGCTTAGCCTATAATAAAGCCGTATTAAAATAATTTGAAATTATTTTCAATGCCTAGTATAAACGTTTTAATTAAGTAGATTGCAATCGTTTTTAATTAAGAATATTCTAACTGTATTTAATTAATAGCTGATCTTTACAAAGCTCTTTACAAAAGGAACTTCATATTAAAAAGGTCTGTTTAAAAAATATAGTAAAAAATGACAACGTTCTTTTTCTTTTAACGTTACAAAATCAACTGCATCTGATATATTTCCACACACGAACTCAAAATATTTTTTCTAATCGAGGAAAAAGAATCAGGTCAAATCTAAGATAAAAATAACTTTAACATATTCATTTGCAATGTTAAAAATACTTCATCCATATTCTAATCAAGTCCTTGCAAAGTTTTTCTTTCTTTTATGTGAGGATAAATATTTGAAATTGCATTAAACCTCGGACGTTAAAAAAAAAGTCCGCTTATTAAGTCAACTTTGGTGCTGTCACTTCAACTTGTTTTCAAACCGAGGAAAAATCAAACATGAAACTAATAAAGTTTTGAGATATATTGCATCAGGTTCGGGCTGAAGCAATATAATAAATATTCCCTCTTCATCACGAGATTGAAAATTTTATCTTTGTTTTACTTAAGAAACCCCCGTAGATACTTGAGACGAAAAAACAACTCTTTCCTACTTTACATTGATTAACACACAACAATCTTGTTGTTTTTATCCTGTGCTTGGAAAATAAAAACGTTAACATTTTTATCTCCTTGGTTAAAAAACAAAATCCAGATAAGAATTTTAATGCTTCCAATTATAGTTTCACAAGCGCATGCTTTTTCAAGAAATTGAGGGAGAAAAACTAACGGCTCGTTTATGCTTATTGATATCAGGTTGCTTTTTAAGAGAATATTTACTGCCATTTCTTCCGTGAAATAGATTGAAATAACTAATACAATTACTGTTTACTCTTTTGATGTGTTAATTTCAATATTAAAAAAAAACTTTGTAGAAACTGAGATTACTTAGGTAGATAACATTTTCATGCATTTCTTAGAAGCAGTTTTTAAATTAATTCCTCTTCGTCGTAATATTTTCAAACCGTTCATAAATTTTTAATTCTGTATAAGTTTTAGTTTTATAAAAGTGGTTGCATATTTTTTTTAGGTTTATAAAACCGTTAAAATATTAAACATGGTGTATTTTCTTTACACTTGCGTGATTAGGTTCTTTGAAATAAATATTAAGTAAAAACAAATATTTTAGTATGCCACTTTTTGTTTCTTTAGCTAATCAAATATTAGAAATATTTCTTTTTCCTATAGGTATTAAAAAAGAATAGATTGGGATACATTTTCAAGCTACTTTAACATTTTGTCAAAGATAAAAATGAAAAATTTCTTAATTTCAGTGCCTTGTTACATAAGACACTTACAAAATAAAAAGGCAAGATAGTTTTTATGTAAACACCCCTTAGGATATGCAATAAAAGTATCACAATTCTTTGCATAAAGAAAAATTTTAAGAATTGAATAATAGTAAGTCTCTAATACAAAACTAACATAAAAGTTAGTTATTTTATCACAGAAAGCATATTTAAAAGGGAAAGAGAACAATTAATTTTTAATCGTTACTTTTGTCAGAACTTTTGTTAGTCGGCATATGTATTTTTTCATATTAATGTTATTCCTCTGTTAATGGATTCAATATATTTAGATATTTCACTTTAATCATTAAGGGCATCATACATTTTACTTTAGTTTATCACTTACATCATCAAACTAAGAGTTGGTGTATATTAGATTTCTGTAAAGCTTTCATTTGACTTAAAAGGTCACTTTGTTAACTCGTTTTGTATGTAGTATTTAAAAGAGACTATTTATAGTCCAATAACCAGGTGTCAAAAAAGGGGTGTTTCAGGAAAAAGATCCGGAAGTTTTTTTCTCAACGGTTTTATATGTTTTCGAGGGTGCTGAATCCGAATCTGAACTTTGCATACAAAATTTCGAATGGCATTTTGGTGAAAATTCGAAAAAACCCTAAAATTTCACCCCATTTTTTGATTTTCTACTTGTAGAACGGAAAGTATGGGTTTCTCATAAAATGTTAATTATAGAAAATAAAGAAAATAAAACAATCTAAAAAGTTGCCAATTACAACTTTTTTTTCAGACGAATAGTTTGGCCGCGAGAGCGCACTGAAAAACAGCCATTTTTTGGCCTTTCCGCAAAAAAAATGGAAAACGCGCTCTTCTACCCTCTACAAAATGAAAAGAATTTACTTTATCAACAAAAATTTTACACCACATGAAAGAGCATTTAATTTTCTATAAATAACTTTCCTTAAATTATATTTTTGAGAAGGAGGAGGGAGCGAAGGAAAGATCGAAAGTAAAGTAGTTAATACTTAACAAAAGACTTTCAGTGGAAGTTGGTTCCTTGCACAAATAAAAATGAACAAGCAAATGAATTTTTCATTGCCAAAAAAACCGTTTCTGGGGGAAAATACTAAAGAATAATTAATTTAATTAATAATCATTGGGATAGATATTAAGATTAAATCATACAATAAATTATTAAAGTAGTGTTTCCTATTTATTTAAATCAAATGTTACTTTTTTACAGAAGATATGGTGAATTTTCCGCCTCAGGGGTGAATATTGCCAGATTTTTAGTGCGCTTTAAAGGCTAAACTATTGGTCTGACAAAAAAGTTGTAATTAACAATTTTGTAGATTGTTTTACCCTCTTTATTTTCTATATTTAACATTTTCATCAGAAACCCATACTTTCCGTTCTACAAGCAGATAATTAAAAAATGGGGTGAAATTTTAGGGTTTTTTCGAATTTTCACCAAAATGCCATTCGAAATTTTGTATGCAAAGTTCAGATTCGGATTCAGCACCCTCGAAAACATATAAAACCGTTGAGAAAAAAACTTCCGGATTTTTTTCCTGTAAAAACTACCTGGTTACTGGACTAAATTACCTTTTAACATAGGCAATCGGTACTTTTTTTTTAAATATTTACATAGAAGATTTTTTTCAACGGTTTTATATGTTTTTGAAGGCGCTGATTACGAATATAAAAATTGTGCCCGCGTGGGAACTCGGCTTCATATCGAAAATCGGAAAAAATCTCAAATTTTCGCTTTTTTGTTCGATTTTCACCGATTTTCTCAGAAACTATTCGTTTCTCGAAAAAAAGAAGTACACCAAATAAAAAGGTGTACACTTTAAAGCGTTTTGAAGCGCAGCGATTTTCTTGACTTTCTACAAAAAAAGTGAAGAACGTTCCCTTTCCCCCTCTACAGCTCCAAATATATACACGTTACAGACAAATAGTTTATACCACATGAAAGTACATTTAATTTCCCACAAAATACACTACTCAACTTTTACTTTATAATGTGAAGTATTGTCGCTAGAGCGCTCTGAATTACATCTGTTTCTTGACTTTACACAGAAACATGAAAATCCCTTTCCTTCAGAACGCTCTAAAGCGTACACTGCTTCTTGCAAAATAAAAACGAACCAGTGTATCTTATAGGAAATTTTATGTACTTTAATTTGGTGTACTGTTATTTTTCGAAAAACGAATAGTTTCTGAGAAAATTGGTGAAAATCGAACAAAAAAGCGAAAATTTGAGATATTTTGCATATTTTTATGTGAAGTTGACTTTTTAAATGAAAATAAACTTGAAATTTGGATTCAGCAATGCAAAATCCATATAAATTCGTTCATTAAAATATTCCCATAATTTATTATATGAATTTAAAAATTTGATTGAATTTCCGCCTAAAATACCTAATATTTCATAAATAAATTTTAAAAATTATTTTTTTAGGCATGCTTAGTCATCAATTTATTCAAAACAACCTATTTTATTGGTAATATACCGGAAGTAAAGCGTAGATTGGAGATTAACTACTGCAAAAGTTCGTTTTGGCTGTAAGGCGCAAAAATTTAATTCTTAATCTTTGCCTCGCTCCCTCCCCCTTCTCAAAAAAATAATAATTTAAGGCACGTTATTTGTAGAGAATTAAATTCTCTTTCACGTGGTGTAATTTTTTTTTTGATAAAGTGAATATTTTTCTTTTTGTAGAGGGTGGAAGCGAGCGTTTTCCATTTTTTCGCGGAAAGGCCAAAAAATGTCTGTTTTTCAGCGCGCTCTAGTGGCCTAACTATTGGTCTGACAAAAAAGTTGTAATTGACAATTTTGTATATTTTTTTATCTTCTTTATTTTCTATAATTGACATTTTCATGAGAAACCCATACTTTCCGTTCTACAAGTAGAAAATCAAAAAATGGGGTGAAATTTTAGGGTTTTTTCGAATTTTCACCAAAATGCCATTCGAAATTTTGTATGCAAAGTTCAGATTCGGATTCAGCACCCTCGAAAACATATAAAACCGTTGCGAAAAAAACTTCCGGATTTTTTTCCTGAAAAAACTACCTGGTTACTGGACTATTAGTAGTTATAGTATAAGAGAGTAAACATCTTAAACCTAAAGAGAGTATAAAGTAAACCTCTATAAAACAAGTTATGACACATCTTTTTCCGCAATACAGTAGACTCCGCTTATTGTGATCACGGTTAATGTTATCAAAATTTTCTCGTCCCGATCACTCCTATTTAAATTAACACGAAATATATCGTTTTATGTGATCAATATATCGCTTGATGATATCAAAATTTCCATTTCTTTCCGGGTTTAATGGTTCATTTTAATACATAATCATTCAAAATGAATCATTAATTTATTAATGTTACATGTTCCACTCTCATATTTTCCTTTAAGAATGTAAAAGTTGCAAATTACATACTAGGTAATCATTTTAAATACTTCAATTAGGACTACATAGTTGTGATTTTAAAGCAAACACTCGAGTTACACTGTTTGAAACTTTCTAGTATCAAATCGCTGATTATTATCACGGCTTACTAGATACTATACAGGCTAGCCGAGTTTTAAACAATAAAAACCATTTGACAACTTTTCCCGCTTGGATCGCCACAAGTTCTACCTATATCACCCAACCAATAGGATAACACACTTACACTTTATAAATACACTTAATAAACTTCTGATTGTTGGCCATTAGAGTCTGAGTTGAATTTTTGAGCTACTAAGTTCCTTCCATTAAGCCATTAAGGTCTTCAACTCTGTGGATGTGCTTTGCCAGTTTGTCAGCTATTGCCATCTGGATGTTTAATGATTTCCGTACCTCGGCTAGCCTGTATAGTATCTAGTGAGCCGTGTTATTATCATCCATCGGATATTGTTATCATTCTACTCTTGAACAAAACTAATCACATTAAGCGAAGTCGACTGTATATGGTTTCTTCCATCACACTCTTAATTTTGAATCCGTGCGATACATCACTGGATGTTTGCGTGGAATAATATCGACAGGCTATAATATCATCAAACGATCCTTCTCACCACACCATCAAAACCCTCATCCATTTAGCTGTGCCATCGATCGAGAAAAAAAAATCCCCAGGCCCAAAATTCGATCCAGAGACGCTTTTATCCCATCTCCTCCATCATCTTTCCTGGGAGCCAATACTACAACAGCGGCTTCTTCATAACATTCCACATGTGCGGACGACTGACGCGCGGAGATGAGAGGAGAGGGAATTTCCCTTTTCTTTGTTGACGGAACACCTGGAGGTGACATGCCGCTGTGCATCGGGCAAACAAAGGGATTTGAATGCGGAAGAGACGGTGTTTTTTTTCATCTTCTTCTTCTGGGGGTCGCGACTGTGTAATTTGTGATATCGGGAAGGAAGGAAGGGAGTTGCGAGATTTTGTTCGTGTGGAAAATGGACGGTTTCTCCTTTTTTTATGTAGGGAAAGTGACAACGGGACTGGAGACATTATCATGCGGTTCCGTGTACTTTTTGTTGAAGTTGTGGTGGATGATGGAGTTAGGGGTCAACAACTAACTTCGTTGCGTTTTCTGAGGGGGATGTTGTTGTCTGTCTATGTATAGGGTGGACATGGACGATGACTGGGGGTTTCTTCAATTCAAACTTAGTTCGCTGAACAATGAAGAATAAAATTAGGAAAGAAAACAGGAGATAATATTAGGGTGAATAATGAAAATAATTAGAGAATATACCAAACTTCTCTGTTTGAAGTTTTCTAGGGAATTACAATTGTATACAAGCTCTCTAGCTAGAATAGTTTCAATGTTAACTTTCTAACGTGTTTTATTTCCATTAATTAATAACGGAGGTCCCCCAAGTGGTTGGCCGTGGACCATAAGTGTCCGTGGAATTGTTAAAAGTGGTTCACGAAGACGAGTGGCTAGACATTTTTAAAAGTTAGAGGCCACCTAAAGGAATTAATATATCCGTGTAGGCGGCCATTTATGAGTATAAATATAATTAATGTTAAATATAATCAAATATGCTATTATAGAGCATACAGATTCTGAAGAGCCGAAAAAAGATTTAATTTGTAAAGAGATGGGAAGTACCAAGAGATGGTGGAGAGTAACTGGATGCTCAAGAGCAGAAAGAGGTTCAAGAACAAAGAGATGTAGAAGAGAAAAAGGTGATGAAAAGTAAATGGATCCTCAATAATAGAGGTTCAAATGGCCAATAAATGTTTTCGATGTAAAGTGTGGTCTATGTGTGACTTTATAATGAAGAAAAATTTAGAAGAATGCTGCGTGTATAGGAAAAAAAAACCTCTCCATTCAAATTGTTCAGAGTTAAATTTCGGTCCTGTCAACAATTCATGGTCAAGACAAGCTAATTACTGTAATACTGACTTGCTCTCTTAACCTCTTTACTTTGTAATGAAAGATAGAAATAAGAAAGAGAGTGATAGAGATGGAGATGAAGCGGACAAGAGAAATAAAAAGGGAGAATGATTAATACTGCGTAAAAGAGAATGAGATGATATGGAAGATACATAAAATAAGAGAGAGATGGATAAAACTGAAGAATTTCCGAGAAGCTGTTTCAGTGAGATTCAGTCTAATCAAACCTCAGAGAGAAATGTTATTGCAGTTTCGGCTGTTGGGGGAAAAAAGGTATTCAATTAAGTTGGACCAAGTTCCAATGTCAATTCAGTTAGATATATCTATCAGTGAAAATAGAATACATTTGTAATAATATTTGTGATGCGGTCGTCACAGAAAATAGTTTTGGAGTGGAATAGTTTCCTAGAGAAACCTTTCGATTATTGAGCAATAGGAAAGAAAAACTTTGAAGGAAAAGTATGAAATATAATGGAATTATGGATGTTTAATAACAATAAGATAATATTGATGTTTCCATATGATAAAAAATATATGATGATAAAAAAGTATTTTGATTGTTATTAAAACATTTAAATATTAAACATAACACAAAAATTGCTTTATCATAAATATGAGAATCATCAAGAAACTTAAGTATAAATCATTATTTATGGGAGTAAACTTATCATCCTCTAGAAAATCTTACCTAAAGTAGAATTCATTTTTCAAAATGTTTTAACTTTTAATCTTTCAATCCATTTTGGCAGAGATAACGATTCTGTTAATGATAATGACACCGGTAGCAAGGATATTTTGGCTAAGTAGTACTTACAGAACATTGTTTTTTAAATTTAAATTAATATCGGAGATTCCAAAATCTTATTTCACTCTTTCAAACCTATGCCGCCCGAGATTAACATTGAATCCAATGGGAAATTTGGGGCGGCTAGGTGTGAAAAGGTTAAAAGACATACTTAATAAAAGTTTTCCAATACAGTATATCTTAAGCTTTAAAGTCAAACGAATTCATTCCTCCCCTTAAGCCTTTCCTACAATATCTTTACCAGTTTCAAATATCTAAAATTACCCCTCAAACATCTGCAGCAGACCTCTCAAAGCACAATTTTTCGAAAGAAAAAAAATATCCAACCGTGATCAGAAAAAAATAACGTTTATTTCCAAAGATCCCGCTAAACCTGGCCATGATGGCTGTCCATCACAGCTCTTCCTGATCGATTTGTTGTCAGATCCGTTTGATGTTCTAAAATAACATCTCAAGAATTTAGAAAGCGTTTCCGCGGAAAAAGTTTCATTTCTATATACGAAACGCATTTCATTTACACTTATTCCTCCTGTAGAAGGAGGGAGCCTATTGGTATTTTTCCCACTTTGTCGAATCGTTCTTCGCAGCGTTTTGAATTATTCATCTCGGATGAGAAGAAGAAAAAAAAATTCCAATTTTTTAGTGTGGAATGAATGGGGGAATGAGATGAGAAATTTTTAAGGCCAGATCTTACAGTAATGTTGCGTCGTTATTTGGTTAAATTTTCCATCCGGTTCCACAGTCCCGTATTGTACCAGGAGTAGCGTGTTTTCTTATTTTCCATATTCCTGTAGTAGGTATGTGAATGCGATTTCCCTTTGAAACTGGAATATTATACTTTGTTTACGTGGTAATGTGGGGCAGTGTTTTCCTATTAGACTGTGCCCTTTAAAAAGAAATTGCTAGTATGAAAAATGCAAAAGCTACAGATATATTCATTTGGGTGTAAAAGGAAAATTTCTCAAAACATGCATCCAGGAATATAAATGTTTCTATGCATAAGAAATTCATTAGTCGGTTTTTTCTTACATTCAATTTTGAATTGATAATGCTTTAAAGATGAGTATTTCTCGTTATTTTCCTATTTTTTAATAAAAGTATGAAATTCTTATTTATTAATTATCTTATTAATTTTATCATCCACATTTAATTTGAAATCAAATAACTGCAATAAAAGAACGTTTAAAAGAAAAACTAATAATGTTTTATAAAATTTCTTTTAACAGAAAAAATAATTTTACGAATAACAACTTATTTACTGGCCACTATACTTAGCATAAATACATGGCCTTTCAGCTTGGAAAATGGTTTTAAAGTTAGGAAGTAAACCAACAGTAATTAAGCTTAACAAGTTCAGATAAGTAATATTATCTTGCTTATGTTTGGATTCTCATAAAGAATTTCCATTTAACAAACTCTCTGGTTTTTCAATGCAAAAGCATTAAACGGCATTGCAGGTAAAAATAAAGAAATTTCAAAAACTTTCTTGAAGGATGAAATAAATATTCGTGACTAATGCATAATTAAAGCATACCTCATCAGAAGATTAACACGATGGAACATTTTTTTTTTAAATTGTGTCCTCCTAAAAACAAGAGGCAGGATAATAGTAGGTAATGTATAAAAAGGGCGTGAAAAAATGATGGATGGCAGAAAAGCTAAGCAAAAGTTTTATCGAAGAAACTTGTTGTTTAGACTCCCAACTTTTTAGAATGCTTTGCTTATTCAAAGCATGATGAACGACTATACTGTTCTTTTCTTACAGCCTTCCTTAAGACAAAAATTGGAAAACAATCTTTTGAGGAGTTGTAACAAACAGGATGGTCTAAAACTGACGATAAAAAGGAATGTAGCATTTGGTTCTACGAGCAAATATTTTTTTACACTTCTAAGAAATGTTCATTAGTTAGAAGATCTTACTCTATATTTTTAGTAAATGTTGCTAATAGCAACCTCATGTATTTACGTTAAAGAAGACTTAAAACAGCTTTCTATACATCTTCAAATAATAATGTTTTTATGCTGCTTACAGAATAAAATTCTTCTTCAAAAAAAATTAAGATTCTTCAATGTTACCCAAAACAACTCTACACAAATCAACTGTAAAGCTATTAGGAAAATAAAAGTACTTTAAGGTATACGAAAACATTTCCTAATTGCCTTGCAAAAACAAATAAACTTTTCACCAAAACAACAGCAAAACAAAAAAAAAACTATTTCTTTTTATTTTTGTTAATTTCTAACATATTAATCTCAATTACACATTGGAGTGAATCTCCATGTTTGTTATTACTCTTCTACAGGCTGTGTAAATAAATTGAGAAAAATTTCATTCACATAAAAAAAATATTTCCTTTTAAAAGATAAAGCTTTCTCAAAGTAGTTTGATTGTCTTACACCTAAAAGACCTGGCAGACTAATTATATTTTTTCTCCACAGGCACACAAGAAATTTTAACTGAAATATAAGCGTTAGTAAATGAAATATTTTAATGATAGAAAACATATGTTTAAAGTCTTCAGTCCATAGTTTTCAAACCCTTGGATTAGACTAAAACATCACGAACACAGCCAATAACATCTTTCATAAATGATTTTACTCTTACACTTTCTAACCACTCTTTTCATGCAACGAAAAAAAAACTTCCAAGCAACCAAATCTAATAAAAACACCATTTATACCGGAACACCTTCGATCCTTATAAATCTGAGGCGACAAGTGCAGGAAATGCCATAAGCAAACAAAAACACCTTAAATCGCATTTCAAGAATCGCAATTTGAATTTCAAATCGAGACCTCACTTTTGTAGTGTTCCCTTTTTTTATCCGGAAGGGCTCGAAGATGCCAAAATAAGCCCCTCCTTTTACCTCCCATCGCCCCCCTTTTTATTTAGCATCAGGGTCTGTGCCAGACTTCCTCTTATTAAAGGTCTGATGTCTGTTGTGTGAATTCTTTTCGGTGTAGGCTAGTCGAGATTTATTAGCTTTTTCTCCTGAGTCTCCGCACTTGGTATAGTGATTGTTGAGGCGCCTACATAGACTCTTTGAGTGTTTTCCGTCGTCTTTTTTGCGTATATCAAAAAAACACTGCTCATTTCTGACTGTCTTTTTGCGTGTCTGCTATGTCTTTTGTGTATGTGAGTTAAAGCTTAAAGCTTTAGAAAAGGAAGTGCTTTTTTGGAATTATGGAGATTTTTCTCGTTTGTGAGAGAAGTAGCATTAGGATCCTTTTTCATCTAAAATACCTTTTTAGTAAAAGACGAAAAGTCTTAGAGCTTCCTTTTTACGTTAGTTTAAATATGTTTTCCCATTCAAGAAATAAGCAGATACATTTATTAAATCCATGTTTTAACTATTGATCTTTTTCAGGAAAACACTTCCTTTACATTCTATATAAATATATGGTTTAAATTAACTATATTTTACTTCAAAATATATGATGATTCTCGGAACTTAACTGCATAATTCCATAGTAAGCTGGGTTGTGATGACCTCATACTGACTTTTTAAAAATAAATTTTATTTTTAGTTTAAGATACTTCTGTCAAATAATTCCACTTTTTAAAGGAAAATATTTTATATGCAGATTTCTTCAGGCTCCCACTTTTAGGATTGCATCATTAGTGCCTAACGTTATTTGTGCATAAAATAGCCTATGATGTAATAAGCGAAAGACAGGGAAAGGAAAAATGCATAAATATAGTTCTTTAAGATTTTCTTCGTTATTAGTATAACTTTTTTTCCATCGTGTATGTATTATAAGTTGTTGGGTTTTTTTTAATTCCGAGGCACGCATTTTAAAATTCACTTAAAAGGTACGTAAATATGGATTTAACTATATAATATTACCACATCTGGATCAATTTCTCTTTGGGCTGCATATACCCTTTCTAGAGTAAGGCTAACTTTCAAGGTATTAAATTTTTAATTATCAATTGAGTAAAAGAGGTACTCAGTGTTATTCCTAGGATTTTTTAGGAGGAGTAAAAATACTCCTTGACTTTTTAAGGAGGAGGAGTGAAATTAAATTATGAGGAGTGAAATACGGAAATAGCATGAACTGCATATACAGAGACACGAAAACCGCAGTCAAACTCCCTAAGCATCAGAACAATACATAAAAAAAAAATTACTATGGCTGTATGAAAACACAATTAAAATGTGTGGCGAAAATGTCTCCGCTGAGATCAGTTGGTGTTATGAGTAGAAAATATTATTTGTTGATTTCGGTGGGGCACGCGGTGCATTTTTTAAGCTTCGTGAAAAATTCAATGAGTGAAAGTGAGTACTCCAGATTAGTTTTTTAAAGAGTATTTTCGATTTTCAAGGAGTGAAATACTCTCTCAGAGGAGTTAAGGAAAGATAAATTATCTGTCTTTTCTAATCAATCTATTAAGATAGTTTAATTTTTTTTAAATGTAACATCACATAAAATTAACTCGCTACATCAGTTCTCAAAAGTAAAGCCCTGGATGAAGCTGCGTTACTTTGCTTACAAGGAAGCTTTGCTATCCAGGGCTTTACTCAGAAGAAAGACTACTACCGAACCCGTTTCTGTTCAAAAGTCAAACACAACAAAATTTACTCAACTAGATAAACTAATTCCAAGGAACCTGAACAACAACAATAGTCATAACCCTAGAGACCAGCGCCCTTGAACTCCCTCCAAACAAACCTAATTGTTTATCGAATCGGAGAGGAGAAAACAACATCTTTGCACATCGGAATCGGAACCTCTGCAACAAAGCCGCGACAAAATCGATGCACATGACTTTTAAAACCCCCCCAACCCGGAGGAATTAACACGTCCCAGAAGCCACACGCGGGATCCATTCCCCCGAAATTTAAATCCCAAATACTAGTACAACGCATCGATTTCGCCCAGCGCTGAGCGCTTCCATTGCATTCTTCGAAGAAAATGCGCTGCGCGCTATTAATCATGGCCGTGTGCGTATAAGCCAAACTAATTGGTCCGTGCCTTGCGCTGCGCCGCGCAAATTATTCATAATGGTGTTTAATGCGGAGACCATTGCTTATATCCGATAAATTGAAAAGGGGGGTTGCGTCTTTTGTTCTGCTGGGGGTATGATGGAGTAGGCCCGGTAATTGGGTTTTGAGATACGGGTTAGTTGCAGCACCGAAAACTCGATCAATCAGCTGGTACGGATTTTTTTTTTCTCTTTAAAGCGAGTGTTTGGGAACTGGAGTTGAAGTTTAGTTCTTTAGAACAGTTCAGGTGGAATGTAATAACAGATGTTATTTTTATTAAAGGTGCTAGTAACTTACACTTTCTTCTCACAAATATTACATCCCCGGAGTAAAAGTAAACTTTCAATTATTGTTTAAAGTTTAAAACAATGCTTTAAAGGGGCATATCACAGCATTTGTGATATTTTGTGGAGTCTGTAGCTTGGAATTCATTTCTTAAACTGTGTTACATAAATTTGTGAAATATTTAAACATTTTCCCTTTATGTTAGCTTTAGCATAGAAAAGGTTAAGAACTTAATGACTATCCAAACAAACACTATAGCACATTACGTAAATTAGTAGTGTGGATAAAATTGATGTTTTCTTTTTAATTCAAAATCTGTTTTTAAAATTTATTTTTATCGATCTGAATCCTGTTGGATTTTGAATTGAAGGAAATTATAATGTTTGTCCTTTTGCCATATTTATCTTGAGAAGTGAGAGGATACGTATATAGCGTATTCCGTATTCCTCATATACCATAAACATTGTACAATTCTAAACTTTTAAATTTCAATACTTTAAAATATAAATATATATATATATATCGGCCTTAAAAAATATTGAGTGCATAAACAAAAAAACAAGAATACAGTCAGATAAATGTTTTCAACACATTTCTGGACTTTTTTTTAATTCACATTAAAATTTTCAAATTTACTTTCATTATATTGCAACGTTATTATGTGTACGTTCTAAAAAATAAATTCATTTTACTATTCATAAAAATATTTGTGGGGAGATAAGACCCCAGCTAGAGACAATATTGAAAGGGCTGGAGCCTTCCAAACTCATTAAATTTGCCACCTAAATTCAGGGTATTATTATCATCCTTTCATGAACAAACTTCTTTTCACTCGATGACAAGGCGATACCAGTATTTTAAAAGTTACTTCTACTACAAAAATCAAGACAGCCATGAAGGCATTATCACGAAACACCATTAATTATCTTGTCAGAACAGATTGAATTATAAAGTAATGGATCATCATTGATAAGACGAAATCGATCATAAAACTTAATTACAATTATCCGAGCAAACGAATAGTGGGCAGCAAAAACGAAATGTTTCTATAGAGTGTCGAAAACTTTTTAATTTCTAATTACTTTTAAATACAATGAAAACTACTAAAAGTATAGGTAAGATACATATTATGTTTTTTAATATTAATGAATGGGAAAGGGGAAGCATACTAAAAGAACTCTTCTAATTACTATCATCAAACTTAATATTTTGATGTTATTAGAAATTAATCTGAAAAATACATATTAGAAAAGTACATTATGTTGCGCATTTCAAGCAAGGATGCCAGACCAGTGAGATTTTAAAGACCAACAATGTTTATTCAAACTATAGAAAATCTCCTAATCCAGTTGGAAAAAATATCTTGAAATATCTTATTGCAAAAGTATTAAAAAAGTGTGTTACAAACTGGTTTTTAAACAGGTGAATTTAGCATAATATTTTGAGGGAAAATTATTTTAGGGAACAAACTAATCATATTTTTAAATTAACGAGCTTAATTTCCCTCAAAATTCACACACCGTACTGGGAACTACTTTCCAACTACAACTACTACTATGAACTACTTTCCAGAGTCAATTAACGTTGCAGTCTAGTATTGAAGATATTAATTTACAGGAAAATTAAAATATACAGCATATTTTAAACAAATCTCTAGTAACAAGTAAAACTATTAAGAAAATTCCCTCTTGTTTATAAATACATGACACATGATGTATCATAAGATCGAGAGCCTGAAAGATTGATATCTATCTGAAAAAAGGACAACAAGAATAAGTACTGCTCCAACAACAAATACTCCTAAAATCAAACACGATCCATCAGGATTACGTCTTTATTCACGGTACCGTTATACCCCTTCTCCTCATAAACTTAAAAAAAAAAATCCGAAAAATCGAAACCGTTTTAATGCAAACACTTCCATCATATCTGTTCTCTCACTTATGACCCGTGCTGGGAAAAAATTGCTTTCCTTCGAAATAAGCCGATAAAACTTTACGGGTTGTTCCCCTCTCTCGCTCAAGTGGTTCCCACTTCGAATGGTTCCCATTTTTATGTGACCTGAAATGCTGTAGCATCGAACTGATAGGACGAGAGCCACTTCCCGATGACTACGTACGTTATGGACTAGGTCCTATGAGAAAAGAAAAGCTTATGGAGAGTGAGGGTAGTTAAGTATCTGCCGATTTATTTCCCTATTTGTTTTGTCATGCATTTTCGGGAGTTATTTCCTCGGATTATTTTTAAGGGAGTTGTTTCGATACAGCCTTTGGCACACTTTTAAGCGGGGGTGACACAGATTTGATTTTATTGAGTGTATGACGGCGCGAGAACAGCAAGCGATGGAGGAAAGAAGATTTGAATTTAAGTTCACGTGCGATTCGATTTCATTCCTAAAGATAAGTTTTCGGTTTTCAGTATACATAATATTTACCTTAAACTTTTACATAAATAAACTTATTTATTTGTAAATAATACTTATGTTTCCATGAAATCCACAACTCTAAAGAACATAATTCCACTAAATACTCCACTTTTAAAAGAAAACTACTTGACTTCATAATAAATATCGATGACCTGGATTCATATTTTTCCCTCAATTGAAGCAATCTATTTATAATCAATTATCCAGCTTATTGCCATTATTTATTTACTCATTTTCTTAAGTTGTTTTAATTTTTTTTCTTTTCTTTTGTATTTAATGTAAAATACATTCTCTGTCGCCTGAACGGGAATTGTCAAATTTCCCCCTTGGCGTCAAATGTTTTTTTCCTTGTGTTTCTGTAAAAAAAAATTTTGTGCAGTAAATAAAGTTATTATTATTGTTATTAACTAATTCTAAATTTATAATTACTGAAAAGTCCGACACATTTTTTGTTCACGCAATTTGGTTTAAAATTTCTACACAACAAAGAATATTCTCACATTAATATGAATAGTACACCATATAATAAGACTAGATATTCGAAATTATACCGCAAGTTTATAATTTCTCTCACCTCACCGGAAAAGCCAATTTTCATCGATTGGTCCGGTGTCTCCCCATCATGTCACCCGGTCCACCTTGCCATTTTGACTCCCCCTTCACGTAAGTGTTGAATAATAGCTGGCGATTACCGTCGCACGAATTACCCCCATCCTTAATCGGACATGACCAGCCAGCTAATCCGCAAACTCGTGGGGACAGCAGCGATCAATCTGCCATCCCTCCCCTTTCTAACTATAGAGATTGTTCTCCGAGCATGATGTGAGTTCAAGAACCAGAAAAGGGAGGGTTCTTAAAGACCCCCTGAAATCCTGTGAAGACTGGTAACTTCCCCCTTCTGAAAATTCCCGAATCCTTTAAATAAATCATCAGTGCTTGGCTGAGTGAGTAAACCTCCGGATTTACTCTTTAAAACATTGTAAAGACTTGCATATTCGTTGGTAACCAAATTTGCATAGTATTAGGGTGGTATTTGTAGCCCAAACATTCTCTCTGCATCTTTAGGCACATGAGAGGTTATATTCATACTAGTACTACTAATGTTTTTTTTTTTAGTATAGGGGACTTAGAGACCATTCCCATTTCTAACATTAATTTAATTTTTTTTTCAAACTACAGTAAACTCTTTAATTAGTTGTTTGAGGGTACTCTGTAAAAAAGTTTTTTATCCATTAGAAAATTGTAAATTTTATCTTTGATATCAGCATAATTGAGATAGCCTTAAATTAAACTGAACTCTTGAATTTGTCACTGAATAAATAAAAGGTGTTATTTTTTAGATCAAAAATTTTCACATGAACACAGTTTGAAGACACTTGAAACTTATTATTTATTTGAAGAATACATCAAAATTTATAGTTCTTTCACTCTTTTAACTTCTACAACATATCTTTGAATGTTGTAGACAAATAATGCCTTACCAAATTCATCTTCACTCCATATTATAAGCAATAGTATCCAGTCATATCACACTTACTGTTTTCCTGAGTATGTTAAAATTTTCAAATGAATCGTCAGACTATCTCCAAGAAACTCCAGATATCCGTAAATCCAGAAGTCCGTAAATTTTAATCATTTTCCTAAACATTTCTCTCTTTCAAAAAACTTTCTATTGCTCTCCCTCTCTCTCTCTTTGGGCTTTCTGCGCCATTTTATTACGTAAATAAGTGCCAACCGCCAAATTGCATCCATCACCACTTACATCTATCCATGTCTTTATTAAACACTACGTGCCATAAGTGGCACTTAAATAATTTAGTCTATAAGAAATAATTATCTCACCCTCTGGAGAAGGCAATCAATTTGCTACCCCTCACGTGCTCCCTAAAAGAAGCTCCCCAAGAAAAATTCCGCAACCAGAAAGGGGAGGATTCTATAGCTGCACTTAGAACTCCCACCAAAGACCAACACCGATGCCCCTTCAAGGGAAAGAATGAGTCTTGCCTAAGTGTCATTAAAAGCGGGAATTGAATTTTTATAGGGGATAATTGGTAGATTCGAGATTGGCTGTGGCAGCCGATGGATGTGTGCGATTAAGGCTCGAAGTGGTAGTGATTAGGGGATAGGACAGTAACTAAGGGGTGTTTTATGGATGCTGTGGCAGGTGGTTCAATACTTTTTAGCCTGTCGTCTGGGGAGGGTATGGTGTCATCAAAAGGAACGTTAAAATTAATTGTAGGAGAGGGGGGTGGTAATTTAGTGGTAAATTGGAATTTTTTTGTATATGGGGGAGATAAAAAGATACTTGAATGGGGTTTAAGTTTAAGATAACGGTCTAAGTAGGGTGATGTATTTATTGATGAAGGGTTTAAAGTTTAAATTGTGAGGGGTTAGTATCAGCATTTTAAGATTGTGGCGTTTTATTTATGCATTGATTAATAGGAAATTTGATTGTTTTCTTATTTAAGTTTTATTGTAGCATTTGATCGATAGAGTCACATTTTATTATCCTAGGATGATTGTAAATTCTAACTATAAAGTGGTTGAAGAAACAGTAAATTGAAATTTTATATGCAATTCACTCTAAAAATAAATTTGTTTCTAACTTTTTTGATGAATCCATTTAATTCGAGATAAACCGCACATTTAGGTACCAACCCATTGTCCCTATAGGTCTCAGCCCAACAAAAGCAAATTTCACCGATAACCAACAAGTCACAAAATGTTTCATCATGCAAAACCTGTTTTAAGTTACAAGTTAACAAGTTAAATTCTAATTTTGAAAGAATAAAAATGTGAACAGCAAACATATTATTATAAATAACCTGGATACTTGATGAATCAAAGAATTTAGTAGTAAGATTTCCATTTTGTCGAAGGAGATATATTCGTATAAGTCAGACCAGAAGAGCTCTAGGTAATTATTTTGAAGAATCTTCTTGTATATCCCTTCATGAAAACTTCATTTGTCTTCCTTTATAATTAACTCAAGTTATTAAGGCTTAATTTCGTAACCAGACATAGTAATTAGTTTCTGTTTTCCTTGGCTTGATGAAAAGTTAGTTCGTTTATAAATGAGAATACGTTTCCGAATGAGGAATTGTGATTAGGGTATTTTAAAAGTACTATATTTATTCAGAGGAGGCTATTCTTTCATTGCATTTGCTAAAAGGTAAGTTTCTGAAGATAGTTTTTTGTTCAATTAAGCCGCAGGTAATAATGGCCTACAGTTGAACTCTACTACAGTTAAATAACAATATAGGAACAAGGCTAAATGCACAAAAACGGAAGAAAATTTTACATGCATAAGAAGATTAATCAAAACATTTTTTTGTGAAAAAATTAGCTAACTGTGAACATTAATGAATGAATTATTTAAACTAAATAATTTTCCTAATATCCACATGATGTTTTATAGATTTTAATAATTTTTAAACTGAATAGGGTGGGTGTGGTAAAATGGTTGTACTGGTTTTAACAGTCTGTATTTATAAAATGTACTTATTGTTGGGCATACTGATGTTTATTGAGCCTTAATGAAAACACAGTATCTATGCCAAAAAAACAATATTTTTATTTTAAATACAAACTGTTAAAACCAGTACAACCATTTCAACCAGCTATAATCCATTTTACCCCACCCTATCCAGCTCAATTCAAAAACTACCATCAAAAGCTAAGAACGATCAACATTTTAACAAAATCGTCAATAGTAAACCTTTTTGGTTAATACTACCATGTGCCATTTATTGGGATCCATGACTCTTCACTACAGAGAAGTTTTATTAAATATTCTTCATTTTTCAAAATTATCTCAGTGTGTCCTCTTTCAATTCAAAGATCTAACACTCTGTGATGATACAAGATAAAGTAAAATAAAAAAAAAGATTACTCTCTACATCCAAACACAAGCTTCTCTTGTAATATCGATTAGCACAAAGGTTCTTTTCTATTTGAGCAAAGGCCGAAATTTTAGAAAGTTGCCAGAAACACTCCCTTCTCTCTCTCTCTCGTCTCGCTCTAACGAGCATGAATGGAGAAGGACGACGAAAAACGTAATCTTTCAAGTCCCGTAAAAGTTTTATCAAAGCTGTCAAGATGTATTACTGAATAACTTTTGAATAAATCTATTCTTTCACCATTGGGGCCAAGTGTATCTTAGATTTAGTTAATCTCTTGGGAACATGACGGTCATTCATCTAAATTCATCAAAGGATATTAAGTTCATGTTTCGACAGAGTTAAATCTTCGATTCAAAATTTTTAGATAATTCTGATCTTTAAGGTGTCATAGGACTATTAATATGGGTAGTTCGTGGACAAAAATGATTGCATTGAAAAGTGATTTCAATGAAAAAAATTGTTTTCGATAATTTTTAGAAGGAAACTTTTTTTATGAATACTGGTCTAAAAATTACACACTTTTTTGTACGGTGTTGGTATAATCGTTGGTAAAATTGTTGAATTATTTTTGTAATGAAATATTTTGAAAAAAGAGGCTTTCATATGTTAGAGGCTTTCATATGTTGGATGCTTTTAAAAAGTTTATAATTGCTAAAGCAAAACAAACAATCTTCTGGTACTAGCAATCTTCTTGATATGATGCAAAGCTTCTAGTTTTATGAAAGAATTTTCTTCTTTTAATATAGTATAAGTAATTTTATTCATAAGTTAAAGACAGTAATTTGAAGAGCAAATCTTTTCATTGCAATTAGCATTCGTGTAAGATTGCATGGTCATTCTGACTGAGTAAAAAAAAACTTACTTTTTTGTTTGGATTAAAGTTTTATTACAAGGATTAGTGTTTGGGCCAAGCCACAAAGGCATACAAGAAAATGAAGAGGCAGACCAAGCAGCTAGTAACGCTCCCATAGACATAATCAGAGATGTTATTTCTCCAGAAGATCTCGTAAAAGAGATAACTAGGAAAATTTTAAAAGAAAATGAAGGAACTTGGGAGTCAAGCAAATATTGCAATAGTTTTCTACACATGAATGGATTGACTCAAAGAGATAAACTTTTAGCCCCAAATAGAAAATCAGATGTCCTAATAGCCAGACTACGTACAAAGACCCTACCCACAAAAGCAACACTTTTCAAAATTAACATTTCACCAGACCCATTATGTCCGATATGCAAAGAATATGACTCAAATGACCATTTATTATTAACATGTAAAAAATACACTTCTCAAAGAAACAAATTAATGAAAGACATCAATTCAACATCTTCCGACTTCTCAGATATTAGAAATAACAAAAACAGGAAAGAGGACAAAAAACAGGACAACAAAAACAAACAACAAACAGGAATATTAGAAATAACAAAAACAGGAAAATCGTAGCACTATCCTCCTTTCTGAACTCCATAGAAATATGAAAAAGTAAATAAATAAAGAAAGAAGAATAATAACTAAATAAATAAGAACAAAGAAGAAAATGAGGAAGAAGACGAAGCGGATCTTCGGAGTGAGCAAAAGTCTCCATTCCATTTGACTTGACTTGACTAGTGTTTGGTGTTATATGTGAGAGGAAATTTTTGAATTCAATTACGTTTTTGAATCGACGAAAGCTTTTATAAAAAATTTTATTTTTGTCATGTATGGCCGAATTCCGTTTACTTGTTATACAGTTACATAAACTCGACGTAATTGGTATGAGCAGGGCTTCTAGAGGAACACCGAAACCAAACACAAGATGATTCTCAGGAACATCAAAGCGAAACCCGATTTCGGTTTCAAAACGCTCAACATCACAAACCAAGAAGGGTCAATGAAATAATTCCCACTGAAAGTTTACAAAACATAACGCACTATACAGCATACCTGCCCCAAATTCAGCCTTTTCGAAAGCTCAACAACACAACAACAATGACATCAGCTAAACATAGTGATTAACTTTCACTTTTATTAAATCTTCACACGCAAGCAAAACAGCTTGGGAGGCTCTTTACTGCAATTAGAGCTCGGGCGGCCCTATACCTTAGATATCCCGTGACCCCGGCGCAGTTTTAATTAACTGCCTCCTGACACAATCCTTGTCAGCCCCCTGCCCTGTTCGCAGGGGGGCGGAGCTCTAATTAAATTTATTCCATTGAATTAGTGCCATTAGGGCTGAGGCGGTATATCGACTTTCCCTTTGGTCTGTTTTGTCTTTTATTTCCTCGGGGTGTGTAGTAGATCTCTTGCTTTGATCTGGCGAAGTCTTGTTTGTTAGATTGAGACGTCTCTGATAGCGGAGTAGTTAGTTGGGAATAGTTGGAATAGGGGAAATCCCGATTGTTTAGACTGGGATTTATGGAGGAATTTCCTTTGAAGAATTTTTACTCCATCCTCCCTTTTAAAAGTCTGAATGAATTTTACGTTTTCGTTTAATTATTTCTCGGTCCCTACGGCTTTCGATATAAAGTCTCCCCTTCAAATAACTGGATTTTATGTTTTCATATAAGTGTATAGTATTATTTTCGGGGTCCCTGCGGGTTCTATGAATTCAGAAAGCACTTTATCCTGTCTCTTTTCATTACTACTAATTATTCAAGTAACCATAGATAAATGCAGGTAATTTTTGCGGAATAATTATCGACTCGGCATGCAGGATGCCCTAGAGAAAATGCGGTACTGAATGTGAATTTAATAATAACACCATTAGAGTTCGAATATTAGTAAATTTTATCAAATGTGATATTTTCCTAAAAAGCTAATTTAACAATACGAGGAATTAAATTTACCGAACCTTTTAGACTCAAATGCACTTTTATTATAAAGCACTTATCCCTAAAGCACTGATGGATTTCATAAGGTAAAGCAGTGGTTCCCAAAGTGGGTTCCGTGGAACCCTGGGGTTCCACGAAAAAATTTAGGGGTTCCGCGTGACCAATTTTATTTCCTTAAAGAAAATAAGAATGGTGTTTTTTTATATTAAGTTCATCAAAATGCAAATCCTACCAAAAATAAATATGTATTAAATTCTTAAAAATGTATGTCCGAAATTCGGATTAGGTGTACTAAAACAAGTTAAACCCCTCTTTTCATAGTCAAATTTCCAAACATTTTCTGAGGGGAACCCCCAGACCCCCTGATGGTTCTTGGAACTCGCTTAATCAAAACTTTTTTAACATTAAGTTGGCTTGTTTCATTTAATATCAGATATTAAATTTTGAAAAGTCGTTGATTAAAAAATATTCAGGGTTCCGCGATATTGGCAACAAATTGGGGGGTTCCACAAGCAAAATAGTTTGGGAACCACTGAGGTAAAGTTTAAATTTAACCAAGGAGAAATAAACATTTAAGATAAATAACCGACAAATCTAAATTCACAGTAATTCATTTCGTTTGTTCCGTGTTTCGATAAATGAATATTCTCATTGAAAACTAAAACTTATAACTCATTTTATAGAAAATTTCTTAATCCATACAGCAAACTATTTGAATCTCGACAACAAAATAAAAACTTAAAACGTGTCATTTTATTATAAGGTGGCAGATAATCTTAGCTAAGTGGTTATAAAAAAGGAAAGTCAAAAGCCTCAGGGGAAAAGAAAAGAGGCTATTTTTTTTTCCAAAATCCGTAGAAGAGAAACGTTTTTAATGTCTGCCATGATCAAAAAAGTTTGATATGATAATTTTGGATATTTGATGAATAGAGGAAGGTTTTCCCGTCAAACTGTCGTCTTATTAAAACCCAATGTTAGGTTTTTACTTTAAACTTGACAAAGATTTCAATCATTTCAAAAGTTCTTATCGTTAATAAACTTGGATTTTTATTGGCATGCGCATAATTAAAAAGTTTAAGTGGACTAAAAAGATTTTTGAAAAGTTCTTAGTTTATTGAGAAATTTACAAAAACACGTGAATAAATCATAATCATTAAAGGAAATTAATTGACATGGGATAAAAATGCCTGTCAATAATAAATAGAAAGAGAAGTTGAACAGTAAAAATAAACAGTGCGTAATAAATAATGCAAGATTTTCTTTTTTCTATTAATAACTTTGAATGTATTTTTCGTTTTATTAAACGTGATAAAAACACTAAAAAAGACCCTAGACTTTCCTTGGAAAATAACAGGAATGTTACGATAAAAATCAATCAAAAATACCAGTACGCCAGTATTCTACGGTAACGTTCCTGTTATTTTCCAGGAACATTACTTTGAAAAATGGGCAACCAAGTCCCTAGTATTCCCAAGAAAAGTTTCAAGATTTCTTACAGTGCAGGTAAACAGATTCATGGAGTATTATAAAAAGATTGAATAAATTATCTAATAGAGCATTCGCACATGACGTCACTTGGAGGACAAAAACAACGTTGCTAAGGCTATTGTTAGGGGCGGGAACTAGAAGCATCCAATAGCAGCATTCGCACATGATGTCACTGGCGGGCAAAAACAACGTTGCTAAGGCCGTTGTTAGGCCGAGTCATGTGATTGAAAATGCTCTATAGAGTGTTTTCAGGTGACGTCACGACCAGCTAATTTCTTTTAACTGTTAACCTTTGTAGGGCTTTTTACTGTTGCTAAGGTGGTTGCCAGGTAACGAGGTATATGTTGCTAAGGCGGTTTTTAAGTATAGGGTCACGTGATTGCAAATACTCCAATAGAAGAATTTCACGGCCAGTCATTTTCTGTAACTGTTAACCTCTGTAGGGCAAAAAACTGTAACATTTCTGTTGTTAAGGCCGTTGTTAGGTCCGAGTCATGTGATTGAAAATGCTCTATAATAAGGTATAGTTTCAGGAAACAAAAAAAGATGAAAACTTCTGGTTGGTTATTTTTTTACTAATTTACTTAAGGAGTGTATTTTTTGGCATTTAAGAAATAATCAAGCATACTTTTTCTAAAGGTCGTTAAAAACTCATGTCTTTACTCTTTGATAAATTAGATAAAAATTCCATAACCTATTATAAAATATTTTAATAATACGAGAGTAGCATAAACTTTCATTTAACTCACTCTCCTCCCTAAAACCAAACCACCCAAAAAAAAAAAATACTTAAATATCAGGTTAGTCACTAGTGTGGCTTCTGGTTGATCTTAAGAGATTCATATCAAGGTATTGCTGCCTCCTGATTACCTAATAAAACGCGTATTTGACTCAACATTTCCTTCAGATGCGATGCTTAAGTATCCATAAAACAAGCAATAAACTGGAAAGTTAATTGACCAAGGAGAACTGTTATTCCCAGAAATAAATGACTACCATAACTCACTTAGATGCCCTTGTTGCGAGTAGATATTTAAATCTGGGAGGATACTTCAAAAGGAAGTATTAATCCGCACTTTTATAAAAGGATCTACTTTTATTTTACGATCCTTTAGAGGTGGTGAAGCCATAGCAATTTATTTTTGAATACACAAAGTCAAATTTGACGTCATTTATTATATAGTTGAAAGAAGTTAAAAATAAACTAAAATGATTCAGTCTTTAAAATTGTAATTAAATTCCTTTCTAAATTCAAAATCATATTCAAATTTAACATGGTTTAAAAAAACTTGACTTGAAAGGAAATTGGGTGATTTTTTTTGCTGAAGTAAGAATAATTATCATTTAAATGTAAATTGTTTTATTTGTTATAACTGTATTACAATACCTTATCCATGATGCCAAACACAATAATTGAGAAACATTAATAAGAGTTCGAGATAAGGGAGGGGTTTTTGTCTTACCCCCAGAAGGAGGAGGAACCATTTGTATAGTAGACTAAGATCTTTGAAAATGTGATAATAGGTTATAGAAATCTTTATCTCGCATTCATCCAATAAATTTATTTTATCATCTCCCTTTCAAGTGATATTTTCAATTATTTGACAAATAGACTGTCCGTCACTTTTAGTTCAAGTGAATAACTGCGTAGTTTATCTTGGAATAGGAATACAACTTCCAATAAATGCAGAGACTCCAAATACTAAGGATTCTCCGTAGTTTCTACTGTCAGTTTAAAGTTTTCAGTTAACTTAAATTTCGATAGGATTGATGTATACCTTTCGTAATTCCAGTTAAAACTACAGGATTATAGCTTTGATTGCATAAAACACCAACTACAATATTTATAGAAATGTTATCAAATTAATTAACGAAGTTACAAGTACACACCCAGATTTTCTTACACATACCTAACCTATCCAAACCACAAAGGGCCGTGGTTCAATTAAATAACGACACGTTTGGTAGCCGGTTTTTATACAACCCGAATGAAAAAACAATAAAAGTATTTTAACGTCACCAGCATTCTAGTTATTCCCGCAAATGATCCCCGAAACGACAATTAAATGACTCAGATGAGCTTTCATAATGAGTGCCTGCGACCAGCTACTCAAACACAAGCAATATGGTGATACACCAGAGAACTACAGTGTCAATATCAGCACGAATCGTGATGGCAAAAACTTTCCCGTCTCCCGTCATAAATATGCAAGTATAAAATCCTACCTGCAAGCAGATGTTGGTAATTAACGACCCTTAATGCGTCTTAAAAAGAAGACTAATTCCGCTGGAGCTCCCACATACCCACTCCAGTGAGTGAGTGAGCCGACAGATATTATGATAGCTCCGAAATACGCCATCGTGCTGCTATGGCTGATCCTCGGGTCGTCTGCCAGGAGCCTCTACTACCCCCACCACCACGACGAGTGGGACCACCCCGGATCTGCCCTCATGCACCGTGCCGAGCCCTCGGGGTGGGGGTTCAACCCGATGTACACCTCCTTCGCCGATGACCTGTACGCCCATCTGCTGAGCACGGGGCCCTTTCAGATGGTTTTCAACGGACTCGTCTCGCCGGACGTGGCGGCCAACATAGCGACCATGGTGGGACACGCGTTCGCGCGAGAGTTCCACATTGACCCTCACTACACGAGCGCAGCTTTCGTCAACTCGGTGGCGTACGTGTTCGCAGGGGGCGACTCGAGCGCCTACGCCCTGGGCTTGGCCAATGCTGCGGCGCAGAGCCTGTCCCGATTCGGCATCGTCAACGCCTACAACACGCACTCTCTGGTCGATGCCGCCGCCGGGGTCATCGCCGGGGCCATCACCCTGGCTCTGGGGACCGAAAACAAGCTGGAAGAGTCCTTCGACATGTACGACATCGACGACGATATCGGAACCAGCGTTGCCACCAGGGGAGGAGCCGGTTTGGCGGGTGGCGGTGGAGCCAGAGCCAAGGGAGGAGGACTGCTGGGACTGGGCCTAGGCTTGGGACTCAACGGAGGTCTGGGACTCAATGCCGGTCTGGGACTCGGACTGGGGCTTGGAGCCGGTTTGGGACTCAACGCTGACGTGAACGCCGGACTGGGACTGAACGCGGACGTGAACGCTGATGTTGGACTAGGCGTGAACGCTGACGTTGGATTAGGTGTGAACGCTGATGTCGGACTTGGTGTGAATGCGGATGTCGGATTAGGAGTCAACGCTGACGTGAATGCTGGACTGGGACTAAACGCGGATGTAGGGTTAGGTCTGGGACTAGGAGCTGATGTTGGGTTAGGTCTGGGATTAGGAGCTGACGTTGGGTTAGGTCTAGGACTAGGAGCTGATATTGGACTTGGTCTTGGGCTAGGTTTAGGAGCAAACGCTGGACTTGGACTCGGAGTTAACCTTGGAGGTGGCGGGAAAGGTAAGGGAAAAGGAGGTAAGGAATTGTTGGAGGTGTTCAAGGCACGACTTGTAGGCGAGCTGCTCAAAGACAAGTATTTTAGGATTGTGTTTTCTGACTCCATTCCCGCTGCTGCGGTTAGCAGCTTAGCATCGGCTGTCGCCCAGTTCCTATCAAAAGCCTTCAACCTAAAACGCTCTCTTCTTTTAACTTTCGAAAATGATCTGGCAGTTTTGATTAAGAGTGAATTGAATACTCCAGAGGCTTACGCCGAAGGAATAGCTATCAGTCTTGCTAGCATATTGACAGCAGCTAAAATCCTCACTCCTGCAGCCATGGGTGTTCAAGTGGGGATGGTGTCCAAAGCAATTACGTCCGCTATTTTGAACTATGTAGGAACTTCAAAAGTGACGGGGGTAGGTCTTGGCGTGAGCAACAATCCCTACAATTCTTACTTCTCAATCCTGAGTGGTTTGGAAATGCTGCCTTACGTAGGACCCGACGCCGTGTCGAGAAAGTATCCCCCGATTCTCAAAGCCGCAAAAGCATCTGTTTTCGGAACCAAGTTCACCAAGGCCTTATATAGCAACTTGGTGTCCTCCAGCAAGTTCTCCGATGCTTTTGTTCTCGGTGTCCCCACCCCGGCGTGGAAGAGCATCGCTAAATGTCTAGGTAATTCTATGGCTGAGGCTTTCGGTTCCCCTAATCCTTCCTTCTTCGTCGACAATTTCGCCAACGCGCTGCTGTCGATAGGAGAGAAACTGAGTCACAAGACGTACGCCAGAGTGCTCTCGGCCGCCACGGCTAAAGCTCTGTACGCACTCGGTTACTTCGTGTCCGGAAATCCCAACATCCAGGCCGCCATCGCCTCCAACGCGATCGTCAAAGCCATCGCAAACAAGTCCAAGAAGGAATTCCCCGTTTTGTCCACTAACCTGGGCCTGCCCTGGATGACCGCCATAGCTGGGGTTCCATCACCCTCCTCTAAAGGCAAGGGGGGTAAAAAGGGAGGAAAAGGAGGTGGGTTGAACGTGGGGGTGGATGTAGGGGCAGGGCTGGATGTAGGCCTCGACTTGGGAATAGGAGCCGACTTGGGACTGGACCTGAACGCTGACTTGGACTTGGGCCTTGACCTCAACGCCGATCTCAACCTGGACGCGAACGTCAATGCCGCTGCCAACGTCTTCGGACGCAGGAAGAAACGCGACCTGCTCGACGTGAACGCTGCCCTGGACATCGGTGCCAACGTGGGGGCCGCGGTGAACGCCGGGCTTGGCGTCGCGGCCGATATCGACGCCAACGTCGGACTGGGACTCGACGCCGACATCGGACTCGGGCTGGGACTGGGCGCCAACGTGGGACTGGGCGTCGGATTGGGCGGAGGTAAAGGAGGTAAGGGCGGGTCCGGGAAAGACAAGGGCGGTCAGCAGGGCCAGCTGTCCATGGCAGAAGTCCTTCCCTTGATGCTCTCCGAGAAGCTGTTCGGCTCGACGGCCATGTTCACCGCCATGACGATCGTGGGATCGCGGAAGGTCGCCAACCTGATCGCGCAAGGCATGGCGGCGCAGTTCGGGTTCGAAGCGGCGTCGGCGTTCGCCAACACCTACGACGCCAGCCTCGCCAACATCCCGGACAACAACTACGGGCCGTGCATGGCGGGCATCGCCAAGGCAACCACCTCGGCGCTGGTCACCGCCGGCATCCTGAGGACCCCCTTCACCGTCCTCTCCGCCGACCAGTTGTCCACCGCCATCGTCGCCAAGTACTCGTCGCTCATCGCCACGTCGCTGGACGCCAAGGACTGGAACGTGGGTGCCAAGTGGAGCTACATCTTCAACCAGGATTTCGTGGACCCTCCCATGGCGCGCGGGTATGCCAGGCCCAGCGTCTTCGGCAGTTACTTGAAATCGTTCGATGAAAGTGTCGCTTTCGATTACAATATGAGCAATATGGCTGGGTTCCACGACCACGGTCTTTATTCACCCAGAAGCAAGATTCTTATGAAGAAATAAAACTATTCTAATATTCTAAAGAGAGAATCCTCTTAAAGAATTCTCCTAATAAGAGCTCCTTCCAATGAAGAATTTTTATCAAAAGATGCTTATGTAAAAGGATGTCTTCTAAAACAGATCCTTCAATAAAAGAGGTTGTTTTCCCCCTTTACGTTCCTTTCAAAATTTAATTAATGTGCTGCTTTATTGATGAGAAGGTTTTCTTTTACTAAGTAGTGCTCCGTTTTCGAGCCTCTTAAAAAGGCTTGAGTAAACAATTTTGTATGATAAATTGGATGCACACCAATTATCATTTTGGATTTTTTTAGGAGAAAGATATTTTTAATTACATTACACATGTACTTAAATTTTTTGTACTCAATACTTTTATCGATGAATATTTCATTTCCTCAAAAGAGATAAACAGAAAAAAAAAATCCTGAAGCATAAAACTAGTTTTGGAGTAATGGTGAATTATGTTTTAAATGGATTAGACTTATATAACTATGTTAGTGCTTTGATTAAAAAACTGTGTTTATTATAATGCAACTTTAAACATATGTTAACTTAAAACGCGTAAATAACAGCTAAAAATATTACCTGTTTCATTTTTTGGGTGATGATGTCTTTAAAATACACCTACTTTAATTACACACACACACAAGATAATTTCCATAAAATATAGATAAATAAGTTTGTGAATTGTTTAGCTAAAATCATAAATTAAAGTTTTTATTTTACATATTTTTTCATGTGTTTGCCTCATCATGTCATATTTCATTATGGATTTTTTTGAAAAAGTCATTCTACGTAGAGTTCTACGGAACACTTCAGAGTTGATCAGGTGTTTAAAGTTATATTAAAGGGTTTAAATCAGTTCAAGAAAAGCTTTACATAAATGAAGTTAATGTTAAAAGCTAATATTTAAGCTTTAAAATCTTTGCATTTTCATGTATTATACAACACTTATTGATTTTTCATATTTTCAAGGATTAATCAAAATATTTTCTAAGATATGGAACTATATTTTTTTAAAATTGCGATATGTATATAATCAAATTAATTATTCTATTTGTTGAAATGAATTTTTTAAAAGTAGCACTTTAAAGTCATACTATTTGTAAACCATAATAAGAGGTCATCAAAAGATAAATAAAACTTTAATGATTGATAAATTTTATCTTCGTGGATAAGAAAAGTATTTTTCAACAGATAAAAATGGCCATAACACACATGAATAACTATTTAAGTCTTAACTTATTATTAAAAAAAAATCACTGTGTTGATTGCTTACTAGACCGTTAATAAGAGATTTACGATTGATTACATCTGCTTTAAGTTATAGCCCAGTAATTTTAGGGTTTGGTAGCTAAATAATTTATAATTAGCTGAAAATTTCAGGATAAGCTCTCTATGATGTGTACAACCCACCCTGAAAAGTCCCCAAAGATCCCCCGTCGGCGTCATTCCAAAATGGCGGATCAAAGATGGCCGCCTAGCATTTTTGTCGATATTTTCGCTCATATCTAAGTCAAAAATTAATATTTTTTAGTTCTGTAAAAGGATTTATACAAAAGATAGATGCCGTTTTCGAATAAAATTTACAGTTTGGCGATAAAAATATAATAAATGGGGTGTAAAGGGATTTTATTCATGTCAAACTGCAAAATTTTCATTGTTGTTTGCATGCTTTGCCATATAGTAAGGGGAATATAAGGTTTTTTGGGGAACAAATTTGAACAAAAGGTTTCTCAACGGTTTTCGGCTCTACTAGATGTACTTAATGGGAAAACGAAAGTTTACCAAAATCGGATCGTGGGAAGTGGGTATTTTTAAAGATGGCCGCCAAAACCATAGAAAATCAAGAAATCCTATGAATTTTGTGTTTAAAACGTAAATAAAAGTTCTTCAATGTCTTATTTGAGTAGAATAAGTATAGTACTAGGTAAACTGAATGATATAAATAGTTCGTGAAATCTGGCAACCGGAAATGTTTTTTATCAAGATGGTGGACAGAACTTTCAAAAAAAAAAAAAAAGATGCAATTATTCTAAATATTTATGAAATATATTTTTGCAGATTTTTATGAAATATATTATTAAACTTATTCTTATTTGAATAATTTTTAATTCTAATTAATGTAATAATGCTCTGGAAACAATTCGCAATTGAATGACCGAAAGTTACAAGTTGTCTGGATAACCACTGATTAAATGTGCGATGGTTAAATATATGTTCTTAGTTACATACTTCTTATTTATCAGCCCCACAGAAGTTTACAGCTTGGTCAGCTTTTAACTGGAAATCAAAAACTGAATATTGGTAATTAGGTGTATAAGGAACTTTTAAATGAAATAATTGTCTAACTACACCAAAAACTATGAATAAATATTTCATTCTGTTTACATTTTACCACAAAGAAATAAATTTAATATGAGCCATATATTCCTATATTTTCAAATATAAGATAAATAAAACATAGAAATTCTAAAAAAAATTAATGAATTAACCATAAATTACAATAGAGCATTTTCAATCACATGACTCGGACTTAACAACCGCCTTAGCAACGTTGTTTTTGTCCTCCAGTGACGTCATGTGCGAATGTTTCTATTGGATGCTTTTATTTCCCGCACCTAACAACAGCCTTAGCAACTTTGTTTTTGTCATGGTTGCCACGTCGTCATATGTGACGTCAAGTGCGAATGCTCTATGTTAGTCTTCATCGTTGTCCTCCAAATAACATAACACATGGTCTTCACAATGTGTAACTTGACAAGTTGGTAGTATGTTCTAAGAATGAATAATCCTGAATAATTGGACTACTAAAAACAATCCTATTTTTCCGATCGATTTTTCTATTAGTACAGTTATATGGCAAAGCATGCAAACAAACAACAATGAAAATTTTGCAGTTTCTCATGAATAAAATCCCTTTACACTCCATTTATTATATTTTTATCGCAAAACTGTAAATTTTATTCGAAAACAGCATCTATCCTAAGTATAAATCCTTTTACAGAACTAAAAAATATTAATTTTTGACTTAGATATGAGCGAAAATATCGGCAAAAATGCTAGGCAGCCATCTTTGATCCGCCATTTTGGAATGACGCCGAAGGGGGATCTTTGGGGACTTTTCAGGGTGGATTGCACACATCATAGAGAGCTTATCCTGAAATTTTCAGCTAATTATAAATTATTTAGCTATCGACCCCTTTTTCCGCCTAAAATTACTGGGCTATTAGTTTTAACAGAGAAAATAAAAAATAATGTTTTTATCAATGAACACCAACCTTAAAGAACTGTTTAAAACCTGTTACATTTTATTACCTTTTCCTGAATAGTGTTTTAATAATAAATATCAAAGGTTAAACCTTTACAAAATAACTTTTCTTAGTTAAACCTTTTAAACGCGACAATTTCTCACAAATAGCAGATACATTTTGAAAATAGAGCTGAAAGGGAAATAGGTTGAGGAAGTAATAAAGTTACAGTCATAAAATTATCTTTTTAAATACAGGTGAACACACAATAAAAAATAACCGTAGCTTGCTTATAACTATAACCATTGGTTCTTTAACAAACCCCCAAAAAATAGTTTACAAATTTTTCGGGTAAATGACAATATAAGAGAGAATTATGAATTGAAAATAAATAAAAGCATCTAAATATTCGTAAAATAATGCTTCGCAAGTAATTAGAATAATTAATACCAATTCCTTAAAAAGTTTAAAAAATTCCAAAGCTTAAAAAATTACTTCAAAAAAAAAGTTTAAAGCCTTTTTCAAAAAAAGTTTATCCTTATTTTTTTTAAAAGATAAGTGTTATTTAATTTCAGAAGATTTTCTGGTCCACCACTTCTGCACTGCAACTAATTGTAAATACCAAATCTAACGAGAGAGAGAAAAAAAAATCGCGAGGAAAGCAGGAGATAAAAATCTTAATTGCAACATCGATACTTCTGTGTACTTTTTTGCATGGAAAGATTATTCGATAAGCTCCTTAATTACTTTAAAAAAACAAAACCACCAGCACTTACCCACTACCGACGATGTCAAAAACAAAAGGATTAGGTACGACTCTACTCGGAGGCGTTGAACCGGAGCCTGTTTTTAGTTTCCAGAGTAATTAAACGCTTTGTCTTCATTATAAAAGGGAAGCTTTTGTAATTCCCTCTCACACTCCGATGAGGCGGAAGAATGACTGAAATTTCATTCAGCCCGTGCAGAAGAAACAATTCCATTCTCGATCAATGCATTTTTAACGAAAGTGGAAATTTGGGCGAGATTTTTTTTCCGCACAAACGATTTCTTAAACTGTGAGATTCACCAACTGTTTCCTTTCCTGAAGAAAGATTGGAAATATAATCGGATCGAAATGGCTGCTGGTCTGGTATTAGCTCTTTTTTAGGAAGAATTATTGATTTTTCCCAGCTCCTTAATCACAAGGAGAAAAATTAAAATTAACGGGACATTAATAATAAGTATGAAAAGTTTCATTTGTGAAAGAGTGGTAAATCGCATTTTAAGCTCGAAGCCAGAACATTAAAAATTAATTTGTAGGAAGAAAAACAATTTACCGAGGAAACTCTCGCAAATTTATTAAAAAAATAAATTTCTTTTCCTTTAAAATCATTTTAATCCTAATTTGAGTCAGTTATATTCTACTTCAAAAACGATTGTATAACACTCAACTATTGTTTTTAAACATGATTAGAATTGTTATTTTATAGGCTGTTTCTTTTTACTGGAAAATTTACAGCCCTTACTGAGGAAATAGCAATTTATTTTCAAATCACTCATAAATATAGTTAATATTCGTTAAGCATTTAAGCAGCAATAAAGAAATATTTAATGCCCTTATTCATCCCATAATCTTAACTTCATTCCTTATGTATCGGATTTTTTTGTTAATTTAATACTTTTACATTTGGGTCATGGAGCTTATTCTTTAAGGAAAACAATACCTTTAGAAAAATGAAAGAAAGCCCAAAAACCCTTTAAAAGTTAAGTCCAAAGATTTCAACCAAAATTAATTACTCGGTTATTTAATGGTGATATTTATTAAAAATATTCTTATCTTAGAAACCCAGTTATAAATCAACTAATAGTCTGTTTTGAATCCAGATAAAAAGGTCGACCTTATCTACTCAAGAGAAGAGCATTAAAAGAAAACAAACGCAATTTCTTCTAACAAAAAAATATTTCACAAACAGCTTTGTTATCTCTTTATTTGCTTTAATGTTAGTTAATAAACTCCTTTCGAAATCAAATTAGCTGTTACGGACACCGAGTTCGGTATAATTGCATTCATTAAGAGACGCGAGCGCGAAACAAACCCAGAACTATCTCCCTCAGTCTGGAAATTCTAACTTCCATTATGTCACCATCCCTTACAATAAACGACAAAATGCGAAATCGTGCCCCTCGTAAACCAGTTTTAATGGCACGGGGAAAAAAATTAAAGCTAGTGAATTACCCTACACGAGACATAATATTTAACAGCGCGCTTCTCAGCACCAGCTGAGAAAACAACAACGCTCGTTTTAAATGCGAAAGAATCATTTGCGCCAACCATTCCAAAAGGACAGCGAATCGTGACAGTTAATTCCTTACCGAACGTCATAAACAAACAACTAAAAGAGTTCGGGAATTACTTCATTAACGATGCGCAGGGGGAGGAAAAAAACCTCTTCTGTAGTCCCAGCTGCTCAAACTGCTGGGTTCTTTTTTTACGCAACCGGGAAAAGGCTGATGAAATTGGACGGTAATGATATATTTCACAGTCGCAAAACGCTGTTAAAACACTAATTAAAGCATGGCTTGAAAGAAGCTTTCGACGACCAAATGGGAGTCATTAACTAATAAAATAAATCAAACTGGGATGGTTAAGAGGGGCGATTACGATGTGAATTGCCATACTTCAGATTTTTAAATGGTGAAGAGTTAAAAACTTAAAAATTAATTACCCACACTCAAATACATCTTTCAGCAGCATCCTCGTCAGACCTTTTTCACTTACACTGATTCATTTTTGTTAATTAAGGAAATAGAGTTTGATGATAGCAAAACCTGCAAATAAAATATCTTTTCTTATATTGCTCTAACCAGAAAATCATGTGTAGAATAATGCATGAATAAAACTACATTTGTAAACAACTGGAGAACACTTCACCTAATTTGCGGCCACATAGCTCTTTCTTAATCTGAAATCCCTCTTCATTGCCAATTTAGCTCATTCATTAAGAAAGTTGTTAGGAAGAGAAGATATCAGTATTTAGTAAACGTTTTCCCTAATTTGTGGTAAAAAGTAACGTAACTGTCATTTAAAATTTCAGCATTATATTTTGGGTAAAATGAAGACTAGAATGGACTAAAATAC
Organism: Tetragnatha montana; assembly: GCA_963680715.1. Classification (NCBI taxonomy): domain Eukaryota; kingdom Metazoa; phylum Arthropoda; class Arachnida; order Araneae; family Tetragnathidae; genus Tetragnatha; species Tetragnatha montana. Next base: position 38,275,192 of record OY796685.1, read on the forward strand.
AACAAAAAATATTAGGACACCTGTACTTCGTGTGTGAGAAATTAGCCCTGTCTCTCATATTAGAGCTTACTAATAAAGCAAGTTCTTTGAAGAGAGGATATCTACATTTAATAAATACCTCAAAAATATAAATTGAATTGCTACAGAATACAAATTTTAACAGAAATATAACTACCAATAATTTTAAGGATACTTTTAAAATTAAATTACACAATTTTTTTATGTTATCACAATGTTTTAAGTTATTCACTTTAAGTGAGGTCCATTTTAACTATATCTTTTTAAAAATATAAAAGTTAAAAAATTTAAATGAAAGAATTTTTATTCTTTCACAAAAAAATTTATTTATTAATTATTATTAATTATTAAAGTTTATTTATTTATGAAAGAATTTTTTATTAAAAAGTTAATAGTATGTAATTAGCAGTACAGTGTTTTATAAAGAAAAAAAAACTATATTGATACATCAAAAAGTTCTACCTCACCTAGAATTGAAACTATTGCAAGAATTTAATAAAACGAAAATGCTAAAAATTAAGGTATAAAACTTTACATGCTAAAATAGATACCAAACATTTTAATAATGTAGAAAATTCAGATGAGAATTTGTAAAATCTCACTATTAAAATAAATACTACTAAAAATATTTAAACTCGATAAAATTTACAAACAATTTACAGCAAAGTAGATAACAAACAATGTCCAAATTTACTCAACTCATTTTGAGCTGAGTAAGCTTAAGTTACTAACTGAACTATTAAATTCTACTAAATTGGCTTATTCTATTGAGATAAACTTCACTACACCTATACTTCCCTATTCGTAAGACTTTCACATCCACTTCAGAACAAATCAGAGCATTCATCTCATATGGCTATCTCATTATTTGGAATGACAAATATCTGATAAATCAATTAGAGCACTCGTCAATATAATGTATTGTTGTGTGTTATATAATGTGGAATCTGGGTATATGCTTCGAACACCCTTATTACAAATTTTTGGACCTTCAAGCAGCAAAAGCGAGTGAATGAAGACAAATTAAAAATTCCCCAAAGCAAATTACTGTTACACTCCCTCCCTTTAGTAGATTCTGTTTGAATTTTGGATGTCTTATTAAACTGACCATAGAAGATGTTAATGTGAAGTAACAAAATTGGGAAACCATGCAGCCTGCTTTAAGAAAAAGAAACAAATAACAGAATTTTCAATTATTTTTTCCCAATAGTATGTAAAAGAAGTGTTACAAACCGAAGTATTTCCATCAAAAAATACATTTTCCAAGTAAATGCAATATCAGCTATAAATTCACTGCTGTAAAGGGGAGGCAAAATCCTTTTTCTATTGTATCCCCACTATAAAATGAGACAAATAAGGGCTAATAAAACTCTAACTGACACAACTCCTATGCTTTACCAGCTTATCTTCAGATCAATTAAGAAGAAGTTGGTTGTATTTGAAAGAGAAATTCATGAGTCAAGTATTTGATAAAAAAAGTTAATCAAAGAAACAGATAGAAACACTATTATCAAGAAATCACTTTTATTTACAGAGAAAAACAGCTTTTCACATTATGTCTTAATAATTTGTATAAAAATACATCCAAACAGAGAAAAGATTATACTCTTAAAACCTCTCCAACCAACCCTTGATTTAAACTAAACACATGCAAATAGTCTATTTTATATATATATTAAGTATTGTCAACAATTCCCAGATTTGTGTTAAGTAGCATGATGATGAAAATTGTCTTCTAAAAGATTAAAAAAAAAAAAGAATTAAACTACCATGAGCAAATTTCCAAGCTCATACAGGGTACCCCGAAAAATCACAATACAATATTTATAGAGATCCATATAGAAGACAAGATATATGTGACCATTTCTCTCGGATGAACATAGAACAATGTAAAATCTTACAAACATGAATTTCCAGTCAACATTCATAACCTACAACAAAGAAAAAGTCAATGAATATTTTATCAAAGTTAAAATAATTTTTTATAAAGCTATAATTTTTCATAGAAATATAAATCTTGCTTGCATTTCAGGGATATGAACACTTATAGCCTATTTAAATTAGGCGTCCTTTAATGTAAGGCATTATGGATTTTTCTTAAATAGTCACAAATTAGTAATAAGATAAATATCACTACTTCAAAATTGTTTCATACGAAGTTTTTTCAGCATAGCAATGTAATTTTCTTCTCTGGTGCTCTCTTTTGGTGCTTCATAATTATTATTTTTCTATATACCTATGTGTTCACCTTTTTTCTTTTGTTTTTATGTGTATGTGGGTTTTTTATTTATTTTTTTGTGTTCCTTGTAATTTGCTTTGATATTTTTTCGTAATAAATTATATTCTATAAAAAAAATTAAAGATAATATAGGTATAGTTTAAAACCTTAGCCACTAACTTAAAGAGAAATACAAACAAAACTTTTGGATTCAGATAACTTAGAAAAAATTTGCTGGAGGTATATTTTTGGTCACCAAATATAACACAAAGACAAACAGGAATGAAAAATTTGTTTAACACATATACAGCAGTCAGGAAAAATTAAAGTGAAAATTTTAAAATAGATAATAACACAATAGATAATATTTTGTATGAAGAAATGTTTTTCTGATACATTATAAAAGACTTACAATCACAGAGCTCATAGTTCTTCTTTGACTGCAGATGGAGGGTCAGTCATGAATTTCACCAGTCCATCTAATGTGCGTTCAGCATTGTACTCCTGAACTAACTTTCCATTTCTAAAAAAAAATTTAATTTTATAAAATTTGAATTTGTGTCACTTTTGAAAGAAGATGTGAAGGAGTATTTCAATACTTAACACTTACCGGAAGTAGTTGACTGAAAAGACAAGAAAAAGATGATGATTAGTAATTTTCTAAAATGACATCTATAAACATCTTTACACATAAAATAATCATCTTACATTTAAGTAGATAACATTTAATAAATTTGTATTTTTCACTATTTTATTATGCTGATGTATAGAAAAATTAGTTTTTAAATAAATATATTAGTACATATAGTTAATGCTCTCAACTAAATACAACTTATTTTGCAACAGGAGTGCTTTCAGTTGACTATTAGTCTCTTGTGTTTTTATGTTAGATGGTCATGGGTGCCACTTTTCAAAATTTGCAAGACGGAACTTTAAAGTATCGTATTAATCATTTTCATTCAGTCTAGCAATTTTTTTAATTGCATGAAAATTCATAAAATATCATGAACAATCATAGTTCCTTAAATTCTAAATCAAGATAAAGCTGTAGGTGAGTAAAACCATGTTACTTGTGGTAAAAATGTGCGGTTCAATTCCGTTAATGTTCCTGCTAAATACCGCTATGCTCCTTTGGATACCAAATAAGTAGTAATATATTGCCTAAACAATTTTAGACTCAGATTAAAATGTTTAGTTAGATCAAAAACTATTCATATTTTCAATAAAAAAAATGTTGATACTTGAATGTATGACATCTCAAAAGCATGGCAATATTTAGCAGGAACGTTAACGGAATTAAACCAAATGTGCAATGTAGGTATTGAAATTTAGTACTAATTTTGCGTTTCGTAATATACCTGGGACGGAATTCCGTTCATTGAAATTTTAAAAAGACTGAATTCCGTCCTGGGGACGGAAGAGTGGCACCCATGTAGATGGTCCAATCACATAGATTTTAAAATTAAATTAAATACATTTAAGATAATTAAATACATTTAAGTTGCCTTACTAGTAGGATATCTGCTTATAGAGTATTTCTGAGAAATAGCCGTTTCAACTGTTCCATCAACCACACCTAAAAGTCCATTGATCTGAAAGAACATGATTCTACATAATTTATATTTTACATAAGTATAAATATTCCTGCAATGGCAAACTGGTACTTTTAAAGGACAATATATCAATGCAATAACATTGATGTTTTTTAAACCCAGATACTCTCGATAAAAGCAAAGTTTAATATAAGATACACCTCTGCTAAAGAGGTAAACTATTGCTTATATCATAGGAGAGTTGAAATTCTAGAGTTTGTTTAAATGCCAAGCCGAAACAAAATGGCCACCATAGAAACTGGTATTATGGAAATTATAAACAGACATGTCTTCATTTGGAAAAGGATGTCTTTAGAAAGTGGAAACAAATCAATGATGAAGAAACTTGAGTTAATCTCTAGAGTATATTTAAGCAATGTATTTTAATAAATTATTTAAAACTTTTTAAAAATTACTTAGAAATGAAATACAAATTTCAAGTCTTGAAAACATGGTATTAAAAACTAATACTTATGAACAATAAGGAAAAATTTTCAGAGTACCATATTAATTCTAAGCAAAATAGGATAAACTCAAATTACCTACCAAAGGAAAGCTTAACATAAGAAATCAAATTATGACTCAACTTAACTTGAGAATTCAAATTAATATAGTACTTTAATTTTAGCACAAAAATTAGTTGACTCATTTAATATATTTAGCATAGAGATCATATATATAAAATATATTGTATACTTTTAAATTTTACACACCTTTTTCTCTTTCAATTTGGCAGCTGCTTCAGCAAAAGTTGGCTTAAAAGCTTTACAATGTCCACACCCTGAAATAAATAAAAAATAAAATTGCAATTAAAATCACTTTCAAAACAAATAAATTTTGAAATAAATTAACTGCGAATAAAACATTACAGTATCTAAAAAAAAATTGTACCCCCAACCGAACCCCTTAGTTCTAATTAATTTTTTCTTCAATTTGAAATTATTATTTTAACATTTTTTTTAAGCCTTCTTCACTGTGCAGCAATTTCTGTAATATACACACTAGCAAATGACCATAAAAATACAAAATAAAAAAAAACTAATCTGTAAATTGGGTAAAACATCTGTACACAAAATCAGGAATTAAAACCAAAACATGAAAATAAATTACATGGTGCGTAAAACATGACGAGAGCCGATTCTGTAGTTTTCAGGACTTCATGAAACGTGTTGGTATTCAAGTATTTGACATGCTTCCCGTTGGGATCGCTTTCCCAGAACTGCTCTGGGGGTGGTGGGGGAGCAGGAGTGGGGATCTGTACACCCTCCATGGCACTTTTCATGTACTCTACAAAGTCTTTTTCCTATAAGGAAGAGAAAGAAAGCTGTGAATACAGTAATTTGTATCCTAGATAACATAGTTTTTTGGAGAAATTATTTTTTTATAAAATTTTAACGCTTATTTCTAGTTAATAAATCCAAATTAATTAAATTTCCTAGAAGTCTTTTTCCTGTAGTAAAGAAGAGAAAGAAAGCTGTGAATACAGTAATTTGTATCCTAGATAAATTAGTTCTTAGGAGACAATTATTTTTACATAAAATTTTAACATTTATTTCTAGTTAATAAATCCAAATTAATCAAATTTTCTAACTGCCAACAGTTCTGATTTTCAAGCCTTGTTACAGAAGAACATCGCTTATTAAATAGTTCAGATTTTAGCTTATTTACCAGTTTTCTTTTTGGAATTTGGAACGATTTAATAAAATATAATTTCGTAACAGACTTGAAAATCAGAACAAATATGGAAAAATTGGAATGGTTAGCAGCTATGATAGTGTCACCAATAGTGAATGGCAAATATAAGATTTGGAAGAGGGCATCTTATAAACTTTAGGTATAGAGCAGATGTCATGCAGTTCCAAAAAACATCAAGCACCTGGTTTCTATTTGTAAATGCAAAGCATATAATAAGTACTTACGGTTCTACCTCCATCATATGGTTTTTCAACTTTGTAATAATTGAAGTATGCTAAAGTAGGATATCCTTTTACTTCGTGAGCCTTGCAAACAGCAGCTTGAGTAGTGCAGTCTACAGCTGCAAATTCAACCTGTAAGAATGAATTACTTTTAAACTTTTTTTATAAAACATTTTAAAACTTTTTTATTGCATGAATGAGGGAGTATATTGGTCAGAGGAATTTCTCAATAAAACTCATCTTAACAAATTAATGATCAATCAAATGAGGTGTTGTATGAACTTTATATACTTGTCTGAGGAACTATATTTGAATGTATGATTTATTAAATTAATATTTCAGTTAACAGCATGCATAATCTCTTAAAAGGAGTAAACTATTAGGATATTTTTTATTCAATAATTTGTGTAGATAAAGACATTGTAAAACATACCTTGGGTTCATCTTTAAAATATTCTGCAGCAGCCTGGAATTCTGGTTTTGCTTTCTTACAGTGACCACACCCTTCAAGATAAATTTTATTTCATATAAAAAAACATCACTATTTGTGAAGCAATTAAGTTTTAGCTGAACTCATTACTAAATTTATCACATAAAAAACTAACAGCAACAGACTTTGAATGGTTCAAAAAATGTGTGCATTGAATGCAATGCTAACTCAAGAGAACATAGGATTAATCTAGTTTGCCCCAAACTTCCTTACAAGCCAATGAAACACAAGCTGAAGGATTTTATGACAAATGGAATCCAAAACGACATACATTGAGATATTGAAACCTATCTAATCAAAATGGGCAGCTAAACTCACATGGAGCATAGAACATGACTATAACATGCTTCTTCCTTTTCAAGAAAGGCTTGAAGTCATCTTCTCTGAGATGCACGACATGACTGGCTTCTTCACTCCAGGGAAGCTCAGGGGGAGGAGGGGGTGGGGGTTCCTTCGGACTGAAATTAAAATATTTATTTATAAATACAATTAACTACTTAAATAATCTTCACTGACTGGAACTTAAATTAACAAAATTGTTAAAAATTCTTCAAAAGGAAATATATCTTTCATATTCTCATTATATACTTAGTTTTAAAGGTCAAAAGACCTCTACTTGTTGTGACTAGTAGCGACATAAATAGTTAAACCATTTTGGCAACACCTGAAATTGTAAGAAATTTAAATAATGTGTAATCTCTCGATCTCTCTCTCTCTCGCAACAAGCAAGAATAAAGTTGTATATTTTTATTACCTGCTGTTTTTTATTATATTGAATGGGCCATACAATTACATTACTACTTTAATGTTAGCTTTCATGCCAGTTATCAAAATTTTTAATAACTGTTAAGCAAAGCTAATCACCTTCAATTCTCAGCTTAAAAAGCAAATGATAGCAGACTGTATTCAGGTATGAGCAATATGTGCCAGTGTGTATTTGAATTTTTGTTATAAATTTATTTCAACGCTGTAGGTTTTCTTTTGTATTGATTTCTTTTAGAAAGAGGTGGACTCTTTACAATTCCTTTTCCATCATCCCCCAGCTAACAAGTTGAGCGTTTTGAACAAGAAAAGGTTAAAAATTTAATTCATTTTTCAATGAGTGAAAAAGTTATGATAACATCTATGAAAGTTTGAAAAATACCTTTGCTTTGTTTTTAGAAAAAAATATATTTGTAACTTAAATGAGATTACACATTATTCACAACTAGAAACCCCATTATTTCAATGTTCATCTCTATAACTCCTAATTGTATGAAATCAAAAATCCTAAGTATAACAACGTTGTTAATAATTTACAATAACAGATTGATTAAAAGTATTTAAGATCAAATATTTAAGTATAATTAATAAAATTCCTCATGCTCTCTACAAAGATAAATCATTTAGACTTACTCTCGCATGAACTCCAGGATTTTATCAGCTGTTCTAAAACTCACATCAAAGGCAGCTTCACCATTCCTGTTAGGAAGAATAATATGAAATTAAGTTCAATATAATGTCAAAATACTTTTGCAATTTTAAAATGAATCTCTAAAATAACCACCTACTTGAAATATTTCAAGGTAGGATATCCACTTATCTTGAATTTATCAGCCAAAGCTCTTTCTTTGGTAGCATCTACAGCCCCCAAAATACCAGGAATCTGCATGAAAGAAAAACCTAACATTAGTAACTAGTTTAATGAAGGAATCCCACCATATTTTCAATATAAAAGGTGATAATTTTCAGAAATATTTCCAATACTAATTTGGGGGAAGAATCTGTCAAACAATGGTGGATAAAGGGGTAGGACAAGGGCACAGTGCCCCCAGAAGAGTATAAGTTTACTGGGTAAAATGACACACGAAGATGATTTCTTATAAAAGATAAGTTTTGAAGTGGTGTAAAGTTTAGTATTAAAAGTATATTTTAAGTATTTAATTATTATACTAAGTATTTACTGTGAAATATGTTTAAAAATCCTTGCCCCCCCCAGATGTCAGACCTGGATCCACCCCTACTGCTAATATTGGAAAAGTAGCAGGAATTTTTCGATTGACTGAGTATCAATTATCTTACTAATTATTCTTACTCAATCAATAGGTAAAAAAAAACTTGCTTGGGATGCAAATAAATGGATCATATAAGAGAAATAGGATTAAGAACATCAAAATTAGGAAATATTAATGTGATTGAAATTTTAACATCTCCTTTAGAGAAAAGTATTAAAAACAATACTGTTACAACAATACTGTTATGTATTAAAAGATCATACTATAATGAATCGAGTTAATTTCATATTGGCTTATAAATGTTTTGAATTTAAGGTAAATTTTAGGAAGAAACATCATATTTCCATTTCCAGCTTACATAAATATACAGTAATACCCCAATCTTATGGAAGTGGATCCCAATCTTATCAAGTGAAACCAAGAAACAACCATGTAAATCAGGGAAAAGTTTCACACTAATAATGAATTACATTTAAGTGAAAACAAATATTTAAAAATGTTTCTGCATGATTTGTATCTTGGATTATACAATAAACCAATCCACACTTTAATGTATTGCAAACTAGTTTCAATAAAAAAAGACAACATTTTCAAACTAAAATTTAAAAAAGTAATCAGAAAAGTATTTTTATACTCATATAATTTGTCTTCAAAACAGTCTAATACCTTTTTATTACCAGTTTCACCCCAAGTCTTTGTTTTCAAAAAGGTTTAACATTTTCACTCTTTGAACCAAAATCTTTGATATGTATGTCTTTTAATTTCTTTGATTGAGCATAAAATCAAGTTCTTCAATGTTATGCTCTTGCATATGGAATTATTATAAGTTAAACAAACCATTAGTCAGTTCTTGTGAACATCATTTAATAAATTTAATTGTCTGCTAAGATTGACAATTTCTACAATAAAATAGTAATTTAACTAGGTTTTACAGTTATTCTGCTTGCTTTTCAATGATAAAAAAAGTAAGAACAGTTTTTAAGCAGATACCATTTTAAAGAGTTTTTGTGAAATTTAGAGAATTTCAAGAATTAATACAAGTCAGGTTCAATTTTCAATTAAATAGGTTCAATACAATAATTCATTCAAATAGGTTTTCCATAGTGAGTTCAAAATTGTCAAAGTGAAGATTAAAAAAAAAAAAAACCAGCTGCAGCAACTGTTACTTTTTTTAATATAGAGATATTTAGTACTTACATCTTCTTCCTTCAGAGTTGCAGCTGCAGACACAAATTCAGGCTTCATTTTCTTGCAGTGGCCACACCCTAAGAAAATATCATTCATTATTCAAAATATCATCATCATTCATCAAATCAAAATTGTATTGCAAAAATTTATTCAATATTTTTTGAATAAAAATAGGGCTGTATTGATGTTTGTATTAAATATTTCTGTTTTGATAAAATGACATCTTTCATTTTAACAACAAATAAGAAAAATATAATAAATGGTTCATTACAGAAAACTCAACAAATAAAAGAATTACATATATATTTTACAATAATGTTCTATGGAAATTTCAGACCCACCCAACATGTCTTTAGACTTTTTTAATGGTAATTTTTTAAGACAACACTAGATATATTTATATTTTCCAGTTTTGAAAAACTTCCAAATAAAATAAAATCATTAGAGATTAGAAAACACAACTAATAAAACTATGTTCTATGGTAATTTCAGAGCCACCCAACATGTTTTTAGACTTTGCTAATGGTAATTTTTTAAGTCAACACTACATATATTTGTATTTTCCAGAGAACTTCTAAATAAGAAAAAAGCATTAGATTAGAAAACACATGGATTAGCATCTAAAACTGCCCATTTCAATTTCAAGGCAGTAAAAAACTATACCATTATTGCTGAACTTTTATAATAGGGTTTGAAACTGATGAACGCATTGAAAATACCATGTATAACTTACAAGGAGCATAAAACATGACCAATGCAGATTGTTCAGCTTCGAGGACAGAACTAAAGGTGTCATCTGTCAAATGAACTACATCACTAGGAGTGTCGGCCCATTCCTCTTCTTTTGGTTTCTCCGGTTGCTTTACAGGGCTGAAGAAAGATACAAACTTAATTTTATAACTTTACTTTTAAAATGTTTATTTCAGAGAGCAATTTATAATGCATATTTAAACACTAGGTAGTGTTGAAAATTGAGTTTACAAGGTTAATATATTTAAATTAGTTCAAATGACTACTCACTTTTTCATGAAATTTATTAAAGCTTCTTTGTTATTTTCACCATCATACTTGTGTTTCAACTGACCACCTCTGAAATAAAGAAACCAGAGTTACTTAATAACTTTAGTTTTAATTTAAACAAATACTAGTAGGTTTGTAATTAATGAAAGTTAACACTAAATTGAAAAATAAACATAGTGAATATTAAATAAAAACTAAAAAAAAATCACACTTTTATCAGAATTATCAGTGTGGTGATATGTTTCTACAATAGATCAAAGTGACAAGACTCATAAGGTAAAAGTAAAAAAAAGCATCTAACAAATTGAATTCCATTTTAAGTCACATAAGATTTATATATCCTTATAATCTAAAAATTCTATAATGCACATGAACTTGTTCTTACTCAAAATAAATAAGTGTTGGGAATCCTGTTATGTTAAAATGCTGCCGAACTACAGCATTTTCAGGTTTATTTACATCCATGGCAGCCATCACCTAACAAAAGAAAATGAAGTATCAGCATGATAAACAATTCAAAATTTTGATACTAATTTAAAATTTTATAAAGTTGGTAACATACAGAATGGCCTTTGAGTTCAGTTGCAGCATTTTCATAATCAGGTTTCATTCTTTTACAAAATCCACACCCTGTATAAAAACATTAATGTTTTAGAATTTCTAAAAGAACTAACCATTACATAAACATTTACCGACTCAAACATAGAAGTTTATCATTATAAATAAAATAGACTTGCTTACATGGTGCATAAAACATAACCATCACAGGTCGCTTTTCACGATTCAATAACTTTCCTAGAATCTAAGATGGAAGATAACAAATTAAAGGCAGAAAAAACTTAATTTTGTGTATTTTAAAGACCCTTGTGTGTTTTGCTTTTAATGCTTAAATGAAACTAGTATAAACTAATATTCACATATTTACATTTTAATTTGAAAAACAAAGTAACAACATAATTTAAAAGTAAAAGAACACAATCTAAGAAAGACCACCTTAGTTAAAATTTTAAGGTCTGAAGAGAAATATTTCATAAAAATTTGATAGGAATACTGAAATTTTAAGTAATGTTATACTAACATTGGCATCTGCGATATGAAGTACATCTTTAGCTCTTTCATCTTCTTCCCAAGGAAGATCGCCTGTGGGGTCTCTTAAAAAGTTGACCATGGACTAGAAGATACACATTAAATGATTTAGGGAAAGAATTCCAAATGTTACGAAATAAAATTGAGTACATTAAAAATATAATGTCCATCAGCTAATCAATTGATTAAACTTACTTTTACTTACAGTACTATTATTCTACCCAACTGTTGTGATAAACACCATTAAAAACAAATTAAAGTCAAACATCATCAATGTCTTTCCATTTAGTGAAAGAAAAGAGGAAAATTAGGTTAAAATACTAATAATTTACCTGAACAACAGGTTTTCTATCATAATCTTTATGATATTCACCATCCCTAAAAAAGCAAGACATTTTATTGAGCATGATTTTGATACAAGGAAAAATGCTTGAAGAATAATGTATGCTAATAGAAATATTTACGTACTTGTAATGTTTTATAACATGAGGATCTGGCACTACTTTTAACTTTTTACACAGCTTTTTGGCATCACTAAAAATAAACAGAGTGAATTATAAAAAAATGAAAGCAGAAAACACCATCATAACTGCTTTGAGTTGATTAGGTACTGGTACTGTTTCACAGAAGTATATTAAACAGGTACAGTAAGTAGATGCATGCATTGGAATTTACTTAGATTTCAGAGCTTTTATTTGACCATTTTCAAAATGTTGTTTAAAATTAAAGCTCATACGATCAAAAACCAAAATATCTTAGCAATGTAAAACATGTAATAATTTATGGTGAACAAGAGAAGTAGGTAGTATTAATCCCTATAGCCCTAGTATTTACTCAGTGTACATTTCTAAATTAAACTTACTATTGTTAAATTTAATAATTAAATCCTACTTAACAAATTAATTTTGTTCAGTTTTCTTCCGTTTGGATAATTGATACTTCTAATGCAAGTACAAAACAATAATGAATAGGCTAATTAAAGTCCATTTTTGCATTAATTCCAATGTCTACAAACACATAAGTTTTTAAACAAAAATAACACTCATATAAGCATATCAGTTAGTAAAAGTAACAATTACAGTGGAGCTTTTCGATTATCCTAGTTAATCTGGATCAAACCTAGCTGGGATAATCGAAAAACTCTTTTAAAGCAAAAATCGAATATAATATCAATCATGATAGCTTAAATGTATATAATTTTAACTAAACAAAAGTCGTAAAGATATTCCACATCCAATTAATACTGTTACAATAGAGTTCTTATACTTGAAAAGTCCTTGATTGTGTTTTACTTTATGTTATTTTAGCGTTTTATAGCAATTTTTGGCCATTTTTAAAAAATTATAACAGAATTATAAACAAATTTGATAGCACAGTTAATACAGAAACTCAGATGATTGAAAATTATTTGTTACTTAAAAACACTTCTCAATACTTACCCAGAGCAATCCACCATAGCAAGAGTAGCTTGGCCTCTGATTTCTTCTGCTGCTTGTCCAAAAACATTTATAAGCTCACTACTTTGCCTGGCTGCAAATTTAAACACAGAAGATTAAAAATATTGCCTAAAATTACAAACTAATTGATATAGAGTTAAAACACAATGTTAACAATAAAACTGAACAAAATTTGAATATTTGACATTGAAAAGAGTGATGGTTATTAACAAGACAGATGACCTAACTTAACTAATTTCAGAAACAAGACTAGTACTTCACTTCTCAAATTCAATACATTTCTGAATATAAAATCAAACCAATAAGTCGAGAGAGTATGGTTCTCATCTTTTGTATTCAAAACAGCTCGGTGATATTCAACGAGACAGATAATAAAATTAAACCCCTTAACAGTAGGTACACAAATATTTTTTGCACAGCAATAAAGAGTTAAATTAGTTTTTTTAATTTTTCTTATCACAAACAAGTTCATTAATTTACTGAGGTTCTTCAAATTATCCTGTTAACCATTCAGCCACCGTCTATGAGACTTGGTAATGCTCTTAAGTTTCAGCGTAATTATTGACAGAATAATATGTAAGTACTATTTATTTATTGCATCATTTAATACTTTATAAACAAAAAGTTCCATCTTTACTTTTGTAATACTGGCAGATCCAAATATAAGCTGACCCTCTTACATTAGTATTGGAAATTTTTCCAAAATTCTTAGTTTATATGATAAATAAAATAATATAACATTTTAAGAAATTATCATAATATAATACTAAAAATTTAAGACTGCTAAACTACATCATAATGCCAGAAAAAAGAAAACTATTCCATTCATGCCAAGTCATGAAGCATGTATTTTTCTCCTTATATGCTTTATTTTAGCATGTATTTTTAAATGTAAAAGACAGTGATGTGAAATTTTTGTTAAACCCATCTGAAAAATTAGTCATTTGGTGAGCTCCATGGAAGTAGGAAGATAGGGAACTGCCGTGGTCTATCTCGCTAATGTATTTCCAGCGTGCCAAAGATCGCAACGGTAGAGTTTATTATTGAGTATATAGAGAGAACTATGTGTACGAATTCTTTCGTTAGAGGGCGCCACGTGTGCATAAATTTCTTGATTGAGTTGATCAGAGAGGAGAGGAGACGATGGGTACAGACATATGCTTACTTACTAAAGCCACTTTGACTTGGTTAGAAATTTTGGGTTTTTAAAACAATTTTTAAAAATGTTTAATAAAGTAATTTAATTTTAGTATCCATAGTTTAATTTAAGTAATTAAGTTAATTTTTACTTAAACCTATTTCAGAAATGGGACCAATTGCCATTAAAAATTATTTTTCAAGCGAGTTGATTATTTTATTTATCACTTTTTCTGCTGAGGAAGACGAAGCAGACGAAGCGGCTTTAGAAAGGAAGCAAATATGCCGCGCAAGTGGCTCCCCCAAACGTTGCGATCATTGGCACGGGAAAAACTTATTACGGCACTTCCCTATCTTCCTACTTCCATGGTGAGCTCTTTTCACCTAAATATTTAATACTTACTACTTTTGATAAAAAGTATCAAAACATTATTCTTTGTGCGACACAGTTTTTTCAACTCTTTGGCGTCAACTACCGTCTCTACTAAGCTCAACGAGTTACTTTTCTTGCATGATATGAAAGTTTGCAATGAAGACAAAACCTAGAAAAAGTATCACTAGTTATCATTTCGTTTATACTTGTATAATATTAAGAATCTAAATTATAACTAAACAAACCATTGACATTCATAAGATTCAATTGAAATTCAAGTTTATGAACAACAAAGGTTTAAAATGCCGGCTGTCAAGAAAGTTGTTTTTAACAACGTATCTAGACACTAACAAGAAGAATTGAGGCGTCAAAACACAAATATAATAAAAAATATTAAATATAATACATGTTTTATTCCAAAAGTGTTCTTACTATAAAAATTAGAAACAGTTTAAGTGCCGGCTTCCAGTAATGTTCAGCCATGGTAACGCGATCGGATCGGCATCAGCAACAATCCTGTTCCTGTCTGTTGTTTATCTTCTCCACTTCTCTTTTCCACACGTAGCTTTCAGAGTGTTGCCAATTTTCATTATTCAAAACTATTTGGTAACTTCGTTTTTTTTAAAACGGTAAATTTTGAATTCATAAGATAGTAAAATGGTAAAATATTATGTAATTTATTGGAACAATATCCCGAGAAACCTTTTACATTTACTTCTGTTGTTGATCGTAGCGGAATTTCAATGTAAATGCAATTTTGAAACTCAAGATGGCATCATTGCGCCCCGCTTGTTTCGGTTTCTCGGGTTTCTCGCCCTTCTAGCCTCATTTTATTCTTTTAGTCGGACGGTTCAGAGCACGGGTTCCAAGGAAAAAACGGATTTTTTATTAAAGTTATACAAAAGATATGAGTTTCTTGGATCCAAGGTCGTTCCAACTGGGTCTAAAAATGGTCCATTAACCCAGGACATATTATTGAAATCCACAAAAAAACGTACCATATCAATTCATAAAAGATTAAAACTAAAAAAAAGAAGTATTATTCAAACTAAAAACATCAAAGAAAAATATTTAAATTTTATTTTTTTTTTTCATTTGATTTATGCTTTTTTTTTTTCAAAAATTGTTTGTTTGACTAAATTTTATCATCAAACATCTAAGTCAGAATTTTTTATTAAAATGTCTCGTAAATCTTAAAATGTATGAAACCCCAAATGAATTAAATTAAACGTTGTGACAAATAATAAATTTTAGGAGAAAAATGCGGAAGTATTCGTCATTTTTTAGGGTAAAAGAAGGAAAATTTCTGAGTTTCAGAGGAGTACACGAATTTAAAAATACCCATAATCCTTATAAATGTCCTAAAATAAAAATGATTGCAGTTTATTTTCAATTAATATTCAAATGCTACTTTTTATTAAAACAAAATATTTCAACATATTTAGACCGTATAAAGATCTAAACAAATCCTCCCATTTCCAAATATTTTGCTTAACTTTTTTACTTCTTTTTTATCATGGAAAGTGGGTTTAGCTAGGCATCGGCAGGATCGGCCTCCCTCCACCGACGGGTTCATACTTAAAGGGTCTTACAAATTAAAAAAAAGGGATATGTTTTATTAATTAGTTTAAAATTGTTTTCTATTGGGAGTGCTTCCTTTGGACCTGGACTTTTCCTTCCTGCACTCTCTTCACCATTTCCAAGAACTGTAAACAGCGCTTCATCCCGCGTTTCTCTTGCTTTGCTGCATCTGCATCCTCTCTAGGGTGATAAGGAGTGTTCTCCATTCTGGGTTCCTCTTGACAATTACACGTTCTCAATTTACAAAATAATTATTTATTAGCATTGAATGTTAGATAATGTTTTCAGATTGTCTAGAATCTAAAATAAGATGCAATGCCGAAATAATTATGAAACAAAACTCGTAAGACAGCATAAAAAATAACAAAATTAGAGGTTTTCAAATGTGTATGCTTAAGATACTGTATCTTTCTGTGTGAGCAAAATCTTAAAAACTTATAAAACGACATGGATCAATTTTTGCTCTGCCATTAAAGTTAATGAGAATACGGAATTCACAAGTTTAAATTGAAATGAAAGTTTCCGATCTTAGTGCTTATTTAGGTAGTAAGAACAAGCACAAGTAAATCTGAATAGAGAACATGAATAGAGAAATTAAGTATAAAAGTTTAAGTCCTTTGAACAGAAGGTGGAGAAAAACAAATTGATTTTTAATGGGAACGAGGGAAAATATTAAAAAGCATTATCTGAAGTGCAAAACTTTTTATTGATTAAAGATTGATTCTTCTGTCACTTCCTTTGAGAAAATTCAATAATATGGTTTGTTTTTCTTCATTTTGCTTTTATAGTGATATATGTATTTTTAGAGCAAACTAGTAAATGCTGACAGTGCTGCAAGAAAACTTCTGAAATTTAAAAACCTTTTTTCTTTAACAAAAACAACGATTTATTTATTCAGAATCAGAATAAGTAGGAAACGAATTGCACGGGTAGTTTTTTTTTATCAAATAAAGTAAAAACCAACGAAAAAATTATTAGTAAATTATCATAATTACTCAAAATTTTGCTTTTAAAATACTCCTGAAAATTATAAGCTTGGGAAATGAAAAATCATTTTATAATTAAATTTTCAGATTTTATCCTTATAAAAACGATTTAAAATTTTATATCATATACATTTTATGCTGGAATAAAATCCTTTGATTGATAAAAAGAATAGTGTATTCGAATTGTGAACTTGGATTAATTAATTAATTAATTAGATTAATTCATATAAGTTAAGAGTTCTTCTCATAATTGTGGTGTTTTATTCGTTCAATTCGTTTTAATAGTTCTTTTAGTTTTCCATAATTAAAAGTTTCTACATTGATGGACAAGTTTGTAATGAAACTTGTTTGAAAACTGCTTAAAGAAGGGGTTTGATACATATTTTTTTATTAATTAAAAATGTCCCATATGTTTATTAATTAATAGAATAAGTTTTATTTATTTATTTAGAAATTTAAAACAACCTCCTGAAAGCTATTACCGAGTAAAATATTTTAGTGCATGTATTAGAGATAAAAGCTTAATATTTTATTTGAAAAATTACTTTTTATTTCAAAATGGCGGCCAATTTTTAGAAAAATGCTAATTGCAACAATATAACTCAAATCTATTGTTGCAAGGATAACACTTGAACATATTTTATAACAATGCAATTTAGTTTTATCTAAACAAGCAACAAAGGTGCTTTTTCAGTTGTTGCTTGACTTTCTAGAATGTGGCACCTCGCAAAACTGACTCCGCAAAAAACTTTTTCTTTTGGATAAGAAAAAGTTTGGAGAGCTGGAAGATATTGAGACAAGAGGAAAAAACTATATAAGTAAGTTGATTTCTGCGTCATCTGAGTTTTAATATTTGAGGAATAATGTTTTAAAAGTGAATACTTTAATTTTGACTAAATTAATTTACATCATTACGCTTATTTAATTACACGATATGATTACCATCAGTTTGAGATATTTATTTTATGGTTGACTAGCCTAGTTTTGACTAGCTTAGTTTACTGCTGTAATAGTGAATAATTATTTTAGAAATAGTCTTAAATATTCTGATCAGAAACTTACGTTAATTAAAAAAGTAGAGATAAGTACTGGTGATTTTTTTTTCGAGAGAAATAACTATCTTGTATATTTAAACCACACTGTTGGACCAGTCTAAATTGAATATAATCTTTTAGTAATTTCTTATTTCTATAATTATGGGAAGTACAGTAAAATTGTGGTTAGGCTAATTATTTTTTTATAATTAAAAAAAGAGGATAGGATAGGGAAATAATATATAAATTTATATTTTGTATTGAAATAATGGAAACAACACCAAAATGTTAATTAATTAGTTGCAAAAACTATCTGTTTCTCCGAAAACCTGCAACCAACCCCTGAAAGTAAAAAAAAATTAGAAAAAAATTTTACTTTACAAAATTATTTTCAAGATGGCGACCGAATTTTAGAAAAATGCTATTTGCAACAATGTAACTAAACTCAATTGTTGTAAAAATATATTTTACAACAATGCAATTTAGTTACCTTATTACAACAAAGGTTTTTTTTTCAGTTTTGACTTGACTTTCAAGAGTGATGCAGCTCGCAAAATCATCTCCTCAAAAGACTAATTTTTTGGAGATGAAACATTGAGGATAGATGGACGACCTTGAGACGGAAAAGGCGATTAACATAGTAAAAAGATTTTAATGTTATTTGTGAGTGTTAATATTCGAAAATGTTTCAAATACCTAGACTGTACTTTTGGTCTTGTTCATTTAATCAATATGGTTACTAAATTAATTTTTTTTTACCTTTTGTTTTTGGAATTATTCCTTCTACAGATTAAGAAATAATTATTTGTGTAACAATTTGAAATGTTTGTGGTTATTGACAAAATGCATATTTGTACAGCTTTGTTGGAGAATTATGTTGTTTATTTTCATTGTGTAGAATATTAACTGTAATTAAGAATATTATTGTTTGATACTGAGTATGAAATTTAAATGATTTGGTACTTGTAATACAAAAGATTTGCTTTATCATTAAGCTTAGTCGGTCGAAAACTTTAATTTTATCACACATTAATTGATCACAGAAATTTTAATCCATAATCACATATGTAATTTTTCGAAAAAGCATTTAAATTGAACTTAACGAAAAATATCATTTTGAAATTTATGCTGGTTTGATATAATTTCTTATTCTAGAAATATTAATTAAAAAATAAAATAGAAGACCGTATCCTTGACGTTGGACATCCCAACCCCTTAATGTAAGTATTACTTCGCACACTTTTTGTAATTTCATTTAAATTTTTTTCGAATGTCAATTTCTCATGTGCTCTTTATTTCTTTCAGGGGGCTTAGAAGATGCTTGAGAAATTCGAGGATCTCTCTCAGGTTCAACGACTGGGACTTGTTCCTCGATCTACAGGTTTCTCAAGTCATTGGAAGGGGATTGTCCACTTGAAGGGCTTTTCGGAGAGGAGACCATATCCCTGAAGTCGGACGTCCCTCCCCCTTAATGTAAGTATTACTTCGCACATTTTTTGTAATTTCATTTAAATTTTTATCGAATGTCAATTTCTCATGTGCTCTTTATTTCTTTCAGGGGGCTTAGAAGATGCTTGAGAAATTCGAGGATCTCTCTCAGGTTCAACGACTGGGACTATATTGTTCCTCGATCTACAGGTTTCTCAAGTCATTGGAAGGGGATTGTCCACTTGAAGGGCTTTTCGGAGAGGAGACCATATCCCTGAAGTTGGACGTCCCTTCCCCTTAATGTAGGTATTTACTTCGCTCACTTTTTGTAATTTCATTAAAATTTTTTTCGAATGTCAATTTCTCATGTGCTGTTTATTTCTTTCAGGGGGCTTAGAAGATGCTTGAGAAATTCGAGGATCACTCAGGTTCAACGACTGGGACTTGTTCCTTGATCTACAGGTTTCTCAAGTCATTCGAAGGGGATTGTCCACTTGAAGGGCTTTTCGGAGAGGAGACCATATCCCTGAAGTCGGACGTCCCTCCCCCTTAATGTAAGCATTACTTCGCACACTTTTTGTAATTTCATTTAAATTTTTTTCGAATGTCAATTTCTCATGTGCTCTTTATTTCTTTCAGGGGGCTTAGAAGATGCTTGAGAAATTCGAGGATCTCTCTCAGGTTCAACGACTGGGACTTGTTCCTCGATCTACAGGTTTCTCAAGTCATTGGAAGGGGATTGTCCACTTGAAGGGCTTTTCGGAGAGGAGACCATATCCCTGAAGTCGGACGTCCCTCCCCCTTAATGTAAGTATTACTTCGCACACTTTTTGTAATTTCATTTAAATTTTTATCGAATGTCAATTTCTCATGTGCTCTTTATTTCTTTCAGGGGGCTTAGAAGATGCTTGAGAAATTCGAGGATCTCTCTCAGGTTCAACGACTGGGACTTGTTCCTCGATCTACAGGTTTCTCAAGTCATTGGAAGGGGATTGTCCACTTGAAGGGCTTTTCGGAGAGGAGACCATATCCCTGAAGTCGGACGTCCCTCCCCCTTAATGTAAGTATTACTTCGCACAGTTTTTGTAATTTCATTTAATTTTTTTTCGAATGTCAATTTCTCATCTGCTCTTTATTTCTTTCAGGGGGCTTAGAAGATGCTTGAGAAATTCGAGGATCTCTCTCAGGTTCAACGACTGGGACTTGTTCCTCGATCTACAGGTTTCTCAAGTAATTGGAAGGGGATTGTAAACTTGAAGGGCTTTTCGGAGAGGAGACCATATCCCTGAAGTCGGACGTCCCTCCCCCTTAATGTAAGTATTACTTCGCACACTTTTTGTAATTTCATTTAAATTTTTTTCGAATGTCAATTTCTCATATGCTCTTTATTTCTTTCAGGGGGCTTAGAAGATGCTTGAGAAATTCGAGGATCTCTCTCAGGTTCAACGACTGGGACTTGTTCCTCGATCTACAGGTTTCTCAAGTCATTGGAAGGGGATTGTCCACTTGAAGGGCTTTTCGGAGAGGAGACCATATCCCTGAAGTCGGACGTCCCTTCCCCTTAATGTAAGTATTACTTCGCACTCTTTTTGTAATTTCATTTAAATTTTTTTCGAATGTCAATTTCTCATGTGCTCTTTATTTCTTTCAGGGGGCTTAGAAGATGCTTGAGAAATTCGAGGATCTCTCTCAGGTTCAACGACTGGGACTTGTTCCTCGATCTACAGGTTTCTCAAGTCATTGGAAGGGGATTGTCCACTTGAAGGGCTTTTCGGAGAGGAGACCATATCCCTGAAGTCGGACGTCCCTCCCCCTTAATGAAAGTATTACTTCACACAGATTTTGTAATTTCATTTAATTTTTTTTCGAATGTCAATTTCTCATGTGCTCTTTATTTCTTTCAGGGGGCTTAGAAGATGCTTGAAAAATTCGAGGATCTCTCTCAAGTTCAACGACTAGGACTTGTTCCTCGATCTACAGGTTTCTCAAGTCATTGGAAGGGGATTGTCCACTTGAAGGGCTTTTCGGAGAGGAGACCATATCCCTGAAGTCGGACGTCCCTCCCCCTTAATGTAAATATTACTTCGCACACTTTTTGTAATTTCATTTAAATTTTTTTCGAATGTCAATTTCTCATGTGCTCTTTATTTCTTTCAGGGGGCTTAGAAGATGCTTGAGAAATTCGAGGATCTCTCTCAGGTTCAACGACTGGGACTTGTTCCTCGATCTACAGGTTTCTCAAGTCATTGGAAGGGGATTGTCCACTTGAAGGGCTTTTCGGAGAGGAGACCATATCCCTGAAGTCGGACGTCCCTCCCCCTTAATGTAAGTATTACTTCGCACACTTTTTGTAATTTCATTTAAATTTTTATCGAATGTCAATTTCTCATGTGCTCTTTATTTCTTTCAGGGGGCTTAGAAGATGCTTGAGAAATTCGAGGATCTCTCAGGTTCAACGACTGGGACTTGTTCCTCGATCAACAGGTTTCTCAAGTCATTGGAAGGGGATTGTCCACTTGAAGGGCTTTTCGGAGAGGAGACCATATCCCTGAAGTCGGACGTCCCTCCCCCTTAATGTAAGTATTACTTCGCACACTTTTTGTAATTTCATTTAAATTTTTTTCGAATGTCAATTTCTCATGTGCTTTTTATTTCTTTCAGGGGGCTTAGAAGATGCTTGAGAAATTCGAGGATCTCTCTTAGGTTCAACGACTGGGACTTGTTCCTCGATCTACAGGTTTCTCAAGTCATTGGAAGGGGATTGTCCACTTGAAGGGCTTTTCGGAGAGGAGACCATATCCCTAAAGTCGGACGTCCCTCCCCCTTAATGTAAGTATTACTTCGCACACTTTTTGTAATTTCATTTAAATTTTTATCGAATGTCAATTTCTCATGTGCTCTTTATTTCTTTCAGGGGGCTTAGAAGATGCTTGAGAAATTCGAGGATCTCTCTCAGGTTCAACGACTGGGAGTTGTTCCTCGATCTACAGGTTTCTCAAGTCATTGGAAGGGGATTGTCCACTTGAAGGGCTTTTCGGAGAGGAGACCATATCCCTGAAGTCGGACGTCCCTCCCCCTTAATGTAAGTATTACTTCGCACAGTTTTTGTAATTTCATTTAATTTTTTTTCGAATGTCAATTTCTCATCTGCTCTTTATTTCTTTCAGGGGGCTTAGAAGATGCTTGAGAAATTCGAGGATCTCTCTCAGGTTCAACGACTGGGACTTGTTCCTCGATCTACAGGTTTCTCAAGTCATTGGAAGGGGATTGTCCACTTGAAGGGCTTTTCGGAGAGGAGACCATATCCCTGAAGTCGGACGTCCCTCCCCCTTAATGTAAGTATTACTTCGCACACTTTTTGTAATTTCATTTAAATTTTTTTCGAATGTCAATTTCTCATGTGCTCTTTATTTCTTTCAGGGGGCTTAGAAGATGCTTGAGAAATTCGAGGATCTCTCTCAGGTTCAACGACTGGGACTTGTTCCTCGATCTACAGGTTTCTCAAGTCATTGGAAGGGGATTGTCCACTTGAAGGGCTTTTCGGAGAGGAGACCATATCCCTGAAGTCGGACGTCCCTCCCCCTTAAAGAAAGTATTACTTCGCACAGATTTTGTAATTTCATTTAATTTTTTTTCGAATGTCAATTTCTCATGTGCTCTTTATTTCTTTCAGGGGGCTTAGAAGATGCTTGAGAAATTCGAGGATCTCTCTCAAGTTCAACGACTAGGACTTGTTCCTCGATCTACAGGTTTCTCAAGTCATTGGAAGGGGATTGTCCACTTGAAGGGCTTTTCGGAGAGGAGACCATATCCCTGAAGTTGGACGTCCCTTCCCCTTAATGTAGGTATTTACTTCGCTCACTTTTTGTAATTTCATTAAAATTTTTTTCGAATGTCAATTTCTCATGTGCTGTTTATTTCTTTCAGGGGGCTTAGAAGATGCTTGAGAAATTCGAGGATCTCTCAGGTTCAACGACTGGGACTTGTTCCTCGATCAACAGGTTTCTCAAGTCATTGGAAGGGGATTGTCCACTTGAAGGGCTTTTCGGAGAGGAGACCATATCCCTGAAGTCGGACGTCCCTCCCCCTTAATGTAAGTATTACTTCGCACACTTTTTGTAATTTCATTTAAATTTTTTTCGAATGTCAATTTCTCATGTGCTCTTTATTTCTTTCAGGGGGCTTAGAAAATGCTTGAGAAATTCGAGGATCTCTCTCAGGTTCAACGAATGGGACTTGTTCCTCGATCTACAGGTTTCTCAAGTCATTGGAAGGGGATTGTCCACTTGAAGGGCTTTTCGGAGAGGAGACCATATCCCTAAAGTCGGACGTCCCTCCCCCTTAATGTAAGTATTACTTCGCACACTTTTTGTAATTTCATTTAAATTTTTATCGAATGTCAATTTCTCATGTGCTCTTTATTTCTTTCAGGGGGCTTAGAAGATGCTTGAGAAATTCGAGGATCTCTCTCAGGTTCAACGACTGGGACTTGTTCCTCGATCTACAGGTTTCTCAAGTCATTGGAAGGGGATTGTCCACTTGAAGGGCTTTTCGGAGAGGAGACCATATCCCTGAAGTCGGACGTCCCTCCCCCTTAATGTAAGTATTACTTCGCACAGTTTTTGTAATTTCATTTAATTTTTTTTCGAATGTCAATTTCTCATCTGCTCTTTATTTCTTTCAGGGGGCTTAGAAGATGCTTGAGAAATTCGAGGATCTCTCTCAGGTTCAACGACTGGGACTTGTTCCTCGATCTACAGGTTTCTCAAGTCATTGGAAGGGGATTGTCCACTTGAAGGGCTTTTCGGAGAGGAGACCATATCCCTGAAGTCGGACGTCCCTCCCCCTTAATGTAAGTATTACTTCGCACACTTTTTGTAATTTCATTTAATTTTTTTTCGAATGTCAATTTCTCATGTGCTCTTTATTTCTTTCAGGGGGCTTAGAAGATGCTTGAGAAATTCGAGGATCTCTCTCAGGTTCAACGACTGGGACTTGTTCCTCGATCTACAGGTTTCTCAAGTCATTGGAAGGGGATTGTCCACTTGAAGGGCTTTTCGGAGAGGAGACCATATCCCTGAAGTCGGACGTCCCTCCCCCTTAATGTAAGTATTACTTCGCACACTTTTTGTAATTTCATTTAAATTTTTTTCGAATGTCAATTTCTCATGTGCTCTTTATTTCTTTCAGGGGGCTTAGAAGATGCTTGAGAAATTCGAGGATCTCTCTCAGGTTCAACGACTGGGACTTGTTCCTCGATCTACAGGTTTCTCAAGTCATTGGAAGGGGATTGTCCACTTGAAGGGCTTTTCGGAGAGGAGACCATATCCCTGAAGTCGGACGTCCCTCCCCCTTAAAGAAAGTATTACTTCGCACAGATTTTGTAATTTCATTTAATTTTTTTTCGAATGTCAATTTCTCATGTGCTCTTTATTTCTTTCAGGGGGCTTAGAAGATGCTTGAGAAATTCGAGGATCTCTCTCAAGTTCAACGACTAGGACTTGTTCCTCGATCTACAGGTTTCTCAAGTCATTGGAAGGGGATTGTCCACTTGAAGGGCTTTTCGGAGAGGAGACCATATCCCTGAAGTTGGACGTCCCTTCCCCTTAATGTAGGTATTTACTTCGCTCACTTTTTGTAATTTCATTAAAATTTTTTTCGAATGTCAATTTCTCATGTGCTGTTTATTTCTTTCAGGGGGCTTAGAAGATGCTTGAGAAATTCGAGGATCTCTCAGGTTCAACGACTGGGACTTGTTCCTCGATCAACAGGTTTCTCAAGTCATTGGAAGGGGATTGTCCACTTGAAGGGCTTTTCGGAGAGGAGACCATATCCCTGAAGTCGGACGTCCCTCCCCCTTAATGTAAGTATTACTTCGCACACTTTTTGTAATTTCATTTAAATTTTTTTCGAATGTCAATTTCTCATGTGCTCTTTATTTCTTTCAGGGGGCTTAGAAGATGCTTGAGAAATTCGAGGATCTCTCTCAGGTTCAACGACTGGGACTTGTTCCTCGATCTACAGGTTTCTCAAGTCATTGGAAGGGGATTGTCCACTTGAAGGGCTTTTCGGAGAGGAGACCATATCCCTAAAGTCGGACGTCCCTCCCCCTTAATGTAAGTATTACTTCGCACACTTTTTGTAATTTCATTTAAATTTTTATCGAATGTCAATTTCTCATGTGCTCTTTATTTCTTTCAGGGGGCTTAGAAGATGCTTGAGAAATTCGAGGATCTCTCTCAGGTTCAACGACTGGGACTTGTTCCTCGATCTACAGGTTTCTCAAGTCATTGGAAGGGGATTGTCCACTTGAAGGGCTTTTCGGAGAGGAGACCATATACCTGAAGTCGGACGTCCCTCCCCCTTAATGTAAGTATTACTTCGCACACTTTTTGTAATTTCATTTAATTTTTTTTCGAATGTCAATTTCTCATGTGCTCTTTATTTCTTTCAGGGGGCTTAGAAGATGCTTGAGAAATTCGAGGATCTCTCTCAGGTTCAACGACTGGGACTTGTTCCTCGATCTACAGGTTTCTCAAGTCATTGGAAGGGGATTGTCCACTTGAAGGGCTTTTCGGAGAGGAGACCATATCCCTGAAGTCGGACGTCCCTCCCCCTTAATGAAAGTATTACTTCGCACAGATTTTGTAATTTCATTTAATTTTTTTTCGAATGTCAATTTCTCATGTGCTCTTTATTTCTTTCAGGGGGCTTAGAAGATGCTTGAGAAATTCGAGGATCTCTCTCAAGTTCAACGACTAGGACTTGTTCCTCGATCTACAGGTTTCTCAAGTCATTGGAAGGGGATTGTCCACTTGAAGGGCTTTTCGGAGAGGAGACCATATCCCTGAAGTCGGACGTCCCTCCCCCTTAATGTAAATATTTCTTCGCACACTTTTTGTAATTTCATTTAAATTTTTTTTGAATGTCAATTTCTCATGTGCTCTTTATTTCTTTCAGGGGGCTTAGAAGATGCTTGAGAAATTCGAGGATCTCTCTCAGGTTCAACGACTGGGACTTGTTCCTCGATCTACAGGTTTCTCAAGTAATTGGAAGGGGATTGTCCACTTGAAGGGCTTTTCGGAGAGGAGACCATATCCCTGAAGTCGGACGTCCCTCCCCCTTAATGTAAGTATTACTTCGCACACTTTTTGTAATTTCATTTAAATTTGTTTCGAATGTCAATTTCTCATGTGCTCTTTATTTCTTTCAGGGGGCTTAGAAGATGCTTGAGAAATTCGAGGATCTCTCTCAGGTTCAACGACTGGGACTATATTGTTCCTCGATCTACAGGTTTCTCAAGTCATTGGAAGGGGATTGTCCACTTGAAGGGCTTTTCGGAGAGGAGACCATATCCCTGAAGTTGGACGTCCCTTCCCCTTAATGTAGGTATTTACTTCGCTCACTTTTTGTAATTTCATTAAAATTTTTTTCGAGTGTCAATTTCTCATGTGCTGTTTATTTCTTTCAGGGGGCTTAGAAGATGCTTGAGAAATTCGAGGATCTCTCAGGTTCAACGACTGGGACTTGTTCCTCGATCAACAGGTTTCTCAAGTCATTGGAAGGGGATTGTCCACTTGAAGGGCTTTTCGGAGAGGAGACCATATCCCTGAAGTCGGACGTCCCTCCCCCTTAATGTAAGTATTACTTCGCACACTTTTTGTAATTTCATTTAAATTTTTTTCGAATGTCAATTTCTCATGTGCTTTTTATTTCTTTCAGGGGGCTTAGAAGATGCTTGAGAAATTCGAGGATCTCTCTCAGGTTCAACGACTGGGACTTGTTCCTCGATCTACAGGTTTCTCAAGTCATTGGAAGGGGATTGTCCACTTGAAGGGCTTTTCGGAGAGGAGACCATATCCCTAAAGTCGGACGTCCCTCCCCCTTAATGTAAGTATTACTTCGCACACTTTTTGTAATTTCATTTAAATTTTTATCGAATGTCAATTTCTCATGTGCTCTTTATTTCTTTCAGGGGGCTTAGAAGATGCTTGAGAAATTCGAGGATCTCTCTCAGGTTCAACGACTGGGAGTTGTTCCTCGATCTACAGGTTTCTCAAGTCATTGGAAGGGGATTGTCCACTTGAAGGGCTTTTCGGAGAGGAGACCATATCCCTGAAGTCGGACGTCCCTCCCCCTTAATGTAAGTATTACTTCGCACAGTTTTTGTAATTTCATTTAATTTTTTTTCGAATGTCAATTTCTCATCTGCTCTTTATTTCTTTCAGGGGGCTTAGAAGATGCTTGAGAAATTCGAGGATCTCTCTCAGGTTCAACGACTGGGACTTGTTCCTCGATCTACAGGTTTCTCAAGTCATTGGAAGGGGATTGTCCACTTGAAGGGCTTTTCGGAGAGGAGACCATATCCCTGAAGTCGGACGTCCCTCCCCCTTAATGTAAGTATTACTTCGCACACTTTTTGTAATTTCATTTAAATTTTTTTCGAATGTCAATTTCTCATGTGCTCTTTATTTCTTTCAGGGGGCTTAGAAGATGCTTGAGAAATTCGAGGATCTCTCTCAGGTTCAACGACTGGGACTTGTTCCTCGATCTACAGGTTTCTCAAGTCATTGGAAGGGGATTGTCCACTTGAAGGGCTTTTCGGAGAGGAGACCATATCCCTGAAGTCGGACGTCCCTCCCCCTTAAAGAAAGTATTACTTCGCACAGATTTTGTAATTTCATTTAATTTTTTTTCGAATGTCAATTTCTCATGTGCTCTTTATTTCTTTCAGGGGGCTTAGAAGATGCTTGAGAAATTCGAGGATGTCTCTCAAGTTCAACGACTAGGACTTGTTCCTCGATCTACAGGTTTCTCAAGTCATTGGAAGGGGATTGTCCACTTGAAGGGCTTTTCGGAGAGGAGACCATATCCCTGAAGTTGGACGTCCCTTCCCCTTAATGTAGGTATTTACTTCGCTCACTTTTTGTAATTTCATTAAAATTTTTTTCGAATGTCAATTTCTCATGTGCTGTTTATTTCTTTCAGGGGGCTTAGAAGATGCTTGAGAAATTCGAGGATCTCTCAGGTTCAACGACTGGGACTTGTTCCTCGATCAACAGGTTTCTCAAGTCATTGGAAGGGGATTGTCCACTTGAAGGGCTTTTCGGAGAGGAGACCATATCCCTGAAGTCGGACGTCCCTCCCCCTTAATGAAAGTATTACTTCGCACAGATTTTGTAATTTCATTTAATTTTTTTTCGAATGTCAATTTCTCATGTGCTCTTTATTTCTTTCAGGGGGCTTAGAAGATGCTTGAGAAATTCGAGGATCTCTCTCAAGTTCAACGACTAGGACTTGTTCCTCGATCTACAGGTTTCTCAAGTCATTGGAAGGGGATTGTCCACTTGAAGGGCTTTTCGGAGAGGAGACCATATCCCTGAAGTCGGACGTCCCTCCCCCTTAATGTAAATATTTCTTCGCACACTTTTTGTAATTTCATTTAAATTTTTTTCGAATGTCAATTTCTCATGTGCTCTTTATTTCTTTCAGGGGGCTTAGAAGATGCTTGAGAAATTCGAGGATCTCTCTCAGGTTCAACGACTGGGACTTGTTCCTCGATCTACAGGTTTCTCAAGTAATTGGAAGGGGATTGTCCACTTGAAGGGCTTTTCGGAGAGGAGACCATATCCCTGAAGTCGGACGTCCCTCCCCCTTAATGTAAGTATTACTTCGCACACTTTTTGTAATTTCATTTAAATTTGTTTCGAATGTCAATTTCTCATGTGCTCTTTATTTCTTTCAGGGGGCTTAGAAGATGCTTGAGAAATTCGAGGATCTCTCTCAGGTTCAACGACTGGGACTATATTGTTCCTCGATCTACAGGTTTCTCAAGTCATTGGAAGGGGATTGTCCACTTGAAGGGCTTTTCGGAGAGGAGACCATATCCCTGAAGTTGGACGTCCCTTCCCCTTAATGTAGGTATTTACTTCGCTCACTTTTTGTAATTTCATTAAAATTTTTTTCGAATGTCAATTTCTCATGTGCTGTTTATTTCTTTCAGGGGGCTTAGAAGATGCTTGAGAAATTCGAGGATCTCTCAGGTTCAACGACTGGGACTTGTTCCTTGATCTACAGGTTTCTCAAGTCATTCGAAGGGGATTGTCCACTTGAAGGGCTTTTCGGAGAGGAGACCATATCCCTGAAGTCGGACGTCCCTCCCCCTTAATGTAAGTATTACTTCGCACACTTTTTGTAATTTCATTTAAATTTTTATCGAATGTCAATTTCTCATGTGCTCTTTATTTCTTTCAGGGGGCTTAGAAGATGCTTGAGAAATTCGAGGATCTCTCTCAGGTTCAACGACTGGGACTTGTTCCTCGATCTACAGGTTTCTCAAGTCATTGGAAGGGGATTGTCCACTTGAAGGGCTTTTCGGAGAGGAGACCATATCCCTGAAGTCGGACGTCCCTCCCCCTTAATGTAAGTATTACTTCGCACAGTTTTTGTAATTTCATTTAATTTTTTTTCGAATGTCAATTTCTCATCTGCTCTTTATTTCTTTCAGGGGGCTTAGAAGACCCTATTGGAAAAAAAATTTCCGGTATGAAAAAAAATTAAACCGGGTTATGAAACACCGGAACTAGTATGATACTAGAACCAGTATGATACTAGTTCTAGTATCATACTGGTTCTAGTATCATACTAGTTCCGGTGTTTCATAACCCGGTATTATAATGGTTCTAGTATATACTAGTTCCGTTATCATACCGGGTATGGTAACGGAACCAGTATATACTAGAACCAGTATGATACTAGTTCTAGTATCATACTGGTTCTAGTATCATACTAGTTCCGGTGTTTCATAACACGGTATCATAATGGTTCTAGTATATACTAGTTCCGTTATCATACCGGGTATGGTAACGGAACCAGTATATACTAGAACCAGTATGATGCCGGAACCAGTATCGTACAAAAACCTGTGTTTCAAAAACTACTTCTACAAACCAAAAAAAGTACAAGAATACACAATACAAAAAAGTACAAGAATACAGTCATATGTTATGTACATTTATGGGACACAGGTTTATACAAGAGAACAATACTAAATCAACAGAAACATCAGACTAAATTGTAATTAAAACCACGCACAATCACAATATATGAGGCGGAAAGCGAAAAGGGACCTCTAGTCGGCAAAGTTGATTTCGAGAAAAAGCCATAAAACCAGAAGAAGGTCAAAACTATCGAAGATGATGACAGTTTTAGTCTTCCAGAGACTTCAAGGGGGCGAAGGGTGCAGTGTCCCAAACACTGTGACCACAAGGGTATGGTGTCCCTGACACCGAAAGGAAAGGGTGGTATCCCAGATACACCTGAGGGGCTAGAGGAGACAAGGTTGTCCCAGACGAATTCATCCCTTGATGGTGATGGTGTTGCAGTACTCTCGTTCACATACTAGGGTCGAACCGCATTTAATCTGAAACAAAACACAAATGTGTAAATTAATAAGTCACAAGATATTTGCCAAATACATCTAAAGTATATAAAGTGCAAAATTTACAAGGGTTATTGCAGCTAGAATAAAAAAGATTTTAAAAAATGTCATTCATTTTATTGTCAAGAAAATATACAACCAAGATGCTGGATGATTACATATGCTGAAATTAATATGATAATTTAATTTAAATTGAAATAAGGAAGTGTTTTGGACCTTTTGGCCTTGGTAGTTGGATTAAAAAAAGAAAACGAGGGATGTTTCCAAGCCTTATAAGATAGTGCAGAAATTTACAGGGCTCCAATTATGATAAGGAAGAACAGGGTCAAGATTTGAAAAAAATTATCAAGGCAAATAAGGAAAAGGAATTGCAACGCAAAAAATATATATTAAATCTGCTATACCACGTTAGACTGCAGCATCGTCCAAAAATTGTGATTGCTCTTCAAATCAGCAACAATATTGAGCTATGTTGGAAATAGTTGGATTCTATATGCCTCATTCCAGTTGTTTAAATTATTACCAATAAATTAAGAACAGGTTTAATAAAAACGGTTAAAATGTTAATAAACCATTGCTTGTGAGCTTGGAACAATAATGAATTACAGAAACAATCAGATTAAAGAGATGGCAACAGAGGGTTAGCTGAATATTGCCACTGTTTATAGAATTGGCCACTTCTCATACCCTTCATTGCAAGTTTAAATACAATGTCACTTTAGCCACTTGTTTTTAACCCACCCATGTGATATCACCATCAATGTGTACCATTAATCTCAAAAACTTAGTTTTGCCTTTTCTCCTATAGAAAAAGTAAAGTACCCTTTAATTATAAAATTAAGCCTAATGAATGTATTATTACATTGAAACCAAAATGACAATTATATGAAAGAAAACTATTACTAGTGCGAAACCCAAACTCGCAGGATGCACCCACATTAGATTCTTTTAATTTTTTTATGGAAAGGTTTTCTGTATAAAGAGGTTAAACCTACTTGCAGCAAAGTTCCATCTGTTTGTACTACTATCCGCAGACACAGCATCCACTTCTACAACTCTGCTGGGAGATTTCATAATCATTTCACACTGAAAGATGCCAGGCAGACCTGAAATAATCAAGAGAAACATCAGCGATGATACTTGAAGTTGAATGCAAAGGAACACAGATGTATGATCAAGTGTAAAGGAATAGGCTGATGACACTATAAAATTGTGTTAGAAATTGCACTTAAAAGTTGAAAGCGTTATTTCCTGAAAACATTTCACCTTAATTCTTAATTAAGTCGAAATGTACTTAAAAGAAACTATCAAAATATATAATTGTGCGTAATTTAAATGCTAACAAAGAACTTAAAATTTATTAGTATAGTTTGGACACGGCTTACTAGATGCTATACAGGCTAGCCAAGTTTTAAACAATGAAAACCATTTGACAACTTTTCCCGCTTGGATCGCCACAAATCCTACCTATATCACCCACCGCCTTCAACACTGTGGATATGCTTTGCCAGTTTGTCAAGTATTGCCATCTGGATTTTTAATGATTTCCGTACTCGGCTAGCCTGTATAGTATCTAGTAAGCCATGGTTTGGAAATAATATTTGTTAACCCTTATTTGTTGTGTGTTTTGGGGAAGGTAGAATGTCTAACTTTCAATCTATTAATTTCTTTAATGAAACAATGGGATGGATACTTGAGGGAGTACCACCTAGGTCCTTAGACTCACTTAGTGAGGCCATAAGCCGAGCTGTTACAGAAAGTGTGACTATGAAAGTCAGTCATCGGATTCAAAATACCCTTGTTTCTCCATCAAGTATATATTTGGTCCTCATTTTATCACCCCGGAGGAATGAAGCGTAATTCTGATGGTGGGTTAACACCACCGCGTCAAACCTGGCGAACAGTAGTCGTTTTCGAGGCTTAGAGGTTTTCTATTGCTTCTTTTGAATCGCTGTTGACCCCTATCGCCGCTTTTGACATGGTGGTGTAAATCCACCATGAGTCTGCTTTCCCCAACACGGGAATAGAACTTGGGCCTGTGGGGTGGCAGCAAGATCCACCACGCCACTTAGCTTCTCTTAACTTCTTTATGGCAGAAAAAAATTTTCACTGATAGAATGTTTTCCTACGCAAAAATTAACTTATTTTATTCATTTAATAATTTTACTGCAATGAAAATACTGTTTAGTAATAAATACTAACTTACAGACCTGGAAAAAGTACCCGAACCTACGAACCTGGTTCGGGGGAAGCCCCTGCCAGCTCCATAGGAGCAATACATAAGGTTCGGGGGAAGGTTACAACTTTTTCCAGGTCCGCTAACTTATTAATAAACAATTTTTTAGTCTTAAGCATAGTATAAACATGGTGTTAAGAAGTAAAAAGTAATTAACAAGTTCACAATATAATAACTAAACATGCTGTTTCTAAATTGTTTACAAAGTAAAATATTTCAGTGCTTTAAGTTAATTTAGCTTAGTCCATCATATACCTATTGACTATACGTCCATGTGTCTATTCAACACCAAATCACTCTCTACTCTCATAAAAGTATGACTAGTAGAGACCCACTCATGTAATTATATCAATTTTCATCAATGTGTAAAATTGATCTAAGTAGGAATTAGTTTTGTCTTTTCTCCCATAGAAAAAGGACCCTTTAGTTATAAAATTAAGCATAATGAATGTATTATTACATTGAAACAAAAAGGACAATTATAAGAAAGAAAACTATATATTACTAGTGCAAACCCCATCTCCCACTGAAAGATGCCGGGCAGACCTGAAATAACCAAGAGAAACATCAGCGATGATACATGCAGTTGAATGCAAAGAAACACAGATGTATGATCAAGTGTAAAGGAATAGGCTGATGACACTGCAAAATTGTGTTAGAAATTGCACTTAAAAGTCAAAAACGTTATTTCCTGAAAACATTTCAACTTTATTCCTTAAAGTTGAAATGTACTTAAAACATAGTTCCCACTCTTTTGTGAGGAAAAAAATCAAGTATTTAAGGGCTTAAATTTAAAATCTTTCATGAACTAAAATAGAAAGGCGGAAAAGCCATTTACAAGTAAAAAAAACTTTTCTCCCAATTTAGTAGTACCCTTACTTCAAAAACCTTTCTTACAGCAAAGATTAATTATAATATTACCATTACTATATTTAACAATTTCAAAACATACTACTATATTTTACTTGTTTTGGGAAAGTCAAACAGAAAAATTCAAGTAGGCAAGTTATACCTGTTCTACAATATGCTAACAGGATATTAACTATTTGATTAACTTTTCATGTTCGAACTGAAAAGAATTCCAAATTAAAATATTTCAAATAAAATAATAAATAATAAAATTCAAGGACTTTTAAGGACTTAGCACTAAATTCAAGCATACTTTCCAGGGCCCTTGAATTTAAAAATGAAATTCAAGTACTTTTCAAGGCCCGTGGGAACCCTGTAAAAGAAACTATCAAAATATAATTGTGCATAATTTACGGGTATAGTACACTTAGGATGGTAATAAATAGATCTCTTGGAATAAAACTTAGCAAAATATTTCAACAAATTAAAGACAGGGAAAGAAATAAAGAAAATAAATTATGCTACTTAAATACTGCAAATAAAATGTTACAAGACCTAAACAGAACAGAAGTCAAGTAACAAAACATTTAAAAAGGTTAAAAATTGTTACTACTTCAATATTATTTCATACGCAGTCAAGGGCGGATTTAGGTAATGAACCCTGGGGGTGCGTAGTGGAAAACATGGGGGTGCAAACTGTCCCTGATGGCTTTAAAAACATGATTTTCCCTATAAAAATTTAATTTTCTCAAAAAGTTGACACCTTTAAATCCGCCCATGCGCAGTGCTTCTGAAAATGCACAGTTAAAGTTAAAGCCCATTAAATGTGTTGCTGATACTGATGGTTCAAGGGATAGCAACTAAGAGAACTATTATGTATTGTAATGTGTGTGAACAGTTGTAATGGGGAATCATTAACATATGCATGCATTTTGATTCATATGTAATATCACACATGATCAGCAATTAGCCAAAAACAATATTAAATAGACATGACATAGTACATGGGGGCCACTTTTCAAAATTTGCAAGACGGAACTTTAAAGTATCGTATTAATCATTTTCATCCAGTCTAGCAATTTTTTTTAATTGCATGAAAATTCATAAAATATCATGAACAATTATAGTTCCTTAAATTCTAAATCAAGATAAAGCTGTATGTGAGTAAAACCATCTTACTTGTGGTCAAAATGTGCGGTTCAATTCCGTTAATGTTCCCGCTAAATACCGCTTTGCTCTTTTGGATACCAAAAAAGTAGTAATGTATTCGAAGTAAAAGTTTCCGGGCTTGGTTGCCGTAGTCTCGATGTTAAAACTCTGACGTTTCACCCAAAACTGTGTTGGGCATCATCAGCTGTTTTTTCTCTCACGTAACCAACCACGTAACGTAAAAAAAACAGCTGATGATGCCCAACACAGTTTGGGGTGAAACGTCCAAGTTTTTAACATCGAGACCACTGCAACCAAGCCCGGAAACTTTAACTTCGAATACATCCGGCCGTGAAAGCCTTTCTGTTTTAATTAGTAATGTATTGCTAAAACAATTTTAGACTCAGATTAAAATGTTTATATAGATCAAAAACTATTCATATTTTCAATAAAAATTTTAAAATGTTGATATTTGAATGTATGGCATTCTCAAAAGCATGGCAATATTTAGCAGGAACGTAAACGGAATAGAACCAAATGTGCAATGTAGGTATTGGAATTTAGTACTAATTTTGCGTTTCGCAATATACCTGGGACGGAATTCCGTTCATTGAAATTTTAAAATGATGGAATTCTGTCCCGGGGATGGAAGAGTGGCACCCATGCTTAATATAAACTTTAGAAATGAAACTCATCAAGCACTTGCCTTTGGTCAAAAACACAATACATAAAAGAATAAGTTCAAGGACTGGGTATGAATGCATTGTATAGTGCTTCCAAAACCCAAACAAATCCCAAAATTTTTTATATCATGGACCACTATATTTTATTTTTCTCATTAATCCCAACTATAACTACATATTCTTAAAAAAAGGGTAAAAATATCCATCTTGTAAATTAAATTGGTAATTTTGAAAGTCAAGTAGAACCCTTTTAAAGCAAAAATTTTAAGGGCATTTTAAAATTATTTTCTTCACATCCTAATTTTCAAAATCAGAATCACACTAAGGGAATCAGCTTGACAGTATTTAACGAAATGTTAACACATTTGAACTCAAAAGCAAACTATTCTGTACTTACATTTACATATATATTATGCTAGTATAAATCTTCATTACAAAAGGATGTGCCGGGCACAATGATCCCAAATCGGACTTTGTTTGAGGTGTTCTAGAAATTACTCATGGAGACATTTAAAAAATTAAAAGCAGCCCTGTTTTTATTTTGTTGAAAAGAAAAATATTTTAATTCTAAATAAAATATATTGAACATTTCAACTTACTTGAAAAGAGGAAAAGATAGCGTGGTCATTTAACACATAATAAGGTAAATATAAATAAATATCAACGTTTTACGTTGCCATTTCCAGAAATCAAATCAAATAAATCCAAATCTTTGGTGTGCCTGTGGCTAAGTATGTAGAGTAAAAATAATACATGACGATATCTGAAAACATCAAACCCTAATATGAGAGATAAATCAATGGAGTAAATAAAGTTTTCAAAAGGAATCTTGATGAAAATTTACAGTAATTAATTATCGAAAAGTCAAGAACGACAAGTATGCACAATACAGCCATTCTGTTTGTTGGTAGTTAATTGGCCTGCCCTGTCCCCCTTTATTTTTTTACCTACTTCATCAACTGATTAAATTATTCACATTATAACATTATTTTCATTGCATTTGAATATTAATGCATACATTATTTTAATCTAAAGAGGAGGGCAATTTATTATTTAGCAGGTATTTCCAGGTGAAAATGCGTTTTTGGGGCATTTAAGACATGGTTAACGCTCATTAAAAAACATTTCAGTTGAATAAACTTAAAAAGGACCTCAAAATACAATATGTATCAAATTTTTGTGCAATTTGGTGTTCAATTAGACGGATTTTCAGAGTCGGGGAAAAACAGTATTTTGAGTGAAAAACACAAGTTTGAAAAGGCCCAAAAATCGGTATTTAATGATAAGTTTGAATTTTTTTCAATTTTTATTTTTGTAGTTAAGTAATGTGGCAAACTTTTTCCAGAAATTCGGGTTGCCATGGGGATTCTGACGTCATCCAGGAATTTTCAAACACAAAAGAGGTTTACTTGTCTTTGTAAGAATCCATTGCATTTTTTGGGGGTATAGAAAAACGGGGAAAGGGGGAAAATATGAATGAACCCCCAAGTGTTTTATAACACTGTATTCCCTTTGATTAGTAGATTAAGAATATATAAAGTATGAGGGGGTGGGTCCCATATTTCGGGAGTTTTTCCGGTTTTATTGAAAAACTGAATCTGGGCGTCCTGCCCGGAGTTTTAGAACTAAAGGTATAAAATTTTAGTATTTTTAAAGTTCTTTAAGAGTTCTTCAAGAATCTGGTTACTGCTAAGCTTTCTGACAACTATTTCCAGAGAAATCTGCGAAAAACCGTCTTGGAAAACGAAACAATGAATTTAATTGTCTCTGGATCACGCAATTTTTACAATATTTGTTAGTGATTCATACTGTTCAAATTCCCACTTTAAATGCTTTCATAAAATATAAATTACTAAGCTGTGATCATATCAGATCCGCAGCTATTCAGCGTTAAAATTAGCATGTGTTAGGCTTAACGCACCACGAGGGGTCTATTCCCTCCAAACACTACGGTTTTCGCCACTTTCTAACACGGTTCTTAAAGGTCTTTAAGAGTTCTTCAAGAATCTGAATACTGATAAGCTTTCTGACAATTATTTCTAGAGAAATCTGTGAAAACACGTCTTGGAAAACGAAACAATGAATTGAATTGTCTCTGGATCACACAATTTTTACACTATTTGTTAGTGATTCATACTGTTCAAATTCCCACTTTAAATGCTTTCATAAAATATAAATCACTAAACTGTGATCATAACAGATCCGCAGCTATTCAGCGTTAAAACTAGCATGTGTTAGGCTTAACGCTTAACGCACCACGAGGGGTTTGTTTCCGCCAAACACTACGGTTTTCGCTTTCGCCACTTACTTAGCTCTAAAAGTAACGATCGAGTATATACTTTTACACAGTTTATTGCAATATATTATAAGCCAGATTATATTGTCCGAAACAAATTTCTGCACGTTTTTACATAGGTATATATCAATATTTCCAAAAATTTTCATACAGGTATCGAGTTATCAAGAAATAAAGAAATTTTGATATAAATTCCAAAACATAATGTTTTGGAATTTATATCAAAATTTCTTTATTTTTCGAGAAAATTTCAAATATTTTTAAGTTTATGACCTAAAAAAATAAAGGTTGGAATAAAAAAAAGTCAACAAATTCTATACTGGTATCTAAATTTTCAGTATGTTTTAAAATTGGTAATAAAAATTCAGTAGCCTTTGGATCGTCTGACGTGACGTCTCCCAAAGAGAGCTGAAAAGTCAGTTTGTGCGCATGCTCGAACGTCAGCGTTGGCGACGAAAGATTTTGGCTTCTTTGGAGGTAATGAGCAACAATGACGTGAAGGTTTGTTATGAAACGTGCCCCGATGGCTCACATGGTAGGGTATGGGCTTGTTAACTGAGAGATCACGGGTTCGAATCCTGGTGCCCGACAACTTAGCGACGCTGTTATTTTGATTTAAAGGACATAGTTTTTATTTAATACGTTTTAATTAATATTATAATGTTTTAATTATTTTTATTAGATTTATAGATTATGAGAAAAGTTTTGTTGTTTTGATGTGAATATGTATCCGGCATTTTTACGACGCTTATGTTTTAAATTATTTAAAGTACATAGTTTTTATTATAATATTTTAATTATTTTCATTAGATTTATAGATTTTGAGAAAAGTTTTGTAGTTATGATGTGAATATTTTTAATTATTAAATTTTATAACATTATTCAATTTAATTTAAGAATTTAGTTATTATTTAATTAATATTAGTTATTATTTAATTTATGTAAGAATTTTTTTATTATATTTAACAATAACAATTTTTGTGTAGTTATGCTTATGATGTGAGTAAATAAATTTTGATGGCCGGATGTTCATAATTTTAAAATTAGGGATCGTTATGTTATAGTTTCGTGTTATTTTTCATTTAAATCCCCTATGTAAAATATGAATTATCTAGAAATGGACTCTTGGACGTTGAAAACCTAAGACCCAAACCAAAAATATACGGCATAATTTGAAACTGGGACATGAGCCTCGCCAAAGTAGTATTTTTCAACTCCCATTGGGTTCCGTCAGGCTGGATAAAGTGCACTTAAAAATTCTTGTACATTCTATACTAGTATAAAAATTTAAAGTATTCATTAAAACTGGTATCAACGTTCCCCAGTACGGTTTCAAAATTTCCAGTGTTGATCATAATGGTATTGAAATTCCCAGTATTCATTAAAACCAGTATCGAAATTCCCAGTGTTGTTCATAATGGTATTGAAATTCCCAGTATTCATTAAAACCAGTATCGAAATTTCCAGTATTGATTCATACTTGTATTGAAATTCCCAGTATTCATTAAAACTAGTATCGAAATTTCCAGTATTGATTCATACTGGTATTGAAGTTCCCAGTATCCATTAAAACCAGTATCGAAATTTCCAGTATTGTTTCATACTTGTTTTAAAGTTTCCAGTATGGTGTCATACTGGTTTTAAAATTTCCTGTATGTTTTTCCAGTATGGATACTAGTTCCAGTATGATTTATACTGGTTCTAGTATCATTTTGATACTGGTTTTGTGAACTTTTTCCAATAGGGGATGCTTGAGAAATTCGAGGATCTCTCTCAGGTTCAACGACTGGGACTTGTTCCTCGATCTACAGGTTTCTCAAGTAATTGGAAGGGGATTGTCCACTTGAAGGGCTTTTCGGAGAGGAGACCATATCCCTGAAGTCGGACGTCCCTCCCCCTTAATGTAAGTATTACTTCGCACACTTTTTGTAATTTCATTTAAATTTTTTTCGAATGTCAATTTCTCATGTGCTCTTTATTTCATTCAGGGGGCTTAGAAGATGCTTGAGAAATTCGAGGATCTCTCTCAGGTTCAACGACTGGGACTTGTTCCTCGATCTACAGGTTTCTCAAGTCATTGGAAGGGGATTGTCCACTTGAAGGGCTTTTCGGAGAGGAGACCATATCCCTGAAGTCGGACGTCCCTCCCCCTTAATGTAAGTATTACTTCGCACACTTTTTGTAATTTCATTTAAATTTTTTTCGAATGTCAATTTCTCATGTGCTCTTTATTTCTTTCAGGGGGCTTAGAAGATGCTTGAGAAATTCGAGGATCTCTCTCAGGTTCAACGACTGGGACTTGTTCCTCGATCTACAGGTTTCTCAAGTCATTGGAAGGGGATTGTCCACTTGAAGGGCTTTTCGGAGAGGAGACCATATCCCTGAAGTCGGACGTCCCTCCCCCTTAATGAAAGTATTACTTCGCACAGATTTTGTAATTTCATTTAATTTTTTTTCGAATGTCAATTTCTCATGTGCTCTTTATTTCTTTCAGGGGGCTTAGAAGATGCTTGAGAAATTCGAGGATCTCTCTCAGGTTCAACGACTGGGACTTGTTCCTCGATCTACAGGTTTCTCAAGTCATTGGAAGGGGATTGTCCACTTGAAGGGCTTTTCGGAGAGGAGACCATATCCCTGAAGTCGGACGTCCCTCCCCCTTAATGTAAGTATTACTTCGCACACTTTTTGTAATTTCATTTAAATTTTTATAGAATGTCATTTTCTCATGTGCTCTTTATTTCTTTCAGGGGGCTTAGAAGATGCTTGAGAAATTCGAGGATCTCTCCCAGGTTCAACGACTGGGACTATATTGTTCCTCGATCTACAGGTTTCTCAAGTCATTGGAAGGGGATTGTCCACTTGAAGGGCTTTTCGGAGAGGAGACCATATCCCTGAAGTTGGACGTCCCTTCCCCTTAATGTAGGTATTTACTTCGCTCACTTTTTGTAATTTCATTAAAATTTTTTTCGAATGTCAATTTCTCATGTGCTGTTTATTTCTTTCAGGGGGCTTAGAAGATGCTTGAGAAATTCGAGGATCTCTCAGGTTCAACGACTGGGACTTGTTCCTCGATCTACAGGTTTCTCAAGTAATTGGAAGGGGATTGTCCACTTGAAGGGCTTTTCGGAGAGGAGACCATATCCCTGAAGTCGGACGTCCCTCCCCCTTAATGTAAGTATTACTTCGCACACTTTTTGTAATTTCATTTAAATTTGTTTCGAATGTCAATTTCTCATGTGCTCTTTATTTCTTTCAGGGGGCTTAGAAGATGCTTGAGAAATTCGAGGATCTCTCTCAGGTTCAACGACTGGGACTATATTGTTCCTCGATCTACAGGTTTCTCAAGTCATTGGAAGGGGATTGTCCACTTGAAGGGCTTTTCGGAGAGGAGACCATATCCCTGAAGTTGGACGTCCCTTCCCCTTAATGTAGGTATTTACTTCGCTCACTTTTTGTAATTTCATTAAAATTTTTTTCGAATGTCAATTTCTCATGTGCTGTTTATTTCTTTCAGGGGGCTTAGAAGATGCTTGAGAAATTCGAGGATCTCTCAGGTTCAACGACTGGGACTTGTTCCTTGATCTACAGGTTTCTCAAGTCATTCGAAGGGGATTGTCCACTTGAAGGGCTTTTCGGAGAGGAGACCATATCCCTGAAGTCGGACGTCCCTCCCCCTTAATGTAAGTATTACTTCGCACACTTTTTGTAATTTCATTTAAATTTTTATCGAATGTCAATTTCTCATGTGCTCTTTATTTCTTTCAGGGGGCTTAGAAGATGCTTGAGAAATTCGAGGATCTCTCTCAGGTTCAACGACTGGGACTTGTTCCTCGATCTACAGGTTTCTCAAGTCATTGGAAGGGGATTGTCCACTTGAAGGGCTTTTCGGAGAGGAGACCATATCCCTGAAGTCGGACGTCCCTCCCCCTTAATGTAAGTATTACTTCGCACAGTTTTTGTAATTTCATTTAATTTTTTTTCGAATGTCAATTTCTCATCTGCTCTTTATTTCTTTCAGGGGGCTTAGAAGATGCTTGAGAAATTCGAGGATCTCTCTCAGGTTCAACGACTGGGACTTGTTCCTCGATCTACAGGTTTCTCAAGTAATTGGAAGGGGATTGTCCACTTGAAGGGCTTTTCGGAGAGGAGACCATATCCCTGAAGTCGGACGTCCCTCCCCCTTAATGTAAGTATTACTTCGCACACTTTTTGTAATTTCATTTAAATTTTTTTCGAATGTCAATTTCTCATGTGCTCTTTATTTCATTCAGGGGGCTTAGAAGATGCTTGAGAAATTCGAGGATCTCTCTCAGGTTCAACGACTGGGACTTGTTCCTCGATCTACAGGTTTCTCAAGTCATTGGAAGGGGATTGTCCACTTGAAGGGCTTTTCGGAGAGGAGACCATATCCCTGAAGTCGGACGTCCCTCCCCCTTAATGTAAGTATTACTTCGCACACTTTTTGTAATTTCATTTAAATTTTTTTCGAATGTCAATTTCTCATGTGCTCTTTATTTCTTTCAGGGGGCTTAGAAGATGCTTGAGAAATTCGAGGATCTCTCTCAGGTTCAACGACTGGGACTTGTTCCTCGATCTACAGGTTTCTCAAGTCATTGGAAGGGGATTGTCCACTTGAAGGGCTTTTCGGAGAGGAGACCATATCCCTGAAGTCGGACGTCCCTCCCCCTTAATGAAAGTATTACTTCGCACAGATTTTGTAATTTCATTTAATTTTTTTTCGAATGTCAATTTCTCATGTGCTCTTTATTTCTTTCAGGGGGCTTAGAAGATGCTTGAGAAATTCGAGGATCTCTCTCAGGTTCAACGACTGGGACTTGTTCCTCGATCTACAGGTTTCTCAAGTCATTGGAAGGGGATTGTCCACTTGAAGGGCTTTTCGGAGAGGAGACCATATCCCTGAAGTCGGACGTCCCTCCCCCTTAATGTAAGTATTACTTCGCACACTTTTTGTAATTTCATTTAAATTTTTATAGAATGTCATTTTCTCATGTGCTCTTTATTTCTTTCAGGGGGCTTAGAAGATGCTTGAGAAATTCGAGGATCTCTCCCAGGTTCAACGACTGGGACTATATTGTTCCTCGATCTACAGGTTTCTCAAGTCATTGGAAGGGGATTGTCCACTTGAAGGGCTTTTCGGAGAGGAGACCATATCCCTGAAGTTGGACGTCCCTTCCCCTTAATGTAGGTATTTACTTCGCTCACTTTTTGTAATTTCATTAAAATTTTTTTCGAATGTCAATTTCTCATGTGCTGTTTATTTCTTTCAGGGGGCTTAGAAGATGCTTGAGAAATTCGAGGATCT
The DNA here is from genome assembly GCA_963680715.1 of Tetragnatha montana. Lineage (NCBI taxonomy): Eukaryota > Metazoa > Arthropoda > Arachnida > Araneae > Tetragnathidae > Tetragnatha > Tetragnatha montana. Next base: position 38,318,686 of record OY796685.1, read on the forward strand.
CTCAGGTTCAACGACTGGGACTTGTTCCTTGATCTACAGGTTTCTCAAGTCATTCGAAGGGGATTGTCCACTTGAAGGGCTTTTCGGAGAGGAGACCATATCCCTGAAGTCGGACGTCCCTCCCCCTTAATGTAAGCATTACTTCGCACACTTTTTGTAATTTCATTTAAATTTTTTTCGAATGTCAATTTCTCATGTGCTCTTTATTTCTTTCAGGGGGCTTAGAAGATGCTTGAGAAATTCGAGGATCTCTCTCAGGTTCAACGACTGGGACTTGTTCCTCGATCTACAGGTTTCTCAAGTCATTGGAAGGGGATTGTCCACTTGAAGGGCTTTTCGGAGAGGAGACCATATCCCTGAAGTCAGACGTCCCTCCCCCTTAATGTAAGTATTACTTCGCACACTTTTTGTAATTTCATTTAAATTTTTTTCGAATGTCAATTTCTCATGTGCTCTTTATTTCTTTCAGGGGGCTTAGAAGATGCTTGAGAAATTCGAGGATCTCTCTCAGGTTCAACGACTGGGACTTGTTCCTCGATCTACAGGTTTCTCAAGTCATTGGAAGGGGATTGTCCACTTGAAGGGCTTTTCGGAGAGGAGACCATATCCCTGAAGTCGGACGTCCCTCCCCCTTAATGAAAGTATTACTTCGCACAGATTTTGTAATTTCATTTAATTTTTTTTCGAATGTCAATTTCTCATGTGCTCTTTATTTCTTTCAGGGGGCTTAGAAGATGCTTGAGAAATTCGAGGATCTCTCTCAAGTTCAACGACTAGGACTTGTTCCTCGATCTACAGGTTTCTCAAGTCATTGGAAGGGGATTGTCCACTTGAAGGGCTTTTCGGAGAGGAGACCATATCCCTGAAGTCGGACGTCCCTCCCCCTTAATGTAAATATTACTTCGCACACTTTTTGTAATTTCATTTAAATTTTTTTCGAATGTCAATTTCTCATGTGCTCTTTATTTCTTTCAGGGGGCTTAGAAGATGCTTGAGAAATTTGAGGATCTCTCTCAGGTTCAACGACTGGGACTTGTTTCTCGATCTATAGATTTCTCAAGTCATTGGAAGGGGATTGTCCACTTGAAGGGCTTTTCGGAGAGGAGACCATATCCCTGAAGTTGGACGTCCCTCCTCCTTAATGTAAGTAGTACTCCGCACACTCTTTGTAATTTCATTTAAATTTTTTTCGAATGTCAATTTCTCATGTGCTCTTTAATTCTTTTAGGGGGCTTAGAAGATGCTTGAGAAATTCGAGGATCTCTCTCAGGTTCAACGACTGGGACTTGTTCCTCGATCTACAGGTTTCTCAAGTCATTGGAAGGGGATTGTCCACTTGAAGGGCTTTTCGGAGAGGAGACCATATCCCTGAAGTCGGACGTCCCTCCCCCTTAATGTAAGTATTACTTCGCACACTTTTTGTAATTTCATTTAAATTTTTATAGAATGTCATTTTCTCATGTGCTCTTTATTTCTTTCAGGGGGCTTAGAAGATGCTTGAGAAATTCGAGGATCTCTCCCAGGTTCAACGACTGGGACTATATTGTTCCTCGATCTACAGGTTTCTCAAGTCATTGGAAGGGGATTGTCCACTTGAAGGGCTTTTCGGAGAGGAGACCATATCCCTGAAGTTGGACGTCCCTTCCCCTTAATGTAGGTATTTACTTCGCTCACTTTTTGTAATTTCATTAAAATTTTTTTCGAATGTCAATTTCTCATGTGCTGTTTATTTCTTTCAGGGGGCTTAGAAGATGCTTGAGAAATTCGAGGATCTCTCAGGTTCAACGACTGGGACTTGTTCCTTGATCTACAGGTTTCTCAAGTCATTCGAAGGGGATTGTCCACTTGAAGGGCTTTTCGGAGAGGAGACCATATCCCTGAAGTCGGACGTCCCTCCCCCTTAATGTAAGCATTACTTCGCACACTTTTTGTAATTTCATTTAAATTTTTTTCGAATGTCAATTTCTCATGTGCTCTTTATTTCTTTCAGGGGGCTTAGAAGATGCTTGAGAAATTCGAGGATCTCTCTCAGGTTCAACGACTGGGACTTGTTCCTCGATCTACAGGTTTCTCAAGTCATTGGAAGGGGATTGTCCACTTGAAGGGCTTTTCGGAGAGGAGACCATATCCCTGAAGTCAGACGTCCCTCCCCCTTAATGTAAGTATTACTTCGCACACTTTTTGTAATTTCATTTAAATTTTTTTCGAATGTCAATTTCTCATGTGCTCTTTATTTCTTTCAGGGGGCTTAGAAGATGCTTGAGAAATTCGAGGATCTCTCTCAGGTTCAACGACTGGGACTTGTTCCTCGATCTACAGGTTTCTCAAGTCATTGGAAGGGGATTGTCCACTTGAAGGGCTTTTCGGAGAGGAGACCATATCCCTGAAGTCGGACGTCCCTCCCCCTTAATGAAAGTATTACTTCGCACAGATTTTGTAATTTCATTTAATTTTTTTTCGAATGTCAATTTCTCATGTGCTCTTTATTTCTTTCAGGGGGCTTAGAAGATGCTTGAGAAATTCGAGGATCTCTCTCAAGTTCAACGACTAGGACTTGTTCCTCGATCTACAGGTTTCTCAAGTCATTGGAAGGGGATTGTCCACTTGAAGGGCTTTTCGGAGAGGAGACCATATCCCTGAAGTCGGACGTCCCTCCCCCTTAATGTAAATATTACTTCGCACACTTTTTGTAATTTCATTTAAATTTTTTTCGAATGTCAATTTCTCATGTGCTCTTTATTTCTTTCAGGGGGCTTAGAAGATGCTTGAGAAATTTGAGGATCTCTCTCAGGTTCAACGACTGGGACTTGTTTCTCGATCTATAGATTTCTCAAGTCATTGGAAGGGGATTGTCCACTTGAAGGGCTTTTCGGAGAGGAGACCATATCCCTGAAGTTGGACGTCCCTCCTCCTTAATGTAAGTAGTACTCCGCACACTCTTTGTAATTTCATTTAAATTTTTTTCGAATGTCAATTTCTCATGTGCTCTTTAATTCTTTTAGGGGGCTTAGAAGATGCTTGAGAAATTCGAGGATCTCTCTCAGGTTCAACGACTGGGACTTGTTTCTCGATCTACAGATTTCTCAAGTCATTGGAAGGGGATTGTCCACTTGAAGGGCTTTTCGGAGAGGAGAACATATCCCTGAAGTTGGACGTCCCTCCCCCTTAATGTAAGTATTACTCCGCACACTTTTTGTAATTTCATTTAAATTTTTTTCGAATGTCAATTTCTCATGTGCTCTTTAATTCTTTTAGGGGGCTTAGAAGATGCTTGAGAAATTCGAGGATCTCTCTCAGGTTCAACGACTGGGACTTGTTCCTCGATCTACAGGTTTCTCAAGTCATTGGAAGGGGATTGTCCACTTGAAGGGCTTTTCGGAGAGGAGACCATATCCCTGAAGTCGGACGTCCCTCCCCCTTAATGTAAGTATTACTTCGCACACTTTTTGTAATTTCATTTAAATTTTTTTCGAATGTCAATTTCTCATGTGCTCTTTATTTCTTTCAGGGGGCTTAGAAGATGCTTGAGAAATTCGAGGATCTCTCTCAGGTTCAACGACTGGGACTTGTTCCTCGATCTACAGGTTTCTCAAGTCATTGGAAGGGGATTGTCCACTTGAAGGGCTTTTCGGAGAGGAGACCATATCCCTGAAGTCGGACGTCCCTCCCCCTTAATGAAAGTATTACTTCGCACAGATTTTGTAATTTCATTTAATTTTTTTTCGAATGTCAATTTCTCATGTGCTCTTTATTTCTTTCAGGGGGCTTAGAAGATGCTTGAGAAATTCGAGGATCTCTCTCAAGTTCAACGACTAGGACTTGTTCCTCGATCTACAGGTTTCTCAAGTCATTGGAAGGGGATTGTCCACTTGAAGGGCTTTTCGGAGAGGAGACCATATCCCTGAAGTCGGACGTCCCTCCCCCTTAATGTAAATATTTCTTCGCACACTTTTTGTAATTTCATTTAAATTTTTTTCGAATGTCAATTTCTCATGTGCTCTTTATTTCTTTCAGGGGGCTTAGAAGATGCTTGAGAAATTCGAGGATCTCTCTCAGGTTCAACGACTGGGACTTGTTCCTCGATCTACAGGTTTCTCAAGTAATTGGAAGGGGATTGTCCACTTGAAGGGCTTTTCGGAGAGGAGACCATATCCCTGAAGTCGGACGTCCCTCCCCCTTAATGTAAGTATTACTTCGCACACTTTTTGTAATTTCATTTAAATTTGTTTCGAATGTCAATTTCTCATGTGCTCTTTATTTCTTTCAGGGGGCTTAGAAGATGCTTGAGAAATTCGAGGATCTCTCTCAGGTTCAACGACTGGGACTATATTGTTCCTCGATCTACAGGTTTCTCAAGTCATTGGAAGGGGATTGTCCACTTGAAGGGCTTTTCGGAGAGGAGACCATATCCCTGAAGTTGGACGTCCCTTCCCCTTAATGTAGGTATTTACTTCGCTCACTTTTTGTAATTTCATTAAAATTTTTTTCGAATGTCAATTTCTCATGTGCTGTTTATTTCTTTCAGGGGGCTTAGAAGATGCTTGAGAAATTCGAGGATCTCTCAGGTTCAACGACTGGGACTTGTTCCTTGATCTACAGGTTTCTCAAGTCATTCGAAGGGGATTGTCCACTTGAAGGGCTTTTCTGAGAGGAGACCATATCCCTGAAGTCGGACGTCCCTCCCCCTTAATGTAAGTATTACTTCGCACACTTTTTGTAATTTCATTTAAATTTTTATCGAATGTCAATTTCTCATGTGCTCTTTATTTCTTTCAGGGGGCTTAGAAGATGCTTGAGAAATTCGAGGATCTCTCTCAGGTTCAACGACTGGGACTTGTTCCTCGATCTACAGGTTTCTCAAGTCATTGGAAGGGGATTGTCCACTTGAAGGGCTTTTCGGAGAGGAGACCATATCCCTGAAGTCGGACGTCCCTCCCCCTTAATGTAAGTATTACTTCGCACAGTTTTTGTAATTTCATTTAATTTTTTTTCGAATGTCAATTTCTCATCTGCTCTTTATTTCTTTCAGGGGGCTTAGAAGATGCTTGAGAAATTCGAGGATCTCTCTCAGGTTCAACGACTGGGACTTGTTCCTCGATCTACAGGTTTCTCAAGTAATTGGAAGGGGATTGTCCACTTGAAGGGCTTTTCGGAGAGGAGACCATATCCCTGAAGTCGGACGTCCCTCCCCCTTAATGTAAGTATTACTTCGCACACTTTTTGTAATTTCATTTAAATTTTTTTCGAATGTCAATTTCTCATGTGCTCTTTATTTCATTCAGGGGGCTTAGAAGATGCTTGAGAAATTCGAGGATCTCTCTCAGGTTCAACGACTGGGACTTGTTCCTCGATCTACAGGTTTCTCAAGTCATTGGAAGGGGATTGTCCACTTGAAGGGCTTTTCGGAGAGGAGACCATATCCCTGAAGTCGGACGTCCCTCCCCCTTAATGTAAGTATTACTTCGCACACTTTTTGTAATTTCATTTAAATTTTTTTCGAATGTCAATTTCTCATGTGCTCTTTATTTCTTTCAGGGGGCTTAGAAGATGCTTGAGAAATTCGAGGATCTCTCTCAGGTTCAACGACTGGGACTTGTTCCTCGATCTACAGGTTTCTCAAGTCATTGGAAGGGGATTGTCCACTTGAAGGGCTTTTCGGAGAGGAGACCATATCCCTGAAGTCGGACGTCCCTCCCCCTTAATGAAAGTATTACTTCGCACAGATTTTGTAATTTCATTTAATTTTTTTTCGAATGTCAATTTCTCATGTGCTCTTTATTTCTTTCAGGGGGCTTAGAAGATGCTTGAGAAATTCGAGGATCTCTCTCAGGTTCAACGACTGGGACTTGTTCCTCGATCTACAGGTTTCTCAAGTCATTGGAAGGGGATTGTCCACTTGAAGGGCTTTTCGGAGAGGAGACCATATCCCTGAAGTCGGACGTCCCTCCCCCTTAATGTAAGTATTACTTCGCACACTTTTTGTAATTTCATTTAAATTTTTATAGAATGTCATTTTCTCATGTGCTCTTTATTTCTTTCAGGGGGCTTAGAAGATGCTTGAGAAATTCGAGGATCTCTCCCAGGTTCAACGACTGGGACTATATTGTTCCTCGATCTACAGGTTTCTCAAGTCATTGGAAGGGGATTGTCCACTTGAAGGGCTTTTCGGAGAGGAGACCATATCCCTGAAGTTGGACGTCCCTTCCCCTTAATGTAGGTATTTACTTCGCTCACTTTTTGTAATTTCATTAAAATTTTTTTCGAATGTCAATTTCTCATGTGCTGTTTATTTCTTTCAGGGGGCTTAGAAGATGCTTGAGAAATTCGAGGATCTCTCAGGTTCAACGACTGGGACTTGTTCCTTGATCTACAGGTTTCTCAAGTCATTCGAAGGGGATTGTCCACTTGAAGGGCTTTTCGGAGAGGAGACCATATCCCTGAAGTCGGACGTCCCTCCCCCTTAATGTAAGCATTACTTCGCACACTTTTTGTAATTTCATTTAAATTTTTTTCGAATGTCAATTTCTCATGTGCTCTTTATTTCTTTCAGGGGGCTTAGAAGATGCTTGAGAAATTCGAGGATCTCTCTCAGGTTCAACGACTGGGACTTGTTCCTCGATCTACAGGTTTCTCAAGTCATTGGAAGGGGATTGTCCACTTGAAGGGCTTTTCGGAGAGGAGACCATATCCCTGAAGTCAGACGTCCCTCCCCCTTAATGTAAGTATTACTTCGCACACTTTTTGTAATTTCATTTAAATTTTTTTCGAATGTCAATTTCTCATGTGCTCTTTATTTCTTTCAGGGGGCTTAGAAGATGCTTGAGAAATTCGAGGATCTCTCTCAGGTTCAACGACTGGGACTTGTTCCTCGATCTACAGGTTTCTCAAGTCATTGGAAGGGGATTGTCCACTTGAAGGGCTTTTCGGAGTGGAGACCATATCCCTGAAGTCGGACGTCCCTCCCCCTTAATGAAAGTATTACTTCGCACAGATTTTGTAATTTCATTTAATTTTTTTCGAATGTCAATTTCTCATGTGCTCTTTATTTCTTTCAGGGGGCTTAGAAGATGCTTGAGAAATTCGAGGATCTCTCTCAAGTTCAACGACTAGGACTTGTTCCTCGATCTACAGGTTTCTCAAGTCATTGGAAGGGGATTGTCCACTTGAAGGGCTTTTCGGAGAGGAGACCATATCCCTGAAGTCGGACGTCCCTCCCCCTTAATGTAAATATTACTTCGCACACTTTTTGTAATTTCATTTAAATTTTTTTCGAATGTCAATTTCTCATGTGCTCTTTATTTCTTTCAGGGGGCTTAGAAGATGCTTGAGAAATTTGAGGATCTCTCTCAGGTTCAACGACTGGGACTTGTTTCTCGATCTATAGATTTCTCAAGTCATTGGAAGGGGATTGTCCACTTGAAGGGCTTTTCGGAGAGGAGACCATATCCCTGAAGTTGGACGTCCCTCCTCCTTAATGTAAGTAGTACTCCGCACACTCTTTGTAATTTCATTTAAATTTTTTTCGAATGTCAATTTCTCATGTGCTCTTTAATTCTTTTAGGGGGCTTAGAAGATGCTTGAGAAATTCGAGGATCTCTCTCAGGTTCAACGACTGGGACTTGTTTCTCGATCTACAGATTTCTCAAGTCATTGGAAGGGGATTGTCCACTTGAAGGGCTTTTCGGAGAGGAGAACATATCCCTAAAGTTGGACGTCCCTCCCCCTTAATGTAAGTATTACTCCGCACACTTTTTGTAATTTCATTTAAATTTTTTTCGAATGTCAATTTCTCATGTGCTCTTTAATTCTTTCAGGGGGCTTAGAAGATGCTCGAGAAATTCGAGGATCTCTCTCAGGTTCAACGACTGGGACTTGTTCCTCGATCTACAGGTTTCTCAAGTCATTGGAAGGGGATTGTCCACTTGAAGGGCTTTTCGGAGAGGAGACCATATCCCTGAAGTTGGACGTCCCTCCTCCTTAATGTAAGTATTACTCCGCACACTCTTTGTAATTTCATTTAAATTTTTTTCGAATGTCAATTTCTCATGTGCTCTTTAATTCTATTAGGGGGCTTAGAAGATGCTTGAGAAATTCGAGGATCTCTCTCAGGTTCAACGACTGGGACTTGTTAATCGATCTACAGATTTCTCAAGTCATTGGAAGGGGATTGTCCACTTGAAGGGCTTTTCGGAGAGGAGAACATATCCCTGAAGTTGGACGTCCCTCCCCCTTAATGTAAGTATTACTCCGCACACTTTTTGTAATTTCATTTAAATTTTTTTCGAATGTCAATTTCTCATGTGCTCTTTAATTCTTTCAGGGGGCTTAGAAGATGCTTGAGAAATTCGAGGATCCCTCTCAGATTCAACGACTGGGATTTGTTTGTACAATATTGTAATATTTTATTGTTCTCAATAAATTTGAAGTTAAGAAAATTTTTCGAGTTTGAATATATCCACGAATGGTCGATTAATTCATCTTCTGCACCATTATTTTATTATTATACCTATTATATTATATTTTACTATTTATTATTATAAGCCATACTTTGAGTTCCCTAATGCCCAACTAAATGTGAATTCAATTTTTTGGGCCTCAATAGAAGCTGATGAGTTTTAAAAGGTTGCCTAACTAGAATTGAACCAACTATGGGCATTACTCAATGGGCATTATCAGTGTTTTTTTTTTCATCCTCGAAAATACTTTGTTTTTTTTTAAAAATGATTATTATTAAATAATTAATTATTATTTAATTAGATAATTATAATTATTATAACTAATTTAGAAGTTGATTTATTAAAATAAGCATGCTTTTTTTGTTTTATATTACAAATTAGCTTTTTCAACGTTTAAAATTATATCAATGCTGAAAGTTTTATAAAAAAAAATGGTAAAAAATAATAAGAGGGGTGAACAACAATTTACTTAATTTAGTTGAAGAGGTTGTTAAAAATTCTCAAAAACATGCTCATGCAATATTTGAATGATCCCTAAAATGTTTTTCTGTAAAATTGCAAACAAAATTTTGAACAAAAAGAGGATTATGCTTTGAGATCCACATATGACCCGGGGATTAGACACGGACACTCCTTCTTTAAACAGACTCAAAACACACGCAAAAAAAAAACCTCCCAAGAAAGCGTTTGAAATTTAAAGAAACATCATCAGGGCAACAGCCTCAGCAGAAGGAAGCCTCGCTTCCCGTACAAGACTGAAACTACCTGTTACCTCAACTACCTCAATCAGCATTGATGGCTTATTTCTCGCTAAAAAAGAACACGAGGCAGGCGGTCTTGGTTGACCACCTCCGATACAATAATGGCGCACATCTTTTCCGAGGAAGAGCGGTGGAAATTGATTTTTTTATGCTCCAGAAGAGTTTTCTTGTTGGCGAAAGGGAAATAGGATATAAAGCCCATGTTCCGGCGCTAAAAAAGGCACTCGAGTTAAAAGTGGATCTTAAGTGTGCTGACAAGAGGTAGTTCGCGCTCAAATCATGAATAATGGGATGGTGAGTACGGCTTTTGTGATGTTTTGAAATGTTGGAATTGTTGTATGTATTATTTTGATAATGCTGAAATTGGAGTCTTTGTTTTGTTTTTGTTGTTATAGTAATTGGATTGGTTATTACGATTTTTATATTGTTTTTTCTATTTTCCTTAACATTTGTTGACTTTATGCGGTCATTTATAATGGAAAGCGATGTATTCCTTTTCTACTTTTAGAGTACTTTTAAACTTCGTTTTGTTATAACGTTGTTGTAACTATTGAAACTTTAAAGCTTTTTCCCCAAAGAGTTATTATGCATGTTTAAAAGTTTAAGTACAAAAATTTTATAGGGTAGTTTTATGAAGAAAATTTAAGGTTTTTCTTATTTATTTATCTATTTATATATTTATAGTAAATTTAATTAGCTGTATAAGTTTATTTTGATAGAGAATTTACAATAACTTGTATGGAGTGCAAAACTTTGGATTTGACTTTTTTAAATTTAATACTGTTTACCGAAGGGTAAGTCTAAATCTCAATTGATTGTTAATAATAATAATATTAGATTCAGTAACATTATATTATTACAAAATGAAAACACATTTCAACCAGTCAAATGTTGATTGCTGTGGAGCTGTTATATGGTATTATCAGGAAAGATAATCTAAAAGAATCTTTGTAGAATATATTTCAAATTCGATTCAATTCAATTGAATTTGTTAACAAAATTGAGGAAAGTCAAAGTAAACGACAATTTAAATATAGGATTTTCAAAATAACTTATTAAAAATTTCTGAGCTTTATTCAAACATAGTGTACTAAATTCATAGACAATTAAAGAAATTTTTACAAAATAATAAGTTGCAAAGCCTTTTCAGAAGGACAAAAATTGATTCGTTTGAAATTTCAGTATTCAACGCGGTTCATTTTCATTCTAAACTGTATGAACTTTCTATATGGAATCGTGTTTATAACATAGAATAATCTGTCCTTATTATCAATGTTTGAGTTTTGTTTCTAAACATGTTTGTTCTTTCTGTTCCGGTCATTAAAAACTACTGTTACTCTAGGCTAGAGGTATCAAACTTTTAGCCCTCTATGGGATGTGTAATGCTAATCCAGTTGTATTCCAGAATTATTTAAAAATTTGTTTAAAGTTCGTTTTTAGGAGTTGATTTTTCCAAAAATTTTTCGGTGGAGGGAAAACCCCTTAATCTCAAAATGAAAAATATAAAAAAATGTAAATTTTATCCACCTATTATCCCAATATCTTTATTAATTTCATATATGTTTAGTATGCATATTTTGTGGTTTCATGTTACATTTATAAAATTCTTGTTTAATGGAGGGATCAATCTATACATTTGTTCAATGACTACTTTATACAAAAAGGATAAAAAAAGATGAAGGATTCAAACTGCTTTTGTAACAAAATAATGTTACTTCAGCCTATTATTTTTTGCTTAAAACACACTGATTCAATCAAAAAGCATAACATTTTAACGCTATGTTTTTTCCAGTTCACGCTTAAATTTCACTTTTTTTTTTCAGGAACTTCTAAGCATTTTGTTTTGGCTCATTCATTGCGTAAAAGCCTACAACTATCCACAAGACTCCCCTCATACTAGTCACATCTCCACACCCTACGGGTTGGATTCAACCCCATTCCAAGTGCCAAATGACAATGGTGAAAATAGTTTACCTGACACATATGCGGAAGTTATGAAGTCGCAACTAGCTATTAATGAGTACTTTAGGAACCCTATTATTTTCAAGGAAGAAAGAAAGCTCCACCTTGGAGACACGGCAAAAACTTTACGGCCTTCGGATCAGAATAATGTTCAACAACCAAACCATCAGCGTTCTAATGGGTTCAGAATGCCACAAGATGCCAAGTTCCGTGCTCCAATAGGACATACATCCAACCCCTCTTCCTCACAGTTCAATCCCAATCACCCTTCTAGTGAATTAAAACACCTTCCCCATCCTTATATTCAATATGGAGCCAATGTAGTACTTCATAGAAATCCCATTAACCCTTCGTTACCTCAGTCTTTTGATGGGCAGTTAAACAAACCAAACCAACTATTAGTTCAACAAAGATCATTTCACAAGGGTCTGAATCAACAAGTGGGAGCTCCTAGAGGGCACTCACCAATGCCTGCCAGTAGAAACTCCAGATGGGGTCCGGAGAAAGACTTCAATTCAAGGCCACTTTATCATCAGAAAAAGCCCAGTAATCATCAATCTGACTACTCGAACCATAATAGTCCTTCACATCATACTCAACAAGTAGGTAGATTTTCCCATAAATCTGGTTTTAGTCACCCTGAAGGACGATTTGCTTCTTATGGAAGGCAGACTTATCAAATGCTTCCACCCTTTAAAAGTTCTCCGGCATTTCATTTGAAAGACTCATTTGAATTTTCGCCACCATCCATGAAAGATCCAATCGAAGTGAATTCATACTCTCCCGATATTCAAGTCCAGCAAAAAGCAGAATTTTTCAATCATCCATCCCAGATGCCAAATCTGGATAACATACAAGCGAATTATGAAAATCGGCCTCTTTCTACTGTGGAGGACTTCTTTCAATCTTCTTTAAATAGCGACCCTCAGAGCTTTCTGGATGACGAAAAGGATTTGTTGCCATCTCCTCATCCGAATTTTTATCCTCCTAAACCCAGCAATGAACACTCGTCTGTCATACAAAGAGATTACTTTAAATCTGAATCTCCAAACGAAAACCTCGGTTATCTGGATGCAAAAGATTCGCTCCGACCTTACAGACTTCCTTCCATCCCCTTTGAGGAACCAGAACAAAGAAATTCCAGAACTTTTCAACTGGAAAGTAAAAGAAGTCCACCCTCGAAGCAACCAAAGTATGGAAATCCTACGCAAGTTCCCCCTCAGTTGCAACAACAAGATCTTCGAGTTTTTAATGTCAATCCATCAGTAAGCTCCAGACATGCTACTCGAAGCAACCAAAAACATCAGAGGAGCTCATCGGGGCTGTTGAATTCGGCATCTGCGATACGATCTCGAAATGAATCAAATGAAGATTCGGAAAGCTCGGAAATAGAGTCTAATTCCGAATCGCACTCGCAATCCAAATCCGGACCAAAAGAGGATGGTTTTGAGGAGGAGGAACACAATGGTTTCCTGGACATGGGAGCGTACACGGATAAGAAGGGATCTTTCGGATGGTATGCCGACTTTCCGGTGGGACGGGGCCATGACAAAGTATCATATTCCTGAGAAATGAAGTTTGCCCTTCAAAAATGTAAATAGTAATATCATTTGTGCCTTTTATGTTCATTAAAACATACCTACATATTCTATTTGTGTATATTTATAAATCTTTATCTTAATATCAAACACTATATCTCCGTTCGGCAAACATCGGGAATCCCGATCCTTGGTGACTTACGCTCATTTGATTGGTTTTGATCTTTCCAGCTCGATGATGTCAGCGCTTAAGAACCAATCAAATGAGCTTCTCTGCTTACAATTCCGAATATTCCCGAAGCAGGCCAGAAGACAGTGGTATTTGATTAAAGGTGACGAAATGTAAGTAAGAATTAATGATTTAAAAAAAATAATTAATGTTTTTATTTACAAAAAAACTATAGTCGATAATAAAGAAAGGTTAAAACAACATCACAGAAACAGCATGAGGTATTAAAATGAAATTATTAAAACTATAAAAGAATTTAATATTTTTAATAACTAGAAAATTAATAATTATGATTACCTTCCTTAAAACATTTATTTAAACTGTAGCGCACTTTTTACATAAAATACAGTAGTGATACGTCAGAGTAGAATTACACAAACTCTGCAGGAAGTATGTTGCAATTTGCATAGTCAGTGAATTTAAAACTGATTAGATTTGAAATATTGACTTGCTGGGATAGAAATGATTATCAAAAAAGTTGAGGCACCATGCACGTACTATTTAAAACTATGTATAGTGAAACAACTATTGAAATACCTATAGTCTGACTGCCACAAGTAAAACTTTTGACGTTGTACAATAATACTGTGGCGTTTGTTATGAAAACGGGATATTTCCTTCAATTTTGTGGGTGATGATGGTAATTTATAAACGCTGAAAAAACGTTTTGTACTAAATCTGAGTGACTATCAGTTAGAGTTGAACTTCTATTCGAAATTTTGTTTTTCTGTCAAAGTTTTTCTCTTGGTGGTCGGTCTATTAAAAAGATCGTATCATTTTCCCTCTAAATAACCTTTAAATGGAATGTCACCGGATAGTATCTGCTGTGCTGTGACTTTTTCCCCTCAAATATTCAATTTATGACTTAATAAAATAAAATATTTAAGGCATATTTTAACCCCCCAAAAAAAATTTTCTTGCATAGAAGGCATTGTTTGAAAAAAATTTCCATTGACCTTTTAAACCTTCAACATTATGTACAGAATTCTCAAATTAAAATGATCACCCTCAAATTTATTACATTCTCTATTAATTACATACTTCAGTTTATTCTGCTGTTTTTATTCAGTTTAGTCCACATTCATTGACCCATATGCTAGCAATGGGCCATATTTTCATCAGAACTCCTGCATTATACGAGTTGATAAATAAAAATATTTTTTTTCAAAGAATTTGCGCACAAGAAAAATTTATATAGCTTTACTATATTTCTCAACACAACTCTACACTCCTGGAGAAACAGCATCAATACATGACTCCTTAAAACAGACGAAGTCCTAAAAGTCGCCTCATCTTTTATTTGAACATCTTTTAAACAGATGGCGCAGTTAAATAGGATGTTGTGTGCAAGATCTTCCTCGTGAGTTCTCCTTTCTTCTTTTTCTCTTCCCAAGCTAAAAGAATAAATATTTTTATGATAGAGAATTAAAAACTTTTAAAATTAGAAGATGAAATTTTTTTTCAAATAACTTCAGTCATTCTTGTAGTGTTTTTACGACCGACTATGACGTGATTAAATTAAATAGAATAATATAATATCAAAAAGATTATTTTCAAACAGTATTTTTAAGTAACACAGATATTTTTAAGCATTTTAAAATAAAGAAGAAACTTTTATTACAGGATTTCATTTTAAGCCTTTTTTTTTAAATTTGCGACTTAGGTTTCCCTGTGATTTTAAAATTGAAATGATTTAACTATATAATATTTTATTCTCAAAAATCAAAACAATGGATCTAATCTTTAATCTTTTTTTGAATCCGAATATATGTATAAAAAGAACAATTGTTAATCCCAGACGCCCTGGTATGATTTACTGTGTACTGTGTCCCTAAATCAAACAACGAGATTTTTCACAAATGTTTTTTCTACTTAGCACCCAAACACTACAATAGTTTGCCAATTGATATTCAAATAACACCTAAAATTACTTTATTCAAAACAATCTTTTTAAACTTTAGAATACTAAAAATTTTCTAAAAATACTCAAACTCTAAAGCTAGCCAGTCGCTCAAGAAATATAGCTGTCATGTCGAGAATTTGTCTTTCTTTGTTTATAACTCTTTTATATTATTCTTTAATTCCTTTAATCAACCATTCTATGTATTCCAAGTGATAAATAATATCCAAGAGACAAAACACCAGACTTTTCTCAACATCTTCAGATACACATGAATCGGAGAATCCAGCCAGGACTTTTCTCTGAAGGAATCACCTAAAATATATATTTTTCCATTCTTACCGTATTAATTTGAATAATATTTCAGACTCTTGGCAGCTTCATTGAAAAACTAAAGAAACGTGAGCAATATTATTTAGACATAATTTCACAACTTGTCTCCCCTTAACTGCGATTGGGTGAATGGAGTTCACGATTGATCAAATTGTAGTATGATAGGCCCATTCACTGAATTCGTAAGCACGCAAGCTTTGTGACGTCAGCCGGATAAAAAACAAGATGCTATTCTTTTGCCACATTTGGCGTCTTTTCGCTTTTGGTACTCCTCATACATTTGCTTAGTAATTTTCTTCAATAGGTTGGTTTATATGATGTAACAGGAGAATTAAACGATTGAACTCACCTGAAATTTGGTACTAAAATTTGTGTTTTATTTTAAACTTATTACAAAGATTTTCTATTGTAAATTTCATAAATATATCTAGTAAAATATGAGATAAAAATATACGCCAAAAACACAAATCTGCTGTGTATAAGAACAGCAGATTCGTGTTTCTGGCGTGGTGATAATGATATTATCCAATAATATTATAGTATTATTATTATCCAATATATTTACAAAAAGAGTATATTATCCAATTATCCGGATTAATTAGGACCAGACTTGATCCCGAAAATAAAATAATAATGTGAAAAAGGCAATTTAAAAAAATGTAACTGTACAAAATACATTTAAAATTACTTTATTAGTTTAAATGAAAAAAAAAACCAGCAATTACACTTTTAGTTAAAGTAGTAAAATAATTATCACAATACATTATGATTTCACAATTATAATTTCTTAAATAAATGCATTATTCTGATTGTTTTTTTTAAAGGCGATTCGAAAATTGAGGAGTTCTACTTTACTATGTTCAACCGAATTTCTTTCTAAAAAAATTTAAGTTATTATTTAAAATTCAAAGTGTTAAAAACCTTAAACACATGAAATTGAATTAGATATACATGAAGAAAGAAATACAATCAAAATAAATGAAATTTAAAACTTAAAGAGGAAATGAACTTTTTTCAAAACAAAATTGTAGTATAATTTGATACAGATCAGCCAGAAGTCGAACCAACCAAATTCCTTTTGCATTTATAAGTCAATAATAATTTTAGTACAATCAATTGTATATGTATTTTTAATAGTTAAGACTATTAGTGGGGGAATCAAATTTCAACACCGTGACCAGGGTATTTCAGCATTAAAATCACAACTGATTACATCAAGTACGGATCATTGAAGCTAAATATCCGCGATGACTATCACTATTTATCTCTATTAATCCCTTAAAACCCCAATTGTTCCATTGTTTGTCCTCACTAACCTCACATTTGCAAACAACTGTCGCAACGTGTCGCGGGTTCTTCACCCACATTCAGTTTTGCGAACGTTATATTGCAACGAGAAGCTTCGATTAACGGAACAATGCAAGCAATTATCACCACTTTCCTTTTCGTCGGGAAAGTTATAGTATTAGAGTTGCCCAAGAGCTTTGATACGACAGGCTGACAGCTCTCGATATAATTCATCAACAGCGGGTTGAACTCTTTGATAGGACCGCTGTGTCCACTTGCGTAAGGTGCGGATGTAGCTGTTGTCGTGTCCCCAGGGACTTTAGGGAACTGGGTTCCGATTATATTCGGACCCTGCAGCAAGGTTGCGAGAGTGAGATATCAGATGAGGACGTCTGGATGTTAGGTTATTAAGGATTTATTATTGGGGAATTATTGTATGTGAGTAGCTGTTCTAGATTGAGTCGGTTGAGAAACTGTTTTGAGGTCCTCATTTGAGCTTTCAAGGAGTCAAATATGATTTTTCCGTGTTTCTGCAATATGTTTGATTTGGTTTCTCAAAGAGGTATTTGCTTATTGAGTACCTCTTAATTAAAAATATGATTCTTCATCTCACAATTCGTTACAGAGCTTTCTATTTGATATATGTATTTATTTAATTTTCGTAAGTGTGCTACAACTATACTAGACAGCAACTTAAGTTGACCCTACGACGTCACTAACAAACAAAGTAGTTCCCATCGCGGTGTCTGAATTTTGAGTGAAATGAAGAACATCAATTTAAAAATAGGATTATTTTGTTAAACCCATGTATTTACAGTGCTTTTCAATCACGATTTGCGTACCGAAACTCCTCCTATCAACCCAACAGGCTTCGTGTTTACCGATTTCTCCTTCCGCATTTGTGACGTACTGGGTTTAAGAAACGTTGCTGTCGAGTATGGAATGCAAACTTGTATTTCAACCAGAATGCAACTTCTTGAGAATAACTAAACTCAAAATCGTTTACACAATTATAATGCTTAAAACCTTCTGTTATATTCCCTATGAATATAACTTTTAATATGCTTTCAAATTATTAAAAAGATAACTTTAGAGTGAAAACAAATTATTATTCTGTAATATTAAAAAAAGTATTTATGATAAGTATTAAAATGTAATAGGATTAAATAGTTCAAAATTGGTACCTTTTGAAACAGCGAACTGATGGGTTTGTTTTTGACAATGGCTTTGCATGGGCATGTACTTTTTAGGTCAAATGTAAGCCAGAAAAAGGTATTGAAGTAGTACAATCATATCACCCAAGTACAATTTTCCTTTTACTTTGTTTCAACTATGTATTATAAACATCAGTGTAACGGTATAATCCTTATAGATCACCAATATAATGACAGCATGCTGACTTCGTTTGAGCTTTACATTTTTTATACTAAGTCTCCGAATTAACTGATAATCATCTATCACAAACTCGACCACAATAAAGAATAAAATTCCACATCAAAGATCCGAAGAAAAACTGGATTACATCAAAACCACCGACAAGCATCTTCATCTACTATCTTCTGTGGAATCTATTTCTCCATATAATCTCTTATAATCTGATTTTGAACCACATGGAACATACTCGTTTACAAGGAGCAAGGAATTCTTTTGAACATTAGAGAACGAGAACATTAATCAATTTAGAATGCTTATATTCCACGTTTTTTTGTATCGTTGAGAGGAAATCTCAATCAAAAGGAATGCAAAAAAGGACACACAAATCAGTGTAAATTAAACGTAAGAATAAAAACCTAAAAACTTTATCTGTAAAGAATTTCTATTATGAAGGCAGTTGAGATTATGTAAAGTTTGTAAAGGAATGGGTTTAGTTAATAGACCGGAATTATTGAGGTTAATATTAATATTACCTCTGAATGAAAATTCTTAAAACGTCAAAAAACTGTAAAAGCATTTGAAAAGTTTGTTGGTATTTGTTTTTTCTAGTTAATATAATTTTTTTCAACTGTCAAGATGTAAAATTTAACTATCTAAAGAAGGGAAAGGAAAACCCAATAGTTAATTGAAGTACCTAAAATAAACTTGGTTGAAAAATAAATTCAAATGAAAGCAATGTGCAACATTTTAAATATCATAAGATTTTTAGAAGCATACTATACAAGTAATACATAATTACAGTTTATAATGCAATGAATAAGCATGACTTGTTATAATTTAATCATGATATTTTGATTTTAAATATTTAAGGTAATATTTTCTATCAAAACAAATTATCGTCGTAATTTTTCAATAAATCTTCAGATTGTACTATTTTTTAAAATTATCCATAATATTCTATTACTTTTTGTTTCGTTCGTTGTAGGATTCTTAATATTTGTGTTATAACTTGAATTAAACTTAAATATTGTTAAATAGTTTATGACATTTATACATTTTTAAAACTGAAGTAAAAATTTTATCATTTTTTTAAACGTTAACTACGGTTTTAAAAGTGAATCCAAATATGTTTGATATTTTAAAGGACATTTAATTTGAGCTTGTTTTTCATGTCATTTAACTCTACATTTTTGGATACTTTACTATTGATTTATTTTCAATACGTTTGATTGTAACTATAATGATGAATCTTTACTGGAAAGTGTAGAATTTAAAATTTGTTAAACAATTGATAAAACGCCTATCTTTATATGAAACGAAACTTAAGGGATTACAATAAAACTAAGGATTTGAAAATAAAAATTATAGATTTTTGCACAGTTTGCTTTATTTTCATTTATTATTGAATCGTCAGTTTGAAAAAGGGAATAAGTCCAAAAACCAAGTTTTGAGAAAAGCGAAAAAAAAACTATAATAAGTTAGGGAATTTTCGTTGTATAACCACCAAATTTTTACTGGAAATTCAGGACCTTATTTAGAAAATAGAGCAATCATAGAAACAAATATAGGTATACTATATTCAAAAATACTTTACAGTTGAAAAAAGTTGATGGACCCCTTCCTAGTTCCTTCCCTAGTTGTGTAATTCCCTTTTTCAACCTTAGAAAATTTCACCGGAAGAAAAATCTTAAAATCCACTTAAATTTTAACATTTAAATTATATTTCTGCTTAATACACATAGTACAACACACACATACAGTACACATAGTAGTAACAGTACAAAAGTGAGAAATAGAAAGATATAGACAAATAAAAATCAAAACTGTTTTGAAATTGAGTCATTAAGGTAGTATCAATGGAGTGAGTGAATATGAATGGAGTCAATCATTCCCTGGATAAAAAAAGTTAAAAACACTTTTAAATTAAAAGCAAATTTTATTTTGGCTTAGTTTACAGCCCAGAGAATAAGAAAAGAAAGACAAATTAACTTTAATTCCAAATTAAATTTTAAAAAATACAATGAACATTGATTTCACGAATTCAAGGGGCTACATCTGCCGATAGGGAGTAGTTATTTTCCCCCTATTGCCACTCATATGTAGTGCAAAGCTTGGAGATATTTTTAAGCACAAAAAGTCAATTTGTCATTTTTTGGACTTCCATTCCCTTTTTTACTGGCGATTCAATTTCTAATTTTTAACACTGTACAATGTAATTTTCAGAGATTGAGATCGTATTTAAATGTGTATTAGCAGTTGAGCAACGAATATCTTCACAAACACAGATAATTTAGATGCAAATTAATTTGTTAGTTTAAAATTACTTAATTTGACTTACTCTATGAGCATTGTCACCTTTTCTGAAAATTTTTACTCTTTATTTTTCACTTGACAGTTCTTTAAAATTCGTCAATCCATCATATTTGGATTTCAAATGGAACTAGGGCAACGTTTCGGCATTCAAAATAATTTTCCCGAATGCATACATAGAAAGCAGAGGAAAATTTCCCACCCGTGCAATTATTATTGTACTTCAGATGGGGACTGTTTCGCTGTTTTCACTGTTCCGCTATTTGCGATTATTTATAAATCTGAGAAAGAAATTAACTTGTCCAAATGTGAGATTGATAACTAAATAAACGTTCCATATTAAAACTTCCTGGATGTAATTTAAATAATAGTATTTTACTTCAAGACAGAAAATTCTATAAGTGGAAGTTCACAATTATTATTTTAACTCATTGTGTTTTTTACTTAGGAAGAAAAGTACGGAAATTTTCAAGACATCGCGTAAGTTAACTTTATATAGAAGATCCCCATAATAAACCATAAACTATCACAAACATAAGGTACAGAATATTGAATAAAAATTAGTAGATTACCAATAAATTTTTCTCACTGAAAACAAATGAAAAAACAAATTAAAGAAATAGTTCTACTTTATTCATTCATGGTTTTGAATTGAACTTTGCAATGATAAAATTCCTTTATCAGATTATTTTTTTACACAAACTCCCCTTTGGTTAAAAATAAACTTAAAAAAAAAACAACAGTTAGGTTTTCTTTGAGACACAGAAATTTAAGTTAAAATTTGAATAACTTCTTATGTCAAGACTTTTATTTAACTTTAAAAAGCATGACAAATTTTTAATTTCAAGCGTGTCTATTTAATTTACCTTAGGTTTAAATTAAAGCATTATAACTTCTCTTACTATGGTATTTATAAATTTAATTTTGCACTGTACACCGTAGTGAAAGTGATGTCTTTTACTAGGATTAAAATTTCAGAGACCTTCTCATTCGTATGTACTCTCATTTCAAAAAAGACATGATGCACACATTTATACACAAATGTCAACCTTTGCGTGTATAGGTACTGTTGTGATCTGTGGCAGCTGAACATTAGATCCTAAGCGCATGCGCACCCATCTACGTCATGACTTGTAAATACGTTGTTATATTATTGTTCTTTCTCGTTCAGTGCACTTCCAACTACTAACATGTTTAAATAAACGTCTACTTTAACTTGGAGTTGTTATTGTGTTTCCAGCATATACAGTTAGATCTTTACAATGGCGACGGGGATGGGATGTATCTACAAGCGGGCAGAATTCGGCCCAGGTTTATTTTCGACCAAACGCTGGATTTGAGACGTGCTTTTAAGTTCGCGTTTTGGGTGTGAAAGTTCGTAAGTACGGTGCAAATATCCCCTCCGGATTTACTTCCTGATTGGTATAATTACTTCAAGTATGGCTAGTGTAGGCTCGATGTCTGAATTTGATGTGAGTGATCCTGCTAGTTTTGATTTGTACAGTGAACAGCTTAAATTCTTCTTAGAAGCTAACAGTATTACTGAGGTAAACAAAAAGCGTGCAACCTTAATCGCGGTTTGTGGCACGAAAACTTTAAGCATAATTCGTTCTTTGATCTCTCCTAGTGGTATTTCGGATAGGACTTATACTGAGATTATTGACTTGCTTAAAGCTCACTTTAATCCTAAAGCATCTGTGATCTATTCAAGATTTCTGTTTCACAAACGCATGCAACGATCTGGTGAAAGCATAAGTGCTTATGTTACTGAGTTAAGGCGTTTAGCTGAAAGTTGTAATTTCACTACAACTCTGTCAGAGAGGTTGCGTGATCAGCTAGTTTGTGGAATAGCAGATGAGGGATTGCAAAGGCGATTGTTAGCTGAATCAGAATTAACATTAGATAACGCTGTTAAAAAAGCTCTTGCTGATGAAACCGCTACGTCTCAGGCACGTTCAATGCATCGCGTTCTGGGTGGTGCTTCTGTTGATTCAATTAAACAGAACAAAAAAGGTAATTCAAAACCTGAAGTAAATAGGCAAGGTAAAAGTTATACGTGTTACGGATGTGGTGAAGATCATGATAGGTCTTTTTGCAAATTCAAAAATGCATACTGTAATTTGTGCGGAGTGAAGGGTCACATCTCTCGTGTATGCCGTTCAAAACAAGGGTTTCGGAAAAAGAAGTCTAGTCACAAACTACATGAGGTTCAAGAAACTGCTAAGGTAAGGGATGAATATTCCCTAAATCGGGTACAGGTTTGCAATTCTCTTAAGCAAAATGTAACTGTTTGTATAGAGGGTCGTGATCTTGAAATGGAAGTGGACTCTGGTTCCCATTTTTCGATTGTGTCTTTAGATACTATTAAAAATATTTTGGGATCCGTGAGACCTGAACTCGCGACTACATCAGTTTCAGTATCTGATTTTCAAGGGAATAAAATCGATCTAGCAGGTAGATGTAACGTAAATGTTGGGTTCAAAACATTTAATCAAGATCTGGAACTCTTAGTGACTAAATCAAAATGCACGAGTATCTTGGGGTACTCCTGGTTCAAACCTTTGGGAATATCCATAAGTGGAATTAACTCAGTTTCTGATCCGATACAAAGTGTGCTAGATGAGTTTTCTGAGGTTTTTTGTGAAGGTTTGGGAACCTATACAGGACCTACTGTAAGTCTGCCTGTTGATCCTGCAGTTCCTCCGATTCGCATGAAAGCGCGTAATGTTCCTTTGGCTTTGAAGCCTAAAATTGAGGATGCACTGGAAGAACTGCTGTCTGAAGGTGTTATAGAGCCCATTAGTAATCCTAAATGGGGTACACCCGTGGTTCCAGTCTTAAAGCCAAATGGAAAAGTAAGATTATGCGGGGATTACAAAATTACTTTGAACAAGGCTATGCAAGCTCATCCCCATCCAATACCGGCAGTTAATAACCTGTTGTCTAGCTTAAAAGGGGGAGGTTATTACTCCAAAATTGACCTTGCCCAAGCTTACTTACAGCTTCCAGTAGACGAGCAGTCTGCCGAAGCACAAACTATTGTTACGCACAAAGGTGCATTTAAAGTTAAAAGACTTCAATTTGGGATAAACGTGGCTCCTGGTATTTTTCAAAACACGATTGAAGAATTGTTTTCAGGGATAAAAGGCGTCGTACCGTACTTTGACGACGTACTAATCCGAGCAGAGACTAAGGAGGCTTTAGCAGTCAGGCTGAGAGAAGTTTTGGTAAGATTGAAGAAAGCGGGACTGCGAGCCAGAAAAGAGAAGTGTCTCTTTGGGGTTAAAGAAGTCGAGTTTTTGGGGTTTCGTGTGGACAAAGAAGGAATCCACCCTTCAAGGTCTAAGGTAGAAGCGATACAGGCAGCGCCTATCCCGGCTGATAAACAACAGCTCCAGGCTTTCCTAGGGCTAATTAACTTCTACCACAGTTTTCTCAAAGGCAAGGCTTCAGTTGCTGAACCACTGCATAGACTGCTTGACGGTGATTCGAATTGGGAATGGTTGCAATCTCATACTGAGGCTTTCAATCAGCTTAAAGGTCTGATTTCGTCAGATAGCGTGCTGGTGCCTTTTGATGAAACGTTACCTATTTTTCTGACGTGCGACGCTTCTCCTTATGGAGTTGGAGCGGTGTTGAGCCATCAACTTCCAGATGGGCGTGAGGCACCCATTGCGTTCTCTTCTCGCACGTTAACTTCGACAGAGCGCAACTATGCACAAATAGACAAGGAAGCTCTTGCCATAATTTCAGCAGTTAAGAAATTTCACCATTTTTTGTATGGGCATACATTTACTATTGTTACGGACCATCAGCCTTTGTTAGGTTTATTTAGTCAGTCCAAGGCTACTCCAGAAATAATTTCTCCCCGAATGCTGCGTTGGACTTTAATGTTGAATGCTTATCACTTTACCCTTATTCATCGTCCGGGTAAGAAAATAAGTAACGCCGATGCTTTGAGTAGGCTCCCAAGACAAATTCCAGACTCTAATGTACCTGCCCCGTTAGAGGTTTTATTTGTTGAAGATTTAGCTGATCCTCCGGTTAGTGCTAGGGAAATCTCAAAATTTACGCAGCGTGATCCTGTACTGTCTCGCGTGCTTGGTTTTGTCCAGAAAGGCTGGCCGGAGGGAAAGGGAAACCTAGAATCAGAAATTCATACATTCTTCCTTAAAAGAAAAGAACTGTCAGTACATAAGGGATGTCTGTTATGGGGAAATAGGGTAGTAGTTCCTGATCCAAGACAACTTAGAGTTCTCAATGAACTACATCTGGCTCATCCTGGAGTGGAACGGATGAAGAGCCTCGCACGATGCTACGTGTGGTGGCCTGGCATGGATGATGCTATTCAAAACCATGTAGCAGGGTGCTCTACATGCCAGACGACGAGGCATTCCCCTCCTCGTGCTCCAGTTCATCCCTGGGAGGAGACGAGAACTCCATGGTCCAGGATCCATGTGGATTTCGCAGGGCCTTTCCAGGGTCAGAAGTTCTTGATCTTAGTTGATTCCCATTCCAAATGGCTCGAGGTGAAGGAGATGTCAGTTACCACTGCAAGTGCAACCATCGACGTTCTTCGAGACCTCTTCGCAACACATGGCATTCCCGATGTCGTGGTGTCGGACAATGGTCCTCCATTCAAGTCTTCAGACTACCAGTCCTTCTTGAGCTCAAATGGAGTCCGACCTGTGCTTGTCGCGCCACATCGAGCAGCAGGTAACGGTCAAGCTGAAAGACTGGTACAGTTTGCAAAAGATTCTCTGAGGAGAATAGTCAAGGGCTCCTGGAGGAAGAGACTATCTCAGATGCTCCTGTTTCAGCATATCACGCCTTCCTCAGTGACTGGGGTGAGTCCAGCTGAACTTCTCATGGGAAGAAGGTTGAGATCATGTCTTGATAGAGTTCATCCAGATTTTTCTCCTAGCTCCTCTGATCAGTCTTCAGAACGATGTGTAAGGACTTTCCATCCTGATGATCAGGTCTACGTCCGAAACTACTCCAAGGGTCCAGCTTGGATTCCTGCCACCGTAGAAAGAGAAACGGGTCCAGTTTCTTACAAGGCTACGACCGAATCAGGAGAAGTCCTACGGAGGCATGTTGACCAGATGATGAAGAGAACACCTGTGGAGACAACGAAAGATCCTGTCCACGAGTCCGAGGTACCTAGCGTAGGAAGTCCACCTACCGAGGTTACCCCTTCCCTCCTTCCTGAAGAGGTCCGGGCACCTGCTCCTTCTCATTCCCCTTCCCTCCTTCCTGAAGAGGTCCGGGCACCTGCTCCTTCTCATTCGCGTATGCTGCGCCCAAGGGAAACTCTCCGGCGTCCGGATTTCTTCAGGCCGTCCTAACTGGGGGGAAGGGGTGTTGTGATCTGTGGCAGCTGAACATTAGATCCTAAGCGCATGCGCACCCATCTACGTCATGACTTGTAAATACGTTGTTATATTATTGTTCTTTCTCGTTCAGTGCACTTCCAACTACTAACATGTTTAAATAAACGTCTACTTTAACTTGGAGTTGTTATTGTGTTTCCAGCATATACAGTTAGATCTTTACAGGTACCATTAACTTTTGCAGTTTTATGATTTAAAAACAAATATGAACATGTGGTGTGGCATACTGTTGGGATGTTACAGCTGCCCATATCCATATTTACTTTAGAAAACAGCTCTATGTTTCGAGATACCGAAGGTTAGGAATGCCATAAAAACAAGTAATGAAAGTTTGACTGTGTTAGTTGGTCAAATAACCCAAGTTTACGTCGTCTAAAATACAAAAGTAAGTATTTTCTTTTCACTTGAGAGTTTTAGAAACGTATTGAATCATGGCCACCTAGACTCGTAACACCAGAGAAGCTCAATATTGTAACATGTGGTAGTAGTCCTGATGACGTCACTTTTGATCGCTCTTCAACTCAACTTCACTCTGAGTTAAATTAAATAGTTATAATTCATTCTAACGAAACTTTCGAGGCCATTCCACATTATAGTAGAAAGGGGATTTGGGATTAAATTATTAAAGTGACAAGCAATTTTAATTAAAGTTACCATTATTTATGCTTTTTTTCCAATTAAAATCACCCTTCGAATATTATCTGATATGTTTCGAACTCGGAGCTAAAAGATCCTATTGCTTAGTTTCTCCAGGAGAGAATAAAAATTTGAACTTTAGGTTTCAATTCGAATTTTTGAAGTAGGAATCACCTTTCATTAAAATAAGGTAAGTCATTTCACAATTTTATAACTTCACAAATTCTATGATTGTGATAATTTGGATGTGGTAAAAAGGTTGTGATAATAATTGTAAAAATTTATTTCTTGAATTTTATATTTTTATAAATAAATAAAACATTCTGTTCCTTACTCTTTATGTCAACTCCAGTTACGTTCGAATTAATTTAAAAAAAAATAAAATAGTAATTATGCTTTAAAAATGGCAAAACACATTTCAAATGATTGTTTACAATACCTTTTAACCGTTTATTATACTTCGGCGCGAAAACTATCGTGTTTTCAACGAAATAATTTATTGTCAAGGTAAGGTGTATTTATTATTGTTAACCAAGAATTATAGTTATCTATTGATATAAATAAGAAATATGAAGCTTTATTTCAGTTTCCAACAACGCACGTATGTTTTATTCTGTTATTTAATATTAAAATGTTAACTCCCGTTATATCCATATAATATACTATATCTATGGTAAGAGAATCGACCATTGCGGAGCCGTTGATGTGGAAAGTGATATTAATTTTTATTCTATTTTCGCTACTTAGATTTATTTTGACTGATTTATCGTTTGCTTGTGATTAAAATTGATAAACGAAGGTTAAAGGAATGTGTGTTCTTTAAAAATGCATTGGATTATAATAGTTTAAATCAATTATTTTAGTTTTGTGTGATACCAGGGACATGATGTTTTGTCTTAATTAGATTATTATTTTGCCCTTAATTTTAGGAAAAAAGTCTATAACCAATTGTTTTTCCATATACTTTTTACATATTTATACATTTTTTTTTCATTAAGAAATTACGTAGTTTGAAAAATATTTTTAAATTCCGAAATGTAAGCGTATGGTGAAAATGGCCCAGATACTGTAACCACTTTAAATACAGTGAATGAAAATTTGTAATAAATTTTGGTTTTCATGTTTTTAAGTCCAAAAATTATATTAATTTCCAACAAAGCTAATTAAATTAGAAATTTTTGTTAAAGCTTTCGCATTTTCATATTATATTTTATGTATGAATAATTAAATAAACAATGATTAATCTTACCAACTTATGTGAGAAAATATTGGAATTAAATATATAGAAGAATTCTATTGGTAAACATCGTAATTGTTAATTAGCTGTGAAGAATATGCTCGTAATAATTTTCCTTTTCACAGACCTCGACAGAGAAAATGTTTTAAATTTTTCTTAAGATTACATTTTTGCAAAAACGTAAGCCTTGACTCAAAGAATGTATTTGGCAGATTTAATTGCTAAATGCGTCAACTTCCTTTTGATTAGGATCTCTTCTCTATTTTAATTTAAAGCAAACAAAGAATTGAAACTTAAAAATATCTTCTAGAACGGAAAGGTAAAAAGCCTTTGAAGTAACGTAAATTCCCTTACATTATTATTTCATCAGTTAAAAGGCTAACTTAAAATTACTACCGAATTCATATTTTTGTGCTTTTGGCAACAAAATCGTAGTAATACATTTGGTAGTTTAGTTTTCTCCTCAGAATTATTACACCCTCATACATAATAGAAATAATAAGTAAATAAAATGTATAAAACGTGTAACATTAATTAAAAATTTATTAACATATCATGATTTTACACGCAGTTTACTCTATCTGATGGAATTTTTGAATCTTGAACACTTCTTTCATCATTCTACTAAAATATTTTACTATCTTGTTTTCTTGGTGTGGTCTTGAGATTCCTTCATCTTATCAGTTACATTCTTTGACGAGAGAGACTTTAAGTAGGTACCTATTCAACCAAAATAATCTCAAATATTTATAAACAACTCTGATATTTAATGAGATTTTTTTTTTAATTTAATGTGTTCATTTTGCGCATTACTTTAACAATTTATCTCCAACAAACTATTTATACTGGTTTTAAATTAAGTTTCAATTAAATCAACTTTCCAGAATTATTTTTAAATTTTTTTCACAAAATGGTCTTTTTTGAAAATATCATGTTAAGAAAAAGGAAAAGTCAAAGTCAAATTTATATTCATAGATCACTATCAAATTAACCATTAAGTAATTAATGGATGGTTTAATTACTTAATATAATACTCATTCATAATGACTTAATGACATAAATCAAAAACTATTTAATAAGTGCAAAATAAACAACACAAAAAAGCATTTTCATCTATTGTTCTAGTTTCTGTATTTATATACTCCGAAAAATATAATCCACCTCTCCATGTTTAAAAAAATGTATCCTTTGTTAATTTATCTATGTATCCTCTACGTACGTGTCCTGTTTCAATTAGGAAAGTATTTTAAACAAATAAATCACTTCTAAAAGCTATCATTGTTCACTAAATGAATTGTAACATGATATGATATTGTCATCATTCAAATACAGAGATAAATTCATTAAACCTTTATGCTTAAAGACAATGAAACCTGCATTTGGAGCAATAAGGAATATCTTTGTGTGGTATTAGGCCTTGTCCCTACTTAATATTGGAACCAGTTATGCAATCATTTAACGAGGCTAAAAAATGATATACAAGTCAAAGGTATCAAGGTATTTCTAACACTGAGAGGCACATTATGACAGTTATTTATTGTGGTTTATATTGCATGGTTGAGTAAGGCGAAGTCTGCATTATTAGAAAAGAACTTAGGGTTAGTTTAGTCTTATAGAGTTGGTGTATCCGAAGTTAAGGATATGAAAAGTATGTCAAGTATTTGACAAGACTTGAAGAGCTATAAAGTACAATAAAATGTAATTATATTTTTGCACTTTTTATTTATGAGTCTATTGTAATTTTTAATTAGGAATTTTAGTTTGAAAAAGAAAAATTAAATTTATGAAACCAAAGTTTTAAAAAAAATGTAAAAATAATCATTAAAGAAGACTTTGAAAATATTTTTATTTTGTTTATCACAAAACTGGCGTGAAAGCGATACAGTATTTTCTTCAAAATGTATTACACAGAATCAGCATTTTCAAGAAAAAAATAAAAATGTAGGATGAAAGTGGAGATTTTTTGAATACCCCGGACTTAAAATAAAAATATTACTCACATATATAATAGATTTACTTTATTAAAACTATTTTCATGGTAAATTTACATACTAACATATAAACTTTTTTAAAGACAATCAATGGATATCGCTACCCTTAAGAAAATTAAGAAGTAATAAAAAACAATTTAAAGTGAAAACCAGATTTTAAATTAAAAAATAAGCAATATTTTAAAATTGAAACCAGATTTTCAATTTAAAAAATAGGCAATACTTTAAAATAGAAATTTGAAGAAGTTAATCAACTTTTAAAGTTTCTGAAAGGTTCAATAGTAAGCAAGCGACCATTAAAAATGTTAATAAAGAATGTGTTTTTTTTAAGTGTAGAGATCAATACAATAAAATATATATAATAGACATTCCTCTCAAACGTAGATATATTTTTAACTCAATTATATGTTGAAAGATGAAATAATAAAATATATGCTATTGTTATTTTTCAACAGTTCCGTTCGTAGCGATATAAATATAATGTTCTCTGAACTCTATTGTGGAAATCAATGGAATAAATTATTGTTTTTCCAAGGAAAAGGTATTGAAATGAACTTTCACACAATGGTACCACCCCACCTCTCAATCTTTCAATAGAACGTAATGAATGAAAACAATCGATTAAATCTCATTTTAATTTAATAAGCGCAATCACTGCCGGCATCTGCTTCGTCAGGTGTAAAAGAATGGGAAGAACTTGGCGCTTTTCTTTGGCGTCACTTTCACTAGCAAACCAGGTTTAGCAAGCAACCCTGGCCTGCGTTACGTAGAGCGAAAAGAAAAAGAAAACAAAAAACCAGAAGAGCAAAAGCCGAATGGCGGAGGAAAAAAAAATCATCCAAGAACAGAAAAAACAAAAAAGAAAATCGGGACCGAGAAGGAAAACACACATGTATTCCTCGCTTCATCTTTGGCATGGAACCACCAGAGAACACGTGGGATTTTTACGAGCGATACACACGACGCAAGACTTGTGTTCTTCAATGTGTCGCAAACACGATTATTTGAAGATGTGTTCAATGGATGTTTCAAAATTTTTTAAGAATCGTGCTCTTGGATTATTATTTGTGTTCGCTCAACCTTTATTGTGTGATTTGTGTTGATTCTTTGCGATGGACTGGAGAAGATTTCTGGTGGCGAATCTACGAATGTCATCACGGAATTCATGTGTGATTTCGTTGCTTGGAATCCCGGCAGTTTTATTTTGTGTACAACGTGTTGTGTAAATTTCGGAATGCTTTTGTGGGATTTATTGTGAAGATGCGATCGGACATCGAAGCATTTTTCGTCTAGAAGGAGACTTGATAACACTGAAACTTCATTTATGGAAAGTGGCGTTACAAAAATATTGTTCAGTTAAAATTTTATGTTAAGTTCCTTACATGCATCAAGATTGAGTGCTGAGAGAAAATTTGTTGTGATCATATTTCAACATCCGAAAAAGGAATTATTGTGCTTGTGTTTAAGAAAATAACAGAGGATTACCTGCAATGAGTAATTGTTTATTACGTTTTCTCCTAGTTATTTTTCTGACAGTCTAGTCAAA
Organism: Tetragnatha montana; assembly: GCA_963680715.1. NCBI lineage: Eukaryota > Metazoa > Arthropoda > Arachnida > Araneae > Tetragnathidae > Tetragnatha > Tetragnatha montana. Next base: position 38,349,639 of record OY796685.1, read on the forward strand.
CAAAGTGTCGAGATAATTATTTTCTGCAAACATACTGAGGTCAGTGCCCAACTTTTCTTATCTTTTCTGTCAGTCAAAAAATTGTTGTGTGATACACCTGATAAAAGTCTGGAACGTTTACTATGGCGAATTTTGGTGGATTTTATTTAAATTTCTACGTTTTAATCTCTGATAAACTGGAGATGTGATGTATCGTCTGGAGCAATCTGATCAGATCGTCAGACGTAAGTGTTTCTGAAAGAAAAGTTTGAGACAACCCATTTTAAAATCGCGACTTTAGTTTCGAGAGAGTTTAAAAACTTCTCACGAACTCATTGGGAGTGACAAAAATTCTCCTTTGTTTTTTTTTTATCTTGGAGATACTCAAATTAGCTGTGATGTCTTTCTCAAGCTTCGTGTGTAGAAAATGGAGTTATTCATCCCCCAGATTCTACTAATTCTGCACAGATTCGTTCCTCCTACAGTGTGGATTAATCTCAAGAGCAATACTTCAGAATTAGTCAAGGATCATTTCATTTTTAATAGAATCACATCTGTGAAAACACTTGTTTTATAGGTGGATTAGTTTCGATCTAATTGTTCTGTGAAGCTGTTTGATTCATAAGGTCAAGAAGATAAATTAAGACATTAGTGGAGTTTGTGCTCATTAGATTTATCCTTTGGAAACAACCGAGTCTGGATATTCTTTTTTAACGATTTCTGGTTATCAATTATGATGGTGAGCTCTGCACTATATTAGTTTCTTGTGTATATTATTAGACGTCCTTTTTTCTTCAAATATGTTAATCCCTTGCATAGCTCAAAACATCTGTGTGTGTCAACTTCCATACCTCCTTGGATCAACTTCTGCCAATCATCAAATGTGTTAACACCGTGCCTACTTCAAAGCATAGGTGTGCATTAACTTCCATGTGCATCAATTTCCATACCGCCTTGAATCAACTTCCACCAACAACCATCCTTCATATGTGTTGATCCCTTTGGCATAACACAAAACATCGACGTCTATCAACATCAACACCATTCATTCATCAAATGTGTTGATCATCAGGAAACCCGATGTCCAGCGGCGTGATCCCCACCAGTCCGGAAGCCCCGTGTCCCAGCTCCAAATTCCGGCTGGGCTCCCAACGGCGCCGGACCTGGGAGCCGGAGCAGGAATACCCAAGGCAGCCCCAGCGCAGGAAGCTAGGGCGCAGGGCGTCCAGTGTGGTGGCCTGCCTGTGGGGCGGCGATCGCGGGGCGCGGAGAGCCCACAGGAGGAGGTCAGAGTCCTTTTCGGAGAGACAAACCTACAAGGCTGTGTCGTGGAAAAGTTTGGATATTTCTGTGGTGATGCCGGATGGGAGGATACGAAGGGTAAGTTGATTATTTTTTTGTGTTGGATAGGATTTAGAGATGGGGTCTGTTGAGTGTACTTCTGGGTATAAAACTGTCTGCAAGCACTGCCGATCGCGGATTTAGAATACATGTGGCTGGTATAAGGTCGGTTACAGTTAATGAGTTGGATTAACTCAGCTTATGAAATCTGAATATGTATCACAAAGTATTTTTTTAAAACATACTGGCTCTGATTACCACTAGGCCAAGGGTCCCCATGGTTTAAGGGTCCCAAAAATTTCAAAATTATCTAAAAATTTTAAAGAAAAATAACTTTTCATATATTCTGGAGCACATTTTCTGCATTTTATTTTCCAAAATGGGTAAATTAAAAAACTCATGGTTTTAATCTACTTTTTGGTAACATTTTTGAAAAAGTCAACTTACTAGACTGCACTTATTTTCACATATACCTGTAACCAAATACGGATGCCTAAAAACGTGATGAATCTTTAAGTACCTAGCTGTAAAAAATTAAATGAGTTTTATAACACATTATTTTACAGCAACTTATTTCTGTTAGTTAAGTTTTAAGGCACCATTAACAAGTGCTTATTTTAACTCTAATAATAGTTTAAATTCCATCAAAACATGTTCGAATAATTTAATGTTATTTAACGTAATGTCAATTCCAATACATTCACATCCCTTGCAACAAGCAATATTACCGATATTTCTCTGATATCAAACGACACTATATCATCAGTTAATTTAATTACAATAACGAGAAATAATAGATAATAACGTGTGCTAATCGGTAAAAAAAAGAAAAATTCTCTTGATAAACTTTACGTCTTGATTCTTTACCATTTAACAGATAAAGCGCAGTCTGAATCCAGAATTTCATCTCCTTAAAACTTGAAAAAGCAAATCCGCCTGTGTAGAAATGCATCAGTTATGATTGATACTTCTCCATAAGAGCCTGAGGGCATGTCACCCCAAGGCGGAAATTCCAGTAGCCGATATTCGAATTTCGTTCAAAGAAGAGAAAGTGGTCTCGCCAGACATCAATTTGACCATCAAATGAGGCAAGACAACTGGTGTGGGCAGGCATTGTTGGTTTGGGGAAGGGAAATGGACGATTGCTTTTTTGTTTTTGTCGCTCCTTTTCTTTGCGAAAAAATCACTTTCCTCGCTATATGGCGTGAGGGGAATGGGAAAGTTCTTTGTGGGGATCTTCCTGAAATTTCGAAGTTTTCTCGAGGAGAGGTCCCTTTGTTGAAGAAGCTTTAACCTGTCTGGTGTACTCTTATGGTAGCGTTTGTGGTTTATTTTTAGTTATCGTAGAGAAGCCGGATTTGGATGTCAGAGTTGTGTTGAGATTCTAAATGATGAAATGATGTCCTTTAAATATGCAGTTATAAAGATAAGATAACTCTCCATCTAAGGGAACACAATTTGATTCTTGAAGGAAAACTATTTAAATTTTCTAGTTATCTGTTTTTGGTACTAGTAATTATATTAGGAAGTTGGAAGTAATCGAAGTTCTTTTAATGCATTTATTGTTAAAAAAAGGGGTAAGGAAATCTGTTTCTTGGTGATTTTTAGAAAATTCCGAAAGAGTTATGAAAAATAATTAAAACGCAATAAAGTGTGAGGACACAATGAAATGCAATTATTGTAGGTAAAATGATGAATTTAAAATTGAATAAAATATTGTCCAATGTTCCTTAATGCTATGATATGCAATGCAAATTATGTGATTAAAAAATTATTCATATGTAATCTCTCATAAAAATTATTAGAGGAACTTATAACTCAAAATCTTCTACTTTCTCTAATTAAATTTTTTATGTAAATATAAAATTAGACTAAAAACCATTTTTGATGTTTCAAAATATAATTTGACATGATTAAAATTTTCCCCTTAAATTATTGTAATTTAAAATTTGCCTTTGAAATTAATTTAGGAAGTTATATAATAAAATTGTAAATGAATATCGCTAATGCATTTTACCATCGTAATTTTCCTTCAGAATTACTTTTTTTGATTATTTGTGGATAGCCCTTTCTAAACTGAAGCTTATTCATCAAGTATTTGAGTTAGTTTATTTATGCTAACTATTCCTCCGTGAGATGGTCGACTACGATTTTGCTTTCGTGATAGGTTAAGAACTGCCAAGCGTGAAATTTATGTTCAGTGAGTCCGATGCTCCATTTTAAATTTCATTTTTTGATTATTGATTAAGATTGAGTGACTTCCTTAGAACAGTAGCTCGGGTTTACATGGTTGAAAGTATTTTTTTATAGTTCGATTTCTTTGAAGACTTTAAATTATTTTTTAATTAACTTTCAATGTAAGAAAGAGTCGATAAACTTATTACTATCCTATATTTAGAAGAGTCGGCTTGTTCTTCAACTTTTTTTAAGAGTTCTTAAGAGAAAATATTAGAGAAGCTTCTCAAAATATGATGAAAAAATCCAACGTAAATATGCACAAGTCAAATTATTTTTTCATAATTACGTTGGTTTTTTCATCAGTTATTCAGCTTGCAGGCACAAAGTACGCATTTCTATATATTTAAGCTTCTCAAAATCAATTGAAAACTGAACAACTTATCACATACCGTGTGTGTTAATAATGTCATTCAATTCTGCAGTAGTAATCGAGAATGAGTAATTCTTTAGGTTAATTGCTAAAAGTACAACTGTGTATTGCTTAAGCTTTTCTTTTCAAAGCGAAACATAACATGATTTACTTTTTAAACTCATTTCGCCTAAATGTTTGCCAAAAACTAAGCTGGATCTTACACGAAAGCATAGCACGAAAGGTGTCAATTCTACTGCGCATTATAAGAAATGGAAGCAATCCAATTTTGCTGACTTCCTACGGAATAATGATTATAATCAATCTTGCAAACACTCCATTTGTTTTTGTATCACTCCCACTCATTTTGTAGACCTGCGTATACGCAGGTCTACAAAATGAGTGGTGGCGTTAAATGAATACGTTATTATAATAACGTAATAACATGTTTGCTAGTTTGAATTAAAAGCGGAAGCTATGTAGAATATTGATGATGGCTATTTAATTTCCAGTGATTGATTCATTTTGAAATTGAAATAACATTATACATTTCAGCAATATTTTTCTTTCATCATTTTATACATATTTTCAAACTTTGTTAATGAGGAGAGGAGTTAGATTTACAAATATATAGGCGTATTTTGAAAAGCCAATGGTATTTTTACTATATTTCCCCTTATTGCTAATATATTAAAAGTGGGTTTCATAATTCTATTTCAACCGTTTTTAAATGGATACTTTTACACTAGCCTCTTTATACTCACATCACGTATTAAAATATTCTAAAAACATTATTGATATTGAGATAGGGCAAATATTTCCCACCTTTTTGGGATATTTTCATAAGCACAAAAAACATTGGAGAAACATAAATTTCCTAACATATTGTTTCAGTAAATGCAAATACTGCATAATAGGAATGAATAATATTGAGTTACAAAGGAAAAAGTAATCAGTATGATGAATAGCAATTTTTCCAGTTGGAATCACAAAAAAAAAAAAAAAAAAAACCATGAAACTAGCTTGATTTCTTGAATTGATTTAAAACAATTATTTCTTACAATAACACCGCCATCAGATTTTACGACTCGGCATTATTTCCTCTTTAGCTGAAATAACCCGAAAGATCCATCAACTTATTTTAAATACGGAGGGACCCCATTAAGTATATTACATTTCTGGTGAGATTATAATAATAATACTTTTGAAAGGCTTTAGTCATCTCTTCTTCATAGAATTCGGATTTTTCCCCTCAATTTTTTGAATGATATTTCAAAATGTGTGTGACCGTGCGTTTAGTGATATTAATTCTCTGACACCGATTTACCGTTTATATCAGGGGTTCCCTAACTGTTCGGGACCAACGCCCCCGTTTCAAGAAGGAAATTTTACACCACCCTCTTACAAATTCCCCCTCTAATTTTCTTATATTTCATTGAACTTATCCAAGTTTTGTAATAAAAATACTTTGCATTATAGTTTATTTCCTGTTTTCATCTCAAAAACTATTTAAATTATTGATATCTCAATCCATAGGTAAAGGGGGTCCTTCCCCTGAAAATATTTGAATTTTAGCATGTTAAAAAGTGATTTTAAGCAACTTTTAAGGGTTTTTGAATGTTTTTTATACTTAAAAATGACATTAAGCAATAGTTTAAAATTAGTCAACGCTCCCTTTTACTCTAACATCCCCACCTCAATTTTCTAACAAGTCATCACCGTCCCCCTAAAATGCTTAAACGCCCCCTGGGGGGCGGTACCGCCCACTTTGGGAACCACTGGTATATGTTTACTTTGCATACTATCTATTTTCTGAATAAGTGGTACAACCCTTAATTATTTAAGTCTTAGAATAAAGAAGTTTATTGTCGCATAAAACTTTTTCATGGTTGCATAAAAATGAATATTTTTCTCCATTATTCAAAATAACTGTTTCGGAAAGGCATTCATCTGCGTATAAGACTTTAAAACCCTGTGTAAATTTTAAGAATAAGAAAAGTATGAAAAATATGCAACCACTGAATCACTTCATCAGGGGTGCAGAACCCAGTGGTCGCATATTGGGTAACCTTTCTGTATGTATCTTAAAAACCCTGATGTATCACGATTTGTCAACTATCCCTTATCTAATTATAACATGATTTGCAGGGAAAAGTTTATGTTTCTCTTGTTTACACAAGGATCCACTAAATAATCCGAAAAAGAGAAAGTGCCCAACACTATCAGATACAACCTTACACTGTCCTCTCGCTGACGACACTATCTCTTCGCGACCTCCATCTCTATGAAGTCAACGCTCCAAACACAATATCTCCTCTATTTCACGGAGGATCATCTCTATCAACAATCAAAGACAAAAGACACTAAAAAGAGTGGAATTAGTGTCGCTGACGGAAATGTGTCTCTAAAATCTGGGTGACCCGCGTGAGACAAGGTCGTTCGGAGTGAAGGTGGGTTCAGGCGAGGGAGTATGGCGTGTGATATTCAAATCGGGTCCATTCTTTTCAGCTTGGAGTTTGTATATTTGAAGGATTTTAAGAGTTCAATGGGTTAATTCAATTGGATAGATCGATATGTAGGAGGTGTTGGACTTTTAAGACGTATCACGGAAGTCGGGGTATCTGTACTAAGACCAGTTAATTTTTTTTATGACAAAGTTTGTTCTCACTAAGTTAGTGACTCATTTTGTATGATTATGTATTGAGATTGGCCTACAAACTGGAAATAAAGGAGTTTTTTAGGGGATTTTTCCAGACTTTGATAACATTAAGCGATATATTGATCATATATAAAACGATGAAATTGTAAATAGGAATGATCGGGATCGGTCCATTTTGATAACATTATCCAATTCATAACATTGACCGTGATCACAATAAACGGAGCCTGTTACCTAAGGTTGAAGGTGAAAACAAAATGAGTATTTAGAAGACCGTTGAGTTGGCCTTATACCAATTACCTGAGATGATCATTTCATTTCCTAAATGGATCAGGAAAGCTCTGTAATAAAGTGATCGGGCTGTGGATGCCCATTGACACGGTTCCGACTGCCTCATCATTAATGTTAATTTTAATTATGGCCAGAAATTTGAGGTATATTTGAGAATTTAGTTTGTTTATGTAACTTTTTTGTTTTTAAGTATCCGTGTGAGAACTTTATTTTTTATACACTGTGTAAAATTGAAATTTGAAAGAACGAAAGAGAGGGAGAGCTTAACTACTATATTTCATTACTAAAAAAGTAATTCTTGGTCTAGTGAGTTTCATTGGGAGAGGGAAGATCTCCAAACTGTATTGCCTTTTATCCCTTGGATTTTTTCAGCATCTAAAGAACATTCATTCATGCCAAGTTTCAAGTTTTTGCGATAAGATTTTTATACGTTTAGAAGAGCTATTAGGAGTTGATACTTATTACATGCAGTGAAAAGGTTTCCTTGACACATTTCTGTAGGACCGACATACTTTTACTTAATAAGAGGGTTTTATAGCCGTTTCCTTCTGTGGGATGATACTCTCGTCTTCATTATGTCTTGAACAACATTTTTGTGTAGGAGTTGTTAATGTGGAAATAATGGCGATTTTATGGTGATTGGAACGTTTAATTAACTTCGATTACATTAACGATTTCAACTGCAAACATTTGTAACAAAAAGTAAATCTTTTATACATTTTCGTTATACATGAGCTTTACTATTGTAAACCCTTCACTGATAAAGATATCTCATCTCTTGTGTTATAATGTGTATATCTAACCCTCACGAAGATGGTATTTCCAGAGGAAGTTCGCTTAGGGAAGGAATTATCGATAGAATCTGTGTACAGCGTACAATAAATGGCTGACTCACGGTGGGATCCGTGGCCTTTGTTCTCAACTAATGACAAGCATTAAGAAATGGTTGGACGTGAGGTTTAAAAAGCTTTTAATATACGACCTTGATGCTGTCATATGTTATTAAGCCGTGGTTTTATTGGCATATAGGGGACGGTAAAGGAATACAATGTTTTGTGAAGAATGTAGGCAGGGAGCTTTTCATGAGCTTTTGTTATTTTCAAGATATTTTGGAGAGCTTTATGTTAAGAAAATGTGTTTGATGTATCGGGTGTCATCAGTCAAAGAATATAATATTTTCTTGACAATTTCAAGGAATTTGTTTGAATAGATTTTTATGAATTTTCTAGATGTAGGAGAGTACTCATACCATGCTTGCTAAATGGATTAATTTTTTTTTAAATGCTTGTTCTTTGACAAATATTATTTCTTATTCAAGTTATAGTGTCACTTAAAAGTTATAAAGATTTTTGTAGTTTTTTTTATAGACCTGGAATTTTGTAGATTTTTAGCCTAAAACTCATCATGATTATTCCCTAATGTCTTTATTGAGCATCTACGTTTAACCACGGCTTACTAGATACTATACAGGCTCGTCGGGTACGGAAATCATTAAAAATCCAGATGGCAATACTGGACAAACTGGCAAAGCATATCCACTGTGTTGAAGGCGGTGGGTGATAGAGGTAGGACTTGTGGTGATCCAAGCGGGAAAAGTTGTCAAATGGTTTTCATTGTTTAAAACTCGGCTAGCCTGTATAGTATCTAGTAAGCCGTGGTTTAACGTTTATAAAATATTTTTCCAACATAAACTATCCAGCGGTCTATATACTATTCCAACCTATATTACTTATCCTTGCTTCGATAGCACTAACCAGGACATACAATATTTGAAAAGAAAATCCTTCTAAAAAAATCAGCATAGTTCTTTTGTCACTTTATGATTCCGGTGCTAAGTACTCGCAAGACGAGCCTGCTATTTAAATGTGTGTTAGGAGGAGGCTCATAAAACCAACCACGTTTTTCGAAGTGAACTTGGAATGTCACGTTCTCCCTGATAAAAGCGATAACCGTTTAGCTCCAAACCTTCTGACACTATGCTGAGAGAGACCCGGTAGTGCTATCTGGCGACCTCTTTCTAAATGCAGTCTTGAACTTTGCTGTCGGTGCTTTTTAGGGTGTTTTATGGACCTACCTAATCGGATATGCAAGAAGACTGAGGATCATGTCAAGAATTGGTTCAGCCGGTTTGACCCCTCGATGGGACTTAAAAGTAATCGGGATGTTTGCACTTCTGAACCGCTGAAGACCTTCCTATTATTCTACCTATTTAATCCGGACTTGATTTTTTTTTGCCGGTGTTACTTAGGTGCACAATTTACAATCCTATTGAATTATTGGGCCAAGAACTGGGTGAATGCCTTTAATTTAATGCAATTACTTTTTGGGGAAGATTCCTTCATTGAAAGACATTGAAAAAGATGGAGGAGCTGCAGAGAAAGACGAATATTTTGCTGCAAGGCAAAGAACGGAGGTGAATTTCTGAAAAGAGGGAGGGCTAGGAAATATTTTTAGGAAAGCCACATCTCACAAAGGGGTATCGATCGAGTATATGTTGACTGCTGCTGATGAGCTAGATCGGGAAAATTTGGTTTTCGTAATTATAGTTATTTTAATAGTACTTTAATATGCTGTGATATTGTTGTAATGATTGGTCACACTGCATCTGATAGCTCTTTAGGAAAATTTGCTGCAGAACCCCTGAATCCCCAATTGAAACCCCTAAAACTTTTTTGGTAGTAATAATGTTTCATTAGAGATTATATGTTTCTTTTATTGAAAATTATCAGTTCAATTTTTTTTTAAATAGGAGTAATAATAAATTGATGTATTGGCTTCGGAGTTATAAATTTATTTTAAAAAGCACCATAATTTTTAATTACAAGCCTTTTCAAATGCCATTTCAGACAGGAATTCTGAAAAAAAAAATCTGCGTTCACAGCACAGATGCATGTAAATAATTTTAATTTTAAGATCTCCTTCTTTAGAAAATAAGGGATGAAGTTATACTCCTGTAATTTAAAATTCCTTACTGAACAATTTTTTCACTTAATATATTATGGTAGTTGAAATAATATAAAAAGACGAATGATAATAAAAATTAATTAAATGATTAACTTTACCTAATAAAGAAGGAAAAGTGCGTGGTGTAAGACTTACACCAAAGAAAATAAATGTCGGAAGCTTAACAAACAGTAAGAAAGAATAAAATTTTGAATGTCAAACAAAGGTACATCCGTACCTTCCTACGGTCACTACACGAGTTGAATTCTTAAGCAATAATTTGGATTAAAGACCTAGTAGCTTTATGTGTGCTGTGTCTCTAAGAATGCAAATATTTTTTTTTTAATCTGTGCAAGAGGAGAACCTACATTAAATGCTTGTCACATAAACGTAAAAGTTTGTATCAGATTCACATACCGATAGCTCTGGCGGTTAAAGTTACATCCTTGGTGTTTATTTCCGTGGTGTTTTTATTCGTAAAGGTATTACGCAATGTTGTCCCTGGTAAATAAGCTGCAAGGTGACAGTTATCTTTGATATATTCCGGCGTTTTGGTTGCATATCAGTTGCACCAATTAGAGATAAGCCGCCTATGGTGAATGGCTCATGCTTCATGTGGAGATGCTAATGAGAAATAAGAGAACATCGGCGTGGGGCTTAAAAATGGTGGGTCAAGGATCAGATCTTTATTAGAACTATTTTGGATGTGTAACAATTAATGATCACCCCAGGTTTCTGTTGTGAAACATGTTTTGAATGAAATTACATTTCCGCTAGAAGACGTTTTTCAGTTCACATAATTTACATGAGAATTTTAAATTTCAAAGGGAATTGGTTTCTTGCGGAATGTTTAGGAATAAAAACTTTTCTAAACATCTTCAAAACAATCGAAGTCAAACGTTTTTCGTGTTAGGGGTAAGTTAGGAAGATATTCGTATTAGGGTTAGTATTTTTAAAAATGTCTCGCATTGTTTTGGCCCATAGGTGGTATGTTATGTTGCATCAAACATCTAACTAAAACTAAATGAAGAAGATAGTAAAAGTTGGGGGAAAATATTCTTATATTAACACCTAGCTCGTAAAACCTCCCTGTTTTATCACCTTATTTTTTTTCCTCCGATACATCAATTTCAAAACTGCATTATAAATTTTCCTCATTGAACATAAATTTCTCAATCTTTTCCACGCTTACTTTTCAAACCAACTACAACTCCATTCATACACATCAGAAACTCCGCACGCATTCAATGGAGGTTTATTTCTTCAATCGACACCACATCTCTTCATTGAAGCAAGCGATGCGGTGGATCCGCGGATGTTTGTTTTACACACAACAAGAGAAGGGAAGTTGTATGTACTAATGGATTGTTCCGCAAATCCGACCCTGATTAAGCCATTGATTCATTCAGACAAACGAGACTCCTCGCAACCTGCTTTGAATGAGCAATTGAGAGATTAAAGTAAATGTTTGAAAATGCTTATCAAGGCGTTACTTGCCGCGCTTCATTGTTTTTGATGTTGCCTGGCTTCATGATACGCCATTAAATGGTGGAGAGGTTTGCTTGTTTTCCCTGATGGCTTGTTTGTTTGCAAGGGTGGAAGTTGGTTCATGGGGCTCTGAACTCTTGTAATTGGGAACTATTGGTAGAGGCGTTGGACTTTCATTCGTTTTTTGCGATGCAGGTTTCACTTTCAGTTCCCTGCTGGTGTAGTTTATCTTGAATGTCAGTGTAGTCTGCATTTGGGGTTTCTTAAGGTTTTGGCTTCGTTATGTTACATGCAATGTAGTTTTAAAAATTCTAAATAGCTGGGGTGATTTAACTTCTACAGTCTTGCAGTAAAAAAAAAACATAAAAAAAATTGCATCACTTCATAAATAACTAGTTTTTCTTAATTATCTTTGAGTTTGATTGCCTAAAGGGATGTCCGTAAATGTCGTCACACTTTTTCTCCATATTTCTGACCCCAATCTGTGTCATACTTCCCCTTAGCCCCCTTCCCCTTTACGTCAAATTTCACACTCTCCTACCAAAAATGTTAAGCAAAAGGATTGCTAGAATGCGGGACCTCACATTCATATTCAAGTTGATGTGTACCCCATCTTACTCTTTCTAATGGAACTTTAATTTTGATGCCATAATTTTTACTATAATGTTGTTTAAACCCCTGTGTAAGCTACATTTAAAAAAGGTATTTTTTTTATTTTCTATTGTGTGATGTCAGAAATCTTATAACCCCTCTCTCCCCCTTGTCGCAATATGCCAGTTTGATGACCCCCCCTCCCTCTCTTGCGTAGCATCATTTATGAACAGCCCCTACCCTAATTATACTGTTACGTTAGATAATTCTAATGGTAAATGTAAAGTATAGTCTACTAATGTTTTTTATTTAACGCTAATGTCTTTTAAATTAAAGGTTTATTTTCAATTAGGTATTAAATTCAGTTTTAAACGGTGAGTTCCTTACAAAAAAACTAAACATACCAGTTATCGATGAATAACTTTCCTAACATTTTTTACTGCATTCATAACAATTCTATCATTATCTTATACTGAAATATTTTTGTGTTGAAAAATGTTTTTCATTAGGAACATATAATTTTTAAATACACTATTAAATTCTCAATTATGTAGACATAAATTATGCTTGTATGGTTATTTAATTTGAATAAATCTCCTTCAAGACCAGCCTTGATGTAAACCCTCATCATGTGATCCTAACTCTAGAATTACGGGACAACAAAAATGTTTATAACCTATAGGTTACTATAATATTTTTTTAGTTTTTAATAGGAATATGTATAGATCATCCAGGCTTCTGTTCCCCAGATAGCTTCATTGTTTTTTACATAATTATTCTTGCATTAATTTTCTCATTTACATACCCCATAATAAAAATTTGGTTAAACTGTTTGAAAATAGAATAAAAAAACACACAAAAAACATCATACATTGATGTAGAAAGTCCTTCAAGCTAGTTGTTCTACGTATCTTTTACAGAAAAAAGAATGTAAAATAAAACAGTCAATACTACCGTTGTGAAGATATTTTCAATTGACACGGTTAAAAACTCATAATAGATAAATATTTAATTTCACAAGAAGTTCAAGTACCCCAAAGTGTTGAGGTAGTTGGTTACTGGGTCATCCATTTCTTTCAAGCCTTCGATAATACAAAAATAAATTATTTAATGAGAAATCTCGAACTATTCTAAAAAATTAACAGCCATAGGTCTTTGTCCTGTGCGAAATGGGGGAAAACTTCAAAAAGTGACGAAGTTCGAAGTGTTGCTTTTCATTGTTCTTTAGAACTTCTTTTGTTCGTCTCACGCGTACGCTGGATGTTTTTCTTTGATTGAGCTATTTTCGAGCCGTGAACAGAATAATGAACACTGTATGTGACTTATTGATGTTTTTCCAACTTGGAGAATACTGACGGATGTTGATTGTTGAGTTTTACAGTTCATCACTTTTGACTTAAAATAAAGATATGAACGCTGTAAATTAATTTTTTAGTGATAGGTAATTTATGACGAGATATTTGTTTAAATGTTAAGAATTTTAGCCTACCAGATATTTCTTTCTGCTCTTTTCATTTGAAAATTTAATATCTGCACCATCGTATATAAGTATTCAGAATAAGTGTTAAGAGGTATTTTCGATAACATCTTCAAATTATATTAATTGATTTTTTAATGATTTATTGGTAAGATAGCTGAGTGCTATTACGACACATATTTACGGGCTTTACATCTTCCATTGAACTTCTTTTCATGAAAAATTTTCTTCCAACACACTATGTTAAAATTGACACTGTTCATTGCCAAAGAAAGGTCAATGAACATATATTGCAAGCACTTTTCTTAAATTAATATATTTTTTTCTACCCAAATTGAAATGGTGCGTGTTGGGACCAGGCAGAACCACTTTTTAATTGAAAGAAATCACGAAACACCTTCAGATGACTCAAGGGGACATAAGTGATCGTGTAATTAATAATAATACTTAATGTTTTATTTAACTAGTATTATAGTTGCAACTGACCACTGCAAATGTTTCATTCCTGGTATACCATTGATGGGCAATTAGATTCATCAATTGAGTTTTCCCAGTTAAAATACATTTAAAGATTCCCACTCGGAAACCGCTCATGGTCAATGTACTGTAGTCAACCGACCAGGCTTAAAAGCTACACACGAACCCTACGGTCCACCGATCCCGCAGACGATTAGACTAAAAATACGACAGGAAGCTTTCCACACACCACCCCCTGTGTTATTAGTTTCTCCGCTCCCCAACCTTCGGACATCCCCCCAGACGATGTAGGTATCACGTTTTAATATTCCCTGGATGCACCCACTGTGTCCCAGGACAATGTGCGTTTTCACGCTGCATTATCTCTTGGCGACAATTTTTCCATGCAAATAAGCTTTCTCGTGGCTTAGGGAAGAAACAGATGGACCCAACTGGGCGCATCGCTCTGAAACTATCAGTCTTAGCAGGAGAGAAAGCTTTAAGATTAAGGGTTTTGAGCTTCTTTTGGAGAATTTGGGTTTTCTCATGGGTTTTTTAGGATTACCATCCATAACCATTGAACGTCATTGACCTTGTAGATTGATTTTCAATGAGTTAGTTATACACACAAATAATGGAATTTGGGAGTCCTGTTAATATTGCAAGTAATAAGTGGTTTATGAGGTGCTCTCCTAGTTGTTGTGATCACAATCCATTAGGTCAGGGGTTCCCAAACTTTAATTTTACTGTGGACTCTTTGACGACTTTTTTCATACTACATTAACACTTTCAGTCAAACCTAAACCGCCTGAGATTGCCATTGAATCCTATTGTGACGTCTTGGACTGAATGGGTTAAGGGTCGTTCCAAAACCAGCCAAAAATATTGCCTGTTCCTTTAAAAAAAAACAACAACTATATGTACTACTTTATAAAAATTGAAGATAGAAAACAACAAGTTTTTGAAATTTCTCATTTTAAATTTGTATGAAAATGACTCGCATTGACTCCCTCGAAGTCTCCGTGGACCCCCAATTTTAATTTTCATGCTCATTGGCCCTCTGGAAGCCCTGTGGTTGAGGAAGAATGAGAGAACAACATAGAAAAGTAAATCTGACAAATTAAATTAGGGTTTCAACATTATTTTGGTCAAGAATAAAAGCAATACAAAGTTTTTTTAAATAATCTGATATTAGATTCTGTTTGAATTTGGCTTGGTAATTTGTTATATGTCCCCATCGAGTAACTTCAACAAAAATGCTGAAATTTCAGATTTAGCTTACCTGAATCATCATAAGCTCATATACTAGAGGCCCATCGTCTATTTCAGTACCTCACTACAGTTGTCGAATAAATCGCGAGAGTTGGGCAAACTTCTCTCATTCCCCCATCTTTCACCTGAATTGCTCTCGAATGTCCTTTGCGACACTTTCACATCTTTAATCCCTCAATGAAACATCCCCGTTCATCAACTTTTTCCCATATTGCGTAAAAGTCGTGCTACCGTTGAAACAATGATAAAAAAAACCCTATGTTGATAAGAAATGTCAAAGGGCTTTTCCTGGTGTCAAGTCGTGTTTCTCAATTTAGAAGGTTTTGGTTTTTATTTCATCAACTCAATGAATTTAAGATTTAGTGTTTTTAAAGAGAGCTATGCATTATTATAATAGAAAGTACTAAAAGTGAAATCAGTTATCATAGTATAAATATGTTTTCACTGCTTTAAGAAACATTTTAAGGTAGCAACTAATCCTTTATTTGAGGACTACGTGGGTAGAGGGGGGTAGCTAATATTCAAGTTAAAAGAGGGGCTAAACGATAAAATCTAATAATAGCATTCTCTAAATTTTTTGGTTAAAAACTTCCCGGTACGGATCTACAGTTTTTAGAAATTTGAGGCAATAAAGGTTGTAAATTCTCAAGTTATTTGCATATTTTAATCACAGAGCTACTCTTTAAAACTGTCATTTCCAAAGGAGGCACGAATTTGGTTGGGCTAAAAGGGAATTCGTTAAAATGTTTGGGTCATTAGTATTTTATAACGAACTTAACGAAATTAAAATGACTGCAGTGTAGGGTATTTAACAAACATAACAAGAACTATATGGAATTGTTAACGGATATGCTACCCAAAAAAGTTATTTTCCCTTACTACTATTTAGATATCACCGTGACCAATATTTTCTCGCGTTTCCTTACGTAAGTCTCTGAATAAAAGCAATTGGTTTGGGGGTATCATAAAAGCCAATTATACTCTCACAACAATTTTTAGTTAATTAAACCTCAACATCATGCAACTTTGCATTTTACACATCACTATACCAGGGTGGCCACTCTCCAATCAAAACAAAATTCCCTGACTTTTTCAGGTGAAATTTAGAAAAATTCCAGATAACTTGTATAAAACTGTGTAGGAATATGAAACTTAAGACTACATAAGAATCCTGGTAAATAGGCATTTCAAAAAAAGATTAATAAAAAATGTTTATAAATAATTGCAAAATTATTCTTTAAAAACAATTTATTCTCATGGTGATTAACAAGTCTCAAATGATTTGGGACAAAAACTTTTTATAATATCATACTAAAATTAATTCCCATAAATAATGCCTAACATATCTACAAGTGATAGAAAATTACAAGAATTTGTTATATAATGTAAAAAATACATTAATATTAATGTCTTCTTAGCCAGTTTTTGAAAGTTTACCAGTTTTATAACAAATGAATAATAAACTTTGATATCCATTTATATTCTCTATAGAAGTACCTATTTTTTTTGTAAAATAAATCTTTTGACTAAACTACCAAGTACCAATGGAAACTAATTACTTAAATAAACCCAATTAGTCGTGATCATCTATCTACATGAAATTATAGTCTGTACACCATTCTCTCTAACACCTTCAAACACTCTACGTCCTTTTACCTACGAATGAATCTTCATCAACGCAAACATCAGACAGAAGCCGTCGTAGCTCTTCGTGAGCCCTCGGCAAGTTTCGGGAATTGCCTCAGTTCAGTCACGGACGGTGATGACCTGTTCCTCCATCGGCCTTGGTGAAGGATGTCTTTTCCCTTTCTTTTCGGGGAGGATGACCCTCCGAGGACTGATGGGTGCTGACCCAGTAGCTCCTCTCTCTCTCTCGATTTATTTGTGGACGGCTCTCTTTTGCAATGATGGTGATTTGGTAGGGATTGGGGAGGTTGGTCGGTTGGGAAAGCCTAATCGGGGAAGATGGGTGTTATCTTATAGCGGTTGCGTGTGCAGGAAACAATTGGGATTATTTTGTAAGACGACGGAAATTTCGTGGAAGCAGGTTTTTGCTCGACATATTTGAGGCCATCGGATGAATTGCAAGATTCTGATGATGAACTCGAGTTGATATTTGTATTGGATGAAATAGTCTAGTACAGCTCTCTACATGGTGTTTCGGATAAATGTTTCAGAACTTCTAGGAGGGGTAGGCGCACACCTAGAGGACTCAGAATCAGAATTCTGTGGGGGTTACCGAGGAAGATTTATTTCATAAGCTAAAATGAATCAAAGATTAAAATTAAGTACGACCAAGAAAGTTAATACCAATGGTTAAAAACAAACTGGCAGCAGTTTTTACATTTGGTTATGCAATTCCGTTGAATGCAAACCAAATTCCGTTGAAATTCCTTTAACTGACAACTTTTTATCAGCTATACTTCCGTCCTAAGCGAAAGTGCACATAAAGGCAATTTCAGACAGATTTATTAATTTAAGATAAGTGAAGAATTTTGGAATGGACTTGAGATGCTGTGTCCCAGTTTAATAGAATTCTCTCCTTCTATTCTTCACTGTACCTAACATAACTCAATCTATATAGCTATTTATGAAAAATAACGTGTAATTTTAAATGGAAGCAATGACATTATTTACATCACTAAAAACAGTAGAAGTTTTACTGTACGAATAACGTAATTTCATTGTTTATTAATTAAACTTTCGAGCTTTTAAGCTATGGTCAAAAAAAGATTAAAAATTAAAAAGTTAAAAATCAATTAAAATCTAGACGTTTCATCCGAGCTTCGCCGGACATCATCAGTAGAAGGCGTCGATGAAATGGAAGATCGTGAGGAAAGCGTCCTGCATCTACGCAGTATACCAAACCAAGTCTTATCGATTTTCGTTGTTTCTTCTTTGCGGTTGAAATTATTTTCATGTTTGTAAATCTCAATGGCTTCGTGGCAGAGGCGGGTGTAATAATGCCTAGTGGTGTTTAGCGCCGTTGTGTCTTCAAACCTAATGTTGTGGCCAGTCAAGAACGCGTGTTCGGCTACGGCTGACTTTTTCAACGTGCCCTAATCGGCAACTACTCTTGTGTTCTTTTAAGCGGGTGTTTATGCTTCTAAGAGTAGTCCCTATATAGACCGAACCACAGGAGCACGGGATTCTGTAAACACCTGGGTTTGACAAAGGGTCGCGAGGATCTTTAGGGGAGCGAACAAATGATGATACCTTCCTAGTAGGCTTGTAGATAGGTCAGACATCATCTTTTGTGAAGGACTCAAGACATTTCATCGAGAAGATTAAGAACATTAGAACCGAGCCTGATGACCTACTCGTCAGCTTCGATGTGGTTTCTTTGTTTACAAATGTACCAGTCAAAGATACTCTAGCAATATTAGAAAATCTGTTCCCAGTGGATCTAGTCAAGCTGTTTGAACACGTACTTACAACAACTTATTTTGTTTGGAGAAATAATTTTTACGAACAAAGTGATGGTGTGGCGATGGGCAGCCCATTGAGCCCTCCTGTAGCCAACTTGTTCATGGAACATTTTGAGGAGAGGGTTTTGGAAACAGCGGTGTACAAACCTTCAATTTGGTTCCGCTATGTTGACGATACTTTTGTGGTGTGGCCACATGGTCGTCCAGCTCTAGATGAATTTTTGAAACATCTCAACTCCATTCACCCCAAAATCACATTCACGTACGAAGTTGAAAATGATGAAAAACTACCTTTTTTGGATGTCCTAGTGGAAAGAAGATCAGATGGCACACTGGGTCATTCTGTTTATAGGAAACCAACACACACTGACCGATATTTAAATAGTAGCTCAAATCACCATCCCGCCCAGAAGAGAGCAATCCTAAAAACCCTCACTAACCGCGCTGTTACCATCTCCCAACCTGACAAACTGGAAGCAGAATTAAAACATCTCATGCGTGCTTTCCAAGCTAATGGTTTCAAGAGGAGGGATATTATCAGGGCTTCTAATCCTGGGAATCGAGCTACTGACGCCAGAAGAGATTTGCCCACTCCAACAGGAAAAGCTTATCTGCCATATATTCACAGAGTAACTGATCGAATCGGGAGAATACTTAGAAAGTTTAACATCGAAACTATCTACAAGCCTACTAGGAAGGTATCATCATTTGTTCGCTCCCCTAAAGATCCTCGCGACCCTTTGTCAAACCCAGGTGTTTACAGAATCCCGTGCTCCTGTGGTTCGGTCTATATAGGGACTACTCTTAGAAGCATAAACACCCGCTTAAAAGAACACAAGAGTAGTTGCCGATTAGGGCACGTTGAAAAGTCAGCCGTAGCCGAACACGCGTTCTTGACTGGCCACAACATTAGGTTTGAAGACACAACGGCGCTAAACACCACTAGGCATTATTACACCCGCCTCTGCCACGAAGCCATTGAGATTTACAAACATGAAAATAATTTCAACCGCAAAGAAGAAACAACGAAAATCGATAAGACTTGGTTTGGTATACTGCGTAGATGCAGGACGCTTTCCTCACGATCTTCCATTTCATCGACGCCTTCTACTGATGATGTCCGGCGAAGCTCGGATGAAACGTCTAGATTTTAATTGATTTTTAACTTTTTAATTTTTAATCTTTTTTTGACCATAGCTTAAAAGCTCGAAAGTTTAATTAATAAACAATGTATTTAACCGGCTATGAAAATTTCTCATTATTAATAACGTAATTTCTTTTTGAACTAGTATATGTCTCGAACTGAGTCATTCCTCTATCTATAGTTTCACTCGAATTCAGGATTTTTATTAGTACAATATATCCTCGATATCTCGAAATCACATCAGACACCCGAAAAAAATCTCGAACCAGCGAGTTTTCGAGATAACTAACTAGGAAAAATAGAGAAATACTTAAATTCAAGGAGGAAAATGTTCTTTCGAGGTATCAAAGTTCGAGATAACGATGTTATAATGTAATCTAATTATTTGGATAGCCCCTACCCTCGAAAAAAAAACCACACAAGACAACCTCCAAAATCATTCACTCAGTCATTTCCATTCATATTCAGACACCCAACAACTAAACTCTGCTCAAAAACCACAAACGATCCGTCTTGTGTCGGATCCTTTTCCCCATACCTGTGCACCCCGCATAAAAAAGAACCTAATGACGGCTCCCAATCCCGACCGGTTCAATTGGTACTCGGGGATTGCTGAGGGCATGATAGGCTATTATCGCTTCATCTATTAAATGAGGGGTTGTTGCCCATTAGGCCAGAATGGCCACTTTTTGTCAGCCTTTTTCGATACCTTCTCTGTGGTGTACCACGGGCGTCGTTTGCATATAATATCATATACATTGCCAGTGATATTTTTGGTTGTTTGTGTTATTGTGAAGGTTTTGTTGAGTCATGTTTAAGGAATTTAATTAATGGGGAAACTGTCTAATCTGTATTGGAGTATAGTGGACGCTTTTATTTATTGAGTTTCAATTATTTTATAGAGACTATATTTTTAAAATATTCCATCTTACAAAAAGGTGTAAAATGTTTAACAAAACTTTCCAGCAGTTTTTATATTTGGTTATGCAATTCCATTGAATGCTGCAACATCTTACTTGTTATCAGCTATAGCCTTAGCTGACTTGCATAATGAACTCATGTATCTCTATTTGCCCTTATTTTACGTAATTATAAAAATAAAAGTAAAAGGAATAATTAAAAATCATTATTTTATCTATAAAAGGTATAATAATGTAAGGGTAAAGATATCTATATATATATAGTATATCATTATAAATCTTATAAAAGTAGCACTTAAGAGGGAATAGTTTTTCTTTTACAACGAAATGTACCCCCTTCCCCTATTTATACAAGTATATAGTTTTTAAGTAATAATAAACTAAACGCTGATTCTAAGCGCATTCATGAATTCTAACGCATTCATAAGGCTCATTCATATTGAGTAGTTTTTAGTAATGAACTCTGTAACAGTTGAATAATTATCATACGTACTACGTTTAAAATAACTTATTAGTTCATCGTAGAATACGCAAACTTTACCTAGGACGATTTAGTCAGTGAATTATATATAAAACTAACATTGGGATTTCTTAAATATCAATTAGCTTAAGCACTTTTTGAATGATAAAATTCTCTAAAAATAACTAATGGAAGGCTTTACTGATACATCTGCATAAAGTACAAATATGTTCCAAATATTTTTGGGGTATGTATTCGTCATTATTATATTTAGTTGCGGCTTGAGTCAGTATAAGGTAAAAGGCTTTAGGGAAACGAAATTGAAATGGGCTTTGGTATGTATTCTGCATAGAATATGAACTAATATGCTATCAAAATAGGACTTCCGCATTTTGAAATCTAGTTTCCTTTTCGGAACTTGGGTCTAATTAGTGGATATCTCTTATTTCCGTAATTGAGGGCGTAGCTTATGGAGATGAAAAGGACTTACATTCAGTCTTAACTAACATCACTAATTTAATGTGCGAAATTTGCTCTACATGAAGATTTGCTCATATTATTAAATGTACAAGTCATTCCTGTTCAGTTTGCTTTAGCCCATTTTATTCTTTATATAGCATTTTTCTATTTAAATAAAGTTATAACCACAGTTCAAAAACTTGAATACTTAAATAACTACCTTCAACATCTCTTACATTCTTGGGTTATCTATTAAAAATTTACACTATTAAGGTTACAGTACTTTTGCTGAATTAATTTATTTTTTAATGAGAGTTATAGTAGGTAGTACCTATCATAAAATGGGAACGTTTCATCATCCCAACTGTGTTTTGGAAAATTGCTTTTACATTTTCCTACTTTTTGTATGCATAGGTTGTTTTCATGTTCTTTAAAAATGTACTCTTAAAATTAACTAGTATATACCATAAAAGCATTTTTTAAAAGAGCAAACTTCAGTTTGAATTATTAATAATAATTAAAAACACTAACTGAATCATTCTATATTCCTATAATTACGGTAATTTCAACTAAGAAGGTCCTACAATAACTATTCGATCAAATCAAAACGCCTTACTTTGAATAATTTGAAAAATATCCATAAAAAATACAAATATTTAATTTTTAACAGAAATCTGTTAAAATTAAATTTTTATAATTAAATAGAACGCCTAAAAATTTTTAAATGGAATGGTATATCAGACACCTCCTAAGAGAGTGTGTTTTATCAACATCTGTATCGCCAGGGGACATGAGTAGACAATCTTTCATACCTTTAAATTCCAAAAAAAAATTAATTTGTCGTCTAGGTGAATTATTATATTCACGGATGTGCCCTCAATTAAATAAATGCCCTGCATGCATTTACGAATGTAGTCTAACAAAACGAGACACTATTAATTCCAACACTTGGAATGCCTGTTATTGCGGCTGCAAGTGTATATCGTCGCATTAGTTATTTGATTAGATTCGATTTCGATGGTAATTTCCCAAGCTGTGTGGATCATGAAGTTAGAATAATGAATTATTCTATCTCTATGGTGTGGATGAATATTAATGAGTTTGCTCAAAGACATATATGACAATATTTGGGGAGGGACATATGTTTCTTCATTTAAAAACTTGAAAACATGTTCTGGAAGAAATAAGTTTTTTCTTTTTTTTTTTCAGTCTAATGTTTCTTTAACGAAAATTTTAAAATAAGATTAAAATTGAAAATTTCTCTCATGGAAATTGCGAAGGAATTGCTTTAAAATTTTCAGAAAATGATGTTTGTTTCAGTAGAGGTATTTGGCATTTAAATTGCTTTCTTAAAGAAAAAGGTATTTAAGTTTTTTGTGGTGGGGAAAATTTTGCTCCGATATTCTCTGATATTAACGTATGATTTATAATGCAACATAATTATTATAATCTAATATAAAGGTGGTTTATTCACCAACTTATTTTTAAAAAGTTTAGCAGTTCTCTTGGGGTTTTTTTCTCAATGAAGTAATAACCTGCGAACTTGTTTGCCGCTTCAATCACCATTTTCGCATTTTTTGATGCATCAAATAATATTGATATTGATATTTGGTGGAAGACTGATTTCATTTCAGCCGAGCAGTTTTTTGAACTTGCAAGTTCGATATTTTTTTTTATTTTCGATATTACATGTTAACTTAAAAGTTTAGATGAGCGAATACAATACAAATTAACCTATACGTTTATTGGTTGTTTAATCCAAATTTATACATTTATAATCCTTCTAGTCCTGCCAACAGCTTATTTTCTAGGATTTAATAGAAATCTCGAACGGTGTAGGATTGAACAGTTTAAATATGGACTTTAAGCCTGTAGAGTTGAGTTGGTCATCATCATCTTCATTTGTATTTCCATTCGTTCCAAACCTA
Organism: Tetragnatha montana; assembly: GCA_963680715.1. NCBI lineage: Eukaryota > Metazoa > Arthropoda > Arachnida > Araneae > Tetragnathidae > Tetragnatha > Tetragnatha montana. Next base: position 38,373,062 of record OY796685.1, read on the forward strand.
AAACTTCTTTTCTTAAGGTTTAGAGATTGTGTACTCAATTCCTTCTTGAAAGAAGCTATTCAAATGCATAGCTTTAATGACGGATGAAAAGTTACCTGTGTTGGCAATTAATCAATAATATCATTTATTTAAATTTCTTTGTTTTTTTGCGTCCATTACCGCATTCTATCATGTTCCCCCAACCGGTCTAACAAGTGTTTCCTGCGATACCTATTAGGTACCATATGTTGACAAATGACAATGACACCGTAAGTAAATGATTCTTCAGCTGCATTCTATGTATTGTAAGCATAAACAAACACACTCTCAGTATCATTTCATGGGAAGAAAATGTTTCTTAACTGTATCTTAATCATTCACTGTTGTATAAAAACTAGCACGGTATCTTTGAGGTATGACATGATCGTTGTTCAGATAAATGCTTAATAAGGTCATTCGATTTTTTTTTCCATTTTTTCTATATCTTTCACTAAATAAGTTTCTTAGACCTGTCTTTAATTGTTATCTTTCCTATTTCCGGGTTTGTACCGTAAGGTGTGGAAAATTCTCATTAAATATCACTTTAAAATGGCCCTCGTTGAAATTCATTTTCAGTTTTTTGGACGTATACGTGAATCTTGCTCCTATAGATTCTATATTGTTTTATTAATAATTGTGTGTTTCTTTCCTATTTAATGAATGAAATGTGTTTTAAAATAATTGGCTACAGTTTATCAGTTTTAGTTTCAGTTTTTTTCAGTTTATAACCTCAGAAAGTAAATAATCTCACATAAGTAAATGATGTTAGTTTTTTTTTTTAAACTTACCATTAATTATTGCTTAATTTCGTTACATTTGTGTTAAAAATTATTTTTTCTCCTAACTATCTCCTATGTAATTTCGTTAATGTTAAGTAATCTTAACCACTTTTTTTCCCATTGCAAACGTGATCTGTAATTTACACAATTAAAATATAAAAAACTGACCACAAACTATTACAACATTTTTCCCAATAACACAGCTGATTTCCGCTATCCAACAGCTATAACTAAACTAGCTGAGGTTGAGGGTACTCAACCTTGCCCTTTCGTCCTGAGCAATTAAGTAACCGGACTCGGCGCCTCTGAGGCTAATACGTGATGCTAATTTTTACACCACGAGTAATTATGTACTTACTTTCATTAATAGATTTCATAAGCTTCTCCATTTCTTTGCGAGATTGTAAACTTGTTTTAATGTCGAAGATATTTGAATTTTTTATAAATAAACATGCAATCTTTCTTTTTGAAGTGAACACGTAAATTTATACATGATAGTGACCAATTCACAAATTTGAGCTTCCAACGAAAACTCATTAAAATATCTTCTTTAATTCGATGTATACCGTTATGATTATTTCACATTCTAAAGCGAATTGGTTTAAGTATACACTTTGCTTACGTGTGTATTACCCGTAGTAATCAATTTTTCAACAGCAATAAATAATTCATTAATTGGATAAGGATTAAAAAATAGTTTGCTGTGTTAAGTAGATTTTAACTCCTGGAATTGTGGATATAGTTTTTCTAACTTCTTAATTGATAAGTCTTAATCATCCTGTATACAGTTTGATTTATTTTAAGTTTTTGGGGGCTCTTATGTAATAAGTTCTCTTAAGTATAAGGCTCTTATGTATGTAAGACGCGTTTTAATAAAATGGTATGAAATATTGTTGGAATTTATATAAGACCTCACATTTATAAATGTAATGTGTTTTAATGCTTCTAACTCTTTATATTTATTAAACATAATTTAAACAACCAAGTGTAAAATATCTGGTGGTGCTCACTTCACCACCAATTAATTACCTTACTTTTGATAGCCGACTTCTGGATCAAAAGTCCATGTAAGAATAAGGTTAAAAAAATATTTTTAACTAGCAATAATAAAACAGAAACCACTGGTACTTCCCATTTTCTAAACGACGTTCATAATTCTTCTACCGATATCACCTACTACCTTAAACAATAGGAATCATAAAATAAAAACTTATGACGATTTCTAAAGAAACTATTCATATCATTCTACTTTACTAGATTCTGTCTCGTTGGCTAAGTACCTAACTCTCGGATGTCTAGTAGGATATAACCTTGCAGTCGGCTCCCAACCTCTGCATAGCTAATTAATGGGTCCTCCCACTCCCCAAATGCATTGACAGGACGAGTTGATTCAACTGAGAGAGGGGTTACCTGAAGGTTGCGTGGGCCACATGCGAAGGAGACACCCCATGCATGTCGTCTTTTGTTGTTGTAACGGTGACCTAACTTGATGACTAGCACAACGCTTTCAATAACGGTAAAAAGATGTATTTGTCGGGATTGATAATATCATACTGTTTCGAAACCGTTAAGTGCACTATTGTTGATGTGGAATGTGAAGGGGGGTTTGAATGTTAATTTGGACAATTGTAAAAGGGAAATGATAGGAGTTTCGAAATTTATTCATCATCATGAAAGTGATGCTAATTTTGGAGACTCGTTACTTACATACCAAGATAGCTGAGCTGAATGTCACTTTGAATTGACCCTTTCTGTTCATCAGATATCAAATACTTTGTTTCTTTATTTGCTATTTTTATGCATTAAATACCACTTTTTAAAATGACAAATAGGTCAAAAGAAGTACCCCATAATTTCTTAATTTATTCCTAAGCGTAAAAGTTGGAGAAAAATGTCTTATCCCAAAATAAATAATTTACATTACTTATTTTACATCAAAAATAGCATTTGATTTGGAATTAGATTTGGAGAGAAAATATTTCATGGTTCCATATTTACCACTAAAATTCATATGTATATTATAGTTGTTTATTACATAGAATATTTTGGATGTCGATTTTATATTTTAATTAACACATATTTTTTAATTTCTTTTTTTTTATTGTCATTTTTGTGTAATACTAAAGAACTAATTATTTCCTTGTTAAACCGATCAACGCATCACGTTAGTTTAATAAAAAGTAACAACTTTCATGTATAACTTCACATGATTCTTTTAAAAATGAAAAGTGTAGTGTTTGTACAAATTTGATAAAAGTTACACACTTTTTTTTACTTACTTAAAGCCAACACAGGAATTTGTTCCGTAACTTGGAGTAAAATATTAAATCCTGAACCGTATTTGAATATTGCTTTTTTAAAATTATCTTGTAAAAAAATTGAAAATTTCTAAATCCTAAAACTAATTGAGGAAATTAAATTTTAAAATATTATTTAACATCTCAATCTTTTATTGTGCACGACGAGTATCCTTTGAGATGGATCTTCTTCTCATGCCGCTCCAGTCTCCAGTCCTTTTGGGTGCTCCTCCTTTAGTTGCTGCTGCCATCTAGGAAAAAACGTATCAACTATTCTTATCTCATTTTTAAGTTGGCACTAAAAGGTTTCCGTAATTTTTCTTAAAGAGTTTATATTTAGTAATTGAATATTTTAATACATTTTATTCCACGGATTTATTAAAAATTATTATTATTAAAACTCATCATATTTTAAACTATCTAGTGGGTTTTCTAACTTCATTTCGTGTGCTTTTTCGTGATTATGCTTAGTGAATAGAGCCATTTTGTGCCTTAGAATCTGTAGTTTACGAATCGCGATGGTGGACACTTCGGGTCTGCGACTGGGGATTGCGAGAGGCGCAGAAGTGGAAAATCGACCAGTTTCAATTTTGCGTTATTTGTAGTCAAAATGGTTCCTTTTATTTTTTCAATTAGGTTAAACGCCCCATAACACAAAAGAGGTGAAGGAGGAGTATTCGATCCTAGAGTTTGGAAAGAATCCATTCACCCCAGCCGGGGCAGTAGAAGGATAAAGTCGAATGTAAATATTTGTTTACCTATTTTCTCTGAGGTTCGTGTTAATAGTCACAAATAAACGTAATGAAAGGTGTCATTCTTTTCCTTACCTTTGGGCAAGAAAGAATTGCGATAGTAGAAATCTGGCAACGCTCACTGGGGATAGGGAGAGGGGCAGAGAAAAAACACGAAAATCAGCAATATCTAATCAAAAAAATTTCTTTTCTGCACCAACTGCGGTTGAATGTTTTCTAAATTGTCCCCAAAGATGGGCAAAATGCATAAAACCGAATTTCGAACTGTTCTTCTACTTCAAATAGGGTCGAAAAGGTGTAGAAAAAAATAAAGGGAAATTCTTAACTTTTAAGTCGTTTAAAAACTTATTTATCCTCATAAAGGAGCACACATTTCAGGCTAATTTTTACCTTCATACACTTAACAATACGAAATACCATGGTAGATATCTAGTACCTGCGATTAAGGAGGGTGAGAGGGTCAGAAAAAAGTATACCAGTTTTGATACTGTTCGTAGAAGTAGAAATTCATAATTTTCTAATTTGAGTAGAGTCAAATGTGGTGCAAATAAAGGAGACCGATGGTTGACATACAGAACACCCATTTAGAAAAGCGTTCATCACATTGGAAGGTGAAATGGAAGGGTGAAATGGAATTTTAGGAGTTATTTGAAATGTTTTTCGACAAAACAGTGTCTATTTTAGTGAAATAACGTAGAAATCAATGTGAATTGGTCCCGTACACTGTAGAACTAGAAATGCAACAGTAAATAACTTTCATTATAGAACGGGGGTAATGTGTGGGGCAGAAAAAAAGTTTGAATGATATTTTATTGAGAAAAAGAGTAATTATTTAGTTTAAAAGCTTTTCAGAACTGAAAAAATGTGAATGGGGACGCTCTTGGTGCCTATCTTGGGAAGCATAACTCAGCTTTGGGGGTTCGAAGGATGAAATAGAATACAAGGAGGAAATCTTTTATTTTTGACTAATAGCATGAAATTTTTTGAAAGAGCTAGATTAAACAATGTCAATTTCCCCCTCCAACTCTCTAGAGTCGGTCATCCGGCAATGGAATTTAAGACCCAAGACAAGGGAAGGTGGGTGGGGCAGAAAATGTGAAACATTTTATTTTAGTTCGTATAATAATCTTATTAAGATTAAATACCCCTAAATTGAGAAAATTCATAGCAGATATAAATGAGACCCATGTTGAAATGTGTTTCTTAGAGGGTAGGAGGATAAAATAGAATAATAGGGGGTAATATATTTAACTTTTTCACTGAAGAGTTGGAATTTCTCGGAAAACTGCATAAAAAGAATTGATTTTCCCTTTTTACTACATGGAATATATGACAGACACGTATAGGTGCACTGTGTATTGTGAGACAGGGGACGGTGAGTGGAGCAAAAAAAAAAATACATGTATTCTATTTCTTTTAAATAAGATAATTTCAAAAAAAAAAAGACATACATAAAACACACTTTCCCAAGCGTTCCTACACTTGGATGAGGGGTATAAGGACAAAATAGAAGACATTTATCCTATTAATTTGTGAGTTTAAGTTATGCTAGAGATTGCTTGATAATAGTTATAATGTCTATATTTTCTTTCAATGTACTATATTATACGAAATAAGTTTTAGGAAACGTTTAATGACATTGAAATAACATATATTTTCTAATTTTCTTTTTAAATTTAAGACATTTAACCATATTTAAAAGAAATAGAATACATGTATTTTTTTTGCTCCACTCACCGTCCCCTGTCTCACAATACAGAGTGCACCTATACGTGTCTGTCATATATTCCATGTAGTAAAAAGGGAAAATCAATTCTTTTTATGCAGTTTTCCGAGAAATTCCAACTCTTTAGTGAAAAAGTTAAATATATTACCCCCTATTATTCTATTTTATCCTCCTACCCTCTAAGAAACACATTTCAACATGGGTCTCATTTATATCTGCTATGAATTTTCTCAATTTAGGGGTATTTAATCTTAATAACATTATTATACGAACTAAAATAAAATGTTTCGCATTTTTCTGCCCCGCCCACCTTCCCTTGTCTTGGGTCTTAAATTCCATTGCCGGATGACCGACTCTAGAGAGTAGGAGGGGGAAATTGACATTGTTTAATCTAGCTCTTTCAAAAAATTTCATGCTATTAGTCAAAAATAAAAGATTTCCCCCTTGTATTCTATTTCATCCTTCGAACCCCCAAAGCTGAGTTATGCTTCCCAAGATAGGCACCAAGAGCGTCCCCATTCACATTTTTTCAGTTCTGAAAAGCTTTTAAACTAAATAATTACTCTTTTTCTCAATAAAATATCATTCAAACTTTTTTTCTGCCCCACACATTACCCCCGTTCTATAATGAAAGTTATTTACTGTTGCATTTCTAGTTCTACAGTGTACATGGGACCAATTCACATTGATTTCTACGTTATTTCACTAAAATAGACACTGTTTTGTCGAAAAACATTTCAAATAACTCCTAAAATTCCATTTCACCCTTCCATTTCACCTTCCAATGTGATGAACGCTTTTCTAAATGGGTGTTCTGTATGTCAACCATCGGTCTCCTTTATTTGCACCACATTTGACTCTACTCAAATTAGAAAATTATGAATTTCTACTTCTACGAACAGTATCAAAACTGGTATACTTTTTTCTGACCCTCTCACCCTCCTTAATCGCAGGTACTAGATATCTACCATGGTATTTCGTATTGTTAAGTGTATGAAGGTAAAAATTAGCCTGAAATGTGTGCTCCTTTATGAGGATAAATAAGTTTTTAAACGACTTAAAAGTTAAGAATTTCCCTTTATTTTTTTCTACACCTTTTCGACCCTATTTGAAGTAGAAGAACCGTTCGAAATTCGGTTTTATGCATTTTGCCCATCTTTGGGGACAATTTAGAAAACATTCAACCCGCAGTTGGTGCAGAAAAGAATTTTTTTTTATTAGATATTGCTGATTTTCGTGTTTTTTCTCTGCCCCTCTCCCTATCCCCAGTGAGCGTTGCCAGATTTCTACTATCGCAATTCTTTCTTGCCCAAAGGTAAGGAAAAGAATGACACCTTTCATTACGTTTATTTGTGACTATTAACACGAACCTCAGAGAAAATAGGTAAACAAATATTTACATTCGACTTTATCCTTCTACTGCCCCGGCTGGGGTGAATGGATTCTTTCCAAACTCTAGGATCGAATACTCCTCCTTCACCTCTTTTGTGTTATGGGGCGTTTAACCTAATTGAAAAAATAAAAGGAACCATTTTGACTACAAATAACGCAAAATTGAAACTGGTCGATTTTCCACTTCTGCGCCTCTCGCAATCCCCAGTCGCAGACCCGAAGTGTCCACCATCGCGATTCGTAAACTACAGATTCTAAGGAACAAAATGTCTCTATTCACTAAGCATAATCACGAAAAAGCACACGAAGCCCATTTTCGTGAAGTTAGAAAACTGACTAATCATCATTGTTATTGTAATGGCAGGTAGAACTAAATCTTAGCTTTATTTTTGTAAATTTCAATTACCTTTATTATGTTGAATTGAAAAAATTTAATAAATGTAACTAAATTTTACAGTAAAAAATTTATCAGCCTCAATTAATCTGATTGTTCCTGCTAATTAATGTGTAAAAAGAAAGGACCCAATTTGTTAGCTTAGAATATTTCATCTGACAACAAATATTGAAATGATATTTAATTTTAAATTTCTGTTTGACTCAAATTTTGCATTAAACCGATACAGACAGTACCGAATTGAAAAGTGTTTTTGGATAATGGAGCTAAAAACAAATTACAATTTATAATTATAATTAATATAGAAATTACAATTTATAATATGTGCTAAAAAAAAGATAGTTTCACTCTCGTTTATTAAAATTGACAATTTTTTTTAAAATTTAAAATGTTTTGAATATTTTACCGTGACTTATAACCTGAAAAATATTTTAGAACAAATTTCACTCCAAATTAACTCTAAATCATGTATAATCACAGCTATGGAAAGATTTGATCAATTTATTTGAGTTTGAGGAAAAGATACCACTGCTGCATTTTGAACCAAAAATGTGTATTCATATCCTAAAATATTTAACATTAACAATTTTGCCATATTTATAAATATCATATCTGAGATCTTGCCTTCATTAAGAAAAATAAAAATGTTCTTTTCGTTGTATTAACCTAATAAATTTGTATTCCTCTATTAAGCGATGAATTGAATTTCTTTAAATAATAACAATTAATTCGTGATTAGAAATTGTTGATCAAAAATTAAAAATCAAATAATAATTTAATTTATCGATGGTTACATTTATAAAAAAATATCATAAGAAAAATAATTGATTATCGAGAATCCTCCAATTATCCAAAATTTCTATTTATCCATCATTAGATAAACAGTCAATTTTTCATGTGAGCACTAAAAATATTTATATCCCCGATTCCAAAAGATTTTCAAAGTTTAACAAAATACCAATTTCAAACCCAATTTTTTCTCCACTCCATACAAAACACATCTCCAGAGGCCCAAAACGAAAGCTTCTCCCATCGAGCGATAAACCGGGAGCACCCCAACACCTGTGGAAGTCACGTGTCACAATCCATGATGGATGCTTTCGGAAACGTTCAAAGCCCCTAACATCATTATCGTCTGTCATTTGAAGAAAAGCGGATAAAGTTTTACAGAAGATGATGGCAGCCTCTCCGTTTTTGGAATTTTTTTGTTTCTTACCTGTTTTTTTTTTTCTTTCTTAAACAGAAGCTCTTCTTCACTGTCTAGTCCAATAATAATGGGAGGTGACTCATTTCTTCGCTATTTGGGTTTTTGTCAGATGATGTTTCATAGACATTATTTTAAATTATGAAGTGGGCAACATTAACATAATATGCAAGTTGTGTTATAGCACCGCGCTCTGTAGATGCAGTGGAAAAAGTGGTACACAATATTTGTGAAAACCATTCTTAACGTTAAATTTTTATGCTATTAATTCCCGATTTCTATTACTCTAAATATTTGGATGAAATTTTTGGAAATCTAGCTTTAGTTAAATATAAAATTACAAAGCTAATATCACAGGTCTGCAACGAAAAAGCTGTTTGAGTAATTTCATCGATTTCCTATGTATTTTGGTGTGCTGATTACGGGAAAAATAATGAAAAAAATCCTACACGCCAGGATTTTTCATAAAACGCATATTTATTTTCAATTTTGGCCTATTTTCCCCAATTTTAGGTGCGTTTTTATCCGAGAGTTTTCAACGAAATTTTTAGTTAAAGCTATTTTTATATCGTTCATATCAAGGGCTTTAAGATGCATATTTCCATAAGTCCCTAACTGTTAAAGAAATCCCCAGAGAAGAGTTTAATGTGAGCAGCATAATAAAATATAAGCAGCATGTAATAAAAATAAATTTCTGTGAGAAATTTTCATTTATATTGAAATTGTATTTTCTTACATATTTAGCTAAATTGTAAAAAAACGCGACGTCCTAAAAATAAGCGGTGGTCATTTTCGGATTTAGCACACCAAAAACCATCAGGAAAACCATTTCTATTAGAAATTTGAATAAAAAAAATTATTTTTTAAAATTTAATTTAACTTTCATTGAGATATTGCCCTTTTTACCTGAATTGTAAGCAAGCATGATCTTTTAGGACAAAACAAAGGTCACTTTTGGATTCAGCGCATCAAAATACATAGGAAAATAGGTTTTAAGGGATATTCTGAATTAAATAATTGGTTTTATTAGTCTATATTCATTCATTTTGAGGTATTTCCCTTATTAACATAAAACGTAAGTTGTCAAAAACCTGACGTGTAGGAGAAAAATGGAGGTCCTATTCGGATTCAGCGCACCAAATATCATCAAAATGAGTTGAAATATCCAAAACAGCTTTTAGAAAGTATTTTTTTTTGCAGACCTGTGTATTATTTCTTATAGTCTTTGCGCACTTGAAAATTGATTATTCTTTATAAATAAAATCTTCTAACTCTAATCTTGAGAACCTTCCGGCACCCCTGACATCTTTTCACTTCCCTCCCTTTGTGAACCTCTGAGATAGCGATCAGAATGAATTTTATCACCCCCATCTGGTTAAATGCATACTGCTGCATCAAAATTATTTCTGTGCTTTAAGTATCCATTTGCTCAGCATTTCTTTTTTCTCCACAGCATCCCTTTGCTCCTCAACTTCAGCTTATCGTTGCTCTTGAGCATCCCCTTTGCATTTCAGCCTCTATTGATCTTAGACAATATCTACTCGTCAGCACTAACATATTTTTATGTTCAAGATGAAGAGCCGATAGTTTTTTTCGTAGGTTGTTGCCTCCCTTTCAGCCTCTCTCTTCTTCTTTTAGTAAGATGATCTTTAATGGTGATTATTATATATTATTAGCCCTTATATTTTTATAACAAAGGTGTAACCGCGTGGACATCACCAACCACACAAGAAATCAAGTTATTTACTTGGGGAACAGATTCCTTTCTATGTATTATTAAGCCTAAGGATTTTTCAGGTGTTCTTGCGAAAGAAGATCAGCGTTCTAAGGAATGATATCAAATCGGTAGGTGTTACGAGTTATCATTAAAATTGTCTCTACCAATTTCATTTCATATTTTCGGTACTACAGTGCAAGTAAAAACATTAATAAACCACATAATTTTGTAAAGTAAAATTTAGCAAAGGTGGTAAATTTTGACTCGGCTTATGCGCAGGTTTTAAATTTTTGGTCAATAAAAAGTGTACCCTCGGCTTATACGCGGAAATATAAGGTATTCCGCTTCCCAATAAACTAAAAATCATGGTATTATAAAATTTTAACTGAAGCTTCATTTCGTTTCAAATCTTCACTCCCTAAGACTCCGAATTTAGCTTAAAATGAACATAATGGATGTTCACAAAACAATTTTCAACCTATTGGCGATGTCCCAGTCCGCGACCTCCGGTAACCATAGCAACCCGGGCTACGAACCGTCGGAATTTCCGCACGAACGCTCATTTAAGAATTACAGAAGAGGAACGGATAAGAGATCAGGAGGACTCCATTATCCGGGAGCCCCCGATTATCCGGCCTCTCCGATTCAAACTGTTCTTCTTTCGATGGTAGCGATACCCGAAAAGTACACGTCTTTTAATGACGCTTTTTGATTAATAGCACTTAATTATGTGCGATGCGTCTGCCGATTATTATGCGAACTGACGTCTCAATAAGAAAAGGTGGTCGGTTAGTTGCATGCCCTGTGCCGGATCTCTTCATTATGGATGGAGTGCCTAAGATTGTTGTCGAAACACGAGTAAACAATGTGGAATCGTCAATGGGGATGTTGTAAAACGGCATGTTCGGCGTTAGGTATATTTAATTGTTATTTAAGTGTTTTGCTGTTCGATTCGAGGGCTGTTGTATTCCTTGCACGCCGACATCTTTATTTCTTCTAATTTAAAAGCTATCGTTCAGATTATGCAAGAAAGGGAGATGGATGTGAACTTCGACTCTCAGCGGAGGTTGTTTAAGAACATGAGTAATAGTAGCCCTATTGGAAAAAAAATTTCCGGTATGAAAAAAAATTAAACCGGGTTATGAAACACCGGAACTAGTATGATACTAGAACCAGTATGATACTAGTTCTAGTATCATACTGGTTCTAGTATCATACTAGTTCCGGTGTTTCATAACCCGGTATTATAATGGTTCTAGTATATACTAGTTCCGTTATCATACCGGGTATGGTAACGGAACCAGTATATACTAGAACCAGTATGATACTAGTTCTAGTATCATACTGGTTCTAGTATCATACTAGTTCCGGTGTTTCATAACACGGTATCATAATGGTTCTAGTATATACTAGTTCCGTTATCATACCGGGTATGGTAACGGAACCAGTATATACTAGAACCAGTATGATGCCGGAACCAGTATCGTACAAAAACCTGTGTTTCAAAAACTACTTCTACAAACCAAAAAAAGTACAAGAATACACAATACAAAAAAGTACAAGAATACAGTCATATGTTATGTACATTTATGGGACACAGGTTTATACAAGAGAACAATACTAAATCAACAGAAACATCAGACTAAATTGTAATTAAAACCACGCACAATCACAATATATGAGGCGGAAAGCGAAAAGGGACCTCTAGTCGGCAAAGTTGATTTCGAGAAAAAGCCATAAAACCAGAAGAAGGTCAAAACTATCGAAGATGATGACAGTTTTAGTCTTCCAGAGACTTCAAGGGGGCGAAGGGTGCAGTGTCCCAAACACTGTGACCACAAGGGTATGGTGTCCCTGACACCGAAAGGAAAGGGTGGTATCCCAGATACACCTGAGGGGCTAGAGGAGACAAGGTTGTCCCAGACGAATTCATCCCTTTAAAGAATGTGGGTATCCTCAAGCCTGGTTCCTTCGAGCATTGCACCCCCAGGTGATGGTGATGGTGTTGCAGTACTCTCGTTCACATACTAGGGTCGAACCGCATTTAATCTGAAACAAAACACAAATGTGTAAATTAATAAGTCACAAGATATTTGCCAAATACATCTAAAGTATATAAAGTGCAAAATTTACAAGGGTTATTGCAGCTAGAATAAAAAAGATTTTAAAAAATGTCATTCATTTTATTGTCAAGAAAATATACAACCAAGATGCTGGATGATTACATATGCTGAAATTAATATGATAATTTAATTTAAATTGAAATAAGGAAGTGTTTTGGACCTTTTGGCCTTGGTAGTTGGATTAAAAAAAGAAAACGAGGGATGTTTCCAAGCCTTATAAGATAGTGCAGAAATTTACAGGGCTCCAATTATGATAAGGAAGAACAGGGTCAAGATTTGAAAAAAATTATCAAGGCAAATAAGGAAAAGGAATTGCAACGCAAAAAATATATATTAAATCTGCTATACCACGTTAGACTGCAGCATCGTCCAAAAATTGTGATTGCTCTTCAAATCAGCAACAATATTGAGCTATATTGGAAATAGTTGGATTCTATATGCCTCATTCCAGTTGTTTAAATTATTACCAATAAATTAAGAACAGGTTTAATAAAAACGGTTAAAATGTTAATAAACCATTGCTTGTGAGCTTGGAACAATAATGAATTACAGAAACAATCAGATTAAAGAGATGGCAACAGAGGGTTAGCTGAATATTGCCACTGTTTATAGAATTGGCCACTTCTCATACCCTTCATTGCAAGTTTAAATACAATGTCACTTTAGCCACTTGTTTTTAACCCACCCATGTGATATCACCATCAATGTGTACCATTAATCTCAAAAACTTAGTTTTGCCTTTTCTCCTATAGAAAAAGTAAAGTACCCTTTAATTATAAAATTAAGCCTAATGAATGTATTATTACATTGAAACCAAAATGACAATTATATGAAAGAAAACTATTACTAGTGCGAAACCCAAACTCGCAGGATGCACCCACATTAGATTCTTTTAATTTTTTTATGGAAAGGTTTTCTGTATAAAGAGGTTAAACCTACTTGCAGCAAAGTTCCATCTGTTTGTACTACTATCCGCAGACACAGCATCCACTTCTACAACTCTGCTGGGAGATTTCATAATCATTTCACACTGAAAGATGCCAGGCAGACCTGAAATAATCAAGAGAAACATCAGCGATGATACTTGAAGTTGAATGCAAAGGAACACAGATGTATGATCAAGTGTAAAGGAATAGGCTGATGACACTATAAAATTGTGTTAGAAATTGCACTTAAAAGTTGAAAGCGTTATTTCCTGAAAACATTTCACCTTAATTCTTAATTAAGTCGAAATGTACTTAAAAGAAACTATCAAAATATATAATTGTGCGTAATTTAAATGCTAACAAAGAACTTAAAATTTATTAGTATAGTTTGGACACGGCTTACTAGATGCTATACAGGCTAGCCAAGTTTTAAACAATGAAAACCATTTGACAACTTTTCCCGCTTGGATCGCCACAAATCCTACCTATATCACCCACCGCTTTCAACACTGTGGATATGCTTTGCCAGTTTGTCAAGTATTGCCATCTGGATTTTTAATGATTTCCGTACTCGGCTAGCCTGTATAGTATCTAGTAAGCCATGGTTTGGAAATAATATTTGTTAACCCTTATTTGTTGTGTGTTTTGGGGAAGGTAGAATGTCTAACTTTCAATCTATTAATTTCTTTAATGAAACAATGGGATGGATACTTGAGGGAGTACCACCTAGGTCCTTAGACTCACTTAGTGAGGCCATAAGCCGAGCTGTTACAGAAAGTGTGACTATGAAAGTCAGTCATCGGATTCAAAATACCCTTGTTTCTCCATCAAGTATATATTTGGTCCTCATTTTATCACCCCGGAGGAATGAAGCGTAATTCTGATGGTGGGTTAACACCACCGCGTCAAACCTGGCGAACAGTAGTCGTTTTCGAGGCTTAGAGGTTTTCTATTGCTTCTTTTGAATCGCTGTTGACCCCTATCGCCGCTTTTGACATGGTGGTGTAAATCCACCATGAGTCTGCTTTCCCCAACACGGGAATAGAACTTGGGCCTGTGGGGTGGCAGCAAGATCCACCACGCCACTTAGCTTCTCTTAACTTCTTTATGGCAGAAAAAAATTTTCACTGATAGAATGTTTTCCTACGCAAAAATTAACTTATTTTATTCATTTAATAATTTTACTGCAATGAAAATACTGTTTAGTAATAAATACTAACTTACAGACCTGGAAAAAGTACCCGAACCTACGAACCTGGTTCGGGGGAAGCCCCTGCCAGCTCCATAGGAGCAATACATAAGGTTCGGGGGAAGGTTACAACTTTTTCCAGGTCCGCTAACTTATTAATAAACAATTTTTTAGTCTTAAGCATAGTATAAACATGGTGTTAAGAAGTAAAAAGTAATTAACAAGTTCACAATATAATAACTAAACATGCTGTTTCTAAATTGTTTACAAAGTAAAATATTTCAGTGCTTTAAGTTAATTTAGCTTAGTCCATCATATACCTATTGACTATACGTCCATGTGTCTATTCAACACCAAATCACTCTCTACTCTCATAAAAGTATGACTAGTAGAGACCCACTCATGTAATTATATCAATTTTCATCAATGTGTAAAATTGATCTAAGTAGGAATTAGTTTTGTCTTTTCTCCCATAGAAAAAGGACCCTTTAGTTATAAAATTAAGCATAATGAATGTATTATTACATTGAAACAAAAAGGACAATTATAAGAAAGAAAACTATATATTACTAGTGCAAACCCCATCTCCCACTGAAAGATGCCGGGCAGACCTGAAATAACCAAGAGAAACATCAGCGATGATACATGCAGTTGAATGCAAAGAAACACAGATGTATGATCAAGTGTAAAGGAATAGGCTGATGACACTGCAAAATTGTGTTAGAAATTGCACTTAAAAGTCAAAAACGTTATTTCCTGAAAACATTTCAACTTTATTCCTTAAAGTTGAAATGTACTTAAAACATAGTTCCCACTCTTTTGTGAGGAAAAAAATCAAGTATTTAAGGGCTTAAATTTAAAATCTTTCATGAACTAAAATAGAAAGGCGGAAAAGCCATTTACAAGTAAAAAAAACTTTTCTCCCAATTTAGTACCCTTACTTCAAAAACCTTTCTTACAGCAAAGATTAATTATAATATTACCATTACTATATTTAACAATTTCAAAACATACTA
The DNA here is from genome assembly GCA_963680715.1 of Tetragnatha montana. Classification (NCBI taxonomy): domain Eukaryota; kingdom Metazoa; phylum Arthropoda; class Arachnida; order Araneae; family Tetragnathidae; genus Tetragnatha; species Tetragnatha montana. The sequence continues at coordinate 38,388,595 of OY796685.1, forward strand.
CTATATTTTACTTGTTTTGGGAAAGTCAAACAGAAAAATTCAAGTAGGCAAGTTATACCTGTTCTACAATATGCTAACAGGATATTAACTATTTGATTAACTTTTCATGTTCGAACTGAAAAGAATTCCAAATTAAAATATTTCAAATAAAATAATAAATAATAAAATTCAAGGACTTTTAAGGACTTAGCACTAAATTCAAGCATACTTTCCAGGGCCCTTGAATTTAAAAATGAAATTCAAGTACTTTTCAAGGCCCGTGGGAACCCTGTAAAAGAAACTATCAAAATATAATTGTGCATAATTTACGGGTATAGTACACTTAGGATGGTAATAAATAGATCTCTTGGAATAAAACTTAGCAAAATATTTCAACAAATTAAAGACAGGGAAAGAAATAAAGAAAATAAATTATGCTACTTAAATACTGCAAATAAAATGTTACAAGACCTAAACAGAACAGAAGTCAAGTAACAAAACATTTAAAAAGGTTAAAAATTGTTACTACTTCAATATTATTTCATACGCAGTCAAGGGCGGATTTAGGTAATGAACCCTGGGGGTGCGTAGTGGAAAACATGGGGGTGCAAACTGTCCCTGATGGCTTTAAAAACATGATTTTCCCTATAAAAATTTAATTTTCTCAAAAAGTTGACACCTTTAAATCCGCCCATGCGCAGTGCTTCTGAAAATGCACAGTTAAAGTTAAAGCCCATTAAATGTGTTGCTGATACTGATGGTTCAAGGGATAGCAACTAAGAGAACTATTATGTATTGTAATGTGTGTGAACAGTTGTAATGGGGAATCATTAACATATGCATGCATTTTGATTCATATGTAATATCACACATGATCAGCAATTAGCCAAAAACAATATTAAATAGACATGACATAGTACATGGGGGCCACTTTTCAAAATTTGCAAGACGGAACTTTAAAGTATCGTATTAATCATTTTCATCCAGTCTAGCAATTTTTTTTTAATTGCATGAAAATTCATAAAATATCATGAACAATTATAGTTCCTTAAATTCTAAATCAAGATAAAGCTGTATGTGAGTAAAACCATCTTACTTGTGGTCAAAATGTGCGGTTCAATTCCGTTAATGTTCCCGCTAAATACCGCTTTGCTCTTTTGGATACCAAAAAAGTAGTAATGTATTCGAAGTAAAAGTTTCCGGGCTTGGTTGCCGTAGTCTCGATGTTAAAACTCTGACGTTTCACCCAAAACTGTGTTGGGCATCATCAGCTGTTTTTTCTCTCACGTAACCAACCACGTAACGTAAAAAAAACAGCTGATGATGCCCAACACAGTTTGGGGTGAAACGTCCAAGTTTTTAACATCGAGACCACTGCAACCAAGCCCGGAAACTTTAACTTCGAATACATCCGGCCGTGAAAGCCTTTCTGTTTTAATTAGTAATGTATTGCTAAAACAATTTTAGACTCAGATTAAAATGTTTATATAGATCAAAAACTATTCATATTTTCAATAAAAATTTTAAAATGTTGATATTTGAATGTATGGCATTCTCAAAAGCATGGCAATATTTAGCAGGAACGTTAACGGAATATAACCAAATGTGCAATGTAGGTATTGGAATTTAGTACTAATTTTGCGTTTCGCAATATACCTGGTGTTCGCGCTCGAAGAGGGTTCACTTTTTACCAGTGTCGAAATACGTGGCCGTGGGTGTAATTTAATACCACTCGGGGTGCCGAGGGGTTGCATTCCAGGGAGAGAGGGAGAGTTGTTTGTCAGTTGTGAAGGGACCCCTCTTCAGCGCGGATGTGCCGCCTGCCGTGACAAAATAAACGAATATACAGTCCACTTTTTTGTGTTTTGTGTGTGTGTGAATTAACAAAGTGGTCCGAGCGACCGGAGCGAATTAGTGACCTATGGAAAAGTTAGTGAATTGTGTGGTGAATTGCGATAAAATTAGTGCAAAAAGAAATTAGTGTGTGTGTGGTGAACTGCAAATATAAGATTGTGTTTTACCGAGTGCTGATAATTATTGCTGCTGAGTGGAATTCCAAGGTAAGAGCAATTTGTGTAACTTAGTTGAAAATGTCTATTCTGAATTTGAAAAAAGACGAGTTAGTACTCGTTGCTAAAGAATTGGATCTAGAAGTACCTGCCGGTGCAACTATTTTAAAATTAAAACATTTAATTGAGAATTGTGAAGTGTATAAAAGTGATGTTTCAATTGTTGAATATGTAATCAATGAGGTATTAACTGAAAAGAAAGCTAAATTAGAAGCAGAAAGGTTAGAAAAAGAAACTAAATTAGAAGCAGAGAGGTTAGAAAGAGAAACTAAATTAGAAGAGATTAGATTAGAAAGGGAATCTAGTGTAGAGTTGGAAAAATTAAAACTAGCTCAATTAGATAAACAGTTGGCTATAGCGCAAATCCGCAAGGATCTGCCACTAAGTGAAACTGATACTACCTTAAGTAATGATACTGAACCAGTGAATAATATTGAAAATTTAGTGAGGAGTGTAAAAACTTTAACTATTTCTGTCCCAACAAGACCTGAATCGTTTAATATATTTTTTCAGTCTCTTGAGAAGGCTTTTAAAACCAAACAGGTCCCCAATGAACTTAAATCAGAAATATTGTTAAATATTTTGGATGGGAAGGCAAGTAATTTAATAGCATTGTTAAGTGATGAAGAACTGAGTAATTATGACAAGCTAAAGGCAGTTATCTTAAAGGAATTTCAACCTACACCACAGGAGTGTTTGAGGCAATTTAATAGATCTCAGAAATTTCACAATGAAACGTACCAACAATTCGCGTCTCGAGTTAGTGCTAATTTTGACTATTACTGTCAACTGAGGAATGTGAATGATTTTAAATCATTATGTGCGTTAATTGTATCTGATAAAATCTTTAGTACTTTAGATAGTGAATTGATGTCCCATATTGCAATAAAACAGGAGGAGTCCTTTTTTCTACCCCATGTGTTAGCACGTCAGTGTGATATTTATCTTTCTTCTAAAGGAAAAACTAAAATTGATAACTTGAGGAAATTTGAGAAACCAGTGGCTAACAGACCCCAGCAATTTCGCTTTAATAGAAATAACGTATCCCTTATAGCAGAAACTAAACAAGAAAAGTGTGTCTTGTGTAAAAATGATACTTATCATCCTCTGCATGCATGCTCGAAATTTAAAGCACTTTCAGTAATTGAAAGAGAAGAGGTAGTCAGAAATAATAGGCTGTGTTTTAAATGTTTCTCGCCTAGGTGTAACGTTAAGATTTGTAGATCGCGAAATTGTTTCTGTGCGAAACCCCACAACAGCATGCTTCACTATAAGCGAGATTATTATCAGGACCCCTCTGTAAATAAACCTGATACCCCCGCGGCGTTCAACAAGCCCCCAGAAATGCGGCGCGCACCAGAACCTTCGAATTCGAGGTCAGAGGGCTCTGCTTTAAATCCCTCTGCAAATTCCTTTGACCCAAGTGTAATACTGATGAGTAACACATGGAATAAGAAAGTAACGTTCCTTTCGACAGTAATAGGGTACTTGGAGAATGAGAAGGGACAGAGAATAGCAGTTCGATGTGTCTGCGATTCAGGTTCGCAATCGAACTTTATTACCAAAAATTGTGCAGAGCTTATAGAGCTAAAAAGGGAAAAGATTAATTTGTTAGTGTCGGGTTTAAATGACTCAAATATACCAATTAAATTATGTGTTTCAGCTTTGTTAAGCAATGAGAATAAAACCTACGCTAAGGAGATGGATTTCTTAGTAGTACCCCGAATTACTGCTGATTTCATACCTTCTCGTAAAATTGAGATATGTGAGGAAGATTTTCAGGGAATTGAGTTAGCTGACAAAAACTTTAATGTCCCTCAAAAGGTTGATGTTTTGATAGGCGCGGCTAGTTTTTATGATCTTTTACGACCAGGACAAATGCGATTGTGTAATTCGGATCTCATTCTTCAGAGAACAGTGTTTGGTTTTGTAGTTTCTGGGAGTATGATAACTGAAAATGAGAATAGAGTTCATTGTGGGTTCGTAAAGGAAGAGATAAACTTAGATAAAACTCTCAAAAGGTTTTGGGAAATTGAAAATTTTGAGGCTGAGTTACCCAAAAGTGAGGAAAGTTTATACTGTGAGGAGCACTTCATGAAAACTCATTATAGGGATAAAAATGGTAAATATGTTGTTAGTCTACCCCTTAATGAAAACATTAACTTGGGAGAATCGCTCCCTTTGGCCAATAAGAGAATGGATTCTCTTGTGAACAAGTTAAGTAAAGATGAGGAGTATTCAGCTCTTTATAATAATTTCATGGAGGAATATGAGAAACTGGGTCATATGCAAAAAACTAATGAAAGGGCTGAATATGTTATGCCTCATCATGGTGTTCTGAGACCAGAGAGTTGCAGCACAAAATTGCGCGTAGTTTTTAACGCATCGGCTGTAACAACCTCAGGTAATTCTCTGAACGATCTTTTGAAAAACGGGGAAATACCACAGGATGATTTATTTTCCATTTTAATTAGATTTAGAAAGCATAAGGTGGTATTCATAGCAGATGTTGTTAAAATGTATCGGCAGATATGGATAGATCCATCTCAAACAAAATTACAGTGTATCCTCTGGAAGGATAAAGATAATACTAATGTGAATTTATACAAATTGCTCACAGTTACCTATGGTACTAAATCTGCACCATACCTTGCAACTAGAGTTCTGAAGCAGTTGTGCTTAGATGAGAGGGAAAAGTTCCCGTTGGCAGCTAGTGTTGCACTAAAAGACTTTTATGTAGATGATATTTTAACTGGAACGGACGATTTGCAAAGTGCGTGTGAGTTGCAATCGGAACTTTCAGGCTTAATGAAAGCTGGAGGGATGGAGTTACATAAGTGGTGCTCAAATGATCCCACACTCCTCCAAGCTGTGCACAAAAGAGAAAATGAGGTTTCTTTTAACGAGTCTGGCAGTGATACTGTAAAGACTTTAGGACTGGGTTGGAATCCAAAGGAGGACTATTTTAAGTTGTCACCACAACCAAGTCCTCATTCCATTACAAAACGAGGAATTTTATCGGTGATTGCTAGGCTTTTCGATCCTTTGGGTCTAATTGGCCCAGTTATTGTAAAGGCAAAGGTGTTTATGCAGAAACTTTGGCTACACAAGGTTTCTTGGGATGATGAACTTCCCATTGATCTGCAAAGGGAATGGAACAGATTTTACGAGTCTTTAATTTCGTTAAATGAGGTACAAGTGCCGCGAAGAATTCTCGTTGACTGTTCTACAGTTCAGCTAATCGGGTTTTGTGACGCAAGCAAAGATGCTTTTGGTGCAGTTATATACGCAAAGAGCAGAAATGAGTTCGGAGAAGTAAAGGTGAAACTTCTCTGCAGCAAATCACGAGTGGCTCCACTAAAGCCACTAACTATTCCTCGCCTTGAGCTGTGTGCTGCCGAACTCTTGGCTAAACTTGTTAAAAAGGTAACATCATCTCTAGAGTTGGAATTAGAAGGAGTTATGCTCTATTCTGACTCCACAACTGTCCTTGCTTGGATACGATCGTGTCCAAGTGCTTACAAAGTGTTTGTTGCCAACAGAGTGAAACGTATTCAAGAGTTCACAAAAACATTCGAATGGCATCATATAAAAACTACTGACAATCCCGCGGACTTGGTCTCTCGAGGTGTGTGGCCTGAGAAGATAGCCAATCTTACCCTATGGTGGGATGGACCACAATGTGTGTATGAGGAGAATGATCAAACTTCTCCTCTGCATTCTTGGTCTCCTGCAATTGATGAAAATTACTCTGCTGAACTGAAGGGGTGTTCAACAGAAAATGTTGAAGGGGAAGTTGTTTATTTTAATTGTGAAGTTAATAATATTTTTGAAATTACAAATTCATTCCTGAAATTAATAAGAATTGTAGCATTTATGTATAGATTTGTATATAACCTTAAATCTAATGTGAAAAAATGTGGCCCTCTCCAGGCAAATGAACTGGAGAAAGCTAGGATCGTCATTATAAAGTGTGTTCAAATGGAAATGTTTCCTAGAGAATTTAAACTCCTGAAAGAGAATAAATCTCTTCAGGATTCAAACCTAAAAAGTTTAGCTTTGTTTTTAGACGAACAAGATGTAATAAGAGTTGGTGGTCGGTTAAATAATTCAAATTTGTCCTTTGATGCAAAACATCCCTTGTTACTCCCCAAGAGTCATAAGGTTACAAAAATGATATTCGAACATTACCATTTAACTAATTATCATGTTGGACCACAGACTTTATTGCATATAGTTCGTCAAAGGTATTGGGTTTTAAATGGGAGAAGTGTAGCTAGAAATATTGTTAAGAAATGTGTTGAATGTTTTAAAGCTAATCCAAAGGAAATTAATCAATTAATGGCCCCACTTCCTAAGGATAGAGTGATAATCAGCCCTCCCTTTTGCAAAACCGGATTAGATTGCTGTGGGCCATTCTTTATTAAATATAAAAATCAGAGAAAGGGCGTGTTTAATAAAATTTATGTGTGTGTCTTGGTTTGTTTTGTGACAAAAGCAGTGCATTTTGAAATATTATGTGAATTAACTGCTGATGCAATGATTGCCTGTTTAAAAAGATTTTTCAGCAGAAGGGGCTTACACACACAATTATTTTCGGACAATGCTACAAATTTCCGTGGAGCTGCCTCGGAAATTAAAAGGATCTATAAATTATTTCAAAAGGAATCTGTCATTGATTATTTATCTTCTGAAGGTGTTTCTTGGAATTTCATTCCTCCCCGATCTCCTAATTTTGGGGGATTGTGGGAGGCTGGTGTTAAGTCTTTTAAACACCATTTTAAACGTACGGTAGGGGATCATAAGCTGACTTTTGAAGAGTTTCTGACAGTCAGCAATCAAATCGAAGCTATCTTAAATAGCCGACCACTATCACTACTTTCATCTGATCCTAATGATTGTAATGTTTTAACTCCTGGTCATTTTTTAATTGGAAGACCTTTTAATACACTGCCAGAGGTTGACATCTCTTTGATTGATAACAATAGATTGTCAAAATGGCAGTTATTAACTAAATTTATTCAAATTATTTGGAAAAAATGGTCTAGAGACTATTTAAATAATTTGCAACAGAGAACAAAATGGCAGGTTGTTAAGGGTGAAGTAAGACCTGGTATGGTTGTGTTATTAAAGGAAGAAAAGCTTCCACCATGTACATGGATAATTGGTAAAATTGAAAAGGTTATACCAGGTAAGGATGGAAAAATAAGAGTTGTGGAAGTTAAGACTTCTAAGGGCATTTATAAGAGAAGTATTTCTAATATTTGTATTTTGCCAATCATAGATAATCAAGCTAAGTAAAAAAAAAATTATGTTTACGAATATATTGGTTAATACTTAATTTAATTTGATAAATAATAACATGATCATTTTGGTGTTGTGTTTAGGTATTTTGTGGTGTAAATGTCTGTTAGAACTATTTTGAGATTGTGAATTTGGTGTATATTGATTTAAGTGTAATTTAAGTGATTTGTACTTGAAACCTTGAGGTTTCAAGGTGGGGAGTGTGTTCGCGCTCGAAGAGGGTTCACTTTTTACCAGTGTCGAAATACGTGGCCGTGGGTGTAATTTAATACCACTCGGGGTGCCGAGGGGTTGCATTCCAGGGAGAGAGGGAGAGTTGTTTGTCAGTTGTGAAGGGACCCCTCTTCAGCGCGGATGTGCCGCCTGCCGTGACAAAATAAACGAATATACAGTCCACTTTTTTGTGTTTTGTGTGTGTGTGAATTAACACCTGGGGCTCTACTTAGATGCCTCCGGAATTATTTCCCCGTTGGAAAAATTCCGGAACCACGTGACTTTCCGGAGTCACGTGATACAAAAACTCAAAAGCGGCACTTAGATGCAACCGAAAACATCTCCCTTCCGGAATTTCGAGGAATAAGTTGTTGGCAATGCGGGAATTATTTCGGCGGGAGAAAGCTTGGTGAAATTATTTCCCGTGTGGGAAAACGAAAGTAAACAAACTTCAATAGGGTCATCTTTTCAAAGAAAACATTCAATCTCTGTATTTTTTTAACTGAAGAGACTGCAAAAGGTCTAATTAATCCTAAATTTATGACTAAATGTAATTAGAATTTTTAAAATAGTCAAAATAGAAGAATGAAAAGAACAGCATAAAGCCATCGGAACAACATTGACATACACATATTCTGTGGTGAAAGAAAAACAAGGTAAGCTCTTTTTCTAATTAATTTGTTAAAATTAACTATTTTTTACTTTAATTAAGTCTTACTGTCTGATTACTTATTCTATAAAGGAGTTTTGAACTTAATTTGGTAGATGTCTTAACAATTCTTCCCCCAACTCTGGTTATCGTAATATATATACAGTCTATAAAATAAATTGCTGAAGTATAAGAACTGAACAACTTCCAGAGAACAATATCTTATAGCTAGTCAAAAGTTATTGAAATATTTAGTAAATTGGTATCTTTTAAGCATATTATATGCTCTTAAAGAGTGCTTTGATTTATAAATATTAAATCGCATAAGCAAGCTGAAAAGAAAATTTTCTACTTGACAACACAGTTGAACTCTTTCTTACTATTTGTGATAATAGAAGTATTTGATTTATGAAATGTACTAATTTGTTTAAAAAAAATTCTCTGCTAGTAAATGCATTTGTTCCATTCTAGGTTCTATGTGGTTGTTATCATAGCCTTTCTTAATGTGTTGGACCTCAGACCTATTTAAACTATTGCAGAAGTAACAAAGTATTTTTTTGAAAGAAGGTAAGATAATGTTTTATTACGTAGAGTGTGAATAAAGAGAATGCTTTTAATATAATTATGTACTTAGCATGGAATAGGAAAACATTTAATGAGTTTCTAGTTTTGCTGATAGATATTACAATTAATAAATATTATTATGTGTTTTCTGCTTTAGATAATATGACATTGTTAGTTTTATTTGCATTCTTAATCTAAGAATGTTGAGAAAAAAAATTGTAAAATCAAAATTTTAATCAAGGATTATATCACTGATTGGTGTGTAACATTTTAAGGTACTTACGTGAGAAGCTATTGAACAATTTGCCAAAATCAAAACAGTGGCTAAAAAATATTCAATGCTCTACTCATCTATATATCATTTTTTGGGTTTTCTTTGTGACAGTTTTATATTAATGAAAAAAGTGGACTGTGTTTAATAACCAAAAAACCTACCCATTTCATCATTAAATTAATTATCTTTAAAGTATGCTAATTTTGATTCCTCGCTTATTATAATACAGTAGAATAGTAATTTTTGATGCCGCATAACCAAATAATTTTTAAAAAAAAACATAACTCTAGATATCCATAACCTGTCTGAGATTTAGAAGAATTATGGCAGTCAGAATAGAAAAGAAATGGTGAAAAATAGCATGATACTCCTATTTCATTTCGCCAAAATCCAATTTACTGACAAATCATTCCATTTCCCCAATAAATTATTTCCAAAATGGGCCATTACACTAACAGAATGTGTTCCAAACAAGATGCTTCTCCATATTCCAGTACACTGCAAAGAAGTTTCACTGAATTCCACAACACCGGCAGATTATTTTAACGAATTGATCATTACACCTGTCTTTCCGGCCAATGGTCAATTAATTAAGGCGTGTTAGTGTTATGGAATTCAGTGAAACATTTTGTCAGTGAAATGGCTTTTCAGTGTACTATAATTGGGGGAAATATCTGTCAGTGTAATAAGGCCATTCAATGAAACGGAGAAATTTGTCTGGTGCAAGTTTCTCGATAATGTGGCTTTTTATAAGATAGGTGTGATTGTTATAGTAAAACTAAAGTTAAATTCTTCAAGATAGACTTTTGTACAACAGCCTGAATGTGTATTTTGGAGTAATTGTTTAACTGAATTTTAAGTTTTGGTCAAAATTTAACTTCACTCCCTGGCACGGCAAATAATGTGGAGTGAAGAATACTTATAAATTGAGTAAAATCTTAACCATTTTCTGAGAAGGGGGAAATATCAAGAATGAAAAGGACATGGGAAATGTATTAAATAACTTTTATAACATTCTTTGTTTTTTTTTTATACAGGCAACACTATCCGAGAAACCCATGGCTGGGGAATCCCAATTACAACTACGGCGAAGGATTCAGTTAACAATTCATCTTTAGAATGTGCATGGATCTTCATATCAAGATCATTTTAAAACTGAAAGGACATAGGTTGTGACTCTGGCATGTCTTGGAATGTGATGCTAATGTGATTTGATTAAACATGTAGATTAAAAAAGCTGCCCAAATGAAAATTCTAAAAATTGCTCAAATAACTTCTTTGAATAAAGTTATGTTATTTTAATAAAATATATATTATTTTAGTAGTATTACTATGTGTTCATTTCTTGTAGCTAATGAAAATGGTACTCTAAGATTAGCTGGGTTCTCCCTATTTAACTTATTGGCAGCATTTTACTAATAAATATCACTAAGTTGATTTATCATAGTTGGAAGTTTCTTGTGTCCCAGCTTATACTAGAGTACCAAGACTTGCTTTCAAAATGTTTGATATTATCTGATAATCAAATTGAATTTTCATAGCATACTGCCACGTGTGGGCTTAAATCTTATACTTCAGTAGGAATAAGGATAGAAACAAAGTGTCATTGAATATTGACAACCATTACTTTTGCTTGAGTTGGCTAACATTTAAATGCAAATTTCGATTTTGAAAAGCGAGCTAATGGTTTTGTCATTGAGAAATTACCATAAGAGGACATCCATAAATCATGAGGTCAAAAAGAGGAAAGGAGGTCTATTAAAATCACACGTCAACTTTTTCTTTCATAATTTTTAGCACAAGTTTAAGAAAAATATCCACATAGTCAAAACAGCAAATCCTTATCTAGTCAGTCATGATAATTTAATTTCAATATGGATTTGTATCAAAACTTTTGTAACGTGTATACTGTATTGTATACAGGGGCGTAGCCAGGTTTAATGTTAGGGGGGGCAAGGATACTTAACTTTGCTCTTCGTGTTGCGACTAGTGACTAGGGGTTGACTCAACATTATTTCACATGCCCCCCCCACCCCCCATGGCGAGTACTTTTACACGTTAAATTTTAGAGTATGTACTTATACAAGGGATTTGAACTTTTGTGCACATCATAAAAATATATGTAATAATGTGAGCTTTAAAATGGGGGGACTGGGGGTCCTCCCCCAGAAATTTTTTTAAAATTCGCCCCTCAAAGTAGTGTTTTAGCTCAAGACTCAGACATTGCTAAGTTAACTTTGAAAGCAACAAAAAGTGCAAGAAAAGTCATTTAGATTTGTAGATTTTAGAAAAGTTTTTAAAAAAAGATTTAACAAACTGAGAATTCAGGGGGGGCAGCTGCTCCTCCCTGCACCCCCCTGGCTACGCCCATGATAGTATATGACAAGTCGAAACAAATGTGACTCGATCATATGGGAATGAATCTTCCATGAGAATTTGAGGAGGTAGGGGGGTCTAGCAAAATCACCAAGGGGGAGGGAGAGGTCCAAAATCTCTCACTCACCTCACATAATTGTGTTAGAAATTGTCAGTTTTGTGTGATTTGGGTTGAGAGTTAATTATGAGAAATTAGGTTTAACCAGTGGTAAAGCATAAGTTGCAAATAGAGAAAGCGCTACGTAAACATGACATAGGTACAAATTTCAAAAATCTCTGAAACAGATGCAACTTTGATAAATTTCAAAATTCAGAATAAAACTATAGGTGCTATTATACAACAGGGTGTGACTATTGTTGGCATTATAATCGAGTATAACAAACAAAAAAACAAGTGGCACCCTATTGTATAATGAAACCAAACTATAAACACTAATATTACAATCAGCATCAATCAACTTTCAACGTTTCCCCTCTTTGCAATTCATGCTTTGCCACTGGGTTTAACTTGCATTTCAAGAAAAGTTAATATTTTGAAATAAATATATTTTGTTAATAAAGCTGTTTTGAAAATTTCTAAAAATATAGTATTTCAATGAAAAAATGGGACCTTACCAGAGGGTTTGACTGCTACGTTCTATGGATCGAGAGTTTTAATAAAAAGTTATACTATACGAAAACATTCCCAGACCATACGCAGCCATGGGAAATCAGGAACTATTAAACACTTTCACTAGACTTCCCTCATCGTTTTACGAAGCGAAACCACACCATACAATTGACAACCAATCAAACACAAGGAGAAAGCAGGATGACCTTCAAGGGAAATTGGGAACTGAAACGTTTCGCCTTTCTCAAGAAGGGAATGAGCAAAAGGCTGATGCAATACCATGAAGTAAAAAAACTTTATCAAAGTAATAACTGCATTTGCCCTTTACTGAGAATTTATTGTTTGTAGACAGAAAATAAATTATTATGAAATTTCTCCTCTTTAATGTCATCAATTCATCATGGGTAGAAAAAAAGCAAGAAAAAACTTCTATCATCCTCCAATTTTAAGAAATTTAGATTATAGAAGTGGTGCAGAACTAATGTAAAGTTTCTTAATTTTGACAAATACTTCATCACTTCCCAATTACTTTTGTGAAATACAAAACCTTTTAGCAGAAAATAAAATATAGAAACATTTTCATAATATTGGAAGATGATTGACATGTTTAATTCAGCATCCTGAAATCTATGAAAAAGGCCCCCCCCCAGTGTGACAAGATAAGAAAACTGAAAATCTGTAGAAATTTGAAAACTAGATATATTAATCTTAAGAATCTAACTTAGTTTATGAGATTGACAATGAAACATAAGCAGTGAATTTGATTTGTATTTTTAATTTTCCCTAATGAACATAAATGTCTGTATGAAATACAAACTAAACGAAAACTTCAATAACACAGTCCCCTAACACTGTTCGCACAGCAATCAAAATTCGGATCGCTTCTAGTTGCTGGTTCGTTGGCGAGTTATTGTTAGTCGCGCACATTATTTAATTGTTCTGCCATCCTTTAAAGTGTCTTTTGACACCCATGTGGACCTATATAAAACCAATCTATATATCTAGAATTGTCATCTAACGACACGTTATCATCTCTTGTTTACTAAACAAGAGCGCACAACAAAAGCTCTGATTGGTTGCCGCTATTCCGGAGTGGGAAATAAAGTAGTCTCGAACCCAAAATGCCCCTCTTCGATTCCTAACCCGGTTTCCGGAGGTATCTAAGTACGACTTTCGCTTACTTCCGGAATCTTGCCTTTGGAATTTCCAGATTTCGGTTGTTGGAAATATTCCGGAGGGGAATAATTCCAAAGGCATCTAAGTAGAGCCCCTGGGACGGAATTCCGTTCATTGAAATTTTAAAATGATGGAATTCTGTCCCGGGGATGGAAGAGTGGCACCCATGCTTAATATAAACTTTAGAAATGAAACTCATCAAGCACTTGCCTTTGGTCAAAAACACAATACATAAAAGAATAAGTTCAAGGACTGGGTATGAATGCATTGTATAGTGCTTCCAAAACCCAAACAAATCCCAAAATTTTTTATATCATGGACCACTATATTTTATTTTTCTCATTAATCCCAACTATAACTACATATTCTTAAAAAAAGGGTAAAAATATCCATCTTGTAAATTAAATTGGTAATTTTGAAAGTCAAGTAGAACCCTTTTAAAGCAAAAATTTTAAGGGCATTTTAAAATTATTTTCTTCACATCCTAATTTTCAAAATCAGAATCACACTAAGGGAATCAGCTTGACAGTATTTAACGAAATGTTAACACATTTGAACTCAAAAGCAAACTATTCTGTACTTACATTTACATATATATTATGCTAGTATAAATCTTCATTACAAAAGGATGTGCCGGGCACAATGATCCCAAATCGGACTTTGTTTGAGGTGTTCTAGAAATTACTCATGGAGACATTTAAAAAATTAAAAGCAGCCCTGTTTTTATTTTGTTGAAAAGAAAAATATTTTAATTCTAAATAAAATATATTGAACATTTCAACTTACTTGAAAAGAGGAAAAGATAGCGTGGTCATTTAACACATAATAAGGTTGGTTGGTTGGTTGTTTGGTTGAGTGTTTCTCTGGTTTTTGCTTTGCTCTAAGAGCTCGCTTTTACCAGAAATCCTTTGTTTCCGTAGTTACGGTGTACTCATAGAGTAGGTACTACTCTATGTGTGTACTATGATTGCGGTTGAATTATATTTGGTGGTTAGGGTTGGACCGATTGTCGATCCCCCAAACATTTTCCATTACGGTTCCAAATCGCCCTCTCGCTGCCTCTCCGCTTATGCTTTGACCTATAGTTTTATGTAGTTGCACTAAATTAGCCTTTTTTCCCTTCAGACTTTCTTCATTGTCTTTTCCTCTCTCTTGATCTTTATTCCCGTCCTCTTCTGGATCGGTCAGATTCTTTACTCTTGTCTCTTTTGACGGTATTTGATTTGTATCCATCGGCATTGAACCCTCTTGATACTCCGCTTCAGTCAGTAGGCCCCGATCGGTCTTCCTAATGTAAGTTTCCAGTGAACTCGCCATCAACTTAACCGATTCTTTAATTTGGAGCATTGGTTTTCCAATATCTGTTTTGATAACCTCTCTGACCTCTTGGCTAACAGATCGGTAGGATGTTTCTTTTTCACTATCGGAATCAGTTATCAAAGCAACAAGCTCCGCTGTTACTTCTAACAGACTTCCTATCGATTCTTTCAAATGTTTTACAGTGTCTTTCAAATATATTACATCTTTGATCAGCTCTACGTTCTGATTTACAAGCTTTTGAAAGCCTTTTTGGTTCTCTCCTTCTGTCACCACGGGATTCTCCGGGATTGATTCTTTAGATTTTACAATTTCAGCGTAAGATTTTCCTTGATTTAAGTTTCTTCTTGCTTCCTTGAAAGTTATATTTCCCAACTTAGCCTCTTTAATAGTTTCGCTTTCTTTTTTGATGATCGGGCATCTTAAGTCTAGCGCTGAGTGGTTACTGCCACATCGAAAGCAAACTTGACTTGGCTTATCACACTCTGATGATTCATGATCGCTCCCGCATCTCGAGCATTTTGGTTTCGCCTCCCTACATTTCCCTTTAAAGTGCCCAAATTTTAGGCAGTTATAACATATCTTCGGTTTTTCAATGAATTCTTGCGCTTTATAATTCACATGTCCGTACTTTATGTTTACCCTTTGGATTTTCCCAAGTTCTTGGATCAGTATCGTAGGTGATGCTTCGTTTTCCCCTTTTTTGGTAAATCGGATGATTTTGTTCACATTGATGCCTTGTGACAGAAGTTGATCATTAATCTCACTCAGTGAATCTTTCGGATCTATTCCTTTAATTACATACTGAGAGGTTATCGAATTTTCAAACACGAAGCTTACTATACTTTCACCTTTGATCGATTTTAGATCTAACACCTTAATTGCCGATTCCCAGCTGTTGACCGTAATAATGAGTGTTTTATTTCTCGTCAGGAAAACTTCATCTTGATGATTCAGTATTCCTCTGAATTCTCTATTCAAATCTTGATTCCTTATGGATAATGCTTCTTCCGGGTTGACGCTTTTTAGGCCTACTTTTATTTTCGTAGCTCCCTTTTCAAAGGCTACTTTAACTTTTTCTTCTATAGGATTATTGCTTATAAAGGTTCTGTTTTCCCTGATTTTCTTTTCTCTGTTATTCACTAAGCTTTCCTCGTCGTCCATATGACTCGCCGAGCGCTTACTTTTCTCCACCTGCTTACCCTCATCCCGGGCTCCGTCCCCTTCCACCTTGGAGGTTAACAAAAAGCCCTTTCCAAAACTATTCTGCTTGCTGCCTTCCAAGCTGTTTTCTAAAGTAAACCAAAAGAAAAACAACGAAACTTGAAAACCAGATAAGCTCAAAACGAAACTGAAATATCGTTCCAAATACACATAATAAGGTAAATATAAATAAATATCAACGTTTTACGTTGCCATTTCCAGAAATCAAATCAAATAAATCCAAATCTTTGGTGTGCCTGTGGCTAAGTATGTAGAGTAAAAATAATACATGACGATATCTGAAAACATCAAACCCTAATATAAGAGATAAATCAATGGAGTAAATAAAGTTTTCAAAAGGAATCTTGATGAAAATTTACAGTAATTAATTATCGAAAAGTCAAGAACGACAAGTATGCACAATACAGCCATTCTGTTTGTTGGTAGTTAATGGACTCTAACCGTCTGACGTCACACGGAACCAACACGTGACCTACTGAGCTTGCGATTGGTTACCACAGATACTACACTAGTAGATCTACTAGTGTAGTATCTGTGGTAACCAATTGCAAGCTCAGTTGTAGGTCACGTGTTGGTTCCGTGAAGTCTCGAACCAGATAGGCGGTTAGAGTCCATTGGCCTGCCCTGTCCCCCTTTATTTTTTTACCTACTTCATCAACTGATTAAATTATTCACATTATAACATTATTTTCATTGCATTTGAATATTAATGCATATATTATTTTAATCTAAAGAGGAGGGCAATTTATTATTTAGCAGGTATTTCCAGGTGAAAATGCGTTTTTGGGGCATTTAAGACATGGTTAACGCTCATTAAAAAACATTTCAGTTGAATAAACTTAAAAAGGACCTCAAAATACAATATGTATCAAATTTTTGTGCAATTTGGTGTTCAATTAGACGGATTTTCAGAGTCGGGGAAAAACAGTATTTTGAGTGAAAAACACAAGTTTGAAAAGGCCCAAAAATCGGTATTTAATGATAAGTTTGAATTTTTTTCAATTTTTATTTTTGTAGTTAAGTAATGTGGCAAACTTTTTCCAGAAATTCGGGTTGCCATGGGGATTCTGACGTCATCCAGGAATTTTCAAACACAAAAGAGGTTTACTTGTCTTTGTAAGAATCCATTGCATTTTTTGGGGGTATAGAAAAACGGGGAAAGGGGGAAAATATGAATGAACCCCCAAGTGTTTTATAACACTGTATTCCCTTTGATTAGTAGATTAAGAATATATAAAGTATGAGGGGGTGGGTCCCATATTTCGGGAGTTTTTCCGGTTTTATTGAAAAACTGAATCTGGGCGTCCCGCCCGGAGTTTTAGAACTAAAGGTATAAAATTTTAGTATTTTTAAAGTTCTTTAAGAGTTCTTCAAGAATCTGGTTACTGCTAAGCTTTCTGACAACTATTTCCAGAGAAATCTGCGAAAAACCGTCTTGGAAAACGAAACAATGAATTTAATTGTCTCTGGATCACGCAATTTTTACAATATTTGTTAGTGATTCATACTGTTCAAATTCCCACTTTAAATGCTTTCATAAAATATAAATTACTAAGCTGTGATCATAACAGATCCGCAGCTATTCAGCGTTAAAATTAGCATGTGTTAGGCTTAACGCACCACGAGGGGTCTATTCCCTCCAAACACTACGGTTTTCGCCACTTTCTAACACGGTTCTTAAAGGTCTTTAAGAGTTCTTCAAGAATCTGAATACTGATAAGCTTTCTGACAATTATTTCTAGAGAAATCTGTGAAAACACGTCTTGGAAAACGAAACAATGAATTGAATTGTCTCTGGATCACACAATTTTTACACTATTTGTTAGTGATTCATACTGTTCAAATTCCCACTTTAAATGCTTTCATAAAATATAAATCACTAAACTGTGATCATAACAGATCCGCAGCTATTCAGCGTTAAAACTAGCATGTGTTAGGCTTAACGCTTAACGCACCACGAGGGGTTTGTTTCCGCCAAACACTACGGTTTTCGCTTTCGCCACTTACTTAGCTCTAAAAGTAACGATCGAGTATATACTTTTACACAGTTTATTGCAATATATTATAAGCCAGATTATATTGTCCGAAACAAATTTCTGCACGTTTTTACATAGGTATATATATCAATATTTCCAAAAATTTTCATACAGGTATCGAGTTATCAAGAAATAAAGAAATTTTGATATAAATTCCAAAACATAATGTTTTGGAATTTATATCAAAATTTCTTTATTTTTCGAGAAAATTTCAAATATTTTTAAGTTTATGACCTAAAAAAATAAAGGTTGGAATAAAAAAAAGTCAACAAATTCTATACTGGTATCTAAATTTTCAGTATGTTTTAAAATTGGTAATAAAAATTCAGTAGCCTTTGGATCGTCTGACGTGACGTCTCCCAATGAGAGCTGAAAAGTCAGTTTGTGCGCATGCTCGAACGTCAGCGTTGGCGACGAAAGATTTTGGCTTCTTTGGAGGTAATGAGAAACAATGACGTGAAGGTTTGTTATGAAACGTGCCCCGATGGCTCACATGGTAGGGTATGGGCTTGTTAACTGAGAGATCACGGGTTCGAATCCTGGTGCCCGACAACTTAGCGACGCTGTTATTTTGACTTATTTAAAGGACATAGTTTTTATTTAATACGTTTTAATTAATATTATAATGTTTTAATTATTTTTATTAGATTTATAGATTATGAGAAAAGTTTTGTTGTTTTGATGTGAATATGTATCCGGCATTTTTACGACGCTTATGTTTTAAATTATTTAAAGTACATAGTTTTTATTATAATATTTTAATTATTTTCATTAGATTTATAGATTTTGAGAAAAGTTTTGTAGTTATGATGTGAATATTTTTAATTATTAAATTTTATAACATTATTCAATTTAATTTAAGAATTTAGTTATTATTTAATTAATATTAGTTATTATTTAATTTATGTAAGAATTTTTTTATTATATTTAACAATAACAATTTTTGTGTAGTTATGCTTATGATGTGAGTAAATAAATTTTGATGGCCGGATGTTCATAATTTTAAAATTAGGGATCGTTATGTTATAGTTTCGTGTTATTTTTCATTTAAATCCCCTATGTAAAACATGAATTATCTAGAAATGGACTCTTGGACGTTGAAAACCTAAGACCCAAACCAAAAATATACGGCATAATTTGAAACTGGGACATGAGCCTCGCCAAAGTAGTATTTTTCAACTCCCATTGGGTTCCGTCAGGCTGGATAAAGTGCACTTAAAAATTCTTGTACATTCTATACTAGTATAAAAATTTAAAGTATTCATTAAAACTGGTATCAACGTTCCCCAGTACGGTTTCAAAATTTCCAGTGTTGATCATAATGGTATTGAAATTCCCAGTATTCATTAAAACCAGTATCGAAATTCCCAGTGTTGTTCATAATGGTATTGAAATTCCCAGTATTCATTAAAACCAGTATCGAAATTTCCAGTATTGATTCATACTTGTATTGAAATTCCCAGTATTCATTAAAACTAGTATCGAAATTTCCAGTATTGATTCATACTGGTATTGAAGTTCCCAGTATCCATTAAAACCAGTATCGAAATTTCCAGTATTGTTTCATACTTGTTTTAAAGTTTCCAGTATGGTGTCATACTGGTTTTAAAATTTCCTGTATGTTTTTCCAGTATGGATACTAGTTCCAGTATGATTTATACTGGTTCTAGTATCATTTTGATACTGGTTTTGTGAACTTTTTCCAATAGGGAGGTACAAGAGTTGATGGCAAAACTAATGTTGTGCAAATGATCTTAGCAGGAAACTATTCAACGTTATTTATTACACAATAATTAAAATTTTAATAGCATATAATTGTATAGGGGGATCTCTAAAATTTCAATTATTGTGTAATAAATAAAGTTGAATATGTTTCCTGCTAACAAAAGTTTGTTTGAGGATTTTTATTTTTTTGTTGGTAGCACATTAGGTTTCTAAGGCTTTAAGTGCAGGTAGCAAATTAATAATGTGCTAATGCACAAAAACAGACTTTCCAAAGCCAACTATCTAAACGAAAAATTTGTATTTTTTTTTTAGAGTTAATAATTGCTTAAAAGTACTTTGGACGATGCAGAATCTAAAAGGACAGCAACGATTAAAACAACCAAATTACCAAAAATAAAAACCCCACCCTTTAACTTTCAGTTTTTAGCACTAGCAGAATGTGGTTCCACGAATACAAAAAACAACTTGTGTTGGGCAGTTTTTCCATATTAATTTCTCTTTCATCATCCTGAAATCTTTAACCTCTCCGTTAGTTTCTTCCATTGATCCTTAAAGAAGGGGTATCCAAATTTAAAGTAGTAAGCTAACAAAGTAAATTTAGGGTAGTAAACATTTATTTTTCACATGAAACGAAGTTTAGTACTATAAGCATTGTTTTTGAAAGTATGTTTTAAAAGTTTTCATTGAGTGTTTTATTAGAGTTTGTTAAATATCAATCAATTACAAACTTTTTTGTTAAAAATATTTTTAACGATCACACGGTATTCTTTTTTATCATTATTCGATCTCAATGCTCCAACAAAATCAGAAAAATAAAATTGAGGGAAACAAGTTTAATGTTTGCAAAATTTCTAACTGACTTAAAAATCTATCCTATTATGGACATAACTTTCCATAATTATCAAGTAGATATCACCAGCTAAACTCGTGATTTCTTTCTACCACAATTTATCAAATAGAAAATAAGATGTAAGCTCAAAAACTACTCTCAGAACATTACATTAAAAAATTCTCAAGGTTGGTAATATTTTACTAAAAGTGCTTCTTTATCAAATTGAAATGTCCAGCAATCTTTTCTTATCCAACTAAAATAGTCTCTTAAATAAACCGACTAAAAAAAAGTCTTAAAATACCAAACAATTTCGTGTGGGCTCATCACAACAGAAACGTACTACAACTGAGATTCCTTTTTGTCTAAAAACCGCCTTAGTTATGAGACGTTGATAGAAATCTACGTTTCAACGCTGAGAGGCAGTGCAATCCATTTTGCGGATTTATTCGGGCTTCATCTGCGCAAGAAAAAGTGCTGCTGCTTCATCATAAAAAACGAGAATTTTCTTTTCTTTAATAACTTTCTGCCGGACATTTCTGGAAACTTGAATTCCACATTCGCGAGGTTTTTCGGAACTTCTTGAAGTTTCTGTAAACATTCCGCTTTTTTCCTTGGAAAATAAGAGGCGAATATAATTGTAAGCATTAACCTCATTAATAAGAGTTTGTGGTGGTCAGTCCCCACTAAATATAAGTAATGGAGGTATTTTCTACTGAAACACACTGACTCGTTCATAATGTGTGTTATGGATAACAATTGTTCTCAGTAATTGTGCAGTTAAATATTATGCGAACTCATATGATGGGTTTTTTTATTCCTGATGTATTCAGCATATTTATATGTATAAGAGGGGTTTATATTTCTTTATACATAGCACATTTGCAGTATTTATGCCATACTTTTGAGTTTTAAATAGTATTACTTTATGTAAATTTGAAATTTTTCAAACATTTTTCACTCTTATGTTATCGTTATCTTGTAAGCCTGGGTAAACATTAGAATAGAAAACGTTTAAAATTCAAAATGTTCTTTTATAAATTATTTAAAGTTTGAGTTATTTAACTTTTTGACTAAAAATGTGTTTCAACTCTCAAATAGTAGGTACTATGAAACAACACTTATGAATAACTTCTAATTTTACATTCAAAATCTGAATTTTTTCTGTAATCGAATCTGAATCCTCATCTTTCAAACTGTATAATCATTTTTTTTTCTTTTTCTTTTTATAGTTTTCCCGCAAGGCAGAGAAAAGGATGAGGGTATTGGGGAACTAACATTTATTTAAATTACATATTTCGATTTTAAAATGTTAAAAATATCATTTTTATGAAGTAAACTTTAATTTTTTTCAATACCCATATATGTCTGGAAAAGTTTTTTTTTTCTGCATTATTCAGAAAGATAGTTGAAGGAAGAGTGGTCAGTTGAACCGGCAAACTATTTAAGCGAGATATAATGACTAAGAATCGTGCGTAAACGGATCTAATTTGTGAAAAATGTAACGTGTGACTGTCTAGAAAAAGAATTAAAACTTTGAAAGGGAAATGAAATGTTTTAACGTTTGAATCTAAAGGGAAAGAAAAGATCTCCATCTATTAAAAGCACATTAAAATGGCTAAGCAGTTAAGAATCCGGGATTCACATCTATTGTGGAGCGATGAACGATCTGAAAATGTGCGGAAATACTATATTAGCAAGTCAATGCACTTCTGAAGACTTGGGCAAGCAGGAGTAAAAATTGTATAAAAAAGAAGAGAGAAGAGAGAGAGACACGATAAAAAATGATCAAGAAAGAGAGAAAAATTATCCGCTTCAGATGGTAGCGTCGCAAAGTCCTGTTTCACGGTCATTGTTTCACCGGTTACGCATGGCGGCAAAAGAAATCGCAAAAGCGTTGCCACTCTTCAACGTTGAAAACGTATGAAGAATTATTTTGAGCGTAGAGAATGGCAACGGTAATTATATTTCACAATTAAATTAAGTTCAGCAATTTTAATATTTGCTGGTAAACCAAGGGGACGACCATAAATTACGTGAGGTCAAAAAAGGGGGGAGGGGTCCAGCAAAACCTCACCAAATCTCCCCAGGGTGGAGGGGGGAGTCAATTAAAATTCCACGGTCAACTTTTAGTTTAGAAAATACACGTTTTTTCTTTAATATTTTTTTTGGCACAAGTTTAGTAAAAATGCTCAGATTAGTCAAAACAGCAAATCATTAGCCAGTCAGTCGTGATAATTACAAGTTAGAATCATATTTTCAATTTCAACGTGTATTTGTATCACAAAATTTTGCTATCTGGATGGTAATTTTAATGCCGATAAAACGAAACTAGTGATTGAGAAAATCTCACGTGATAATTTGAGGGAGGAGGGGGGGAGGTCCAGCAAAATCTCACCCGGGGGGGGTCCAAAATTTGGAAAAAAAAATACATCACGTAATTTATGTATGTCCCCTAATGGTAATGGTAATTACAAGTTTTAAAATTTTATATGAAAAATGTTTTTAATTTATATTTCCTTTTTAATTTTTTGTCCAATCCAAGGATTTATCCAATAACATATTTGTCCATACCTCCAAAGGAACTAAACCGTTCATAATTAACTACCTTGAGGGAGATGTAATTTTTAGTTGTATCTATTAACAATGAGTCATCAGTTGACTGGCAAAGTCCAGTTCATAACATCTAATTTAACGGCGTCAAATCTAGAAAAGAGTTAAGATTAATTTATATTGAGATGAATTAAGTACTTGGAAGAAACATGTTATGAACCGGGGAAAATAATATCAGAAACGCGTTATTAGACTAATCTTGTTTTCACCTGAGGGATACAACTTTATTTCTTGAAGATGAAGCATCCTCTTCCAGAAATAAAGCTGCCTTGTGGGGTTTGCGTGTTCTTACAGGTAGCATGTCTTATCGAGTTGAATCACAGGAAGTTTATCCTTATTCATGAAGAGATCAAAAGGTATGAACTTTTTGTACGGTAAATAATATGCAAATATGATTTAAAGAGGTTATTAAGAGAACTTATCCCCCTTGTTGAACAGCGTTTATTATCCTGACTTATGCATAACCCCCTAGGGTACATGAAAGGGTCTCATGGTTACGTTAAGAAAATAGTGGTTTTAATTGCTAGATAAATTGAGCTATGAAAACAATATTTGATGCGTAAATAAAAACCTTAAACTAAAAAATGTAAATTCTAAATAAATTTTGTCAATCTATTGAATTATGTTTGTTGGTAATAGAAAAAATGGTTATTATATTAATTGCGGAATGAAATGTGTGTTTTTAAATGGTGTGCTGGGATCAATCCAAATTTGAACCCTCCCAGAAAGTGCCTATGGATTGCAATTTCCCCAGTAAAATTTAGAACCAATAAAATTATCTTAAAAATATGCAAAGTGTTAAAAAGTTTAGTTCACTTTTTAAGACTTTTTGAGCAATTTAATACATTTTATAACATTTTTATTTCTTAAAAAATAATTTTTAACTGTAGTAAGTTTTTAGGGAACCATAATATTCAATGAAGACTAATGATATCAACATTTTTCTCAAAAATGATGCTTGAAAAATACTTGGGTATGCATCTTTTTTTGATTGATAAGTACTTTTATTTTCATTATGGTTGTATGGTACTTATAGCTTTTCAAGTTGAATATTAAGCCTTAAGTAAAATATTTCGTTTCTAACACCTTGGTCTCTTCTAAACCAGACGTACACAAGAACCAAGAAAGATGCAAACTCTCATTTAAAAAAAAATAGAAATAGGGTTCATCGTCTTGAATGCGATAAGGGCAGTTGAAGGCAGCAGCAGCGACATTAAAATCGTATGATTGGCTTTAAACGCGCTTTAAAACGTCACGTTTTGGGAAGATGAATGGTCCTGCCGCTGTCAGCGCGAGATTTCTGTTAAAGCTTATCACGCTGGGGCTATTTCCATGCATGAACTCCCTTAAATCAATTGTTTCGAGATGCGGCTTTGTTTAAATAAAAGAGACGTAAACTTTGGATTTGGGAAGCATTTGGAAAAGTTTAGAATTGTTTTAAAGATTAGAAAAAACAACTGTTTGCATTTTTGGAATGTTCAGAAACCTTTAACAAGTTAAAGAGTTGTCAGGTTAAAAGATCTATTCATTTAAATAAAACTGTTCCGAGAGATTATGAAAAAATACAAAAGGTGTAAACCTAAATAATATCTCGGTAAATTGGTGTTTTCAATCTGTTTGTACGTTTTTGTATACTAACTTCATTCCAAACAGCATTTATCGGCATTTATATTGATGGAGATGAAAATAACACACATATACTTAAGAACAGTATTTTTAAAGTGTAAGACTCTTTTTTCAATAGTAATCACCATATATCACATTGTAAAATGTGGCTTATGCAATAAGTAGTATTCATCAGCTAATTAGGTAATATTCATTCTTCTTTTGGTACATTATTTATCTATCTATCCACGATATAAAATAAGATGTAGAAAGAGTGCCGAGAAAAGCTGATGGGTTAAAACGTTTACAAAATTATTTTATAGCTCATTTTAAAAACATGGTTTTAAAAAAACTTTATTCATTTCATTAATTATTTATTTTTGTGTTTACTAGTTTATTAATTAAGAAGAATTATTGACTAGTCTGACTTCCATGAATCAATCACAGTAAAAAAATCT
Source organism: Tetragnatha montana (assembly GCA_963680715.1). Taxonomy (NCBI): domain Eukaryota; kingdom Metazoa; phylum Arthropoda; class Arachnida; order Araneae; family Tetragnathidae; genus Tetragnatha; species Tetragnatha montana. The sequence continues at coordinate 38,413,616 of OY796685.1, forward strand.
CCTTGTTTCTCATCATAAACATGAAAATCTCTTCAGCTTTACTTGGACTCTTTTTAAAGAGAGGAAATTTTAAATTTTATTATTTGTACAAATTGTATCCTATTATTTAGATTTAGATATCCTCTCAAGAAAAAGTAACATCGAACCTAATCTCTTGATAAATTAACCAGAATTTAAATTCTAACGCAACAATCCATTCACAACCTAAATAACTAAGATCCTTAAGCTACACGATACACATTTGGAACGGAATTATTTAATATCATCCTTCATTACAAAGTATAGCACAATGTCTAGTTTCGATGTAATACATATTTCCGTTTATGGTAATGCAAAACATAAAAACTAATCAGGAATCCTACATACAAAACCTTAAAGGATAAACCCTCTCTATATATTCTCTGTTTATCTTCTCTACGATTAAATACACAATAAGATTCCCGGATTTTACAAAGGAAATCGCATTTAAACTCGGATCCTCCTACTCATCATTCCAGCATTATTTGGTCAGAGGGTATATATTAAATGGCAGTGTTTAAACCGCGCAAGCACTGCGTTTGGTAATGCGTTTTTAATGAGGGCCCTCAGGAAAGAGACAAACCAACACCGAAAGCACGGATTCCAGATGATTTTTCAGGAGGGTTCGAAGCTCTCGCTTAAAAACCCTCTTTTCTATCCATCTCATTCCCATATGTAACCCTGACTATTACTTCCTTAAAAAAAGATAATCAAATGTGAAAAAATTTCCTTTTCACACACTGGGTTCTGTATAACAAGGGGGGAGATGCGATTTGTGTACTCTGATAACATGATGCGGATTTCGTGTTCTGATGGTTTGTAGGAGGAACATCTCCGAGTATTATTTTTTTTGAAGGAGTTGAGGGGTCGATGGCTGCTGATAGACGGCGTGAACAATTAAAAGAAGTGCCGTGTTTGCCGTGACGTAGGTATTTTTTTTTCGTTTGTTTTGGAGGGGTTGAGTTGTGAGATTGAATCGGAGTTCTTGTATTATTTAGTTAAATTTGCGTCGTGAGTGAAAGTTGTTTTTCTAGGAAGTGGGGTGGTTTCTCTTTAGAGAGTGAATTTAATTTCCGGCTTTTTTAAGAATGTGCTTGTTGGGGGGTTTTCTTTTTTGACCGAAGCAAAGGAGCTATTGTTGGTTCCGTCTAGTTTTCTCTTGTTTAACTTGGTGTTAGTAGCTAACATTTTTCTCTTGAGTTTTGGATGACAGTAACGTGGTATCCTGCTGCTTGTCTAGATGATATCCCCTTCTCTATTGACAATTCAATAGTCTAAATTTTTTAATACCTGCCTATTGCATGAAAATTTCCACAGCTTCTAATAAATTATATAGTTTGGTTTATCAATGCAATCGAATGTCTTGTAATCATAATGTTGTCCTTTTATAAAATTTCATTTCTAAAAATTATTTTATGAGTTAAACATAGTACATCACTGATTATCCTATTATTAATCGTGTATAATCATATTCAATTCACAGGCTGCTTGTATGCTGAAAACAAGAGTCAGTAACTTATATATTTATTATTTTGACTGGTGTAAGCTTTAAAAATTACTTCAAAATATCTAAAAGCACATTAACTTTTTTAATAACATATTCAACAATCTTTATCTTTATATAACGCCGTATTTCATGCTATTAAAGGAATAAAAATATTGGTATTTTACAAATTATTTAACTTTGTCTCTGTGTCCTTCCATTGTGATGTATTTAACTGAAAATTAACTTATGTCATAAGTGCACATGTACTTCTTCCTCTTGTATCTTTTTTTAATTGTTATTTTTTAAATAAAAGTTAATATTTCAGCTTGGATTTAATGTTAGTAATCGAAATATTACGTATTAAATTTTTATCAGCGTCTTCTAAGTGAAGTTACATTTTTTATACGCGCCCATAAGGAAAGTTCATAAAAATGATATCTGAAGACTCCAGACACATCAACCGAACTCCGTTCTACTTACATCAAGCTAAATCAAACTAATGGCATCTTTTTTTCCAAAGAAACGCAATATTCATGTCCCGTCATCTCATCTGCAAAACGCAATAACACACACCCACCACTAAAACGCACAATCCCGTCGTCACCAGTCAGATCGGATGTTAAAGTTGAAGGACGAAACCAAAAAAATAAAAACAAAAATTCGTTCCCAATCTCCCACAGCAGTAATTAATCGAAGCAACATCCCTCATTAAAAATTTCCTTAATGTCCTCAAAGGCTCTGACCTCTCTGATTTAGTATTCACGATACGCAAAACCATTCACAACCATAAAAAGACGTATCATACATACGTCTGGTTCGGTCCACAGGGACCGGCAATTATTGGTAATTACTCCCTGTTGTGAACGGCCCTGATCTTGTGTGGGCCTTTATAAGAGGGAGACCTTTTGTTGCCAGACAAAGTGTAGATGGGAATAATGGGTTATTTGAATAGCGTCTCTTATAACGGGCCGTGATTTTAATGAACGGTAAAAAAATTTATCGGACTTACCGTTCCGATTCAGTATTTCGACCGTAATTATGCTCTAGAACAATTGATGTGAAGAGACTGGAATGTCTGTGGAGAGGCATGCGTGGAAATAATAATAATAATGATGGTGCGTTCGGTGGTTGTAAAAATTTTGGGATCTCTCCATGTATGCAGATCTTTTGACGATGGTTTGGTAATTATCGTGCATGATGTAATAATGGTTAGGTTTTGTTCTGGGGAACGTTTCAGGGGTGGTCGAATTCTAGTTTTTAGAATTCTTAGAAAATAGTTCCGTCTCTTCGGTTCTTCTTTTGAATTTTATTCGTTTTGAAAGGGAGTCATCCTTCTTTGAAAATATTTTCCTGTACGAAGGGTATCAAATTTATTTCAAAAAGTACATATATATTCTCATTCTTGGATCCTTTTCAAGGATTCATTTTTGATAGAGAGGTTTATTATTATATTTGAGCGTTGTCACAAAAGATTGCGTGCTTTTGAAAGGATTTTACTTTGGTATACTTATTTTAAATCTTTTGCAAAGGAAGAGATGGTTTCTAGAATATAAGATCTTACATTTTCTTTTAGATATAGTGTAATTTAATTTTTAGAGAACCTTTTCCTTGTTTATTTTTTGGTTATGGATATTTTATCTGATTTCAAATATTCTGATTACTGGAGTTATTTTACAGAGGCTGTTTAAAAACATTTTAATATTTTATTACTTGAATTATCTATTACCACTAGCATTATTTTATCGTAAATAAGTTATATTTTTTTTATTGCGACAAAGTCAGTAGATTAATTATTATCAATGCACGATTCATAGTATGTAAATCATCTGACATTTTAAATTTGTATGAATTATAGTTATAATTTGTACTAATATAAGTAGTTTCATATATTTGTGCATAAAAGTCAAGGAAAAGAATGAAAGAAAAAAAAAGAAAATTGTATGACTAAAAGCTAAATAGTATAATAGTAATTTGTTTGGTTCATTAAATCTTACATAATTTAAAGTCAAATTTGATTTTTATTCACTCCATAAATACTAGGCATGAGTAAGTTATCAAAATAAGAAACACAAATGGTTTCGGTCATAGTTGTAGTATAAAAAGAGTAGTACTCTGTTCTGTCACGGCTTACTAGATACTTATAGAGCATTCGCACATGACGTCACTTGGAGGACAAAATCAACGTTGCTAAGGCTGTTGTTAGGGGCGGGACATAGAAGTATCCAATAGCAGCATTCGCACATGATGTCACTGGAGGAATAAAACAACGTTGCTAAGGCCGTTGTTAGGCAGAGTCATGTGATTGAAAATGCTCTATACAGGCTAGCCGAGTACGGAAATCATTGCAAATCCAGATGGCAATACTGGACCAACTGGCAAAGCATATCCACAGTGTTGAAGGCGGTGGGTGATATAGGTAGGTCTTGTAGCGCTCCAAGCGGGAAAGGTTGTCAAATGGTTTTCATTGTTTAAAACTCGGCTAGCCTGTATAAGTATCTAGTAATCCGTGGTTTTGTACACAAAAGTGTGTCTAGGGGTTTCTAGAAATAGCCATTGTTTAAACGGAAAGAGAATCTTTAAGTATTAGTTCCAAACCTTTTTCAGCATTATACTCTTACACTGTTTTTTATGAGGAAAACAAGATAAATTTACAGTATAAGACGATGAATTTATTCGTTGCGAAGCAAACACACTAAACATTTCAGCACCATTCTATAACGCAACTTCCACACAAACAACAGGCAATCAAAACGAGGCATCGAAATCTGACCTCTCGGGAATTCATTTCCTCCATACGAGGATTCTCTCCTTTGATAATTTCCCGAAAGTAAAGCATTGATTCACGTTGTAATGCTCAACCCCAGGATGATAAATGCCCATTCGTGACGGGCCCTAGCACTAATCTCTGCGAGGAATGTTGCAAGATATACCCATATATACGCACTAACCATATTGAGCTTTGCCATCAGCCATGGAGGTTCGAAGCAGCCATTGACAAGGATAAGACACTGCAATTATTCTTTCATCGAGGTTTTGAAAGCTTGTGTTTGGATTCGTGTTTTTAGTCGGCGAAGAATGTAATTGGAGATTTGGAAATTTTCTGCTAGGTGTTGCCTTGGATTGTTTCTATCCATTCCAAGGGCTTTTTTGAAGCAGTGTATTCTCGAGAAATGTTTTGAGAACTTAGAGAGCTTTTGCCCCTTTTCCTCTACACTTTCTATAAGTTTTTTCATTTGACTTTTAAATTGAACTTAACCTTTTACATTGCACTTATCGTAATATTAAACTTTCTATACACATAAAAGAGGAAAACTTGGGTTTGGATCTTTGAAACTTAAGTTTAAATTTTGGGCATGTGTCTAGTAGTAATCTATATGCATTGAAGGGCGAGCTAAACTCCAGCTTTCCCAGAGATTAAAAATAAATAGCACAGTCCATACTTGCACTGCATTTTTAATAATGAGGGAATTGCACGGTTTTTTTTTAAATTTTATTATGATAGAGGATGAAAATCCATGAAAAATGACGTAAAAATTATTGAAATCGGAAAACTATTCCCCAAGATATTAATTTTTAAAATGTCGTTTCCAGTATTGGCGGGAAAAACAGTAATTTCGTTATGGCTGCTGTGTGACGTCACAGCGCTTGGACCCACTTGGACCCGCTATGTTATTGTATGCTTAGCTTGCTTCATTCTGCTATTCTTCACAAAGTTTTAACTAAAAAACTATGATATTTTAAAGACACATACAAATATTTTTTAGAAAAAGATTGGCGTTTTCTTTTTCAAAAAATATTAATTGGTTTTAGAATTATTAGGATTCAAAGTTTTAATTTTTTCTTTTTCTGGTCGTTCACTAGAGAAACAGGCGAGTTTTATGTGTGTTTTGGTTTTATGATAAGTCTGATTTCTTTTATTTTCAACAATTCACTAGTTTCGACGGCGCTGTGACGTCAAATCCCGTTTTTTGATCACATGACTTTACTAGTGTTTTGGCAAAAATAAAATCGAATATTAAGTTATTTAAAACATATTTTTGAACTTTAAAATCTGATATTTGAGAGTTTTAAACTATAACGTATCCAAAAAGTGTAAAATTAAGCAAATCCCTCACCAATGCAATTCCCTCATTATACTCAGTGTATTGTATAATTGTATATCTATCAACTGACCTTCTTAAATATTTTTCGAACTTTTTAATGTTGGATTGTGCAGATAAAAAGTGTAACGCAGTAAAATTTTGCTCATTGCGTACTTCTTATATGAAAAGACGTAACATCTTCAACTGGAAAATTTAAACTGTTGATTTGATATGATGAGTAGTAGGTATTATGTACTCTTTCTGTGAGTCGTCAATAAAAAGTGGAAAATTTTTTAGAAACAAATACGTTTCTTTTTTATATTGTAGTCACTTGAATATGAAACTAAAAAAAACACGAAAAATTCTTTTACTGAAACATTAAAATGGGAAATTTTTCTAAACTAATTTCATGCAGCATTTTAAAGATAAAATTATCTTGACGATATGAAATGATTGAATAAATCACATCTACTGTTACCCATTTTATATATTTCGAAACGTTTTAGCTCCATCTTCATATTTTTCATTCAATTATTACTACATAAAATCCAAGAGAGCGCTTTTAAAGCTGATTTCTTTCATTCACGGCCTGACTTTATTGCGTTACCTAAATTGACAAACTACATTTCCCCTTTCCTTCCCCTTTGACTGCCCTTCAGACTTAAGCGCTAAATAGATTTAATCTTTCTTTAGGAAGTGTTAATCCAAGGAACGTTCTCCATTCATTAGTTCAGGAAGGTTTGAGATGGAGAGGGAATTTTCTTTTCCTTTGCATCACGTTTATATAAAAATCAGAACTCTATAAGAAGAGCTTTTTGAAGATGGGATGAAGAGCTTTTTGAAGATCTTGTTAAGTTAAGCCTTTAGCGAGGATTAATTGTTCGCTTTTGCTTCACTTCGACGTTTTGGATGGATTAAGTTTTTCCGCTCCTTCTCATTTGGATGGTGTAAATTGATTTTGACCGGTTTTATATAGGATTTTATTTGAAGGTTTTATAAGAATGCATTCAGTTGATGTTAGTTTGTAAAAGCCGTATGTATAAAAGTGTGTTTAGCATCACTTTTGTACAAATTGTGTTAAGGATGATCAAAAGTGAGTGTTATAGTTTTATTGTATAATGTGAGAGTCAATAGAAAAGGGTGTGTATTAAATTTTACGAAACGTGGTTCTTCTTATCTAGTTATAAGTGGGTTAAATATTAAAAACGTTATGCGATAGGATATAAGGACCGTATCATACATGCGATGAATTGCATGATGAACTGTTACTTTAGTTATTAATAAAGAAAACCAATATTTTTCTTAGTTTAAATATAGTATTTCATATAGGAAACATATCAGTAATAAGAGTAGCATATAATCTTGGAAGTCTCTCAATGGAATTTGGAAATTTATTCAAAAAGTAACTGCATTTAAAAAGAAATTAACTGTACTAACATTCTTCAATGTGGGGCTATTTTATTTGAGTTTATTTTCAATGTATCCAATTGCTGTCTGAAGTTTTATATTAACCCAAATGGCGATTAAAAACACTACGCCGAAGTTTAAAAGAGACGTTGAAAATATCTTATTATTCATAGGGACTAACTTATTTCGGCATTTAAGATAAGAGACTGCATACAAATCGCAACCAACCTGAAAACTTATGCATGACCTTCATGATATTTATAACATTCATTTTTCAAATATCGTCTGCTTCTAGGCTATCTGAAACCCTTTTGAAAACTCGTTTTTCGATTATCTCTTAACTAAAAATAGGGGTAGTTCTTTTCTGTTACCAAATGAAATTATTAATCAAAGAGAAACAACCAAACATCCTTTACATAGATTAATTCTACGTCTGTGGATAGTATAACAGCTGTTACTTCTCCACCACCTTAAATCCATGCATGGACTTTTCGTTCCCTAAACACTCTCACCACCTTCATTTCCGTGTTTGTCCCCTTCAGGTCAATCTGTCCATCGCCCCCATCCTCTCCTAATCGGCGTCCGCTATCGTGTCCATCTCGCGTTCATTTTTAGCTCCTACCGGAAGACGCGTCCCAATCAACAAAGAGCCGGGACACACTCGGCGTTTGGAATCGCACGATGTCGTAAAGATCCTTGTCAAACGAAGGGAAGAAAAAAGGGGAGTTGAGGCTGGCGCGGATCCAGCACTGCTCCAAAAAATCAAGGGGGGTGTTTGAGGGAGTACCTAGGTCGTTGGACCTTCAAACTCCAGTATAACTAGCCTCACTGGGTGAGGCTTGAGCTGAACTGTTACAGAACATGTGACTGAAAGTCACGGTCAGCTGAGGAATGGCTAGCTTGATGCTAACCCCCTCTTGATTTCCCCAAGTTACCTTGGTACTCATTTTATCGACCCCGGAGGGATGAAAGGCTGAGTCTGCCTTGCCCGTGGACCGGGATTTGAACCCCGGGCCTGTGGTGTGGGAGCGCAAAGCGCTTCCTCTACGCCACCGGGCTTCTTCAAAAAACAGAAAATATTGCCGAGGATCGAACCCGAAAGCTTTTGTGAACAACTGACACCTACCTCAGACGGCAGTGCGTTAATCAACCGTACCATCCGTTCCTTGCACTGCTCCAAGGGGTGGGCACTCTTTGAGGATCACCTCTAACTTTGGACGCGAATAGACAAAAATTTACTATTTTTCTTCATAAATCTCTCCAGATCCCCACATAAAATTTATTTTTGCACCTCCCATATTTCTCCCCCAGAAAATTGTAGGGATTTTGACTCTAAATAACTCATTTTTGATCAGCACAAGCACTATCACTGAACAAAAATCTGAAAAAGTGACCCACTGGGCTTAAAAAAAAGGGACAATAAGGGAAAAGGAAGAGATGAAGGGTAAAAATAAAAAGTACATTTTTTTAAATGACCGAAAATTTTTTTGGTCTTGAATTTTTCTTCTTTCCCTGCCTTTTCTCTCTTTCTTTTTCAGCCCAAGGAGGGGACACTTTCCGGAGTGTCCCCTCCATAAATCCGAGCCTGAGTTGAGGGGGTTGGTGTACAACTAGACTACTCTTATTGTAGCAGAGGAAGACGTGCGTCATCCTTTCGACTTCCAACCGTAATCTTTTGACCGTAAACTTTTTTAAAAAAACATAATTGTAGTTCAAGGGACAGTTACGGCTGTATTCACCACTAACTTGACCTTAGGTTAACCTGGAATCAAGCGTTTTCGACAACTCTGATTGGCTTAAAACTTATTTCCCTTTCTCAACTACCAATTAGAAGTTCTGATTCCAAGTTAACTTAAGGTTAGTGGTAAATATGGCCGTTTAGCCGTCTAATGTGTAATTCCAAGAAAATTGGAGTACTTTGCGAGACTTGTCAGCGAAGAGTATTTCGACAGCTCTGCTAGAGGAGTATTAGTCTAGTAGTGCATCGTCCCTCAACATAAGGATCTTAAGGACGTTTTGATAAGAATCTTTGCGACATCGAACGATTCAGAACGCCGAGTGTGTCCTGGCCCTAACTCCTCATGGTGGCGTGCCGTCAACCGCTCATAATCTCCGGCCAGAGTTACTTTCTTCTGTAGGAGGTGGAGTAGTAACTTTCGTCGATTACTGATGCTCGTCTGGAGTAACGGTGGGATGAGCAGGTACCCGTCATCTGGTGATTGAGCTAATGTGGGGTATTTTTGGGAGAGGGTGTATTAGATGGGTCTCTAATGACCGGGTCCCGATGTTCACCGCCGTGGATTTGACCAGCCTGGGAGGTTATTCTGATATTTTGGGTGAACTGAAAGTTGGAAGTATTAGTGAATTACGGAATTTCTGTTAAAAGATGTTATAGGATGTTTTAAAATGGGATGGACCCGTTTCCTTCCTTTTAAAAATGTTTATTTGGTGTACTATGCCTTAAGATTTTGGAAAAAATTTTAGTAGGAGGGGATATTGGAATTTCTCGAATTTAGTTCTTCGATAATTTTGTTTCTTTTTATGGTAAAGAAATTAAACTTTCGAAAATAAAAATAGATCATATTATAAGTGAGATATTTTTAATTTCTAAAGAAAGTCTGTTACTAATAAATAACACTGTAGTAAAATGTTTATGACCGCATTATTAGAATTTAGTATTGGATTTAATTGGGTGAAAAAACAATTCCATCCATTACATCAAAAAAGTATTCATCTCATGCTAATTTTACTCCCTGCCTTTGTATTTCAAAAACTAGCAAATTGAATTTTATTGAATTGTAAAATAAATTTTTTAAAGTTTTGGTTAAAAACGAATAATGATGGTATTTGGATTGACTGCCAATTTAGTTTTATTTAAACTATGCGTAGGTTGTACTATGGGACAGCAAAACCAACTTCTACCATTCTTTTCTACTAACACTACTTAATAATTTATGGTTATCCAAGGTAAAACACCCTGTTGTGTTTTGGGAATACTTGGATACTCTAACCTAAAATGAATCTTTATATTTTATTTCTAAATATGTTTAAAAAAATGTGTTGAAGTATTGTTTTTGAGTTATAATTTTATTTACATATTAGCTGTTAAAAACTGAAATATAAAAAAAGTTCCAAATTACAATACTCTCCCCTATTCTATTCAATATTACCTTACAAACAACTATTCCATGCTAGAAATTGATTGATCAATGTCACATCACAAACACAAAAAAAAAATCAAACACAAAATACGATACGCAACAATTAACATTCTCATATTAATTATAACTTCATCTCAAACCCCGAGGCATCCTCCTGGTTCAGGGTTGTCCTCAAGTTCAATGCTTCATCCATCTCGGCAATTAATCACCAATCGTACGAAATAAATCTTCTACTAGATTGTTCCTAATCCACGAGCCCCGTTCCATGCAAAACAACACGAGACCATTGTTTTCCTCTCCGAGAAAACCACCGCACGCGGTGTCTTCCACCCCATCAGTAATCCCTCGAAGAAGCTTCGTCCGGAAAGTTTGGTGGATGATGTCAAGAACCCCATTTGTGTGGGAATTTCGTATGTCTTTTTTTGGGAAGAAGATGTCGTAAAGAAGGGTGCTTTGGCTTTTAGTTTTTGGTGATGGGGTTTTCCTTTTCCTCGAGATGGTTTTTGTTAAGTAGATCGAAGGAACGGTTTTGGGTGGTGGGAATTGGTTTCGGAGGGAGGTGTACAAATTTTCTGAAGAAAGATTTTAGATGTATCTTAATATTGGGTTTTGTTCTTCTTTTTGCATAAAAAATATTGTTCGTTGAATTCTTAATGTATTTTTGAAAATCTTGTTTTCAGAGATATTTTTCACTCCTTGAAAATCGGAAATACCCTTTAAAAAACTAGCCAGGAGTATTTTCACTTTTTGAATTGTTCACAATGGTTTAGCTTAAAAAAGGCACCGTGTATAATGTTTAATATTTTCTATTAATACTTAACTTATGCTATAATTGTTAAAACCCAAAATCGCATCCTCATTCTTTTTTTTTTTTAATTTAATTTTGTCCATTAAAAAGTAAGCTTTTTTTTAATAGAAAATTTGTTTCTGTATATATGTAGTTTATGCTATTTCCGTATTTCACTCCTAATAATTGAATTTCACTCCTCCTAAAAAAGTCAAGGAGTATTTTCACTCCTCCAAAAAAAACACTGCTTGTTTTGAATATTAGCCTACTCCTCTATTATTAAAAGAAAGAACAAGTGAATGCTCTTAACATTTGATTACTGTGGCAAGGAGCTTAATTTTTGCTTAAGTGGTATATTTAAGACATAAATTCAGTGCGGGGCATGACACCTATTTATTATTAAAATAGGAGATTGATTCTCGTTAAAGTTTTGATGTTAGACATAAATCGACACCTTCAGTAAAGAAATATTTTCATTAAAAACTTTGTGGTTTTGCAAAAACGGAAACTTTTGCTAAGTTGTGATTCCAAATAATTACTAGATTATAAAAAAGGTAATATTTTTTTACTATTATTTCCATTTTCCGGGATTGATGGTCATGGCGTTTGGACTTTACCTCCAAACGTTTCACCCTCTTATGAGGGCATCCTCAGTGGCAAAAACATCTTCCTATTTAATCTTTTTTTAATTCAATGGATTTGAACATATTTCCTTTTAGTTTTTAAATTTAAGTACTAAATTATACCACTACTTTTACCTAAAGTGTTCCATACTATCCAAATCAGTTTTGATAGTTTGAGGGGCTCTTATAATTTTTCAAAACAATTGTTAAATTTTGGCTCATAAGGAGCCTAAAATCGAAACTACTCTTAAGTGCCTTGAATTTTCCATGATACGGTACGATTTTAAATCGTACATTAAGCGGCACAGATATTGTGCTCCATTTCCTTAAAGCCATGTTACCCTGAATGTTCCAATAAACTCTAAAAAATTCCCATCAGATTCGAAAAAACATCTCGTCATCTCCCGACTCATCCCCATCCCCCATCACACACAAAACCTTTCACGCGACGCCCCAAAATAACCCACTATCCCACAAAACAGCCCCCACAATTAAAGAAAAAAACAACAACACTTGTATCAAAGACAACACGAATGCTGGAAAAAGTACTCAACCGAAATGAATACTAATTCCCAACAGCACGCAAACGAAAAAAAAAATGATCAGATGAGGATGAACCCAGATACAACTCAACTCATTCACTCCGGATGAGGATAGAGAAAAAGATGACCTCTCGCAGCGCCCCCACGCGGCGGAACAGCGAAACTTTCACCGTCTCTCTGGCTCTCTGTCCGACACACCGCACTTTCTCTTTTCATTCATTCAGTGTTTAGTACCCACTTAGGGATATAAGATAGACAGCGGGCTCTCGACCCGGGTTAAAAAGTTGAAACCGGTTCAATCAGTGATCGTTTGTTTTTGGTTTTTGCCGACGCCTCTAGATTTGATGAATAACAATAAGGGAAGGTGCCCGTGTCAAGACATCTGATTGTTGTTTTTTTTTTCTTCTGAGGGAAGACTGAGAGCAGAGGGATGAGAAGGATGCAGGGATGGTGGTTTGTTTGGTGATGTGGGGTGTGATTGCTCCTTTTGGATTACCTTTTGTTTATTTGTTGGATAACGAGCTCCATTGGATTTTTTCGATTGGAATAACCATTTTTTAAGGGTAAGTTGCATTTTATATATATCTATAGAGGATTAAATATGTGAACTTGTTATGTAATACTTTTTTTTTCTTGATAAATTTATGAGTACCATTTTTTACCATGTTTCAGCACAGGATTAAGTTATAATTTCCGCGTTTTTTATCAAGAAATAAATCTGGGATCCTTATATTTTTTTTCTTTGGTGGTAGATGAATCAGGAGTGAAAGTTATCAATCCTTATTTCCAATTCATGACGAAATGAGTAGAACAAAGGTAAAAATTTAAAAAGCAATAAAATTTTGACTTAAATAACTTAAATATGAGAGAAGCTCAAATAGATGCGGTGTTTTTATTTAATTTACATTCTATATTAAAATGAAATAGTTCACTTTTCTATGATTTAAAGATAAAATGTACTTCAATTCATAAATACTGTTAACCAGATTCTGCCATCTTCAGAATTATTTTATTCAAGACAGCTTTTAATACTATATCTAGATTTGTGTCTAATTAGAAATATTAATATTGATAACAATCTAAATGTTTAACGTATTACATTTATTGAAATTTATTCTTTTATTTCGAAACATTTTCGTATAATAATGAGTTATTTTTGAGTTATAAAAATCCTAATTTTTTTATTGTTTAAAAACTCGGGGAACGCTCCCTCTTTTTTAAAGTTTTATCTTAATTTTTCTCTAAAATTTTCTCTAAAATTTTCGGGAAACAGACATGACTTTTAATTTAAATATCTTTTTAACTATTAATCTTGTGTTTGGCGCGGAATGTCCGATATAGGGACCTTGCGCCATAAAACCCAAAACAACCAACCAACCAACCTCTAAAATTTTCGTAAATGTTCTCACCCCTTGAGCTGGAGGAATGCATAAAAAATTTTCATTGTACAGGAGAGATTCCAACTGGGCATTGAACTAAATTAAATAATATTTTTTGAGCAATAAATGGTAATTAAGTGGGTTTTTTATTTTCAATATTTCTATTTCAATGTGTAATTTTTACATATCGATTTTAGTCACAAGAAAGTAGCAGAACAGAAATGCTGGTTGTAAAACCTGATATGATAGAATATTGAATAATATTGAAGAATGAATAATACTCCTTATAGAATATTGTTGGGCGATTTTACTTATCTTTACCTTCTCTACATTTGTATTAGAGAAATTAATAATACTCCCTGACATACGCCTAAAACTAAACTCGATACAAATGTACAAAATACTATCTATACAAAAAAATTTGCCGTTGTATATTAAAATTTCTTGAAACACAACAAACTCACGAAGCAGAGTACTGCAAAATAGTTATTATTAAACGAAAGAATTTTATAGTAATCAATCAAATTAAAATTTAATAAAATAATTACTAATTGATAAGTTCTATGCTCGTTTTGACTTCAGTGGTAATGATCGGACATCCCGTACAAATCATAGATATAATTGTTCAGTTAGTTAATAAATTTAACAGAAGAAGTTCGTTATTTTGTCTGAAATTCCCCGTTGCTACAGAAAAATATTGTTTTCGTGTGAAAACCATTAATACCACCGTCACGCGGATCTATTTTCTCGGATTCATTTCCTGTGAATGTGTGATTTTCTGCCCAATTTTAATAGACCTGTTAAAAATAGCAACATTTCTTTCGTACGTGTTTGCCTCCCAAGATTTTTCAGCAGATAAACTCTTGATCGTGAGAAAATAGCTTCATTTCCTCATTAGGGAAATCTAAATTTTGAGCGAGGATTTCGCCATGTTAATTTCCTCCCATTTCACGAACATTTGTTTTATAATAATAATAATGTGAAGAATTTCTTCTGGTGATTTCGACATGCGTGGTCTTTCAACTTCCATGGAAGTTTATGACCGCTTGGATAGATCACGTACGCTTTTGGATTTGTTGCAATGGGTGCTGATTATTGCTGAATCCTAGTGTATTTATTTTGGCAATTAGTGCTTAGAGTGATGTGTGTGATGTGTCGGCATTCACATTCAATGTACTCTGTACTGTAATTCAATCGCTACCTCTACAGCTTCATCACCTAAGGAATAGAGATATCTATCTTTCTAAAAGTATGCTATTTGATATTTACCATATTGCAATGTAGTAAATTATATGGGGAATATTTTTTGAACAAGTTTTTCTCTTCATTGTTCATTCGTATTACCCAAATAGTTACAACTTTTGTTGCGTAAATGTCTCAAAATTTAATCTGTTGGATTAAATTTTCTGTATTGGGTTGCAGGAACTAGATTAAAAGAAGTGTCTGTAATATTACATAAAATATTCATAGGTTCATCACATAGTTAATTTGAATTAACAAAATTTTTAAGATTTGACATCTTCCACCTAAAAGTTCAGGGGGGACGAACCATAGAAAGATATTTCAGAGTCTTCTCCAAAAGTTAAAAGTCGATTTCTGGAAAAAAAAAAATCTTATGAAAAGTATGTGTTCTTCTTCCCGCATGGGATCAACTTCTGCGCTTTAAATCTCACAAAATTTTAAGTTTTACTCTTAAACAGAAAATGCAGCTCGGACAAAAATACTTCGAAGTTTTCATCAATCCCCCAGGGTTGTTTGAATTCCGTGACAAATAATTCCCGAAATCAGATTTGTATTTCCATCCAAATGGAAACCATATAATCTGGAATTCATCAGTCTGACTTAAAATGTTTGTTTTCAGTGTAGCAAGCAGGCTTAATGGTTTATACCAGCAATTTTGCATGTTTTATTCATGGCATAGCTGTGATGCAAAGCTTTGTTCAACAGACTGTGACCCGAACGTGATACCAAAGCCTTCAATTCCATGTGGCAAACAAATTCGATTCTGATTCAAATGTGGGCTAGGGTCATAGGGAAAACCATATTGTATTTGGAATCCTGTAATTGCAAATAAAAACTTAATTTTATTGCAAAGCTTGAAGACATATTAGATATTTTATCATCTTAAATAATTGTCGGAGCGCTTTTCTTAAATATTTGTAAACTTGCACAAAAATATGAGTAGGTATTCTTCTGATTAAAATCCCATTAGTTCAATGGAAAATATTTTTGTGTCTTATATATCAGTTATAAACTGTGTACTAATAACGTATGATGTACTTGGAAGGTTAAGGTTGCCTTAAAAAGAAATAATACGACTTATAAACTGTAAGAATTTTGGAAAAGACGTACAGATTAAAATGACAAACTTAAATTAAATTGAAATTGAAGTACGCATACATTTTCAGTATAATTTTAAGTGAAGAACAACCCTTTAAAATAACGCTTTCCTGGAGAAGAGGCATGACGTTAAAGAGCTTATTTAATATTTTACTGGCCTCGGTTTAACCAAGAAAAATGTTCAACAACGAAATCATAATAGTTTTGCTCTTCAGAAAGACAAATACTCTTTTTGCAAGGACGAGATAACCTTGGTCGATGATTAAAAATTTATCATTCGCTTCTCTTCACTTCAGCACCATGTTATTAAAGGGAACTAAATTTCCCAATTAAAAGAAGACATAAAAACTTCCATTTTTCCTATCGCACTTTAAGATCTGATGGTTATCTTCCATAAATCAAACATTTATTGCTCCTCTCTTTGAGGTTTCTCCACAACTATCTCCCTTTTAACCCATTAATTAAATATTTACCCAACCCGGCGGACTCCAAAAAGGCGCGTGGGCATTGGTACAAGTGTCACGTTTACCACGCCTTGGAAATATACGCGAGAAACCAGTCTTTTACAAAATTCTGCTGGCCACAGACAGTGTTGGAAATTTCTTCCAATGATTTATCGGCCTATGAAATGGATGGCGATGACAGGCCTATGTGAACAAGTCTTTGTTAATTGTCAAGGGGGTTCCACTGATCCAGTTAGGGCGAATTGCTGTAATTATAGGGTTCTTGGAATTGTGTTGAGTTAGAAACTACGCGGAAGATGGACTTTACTGGCGTGATTCTTGTTGAGGAGTTGATCAATGTGTTATTTTTTTTGACATTTTCCCATTTTTTTAGACCTTCTTTATGTGTCCTCAAAGTATAAATTAATGGGAGTGTTTGTATTGAAGACACATTATGGTGCACAAATGTATATTATCTGAACCAGATACATTTTTATGGGTATAGGCTATATTCTATATTTATGTAGTTGTAGATATATTACAGCTTTTCTAAGTGACTTTGTGATTCCCTGCAGTAGGTCAGTCAGATCCAATAGCATGTTCTGGAAATTTTTTCTGTATCCGGCTCACTTTGTTTCACTGATTTAACAGTCGCCACCCATCATTTCAATAATAATACGAGGTGTAAATAAAGCAAATGTAAACGCAAATTTCGAAATGTTTTTCTCAATTCAAATTGTCATAATTAGTAGTATCATAAAAAAAAGCCTGCATTACAAAAACATCCCAAATTTAGACCGAAAATTCACTCGTAGTTCTTGACTAAATTATACCTATCTGTTTAATGAATGAACTAGCTCTCTCTTTCTTTGCCTTTGGGTATATTAAAAGTGTAGGGCTGTGCGGTACGCGGAACTTAAAAGGACTTTAAACTTACTGGACCTCTGCCTAACAGCAGTAACTTAAAGTTGAAAGGAGTCATCACCAATTAACGTACGAAAAATAATTTTCACTGTAAATATTTTGCCTATTTCCTGAAGATTTTGGAGAACATGATGATGCGGTATTCCATTGAGGTTTTTCTCTCATTTTCTCTCTTATTCTCCATCATTCTTTTTCTCCTTGGTTCGATTGGAGAAAGTAAAGGAGTGAAGGCTGTGTTCAGTCTATCCGAAGTATGACGCAAAGAGTATCGGGAACTAGGAAGGAAACTAGCATTGTGAAATGAACTTAACATTACTGGAGATTATTATAGTAATCTAATCAAACAAAATAATGTGGCGTTCCAGAAAATATTTGCGTACGAAATAACTGTATGATACTTATTTAACATTTGCTTTGTTGGGCTACATTCACGGTCATTTAGACTCATAAGGCCAAAGAATCTCAAAATCGTGGTGCGAAATAGTAGACAAGACGTCACTTTTCAACAACGCAAGATACAAGATTTCAGACTGGAGTAGCGCTGTTGTCCAAAAAAGCTGCTATGAAGAGTGACGTCTTGCCTACTATTTCAAGTCACGATTTCGAGCTTCTTTGCCTTAATAAAGGAGTCTAGGTGGTCATGCTACATTTTACTTCCAAATACATTATCAAATGTATTTTCTTCTTTTTCACTTTCAACTTTCGGTTTCTTCAATCTTTTCACTCAAAAAACAACATATCCAAGCTTCCCCATGATGATAAATAATGCAATAACGGATTACATGACCATCTTCACCTCGACCCATCGAACCAAATGATGGGAAGCTGACCTCTGCCAACCTGTGGGAATCGCTCGCGTCGAACCCAATCAGCGTCATTTCGAAAACCCTTCTCACATTGTTCCCCCCTGTGACTCTCACTGGCAACAGGTTGTTCCAGGCTGCTGTAATATATCATAACGGATCATCTTCGGGCTCTAATTACTCGAGCCACAGACCTATTGCTTCCAGACGGCCTCGGAAGTGAATGACATTAATTATGCCAGCATGTCTCAGACGTTTACCCTCGCTCATTGGCATGCTACGGCAGCGCCCCGCTCGGCAGTGAGCGCGAAGCTCTTGTTGTGTTGTGACTGCTGGTACTAAGTAATTCCGGGGTGTCCGGTAGCTCAGACGCGGTAATTACTGGTTCGTTTTTGTTTTTTGGAAGGGGTTGAAGAGACGAAGTTGATGAGCATTCGTTGACCCCTTTTTTGGAACTGGGAAGGGAGTCGGGTGATGGATGTGTTGCTGAGAAGTGGAAGGTCTCGTAATTAGAACTAACTTGTGGTAATGGATATGTAGTATTCTGTTTAATGGACTTTAATTGAATAGTTTAATATAAATGTGCACCGGGGGAAAGGGAAAGTGTCTTTTGGACAGCATGTCCTTTTTGGGTATTTGTGAGCTTGCGTTAAAAGACCGAAATAGGAACAGGTTATTTAGGGAACAGTTAAGGTAATACAGTATACCCTAGTTATCTCGAATTTTGATACCTCGAAAACCTTCTTATTTCGAAAAAAAAAACATCTCCCCCTGGAGATTTAAGTATGCTCTATTTTCCTTTATTATCTCGAAAACTCGCTTTTTGGATCCCTTACGATTTCAAGAATATAGAGGTTATATACTTGTCAGTAAATTATGTCAGAAAAATGTCAGTAAATTAATTTCTTGAGAAATAAAATAAAAACTGCACCATATTCATCTTCTTTTTCGCCTTCCCTCCGGTGTCCACTCCAGGGCAGCAGTTGGGATTTCATTTCTTCTCATTATCATAACATATCCAGTTAACTGCCTTCTCCTTAATTTAATTTCTTGGTCTAATTATTTCATTATTGTTTCTTTTAATAGTATATCATTTGTAATGGTATTGGACCAAAAAATCTTCATTATTTTTCTTAAACACTTGTTAAAAACATTCATAAATGGTAGAAAATTATCTTAAAAAGTATCAAGCAAGGAAGTGGCCAAATATTTTTGAATCTAACTACTAACACCCATAATCAAGCCCACCCAAAGCATGGTTTCGCAAGTTGACCGCTTCACCTAAACACAAACACAACCATGCGTGGACGGATTAATTAACAATCACGTCACACCTGATCTCAATGTTACACTCAACCGCCGCCGCCATGTTATTATTCTTTGTTCTTTTGTCCTCAACCCTCACGAGGAAAGTGAAGACTTTTTTTTTCTTCAGACAATTTGTCCGGGGACATCTCTTTAAGAAAAGGGGGTCAGATAACCCCGAGATGTGTCGTTGATTATAAGAGAAGATAACCTTTTCTTAATCTTCGCCGAAAGGAATTAATACTAGATGTGTGATCCTTTTGTAATTAGGAATGGAGAAAGTGTGCAATATAAATTGTATTCCTTTTTGTTAAGCCGTGATGATATCGTATCTGTTCTATTTTTAGAGGTATATTTAGAGATCTTTTAAGGTTTTATGAGCTTTCATTCACGACTATTTTTGTTCAGAGGTGTAAATTTGTTTCACTACGCTGGGGTATGTTAAGTGTTGTACTACAGCTTTAAAAAGAAAATAGAGATTTATTGTTTGATATTAGACATTCGAGTTTCTCGGTTAAACTGACGTCGGGATAGGGTTGTGGCGACCACAGTCAGCTCTATGAAGTTGAAGTAATTTAATTGCAATATAAAGGCCGGTGTCTTGGACCTTTCGCCAACTCTGAAATTTCCTACCCCCTGGTTTCCTGTGTGATTTTCGCTTTAGGGATTTGTGACTGTAAGGCCAACGAGTGGGGGTAGGAAATTTCAGAGTTGGCGAAACGGCCGTAGAGCACCTAAAGGCTAACTGAAACTATTATAATTCCAAAGTATACTTTTTAATTGTATGACTTTCGGATTGGCCTATCACAAGACAAACTACGGTCACTACAGGGGTAATTATTAAATTTATATAAAATTATTAAAATATCTATTTTTTAACGGTGGGTTGTGCAAAAAAAATTATTTTAAACTTATGTTATGGAAAATATTATTCAAAGAATAAGAAATTAAAGAAAAAATTCTGTATTTTCCTTCAAAATTCCCAGATTTTCTTTTCTGCTAATAGGAAACAATATCAACCCACATTCCGGATACACTATTGTCGTGAAAATGTTTCAAAATTATCCGAGTCTAAATCAGACATATGTTCCACTGAAAATTAAATAAAGTCAGTTCAGAAAACCTCTACCGCGGTTGGTTACATCACAACCTCTTCCTCTTGAAATTGGGACGTAACGTAATGATGGGATTACACCGTTACTTTTTTCTAGTAGTACACGAAAGAGTTCAAATCTTACTCTAAAGACCGTTCTTTAAATTCATCATTTTAAAGCCTCAAAAACACGGAAGAGTGCCTTTCAAACTTCCCCCAATAAAGACGTCAATAATATTACGTAGATAAACCCCATGTTACTACTAAAAAGACAACCATTCACGCTTAGTCCTTATTTAACCCAAAAAAGCGAGGCCGTCCCACAGATAATCCTTTCATCCGAAATTTCCCTCCACTAGAGTGGTTTCAGAGACCTTTCAGCACTTCGGGACCATATTCCCATAACAAGAATATCTCAGAGCGAATCGTCAAGACACATGCGAGTTTTGTCAATCTTAAATACGAGTAACCTACTTTTCGAAAACTCTCTATTTGCTTTGGAGCGAGGTCTCCCTTTGCAAATTAGGCGCGATTTTAATGATTTATTTGAGGAGGTGGAGGGCATATTAGCGCCGTCGTCGTTACGCTGACGGGCTCAAATATTTACTAGGTATTTATCTTCGGGTATTAAACCTAGTTTTCTGGGGACGAGTGACGTTAATTGAGGTTATCTCAAGTCCAAATATGTGCATTAGCGTTTCGCAGTTTAGTAAGCAGCATGAAAGATTCGTTATTTATGTTGGAGTTTTCTCTAGAAAGCTTATTTAATAGTGAAATATTATTTTACTCTGAATTTTGTGTTTGAGAAACTCGTTTAGCTTGGTAGGGAATGCAATAAAGAATCCATCTGACGCAAATTTTCGTTTGAGTTTAATTGCATCCCTTTTTTGTAGTTACTGTGTTTATTATTATTGTTTACAATTTGAATATTTTCTCTTGATAATAAAGTATTATCCTTGTAAAGTAATAAACAGTTGTTGTTGTACAGTAAAGTATTTTTCCTGGTCTATAATCAAAAATATTTTACCTTTTTTACGTTTTATGCAAAAAGTTAATGAAAATTATTGGAGGGATTGAAACTGAATTGTAATGATTTAAGTATTTAAAACTATACTTTCTAGTATGTATTTTGCAACTTAAACATTCTTAAAGAAAAATATAAGAGTTGGTCATATAACACTACTACATTTATGATTCATTTTGTATGTTTATACATTAAAATTGGCCTTCCAACAGGAAAAAAGGTTTTTAAGGGATTTCACCAAGTTTTTATAACATTAAACGATATAATGATCACATAAAACCCTGCACACAATAAGAGTGATTGGGACCAGTCAATTTTGTTAACATTATCCGATAGATAACTTTAACCGTGATCACATTAAGTGGAGTCGACTAAAAGTAAAACACCTAATACGCCTACATTTATCACCATTAATTCGATCGGTCAAGGGTCACTAGAAAACAGACAGCTAACTCAAAATATATTTGTCTTAATTATCACCTCGAAGACCTACTAAAACCACTCGAGCCCTTTAATCTTGTATAAGAGCCAAAGGTGCTGCTATCTTATCTATCCATCACGGTAAACGAGAGTTATGATCAGACGAAACCATTACAACACACATCCTCCATTCCGATACACTAACGATCTTCTTACATAATCTCCCGAATTTGAATAAAGCCAGAGAGATTCTATTCACATGACACAGGGGTGTATTCCTCATCGCAAAAAGCGAAAATACCTACGGCACGCTCTGTAATTACCCTTGAACCCTTTGCCTCCGCGGTTAAAAACGTCTCTATGGGTGTAACACCCTAAAAAGGGTGTTGTAAGCCTTACCAACGCATCGTATCCTAATGAATGTGTTGCATGATGAATTAGATGAGGAGGAACAATGTCCGAGAGGATCTCTGCTGGGTGGATGTCTCCCAGTCGGTGATTAGGACAGGGAATTCTCGAAGATGGAATCATCTGCAGGTCCGAAACAATGTTTTTAATGAGGGTTTGTGTCCTGAGGAAAGTTTTTTGTGTGTGTGAATGTTGTGTCATTGGCTGATGAGTGGAAATTGGTGGTGAAAGAAAATATATTTAATTCGGTAGCAATGATATGCAGACGGGAATTATACCCCCTTTGTTTTTTTTTTGTGGTAGTAGCATTTTTGATTGTGCTGACTCTCGATTGAAATGGACACGAGAGAATTGGGATTGGTGCTGTCACTTACAATGTCTGGTGAAATGTTTTTAAAGGATTGAATTGTAGGATATGTCTCCTTTGATAGTGATTGTGACGTTCTTCTTTAAATTTTACTCCTTCTGCACAAATTATTGTTCTTTATCCATCCTATCGCTAATTTTTGAAGCATTGTTACTTTTTTACCGGTGTAACTTATTTTACTTTCTTTTAAATAACCCTGGTAAAAAAAACCTTGCCAAACTATTTTTTAAATTGTGAAAACTGTACTGAAGTATCTACTTCAATTTCTTTTTTGTCGCATGGTATAAGTCATTACCGAAATCTCAACCGCAAATATTTTTATCGTAATACCCTACCATTTCGCAATTTTTAACGAATGGTGTGGATATAAATGTAATCATTTTAATTTTGATTTTTGTTACAGGTTAATTATATTGCTTTCATATAAACTATATACTAATAAATTTTGTATAGTAATTAGGCAGTTATTGAAGTTTAGTAAAGAGCTTGAAACATAAAAACACAAAATAAAAGACTGGCGGTTGGATGGAAGCTTTATACGTAACCCAAAGTATAAATAGGCCCCGTTTAACGCCACATAAATTTCAAATAATTGCAACACACAACGTAATTACAGAAATATCATAAATTATTTTACTATATAAATGAAATCATTATCAGTTGAGCACGTTTGTCCACTTTCATCATTACGAGTTCAAACATATTTGAAATACCCGCTACCGTATTCCCACTTCCTTATGTTATCCCAAGTTCACATATTTTTTTTCCTAATATTACAAAATCCTTCCAACTAAACAACAAACTGACCACGAACACTGGATCATCCTTCGATAAGCACACCACCTGTTTCACGACTTACAAAAGGGTCACACTCCAGACTTTTTTTTTAATTGCGAAAACGCGATTGTGTTTTAAGTAGCCGGCCGGCAGCTTCAAATACCTCTTCATTACGTAGTTATTAGGTGCATATTACGTAACCCCCGAGTGGCATCAGTGGTAAAGGATGGTACCTCGCCCTGCTTTTAAACAATGGACTTTCGATTATTGTTTATATTCAGGAGAAGTAATGAGCTTGATACGTGGAAACCATGGTGGAAACACAGGGCAATCTGTTAGAGGATATTATTATGTTCTTTTTTTTAGATCTTAAATTCGAATATCTGTTCGTGTTTTGCCCTCAGGTGGATCAGGGAGGGGAAATAAATTATCGCTAAAGCACCTGCACTTTGAAACTGTTCTGTTACTTCCTCTTTGATTATGCAGAGGAGCTCTGTCTGTGTCATCTCTAAGCAACGCAACGGGAGTATAATGTTGTTGACCAACCCATAACAGGGTGTGAACATATCATACGTTTACGAATGCATTCTCATCATAAATATTTAATAATGTACTATCCCCATTTTCATTTCCCATGGTTGGGAAGTGAAAGTGTTATGTCTGTCTAGCGTGAATGTAGAATATTTTATTCCATTAACTTGATTACTTACTGTCCCATGTTGTTTAATTTGTTAATGTTGATATCTTAATGATAACCAGAGCTCATTAAAACGTGTTTTATTATTAGCGTTTGCCAAATTAGTAGTGTGTTTTGGGATGGAGCTCTTTTTAAATGAATCGGAAAATGGTATACTGAACAAAATAATAACTATAAATTTAGGAACTCAAAGCATTAGAAATATTAAAGAATTTTTATCCCAAATAAACTTTATTTTCAAAAATATCACACCGTCTAACTTTTAATTAATGTTAAATTTCTTTAACTTTTAAATATCATTTCATGCGATTTACCGTTAATATTAATGAATAAAGCTTGTTTTAGCCGTTTTTCAATTACATAAATTATAGAAAAAAGGAAGAAAAATTAATTTTTTTCCTTTAGCGTAAAATCCGATTTCAGCGTTTTTTATTCAATGTTGTTCATGAGTCAAGGTTATTGGATAAGTATTCCCTAAACTAAAACATTGTTATTCAAAAGTTCCAATATTTTCCATTTTGAATTATGGAAAATATATTCAAAAAGGTAATAGCATACAAACTTTATTACTAATTAATTATGAAAGATACTATAAAAGATATGAAAATAAATAAATAAAATATATTTCGATATTTGCTGTTTAACTTTTATAGTTCGTATAATATTCTAAAAAATTATCTTTGAGAGAGGTAGGGGAAAAATGAGTTTAGAAGGATTTAAAAAGTTCCTCAATACCTATTTTTTCAATGACCCCAACTTTTATTGCACTTCAAACACAAGATATTTTCCAAGCCTTCACTACTTACTCCACATACATCAAAAACTGTCCCACATAAATTTTCACCCGTCCATTTTCCATCGAAAATGAACCACCACTGAAAATTTTTTTTTCTAGGCTAATAAAGGGCTGTTAGATGCATTATTCCTTAATGTCCCCCCATAAAACTGCGAAGAAAAATAACAATTTTCTCCACTTCAGAGGCTTTTCTGGCAACTGCTTTCACGTACCGTGAGAGAGGGAACCAATGACCATAACTCCCATTAACTGGGTTTTCCAGAAGCATAGTTCGGTCAACCGGAGAAAGCGACGAGAACACGTTGTTGACACACAGAGATCTATCCAAATTGCTTGTAAGAGCGTCGTAGGGAACATCTTGTTGCGTCGTGGGAGTCTCCGCGCTGTGCCTTTTGGCCGATTTACATATGCGCGATTCCACCGCGTGGGACTCTTGAGGAAGTAACGGTGGAAGGTAAATATGTGGGCAACAAGGTCGGATTAAAATTAATTCGAATTGACAGTGGGCTTGTCGTTGTTATTGGAATAGTAATTGTTGTGTTAAAGTGATGTTGCCAGAACGCGTCGTTAAAACCTTGCCTCTTCTTCTTTCAAAATACTTTTTGTTGGTGATTCTCTTGAGAACTTCTGGAACTTCAGCAGGTCAAAGGTTGTGGAATTAATTTCACCTTGTGGTGTTTTACTCGTCGGAGCCGCTCATAATCTAGTTCGTTAGTTAAATGAGACGCCCCCGATATTACGTCGGTTTGTATGTCAGATCTTCTTGCGTTTTCTTTTTGAGGCGCGACGAGGTTTTGAAATTATGTCTGTTTTAAATACCGTATGATTAAAGTTTTCCTTCTAAGTAGCACAGCTCGTACCAAATATGCCAAGTTTACGTAACTACTACTAGAAGTTAACGAAATTTGGCCGTGTATGGCGAAAATTGGACGAATCTTGAACGTTTGTGCTGCTTGGGTTATTTTTTATTAAGGCCTTTCTGTATTACCGTATTCTCATCTCATTAAAAGTAATGAAATCAATAAAGATTTGGTGGAATCAGAGGTTGGGGGTGCTTTAACTCTTTGTCTATCATCATTGAAAGGGGTAAAAATTACCAAATACCCAATAGAACCTTTCATTTTTCATTTATATGTCGATGAAACCATTTATTGAGTATAATTCTATTTTTGTTCCGAGAAATAATTTTTAGTCACGCTGTTAAGAATATTTATTCATCTTTAAAATTTTATGAATAGTCTGTTATCAACAACACAAAATCAATTAAACAATTAAACAATAGTAATTAAACATGACTATTTAGATTGCATTTTCAAAAACCGATGCAACGTATCCCTAGAAAGATTCTTCATTAAACTAATGCATAACTAGAAACGTGGAATTGTTTATAAATATGCGGCTTTCTCCTTTGATGGTTCGACATTCAAACAAACTGTCAGCCTCTTAAAAGCATTTAACTCAACCACTGCTTTCTCAGAAGGCGAAAATGGTGCGGTTATTCCAGTGAAAGGGAGGTGTTGATATATTTCTGTTGGATGTGGAATAGTTTTTTGGAATGAATGCAGAGAAACACAAAGAGCCTCCAAGTCATTCTTTGAATTGACACTTCGTTGACATTTCTTCGCGGTTAGATGACACTCGATGAAATGTACGCCTTGTATTGAGTTGATGACATTGCTTTCTACACCGAGCCTTTTTGTTCTTGATAAGGATGTTTATTTCGATCTGTTTGAATTCCAATTTTAATATTATGTGTTTGTTACTATGAATAATGAATAGCAACGATTTTCAATTCACAAACTCCTAATGAAATACAAAAGAAACTGGGGCATCCCTTATGCAATTGTGCGTAACAATTTTTTTATAGAATCATAAAAAGTATGAAGTGATATTGTAGTATTTTTTTTATCAATTTTAAAATTTAGTCATCAGAACTTTTTTATGGGGAACACAACGTCGAAAAACGGTGATATAAGAAAGTAATTGTGATTTGTTAGGAATATGAGTATTGTAATGACTTGGTAAGATAGT
Organism: Tetragnatha montana; assembly: GCA_963680715.1. Lineage (NCBI taxonomy): Eukaryota > Metazoa > Arthropoda > Arachnida > Araneae > Tetragnathidae > Tetragnatha > Tetragnatha montana. The sequence goes on from OY796685.1 coordinate 38,440,529, forward strand.
TTAAATGCTAATTGAAGGAAAAAGGTTAAAATCTTTCTCTCCTTTTAATATGAGTATGTAATAAAAACTAAACAAGATTTCAACGTTTCTTGACAATGATGTCACGGGTTGCAGGGAGAAGCTTCGATTGCACGTCTCTTAACTATGAGTCGCCAATTACGTCCCTGCCACTCGTGACGTCATTGTCAAGAAACGTTGAAATGTTTAGTATTGGTGTACGAGTTAGTAAAGTAAAATAAAATTAGAACTCACGAGCAAGTTGTGCCAAAAGATCTATCCGTGTATTTTACAATATTGTATGACAATAATTTTTATTTTAAAAAAACTGCAAAAGTGCTAATTTAAATTTCAGTCTGAGCATCAATATTTTATTTTAGGAAAACACATCTTAGAAACCAATTTTAGTTTTAAAAGATGTTACATTCCATTTGCAACTTTACCAAACATGTTTCAAAAAGTAAAGTAAATATTTTGAAGATCTTTTATTTCAACTGTGTAACGTTTTAGTATTGATTTAATGTTTCAAGACAAAAAAAAAATCATCTTCAGAACGAGCTTCCCTTTGACACGAATTCTTTCACACCGTGAAAGATACGTTTTCCATCAATACAGCAGCAACTCTCTATGAGCAACTCTTACATTCATCCATTCATTCATTGCGTTCTCAAATAGAGAAACATCAAAGAGTATTACTATCAAACACTTTTTTGTTCACCAATTCAAGGTCAGAAACGGGGTGTGCCTGGAAAAAGAGTTTCTCTAAATTTTCAATTTATTTTTTGAAGATCCAAAGCGATATCCCAATGAATGATTGCAAGATATTTTAGCCCATCACAATACAACCCCTGATGTCGATCGGATTTCTTGGGAAAAGGACACTTGAAAGGCCCAAGACTAAACACGGACCTTTGTACTTTTCCATTAACTCCCCTTTTCAATATAATGAATGAATCTGTGTTTAGCATTGACGCCTTTTGAGAAAGTTCGATTACGCTCAATTTGCTTCGGATTGCTATTTGCGAGGGATGTGAGTGTGCGGACGCGAATCCTCCTTTTTTTTTTCAATGGTTGGAGCGTGAAAGACGGGGTTTCGGTTAATTAACTTCTAATTTGGAGTGTGGAAGGGCTGCTTTCTTCGCAGAGATGGTGGAGATCAATTTGACGTATGTGGAGTCGATTAACGTGAATTTGGTAAGAGATTTTATAAAGTGAAAATCGTTATTAACATAAGTTTTTGAAGTTTAATAATCTGGATCCATCACTATTGAAAATTTATTTTTAAAAGAAAAATAATTAAAAACCTGTATAGTATAGCCGGGAATTTTCCTGAAAAACAGATATCAACTCTTCCAATAATTAATTTTCTATAAATTAAAACTTTTATCTATTTATCTAAATTATCTATTTTGTATTTTATTATTATTGAGGTTTTTTGTGTGTTTATTTTATTTTTGTTTTTGTTTCTTTATCACTTCGTATGTTTTTATGATCAATATCTTAATTTGTATCATTGTACTGTCAGTGGTAAATTATTTTGGTCATCTAAATGGGTTTTAACACCCCAGATGACTCATATATTTTCCTTTCGAATTTTTTTCTAATGTACGGTCAGAAATTGAAATAAATAAATTATTATTGTTGTTAATATTGTTAAACTTACCCTAAAACTATAAAGAACAGCATCTTTACCTTAATTCCCAACAAATATTTGTAAACTTTTTTATTTCCACCAGTTAAATTTATTTGCATCCTTAGAATTTTAATGTTAATTACAAAAAGTTCTTTTAAGTTGCAATCAAACGAATCTGTAAGAAGGCAATCAACAAAGTCTATTTTGAATATTTTGCTAGCTCGAACAAAATTCTTTTATTTGTATTTATTTGATATCAAATCACAAATTTCATAGAATTTTTTTTCAAATTTAATGTAGATTTTTTCACAATTTTTAATAGGTTAATTTTTATTTCACACGAAAATACCTATTAAATGAGCCTTTTAAAAGCAAAGTGATGATTCTTTCTAAAAACTATATTCAAGCTATGAACTTCAATTTAGAATGTCAACTGATAATTACTTACTGCAGAAACTGTCATCACTTAATTTGCTACATTCAGAATAAAAAATATTCCCAACAATATTAATTCCACAACTTAGACAGACCAAGTCTAATTTGCACACCTACCTACGAAAAACAGAATCTTTAGATGGTTAAAATAGTTATAATGTATCCAACAAATAATTCAAAATATAAAAAAAAATGAATAGCAACCACATCCCGTCATATTTTTGACACGACGACATCTGTCAAAACTCTCCATTTTAATCTCTACGGACACACGACCGCGATGCGAAAACACAACTTTCCCTAATCTCCGAACCAATCTGTAGCTGACGGGTTACGCAAGCAGAACACAGTAGACCCAACCCGGAGTGGCCCTAATATAATCAATAACTATGTAAATGTCTTCATTAACTCGAAATCTATTCATTCTGTGTGCTCAACAGTAGTAATAAAAAAAGTCCCGAGCGTAACCAGGTACAAGGGCAGGCGCGGCTATTTTTCAAAGTGTCTCTCTCTACGTCCTCCGCATTTGGTATCATATCAGGCTTGGTGGTCGAATGTGGGTCAGCACCGAAAAGGACTCAGCCTCCTTAGCGTTGACCACGGATGTTGTGTAATGTAATGCTCCTGATATATCAGTTGTTTTGTCGTTCGGATGTAATTAATTAAGCAGTATACTTCAAATAACTTTTTAACTGCCATTTCTCATTATATAATAAGCTATAAAAATAGACAGAAGCTAAGTCTTTGTAAGACTCTAAGTAAAACCTTTGTAAACCTTTGTAAGACTCCAAGAGAAAAATCTTATTGAGTATCGTTCTTCTTATTGAAGACTATCAATCATATTTCTAATTTATATTTCAGTCAATTCCATGTTGCATCAGCGCTTAAAGCTACTTGACACAAAAATAGAATACTATAAGTGAAATTTATAAGAAAGTGACACTGGTTGCATTATTTTTTCTAGTTTTTCAAAATTTTCATGTCTTTCTTATAAATTTCACTTCTTATAGAAGAAATATTTAAAAAAAATAATAAATGATTTAATTACTTTACTGTCAACAAATGGGGAAATTTTTTATGTTATTTTATGAGAAAATGAATAAAATAAATTTAACAAATATTATTTTTCTACGTATTTTTGTGTTATTAGCTAAAAAACCTTTATTTTTTACTATCCATATAGTGTTAGGATGACATTTCAAAATGAACAAGTGACACAAAAAGCAAACCCAAAACATACAAATGAAAATAACAAGAATTTGCAATGCCATTTATCAGCTAAAGACAAGGACTGAATGTTTTTCTTACAGATTATGAAAAATTTCAATTAAAACTTGCATTTTTTGACGGTTTAATCAAGTGTACCTTCCTATTTGCGACGGTACATAAAAGCAATTGATTGAACTGAAATTTTATCCCCTTCTTTATTTTCTTAGGAATTACTACTAACCTATCTCCCTCCCTTTCACAAATGAAATTAAAGTAATTTAATTCAATTTTTACTCTTTTTCTAAATAATCACCAAGTATTATCTCAACTTCTTTCAGATGAGACTTTTTTAAATTCATAATTTCAATCAAAAGTAAGGGCCGAATAAAAAACAATTCTGTGTCACCGTGATGTCACCTGATTTCTGTCGACAAAGGTACTTTTTATTTCATAATCTGTTCCCTATATTTAAGGGGGTTTATTGAAAAAAAAAAAGAACCCTTGCAGGTGTATCGAATTTTGAAATTTTTAAAATTCTGGTTTAGCTTGTCGGGAGATACAGCTAAAATTGGAGAGACGACTCTTGCAATTAATGAAAAATATTAACACTAGTCGAAAAATTTTATCTCTTTTAAATAGAAAAAAATCTCTAATCGTCAGCCTAATATTTATAAATGAAGATACGCTCATTGCATATGTTAGTATTGGAAGAATTTCTACTATATTCCAATAACACTTTACATCTTTTTTTATGCGTGGATAAATTCTTAAGTTTACAATAAGGAAAATTTGCCAGTTTGGACAAAATTTCACTTCATTGGAAAGGATATTTCAGGGTGAACGTATTTAAAGAGATTAATCAATTAAACGCATTAATAACACAGTTCAAACGGTTAATTTTTGAGAATGGCGGTAACGGGTTTTTCTATCAGAATAATAGGAAGAAATGAGGTAAAAAGGTCGAGATCCACGGATACGGATTCATTTTTTTAGCAATTTTTGCTCCATTGTTGAACGATTGGCTTCTTCCTCCATCACGGATTAATTCATTCGTGAACTATTAAGTGACCAAAGGTTAATAAGGTGGGCTAGGTTCTGCTCTGCATATCGCATCCTACATCTCTCCTCCGTTCCCTTTGGTTACAAGAAGATGGATGGTTGGATTTTCGTAATGAAAGTGTTTTAATGAGATTTTGCGGAAATATTTCATATTTTTTTTCATAGTCTTCGATTTAGTGTGACTTTAATAGTAATTAAGGGGATACAGTACCCTAAAAATCATAAAAATATCAAAAATATTTTTATTGGCTTAATCCATACCATGGGTCCTTCTAAATGTGTCATCAAAATTTCAAAGCTCTATCTTATTAATTTATAGAGTTATATCCTTTTTTATGATGCGAGTCCGGGGTGTAAACAGAAGGAACGCAAACTTTAAGTTGAATTTTCTCCATGTTGTATTTTTGTGCATTTACAATACTTTGAATCCCTAAGGCTTTTTGTATAAATGAGATATAAGTCTGAAAATTTGCATATGTGTTCTGAAATATATGTATTATAGAACTGTGCATGGGTTTAGCTCTAACAATGTTAGATTTTTTTAAAAATAATATTAAAGTCAAAAATGTTGAATTTTTCAGGTTTTTTTTGGTTTTTAGTACATAAAAATTTCTACAAAATAAAGTAATAATACCAAAAATAAATCCATGCACAGTTTTACGTAGTATGATATAACGAATCTAAAAATGGAAAAAAATTATAAAAATATGCACAATTAAAAAAGCCTTAGGGATTTAAAAAATGGTCAAAAATTAATGAAAAATTGATTTTTTTAAATTCTGGATTTCAAAATCCAACTTTTTTTTAGGGGAAAGGTCCTACTTTATAAGCCCACCAAATATGCAATTAAATTCAAAACAATAATATTAAGAATAAAAAAAAATATTCTCAGGGTACTGTATCCCCTTAAGTTGGGAGTTGTTGAGTAGTTTTCGTGTTAGGATCGTTTGTTATGGGTTTTGTGAGACATTTTCTGCAAAATAAGACGTTTCTGCTATTGAGTTTTGTTTGATGATGAGTTGATGTTTTTGAATGGATGTCGTTAACATGAGTGGGACTTAGGAGTTGCATTTTTTGAATTATTGTAAAGATTAGTAAATTTGGGCGCATTTATAAATATCATTGTTGAAAAGTAGCCATTAATATCAAATTTTTGAGTAATTTAATTTCGTTTAATTATCGAATAAAATCCTTTTCTTTTCTTAATACTTTTACTGTAAAAAAGAAAATACAGTAAGACTCCAAAATAAAATTTCAACTATCCGAATCGTCAGTTATAATCCAGTAGTAACAATTATTTTACAGTTTTTCTAAAATGTATAATTATATAACTACAATAACTACAGTACATTGTAAAAAACTTGCATACCAAAGCACTTTAGGTATTGATAAGAAAATATTTTAGCTTTTAAAACTAACACTGTACATGTGCATTTTTACTGTGATCTGCACAATTACTTATTTTCTTGTTTTTTCTCTTGGATTTGTTTGTTCTCAGTTATGATTTGATTTTCAAAACAAATTTATTTATAAAACTTGATACGGTCCCAATTAGTTTGGATAAGTGGAGCTCTACAGTAAACTACTGAATACATTATCTGTTTTTTTTTGTGAAGAGAAATTTTTACAATAAAAACAACGTGTTTTTTAACACAAAATAAGAGCCTGGTTCTGTATCCCAAATGAAGCCTTTTTACTTGATTCCAAATGTAAAATGCTAATATGTTTTTATAAACATGACTTTATGGGGAATTTGTGTGAAGATACTGAAATTCAAAATGATCCGTCCGTTTTATAAAGCTACAATTTCAAAACCCACTTCTTCAGAATGCATCATTTATTTCCATTTTAACGCCGCCTGTTCGATAAGAAATCTCCATTACAGGCCAGCGGTGAAAACAAACAATCCCAATCCTGATTTATGTATAACTTCTCAGAAACGCAAAACAAAAAGCTGACCTCCTAATTTTCCAGTCAAAAATCAATATGGATTATCCGCCATCACTAAATAAATCCCAAACTCTTATCTGATGAGTTTCAAGAATCAACCTTTCACGATTCAAGACGCACGAGCCTCTGAACCGCGATGCCTCGATCCAGATAAGGGTGGGTTTACATGGCTCCGAAAACGCGACGCGTTGAAAATTTCCTATAACAATGTGAGCAGATGAAGAATTTGGTCTTTCCATTGGTGCTTCTACGTAGTAGCTACGTTATCGCTGATAGGAAATTTTTAAGCGTTGTTAAGGCCCGTCCATAACTAATGTCACACTTTTTCAGCCATATATTTTTGACCCCATCCTTTTTCTGTGTCAAAATCCACTATACACCCATATGTCAATTATCACTCAATCCACATTTTCATTTAAACTGAAGTGTGTCCCACCTTTTAATTTCAAAGAGAACTCTTATTTTGATTGTGCAATTTTTATAATAATGTTGATTACACCTTTGTGTAAAATACATTTCCCAAAAGTATGGGATGGGTTTTTAAGGAAATTTTGATGTCCCTTCTTGCAAGACTAAGAACCACAAAACACTCTAAACCAAAGATATTCTACTTAAAATTGGGAAAGCCACCATATGTTCCACTTGCAATGTAAACGACTCCAATGATCCAGTTAAAAAGTTCTCCAAGCAAATAAAAGAGTTATGAAAACCTTCAACATATCCTCAATAAACTTCACAGAAGTGACGCAGGTTAATAAAGAAAACATAAGAAGAGAAACCAATGGTTTAATTAATTACTTTCTTGAAAACCATTGATGAATCCTAAATACAACATCTCTCTCCCTTACCCAACATTTGAATTAGGTTAGAATTGGTGTAGAAGTTTACAGATACACCAAAATAAGAATGTCAAATAGAAATCATAATTGAAGAAGAAGGAGCCAATGTTTCATAATAACATCATCAACAAAGTATCAGCAGTGTGGGGTGTCACATTTCATTAACCCCCCTCTCTTCCCTGTCCCAAACTGATGAACCCTCTCCTCAAAGTGTGAAATCAATTATGGACAGAGAGTGAGATCATTCATTGACAGTCTCTTACCATCGCGTCGCGTTTACGTAGCCATGTAAATCCTCCATAAAGCAGCTGTGATCTGCTCTGAATGTATTCGAAAGGGAATGCGGTAGGAGGGGGTCGCTGGAGCAGATTTCCGAACGTCCCTGGACCATGTCTGTTCGTTGGCGAAGGTGCGACATTTATTATTCAGAGTTCATTTCGCTCATGTGGCTGCTGTACTTGGTCTGGCCGTGTCAATTTATGGTTGGCCGGTTTTGTGAAGGGTATGGGTTAAGTAGTTGATTAGCGATATGGTTGACTTTGACCTTACTTACTTGCCGGCTTCTGACTTTTTTAGTGGAGGCTAGGGTTAGTTTTTCGATTCAGTTGCCGCATTCAAAAGTGTAGAATTGATTGGTTTCTTTTTGTAGTTTTCTTATGATTTAAATAGACATTAAAGGGCTCAGTGATGTGAATTATAGTGATAATAATATTTATTAATCTGATAGCACGAGAAATGCCCCTGATGAAGAGGCTTTAGCGGAGTTTTGTATTTCTTTTCGTGATCTTTGTTTTTCTTAATATTTATTAACGGTACAGAATATAGTATATAATATACAAACATGTCGAAAAAAAACATGTGTCGGCAAAAACATAACAACTTTCTGTGTTTCGATCCAAATTTAAGAACTCTTTCAATATCTAAACATATTTTACAATACTTTTCAAACATATTCAAAACGCTGCCTCAATACAATAAGATGTTTAAGTGTTCTACCTAACAACCCAAACTAAAAAGTGTTGTTGATTGACGACAGAAAAGTGTTCTTAAATTACTTAATTTTGTGTCGTGTGTATCAATTAGTTATCATTTGCAAATTCGTAATTCATTGACTCAAGTGTGGCTTGTTATTTGCAGGTGCTGGGGGACGATCGCATGCAGGTGTGGGACCTGGTGTCGCCCCTGGCAGCCGAGCTGGGGCTCCAGGAGCCCCGGCTCTACATGGCTGAGAGTGGGGCGCCCGTGGACGCCTCCGCCCCCGCGACCCTGCTCAATGGAGAGCCCCTCATGATGCACGAGGGGCAGACGCCCTGGGACGAACGATCAGGTGAGCCCCACTTCCTAGTACTCTCCTATCGTGTTTGTATGGGGAATGATTTGAAAATCGAATATTTGATTTCTCATTGAAACGAAGTATTAATATTTTGGGATTGAAAGACCATTGTTTAAAAGATATTCTTGGCTTTACCTACTCTAGCAGGGAGTTTGTTTAGAAGTAAGATATTCTATAACTTTTAAGTTTTTTTTAAGTTTTAGAGCAATTGTCAAACAATATGGATATAACCTTACAAAATGTTTGATTTTGATACTGTTAAAGAACAAAGCTTCGTTCCTTGTTATAGTTTAAATCACACCCAAGTTATTCCTGTTGTATCAACGCAATATATCCCATATTTCCTGTACACATTTTGAACATATTCCATAATACCATATCATTTGAATATTATGGAATTGGTATTGAACCTTGTAAATTTCACGTTAATAGTGTAATTCTTTCACGGTGATACAATTTCTAAGAACAGGAGTTAACGTTTTCTTTCCAGGTTGGGGGGGGGCTTCTTTGCCCTCCTTAAGCGTTCCCTATGTATAGATAAATGTTTGGTACACTTCACTATGACCACCTAGACTCATAAGACCATAGAAGCTCAAAATTGTGACGCTTAATAGTAGGCAAGACGTCACTCTTCATAGCTTTTTTGGACAACAGCTCAACCCCAGTCTGAAATCTTGTACCTTTCGCTGTTGAAAAGTGACGTCTTGCCTACTATTTCGCGTCACGATATCGAGCTACTATGGCCTTATTAGTCTAGATGGCCTAGTAGAGTTACATAAATTTACTACCTTCCCCTACTTTCTCTCCAAGATTACCAAATCTATATTTAAACGACATCACCTGACAATTCCTAACACACATCGCACTACCTTAAAAAGCAACACTGCTGAAAAAAAAACATCACTTCCACCAAAAAGAGAAAGCGGCTCAATGGCAGTAGTAGCACTATTTGAGAAAGCACTCCTGATACGGCCATCACCATTTCCACTGCCGAATCTATCTGTGGGAGAGATGATAACAGCGAGTTATCTGTTCTGTCGACAGTTCCGATGGGCAAGTGACATGAATTATTGGAACATCCTGGTGTTCCTGTCACAGCCGAAGGAGATCGTGACTACTGTCCGATTTCGGAGTTGGGCCGTAGTCACGGCGAACATGGGGTGGAGGATGGGGGCGCCGGTAGCGGATCGTTTGTTATTGTGTGGATTGTTTTGATCTGGAGCCATAACTCAAGAGCAACATCTAGGTTTTGAGGTGCTTTAAGACTTTCGTTTCCGAGAAAGTGTTCGTGGAGGTGTCCATCGGTTCGTAGATTGCTGAGATATTTATAGGATGTTAGACAGATATCGATGATTTTGAGAGTCCCGTCCATTAAAGGACAGACCTTCAAGTATGTAAGACGAAAACAGTCAGCTTTATAATTTCTACTAGAACTATTGTTGTTGTCTTGTCAAAGAAGTTGGTGCAGAGGAGCCAAATAGGACCGAAAGTATCTAGGACAGCCCATCAGCAACATCAAAAACAATCGAAGGTAGAGGAGTTGATGCGACGAGGGAGCCAGATCGACACTGAAGAGCTTGGCCAATATAGCAGGACAGTTTTAGAACTATATTAAAAAACACTAAAAAGACCCTATGTTCTCTCTTCGCATATTCGGTATTTTCTCATGTGACATTTTATCTGGCTACGCCACTGCCAGTACAATTGACCCCCACTCCTTGCTAGTAGGATTTGTAGTTTATGATGGTTTCAAATCTGAAAATGCTCGATATTTTGATTATTTGTTTTGGATTTAACCTGGATAAGAAAGGTCTGGGGATGTCTCTTAATTTCTAAAATGTCAGGACATGAATACCCAATATCAAGTACCAAGTCAAAGTTTGGAAATATACCTTATGGTAAAAAGCCAGTTTATTTTCCCAAACCCATTTAAAGAAGAATATTAAGCGGGAATTCAATATAGTTAACTAATTATTTGATAGTAAACATTTACATCGTCCTACATTTACACGTACACTCCCTTTATACTACCGTGCTAGTTTTATCCGGGTTTTATACATACGATACCTTTAGAAACTATCTAAATGTTTGATTTGTAAGTAGTATTAAAATACTTAAAACTGTCTTAACTTTCAATAAGATTCCAAAATCATATCCTAAAACGTATTTTTTCTTATTTATCTATCTCCTTGGACTATAATACTACCTGCAGTGTTATTCCTAGGGTTTTTTTGGAGGAGTAAAAATACTCCTTGACTTTTTTAGGAGGAGTGAAATTCAATTATGAGGAGTGAAATAAGGAAATAGCATAAACTACATATACAGACACAAAATTTCTATTAAAAACGCTTACTTTTTAATGGACAAAATGAAATTGAAAAAAAAAATGAGGATGCTATTTTGGGTTTCAATGAATCACTCCCTAATCATCAGAACAATAAATGAAAAAAAAATTACTATGGCTGTATGAAAACCCAATTAAAAAGTACGATAATTAGGATGCCGTGGCTGAAGGTTTAAGCTTAACCTTTGTGAATAATTCAAAGAGTGAAAATAATCCTGTCTAAAATTTTTTTAAGAGTATTTCCGATTTTCAAGGAGTGAAATACTTTCTCAGAGGAGTTAAACATATCTCTAACTACCTGAATACCTTGAAAGTATTTTTATAGATAAATTTTTCTTCCAACACCAATCTATATACTGAAGTAAAAAAACCTCACAATGTCTTCCCCCACAAACCGCACCATAACTCTCCCATTTCCGATAAATTGATTAACCCGACAAGACAGGCAACGCGAGAATCCATCTCCTCGGCCGCGTTGAAATGCTGATTTTTCAACCTCAAAATCAGCATCACCCTACGACCCTGGACATCCTGCATCGTGGCCCAACAGCCTATCGCCGCCTGCATATCAATGGCCTCACACTCCTTCATGGGTTCGACCCCGAGGTTCCAGACATGATAGTAGTAGTAGTAACTTGGTTACGCTTCTGATTTGCATGGTATAGGTTTCACTTTTGCACTCATTGAGAGAGGGGTGTAAAGGTTGAGGAACTTTGTGTGCTAATTGGGATTAAAGGCCGTGGATGTAGTGTTAGCAGAATGCCGGCAGGGATTTCTCATCAGTGCTCATTGAATTGTGTGAATATGGAGCATTTTTCCTGTACCTGCACTGTAAGAAAAACCTGTTGTTTTTTAACAGAAATTCTGTTAAATTATCTGCCAGAAAATCCCTGTAATAAACGCAGAGAAATCCTATTTTATAATCCTGTTATTGATGCATTCAAACCTTCTCTGTATTAAATAACAAAATACAATAGCTAACAAAAGAAATTCTCTCGGATAAATTAATTTAATCGAATTAAATGTACCTTAATCAGTTAGAGATAAGCCACTGGCAACAATTAATTCATAAAAAATCATTTATGAGATAGTAAACAAAATAAAACAAGTAAACAATAACAACAAGTAAAAGCTTTTATGATATCAAACGATAATTTGATAACAATATTTTTTGTTATTGTAAAGCAGTACGCAAATTTTGGGGAAAATTTTCTTGGGCTATTAGGGAGTTCTTGTCGTTTTTATTGGGTTTTTACTGTAAATCCAATGTAAGAAGGAGGATATAATAATAAAAAACGAATAAAAGAGCAATAATGTGTGGTTTTAGCGATCAGATGGAAACAAAAAAGTTTAAAAGCAAAAAAAAAGCTTAAAGCGTAGCAAAAAAGTTTACACTGTAAACTTTTATGCTACGTTGTTTTGATGCCTGGACATTTAGTAGTTTGAGTAATCCATAGCAATTTAATTTGATTAAAACACCCTAATAGCATTGCAACAAGTAGTGCTTGTTTGATGGAATCTGACTTGTTCTCTCTTTCATTAATTTTCTTCCTAATCATTCTTTATTCCTCTTACTTTCTGTCTGCTGATTTTCATTCGATAACAATAATCTTTTTTTCATATTTTTTCCCCCTGTAACCTTTGGACGGTCTATTTCTTTTTTAGAGCCGAGGTTCTCCCCTTAAAGCGATGCACTGCACTTTTTTAAAAGATCTAAAATGAATAAATCCTGTAAGAAAACATTTTTAACGAAATCATCTTGAATTCTAAATTAGCTTTTTTGCATCAAAAACCCTCAAGAATATTAATATAACTCAAACTAGCAGTTTTCACTTTGCTTGCCCTATTTCACCTACGACCCTCAAAAATAGTCCTTTTTCCCATCCATGAAATATTTTTTTTCAGTTTTGAGTTTCTGTGAATTAAAGTATGGAGCTAAATATAACTTTCAAACTATTAACCTTGCTCCTGAATCAACATAAAAAAAATCAGATTCCTCATCTTACAGTCACTACCAAATCTTCATTCTAATTACACTTTCTCTAGAAGATCAAGCGTTTGTACGACTGTCATGGCTATCAAACAGTCTTCAATGACCCTGTTTTGACGACTTAAGGTCACTTTTTTTCCGCCAAAGACCCATTGGTCTAAATCAAAAAGTGAAACCAAGGTCGAGAAGTGGCTGAAAAAAGAACTTGGAAGAATCAAATAGCCACTGGAAGGGGTGGAACACTAGCACTCATAATGTCAAAAGAAATGGACACTCGGACGGGGTTATGACACCCGCATTTCGGATTCTAATTACAGTGGAAGCTCTTATAACGTAATTAATCCGTACCGAGTTTTTTGTCGTTATAAGAGCAAACTTCGAGTGATACACTCGAGTGTAGAATATCACTCGTTTAAAAGTAATAAACTCGTTAAACTAAACTATCAATTTTGATGCTTTTCGGGAAGGTGGACTCGATTCCCTCAAAGATATATTTTTAGTAGATTAGTTTATAAAGTTTGGAGGAAATCTAAACCTGAAAACGATCACCAACCCTCAATCGTCAAAGGCAAATAGTAGATGGATTATGGAAATTGCAGTTACCCGTAATACGTTTTTTTAATCAACTAACTGAAACCCTTGGTTGTATATTTTACCATTATATCCAAACAGTAGGATACTAGATCGTTGGGATTTAGAACACAGTTCGAATCACCCAATTAATTTTTCCTCATTTTAAGCAATTATTTATTATTTTATGAATTCTTGATACTTTCAATTTAATGTTATATTACCTTATTTTTTGCTATGAAATTTAAGATCAATATTTTACAAAGTATAAATATTTGTGTTTGCTATTAAATTTTTATTTTGATATTAATTTATTGCGTAGCTTAGCTTCCTTAGAATGTTCGGATGCTTACATAAAACTAAAACGCTAATAATAATAATAAATAAGTCTTAAATCAACAAAGGCATTGGGTAGCGCAAGATTTCGTTTTGGGATTCTAGCCGGTTACCCCGGGCGAAAGCAAGCGAGAAGAAGATGCGATGGTTACTTGGTGCTGGTTTGTCATACTCTGATATTCGTTTATTGGCTAATTCATGTGTGACGCAAACAAACCGATCCGGAAAAGTATTCGATAAGCTGAATCGATTCGAAGATTAGTCTTTATAAGAGCACTTTTGTGCTCTTATAAAGACTAATTTTTGGGTCTTTATAAGAGAGGATTTTTATAAGAGCAGGTCGTTATAAGAGCTTCCACTGTAGAAGCATTGGGCGTTCTACTTTTCGAAGAACATACGTAGGAACAGGTGGTTTTTTATAGTGTGGATATAATAAAATTTAATGATAGTGTAGGTTTGATTTTTCGCCTTTGCTTTTTGATAGGTAGAGGTAAGCCTTTGTGTTGTTGGTAGGACTGTCGTAGTTTGCTCGAATGTTGGTCGTAACCTTCCTACACGTCAGGATGAATGTGTTGTTGCAGTGGTTGTTGATTGGGTAAACAATTTTTGTGGATTTGTGGGTGGAAAAATCATAGGTTGGAATGATTGATGGTGTCTCTGAGTCACGAAAAAGGAATTGTATTTCATAAAGCACACCTATTCGTTATTTGCAACCTCCACGTAGTGCGTTGAAAAACACATTCAAAATATATGTTTTATTTTATAGTAGATTTTAGAAACTTTTCCACCTATGGTGAAGATACTGGAATATCACAATCCTTGATCCATGACAGTATCATACCAGTGAACACCTATACGGACCAAAGTCGCGTAGTGGAAGTTCTGAAACTTTTAAAAATGTGTATCACTATTATTGAAAATTAATTGCATACCTTGATTGTATTAAAATATAGATTAACTCGTCGCTAACTATTTTACCTGGCTTTTATTTTTATTACTTAATCACTTTTCAATTATTTATCACAAGTATTGGTACCTAACTACTACTTTTGAAACATGTATTTCCATACTGTTAGATCCCTAAAAGAACTTAATACTGGAGTATTCAGTACCTAATCCCAAATCTAAAATATGCACCCACCCATTGCAATGAATTCATGTCTATTAATACCTAAAATATATTTATTTCACTCTTTTCTAAATTTTCACTTGAAAATTGTTAAAATTATTTTTAGGCTTAATAACTACATATGAGAAATAATGGACAAATAGAAAGTGTGACATAAACTATTATTCTTCTACATTTTAAACCTTTTAAGAAAGAACCATATATGTAGTAGGGTGGGCCGAAAACACACGTTATTTTTTATTTATGTTCTAATAGCGCGGAAAGGGTGCCACTTGGGTCCAATAAGAACGGTGTAAAATGGTTTTTCGATTGGATAATATCTTAGGCTCCCGCATCGCACTTAAAGTTTGAAAAAACTGATGACTTTTTTACAAAACAACTAAAAAACCAAAGATTAAACTCTCAAATATTGTTCATGATTTTTTTATGAGGAACTAATATAGTTATAGACATAATGTCTCAGGTTTCATTCTTCTATCACTCTTTTTTCGTTAGATATAATTTTTTAATGTTCAAAGAAATTATGTAAAGTTGTTTTTCCTGCATTTTTAAAAAGCTAATAACTCTAGAACTATACAACTTAAAAACCTGAAATAAGTCCCATTTTGTTCGTTAATTTTTGTCTTTGATTTGGTGTGCATAATGGCCATCATTTTCGAAAAAAAATTTCAGAATTAAAAAAAGTGAATAAAAAATTAAAAAAAAAATATGTTTTTGAAAATTTTTTTGAAAAAATATTAAAAGCATTTTAACTCTTAAAATTAACATTTCTACCAAATTTCAAGTTGAAAATAAAATTTAATCATGTATAAAAAAATAAAAATAATCGTAATTTAGGCAAGTCCCTTAAACATTCCCTAAAATTATACAACAAGAGCGATTCTCTCATGGAGAGTTCATAAAATCGCTTGAGGGTGTTCAAGGACAGTGTAAAATATCTTTTGCCCCTGCTTTGCATTAGAATTTCAGAAATTTGGGTAAAAATAACCAACTTTTACTCAGCGTAATTTGAGAAAAATTGACAATTTTTCTCAATGCAGGAAGAAAAGTTATTTTTCAATACTGCTGATCAAATGTTGCAGAATAGGTGACCAAAAGGTTAATTAAGAATAGAATTAAATATTTATTTAATTAATAAAGGTCTTTAGCCTCATTGCACTTAAGATCATGCAATTTTTCTAGAAAAACACAGATTTAAACACTTATAGAAATGAACTAAAGTAAAAGTTGGTTATTTTTACCCAAATTTCTGAAATTCTAGTGCAAAGCAGGGGCAAAAGATATTTACACTGTTCTTAAACACCCTCAAGCGAAGTTATGAACTCTCCATGAGAGAATCGCTCTTGTTGTATAATTTTAGGGAATATTTAAGGGACTTGCCTAAATTACGATTATTTTTATTTTTTTATACATGATTAAATTTTATTTTCAACTTGAAATTTGGTAGAAATGTTCATTTTAAGAGATAAAATGCTTTTAATATTTTTTCAAAAAAATTTTCAAAAAAATATTTTTTTTTAAATTGTTTTTCACTTTTTTTAAATTCTGAATTTTTTTATGATGGCCATTATGCACACCAAATCAAAGACAAAAAATTAACGAACAAACTGGGGACTTATTTCAGGTTTTTAAGTTGTATAGTTCTAGAGTTATTAGCTTTTTAAAAATGCAGGAAAAACAACTTTAGATAATTTCTTTGAACATTAAAAAATTATATCTAACGAAAAAAGAGTGATAGAAGAATGAAATCTGAGACATTATGTCTATAACTATATTAGTTCCTCATAAAAAAATCATGAACAATATTTGAGAGTTTAATCTTTGGTTTTTTAGTTGTTTTGCCAAAAAGTCATCAATTTTTTCAAACTTTAAGTGCGATGCGGGAGCCTAAGATATTATCCAATCGAAAAACCATTTTACACCGTTCTTATTGGACCCAAGTGGCACCCTTTCCGCGCTATTAGAACATAAATAAAAAATAAAGTGTGTTTTCGGCCCACCCTAATATGTAGTTACAGCCATACCGCCTGAAGAAGAACTTCGATGGAAAAACCAAAACTCTGGAAAGAAGTACAAAGCCAAATGATAGCCACGCAGATTTTGCACAAAACGTTTCTTCATCGTTTATGAATTACCGTCATTCCTGTAATTGAGTGGAAAATCCGTTCTCATAGCATTCGAAACAATACTTTAAGTGTAAGACGTCAAGAAAATGAAAGCTTCCGTTCAGAACTTAATTTGAAGCATTTCATTTGACACCAAATAGTCAGCCGAAGAGTTTCTTTAGTAATATTACAATAATTAATGTGTTACTTTTATGCACATAATACTATAAGTAAGAAAAAATTTAATAGACCAATCCAAAGATTCTTTAAAAAGCTAAATGATAAAAATAGTTTGAATTGCTGAAACGTTTTGCTACAGTGTAAAACAATATCGCAATGTGATATGTTTGCGTCTTGACTGAGAAGTGGCTTTTCGAAATGTACTTCATTGGAACCACGTTAACGACCTTAAAACCCGGTTGTGCCAGTCTGATTTGCTTTGTCGCTCTTCCATATTTTTGCTCGCACGAAAGCACTGATGTTGGTGACTGAAATCGAAAGTAGACTACCTAATTGACATTCAAGGGAGAAAGGAGTATCGTGTAACCTAAGGTTATTAATACCTACCAATTGAAAAAACTCTCCAAAGTTAAGAAATTTCATTGAATAATTCAATTTTTCAAGGAATAATTCGCTTAGTTTACACATACCCGAAGTTTGAAGACGTTTTTTTTTCCTAAGTAAACTACAGGAATATGTAGAAATTCTTTTGATTTATGTGTAAATTGTAGTTTATTCTTCTCATTGATGTAAATCTCAGATGCCTCAGATTTAAATTATACTTTAGGTTTTCAACCATTTTGTAAACTTTCGCCATTTGTTAATTTTTCTAAATTAGTCTCCGTAAAAAGCCCGTTCTTTATAATCTCTTAAGTTATAGTTTAAATTTTGTATTTCAGAATTAGATTTATTTGAAAACGTAAACAGCATGAGACGCTATTTAAATAATTTTTTGAAAGTAAGAAGTTTTTCTGATGAGTTTACATTTAACATTTTGAAGAATCTATTTTGAATATTAATTATAGGTAATGTATTTGATGCATAATCACCCCCCCCCCCATTAAATGAAGCCGTATTGTAAAATGCTTTGAATCCAAGAAAAGTATTATTAGTGTTGCCTCCTATAGCGAAAATATCTTTTATATATAATCCTTTTTATGTTGCATATAACATTAAAAATTTAAGCTGCCTTGCATAGCTTTAATGTATCAATGCCAATAAGAAATTAAAATATATGTATAAAGTGGTTTATATTCCTTAGTGATAAAATTACTGGTTTTCTAACTGTCCCAATTACTTTTGGAGTGCGAAAACTTATGTTTCTCCATAATAATTAGAAAAGCAGCTTCGGATGTCAGTTTCCACATTACACGCTGCACTTCTAAACTAAACCAGAATGAACAATGTCAGTCTTTTGACAGAGACGGATTCGACTTTGATAATGAATAAACATGACCCGACACAATTGATGCTTAATAGAAATTTCCTGTGGGAGTTTTTCCGAATGATTTAAACATTCCACTTATACAAAGCTGTCTCGTGAGTTGTCGATTGATGAATCGGTGCTGATAAACAATAAAAAATAAAAAAATAAAGTCTGTTAATGAGTATTCGAAAAAGGAGGAGGAGGGATGACAAGAGAATTTTTAATCATTCCACTGGCCTTTGATTGAAGTCACCGGCTTTTGTAAATTGGATGTCGTCATTGGTGCGAAAGAATCATTTATTATCAATACAAAGTCAGTGAAGGTGAAGGTTTCCCTACTGAACTAAATTTTAGAGTAACAAAAAACAGATGGATTTAACTTGATAAGCTAGTTTAGTTCTGAAAAGGTTTATCCTAATGGATAACTGTTATTTCTAAATCCTTATAGTAGTATTTTTTGTCCAATTTAATGATTTATTAATTCTTAATTAGTTTTTATTTATCATCATCGGGGGCGTACAGGGAAAATCCACTCAATCCAGTTCTTCATCAAATGAGTTCTATAAACCTCATTAAGACCTCCTGATCTTGATAATCTCCAGTAGCGCAATGGTTTTAAAGCCTATACTACTATAGTCTGTGTAAATAAAATCGGCGGTTTCACGTCATGCTTTACCATGGCAACGCAGAAGAAATACATTGAGAAAAAACTCAAGGTCAACCGCCGATTCTATTTACACAGACTATAACAGTATTAGAGTAGTAGAACATATTTTTCATTAAATTCATTGAGCCAACGTTAATCAGCTAATCTACAATCCATTTATATAAAAACTCCATCCATTTTATAAAAAATGCTTCCTTTCAATACTCAACTAATTCTTTTAACTAACTTACTAACGCCCTCTAGTCTTGCTTTGCATATGCTGCTTTACTCCTGTCTCTAACCCTTTAAAAATAAAATTAAAACTCGAACTCAATAACATTCCGAACAATATTAAATGAGATTTCAAATCAGTAAATACTCGGAACCGAGGAATTTAGCCCAACGTTTGCGTGACAATGTTATTCAGAATAATACGCTTGGCAGATCCTAAACGATAATGTAATCATGGCAAATAGAATTATGTAACAATTTCAGTTCACTTAATATAGAATTTATTGAAGAGAAACAAGGATGCGTGCCAATCTTAAGCTCCAAGCAACCAAAGCTTACACTGAATGATTCTGAAATCTGAAGGAGTCAGTTGACCTCATACCGAATGAGCTCTGGTAGATTAACAAGCCTTGACCGTAATCTACGAAGAATGCTTACTAGTATCTAATATCTCCCTGTAAGGTGTTATGTTGAACTTGCTGATTTGCTTTCTATACCATTAATGATGAATGTAAAAACAGTGAAACAGTTTGGGAAACTTTGACTTTTTTGACTACTTTCGGGCTCTGTTTCGTAGGTTTCATATTTACTCTCATGAGTAATAGCAAAATGGAGTTTTTAAATATTATTTAGAAGTTTAGGATTTACTAGTTTTCTTAATTTATAGAGTGTTTTCTGGTGACGTCACAACCGGTTATTTTCTTTTAACTGTGTATCTTCTGAAGGGCTTTTAACTGTTGCTAAGGCTGTTGTTTATCTGTTGCTAAGGCGGTTTTTAGGTATGGGATCACGTGATTGCAAATGCTCCAATAGAAGAACTCCATGGCTAATCATTTTCTGTAACTGTTAACCTCTGTAGGGCAAAAAACTGTAACTCTTCTGTTGCTAAGGCCGTTGTTAGGTCCGAGTCATGTGATTGAAAATGCTCTATTAACAAGCCTTGACCGTAATCTACGAAGAATGCTTACTAGTATCTAATATCTCCCTGTAAGGTGTTATGTTGAACTTGCTTTCGTTACCATTAATGATGATGTAAAAACAGTAAAACAGTTTAGGAAATTTTGACTTTTGGCAGTGATGTTTTTCTCGTGTCTTTTTAAGCTTTATTATTGAGTGGATTTTGACTGCTTTAGGGCTCAGTTTCGTAGATTTCTTATTATTACCTTACTACTCTGACTCTCATCAGTAATACTAAAATGGAGTTTTCAAACATTATATAAAAGTTTAGGATTTAATTTTCTAAATTTTATACTTGAGAAATTTATAGCGAGTTCTATAGGTCTATAGAGGTAAATAACCCCTTTGGTTTTATATTTGGTTACAACGTTTCGAAAACCCAGTACTTCACAAATGCGGAAAGAGAAATCGGTAAACACGAAGCCTGTTGGGTTGATAGGAGGAGTTTTGGTACGCAAATCGTGATTGAAAAGCACTATATATGCATGGGTTTAACAAAATAATCATATTTTTAAATTGACGTTCTTTATTTCACTCAAAATTCAGACACCGCGATGGGAACTACTTTGTTTATTAGTGACGTCGTAGGGTCAAGTTAAGTTGCAATCTAGTATAGGCTTGTTTAGTTTTTCTTTTTGAACCTATGACCAATCATGTATTTAATTTACAATAAGAGTAGAGATCCTATGTACAGAAAAATTACCATATAAGGTTTCTATGGTAATACAATTACTTCTTTTCATAATTTGAACCGATTAAGATTATAAAAGTAGTTACAGTTTCCAAATTTTTACTTGGAATTGTGCCATATACATCATACTGTTACAAAAACACGAATATCTGCTATTTATAAAGAAAAACAGATTCGTGTTTTTGGCGTGGTGGTAACGATGTATAAACTTAGAGACATTTGCCTCAGTCTAGTCTACCCCTATGGATGTACTCCTTATAGAAAATATCTGAAGAGCGTGAAACTCAATAAATCTAACCATTTGGCTTGACAGACAGTCCATAGTAATCTTACCTGAACTTCCTTTATTGATTTGGACACCAGATATCTCTGCTTCAGCTGATCCCCATCAGACTCAATCCATCATGCAGTAAGTGGTCGCCAAACCATGAAAACATTCACACATTTCATTCTAGTTCCTCGCCAACCAAAACCGAAAGCCACATCCTTCCAAAGGGAAGTAATTGAATCATTACGCACCGGTGAGAATACTTTTGTTTGGATGAGTTAAAAGTTTTTGTAGTTAAAACTATTAATCGTTTTATTACGATGATGAAAGTCTTTATAATTGTTCTATCATATTGCTGGTTTTCTGCAAGATCAACTGTGGTGATATGGTAATGAGGGTTTTCGAAAAAGGGAGAAGATGTTAGTTAATGATGCCGGATAAGGCCTTGGATGACTGGATAACTAGGAGTAGCTTTCATCAAACACAGGTTCAATTAAACAATATTACAGTTAAAGTTGAAGTTAAGGCCAAAAAGTATGCTGATCGTAAGTGGGGTCACCCGAAGTACAATGTCGGATAAAATTAATAAATACACTGTCTATAAACAATTTATGTCAAATATGTGCCTGCTTTGTAAACCTAGTCTATAATGTTAAGCATGGTAATATTAAAACACTTCTGTTTGGGCACCGTTGTTAATGATAGTGCGAAGGATTTTCTCTAGATGACCGATACCTCGTTTTACTTTCGACTCAACATTATCCACAAAATATTAACATTAAGTTACATCAAGGTTCAAATCCTACATGTAAATGTTCCTATAAGGTACATCTGACATATATGACAGAGAAGGGCGTAGAGAAATAATTTAAGCTAAAATTTTCCCGGTTAGGGTCTTCATCCAGTTCAAAAGTCAAAACTCAACACTCAACTTTCCACTTCACACAACTTCATAACAAACCTATTCCACCCAAAAGGGAAAATGATGAACAACATCTAAAAAAAAAGCTTCGCGTGAATACCAGCCCTTTTGAAATGAGCTGCTCAAAGGAGGAAAGTGGCATAAGTCCAAAAATACAAAATTTGAAAAAGCATGGATGTGGATTTCTTTTAAGATCCTTTACCCAATGTGGTAGTCGCCTAAGTCAAAAGCTCAACAAGCGGCCTGTCAGAGCCACCTAAACAATGCCTTCTCCATAGGAACAACGCAGACGCCGTAAGAGAAAACCTTCAATGAGGTATTTTCACGTTTTGAGATTAAATTTTATTAAAATAGTAGATAACAAACCATGAAGAATGACGTTTAAACGAAGCATTTTCGTAGCCTAGTTTCTGAGATATAAATTTTTGAAATTTTGTTTTGCGTTTTTGCGCGAAAACAGAAACACTGTTGCTTACATGCGCTGTGACGTCACATCCAATAGAATCCCGTTTTCCGATCATTGAAAAACAGTAAAAACACTAGTTTCGAGTGCGCTGTGTCGTCTAAGTCCGTTTTTTTTATCACATGACTTTACTAGTGTTTTGGCCAAAATGAAATTTAATTTTAAACAGAGCATTTTCAATCACATGACTCGGACCTTACAACGGCCTTAGCAACAGAAGGTGTTACAGTTTTTTGCCCTACAGAGGTTAACAGTTACAAAAAATGACTAGCCGTGGAATTCTTCTATTGGAGCATTTGCAATCACGTGATCCCATACCTAAAAACCGCCTTAGCAACAGTTAAAAGCCCTACATAAGGTACACAGTTAAAAGAAAATAACCGGTTGTGACGTCACCTGAAAACACTCTTATTATTTAAAACATATTTTTGAACTTAAAAATCTGATACTTGAGAGTATTAAACTATAACGTATCAAAAAAAGTGTAAAATTAAGCAAATACTTCACTTATGCAAATACCTCATTGCTAAAAACTACATTCAGTGGACTTATACCACTTTCATCCTAACCAGCTCAATTGTCGCAGCCCTTCCCTTCATCTGCATACGGACACCGACTTCTTCTATAGATAGATTGAGACAAAAGACTCCTCGATTCGCGTGAAGAGAGAGACCAACCATCTACGTGAGATGCATGAGGCGATGTCTTTGAATTCCTATGGTTATCGGGATGGATGTTGTTGAAGATCCATCTCGAGGGATGGGTTTTCGATTTCTGCGAATTCCGTCCGTTTCTTGATTTCTGTGAATTCCGTCCGTTTCGATTTGGATAATGGGAAGGTCGTGGAACTTTTGGGAGGGGGTTTGATCGGATTCTTGTCGAGTTGCCGTAGCGTGAAATGGGATCTCTTTTTGGTATTGTTGGTGGAAGTTTTAGGGTTTCTTTGGATTTTAGATTTGCTCGGCGATACTACTGCATAAAATTGATTGAATTGATGGTGATGGTATTCACATTTTGTGATGTAAGAGTTGGTGTAGGTAATACTTTTGTATGTGTGTTATAGTGTTGAATGGGATGGAGTGAAACTTTTCAGCTATATAGTCGTAAAATGTTGTCGTAGGAATCTGTATTGGTGCTTTATATCAATCAGAAACCTTTGATTCGAGAAAATAAAGCTACTCTTCAAATTTTTAACGAAACCTCCACTGAAAATACTATTGATCCTTTCATTGATTAAATTTTTTGTATGGATTAACAACAATTCAAAACATTGTTTCAATTTTAGGTTGAAAAGTTATATCATCCTAACTGAGTTAGATGAAGTAGAGTTACATCATAATAAAGTTTACGTTTTTGAACTCTTAGATGAACACAAATATTTAGAATACTTAGATAAGAATGTATTCATATCATTATTTTAGTATCCTTTTTGCAATATCTTTTAGTGATAATTTAATTTATAAGGCAAACTTATTTTTAGAAAGTGAACACAATGTTTCTGCTAGGTACATTTCTCCAAGCCACCCTAACTCAGAAACACATATGGAATTCTTTTTTCCAATTGCGTTTAAGGAAATTTTTAATTTTTGAACTCAATTAAGGAACGCAATTCAATATTTCTAATTGAAATACTATTATTGTATGAGAACAAATTTAAAGTCGCACAAGTAGCAACTTTAATAAGTTCTCAGGAACCAATAAATTTTATTCTTACTTGTTTACTTATTACCTGTACCTTTCCAATGCCGATTGGTGTAAAGTTTTCTAATTTAAATATCTTTCTCCATCTTTTTTTTTAGCTTCTGATGTTCGTCTACGAATTGTTGAAGAGCTTTTGTCATCTGAAAAAGAGTACTGTCATACACTAAAGACAGTGTCTGACTTGTATGAGAAGCCACTCAGGTAAAATTTTCTACTTTATCTAAATATGTGCCTTATTTATTAATGAGCATAAACTATATCTCAAATATTACTATTGATCAACATAAATAAAGCTATAATAGATGAAATTATAATGATTAGCTAAAAAAAATAATTATAATTAATCTAAGCTCTTTGATGTTGAAAGGAATTAACTAAAAATTAAGTATTCCTAAAATTAGACAATTATTCTAGAATTAGCTTGTGAAAGTTGATTTATTATCGTGAAGGTGTCGTCTCTTATCGTTGTTTCTTGATGTAAAAATTTTAAACTTTTCTCCCATGTCTTCATTTATATTCTAAAGGGCTACTCTTCTCCCATTCTTGTTCAGTTACTGTGAAGGATTATAATGGTCGTTTTGTAGTCTTTATCTGCAGACAGGCATTTTTCTTAACTCGTGTTAAAACACGGATCCTCTTGAAAAATGTCCGTTTTTCTTTTCCTGTTAGGCGAATCGCCCTCAAACGGTTTTTGTCTGGTTACGAAATTCCAAAATAAATTCACGCCCGATTTGGTTTTTTTCTCTCAAGATATAGTCAACTTTATAAACTCTCGATTAAAATTTTTAAGCATTATACTGCCGTCCTTAGCAAGAAGGGCGTATCTCGGATTTTGGCGATTTTCAGGTTTTTGCATATCTAGAATCTTTGGAGTCTTCTGCACCTTATGATACCTCATTCATGTACCTATGGGTACGAAAAGGTACACAAAAACGCTAATGAAAAAGGGCGTATCTCTGAAATTTCTTGAAATCCTTAGGCGAAAAGTGCTTGTACTGAAAATCTTGATTTTCGGAGATGAGCCCTTCTTGCTAAGGACGGCAGTATAGTATATTTATAATGGAAATCATGTTTGGAATACTAATAAAGGGTTTAAACTAGTTCCTGAAAATGGTGTAGGTTTACCTAACGGTTTGAAAGAAAAAGAGAAAAAGTAATAAAAAGAAAGAATAAGATTTAAAGCCTGGTTATAGTTATGATAACTCATAAATTCTGTTTCCGTTCTTATGTATCTGTCTACATTGATACATATTTGTTTTAAGGTTACACTGATTTTGATTTTTTTTAAATAGAGTAAGAAATAAAAAGTTCTAAAAGATAAC
The DNA here is from genome assembly GCA_963680715.1 of Tetragnatha montana. NCBI lineage: Eukaryota > Metazoa > Arthropoda > Arachnida > Araneae > Tetragnathidae > Tetragnatha > Tetragnatha montana. The sequence goes on from OY796685.1 coordinate 38,466,085, forward strand.
ATTTTTCTTCAATTTATTGTTTACAAAATATACTTTGCTTGTTTTGTAACTTCATTTAATAATTCTTGTAACGCATGTCAACTAAATTTTATACGTAATTAATTAAAATATTATCCTAGTTTTTTAATTAGTTTTTTATAAGAAAATAGGGTTTACGTTTGTATATTTTTTTGTAACATGGGTTTACAAATTCCTCTTAAAATATCGTATTCTTTACTTTCAGGAAACTCCTCTCGATGGAAAAAGAGGATTACAAGTCATTTTTCGACTGGGTGGAGCCAATATGTTCACTCAGTAAAATGCTAATCATAAAGGTGAACGCTTTATAATGCTTTATAATAACGCTTTTGAAAAACGCTTTGATCATGAATTACACGATTTATTTTTTATAGTGTGATAGAAATCGTCTTTATCAAAAGTGTTTTGAACCATTTCCATTTAAAGCAACTTATAAAGAAATATCAAGACCTAATTTCGAGAATAAATACGCCAAACACTAACTGTTGGTATGGCTGTTCCCGATGAAAATATGTAGTAATACTGATAAATCTTCAAACAACATCCTGTAAACCAACACGATTTCCACATTTTTTTTTTCAAATCTGAGTCCAATCTGTGGGGACCGAGAACAAGTTTAGAACAGACCACTGTGCAAAAAAAAAGACGAAGAAAGTCTACCTAAACAAAAAAAAAAGCTTAAAATTTACGACTGATTTTAATAGCATCCTAGATTTTTTTAACTGCTTTCCCTATCTCAAGTTCACGGTCAGTTGGTAAGGTACACTGACTTCTTTCCTGATATTTCGCTGTCGTGCTAGAGAGAGAAATAATTTTTTTGAATTAAAATACCAGAGATGCAACTGGGGAAAAATTCTAATTTAAGTTCAGAAATGCGGTACAGTAAACAGCAATTTACGGCACGCAAACAGCCCTTGAAGGTGATAGATGAACGTATTGGGAATTCGTTTTTCTTTTTGAAATATGTAAGGGGTTTTTAGGATGAAAAATTAGGTTGGTATTAAAATAATTGCAGAATACCAATATTTTTTATTTTCACTCAAACATCTTCGTGAAAGTAAATAAACAAGATTTTGCTGTAAGTTCAAAAGGTTTTTTTTTATTTGCGTTACTACATATTTGTGAGGATTTGAATTCTCCCACGGTAGAAAATCTTAAACGTATATTAATTTACCAGTTAATTTTTCTTTCATTAAATTTGTGCATTTAATCTTGGTCAATTTTATACCCATTAACAAATATCGAATTTCGTTTAGTTCGGATCTATTTGAGTGTATCGTTCTGTGATCGGTTTCCATTTCATTAATTTTTTTTAATAATTGAAAAGCTAGAGAGTGATCTGTAATGTTTTTGGAACATAGCTGCTTTTCTTTAAATACAAAAAATTTTTAATAAAGTAAATTTTAATTTAGTTAAAATTATTTTAATGAACATATAAATATAATTAAATCTTACATCAAAAAACTAATTAATTAAATTTTATATCAAACTAATTAAATATCGTACCAATCGTATTACTTCAATCCATTTGATTGAACTTTTTGTCAACAAAAATCTTAATTTTCAAATGCTAGGTTGTTTGAAATCTTCAGTTTTTCCTCTTCAACTATATGTAAAACAATATGTGCTTTAGATAAAGTGAGCGATATGACCTCTCCTTTTTTACATGTTCTGATTTTAATCGAAACAAGTTATTAATGTTAGAGTAAAATACATGTAACAAAATTTTTTAGAGAAAAAGTATGAACTACAATAAAAGTAACTCCAATACTGTGTGGGTAAATTATTACTTTTAATACTTCGTCATTAAACTTAGAGATATGCGGGACAATAAATAAACTATTTTAAATGTATTGCGTGCAAAAAAAAAAAGAAAAATTTTCCAATTTTTGTCCGAATTGCATACTAAATTACACACAAAAATTACCCGCATTCTTCCCAATACTCTCAAACCTCATTTTGCAACATGGAACAATACAACTAATTTCCCACCTTTCATCGCGAGTCCCACAAAAATCATCCTCTACGACACAAACGGGATTGCCATTCCCATCATTTCTCTCAAAATTAAATCGCAAAACAGCTGTTTCTGGAGAAAAATCCTCCACGCTCCGTCGACGATGAGGTCCAATCAACGCTTCTGTCCGAGCTTTCCAACTGATCGTTTCGTCCCATTGAACTTGTGAGAACACGGTCAGTAGCGGGTATGGAATGATGGATCACCAACATGGAATGAATCCGAGAACATGGGAACTAGTGATCGAATATGTAGTGAATGGTTTTTGGCGAATTTTCTATTACATAGTCATAATGAGGGCAGCGTTTAATGGTGATTGATTTATCAAAGGATGGCTTTTTAAGTGGATGCTTTGATTATGCTGGAGTGACATCTTTTCGATACGATATGTGCTGAATATTGTGTAGTTGTCAGTGAAAATCAGTGGAAGTCGTTGATCAAAATATTAAGTTGGGTTTTGAGTCGTTCGACTGAAGCGTTACTTTGTTATTTGAATATGTTATAGCGTTTACTGATGTGGTGTTAGTGTTTTTTTTTTTTTTTTTTTTTTTGGTGTTGATTAGCTGTCAAAGCATTGAAAATGTCATCGGTTTCGGGATGTTTTAGCTGTCACTTCCACTGATGATAATTTGTTTTTTAAATTATGGAAGTAAAAAATTTCCGGAAAATAGGGAATTTTGCTGAAAGAAATATAAAATGCTTTTATAAAGCTGGTATTAACAATGACACGAGGATAATTCTAATTTATAAGAATTTTTTTTCCAATTGTAATTTAGTAATAGATTATGCCTCTAATAACTCGCTCCATAAAACAATAACCAAACCAAATCATTCCTTTAATAATACTTCTATCTACTCCCGTTGTTTTTATAGCGCCGATATTCCTTATAAATTAATCTTATAATGTTACAAAATGTTCGTTATTCTTTAAAATTGATGATATAAAAATGCCAAAAATTTATTTCCAATTTAATCCAATACAAACTAACATTTTCTGATTAAATCTTATAGACCGGGAGCCAGCAACATATTTTGTCAGTCATTTCCTCTCAAGCGATATTTGGTGGAAAATTTCAGGAAGTTATATCATAAAGCCTGGTGAGCGTCAGCTGGCTGTAGGGCGGTGGAATAGACGTCAGCTGGTCGTTTAACATTTGGAGCGTCTTTCTCAAAGATTCTTTGCGGCTTCAATTACGCGAGAGAAAAAGAACAAGAGGGAAACTCCAGGGAAACTCAGTAAACCGGGCGGATATCGTTTTAAATCAAGATTTTGTAAATAATGTAAATAAATATCTGTTAATTATTATCCAGCCTTGGGTTAGGAGAAGGAACCAACAAACATGAACAAAAATTTATACTTTCAGTGATTTCCTTTCAACGTTTCCTGACTTCATGAGTCTCAAGTTGTCAACAAAAAACAATTCCCTTATAGAACATTATTAATTAAATATTTAAATATTATAATATATCTTTAGGGAAATTGGTTAGTAATTAATTTTTAGAAGTAATAATTTATTGTTCTTTAAAGAAAGTTGGTCAATTTCCTAACAATGGACTCTAACCGTCTGACGTCACACGGAACCAACACGTGACCTACTGAGCTTGCAATTGGTTACCACAGATACTACACTAGTAGATCTACTAGTGTAGTATCTGATCTGGATAATAATTAACAGATATTTATTTACATTATTTACAAAATCTTGATTTAAAACGATATCCGCCGCTCATGCGACCACACACCCTTTCGTACCTCTCCTCAATACAAAGCAAATCGAAATGTAAACAAAAACATAACAGTTTCACTGAGTTTCCCTGGAGTTTCCCTCTTGTTCTTTTTCTCTCGCGTAATTGAAGCCGCAAAGAATCTTTGAGAAAGACGCTCCAAATGTTAAACGACCAGCTGACGTCTATTCCACCGCCCTACAGCCAGCTGACGCTCACCAGGCTTTATGATATAACTTCCTGAAATTTTCCACCAAATATCGCTTGAGAGGAAATGACTGACAAAATATGTTGCTGGCTCCCGGTCTATTATAAGTTCTGTATATAAAATAACTATCTATACGTAGTAGAAAGGAGAAACTTTATCATAACTTAATCTTTAAATATTTGATGATTACACACTTATGAACTGTTGATCGCGGTTAGGGGTTAGGTATCAACATGACTAAAACCTCTACAGCGTAGGGGTTTCTATATCAACTTCAACAAATGCGATATTATTTTAAATGTGTCTTGGGCTAAATTTTAATAAAACAATCCATTACTGAGATTCAGAAAAATCTTCTCTTCCAGCTTTTCGTTTTTCTCGCAAAATTTTATTCCTCCGTTACAAAGACACATGATGTTACTAAATTAAAAATCTGCGAAAGTTTACACATCCCTAAAAATATAATTGAAACATTTATTAACGAGACAAAAATCATTAAGAACCCAATGTGATTGTGGTCTGCATTCTGACTTAACAATGTAAGCAGTCTTTTCCTTCATCCCCTCAAATAATTTTTACTTCCACAATCTATTAATTTTTTTTCATGAAATCTCATAATGACCTTTTCTCGATCGTTCAGTACGACCTCTACGTGACTGAGGAAACGTAAGCAAAGGGCGAGTAATCAATTCGTAAACATTATTTCCATACCTCTTAAACACGAACAAGAATCGCTTGTACCCTTTTATCAATCCCTCAATGTACCCTTTTGATTCGAACCCAACGCTCTCAACATAATCTGCCATTCAGCTCTCACACCACGCTACTTGTTTTGACACCCAACGGTCTCTCATTTTGAGTAATTTCTACTTAATTTCTACTAAGTGAACTGATTCCTCTTTCTCTGAATATTGTCGAGACGGAAATGTGATTTGATGAGTAATTTATGCTTATTTTCTCATTTCCTTAACCCTATTATCTCTCATTTTCTCTTAATTTTTTTCATATTCTACATAATTTTTCTCATATTCTTCCATATAATTTTTCTCATATTCTTCCATATAATTTTTCTTAATATTCTCAAATTATCTCTTTCATTTTCCTCTTCCTTAACATTTATAATCTCTCTTTTAATTGACTGTCTTAATCTCCTTCATTCTCTTTCTCCTTTTCACTTTCATACTTATCTTCTTTCTATCCTTCTCATTTCCTTTATTCTATTCTCTCTCATTTTCTCTTATTTTTCTCATATTTTTCCATATAATTTTTCTTAATATTCTCAAATTATCTCTTTTATTTTCCTCTTCCTTAACATTTATAATTTCTCTTTTAACTGACTGTCTAAATCTCCTTCATTCTCTTTCTCCTTTTCACTTTCATACTTATCTTCTTTCTATCCTTCTCATTTCCTTTATTCTATTCTCTCTCTCATTTTCTCTTATTTTTCTCATATTCTTCCATATAATTTTTCTTAATATTCTCAAATTATCTCTTTTATTTTCATCTTCCTTAACTTTTTATAATCTCCCTTTTGATTGACTGTCTTACTCTCCTCATTCTCTTTCTCCTTTTCACTTTCATACTCTCCTTATTTGTTTTATATGCTTTCTTTCGCATTCAGTTTCTTTTATTTTCCTCTTCTCATTCTCTTCTATAATCTACCTATCCCGTTTTCCCCTTTCTTTAACTCTGCTTCTCTCCCTATTCAATACAATTTGAACTAATTATTTCCCTTCAATTTCATATCTTTCTTTTTTTTTCTCTTCTCTCTGCTTTTCCCTCATTTTCATCTGTCCTACTCTTTAGCTTCAAAGAAAGATATGGAAATGATCCTCAGTATCACCACGACCACATACATAATACATACATTTTCAGCCACTTGATTATACTCACACTGTCCCTAAGTTGAATTTCAATCTCCCATCAATCGAAAGTGGTTCGATCCCGACCGACCGAGTGGGTGCGGTGACGTCACCAATCGAAGAAGTGGTCGATCGCTATCGGGCACCCTATCTGGACTGTCAAGGACATGGGGCTAATTGCGGCTGTGGGATAATGAGCGGGTTTGTCTCGTCTTCTCGCGCCAAATATAGCGGCCACAATCCCCCACCTTGTTCTTAGTGAATGGCAGCAGTTTTTGCATGTTTAAGTTAGGTGAAAAACGTTCAGTGTATGTGTTCCTTTCGTTTGTTCTTCGGAGGTTGAAGCCAATTTTTAGGAATTTTTAAATATATAGGAATATGAGGGAAGCTTATTTAAAATTCATGTTATTATTACGCTGCTGCATGTTTTAAGTTCGAATATTGTGTAAGTTATTAAGGCTCGGGAATACAAATTAGGTCGTAAGGCTTTGTAATCTATTGATAAACTAACACTTCAAAAAATGGGGTCTTTTTTAGTATTTAGTACAAAAAGTGTATTTGATTCCTGACTTATGGAAAATTTCTTTGTTAATTAAAAATAAATTATTAATCAATAATAATAATAAATAAAAAACTTAATTTCATGTGTCAGTTAAAAATATTTAATAAGTAAAATTTTATTGTTAAAAAAATTTAATTTTTGAAAAATATCAAAGTAAGGTTCCATAGTAAGGTAACAAAAGTAAGGGAAGGTAAGGCACATAAAGAGTAAAAATTTAAAAGAACTCATTTCTTTATTACTCTTTCCCTACAGCTTATTTAATCAAAAAAGCTCATTTTTTTATTTTATTTAACAGCTCATTCTAATTATTCTAATCTCCGAAGCAATCTGAAGTCTCAATTGTTCAGTGACATGAAATATTCGTTACACTGTTTTGAAATCCCTTCGTACGTTTTAAGTATGCTAATTTCAAGTGAAATTCTGCATTTGCCAAATCTGCACATCTCCGTTTCATTAGCCTTTGAGCCTGGGCCGAGTAAACTGACCCTCCAGTTAACTCTCTTGGCGAACTCGGTGCTCAATCATCGACCCCGGTGGAATGAAGGGCTATGTCGACCCATGAACCTTTTCCAAATTTTCTGAAAGCATTGCCAAGAACTCAATCAAAAGTAACTCAATTAATCAATTCTAAACTAAAGAGAAGGAGAAACTTTTCGCCTCACATATTAGTTTTCCATTCGTGACATAGATGGCAGCAGCAAATTAAATCCAAAAGACTCGGTGTGCGGAGTCCTTTTGGAATCTCAGGAAAGAAGTTGCTATATTTAAAGACTCTTTCTATTTCTATTAAATTTCTAATGTTTGTAAAAGCTTTGAATTCATTATTATAAATACAAATATTACATTAAGTAGGAATTATTAAACATGATTATTTTTTTTAAATACTATTTTCTGCATTGTTTTTAAAATGTTTCACTTTTAAACTCATCTTAACACTCATCCAAAAAAAAGTTTATGATGTTATAGAAATTGTTAATACTTAATGGGGGAATACACTGTATAATAAAATAATGCTCTATCCCACGAGTTAAAATTATTCTAAATTTGTTTAAAAGATATTTTTCTTTCGAGGAAAAGTGGCAAAGTATATTTTAATTGTAAATAAACTTTCCGACATTACGAGTCAGTGTAAGTAATAATCTGTAAAGTAATTCAAAATATAATTTAATACTTAAATTATTCCTTTCAATTCGTGTACTTAGCCATAGCCACTAAAGTTAAAAAATTTATAAGTATTTATTGGCTTCTAAAATTTTATTTGAAATTCTAAATATCCTATGTATTAGGGAATAACTCCAGAAACGTAGAAAAGAAAATAATTTCTATAGTTTTCTTGTAAAGTTGAAAATTATACTACTATTGACCTAAAAAGATCCATTTTTAATACTAGGGAGTTACTGCCCCAGCTAGCTATTGCTCACCAACCCCCGTAAACTGATTACACAGGACCTTTTGGACTACTTTGAAATGCTCACTGAACTTTATTTATACTATAATCGCAAAAAAAAGTAACCGAAAAAACATCAACTATAACTTTCCAAAAATACGTCCACATGTCATCTTTATGAATAACATTCTCTTAAAGGTTAGAATGTTTATTAACTCTAGCTTATCAATAATTTAATCAAAATATTTTCCTTTAAAAATAACCACAGCACGTATATTAATAAGTATTTTTAATTAACATTCTGAAAAAAAACGTACACCAATGAATAATTTTTCATATTATACCTAGTAAATCGTCAGTACACCTACCTGCGACATTATCCGTAATCTAAAAAAAAAAAAAAAAAAAAAGAATTAAAATTTAAAACTAGATTTAAATATACTAACAGTTAACCCAAAATCCTCGGAAAAAAACCGTACATTTTGATACCAGAAATGCGTAACTCGGATCAGTAATTAAAAATTTATTCTCTGGAAACCGTTCACCAAAAACTTTTTTTTAGAGTAGAGAGACTACATAGCCCTTCAATCCATCCCTAACCAAATGCAAAATGGCGTCTTAAACTAACAACAACCTAAATAAATCAACCCAACCCGAAAATAAAGCACCGAAATTTACGTACCGTATCCCATACCTGTCAACGACCCCCAAAGCCCCCTACACCCCATCCATCCTACCTCCCGTGTCCCCCGAACACTTGTTGCTAACGAGCATCCCAGTCAGACTTCACAGTCCCTCCGTGAAAAATCGATCCCACTCCCTCCATCTCAGTGTCTTGCGCAGCGCTGCGCACCGCGGGGGGCAGCTTGACAGATCATTTTTTACAATTTTTTTTTACGCTGCGTCGCGCTGCGCAGTGCACGGTAGCTCCCATCGCTCATGTTCTTGCGCAGGAAAGGTGTTTTTCGTCTGATGCATTGTTTTGTTTTGTGAAAGAGGCCTTGTGAAAGTTGGGATTTCATATCTTTGTGATGTTTTATGTGGGATGATGGTTTTAGGGCCACCGCACAGCAGGGCCGTAACCAGACTTTTGTTTCGGGGGGGGGTTTTGATTCAAATATTTTCTGAGGTACCTCCTTACGGGTACTTTTATATGTTAAGTTTTAGATGACAACACTGGATTGAAATTTTGATGCACTAAATTTTAAAATTGTATAAACAATATGAATTCGAAGTAAAAGGGGTGTCTGGGGGTCCTCCCCCAGAAAATTTTTGGAAATTTGCCCCTCAAAAGAGGGTTTTAGCTCATTTCTGAGACCCTCTTTAGATTACACCCATAGAGAGCACCACTCATTGTAAGCGGCCAAATTTTTAAGGTAAAAAGAAGGTATATTGTAATAAATGGCGAAATGTTAAGGGGGTTTCTAAGTTCCTTTCCTACTCCAGAAATTTTTTTGAATTTTTCCCCTAAAAGTGGCATTTTAACTCATTTTGAGACACTTTAGGTTACATTAAAGAGCGCCATTCCTTGTAAATCACACAAGTTTGAAGGAAAAACCGTATACTTATTAGATTTCTAAATTTGAGGGGGTTTGGGGGTCCTCCCCCAGAAAAAGTTTGGAAATTTCACCCTTAAAAGTAGGGTTTTGACTCATTTTGAGACCTTTTGGGTTATACCCGAAGAGGATATCGCTCCTTGTGAGACATAATTTTCAAGAAAAATAGCAGTATAAAAATTGATGTCAAAATTTCGGGGGGGGGGTTTGAACCCCTAAACCCCCCCCCCCTTGGATACGGCCCTGCCGCACAGTAAAACTGAAAAATCTTGTTGAATCCCCCTCTCTTGTATTGCGAAGGCTGCGAGGGGAAGCGTGCCGGGCACCTGTTTTGGATCGAGTTTCACACTGAAAGATTTTTCAGTTTTACTGTGCGGTGGCCCTTAGGTTTGAAGTTGTTTCGTTGAAGATGATTTCAACATTTTCTTCAACCTATGCTATTGGGTTTTTTTTTTTTGGTCAGGCCTGCATTATTAGTTAAAATTTTAATTAAGAAATTTAGTTAAAAAAATGCCTTTTTGTGAATATTTAAGGATTTTCTTAGGAATTCTTAAATAGTCAAGCCTATTATTTGATAACAAAGGCCTTGCAGTCAAGAAACATAATAGGGGATTTTGCTACCTAATTATTAAATTATTCATAGCTTCTCCCAGTGTCATGAGCAAGAAATAGAAAATTGTTTTACAGAAAATGTTTAGCCAGCATCCCCATTAAAGTTGAGGGAGATTGTTCTAGGTGATAAAACATTTTTTAGGTTTGAAATTGTAATTTTAGAACCAATCGATCTCAATCCTTAAATACGTTGCGCTGTTTTATTTTATCATTCTGAAGTTTTGATTGGATTTGGTTAAATGTAAATTTTCTAAAAGACAACATTTAAGTGAAATTTAAGATAATATACTCAAAGAAAAGTAATAAGACATTGGGGTAGCTTTTTGAACAAACTTACAATTTAAAATAAGAACAAAATACAGTTTATAATTATTAGTGTTTAAGTGAATAATCACCGTGTTATTAACCTTTAAAGTGTTTTTAGTTTTATGACTTTAGCCACCCTTTTAAAATACTTATTTGTAAATCCTTTATCTGAAAATATATTTGTGAATGCATCTATTTATTCAGATGATGTAGTTCAGTTTGGGTAAAAGATATCTGAAAAACTTAATGCACACATATTTCTAATGAAATTTAATGAACTGTGGCGATTTTGATTTTTTTTAAGTTTTGAACATTATCTGGAAATAAAGTTTTCGTACCCTAGCAACCCTTTTAAATCATATTGTTTAATTTTTAATTGAAGAATTTCACTGAAATAATATTTTACTTTTTTTTTGGTGGAAGAAGAATTATTCTTAAAACCTCTGTTTTGAACTAAAAACTTAAAATACTTAAGATTTCTCCCCATCCTCCTTAAAAAAAAAAAGGACTGAAACGTTTCAAACTGAGAATATACTCAGTAGGTGGCAGCACCACCGCGAAAACGGCACCGCTGAGGAGAGACCACATCAAAGTATCTCCATCTCTTCTTCTTCTTCTCCACTAAATACCCAAAATATCCTTCTCTCCAACACAAAAGACTTCTCCATCATTCTTGTTTCTCTTCCTAACACTTCCTGACCTTCATTCTGCGCATTTCAACGCCTTTTAGAGGACATCAGCGGCTGGAAACAATTAAAAACGACACTATCTCCACCCGAACCACGTGCGCACCTGCATCCATAAAGGCGGACCCCGCTTCAGCGACCCTTGACCTTGGACGGGCATTTTTTTTTTACGATTTGCATTATTCGAACACTGGCAGACGCCCTGGCATCCCTTCCATCCATGATGAATATTTGTTTTTATAGTATAAATAAATACATGTGAAAATCTTTTTTTTTTTTTTTAGGCTTCCGTTGGATTGATTTCCTATGGGGCTTATTGAGATATTTTAACCACTTCCTGGTGAATTGATGGAAATAATTAGGGATTTTTGTTGTTGTGTTTGTACTACGGCGGTTTGTTTATTTTTGGGAGTAGTGATGTTTTCGATGTTAATCGCCAGGCGTTTTCGATGGTGGAACAGTGATTAATGAATACGATATGGAAACAAAGTTGGGCAGAGAAAAGCTTGAATACTAAACTTCAATTACATATGACTAATCATTTTTATGAATATTTATTTGTTTACATCCAACAAATATAATTTGGATAGCATTGTCCTATAAGTTCAAAGATATTAACAGTTAAAAAAAATATCTAACCTTTCTTTGCCGCATAGTGTTTATGTATGAATGCATATGGGCCCTCTTTTGTTTAACCCCTTCAGTCGGAATTTTGAAATTTTAGTATGAAAATATTTTCTTTTGGTACATAGTATGCTATGATGATAAATATATCTGTCACAAATTTTGAAGTGTCTGGTATAATATTTAAAGAAATTACAGACAGAAAAAAGTAGCATTTAAAATATCAAAAATCACTAAAATAAATTATTTTTTAAATATAATAAAGCAATAAAATGAGAAAACTTGCATTAATACAGGTGTAAGTAAGTTTAAAACATGTTTCGTCCATGTAAACAAACTACACGATCACAAGTAGCTTTTACTTACGTCCAGTACGATGTCCGGTATAGCGGACATCCATTTTAAAAAAACATTCAGCGCCTTAAAAAGAACTTATTGGTAATCAAATTTTATGTTAAATAAACCTTGAACAATAGTACAGATGTGGAGCATCAACTACAACAAAATCGGTGTTATTCTAAAGTATTTTAATGAAGTTAGTAGAGTTTAAAGTTGATGTCCGGTATACCGCACATCAGGTCCGAAGGGGTTAATAACTTCTTTCCTCATAATTTTTGTAATACAGTATAACGACACTAAATGAACTTAATTTAATAAATAACATTTTGAAAATAAGCTGAAGAGAATGATCTGATTGGTAACGCAAATCTTTGTCATGTTTTAATTTCTAAAAATCTTAAGTAGTATTATATTCTGTAAACTATTTCCTACTTTATAGTTTATAAGTTTTATTAGAATAGTTAAGTGACCGAGATTTCAAATCCTTTCAGTTTGTATGCATTTTTGAAATAAAAAATCGTATAGTTCACAAAGTAATAATTATTGTCTAAGAATTTAGAAGTAATGAAAATTTATACATTGAAAAATTATTATGAAGTAATTAATTACCATTCAAGTTATAAATTAATAAGATAAGTTGGAGAAATACATTTTTTGCACAGATTTATTGACACTTAACAAGAAAAGTTAGAAGCTTTGAATGTTTTACCACCGTATTCAAATTTATTAAAGGTATTTAACCTCAGTTATTTTCTTTCAGCTCACGGTGGTAATAGAAGAATGGGAAACCCTCGAAACCAAAGTTGGTAAGTAAAACACTTCTTTCTAACTTAACTAAGATGATAAAATATTAACCACAAATGTTGGTTTCTTTTTTTTTTTTGCATTTCCTAATTGACTTTTCTCGTATGAAAATTTTACGTTACTATGTTTTCCATTTAACGGTGTTATGAAAATTAATTGCACGTTTTTTAATTTTTATCTTCATCAAGGGGATTATTTTTTTTCTCACGCAGACTTTTTACTCATGGTTACTTCTACACAAATTATGCGTCCAGTTGTAGGAAGCCATAAGAACTAATTGGCAAGTTTCTTAATAGTTACCTACATTACTGGAGGAATTCCTAATAACGAGACTGCTTCCGTGATAATATATTTAAATACAAGGCTTCCTTCGTGACATTAACTCCTAATTAATTCCGTATTTTCTTGCTAGTTTTATGCAAAAGTTAACTGTGTGAACTTACTAGTGTCCTTCACCGGTCTCAAACAATGAGGAAATTAAGCATACAACACGACGCTAACAATCAAAATTCATAATAAAACAAAACGATAAATTACATCACATAGCTGAAGCTCAGGGAAGCAGTTTTCGGAAACTTAATTTCCGTGACTATTTCCCCTTCAGCTATCTTTTTTTCTGTTGCCAGATTTCTCATGCTTAATCCCATCATTTTAATTCAATTCCGCTGCAAACGATTTTGACCCGGGAGCTCATAACGGTGATTTCTATATTCTCCATAACGGCTCTCATCGTAATTTACGATCTATCTTATTGTTTTATAAAAGCTCCCCAGCTCCTTTTTTTCTATACCTTTATGCGATTTTTTCACGTTATCTCCGAATAAATTCATCATTTCGCAAGGACAACTAAGCGCTACCGTTTGAAAGTGTTCCAAGCCATTCGAAAATCGCGCTGCTAAACGACGCTGGATATTTTGAGGTCACACATGAAGGATCACGCCTTGCGTTATGAAGAGTGGAGTTTAGTTGTTTTCATTTTTGTTCTTTTCATATTGCATTGTTTTGGAGATTGAAGTGGAATTATTTAATTTATTAACTTCGTTTCGCCATTGAGAGCATTAAGTAGAGGGTATGTTATTGTTTCCCTTCTCTTAGGCTTAATTTATAGCGTTCCTTAATTTGTTTTTCCGATTTCTTCCAATAATACACGAAATTGTTTTTGAGAAGTCGTGATATATTTGTTTTCTTAACTTTCGAGGCTTGGAATTCTTTATTCATGTTATTCCTTGAAATATTCGGTTTACGATTACCAGTGTTCCTGGCCGTGATTTCATGAAAACTCGTTACCTCCATTTTTTTTTTGTTTTTGCTTAGATAATGAGTTGTTCTTTAAAGTCTTGAATTTGTGCCTAAAGCAAATCGTGGAATTGCTTAAATTTGAAATTAAATGTGAACTCCTGCACTGCATTTAAATGTTGGAGAACATAAAATATTTTATGATGAATATAATGTATTAGAAAGTTGTTCTAAGTTGTATGTTGGATTAGACGTATATATTTTTCTTTTAAATCAGCTATGTATCTTTGTAAATATTTGCTTATAATCACTATGGCAAATCATTATAAGTGTAATTAGTATCGAAATTTTATCCTCAATTTTTATAGATATATGTAAAATAGATATCTTCTGACAAAAAACATAATTTATTTTATTGATATGTATTATATTTTTATGAAAATGAATTACTTTACTTTTTTAAGCTTTATAAAACCTGTGGTTCAGTGCATAAAAATAGAGAGAAGGAGTAGTCAAAGACTGAGATTATGTAGATCTTTAATTTTATTAAATTTATTTGATGATTCAAAATTTTGCCTATTTGATAATCACTGTTTAAAAGGTGTTTAAACTCTCTCATGACTATTTTCTTCTTTTGAACTTACATGCCAAGCTGTTAAATTAATGTATACTTTCGAAATGTGTAATTTTAACAACTGATACTTGAAATCAAAATTTATTTGTTGTGAGTACTTTATAAATATTTTGAGTACATTGAGGTAAACTGTATTTAACTTAAAATAATGGTCGATCCTCCAAGAATAAGTTTTATCCTCCCTTTCCAATAACTCCTAAAAAAAAGTTTCCTTGATCACTAAAGATGATACAACAAGCATTCCTCTCAGAGAGCAACATGACAGGAATGCCGTAATCCTAGCAAGACAAGATTAGCCGTACGAGCTGTACAGTTTGCATCAATAACAACGGGAAAGGCCGTCCGAAAACACACTACGTCAGGTAGAGCATCTGACCTCTAACCGCGATAAAGGTCATTGAGAATGCCACTCATTGCAGGCTCTGATTGAGGATCCGGTTTCTCTTTTGCGATGTTGCTCACTTTTAGGATGCTTTTATATACCTTCGATCGGTTTGGAATTGGTTGGGATGGATTGAGGGACCTCCCAGTTGTTGAAAAAATTATTTTTTCTATACTCCCCACGGGAATTTTCCTTACTTTTTGGTGCGTTGTGGGCATTTTGCAAGTTAAATTACGTCGAGGTTCCGATTGTGTGTTTATTTAGTCTACACCCGAGGACTGCCAACAAGACTTTCAACCGTGCACCCCCCAGATTTCAATCAAATCCTGAAGAAACTTCAGGTGGTGGCCAAGACTGAAAGGGTTAAACGGATCTAACAGTCCAGATGTTTTTATCCGTTCTTCCGGACTGGTTTTCTCTAAGGGTTTGTGGTTTGCACTGATTGAGAAGAAAATATTATTTCCATAAGTGCGTGCTTTATTTTCTCAACTCCATTGTATCTTTCTTTTATTTAAAAAAAAAAGAAAGAAAAGAGAGAGAGAAATAGAGGGGTGAAAGAAGATATAGAGGAAGAGAGTAAGCTAGAAAGTACTATAGACTGCAACTTAACTTGACCCTACGACGTCACTAATAAACAAAGTATAGTTCCCATCGCGGTGTCTGAATTTTGAGTGAAATAAAGAACGTCAATTTAAAAATATGATTATTTTGTTTAACCCATGCATATATAGTGATTTTCGATCACGATTTGCGTACCAAAACTCCTCCTATCAACCCAACAGGCTTCGTGTTTACCGATTTCTCTTTCCGCATTTGTGACGTACTGGGTTCAAGAAACGTTGCAACTAAGTATAGAGCTAGAGAGAGAAAATATAGAAAGAGCTAAGAAAAGAAAAAATAGGAAAGGAGAGAGAAATGGAGTAGGGATGGAAAGAAAATAAGGTAGAGAGAAATAGAGAAAGTTAGTGAAAATTACGAAGAGGAAAAGAGGTAGTATCGGAAAATACGAGTGGAAGAGGAAAAGAAAGTGTAAAGAATGAATAAGAAGAGAAAAGTACAGATGGTAGGAGGGGAGGAAATGAGAAAGGTAGAGATGGAGAAAATTAAAGAAATAGATTGATATAACCATACGAGATAAATCTCATAGATTAAATTGAAATGGCATTCAAAACGATAGTATTTAGTTTTCCCTTGGAATTGAGCTAGAGCTAGAACAATATTGAATTTTGAGAACAATATCGTATGAATCCTTAAGAAAATCAGCAACTGCATTTTTGTTATGAAGATTTTATGTATTGAATACAGAAATATTTACATAAAATATTATTGATATTTTACAGAATTTCTTAGTCTTTTAATACTATTCATTTTCAAAAAGTATTCGAAAATTTCTTGTTCTTTTTTACCTTTACGCATAGACGTTCAACAAGGGCACTTTTGCATGCTTTTTCTTTTATAGTGTCTGATATGTCTTAGTTTGGCGCAAAATATCCTAAACGGGTTCTTGTGCCATTAAACTCCAACCAACCAAAAGGATTCCGAAATTAAGCTTACAGGATTATCACCATTACCACGCCATAAAAATATACGATCCTTTCTTATCTAGGGCTGTCATTCATTTAATCATTCCACAACAGTCGTACTTTTTCCCCTCTGCACTTAAACTATTATTTTGAATTATTCATTAACGACATTCTTCGCTTAACTAATGCTTCTATAACCCTGAAGGTATGCGGCTCCCCTTGGTTAGATTGATCGCTTTGATAACATGCAATTGCACATTAGATTAACCGCCTATAAATATTGATTGACGTCCAATCGTGCCAAAGGAAAAAAAGAACGCCAACCTAACCAAAACCAATTGAGTGACGGTTCTAATAAATAAGCTTAACTTCCCCTTCAAACATGCAACAGACTGATGCCATTCACTCTCTCTAAATATCCGTCACGGAATAATGGGCACCACTATCTCCCTTATCTTTGTGGGGCATTGCAATCTCCCACCTGTCTGACATTCGAATGTCATATTCTTCGATTCGGAAGTTATTTCTGCGGACGTATCTTTAGAAAGTGGCCTCATCCCCAGACGAGAAAAAATAAGTTCCATTTCACTCTCCCCATCCCATAAACAAAACTAACGTGGAAAATAAGAGCGGAAATAATGTAATTGGATGGAAGACCTATATCTCTGATAAAAGCCCTGGCGTTTCTACGGTAATTTCATTAGTATTGCTATCTCCGAGAGCTGCTTGCTCTTCGTAGTGATAAATGAATGACTTCAAATTATTTTGAGGGAGTCACTCGTTTGTTTTTCAGGAATAGGAGTTGGTACATTGTAACCACTTCAATCATTAACAAATTACTTAGATCATGCTTGCATCAAATTTTTCATACTTTTTAATCAGGCAAGCAATTAACTTCGAAAATTTTCTAAACATCACTTTTGTATTGGTAGTTACCATTAGTAACGTAGGACATTATAATATTTACCCAGGGATTAAATTCTAACCAAAGAAGTACCGGAGCGCTACTATTTCAGCATTACAAATATTTACTGATTAATGAATAAATATCAGTAAATATTTACTGAAAACCAAGAAGTACCGGAGTTCCGCTCCGGTGCGCTCCGGTGCAATTTAAGCCCTGTATTTACCCCTAATTTATTAAAATTTTTAGGGAAGAATATCATCGTCCAAAATAAGTAAAAATCGTAACAATGTTCCGAATGGCGGCTGAGCTGAATTCAGTATTACTATACGAAATAAATAAATCCAGATTTAACTAATATGGACCAAAAGGAATTATTCTCGTTAAGCAGTACAGAGAGGTAGTTAAAATTGGAACTAATGTCCACTTAGTATGTCTTCGAGTGTAGATAAGCAGACTATAAAAAAAGTATTGTAGATTCTGAAATGAGCTAGCTTTACTCAATGAATTGAAACTCATTGGGACTATGGACGAGTCAGGAGAAGTGAAGTGGTTCAAATTTTGAATCATTGCTGAAAATTGAGTAACTCTAATGAAATGACTCATGAGTCTCTCCAAACCCTAGTCCATCAATGGCATCCATTCCAATCTGACGAAATGACAGGTCTGACACGCCGGGGCCTTTTGTGAGGAGATTCGAAAGTGGTCCCCGAAGCGGTCGTCCAGCGCCGGCCTTTTCGGATGACCGATCCGCCGGTGCAGTTGGAGTTACACTTTTTTTGTCCATTTGTAGAAGATGGAAAGAACTAACTGTTGACCCGGTCGCTCTCGAAGGACAGCTTTTTGATGGTGGAGATGGCCTTTTAGGTCTGATGGAGTGGAAGTAGTGAAAATGAGAAGCAAAATTGTTATGATGATTTGTTTGCTGTGAACTCTCGATTTGGCATCAAAATGCACTTATTTTCTCCTTCATATCTTCCGGTATTATTTTCGCTTTTTTTTTTCCCAAAATGCCCAGTTCGATCATTTGTTTTACTTACAACAGAGATTACGCGGCGTGACAGAAAGTTTTTCTAATTTGTTATGCTTGGATGGATGAGTTCAGTGTCTTTACTTTGTTCTGATATTAAATGCGAGGAATGTATTTACTTTATTATTAGAGTATTTTACTAAAATATTCTACCCTGTGCCTGGCGGTTTTTTTTTGTCCGTTATTTGACCTTGCCCCATTAACCCCAAATCCAAGAACTAACCAAAATACTTTACAGAATATAGTTATAAAGTTTAAATATTTATTCTCTAATTAATGCTTTAAAGAAATTTCTCTGATCGTTCATAGCTCTTAAGGGCCCCATTCACGATCGCTCCGCTCCGCTACACTCCATGAAAACACGTGCTTTTTGGAATGATTGACGTCACATGATGTGGAGTGACTGGAGTGACAGGAGTCCAAAATTGTCCGAAATCGCAATCCATTCATTCCAATTATTCCAAATGCGATCAGATCGAGAGTCACGTGGTTTGATTTTTGACGTCATGCGTGATGTAATTCATGACGTGGGTCCAATTAAACGATTTAAATTAATTATGAAAAATCTTCAAGAATATTACCTATGATTTAACTCCTCATAATTACAACTTAAAATTTACAATGCAAATCCCAAAATTTAAAATCTATTTGAAGTAGTGATGCCCAAGGAGGTATCCCAGTCAGCACAGAGTGAATTGCGCCCAGGCTAGATCGCATGCTCAATTTTTATGCTACAAAACTTCTTTTTCTATCTGATATAGATTTTTTTTTGGTAATCATGGAAGGGTTCAAATGATCGCATCATGAAAAATTGTTTTGGATAGTAGTGACCAGATACCCCTTTAAAAACCCTCCAATGATTTGAATCGTTTTGTTACCAGATTTTTTTTTGTTATTTTTTATTACTCAAAAGTATGTTTTTTTTACAAATAGTTCATCCAGAGGAATTTAACATTAAAACCTGGGGTATCGCAATAAAAATCAATTTTTTAATACTAATAAGAAATTACTTTAAACGAGAAAATAAAAATTTGCTTTTAAAGAAAAAAAGAACGTATAATTTTCAAAAGTGTTGCATGAAGATTGATTAACTAAATAATAAATGTTTGTTTTAAAAAAATTCAAACAATTAATGAATTATTAAACTATATTACTGAAAAATTAATGTTTTTTATAAACTATTAAATAAATGCAATAAATCTCATGAAATTTAAAAAAAAAGCCAAAGTTTATTTTAAAATTTTCTTGTAAATTTCAAGTGGCAGAAATTTAATTTTTTATTCAAATTTTTTATTTATATTTAGAAATTAATTTAATATTGAACTAATCGGTTTTTACTTAATTTTGAAGTAACATTTAAAGTTATTAAAAAAAGTAAAAAAAAGAATATCTCGTGTTCAGTGGTTACATTTTACCTGAACTTTCGAAAAATAATCCATATTTATCAAAACAAAAGCAATTTATTTGAAGATTTGCATATGTGAATGTGGAAAAAAAACTCGGAATTTAGAAATTGATTTCAATAGAAAAAATCCTAAATGGGAAAAATAGTGGAAATCGTACCCATTTTTTCCGTATTTGCTTTATAAAAACAGACTCAACTGTAGTTGTGTAAAAATTAATAAAATAGTAACCTATAAGTAAAATGCATTATCTAGCATACCTAATTTTTATTTCATAAACCCCTTGCATCACTATAGCATGTTTTGAACAATACTAAAATAATTAAAATAATTTTAATAATAAAAAGTATAAATTAATTGATAAATTAATTTTATCGGATTAAATTCAGCTTAATCAGTTAGATACAGGCAAAGCTACAGGCCACTGGAAAAAATTAATTCATAAAAAAAAAATTGAAGTTGTAAACAAAAGCTTTCATGATTTTCGAAATTAAAAAATAATAATAATTCAAATTCCACACTGGGAATCGAACCCAGGTATACCGTATGGTAATCGAGAACGCTAACCAATGGGCCATGACATCTATTGGTTTCCAAGACTACACTATTTTTATTAGTGTACAGGCCCATGTCGACTCTGAATTGAAGAGAGAGATTTGCATGTGTTTCTTTTTTTGCATTAAAATTGGCCGAATCTTCGTTCTAGGTTTCTTATTTTTTTTTCTTTAGGGCTTTTTAAATTTTTTTAATTAAGAAAACAGCCGCTGAGACCCAAACAAAATCTACAGTTTTGGTTGAAAGTAGTAATGGCGGCCAAACGAGCTTTGAATGGAATGGTGCGGAGAGGAGCGGAGCGGAGCGATGGTCTTATTACCGATTTTTCATCGCTCCGCTCCGAACCACGCCGTGCGGAGTGGAGCGGATCGACCGTGAATGGGGCCCTTTAGAATTACTATCTCTTCATTCTGTACCGTTAATGTTATTATTTTATTTTCACTTCCATTTTAAAGATCTGAAGTGCATTAATATTTTAATAATGAACAAGTCTTCTAAATCAAGACTCTTCTCATCAATAAAAAAATTGAATCCCATAGAAACACCTGATCTTTTGTTTCCTCCTAGCCTTTATTCTACTATCCGCCATTCTCCTTATAAAAAGATCCTGCTTTCAGAAGTACCAACCTGGCGTTTCAATGTCAAGACACCCAAACATTGTGTAATTGAAGTCAAATTTGAAGTCGTGTAATCAAGGCGAATAAAAATCCCGTGACACCCATACATTGCTTTCTAGTACAGTCTTTGCCACCTGTTTCTTCATCGATCTTACGCCCTATCACAACCCTTAATCCAAATTTGACGTTGAACGATGGGCTAGGTTTAAGAAAGACATCATTGGGTTCATTGTTACCTTTCGAAATTGCTTCAATGCCATCGTCATTCAAGGCCGAGTTCTCTAAATGAGGCGACACCCCTCTTTGGAATAACGAGACTGACTTTAGAAGACCCATTTTGGGTCTCAAACCCATCTGATCTGGAGTAGTACTTCTATTCATCTGATTTATACTTAAATACGCGGTTATATCTTTGACTACCTCTCGTTTGCGATTACCATTGATTGGCTTGAGATAATAGTATACTCTTGATTAGTCAATATGTATTTGATATAACTTTGTATTTTTTATCGTTTTTTAATTGTATGCAGAGCCATACTTTAGCTTAAGTGGGGTACAGAATTCTGCTCAAAGTTTTTGGCGCAACAAAATACACATACCTTAGTTCATAGTAGTACAGATGTGGTTCTATTCTATCATCGAAATTCCAACAATGGTACCCTGATTTTATAACCAGTCATAAGCAGTCCAAAGATAAAGTCATCTTCTTACAATCGAATGCACACTAAATTAACAGATATAATCATCGTATTTTAAAAATTGTCTGTTTAAACCGTTGTATTTGTTAAATTAACACGTTATGTACTCAATACACCTTCTTTTTTGGTATTATTCTTTCATTCGAGTGACTAGAAGACTATAGATTATAGATGATTGTTAAAAGAGTAAAGGAATTTACAGTCAGATACAAGTACAATAATACAGCTAAAAAGTATGTCTGATTGTTAAAAGAGTAAAGGAATTTACAGTCAAATACCCATAAAATACAGCTAAAAAGCATGTCTGAAAGATGTGTGCAAAACATGTAAAATCTGATCATCCTTTTCTATATTCCCATAAACGGGACACTGAATTCAGTTCCATATTTCATCTGTGGTTGTCCAGTCTCAGCGTTATTACCTACACTAGGAGCTTTTAGCCCTAATTGCCCTGCTGGCTGTCTCTGAGAAAAAGAAACAAATATCTTCCCCTCTTGAGTGGTTTCGTTCACTTACCTTCGAATACCCAGAGTTGTAGATGCCTAATGCCTATACTTTAAATGAGCTCCTCAAAAGCCAGTTCGTTACGTTTAATTCGTAACACCAATCCCAATAAGACTGGCCTCTGTCTTAGTAAGTCTGCATTCTCGCAACCAACGGTGGTGGTGCAACTGCTACAGAAGCTCTCATCCTCCCTCCAAGGCCAAGGGAGACGGATCAAGATCAAAAGCTGGATGCATGCATCACAACAACGCCCATCATGAGTTCTTCACCCCGTTCTTCGTTTTTCCACCATTCCGCCCTCCTCGGTCGTCGCTTATGGTAATGGCGCAACTGTGTCACCAAGAAGACCGAGTGGGCGATCCTCCTGCTGGAATTCGGCATCGACACCCTTCTCCGCATTGTTACGTTGTCATCAGGAGATCTTTTTTGCTCTGCTGCGAAAGAGTTGTTGGGAAACGCGAAGGGCGTTTGGGTGTTTAGGCAATCATCTGGTTCTGCCCCCTCCTCTGGAACGAATGAGTTCGTTTCCCGCCATCGTGGGTGGACTTTTTTTTAAAATATCGATTTTTTTCGGGGTTCAACGAGTGCAAGGTTATGGGCGGAGGAAGAAAACTGTAATTAGTCTTGTAAAAATCGATTATTTTTGTTATTGGGTACTTTGAATCGAATATTTAAGAATCGATATCTTAAGAATTGACTCTTTCAGGAGCAATAATTTCGTTTTGATCACAGCTTTTCAACTTTTCCATAAAGGTTGAGTTTCCGGATCCATAGCAACATTTAAATTTCCATTCTGAAATACTAGAGGATATGTATTAATTTGATTTGCATAAAAATTAACTTCAGTAAACCTCAACTTTACCAATATTTTCACTCTGTGCTATTCAATATAATCTATGAGTCATAATTAAGAATTTAAAAAAATAATTAGGAAATTTTAACTCTTATTCGGTCTGTCACTCACACACAGAATATTATTACTGAATATAACACTCTCCTTACTCATTCGAGGATTTATGTGAACCCTTGGGGGTGAACGCTAGAGACTTGTAAGGTGGACTGGGGCACGCTATTTCTAATTGCATTCAGAACATCCTCTACCATTGAAAAAATGTAATATCCTGAAAAAGTTGAGGTATTTCTCCCCCCTGATCCCACCAATGCTCTAAGCCCCAGGCACAAACTAAAAGGGAAGTTTTGCCTTTTTCTTTTATAAACTAAAGACTTTCTTTGGAAAGGAAAAAAGCATAAGCATCAAAATAACGTTAGGGAGTGTGGCTTAGAAACTCCACAATTCGTAGAATGACATCCATTTCAATCGACATTTTCTATAAAACAATATTTTCCTTTTCCCGCCGATATATCCTCGTGGGTGGAATGAATACTTTTCGTCGTGAAACTTCTGTAAATCGATTCTTTTTGGCTGTCTTTGAGTTCTTCGGGCGTGAATGAGGAGGCGACATTGGGTGAATTACAAATTCGTGCGTTTGATTCAGGTTCGTTTCTTGAATTGCCGGGCTTATTATGACTTTTATCCTTCAGCCGCACCCACTCAGACAATGTGAGTCAGTGTCCGGGACTGGGGATTTTATAATTGTGCATGTATTTATTTTTGAGACGTGGGTGCTGTTTATTATTGGGTAAATTACTTATTTCATGCTTGAATATCCCATTTTGTAAATGGAGTCGGAGTAATTTTGGGTTGTTCTGAATATTCAAGGAAAGCCTCACGCGTTGTGCCAATTTTCTTGGATAGTACTCGTGGTTTGGGAGGATGCGTAAAAAATTATGCATCGTGTTATTTTTAAATGATGAGTGTATGATAGATTTTTATTCTATTTATACACGGTGTACGTTTCTTTATATTTTATATGTTTCTTTTCAGCACCAATTTTTTCCAAACTTCTATGGAACAAGTACGAAGAATACCAAAACTTATACATAGACATTACTCTACCGTAAGTACCAAAAGTATTTTTACGTTCTTTTACTTCCTTATTATTTACCCTAAATACTATTATAAAGTGTGAGAATATATCTTTATCTCTTACTGCATCACAATATTTGTCCACTGAATTTAACTCTTCCGTTTACTATTATATCTCTTCTTCCCTTATCCTTTTCGTCTCTCGTCGGCTCCATCTCCATCCTCTTCAACTTTCTTATCATCACGATCATTTAATCCTTTTAATACTCCCGATCCTCTTATCCTTTTATCCTCATAAGTTTTTTTTTCTCTACATTCCTCTTATTCTCTTCATCTCTGCTCTTTTTTGATCCTCTCGACCTCTCCATCCCCTTTATTTCCCCAATTCAACACTATCTTTTTTATCCTCTTAATCCTTTTATTTTATCCCTCTCATCCTTTTCATCCCTTTTAAGCTTCTTCATTTCTCTTATCCTCTTCATTTTTTTTATCCTCACTTCGTTTTTCTCACAATTTCTCATAAAAAAAGAGCAATTTGTAAGTTAGTAGTTCAATCTGATTACTGTTTTGTTTTCGTACTGAACTAGTAAGTTTTAGTACTACTATCCATTCATATTATTGTACAGTCGATTCCGCCTAATCTGATCACTTTGTCAAAGATCAGAGTGATAACAATATCTGATTGATAATAATAAGCGATTTGATGTTAAAAAATTTCAGTGTAACTCGAGTGTTGCTTTTAAAATCACAACTATGTAGTCCTAATTGAAGTATTTAGGGGATTTAACCCGATTTTGATAACATTAAGCGATATATTGATCACATTAAACGATACATTTCACGTTAAGTTAAATAGAAGTGATCGGAACCGGTCAATTTTGATTTGATAGCACATTATAAGATTGATAACATTAACCGTGATTAAAGTGGAGTCGACTATATCAGCGATAAAACAAAAGGTACTAAATATCAACCCCCGAGAAGTGTGTCAATTTAAATTTTCAACATTAACAAGTACCACCACATAATTAACTCTTTCTTTTTTTTTTGTCATCACTTGTAACCCTTGGCTTCTCATCTCCTTGTTTAAAAAATAAGAAAACAATATCTTAATTCCCATTTTTTTTTTCGAAAAAAATATAGAACATAATTAATTTCATTTGTAATAATTTTTATGTAAATACTCTATTAATTGTGGCTTACCTTCATCTCCCTCTAGTCTCCTGAAAGAAAAAGAGACGACGGACGAAGATTTCGTCTCCCTGTGCCAACTGAGGCGAGGAGCCGCGAAATATTCCTTGGCCGGCCTCTTGGAACTACCGGTGAGTGCTACTCCCTCTCGAATTTCTATCTTGACAGCTCGTGTTCACATTAGGACGAAGGATTACGCTCCTGATTATATTCAAAACAGTGTCGAAAGAATGTGCGAGACAGTAAGGAAGGTTCTTTTGGGTTTGATTTTAGGTAGTTTTTTTCCGTTGTCGAATTCTAAAGAGTGTCGAGTTGTGAGAAATGGAAAGAATTCGGTATTTGATACGATGGTGGAGAAAAGGTGAGAAGTTTCGTGCTGAAGTGAGAATTTTTTTTTAAAGAACTTAAGGTGAGGGGTGTCATTCCATTTCCCATTCTTATAATGTACTTGTTGAAGAACTTGTCGAAGAATTATAGTCGTTGTATTCGAGAAATCGCATGTAATTCATCCCTATTTAAAAAGAGTACTGAACTTTTGGTATTATAAAGTGTGAAGCAACGAGAAGTATATCGCATGCTGTAGTTTTGATAACTGTAAGGTAACGGAAACTTACTAGACCACGAAATAGGTACTTATTTTTTTTACTTAAAATTACCCGATGCTGTTTTCATGTCTTTAATTAGAACGTAATTTGAAGAAGCGTTTTCTTACGAAGTCATTATCTGAGGGCCTTTTTTATAAGAGTAATATTAAAATGATATTTTTTTATTATTATTATTTTTCCCTACAGCAGTAAAGACCGAAGCAAAGAGACAGAAAATGTCAAAGAGATTCTAAAAAACGCTCGTTAGATGAAAGGAAGCTAGCTATTCAGGGGGTTATTTTGGTGATTGCCATTATAATTTAAAAAGGAAATACAACGGTTAAAAAGATACTCAACCATAGTTTTTTTTCTGTTAATGTCTGCGTTCCCTCTAATCAAAACTTCAGGATAAATTAACAAAATTCAAATGATTGCAAAGGGGCCGTTCAAATATTACGTAAGCATTTTTTTAGTCAGTTTTCCCTTTGCAACAAAAATAAGCAAACCACAACCCCCCTTATCATAATTACGTAAGAAAACTACCCGAACTCCCTTGTTCTTTTTTTGTAAAAAAATCTTTAGTAATGCTTAGATTTCTGAAACTCATTGTTCTCCATGAACACTTAAACTATCGTTAAAATTTTCCCTGTGACAAATGCTTTAAATATTTTTTCTAGATCAGTTTTCTTGTAAAATTTATTTTTGGTTCAAATTTGAAATTATTTATGCAAGAAACAAGATATTTTCGAAAATGCCATGCTTGTAACATCTTGCGTAAGCATCACTCATACTCCCCCTCCCCCTTGTCAGGAAAATTAAGCAAATAGCAAACCCCATCCGCCCTTAGGTGCTTACGTAATATTTGAACGGCCCCAATATTGTAATTTACAGAAATGGTGTATTTTTTATAGGAATTCGAAATGGATTATCCAATTCAATTTACCCTACGACGTTCCCACAATGGCTTCTGCATTCGGTCTGCTCACAATGAGTCCAGTGATCAAGAAATAATACTCCGATATGTTTTTATACATTCATCAAACATTTCCTTCCCACTCCGAACAACTGTAATCCCGAACAATCTACCTTACACTCGTGTTGGCGCAGTTGGTATAATGTGTCGGCTCTAATTACACACTGACGGCCATTTTCCCCCATTCATTTAATTGGGAAGTTCTACATCAAATCCAACAAAGAACGGTCTTGTATGCGCTACATCATATCGGCCTTTTGATTACGACGATCAGTGTAATTGAATGGCACAGTGCCCATTTAGAAAACGACTGCAATCATGATTATTATTTTTCAAGGGAACATTTTTGGAGAGGAATATTATTGATTGTATTGAGAGAGAGAGTAGAAAAAGAAATTATTATTGACATCGAGCTTGCCTTTAGGGGTTATATTTATAACTGCAGCTTATAACGCGTTCGATGTATTACCATTACATCTCAGTCTGTAAATGGGTTAGTTAATATTGTAACGACTGGTCACTAAAGTAATCGCTCATATTTTTATGTGTGTCATTTATGGACGTTAATGCTGTCTCATTATAGCGAACTTATGAAACAGTTTTTGTTGGTATTCTGTGGCAGTAATGATAATTAGGTATTCATAAGTAAAATCCCAGTTGCTCTTGTATTTGTGTCATGAGGATTTCTCGAAACGACTGTCTGTTTCTGATCTGTGGGTTAAATGTCATGCTGCCATTACGCTTTCCTTTTTTAGATTAGAGTAAACACATATTATTTTTTCTCTCACTTAACGCTTGTGCTTTTAAAAAAGGTCCGTCTAATGATATAATATATTATTACACATAGGGCTACATGAAATCTGGATCTTCGGAGTTCATTCAAATAAAACTGGTATATTAATGGATAATTTTTCCACCTTTAATTTCATTAAAATTTAAAACTTGAGTAACTCCTGTCATAAAATTCATTAATTCCTTGAAGAGAATAACTTCTTGAAGACCGGTACTGGTATTTTTTCTGTAGAATTCTAACCATCGATGAGGATGCAAGGTACATTGCCCTCTTCACTTTTATGTGCAACTCTTTAAAGGTCCTAAAGGTCCACACGAAATTTAGCCATAACTCAAACGGGTGTATTCTAAATGCCTTCAATGGGTTGAGACTTGAGATAGGGGGACTTATTTCAAAAGCATACGTGTAAATTTCCAACCAGTTATAATTTCAAAAGCCATCTTCACCTTTTAGAATGTCAGAAGACGCATAAGCTATCCATTGTAGTGGCCGTTAGAGCTTAAAAAACTGCTTCAGAAGCAAGTCAATGCTAAGCACCGCCACATTTTTCTCCATAGACCTTTCGACATTGCCCCTTGGAGAACATAATGTAGGGCACGGGGCAACATTCCCTCACCAAAAAACGACCTTACACGCACCTTCGCACCACAGACACGCCGATAATCCCTCGAACAACAATGGGTCAGTCCCCTGAAGGTACCTCTTCCCCTACACCTCACGCCCACTACACTTAGAACAACGCCATTAAGAATGATATACATAGCGTGAGTTATTGAGACGGATACCCCATCGGAAGCGAAGACCCATTGCCCAGTTAGTGATTGCAATGGGTGAAACTGAGGTTCTGTTCACACTGGAAGACTTTTGCGGTCTGAAACGATTAAGATCTTTATCAAATGGAGGGAATTTTAGGGGTGATCAGGCCCTGATTTTCCATTAGGCCCGTGGCCCTGGCCTAGGGGCCCCACAATTTGGCGGGCCCTTAATTTTGAAAAGTTAACAAAAAATTATAGTAGAAATAACTTTTTATGCTTTCTAGAATGTTTTCATTACTTTTTTAAAATTGAAAATAAAAATTTAAACCTTTTAGTGTAAAAAACGTAAAAGTTAACCGAGAACGTTTCTGACCGACTCCTTGACGATAGTGAATTTTCGCACTAAGCAAACAATAAATTTTCAAGCTTCTACATTCATATAGCACCAAATGTGAACCTCTTCCTACATGTTTGGCCTAGTGTTACAAATTTTCGAAATCGGGCCCTGGGGGTGATGCACTAATAGACTACTCCCGGAGGAAAACGGGGATTCATCGTTTCCACTTCCAACCGCTACTGGAGTAGTCTAGTCTAGTGCATCACTCTTCAAATCCCCTTCGTTTGATAAAGATCTTAACCGTTTTGGGCCGCAAAAGTCTTCTAGTGCGGACAGAGTCTGAGGAAGAAGCATTGGGCAATGTCGGTCCCCTACTAAGGTGGTTCGGAACGGAGTAGGGGGCGTAGTTTTTTTAACCCCTTTCTTGGGCCCCTTCCCAGCTGGAGTCCTGACGGATTGAACGGGAAGCAAGGGTCACAGGTATGGTTGGAGTAGAAAGGAGTGACCTACCTCCCCGAGAGGTAATGGATCCGCTATGTGGTGCTTGCTGGTGGGTGCTTTTTGCTGAGTGATTTTCGAGATTAGGGTGGCTTTTGATGGAAGTTGGTTTGCCCCAGATAACTGGTTCTGGGGCCAGGTGTGTGAGGGGTTAGTCATTAGTTCGTTATGGAGGTGGAGATTTTGGTTTTTTATTAGGATGTGAGAAATTCCTGGTGGATGGATATCTATCACGTAGATTTTTTTTTCTGGTCATAGTTCAATCTGTGATCAGCTTGAGAAGGATTTGAAGGGGTTTGGAAATTCCTCAGAGGTTCAGTTTGAGTGAAGTTTATTTTAGATTAAGGATGTTTTGTCGTTTTGATGTTAAGAGTGTTTTTTGTTCATCAATATTACATCGCTTTAAAAAACCTAACGACTCTTCTAAAAAAGTTATTAACTCTCGAGGAAAGTTTATTTAATCCTTTTAATAGCAATTTTGTCTTCAGAGTTCATTGGGGAGCATTGGGGGGTTCATTCAGAGAGAGCATTGGTTTTGAAAAAATTTATTTTGATATTTTTAAAATTCAAAAACAAAGAAATCTTTATCATAAAAATCCTTCTCTTTGATTTCGATAAAATTAAAAGGGATATTATTTCATCATGGCCCTGTCCGTATTTATTTTGGCAAAATTCTTTATTGAAGAAGTGAACCAAAAAGTTAAGAATAATTTTAATTTCTTAAAACATTAAAATACTTCCCCCTTTTTGTGTTTTGCTAAAATCCTCTGTACAAGAGGGGAAATTTTTTCTGAATGATTCTGTAGTTTTGAGTTTGAGTTGTAATTAAAAAGTATACAAGCGTTAATGGATCGGTGATCCTGGACTGTATTGAGCCTCTGATTACTCATCAATTGTGAATAATTTAGAAAGTAATCATCGGTACATGAAACTACCTACCCTCCTATTTAAATTTCTCACGTCCGGTTACTTTTCCAATATCATTCAAACTTCTTTAGAGTGCATTCTAGTTTCAAAGCTAAGATTAGCCACAAGACATCCCCATTCATCTACTCAATATTCTTCATGATCAATGCACGCCATCCTCCACACCTGCAAAAAAAAACCCCATAGCGCATTTACTTTTCTAAAATACACTCCCTTCAATATTCCTTACATACAACGTCTGTAAATATAAACGAGGTATTTCCATTTACATGGTATACCTGCCGTCATTTGATCCAACATCGACACCACCAGCAACAAGATAGTGCTAAGAAAAATTGTCCACTGCAGTATTTAATTCAGTTCCGGCTTCGTTACCAACGTTTCTGCTTTGCATCTTCTATTAATCTTTTTAGCATTTGCTACTACTAAGCGAGAGGAAAAGGGGAGATTAGTCGATTAATTATCAAGAAAAAGGGGTGCGCTCGGACATTGTTTCGTATGCACAGTGAAAGGGGCGAACACCTGGTCTTAATTAATTTCTTCTAGAACGCGGTGTTCGTAGATGGATGGGGTTATTAATTCCTTGCGAGCTTTATGAATATATCCAGTGGAGAAGGAATTTAAGTAATTACTTATCTTTTACGCTAGTGTTGAAATCCAGTTTTTGAATACGGTGAAACTGATTGATTTTCTTATGGGTATTTAAATTTTTTAAGTCATTATTTATTTAGTTTGCGAAAAAATTGAATTATTTAGTACATAGTTACGATTGTGTACTTTCACTGTTGCTACAAAGTTGAAGTATACTTTTCTACTGAAAATATTGATTGAGCTGAAATTAACCAGACAACTATCTTCAGAAACAGAAAAAGGTGAAATTTGAAATGTTTAACCCAAAAGTTTCAAGAGTTTGACATTGGGAGGGGCATTTTTTTTAATGTGACAACTTAGGGTTAAAAGGGAGGGGCATAAATTTCCAGATTTCTGATGCACCAAATTTAATCTCAGAATGAATCCCAGGCTCGTGAACCAACTCTTTGTATTCATTTTCATTGGAAGAGAGATAATTAGGTTTCCTTTCTATATAAATTTTTCTTTCCCTCTTCTTCGTCACTTATTCGCATTCTTTTAAGTATATTCACTCTCCTTCTTAATTCTCATCACTAATTAAGGTGCTTGGTGGTAGATGAAGGAAAGAAATAAATTAATCAAGTTGCTTTCATTCTGCTTTAGATTCTCCCTCAACTGCATTCAAAAGAATTTTCCTACAACTGATACTTCTATTATCATTATTATTCTAGTATAATTTAATTATTCAACATTCGCCAGCTAACTCGTGGAGAAAACCCAAAGTACTTACTTACTCTCTTACTTAAGTTTACTCTCTTAACTTAATTAGCAACCAAAAACCTCTTTCGTAACAAATTCAACCACCAAATAGGAAGCGCTCGTATCCGCATTGTCTGAAATAAGTTCCCTCGTTCAAAGGTAAATGCACTTCAATGCATTTGGCAATCGGAGCAGCCCAATGACAAGCATGAAGCAATCGTGATCAGTCGGTGTGTCACAGACCTCTCCGCTCAACCCCTTCGATTAATTTCCGAAACCAGGAAGCAATTAGAATTAAAAACAGCAGCGAAACAGCCCTTTCGAACATGCGCAAAAAGGGAAAGCGCAACAGTAGCCGATGCTTTCCCGATCATTCCGGTAATTTTTGTTTACCGACGCTTTCTAAACATAGGTTCCTAACCCTAATTCTTACGTTGGAACATCGTTTTCGTGATTCTTCTACAAAGAAGGAAACGCTCATATTATTCAATTTTTTGCTTTGTTTCGTTTTCACCGTCTCCCCCTACTCGAAAACATTGTTTCCTGAAGATCCTTGTCATCAAACTCAGTCACGAAGACTCAAATTGAAATGTTCCTCCACGAAGCAACAGTTGTTTGGTAGCCTATCGGTCTGTTCTTTTTTATTTTCCCGCGTTTACATTATTATTGCCGAGTAAAAAAAAATCGTTTGGGCGATAATGTTTCTCCTAATCTCTCGTTGGATCTGGGTTTTTTTCCCGCCACTTTTGGTCCTGCTGCTGAATATAGCACGTGAAGGTTATTGCCAATTAAAAAACGGCCATTATCGCGAATTAAGAACGGGTTTCTTATCGCCTCTTACACCCGTTTTCCGTTCGTAAAAATAATTAGATTAACTCCGTCATTGTATTTAAAACGCATTGTGAAGAGTCGATTCTAAGGCCCGGTGAAGATAGCATCGAACGACTTGGACATGTATTAATTGCTCGTAAATGAGCACGAACTTCTTTTGACCTTAAAAACGCTTTTCATTTTTTTTTTTGCCATGATGGGATAAGTATTTTCGACCTCTAACGAAATAATTTTTAACAAAAAGTTAATCTAAAAAAATATCGATTCATTACTCTCTTAATGGACTAATTTATCACCGGATCGATTTTCAATGGAGGACGTTTGTTGAATTTTAAAAACCGAAAATACTTTCTTTCAGAACTGAAATATTTTCACTCATGTGCGCTCATGCTTGAAAAAGGCCATCAATCTCCAATCAATCAATCAATCCATCTCACGATTACTCTGCTTCCGAAAAATGGTCAGCTAACTGTATCTTTCAGACGGATCACCGGTTACCTTTATTCCAGCTTTTATCCAGTAATTTAATAGATTACGCCCGTTTGGCTCTGCAGCGGCGTGAATAATAATCAAATCTGAATTAGCATCTTGATTTATAAAATTTCGATCGTGCCGTTGGGAGGTTTTGTTGTTTACTCGCGCTTTCCGCGTGATTTTTTTCATTACATTGTTCGAACTGCCCTTTATCAATCAACTTCCCTTGTTTCTCTCATCCGGGTTACGTTTCACTTCCGTAACTCTCGTAATGGCAGATTGGTTACTACTACATGCAAGTTTAATAGATGTTTTTTTTATTTCCATAAAAACTATGGTTAAGTTGATGTAATGCATGGATCTTTGAGAGATACGTCGGAAACGCTCTTCATCGGTTTCACACAATAAAAAATCCTCTACTGGATAGTGTCCGATACTTTTACATACTTTCAAAAGGCAGGAATAAAATTTTCAAAAATCTCGTATAACAAAACTTATGTGCAAATATTAAAATGTAACACGAAATTAAGAGTTTGTAAACCTAAGAAATGGATTTCAAAAAAACTACCTTTAATCTGGAAAAATAAAATTTGTAACCGGAATTTCTCATAACACTATTCTTATTTCCTCTATATTGCTTGAGCCTTGGTAACGAATGCCTTTGCAACATATGTGTGAACATCACTCTAAAATGACCAAGACGCATTGCTGTTTGAAAGCTGTCCAACCTCTATAAACTTTTTTTTGTA
Source organism: Tetragnatha montana (assembly GCA_963680715.1). NCBI lineage: Eukaryota > Metazoa > Arthropoda > Arachnida > Araneae > Tetragnathidae > Tetragnatha > Tetragnatha montana. The sequence goes on from OY796685.1 coordinate 38,499,645, forward strand.
AAACATCCGTTTTATTCAAAACCTCTAGGCTATATTTTTGGTCCGGTTGGACTTCTGAACCTTTAGGGAGACACTCTATAATCTGAAACATACACTTAAAACCTGCAAAAAGAATCGTATTTTTGAATTATATGACCCGATGTAATAAGATATGTATCCTGAATCCATTAAAAACTCTAATATGAAGAAAAGTTTAATTTCTACTTTAATAATAACAGCATTTTTGGATAAGTTTCTATCTTAGCATTATGAAACCATTCTCCATAGACTGACACACAGAACCGGGTGAAAATGGCATCCTCTTTGCAAAAAAACCCCCAAATCTCCTCGGTCTGGTGGAGTTTTGATCCTTGTCGAAAGGTGGTTGTCGCCAGTCGCAAATTAGCACGGTTGAAGTCTTAACCAATTACCCACCTTGTGTCACTCATACTCATCAAAGTGGCAATGAAGCGGAAAGGTTCTAAATATTACTGTTAAAGGAAGAAAAGCTTTGCTGCTGAAGATGTGAAAGACTTCAGCGATGTATTTTTTTTTTCTGTTTGATGATTGTGACTGATTTTAAAGTATTACTGTATTTAAGCATCCATTTTACAAAGTTTTAAAGTTATCTTTGTAGCGCTAATGAGTGTTTTATTTTGCATTGAAGATATTTTCGTTTTTTGTAGAATTCAATTTTTAGTAGTTGTTAAAGTTTGGTTTTACCTTATCCTGTCATTGAATAAGAAAATGAACTTAAAATTGAAAGATTGAAAAATTTGCAAAAGGGTCATTTTACGGTAATTTTAGAGTCCGTAACATTTATTTTGTCTTTTAAAGTCAAATTTTTATAGTTTTTCTGTGTTAATCTGATGTTTACAGGCTATGTTAGTATAAAGAATAGAAAATTTAAAAAAAAAATTAAATTTATACAACTTTAAAAGACAAAATGAAATGTTACGGACTCTATACAATTACCGTGAAATGCCCGAAAAAGTAAAAAAAAATCAAAAACTATATTTTAAAAATGTAATGGTGTTTATAAAACATTAGTCTTTAAAATGGCTTTGTTAAGTCTGGCACTTTATGCTCTAATTTTTAGGCCTGGTGACATATAAAGTCTTAAAAGACTTCTTCATAACATGATGTTAAACTTTTGATGTTTATAATCTCCTCTTAAAAACTAAAAAGTATTAGGGTCATTTTCAAAATTTGCTTTCATTTGCTGTCCCGAAGGTAGAAGATGAAAATTAAACAATCAATCATTATTAAAATTTGTGTTTGAGCTTTGATTTAAGTAAAGTAGACTAAATTAAATATTTCTAGCTTTTAATTAGTAAAGAAGGCTATAAAATTATGTAAATAAAGATCCTTAAATATACGAAAATAGAGAAAAACGCTAGTCCCTCGAGTTTCATGACATTCTAAGTCGGTTTTTTTTGTAATTTAATTTTACGTTTTGAAATAAAAAAACGATAAATATCAAAACTATAGAGCATTCGCACATGACGTCACTTGGAGGACAAAATCAACGTTGCTAAGGCTGTTGTTAGGGGCTGGACATAGAAGTATCCAATAGCAGCATTCGCACATGATGTCACTGGAGGAATAAAACAACGTTGCTAAGGCCGTTGTTAGGCAGAGTCATGTGATTGAAAATACTCTATATGAACTATTAAAAAATTGTAATAATTGTAAAAATTTATTTCTTGAATTTTATATTCTCTCTATATTAAAAAAAAGTAACAGTCGCCGCCGCTGCCGCCGCCGCCGCCGCTGTTTCAGAAAATCTTCACTTTGACAATTTTGAATTGTCACTATGCAAAAACTATGAAACGGAAATTATTGAAATTTTGACCATTTGTAGACAAATGTATGATGGTCCTTTTCGTTCCAATAGCTAATTAATGAGATAATTAGTTCTGGAATTATTTAATGTCAAAGTCGAAAATTATTTTTTTCTGCTGCGAGTTCGCCCCCAGCAAAATCTATTCGCAGCAGAAATATGATTTTTTGCAGCCGCATTCTCTTCAGGGTTGTTACGTTTAAAACACTTTGTTTAAAACACTTGTTTTAAACACGTTTAAAACAAAGCAAAAAAAAACATTGTTTAAAACACATGTACTTTTTAGTAATTCTTCTTCTATGAACAGATGGCATTAGTATATAAAACTGATTTTGATTTTTATTTGATTGACTTTATTTGATTTTTTTCTAGAAAGTTATTTAGTAAAAAATACAAATAAACTTGTTTGAAAATCATATTTTTTTTATAATTGACCTGTTCTTTGTTTTATTTTAATATTTTAAACGATCAATGCTGCTAATGTCGTCAAAATATGCAATGAACTAAAAAGGACTGAAATGAATATGCATATAATAACTTATAAATGTTCAGCTCGTATCTTAAACCTTTTAGCAAAATATATTGGCATTTCTAATGTTAAAGCTGAAGTTGTTGACATAGTAACATATTTCCAAAACAATCATTTTACTTCGGCCAAGCTCCAAGAAACAGGTGCTAAAAAGCTCAAGATGCCATCTGATGTCAGGGGTAGCTTTGTTAATCCATTTATTTTTTTAAATCATGTTTTTTTTTTAGAATTTCTGTGTCAAGGGTAAAAAAACCAAATAAAACGTTTTAAACAAAAAAAACACGTTTAAAACAAAAAAAAACATGTTTTTTGTATTTTTTAGAAAAAAAACCTGTTTTTTTCCAACCCTGATTCTCTTAGATGTGAAGTTTTGCACCTCGTCGCCCTTTTTTCGAATTTCGAATTAGTTTTGGAGTAATTAAGTTTTAAAGTTTCGAAATTTTTGACGGGTTTTCGGTTTTTTCGTTATAAAAGAAAAACTAATCACAGTAGAACTAAACAGGCGAAGAAAGAAGAAGAAACAGGCAAGAAGAAACAGGCGAGTTTTATGATGAGTCTAATTTCTTTTATTTTCAACAATGTTTTTTCTACAAAATGGTTGATGATTATTAGTAGACTTGCTGGATATTTCTTAACATTTCGATTAAATTATTGATAAGCTAAAAAAGGAATGTATTTCAGCAACATTTTTGTTGTTAATTTAGGGGAATGATACGAATTAAATTATTTATAAGCAAGAGAGAGATATTTTCGGTATTACAAGAGGCTTAATTAAGTCGAGAAGAGTGTTAGGCTGGATTGTTGAGATGAACAATCAAGCTCTGCTCGCTAAGATCGCGAAGCGATCTGAAAAGAACTGCGAAGCAGTTACGGGGGTTGGTGAGCGATAGCGAGCAGGGGGCAGGCCCCCTAGTTTTATAAATTAATAAAATATTTTAAATCGTTCGAATTAATTTTAAAAAATATAATTATAATTATGCTTTAAAAATGGCAAAACACATTTTAAACGATTGTTCATTTACTTTAGAATATCTTTTAACCATTTTTTTTTCTTTGGCGCGAAAACTATCGTATTTTTAACGAAATAATCTGTCGTTAAGGTAAGGTGTTTTTATTTATGTCAATGGACTCTAACCGCCTATCTGGTTCGAGACTTCACGGAACCAACACGTGACCTACAACTGAGCTTGCAATTGGTTACCACAGATACTACACTAGTAGATCTACTAGTGTAGTATCTGTGGTAACCAATAGCAAGCTCAGTAGGTCACGTGTTGGTTCCGTGTGACGTCAGACGGTTAGAGTCCATTCCCGTAACGGTAATTTTTAATATTAAACAAACATTTTTGGAAATTTTAAGCCCATAAATATAGTTATAATTTGATAAATGAGATATATGGAGCTTTATTTTAATTTTAATCGACGCAAGTATGTTTTATTCTATTATTTTAATAAAGTGTCAACACCCTTTACATCCATACTATATCGAGAGATTCGACCATTGCTGAGCCTCTGTTTTGGAAAGTGATATTAATTTCCCTTATTATATTTTCGCTACTTATATTTTGGCTGGTGTTTAAAATTGATAAACGAAGAATAAACAAATGTGTGTTCTTTAAAAATGCATCGGATTATAATAGTTTAATTCAATTATTTTAGTCTTGTGTGTGTGATACCAGGGGCATGATGTTTTGTATTAGAGTATTATTTTACCTTTAATTTTAGGAAAAAGTTTGACCAATTGCTTTTCTATATACTTTTCACATATTTAGAAACACCTTTGTACATTTCATTAAGAAATTATGTAGGGTTTCAAAAGAAAATTTTAAAATTCTAAAATGTTAGTGTATGGAGAAAATGACTAATTATCTATGTAATTTTAATTTATTATTAATTTATTTTTTAAATCTAATATATTTTGCTGAACTGAGTTTATATACCAAAGGGAAGTACTTAAAATCTATCAAATCCAAATCATTACAAAATTACATTATACTTTAATATAAGGACTGAAAAATGCCAGTTGAAAATACATATTTTACTCTCAAAGTACATATTTCTAAAATTTATTCAAAATTCAATCTTATTCATAATGGCCAACGGCGAAATATTTTTTGGGCTGCCATCAGACTTGTAGAATCCGGGTTTTGTATTTTTCATAACCCATCAACACCAGTGAGGTGAGTATAATAACTTGCAATAATAGTGGAAACAAAAAGAAGAAAACTGGCAATTTTCCACGGCATTTTGGTTTCAAAGCACCAGCTTCAAATCTTGATAGAGATTCAAGCTTTGTGCAGTTTTGCCGCAGAAAAAAAAATGGAACCTTTCCGAACTCGAAATCGTCAATTTCTCTTTGAAGTAGTCTGAATGCTCGTTTCGATTCAATAAACAGAGGAAAGTTAATGATTGGATTTTGTCTAGCGTCGTTTCTTCTCCGGTATTTAGGTGATAATTTTAGAAAGAATTTCCATTTGTTTGAATATTTGAAAGAGTTTCAAGTCAATTATTCGTATTTCCATTTCTTTAGTATGAAATACTATTGAATAAGAGTTTGAGAGAATTGTTTGCTGTAGAGTGATTTTCTAGTGAAAGGGAAAAGAGCAGATATTTTTATTTATTTTAGACTATTTGGGTGTGATTTGTTTTGAAACTCTATTCAGAAAGAGAAAGTGGTACATACAAACACTTCAAAGATACAAAATAAAAAGAACTTAGAGTTCAATATTTAAATTATATATATTTCTGTTCAGTACCCTTTTTATTCGCGAAAATATAAAAAGGGCAATATGCACATTTACTCTTATGGTTAGAAAAATGAAATTTCAAGATTTTTTCTGTGTTTTTTTTATTATTATTATTTTGGCAACTAATATACTTATTTTTTTATTATTCGTAAATGTATATTTCTATTAATGTAAATAAAGATTACTATTATAATTATTATTAACTGTTTTATCAAAACTAACAGTGGAAGAAATGCTTTTTAGTACAGTAAGAACAGAGAAAATATAATCAGTTTTCTCCTTTAATGTGTGACGTCACATGATAGAACTCCCTCTCCCCCCTTGTCACATTGTGTCACCCCCACACAGGATCCCTCCTCTCCTCTAAAAATGTGACATAATAATTTGTGAATAGCCCCTTAACAATTCATCCAATTCATGGGACAAGAGCATCAAGTAGTGCATCTCAGCAGCTATCTTAAAGAGAAGGGACGTCTTATCTTCGCCTTTAGACCCCATTCAAATTCGGGCACTTAACGTCACTCTCAACAGAGATATCACCTTATCCGTTGTTGTGTCCCTTATCCCGTATTATTAGCGTGGGTAAATATGCGGTCTTATCACACGCAACATTGCTTCGGGTCCTGGCCCAGCATTCGTCTTCTGGTGTCTCTGAATATGACGGGTGGAGATATGGCTAGATGGAACGAGATGGGAAATTCCTCTCTCTACCCCTGTCCAACAGATGGGAATAAAAGACATTAATGCCTGGAAAATGTCTGAAAATTCGTGCGAAAATTTTAGAATGATATAATTACTTTTTTTTAAATTGAATCGTCAGTTAGAAGAAAGGAATAAGTCCAAAAACGAAGTTTTGAGAAAATCGAAAAAAACTATATAAGTAATGGAATTTTTATCCAATAGTCACCAAATTTTTACAGGATATTCATGACACTGTTAAGAATACACAGAACAATCATCGAAAAAATTAAAAGTGTATTTAAAAATGGTTTACAGTTAAAAAAAGAGGATGGACTTATTCCCTTCTTCAACCTTATGAAATTTCATCTGAACAAAAATCTTAAAAAACCATTAAATTGACAATTAAATTATATTTCTACAAAAGTGAAAGATAGAAAGACTAAGACGAATAAAATTAAAAATTATTATGAAACTGCGTCATTAATGCGCTATCAATGGAGTGAGTGAATATGAATGGAGTCAAACATTCATTGGTTAAAAAAAAGAAAAGAAAAAACGCTTTTAAATTCAAATCAAATTTTATTTAGGATAAGACAGGCCAAAGAATCAGAAAAGAAAGACAAATTAAGTTAACTTTCAAATTTAATCAAAAAATACAATGAATGGATATTTATTTCGCAAATTCAAGGGGCTATATCTGCCGATAGGGGGTAGTTATTTTATTTTTTCCCTCTTTACACTCATGTGTTGAGCGAAGCTTGGAGATTTTTTTGCGCATAAAAAGTCAATTTGCCATTTTTTTGGACTTATCCCTCCTTCTAACTGACGATTCAATTATTCATGTAGGATTTTTAATGTAAAAAAAATGTGAGTAGTTAATATCTTAACTATTTACTACAGTGCGATGATGTTTTGAAGAACATTCAATTTGGAGGTGGAATATATAAATAACTAGCTGATATGCCCGGCCTTGCACGGGTGGAGTGTATCAATTTATTAAAATTTTCTCAAGTTACATGCCTAATTTTCTGTAACCATAATTACCAATCATCCTGGTAGTTTTTCATATCCCGGTGTTCCCAGTATTTTTTCATATCCCGGTGCCTTTTTCATCTTGGTGTCCCCGGTGCCTTTTCCATCTTGGTGTCCCCGGTGCCTTTTCATCTCGGTGTTCCCGGTGCATTTTCATCACCGTGCTCCCTGTGCCTTTTCCCTCCCGGTTCCAACTGTGTAAATCTAACCTAACCATCCAGTTCCGGTGTTGCACATTTAATTACGACAGTTACCCAATTATCCATTCTAAGTGAAAAAAATCCATTAAAATTATTACAGACTTTTGAAATCCCAAAATTTGTAAATACCCCCTGTTTAAATTGAAAAAAAAATCCCGTTAAACTACACCAAAGAAACAAATTATAAGGTTAAATAACAAATTGATCTAGTGTTTCTATCATCAACTTTCTAAAAAAACTGCATGATGTAATCTTTACTTTAACCAGTCTAATTCTTAAAACTTTCTATAGAGCATTTTCAATCACATGACTCTGCCTAACAACGGCCTTAGCAACGTTGTTTTATTCCTCCAGTGACATCATGTGCGAATGCTGCTATTGGATACTTCTATGTCCCGCCCCTAACAACAGCCTTAGCAACGTTGATTTTGTCCTCCAAGTGACGTCATGTGCGAATGCTCTATTTCAACTTAAAGTTTCATGGAATAATAAGAAAATACTGTTATAAAGTTTTTTATAAGGGCCGTTTTTAATTTTTTAAATTATTAATAACCTTTTTAAAACATTTAAAACAATTTTAGCCAAGTTTTATCTTTAAATACTTTGTTTTATGTTTAAAATTGTTTTTGTTGTATTATTTGCAACAATGCGAGTTAAACAGATCTTCTTTACTGGAGAAGTAAGGCGATTTTTACAAAAAGTCCTAAAAGGGGGTGAAGGGGTGGTTTTAGAAATTTGGAAAATGATGTCATTGTCTTTCCCCCGTCCCCATACGTATGTGTACCAAGTTTGGTTCGATTCGGACGGGTAGTTTTGGAGAAATTTTGAGCCAAATCTGTTCCGGACAAACCCAGGAACCCAGGGACACCTTCATTATATATAGAGAGATAGTCTTTGTAAATGCTGAGAAAAAAAACGATTGTTTTGTTTACATGCGATGTAGGAATAGGATATGTGAGTGTATAAATATTGTAATTCATAATCCAATTGGATTTAAAATTATCCTGTGAATGATAAAAGAAATTATTTAAGGAAAGGTTTGTGAAGCTAATTAATTTTTTTAAAAAAGAAAATGCCGAAAATATAATTTTATGAATATTTAATCAAACTACCATAAACGTTTTTCATTTTATGTACAAAATAGCATTGTGTAGACGTGTATTAATTCATACATTTTTAAAATTTACTAAAATTTGTTTTAACTCACTAAACCTTTTAACTGCACAGTAAAATAAATTTTCTTTGCTACATTTGAATTTTTTTTAAAATAAGTGGGGTCGTAAATATTTGATGAATACTCATATACATCTGAATTCACAAAACGTTTATAATTGTGAACATTTTAATTTAAATAAATGAAGATTATAATTATTCGTTAAACGTATTATATAATGTTTAATAAGTTAGGCAGGGATTATGATCACATTTGTTTTATTGCAATGCAGCGTGAATATAACTTGCGTAGTTTTGTGAGTGGGAAGGAAAATATTTGTTCGTCTGCATGACGCGCACTCAGTGTTTTTCCTGCTACAATAATACCCTAGCAGTAAAACAACATTTACACGTAAGATCCTGCATGCAGCGAAACAAAACTTACAAAATCAATATTGGATGAAAGGGGGGGGAATTAAAATGTTGACTAAAATGGAATAGGTACGCCGAATGACCTTTTTAAAAGGATGTAATAGTATTATGCATTGTGTAAATAAAAAAAAAAACATTGATTATTAAGGGAAAAGCGTTAAATATCCTTTACACGAAGTTTTGGGTTGTTATTTGAATTTAATATAAAAGTATTTTGACTCCAAAAATAATTATACAATTTTAAAAAAGCACAAATTTGGATCTATGTAGAGTGGTGCTTGTATAGTAAGTTCAATAATAATTAGCGTGTAAGAGTAACCCCCAAAAATGCCTTCTTCAATCAAAAGACTCGTTACACAAAACCAATAATAACTCATAAAAAAGTACGGTGGACTTAAGATCTCTTTGATTTTAAGCAGCTCACATATAGTAGTTGCCCCATTCTTAAAAAAATATTTCTTACATCTTAATCACTCAATACGATAAATTAATAAAACTTGACGGATACCCGTCAAAGTATTACACAGACAATAATCCAACGCCTCATAGCCAAAAATATATCAATAAATTAATAATACATAGCCAGTAAGCCAGTTGGCTCTTTCAAACAAGTCCATAACCACCGAATGCGGTCGTACTTGCGTCATCCGCAGGAGCCCGGAGGGGGTCGTCCAGATTTTTCGGCTCGTTCGGGTCACGCGCGGCGCGAGGGGTCAACGGCCTTGCCGCCCACCACTTGGAGCCCTGGAGGGAGGACGTTCCTTTTGAACTCTTCGCCCTCCCCCCTCCCTTCTTTCGCCGTTTTTTTAATTAGCGGCGCTGGAAAGTAGGTTTTCGAGAGCGAGCGGTCAGCTAGTGTGAGGTTGAAAAACTGTTTCTTCAATAATAGGGAATGGGTTCTCTCTCTTTGAGTGTGTTTGGAGTTGATGTGAACTGTTTGGGTTGTTTCGGTGTTTAAGTTTCAAAATCGTTAATATTCGGCACGTTCGAATGACTATCCGTATGAATTGTTTCCTTAGGATCGATAATATGGAAAGTGACTCTGTAGTTTAATTGTATGGCTGTTAATTTCAATCGTAAAAGGTAGAGAGTAGAGTTATATGTTTTACAGTTATGTATTACTTTTCTTTAGAAGCATTCTCTTGTTTCGTTTAGAAAACAACACTTACCTCTAAAAAAATTACCACTATACTGGACAGCAACTTAAGTTGACCCTATGACATCACTAACAAACAAAGAAGTTCCCACTGCGGTGTATGAATTTTGAGTAAAATAAAGAACGTCAATTTAAAAATATGATTATTTTGTTAAACCCATGTAAATATAGTGCATTTCAATCACGATTTGCGCACCCAAACTCCTCCTAGCAACCAAACAGGCTTTGTGTTTACCAATTTCTCCTTCTGCATTTGTGACGTGTGACGTACTGGGTTCAAGAAACGTTGCAGTCGAGTATAGACTACTGGTGGAATCGCATCCTTCAAAATTGAAAATCTCTGAAGTTAAGTGAGAAAATAGTAGGTATACTTTTTCCGAAAATAGTATACTTTTTATTGATTGGAATTAGGGGATAATTTACTATGAATGGATGGTATTTATAAGACAAAAATTATGCTGCAAAGAGAAAGAGTTGACTTCTCAGCAATATGTGCAAATAAATTTTCTTTCTGGTTCGACATAAGAATATTTAAAAAGTGTATGCCATAATTGCCGTTGGTAATGTTCATATTACCGCAAGCCTTTTTTTTGCTGAAAACCATTGAAATGCTGTTATAGCTCGCTTGTTATTAATTTAAATGTTTCAAAACTTTTTATGTTAAAGCTTTGAATAGATTCTGTTAGAAAAATATTACCATAAAATTGAAAGGAGACCATGTGTAAACGACATTGCTAACCTAACTCAATGACTAACCCTTAATAACTCTTCAAAACCATACTATAGATCGTTATCATAACTGTTCTCTTCTGAAATCTCCCTAAGGTTACACAGTGTCAAATGTTTCTTGAAACGACTTACCGGTGGTTGTGATTACCTCAACCCTATCCTGCCCTCAAAAAAATACATCATTACCCTTTGACAGTTTTCGTACACCCCTACAAGAGACGTCACCATCACAAATATCAACAAGGGACCCACTTCCCGGATGCATTCCAAAAATCGAACAAAAGCCGAAAAAACCTCATCCCCTCTTCCTGCTTCCCAAAACCGCCCAATTAGAACCTCCACCGGTAACACACCCTCCCGCCCACACCAGACTTAATTTCGGTGCTTCCTGCCTCACCCCCGGGATAAAGAGGATTTTCATTCATTCATCCATCTCATGCATGGTGTGACCTGTGTCTTTCCGTTGACTGGCTAAATACGGAATGTGACCATCGCTGTGGCCGAAAGCGCGACCTCTGTGGTTCCTGTGTGTGCCTATTGACAGGCGATAACTCATTGGAATCCACCATGGACATTGGATGATTCGTGCGTGCCATGCCATCAGTTGGAATTGCATCCATGGTGTTTGTAGGGATTTGCGATGAATGGTCTGTTTTGGTGGTATTGAAAGTTTTGATGGTGCTGGATTATTATTAGAAGACTGCAGAAGCTTGTCGAGTGGTGCGCCGTGGATTAGATGATGGCTTGTGGTGATGAATATGCATCATCTATCTGGATTAGGCGAGTGAGTCGGTGATGAGTGAGTAATTGTGTTGTGGGATCGCTGTCGGTGAGTTTTCTTCAGTGTGAATTCATCTGAATGTGACTGTTGTGTGGGAACATTATTTCTTTGAATTTTTTTTTTAAATGCATGAAGTGATCTATTGAAATTTCCGCTCTCCATTTGAGTTACAAGATAACTCATACCAAGTATTATAAGACTTCATACTAATATAACTTCAGGACTTACTTAGTGTGAGATATTTAAGAAATAGGTACTCTCCTGTTGAATAATTTACTCGTGTATTTTAGAAAGGAAATCAACTGAATAAGCTTCCCCTTGGATAAAAACAATTTTGAGTAGTTCTTATGGAATTTATTGAAGCTGCATAGTTTTAAAACTTCTGATCTATATATACTGTGGTTTCTTGCTAGTTTCAGAAACCTGAGGTTTAGTAAATTTTTATAAAGAACTATTTAGGTTACTCTCGTTTTCTTGCTAGTTTTAGTAACCTGAGGTTTAGTTGAATTTTATAAAGAACTATCTAGGTTACAATTTATAATGGTTTTTGTTAGTATTGCATTGTACACATTTAGCTGAACAAAACTTTGAATTCTTCATGCTCAAATCTAGATCGATTAATCTGCATGATAAAAAACATCTGTCGAGTTACAATTTTTAACGTGTGCCCAGCATTTACGTTAATGACTCAGACTGGGATAGCTAATGGTATATTTGCATAGGAGATCGGACGTTTCCTCCTCGTTACTACCTTATTGCTCTATGCAAATTCCGTTCCGAGCGATATCTGACCATCTTATTTGCATGACCTCAGCATCAGCGATATCGCGATTCATCAAATCAGGAAGAACAAGAGGCAGCCAAAACGCGCGCAAACTGTCGTAAAGATGCCGATCAACAGACCCAGATCGAATTGCCGTGGAAAAAGGATACGTTTTATTGTTTCATAATCGAACGCCACGATCGGAGAGGGTTCGACTCGTCAACCGCACCCTACGGTTGAACGACCTCCACTTTCATCATTCCAAATACCTACCACCGACAATTAAATCTGAGGGAAAAATTTCCGGGCTGCTGTTCAAAGAAAGAAAGAAAGATTCCAGCCTCACATGATGATAACTGTACTCTCAGATGGGGAATCTGATAAGGGATGGTGAAGACGCTACCCCAGAAGACGGTTTAGTTCGTTTTTGTGATATTTAATAAAGATATACCTCGCACGCGAGTGGAGTGCTTCAATTCCCACCTTTTATATGAATCGTTTGTCAGAGAATGAAGATCTGGGCTTGCCCACTCGGCTGTTGAGGAGAGAGATAAAATAAAAGTCCGTTTTTCCTTTCGCGACCACGAACCTGAACGCGTAATTATTATAAACCCTTAAACTCTCGGCATTCCGAGAGCGTTTTTTTTTTCTGGCTGGGAATGAATGTTTTGTCCAGACCCCGCGGGCGCAAGTTGGGATTCTTCTTCCTGATGATGGAGAACACTTTTTTATGTTAATATCCCGCGCTGCTGCTGTTGTTGTTGTTGTTGGGCATACCGGGTTAGCAACTTTCTGTTGAACTTGTGGAAGAAAACTTGTCGAAGAGCCTCGCGGCAGGGTCGTTTCGATAACAAGTCTTGTTCGTCTCTGTCCGATCCTCACCAGTGATTAGCTCCTTCCTAGTCATGATGACCTAGGTTTCCAGTCGCCGAGGTGGTGGCTGATGCTCTGACCGTTTGCGCTCGTCGTTGTTACACAATTGGCCGTTTGTTTGTTGAGCCTCCTCAGCGATAATGGACGCGTATCGGCCGTCCAATCTGCGAGTGATTTCGGCCCCTGTCGGATATTGAGCGAAAATATTCGCTTATTGGATATCTCGACGGTTCCTTTGTGTTGTGAACAAGTTGCCAATTTGGAATACACGATTTTATTACAGAACCTTTTGGATATTGTTTTTAGTGACAGATAAATTTGGATTATTTTTCACCGAATGACTCCTTTGTGATTCTGCCTACAAGATAATTTCTCATCCATTGGAATGATATACCCACTTATTGGACCAAATGCGTAATTTATTTGTCACCCTATAGGAATGTACCAAACCACATAAACGATAATTGAACCCCGTTGTGACAAACAAACTCGATGTGGAACTAATGAGTACCACGACATTGTTTCTCCTGAGTAGGTCATAGGATTTGCTACTCCATTTCAGATAAAAGTATTGCACTGTCTTATGGATAATTCTATTTGGACAAGAGAAAGTGATGTGAAACTTCGTGGGAATCAACAACCCAGTGCCTAATTACCGTGTGAAACTCATTGAAAAGTGGTTCATCGGAACATCTCGATACATTCTGACATATTTCGTTGGATATTACCCTGTGTCTTCGTACTTTCCACAAAAATGTCCCTTCGCAGCTTCAAAATCATGGAGCACGTGTTCGATTCCGGCGTCCGCGGCTTTCAGAGCATCTCTACTCCCGCGCCCCCGCAGCCGAGGTCTCTTCGCCAAATCAAACAAAGGAGGAGGCCCTCGTTGGCGACCGTGTTTGGCTCCCTGGACCGGGATAAGAAGCCAAATATAGTGCGTTTCATTGAAGATGAGCTGAAAGAGATGGAAAAGGGAGACGTTCCTACACAGGTAAGAAAGATTACGAGGAGAATAATAATTGAGAGCTGTAAAAGTTCCAGTTATTGTATTAATGATAATTAGGACAAAACTCTTTCATAGTGGACTAATTAACAATTTTCAGGGTTATCCCAAAACTGCACAACATAATTTGGTACCCTGAAGTTTATTCTTTTATGTGTTACATTTTCCTATTGTATGAAAACATGGGAAGTCAGCCAGTTTCTTCTGTGGTTATTAAAACTTTTAGTAGTAACCATTGGTGGAAAATTTAGGGGAACATTTTCTATAATACTGCAACACCTTCTCAGAGCTAAATCACATTTATTTTAAAATCAATACATTTTTTCTTTATGTTTTTTTACTCATTCTTTAAATATCACTTCTCTTCATCATCTTATCTTCTTGATCTTCATGCTTCATCTCTTCCATTCTCATGATCTTCTCATTCCCCCTATATTGCCTATCATAATTCTCTTTATATCTCTCATACTCTCTCCATCTCTGTTATCATCTTCTTCAACCCTTTAATACAGTTTTCCCATCCCTGTAATATTTTTGTACCCCTACACTACAACACTCTCACGTAATTTATATTCTCTCTCTCTATATCTCTATCTCTCTCCCCCCATCTCTATATCTCTCTCCCCATATTTCTCTTTATCCTATTAATTTTCTTAATACCTCTATCTCGTTTCATCTCTCTTATCCTCTCCATTTCTTTACAACTTATACCAAAATAACTTTAGTGTCCAGTTATAAATAATAGCTCAACTTAAATAAAGTTTCATCATTAATTTTATTTTGTATTTATTGCGTAAGATGAAGGAGTTAGCTTTGCATGATGCTCTGAAAAATCTTAAACCTTATTTTTTTATAAACGTTTTTTTCTTACATTTAAGGGTTAAATTTGATCTATAAATAAGTCAATATTGCTTTAATGAAAAATAGGTTTTTTTTTTTTAAAAAAAATTCCGTAATCTTATAGAGTTTACAAAATCTAAAAATATTTTTTCTGTAATTTTTTTTTATTATTAACCTATGCTCAGATAATGATAAAGGTGGACCATAAATGATTCAATCTAAGCCTAAATGGTCCCTTGGCTTTTACGAGTTAATATACACTAATTGAGTTTTTTTACATGTTATTTGAAATTTTTTTAAAAAATCTGTCATGGAACTTTTTATTAAATAATACCTTTTTACTAAACAAACCTTGTTACTATTATTTATATACTCGACAGCAACATTTCTTGCACCCAGTACGTCACAAATGCGGAAGGAGAAATCGGTAAACACAAAGCCTGTTGGGTTGCTAGGAGGAGTCTCGGTACGAAAATCGTGATTGAAAAGCACTATATTCACATGGGTTTAACAAAATAATCATATTTTTAAATTGACGTTCTTCATTTCACTCAAAATTCAGACACCGCGATGGGAACTACTTTGTTTGTTAGTGACGTCATAGGGTCAACTTAAGTTGCTGTCTAGTGTAGTTATTTTTTCTACCATAAATAAAAATATTTAATTTCAACATAAAACTGTTTTAAAAGCAGCCTACAACACTATTTCCATTTCCCTAAACAACCTCCTTTTCTAATTAACTTCCATAATTATTTACTGCCGACAACCCTCCCCTTTTATGCCGACATTAAACTACCAAATTTTCTCTCTTTTTTACACGACCAATCCGATTCAAACGACCACAATTACAATCGTTAATCACCGGAACAAGTGGCCATTACTCCATCCCATATAAACAGAGTGTCCAAGAGAGCTGCAAGAAGACATCCCTTGCTGACCCGATACCTCCGTTGCATAACCTTTTTCTTTACTCGGAAAACCGCAGCTCTTGCCAGTGTTGACTTAATTGCAGTTGTTTGGGAACGGGCATCGGCGTGTGAGTGTGTGTGGCTTCCGGGTGCCATCTTGGTGTCATTGCCTCTGATGATTGAAGATGTGGACTGGACTGGTCATACGTGGGAGACTTTGAACACGAATGATGGCTTTTTTGGATTAATTGTTGTAGAAAAGATATTTGGTGGTGTCTTATTGCAAAACAAAACACATTGTAAAATATCTTCTGCAGGGTAACCTCAAATGCAGCACGTGACAATTTATTTTAATTAGGCAGGCACAATTTAACTTATGAAGGAGGCATTTTTAACTCCTCTGAGAGAGTATTTCACTCCTTGAAAATTGGAAATATTCTTTAAAAAACTAGCCAGGAGTATTTTCACTCTTTGAATTTTTCACAATGGTTTAGCTTAAAAAATGCACCGTGTAATAATGTTTAATATTTTCTATTACTTAACATATGCTATAATTGTTAAAACACAAAAAAGTATCCTCATTTTTTTTCAATTTCATTTTGTCCATTAAAAAGTAAGCGTTTTCAATAGAAAATTAATCTCTGTAAATGTAGTTAATGCTATTTCCGTTATTTCACTCCTCACAATTAAATTTCACTCCTCCTAAAAAAGAAAAGGAGTATTTTTACTCCTCCAAAAAAATCCTTGGAATAACACTGGAGGGAGGTATTAAAACAATCAACCATGAATTATATCAGATTTGAATTATTTCCAGATTTCACACAAACTTACCATATCCCGTTTGTGGTAATGGATGTTACGGGCAATGTGATAAATTCAATGGCATTTATTAATGGGTATTTATCACATTGCTCGTAACAGATACCTTGCTCATTTGAATATATTGAGTTAAATATCATTTTTTAATTTTTTTTTTTTATTTTCATAACCTATCGTTCTTCTCATCTCCACACATATACGCATCTCTCTTTATAAATCTCATTACCTATACCTATTTTAATCTTTCTTTTTTTCTCACTTTCTCTGAATAAGATGCATGTTAGTTAAACAAGAAGCGTGCTACAATCACTTAAAGCGAAATTTTTATCTTGACACACCTGTATTCAATGATAATCCTAACTTCTTACCTACATCGATGTGTTTTAATCGATTGAATCTCTCTAGTTTGAACGAACTTTCAAAGCCTACAAAATTTTTCTCGACGCTTTGATAAAAAAAAATCCTATTGCCACAATGATTCTTTGAAATCATTGCCAAAGGCACATCAGTCCAGTGTTCGTTCAATCTCCACCACCAGAAGCCATCCTTGACACACGTGTCCGACGAAACCACGCGTGATATCCTTTATAAGCCCATAGAAGAACGCTCGCGTTGTTGTCTAGTAGTCGACCACCCGGGTAGTCTGCCACATTCTTTTACGAGTACTAACACCCTCCCAATAATATGCCCATCTTTTGTGCTTATAAACCGAAGGCAGTGTTTATAGATCGGTCGTGCTGGTCGATAAACACCAAAAGAAAGATGCGTTTTTGTACCGGGAACGAGTTTTTTTTTAGTTTTTTTCACTCTGGGTCATGGACAATAAATAAGGTTTTGCTCTTCTCTGATTTTCGAAGGTAACCTTAATCTGTTTGGGGCATATAAAAGTTAAGTGCGGAAGAACGTGATGGTTGGGTCTGTGACTAAGGTTTGGATCAAGTGCATTTTCTGGGTGGGATGTCGGGGAAGCACATCATTCTTTTGTCTGGGTCAATGGTTAAAAAGTGAGGGATTCCTTTACTATTTTGTTCAGAGTTCATCTGGAAATATAAAAAAATTGAACATATAACCTGGAGAAAGTGATCCTTAGATGTGTAATGATAATCACAGTAAATAATGTTCATTAAAAAAGAAAAAAAAATCACAACAAATCGGAAATCGTTTGTAAAGCTTGGATATTTTATACCCTAAAAATATTACTTAATCGTTATAACATAATTTCCCCAAAAAATTTTTGAGAACTTCCTGCTAAACAATGGTAAATAAAAAAATGGAGCTTGAGAAATAAAAAAAAGCTTGAGTTAAAAGTTATCTATGTGGGAATTAGGTTTCTATTAGCATTGTCTTTATTTTTTGAAATTTTTATTTTTTTAAATTTTTATTGTTTTATTTTTTTGTAGTAGAGTAGGCTATTTAGTCCTAAATTTCTTGTCAGCTGAATTTTAATTTCTGTAAAAAATTTCAAGGATTAAGTTTTTAAACGAATTTAATTTATATACTCTACAATTTTCTTAATAAAGAACTACCTAAGTTTATTGAATTTTTATTAATTATCATTTAAGTTTTATTAAATAACTTTTTTCAAAAACTATTAAAAACCAAGAGGGATACTTGAGGGAGTATGGGGTCATTAGACCTTCCAACTCAAAGTATAACCAAACCAGCCTCATAGCGAGATTAACTACACTACCCCACTGAGCTTCAATAAACTGTTACATAGTGTGCCTAATATTAATAAGCATTTTGTTTATGAGAATAACAAACGCATTTTTTAATTTGGAAAGAGAAATAATGGTTACATTTTTAGAAATACAATTCCTCCCTATTATTTAATTTAGAAAAGGTATTTTTATACAAACTAAAAATATACCCTTGAAAAACTTAACTTTAAATATCCCAATCTTTTTCATTAAATTTAATTGTGTGTTCAAAACTTGCATTTTAGTAACTACTGCTTAAGGAAGTATAGTATTTTAATGATTCTCATATGGTTGTTGTGATAAACATCATTATATTATCATTATTATTGTATCATTGTATTATGTAAATATAGGTATCTAAAAAAACATTAAATATGGAGGGATTTTAAGAATCTGCAGCTGAGATGTTTAAAATAGTTTAAGTAACATTTATGATTGGTTATGAAAGTATATTCATTTCCTTATTCCAGTTATTTTTTAAATAAAGTTTGATAATCACTGATATTGTTCGCTTTTAGAGGATGAAGCTTGTTTTAAATACTGAATTATTCCTAATTTTGATTTATTATTTTCCTCTTCAATTATGTTTTGGAACAACAATTTTTAGAAATATAATCAATACTAAGTAATAAATTATGTTATTTTAGAGGTTTTTTCAGAAACAATTTTTTTAATGTATGCAACTTTTTATGTATTTAGTATAAAAAACACGCAAATCCGAAATTGTAATCTATCTTTTTTGTAGAAGTATAAGAATATTTTTATACTCATTAAAAAGATCGAGAGGACATAAATTTTTTTCACATACAAATTTATTTTGACCAAAATTCCCATTCTCGTAATAAAATTCCTCGTTTTTAACATTTTTGAAACTAAAAGTATTTTTCTACAACGAAATATTTAGTTATAAATATAAATATTGTTGTTTTCTCATTCAAGCTTTGTTGCTAAATTTTGCTAAATTTGTTAAATTTTGGTGATTTCCTTAATTTACTCACCGTGTTTGAACTGCCAAAGTCAAATGCCATTAAATATTATCTCGTGAACAGCTAGAACGTATATTTAAATTTCCCTACTGAAATTTAATTTATTTTGTAGTTTAAACCATAGATTTTTCAAATTTAGAATCTTATCTCTTTTCTGTAAATACCTAACGGATAAAAATTGAGTTTTGCAGATTTTGTGCTTTAAAAAGTAAATTCCAGTGAGTTTTTTATTTGAAACAGTCACAGGTATTAAAATAACACGGGCTATCACAATCACAAGTAATACTTTCAAACTACCCATACCTACCGAAAATTCTGTACACTTATTTTTCTAAGGTTCAACCATGGAACTAGTACAATAAGGAAGTGCCATAAACGGTCCGAGCTACCGGTTTAACTGAAGCCGATTATGAGACTAGAAATAATCGCAACAAGATGGCGGCCGCGATGTTTGCCGTTTCTAACTCGCTTTTCGTTTTGAGCGAAGTAAGGGAAGAACGCGATCTTTCTGCTTTACAAATTTAGGCAGTTAGTTCCCACTTCAAAAAAAAAATTAAAGGCATATTATTGCCCTATTAGTTACCCTTTCCCATAAAATACTTACCATTTTTTACTTACCTTTGAAAATTTAACTTCTTGACACAATTAAAACTTTTAAACACTAAACATATTTCAATGAACTTAGAAATGAAACAAGATAAAAAAACTTTTTAGAGATTTTTATTGAAAATACAAGAATAATAAACAAATAAGTAAATGATTTTAAAAACTTTTTATCAAAAGAAAGTTTGAAACAGTAAAGTTTGATATTTTTTAAAGCAAAAAACATGCTACTTATTTAGTAAAAGAAAGGATTTTGTATATAATTTTTTTTAAATGGGTATCAAAACCCAGGATAATTCGAGGCAAAATAAGTTATTCAAAAAATTAATATTTATAACAAAATATGTTTTGTAACTTGTAAAAATTCTTTGAAATATTTTTCTTACTGTTTTTATTTTTAAGAACTTTGTCAGAAGTAAATTTTAATGCAAAGATTTTGATTGAGCTCCAATTTTGCAAATATATCTTTTATTAAACGATTTTCATAGTAAAAATCTTTCATCATATCTTCCAGGGGTCCATGCAAAAAGAAAATACAAATTTGCCATAGGCTATATACATAGTTGAGATAATTACAATTTTAAAAATACAGTCAAGTTCTTAGTCTTGAAATTCATATTCTATGTGCATAATTCGTATTCTGATGCACTGTTGATCTGAAATTTTAAAAATGCCATTAACATTTTGTAGAGAATTTTATAATATTAAATAAACTTTGTTTTTAAGTATGTAATAAGAAACTTCCCCAGTGGTTAAAATGTAACCCGTGGATTTTCTCGTAGAAATTTACAATCAGCCTTCACATATAAATATAAGACTGAAGCAAAAGAAGAAACGTTATAAATTTATCAAAAACAAATATATATGGGTGTTTTACTCTTCAAAAATTGCAAGATTGAACTTTGAACTAGCTTTTAAATCATTTTCCCCCAGTCTAGCAATTTTTTTAAAATTGCAGAAAAAGTTATAAAATATCATGTAAACAAAATGAAATATTAGGTCCTTAAATTTTAAGTTAAATCTGTATCTACAGTATAAAACAGGTTTATATGTGGACAGAATGTGCGATGTAAGTACTGAATTTTAGTACTCATCGCTGTCAATCAGTCAACTGATTTTGCATTTTGTAATAAAAACACTGGACGGAATTACATTCACAGAAGTTTAAAAAAAACGGAATTCCGTCTCCAGGATGGAACCTATGCAAATATACTATAAATTCTCCATTTCAAAGTCATAATTAAAATTATTTAACTAAAGCATAGAATCACGAAATATCGATAAAAAGCCCTTTCCTTAATTCCTAAGCAGTCTAATATTATGATAATGTTTAGAATTCCAAATTTTTTAATAATATTTAAATAAGAATAATATTATTAATAATAATATTTTAAAATAAGAATGTTTACATGTCGTTGTAACATCCAAGAACATATGAATTAAACAGATCCAAGCAACACAACTTAAACTTATTATTTCATCAATTATTTAACATTTCAGACAGTATTACATAAATTTTTAGTTCAATTATTTCATTATTTACATAAAATAAAGAAATATTATTGCATAAACACATTTAAATAGAATGAGACAAGTAACTAGAACATGAATTGTTTAACTTACCTAAAAACGTTTTCTAAGAATCGTCTTCACTATTTATTTCGCTGAACATGAGGCAGAACACTGTTCTTTCACCGAATGTAATTATTTTAAAAGAATATCCAGGAAGATTACTATCAAATACACCGATAAAATACGTAATCACCCATTGCTTTGCATGGGAAATCGCAATGTTGTCATCGCAACAATATGGCGCCACGGTTACAGGGAATGCTTCACTCGTTTGCCGATACGGCGCTTCCTTAGTCTTCTAGTTCCATGGGTTCAACGAACGATTCAGTCTTGTGAAAGATTAGGTGATCGTCTCTTCCCAAATATTGATGTTACTTCTGACCTAACATCAAATGCACAGTTAACCCGTTGTAAGTTAACATCGACTCGATACGGCAATAATTCAAGTACACAAGCATTTCGGTTAGCGAAGAATCAATGCCGCCATCACACATTTGGACACGCGCACTCAATTATTATTGTTTGAAAAGCGTTTTCTCACAGACCCCGGTCAAAAGACAACTCCTTCGGTCAAGACCAGTGCAATACTTCAAGGAGTGATTAGTATTCTAAGCTTCGTCCGTCAATATATATGATAATTCTTTTTTTTTGTCTTCGGTGCGGGATTTCCAACGTATACATAGAAAAAGTAGCTGCTTCTCATTACCAGCGTGAAAATTGGGGATTGTAAATTTATTTGCGAAGCGACCTGGAATGAAATTTTTTGGAAGCCGGTAAACCCATTACTTTGAAGAAGTAGTAGTAACAACTTGGCTTTTGTCTGTGGTATCTATGTTTTATTTATGCCGCTGTGGTAATTTCCAGTTTTTGGAAAGGTGTTCGGAATGCCAGGCGTTCTTAAACCCGTTCTCGTTCGCATTGAAATGCAGAGTGCGGCTGCTTCAATGGGATGAACCTCTGTTGGGATTTAGGCTGGGGCAACTTTTCCATTCAACACACATTTGCAACAACGAGATTTCCTTTTTTTGAGAACTTCTGGTTAAATTTCTGAGGCACGCCCTCCTGGAAACAGTAATGAATGCCCGTAAATCTAAAGATAGTGTCCATTTTTAGACTTTTCTCTTGTTTGAGAGTCTCTTGGTACAGGAAATAGCACGCTAGAAGATGTTGTAGAAATAGGCTCATGCTTTAGAAACTTGTCTAGCAGTTGTATTTATTTAACCCTTAGCTTGATCCTTTACTAAAACCTGACTTAATGTCAACCCTAAAAACTAACCCTATAAAAATGAATAGTTAAGACTTCATTTAGACTACGATAAAGATTATTTTAAAACCTGGGAATTTAAACGATAGTTAAACATATTTATTGTTATTAAGGGTTGTAAGGGTTATTAAGGGTTATTGTAAAAGAAAAGGTAATAATTCCAGTTACATTAATTTCCTTTAAGGCTATAAATGTATCCTTTTATAATTTGGGAGTCAAGTAAAAAAGTTTGAGTTATAATTTTTGTTCATGAAATTATTATTGAATCTTAGTACAGGATTATAATGGATTATGAATTTCGTAAACACTGCGGGTTTGAGTATATTCAACATAAAATACAGGTAAATATTAATTTTATAGGTGATTTTGTAAAATAATTCCATATAAGATATTTTCCATTCATAATTGCTGTCCGGTAATGTTAACTGCGAGTACAGCATGTTTTTCTCTTAATCACTAGTAGTAGTATTTCTAAAATTCTCTATTATAAATTTTATAGTTTAAAGTTCGTTAGTAGTTTAGTTATTTTGGAAGGTAGGTGAATTAGGATAAAGAAAAAGATCCCACCAAATTGTTTTCTTATCCTACTAATAGTTTAAAAAATTGAAAATTATCCTATAAAAACTATCATTATACCAGTCCATCCCAAATATTACTTTTAATCTCACAGCTATTTCTCGAAAAGCTGCACATGTAAGTACGAAAACCTCGCCACGCAGCGCAAAGAGCCCCGAGGTTTTGAGAATGCAAGGCTAATGACACGTTTTTTTTTTCTTAACGATCTCGACCATCCTTTGAGTATGGGCTGGAAGCGTTTGCTAATGCTATTCAAAACACTTGTTTACTCTTACGGATGGATCCTTTTCATGAATCGAAGACTGGACTTCAAAAACGAGCTAAGTGCCAAAAAATAAATTTTCCGTATTTGATCATTTTAAATGCGATTCTCCATAGAAATATACATATGAAGATCTCTTTCAGGCTATTTTTGAACTTAGCTGGTTTTAGTTTTATAAGGTTGTTGGTGACGGCACTTATATTGGTTTTTCGGGTGTAACTCATTTTTTTAGTTTTGGTACTTACCTCGTTTTTGACGTTTAGGCGAGGTTATTGGTAGTGGTATACACACAAAACGAGTGTCTTAATTATTTGGGTTAATGTACAGTTTTGAAGGTCCTGTCAGATTGAAAAAAGTTTATATTTGTTGTGGGTAGAAGATGATTCTTTCTTAGCTGTAAAACTGCTTATTAAGATATTATTAGGAGAATAATAAAAAAAATAATCAGAGTACAAAACAGAAGAATTTTACGTCGTTTCTTGTTTGTGCTATACTCGACAGCAATGTTTCTTGAACCCAGTACGTCACAAATGCGGAAGGAGAAATCGGTAAACACAAAGCCTGTTTGGTTGTTAGGAGGAGTTTCGGAACGCAAATCGTGATTGAAAAGGGTTAAAATACAATAATACAATAAATACATGGGTTTAACAAAATATTCATATTTTTAAACTGACGTTCTTCATTTCATTCAAAATTCAGACACCGCGATGGGAACTACTTTGTTTGTTAGTGACGTCATAGGGTCAACTTAAGTTGCTGTCTAGTATAATACTTAATCTTTATATATCATTTAAAACTGTATGGAAATTTACAACAAAAAGTGGTGAAGTTTATAGTGGCGAAAAATCTGTTGTGTTTTTTTTATATTTTTGCTAAAAAGTTATGTTTTTTTAAAGAACTTAAAACCTTACTATCTACTTAAAATTAACCCTTTCTGCATTATTTTAAAAATTAACAGAAATTTGCATTTCCTCATTTCTATAATTTTTCTATTCTGACTTTACTCAAGAATTTTATAATGAAGTTATAAATTTTCAGTTACGCGTTTTTTACCTTGAAACATTTATTTTCTGATGGTTTTTGTTATTTTATAATTATCAAGTTATAAAAATTATTACATAAATAGATGTAGGTTAAATATACAATGAAATTGTGTTTTTATTCGTATTTGATGCATATAATTGTTCAAACATTTCGTTCTATAAAATTAAAAGCCTATGAAAATGTTCGCAACTTTTTTACATAACTCGATTCCTGATTATACTATAAGACTCTAAAAATTAATTTTAAATAGTAAAAATAATTCAAGAAGTTTAAATGTAACGATTTTGAGTATTAATGCAGTAAATGGTACTCATACTCAAAAAAATATTATAGGTTTCTTTTAGGTTAAAACAGCCGAAATTTAAAAAAAACTTAAGTTTTATTCAATGATTGAAACATTGATTGCACCCCTGTTGATAATTACACCAATGAAACTTACCCTCAGTAATTATCATCCTTATTAATCTTATCTTTTCCTTCATTCTATAAATGTAAAAGTATATATTGGAAAAAGAGTGGGGTCACTTTTTAGTAACTTCTTATCACACAAGATGGCAGCACTACATCTTCGGCGGACCCAAAGCCGAAGCTCGTCCATATTCAACGTGAATGAAATGAATGCAAACGAATCGTGCAATCGTCTCTACCACCTGTTCCGCGTGAAATCACGTCGAAGAGCACCCTTAATCGACCTCGTTTATCCCAAACTCTGCACCTTAATTGCAGGGTTTCTGGAATTGATCAATAGACTAACTGTAAAGCGCGCCTTTTGCATAATCCATCAGAATTATTATAAATCTCGCAGCCAGAGAAACACTTATTTTTCGTTTTCAATCCAATAATGAATGTTTTTTGTTTGGGGTGTTCGGTAACTCGCTTCTGATGTTGCTTTTCTCTCCTTGTTGATGAATGATTCGAAAATTGTTGCCGATTAGTTTCTAACTAACTTGCTTATCGGTCGTGAGAGGCGAAGATCCGTTTTGTGGATCTGAGGGTTTGACACTTCGTGGCTGCGTTTTGCTTGTTGTTGCTCCCTCTCTCCTGCCAAGGCCGTTTTTGGAACATACTACGGCGTCTCGCGAGGTTAATTTATGAGCTGAGAAACCACCTGCATGCCCTTATTACTAAAGATAGCGTAATTATTAATTTTAAACAGTAGGTAATACTTCTTGGAAGTTTTTGTCTTGCTGATAGGATTGGCAGGTCATTAATTATCATTTGAGATTGAGGTATTTGAATAAGAAATTAATCTTGAATTTGTAGTTATAATTGGTCGATGAGTTTGAGTTATTCATGTTCTTGAGATTGCTACTGTTATTATTTGAAATTCTCATGAAACATCAAGGTGTGTGAAATAGTGATACGTCGATTTTGCAACTGGATTTTATGACTATTTAAACACACAAGGACTTGGTACTTTTTGAATTTTTATGTCCGGAACTCTTTTTTGACGAGTTCTCAATGACTATAACTTGACTATATACTCGACAGCAACGTTTTCTGACCCTATGACGACTCTGAGAAACGAAGTAGTTCCCAGCAAAGTGTCTGAAATGAAGAACGTCAATTTAAAAATATGAGTATTTTGTTAAACCCATGTATATAAAGCGTCTTTTTTATTACTATTTGCGTACCGAAACTCCTTCTAGCAACCCAACAGGCTTTCTGTTTACACAGTTTCTGCTTCTGACGTCATAGGGTCAAGAAACATTGCTGTCGATTATAGACTATGTCTTATATTCTAGCCTTGGTTTTGTAATCGGTTTGTTAATTGTTCTTTCGACAAACAAATTGAAGCTTTAGTTTTGGATATTTAACCAGTACACCTCACACTCTATAACTTCTCTAGAAAAATCCACAGATAACGAATTCGATACCTTAGTAACCTCAATAAACACTATTCCTATTTTCGCAACTTTCTGTCAACTTTATCTTCCTGCACATCTGTAAATACTCACATAAAAGTTAATCCCCACTCTAAACAACAATAGCCACAGATTGGGACAGTTGAACCTCGGATTGGGAGCAAGCAGCCCTTGACTTTTCGTCCAGTTTCAAAAGTGTCAGACCAATTTGAGTGTGTGACAGGACCCTAAGCATATACATTCAGTTACTAATATAAAAGGGTGTTATGGTTAGCCCTTATTAGGTGAATACTACAAAAGTCTTCGATTCTGTCAGAGACCCAATTGTCATGATTAAGGAGTAGGGAGTAATAGGGGAATGAGAGCATGCATGGCTGATTTAGGTGTATTTTTATAACTTTTAACGAACACATCTCCTTAGAAAATTTTAATACTGGTTTTAAATTTCAAACAGCTAAACCTGCTTTTTATGAAATCCGTATTTCCCGCATGAAAACAGGCTCAACTGTATAGAATGAAATGAAATTAATATTAAAATGTAACAATGGAATATACTGAAAATTACTTTTAAACATGATACCATTTAATCAAATGAAATCGATACAACTTAATAAAAACTGAATAGTAAGAAGTGTACAAAAAAAGTATTTTTTTAAAAAAATATTATTTTGGTGACTGTAAAATAATTGAAAAAAAAAATATCATGTAGTACTACCTGTTTCGCGTCTTGGTATTTTATGTGTTGGTTAGTAATGGCACTTTATCTCAGTTTAGCATTTATTTGGTTTTTGAGAAATTGAAAGACTGTAAATTTATCTCAATGAATAAATAAAAAGACTTAATAATTCTAATAGTTTTACATCAGTTAAAAATAATCTTATTCTTAAAAAAATTCTAACTACGAAATGAATTAAGAATCTTATGTAAATTTAATAGGAAGAAACAGTTTCATTATTGTTTAATTTTGAAACAGTTTCATTATTGTTTAATTTTGTGGTATCGCATGAAATAGGATAAAAACTACCACATTAAAATGTCTAATTTGTTTTTTTTTTCTATTTCAGGTGAGTCATTTTTTCTTTACCATTGTGAATTTTATCGAACAATAAGGTAAGTTCTTCCTACTCCAACTCAAAATATGATCATTTCACCTGAATAACTTCTATCTATACAACACGGGTAATTACCGTTAAATGTGTTGAAACACGATGTTTACAATCTAATTTTCAATTCAAAGCGCTAACGACTTCAACTCGAGCGTCCTTGTATCCATCAAAGCTACTTCAATGAAATCGCATGCCTAATCCATTACAGAACTCAGCGTTATCCAAGCATCTCTTTTTTTTCTTTATTTACGAACATTAACTCGCACGCGTCCAAATTAGATTAAGAATAAAATGGAATCAGTTTATGACGCGCTCGGCTGTAGTAAATACACGATCGAATTCGGTAGAGCTTTGTATCCCCAGCGTAATATGGCATGCGCTTAACCCAGTTTCGCTATTCATTTATCATTCAACAAATAATGCGATCGTGGAAGTCAGTCGGTAGTATTTATGGGTCATGGGAGCCTTTTTTGAGTGACAGTTAATGAAATGTGGTTTTCTACTGTGTGTTCCGCGGAGATAAGAATTTAATAATTTGTAAGTAGTTGTGTATTTACGTTGAAATGCTAAGTTATGCGGGTTTTTGAGGTTTTCTGTCGGAAAAGATTTGTCGGTATGACCTCGTAAGTAAGATGTATGGAGATGGGGTTAGTGTTTGGTTGAGGGAGTTAGGCAGATTTTACGCTCAGTTCCACTTTAGTATTATTATTTGAGTTGCTTGAATGCTGAATTCAGATATATTATTGGAGAATGTCTCGTGAATTTAACATAGACATTTGAGAGTAATAGAGAAATTCCAAGTTCCAAAACATTTGAAAACTTTTTATTTATCTTGACGTAAAAAATTTAAATAGATAAATGCTACCATATTTTTTTCTCTTTTTATGACGGAGAATAAAATTGTCTTCCCTTGTACCTCTCCTATGTACACTAAAAAGCTCCGTTATTTCTCTAAAGATAATATAGTCCCCATTAAATAAAATAGTACTCATAAAAAAAAATCTGATGTATGTTATTTACATCTATTTAGGTGGTAACTATGACTTCCAGAATAACTATAAATAATTTGGGAGCGAAATAAAATAGCATTTCGACTTAAGAGGGCTAAAAGCTACACACACAAATGTTGGATGTTCTGTTGTTCACACGAGAGAGTATTTTTTGAAGAAAAAAATGTAGTAACACACACAAACGTGGTATGGTAATATTGTCTCATGAAAGTCACATTGCAGAAAAGATCAAATGCAAATTTGACTACCAAGGTCTTGGGTCAGGATTATATTTCCAAATATACGCTGAGTTGTAAATGTTGTAAATTTATGATCCCTTTACGCTCTAAGCAATGCACGTGCCGATTTAAAAACAACGTACTTTTCTAAAAAAAAAAAAAAAGCAATAAATAAAAGGTACGAAAATTCGAACCAAATCTCTCTTCAAAATCCATAGCTCGCAATTTTCTTGACAACAAGAAAAGCCCAGATAAATTTTAAACCTTGCTCTACCGACCGCCGTACTCGATGAAATCGTATTAAATTACTACAAGAACAATGCACATATCTTTTTTTGTTATTTAAATTTAGCGTGTGCAGGTGGCATCGGTTTTTGCTGCAGGTTGGTTCGTCGAGAAATTTATCGTCCTTCGCCGCCGTTTTCGAGGTGTCAGGCTGGCTCGGTGTGAGGTATACGGATGATTTTACTTTCAGAAGAGAGTCATGGTGCTGCATTTTTTAGCTGCATTGAAAGCGTTAGATGTGCAAGATCGGAGTATTGGAGGAGTGTTGAGATGTATATCTCTCGAAAAGTAATGAAATTATACTTGGGGGTTATTTTTAGAGGTTATTTGTGAGGGTAAATATTAAGCAGCTATCTCTATCTTACGTGCATTTTTAACTTTCTTATTGAGATTCTATAGATAGGATTAGTTAGGAGAATAATTTTACTATCCCATTTACAATATAACCTTGAAATAGTTTAACAACCGATCCACATAATTCGTTTAATGTTATCGTTATTAAAGTACATATGTTTTACACCTCTCGAATAAGATCTAAAAAAAAATTAAATTGACTTTTATTGAAAAACAGAAGTCGTATATTTTAAACAAGGCACGGAAACCAAAAAACACCTGCAAGTACACCAACGAAAGGATAATAATTTAGGAGCAAAAACAGATTTTGCCAACCCTTTCATTTACAGACGACAAACTATCACCCTCTCTTCACATCAGTGAACGCCGAAAACGGGGAAAAGCGCCCCAAAATCTTCCCCCTCGTCCAAATATAGTAGTCTCGGCACCTCTAATTACAGTCATCTAAAGCCGGCTTACCCTAATCGGCTTTAAAGTCGAACTCTAAAATGAATTTGAAAGCCCAGACAGCGGCTCTGATGGTAGTAGGTAAACCACGCTCTTGAGCAAACTGACAGCTACCCCCAGAAAACCTCTAATTACGACCCTGCCAGGGGTAACAGTGTATATAACCACTCAGGGCCCCCATTATCTCCATGGAAGAAAGGAAACTGCAGAAAACAAAACGAAATAAAAGAAACTGGAAATTGCGTTCTTTTTTTTTCCTGTCCTTCAAGGTCCTGGTGACGGAATAAGCGGTGCATATAAAAAAAGGGCAGAAATGTCACGAGCCTCGACTTCCCCGTAGTATATTAAGTTTTTTCTTATATACAGAGGGATGTGATGGAAGAAGCCGTGGTCTTATCTCCGCAGTGTTCTGTGGGATCGTATATAATTTTGGGCCCCTCTTCCTGGGTTGGGGATTGCAAGCGATATACCTGGACCCGATTTCGGTTGACCCAAATGGGCAGCCCCTTTTCTTGTGCTCGAGGCTTTACAGCAGAATCTCTTGAAATAAATGTTGCTGTAAAATCAGGTGTCGAGCTAGAGCTGTAATATCCCGCAATGTCTATCTGAAAGCTTGGATTTTTTATTTTACCATGAAATATAATAGTAGATTTTGTTTTGGAAGATTTACTGTGTAAAAGAAAATATATTTGTTTCCCTACATGTATAGGATGAGCAATTGCGATTAGGTACGGTTTAATTTTATCATTAAAAGGGTGATGATGAACATCCTATTTGATTTTTAAAGCATATGATCAATTTCTCCACAGTTAAGGTAAATCAGACCGATTTCCACCTCTAACATTTCAAGAAAGCAGAAAGAGAATTGAAAGAATTGCAATCGGGGAACAAAAATAGTTTATACCCTTTGAAACTAAAAGAGATGTATGGTCAATTTCCTTAGCATAAAAAATTAATAAGATTCAGTGCATTTCCAATTTCTATTATCATTTCTGGTTTTGAATTTTCCCTCTGATATTTACAATGAAAAGAAGATACTACTTCAACATAATAAGCAATCTGAAAAGAGCCTTTCCATCTTCCATTACACTAAAACATGATTAGACTTAGAAATACAAACAGTAAACAGTTTTTTCCCCCCTTTCCTCCTGTTGATCCGAGTCCCGTTGTAGTTTGTTAGTTAAGGTTTATTTCCAGTTTGTTGTTGGTTTGTTGTTCCATTCAAAGAAGTTTAATGGGATATTTTATTGATGTTCCCTTTTGAAAACAAACTAACGTCTGGAAAATTTTAAATTGCTCTCAAATCAATCTCAATACTGCTGCTTCCAGCCTGATTTATTCAACAATCCCAAGAGGAGGGCAAAGTTCAACTATTCCATTTCCTTAACCGCAAAAATCCAAAACCCCATTTTTGATTAAACAACGGAAACAAACTCCAAATTCAATTTAGTTTGACTTACAAACCGAACATCGCAGGTATAGAACGTCTTCCGCATTCATATCGGAACACATCTCAGTCGGGATCTGTCACCCGAACGTTCTATTATTTGCCCTCTCTTCCCAACACTGTTTGCTGCTGGTCAGTGCTCAGCTGGCATTCCTTTTTAATGAGTGCCTTATGCTAAAAAGAAAAGGAAGGGAGTGAGAAAGGGACAACCGAATGTCGTGATCGGAACGGCGCTTTTAATAAAGTTCTTTGACATCGCTTCGTGAGCAAAAGAAGAAAAAAACAGTGCCTTACCGACCAATTATTATCATGCGACTGGAGGTGAGATTGGACGCTGATAGTGACTTTCGATTTCGGTTCACGATTTCGGGTAATGGTTTCGAATGGGATTTGGAAAGGGTTGTTGTGTGGATTGGGAAATGTTGTTGAAGCAATTGAAATGTTGTTGGTAAGGTGGGGAGGTAAATCTTTTTAGAGAGGAAATGATGTATTGGCCCTTGATCGTTGATGATGGTGAAAATCGCTGTTTGTCTAATTGAAGGGTAGTTGAAATTATATTATATAGGATCTCTAACTGTAACTGTAGAGCTAAGCAAATTTTTAAAAAAATTCTTACATGTAACTCCTTTTTTCGTTTAAATCTTTTCATTGAAAAACGTTAGAAATAAGGAACTAATCAATAGAAAAATATTTAAAAAAATACTACGTTTTATCCCAATGAAGTTTTAAAGGTGTCAGGACGACACAGAGTGTTATGTTCTCCAGATAAAAGTTCTGGGTATCTTTGCAGTATGCGATGGACCAGTTTAGTTTAGCTGGATTTAGGGTAGATGGTGACACCGCAACTGATGTTTTTTTTAATCCTAATTAAATGAGCTAACTAAAAACTAACTAATCTCAGTAAAGAGTAAACTAACTGATTCTCATAAGCTAACTAATCCTAATGAGGTAAACTAAACTGATAGATCGCATACTGCAAGAATACCAAATTCTGATTATTCTGTAATTAAACTTCCTTTAAGTGACAATTTTGACAGCTAAGAAACAGAAGGCCTTTGATTGTATGAAAAGTTAAGATGGATAAGTACGAAAAAGATCATGAAACTAAACTCAGGACACGATCTTCACTATCTGAGATACTTCATCTCCTACCGAACATCATAAAAATATTTTCTGGCAAGATCACATTTTAAGGACATTACCTTCATTTCTTACGACTCCCTGTCCACTGTTTTCGACCACCTCATATTGTTCCGACCCTTGTTTGTAAGAAAGAACTTTCCCCAGTCATAACAATTCCAAGAAGAGACAAAGCAAGAGGTCCCAACCTTGTAACGACGACGCCATTTTCCTTATTTCACGTGTCCTAGCCGTAATATCAAGAAATGATTCAGATCGATTTGGTAAGATCATGTATAATGGCCCTGTGTACTCTGGAACGGATGTAGTACTTGAAAACAACGTTAGGTCCACCGTAAGCTCACTCTTGCATGCCCCAAACATTTTTTCACGGTCAAGATGGCGAAAGTAATTGCTGTAGTTTGTTCTCGTTTAGTATTGGTTTGCGTGCGAGGGCGTATGGTTGTTGTTTTGGTGAACTTTTCGAATGGCGCCGAGCTGACTGATGTTTTTCCGACTCTGCAATGCGCCTTTGTGTTTTTGATTGTCGGTGTTGTCACCGGGAATGTTGTGGGACTCTTCAAAAACAATGGCATTCGTATGGGCTTAATCAGTTCCATAAACCACATCTTCACTTTGGTTCATTCAAATGTTTTTTTTTAGGATATTTCATTGGTGAGTATGAGGTGAACGGTCTTGTCATTGGTTCAGAGAAGTTGCTTTAGATATGACTCACTTTGCTTGTTAGGTTTTTAAGTGGTGTTTTATCGATGTTTGCTGAAGACAAAAAATTTTGGGAAATCGGTTGTAAGGTTTAGTAGACGTGAAGTAATCACAAATAAAGTTTTCAGCAATATCCGTAGTATATTTTGGTCGGCACAACTTAATATTTTTTAAACTTTTCTTTTTTGCAGTGACATAGAATGTGTTTCCAACTTAGTATATCTTAAATTAACGATTAGAAAGAAAATATAGGTATCCTAGGTTAGGTATAGTTGTCGTTTTTACCCATCCCCGAGATCTAGCAGGGCTTAATCAAGTCCATAAAGTAATACACTCTGAAGGTTAGATATAGTTTAATTTTTTACCTGCGAAATTTAAATTACCACTTCGTGATGTCCAATAGCAGATTAGTCTCTACTATAGTATGCTAAAAAGGTTTGATATTTCATTTAGTAATAATTTAAAATAAATATATTTGCATACTAAGTTAACCATTCTTCAAAACTCTTTGCTAATAGAAAGTGTGGCCTTAAGCATGAAGTAAATTTGAACCAAAATCGTGTTAAAGCTCGTTTTCGTTTTCGACTATCTAAATCCCGAACTGTCACGACTAACGTGTAGATAGTTTAATCTGGAACTCTAAAACAATCGTTTGCTTATTATGGGTATGGCGAGATTCCAATGGGCATTGAATTCAGTTTTGCAATAACGAATCAATTATAATCAATTTCAAAACAATTTTTACCCAATGGTCATGACCACAGGTGATTCAATTTACCGACCCCTTCTTAGAAGTTATATCCAAACCAACTCTTATAAACCAGTCTTCCGAATTTCCCAACACCCGGGTGAAATCCGACCTTCAAATCGTATCCATAAAACAAATTACGCGAACTATAATAGCACACGACACCGCTATTGCCAAAGCACAGAGAAAAGAATTGGGATTTAATATTAAGGGGTGGGAAAAGGACACCGAAAAATCATTTAGTATCGAATTGTTTCTGGAATGTAGTATGAAAATGGCTGTCATTGCTCTGAAGAGGTTCTTTTTTTTTTCTCCACTTTGATGATGGTCATTGCTGAATCGTTAATGGCAGATATCACTGGGAACATGATGTGGTTTTCTGTTGTGACACCTTATAGAAAAAAGGGTAATTTATAGTATGGGAGTCATTGGTTTCGTCACTTTTTACTGTGACGTTGTTTGGATAAGGTTAAGCTACTAATAGGGAATACGAAGCGAACGATTTTCTACTTAAGTGATTTCGTTAAATTAGTTATAGAGCTCCTGCTTTTCGATTTTTTCAATTGTATTTGGTTGGTTAATTGTTAGTAAATAGTAGGAATGTCCATACACTCTGGTTTTGTACTGTCTAAATGTAGTCTAAGTATCGAACAATTTGTTCAAATCGTTCCCATTTTATGGAATAACTCTGCTCTTTCAGTTCTTGACTCAATCAATAGGATTGTATGATTCTTTTAAATTCAGAATTTTTTTAAAACTGATTTCTGATTTCTCCTCTTTTTTCTCTATAAAAGTAAAGTACCTTTACGGAATCGTAATTCCTTTTTTTTTTAGATATGTAGCTTTCTTTTCACAGCTGGGTTCCCGAAATTCGTTCTAATGAGAACGTTTTCAACCACTTCTTAGCAGTAGTTGAGCCATCTCAAATTAGGCCTTTAACTTAAAAATAAGTCTAAAATTCCCTCTGCTAGTTCTAAGTCAAGTTGAATAATGTTTTGTAGTAATAAAATTAATGTGAAATATATATAAACGTATCAAAATTAAACTACATTTTTTCTTCATGATATGCGATGGCACAGTCGTTCGTCCGTCCTTTCAAATTACTGAGAAATCTACTTCACTTCTTAAACATGTTTTCTTACTTAAAACCGTTTACTTAAGTACACAAAAGTATTCTTGCTATCCGTTTCATTACGTCGAAATAACATTATTTTATCTTACTGGGCCAGTTATGCCTTTTTAGTTCCAATAAAAAAATAAAAAAGGAAGCTCGCTGACATTTTTTTTAAACATTTCTTTTGACCAGACTGTAGGAATAGGAATAACAAAGCCCGTTTAAATGCCACTGTTTTCATTACTGTATTTTTGTATGGATGTTTGAATGGCCCAGGTGACGAATTCTTAAAATGTTTTGCTCCTCCCTCTGTTCTTTGGAAATCCGGTTAGATAAATGTCCTTTATTGAAATGCAAACTTGCCTTCTGTGCTTCTGTTGCAGTGGTTACGCATTGTTCGGGAATCTGGTAGTAGTTTATTCGGTTACTGAGCCATGCACGCTTTACTTATTATCTTAAGACGTTTTTTTTATGTAAAATCAACTCGAGAATACTGTCTTTAAAATTTGTTAAGTTTATTATTTTAGTTAGAACAACTTTTTGACGATTCGTCCAACTAGGTGGGTGAAGTAGAATTATTTTATTTAGAATGGTTAATGTTATTGGCTTTTGGGTGACCTGCAAGAATTAACAACTCTAAAAATCATGAATTTCTTTATGTTTTATTTAATGTATGAAGATGTTATTGGTGAGGTTTGGAACATAAGATAAGATATAATTAATTTTTATAACTTCTACTTTTTTATGGTTGATGTGTGTGTGTATTTACGTTCACCTTCTCGTTTACAATGAGACTCATTGATCCTATGTAGTGCACGGAAAAGCTCAGTAATGAGGGTTGACTCAATTATACGGCAGTAGACAACAAAAAAAACAATTGAAAATCATAATTATTAAATGTCTTATGCCAAAAAACTAATCGATGACATTTGATGAAGAATTCAAATATTTTTGATACACAACAGGCTTTTTGGAAAAGTCAAAAATGATGCCTTTCTTCTCAGATTCAGAGTTGTGATTTCTTTATTTATTTATTGACAAAGAAAGAAGAAATTACAAATTGAACATACATAACCTAGAGGAAATAATCCTGTACAGGTATAGTAGAAATTACAATGTTTACACAATAAACAAACATAAAAATACTGACAAAATTTATACTTACACTTAGAATTGAAATACGAAATAATAAAAAATGTGAAAGGAAGAAGAAAAAAAAACCCCACAGTTTAATTTAAGTATGATGACTTTACCCAATTAAAAAATCAGCCTACTATTAGAAGACAATCTCTGGTTATATGGGTGTTGGTTTCAATGACATAGACATTCTTCAAACCTCGTCACCAAAATGTACGTCCTAACACCATTATCATATTGTATTATTCCATTTTTTGCCTAAGAATTAGCCTACTAGTAACTATGGAAAAGCACTGTTATAAACCAACTATCCGTGATTCTACTAATAGAGCATTCGCATTTGACGTCACACTTGACGACGTGGATAGTCGTGGAGGACAGACAACAACGTTGCTAAGGCTGTTGTTCACCCGTTGCTACAGAGGTTGTTAGGGGCGGAGTCTTGTGATCGCAAATGCTCCAATAGAAGCATTCGCACATGACGTCACACTTGACGACGTGGATAGGCGTGGAGGACAGGCAACAACGTTGCTAAGGTCCGAGCCATGTGATTGAAAATGCTCTATATCCTTACTAACTCCAACAAGCACCTCTTCATCGCGTATAGCTGTCATCAGGAACACGGTGTTAATTTGGGAAATCTGCTTAACTGCTGCGTTTAACGGCATCTCTACGAGAGCATCAATCGTCACTGAACGAACGGATCCGAATGTTAGCCGAGTGCCGCCGAGCGTAAGACACTCCATTTGTCAGACTTTTCTGCCCGAAAAGCAAGGATTGTCGGTTTAATTGCGCACGACATTCTGGGTCAGATTTGTAGCTGTTTGAGCGAAGTTCATCGGGCACGGCTCACTGTGTCTGGCGTAATGACATTGGAATGTTTGGACCATTAGGCAAGTTAATTTTTATGCAGTTGCTAGAATTTTTGTCGTATAAAAACTCTTTTTTCGTAAAACACTGGAAAGGGCTAGCAGAGCTTACAGACTATTTCTCTTACTCCGTCTTCAAGACAGATTGAAGTGAAGTGCAGAAATTGGCTTTTGTTTACTCTTTGGGAGAGAATTTTATTGTCTTTTTTTTGGTTAAGTTGGTAGACGGAACCCCTCATTCGTAATTTTTAAAAAAAAAAAACTATCTATTTTTAATAGAACGTACGAACTTGAAAGTGAATGATATGTGACTTCACATCTACATAAGCCTGCCTTTTGGGTGCTACTGCTAAAAAATCTCGTACCTTTGCGATAAAATAATAGGATGGGTGGAAATTAGTGTAAAACCATTTTTTCTGACTTTGTAAATTATCCGTAGTAGTTTTATTTTGATGCAGGTATGGAATTGAGAAACTGCAAATATTAGTTGAACATTTAACTGAGCTCTGGTTTTACATGTTTCACAACTTTTTGTCCCCAATGGTTTTACATGGAATTCGTTCTTCTTTGGGAGTTCAGAATGTGACAGGAAATTTGCAAGAGCAACAAATGATATTTATTAATTCTACAGGATTTTTTTTTGTAGCGGATTAATTTAGTTACACAACTAATGCTTTTAATTGTATATCCAGACCATCACAATGCCTACAAATTTGGATTATTTCCATTGGAAACCATTGTTGCTTTAATATTTCTATCAGCTTGTTCTAAATTTTGAGCAGAATAGCATCGATATTCTTAAGACTTTGCAAAGTGAATTCTCACAAAACCTATCTGCTACAGAAAAAATAAAAAAATTCGCACATGAATGGGAAGACACAAAAGACAATGGCATTTCCGAAAATCGTCACCCAGATAGGGGAGGAACACCCTCATCCGAAGGTCTTCAGTGTCCTGTCGTGATCCCAACACCCTATCTAACAGGCTAGAATTACTGGAGAGCCGCAACCGGCAATTTTCTGTTTTGCCTCGATAAACCGAAGACGGACGGATGTTCCGTATAATATTTTTCTTAATATTTACAACTACAGCACTCTCCGCCGCTGTTATTATTAATATTTTTCAAGCGGAATGCTTCAGTGCGTTTACTTGGAAAACGGCCTACTATAAGTTCTCGTACGCCAAGGTGATGTGGGGTATTGTGTGTTTAGTTTCTTTTCAAGTCTGAGAAAAAGCCACGGAGAGGGTTGTTTATCGTGGAAAATGAGGACTTTCTTCTACTTTTTTTTCGTGATGTTATTATAAAAAAGTGTTCCAGACGGGGTGTTTTTAGTTAGAAATTGCCCTGGAAGCTGGAAAACTCTCAAACGGTGTCGGTGGTTTAACCGCTTTTTAAAATAGTGGAGAGGATATTTTGATTGTAGATTTCCACTTATACTTTTAAGACAGTGTTTTTGGTATGTCGTGTAAGTAAACCCTGACATGGGAAGAGTGATCCTTATAACAAGGACCACCAATGGGATATCGGAAGGCAAAACAGAATCGCCAGGTTTCAGTTTTGGAAGCAAAACTAGCTAGGTATGCGAGCTGTGTTAGGTACTTTTAGTAGGGAAACTGACTTATAATTGCAAAGTTAGCGGCCTTGGTGGGGAGACGATCTAGGGGGTTTTAAGGTTTAATTTAACACCCATTTCGTCCAAATCGGTTCTATGCATGTTTGGCGAATTGTCCCAAAAAATAAGGCAATTGTTTTGAATATATACTAGACTTGTATACTAGACTGCCCTATTGGAAAAATTTTCCCAGTGTTTCACAAACCAGTATCAAATTATACTGGATCCAGTATAAATGATACTAGATCCAGTATGATTTGATACTGGTTTATGAAACACTGGGACAACTTGGGAAAACTGGGACACTGCAACGTTTCCTGACCCTATGATGTCATTACGTGGAAGGAAAAACTGAGTAAACACAAAGTCTGTTGGGTTTCTAGAAGGAGTTTCGGTACGCAAATCGTGATAAAATGACACTATATAATAAAAAAAGATTTAACAAACTAATCATGCTGACGAAATTATAAATACTGAAAATTAAATTTAAAAAACGTCTGGTAGGTTTGATGTTCATATTCTGATTCATTGATATTGCTAAACTTGGAGGTCATGCAATAGTAAAACTTCTTATCAAGAACGTACGTAGGTAAAACTACAAAAGTTATGCAATACAGCTAATATAACCGTACCCCGAATTGTCATTTCTACTTTACGTTTAGTCGGAAACATCGCTTCCTTTTATAAAAAAAAATCAATTTCCCATGGTAGGAATTATGGGACGTAGAGGTGTTTAGGTCGCCTCTAAACTGAGGACTAAATCAACCTCTTTGAGCATTATTTTCTTTTCCACAAAAAAAAAAAGAGAGGGATGGGAGTTCATTTCCTTCAATCGAGACTTGCGAAATTGCGGTGGAAGATCAAACCTGTTGGACC
Organism: Tetragnatha montana; assembly: GCA_963680715.1. NCBI lineage: Eukaryota > Metazoa > Arthropoda > Arachnida > Araneae > Tetragnathidae > Tetragnatha > Tetragnatha montana. The sequence continues at coordinate 38,539,050 of OY796685.1, forward strand.
TTTTATGATTTACGCTTGACCTGCGCAAAAAAATTTATGATTTTGAAGTTTAATGGATCTGACATAATGAAATGATATATCGACATAAATCAAACCTTCTTGCTTCATCTTTCACTCGCAACTGACCATATTTCCAACGCCAACCTTCTTTGTCTTTTGGTTCACCATGGTTATTATATCAAAGCTGTTATTGATGGGCTTCTAAAGTTGTTTTGATAACGTTTTTCCCACCTTGATTTTATGTGCGCAGGGTTTAAGGGTTTGAATAGGAGTTAATTTCTTCGGTTATACATGTCGTATAAATCATTTTATGTATTAGGTCTGAATAAGTTTTCAAGAAAGATTTTGTAAGATTTGCTCTGGAAATTCGTGAAAAAACATAATTACCAAACTGTTATTAGTTCATGTATGATCAGTTTATTTATTATTATTTTTATTTCTATGCTTCAAAACCGTGATGTTTTCGTATTTTCAGTAAAAGCTTTATTTATTTTGGATTTAATCTACTTTGTAATCAAAAAATAATAAATCATACTTTGGTGAATGGTGTTAGACTTAAATATTTTCTTATTATAACATGCTAAGTCCAAGGTTGATAATCTTTTTCATATTTAATATGTTCGGTTTTGCAATGATTAATTTATTAGTAACATACGACTTCAGTTCTGAGTAATTTTCAATAATTTGAAAGGAAAATTTTGATGGAAATAGCCACGAAGGAATTATGTTCATCTAAACACAATGGGTCATTCATGCAAACGGATAAAATCTACCTATTCTTCTGAAATGTAGTATTCCCATTTACACTCCTAGAAACCTTAAACTCGAGTTTTCAATTATGTACTGGGCAGTAAAATTTAAAAAAAAAATCTGCCTCCATCTCACTGTTGAAAAAATATTTACCCAGAAAATCGTGTACTTTCGTACCAAATGCAGTTTAGGCTTCACTTCATGAGCTGTGGCACATTTACCAACTAACCCAATTATTATAAGCCATAAAGAACACCTGTTTACACATTTGTGAACATCGTGCAAAGTAGTATGGTAGAATGGTTACTGAGAAATCTCACCGCTACACTCACCAGAACCAATAGTAAAATACTATAATAGCGGTGTAAATGAAAATTCGTTCTGTGTTGGTTTAACTTTTCAAACAGTACTTTCACTTTCACTTAACTATTTCTCTTTTCATCGCCATAACTAATTGCTTCATAAATAAATACTGATATTTTTTTTATTAAGTTGTAGGATATCATTTAATTGATCTAATTTAGTTTAGTATGAACGAAGAGACGTTTGAATATACTACTTAACTTTTTTAGAAATGATTAGTTTATTAAAAATAAAAAAAAAAATATTAAAAAATTATTAAAGCTACATGAATAGACCGTTTTTAGATTATTTTCTGATATAGGAATGTAGATTTGTAACTTTTCTTTTCAAACCTAATTTATGTAATTTAGCAACTTTAAATTAGAAAACGTTTAATACAAAATTAGAGTTCATTTGGATCATGTGTTTCTAATGTATCGTGATAACTGCAATTGAACATATTTTTCGAGAATTGCCGCGTCTATTTGATTGCATCCCTTTGGGCTCGGTTTAGGTCATAAAATTTAATCAAAACTTTCCATATCAAACTTTCCATATCATTCCAAAAACTGAAGAAAACATGATTTTATCAACCTTAATGGAGATGAATAAACATGTGCTTCTTGTAATTTTCCTTAACGCAAATTTGAAAATTATTTGGACTGAATTAAAAAGACTGAAAATTATTTGGCTTTAGGAAATTAAAATTTTATCTTTATTTTTAGGTAGACTTTGAATAAAAGGTTAAAACTAATAAAATTAATAGGTAGTTAAAGGTAATTTAACCTTTTTAAAAGTATTTTAAGTAATAAGTAATGTCTAATTTTTTTTTCATAACGATGGATAATATGACAACGTCAATTTATTTACATATTCAAATTATCGATTGTAATTGATGAATTTGTATACATAGAAGTGCTATATTTTTGGTAGTAAATATTTTCATACAGTCAAAATCAAGTTTAAAATGAATTCTCTAGTTTTAAGAGATACATTTAAAGCAGAAATCTAGGGGTTTTTTGCTAAATTTTCTTTAATGATTTTAAAGTGTAACAGTCAACATGTTTCAGATGCGTATTGAGAGATAATAAAAAAAAAAAAGGTTACGCCAACTTAAAAAAAAGTATGAACGTCTCCACAATAAAATATGGTAAAAGTTATGGCAAAGCAATTAACTAACTGGGTTTGTTCATTATTTATTGAAATATAATTTAATTTCAAAACTAAAATTAAGCTTATTTCTTTAAATAAATGTTTTTCTCGAATCTAGAAATATACAAAATATCTCCCTTTGTGGATAAGGATCAGAATAATCAACCGAGAAGAAAGGAATATTATTCAGCCCGAACTCTCACCCAATACCTAAAAAAAAGCCATTAATCCTCAAGGTCTCCTCTACGAAAGGCAGGTGGTCTTTCGTCCCCCCCCCCTCTGAACCGACCCCCTAACTCACCTTTTTTTACATCATCCTCAGTCACGAGACTGCATCCAAGGTAAGATTCGATTGCGTAAATAGTGGCATAAATGGCCAACAACAAGAAAAAAAATCGTTTGTGAGCACCCCACCACAAAAAGATTCCTTCCTTCCATTCAATCGGTGTAGTAGTCCCCGCGCGTGCTTGTTCTTTTTTTTTGCATTCCACGCGCAACAGAACGATTTTGAGTCGTCTGTGCTGGTAGACTGTCTTATTAGCGCTTCCATTTTATCGCTAATTAAACAGAGATTTTATGATAGGTCAACCTAGTATTTCTTGTCACGGGTGGAATCACCGTTACTTTTCGAGTGGATGGTTTTTACGGGACTTAGATGCCGCTGACGTTTATGTCCCAGTTTGGAGATGATGTAAATGCCCGTTTGGGTATTTTATTAATTTTCGACTTTCGGCTAATTTTGGGTCGGGGCTTGTTGTTGGGAAATGCGTTTTATATCTGTCGCTGTTTCTCTGACGTAAAATGGTTGCGATGAGATACTAAACTGAAACGATAATTTTCCTCTTGTTAAGTAGACGAGTTCATAATTGGGTAGTTTGGGGTAATAACTGCAATCATTTGAAGTTTTTTTATGTGGGTTGTAAAATGTATTATAGGTTGATGAAACTAAACGGGGCATTCTCGGATTTTCTTTTTTTTTAAGTACCTACAATTTCTTTTCGCGTGACAGTTGTCGATTCTCTTACCTGTATTGTATTGAACACCAGGAGGAATTCTCACTTCCATTTTAAAATTGTATAGAGCATTTTCAATCACATGACTCGGGCCTAAGAACGGCCTTAGCAACAGAAGATGTTACAGTTTTTTACCCTACAGAGGTTAATAGTTACAGAAAATGACTGGCCGTGGAATCTTCTGTTGGAGCATTTGCAATCACGTGATCCCATACCTAAAAACCGCCTCAGCAACAGATAAACAACGGCCTTAGCAACAGTTAAAAGCCCTACAGAAGGTACACAGTTAAAAGAAAATAACCGGTTGTGACGTCGCCTGAAAACACTATGTTTCATTAATCTTTCATATGTTCTTTTTGCCATATCTTTCTGAAAAGGTTGTGGTTTACAGTTATAGTAGTAATATCTTTCCCTTTGCAAACTGCAATAACCTATCCCAGTAAAATATGGTATATTGAAACTATTTATATTTACAGTTTTTTTTTCCTTCACATTAACAAAACATTTTACCTCACAACCATATTTAAACCCTGCCTTACAACCAGCTGAAACAAAACATATAAAAAAACTAGCATGAAACAAGCAGATTTTCCATCCTCTTCCTCATAACAACTGTCAACACAAATTCAACAACCTCACACGTGCCATTTTAACGGTACTGCTCTCATGACTTCTCTGGATAGCCGCACACAGCTGCCAAACAACACGTTAACCGTCCGACTTTATGAACAAACAATGAATAAAACAACTGCTATTCACAAAAAAGCAATACATTCAAAATATCGATAACTACCTGTAACTATTTGGAATTCAATAAAAAAAACAAAGGACGCGGGAATTTTCGTGTCATAGAGGTTCACTGTTTTCAGGAAGTTGTGTCTAGCAGGTGTGTGGGTCCTAAAACAACCACGAGGAAAGAGACAGCTATTTCGGAACAGGTGTTTATTGGTGGAATTAGTTGCATCGCATTTTGAGTCATCCCTTGGGGCGGTTTTTAAGCACCGCATCACGATTTCCGCATTGTAGAGCGATTCTTCCACCAGACAACCCCAAAAGAATTGTATCACTTTCGCCATCGAGCTTTTTTTTCCGTCCCTAAAAATAGGCTGTGAAAATATTGATGTGAGGGCAAAATGACGAAACGTATGTGTGAAATTATTGGATTTATGGCACCGTTAATTGCTATAAACCACTTTCAGCTTAAAATAACTGTGCAACGGATAATTAAGTAATTTGATACGGTTTTAATTGATCCCTGGGGGGCATGGAGGACCTAGAACTAAAAATTTTCCCTTTCTAGAAATTAACTCTTGGCAGATCAATAACAGTTTAAGAGTAAGAAGGAAAGTGGGTTTTTAACAAAAAAAATTAAACGGAAATGGTGTCCTAAAACTAAGCTATTAAAAGTGTAACTCGTTGCTTGTTTGAAGAAATTGCTTTGAAATGGTCAATTGTGCTTCAGGGGAATCCTTTCATACCATTCATGGATCGCTTGAAAATTGAACTGAGGTTTTTACGATATTGTTTAGTATTTCGAAAAAAAAATATTGGTCATGCCTAGAATTTTAAAAATCAAAAATTAAGTTAATTTAAAAGAAAAAAGATATTACAAATTATCCGCAATAGAAATGTGAAATTACGGTATCATAAATAACTAAGAAGGGTATTTAACAGCTGGAATGGTACTGCTAGTCATTTACTGGTGATTACCTTTTTAGACAACACAGTTTTCCATTAATTAATTTAATTTTAATTGTAATTGTAATTAATATATTTATTACAATTTGCTCGTTATTTGGTTTTGTGTTAACATACAACACAATAATAATCATTAAACCAAATCAATATTTTCTAAAACGTTTTTTTCACCACACCTAAATCACCTAATGAATAAAATTGTTTCCTTTGGCCAATGGTGTTCATTAACATAGTCTGAACCTCTTTAATTGCATCCAAGCGCCCCCTGCTTCACAGGTATGTGTTTCAGTGTCGTTTTCCAAGGTTAGAGCACAAGATTCGCTTACAGTAGAACTACTGTATAAGACTTATTTTCACATTGGAATATATATGCTAATGATGGGCGAAGGTTGGACTCCCTGGTGAGCTACGCGGTCGTTTTGAATAAATGCGACTGAAGTTTGTCACCTGGTTGTTCAGATGCTGCTAGAATGTATGTGGCGTCATTTTCTTACGAGTAGAACTCCTATAGGGATGGCTTTGAAAAAGAAAAATCAACCCGAGAGCCTTTATCAAGCTAATAAATAAGTATTGTAGTTCCGTTTGAAGGTTACTGATTGTTTAGTGTACGTACAGTTTGGTACAGCTCCCGCTACAAAAAAAAAAAAACGTTTCATTGATCCATCAATGGATAGGCTGGGGATGCCAGTTTTGGCGATTAATTGACAGTTTGGGCAAAGGAAACTGGGCAACCCGGGGGGTTGGTCCGATTATGCCAGGTATTTTACATTTCATCAATGAAATGTCTTTCATATAACTACAGTATATAAGCCTCTAAAATTATAAAATTTGAGATGAACATGGACTTTTTGGATTTCTTTTTATATCTCTTGTTTTGTGTGGTAGTTGCTTAAGCCAAAATTTGACTTGAAAGAAAAGCCAAAAAGACACTCCCCATAGTACACAGGCGCCGTTACAGAAAACCTTTTTAATTTTAGTCAAAATTAAATTTGTTGGACTTAGGCTCTTCTCAGATCCTGTACATAATTAAAAATGCTTACAGTACAAATTTATATTTGAATATCCTGGGATTTCACATCGTATAAAAGATTACGTTAAGATGCAGAAAATTAAAAAAAAAAATTCAGGAAGTACGAATAGTTGTATAATTCTGAAAAACGTTGCCTCATTTTGACCCGAACCATTCATTTCGTAACTTTTTTATAGTGATTTTACATTGATGGAATTTCGAAAACATTTGGAAATTTCATGAGTTATCCATCAAAATCGATTCATTTGAACACAACACTTCTTTTCCAGGAAAATTTCCCAACAAGATGAATAACGTTCTCTTTAAATTCTTGTGTTTGTATTCGACGAAATGAATGCGAACGAAACCTAAATAAGATTGTTTAGGGGTAGTTTACCTCTCCTTAAAAACAAGTTATCTGGCTCTAAAGGAAAATATTCCACCACTTGTTAAAGGTAAATATATCAGATCTTTCTTATTGTAGAAAAGTCGGAAGAAAATATTATTTTTCCAGTTACAAAAATCAAACTAGGGAAGAAATTTTTCTAATGAATGGAGTTTTCAAGAAGCATAAATGGGAACTATACAATTAAAAAAAAAAAACAACTTTTTTCCCCTCTCGCAAAATGTTATCAGTTCCCAAAGAATCAGATATCCCCGAAATTACTATTTTCGAACCGTAGGAACCAGATCTCCAGGAGCAAATATTCAGATGGATTCAAACTGGAGTTTCTCGTTAGTTTTTTTCTAAACAAAACATGGCTGACTTTTTTAAAAAGTGACCCACTATCAAAACCTCAAGCTATTTATTTATTCGAGATAGTTTTTGTTGAGACGCTGACACTAGCTTTTTGGGTACAAAGCAATTATTTTCCTTCTACTGTGGGTCACTGAACGACGTGTTTCTTTTATTGTAATTTACCGTCTGGATAGTTGGGTGACAGTTGATTGAAAGAATCTCTTTTTTATTAAAGTCTCTGAAGTAGAGGGATTTTCTAGTGTTGATTGTAAAACCTCCGCAAAAGACGTGATGAGACTATTGATTGGAATGGTTTTTTTTAATAAAAATTTGGATGAAAGTTAATGAAATGCGATACTGCTTGGTAAAATTTCTTGGGAATTCATGTCATTTCTTCCGGAAAAATAATTAATTCAATAAAATTTTAAATTTTTACTCATAAATAATAATAATTCCCAATTAGTATAAATTTATGTTTTATCTGTGTTTAAATTTCTTTCAATGAAATAGAATGGGGTACAATTTTATAGTGTTGTTGAATTCAAATTTTTTCTTTCAAAAAATCAATTAGTAGATTTTTTGTAAATGCCATTACAAAATCTCATGGGAAAATTTTCATAATGAACAATGGTAAGAATTGAAGAAAGGACCTTCAATCCTTTTAATAAAGGGTCACTAACTGCAAAGTTCCACTAATCCGTAAAGAATTTATCTTATCCGTTTAAACATCCCTATTAGATCTTTAAGAAATCCTTTTCAAGATTACAATAACGAGATAAATATACATGAAAATGTAACATCGTAAATTGGAACATCGTAAATTTAAAAATTGGGGGGGGGGGGAATTACCCTGTTTATTATTAAGGGATGTTAAATTACTGATAAATTGTTTTCTGCATAAAAATATAAACTTTACTAGTATCTTTGTATCAAACCTTGTCTAAGAAGGTAACTAAAATATTTTTTAAAAAATATATAGAGAAGATTGGGTTTAATAAAATTGAGTTCAAAAGTTTAATTATTGATATTCACAAGGTTTAAAACCTACAACATAAAGGATTTAAATTATTAAACTAACTCTCTTTGCCCATTAAAATTTACAACTAAATATTTATAGGACATAAGTGTTTTAACTTTGCCATTCCAATCGCATTGAAGCTATATTATTTTAGTTTCCACTCTTTTATTTTTCTTAACCAAACCCTTATTTATTTATTTTTTAACCTCTTCAACCAAAATCTCTGGTCATTTATTGCTTAAAGATCTTTAAGACTGCACCCACGAATTTGCATAAAAATTTCAAAAACGCGCTAAATTTCCGGACAAGATCCTTCCTAAATGGCAAAAAAAAGCAACAAAAACCACCATTTCTCAAACACTTTGCCCAATTACTACAACAGAACCACAGTCTTCTGCACATAATCCCCACGGCAGTTTTTTTCCACAATTTCTCGCCATAAACACGACCTGCTTTGTAATTCACCGCAGCATGTCCGCCATTTTTCAGCAATAGTGTGTAAGAGTGAGAAACCGCATAATTCCCCATCTTCACACTCTCTTTCGGCATCGCTAATATAGTCAGCAAACGGCGGCGGATGAAAGAGCAAAAAACGAGGTGAAAGTTCCAAGAAAGGGTTAAACCTTGTGAAAACCATCATTGAGAGACGCCGATAGATTAAAAGACGAGTTGGTGTAGAACAAGAAGATCTGTCTTGGTGCTGACTGAGGAATGCGGGATGGGAAGAACACCTCGTGTCACGTTCTGGAAGGTTTTTGCGGACGATTAGAAGGGGTGGTTAGGCCGATGAATCGGGTCTGATGGCCTCTGAACTCGTGTGACAGGAGATTTGCCGGTTCCGTTCGCGAGTTAAAGGGGATGATGGCTATGATGTAATGCCTGCTGCTAAATGCTACGTTTAATGGGATTCTGTGAATGGAGTTACAGCTGTAACGTCATTTGTATGAGGTTGCCTACGCAGTTGTAACTTTGCACCTTTATTTTCAAAAACAAAATCAGAGATGAATTAGTTTTGAGATATTAAGAGGTATTTCTTCTCTCAATATTTATATTTACTCCTGATTTTACTTCTTCTTGTCCGTCTTTTGGACCTTCCCTATTGGAAAAATTTTCCCAGTGTTTCTTAAACCAGTATCAATTTATACTGGATCCAGTTTAAATGATACTGGATCCAGTATGATTTGATACTGGTGTATGAAACACTGGGAAAATTTTTCCAATAGGGTGCGCCATTAAACTTCAATAAACCAACCAACCTACCAAACTGATTTTACTTAAAGTTATTTTAATGTTCATGGCAATGTGATGGATGATTAGGCAATGAAAATTAAGACAGTGACATTTTAGCCTTGTGCAATATGAAACGCCAATTAACCAAACTAATGTAGACAAAAATACCTAAAGTTGGTATTGGCATGTAAATACGGTGATTGAAACCACAATAAAAAAACGCACAGCACATGGGTAATTAACAGTGGCATAGCCCGACAAAATTTCGCAGGGGGATATTGGAGTTCGGGGGGTTTGTTATATGAGGTCCTTCCTAAAGTCCTAAATTTAGTTCTCTTATGGTCAAAAAAGAAAATTTTGGGCCTTCAGGGGTATGTATCCCCAAATGGCCCCTTCCGTGGTTTCGTTCCCCATACTTCAGATCAGTTGTAAAATATACAACTCGTATGAACTGATCTCTAATGCTCAAAAAGATCTTTTCTCTTTCCCCAAACCAAACAGCAACATTACGCCAAAAAACGCCAATCTGTTTGTTCGATCATTTTCTCCTCTAAGTGCATTTTTGGAGTAACTGAGTGATACTGCTACTCACTATGCCAGAGCCAATAGTAACAATTGTGGCGCCTGCAGTATAACTACAACGATCTATCACAACACCAATGTAAATCTATTGAAGTTAAAACTGTAAGCACCGCAATTCCTAACATATATTTTTCGAAAACTAAGCAATAAATTTCAATTATTATCCGAAGAAACACCTGTTCCTCGACAAATTTTTCATTCTCATCTAGAAACTAGGGAAAAGTGTAGATTGGCGTTTTTGACATGGTGCGGGTAACGATATCAAAACCTTACCTCAACCATAAAAAAAGCCCATCATCTATCAAATCAAAACATTCTCACCCAACCCAGGGACTACAATGCACTGCTTAACGGTACCTTCCCTTTCAATCACACGCATATCAGGCGCAAACGATGACAAATGGACCACCCCCTCAGGAATGCCGACCATCCCTGGGCGATCCATCTAAGGATGAGGGGCCTTTGACCTCCCCGGGCGGCCTTGGTCCGGCCCTGACCCGCATTGTTTCGTGATCGCGAATTAATTTCTTTTTTTTTTTTCATTCTGCCGGACGCGAGTGATTCTGTTGGCTTGTTGGGATTTCTTTTCTTTTTTTTTTTTTTTGGATGATGGTAATTAAAATGGGTGATGTGTGGTGTTTTTTTTCTTTATTAAGGGGAGGGTGTTGGGCGAATGGAGAGTTATGCAGTGGTGTTTTTTTATATAAGTTCTTAGATTGACTGATGTGGTTGTATGGTTTGAAGTGTAAAATAGAAACAAAAGCATGAGGCTGGAGAAAATGCACTTTGAATTAGAGAGACTGATACCGTGGTAGTACATGAGATAGAACAGGAAGATTTCCATTTTTTAATACCTACGTTTTCAAATAAGTTGAAAAGTCTGAAATTTGACACACAAGAAACTAGCAATAATCGGAAGATGAGGATAAAAAAAAACCAAGAGGTAAAAGGTTTGTTAATAAAAAAACTAAAATCTTAAGCTAAATCGGAACAATTTGCAACTATGATATATTGGTATAGTCAAGCCCGTAACTGGACTTTTTTGACATGGTTTATTGGTTTACTGACTCTCAAGAAAAAACGAAAGGCTGGAGATTCACCCTTATAGCTTTTTTTTTCAATCCCTTAAAAATAGTTTAAAAATAGTTTCAAGTTTAATCTCCATACATTTCTGGATATTTTCTATAACACTTTGACGACTAAATAAGATAAAACCAATTTGAAATCAAGTACTGTTCTCCATTCCATTTAAATCTATATGATTTTTGGATGAAAAATATCTTTAAACTTAAAGACATGTTGTTCTTCAACCTTATGAATATTAAACTAAAATTAGAGTTTAACTAAAATAACTTCCCTATTAACTTCCTAATATTTCTAACAAACAATAGTCTGGAGATTGGATTACACATTTAAAAACCATATAGCAATGTTCTATATTCGTTCCTCTTCCAAATGATAATTACTTTATAATTGCTTTAAAAAATTTAATCACATTGATATCCTTGCATGAATTATATATTTTTTAAAACAATCCTAATAATTACTACTACCAGAGTTTGTTGTCCCAATTCTACATGATACAGCACCAAAGTTTGATCGATGAGTTTAATTATACAGAATTCAATTCAGTTACAGCAGGAAACAAATTTTCTGCAGTTTACTGCCTGGTTCAACCCATATCTAGAAGTAGTTAAGTCATTACTTTTAGGAGAACTGTCTGGAATTACACAATACCTTATTTGATTCGGCATCGTTAGTTGCATTTAAGTACTGGCTTATTATTGTTTTTTTTTAATTTGTCAACATTAATTACAACAGAAAGGGTTATTTTCAACAATAGGTATATCTTCTGATCCCTTTAAAATTAGTTTAAAAAACCAAGTTGCCATTATAATATGAAGATGTTTTAAACTTTTGCTTATTCCGTTAAAAAATATTTTTCATTTACATTTAACTGTGTACATAAAAAAATTGAAACATTCCAAAAACATGATTAGACTGTATCGTTATCGTGTTACCTTAACCCCTAACTTTCGACAATTTATTTATGATAAATATTTAGTTTACAATAATTCTTTCCATGCAAAAATTCTAACTCCCACCTATGTTTTTCGAACCCGATTTATCTTCAACGTTATGGAATATGCAACGGGTGGTAGTCAACTTCCGGTCAAAGTAAAATGTTGTTCCGTTTGAACTCGTCCATTAAACATTAAAACTAGTTTTCCTGATAAACAAAACTAAAAAAAACCGTTTCGATGTTTGTAAGCACATAATCGTTTTGAGAGTCACGTTAGAGACTGCACAATATTTCACCAATGGAAATACCAAAACATTTTGAGCCTCCAGAGTATGTCAAACCATCTCAAAAAAAATCACTACTCTCAATCTCAATTGAAATCACTTTACTATGCTCATCTACTCATCTCTTCACGCTCCATCTCAATCTACATACAACACATCACTAATACATACCAACCTTTCTAGAGAAAAACAATTTATCCCGACGGTACCAGCAACCTTTCACCACCCTCCCTGGCGTGAAATGGCCTGCAATCAACGACGGCGTGCCCGGGTATTTTCGAGGGGGCAATTTCTGGGGCACCGTCAAATTACCCCGGTACGTATCCGGGTGATCACCGTAAACATCGGGCTGCCTGCTGAATTCCATCGGTGGACGCGTATTGACAGAGCGACGGTGTTATTTGGAAAATTCCTATGGAGAGAGACCTAATGAGTGGATGATGTCCGGTGATTACCGATGGAGGTGTTGTTGAGGGATTGGGTGGATGCGCATTATGAAATCGAGAGGGAATGTCAATGTTTCGTTTGCTGTTTTTGGATCTCATCGATGGAGTAAATAGTGTTTAGGCGGGTGGAGGTTTTTGGAGTGGGATATTTGGGGACGAGATGGGGAAAACTTAAAACTTTGTAGCGTTTTCATCGGTTTTTCACGGTATTTGCGACATTTTGAAGAATTCGTTGCATGTATATTGTGTTTATTAATGTTTCATGGATTTGAAATTTTAAAACGTTTCTCTATGCTAATGACATGTTGACAGAGAGTACATAAGAAAATAAAATTTTAACAAATTTATACTATTTTAAAAGACAAATCAAATGTTGAGGACTCCCTGAAATGCCTCTAATGCTGCGTACGACTATGTTTTGATCTACTAATACTGTTCAAACGCTTTTAGCGTCTCTTCTTAACATCTATTTATCTTATAATCAAGAAACACCAATTCATTAATATTTTTAAAAAATCTCCCCCCAAAAAATTTATTTACAGAAGATAAATTAAATATTCACCTTTAAAATCAAACGGTACTGCATTTACCTACTTGGTATCTGACCTTTAACACCTTGGAATTTCTTCCCATTGTTTTCAATTTTAAAAAAACAGTAGATTGAAGATCTCTCAAATGGGGCGCACCGAAAATTAACTCCACTTACTTTCGGTTATTTCCACCTATTACAATAATTTACCTCTCACTTTTCTCTCTCTTCATTCCAATATTACGTTATAAAATTGCTCCCAACCTCACGAAAAAAATCAACGTCTTAATGCAATCTCATCCTACAATTGATCTTCATCATCAGCCATCCAAAATTAAATTCCACAGCGATTACCATACTGGTCAGTGAGCTCCACCCACACCCACCTGTTAAAGGTGGGGGGTGCATTGTCCAAAATTGGTTCCCTCCCCCTTCTTTCGGCCAACTTAATTTGATTAGGTAAACAACTTTCCTCTTTCGGCTCAACTGATGCGCAAACAGAGTGAATTCATTCTGCAAAAACCTCGTGGGCGTGTGTGGTCGACCCCCTTCACGCGGGGGTCATTCTCAAAAAATATCGTCTGCCTGGCGCAACCAGTTTAGGGGTGTGTTGGAGGTGATGGATTTTGTTCGTAAGATGAAGATGCTGTCCCATTTGCATGCTGCAGCGAGAGGCTTGATTAATATGGGGAAGGAAGGAGTCGGTTGATTATGGATCGGGGTGGTTTTAATGGGTTTTGGTCGGGGTAAATTGGTATTCATGGGTCGGTTGGAGGGTTTTTTCCACTTTCGGTTTTTTTAATTTGGAGATTGCCGAGAGTGAGGATGTTCTGGAATGTGTTTTCGTAGTGGTTAGGTGCGTAGCTGTGTTTTAGTGAATTAACGTTGGAATGTGGATTCCTCCGTAAATGCTTTATGGGTGGAATGACGAAACAATTGGTTTTGTGTGAAGAATTAATTTTAAAAATGTTCCTTCTGCTTTTTTTTTGTTCAAAATAAAGGAATGCGTTGCTGAAAGGGTTAAATATAGTTGAGATGGCGCCAGGCCAGTGAACTCAATATGAAGAAAATCATGTGCCACTTCATTGATAAGAATACTTCACGACTACAACTCCTCTTATTTATTATATGTCTGTACAGTAAAGTAATTTTGAAAACAATTTACCAATGAATATCCTTTGCGATGTAGTTAAATTTATTCACTGCCGTTTTCACAGTAAACTCAAAGAAAACACGAATCTACAGCCTGTCGCCTGTGACAGAATGTTGATGTCTTAACCACATGGGGCTACATATAGAATTCACAAAGAGGGAGAGTACCTCTAAACTTGTCAATTTTTTTACTCAAATCCAATATGCTTCTTCTTCTCTGCTAGCGTCTTGTATGAGATTTCAACATCGTGAAGTGCCGTGACGTAGTATTGCATTACATGTCATACTATCGCAATCAGAGATTCTAGAATCGTTCCTTTTTGTTGTCAAACCTCAAACATTGATGTTCATATAGTATAGTACAGAGGTTCTCAAACTGTGGGTCGCGACCCACTGGTGCGTCGCCAGTCAGTTTTTGGTGGGTCTCAACAAGATTTTGAATTTAAGAATTTCCTTAGGAAATGATGTTCTAATTGCAATTTATCACAGAAAGCCAAAAAAAAAATGTTCAAACGCTGTTTTTAGTAATTAAATTTTTAAATTTCTCTGGGGGAGGACCTCCAGCCCTCCCTTCTGATTGTGGAGCTCATTGTTGTTTCCACAATCAATTTATTTCATTCGCTTAGGTTCAAATATTTCTTTTTAAATTTCTAAAAAGTTAATATAATCTCCGATACTTGCATGTAAATTATTATTGTAACAAAATAGTTGATGACCAAACCTCGGCTTACTAGATACTTATACAGGCTAGCCGAGTACGGAAATCATTGCAAATCCAGATGGCAATACTGGACAAACTGGCAAAGCATATCCACAGTGTTGAAGGCGGTGGGTGATATAGGTAGGTCTTGTAGCGCTCCAAGCGGGAAAAGTTGTCAAATGGTTTTCATTGTTGAAAACTCGGCTAGCCTGTATAAGTATCTAGTAAGCCGTGACCAAACGCAACACGCATAAAGCTTAAGTCTTATAGGGGATACGGGAAAATTAACTGAAAATGAGGTGGGTCGCGTTAGAGCTTGTTTATAAAAAGTGGGTCATAATGTTGTAAAGTTTGAGAACACCTGGTATAGTACCCATAATTTAATTTTCGATATCTTCCTATGATATTTTGAAAACAGTATTTTGTATTTTTAGATGAATTTGACTGCATGTCAGCAAGCTATATATAATCAAGTATGATACCCACGATCTTCTTCAAATCCACAACGCGTCTTTGTCAATGTCAGATGACCTCAAGTACCACTCACCACCCAAAAAGTTGAGAAGTTTTCCCCCTCAACTCCTCTCGAAAAAGGCCCCTCAACGTGAGGCCCTCAATAAAGAGGTCGCATGTTATTATCCTCAATCAAATTCGCATTCACTTTTCGATTAGGAGGAAGCGCGACCCTCCTGAGTCCCTGGCCGCACAATACCTATCCATCACAATTATTGATTGAGCCTTTTGATTTTCGTGCACCGAAAGTACGGCAGTAATGAATTGGGGTGATCGGCGGAAAACTGCAGGATGATGGCTTTTTGGATAGATAGATAGCTATGTTGGTGGTGTTCTATCATCTTTTTTTTGAGATTCGCCGCAGATTTTCTGGTGCTTCAGTTTTTATCGGGAGATGACAGGGAGTTTTGTGGGTTTGGGTAAAGTGGGCCAAGCTGTGTAATCTGCCTTAAGGTATATTGAGTAATTTTATTAGCTTGTATCCTGTAGAAGAGTATTGTATGGTTTTTAAAATGATAGCTGTGAAGTTTATTAAATTTCATTTCATGGCTTTTAGTTCTGCATACTTTAGATATCTACATAAATGGCATATTTGATTAAAAAAAATGGGTGCTTAAAAAGAAATTTCTAAGTTGTTGCGTTCCAATTAACCGTACTGCTGTAGGTATTTCTCCTTTTTCTTGAACAATATTTATGAAATAATTATTGTAGAAAGTTGAACAATAATAAATTGTAACTTGTACTTTTTAGATTAAAACGTTATTTTAGTCGACCCTTTGCTCTTGAATCCGAAATAAATCTGTAAAATTAACACTTTTCGAATTGAAAAGAAACTTTTTGAGGAGTTAGATTTTTGAAGATGGTTTTGATCGTTTTCCTTTACGCACAAAAAAATTAACTACCTTAGTTAAAATTATCTACCTTAATAACCCTTCCTATATTCCTCCTCCAAGTAGAGTTTTTCCGTTTAGAGGTATCTTAAAAAACTGATCCAACTGATTGTAGTACAAAAAAAAAACATCTAGAAACGACATTGCTTCAAATTGAATCATTAAAACTTGCACCCCCAAATTACTGACAGGTCATAAAACATTCCCAGAAATCGTGAAACGACTAAACTTATCTCAAACTCCCTGAACCCATCCAGAATATGCCTTACCTCACGAACTGTATCAAAAAAAAAATCTCCGTTTTTTATGGCGGGCGCACCGCTAAATATAACACTCCTCCCAGTCCGTTTTCAATCGCATTACCTATCCATTCATTCCTTAAAACAAATAGCACCTGTGATACCAATCAAACGTTCGGTTTCACCCCCCAAAAGGGCGAATAATGGAATGCGAAAGGGGTGAAAGTGGGCTCTCTCCCCAAATGACCAAGTCGTGATGCCCGTTATCTGGCTGTTGCCCATTTGTCATCCTGCGATTTTCCCAAATAGTTTTTGAGCATCCTGCTTTTTTTGCATAAGGGAACGATAATCGAATTTTTGAGCAGAGTGGGTTACTTTGTGGTTGAAGTGCTATTCATCAAATGGAATTAAGGGTCCGTACGTAGTCTCGGTGGCTGTTCGTGGGTTTTTGTCATGGGAGGTACGTTTAGGGGGTGGATAATATTGTGTAGAATAGCAGGTTTTTTAGGAGAAGGATTCTTTAGGTAACTTGGTTGGTTGAAGTTTAGGGATTGTTTCTTCAAAGGAGATAGTAGTGTTGGGCTATGTGTTTATAATTTAAATTCATCAAAAGAAATGACAAAATAATTTATTTCAATTTACCTCATTCGTAAGCAACCAATGTTTAGAAATAAACTCTAAAATAAATTAGAGTTGTTTGAATTTCCGGAACTTGGGATAAAATTATTCTCTTGGCCTCAATGTAGAGTTTTCTGGGCGTCAAATTGAAGTCAGGATATTTTCACCTAAGAGTATATCAATCAATTAACTTTATTCTCAGCTTTCTGAATTAATGAAGGTGACTTCACAAATAGGGAATATAGAACATTAAAAGTTTAAATATTTCTATCATAAAATTTATAAGTTAGTACTTTACAACTAACTCCCCGCCTTAATATGTAGAGTAGATGTACTGACTACTCAAGGGATTCCCCCCAAAATACCTTCCTTAGATTCTCTAAAAAATGTCCACACCTAATTAGTCCTAAACCTACATTATATACCTACAACAAAAACAAAATACGCATTTGGCTTTGTGAATTGGATTAAAAGAAAAGAGATTGTGCAATTGCAGCTATTTCAAGGGATCAAATGTCGGTACTGAGAAGTGATATTCGATATAACAACTGACAAAATGTGTTTTTTTATTCAAGGATTTCAGTCTAATTTTTCAATATCAATACCAACTTAAAACCATACTAGTGTTAAAGGTTGGCCATGACTTGTCGAACAAAATCATAATGTCGGAGCAGAGAAATCTTCGTTATATGCTTCATCTCCATCGGGAGGGCTTGTTTATTCTACCCCAGGAGGAAAATGTCGCAAGAGGGGCCACAGGGTCACCCAGGCCCCCTCCAAAACATCCCAATTAAGTCAGCGACGAAAAGCGAAAGAATGGAAACCCAGAGGGGGGCACCATTTCAATTACGTCTTCGGCATTTGTCAAGCGTGATGCCCCCTCTGGAAAAAAACAACAACGTCCTTATCTGCACCTTGTGGAACCCTCGCAGAAAAATGGAGACATCTGATGCAGACTGTTTATCAAGATGGAAGAGGTCATCTCCCAAGACATGATGTATCTGAGGCGCCGTTCTGCTCTGCAGATCCCATATTCGAGTGGGCGAAATATTCAAAGAGAGAGGACTAGCATATTATTTCGGAGGTCCACCATGTCACTTTCTAACGCTGACACCTACACAAAGGCATCTATTCTCGAGATATTGTGAATGTATAAGTGAGTATGGAGGGCCTGTTCCCCACACACTTGTCTTGTTGAGGAGCAACAGTACAGGATTTTTTTTGATGTTTTTATGGAAATGGTCGTATGGTCTTCTTCTTCTTCTTGCTTATCTCTCTGATCTGAATCAGATCAGATCCATGAGGTTGTTTGCCTTAAAAATATCGAGGACAAAAGATGGGTGATATAGGCTATATGAGTAATTGATTTCGTGTCGTTTTCGTTAAAATGGGCGGAAATATTTTATATTTTAAGTGACAAAATAGGATTATTATCGTATATTTGGCGAAGATTCTGTGGTGCGATAAAAAATCATGTTCGCATCATAAATAATATTTCTTTACATAGAGGATCTAAATCACTTGTAGGAGGCAGTCATGGATAGTCATAATGAATGCTAAATGTAGTTTGTTCTCAGATGATTCAGAACTCTTTTTGTGTTTGTGAACTTCCACCACCATTTCTTTATTAAATAAAAATTCTCCAAAATATCGTATAATTCTTCTTCTAACTCATTATCTTAAATAAGAAAGAAAAAGTTTACAATAGGTTAAAATTATTATAAAAAAAATAACGAAATAAATTAAAAGGTATAAAAATCAACACTAGATTGACACAGGAAATACCTAAAAAGGAATTTATATTAGTAACAAATATATTGAAGATTTGTCTCTCTCTCATGTCATTTATCTTTTCTTGTATGTATTCTTTTTCTGTCTCTTGCATGTATCTTCTCTTCCCTCTTTTCTTTTCTACTAATATGCCTTCCTAACTTTCTCTTCAATGAAATTCCCCTCTCCTTTCTCCTCCTCCTCCTCCTCCTCCTATTTCTTCTTCTATCTTCTCCCTTGTCTTCTTTCTTCCATTCCTTTAAAACAATAATTTTATCTCTATTAATGACCATTTTCAATTTACTATTATTTCAGTATCTTTCCCCTTTTATGGTATCAAAATAACTTTAATGGTTTCCTCACTTACAATCATAAGAATTTTTTTGCAATAGTAAATTTTGTTAAATCAGCTCAAAAGTTGAACCAGTTCCTGTTGGCAAATTGTTCTTTAGACTCCTGAGGTTTTTCTCTTTTTTTTGGTAATCGTATTTTGGTTCTATTTATTCTATTTATATGCTTTGTTTTTATCTTGCATTTATTTGTATGCTCTGATGTTTTTGTATTTTGGTGTATGGGCCAGCTGGCCTTTTTTGCCAATAAATTTATTTATTTATTTAATTTACTATTATTTCAACCCTGATATAAGACATATTACTGTGAGTTCCCCCTCACATCCTTAATAATTCACCCCTCCTCCATTTTCTCAAACCCTACAAATATTTACCTCTGGAAATGACCCATAAACAAAATCTGATCCCTGAATCTATCTCATCTGTCGTGCGCTGTAGAGCATTTGATAGCGGAGCTGCCAAGTGATCTGTAAAATCAACAGGGAACATTTTGGGGGTCAACCCGGGGTCCCCCCTCGGCACGTGGGTTGTGTTTGCGAACACAAACGGGGGTGCTCAAGAATGTTTGGGGAGACGGCAGGGGTCTCTGGTTTCGGAGGGTACTTTGGGGTGATTAGCATCTTGAAATCATAATCATCCACCTCTCTGTCTGTATCGTCCGTGGAATCTGAAAAAAATGGAACTGTCTTCAAATTGCTTGTGACATTTTGTGGGGGAGATGTATTAGATTATGATCATTGTGTGTGATTTTATTTGCTTCAGCTGTGCCTCTTCGTAAATATTTCCTTTGTTGTAAAATAATGGCTTGATAAAAAAAGGCTATCCTATGTGTCCAATTAACTCCAAACAGATTGAGGAACGTTTTTTTTTTTTGGTAAATAAACGTCTTTTTTCAAGATATCAATTCTATCTAAAGTTAACCCTAAATTCATTAAACAAAAACTCATTTTTCCTAATGTACCACTTATCCTTTTAGGAATAGCATCCCTAGTCCCTACTCATTATTTTCTCCAGGCCTTGTCTATATTAATATTGGTGGTCATTGAATTAGAGAACTTCCACTTTAAAAACAAGCATATGAAAGGAAACAATATTTTTTTTTCGATATAATATCTAAAATCAAGCTAACATATAGGTTTGACGAGAATTCGTATTTCTCTTAATACAACCAAAATTTTACTACATTTCGTAATGACTTTTTGATATAATTTTTTTTCTCAGCAAATCAATGCGAATACTTACCAGGAGTATTTCGAATCCTTATCTTTAACATCAGAGCACTTCACATGGAAATACAATACTTTTCTGTTTGAAACCTCAAAGAACACTTGTTGAAAGCAGACCCTCAAACACTCAAACTGGTCCATAAAACAGAGGGGCCCTCCATCCCAGGTTCATCGCCCCTCGTCCAAGCTGCCAATCTATCTCCCCCCACGCTCATTTAGGAACATCAAAAAGGACCCTCAACACCAACCACCGTCCAAGGACAATCGCATTCTCAGACACCAAATCCCCTGATGAGGACTCTCTCTGGCATTCCATCGTCTGCAACCCAGCAATAAACGAGACTTTTCAGCACTATCCATAAACCTCCCCCTTGACCCCGCGAGAGGGAGAAGGCCCCCTTTGAAATGTTCTCTCTGTCTCTCTGGACGATATCAGGCCGCAGAATGCTGAGTACAAGTGATGCAGATTAATGCCATTCCCCGGTGGTGTGATAATCCCCAGATGCACAAGCTGTGGTCTGTGCAGCTTGCTGTAAATGTCAATCAGTCTTACATTCCGTTAGCGTTTATCGCTTTTTGAGGGATTTTTTTATTCGATTTCTGGTTTCGTTTCCAGTGTGGTATCGTTGATCGGACAAAGCAGCTTGAATTGATCCCTGGATGTGTCCATCTTGTAGTAGTGTTGGCATTTGATCGATGAATTGTACCTTCACCCGTTATAAATAGTACTTCTGCTATGAATGCAATTTTTTGTCTTATTATTCAGTTTGAAAAAACTTGATTGAAGATGGTTGTAAAAGATATGGTTTTGTTAATCTGATATACATTGAGAAAAAAAATCGCTTTAGAGTTCAATAATTGAAGACTGGACTTCAAAAACGAGCTAAGTGCCAAAAAGTAAATTTCCCGTAATTCATCATTTTAAATTTGATTCTCCATAGAAATACACATAATAAGTCATCTTTCAGACCGTTTTTGACCTACTAATTAATCATGGTCGTGGCACTTAGCTGGATTTATAAGGTGTTGGTGATAGCACTTAGATTGGTTTCTCGGGTCTAACTCATTTTTTTAGTATTGGCACTTAGCTCGTTTTTGAAGTCCAGTCTTCAATTCCAGATGAGGATACGTAAGACGTTATAGTAGATTGATACCCATATTATACTATTGTTGTCTGCTCTTTAGTAAAGTAAATAAGAATAAAATTAAATCTTTTTTTAGCGTTTGTATATGTATATTAAGAAACAACCTTATTTTTTGCTTAAGTGTTTTATATTATATTTTATATATTTTAAAATCTGCTGAACTATCATTTATAATATTCATATGAAGAGATTTTTTATTTTTTAAAAAGTACATAATAGGGGTATCAGGTGTAAAATCACGTACCATACCCTTTTGCCATAAGTAAAATTTCATGACTCTGCTTTTTGAAATTATTACAATTACATTTATTTCATTTAATATTTAATTAATGGTTAAATATTAAATTTATTTCTTATTTCTAATGCAAATAAAATTCAAAAATTTTACATATTCAACCAAAATTAAAATATGTGTGGGCGTGATGTTAAATTATGATTTAATATTTGATAATGAAGTAAAAAAAAACTGTTCCTCACATTAATTTCCGTTCTTTTTTCTTTTAGGTGAGTACTCTTTCACATTTCTGCTGTTCTGCATTTTTCTAGGTTCCTAGGAAGGGGTGAGTTTTAAAATAAATTCCGATTATTTTTCACTAGCTATACTTTTACTTCTACTTCCTGTAACTATTTCCAAAAATACGACGTTTCAGCTTTTTGACATTCATGTGTGGTGTATGAAAGGTCATGTTCGTACTTAACATGTTTCTATCTCGTTAAACCAACTATGGCCTAACCTGTAAGGTGAAAATAATAACATTCTTTTGTCAGTGCTTTAAAAAAAAGAACTGGTTTTAACAGCCGGTACTGGAAACAGTTTCTGTCTAACACCCACGGGATAATGTCTTTCAAAAAATATGATTTTCTTGAACATTGATTGGTTTTGTTACTCTACATTTGCATAATCAAATCATTCTTAAACAAGAATGTGGCTACAATGTATAATCGAAATGAAATAGTTTTCTTCTAAAAACTGGTTAGGTGAATCAATTACTTTAGTGCATCTACCACCATTTCGATGTTTACGATCTGAAATATTTTTCGAGGATAACTTTCGATCTGAAATATTTTTTTTAACAATAATTAACCTAATAAAAGAGAAGAAAAACAACGTTTGTTTTTGCACATTTAATTAAAAGATTTTTAAAAAAAATCTTGTAATCTAAAAAAAAGATTTTTTTTTTTAATCTTTTAATTAAATGTGCAAAAACAAACGTTGTTTTTCTTCTCTTTTATTAGTTTGCACAGCTTGTCTCTATAATTCATCAATAATTAACCTACTTTAAACATTTATTTAGTTATCAATATTTTCAAATTGCATGTAGCAGGTATCTAGTCTAGAAGATGTCTGTTCCAAACTGAAAAATAATTTCGAACAAGTATCAAGTACATCAGGACATCAAGTACATCAGGATTAATACTTTAAAATAATTCAAATATACGTTAGTATTGATGGAACAAATCACAAAAAGGAAAAAAAAAGTAAATTGTTACGATATCATGAAATTAATAAATTTTACTAGCCAGTTTTAATATTCAGTGATACAATAAAATTTAAACGGGAGTTATCTGAATATTTTTCTGCATTGTTTTAAGAAGATAAAATGTAATAATTATAAAGGACTAATTTTTGAAGAAAATGTCAAAAGATTTATCATTGTTTCTATAGAAACCACATAATTAATAAATTCATCAACTTCTGAAAAATTTGATTAATTTTCAGATACTTATCCATAATTGATTTTTGTTATATTTTTCAGTGAATAATTAAACCAAATACATAATCCGTTAGTTTTGAATACTAGGAATCAATCTCTTTTGGCTATCTTTTAACCATCGATTATTTCATTTACTATAAAAAACAAAAAACTCAATGGGGTTCCAGAACTTATTTACCTTTTACACCCTTCCCTAATTCGTTCTGTTCACTTGTCTGAGTGATTATCGATGAGTTTAGCATTGAGTTTTTAATCTAGTCGAGGGGAAAAAAAAAGAATGTTCTTAACACGAAAAAAAGCGTAATTATTTGCTAGCCTTAATCTACGACGTGAATGATTAATGCGTTATTAACAATTCTTCGTTAAAAAAGTCGCAGCTGAAATGAGTTTTAATTATTTCTCCACTCTTCAATCAGGTTTTAGAATGGAATCCAGCTTAATTCTAATGAACCGTTGATTGCGAAAACATCCGGAAGGGGGCGGGGTCAGTCAAAACACCACGTGATGATACAGAGCCAGTTATTAACGAGCTTCCATTGTAGGATTTTTTGAATGGGACTGGGTATTATTCCAATAGCGATTCTCTGTTTTTGCGCACCATGTCGCCCTAGAAGTGGAAAGGACTGTGACTTTTTCTAAATGGGTTGTCGCACGTGCAAGGGTTTAGAAATTTAAATCTCCACAGCCGAGCTGGAAATTGGGTCTCCAGACAGGGGAACGAGTTTTTTGTTGCCGTTTTCTTGTTAATGACTGTAATCCTCTATAATGTACATTTGCATTTCTAACGACAGTTACTGCCTTAGATCTTACTCGTTGCTAGATTACTAGGTACCTGTAAGGAATTATGTATCGAACAATGTGCTTGGAAGTAGTTAGGTTTTCATACGACGGGGTAGTCTGGTACTTATCTATAAGAAACTTTTTGATACATTATAATATCATAGGTAATCTCCATAAAATATAAGGATTTTTTTTTTAAATTTAAAGAATCTTCGAAATAGTTTTATTTAAATTTATAAGGCAAAGTAAGCTGACGAAATTCCTTTCAAAAATTTATTTAGAATAAATAAAAAATAATAATAAGTAATAAAAAAAACTGTGTAAGGTTGGTAACTTGAGGTCACCTTGCTAGAGTAATTCTGCTTGTATTAAAACGAAACGTAGTTATTTTGTTGGTAGTTCTATTATGTGCCTAATAGAGTATTGAATTATTTAGCAACGCTTGAATTGCGTTATGAAAAGTAATTTGCATATTATAAAGCTTAATGATACATTGAAAAAAATTAAGAATTCCTTCCACGCTAGAAAAGAATCCTAAGACACTTTTAAGACTGCTTTGCACGTAGCTAAATCACAAACACTAATTTCTCACTAATCACACTCTAATTTCTCTTAATGCTATCATTAAGTTCTGAAAATTTTAAGTTCTTTTCAACGGGATAATTAGACACATTTCTTAATTTAATTATTACGAACTATTTAATAAATTAGGAAGAATTTTTAGATGATTTTGGGCGTATAGAATTTTACCTCAGAAATTTTTTGTATCGACATCTTTGATTATTGGAATTATGAAGTTTACATAGAATTGTTTTCTTACTGTTTTTCGTAAAGATAATAGTTTCAAATTTAAAATAATTTAAATCATTATTTCGCTATGATTCTTAAGTAAACTGTTAATTTTATCATGTGCTTTTGATAGAAGTATAATTTGTTAATTTTTAACTTTACCTCGTTAAAGAAAAACAATAACAGTTATTAAAAATATTTTAATAACTCGAAATCTATTTAAAAATTTCCAAATAGTTCATTTAGAATTTAACAGATATTTGACCCTTTATTTTTAAATTTCAAACCAAGTAATGTATGATCTCAAGATAGGATGGATTTGGATAAACTGCATATTATTATTATTATTATTATTAATCCTTTTCATGGAAGTTAAACTGGAATATTAAGAGATAAAATCAGAAACTCAGATTTGAAAACTAAATACCTTTTAAGAGCGAGAAAATTACTTTTCGAAGAAAAACAGGTTGGGAGTGGTTTGGAAATAGGTTTGCTTCCTGTTTTTGATCATTTGAATCACTTATAAACACCAACAAACATATACACATTCACTTTTGGGAAATGTTGATGTTTATCTAGAAAACTATTTAGAATTTTTCCATGAGTACTTAAACTGAGGATTGTATTAAAATATTTAGTAAAATAACAAAATTATGGAATGCATCCACAGGAAAACTATGAAAAACCTGAAAGCATTTTTATTTTCATAACCTTTATGCATTTCTTAGTAAACAGTTTCTTTTCAATCCCTCAAAAAGCATCGATAAAATTACATTACTTATTTTATACTTTATGAAAGGTTATAGACTTAAAATAATTATTTTTTTTATTGAATATTTTCTTTATGAGCACTCCTTTCATTGTTTGTGTTGGTTTATGAAAACAAGTTTAAATAAATGAATCGATGAACTTTATATAAATTATATAGAAAAATATTGATAATTTCCATTTAAGATTTTATCTATCGTGGAAAATTATTTTTAAATCAATATAGATATGAGAAGACGGACTAGTGAACTTGAACTCAACAGTGTATTAATTTGATACTTTTGATGTTTGTATGGAACCTTATAAAAATACATAAATTCTACGTTCAACTCTTTCTGCAACTTCAGTAATTTCTTTAAAGGAATAAAAGGAATGGAATAAAACTTTGTAATCTTTCGAGGATCAAATAAATTTGGAATTTGGATGGTTTGGAAAATACTATTTAAACTAATTTAATCAACCAAATAAATTTAATCATTTATTTCATTCCCCAAAACTAACCACTATCATATTCTTGAAGATAGTCGATGGGAGGTCGTTGGCCTTCGGAAAAATTCCCAAATACGAGACGACTTTTCATAAAAAAATTTGGGGAACCCCTCCTGCTGGCTCTTTTCAAACACCAGACATATAAATTCACTCACACAACGCCGTTTCGAGCAAGGAGACATGTTTTCTTTGCCTCCACAAAAGCTACAAGTCGCTACAGTATCCCTAAAGGGGGTGCAGACAGGTACACCCCACCCCCGACATTTATCCCGACACCCGAGTTTTCGCGACACCACTTGGCATTCCCGGACAAGGCTTGACCTTCTGACACTCCATCGGTCATCTCTATGCATATTCATATTCTGTAACATCACCCCCCGAATAGGTATTATGCGCAGTGCCTCGTATAGATGACTCCTCTTTTGTGAATTGTCCCCAACCTGTTTGTGGAATTCTATATGCCGGGAGTAAACAGATTAAGGTGCTCTGAGCCAAGAATGCCGAGGGTCCATTCTGAGGAGAAATGAGTAGAGAGAATTTTTTTATATATAAAGAGATGTGGCTTTTTCTGGAGTATCGCAAATACCCGAGATAGCATGTTTCAGACGTCTTTCTTTAGCTCAGACATCAATGATTTGTGACTGTAATGAAGCCGTGACTAAGTTCTTTACAATTCGTGAATTCCTAAGGAATACTTATTGTTTTTTTTTGTATAATGCATACATTACTTAAAATTTTATTTTGTGTATACCTTTCCATTGCTAAACGTTTATCTTTGACGGTTTTTTTTTATCTGGTTTATGCAGACTATTGTTTTATTTGAAAGAAGTGGCATTTTCTTAAAAGTTGTTTTTCTTAAATTTATTTTCAACCAAAACTTCACCATTTGGGGAAAATGTTTTGAAACGTGTGATTGGAAAATTATATTTTTTTCTATTTAAAGGATTGCAGATGCAGAATATTTTTCTTTAGAAATCATGTAATTACTTATGTGTTGGGCGAATGAAGTGGAGAATCCTGTATTTTGGAGGGTCAGAAGTAATTTTTTTATATCATTTGTAACTTCCTAAATTTTTCTGGAATGAGCAAAAGGATTTCTCGATAGTTTACTTAAGAAAACTGATAAATTAATTTAATTACCTAGTCCAAAGTTGTTTTCTGAGTCATTGTTTTCTTTCAAAATTTTAAAGTAACTTTCTTAAGTCAAAAATTATGTTTTAGTTTGTTGTTTTTGTAGGGCCCTCTAGTACTTCATGGGTTTTCCTTTGATAAAGTTATTTATTGATGTTTCATTCTGCCCTTTTGTATTCTTACAAGTACTTCGATCTAAAAAAAAGCTTAAAATGGTACCTTTCAGGATAGGTTACGATTAAATTTTCGTTAATTAATGGTCACAACTACTAAGACATCTCACTAGTGTTAATTCAGTCGCTGACAAAAGTACATAGAAGGATTTTTTACAAAGACCCCCTTCCTTTATTGACTAACTGTAAAGTTGTTGTTAGCCCGTTAGCCGTATCAATCTTCATTAAGATCCACATTAAGAGTTTTTCTCTTGCAAAAGAAGTGGTATCACCGCGGACGTTTGAACCTGTGTGACCCGAATACGGAAGCTAGCGGAATGTACGTTTCGAAACTCGGTTCGAAGATCGTGTTGATTTTAGCAATGCTTCCAGAGGCCGGTCCCTGTCAGGTTAGCAACATATTTGCCGACCATTCGGGAAAATATTTTCATCACGAGTTATCGGGATGTTATTGAAGACGTCCGATTTCGATATTTGGATGGAAATTGGGTTGAGATGAGTGCATGTGTTAGGAATTCGGTATTTGCCTGTTATGTCTGAACCTGAAGGTTATATCCTGGAATTCTGACTGTGAAAATAGAACTTGTGGGAGGAAATTTATTCTGTAATAAGGATTTTTGGCGTGTTTGTTGATGTGCTTTCTGCTCTTTGGTAAAATTTCATCTGACAAATTTTATTAGTCTTATTTCCATTAATCTCGCTGTATTGCTACAGTAAATTCCCGATAATCCGTGAACGAATTATGTGTGTTAGTATTATTCGTGGACGTTTCTGATAAAAAAAATCCTATTACTATTTCATCACTAGACATCAACCAGAAGAAAAAATTACACACTACTTTTTGGCTTATTGTTCACATTGATAAACATATTTGTACTGGAATATGGTTTCACCGTTCATATCAAATACAATACAATCAGTAGCATTTGCTCTAGAACAATTTACATCTTATTTGCCACCCAAATCGAGATTGTTAACTCTACAATTGGAGAACGGCCGAAAACATATGGGATAATTATCATTAGAATTTAAAAACAAAGAAATACGCTATGTCAACTTATTACCCAGAAGAATTGTTTTCGAAATTTTGCAGATCGTTCGTCAATCTTTTATTTCCTATTACACCGCAGACTCAAGGAAGTCAATAGTAGACAGTAGATCCACCCCATTCATAAAAGAACCTATTTCCGACCCACCTGGATCGTTTTCTTTAGGCGAATCTAATAATTGTACCCGAATTATTACGAGATGTTTCCCCCTTCCAGAAGTCTGTGGTTCTGCCCCATAAAAAGCATGGGTTGGGTCACGGGACGAGACGTTTCATTTATCACGACACCGGTCCATGGAAGAAAGTCAATTATCGTGACACTCCGAAAAGTAATTTACTACTGTAATAACTCATACCTTCATCGCGAGGGACACTTCTGCCGCGAGATGCTCTGTCCAGATTAGTAAATAATATGAGAAAAATGTTTTATGTGCGGATTATGTATTGGGTATTCAGACGAGCTGCTTTTACTCGGGGTTATCTAACTAGGAATTAAGTGAGACCGTCATTACCTATGCATGGATGGAAGAACTGGTGGTGGTGATGGGTTATAATCGATAGTTTTAGAGATCGATACATTGGAATCGAGTACTTTTTGAGAGGGAATTAGTTTCATATGTTCTCAATATTTTCCCCAAAAAGCATCTGTTCAACCACGGCTTACTAGATACTTATACAGGCTAGCCGAGTTTTAAACAATGAAAACCATTTGACAACTTTTCCCGCTTGGAGCGCTACAAGACCTACCTATATCACCCACCGCCTTCAACACTGTGGATATGCTTTGCCAGTTGGTCCAGTATTGCCATCTGGATTTTCAATGATTTCCGTACTCGGCTAGCCTGTATAAGTATCTAGTAAGCCGTGGTTCAACTCAGGTGTTTCCTTCATATCAGGAATCAAAAGGTTTACATCTTGCTCTGTAAAACCCCAACAAAACCAATCAAAGGTTTACATTAGGTGGACCATGAGAAATAGTGTTTTCATCATCATGCTTCTTTAACCTCTTTAAACTTCACTCATGGGTGAGAGTGTGAATGTGGGAGTGAATCATGGGAGGATTTAGGAGGAGGACCCTGGAGTGGGGAGTGCTGTCCCTGATTACATTAATTAAAAATATTGGAGTTATCCTGAAATGTTGGGGAGCCATTGCTACCCCATGACCTCCCCTAAATAAATCCATGGTAAGAGTGAGGAATATTAGAATACGAAAACAATGCTGAGGAGTAGTGATAGTGAAAGAGCAAAAAAGAAAGGGAAAGTCCCAAATATTTTCTTGAACCCCTTTCCTGTGCACTTAATCACACTCAAAATTCAGACACCGCGCTGGGAACTACTTTGTTTTATATGCTTTGTTTCTTCAGGGTCAATTAACGTTGCAGTCTGGTATAGATGTTACGGGCAATGTGATAAATCCGTCGTTATTAATAATGCCCGCGTATTTCGGGCAAAGGGATATACTCATTGATAAATGCCATTGAATTTATCACTTTGCCCGTAAAATAGATACAACAATGTATTCGATTCAATTTTTTTAAAATTAATGCATATTCGATAACCTTAAGTACTCGATACTTATAGAAGCATCGATTCAGCCCATTGCTATTCTCAACATGCGTGAGAGATCGGTATCGGCATGTGTTGCAGGCAAAAAAAGTTATGTCCAGCTTTTGATTTGTTGAGGCCATTTATGAATATTCCTCAGGTTGATTGTTCCGATGCCTGTGAGAACTTGAGCAAATTGTAGATGAGAAATGGCTTGTCTGCCGCAAATTTCATCAGCCGAAATGAATATGCTGCTCCCGGATAATTGGAGTTGGAGCTGGGTAGTGATTATTTGGCATTTAAGTGATTAGCATGGAGGTATACATCGGAGGGAAACATGAAATATTAACACTTTCTTGATGCGCTCTCATCTATTTCCAGATCGTTAACTGCTGAAACTCGTTGCTTGTGACTCATGAGAAAATAAATCCTGTGTACAGCTTTTATGTTTGATTAGTAGTAAAGAAACATGTTCCAATCTATACAATGTTGTAGGCTGTCCTTATTTCCTTAATAGCGACCGGTGTTCGGTTGGAAAAGCAATGGCTCTTTATGTGGGATTTTCTCATCTGATCAAATACGATTTGGTATAAAATTTTTATAGCTGGATGCAGCAGTATAAAAACGTGTGATACTGCTCCTAGTTTGTGAGAAAATTATTGTTTTTACGATACTGAAAGGTTTGAATAACCCCCTTTTTTTCGAAAGCTTTTAAATGTCATCGGTCTACAAAAGAAAAATTTTTAAAGATAGTGTTTTCGTAGAACACCTAACAAATATTTTATCCTATAACAAGAGTTTTAATATTTCTTAGCTTCTATTTGTTGCCTCCTTTACAAGATAGTTTTAAATTATGATTACATTCAAAACCGTTTGAAAAATATATGTGTAAAAGTGAAGGTGAAAATTGATAAATAATAAGATCATCATCCCTTAGACCTTAGAGACTTAAAAGAATCGTTATTTTTTTCTCTCCTCACAATTTTAAAGCTTTCTACCAATTAGTCTAGGTCTACTTGACATACGGTGTGCACTGTGCATCCGGCTCTTCAAATCCCTATTTTGAGGCCCGATAAGTTTAAAATATTTTTTAAACTAAAGTGATTAAGAAAACTTATTTTAAAAGATGCAATTTAAGTCGATAGAGGCAAACTCTTTTTTTAAAAAGTTAGCCTATGGAAAAAGATGTTGAACTTTTTAGTTTATATACTAAAAATAATAAAAAAAGGCAGAATTCAAAAGTTATGTGAAAACGTGTTACCGTCAAAACTACAAAAAATGCATCAAAATCTCAATCCACAAACTTGCAGTATGTATTGAACAACATACATAATATTGTATCCTATTTCTGTATTATCTAATCACTTAGAATTTCTCTCATTTTCATAAGCAAGCAATAATGAATTTCGATTTACATTTTTACCTGAGAGAACTGCTCACAGATTTTTTGCGTCGGGGCAAATTAAATCGATATCATTTGGCCCGCATCTGTGATAAAGTTTTGCAGGTCTAGCATAGCCTACAGCCCTAAACTGGACAAACTTAAGAAACCAACGTTTACATAAAAACCAATCAGACATCCAATGAACCGCTTGAATGAAACCTTGATAATGCACGAGATCCACGAGTAGTATTAACGTCCGTGAAATAGCCTCCCGGACTTTAAATTCAGTTATTACGTCAAACGGAACTTTTTCCCGCAAAAAAGGTCAGTTTCGTGCCGTCACGATCGCTTTTTATTGATGAATGAATGCCCATCGCATTCGGACTTCCACAGAAAATCGCCGAGTTTTTTTTTCTCCGATGCGGAAACCGAAATGCCATTTTTGAGGACAAGGTTACGACGAGCAAAAGTGTGTGTGCAGACAAGAATGGGGGATTTTTCGGAGGGGAAGGGGACTTTAATCCCTAATTTTAATAATTGCGCACTCTGGAAGGATTACGGTCTTAATGTGTGGGCACATCGGGTAGACTTCTCTGGCCAACTTCCAGCCGGGTAATTTAATCTGTTGGGTTTTTTTGCTTAAATTGGAATAAATTAATTTGAGGGAAATATTCTATTATTCATTTCCCTGCTTCTGTCGGCCTTGAGGGGAAGGAGTGATGCTTGAAAAGTTCGTGCATTCACAGAGATTCAAGGCAATGTTTAAAGTAATTTTCTTTCAATTGAAATGTGATGGTCTGTATATGGGACTGAAGGGGGAAGAATGTAATAATATAATTTTTGCGGGAAAATGCGGAATACCTGCTTATTTAGAATTATCGGAAACATCGGTTCCAGATTATTCGGAATTTTGAAAAGTTTTGGAAAAAATTTTGTCACGCCTTTTCTGAAGAAGAATTTGGATTCAGCCCTTTTGAAATTTGAGACAGAAGAGGAATTTAAAGAGGGAATTAATTTATAGAACAGTTGGGGGGAAATTGAAGCGAAATACTTTACATTCATTATTAGAACTTTTAACGGTGCCTCGTTTCTTCAAAACTATCTCGTTATATTTATATTGAAATAAGCTCATGACGGAACGGTTCGTGCTGAATTTTTATGGTGCGTTCTAAACCGATTCCAATTTGTTGATTAGTCGATAAGAGCTATCAAATTTAGAAACCTATTTCATTTGCATGTCGTTTAGACAATACTTTTTTATTAAATTTGTTGCTCCATAGAGTGTTTTCAGGTGACGTCACAACCGGTTATTTTCTTTTAACTGTGTACCTTCTGTAGGGCTTTTAACTGTTGCTAAGGCCATTGTTTATCTGTTGCTAAGGCGGTTTTTAGGTATGGGATCACGTGATTGCAAATGCTCCAATAGAAAAATTCCACGGCTAGTCATTTTCTGTAACTGTTAACCTTTGTAGGGCAAAAAACTGTAACACCTTCTGTTGCTAAGGTCGTTGTTAGGGCCGAGTCATGTGATTGAAAATGCTCTATTCTCTGCTCGATTTCATTATGACTGTTGTCGGAAAGCTTTGTAGGTTTGAAATTAAATAACTGCTAAAAAAATCTTAAAAACTTAATTATTTGGTACACTGACCAAAATATATCTGAGAAATAAAATTATTAGGTAAATTATACTCTCTTATACATTACATTTGTTTGTTAGAGACGTTCTTCACAATGCAACATTGCTGAATGATAGTGTGTTATTAGGGTGGAAATCCAAATAATTTCTTCAAATCTACATTAAACTTTTGTCATAGATTTATAAGTATCTCTTTAAAATCACACACACACAGTGCTCGAAAATCCAAGTTACTAGTGCAACTCAAGGGAAAATTTCTTTTTTCCCATACTGTGAACACAAACACATCAATGTCATTCACGCTAGAGGCGGCTCCTCATTCCATTTCATTCAACAATACCTTTGCGAAAGGAAAAAAAACTGTTACCGCTATACCATAATCGCATTCTCAAACACTTACTTCAATAGAAACACTTGCTATCACAGCTTGGCACGGATGTATTCACGGAATCTTCGTTTAATAGTTCATGGTTATGCGGGTGTAATGATTATTAAAAAAAGGGTTATTTCATCCCAAAACGGCACATTACGGCGATGTTTCTTTGCTTTCCGCTATGCGCTTTTATTGCGCCAGGAATCATAAGCTTTTGTGTGTCAAGGATTCCCTCTGCCTCGTTCATTTAAACCTATAATTTCGAGCCTTATACTGAAGACCCCGGTTTTACCCGATTTGCGGCTAGAGGAGTCCGTATACTATTTCGCAA
Organism: Tetragnatha montana; assembly: GCA_963680715.1. Classification (NCBI taxonomy): domain Eukaryota; kingdom Metazoa; phylum Arthropoda; class Arachnida; order Araneae; family Tetragnathidae; genus Tetragnatha; species Tetragnatha montana. Next base: position 38,572,630 of record OY796685.1, read on the forward strand.
AATGCTTTGAGGGAATGGCTGTCATCAGAGAAATGCTTATGGATCTACTAAATGGCCTTTGAAACGTTTGTACGATTTTGTCGGGATGATGCTTTTCACCAACAAATAACTGCTCTGTGGTCGAGTTCCGTAACTCCTCTGTTTGATTTGTATAGGGTTTTTTTATTAGTTTTATAAAAATTTTCTGAGGCGCTTTCCTGTATCATTTAAGAACGTAGTCATGTAAAAAAATACATTTGAGATTTATGTGGTTCATTTTGGTTTAGTTAGAAGTTTCCGAAGGTCCACCAAAAGAACTGGTTTGAGATAATATAAAGATGCGATGCGTAATTATTACCAAAATTATCTACGATCTAATCTTCGAATTTTTCTATTAAATTTTATCTGATACAATGTCGTGTTTTCCCTAAGTTTGTTCCGAATGGTTTCAAAATGTTTCTGCGCATAAATTTATGGTCTCAAAAATCTAACTTTTTAGGATTCCTAGTAAAAGCAATAAGCATGGAATTTCGTTTTGAATTAACTTTAATTAAAAGTATTAAGATTGTTTTATGCATTATGCATGAAAACTAACATTTTAAATACTTGAAAACATTAACAGTTTGTTAAAAGTAAGTAAATTTAAAAAAAAAGTTTCATTGATAAAATCCATGGAGAGTTGAACGGATTCCACTTACCACCATAAAAGCCAAGGTTATTGAACCTTAACTAAAAGAAAAGTAAAAAGAAAGGGCAATATGGGAGTTGCTGCTTACACAGGAAACAATCATCCTCTAATTTTCCGATGGTCCAATAATAATAATATGAAGAAAACCTTTGCTCTGACCCTTGATTTCACAAACATTTGCAAATCAAATCAAACAATCCCCGAAAAAACCAATGCCCATTTTAAAAGCGATGTTTACCCGGGCGGGCCACATGCACTATGACACCCCATTATACGCATGTTGCGATGGTGAATGGGTTCCCTATAGCGCGGCGCATTTGCTAGTAGTAGATGGATCGCGACTGCCCAACTATAGTAATTGAAATCCATTCCTATTAAAATCGATCGCGTTTTCAACACTGTTGTTGAGAAAAGTTATTTCGCTGGGGATGATCAATCACAACGCAAATCACCTTGAGCGGGGACCACCGCTGCAGGTGGCATTGAGCAGTGCGCATTTGAACTTTATAATCAACCTATTACACACATAACTTCCCCTGCTGCAATGCGTATTTATATACTGCACACTCTTTTTCCTTCAACAGTCAAATATGCTGGAGCCGGGCATTCATCAGTCCTATTATTCGGAATATTTTTCATCGGGCACGCCCCGTAGGAACCGGATTATAAGAAAATGATGCTGCAATACCCATACGCGCTTGACAGGAATTTTTAAAGGTGCAGTAGAGGCGCTTATGTTTCATTTTCCAATCTTAAAATTAAATTAGATTTGTGATAAGTTCAGAAACAATACAAATATTTTTTTTCATCACTCCCTTGTTGGAACGAATCTTTCCGGATACTTTTCCAAAAGCAATTAATCATATAACGTGTTAAAAGGAGAAACCTCACTGAATTTATCTTGTGCAAGTGGAACCATACTTATACATTTAACCTCTAATTAAATTATGTATGGACCACCCTTCTTTTCTTCTCTCATCTTAAGAAATATACAAATTTAAACTGGTAACGATAAGAAGTTGTTAGGGTTTTTTTTTTCTTAGATATAGAGAGGAAAAGAGGATGAGAGGGATGAAGATGATCAAGAGAGATGAAGAGTATATGGGAAAGATGAAGTTGATCAAGAGTGATGAAGAGTGTATGGGAAAGATGGAGATGATCAAGAGTGATGAAGAGTATATGGGAAAGATGAAGTTGATCAAGAGTGATGAAGAGTATATGGGAAAGATGAAGATGATCAAGAGTGATGAAGAGTATATGGGAAAGATGAAGTTGATCAAGAGTGATGAAGAGTATATGGGAAAGATGGAGATGATCAAGAGTGATGAAGAGTATATGGGAAAGATGAAGTTGATCAAGAGTGATGAAGAGTATATGGGAAAGATGAAGATGATCAAGAGTGATGAAGAGTATATGGGAAAGATGGAGATGATCATGAGTGATGAAGAGTATATGGGAAAGATGAAGATGATCAAGAGGGATGAAGAGTATATGGGAAAGATGAAGATGATCAAGAGGGATGAAGAGTTTATGGAAAAGATGAAGAGGATGAGTGGAATGAAAAGAATGAGACGAATGAGGAAAGTTATATAGGCATTAAGAGAATGCGAGATTTAGAAAATTAAAGGGGGGATGAGAGGGGAGAAATAAAGAGGATGATTGGGATGAAAAGGGTCAAAACTGAAGGAGACCAAAGGAGATGGGAGAGATGAAGAGGATGATGGGGAGGCTTTAAGGGGATGAAAGGGATGGGGTCGATGATGATAAGGATGAAAGGTTATGTTATTCAAAAAATGATGGAGATAAAATAGATGTTTTGAATAAATATGATTTAACAAGAGGGTTATTAGGCATATTTTTTTTTTCAAAATTTTTGCGATAATATTGAGCCTTTTGGTCTAGTCTTGTCACTACTTTGCTTCAGGGGTTATATCCCCTCCTCGCGATATGTCCTATAGCTTAACATCGCAATATGGAAATCCCAACTCTTGCACCTCCTAAGCGCATCAGACAATGCTTACCCATTCCCCAATTTCATCATTTCCAATTCCCAGGCAATGGGTGTCCAAGGCTATCGCTGATCACCCTGGACTCCATTCACAGGTGGCTGTGATGAGGAGATGCTTTCTTTAAACATCCTTGGCAGGGTCACGTCGTGGAAGACACAACCGCCAAGGTTCTTCCTATTTTTCCAATCAAAAGAGGGATGTTTTCGCTGTGAATTAAGAGGACCCCGGTTTCTCAAGAGCGTTGGTTAATCTCGCAGGCGGGGAGTGGATGTCATTAATAGGGCCCTAAAACAGCACTTCTGCCCATTACTGCGCACTATTTAGCTCCTTTTGTTTCGAGTTCTGTTTCCTCCTATTGATATTTATTGTGCGATAGAAGGCCGCGTCGTGCCTCTTTGAGTTCTAAATTGTTTCTGGGGAGAAGCTGTTCTGAGAGCGCTTACGGTTCAATTCGAACATGCGACTTTGCGTTATTTATGTTTGACCACCTGGCTCAGATCTGAAGAGCACACCCGAGGTGACCCTGTGTGACCAATCAATAAATTGAAGCTCTTTCTTTATGGTTCTTGCTTAAAGATTTGCTTGGCATGAATATTCAATTGCTTCAGGTGTTCAAAACATGTATATTTTACAGCGGTTCTTATTTATATTATAGTGAAAGGGTTTTTTTTATGAGGATGGCGAGTAAAAGTGATGGCGTTGTAACAACACTCTTTCCTTACCTTATTCAGTATTAAAATCTTCATTAATCTAAAATGACCTACTACACTGTAAAAAACAAATCCTGGAGCGTTCCTTGGAAAAACTGGGTATAAATAGTTTTCCATGTTTTTTCAAAGTATGCAAATTTAGGGAGATTGGCTCTCCTGGTAGTTAACCAGAATGGATTCAACCCAAAGCAACGCACATTTTTGTTCTTTGCCTCATAATTAAAATGTATGAAGTGCGCACAAAATCCTGGATTAACAATTATAAGTTGATTAATTTTTTCTGAGACGTAAATTTTTTTGATTTAATTCTATAATTTTTGGAATTTTCGGTATTAAATATGAGAATTATAATTAAATTTCTCTTCTTTAGTCTGAACCAATAAAAGGTTGTTTGAAGTCGCAGCACAACAAAGTTATTTTTAAGTCAGAATGTTTAAAAAGTAATTACATGCCCTTAAGGAAGAATAATGACTCTTTCTCAATCTCTTATTTATTAAAGTTAATCTATATCTAGTTACGAACTTTAATTCAGAAGTTCAGTACTCCTTTTTTTTAAGTACTTTTTCCATCAAAAAAGTAATGTCACCTTTTATCAAGTTGTAAACTAAAATTACGATACTTAATGAGAACTGAATAGGAGGGTCCTAAAATACAAAACAATTATAAACAGTAAAAATTTTTAAATTCTGCATTTTTAATATGCATCTTCTTAAAAAAACTAATAGAACCAATCCCTTATAAGATTCAAACCAACCATCCATAACTAACTATTTCATTATTTCAACCAAACCCGGAAGACCTTTCCACTCAAAACGAAATCCATTGGTTTACAATTCGATGCTTTCTTTGCCAAACTATTCCAACTATGTAATCGACTGTCTATCTTTTCATTGCTCAGTTTCAAACAGACCGTAATTTTGATGGATCGACCAGGATTCAGTCGCAGCGGAACCACAGTATTCCTCAGACAGTACTATTTTTTTGTAAATAAGCTGATATTTTAAACATGGATTGGGTTTCGGTTGCTGAATATTAAGTAACCTGTGACAAGACGTTGACATCGGTTTGAGACGGAGAACCGGTTGTATCGCGGTGTCGATCATCAATTTTCGATGTTCCTATCTCTCTGAGATCGCCGAAATGCAATGTCTCAAATATCTTGTTTGGGGCATTTTGCTCTGCTATGATATTGTTGAGGTAGAGATTGTGTGATGCTAACACGGTGTTATTCATAACTCCATAGATATCTACCATCCAGTGTATGGAATATAATTTTGATGCTTGCATTTATTGATTATGATTTCGAACTTTTTGCTGTTTATTATGCATGCATTCCATTCCAACCATCTATTTGAAGTATTGTTCTATATACGAGGGTTGTTTTTTTTTCAACTTCCGTTTTGCTCCTGAAAAAAAAGTAGTTGGAATTTCGAAATAATTTTGGTACTGGTAGTTAGGTACATCCTTCAGGATCAATTTACATCTTTACTGCATAAAAATCGGACATTTTTTCTATTAGTTATCGAATTTAAAAGCGCGCTCCTCGAACTTTTTTCCCGCCAACCCATAGAAAATTTCACTTTCTTCTTCGCGCGACCGCTCCTTTCGCCCAGCATTTAACATTAAACAAAGGGTGAGCAGGTGAAAATTGCAGGAGGGGAAAGCGAAATTCTCTATGGACTGGCGGGAAATAAGTTCGAGGAGCGCGCTTGTAAATTCGATAACTAACATAAAAAATGTCCGATTTTTATGCAGTAAAGATGCAAATTGATCCTGAAGAATGTACCTAACTACCAGTACCAAAATTATTTCGAAATTCCTACTACTTTTTTTTCAGGAGCAAAACGGAAGTTGAAAAAAAAGATAATTCATAGACTTAAAAGATTGTCCTTGGATCTTATGTGAATTCCATTCATTTTATAATAATAACATGAACCAAGATTTTAAATGTTTTAGTTTAGGTTACATGAACATTTATTTGGGCACTTTTTACAGTCATAATTATAACTTATACTTAAATCAATGAGTACTTCTTAATTCGTTAACAAAAATTTGGATTAAATACTGTACTTAATTTAAAGAATATGATTGTTTTTTCTACCAATTTAACTCTCTCTTATAGTACTTTTAGTTAAACCATTTCTTTCATTTTTCTTCAATTTAAAAAGACATACTTTCCCCAATTAAGATACAAGTCAAGGTCAATGAAGGCTTCTTTAGCCACATTCTTGATTTCGGTTTTTCGATCTCAGCTATTTCACTTTTACCTTCGTGACTTATTTTGAACAATAGGATGATTAAAAACGAAAAGATGGGAGTTTTTCTGGACTTGGGCAAAAATAATTATCAGTCCATTTTTATTTGCACATAACATATGTTAATGCATATGCAAATAAAATAATTTTAACTTGTAATACTTTCCTTGAAAAATCGAAAACAAGTCAACTTATTACGTAAGGCGGTTGAAGTATTCCTCTCTGGAAAATTCATTTTCCCGCCCTTTTCTTTCCTTCGCAACATCTACGGAATAATATTTTTCACAGGAAATGAAAACAGTTTCAAAACTGAGTTCTTGGAAAACAGTTAAGTCTAATTAGTAGTTGATGCGCATTCATTCATTTAAAACTAAGAATGAGATACCTAGCTCCTTCCATAGCTGGTTACTCATTCAAAAGAGTGGAAAACTAAGAGACCTTGACGTTGTTATTTTAACTGGAATTTTTATTTGCTCGTATGGGGTGCAATCGTAGAGTTAAATTCCTGTTGACATTTCTTATCCTTATTAGAGAGAGTCATTAAGGAAAATTGTGCTTTGAAAATTGGTAACTTTTACTAACGGCTATTTCGAGAGGCAAAGGTGGGGGGTTGAAAATATGATTCAAGTATTTTATCTTATTCGATTTTCTAGAGTAAGGGAAAAAAAGGATAAAATTTCACACGTTACAAACATTTATATCAACATTTCAATACATTTTTTACTAATTTTTGAATTTACATTGTCCATTGTTAAAGCATATGGTTTTGTTAGTGAGAATTATGTTTTCCAAATAAGATGAACATGCACAAATTAAGATGAACTGTACAAGTAAAAATCTGGATATTTTTTCACATCTGAACGACCTACGTAAAACTTTTATCAAGTTCAAAGGACTAAAGCCATGCCACGTGCAAACTCTGACTTGGTCATTTTTCTGTTACGCCAACGGTTCATACTGGTTTTAAAATTTTTTATTGCAAATTATACACCTGCTACCTGCCTGTTCTTCAAAAGAACACCCATGAGCCTTAAGTTCATGCAACTTTTTCGATAAAGATTTCTCTCACTCAGCGTGAACAGAATTCAAAAGGGGACTTAATTTCCAAAGTGTGACGCACAAGCGTACGCAAGTATCACCCTACCTATTTCTCCTTTGCATGTAAATTTCTGGTTTTCTCCATAATAATGGACACGGGAATCCCTACCGAATATAGTGGCATTCCCTCAAAACGTGGGAGTCGTACGCAATATAAGTTATCTCGACTTAAGTCCTGACCGCCCTAATTTTTCTACAGGATTTAACGGATATCTCGGGCGTTGTAGGACTGAGAGGGATGTAGCACCCCATCTTTTCGGATTCACGTCGCGGCCGTGCTTTCAAGGCCGTGCGGCCCGCTGAGGAATGCCATCCCGGCTTCCCAATTAGCAACTACGCACATAACGCATGCATTTATTGCTAATGAAAGTGACTGGCTGGTGAAGCTATCTTTCGCAAGCTAGACGACTCTTGTCCTCCTGCTTGCTTTTTGGTGATGGCGGCGACACTGAGGATTTTTTAGTTTTTCAAGCGGTTTTTTTTTTTGCTTTTGTATGTGTGGAAAGTCAAACGTGGGAGTGAATCATAGAGTGAATACAGTGGAAAATCGAATAGTTTAAGTGACCAGAAACAGTAAATTTGGAAAAGTATTTAGTACATATCATGGATCATAGCATTTATCGCGAGTTTTGCCGAAAAATTCCTTGAAAGTAATGTTACAGAAATATTTTTAATCCTTTAGTTTTCCTTTCGCTCACCTTATTTTAGAAATGATTATTTAGTTGGTACCTACTTTTCTAAAAATCACGAAGAAGTTTAGAACACCAGAGGTTAAAAATATTGCCAAAGAGGGACAAACTAACTGAAAAATGACACAGCTATATTGATGGAAAAAAAAGAGAAATTTTTATGCTAAAGGAATATTTTCTGTCTTAAACAGCTTGGAGATTTTTTAGCGGGATACCGGTATATATTACGGAATTCTACTTTTAAGTTTTCACTATAAATTTACATCACAGTCTTTAGATCCCAACTAAATTCTTTACAAATTTTCTTCGAAGCCATTCTATAGCTCTTAACTAGACCCCCACCCAGATTGTATACTTCCCGAATTGTTTTCGTTAAAGATATTATAAAGCAAAATGAACGGGATCAAAAAAGACTGTAAAGGGCCTGTTAAGAGGAAATGTTACATCTCAAGATAACGGGCTTTTTATCATCCATTTAACTGGTTTTATTCCTACAATAAATATATTACTACTTGTTAACTTTCCTCCAGACAGTAGACAGTGAATGTCAATTGTACCCCTTTACTCTTCAACTTAGAATCCTTACATAAGATTCTTACTATGATTCTAGTTTGCTTCATTGTTGTTTGAATCTTTTTGCTTCTAACTACTCTAAGGAAACAAACTACACTACTCCTATCAGTGCTTAATCTTTTATGTGACATCTCTGAGCATCAACTAACTGGTTTTCATAATCTTTTTGTATGTCACTTCGAATTAAGTTGAGTGACTGCTAATTTTAATGTCAGCAATAGTTTGACGGGCATGAGCCAAAAGGGTGACTGCTCCAGTCTCTTTTGTTGAGCCTATGACCATTGGAGTATTTACGTGAGAAAATAAAGATAGTATTTTTGATATGATTAGCTTTTTTGGGAACTTAAATACGTGAGTGGCATACTTACTGAAATCCAACACATGAGAAGAAAGGTGGACACGTCATTTTATGTCAATTGATTTCACTTTTTCATTTTCCATAATTAAGTTGAGTTTCATTTTTGCTCTTGCACAGAAAAGAAGGCTATTTATAATAATTAAACTAATTACGTAAAAGAAAAACGGCTACATTTGGATGAATTGACATTTTTGATGGATTAATTACCCTAGTTATAATGACTCCATCCCAATGTAATGCCGTATTTTAGTCTGCATTCAATCTTTAGTGCTCATATTTAAATTTGTCTTTATCATTTACGATTTAACTGCCTTCATTGAATGCAATTTTATGTCTAGCACGTATCTGAAAACTTGTTGTACTCAAGTTTGTTTAATAGATACATAGAATTACTTACGTGGTTTTCTGAATTTAAATAGTGAATTCACATCCTACTTAAATAAAATTACAGACATTCAATTCCTAAGTAAATATTTGTAGTTATCGTGCATTGGAAACTATTTATTATTAATTTTAAAAATTATTTATGACAGTTGTATGACCGTATTTAAACTTGAAAGGAATTCAATATGTTTAATTGTATTTATCTACAAAGAAAAAATGTAGAATACATCTGAAAGTATCCCAATACATAGTTCTCGAAACCTATAAGTATATTTCCATGTCTACAATAATCGATTTTCGACTCTACAGGTAGATTAATTAATTTGTTATAGGTGATTAATCTGACTCTTCAAATTAATCGATTCACATGAGTAGTATCAATAAGCCCAACATGATCACCCAATGTAATCAATCCCAAAAAACAAGGGCGTCGATTCGATGTTGATCACTGTGTTAATCGATCCGATTGCGAAGCTCACTCCATTCCAATTAAGAGAAATGCCGAAGAAGCATCGATTCATGTGGGAGTCGTCTCGAGATGTTCCACTCAAACTGCCCACGCCCCTTCCAATTAATGCTTGTCGGCAAGAAGATGACGTCGCATTTCGACCTGTTTACCCTCGGCAGGAAAGGAATCCTCATTTTCATGCATGCGGGACTGGTTTGAAACGAATTTGTTTTCGGTCGCTGCAGCAGAATTCCGTCAGACCTTGGCCTTCCAAGTGAAAGGGTTTTTTTTAAAAAAAGTTGGTTGGTTACCGTGGTTTACCACCAGAAATCCTTATATGTGGTTCTGGTGTGTTGCAACGGACGTGGTAAAAGGGTTTAATTCCTTTGGGAAAGCGTCATGGGATGTTATGTCCTTTTACGCCTGTCCACCACTGGGTGCTTTGAAGATTCTGGAGATTCTTTTAGGCTGATTGGTTGTTTTTCGTCGTTTAGTTAGTGCGTCGTAGAGGTGACAGTCGAGGGTGGTGCGATTTTTGCTAATTTTGAGACATCGTTTCAAGATGACAGATGCTGCTTTGTGGTCCGAGTTTCCGCAAGTTTCTCCGGTAATAGGTTTCGAATGGGCTAACTTATTACGACATTCTCATTCCGGTGTTGTGATATCAGTTGCACGTCTTTCTGTGAAATGGATTCTGAAATGTGTCCTTAAATGTGTTTGAGAAATTGCGTCTTAACTTTCTCTTATTAAAACGTCAAGAGATTTTGGTAAATTCAAAAGATGTTTCTTTTCCTTAAATATTAAACTTATTTTTCTGTTTAAATGACATAAGGCATACTACTGTGCAAAGGGTATGATAAAAAAATTATAAACTTATAAATATAAAGAAGTACAACAAAAAAATTTAAAAATTGTCTGATGATCAAATACAAAAATTTTACTTAAATTATTTATTGTAAATTTTCTACATTACTATCATTATAATACTATAGATTTCATATTCTTTATTTTGGCATTCCTCATGGACTACTTTGTTAGTTTCGTTCTTAGTGTGTATTTTCACTTCACTATATCGTTTTAAGGTCTGATGTACCCAATGCAATTTTAAGTATAATGGATGTATAATTTATACATTATCTGTATAATTAATATAACTGTATAATTAATATAACTGTATAATTAAATACATTAGTTTGCAATTTTCGGCAATATTCCTATCATTCGGTGTCTAAAACAACTTGGCGATATTTAGCGGGACAGATAACAGAATTGAACCAGTTGCCTGATTTCCTCTCATACGAAATTATATAGAACGTTCACACATGTGACCAAACGCATTCATCTCTTCTTATAGTGCCTTGCTTCTCACCAAGCACTCTTTTATAGGTAGACAACGATCCATCATCTTCACAACATTACCGCCACATTTTAGTCTATCCCTAAAGCAAAACGAAAACCGCATTCAAAGCAGTGGTGATCCACTCAGGGAAACTACTACCCATTTACGCCAAACCGTCTGGGGCAGCCAGAAAGAAAGCCGGCACATTTGACCCACCAAGGTGTTCCCCCTCGAATCTAGAACGGTCATTCACTTTTTCCCCAGCAAGACTTTCCTACTTATTTCGGGAAAGCGATCATCCCATCAAAAGAGGACCCTTCCCAACACTCTTGTCACACTCTGACACATTACCATATCATATCTCCTGCATGATTTTCTTTCTTGAATCATCAGGATTCAACTCGGCTTGAAATAGTAGCGAAGAGAGAATGAGGGATCGAGCCCTAAATGGCCCCATTCTCTCTTTCAGTGGTCCAGGTGCGCCTAAAGTGAAACCATTTATCACCGGTTTCCAACATCCTTTCGTTCTACATCCTGAATCCCCATCAGAGTTGGCCTTGACTCCTCTCTTTGGACTCCCGAATCGCCACTTCGTGTCCTGCATCCATAAGGGAGATTTCGAGAGAGACTCTAAAATATATTTTTCGGAGAGATATGTATTAGATTTAATCTCTCTCTAGAGAATTAGTGTGTTCCTGGGTATTAGGTAGGTTCCTTCTAGAAACGGCCGGTTCCTTTTAAGTTTCCGATAACTGGAAAACATGTTTTTTGGCGGTTCCATTAGAAATTTGGGCCAATTTCGCCTCCGCTGGGTTTGATACAGGGTGATTTGTGGTATATTTCAATGTCGGTTAATGTTTTTTGAGATGTTGGCATTAAGTGGGCGACTTGATGTGAGAGTGAAATTTTCCCAGGGCAGGTTGTCACGTTTGACCGGTATGGAGCGAGATTCATCGTCACTAAATTAAATTTTGATTTCGTTCTGGAACTCTCTATAAACTTGTCATGCATGATAAATATAATATCTTAAAGATAAAGAATCATAATAAAGTATACAAATTTATTTGTTTTCTTTCAAGAAGTCTTGTACAAAGTCTTGCATAAGTGGCATTAATTCGCATGGTCCCTTATTGAACACGTTGCATTATTAAGACGCTATCACTTTATTTCAATCAATTACGAGACATCATTTCTTCTCACTTGGAACTGAGAAAAAAAATGGTATAATTTTCTAAGGACCATTTTGTTGTTTGTGTGGCCCAATTTAATCACTGACATTACGATTTATCAAAAAGGGAATAAGTCCATCAACTTTTTTCAACTGTAAAATATTTTTAAATATACTTATATTTGTTTCGATGATTGTAATAGGGTACTGAACTTCCAGTAAAAATTTGGTGGTTGTACTACAATAATTCCATCACTTATACAGTTTTATTTTTCCGATTTTCTCAAAACTTGGTTTTTGGACTTATTCCCTTTTTCAAACTGACAATTCAATTCTCAATCAAACTTTCTGAGTTACAACAAGTTCTTATACTAAATCCAGTTGTACGGCACCCATGTATATTATTATTATCCCCTTTAAAGTTCAAGCTCAAAACGGATCTGAACTTTGCCCTGAATTAGCCAACCTATCCGGAAAACTTACAAGAACAGACAGAACTATCTCCTCTTCCCTTGTCAATGCCCATTCTTTGTACTAAATATATTTAGGGAGTGAAATTAAGAACAATCCGTCCCAACACTAAAAAACTTATTATTACAATGCTCACTGTAGCGAATGGATTCGACGTTTCTTAACACAGTATCTCCATCATGCATTGAGTCACCAACCCGACGGACGGCATCCTATTATTCAGTCAGTCTATTCTGGTTGACTAATAAAAAACTGCTGAACTCCCTACCCCTAATGAGGTCTTTTCTATACCATTTAACGCCCATCGAGGCACCTAATTTTCATTCACTTCTTCGTTCGATCAGGAGGTAACCCAAGTTCAAACCAGCACCATCGGCTCCCATCTATCCAAGCCTCCGCCTCTCGCAGTCACGAATGTTCGGAAAAAAGTCCCATTGTCGTCCGTCCCTCGTGTTGTATAGGGTGGGGAGGAGACTGGGAAAAGGTCAAGCAACACATTAAGGAAGCGAAGTGACATACGTTCACACTGTTGTTACTTCCTAGAGCCTAATTGGCTTTGTCTCTGCTGTTGCAGACGTGAGCGATTCCGCAGGGCGAATTAAGAGTGTTCATCATGATGATCGTATTAGAGATTTTTTTATTACTGCTGGTCGGTCTTGTTGGTATTGTCGACGTGTCGATTAGATTATGCTCGTGAGTTATGGTGGTCAAATTTGAACTCTCTCGGTGGTGGCATTAGCTTTTAATGACCCCCTGTTTTTTGTAAGGTGTTTTTTTCCCTTCTGTGTTGGAGGGGAATTAAGAACACTGTTGTGTTGATGCGAATCTTCAGGTCACCTCGGTTTAGGCACGTGTAGCTGTTTGTCTTGATATGAGTTAGAATTAAAACTTCTAAGAACCATTAAGGTATATGACGAATTGATACACGACCTTAAAATCATAATTTCTGATATTATTTTGCACACACTGTAAAAAATTCCCGTAAAATTTACGGTTTTAAACTGGCAGCTGGGTTGTTAAAGTAAATCCGTAAAAACAACGGTGTTTTACCATTTTAATCCATGTAAATCCGCAAAAACAACGGCTTTTTACCATTTTAACCCATGACTTTGGTTGTGCAAGGTAAAACATCGTTGTTTTTACGGATTTACTCCGTAATTTTTACGGTTTTCCACAACCAACCCAGCTGCCAGTTTAAAACCGTAAATTTTACGGGGATTTTTTTTACAGTGCAGTTGGTCTTTAGTATTCTGATATCTTGAAGTCACCAATCCATCAATATGATTTTTTCTTCGAAAATAGAGTAACAGAGCATGACCACAAGATAAACTACTCGGAGTATTTCAATTGATGAAGAAACCATCAGAAGGAGGATGGTGCGTTTCTTCATTCAAACAGTTTGATAACCATTTCACATTTTCACACTCAAGTATTTTAAAGCTAGTAACATACCCATTTGTTTCCCTGGAATTATACTTCCTTACCTAAATTCAAATTTCTGGTTTTTCTCGCCTGCTTAGTGTTTATTCGTTACACGAAATCCATATCACACAAACGAAACATCTATAGTTAATTGGGTAAAACTGCTTCGTTTGTTTTCATAGTTATGGAATAGTGAGCATTATATGGCTGAGTGAGCATTATACGAGTGTTTATGTCTTTTCAGTCTCGCTTATGCTGAATCTTTTTCCAACCTATCTTATTTTTTTTTACCTAGTGGAACACGCATAGAGGGAACACGGGGAGATTTTTAATGCTGTTTAATAAAAAAAATCTTATTTTAATGTTTCACAGAAATCTTTGCAATATCATACGTGTTTTTCTGTTACGTATAAGCTGAGGTATTTACTTACTAATGGCTGTTTGTAAAATGTAGATAAATGGAAGAATGTAAACCCGGAACTATTTTTCTATCTTGGTGTTTTTGTTTTCTAAATAACTTCGCGTTCCTAGTGTAAAGATAAGTTTTATCTTACCTGAACTCTGCCCATTATATAGGCATAACATAATATTCATTATACAAAAGAATATCAGCGTTGCTCTCCGCTGAATATTTGTGTTTATCAAAACTATATTAGTAGTTAAAGCCAATTTACACATACATTAAGGTGCTTAACTATTCATATTTTACCTATTTCTGTTTGCTGTTTATTTTTTTTAATAAATAAATTTTTGGTTGTAAAACAAACATCATGGAAATAATTAGATTTTTTTTACTTAGACCATGTGAAAATGGAATAATGCTTCATTTGTTAAAATTTTCAAAGACCTTACTACGCATCTCAACTACTGTTATAATTTATCTTTACCAGAAATTCTTCATCCATTAGTTAATCCCTCGACTTTCTTATTCTTAAAATTTCTAGTACTATAATATCGAATACTTTGAGGAAAATTTTGATACCAAATCGAATTGAATTTCGAGTTCTATAATATCGAATACTTTGAGAAAAATTTCGATATTGAATCGAATCGAATTTTTAGTACTATATGAAATCGAATACGTTGAGGAAAATTTCGATATCGAATCGAATCGAATTTCGAGTACTATGATATCGAATATTTTGAGGAAAATTTTATCTATATACATAGTAAGCATAGTCGATAAAATGATAAATTATTATTCATTTAATGCATACAAGTAATGATTTAAATCTACAAAAGGTGGAGAAAACGGTTTCAATGTAATTTTAAAGCAATAATTTCCAAAGAGATTTCAGACTACCTGTTACAACAATGCTTTAAACACGTCACGAAAAAAGCACGTCGTCAATCCATCATACATCCCTGTCTCCACCGACGATAATTTAACGATAATTACCAAATTTAAGACGAATCATGCTTAAATTCGGTTCACAATTACCGCCATGTTGCGATCACTACATACATTTTCACGATTCCTGACCCGCCGCCGTATCAAACCGTATCCTCACGTTCTCCATCTGTAAAATAAAAGTAACCCGAAAGATAAGAAAAAAAAAGTAACGCGAGATGTTACTTAATTCCCCTTTAGAAAGTAAGTTAGAGAGGGCAATTAGGGGCAATGCTTCCAAGGGTCATCGAGTGGTTTCGCTTTTGCCCCATTACTTATGCACAGAGGAAGTGACCCACTTTGGACAAAGGCCTGATGGACCTACCTGCGTGCGAACACCGTCGGGGGAGGGGTAATGGGAAAGAAGTGGGACTCTAAAATTTCATTAACGCTCGCGAACTTTGACCCCGGGTCGTTTTCTGCTACAAGGGGTTGGATTATTGCGTTTTGGAGTTGGTTGGTTGGTTTGGCCTGTAAGATTTTGTGTTAATTACCTGGGAAGCACTTGTGAGAGTAGAGTAACCGTTGCCACGCACTGAATTAGTGTAGTGTTGAATACGAGGTAGGTTTTGAAAGCTAAAAAAATCTTTTGGTACTTTGGGACTTTACACAGTGTTGGAGATGCAAGTGAATATGTAGGCCAAAATTTATTTTGGTGTAAAAAATGAGAAAATAAATTTTGTAATCCCAAACGTCGGAAAATAAGCACAAGCAGGCTCCTTCCACCGAGGGAAGAAATGGGGACGGCGGTAGTCTAAAATAAGTATATTTATTTACCAAATAAAACAGTATACCCCCAAAGAGGCGTCTGCTTTAAAATTGTTTAAAATGCAAATGGTAAATAAAGAGTAATTTTAGCTATTAAATATATACTTTTTACTTTTATGACTCTTAATATTTAAAGAAAATTTCTTCAACAGTCCGTTCATCTTGCGAATCTTTTATCCATCTAAAAGGTAGCTGCCCCTTACACTGTAAAAACTTTATACATTAACAAAACACTATTCTGGTCCTGTTTACTAAAG
Source organism: Tetragnatha montana (assembly GCA_963680715.1). NCBI lineage: Eukaryota > Metazoa > Arthropoda > Arachnida > Araneae > Tetragnathidae > Tetragnatha > Tetragnatha montana. The sequence goes on from OY796685.1 coordinate 38,588,636, forward strand.
CATAGCTTGTTGGCAAAAGGTAATGTCTTCAACTAAATGGCTTCTTCCATTCTCAAAAAAAAAGTTACAGGGACTTAAACCGAAGTTTGTTAGGTATCCCTCTTTACTGGATATTACCATAGAGTATAGATAGACGGATTAAAAAAGTTCAATTGATTTTTTTTAAAGGTCTAATAGGGTTTTTAGGCATATAAAATTCAGTTTTCATTTTTTTGACTCTAATGCATATTTCAAGAGGATTTCCTAAGCAGTCTTCATCTAGCAATTTTTTTTGGTCCTTCTGAAAGGTGGATACTCCTGAATTCCCTACTGCTCAGTACAAATAAAACATTCTAGTCTCGTTTACCATAGCATTGGTTGCTGACTAAGAAAAATTGAGTGCATAAATTAGATGTTACTCTGTGACCTTATAGTGATTTACTGATTTAAGCACTTGTAGCAGTGCTCCAATGATGCAAAGCCAATGGAGATGAAAGAGCCTCAGTTGTTAAAGAAACTTCTCGGATATTCCTTCTATACTTGATAACACCACATATGCAGCATCAAAAATTTGGGGTAAAGACTTAATAAAACAAAAGTCCTCTCGGTATAGTAGGTCAAGCCTGGACTTCCCTTCGAGCCCCACTGACTTAAATTACACCAGAGGGGTAGGGATGGGCCGACTCCGAAAAAAGAACTCCTGATGGAACGAGTTTGGGTCCTCCTTCGATGAGTTATTATCCTGTCGAAGTTTTTGACAAGGCTGTGTTGCTGCTGTGTTTTCTTTGGCGAGTCGAGGGCTTCTTTGGCTGGGTGACAGCTGAAGGAGAAAGCCGAAGATTACATATTGTAACTCCCGATGTAGTCTCTGCTGATGGGAATGCTGGGAATAATTGTGGGTTTGGGGCAAGGATTTTGAATTGAAAGGATGGAGTGCGGCGTAATGAATTTACATAAGAGTTTTGGTGTGTAGAGCTAATTTTTGGTGGTGTTGAAGTGGTCTTGTTTTGCCTGTGATGGGTGTATGCTTTTTTTTCTTCTTTGGATGTGTATTGTAAGTGTATGTTGTGTTTGATTATTATTAGACTTCTCTGTTGTATCTCTCCCATTCACTTGGAGATGAAGCTTTTGAATGTAGAGAATGATTAAAAACTTGTTAAATCGATTTTCCATCTTTGGTTTGTTTTTAAGCGTTTGTTCAGTTGCATTCAACTCTCAATCATTCGGTGTAATTATTAGCTTTCGTTTTTCATTTTAAAACATTTTAGAAATTTTCTCACGTTGTGTGGCTTTAGCTTTTTAGATTTAATATCGATGTTTGTCGTTTTTTGACTTGCGACGAGTACATTGTCCTCTTAATTTTCGTTTTTGTTATGAATCTCTGTACGAATTTTCTTTAGAATCCTTTTTAAATGTCTTTTGCAAAGGTTGACACCTCATTTTTTTATCCATCCATAACATGTAATTATCTACATTTTATTGCGGGTTATAGGAGTTGAACAAGTACTTGTAGAGTAACTCTTATGTTCAGATAGAGTAAGGTCACCAATGCCCCCATACCCGACGATGTGAACCATTTTCTGACCACCTCAATTTTATGATATTCAAAATACATCTAGTATGATGATTGATCTGTATAGATATATCGTTATACCCCTAAAAACAAATAGTAAACCGGCATGCAAATAAATATAACACAGGGCTCGATTTGAGACAAAACACTGTACACTGTACAGGTATCTCTTTTTAATAGGACAACAGCATATAACTTTTCATTATGATTAAAATTGAATGCTATTTGGATTGTTCTACTGTTTTTAGTCTGGTTTAAGCTTGATGAATTTTAGGAATTAGAATATCCTTCACACCCCATATTAGATAGTTACTGTTTCAGCACCTGTATTTCCAGAAATCAAGCACTAAAGCATATAAACGCAATGGTCGGTTGCTGGAGAAGGTCGGGTATTCGTGCACTTGCCCTATATTTGTATTACATGGCACAAACAGGACTTATAAGTTCAAACGGGGGGGATATTAACGACACTCGGCCCCATCCTTTTCCAAACCGAACTTACTCACTTCCGACAAGTCCCCATCATCATTGCATTCTGATGGTTACATCCTAACTCTATGATGGTTACATGTATACAGCGGACGGTCATTCTTCTGGAGCGCTTCCACCGTGACCGCCAACTCACACAAGCCCCGTCGTTCCAGCCCAAAAACGCGGATGTGTCCTACAAGACGTTGAGTCACATTTTTGTGTATCTTTGTTGAAGGGAATAATAATTGTTTTCCGCGGACGTTTGTTTTATTTAGCTCTTTCGTCAGGCTTTGGTGGCCCGTCCAAGGTTGACCGTCGAGTGCTTTGAGGTCTCGAGTGTCATTTATGGGGTGTTTGGATAGCCTCCTTGTTTTTTTTTTCGCTCGGGAAACGGAAGAGAATTTATGCTTCGATTTCTTGTGCGTATGTGACCTGGAGTGGTGTTTAATTTACGTTGAATTTTTGGTCATTAAAACTATTGTTTCAGGTTCTCTTCATAGCTCCGGTTATGCCAAAAGAATACCAACTTAATTCATTGGAAAATGACCGATATTTATGTTATGTAATGGGGATGGTATGTGGGATTGTTCTTTGGGGAGTTATTCTGTAGAAAAGCTCCAGAGTAGGGTAAACATTTAACTGAGACCATAAACATTGAAGCATTTTCAAACGAGTCTCAGAGAGATCTAAGCTCTGCCTGAATTAGTTTAAAAATCAACGTTTGGGAAAACATTTATTAAGTTATTCATACATGATAGAGGACAATGCTCCCCTTTGCCTTCCCCCAATTTTTTCGACATTGATAAATTAATTTATGCGAAGAAATTAAATATAAACTTATTCCAATCATATCCTACATAGTTAAATTACATTTTAATAAATCAATCCATCCTCAAATCTTGTGAATAATAATTTATTATGTTGCACAGCTAGCTCTCTACATGAAAGCTTTGACAAAAGTTTCTAAATTAAGCAAATTGAAAAGGTTTTTTTTATAAATGCATGATTGCATATTCTTATATTTAAACTCCATTTTACTGTTTATCAATCTTAATAAAAGGCATTGGTTATTTTTGCTATTATTTCTCACATTCATGCAACTGAACACTTTATAGTTTGTCCACAACCAGTGGCGGCTCGTCCATAGGAGCACAGGAGCACGTGAACACCCACAGAAAAAGTAGAACAAAAATCGAATAAAAAGATTAATAAATATCAATAGAAATATATTCTCAATTTCTTTTTTACACTTAGAATTATGTTTCTCCCCCCCTTCTCTACTCAATAAGAAAAATTTACTACCGGAAACGCGAAACAAATCGAAAAAAGAATGAACTCTTATTTTTCTTTCCTTTTTCGCACGTGTGAGCGTAAAAAATATGAGATTCCGAAGAAACCCCGACTGCTTGCCGGAGGAATTTTCATCTTACGGCCTCGAAATTTGGATTCCCGATAGCACAGATTTTGTGTGCCGAGGCTTGCGTTTTTGAAGCTCAGCTTGGTTTTTTTTGTGGTCAGGATTTTTTCGGCTGATTAGAAAATGACAAAAGTACTTTTTGAAAAGAAAATTATAATCTTCATGTCAACTAATTTTTAATAATTATAAAAGGTGTTTGTGAGGTATTATGAATAAGTATTATGACTTTCCCCTCAATGGTATTATAAAAAATGAAATGAATATATTCATATGTAATTGTTATTTTCCATTAAATCCATATTTTTTCAAAATGAAAGCGTATGCTGTTAAGAATTTAGGCATTTAAAACTACTCTCCTAAGAGATATTTTTTATGTATTGGTCCAACATCCTTCTCAGATCTTGTGTAAATTTTAATTTTTATAAAATGGGTGTGAACCCCCAGTTTTTCAACTCACGAGCCGCCACTGTCCACAACCATTAACAACTACTATCTGGAAGATCAACCAATGCCACACCGATTGAAACTGCTAATCGCTCTAATCAAACACGGACAATTAACATTCTCTCATTGATAATATATCGCACATTATTTATTCTACATACCAACAGATCTAATCCAAGTAACAATCGGCAGTATTAATAGAAATGACTTATTATTTCACTTCTGTACCCAACACAAATAAATTGTACCCAATTCAATGCCTTGTAGTTGTAACCTATTGAGCTTACATCGATATCATAAAGCCTTAAATAAACGTACCCTTGTCCTATTCTAAGCCACATTCTTACAAAAACACAAGTTGCGTCACAGGAATACCAAACCATATCTCAATAGCCATACAATAATACACATAGGCCATACAATTTAAACCCGAACAAAGGAAACCCCAGTTACCTTGGCCCGGGAATTACAGATAATATCTATCCACGCATCAAAATAAAGTGCCCTGCAATCACATAGGTCCTAATTACATTTATTTAATGGGAACTCTGTGTGGAACTAACCGTATAGATAAACCAACCCTTTTTTATATTTCATTATCAGGTAAACTACTCGATGGCGTGAAGCTTTAGTCAATTAACTCCCGTAGAGCGCTTTTTGTTCCTTTTGGCGTGAAATAAAGGTGTTGGGAATGAATAATAATAAAGATCAGAATTCTCTCTGTGTTGGGAAAAGAATAATACGTTGAAAAAGACCTCGGGTTTTTAAATCGTTTCCTATTCTCTTTTGGTGTGATGATAAGTGTAATTTGCGTGGAAGTTTTTTTTTCTAAATGTGTTATGGGGTGAATAAGGAAGCAATAATGGTGGAGTATATTTTAATAAAGCATCGAATTGAGCTATTGTTTGGATTAAGCCACTTAAAAAGCATAGATTTTTTTTTGATACCTTTCTCGTTTTTAAAGCGTTATTGCAATGTAAAATTGAAAAATTCAGCGCGTACTCTGGTAAATTTACTTTAAGATTTATATCTATGTATATAGTTATACTGAGTAGTTATGACTTTTCGTTTAATTTTTTGATACAGAGGTTCCCAAACTGTGGTTCGCGAGTCATTTTTCTGTGGGTCACTACAAGATTTTGAATTTATGTTTAAATATGTCTTTTCAAAACCTTTACGAACATGATATGGACTTTAAACCTTCATCATCAGACCAAATGGTAAAAGACCATTTGCCCTGATGTTCAAATACTACGTTTTAATTTTCTAAAACTCTACCATTAACTTCTGCATGTAATTATTATAATAAAAATATCTTGTTGCGCCTTGTAGGAAGGAATGGAAAAATAAGACTTAGGGGGGGAAAGCGTGAGAAAAAGTTGAGAAACACTAATTAAAAAGTTTTTCGCTAAGTCAAATTATTTTCTGAAAAAAAAATCAAATACCTTATAACTATAGATGAGGTGGGTCACATTAGCATTATATTATGTTCTTAAAAAGTGGGTTGTGGTGTTTAAAAGTTTGAGAACCCCCATGTTTTAGAAGAAACAAGAATGTGAAGAAAACAAGATTGCTGGGAAAGTAAAATAAGCTACCTTTTCATAGAGTTTTATTTATGAATTATGAAATGAGGGAACTATGGAAAATAAGTTATATTCACTCTAAGAATTGGTAGCTTAAAAATATATTGAAAAAAGAGTTCAAAGGCAAGTCTTATTTCAACTTTGGAAAAATCGTAGTATAAATACCTTCTAGGTACTAAATTCCCTTCACTTGACTTTTATACCACCTTGACCCCACCCAGGGCCGTATCCAAGGGGGGGGGTTTAGGGGTTCAAACCCCCCCCCCCCGAAATGTTGAAATCAATTTTTATACTGCTATTTTTCTTGAAAATTATGTCTCACAAGGAGCGATATCCTCTTCGGGTATAACCCAAAGGGTCTCAAAATGAGTCAAATCCCTACTTTTAAGGGTAAAATTTCCAAAATTTTTTGGGGGGAGGACCCCCAAGCCCCCTCGAAATTTTGAACTCTATTAAGTGTACGGGTTTTCCTTCAAACTTGTGTGATTTACAAGGAGTGGTCCTCTTTAATGTAACCTAAAGTGTCTCAAAATGAGTTAAAATGCCACTTTTAGGGGAAAAATTCAAAACATTTTCTGGAGTAGGAACCTAAAAACCCCCTAACATTTCGCCATTTTTTACAATATACCTTCTTTTTACCTTGAAAATTCGGCCGCTTACAATGAGTGGTGCTCTATGGGTGTAATCTAAAGGGTCTCAGAAATGAGCTAAAACACTCTTTTGAGGGGCAAATTTCCAAAAATTTTCTGGGGGAGGACCCCCAGACCCCCCTTTTACTTCGAATTCATATTGTTTACACAATTTTGAAATTTAATGCATCAAAATTTCAATCCAATGTTGTCATCTAAAACTTAACACATAAAAGTACCCGTAAGGAGGGAAAATATTTGAGTCAAAACCCCCCCCGAAACAAAAGTCTGGTTACGGCCCTGACCCACCTCATCGATAATTACCAGCGGTCAGTGAATATCTCATTCTTTTCGTTTAGAAAAACACAAACACGATCCCTACATTTTAAGCATTCAAATTCATTCGCACAGCACCACACCACGCTATCTCCTATAATCCACTCCATTAAGACCACTTCCACTTCCCTAATCTACAATCAATCCGAAATCCAACCCTGGCATTGTCTGCGGCTCACTTAGTATTCCACGTGACGTCCGATCAACCGACATGCGATGGGTCATCGGATTCGAACTCCCCCCCCCCTCTTCTCACTTTCTCCGCTTGGACCCCTCTTCAACCCTTTCTAACGAGTTTCGTCAGAACAACAATGGAAAAAGGCTCCACCAACGAATTCCGAAGATCTCTATCTATGGCCGATATAGAATGGACCTTGCTGAAGATCTTTGAAAATTTGTCACTGTTGATTATTTTTTTTTTTTTTTTGCATTAGTTGGTCCTTTTTTTTATTGAGAGTCAGGGATGGTCTTCATTGGTATTCGCGGCTGGCCGCTTTGAGCGTTAGTTAGCGCTGAGGTATGGGGTTTGTGAAGTAACCTGGTGGCGGTGCGCTGTCTTATTACCGTAGGATATGTGACTTCATATGGGATTTTGATAACTTAATGCGAAGTATTTTTGAAGGGTTGTTGTAAAAAATCGTTTAACAGAAGGGGTTATAGCCCTATTTATCAAAGAGATGGAAGACGGTATTTAATTTTATGGTTTTAAGTCGAGGCGGGGACTCTTAAATAAGGATAATGTCGTGACTTTAAATGTAGAATTTTTTGTAGGTAACATAAAATGTGTCATGAAATTGAATAGTTAATTGAAAAGAGTGACTTGGAACAAAGGGTGCTCTTTTTCTAGCTTGATTTTGAATTATTGCAAAAATTTTTATTGCAATAGAGCATTCGCACATGACGTCACTTGGAGGACAAAATCAACGTTGCTAAGGCTGTTGTTAGGGGCGGGACATAGAAGTATCCAATAGCAGCATTCGCACATGATGTCACTGGAGGAATAAAACAACGTTGCTAAGGCCGTTGTTAGGCAGAGTCATGTGATTGAAAATACTCTATAGTTAGTTAAGAAGTTTCGATCAGAAAATATATCATGAAAAAAAGTAAAACCATTTAAGGAGCGGCTTCAAAGAAATAACATTATTAAAGACATTTTAAAATTTCACTCTCAAACTGGGAAGACATTTTAGAAAAATTTGACCCTAATTTGTACAATAAACCAAATAAAAATATCTTCTCTACACAGAATGTTTAAATTGTGTTAACATTCATCCTAACTGACCTATGTAATTTTCGTAGCAAACTATTTCAAGCCTGCAAATTGCCCATTGATGTATAACGACCACAGCAGAGTTACATTCATTTCTCTCGATCCCATTGGATATGAATGTATCATTAATTCCAAATCCAATTCTACATCTAATGATCAAAAAACGGGTACACACAACATCTTTAAAGTCTTGTTGAATTGTCGGACTTCATTCACATCAGCCAGAACATTTACTTTGTACACAATAGATCGGCGGCTTTAATAAACTCGCACAAAAACCAGGCCTTCGCATCAGTGTGTTCTCCAAGTGCTTATTGTCGTTTAGTTTTCTTGTTTACTCTTTGTTTCTTTTCTTCTGCAGATTAAAAAACTATTTGGGTCGTAGCCACGAGGCTTCTCTTCAATGGACCTGTTGCTTTGCTTAATCGCTCCTTGTTAACCCCAAGTTTGCAATCAATTACTCATAAAAACAGTCTTCGATTGGTTTTAATGGTCGTAATTGTGCGTTTCGCAACCATTTGCTGTCCGACTAAAGTCCCTCAACCTCCTTTGGAATGCCATTCTTCTGTCTCTTTTTTTTAAACCTTTACTCTGTCTCTCTTAAATGATCCGACAATCAAGTGTCAGGATGATTGTACTAACAGGCTTTGTTGGTGGTTTCGTAATGTTAAGTAAATAGGGGGTTTTTGCAATCGCTACTGGAGCAGTAGCTAAGCTACTGCAGATTGCTGTCAAATTTCATTAGTTCTTTTAATTCAATCTAGATTGAAGTTGGGTGACAAGATTTGATGCAAGTAGTAGTGAGATGCAACATAAAATAACGAGATTGAGTTAAAAAAAATAATGTGTACAAATTTAAATTCAAGAACAAATTTAAACATTTTGAACCTAGCACTTATTTTTTTGTTAAAAACATCCCTAACTTAAAAGTTTTAACTTTTGAATATAACATCTTTGTTTAAGGGAGGAGAATGCCTACTTATTAGCCATAATCTATTGCTAAAGAAAAAACATTACAAAAAATTTACAATTTCATTACATGATGATGATGATATGCGAATTTATGGATGCGAATTTTTTACGTGGCCGCTGAAAGCAGCCTCCACCTCCGTAATTACATTACAAAAAATAGCTCTTTAAAAATGGCTTAAAATATTGCACTTTTGTGTTAGTGATCTTATTGTAATTCGATGTCTTATTCTTTAACCTTTGTTTCTGATTATAACTATAGCCTTTTTTAAATGTTTGATGAAGAAAACTATAACGTACTGGAGCAGAAGTATCCAAAGTACGGCCCGCGAGCCAAAACTGGCCCGCTAGTTCCTAAAATGTATCTCGTGGCTGGATTTTCTTGGTATCTAGCCCACCTTTTTTTCTGGGATTTACAATCCGTAGTTACTTTATTTATTACCAAACATTCTCGTATGATAATGCTATGGTCCACTTCGAAAGTGAGTTTCAGTCTGGCCCCGCGGAAAGTTATGGAGTAGTAAATGGGGCTCTTAGGTCAATGCCTTAAATTCAGGAGTTAAGAATAAATTTAATCAGCACTACAACTTAAAAAGTTCCCTTTCCGTCCGAATCCGTCTAGTTTCGCAGCAAGTTCTCTCATGATAATCCCGTATCGACGAGGAAAGTTGAGTTGATGAAGAGCTAACTACCAAACGAAGAAAAAAAAATCCAGAAGAGATGATGGAAAATATTTCTGGAGTCTCCAACACACACCTGCGGAGGAAGGAAGTGAAACACGCTTTTATTAATAAAAGGGCGGTCTGACACACTTAGCTACTTTTCAAAAGCCCTGCCATGCCATGACCATCAGTCTTTTCTCTTTCGCGCTCTTCTTCTAAATCGAAAAGGCGCTTCTTCTTCGGCCATTCATTGTTTTGTGGTATCGATGAATGGACAGTGTCCTTTCAGCCATGGGCGAGAAAGACAATGCTTTTTAATGTGCGATTCTTCGGGTTCTCGCTTCTGGGCAGCAGCTCTTTTCGATGCGGAAGAATTCCAACCTTCCAATAGTAGCGGCCATTTTCGAACAGTCATTCACTCTTTCAAAGACAGGTGGTCCAAGAAACGCTGATGGTAGAATCGTGATGGGGGTTGGATGGTGTATTTTTAAAAATACATTAATCTCACGTGCGGTTGTGGAAAAATCATGAACTTGCTGGTTAGGTTAAAGAAAATATGTAACTGGTTCGTTAGTTATGAAGTTTTTTTATTGAAATTTCTATACTTATGATGGCAAATTAAGGAAGGTCACTCCTAAGGGTTCCAAGCTGCTCCTGATAGTTATGCTGAAGATACCACACATTTTTAGTTATAAAAATAGAACCACCTGATATAGTTAAAGGCAATAGTTAAGTAATAGAATAATAATAAGTATAATAGAAGTTGAAGGCCTCCCTCTTACATATACCCCTAATTCCATCCATGATTATTAGGTAACCTCCACTGCTCTTCCACAATATACATATCAATATAATGCAATATAATAATACTTGCAATACAAAAATCCTATTAATAAAGTAAGCAGTCAATTGTGATAATTTCATCTGCCTGAAACTAAGTTCAAGTATAAATTCAAAATAGTAACATCATAAGTCACGACAAAAAAAAACCGGTGCATTTGTATCTATAATATCGATTACTAGGCTAAAAATACCTGTTCCTTTCGTGTTTAGTATGTCTCAAAAGGGGTAAAATAAATTAACCCTAAAAAGAAAATGTTACATTGTAGCTCCTGCGTAATATTTCTGTTGCCCTTGGCAATCAAAGCTGAACTTTCTGCCTCATAGCCGACACTGAAATATTTCCTTTTACGTACTTATTTCTCGATGCCTTTTACCTGTAGCCCTGGAAACGTTATCGATCACCAACTGCCCTTCAGAATTTAATAACATAATCTTGTATTTCACACGGTTCCGTGATTCTGTCCAGTTAAAGTAAACTAGTAATATAAGTGCGTCGATGCGCCGCTGTATCGACGAAATTTCGAACTTATAATAGTAGGTTTGTATTTACTGCTCTTGCTATTATTTAAGTTAAAAACTATATAAATGAAAGTGAGTTATAGAAAAGCAAATGAGGAAATCTCTTCGAAAAAATTTGTGATGTCTGGATACAAATTTTGTTTCGATTATGGACTAAGTTTGGTTCAAAAAGAACATTCATTTTACAACTTTTTCTTATCATTATTAGGTATCCCTCTCATTCTATCTGATAATAATCCTTTCATTCTTTCTCTCATTCTCCTTCTTATTTTTTCATTTTCATTCTCCTTTTTATCTTTCTATTTTTATTGTTTTAACTTTTGCTTATGTTTTTTTCCTTTCTTATTCTCTGATTCTCTCCAATTATTTTCGTTCACTCTCTGAATATCTATACCTCATACTTTTTATTTATTTCTCCTCAAAGTAAGGTAATGATGTTAAAAAAAAAGTTTTTAGCACATCGAAGAAAACCAAAATTTCATCTCATCTACGCAATGTACGAGTCCTTAAGGCAAAAAAAAAAGAACTTCTAGTTCGTTCTCCGTTATATATCCTCCCCCTCTAAATAACTACTTTCAAATAAGAGCACCAATATCAATTTCGCTGCGCCCCTCACCTTTTCAATTAATCATTCTTGCTCCATAAAAGCATTCCTCTTCGCCAGAGGAGCTTCGGCGGAAGATACGACTTCCAGGCATTCCAGCACTGACCCAATATCCCCATCACTCCCGTGTTACGCTCAGAAACAATGAGGGGATCTTGCCGAAGACAATGGGATACTCTGTTGTCTGGATGCACACTGCTAATCTGCAGTTGGTAACTGCGGTTTAAATTAACTAATCGTGATGGTAAGGGAATTCTCCGCGGGCTTTGCCTATGGCTTACCATGCGGTATCTGAGACTTGATGGATAGTAATGAGTGGTCTTGGTTAGATATTCGTTGTTTTTGATGATGAGCATTGACCTATTGAACGGTTTTATGCTTGTAGTATTTCGGTGCAAGATTATCGTGACTTGGTTTTTTGTGACATTTTATTTGTGTGTCGAAGAATGTCTGGTTATCAAGAGTAGACCCAGCTTAACTTTAGGATGTTTTAAAATTGGGTCCAGGACAGACAGCGAAAATATTATGAATATTTCGTCTATCCAATATTGAGCATACGTTCATTTTAAGCCTCGCGCCATTAAACCCCAACACACCAACCATTTATTTTAAGTGTCACCGCTTTTTCAAAGGACTAGACTAGTTTGAGTGTGGAGTAAACTGCTTCTAATTAAGAACATTTCAAATGTGCAGAGTAAAAGGGAAAATTAAGTTTTCGGTATTTTTGTATTGCAAGCTTTAAAAGCTGTTATATTCATTCACTATTCGAATTCATTCATTCATTCATATATTCATTCACTATTCATTCACTTACGTACGATTCTTGATTGCAATTTTATATTTTATTTGTTGACATGGGGCATCTTCCTTTGATTTAGTTTTTTTTGTATTAGATGTCAGACTGATTTCATAAAACTTTAATAGCTTTTTCTAAGCCATTCATTGACACTCCATATCAGAGCTACTGTTACAAAATGCATTATTTTAGCCAGAAATTATGCGAAGTTTAAAATCTGTCGCAAACCTTATTCCCTAAGTATCCATCTTTGTGAAAGGACGAAATCGGAGAGGACTGTTGGAATTTTCCCAACAGTCATTTTGCTTCATTTGAGTAAAAGATTTAAAGCGACTTTAGCAAGGCCACAAAGCAAAATTCCCAATCATTAAGGCATTGGAAAGGAAGCAAAACAAAATCGAAAGGGGATACGTGAGAACGTTCAGTCCTGCTTATAAAAAGACGCATTTCAGAGCTAAGCAAAAAAAAAAAAAAAATTGGCCCATCTCGTCCAACAACCGGACCTCTAACGAGCAGGCATAAATGAAGGATTCCTCCTGTATATCTGCAGGTGGCCTGCTGTCCTTGAAATGTCTGGATACCACCTATAGGTGTTGATCTCACGTTTGAGGAATAATATGCTCCATGCAAAATAGGGTGAAAGTGGGACTGCTTTTGGAACACTTGATGTAGCTGTGCTGCGGTGTTTTCGTTTTCTTATTTTTTTAGCGTGTTAAACGATTTGCGATTAAGGTCTTCGACAACCTTCATGTTGCTTTTCTTTTACCATTTTATAGAAATTAGTTTTTAAATTTTACTGGGCTTTCTTTTTTGCCTTTTAGGAGTGGGGTACTGGGAAAATGTTAAAGTAAGTAGAAATAATGGAAGAGGATATATCCGACCTATTCTGGAATTTTCAGCCATTTTCCTGCAACTTTATTTTTCATAAAAGCTCTACGAATATAAACGCAGAATATTATTCAAACTTCAATAGGGATGCATTAAAAACTATGTAAAGTAGTTATTATAATTATTACATTAAAAAGTAAACGTTACAAAAATTAGCTTTTAAATTTGTTCTTATTAAATTTAAATATATAATTTAAAAAATAAATGAAAATTATTCATGTTAAGCACTTAACTTTGTTTGGTTTTGAGTGAAAGAAGTTAAAATTATATTTCACTTACATTTTATAAAAATACACATTTTTATCAAAAAATCATTTTCATTTAAATATTATTTTTGCGAACAGTTAGTTATTAAAGCAAGTCCCTCAGCAAAGTAATAACTGTTAAAGGTATACATATATAATTCTATTGATCATTTGTACAACTGATGAAATTGGTGATGATTTTTGCAAATTGATGAAGTACGATGAAGGTACCTATATAGACGAAAACGTAAAGATAGCTGAAATATTTATTTAAAAACATGCAATTTTTTAGCCCTAAATTGTAATTCAAAATACGTCGGTTTTCCTATCTGATCAGTAATAATACGAGTAATTGCTATCGAGAAATTTTCATACGATCAGTATATCAGTAAATCAAGTAAAATTTAACTCGTTCAATTCAATTTAAATCGAATGTAGATGGAATTGATTTCTTAGGTGGGGCAATGAAATTGCTAGGACATTGTTAAGGCAAATATGACGATAATTTCTGCGGTTTTTCGAGGCACAAAAAATTTCACTTAAAAAAATTCACTGAATATATCCGTATAAATGTATGTATTAAAGGCGTTTAAGGATTTGTAATTGCCTTAAATGCTTAAAATACCTTGAGCAGTTCCTAGAAAGACGCGTTCCTCTGACTTGGGTAGTAATTTGAAAATTTTTTTTTACTGGCTTCAGAAAACGTAGACAACAATCGTTTGATGACTGAAAGAGTAAAATAAATTATTCATTATTATCGATTAGTTCTTTGAATGGGTAAATGCATTGTTATTAGTGATTGAGCGTATTGAATACCTCTTTAAGATTTGCATTTATGCTTATAAAATAAGGGTTCTTTCTTATCTGTAAAAATTTGTTGTACTCCTTTTTGCATCATAACTTTAATTTATATGCATTTATATGGAGGGTTTTCGATTTTTAATGTAGAATCAAATACGAATCAAGAGTTTGCCAGATTAAGTATTTTGATTGCTATTACATTGATGTGATGTAAACAAATGCATTTTTTTTATTCGAATAGGAATTTAGTTGGGAAAATGAAGAACTTTCATAGCATTCTATTAAATACTTTTTGTAATATTGGTACCTTTAAGCATCATAATAAGTTACAACATCCATGTAATAAAATAATTTCAAATGAAAATTATTTTTTCAACATCTTTCAAAATACTTTTTTCATAGAACTTATAACAACCATTTAAGGAAACTAAGAATTTGGTATTAATTTAATCCATTAAAATTTTCAGTCTTGCCTTATGAAACTTATAAAACATTTAGTACAGAAATATAGTATCGATAAAAAAATCAGGGCAATTTAGAATTCTTTTAGAAAAAAAAATCTGTACAACTGTTTAAATTTTTAGGTTTGAAAACTTATGGATTTTTTTGTTTAAACTAAAATGTGAATACATTTTCCATTGTGGAACATACCTACTACTAAAAGTTTAAATATCACATTTCCTGAACGTTAGCTGTAGTTGCCTCCAAGCCATAGGGTTCCGTTCTTTCGCATTGTGAATTCAATGAGAACCGTATACATGCCTTTATTTGAACATGACTATCATTACTTCGTTTTCTTAACATCATTCGCTGTTTTTCTGCCATAAGAAGTTATTATTCGAAAGAGTAAAGGGTTGTAATATAAAGTTCGACGAACCCCCCAAAAAAAGTACAACTAGCTTCATCATCCCGTTATTTCTCCTAGCAAAGACAAATGCTGTAATGGTGGCACTTTCATCTCGCTTACTTTTCCTGCAAGTTTATGATTCCTGCACCAAAACCATCTCGCTCTTTATGGTGGATGTATATGCAGCGACTAGAGCAACGCGACCGGAACGACGAAGGGAAAACGTTAAAGAAATTTATTTTGAGAGGGATCCGAAATTATACCTCGAACCCCCCCCCGCATATTTTATACGTCCAATGTAGCTTTTTACACATTTTTAGGTATAATTTGCGTATAAAAAACTTTATATAATATTTACAAATAAGAAAATTTATGAGTTATAAAGTTACAAGTACCAAAGGTTCACCAAAAACAGGTTTTTAGCTAGTTTTGCACACCTAGTCCGAATTTTGGATATACATTTTTAAGTAAGATTTGCATTTTGATGAATTTAATGTTAAAAAAAGTTGTGAATAAAAGTTTCAAGTACAAAAGGGGTTCTGGGAGTCCTCCCCAAAACATTTTTAGAAATTTACCTTAAAAACTGTTTAGAATTGTTTCTGATACACTTATTCGTAATTTTGGACACATATATTCTTAGGAATTTGATAACTTTAATGTAAGATTTGCATTTTGATTAACTTAAAGTTAAAAAAAAGCTATGAATAAAAGTTCCAAGTACAAATGGTGGTCTAGGGGGCTCTCCTCCATCAGGAAATTTTTGGAAATTTGACCCTAAAAAACAGGGTTCTAACTTGTTTTGGTACACCTAGTCTGAACTTCGGGGGCCCTGCCCCTAATATACGCCATTGGGTTCTTCCATTGGTTCTTGCAGCTATGCTATGACATAACTACATCATCATCCAAGTTTCGACGGTTGCGTCGTACTTGTCGCTGCTTGTAAATCCGCCCTTACACCTCACTGACTCCGCGAACGGTCTTCAGTCGTTCAACCCTTTATAGTAATTCCCCATTCTCAGAGACAAATCGGGCGATTTAAGCATCGATCGCCCGACAATTCCCGACTTTTTTATTTTCTCCAAAGCTCCCCTACCGACCTTTGCATCGATCTCAGGGCTCCATGTATATTTAGTAGAATGCAAATCTACACCATTCGGGTTCTCAAACTCGGATTTTTTTTTTCTCCCTTCGTTGAGTGTTGCAAAAGGTCGTATAAGAAGGGATGCTTCGGATTCCGTGGAGAGTTATGAGCTATAGTGCTGTGCAACCTTTCTCTTGTGTGGGTAAAGGTGGAAACCTTTCTCTTGTTTGCTCTTTTTTAAGTGTGGGTATGAAATGTTACTTTCGGCGTCTTTTCTCTCTCGGTGTGCTAAAGATAAAAGAGTTGTAAAGTGTTTATTTTTGGTCTTTTTTATGCAACTACCTCTCTAGCCGGATAAGAGTTGCTTTAAAATGGGAATCGTTATGGTCTTATTTATGGATCTGTAGTTACACGAAGTGGCATAAATTCTGAATGGTGGTACAGAAATTGGAGATACGTAACCATTCTTCGCGTTATGTTTTAATATTTTTCGTGGACTATTATATAATTTAACAGGTTTTTTTGTCTCCATGATAATTTAGTTATGTTTCATCTCATTTTCATTGATTGGTCAGTAAAATATTAGAATTCAATGATTTCTTATTATTGTGTTAGTTTTAACAAAAATTTTCGTCTAATTTTTTTACATTTTTAGTTTTTATTATCTTCTATTTCGAAGTTTCTCAGAATTATAGGGTGTGGGATATTTTTCTAAGTAATTTTTCCCTAATTTAAGAAATATGATGTTTGAGTTTAGCCATAGCCTTTTCTTTTGAGTTAATGTTCCACATCCAATTGAATCAGTGTTCATCCGCAAATGTCTTTAATTTTTTGTTTTTAAACGTTTCAGTCGTTCAAAATTTAAGTCAACCTTTGTTTTGTGTTTTAAACTTATTGATCCCTTATTCTCCAATGCTGCCTTTCAGAAAATTTTTCATTTATATTCTACAAATTTCCTTTCATACCTGGATACTTTCAAACTGTTTACATTTTGAAAGTTATTTTTGTATGAATACCATTATTATCTTTAGTTATATTAATTTATTTTCTTTTTATATGTATTATATTTGAAGTTTTTATATAAAATGTTTTGATACTTAAACTCCATCTTCTCAAAAGTTTACTTTAATAAATTTCTCTCCAGTTTCCATATCACTAGTTATTAGCGTTTGAAGTATCAGAACAATTCATATTTTTCTGTTATGGTTTATATTAGGGTTTTTGCCCACTTATTAAAAGTGAGTTCGATGATCTTGGATTGTGTAAACAGGTTTATACAATATATACACGAATAATCTCTTTATATTGCAGCCTTGTCTCCTTAAATGGTAGTATATTTTATAAATAACCCGATTGTATTTCTTCTTTTTTAAAAATACCTACGAAATTCATTTTTAAGTTATATCGCTTTTACTTTGAGAAATGTTTGTGCTTGAATTTCAAAACATCTATCGCTTTCGGATTCCCTCTGGCAGTACCCATTAAACCTACTATTACTCTATGCGAAAATAAATTACGAGTAATTGCGTTTGTGAATTACTGTAATCAAACCCTGCGTTTCCTATTAATGTTTAAGAAAGTGTCCACCGTATTATGGCTCTCGAAGAAACTCCTTATGATTTCATCGTTTAAATATTAACCTCATGCATGTTTTTCGAAACATGCAAGGGGATATTGAAAACTCTGACTCACGGAGCCCCGAAACTGAAACTCATATTGAATGAAAGGAATAAACAAAAACTTAATTTATTCAAACTATTGAAGCTCGACCATCATTTAACATCATTATCTCTCAGAAAAAGAGGCATTTACAGAAGTTGCCTCAAAAGAATTCTATTAACCTTTACACCCCTTCCTCCATACTTAAGTCTTATTAATTTATTCGGAAAAATCTTGTCCTTTTTGTTGGGTGCTGGGGACTTTAATAAAAGAGACGTCGAAGTCTCTATGGAAGACAAAACCTCGAGTATCACAGGGAAGGTTAGGTCCCGGGTAAATAAAAGGTCGTGAAATAATGGTTACGCTGTGCAGTTTTCTTTTGGGAAGAGCAAACAATTGGGGGAGAAAGTTAAATGTCCTTACTCGTTGCAGAATGGATCAAAGGGCAAGCTAGCTATCAGGAGAAAGCCTTGTTTGCTCGCCGTATACTTAACCCATTTTGCACATGCTCTTTTTTAACAAGGAATGGGAAGGCCTTGTGTAAATTTCCATGCTTCGGAACCTTTCTCTGTATTAATGAGGATGCGGGTCTTGCCCCTCTCAGGGGTGGTTCTGGGTTTGTTTTAGGAAAGGATTAAGCCTTACTTTTTGATTGGGATATGGAACTTGAAGGGGGCTTTATTGTGTGTTGGCTGACTCCTGTGAGGCAATGGAGGATTGCTCTTGAGCTTAAAATTTAGAGATTGACGAATCTTTTAAAATCCTTCTTTTTTCCTCCTTGCTGAACTACGAAACGTGTAAGGCTGTTTCGTCATTCAAATTCAATTGTTGTTGTTTCGATTATTTGTTGTTGACTTTGGAGTACAACCTCCATGTTTTTAATTGAATGAGAAAGTTAAAACTTATGATCCCCTTTTTTTTAAGGGGACTCAGTACCCTCAAATCCGTCAAAGTAACGATTTAGATATTTTGCTCTCAAAGTGATGTTTTTCTCTTAAATTGATTCTGTAAAGTTTCAGAGTAATGCGCGAATTCTAATTATAATAATTCTTCAATTTTCCTTGAGCTTAGTTACCCAATAATTTTTTAAATAATTTTTTTCCAAAACTACTTTTTTGGCATTTAAAACCCTAAGGCTTTTTTTCTACTGGACTATTTCACTTGAAATTTTGCATATATATTAGATGCAGTGCTTTCAATAAAAGAGTGCATTCAAATTAGGGATTTAGAGTACAGAAAAAAATATAAGTGAAAAAAAGTGTTTATTTTTGTGATTTTTTAGTGATATTTTAGAGTTGTTTGAGAAAAAATATTTTTTATTAAAAAGTATTATAAGTATCAAAAATCGGAATGCATAGTTCTATAGACAATGACTTAGTATACATTGGGTAAAAATTTCATACCAAAATTATCAAAATTGAATAAGAAGTAGGGTTTTAAAAATTGGTTTAAATTTTTGATAATTTTAAAATTTCTCAAAAACAGCTTTTTTAAAAGTAAATTTTTTGCTTGGGTTATGTTTAAATGGTCATTACAAGTGTTTTGACACTAAAGAACTTCAAAAAATTTGTAAATTAAAGAAAATATAAATTTTGGTACTGAGTCCCCTTAAGTTTGTATTACTTCTTTAAAAAATGTAATGTAGTAATGTGTTCTATAACCTCCCTAACGCTTGAGTTGAATTCAGTCAAACTAACTTTATTGATCATGAGTGAAATCTAATGATAAAAACATGAAACATCAGGATTTTATTACATATTTTATTACCTGTAACCTAAACACTTTAGCGAAAAGCCGATTGAATAGTTAAAAAAGAATGAGAAATATACGTATTAAAAAAAATAGTTTCTGGAATGTTTAACCCTTTAATAACTTGATAGGGTAAAAATGAGAGTCCCTTTATGCATTACCCTCTCTGACACACAATCAGCTTAAAAAGTAAAAAGATCAAATATACATTACAGATAGTTTGTATCATAACTTTGGTTTGTATTATACTTGTTTTCTGTTAAGTGTAGGCTTTTTAAAAACGGTTGGTATGACTATATAGTGAGGGGGTCAAGTGTCAAGTGAGAGTACTATTCATGACCAAAACGTCTTATATATTGCTGAGGTACAAGATAAATACATTAACCTATAAGAACAAATTGGCTTTATTTACCATGATTGAGCCTTCTCCCTTTCATAACAAAAACTTAGCGAATTAGTAACGATATCAAATTGAAAGGTAAATAACATTCCAGTTTTTCTAGGCAAGATGAATAACAAATTAATGAATTTTTATCTCTTATGCAAACTTATTATGAGTCAACAAAGGTTATTTCATACTGCAACCGATCTAAATAATAATAATAAGTCTCCCAAAGCTATACCGACAATTCGTGATATCCCGTAGAATAAAACTTCATGAATCGGCTTTTTGGCTACGCATGCCGTGACTAGGTATGAGGGGGTGTCACCCCTTTGTTGATTGGATTATCGAACGAGTAAATAGAGGCATTGGTCATTTACCTTTAAACTGGCTGTATAATGACTTTCTCTCTTTTTTTATTATTTTGGGAAAGTTTGTTGACCCATGGTGGTCGTGTAAGTGTGGATATGAATGATCATTTGAAAATGTCAATGTTGAAACGAAAAGTGCACTTGGTGATTGTGCTGTTAGTGAAGTTCAGGCCAATAAAATGCATTTGTTTGGGAATCACGATATGTTGCAGAGAAGGTGGTTTATGAAACGTTTCTTTTTTCGTAGTATATAATGATTGATGGTTGCGGGTCAAGTCCGTTAGTTTTATATGCACAATGCAGAAGCATTTATGCTTTTCTTCACTTTAAATTAATGCTTGTTGGGTTTGTAAAGGAACTCGAAGAAAACCAGATTAAAATAAAATATCAAATACTACCAAATTGTGTATAAGCTGTTGAATTAGGCCGGGGTCTGCTAATTAGATAACACACTTTGCATTAATTTGCGAAAACCTAATGGAAACAAAACCTTATAGACAGGACTCTATTTCTGGAAATACAAGCGCCGTAACTGTAATCATCTATGGGGTTTGGGGATATTTCAAGGCACTGTCTATTTGGACTGTAAATATACAATTAAATTCTACTCTTATTTACACGGCAACGGTTTTGATTGGAGCTCCGGGACTGCTACGTAACCACGAGACCTACTGCGCATGGGCCAACTGCCGTTTTAACCGTCCAAATAGAAACTTACATATTTCAAAGTTGGTGTTAGTGTGAGTTATTCCAAACCCTTAAACAGAGAGATGTACCGGAACGCCGTTCCTGCTCGTTTCTACTCAAAAAAATCTAGCAAGGCTTATACTATTTTATAGCTATTCTCTCACTTCTTCGGCCTTAGCTATACAGGGTGTCCCGTAAATGATGTGTCACACTTCTAGGGGGGATAGTAGACACCTAGACGAGTCAGAATCACATAGGATTTGGGGTCCCAGACCCAATCCCTGGGAGTTAAAAATGGAGCGACACCCCAAAACAAGTATTGAAAAATTCAATTTGTAGAAGAACTACTATTGGTAAAAATGTAATTATGGTCTCAAATTTTGTGGTTTAATATGATCCTCAAAATTACCTTGACAGTTTTCAATTTAAAATTTTTTTTATTACGAAAAAAGTTAAAAAACAGCAAAAAAATGTGAAAAATATGCCAAAACTTTATTTTGTTTTCCGAAATCCTTTCTTTCGATTTGATAATCTGAAAGAGCATAATTAATTAACCTTAAGTCCAAAGTTTCACGTAAATAGCATCAGTATTAAACGCTTGAGAGCCTGTTAAAGTTAGTTTTATGGGAGCAAAAACGGCTTCGGAAAACGAACGTTCAGGGACAATTTACAAGTTACGGATAGATGCTCGCCAAATTTCCCAACATTATTTGCGATACGAGATTCCTCGCCAACCTACGCTTCTACAGATAGTTCAAACTTCCTTGGCGATGTGTGGCCTTAGTTTTCGGATCGTCACTAGAAGTCTAAAAGGTAAATGTATTCAAGCTATCAAATCAGACACTCAAGAAAAAATTGTTACTATACCTAAGAAAATAAGCAATGTTTGTTTAGCAAAAGGGATAGTTACAACTTATTTTTTCTTAAGTCTCTGTTTTGTTAAGTTCAATAAACATTTATCTTCTAGACTTCTGTGACGGTCTGAAATCGAAGGCAAAAATTTAAGTAAATTAATTAATTTACTAATTTTTTTCAAAATAATTCCCATCCCATAAAAAAGTGAACCACCATGCCAACTTTGAACACTTTTTGTAAACAGTTTTTGTCGTTATTTTTCATTATACCCCTGCTTTAGGATAGGTCAGTAGGCGGATCCTCGATCGCTGGGTTCATGATTTCGAATTGCGATACAAGATTGGTTTCTATTAATCGAGAAATGTCAATGGGAATAAGCAAAGTGTATGGGGGCTAACTTTCAATAACCTGCATTCTTTTATTTTGCAAATTTCTTATATCGGAAGTTGAGGGGAGACCCTGCATACCCACTTGCTTATTATATCATTCTTTAATTAATAGGAACCACCCTTGTATCGCAACCCGAAATCAGGAACCTAGCGATTGAGGATCCACCGACTGACGTATCCCCACTATGTACAAAAGATATTTTACGAACCATGTTTGTAAATAATAGATTCTTCTGTTTTTTTTACCTAAGTTATCAAATGTACAGTTTTTCTCATTAAACGCAATAAGTAGTAATGCTGTTTGCATGATTGATACATTTGTAAAACTAACACAACTATCGATTGAATAAAAAACTATCGATACTATCAGATAATTTCTAACAATTCATACTATTGATTTTTAAGATCGATAGTTCCTAAAAATCAGTAGTAAAATCATGTTTGTTCTTTATGTTCAAAAAATTTTTTAATTAAATTAATTAATCTCTTGTTTTCTAAAAATAATAAGAATTCAGAATCAACATTTACGCTTTTGAAATTTTCATCCCGCCAAATTGTTCAATTGGCGCATTTCAGATATTTTCATACTCATCTCCTGTCTCGCCAAATCGGGCGAGGAATGAAAGTTGGCAGACATCTATCCGTAACTTGTAGATTGTCCCTAAACGTTCGTTTTCCGAAGCCGTTTTTGCTCCCATAAAACTAACTTTAACAGGCTCTCAAGCGTTTAATACTGATGCTATTTACGTGAAACTTTGGACTTAAGGTTAATTAATTATGCTCTTTCAGATTATCAAATCGAAAGAAAGGATTTCGGAAAACAAAATAAAGTTTTGGCATATTTTTCACATTTTTTTGCTGTTTTTTAACTTTTTTCGTAATAAAAAAAATTTTAAATTGAAAACTGTCAAGATAATTTTGAAGATCATAATAAACCGCAAAATTTGAGACCATAATTACATTTTTACCAATAGCAGTTCTTCTACAAATTGAATTTTTCAATAATTGTTTTGGGGTGTCGCTCCATTTTTAACTCCCTGGGATTGGGTCTGGGACCCCTAAGTCCTATGTGATTCTGACTCGTCTAGGTGTCTACTATCCCCCCTAGAAGTGTGACACATCATTTACGGGACACCCTGTATAATTGAGTTGTAATCATCACGGTTAGGCAATATTCCCTATCGTTTGCTCAATCAAACTGAATTGATTCAGTCAAGCTGTTAAACATTACCTTCCCATTGTATGATTTAGCATTGTCTATTGCATACAACAAAGGTTGATCGCAATAATATAATTGTTTCACATCCGCGAAATTGCTGCTTCTTTCTCCAAAAAAAAAATCCTCTGAACGTACAAAACATCACGACTTTCCATCCCAACTGAAGACGTCAAAATTTTTATCACCTCAGCACCGTCTCACCTCAACTCGATGATGCATCATCGCAATTTCGGACTCCTCGACCCATCCATCAAATCTGGTCCTTATCAATCACCAAACAAATCTCTCATTATTCCCTCGCCGAAGAGCCCTAATTGGGTGGTTTTCTGCTGCAAAACACATCGGCCATGTGAAAGATCACAGAATTATGAATTATTCTTCAAGAAATTCGCAGTTCGCGGAAAGTCATTGCCGATCTTGATGGGAGGCGTATATAATTAAACTCTCCCGGCTTCCGAAAGATTGAGGGATGCGGATGGCCATCCTTGCAATGAAGATGAATTTTGAAAGTTTTTCTTTTATAAATCGATGTATTTTTATATAGATTTATATCTTGAAACATTATAATGAATTATGAAATTTTTACTAAAATTTCGTGAATAACCGTGAATAAAGTTATTGAAATTGCTTACTTTTGGGGGTTTTTTTAACTAAAGGATTTTCCGTACTCTGTGCACTGTATGTCAGAGTATGCCTTTTGGAATACCTGTATCCCAGACGTTTCAAGGCGTACGAAAAGAAAATTTCAATGTTTTTCCTCTAAATCTGTTTTGTTCAACTGTGTTTGAACATCTTTAGAACAGACCTATTGAAATGATCTCTCTGTAAATTCCATTGTTTAGGGTCTAAAGAGGAATAATTTTGAGAAGTATTTTATCCTGTTGTTATTTTTTTTCATAGATTTGCTTTTTATTAGCAGCATTCTTCAGTGTTGAACATAAGAGCCATCAGTAATAAAATTTTCTGCGGATAGACTATCTATGGTTATTAAGTTGACTACCTAGAAATTTCGGAATCACCCAAATAGAGTTAAAAACCTATCGATTTCTTGCAAAAATTTAAGTTCTTAATCTAAGATCCTTAACATTAACTCTTAAAAATTTACAAGATGGACTAAACTGATATATGAATATGTCAGAACAATAATGTCAGGAATAATATTAACTTTCCAAAAAAGATCGTAATAATAAAATTGGTTATTCCGTTGTCTTACTAAAATACATTCTTTAAGATTCCTCTGAATTTAGGTTAGACTAAACCCTAGTATGCGTTGTACAGTTAACTTTGAGACTCATGTAGGCTCAAAAAAGGCCTTAAAAGTAAGTAAGGCCTTAAAAGTAACCCGAAAGTGAATTGAGAAATAAGCCATCAAAACCCACTTGCTTTCTTAATTTCATTACTATCCTTCCAATAAATAACTTCTCGGCAGTTTTCCACAACAAGTGTGGGTTTCTCTATTAAAAAAGTCAAAGGTCAGTTTGTGTGGAAAGCGAAAGCATCTATCTACCCTCTGACTGCTGAGACTTGCCCAACCTAAATAAATAATAGAACAATTTCAAACTCGCCACTCGAGAGAGGGAGAGAAGTGACCGTTTCCTCTATACGTCTCGAAGAAGCAAGTGATTCATTACAAAATCTCTGTCTGAACGATTCCAATTGCCCTTGGCGTTCGGCTTTTTGAGCTCCAATTGGCACAGCGGATGTACCGAAAGGATTTCGCTTTCGTTTTTCGTGCTGGACAATGGTTATGGAAGATTGCGATGGTGAGAGTGAGAGAGCCTCGGGATGAAAACAGATTATGCAATGGGATTTACGGAACACTCTGTTGCAATGATGGTTGATGTTGGTTTTCCTCTGCTGTACTCTTTCAATTGGAGATTAACTGAAGAAAACCAATCATGCTACTTTGGTGTGTATAAGTATGAGCCTTAAAAAGACGTCTAAAAGGATTTTGACGTATTAATTTGAATACAACCTGATGTGCAACATTTGACAAGCTTGAAGAGAAAGATAATCGCATTATCATTTGGTTCTTGTTACCTAATTTCGTGTTAATAGATTCAGTTTTCTTACGTGGCATCAAAATAAGGGAAACGTTTTTTGCGAGTCAGATTTTTTTTTCTTCCGTCTTTATTCTGTACGAAGGAATTATTCAATTACATAATGGAGCATTTTCAATTACATGACTCGGACCTAACAACAGAAGGGTTACAGTTTTTTGCCCTACAGAGGTTAACAGTTACAGAAAATGACTAGCCGTGGAATTCTTCTATTGGAGCATTTGCTATCACGTGATCCCATACCTAAAAAACGCCTTAGCAACAGATAAACAACGACCTTAGCAACAGTTAAAAGCCCTACAGAAGATACACAGTTAAAAGAAAATAACCGGTTGTGACGTCACCTGAAAACACTCTATATGGTTTTCAATGGTTATTATGTGACAGCTTGAGTACTAGTTTTTTTTATCTCAAGTTAAATTTTAAGATTTGGTGAAAATATTTAGTAAATTTACAAAAATAAAACAACTTATATTAGTTTCGTATAAGTCATGCTTTCTTAGAATCTTCCGGTTAAAATGAACTAATTAAGTTAAATTTTAATTAATTATATTCCCTGTTTTACATTAAACATTTTTCTCTTAACTCTTTTGAAACATTGAAACGGTAAAAATATTAGTTGTAACATCAATTCCTGTTTTTTATTATCGTATTCACTATTTATTCCCTTCTCAACGACACAGAAGTAAAATTGGTTCCTCCATTATTTACTATATTTTATTATTTGAACCATCATTAGTAAAATGTCATTCACTTTTTAAAGATTAATGCTACTATTCTTTTTTTGGATAATTGCCGGTATATTTCTTGCAAAAGAGTTATCTTTCTCTATCTTTATGATGATGGATGTGTATAACTTTACACTTTGAGAACTTTGAGTTTCGAATATAAAAACACAGACTGGTCATAAAAACACAGTCTGTTTTACGTCTTGAATGTGTGCATATTGCAACAGAGATTTAAATCTTAGAACCTTTGTGTTTTTTAATAAAACGCGTGTCTTGTTGGAAACCATCGACATCTAAAAAACGTATTTATTAATATGAAAAACTATGTCTTGTTATGAAGTTCTTCAACATAATATATTAAATATATTATATTTGGCATATAATCTTCTTATAATACTTCTACTTTACTAATTATAATACTTCTTATAGTTTGATTTTATAGAGATTCTATGAATTTTTAATAACTTTTCATCCATTATAAATGGGGTTAACTGCTGTCAATTTATTCCAATTTAGTGAACAAGGATCTTGGGTTCAATTCCATTATCTGTTCGGTTGAATATGACTAAGATGTTTTGGACGCCAAATATTAGAAAAATCAACAAAAACTACAATTACATCAATGAAAATTTGGCGATATTTGAATGTTTGGCGTTCAAAATAAATTTGCGATTTTTAACGGGACAGATAACGGAATTGAACCGGATCTCGATATAAAAGGAGTCAGTTAAACCAAGGAATAATATTTTGTCTCGTAACCGATTTGATTCCAAAGACAAGGAACATAATGACTGTAGGTTTTTCATCGTCGTCTAAATAAAATAAAATTCCCAAAAATTAGTAATTACCGAATCAGAGAAGTAAAGTCGAGTTTGCTTGGTGGGAAGTTTAAAAAAAAAACTTCACAAACCTTCCGGTTCCTTGGCCGGAGGTACACTCCAGAGTTAGCTTTACCCCCGATGATACAATCTCACAGTTGTTACGCCACGCTGTGTAATTCCAAACAGCGGCTTTGTTATCAACTGCGACTCTTTATTACCTGCTGATGGGGATGAAACAATAAATTTTTAAAGAAAAGGATGTCTTGCTTTGGACGCACCTTCTTCAGCCTTATCGCTATGGCTTTTTTTTTCTTCTCTTTTTGTGCAGCACAATGCAAATTATAGCTGTTACAAATGTGTCTCTCCTAATGCGAGTTCCGCATTTAGATCGTTGCCGACAACGACGCCTCGGTGTGCTGATGTCCGCTCGGTGTACCTATCTGTCTGCCTTGTTTTGTTTGTAGGGTTTTGGTTGACCTTTGGTGGTAAATTAGAATAATGGCTTAATGCAATGGGAAGGAAATGCACACGAAAACTTTTTGTTGAAGAATCGTAGTCGATTAACCGTGAATCTATTTTGGAAGTCGTTGTTATTGATGGGAAAAATTGATAAATAACCTCAAACATCGAGTTAATTAGGTTTTGTTTGAACTGACAGCTTTGTAAATAACTTTTAATTTTTTTTTTTTGAACTAGAGTTGAAAAAATCACCTAAAATGTGCCTTAATGTACTACAAACCTTTTTTCAGCATAACATTAAAATGTGTATTTGTAAGAAGAGAATAATAGCAACTGATGTTTTTTGAATCTTAATGAGTTAACTAAAACTCATAAGCCAACTAAAAACTAACTGTCATAATAAACTAACTAATCATCATAAGCTAACTAATCCTAATGAGCTAACTAAACTGGTAGATCGCATACTGCAAGATACCTAGTTGTGATTTTACTATATCGCGAGGAGTTGTGTCTAGAATATCCACCAATCGTGTCTAACGTGTCTAGAATATCTACCAATGGACGAGCTCCCCTAGAAGAATTTTGAATGGTTATTTTTTAACCGTGAGAGTAATTTTGCTGGTTTATGAATAAAATATTTAGGAAACATACTTTAAAGGTCACGTAAGTCTTGTATATCATAATGAGGCTCTTTAAACCTAGACACGGATTCCTACCTTGAGTCCATATGGTACAAAATTACATTACCTTGTATCTATGATACAAAGTATAACTACTATATTTTACAAGTTTGAATCTTTAGGATTTGACTCTTTCCGGTGACATACTTTACTTATCCCCTCTTCTACAAAGGTAAACAAGATGACAACTATGAGTTCAAAATAATATTAAAGACAACCCTTTACTTCTATCCGTATGGTTTCAAAAATACTCTAGGATCCCATGAATTTAAGTTCTTTTACAAACTATGCAATATCTTAATTGTTTATTTGTGAATTTCATTATAAATAAAAAATATGATGAATTAACTTATAAATTGGACAAATGCCTATTTAGATTTAAACGCAATGAAAAAAAAATGACCTTGCTAACCCAATGATGAAGGTAGACTTTTTATAAAAAGACAACCCAGAATTTCCTCTTAAAGTCTCGATGGGAACCAAAACAGATGACTCCTAACATGGCATCTAACGTGCAGGGACCACATCACCCTCTGGATTCAACTGATGCACTTTACCATTTCCTTGTCGCTTGTCCATCCACCACCACCACGGACCGTTAGAACAAAAAAAAACATCGGAAAGCAGCACGAACGACCCAAACTTTGTCAAACCGTGCGGAACCGCACTTTCTAGGAAACAGGTGGAGGTCCATCCACACACAAAATCTCTCTTCATCGAAAAATGATCGTGACCAAATTGCGACCGCGCCAAGACAATGGCCGGTCACATGATAGGCCCTGGGGGGACAGCAGCAGTTTAGTCGCAGCAGCAGGACACTCGGGGTCGCCACGTGTGGATCGTTAGGAGACAACTTATAACTAGTGAGGAAGATTTTCCGAGATCCAGTGGTGCAAGTACAAAATTGTAAAATTTTGAGGTTAGCCGGTTTCTTTCATTTGCTGCTGAGGAAGTTATTTTTCTCGTAACCAAAGTTCGGTGGACTTAAACCACTGTGATTCTAAACGGGTGATTTGTTGACTGGATGCAAATGTGTTGGGGTTGACGCGTCCTCGTTGTCGTTTGACCTTTTTTAAACGTGTCGTTTAATTAAATCACGCTTAACTGGGTTCTGTAAGGCAAAAAAAGTTTAACTTTGAAGTGAGATATATGATTGTTGGAGGAATTCGAGGTATGCTGTGAGGCTGTTTTATTTTGTTGAGGAGTTCCTCGAGTCGTGTTTGTTATCACTTTTAAGGTTTTATAAAATTTGACGAAACAAATTCATCCCATTTTCATTTAATTCCTTAAAATGCGGATAAACCCAAATGTTTTATAGATCCTTTTTAAAATTTCTATGCCCTCAGCATAAGCTATACTCAAAAAATAACATTAAATGTTAAACACTACCTTTTTCTCAAATATCGATGTTTTATTGATAAATGTGTGGCTTTTTGGCTTTATAAGTAGCTATCGAAGATAACCACCGAATTTTTAATTATCAAAATAGAGTCAACAAGGGAGAAAATCAAATTGAATCGTATAGATAAAAATATATCCATTTTTTTACATTTAACATGGATGTTAACAGGATGAATGTGAGAAATTTAATTCATCTAAGAAAAGTGTTTATTTTTTAACATTTAGTTTTAAGAAATCACAACGAAGCTTTATATTAGCATTACGATTTACTAACAGATTGCGTTTGACACGAGTCTTGTCTTGTTTTGCTCAATATGGTCTATAATGATGGCCTTGGACTATAAACTCAATCCATTGCATTGCAAAGCCTTAAAAAAATAATGAACATTCTGGAATAACCAAGTCAACCTTAATTCTAGCACTTGACCAAAACTATCGTACTAAAATCCCCTCTCACTTCAATCACAATCACCTACAATTTCCAGTAACACTGCTCATTCAAGTGTGCATAAACCTAATATTCAAAATAAGCCTTAATGTGGCTTTCCCAAACATTCTCTCTCTTTACAGTTACAGTGACAGGCCCCATAATTACTCGAACAACCATCATAAAATACAAAAAAATATAATCCCGTTATTAGGAACATCAAACCCAAGAAGGAGCACGATAACGAGGAAACCCAACACAACACCCTCTTTGTACGAGTCCCGTTAAATATCTGTTCCTTGAAGGGATATTGATATTTTTTGGTTAATTAGTTGCAGAGGAGACCGAAATAAATGGCGCGCAGCATTGGGGTCGGATGACCCTCAGTTGAGTAAACACGGGCCCTGTGGCCCCCTGGGTTAATTATGAGATTGCGTGTGTGTGCGGGATAGTTGGTCAGTGTTTTTTGGTTTGGGAGTAGTTGGTTATTTATTGTGTACGTCAGTTTTGATGGGCATTTCGGTTCCTTTTTTGAGGGGGAGATGCCGCTGTGGGTTTTTCCGTTGGAATTGGTTTTGTAGGGTTTTTTTTTCTTCTTTAAGGTTGGAGCTAGGCTCGAAGTGTTTTGATGTATAAAAAACACGGATAATGAAATAGATCTTAAAGATAAATTCGTGGTCTTAGAGGACAGTTTCAATTTCGTATTGATTGGTTTGGGATTCTATTGATGAAGTAAGATTAGTCTTTTATAGAAATTTTTAGGTGACGAAAGAAGTTCCTCGTTTTGATCAGGTTTTGATAGGAGGGAATATCATTAATTTTATATCAAATGGATTTTGTTTACTATTTAATTTAATTCTGGCTGTGGATTAAGTCTATACTTGGCATAATGAAAAAAGCAATTCTTTAATTTATTTTGTTTGAATTCCTCAAAATATAGCAATGTAAATAGCACAATAAACACATTTAAATATCATATCAACTCGAGTCTAACTAAATATATTTGCTTTTATTATTTACTTTTCACTTTTTCCGTAGCTTCGCTTCTTTACTCAGCTACGACCCCCGAATAGTTCCTAGTCTCAGTAAGAAATATATAATGAAAGTGAATCTGTGACAATTCAACTAGTTTAGAGTAACTTTTAATGTTTTGAAATCCTTCTCCTCATTCAATTATCCGTTGAATACATTTGTACTGTAATACGAAAAGGCAATTCGCGATTTGGTTCACCAAATCCTCTCAGAACTTCCTCATGGGCAGCAAATATAACCAAACCCATGCTGCTATTTTACGAGAAACGAAGTAAAAGTCATTAATTTTCCTTACGTCTAGCACGACTTATATTATAAATTACAAATTACATTCCGTTTTTTCATCGTAGTTGTTACGCTGCGAACTTGAACCACTGAATCGTGAGTGGGGATATTTTCAATTTTTCTGTCAACATATTTACGGCAACACAAGGTCGTCTAATTGCTTCGTTTTAAATTCATGAATATCAGGGGAGTCATAAATTCTCATTTGGATCAGCGCTAACATTTCGCGCTTGACAAAATTAAAAGCTAATTATTTTCCTGCAGGTGAGGATTCTGCCGAAAGTGGTAGAACTTGACCTAGAAAAATGTGATAATAATTTTTTTTTGTTAACTTCTTCACATTATTGTTGTTTCTTAGATTATCTGAATGGCCTTGATTATACCTACCCCTACTTCTGTAATAGTTTTCTCACCAATGCATCTCGGGAAATGATGAGAGTTTTACTGTTGCCATCACAGCTAGGAGTAATTTGCGTAGATTGATGTTTATTATGTGATGATGGGAACATGTTTATATGCTTATTTTATTCGAAAAATTTATCGTAATGTGTTTATTTTGTGTTCTAATTATTGTTTCATTTTGTTTTAGGTGAGTACTTTTGAATGTTTGTTCTTCATCTCTCTGATGGGTGAGTTAGTTTTATGTTGTACCTATTATTCAAAAAGGATACTCTTATGAAGGAGTAAAAACGTTTCGGATATCAGGTAAATCTTTACCCTGACTTTTGCCTTAAAAAATTACGTAATTAATTTATATCATTGATTTGGGCTGTAAACAAAAAGTGTATAAAATTAGTATTCATTTTTTAAAAATTAGAATAGGAAAATCAATCAGACCTATTACAAAATATTTGATGCAAAAACTTAAAAAATTGTCATGAGTCTTGCTTTTGAACAACTCATAGAAGTATTACTAAAAGCCTATATAGTTTAATAAATAATAAACTTAATTCCATGTATTTCATGTTAGTCTAAATCTTCTATTCCAATTCATTAACACCGAGGTAGGCATATTCTTTTTCATATTATAAGGAACATGGAAATGTACATTAACTAGCTTGTAAAAAATACTCATCATGTAGATTGAAGGACATTAATGAGATTTTAGGAAGCATTAACATTGTAAAACATTATTTAGGTATCCCAAAAATCTATTTTGAGTTAGACCACAAAAAATAATTTCAAAGTGACGGAACAAGACACGACCCCTTATAAGACGCTATTCAGGAATGAACTGAAGAAAAATTCTATGATCACTGACCGTACCAACTAGGAGTAATTCTCCTATTTTCCAAACTTAAATTACTTAATTTATAATTTTTAAAATCTAGCAATAAAATATCGCGTATTATTCTCAATTTTCGGATTCAATTGGAATTTCGAATTGAATTTATTAAATACGTAACAAAAGGAAAGTGTTTCACCAAATTTTCACACAAAAAAATATTTTGGGGGTCGGATTTTCCATTAAAAACTACGAAGGGAACCAACCCCAAACACATCCGTTAGCTTCAACCCGAGTTCCACCGCAAGGGATAATTCAACAGGTAGTCTGTGGAGTGTGGAGTAACGAAACCTGGACAGGTGAGGGGAAGCAGGGTTGCCATAGTAACCAAACTTTTTCATCGCCAAATTGTCGCTCTTTGGTGAAAGGGGGGAAAAAGAGAGATTTTCTCTTAATATTGATGCTTTGGCATTTAGAATTTGGGCTCTGAATGAAAGGGAAACTTATAGGAATTGTGTTTTGTGTGGAGATATGTAACGGATGATTTGAGAAATTTTACTTTGGAATTGGGAAGGCATTTTAACCTGAATATTAAAGTTTAAAATGTTGTACAATCACCATAAGCTTTTGACATTAATTTAAAAACTTTTGTTTTCACAATCAATTAGTTTTACTATCATTTGCCGTGTCTCTCGTTTTATTTTTAACCATTTAAAAATCTCAATTTCATTGTGAAGTCGTAATCTACATTTTAAACAATACATTAAATATTTCCCTTTTTTAAAAATCTAATAAAACCATTTATAAAATGGTTTGATTATCTCTTACACCTTTCCTCTAAAAATCTTTTTTTTTTCAGAGTTAACCTTTAATTTAAAATGAAATAAATTAAATTTGATCAAACCTAAAAAAAATCTGAAAATTACCAAAAATTTGCATGGTTAAAGCAAATTGAATATTTGTTGAAGGTTAAGTGCAGGGTTTTTAAAAATAAGGAAAAAATTTAATTAGCATTATACATTAGGCTTCCAAACTGAAAAGACAAACTTTATTTTCCTTCGTAAAAATATGGTAGGGGCTTAGTAGCTAAAAAAATAATATCTTTAAATAATATTTATGATAAAAGTATTGGTAATACTATTTATATTTATTGATGTTTAAATATGTTAATTATTTAATAATTCTTCATTTACTCTATTTAATTTATATCTTATCATTAACTATTTCCTTATCATTTATTTTTAGCTTGAGACATTTTAACATTTAAAAAAATAGTTCGATGAAAATTGTACATTCTTTTAACATGCATCCTTTTTATAGTCAACACTCTCAAATTCCCCTTATTAAAAAAAAACAGAACCTATTTAAAACAATCTTTTTACAATTACATCAATAAAACCGTCCTGCCAAAGAGCGATAGAGCAAGTGAAATCTAGCGCCAAAAGCGCGCTTCCATCAAAATATCAAAACTGACGACTCGGAGATTTACAATCAACCGGCCAATAAGATCTCCCCGCTCTCTATACGTCATCGGAAGCGGCCAGGGGAGGGAAAATAGGATGAAGAAAACATCACCAAAGGTATTAATAAAAAATAAAAAAGAGAAAAACGCTCTGGCGCGGGGAGGGAAGAACTGAAACCGAACTTTTCCGAGCTCGTCTGTCTACCTTTTCATATTTCCAGTCGAGCTGTTGGCAACGTAGGACGTGTGTCGGTTTTTCGTCTGCTTCTGCTGTAACCTCGCGTTTGTTGATGTTTCTTTTCCCAATTGGATTTTGTTGTGTTTACGGATTTTTGGGATTTGGATTTTATTTTCGGAGGATTTCGTTACGAAATTGAACGATTGCCGTTTTAAGTGGATTTCGGAACGATATTTCGTGTGTGAAAACTTGAATGGAATTTTTTTTTCTTCGTGTTGTGCTCGCCGGTGAATAATTAATTAGGAAAGTGTTTTTAGTGAAAGTGACATGTGATGGCAGGATTACGACTAACTTCAAGTAAGTCTCAAATATTTTTATTATTTTATAAGAGAACAAATGTAACACGATTGTTTTAAAATTGTTCCATGGAATTTTCAAAAATATAAAAATATTCTAAATTTATTTCAAATCTTTTAATATTTTTGCGTAAAAGGGTTATTTAAACTTGCTTAAAATTCTAAATTTTAGTTTAATAATTAATTCGTGTTCATAATTATTTGCTACAACTTGAGATTTTCAATAATTTCAATCCATAATGACAATGGTTGCTGATTTAATTACTAATTTTCAGTCGTTTGTTACTCTCATAATAAAAAGTGTAAAGTTTTGTGGTTAGATACTTCGTTATTAGAAACATCAATTTCACTAATTTAGTTAAAAGGAATTCATTCAAAATTTTCTCTATTTATAGGATGAAATTTTATTAATATTTTTAAGATCAACTTCAGAAAGTATCTTTATGAGGTTAATCTATTAAAATATAAACCCTCAGATAGTTTAGTCTTTTTAATATGTGCGAATTTTATTTACGTTTTACTCTGGTCGCCTAGTGTAAGAAGAACTGTTATTTTTTTACAATTGTTTTACATTCTTTTCAATTTTATTCGAATTGATTATTTCATTCCAATTTTATCCCTTTGTATTCCACTCGTACGATAAGGTGAATTTAAAATGAGGGTTTTTTGATACCTTAACAAATTGACTCTAACTTTGTTTTTGATATTCTAC
Organism: Tetragnatha montana; assembly: GCA_963680715.1. Classification (NCBI taxonomy): domain Eukaryota; kingdom Metazoa; phylum Arthropoda; class Arachnida; order Araneae; family Tetragnathidae; genus Tetragnatha; species Tetragnatha montana. The sequence continues at coordinate 38,623,730 of OY796685.1, forward strand.
ATAATTAGGTAAGGTAATCCCGAAAATTAAAAAGTAAATATTTGCATTAAACCCCTTTCTTCTCCTCAATTCTCTTAATTACACCTCTCGTTTCCTTGAACCGCTAATTACAAAACTTGTTCCGCAAAATCTCGTAACAACTTCCGAGGAAATATTTCTGCAATTAACTCTGCGGCAAATAGTCCCAACCAGTACGAGGAAACATCGCTGTTTAGTGCGACTAAAGCATTGTGTTTGAGTCTGACTTGATCGACGTTCATGTTCGACTCTTGACAGCCTTAATATCCGACCCATCACAATGGATATTGTCGTGACAGGGACGGGGTTTATTTTTGTCTATACTTCTTGTGGATGTTTTTCACTCGGGGAGGGATCATATAAGATTTTAACGTGTTCTTGCTGTAAAGCTGACTTTTGTTTCCTTTGAAAGGATGATTCTGGTGATGCAAAATTTAAAGCATTGCCTACTATACCAAGTATTGTAATTTTTAATATTTTTCTGTACAGATGGGAACTTTCGAAATGTAAACTTTCAATTTAAAAATTCATTAGCATTTTTACAGAAGCGGACAAAGAGAAATAAATGTAAAACTTATGAATTTTTGCCAAATCTAATTTTTTAAAAAATTAAGTTTCAGAAAGATAGGATGCAAACGGATTCAAAATTAATTTTTACTTTTAAAATTGAAGATTGAAAGTTTGAAGTCATTTTTAGACCAGCAGATATTAACCTATACGAGTATATGGAAGCAATACATTAGTAAATAATTGTGTTGAGAGCGATTTTTTTTTCAAATATTTTAGTTCCAGGTTGCGTTTGTCGTGGACCAAATACTATTATAGGCCCTTCCCAGTCAGTGACCGTAATATTTGTCTGTGATTCAGACATAACAATCATGTATATTGCAAAGCTGGTTCTCAGAGGCGATTTGGTTATTATGCATCAAGCCCTAAAAACTAGGTTTGTTTGAAATACCTTTTAGCTTGTTTTACCTTATTTTAAAATGATCCGACAATCAATTTAAGCTTCTTAAAAATTTCTAGTTTCAGTAAAAATTTAATTTGAATAATGGTTAAGAAACTCATTGATAAATATTTCTTGTTTGGATATTTCCTATCGCACTGCTTCTAGATTGTATCAATATTATCGCTAATTTTCAGATGGATAACATTAGTTTTTTCCGCTAAAATCTTTCAATAAATACAATTAACTCAATGAATAAAAGAGAAAACTCTTTTTTTCTGTAAAAAAAAAAAAAAAAGATGCAAACCAGGGCTCTTGAGCCATTTGATGGTTTGCCCTCAAATCTTTATTATAAAATTCTTTCTGGCTGACACTAAAGGAAATTATCCGTACACCATTTTGGTACATACGACCAACGACAACAAGCGAGAGAAAAGAAAGGCACGACAACCTCTTAAACAAATGACACGACTTTAATCGGATAAGCATCTTTCAATGAAGAATGATCACTTCCGAATGCTGCGGCTCACTTCAAAAGCATTGCTACGGCGAATCCAACTCACTAATCCAAAGCTAGAGCGGATCTCACACAAGGATGATGTATTTCTCATGGTTTTTAAATCCCCACGCTAGCTTCTACCCCCGGGTGTATTCGGATGTATCTATCTTCAGGTGGATGATTCCTGAATCCCTTGGTTTTTCCCGCGTTAAGTTATTGCGAGTTTGAAAAAACCTCTAGAGCTAACTAGTGTTTATCTCTGATTATAACTCTTTAGAAAGCCAATGTGTGATTGTTGTGGTTTTCTTTTAAGGTTACGTTTTAAATCGTGTTTTTCTGGTAGTGGAATTCAGTTGGTTACGCTGTGATCGCTGTGGGTTTGGGTTTTTTTTTTTTTTTTTGTTTGTTTCTATAGTCGATCATAGTTGAAGCTTGAACTCTGATTCAATTACATTTGTTGTGCTTTTTTTGCCACGTTTTGTTTAAAGTTAGACGGTCTGGTGGCCAAGTGGTTAGGTCCTTAACCCTTTCTTTTTAACGGATTAGCTCTTTCAATTTTTTTCAAAGTTACTCTTGCCTTTGAATCTCTTTTATGAATTCAAGTTTTATAATACGTTTTTCTAAAAAAAACTAAACCTTTTATATAACATTTTGTTACTTTCTCGGCAATAGGCTTTACATTTCTCTTTAATTTGATGTTTTTTCGATAACAATTCTTACCCTTTTTTTTATATTTTAATTTTAGTTTTGCATTATTTATTTTCTCTAATAGCATTTTTTTTGTCTAAAATAGTAGTTATCATTCGAAGTACTATATCTACTATTTGTGCTAAAAGAAGTGATGAAAACAGTATCATCATTTATTTATCACCCTCTTCCTACTTCAGTTTAAATCAATGAAATACTAATTACTAAATCAATTAGTTTCTCATCTGTCTTTCACATCTAAGGAACATAATTTCTTTAGGTTAATAATCAACCCTTATCTGGAAATCTTAAATTGTAAATATTTATTTTAAACTTTTTTTTTGGCATCTCCTCGCTATGGCTCCTTTTCGTAGCCCTCAATAGACGTCATATTAACGACTCTTCAATCTACCCTCCTCATCACTGTATTTAATCCAATCTCTCTTTTTTTTCACTCTATCACCTTTCTCCTTCCAAAATTACGCACCATCTCCCACACGACTCCCGAAACATTTTACCAACCGCAATGCAACTCGGTTCCCCAAGATTACATCTATAAATATCGCCCAGGTAAACGGGCACCACGAAACCATACAGGAATTCCGAAAAACACCATGTTTCCATCAAAGCGTTTATTATTTCCCTTAGATAAGGGCCCTAGAACGCAACAAAAAAGCAGGCAACAGCTACTTTCTCTCCTTCTGATATCTCATTTGAGAGATAACACCTTGAAAATCTTATCTACCTGGAGTTTTATCGCGAGAGACCACCGCCGAGTCTTATCTTCTATTCTTACATTCTCGTTACTTTCGCTGGCATTGTTTTTGTCTCGACCCTATATGAAGCGGTATTTGCTTCTAAAGGTCGCTTCTTAATGTGTGCTTTTCGATTTCCCGTAGATTACCTTGGGTGTGATATATCTCCCTTTGACGTTTGAATGGTTTATGTTGTTGCACTACATTTTTGTCTCGATTATGTTAATTTGATATGGAAACTTTATGAAAAAGTAGTTTCTACTTCTGTTTGTAGTAAGCCTCAAATTAATTTGAATAGGATGGGTGTGTGCAGAAGAATCAATGACGAGTGACGTCAAGGACATGATGGATAATGCCTTGTGTAACCTTTAACTTCCTAATGGAATTCATTGTACGACAATAAACATGGGCTACCATCTCTAAAACTATAATGGCCGGGAAAAGACAATAAAATTATTTTCTAGGGTTCTGATGTAAGCTGCATTTAGTTAGCCAGTTTTTTGGGCTTTCTTGCCTAACGTCTCGATGTGAATGCCGCCTTTACAGTGTTGCCTCAAGCTTTGCGCAGTAAACGACTTACAGGAATAGTAGTCTTCATCATGCCAAACCTTTTATTTGTTGTACACGGCGCTGAAGGAATTTCAGATTTACGATAAATGTTTGATTTCTCTACCTTCAAACAACATATAATTCATTTTGTTTTGAAACTGAAGATGGTTAAATTTAAAAAAAATATTATGATTTAATTTTAAGTCATTTTATGTGATTATGAATTTACGATAGAATCAGAACTTTCACTCTTCTCAACATTCCGAAGGTTGTTTTTCGTTTTCGCTTTGATGAAAAGTCGCTCCTTCGTTTTTCAAAACTGGGGCAGTTTATGAAATGACATTTGCTAATTATTCATGATTGTTTCGAAACTTTTCAAAGTCGTTAGAAGTCGAGTTGAGCAACGGAATAGTCTGAGGTGACGTTTTGGCCTCAAATTAAATTGCGTCTGCGAAATCCAGAAATAATTTATTGGCTCATTTATAATATTTTCATAACGTGACAATTAACAGGAAAGAGTCGAGGTAGTAAAATGTTTTGCAATTTATAATTTTAGTTTCGAACAAGGGTTTCAAGAATAGGGTGGTTATTAATATGAATACATTAAAAATATTAAATTTTTTGGATGCTTATTGTATGGGTTTTGTGCGCAAAATGTACGTTATTTTCAAATTATTTCAATTTTTTTTTAAATTGGAGTGTTAACCTAATTTACGTTCTTAAAACTTACAAACGCTCACATGTGACATAAAGATGTATTTAGATTTCAAACACCGATTTACGCTTTCGTTGGTAGCATCACTTCTACGGTTTTTTTGTTATAAAGAAAAGTTAATGTAGGAAAGCTTAATAAAAGGTAATTAAACATAACTCATTTCACGAAAAGAATTTATCTTTAAATAGTGAAAATTCCACCGTACTTTTCTAAACTATCTACACTGCCATACATTAACTTATTTTTAAATAATTATAATGTATAATTTAATGCATCCGTTTCAATGTACAGAAATAAATAACTGACAAACACAGTTGAACTCCTCGCGCCTCGATTTTCACATCTCTCAGTTGACTAATTAGTTAAAATGAATCGTCAAAATCTGTGTATTTCTCTTTCTCTCAGTCATTATTTAGATTTCAACGTTTGCTGTTACACGGGAAATGCCTTTCGTCCCGTTTTCTTTAACTCACTCACTCAGACGCAGAATGCGCGTTTCTCATATGAGAGAGAAAAGAGGAACATTACTGGAGGCTCTCGGACCTCTTTTCTCTGATGCCGCCGAGTGCACTCACCTTAGTTTAACCCAAATTCGGACCGTGTGGCCCTGGCTACTACGGCCCTTTCCTCAGATGGTTCATTCACGTCGCTCCTGGATATCTAATTCTATTTGTAGATTTTAAGTTTGAAATTTCGCTGCGTCCGATGTGCTCTGAACACAGCTTCGCGGGTTTTTTTTTTGCATCTGTTTAGTCCTTTTTTTATTTTATGAAACGAGAATTTAGATGTTTTTTCTGAATGCAGTGAGAATTTCTTTGCTTCCCAATTTTTCTGATTTTCTTATGCTGATGTTTCGCCTAAATGTATTGCAATCTAATGAGATTGAGGCACAGGGGCGACTAGCGATCTTTTCTAACATTAGGGTTCATTCCGAAAATAGTAAACTCCTTTTGAATCAATTTAAGATTAATTTCGATGTTATGCATGTGCTCTTCCATAAAACCGTAATACTCATTGATTGCGTTAAATTGTGTTTTACTTAACCACTCATGTTTTACTTAAAGATCACGTTAGCAGTAGTTTTTGAGTTAGGTCTATCCTAAGTTCAAAAGTATACTTAGTTCCTTTCAGTTGGTCTTTATACTGCATTTAAATTAATTGAACTTAAGTGTGATGACAGTGTTCGCCACATTACTCGTAGATTTATGCCTGCAGTAGTCTATTAGTAGTAAATCTAACCTTAGTAGTAAATCTCTCACCCTTAAAAACGCCTCCGAATTCAACCCAGCATTGATCAAGGAACCAGTTGGTTCTCAGGGGATTATGTACAACCTCATCAAAGTCTCAGCACTCTAACACGCAATTAATTTCGCTCTCAGATCCGCATTCAGCGCCCCCTATCACTCCTTCTCAAAGCTCAACTCATTAACCAGAAGACCCCCATCAATACTCGTTCAATCTTCAGACAAGTGCCGTGTAGCACCTGTTGGTCCTCCCTACCACCCTTCTTTATGACCGCCCGAATCAAATCCTAATGAATCAACCCCCGCAGTGTAGGCGCGTAATAATTACTCCCAGAAGCTCCTTCTGGGACGACGGGGGTGCAGGACCCCCGAGGAACGCGATAGTAATGAGGTGGATGACCCATTTGCTCCTGATGAGGAAAACTAGTGTCTTGCCCCCTCGTTTGGAGATGTGACAGAGAAGCTTGTTCTTGCCCTTTAAAATGAGTTGGATTTTCTTTTTTCATTGACTTTTAATGAAGTACAGATCATGTACATGACTATTGATAGTCTCATCCAGTATGATTTGCAGGTATTGTAATATGCAAATGCGCTTTTCAAATGTGATCATGATACCTTTGTTTTTCGAGTTTGAATTAGTCCTGATCCTTCTCTCTTTACTTTTTTATTCTAAGGTGCGTTCTGATCTGGCATTTTACTTTTTCGAAATTTAAGCTAGTTTTCTAATATTTTCGTTGGAGACAGAAAAAACTCTTGTGATATTTTATTCATTTTTAGTTTACTTTGTTCAAAGTTTATTTATAAAATGTGTTCTTTTTTTCTAATTAAAATCATATTTTATTTAAAATATTATTAAGAGCATAGTACACAAAACTACAGTAGAAGTAAAGTTTGTTTCCTTGCTTAAACACGATGGTAATATCCAGTGATATACTCGTGTCTCATAACCCAATAAATGCAAATAAAAAACATTAACGTCATTCGACGTCATGATTACTTTGTTAACATTAGCAGCTGTGTATTCCAGAGAACATCTTTATAAGGTAGTTCCAAAGTATTTGTTACTTGGTCTTACTGAAAGATGAAAACACAATAAAAGATATGCACAACCTCATTATCTTATGTTTTTAAAATAGATGCAAGAATAACCTCGGCTGATAAAAGTTATAGTAACTTCCAGTGTGATAACAAATTATTAACGCTTGAATTAAACCGCAAGGATATATGTTTTATACATCTACAAGTTGTTATTCTTTGAGATTTTTAAATGAATTTAATCGCAATTATTCCTATTATTGAAATTCGTATAATGACAAAATATTTTTGAATTGTTAGGTGTTGGATATTGAATTTAAGAAATTAAAGCAACAATTTAATTCTGGATTTTATAAATGTGTATCTTCAAACTATTCAAATGAGTTAAAAATACCATTTAATCGAAAGTTTTCCTTTAAACAATGCTAAGTTAGTAACAACTTCCTAAAATGCTATTAATTAATTTACTACAGTAAACTCTTTTTGAAGTGCCTTTCGCCTAGGATGACTAGGAAGTATTTCTAGCCAACTTAATAATTCCATTCCTTCTATGACGACATGTCTCTGAGCACAAAAGGAAAAATTCCAGAACAAACTTTGACTAATCGCAGCTTCCTCGTACACTATGTCGCAATTAAATTGTTCGTAACACTCCATTGTGGAAATGAGTTATTAATAAGCCACTGTCACAACCCAACAGAACTCCTACACGGTCGTAATACTCGTTCTACCTCTCTTTGTCCGCTTCTGTAAAAAAAATGCTAATGAATTTTTTAAATTGAACGGGGAAAAATTATCCTGTGAAATACCGGGAAAGCTTTCACTCCGCGTTGGCGCATGCCTGTCCATTCTGTAACAGTCACGCACGCTTGACTTGAAGCAGTCGGCGGCACCTTTTTCTCTCGATGGTCATTTGCATAAGCTTGATATTAGCCCCAACCTACCTCGTCATAATTCCCGCTGACTTTTCAATTTGAATTTACGGCCTTCTCACCTCCTTGATCCCCTGAGCTCAGTCAGCTATTATTATCATCTTCCACGCGGCTCCGAACTGGACGTTAGAAGCTAATTATTGCATTAAGATGCTACACTACAGTGTAACAATGTATGGTCTCTCGAGTCGAGGGATCTGTTACGACGATTCCCATCCCTTCTGTGGTCAAGGGTGCTTATTTAGATGTTTACTGACTGTTTTTTTTTTTTTTTTTGCATTGTAGGGCACGGAGGTGAGTCAGATCGGAGTCTGACTCAGTGCCCTCCCTCTTTATGCGTTTTTATATGTATCTCGATTGGTTTGGGAGGAAGTGAGCGGTTGGGAACGTAGGGATCGCACGCAAGTTGAGGTCAGTCGTTGTGCCGGAACTTATGAATGAAATCGTCCCTCTTCCGTTCTCTGGGTGTGTGTGTGTGTATTACGGTGTAGAACTCGGTGTTTGGTAATGATGGCAAGTGGTCAATTCCGGTTCGTATGTAGGCTATTTTTCACTTAAAATTTAATTGTTGACTTCTTTTACTATCTTGGTCTATGACTCTTATTTAAAATGAAAGGAACCAACTGTAAAATGTCTCATTACGCTATGCGACTGTTTTTAAGTAAAAAAAAATTTTGTAAGGAGCTATTCAAATTTACCTAATTACCTAAAGGGGTGTTCTATTTGCTAAATATTTTTTTTCTGAAAGAGGGATATGAGAGATGTTTATACCTCAAACATTAAAAACACTTTACTTAGAAAAGGCTTTTGTAATTTGCAAAAATTAAATCACCATTATATTACTACGAAAACACTTTTAATTTCAAGTCGAGTTATTTATTTGTTTTTGGAATTAGGATATAAATTTTTAAAATTCTATTATTACTGCTTCTTCTTCTACTAAAAGCGTTGGTTGGTGTTCGACAGTTGCTTTATATAGTTGAAATAAGGTGATTTCTTTGCTTGTTTTTTCTGACAAGAAGGGAAAAGGAGGCATGCTTACGTAACGTTCGAATGGCTCCTATTTCTCCAAACCATAACTTCTGTTCAACATTTTGTTTTTTTAACTACTTTTCCGTATCCTTCTACCTGTTTTAGGTGGTTTACGTGTTTTCCTTGCAGGAAAAGTGGTTTTACTAATTTTACGCATGAATGCCCAGTCAGATCTTTTCGTAAGGAAAACCATTCCACCACAAACTAAGAGAAATCCTGCTGCCAAAACATTTTCGAGAGAGATGGACATCTACACTGATAGACCATTTGTCTTGCTTATATGCGGAACACATTTACAACGGCATTGTTGATCCACCAAAGGCCACTTAATCCTGATATACGGAGAGATTATTCCGCGAAAAAGCTTTATTATGTGGAAGTGCGGAATCTTCTCCACCTGTTCTCACATTCCTCCAATGACCTTTGGTGAGGCCACTGATGCAAAATTAACGCGTAAATCACATCAACCCCTCTTGTTTTTAATATAAGCAGCAAAAATATGGAACAATCCGCCACAAATCATCGCTTGGCGGCGGCGGTAAGTGTGCCAACTTGCCGTCACCTGACGAATATCCGGCAGAATAATTGTATGAATGAGCTGACATGTTTTATACGTTTTAAACATGGAATTTGAAATAACTGAGACTACACACCAAAACCCCAGCGCCTTTACTTATTTAACGTATTGTTTTGACAGTTGTTAAGTTATTTTTACATGCTAGAAGACTGCCCCTGCTCATCAAGCCCCAGAAGATTGCTTCCTTTTTTTTTTACAAACATTTAACTTTTGCAAAACTACAAACATTTTAAACATATTCACATCAATGATTGAAAGTATTTCAATATAAAATTAATAACAATCATTGAAATCAAAATTTATGTCAAATTTATTTAAGAGTAAAACGGATTTTTATTTTGTTTAGATAAAAAGCAGCATTAATAAGCATTAAATATAAATAATCAACAAAAACGGATGTTAAATGCTTAAATTTTTGAGATCACAAAGTTTTTATAGCACGTGGGTAAACAAATAGCTTAAACTTAAATATTTTGATACATTTCATTGAATTCCAAAAAGCAATTAGTGGATATTCTCATGCATCTTTCGTAGTATCAAGAACAAGCGATTGATATATTAGAGGTGGATATACCTTTAGTTGCGACCAAAGTATCCAATGGTACAAAGCTGGGCAATATTGGTACAAATCAGTGGTTCATTAACATTTTTGGAACTGATATCATTCCTTATTATGATGGTGCAGATTTTATTTGGTGGTTATAGCGAGAATTATCTCTTAATTATATTTAAAAGTTATGCTTTTAATTTTTGTCAAATTTTAATTTACCTCGTTAAATGCTTTTGTAAATTATACAGTTGATATTTTTGAGTTGGCATGACTGTCATGAGCTAATAGCTGATGATGGCTCCGGTTTCCGGGGCACCACGACAGAAAACGGGATAATCTCCACCGGAACAAAAACCTGACAGCCTAAACCGAAGACAAAACCGTTGCTCGTGGAGGAAGCGATGAAGAAGTGACAAGTAGAGCGTAGCCCTTTTTTCGCGAACGACTTGCGAACGGTGTCAAGTAATTGCAACTGGGTCTGATGGCGTTTAAAAACTTTCGCACTTGATGGGACTGTGTTGGTTGGGGACTCTTGTTGTTGCTTTTCCCCTCTACGCGTGTAGTTAGTTACCTGTGGGACCGTTCCATGACCTTTAAGTGCCGAACCAGTTGTAGGTTTTGTGATGTGATTGGGGATGACGTTTGTGGGATTGTGGAGTCGAGTGTCTAATTGATCGATTCGGTTGGGGGTTTCCCATGCATAAGGATCGTTTATTGAAAACAATCGGTGGATTATAAAGGTTTTTTCTTTGGAAATGGGTGGTTTTAACGGTATTTGAGTGTGTTTAGGTTTTAGGCGAGAATGTTTGCGAGGATTTCAGAATTGCGTGTTTAGAGCAGGCGCGGATCCAGCACGGCTCCAAAGGGGGGCACTTTTCCAGACCATCACCTTTACTTTTTGAGAAAAATAATGTCAAAATGGTGGGGATTTTTTAAAAAGTATCACTCAAAATCCCTCTTTGGTACCGCGGGGGTATGGGGATCCTCCCCCAGAAAAAATTTTGAACTTTAAAGTAGGATTTTGACTCATTTTGAGTACTTTTTGGGACTTTTTTTTCGTAATTATGAGTGATTTTTTGGGTCCATAGGGCACTATCTAGAGTGCCCCCCTGGATCCGCCTCTGGTTTATTATCAGATTCCAAGGGCTTTTGTAGAGCTCAGAGGTTAAAATTGCTGTTTCGATTACCGTTTATGGAACAGTTAAGTTAGGAAAAGTAAAAAATATTGCGAATAGCTTTGATGAATGCCATGTTTATACTTTTCAATGAAGATATTTTTTCTCGTAAGCAGTTCTATGACCAAAAACATGAGGTTAATTCCTGATTAAAAAATGAACGGAGTAGGTCACGTTCGAAACGAGAGCAATGAGTAAAAAGCATTTGATTCCTAAACTTCAAACAATCAGAATTACATGACCTCCCGTTGCTTGTTACTCTCAACGCATCAATCTCACCATTTAACTCCAATTTCATGCTCCATTTAATTTTGACTAATGTTACTGATGATGGCATTATTAAAGTATTTTTCTTCTTGTGAGACAAGGTTTATGGTTAGTCATCTGTTTTGCGTTTCTTTGGAAAGACTAATACTACGTTCTTTGCATTACTAAACTTACAAGTGTTTTCTTAAAACGTTTAGTTTTTCCAGTTCAAGAGTTTTCCCCCAATTTTTTAATTTTACTTTTTTTAACCCACTGAAACTCGTCAAATTGCATTTTAGTCCCGATTTACAATTTCTCTAACCATTACCTAAGTATAATTATCTAATATGATAAAGTTTCTTAAATTTGCAACATTTTAACATCATTGTTCACTTTGAAAATCTTCACTAAAATTTTTAAAACATTACCAATCGTCAACAACTGATTTTTTCAAAAATTGTAAGATTGTTTCAATACATGGACTGGACATTGGACACGTACAAACAAAATAAATATATTATTAAATAAAAATATTAAAAATTCCTTTACACGACACACCATTTAATTAATGAATTATATATATTGCACTTATATTTCACCTTTATAACTTGTTCACTACTTTTATATATTTTTTTAAAAAAATCTGTCCATTAATAAATAATATGCTTGATACTTCATAGATCAGCGCTAAAGGAAACAAATTTAACTCCTCAGCAATCTCTGATTCTGGTCACCCAGCCATAACCAACATCCCATTCACGTGAACCAACACCAAAAACATAATTTAATAACCACAACCCAGCTTCTTCCGCTACAAATCAAACCCACCTTCACGCCATGTAAACGTCACTGCTAACTCTCACATCGCCTCATCACAACAAGCCAACCTCTCCTCTGAGAGGATCAAGAGGTTGGGATGCTGCTTGCCGAAGAAAAGGTGCGGTTTTTGGCCCTCCCTTTTCCGTTTGGCCCACGGGCAATTTTTCGGGTATAATTTCTGGGAGCGGGCACACGCTGACGAGCGGCATGTTAATGAGGAAATTTATTACGGTGTAATTGTGCGCTATCGCCTGTTGCAACACTGATGGGTAATGGCGGCATGCTGTGTTGTTGGGATGTTATGTGACGAAATCGGTGTGACGAGTTTTGCCGCTTCTTTCGAAATGCGCCCGAGACGGTATTGTTTTTAACAACAGGGGATGTTTGAGGTGTTACATGGTTGAAAGCCATCCAGAACCAAAGGAAGGGATGTATTAATAGCTTCTTTTGATAGCAGGAATTTCGAGATTTTGTGTTAACTCTCCTGTGTAGTTTTATCTACCACGATTAGGTTTATCCATGGGTTTATCCGGAATATTTTTCGTTATCCTTTTATTTTCTTGACTATATGAAAGTCTTGGTCTTTTATTTGTTGAACTAAACCTATTAAAATCTGATAAACGTGAGATCTTTTTAGGTATTTGACAAATTGATTTTTTGAAGGGATTGATTTTTTGGACGATTTCCTGACTTGCCTCCTAACATGTTTAAGTCCATTTCTTCAACCACCCACAGAATATGTTTCGCTCGATTATATTAATATTGTTCCTTCCGATTTAATGGTTTTATTACTTCAAATGGCATACAATCAATTTTAATTGTACAACTATGGATTAGTTTTTTTATTGCAGACGTTAGTTTTCTCTAAGAATGAGTTGAAAATCTCCAAGTTTATCTAAGGTTTGGGTCTATAGCTTGGTCTGTTAGGCTAATCCTTCAATGTCATCGAGGATATTTTCTTTCGAATTTTATTGATAGCGAGATTAAGTTAATTATGGATTGTGTAAATCTGTTGTGTCAGATGCCTGACTTGTCAATTTCTCGGCAGCATAAATTTGAAATAAATTTGAGGAAATGTGAGAATGGTTCTTTTCTCTCCGATTAATTAAGGATAAAAAATTCTCACCGATAGTTTTTATGTGGCTGAATGTATCTACCATGGGGGGGAAGCCGGTCGACTACGGTTAAGGTCTCTTGTCCCACAGTCTGAATGTACGTAGTACCTACTACCTTCAGAATGACAACGCGAGATTCAGATCGATCATCGCTTTGTCAAACTCAAATTAGACGTCATCTAGATCCGGATCTCTTTTATAAATGCATTCATTAGCAGCTAATTCATGTCCCCTGACAAAACCAAAGGAGGATTTGACTTAAACAGATGAATAAAAAAAACCGACTTGTCGCAAGTCAACAACCACTCACTCGCACATACGATTTTTCGCGGGAACGGCTTACGATTTATCATAATCAGATCCTGGAGCTCGAGAATAATAACAATAATGGGAGTCCCCATGAATCAACGAGATCTCCCAGAGAGTTTTTTTACTCCCAAACATTGATTTAATTGTTGTTTTTCCGAATGTATTTTCTTAAAAGGCAAAAACGAAGGAGATAAATCGTCTCGTCTACCGATGGTGGATCCGTCCTCCATCCACCAAAGGGTGAAGAACACACAGTGGACAAGTCTACGGTGGCCGTGGGAACCAATAAGGAATGGAAGTCACGTGCAGAGGGACGTCACGTGACGACTCTTCCCTCCCCCTTTGGAAATGGTTCCGCTCCGTGGATATGATTTTTTTTTTCTGCATCTGTGAGGTTAATTTGATTAATTGTTCGAAAGAGAAGATGATATTCGATATCCATTGATTCGGACGTTCTGCGGTATTAGTCATCGAAGATTTTTTTTGTGTGTACCTTGCGGCTTTCTTCTGTGCGTTTTGTTTCGAATTTGTTTTGTTGGTAAAGAGAAAAAAGGGAGGGTAACCACCGCACCTGTGGACGTGGTCTCCTTTTATGCTTGCGACTCTGCCGAATTTGTTGCTTTTTAATTGGTTGGTTGAATAAGGAGTTATAGGAACCTAAACGGGTTGGATTGATGCCATCTATAGGATGATAAAATAGGAGAGTAGTGAAAGTAAGTGGTTATGCCATGGGAGAAGAATAATTTAGTTTTGTAAATATACAGGTATTACTATCTCTTACAGTGTAAGTTAAAATTAGCAGATGCTTAGAGGTATTTATTCTATTGACTTCATCAGGAGACTTCACAGGTAACTTAACGCATTACATTTAGGACATTACATTGGCTATTTATCCCTCATAATATGCTTCCAGCTTGGTGCTTCTGCTAATCCGAACTTGTGCCTTAGTGACTAAAGCTTTCCAATAATAACATCTTTTTATGTAGTTCTTATTTTTGTGGTTTATTAAACTATGGATTTCTTGTCGCTTCATTATCTTGAAAAAAATATCGGTGATAATAATCAAAATTCATCATTACTTTGCTCGTAAAAAAAAATCCTCTACTTGCCAAAATTTTAAGTCATTGTTTAATTTCTTAAATTTCGAGACACCCTAGCATAAAGTTGTAGAACACCCTAAAAATTCACACAAAAAGTACTCAAGAAAAATATAACTGGATTTAAATTGGTTAAACCCACTACTAGGCTAGCTATGCGTGTTCTTGTTACTACTAGTACTATGTTCAGGAACAAAAACCTCTTGATATTGTATGGGCCACTCGGAACTCCCAGCATTCATTGTGTTCCCAACGAACAATCGCCGCGGCACCTACTCATTCCAAGTTGTTGAATCTGAATGTAAATCCTGCTCATGTCCATTCAAAAAACACCTCATTTAAGAGAGAAAAAATCGCCTCACGCAATTATTATTTTTTTAAAAAAATCTCCCGTTTCACTCCACTTTCTCCTCTATGCAAACAACAGTGAAAGGCATTGTCAGAACTCAGCGCTGCATGCAATTAGTCTTTCACGCATAAAAAAATGGGAGAAAGGAGGAGAGAATTTTTTCCGACAAATTACACATGCGCACAGCATGCGGGCGTGAGGAAACCTTTTTTTATTTTGCGGTCATTCGGTCAAAACGGCCGGTTGTTGTTGGTCATCTCCCGACGACTTTCACCGCCGTGTCCGGTCGGCTTGACCCCTCGTTTAGATATGCGTGGAGGGATGGAGACCGACTTGACCGGATCTGCAGCATCCCACTCTGATGATACTGAGTTTTCGTTTGGAGACCTTTTTCTGGACCTTTTTTGGCCGTTGCTTTCAATGGTGTGTGTCTGAAAAGATGCTGGTATTCTGCTCGTTTTGGGAGTGATCGCATTTTTTTTTTTAAACCCGAGAAGGAAGTAGTGTGGATTTTCTCTTGTTACTGAGAATTCAATAAATTAATGTAGTAGATGTTGTAGATAGATCTCAAAATAATTTTGTTAAGAAGAAGTTTTCGTAATGCCTGTATTCTTCTCAAGTTTTCAAAGGATCTCTGAGTCTATTTTTTGTCCTTCTATGATGAATAAGTTCTTTTTTTCATCAATGGGTCAACAGTCTTACGCTCTTACGTTTGATTTATTATAGGTTCATTACGTTTTAATAATTACTGATGCCATACTTCCAAACTAGTGTTTAAATTTTCCTTTTTTACGCGCACTTTTCCTAACACATGCAATACAAACAAATGAAATCAAATAATAACAAAAATGATAATCTAACTATGAACGATTTTTAAGTTAAAAACCTGATTTTTATTCTATTTAAAGTACATTTTAAAATTACTGGAATTGGTTTTATCTAGGTAAATGTTTTGTCAAACAAATAAAGAATGTCAGAAAACCAGCACTCTCCTACTAATAGATTTATTAAATACTTTTTTCTCTATTGAAAATCCCAAATTATCTTCAATATTTTTATCTTGTAAGCTATTAAATGATATTCAGGAATGGTCCACAAGAAAACACGATTTTTTTTCCAATCTACCCATTCCAATTGTATTTGTTAAACGAATGATCTCGTACAAGCTCTCTACTAATCACACTTGCGAAACAGAAGTGTGCTTACAAGCTAAACAAATTGACTTTTCTACTTGAACTCTCGGCGTTTAAATCGAATGCCTCCAAGCAAGCCTCAGCGGAAATTGGCCATCCGCATTCATTAGATATACTACCTTGTTACAATAGCGTAATTCCGATACATGGTTTTAATAACTTTCAACTTCATGAACCGAAGGCACGAATACCAACAAACAACAAGAAACTGTATCAAACCCGACACGATCTTGTTAACTCACTGACCCTCTATCTCTCGACGAAATCTTCATTTACCAACTGAACCCGAAGAAGCATATTAACGCGAAATTAAGGATCGGAACCGAATAAAAAAAAATTTTCATGTCGCATTATCTTTCTTAACTGGGCGTGATTAGCCGCGGAACAACAATGTAAATTAAGTTCCTCGGGAACACAAAGGAACACTCCATTGTTTTCCTGGTGTTGTTAAAAGGTCCCTTGGAATGCAATGTGGGTTAGAGGGGAGATTCCGGCGGGGATGTCTCAGGGTGGGTTGATGGAAGAGAAGTGAACCACACCTGCTTGCGAATGGAAATTAGCCATTTTATACCTGTAACAATCGCCTAGTAGTAATAGATTCCGAGAAATGTGTGGACAGATCTTTTAGTCGGGGAAGATGGCGGTTTATTGTTTTGTTGTGTGTGAAGCTCAATTGAACGTAATTTCATGGAGCATGATGCATTATGCATCGATGCTGGATCGATTTGAAAGCATAGCGGTGTGATGAAAGTAGCTTTAATTTACGTCTGTGGATTTGGTGCGCGGAATACGAAAGCGCTGAGTGGGTATAAGTGCTTTTATGGCGGAGGAAATTAATATACGCACGCAATAAACTAAGTCATGGGAAGTCCATCGCATATATGACACTCCTTTTTGAGGTGGTATTTAATATTCAAATAGCGTGTTGACTATCTTTAGAGTACTCAACTGTACTAACTATAATGTGAAACCTGTTTCTGTCTAGTCTGTAACGATATTTTCGGTTAAGTTAGAATTATTATGCAGTGTGAAGCTCAGGATAATAGTCTTAGGAATTATTCTTTGAATGATTCGTTTTAATAAACAGTTTCTTCAAAAATAATGTATTTTTATCCCTTTATTATTATTCTAACTACTAAACTACAACTTAACCCTGAATGGCTTTCAATTGCAACCCTATTAAATTATAAACCGGCATCGGCTGCTCTTTTAATTAGATGATGTTGTGTACATGACCTAAATGCTCAGTTTTCTTCTAAACGACACCAATTTTCCTCTTTTCATTGTTTACCCGCTTTCGGTGTCTCAATTTAAATTCTCTCTCTTCATATTCCTCCTTTAAAAAAGAAAGCAGTTTCTCCGCATTTTATAATTCCTTTCTTGCTTATCCCAACAGAAAAGAGCTCTGCTACATCCGCTTCCAAAAAAAGCGGAGGAATTCTGTACCCTTTTTGATAAAAAAAAAATTCTCTGCAAATTGCGACACTGACCGTCGCTTGCACGTGCGATTGAAATCAAAACAAGGGACTCTTTTTTATTATTTGTTTGTTTATTTTCTCGTCGTCGTGACAAACCTGTTTTCAACTTGAACCGTCTACTCCCACTTCTTCCCTTTTGGTAGTAGTATACCTGCGCAACCTGTTTCAATTAATTAATTTCTTCGCCGGCGCACTCTCCGTCATCGATGAGATTTACGACGGATATGAGCGATGCTGCTGACAAAAAAACTAAAGGATTTCGCTTCTTCATTCTTTCCACCCCCTTGAGGGATGTTTTGCGTTGTTTCTCAACCAGAGAAAGTTTTTCCACCAACCTTCATCAAAAAGTTATTCGTCCCACCCTCTCGTCTCATCATCTGTTCTCTTCTATACTTTCCAAAACTTAAGAACTCCTTTTTAGCTCTTTCGCCGTTCCTATTCACTAAAAATGTTACCTAAATCTCGCGGTTGCCAGCTAATGTGTAGTTAAAAAAGGAATGGAGGTTAAAGCTCTTTAAGGAGGAGGAGTATTAGCGTTATCGCTATAGTATTAATTTATTGAGGGTGACTAACCACCTTTAGATGTTGGTGTCCCCCTACAATAATAGGAATTTGGTCAATTTTAGAGGATGGATTTTTCTTTTAAGATTTCAAACCTTGTATCTTCTAGTCTGGATATATTTTCCCTAATAAAACAGGAAAAATACTGGAGTAGTTTCCTTATAGCTCTTTAAAAAGCTTTAGCCTTTGCTTCCCCCCCTTCGAAAAAAATATCCTCCTTTGAACTGTTTTAAGTAATAGTAACTCTTCGTACTTAAGAAAAAATTTATTTATTCTTAATATTTATCTAGTCTAAGTTTTTGTATACCTCCTTCCCTACCTAGAACAACACTACATTTCTGTCTATTCAATTTCAAACAAACCTGGTTAACCCTAAAAATCCTCCAATTTTCAACATTTTATCCTAAAAATTTCTCCATCAAAACCACCACCTTAGAAGTAAAACCGCTGCAATGGTATTACAAAAGAGAGCTTCCGCAGATCCGTGTGACTCAGGTGTCAGTAATGTCGACTGAGGGGGAAACCATAGCCTTCGGGGAAACCCACATCTGAATTCGGGTGGTCTTTTTGGAATAGAAAGTGAATAAAAAAATAACCGGTACGAAAATGAAACTTCAAGCGTATTCAGACTCCGAAATCGCGTGGGTTGCTCTGAGCATCAACCGAACCAAGCGTGGGCATTGGGACAATGACACGCCTTTGCACCGGTCCAATGGCAGCAGTCTCATCTGTCTGTACTTTCTACTACGGATGACTCATTTTTTTTTCCAATTATTAAATTATGTACTATATAAACTCGAACTTTTTTCTATTACTGTCTATTTATTCTATGAGGAAAATATCGGCTGTTATCGTTGTATTATTGCAAGAGGTTTTTTTTATGCTGGTTGGTTCATTCAAAGAACTATTTTTGAGGAGGTTTTAAGTATTGTAAAGCGGGGGTTTTCGGCAAGTTTATGGTTCTCCATTTTTTTTTTAAGAGTAGAACCAGTTTTGCTTGTTATTCGTTCCGCAGAGGTCTTTAGAGTTGAATTTACGTGGGGATTTTTTTTCTAAAAACTGGCGTTTTCTGCAGATTTAGTTATGTGAAGATGTTTGCCTACAAAACCCACGTCTGGTTTTTATTTTCTAGTCTCTTTATTGAATTGTGCGCTGGTTAAGTTCAAAAGAGGACATTCTACATCAAAAGTAAATTAAGATGCAAAATAAAAAAATATAGTTGAGGTCAAAATCCGAAATGAACTGGTGGAAAATTACTCTGTTATTCTGCTCTTTTGAACCCTTTGCTTACTTAATAGTGTCACTGTCTTCTGGGGATTATGAAGAATAAAACGTATTCATTTAAATGGTAAGTCGTAAATCAATTGGATGAAAATAATATAAACCAAGCCATAGTTAGTTAATGGTTTCGTTTATGAATTCTTTAACTACCTAAACTAGCCCTAATTTTTTGCAAACTTCTTAATAATTTGAAAGAAGCTGATTAAGGTTTATTTTAGCTGCTGTGTTATGTTCTCTTGTATTTTTATCGAAACAGTTTTTGAAAATTTGGTCGATTTTATTTCCGTATCAAAAAATTTAATTTTCTCAGACATTTCTATCAAATGTCTTATCCTTGAACTTTGCGAACTCTTGAATTGCATTTATTAAGAAATCGGTTCCAGTATTTTTTTAGCATTCTAATGCAAAATATGAACAAGTTCTTGTTCCTAAGAACCCCTCTCTCTATTCTCTATTACTATGGAAATGTACATACCTCGGGGGAAAAAAGAATCTGTTTTTAAACCGCGGAAAGAATTGACATCAGCTGAGTAAGATTCCGCATAACTGTTACTTAAGAACTTAGCTCTACAACGAAAAAAACCAGTTCCCATCGACCTTCCAGCTTATTTCCAATTGTTCAAAAAACCGAATGGAACGATTTGGGAAGCGAACCGAAGAAAAAACAGTTCGAAAGAATGCCCTCCAGTGATTCTTTCGCGTGTCATTCAAATGGACCAATTAAACACGAAATATGGTGTCAATTTATAAAGTGTCGGCAAGGCTACTTTCCTCTCCCCTGAATCTCAGCTTCCCCCCCCCCTTTTCGTCTGTTCTTGACCTGGTTTGCTGAGGAGAAATCGGGTTACGTATTTACAACGAGAAGGGAAAGGGACGCATATCGATAAATAATAAAATCCGAAAAATAAAAACGGCATAATGACCTTTTTTATGCGTGTGTTGTTGTGAGGTTTTTTTTCATTCATTCATAGGAAAGTTAGCCGATGGACTCGTGAACCATCTGTGTGAATGGGGCAGTCGTAATAATCCGTCGTGCTAGAAGCTATGCCACTGACCGATTTCTCAGTGGAACTTCTTCGATTTAGGAGATATCTATAAAGGTTGTTTTTTCCCCGGTGGTGAAGTGCTCTGCTTTTGATTCTGGTAATGGCAGTAATTTTATTCGTCGTAATGGTGTGGATCATGTGGTGGGAAAACGAGATTTGGTCATTCGGAGTTAGTTTTGAGGCTTGGGAAATGGCATCTTGTACTCCGACTATGGCCTGTGTGTCAGCTTTGTGTAAAATGTAAGGGAAAACTCCAGTTTTGTGTTGCGAATGTGATACAGTAGAAGATTTTGTAAAAACCAGCTGCCTAACATTTTGAAAGAGTTAGCTTTGGTGAAAACCCTTTACTTGTGGCCAAGTTGGCACTATTTTATAGCCTATGTCTTGTCAGGCTTAAATAACAGATAGTGGATCATGTCAAATATTCATTGGTAATAAACAGTGCCAAAAGTGAAGTTCGCCAAAGTGAGCTGGTTTTTATAACAGCTTCTACTGTATTTGTTTTGTTTATAAAACTTTTTTAATGAATTCAGCCATTAGGCATATGACTTCTTTGATTGGGGCTCCTAAGCAACTTAGCCATATAAATTTTAGTATCTATGAATAAATATTTATTTTAATCACCAAATAAAGGGTAGATAAATAAACGTCTGTGGAGAAATATCGTCTAGTTTAAACACTGGTTTGAAAAAACAATCAAAATACATAATACGGTGTTTTTCTTCCTTTTCAAAGAAAATTTTGGAATACATTTACGTGAAGTGTGACATCAAATTTATGGCTTTCTAGGTTGCTTTATTAATAAGCGTTTTTTTTTAAGTCGTGTTAAGTCATTTCAAGCCTTGTGGATGTAACGTTAAAAAACCCCAGAAATAAATCTCTCTTAAAATGAAATGGCGAAACCTATCTCAACTTATTCCATTAGTATCACATTTCCTTCTCTTAACTAGTTATCAATATTCTCGGCAGTCAAGAGAATTCCAATTAAAATGTCACAACTGGAACTGATTAGCATTTCAGTCGAGTCCACCACTCGCCGAATAAATAATGATGGAAGGCAAAACTGAGTTAGAAGAATGGCGATAAATACCTAACTTGCACAACTCACTCAGACGACTTTTCAGTCAGTAGCTGATACAATTAACCTCGGTTCCTTAGAATGCTTTGACACCGTCCCGTCTAATGGGTTGATTTTGAAGCGAAAAAATTGTCCGAATAATTGAGACCGTGGTGTGAGAAACGCCCCTTCTCTCCTGCCCCGCCCTCGGTTGCAGTGAATGAGACAAGGTCGCTTTTCGGCCCTCTTTATAGCGCACTGTGACAAGTGCCGTCGGTCGAGGTGTTGTTGCTTCATGCTTGTCCGATATTAACGCCTTTTTCTTGATGAATGCTCGATTGTCATGCTGTTCTGGTAGATGTTTTGAGTGTTTGAAACTCGTCTTTAAAATGTATGGTATGAAGTTGTTGTTGACTTATTCCTCTTGGTCCAGCCGCAGGCTAGACCATATGGTATGAAGTAGTACTGTAGAACAGTATAGTAGCTATCTGGATCTGGGTAGTAGGGTACCTGAGATTATTGAAAGGTAGCACTTAAACTTTACATTGTAGACGTAGACACTAACGTTTTAACTAAGATTCGTATGTATCACATTAGAGTTTCCTAATCCTGTTGGTCATGAAACCTGTCTTTCTTTATTATTAATACAACTGTTTCTCTTGGAGGTTTGGAAAGTTTTTCTTGGATATGCACGTGGGAATTCATAGTTAAAAAATAATCTATATAGTCTCCTCATGTTAAAATGAAATGTTACGAATACGAGTGACTTCAAACTCTTTAATATTATTCCGTAACACATGTTCACCCTTTACTACATATGCCTACATTTGACATTCGCTGTACTACAGCCATGTCCTTGTCCAACCAAAGAAGATATGCGGGAAGTTTCATGGGTTTAGTCGGATAAACTTCTATATTTTTTTTTCGACTTTCCCATCTCAGAACTAAACTCTACTTCCTTATGTAATTCTCAGGTCACTGAAGAAACCCATTTACCGAAGCGCTCCACATTGCTCAACCCGACACTTTAACCATCCATTTTACCCACTGAAACAATCCAACTACCCTCACGTAAAGGACATTTCCATCAGCCAATTCCACTGGTGAGTTAAAAAAGAAAGGCGTTAAGCTCGAAAACACGACGCATTACATAACGTTCATCCCAATCATCACCCCATCATCAAGAGGCCGGTCTACCCCGTTCTTACGCAACCCGAGCCATTTACACGGCTATAAAGACATCCCGAAGGCTCTTCAACCCTACTTTCTAACTGTACTGGGAAATTAACAACAGGACTGCGGACGATAGGTCCTAATGATAGTGCTCTGGCAACGGTGGGGGCGGACGAAAAGTCGAACGCCTCGTGATATCCACCCTCTCCTGATGGCTTGATGATTCTTCAGGTGGTTGGGGGGGGGGGAGTGAGAAATGGATCGTGTGGTTTCGTTTTAATTTTGGGTATCGTTTTTGTTCCTTTAGTGATATGGAATCGTTTGAGAAGTTATTTTTATTTCTATTGTTGAAAGTGATAACCTCTATGGTGATAACGAGGGAGGTGGGAATGACCACCTGTTATTTCTTTGTGAATGGAAGGGTGATGACGTGCACGTGGTGGGGAATGTCGGAAGTATCGTTTGTTGTGATTTGATGGTGTTTGAAAGGAAGTAAATAGTGCAGTGGGACAAAAAGCGCAAAAGATGCTTGTGAACCACGGGGTAGGTTTTTCTTTGTTTTTGTGTGAGTGGGTTTAAAGGGAGTGAGGGGGCTTCTGCACTGTATTCCTGATTATTTTAAATTCACTTATCCTCTGCTTCCACTTTTTATGAAAAAATCGTAACGTTAGGAAAATGTATGATTACTAAATTACGAAGAGATATATATTGGTTTCAGTAGCTCTTGGACAATTACGGACGGTACAATTTTTAAAAAATCCTGTATAAATGAAAGAAGCTGTTTTTAATTATCAATTTTCTTCAAATAACAAGAGTTAGTTGATGTTCCTAATATTTTATAACCGCTGGTAAAATCATTATAAGTATCAAGCAAGCATTTTAAAGCAAGGAGATTTCGTTTTATCATTGATTATCAGTTTTTAATTTATAATAATTTACTTTATATGTAATTGTTATTTTATTTCAAAATTTTTAAAAATAGTGTTTTCTAAACGTAGATATAATACCTGTAGACAAGTTCAACTAGTGACGTCACAAAGCCCAATAACACTTTATCGTTTGAACTTGAAATTCGATTCCTCTTCAAATTTATGAACTACATCGGAAGTATATTTTTAATGATTTCTGTAACTGGGCTAGCCTTTATATAATATCTAGTAAGCCGTTTTATATATAACCAATCCAGTAAATAAAACATTTAAGAAAGTTTTTACTATTGTTGAGTTGAGTTGACATGTGTCCTTTGCTACAGGTAGGAACTATAGTATGAAGAACTGATCTAAAATCTGCATAATAATAATAATAATAATAAAAGTAATACCTGGAGAGAGTCTCAAAGAGTTATCGGCAGTAAGTAATGATATAACGCTCGAATAAAGTGCGTGAGAAAATACCGGACAAAGTTTATCAGCTCTCGAAATCCCACCACGACTTTGGCTGAACCATTACCGACCCAACACCCAATTTGCACTCCGGCACCCCAAACACCAATTCATTTGGGAACCCGGTGGGCAGAGAGAAGGACACTTAGGGCCGGTTTACCCATCGTTACCGGACCCACACCGACTCAACCGCACGGCTGCAATCATCAAACAAAATGAAACCATACTACCCCATTACGGAAAATAATACAAACCTAATGATGGGATGGGGAGAGCTCATGCGAAAAAAAAGCCCTTTGAACACCCATCTTTCTATAATGGTGAACCCCTTCCTATTTAGGCCCGTATACCCCCGTCATTTGCAGCTTTTCGGGGGACGGCTCTTAATTATGTATGGGGAAACGAGACGCCCATACTGATAAAACATATTTGGAAAGGTTTGATCAGGAGAGAATGAATGATAAGTAGAGAAGGAGGGATTTTTTTTTCTGCCCCTTTCTCTTGTTCCGCTTTTTGAGCCGCCGCTGTCTTCTTTTTGGTGACAAACGTCAATTAATCCCTTTCAATCCTAGACCGGCCGATGTTTCCGTTTAATCTTATTGAAAATTTGGGGCAGGCAGGGCCGAAAGTGTTAATGGGAGTTGTCTGAAGAGGGAAAAACGAGCTCAGCCTGGAGCTAACTAACCCGCCAGTCATTGAGGACACACTCTTGGAGAAGGGGGTTTCTCGAGTCTGTTCGAATCATTCGTTTTCCTCGGTGGGTACGAACGAACACCGTTTGGAATTGCAAGTGGGTTCTGCTGAGTTATGTAACGTGGAAGGATCTCTCTTGTCCTTTTTTTTTCTTTCCTTTCGACTTGACAAATAAACCAGATAACGCACTGACGGAATTACGGAACGGAAGGCGATGACGAAAGAGGATCTCATTGGTGCCTTTGCCCTTTTGACACGTTTTGGGGAAGCTATACGTAGTTTTGTTTTAAAAAGGTTTGGTTAAAGGTTTCAGGAAGTCGAGACGTGTGAGCAGATGCATTCATCTCTATGATAGCGATTTGACACTTATAAATGTGCGACATGGATTTAGTTCTAATGGTTGGTTGCCATTGGAGTAATCTTATTGCACAGTGTGAAAAAAATTACTGACATCTCCTATCCGGTTCCTATTTATTATCCATGGTGTAACTGTTCGCCAAAGTGCCACTGCGTTCACAGTTCTGTTCATTGTAGAGAACCTTATTGTAAAAAAAATAGTGACATTCGTTTCATCAAAACTAAGAAATGAGTGATACTGTCAGGGTCTTAAAAATCTAACCTCGCATGATTTAAGTCAAAATTACCTGTTACCAGCATCCCTTTTACCACATGCCGATAACACTCGAAATTAAGCTTCCCTCCATAACCTTCCAAAAACGTGATGACCATTCCCAATTCGTATTCCGTCCCATCATCCCCACAGAATCCTCCACCCTCACATTATAAACACCAGTTGACTTTTCGAAACCCCTCCATCATTAGGATTCCTAGAGAGAGAGAGAGAACCCCTCGAAAGAAAATTGAAAATTTTTTGACCCCCGGAGCATTGTTCTGAAAAGGGGTGTGTTGTCCGGAGCAAGGGGTTAAGTGATGGGCCACATCCGTGTCGCGGCGGGACCCCCTTCCACGAGGGTAACTGCTCAACCATTAATAATAATGGCGGGTCTCTTCTTAGAGCTTGTTGAATTATTTTGTTGCGAGTGGTTAAACTCGGTGGTAATCTTTAATGCGAATGTGTGTAGTGTAACTGTGAGTGATGGTTTGGGTGGGATCGGTTGCTGAGGCGTTCCGATTAAATCGTCTCGGATGGCTTTCATCCCCCCCACCCGAGAGGTCATTATTGTTCATTGACTCTTTCTGCACTGATGTCATGAGCATCTATGGAACATTCTCTGTTTTCTGGGTACTTATGTGTAGGATCAATTGCAACAAATCACTATTAAAATTAAATGTGCAGATGGTTTCAAAAGAAAATTTTGCATTGTCCTTCCTGTATTGAATTGGAAATTATAAAATTTGAACTGTCGATGGAGTCCGAAAGCGATTATTTAGGTTTGTTTTTATGGAGAGCGGTGAATCTTGCTATTGTGCTAAAGAGCAGCCCTGTTCGGTTCAGACGTTAAACAACATTAGTTATTTTTTCCCTTGTTCTTGATCTAAAAAAAAACGTAGCAGTAAGTGATGTATTAAGATAAACACTTTCAAAATTTGTAAATATCACGAAGATAAAAACTAGTTTACCCCTGCCCCAACCGCACAAAAATCCTCATTTCATAAACTTAATAGTGGGTATTTGTTGTAATTTTCCTGACATTTTCGGTTGATATTTATTTTTCCCTCAGTTTTTACCTTTTACTCCAACGAATTAATTTTATGTTACTTTTAAAAGGGTCGGGTTTCTTGTATCATATTGGATAGGTATCAAATCCAACCTTAACGACATTACCATAGAAATAAATAGTTCTGTTCTATGGTAACAAACGTTTTCATATAGAGTAGCACTTCGGAGATTAAAAGCATTTTTTTCTCTCTTAAAATTCAAATTCAAAACCACTACCCTTCCCCATTATTAAACTAATATAATAAGACACTCTTATATCCATAATTTATTATGTTTTCATGCTAGTCATTATTTCAACATTAAATGAAAATATTAGTCTACCCCTCTCTAGTTAAACTGAAATGCTTTTTTTTTATTAAAATTTAAGTGATTTATTCAACTCCCGACTCTCCTCTATAATCAGCATCCAAGTGTTGAATTTTTACATCGGTAAATAATTGAGCTGGTTAGGATGAAAGTGGTGTAAGTCCACTGAACTTCGTTTTGTGTAATTGAAGGTTTTCTAAAAACATGTGCTAAAAATTCAGGATTGCTTATATTTTTACTTTGTGGGGTGGATTTGTCTTTAGGCAGGGACACAATTTTTGCTGCGGATCAACTTTTATCAAATTTTAACTGAAAGTGCTTTAAATTAGCTTTAATGGACTTACACCACTTTCATCCTAACAGATTGATGGGTTTCGGGAAGGAAGATGGGTATTGGGATGTAGTAAATATAGCTTTCCGAGCGACTGGTTAGTACAAGGTTAGATTTTAAGGTTCTGTTCCACAGATTTTGATGCTTAGATTACGAATATTTTGTTGGAAAATTTTTTTATGAACCATTTTGGGGGGTCATATTCAAAATGGCGACCGTGAAACGTTCTTCGTTTGATATGCCTGTTTATTTTTTCTATTTGCTTTAACTAAAGCTAAGGTTTAAATTAAAATAGGTTTTCATTTTTTTAAAAAACTTGTTACCGATGTGATTTTTAAGATGGCGTCCAAGATGGCCGCCGATTATAAAGTTTTGCAGTTTTTATGATAGAAAGTTGAGCAATATATTAAATTGATTGATTTTGAGTAAGGAAATGGAAATTTAATTGAAATGAAATTATTTTTTACAGTAATAAACGCTTTTTTTAACCATTAATTTTAAAAAAATTTAATTAAAAAATTAATTTAAAATATTTTACTAATTTTTATTTTTGACTTTTGATATAAAGTACGCCAATGTTTGAATTATACTAGGTTATTAAATTAATTTTAACTTGTTATTTGGGTGATTTTCAAGATGGCGTCGAAGATGGCCGCCGTTTATAATTTTTTTCAGTTTTTATGATAGATAGTTGAGCAATAAATCAAATTGATTGATTTAGAGTTAGAAAATGGACATTTCGATAAAATTAAATTATATTTTACAACAATAAAAAAAATTTAACCATAAATTTTTAATTTTAAAAAATAAACTTAAAACATTTTACTAAGATTTATTTATGACATTTGATGTAAAGTACGACACTGATTTAATTATAATGGGTTATCAATTTCATTAAAATTTGGTATTTGGGTGATTTTTAACTGGCGTCCAAGATGGCGGCCGTTTATAAGTTTGTATAATTTTCTATGATAGATAGTTGAGAGCAATATATCAAATTGATTGATTTTGAGTTAGGAAATGGATTTTTAAATGAAATTACATTTGTTTTTTACGCCAATAAACTCTTTTTAAAGCCAGTAATTTCTAATTTAAAAAACTAAATTATAAAAAATGTTAAATTTTTATTTATGGCATTTGATATAAATTAATACACTGTTTGAATTATAATGGGTTATCAATTAATAATTATCAATAAATTAATACATTTATCAATCCTAAGTTCCTCAATACCTAAAGTTACAAGAATACTGTAATTTATATAGAATGATGCTTGTTAAAATACATACAAGATATTGACTGCAAAGGGGCGTCTGTATTAGCCATGACGATTAAAGGATTAAAGCTTTCCCGCTTAATCTTCCCGCGCGGATTTTATTTTCGAATATACTTACAAAAAGGGGTCATCCATAAATTTGAAATGAAAGTTAACAAAAAATAATTTTTCTCCAGTAAGACGCTTTTTCATAACCCAACAGCCCTCGCCTTTGCACCCGCGCGCGAATGTCCTTGGGATTCTCTTATCAAAACAAATTCACTGCACGAAGCGGAGCAGTGGACTTATGCCACTTTCATCCTGACGATAACGGCTGTTTCGGTAAGTAGTCATTTTTTGAGTCTCTCTCACGGGCCAACAATTCAATTTTTTCCTTAGCAAACAACTACACTAAATAAAGGACCTAAAACTCTATCCAAATCCACTCTTAACTCAACTTTTGTCATTTTTGGACTTACACCACTTTCATCCTGGGCAGCTCAATTCTTCCCTATCCTGCCCTATCAGGACTTTCCCTGACATTTCTCAACAAATCAACCAGCGTAGACGGATTAACTATCTTCATCATGCAAATCATCGAAAGTAAATGTCTGAATTATTCATCCTCATTCTCCTCCGACTAGTTGCTGATTCCAATATATAAAGAAATCGCTCTCTCATTCTTTTCAAAAGCTGAATTCGACCTTTTGTTTTTATTTTTATTTTTTGCCATTCTTTGCTGTGGTTAATATACACAATCATTTGTGATGGATGAGTTAAAAGCTTGTTTTTATTTGGTATTCAGCTTCTGATTAACTCTCCTTTGTAATTCTTCAATATTTCGTAAACTTTTCTAATTGCTTTTGGCATCTCTTTCGGCCTGTTTAGTGGTCAATTTAATATTTTTACTGATTACTGTCAATTCAACATTTTTCTTTAAAAATACGGAAAAGTAACAGATTTTAACGTTATAATTAGATTTCTGAAGTTTTTTACTGTGCTATAACTCTTTTTTTACTTCTAAATTTTTTTTGTAGTTGCTTGTTATAATCATACTTATAGAGACCTTAGGTGGGATAAAATTTTAGTATCAATTGATTTCTTATACTAATGTAAATCTTCACCTGGCAAAGTAAATAGTCAGGATAGTTTTCCATAGGGATGTGTTTAGGTATCAAGTATAAATACCTTTGATACCTGATATTATTATGGATTCATTATTGATTATTATTACTTGGCTTATTTATAGATTTATTATTGTAAAAATAATCTATACCAAAATACTTTACACTTATTTAAAAATGTAATATTGGTTTCGTCCAATTTAAAAAAAGAAATTATATACTTGATCAATGTTTTCACGTTTCTCATGTGACATTATTAGCGTTTTCACTAACAAAAAAAAGGTTGATGGGGAAATTTAAGGATCCCCTCAAAAGTAAAAATCCGTTGATTACAAGTGAAATTTACCTTTTTGTTTGTTAAAGATCTTGTCCGTTCTATGGGATGGACTTTGGATGTAACCAATTATTTTCACTTGACTGCATTAAGATTTATCATTTCCAAGTTCGTACAAATCGTTGAGATGCATGTTACGGGACATATACCGCTTTCACTCACACCCTATCGTATCAAACACTTTTTCTCGCGTGCTTATGCCTCACGAGAGCCCAGAAAAAGAGAGGTTAAAAGAAAAGGTGAACAAGGGCGAGTTGGCTGTAGCATCGGAATGCGTCCTTCCACAGGATGTGCGTCTTTAATGTGGTTTAATAGGCTAGTGTGGTGTGAAAGCGTTTCTGGAAGAAAAAACCGTCCTTTAATTATAGTTACCATGCATCGAGACTTGTTTTGGGATGGGAGTCGAGATTGCTGGGTGCTTCTAATGGTGATTGAAGAGAAGGTTTTTCTCGATTGGGTTGCGCGATTAGGCCGTTTCTCTTGTTGGTCTTGGGAATAATGCGAGAAACAATGACTGCTTTCGCCTGATTTGCCGTGTTATTAGCACCGCCGATTGTCTTAATCTAAATTGGAGATGTGTTGTTTGCCACGACGTCTGGGATAAATGTGGTGTACTGATGTTTATTGATCGTTATTAAGGCATCATGATTGTTCTATCTGGTGAGATGGAACAATATATATATTTTTTGTTTTATTAGAATTCTTTACCCCGCCTTGTTTTAGAGGTTAGTTTTTTTGTATGCTGAGACGCAGTGTGCTTAGAAAAAGACTCATACGCATGCACTATTATACCTTTAATAAACAGCAGTTGACTTAAGATATTGAAGTAGGTAATCAAAGAATATTGGGTGTTGAAGGTATCGTATTGAATTATTCTAAGATGTTAAAAATTTAGTTTTTACTGTCGATGTTGAGAAATGAAGGCACTTATAAAACCTTTTTTTTATATATACTAATAAAAACGTTTTTCAGTTTCTAGATTGCGCTGAAAATTTTGAAAATATGTCTATTAGATTTTATTAGCTTGTTCAAAAAAAACTATTTACCATTTGTGAAAGTGCTTTGAATGAAATTTGGAAAACACTTTGAATGAATAGGCTGTGAAAGAATCCTTAGAATCGTTTCTAAAAAAACCGTAGGCACTTTATATGGGTTGCTCAACAAAATCTTTTGCTCCAAGTCCCTACAACAGTGTTCAATGGGCAATTCAAAAGCGACAATAATGATCCTATTAAACCATTCCGGGGTATCGAGTTCAAACACCCGTAAAATAAAATGGAATGAATGCCGAAAAACAACAATGGCGATTCTGGGTTACCGCGGCCGTATTACTCGAACATACCGCATAAAAAAAGCACATTGTCATTTAGTCATAAAAAAGGACACCTTTTCACGATGAGTTTGTCTCCAGATTCTCCCCCGAATGAATCACGCGTCCTTTTTCGTTCGAACAACCCTTTGAATCCCGGAACTTTTTTAACCCTAAAAGTGTGCTGGAATATAAAAGCTTAACCCTTTCTCGAAGAAATTTCGATATTCGCGCACCATGGGGCCTTTGTGAGGTAAAAGGGCTTGGAAATTGTTTGAGGGTCGGTCGTTGTCCCTTGCTCCGTATTGTTCCACCCCCCTTGTATATTATGGAATCGACCGACCAAGCCCTTTCAATGTGGGGAATGGGTAATCGAAGACGAGTTCAACCTTGAACCATTGTTGACGTGGGTTGAATCCTTGAAGCCGAGATTGGTTGCACTTCCCACAACATTGCTTTTTGTGAATATGAAAGATGGATGTGCGAAAAGGGGTTTTGAGCGGGGCAAACATTTTTTAAGAGGGATGCGACCTTAGTCTTTCGTTTGTCGAGGTTTCTTAGGGGTGTATTTTCAAAGGGGTTATCTAGATCAAGGTTTTTGGAGTTTTTTTTTCTGAGGCCCCCTTTCTTACAATGAACGTTTGATCTGATTTGGTTTGTAAAGGGGTTTATGTTTTTGATAGGTTTGTGTTCGGGACACCAAATACATCGCCTTTTATGGTGCCAGAAAATTTATGTGGTGCGGTGGTTCTCTACAGCCTCAACTCTGCATTTGAATTATATTTTTAAAAGTTTTTTACTCTACGTTTTTGAATGCGTTTGAAGTTTTTACCGTCGCACATCTTAAGTTGTACAGTAGGGTGGAGCGAAAAACACGAATTTCGGAAATTGAAAACGCCTATGGTGGGAATAGCTGTGGACAACCATGCCTATTAATAATCCAAAATATGAGCTCAATCAATTAATATCTTCAGATGCCCCTTTCACTTTGAAATTTCGAAATTTTGCCAATTTTTTCATATAAATAACAATAACGCATCCATAAAAAATTAATTCCCCCTATTACGAGGCATGGGAGATGAAATGAACTTCCCTGAATGTATAAAAAAGTTTCAGCCTTGAAATAAATTTTTGAGTTTAAAATTTGGCCTCTTTTTTAAAGCATCTAACGCGCGCGACCACGCTTCTGAACGGACCTCCCAATGTGTTCCTCGCAAGTGCGGGCGGTGGTACACGGGCGCTCCCCTTTCATCTCGTTGTTTATAAGGGGGTAAACAACTCGTAATTCACAACTTAGAGGTGTCTGGATCTCTTTAGATGCCCGCCCCTTTTTTGGTAAATATCTAGTAATAGATTCATATCAGAACTGGTGTTTCAGACAGATCTGCGGCAATTTTGATTAATGCTGCACTAAAAGATATGGGAATGATTTCCACAGATGATATGTCAAATATAGTTGATAGGAGCAAAATTCGAAGAGAAAGAGTAAAAACACGTAGCTATCTTAAAAAGGAAATTGAAGAAATACCAGGGGAACAAGGGATATATTTTGATGGAAGAAAAGATAGAACATTAGTAATGATTAAAGAAGGGGAAAGGATTGCTAGGAAAACCATAACACAAGAACATATTGTTATAGTAACAGAACCAGGGTCAACATATTTGGGACATGTAACACCTGCCACTGGCTCTTCTCAAAACATTAAAACAAGTATTTTAACATTTTTAGAAAAAAATTTCAATCTTTCCAACTTAAAAGTTATAGGTTGTGATGCTACTGTAGTAAACACAGGTGTAAAAAATGGAATAATTCGACAAATTGAGGTCTTTTTAGAACGGCCTGTGCATTGGTTTATTTGTCTACGAATGAGCTACCTTTACGCCATTTGTTACAACATTTGGACGGAAAAACCACCAAGCCAAAAGGATACAGGGGAGATATAGGAAAACTGTTGGAATCTTGTGAGAAATTAACAATAAAAAACTTTGAGAAAATTGAAACATTTTTACCAGTTATTGACCAACAGGATCTAAGCACAGATCAGAAATACCTTTATGAAATGTGTGCCAAGGGATTTCAAATAAATATATCCCATTAAGCTTATCCCAAAGAGATCCGGGAAAGCTAAATCACTCTAGATGGCTGAAAACAGCGAACAGGATTTTAAGGTTATATGTTTCAATAGAACATCCAACTCATAATTTGAAAGTATTAGCAGAATATGTTACGAAGGTAATGCCTCTATGTGGTTCAAAATTAAAAGTCAACCACCGTGTCAGTATGGAAGTGTTCATTTTTACAATATCGTAACCAAATCGAGATTTTTGCCGGAGGATTTTAAGAAGGTAATTGATCTAACTTTGCAAAGAAATGCTTACTATGCCCATCCAGAAAATATTCTTTTGGCAATGTTGGCGGATGATCGAAAACACGTAAGAGAATTGGGACTTAAACGAATTTTAAAATTGAGGCAAGAAAATGAAGCTCCAAATAATATTAGAGAGTTTAGAACACCTAAGTTAAACTTATGAGATTCAGTCTTTAATTTTAGACGTTACAAGATATAGTGATCTTTTTAACTTTCCATGCCATTCCCAAGCTGTGTTAAGATAGTTACTGAAGCATCAGGTGCAGTCTGTGGAACAGAGGCACGGGATGGGTTTATAAGAGCGAGAATTGCATCCAGAGTTTCTTTGCCAAGGTTTGAAACGAAAAGCCAATATAAACCACTTTTAAACCAGTGACTTAAATTTTTAGAGGGGTAAACACAGTTAAATTTATTTTTAGTGGGAGGGGGTGGGGGGGGGCTCGATCGCTCGATATGCAGCCACCTTCTCGTGGTGAGTTCTGGGTTGTTTTCATAATGAAAACAAGCGAAGAGCTGCAAGGGAAGTGCGCGCATTCCACGAGGTACGCTTTGGGAGGTCCGTCCGAAAGCGTGGAGGCGCGCGTTAGATGCTTTAAAAAAGAGGCTAAATTTTAAACTCAAAAATTTATTTCAAGGCTGAAACTTTTTTTATACATTCAGGGAAGTTCATTTCATCTCCCATGCCTCGTAATAGGGGGAATTAATTTTTTATGGATGCGTTATTGTTATTTATATGAAAAAATTGGCGAAATTTCGAAATTTCAAAGTGAAAGGGGCATCTGAAGATATTAATTGATTGAGCTCATATTTTGGATTATTAATAGGCATGGTTGTCCACAGCTATTCCCACCATAGGCGTTTTCAATTTCCGAAATTCGTGTTTTTCGCTCCACCCTATTGTACAGCCTTTTTTATTGTTCTCGTATTCTACCATGATCAAATTGAAAAGACTGCTTTTTTGAGATTTGAGAACACCTTTCCAACTCATCATCCTATTTCACTTCTCACATTCAAACTTTGCTAACATCGTGTTTTCTCTTCCATGCTTCAAAAAATTTCTTTCAATTTAGACTTGTAATTTTTTTCTCATCAATCGCATCTTGGTTACCCCAGCTTCATCCCCTCACATACTTTATTATTTGATGAATCTCTGAATACATCAAAGAAACAGTTTCATCACTGCAAGAACATCAGGTTCCGGAGGTTACACATCAGGCCGAACCAACTTCTCTCAAAGGTGGCCGACGGAAAGAGCGATTCTCCGAGATCATTGACTCTCTTTTCCATTGATGAAACGTGCCGTATTGCTCCAGATTCTGCATTTGTGTGTGTTCCACTGCCGCAAAAGGAGGTGGAAAAATCTAAGCCAATTTAACCAATGACCTCAGGGGGCCACCGATGTAACCACAGAGAAGAAAAGACGAGGAAGGAAAAAACATCTCCTCAGATCGCTAACGAACCCTCCTTCTGCTAATTATATCGGCTCTTCCTTCCGCTGCAACAGCTATCAAGTAGGCCGCCGACTGAGCTTATCGCGTTGCCATCGAGCCCGAAGAAATTCGCTTCATTATAATAAGCCCGATTATTATTTGCCATCAGAGTTAACGAGCACTCCGGGCGTAGAGGTTGGTGGCGGTGATATAATGGGTCGCTTTTGCTCCTCAAGTTCATGGCCATGATGATTTTTGAGGCATAAATGAAATTATGCATCTGCTGTGTTGATATTTTGTGCTTATCGGGGTTGATAGCGATTGGTTTTCGAGAGGAGGTTGGTAGTAATAATTGAGGTAAAAACCCTGTTGGTGTAAGTGAGCGTAAATGGAAATCCACTTACCGCTTGATAACGAGTTTCGTGGAGGATTTTTAATGTCTTCATTATTTTTTTCTTCATTGACTCTTAACTCTTTCTGAGCCATCATTCTTGCTCATCCTGTCAGAGTGTAATTTAAATCTCACATATTAATTATTTTCTCAAATGCGTCGCTCTGAAGTAGTAACACTTTTCTTTTTAATAGTTTTTGTTTTTCGACTCTGTTTTTGTTTCATACCTGAGATGCTATCAAATGATGTAAATCTCTTTGATAGTGATAAAAGTACGAGTAGTTTATTTATTTTCATGGCCTCGAAATCTCTTGCATATCTTTGAGTCATTTCAAGTTAACACTGCTACATAGATTTTAAATATCATTGTTCTGTAAAGCGAATTTTATTCTAGTGCAAGTTTAAAATAACGATAAAAAAGTGTTATTTACTCGCCAATGGAGGTCCTATGCTCCAGTAATGGAGTGGAATAGGAATAAGTCAAGTCTAAGTACTCGCCAAAACATTAAAGCACGAGGTATCTATAAGTCTAGAGTTTTAATTCAAATTTTGCTCTAGTTTTAAGTCAGAAAATGTGTATTTTGTTACTCACGTTTAGTTTGCAACCCATTTTACCGAAAAAAAAATCACTCGTATCTTCTGAAACAGCGCGAGATACAAATTTTGATAGTAGAATCAATTTTGCAACACCTTAGCTCTAGAGATATTTACTGAATCAAGTATCACGATCAGAGCACTACCTCGTAAGGAACCTACCTGCTGGCCAAACAAGATTCCTACATAAAAATATTCTGCGTACTTTCACAAGCTTTTCAACTACTGAATCGTGTACCTGAGAGTTTCAGGGTTACTGTCATGTACATTTCTAATATAGAAACGTTTGAAATCTGGAAAAGATGAACTTGATTCACTGGGATTTATTTAAAGGAAAAAGAGAAAGACGTGTGTGATTCTTAAATTCGCTAACTGAACTTAATAAGTAACTGAATTTAATTTAGCTAATCATGATTATTAAAGAAAAAGAGGATAATACGAATGTACCAAAAGATTCTGTAGTGTCCATTACTTAATCAGTTGCTGTCCTTTAAAAAGTAACAATAATAATGAATTAATTTAATACCGTATAATGTTAAACGGGTGAAGGTTTTAATTCCTAATTAATGTCGTCTGGTCAAGGAAAAGTTATTAATTTGTGTTTGGCTATGGATACCAATTTTGAAATTAGATTAACGGCCTAATAACATTTTAAAACATTTTAAACTTATTCATGAAATTGTTCTCATCGATTATATTTACACTCTTGTTCTTAAAATTTAACTGAGGCTTGTTAGGGGATCTCAAATTATGTTCAAATCAATCAAATTATTACTAGGTTTAAGAAATAAAATTTCATCACGGAGCACGTGGAAAATGTTCGGAGGAAGTATTACTCTGCAAACTCGACAAGTGCTCACTTTATTTATCTTGCTATATCACGCGCTCACAAACGTGCCTTAAATAGTAGAATTTTGCGGTTAACCGATAAAACTCACTATTACTGATACAAAAAGAAATCCCTCCGTAACTTTTATCTCATAGATACAATACCTGAATAATCTTTTCCTGCATAAAAATGCGCTTCAAATTGAATCATTCCATCATTAACCCTTTCAATCCTAAGGCACCCAAGATTAATTTTTCATTCTGTGGAAAATTTGAGGCGGCTAGGATTGAAAGGATTAAAACGTGTTGCGAGATGAGGCGGACCCGAGAAATGATCAAAGGTATAGGTATAGCATATATCGGTCAGTCAACTGTAATCCGAGATCTTCCAAGCTTATTTACTGATGAACTTTTTATTTATGACGTCGAATCTATCGTAATCACTCAGTCCGGATTGAGCCATTAAGTGAGACAGTTATTTAATTAGATATGAACTTGAAGCGTCTTAAGTTTCTATATACGACCCGACTGGGCTTGATGTATGGACGGACTACCTATTATGGACATCACGCTATTTGTATGGTTCAAAATGACACGTTTGGAC
This sequence comes from Tetragnatha montana, assembly GCA_963680715.1. Classification (NCBI taxonomy): domain Eukaryota; kingdom Metazoa; phylum Arthropoda; class Arachnida; order Araneae; family Tetragnathidae; genus Tetragnatha; species Tetragnatha montana. The sequence goes on from OY796685.1 coordinate 38,660,799, forward strand.
AGTTGGAGGATCGTATATTTTCCCGACCTCCCTACAAAAAATTAGTTTCGAGATTTCGAAGCATTTCTCTCTCTGCTCGTTAATTGTTTTCTTCTGCTTTATTTGGCGAGCGTGCTGCGAATGTTAGAGATCAAAACTGCCTTTTGTCGCCAGGCCTGTCCTGTTTTTTCTTGGCAAAAACCTGGATTGTCGAAGTAATGATAATAAAAAAAAAGTTGGTGATAAAATTCCAACACGCTCTGGGCAGAGTGGCGCTGCAATTCCTTCTCTCAACGTCAGAAGCGACAATGCAGAGCCTCACGCTGGGAATACCAATGGCCATGACGACGACGCTATTTGTGGGATACTTGCTGCTATAAAGAACCGATTGCCGGTCTGTGGAGCTCAGATCTTATCAGAAGTTCCGTCACATCACATCCTTATATGGCCGTAACCCACTCCTCTACATGCTCGGGATGTTGTACACGGGATACATGTTATACAGCCTTGCGTATGGAAAAGTCTGGGTTACATCAACGGAGCTCTTAGGATGTCAGTGTAATCTATCTCAATTGAATTTAGTGCCCGAGATAGTTTGTTTTATTGCACCCGGTCCGATTTTCCGAGTCTAAGGGAAGATGCCATGATGCACAAATTAAATGTTTCTCTTTAAGTTAGATAGTGTAGTAAATTATGTCTTGAGGTTTAAACGCTGGCTATGATTTTGTTTTGGACACTAAAACTGATACTTGTATCCGTTAAACCTGCTGTAATAAGATCAAAATTGGCCTAGCAGAATCTACTTTTCAAATTTCGCTGTTAAGACATCTTAAATATTCAATCTTCTAAAACAATATATACTCTATTTATGCACATTGTTTTAAGTATCTATGCTAAACGCATTCTCAGAAAAGCGTTTGCATCAATAATAAAATTTATTTCAAGACCACTAATATCCTCAAAAAGATGGGCATCGTAGGCCTTGGCTCACTAGGGCTGTTGCGCCAATGAGTTTAATATTCTCAAAAAAGATCTGTACTGAGGACATCAGATCGTATACCGAGGAGACCTCTTTTCTGTTCCAAAGATAATGCCTGGCTATATCCTATATATTCTCGAAAAGCAAGTCCGAAATTATTCCGGCTAGCCTATCTTGGAATCACTATCTCTTCCTCTGTCCTTGTTTTTAGTATCAAAAAGACCTAGACCTATAAAATCAGAAACTGCGGCTAGAAGAACACCGATTACGCTTATTCCAACCCGGCTTCTTTCATCTTGATTTCTTGTTGGTCATTGCTGCGGTAATGTGCCTGATATCACAATGGAATGGGACTTGTAGCCTTCGTGGACAATATGAAGGCAGGGTTTACGACCCGTATTTATCATCTCAGTTTTGTCCGCTCAGTTTATTCAGCCTTTTTAGTATCTCGATTTTTTCACTTTGTTTCTCACCAAGTACTTATGGAGATAAGGTGTAAGTTTTTATAACGTCAAATCTGTGTGATCTTCCAGAGTAACTGCTAACTTACCGGACGGACGATTCTTAACATAATCAGTGTCTTTTAAATCTAACATCCAATTCGCAATTTGTAAGGCGAAGTTTTCGATTCTTTTAAAAAACAAAATACTCCATAAAAATAGTGGCGATTTCAAAAAATACTTTTAAGTTCTAAAAGTGGAAGAAAGGCGTGACTCATTTTGTAACACCATTCTATCTCCTTCTTACAATTCAAGACGTAACGTATCATAAAACTATTACATACTTCAATTAAGTATATTTAAATGGAAAAAAAGTATAAATATCGCGATTCGTTGCGGGAGACTAGAAGATAAACGGTTATTTCAACTAAACTCTCATTCTATCGCAATGTGGATGACTACGTCACTATTTTTAGTGTTGCCATCCCTCACTTTCCGAATTTCACAATAATCTCGTTTCCGTGCATGTCGTGACGGCGTGATTTTCTCGTCTAATCGCCTCCGTCCCATTGAGAAATTGGAGAAAAAAACTTGGTGGAAAGTTTGATACTGCGTTTGTAATGGTGTCTGTAGAACGCATGCTTCTTTTTATTCATTCTCTCCTCAAATTGAGTGTCATTCAACTCATCAACCACACGGTGTAACTGGAAGGGAAACCTTTACGATTGTTTTGAATATCCAGGTGAGGGGAAGCCGTCAAACTTTCTTTTTTCCAAAACCATGTTATCTCATGAACTTTCTACGATGTGTGGTTGCAAATGTAGGCCATTCGAGCGTGCTCTTTTGAAGCCCTAACCCACTACTTTTCGCCGATCCTAATGGTCTTTTGACTCTCTCAGGTTATTGACCACTTGACTAACCGTGATCGAGTGAGAGGTTTATTAGGTAGAGAGGCGTGGACAAATTATTTTCCCTTTTTTCCTCATAGTTGCCACTTTTGTTGGCATTACTCTCCTTCGGCGATGTTTTCTCTTTTTTTTTCTGAACCTTGTTTAGTCTGACTTGGGCTTTCTTTTCGTGTCTGGCGAGTCTTAAAATAGGTTCTCAGGTTCACGGTTACCAAAGGGTTAAGCATAACGAGCACGGATTCCCCTCATTGTTTGAAGTTAATTGTGTTTTAAAAATGTAGCTTTTTCAAGGTTAGCAGCTCGTTTAGTTTCAGACAATGGGACTAGTGTTACGTAACACCTAATTTTTGAAAAGATAAAAAAAAACCTTCGCTCAGTTTTTCCACTTTTAACTCATTTAAAAAATTTGATGCCTTTCGGGATAGTAGAATAGGTAATACCTTATTACATTTTTAAACCAGATTTCAGTATGGTAGTCTTTTACGAATAACCTATCCCCTATAAAATTCTATGAATAAATCTGATTCTGTTAAAGCAGATAGAATTCGAATTCATGAGGATATTTGCAATGCAAAAAAATGTAATTAAAATAAAAATATCTAAAAAAAAATTCCATTGAATTGTTTACAAATGTTTTAAGTTGAGGGCTTTTATGGATGAAGACTGGGACAACTTGCACCTTTGAGTATTTTTTTAAAGATAATTACAGATAGATATTGCGAATTTCTAATTAACTATCATTCAGTCTTTTTTTTTAGTAATAAATATAAAAAAGTTTCTAAAAGAAATATTAAAAAATCTTTAAAAAGAGAAACGGCGTATTTAGAAATGGAGTTTGAAATTCAATGCATCATTGTGTTCTGACTGCCTAATTACTTTTAATTGCCCAAACGTTCGCTTAATATCCCCTATACTTTTCCCTACTAATGGACCACTGCAACATCATTCTGAGAGGGAGACTCTCTACTTTGCATTTTCTCTTGAAGGTCACTTTTATGGAGGTTTTTCGAATAAGAAATATATTTTTCTCTCTGGAAGGATTAATATTGCCCGAGAAATCCGGTTTCTTCTTTCGCAATCGCTTTACGACTTCGTGTCATTTCGGCCGTTGTCATTATTATGCATTCCTAAACGTCTCTTGGCTTTAATTTCTCGGACGCCATTTTGGTTTTTAAGAAAATGATTTCGACATGAAATATGAGTATCTTATCCGAGTAGTCAATCGAGTATTGTAGTCTTTGCTGTATTTTCAAGTCCTTTTTTTTGTACCTTAATTAGTTGAATGCATGTGTATAATTAAGAAATAAATAAAAAGTCGGAACTTTTTTATTAAATGAGACTTGATATTTTTAACATGAGTCGCACTATTTGCTTTTAGCATTTTATACTCTTCCCCCTTCAGGGAGGAACGAGGATTTTTCAGTAAATGACCTGATATGAGGCCTGATAAAAATTTACTCTGAATTAAAATCACTTTATATCGGCTTGTTGTTAATTCCAACTTCCCCTTTTTTTAAATACATCTATCTGTTTCTGATTTTATCCAAAACATTTTACGGAACACCGGTATCATTCGTATGTTTCCTGTATATGCAATCTCTTAAAATAGAAATTGCTCACTCGAAAACTCGACAACTGTTTCTAAGTTTAAATGTTTTTTTTGTGAAATCAGGAAATTACTCTCTGAACTTTTTCTCCCGTTGAAACCAAGTGAAAACAGTGTTCTGCTATTGGTTTTCTTTGTAAAGATTCAAAAATCACTGAAGAGAGAATGGTTACGTTTAACGTTACCACCGTCTATTTATCCGCGCCAGTGAATCGGACTCGATTTTTATAAACAGGAAAAGGTTCACTTTCAACTATCCTTCGTGAACCTAGATGGTTTACCTCACCTTAAAACAACATTGTTTTAAAAATAATTGAGTATCCTAATTCAAAAGAAAATGGAGGACATCCATAAATTACATGAGGTCGAAAAGGAGGGGGGAGGGGTCTTTCAAAATCTCACCAAATCTCATCGGAGGGGAGGGGGAGTCAGTAAAAATATCACGTCAACTTTTAGTTTAGAATATAGGTTTTTTTTCCCTTAAATTTGTTGGTAAGTTTAGGAAAAATGCGTAGATTAGTTACAAGTTGAGTTAATTACAAGTTGAGTTAATTACAAGTTGAGACGATGTTTTGGATTTCAACATGGATTTGTATCAAAGCTTTTGCTATGTGTATGTTAAAGTGTGATGCTGATAAGACGAAACAAATGTGGCTAGAACATATCAAAGAAATTTATTTACTAGAAAAGTTATAGAGAAAATCTCAGGTGAGAATTTGAGGGTGGAGGGGGTCCAGAAAATTCTCACAAAGGGGAGGGAGGGGTCCAAAATTTTGAAAAAAAAAAAACACCTCAGATAATTTATGGACGTTCCCTTAGAATTGAGTTTCCAAAGAATTAAAAATTTAAATTGTAAAAAGAAAACAAGATTACAAATTCTGAAGGATTAAGACATCAGTAGAAAAGTAGAAAATCATTCCAGTCGGTCTGAAATACGAATCACATGGCGGTCTTTTAAAGAAAGAGTGCTCGAATTAATAATCCTCTCAAATGACGAATCAATTTTACAATGAGCACAGCATAATAATAATGCCCTTTCTTTCAAATCCCGTTCCAAAAGTGGAGATTCAGAAGAGATAATAACCAGCATTTATGAATAAAAAAAATCCCTCTTTTTTAATAAACAAAAGAGATCTTGAGAGCAAAACGATTAAACCTTCCATAAGAAGCATATTTTACGAGATCGTTTGAGCTTTCCATTGTTGACATTATTGACCGCGACGGATCTGGCAACGAACGCGAGCCTAATCTCGGTTATTTTTCGCTGCCCCAGCGGTATGCGTTAATAACCGTGGGTATTTTGTTCACTTAACTTTAACTGCGCTTTTTTAAATCCCCTTTTGTTGCGGGTTCCTTTCCTTCCAGGAAGTGCTCCGCCGGAATTTAAGAAGGATTAAAAGCCTTCGTTTCGCTGCGTTCTGTGGAAATTGGATTTGTTTTCTTGTCTGGTGGTTTCGTGAGAGAAACGTGCGAAAAATCGACCTTAATCAGACGAATCTTAACTTCATTGGGACAATCAATGATATTAAAATGCAAATGGCTGCTTTCGATGGGATTGATCTTTATCAGGAAGCCACAATTAAGAAACTCGTAGATGCTATTTTTATGCCAGAAGTCGAAAAGAAAGAATTCTCATAGGTTTCAAACAGTTCAACGTATCCCTTAAGATCATTATCAACCTATCCTGTTCCTAACTATGAGAAATGAAAGAAGCTTCAGAAATAGATTTTCGACGAAATGTTGAAGTAATGCTTTTAATGGTTACAAATTATCCAGGTGGATTGGACAGGTGTAAACAGTAAGTAAACAAGAAACTGAGGACTTCTGTACCAGACCTTTCGTGGCGGCCTAACCCTAACAATTTGCAACATGCATTTTAAAAATAAAAATTTGTTTTCTGTACCGAAAGTTATTTTCTTTTTCTTTTAATTTTGAACACCATCAGAACTGGAAAGACTTAAATGTAATGGTATTCTTGCAGTATGCGATCTACAAGGTTTAGTTAGCTCATTTGGATTAGATAGCTTATTAGTATTGGTTAGTCTATTATGATTAGTTAGCTTATGAACTTTAGATAGCTCATTAAGTTTAAAAAAAAACATCAGTTACTGTGTCCCCATCTACCCTAAATCCAGCTAACTTAACTGGTAGATCGCATACTGCAAGAATACCAATGTAATGGTGTGTTCAAAATTCTTCCGTTAATTTGATACAGACATTTACTGATAAAATCCCCTTTTTGACTTCCTGTTCTTAGCTTTAATATATGTGCCCCACACAACAATTTAAAACGCCTATCAAAAGCAAATCGAACTTTCATTCTCTCCTGAAAGCTGTTACCTGCACCTCCACCATAACCCATTTTACTTCTATCTATCTCAAAATCACATGCATCACACACATCGAACTTTCTTCAAAATACAAGCAAATCAATCTCATTTTCAAAGGAACGATAAAGTAAATGGAAAACTCGCCATACAAAAGAATCACCACCGAGAAGGAAACCTATTTCGGCTACTTCAAGCCAAAAGATAATGTGTTTACTCTACATCTCTTTTTAACAGATGCCAAATGTGTATGATTTGACTTGGTGCGACTCCACCTACCCAAAAAGGCTTCTTTCTCTCTTTGCGCCAAAGAAAGAAACTCGGCCGTATCTAGAGTGAATCGGCAATCCGACCGTGTAAACATGGCGGAAGCCCGAACCCTGATGCTTGTAACAAACTGGAAAAAGTTCACTCCATTTTTTTTTTTCAGCCATTTACACGTTTCGGCGTTGACGAAGTCGTTAGCAATTTCGTTTTATTGTCAACTGGATTGGAAAAAACTGCTATTTACGGTCCTCTAACTGGACTTTTTTTTCTCTGTCTCTCGCGCGGGACTTTTCCTGGTGGTAATGAGGAAAGGAGTGAACTGGTTTCTTTTTTTATTATTGTTATCGTGGCTCTGTGCGATTGATGAAGCTGTTGATGGTAGTGCTGCTTGGACGAACACTAGTGACGTTTCTGCTCGTGCCCTCTTCCTCGTGATCCGACACTTTCGCAGTGTACTTAGGCTGACGTCAATTACATACATTCGCAATGTCTTTTTTGCGAACCGATTTTAGCGTTAGGCAATTTGATGATGACACTAGGCTTGAAAAAGGGGGCAAATACTGTAAGGAAATTAGCCCTTCCTTCTGGAAGATTTATGTAACAACTTCCGCCATACGAAAATTCAAACCTTTTAAGCACAACATGTTATTTTGATGACACTTGGAGACTATAAGGCTAGATAAAGGGGGTAAATACTTTGAGGATGTTAGCCCTTACTTTTGGAAGAGGTATGAAACAACTTCCGCCATACGGAAATTCCAACCTTCAAAAGGAAATTTATTGGTACTTTTCTGGTTTAATTCAATTGAAAGCCTGGACGTTAGAGTAATTGGACAAGGGTAACACTTGTACTTTCTCTATGCTGACCCTATTCTAGAGCTTGACTCTCTGTATTACCATGTATTTACGGTGTTGATATGCAAATTTCGGTGTATTAGTAGTTTTATCTGTTAAAGAAATTATTTATCCATAAATAAATTATTTCCCCCTGTTTGATGTGGAGATGCTTCAACGGGATACACAGTTTACGTTTTGCTTTTTTAAGTTTGTTCTCTTTGAAGTTTTTAAATGAATTTCTCTTTGAACATTGTTAGGTAGCGAATTCAACTAATTGTAAGAAGGAAGCAAAATAATATGAAAACAAGACATTTTTTATGAGTCTTATCTCATAGATCTAGACAAAAAATAACCACTAATGAAAAATTGCAATTGTACTTTCTCCTGCACACCTCACATGACTCGTTATGTTCTCTAAAACTCAATCTCCTCCCCTCTTCAAAAGTTACGGCCAAAGCCAACAAACGCGCGGTATAAATGGATCAAAACACCATTAAGTTCTATATTTATGTCTTGTTATTCCATAACGTCGGCCATACCCATTTGCTGCTGAGAACTTAACATTATAACTTTTGCCATTTACCGGACTTAAAACCAATAACATTTAATACTCTTGCAAAGCTGTTTACCCTGTGACTTTTCCCATTTCGAAAGAAGACAATTCCAGGTTTTTTTTATAAGTCCGACTGGTCACGTAGCCCATGGAATCTACCTTAATAAGAGTTAAATGCTTTTGTCCCAAAGGGGTGAATAGGGTTTTTTTTAGTCCTTTGATCCTTTTCGTCTCAAGCTGACCGTTTGGAAGAATTGTCGACGTAACGGTCTTTTGGTCCCGGACACTTGCTTTGTCTTGTCAGCGGCATATCTCGGTGAAGGCATGCGTATAAAGCTCGCGAGGCGTGTGCTTTCATAGATTGAAAAATCCGTTTTTAATTATATCGGTGGTCGCGTTGTGGAGAAAATGGTCCAAATCCTGCCGATGCTTTTGGGGTGTCAACGACTTTGGCTTTTTTTTGTCGGGTCGGTGGTTTCTTTCGGGTGTCGCTCGGGCAGTGTGTTAGTGTCCACCAGATCGTCTGGACAGAAAGGTCCACGATGCTTAATTTTCGTCTCGTTATTCGGTTGAATTGGGTGAGTTTTTCTTTTTTTGGCGGTTAACACTTTCTCGATTTGATGTTGTGGTTCAATTCATGTTCAGGTACTTTTAAATAAATATGCTCGTGTGCTCTTACCGATTTTGATAAACGCTTTGGGGAAGGCGGGGTAAACAATTCTAATAGATCTTATTAAGTTACATATCAAGCTAAAAGTGTTAACAGGCGAACTTCTTAAAAAAATGAATGTCCAAAAATATTTTTACAGTAAAAACACTGCTGGAATTGAGGCGCTTGCAGCAATAATTATGACAACAGCTTTACATTGAAGTTGACTCGTTGTTTCTGCTAGCGCCTCTTACCTTTAAGTTCCTGTTTTGATCTTAAGATTAAAAAAAAAATTCTCAGTATTTTTTTAATTAAGGAGTGTGTTTTAATTACCTTTATTAATTATTTTTACCAGTGCCTCTTACCTTTAAGTTCCTGTTTTGATCTTAAGATTAAAAAAAAATTCTCAGTATTTTTTTTAATTAAGGAGTGTGTTTTTCCGATTCATATAATAAAAGGAAACTTGATGTATATTACTTTTGTGATACATAATTTCAGTTGAAAGTAAATATTTTCGGGTGCTGGTAGTGAACAAGATCATGCTTGTAAATATAGAAACTAAAATTTAAAGTTCAGCCGCGTAGCATCTACTCGGTACTCCTTATTTTAAATTAGTAAAATAAATTCTGCGATTGCCCATTCCAACTTGTTCAATCAAACCTAGTACCCTAGTAACGAAGCAGTTACCTTTAGATGTAAAAAAAACTTACAATAAAGAAATGCCGTAAAAGTCTATTGACTTAAGCTCTCCCATCAAAGATAACGTTGTTGGCGTCTCCATGGTGACTGCTGCAGTTTCCATTCTTCCCAAAGACAAAATGGACGTTCCCCTCCAAGCCTCCAACCCTTCTCGCCCATCAATCGATGGCAACCTGTCGATTCCCCCAACGGATGTTTGCAGGAACGATTTGTTGGCACCTTTCGGTTTTAACCGGCTAGACGAGTTGCCTGAAAGCGCTTCTTTCTGCAAAGGCTCTTCTGGACACGCTTGGCCGGCTCTTGGAAGAAAAGGGATGGCTTGGAGGATTTTGTTCTTTCTCTTGTGGGCTTCCCTCTCATAATATGCTCATTGTTTATCGTCGATTAGGTGTTGAGGTCGGAGCTGAAGACGAAGATTTCTCGGGAGACAGCTTTCAGTGATGGCTTCTGTTTTGGAATGTTTTTGTTTCGGTTTTTGGATGGTGTCGTGGGAATAAAATTTGCAGCCAGAAGTTTTGAGTGTACGGTTGTGTGTGTGTTTTCTTTTGAGTTCTGTTTACTCTCTCTATTGTAACACGTGTTCGAAGAAAGTTTTGAAAATTGCATTCAATAAAAGCCGAAGACAGCGTTTTAGATAAAAAGGATGGAAAGCATGGGATTTCTAGTGAATTACAATATTTCACGCTATCAAGCAATCAACCAACAATTATCAATTTTATAACCCAAAATCCAATTAACTAAGAAGTGGTAGGCCGAACTCCATCAATACTCCAAGTGAACTACAGACGAATTCTAGGTTGCGAAAACTATTGATAATAACCGGTTTTTTAACTAACGGCCGTATTCCACGCAAACCTGACCGGCGGTTAACCGGGAGTCAAACCTCTGATTGGCGGATTACTAGTGTTTCTTCTTTAACTGCCAATCAGAAGTTTGACTGATGCCTACTAGTATTAACCGACGGTTAGGTTAGCGGGGAATACGGCCGTTAGTGGTGACTTCGGTATCTGACTACTCAGTTAAATTTGAATCTAGTATACTTACATCTCTTCCAAAGAGCACATTTTTTTTGAAGTATCATTTATTAAGGCCTTTTTATGTCCATAACTCACAAATGTCATTTAACTTTAATTCAATGTTGTTCAAGTATTCAAATAGTAAATGTGCTTCTTTCTCTTGCAGTTGGAGAGGTTGGTCCAGTATGAACGGTACTTGTCGCTATTGGCCGAGCAGACGACCCCCGACCATCCTGACTACAACGACATCTGCCGGACGGCCAATAAAGCTGCAGCAGTAAGTGTCTATTCCATTATTATTTTATGTACATGACTATCTCTCGTGCAAGCCTCTTCACTTGGTCTTGTTATAAAAAATTGGGGCAACCACTTAGAACTTAGGGAATGTACCCATACTACGTGACCCGTTCAGGGGGGAGGGGGGAGGGAGGTCTTTAAAATACCATGCTTGGTCACAAGGGGAGAATGGTGGCTTAGGGTTTCGTCACGCAGTCAATATCCTCTATTAATAAAGACAAATTAAATTGTTTAACTTTCTGTTTGCAAAAAAAGGATTGAAAACTGTATTTATGAATTACTACGTGAAAACTAGAGGGTGAGGGGAGTCTTGGTATATACTACAGGTAGTTACAAAGGGGAGAGGGGGATCAAATATAATAAAAAATGTGTCCCGTAGTATGGGTACGTTCTTTTATGAGGGAATTATTTTTCCATTGGATACCATCGCATTATTTTAACTCATTTTCCTTCCAGAGGGAGCAATAATATTCTCCCACTGTTGAAGAGAAGCCAAAATTACACTTGAGTAAATTAATTTAAAAATGTCTCCCTTAACAAATTGTTTAGAACAAAAACATCATCTTCTCTGAAGAATATCTTCCTTGGAATGTTCATCTCTGATCTGGCGAGTGTCGCATTCTCGTAGTTTTTGGAATTTCGAGTGTTGACGGTCATCGAGAGAGAATGTGACCGATTCGGGCACAATACTTTCACTCCACAGAGTGTATCGGCGAATATTTTCGGGGCAACGAGGCCATAATCTCCCGCCGAAGGTTGAACACGCGGAATTGCGAAAGAAAGTGAAATGCAACACTGGTGTAGCTTTGACCCAGTGCAACTCAGGCGTGAAGAGTGGCCGCTCGAAATGGCCGAAGACGCTCTCTGACACAATTTTTTTTTTGTCCGTTTTCGTCATGCGCATCTGCACTGCTGAGTATACAGCTAGCTCCCTGTTGTGTGCACTGAGCGACTGGCGCGGCATCCTCTCTATCTACTGTTAGACGAGGATTAGCGTCAATCCCATCAGTCCTCTTATCCTCTGCCAGAAGCCCACCCAGGAGTCGTGGACACTTGTGTTCTCCTGGCAGTTTGGTGTATCTTTGTGTGGCAATCGTTCACGTATTATTTCACGTATTTATACGTCCTAAAGTCACGTATTATTTTGATTTTTAACTATATACAATTTATTCAATCCACTATAGTTTAGGCACTTTCATGGTTGCATTAAGATCTTTTGGGGGAATGATTTTCAGCCATTTTACTAAAGCATTCCTTCATTGATAGAAAAATTTACCCATCCTTCATGGACTTTAGAAATACATTCAGTCAATTAATTAGTTAGATCAGAACATTTAGTCGCATGTGCTCTGTTCTCTGGATTATTTTGACTTCCCCATCTGAATACATAGTTTTATTCGTAGGGTTTTCCCAGGGTTTATTTCTTTGGACATCGATTGAGGATGGAAATTCACGATGGGGTACACAGACCCTAAAAATCATAACACCCGATCATCTTTGCCTTATAAGCAGGCACATTAAATTTATTTGCGAACAGTAAAAAAGTCAATGACCCTATTTTTTTAAAAATAATATAGTTTGCGGATAATACAGATTTTCTACAAAAAGGACCTGAAACATTTATTACCATAACACTATAAGTAGAAAAGTGATATTGTTTATTTTAGTGATGTTACTTATGAAGTTTAATTTAATCTTCTATCATTAATTTATTAAAATTTTAAATTTATTCTACAAAAACCTGTTCCCTGAATTTGGACATGTTTTTGAAACTTATTTATGTTTTAAAAATAACTCCATATGTATGGTTTTAATAAATGATAAGCTATAAGTACCTTTTTCTTAGTAGTAAAACTGAAACTTAACAGAAAATTTAAAAAAAACCTTCTGGGCTTAATTTAGTAAAAAAAAATGAAAATATTGAAACCCATGAGATAACTTCTTTTGAACTCTACAAGACTTTCATTTTGATTCCAGCTACGTATGATAACTTCGTGTTTCCTGAGCAGATACAGGATCTAAAATCACTCTTTTCATGTTATTTTTTAACTCTGACACACGCAACACACGACAAATGATCCACAGACACCCATGAGTTCAAGGTCATCCGCACATTTTCACGTAATGATTCTTTTGGTTTTGACTCATGACCCAAAGCTAACCTGCCGTCCCTGTTATTAACTATTTTATTGATGATTTCGTATCCTTCAGTTCGAATTCTCTGTGTTTTCTGTTCCACCACCAGGACTGGTTGGATGACAATCGGTACAAATTAGTTATGTTTACACTTACTCATTCTCTTATCAGAATATACCAATTCTTTTGCAAATGCATAGGTAACTAATGACTTCATCTAGTGCTCATATTATTTATCACCATTGAACCAACCTTTCAAAAAAAGAAAAAAAAAAACTACTAATAAAAGTGTACTTGTCTGGTCATTTATATTGTGAGTGGAGAACTAAATAGTTAGTGTCTTAAAAGTAAATAAACTTGAAGATAGATGCCTTGCCCTAATTTAGATTTAATAATTTGTTTTTTAAATTTATGGGGTAATATTCCATAATCGAGGTTTTCGCCAAATTTGGCGAGATTGGATCTCGCCAAGCTACTTCTAACACTACATCTAAATCCCTGGTTATCGCCTAAATTTGGCGACATTTGGCGAAAACCTCGATTACGGAATATTACCCAATTTATGATTAAAGTTTGACTAATTATGGGAATAAAATCGGAAATGTTTGGTGTTTTTGATTGTTGGGTATGTAGAAAAATTAATCTTAACATTATACTCAAATTAATTTCGAGGGAAAATATAAAAGACGTTTGGCAATTTTTCTAATTGAGAAATTAATCTTAACATTACTCAAATTAAATTCGAGGGAAGATATAAAAGAGGAGTTTTCTGTTTGGCAATTTTTCTAATTGATGATTATTTAACGTTTTTGACCTTTATTCAACATGAGTTGCTTAGCACAATTTGGGAATCGTGAAATCTTAAGTTATTTACAGGTGGTTAATTTTAATTTAGAGACCGATTTTATTCATGAAATGTCAACCATAATTTCTAATAAAATATATATCTTGAACACAGGGTAACCAAGCCGTTTTATTGGCTTTGCAGGAAATTCTCTCAAATATTTTAAACAGAATATTAATGTTTTACATAATACACCCATAAAATTAATGATGATCCCAAGAGTAGTTACCTAAACCGCTATGGATATCAATTAAATAACAGATTACAATAAGAAAGAACTCTGCTCGCATCACACATACTCCCTATCCTTCAAGATCTGTGGTCAGCATTCTTTCGCCACGAGGCCATTTAAAACTGGGCGGGCTCCACCTCCATCTTACTACAATGGTGGTTTCCGGAATACTCAATCCCAAGTGACGTAGCAAAGTCAAGTTTAAAACCTCGATCAGAAACGAACTTCGCAACATAAACCTTGTAGGCAGTTAGTTGCAGGACTTGCGTTGGCGGACTTTTAACATTTGAACCTCTCTCGTGGGGTTAACTGGACCAAATTTGGTTAGCCGGCGGTCTCTTTTATTTCCCATCTCTTGCCCATTCTTTACGCGAATCGCTGTTGTTTGCTTTCCGGTTTTTGCCGAATTGTGATCTTTCAAACCTGACCTTCACGTGCGTAATTTATGATATTGAAAGAGGTTTGTATAGGGATTGTGGAGTTGAAGGGTGGTTATAAGTGTGTAATTTTCTGTATCCATATTTACTTTGTGTGAATAGTTACACTATTTCTTTCGTGATTTATGGTCCCGAAATAGTTTTCCCTCTACTCTCTCATATGTAGAGCGAAGCTTGGTGATTTTGTTTACCACAAAATGTCAATTAGCCTGTATTTTTTTGGACTTATTCCTTTTTTCAAACTGACGATTGAATTAACTAACTCGATGAAGTACAAATGAGGAGCCTAGAAGCCAAGGGGTGCAAGTGCAGTTTTTTTTAGTATTGGAGTTAAGTGCACTAAGTAGTTGTTGTGGAGTCAAATATTGTTGTGGTATAGGGATACAAGTAAATCACTGTATGGTCAATGTATGGTGAAAAAGTTTTTCATATGTGTAAACAAATTACTTATAATTTCTAAATGAGAGTTTAACTTTAACCTTGTTTTTCTCATTATCAATGTGTAGTCACTTGCACCCCTTGGCGTCTAGGCTCCTCAAATAAGATTATGTAATATAGGTGAAATTTTGTGAAGATATTTATCAATTTCATCTCTTATCATTTGTGTATAACCAAATCCATAAGCTTGCCGTTAGAACAAAAGCGTCTAAAAATAGTATAGTCTTTCCACCACCCCATCTGTCAACAACTTTCATTTTTCCTTTTTTTTTCTCTCCGACATGATGCCATTTGTGCAAACGAGACTGTTACGGAACATCTGTGGCAACTGTTATTATCCACTAGACCTCCCGTCATTTCCATTGTCATAAGGACTTTTTTAACCGAAAACTGCCATTTTGAAGCACGATGCTGGTAGGCAATTGTGGTCGAACTTGAAAGAAGGGAAAGAGGAGGCGTAGTAACTTTACATCGTGGGCGTGTAGGAATAAAAAAAAGGTTCTTTTATTTGTTTAATTCCACCATTCAATCATCAGAGGGCGCTTGTGCCATTGTGATCTATTCTTCGCTGCTGCCAAAACTCGATCCGTAAGTACATCGTTAAGCAGGAGTGGAAGTTCTTTCTCTCTTCACTTTTTTTTTAATCCTTTTGAAAAGGATGCAGTTAGTTCAAGCTCTGTTGAGTATCTTTTATTTGAGAAAAATCTTTTATGGCGTTAACAAGATGAGGGGATAGAATGAACGAATTCGCATACACAACAGCGCTGAGTGTTTTTTCGCATTGTGTGTGCCTTTGGACGGTATTGCTTAAACGTTAGGTCGCGGTATTTTTTTAAAATGACTTTTGTTTGTACTGATTTTATCGGGTTTTTTTTATGCAACTTATCGACAACTAGACCATACTAATCACAAGTTTTATGTTTTAGATCGTTCATTCAGTACATGCAAAACAATTATTTCTTTTACCAAAAGTAAATTACAAAAAATACTGGTAAAATAGTTGAAAATTTCTGCTTTACTTCAATTTGTTATTCTTCGAAAGCTTCCCATCAGTAATTGGATTTTCCTTTTTCATTCGAATTCTATCAAAAAGTCCCAACGTTTTACCAAACAAACAAATAGTTTCCGAACCTTTTAGAGGTAAAAATTCTTCTGAACTTCCGTATTTTCAATAGAATCCACCAAAAGCACAACATACTTAGATTGTTATTACTGAGTATGGGTTGTATGACAGGGTTCGTTGAAAGAAAACATACCTTAACTCCCTTAAAAAAAACTTTTCAAACCAAAATAAATCCGTAAAAATTTTCTCATGCCGATTTTCTGTCCTCTGTGCTGAGAAACGCGGAAATGCGTCGCCACGCAACGGTTTGTAAAGTTTTAATAACGACAAATGGATATTCAAATGGGCCATGCTGCCATTGTCTCGGCGAGGAAAATAAAAGAACCAGTTCACTATCTGAGACATCTCACCTGGGGAGACGATCCCAGAGAGATGTAATGCGTATTTGCCAATCCAATCATCCGTGATGGCTTTGGACTTGAACGTAAGAGAAGAAGATTCCACGTTTTGCTTCTTGGGTTCCTCAAATCGCCTTCATCGCCAGTTGCACAATGGGTTGGTTAAGAGATTATTGTTACTTTTACTGGGAGACCGGTACACGTGATGGTTTTTTTATTGTTTTCGCCCGTAACTATGTATTGATAGATCTATCTGTGGACCTCTAGGGGCTGGAATAATAGCATTTTGAGGTTATGAAATCATTAAGGTTTGATTTGAATAATGATTGATTGAGAAACAACCTTGGGGAGTAGTGGATAGTATAGATTCTTAATTATCGATGGGGATAATCTAGAATATAATCATTGTTTATGACTCTGTATTAGCATTTTAGAGACAATATACCATAATGATAATATTAGGGTAGAAATTAACTGATTCATTTTATGATACTTAAAGGGGAATCGTTTTACGTGATAGATAAAGAAAGTTTTTTTGCCTACTGATGATAGGTATACGAACCTGATGAGTGTTGCATTACACCACAATATTTTTATTTAAGAATGGCAATTAAACCAGTAATAATGAATAAGTGTATTTTTAATATATTTCTTTTCAACAACAGCATTAAAAACAAACTCTCTTGAATTATTTATTCGTTTCTTGGCTCCTTGCAGTAAAATTATCTCTTCATACTACGCTCGATATTATTGCAGAATTGAAAATTCGATGATCCAATATTCACTATCAACTGTCAAAATTCCTTTTTGTTGCAATCACTAAATCTCTAGGACCCACAAACACTGATAACCTGATCCTCAAGAATGAGAGAGATGATAGTTAATATAGATAACCGACGATTGCGACAAAAATTTCACGATATTTACGGAAATTTCTGTTGGACTTTACCTTACTTTATCACATGGTCACCTGAGAACTCATCATGGCTTTCTTTTTTTTCCAGATGGTAAAAAGAGCTGACCTAGGTCGCGAAGAGTCGGACCTGGATCGAATCCAGGACCTGTTCCCAAGCGACCATCTCAGACTACATGACAAGGACCCTCTGTCACCTGTAAGTACCCTTATTTTACGTATGGCAGTTTTCCCAAAAGACCTTAATAGAATTCCTGGGAGTTTATAGTTTAGTGTTAGAGCTGCATTTGATAGTGAAAATGTTGGACTCTGTGCAATTGGTCTTTTATTGGGGTGTTTCTTTCAGTTAACATTACGACTGTCCTTTAAAGAAATCCTGAGTAAGTTCTTTCATATATGGAACCTATCTTTCGTGATTATCGTGCAGCGTTCTTTAAAATTAAAATTCCCTACATGTATGTGAATGTGACAAATTAATGAAAACAAACTAAGAGTTTCTAATCACAAATAATAATTCAGAACCTAAATGCTGTAAGTTCAAATTTCTAATTGATTCATCATTTTTCCAAAAGCTTGTGTTCCCACTGGACTGCTGGCAAAAAAAAGTCCATCTCAAAGCTGAGCATAAGGCAACTACAATTTTAAAACACTCGTATCGTTGCGCTTACACGGCAAACAGATAAACAACTCCATTAAACTGCCTCCTTTCGAATTGACTCTTACGTGACACCCAAGGGGGAAAAAATACAACCTAATGAAAAAAAAATATCAAGCGACCACGGAAGAAAACATAACAAACCACATAAACACGGTAGGTGGCTGCTGACATAAACTTCCCAGCATTGCATAACTCTCTTTACCAGTCCAACTCAGTATACCAGCATCGAAGCTGAACAGTGGGCGGTAGATAGGGAGATGTTGTATACTGTTATTAAGTTGGGGGACAGGTGTTACAGTGCGCGACCATATGCTACTACGTAACATCCTTCCCCCCACCTTTCCTTTTCCGGACGTCCGATATAGCGGGACCGGGGTTTCCTGTAGTATATTCCGTTCTTTTCTATTGTAAGGCACCGCCGTATTTTTTTTTAGTGTGTCCCTACTATTTGGAGTAGTTCCTGTTTGATTCGGGTTATGAAAATACGCGATCGGATTTTTTTTTCTTCGACGTCCTCTTCTGTTATTTCTAGAGGAGATATTTTGACGAGTGATGACAGATTAAACGGGCGATGGTGAGATTTTTCTTGTTTCCACTCCTGGGGGAATGTTTTTACTACCTGGAGATGTGCGGTTAGTGTCTTGAGTGCATGCTTAAGTGGGTATGTGAAACGATAGGATAATGTGTGCATTTATAAATTAGGCTTTATGGAAAAGCAATGTATGTCAATAAAGATAAGTACGTATTAGGATGGATATGCAAATTGCTTATCAATATTTTGTTTCACTATCGCTGGACAGCTGTCAAGTCCAATAATATTATTTTAGGAGTAGAGAAGGGTGTTTCATTTGTTTCTTGAGTACATGGGTGAAAAGTTATTTCCTTTCTTCTCAAATTTAAAAAAAATTACTCCTTTTTAAACATATTTCGAGCATAACTTACATGGCCAATTTTACTCTGTAGTTAATTATATTTTTTTAAAGAAAACTGTACCTTTTTTCTCGTATTAGAATCTGCCGCATAATTTTGTCCTTTAAAGTCTAAATAACACACTAGTTTCTTAAACGAGTAGAAAAAAAGTTAATTAATTGAATATCTTGAAAAATTAAAAGCGCAATAAATAGATTCTTGTTCTTCTACATATTCCCACTATACGTCCAACATTATGTAAAAGTAAAGGCTGATTCGGACTGTTTCACTTCCAATCTTCATCATAACTGATTCACTTCTGTGAATCGCTCGTTTGTATAAAAAATTGAGGAGTGGAGAGTGAAATGACAATTCACATTTGCTTCCTCCAAAATGTGTGTGTAGAAAGTGACAAGTCAAAATGAGCCTTTACTTAAAAGCACTTGAGAAATCATCATTATCTTTCAAGGAGCCGTTTGAAAAATCATCATCTTTCAAGAAGTTATAGAGCTGAACCTGAAATGCAATGGATATAGCCCACGAATAAAACCTTCCCTGCCCCAGTGAGAGTGATTCAATGTCACTGTCTCACTATTAACTCTAATCTTAACACCTCACGATCATATCTTTCTAATTAAATCACTCGATCGAATCCATCCCTTTATCGGCATTGAGCAACGAACATAATCGGTCCTCTCTATCTCGCAACAATAAGAAAAATCGGATGACCTAGACCGACCCCTCGCCCCCACTCTCGTAGTAGTAGTATTGCGTCATCCGGATCTCCGAAAATATACCTATGGGACGATTACGATGAATAATCCTTCTTCCGATTCGCTTTAGCGATACATACAGTTCCATCAGAGAAAAAGATAATGGTGTCTCCGTTTAGTCATGACTTGTGACGTAGCCGGACCGGTGATCAAACCGGAGCAGTCGCCGAGGTGTATGTAGTAGGTAGGCAGTATCGCGGTATCTATCACCTGTGTTGGTAGATGTAGGAGGGAGGTTGCCCACTGCTGTTAGTTAGTTAGTCGGTGGTTGTTTCTGGAAGTTGGTGTTGTTTCTCAGTCGAGTGTTGAAGAGGACGCCGTTCGCATGGTGGAGTTTAAGGTAAGCGGCTCTTAATTGACTTTTTTTTATGGTGTTGTGGTGTCATGTTGTGTCAACTGTTGTGATGTGTGAAGGGTTGGGGAAAGTGATGTTAAATTTGTGGAGTCGAGTGTATCTTGGTTTTAAGATTCTTATTAGAAGAAATTATAAAATAAGAGAAAATTATAATTATTGTTCCTCTTTTTGCTCTTATAGAGTTCAAATTTTCCCTCGAAAGTTTTACCGGGCTATGGATTGGATTCTTAAAGGTTGGGCAAAGAGTGTTAATCGGTTTTGTGTCTGTTAGAAGAATTGATGGAGTGATAAAACTAACTTGGAGATTGGTATTTAAATTGAATAATAATGGAAGTTATAGTTTTTTTTATAATGTTGTTAAAAGGGAATCAATTCAACCGGCATCCTTCTATGTTGGTTTTGAGTGGACTGAATGTAGACTGAAAGATGGGTGAAATATGAACAGTTTATACATAAGGTCAACTGGCAATTACAGAAATTAATAAAAGAGTAAACAGTGGGAAGCAAAGGTATTGGTATGACCTGTGAATGGAAAACTTTCGTTTTTTAATCTGTACAGAAAGATAAAGTGAAAACATTGGATGGACTGATCGCTTTAAGAGTAATTAAAAGTAGTTTTAAGTGACAGTGAAATATGGTAACGGTTCCATGAAAGCAGTGTGTCATAAAATAATACAGATAGTAACATAGAAGAATAAAGAGGGCATACGTGTAATGATGTATGAGAGTAATATTATTTATTCTTATGCTACATTGAATTGTAAATCTCTTTTGTTTACTGAAATATATTAATCTGGAGTGGTATATCTAAAGTAGGTTAAGTGAATGTGTTCAGTAACTACTTAGTGACATTGAATTTTAAGATATCGTGCCGGTACTGACGTGATTAGTAGTGTTAGGTTGACCTGTCGTGTTTGTAAATTGTAATGAGGTTAAGTAAATAATGGTGCTTCTCGAATAATTCGATAGAATCTAGTTTTTAAACATGAAATGTTTAACTTATCTTTGCATGCAATAATTGTGTTAAAATTTTAGAGGTTGGAAAACAAAATAAACGAATGAGTTCTTAAACTTACGATAGTATTAAAAGTAAATAAATATGTTAAGCGATTTTGTTTCTATATCAGATTTAAATTGCACATTTTCCCATATAAGCACATAGGAAACTATCATGTTATATTAGGCTTTATGATTAATATCGCTAGCGCTAGTTATTTCCCATTGCAAGTGCAATTAGTAGATTCACTTGTAAATGTAAATCGTATCATCATAATTATTTGATTAATTTTATTCCCCAAATATCCCTGATATTAAAAATTGAAGAGGATTTCTTGTATTTTATTTTTAAAACTATTCAGCTATTATATGCTCTCTTTTAAAAAGCCTTTATTGAGTTTATTTTTCTACTCAAAACATGATCCAATACTAAAGAGTACAAGTTTTCCTACGTTAAATCTACTATAATTTGACCATTTTTAAAAATGAATAAATCATACTTCATTTCATTTTCGAGTTTAGTTAAACATCGACTATCAACATGTTTTTACCAATATGTGTATTCAATTTATTATTTTAGCTTGGGTTTTTCACAGTGCAATAATATACCTTCTATTTGTTTTTATGATTGGAAAAGTAAGCTATATTTCAACTTATCTGCGTCATTCTTACTTTTGAAGCACCTGCTTTTATGAGACTCCTCTCTCTTAGATGTGAAGATTCGAAATATTTTCAGTTAAAGGTCTCCTCGTTCTGTCTGTAGTTGCTTCGTTATGGGCCATAAAAGCTTGGCAAAAGCTTGCTCAGCTTTGACATTTAGCTTTGATTCTTGTAACATGAGTTCTAAGCATTGATTTCTCCATAAGTCCATAAGTTGAATACATCGTTCATCTTGAAATTTCTTCTCCTAAAATCATTTTTTGTTCTGTTTTATTGCTTCAATTTTTTATGTAGTTGAATGCGATAATTTATCTATCTACCTATCTATCACATTTATGTATTTAACGTTTTTTTATCTTAAATATTATATATTTTTTAATATATTCTCAAATATATATTTCAAAAATTTCTTTCACTATTTCCAGTTACACTAACTCTTGATTACACAATCTGAAATTTTAACTGATAAAGTTGAAACCCGTATCTGTAAGGAAATGTATAAATCTGATTTTAATCCTCTCTTTGAAATCCTCTAAAGTTGTATAATCCTTTTAACTAAAGATGGATGAGCAGCCCCCCTTTCAACACTTCAGTTTAGGAGTTCAGTTCATGCTTAAATCTTATAATCCTAAATCCTTACCGCTCTTGGGCTGATATAGTATCTCAGAATGAGTGATAAAAAAACGAGATTACACTGATAACTGTAAACCTTTCTATAAAACTTTCAGTTCAGGAGTTCAAAATTGAGTTTATAAAGTATCTTGAAAGATAACTAATTTTTTTTTCTAGTCTTGACTCATTATAATCCTTAAAACCTAATTTTCGGTACTCTTGATTTTGTTTTTTCTGATACTGCCTTAATATTCCTTAGCATATTTTATACAGATTATCTCCTAAAGATTCTATAGCTTTTCATTACCAAATTTGAATAGAATCTTATAAGCTTATATAGCTGGACAATCAAGAGTCGTTCATAATTGTCGCTGGTCCTGATGGAAATGTTAACTCAGCCCGCCCCAACAAGGTTTCTACCTATTTGTAGTGTTCGGCACTAGTTAACTAGAACTAGTTGCAACTAGTAGTTTACTACCGATCAACTACTAGTTAACTAGTAGTTTAACTACTTTTTGTTTAAAGTAGTTCAACTATTAGTTTAACTACTTTTTTAATTAACTACTAGTTAAAACTACTTTCAAATTTTCAACTACTTCAAAAATTTTTTTATTTAAAATTCAAAAAGATATTTAAAATTTTTTGTCAAAGTTAGAGTACTCAAATACCATAAACAGAAATAAAGTCCATTTTTGCGCGAAGTATAAACGTTTTTTTTGTGACATAGATAATAGATGTATTAGAATTTTGCCAAAAAGTGGGTTATGAAATTAAATAGACTAGTTAACCAGTAGTTAACTACTTTGGGAAATAGTTAACTACTAGTTGCAACTAGTTCCAGGAAAAAATAGTTAACTACTAGTTACAACTACAATTTCCCATACTAGTTAGTAGTTAACTATTTTTTGACCTCTAGTTGCCGAACATTACCTTATTGCATATTGTCTTATTCTGACTAACTCACAAATGCCTGACGATTTTGCAATAATCTAGCTTGTCTTATTTTACGAACAGGCCCAGTAGAGATCTCATTCATTATTATTAGAGACTCGCAAGAGGAAGCCGTGACAATGAAACAGCACGAGCTGCGGTGTGTTATTACGAACAGTCGGTTTCTGAGGTGAGGAAAAATGTGAAGGTCGCCGGAAAAGATCCGCGGGTTGTTGGTTTTTTTTTTTTTTTTTTTTTGGTGTCTGACCGTCAGGTGAGCTGACTGGACACCTTTTCCTGCGTATTGTGACACCCCGTGTGTTGGATTTCTTCACAGATTACGTTTTGAGAATTTTTTTTACGAAGAGGTACTTATGAATGAGTTGTGTTAGTTTTCTTACGTTTAAGATAAATGATTTAACCACATCCGGAGAAGTTAAGAGTCAACTATATTATAGTTGATTTTGAAAATGGTTTTAGTTGGCTTTCCTTTTTTGAGAGATATTCCTTGTCGATGTTTTTCGTTTAAAATCATTAAAAGTTGAATTAAAAAAATTAATTTTTAAAAGTCGTACTCAGCTAGATTAATAAATATTATTAACTACCAAAACATATTTATTATGAAAAAATGAGAAAACATTTTTTCACACACTACAAACTAATTTTGTAAAATTACCCACTTGCTCTTATGTGAAAAAAGTGTCCTAACACTTGGCTTAAGTAAAGTTTTGATGATGCGTTTTAAAAAGACACACTGGCCACCCTAATTTGAGAAAGACAAGTTTAGTTATGGTTACACTTCCTACCAGAATAAGTGAGTTATTATAGAAAAAGGATGATGAGGTTGTCAATATTTGGAATTCCTCTTTGACATGCACTTATTAATAAAGAGACAAATTATTCCAATCCCAGCAGTCATTCCAATAGTCAAACCAACTGATTTTAAGTAACAATTTCCGTTCATCTGTCAAAACAACGAGAACACACACACAAGGCACCAAGAAAGACGAGTAGAGCCTCCAATATTCGACAGCTCCAAGTGCATTTGTAAATCAGCATTCACATCCCAGAAAAAGATGAAAATTATTCCAATCCCAGCAGTCATTCCAACGGTCAAACCAACTGATGTAAAGTAACAATTTCCGTTCATCTGTCAAAACAAAGACTAGTAGAGAACCTCCAATATGCGACAACTCCAAGTGCATTTCGAAATCAGCATTCACATCCCAGAAAATAAAACAAACCGCATGCCACCTAAGGTATGCCAAAACCAATCATTATTACGTCTCTTAAAACGTAAAAATGCCTCATAGGAGATCGAACCTCTTCCTTAAATAACACAATTGGAAAAACACACACAAACATCACAAGATGGCATCCCGTAGGTGAGATGAAGAGAATACGGAAGTAATCAACGCACTTCCACCGAAACAAACTTCCTCGGGCGTTAATTTGATGCCGCGGCCGTCGCTTTTAATTGGTGGCGATTTGCATCCACACGAGAGAAAAGCTAACACTACTAGTAAAAAAACGGCAGAAAACCAAAGAAAAGGAAGCGAGAGTGATATAACTGTCCGCCGGACCGTTTGAATGGCCTTTCCCGGTATTTTACGATCCATTTTACTCACTGGGCACTGTGTTGGGAAAGAAAGCGATTTCGGACCGTTGCCCAAAGGGTGGCACGAAGTATTAAGCTTTTTTTATGAAGAAAACGGAAACGGGCAGGCTGGAATATGGCATTTATGGGGGGAATCAAATCCACATTAAAGAAGGTTTTTTTTTCCTTGCGGAAGAAAGGTTGGATCGTGTTGCATTCTTTTGAAGGAGGCGAGACGGCGAAGTTCATATCTGTTAAAAGTTAAATAAATAATGATGTTAGCAATCGTTTGTTAATTTAACTAAACCTGTTTCGAAAAATGTAAAGTGTTTGATTGAAATGCAGGTGAATCTTCAGTCGTGGATGAGAGTTCAAATTCTCTCATATCGAACGATGCTAGTTAAATTCTTTTCACAAAAAATAGTGGAACTAATACGGGTTTTTGCATATGACTTTCTCGAGTAGTTTGTAAATGTAGTTATTAGAAGAGATTATTATACAGACGATTGCGTATTGCCGCGAGTATCAATAAACCTTGACATCTGCATCTTGAATGAGAGAGACATTACAATTTCCCTCAGTCATGCAAGTTTCTTAGGTTTGCTTTCGATTACAGGTGCTGCTGTTATTCCATTTCCGATTACTCTCGATTCTGTAAGCTCATTTCAAAATCAATAATGTTAAAGAATATGAAAAACTCGTTGCCAAAAATATAAAAGCATCTCTTTAAAAAAATAGGCGGTTTTAAATTTTTTAAATGTATAGAATAATTGCAGAATTTTAAAATATAATAAAGAAATCTATAGTAAAAATGGCTTCTTATTCTTAATGAACTTGTTAGTGTGATTAGCGTGTCTTCAGCAATAAAATATTGCGGGGTACATCGGGTAAATTGAATGCCGTTCTAAAAATTATAAAAAAAATATTGACTATTTGGCAAAAATAAACAATTTTGATCAAAATATGTCTTTGTTAGGGGACGCATCCCACCCATGCTCATGGGATAACCACCAGTGGTATTTAGCTTTATAATCTTCTATCCCCCTTTCCAATATGTTTTCTCCCACATTTTCTTTCATAAATCTGATATGGATGGCTATTCTTTAAAAACAATGATAGTTTCCGTGCGTACAGGAAGTTAAGAATATGCCTCCTACGGAAGTCGGTTGTTTTGCCAGAGTGTAATGTTAGCCAATTAAACCAGTAGCGTTTACTTTAATTGTTCTGATAAACAAGGCGATGGCATTGTTCGAGACTCATTATTTGTTATATAGTATGATTAAGTCTTGCCCTAAACCACCTGACGAGTTTGGAATTCCTTAATACTAATTGGTAACTGTTGAAATAGTTTAATTGTTTTCTCTTCAAAACTTGAGAACTTCGTTCTGTTCATAAGGGAATTCTTAACTGCGGCATAATGAGGTATTTGTTTTATCTTTGTTGCAACCAAAGCTTGAAAGAAAACTTTAAAGTAACTCTCGCGTTATTACTAACTACATACTCTCATTTTCGTGCATATTTTAAGTTATGTTTTCCAAATTTCCCTCATATTTTCCCTGCTTGTTAAAAAGTTTTAATTAAATGTGCACTTTAAAAAAAATATATTTTTCTTCCATCCATTGTTTTTTTTTTTAGTTAAAATGCCTTAGTCTATTTGATGTGCATTTAATCACTTAAGCTAAATACTTTATTCAACATTGAAAACTCTTCAGAAAACCCACACTTTCTGCACAGACGTGAAGAACACTTGAAAAAGTTTTTAAAGCTGCCCTTAAGAGCCAACTGACGGAAAAACTTACGTGAAATCGAATTCCAACTGGCATTTTAACCTGAAGCCATTTTAATGGAATTTGGTGTCCCCTTTTCATTTTCTATCGTCCGTTCAATTTACTCTCAAATATCTTCAACTCGAGATTTTCGCTCTGACAAAAACGTGGTGTCCTATTTTAGTGTTGGGTTTTTTTCCTCTCGCTTATGAAGCTAATTTACTCATACTGAAATGGTTCTCGCGTCTGAAAGTCTTCAAAAGATGCCGCGCGATGTCCAGAAAACTCACTTCCTCAGCAGTTCTTTGAACTTCACTTCAGAAAAAAAATTTCATCGTCAATTCTGGATCGTGACTCCCATGCGGTACATGCGGTTCCCGAAAGATCAGGTCCAAACTGGCGGTAATTGGCGATATATTCCTGTCCTTTTATGCCCCTTTCCCGAATCCGAATGAAATGTCACCCTCTCTCCATTGTTCTACCTAAACGTCACAATTGCGTAAAGCTTAAGAATGTTCGAAACAATGGAACGTTGAAGAGGGGGTGGGGCATTCATTCGGAAGCCGAGGAAACGTTCTGTCTGTCAACAGCATGGGAATCGGTTTTACGATGGAACCGGGAGGATTGAGGTGTTAGATTGTCTTTTTTTTATTTATTTATATAAATAAAAAGACGTGGATGAGTACATGACCCCGGTGGTTTTATTGTGCATTCCGTTGTGGGTCGTATTTTTTAATACCTTTATATGTTTAGCTCTCGGCGTAGGAGCGGCGTGATCGTGCCTGAATTTTTTATGCGGTTGTTAAATTAAGTATTTGATGCCTTTTTTTTTTGCGATTATTGTTCGTTTTGTCGTCTTGAATCGTCACGTTTTTGAAGGTCAGTGGAATAAGATGAGTATGTAAATGAGGCGTTTGAATTTATTTTATTTTTTTGGTTTTGAGAAAAAGTGAAATGCTTTTTATAGGATCCTTATCCAGGAATTTCCATTTTATTTGCTGCTAAATGTTTTTGGAAGGATCTTAATTTTTCCCCCTAGAACATTGTCCCTAAATAAACTTTAATCCAATAACCTTTGATTATAATTTACAGTAACACAGTGTACTTGAGGGATCCTTATAGTTTCTTCCTCTGAACAGTCTCAGAAGTTAATTATTCTTTATGTAATGTAACTATTATTTATGTGTTGATTATTCATTTTTTGCAACTGAAATTTTAAGTATATATTATAATTCGGTTTCTTACTACTAATCATAAAATCCTAGTTAATGTATTCCCTTAATTTTATCTCATTAGGGGGCTCCTTCAAATATTTTCGAATGAATACGGATTCATTTAGTTCATACGAAATTTTTTGATCGAATATGTAAAATTATAGTTGGTTTTTCTAAAGGCTCATTCACACTGTTTCACTTAGTTTGCATTGAAAAGTTTAAGAATAAAGAGTGAAACGCCATTTCACACTTTTCCCTTTGGAGGATTCCTCCAAAATGAACACAAAAATCTCTTTTCTCGCCTCTTTTAGGGACACCTATCTACTCACAAAGCATCACCACATTCACTATCTGGATAAAAAAAAATAACATAGTTTTAATTGCATAACCACCAGTGTACAGATATGGCTTTTAAATCGGAAAGTGTTAATTTAACCTTCGCAAAAGACATTGCGGTGGGAAACGACCCCACATACATTTTTGCATGACGAGATGGACAACGTGCATCCCATACCATACCACTCCATTGCGTGACAATGGTTGAAAGATTCTCAGCAATTCCCGACCTTACTTAAATCAGTCTTCGGACGCATGCATTAAAACCCATTAAGACGAGACACCCGCGGGAACTCGTTATTAAAATGGAGTCCCAAAACAATGAAGATGATGCTCCACGATAGATAGCAATTAACGATACAGAGTGTTCGGGGATTTCGCCTTCTTTGTCATCAACTTACTACTGTCGAGTGAGTGCTCCAGATAGAGAAGAAGAAAACGAAAGCATGCAAGCCTTATATAGTGAAAGTGCTGTCCGGAATAAGTGAGGGATTTTATACGAGTTACATTGTTCTGGTTCTTTTCTTCATTGTATGGTAATCCGGAGTGGTTTCTCTCGAGGTGTCTCGTAGTGAGTGTGTTTAGTGCGCTATTACGTTCAGTTGCTTTTTTTTCTTCCCATTCACGTAGTGGTGGTCACTTTGCGCCAAGGCTGAACCGGCCACCCAAATGGAAATTCGCTCTGGATGCTATTTAAGAGAACTCGGCCCCAGATCTGATAAGGTTGAGAGAGAAATACCTCTCATTTATCGTTGGTTCAACCTTCAGCTTTTTAGATGATGTGATTCAAGGAGGGGAATGGGAGAACGAGTGTTTAGTTCTTCTAAAATGTTGATACAATTGGTTTGATTTTAAAGAGACTATAGGGGCCAAGTACCGGTATTCTTGGAGTATGCGATATACCAGTTTAGTTAGCTGGATTTAGGGTAGATAGCAACACCACAACTGATGTTTTTTGGCCTTCATAATTAACAATATTTGATTCAAAAAACATCAGTTGAGGTATCACCATATATCCTAAATCCAAAAAAACAGTTATCTCTATCCAACCAATAAATAACATTTTAACTTTATGTAAACTAAAATACTTAATATCGGTTGCAATTGCAAACTTCAGATTTTTTTAAATAATCGGTAAAGGCATAATTCATAAGAGAATATCAACCAACCAACATTTTAACTTTATGTAAATTATTAAGATACTTAATATCGGGTGAAAATTTCTGATTTTTTTAAATCATCGGTAAAGGCATAATTAATTCATAATACAATATATGCCAAAAATTCCGGTTGACACCCTATATTTCTCTTCACATTTCTACCAAACATTAAATTGATTACTTTCCTCAAATACACTTGTTACTACCTCAAATACACACAATTCCCTGCCTCCAAAACTAATCTCATTATTTACATTTTCTCCATCAAAAGAAAATGTCTCCCGCGATACTTTTTCCCCACCACCCTCCACCCCCACCATTAATCCTCCAAACCATACTCCAAACGCTCACCAAAATCCCTCCAACCAAACGTTACATCTCCCTCCTGTTTACTACACCGAGCTTTCGGATGCACCTGTATCAATAATAGGCGGATTTTATATTCAAAAGAGAGGCTGACATTCCGTGTCCTTCACGGGGCGCACGTGGTCGCTGCGGCATTTGGCGGAGTAGGCCGCCGAAGTGAGAGGCGTCGCCAAGGACGGGCGCCCACTGCATCAAAGGGTTGAGGAGACAGTGGACAGTCTGCTTGGGGGGATATTGATGCCCCCTTTCGTGATTAATTTTTAGAGTAAGGAATTCTGGTGTGGGTTTTATGGAAAGTATGAGGATGGTGTAGTATTGTTTCCTATTATTAATGTGTGGGGAGATGTTTTTTTTTTGTTAGGGGTATCTTCCTTGCATCGCATATATGAAAGGAAATTAATTATGAACATTAAGAGGTATATTGTAATAATTATCATTTTTTGACATCAAGGACACGCAGCAGGTAATTTTTAGAAAGTTGGTAATGTTATTGATTATTTGGGGGGTTAGGGTCGTTATGTCAAACATTTATACTTGTTTGCGTTTTACATCAAGGACTAAAAGGTCATGCATCGGATATTTTTAAGGAATTGATAATATTGGGGGTATGAAAGGTTATCTCAAACACGTTACTTGTTTACATTTCATATTTAACCGTCATTTTCATATTTAATCAAGAAAGGACCAAGGACGAATACCTAATAATCGTTAGAGAGTTGATTATATAATGTGTTGTATGGGTGGCTATACTATACAGTTATGTTAGCTACTTTACATAAGTGTGTTTTAATAAAAATATGAATTTTTATATAACTGTATATTTATCCATACAAACTCTTATTTATGTTTGAGAACAATAAAAATGAATAAAATTGTTTTCACTTTCCAATGATTGTTTTCTTTGCTTCCATTTATGTATTAGTTAAAAAAATTTCTAAACTTAAGAGGCTTTTATTGAGATAATAATAATAATAATAATAATAATAATAATAATAATTTTATTTACAACTGTATAGGATTTTACATGAAAGTTTGAAAAAAATAAATCTGTCAACTGGGGTAAAGAAAACCCATTTAGTTGACTGAGAAATTTTATGCAGATGTATTACAAATAATTTTTTTAAAAAAGCAATAAATGCGAAATAATTTTGAAGATAAGGCAAGTTTTGTTGTAAATGTAATTTAAAATTTATTGATTTGAGTTGTACTTATTTTATCCATACAATTTGGTTATTTGTGGTTAATTTCAATATTTTCTATTACAGCGCAAAGGTTTGATGCGATCCAAGTCTTCAGCAGCTTCCAAAATACAAAGGGCCCTTCCCGGCAAATCGAAGGCTTGCAACGGAGACATGTAAGTTTCGAACAGTTCTCACTTGTAATTAATTCTCAACTTATGTTAAATTTGGACGCAATTCGACAGGTGTGACTAATCGTTTGTTATCAAAAATATGCCTTTCTGAGGAAACATATTTGTATAAGGTAGTTCGTGGGTCTAGTAACTTACTACTTCTTTACTGCGCACAGGTGTGTACGTAGGGTTGTTGTGTGTCCTCTTGTGTCACCAACACGTGACACCTGCAAATCTGTTTTTCTCCCCTGTATATAGACGGATCAGATTATCAGAGTTTGAGAACTTCAAAATAGCTAGACATAGAAATATAAAGCCGATGAACTCGGTTGAGCTTTAATGAAAGTCTCGTGGATAATTTTTTTGCGAGTTATTTAAAGGTTAAAAATTATTCAGATATTAGTAAGGTTGTCGAATGTTTTTTCTTTTTCACCTCTTTGCTGCACTCAACCCTATTCTCTGTAGGTTTGAGTATGGTTGAAATTGAATTATTTACTGGGAGAGGCTGATGGAGAATTGTATAATTTTTGAATTTACCATTCAAATTGCACAAATATTTTTGAAATGATTTTTTTATGGATTTTATATTATTTCCTTGTGCTCTTTTTCTTAAAAAAAAAATGTACTCCGCATTTCCTACGGTCCGTTTCGATCGACGTTTCACGCTTGGCCTGCGACCTAGACAAGTCCGAAAAACCTCGTAAATTATTATTATAAGCGTCGGGGCCCAGAATCTCTTTGAAATAAAAAAAAATACCGGTTACTTTCCATTTTATGGCCGGCTCTACCCTGGTGCACACGAAGAAAGTAAAATAACGGCTTTTCTCTCTCCCGCATAATAAATCGGACGAAATCTGGATCACCACCGGCAGCAGTGGCACACATATTTTTGAACTCGACTGGAAAATGACGAATGAGCCAATAAAGGAAGCGAGAAAAACATGAAAAAAAACCCAGAGAAATGATGAAAATAATAATAATAATAATAATAATAGAGGCCCTCTCCCGTTGTGCTGTGCGGCGGGAAAGGCACCCGAACGTAACCGACTGGTCGCGTGAAAGGTGCTCTTTTTTTTGTCCCTGAGATATCCTGTTGGTCACACTTTTCTGCTTTCTTGAATGGAGGGAAATTTTGTCTGTGAAAGGGAGCCAGAATGCCTCGCATTGATGCCGAACTGGGCATTTAATTAAAGGTGTTTTTTTCTTCCACTGAATGAATGGAACAGAGAGAAAGTGAGCGGTGTCTCTCGGTGTGTTCCAAGGACCCCTTCTTCTCGTTCTTTTTTTTTTTTTTTTTGGAGCATTTATTTTTCAGAAAGGGACTCCTTAAATGGAGGTGATGGTTATCCTTTATGTTCCGCAGTCGCGCTTTTCAAATTGGATTTCTATCCCCTTTGAGTCGGGAGGGAGTCATTGAGATGGGGTCTTGTTTTAGTTTTGTTTTCTCGTTTTTGAGAGAATAGTTCTTTGGTGTGTTTTCA
Source organism: Tetragnatha montana (assembly GCA_963680715.1). Classification (NCBI taxonomy): domain Eukaryota; kingdom Metazoa; phylum Arthropoda; class Arachnida; order Araneae; family Tetragnathidae; genus Tetragnatha; species Tetragnatha montana. The sequence goes on from OY796685.1 coordinate 38,692,981, forward strand.
ATGTTTTGGAGTGTCAACCTTTTGTGCTCGATAATGTAAGGATTGCTACGACCATTAAAAGAATTACGTAATAGTACTGACATCTAAAAGCACGCAATTCTTAGGTGTATCCACCATGCTAATCTTTAATAGGATAGGAATCCAGTTCAAACTCTTTGAATGCAGCATAATTCTAGTTTGAATCTTTTCTATGGGAAGAAATATAAAAAGAAGCATTTTTCTGTTCATTATCATTTCTCCTGACCATGGGGGCCGTCACCAACCTAATATTGGAGCAGGAGGTCGCACTCTAGGCCCGTAACTACACTTTTCTTTCGATAAGCCCCCTCACGCATGCATTATAGGTTAAATCTCAAATACTGAATGTTTCTTTTGGAACATTTACACTCACAGGTATAATTTTAATCTTGGTGTATGTTAAAATTTTGTAGATATTGGTTGCAATCAAAAATCGGGGGTATGAGGTGCCTCCCCAAGAAAGGTTTTCGAAACTTAAGCATTAAAACTAGGTTTTTTTTAACTTATATTTGGCCTCTGGCTTTTGGGGTCCCCCCACAGAAGTGAAAAATCAAACAGGTTACAAAATAAGAAATAAAGTTTTTTTTTTAAACCAATGGTCTTGTATATTTAGGGTGTCGCGTCCCACAAGGATCGACGCCCATGCTCTTGACACCTATCTTTTTCATGAACTTTTTCATGAATGATGAATCTGGCCTTTTGGCTTATCATTAGGAGTTCTTAAGCCTTGATATCATTTGTCTCAACACTTTCTGAACAAGAACTGCCATTGCACAAACTGGAGTAGACCCTGAAAACCACGCCGTACGCTCAACCACCAACCCATACCTCATAAAGATGCATAACTTACGAAAGCAGTGAAAGTTCCAGTGAGGTGAATGATAATCCCTTGTACAACAATATCTGTAGTATTAGGGTGAAAAAAAATCGCCTCTTTTTCCTTGATCCCATTTCTTGTGCACCGATTCAGCCTTTACCATGAACTCGGTCCGCGGCACTCTCGATTCCACGTAATGGTGGATGAAGAGCCATTAGGGAGACGAAAACCGGGACCAACCTTTTTGGAAAAGCTGGATTCTTCGGACAGTTTTCATCCTGATGATGCGAGAATGAGATTCTTTCGTTTCATGTTGACCTTAATTGCCAAATTCTCGGTGATGTTAGGAGTTTAGCTCTTTCTTATCTCTAAGCATGTTACTTATTTGGATTTTTCAACTATAATTGTGCTTATACAAGACTAACAAGACTGAGTTGAATATGATAAGAGGGCCTTAAAAGGTATTTTAGGTAGGTGATGGCTAATATTAAATTGTTTCTCTTCAAAATGTACTATGATTTTATTAAAATCGGAAGCTAAAAGTTTGGGTGTCATCTGACGATATGCGTTTGATCGATTTTGCCGAAAAAGTAAGCGTTTTCATGCGGTTTCTTGTCAGTGGTTTTGTGTGCGGTATTGTGGTTAAGTATGGCGGATATCCTGTATTTTTTTATCCGCCGTCATATTTATCGTGAATTTTGAATCCAATATCTCCACGCATAGAAAAGCAACTTAAATACCTAAACAATCGGAGAAGGTATACCTTGTAGTAGTAGACTGAAAAAAGTTATTCGATTTACCAATTATCGTAATGAGTGAACTCCCTGGCAATCAAATCTAGATGAGACTGTCAGCCCAAAAATGTAAGGAGTCATTACTCAAGTTTGAAATGAAAAGACTCTTGTATTTCTCATTACGTCAAAATATTCGAGGAAACTTCCAGTAGTAATGAAAAATGGACAACTGATCACGCTACATACAACAAGCACAGTAAAGACAGCCTCACTTTCTATAGAAGATTGTTTACTCATTACGAAAAGACAGCCCACGTATTCTATCTTCACAGTCCCCCTACTAATTCGCCTTATAAAGGCATCCAGTGATTTATCTATCTATCTATTATCTACACCGCGTAAAAAACAAGGCCCTGAAAAAAATGAAATTAAAAAAAAGGGACCCCATCACCTGTTGACCTCGGAACGTGGATGAAAAATGCCTACTACTATACCCGAGGCGAGATGCGCGAGGGGTGTTCTTTTCCGAAGAATTTCGTTCCGATGATGAGAGGCACTTTCCTCAGAAAACCACAACAAAGACGGGGCCGGGAAGAGAGTGGAGTTGAGGAAGAGGCCTCTTCTGCAGCACGTAACTACTTCCGATTAGTGTAGGATTTTTTTTTTAATGCCAGGTTCATGCATGCGAACTCTCGCTTAGGTGAAGTGATTTGAGTTGCCGGAAGGGCATATTGAGGTTTAGTCCTCTTAAGATTCAAATTATTATTATTGTAAAAAATCCTTCAACCCATTAAAACCTTCGTGAAATTTCTCTCGAGTAATTCAGGAGAAGAATTTCAGCTTTGAAATAGTTTTCGGTACTCGTTCAAGTCGAAAGCAAAAAATCATTTTAGGGTTTACCAAAACCCTCTTGGTTTTAGTCGTTCTTGATTTTTAAAATGAATTAATGAAGCAAATCTAAAGAACGACTGCTCTAAAACCGTAAGATTGTTTGACAGAACTCGAAAAATATCAGCCCTTCTGATTAGTATATTAAATCTATTAGTTACCGTAACCCAAATCACTTTTCTTACTTAAAGCAGAATATTGTGCATTAGCTAAAAAAATGGATTGTTCAGTATCTTTCTATTCCAACCCTACAATGTTTTCAAGTTGTCAAGTTTATCCAAGTTCGCTTATGTATCAAAGCCCTCGGTTTTTCAAATCGGGGCCTACGCCCATGTTTTTCTTTTTTCACAAAAAAGCCGCGGTTTTTTTTCTATCTCTTGAGCGCACTTTTCTTTCTACCTGCTTGCACTCCCAAACTTTCCTACCCGCGGAATGGAGAATCTCCCGATAAAAACTTTAAAAGAAAAAAAAAAGAACTTGACAGTTCAAGAAAACACGGGTGTTGGCCGTGAAAACTGCGTGTCCAAATAACTCTTTTGTATAATAGCTTTCGCTGTTTTTTAAGTGCACAGCCATGTTGTATAACCTTTCGCATTGAACCCATCAGGTGCTTGATAAACAAGCGTGTCAACGGTGGTGGATGCTGATACGGTAGATCGGTTCACGGTTAATATTGACAGGGCTGAAGCAAATTTGAGTACTTTTCGGTGTTTCTGTTATCGTAATGACATGATTGTCTATCGGCTCTTTAAAGCTACATTAAAGACTACTCAAAAAAACCTCGTCAATGTCAACTTCCAACTTAGAATAACCGACAATTTTCATGGATTTGCAAGCCTTACCAATTAGAAAAGCAGTCTGCAAAATTTTTTTATTGCCTATAACTACCATCTTAATCCATACTTGCCTTTTCTTTTCATTCAAATATATGTTTTACATTCTTCCATTTTATGAAGGTTTGAATGTGTGCTTTAAAAATATTCAAAAATGCGAGTACGGTAACTTCTTATCTGCCCTAATTACAATTAATCGTATCGAGAAAAGAACAAAGTTTGATCTGCGAAATAAGGAAGACTTCTATTAATAAGGAATTATTCCATGAATTGGAGAATCATATTATGTCATGTAAATTTACTGACCATTTTATTACAATACATATATTGGCTGTTAATATAATTTGCTCATGCTTTACATTACCTACATTATTATCTTACATGAAAAAAACATATAATACCTGATTTTACTTTTTTACAATTCCACTAGCTCATAGTATAATAGTTCCATTTATACTCCATGTTTTAAAACAACTTTTCGATTAATATCAAACAATGATTTTAAAAACCTATTTTTTCATTTACTTTTACCACAAACAACGATGTTTGACGTCAAAGAGATGCCGGTGTAGATATCAAAAAATAATTTCCTATGCTTTTATCCTCCTAAAGGTTATATGGAGATATTTCAGCTGCCTTTTTGTCCTATCACGATGTAGAGTTAGGAGAAGGAGAATCATCCAAGTCTTATATTGTCTTTTTTAAACTATAAATCACCCGATTAAATGTCGTGCTTCGATTGTATTTATTGATATTAAGTTTATTTTTTTTTTAAGTTTTTTTGAGTTTTAGTTAATTGTTGTAAAAGTAGTGATCGAATGTGTTGATAATTGAATGCACCTTTCATCAAATACGGCGAGTTTTCGGTCCTTTTTGGCGCGGTGGTGCTGCCATCTGTGAGATGAGACTGAAACGTCAAAGTAGACCCGAGGCTGAGGGAGGACCCATTAAAGGCTATTTGGATATATTTTTTCACCTTTAAATACGGTTGTCTCTTCTCTCTTATGGAAATTAATATCACTTGTATATGAGTACTTCAGATTATTTTTTCTTTAGTTTTGAGTCTTTAAATTTTAAATTTAATTGATATATAATGCAAAATATTAATGCTGAATGGAAGTTAGGAGATGGATTTGGCCTATAAGGCCGCGTAGCTGAGGATTCCTTTTCCTCACTAATGGGACTTTACAGATAGAGAAGAACTGTTAGAGTTAAAAGTTATCCCGTTCAACAATATTTTCGTACAGAAGATGGTTTATTTTAGTTTTAATTCATAAATAGAAATAAACATTTACCTCTGAGACAATGAGTAAAATCGTTTATATTTCTGAAAAAAATAGAGGTTGATAAAAAAGTGCGTTGACTAACTATAATTTTAATTTTTTTTCTGTTCAATAATAAAGAGCAATTAACTGCATTGTATCTGAGACTGAGATAATGTTTATCCTTCACTAAAGTAATAGGAATATTTTGAAACGCATAAAAAAATCATTATTTTAATATTAACATGGGGATATTCTCTAAATATTTAATTGATCTTTGGCTAAATTTTGACTTTTAAAACCCTTTTATGTTTTATGTATAACAAATCAAGCTTCATGAGTAAGAACATTCATTTTATTAAAGTGATAGTTTGTAAACATAAACAACGAATAAATGACTTTATTTGGACCGCCCGATTGTTTGTGTGATTCACTTTGCAAGTAGAACACTCACTTCCGTTTAATATAACTATGATGGAATAGCGTAAAAGGGTATTGAACTTAATGCTCATATGATTACACTAGTTATCTCTTTCATTGAAACTAAAGCTTTGGAAATCGCCTATAATCTTACCCGTAGTGATAAACAGGAAGTGAAATCAACTCGTTTTATTTTATAACCTAAATATGCTCCAGGTTTACGTTTAAATTATTTTTTTTTCAAGTCCGCCCAAACTGCACAGAAAGATTCATCGCGGGGAGTAGATAAAATTTTCCCAAAGAACTATACACCCCTACGACGCTTTTTATTTTTCGAAAAATGTGACGTCATATCTTCAACTTATTAAAATCAATTACCTCATTCCACGATGGGCGCATGTATGCCCAATGGATATTTTTAACATCTGACTGGCAAACATATCCAAATAACCATGTTCACTTTTTCCATAAGCTTTTTTAGTGCAAACCAGATGTGAAGTCAAAACTTTTTCTGTCGCGTTTTTCTCGAAAATGTGGGTCCTAGAGGTATAGTTCTTTGGGCAGTTTTTATCTACTCCACGCGACAAATTTGGCTGTGCAGAGTTCGGGCGGACTTGTTGAAACACCCTGTATAAATTTTTGTCAATCCTTTATTGCAAGATTTTTTTATATGTCACACATCTCAGAAAATATATAGCTCAAGATTATTCTTAGTTTGCATTACTTTTATAATAAGGTCCCTTACCACAAGAAGGTTGACGACCTTTTCTACCAGATTCCTGAAAAAAACCTTCCAATAAGAGAGTTATTGTTGAAATAACACGTAAAATTGATGAATGCCGGAAAAAAAATCCCTGAAGATTTCAAGAAGAACATTTATAATATCAGCTCAACATTGAGCAACGACCAGAAATATATAGTTCGCGCTGTTTACTACTCCCCCATAAATCGTACTCTATTACTACCACCTTACGGGACCCCCGAACCGTAACCCAACAACAATACTGCGGTAGAAGTCAATCCAAGAGGGGGTCATCCATACCCTCTCGGGGAGACATTCTTGGGCCGAAGCCAAGCGTGGCCGGGCTCACGTAGCCGGGTCGCGCGAACGAAAGCGTTGTCACGTCCGTGTGCGGGGGAGAGGGGCCGATTAATGTTCCTTTCTCTTCGGAATGTGTTTTTTGGGGGACCCCTGTGTTATGACTGGAGAGGAGACAGGGAAGGCATGTGGGTGGAATGACAGGCCTGTCTGGTTTGTGACAGATTGTGGCTAATGGCCGATGAGAGCTGGAGATATGTTGTGCTGTGACTGTGTGTGCAGTTGGGTCTTCGACCCACGATGCTGTGTGGAATTTTCCTTTGAACGGTTTTTATTTTATAACCAGAACTGATGCTTTTTATCCGGATACTAATAAAGATGGTATCGGTTTGAAAAGCTTTTATCGTGTGATATTTGTGAAAAAAATTTATCAAAATCGCACAAATCCTAACTATAGCGCATTAAATGTGCAGACGTTCGAATCTTTTAAATATTCTTCTGTAACATTTTTTTTTATTTAATACTCCAGGAGTTAGGTTTCTTTGCGTCAAAAATATTTAAATATAAGAAATATTTGAAAGAAATTGTCAGTTAATGTATAAAATGTGAAAATTGTAAATTATGTGTTCGTTTGGAATTAAATTTTAGGATGTTTTAAGAAGTCAGGATTTTTAAGAAAATATACCATGAAATAGAAAATCGTTAGATAACTTTACAGATACACTATTTAAAGTGAGTCCCAAATACTTAACTTCATTACTTAAAAATTATTTACTAATCAATTGGTAGTATACAATATGCATAATAAATAAGCTTTAGTTTTTAGTATGAACCTAATTTATAGTTTCTTAGCTAGTCTTTAGTCTGGTCTTTTATGGTTTATTTATTTCCCTCTGAAAAAACTTTTTTAATTTTCTCTTTTTCGCTATAATAATATACACGTCAACTAAAGTATCGGATTACTACAACCTCAGCTAAATATAGTTTCATATCTACCATAAATAAACCTTATTGAAAATCTGACCCTAATAGTATTTCGCACCCAGCCCGTGCGAACTAAGCCACCCGGCGATTTCATAACTTTTTTTATTGGGCCATAAACCAAAAAAGGTTAGATAAAAAAGCTCGTCGATCAAGACGTAAAAGTAGCCGCTGAAAAGGTTAAAAAAATCCTCCAGATAGCACACCTTTCATATATATAAGTAATATTTGACCATCCCACCCCCACTCCTTTGCGCAACAGGAAAGTCTTGAGATCTATTTGCATTTCTAACCTCCCCATCATTGCCGAAAAGCCGCCGAGATCGCGCTGACACAGATTCGCCGATGTCCAGGGGTCACGGGGTGCACTGCCCGTGACACACCTCCTCGAGAACTTTCTTTCCCTCGCGGCCAACTCTCATCTCATCGTCCGAAAGTTTCGAGGTGTGGTCTCGGCCCGGTGAAAAATTAAAGTTTGAAATGTTCTCGTTTTTGCAAAACGCATCTGCGAACGATCGCTAAATAGGTTAGTGTGGCAACAGACAGGGTCATAGATCCCGAAGGAAGAGCTGGGAGGTATTACATTAAACTGATGCGAAGATCTCTTGTGGGTTTTTGGTGGACTTGACCCCCAAGGTCGGGTAATGATGCTCGTCTCTAGTTTTGAGGGGTTGCGATATTCTATTTTTTGATACATCATTCGTCATGTGTTGCGGGAGTATGCATGTTAATGTAGCCAGAGGAAAGTTCTTCGTGTTTGGATATCGTGGCAGTTTATCTTTGATGATGGAATTGAGCTAATGTTGCCATTGCTCGGAACAATGAGTCATTAGATCGTGCTGGAGAGAATGCGATTGTTTTTTTAAATGAATGTTGAAGCGTGTGGCTAAGGGTAATCGAGGCTAAAAATATTGTGGTAAATTCACTTCAATACGCTTTGAAATGGGAAGGTTAGAAATTAATCTACTTCATATGGAGCGGGGGAATCGTATGCTTTCGAATCAAGGGAAAAGGTTAGTTTACTTAGCTAATCGTGTAGTGTATTCGTGTGTATGGGAATGCTAATCTAGGATAAGTATTTGAGGTTATGCAAGAATGGTCAGGACGATATACTGGGTTTTTGCTTGCTGTGGGAGAACTCAAAATAAGCATGGGATTGCCATATACCATGAATATTCATGAAGGAAAGTAATAATAAAGAATTTTATGATGTTAATCAAAGAAAGCAACTTTGACAACCCTTTTAAAAAACGAAAAGTCATTGCGATGCAAACTTTGTTTTGGAACATCAGCCACAAATTAGAGATCCTCTATGATGCTACTGATCTGAACAACACGAAAGAAGGGTAATTCTTTTATGGGAACACTACTTTTCTACCTCTATCCAAAATATACTTCAAAACCTAAACACGTGCGTCTCTTCAATTCAACCACCTCCTTCGATGGAACATATCAAGTAGGTGGGCGTCGTTAACCCTTTTGACGCCGGACATTGATTTATGCATGTCGCTCGTTTTAGAACCCTTTTGACAGGGACGTTTTGAGTTAGGTGGGAATCGGGGACGACCTCACCTACATCCACTATGTAAATGTAGGGTACCCCGCAGTCGTTTTTTTATTATGTTACCAATGGATATTTTGCTCTCCATTGCTATCGGAATCCTCCTTTTTGTGAGTTAGGTTGCTGGGATTTTTTCCCCGCACTTGGGGGCTTGTATGGGAAACGCCTTTGCTCAGTGTGGGATTGGCAGTTGTGAATGAGAGAGATTTGTCTTGACAAATTTTCAGTCGGTGTGGTCCCTTTTTTGTTTGTTGGGAGATTTGTACCTATAGTTCCTTCACCCCTCCTTAGTCGCCCAGTCAAAAGGTTGGAGGGGTTATCATTCATATGTTAGTTTAATAAAAGGAATACTTATGTGTACTATTACCTTGAGCTACTCACAAGTTTCTCATATACTACTAAGTTTCTCTTCAGTGTATTTCTCATTGTTGGCTGTTGTAACATATTTTATTCATGATAATTAATTTTACTTTAATACAGTCGACTCCGCTTAATCTGATCACTTTTGTTCAAGAGTAGAATGATAACTATATATCCGATTGATGATAATTATAGGAAATTGATACTAGAAAATTTCAAACAGTGTAACTCGAGTGTTTGCTTTAAAATAGCTAATATGTAGTCCTAATTGAAGTATTTAAAACGATTACCTAGTATGTATTTTGCAACTTTTACATTCTTAAAGAAAAATATGAGCGCGGAACATGTAATACTAATAAATTGGTGATTCAAATTTTGTATGATTATGTATTAAAATTGGCCTTCAAACGGGAAAAAGGAGGGTTTTAAGGGATTTTACCAGATTTTGATGACATGATACCATGATATTCTGCGTTAATTTACATAGGAGTGAATAGGTCAAATTTGATAATATTAACCGTGATTACGATTAGCGGAGTCGTCTGTATTTATAATTGACTTATTTGGCTGTTTCACTTTTAAACCGTAACTAGAAAAATATCTATATTCAACGTAGTATTTTAATAAATTTAGCGGGACCTTGCGCCATTAAACCTAAATCAACCAACCAACCTTAAACAATATTCATCACACGAAATAAATGCATGCTTTTGACTTAGGACCATGATATTCTACCTAGCGGTGTCAGCACTTAAACCGATTAGATTACTTTGCTGACAGTGAATAAATTCCTATGCATTCCAATCGTTTCCAGACTGGTTGACTCTATACGGCTTAGAGGAGCGTTTCAATGGTAGATAATTATCGAAATTCGCTCATTTGTGAAACTTTACAAGGCAATTCAAACCTGTTTCTGTTCTCCGTTTTTACATAAGCTTTTAATTACGGACTACAACACAACCTATTCATCAGCATATAGAATCTGAACATGAATTCCTATGAACATGAATGCCTATTGAATTTTGCTAACCACTTAAAACTATTTGATTTAAATCGATATTATCAAATATTAATGTAAGTGTTATATATATGATTTAATCTTTTACTAATGCGATCTTTTTACTAATGCGAGCATTTTTTATTTTCTGGATTGATTTCTAAACCTACTACGCTGTAATTTCGCTCGTTTTTAATCGCAAGCACACATTAGAAAGCTACAAGCGGTTATTTTATACCCACTCAATAGAACCAAAACATATAATCTCTTACGATTCCCCTCTGGTATACAAATTCTATAATTGCGCTAATTTGCATGATAATCAAGCTCTCCCTATAACCCTACCACTCGTTTAAAAAGAAGAAAAAATTCAGCTCCCGTTTGAAGTATACTGGATACCGCGCAAAGTGATTACACGTTGGGTTATGGGCAGGCTTTGGGTAGCCCATGGAACTACTCAAAGGCCTTATAATTTAGCGTCTCCGAACAGGCATTACGTTGACTAATGACCAGTTGCATACTCGGACCACACAGCGCCGGTGGTTTTCGAGGAAGGAAAGAAAGACAAGAAGAGGCGGGCTTCCGGATGATGCCCAGGTAAAGATAGTGTCAACAGGTGTGGCGACGAGGTGACATACCGGCGACGCGAGGACGCTGGTTTTACTACGGACGGCGACGCTTTCTGTCACGGCTTTTTACGGGAGAGAGCGATTGGCAGGGTGGTGGGGGATTAAAGAATAGAAAGCTCTTGGATCCGTTAGTTACCGAGATGTTACAAGTGGTCCATGAGAAACGGGCGGATTATATAATACTTCGCTGATACATGGGCGCCCATATTGTTTGAATTCGGGAGGGGGTCGAGAAAAATCGTGTCCGAAAATAGTCCGTGAAGTAACTGGACATAAGTTTCTTTTTTTAGAGGGTTGGTTCATAATTATTTCTAAGGCACCCCCCACGTATTGATTAATGCAAAAATGTGTATCACATACTGGAGTTTCAAGCAAAAAGGGGGCCTCTAAGGGTCCTCCCCAGGAAATTTTAGTGGTTCTTCCCCTAAACATTTTGAGAAAAATAGATAAATGCAGTTTTGTATCAAGTTTTGGAATTTATAAAAAGGGAATATAATTTTAGATAACTAACTCCCTGGCATTACAGCCCGTGCTGGACTATGGCCTCTCTAACAATCTTCCTCCAAAGCCCTCTGTCTCTTGCCTTTTGCGTCCAACTACGGACCTTTAGAATTTTTAGGTCTTTTTCAACCTCACCCCACCATCTTTTAACTGGCCTTCCTCTTTTCCTTTGTACCTGGCACTGGCCTTTGAAAATCTTTCTGGTGCCCCTATCTTCCATTTTCTTAAGGTGTCCCAGCCATTGTATTCTCTTTGTCTTTACATAATTAAGGATATCTTTCTTTTCTTTAAATAGTCTTCCAATTTCAAAATTAAATATTTTCCTCCAAAGGTCACTCTCCTTCAAAGGTCCAAAAGTAGTTCTTAAAATCTTTCTCTCCCAGGTGATCAGCATCTTTTCTTGTTTTTGAGTTGAAGTCCGGTCTCTGCTTCATAGGTAACTGTTGGGGTCTGATTATAATTTTAGATAAGTTTGTAATAATTTGCTGCGTTCGATCAAGAAAAAATAGTCATACAATATCAACTTCCGACGCACCAATTTCGATGAAAATTAATCTTTCACATTTCCCAAAAATAAGGTCATTCTCTGAAAAAAAACGTATCTTTGTCTACTTGAATATTGACACTTAAGTTCAAAATACCATGTTCAAAATACTGTTTAAGGAGATAGTTTATCAAATATAGAAAAGATATTTTAAAAAATTACTATATTCCGTTCCATCCATTTTGTGTGTCCTAGAGTCCTTGGTGTATTCTATTTATCCAGCCAACTTACCTGCGGGAAGCAAAACAAAACTCCTACCTGTCAAACCCCCCTTTCACTTTTGTGCGACCCCCTCTGGCCCCGCCCGATACTGGATTGATAGTCTTTCAGACACGTGCCCCCTCAACCCCCTGCTGTGTTGGAGGCAGGTAAAATGCATTGTATCTGTCCGTGGCATCTTTTCGTCCCTGGGTTAAAAGCTGTTCTGCGTATACTTACCTGAGTTCTTCCTGTATTGCCCTCTTTTCTAGGAAGTTGGCTCGTCGAGGATAGGGGCCACCGTAGACTTTCTGGATGTAATAAAACTTGGATGTAATAAAACAATTATCTCCAGGAAGAAACCTGAGTTTATGGCGCCGGTGTCTTCATGTGGTGAATTTTCGACAGCTCTCAGGCGCGAGTGCGAGGGGAGATACAAAGAGATTGAGGGAGATAGGGGAGATAAACTGCTGGTGGTCCGGCCGCAAATTGTTTTATTACATCCAAGCACTGGATGTAATAAAACTTTACGGTGGCCCTAGGTGGGGGATTTCGCCTTTGTTTTTTTCCCTTGGGGGTTAATGGAGTTGTACTTGGTGGGGGGTTGAGTCTTGGATGAAAGGGTAATAATCTGTCTTAATTTGGGTGGGAGCTTTACAAATTGAAAACAAACAAACAAACAACAACAAAACAAAAACAAACACCATTCATTCATTGTTATGTAGGATCATTCTGAAAGTTCTCATTTCCTTCCGTATTTCTCTTAAGAGATATATGGAAGAAAAAGAGACAACTATTAATAAAACAATTGTTTTATTGATCTGTTATATTATATAGATTTTTTAAACCATGTTTTTTTTTCTTTGACTGGAGGGTTGTGTTGCATATAAGAATATTACGTGCACAAAATTAAAAAAAAAATGTTTAAGAACAAATAGAGTCCCTAGTCATTGTTTTGAAAATGCAAGAGAAAGTCTTAGGGTGCGTGTTCCTTGTTTTAAGGTTAATATAACTTGATTAACTGTACAACTTAAGTAATTTGTGAAACTTAGTTTTGAAGCTGTTATTAAAGTGTTTACACGATAGTGAAAATAATTTTACTTCCTGATATTTTTAATACTACTTCCAAAGACTTACTTTGGTATTCTAGTTTCTTTAGAATTTTTTTTTCTTTAACACCTACAACTACCCACAAAAAATTCAACCTAAATCAACCCCTAAGGATTCCTAATCTTGAATTGAAAACAGCCTTTATTTTACTGAAACTTCCATTTGTAACTCCCGTGCTAGATTTATCCCTAGAATTGCCACTGTGTATTATTGAATGAAATTTTATACCTACTAGTTAAAAATTTTTAGCTAAGTGACCAAATGTTAGGCAATTAGAATTGAGCCTTGTTATATTAACTCTAATGCACCTAAATTTTTTTTAAATATTGATTGATTTTAAGTTGATTGTTTTATTTTATAGGCCGTGCAGTCCAAGTAGACCGGAGGCTTTGTCCTTTCAGAAGAAACATCTGTGGGGAGATGACAACTTTCGTGTTTTTATCATGGAGAGCCCTGTCAATTTTACGATGGTAAGCTTTTCCTCAAAACACTTCTGGTATTATAATTTTTAATAAAATTGATTTCTTTGTATTCTTAAAATAATCATTGTATATGTTTAAGTTAAGGTAAAAAGTCAGTCTCGTAACTATTGAATTATCTTTTTAGGGTGTACAAAAACAAGATCGGCATTTATTCCTGTTCAATGATCTGTTGCTGGTTGCAAAGCCAAGGTAAGATATACTATTTGTCTCCTGCAATAAATCATATTATTTTTTATTTCTATTAGTTCCTCCCCCTCTTATATAATCTGTTTAATATCGAAGTGAATTATTTTTCTCTACCATAACATGTTCATAATTTAATAACACAAACCAAAATAATATATTTTTCTTTAATCCAACCATTTGCGTTTCTCGACAGATCGGGTGGTACCTACAAGCTGAAAGAAAAAATTCGTATGAGTGAAATTTGGCTCTCTCAATGTCTTGGCGACGTCTGTGAATCCATCAAGTCCCCTGCTACGTCATTTGTCATAGGATGGCCCACAACCAACGTCGTAGTCACATTCAAGTAAGTAAAGGTTTTGGAAATTAGTTCACTATAAACAAAATACAGTATTCTTTAAATAACATTTTATAAATGACGATTTTTACGTAATATTTCCTAGCTACTGAACTATGACATTCTGAGACCATATTATATTGGGGGAAATATTTTCACTGTGTTAATATCATTCGTGAAAAGATGAACCTCTTTACAATGGTTTAAGTATTTTTACGATTTCTAATTGTGTATAGTTTGGAATGCGTTGTGTAATCACTAATCAGTACCAGGGCTTAAATTGCACCGGAGCGGAGCTCCGGTACTTCTTGGTTTTCAGTAAATTTTTACATTTTAACCGGAACGCACCGGAGCGCATAAAATCGCGTTCCGAACCCTTTTCGGAAAGACCAAATATCGATATTATCGATCGACCCTCGATATTTTTCGATTACCGAAAATTACAAACGCCTTTCACCTCACTACCCAAATACCCCCGGTCAACAACGACGAACGACCTTGTTTTCCTCACCCTCAAAGGGAAGAACACCCCCTTCGGTGACTAATTACGGGACAAGAGATAAGAAGCCCTCCTGAATGGAGAAGTCTCGCTTCTGTAAAATTCAGCAGTCCATTCTTCTGTAAACATTGAAAGTAGTCTTTAAGATAACAGTGGGGTCACAATAATAGGTTGAAAGGGGATGGGGCAGGTAGGGGGGATTTTAATTTGGTCAGTGAGGCATGCCTTGAAAGATTTACGAGTTTTGGTTGTGTTTGTGTCCACCTGGGTCTGGGTGTGTACTTCCTGTTCTCCAAGGGAGCGTTGCTGTAATAACAAACATTTCATCTTGAAACTGTAGATTCTGTGAGGGTACTTGACCAGAGAATTCCAGAAATTTTTGTGTGCTTTGGGGGGGGAGCCTGTCCGAAGGAGTGGAGTGATTCGTAACGCATCTTCTTGAGCTTTTCATTTCATCAGCTATTGGTTCATATCATATAGTGCACGGTGAATCTCCATAACAGATCTGTTTTGCCTGAAATTTTCTTCGACAGATACGATACGACATTGAATTAAAGTTAAAGAGAATTTACTCTTTCTGGTAAGTTCCAATTTGTTTTACGTATTTTATTGTAATCAATGCATTTTAAGAAACTAATTTGATTTTTCTAAGTGAAATTTTTCTGTACTGTAATAATTACCTTTAAGAGGTTAATTGTGAGTTGAACTTAAGCTAATATTGGGACCTTTTCCTCCAGAAATACTTTGTTTTTCTTTCGCTTCTTATTTTCTTATGTCATTCCCCATTCCCTCTTATTTAAGTGAAAGAAGGTTATAAAAAAGGAGTAAATTATACACATGAAAACACTGTTTATCAGATCTATGCTTTAATCATGAATTTTTGAAAATTTTCCGAATGAACTAAATGCTTATTATCGGTACTATTTAAATACGTTTCGACGTTTTAAAAATATTTAGAAAAATGCACTCTTGACCCTCGATTAACCCGGATTAGATTATCCAGGGTTATCCCTCATCGCAAAAAAGGACTGAAATTCTGGAGTGAGAATATGGGAAGACAATTCATATGTAATTGTCCCAAAAAGTTGTGTAGTAATTATTTCAATATTTTTTTACGAAATTATTTTCAATTTCTTTTTCAAATTTTCATGAAGTTGATTATTCGAATTACATTATTTGCTACTTAAGGAAGGGGTATTTCTGTCCATCTGGGTTACTTGAGAATTTACTGTGCATTTATAAGGTAATACATAAAAGGAATTTTTTTTTAAAAGCGCACTCTCAATCACTTCTTTGTGAAAATAATAAATGTACGCGCTATACTATATATTCCCTAAATGCCTATATCATGAACTTCGTTAGTAGTAAACCCGCCCGTAGACGGGACGGAAGTGGGCGTGGCCTTCCCTATTGTGTAGGGGGCGTGTCCCTATTGTCTAGGGGGCGTGTCCACCTATTGTCTTAATTACCCTAATGAAGAGGGGCGGGTCCCTAATGAAGGGGGCGTGGACCCTAATTGAGGGGGCGTGGTCGTTGAGTTGTTTACCTCCTGCTGATGGTTTTGGTTTCGTTTTCTCGGAGTTGAGTTGTTTTTCCTGAATGGCAACGGTTTACATTTTTTACACATGCTGCCATCTAGTGAAGAATATTGAAATAACTATTAGAGATGTATTTCTTTTTTTAAAAAATTGTGCTGCCATCTAGTGAACATATTAAGCAATTATTACTTACCAAAAGTAGGATTTTTACCTGGATTCGAACCCGGGACCATTGGTACTGTGGGCCAGTGCTATACCGACTAAGCCATTGAACGACTTACATGTGGAGAGTTTTTTATTAATATATGTCTACCTGTACACTAGTGTTTACCTTTTTGGACTTGTATTTTTTTTAATCTTTTTTAACTAATTAATTACTACTCATTATTATTTACTAATTTTTGGACTTTAACTTTTTCCTTGTATATTTACATTTAATAAACATTTTTTATTTAAATTTTTCCTTTATGTTACGTTTTTGGACTTTAACTTTTTTTTTCAGTACAGTACTTACATTTTGGAACTTATGTTTATTCATGGAATGCCATCTAGTTACAATTTTAAAAAATTAATATTATTTACTAATTTATCGGAATTTATACTTTTCCACACATGTCGCCATCTAGTGAGTAATTTGAATTTTTATTTTTAAACATAAATTTATATTTTTTTAATTTTGTTTACATTTTTGGACTGTTATTTTTCTGTTTATTAACGTATGGAACTTGTTTTTTTTTTGTAGTTGGTTGGTTAATTAATATGTTCCCACTGGTCTTTGAACGAACTGCGCCATTGTAGGTTTCATTTCTTTCAGGTTTTTTCTCTCTTTTTGTAATTTTTAATATATTTTTCGAAATAGTTGTTTTCTCTTAATATTTATTTATTTAATGTTAAGAATATTTTATCTTTCAATACATTTTTAAAAATAATAGTTATTTTCTATTTTACCAGACAATCACCTTTATAGGCATTTTAAAATCAAAGTACTTACAGTTTTCATTCAGCATACCTGTTTCAGTTCATTTAAAATATTTAATTCATTTAGATTTTTTTAAAAGAGTATGACTTTTTTGTTATTTCTACCCAACAAGATAAACTTATTTCCTCATTAATACTTTAAAATATTTTACGATAAATTTCCTATTTCAACTAACAAATCAAATTTTTCGAACAAAACAAAATTCGAATTCCAACATATAAATATCGGCACATCATTTTCACTGTGTATTCAAAATCAATTACAATTTTTATAAATTTTTTTGACAACTCACAATCTTATGGTAAGACTGACAGTTTGGGGAACCCCGCCGTGAACAAGGGGTAATGCGCTGTGAGCTGTACTCCATTCGAGTGGCGTGGAAACCAGCTCTTTTTTATTATATGCATGTTAATTTCAATTTATTATATCTTAAATTCAATGCATGTTAAAAAAAATAATACATAACACAAATATCATCAAACAAAAATCTTTATTATAA
The DNA here is from genome assembly GCA_963680715.1 of Tetragnatha montana. Taxonomy (NCBI): domain Eukaryota; kingdom Metazoa; phylum Arthropoda; class Arachnida; order Araneae; family Tetragnathidae; genus Tetragnatha; species Tetragnatha montana. The sequence goes on from OY796685.1 coordinate 38,710,390, forward strand.
TCTATAAAAAGTTACAATTTTAACCAAGGTTCTTTTTTCTTTCCAAGTCTTTTAGGTCTAGCATACATAGTTTTCACTTTTTTCAGATGAACGTTTTTTATATAATCTTCAGGAAACTTGTGCATATTTAACACATCTTTAAACTTTTCAAAAGCTCTCGGTCTTTTTGTACTCTTTCTTAGTAAGAAATTGACAAGATTAACAATATTGGTTTCTGGAATGACTTCTTTATTGATAACAAGCTCCTTGTCCCGATTCCAAATGATGTTACGTTGCTTGAGAAATTCTATGATATTCTTTGCAGTCTTTTTATGTTTCACAAGAACAGTTTCCAGGATAACATTTTCTTTGAGAACAGGTTCGAGTTCGGGTTCTTGTGGTTCGTGTTCTTGTGCTGGTGATGGAGGTTCAACGGGTTTTGCAGCATTCACAGATGGAAAGGTAACATATTTTTGAAGAACGTTATTGTACAGTTTAATTTTTTCCGAATCACTCATTTTACTTTTCAAAATACTATGAATTTGTGAGTCTAACTCATTCAAATGATCTTCTTCAAATTCTTGCATACGATCCATTGGGACCAATGTATATTTCCTACTGTACTCCATCTATTTAGACAAAACGTTCAGGGCGGTTGGAATAAGAAAGGATAAAAAACCCCGTCTCCCTTTTGTATCAATGGGCGTCTTTTTCTGTACAGAGGAACTCGTTTCTGAACCAAAGTTCTCAGTGTTCCCTAAACTGAGTTAGTTTATTCTTTGAACGTTTTCTAATTGGTAGGTCCCCCTGTAGTAAATTTAAAAATGTACTGAGATAAAGGGTAAAAACCAATAAGAGAATACATGAGAAAACTGCCCCTAGTTTGTTTTTAGTTTCTAATGAACAACATAAACTCTTCAAAACGCAAGAGTAAATCAATTAAGACTCTTGAGAAAATGGAAGGTATCATCCCAAAACACCCAGAAATGTCCGATGTAGAAAAGCGCCTGGAGACTTTCAGAAGATGGTATAAGGAGAAACCAAATATTAAGAATATGGCGGACTCTGGATTATATTATATTGGTGTTGAAGATATTGTAGCTTGTTTTACATGCGGTGGATTATTGGAAAATTGGATGAATGACGACGATCCCATGATTGAGCATAAAAAGTTTTTTCCCGATTGTGAATATATTAATTTTATGATGAAAAACAAAGAAAGTGTTCTCCCTCAAACAAGGGAAATCTCTCCAAAGTATGATGTAAGAAAGAAAAGTGTTTCAGAGACTTTCGGTTTAGTAGAAGAAGTGTATGCTACTAGTAAAACAAAGAATCAATATGGAATAAAAATTTCAAAAAATAAGTATCATAAAAGTGAGAGTGAATTTAAAAAGGAAAACTCATTTTTATGTAGGATTTGCATGGATCGAAAAATGTGTATTGTATTTCAACCTTGTGGTCATCTTGTTGCATGTAAAGAATGTGTGAAACAATTATGTAACTGCCCTCTTTGTCGCAGGGCAATTTCTTCAAAAATAGTAACTTTTATAAGTTAACTAATGTCATTGAATAGCTTGTTTTACCTGTGGTGAATTATTGGAAAAACAATATAGAATAAAGAAATGCACATATGAAAGCCATCCTTTTTTCCCACAAAAAATTAAAATTATGTGTGTATTACATCCTTTCGCATATGAGCCATACATAAAGTAAAACTATTCTAGTAAAAAAATAAAGGGGAAATATAACACAAAAAGGAAACTTATATTTAAAAACCTAAGAAATTTATTATGGAAATGAGAAAAAGAAAATGTTTAAACGTTTATCACAGAAATAAAAACTTAGAAACTATAAATCTAAAAACTTTGAGAAAGATAAATAAAGAGGTAAACATAAAAATATAACAAGAGGAAACTGTAAGAAACTAAATAGATTGTGAAAGACAAAGACAATTGCAGTAAAATAACTAAAAACTTTTGAAAAAATATAGACAAATACAGAAAAATAATTAAGAACTTTGAAAAAATAAAGGTGAAAATATAAAAGAATCACAAGAAAAAACATTATCCCACTGCATGTAACTAAAAAACTTTACTTAAAATGAACTAGAAAACGAAAAATTTTACAAGAAATGAAAACTTATGCATTAAAGCTAAAATCTGTTGAAAAAATAGACAAACATGGAAAATAACTAAGTACTTTGGTATAAATGAAGGAAAAAAACTTAAAATAATACAAAAATAAAACCTTTGCTTGCATAAAACTGAAGAATTTTCTAAAATAAAGACTGATATCGAAAATAACTAAGAACTTTGAAAAAATAAAAATGAAAACATAATAATATTACAAAAAAAAATATTACTACACTGTATGTATGAAACTAAAAAACTTTACTTAAAATAAACTTGAAAACGAAAAAATTTTACAAGAAATGAAAACTTATGCATTAAAGCTAAAATCTGTTGTAAAAATAAAGACAAACATAGAAAATAACTAAGAGCTTTTGGTATAAACGAAGAAAAAACAAGAAATAAAAACCTTGCTTACATAAAACTGTAAAATATTACAAGAAATAAAAACACCATACTGTAAAACTTAAAAAATTGTTAAAAATAAATAAAGACTTTGAAAAAAATCTTACAAGAAATAAAAAGTTACACTAAAAAATTAAAACTTTACCAAAAATTAAAATGTAAAACTAAAAATTTGTAAAAATAAGTAAAAAAACTTTGAAAAATATTACAACAAATAAAAAGTTACACTGCAAAACTTAAAAAAACATTGTTAAAATAACAAAAACTGGAAAATCTTACAAGAAATAAAAAGTTACACTAAAAAATTAAAACTTTACCAAAAATTAAACTGTAAAACTAAAAATTTGTAAAAATAAGTAAAAAAAAACTTTGAAAAATATTACAACAAATAAAAAGTTACACTGCAAAACTTAAAAAAAAACATTGTTAAAATAACGAAAACTGAAAAGTCTTACAAGAAATAAAAAAAGTACACTACAAAACTAAACTTTACCAAAAATTAATCTGTAAAACTATAAAAATAAATAAAAACGTTGAAAAAATCTTACAAGAAATAAAAAAGTTACTACAAAACTAAAACTTTACCAAAAATTAAACGGTAAAACTAAAAACTTTTCGAAAAATATATAAAAACTTTGAAAAATATTAAATCAAATAAATAAGTTACACTATAAAACTAACAACTTGTTAAAAATAAATAAAAACTTTGAAAAAATATTACAACAAATAAAAAAGTTACACTATAAAACTAACAACTTGTTAAAAATAAATAAAAACTTTGAAAAAATATTACAACAAATAAAAAATTTCACTGCAAAACTGAAAAGAAAACTTTGTTAAAGTAACAAAACTGAAAAATATTACAAGAAATAAAAAAATCACACAGTAAAAACTAAAAACTTTGTTAAAAATAAATAAAAACTTTGAAAAATATTACAAGGAATAAAAAGTTACACTGTAAAACTAAAAAAAAAAACTTTGTTAATAATAAGAAATTTAAAAATCAATAAAAAATGTGAAAAAATATTGCAAGAAATAAAAAGTTACAATACAAAACTAAAAATTTTGAAAACTTTGCTAAAAATAAAGACTAATACAGAAAAATAACTAAGAACTTTGAAAAAATAAAGGTGAAAACATAAAAGAATTACAAGAAAAAACACATTACCCCTAATATGAAACTAAAAACTTTGCTTAAAATTTTACAAGAAATGAAAAATTATGCGTTACAAAACTAAAATCTCTTGAAAAATAAAGACAAACATAGAAAATAACTAATATTTTTTATATGAATGAAGGAAAAACTTAAAAATAAAACAAGAAATAAAAACTTTACTTGTATAAAACTGAACATTTTGCTAAAAATAATGACTAATTTGGAAAAATAACTAAGAACTTTGAAAAAATAAATATGATAACATAAAAATTTTGCAAGAAAAAACATCACCACACTGTATGAAACTAAAAACCATGATAAAAATGAAGGGGAAACTTAAAATATTACAAGAAATAGAAAATTATGGATAATAAAACTGATAAATTTGCTAAAATAAAGACTATTATAGAAAAATAACTAAGAACTTTGAAAAATAAAGGTGAAAAGGTTTTCATGTCATAAAAATCAAGAAATCTTAATATACTTTCTATGAAAATTTTAAATGTTCTTGTGTAAATTATTTCACACTAGAGGTTTTTTTCTCTTAAAGTTGACAAGATTGCTTTTCCACTAGTTATCATCTCATACTTTTTTATTAGATGTCATCGTTAGGTCTACGATCTCCTCCATAGTGAACGTTTTTTTATTATGAAAACTAGGTGGGCTGAGAACTCCTTCTATATGAAGAAGGGAAATTAAAAAATCTTGCTTTTAATTTGTTCCAGCCCACCCGTTTTACATAATAATTAAAAAAATTGTTCGCAACCATAGTGAACCATAGTGAATTCCTCCATAGTGAACGTTTTTTTATTATGAAAACTAGGTGGGCTGAGAACCCCTTCTATATGAAGAAGGGAAATTAAAAAATCTTGCTTTTAATTTGTTCCAGCCCACCCGTTTTACATAATAATTAAAAAAATTGTTCGCAATGAAGGAGATCGTGAACCTATCGAAGTCATCTAATAAAAAAAGTATGAGATGATAACTAGTGAAAAAGCAATCTTGTCAACTTTAAGAGAAAAAAACCTCTATTGTGAAATAATTTACACAAGAACATTTAAAATTTTCATAGAAAGTATATTAAGATTTCTTGATTTTTATGACATGAAAACCTTTTCACCTTTATTTTTCAAAGTTCTTAGTTATTTTTCTATAATAGTCTTTATTTTAGCAAATTTATCAGTTTTATTATCCATAATTTTCTATTTCTTGTAATATTTTAAGTTTCCCCTTCATTTTTATCATGGTTTTTTAGTTTCATACAGCGTGGTGATGTTTTTTCTTGCAATATTTTTATGTTATCATATTTATTTTTTCAAAGTTCTTAGTTATTTTTCCAAATTAGTCATTATTTTTAGCAAAATGTTCAGTTTTATACAAGTAAAGTTTTTATTTCTTGTTTTATTTTTAAGTTTTTCCTTCATTCATATAAAAAATATTAGTTATTTTCTATGTTTGTCTTTATTTTTCAAGAGATTTTAGTTTTGTAACGCATAATTTTTCATTTCTTGTAAAATTTTAAGCAAAGTTTTTAGTTTCATATTAGGGGTAATGTGTTTTTTCTTGTAATTCTTTTATGTTTTCACCTTTATTTTTTCAAAGTTCTTAGTTATTTTTCTGTATTAGTCTTTATTTTTAGCAAAGTTTTCAAAATTTTTAGTTTTGTATTGTAACTTTTTATTTCTTGCAATATTTTTTCACATTTTTTATTGATTTTTAAATTTCTTATTATTAACAAAGTTTTTTTTTTAGTTTTACAGTGTAACTTTTTATTCCTTGTAATATTTTTCAAAGTTTTTATTTATTTTTAACAAAGTTTTTAGTTTTTACTGTGTGATTTTTTTATTTCTTGTAATATTTTTCAGTTTTGTTACTTTAACAAAGTTTTCTTTTCAGTTTTGCAGTGAAATTTTTTATTTGTTGTAATATTTTTTCAAAGTTTTTATTTATTTTTAACAAGTTGTTAGTTTTATAGTGTAACTTTTTTATTTGTTGTAATATTTTTTCAAAGTTTTTATTTATTTTTAACAAGTTGTTAGTTTTATAGTGTAACTTATTTATTTGATTTAATATTTTTCAAAGTTTTTATATATTTTTCGAAAAGTTTTTAGTTTTACCGTTTAATTTTTGGTAAAGTTTTAGTTTTGTAGTAACTTTTTTATTTCTTGTAAGATTTTTTCAACGTTTTTATTTATTTTTATAGTTTTACAGATTAATTTTTGGTAAAGTTTAGTTTTGTAGTGTACTTTTTTTATTTCTTGTAAGACTTTTCAGTTTTCGTTATTTTAACAATGTTTTTTTTTAAGTTTTGCAGTGTAACTTTTTATTTGTTGTAATATTTTTCAAAGTTTTTTTTTACTTATTTTTACAAATTTTTAGTTTTACAGTTTAATTTTTGGTAAAGTTTTAATTTTTTAGTGTAACTTTTTATTTCTTGTAAGATTTTCCAGTTTTTGTTATTTTAACAATGTTTTTTTAAGTTTTGCAGTGTAACTTTTTATTTGTTGTAATATTTTTCAAAGTTTTTTTACTTATTTTTACAAATTTTTAGTTTTACATTTTAATTTTTGGTAAAGTTTTAATTTTTTAGTGTAACTTTTTATTTCTTGTAAGATTTTTTTCAAAGTCTTTATTTATTTTTAACAATTTTTTAAGTTTTACAGTATGGTGTTTTTATTTCTTGTAATATTTTACAGTTTTATGTAAGCAAGGTTTTTATTTCTTGTTTTTTCTTCGTTTATACCAAAAGCTCTTAGTTATTTTCTATGTTTGTCTTTATTTTTACAACAGATTTTAGCTTTAATGCATAAGTTTTCATTTCTTGTAAAATTTTTTCGTTTTCAAGTTTATTTTAAGTAAAGTTTTTTAGTTTCATACATACAGTGTAGTAATATTTTTTTTTGTAATATTATTATGTTTTCATTTTTATTTTTTCAAAGTTCTTAGTTATTTTCGATATCAGTCTTTATTTTAGAAAATTCTTCAGTTTTATGCAAGCAAAGGTTTTATTTTTGTATTATTTTAAGTTTTTTTCCTTCATTTATACCAAAGTACTTAGTTATTTTCCATGTTTGTCTATTTTTTCAACAGATTTTAGCTTTAATGCATAAGTTTTCATTTCTTGTAAAATTTTTCGTTTTCTAGTTCATTTTAAGTAAAGTTTTTTAGTTACATGCAGTGGGATAATGTTTTTTCTTGTGATTCTTTTATATTTTCACCTTTATTTTTTCAAAGTTCTTAATTATTTTTCTGTATTTGTCTATATTTTTTCAAAAGTTTTTAGTTATTTTACTGCAATTGTCTTTGTCTTTCACAATCTATTTAGTTTCTTACAGTTTCCTCTTGTTATATTTTTATGTTTACCTCTTTATTTATCTTTCTCAAAGTTTTTAGATTTATAGTTTCTAAGTTTTTATTTCTGTGATAAACGTTTAAACATTTTCTTTTTCTCATTTCCATAATAAATTTCTTAGGTTTTTAAATATAAGTTTCCTTTTTGTGTTATATTTCCCCTTTATTTTTTTACTAGAATAGTTTTACTTTATGTATGGCTCATATGCGAAAGGATGTAATACACACATAATTTTAATTTTTTGTGGGAAAAAAGGATGGCTTTCATATGTGCATTTCTTTATTCTATATTGTTTTTCCAATAATTCACCACAGGTAAAACAAGCTATTCAATGACATTAGTTAACTTATAAAAGTTACTATTTTTGAAGAAATTGCCCTGCGACAAAGAGGGCAGTTACATAATTGTTTCACACATTCTTTACATGCAACAAGATGACCACAAGGTTGAAATACAATACACATTTTTCGATCCATGCAAATCCTACATAAAAATGAGTTTTCCTTTTTAAATTCACTCTCACTTTTATGATACTTATTTTTTGAAATTTTTATTCCATATTGATTCTTTGTTTTACTAGTAGCATACACTTCTTCTACTAAACCGAAAGTCTCTGAAACACTTTTCTTTCTTACATCATACTTTGGAGAGATTTCCCTTGTTTGAGGGAGAACACTTTCTTTGTTTTTCATCATAAAATTAATATATTCACAATCGGGAAAAAACTTTTTATGCTCAATCATGGGATCGTCGTCATTCATCCAATTTTCCAATAATCCACCGCATGTAAAACAAGCTACAATATCTTCAACACCAATATAATATAATCCAGAGTCCGCCATATTCTTAATATTTGGTTTCTCCTTATACCATCTTCTGAAAGTCTCCAGGCGCTTTTCTACATCGGACATTTCTGGGTGTTTTGGGATGATACCTTCCATTTTCTCAAGAGTCTTAATTGATTTACTCTTGCGTTTTGAAGAGTTTATGTTGTTCATTAGAAACTAAAAACAAACTAGGGGCAGTTTTCTCATGTATTCTCTTATTGGTTTTTACCCTTTATCTCAGTACATTTTTAAATTTACTACAGGGGGACCTACCAATTAGAAAACGTTCAAAGAATAAACTAACTCAGTTTAGGGAACACTGAGAACTTTGGTTCAGAAACGAGTTCCTCTGTACAGAAAAAGACGCCCATTGATACAAAAGGGAGACGGGGTTTTTTATCCTTTCTTATTCCAACCGCCCTGAACGTTTTGTCTAAATAGATGGAGTACAGTAGGAAATATACATTGGTCCCAATGGATCGTATGCAAGAATTTGAAGAAGATCATTTGAATGAGTTAGACTCACAAATTCATAGTATTTTGAAAAGTAAAATGAGTGATTCGGAAAAAATTAAACTGTACAATAACGTTCTTCAAAAATATGTTACCTTTCCATCTGTGAATGCTGCAAAACCCGTTGAACCTCCATCACCAGCACAAGAACACGAACCACAAGAACCCGAACTCGAACCTGTTCTCAAAGAAAATGTTATCCTGGAAACTGTTCTTGTGAAACATAAAAAGACTGCAAAGAATATCATAGAATTTCTCAAGCAACGTAACATCATTTGGAATCGGGACAAGGAGCTTGTTATCAATAAAGAAGTCATTCCAGAAACCAATATTGTTAATCTTGTCAATTTCTTACTAAGAAAGAGTACAAAAAGACCGAGAGCTTTTGAAAAGTTTAAAGATGTGTTAAATATGCACAAGTTTCCTGAAGATTATATAAAAAACGTTCATCTGAAAAAAGTGAAAACTATGTATGCTAGACCTAAAAGACTTGGAAAGAAAAAAGAACCTTGGTTAAAATTGTAACTTTTTATAGATTATAATAAAGATTTTTGTTTGATGATATTTGTGTTATGTATTATTTTTTTTAACATGCATTGAATTTAAGATATAATAAATTGAAATTAACATGCATATAATAAAAAAGAGCTGGTTTCCACGCCACTCGAATGGAGTACAGCTCACAGCGCATTACCCCTTGTTCACGGCGGGGTTCCCCAAACTGTCAGTCTTACCATAAGATTGTGAGTTGTCAAAAAAATTTATAAAAATTGTAATTGATTTTGAATACACAGTGAAAATGATGTGCCGATATTTATATGTTGGAATTCGAATTTTGTTTTGTTCGAAAAATTTGATTTGTTAGTTGAAATAGGAAATTTATCGTAAAATATTTTAAAGTATTAATGAGGAAATAAGTTTATCTTGTTGGGTAGAAATAACAAAAAAGTCATACTCTTTTAAAAAAATCTAAATGAATTAAATATTTTAAATGAACTGAAACAGGTATGCTGAATGAAAACTGTAAGTACTTTGATTTTAAAATGCCTATAAAGGTGATTGTCTGGTAAAATAGAAAATAACTATTATTTTTAAAAATGTATTGAAAGATAAAATATTCTTAACATTAAATAAATAAATATTAAGAGAAAACAACTATTTCGAAAAATATATTAAAAATTACAAAAAGAGAGAAAAAACCTGAAAGAAATGAAACCTACAATGGCGCAGTTCGTTCAAAGACCAGTGGGAACATATTAATTAACCAACCAACTACAAAAAAAAAACAAGTTCCATACGTTAATAAACAGAAAAATAACAGTCCAAAAATGTAAACAAAATTAAAAAAATATAAATTTATGTTTAAAAATAAAAATTCAAATTACTCACTAGATGGCGACATGTGTGGAAAAGTATAAATTCCGATAAATTAGTAAATAATATTAATTTTTTAAAATTGTAACTAGATGGCATTCCATGAATAAACATAAGTTCCAAAATGTAAGTACTGTACTGAAAAAAAAAGTTAAAGTCCAAAAACGTAACATAAAGGAAAAATTTAAATAAAAAATGTTTATTAAATGTAAATATACAAGGAAAAAGTTAAAGTCCAAAAATTAGTAAATAATAATGAGTAGTAATTAATTAGTTAAAAAAGATTAAAAAAAATACAAGTCCAAAAAGGTAAACACTAGTGTACAGGTAGACATATATTAATAAAAAACTCTCCACATGTAAGTCGTTCAATGGCTTAGTCGGTATAGCACTGGCCCACAGTACCAATGGTCCCGGGTTCGAATCCAGGTAAAAATCCTACTTTTGGTAAGTAATAATTGCTTAATATGTTCACTAGATGGCAGCACAATTTTTTAAAAAAAGAAATACATCTCTAATAGTTATTTCAATATTCTTCACTAGATGGCAGCATGTGTAAAAAATGTAAACCGTTGCCATTCAGGAAAAACAACTCAACTCCGAGAAAACGAAACCAAAACCATCAGCAGGAGGTAAACAACTCAACGACCACGCCCCCTCAATTAGGGTCCACGCCCCCTTCATTAGGGACCCGCCCCTCTTCATTAGGGTAATTAAGACAATAGGTGGACACGCCCCCTAGACAATAGGGACACGCCCCCTACACAATAGGGAAGGCCACGCCCACTTCCGTCCCGTCTACGGGCGGGTTTACTACTTTCGTTATTCCTATAACCTTCACATCTCAAAATAAGTATTATTCCCTGGATATATTATTCTTCTTAAAGAAATTTCTATTTTTGTGTCGAAGATTTTTGGTTAAAAGCCCAAGTAAATCGAAATATTTTTAAAACAAATACGAATTTTTTCAGATATTTTTTTTTTGGTCGTTGTATTAAAAATGAAAAAAAAAAAGATTAATAGGAATTCTTTTAAAATTTTTCTTTAGAACTTTAAAAAGGAGTTAAAACACTACTTTTGAGGGTCAAATTTCAAAATTTTCTGGGGGAGAACCCCAAGACTCCCTCCAGACCTTTGATATAATGTTTCTCCCTTGAAAATTCTGCCACTTACAAGAAGCGGTTCCCTTTGGGAACCAAAGAGCATGAAACCCCAAAGAGTTTGAAGAGGAGGTAAAACACTGGTTTAAACCGGAATTTTCAAAAATTTTTACTGGAGGATCTCCGCCCCCCTTTGAAAATTTGATGTTTATTTATAACTTTTTTTTACCTAGCTTTACGAGTAACTGTTATTTTTTGATGTAACCCAAATGGTCTCAAAATGAGCTGAAACAGTACTTTAAGAGGCAAATTTCAAAAAATTTTCTGGGGGAGAACCCCCAGACCCCCCTTTAAAATTTTTACATATAGTGTATGTTTTACAGAGTACCTTCTCTTTGGATGTACCTTAAATGTTGCGAAAAGAGGATAAATTTCTAAATTTTTCTGGGGGTGAGCCCCAGCCCCACTTAAAACACATCCTTTACGACTAAAAGCTGAAATGACGCCCCTGTTAAGCGGAATGTTGAAATAGTAGCGCTCCGGTACTTCTTTGGTTAGAATTTAAGCCCTGATCAGTACGCCTCCATGCTTTATTTTGGTCTAAAAATAACATTCATGTGTACTACTGAAATTTTCCATCGTATCAATATCGTTTATTAACTACCTTAATAGTAACTTGTGTATTATTTAATCGAATAGTATTATTTCCCTGTACTTAAGAGCAGATTGTGTGCTCACTCATAATCTAAATGTCCTAAATCTAAAAGTACCTTGCTCCCCCTGTAATACGTGATGGAGACTGTACAATCGCCCCTTTCACAATCAGCGGCACTTGCGGCTCATTATCAGTATTTGCTTGTCTTCACGTTTTCTAAACAAAATGATGAGATAAAAACTTCATTAGCCTTAACTGCTTGCGTGATGAGATGAGGATCATGCTTTTCTTCTATAATTTAACAACACCCTTCGCCACTGTTACTTTATTCAAACTACGTATTTTCACAATGATAGGAATAGCAAACGCCTCCCTAAGCCCTGCAAAAATGTGGGATGTCCCGAGTAAGCCACTATAATCCCACCAACCCTTTCTGAATATGGCGGTTTTGTGTGCTTGAGTGCCGATGAGGATTTCGACTTTGTCATTTTGTGCAGTTACAAAAGGTCATAAAATCCCTTGACTTATCCGGGTGTTGTGAGTTATTATAGTGAGTGAGAATTCTCTTGTTCAGTTCGACATTTATTCTGGTTACTTGTGGACCACCCTGATAGATATTTTCAACTGCTGGTGTTATTTCGCGACTTTAATTTAAATTTTTAGTTTTAAAGGCGTGTTTTATGGACAGAAATTGCCCCTTTCGGCATTTTAGAAAATTTTAAAGCTTTTATCGTGATTTTCAACCTAGTGGAACTAGACGAATATTTCAAACTCTCTTTTTATGCTTATAAAAAAAGTTTAAGATTAGTTTAGATATGATGAAACATTCTTTCAGTAATGATTTTTATGGAAACAATGGATTTGGAAATTTCTTATAGGAATGATTTTTAGATCGACGGTATGTATACAGTATACTTTTCATGTGATGTAAAAGATTATTTTTTTTATAATTTTTGTAAACTTAAAACTAGGGATGTACTTTTTGGATGATATTTAACGTATTAAACCCGATTAAAAGCTAAAAATAGAGAAATAATAAACATGCTGCTTCATTCTTTAATTTGAATTATTTTAAAACAGTTTTTAGACTTAATTATCTTTTTGTGATGACATTTTTCAAACGTTCTACAAATATAGATAATTTTGATTTTTTCTCCGTGCTACAGCAATATGCTGAAATGTGTAGAAAATCGAGTATAATTTATCCCATCTGGTAATTAAACTAGCTATATTGCATGGTCCATCTACTGCTAAAGACACGGATGATGCAATGAAATTCATATCCTTTTTTTATGAATGAATCGAAAGGGATGGAGTGTTTTGTACAGAATAAGTAAAACTTTGAAGATTTGGAATATTTCCGCTTTTTTTTGCTCTACTTCCAATCAAAAGTCGTGCATCAACATGCAATTAATTCTTCTTCCCGTTTGTTCACGTGGCACATGTTTGTTGTGTCCATTTTTACGTCAATGATGCCTCTTCCATGATGGCTGTCTTAAGTTTCCCAAGTGAGATCGAAGATATCTCAGGACCCCAGCATCATTCATAATTCAGAAGTCATGTTTGTTTGTCAAGCTGATGTTCTCTGTACGAACACACTGCGCAGTGTTTCTTTATGCTGCAAAAATCCTATACTTCGGAATCAGTTTTTGTCAGTTTATTTATAAATATTTCTATAGCTTGAAATTCAATAATGCTGCATTTTTTTAAATTTCTGAATGCAGCAGCATCCATTTCTTACTCTCTCATACTTCTATGACGGTTTCTTATATTTTATTGCCCTGTCCCGCTATATTATTCTGAAATTAAAGGTTTTGAGGCAGATATTGTTCGATATCTGATATTGAATATTTAAGAAGTTTCCTTTTGATAGAAACGTCATGCTAATCATGTTTATTTGTTGTATGCCCTTTATTTTTGTTTACAATTAATGGAATGCATTCTGAATTTATTTACTTAATTGCAGGGCTTAAATTGCACCGGAGCGCACCGGAGCGCATAAAATCGCGTTCCGAACGACCTTGTTTTCCTCACCCTCAAAGGGAAGGACATCCCCTTCGGTGGCTAATTACGGCACAAGAGATAAGAAGCCCTCCTGAATGGAGAAGTCTCGCTTCTGTAAAATTTCGCTTGTTAACCAGATGTGTCCAATTCTTCTGTAAACATTGAAAGTAGTCTTTAAGATAACAGTGGGGTCACAATAATAGGTTGAAAGGGGATGGGGCAGGTAGGGGGGATTTTAATTTGGTCAGTGAGGCATGCCTTGAAAGATTTACGAGTTTTGGTTGTGTTTGTGTCCACCTGGGTCTGGGTGTGTACTTCCTGTTCTCAAAGGGAGCGTTGCTGTAACTTAATTGGTTTAAATGTAGATTTTTAGCTTTCTGTGTTAGAGAGCCTCCTTATTTCCTTGGGGATGCAAAAATGAAATGGAAAAATTCTACAAAAAGTGCAATTTTTTAACAAAATGAAACTGATTTGTTCTTGGTACTAGTACTAAATTATTCGTTATAATATCCCTTCACTAAAATGTTATGTTTATATCTTTAAAATACAAAGAAAATATCAATATCCTTAGGAGCAACCAGTTTTAATTAATTAAAAATGTTCCAATCAATTCAGAGTAGGTAGAAACTACCAAACTAGTACTATCTACAGCTTCATGGTATTAGAATTGCAAGTCAAAATTTTTTAAAAGTAAATTTCTTGAAAAATCATTCACGTTTGTGCATCGACCGTGAGAAAGAATTTTGTGGTTATTGTATAGTTAAGATACCTTAAGCTCTTAGGTACTAGGATAGAATGAGATACTAAACATAATCTTGTCCTTTCTACTTAGGGATCAGTACCCTATAACAAACATATCCCCTTTGAATTGGAAATAATATAAACCTGGAAAAGATATCCTTAAAAATATAATCCCTTTTTACAAACTACCAATCTAAATCCCTACTCAATGGGGATTTTGGCATTTTATCCCCTTCTCCGCATGATAAGGGAACAGCGCCAGGATTGGACGGAGGGGATTTCTGCGGTGGGCGGGCCCGCGTCAGGGACTTTTTCCCCTCCCTCCCCCTCTCCGAAAAGGGGGAGGACGGATAAAACCCTTCTGGCTGCACCTGGGACAACAGTAGTGAAAATTTTGCGTGACGAGAAAGTTCGCGCCAGTCGGAGTTCGAAGGTCGTAGTGTGCTCACGTGTGCCCTCGTAGTGTGTGTGTAGTTTGTTTGTGGTGCTCCGTGCTCGTTAGTGCTTTCTTCGCTACAGAAATTAGTGAACCTTTTTGGATTATTATTATTCGCGTGCCCTGTCTACTTTCGTGGATGTTTTCGTGTAACGTCGGCTGCTTTCGGATGCTATGGCAGTCTAACAATCAGTCTGTCTATCGAAAGACGAATTGGTAAGAACTTGTTTGTTTCTATCATTGGAATGGGGTCTGTTTGTTTGGTTTCAATGTAGTGTGAGAAGTGCATGATGGTAATATACGTAAAACAGTTTGTATAATGTTGATCTCGTTAAGTATTGGCATTTCTTGAAACTCTTTCCTTCTATATTTCATGCTGTTTACCAATTTGTTTGTTTTGTTCTGAGAGATATCTGTGTCTAATGCATATTCTCAGTATCAGTGATATTGTAAGTTGGAAGGAACGGCATTACCTTCTAGAAAACGATTTGGTTATATTACTCCCTATTAATCTTCTTCCTCTATTTTCTCTCCCTTTCATTTTTGGAAATTTTGAATTATTACAAGTAATTCTACATTCAAGCTTTGAATATTTCACAAATACTACTAACTTCACAATAGATTATTTTCTCCTTCAAACTTTTTAATACCACAAATGTTCAAGCAATACAGCTAACTAGATTTTCTTGAATCTTCATATGTTGATGTCTGTGTTAGAAATATCAAGATATCTTTTAAAGTTCTGTTTAGAAAGCTTTCTTATTTGCTCAAAATTTCTTAAATTAGATAGTTATTTATACCAAGTAACTTTTCTTTACTTTTAATCATATAGCAATATAACCTTTGAAAATAGCATTTTTATACTTTAAATATAAAAAAAAAATACTTAAGTGTGTATGAAAAGAAACAAGCATTCATTGATGTTTTTATTTATACTACAAAATGAAGACTGAATTGTTATATGAAAGGCATTATATTTGAATAGACGGTCTGGGGAAAAAATTTCTGATTTAACTATTAGTCAAATAGTATAATAATTTTCTATGAAAATCCTGGATTTCCTTTAAAATTTATATTGTTTTTTTAATACTAACTCTCTTTAGAAATCTTGAATGGGGAAAAGATTACTTGTTTGAAGGGAGATTTGCTACTTTGATGAAGCTACTTGATTAGATGATTTACTGGGATTTTAAAAATTAGTTTTGTTAGTTATTTTGTTCCTAGTTAATTTTAACACAACTGTTGGGAAACGAAATTCTTCTAATTAATGCTATATATAGTTATGTAGAAAAACTGATAATTTGATCGATTTTATTCTGAGTAAATATTTTTCCCAACAAACAAATAATTATTTTAACAAGGATTTCAATATGGATTAAGCTTTTACGTGGCGTTGAAGTTTCTACTAATAGCCAAGTTTATGCAATTTCCCGTTATGGATGATACAGCACTTAATTACTTGGTTAAACATGTGCTTTTCTTGATAAGCCCCTGAGGGTATTATGTACGCTTGATGTATCGGATACCGATAGATCTTATCTTTGTAGCATCTTTCATTTTCCTCTTGGCGCCCTCCTAACTGGTGCCTAAGGTTTTGTCATGGTTGAGATTGCATTCAGCATTACTATCTCTGACACAGTTCTGTACCGTATTTGTATCATTACTGTGCTTGTGCTGTGTTTGTATTGGAAATGAAATACCTAATGTCTACAAAGTATAACTACAAATATTAGAATATTTTCTATACTGAGTTCCTTTTAAAAGTTATTTTATTCTTTTTGCATCCTCCAAATTGAAAAAAAAAATTACTGAAGTTTGGTGAACCGGTGCAATTCTCTTTCTAAAATATTTTTCATATCTTTCCATATTTTCGTCTGAATTTCTGCGGTTTTATGGTTTATCTCTAAAAAGAGGTGAACTTCGTGATAATAAGAATGAATAATTACGTTTTATCTGTTTCTCTAATGACTAACTGATTTTGAGTTGATTTAGTGATAAATGTTACTATACTGAATTGAATGAGTTTTAATTCATCTGTGGGGGAGTTTACTCGACTTGGCGTGGTTTCAATAGCTGACTAATGACTATTGATGGTTATGTTTTGATAAGCGAAGCAACGAGTTAAAAGTTTAAACCCCTAAAAATACTTTAAATGAAACATCGTATATGAATGTTTTCTTAAAAACCATAAAATTACATAATGTCATGCTTTAAAAACAAAAAACAAGTGCCATGCGTTTTTATTTCTACTCAATATTTATCTATTCTGCATTCCTTATAATTTAAATTTCTCTAACTTGACATTCTTAACTAGCTTTCATGGATGTCTCTTCTAAATGTTGTACACATTTGATTTTTTTTTAGAATTTTCTACCTTAATATTAATGAAAACATGTTATGCTATAAAACAGTTTTATAATAAACTGTTTTTATAACAGTTTTGATAAAAAAGTTCTTTTTAATATTATTCAAATTTTATATAAAATAACTCGTATTTATAGATTACATTTACAATATGGTGGGAATATTCAGAATGTTCACTTTTCAGTAGCTAGTATTATATGGTCTAGAAAGGTTTAGCTACGTTTTTAACTTTTAGAGCTTGAACTTTAACCTGTGTTTCTTTTTTAGTTCTCTGAAAACGAAAGACTTGTGGCAGCAAAAGCTCATACAGTAAGTATAAAACAATCATTTCTGTATTCTTATAGAACACGTAGTGTTCGAATTATCAACAAGAAAATTTCCTATGTTTGTTTTTTACTAGAGGCGACCACGAACTAGTACCAATGATATTTTTCGGCTCGTGTTTTTTTTTTTTACAATAAATGCTCTTCAAAATTTAATAACTAAACTACAAACTGGCATCAGTGGATAACTTGCATTCAGGATTTAAAAATATTTCACCTTGTTTTTCTCCCTCTAAATACGAATCGCTATTCCAACAACTTAAAAACAATTCTTGTTTTGATCCTCGACTACTTTGATAAGAAATTCTGAATTTTCTTCGCTGCGGAAGCGTTCTGAATCGCACCTCGACGTTTTGATTTCTGTTTTGCTGCTTTGCCATCTCCAAAAAAAAAATAAAAATCCTCCGACACCGAATAGAAAATGAGCAGTTGCATCGAAACTTCCACAAACGAAAACTCCGGACAATCCGCTGAGGAGCCCACGGCAGATGGAGGGAAAGGCATCGAGGAATGTTTCAAATCCCCAGCCGGAGTTGGAACTCAGTACGGTATTGCAACGAAGAGGCCGCAACGACGTCATTTTCCCGAAAAGACGGCCAGCTCCATTTTCTCCGCGGGCCAGGGTGGCAGTAATGGATCAGACGCCCCGAGAGATTCCAGCGATTTCAAAAAGCGGAAGAGCGAGTACTATTGATGTCAGGAAATGAACTGTGAAAACCAAACGCTCTTAGCCTTGTGACTCCTTTTAGACTATTGGAAAATATTTTACACTGTGGGGGAAATATTTATATAAGAAGTTTTCTTTGTAACCACTGATGCCAAATTTTACTTCAATTTTGTGCAATAAAATTGATCCTTATTGAATTGATTGAACTTTTCGTTGTTTATTTATTCTGAATGTATAGTTTGTTTAAATATCAACTAGGGCTTTCACTTTTGAGTCATTAACTAGAGTTTCGTTTTCAAAATTTATGTGCCTTGAGTGTAGTTTAAAGAACATATTTCACTTTGGCAGAACTGAACCTAACCTGTGCTTACCTAGTTAAAAAAGGGGGAAGAATTGTAGCGTTTTCAATACTGAGCCTTCTTTTCAAATTGTGAAAATTACAAGAACATGAAAAAAATAATAAAATGGGAGTGCAGTTCAGACACTATTTACTTATCAAACTGTTAGATCAAATTTATGTAAAAAAATTATCACTTGTTTTTATGAATAAGCATTTGTGTTAAGATTGTCTTGTGTTTTTTCAGACTGATAGAAGAATCTAAAGAAAAAGAAGGAAAATCCCTAACTTCTATTCAAATTGCTTACAGAAAGCCTGAAACTGGAGAGGAAATTGTAATTATATTTTTGATAACCATCTTTGTTGATTAACCCTTTTAGTTCTCAAGTTTGACCTTATCTAATCTTTACAAGTTAAATATTTATTTTATTTGTGAGAAAGAAATTTACAAGGTACTATTTTAAGAGATAGTGTTGTGGGTATATTTAGTGATAAAAACCATCTAAGCATTGTATTTTGAAAATAACTGGATGTTAGTTAAGAATTAACTTCATAATCTAAAAAAAAATGCTAGACTAGTGAAATAATTCTTAGTAAACCTAATTGTTCATTACACATCTAAACTATGTATACATGTTTGTAAAATAAAACTAAATTGTAAATTTTTCATTTTAGTGTAAGACTTTGAAGGTTGATAACAGACAAACTGTACAAGATAGTATCAAAGTAGTCCTGCAGCAGATTGGTGGATTTTCTGTAAGTTTTAGTTATGTTTTAGCCATTACTTTTTTGTAAGCTTACAATTTGTTTGGTCAAATTTTAAAACTATTCCTTTACTTTATAGGAATCATCTCTCAAAGATTTTAAGTTATGGGTGAAAACTGGAAAAGATGAAGCTCCTTATCCTTTAATAGGTATTTATAAACCACATGCAGTTTATCTCTTTTCTAATTATTCTGATTAAAATTTTGTTTAGAGTTCTTTATAAAGATAAATTGCAAAAGAAATATTCCTTTGAAAATCATTGAATAACTAGTAAAAGTAGGATATTAAGGAAGTTTTTAAATTAATGATTTTGTTGTTATTTCAGGGCACGAGTATCCATTTTGCATAAAAATGAACTTCATTAGGGAATTGCTGAGACGTTCAGAGTTAAACCTGCAGCATGTAAATAAGTTTTCAACAGATCTGGAATGTAGGTTTACCCTTCGAAGAAATAGCTACAATAGCTCAATTAGATCTGGTAAGAAATTTTTCTGTTCAAATTTTACTTATTATTTATTTTTAGGTTCTTTATTTAGTATTGTGTTCAGTAAATTTTCATTTTAATCTGTTAGGTAGGTAGATATTCTAAACCTAAGTAAAAAATTGTGTTACTAAATCATTTTAAAAAATTGTTGCTCTGCTCCATATTTGATTGTTTTTTTTTCTCTAGCTGAAGTTACAAACTTTTAAAACTTGGGAAGACCCTTTTACTATGCTTTTGCATCTTTTGTTCTTACTGTGGAGGTTTTAATGTAATTTTCTTGAGTATATTTTATGCATCAAGTAAAATAATTTTTAAAAAATTCTAGATCCAAGAGTGCCAAAGAAAAGGAAGAAACATAGAAAACCTCATCCCAAAATCAACTGGCCTTTTAGGAAACCTGCTTCCAAGCATGACTCTGTTGATAGTGGGAACAGCAGTCCACCACCTCATAATCTATTTGGATTACCACTTTGGAAGATATGTCCTGATACTGTCTTACCCAAACCTGTTATGGTAAGATATTTGATTTATATTCTTACAGGTTGGCAAAATATTACACAGTACATAAATGCAGTATAATTTAACCTAGGATGAGAATATAATTTATGCAATTTTTAATAATTTCCTTCAATTTATAATAAATTGAAATTGAATTTTTTTTTATTTTGTTGTGGGTTCCACAACTCATTCTTGATTTTTTTTTCAATCAGATACCATAATACATTTTTTTACACATAATGATTAATGTGTTTTCTCACTATAGTCTTTTATGATTTAAAATGCTGGACCATGATATAACAACCTCAAACATACTACTGTTAAGTTTTTAAAATGTTCTTGTAAGTTTATAAAATGAATTTTAAAAACCACTCTTGTTCCTTGGATTTCTATGAAATATTTTTATAGTTTTATATAACTATTGATTTTTGAGCCCTTGTTATTTGTTTGATAGAGGAATTTATTTTAAAAGTGTAAAATAAGATTAAAGGCTTTATTCTGTTTTGTATTACTCAATAATTAAAAATATTTGATATACTAAATGATAAAAGGAATAGTAGTTTTTATACTTAGATAAAAGATTATAACAGTGGTACAGTGGCATATTTATTATATGTTAATTGTTCATAAGTCATAAGAGTATTTTTCTGCTGTTCATAACTTAGCAATATTTCCCTAACTACTTCTAGAATAGTTTCATAAGGTTAGTTACTTTTTGTTCTAATGCAGCCTTATTTAAGGTGGCCACATTTTGATCCCCCTGAAAGTCAGAAACATTTAATTTTTTAGACATAGAAATTAAATAAATTTACTCCATGTGTCCCTTTGCCACTGTCAGAAGAATATAATAGTATTGAAAATTGTGTACATGAACGTTCATTCTTCAAAGAAACTAATGAAATTTATTTTATTCTTTTACAGTCAATGCTAGTTCAACTATTTTTACAAGGTCCTTATACTGTGGGCATTTTTCGTAAATCTGCTAATGCTAGAGCCTGTCGAGAATTGAAGGAAAAGTTAGAAGCTGATCCTGAGAGTGATATCAGCAATATTTCAGTCATAGTCTTGTCTTCTGTTTTTAAGGTAAGATATTTTCAATGCTGAAACTTTTCATTAAATTATAAATTTTAAAACTAAATGAAGAAGTTAAATCTGATTTCCAGTAATTTTTTTCCTTGTTGATATTAATTTAAAAATTGTCTCCCTTTTCAGGAATTTTTGAGAAGTCTTCCAGATTGTTTGCTTCAGTCGGATCTGTACAAAAGTTGGCTTCAAACAACCTCCTATGAAGTGGAAGAATGTGAAAGAAAAGTTTTAAGGTAATTAATAAGTTTGTTTATTGGTTGTGTAATCAAGTTACTTAATCATCCTTCTTGACAAATTTGAATGAATTCCACTTTATTAAATGGATGCTTCTTTTCAGCTTACTTAAACAACTCCCCCCAGCCAATATCAAACTTCTACAGTATTTGCTGTGTATGCTGTGGCATATTTCCCAACACTCCTCTGAAAACAAGATGTCTTCCATGAATTTGGCAGTCTGCATTGGACCGACCCTTCTAAATCCTGGAAAGTTCCAATCACCTGTTTTGCAGCAAGAGGTAATTAGGTTTCTTATGATCATGATAAAAAGTATTTTTAAGTTTGCATTTTTTAAAAATCGGATAGTAGGAATTCATAATTATATTTCATTCTTGAAAAAAAGACTTGTAGATGTGAGTAAAAAACAGTTCATGTCCAACATAATTAAGAAGGAAAGATAAAATAATTTATTACAATTAAACTAATTAAAAATTGTAACATCAAAACAAAGGGGGATACTTGAAGGAGCACCTAGGTCAATAGACCAAATTAAGTTAAATGCAATTGGTGTGAACATAAGATGATTTAATGCATTGCTTCTTAAGATAATCTGTATTCTGTTTTTTTTTTTCTTAAATGAAGTAGCAAAATTATCAGGAGCCCAGTTTGTTTTCATTTTTCTTTAAGCATTTGCAGAAATAGAAGAATCTAACAATTTTGTATCCTTTTTTTAGGACGTTGCTGAGAAGGTACCCAAGGCAGTAGCATTTTTGATTGACCACTGTACAAAACTCTTTGGTGATCAAATTCTACAACTTTTTGGGCCTTTCCCAGAAAGAGATGTTTCCAGACAAGATTCTGGGGCAGAAGAGTCAGATAGCCTGCATAGTTTGCACGACCATCCTGGTAAGTTTTTGTATGCAAACTGCAACACTTGAAAGAACTTGTAAAAATTCTTAAATCAGTCATTCATTTGTGTAGAACTGAAATTTATTGGACAATTTTTGTCCATTTAAGTAAAGTGTTAAGGAAAAAAATAAGTTTATTTGTACACTGTTTGTTTAACATAAGAATCCAATATTCTTTTCTTTGGGAAACATGAATTTTTATAAAAGCAAAGTAAGTCACACAATACTCCTGCTTTGAATAAAAATGAATTATTTGTTCCCTTTGAATAACAATACCAATAATACTACCCAAGAACATTTTAGAAATAAGTTTTTTTGTACTTCATTTATTAATAAAATACTAATCAGTTCTAAACATTTTATGTAATAAATTATAGGAATTGCAAACTAACAGAGATTTTATTTCTTATAGGCCAATATCGGCGAGATGACTCATCAATCGACAGTTTGGATCGCGACTTCCTCGATGAAATTGAACCTAGTCCCAAAATGGAGTGCAAGAAGATGTCTCTGACCAACCTGAGTCGAGATTCTGGTTTGACTCTTAGTGATACACAACTCTACACTGCGGAGGAAGAAGTGGAGAGCGAATCCTCCAGTGCGGACAGTCGCAGAGGCAACTCGGCCGCTCTCACCAAGAGCGTTCCCCATCTGGACACTGCCGGAATCGACTGCAACACTGCCTCCTACGGCAAAAACGCTGGCATCAGCATTGACGGGTCCTGCTACGACGTGGTCCGAAAACGAAGGCAGGGCATGGAAGCCCACCGGACTAAATCCCTCGCTGCGTGCTCGTCATACAACCATCGGGAGTACGGCTACGACAGCAGCCCCCATTTGCCCCTTCAGCTTTCTCAGTCCTACAGCTACAGCATGCAGCAGGACCTGATGGACCGGGGCTACGACAGCTTTGTGAGGAACTATCACAACCCAGTCAGGAGGCGGGACATGCGAGGCAGGTCGGTCGTGCAGAGGCCAGTCGTCTCGGCCGTCGAGCCCATCGAGGACTTTGCGGAGGGCACTCTCCGAAGGAGTGCCTCCGAAGAGAGCCTTCTGCAAAACTACAGCAATACGTCGGCGTCCAAAAGACTGCTTAACCAACGAAAGAGGCGAGCGCCGTCTCCTCCCCATCAAAAGGGAACAGTCTCCGCTCCTTGTAGCTCGAAAAAGTCGGACGGTAACAAAAGCAATCTCACGCGAGAGATGTCCAGTTGTTCGATCGGTAGGACTGTAGACCGACACGCTGTCTGGTTCGCCACGCACTCGCGAAGGACAGACTGGAAGAGGAGCCAATCCACTTCCAAAATAGACGAGATCGATCTGTCTCACGACTCTAGCACCTTGTCCCTAGTTTCTAGCGAGGACAGCACTCCCCAGGTGTCTCGCAGCAGCAGCCGAGTGCAAGAGCTGAGTTCAAAGTCCCACAGCGACCTCTATGCCATGTATTACAGCCCCCCTCGCGTCAACAGCGTGTGCAGCTCGACGTCGGACGGTAGTCAACAGTCCCGCAACTCTTCCATCAAGTCCAACTGCTCTCACAAGTCCCAGAACGGGACTGCCAAACCCAGTGAACCCCCGAGCTACCTGGAGGCGATCAACCGACAGACCATGCTGAAGAACCTGCAGACCTCCTCCCCTCTGAAGCAAGTCACGGAGGAGATGCGGGCCGAGCAGACGTCCCTCAGTGCCAAGGCCCGGGAACTTTACGAGAACTCGGTTCGGATGTACTCTCAGCAGATTCCGGACGTAGACGAGACGCACCGAGCAGTCCCGGCCAGCATCGACTGCATAGACGGCCTGCGGAAAACCTCAGTCAAGGGCACCCAAACCTCTCCGAAACCAGGTCAGGACTCCAGTCATACCCGGCTGAGGCACTTGCCTCCAGTCCACGTGACGGACGCTCAGCTCCACCGAGTGCGGAACTTTCACATTCGTCCGAGGCACACGCGAGAAATCATGCCCGAGGAGCTGCGAAAGGAGATTAACTGGAGCGTGGCGGAGCTCAGAGCCATGTTTAACGCTCGCACCTCCCAGGACCCCTCTCGGTCCCCTTGCAGTTTCACCGAGGCGTTCTTGGAGAACGGGGAGGGACTCACTAACGGCAGAAGCCCACGGAGAATGTCGCAGCAGCAGCACACGCGCAGCCGAAGCCTCAGCTCCCGCAGTGAGGAGGAATCTTTTGTCTAAGTCGAACTCTTATTTAGTGAATTACTGAATGTGGATAATGATGTATCCTTTTTGAAACGGGAAATTTAAACCCCCTATTACAATAAAATTACAGCTAGTTGTGCGAATTGGAGAGTTTTTAGGA
Organism: Tetragnatha montana; assembly: GCA_963680715.1. Classification (NCBI taxonomy): domain Eukaryota; kingdom Metazoa; phylum Arthropoda; class Arachnida; order Araneae; family Tetragnathidae; genus Tetragnatha; species Tetragnatha montana. The sequence goes on from OY796685.1 coordinate 38,735,020, forward strand.
GTAAGCCAGTTGCAAATTTTCTGTTAGTGCAATAATGTCCGAGTCCACTAAATTATAAGTTGTATCTTCAATGCATTATTGGGTGCAATCCAGTTTGTCGGGCAATTATCGTATGGCAATATAATTCCTAGAGACGAACATAATTGGAATATCAGCTTGTAAAAATGTATAAATTTTCAAAAGAAATACCAAATCTGGATACATGTTTTCACATTTGTTGATTCAGTGAAATGTATATACCCCCTTTTTCTCAGGTTTGAATCCACAGAGACCAAATGTTTATTTCTTCGTGTTCATTGTACATTTGTCACTCAAATAACATTATGTTTAAAAGTGCATTTATTTACCAAGTGCAATGTGCGATCAAGAAAGCATGCCTTCCATTGTAAATAAACCCTCGAAAAGAACTTAAATGCTAAATATTGTTTGAAAGTGGAATAATATTGCATTGTTCCATTCAAATCTCCCATTACATCAATGTACAAGTTTACTTGTTGTATGTGTATTTAACTACATTGTACTATTTCTTATGACTAATGTGTGAAACTTATTTCGAATCCCCATGTATGATGCCAACTTTGAAGCTCATTTTTATTGTACATTTATTGTATACAGTTTTTCTACTAAAATTAAAATTCTATTCCAGAATACCTTTTTTCATTTTTGTCTTGATTTTCCAATATTGCTAACTCATAAAAATTTACACAAAAAAAATGTATATTCATCATTGAAATGGAATTGACGAAAAGAAACAACTTTATGTTTGAAAGCTAGCATTACTTTCATCAATATTAGACCTAAATTAATATCTGAATTGATAAGGTTCCAAAAATTTATTCCTATACAGAAAACCATCTTAGCCTAATTTTTAATTCGTAAATATTAAATATATGGATTAAGCAGTAATAGTATGCCTTCAGTGGATTCCTTTGCGCGTTGGGGTATTCAGCAATGAGATTGCTGATTCTTTAGCTAGAATGGGAACTAACAACTGGAGATCCACTCCCTCCATAGGAGTAAAAATTGCATGCTACTTGGCACCTCCCACCATCTCAAAGCTGGTAGGCTGTAAAAGGCCCAGGCCTGTCTCTGTTGTGCAGTGGCCACAGGCCTCTTAAAATTTGCATAAAATTAAGATGGTTGAAGATTAAGGTAAAATTAAGAAGATTAACCTGCATAAAATTTTAAGATGGGGAAAAAATTTCCTCCTTGTTCCTGTTCCCTTATCCTGCTCACCTCCTTAATTGTTTAGGTGCCTTCTGGAGGCAGCTGGTGGTTGAACAGGAAAGAATATATGATGCTCTAATGCAACGGGGTCTTTTGGACCTGGTGTAGGCTGTCCTACACCAGGGGAATGAGCAACAACATTTTTTTTGTGTGTGATTTCTCTGTTAAGTACCCAAGTACTGATTTTAAAGCTTAGTGAGACTTCTAAGATTTTGAAGAGATGTCGGTTTACTTAAGGATTAGAAGTTTAATAAACTTCTAAGCTGATCTAAATCAGCCACAGAAAAATTAACATGGAGACGGCCTTACCTTACAGAAAACTGGTCAATTAAAATATATATGTTATGGGCAATGTGATAAATCTGGGCATTATTAATAATGCCCGGGCAATGTGATAAATTCAGTGGAATTTATGAATGAAATTAATCACTTTGCCCGCCTCCACTTCGGGCATTATTAATAACTAGCTGATATGCCCGCCGTTGCTCGGGGGATAAAAGGCTTATCAAACTGTGTGTTGAAATAAATAAGCATTATCGTTTACATGCAATAGAGTCAACAGTCTTCCCGCTAGGATTCTTTTTTGATGCCATACCACTTCTTAAGATGTTAAAAAAACCCTTTAAAAATGCCACCTCTTTAGATTTAATGTGTGAAATCCCCATCCCCGTTTTTAAAGAGTAATTTTTCAAAATAGAAAAAAAGTCGGGGGACCTTCTGAACCCCATTATTTTTTTCTCTTTTGTCCTTTTCTCCCTCCATCCATTTCTGCAATTGGTATAAATGTATATTTGAGGCAAATTTCTCCGCCTTCGCTTCACAATAAAGATATATTATTGAACAGCAATGTCTATAGATAAAACTTATTTTCCCCTCATCCCGCTAAATTTTTATAAAATACAAAACAATTAAATATACTACATACTTTTACACTTTTTTAAGATGTTAAACAAAATCTTAAAAAACCGGTTTAGAATTAGTGTTTATAACCATTTTTTAATAATGATAACTTTTTTTAAATCAGGGGGAGACCCCCTGAACCCCCCTTTGCTGATTTATCAGCAAATCATTCATTGAAAAAAATTTCAAGCATGAAATAAAAGTAAACACATAATTTGAATCGACACTGAAAATGCCTGTGATAAAATATTGTTTTATTTGAACTTTGCTGGAAATACTTAAATTTGATTAAATAGAAAAAAGAATAAAATTTTTCAGTGGAACGGTTTTTGGTTATTATAAAAAAATTATTTAATCATTAAAAATTGTTTCTTTATCATATTTTTTAAAAATTCACCTGTTATAAAACATTTCAAAATAAATATTTTCAACAATAGAGTTTTTGCGTGTCCTGGAAGGAGCAATAACCGTTACCAATTTAAAATTGAAGGCTAAGCATAAGAATTTAAAAAAGAGCCGAAAAATGCTGCTTGGAATGTATTGATTTTAAAAATTCTTTTTTGGAAACCTTCCTGGTGGTGTGAGGAACAACATGCTAAAATTTCATAACAATATTAATAATGTGGGTACTAGGATCCAAAAACTAAAAACTGGAGTGAATATTCAAACCTCCGTGCACCCCCTCCAAAATAGAATATCGAAAAATCCAGAAATTACTTTCTTTGAAATTCTCTCAAGAAGGTATTACCAACAGTTCAATTCATAATATCGATTTCTCGGTATTGTTTTCTTCGAAAATATAAAACTTGGTTTATGCTCAGCAAAAACGGGTTTTTGGAATATTCAGACCTCTTAAAATTCGAATATCCAAAATCTGAAAAATGCCTTTCTAGAAATTGTTGCTAGGTACCTTCCTGCGAAATAACAAAGATCTGGGGTCATTTGGGACGCCGCTGGGCTCAAAAACATCGAAAACGCTCCAACCCCCCTGTGGGTCAGAAAAAAAAATATTTCGAAAAATCCCTTCTTAGTGCGCGTATACACCGTAAGGTCTTCGACCCTACCAAGTTTCGAGTCTTTAGCCCCGGTAGATTTTGCTGTGCGTTGATGAGTGAGTGAGTGAGGGGTAAAGCTCTTTTATTATTATAGATGCCCGATTAATCACTTTGCCCATAACATTGTATACAGAGCCGAATCCATGTGGGTTTGGTTTAGTAAGGGGATCAACCCCCTGAAATTTGGATGTCTACATATATACTGTTTTTTCCTTGATAATTCTGTCGTTTACAAGAAGTGGTCCTCTCTTTGGGTGTAAAAAAAAGTCAAAATGATATAAAACATTAATTTTAGTATTCAGATTTCAAAAAGAAAAAAAAATAAGGGGAAGCACCCCTAACCTCCTTTATGAAATTTTTAAGTCTATCTAGTTTCCTTTCTTGTTTTAGTAGTCTTTTGCACTAGGAACTTTATTAAAAGCTTTTTATAATAAGTTCATCGTAATCCTACCTGAAAATATAAGTCCGAAATTAGGACTAGTTGTACCATAACTATTGAAAAACCTGTTTTTTAGAGTCAAATTTCCAAAAATTTTCCAATACTCACAACTTTTATTATATTAAGTTCTTTAAAACGCAACTTCTGCCTAAAAATGTATTAAAAAGCTACATTGGACCTATTAAATACGCGTGGGGCACCTCTCAATATAAATTTCTGTGTACTTCACTGCCTAAAAGCCAGCACTGAAGAGGTATTCTGAAAACTTGGAGGGAGAGCAATGAACAATTCCCGCATTTTTTAATAACTAAAAAAAAATGGTTCTAAATTCAAAAATTGACACAAAAAAATTCACTTCATTCAATATTTTGAAATAAAAATCGACAATCGCGCTTTGAATCCTAAGAACATTGTTTCGGATTGAATGACGTCGCATGATGTTTTCGCATCCTTTTTAAAAGTCAAACTTTGAAAAATGAGATGTGTAGATGGAATATAAGTATAAGCGCTTCATTAATTGCTTCTACAAGAAAGAGGGGAACTTGATAACATCTTAATTTAGGGCCATGTTAGACTTTTATAAACTGCAAGGAACGGGCCATTAAAATAAGGGGTGAACCTCCAAACCCCACAAAGAGCTCCGCACCTTTCTTTTAGTGCGTTCCAACCCCCGGGTTACCCCGACGCTCATTAATTAAATCGTTGGTTGTAAAACTCTAACATAGCCCTTACTACTATAATCTTCTCAAGAAATGTTTTCAAGACGTAAAAAAAAAGGATACGCAAATCAAGCATTTTCTTTTAATTTTCTTCCCTTGGAGAGTAATTCAACATAACGATGTAGGTCCTTCCAATCATGTTCTAACGCCGAGCAGCTCCAGTCCAAGTTGAAGGGGTCCTACACACAGGACATCGGGGGGTGTCGGTTGCAAACTTCAAGACCCTCATGATGCAGCGTTTGTGGAATCTGTGGGTGCATCCTAATGTTTTCATTCTGTTGTGCTTCTCGGTGTCGAGGCAAATGCAGCATACGAAACCCCTATGCTCCGGTTTCGGTTCTGGTTCCGATTTTTTTCCATACTTTTTCATGCACCTTATCCTCCAGTAACGTTTCTTTCTGGTGCTGTTTTTACCCATTCGGCTATAAAAGTGAGTGAGTAGTTTTATAAGTACTACAATTATTCTCGTATTCTATTACTCTCCTTGTACTTAGAATAGGGGTACTGGATTCAGGCGCGGATCCAGCACGGCTCCAGGGGGGGGGCACTTTTTCAGACCATCAACTTTTGAGAAAATTTTTAAAATTTTGGGGATTTTCTAAAAAGTATCACTCAAGATCCCTTTTTGGAGGGTCCTCCCCCTGAAAAAATTTTGAAATTTGACCTGTAAAAGTAGGGTTTTAACTCATTTTGAGTACTTTTTGTTACTTTTTTTTTCGTACTTTGAGTGATTTTTTGGGTCCAAGGGGGGGCACTTTCCAGAGTGCCACCCCCTGGATCCGCCACTGACTGGATTGCGGGGTACGGGTCCTGTCTACGAACAAGCGCACTGCAGATTAGAATAGGGGTAGAATGACAGACCCACTGTGGGGGTCTGTGTGTGTGACATTGTAGGGGTAAAATCTCCTGATGGAAGGCTACAAAATGCGGTTAACTACTTTCAAGAAGGAAATTTCAAAGGGAGGGCCCTATACCCCTATTTTTGCTTAAGACTACGAAACTTTTACTGTGAGCTACGATTTCAAACATTCTTGCGGGAGCGTATCCATGAAACTGTAACTAGGTGGATTAAGTCCTATTTTAAATTATCTAATTTCCTAAAATTTTCTGTGAAAATTATTTTTACAGTTAAGGCTGGATAAGAAATTTCCGCTAGACAACTTATCATTATTTAAAATGGTTGTGTTTCGTACGTGGCTAGGCATGGGAAAAAATAAGATTTATTTAAACTCTGGTAAACCATGGTAACGGAGTGGAAAAGTGGAGATAGTGAAAATCGTGTGATCTTGATGCGCCTATTCCAAGTACAAGGAGAATAACTAAGCAACTTAGGTAAGATATTCGGATTTCGACAAGAGATCGGAGATAGAAGACTCATTGAGCTAACGGAACTTAAATGAATAACAACCTAAATTAAAACACAAATTAATCTAAGTTGGGAAACACGCATCTGACAAACTTATCGCCCAGAAAAATTTGATAGACTTGTTCCCTTTTTCAACCTTATGAAATTTCAACTGAAGCAAAATCTTATTTGACATTTAAATTGACAGTTAAATTATATTTCTATAGTATTATATTATATAAAAGTGTGAAATAGAAAGACTAAGGTTATAATGAAAGACTATGATTATTATTAAACTGGGTCATTAAGGCAGTATCAATAGTGTAAGTGAATATGAATGGAGTCAAACATTCCCTTTATAAAAAAATGTTTCAAACACTTTTAAATTAAAATGAAATTTTACTTTGACTTAGTTTACAGCACAATGAATAAGAAAAGATAGACGAATTAACTTAAATTTCAAATTAAATTTAAAAGTACAATGAATGGACATCGATTTCGCAAATACCTCCTTTTTCCACTCATGTGTAGAGCAAAGCTTTGAGATATTTTTGAGCACAAAAAGTCAATTTGTCATTTTTTGGACTTATTCCTTTTTTTTAAACTGGCGTTTCAATTAATGTTTTAAAAAAATTAAATTATCTGGTATCTAAAAAAAACCTTGGGATTTTGATTGAAATTTTGTTTTATCCTCCCTTTAAAAATATTATTAATTTGATTAGAGTCAGTTTCTCCCAAGATACTTTACTGGGTGTTCAGTTTATTTCAAACTTTCTCGGACAGCTCAAATTTCCTAAACTGTTATTATGCATTTTTCAAGCTATGTTAAACACTTCACACACAATTCTATAACTTTCAATTGAAAATACAATGTGTATCTCTATTCTAATATCTTAAAAAACCTTATTTTGTTTAATTTAATAACAATATGGATTTTTTTTTACCTGTAAAAAATGATTTTCAGGACTATTGCAACTATTGAGGGTAGTATGGAAAATGTAAAAGTATTTGTTTTGAAATCTGTACTGTGAAATGAAAGAGGCGGAATAGAAGAGGTAAAATGTTATTTCAAAGAAAGCACGTGTATATCTTACGTAGTATCACGGCTTACTACGGCTTACTAGATACTATAGTATTATCGCAGGCCCATACTAGATACTACTAAATTAATCTAGTAAACCGCGGTAAGCTAATTATGAGCTACTAGTTGGGAAGTTGTTCAATTTGAAAGTTTACCTTTTTTGAAAGATCGAAATTACCTTCTATTTCCTGTCTTTCCTTTGAATTTATGAAAATGGGGCAGAATTTCTTATATTACCTACCCTATATTTTGATATTTTTCCTATGTTTGATGTAGTTTTGCTCTGAAAAACAAAGTCATCTCTCACTAAAGTCATCTTCAAACGTAATTCGCAATATACAATACCCAATCCATAAAAACAGAAACAATATTTTATTTTACTTAAATTCCTTTTTTTTTAAGTTTGGGCAAGGGTCGGTCAGATACTTTACTAGGTACCAACATTACTTTATCATCAAATAAAATTATTCCCCCCGGTCTGTGAATAGAAAATGGTTTTCGTCAATCCTTCGCTAGATAGCAGCACCAAATTGAAGAGAGCACAGCAGGACTGAGCCATCTTCTGCTAGATGGCAGCCCCAAAACGGCACCGCCGAACGGATTCTCTCTCTCCTTCTATATCTGAAACTAGACTTTAGTTCAGGGGGTTGGCTTAAAACTGTGGTGTATATAGAAATTTATTTCGGGAGGGGCGCAAATATCCTTCAAGAAAATTTAGTCATTATGAGGCGCAAAGCTAGATTTTTCCACCGGGGAAGAGGACCCAAAATTATTTCTAAGCCACCCTATGAATATTTAATAGGTTCAATGTAGCTTTTTAATACATTTTAGGTAGAATTTGCATCTTGATGAATTTAACATAAAAATTGAGAACAATAGAGTTCTAATTACAAAAGGGGATCTAGGGGTTCTTCCCCAGAAATATTTTGGAAATTTGACCCTAAGAAAGATGAACTAGTTTTGGCACACCTATAGTCCGAATTTTGGGTGGGGGGAGCTCGGGCCCTTCATCCCCCCTTATAGAAGCCCCTGGTTTAAAATTATTTCTGAGCCATCTTCATAAGTAGATGTAGCTCCTTAGGAAACTTACTGGTAGATTTCAAATATTGGAGAATCATCGTGAATATTACTAGAGTGAGTCTCAAGTAAAAAATACTAATCTGCTGGTTCCAAAGCTAAAAGAGAATTACATAAAACACAAACATTTTTAACACAAAAATTAAAACAAAGGACATTTTTGGTAGGTCCTAAAACCACCTCTTTTAACACACTTTTAATTAAAATAATCCAAGATCAGTAAAAATTCAAACATATTTAAACTAATTTTAAAATTTTGTTAGACCTACGCAAACCTTTCGATCTACTACATATATTTTTTCCTACTATTTTACTGGGTAAGTAGAACTATTTTGTCTATTATTACGCTTTGAATTAAACAATAAATTAAGCTTTAGCTTTTTGGGCAGTCACGTGGGGATCGTTGACGCAAGCAGAAACTGACACGTGCTTGCTCATTCATGAGGTGGCTGTCGGGAAAGAGGTTGGTAATTCTTGGAGCTCTGATCTAAGGTAAGTTTCTACTCTTTCCGATACTTTAAATGGATTTCAAACACATTAGATAGGTCACTTTTAAATATAACTTTGTGAGTGTTTTGTCTAATGTCTCGCGTAAGAGTCTGTAAGCTCTAAGGTATCGGTTAGCACTCTAGTCTTCAGTCATCCGAAGTTGACTTTTATTTTGACTCGCAAGCGAAGGATAAGTATATTTTAGAGTGAATTCCTTGTTTATATTTAGATTTAAACAGTTCATGCTTTATTTGGTTTGAAACCCCATCGTTTCAGTTAAATTAGTATGCACAAAGACTCGAGTCAAACTTGTCAAAGGATAGCGATTATATCTACAGCATTATTATTCTTTTTCTGTGAAACTAAATTTAAGTGTAAAAACAGATCCGTGACCATTTTTAAGAATCGAGCTCAAAGCACTTTAGAACCTATTAGTTTAAACTCAAATATGGTAATTCTGAGTCCGATATTAAGTAATAGTGATTGAACGAAATTCTCCACAAATAACATAAAATCAGCAAATGTTTTAATCTCGTAGATAAGTGTTAATATTCTCAAATATTTTTTGCATGGTCAATGACTGTTCCAGAAGATGGAATGCTGAGTCGAGTCTACACCACCAGCTAAAGGGATCATTCAGGTTAAAGTGTTTTTATGTCTTTATTTATGATGATCGTGAATTTCTTCCCCCTTTCCTTTTCAAGCTGTAATCTTGTCAACATTTTAAGTACATTAACTTTAAAAAAACTTTTTAGGATAACTAAAGCTAAAACTAAGGATTTATTTAAACAGTGTAATTTCGAACTTTGATACCTTAGAAAACCTTTATATATCGAAAAATATTTTTCATTTGAAATAAAGTACTAATTAATTTTATATTTGGAGTAACCTTGTTATCTCGAAAACTCGAATTTAGTTTTGGGCTACGATTTTGAGATTATACTGTCTAAAATTTTAAGATAGGGGCCTTTAAAGCAGACTGGTTTTCAGAGGGATGTAGAAATTTTATCCAATAGTGTTTGATTACGTGATTGTTTTGCAACTTGTGAGTAATCGTAGTACATTGAGTAGAAAATTGCCTATGTTTAAAGTCAGAAAATGTATTTAAAAAAGAACTAAAACTTAGTTCCCCACAAATCTGGTTATTTAGTAAATATTGTAAATACGTTTTATGCTAGTTTAAAAGTTTTGAATGGTTAAGAAGAAAAAATTGGAAATGAAATAATAAACTTGGTAATTAAAGCTTATTTTCTTGACCTGGATGATCCATTTAACATTTTACTTTATGTAGGCTAAAAATAAGTGTTATAAATTCGTAAATCCCTTGTTTGGAAATGATCCATTACTAAATAAGTCTAACACAGTTTTGAGATTTCAAGTGGATCAAGAGTAAGGCTACGCGCATAGTGCGGCAGATTTTCAGATTCCGAAATCAGATTTCCGATTTCGGATTTTCGGAAATCAGCGCTCTGAATTTGTCAGCGCCGGTGAGTGTAGTGCATCAGATTTTGCCTGCTTCTTCGGAAAGAAGCAGAAACCGCGGCCACTATGAGCACTCTCCACTAAATACGCTAGGTAATTCCGGTTTCCGATTTTCGCTGGTTTTCAGAATCTGAAAATCTGCGCATTATGCTCGTACCCTTAGATATGATCGGGTGGGCAAAAATGGGTCTAGGGATTTTAACAGTTTGTATTTATAAAATTTAATGTTTTTTTGGCATGCTAATTTTACTTAAGTCTCAATAAAAATTAGCATGCCAAAAAACATTAAAATTTTATAAATATAAACTGTTAAAATCCTTACTTATTTTACTTCACTAGACCCATTTTTTCCCACCCTATACTATGCAGATAATTTGTTAAGAGAATCATGAGTGCTATTATCTGTATTTTCAGGTTCTCGAGTGTGCTGATTGGGGAAAGAATAATTCTCTATTTGATCAATTTAAGTAATTTTTAAATAAATGTTATTTTTCATTGTATATGCTTTAATTTCAGGAAATCCAATCAGGAAGAGACGTGTTCCTTATGAGGGAACGTTGTGGGAGTTCAATGCTTATTTTTAAGTATTTAAAGTCTAAACTATGGGTATGTTTAAGACTAATAGGTAAAAATCAGGGTATATTTTAGCTTAAAAGTATTTCAGTTGCTATTCTCTGTAATATTACGTTTGCAACAAAAAAAACTTAAAATAATTATCTATACCTAAATTTTTTAAAATTGTCAAAATGGAATATTCTGAGGTAGTTTAATTGTTATTTCAATCATTTAACTAGATGTAAAAGTGCTACTCGGGTATTGTTTAACCACAGAGTTGTAATCTGTAAATGTATATGTCATGTAATCTGTAGAATATTTTCTTTAAATAGACTGTAAAATTAAATTACTAAGCTTTAAATCTAGGATTTGTAATAAAAACCAATTTATAAAATTAAGCTGAAGAAATTGGTAAAAATGTTTAAATTAGATCGAATTCAATGCTTACATTAAGAAAAGTAATTTATAGTGGAGTCGCTTGTGTCAAAAACCAATGGTGTAAAAACTTTTGGCAGAAGCTTAGTGAGTGGTACAGGGTGTCCCAAAAAAGACTGACGCATTTTAAAAATCAATAACTCGAAAAATAAAAAAAATAAAAATAGGCGGTTTCTTGCATCCTACTCTGGGGGGCAAAGAATTTTCGTACCCAAAATTTCAAAATTTTAGTTCCAAAATGCATTTGTAGATGGCAGCACGAGAAGTTTTCCCGAAATTTAGGTATAAACTGTCAGCGGAATCCCTGCTATTGCCTTCTGGTATAGGAAAATCGAAGTTGAGAGATATAATCGATTTCAGAATTGAATTAGATTGAAATGCTTTAGCTAGTTGGTTGTTTGATTGATCTTTTATGGCACAGAGGAGATATTGTTAGGATTTAATTCTAAATAATAAAATCTTTGGGAAATCGAACTTTGAGTTCTAATTGGATATTATTTTTAAGGAATATCATGGAAAATTAGAACATGATTTCTGACAAAGGCTGCGCCATTAATAGTTTAATCTAGTGGGTTATACCACATTTAACCGGAAACTTTTTATTTAAAATTTCTATATGAAGCGTTTTTCACTGCTTTTTTTCAGAGGATGGTTATGTAAAATATTTTAAAGGGAAATCAAAGTTTTAGAATCTTTGAGATAACTTTTTATAGAGGGGATATTAAATTTGACTTGGTGTTTGAGAAAGGGCCCCGATCAGACTAAGTTACACTAAATTTAAACTACATTTATTTTCGGAATTAAATAAGTGAATGAATTTGGCAAGAATTTCAGTGGAAGTGCGGAACTTCTTTAAACTATTATTTTAGGGAAAATAGGGTTGGTTGGCTGAAAAATGATCTTTCGGGGTTAAACAGCATTATATATATTTTTTTTATTTTGCCATGCTGATTTTTCTATTGGGCTCAAGAAGAATCAGGATGTCAAAAAATAATAAATTTCATATAGTCTGTTTAACCCCATATGTTTATTTTACCCCACCCATCACTACTCGCATATGTAATGTACCCACATCTATATCGAATTATGAGTAGGTTGGGGTGGGGAAAAATGGGTCTAGTGGGGTAAAATAGGTCTAGCTATTTTAACAGTTTCGAGCTATTTTAACAGCCGCGTTCACAACAGCCAACCTGTTCAACCGGAGAAAGAGCTAAAGAAGTAGGGGAAATGGGATCTCCGAAAACTAGCCGTGAGGAAATTTAATAGCCCGTTCACAAGAGCACTTGTCCTACCAGTAGAAATAATCACGTGACAAGCGAGCGAGCTCGTAGATATGCGGGAAGCGAGCGAGAGCGCTGTCTACGAGAGTTGATCCAATTAAACATTTCCTACTGCTATTGCCCAGGAGAGAATTTCCAACTGATAGTCAAGTGATTTATTCCCTGCGTAGGGAGAGCGGTGGAAGAAGAACCGGTTTTCTCTGCCTTTCGTCCGGTAGAATGGCTGTTGTGAACGCGGCTAATATTTATAAAATTTAATGTTTTTTTGGCATGCTGATTTTACTTGAGTCTCAATAAAAATAAGCATGCCAAAACATTAAATTTTATAAATATAAACTGCTAAAATCCCTAGACCTATTTTACCCCACTAGACCCATTTTCCCACCCAACGCTATCTGACCAACATCCGCCATAGAAACTTGCAAGTTTAATAGAAAACCCGGTAATCTAGGATATTCACACGGAACACAATCACCCCTGTTATGTGCATTCGCAGCACAAACTGACAAACTACCATATACTGTTCTTCTAAAGATCACCAATAATCTAAACTTCTCATTCCCTCAATAAACGTTTAAATAATTTATTTGGATTTAACCTATTTAGAAAAAATTAATGCGTATTTAACAAAATCAAATTCAGTAATTTGAAAAATATTGGCTGAAATGAGAGATCCGTCTTAAGGGGAGGACCACAATTTGGTTTAGTTGTCAAACTGATTCAAAGCGTAAGCCAAATCTTTAGATCGAATCTTAAATCTTCCGAGAATCGAATAAGATTCGTTCAGAATCGAACAACATTCGATTCTGTGAATCGATTTTTAATCAAACTTTGGTTTTCCTGTCACAAGTTAAGTAACAGGGATTATTCCGATACCTTTTCCCTAAATTCCTCAAAAAATTCTTGTGCTGCCATCTAGTTAAAATTTTGGAACTAAAATCGAAAATTCTGGGATGAAAATTCTTTGGCCTAACAAGTAGGGGGCAAGAAACCGCACATTTTTATCTTTTTTAGTTTTTGAGTTATTGATTTTTAAAATGCGTCAGTCTTTTTTGGGACACCCTGTATCATTCGATTCGTAATGACGTCTAAATTAACGTGGTACCGGGTGTTTTTTCCGAATTCCGTGCAGGGGGTTTCTATGACGTCATGAATGCAAGATGGCCGCCGCAGGAAAAAAGCTGTAAATGGCGATCTAGCAATGTTATCGGAACTATTTTTGAACAAAAAGCTCAGAAATATATAATTTTATCGAATAGCTACAAAAATAAGCATCTAAATCGGTTAAAAATTGCGTTTATGACGTCATAACCAAAAAATGGCTATTTTCACCAAAAATACAGTATTTTGTAATGTAATACTTTAAATAGATGCTATTTTCAACGTGAATGTAATGAAAATATGTTCATAATAAAAAAACCAACAATGAAAATTTCATTTATGGACACAAAAGGCGGATATGACGTCAGAAATCCAAAATGGCTGTCACATAGAATAAAATTTTTTACTTTTTTATTCAAAAATTTTTAATTGGGAATTATTACACTTATATGAATGTAATAAAGGTATTTTGAAGATAAAATTTAACAAAACATTTTAAAATTCCTGAAAATAGCATCGAAATATTAAGTGTGAAAGACAGAACTACAGTATTTTGTCATGTAATACCTTAAATAGATGCTATTTTCAACGTGAATGTAAAGAAAATATGTTCATAATTAAAATGCCAGCAATGGAAATTTCATTCTTTGTCACACAAGGCGGATATGGCGTCAGAAATCCAAGATGGCTGGCATGTGAAATGAATTTCTTTAGTTTTTTACTCCAAAATTTTTTATTTGGGAATTATTATACTTTTATTAATGTTGTAATTAAGTCATTTTAAGGATCAAATAATTCCCAATTAAAAAATTTTGGAGTAAAAAACTAAAGAAATTAATTTCACATGCCAGCCATCTTGGATTTCTGACGCCATATCCGCCTTGTGTGACGAATGAAATTTCCATTGCTGGCATTTTAATTATGAACATATTTTCTTTACATTCACGTTGAAAATAGTATCTATTTAAGGTATAACATGACAAAATACTGTAGTTCTGTCTTTCACACTTAATATTTCGATGCTATTTTCAGGAATTTTAAAATGTTTTGTTAAATTTTATCCTCAAAATACCTTTATTACATTCATATAAGTGTAATAATTCCCAATTAAAAAATTTTTGAATAAAAAAATAAACATTTCTATTCTGTGACAGCCATTTTGGATTTCTGACGTCATATCCGCCTTTTGTGACCATCAATATTTTCATTGTTTTTTTTATTATGAACATATTTTCATTACATTCACGTTGAAAATAGCATCTATTTAAAGTATTACATGACAAAATACTGTATTTTTGGTGAAAATAGCCATTTTTTGGTTATGACGTCATAAACGCAATTTTTAACCGATTTAGATGCTTATTTTTGTAGCTATTCGATAAAAATATATATTTCTGAGCTTTTTGTCCAAAAATAGTTCCGATAACATTGCTAGATCGCCATTTACAGCTTTTTTCCTGCGGCGGCCATCTTGCATTCATGACTTCATAGAAACCCCCTGCACGGAATTCGGAAAAAACACCCGGTACCACGTTAATGTAGACGTCATTACGAATCGAATGATACCACTCACTAAACTTCTGCCAAAAATTTTTTGAAACATGACATAAGCGACCCCACTATTAGTGATATATTCCTAGTTAAACTCATCCTTAAAAGCAATAAATTTGCAAAGCATAACATAATAATTTGAAACCATAAGTTCAACCCTTTTATTGAAAACTTAAGGCAAGTCCTATGCGCGATTGCATTTTCATTAGTTTATTGTGAAACTACAGATTTTTTTATAGTAAAAATGATTAAAAATCGAAATTCCAATCACCTATAGTTCTGAAAAATTTTAACTTGAAATAACTCGATCCCAGAAAAATTTTAATAATACCCTTTAAGTAAGTTAACGATAGAAATTATATTTATGCTTTGTAAAAAATGTCTCGGCGCCCTTCATAAGCTGTAAAATTTTACTCGGAAAAATAACTACTCAATTAATGAAAAATTGTTTAAATTATATTCTGCCTTATTTTAAAAGCATATAATAGAAATGTTGTGTTACTCTAATATAGGGATGGATTTTAATACCCTTAGCTTCATTATGACTTAAGTTTTCGTTGATGTTAATTATTAGGGGTGATGTAATATCTCATTTAGTTTACTTGTACCTAGACATTTTTCATAAAATCTGTACTAAGCTCAATTTATTATGTTTAATTATAATTTACAGGTGTGATCAGCTATGGAAATCAACATGTTTAATTTAGTGAGTTTTATAAAATGTGTGATTGAAAGTTAATAAAGACTAGTTTATTTGAAACTGAATCTTTCTTTATTTTCAGGAAAAGTAAGTTTGGCGACCACTGGGTATGACAGTCCGTTAAAACCCACAATTCCGAGTGTGACGTATGAAAGTGTATTATAATAAGGTGCATGTTATAATAAGTTTTGAAGTTTCTGAGTGCCCGCTGGAGCAGTGGTAAGATACTTGCGTAGCATGCGGCAGTTCGTGGGTTCTATCCCCAGTTATTATTTTATTAAATTTTTTAAAATACAGCAAAAATCAAGTCCGCAGGCATGCGCAATAAACTCTGCTAAGGAAATTGACTCAGACGTCACACTCGGAATTGTAGGTTTTAACGGATCGTAGTGAATTGGGTAGGTAGATTGGGATTGGTCGCCAAACAGGGACAGTCACACAACCAATTATTTCTATAAACCGCCAAGGGGAGCCTTATTTCTGCAAATCCCAACTTGTAAACAAACAAAATATCTGCTTACAGGTTGAGACTTGCAGTGTTGCCCTCTAGCGGAGGTTTCCAACCATTACTAGTCTAATCAAGTAAGTAGTAAGAGTAAGTAGCTAGAAGTTGGACTTCTAGTTAGCTAGACTAGCTACTTGGTCTTATAGTAATAAATTGACTATTAAGTCTACTATTGGATTAAAGTTCAGACTAACACTATAAGACTAAGTAGCTTCCTATTAGTTAGGAGTCTTACTTCAAACTATTCGAAGCTATTTACTCCTGCTACTAAGTAACTCCTGCTTAGACTAAGTAAGACTACATAATAAGACAGGGCTTCAGGCTTCAGTAAGTCAGGTTCAGTTCAGGCTTCACAGGGAGCCTTGTATGGAATGCTGAAAAGTAAACGATGCATATTGCACATTTTGGGTTATAATGCATCGTGCACGAACCCTCCACATTTGCGTTTTCCCCCCGCTCCATTAAGTTATGTAAACAAGTGCATAAAATCTATACAGTCCGATTCAAAACATTGTTGAATGCGCATGCGTCAAAATAAGGAATACATTAAAATAAGTTTTAAAGTTAGTGAATACCCACTGGAGCAGTGGTAGGATGCTTTTGTAGCATGCGGTAGTTCGTGGGTTCTATCCCCAGTTATTATTTTATTAAATTTTTCAAAAACAGCAAAAATTAAGTTCAAACGCATGCGCATTCACAAGGCGGTGGATCGGACGTTAATCTTAACTATAAGTTATTACTTAAAGTAAATAATAAAGTTAACTTAAGTAAGTTAAGCTTAAGTTTGTTAACTTAAAGTTAAGTCAAAGTTAATATACACTTTAAATTAAAGACCAGTGCTTGCAAGGATTGTATGGCATGGTTGGTTAACGCACTGCTTTCTCGTCCTATAGTTCGCAGGCTCGATCCTCGGAATTTTTCTATTTTTTAAATGCTGAAATATATAGTAGTAACTTATATGCAGTAGACGCTGCGCAGCAGCTTAATGTCTATGCGTCACACGGTGCTGGCGCCATCTATACTATGACAAGTAAATTAAAATATTTAACAACATGGTGGAATATCAACTTCAAATTAATTAGAAGACTGTCATAGCTGCAGGAACGGATGGCTTGGTGTACTTGCTCGCCAGTCTGCCATCCCAAAGGCCCTCAGATCGAACCCTGGTCGAGTCTGAGCCTTCTCCCCGGGTATAGCACTCGGACATAAATGCAGTTGGGCATTTATAAATTTTCCTGCGCATCCACGGGGGGTCTTAACGATTTTTTCCCCAACTCTTAACTGTAACCGTAACGGTTATTTTCTTCAAAAATAGTCCTATTTTTGACTATTTTTCTATGTTTTTTTGCCAAACTCCAAGACTTTGTCCTTTTGCCTCGACGGAAACTACGCAAATTTAAAGAGTCTTGGAATACTAATTAATAATAAATGCTAATAATATATCTACAATTACAGAATTCCATCCACAAACCCCAACCGCCTACCCTGGCAGTCGCATTTAACTTTACAAATTTCTTGAAATTCTTTCAGTGGTGACTCAACGCGCAGGTACCGTTAGATTAAATGGGGAAAATGGTAGATTTATAATTTTTTACCTCATTCTTTAAGCGGTAACTATGGCGGTACTAGTATATTTCAAATATTTCAGAGGCTATATAGAATTTTATTCCTATCTCTTTAAATACTGGGTTTTACGTAAAAGTAGCCTCTTACTCCTCGAAAATTTCCCTAAAAAATAGTGTTTTATCTCATTTTTGGATACTGGAACCCCGAGTGATAAGGTTGACCTAATTCTTATAACTCTTTGCTATCACAAAAGGGGTATACCTAATTGTCGGGCTGTTAATGTACAGCCCACCAAGCGACTTCGATCTCCTCCTGGGGTTTATATTAATTTTCGCTTTTGTTGGAGGGGGTCATTGAATGAGGTCGTATTTCGTTTCTCCGATTTCGAGAAACTGGCGATGGCCTGTACTGATACGGATCTGGATCCGTTCTGACACTACCCTAACGATCAGCATGATATCCTGTAAAGAAGAAATTAGAGAGACAACACTTCATAAATAAGTATTCATTAGGCCCTGAGAGATTCGGATAGCCTATTAAAAACGTGAAAAGGGAGATTTTCCAGATTCTTCGTCACTCCCTAAAAGAGTTCGTGTCATGTTAGTTATCCAGCGGAGTCTACAAATAATAGAACAGTTCCAGGAGAGACTGCCAAGTTATGGTTAGGTTAGTGGGAAGGATGCCTCACTTCAAAACTTTTCCTAATATTTTTAGTGGTGACTTTGAATTCCTTCGTAAAAAATCTTTTGAAAAGTCTCAAGAAGGAAATAATCCTTTTTTTCCGCTCCTTCGAGTAAACCAGTCTACGTGCAGATAGTACTTTATGTCCTAAAATAAAGCTGTGAAACAGATACGGCAAAGAGGCACAGCATTACTGAAAGGGTTACCGAAAGAATCATTTATGGCCTAATACTGAAGACAGAATATTTTCAAGCTATAAAAGAATTAGTCGGGAAGGAAATAAAAATTACAAATTCTTCCAACACATACTATTTTTTGAGAGCAAGTTAAAATAGAGCCTAGAAAATTCTGATAAGGGTGCTTTGAACAAGCATAAGGTAAATTACTCTTCTAAATCTGAAAATATTGAGTTGATAAAGCCATAACATTACCAGTATTTAAATAGAAATTTCCAAACTAAGAAGCTAAAATATTTTAATGAACGTTTAAAACTTTGGTGAAGATAAAATTAATATTATTCCTACTGTAAACTTACCAAGGTATCGCAAGAATAAAAATAACTGAACTGACATTTTCCATAGATTGAACTTTAATTTTACGAGTATCATGCATTAAAACCAGGAGTGGCCAACCTTTTTGAAAGAGCGTACCACTTGAGAAAAATAAATTATAGGTACGTGGCACTACAATTTTTTCTATTACTGTACCAAAAATATATTAAAAAGGGAAAACATAACATGGGTTTAAAGGTAATAATTTTATACAAGTAACACTTTTAATGGAATCACTATTATAAATTTAAATTTTACACGTTGATAAAGTAGGGGAGAGTGGGGCAGTAAGATGCAAATGGGGTAATAAGAAACATGCAAAACTCCACAGGATTTTCCTTTACAATCATGAAGCTGATTTTTTTACAGAATCTTTCTATCATTATCAGTTTTGTTTGAAAAAATAATTCACCTGCTAAGTAAAGGTGGATATGAATTTTTTACTTGTATCATTACCACAAGCGACTGTACCTTATTGTTACCTCACGAGGGGTAATAAGAAACAAAGGCCAGTTATTTTACTAATTAAAACAATTAAAAATCAAATAAAGGTAATAATATAATATCTAAAGTGTATTTTATAACCATAGTAATTTTCAAAATTTTTCATTGAAAGTATTTAAAGATATGCTCAGTTAAAAATTAGTCTAAAAAAGTTACAAGCTGAAAGTTTTATGCAACCCTATATTTTTAAATATAACACTTTAAAAAATCAAGACAAACAATTGAAATGGTGTTTATCTTATTTCTTTTTGGGAGACTATAGACTAAAACGTTATTTCCACAAAAAAAACCTATTTTTCCCTATAAACACAGTTTTTTAAAGGTTGGTTCCTCTTCCTTTTTATAAACTCAGCGCTACCCCTTTCCTTCAAGTTCGAATGGTTCAGGAGGCATATGAAGAAACCCTCGAAACTATTCCCCCACCCTAATATGTTTTAATAGTGTTTTTAATAAATTTTTCAGCAACGTTAACACACAAAATATTTAAACACATTAATATAAACACATTAACACATTAATAAACACATTAATATTTTACTTTACTCATTATAACTTAAATTAAAACGCAAATTCGATATAGAATTTCAATACTTTACTTATAAACTTTTAAATAAACATTAAAGTGGTGAGTAAAACTTATCTCAAACTATCTCACCGTCTTAAGGAAAATGTAGTAATTTTAAACTTGATTGAATTTAATTTTTTAACTGTTTTAAGAATGATTTACAACTCTAAATTGAAGAACAAAAATTGAATTATATAGCCTTTTTAACCTCTAAAAAAGTTCACTACAAGATCCAAGATAATTTAATTTCAAAAACAAGTTAAATTGAAATATAGTTATAAATCATGATTTTACATTTATGACTTTGCTAACGATAAAATTTTTCATAAATAACAGTTCTAGCTTAACACAGTTAACTTCTAGCTAACAGTCTAGCTTAACATAGCTTAACAGTTCTAGTTTTAAAAAAATTATATTTTAAAAATTTGTCTAGAAGGGAAGACTTACTGTAAATTGAATATTCCATCTAAACCGCCCCCACCCACAAAATTACATTAATCCGCCACTGGCAACTACCAAATTGACCAAGATATCTATGGACTACTTACAGTTGTATTCATATTGGTGAAATCCTTCTTTGACCTAAGATATAACACCGAGACTGACCGCAATAAATGGCTGTTGCTGTTACTGAACTGACATGTTCCACTGAGCGAACGCTGAGTTTAAACAGGAAACAATTCCTTACATCTAATATGAAAACTATGTAAAGTGGTACTTTACTAATTAAAAAAAATTTACCAGGATATTGTCACTTACATTAGATGACTATAAAATCTAGAGGAATTTACCTTAGCAGACTTAACTCAAAAGTATTTCACCCGGCGTTAACTGTCATGGAAGTTGTCAGCTCAGGAATGCTATTGAAGAGGGGAAAAAAACTACAAAATGTTAAGAAACACAAATAGTAACAAGCTATAAAGACGTGCTGAAATATATTCGATATTTTAATAACAGAAAAATTCGTAACTTAACACATAACTATAAATTATATAAAACTATCACATAATGCACTTCTGCCAGTTGCAGTCTCAAGCCTAGTTCTCTGGACATGTTTGATTTCCGATGTCATTTACAAATCACACAGAGTTCTTTTGACGCTGTTATTAGATGACTAAAGTTCTCTTTGGCCACTTCGACAAAATTAGTTCCTTCAAGAGAGAGTTCAGTAGGAGAAATCCTATCATGGATTCCAAAGAATTGATGGAGAATTCAAAGCAAAAGACGTGGTGCTCCAGATGTAGTATTAAGATCCTATAGAGAGAAAAGAAAAGGTAATTTTTATGATGGATGGACCAAACTGATACCAATATTCATCATGCATACACTCAAACCTGTTTTTGTGCGGTATTTTTATCCGATTTTTTATTAGTGCGGAATAAGAAAATTTCAATCAAATAGGAACATAGAACAAAAGTATATCTGGCTACCGAGACATATACAAGCGTCTAGTGCAGTGGTTCCCAACCGGTGGTCCGTGAGAGTCTTGGAAGTGGCACAAGCAGCAAAAAAATCTGGCGAAAAATTTTGACGAAGCACAAAAAAATCCAATAAATTACAAATTTGAGCGAATTGAACGAGAAAAGATAGAAATATATCCGAGACGATGACTTTCGGCTGACGTAATTCGTGGGGATAATAGTCACCACTTAATTAACAATACTTTTGTGTACTACGTATAAATATTTGAAGTAAAATTAAGAGCTCTGAAAAAAAATCTCGGCCAGGAGATTTAATTATATCATAACAAAAGCTATAACTAATTTTGTCTTAAAATATAATTATAATTCATAGCATCATTTAAATTTACACTCTAATTTAGGGTATATAAACTAACTTTCATCTTGCAATTTTGTGAGGGTAAAGGATTTTAAGCTATATAGTCCACAGGCCCCCGTTTAAAATTTTTATTGATTAATAAAAGGCTGAATCTTCGTTGGTCGCTTGATTTCATCGAGACGCCCACTATTCTCTGCTAAAAATCTCGAAAGCGGGTAGCTAATTTACTGCTCATGGGTGAAACATGTCGATTGGGTGGTTGTAAAATATTTATTAATAACGTTTTCTTTTTTAGTTAAATCTTAAGATAATGTGATCAATATCTCGAAAAAATGAGTGTCCTACAAAACTGGGGGTATGAACGGAGAGTCCCCCACTGCCAACAAGTCCGAATGATGAGTTAAAAATATTTATTAATAACGATCTGATTTTTTTACACCAGCTTGGTAAATATTTGTTTAATTAAAAGGCCACATTGTCCTTCAAATTAAGGGGTAGATTTGCCGAGTCCTACACTCGGAAAATGTCAATTCCTGACCCTTCTCGAAAATTCTGACTCTTATAATGGTGAGTAAGTTTTGAGGCGAGCTTATTAATAAACGTAGAATTTAGGAAAGTCCGAAGGTGACTCAAATAAGGAGCCAAAATTCCCTAAATTATTGCTTTTAGATAGAAGTTACAGTACACTCTAAAAAAACTGTTGATTTTTGACAAAATCCTGTCAAATTTGCTGCTAGAAAACCCCTGTAAATTGTACAGGGAAATCCTGTTATATGGAATCCTGTTATTCCTAGTATAGCAGGGTAGGGTGGGGGAAAATAAGTCTAGTGGGGTAAAATAGGTCTAGGGATTTTAACAGTTTATACTTATAAAATTTAACGGTTTTTGGCATGCTGATTTTACTTGAGTCTCAATAAAAATCAGCATGCCCAAAAACATTAAATTTTATAAATATAAACTGTTAAAATCCCTAGACCCATTTTCCCCACCCTACCGTAGACCCCTTTTTACATACAATAACACTATAAAATGTTTACTGAAAGTTTTTTTGGGGTTTTACGAAATATGACCAGGTTTTTCAATCTTAGAAGCGGGACATTTCACTGAAGAGAGGAGGTTATAATTGTTTTTAGATGTTCAATTGTTCAATGAAACGAAAGATTTTAAATCTCACATTGGAATAAATTTTGCATGAATTTAATACCAATACACTTTATAAACACTGATATCTAACACATCTAATAAGGTAAAAGACGCTTTTAACATCATTACAAGATATTATCTAAACTTCTTATTCCGTTTTAAAATTTTAGGGTATTACCTTGAATTTGTCAAATAGGAGGGGGTCTGGGGGTTCTCCCCCATAAAATCTTGTAAATTTGACTCTTTAAATAGTGTTTAACCTCATTTTCAGAAAATATTGAGATATACTTTTTGCTATGCAGCAAAATTGTGAAGGGGGAAAATTGTACAAAACTAATCACCAAAACTTCGAGAGGAGATAGAACCTTGCAAGAGCACCTTGAACCTTTCTCTAAAGATACTACATAAAAACGATTGCTTTAAAATTTTGAAATAACAACTAATAAATTAGTAATAGTTCAACCAACCAATAAAGAGCTTTTGAAAGCTTACCCTCAAAAAATTGAAAAATCTGAGTTTTTCTTTACATCTTTCTCGTTTGAGGAAACGTAGTCAGATAAGCGGGACTTAAATGAAAACTTCTAAAAGTAACACATATTTTTTAATTTTAATCAGTTTGTCTTCATGACTGTTGATTAAGCTTTAAAATGTGTGTTATTTATATGAATTTGGTTTCATTTTGGCTTCAGGAATCAAGGTTTTTAAAGTGGGAAACACTACATGCAAAATTACTCTCAAATCTGCTACAACGTAGGCTAGGAAACTATTAGGTCTGTTATTCCAAGACATATAAACCTAATTTGATTTTGATCTAAAATATATTTCGCTAGGAACGAAGATTTTTTTTTTAGAATTAAATGACCATGACTCAATTTCATGCATAAAACCCATCATATATCACGAATGGTAGAAGGTATCCTAAGTGGTTCTCGAGGGATATTGTTGGACTTCTGCGGGCTAAAAATAGGCTTCGTAACAAATACAGAAAAGATCCTTCTCCTGAGTCTTATAGACTTTTCAGTAAATGTAGGGCTGAATTGAAAAGCGCAGTAAAATTGGCTTATGAAGATTATGTTTCTGGAATTGAAGAAAATATTTTGGATAATCCCGGATCCTTCTGGGCACATGTGAAAACTAAAAAAAGTAATATTGTGTGTGATCAAATGTCTGATAGATGTCAGGATTTTGTAGGGCATAATTCTATTGTAGAGGGTTTTGCCAAATTCTTCAATTCGGTGCACATTTCATCCTCGAATCCTGACTTCTCTATTATTTCTGATTTGAATGAGGTCGACGTCATTAAACTTAACCGTATTAATTCTGAGGATGTTGCTAAAGCAATATCTAGACTTAGACCGTCAAAAAGTTTGTCCTGGGATAACTTTCCTGGCTTTATACTGAAGGCCTGTAGAGATATTTTTATTTATCCTTTACTTATAATTTACAACAAATCTATTGCAAGTGATATGTATCCCAAGTTATGGAAGAAAGCTTATGTTATTCCTATTTTTAAGAATTCTGGTTCATCATCCAATATAGAGAATTATAGACCTGTGTCAATACTTTCCCCTTTTTCTAAGGTTTTTGAATATGTAATGCAGGATCAGATTTTTGGCAGGGTGGAGAAGTTAATTGATCCCAATCAGCATGGATTTGTGCCAAAGAGATCTGGCGTTTCTAATTTGCTTTGTCTTCATAGTGAGATTTTGAGTGCTTTTCGAATGGGAGCTCAGTTGGATGTGATTTATACGGACTTTCAAAAGGCTTTTGACACTGTGGATATTGGTATTCTAGTGAATAAGTTACTTCATCTTGGTTTTTCCTGCGAAGCGGCTCAGTGGGTCTTGAGTTATCTTACTGGACGCATTAACAATGTTTGTTATGGGGAAGCCATTTCTGCAGATTATTCTAATTCTTCTGGGGTACCCCAGGGGTCCATACTTGGACCTCTGTTTTTTATTTTATTTATTAATGATCTCCCTGCTGGCTTTAAAAACTGCAACTATTTATTTTATGCAGATGACCTTAAGTTTTTTAGAGTTATTAAAAATCTTTCTGATTGCTATCTCTTACAAAGTGATATTGATGAGTTATTGTATTGGTGTGCTAGTAATAATTTGAAAATTAATGTTAAAAAATGTGCTGTTGTGTCATTTAGTAGAAAAAAAGATATTACTCACCATTCTTATTTATGTGATTCTGCAGTACTTGAAAGAAAAATTTCTATAAAGGATCTTGGAGTTTGTTTTAAATATAATTTGAATTTTGATGCTCATATAGATAATATTATTTCTCGTGCCTTTAAATTAATGGGTTTTATTATAAGAACTTCAAAGGATTTTACAAAATGTGAGACCCTAATAACTCTATATAAAATGCAAATCAGATCAGTTCTTGAGTATGGCTCAGTGATTTGGAACCCTCACTCAATGGTTCAGATTAATAAGTTGGAGAGAATACAGCGAAAATTTTTTCGCTTTTTATATAGAAAATATACACGGGATTTTAATCCTATTATTTCAGTAACCAATGTCATCACTTCTTTTAATGTAAACACTCTTCTGGTTAGAAGAAATTATCTTTTATTGTTGTTTTTCTTTAAGTTATTTAATAATTTTATTGATTGTCCTTTTTTGCTGTCCCGCTGTAACATTCTGGCTCAACCTTGCTTTTTACGTAATAGAAAATTGTTTTTAATTGGTATTGATTTCAACTCTTGTCCTTTTAACTGTTTTTATAAATTATATAATAATCTTTTAAATCATTTGGATATTTTTAGTATGAGCCTAGGTGTTTTTAAAGTAACTGTGTTGTCTCTGCTTTAATTTTGGTGTTATGTCTCCTTTCATTTTTTTTTGTATTGTGTGTTTTCCCCATGTAAATGGAATCTTATTTCTGTATGGTGGTGTTTGAATAAATAAATAAATAAATAAATAAATAAATATAGGCAGAAAAAGATAGGTATCCACTTTAGATACAAGAGGTGGCCATCATAGAAACAACAGATACATCTCAGTGGCCACTATAGATACAATTTAGAGTACTTTTAAAAAATTAATTAAAAATACTTTACCTAATAAAATTAGGTACTTACGTATTATCCCGTCGACCGTTCAGCGGCCGTCTAATTCAGCGGCACAGTAATAGTAAACTCAATGGGATTTTATAACGTTTCGGATTAAGCGTCACGGTCGACGGGATAATACGTAAGTATTTTTACCTCTCACGATTTCTGAGTTGAGGTTTCATGCATTTGTTGATAATCAGTTTATAATACAGTCGACTTCACTTAATATTATCACATTTGTCCAATATCAGAGTGATAATAATATCCGATTGATGATATAATAATCGGTTTGTAGATACAAGGAAAAGTGGCAAATAGTGTAACTCGAGTAATATTTGCATTAAAATCACGACTGTGCAGTCTTAATTGAAGCATTTAAAAAGATTGTCTAGTATGTATTTTGCAACTTAATCATTCTTAAAGAAAAATATAGGAGCGGATCATGTAACACTACTACATTAATGTATCATTTTGTATGTTAATGTATTAAAAGTTGGCCTTCCAACAGGAAAAAGGGAGTTTTTTTTAGAGATTTCACCAAATTTTGATAACATTAAACGATATACTGATCACATAAAACAATACATTTTGGGTTAATTTAAATAGTAGGGATCGGGACGAGTCAATTTAGATATTAGTATCCGATTGATGACATTAACCGTGATCACATTAAGCGGAGTCGACAAATAAGATTACTGAAATACCAATTTCAAAAGCGCGCAAAATCTTTATAATTTTACGAACTTTCTTATATTTTGCAAGGACATATCCAAGCTTGGTTTTTATTCCATTGGGATCAAAAAATTAAAACCAGAACCATGTGGGAAAATTGTCTATATAACTCAATATACTCAGCAAACCTTACACACTTTTCAATTTTTTATTGATAACAAAACAACACTGAAACCCGCAGCGATTTCAAGACTATAAACACAATGAGTAGTATTAGAACTGCAAGAAAGTTTAAAATATCAGCTCAGAAAATCATACTACAAAATGACAGTGATTTATCATTTAAAAATATACAAATGCTTAATTAAAAATAAACAGGGGAAATATTTCAGTGGACAATTCAAAGTTTCTTGGGGATAAACACAATGGCTAGGTAGGAATTTATTAGATATCGCCACTTTCGCATGATCATGTTCAGAATGATAGGCAATATCAGGGCTTAGTTTAATAAAACTTAAAAGTCCAGAGCCATAATACTAAGTAATTGACCATCGTAGTGTGTACGTGAAATGATGCGTCCCAATGAAATTTAAATTTAACGTTAAAATCTTGAAGGTTGGGCACGTTACTATTTACCTCAACAAAGTATTCAAACATATTAATCCATAAACCCCCCACTTAAATGAAAAACAATCCTTTAATTGGCATACCCGGAGTGTTCTAACGATGAATTTAATACAATCAATACATATTAGACACTAAACTGTATTTAAATACTATACTTATCTGGAAATATTCAAGAATCAATCACTCACTGGATCAACTTTTTGACTGAACGCACTCATTCATCCAAAGGGCAAGATTACTGCCGCGTTGCCACCGAAAGTGTTAAGAACAGTAACTAAGGTGTCAGATTTCGAAACGTTTCTCAATGTCTGATTGATTGTTTGATTAAAAAAAATTCCGTCCTGAAATGCACAGAGTACCAGAACAGAGAATCTAAGGCGATTATGAACATAATAAAAAAAACCCCCATTGGGTATGCCTTGTGATAGGGGCCCTGGTAGCGCTGAGATTGCATCTACTACCCAAGCAGTACTGATGTTCAAGATCCGTCCAATTTTTCTCATGTATGGCCAGATTACGTTTACTTTTAGTTGCAGCCACGTAAGCATGGCATATTTTGTATGAGCAGTGCTACTATAGGGTACTCATGAAACTCACGTAACGAGAGGCGGAGAAAAGGAATCTCAATCCTTGAATCCTCTAATACCTCTCCAAAAGTTAAAAATACCTATTTAAAGTATTAGAAGGCAAAATTTGAAGATAGAAGGCTAATTATAATCTCGTATGCCTGAAAATACCTGGTCTGGGGCCTTTAAATTTTTTTTTGGAGGAATTAGATATAAACTTACTGTTTTTCTTATATTTTGTCATTTATGACTCTTTGGTCAGATTGATCAGTTTCTGATAATTTTAAACACTTATATGGATCGAATATATTCGAATAAAAATATATTATTATTCATAAGATTTTTTTTGCAAGAGAATTCACCAATGGACTGTTTAACTGTTTTTCTAATTTGCAAAACCGGAGATTGCTATTTGCACTAAATAACAAGAAATAAATACTTCATTTGAAAACTATTTATTCAAGTGGAAGAGGGAATCATAAAACTAAATCTAACACAATTATACACTTTTCCCACGTGATTTGTAGCGAATTTTGAGCAGTAATTTGGAGGATTTGCTGAATTTTGATATCTGTAAGAAAAATGGAAGAATCAACAATAAATGCTCACATTAATACCTTCAGGTGTAAATGGGAAGCTAATTCTTACTTTATACCCTGTACAAAAAAAAACTAAGTCAGTTTAATTTTTGGCAAGATGGCAAGTATTATTTTTGAAAGTTAATTGTATTCAAATTAACAGCTTCAGAATTTTCAGAGGTATAAAATGCCACTCAAAAATATTAAAATTAAAAGATATGCATAAAAATATTTTTTTTTTCTGATAAACTTGTATAATTTAAGTATACAATATAAAAGTATACTTTGAAGTGCTAGTGAGGAGTTACTTCCTAATTAAAATTTTTCATTCTAATTTATTTCCATTTAAAAAAATATTCCTTTCCTTAAAAAGTTGCGATTTTTAAGATTAAGATTATAGAAAAAATACTACTGAACTCAAAATTCAAGTGACTTCTTTTTAGTGAAAACTGGGATTTTTTTAAAACATTAAACAAATAATTAAATTTTAATGTCTCTTATTCAAGAGTTCTCCGTACTAGTAGTATATATTTTGGCATTTTACTCACCTGTTATTATACGAAACTATACGTCAAAATAATAGAACGTTAGGTGTCAGAAGAATGCTCAAGTTCATCTTGTCTAAGAATAAATGTTTACAATCAGTGTGGAGTCATTAAATGAGTAATTCAATGTGATTTTGTAGTTATGAAGTATATTTATTCCTTCAAATTTGTAAACATATATTTAAGTAATAAAAAGCTATAATTTTATTTGCTCCGTCTCTAATCAACTTAATCGTTAATTATCCCTTAACAGTTATAATATTCATATTTAATCGTAAAATTTTTACGAAATCAAAAAGATTCGGCTACACTCCGCAATTTTAAATTCACAGAGTATCACAATAATTTCAATTTCTCTCAAGGATAGTGATTACAGTTCATGTATGAGAAAACAGTTTCCTGTTTATATAGGGTACTAATATACAATTTGGAATGCTGATGCAAAAATATTATTGGAAATAAAAAAATAGCAGCATGTATAAGGGAAAATTTTCTTTTTCAGAATGGCACATTCTGCTAACCAAATAATCTTTACTATACTCTTTAAAAATTATCTCGTTATATTCGAGTTCGCTATAAGCGTGCTCATTTATACTAATTCCTGCTCATCATTTCACCTCTGCAAAATGTTGGTCCTTTAATGTTTTATCCTATGTTTCTGGATTCTAAATAGAGAAATTAACATGGGAAAACCATGGACCTAGAAGACTGGGGAAAACTGAACACCTATTTTTGATAGAAATAGCTGTAATAGGGAACCGTAAATGTGATCTATATTGTTCAGTTCATTAACTTGAAAACAGCAGAAAAAAAGGGACACACAGAAATTAGAAAAAACAATTTAAAAAGAAAAGCAACTCTTGAGAGCACATAAATTTATGAGGTGTATAAGATTAAGTTTCAAAACATAGTAAGGCTCAAAACTATATTACTTCAATAGATTCCTGAACCTGGAAATAAAGAGGGTCATCAAATTAGTTTGTTAATAAAATTAATACAAAATCACAATTATGATTAACAATTAAAAATGCTTAAAAAGATTTGACCAGTTTATTGGATCTGTGGCAGGTGGTGTAAAACGGGTAATTTTTATAAAATATTCCCAAAAGAACATGATTTATGCTAAAATAAATACATTTCTTACATAAATTTCTAATGATAAATAGGGGTATACCATAACAAAAGTTGATTACGTTTTTAAAAATTTAAATGCAGGTTTTTTCTTAATTTAAAATTATTTGTAAGTGTAAAAAAACTTCTATAAAATCTTCTTATTTCAAAAGTTATCAGTAAAATTTGTGAATTTATTTTATCTGCTTTTTATATAAAGGAGGTTTCAATAAACATATTTTCACTAAAAAAAGCAAGAAAAGATAGAATTCAGGCATTTGTGAACAGAATTACTAATTTTGAGGTAAAATGGGTATTTCTTTATCAATTTATTATGAAAGTTCCAATTATAAAATAAAAAATTAGGTTAATTGGAATTTTACTAACAAAAAAATATATAAATTTATTTTTGTAATCGTTGAAAACCCTATTTATTGCATTTTTCAAAGCGTTTTATCAAAAACCAACTGAAAGTCTGATGTTTCAAAACAGTTTGGGACAATTTATAAATTACCTAATAATTCACAATTTTAAAAAATTAATTATCTTAAACAATGAAATGTAATAAATGAAATAAAATAAAATTACAATAGAACCTTATGTTTATTTAGTATCAATTCAGATTAAAACATATGTATAATATAAAGTAGTGAATAAATTGCATTGTAAATGCATTTTCATTATTAGCCGTCAATTAATTTAAATAAAAATAATTAAAATTAGTTTCGATGTTAAAAGTACCATACTCTCGATATTTTGCCGAAAATAAAAATAAAAATTATGGGGTTTTTTTTAGATAAATAAGGGCAAAACCTGATGAAATATATGTCAAAATAAGAACTTTTTTTGCAACACCAAAATTTTTGAGATAATGAGGTTCGAGGTATCGAGAGTTTAATTTCCGTTTCTGGTTCAGATATTGCGGTATTGTAATATTTAAACATTAAAAAAATCTATAACAACTGAAAGTTTTCAAATAAAATTTAAGAAAACTTACTGCGTTGGTACAAAAAGTCTGAAGTCCTTTGTGGATTCATTCGTTATGCTCATGGCTGAGGTTGATTTGCTGAAAGAGAAATAGAGAAGATATGGCGTAGATTCGAGTAAAAAATGGAAAGATGTTTATGTTTAAGTGTCTTTTTTTAAATCAAGTTAAAAGATAATTTTTAATTGAACTCACTATTAAAATTTCTTAAAATACTGTTATACTTCATTTAGAAGGGATTCCATAGGGCTTAATGGTGTTATAACGTTAAGAAGACAATTACTTTAACATCTATATATAATGATTCACAAAAAATAAATATTGTGTTATATTAGTATTAATAACCAAGGGTGCCCATATGCTTAATTTCGGGGGGGGGCAAGAATAATTATGTTAGTCAGTCAAGCCCGCTTAAGTTTCTTTTTTAAGGTAGGGGTGGCCATTGGCCAACCTTTTTCGAAAGCGTGTCACTATTTAGGAAGCAAAAATCATGCGTGCCACTTCCACTTTTTCCAATGTACGCAAAAATAAAAAAAAAAATTGAAAAATAATATTTGTTTGTAGGCTGAAAACACAGTAATATAAAAAATTCTTCTCAGCAAAAAATTTTAAGAATTCTGATGTAAAACGGACTTAAAACGCATTTTGAAAGTGTTTCAAAAATCACTAGAATCAATAACTTCAGAAAAAATTTCAAAACCCCCAAAAAATCACCGACATAAAGATACTTAATAGCACCTCAATGAAAAGAAAACCATACAAGTTTGTAAGCTATCTAATAACAAAGATGTTAATCCGTCATGCAGGCACATAAAAAAGAGATGTGGCCCACATAAACTATTACACTTAAGATTTTAACATTAATGATATTGACGGAGCACTGAAACCTCATTGATGACGTCACATTATTATTTTCCTAATTATTTCAATATCTTCGCGTGCCACTGATTTAACTCAGCTGTGCCACTTTATGGCAGGCGTGCCGCGGGTTGGCCATCCCTCTTTATAAAGGGTTGGTTCATAATTATTCCTAAGGGGCCCCGCACGTGTTAATTAATGGAAAAATTTTGTATAAAATACTGGAGTTTCAAGCAAAAAGGGGCTGGCTAAGGGAAACCCAGAAAAAACTTTGAAATTTTACTCTTAAAGTAATGTTGGTGATTTTTTGGGTGACTTCTAAAATCTCTTTAATTTGTCTTGTCTGGCGCATAATATCTTGATATGAACCATGCGCCAAAAAACACCTACCAAGGGTGACACCCGAATAAGATCGCTCTTACGCCGACCCGCAAAATTTCAAGTTAGAAACTGGCATATAACTCGTGGTCAACATTATTAGAAACTATTTAAATTTTGTTTTTGAATAAGCTTAAAATCATAATAAAAGGTTTAATGCAGTTCAGAATTTAAAATAAAAAAACTTTCAATAAAAAGCGATTTATTATATCACTGAAGGTTTTACGTAAATTTTCCGGTGTAGGGGGGCCGGGCCCTCCTTTGCCCTTATGTATGGGCTGGGCACCCTTGTTAATAACCACAATACTGCTCTTTAATTTAATTTTCATTAATGAGAAGATAATGCTTACAAGGAATCTGAGACTGATACTAAAGACAATTGAGGGAGCTCGGTTGCATTTGTCAACTCCTTTTCTTCATGAATTGATGTTTGATGTTTTGTTCTGAAATGAAAGAAGGACAAAAACAGATTGCACATTCCACAAAGAGTAGGATTCAATGCTATGAGTTTTTATAAAAATTTTTACTTATTGAAGTGGATTGATGTTTACATTAAATTTAATCGAAATTTTAATATCTACAAGCACATAGTAAAATTTTGTTATATTAGGTATGATGTTAAACACCCCGTATCATAGGTAATTAAAATTAATTTATGTAAATCTAAACCTAAAGGTCTACCATTAAAAATAATCCTGAATATCAAAGGTAGATTAACTAATAGTATAAGATTTAATGACCTTATCTAAGATTTTACTTCGTAGAAGCACGCTATTTCATCTTTCCTTACAATTACTATAAGGTTAAGAAAATAGATTAAATAGATTTTTATTGCATTTTTTTCTGAAGTAAGCATGTTCTTTATAAGTTATATTTAAGTTTTCACCTCATTATACCTCTGAATCTGAGGTTGGTTAGAAATTGAGAAAATAAGATTATCAACTCAGTTTACATATTAGGATACTTTTTTTCAAAACTCAAACTTTTTTCAGAATTTCTTTTATGAGTTAATGATGGTTTTC
This sequence comes from Tetragnatha montana, assembly GCA_963680715.1. Classification (NCBI taxonomy): domain Eukaryota; kingdom Metazoa; phylum Arthropoda; class Arachnida; order Araneae; family Tetragnathidae; genus Tetragnatha; species Tetragnatha montana. The sequence continues at coordinate 38,768,158 of OY796685.1, forward strand.
AAACTACTAATTAAGGATAGCATTATCTCTTTAGGAAAAGTATAAGAAATCATGATACTTACTTTTTCAATTTGCTCAACCTGAAATAAAGTACGTAAATAATTAATTTAAACGTCATCAAAGCTTTTAATTAATATACTGTACATTCGTAATTGTTTTTAGTAAAACCTCTGAAAAAAATCACTACTAAGAAATGAATTTTTAATTTTTAATTCCGAACAATCAGAAAATCTTTTTAATCAATTTTAAAAAATAATCAAGAAGAAAATGGTGCTTGGAACACTTACTTTATATTGGTAAACTGTAAAGGATCAGTCGAACTCTTGGAATCTTTTCGACTCCTTGATATAGATCTCCCTTTACTTGACCTACAAAAATATAACAGATGAAAAAGAATCTTTAATTTACAGAATAGTCTTTTATCAATGCACTCAGTTGGGATTTTTGCAACTAGTAGCTTTATATTACGGTAGAAAAGAACTGGAACAAAAATGTCTTTTCGATGAATAAGAAGGAAGAACTTACTTCGAAACACCACTGGACTTTTTACATATGTCCGGACTCGGCGAACTGAAATCAAAATTTTCCAAAATAAAGTTTTCTGAGATTTTGCATTTTTTAACTCAAATTTAAACGACAATTAATACCTGCTATAAACAAAATCAACATTTTTAGTACATATTTTTATATTTTATAATTAGATTTATACAAGACATTTTGTAAATTTATTTTTGCTTACCTTAGGAAGTCTGGGGGACTTGGAATGCTAAGTAAAGAAAATAAAAGTTAGCTGTCAATTTTCAAAATTATCAATATTTAAACTTTTTTCTTTTCAACTTTAAACTAACAAAAGAAATAGTATATTTATTCACTTGTATAAAAAAATTGAAAATAAATCAGGTGGTTTTAAAAGTCTGAAAAGTGCTTCCAAAATTTAATTTCATGCTCGTCAATCTGTTAATTAAATAAATAAAATGCAATTTCAATTAATTTTGTTATCATCTTATTGCAAAAGATGCAAATACAAGCATATGTACACTTGTGGTATAAATGGATCCGTTTGAAAATCGATCCTCTTCAATTTAGATTAACAAAAAGTTCGAATTTATAAATTTCCAGCTTATGGACGGTTAACCGATGTAAACAACAACAAACAGTCCGACATTTTTAACTCTAGTGCCACTTCCGGTGTATCCTTCCGCTTATGTTATGTTATGTAGAAAAGGTGTAAACAGGCTCATTTCCTCAAATGATTTTTAAATAAAGTACAGTTTTAAATGTTTCACGAATAGTACCATCCATAGGATAATGATGAACTAAGTAATTTCGTTCAGCTCTCTATCCATCAACTAAATCACAAAAAGTATTATTAAATTAACTTTAATACGAATAGGTTGCTAGATTTTACGATTATTGCTCGATTTGGCGGTATTTATGTTTTGTTTCTGTAGGTTCGTTTCACAAGTTTTTTGGTTATTTAGTTGATATCTTGATTTTTAACTTGAAATATATGCTGACCGATGTAAAATATCTTGTAAATATCTTAGTATATATCCAAGAAATAAGTTTTTACATATATAAATAATAAACACTGGCGCACATTGGCGGTTGCTGGCGCTCTGAAAAGATGCCAAAGTGTAACCCGGAAGTGCTTAAAGACTCATTTTCACTACCGCCCTCTATACTGAGTTTGATGGCTGCTAACCATCAATACACGGAAATAATTGAACTTATCCATACATAAGAAAAATATTTAGTAAACACAAGCAAATTAATGTTCAAATATGCCTACTAGACAGAGATATTCCTTTTGCTTGGGTATGGTGGTTCCTCTCTTTTAGGTTTTTCAGTTGATGCGTCTTTCAAACTTTTATGAGAACTGCAAGGAAAAACAGAACTCACTGGGAAGAAAAGGTGATAGTTCTCATCAGTGTCTCAGTTAGCTAATAAACCGCTTCCACTTATAGGTATTCATTGCTTTACGGCTCATATTTTAAGAAAATCTGATTTACACATGAAAATAGGGAATCAAGGATTGCTTTTTCTTAAAGCTCTTAAAATATCGTGGCACCATCTTATCTACAATTCCTTGAATTACTCATTTTCAAAAAATTACGTACGAATATTTATGATTGACCCAAGTAAAATTCAACGAATGACGTGCTTTTATCCCTTTTTGTGTTTTTATTGATTTTTAGTAGCGGCCCCATCTATCTAAAATTTTGTAAACTTCATGGCTTTCAAACAATTTGAAATGTGTGAAAATTTTTGAGTTTCTCAGAAGGATGCAGCAAACGTCGAAATAAGCTAAAATTTAAAAATTGGAAGTTTGTATGAAATAAAAAGTTCCAATTTATAAGTTTTCATCTTATGAAATAATTGAGCTTATCCATACATAAGCAAAACATTTAGTTAACACAAGAAAACGTTCAAATATTCCTTACTAGATAGAGACATTCTTCTTGCTTGGGTATGGAGGTTCCTTTCTTTTAGGTTTTTCAAATGACGCTTCCTTCAAAACGTTACGAGAACTAAAAGGGAGAAAAACAACTCATTGGGAAGAAATGGTGATTTTCTCCTCAGTGTCTTAGCTAAGAAACCGTTTCCACTTAGGGGACATCCATAAATTACGTGAGGTAAAAAGGGGGGAGGGGGGTCCAGGAAAATCTCACGAGGGGGGAGGGGGGAGTCAATTAAAATCTCACGTCAACTTTTAGTTTAGAAAATAAACGTTTTTTTTTTTCATTAATATTTTTTAGGTCAAGTTCAGAAAAAATGCTCAGATTAGTCAAACTAGCAAATCATTTGCCAGTCAGTAGTGATAATTACAAGTTAGAACCATGTTTTAGATTTCAATGTGTTTTTGTATCAAAATTTTGCGATCTGGGTGGTAATTTTTATGCCGATAAAACAAAACTAGTGGTTGAGAAAATCTCACGTGGGGGGAAGGGGGGTCCAGCAAAATCTCACCAAGGGGGGAGGGGGGTCCAGGTTTTGGAAAAAACACCTCACGTTGTTGTTGTTGTTGTTGCAAATCTCCTTTGTTTAGCAACGCTAAACCAGGTCCATGAATTCCATCACTCTCAAAAAGTCTAAAACTAAAATTGGATCCGTCAACAGATCCAGCCTGGACAGTCCCAGGCAATCCAGAATATGGTCAGGAGTGGCCTGATGGTCGGCACACTTCACACAGGCTGGAAAAACCTTTTTTCCGTTGGAATACGACATTGATCTTAGGTGTCCACTGATAAGCCTGGTGATGGTCGTCTGGTCTCGCCTACCACACTTGAGTAATAATGCACCTCCTGGGCACTTTCCCTGGTACCAATGGTGAACAGGTGGGATGTTCCAGGAGGACCTTGAATCTCTTTTAGCTCTTGAGAACAGCTCCAAATAAGTCAGAGAATCAGGTGTGTCCAACGGCTCACCAGTACCCTCTTTAGCCAGAGCATCTGCTGTCTCGTTCCCGTGTATATCAACGTGGGATGGTATCCACTGGAAGTGCACCTCACGAAATGATGAAAGATGCTCCAGTTCACCTCACGTAATTTATGGATGTCGCCTTATCGGTATTCATTGCGTTACGGCTCAAAATGACATCACTTTTATCTGTCTGTTTAATTTGTCCTATTCCTCTCAACGGACTGCTGTTCCGCAACAGCTAAATGGAAACTGTCCCCAATTAAACGGCGTTTTATGCATTGCACAGCATTTCATTAGATATCTAAAGATACAAACCATTCATAAATTACAACACATTTGAGGGATTTTTATCCTTATTTTTTTTTCACTAGCTGTCACATTTAAGTGACCATTATGATGTCACTATTTGGAAACTTTCAAACCCGAAATTTTATATTTGTCCTTTAAAAAAAAGGCCACAAAAGAAATGCTTCTTTTTGCACAGCAACAAAAGTGAGTGATCAGCTTTTAAAGTGTGATAGGGATGTGACAAATTTTATTTCGTGAATAGCCCTTAATGGAATTGTTATACTAGACTGCAACGGTTACTTGACCCTGGAGAAACAAAACAAAGGAAGTAGTTCCCAGCGCGGTGTCTGAATTTTGAGTGAAATTAAGAATTTCAATTCAGAAATATGATTAACTGGTTAAACCCATGTATATAAAGCGTCTTTTTATCATGATTTGCATACCAAAACTAACTTCTCCTAGCAACCCAACAGGCTTTCTGTTTACTCAGATGTTGGATGTTAACTTACCCTTCACAGTCTGGGGAATCCTTTGCACTACTTTCAGAGCTTTTAAAGAGACGTTTAGTAGCTATTTCATCGAAAATTTCTCTAAAAAAACACGAAAGATATTAAGTAGGAATATTATTAGTGGTTTTGAAAACAAAGGAACATTTAGCTTTTCGGTTACGTAGTTAAAACAAATCTTATTACCTTCCGGACTCCTTGGCTGGTCGTTTGCAAGACATACATCTGAAAATACAGACCAATGGATCATATAATATCACAATTGTATTATTATTATACTCTTAATATCACCGTTAGTTTGATACTAGAAATGTTAAATGCGTTTTTTAAAATTACTTATTTATACCTAATGGTTTATTTACCAGCTGTTTAGTCTTTGGCTTAATTAATTTCGTTAGTTACAAAATCATCAAGAAAAAATTTATTCCTAAAATTGTGGGTCGAAGTTTTTTCTTCTATTAGAAGAAGTGACTCACCAGTAAGATAATAAATTCAAAAATCATATTAAAAATCTTAAGGTGCCAAATAAGGTCTTTTCTAATAATAATTATCTTAATTCTTTTAAAACCTATAGGTATAAAACGCGGTTTAGACGATGATTCAGTACAGAAACTAAAGTAAAATTATAATTTTTTACATATGTTTTAACACTGGTTTTAAATTACCCCCCAAATGACTGAAGTTATTGATAATCTCTATTAGTGTTACAAAATTCATCGATGTTCCTGAGCTAACGTGTGTAATGCCTACCTCATAGGTATCTAAAATGTGTTTTAACAACTCCACCCAAACTCTTCGCAGCGAAATTCATTGCTTGGAGTACTAAAAAGTGCCCAGAAACTATACCTCCACACAACCCAATGTTTTCGAGGAAAATGTAACAGAAAAATGTATGACGTCATATCCACAGTTAAACAAAAAAATGGTTATGGAGAACGTTTTAGTTATTTGGATGTCTTCTCAGACTAAGATGTGTAAAATATTCACTGCAAGCATGCATGCGCGCGCCGTGGAATGGAATATAAAGTTTTTATCTATAGCGCTTAGAATCGAAATATTTTGGTCTCGCCATGCGCATGCGTCAAAAAAAAAAGATGTTAGAAAAAGTACTAAATTTAATGAATCCCCGCTGGAGTAGTGGTAGGAGGATTGCGTAAAGCATGCGGCAGTTCCTGGGTTCTATCCCCAGTTATAACTTTATTAAAATTTCCAAAAAGCAGCAAAAATCCATGCGCATTGGATCAAAGTTTTTCGTGTACAAGCGCACGTGTTTTTATCGAATACGACGTCACACTTTTCAATAAAAAGTATACGTCCAAGAAGTGTAGTTCCTTGGTATCTTTTATTTTAGGCGCCGTCCATAAATGACGCCACGCTTTGAGGGAAGGGCGGGGGTTTGCCAATCTGTGACACTTTGTGACAAGGGGGGAAGGGGAGTTTCAAGAATTGTGACATCACACATTAAAAATCAAAAAATAAAACTATAGAACATAGTTTTTTCTGGAAAATGTTTTTAAAACAACATTATTATAAGATTCATAATACCAATGGAAATAAGAGTTCACTTTAAGCTCATAAAGTAGGGTGCACTTAAGCTTCAATAAAAACATTGGGTCCCAAATTCTTACCAACCTAAACTTATGATTGGTAGTAGACCATGGCATGTGACAAAGGGGGGAGGGTGTATGGTGAAGTGTGACACTTTGTGACATTATAGTGGAGGGAGGGATCAAAAATGTTGGAAAAAAAAGTGTGACATCATTTATGGATGGCCCCTTACTCCAAGCAATGAATCTTTCTGTGTAGAGTTTAGACGGACTTGTGTTGCAACAACCTGTATGTTACTTTTCCTGCAAAAGAAGGTACCTGGATATGCCTCCCGCATCTGGGTAGAGTGCCTCGTCCACGAGCTTCTTAATCATCGCGAGAGCGTGCATTAGGGCCACTACGCGCTCCTCCATCTTCGCCATGGCCTCGTCGAATAACTCCCGCGTCATCTTGCCGTCGAGGCTGTCCCACAGCTCTTGGTACGCGTCTTCCCATTCGTCCACCTGCAAGGAACACTCGACATTTACAATTTCAGGAAAAATATTGACTAAAAACGTTGAAAAAAAAACGAGAACGGAACGGAAACGGTGGATTTGAAACGGTAACTGTATGCATGGGTATAAATAATGGGCATCATGGGCATCAAGGCCCAAAATTCAAAAGAGTACACAGATGCTGAAAGAAAAAAGAGGATCAAGAGCAGTATGCTAAAGAGCAAAAAAATAAGGAGAAGTTAGAATGAAAACTTCTTTGTATACTGTGAAACTGCTATGAATAACTACATCTGTTGATAATCAAGCTACCGACTTTTCTGTTTTACATGATACTACTCCTGTTTTACATGATATAATTACTGTCCTCTACAGAAGAAACAGTCATAAAATTTTCCGATATTTCAAAATAGTTAGAAAGAGAAATAAGAAAATTTTCCAAATAAAAGATTTTATACGTTGTTTTTCAGGATTTTAAATGCATAATACTATTTGAAGATGCATGTGTTTTGATCCTCTTGTTCAATAAATAAAAGCATAAACTATTACTTTTACAGGAATTCTTACGAATTTCTCTCTAAATACTATATTTAAAATAACTTAACGTTGCTCAATTTATCTAAAGCTGATGTAGTACCATACTTCTCTGAGAGACCATCGCTCTTAACGGCCTATATATTTGTTCAAACGTGGAGTGATCATAAGCGAAAGGTTTTAGTTAAATTTGAAGCGAGATTATTTGGTTTTTTAGCTTCCATATTAGACTTGAAAAAAATGTTAAAAAAGGATATTTTACATAAAATAATATCGATTTATGTAAGTAATTATGTTTAGTAACAACTAATCACTTATTTATTATTTAAAGCATAATAGACATACCTTTTTCTGGAATTTGAGTCGCAGTAGGGTGATTGCCTCTCCCAATTCATCTATCGCCGTCTCGAACTCAAGTCGATCCACTTTCGAATCAACAAGCGCTCTATCCGCTTTCTAGAAAGGAAAATACCCAATATATCCTACCCCCATTCAATCTCGTTAAGGAAGCACATACGAATTATTTATAGTGACCCTTGGGTTGGATAGATAAATACAGTCGATTCCGCTTAATATGATCGCAGTTAATGGTATCAATCGGATAATGTTACCGAAATTGACTGTTCACTATATCACTCTCATTTAATTTAACGCAAAATGTATCGTTTTATGTATATGATCACTATATCGTTCAATATTATCAAAATTTGATGAAATACTCTAAAAAAACCCTTTTTTCCCGTTTGAAGGCCAATTTTAATACATAATCATACAAAATGATCCATTAATTTATTAGTTTTATATGTTCTACTGTCATATTTTTCTTTAAGAATGTTCAAGTTGCAAAATACATGCTAGAAAATCGTTATAAATACTTCAATTATGACTAAACAGTCGTGATTTTAATGCAAACACACTCGAGTTACACTAGCCACTTATAAGTATAGAATCGCTTATTATTATCAATCGGATATTGTTATCATTCTACTCTTGGACAAAGGTGATCACATTAAGCGGAGTCGACTGCATCTTTAAAAGAGTCGATAGGAATGTATAAAAGTTTTGGAATGATAAAAATTTTAGAGATGTTTGAGCACAAATCTGCTTAATTTTGTAAATTATGATCGAATTTCTTTTGAGTTTCCGAAAAGGAAAACACTGTTCATGTTCAAATATAATAAAAGTATAAACCGCTCAATAAAATTTCGCATTAAAAGTAAGCAGTTATATATAGTGCAGTTCATGTGCCGTCAGTCACGTCATTTCATGATTTTTATTGTAACGCTCTATAAGATTTCCGCAAGTAAAACTTCTACCTTGTCCCTACCCCTCATAAAGAAACATTAACGAAACACTTCCAGTTTGTTTCTGTTACTCTCTTTGATAAATTACCTTAGGAAATCCAAACAAAATCCAACATCCGCTATTTTAAGAAACTCCGCATTAACTTTATTCTCAAAAGCTTAAAAACTGGGGGAAATATTCAAATTAGTCAAGTAAATAATTAAATGTTTTTAGAAGATATTTTGAACTATTTTTTGCCAGCCTAGTCCTCCTTTTTTCTAGTTTTACAATGTAATTATATTTTATTTTCATATTTTTTTCTCTCCTATCCGTTGGTGTCACGAAAATACCGGTCAATAAAAAAATCGGTCAGTAAAGTCCGGTTAAAGTACATACAACAAAATATATCTTTACTTATGTAATAAATTTGTTTTTTAGTGACCGGTTTTTACATTGACCGGTTTTTTCGTATAACCTATCCGTTAATCCATGGACGAGCTGTGTTTCGTTTGGGATATTTCAGTAATCTTTTTTTAGTTTAGAAATTGTTTAGTGTGAGTTTTGTGTTGTGCGTTCTGTTAAAATGTGTGCTTATTGAACCATACTATACTGTTTGGTAATTGTAATGTTTTCCTTTTTGTTGTTAATAAAATTTGATTCGATTATTGAATTTTTTACGAGAACAGGGATATAAATCATCTTTCTGACAATATTTTCGTTCTTACCTGTTCCAGAGCCTCTTCCATTTCCGTTTTCGCAATCTTGGAGGACATATCAGCTTCCATTTGCTGAAAGGAACCGATACGATAATTAAAACTAATGATACGATTACGTTAATTTTGCCATTAAACGTTTGAAGTTTGGCATGACTCTTTACTTCAACGAATGTAACAATGCTTTTAACAACCGAAAAAAATTATTTTTATAGATAGATGTTTTAATCTTTTATTTCCAAAGAACTAAACTGCTAAAATGTTCTAAGGTTTTCAAACATTGATTTCAATTTTGCTCAACACAGTTAAAATCAGAATCGCCCTAAAAAAATTTTTTTCATAAATATTCTCAGATGAATGATCTTTCATTTTTATGAGTACTTTTTACAGCACCCTTTATTCCAAATCATAAACTTTATAACTGCTATTCATAAGTTTAAAAAAATCGTATTATTTTTTTTCTTGCAATACCACAGTTCCCATTTTATTCCTGTAAAACGAGGTTTTCCTTGGTAGTAGATAGTGTACAGAAAAACCAACCTTACAATGGTGTACTAAGTGCAGCGGGCGATGCAACGTAAGCTTTAGTTTTTAAGGAGTAAATGGACTTACCTTTATTTTATCTCTGAGTCCTTTGATCTCTCTGAATTCTTTCAGTATTCTTTCTAACACTCGGCTAGTTGTATTGAGTCGTTCCTAAAAAGTATCTTAATGCTTCAGTATTTCCTTTATCTTGTATTATTCGATAAACAACATTTCCAAAGGATGGATAAAAACTTACGTGATCTTTTTCAAATACGTCTTTGGCATCTTCAATCGCCTCAATCTATAAGAAAAGGATTAAATTATCTCTATACAGGCACCAGAAACAGTACCTATTCAATCAGTTAATGAATTTTGGAATCAAATTTAGAGAAGAATGTTTCTACTGAACGCTAAAGCCCGTTTAATTGATTTACTCTTTCAATAAAAATAAAATTCTTTCCAGGCTTATAGTGGCCTATCAAGCGGTGCCCATCTCCGTTACTTTTTCAATCAATAAGACTGTTTTTTATAAAACTATAAAAGCGATTCCTGTATGAAAACAAACTTGAGCTCATACAGTATATGTTATGATATTTGATGTTTGACCCTTTTAAACCAATAGGAAAGATAGAAGAAACCGATACTCGACAGCAACGTTTCCTGAACCCTGTACGTGCAGGGAGGAGAAAATAGGTAAACACAAAGCCTGTTGGGTTGCTAGGAGGAGTTTCGGTACGCAAATCGTGATAAAAAGACACTATATATACACGGGTTTAACAAAATAATCATATTTTTAAATTGACGTTCTTCATTTCGCTTCAAATTCAGACACCGCGATGGGAACTACTTTGTTAGTGACGTCATAGGGTCAACTAACGTTGCTGTCTAGTATAGAATCGAGGTGATTCCAAGTTCAAAGGAATGTGTTTATTTATGACGCCTTACAGAAGCTCCTTATCGATGAAAACCATATAGAATCAAAATCACCGGTTCCTCTGAAGTTTTGATGAAATAATTACGCTTCTGAATAAGTTCATAAAGCAATGCACAGATTTGGTATACCAGCAAAAATAATAAAACTTACAGTAATGACAATGAAAAGCACTATGGCCAGTATAAATATAGGAAAAACTGGGGATACATTTAAGTTTAACAAAGGTGTTAAGCAAGGTGATTCGTTATCAGCGGTGCTCTTCAATATTGCCTTGCATTCTGCAATCATGCCAATTGATCAACGAGGAAATATATTTACCAAGACGACACAAATCTGTGCTTATGCAGATGATATCCTAATTATTGCAAGAACAAAAAATAGACTAATACAAACTGTTAAGGAACTTATGAATTGTGCAATTGAAATAGGTCTAGAGGTGAATGAAACCAAAACAAAATTCATGATTATGTCAACCTCTAAAGAAAGAAGACAGATACAGAACCTAAAAATAGATGATAAAATTTTCAAGGTTACCAACTCGTATACTTATCTTGGTAATAAAATAAACAATAAATGTGAAATCCATGAGAGTATAAACAAACAGATACAAAATGGAAATAAAGCAGTTTTTGCAAATAGTAGACTACTAAAAAGTAAATTATTATCTAGAAATTGTAAGGTGCAGATATATAAAACCCTAATAAGGCCAATCATAACATATGGTTCTGAAACCTGGGTGTTATCTAACAAAGATGAAAGTATGTTAAGAACATTTGAAAATAGAATAATGAGAAGAATCTTTGGAGCCATATACGAAAATAACACATGGAGGAAAAGGTACAACTATGAAATAGAAAGGCTGATTAAAGGGAAAAATATTATAAGATACATTAAAGCTATGAGAATACAGTGGATTGGACATGTGGAAAGAATGAAGGAAACTGACATGTGCAAAAAAATTATGAGTGGAAAACTATATAATATAGTAATAGGAAACGAGGAAGACCTAAACTAAGATGGCTGGACCAAGTTGAAGAAGACCTAAACAAAATGAAAATAAAAAATTGGAAAAGGAAATCAGGAGAGAGGGCAACGTGGCGTTCTATAGTAGAGAAGGCCAAAGCCCACCAGGGGCTGTAGAGCCGTGCAGAGAGAGAGAGAGTACTTTTAACCACGTTTGTTTCTTTTCATCTTGAGGATGTTTCATGGTCCCCCCCCCCATGCATGAGAATTACTTTTGTGAAATGATACATAGGGAAAAAAAAAACATTCAATCTTTTAAATTTTTCAGTCCAGTGCATTAATTTGAGTTTATCATATTATGAGTATGATTCCAATATATTCCATAATATTCCATATTATGAGTATTATGTGTATCATATATTTGAGTTTATCACACTTATCATGAGAATTAAGTGCATTTCCAAAGTAACAAAAGCAGTGGTAAAAATAAAGTCGTTACCCTCTCCTCCATCTCGTCCATATCAGCAATTAAATCGTATGCTTTTTCTTGTCCATCGTCGTCGTCGGCCTCATCGTTGGGTCCACCACCGGTTGGTTCATCGTCTGGTCCACCGGTTGGTCCATCGTTGGGTCCACCACCGGTTGGTCCACCGGCTGGTCCACCGGTTGCTCTACCGGTTGGTCTACCAGTGGGTCTACCGACGGGTTTACCGGCTGCTCCACGGATTGGTCCGCCGATTGCACCTCCTGCAGCCTCTGAAGAAAATAAAGTTTTACTTTAAAAGTGGGAAGAACATACAGTTAGGTCGAATAGTTTATTTTACGGAACACAGCAAAGGAATAACAAAGAAATGTATTTTTTTTTTAAATTAGGGCTAAACCCAAAGGAAGCTATGCAGAATACACAGGGTGTGTTGAAACAACTCCGCCCAAACAGAATACAGCCAGATTCTTAGTGTGAAGGGCATAAAAAGTGCCCAAAGAACGAAAGAAATGTCCCGTTACGAAATTTTGTGGGGGAGACCGTCAGACACCCCCTATTCCCTAAATATAATAAAACATAATAATGCTAATAAAACACACATTTTTTCAAACATTAATGTGGGATTGGCCGCCTCTTGTAAAAGGCGGACTAATTCATCAATAAGGTTTCAGTGCTCCGTCCATCTCTTAACTTAGTTTTCTGATAACTTAATTCCTTTTTTACAATTTCATTGATGATTTTGACAGGATCTTAAGTGTAAGAGTTTATTTGGGTCAAAAAAATCTTAAAATCAAAAAATCTTAAGTTGTCTCGAGTCGTGTAATGTTATAAGAAATTTTGATACTTTGATATCATCATCAAAGAATGGCAACAACTCAAGCACGTATTTACCTCTTCTCTTTGATTCCTAGAATTAAAAAAAAAAGATCTAAATAGGATTTCAGAAACTTCAAATATAACAAGTGCTTAATTAAAATATTTGAATTATTAAAGAGTAGTAAAAATGGAAACATAAATCTAAGCTTTTTTTTACTGTGTTGAAGATAAAAATACTTACTAATCTCTTTACTCTGTCAACTAAAATATCCAGGATTTCGTTATGCTGAAATAAGAAAAAACAATGAATGATCCTAACATGAATTAACATTGAACATGAGTCTTGGGTTAGCGGAAGAATGGTTTTGTTTGATCATAACTCTTATACCAAGCAGCTGGCTCCTTAGAGTTGTCAAAGTTTGATATTTTTACAGTTTCGAACAGAGATATTTTTAACTCCTCTGAGAGGGTATTTCACTACTTGACAATCAGAAATACTCTTTGAAAAACTAGCCAGGAGTATTTTCACTCTTTGAATTTTTCACAAAGGTTTAGCTTAAAACCGTACCCCACTGAAATCAACAAATAATATTTTTCTACTCAAAATCAGAGGAAAAGAAGATTAGAAATGTAACAGATGTTTAATGTAAATTAAATTATTTTATTTATAATGTTGAATATTTTCTATTAATACTTAACATTATAATTGTTGAAACTAAAACCCATAATAACATCCTCATTTTTTTTTTCATTTCCATTTTGACCATTAAAAAGTAAGCGTTTTCAATAGAAATTTTTCTCTGTATATGTAGTTTATGCTATTTCCGTATTTCACTCCTCATAATTGAATTTCACTCCTCCTAAAAAAGTCAAAGAGTATTTTTACTCCTACAAAAAAAAATCCTAGGAATAACACTGGTATCGAAGATATAATCTTGTCAAATACCCAAAGAGATCATTTTTCATCATTAAAGAGATCAAAGATTTTTTTCATGTATTGTTCTGATGCTTAGGGTGGTTTTAGTGTCTTATGTAGTTCATGCTATTTCCGTATTTCCCTCCTCCCAATTCAATTTCCCTCCTCCTAAAAAAGTGAAGGAGTATTTTTACTCCTCCAAAAAAATCCTAGTAATAACACTGGTCATGCCCCTCCCTTCCTATACTAGACAGCAACTTGAGCCTACGACGTCACTAATAAACAAAGTAGTTCCCATTGCGGTGTCTGAATTTTGAGTGAAATGAAGAACGTGAATATAAAAATATGATTATTTTGTTAAACCCATATATATGTTACGGGCAATGTGATAAATCCGGGCATTATTAATAATGCCCGTGCAATGTGATAAATGCAATGGAATTTATGAATGAAATTTATCACTTTGCCCGCCTCCACTTCGAGCATTATTAATAATGCCCGATTAATCACTTTGCCCATAACATATATATGTTACGGGCAATGTGATAAATTCAGTGGAATTTATGAATGAAATTTATCACTTTGCCCGTCTCCACTTCGGGCATTTTTAATAATGCCCGAACTGCCCGATTTGCCCGAACCCGATTTGCCCATAACTCCATAACATATATATAGTGCTTTTCAATCACGATTTGTGTACCGAAACTCCTCCTAGCAGCCCAACAGGCTTTTTGTTTACCGATTTCTCCTTTCGCATTTGTGACGTACTGGGTTCAAGAAACGTTGCTGTCGAGTATAGTCACATTACGTCCCCCATAGACGTTAATCGTGAACGACTTCCAAACAGAAATCACACAAAATTCCGCTTACTCTCATGAGTGTCTCCTCGTGCGTATCCACAGTGGTCCTCAGGTGGCTGTAGCGCCAGGCCTCCTCCACGCGACCCAACTTGTGGTCAACCACTTGCAAATCCGCCTTCTTGTTCTCCTTCTTCTTGAAGCTGTAGTGCTTCACTCCCTTCTTGATGCTTTTCCAGTCGGCGTCCATCTTTCTGGTATGGAGCTTTGCTGCCTCCTCCGCCGATGGTTCCTCCTTCGACTCTTTTCGCAAGGTTTCTTCGGAATAGAGGGCGGTCCGAAGACACTCGATGGAATCCACTTCTTCCACTGGTGGCTCCTCCTTCGGCTGTTCTTGAGTTGCTTCTTGGGCTTGTTCTTGAGTTGCTTCTGGGGGAGTGATGGGGGCCTGAACAGACTCGACGGGAGGTTCTTTGGGGGCTGGTGGTTCTCCCTCCACTGGCTTCGCCACCGGCTGTTCTTCTGTAGTTGGGGGAGTGGAGGCCTGTAGAGACTCGACAATGGGTTGTTGCTGGACTTGTGTCCCCTCCACTGGCTTCTCCTGGAGCAGATTTTGAACAGTTGCTTCGGGTAAAGTGAAGGCCCGTATAAACTCGGTAGGAGGTTGTTTTGGGTCGTGTGGTTCTGGAAAAGACGCAAGAACACGCTGTAATGACGTCGACGTTAAGTATACGAAATACAGACAATAAAAAAAAAACTTGGGGATGTGAATAGGAATAATACCGTGGGTTCTTATACTTGTTTGAGTATGCTTTAAATCTTTAAAAGGTTTGGAGAATAATATTCAGTACATCATACCAGAGAGAGGGAAATCCAGAAGGTTACGTGGTAATTTGAAAAGAGAACATAAGAGAAATTTAGAGAGTGTAGAGGAGAGAATCCTTGGAGAAGCTTATTTCTCTCTCCAAGGTAACCCTTGACAAAATTATCCCTTTACCCCCCCCCCAAAAAAAAATTAGTACCCTTTCACTTTCTTAAGAGAACCTTTTCTTTCTCTCAAAAAGTTCTACCCACTTTCCCAATCTAACAAACAGTCCACAATATATCACACGCTTTCAAATTTTTCGATTTCCATTATCGCATATGGCATTGGACCCTCTGTTCTGTTAAAACTCAGTGGTTCTGTCCCCCTCATTCTCTTCGTTCATCAATAATCTTAACTGAATGAGGTGAAGCATATATTTTACTCAGAGCGCTACGACAGTTAATCTAAACTCATTAGCGGACAAAAGTGAATGTGGTGGAAGCTATTGTCAGGTGGTAAAACGTTACGAAAAGCGCTTAAACGTAAATGATGACTGCAGATATGAAGAAAACTTCTGTGTACTTTTAAGGTTTTAATATACACTTTATAAAATGATTAAGGATTTTCATTCAAAGAAAATCACTTTCAAAATTCCACTCACTATGGTATAATGAAGACTCCGGGGTACTGGCAGATTTACGGACAGGTGGTGTGAGGGACTCTGAAGGATCCTTTCCTTCCAGCATGAGCTTGGTGTGGGCCGCCTGGACGAGTTGAGGATTCTGCAGTTGGCACCAAGGGCGCACGTGCTCGATGCCCAGCTCCTTCAGCATGCACTTGAGCACCAGGTGTAACATGTTGAAGTTCACCGCCCCACTCTCCGGTGACATCAGAGCCAAGTCCACGAGATCGGGAAGGGTGTAGTGGTTCACGTGGTACATCTTACCTAATGGAAGACGGTCTTAAAAGGCTCATTCAGACTTATCACTTTTTTTGTGTTCATTTTGGAGGAATCATCCATCCAAAGTGAACTGGCGTTTCACTCTTTTCTATGGAAACTAGCAATATTCACAGGAGTGAATCACTCTGTATGAACAGTGGAAGTGAAACAGTGTGAATAAGCCTTTAGTCAAACTGTACAGAACGGGAATGTGGAGGTAATTGAGCTGCAGAAAAGGTTTTGATAAAACACTGCTCACTGCTGGTTGAACCAATAACCATCTGGCAGGAAATCTCCGAACTAATTAAGTCGGTTCGGAGATTTCCTGCCATATTGACTCTACAGCGTGCAACGTGCACATTTAGATAACGGATAATGTTATTAAAATTTTCCTCTTTTATTCTGGTTAATAGTTAATGTACTACCATAATAATATAAACTCAAAAATTATGCCTTAAATTGAGATCATAAAATGATTTGTTATTAAGGTGATCGGTCTGTAAAAAGTACAGTGCCTGGGTATAGTGGCCTGGGGTCTGGGTATTTTGGTTCATTTTTACACTATAAATGCTTTTAAAATACAGCTTATTCAGATTTGTCGTTCAATTAATAAATATCAATATATTAGACTGTTTAGACTTACTTATTAATTGGGATACTTTATTATAAAGTCTTCATAAAGAAAAGAAAATACTTATAGCAGCTTCTCTCAACCTTATCCAAGATGCAGATCATGATTGAAGTTGACTTTATTATGACTGTTAATTTAGACCCATGAGAATGCGTATATTTGAAGCTGTCTTGATGTTAGATGAAAAGTCTAAACACAAGATAAAATTGGACCAACTAACTTTAAAAAATACGATCTACAGGGTGGGCAAAAAAAGGCATTACACTTTTGAAAATTCCATAAAAACCGGAATAAAAAACGCTTTTCAAACTCAGCATCCTGAGGTCACGGGGATTTTTTTAAGACAATAAAAAATTAATTCAAAATTATATTATTAGAGCTTTTTCAATCCCATGACTCGGACCTAACAACGGCCTTAGCAACATTAGATGTTACAGTTTTTTGCCCTACAGAGGTTAACAGTTACAGAAAATGACTAGCCGTGGAATTCTTCTATTGGAGCATTTGCAATCACTTGATCCCATACCTAAAAACCGCCTTAGCAACAGATAAACAACGGCCTTAGCAACAGTTAAAAGCCCTACAGAAGGTACACAGTTAAAAGAAAATAACCGGTTGTGACCTTCACAGTTCCGTGATCTGATACACAGAACAGATTCTGTGTTCGATTCCAGAGAAAGAATCGAACACGGAACCCCGTGAATTATGTTAGTCGGCGAAGCACCGAAACTCGTCCTCTGGTGGTAGCTTTTGACAACTTAGGCAGAAACTGTGTTAAAAAATGTGCCGATTTCTTGTTATTTATGCATTAAATTTTTACTTGGGGTTGTTCTAATCATATACTTCGGTCACATTTCGATGAGTAAAAAAGAAAAATCCAAATTAAATTCATTTAAATAAGTAAACATTTACATTTATCATGCATGCAATACCGGTAAAATTAACTATCCCGAAGCAATAAACCTCTACTCCGTATCAAAATATCAAAAATAAACAAACTTAAACCATTATGCCAGTCACTCACCGTTTTCCTTTTGTATATTTTAAATCCCACTTTTATCAACATTTTTTGAATTTTTATTGTTTTTAAAAATCTATTTTAACATGAAAAAATATTCACTGCTTGTGTAACTTTTGAATGATGATGGTATCTGACATCTGAGTTGTGATTGTCAGGTAACTGACTCGTTTGTAGCGATTTAACAGTCTTATCAGTTTTATATAGCATTTGCTTCGAAGTAATTATTAGTTTTCATAATTTGCACCATTTTATTTTCATCCTTACGCTCTCTTATCCTTTTTCAATTATATAAGATTTAAAAAACAAATTGTGGTATATTAGTTTGGGACATAAATATTTTTTATTACTAAGTGATATGTGGTGTTGACTAATCATTTTGTTTAGTTTGATAATAATTTCTGTAATTAATTTTTTAAGAGATATAAAGTAGGAACACCTTTAGAAAGAGTCCCCCAACTGCCATGTTTACCCACAGCTCAAATGATGACCACTGACGGGTCGATCCAGGTTTTAGTTTTTAGGGCCCATTTTTGTGTTGAAGAAATTATTTTTGTAAAAAACTGAAATCAAATTATATTTTAATTTTTCAAATTATTTTTAAAAAAAAAAACATTTTTGGTTTGAAACAAATAAGATATTGTGAATGTTTTCTTGCAAATAATCATTTAAAGCTAATTTGAATTTTGTGAAATGGTCGTTTTTATGAATTTGAAGGATGTGAAGGGATCATTTTTAGGAGGTGGAATTTTGTGAAGGGGCAGCAAAAGGGGTTCAATTCCGTTAGAGTCCCCGCTAAATATCACCCGGTTCTTTTAGACAACAAAAAGTAGAAATATTCATAAATAATTTCAAACTCCTGAATGTGTGTGAAAATGTTTAATTAGATCAATAACTGGGCAGTTTATTAATTAAAGTCAGAAAAATTAGTTGATATTTGGATATATTTAGCTATTTGGATATTGGCTATATTTAGCGGGGACTCTAACGGAATTGTACCGCAAAAGGGCCCCAATATTTGGCTGGATCGACCCCTGCCCCTGACTGAGCTATATAATAACTATAGGCGATAGGTAAATCCAAAGAACCCGGGCCTAGATGGCATTTTTGGCGAAATTTGATGTTGCCAATGCTGTTTATTGGCAAGTAAGCTATTCAACTTAGAACTGGGTTACTAGAATTCCCTATTTTATTTTATCACCATTTTTGGCGCCAAGCCTGGCTTCTTTGGATGACCCTAACTATATAAGGAGCTATATAATAATGATTTTAATGATATTTAAGTATAGGAAGTTTGCACTCCAGGTTTATATACATGATAACACATGCATGTTGCTGTAGGACCTGTGGTTACACATGGCGACTAGAGGACTCTTTCTAAAGCTGTTCTATAATTTATTCAATTTATAAAATTTTCTAGTGGAAGTCAAGTGATGTTATATTTTTCTAAGAAAAAACAATCTTCATCTTTCCACCTACCTGATATTATATGACAACTTGCAAAACTATGTAAGTATCCTTTTTACTTGAAATTTTGGTTCAATTCCATTAACGGTCCTGCCAAATTCTGCCATGCTCTTTTGGACACCAAAAATTAGAAATATTGCTAAATAATTTCAAACTCACTGATTAAAATGTTAAATTATATCAATAACTGTTAAATCTATCAATAAAAATTTGTTGATATTTCGATGTATGGCGTTCAAAAGAGCTTGGCGGTGTTTAATGGGGCTGTTAACGAGGGAAATAGAACCAAATTTTTTAATATTTGAACACTATCTTGAAATTTTAATGATTATTGGGCTTATCTGACCTCATTCTGGTCATAATATTATAATGTGGTTAATAATAATTCACACTACCAGATTTTTTTTATACCTTACTACTGAAAGACTCCTTAAATACTACCTGAAATTTACTGTATTAGATAGAGTATGAACCCTGATAACTGTATATTTTAATTGATTAGTTTGCAATTTTTGGAGATATTAGGCATCTAAAACAGCGTGGCGATATTTAGCGGGACATGTAACGGAATTGAACCTATATTTCTATGGTGAAAACCAACTATTGTCAATGACTTAATTACAGTTAATTTTATTTTTAAAAAATTAATTAGTTACAGAGTGGGATCAGAAAAACTTTGTGGTTTAAGTTTATATCAATAATGTCTTAAATAAATTACTGTCTATTTTCCTGCGGTTACTTTATCCATTAATTTCTTTGAAATGTTTTTATTGAAATCTTGTATTCTTTTTAGAAACTAAACTATGGATAGTGATGAAGATGGAGACAATGACAGAGGAATTTCCCTGACACATTTGCTATTTGGAAATATAGATGAGGATGGGCAACTAGAAAATGATTTCTTGGATCCTGTAAGATCTTCTTTGATATCTGATAATTGAGTGTTACTGATGGTTTAGTAGATACTTACCATGGGTGAAAGTTTTCTCCTTTATGCATAATAGCAATATTCTTTTTAATATTCTCTAATTATCTTCCCTAAAAATAATTATTATAAATTATTACTTTTTTCACTTGGATAAATTTGAATCATACATATTTTTCTTTTCCCCATCTAATCTACATTATGCAATAATTATCACTATTATTGCTATCATTTACATTTTACATTGCATTATTTATTTTAAGCTCCTTATTTAGTTACTATAAATAAAGGAAGCATAATAAATTTAGAAATTGCATTAAAATATTCTTGAAGTTTTAAAATTTGTGGCAAAAAAGCAGTTTTTCAAACAAAATAGTATTTTATTGTTAGTCTCAGTTTTTATAAAATAGTTCTTTCTATTGTAAAGGAGTCCATTCGTCATTTGCACCAGTTAAGACAACTAGGGATAGCTACACAGCTGAAAGAAATAAGTGATGATGTTGACTCTCCTAACATAGACTGCAAAGATTACAACAGCAATGATGGTGAGTAAGAAAGTTGTCTTAGTTCATAATTTTCTCACCAACCAGTTTAGGACCATTCAAATATTACATCAGCATTTTTTGACCAGTTTTGACTTCCCTCTCCCTTGTCCACCTAAATATGCAGTAAATCCCTCTCATGATTACTGTCTGTCTATTTACATTTCTGTTGCCAAGGCAATAGGACTCCTCATTTTTAATGGGGAAATTGTTGCATTCAATCACTAGTCCTCTTTGTTTATTATTTTGACAGTTCATTAATCCCAGCCTCTAACATATGCATGCAACTGCATCAAGTCCGAGAAGAAGACCGTACTTGTGATCACCAAAAATTTTGCCAATAATCCTTCATTGGCTTTAATTCCCGCCAAATCATAATACGTTTTATCCCTATTTAAAATGAACCGGTCTTGTTTCTTAAGCAACTGCCACAACTAGCTGAGAGCTCAACTTGTTGTAGACAGACAGTATGTAACCAAACTGCCAACCCTCCCACACCATTCTGTGTTCGTTGTATGAATCTTTCCTTTATATTGTTAATGTTTTTCTTGTGTGATCAAACTGCTAGTACTAGGAACAATCTAATTTTCTTTGCTAATATTTAATTTTTGTGTGTTGATTTTTCTCAAATTTTAAGAAAATTCTGAAAATAAAGTGTTTTAATGTCTTAAATTTATAGGAACTACACCTTAAAAAAATAATATTTTTAAAAGTAGGGATAGTTTTTCTGCTATGTTGTTTGAAAGTGCTTTTTCTTTTTTTTTCCTAAATAAGATATTCATTTACTATAAATCTTTTGATGTTCTAAGTGTAAACTATCTTTAAATGTTTGATATTATTTATCCTTTGAAATTTTATTTATGTTGCATTCAGAAACACTATTTTCTATATACTGAGGGCTTGATTTTAACTTAATTGCCCCAGAATGGTTTACTGGTACTGTCTTTAGTAATTAGAACACTCCCCTCAATCAACCAGCTTTAGAATACTCCCCGCACATACTGCAGTAGAAGGTTCTAGTAATTCCAGCACATATTTCTAAACATCAAGCACTTTACTAATAGTGTGTAAAATTGTAATGTAAGATATTGATAAAACAAACTCTTGTAGATTGTGACATTAAATCCCCTTCGGCTGTGGATTACTCTGATATCAATGAACTGGCTGACGAATCTGATGACAATAGTGATTCCCATTCAGTTGCTTCTCTTTCTGAATCAGATGGTAAGAAATAATTCCGATTATTTTATGAAAATTTCTCTCTTTCATAGCTGCCTTCCAACATATTTCATTTACTGAGTGCTTTACTTTCCCTTATTTGAGAGTGTATTGCTGTTTTATTGTCTGCTGGGTTTTATATAGTCATTTTTTGCCATAGACATAAAAGACTATGGTTTTATTTTCAAAAAATTAGATCAGCATATTTTGTTACTTTCCTTCCAGCTATTTAGATTTTTAATGAATTCAAATGTGTGTGCATGACCAAAATCATATAATACCAAGACATTAGTTTCAAATATGACTTGTTGTTTTTAAGTTTTTAATTGAAGTATGAATAGTTGGTGATGATTTTATTGTTATGGAAAAACATTTTCCAAGATTGTTCATGTTACTTTTTTCAATCATTAAAAATTTTGAAGGATGCGTTTCTAAAGTAGAATAATTTGTGTATCATAAAAAAAACAATCATTTATAAAAGCTCTATCCTCTAGAATTTTTCTACATGTTGTTACAAAAAAATAAGTAACACTATTGGTAAGGAAATGTCATGGGGGTATTTAGTGTGTCATCATAAATTTAAGTCATATTTAAAATGAAAAAAAAAAAGATATATGTATTAAAGTAAATGAAGGGGTATATTTATTACCATAAATTTCAAGCAATTAGGGCATCCTAAATAAAGTCTATTGGTAAGGAAATGTTCTGGGAAAGTATTGTAGTAAAAAGAAATTGAAGGAACATTTACTACCTTAAATTTTAAGCCACTGGGGAATCATAAGGAAAGTTGCTTTTGATTATATTGAGGGACTTTACTTTAATGGCTGTTAAAAAATAATCCCTTTTACAGATGATGAAGATGGAGATGAAAGCAGCGAAACTATTGAAAGCGTGAAGCCTAGCGATGCTGATTTGATGCCACCTCCTCCTTTGCCACCACCCCCTAAAGAAGGGACTCTGAATACCACCCAGATTTTGACCCTTGACTTGAATAATACGAATGGTGTTGTTTTGGATTCTTATGTCAAGGACCAAGAAAAAGATGCTAAGACATCAGCAGTATCTGAAAAGAAGTTGGATGCTCCTCTTGCTGCTATGTTACCCTCAAAGTACAAGGATATGGATGTTACAAAATTGTTTCCAGAATTCAGGCATGGACTGGTGAGTTATGTTTTCTAATATAGAATGCCATTTCATTCAATTTCTGACTTAAAATTATGACAGGCCAAAAAATGTGTAACACCTTTAAAAGCTGTGCAAATAACAGCAGTAACAGGGCAGTATGGTCTGGCCCTTGGGCCATATGCAGCCCTTATCTTTATTGATCTTCATTTTCATTTTACTGCTCAGATATTTCTTACTTCTTATTCCAAAGTTTTATCTTGATTATCACTGAACAATTGAACATAAAAGAATTTGAACTTACTTTTTCAACAAAGTTAATTGGTTGCTGTAGAATAGACAGTTTTAAAAAGTACACCAAAATTTATTCAGTGTTCTGTATTTTTCACATCAAAATTGCACCACCTGTATTCTTGGATCTTAAGATCATTTGTTTTGAAATCTCTGTTGTCTCTTTACCATCCTTTGCAAGCTATCATCTAAATACAAGTGACTAAAAGTTGCATGACTGTACGTGTACATTCCAAATTGTTTTGTGAGGTTTTTTTCTCAAACTGTTTATCAAGTAGTTTCTTTATCTATTCATTCTATTGATATGACACCAATGTTAATTATTTGCAGGTTTTGAGATTTTCTAGACTATTCGGGCCTGGCAAACCAACTAGCTTACCTCAGATTTGGAGGGGTGTAAAAAAGAAAAAGAAGAAAAAGAATGCAGAGGAAGCAAGTGGTAAGGCTTCCAAATCTTCCTCTACAGATCCACCTCCTTCACCACCCAAAGCTGAGGAAGTTGAGTCGGATGACGAAGTAATTATGAATTTGTTTCGTTGTGATGAGAAATATCAGCAACTGAAACTCTATTTTCAAGCTCATTGGTTTCTTTTCATTTGTCAGACTAAGCTGATGAAGCCTGAAGAGAAGAATAGATCTGGAACAAGCAGCGAAGCCAACAAAACTAATGAGCTTACCAACGGTTTTGCTGCTTGGAGATATGGCCCTGCACAGCTTTGGTATGATATGCTTAACGTACCAGAAACTGGAGAAGGATTTGATTATGGTTTTAAGCTAAAAGTAAGTTTTTCTAGTTGATTATTCTGTAATCTGTACCTGGAAAGCTTAGTCTGTTGCTATGCACTTGTTAGTTTCATGGAACTCTTTTAACACTTTGATTTGGTTTTATGATTAGTTTTGCTTGTTATTTTTGTGTTGATGTTCAATGAAAGTTGCTAAACAATATTGTAGTGCCATTGGAATCAGCAGGATTCACCTTTGTTGGTTTATTTTTTTTAGCAACCAACTGAGGATGAAGACCAATCAAAGCTGGATACAAAAATTGAAGATGAATATCCTGATGATGCTTATTTCATGGTAACACAATATCAATGGGAAGATGATGTAATCTGGAATGGGGAAGAAGTAAAACACAAAGTATGTATTTGTGGTCCCTCTCTTCAAGTTGCAAATATGACTATGTTTGGTTTTGGATGGAGGTTTTAATTTATCAAATTTGGGCTTGATTGTAATGATTCAAGTCATTGCAGGTCCTGACTAAGCTGAATAATAAAAATAATGCTGCTGGATGGGTGCCTTCAAGTCATAATCGCACAGCTTCTGCTTTCTGTAAGTTATCACTTCAGGGATACACACATTATCATTCAACTATAGACCAGGGCTTTCCAACTGGCAGCCTGACGGGTCATTTTGTGTGGCCCGCAAAGCTCCTTGAAACCCCCCAAAAAGTAGCTTCAGAACACTTTTTAGCTAACTAAAGTTCAATAACTTTTACGGTGGAGGGCCTATTTTCTATGGTGAAAAATTAAAGGTTTGAGGTTACAAGAGGGAGGTTGTATACCCTGAAATTCTCCCCTGAGCATAGAAAGGGGTTATAAAGGCTTTAGGTCAACCTTTATTATAAGGGGAGACAAAATATAGTATCCAAAAATTAGGCAAAACTATTTTTAGGGAAATTTACAAACATTTTCTGGAGGAAGACCCCTTTTTAATTAATATTCAGTGTGAAAAGATGTATTAGTTCAAAAATTCAAATATCCTCTGAAGTTTTTGAACATACAGTAGTACCTTTACAATATGTAAATAACTTTTGTCCCTATCTCGCCAGGAAAGTTCCGCATTAAAGACTCTACCCCCCAAAAAATATATCATGGATAAAAAGGAGCCAGATTACTTTGCGGCCCATAACTTGACTTGTGATTTTGATTGCGACCCTCGAGTACTTGGAAGTTGGAAATCACTGCTGTAGACACTAATAATACTAAACCATAGTAATATTGAGGAGTACAATTTAACTAATAATACTTTTTGGAGTTATACCATTACATTAAATTGACAGCTGTTAACTACTGTCTGTTGAAGTTGATTGTATTGCATGCATAACTGTATTTCCTTGCAGCTAAAACATTTACTCCTGCTATTTCTACTGGATCTCCTAAGCCAGCCAATCAACAAAACAATAAAACAAATAAAGGTGCAACTCCAACAAGTAAGTTTTTAATTGCTCAGTTTGCTTAAAGAGCTGTTGTTCGTATTAAATATGTTGAATTTAACCCGTTTTGGGCAATTTTGATCTAGATGAAAAAGATGAAACATGGTGGTCAATATTTCCGGTCGAAAATGAAGATCTTGTGTATGGAAACTGGGAAGATGATGTGATTTGGGATAGTGAAGTCAGTACTTGGTTAATTTGTTGTATTAAAGAAATTTAACCCATTTCTTTTTTTAAAATTTTGTTATGCAAACTGAATAATAATTAGTTTTTTGGTTTCAGTTATGGTGATTCAGTTGTAACTTTTGTTGCATAAATGCATGCTTTCTTTTTGTTCTATCTTTGTGTCATCTCTTATTTTAAGACATTTTAGAAAGTAAAACATATTTAAATTTTTAAATGCTTATAGTCAGGCCCGTATTTAGGATTTAGGGTTTTTGCCGCCCTGTGCATATTGATTTATTGGCGCCTCCCCCATTTCATTTTCTGTTTCAAGAAATTGGGAAGGATGGGGGTCCCCAGAAATTTTTTGATATTTTCCGCTTTAAACTAGTGTTTTTATATAATTTTGAATCTCTTTGTGGGAAACACCCGAAAGAAACTGCTTCTCTTAAGTGGCAAAATTTCCAAGGGAAAAACACTGTCTAAGTAAACAGGCGTATAAGTTTTGAGCGTATAAGTTTGGCGTATAAGGTTCTCCCCCAGGAAAATTTTTGAAATTCTACCCTAAAAGTATTGTTTTTACTCATTTAAGAAGATTTCTTAGCAGATTAGACTTCCTTTAAGAAGATTAGAAGAAGGAATCTTCAAGGAAAAAACAATATAAAAATTTATGTCAAAATTACGGCCCTGAACTGGGAAGCCATGTTACCCTCAAAAACCATTGCTTATTCTTCTTCACTATCAATGATTTAATTTTTTTTTAATGGCAGGTAATTTTTGAACCGTTACAGCTGTAACTTTAGTCCATTAACCCATGTCATGCCGAAGCAGTACTTACTTTGCGTTACACAGTGGGCACCTGTGGACCGAAGCCACGGAGGTGAAGCACTGTTGCCCACGCCACACACACATTCACACAGGCACAACCCCTTTTTACAGGGGGGCCACATTCATTCATCGCACAAGGACAGAAACTAACATCCATGCCAAACGGGGATTCGAACCCCTGACGTACGGCTTCGCAGTCAGATGCTCTAACCTCAAAATTTTGCCGCCCTGTGCCACAGCACATGTTGCACATGCCTAAATACGGCCCTGCTTATAGTAGTAAAGTAAACTATTATTTTTTACACTGTATAAAAGAGTTTTTTCTGAATTCAGGCAGTAGACAAGATTCCTGAACCTAAAGTTTTGACTCTTGATCCAAACGATGAAAATATAATTTTGGGAATACCTGATGACCCAGATCCCAATTCTGTTGCTTCAAATGAACCTGTTAAAGAAAAAAAAGTAAGATTATTTGTATACAGCATCAAAATTAGAATTTTCTCGGCAAAAATATACTTTAAAATAAGTTTAAAATAATTTTAAAATGTATTTTCTTACTGTTTCTTTACAAAATACTGTATTTTAAGTATTTATACTTGATATTTTTACAGGATATGGTAAAAAAGTCCCGTATGCTTCTTGGTAAAGCTGGAGTAATATCTGAACCAGAGCCTGCCAGTCCAGTAAGTTTTGGTTACTTAGTTTTTTTTTATCAGAAGTTGAAGAATGATTTGTGTAACATTAATTTTACCCTTTTAAATCTTTTTCATTTCAGCCTCCACCTCAAGCAGTTAAGAAAGATCCGTTTAATATCTCAAATGATGAGTATTACAACCCTAAGTTGACCACCGACACTGCATTGAAGCCCAATGTAGGAGGAAATCTTATTCAAGTTAGTTGGCTTTCTGGTTTAAAAATAAGGATCCTAAAGGCTTGTAAATAAATAAATTTGATAATAATTTATAATTTAAGGAATGATGTGTTTCATAATAATCTAATATGATCAAAATATGTTTTTCATCTTTACCAAAAATTTACATAATTATTTATACTTTTGAGTTAAAACAAATCCATTTCTGTTTAAATGTGTGTTTAATGTGTATGATAAGTTGAATGCATTTGAGTTCTGGTTAGCCGCATTTTGTTTGAACTTAATGTGTACATTGCTTTTAAATGTACAGAAATTATCTTTCCTCCCAAGTACTTGGTTTCAAAATGTCAATTCTTTTTTGATTTGTTGCTGTTTAGGTGTTGATATTTTTGTAGAAATTAAGAATGTTTTTTCCCAATAATTTTAGCACTCCATACCATCTATTGAGCTGCGTGTACCTTTTTTCCCTACACACATGGGACCCTTGAAACTCCGCCATTTTCACAGACCTCCCTTGAAGCGTTTTTCTCATGGCAACCTTGCTCAACCAGGGTTCCATGGTGTTATACCTTTACTGAAGCATATTAAGCGTAAAGCAAAAGTAAGTGTAACCAATTTCATTTGATTATTTCTATTTACTTCTGGTATTGTACTATCCCAATTTAGCACTCCCTGTTTCATTTTTTTTTCACTTATTGTTTATAGCTGCGAGAACAAGAGAGAGAAGCTTCAGGTGGTGGAGACATGTTCTTCATGAGGACTCCTGATGATTTAACTGGTAGGGATGGAGATCTGATTTTAGCTGAATACTCTGAAGAGCACCCTCCTCTGATGATGCAAGTTGGCATGGCAACCAAAATACGCAATTATTACAAGAGAGTAAGTGAACTGAGAGTTATGGTTATAAATTTGTTCATGTTTATTGGGGTGTTTGAATATTTTTAAACTACATTGTGAACTTACTAGGTTCTCAATCAGTGCCACCAATGCCAAAACTGTTGAAAAAAAAGTAAAAATGCCACATAGTTGCTGTTGATTTAATGGAGAGGGTGTTAGAAAAATGGTCGATAACTTAAAGTGTTGTAAAGAGTATTTAATTTTTAAATATTTAGTCTTAAATGCCTAGTATTTTTTATTTTTATTTCCTTGGAATTTTTTTAAATTCTGGAATTATTGAAAATTATTTTTTAATGTTTATAAAACTGGGTAAATATGGAAAAAACAGTTTATAGCAATAGCAACCTGAGAACTTTCCCACACATTTATGAGTGCCCTTTTTTAAAAATTGGGAACGTTAAATGTGTTTTAGAAAAATCTATACAGACAAGTTTCATCAGATTTTGGATAATTTTTAGTGCACTGATGCAGTTTCTTTATGCAAACCCTTACTACATCTAATAAAATCGTTACTTCTTTACAGCTGAAGTTATAGATTGAATATGAATACATATAAAAATAAGCTTACTATTTTATAGAAACCTGGTAAAGATACTGGAGCTCCGGATTATAAGTATGGTGAAACAGCTTATGCACACACTTCTCCATTTCTTGGTTCCCTTGCTCCTGGCCAAAGCATTCAAGCATTTGAAAATAATTTGTTCCGTGCCCCCATTTACAAGCATGATTTTCCAGAAACTGACTTTATCATCATTCGTACTAGAGAGCAGTAAGTTACCATGAAAGACTCAAGTATTTATCCAAGTTTAATAGTATATTTTAATCAAAATTTTGTTTCTCTTTAGCTACTATGTTCGAGAAATTGAAAATATATATACGGTCGGGCAAGAGTTACCACTATTTGAGGTTCCAGGACCAAACTCTAAGAAAGCTAATAACTTCATCAGAGATTTTCTTCAAGTATGAACTTGTTTTTGCTTTTGGAATAAATATTATTAAGTTTTAATTACCTATTCAGTTCTAAAGTTATTCACTTTCTCCAGTTTTATTTCAAAGAATTCTTTTAGTTTATAAATTAGGGGTTTTTTTTACATTCAGTATTAAGTAACTCTGTTTTGTATAAATATTTCTCTACTTTTCTAGGTTTTTATTTATCGATTATTTTGGAATAGTAAAGATAATCCACGCCGAATCAAAATGGAAGACATAAAAAAAGCTTTCCCATCTCATTCTGAAAGTAGCATAAGAAAACGTCTAAAGCTTTGTGCTGATTTCAAAAGAACAGGTATGCATGACTTTTTTTTTAGTTATTTACCTGTTATAATTTATTTTCATAGATAAAACTGAAGTTACTTCCTCTGGTTCAAAAACCTATCTGATTTTTAAACTTTCATTGCTATTTCTATATGACTGTAAAAAATATATATTATGATGCTAAATTTTTTGTAATGATAGTTGAAAATTTCTCTAGTATTTCATTTTTGAATCTGATTTTTATGTTCCAATTTTCTTTTAATTTACAGGAACTGATTCAAATTGGTGGGTTTTGAAAAGTGAATTCCGTCTCCCCACTGAAGATGAAATAAGAGCAATGATTTCACCTGAACAATGCTGTGCATATTATGGAATGCTTGCCGCAGAACAGAGATTAAAGGTGACAAACTCATAATAACCCGTACTAGGGGGTTACTGCCCCCTGCTCACTATCAAATACAAATATTGTCGACCAGCTACAGGCTCAAAGCCCAACACGGCTGGTCCTTTGTTTATTAATTCACCAATTCCCACTGCCTGTCCAATTTTAGCTTAAACTCATACACACTCTTCGAATTAACTATATTTTCGGGCAATGTGTTCCATATCTCGATTACCCTATTAAAGAAGTAGTACTTCCTTAGATCCCAATTAAAATGTGTCTTATTCAATTTGTACCCATGGCCCCTTGTTCTGTTATCCCTATTAAAGTTTAAGCCTTCTGTACTCCTTGTTTTACTAACTTGAAGGGCTGAATCAAATCCCCCCTTCTTCTTCTTTCCAGTGTATACATGTTGAGCCTACTCAAATGTTCATTGTAGTCTAGATGTACTATCCCCTTTATCGCTTGCGTATTTATTCTGTTGTACAACAAATTTTTGACTCCCTTTTTATTTTGTGTCATAAAATGTTACTCTAAACTACTTTTAAACCCTTTAGGATGCTGGATATGGAGAAAAATCCCTATTTGCTCCTGAAGATGAAAATGACGAAGACATGCAAGGGAAAATGGATGATGAGGTAATTATCATTCAGCACATTTAAATACTTTTCTATTCTGCATATTTATTTCCAAATGCTGCTCTCAACAATAGGAAATATCTTCCAAGTTCTTTTTTTTTTTTAATTTCACTCTATTTAACTTACTATACTAAACATTTTGAAAAGAATATGCCTTGCCATGAGTATATTGTTACTTAAAAATACTTGCTTTAATCAATGCATAATGGATAGGCCTAGGAATTTTAAGCAAAAATTCATTTACTCTTTAGCTGTTATTTTAATGGGTTTCTTTCCTAAATAGAATATCTTTCCTCACCATTATTAATGAAATCCATATTGCTAATATTTGGCTGCTTGCTAGCATTAACTTAAGGATTTTATTTAAATTTAAATACAAAGTCTCTAGGTTTTTTTTGTTGGATTGGTCTATTTATATCCCACGATTTTTTAAATGTCGCATTATTTTACAGGTAAAAGCAGCTCCTTGGAACACAACAAGAGCTTTTATATCAGCTATGAAAGGAAAATGTCTGCTCCAGCTAACTGGTGTTGCAGACCCAACAGGCTGTGGAGAAGGTTTCTCTTATGTACGAGTACCAAACAAACCAACACAATCAAAAGTATGATTTTTCTTTTATTTTGTCACCTTTTTCTGATAAAAGACAGAAGCTCTGTTTTCGATTATCTTTTATAGTGTAATTTAAAAAAAGGAAATTAATACACATGTTTCAGTTAATTTACATTCTTTTATTAACTTTCAGGAAGAGTGCAACAGTCAGACCCCAGCAAAGAAAACTGTTACTGGAACTGATGCAGATTTGAGAAGACTATCCCTCAGCAATGCTAAGCAGCTGCTTAGAAAGTATAAAGTTCCGGATGAAGAGGTAATTCTGTTGCACGCATTAAACTTTAAATGAAAGTCTGTGATTTATTTTGTTAAAATGATTTCTATCAATATTTCAATCTTGGTTTTAAAGGTACCTATTAGTTAAAATTGAATTCGTTTTTAGATTAAAAAACTATCAAGATGGGAAGTTATTGATGTTGTTCGAACTCTTTCGACTGAGCAAGCTAAAGCTGGTGAAGAAGGTAACTAATACCCCAAATTCTTATTCACAAATGCAAAATAAATACAGGATTTTTTTATAAAAAATATCCATGCTACTTAACTGTATACTTATATGTTCAGTATATTAGTAATTTTATCTGTTTTATATCAATTACATTTTTTTGGTATATACATATTGATTGCTCCTTTTTAAACCTTCTCAGCTATGAGTAAATTTGCTCGTGGAAATCGCTTCAGTATAGCAGAACATCAAGAGAGGTATAAGGAAGATTGCCAAAGAATATTTGATTTACAAAACAGGTGAGTCCTCCCTTATCAGTTAGACATAATTAGTTGACTTCTTTATATAGTTTAATCACACTTAAAGAAACTCTTTTTCATTTTTACTTTTTTTTAAATTAACTGCTTGTGAAACTTTTTTTTCTAAAATGTTTTGTTTTCAAATAAAATTCCCTTCACAACAACACCAGTAAATCAGTCTTCTTAGAAGACTTAAGACTTATAATTGCTATGCTAGCTCATTTAATCTTTGTTATTATAAAATTAGGCTTATAAACATTATACATTTTTATATATGATCAATAAATTGATTTATACAGTCTCAAAATTGTGCATCTATTCCCAGAGTTCTTTCATCAAATGAAGTGTTGTCAACTGATGAAGATTCCAGTTCTGAAGATGATTCTGATATAGAGGAAATGGGAAAGAATATTGAAAACATGTTGTCCAACAAAAAAACTAGCTCTCAGGTATTTGTTTTGAAATTGCTTTGCTCTTTACACATTGTAAGGAGAAATTTCCTTTGTGGATGTACTTTAAAATCATTACTCCACCTTTATTTAATTTCTGTAGCTATCCCATGAGCGGGAAGAAGCAGAAAGGAGAGAATTGCAAAAATTGATAATGGGGAAAGACAGTACAAATGAAGAGAGAAGAAAAAGAGAGAAAGATATGAAATGTAGGCTTCTCCTTTCACTCATTCTTGTTAAGTTGTTTCTTATTGATTGTGGGTTGAGAAAGATCCTTATTTCTAGTATTGCAATATTAAAATTGGCGGTTTGAATTCCTTTGTTTCCATATAGCTATCGATTCGAGAAATTTTCTTTAGTTTATGAGTTTTCTTTAGTCATGGTTTTCTTTTAAATTTGAATTATGTAAATGGGTAAGGCAAGGGTCGGCAAGTAGTGTCCAAATGGTTTGAAAATCTTTATCAAGAAAAAAGTACAAATTATTTTTTAATTCTAATTTTCAGATACATTTATTTTACGCTATCTTAATTGAATTTTGTCGAATTTTTACAAAACTGTAAAACTAAATGTGCTCATAAATTATTATTAGCTTTAAATTAAAAAGGGGTTCTGGGGGTTTCCCCCAGAAAATGTTTAGAAATTTGACCCATAAAAAGAAGGTCTTAACTATTTTTTGGTGTGCTAAGAGTACAAATTAATAATTTTTTAAATTTTTATGCCTCGACCAGTGTTGCATTTCTAAAGAATACGCCTTTTTCTTACCAGAAGCTAAATATTTTGGGGGAACAGCCCAAATATTTTGGATGATGGCGTTCCCCAAAATCTTATTTGAGTGGAGATAATAAAATCATGAGAGGGAGTATATAAGGGGAATGATCCCCTTCACTATTGGAAGATTGGAGTTTAGATCTCCCCTCAGAAGTTAAAAAATCTGCAGGTTACAAGAAAAAGTTAAATTTTTCTAACATTATAATGTTCATTAATATGGTCAAGCAACGTATAAATTAGCATGTGCAAATATTAATAAATTATTCATTCAAGTTGAAAATTTTTGGCGGTCCAGGAAATAACCTTATGCGGTCCGGATGCGGACTGCGGTCCGCCAGTTGCCAACCCTTGGGATAAAGGTTTTACTTTGTTTTAATTTATTAGTATATGTTTGTTTAGAATTAATCTACACTCACAATATTTTCATGAATATTTGTTGCATTACTTGTTAATTACACCTGTTAAGTAGAATCTAAAATATACTCTTATGTCTGTACATTTCTCATTTTAAATGAAATAGCCTCATAGCTGTTGCACCATTATAAATAACCAACCCCATTTTATAAATTTAAAAAGTCAAGATAAGTGTAATTCAATAATTTTATAAGTTAAATGTTGCGGTGAATCAAACTATAATAATTCTTTTAGATAAACCCAAGATTGAAAGAGAAGATGATAGTGCATCTATGGGCAGCACAGGTTCCAACTCTGTATGTATTTCATTTAAGCACTTTTACTACATTTAATGTGTCTTAAAATCAAATCACATAATGGAATAAGGGATATAGACACTAGAGTTTTTATGTTATCTATGTATGAATTTAAATTAAATTATGTAGTAATAAGTGGGTATCAAACTATGCTTTATAGTCTATACCCAGATAGCAATGTAGGGCTGTTACAGCCCTGCCGTAGCCTTGCGGCGTAATCCCGTGTAAGGCTGTCGCAGGGTTGTCACGACAGCCCTGTTTACCCTGTGACAGGGTAAAACCGACCTCTGCTAGTTGACGCTTTGTAGGGCTTTGGCAGGGCTGGAATGAAAGCCCTGCGAAGGGCTGGAACGAAAGCCCTGCGACAGGGCTGGAATGAAAGCCCTGCGACAACGTCGTCACGTCTAGGTCTTTTAAATTGGCTATTAAACTTTATTTAAAACTTAATATAATGTTATAAATTAGGTTTGTTGTAGGGTATTCCGAATTTTCTCCATAGTTCTAGGTTTAATATTGCAGTTCATATTTTTCCTGAGTTTTTTTAATTATGTGATGACACAAAATTTTCCCCGAAATATTGCACTATATATATATTATACAGTGGTACATATTTTCAGGAATAATTTTGTATCACATAATTCAACAAAGAAACTAAAAAATACGAAATGCAGTACTTAACCGTTAACTCTCGTAACATTTTATCCCTACATTTTACTAATCTAATATTAAATACTTTGCTCTCATTAAATAACTTCTTTTTGAATATTTAATTGATACATTTTATGGTATAAAAAAACTTTTAGATTTTACATTTTTAAACTTCTTTATAAAAGTTAAGAAGTTTTCCAAACAACCAGTGAAGGAGATACCGAGGGAATTTTTGTTAGAAATTCTTTAAAACAAAATGCAAGAAAACAATATTGTACTGCTATTTGGGATAACATGGTTCTGAGGAAGAAGTAAAAATTAATTATAAAACTCCCTTAAATAAACAAAATATACTCAGAATCCCCATAGATCAGAGAAAGACATAAACATAAGAAAATTTTTAATTAAAAATACGCAGAATATTATCAAGAATTTTATTTTAACACACAATGCAAGAAAAAGTATTACACTGACAATAACACAAACTAGACTATAAATATAGCTTCTGGATTAACATAGAGTACAGAGAGAAATAAGCATAAAAAATCCGTTAAATATACAAAATATACTAATAACAGGATCCCATATAGATCAGAGGTCAGGTAAATTTAAATTAGAAATACACTCAAGGTTCTCATTCTTAGAATTCAAATTATGGCCACATAAAAAGTAATTTTTACTGAATTAAAATGCTAAGACTGCATACCATGCAGGAACTTTGCCAACTTAAGTTATAGAACAGTATTTGCTATTCCATAGAAAACTGGGTTAGAGAAACATTTTCGATACAAGTATATTTTAAAAGTTAAAATTGACAAGAGATTGTTCTTACTTAAAATACCACATGAGTAAATTTTACAATTAAGAATATCCTACATAAGGAGCCATCAAAGCATACTGGTTCTACTCATAGACTCAAATCATACTAAGAATACTCATGAAATGAAGGGAAATATTGAACTATATGGAAGTTCATTTGCACGTTTATAAATAAAATGACAGTAAAAAGAGAGGGCAAATTATCCCCCATCAACTTTTAAATTAGCAAACATTTGTTTAAGTAAAAAAAAGAAACAGACAAATCAGAACTATACTCAAAAGAACTGTGAGAAAGGAATTAATGAAATAATACATTTAAATAAAATATTAATTAGAAATATTGCACAATATAAGATGAATTTAACCTGTTCTATAATTACAAAATTTAAATTTGTTATTTCCATCTCTGTCAGAAAATTCTGTTGTCTCTGAAAAAAAGAGGAAAAATATCATGAAAATCTTCAACATATTAAACTATTTGAGCAATGAATAAATAAATATAAATATTTGGTAAAAATATCTTTCTTGAGTGCCAGAAATTAACATTTTGGATAAAAAAATCCTTCTCAGATATCAAATATACAGTCACCATTTATATTAACTCATTCTAGCTGTCTTCAAAACAAGCCCCATTTTGTGTATTACATTAATGATTCTCAACCTGTGGTCTGTTGGACGTTTTTAAGTGGTCCCTAAATTATAGAACTTTTCGCCTAATAATAGAAAACAGCTGATACAGGAGATGATTATAGATTAACTGATATTCATTTTATGTACATTTAATCCAAAATTTAAGAAAGTGGAACATTTTTTGATGAAGTCATACATAAAATTACCTTCGAGCAATCCTAAATTTGGCTTGTATAAACCAATCACTGACAGCATCTCTTATTACTTACGTTTCTTTAGTATCTTTGAAGATGTGTAAACAGAACTCTGAAAAGAAAAATATAAAGAAACAAAAAGCTGTTGTTCTAAAAAAGGAAAACACAATAAATTGTTTTGTTTAAGAACATAAAACAAAAATAATTTTCCCACGGAAAATCATTCAGGAAGAATATAAAAACATCCTAATTTCAGTGCGAATTCTTTTTTTTCTCACACATGTTCTGATGAAAAAGACTATCGTTAGTAGTATAATCAAATTATAATTTAATTTTATTAATATTATTTTTGAAATAAAATGAAACTACTAATATTTGAAATACTAATATTGGAACATGGGATCATAACAAAGCATAGCATAATTAATAGCATTCAGAAATTTTCCAATTATCCACAATTTTGAATAATATATACGATAAACTTAACTAGTTAACAATTTAAGGCAAAATGAAAAGAAGATGTTTCATAACTCTAAAAGAACATTTAAAACTTACCTTGTTTTTGCTCTTGAAATGAAAATATCTTCACACACAAAATTTAACTTGCACACAGGAATGGTAATAAAATGGCGATGTTGATGTGGAGTTTGGATGGACTTATTGGGGTCACGTGGTATGTCACGTGGGCTTAAATTGCCTTGGCTGTCACAGCCCTTTCCTGAAAGCCCTTCAACAGGGTTGGGGGGACAGCCCTTTCATAGCCCTGCGTCAAGCGCTGCTGTAGGGCTTTTCGGTAGACCTTGTTTGGTCAGCCACGGAACAGCCCTTTTCTTGCACTGCTTAAAGGCTTTTCGGCAAACCCTTTTTAGGCAGCCCAATGACAGTGAAAAAAAAGGGCTAACCGCAAGGTTACGTGCTATCTGGGTAGCCTTTTTTCTTTCTCTTGTAAACTATCAAAATGACCCCCTATCCCTTTGAAATATTTCCTGACTGCATCTGCTGTTTAATGCATTTTTTTCTGTGGGAAAAAAGCCCATTTTTAATATGTTAACTGCAGTTAATCATGTTCATTAAAATCCCCCTTTTTACAACATATGAATGAAAATTTTATGTTAATAGAATAATTTTTGAAATCAATGTCCCTCAGTTTAGACAAGTTTTTGAACTATGCAAAAATTGTAAAGACAATTCACTATTAGAACCAAAATATTTGTTTTCATAAAACATTTCTGGTTTATCTAAATATTTCAGTTAGTTTTACTTCTGACTGTTGTTCAATTATGACTTCAAGGGATCACATTGAATAAATTATCATCAAAACAACTTTGTATTATATTTTTGAATGCTAATTTTTATTATTTCTATTTAGAATGAAAGAATTCTTAAAATCTACCGAACCTTTAAGAATCCTGATGGCAAGGAATTTGTTCGTATTGAAACTGTCCGAAAACCAGCTGTGATTGACACTTATGTCAGAATTCGAACCACAAAAGATCCAGCGTTTATGTAATTTGCTTTTTGATACTTATATTTTAAAACTTTGAGTTTGTTCAAATATAGTCAAATTAATAACTTTTACTAAATAAACAACCTATATTTTAAAGCTTTTGTTAATTATCATACCATATTAACTTCATGTAAAAATATTATTAGTTAACTCTATCACATCACTTACTTGAATCTTTTAAATGTTTTAATCTGTTAAATGTTTACTCATTGCATTTTCTTACTTTTCTAATTTAGAAAACAGTTTGCATCAACATTGGATGAACACCAAAAAGAAGAAATTCGTAAAGAACGAAGAAGGTATTTAGCTATTGATTTTTATTTTTAGATTTTTGAATAGCTCTTTTTAGATTTTTTTAATCCTTATACAATAAAATTTTGACAACCCTCTTACAATTATAAATTTGAAAACATGAATATTATTAGAATACCAGGGTTTTAAAAAATATATTATCCTTGTGCACTATACTGGCTCTTGAAAATCATAAGGATAAGCTTTATTTGTTTCATTTCTTCCTAGAATTCAAGAACAACTAAGAAGATTGAAACGAAATGCTGAGAAAGAAAAGCATGTAGTTCCAAAGAAAAAACCCAAAAAGGAACCTCCATTATTGAAGGTATTATCTTTAGTCTTTGTAATATTTAGCAGATCAATTAATTTTACCTCCCCATTTCAAAATCTTGCAGTCAACCTCTGAAAAGTTTGTGTTCAGTATATTTTGTTTTACTTAATTTTGAGTGTAAATTTAATTTTTTATCTGAACTTAACTCCTAATTTTAAACACTACTTGTGATTGTAATACGATAAGATTGTTTTTAAGAGGGGAGTAATAAAGACCTTGGTTTTGTTTCTTTTGAAAGAGTAGGAATGCTGTCATTTTATTTTATTTGCAAAAAAGTTCCAGATATTTCAAAAGAGATGTTCTTATTAAGTTTGGTCAGAATAGGAGTAGTATTCAGAAGTTGCAGATTCAAAAGACTAACTAAGATATAAGGTTGAAAATGTTGTTATTTTTGGGGAGATTAGGAGATTTGTTATAAGGCTGCCCTCCTCCATTTTAGCTTCAGAAATATTTCCAACAGTTCTCAGCCTACATTCAAACGTACAGTATATTGTCATTTGGATTGTGTCTGACAGTGTTTTCTATGTTTAAAAAAATTGTTGTCAAATTCAAGGAATCTGACAAGCAGTGGAACGAACACCAAGGATGCCAAAGTTAAAACTAAACATATTTATTCAACATTAGTATAATTTAAAACCGTTAACAAATTCAAAGATCAAAACAGTAAACATTTTCTTTCATTTAATCAGTCTATGAATATGGAAGTGGCACACCTAATATTTAGGTCTCAAATAGTGGCACTCTTTCCAAAAAAGGCTGGCCATCCCTAACTTAACCTACTAATCAAGCAAGCAAAACCAATAAACAACACGGCAGTGATTGGTTTCAGTAAGTTTATTACCTAACGAACACAACCTTTCCCCTCTTTCAGCTGAAGTGCGGAGCCTGCGGTGCGATCGGCCACATGCGCACCAACAAGACCTGTCCGCTGTACCAGCCCGCAGCTCCCATCCCTCCTGTCCAGGTGGCCATGACCGAGGAGCAGGAAGAAGAGGAAGAGAGGGCTGGGCTGGACGACGACCATCTGGTCAAGGTGGACGAGACCAAGGTGGTGCTCTCCAAGCAGCTGCTCAAGCACGCCGACGAGGTGAGGCGAAAATCCCTCGTGCTCAAGTTCCCCAAGGAGGCTGTGGCGATCAAGAAGCGGCGAAGGGCTGGGACCGCCATGCACTGCGACTACCTCAAGAAGCCCAACAAGCTGGTGAACCGGCAGAGGACCGACCCGGTGGTGGCGCTGTCCATTATTCTGGAGGGGCTGCTCAACGAGATGAGGGATTTGCCCGAGGTGAGTTGTTGGTTGACTGTGTGCGCTTCGGTGTGATTGAAGAAAGGTTTTTGTTGGTGAAAAACTTGTTTTGAGCATACAGTACATTCGTATTAGCCCGTCCATTCGCCAACAGGGGCGATAAGTCGCCAAGTCTGGTAAACCCCGCAAAACATTCGCGACGTAAAGAATTTTCTCTAATATTGTTTTACTTCAAAACCAGATTCCACTGCTAATCCCTGCCCTGCCCCTTCTCAATTTTGGTTCTTTTATTGAGTGAAATTTAGATTTATTTCTTTGAAAATATTTTTTGGATTCGTCCACAAGTCTTGGCAGAAAAAACAACTTTACCCAAAAGCTCTAATCTTAACATTTTATCTGAAATTGATTCCAAACAGAAATTTAAGTAACAAAATAGTTTGGGAAAAGGGTACAAGATGTTCAGGTAACACACCAAATTGGTTTGTAGCATGAATTTTGTGAAGGGAGAGAAGTCAGTTTGTTATCAGATAAATACTATGCAATTGGAGTAAGCTGATTATGAGCTTGTAAAAATTTAACTTAACATACTTATAAATTTAAACAAAGAAATTTCACAATTTTCTTCAATTATGAGAAAAATTTAAATACTTGTAACAATGCATCAATCAATCTGTACCTTTTTTGTTTGAAGCTATTCAAATTGTAGTTTTGTAACGTTACTCAAAATGTTTTACTGATGCAAGTTTTCAAAAGTTGGCAAGTATGCATTTCGGTGTGATTGAAGAAAGGTTTTTGTTTGTAAAAAATTTTTTTTGAGTGTTTACCTTGAATGGTTTCCAAAAGAAGGGTTCAATCCCGCTATCTGTCCCATTAAATATCGCCAAAAATTGCATAACCAACTGCATAAAACATACAGTTATTGAATGACAACCTTAAAATTTTGGCGATATGCAAGTATTTGTTTATCAATACTACTTAGCAATATTAAATGGGACAAATAACAGAATTGAACCAAAAAATATTTTAAATTTCTTTTGTCTGTGTGTCTTTTGTCAAGCCTAAAGATTTTTGCAGTTAGCCTCAAACTTTGTTCAAGTCTCCTGATAGATTCAACTTTTTTAAATGTTGTTTATAGGATTTGTGCAATACATAAAAAAGTGTCTAGTGCAGTTAATGAAGCCTAAACCTGGAGTTAATGACTAACTTTCCCAATTGTGTCAATTGCACAAAACAAATAAACTACTCAAATAATTTGACTTTATTGTATCAAATAATGAATGTATTCTTTTATTAGACTCAACCATTCTGGTTCCCAGTTAGTGCTAAGAATGTTCCAGATTACCATCGCATAGTTCACCGACCCATGGATCTTCAAACTATGAGAGAAAAACTGCACCAAAAGAAGTACAAAAGTCGTGAAGAGTTCTTGCAAGACGTCCATCAAATTGTCGAGAACAGTAATATGTACAATGGTAAGTTCTTTGCCCTTGAAAAAAATTATCTCCATTAAAATCAGTTTGTATTCTTCTTATATTAGATACCTAAAGCATGGTGTCTTCCCGTTTCTATAGGAGCCAAAAGTCCCCTCAGCCAAAATGCCCACAGGATGCTGGAGCACTGCTTGAGGAAGTTTGGCGAGAAGGAGGACAAGCTGATGAGGCTCGAAAAAGCCATCAACCCTCTATTGGATGACGATGATCAGGTTGCTTTCTCTTTTATACTGGAAACAATTGTTACCGACGACTTGAAGTCCATCCCCGAGTCGTGGCCTTTCCATAAGCCAGTGAGCAAAAAGTTTGTGAAAGAGTATTACAACGTTATCAAGAATCCAATGGACCTTGATGCTGTTATCAAAGTGAGTCACGAAACAAGTGTTTTGATTTTTTTTACTCACGAATTGGAGCCAGTTTCTTGTATTGATTCATTGGAGATTTAATTCTAGTTTGGTTATTGTATTTTATTAGTCGAAAAGATGGGATCAAGATGATATTTATTTAAATATCTCTCCTTGATCCATAATTCCAAATGCAAGTTTTCATTTTTTTAAATGGCAAAATTCACTAAACATGTTGCAACTCCATGCAGAGGTTTATTCAGATTATTTGACTTCTGGGGACACCAGGATTTTTAAAACATCTTTCATAATTAAATTGGCAATATTTTTTGGAAAATATTTAATGATAATATATAAATAAGTATTTAAGCCATAGAGCTATGCATTGAAGCATTTCACAGCTTTAAAATTATGATTTATTTAGTAATTCTTTTCAGAAGTTATTTTATTCTGCAAATTAATACCCTTCTGGGGGACACATGTCCCTGTGATACCCCATGAATCTGTCTCTGCCTCCATGGGAGTCATTTAGAAAAATAGGGGAAAAAATTTATATGTACCCCTAGTGTAGAATTCCCATTCAGTATATTGTTCCTACACATTCCTGAATGAAGAAAGATATTCAATATTCTCATCATTTAAAAATCATCACATTTAGCTAGCTCTAATCATGAATTCATGTAACAGATAAATTTGGTAAACTGAACCTTTTGTTGATTGGTATGTTTTTTACATTTTTGTAGAACATTAAAGCTCATAAATATAGCAACAGAGAGGAATTTCAAGCTGATGTAGATCTACTGCTTACCAACAGTCAGGCCTTCAATGGGGCTGACAGTCAGTTCACCAAGAAAGCGAAAGAAATAGTAGAGGCTTGTCAGACATCTTTAAGAAAGGTACGAGAGATTTGATACATTTCTAGGGGGAAAATTATGTATATATTAGTTACACTTTGCATTTAGTGATTCTCTAAATGAGTCAACTCGAGGAACAATTAAATAATCTCACAAATGCACTTTGAATATTCTTACTCTTCTTCAATGCTCTCCAGTAAATTAAGAAGAAACACTGTTGGAACTCTAATTTTTAAAATTTCAATGAAGA
The DNA here is from genome assembly GCA_963680715.1 of Tetragnatha montana. NCBI lineage: Eukaryota > Metazoa > Arthropoda > Arachnida > Araneae > Tetragnathidae > Tetragnatha > Tetragnatha montana. The sequence goes on from OY796685.1 coordinate 38,810,465, forward strand.
GTTTTATTCTGAAATACTTAATGATGTGAAACTTAAAAAATATTTGTAAAAATCAGTTCTATGGATGAATTCAACTGTTTGACAACACACAGACCTCAAAGACTTCAGTCTGTACAGTACAAACCGGAAATACTTATCTTCAGTGTTGTGAAATATACACCTGAAGTACTCGAGGTCTTTGGTCAAATTCCGGTTGAATTCATCTATAAGAATCGATCAAAGGTAAAAAATATGGAATGGTAGTTAAATGAGAAAAATGCAAAAGTCTAAAGGTTATGCACTTTGTTCTAATGGTTAGGTAAGATTGAAATTCAATTATATGGAATATAGTACTATTATGAATGCTTATCTCGAGAGTTTACAGTATCTTTTTTTTGTTTAGTATGATGAACAGCTAACTGCCTTAGAGTCTGCCATCAAGGCATCCAAAGAAGCTGCTTTGGATGCTATTGAGACAGACTCTGCAATGACTGGGCATTCCTACCATCAGGATGACAGCTTCATGGAAAATGAGTCAAATGACAAGTATGATTCCAAGAAGGTAAGAAATGCACTTTGTTGAGAACATGAATGAGGTCTTTTTTTTTTTTTTTGTTATAGAAGATACAGTTTTGAGTGTGAATTCTTTGTACTGAGCCTTTTAACAGTTTAAAAAGTCTGTATTCATTAATTTAATCTGTTTTTATTACTTATGGGTCTTGTCTTTGACACATTGTAAACTGCAGTGGCAACTTGTTGGTAGTTCAAAAAGGGATTCACAATTAAATTTTGAAAATACAATTAAGTAAAAATATCACAGTTAGAACAGAAGAGGGGGTGGAAGCTTATCCTGAATAAGCTGTAAGTTGGAATAGATTTTTATTAGCATTTCATTTATGTTATTATTGACTTATTTCATTTTTATTGGGGGTTCAAGTTCTCATGTGCTGCTATGGATGAGCTGCCACTGGTAAACTGTATTAAATTCCATATGATCATGTTTATAGCCTTTTAACAATCCTTATTGCATGTTTTCCTTTGATAAACTACTCTTGGAAACATCACTTTTTACTTGTGATGTGTTTCGTTCAGACACGGCTTACTAGATACTATACAGGCCAGCCGAGTTTTGAACAATGAAAACCATTTGACAACTTTTCCCGCTTGGATCGCCACAAGTCCTACCTATATCACCCACCGCCTTCAACACTGTGGATATGCTTTGCCAGTTTGTCAAGTATTGCCATCTGGATTTTTAATGATTTCCGTACTCGGCAAGCCTGTATGGTATCTAGTAAGCTGTGGTTCAGAATAATTCTAAATTTTGACTCAAAGCAAGTTTTACAGACATATGTGCGATGAACTAAATTTTTGTACACACATTCATGTTTGTTTGTTTTAATATTACTATGATAGACATTTATATCTCATCGTCTAATTTCTCATCCAGGGTAAAGACAGCGACGACCTCGATTTCGTGGACGTGGAAGGGGACGACGAAGGAGACGAAGAGTACGAGGAAGACGAGTCGTCCATGATGATGGTCAAGGAAGACCAGTACATGGACGAGAGCGAAATGCAGCAGATGACCACCATGGCCTCGGAGACCGGCGAGATGGTCCACTACGACCTCCTGGTCGCGGCGGACAACGAGAACTCGGAGATGATCGACGAGAACTACGATCCCTCGGACTTCCTGCTGCAGGGCAGGTACGGATTCCAGCAGCCGAAAGAAGAGAACCCCGAGGACAATGTCAGCAACGATCTGGTGGTGAGCGATTCGGAGGAAGAGCCCAGCCAGCCGGCCGAGCAGATGGAGCACGAGAACGACCTGTGGTTTTAAGAAGGTGGAAGTGTCTGGTACAGCGTGTCGTGAGGGTTAAAGCGGGGGTGGCCAACCTTTCTGTGGAAATAGCGCCGCCGCTGTTTGAGAAACGAAACTTGGGCATGCCGCTTCGACTTTTTTTCCAACCCGTACCGTAAAAAGGGGGGACTATTATTCGTAACCTGATTGTGATTATTTTACGCAAAAAACGTTGTTTCTCATGTACAGGGTTCCCACTGGTCAGGGAAAACCTGGAAAAGTCGGGGAATTTTAATTTCACACAAAAAGGCAGGGGATAGTCAGGGAAAATAGCCCATTTTGGCCAAAAACCTGGAAAATCGTACAGAATACCTGGAAAATGAACAATTTTTAATGTTTGGGTGTCAATTTTGGCTTTAGAAAGTGGGAAAAAATAGACCATTTATTGAAAATATATGTTCATAAGAGCAAGAAATATCTGAAAAATGCCGTAAATAGCCTGGAAAAGTCAGGGAATTGACCTGGAAAAGTCAGACGTTTTATTTCTAAAATTGAGTGGGAACCCTGGTCTGAGTAGTGGAGAGGTAAAAATTAATATAGGGGGCACTCCTCCGAAAAGTTTTAGCAATTGTCCCACAAGACGTTTTTTAACGCATTTTGCGAGACTAATTAATTTTAAAATCGCCTAGTCAATCAATATGACTTCAGAAAAATAACAAAACCCAAGGTATCCGTAGCAAAAAAGAATCCTATAAGTTTTTAAGATACGTAATGAAGTCGGTTTGAAATTAATTAAGAAATTGCAAAATAGGGTGGATAAGTTATTGTCATTCAGGCACCTAAAAAGAGATTTGGAACACAAATTATAACAACTTTGGATATGTTAGGAAAAATCATTAGCAAAATCGTAAAAAAAAATCAGTGCTGAGTTAAGAGAAATGTGCGGAGCACTGTAACCTCTTTGATGACGTTAGATAACATTAATTTTCAAAATTCTTCAATGTCTTGGCCGTGCCACTGTTTTAACTTTGCTGTGCCACACTGAGCACGCGTGCCGTGGGTTGGCCATCCCTGTGGTAAAGCATGCATGTAAGCAGTGCTTGATTGGATCTGCTAAATTGGAGGATACTATGTTTTTGAAATTGCTGAAGAGAGGGCTGTAAGAAGGGGGTTTTCCACCCTGTGCAAAAAATTGTTTCCTAACACTCATTCTACTTTTAGTTGGAATATTACCCATTGAATTCAAGGTTGCACAAGTTCTAAAAAGTGCAACAAAAATTATTGGCAAGTTCTATTTGTGAAAACTTGTTCGATAATGTGACAAAAAAACATTATGGTAGGTTCTCCACTCCAACCTTTATTTCTATGACTGATGGAGAAGAAGGGCAATATTAACAGGATGACATACCTGCCAACTTTTACGGATTGTCCGTAAAATTTACGGATTTCTGTCTAGTTTTACGGTAGTACGGATGGATCAGAAAATTTTCCGGATTTTGCTTGCAAATGCAAAACATTCACAACCTAAACGTTTTTCTCTAATTAATATCTTTTTACTTCAAAACCATCTCTTAATCCCAGCTCTTACGATTTTATCAATTTTGATTCTTTTATTGAGTGAAATTAAAATTTTTTTTCAAATATTTTTCGGATCCGTCCGCGAGTCTTGGCGCGCGCTCACCCGGTAAGTTTGCTTCCCCCGTGTTCCAATCGCAATGCGGAAAAAACAAACTTTACCGAGATCGGACCTGTGGTTCATCACTCGCGTATGCCTCAATTAACGCGGAAAAGTTTCTCCTCACTTTCTAATCGAAGCAACTCAAGCTTATTTAAATTCATCTTTATCGCATGCTGCTGAAAATGTTGATGGAAATTTAGAAAAAATTTTATAAAAGGTATAATCATAACATTTGATCTGAAATTGATTCCAAACAGAAATTTAAATAAAATAGTTTGGGAAAAAGGGTACAAGATATTCATGTAACCAAATTGGTTCGTAGTAGGAATTTTGTGAAGGGGGATAAGTCAGTTTGTTATCAGATAAGTACTATGCAATTGAAGTAAGCTGATTATAAGCTTGTAAAAATTTAACTTAACATACTTATAAATTTAAGCAAAGAAATTTCACAGTTTTCTTCAATTATGTGAAAATGTTAAATACTTAATAAAAATAATTTAGGTAATAATGCATCAATCTGTAATCTGTACCTTTTTATGTTTGAAGCAATTCAAATTGTAGTTTTGTAACGTTATGCAAAAAGTTTTACTGATGCAAGTTTTCAAAAGTTGGCAGGTATGGGATGATAATGATGATGAAAAATTTTTATGATTCATCGAGGCAATTTGACTGATTTTTAACTTTGGTAGGACTCATTTTGCTTTTATATCTGGCTACTCATTTATATGAGTATGAGTGCATGGTTTGAAATTTAACTTTGTTTTTATCTAATGACCAGGAGCATTTTGTAACCATTATTGCCATAAAAGGCAGGTTTTAAGACTTATTATTAGCAATTCTGTTATAAAAACATGCATTTCAAAGTCATCCTTAGATCTTTTCAATAATTTAAATAATGTTCAGATTTGTGCAATTTTGAAAAATCTATAAGTGATGGACTGGGGTGCATCAGGTAGATTAATGAGTTTTGTTGATGCAACCATGAATTGTAGAATGTGGTTATATAATGTGATTGGTTCGGTTTATTGACTTTAAATTGTGAGTTTGTTCCTGTTAAAACATAACAATGTCTAGATCCAAAGATATTTTGCAAAGTCTATGATAATTACCTTTTAGATATTCTAACAACAGTTTTTTTTCCTTTACATTTGAATACCTAAAAAATAGGAGATTCTAGAACCTTATTTAAAATTGTACTCGGATCTTGATTTGGCTTTTAATAAAATTAGCAACTTATAAGGCAAACTGTACCATGCTGCAACCTACTCTGTTAGATTGAACAGAGCTAAGCAGGATATCATTCCGTCATGCTAAATCAAGGTTCCAGAACTGTTGTTTAAAAAATCGCAGAGAGAATATGTCGCTGTCTCCCTAAAGTTTTGCATCTTTCCTGTTGTCATCACTGGAGAGTTTTAACATAGTATGTTCATCTAACTTTCTTGATAATGAGCGGAATGCATTTATGGCTTGATGTTTTGACAACAGATAACCAAAATACTTGCTGAGAATTTAATATACTGCATTGTATACTAAATGTTTAATTTTTTTGTTTGAATAATTGCTTGGATGTTCCTCACTTTCAAATGGGTCTATGAAATGGATGTTGATTGTAAAATGACAACTTGGTGAGGGTTTTTTTGGAACATGAGCAAGCAATTTAAACTTTTCAAACAACATACAGTTGAACCTGCTTATGACGAGCAAGATGGAGAACTTTTCTGTTTAGTTAAGCTAAATCTAAAATCCCATTATATATATACAAGCCGGTTGTAAGAACTCCATTGTATTTCATAAACCTACTAATGATACCATCATTTTACAATCCAATTATGATATTATGACAATAATAAAATAATATAAAAATTTTTCATGGGGAGAAGAAAAGTTTTTAGTTTGCTTTGTGTAGCATGAGTGTAAGGCATTTAAAATGAAAATAAGATAGAAGAATTTAACAAATAAATTTTTGCTTGTTATATCTGGGCATACTAAGCAAGTTTTTTTTCCTCCATGTATTTAATGTTGGACCATGACCAACTGATTATTATCTGTTTGCTGAAACCCGAGCCTCTATATTTGAGTTTGGCTGTAAGCAGGTTCCACTGTGGCACATTTTCATTTTATCTGTGGTTATTTTCGGTAGAAATCATAAGATTTTTTTTAGCTACAACATACTTTTAATGTTGAAAACAATGCCACATTTTTACATGGTTTGTAACCCTTAAACTTTCTCTTCTCATTATAATCATAATTTTAATACAATTGATGTATTGAGGGTAGAAAATGTACATAAAATTAATTCTGACTTAAGTTTTAATCTATATTTTGAGGATTTTATAATGTTATTTTTACTTCTATAACTATATGTCATGGAATTGTATTTTCATTTGTATAAAGACATTCATATTTATCATCTAAATGAATTCTACCATTTTAAACTAGTTTACAGTTAGTTAACTGTATGAAAGTCTGTAATTATTTTATTTATTGAAAAAGTACCTATTTTGTTAGGAGCTCTTACGTTTATTTATCTTAATTTGATGCATTAATTGTTTTTTAAGTATAAAAAGGTAACAGGTAGCATTCTCTGCAAACAGACCAAGATCAATACGAACAGTCACATTTCCTTTCTTAGTAGTTTTTTTTTTTCATTTGCCAGAAATATCTTGCTATGTGCAGTAATGAAAATGGCTGGATAAAAAGGGTTTTCTTTTTAGTAAACTTGAAATTTTCTTTACAATTGAATAATGCATTTAGAAATTCATTACTTTAGATGCATTTTGATTGCTTTTTTTAAATATTTTTTTATATTTTAAGAAAAATACATATACCCACAAATAAAAAGAATAATCAAAAATCTTTTTTGAAAATAAAACTTTTTTTCTCAAAATATTTTACATGAATTCATTAAAGAAAAGTACAAAATTATTTCGTATGAATTATGGAAGGAAAATGAATTTAGTGAAAAAAAATATCAATGAATGGCAGATTATAATGATGCATCTGTTTTCTTTAACTTACTAAAAGATATGAGCATTTTACCATTTTGAACTTGGTTTGTTACTGCAGAGTCTAATCAAATTTGTTAAATAATGAATCACTATTGTAAAAGTTACGTTAATGTATGTTTTTGTTTTAAATGGTAATAACAACCATTGTAAATCTGTATAAAAAGGTTTTTTCACATAATGTCATCTCTTTGTGTAGATTTAAAAATCATTAGTACTAATTACCTATTTATTTAATACCTATGTACAATTTATCATCAGCACTAAATACTTAGCATAAAGCCCCATTCATATGGCCAAACCAGTCTACTTGAAGAATAGGAGGGCAAAAGGGATTTCCGAAGATTACCCAAATGTTTGATAAGAACCCTCGTTCATATTACACCAAGAAATAGTCTGTGACGTATGTGTGACCGGCCTGTCTTCCCTTGCCCTTTGGGTACACAAGGTATTATCGGAAATGGGGTAGTTCCGAATGTCCTGGTAAAGCCTAGGAGAAACATTCTCAGGGGTGCTACTTTTTCGGGAAATCCGGTTTTTTTCGACAGCATCAATCCTGGAATTCCTTGTTTTATCGAAATTTTTGTAAATCGAGTCAAATCAAATCAACAAGAAAGCATGAAATTAAGTCTAAATAAAAAAATAAGTGCAGATGAGCTGCAGCATTAACAACATCTTTCACGAATAACCCGGTCCCACCATCCGTTCTAAGCGCGATTACCGTAGTACCCACGTCATTCCGAAAGAAATTTTTTAGCCCCAGTAGCTAAATCGAGTTGCGTTTACTTACGGCTGTAGTTAAAACGTTCCCGACCGCTCTGTCTCATCGGTTTATCGGTAGGCTTACCATATTTTCTTGAGCTCAACCCAGGACACTTTGTCGACCTATCGGTCCATCAAAGATTAAAAACTAAATAAACACCCAAACTAAAAAAAATTAAACATTTAAACTGAAATAACATACTTTATTTAATCACTTGTACTTTTCACTTGACATCACTTTTTTCAAAAATTCTTTGTTAGATTTAATTAAATCATAAATTCACAACAATTAAGTTCAGAGTTAATTTTCACATTCAAAAGGTGTTTGACAGTACAAATAGAGAGTCTGCCCCTTTCAGCAGTCTAAATATGAGTAAAGTGAAGCCGTAGAAGTAGGTAAATTAATGTAGTTCGAAAATTTTTATCGAAAATGTCACAAAAAATCTTGTCTAGTCTTAAAATTATGAAAACCCAGGACATTTCCCAGGACAGCCTCCGAAACCCAGGACGTATGGTAAGCCTATTTATCGGGGGCGCCGTAAGTTTTGTGAGAAAAATATCTACAAAACAAGGATTTTCTTAAAAAATCTGTATTTTCCGGATTTTGGAGCGTTTGGAGTTAAGGATTCCGGACATTCTAATAGTTTTTAGGGATTTTGAGTTGAAGTCAGTTGCACCCCTGCATTCTTTTAGAGCATACCTGCCAACTTTTACGGATTGTCCGTAAAATTTACGGATTTCTGTCTAGTTTTACGGTTGTACGGATGGATCAGAAAATTTTCCGGATTTTGCATTTCTTTCCACTAAACTGTCCATGAAAATGCAAAACATTCGCAACCTAAACGATTTTCTCTAATTAATATTTTTACTTCAAAACCATCTCCTAATCCTTGCTCTTACGATTTTATCAATTTAGATTCTTTTATTGAGTGAAATTTAATTTTTTTTGCAAATCTTTTTCGGATTCGTCCGCGAGTCCTGGCGCGCGCTCACCCGGTAAGTTTGCTTCTCCCGTGTTCTGATCGCAATGCGGAAAAAACAACTTTACCGAGATCGGATCGAGTCTCCCTCAATTAGCATTGAGGCCAAACAGAAATTTAATAAAATGGTTTGGGAAAAAAGGGTACAAGATATTCATGTAACCAAATTGGTTTGTAGTATGAATTTTGTGAAGGGGATAAGTCAGTTTGTTATCAAATAAGTACTATGCAATTGAAGTAAGCTGATTATAAAATTGTAAAAATTTAACTTAACAAACTTATAAATTTAAACAAAGAAATTTCACAGTTTTCTTCAATTATGTGAAAATTTTAAATACTTAATAAAAATAATTTAGGTAATGATGCATCAATCTGTACCTTTTTTTTTGTTTGAAGCAATTCAAATTGTGGTTTTGTAACGTTATGCAAAAAGTTTTACTGATGCAAGTTTTCAAAAGTTGGCAGGTATGTTAGAGGTTCTTCATCATTTTCTCCCTATGTCGGGACATGGGAAGAAAATGGGATAGGGAAATCCATATATTCTCTCCTTTTCTCCAGGTAAAGTGACCCATATGAATGGGCCTTTAATATGATTGCTGCAAATTTAAGTCTGATAAATTAGCGAATTAGCTGTGATTGTTTTAATTTTAAATCTTACCTGAAGCTTAAAAGATATGGTTAAGGAAATGAACAGGATAGTTTTAATGTGAAATCTTTATATTTAATTTTCAATTTCTAAGAAATTACTGTACATATGATTTCTAGATGTATATATCTACCATTAAAAACTTTTGATACCACATCTAAATTTTCACTTTTGAATTGTTCAGATCTTCCTTGTACGTTATCTTTAAGTAGAACGTATATTTATTACTGTTTGTATTGTTACTATATCTATTAAAGAATTTACAAACAAAAAATTTTCTTTTCCTTTTCAACCTATCACACTAGCTTTTAGTATGCTAAAAGAGCTTTAGATAGATTCTCCTCAAATATTCAAGGTAGTATTCAAGCATAAAAAAGAGCTAAATGTTTTATTATCTATGCTTTTGAATCGGTTGACAAACATAATTTTAATGCCTTGTCAGGTTATTTAATTTCAATAGTAATGCTTAAAATATTGAGTGAAGCTCAGAAATGTAAGCTTTATAAAATGGCACTATCTCACTTTGTTATTTAATTAATTCATTTATTTATAGTTTTTAGGTAATTTTTTTTTACTTGAAAGAATTTCGCTGCTATTAAGTTAAAAATGCTTCTTTTGGTGTAACCAGTTCCATAGTTAACATCTCCAATAGTTTTAAAATTAATTTATTATCCGATAACTATAATGTCTAACCTTATAAAATTAAAAGACTGTATGTAGTTGAACTAAACAATCTTGCTGATTTAAAAAAAATATAATTTAGGAGATTTTTCAATTGTTCTTCAAATTAGATTCTCGGACATCTCTTTTTAGTTGTTTTTTTCCCCTAATTCCAAACCCTCAAATTGCTCTATAGGCAAAAACACTGAAAAAATTCCTAAAACACGACCCCATTTGAAAATAAAAAAAAAATGTTTTTTCAATGAAAAGTTAGAACTACCTGTGTTCTTCACCACAAATCACGCAATGCTTCCATCCTTTCTGGAAATCGACTTCCTTTCCTAAAAACTGCCGCTTCCACTTCCGACGCTCGGAGCAAATTCATATTATCCGACATGCGCCAAGGTAGATGCGATAAACGTCTGATTGTGGCCCTAATTAACACGCACAAAGTAATTCGAAATGAACGCCAAAATATTCAATATCGCCAAGCACCTTACTATCCTTCCCTTGCTTTGATGGCTCACAACTGCATTGTCAGCCACTCATTTATAGCGACTCTAATTGCCAATCTCCACAAAACTGCAATGCTCAGAGCAGTGATGCTTCTAATGGGCCTCGTTGCAATGGCCAAGGCCCAGTCTACACACCTGGACGCAGACTCGAAGTTCTTTGTCAGCTGGAATGTTACCGATGACTTCATTGAGTTCGACCTGGAAGTAAAGGCTGAGGGTTATGTGGCACTCGGTTTGTCACCTAATGGTGGCATGGCAGGCAGTGATATTGCCATAGGGTGGGTTAAAGACGGAAAGATATTTTTACAGGTAAGCCTTTGTTTTTTAATTTTCAAATACGCTAAGATATATTACAGAGAGCTTGCCCCTCCCCCGTAATTTGGACTGAATGCACTAAAACGACTTAAAACCCAGTTTTTTAAGGTTTAATTTTTTAGGACCTTGTGTGCTACGAACTCTTTTGTTCACATTTTTTTTTTAATATTAAGTTTATCAAGATGCAAATCCTACTTAAAATGTATTAAACAGGTACATTGAATCTATTGAATATGCATGGGATACAGGGGCGTCATTTCAGTTTTTGGTTAGGGGGGGGCAAGGATTTCTTTTTAAGTGGGGCTGAGCCACGCCGTAACCAGACTTGTTTTTTTGGGGGGGTGACTCAACATCATAAGTTCTAAGTAAAAATGGGGGTCTGGGGTCATCCCCAGAAAAATTTTTAAATTTTGCTTCATTTTTACAACATTTAAGTTACATCCGAAGAGAACAGCCCCTTGTACACCACATAATTTCTAGAGAAAAAAGTTACAAATAAACGTCAAAGTTTCAAGGGGAGCCGGAGGTCCTCCCTCAGAATTTTTTTTTTTTGAAAATTACCCGTTAAACTAGGGTTTTATCTCCCTTGCAACCTCGTTGGGGAGCCCCCAGAGGGAACTGCTTGTTATAAGTGGCAGAATTTTCAAGGAAAATATACTGTATAACATAATATATATTTCAAAATTTTAAAGGGGGGTCTGGGGGTCCTCCCCCAGAAAATTTTTAGAAATTTGCCTCTTTAAAGTAGTGTTTCAGCTCATTTTGAGGTCCTTTGGGTTACATTCAAAAAGAACAGTTCCTTGTAAAGCATAGAATTTTCTAGGGGAAAAAAAGTTATAAATGAACGTAAAATTTTCAAGGGGGGGCGGAGATCCTCCCCCAGTAAACATTTTTGAAAATTCCCTTTTAAACCAGACTCCTAGAGGCTTCAAACTCTTTGGTTTCCAAAGGGAACTGCTTCTTGTAAGCGGCAGAATTTTCAAGGGAGACAAATTGTATAACAGACATCAAAGGTCAGGAGGGGGATTGGGGGTCAATTTTTCACTTAAGAGTGGAAACCTTGGGGGGGGGGGCAATTGCCCCCCCCCTGCCCCCCCCTAAATGACGCCCATGATGGGATAGGAATAATTTTAGGTCTTCTCCCCAGTACAAAAATCTAGCTTTGGGCCTGATAATGACTAAATTTTTTAAGAGGATATTTGGGCCCCTCGCGAAATAAATTTCTATATTCGAACCTGACATGTTACATCATCAGAAAATTAGTAGAGCACCCCCTACAAGAAACCAGCTCTAGCAAGGGCCATACAGGACAGTCATTTCTCTAAAGATGAAATCTCTTTAAGTACTAGAAATTTTGCTTTAACCTACTGTACTCTTTTTTTTTTTAAATCTTTCGTGATAATTTTTTTAGAGCATTAAAATGGTTTGCTAGTTTTCAAGATGTGACCAAAATTTAGAGTGAAAACGGCATATGTACACACAAGACTAAATACATGCTTAGAAAAAATATGGATAGATTAGTTTGACTGAAATCCAGGTACTCAAGTAATTGTGATTTGAAACTTTTTGTTGAACTTGAACAGGATGTGTGTTTCAAATGTAATGGGACTATGGATTTGCTCTAATGGAAGGTTTTAATATTTTTCCAATCCCTATCGAGATTTGAAGTCATGACTGCATTGCATACTATTTCCCTTATTTAAAAGGGCGTCACCAGTTAAAATTATCTTTTTTTTTTTTTTTGCTATGGCAATGATAGTCAAATTAATATAAAATGGGTAATGGAATTCTTTTTCATTTGAATTTAAGTTCTGGCAAAACACAACGACACAACCATGTAATTATATACTTTACTTAAGAGATCGATCTGTGACACTTTGTGACAAAGGGGAAGGACAATTACAAGAATTGTGACATCACACACTAGTACAAATCAACATCCGAACCGACATTTTTTTTTTTTTTCGAAAAAAAAAGTAGCGCTTACACAGAAGTATAAAAAATGAACAAACGAAATGAAAGTTTACTCTAAAATTATAAGGTTGGGTGCGTTTCAGCTGGAATAAAAATGTGATTTCTCAAGTTTTTTCCAACCTTGTGTTAGACGTGTTGTCGGTAGGAGAGTGGGATATTTGACAAAGAGGGGGAGGGGTATAATGAAGTGTGATGTTTTGTGACATAGGGGGAAGGGGGTAAATTTTTTTAAAAAATTTAACATCATTTGAATCGTCAGTTTGAAAAAGGAAGGTTGAAGGTCTTGGTTTCTTGTTGTCTTGGTTTTGAAGGTCCAAAAACCAAGTTTTGAGAAAATCGGAAAAAAAACCTTATAAGTACCTGTACCTGTAAACCTGTATAAGTAATATTTAGAGTACAGAATAATCATCGAAAAAAATATAAGTTTATTCAAGAATATTTTACAGTTGAAAAAAGTTGATGGACTTGTTCCCTTTTTCAACCTTATGGAATTTCAGCAGACGAAAAAATCTTAAAAACCACTTTATTAGACGATTAAACTATAGGTTAGTGCTTAGTTCACAGCACAACAGTGAAAAATAGGAAAAACAGATACAAATTAAATTAAAATTTATTATTAAACTGTATAATTAAGGCACTGTCAATGGAATAAGTGAATATCAATGGAGTCAAATATTCACTGGATAAAAAAAGTTAAAAACACTTTTAAATTAAAAGTAAATTTTATTTCAGCTTAGTTTACCAAAGGATACCAAAGGTTACCAAAGGATAATTAAAGAAAGACAAATTAACTTAAATTTCAAATTTAATAAAAAAAATATAATATATGGAGATCGATTTCGCCAAGTTCATGGGGCTATATCTGCCGATAGGGGGTATTTATTTTTTCCCTCTTTACACTTATGTGTAGAGCGAAGCTTGGAGATTTTTTTGCGCACAAAAAGCCAATTTGCCATTTTTTTGTACTTATTCCCTTTTTCAAACTGGAGATTCATTTATGAACAGCTCCCTATGGAATAAAGCTTCACTTCCACTTGGTTCAAATATGATAGCACAATGAATTATTTTCTACATAATATAGTAAAATTTTGAAGAATGCAAGCCTTTTTAGTTGTCTAGGTAATTATGTAGGCTTACCATACGTCCGGGGTTACCCAGGACAGTCCGGGGGTTTTAGAGCTGTCCTGGGTCGCAAAAATGTCCGGGGTTTCATACATTTAAGATTTGCGAGGCATTTTTATTAAACATTTCTGCCCAAGATGTTTGAAATTGCGTTGTTTTACTTTTATGACTTAATTTCATCATAAAATTCAAATAAAAGTAAGTCAAACCAAGGCTAAACTGGATCTGTTAAGTGTTAACTATGTTATATAACACAGTTAACAGATCCAGTTTAGCCTTGGTCAAACAAACAATTTTTGAAAAAAGCGTCAAATAAAAAAGTCAAAAATAAAAAATAATAATAAAGAAATTTAAAAAAATTTAATTTTTTTTTCAGATTAAAAAAAATAATCAAATAAAAAAGTCAAATAAAAGTACAAATAAAAAATAAACTTTAATATTTCTTTTCAATGGTTTTAGTTTGAATGTTTTTACTTAGTTTTCAATCTTTGATGAATCGATATAGTACTTATTAAGTAATTTCAAAAATATGTCCTGGGTTGGACCCAAGAAAATATATGGTAAGCCTATAATTACGGTTTCAGGATCGACATGCCACTGGCCGCACGAAACCATTACTGGACGCCAGCCAAGACTGGCTCCTCGTTTCCGGGAGTGAAAGCGACGGATATACGAGCCTCTCTATCCGCAGGAAATTAGACACTTGCGACGAAGATGACATCAAAATAGACGTAAGTGTCGAGTTTTCGAATCGTATTGGAATATATTCGCTGTTCTAAACTCACGGATAAGTGAATGCTAATATACGTATTTTAGTTATACTGTCTGACCACCAGGAGAAAATTTTTTTGAAGTCCTACAATGTTGTACGGTTGTTATGGAAACGGATTATTCCACTGCATTTTGGGGGTGATGGTAATTCGTTTGGCGCTGAAATAAAAACGTTTTGTGCCAGATCACTTAACGTAGGTAGTGTCACACTCTCGGCAACCCTCCTCAAAGTTTTTCTCGTGGCGGTCAGACAGTAAATATACGAATGTGGATTTCTGGGGTTTTTTTAGTATATTTATTGTCCATATAAATTGTAAATCCAACACTTTTATGACTTTTTTCCAAAGTCTTTTATATTTTTCTATCGCCATTTCTAATTTTTATTAATGACAGTTAAATTAGAAAGTTTGTGAAAATTTCTCTACTTTAAAATAAAGGACACGTATATATTTTCTCCTCAAACGAACCATAATTTCCAACTTTTTAACTGCCGAAAATTCTTAAAACCAAATTGTCTGAAGGATATGAAAGTTTTATTTCGCGTCAAACAATAAATACTCACTAATTATAGTATAAATGTTTCGGTATATGATCTTAATGGTGTATTCCGTTTCAACAAAATATCAACGGAGAAAGAAATATAACTATATAGAGATTGAAGAGGGAGTATTTCACCAGTAACAGCTGGTTAGCCGAACTATAGGTGTAGAGAGAATCGGAGTTTACACATAACTATAAAGATTGTATGTGTAAAGCTGCTACTGCAAAATTTACGGGGTGTTTCATAAGTCCGTTTCACGGTTTTTATTTGGAAACAACGTCTCCTAGGGTCATGGAAGTAAGGTGTACCCTTAGGTAAGTGACCCTGGGTAATCCATTACGATGACTTACAGCACCCCTAGCGGCGAAATAAGAAAATTAAAAAATAAATTAACAAACTAAAGAAGGTAGAGCAAAAACTTCAATGAAAGTATTGTTGCCAATGCTATGAAAAACTCACTGAAATTTTTTTTTATGAAAATATCGTGAAATTCGAGGAGATATTTGCATGTGAAAGTATCACTTTTTCAGGCCTCGAAAGAGAAAAAGTTCGCAAATGTGCAGTTTTTTTAATTTTTAGATTAAATTTTGTCTACATTTAACTAAAAACTACAAAATATCACTGAAAAACTTGCAAATTTGCGAATTTTTTCTTTTTCGAGGTCGATTTTCCACTCCACTATATTTTCAATGAAATTTGTTTTAGTGAGTTTTTCATAACATTGGCCACAAAAAAATGATCGTGGTTTTTGCTCTATCTCCTTTAAGTTTTTAATTAATTTTTTAAACTAGGGGCGCTGTAAGTCCTCTCAATAGATTCTACAGAATCACTTACCTAGGGGTAGACCTTACTTCCATGACCCTACCTAGGAGAGGTTGTTGGTTTCAAATAGTGGCAGGGACTTTTGAAACACCCTGTATAGAAGATTTTCACAATTTGGGAGGAAATAACTTTGTTAGACTCTGTACTCTGTTGTTACTTTTACTTCTAGGAAAGTACAATGAGAATAATATATGCATACTCAAATGTCGACCCTGAAGGAGAAGAGGATATCAAGTATCATTATAAAGAGCGAGGCTCAAAAAGCGCCCTCTTATTGTACAAGGGAGAAAAGGACTTGCCTCAACTCGATGATAATACTCCATATTGGGATGTTTTATCACCTAATGTAAGTGATAAAATTTACAGCTTTAATAATTTCGCATCATTTTAGAGTATTTTGTTTGAACTAGCGTTTTTCCCTTTAAATTTCAGTTCACTATTGAATCAAGTTTCTCAAGCAAGTATTGGTGCAAAGTTTACAGAGCTCCGTACCTGGAAAAAGCTCATCACGTAGTTTCGGTAAAATATCAAATTAATTTTTCAAATTTCAATCAAGTTTCTCAATAATCGATGATATTTTTACTAGGAAACTGTACTTCCCAGGTAGCAAAGGAAGATCAATCAGTGTAAAACCAATGTTGGCCAACATCGCGAATATCGATATATCCCCTCTAAAGTCAGAAATTTTTCCTTTTTTAACCATAGAAAGGACGAAATTTACCCAATACCTTCCACTCCCCCCGAAATATTTTTTCAGGCTACGCCACTGCTTTGTATACTATGAAAGTAAGACAGTAAAAAGAAACTTAATGGAATAAGAGTTAGTCCAAAAATTATTGCTCGTATCATAGTTTTACTTGTAATATCTAAACAAGTTTTTTTTTTCATCCAATTAACATTGTGCCAAAGAAATTATTCCAAATTATTCATTAAAAACAACTTCTTGTTATAAAACACCGGCCAATATCATTCTGTCAATATGGGTCTTTGTCAAAACAACCCATCCAGTATATTGGCGACGACATTGCCCAGCATTGGCTTTTGTTGACCTACATCTTTTCTCCGACATTCATTATCAAAAAAAGGGTGAGGAAAAAAATCCGATTTTATTTTTGTTTTCAGGTTTACTTCATTTAATCAAATAGTGTTAGTTACATTGATCGATATTGGGCAATATTGTTACAACACTGATGATGATGTTCCTGCTGCACTTTCTATGGCGTGTAATGATTTCGTGATGTGGTTTTCATTCAGATAAAACCGTGGATCACGGAGGGGAACGAGAGGTTCGTGCACCACATGTTGCTGTACGAATGCGTGGGGGCAACCCCCGAAGAGTACGACCCCCACGCGGAGCACGAGGGGTGGCAGTGTCGACACCCCAACATGCCGGACGCTTTGAGGAAGTGCGAAGGGGTCTACTTCGCATGGGGGGTCGGGGGTCACGTAAGTAATAACCTTATTATATCCCTTTTATTCCCAGCTTTTAGTGTTTTCTTTTCTAATATCAGGGTGCATTTGACGATGAAATTAACAGCGAGATAGAGGTGTGGTACAATTCTGTTGTTATCTATCCGGTTAAAAACCGCCTCTGATGCACTGAGAGAAACAGAGATATTTTTAACTCCTCTGAGAGAGTATTTCACTCCTTGAAAATCTTTTAAATTTATTGTTCTGATTCTTAGAGCACAGCTTACTAACTAGATACTTATACAGGCTAGCCGAGTTTTCAACAATGAAAACCATTTGACAACTTTTCCCGCTTGGATCGCCTACAGTCCTACCTATATCACCCATCGCCTTCAACACTGCGGATATGCTTTGCCAGTTTGTCCAGTAATGCCATCTGGATTTTTAATGATTTCCGTACTCGGCTAGCCTGTATAGTATCTAGTAAGCCGTGCTTAGATAGTTTGATTGATTGAAACCAAAATAGCATCCTCATTTTTATTTTTCAATTTCATTTTGTAATATATGTTCCACTCTCATTTTTCTTTAAGAATGAATAATTTGCAAAATACAAACTAGAGAATCGATAGTGCTCTTTTAATGTACTTCCGGGGAATAAGGGACTTACCGCAGTTTTGAGGAATTTATTTTTTCTGTAAATTTGATTTCGAACTTTAAATTCTATAGATTTATTTAAATGGTAAAAAGCATTGAAATTTTATTCATTTTTAAAGTTTTTTCTTAATTTTTATTTTTTTTAACGTTAAGTAAATTGTTCATAAGGAACTTACATCAATTAAAAAAAAAATATCCTAATTTCATGCTTTAGCAGTCCAATAGTTACGATAATAACTTTACAAGAATTCTTGTAAAGTTATTTATCGTGCATACTATCTATTATGAAGGAAAAACCTGTTCTACAGGTTCACAAATTTCATTGAATTCTTGTAAAGTTGTTTATTTTGCATACTGTCTATTGCGAAGGAAAAACATGTTCTACAGGTACAAAAAAAAGTAGTGTGTGTATGAAGGAAAAACGTAATGTACAGAAATAAAAAAAATGTACCTATATATAGTTTCATGAATGACAACTTCATTATTTACTAATTTCAAAATGAAGTTAAATAAAGAATTGTAATTATGTAGCACTGATGTCATGGATAGGTCTGTAGATAATCCATTTGTTGTTTTTTTTATCAAGGTATAAAACTAAGAAGGAGCTTACTAGAGTTAGGTTACTAAGAAAGAGCACCAAAATCATGCTATTAATAAACAATAGTGAGGTATTTATGTTATATTGTGCGCAGGTTAAGAAGTAAACATCCTAAATATAAATAATCATTAATGTGTGACTGTAATTATAGGATTTAATCTTACCTGCGCATGTGGGGATGCCTTTTGGTGGAGGAACTGACAAGTATTATATGCTGGAGATACATTATGATAACCAAAAAAATGAAGGAGGTAAAAATAATTTAGCTTTCTTACTTAAGTGTATACTTTGTTACAAACAAAATTTTAAAGTAGGGTAATGATTACATCAAAAGCATATTGTGTCAATCAGACCGTTTTTTAACCTAAGATCATCCGTTTTATCAGCAGTCCTTTAGAAAAATTATTTCATTATCTATAAATAAGGTAAAAAAAATTACTATGCATAAAAATATTATTATATAGGTGATCAGTTGTACAAATTACGTTGGTTTATTTAAGTTCATATTACTCTAAAAGACTTTCTGAAAACTTTTTTTGTCTCTCTAGCATTGTTGAACAATCTGGTTTGTAAAAAGAATTTCTATATTTGCATGACATTTTAATTTATCGATAAAATATTGCTGACATTTGCAGATATTATCGACCAGTCTGGACTGCGAATCTTTTACACTCCCGAGACAAGAAAGTTCGATGCAGGAACTTTAATGATTGGTTCCACAGTCAGTCCAAGACTTATTATTCCTCCTGGCAGAACAGACTATATTGTGGCAGGACACAGCAATCCAGACTGTTTGGATCCGGTATGTGTTTTCTTGGTTATTAGGGGGAGTGGGGTAATAAGAAACATTCAAAATTCCACCGGATTTTTTTTTTAGGTTTATGAATCTAATTTTTTACAGAATATTTATATCATTATAAGCTTTCTTTGAAAAATAATGCTCCTGCTAAGTAAAAGCTGAAAGTAACTATTTACTTGTATCTTATTACCTCACACGATTGCATCTTGTTACCCCCACGAGGGGTAATAAGAAACAAGCCAGTTATTTTACTAATTAAAACAATTAAAAATGAAATGAAAGTGTTTAGGAATTTATTCAGGAATTTTTAAAATTTTCATTGAAAATCTTTCCGAGATAAATGCTCAGTTAGGCTAAAAAAAGTAACAAGCTGAGAGTTTTATACAACTCTGTTTTTAAATATAACTTGAAAATCATGACAAAACAGATAAAACGATGTATCTCTTATTTCATTTTGTGAGACTAAGGTTTTCCTAAGTTCAATATTTACAGTTCGAACTAAATCGTTCATTAATTGTAAAATATTATTTCGGGTCAAACCATCACAATTTAAGCACACAAGCGAGTTATTAGTTTTCTAATAGCATTGAGTTCCAGCACGCAATATTAAGTCAGTCTCATACTAGTACTCTTCACAGCTTCATTCATTGTTTTTATTTAATTTCTCGGCAACATGAATACAAAAAAAAATATAGTGTAATTTACTCTCCTACTACTAACTTAACTTTTAACGCAAAAGTTATAAAAACCAAAAGTTTAATAAACATTAAAGTGGTGAGTAAAAGTGTTTCTTATTACCCCACCGTTCTCAGGAAAATGAAGTAATGATAAACATAATTGAATTTAACTTTTTAACTTGACAAATAAAATAAAAACAATAAAATATTAAAATAATAAATACGTAGAATATAGGATAAAATTATCAGGGATAATAATGCTAATGTTTCTTACTACCCCATAGTTCTGTTTAAATGAGGTAATAAGAAACAGGGCATTTTTAAGAATGATCCACAACCCTAAATTAAATAACAAAAAGTGAATTATATAGGCCCTTTTAACCTCTGAAAAAGTTCACTAAAAGAATTCGAAGATAATTTAATTGAAAAAACAAGATAAATTGAAATAGTTGAAAAAGCATGACTTTAGATACACACTTTTGCTAGCGGCATCAAATTCAAACGGGAATTGTTCACTGACTGTGATTTTTTTTTTTTCCAGATTTTTTAGGCCCTCACACAAAGCAGCAAATAAAAATGTTTCTTATTACCCCATTCTCCCCTAGCCCGTTTCCCCCTATATATTTATAGGAATTTGTTAAACAATTGAAGACATTTTCTTCAACATTTTGATAAAAAGTATACTTGGTGTGAAGGGTGGGATGTATGTTAAACTTTAAAACCCCCTTTGAACTGTGATCAGTGGTAAATAGTTATAATATAAATAACTATAAATATATATAAATAACTTTTATGTAAAATAACTAACAAACTCCAGGGGATAATGTTTTTAATTGATTTATTTTTTCTAACAGGAAATTCCCAATGATGGGTTGAAGCTGCTGGGAACATTTCTTCACTCTCACTTATTAGGTGAATATTAGATTTCAGACATCAATATACACTCCGGCTTTTTAGCTTTTTAAAAAAAAATATTTTAAAAGATTGTGATGTTAAAGTTATGTGATCTTGTTATGTGATCTTGTGAAAAGTTATGTGATTTTTATTTTTGTTTTATGCAATGATTGTTTCTGTTTTGATTAACGTATTTGTTTCTGAAATATAAGTCTCATTGAAAATTCCTCAATATGGCAATAATATTTTCTCAGATTTTCTTAAAATAAAAAATTTGCTTATTTTACAAAAATCTTATTTGATTTAAAGGTCGAACTTTGAAAGCACGTCATTTTCGTGGCAAGAAAGAGCTACAGCCTTTGGCATCGGATTCTAATTATGACTTCGACTACCAAGTAAGTATGCGGATAAAAGAAAGCCTACGTAAAACAATGAATTTGATTTATTGTCTTTTTAAGGAGCATATAGAAAAATATGTTTATCTTTTTTTTACATTTTAGGAGTACCGATATTTTTCTGAAGAAAAGAGTTTCTTACCGGTAAGGGACTAGTTTCAAATCATCAGAATGACAATCTTTTTCTTGTTTTTAGAACTTGAACCAAAATACAGAAATTTAAAATTACTTACTTAAGAAAGTATGGAATATTTTAAAGATTTTACACAGGTGATAAAAATTTAAATTTTTGTGAAAATGATCAATTAATTATTTTTAACCATACTTTTCTTCTCAATTTAATAAATCACAATGACTTACAAAGTGGAAAGATATCCTTTAAAATTCCTAAGCTTTAAAAAATTTCCCTTTTATAAATCCGTTTCTTTCGAAATTCCTTTACTCTTATCTAATACGCTTAATTATGTTTAGGGTGATCAGATAACCGTGGAATGTTCTTATGATTCATCCAAGCGAAATCAAACAGTCCTGGTAAGCTCTTTCATTATACATCATCATTCCAATGCGTTTTATAAGAGGAAGTTAGAACAGTGAAAGATGTATCTCCTTTTCTTTCCAAAGGGAGGGGAAAGTACAAACGAGGAAATGTGCATCGCTTTCGTGTTGTACTACCCAAGAATTGAAAGGTTTGCTTCTGTCAGTGTTCCGAAGTTGGATTTAATAAATAAAGTTCTTAATACAAAGTAAGTAGTACCTGGGAGAAATACTACTATCAAATATATATCACTCTAGATATCTCTATCATTCTGTGATTATAGATTTGAAAGCATTGCATTTTTTAAAGAACTCAACTATTGAAAACTAGTTGTAACCTCTATGGTTGTAACAGTGGTTCTCAAAGTAGGGCCTCGCTCGAGTAGCTCAGGATCATGGACGGATTTAGGTGGGGCATACTAGAAACCATGGGTTGCAAGCTGTCACTGATGGCTCTGGAAATGTGATTTATAGTGTTCGGCAACTAGTGGTCAAAAAATAGTTAACTACTAACTAGTCTGGGAAATTGTAGTTGTAACTAGTAGTTAACTATTTTTTCCTGGGACTGGTTGCAACTAGTAGTTAACTATTTCCCAAAGTATTTAACTACTAGTTAACTAGTCTATTTAATTTCATTACCTACTTTTTGGCACAATTTTAATACATCTTTCTTATCTATGTCACAAAAAACGTTTATACTTCGCGCAAAAATGGTCTTTATTTCTGGTTATGGTATTCGAGTATTCTTTCTACCTTTGATAAAAATTTTAAATATCTTTTTAAATTTTGAATAAAACATTTTTTGAAGTAGTTGAAAATTTGAAAGTAGTTTTAACTAGTATTTAATTAAAAAAGTAGTTTAACTGCTAGTTAACTTCTGTTGATCGGTAGTTAACTACTAGTTGCAACTAGTTCTAGTTAACTAGTGCCGAACACTAATGATTTATACCAATAAGAAAATATAATTTCTTGAGAAAGTTGGGTGGGGCCGTTGCTTCTTTTTAAATCCGTCCATGTTTTTTAGGTGGAAGGTATTCCCCTGTTCTTTTCTAATGTGCAACAGCATCAAGGGTGTCTGTCAACTACTTTGTCATGGTGGATAATGACTGTCCTGTTAATTACATAGTATACTTGTAAATATAGCTTATAGATAAATTAATGCTTACTTAAGGATATAGATTAAAATATTTTGTTAAAGTTATTTTTATACACACAATTCACAGTCATCGCTTAAAAAAATCGAGGAAAATATTTTAAGTTTAGCATATTTCCCTACTATTTAATAATGGTTTTTGAATTGTCTATCTAAAACTGTTTTGCTTATAGTAGTTAATACCACTGACGAGAGAAATACATGCTTGTAGATTTAGCAAAAAGAATAGTATTTTAAAGCTTTTTACATTCACCATTTAAGTATTAGAAAAAAATATTATAAGTTTAGCATCCTTCCATCTGGTCTAACGGTATGCTCACATTCTGGAATTATGAAAAAAATTATTTTATATGATGCGTTAGATGCATCTAACGGTACCGGTACTTCGGTCACCACTCCAAAATTTAAGAAAATATTATGAAGTTAAATTAAGCAGCACAGGTGGTGCAATACTTCAATCAATAAAGCAAATAAAAGTGTCCAAATCCCAAACGTGGATCGAACCCCATCATCTACTGGGTTGTATTTAAGTTGGTATTTTTTCTCATTCTTGAATTTGTATATTAACTTTAAACTAAAGACGTAAACCAGCGGTTGTAGGGACATGGTTGGTAAATGCACTGTCAACTAGTCCTGAAGGTTGCGGGTTCGATACTCGGAAGTTTTTTTTTAAATGGTGAAGTATCAACTTCAAATTAACTAAAGAACTCGAATAGTTGCAGGAACGCATGGCTTGGTGTGTAAGTGCACCAGTTGTGAAGCGTAATGCTTCGAGTCATAAGGACCGTGGATCGAACCCCGTCATCTACTGAGTGATATTAATGTTGCTTTTTTTCTTATTCTTGAATTTGTATATAAACTTTAAATTTAAGACGTAAACCAGTGGTTGCAGGGATATATGGCATGGTTGGTTAATGCGCTGTCATCTCGTCCTGAAGGTTGCTGGTTCGATCCTCGGAATGTTATTCTTTTTTTTTTTTTAAATATTAAAGTATCAACTTTAAATTAATTAGAGAACTTGACCGGTTGCAGGAACGGATGGCTTGGTGGGTTCGCCCGCCAGTATCCCATCCGAAAGGCCCTCAGATCGAATCTGAGCCTTCTCAGCGGGTATAGCACTCGGAAATAAATACAGTTGGGTATTTATAAATTTAGTTCCTGCTTATTCAAGGGGGGTTTTATTGTTTTTTTCTTGAACTCTTAACTGTAACCGTATCACTCAGATTCTTTAAAAATAGCACTATTTTTTCAAGATTTTCATGTTTATTTTGTTTAATCCAAGTCTCTATCCTTTCTGTCTTCGACGGAAACTGAATAATTTGCTAGAAACTTTTAATTGCTTTATATAGATCAATGATCAATAATATTTGAGTTATCCATCCCAAACCCCGACCAACCTACCCCTGCGATTTCATTTACCTTCATATATTTTTTCTTATTTTATAAGTGGTGACTGAGAAGCACAAGATACCGTTAGATGAGATGGAGAGATGCTCGACTTAAGATATTTTACCCAATTGTTTAAGCGGTGACCATGAAATTATTTTTAAAAAACGTGGATGAGTTCTCATTTCTCTAACAACCTTGTCCTGAACCTCCTGAAACGATTAGATGAAATATTGATCTAGAAACTCACCTTTTGAAATGTTATATTAATAGAAAAAAAAATCCTACACTTTCCTCTTGTTCCATAGTCCTACACTAGACGTTATCCCAGAAAGAAGGAGAGAAATCCTAACCACACAATCGCATAGAGTTAAAATTCCGATGATTTAAAGAAGAGGGGGTCTGGCACATAAAACTCTACCTCGCTTTTATGGAGGTGCAAAGGATTTGTAAGTCCACCGAGCAGTATATACCCAAGGAAGGGGGTAGATCGAAGGAGGTAAAAAACAGCTTCGCTTTTATGGAGATGCGGGGAGCAGCTGATATATCAAGGGTTTCCAACTTACAAGTGCTCGGGAGCCGCAATCGAAAGCACACAAGTCTAATAAATGGCGGGCCGTAAAGTAATCAGGCTTCTTTCGTATCCGTGATATATTTTTTGGGGGGAGGGTCTTTAATATGGAACTTTTCTGGCGAGTGAGGGACGAAGGTAGTGTTGCAAAGGCTGGAAAAAACCCGGTTTAAACCTGGGAATAAACCGGGTTTTTTGGGAAGGGAGTTTTGAAAATTTCCGGGAGTTTTCGGGAATTTTGACCTTTGGCACAGGAGAAGGAAAAAAACATCTAATCTCGGTTAAGAAATCTTATTTATGTTGAAATTAATAAGTAATAATTACATAATTAATAATAAGACAAACATTAATAAGTTTAAAAATAACATGTGTAGAAAAAAGAAATGAAAATTTTAACCTTAAGCCTAACGATGGCCGTCTTTGTTTATGTTCAAAACTTCCTCAAATTTCCCAATATTCCCAAAAATTCCGGGTTTATTCCCCAAAATTCCCGGGTTTTTTCCCATGTTTCAAAAACTGCGGGAATTTTGCATCTCTACACGAAGGTCATTTAGTTGGTGTGAAGGTACTAGTATATTTTTAAACATTAACAGAGGCTATATAGAATTTTGGGTCCTACCTCCTAAAAATACTGAGTTTTACGTAAAAGAGTGGGGTCTTTTACCAGAAAATTTTTGTAAATTTCCCTAAAAAATATTGTTTAACCCATTTTTTGATACTGAGGTTGACCTCCATAACTCCTTGCTACACAAAGGAGGAATTTCAGAGGGTTACTTCCTCCCGAAACTTTAAACTTTTCTTTTTTCACCATAGAAACTACTCCATAACATGAGAAAGAGGAAAATGGGTGGGGGTTCTGGGGTCCTCCCCAAAATTAATTCTGAATTTTAGTTTGATAAAAAGTAATTTTGAAACTACATTTGGGGGTTCTCAAGCGGGCCACACAAAAGGACTCCAAGGGACGGAAATCCCTACGATAAATACTGATAGAAGGCTCGGAGAGGAGACCGCTGACCAGTAGTGGAAAGATAAGTTGGACGAAGCCTTTATTGGTTACCATGAATAATGATCATCATCATGAATAATGATCATGACATCCTTAAAAGAAGGTATTAGTTAATAAAGAGACAGCACTTCATTAATAAATAAGTATTCATTAAGCCTTGAGAGATTCAGAAAGTCTACTCAAAACCAGAAAAGTAAGAGTTTCTAGATTATTAAACTTAATCACTACCTGAAATTGAAAGAGAACATGTCCGGTTAACTATCCAACAGAAGTCAGTAGTCTACAAATAAAACAGTTAGTTTTCCAGGAGAATGCCCAGGTACAGTTAAATGGGGAGGGAAGGATGCTTCACTTAACAACTTTTTCCTAATATTTTTAGCGGTGACTTTGAATTTCCTTAGTAAAAAATCTCATATAGGAAATAATCTCACGATTGTCGTGTAGGAAATTAACTTATCATTGACTTGCAGCAGGAGTACTGATGACTTCAACTCGAAATCCCGGAAAACTATTAGAGTAACGAACCTTTTATCCGGAATCCCAAATTCCGGAAAGCTAAAATCCAGAAATATCTTGTTTCTTGCAGAAATAATTTCAAAATTCAACCAAAAATAAATTTTACAAAAAAAAAAAAAAAAAAACTGAACTAGGAAAAAAATGTTTTAGCATTTTCCACTAGGAAAGTTTTAACGATAGATAAAGTGTTGCTGGAGAACAATGAATTTCAGAAATCTAAGCATTAATAAAGATTTTGTACAAAAAAAAGAACAAAGGGAGGGTCGGGCAGTTTTCTTTCGTAATTATGAGAGGGGTTGCGGTTTGTTTATCTTTGCTGACAAGGGGGGAGAGGGATCAAAAAATGACGAAAAGCATGCTCACGTAATATTTGAACGGCCCCTCAGGAATGTTTTAACCCGGATGTAAACCCGATGCGAAAAATTTCTTTCAGAATGAGGTAGTTAAGCTCAAAATTTCCGAAAATTCCGATAAAACCCGGAATTCATGCTGTTAAAAAAACGAATTTCCGGGTCTACCCCGGAAATGTAATATTTCTGCTAAATAAATAAGATATTTTCAAACTTGTTTATTAAGTACTTTTCTTGATTTAATGTTAATATTGCACAAATTGGTATAACACTTAGTTTCACAGCAAAAAAAAAAAAAAAAACGCGGTTACAACTGGAGAGTGGGATATTTTTTCCCCACTGGTTCACCACACCAGTGATTTTCTGACCGTTGTGGTCCAATCCGTTTTTCAGTGGTCTCGGACAAGCGGACCACCGCCAATTTCGAACGCTGCATAAAAAAAATCTTATTCAGATATTTAAGTGAAACAACTCAAACAACTGATAAAATGCGTGTCCTTTAAGTTTTCATGTTGAATAAATATAGTAGTTTTTGGTAAGTATCATTTTTAAGTAATTGAATCGTACGTCAGTTAGAAGAAGGGAATTGTCCAAAAACGAAGTTTTGAGAAAAAAAACTGTATAAGTAATGGAATTTTTATCCTATAGCCACCAAATTTTTACAGGAAATTCATGACACAGTTAAGAATACAGAACAATCATCGATAAAATTATAAGTGCATGTAAAAATGTTTTACAGTTAAAAAAAAAGAGGATGAACTTATTCCCTTCTTCAACCTTATGAAATTTCAGTTGAACAAAAATCTTAAAAACCACTTAAATTATATTTCTGCTTAGTTCACAATACAAAAGTGAAAGATAGAAAGACTAAGACGAATAAAATTAAAAATTATTATGAAAAAACTGCTTCATTAAGGCGCTATCAATGGAGTAAGAGAAGCATGGAGTCAAACATTCATTGGTTAAAAAAAAAAAAAAACCGCTTTTAAATTCGAATCAAATTTTATTTTGGCTAAGTTTACAGGCCAAAGAATAAGAAAAGAAAGACAAATTAAGTTAAATTTCAAATTTAATCAAAAAATACAATGAATGGACATCGATTTCGCACATTCAAGGGGCTATATCTGCCGATAGGGGGTAGTTATTTTTTTCCTCTTTACACTCATGCGTAGAGCGAAACTTGGAGATTTTTTTTGCGCACAAAAAGTTAATTTGCCATTTTTTGGACTTATTGCCTTCTTCTAACTGACGATTCAATTATAATACTACAGTAATGTTATGTTCACAGTTTCAGTGTAGAAGACATAAGGAACGGGACATTCGGAAAAAGCATGGAAGCATTTGATTGGAGCACAACAGACACCTACAATGTTGAAGAAAAATTCAGATTTGGAAAGCATGATACTCATTGCTATTTAGGAAACGGGGAGAAAAATACGGTAAATAAGTTTTAACTATTTTTTTTTTTTTTAAAAGAGAGAGATAATCAAATTCCTTTCTCTGAACTAATGTGGATTTCAGAATTATAATGAGTCTATGCTTTATTTCATTTGCTTATTTTTTATAGTTAAAAAACAATAAGGGAGAAATGAGCTATTCAAACAAATGAAACTTTTAGTGGGTAAAAAAAAATTACAACAATTACATACAATTTTTTTTATTTTCGGAATTTTTGTGTTATTTTGGCAGCTTTGTTGTTTTCTAAGATACATTTTAAATTAATTTTTATTCATATATAATGCATTTGATGGAGGATCTAACAAAAAAGTAAGGCACAGTGGAAAAACACATCATGAGTAGGTTCAACTGTAGGTACTATAGATTTTAATATTAAAGAAATATACATATTTAATTTTAAATGATCCTCTTGAAAACTTAAAAATTTGGTGTATAATGGATGGGATAAGTTGCTTACATCATGGCTATCATAATCATTTTGAATATAATAAACTTAATAGCATTCCAAAGATTGGAATACTAATTAACATATGCTAAATGCCAATCAAATATGCAAAGCATAAAAAGTGCAGATTGAGAGAATTAACAACTATACTTGTCTTTTTAGGTGACGAGTTCCACAACATATCCAGTAGATTTTGAAGCTTTTAAAACAAAATCCTCTTGTTATGTTGATGAGGGATTTGAAGTGACTACTTATCCAAATGAAGACAGTGGATGTAGAAAACATGTATTTGAACTTACACTTCTCATTAGTACTGCAATGCTAGCTTTAATATTGCAATTCTAAAGACAGAGAGAAAGATGTAGGATAGCCGGAAGTTTTTAGTGTTATTTATGAAAATATTTCATTCAAGTATAAAATCTTAAATCAATTTGCATACTGTCTGTCTATCACAAGTTGAGCTATCATCTACATTTCTGTTGCCAAGGCAACAGGACTCTCCTCATTTTCAACGGGGGGAAATTGTTGCATTGAATTACTAGTCCTCTTCGTTTATTATTTCCACAGTTCACTAATCCCAGCTTCTAACATATGTATGCAACTGCATCAAATCTGAGAAGACCATGCTCGTGAGTGCCGAAAATTCTGCCAATAATCATCCGTCGGCTTTAATCCCCACCAAATCATAATGCTGTTTATCCCTATTTAAAATGAACCGGTCTTGTTTCTATAGCAACCACCACAACCAGACAACTAGGCCAGAGCTCAACTTGTGGTAGACACAGTACCCATTTGACATTAAAATTTATAAAACTATGCCAACAAACTCAAAGTATGAGGCAAGTTATTACAACAATGAAGTATGTAAAAGAGTGTAGCCAAGGTAACTGACATACATTCTTGTAATACCTAATACTATGTTATTATAATCATGAATAACTTTTATTCATAAAAAACTAAAGAATAATCAAAAGGATTGATATTTACTACTACATAGCAGCAGCAACAGTGAAAAACAAGCCAACTCCGGGAACCTTACACTGGAGTTAGCTCGATGTTGCTGTAAGCGTCTCGATTGACTCTGAACTAGTTTTGATTATCTTGTTTGTTTTTGTTTTTTTTTGGTTACATATATTTTCCGGTATGTGTGCTTGATCTCAAGGATCCGCTTATACACCTTCGTCAAGTAAGACAGACACAACAGAATTTTTACTGGCACAAAGAAGGAAAATACACCCAGGGGCGAGGTGAGAATCGAACTCACGACGGGGCAGTGTTCTGATTATCTTCAAGAAAAACAAAATCAGAACTAAGGTTAGAGACGAGTTGGTTCATCACTGCTTCTTTGTGATAAATATATGTAAATATTTATGTCCACTATTTTTCTATTGTTTGCTATGAATCTCAATCTTTTGAATTTAACGGATGTTCATGAAATGTATGAAAAAATAAATGAACTAGTCTAATGCCAAATTTGTTGTTTTAAGAAAAATTGTAGTTTCTCCTGTATGATGGTTTCTTCTAATTTAAGCATATTGCCTTCTCTCTTGATGAGGGTGATTCTTGACTTGTATGTGCCCTAAATTCTACCCCTGCATGACTTCAACTCAATTTTTTTTCAATGGTTTCTGAAATAAACTGTTTGAATAAGTTTTAAAATTAAATTTTATTTTTCTTGAACCTTTTTACTTCAGTACTTAAGTATAAACCAAGGCATTTGCCCCAACATAGGTCAAATTAATTGGGTAATTTCACTGAAAAATGCTTACATTGTGTTCACTTAAGTTTTGTGAGGTAAAACATTGGAAATTGTGAATAAAAAATCCCTACCATTTATAAAGGGTTTTATCCATAAGGGGTCTTTTTGGGGCTAAATCAATATTCTCTAAATAGGATGATATTTCATGACAAGCAGTGGAGTTATAATAAGGCTTTGCTGAGATTTCTTGTTAACAAAGCTGTTATATTTTCTAGTTTTAATTCCGAGTTGAACCAGGTGTGGATTCAAGGGGGTGCACTCCGGAAAGTGTCCCTTCCTTGGGCTTAAAAAGAAAGGGAAAGAAGAGAAAAAAGGCGTAAAATGAAGAAAGTAGATTCTGGAAGACCAAAATTTTGGTCCCTTTTTTTGGGTCACTTTCCCTAGATTGTTTAAACTTTTTTGTTCATAGTGTTTTCAGGTGACGCCACAACCGGCTATTTTCTTTTAACTGTTAATCTACTGCAGGGCTTTTAACTGTTGCTAAGGCCGTTTATCTGTTGCTAAAGCGGTTTTTAGGTATGGGATCACGTGATCACAAATGCTCCAATAGAAGAATTCCACGGCTAGTCATTTTCTGTAACTGTTAACCTCTGTAGGGAAAAAAACTGTTACATCTTCTGCTGCTAAGGCCATTGTTAGGTCCGAGTCATGTGATTGACAATGCTCTATTAAGTGCTTGTGCTGATCAAAAAGGAGTTATTTAGGGTCAAAATCTCTACAATTTCTCTCTGGGGCAGAAATTTCATGGGCGGGGGGATCAGGAGAGATCTTTGTAGAAAAAAAGTAAATTTTGTCTATTTGCGTCCAGAGGTAGAGGTGATCCTCAAAAAGTGCCCTTCCCTTGGAGATCCTGCTGGATCAGAGCTTGGAGTCAATACAAATATTATTAAAAAGTAAAAGTAAGTTCATTTCATTAAATCATGACAATAAAGGTCTTCATGACCCCCCAATTTCACTTCAAATATAAAATTCACTGCAAAAGACACTTTTAAAATACATACGTAAATTTCAATAATAAAAAACAATGAAAAACTATAAAAAAAATTATTTATTTTAAAACTTATTACACATCAAAGGCACAAACATTTATAAATATTTTTCATGTTCACAAGTCAGACAAATAGAGTCAATTTATGGAACATAGTATTCAATCTGGGGTTGAGCAAGAAACAGAAGATATATATTATATGATTTAAAATGGATATAATGCCCAAATTAATTTTAGTAATCTTTGTTATATAATTGCAATAAAATCCAATTCAATAAAAGCTCAGATAGCAATAATAAATTATGTAAAAAAAAACTTAGTTTCAACTTGCCTAAATTACTTTGCTATGAAATTTTTTGATCTTTCAATTTGACACAAACACAAAATACTCTCTCGCTATTTGAACATAACTATTAGAAATTAATATTTTTGAAAGTAGGTTTCAAACGAGTTATTTTACGATGTATTTGAAAACCCCTTTTAATTTTTCAAATCATTAACGGAAAAGTTACGGGACACAAAAATTTGAAATGCAGGTTACAGAAACTAGAATAATTAATAACACATCTCTTTGTAACTTTTCCATAATTAATAAATTTTCAATTTTCATTGCAAAAAAATAGTTTTGTCCATTTTGATATAAAATTAGTTAGACCTATGGAATTTCTTGCTAGAATCCTTGGAATGGTCCAAGAGCATTTGGCAAGGAGCGAATGGCTCACCATACATGACCCTAAATTGTTCCATCCAGCGCACTATTTTATCAGCACCATATGTATCTGTGTAGCGGAATGGTCCACCCAAAAATGGAGGAAATCCAAGACCAAACACAGCACCAATATCTCCTTCCAGCTAAAAAAAAAGGAAAAACTTGCTTTAGAAACATAATGAAACAACCAGCCTTAACTTAAATGCAAATATTTTACTTTCCCTTAAAAATACTACTTTTAATACTGTTTCAAAAATTGAAATGAAAATGCTTTTTGTTTACATTTGTGTTTCTTTTAATACCAGAACCATACTACATCAAGATTAAATATAAAATCAATTTAGTATCCTTCATCAAAATATTTTAAAAGAATCATTCATCATTTTTAATTGAAAAGTGGTCTGTTTATTGATTTGTATGAGGTTTATATCTGATCAAAATAATCATGGATACAAACTAAACAAATCTTATTTTAACTTGTCAGGCAGAGAGCTTTTTAACAGGGTAGTTAGATAGATGGAATACATTGCTGGAAATTATAGTAAATTCCACTGGGAATTAAGAAGTTCAGGATAAATGGACCAACCTTGTTGGTTATCACTGCTTGTATTCACACATTTTAAATTAAAAAGTTGCTTAGAAATGAACTTCTAGTCATAACTAGAGAACCTTTATATAATACTGGGCATTTAATTATTTTCTGTCATATTAATTACATTTTGCATAGATTAACAAAGTGGAATGCTAATTCATCCACTTCAAACACTTTTTATTACTTCAAAATCACAGAGAAAACAATTTTAAAAATTGCAATAGTTCATTCCAAACACAAATTGATGTTAAACTTTCTCAGAATTTATGAAAGAAAGTAAGCTAATAAACCTCAAATAACCTACCTGTAAATGTTTTTGCTCTTCTACAGGTATTTTTAAAAACTTTTAACCGTAATCTTTATGATTTTTAACATTGTGTAATGTCAAAATAAAAAAAGGACGCAGTAAACATGGCAAAAATATTAATTCTCACAGTGCGCCAATGTCCAGTCTCTGTACAAATAGGATCTCTAATCATAACTAAGTACATTAAAAAAATCAAATCTACTTAATAATGACAAAAATGTTAAATTTGAAACTATAAAATCCAATAAAAAAAGGACTTCTAAACATCATACTTACAGGATTAGACAGAATTCCTTCTTGTAAACACATTACTGCCTCATTAACAAACCTTGTGACCAGTCGCATTTGAAGCTCTTCAGTACTAAACCTATTAAATTACAATTTTGCATAATTAGGTATAAAAGAATGAATCAAAATTAGTTATTGATATATAAACACACTTTAGCAGCAAGTAAAATAAGCAATAAATTCTAAAAAAATATATCAGTGTGTAGGTGAACTTGCTATCAACAAGTTGAAATCTTGATTTCAGCAAATACACATAGGCTAAAATGAACCATATGGTACAGAAGTGGTTATTACACCATGGACTCGGCAGTTTTTTAAGTCACAAAAGATAACAATTTTTAAAATTATTTTGAAATCACTTACTTTTGAGGAGGTTCAGAGTGATACTTCTTTGTTATCTCTTCAGCTTCACGATTGACTTCTCGATCTTTGACACCAGGAGTGTAGATAAAGGCCCCTTTCCCAGATTTCCGACCTACAGAGGGCACATTATGTTTATTTCAATTGAAAGAAAGGAATCAACAATGTCAACTAAACATAGTTATACAGCATTTTTCACAATAGAATATCAAGCACTCTGTAATTAACTGTTGCCTTCAGATATTTGTAAAATCATTTAGATACTGTAATTCATTATGATATTTTTTCAAAATTTACTAAAATAAAATTAATACCTATTAATCCAAAATACAGTCAAAATTCAGCTCAATCTGGTTCAATGTATAAAAATATTTCCCATACAAGTATAATAATCTCAACTTATCATATTTATCTATTTAAGACACTAAAATGTAAGTACCTAGAAAACCTGCAGACACCATGTCTTTCATAACATTGATGTTAGTTTTCCCACTGAGTCTCTCTCCAAAAACCCCAGTCAAGTATTCAGAAATGTGGGTGGAAACATCAATGCCAACTTCATCAGACAAAGTCGCAGCACCAACAGGAAATCCAAATGATTTGGTGATGGAATCCAGCTCTTTGGGGCCTACTCCTTCCTGCAATAACAACATTCAATTTGGGCTCAGGGGTACAGAAAATTTTCCAGGGCCCAGAACACAATCTGTTTCGGGCAAAATTTCGCCAAAAGTGTACCCGTGTTTTTCATTAAGTTTACAAGCAACTATTATTATAGTACAAAATTAATAATTAAGAACTATCCTCAAGCAAGACTATAAACTAAAAACGGCTAAAATTTCTAAAAATTCATACTTTGCACAATCATTTTTCAGTACAAATCCAGTGTACAACAGCGTAACAAGTAAACACACATTACCTGCATCATGAGAATAGCTTCAAAAAGCATTGGAGCCAAAATTCTGGTGGTATAAAATCCAGGTCCATCTTTAACAACAATTACAACTTTTCCTTGTTTCAGACCAACATCAACAGCGATTGAAGCAGTGTCTTTAGACGTCTTATCAGTGGTTATTACCTCCAACAATTGCATTTTGTCAACAGGAGAAAAGTAATGCATTCCTACAACCTAAAACAAAACAATTTTTTATGAATATTATAAATTTTAATAATACAGATCAATTATGCAAATTTTCTAAATTCCTTTGAAAAGTTTCCCACCCTGTGCTCTCTATAACATTCTTGAAGCCCCTTTAACTATTAAGAATATTAAATTATTAACTTGAAATTTTTCTAGAGTATATAATCTTATCTACAAAACTCCCTATCCCTCTGTTCCTGTGATGTAAAATAAAATACTTCTTACTTGCTAGTAAACTACCGTATTTTTTACCCATTTTGACTTATACCTCAATTATTATTTAAAATTTTATATCAGATTACCTGAAAAAAAAACTTTAAAATAAAAAGTGTGCAATAAACATAGTTTTTATCCTTCAAAAATTGAGAGGAAGAAGAGAAAATTGAGTTGGTATGAGAGATGCACCTTAAGCATAGATTTAATGAATAGAATATTACCTTTTCAGGCCTTTTGCTAGCTTCAGCAATTTTATGGATGGGCAATGCAGATGTATTGGATGCCACTACACAATGTTCAGGAATGTGCTGCTCTAATTCTTTAATGACTCTGTGCTTGATATTAATATCTTCAAATACAGCTTCAATAACAATATCAGTTTTGGCAAAGGTTTTATCATAAGTCAAAGCTCCAACTAATTTCGACATAAATCTGTCTCGTTCATGCCTAGAAAGAGAGTAAATTGGGACCTTAAGTTCTGAGGGAAAAAATAAAGCCAAGTATAATGAACACACTTAACAAAATGTCAAACAAGGCTGGCAGAGTTGAATAAAAATAAGAGCTGTTTATTTCCAACAGGTAGATATTTTTCTTGAAATAAAAGATATTTTGCAACAAAAATTGAACTTTTGATCGAATATAAAAAGAATTCTGAATGGAGATACAGTAGACCCCTCTAGACTGCATCTCCGCTTCAACTATGGTGATAAATAATTTAATTTTGAAGTAAAAAAGGAACCAATAATACTTGACTGTCATCATACATGTCATCAAACTTCAAGCATTCAGAAAAATAAATTAACCATTTTTTAAACATTTTTCAGAATAGTATTTAATTATTTCAATCCTAGATTGCCATTAAATTCTATAGAAAATTTGGGATGGCCAGGAATGAAATTGTAACTAAACTAACTTTTAATACTAACAGAAATGAAAGTGCAATTCCTCCAATTATTCTTAATTTGTATACCATTTATTTCTATTAGCTTTTATAGAAATTTTATTTAAACTTATAATATCCAATCCCTTTTTGGTTGATAAAGAGGATGTCTACTATACACAATCACAGGAGAAAAAAATAATACAAGGCCATTTATATTTTACAGACAAACATTAGAAAGTTAATGGGCAGAGAAAGAGGAAAGGACATCACATGCCATTCCTAAATTATAAAAAAGTAAATATTAAGTTCTTAACACTATAATTAGAGAAATTTACATACATTTAAATTAACTCATTAAGATCAATTGTTATTATAACTTTAAATATTCTTATCAGAAAAAGTGAAATTTTATGTTTTTCTCAATACCTAGGTACTTAACATTTTGCCAAGAAATCTCAAACAATTTGAAGACAGTAAATTTAAAATAATTTACTCAAAGATACAGACCATACATGACTACAGCATGCCACACATTTTCAAGTACTTTTATTTGATAGATAAAAGGTACTTACGATGAGATGCGCTTCCTCTTCACAGCTCCATCTAGCCCCTTGAAGATTTGGTTCTGACCTCTTGCAAGGCTATCTGGTCCAACATCTTTCAAAATAACATCATAGCCTTTATCAACACTGACTTGGGCAATACCAGCACCCATTAAACCAGCCCCCAAGACAGCAACGGTACTATAAACAAATTCCAAAATTAAGAAGAGAAAAAAAAGCAAAACGTAAAATCATTATTTAATTACAATATCAAGACATCAAATTGAATATCACTAAAAGCTAAATAATACTGTTTGACTAGCTAATTTCTTTCAGTTATTGCATTATAAATGTGTGAATCTGATTTAAGATACAACAGTAGTCTTTTTCTACCACTTAATTGAAAAATCCCTACAGTATGAAACACAAACACAAAAATATACAGCTTCAGTGTTTTTCTTTTTTCAGATTTTATACCAGAATTATAACACATCTTTTCAACAGTAAAACTTATTTTGCCAAGACCAGAATAGTATCAAAGAATATTGCATAGTTCTGTGCTTGTTGTATGAACTGAACATCATTATAGTTTAACAGAAATGAAAGAATTAAAAAATATTGTTTCCATACTTTGGGGATTTTGATGGCTTTCCAAAGTGATTTTTCTTGCAATATGTTTGTCCATTGTATAAACCAATCAAAGCCTTAGAGTGAGTTGTCATTCCTAAACTCCCAAACCCATCACATTCCGCCGCATACCCTGCGGTTAAACCTTTTTCTAAACCAGTTTTAACAACCTAAACAGAAATTATAACAATAAGTAAATCAAGTAATGAAATCATGCATAACATAAGGAAATTAAACTTTCAAAAACCGAAAACATGATGGAAACTGAAAAAATGTAACAAAACTGAAAAGAGAAGAGATTTAAAAAAACATCTTGTTTAAAAGGAGGAGGAATATTGGGTTAATGTGAAGCCAGGTTCAAATCCCCGTTCAGGCATGGATGTTTGTTACAGTCCAGGTGGAGATAAATGAATGGGGTGCCCCAAGAAAAAAGGGGGGGGGTGAGAGTGAATTTAAGTGAGGTAGCATGGGTATAGCACCTTCCCTCTGTGGCTTTAGTTCACAGGTGCTTACTTAAATATTCTTCCCCCATTGGCAATTTAAAAAAAATTCAAGTACTTCATTGTATGATGAACTTATGACAAATACATTTTGTGAATTCCATTCAGAATTGATTAAACATATTCCCACAGACAGGCTTGAAAGCCAATGATAAAAACAAAATTTTCTACAGATGAAGTATTTGTCCAAAGTCCTTTAAATTGAGACTGTAAATGTGCATGAAGTCACATTCTTTAGCTAGGTACTGTGATAATATTTCTTAAGCTACAACAGCAAGAAAAAATCAATTTATCTATCAAAAACTTAAATTACTTAAAAGGATTTTCTGCAAAATCCTAAAATTTTACGCGCTTGGTGAATGCATCTATATTATCCAAGTATGTTGAAAGCTACTGTTTGGAAGTATTTGTGTAATTACAACCAATGATTCTTTGGGGGTTCATAGTCCATGTATTAGTCTATTATTATGGGAAATTATTTAACAATAGGATTAATTTACAGAGGAAAATTATATTACAAAAACAGTAAGATCTATAAAAATTGGAGTTTTCTATCCCCTCACTCTTTCTGACTTTTATTTCTCAAATAACTTCTTAATTTCCTGATATGAACAATCAAAATTGACCAACTCAAAACATTTAAATTAGTGATGTGATAACAAGCATAACTTTCAGTTTTTACGCTATATTATGTTAAATTTTTTTGCACACACTTCCTATGCTGAAAACATAGCCTGTAAAGCCAAACTATTTTAATAAACTTCATAACTATTTTTTTATGAATCCATTTATTTAGCAAACTTAAAATTTAATCAATTTTACTTTTGCATAGCTTAATTTTCCAAACAGGATTTGGGACTTCCAAAAATGCCCACAAAATAAGAAAGTCCAATGTAAAACTTACTTCGAGAATTTTTAACGGAGCTGGATAGAGTCCACTTGTTTGTTTCATCACTTGCTGTTTAGCCTTGGAAAATATTTTATCTCTGACATATTGAATGTCAAAAGCAAAACCCATAATCTCTGAAAAGAATAAGATTATATTTTAGATTTGAAGAAATATAAATGAATATCTATTATTGAAATTGAAAATTTTTGAATCTTTTAATATTGCAATAACACATATTTAGTATTTAAGACCTTTAACCCCTGCTTGGTTGACATTGCATCTCATAACCACCCGCAAAAGTATGAAAATGTAGAGGCAAATTTCAAAATAAGAAAACTTACTTTGCATCAAAGATTTTTTACGCTCAAGTTTCATCTTTTTGGAAACAATATCACTTGCAACTTTTACAGCAACTTCTTCTAAATATTCTGCAGTTCTTTCTTCAGCAGATTTCAAACCAGGTCCTAAATATTTTGAAGAAATTTAGTTTGTATTTTTAAGGAACTATTTTCTTAGGAATATAAAACTATTTCAGCACGTACTAACCTAGGGGTTCAACAAGCATGTCTACAAGACCCAGTTTTTTTGCTTTATCGGCTCTAATAGTTTTTCCAGTAAGCATCATGTCAAGTGCATCAGGCAATGAGATCTGGTAATACAGTTAGTTATTAATGTACAGTAATTCACTTAATACATTTTGATTTAAGTGAAGTAAATCATCGGCTTATATCATCGGAAAGGCACTTAAATCTTTCTGGCTACTCTAAACAAGGTTACACTAAATTTGGCAATACTTCTATTTTTTTTTTTTTTTTTTTTTTTTTTTATTTTTTTTTTGCCATTTAACATTCAACCATGTTATGCCAAACAACCAAACACTTTTCAGTTTAAAAACAAATTTTAAGTGTGCACAAAGGCTCTTCTCAGTCATTGGAGCCGTTTTACTTGTTTCAAAAGATTTGCCAAAAGTGAATTGCTACCTTTCTCCTGTAAGCTGACACTGCCCTTACAGCATCTAGCAAAGCTACAACCAACTCAGTAAAACATTTAAGAATACATAAATATTTTGCATGTTATTTTTAGGTCATAAAAACATTACAAGTTTCATAAATTTCCCACAGCATTTCAACCCAAATAGTATAAATGAGAAAAAAGACAGGATGTGTAATAAGTAAATTTGAAAATTTTACCAAAAATAGTGAACTCTTGCTCAATGAAACTTAAACTGCCGATTTACACACAGTGGATGTAATGTTTCATCAATATTATAACTTAGTTTTTACAAAAATATGCTATCCTTTAAATTTATGGGGGACTAACTATAAAAACTACATACTTTTTGTCTCATAAGAATTAAAATCGCCTTGCATGTTTACAAGGAATAACCCATTCATTTGCAATACTATCAAATTGTTTTGTGCAACACATATATTGCAACTTACCAATCTAGGAAGCCTCTGAGTACCTCCTGCACCAGGCAGAAGACCCAGTAATACTTCTGGAACACCTAGGCCTGTTTTCTTATCTTTTAGTGCAATTCGATATTGAGTAGATAACGCAACCTATAAATATTTTCAGAAATTACAGATCAATCCAACTAAAACAAAAACACTATTGACATAGAAGAGCTAAACCAGTGATTCCCAACCTGGGGGCGATCGCCCCCAAGTGGGCGATTTGGGTTATCAGGGGGGCGATAAATAAGTGGGGGGCGATGAATATCCAAAGGGGGAAAAGGTAGTAGTAAAGGGGGTAGTTTCGTTGTAATTTTTATTGATCACCTTGATTAGTTAAAATCTGACATGGAATCAAGATTTGACCAAGTTACAAATTCCGGATTGGATTCTAGATCCATTCTCATTTGAAGCTGTGGATAATCTTGATAACTCTTTGCAGACAGAGTTTCTAGATCTGTAGTATGACTGTCGGGCGAAAATAATTTTCAAGCAGAACAGTTGCGAGTTAGCCTGGGTCAAGCTTATGGACACTTATCCACTTCTGTGAGGAACGTGAGGAAAAACTGAACCACTTCTCATCTCGTTTTTGTCAATATGATTAGTTGAAAAAGGGTTTAGTTCTGTTGTCCAGATCCTCACAAAACAAAGAAATAAGTTGGACATTTGCCTCAAAGAAGACTTGGGGCTAAACTTGACAAACATAATGCCGGATATTCAAGCTTTAACTGAAATCCACCAAACACAAAGCAGCCATTCAAAAGATAAAATAAAACAATAACAAAGTTTTCAAACTTTCATTTATTTTTTCAAATTTTAACAGTCAACTTTCTTAACTTTTCCAGATTCCAATTTAAAAATGAAGACATGTAGTACTCCTGTTTTTTAATTGTACGTCAATGATTTTAGTTATTTATTTCACTTCTTTGTTCTTAAAAAAAATCTGTAAAGAATGTATATTTTATTTTTTTTCTATTTTATTTAAGAGTGACCGGATAAACTGCTTTGGTTGTTTTTATAGTATACGGTAATAAAATTGCTTTATTATTTACACTTTACTTTAAATTAAAATTAGACATACAATGAGAATGAAAAGGGGGCGATGGGTGTTAGTCAACCTCCAGAAAGGGGCGATGGGCCACAAAAGGTTGGGAACCACTGAGCTAAACACATATTCTGCATGCACTCCAGTTGACTAAATTTTCATAAACTTTAACAAACTAGTGACTAGCTGCTTTCTTTGTATACTATTGTAAAAACATTTCAAACATCAAGTGTTAAAAAAATTGAACATTTTTGAGCAGTTTAGTTACTGTCAGCCAAGA
This sequence comes from Tetragnatha montana, assembly GCA_963680715.1. Classification (NCBI taxonomy): domain Eukaryota; kingdom Metazoa; phylum Arthropoda; class Arachnida; order Araneae; family Tetragnathidae; genus Tetragnatha; species Tetragnatha montana. Next base: position 38,851,462 of record OY796685.1, read on the forward strand.
CCTCAAGATTCCAAAAGAATACACCTTCATAGCTCCCAAGCAATAAAAAAGTAAAACATGCAAATAAATAGTTTTAATCTAAATGGCTACTAAATCCCTTCAGGCTGCATTGAACAAGGTGTCTTGTTGGTGCTCTAAGTGGTCTCTGAGAATCTCTCAGGAAAAAACTTAGTGTGCATTTTTTACCAGACGTAATTCTTTAATGAACCACACTCCCGGGCTTTTTCTTAACGGAGTTCTCCTGCATAAAAACGAAAACCCGAAACTGTTGGGAGTCGTTTTGGATACAAAACTCAGATGGGCGGCTCATATCCGCGCTGTTGTTAGCAATTGTTCATCCCGGCTGAATGCACTCAAGGCTGTCGCTGGTCGAACTTGGGGCGCTGACACCTCTTCTCTCCGACAATTTTATCTCTGCTTCATCCGCTCTAAGCTCACTTACGGATGCGAGGTCTGGGGATCAGCTGCGAAGACCCACATAAATAAACTACAACTCTTGCAATCAGCAGCACTTAGACTTTGTCTTGGTTGTCCTAGGACAACACCTATTAAGGCCATGGAGGTGGAGTTGGGTGTCGAGCCGATTGAAATTTTCATTTCAAGACTAATCTGGTTGAAACACCTGAAGTAGCGGTCCCTTCCACCAGAGAGTCCGCTTCTTTCAATTTTCAGCAAAAAATGCAAAATTAAAAACTCCTTCCAACATCGATTGAACTCTTTGTCTGAGTCCCTTCCGTCCTTCAAACCGTAAATTATTCCCATCTATTACTCGGAACCACCTTGGAGTTGGCCTGTTATCACGACTAATTTGTGTCTCCCTAACAACCTTAACAAAAAGGATGATCCCATGGTCTTAAGACTCGAGGCATCAGAAATGATTTCAACAGAGTATTCCGACCATGTTAAAATTTTCACAGATGGATCGGTAGACCTTGAAAATGGTTTTGCTGGAGCCGGTTTTTTTAACCAGTCAACTGGGGAGAAATTTTTTGTTCCTGCGAGCTCCAATTCTAGCATGGATGCTAAACTTCTGGCGATCAATGCTGCTTTGGTGAGTTGCACCTGCATGACTAATGGTCAGAAGGTTTGCATTCTCACCGATTCACAATCTGCTCTGCAAGCTCTTTCAAGCAATGACACCAACGCATATTCGTTCAGAATCTCGGAATTGCGACATCTTATCCTGAAAATTCAAGAGATTGGAATTACACTCTGTTTTCAATGGGTCCCATCTCACTGTGGCATAACTGGCAATGAGATTGCAGATATCATCGCCAAAGATTCATCTAAATTATTTCCGGTCCAATAAAAGATCTCCTCACTGGCCCACTGCAAAAGTTCGAGTGGAAGAGCCTTTAAGAGGCAGTGTGCAGAAATTTGGAAAGCCGATACCGCTGGCCGTCAACTTTTTAAACTTTTACCAGTGCCCGCGGAGGAGGATACATATAAAAACGTACCAAGGATGGTGGCCACCTTTGCTGCAAGAGCACGTATCGGGCATCTGGTCACGCAGGCTTACCTCCACCGGTTTCATCTCGCTGAGTCTGCTCTCTGTGCACTGTGTGAGGGGGATGAGGAGGACATTAGTCACATCCTCCTTGGATGCACATATCCCATATTCCATCGGGACATTCTTCGGGGAGTAGCGATCAGGGACATCGAGCTATCGGCTACAATTAGCCGGATGCTCGTAGCAAGAAGTAAGTAATCTAAATGGGAAAAATATATTAAATAATTGTTTTTAAAACTTACCTCCAGTCCACCACCAAGGCATGTACCACTAATTGCAGCTACAATAGGTTTAGGACTTTTTTCTATTTGGAGTAATAAATCTTGACCAGCTTTTGACAAGGCACAAATTTCTTCCTTGGTCTTGCAAGCTTCTAACATGCTAATGAAAAAAATATGTTTTTAAAATTGTACTTCCATAATGATTATAATTTTTATAAGTGTTAGTTAAAAAATTAATCACTAATAGCAATAAACAACATTCAGCCAAGTTTATGTTTAGCTTGGATTGGTTATAACAGGGGTTTCTAACTGGCAGTCTGTGAAGCCTTCCAAAGGTATAACTTGCCAGTAGTAGTGGTTTCAGGGAGATAGTTAAAAGGGTCATTCTCCTATGAATTTCTAAATGTACCTTAAAAACACTTTTCGGTATACTAAAATCATATTTTTTTTTTTTGGGAGGAGGATCCTTAAACCTCTTGTTCACCTGTACTTTAAGCTGAGGAGCAGTTTTAGTAATTTACTATGATGAAAAAATAACAAGTTTGGGGAGAGTACCTTGAAGTTCTCCTGTGGTGCAGCAAGAGATTATGGAGGGCACTCCATCTTTGGTGTTACCCAAAGGGTATAAAAAGATCTCGGGTATCCAAAAATAAGTTAAAACATTTTTCTAGGGAAACTTTTACAAGTTTTCTGGAGGAGGACCCCTAGACCCCCTTTTAGGATCAAACTCTGTAATAAATAAGATAATGTTTGGAAGTTTATTCTTTGAATTTTTTTGAAAATTTTATGGTACCTACATAATCAAAATCATGTAAAGGACCCCCATGGTTATAGTTTATTGCTTGTAGTATATTACATTATAGTTTATTGCTTGTAGTATAGTTAACACCTTTAAGATGGACCTTTTCACTAACCTAGACATAGGCAAACCAACCAACTTGTAAAAATCTATTGACTGTTTTATATTTCAACAGTGAAAATGCAAAATAATTGGAAATAATTTATTTCAATAAGAAACTAGTAGTAGCTTTTATATGTTGAATTTAGAAAAGTCTTGAAAATCTTTACCCATACCTGCCAACTTTTGAAAACTTGCATCAGTAAAACTTTTTGCATAACGTTACAAAACTACCGTATTTCATAACCAACTGACTTATCCCCCTTCACAAAATTCGCACTACAAACCAATTTGGTTACATGAATATCTTGTACCCTTTTTCCCAAACCATTTGATTTAAATTTCTGTTTGGAATCAATTTCAAATCAAATGTTATGATTATAGCTTTTATAAAAATTTTTCTAAATTTCCATCAACATTTTCAGCAGCATGTGATAAAGATTAATTTAAATAAGCTTGAGTTGCTACGATTAGAAAGCGAGGAGAAACTTTTCCGCGTTAAAAAGCCTCAATGCCACCTGAACCACAGGTCCGATCTTGGTAAAGTTGTTTTTTCCGTATTACGATCGAAACACGGGGGAAGCAAACTTACCGGGTGAGCGCGCGCCAAGACTCGCGGACGAATCCGAAAAAGATTTGCAGAAAAATTTTAATTTCACTCAATAAAAGAATAAAACTTGATAAAATCGTAAGAACATGGATTAGGAGATGGTTTTGAAGTAAAAAGATATTAGAGAAAATCGTTTAGGTTGCGAATGTTTTGCATTTTCATGGATAGTTTTGAGGAAAGAAATGCAAAATCCGGAAAATTTTCTGAACCACCCGTACAACCGTAAAACTAGAAAGAAATCCGTAAATTTTATGGACAATCCGTAAAAGTTGGCAAGTATGTTTACCTAATATCAGCTCCAGCAATGAAATTTCCTGGTTTTCCAGATATCAGTACTGCACTTGTGATACTGGAATCGGCCCAAACAGCTCTCATGATTTCTTGAACTTCAGACATCACTTCACGAGACAGAGTATTGACCTAAAATAATGAAGGTGTTTCTAAATTTGGCAGATATGCAAATAATTGCTTAAGAAGTAAGTTTTCTCTACATAAAAAAATAAATAAAAATTTGCTGCTGTTGCAGTAAAAATTATCTTTCATGCTTCAAACTCTCACTGTAAAAGTAATACTATGAATAATAATGAAACATAGCCCATTTTATGGAGGAAAATTTTGACGTAAAAACATTATTTATATGAGGAATTATTTTAAAACATAATTTTTTGAGGGAGGAAAAATATACAGCTGAGTAATTTAACAAAAGGATGATAAAACAAATAAAATTATTACTATGATACAATTGGTTTTATTACTGGTTGTTGTAACAAAGGGGGTCGCTATATTAAGAAGTTGTTTGTAAACAGGTTTTACCAGGGTTGCTGATTTTTTTTATTTTTAAAAAAATCGGATTTATTTGATTTAAATCGGATTTTTTTTATTTAAATCAGATTTTTTTGATTTAAATGAATTAACAGCTCTGAATATTCTGAAACTGGTCAAAAATGTATTGATATTATAATTTTTGTGTGATATAATAATTTTGCATTCACATTCTGATATATTTTATGTACTAATTACTATAATTAATTAACTAATCAAGGGAAGCAGTTCACTGCCATCTCATCGGTGAGATGCCCATTCCGAAAGGGTGAATGAATAATTGTACTATTAGTTATTAAAATTTTTATCCTTCTTTCACTAACTACTTACCAAATTTTGAAATCAATAATTATTTTTTTAAATCATAAATATGGTTACATTTGATACATTACTGAAAAAATCATGCCTGATATTTTTTGTGTAAAAATTTAAATCAATCTTTGAGTTTATTGATTAGTTTCTTACCCATTAAAGTAATGCTTATTTCTTTAAAGCAATAAAGTAATTAGAGATAAAAAATAAATTAAAATAATTGATATTTATGTAGAATAAGAAAAAAATTGGATTGGAAAACAAAACTAAAATATAAAAACAAGCTTTTGGTAAAATCATCTAAACATTTTAAAAAGTTGATAACAGGTAAAAATATATAGGATTTTAATTCTTGTTTAGTTTATGAAATTATTGATTCCAAACCCTGCTATTTACAGCATTTTCATAATCAAAAGGTCAATAATTCTTGTTTTTGAAATTGCACGCAATTGTATAGTAAATGCTAAATGTACTAAGTATAAATATAAAGTTTAAAAATTTTAATGCAAATAATTTTGCAAACCATTTTTAAAGCATACAACTACAGTAAACTCTCGTTAGTACCAGGGGTGCAGAATATGTCCGAACGCCTGAACGATGTTCGGGGGAAATTCAAAGAGCTCTGGGGAAATTTTTGCCCAAGTTTATTAAGAAAAAAAATCTACAAATTCAAGTTGTTATTGGTACTAGTAAAAAATATTTTGGCAGGTGAAAATATACTCTCCAGCTCCAAATTCTATGGAAAATAAGAGGTAATTACGGATGATAGCGCAAAGTTATGGATCTTCGCCCCAAAAAAAAACGAGTTTCCTAAGTGAATACCGGAAAGTTGGCTTTTCCTTGCATATTTAATGATATGCAAGAAAAAAAACGTAACCGTGATGGGATCAGTGAGTTGCACTAAAAATCGCATTCCTGTTTGATCACAACAATATTCTTTGACTTTTAAAGTTTAGTTTTACTGTATTGTCAAATTTGAGTTTATAATTCAGATTTTTAACTACAGATATTTTTGAGCTAAGGTAACATGTATATAAGAAGGTATAAAGTTCATAAAAATTGAATCTTAAAGGAATATTTGGTAATTATTGAACATTACAGAAGTTCAGCAAATAAGTAACTGTATTTTTTAATAAAAACTCTTTGTACTTTAGTAGTAACATGAGCTGGACTGAACATTTTGATGTAAGAATGGAGATTTTTTGGGGGAAATTTTGGACCAAATTAGTTGTGTTCTGGGGAAATATTGGGCCTTGAAACATTTTCTGCACTCCTGGTTAGTACACCCCCGCTTAGTGCAATGTCCCACATATTACGACGTTTTTCTCTGATCCCTGGTACCAATAGGTCTTTTATCATTAAAAACTATCCGCTTATAACGACTTCCCGCATATTTCGACGCTTTTCTCCGGTCCCCCGAAGAAAAATCCCGGTTATAGCGTCGTCGAGTTCCTTTCAAATAATGTATGAGCTACAGAAACCGTTGAAAACGCGAGTAGAACATGGAGAAATTGCGAAAAGTTTGAATGTAACAGACTTTAGTGGAACTGCCGGTTGGCTGGATAGATTCAGGGAAAAAAATAGAGTTTTTTGGGGGGAATAACTTTTTAGTCTCACAAAATGAAATTATTATTAACACTATTTTATTTGTTTTGTCAGGATTTCCAAGTGTTATATTTAAATAGTAATACCAATAAAAGTTGTAAAGGTAAGAATGTTTGCTCTGTTTTTAGACATTGTTCTTTTCAATTCTATTTTAGTGATAAAATCCCGCTTAAAAAGGTGTCTAGGTAAGATTAGGTATTACGGGTATTAGGTATATCGCCAAAACGGTGTTTTATGGAATTCCGCATATAGCGTCGTACCGCTTATTACGACGTTTTCACAAATCCCCTTGAACGGCGTACTAACGGGAGTTTACTGTAATTAATTTCTTAAAATTGTGGTAGTTTAACATTTTTGATTTAAATCATGTGATTTTTTTTAAAAAAATCAAGGTGATTTAAATTATGCAACCCTGGGTTTTACAGTATAAAATTTTAAAGTTTAGGGTTTTTGCACAATTGGTAGACTATGTTGTTTGCTCTGTAGGACAAAGTCCAAAAGTTAATTATATTATGTTGATATTATTTATTGTTTTAAATATACTAATTACCATAATACGGGGTGAATCAGATCACATATGGGGAAAGTTTTTTGAAACCCTTATAATACTGGTTGTGTTAGACACGTCTTGCAACCCCCCAAGGGGTTGCATTGCAACCCAACAGTCGAGAACCACTGCTTTAGAAGTTAAAGTAACTTATATTCTTATATATATTTCCAAATAACAATATCTGAACTATCTCAGAACTTTGGAGAGGTTTTAAACTAATTAGAATGGGTTTTGTAAATTTAAAGAAAAGTTTAAGCATATAAGTAACAAACACTAAAAAAATAACCTTATTTCATCAACTGTAGAGTAAGGCTTCAAGACTAAAATTCAGGTAAACAAATGAAAAATTTCACTAACCCTGGAATTTGGGCTGTCAATTTTGATGACCGCAACTCCATTTTTCACTTCTTTTTTCAAATGGACATTGGCTGTAAAGGAGAGATCAGGGTTAAAAGAAAAGAATTCCTTTAACACAAGGCTTCCATTTCATGTAACATCTGTTACAGACACACAATAATTTTTTCCCCACTTCAAACTACAGGAAATGAATTTATTTTCAACATGCATATCTTTTCGTCAGAACTAGATTTGATTCAATTTCGTTAGAGTTCCCACAAAATATCGCCCGGTTCTTTTGGACACATTATATCCAAATATCAACAAATTGTTTTTCACTTTTTTTATTAGCTGAATAGTTATTGATCTAATTAAACATTTTAATTCATGAGTTTGAAATTATGGTACTTATGTATTATACCGTCGACCGTGACGCTGAATCCGAAAACGTTATCAGATCCCATTGACTTTACTATTACCGTGCCGCTGAATTAGACGGCCGCTGAATGGTCGATGGGAGGGATAATACGCAAGTACAGAAATTATTTATGAATATTTCTACTTTTTGTTGCCTAAAAGAACCAGCGATATTTAGCGGGAACTCTAACAGATTTGTACCCTAGGTTTATTAGGAAAATATGTAATCATTATTATAGGAAATTTATATACACTTTTATACTATTTTAACATTGAATTTTCGTGCGATTGTAACGTCTGTTACCTTGGAATTACCCACTACTGAATACAGCTGTTGGTGGTTTACTAATTGATTAATTATTTGAAAAACTTTTAATGTTAATTAACACTTAAAACCGGTAAAAAGTAAACTAAACTTGAATAAGTAATTAAACTTTTAGAATAAGAAGAAGTGGGATAAAAAATGAGTGGTATTAAATATAAATAGTAATAGAAAAATTAATAATCCCTATGTTACGTAAAATAAACTTTGAATTATGCTTAAGAGAAAGACATGTTAATTATAGTGTTCGGCAACTAGTGGTCAAAAAATAGTTAACTACCAACTAATAACTAGTCTGGGAAATTGTAGTTGTAACTAGTAGTTAACTATTTTTTCCTGGGACTAGTTGCAACTAGTAGTTAACTATTTCCCAAAGTAGTTAACTATTAGTCTATTTAATTTCATAACCTACTTTTTGGCAAAATTCTAATACATATTTCTTATCTGTCACAAAAAACGTTCGCAAAACTTCGCGCAAAAAAGGTCTTTATTTCTGGTTATGGTATTTGAATACTCTACCTTTGATAAAAATTTTAAATATCTTTTTAAATTTTAAATAAAAAACATTTTCAAGTAGTTGAAAATTTGAAAGTAGTTTTAACTAGTAGTTCATTAAAAAAGTAGTTAAACTAATAGTTGAACTACTTTAAACTAAAAGTAGTTAAACTACTAGTTGATCGGTAGTTAACTACTATAGTTGCAACTAGTTCTAGTTAACTATTGCCGAACACTAGTTAATTATAATAATTAATTCTTTTAACTTGTGATAGAAATTCTGTTTATCCGTCTTTCTTAGCATACAATGTAAGTTAAAGACAACTAGACAACCTATCCACATGCAGATGCAGCAAATCAAACAGAATCAGAAACTGGTTTGTTTTTCCTGGAAGATAAAAACACTTTTCCTCAAAATGGCCCTGCACATCTTTTCGAAAATTATTGATAACTAGAGTAAAGATTTTATAATATAAAAGGTATATTAAGAGGAATTCCATGCTAAACAACATAATTAACTTGAAAGTCACGGTAAAAACATATAAAATGTTATCAGATAGATAACAACAAAGATTGTCATCTAAAAAGGAGCAGACTTTTCTAGGGTAATTTTAAATCTCGTTCAGTTTCAAAGTTTTTCTCAAAGTTTGCCTTTATAAGCTTGTTTGAATACAAATTCAAAATTTGCAAGGAAACTCTTTTTTTTTTGCAATAATACGCAATGATAACATATTTTACCCTTAGTTAATACAAAAAGATATAGAATCTTTTACCTCTGAAAAATAAATACTGTGACAATCGGTGCTTGCTAAAAGCGTTACTAATTCGAAGCAATCCCATGATTAATTTTTATAGTCAATCTGAAATAAACTTGTAAACAATCTTCTAAAGCACACCAGAAAATTTCAACATGCAAGCAACAACAGGACAAACAGCAAGTGAAGTTGAAGAAGTCGACCGGCCCAGTTTTTTTCTCTAGATAAATTTCCCTTTCCGCTTTCCCTATGAACTTCAAGTTCAAAAATTCCCTATCAAATAGTCATGGGTAACTCAGAAATTTTAAGTGAGTTGAGTGAGGTACTCATTTTGTCATAGTGAGGTGTGACGTTGTACCACCTCAATTTGTCCCATACAAACAAACCACGTCCCACCACCTCAATTTGTCCCATACAAACAAACCACGTCCCTACCTCAATTTGTCCCATACAAACTAACTACAATGTCATGCACGCACGTCACGGTGTGTGTTTTCGTCCCAACAGTCCCAATCCAATGGGACGTCCCAGAGCTTATTTTTGAGTAGAGTACTGTCCTGACCCATGGGATCTTTTGTTCATATCTCATTTTTATGATGGAGTGGACATACTTAAAAAATTATAGGGATTTTATGTTCTTTGGATCTAGCTTCAAGTTAACCTAAATTATTCAGAAATTCAAATTAATATTTCGTCGATTAAAAAAGATTGAAATAATGAGAATTTCGTTAAACGAGATGCCAGGATAGAAAGTACGTAATTTGAGGGGGCATTATATTATTACTTTTATGATTGATGACTAATAAAATGTAGTGTACATACTTAAAAAATTATAGGGATTTTATATTCTTAGGATCCTAAGCTTCAAGTAAACCTAAATTATTCAGAAATTCTAATTAATATTTCGACGATTAAAAAAGATTGCAATATTGAGAATTTCGTTTAACGAGTAGCAAGGATCGAAAGTTACGTAATTTGAGGGGGCTTTATATTATTACATATTGGTTGATAATATGAAATACTTAATTTAAAGCAAAATTTATGTTGTTAAGCTTTATATTTTAATGGTTAATCAGTGTTTTGCATAATCAATGAAGCGATTGATTTGGATTTAAAAAGTATCTGTTTAACTGTTTTGAGGATCGAAACGCCAGTCTTCTAGTACTACTATTATAAGCAATGTATTTGCTGTTGGATTATTTGATTAAAATTCTTAATCCACTTTAAAAATCATACTGTACTTATGTTCTTACAGCCTTTATTTTCAATTATGCCTAAAAAAGTTACAACTCACATTACAAGTTTCGACGATTAATTAAGATTGCTGAAACGTAAAATAAATTCCGAATGCCCCCCTGTTGGTCGGCCAGAGGAGGGAGAGACGAATAGAAAGGAGATCACAATACCCTAGCCTACTCCGGCCGGGCCGATGGAGTAATGGCAAGGAGGGCCTTGCATGGAGGGTATTGTATTCATTGCACTGCGCATGGGACAGTGCGCAGTCCCATGGGACGTTTTGTCACACAGGGCGCCTTCACCTCAGTTTGTCACACTACTCCAAAAGAAGTGTGTGAGTATCTTGAGGTGTGTGAGTGGTTTGAGGTGTGTGTTGTGTGAGTGGTTTGAGGTGTGTGAGGTGGTACAATGTTTGGTTCTGAGGTGTCATGACAAAACGAGGAGGTGAGGTACTCAAGTGAGGTACCTCACACCTCATTTACCCAACACTACTATCAAAGGAATGAGGAGTTCTCGAATCGTTATCGACTCGTGTTAAAAGTTTCTGAATACGGCCCGTAATTTCACTATCATTTCATATTTATTCACAATTATACTATTAGTAAACTCATAAAAAGAGAGAAAATTATTGGGAAGATTGCTTTTTTGTCTCCATTCTCAAATAACTACAGAAGAAGACAAGCCGCCCCTTCAAATAAATTATGCAGCTAAACTCAGTGTTGTCAAACAGCCGATTTTAAACAAACAGCGTGTAAATGCCGTTTCAGAAGGATCGAAAAAAATGGAACGCGAGAAGGATCGGAATTCTGAGAGATAGTTTTTGCTGATCGTTCTAGTGTCATTTTTTGTGTTTTTTTTCTATGACTGTTCTGTATTCTTTTTCTGTATATTTTGTTTGTTATTTTTGAAGTAAAGAGTAAATACCCAAGTTATTAAATAAGTAAAACTGGTGTTCTAAAAACTGCTGGATAGTAGGATATCTTCCACCAGTATGGCGGTGGAGTCGGAGGAAGTTGGAATTGGAAAAGTAAAGAAAATGGAGTTAGAAAACGGGAATATATTTGTTAGCAACTTGGATCTCAAAACACAAATAGAGTACGCAGCTGAAAATGGAGCGGAGAAATACATAATAATTTTTAATCCCACTCAAGATAAAATCTCAAGAAGTCATCCAAAGTTACTAAAGGAGAGTTTTAAAAATAAAGTCACAAAAATAGGAAACATTGACGAAATTATCCATACAAGGAACGGGAAAATTTTGGCTATCACAAAAAACCTGAACACAGCAAAAGAGTTGATAAAGATTAATAGTTTGCTTCTAAAGGAAGTAGTTCCATCCCTTCAATACGAGACCATAACTACACGATTTCTATTATTCAGCATTCCGACAGAAGAAAACTTAGAAGATGTGAAAAAAGATATTGAAGATGAAAACCAAGTTAAAGTACACAGCATAAACAGATTTACTAAGAAACAAAATAATCGATACATTAATACTGAAACAGTACTAATAACAATTTATGGAAGAATTCTGCCACAATATATAAAGATTTGGATGACAAGAAATAGGATCAACTTGTTTGTGGATAAGCCAAGACAATGCCAGAAATGTTTTGGATTCGATCATCCCACAAAATATTGCAAACAAATGCAACTGTGTGTTAAATGCGGTAAATCACACGATTCGGAATGTAAGGAAACTACATGCTGTCTCCTATGTAAGGGTAATCACATGGCAAATAATAAAGACTGCGAATTCTACAAAAAAGAAGAAGAAATACTGAATTTTAAGGCTATAAATGGACTTACAACAAATGAAGCTAGGAGGATCTGGAAGCCAAGGACCTCATATGCAACAGTCACTCGAGTAAATACAGAACAAAGCAATACAACCAAAATAGAGATTGTAGAATTGCTGAATAAACACTCGGAAAACCTTAACAAACAATTTCAGGCCTCGTTACAAGCTGCATTGCAACAACAGGCAAATTACTTTATGAAGGCATTTCAAAATATAACCTCAACAATTGAAAATATGCAGAAGAGTATTACTGATATGAAAGAAGAAGACAGTGACCTTCCGTTCAAATGTAGAAACAAACCACCTAAAAAACTCAGAAAAGAAGAAAACCCCCAAAATGTGGAAATTCAGAAAAATACCAACCTTACTCCAATTCAAAAGGAAGAAATTGATCAATATTTCTCGCAAAAAGCTAAAACATCGAATTCCCTCTATCTCAATCCAGCAACCCAGCACATTCAAAAGAAAAGTAACGACATGAGTATTGCAGGAAAAAGAACATGATGTTACAACAAGAGGAAAAAAAAAACATATTTCTGCCTTAAATTCAAATTTCAAATCCGTATCAAATAATTTCTTTTCAAAGTGCAAGTATTAACGTACGAAGCAAGTGACAATAAATAGGTTTCAACAATAGTAAAAGCTTTATCTTCATGAAGAATTATGTTCAATATTATCCAGTGGAACTGTAGAAGTATTAGAAATAAGACTCATTGGCTTCAATGTGAACCTTTTATATCTGCTTCAGTCTTAGCGTTTCAAGAGACCTTTTTAGATGATAAATTTACATTTAATTTACAACGAAAGAAGATTTATAGATTAGACAGAACTGGTCAACAAGGCGGTGGTTTGGCATTCGCAATCAAAGACAATATAACATCCCAAATTATGGATTTAAATCTTCCACAAAGTCCTAACGAAGCCCATGGGGTGGAATTAATTTTGAAAAAGTCTTCTTTGCAAATTGTTAACATCTACTCCCCCAGAGGAGCCTTTACAAAAGTATGGCTAAACGCATTATATAATAAGTTAAAACCGCCTTTCATCATCATAGGAGACTTCAACACACACCATCAAATCTTGGGCGCACCAAAAAATTCAACAGGTGCTGAAGTTCTTATAGACTGGATTGAAGAAAACGAAATCTCTATTGTAAACACAAAGTCAATCACTCATGTTTCAAGGAATTCATCATCTCTTATTGATCTCACTCTTTGCTCCTCTGACTGTATTCCTAATATCTCCTTTGAAGTTGAAGCAGATAAATTCGATTCAGACCACTTGCCAATAGTGATTAACTATGAACCATGGAATTTAAAGAAATCTGAAAATATAAGATTTAGATATCATTGGGGGAAGATTAATCAAAGCTTAAATAGCAACCTTCAACAAAACGAGGAAGATGATTACAGTACTTTTCTTGGAGAATGCCAAAGATGCCTACAAAACAATAAAATCAAGCAAATCATGAAGGGGAATTCAAATCCCAATTGGTGGAATTCTGAATGTAATTTTCTACTTGTTCAAAAGAGAAGATACCTAAGAGATGCAAGGAGAAACGTTCTTTCTAATTATTGGGAGTTATATAAAAAGTTCGCAGCAAAATTAAGGAAGGCGATAAAAAACGCAAAAAGAGGCTATTGGGGAAAAGTTTGTGAAGATACGTCAAAATCCGGAAAAATTTTTAAAATTGTGAAATCGCTTAGCAATCGTGTTAACGAAACGGGTAAAAGTCATCTAATTATGTTAGATGATCAACAAAAGAAGCTGATAACCCCGACTGAACAGATTGTAGAGTTTGAGAACCTTTTTAAAAGTACAGAGATGGAAAAACTACCTTTGGACTTCAGCAGTGAATGGAAATCTGCAAATTCGGATAAACTGAACGAAGACTTCACAATGGAAGAACTCCAAGCGTCCATTAGATCTACCAAGAACAGAACTCCGGGCGATGACGGAATTTCCATTAAAATGTTCAACATTCTCTCCCAGGAGAACAGAAGTAATTTCTTAAAGATTATTAACAAGTTATGGTCAGAAGGAAATGTTCCAGAGACTTGGAAAGTGTCCGTGATTATGCCAATATTAAAACCGCAAAAGCCTCCTGAGAGAAGAGAGTCATATCGGCCGATCTCTCTCACGTCCGTCCCCTGCAAGATCGTTGAGAAAATGATACTGAAAAGGCTAATTGAGTACGCAGTAAGTTCGAACATTTTCCATAAGAACCAATTCGGGTTTTTACCTTTTAAGGACTGCCAATCTGTTTGAAAAAGCTTTATGAAGAAATTAACAGACACAGAAATGCCTCGGAGTTTATCTTCTTGGTAGGGCTTGATATTAATGCGGCGTACGTTTCGGTGTGGCAGGAGGCTCTTATTTACAAGTGTTTAGAAGCGGGGATATCTGGGAAAGCGAGTAAATTCATACATGAGTTAATAACCGATCGAACAATAAAGATAAAATGGAGAGATAAAATTTCTCAGGGGGTAACAAATAGAAGAGGTATTCCCCAAGGTAGTGTGTTATCGCCTTTCCTTTTTTCGTTATATATGTGGGATATTTTTGAAGCTATTGATGGAGACGATGTTGAATGCTTATGCTACGCTGACGATATTTTTATTTATGCACATGGAAAAGATTTTGATAGAACTTTAAATAAATTACAAAAGGCGATAAATCAGCTCCTGAGATGGTGTACTTATCATAAGCTTAAGATAATGCCACACAAATGCTCTACAATAAACTTTTCAAGGAAAAGGATTAAGCGAACCATTAACCTAAAGATAGACTCCATCCCGATCCAGGAAGTCGCTAATATGAAGATTCTTGGAATTTATTTTACCAAAAATCTAACGTTCAACTTTCATATCAACTATTTAAAGAAAAAAACATTTAAGAAAGTCAATGCAATTAAAGCAATTGCGTCCCACCGATATGGAGCTAGGACAAAAGACCTGATAAATATCATTAATTCAGTTGTCCGAGGCAGTTTAGATTATGGAATAATAGTTACCACTGAAGCTTCTCCCTCAGCTTTAGAAAAACTTGAAACTATCTATAACGAAGCTCTCAGAATTGCTTTGGGCCTCCAGAAATGGACTCCAATTCCAGTTCTAAGACAAATTTCGGGTCAACCTTCTTTACGAATTCATCAGAAGTATCTTGTATCTAAGTATTACATCAAACAAATATCTTTAAACCATATGTCTCCTTTGCACGACGTCATATCTAACAAACTTAATGACACAAGTTTGAATCCTCGGAAAGAATTGAAGAATATGCAAGATGTTACTGTTATCCTGAATTTGCTTAACATAGAGCACCAAGATATTATCCAACACACCACATGGTTTTCATTCTACTCCAAGAAGATAGAATTTCACTTATCTGATCTTCCGTTCCAAAAATTTGATATACCTCAAGCAATTGTTCATTTATATGAAGACTTTATAAAAGATTATAGACCACGATGGACAATCATAGCAACGGACGCATCTAAATCACCCAAAAACACGTCTATAGCTGGTATCAATTTTAAAGAAAATAAAAAATTTATTAAAAAAATCCCAAATATCAACTGCATTTTTACTGGTGAGGCCATTGCCATTCTCTGGGCAATTCAGAGGTTCATAACAGAAGATAGAGAGTACATGATACTAACGGATAGTAAGTCGGTCCTAAAATCGCTCATGAATATATCGCATAAATCGCCAGCCATAATCTTGCAAATTCATAAGGGCCTTCAGGAAGCAAGTAAAATTTCAAAAAAAATAGTCATAATTTGGACTCCAAGCCACAAGGGTATCAAAGAGAATGAAGAAGTTGATAAGCTTGCTGTTTCTGCCAACGAACATACCGAAACATTGAAATGGATCTCACCGATGGATTTAGCAAGAAAAGCTAGAGTATACTATGAAGAACAGACAGAGAACGAATGGATAAACTCAAAATACGCTCCAAATTATAACATCCTGAACAATCCCATAAATTTTAGATGGTTGAAGAACAGAGAACTTGATGTACTTCTTGCGCGATTCTTCACAGAAATGATCCCAACCAATAGTCTATTACACAAACTAAAGTTAAAAGCATCTCCCCTGTGTGATGTATGTAAAGTTAATGAAACAGTGGAACATATTTTTACTGAGTGTAGTAAATTTTCCTCATCAAGGGAAAAATTGCGAGGAAAAATCTTCAAAGATGATGACGACGATGTTAATTTTGCAACCTTGGTACAAAAATCCAACAAATCAAGGAGAGCAATACAAGCTGTTGGTGAATTCTTACGAGAAGCAGACATATAAAAAAAAAAAAAAAAAATCAGGCTACCAGACCTACCAGACTCTACCAGATTACGAAAAGAACACGAACTCTGAGACTTAAAAATACGTAAAGGATGAAGAAGACGAAAGCGACCCAACTTGGTCAGCAAGTGTCTCCAAACAGTTCTATAAACAGTTCTATAATGCCGTTTCAATCAGAATTCTCCAGGAAATTGTCCAGATATACGAAGACTTCATAAATAAATACAGGAACGAATACGTAATCATAGCCACGGATGCCTCTAAAACTCCGTCAAGAACGACAATTGACGCACTGATGGTTAAGGAAAACTTGAAATTTCTCAAAAGAATTCATAGCTCAAACAGCATCTTCACAGCCGAAGCCATAGCACTTTGCTCAGCGATTAAAAAGTTCATCAAAGAGAAAAATCAATTCATCATCCAATTCACCATCAGCAAATCCGTCCTGACAGCTCTGATAAACGTCAATAAAAAATCTCCGGCCATAATCCATCAAACATATGCAATTCAGGAAGCAAGCAAAATGGGAGCTAAAATTACACTGATTTGGACACCTAGCCACGTGAGAATTAGGGAGAATGAACAGGCTGACAGACTGGCGGAAAGCGCAACGGAAGAAACCCTAATGCTCAAATGGAATTCACTAACGGATGTAATCAAAAACATCAAGGGCCATTACACAAGAGAAGAAAAAACAGAATGGGAGGCCTCAAAATATTTCCTAGAGTACCCCTTTTTTTGCGAAAACCCTAAGATCTTCATATGGTTAAGGGACAGAGGAATGGACGTCCTTATAGCCAGGCTATACACAGGCATGATTCCCACGAATAGCCTACTATATAGATTCGGCTTGTCGGATACCCCATTATGTTCCGATTGTCATGTCAATGGAACACTCTATAACGATATGTAGTAGATACTCCGACCTAAGGAAAACACTGAGAGGAAGACCAGATCTTGACCAAAACGCTGACATAGACCTCAAAAAAGTCATGGAAAAGGGAATGGAATCAAAGAAGAGTTTGTTAGCTATAGTCTCCTATTTAAAGAATTTATAGAAAAAAAGTGCAACACCTTTCCCAAAAAAAGCGAGCAGAATAAGGAAGTTAGAGTAGGTTAGGGAGAAAAAAGGTTAAGCGGCTCTTAAGAGCAAGCAAATACCTCCAACAAATTTCAATTTCAACAGCGTGTAAAGGTAAGTGATATATATTCATGTGCAATTATTGATAATATTGACGGTTACCACCATTTCATAGACAATTTTTTAAGTGTAAATCAGTAATTCTTAAATTTTGTAAAGAATCTTAAATTTCTACTAGATAATAACTTTTTATGAGAATAAATGATGATTGAAAAACGCCTCGACGTGTTATATTGTTTTAGTATAAAATATAATAATGTACTGTATTCCTTTGCACAATGTATTATTTAGTTTTCTTTATGTATTTTCTAAAGCTCATTTCTCTTTAAATTTTCATAATAAATTTTATATTGATTGTAATAAAAATATCCTAGCGTGAAGAAGCTTGAGCTTTTGTATTTTTGATTTTCCTATCCCTTTATATTACTACGTATATTTTATATAAAATAGCTGGGATTTTGTGAAGGGCATTTTTTTTTCTCAATAATATTGGGTAACAGTAAGCCGTTTATTTACATTATGTTCAGTGCTAAAATTGGAGGGGGACGCCGTCCCCCGAAATATTTTTACCGTCCCCTTTCCCTAAAATATTTGTTTCCGCGAAAAAAAAATTATAAATTTAAGGTAAGATTTAAATACAAAAGCAGACCCTCTTTAAGTATTTTAATCTCTTAGGTACTCACGATTTGCTGCACAAAAAAAAGTTAAAACCTTGTTTTTTTTTAGAGTCTTATTTCCAAAAATTTTCTGGGATGAACCCACAGACCTCCCCCCCATTTGGTACTTGGAATTCGATTATTCACAACTTTTTAACATTAGGTTGAGCAAGATATTACAATTAGATCAACAAATTTTTAGCCCCCAAACCAAATCCTGGATCCACCACTGCATGGTAACCAAGATGAATAATGTTTGTTTTTTTTTACTTTCAATCAATATGTATTTGTAAAGACTTAAATGTTACATAGTTTTGAGGTTTTTAAATAATAGTTATTTTTACTTTCCATCAATATTTGTAAAGACTTAATGTTAAATAGTTTTAAGGTTATAAAACTTATAATAACTGCATTTGTGCTTTTATTCTAGCATTTAAAAAATGTCCCATTAGCCTTCACTTTCCCCTAACTATGCAATTTTAAGTAATCTATAATTTGATTATCAATTCTAGTAGGTACCAAACATTAGTCATTTTTTACCCTCCATGAATCATCTACTCTGTAAAAAGGCGAGTCCCCCCAAATATTTTTCTCCAATTTCAGCACTGATTATGTTAACATTTGTTCTGGGTGGTAAGTATTAATAGTATTAGCAGTGGCGGCTCGTAGCTAAAATTATTGGGGGTGCTGCTCTGGCGCTGATCCATCAAGTTACACCGTATTTTAGACCAGATTTTAAACGATAAAATTACAAATAAAACTCTGGAAAACATGGATAGAAGTAACAGAAATCATACAAAAAGACGCTTACAGATGTAATCACCAAGCACCATCGTTTCTTTTTAACTTCTTCATTCACAAGATCGAAGATCAAAATCACACTTTCTTTTAATTACTCTATTTTCTATATTTTGAAATTAAAATTCAAAACAGATACGCTAAAAGAACAGAACATCCCTTTTACTTATTAAAACTTTAAAATTAAAGTCTTACACATTATACCATCCATATGCGATGAGTTCCTCTCTTGCACGCTACTAGAATGACTGAAAAATTGCATTATCCAAAATCAAATTTGAAGTAAAAGAAGAATAACATTCGTGAATAAAAAAAAAGTAGGAAAAAATAAGATATTAATACTGATATGTCAAATTAGCTGAATAGAATTATTTATTACTGTTTGAAAAGAAAAACAGAAGCTGTAAATAAAAAATGGCAAATAGTGTTAAGTTTAAGTAAGAAAAGCTAAAAAGCCAATATGATTTATTATTAGTAGAAATCAGATGTTTTTCTTCTTACATCCGTTTTTACTACGCTCGCAAAAAAACTATCATTATTTTGCTCGGCGCCAGGGTCAGGGCTGTTGACACAACAGCCCCTCTCCTCCTTAACAGATTCGCATGCTAAATTCTTGATATTTTGATTTGATATGATAGAGCAAAGTTTTGATACCTGGTTTGGTATATTTCCGGGTGCTGATCGACCCGGAAAGAAATTATTGGCGAGACGGCGGAGTGTTTTGACTGCTTAGAGCATTATGACTAATAACAGAGAATTATAAATTGAAAAGGAAGAATAAAGGGAAAAAATATATCCTTTTTGAAATATTTTAAAGCTAATAAAAATTGGAATTTGGCGAAATTTTGGTTGGGGGGTGCTGCAGCTCCGCAGCCCCTATGGACAAGCCGCCACTGAGTATTAGACTATTTTTGGTGCATGAGTTTTGGCATTGTTTTTTAAATATTAATAATTTAAAGATGTAGATAATTTACTCTTTGCAAGTGAAAGTATTTTACTACTTATTAACCATAAATTCTGTTCAAACCTATTTCTTCTAGCAAGCTTAAAACATGAAACAGATTTCAAAGTAATGCATTTATTAATAACACTGGGCACAGTGGCGCAGCCAGAAATTTCTTCTAGGAGGGGTCCAAGTCTATCGACCAGGGCCGTTAAATACTTTTGTTTCAGAGGGGGGTTTGACTCAAAGTTTTTTCTGAAGTACATCCTAAATAAGAGTAATATTATACATTAAGTTTTTAGACAACTTGCACAATTTAAATTTTGGTCCACTTAATTTAAAATAGTATAAACATAATGTGAATTCCTGGTAAAATTGGGGGTCCTCCCCCAGAAATATTTTGGAAAATTTCCCTCAAAATTTGTTGAACCAGATTTTATAATTTTTCCTTAGGCGTCAGTAATAATCCTCGATGTTAATGCTCATAACAATAGCACTGAATGTTACCCAAATTAAGAAAACAATTATATTAATAACTAAAATGATTAATTTTTAAATTATTCTAAATTACTGTAAAATTTAAATATTTAATTAGTTATTTCATATTTTTTATAATTTTGGATAAAATATATAATCAGCGTTAAAAAATAGACTAATGACTTGTTTTAAAAACCCCTGTCAGTATCATTAATATTTTAAAAACATTTTTTAAAAGTTTTAAAAAATAATGGATGAACCATATTAAAGAGAAACAACCTCAAAATTACGATTCTTCAAGGTGAAACGAAAAAAATTAAACCATTCCCGTACTGAAATCACAAAGAGGTCCATAGATATGCATGGTGTAAGTTTGCATTGCAGGAATTACATTAACTAACATTAGCCACTGAAATGTTATATTTGAGCTTCCGAACATGCCGCTAGATGGAGTATCAAAGCTCTGGCACCGCGATTATTACCAAGGTCTTGATATTACTATATTATTTTGTGGCATCAGTGTAAAACTTCACTTCAGTTCAATTGTTCACTAGCGCTTAAAAACGAAATACTTTGGTCTGACGTCGAAGGACAAACAGCCAATCAGAACATGGCATTCACGGCAAGAAAATGTGGAGGGATTTTTTTTGTGAAGGGGAAATTTAGGGATTTGGATAGGGAAAAGTCTAATAATGCTCAAATGTAAACAAGTGTACGGGTTATCTTGTTGAAAAAGTTAATTAGATTAATTTCAATCATATAGTTTGTGTAGAAGAACGGTGGGAATTCTAAATTGAGAATGAAAGGTAACATGTAAAATATCTGGATTATTTTTACTATCTGTTTATAAAAATTATCGTATTTTTATTATTAGTTCATTGTACTTTTCATAATTTACTCTTGATTGAAACTCTTTGCTAATAGGATATTTAACAAGTTTAATTTGTTGTGTACTAGGTACTACAGCTTGTTAACTATTTCATGTGTAAAAAACCCCCACTGCAATTTATACAAGTACTTCAAAACACCAGAAAATCATGAGCTTAATTCTTTAATGTGTAATGATTATTATCAATCTTGCATTGCACTTGTTTTCAGGGGGCTAATTAGCTATTAAAAACATAGGTTAAGCTTGTTTTAAATTATAAGTATTCAACAAATGTTGCCCAATTATTTTTGCTGTCCTCTATTACTGTTTATTTTTCTCAGTGGTTAGCAATCCTGGTTATATTTGTAATCTTAATTTTCCAAATATCCTGCTCTATACAGTGTGAGTGTGGCTAACTGCGGGGGATTACCTAATAATTGGCGTTCCACTAATTGTCGCCAAATCATACATAATGCTAAAGCGATATATATAAAAACTTTTTTGCAACTTCTGTATATATTTCAATCTACCCCATCCACTTTACATTTTAAGTTTATTAAGTAATTTTTAAATCAAAAGAGTATTTTCAATATGGCTTCAGAAGATATACTCTGAAAATCAATTTCGTTATAGGTATTTTCAATGTGCTCAATTACGTGTTAGTTTTAATTGCAACTGTTATTCAAGTAAAGTTTGTTCAGATAAATTAGCAAGAATATTATTTTGAAGACTTTTGGCCCTCTGACTCACTAATATACTTCATGTATCTTGTTTATCGACTGGCTGAAATTTGACTTTAAATTAAACTTATCTGAGGGAAGACAGCCACAGTTAAAAAACCTTTGCTAGAGCTTGTTTGAATGTACATTTAAAGTTATATTAAATATTGCCAAGCTGTTTTGAATGCCAAATATTCAAATATCACCAAATTTTTATAGTTGTCATTGATGATATAAGGAATCCTGGATTTATCACACTGCCCTTTACATACACACAGATAGAAAAATGAGTATTGCATTATATTGTCGGCTTACATGAGAAAGAGGCACTAAGTCACTTCTGATTACTTTCAATTTGTTGATTCTCAATCATTTTCTTTTGCACTATGAATTCACATCAACAAGCTGGCAATATGTTTGGTTCCTCATTGTTTTATGTGATAATTATTTTAATTGTAAGAGAACTTTATTTGTACAAATTTACTGATTATATTTAAGTAATCAATAACAGCAGTAGGGAATAGTAATGCAAATCATTTGGGAATTAGTTTAATGTGTTTTAAAGTTGAAATATAAATTTTTATTCTTTAGTATTCTATATTACACTCTCAATCAGCCTAACACCGTTTCTTTTCAACAGCTGAATGAACTTGATTCCCGCTGACTTACCCCGTTTACCATAAAATCTGTACATTATTGCAATGCACAGTAACTTAACTAATTGATTGATTAATAACTTAATCAATGTTTTCATATATATCAAAATAAAAACATTTTACAATTACATTTGCTTCACCACAAAAGTTTGAAAAAACTTAAAGCGCTAATCGATTAAAGATTCTTAATTAACACTTCCCGATTGACAAAAACAATAAATATATTTAATAGTTGAGTTATTATTCCTAAAATGCTACTTATTTATAATTCTAAAGACGTTTTTAAATCTAAAACTTGTGCATGTATGCAGATAAACAAAGTTGTTGATAATTTCACGGGCGCCGCCATCTTTTAAAACTGAAATAACTGAGATCCATCTCAGTTTTATCTATTACAAACTTTTTTCGGTTTGAGTGAATTAAGGAACAACCTATCTTTTTCACCATTCTCACCGATTTAACTGGAGGACTTTTGGAACTCTCAGTTCTCATAATTAGTTTTAAGCAGGGTTGTTACGTTTAAAACACTTTGTTTAAAACACTTGTTTTAAACACGTTTAAAACAAAGCAAAAAAAACATTGTTTAAAACACATGTACTTTTTAGTAATTCTTTTTCTATGAACAGATGGCATTAGTATATAAAACTGATTTTGATTTTTATTTGATTGACTTTATTTGATTTTTTTCTAGAAAGTTATTTAGTAAAGAATACAAATAAACTTGTTTGAAAATCATATTTTTTTTATAATTGACCTGTTCTTTGTTTTATTTTAATATTTTAAACAATCAATGCTGCTAATGTCGTCAAAATATGCAATGAACTAAGAAGGACTGAAATGAATATGCATATAATAACTTATAAATGTTCAGGTCGTATCTTAAACCTTTTAGCAAAATATATTGACATTTCTAATATTAAAGCTGAAGTTGTTGACATAGTAACATATTTCCAAAACAATCACTTTACTTCGGCCAAGCTCCAAGAAACAGGTGCTAAAAAGCTCAAGATGCCATCTGATGTCAGGGGTAGCTTTGTTAATCCATTTTCAATTTTAAAAACTTAATTTAATTTTTTTAAATCATGTTTTTTTTTTTTTAGAATTTCTGTGTCGAGGGTAAAAAAAAACGAATAAAACGTTTTAAACAAAAAAAACATGTTTTTTGTATTTTTTAGAAAAAAACGTGTTTTTTTCCAACCCTGGTTTTAAGCGTTAAACGAGTTTAAATAAGCAAACAAGCCCTGCATTTCTAATCTTAGGTATTAAAAACAGCTTTGTGATATTCAACTGTGATGGGACAAATAACTGAATTCAACCAACAGTCCGTTTCTCAAAAAAGTTTCCTTTATGTTTTACAATATTTTAAAAGAAAATTTTATTTACTTAGGTTGGTTCTACTCAATGCAACACATCTTTGCAGAGGAAAAGAACATGGTTTTGAAGCTGAAATTGGAGAAAGCCTTTTTCAAGATTCTAAACTAAATGGTGCTCTTGTTTGGTGACCACTTACTTAATGTGGCATCAATCAAGAGCGTCTTTTGGTTGCTGTGAACATCGAGAGACATATTCTTCGAGTATTTTATAATTTACCTTTTTTTAGTTTTTGATAGCCCTCTTACACTTAAATATAATCACCCCTGCATCCTTAAATATATACTGTCTTTTTACCTATTTGTTTTCTCAAGTGTTAATTGTTAATGGTTCAACCATGAAAAGCCCTAATTGTTCTAATTAACACTTGTTTTAGACCGCTTTTTGTCATGGACCATGTTCGAGTTTTCAATATCATGGATCTGGTCTAGCTCTGCTAGACGCTGGAGATTAGTAATAACAACACAACACTTGTTTTATGTCCCTATGGAAATGGGTAGGGTACTTTAGTTCTACATTGTAACTATTATACATTGTAAAATTGGTTTCTGATCCTGGAAGGTCAAATGAGAAATTTGTCAAAGTAGCTTATGCAGCTGAATGTAATTTGCAATTTTGATGTAGTGTTATACTTAAGGTTTTATTAAAATAAATTTGAAGAGGCTTGTGTATTTTCTGAATAAAATTTCTATATGGACTTGATACTCGGCACACCGATGTGGCGCATGAGGCCGCAAGCTCAGCCTGCCACTCTCGCTGGTTAAGTCTGCAGCCCTGGCAGCTCCCCAGCTGGGCCAACCTAGGGAGTTTCTCACTGCTATGGCCATCCTGCACCAGGTCTGCCTGGGTAATCCTCTCTTTCTTTTTCTGTTAGGTGCCCAGGTCAAAGTGACTCTCGTAGGGTCTGTTAGTTTACAGAAACCGCAAGAAAAAAAAATGTCTGTATTGAAATAGAATAATTAATTTTGTGATTAAATACTTCTCTTAAAATAAATTCTCAGCATATGATTTAAATTTGAGTTTTTTTACATTAAGAATTGTGCTTATTTGGCTATAAAAACAAAAACATGATAAAAATTACTACTTTTGATTGGTTTTATAACAAGTATACTTTCATTTAGGAATTAAAAGTTTTCCTAATTGCACATGTAAAAAAATTTACCAGAATCAATTAAATTAAATGTTATATTAAAGTAAAATTATCCCTCTTCATTCATTAAAAACTTAACATTTATATAAATTTCTCACTTAAATTTCCCCTTTTAATTAATTTTATATTAAAATTTAATTAAATAAGAGGATCGTCATCAGCCCTTTTTTATAATCGTGTACAAGTGTTTAATAAAACCCCTCCTTTTCCTTTAAATCCTTGTAACAAAACAAAATTGTTTACTCAATTTCCCAGTGAGTGCCACTATCGTTCAGCATCAACGCTCACTCAAGCCTTTCCTTTCTCTACATTCCCCTCCGCAATCCCCAAGGATTTTCCCAAAATATCCCGCCATGTTCTGATTGGCTGTCTGTCCGTCGACGTCAGACCAAAGTATTTCGTTTCTAAGCGCTAGTCAATTGTTCAATAGCTCGCCCGCCCGCCATTTTCAATTTGATGTTGATCGGCATTACGGCATTTTGTGTATTGAGTTAAATTTTACTTTTTGGTGTTTAGGAGGAAGAATTATTTTTTAATGGTATGTACTTTTTGTTTTTGGATGCTTATAGGGTACATTTTGCTGTTAAATAATCTTTTGAGACATATATACCGTACCACGTGTTTATGTTTATGTTTTCAAGGTAAACCTTGGAATGTACGCACCTTGCAGCGTTTTACTGTTTCTATAATTAATGTGAAATATCATTGCACGATGGTGCTATGAAATCAAAGTATTATATTGTGTTTAAATTAAATACTATATCCATTTTTTATAATCCATACCGGTCCTAGCATTTTCGAATGCTCACGTGTTGGTAACTGATAATTAGGGTATAACGAATGGGTGAAACGAAAAAAATTAAACCATTCCCGTTCTAAAATCACAAATAGATCCATAGATATACATGGTGTAAGTTTCATGCGCGGATCCACGGGGGGGGCGATCATGCAGTGGCCGAAGCGTTCATTTCGCGCCGACCAGTTTTTCGGAATCGGACAAAGGGGAAACAACAAACATCCCAATAAAATGAATCCCTTCCAGATGTGTAAACCAGATGTGTCCACTTCGGTTGCAATGTTGTTTTAAGATACTACAGTGGGGGTGACAGGTTTACGTTGACAGAGAATGGGGTGGGGTGGGTACATGAATTTGGTTGATGAATGGTGAGACGCGTGAAGAATTTATGGGAAGGTTTTTGGTCCTCCTTGCGGCTTACTTCCTGTTTTCAAAGGGGGTGGTGTTGTGATAACAAATATTTCAGCGATTTCAGGTTTCTTGACCAAAGAATTCAGGGATGGAAGGGACGTCCAATTAGTTCCATTGCCACCGCTCAAAGGGGGTCATAAATAAATCGAAGATAAAGGATTCCCAACGCTTCTTGAGCTCTTCATCAGCTATTGGTTCATTTTACGAAGACCAAAACCAATCCTGTGTATTAGGGGGTTGGTTTTCACTCCCTTTCATTGAAAGTGTTCACGAGACCGCTTCCATATAAGCTCTGTTTTGCTTCTCAATTGGCAGTTAAAAGAGTTTAGCCTTGAACAGAGAGATACCTACTTATTTGCAAGTTCAAAAATACAGATTGGAGCATCGTTTTCTAGTAAGTTCTTATTTGTTTTACGTATTTTATTGTAATAATCAATAAATTTCATAAAAATAATTGGATATTCATACTTGCTAACTTTTAAGAATTGTCCGTAAAGTGTACGAATTTTCGTTTAGTTTAAAATCTTACTGATAAATCGGAAATTTTTGCGGATATTGCGTTTCTTTCTCACTTCAAAATCACATTCCTCTGCTAATCGATGTCCATCCATGGGCGTAGCCAGGTTCCATGTTAGGGGGGGGGGGGGGGCAAGGCAAGGATACTTACCTTTGCCCCATGGCATGTTGCCAACTTTTACGGATTGTCCGTAAAATTTACGGATTTCTGTCTAGTTTTACGGTAGTACGGATGGATCAGAAAATTTTACGGATTTTGCATTTCTTTCCACTTAACTACCCATGAAAATGCAAAATATTCGCAACCTAAGCGATTTTCTCTAATTAATATCTTTTTACTTCAAAACCATCTGCTAATTCCTGCTCTATTTTATCAATTTTGATTCTTTTATTGAATGAAATTTAAATTTTTTTGCAAATCTTTTTCGGATTCGTCCGAGAGTCTTGGCAAGTTTGCTTCTCCCGTGTTCCGATCGGATCTGTGGTTCATTATCGCGTCTCCTTCAATAATTAGCATTGAGTCTTGTTAACGCGGAAAAGTTTCTCCTCGCTTTCTAATCGTAGCAACTCAAGTTTATTTAAATTCATCTTTATCACATGCTGCTGAAAATGTTGATGGAAATTTAGAAAATTTTTTATAAAAGCTATAATCTAAATCATAACATTTGATCTGAAATTGACTCCAAACAGAAATTTAAATCAAATAGTTTGGGAAAAAGGGTACAAGATAGTCATGTAACCAAATTGGTTTGTAGTATGAATTTTGTGAAGGGGGATAAGTCAGTTTTTTACCAGATAAGTACTAAGTAAGCTGATTATAAGCTTGTAAAAATTTAACTTAACATACTTATAAATTTAAGCAAAGAAATTTCAGGGTTTTTTTTTTCAATTATGTGAAAATTTTAAATACTTAATAAAAATAATTTAGGTAATAATGCATCAATCGGTAATCTGTACCTATTTTTGTTTTGATTTGTAACGTTATGCAAAAAGTTTTACTGATGCAAGTTTTCAAAAGTTGGCAGGTATGCATGGTCTCAGGTACCCCCATGGGGAGAACTTTTACACGTTAAATTTTAGAGTAATTACACGAAGGGTTTGAACTTTTGCACTTTGCACACTTAACGTAAATAATAGTGTAATTAATGTGTGCTCTAAGAAAAATGGGGGGGGGGTCCTCCCCCAGAAAACTTTTTAAAATTTGCCCCTTAAAGTAGTGTTTTAGCTCATTTTTAGACTCTTTGGCCAGAACAGAACCACCTCTTGTAAGTTGTAGGCCACATACTTTTCTAGGAAATTTATGTGGCTAATGACTAAAAGTACAATTTGTAGAATCTAATCGAGTTGAGTTAAATTCAATAAATTTTATCTATTTTATTTTATGTTACCGGGTGAAACTTTCGTATGTTTGAACATTAAAAAAAAACATCAAGCTTTAGGAAAATACGCAACTGCTTTAATTACATAATAATTTAGAAGAGAATAAAGAAGAATACAAAGTTACAGTTAGTCTGAAAATAGTCCGAGCAACTTTGTATCAACTGTTCAAGTTGTTGCAGTTACTTGAATAACCATGATATAAGATATAACATTTAACAATAACCTTAACCCGGTGGGACTCGCGCCTACCGGGCGAACGTTGAGACTCGCGGGGGTTATGGAATAACCCCAACCCTTTTAGCTCTTTTCTACATAGTTAAAAATATATTTTTTAATTGGAACCATAAAATTTTATACATTTGAACTGATATTTTTCTATTTCCGTTCTAAGTTCATTGTTTGAACTCTGTTTATTGACTCATTTGTTATGTAATCACTCATAAGTGGAAAAGCCAAGTCTGATAAAACGTCGTCTATTTTTATACAAAATAGGCAGATTTTCATTAAATACAAATGCTATTCTTGTTTATGTTAAATACAAATGTTATTCAGCAACATTTAGAAAGGAATAAAAATTGACAAGTGGTTCTGGTTATATATGTGGTGTCAGGTGAGATGATAAGACTTCCACAGACAACAAGTTATACAAAAATAGATATTTAATGACGAAAAGATACACTCTCAACGGTCACACAGACCCGCCGTAATCACACAGATTTTCCAAACACCACCACACTCCACCAACCAAAACACACTCTTAACGGTCACACAGACCAGCCATTTCCACACAGATCTCCAGAACACTCTACACTACTCAATACCCAAACACGATCCTCTCACTCCACTTCCAACATCGAAAAAGTTCTCACAGTTCATATCCGCGCCATCTGGCGTGAGTTCTACGACATAGCAGAGGTCTGGCCCTACAACTTCTCGGGCATCCGACGTTTTGTGACCTCACAATTTAGCACACAGGAACCTGGAAAGACAAAAATAAAAAAAAGAGTACTTGTTCACACACAGTATCTTAAGCACTTAAAGTTTCACAAGGTTTAATTAAATCTGCCGAAAATTCAAGTCCAGTAATCAATTCCTGTATCGTAAGCAGTAAACCTCAACTCTCATTTGCGAAAATTATGTCCCTCCTTTGAAGCACCATAACTCTCCAGTTTCCGTGTCTATCTTGGCGTTCCCTATCCAGTGTTCTTTAGGTTCAGGTCCCTCATCTTCATCCAGCTTGTCTTTAACTTCCTTTGTTTCCTCTCCTCTAAACTCGGCTTCCGCATCTTCTGCTCCAGTTCCACGAAACTTGACTTCAGCCTTTTCCATTTCATATCCATTAAGCTTGATTCGCTTGATTCCAGCTTCTTCTTCGACTTCTCCCAGCTTGACCTCAATTTCCTCTGTTCCATCTCCTTCAAGCTTGATTCCAGCTTCTTCTTCGACTTCTCCCAGATTGACCTCAATTTCCTCTGTTCCATCTCCTTCAAGCTTGATTTCAGCTTCTTCTTCCTCGATTTCTCCCAGATTGACCTCAATTTCCTCTGTTCCATCTCCTTCAAGCTTGATTTCAACTTTTTCTTTCTCGATTTCTCCAAGATTGACCTCAATTTCCTCTGTTCCATCTCCTTCAAGCTTGATAACCGACTTTTCTGTTTTAGCTTCTTTTAGTATGAATTCGGCCTTCTCTGCCTTTCGCTCATAAACTAACGCGGTTTTCTCTATCCAGTCTTCTTCAGGTTTGAGTCCTCCAGTTTCATCTTTAAGTTCGCCTCCGGTATCCTCGGTTTTCGTCTCCTGTTCTCTATCTCCTTCGGGTCCATTTTCATTCTCTTCCTTGACCTCCTTCTTTTCGTTCTTCCTCTTCTCAGAAACTATATCTTCTACCACCTCCATAGATTCTTTTCTATCTTCATCTTCTTTCCACTTCAAGACGACGTTTCTGCTTAGTGCATCGGCGTTCCTCAAATCAATTTGGCTTTCCTTAACAGCACCAACAATATGACTCAGGAATGTATTCACACCTCGAACATCTGCCTCTTCTAAATGCGAAACCATATCATCCGTTTTTTTCGTTTCTTCTTTTTGCTCTTTTTGGTTCGAAAACGCGCTTTTATTTTCTTGCGTTCCTTCGACCTTGAATGGAGAATTATTCGGATTCGGTGTATCTCTTTTTCTTTCTTCACTAGAGTTATTTATTTCGCTCATATCAATCCAATTGCTAGCTTTCGTTTCATCGGGATAAGCCATTCCATTAGTATTTACAGTATCACACTTTTGTTTAACCATCAATTCACCTTTTGATAAAGTTATGTCCAGTAGTTTTAGAACGTTCATTCCTACAATAAGATCAAATTGCAAATTCTCAACCACATAAATTTTTGCTTCAATATCAATGTTATCAACAGTAATTTTGCTAATGAAATAACCAATAGAAGACACACTTTCATTTATTTTTCCGGCTAAAATTATTTTATCATACCTGAATGAAGGAGGATTAAGCTTTTTGAATAAATTATCACTACACATAGTTACTTCCCTATCAGTATGAACAGTAGATACAACACTTTGATCCAAAATAGTAACTATCATATTAATTCTTGATGGAGACGTTTTTAAAGTGGTTTGATTAATTGACTTTCTTTCAGTACATTCAAAGCTTTTATGATCAACATTATTACAGATTCTGCATTTTATAGAATTATTCTTCGGACAAAATTTACTGATGTGGCCATAACTATTACATGCATAAAATTTCATATTGTTCTCATCATAAGTGTGAGCTTGAAAGGAGGATGGACTTTTGAAAATTTCCTGGGCACAGGGCTCAACTTCCTTCAAGATTATTTTCTTAAGACTCTCATAATTTTTATAATCTTCATTACTGACATTCACTAAGAGATCTGCAGTTATATCCCCCAGTAAGCATAATAGCACTTTCGGTTTCATCTCGTTATCTACCTTTTCGAATGCAAAAGCTTTTTCTAAACTTGTGAAGAAATACGACCAGCCTTCTGGTTTTGTGGGAACCTTCACTGTTAAAACCTTAATTATTATCACTATTTGCTGCAATGATTTTGTTTGGGGTCTGTCCACCCTGTTTTCCAACCTAGCTGATTCTAACTTTAATTTTTCTAATTCGAGTTCTTGTTCCCTTTCTTCTTTTAACTTCTCCCTTTCCTCTTTTAACTTCTCCCTTTCCTCTTTTAACTTCTCCCTTTCCTCTTTATCTACTCTAGCGGCTATAATCGTTTTTAGCACATCTTTTGTGGTCTCCTCATCATAGTCGTCCGCCCCCAAAATCGCCTCTTTAATAGAAATCACTTTAGCATTAGGTTGAACTTCCACTCCCAACTCTTCCGCTAATTCCAGCAAGTCCTCCTTTCTCGACCCACGCGTAAGATAAGACATTTTATGGACAAAATTGACTCACAGTTTGAAGCTTGCTTGCACGTTCGTAGTCGAAGTTTCGATTTCCTTTTCTCTTTTTGCTCGGTTTTTCAAGCTCATCCCGGCCGTACCCCCATTTTCTGTGGTGTCAGGTGAGATGATAAGACTTCCACAGACAACAAGTTATACAAAAATAGATATTTAATGACGAAAAGATACACTCTCAACGGTCACACAGACCCGCCGTAATCACACAGATTTTCCAAACACCACCACACTCCACCAACCAAAACACACTCTTAACGGTCACACAGACCAGCCATTTCCACACAGATCTCCAGAACACTCTACACTACTCAATACCCAAACACGATCCTCTCACTCCACTTCCAACATCGAAAAAGTTCTCACAGTTCATATCCGCGCCATCTGGCGTGAGTTCTACGACATAGCAGAGGTCTGGCCCTACATATATTTAGTTTACGCGCAGTAGAATAAAAAATAACATTTTCATCCTATAATCCTAACACTCAAAAACTGATATTTTTCTAAGAAAATTACATAAAAGTCAATGAGAAAACTGTAATGTTTTTTGTCTGAAATCAAAGTTTTCTTGGAAAAGAAAAACAAGTTAGACTAAATCTAAATGAATTTCTTTGAGTAGTATTAAATTCTAAGTTGATTTTGTATAAAAAAAAAACGTAAGCATTAGCGTCAATTGTCTTATGTACTTTATCTTTTTTATACATTTTCAAAAAATACATAAAAAATTATAAAAACCACCTCAAATTGAGCCCTGACACTGCATCTCGCACGCGAAAGAAGTGATATGCAGGACTAGCGAAAAGCATCGCGGGGGTCATTCC
This sequence comes from Tetragnatha montana, assembly GCA_963680715.1. Taxonomy (NCBI): domain Eukaryota; kingdom Metazoa; phylum Arthropoda; class Arachnida; order Araneae; family Tetragnathidae; genus Tetragnatha; species Tetragnatha montana. The sequence goes on from OY796685.1 coordinate 38,883,794, forward strand.
ATAGCCCCAGTAACAAAGAAAGTGGGTGTGGGGAGCGGAAGAGTGAATGGAATTTCATGAATTCACTCAAGCATGTAGATAAGGGTCAGAAACTCAGCTACTGATAAGAAAGGAATGCACAGATGGCTAGTTTTCCGTAAAAACGAATGTCAATGAGAGCTTGGGGTTATAAAATGACCCCGCGCGTCCCAACGGGTTAAAATGTAAAAGTAAAACCGTCCTGCTTTCTCAAATATTATTTAGCTTTTTTTCACTCTTAAAGAAAAAATTCTCTTATTAGATATTTTAAAACAAATAGTTTATCCCCCAAAACTAAGATGCAATACTAAATTCAACTTACTTTAATTGCTGGTGATAGTGCTGGATTAAGGCTTTACATAATACGCCTAGATATCAATATGGAGGACTGAAATACGTACTCTTTTTAAGTTCAATGCTTGAAAACTAAATCACATATCTTAGACTAAAGGGTATTTTCTGCAGGAATAGCCAATGATCACACGGCTTTCTTTCTATTCGTTGAAAGGTCAGCCGAAGCTTCGAAATAATAATGGCTGGGTTCACAAAAAAGCCCCCTTGCTTGTTTGAGTCGTTGAGTGCCGAAGATTTATGATACCCTTTCACACCCCAATCCATTGTCAAAGGCAGAGGTGTACGTATATTTGGATTTTGTGGTTTGGGAAGAGCATTTCCCCCTCACCCCTATTTCTTCTCCAATTAGGACAGTAGAGGACAATATAGGAAAGAGGTAGCGTTCACCCCCCGCTGGCTCCTGTACGTGAACAACAGGTGTGACGAGTAACGAGTTTACTTTACCCTTATCTTATCTTGGGGCTGTTTGTCAACTCTTCCCATTTCTAGCCGTTCAATAGATTTCCACTCCGCGGGAGGTGGTCAACTGGGGTTGTATCTTATCTCGTATCTCTTATCTCGTATCTTTGAATTTGTCGAATATTTTGACTGGCCCGGTCGTTTGGGGAACTAAAAATGCGGAATGAAATGAATTCTGCTTGAATTCTTCCGCCACATCTCACATATAAGCTCGTTTTTTTGGCACATATTTTCAGCTTTAAAAGAATTTTTCAGAAAAAAAAATTTAAAAATGTTTTTCAATTTTACAGAAAAAATTATTTTGGGGGAAAATTTCTGAAGAGTTAAGATAAATTTAGGGGGGGGCAGCTGCCGCCCCCTGGCTACGCCCATGTGTCCATCTGGTTATCGAAATTTTGGTCTTTTTATTAAATTAATTTTAGACTTAAAAGTTCATTTAAATCAAAATTCTACCTAAAAATGTTTGTCTAAATTTGGGTTTTACGTGTACTAAACTCAGTTTAAAACCCTTATAGGGTCAAAAATTTCCAAAAATTTTCTGAGGGATAGATAATTTAAAAGAATTTCAGATAATTTACTATTGTTTCTCTTTATATATTTTTGGGCCTTATTATTGCTCAAGATGCAAAAATTATTTCATCATCTATATCTATAAAAGCGAAATACCACTGACTGACTGACTGACTCACTCACTCACTGGTAAGTGACAAACACTCAACACGGAATCTCCGAAACTACTGGACCCAGAGCTTTGAAATTTGACAGAGACGTTCCTCTCAGCTATGCGACGCGCACTAAGAACGGATTTTATAATCGAACGACTCCTTCCCTGTTTTTCGGCGCTTTTTCTACTCCGTTTTTCCCATTGAAATAGCATTATGCATTGTTGAAATGCGTAAATTGTAGTAGGTTTATTTCTCTCTTGAGGTTTCGTCTGGCCTCATGTGATAAAATATAATTTCAAAAATTTCATAATTTATAACAAATTAAGACGAAAAACACAGTGTAAATTTCTATTTCAAAATTGTAACAATTTTCAGAAAACATATAAATTTAAATAATTAATTTTGAAACAACATTTTCCTTTATTTGTACTAATTTAAATTTTTTTCTAAAATAAATATATTTATGGAAAGGCTAAAATAAATGGTTTCCATGGAAACAGCTGAAATGATTTCATTGTTTCATGGGGCATGGTTTACTAGACTTTCACTAAATTTTTATTTTTAAGTACTAGAAAACCGTTTTTACTAAGAAGTTGGGCTATCATGATAAAAGGAAAATGAGATTTATCAAGCATTTTATTATTTTGATCAAAATGTTTTTATTTTTGGAGATTTAGGATCATGCAAATAAAAATGGATTCTTTATCATTTTTGAATATAAAATAAATTAGGTATAGTTAAACATTTTGCTTTGACGGCGGGAGTTGTTGACTGAATTACACATAGGGATTATTTTTTGATTAAATTAATATCATTTTTGGAAAACGATAGAAACTTCATATACGGTTTGTAACATCCTGTAGGAAATTATTCCCAAGGGGCTCAAAGAGGGTTGTGATTTTTACTTCCTAAGTTTTTATCAAGTGATTTATAAAAACCGATGCGTAATTTTTGAAAAGGACATCGGAAATACTTCATAGAAATTTTGTTTAAGATTTTAAACTATAAATTTCAAAAGACTGATGATTTCAATTACACAGTCAAAGTAAACTTTTACAGTCAAAGTAAAATGCGGGACGGGATACGTTAGGGTATATTTTCACAGTAAGAAACCGGGATGAAAAAGACGACGGGATGATAAGTGATTGCTAACCAGGAAAAGAAAAACCATATAGCTCAATAAACCTGATGATTTAAATTGGATTGTTCTTTAACAGCCAAGGTAACAGCCAAAGTTAAAAGCGGGGCGGGAACCGGGAAGAAAAAGACGACGGGGGTGACGGGATGATAAGTGACTGCTAATCCAGAAAAAGAAAAGACCTATAACTTGAAAAACCTGATGATTTCAATTTGATTGTTCTTTACAGCGAAGGTTACAGCCAAATTTAAATGCGGGACGGGATGAGTTAGGGTATATTTTTACATTTTACAGTTACGAACTTGGATGAAAAAGACGGCGGGGACGACGGGATGATAAAATCCAGAAAAAGAAAAGACATAACTTGAAAAACTTTTTAAAATATTTATGAATTAACTCAACCCGTGCAAGGCCGGGTAAGTCAGCTAGTTATATATAAAACCAGTTTTTACTATCCGATTTTTTTTTAAATCCAAACTTTACCACCTAGTATAATAAACTTTACCACCTATATAGTAACACTGGATCTTAAAATCACCTTGAAAATAAAGGGAATTTATGAATGAAATTTATCAATTTGCCCGCCTCCACTCTGGACATTATTAATAATACCCAATTAATCACTTAGCCCGTAACATATATATTTCGATTATTGGCAGCAGCAAAATCGCCCCCCCCCCCCAAACCGAGGCTCTGGATCCGCCACTGGTAAGTTTGCAGGAATTGCATTGAAATGTTATATTTGAGCTTCCAAACATGCTGCTAGATGGCGTATCATCCGTGACGTCACTGCTTGGAAAGGGGCTGCGCTGCCAATGGACTCTAACCGTCTGACGTCACACGGAACCAACACGTGACCTACTGAGCTTGCAATGGACTGACGTCGTTGGTTCCGTGTGAAGTCTCGAACCAGATAGGCGGTTAGAGTCCATTGCAGTTGTGATTCACAGCTGTACGGCCATTGGCAGAGCACCCCCTTTCGAAATTTTATTCTTAAAAGTAGTGTTTAAACTCATTTGGGTAACTTCTAAAATAGGATCGCTCCTACAACGAGCCGCAAAATTTCAAGTCAGAAACTAAAAGGAAGATTTTCGTAACTTTTCCGATGCAAGGGGGGGGGGCGGGCCCCCCTTTGCCCTTATGTATGGGCGCCCGTGGATCTAGACAAAGCAAACCTATTCGGAAAAACCCTGGAGAATACTTTTACCCTAAACGATAATCTAAAAAGCCAAGCCCTCTATACGAATTAAATGTAGAGGCAACAACGTATGCCTTTTTAAATTGCTCTCCTCCTCCCCAACTGAATTAGCTGCAATAATAAGGAAATTAAAAGAAAAGAAAGCCCCAGGCCCAGATAAAATCGAAAACAAAGCCTTAAAGATGATACCTATAAACGTCCTAACTAAAATAATCAATTCTTGCCTAAGGGAGAACTACATTCCAGATGCCTGGAAAACGGCTACAGTAGCCATGCTCCCAAAACCAAAACAACAGATTGTTAAACATCACCTTAATGGCAATTTAGATGAGTTTTCGTTCTTCAATTATACACAGTAAAATCTCAACAATAACAAAAAAAAAAAACAGAACCAAGATCAAATTTTTATTGCATATTCGTGTTTAGCAGGCTGAAATTACCTATATTTCAACATCATTTTCACTGTTTCCCAGTGTAATTGAAAAAAGTTCAGAACACAAAACATTTAAAAGTAGTTTTAAAATATTATGTGTCATAGATTTTAAACAGAGGAAATGAAGTTTGTGTTTGTGTACTAAATTTATGTATTTCAGGTGGTAAAAGCTTCATAAAGAGTGTGATTGAAGAAGCCTTTTAATATCTTTACTTTTCAATTTATACTTTGTACACAATTTTGTGCAAAAAATTGACTAGACTGACATCTTGTTTACAATCTTTCAAACTTTGTCTCTGCAAAACCTGTAGGTAAGTATCTTTTTATAGATTTGCATTAATTTCTGTCCTAGTAATTTGTTTTTAACTACCAAATATTTAAATTTTGGGAAGGAGGTAATATGCTTTTATGCAAGTGTCGTTTGATTTTACAGGGGCATTGGCTTCATCAGCAATATAAAATGGCACTGTCTATTTGGACGGTAAATATACAACTAAACTCTACTTTTATTTACTCTGCAACGGTTCTGATTGGAGCGCCGGGACTGCTAACGTAACCGCGAGACCTACGGCGCATGGGCCAACTGCCGTTTTTGCCGTCCAAATAGACACTTCCATACAAAATTGTGTACTGCCGTATTATCCCATCAACCGTGCTTTTTTCATTTTCAAAAATCACAGTTAATCCTTTATGCGGCCTGCGTTTTCACTTGTTATTGGTTTAACATGGGAGAAAGCCGAACATTATTGGGCTAGCCGGCAGGAGGGTTAAATAATTATCTAGGAGTTAGGTTAAACTTGTAACTTGTTCCAACCTTTGTCAATTAATGGAATGGCAATTTTTGAACATACAGCAAAGCATACAGGGTGTCCATAAATAACATGCCCTATTTAAGGGGCCTCTAGCAATCAAACCGTTCATGGAAATTGAATGAAATTTTGATGGAAAACGTTTTGAGAGATACGGACAAGAATATGGGGTGGAGAAGTTATGCTTTATCAAATTTTAAAGTAATTTTTTTTAAATTCACAATTTAACCCTTTTTTATTTTTGGGGATCTCTGATGTGAAAAAACATAAATAGCATTGGAACGGTACTGGACTGTGTTGCATCCTCCATTAGTAAATAGAGTAAATAGGACTTTTCATCTTGTATAGTATATAATTTCATCATCATCAAATAAATCCTACCCTATTATAATTACCCACGTCTTGTCCTCTCTTGTCCGTCTTGTCTTGTCTTGACAAAAACGTAACAGTATAATGTAACAAACAAGCTTTGCTCACTCAGATCGTGAAGCGATCTGTAAAATAGCTGTGTAGCAGTTTAGGGTGTTGGTAAGTGAAAGTTTGTAAATTATTGATAGGGTTATAGGTTCTATTCCAGCCTGTGCCGATTGTGCCGCACGGGGCGCTTCTCTTCCAAGTGAAGAAGAGGAGTGTAACGGGAGATGACGTCACCTATTGATAGACTATATAAGCTTGTGTTAGTTGTTGAATGAATAATGGATCGAAGTTATGCTGTGACCTCTCCCTCACGGTTTTTTGTCACTATGATTTATAAGCTGGATGCTTTGCTTAATTACCTTATGTTTTTATAAGTTTTATATTAATAAATTCAGCACTGCCATTTTTCCACTGCGCCCTTTTCTTGTTGTCATTTCAAGAAGGGTTATGGGCCTCAGTGCCCTTGCAGTGCTGACTCTTGGAGTATGCTACTGGCTGGACTTTTGAAATAGCTGTTCTCGTCGTGATTGCTGAGTCTTCTAGAAGGGGGCCGCTATAAAAATGGACGCCGCCCATATTCCTGTTCTCACACCAACCAACTGGTCTACGTGGAAGACTGACATGAAAGTGCTGTTGATACACTGGGGTTGTTGGAACTTTATAGAAGATCCTGCTGATAGCAAAACGACAGAAGTTGAGGAAGATTCCGAGGACAAACCTACCAGGAGGGAGCTGGCAGACCTACAACTTAGAAAGGACAGAGCTTTCACTTTCATTTATCAAGGGGTTCGAGCTGACCTGAGAAGCTTGTTGTCCGGAATAACTGATGGAAAGGAAGCGTGGACAATTCTAAAAGATCATTTTGAACCGTCCACAAGAGCTCGTGTCATCCACCTACTAGATGAGTTTTTTCTGACGAAATATCATCACGGAGAGGACATTGGTCTTTATATCAGCCGCGTCAAGGAAGCCGCTAGCCGTCTAAAAGAAGCTGGTCACGAGTTGGAGTCTCTCTACGTCGGGTTTCAACTAATTCGATTCCTGCCGTCCGAGTTTCAACCCACTGTTCAAATTATCTATAGATGGACAGACCAGGACTTTGTGCCACTAAAAATTGAGGCGGAACTGATTCTGGAGCAGAACAGGCTTAACCTTATGAAGCAAGATTTGGACAAGACCGAGACTGCTTACTACAGTAGGCCGAACTCTGAACTGTCAGGTAAAACTTTCCAGTGTCTAAACCCACAGTCTAAAAAGGACTCTGGACTTGATAAAAGAACTTTAAAGACTAAAAATAGAAATGTAGGTCCATGTTATGTTTGTAATGAGTATGGTCACCTTATGAATAATTGTAATAACAGACCTAAATATCGTAGTAAACGTAATACCCGCTTCAAAAATGATTATAATGAAGCAGTAGGGAATTTAGTAGAATTGGAAGCTAATTCTAGTTCTGAAGTAGATAGTTCTAGTTGGGTTTTTGATACCGCCGCAACGTCTCATTTTTGCAATAACAGAGATTTGTATTATGACTTTAAGCCTGTAAATAATCTTCAGATGACTTTGGCGGCTGGTACTGAAAGTAGTAAAATTGAAGGTACTGGAACTATTTGTTTCATAGTTCGCTTGGGTAATGGTTATTCTAAAATAACTCTTGAAAATGTTCTGTATAATCCCAACTTAAGGCGTAATTTGATTTCGGGATCTAAGATGGAAATGAGAGGGTCACATTTAGTAGGATCAAATGGGAAGTTCTGGGTTTACGATGCAAAATGGAATAAATTATTTTTTGCTAAAAGAAGGGATAACCTGTATTTCTTAAAGCCTACTAAGTATTTAAAGAAACCCCGTGAGTTTAAAGAAACTTCTGACTTGAGAAGTAATGTTGCCTTTAGTACGAATTCTCAAGATAGTGTGTTGTGGCACGAACGATTTTGTCACATAAATCAGAGGTATTTGGTTAATACTGTTAAAAACGAGTGTGTAAAAGGGTTACCAGGGTTAAGTTTACTAACAGAAGACTGTTTAGTCTGTAAAATAGCCAAAGCTAAGAGAATTTCTTTTGAACCCATAAATTCTGTACGATCAAAAAGGCCACTTGAGTTGATACACATGGATGTGTGTGGCCCAATGCCTGAAGTTTCAGTTGAAGGGTTCAGGTATTTTCTTACTGTAACAGATGATTTTTCAAGAAAAGTCACAGTATTTCCAATTAAAAACAAATCTGATGTAGTCGGTTGCTTTAAAAGGTTTCAAACCAGGGCAGAAAGATTTTTGGGGAAGAAAATCTTGTCAGTGAGAAGTGATAACGGGTTAGAGTTTTGCAATCGGGAGTTTAGAGAATTATTCGAAAAACTGGGAATAAGGCATGAGTATACTAATACGTTTACTCCAGAGCAAAATGGGGTTAGTGAGCGATATAATTTGACCGCCATGAATGGGGTAAGATCGTTAATAGAATCTAGTGGTGTTTCTAATGAGTTTTGGGATGAAGCCTTATTGTGCTTCACGTACGTTTGGAACCGGGTGTGCCATAAAGGGTTCCAAAAGACACCTTTTGAATTATACTGTAAAAGGAAGCCTTCGGTGTCACACTTTAAGACTTTTGGCTGCTTAGCCTATGTGGGTGTTCCCAAGCAAAAACGTAGCAAATTAGATATGAAAGCTCAATGGACAATTGGAGTCAATTTTTTTGAAAATCTTAATGTATTCAGAATCGCTTAAAACCTCCACAAAACCATTAATATACCTTTCAAAGCGCTAATTTTTAAGTTATTTTTAATTAAAAAGAGCTTCGTTTCGGTCTGAGCTGAAACAGCTTGTGACGTTATGCGTGCCTTGTTTACAATCATTCCGCTTTGAAATACATTGAGCTCTAGTTTTTGTTTTGTTTTGACAACCTCGTGTTTCCATGGAAACTGTGTTTCCCTCATTTCCGAGAGGCACTTTTAACGTCAGCTTTTCTGTAATGAAATATCTTATAATTAACTTACAAAATTTTTCTCGTAAAAGACAAGCGTATTTTCGGATTCAGGAGAGAATTTTCAATAAGTTAAAATTGAAAACTTTGAATTTTAAGAGATGCTGCAATTCTCCATTGGGAATTATGATGGGATATGCATTGAGAACACGTGGGTATAGAATTTGGATTGAAAGTGAACAAAAGGTAGTCGAGACTGTTAATGTAAGGTTTGATGAGACTAAGAAAGGGGTGGAAGTCATACTGGGTCCCACTACTAATAAAAAAGAGTTAAATTGTGGTTTTTCTATACTCAATCCAGGAAGTTTAAATTTTGGATTTTCAATGCCCAGTTATTTAGATTATGAGGATGAAAAAGTTAAACGTAAACCTTTCCCAGAAGTAACTCCTGAATTGGATTGTTTAGATCAAGGTGAGGTAGAAGTAAAATATCCCCCTTTAGACTATCCGTCGACATCAAAATCGGAGGGTGACAACAGAAAATCACCAACACCCTGTGATAAGATTCCATGGATCAAGAAAGCTGTCGAGCGTCAAGATGGTTCTCCAACTGACATTTACTACAGTGTAGAAGGGAGCAAAAACGATAAATCAGGAAGGGTCTCAGAATTGTTAGGGACTAAGGAAGAGGCAAATTTAACTGAAGTTAGAATACCTAATAGTTACAACGCAGCAATTCGATCACCTAATGCAACTAATTGGAAAGAGGCTATGAATAAAGAAATTAGTGTCATGAAAGATCGAAAGGTGTGGAAAGTGGTAGATCCCCCTAAAGATGCAAAAATCCTGGGTAGTAGGTGGGTTTATAATATAAAATTTAATGATAAAAATGAACCTGTACGTTATAAAGCTAGACTTGTGGCTCAGGGATTTTGCCAAGTTAAGGGTGAGTCTTATGAAGAGGTATTTAGTCCAGTTATTAATTTTACATTAATAAGAGTGTTCTATACTATTCTTGTTTCTTTGTGTAAATGGTTTCATGTTCAATTGGATGTTGATAGTGCTTACTTATATGCTGATATAGATGATAAAATTTACATGAAACAGCCTAAGGGTTTTGAAATAGAAACTGATAAGGTATGCCTACTTCAGAAGGCAATTTATGGATTGCACCAAAGTAGCAGATTATGGTATTTTGAGGTAGATGATATATTGTTGGACTTGAGATTTGAAAAACTCAAATGGTGCAACTGTGTGTATACTTTAAATTCTAGTGTTCTATTGCTTTTGTATGTAGATGATATTGTAGTATTTGGAAAAACAAAAGCTGATATTGATCATGTGATAAGTATGTTAAAATGTAAACTTGATTTAAAAGTTATGGGAAAAACCCGTAAGTTATTAGGGATAGAATTTCTTGATGAGGATGGTAAATTATTTATTCATCAAAAGAGTTACATTGATAAAATTTGTAAAATGTACGATGACTTTAAGTATCCTATTACTTCACTCCCAATGGCGAAGGGCTGTATCTTGTCGAAACTGGATGAGCCTAAAACTGGTGAGGAACTGGAGGAAATGTCCAGAATTCCCTTTAGAAATTTATTGGGAAGCTTAGCGTTTATAGCCAACAGGACAAGGCCGGATATAGTTTTTTCAGTCAACCTATTATCACAGTTTCAGGCAAATCCAGGCCTCCGCCATTGGCATTGTTTGTTAAAAGTGTTGGGTTACTTGAAAGGGACTAAGAATCTCAAACTGAACTTGTCTAATATTGAGTCCATCAAGTTAAACTGTTTCGCAGACGCAGACTTCGCTGCAAACAGAGACGACAGAGTCTCAATCGGAGGATATATAGTGTTTCTGGATAAAGTTCCAGTAGTATGGAGGACTTTTAAGCAGAAATCTGTAAGTTTATCGACAATGGAGGCTGAGTATATCGCATTGTCTGAAGCAGCTAAGGAGTTGATATGGTTGCGTAACATAATAGAAGATGAATCTTTAAACTTAGTTTTAGTTGAATGTAAACTGTTCAGTGATAATCAAGCTGCTTTAAGTTTTTCTAAATCACCTGTTGAAAATCACCGAAGTAAACATATCGATGTAAAGTACCACTTTGTGAGGAATCTTGTGTATGAAAAGAAGTTTGATTTAAAATTTGTAAGAAGTAAAAATAACATTGGAGATGTGTTTACCAAGCCTGTTGTGAAAGAACAACTTGCAAAATTTAAGAGTGATATGTTTTCTGAGTAATGTCCTTTTTGAGTATTTGTAATTTTTTGGACATTTTTGATGTTTGTCATTTGTTTTTGTGGGCAATATTGACACAGGAGGGAATAGAAGGGGGCCGATTGATAGGGTTATAGGTTCTATTCCAGCCTGTGCCGATTGTGCCGCACGGGGCGCTTCTCTTCCAAGTGAAGAAGAGGAGTGTAACGGGAGATGACGTCACCTATTGATAGACTATATAAGCTTGTGTTAGTTGTTGAATGAATAATGGATCGAAGTTATGCTGTGACCTCTCCCTCACGGTTTTTTGTCACTATGATTTATAAGCTGGATGCTTTGCTTAATTACCTTATGTTTTTATAAGTTTTATATTAATAAATTCAGCACTGCCATTTTTCCACTGCGCCCTTTTCTTGTTGTCATTTCAAGAATTATAAATAAACATTATTATTAATATAGATGTTTATTTATAAAAATTAAAATTAGTAATCTTTATTATGTACTAGCTGATTTGCCCGGCCTTGCACGGGTGTAGTGTATAAAATTATTTTTGATGCTCTCTCTCAAGTTGTCATGTCTAAATTTCTGTATCAGCAATTACCAATCATACCGGTGTCTCTGGATCCTTTTTCCTCCCAGTGTTCCCAGTACTTTTCATTATTCCGGAGTTCCCGGTATCTTATCCATCCCGGTGTTCCCGGTATCTTTATTTCCATCCCGGTGTTCCAGGTACCTTTTTCATCCCGGTGTTCCCGGTGCCTTTTTCATCGGCATAAAATTACTTCATTATCAGGAAAAAATCCCGCAGAGGAATTTAGTCAACAACTCCAAAAAAAAATTGATAATGCTCCCATTTGGCTATTTTGACGAATTTCCCGATAAATAAAAAAAATCACATAAAGAATAAGTATTTAACATTCCTGCTGTTAAATTGAATAAAATATCGTTACGCTATCATGGAAAAAATAATGATGGAGAATGAATCAGTTTCAACCAGTCTTCTAGTTCCATGGTTTCAACTTAAAGTTTCAAGGAAAACCAAAAGTTTTTATTAATAAAATACCGTCAAAAGTTTTTATAAGGACAGTTTTCAATTTTTTAAATTATTTAGGCTGGGCGCGCACGAGTGACTAAAGTCACGGCGACCAGGATTACTAGTATCAAAAATATCACTAGAAAACAATAGAGCATTTTCAATCACATGACTTTACCTAACAACGGCCTTAGCAACGTTATTTTTATCCTCCAGTGATGTCATGTGCGAATGCTTCTATTGGATGCATCTAGTTCCCGCCCCTAACAACCGCCTTAGCAACGTTATTTTTATCCTCCAGTGATGTCATGTGCGAATGCTTCTATTGGATGCATCTAGTTCCCGCCCCTAACAACCGCCTTAGCAACGTTGTTTTTGTCTTTGTCACCGTGACATACCTGCCAACTTTTACGGATTGTCCGTAAAATTTACGGAATTCTGTCTAGTTTTACGGTTGTACGGATGGATCAGAAAATTTTCCGGATTTTGCATTTCTTTCCACTTAACTATCCATGAAAATGCAAAACATTCGCAACCTAAACGATTTTCTCTAATTAATATCTTTTTACTTCAAAACCATCTCCTAATCACTGTTCTTACGATTTTATCAATTTTAATTCTTTTATCGAGTGAAATTTAAATCTTTTTCGGATTCGTCTTTGCGCGCGCTCACCCGGTAAGTTTGCTTCCCCCGTGTTCCGATCGCAATGCGGAAAAAACAACTTTACCGAGATCGGACCTGTGGTTCATCATCGCGTCTCCCTCAATTTATTAGCATTGAGGCTTGTTAACGCGGAAAAGTTTCTCCTCGCTTTCTAATCGTAGCAACTCAAGCTTATTTAAATTCATCTTTATCACATGCTGCTGAAAATGTTGATGGAAATTTAGAAAAAAATTTTAAAAGCTATAATCAGAACATTTGATCTGAAATTGATTCCCAAGAGAAATTTAAATCAAATGGTTTGGGAAAAAGGGTACAAGATACTATTCATGTAACCAAATTGGTTTGTAGTAGTATGAATTTTGTGAAGGGGGATAAGTCAGTTTGTTATCAGATAAGTACTATGCAATTGAAGTAAGCTGATTATAAGCTTGCAAAAATTTAGCTAAACATACTTATAAATTTAAGCAAAGAAATTTCACAGTTTTCTTCAATTATGTGAAAATTTTAAATACTTATTAAAAATAATTTAGGTAATAATGCATCAATCTGTAATCTGTACCTCTTTTTGTTTGAAGCAATAGAGCATTCGCACATGACGTCACTTGGAGGGCAAAAACAACGTTGCTAAGGCTGTTGTTAGGGGTGGGACATAGAAGCATTCGCACATGATGTCACTGGCGGGCAAAAACAACGTTGCTAAGGCCGTTGTTAGGCCGAGTCATGTGATTGAAAATGCTCTATTCAAATTGTAGTTTTGTAACGTTATGCAAAAAGTTTTACTGATGCAAGTTTTCAAAAGTTGGCAGGTATGCCGTGACAAAAGTCGCCCGTGCGCGCTCGCCCTTAATAACTTTTTTATAACAATTTTAGCCAAGTTTTATCTTTAAAAACGTTGATTTATGCAAAATTAAATAAAATATGCTTTTGTTGGTTTCTTTGCAACAATGCGAGCTAAACAGGTCTTCTTTCACGGAGAAGTAAAGAGATTTTTGAAAAAGGCCTAAAAGGAGGTGAAGGGGTGGTTTTAGAATTTTGAAAACGATGCCATTGTCTTTCCCCCGTCCTGATTCGTATCTATGTTACGGGCAATGTGATAAATTCGGGCATTATTAATAATGCCCGGGCAATGTGATAAATTCAGAGGAATTTATGAATGAAATTTATCAATTTATCACTCACTGGGGGAGGACCCCCAGACCCCCCTTTTGTACTTTAATTTCAGTACAGTAATAACCACGAATTTTTCTACATTAAGCTAATAATATTTCTTAAGAAACTTTACATTAAGAGAAACATGAACTAAAGTTCATAAATTAGTACTTAACTTTTAACTATTATACTAATTACTAATAAATTATTAACTGATAATTAATATATAGGTGTAACTAGAATAATTATTTTCACAAATTATGGAAAACTATTCATATTCAATAAATTTTTCACACTGGACCCCCCCAAGGGAAAATCCTGGCTACGCCCCTGGATATAGGTAGATGAAAAGGTAAGCAAAACACAAAACTAACCCTCCTGAGCTGTAAATCAAACTTTAAAAGGTATAAATTGCCCTTTGGTTATTTTTTTTAGACATAAGAATCAAGAATAAGCCATAGACTAAAAGTGTGTTACACAGTGTAATTACTACATATCCCTCTTCAACAGTTTGTATTTTAATTAAAATTAATTCCTTTATTTTTATTCCAGCCATGTCTGATAGTGACGACAGCAATTATTCTGCAAATGAAAGTGGAGAGAGTGAGGTATGTTAAAGATTTCAGATAATGGGATGCTTCTCATTTTGAGAAGATCCAAATGTTTGTTGTTGTCTTGGAATATCCTAACTCCCGGAATGGGACTATTCGGCGCGAATCCTATTACAGTGCGTGGATTTCGGAAAGGAGAAAATCTATTTAAAAAATAATGTGTTTTTTTTTTTTTTTAATTTTTAAAACATGAATTATTAAATGACTAGTTAAAGTTAAAATTGTAAACCATAAGATTTCAAAACTTGTTTTTAAAAATGAGGGTAAAGGTAAAAATTCACAGAAAAAAAGGTAGAAATTTAGTATAGTTTTATGATGAATAATTCAAATACTTCTTTTTATTATGTGTGTAAAATTTGTCAGTTTTTATAATATAGTTTCTAAATATCCTACAAACTCATTAGAATTTTTAGAGTTGAGAAAAGTAAAAGTTATACAACAATATCTGGCGCCGAAACGGCCTGCGTCGTAAGCCTCGGATGCATGGACGTATTAAGGGGGAGTTAGGGGGTCCAGACCCCCCCTTAGCCCAAACCTTATGTCAGCCAAACAGAAAGGTTCCTGTACCAAATATCCAAAAAATGCGTGAAAATACAACTTTTTCTGATCAAATTTCACAAAATTTTCTGGGGGAGGACCCCCAGACCCCCCTTTTTAGCTGAGAGCATATACTAACCGCAACAATTCACATTTTGCACAACAATTCCCTTGCTACGTTCAGGGGGGGGGTTCAGGGTATACAACCTCCCTTTCGAAACCTCAGACTTTTACTTTTTCTCCATAGAAACACAAACGGCTAAAGCTACTCTTTAATGTAATAGGGGGTTTTCAGGGGGGCTCCCCCCCAAAATGTTAAAATTTTAGTACCCTAAAAAGTCTTCTAAAGCTACTTTTCAGGGAGCTTCGCGGGCTGCACAAAACGACCCGGCGGGCCGCATGCGGCCCACCAGTTGGAAAACCCTGTTTTAGCAACACTTTCAGTGTCCCCTAAATGAAGTTTCTTGGACCCCCCTTGTAAAATCTATAGCTACATCCGTGCTCGGATGATAGATGTCGCCACCATCTGTCGGTCACCTCCACAATTTTGCCATGTCTCTGAAGCAGGGGCGGAGGGGGCAACCGCCCCCCCCCGAGAAAAATCCCCTAAAAGTAGTTTTAGAACACTTTTTGGCATGCTAAAATTCAAAAATTTCCCCGGGAGAGGACCCCCGAACCCCCCCTCTTCTTTCTAAAGTAGTTAGTCGTTTTCTATGATGACAAGAAAATTCTTATTCAGGAGCGTATCCGAGGGCAGGTCCGCTGGTTCGGATTTTTGGTTTTATAATTATGATTAGCCACTCAACAGGGGGCGTCTATACCCTTCAAAAGTGTCCAAAAAACCTGTTTGCCTGTTAAACTTTAAAAAATTTAGGGGGAAATCCCCTACACCATGCCATGGCCCAGAGGCGTATATAATACAGAGTTGCCAACTACTCCGGAACTTCCGGAGTTTCCCCGGATAAGTACTAAAAACCCGCGAATCCGCAATGAGTTTAATACTCCGGAAATCGGAATGGGACGATTCGGCGCCGGCCGTTTCGGCACGAAACCAAAAAAAAAAAATTTAAATTTTTTTTTTATCTGGCGCCGAAACGGCCCGCGCCGAATAGTAGTAGAGCCAGGGGCCTAACCGCGATCTCATCGCCTATAGTTGCTATCGACAATAGGCGAGCGAGAACACGTTTTTCTCTATGCGAGACCTTCCCAAAACGCGCTTTTGGCCCGACCGCGAACCGATGGTAGAAAAGGATTTACTGATGCCTCTCGCTTTCGTCTCGAGAAGGGAACTGGCCAATCAAAAGAGAGCATCCTATTCGAAGGTAGTATTCATCCGCATGAGCTGCAATATCGTTCGCCATCTTGTATTAAGTTTCGAACCGTATTCGGATTTCTTTTACACTTTTGGTGGTCCGTTAAATAGTTCCAAAAAATATAAAACAGCTGTTAATTTCCAAAGCAAGTCCTCAGACATTAATCTAGTACGAAAGTAATGGACATTAGTGTTCGTTTATACAAATTTGTAGGATCAGTGTAGAATTACTTGTGACGTTTTTCCATAGATGGCTCCACTATCACGTTAATGAATAAATCAATTTATAAATGGAAGGGCTATACTTTTCAATTTGTTTTTGTTTCTTAATCGTGTTAAAGTTTCTGAATGCATCCCTAAAGTCCCAGCCATAATGAAAAATTGTCTTCGGATTTAGAAAATGCAAACAAAACACTACACCGCATCACTACTCTTCCCAAAGTAAACCGTGCGCAGACATAGAGAAAGAGTTCTTAAATAAAATACTTTAAAAAGTACAATCGAAGATTTTTAAGCATAACCTCAAAGAATGATAAGGTTAAAAACTAAAAGAAACGTCATAATATAAGGAAATAATAGCAAAAAAACGATACATAGCGTATACGATAATTGCGAAAAGACCTTTACGAGCCCTCCGAAGCAGTCGCTTCGTAGGCGAGGGAAAATTTGCCGTAGGCGAGGTTTCGAATGCTTCGCGGTTCGACCATTTGCCGAACTATCGTAATGTGACGTCACGAGCTCGCCTAGACTGGTTCCATCTCGCCTATTGTTGATAGCAACTATAGGCGATGAGATCGCGGTTAGGCCCGGGGTCACAGTCAGCCTATATTTCCTACTAGACCCGGCGTTGCCCGGGCGCAGTAAAACTTTATATAAATACCAGCGCACGCGCTACCCCAGCGTTGCTCAGACTCAGACATTATTAACGGGCCGCGCCCGTATTAAGTTCCTTGGACGGATACACTTTGAAATAGTTGGGAAGTCATATTTGTTAAAAAAAAAAATATTTAAATTTTAGGTGCAACAGATTTAGTAGAGTACCCAGACTGCAACACAAAGAGGCCCGCTGCATTACCGCAGGGGCGAAGCTACTGGGGGGGCGTGGGGGGGCGTCTCGCCCCCCCAAAGTCGGCAATTTCGATCATAGTCGGCAAATTCTAGGTTTTTAGATTCTTAAAAAAAACTAGGTTGGCAATTAAAAAAAAGCTTTTTTTCTTCTTTAACATCTCCCTTCTCTACAATTTTCGGAGTAAAAATCGTAAAATTGTTTGGGGAGTGGCCAGCAGAGATGTCAAAATAACCGGTTAAAACGGTCAAAATCCTGACAGGGTCATAATTCCGACCGGTCAGAATCCCAACCGTCGAAATCCCAACTGGGTCAAAATCCCGAGAGGTCAAAATCCAACTTGAGTCAAAATCCCGACAAATCAGGTTCCCAACGTGGAAATCCCGACTGGGTTAAATTGCTGACAGAGTCATAATCCTGACATGGTGACATGTAAGAATCCCGACAGGGTCAGAATCCTGAGAGGTTGAAATCCCGATTGAATCAAAATCTCGACAGGGTCAAAATCCCGACTGGGTCGAAATCCCAACTGGGTCAAAATCCCAACTAAGTCAAAATCCCGACAAATCAGGTTCTCAACGTGGAAATCCCGACTGGGTCATTTTGCTGACAGAGTCATAATCCTGACATGTAAGAATCCCGACAGGGTCAGAATCCTGAGGGGTTGAAATCCCGATTGGGTCAAAATCCCGACTGAGTCAAAATACTCACTGGGTCAAAATCCCGACAGGTCGAAATCTCAACTGGGTTAAAATCCCGGTCAGAATCTCGACAAATCTGGTTCCCGACATCGAAATCCCGACGCGACAGAGTCAGAATCCCGACAGGTCTAATTCCCGAAAATTTTGATTGATATAGCGATTTGTTTTGACTAATAATGTGTTATTTTCCTTTATTTATGAAGGTATCTAGAATTACACAGGTCTGCAATGAAAAAGCTGTTCGATGAATTATAGTGATTTTCTATGTATTTTAGTGTACTGATTACGAAAAAAATATTGAAAAAAATCCTATGGATGGGTTTCACTAGTTTCGTTCTGCATCTGGCAGTGCTAATATATTATTTCCGGGTTACCACATTAGCGTTATCCTTGGCATTGCTTTGGCATCCTTTTCATTCTTGTTTGTTGTTTATTTTTGTTTCGAAGTCAACTTCAACCACGAAAATTCGTTTTGCTCTTTTCTTATTAATTTTTTTTTGTATTATATTTTTTATTCATTCAGTAATCAGCCTTTTTTTGCATTCACTCTTTTATTATTATTATTTTATTAGCAAAGGGTGAGAGAGAAAAATAATATTTTTAACCTCGCCAAGTTGCCAAATGCATCTACTATGTTGAGGTTCTTCTATACCGGAAGTCTCTTGGACTTTGTTTTTGTTTACATTTTTCAACCCATCCATACGTCAGGATTTGACACAAATTACCAATTTATTTTCGAATTTGTGCATTTTTCATAGTTTTTGAGCATTTCTGACTCCTTTACATTTTAAAATTAAAAGCTGTGAATGATGCACATAGTAAACTATCTCATCAGGGCATAATAGAGATGGAAAGAAAGTACCAGGGAAGATTTAATCGCCCCATAATGACGAATATTTGTTATACGTATAGTTGAAAAAAGGCTCTTGTTGCTACTCCCGAGGGTAAATGTACTAAGAGAAGCCTCATAAGGAGGAAAAATTGGCTTTAATTCAGTTGTAAATGAGCTTATTTTAGTTATATAAAGATTTTCATGAAGAATTTATAAAACAAAAATATATTTTATGAACATATTTTCCTTAAAATTAAAATAAAGGCTTATTTTACAAATTTATCGAAATTTTCGGGAAAAGTGGCATTCCAGAACAAAAAAATATCCTTTCTGAATTCAGAGCACAAAAACACATTAAAATCAATGCCCTATAAATAGTAAATTTTAATTAAAAAAATACACTTTTTAAGTGTATTTATCCGGTTGATAGATTTAATACCAATTAAACATTAACACATCCCGACCGGTTTTGTCTAGTTGTATAAAAGCCTATCTACTTTTGATTTTAGGAACTTAAAAGGAATGAACTTGTTAAACCGAATAAAAACTACCAGTTTATGTAAAACCGTCGGTTTTATTCATCTATATCTATATTGTTTAATACCAGTAATTGAACTTTTTTCAAATTAAATAAAAATAGACGGGGTAATGGCATTCAAGAACAAATAAACTTTTTAAACCAAATAAAAACATGAATTTATTCCGGTTGTACGATACTAACAATCATATTCTTGGTTTTCTCTGATAAAAGACTAATTACATTTCTTAAACTGGATAAAAAAAGACGGTTTGAATTTTATCACCACAGATGTAGGGTTTCGGTTTTATGGACGGCCCCATGGAACAAAAAACTCAAAAGAAACACAATCATATAATCAATAAATTCAGAGTTCTAAATGGAAAAAACCGCCTTTCCAACCAATTCGATTGAATCTCTGGTAATATGAATTCCTGCCTTTTTAACGCTTAAGATTTATAAGTTATGGTTGTAGCTCCAAAGTAGTTATGATTGCGCCCTTATATTCTTGGGCGCGGGGGTCTAAAAGACTATTTTGTCATAAAGTTATGATTTTTGAACGATTCAATTTATCACCGAGACCGCGCTTCGCGAGCAGTGTCGATGGTTTCGGTTTTCCCCTCCTTTCGCCGTTGAGGGAGAAAGCCCCCGTCCATCCCCCGAGCTGCAAGTGTATACGGTCCGGTCCTTCCTGGAAAAATGAGAAGACCATGGGAACATAGCATACTCTTTTGTTTAGAAGTGACCGACCGACTGACTGTCGCCCAGATCCAGATGTCCTCTGAAAGGGGAGATAATGAATGCCCAAGGACACCCCCAAGTCGTGGGACAGCTTCAAACCTTCGCCAACGCCCTCTGCTTTTTTGTCTTGTTTTTTTGTGTCGTAATGGACTCTAACCGTCTGACGTCACACGGAACCAACACGTGACCTACTGAGCTTGCGATTGGTTACCACAGATACTACACTAGTAGATCTACTAGTGTAGTATCTGTGGTAACCAATTGCAAGCTCAGTTGTAGGTCACGTGTTGGTTCCGTGAAGTCTCGAACCAGATAGGCGGTTAGAGTCCATTGGCAGTGTTAGAGAAGAATATTGTGCGTTTTGGTTAGAGCTGTTCATTATTGTTACATTTACATTACGATCAAATTTTTGGGTAAGTAAAATGAAATCCTGGTTTTCTTAATTCTAAAATTGTCTTAAGTTATAATGTGTTACCTGAAATTATCATGTGTTGATCATTAATTTGTTTTTGAGAAAAATCCTCTTCTGCCTTAAGCAAATTATCAAAACGAACCCCAATACTAGTATATCACGTAATAGAGTATTTTCAGGTGACGGCACAACCGGTTATTTTCTTTTAACTGTGTACCTTCTGTAAGGCTTTTAACTGTTGCTAAGGCCATTGTTTATCTGTTACTAAGGCGGTTTTTAGGTATGGGATGACGTGATTGCAAATGCTCAAATAGAATTCCACGGCTAGTCATTTTCTGTAACTGTTAACCTTTGTAGGGCAAAAAAACTGTAACTTTTCTGTTGCTAAGGCCGTTGTTAGGTCCGAATCATGTGATTGAAAATGCTCTATTTCTTTAATGGACTCTAACCGTCTGACGTCACACGGAACCAACACGTGACCTACTAAGCTTGCGATTGGTTACCACAGATACTACACTAGTAGATCTACTAGTGTAGTATCTGTGGTAACCAATCGCAATCTCAGTTGTAGGTCACGTGTTGGTTCCGTGAAGTCTCGAACCAGATAGGCGGTTAGAGTCCATTGCTTGATTTAGGTTTGGATTTGATGTCACGTTATATTTTAACAGTTTTTTGTTTTATTTTTAACCGCTTTAACTAGTTTTTCGTTGCTGAATACGTATGGAGTTTTTCCCCATTTGAAGTTTGGCTTAGCAAATAAAACCAAGTATCTCAAATTAATATAATTTGAAAAATATATTTAAGAACAAAAGTAATTTCTTTGATATAATTTCCTTTTAAATATACCTTTTCTAATGTATGGTTTTAACAACAAATTGGTTGTGTTTTTCTTGGACAATTTTTTAACAAAATTAAGGTATATGATGAATATTTTTTAAAAATCTTTTTATTACTTTTAAACAATTTCAAATGTTTATAATGTTTAGAGTTTGAAATCACTAGAATAGAATAGAGTTGCTTCAAATGAAAGAACATTTAGCAAATTAAAAATTGTGAAAAACTTTCTTAGAACAACAATGACTGATCCTATGATTCTTACGTGTGAGAAGGACATTTTGGATTGTTTAGATTTGGGCGCTGTGGTGGTTAGATGGGCTCATCTAAAAAAGCGACGTGTTAAAATTAGTGTTGAATAAATGAATGTTAATAAATGAAACAATGAATTTGATTCCTTAAATATAAATAAACAAGCTAAATATTTATAAGTTGTACTTGGCATTTTACTGAAAACTTCATCCTGTTAATTTAATCAGATTCACGAATTTCCGTCCACGCATACTGCTAAAAATAAAGATTTTTTTATCAAAATATTTTACTGGAATATTTACAGCAATCGAACGCAAGTGGGTGGTGTGTCGTGTGTGTCCTCTGCATTCTAATGTGCAACGCATTAAAAGTTCTAAAGTGCAAAATTTTATCCCAATTGATTAATACTTCTGTCAATGTGTCTTTGTGTGTTTTATACAAATCCAGTTTTCTTCCGATCTGCAAAACACTTGACACTTGGTATACGAACGTAGAAAATTTCAAAGAAAAACATAGGCTATGTTTCGAAAACCATAAATGACCCCTTGACCATCTTTTTTTACCCTTATAGTTCTTTTGCCGAAATAGCTTTATTTCTCCCCAAAAAGAAATATGCTTGCCCCATTGTTACAAAGAAAAAATAAGCAGAATAACAAGTTTTTAAAGGAAAAACTAGACACAAGTCTACTTAAATTTTATACCAATAATTTAAAAATATATTTCTAAGAAATTTAAAATTTTAATCTGCCAAGTATGGTTTTAAAATATCTTTATTTGAGAGTTTATCTAATTTTCTTAGGTAAAACGTTTCATGGAATTACATTGTTGTTAAAATAGTCTCCATTCCATGGAATATTAAAAATGTTAAAGCAACTATGAAAGATAGATTTTTCTCAAATTGGATTAAAAAAAGTTAATTAAAATTCTAAAGATATCCAGGGCTTTAAATGTACATGTCAACGGCCATACCATGGTGAAAACACCGTTTCTCGTCCGATCACCGAAGTTAAGCACCTTCGGGCGCGGTCAGTACTTGGGAGGGTGACCACCTGGGAACACCGCGTGCTGTTGGCAATTTTTTTAGAAGCCCGGTGGCGTAGAGGAAGCGCTTCGCGCTCCCACACCACAGGCCCGGGGTTCAAATCCCGGTCCACGGGTACGGCAGACTCAGCCCTTCATCCCTCCGGGGTCGATAAAATGAGTACCAAGGTCACTTGGGGAAATCAAGAGGGGGGTTAGCATCAAGCCAGCTACTCCTCAGCTGACCGTGACTTTCAGTCACACGTTCTGTACAGCTCAGCTCAAGCCTCACCCAGTGAGGCTAGTTATACTGGAGTTTGAAGGTCCAACGACCTAGGTACTCCCTCAAATATCCCCCCTTGATTTTTTTTAAATGTACATTTTAAGTAATTTTTGGGAGAATATTTCTTTAATACATACATCTTATTGTTTTTCATGGGGGTCATGTGGTAAATGTTGAAATCGTTCAAACCTTTACATGCTTCACAACTAGATGAATTTTAATACATCTAACTCAATAAAGTAAGGTAAAGAATTCATTAAAAATTTTAAAGAAGAAAGCTATTAATCCACTCGTGCAAGACCGGTAATATCAGCTAGTTTTACATAAGACATAATATATACAGACACATATACTATTTTTAAAGATTTAATTTTAAAAAAAATTAGTCGGCAAATTCGTCATATACGCCCCCCCAATGAATTCTGCTTAAATACGCCCCTGCATTACCGTACATAAAAAAATGGATTCAAACTGTTAAATGAATATAATCGAAGAATTAAACAAAAGTCAGTAAATGTATAAAGAGCCAGAGTGATTTAAAGGCACAGCTCAGTGCCTGCTCTTAGCTCATTAATTCAAAGATTGACATTTTTATGGGTTCTTTTTTTTATTCTGAAGAGCGTTATCAAGAATGTGTTTCAAAATGAATCACTCCTTCTCTCAATAATATATTACTATATCAGCTTATTTCTTTTTTACCACGTTTTTATTGGTCGTGGCTAGTTCACAGGGCTGGAAGTATGGTGACGTCAGAAGAGGTGTGGCCAAAAGAAAGCCACTTCGACATTCAGTCAACAGTCACTTCAGCATCAGTAGACATCTACGCGCATGCTCGCGGTCTTAAAATTAAAAAGTATTAACGCCACCGCAGCTATTTTGAAAGTGTTTTGATTTTAAATAAGGTGTTTTATTTTACAGATAAAGTGTTATTTAGATTTATTTATTTTACAGATAAAATTTTAAATAAAGTAAAATTTATTAAAAACTTACTTTTTCCTAAATTTGAATTCATTTCAAAGTTTAAAATTGCAAAACTTGTCCTATTCAATTTGCTACTTGGAAAATATTATCTGAACATATTTGAAATGCATCAAAAGCTTTATGAGAGTGAATTTTAATGTAAAAGATTTTGAAAAGTTTAAATTTTTTCCATCTGACCAAAAAATATATTTTTATTAAGTCAAGTTATTATTTTAATACTGTAAAAAGTTTACGATAAGACCTAACCTGCTTATGATCATTCAGGGGCCTAACCGCGATCTCATCGCCTATAGTTGCTATCGACAATAGGCGAGCTCGCCTAGCCGAGAACACGCTTTTCTCTAAGCGAGACCTTCCCAAAACGCGCTTTTGGCCCGACCGCGAACCGGTGGTAGAAAAGGATTTACTGATGCCTCTCGCTTTCGTCTCGAGAAGAGAACTGGCCAATCAAAAGAGAGCATCCTATTCGAAGGTAGTATTCATCCGTATGAGCTGCAATATCGTTCGCCATCTTGTATTAAGTTTCGAACCGTATTCGGATTTCTTTTACACTTTTGGTGGTCCGTTAAATAGTTCCAAAAAATATAAAACAGCTGTTAATTTCCAAAGCAAGTCCTCAGACATTAATCTAGTACGAAAGTAATGGACATTAGTGTTCGTTTATACAAATTTGTAGGATCAGTGTAGAATTACTTGTGACGTTTTTCCATAGATGGCTCCACTATCACGTTAATGAATAAATCAATTTATAAATGGAAGGGCTATACTTTTCAATTTGTTTTCGTTTCTTAATCGTGTTAAAGTTTCTGAATGCATCCCTAAAGTCCCAGCCATAATGAAAAATTGTCTTCGGATTTAGAAAATGCAAACAAAACACTACACCGCATCACTACTCTTCCCAAAGTAAACCGTGCGCAGACATAGAGAAAGAGTTCTTAAATAAAATACTTTAAAAAGTACAATCGAAGATTTTTAAGCATAACCTCAAAGAATGATAAGGTTAAAAACTAAAAGAAACGTCATAATATAAGGAAATAATAGCAAAAAAACGATACATAGCGTATACGATAATTGCGAAAAGACCTTTACGAGCCCTCCGAAGCAGTCGCTTCGTAGGCGAGGGAAAATTTGCCGTAGGCGAGGTTTCGAATGCTTCGCGGTTCGACCATTTGCCGAACTATCGTAATGTGACGTCACGAGCTCGCCTAGACTGGTTCCATCTCGCCTATTGTCGATAGCAACTATAGGCGATGAGATCGCGGTTAGGCCCCAGGTTCTCAAAAGTAGATAGCGGTACATTCATAACAGTATCTCAAATCCCAGCTTCAAGCATATTTGATTTTTGTTTCCACATACAAAGATTCCCATTGAGTTACACCTTCAGAAATAGTAGCAATAGTCTCCTCAAATATGTGAAAAATAGTCTCCACAATTATTAACACCCTAATTATAATTTGATACTGTTATAATCTCAACACTTTATGTGCTCATTACAATGAGCACATAAAGTGTTGAGATTAAAATAAGAAACATAGCTCTTTAAAAAAGGTTTTAAAATAAATAGCATCTGTTATAAATTAATGAAACATTCAATGACTATATTTTGAACTATAAATTAGTTGTAGAAATTCTAATAGCTATTTTTATTACATTGTGGTACTTTCCTAAACTAAACAAGTGGGAAAAAATGTAAGCCTTTTAATTAGCAATACCCTTTAGTAGCTGCATATTTTAGAATAGAATAATGCAAATGAAAGTTTAATTACTCTTACAGTATAAATATTTTTATTAATACTCAGACTTGCATGGTATTAAGTTTTCATTAAAAATAAAATATATTCCATACTCAACGATGAAACTATTCCACAGTTCCTCAACTTGTGTTACATTTTCTTAAAATGATATATGTTTGATGATAATATTTTGATGATTGTATAAGATACTTTTCAGTCATCATATAACCATGTAATTCACATCATAAACTTTTTAATGTTGAAAAATTAAGTCTTGAATGAAAACAAGATTATTTATTTTTCACACTTTATTTTTCTGAAATCTCAGCACTGTAAGAATATAATAGAAGTATTTAGATTGTAATAATGCTATATTTTCTGTCTAAAATTGTTCAAATGAATTTTTAGAAGATTTAAGTTTATTTATAATCTTCAGTTAACAGTAGTGCTCGTGCTGTCATCTATAAACTGAACTGTGAAATAGTACAACCCGATTCTATTTAACTTTTGAATAAACTTATTTCAATCAGAATTCCAGTTCTTTACTTTACTGCATAAACTTCTATAAGAATCTTGTAAAAATTAATTTGAACAATTTTAGACATAAAATATATCATTATTACGATCTAAATACTTGTATTCATAATTTGTTAATGAACAGTCAGATTCAAGAACTCCAAAAGGTTCAACTCCACGCGCATGCGCGTAGCGCGCTGGTGCCTTTTGCCCGGCATCGCTCGTCGTCACCCGTTCTTAGCCACACCTCTTCTGACGTCACCATACTTCCAGCCATGTGAACTAGCCACGACCGTTTTTATTAGGTCGCTTTGTTGTCTGTCTGTCTGTCTGTCTATCTGTCTGTCTGTTCGGGTGGAATTTAGAAATCGATTTTTAACTAACTTCCCGAAGAGGTAGAGACTTGAAATTTTGAACACAGTTCAGATCTGGATGACAATGCGATATTATCTCGTTGTTTCGGTTACCTTTGCTTCCCCTGAACCCCCAGGGGGGCTTTCGGGTGGAATTTAGAAATCGATTTTGAATTAACTTCCCGATGAGGTGGAGACTTGAAATTTTGAACACAGTTCAGATCTGGATGACAATGCGATATTATCACGTTGTTTCGGTTACCTTTGCTTCCCCTGAACCCCCAGGGGGGCTTATTTAGAAATCGATTTTCCCGATGAGGTAGAGACTTGAAATTTGGAACACAGTTCATAACTGGATGACAATGCGATATTATGCCGTTGTTTCGGTTAAATTTGCTTCCCCTGAACCCCCAGGGGGGCTTATTTAGAAATCGATTTTCCCGATGAGGTAGAGACTTGAAATTTGGAACACAGTTCATATCTGGATGACAATGCGATATTATGCCGTTGTTTCGGTTAAATTTGCTTCCCCTGAACCCCCAGGGGGGCTTATTTAGAAATCGATTTTCCCGATGAGGTAGAGACTTGAAATTTGGAACACAGTTCATATCTGGATGACAATGCGATATTATGCCGTTGTTTCGGTTAAATTTGCTTCCCCTGAACCCCCAGGGGGGCTTATTTAGAAATCGATTTTCCCGATGAGAAGAAACTTAAAATTTTGAACACAGTTCGGATCTGGATGACATTGCGATATTATCTCGTTGTTTCGGTTAAATTTGCTTCCCCTGAACCCCCAGGGGAGGGCTGATTTAGAAATCGATTTTGAACTAACTTCCCGATGAGGTGGAGACTTGAAATTTTCAACACAGAACTAAAAAGCAGAAAATAATTTATTAAATAAAAAAAAACTTTTTAAAAACCACGTTTTTAAAATGCACTAAAAAGTATAAAATAATTTGCTTCTAACTCCTTGTAAAACTAAAAACGTGGGGCTCATGCAATAATATTTACAGCTAGTACTCTATTGGCCACTCTATTTACTAATATATCCACAATAAATAAAAAAATAAGAAGCATAAAGAGTACGGAGAGAAGCTGTTAAATTAAATATCTAATGCATGAGCCCCACGTTTTTCGTTTTACAAGGAGTTAGAAGCAAATTATTTTATACTTTTTAGTGCATTTTAAAAACGTGGTTTTTAAAAAGTTTTTTTTTATTTAATTTATTTTATCTTTATATTCAGTCGCTTCCGCCAGGTTTCTTTTTTTATTGAACAACGGATTTTTCGGCCAATCATATGCTTTATCAAAACAGCAGACGGATTCTTCATTTTATATATTAAGATAAATCCTATATTTTTGAAAAAATCCCGAAATTTCATACAAGCTTCGGGATGTTTGCCTGTAAAGTTGGCATTTTGATGGCGTGGTCACGGGCAGAAAAACAACTTGACGGACGGTTCGCGATCAGCGACGGTGCGCGCGCGAATGTTTTCGCGATCGCGCGCGACTTTGCGTCAATAACCTTGGCTTTTAATGCTTGTTTTTGGGGGAAATGTTCACTTATAGAGCATTTTCAATCACATGACTCTGCCTAACAACGGCCTTAGCAACGTTGTTTATTCGCCAAGTGACGTCATGTGCGAATGCTGCTATTGGATACTTCTATGTCCCGCCCCTAACAACAGCCTTAGCAACGTTGATTTTGTCCTCCAAGTGACGTCATGTGCGAATGCTCTATTGTAGTTCAAATGTGTCCAATAATAGAGCATTCGCACATGACGTCACTTGGAGGACAAAATCAACGTTGCTAAGGCCGTTGTTAGGCACAGTCATGTGATTGAAAATACTCTATTAGCTGGCAAATTAAAATAAAATATTAGAGTAATTTCTTGTTGTTTGCAAGAAGGCAAATAGAAATTTATAGTTTGAACTTGAGAGTTTTAATATCAAATAAAGAATTACAAGGTTTGAGGATATAGGGTATATGAAAATTTTAAAGTAAAATTTAAATTTTAAATAATATTATTTAAGCATTATTTAAATTTCTCAGAAAGTAAGTCTTACTCTTCCGTATGGGTAATTTTTTGGGTGTGAAATTTAACTTCTTGGGCTAAAGTTTTTACTCCTGTCAGTGTTAGTTTTTCATTTTCTGCTCAATTTATACATTTTGAGTCAGAATAACTATTGATGATTACTTACAGTCAGTGGCGTAAATAAGGGGGGGCAGTTGCCCCCCCAGAATTTTTCCATATTGTGTTTTGCCCCCCCAGAATGTGGAAGAAAAATCTCATAGTAATTTTTTAAAAATGGAAAAATATAACTGACACTTTCTCTTCAATAGAAATCATCAATGCTAATTAAAATTAGTGCTGTCAGTTTACTATCTTCTGATACTGAGCACTTTTTTCATTCCTTTTCGCGAGCCCATGCAGGAAGACGACCTCCAAAAACTTTGCCCCTCCAGAGGAATTGATATGTCTTTTGCAAATGCAATTTGCTATTTTTTATGGCAAAATTCAATCATTCAGTTTTTAATTAAGAAATTAGAAAGTGCAGGCTTTAGAGGTCCAATTTTAGTTGGTTTTTATCATATCTCTCTAACAGGAAACACTGAGTAAAAATACGTAATACTTTTAGTGATTATATTATATCTAATCGTGGTGTTCCCCAGGATTCTATATTGGGTTCTTTACTGTTTATAATTTTCATAAATAACTTGTAAATAATAAATGGTAAATGTATAACTTATGCTGATGATTCTGTATTATTGTATTCATGCTCAGACTTAAATGACTTAAAATTGAAAATTGAATCTGATATGATTGCGATTGGTAAATGGTTCTCTTTAAATGATTTATCACTGAACTTGAATAAAACTAAATTCTAAATAATAATAATAAACTCTAAATTTTAATTTAAAAGGTTTTTAGCATTTTACCTAGTTAAAACTTCATTAGGAAATAAATCCATAAACTTTCTTCAACTACTACAAAATTTTAATAGTTTAAATAACCTTCAAGGGGAGCTTAGTTATAATAATTTCTTTTTCAATAGGTGTTCTGCATTCTGAGGAGAATTCTATATAGTATTTAGTAAAATTAAATGGAACAGAACACCCTCAGGGGCTCATTTGCTCTTGAGTGAATGAGTACGTGGGGTGGCGTCCCCGAGGTACCTTAGCTACCCAGTGTCCGGGGGTATAGCTGGGCACCCCTGCCTCTAGGGGGTTTATAAATATGGAGGCCTGGTCCTCCAGGTTGGGGGTTGGGCGTTGGGCTAACAACCCAACCCTGTAAAAACCCTATTGTTATGAAAAAAAAAAAAAAAAGAGAAAAAAAAAAAAAAACGAGGAAGACCTAAACTAAGATGGCTGGACCAAGTTGAAGAAGACCTAAACAAAATGAAAATAAAAAATTGGAAAAGGAAATCAGGAGAGAGGGCAAGGTGGCGTTCTATAGTAGAGAAGGCCAAGGCCCACCAGGGGCTGTAGAGCCGTGCAGAGAGAGAGAGAGAAATGGAACAGAACAAAAATTATAATTTTTACTTTTTTTTTCATTTCCTTAAAGCATGATTATTGAACTAATTTGCTAATTATTGCTAACAATATGGCACCACAGCTAATCTGAATTCTCGCAAAGAATATTCCGAAGAAAGGACGTTATTTTGACGCCAATTTTTATACTGTTTTCCCCATTGAATATTCTGCGACTTGGCAAGGAGTAGACCTCTTCAGTTGTAGCCCAAAAGGGGTCTGGTTCGAAATCCCGACAATCAGTTGCCCGACATCATCATCATCAATGCGATCAAGGAGAATTGTTGGGCAAATGTACGAAAAGGTCTCAAAATGAGTAAAACCACTATTTTTGAGGGTAAAATTTTAATTATCTGGTGGAGGAACATCTCAAAATTTTGATATAGTACTATATTTCTTAGGAAATTCTTCGGCTTACACAAGGAGCTGTTCTCTTCGAGTGTAACCCAAAGGGTCTCATAATGGATTAAAACACTACTTTGAGTGTCAAATTTCTACAAATTTTCTGGGGAAGGACCCCCAGACCCCCCCCCCTGTTTAATTGGGGTTCACTTAGAATCCGAACTTTGCACATCAAGTGCAACAAGAATAAATTTCTACCTGCAAGTTATCTAAAACTCAAAGGATACCTCCGAGAAAAAAAAATTCTGGTCGCAGTACAGATTCTGCGGTAATACAAGTGGATATCCACATATTAACCAAACAGGAAGGTTCCTGTCCCAAATATCAAAAAAATGAATCAAAATACAACTTTTGGGGGCAAATTTCACAAATTTTTCTGGGGGAGAGCCCCCAGAGCCCCCCTATTTACTTGAGGACAAGTATTGTCAACACAAATTTAAGATTTTAATAATAATAAGCAAAAATTCACATTTGTGCCTTCCGATATACTCAGAAAAATAGAAACTAGAAACATTTTGGCAGCCAGACCCCCTCGAAAAATGAGTCTGGTAAAAGCTATCTTGTGGTCCTATATGTTTTGCCCCCCCAGTCATACAGTTGAACCTACGCCCCTGCTTACAGTTTTATTGAAAGTATAAGGTTGTTTTTTATTTTTTAAATTTAAATCTGTTTAGGTTCATTTATATTTAAAAATTGCATGAAAATATTTTCTTGATATACTATAGAGGTTAATTAAATTTTTATTCCTTTTTAAGTTATTATTCTTGTAAAATACTGTTTTCGCGCTACTCCTGAAGTAACATAAAAACTACTGAAATTTTTTTTCTGGACCCCTGAAGCTATCTAGAAAAGGTTGGCAACCCTGATATAATTGGGGTTAAAGGGGCCCGGCTCCAAAAGTCGGACTAAGTGGATAAAAACGAATTAAAATGCTGTTTTTTTAAGGTTCAAATATCCAAAAAATTCTGGGGGAGGACCCCCAGACCCCCTATTTTACTTGGATTTCGATACTGACAACAAATTTTTTAAAAATTAATGTGTCCCCTTCTCCCCTATTTTTATAGTTATTTTATATCAGTTTTTAGTCTCAAAACAGCTTAACATTGCTGGTTTTAAAGATATTATTTGAAAAAAAAATATCTCCCAGGGAGGACCTACTGTAAATTGAATATTCCATCCAACCGCCCCCACCCACAAAATTGCATTAATCCGCCACTGCTCTGAAGGGGAGGGAAATAGTCTCCCGACACCTGAACCCGTGGTAAACTGCGCCATGACTGACCACAGGACTTTAGGACCCACAGATTTATCGAGCACGTACTCCGCGCGGGTCTAGGTAGTAGCTAGGAATTAGTTACATTATAAAATTTTAAAAAGCATTTAGTCTATGCGATCTTAACTCTTCGCTAAATCTTGCCTTCCTAAGATACACACAGTATGCAGACTCTGAAGTTATTCTGAGTTTAATTCAGTGGCGGATCCAGAGACTTGGTTTGGGGGGGTGATTTTACCTATATGCGCATTCGACATTACAATCAATTTTACATTCAATTCGTAAGAGGAAGACACATAAAATATATTTGGTGGAAAGTTCCACTTTCTACTGATTTAATTGTAAACCATTAAATGCATGATTAAAATAATTCATTTTCCCTTTTTAAAATGGAACTTCTACTTAAATGCATAAAGTATACACTAATATATAACAAAACAGACCAAAATAAAGAAAAATTAGAGAAACAGAAAAGAAAATAAAAGTAAAATTACCGCAAAGCCTTTTTGCTGTTTATATTTATTTCTTTTTCTTTTAGCTTTTTCACGATTTAGAAATTTAGTAAACCGGATTAAATCATTAGAACCTTGAAATGATTAGTAATAATGACATTGAAAGCTGCCCTGTTAAGTTCTCAAAATAATAATAAAAACTTAATAAATGTACATAAAAAATATTAAATCTATTACTAAATGATAAAACAATTTTCTTTTGTATATGTATTCCGAATTTAGCAACCAAGAAGAAAATTTAAAATAGCAATTTCTCTTAATAATTAATACACAGTGATATACTTGAGTTTAAAAAACTATGAAACATCGAAACAGAAAAGTTGCAGAAAATGGCAAAACTACCTCAGCTTTATCTTCAAAAACATAATTTCTTGGCTTTTTCTTAAAAAACGAACGCTGAGTTGATCCACTGTTCGTTTCTGAGCACGACCATGTTCACTATTTCCGGAATCCATTTTTTGTGATAGTAAAACGCCAAGTGTTAATAAAACAGCAAATCAGTGTAAAAAGACGAGACAAGTCAAACGTTGGAAAGAAAATCAACTAAATTTTTTACTAGTACAGCTTGGCATATGTACGACATGCTCTGCCCACAAGTTTTGACCATCCCACTGCCAACAAATAGCTGTTATCCCCTCCCAATATGGGATTGCCAATCGCTCTGAAAAAGCTTTGATTGGCCCTTAAATAGATGTTGAAAAACAGTGAGATTAGAAAATATACAAACAAGCCGCCTGCTCTGGTTTTTGTGTGCAATTATACCAGTAATCAGCTTCGATATGAGGTCCAATTCACCCCTATACAGATTTCTTTAACACCAGCTGAAATTTCCGGTGACTAAAGAGTACCGATCCCCACGAGAGCAAAAAGTGGTCATTAGCGCGGACCCTCTGTCAATCATGGGTGGCTCTTATCAGTTCGGGAAGGGAGTTCCTCTGAAAAGTGATCGATGCATTGAAGTTACGAGTTGCTATACTATTGCCGAAAAGGGGCACTGCGAGAAACCGGAAAAAATACTCGCTCAGATGGTGACAGCGGTTTCTCAGTAGAGATTATTCACAAGGGGGGGTGATCACCCCAATCACCCCCCCCCCCGTGGATCCGCCACTGGTTTAATTATTAGGTAAAGTACTGAAGGTTACAATTAACTAGGGTTGATAATAAAGAATTTGTCCAGGATCAGCATATATTGAATGAGTAAACCCCTTAAAATCAAATTTAAGCAAAGAGCAAACATAAATTTTAATGCTACTTAAAATTACAATTAGTAACAATGAGAAAAATAGAATAGATGGTTGGATAGTTGAGGTTCTAAAATGAGCCGAGTAAGACCTTGTAAAAAACCACCATGTATTGGAAATGATCAAAACTGTTGCGTCAGTTGTGTTATGATCTGTTTGTTATTTTCGAAACTGAATTTATAATTTTCTAGGTTGAGCAAGATGATGGAAAAAGTGATGCAGGGTCTGATGCTGACAGTGATGCTGGTAGTCAGGTGAATGAGGATGAAGCTGAAGAAGTAGCTGAAGCTTCTGCAGCATCATCTTCTGAAGGGGAGGAAGAGCCTGAAGGAGAGGATTTGGATGATGATGATGATGTTAGTTCATTTGCGGATCTATTTAATTTTTAAATAAGTATTTATAAATGAATGCTTTCCATGTTTAAAATTGTTGTACAATCTTAGGATGACGATGACGAAGAGGATGACGTGGGGGATAAAAGGAGAAGGAAGAGTCAGGTGAATGAGGATGAAGCTGAAGAAGTAGCTGAAGCTTCTGCAGCATCATCTTCTGAAGGGGAGGAAGAGCCTGAAGGAGAGGATTTGGATGATGATGATGATGTTAGTTCATTTGCGGATCTATTTAATTTTTAAGTATTTATAAATGAATGCTTTCCATGTTTAAAATTGTTGTACAATCTTAGGATGACGATGACGAAGAGGATGACGTGGGGGATAAAAGGAGAAGGAAGAAAAAGAAGTCCCGCTATGGTGATTTCATTTTGGATGAAGCTGAGGTGGATGATGAAGTCGAGGAAGAGGATGAGTGGGAAGACGGGGCCGAGGACATCATTGACCGAACCAGGACCACTGAAGAAAGTGCTTCTCGTGACATGGACGGCCATCGTCGTCTGCAGATGGATTTTATGTGAGTGAGTTTTATTTTCAGAAGGAGTATGGTTTGATTCCTATCTTAATGCTGAAAGCTTGTTTTTAAATCCTTGCTGTTATTCTAGGACCACTAAGGAAGAGGAGATAGTAGAATACTATAGAAAGAAGTATGCTGAATCTTCTGCTGCAGAGAAAGGCTATGGTGATGGAGGGGATCATGATTTGCCAGATGAAATTGCCCAGCAGACGTTATTGCCTAGTGTAAAGTAAGTTGACTGACATTTGGAGCGTGTTAATATTGAATTATGACATGAACCTAATTGATATTTTATAATTATTATTACTTATAGCTATTATTTATTTTAGAGATCCTAATCTTTGGATGGTGAGATGTCGAATTGGAGAAGAGAAATCCACCGTCTTACTGTTGATGAGAAAATTCATTGCTTATCAGCATACTGATGAGGTGAGTTTTATTACCCTTTTTAAATTCAAATTTAAGTTTTAGGTATAAATTATAAAAGTTCAGATCCCATTAGAAATCAAATAAAAATTGAATTACTCTTTTTCTCTAAAAAAAAGTTTTAGTTGTACATATGTTGAAAAAACAAGAGTTGTAAAAAGTTTAGGATCTTAGAAAAAATTCTAAAAACTTGTGCAAATATCTGTCTATAATCTAATGACAGTTTTATGTTTTTATGTAGCCATTGCAAATTAAAAGTGTAGTGGCTCCAGAGGGTGTTAAAGGCTACATTTATATTGAAGCATTCAAACAGACTCACGTAAAACAGGCAATCAATGGAGTTGGTAATCTGCGTTCGGGGCAGTATGAGCAAAAGGTAATGTGCTAATTTTTACCAACTTATCTAGTTACTAATTTTTGAATCAATTAGATTTGTATTTTATTATCATCTAAATCAAACTGTTTTATTAATCATATTTTAATTTCTCTGCATTTTAAAATAATATCCATGTTAACATTTGACATCCATTTATACAATCTTGTATGAAAGAAATTATTATTAACGTCCCTTTTTGGATTTGATTTTAATCACTTACGCTTATTTTAAGTGATTTAAGCTTAAATTTTGACTAATTTTTGTGAAATTTTAAAGACTTTTCTACCAAACATTACTGTAAGAGTTAACCAATCACTGATAATTGATATTTTAGATGGTGCCTATCAAAGAGATGACTGATATTTTACGTGTTACTAAAAAGCAAGCTCAGCTCAAAGAGAAACAGTGGGTGAGACTAAAACGTGGTATCTACAAAGACGATTTAGCTCAGGTGAGGTTTCGTTATTAAAATTTCATTGAACAGGGTCCTTTATTTAGTTTAAGCAAATTATTTTACGAAGTAAATGTTTAAATAGCCATTCAGTTCTTTCTCCACAAAATAAGCTGACTAAAAAGGTCCTATAAGTCTCACTACTTGTTTTTTTCAGGTATATATGATCGATCCTGCAGAGAATTCTGTAGGGTTAAAACTGATTCCCAGAATTGATTACACCAAGAAACGAGGAGTTTTACGTTCAAATGTAAGTATTCGAGCATTCATGCTACTATTGCTTCGTTTTCATTTATGTTGGTTTTTAGCTGCATATCTTGTAACATACATTTTTTGTGCTTGTAGGAACCTGTGAAACGTAAAAAAGGCAAGAAACCTCCTGCAAAAATGTTTGATGTTGAGGCTGTTAGGTTGGTTAATTTTCCAAATTTGAGTAGTACTGAAATTTAGGCTAATAAGCCTAGCCATGGCTTTATGCATATTTAACAACTGCAATGAATATCTGCTAATTAT
This sequence comes from Tetragnatha montana, assembly GCA_963680715.1. Lineage (NCBI taxonomy): Eukaryota > Metazoa > Arthropoda > Arachnida > Araneae > Tetragnathidae > Tetragnatha > Tetragnatha montana. The sequence goes on from OY796685.1 coordinate 38,919,619, forward strand.
TGATGGATTTTCCTTTTTCATGACTGATGAATTAATCAAATTTAGAATGTTACATTAACAAACTGTTATTGTAAAATAACTCTTATCAAAAATATTTTTAAGTATCAAAGAATGCATTTATATTAGCTCAAAGAGTAACTTTTATTTCTTTAATTTCATTTAATTCCAACACTGACAAGTCCAATTTTTTTGAGTGATTAAATGAAGTTGAATTATAGAAATATATTTTTCAGTGTTTTTTTTCATACTTTAATAATTGACAAGGATAACAAATTTTAATTATTACAATGGATCTGATAACAGTTGACATAGGTTTTTTTTTTGTAAGATTAAAGTAAGATGTCTATTTTTTATATTAGGGATTGTTTAGTTATATTTTAGATCACATAGTAAAATATTATCTATATGAGGATTAAACTAATGTGGGGTTACTACCTATTTAAATGTTTTATATAATATGTGTTTTCTGCTTATATGGTGGTGTGGTTTATCTGATAAAATTTCCTTTTTAATAATTAATTGTCATGTTTCTTACTTGCCAAAGGTACTTATCCTTAAATAGCGGTAATTTTAAATGGTATTGCTGCTTATATTCTATGTTTCATTGTAAAATGTTACTGTATTTTCAGAGCCCTTGGGGGTGAAGTGTCAACTAATGGTGATCTTTTGGTATTTGAAGGAAGCCATTACACTCATAATGGATTTCTATTAAAGAGATTTGCAAAATCTGCTTTGGTAAGTAACACTTAGTATTGTTTTCATGCTTTAAGTTCTAGTAAAAGCTTGCCCATAGTTTTAAATTAAAATTATCTTTCAGATTGTTGATGGTGTTAAACCAACTTTATCAGAACTCGAAAAGTTTTCTGAAGAAAGTGATGAAATTGAAGCTGAACGTATCCTTTCATATAAATGTTTATTCAATTTTAATTTGCCAGAAAATCATGAAATTTAATTTTTTACCATTACAAGAGCTACTTTTGCATTGCATAATTTAAAGTTACACAAATTTTATAACAAATATCTGATTTTTTTTTAAATTTTTCAAATCACTTGTGTCCCCTATGAATCTATAATAATAAAAGAGCTTTACCACTCACTCACTCACTCACTCACTCACTCAGCAACGCACAGCAAAATCTACCGGCGCTAAAGACTCGAAACTTGGTAGGGTTGAAGACCTTATGGTGTATACGCGCACTAAGAAGGGATTTTTCGAAATATCTTTTTTCTGACCCACAGGGGGGTTTGGAGAGTTTTCGACGTTTTTGAGCCCAGCGGCGTCCAAAATGACCCCAGATCTTCGTTATTTCGCAGGAAGGTACCTAGCAACAATATCTAGAAAGGCATTTTTCAGATTTTGGATATTCGAATTTGAAGAGGTCTGAAAATTCCAAAACCCCGTTTTTGCTGAGCATAAGCAAAGTTTTACATTTTCAAAGAAAACAATACCGAGAAATCAATATAACGAAGTGAACTGTTGGTAATACCTTCTTGAGAGTATTTCAAAGAAAGTAATTTCTGGATTTTTCGATATTCCATTCTAGAGGGGGTGTACGGGGATTTGAATATTCACTCAAGTTTTTAGTTTTTGGATTCTAGCACCCACTTTATTAATGTGATTGTAATGAAATTTTAGCATGTTGGTCCTCACACAACCAGGAAGGTTTGCAAAAAAGAATTATCAGAATCAAAGCATTCCAAGGATCCTTTTTTGCCCCTTTTCTAAATTCTTATGCTAGCCATCAATATTAAATTTATTACGGTTATTGCTCCTTCCAGGTGATGCAAAACCTCTATTGTTGGAAATATTTATTGAAAAATGTTTTATAACAGGTGAATTTTTTAAAAATCTGACAAAGAAATAATTTTTGATGATTAAATAATTTTTTTATGATAACCAAAAACAGTTCCACTGAAAAATTTTATTCTTTTTTCTATTTAATCAAATTTAAGTATTTTCAGCGAAGTTCAAATTAAAAAATATTTTATCAGAAGCATTTTCAATAGTTTGTGTGGATGCAAAATGATGTTTACTTGTATTTAATGTTTGAAATATCTTTCAATGAATGAGTTGGTGATAAATCAACAAAGGGGGGGTTCAGGGGGTCTCCCCCTGATTAAAAAAAATTCTCACTACTAAAAAATGGTAATAAACACTTCAGTTCTAAACCGTTTTTTTTTTTTAAGGTTTTGTTTAAAATCTTAAAAAAGTATGTATATTGAATTGTTTTGTATTTAAAATTTAGCGGGATGAGGGGAAAATAAGTTTTATTCATAGATATTGTTGTTCATTAATATAACTTTATTATGAAGCGAAGGCGGAGAAATTTGCCTCAATTATACATTTATATAAATTGCAGAAATGGATGGAGGGAGGAAAGGACATTAAAAAGAAAAAAATAAGGGGGGTTCAGAAGGTCCCATGACTTTTTTCTATTAAAAAAAATTACTCTTTTAAAACGGGGATGGTGATTTCACACATTAGGTCTAAACAGAGGGTATTTTTAAAGTATTTTTACATCTTAAGGAAGTAGTATGACATCAAAAAAGAATCCTAGCGGGAAGGCAGTTGACTATATTGCATCTAAATGACTCCTCGGAAAGAAGTACAGTGAAGAAAATAATTCTTATTTATTTTAACACACAGTTTGGTAAGCCTTCCCCCCGAGAAATGGCGGGTATATCAGCTAGTTTGTAAATAAATGGTAAAAGTATATAAAAATTTTTATAAGCTAATACCTTACATCCATTAAATTATGTTTGAAATGTTGAAAAATTTCAGTCTACTTTTTCCCCAAATCTTTTAATACAAAAAAATATCTTATGTAGAATTCTCGCATTGAAAAGTAGTAAAACAATTTTGCAAACTTAATTACAATTTACCATTTTATTAGTTAAATATTAGCCAAGTACCATTATTTCCAAATTAAAGGTTATGTTCATTATGCATTCTTAACTTGATACACAGTTGGTAAAAGTGTTGTTGGTGACGAAGCTTCTCACAGTTTCTCTCCTGGTGATAATGTTGAAGTATGTGAAGGTGAATTGATTCATCTTCAAGGTAGAGTCATTGGTGTGGATGGAAGCAAAGTCACTATGTTACCTACTCATGAAGACTTAAAGGTAAGGAGATAACTACAGTAATTCTTATCAATAGTTAAAATATATTTCTTTGAATTCATCTAATTACCATTAAATTATCATCATCCATCGGAAAATTATTCATTCTCAGTAAGTTTGTTCTATGCAAATACTCGATTCAATCACTAAGGACTTAAAAGTTTGAATAATTTTGTTCTTGTATTTAATATTTTCAAGTTATCTAGTATTTAAGTCTTTTAATAATGGTGTAAATGAAATCTCTTTACTTCAAATAGGATCCTTTGGAGTTTCCAGCCCATGAGTTAAGAAAATACTTTAAAATGGGTGATCACGTGAAAGTTATTGCTGGTGCTTATGAAGGTGATACTGGACTAATAGTGCAAGTTGAAGAAAACACTGTTCTTCTGTTTTCCGATCTTACCATGCATGAGGTTAGTATTTTTTCTTCTTCGCCAGTTGAGTTATTGTTGGGAGATTGGATATTAATATGGATATTCTCTTTTAGCTGAAAGTGAGGCACCAAGACTTGCAGCTTTGTACTGATATGGCCACTGGGGTTGATTCTCTGGGTCAGTTTCAATGGGGAGATTTGGTGTTGTTAGAGTAAGTTAGCTACACAAATTTATGAATTTAACTTATATAATTTTATGTGATGTAACTATCCTTTTAAATATATCATAAAATTTTGGTAAAAGATTTTTAAGATCATCAGGTTGTCTACCAGTCATGAAATTTAAAATTGGTTATAAAAGACAAGAATTTCACTAAAAGAACACAAATTTTTAAAATTCACATTTTATTTATATAACATAACAAAGATGCAATATATTTTTGTTGTAAAATTTTTTACAAAATAGTTTCTTTTACATTACTTAACTAATCAAGTATCTGATAAAAGAAACTATTGGGAAAGTAGAAAAGATAATCAAAAAGCATTGCTCTAATTAAAATTAGTAAAAGGAATAAAAAAAAGATTAATTCCAAAAAAAAATCTTTTAAAAACCAATTTTTTATTGTTTTAAGAATTGATATTTAAGTAAATTTTTGGGAAAAATTATAAATAAATTTTAAATGATTTTTGTAAAATGTTATGGTCTTCTTCTAGTGCCCAAACTGTAGGTGTTATTGTGAGGCTGGAAAAAGAAAATTTCCATATTCTTAACATGCATGGAAATGTAAGTAATAAAGTATTCTGTTTACAAAAGTTTACATGCGTGTTAAAATCAATTCTGTTATCTCAAATCCTTTGTGTTCAACAGGTCATTAAAGTTAAACATCAAAGTGTTTCAAAACGCAAAGACACAAGGCGAGCTGTATCTCTTGACTCTGAGCAGAACCCAATTCAAGGTCGAGATGTGGTCAAAGTCATAGATGGACCTCAATCAGTAAGGAGTTATGTTATTTGCTTCTTTTAACCCTTTCAATAAAATGGCACCCAAGATTACCATTGGATCCTATGAAAAACTTGGGGCGGCTAGGTCTGAAAGGATTAATACTCTTGCGATTTGACTGAAAACCTATTTTCAAACTTAAGTTAATATGAAGGTTATATAACTTTTTTAGGGTTCAATTCCGTTGTCTGTCCTATTAAATATCGCCAAGCTGTTTTAAGTGCCACGCCATCTAACAAAAATATTGCCAATTTTTATTGTTCTCATTTATTTTGTTATTTTAAATATATTTCTGCTACAACAATGTATTTTTATAAGTTAATTTGCAATTTTCAGTGATATTTTTGTTGCACCCAAAACAGCTTGGCAATATTTAACAGGATGGACAGAACAGAATTGTAGCAAAGGTTTTTTTTAAAAAGGGAAAGGTGGATAGTTAATTATTTAACCATTCTTTTTTTGCCTAAGCTACATAGTTGGTTATTATTAGAATAATTAAATAACTAGCAGAGTGTGTGGAAGATTATTGATAGATGCCAAGAGACTGATTAAAATGAAGCTAACATTTATTGAAATAATAATTATAATATCTGCAGACAAGGACACTTATAGACAAAATACTTAAATTGTAAAAGGTGGGCGGCATATATATAGCAAAAAGGAGAAGTGCTATGAAAGATCGAGGTGGGCCGTATTTATGCTTTACAATGTGATTAGCATAAATACGACCTAGAACTAATTGCCATAGAAGAAATTCTGTAAAATACCAAATATCAAACTCAAGGGTTCAATTCCCTCCAGAAGTGGGAGAACTAAAATTTTTCTAAGTTATTTAATTGGTCTCATTATTATTTATTTTTTATAGGGTCGTCAGGGTGAAATCAAGCATCTGTATCGCAGTTTTGCTTTCTTACATTCTCGTATGATGACAGAAAATGGTGGTATTTTTGTGTGTAAAACTAGACATCTAGTGCTAGCTGGAGCTGGTAGTGCAAAAGGCAGGGTAAGCATAGTTGCCAAGTACTCTGATTTTATCAGAGTTACTCCTATTTTTGGTTTCTTCTCCAATACGATTTTTCCCTAAAAACTCAACTTTTTAAAAATACTTTGGTTGCAATCATAAAAAAACACTTTTAATTTCTAAAAACCTTTAAAGTTATTTCAAGTTGTCTACTGATTATTTGAAAGTCTGCCTGAAATCGTATTACAGTCCAAAATTTCAATGAAAGATAGCAAATTTGCATTTATGCTTCCGGACTTTTGCCCGTAAAGTTGGCTTTTTGCATTTCTATGGCGGGCTGAAAAAATAACTTGACAGTTGCGAGCGCGTTTTTCTTTCTTCGCATTGATGTCTTTAGTTTTAAAAGCTTGTTTTTGGAGAAAGTGGCAAATTACATAAGTAAAAGAAAACAAAGAGAGGAATCTATCATTTGAATAAAACTAATTTAAGAGTTTAAATATCAATCAAAGAGTTACATTTGATGTTTATAGTATGAAATAATTATTTTTTTCTTTATTTTTTTATCTAGATAGTAGCTGGGTGTCCCCTTTTTATGAAAGTTATTTAATGCAATTTAATATGATTTATCATTAGCACAAAAAACCCTTTCAGTTTCAAAATAACAAAAATAAGATATAAAACTTCTTTATAGACCAGTTTTAATTTTCTGTTAAAAGTTACAACTGGTTTAAACTCTTTATTTTATATTCTACTCTTCAATAACTTGAATTTTCGACATCTCAAACAAAATGTAGACAAACAATGTATTTCTGCTCAAAGATTATACTTTATCATGAAAGAAAACATGTTGCTTAAAAATTCCTTGATTGCATAAGTTATTTTATTCTTGCCTCAAAGACATTATGTTGGAAGTATGTCTAATTTAGAGTTACACAAGATAAACATAACTATGCATTTTTAAGAATATAAAAATAACTGTAACTGTTTTATTTAACCTGTTTGAATTGAGTCGTCAGTTACAAGAAGGGAATAAGTCCAAAAACGAAGTTTTGTTTTGAGAAAATTGAAAAAAACTGTATAAGTAATGGAATTTTTATCCTATAGCCACCAAATTTTTACAGGAAATTCATGACACTGTTAAGAAAACAGAACAATCATCGATAAAATTATAAGTGTATTTAAAAATGTTTTACAGTTAAAAAAGAGGATGGACTTATTCCCTTCTTCAACCTTATGAAATTTCAGCTGAACAAAAATCTTAAATCACTTAAATTGACAATTAAATTATATTTCTGCTTAGTTCACTGTAAAAAAGTGAAAGATAGAAAGACTAAGACGAAAAAAAAATTAAAATTATTGTGAAACTGCGTCATCAAGGCGCTATCAATGGAGTCAAACATTCATTGGTTAAAAAAAAACGCTTTTAAATTAAAATCAAATTTTATTTGGCTAAGTTTAAGTGGGCCAAAGAATAAGAAAAGAAAGACAAATTAAGTTAAATTTCAAATTTAATCAAAAAATACAATGAATGGACATTGAGTTCGCAAATTCAAGGGGCTATATCTGCCAATAGGGGGTAGGTATTTTTCCCCTCTTTGCACTCATGTGTAGAGCGGAGCCTGGAGATATTTATGAGCACAAAAAGTAAATTTGTCATTTTTTTGTACTTATTCCCTTTTTAAAACTGACAATTCAATTATTCCTTTATCATTCAAAAAAAACTTCCCAATTTTTAAGTTCTAAATTTTCTAGAGGTCCTATTGTGTTGCGTTTATTTTCGTGATCAATATAGATGTATCAGTGATTCTTATTCAACTCTATTCCTGCAGCCCTTGGCCGAGATAAACATGCGGTCTCCATTTCATGCGGCATCTCCACGCATCAACAGCCCTATGCATCCCTCTGGAGGTGGTGGAAAAGCTCCATCTGGAGGTTTTACTGCAGGTGCTGGTGCTGGTAGAGGAATGGGTCGTGGAAGAGGTGGAAGAGACAATCATTTGATCGGCCAAACCATTAAAATCATTCAAGGACCTTACAAAGGTGAGAGAAATTTTATTATTGTAACTGGGAATTAGTATAGTTGAATTTTATTGTATTATTATTTTATTGTTCATTATTTGCGTGCAACAATAATTTATTTGTAAAATGTTACGAGACTTTTAGAAAACCATAAAGGTTTCAAATTTATCTTCTGTGGAAATATATTTCTATTAGTATTAAAAATCTAATGTTGGACCCAGGCTTCTTAATAAATGCACTTTTTTAAACATGTTTTGTATAGTCCTCTCAGGATCAAACTAGTTATGGTTGTTTACTGCCTGATCAAATGAAGTTTTATTTTCAATGTTCTTATCAACCAGCATTTCTATCAAACTCTCAAAATATGAATAAATAATGTGCTATTTCAATGAAAGACCAATGCTCAACCTAACCTAGTCATTCACACATAAACAATTAAAAGTGGCTCACCCCTAGTGGATTTATTTATATCCTGTTTGTGGGTTTACTCTGTTTAGAAAAGGTTGAAATAAGAATGGATATTAATTAAAATTGGAATACTATTTGATACTTTGCTTGACTATTAAAATAAAGGCCGCATTCAGAAACTTTAACACGATGATGAAACGATACGATAACAACACGAGAGATTTCAAGCGATCATCAATCGAGAGATATTTCAAACTTCGTAGGTCTCGTCCGCCATTTTGTTCCCAGATTCGAACCGTTTTACGATTACTTTTACACTTTTTGTTGTCTGTTAAATAGTTCCAAAAAATATAGAACAGCTATTAATTAACAAAAACAGTCCTCAGACATTAATATATTACGAAAGTAATGGAAATCGAGTGTTAGCAGAATTTTTGCTGTATCAGCGTATAATTACTTGTAAATCTTTCCGATAGGAGGCAGCAGCAGCAGACGATCTAGCTTCACGATTGATCTGGAGTGCTCGTCCACAATTGATCATTATCGTATAGTTTCATCATCGTGTTAAAGTAAAAGTTTCTGAATACAGCCTTAAAACAAAATACACAATTTTGCTTTCATTTTGGGAGCATCACTTTATTGCTTACTTATTACTTGCACTTATTGCTTTATTTATTTAACATTTCTTATTATAGATATGCTGCAAAACTTAGTTGTAATTTGTGCAATTACATTTAATTTTCAGGTCATATTGGTATAGTAAAAGATGCTACTGAAAACACTGCTCGTGTAGAACTTCATTCAAAGTGTCAAACTATTTCTGTGGACAGATCCAGATTGGGTGCTATTGGGTATTTAAGTCTTGTTATTAGAATAAAGTAGATAAGAATAAATATTTGGCTGTAAGTACAATTCACTTATTGCACTTTCTTTTTCAGAGGCCCTACGAAAGAGAATATATCAAGTTACAGTCGTACTCCAATCTATGGAAGTCAAACTCCTATGTATGGGTCTGGTTCACGAACACCTATGTATGGATCACAAACTCCACAATATGAAGGTAAGTTTTAGGGATGGATGCAGAAAATGCTTTTACTTTCAACATTTCCCAAAATTTACAGTTTGTTGTAGGCTTATGAATTCTTAATTGCTGCAGAGTACAAACAATTTTTACAATATGCTAGTGAAATCTGGTAAAACCTATAAAAAATGAACTTTTAAGTACTTAAAAGGTAAATTAAATTAGAGACTCCAAGTACTACGGATTCTTCGTAGTTTCTACGGTTGTTGTTTACCTACTACGGGTTATGGAAATTAAAAGAAATACTACCCAAACACTGATGCGTCAGAAAAAATGCAAATTTGATTTTAGCTGTGCATAATGTACTGCAAGCACATCACAACAAATGACCGGGTCTACTTAAAATCCTGAAAAACGTAAAACTTTCTCTCCTTGCTTATAATCAACTTCTATTCTAAAAAATTCTATGTAACGATCCCTTTCCAGATTGTATTGCACGGTAATTGAAACTCCCCGGTTTTTATTATATAAAAACTAACAAAACTTGTCTTTGCAGCTGGTAGTCGCACACCACATTATGGCAGCCAAACTCCATTGCATGAAGGCAATCGTACTCCAAGCCATGGAGGTGCATGGGATCCTTCTGCCACTCCAGGGTACCAGCCAGAAACACCTAAAACACCTGGAAGTGCTGTCATGTACAACTCCGATCACACATATTCACCCTATCAGCAGACACCTTCCCCATCTGGTTACCCAGGTATGTCTTTTTTAAACATTGACCTTATCTATAGTAAACTAGGTTAAGATGCTTCTTCGAAAAATCCCTGTGCATATTTTAGTTTTTAGATACTAAAATACTTTACTTACCATTCTGTTAAATGTACCAAATCATTTGAGAGAATTTGCTAGTTGGGTTACTTGTTTTAATTTTCAGTAAGAAGCTAATGTTTCTTTTCTAGGTGGAACTCCAAGTTCATCAGCATACGCAGCCACACCTAGTCCTTCGGCGCATGCTGGAACTCCGTCTCCTAGTGGTTATGGCTACAGTCCAATGACTCCTGGTGCTCCCCCTACTCCTGGAGGTAATTTAGTTTTTTACTATTTCTTTTATTAGTGATAGTCTATATGGATTCTTTTGCAGATGTTTAGCTGTCAGCAAAATCAAGTCTTTCCACTTTTTAAGTTAGCAAGTGGATGACTTATAATGGTGGTTCAGGACCTGACCTGGAAAAAGTTGTAACCTTCCCCCAAACCTAATATTCAAAAAGTCTTCCCCCAGTCAACCCCCTAGAACAGACTTGGGCAAACTTTTTAAGGGGAGGGCCAGATAAAATAAAAAAAAATATCGAGGCGGGCCAAACACAATAAAAATTTACAAACTAAAATTTTTATGAGTAATAATTTTTAGAGTTGATTTTTACATCGCACACAACTTATATTATATGCTACAATTTTTAAAAAATTTGGGAAAAAAAAAGTTACAAAATTGTTTGTTCTTTAGAAGTTAGAAGAGTAGGAAGGCGCATGTGGCAGATGAAACTGTGATACTGAGATTCAAAAAGGTTTTCATAATCTGGTAGAAACTGTATGAGCTGATTTGCAGTAGTGTAGTTAAATGGTGGTCATATAAAAAAACATTTTGTCCTGTGTAATTGTAGGGGTTATTCAAAACCATGCTGCGGGCCGGATTGACTCGCCCGAAGGGCCGCACTTGGCCCGCGGGCCATACTTTGCCCATGACTGCCCTAGAACTTCGAATAGTTGGTCCAAAATAGTTGAGATTTTAGAGAGCAGGAGACAGGTTTTTATTGAAGTATCTTAGAGCCGTAACTAGACTTTTGTTTTGGAGGGGAGAGGTCTTTAGTATTAGTCCTTTGCAGTTAATGCATTGCTGACTTTTAAATTTTACTGTCCACCAATATTGTCTTTCCTTACTGTTACAGTGTAAAGAAAAAAAAGTTAAACTCAAGAATAAAGGTTTTTTTATTACTTAATAATTTTAGTTCATGTTATTTTTTTTTCTAGGTATTGAGAACTCAACTGTTGAATGGCAGACTACAGACATTGAAGTAATGATCAGAGATACTCATGGTGATGATGGTCTCAGTGGACAAACTGGAATAATCAGAGGAATGTCTGTAAGTTACAAATAATATTTAAAATTACATCAATCTTTGTAAAAAAAAAAACCTAAGAGCTTTTTAAATTAACTGTTATTTTCTTTCTAGGGTGGTATGTGTTCAGTGTTTTTACCAATTGAAGATAGAGTTGTAAACATTCTTGGAGGACACTTAGAACCAGTTGTTCCAGTGACTGGAGATAAAGTAAGTTATTGAACTGAAACTTAATGACATAATTCTGTAAAATTTTTACAAAAAACGTGAGTTTTTGGTTGAAATAAACAAGTTCAAGATGGTTCAATTTTTACTATTCACCACCAACTAATATTTCTGTCCAGACTTAGGACTGGACATATAAAACGTTTTACATTTTAACGGAAATGAAAAAACTTATGCTGCCTGCCCAGGGTTCCCAAGGTCCTTGAATTTTTTTCTGTTAAAATTAGGTCCTTGAAATCATCCTATGTCCTTGAAAAATGCAAAAGGTCCTTGAATTTTGAATCCACTCTGGCCACCTTTCGCTGATTCATCTAAATTTCCTTTCCGCAGTTACCGGCGATGTTTGAAACGCTCCGATCATGAAATACAATAGTAACACCCTCTACATCCGTTCCGCAAGTGAACCAACTAAGTAGAACCAGTTTCTGGTTGAGTGAGAAATGCCCCGAACCGTTATCTCAGGTTGTAATTTTTAAATGTCTGCGAAAAAAGGTCCTTGGAAAAATTTTGTTGAGGGCCTTGAAAGTCCTTGATTTTCAATGTTTTCAAAGAGTGGGAACCATGCTGCCGCTGTTCGGCCATCGCTTCTCCCTCCCATATCTTGGATTGTGTTGGTGCCTCCATGAGGCAGCTATTGAATAAAGGGGAGGAAGTCTTTAATTTGCTTTTGCGACATGATCTCTTGAATTTGGTTTAGTCGCTCTAGACCAACAACAACAAAACTAATATTTAATCTAACTAACAAAGAAGTTCTTAAAATAGATTTAAACTGCGTTAAGAATTTAAAGTACATTTTTGTATGTCCTATATTTTTTATAGGAGAATCCTATATTTTTGTATGAACTCGCTGCTTTCACTTGCATTTGTGAATCATCAATTTTTTTCCCAAACTTGTATCAAGAAAAAGTTATTTCCTTTTTATGCAGATTGCTTTTTTTTACATTAAATGACTTGCATTCCTCAAATAACTATTGATGAACTTTTTGTTTTCAGGTAAAAGTTATTTGGGGGGAAGACAGAGAAGCCACTGGTCAACTGATAAGCATTGATAACAATGATGGAGTTGTAAAACTTGGAAACAAGGACTTTAAAATGCTACCTCTAGCATTCTTGTGCAAAATGAAACCGAACTGATGTCCTTTGCTACTTTGGATCTGACTACTCTTTCCATAGGAGATCTCTTAACATTCCATAACAATATTTGCTTCTTTGATTCAATCTTACAGTAATGTGTTCATCTCTTGTATTTGAATATAATTTGTTATTTCAGCATCTGTCACTTGGAGAACAATCTTGGAAATATTTTTTGACATACGAGTTAGATTCATAAAAGCATGTTTGTAAATATTAATGTAAAAATAAAATGTGATTTTTTAAGACACTATTGTGTTGCACTTTTTTTGTAAAAATAAATTAGAAATTAAAATAAGATTCTTACTATATCTATTAATAAGATTTTCTACTTTCTTAATAAATATGGAACATATTAGTCATTAATTCACGGCATCATCGTACTATATACATAGCTGCCAACTCTTCCGTTTTAGCCAGAAGATTTCCGTTTTTTCAGAGAATCTTCCGTTATCCATTTTCATCTCATCAGTTATTAATCCGACTTGATTAAAGCTTAAAAGCAGTTCTGCTGTTGGAAATGATGAATAGCTAGATCTCTTTGTAAAAAATAATGAATTGCATGAGAAAGCCATAACCAATGCAGAATGTTTATTGACAGCTATCATAATTGATCATTATTTACCACTCATTGTCAGCTGTGCTGATCCTGCTGGACAATTATTTATTTCAAAAAATGTTTCCAGACTCCAAAATTACAAAGAGTTAGGGATATGGAAGGACTAAAAAAAACATATTTTGTTAAAAATGTATGGTTTTCTAAAGGTTTTTTTTTACTGAACGATGTCCATTTATGCTACCTATTGACTTAGGTAGAGCATTGTATGCGCAACCTTGTTGACTTATCAGTGTAAAAAATGATGTGGGTATCTTGAATTTTAAAATCTTCCTTTTTTTTTCATAATCCCAAAGTTGGCAGGTATGTATATATAATTTTTTCTCTAATGACAACCCTTATCCAATCTAAAATATTTTATTTCTCTTATCACTAATTTATTAGAAATATTTTCCCAAATCACCTGTTCAACAAATATTAATTTTAAACACCCTCATCCGAAAGAAAATAAGAAAATTGTGTTTGTTAAGAAATACTTACGTGAACACTACTGAACAATCGTAGATAAGTATGGAGACGGCCCTCAAGAATTCAGAAAATAAGTGAGAGACGGAGGAGGTGAAGTGATAGTGGAAAGCTACGTTGAGACGGTAGTAGTCGACACCGGCCCAGTTTTTTCATCTCTAGGGGACATCCATAAATTACGTGAGGTCAAAAAGAGGGTGAGGGGTTTGGAAAAATCTCACCACGGGGGGGAGGGGGGGGTCGATTAAAATCTCACTTCAACTTTTTAAGTTAGAAATTATACGATTTTCTTTTTTTTAAGTAAATGAGAAAGGAAAATCATTTTTAAAAAGTTGTAGGTAAATCTCACGTGGGGGGAGGGGGGGGTCCAAATTTTGTAAAAAAAAACCCCACCTCACGTAATTTATGGATGTCCCCCTACAAAGATAAATTTCCCTATGAACTTCAAAAATTCCCTAATTCTAATATGCATTAAATTTTTACTTCGGGTGGTTCTAATGATATACTTCGGCAATATTTCAATAATTAAAAGAGAAAAATCCAAATTAAATAAATTTAAATAAGTGGACATTGAAGTTTCGAAATAAGAACGAAACTCTATGTTAAAAACGCACGTGCTAAACATTGTGGTTAGTTTGGATAGCGCCATCTATCGGTACTTTGAGTCGCGAACCGTCGTATTCTGTAATTCGAGTTTCATTTCATGTAATTTCCTATGGTAATTTCACCATCATTTCATATTTATTCACAATTACACGATTAATAAACTCATAAAATGAGAGAAAATTACTGGGTGATTGCTTCTCCATTCTCAGATAACTAGAGAAGAAGACATGATGCTAATTTTCACAAAGCCGCCCCTTCAAATAAATTATGCAGCTAAACTCAATGTTGTCGTCAACAATTTACAAACAGAAACGAAGATGAAAATGATTCTATGATCGTGACCAGTCTTTCAGCTTTTCTCAACAAGTTTAAGTATGTGAAGAAATCAACCGGTCTAGACATAAATAACCTACTCCTAACTGTACTTTGGGAGTGATTTTACAATAAATGCTGTGAAGAATAAATACTGCTTCTTAAGTGTATTTTTAATCACTATATGAATATGTATTGAATTTTTACAGCATTAATATATTAATCGAATCCCAGCCATATTAAACGTAAGTATTAAAGTGTAAAAGCATTTGGTTATTCCTATTATAATTACTATTTTGTCATAAAAAACAAATGCTACTTAAATGTTGTTTTTGTTGAAATAACTCTTGATCTCTCTGATTATAAAATTTCCAAATAGAATTTAAGCTTTTCTGCTTGTTTAAGTTCATAAATTTGTTTATTTGTACCCTCTAAACATTTAAAAAAACCTTGAGGCTCATTTAATATAAAATTATTATTTTTAAATTAAAGGATATTACGCTTGCATCCCTAACATCTTAGATTAATTTGCATATCTGTTAGGACAGGGGTTTCTAAACTTTGAACATCATGACCCACTTTTTATAAACAGAATTTAATGTGACCCACCGCATTTCTTAAAATTTCTTCAGACACAAACTTGGACTAAAGCAGAAAATTTAAATTAGCTATTTCTCAACTTTTTCAAACCTTGCTATTCCTAAGTCCATCTAATTTTCATATGATGCAATTAGATCTGGTCGTCATATATTTTTCTTGATAATTACATGCAAGCTTTAGAGGTAAAATTTAACTTTTTAGAAAATTAAGAGAGAGGATTTGAACCTCCTATATATTAAAGTTTAAAATTTTGTTTACAACACTGATTATCTTGTTTAAAAGGAGGGTCTAGGGGTCCTCCACCAGAAGGATTTTTGAAATTTGACTCTAAAAACATGGGTTTAAACCAGGGTTGGAAAAAAACATGTTTTTTTCTAAAAAAAAACAAAAAACATGTTTTTTTTGTTTTAAACGTGTTTTTTTTGTTTAAAACGTTTTATTTGTTTTTTTTCCCCTCGACACAGAAATTCTAAAAAAAAACACGATTTAAAAAAAAATTAAATTTAGTTTTTAAAATTAATAATGGATTAACAAAGCTACCCCTGACATCAGATGGCATCTTGATCTTTTTAGCACCTGTTTCTTGGAGGTTGGCCGAAGTAAAATGATTGTTTTGGAAATATGTTACTTATGTCAACAACTTCAGCTTTAACATTAGAAATGTCAATATTTTGCTAAAAGGTTTAAGATATTATACGAGCTGAACATTTTTAAGTTATTATGTTCATATTCATTTTGGTCCTTTTCAGTTCATTGCGTATTTTAACAACATTAGCAGCATTGATCGTTTAAAATATTAAAATAAAACAAAGAACAGGTCAATTATAAAAAAATATGATTTTTAAACAAGTTTATTTGTATTTTTTATTAAATAACTTTCTAAAAAAATAAAATAAAACAGTTGAAAGTAAATACTAAGATTTATATACTAATGCCATCAGTTCATAGAAAAAAGAATTACTAAAAAAGTACGTGTTTTAAACAATGTTTTTTTTGCTTTGTTTTAAACGTGTTTAAAACAAAGTGTTTTAAACGTAACAACCCTGGTTTAAACTTATTTTTAGTAAGTAATCTAAGGGTAATATGAAATTACAACATTTCTTAAGAAAATTCCCACAAGTTGTATTTGACTCCCAGTAAAGTGTGTGCCCCAGGTTTAGAAACACTGATTCATATGAGTTTTTTAAATTTTGGTATGTATTATCTTAATAAATATTTTGCACCACCAGCAATTTTATGGTGACATAAGTGTTTCATTATTTATCTTCTGCTTTCAACACCAAATTGTGTTCTACTTATTACTTTTTTATCCTTTTTAATACCTGATAAAGCTTACATGTTTGTAAAAACTATAAAACTACATAATACATATATTGAGACATAAATTCAAAATCTTGTAGTGACCCCCCAAAAATTGACTCACTACCCATAGTTTGAGAACCTCAACATTGGAATATATAGACAGATTTTGTACAAGCAATGGTTGGATTGAAGGTTTCTCTCTTTGTGCTATGACATTGCATTTCACTTATCTAGGTTTGACTGTTTTTTTAACCAATGAGCAGGTACTGGATTTATTATCCTTGACCATTAAATTGCCCTAAGAAGTTACTACTTAGCATTACCCAGCTGGCACCTGTAGACAGAAGCCTTGGAGGTGAGGTACTGCTTTCCATGTCACACACACCATTCGCTCGCACAACCCCTTTTTACAGGGGGCCACATTCATTTATCACACAAGGACATACACTAACATCCATGCCAAATGAGGATTTGAACCCCAGACATACAGCTTTGCAGTTAGATGCTCTAACCACTAGGTCAGTACGTCGGCATGTGGGTTTGATTGTAGTACCATTGTTAAAAAAAACTCTTCTAGAGACTATTCACTGTTTTAATTAGATCTCATTTTCTGGCTACTCTTAAGTATGTATAACCAAAATTATATATCTTAGAATAGTTCTCTGTTCTGTTCTGCATTTGAGTTGTTTTTGTTTCTAGGATGGCTGTAGTGAGCCTTGGTCGTGTGGTGGCAGTCTTTCTAGCTGCTTGGCTGGTGGTGATAGTTCTCTTAGGAGGAAGTGCATTCCACAGTAGTGAGCCAGATAGTGAACAAGTGTTCTCGAGGTTATCTAGAGCTTTAGGAGAACTTGAAGCTCTTAAGATGCAAAATGAAGAACTTAGGGCCCTACTTAATTCATTGAGGCAAGTTTTGGTTTTGACTCTCTTAAGTTTTCGTAGTACTTTTATGGTGAAATTTGTAAAATAATCAAAATTTGGCAAATTAAATTTTAAAAATTCACAAAAATCTCTTATTTTTATGTTAAGATGAATCTATTAAGTTTTTTCTATTTAATTCTAACTAGAGGAAACTTAAAAATACGCTAGATTAGATTATGTGATACAATCTCATGAATACATAGAATTACTAAATTAGTAGTTATTTTTGTGTTTTTAATAAATCTTGCCTCATTTTTATATGTACTTCCTCGTTACTACATAATGAACTGTCATTATTTCAGAAAGTTAATCTAAGTTTTAAAATAATAAATTTCTCCAATTAGTTTTCCATCAAAATGGGTGGGTTATTTCATTCATAAAGGTAAAGATTCCATATTAATGCTATATAATACTCTTTTTATGATAGGTTATCCCCAGACACAGGAGAAAATGCTGAGAATGCTGTGGAAGGTGGAGGGAGCCATGAAGCAGCTTTAAAGCTTTCAAGAGATTCTCCCCTTCAACACAAAGGTAAAAGTATATTTTCCAAGAAAACTCTGCTCATCAATTAAGTAAACTTAAAGTTTCTCTAATAATTCATTTATTTTGTTTACCAGTCCATTTTAAACTACTCTGATCTTTCATTTTGGTACTGGGTAAAAACATACTTGTGTCATTTACATAAATGAAAAACCACAAAGAAGCTTTAGAGTAAAACATGCTGCTTTGTAGTTAGTATAGCTGCATGGAGGCTTTTATAGGTTCTTAAATCAGCAAGGTTTATTTGATCTACCAACACAGCTAGATGATTAGTGTTTCTCTTATTTTTACCTTGAATATTAAGGATTTGATGGCTATTTTTCCCGAAAAAAAAAGGGGGGAGGGGGTAAATTTCTTGAGATAAACACTTGAATACCTACTTATTAACCTGAGAAAATATTTGCAATGCACATAAAAGAGAGGTCATTCTTTTTTAGTCCAATTTATAATTTATTTCTTATGTCCCAGGCTGGAGTAGCAGAAAGAAAGTACAGTAAAAAAATTCAGTACAGAATTGTAACACAAGTTCTGTTTCTTATTTTCAGGACCTTGGGAGCCAAGTCTAGAGTTTGAAGAGACACGACGCCATGTTGAAAATGGACTTGATGAATTCCTGTTTTTCCTGTCTTCTGAATTGCATAAACTTAACCGTACTGGAACTAATAATGCAGAAAAAGTTTCTTTCTTGTTAGAAGATATTAAAAACAGGAAAAGGTATTACACCATTTTTTAATTAAATGACATTAATGAGAAAAAAACTGATGATATATTTAGTAACAAAAGGGTTAATATTTAAATACTATTGTTCCTAAAGTGCTCCTAAATCCCTGAAGTTTTTTTACGCATTACATCATATCTTAGAGGGACAAATATTATTCTAAAATTTTATTATTTTTCCAGAGCTATCCATGCTGACTTGAAGAAGCTGAAAGACTTGGATGGTCTTAAAGAATGGAGAGAGAAAGAAGCTAAATCACTTAGTGACCTTGTTCAAAAAAGACTTCATTATCTTCAGGTTTGCAATTTAACTTTTAATCTTTCATAAAAGAATCTAGCCAAAACTCCAATGAAACAATATTCTTTATCAGCTATTTTTGTTATGAATTGTAATGATAGAATTTAAGCTATAAGTTTGCTTTTGGATATATAGTTCAAGTTTTAATTGAAATATAATTACTTGATTTGATGCAATGACTATATGACTGTAACCTGAACTAAAATTTGAAATTCCAGAACCCAAGTGATTGTAGCTCTGCTCGCAAACTTCTCTGCAACTTAAATAAAGGCTGTGGCTATGGTTGCCAAGTACACCATGCTGTTTATTGCCTCATTGTGGCTTATGGAACTCAACGCACATTGATACTTAGGTCTCACAACTGGCGGTATGCACAAAAAGGATGGGAATCTGTCTTTATGCCCATAAGTGATACATGTAAAGATGACAATAGCGGCACAAGGGTACCATGGCCAGGTAAGATAAACATGAACAAATTTAAGGTGTTTGTTGGATGTTTCATTTTATGTACAACTCATCTTTTATTATATATTCTTTTCAATGTTTAAAAAAGAAACTTTTCTTTTTCAATTTAAAAAAACATCCCTTTTCTCCCCATATTTATAAAAATCTGGTATTCATTTTTATACTATACTTGAAATTCTTCAACTTTTTATTTAACCCTTTCAGTCCTAAACTGTCAGATTGCCATTAAATCCTAATAGATAATTTGGGATGGTCAGGACTGAAAGGGTTAATTATTTGTTCTAATTTGTATCAAACAAAATAAAAAAACAACTCAAATGATTTAATTTTATATCCTAGATTAGATAGTCACTTGTGTTGAAAACCTTAGCTTTCATTGTAACCTCATTCAAACAGTTTAAAGCATGTTCAAATGTAAATTCAAAAGTAAACAACATGTCACTTGAAAATATGAGTAACCTGATAAACTATCTTTTTAATTAAGTTAATCAACTCAGTTTGTCATGGTGTGTTTTCAATAGTTAAATTTCCACTTAAAAACTACATTCAAATACATAAGTTAAACTTTGGTGTCTTTATAGGCAGTGATAGTGCCCAAGTCATAGAACTCCCAATTATTGACAATGTGCGGCCTCGGCCTCCATATCTGCCATTAGCCGTCCCTCGCGATCTTTCATCTCGTCTATCACGCCTTAGTGGATCTCCCCCAGCATGGTGGGTTGGTCAGTTTGCGGCTTATTTGCTCCGCCCACAACCTCCTATCAAGGAAATGTTAGACACCATGGAGCAAAAAATGGATTTCAAGCATCCAGTTGTTGGGTAAGATGTTTGTTTCAATGATGGGATTAAGATTTCTTTTAGAAACAACTTGCACTCTTTTAGAAACCAACTTGTAAAGTATGGAAAGACTATTTTTAGTGTTTGTTAATGAAGCTTAAAGTTGATTTTTTCCTTTTTAGAGTTCACGTCCGTCGCACGGACAAAATCGGCACCGAGGCACAATTCCACCCAATAGAGGAATACATGGAACACGTTGAAGAGTATTTCAAGCAACTTGAACTTGAGTCACTCAAACCCTTGAAGGAGAAAAGAGTTTATTTGGCCACTGATGACCCTAACCTTCTGGCAGAGAGCAAAAAGAAGTGAGACATTCAGTAGTTATTTTTCTTCGATTTCCTTGTTTTTCAACTTAAATACATTTTAGTATTTTAAACTTTATAATTTCCCTCATTCCATCCTTGTTTGCTTTCTGTGAAGTCAAATTTAACTTTCTTCTTAACAAAAACTCTAACCTTCTGGCAGAGAGCAAAAAGAAGTGAGACATTCAGTAGTTATTTTTCGATTTCCCAGCTTGCATACTTTTTAGTATTTTAAGTTTCCCTCATTCCATTCTTGTTTGCCTTCTGTGAAACCAAATTCAACTTTCTCCTTTAACAAAACTCTAACTTTCATTTAAAAAATAATATTGCACAAGCACTAGATATAGGGTGTAAATTATTTAAGGCACAAAGAGAAGACTACATAATGAAAGCATGGCTTTGGGACTTCTTGACAAATATTTCAAAAGCATACAGCCAGTTGAAAAACCTTTAATAAATCTAACTTTTTAAATAGTTTAAAAAATAATTTTTGCATATCTTTCCAACACTCAATGGTTCATGTGTGGTTCTAGGTTCCCTGAATACATATTCTATGGAGACCCGAAAGTGGCTAAGAGTGCCTCTGTAGGCCAGCGCTACAGCACAGAATCACTAAAAGGAGTCATTCTGGACATTCACATGCTGTCGAAGTGTGACTTTCTTGTGTGCACTTTTTCCTCTCAGGTGGGTGAAATGCCTGCTAGTTCATTATGTTAAAAATGTAGCTAAGATTATTATGTTATGTTGTCTAGTTGTTTAAAGGTTTCCAATTTGAAAGAAAAAGCAAAAACTTAAATAAATGAAAATGCAAAGGGAAATTGTTACTATTACTTTTAAAACTAAATAACTTGGACCAAGCAATTTTTTATTTGTTCACTTTGAGCTAGTCTTACTAATATCTTTTTAGTAATGGTACTTTGTAATCCTCAAATGATATGTTATTTCTCTAAAATTGGAAAACAAACATTACTGAGAGAGCATGTTAGTGCAAAATAGAATTCTGATCAGGTTTTGATGTAAGGGACATATTATATCTGACATTTTTTTATTGTTCTAGGTGTGTCGCCTGGCGTATGAGCTGATGCAGTCTATGCATTCTGACGCTTCTTCATATTTCCACTCTTTAGATGACATTTTCTACTTTGGTGGACAAGGCGACCACGATCAGGAAGCTATTCTGCCACATAATCCTCAGTCTCTTAAAAATGCCAAAGAACAGTTTTCAATGGAGGCTGGGGATGTTCTTGGCATTGCTGGAAACCACTGGGACGGATATTCCAAAGGAATAAACAGAAGAACCAAGAAGAGTGGATTATATCCGTCATACAAGGCGAAAGAAAAGTTGAAGATTGTTGATTTTCCAACATATCCAGATGCATAGGAAAGAAGAATAAAAGTGGGGAAAATTATTCATTCTTAGGGCATTATTCTTCATTGCCCATCTGACAGCAGGATTTAGATCCTAAGTATTCAAATAATCAAAGGAAATGAAGGCCTTCCAAAGAATGGACTTGTTGATAATGATTCAAGGACTTAAATAGCTCACGAGATGATATTCTTGATTGAGAATACATTCAGTGAAAGAGTAAATGATTTAACTTGCAGTGATTACAGTCACCACTTAAAAGTAAAAAGCAATATCTGCTACTAATGCCATTTGGCCTTGCTTGATCCTTGTGCCATTGAGCAAAACCAGCATCTTACCATAGCCTGCAATATCTAGATTGGTTTTGAGTGCAATTCTGAATTATTTCAACTCTTTCTGAAACTGGTTCTGAAGTAATCTTTTAAGTGGTTACTTGTGCAACTGATTAGCCACCATCACCTTCTTCCATCAGATGACACTTTTGCCCTCTTTGGTTGGAAGTTGTTGCCTTTTGGCCTTATGGATTTCCCCACCTCGGTCTCATTATATCAAAAACCCTGCCACTTGCAGCGTACTTCAATCCTTTAAAATATGGATTCATGAGCAACATTAGAATGAATTTGTTGGTTTATTTGGATAAAATATATTTTTAGTGTAGAAGGAGCATGCTGCATCTTATGAATTGTGTCTTCCACCGATTAACATTGCTTGGTGGAATAAAAATTCATTTTAGAATTATCTGGGAAATTTTTCTAGAAGTTGAAATACTCCATCTTTTCACCAAGACTGATATGGGGGAAAAAGGGTATAAAATGTTAGTTTCCTTTCACTTAATACTCATTGAGTATTTACAAGGAATAACTAGAACAATTTGTTAGATTTATTTATTACAAACTTTATTATTTATTTTATTCACAAACTTGAGAAAATATATCCTGGAACTTAAATTATTATTAGATTACTATGTTTATTACATACTTTATTATTTTATTCACAAACCTTAGGAAATATCACCTGAATATAGGGATACACAATTTTTACTGGAGTAATGGAACTTATGCTATCAAATTTCTCTTAATTTTTAGATATGTTTGTAGATTTGGTTTTATCATATAGAATTATCCTTACCTTATTTGAAGTGGCTGTTGTGCTTTTATCCTTCTAATTGAACTCTGCAACCATTTTGTGATTAAGATTATGTATCTCTAGTCATCTGAAATGCTCAAGACATACTGGCTTCCTCTACCAAGAACAAATGACTTTCCATGAAGAGTTTTTGTAATCTTTTGAAATTACAACTTTTCTTAAAAAAAACAACTAAAATTCACTACAATGCAACCCATTTAAAAGAGTCCCGTTACAATTATCTTTCTAGCAGATTTTATAGTGTTATGTGTGTGTCGATGTTGTTTTTGAAAGTGTTAACATGTGGTTTTGTTGTGTGCTGTTGGAAAAAGGGAATAAGGAGAAATGCTAAAACTCTCAAAAATCATACATTCAGTAGATATTTTTAAAATTTAGCTTTTATTAGAGGAATACTCGCATCTACTTTTTGATGAAATGCAAATTATAATATCTTCTGCATTATGCTGATTTTTGTTAGAGTTTAACATTTACCCTGATTTACTCAAGTGTTGTAGCATATTGATTGCAACAACACATTTGCTGTGTTTTGTCCTCAACTTAGGAATGAATTTTGAAAATTTGGTATTAGACATGCATAGTTTTTAAAAATTGTTGTTATGTTGTCTCGACAAAAAGTAGCAAATCTACTTAAGAACAAAACTTTTTCTAAAATGAATTTATCTAGAATAGAACCTTTTTGTTTGTGTAAAAAAAGAATTGCATGAATAATTCTTCCCCATAAAAAGGGGAGAAGGTATCTTATAGCTTTTACTTTTATGTCAATCCAAGATCCAAATTAATCTTTTATATTTGAGTTTAATATGCATACTGTGTTTTTTCCACATTGGTATGAACAAAAGCATTTTATACTTTGTTATAGATGAATTTTTTTTTGTCTGAAATTTTAAAAACTATTTAATCTGATAAATTCTATATTTATAAACAACCAGTCAAATTTTTTAGAGAACCTACCTTTTTAGGTTACTTTATGTTTGTTATGTTAACTTACTGTTATTTTATGTTAATATGGATCAACCTCCCCCAAGTTTACTATTCCTCCTCCTCAAAAAAATTGTCAAGTACAGTACTTTTATGCAGTACACTTTCATGATTTGCACCAAAATACTTTCCTTTGTTAATTTTACACAAGTTAAACTAAGGGTCTCCAGTTTTTAGCCTGAAGCCAAATTCAATACTCAAAAAAAAAAAAGTCCCAAGGTCCCTTTGTGGTTGAATCTATAAAGGCCCAAGGGCCAGAACTAAGCTCGCTTTTCTGCAGTCATGAAAAATGTTTGTTTCATTAAATTGTTTTACGAGTTTGGAAACCATTTAATATAGCAAACAAAATTAGTTTGTAAAAATGGCTAAGGATTAATTGTTAAATGCTCTGTAATTGCGAAGTTTAGGAGGAATCTGGCCCAGCCATTGGTTTTTGGTGGTAAGTGCAACTATGTAATAGTACCAAGAATCAATGGCAAGACCAGCTGCTAAAACATTTCAGGCCATACATACTTTAGAGACCCCTGTTGTTTAACTGTTACTCATATATTGTTTGTTTGATACTCAAGAAGTACATTATTTAAATCTATTATTATTTGCTTCTTACAGAATCACTTTCTTACAACATTCCAGATCAATAAAAAAGGAATAAACTGATGATTTATCATTTATCATAAAAACATAGCATCAAAGAGATCATACATTCAAAGCCGTTGGCTTTTGCTGATGACAGAGTATTAAAAAAGGCCTATAATTGTGAATTGACCACATTTGTTGTAAATTGTTTCTTCATGGGATTGAAATTACGGACATAATGAATATAATTACTATAACTACTATGAAAAAACAATCAGCACTTTATTTAATAGTCATTGTAACATGGGGTAACTGTATTGGGGGTTGTCGGACTTGGAAAAAGTGCCCGAACCTACGAACCTGGTTCGGGGGAAGCCCCTGTCAGCTCCATAGGAGCAATACATTAGGTTCGGGTAAATTTTATTAGGTTCGGGGGAAGGTTAAAACTTTTTCCAGGTCCGGGGGTTGTTGTAAAGATATTCTACTACTCTTTACCAATTATATTTATAATAAAAAAAATTGAAGCAAGATACTTTACAAGTTATAAGTGAGAACACTACTATTCTAAAATAAAAAAAGTTTCATGATGATAATTTCATTTATGCTTAGCATTCATCAAATCATAAAATTAGAATAAAAAATAACAAGAAGCAATTCATTCTACGAAAATAATAAATAATTTGTTGACTAAAAATTCATCAAGCTTTTGTCACCTAAAGAAAGAATCAAGAGTGTTCTTTTGGACTGCTCTTTTAGATGCAGTTGGATTAGAGTGAGTACCTCGTTTTTTACCTCTTGTTGTTGATTTGGATGTTCTCCCTGAGCTATGAGTTTGCGCATTTCTATTATTTTTATTTATTAAAGTTACTTTTACTGGTATTGGTTCTTTAGAGAGATCTAAAGCCAAATGATAGTCTGAATGTTCCTCTTCTTCCCATATCGGAATTCGTTGATTACATTTAGTACACTCATAAGTCAATGCTGGATCTAGATCAGAATAGTTACTTTCAACATTTACACAATCACTTACATCAGTCATTTCTGCTTCATTTTGAAAAGATACGGATGAAGTTGACACTGAGTTAGAACAAGAAGCGAAATTTGTGCCATTCTCGGCAGCTGCATTGGTTTCGTTAAAAGTGTTGCTTGAGGAATTGTTCTTCCCATCAATAAGTTCTGTTTCACTTTGAAAAGATGAAGCTGATGCAATGTTAGAACAGGAAGCAAAACTGGTGGCAATCAAACCAGTTGTTCCACAAGTTTCATCATAAGTGTTGTTTGAGGTGTTTTTCCTTTCATTTAAAGATTTCATTTTTTCTTCCAGTTTCCTTGCAAAGAATCCCTTGACTTTCTTACTACTCTCTTTATTAGCAGAAGAGTTGTCTGTATCATTGCATTCTGTTTTATCTTTAGTATTGGAATCTTTCAATACATTGCAGTCTATTTGTATTGAATTTGAGGTACTTATTTCCGTATCATTGATCATTGTCAAGTCACTGCATGATGTGATAGTTGACTGACTGGCTTTGCCACATTCAGAAATTTTAGTTCTGAAAAATTGGGCTATGCCTTCATCTTTTTTAGAGGAAGATGTTTCTTTAGGAGTAGTAATATCTGTTAGGTTTGCCTCTGAGTCAATTAAACCAATTATTGTATCAATATTAGATGCACTAGTTGATGCCTCAGAAATAGTTTTCTTCACTGGTGATTTTGTAAAGTATGTTTGAATGTCGTGGGTGCTGTCAATTTTATCTTCAAATTTACCAGCTGACATTGCCAAACTTAGAATTGCAGGGGACCTGTAAAAACCATGGTGTAAAATGGAAATTTGTAAGAAAACAAGGATGTTTTTTAAAAGGAGCTCCTTGTGCCATTCAAAGCTGAAAGGGCCAACCAAATTATCCTATTCAACTATTAAGTTATTTGAGTTATCTTCAAGTTGCACTGTATGAAAAACCAACAATAAAATATCAGTTTTAGAACCAATTAAATTTATAGTAAACCCAATAGTATTTATTGTAAGGAGCATGAAGTTCTACATAGTTTTAAGTACTAAGGGTACATTTAGTTCACTTACAATGAACAAATCTCAGTAAACTCTAATGGAATTAAAAAATTTCTATTCAATAAATAAGGGCCCTATAATCAGAAGTGAAAATAGCTATCTTACCAATCTGGGCTTGCAGGAGCTGCAGAATTAAACTTTTGAATTGTTGAAAATGCATCATGAGCAATTTTTTCAGCATTGTAAATCAGAATTGGACATGATCTACTAACCACAGATCTTTCAATCCTCAAGGAAATAGTAAGTAGTTGAGCCACTCGGCTATTCTGTAAAAAAAAAAAATGCCAATGACTCTAGAGAACTCATTAAACACTCAATGGAAAAATATTTGATAGGAACATACACTATCAATAAATAAATTATTGAATGTTATGGAATGGAAAAAAAAAATTATGGTAACATATTGAATTTAGTTCAATAATTTCTTAGGGATATTAGATGGATAAACATTTACAAAGGCTTAGTATATACTAAAATAAGACACCAAATAAATGATAAAACAGAAGCTCTATGATATTTTGATTACTTTGAAAGTGGCTTATAATAACAAATGATTGAATTCTTACACTTTCTTGATCTTTAATTAATCTTTCTTCGAGTTCACTGGCCAATTGTTTTGTCCAGTGTGAAACCTAGGATGGCAAATATTAGTTATGTTTGAAATGCAAATAACACTCAGAAAGTTATTGGTAATTTGGGTTCACTCAGTACCTTTTCTTTAGTGTTCAAACAAGATTTTCCACGAAAGTTCTTGCCGCAGCCAATAGATTTAGGAAGCTGTCTGGCAGTCACTGCTTCAGTATCTACTCCCCTGGATAAGCCATACAACCAACTCCTATAAAAAAAAGAAAAGAAAATCAACATAAAATCCAATACTTGAACAAAAATTGGAAAACTCTTAAATAATACAATTCAAGCTTGTTATAGGGAGTTGCCATCAAATCAAATAAATAGTTCTCTATTACCAGAAGTTCACTATGACTGATATTATTATGATGGTTGTTCATTTGAGACCAGCAAACAGGTCCATTATGGAAATGGATAAGTCTACTATAACAAGGTTATAGAGTATCTGACTGCGAAACCGTACGTCTGGGGTTCGAATCCCCTTTTGGCATGGATGTTTGTTAGCTTCTGTTCTTGCGTGTGATGAATGAATGTGGCCCCTCTGTATAAAGGGGTTATGCAAGCGAATGTGTTGTGTGGGTAGCAGTAACTTGGTAGCTTGGATCACAGGTGCCTGCTGGGTAATGTAGTAGGTACACTGTAGTGATGATTAATTGTATTGCTAAAATGTCAGTCACAAAGCACAAGGAGTGGATTTTATCTGTTACCTCTAAGAACAGTTTCAGTGTAATTTCTTAAGATTTTGAATGCAAGCAAACAGCTGTGTACAATTTATTCAAAATTTATTGCAATTTAACTTTTCATATTGCAAAATTATAAATTGCAACACACTTGAGTAACTTAACATGCAAAACAAACTCATTCAGTTTACTTTTAATCCTGATAGTGTTAAATTTTGCAAATCCCATTTAGTGCAAAAAAGGAAATTTTGTTTATGTAGCAAAAATATTCTAAAACATGCATTTAAATAAACATTAACTGATTGGATTATGGATTTCATCCATAGCTAAAATAATTATGAGGAAATTAAAACTAGTTTGTCCAACAGATTTTCAATCTTGAAGAATTTCTGAAGGATCCATGTTTTTGGATAATTTTATAAGGCTTAAAATTATTTAGTTAAGAATTAAAATAAAATTATTATTTATTTGATTTATTTTAAATACCATCATAAAAACAATGAATGAACATTTTTTAAAAAGGGGTTATATGCATTAATCATTATTGCAGCATATATGAAACAAAAAAAATCAAGTGTATAAAAATTACATTCGTTAATTTTTCAAGTTATTTTATTGGTATTTTGACACATTACTTGTGATTAAATTTTGGAGGAATCCAGCCAAATATCACATCACTTAGATTAGAAACTATTTTAACCGTTTTTCTTTTAAAAAATTAACATAATAAATAATAAAAGTTAAACTTTGATAGAAAAGGGGATACCTGTCATGAAACCATTTTTAACAAGTGTAATCTGAAGCTATAAATACAGAAATAACACAACATTCATTTAAGAGTATTAAAAACGCAATTACCCATCTTTTTCACCAAATGTGTTTAGGAATCTTGATTTGGGCAGTTTCAAAAGGTCTCCCATAGTCGTTACACCAAATTTCTCAGAAACCAGTTTTCCAAACTTTCCACCAAGATTACGTCTGAAAATAGTCGATACCAAATCTTAACAAATATACATTGTAAAAGGAAAGTTTTACTCTAAACAAAGTTCAATAAGCTTGTCATTTATTTTTTCTAGTAACTGAATTTTGCAAAGCTTTTTGCAGTAAACAACACTACAGAAAACTAGCTATGCCTTTATTCAAAAGGAATGTGTTTAAAAATACTTTTAGCAATCAAAACTTACACTTTACTTATTGGAAGAGTCTCATAAAGAATTGGTATGGATGACTGTGGTATTACAGTTTGCTTATTTGGCTTATGAAGACCACATGAAAGTTTTGAAAGCATCTAAAATAGAATAGAAGAGGGTTAAAAATTAAATAAATTCAAAATAACTTTAAAATTATTTTTTAATTAAAAATGTTTGCAATAATAATATTTATTACAACAATGGTAAGTACACTCAATGTCAATGTGATGCAAAGTATAATGTTTAAAGTAGTTTTCCAATAGGCAAATTAGTTTTGAAATGTATTTAATGTCATTTTAAAACCAATCTTTAAAAATTCAAAAGAACCTGAAGCATTAAGAAGCATAGTAGGTACTATTACTACATGTACTTTATTGTGAGCAATCCCTGCTGAACATCTGTAACCAGTTTCAGAGTAAACAGCAGCTCTCATTTCTTCTACTATAGAAGCAGCAACAGCAAGCATCCGATCATGGTACAGGTGATCTTCCTCATAAATACTTTTAAGCCAGTCTTTGAGGGCATCTAAATAATAGTTTCATTCATAGTAAGTTAAGGATGCAACACATTTAACCACACAACATTAAGAAACAAAGCTTTAACCTAAGAGAATACCTTTTGAATACCAAGTTATAATTTTAAGACTACTTCTAAATAACATTAATGATTAAGTTTAAAAGAAAACTACTAAATAAGTTTATAGCAAAGAATGATCAAAATTACTATCTATTAGCCAATCCTGGATATTTGTTTAGAGGAGGCTGAGGTACCTAAAATGTGTATACTTCAATGACTTTCTCATTTTAAAAGGATTTCGTTTCAAATTTTAAATGAGTTATCTTTAAGTAACACCATAAATTCCCTATTACTACCCATTTTCTTCTAATTAAAACATCGACTTATCATCCTTTGCTGGAGAATCGGATCCTTCAAACCATGCTAGCATTCCCCGCATGGCCACAGCACAACACAATCCCAACCTGACTAGGGAGTTGTCTCTTGACACCTCTGGCACACCGAGGGATTGGCAGATTAACGGGCAATAATTGATTTTCCTTCTGATCTTTAATGGTAACTTTTATAACAAAAAGTGGAAAAATTCAAATTATTGAATGAATTTGTACACTGCTGAAGTCCTATAGCTCTTCCCCTTAGATTTTCCCTTGCTACTATCTATGACATGTTCAAAATGAAGAGAAATAAAGTCCTTAATTGAAGAAAATAAATATTTGAGAAACATGAGGTTATAAAAATCTTAAAGGTTTAATCACATTAAAAAAACATTTGATTATATAAAATTCAAACCCTTTTGCTCATCTCCATTTTCATATCCAACAACAAACGTATTGGGAATTTGATCAATAGTAACACAAGAATTTTGTAGTTTTGCTGTCACTACTGCAGTCAAGTCTATGTATGCTTCATCAATACTAGCTCTTTCTACACAATCACTAAACTTGCAGAGAACTTCCATGACCTTAGCTCCAGCTTCTCTGTACCTTAAGAAAATAAGAAATATCTTAATGAAGTCACTGATTGCCTGAACTCTAGTTAGAGGAGGGATTAAGAAATATAAATATAATTTTAACTTTTTTGTAGGTATTAAAGATATCTGACATTTTTAAAAAATACAGTTAGACGCTTAGAAATATGAAAGTTTGGTTAGTTTGCTAAAATTATCTTATAATGTTTTTCTCTGAAGGGGGGGCAACTGAACCTCCATTCATCCGTGACTGATATTACCTAATTTATTAATGAAAATAAGATGATACATAAAATCTTACAAGCAATAAAAAAATTCTGACTTTTAAAAGATCTTAAAATAACTGCAAGGTATTAAAAATGATAGATAGAAAGGTATTTAGTTACAACTACAACAACATTTGATTTGTAATGAAACATAAACCAAGAAAAGGTATTTAGTTACAACTACAACAACATTTGATTTGTAATGAAACATAAACCAAGAAATTTACCGAGTTAAATCTGCTTTTCCTCTGACTTCTGGAACTCTGAAAAGGTGGAGATCTGGGCAAATTTCCATGGCTTTCAAACCTCGACCACTTTTAGATACTCCCCGAGCTCTGGCCTCATAATTAACAGCAATTATCCTAGTAAAAAAGGTAAATTTTGTTATCTGTTCTGCTAAATATCACCAAGCTGTTTCAGATGCTAAATATTTAAGTATCACCAAATGTTTAAGGTTCTTAATTGATAAATCTGTACGATTTATTTATTTAGATAGTGATTTTTGGCAATACTTTTAATAGAAAAATCTTTTTAGCAAAACAGCTAGGCTAATGGCTATATTTACAGGACAGACAATAGAATGGAACCTGAAAAAGGTTTTTTTCACACATCCTTTTTCTTTCATTATGATCATTTAATGCTTGCACAAACTTATTATGCACCATGTGTTTCACCAGCCTCTCAATTCGGTTTGTTTAGTTTTAGAGTTAAATAATTACCATAAAATCATAGGTTATCATAAAATACCTATCACTATTTAATTTTATTCAATATCATCACAAAACAAATAAAAGAAAAAATACAAAAACTATTTTCAGAAGGTAATAATACATCATTGCAGTAAGTAGAAAAGGGATATTGCTGATGATTAAGATGATTGCTAGATATTAATTTAAACATATATAGCAACATTCAAATGACAAATGAATGGAGTATTGAAGAATGTTAATTAAGCATGAACATGGGCGGATTTACGGGGGGGGGCAAGGGGGGGCTCTGCCCCCCCCCCCAAGATTTCCGACGTGGCTTTTTTGGGGATTTTTCTATTTTTTAAAAAGTATTGAAAATGTTTTTAAAATTTCAATTAAAAATATTTACAGAAAATCTTGTGAATTTGCTTTATTTTTCACTTGCACCGTAGTGACAATAGTTTTTGTGGATTAACTTTAAAAAAAGGCAAAAGTGCACTAAAAAGCAGAGCCGTCCTCGGCTGGAGGAGGCCAGAGTTGTGCATTTGTTCTATTTTGTTTCTATTTTTTCATTATTATATTTTGCATATGTGTAATACAAATGAAGAAATCAAGTTATCTATAAAAACTACAATGTTTACTGTACTTGGAAAAATTTAGTTCTTATTGAAAATTTGCTTCAGTGGATTGATATTAATAAGTTTTCCTAATAAAAAGTATTATTTCTGTAAGATGTTAACATTCTTTTCCCGTAACTAGTTTGATATAAATACATAACTTTAATTTATTGATTTAAAAATAATCAATTTTGACAAAGATTTAGATAAATATTATTTTTTGTCTGGAGTAAAGTTTAACACTCTGAAGTAATTTAAAATAATTACTGCTATGAATATTTTTTATCAGTAATTCATATTGAATTATTTGTTCATAATAATAATAATGAAATTATATGCTAACTCTTTATATTGAATTGTTATACTTTTTTTACAAACTGAAAAATACCTACTTAAAGTATTTTAAAAATTACTTTTACCAAATATTTGAATAAAAAGTTCCTAATCATTCCATTTTCCTATTTAAGTTAAATATTGTAATTAATCTTATTAAAAAATATATTGCTACTGGTGTATAGTTGCAATTCTAGATTTTTATTTTTATGATCCCCTGATTTTTAAATAGATAGATGTGAGATTATATTTACGCATCAGTAGAACCATTTGATTTATACCATGTAATAGGTTGTTCCTTACTTAATGAATCTTGTTACAGCTTATTTAAGAGTTGAATTCAGATTAAATATTTTTTAAATTAAATCATTTGTGACTGAAATTAAAAATAATTGTTTACAATTAATTGCGCTCCATTGATTTGTCCAACTGATGACTAATGCTTTATAAAAAATTATTATTTCTCATTTCACAACCATGAGTGTTCTTAGTTTTTTTAGTTTTAAGACATTTCTTAAGTTTCTAAACATTCTTTCCATAAATACGAATTGTAAACATAGGTCCAACAAAAATAGTATGATAATGTAGGGTTTATGATATTACTTTAAAAAAAGTCCCTTGAAGATGTATTTCCAAGTAACAGGGTTTAGGTAATTAAAGTCTAAACCTTGCCCCCCCCCCAGGATCTTAGTCCTAAATCCGCCCATGAGCATGAAGTTAGGATAAATTGTTCTACAAATTTGAAATTTTCAACTTGATATAAAAAAACTATTATCTACAAATTTGCCCAATTGTTGATTAACAGATTCTTGACACTTAGCTAGCCATCATAAATAAATAGGCCAGTTTTTTTGTATTATCAATTTACACACTCGGAACTAATAAGACTTAGTACCATTACACTTCAGTCAAGCTTCAAAACTACAAGATCCAAAATTTTAGCATTACAAGATCTGCTATATAAGAGAAAATTTAAAGAATAACATACCCTCCACCCTTCCAGGTGTTATACTGGACAACTGCACATGGTTTATTGTAATATTCTGGGCATAGCTTTTGTTCTACTTGCACATAAAAACAATCCATGTCAACTAAAACAATGATTCGTTCATCTTGCTTTCCTTCCATTACTTTAAGTAGTCTAAAAATCTTTTATAAATGCTGTACCTAATTATATAAACATAAGTATAAATACCAAATAATAACATATTTCAAATGTAAAATATTATCTACATCAAGTAAGAATATGAAATTAGATATGGAATCGTTTAACTTAACAGTATTAACACACTAACGAATGAATTTAAAACGTATTGCAAATCACTATTTATCATGGAAAAATACACGAAAAGACCATTAAAATACATTTCATTGGACAACACAAACTTACATACACATGCGGGAATTTATTTATTTAAAAGACAGAAACTGAAATAATTCTTGACTGAAATACGTATGTTTGGCGCGAAAATATAAACAAACATTAAACATATGATGAGATCGAGTTGAGACCCCTCAACGCCTCATAATATTCATTTGTGACATGTAAAATGATATAAAAACCACAGAGTATTTTTCTATGGAACAGTTCAAATAATCTTGATTAAAATTATAAACTTAAGAATTTTTAATTCAATTAACGACAGTAAATTAAATATATTTTAAGGAATTCTTCATAATATCGATTAAATAGTTTCGTTCTGTGTATCGTTTCGTTAATCCGTCTGCTCTTATCACATGACAATGTTTTGCCTTATGCCGTCTTATCGACGTTTATAAAATCACACTGCCCCTGTCAATGAGTCCTTTCAATCATCCTCTTTTAATATTACCTCTTCCTTGTGACGTTGGCTCCATACTTTGCTTTTAATTTTTCTAATAATTTTATATTTCAATAAGTGAATAAGTGTTCATAAATGGG
The DNA here is from genome assembly GCA_963680715.1 of Tetragnatha montana. NCBI lineage: Eukaryota > Metazoa > Arthropoda > Arachnida > Araneae > Tetragnathidae > Tetragnatha > Tetragnatha montana. The sequence goes on from OY796685.1 coordinate 38,953,909, forward strand.
GGGCCTCTGTAGCTGCTGCGGAAATCGTGACGACGATATATATGAAGTAAGATTTGATTCTTAAAATAAAAACATTTATTGGAGAAGACTCCTCAAATTATCTTTTAAATTTTTCCTTATGGTGCTGTCGCCTCAATAATATTATATTACTTCTTGTTTTTCCATAATTAACTTTGTATTGTTTATTACACTACTTATAAAATAATTTCATTGACGGAAGAGGTTATTCATTCTCTCCGTGGACTTAATTAATAATATAAATATTAGCTTTTCACTTGAAAAGTATTTTATTAATTTATTTTTACATTATATTTCTTTTTAGAGTGAACAGAATGATAAAACAAATCTATTGGGAAATCCAGTAGGGGAGCCATCTACAGCTAGGTGTGTTTTTATTGGTGTTTTAGTATGTAAATTTCCCCATTTCATTTTATTATATATTTAACTAAAACTTTTTTGTAGTCAAAGCATATCTCACAAACAGTCCATTGACGGTATTGGGGACCAACAAGAAAAACTCAATAGAATATTACAAAAAACAGCAAAGTAAGTTTACAGAAAACTTTTCCTTTTTAATATAAATTTAAACTCTCAACTCATTTCTTAACATTTCTTGTCATTATAGTAGTTACATTGATGTCCCAGCCCTTAATTCTCCTGTTGGCGACCAACCAGTCGATAAAACAAAAGACTATGAATCCAGAATTCAATCAACTCTGTGCAAGCACCAGTATTCTGAAAAGTCCTACCTGTTACAAGATAATCCTCATTTAGAAAGAACTTTGTCTGAAGAGCCTCTTTCTGAAAATGATCGTAATTTGGTATGTTATTTTTCCATAAATTTTCTCATAACTTATTTTTAGTGTTCGGCACTAGTTAACTAGAACTAGTTGCAACTAGTAGTTAACTACCGATCAACTAGTAGTTAACTAGTAGTTTAACTACTTTTGGTTTAAACTAGTTCAACTATTAGTTGAACTACTTTTTTTAATAACTACTAGTTGAAACTACTTTCAAATTTTCAACTACTTCAAAAAAAATGTTATTTAAAATTTAAAAAGATATTTAAGATTTTTATCAAAGGTAGAGTACTCAAATACCATAACCAGAAATAAAGACCATTTTTGCTCGAAGTATAAACGTTTTTTGTGATATAGATAAGAAAGATGTATTAGAATTTGGGCAAAAAATAGGTTATCAAATTAAATAGACTAGTTAACTAGTAGTTAACTACTTTGGGTAATAGTTAACTACTAGTTGCAACTAGATTTTCCCAGACTAGTTAGTAGTTGGTAGTTAACTACTTTTTGACCACTAGTTGCCGAACACTACTCATAACTTATTTTGCATTCACTAAATGTTTAACCGCTTTATCAATATGTAAGTCTTTGGGTACATAATAGTGAGATAATATCAGAAATTAATATTTTTATGCTTTAAGATTTTTAAGTTAGTGTAGATTCCCAATTCCATGATTAAAGATGTTCTTAACTAACCAGTTATCTGGAGTCTGGACACAAGTTTCATCATGCTTATCTCTCATCTTATGACTGTTACAGATTAGTTTAACTTCTATAATAACAAGTGTGCTTACTATTGATAACTCTTCATATATAGCCTAAACTTATCTAAGATATTGTTATGATATCTTGTTTATTATGTGATAATATTCTTAAATAGGTTTTTTAAGAGTTTCCATTTAAAATATTGATGAATATATTTCTTAAATATTGAAAAAGAAAATATATTGTCTCATTAAATCAAAAAGAAAATTTTTTATTCATTAATCTTTTAGTATTTGTGTTTTGGATTTGCAAATGGTTTAATTAGATGTTGAATTTCATGTGGAACTGCTAATTAAACCAAAAACTTAATTTCAGTGGAGATAAGCCTTACTTAAGTTGAGGCATAATAGAAAAAAATTATGTATTAAAAATTTCAATAAAATCATTACTAAAACAACTAAAAATTGCCTTCACTACTCAATATTTGTGCTGATGTACCTACCCCTGGTCAGGCATGAATAAAAAGTATCGAAAATTTAAATGTATATATTATAGTATAATAGTACTACATATATATATATCGTCAGCTTACTGGGGAGAAAGGCTCCAAGTCCCTTCTTGTTCAACAACTTTACGAGGTTACACCAAATTTGGCAATATCTGACTGCTTTCTTTTGCGACATGCAATTTCACCAGCACACTGATCGCTTTTCTGCTTTTGAGAAATTGTCAATGTCAATCCACCACTTTCAAAAGATTTCCGAAAAGTGAATTAGTGCCTTTTGCCTGTAATAGGACAATATTATAAATTTTATATTATTAAAATAGTATATAAACTTATAACCCCATTGTTAAAAATATTTTGCCAATATATTTTCAAATTGTACGTGTAAAACTAGTTCCTTTGTATAGACTCCTTTGCATAAAAACTTATCTGTATTTAAAAATATTTTTATCAAATTGGAGATTCAACAAAGACTTCTATTTTCCCCATTTTATTTCAAATATAATTTATAAAATGCTTATTTAAACTGTCAGTGTACATTTAAGAATTTGTAGTGGTAAAAAGTTGTATTAAAGTATTAATGCTTTACTTTTTATTTTAAATATAATAATTGAAAACTGAAACCTACATTTAATCTTGTTTAAATATGCTTGTATTGTTTTTTTCAGGTAAAAGAAGCAAACATTTCTATTTTAGCTGCTGTTCAAAGCATGCATGTGCAAAATCATGAAAGCTTGGTCATTCCTTTTAATACCCCTAAAAACAATCAGTAATTAAGAATTTTATTACTTTATTAAAAAACTTGATGTGTAATTTTATTACAAAAATGTTGTGCCACACTTTGTGTAAATATTTGATCTTATGTACATACAGTCAGTAATTGTATTTTAACTTTTATTTTTCTAATTCTTTCTACTTTCTTTAAAATAGCTGTACAGATACAAATCCTTTTCATAGTGCAGTCATATTTTACTCCGTAGTCTTTGAAATCTAGATTTGTAAATGAATATTTATTTAAGTATATTGATGGTTCGGTTTTTATTGAACTATGAGATTTATTAAATCTTATTTTTCTCAAATAATTACTGTTTTGATTTCCTAAACTGCTCTACACATTATTTATACAGTGTTCATTTTGTTAAGAAAAATATAATTTTACCTGATGAACAGTATACTATAACAGGATTCCCACAAAGGGAATACCTGGAAAAGTCAAAGAATCTTAACTTGATGAGAAAAGTCTGAAAATTGAATGTTTTTGCCTAAAACCTGGAAAATCATACAGAACACTTGGAAAATGATCGATTTTTAATGTCTGCATCGAATTTTTGGCTCTAAAGAATTGAAAATGTGTGTGAAAAAGCAAGAGATTAAAAAAAGCCATGAATTACTAGCATTTTTGAAAATCTTAAATACACCTGGAAAAGATGGGGAATTTTATTTCCAAAATTGAGTGGGAACCCTGAGTTTTATTAGCTATTTCAAGTATTAAACCTTTGTTAAGTTTTTATTTACTTTCTTGGACAGAAATTAAAGTGTTCATAAAAAGTTCTTAAGGTTAATCAAATACCTTGAATACTCATTTTGATTACTTTGAGCAGTATAAAGAAATTTTTTGGGGGAGAGCCAAAATATCCATCCCATATCGTCAGGCCAGCAGCTAGATTTTTGCTCCTGGGAAGATAATATTTATTTTAAATTTGATAAAAGCACATGCAAATTTTAGAAAAATAAATTTGTTACCAAGAACAAAGTAGGATAACTAGACCAGAACCACCAAAAAGTCCCCCCCCCCTCCATGCATTCTTATAAGGTTAAAAAAAGGATGTTTTTTAGAACATGTATGTGTTATACTTAGGTATTTTATTAGCTTAATGTAGAAAAAGTGTATGTAAAATAAGAAATCCAAGTACGAATAGGGGGTCTTCTCCCAGAAATTTCTTCAAAATTTGACCCTTAAAACCAGCATTTTAACTAGTTTTTATCCACCTAGTCCGCAATTTTCGGGGGGGGGGGTACTCCTGTACTATCTTAATTGTTTATGTTGATTTGAGATTTCTACTGACCTTGCCCCAGTGGTGAGACTTAGGTGGATCCCACCCCCTTTTTCAGCTCATTTAATTAATGAACACCTTCTAGCTATGCTGACAGATTTGCACATCTTTTATAGAGAAAAATAGGTATAGTCTTTTGAAAAACTGAAATAAGAGGGTCGAAGAGAGTAATTTAAAAACTTCCCTTGCATTATTATTTTTCAAATTAATTCAGATTTAATATTTTCTATGGATAAATATAACTGATCATCAGAAGATTCTTTTGCTTGTCTCTTTATTTGTTTTAGAAAAGCTACCAGAGGGGACAAATTTTCTTGAAAATGGGGTGATTCAAAAAGTGAGAACCTGTTTCTTAAGGTCTAAATTCATTGAGAAATATGTGCATTGCATTGTTCTAAATATTTATTTACACTTCAAATAAAATATAGAATTAATATAAATAATAAATAAGAAAATTTCATAATAAGCAAGTAAAATATTAGTACAATTATATTTAGGACACCACATATTTATTTTACAAGCGTATTTTAAAATTTTATAGGCAGCTATATTTTACAAAAGCTTTGTCAGAAGAAATTCCAAAATACAGGGTGGTCAAAAAGAAACTTCAAGGTTATTCAGAAGTTTTTAAGGAGTAAAAATCTGGAGGTAATGTGAATAATTATTAACCTTATATTACTTTATATGTGAATTACATTGCAGAATTAAGTTTGGAACAAAGAATTACAAAAAAGGTTAGAATTTCAAATTCTAAAGGAATTTTTTTGAAATATAAAACAGCTACTTTCTCCAAATCGATAATAAAGCTTTCTTTTGGATCCTTCACAAAAAGTCTGGACAGACTCCTGAATTATCTTTGAAGGTTTTTTGAGCCCCTGGTATACAAGTAAAATAACTTTTTCATGATGTATATTACATTAAGATTTCATTTTTTACTGAGTAATAACTTAAACAAATACTAAATATCACAAAGGAAGAAACATAAAATATAATCATCAAATGATTTTGTAATTCTTCAAAATAATAATTAATAAAATACTGTTTACAAAAAACTGTCACAAACAACAAAGCAGTTCTTAAAGCAATTAGAAAAATGGCTATTTGAGAAATGCATTTAGCAGCTAGAGTCAAAGAATATTGCCAAAGAAAAAATCCAAGTCATAATATATAGCCAATTCCATAAAAAGTATCTTTCCAACTTATATTAATATTTTGTTTCCCTAGAAGAGATAGGTAACAATATTTTATACCAGTTTCTACGTTTTAAGATAAATTGATAAATTCTTAATTGAAGTAATTAGTTGACTCAAACTTCATTTTCTTGAGGACTTGGGTCTAGATGAATGTGATCGTCCTGATTTGCCTCTAGAAGACTTCATTCTGGTTGGTATTCTTGTAACAGTTTCTGTGTTGTAGGACAAGTATAGATGGGACAAGTCCAAACTGTCAGCCTGAAAAAACATTAATTCATACATTTTTTTTTAATTAGCTACAAGGTGGGACTAATGGCATACTGAAACAAAACCACCACCCTCTGAATAAGTCAGGAATGAGATGAAAGAGGTAACAAAGTCATAATTTAAGTTTTATAAACACGAAATTCATACTACATAAGTTAAACTTTGAACCCTTCACATTGTTTTAATAGGAAGTTTACAAGACCAAGAGAAATCTTCATAAATATGGTTGAGTTACTATCCAGGTTGAATTAATATATAAAGAGATTCATAAAATATCTAACAAATCTCAACAAAAATGTTTTAACTTAATTTTTGGGGGGATTTTTCTAGGATGAAATCCTGTACCAAGATTGTCCTGGATGAAAAAACATGGTTTAAATTCCTAGCCATAAAACACCAAGCATCTAGTAAAACTGACTTTTGATTTTTCTAAAATTTATACAAGATACTTCTAACTCCCTGTCTCAGTTTTTATTTCCTGTAGTTATTCATCTAATGGTAAAATCTCCAGATTAACATAGAAACCGCAATCATCTAGCTATTAACATACATGCAAACTTTACAAATAATATTGGCTCAATTCCGTTACTTATCCTATGAAACATTGACAGGTTGTTTTGGATGCCAAATATTCAAATATTGCCAAACTTTTATGCTGTTAAGTAATACAATTTTATATTTAATTCAGTGGTTTTGCAACTTTAAGTGATATTTCTAATTTTTGGCATCCAAAACAGCTTAGCAAATTTTAACAGGATAGGAAACAGAAAAGTACCGCAATATTTACCAAACATACTTCTTTTTTCTTTTCCTTTTGAGGTGCAGGAAGTTGCTTCCTCATGTTGTTCCCAGTATAAGCTACGCACTTCAGTTGGAATTCGCCAATGTCTTCATTCCATTGGACCGCTTGTTCAATTACATCTTGATACTCAGGAGGAATGAACATGTCAATAATTAGCTTGTTCAGACTCAGTTCTCGATCAAGCTGGCGAATATTTTCCAGCAATCCCTCCATTTCTCTTTGGTGTTCCTGCCTTAGATCATTGAGTTCATTTTTGGCACTTAACAACATTTGCCAAACCTTTTTTAACTTCTTGGTTTTTCCAGCAGCTTCCTCTTGTAGACTGGAATACTTCTCCTCAATGTTCAACCTTTCAGTCTAAAAAAGTTTTATCATATTTATAATGGTTCAAATTAGCATTACATAAATTTTCCATCTAGATATGAAAAACCGTCTTAGGAATTTCCTTGAAGACAGAAAAAATTGCCATGCAAGTAATAAAAAAATATTAATTTTGATGAAGTTTATACCAATTCCATCCAGGAAACTTTTAAATTTTCACTTAGGTTTGAAACTGTTGCTCTATGATTTTTAATGTAACAATGACAAAAAAGAACTACATGATGCTAGTTGATTCTGATTTTTCTGAAACTTTGTATTTTGGAATAGCAAAAAATTAATATAAAATCAAGAATTTAAACTGTCAATAAGACACTGATATTTTAAATACAAAGAACATTTTTAGTTTGACAATCTATGGGTTCTGATTAAAATTTGATTTTACCTGATTAAAATATTTAAACACAAACAAATTTTGTAAAAAAAACAATATATTAATTCATCTATTCTACTATCTTTAAACATTTAAGTACTAATTACAAAAAGTTTTAACAAAAAATAGTTACTTGTGTAATATCAATCAACAATCCTTACTTCCTTTTCTTCCAAGGCTTTTCGTAACTCAATTTCTTTCTTTTTTCTCTCCTCCAGTTCTCTTGAACTCTCCTCAAGAAGCTTCTCTTGTTCTTGAGCCTTTTCTAGGAGATTTTCCCCACCAATAATGATTTGTTTTTCAAGTCCTTGAAGTTTTTGAAGAAGGTTATCATGGTCACCTCTATTAAAACATTTTAAAATTATTAGCTTCAAAAAGCATAAAACAAATTTGAGACTAAATAATAGCAAAGTAAAGAAATATACACAGCATTGACAATATTTAACTCAAGACAAAAATTATAAAAATTGTAGACCAAAACTTTCAAAGAAATCATTTCCAATTTTCACCAAACAATAAAACCTTTCCAGCAGTGAAGATAGAACTTACAAAACTTTGGCAGTTTATCCAGTTAACATACCTGACACCTTCTAGGGCTTGCTGTCTTTTTTCCAATTCCTGGTTAATTTTCTGTCTCTCTTCTTCTAAGATATCTTTACGTTCAGAAAGTTTTTTTCTATCTAATTCAATTTGGTCTTGCATTTTTTTAACTTCTTCTTCAGAAACAACTGAAAATAAGAGGTTAAACTCATATTTATGAATTGACTAATTTTTATTCTATGATTAATATCTTAAGCATTTTTAACTAAACTGTTGAAATGAAATAATAACAAAAACTAGTATTTATAATGAATATACCTTTCTTCCTGTGTACTTTTGGTTTAGCTTCTTCACCTTTATCAGATAAGTCTTCTCCAGATTCTGACCCACCTTCACTTCCTTTTCAAACACACAAACAATTTGTGAAAGCAGTTAGTATGAAATACATAATATACAGGGTGTTTCAAAAGTCTGTTTCATAGCACCCTTAGCAACAACATAAGAAAGTTTTAAAAAATTAATTAAAAAACTAAAGAAGAGAGAGCAAAAACTTCAAAAAGAATATTGTTGCCAATATTATAAAAAACTCAATGAAAAAAATATCGTGAATATTCAAGGATATTAGGATGTAAAAATAGCACTTTTCCAGCCTCAAAAAAAGAAAAATTTGCAAGTTTTTCAGTTTTATTTTGTAGTTTTGAATTTTTAGTTAAATAAAATCAAAATTTTTTAAAAAACTTATTTGTGAATTTTTTCTTTCTTGAATAAATGCAAGGAATCTTTTTGTGTAGGGTTTGGACAGACTTGTTGAAGCACCTTGTTGTATACTAACTGGTAATTCTATTGGGCTTAAATACAATATATTACATAAGAATTTGAAATTACCATCTTCTAAACGTTTTCGCAAGTCTTCAATCTCATCTCTGAACTTCTTAAGCATCGTGTCTTTTGGATCTTCATTTATCTTAGCTTTGTTCTTTATGTTCTTGGCTCTATTAGCATACCTCAAAGTACTAAGACTTTCATCATAGTTGTATTCAGCTGGTCCAATATTTGCACACTAATTTTAAAAATAATCCAATTTTAAATCAACTAATTATTGAAAATTACCACAAAAGGTATCTTTAAACAATTATTTTATTCTTAAAGGATTTATTTATCAGGTCTAATTAATAAACATCAGATAATTAAAAGAAAATAAATTTTACTTGGTAGTTATATTGATATAAAAATAAAAAAGAATCAAGATACCATCAATGTTTTGGAGTTTCCACCTAAGGAATCTTGTAGTAGTCTTGTCAGTTTTGAATTTCTGTAAGGAATATGTGAGCTTTTCCCATCCACCAAAGCAGATATGACATTGCCCAAAGTTGATAAAGACAGGTTGATTTTTGTTGCTTCAATCAAACGTTGACCACTTGACCCAGTTTTGCTCTGACGTTCAGAGCCCTAGAATAATAAAAATTTGCTGTATACACATGTAATAAACAAATTATGTTCAAAATAAATGACACTATTGAGAAAATTAGGTATATCTGCAAAATAAATATTTATGATGACTGAAAATCTATGTATTGACTATATCTATATATTGATATATAACTGACATATTAAAGGTTTATTGGTAAAATATTTCTCTTACAGCTAGGTCCACTAAATGCAATTTTCCAGCTCTGATAGATTCTTTCCCATCAAATCCTTCATCACAACTTTCAACTGTAATAGTAAATATTGCATGGGAGCGTGAACTGTGCAAGTTCATGTTGGTAGCTCCAACCACACCTGTGACATGAAAAACATCATGAGAACACTTTAAAGAGATACAAAATTTTAAAGATAAGGAAATCATGAAAATTTTCACTTAAAGTGCACACGCACACACACAAAAAGATTTTTAGAAAATTTAATAATTTAAAAATGAGTTCCCTGATTATTATTTTTTAAAAGTACATCTTACCAATTTGTTAGCATTTCATAGAGCATGCTTGCAATATGCATTTTAAAAGTGAAAGTACAAATACTTACGATTTTTGCTTCCAAGAGTCATGATGCGATCTAAATCATCAGCATTCTTCACAACTACACCAGTGAGATTTTTGACATAGACTCCAATATCAGGCCTCTCTTTAACCTAAAAAATATGATTTGGGAACATAGTAAAACTTTGCTCATTCAATACATTTAAATTTTATTACAAAAAAAATAAGAATAAAAATTAAGGACTTGCATCTAAACTAGCAGTTTGATCTTTTCCTAAGAGATCTCTAACTTCTTCATTATAAATCTCCAGATATGTTGCTCTTACAAGAAATCTAAAATAATAAATAGAATATTAATTACTTATAATTGTAATACATTACATGAACATGAAGTATAAAACAACTTCCTAATTAATTTTACCAACTTACTTTTTATAGAGAGAAGGTATGATAAACTTTCAGAAACTATAAATGTATATTATGTGGCTGTATGAAGATGCTGTACTTGAAATTAATTAGCGTATTAATTGAGTGCATCACATGATTTTATTTTATATTTTTGGTGCTGTATTTGAATTTGACTCTCAACATAACATATTCATCTTTTGCAATGAGGAAGTAAACAAAATGAAACCTGGAATAATCTATTTTAACTTTTTACAGAAAGAAATGTTTTAAATTCAAAACCTTTTAGCTTTGTACAATAATTATAAAAGTATTTTTAGTTCTGCAATTTCTGTTTTATTATGTCAAAATATTACAGATCAGTGTGATCCAACCTTTAGCTGCCCAAGGGCCAATCAAATTTAGGTATAAGAGGGTGGAAATATTTACAGTTAATAAAAAAAAAACATAAAAAATACCTCTTATCTCCTTCAGCTTTTGCAATATGTCCAAATATATGAGCGAAAGAATTGGGAATAATTCCTTTTTGTTCAGCAACATCCCTATTTCCCTCCATAGTGAAAGTTTTACCGGTGCCAGTTTGCCCATAAGCAAATATAGTACCTGCACACAAAAAATATCATTCTTTAATTTATTACACAACTACAACCAACTTAATCCAAACCATTATTCAGCATGCTATAGTAAGTAAAATGAAGTTATTTAAATTTGAAACCAAAAGAAAATTGCTTGCAGGTGTAAAACTTCCAAAATTTGCAAACATAAAATGTTAATTTTAGGTGGTGATCCAGAAGGATTTTACAATCATAAAAGAGTCCTACTAATGAAATAAAAACTTGCTTTGCCTAAACAAAGAAAGTAGCAAAAAACAAATGGACCTACTGTTATAACATCACGTTACTAACAAGAAAAAATAGTTAAACAGTTTTTGAACCAGTATAGTCTCTATTCTAAAAAAAGTTTTTGGTGGACAGTTTCCATGGAAAAACTTTTTAATTACTGATCTGTGTAACATATTTTTGGTATCAAAATGTTCAGATTCTTTTGAAGATGCCGAGTAAGCTTACATAATTTCTAAAAAAATTCTCAAGTTTAAAATATTTCCATTTTTTTAGTTTATGGATAAGGTTGCAGTTACATAGCAAAATACTGTCAAACAACTTATAATCCATCCAATGATTAATTGACGCCATATTTTATGATGCAACAAATTCCTTGCAAATTTTAAAAATGGACTTTACAATGTAGGTTTTCATGTAGGTTTCGTCTCTTATTATTTTCAATGTCTTAAAATGTATTTTTTGACAAGTCAATATTGAAAAAAATAGGTGTACAGACGAGTTACTAGGCACAATATTGAATTTAAAAGATTCATATGGTTGTGTTTTTTTCAGGATGTTGATTAGCAATAGTAGAGTTGCTAAATATTTTTTAAGGAAAATATTTTAATTAAGTTAGAGTTAATAAATATTCTAACTTTTAAGAGAGTTATTCATGCAGATGACCTCTGAAGAATATTTGGAAAGTTTGTTGACGTTTCTTCTGTTACTTGTTTTTATGAATGTTTTTAAAAGTTGGTAAATTCAGTGAGCTGGGTTTTGTGAGGTTTGCCAAGCATTCTGAAAGGTCCTGTGTAAGCAGTTAATGGGGGTTGGTGAGTGATAGCAAGCAGGGGCAGTATCTAAAAAATAAATACAGTAATTTTGCTTTGAGCTTTTCTTTTGGTTTCAACAAACTGCAAAACTATGATAACAGGTAGTACCATTGTACCCTTCCAGGACATTATCAATAATGGGACGAGCAGCTAAATTGTAAACATCCAACTGAGTTGAATCAGTTCCAAAAACTGTATCAAAAGTAAACGTTTTTGGAGGATCATATTCTGATGCATTAGGATTGCACAAAGTGACCGTGCCTTCCACTGATTTTATCTGAAATAAAACAGACAGGTTTGATACAAGTTGGCTAAACGTTGTGTATCTATCAGGTGAAAACTTATAATAAAAGACAATTATATAATACAATAACATAAGTAAACATTAATAGGTAAAAAAAAAACATATGAAATATCTTAAATAAATCAGCTAAAATGCTTATAAATATTTTTCTTATCAATCCTAATCTAGAAATAAATTTCCATGTGAATTTTGTCATTTTTATAATGCAGTGTTTTACTTTCCAGTAAATGATATTGGGTTGGTCACGAAAAGGATTATCAACATTATTTCAAAAGTAAGATTTCACCAGGAATAACATAAAGTATACCCTTGTTATCTAGAACTTTGATATCTTAAAAAAATATTCCCCCCCCCCCCGTGAAATTACATATTTCTATGATGTTAATTTAGTACTTCAGTCAGGCCCGTGCTGGGCCGCCGGGACATATCCCGGTGCGCCCTCCAGCCTGGAAATTTTGGCGCCCTCCTATTCCGAAACTGACAAGGTTTTATTACGTCGATATTGCCGAGCGGCCGGGTTGAGTGTTGCGACTGTACGCTACTACTTAATAGAGGTGGGCGCCTTTAATCAAAACAGCAATACCTTTGAGAGTGTTAAGTCAAGGCAGTGTTTTTTGCACTAGGGGAACCTACCTTGATAGTGGAAAACTAGGAGGTGTTTTCAGGGCGCCCTTTTAAAGCTACCGCGAAATTTTAAAAGTTTCTCTTTAATTTTACTGCGGTGATTTTTCATGGCGATTTTGCTCTATGTTTAATACTTGGAATTTGCGAAGGTTGGGCGGTGTCTTTTAGACGCCCCTCTTCATGCACAAACTAGAAAATGCAAGGGCACAGCACTGATTTTTTGTTGGGCCTATAGTGAAATACGTTGAAATTGAAAGGGCGGGGCGTTAATTTTTTAGGGTGCTGTTATTTAAACAGGTAGTTACTTGACTAAGGGCCGTCCTTAGTCATTAGAGAGGAGTATCGAACGCAGGGCCATATCCAATGGGGTTTTAGGGGTTTAACCCCCCTAAAATTTTTGACAAATATTTTTGCTGTTTTTTTTTCCTCCGGGTGTAACCCAAAGGGTCTCAAAATGTGTAAAAGCAGTACTTTTAGGGGTAAAAATTCCAAAAATTTTCTGGGGGAGGACCCCCAGACCCCCCTCGAATTTTTAAAATCCATTATAAACTGATTTTCCCTGAATATTCTCTGACCTACAAGGAGGAGTCCTCTTTTGATGTAATCATCCAAATGGGCTCAAAATGATTCAAAATACTGTTTTGCACAAAAATCAAATATTAAAAATAAAAAAAAACAATCAAATATATCTCAAATAGCAGTATTGCTTTAATTTTTTTTCTTTATAGGTTTACAAATAATTATTTGGGCGGCGCCCTTTCCCCCTTTGTCCACCGCCCTCTGAAGGTACCCAGCACGGGCCTGACTTCAGTCCATACTATCTTGTCGAACGAGCCGCTGAAAACAATATTGCACATCCAATGCCCATTAACTGTGCTGCTGAAACTGAAAGTCGACTGGATAATACAGAATAATTTTAATTTCAGTTCGTGTGTCATAGTTTTTAACCAAAACCTTGATAAGTCAAGTTTTCTTCAAAGCCCTCAAACTATTCACTCATGTATGAGCTCTTTTTGTTGTGTATTTCCTAAATAACAGCCTATTTTTCTGGTTACTTTCTGCATCCTTTTCTGCTTTCAACTGACAAGTTGACAAGCCAAAAGTTGAAAGCCTTTCAAGTCAAGTCAAGTTGAAAGTCTTCCAGGATTCCATCAATAGAAATTGTAACATTTATAACTTTTAGCTCTTTTGCTGGCAAAACAATTTATGATTCAATCAACTATTTTTCTACAACATGAGGGGATGTTTCTTTTGTTGATTGCTTAGCTTATCCGTTTAACGTTTTTTTTTTGTTACCCTTCCGCAGAAATTAAATCAGTCTTCAAAAAGCGTCTATGGTGTATGGTCTGTGTGATAAGTAATTTCTAATTCAAGTATCAATCCTAAGTAAGTACTAGCAAGCTTCCAAAACTTTAAGAAACTATCATTTGCTTTATTAGTAATTACTATATGCTTAAATCATCAATATATTCAGACAGCATCATAACTAATACATACTTTATATGTCCAGTTTCTTGTTACCTTAAGTGATTAATTTTATTTTTGAGGTAACCTTGTTATCTCAAAAACCTGCTATAACGAAATTATTTTGGGTCCCTTCGATTTCAAGATATTGATATTGAGGTTAGTAATTATAATTAGGAAGCACAATCAGTTATAGAAAAAAACCTATACTCTGGCTGAATGTGAGAAATAAATGGAAACCTACAGTTTTGAACTCTAATTAGTAGCCAGGAGAATCCTAGAAGCTTAAGTTTGCCACACCAACTTGGCTTCCTATACTTTACTTTAAAACAGAAATTATAAAAAAAAATCTTACCTCTACAATATTTTTAAAACGAGAAGCTTTTTCATGGTCATTCATTGGGCGACATCGAACCACTACCTTGATGTTCTCAGCTTCAGGAGCTTCTCCCTTCAAATATAAAAATTTTATATGACTTATATAAGGAGTGTTTCCCAGTATTTGGGATGCTTTGGAGGAGTCAGTAGCATGTATATAATGTCTCTTACAGCTTATAAATTTAAGAATTTTTAAAAAATATTCTATGCTGATATTAACACAACTTAAACAAGGCAGTGGCATTGAAAATAAAAACTACATGATACAGACTCTCTACCAAAACTTTTATTAATAGTATGAAATACCCCATTAACCATGACAAAAAATCAACTAGTGTATGTTGAAAATATTTTGTATTTTAAAGATTGAATTTTCAAACCTTTGCTTTCCTCATGACTAAACTTATGAGGATTATTCCTCAATCGGCCTGGTTCATCCTATCTACAGACAGTTTCCAAAAAAAATTTTTTTCAATCATAATCAGTGGAAAATTATGTTTTTTTTTTCCATGCTTGCAATGTGTTATGGGTTCAATTCCGTTAGAGTCCCCGCTAAATATCGCCCGGTTCTTTTAGACAAATATTAATAAATAATTAATTTAATTTTAATTAATTAATTTTTTTAATTTATAATTATTAATAAATAATAAAGTAAAAATATTAATAAATAATTTCAAACTTCTGAATTAAAATGTTTAATTAGATCAATAACTATTCAGTTTATTAATAAAAATCAGAAAATTTTGTTGATATTTGGATATATTTAGCGATTTGGATATTAGTGATATTTAGCAATTTGGATATTGGCGATATTTAGCAGGGACTCTAACGGAATTGTACCATGTTATGTATTAGCCTGTTGACCGTGCCACCCAATTTAAAAAACATCACTAAATCCCATTGACTGATCCACTGAACGGTAGACGGGCTAAAATGCTGGGTACAATTCTGTTAGAGTTCCCACTAAATATGGCCCAGTTCTTTTGGACACATTATATCCAACTATCAACAAACTTTTCTGACTTTTATTAATAAACTGAATAGTTATTGATCTAATTTAACTTCTTAATTCAGGAGTTTGAAATTATTTGTGAATATTTCTACTTTTTGTTGTCTAAAAGAACCGGGCGATATTTAGCGGGAACTCAAAAGGAATTGTACCAAATGCTGCAATTTCTAGAAACTCTTTGAGGCAATCCCCCCATCACCAAGGATGGCAAATAATTCAACTCCCCAACCAGGACCAACTATGGAATAGTAATCTACACAATAAATATCTAAGCTAAAAATTCTGGTTCTTTTTTAAAAATCACTTTAAAGAATTGAAATAAAATAGAATTTTTATTTAATAAATATCGGTTGAGGAAAATAGAATGTATTGTCATTATGAACCCAATGTCAACAATAAGTATTTTGAAACTCGTTTAGCAGACATACAGGCATAGTTGTTGGTGTTTTGTTGAGGAAGATTCTCACAAACTATATCTTCTTTTAAATCCTTTCTGTAATAATTTTGCTACTTGGATTTACCAATACATTCTGGTACTGACAATAACTGACATCGATCAATAAAGGATCATCATGGGAGCCATGATTTGTTACCATAGGAACAAAACAAGAAAACGAAAACACTGAATCAAGTGGAGAAAATTAAATGCTGCTGTGATATTTTTTCCGCCGTGTTTAATCCCCCAAAATCGATGAAAAAGGATGAGAAAAATACCAATAATTTACAAAACAACAAAAAAAACTAATATTATAATTGTCTTCTAAGAAATAAAAGGGGGAAAGGCTTGTTCTGGCTTGTTCATCATTTTCAGATCCTGAATTGGTGGATTAGTGGGGTAAAAAAAACTCAACTCAAAGCAGTCAACCACCATTACTCTTACAGATCAAAATAAATAAATAAAAAAAAAATTGGGGGACGGGATGGCCTGTTCGGTTTGCTCCTCTGCCTTTCACGCCAGCAGTCTGCGCACTGCCCCGTTGTGAGTTCGATTCTCACCTCGCCCCTGGGTGTATTTTCCTTCTTTGTGCCAGTAAAAATTTCTGTTGTGTCTGTCTTACTTGACGAAGGTGTATAAGCGGATCCTTGAGATCAAGCACACATACCGGAAAATATATGTAACCAACAAACCAAACAAACCAAACCAAAAAAAATTACCACGCAGAGGGCGCAACGGCGCAAGGCGCAACTGCCAGCCAGCCAATCATTCTCATTCAGCAAAATGGCCGCACCCGTGAAGGAGTTCAAGAGTTCCAGTCATTTGTCTCAGGAATCTATTAAGATTATTGCAGAATCTATCGGGGTTTCTAATGTTTCTGACGATGCAGCGAAACTTCTTGCTGATGATATCAGCTACCGGCTTAAAATACTTGTTCAAGTATGTACTATTGTGGATCAAACTTTCTTTTCCCGTGTGCTATAACTGCAAATTCGTGTTGTAAGGTTTATTAATTAGCCTGAAATACCAAATAAATAACCCTAGTGACTTATAGCGCATCTTGGATTGAAAGCTAAAGTTGAGAAATATCAGTGTTTTGATTTTTAAAAAACCCTCTACTACAAAATGCATGTTAAGGTAACCGACTGATTTGGAGGTATATTTTTAAAAAAATATTAATTTAAACTAAATAATTAATTGTTATTTTATGAAAGCTAACACTCCAAAACTATGAAAATCCTGCAAAAAAAATATTTATAAAAAGTTACTTTTTAAAATATTGAGAAATTTGAATAAAAATAAAGCCAAAATTTAAACTTCTGCTAACTACCGAAAATGTTGTTGTTGTTGTTGTTGTCGTGTATGACTTAGTGCATAAATTACAAATACAAATAAACAAAAAAAGAATACAGAATACAGATAAAGAAATACAAATATCAATAAAACACACAAGCTCACAATAAAACATAAAATAACTCAATGAACCATATAAATACATACAATTAAACACATAAAAAAAAACACAATATAACATACAAATAGTACGGATACAGAATGAATCACATTAAGGAAAGCCTTATTAAAAGGTAGAAGGAACTTAGATTCTACCAAAGGCTTGAATCACTGCCTTGGCAATGTCCCCTGCCTTGTCTGAGTACAAAGTGTCCATGTTGCAATTAAGGTCGATTTTGAGTAGGGCACGAACAATGGAAGGACAGCTGAAAAGATGTTGAGGATCCAGCTGTGTGCCCGGGCAGTGCTTGCACTCCACATATGTCCTTGATCCATCGGGCAAGATCTTCATGCCTTTCAAGTGTTTCGTCCTCAGTCTTGCTATGGTTGTTGTTATCTCACGGCTGTAGTTAAATTCTGGCAGAGAGAATTTTTTCTGAGGGTTTGTGCATAGCTTCTGTCTTGCGACTGCATTGGCATCAAAAGCCGTAGTAGAGAGAGGTGTAGGTTCTACTGTTCTTGCTTCTTTGGCAAGAGAGTCGGCCAGCTCGTTTCCTTCGATATCGACGTGCGCCGGGATCCACTGTAGGGTACAGGATTTTCCCATTGCCTCAATAATGAACAGAAGAGCGTTGATATCTTGAGTGAGCCTCGTTTTCCCCCCTTGAATGGCCCCCTTGAATGTTCTATTATAGATATACAAATAAACTTTTTGCAGGATTTTAAGCATAAGACACTAATGTGTGCTGATAACTAAAAAAATTTGGGATTTTTAAAATAGAAATGAAATACAGGTGTTTGGAATTAAAATAAAAATTCATAGGGAAAAACCATTCAAATCAAGCAAAATCACTTTAAAACACCCTAATTCAAAACTTTTTCTTAGATTTTGACAGATTAGCATGTAGGGTCACTTGGGGTAAGTGGGTCCCTGGGGTAAGTGGGTCACCCCCCTCAAACTAAACTATGTAAAGGACATTTCACACTTATTCACATTGATCATGTTACATTTTGTCACACTGATGGGTTTTGCATATATTAGAGTTTTGTGTCATTTCTTTTTAAGATTATAGAACTATTGTAAAAAAATTTCCATAATTTTTTTTTTTGGAGAGTTCAAGATGCATTTTTCCAAGAAGTGTTTCCAGGAAAGTTTTCACTATATTTTAATGTCTTTTCAACTGTTGTGCCAGGTTTGACTTAAAATACATACTGCAATTTGAATTTTCACAAAATCTCTTATTTAAAAATTTTTAAGAGGGGGGTCCCACTTACCCCGTAATTTAAGCAAAGTAGGGGTAAGTGGGTCCCCTCATTATGGGGTAAGTGGGACACCCTAGACTCACCATTTTAATGTTTATTGAAACATTTATAAGTAAATTTATTGAAATTTTATATTAATTTTGCGTTTTAATATAAGCTGTGGTAAGCAAAGAAAACTATTAAGTTGGGATTTTTTTATTCACGTTGCCGAGAAATTAATTGAAACACACAGTGGGGTGGGGGAATAGTTTCGAGGGTTTCTTTACAAGTCTCCCGAACCATTCGAACCTGAAGAAAACATTCTGTAATTGTAGTGTTCCAAAAAGGGGTCCCACTTACCCCAACCAACCCTATTAATTTAAATGTGAGTAGATATCTCGTACATGGATTAAGTTACAATAAAATATTTTGTACCTAAAACTTCTATACTTTATCAGGTAAGACCCACTTACTCCTTCTTAAGTTTTGCTTGCTTTCAATCAAAATAAAAAGGGGGGGACCCACTTACCCCTTCCTATGGGGTAAGTGGGACCCCCGTCTCATTTTTTACAAAAAGACCCGTTAAGAAAAATGTAGAACATTATTTTAGAACCTAATTATAAATTTTTGTTTATTAATAGTGTCTTAAATAGAATATGTCATCAAGTTCAAATTGAACCTCTTCAAAAAAATTTTATGAACCTTCAAAAATGTACTGTTCCAAAAAGGGGTCCCACTTACCCCAAGTGACCCTATTTTAATATAAAGAGTCAACTCAGAAAATTTCATAAGTATATTTTAAGAACTTTAAGAGAAATAACTGTCAACGTGATCCAAAACATACAAAAGTTATTCTTCAGAGGTTAAAATTGTCTATAAGTATTTTCATAGGATAACAGAGACACTTAAATTCTCCTGGTTTATTTGTTGCACCTTCTTGAATTTCAAAATAAAGTCATAAAACTGTTTAAATTTGTTAAACAAAAAGGATGATTTTTAAACCAGTCGGTTATCTTAAAACAAAAGTAGTATTAATTTGATTAAGTAATTAAGAAATACTTATTTAATTTGCTTAAGTCTTTTTTTTAATGAGTTAGATTTGCTCTAAACAATATTTTTAAACCTTAAAGAAATATGATATACTAATCTGATTCTAGGAGACGGGATTGATGTCGTTTTCAGATAAACGAAAAGGTACCCAGGGATTGTTATAATCTAAAAACATTTTATTTATATTTTTACATTCACAGTTTTTGTACTTTACAGGATTCAACGAAGTTCATGAGTCATGCTAAAAGAAAAAAGCTGAGTATAGCAGATATTGACCACACATTAAAAGTTAAAAATATTGAGGTAAGGGCTTTAGTCTGTTATTTATAAATCTTAAATTATGATAGTTAGAAACTGCCACAAACATGCTTTAGTACAGCAAACCCCATAAATTAAGCCCAGAAATAAATCGAGAAGTTTCTTTGGTACTTACTGATTATCCCGTCGACCGTTCATTGGCTGTCTAATTCAGCGGCACAGTTATAGTAAAGTCAATGGGATTTGATTACGTTTTCAGCTTAAGCGTTTCTTATTCTTACTACTTTATTTCATGGGCTATTCGATGATTGAATGGAATGTTTTCTATTTTACACCTTTTCTAATAAATTAATGCTAAAATCTTGTTATGAGCATGTGGTTTATTTAAATGGATGGTGAATGTTCATTAGCAGTACTTTCACGAAACTGATCCTCTTCCAAGTATTTGGATGACTTATCCAAACTCTATATTGAAAGCTTGGGACTGACGCCATACCAAAACAAAAACTAACCCACCTTTGTCACAATTTCATGTTTGTCATTCCGATGACCATTTTTTTATAACAATAAAAATGAAAAAAGTGGTTAGGAAAAAAAACTTTTCTTGTTAATAATGTTGATCTTTCAATTAACTGTGATTTTTAACATCTGTTTAGTAGGAAGTTCAAGATCAAGAAACCAAAAGAAAACTAATAATTGGCCACTTACAACCTGAAATTAAAGGCATTTGAGTTTTCAAAGTTACACTGTTCTGAACATCATATTGTCAATTGATACTATGACACTATTGGTGGATTTACACCACTGCGACATTAGCGGCTGTTTTCGAGGCTTCTATTGGTTCTTTTGAATTGCTGTTCGTCGCGGTGGTGTAAATCCACCCTATGAATCATTAATGTTACTTAGTATGAAATATAATTTTTAAAAAAATCACTTAATATATGAATTAGTTTTAAGTTTCAAATTGCATTAAATATTGATGTTTTTCTTTTCAAGGCATTCCTACTATTTTATAACAAAAAGAATTTTTACATACAAATTTCATTATTCATTTCCTTTCCCACAAGGTAAACTAACAATTAAGGACTTTTTTTATGAATTTAATATGCAATCATTTTTATATTTTTGTTACAGCCCCTGTATGGGTGTGTTTCTGAAGAGTTCATTCCTTTCCGCTTTGCCAGTGGAGGCGGGAGGGAGATTTACTTCACTGAAGAAAAGGAAATGGAGCTCAGTGATGTGGTTGGCTCTCAAATGCCAAAACTTCCACTTGATGTTTCAGTAAAAGGTACCTAATGTTTATCTATGTTTAATACCATTACTCAACTTATCTTGACTGAAATGAAGTTTTTATGTTTCTGAAATCAAAGTCTAATCCAGGGTTAAATTCAAGAAAGCTTAAAATAAGCAGTTATGGAAATAGCCTAATTTGTTGAAGTCTGGAAAGTGACCATTTTTGTATTATTAAAAAGAGAAAAATTAATACTTAAATGGTAAAGGGCAGGCTGAAAAGTAATGTGCATTTGCTTGGTAGTAATTCAAGTGAAAAGTATGTATATTTGCTACATACTAAGTCCTTCAGAATTGCAACAGATGGCATTTTGAAGTGAAATTCCCTCACAGCACTTGTGTGCAGTTTGGAAGTTATGTTCATTCAGTATTTTTTGAGAAGCAGAAGTATGGAGTTGTGTTATAGTTCTATGTCAAAGCCAGTTAAATAATGTACTGTAAGGGTGTTTATGGGGATGATAGGTCTTCTGTAAATTGATGGGTAGTAAAATTTCTTGGTTGCAAGTTTGGAAAAGGTATAATTTTTTATGAAACATGCAGATCCTGTCCAATAACTGCAAAAAACACATTTAAAACTTGTTGATTTGATTCAAAATAAAATTATTGACAAACCACGCAAAAGCTTTATAGAAAGAGTTTGTCATGGTACATGATCTTGATGCATAGTTGTTTTTTGTCATGATCTACGACTGCAAACCTGTGTGCATTACTTTTCAGCCTGCTCTCGTAATATTTGTCATGATCAAGAAATCTTCAAAAATTGCAGTGGGTAATCCGTAATTCTCTTGAAATTCAACTGGAAAGTCAGTTTTTTTAGTTGAATGAGAATCTTGTTATTACTTATACTTTCTTTTCACTTTAGGAGAAAGTTTGTTAAACATTTGACTTTTTTTAAACTTGTAATTTGTAGCAGATACTAACAGTTTTAATATTTTAGCTCACTGGTTAAGCATTGAAGGTATACAGCCTACTATTCCTGAAAACCCACCGCCTGGTAAGAACCTAGTTTTTTTATCTTGTTTTTAACACTTCTTATTTATAATTATTTAATAGAACTCTAATTCTCTGAGGATTTTTTTATTTCAAAGCTCTAATAAGCTGAAGTGAGTTTAATTTATTTAAATATGAGTTGAAAAGAAGGTAAAAATGCATGATGTGGGTCAATTAAAGGTATGAAACTATGACAGTTGAACTTTCAATTATACCTGTCTAGAAAGCGTTGTAATATTTTCTTGTTGGTTATATTCTATTGTTCAACTTTTAAGCAACCTGAAAATATATAGTTAGCTAATTTTTTCCCATATCAAGAAGGTTTTCACAATCAATTTAATAAAAACCCAAGTATTTTAAAGAAAGCTATGATTGCTGACTTTTTTTTATCTAGCTAGAATAATAAAAAATGCTTTTAAATTTCTATTTCAGTCACAAAAGATCAACAAAAACTGGAAAGTATGGATCCAGCATCTAAAATACCTAAAATTGGAGCAAACCCTGTTAATAAAAACTCAAAAGAAGACATATCAAAACATCTTGAAATAGTTCGTCTAAAACAGTTAGCCACCCATGAACTATCAGTGGTAAGTTTTATGTGTTCATTTTAAATAATTGTGTCAATTTAAAGAAATTACTTATTTGGTATTGGTAGGTTACAACATTCACACAAGCCATTATGACATTGCTCAAGTTTTACAGTTAAAGTTATGCATCAATCTGTATTTTAACTTCTGATTGCCTGAACTAAATGCAAAAGTTTTGAAAACTTTTTAAGGTTTCTCCCCACATGAAAAATTGGGGAAATTGAGTTGTCTTATTGCTTCTTAAGTGACAATTTGCTGCTAGTTAGGTGAGGTGATAAATTACATGAGGTGCTTTTTCCAAATTTTGGACCCCTCCCCCTTGGTGAGGTTTTACTAGACCCTCCTCTCCCAAATTCTTTTGTTTAATTTCTCAATCACTTTTATACAAATTAATTTCTTTGATATGTTTTATTTTCGTCTTATCGGCATTGCACTTTACATACACATTGCAAAAGTTTTGATACAAATACATGTTGGAATCAAAAACATGGTCTTAACTTGTAATTATCTCGATTGATTGGCTCTGTGTTTTGACTAATATGCACATTTTCTTACACTTGCACAGAATAAAAGAAAAAACATACATTTTCTAAATTAAAAGTAGACATGAGATTTTGATAGACTCCCCCATTGAGATTTTCAATATGTTTTAATTTATAGACCAATTGGCTTTTATTTTTTCAGGAACAACAATTGTATTACAAAGAAATCACTGAAGCATGTGTTGGATCTGATGAATCTAGAAGAGCTGTAAGTTCTAACAAATTAACTTTTTACATCTTTTTTCAATATGTCTCTGGAAATGTAGATTTTTGTTTAGTTTTAATATATTAATGCTTGATAACAAATAACAAGGTTGAAGTGACAAAGAAATCTTTCTTTACTTGTTTAAAAGAAATTGTCAATTTAAAATATTCTGTAACATTTATTAAATATGCGTAAAGTTAGTATTAAGTTGAAAAAAAAACGTATTGAATAGGTAAATTGTTGGGTTTTTTTTTTTTTTTTTTTTTTTTTTTAGTGTTGTGTTTCAAGTGTTTTTTTCTTTTAATATTTCAGGAAGCTTTGCAAAGTTTGGCGTCAGATCCTGGATTATTCCAAATGCTTCCTCGTCTAAGTCAGTTTATTTCAGAGGGAGTGAGTACAGTTTTGTTACTTAAAAAACTTCATTAATGTTGAGTTATTTAATTTATTAAAATAATTAATTTTTCTTTTCTTGCAGGTCAAAGTTAATGTTGTTCAAAATAACCTTGCACTTCTGATCTATCTGATGAGAATGGTGAAAGCACTGCTTGATAACCAAACTCTTTTCCTTGAAAAATATGTATGTATAATGATAGATATATATTAATATATTTTTTTGTATCTCCCAGTCTCCATGCTAATCATATGCATTTTTGTAGCTTCACGAACTGATTCCTTCAGTTTGCTCTTGTATTGTGAGCAAACAACTTTGCACCAGACCTGATGTTGACAATCACTGGGCACTGAGGGATTTTGCATCCCGGCTTGTTGCTCAAATTGCCAAGTAGGTCTTTTGGTATTTATGATTTTTATTAAGACTGGGTGGCAGCAAGTATATAGCATTGATGTATAAAATTATCTCAATGATTGGCAATCCATTGCAATGCCTAACATGGCCAGTTTAAGTTTTGATTACTGCTAATTTACTTTCTCTCAGTCAGCTTGCTATTAGCTGTAGCCTTAGAAAAACATTGGAATGAATAGCATTTCCGCCACTGACTGCTCAAGCAGATATTAACGCCTTTTATTTATTGGCAAGCCTTATAGAATTGTTATTATAGTTGATGCTCAAAAATAGTAATAGTTGAATAATTAAAATAGTATGGTCATTTGACATATATTTAGCTGCTGCTATTCTTTTTTTTCTGCTAAGATAGGTGTTTTTTATTTGAAATATTTTAAACATTAACCTTTTTTGTGTTCAATAGGAATTTCAACACTACTACTAGCAATGTGCAAACAAGAGTGACAAGGATGTTCAGCCGTGCCCTTGCAAATGAAAAAATGCCTTTGGCTTCTCATTATGGTGCCATTTCTGGTTTATCAGAATTGGGGCCAGAAGTTGTTAGGACTTTTGTGGTTCCCAGAGTTAAAGGAATAGCTGAACGTATTAAGCAGTGTTTGGAAGGTCCTATGGCAACAAGCATTGATAAAAGTGCTGCTGAACATATTAAGCAATTAATTTTGGTAAGTAAAAATTTTTAAAAGAAAAAGTTTCTTAAAAAGAAAATATTTATACTTTTCCTCCTTGTTAGAATTTTAACCTTGTTATGAAAAGACTTAACTGTTTTAAATAAAGCTTTTTGTTAAATTGGAAAATATTACTGATATCTATTAACAAACACCTTCAAAAATTAAGATAAATTATTCATTTTGCCTTTATCTATCCTGAAATGTTTAAAACATTCTACATATTGATTTCTAAAGCTTCATTGACAGTTTTAAGAATTCCTAATCTAAAAAGTTATTTTGATAGATGTTTGGATTATATTACTAGGTATTTAGTTTAGTTACCCATACAAAGATGTTACAAAATATCTAATTTTAAACTACATTCAATCCAAAAGAGTTAAAAATTACTAGATTTCAAAAGATATAGCATTATGAGCTGCTCTGGATGAAAGTGGTATGTCCAAAAATACAAAATTTGGGAGAAAGCATAGTTTTAGATTTCTTTTAAGATCCTTTATGTAGTGTGGTAGTCATCTAAGTAAAAAAACTCGAATAAGTGGCCTGTAAGAGCTGCTTAAAAAATGCTTTCTCCATAGGAACAACACAGGTGCAGTACCAGCTCATATGTTTGACTGGCACATTATATTTTTTAATTCTTGATGATTACTCTAAATGTCATACATATTGGTGATGTGTAAAACTTTTTCCTCAGAGGGTTCTATCTCCTGTACTCAAGTCCAGTAACTTGATTGGAGACAGTGTTGAGGAGTACAAAAATGAATTTGGGTACTTGGGTGTTCCTCTTCATAATCATGTTATGCGAGCAAGGCAACCTGTCGTCACCACTGCAGCGGCTGCTAGACCTACGTTCACGGTTTCTCAGGTGAGTTAAGGCTGTTTCTCATAGGTAGTTTTTGCTTGTGTAATAGACCAGAACTAAAGATGGATACCAGAATGATAATAATAAGAGGTTCTATAATGAAAAGTGGCATGCAGTGTAACTCGAGTGTTTGCATTAAAGTCAGGACTGTGTAGTCTTAATAGAAACATTTAAAACGATACTATAGTATGTATTTTGCAACTTAAACATTCTTAAAGAAATATATAAGAGCGGATCATGTAACACTACTACATTAATGTCTCATTTTGTAAGTTTATGTATTAAAAATTGGCCTTCCAACAAGAAAAAAGGAGGATTTTTAGGGATTTCACCAAATTTTGATAACATTAAGTGATATATTTGATCACATAAAACAATACATTTTGGGTTAATTTAAATAGGAGTGATCGGGACCAGTTAATTTTGATAATATTATCCGATTGATAACATTAACCGTTACCACATTAAGCAGAGTCTACTTTAAGTAGTAAATAAAAAATTTCAATTTCTCAAAAGTTGATGAAAGGAATAACTAAATTATTTCATTTAAAAAACTGAAGAATGATGAATCTTGCTTTTAAAAATAAACTTTTAATTTACAGCCACGCTTAGTTCCTGCTCTTCCGAGACCTCCAACCATAGTTTCCATGCCAAGAACAACTACTGTTGGGGTGCCATCTCCCACCGGACCAAAGTACGTGATAGTCAATCCTGGCACTCGGCCCGGCACACCCGTCTCATCCGTCAGCCAAGCATCCCCTACTTCGACTAATGCCGCCAACAGCTCAACTCCCACCCTCGTGAAGATTGTGACCACAGCAACCGTTCCGACCGCGGCCAGCAAGACAATCATGTCCACTCCGTCTCTCACGAAGCTGGTGGTCCTCCAACCCCCTTCCAGCGAGTGTGAGATCACCATCAAATCCGAATCCACCACTCCGATTCACAGTCGGCCAGGGACCCCTGATGTCGCGGCCTACGTTTCCACAGCAGACTCTGTCGAGAACAGCTGAAGTTCTCCAAGACTGTGAATGGTTACTTTTAAACTGCGAGGGTTTTTTTTGGCGTAAAGAAAAGTTAAATTTATGTTTAATCTCTGTGCAGGGTTGCCAACTACTCCGGAACTTCCGGAGTTTCCCCGGATAAGTACTGAAAACCCGCGAATCCGCAATAAGAGTTTAATACTCCGGAAATCGGAATGGGACGATTCGGCGCGAAACCAAAAAAAAAAACATTTTTTTTAGTTTTTTTTTTCTGGCGTCGAAACGGCCCGCGTCGAATAGTAGTAGAGCCAGGGGTCACAGTCAGCTTATATTTCCTATAAATCCTATATTTTTGAAAAATTCCCGATTGAAAAAATCCCGAATTTTCATACATGCTTCCGGATGTTTGCTTGTAAAGTTGGCATTTTGATGGCGTGGTCACAGGCAGAAAAAACAACTTGACGGACGGTTCGCGATCGGCGACGGTGCGCGCGCGAAAGCGTCAATAACCTTGGCTTTTAATGCTTGTTTTTGGGGAAAATGTTCACTTATTGTAGTTCAAATGTGTCCAATAATTAGCTGGCAAATTAAAATAAAATATTTGAGTAATTTCTTGTTGTTTGCAAGAAGGCAATGGCAGAATGGAATGGCAATGGCAGGAAGAAATTTATAGTTTGAACTTGAGAGTTTTAATATCAAATAAAGAATTACAAGGTTTGAGGATATAGGGTATATGAAAATTTTAAAGTAAAATTTAAATTTTGAATAATATTATTTAAGCATTATTTAAATTTATCAGAAAGAAAGTCTTACAAAATCTTCCATATGGGTAATTTTTTGGGTGTGAAATTAAACTTCTTGGGCTAAAGTTGTTACTCCTGTCTGTTAGTTTTTCATTTTCTGCTCAATTTATACATTTTGAGTCAGAATAACTATTGATGATTACCTACAGACAGTTTTATTGAAAGTATAAGTTTGTTTTTTATT
Organism: Tetragnatha montana; assembly: GCA_963680715.1. Taxonomy (NCBI): domain Eukaryota; kingdom Metazoa; phylum Arthropoda; class Arachnida; order Araneae; family Tetragnathidae; genus Tetragnatha; species Tetragnatha montana. The sequence continues at coordinate 38,981,694 of OY796685.1, forward strand.
TTTTAAATTTAAATCTGTTAGGTTCATTTATTTAAAAATTGCATGAAAATATTTTTTTGATATACTATAGAGCTTAATTAAATTTTTATTCCTTTTTAAGTTATATTCTTGTAAAATACTGTTCGCGCTACTCCTGAAGTAACATAAAAACTCCTGAAATTTTTTTTCTGGACCCCTGAAGCTATCTAGAAAAGGTTGGCAACCCTGTCTGTGTATAGTATATGAGAAAAATTTTTTATTGAGAGAGTGACACTTCAGGTGTTAATGTGGCTGCAATAGTGAGAATAAGGAAAAACTGTCTGAGTCAGTAGTATGTTTAAAAAATGTTTTCAAAAGTTTCATGAAAATATCTTTTTAATTACATCCATCCTCTCAAACATGGGCAGCATATTTCTACCATTTTGAGAATGTGTTATCATGTAATGATAACCCTTCAAAACTTGGCTTAGTGTGTTGAAAATTGTGCTGTATACATTAAAAGTTTTATTGGTTTAAGTAAATTAACTAAACCTAATGAAAATTCTTTGATTCCGGGAGCTACTCGTTGAATTATACAATTTTTTAAAATCATATAGTTAAATTTCACCTCCAATTAATACTTGGATTGAATCTGTGTTAAGTATTATCGGCACTCTACCATGGGTGCCACTCTTCCGTCCCCGGGACGGAATTCCGTCTTTTTAAAATTTCAATGAACGGAATTCCGTCCCAGGTATATTACGAAACGCAAAATTAGTACTAAATTCTAATACCTACATTGCACATTTGGTTCAATTCCGTTAACGTTCCTGCTAAATTGCCATGCTTTTGAGAATATCATACATTTAAGTATCAACATTTTTTTTTTATTGATCTTTTTTTTTTGATCTAACTAAACATTTTAATCTGAGTCTAAAATTGTTTTAGCAATATATTACTACTTTTTTGGTATCCAAAGGAGCATAGCGGTATTTAGCGGGAACATTAACGGAATTGAACAGCACATTTTGACCACAAGTAACATGGTTTTACTCACATACAGCTTTATCTTGATTTAGAATTTAAGGAACTATGAGTTTTCATGATATTTTATGAATTTTCATGCAATTAAAAAAATTGCTAGACTGGATGGAAATGATTAATACGATACTTAAAAGTTCCGTCTTGCAAATTTTGAAAAGTGGCACCCATGCTCTACCATTTGGCTTGACAAGTTTAAATTTTTCAGAAGATTGCAATTAAACAAACCCCATTTATTTTCGTTTTGAGAAATAAGCATCAAGCATATATGCTAATAAAGTCTTTTCATGTTATGTGGAAGTTTGCCTGCGAGTATTCACTGCGGGTCATTTGTTTGCAAAAACTTCTTAAATTCTTATTTATTTTTGATTGAGAAGTGACTCCATGCTTTGTATATTCATTATTTTGGAATTTTTCCTCTGTGGTCTCATTCAATTACTTCTGTGTTCAAACTAAATAGTGTATGAACTGAGTTTTACTTACTTAATCTGGCAAGCCTGGTGCTTAAGACTTATGGCATTGGTATTGATAAACCTAGTTTTTTATTATCTTTTTTAGTTCTGGTTTCTGCTTGTCGAATAAAATTCAAAGGCCCTAGGTTGACAGAAAACCACTTGATTTCAATGATATATCAATCCTTGGGTAGAGGAGTGTATATTTGTATACATCTTCATTGGACTACTCGTACTACTATTGCAAAGTTCAAATTTTCTAGCCCGTGCTCAGAGTTATGCTTCAGTGGTTTTACTGATGTTGAGGTGAAATTTCATTTTTTAATTTAATATTAATGTCAAGTTACATCTCATAAAAGCTAAATAAAAAACAAACCTTGAAAATAAAAAAAAAAATAAATTTCCATCATCAAATGTATTATATTGTAATGAATTTTGCATTTTTTGGAAGTATGTGTTCAAATTAAGTAAAAGGAAAAAAGCTATTAGTCCAATTTTCTAAGAAGCTAGTTATTCTGCAGAAAATTTCACTCTCATTTTAGTGATAATCTTTTTTGCATAAAACATTTGGAAGAACCTTTCAATTGATTGTAAATCATTACAACCCTAACTACCATTTGCTTCATCCTGTACATATTGACTTTCATCGTAAAAATAAACATTTTACCTACCAGATTTTGTATTAATTGTTTTGAATATTTCTGCTTTATGTAATTATTGTTCTTAAGCCCAAAATAAATCAGTTGTAATAACAGAATAAGTTCAAAAATCAATTTAGAGAAGTCCAAGTTAAACTTGCATATAATCTTACAATCAAAGAAAATGGAATGCTGGAACTTAAACAATTAAGTTCCTGAATTATAAAATAAATGTACCCGTTTACAAAAAATATTTCAACGAAATTAGTGACCAAGAAACACACGGTTACTACTTTTCTGGGGTAGCCCCGGAAATCCATTTTTTTTAAACGGCAGGAATTCCGGGTTTTATTTTCGGAAATCTTGAGCTCAACAAGAAAGCGCAAAATCAACAAGTGTAGGATGGGAACAAGAGGAGTATGTAGGAAAAAGTAGAGTTTATACAGATATAGATTAATATTTCATTTAATCATTTCAAGATTTTCAGGACAAGGTTGTTACAAGAATGAGGACTCGGCCAATTTTTTAAAAAAGAATTTCATGGTCACCGCTTAAACAATTGGGTACAATATCTTAAGTCTAGCATCATGGGACGGATAACTCAAATTATGTTCATCATTAATCAATAAACCATTTAATAGTTTCTCAAATTATTCAGTTTCCGTCAAAGACAGAAAGGATAGACTTGGATTATACAAAACCTGAAAGTCTTACAAAAATAGTACGATTTTTAAAGAATCTGAGTGATACAGTTACAGTTAAGAGTTGAAGAAAAAACAATAAACCCCCCTTGAATAAGCAGGAACTAAATTTATTTCCGAGTGCTATACCTGCTGAGAAGGCTCAGATTCGATCTGAGGGCCTTTTGGATGGGATACTGGCAGGTGAACCCACCAAGCCATCCGTTCCTGCAACCGATCAAGTTCTCTAATTAATTTAAAGTTGATACTTTAGGATTTAAAAAAAAAAAAGAATAACATTCCGGGTATCGAACCCGCAACCTTCAGGACGAGATGACAATGCATTAACCAACCATGCCATATATCCCTGAAACCACTGGCTTACGTCTTTAATATTAAGTAATATACAAATTCAAGAATAAGAAAAAAGCAACATTAATATCCCTCAGTAGATGACGGTGTTCAATCCACTGTTCTTATGACTCGAAGCATTACGCTGCACAACTGGTGCAATTGCACACCAAGCCATCCATTCCTGCAACCACTCGAGTCTAGTTAATTTGAAGTTGATAGATACAACTAGTTTTTGTATTATCTTTTCATTATTTATTTTTCATTTTTTTTATTCATTGTAAGTCTCCAAAATTAAGAAATTTTCAAAGTATGAGACTTCCAAACTGTCTGGATGTTTGAAGTTCAAGTAGCATGAATTGGTTATTAATATGTCTAATGAAGCAGTGAAAAGAACATTTTTTCAAAGGATTAAAAATAAAAGCCACACTTACAAAAAGATAGTATTTTAAAATTTATTAAACTCAAGGATAAAACAAATAAAATGATAAAATATTAAAATTGTTAGTGAACTAGCTATATTTTTAACATATTGGGCAAATATGTACACAATGAATATTGGAGTTTGGCACTAAGAGGCATTGATAAAAATTCAAATACACTATGTAGACATTCCAACACATAATGCAGCACTTAAATTTAATGATCCTGGTATAACATTTTAACTTCCCAGGATGTACAAGACACTGGCAATTCCTGCCTTATTCTCGTTAGTTTAATCAAAATATGGTATCAGTAGAAAAATTAAATATTGCTATCATAAAATATATTTAATAAGTTTTAAGGCTATAATATAAAACTACTCTCCTGAAAGATAATCAAATAAGCTCCTTAAAAAGTTTTGATACTGTTATTTCATCACCAAAAATAAAACATAGAAAGGGCATTTTATGCCTGATATTAAATTTATAAATTATACAGTTCACATCTGACTCATTATGAACCTCAGGATAACTTTATTTCCAGAATAAAATAAGTTATCCATAATATATTTTCTATTTTTAGAGCAAAACACTATTTCATATTAAATTAGTTTAACATTTAATCAATATAAAACATGAAAGGCACACACATTATTTTTTTTAGAAAACAAATTCCTTTATACTTTTCAAAAAGAAAAAATAACTAACTATAAGGCACTTGATACTAAGAAAGAAACTAGATCAAAAATTGCTTTTTAAGTTCCCTGAACTCAAAATTCAGAATCAAAACCAAATTAAAATAAATGGAGGTGAACAATTGCTACATTGTCTAGCAAGAAAAGTAGCCTATTTTAGCACCAACCCTGATCCCTATAAGTTTTGCTCAGTAGCAGATGTCACATCATCATTCAAGTCTTCATGAAAATATATTCTTTGATACAGACCATTTTAATGATATTTTCAATGGTTTTTAATGTAGAAGTCACCATTAATCAACAGCCCTGAATTTGATTACAAAGATGGATGGAAAAGTTAGAATATCACTCATAACATGCAAGTGCACTATTTATATTAGAATAAACTGCTTTACATCTCATGCTTATAAATTATTATTATTATTATCATCTATATTCTTATAATCGGCATAATTCTAGAAACAATATTTTAAATTTTAAGACTGAAAGAGGGATATAAACCTAAATTAACACACTGAATCCCAACCAAATAATGAAAATCAAAGAAATGAGTTAACTCCAGTAAGATAAGAGCTATAACCTTAATAAATTTTCTATGTCCTTTTTAAATTTTGGATTTATAAAACTAATGTATCAATTAATATACTTTATATACATTTAAATATATATTAATTGTAAGATATGAGTTAAAATCTGAGCAAAAAGGTTATATTTGTCAGTTATTTCAACTGCCTTAAAATTTTCAAAACTATTAACACCATATATTAAGCAACATTTATAATTGAATGAATTATTATTAAATAATTAATGAATTATTTCTTTATGTGGTGACATAACGATTGAAACTGTGGATTTGATATAAGCACTCAAACTATTTGAGTCAACTACAGAATATACATTTCTAATGTATGACAAATAAAATTACATAGTGTAAAATTAACACATAAATAATAACAAAAGGTTATGAAAGAAACAAGATTCATTAGTAAAATGCTTATTGGAGAATTCACTAAAACTAGCTTTAAGAAACACTAAAATAACTATAACAAATACATTAAAAAGCAAACAACTAAAATTTTTCAGACTCATTATTTTTGTTAACAAAATCATTTTAACAAGAAACCTAAAACGCATCTCATATAATCTCAACTTATTGCAACAGTCGAGATTTGTTTTAAACATGCAGTCAGTCTTGTTTGTGCTTTTAACAAATTGTATTACTCAACAAAATTCAACAGAATAAAACACTTGATAATAACTGCACTTCAAACATTTTACTTCCAGGACACAAACTTGTCTAAAGCCTTCATAACACACAAAATCACTAACTTATAAATTGCTTACCTTTTCTGTAATGCAAAAAATGCATTCAATAATCACATTGCAAACACAACCAGACACAACCTTTTAAACATTCAATAAAATAAAGCTTTCAGCAGTTCTCTGTATGAAAAAACTCCCTCATCATAATAAACAATTAAGTTGAACAAGCACATCATAAGCATCCAATGATTTTGCAGTTATCTGTTACAGATTAAAACAGTTAATTTAAAAAAATAGAAATTAGTGAGATGTTATGTCATTATTTTCTTTGGGGAACTTTCATAGGCCTTTTTCAATCTTTTGCGAAATTCAGCTGGGAACTTGTCGTAGCATTTCTTACAAACAGGTTTTAAATCCACTTCAAAGAACTTGGTTCTAAAAGAATGAAACATGAAAATAGACAATTATTTAAAAATACAGTCAAGTCCCAACTACCCAAGTCAATTTGGACCAAAATCAGAGACTAACCAAAATATTCCATTAAAGTGAAAATATTACCTAATATGAACCATGTAGGTATAAATGCATATTTTAACAAATACAAGTTATACAGATACCCCAAATGCAATTAATTTTGTTGCAATAACTAAAGAGTTCTATTACTTTAAAGAAGTCCTTAATTTTTTTTACATTACTTTGTCATTTTTTAAAGGATAACAGGTCCTAGAAATATTCCATCATGGCTTGGTTATTTGAAGCACAATTATAATTGAAGCAAGTAATAATATTTGAAGTGAAAACTCAGATGATTAAGCTTTTATAATCAAGATTTTACTGCACTCAGAAATTGTAATAGTAGTATAAAAATACTCACTTTTGACTCATTTTTTGATCACAAACATAGCATGCAAAGTGATTCACACACCAAGCTTTGTTAAGAGCTGTGAACACTGTAAAGATAAATTTCACAATATTAGCTAGATTAAAATAACATGAATTATTCAACTGAAACCACTTTAAATGTGGATAAAACTTTTAAAATTATCAATCATTTAATCAGTTTCAATTTTAAGAGGATCCATTTTACTATGGTCAAGTCTAATTGTCACAAACTAATATTGCACTTAATGGGAAGACTACAAGAACCCTTTTTTTTATCTAAGATGGCAACTTTAAAACCAAGTTAATAAACAAATTTTAAATTAAAATTCAATAAATAATAATGTTTTTCCAATTTTTATTACAAAGCTACATTTTGAGCCATAAACTTAGAAATAAGACAACATGTAATGTAAGTCTCTAAAATTAGTTCAAAAAGAAAATTTACTTCCTAGACATTTGTGATGATTCCTACAGTTAAGATAAATTTCCCCCTTTAGAAAAAACACACTTACCATCTCCTCCAATTACATTGTTGCAGACAAAACAAAGGTTTCCAAAAAGTTGATGATAATGGATTTCACAGTAAGCAAGCCCTTTCTTTTCATAATGTCTGTGACCTAAGAATGGCTTCTCGCATTTTGCACATACAAAGTGCTGTAAAAGAATTCAATCACATAGTTAATTAATACTACTTTATATTTTTAAAAATATAGTTTAATGTATAAATTAAAATAAAAGACTAAAAAAACTCCCCATTCAAGATAAAGGTTTTATCAGAACATTTTAAAACGTAAGACCATTGAAAATGTTATTACCATGTCATCACATACTTTAAAATATTTTAAAAACCAACGAACATGAGAGTAGCAATATTTTTCTTACACATGATCTAAACATTTTCATTTAAATGGGGAAAGCTAAACAAATTCCCAGAATAGTACTGGGAATTAACTTTGTTTTCCATTTAGAAATAATGTTTTTATTACTTCTTAATTATTGTTTGATAGTTTTTTTTAATGTCTTGAAAAAAAACCCAGCCAGAACTGTTTTCTGTCCATACAGAAATCTTTTATCCATGTTAATTTATATACTGTGATTATGCTTCTTCATAACATACAATCAACACAAAGTATGTTTGAATTTAAATAAGAACAAATGTTTTATCTATATGATTAAATAACTGTCTGAATCTTATCTACACAATTAAAGATTAAGTAATTGAAACTGTATATGCTTATACCAGAACCACCACCGTAGGAGTTATAAAGTGGATACAAGAACTGTACAGTACTCCATAAAGTAATAGGTAAAGGGAATTGTTAGGAACTTTAGAAAAAAAAATCTTTAAAGTGTAAAATACCAAATGAATGCATTTAGTGATCAAAACAATTAAAGGCTTTTTGAGTGTCAGGTTATGTTTTACGGCACTCATAGGTTCATATTTTTTTGGGTAACAGTAAAAAAGTGTATCACAGAAGAATATCTGGTTAAAAAGAAAACCAGTTAAGTAACACCCTTTTTTAATTTACCTCCACATGCCAGTTTTTCCCTAAAGCTGTCACAACTCTTTCTTCAATAGGACGACGGCAAGCTCCACAAATGGGAATACCCATTTTGTCATGGCAACGTAGGCAATAAAGCTCATTTTTCACTTCACGAGCATCAGCATTCAGTTCAACCCTAAATAAAAGAATGGTTTAGCTGCAGTTATAATGGGAGAAAGACAATTTATTAGAAAAATTTAATGCACACAAAGAAAACAAGGTTTTTTCAGCAATGCATTAAAGATGTTTTTAAAAGATGTTTCAGTTAAACATCAACTATTTAAAATGTTTTCTTCACACTTTTTGAAAATAATAAATAAAAAGTGTCCTGATACTTTGTTGTTACAAATAAAGGTTGGACCACACTGATTTAAATCATAAAAAATGCTGTTGAAATGCCTAGAATTTTGAAAATTAACTATCATATTTTTAATTAATGGCAAAAACTCTGGATGAAGAAAGAAAGTATCATTGCATAAAAGCCTTCAATTTAAGCTTTTGAGTATAAATTATAAAATTATTACATATACTTTGAAGACTTACCCACAAGATGTACAGTTAAAATGATATGGATGATAGGGTTCACCTCTAAATTTCAAAACTCCTTCATCAATGACAGCACTGAAAATGATCAAATAGGAAATTACAGAAAGTACAACCACACAAATTAGCACACTATGCCCAGTTGTGGGCTTCACATCATAAATACACAAATTTAGGAAACATGCATGAAATTGGTTTGCCCAAAGGTCTACATTCCAGTTAGGGTAGCTGTACAAAATTACATTCTTATAGTAATGTTTTACACTCATACAGTAATGTAAATCAGTGATATCTAACTGGTGGTCAGATAATGCTGATAAAGCAGTCCATGAATAAGAATTTTGCAGCATAAAGTGAACTACTGAATAAGATGAGGTGAATGAATATACTCGAAGAAATTACTATCAAATTGTTTGGGTTTCCAAGATAATTTTATGGTGAATTAAATTTTAGACTGAGTGGTCTGCTGACTTCAACTGGTTCCCAACCAGTTGAAGTACCTAGAAATTTAGTTGACTGTACTAAAAAATCAATATTTAAAAGCAATAGCAGAAAATTTTAGCTGGATTTAAAACATTTTACTTACAAAATAAACAAAGTTGACAAAACAATAGTTAAGCTACAAACGGAATGCACTAATGATTGGAATAGATGATAGCTTACTGGCACTTGAAGCAGATGTACTTTCCACTCTGAGCAGCTTTTTCTCTGGCATTGCACTCATGGCAAAGAGCCCTAGAAAATTGAGAATAATTTAAAGAAAAAACAATGGATTAAGAACAGTAAGATGCTTAATAAAAAAATACTGAAACAATTATTTCATAACAGTCATAACTTTCTGCAGTTGATTAATGTAAGGAAAAAAAGAGGTACCTCCCAGCATTTTTAATGAACCCTTGATCAGCAAGCATCATTTGACATAATTCACAAGTAAAGCACTCAGGGTGCCAGTTGTTATTCATAGCTTTGATGACCCGTCCAAACACAAAGTTTTTGCATTTCCCACAGCATGGTGCGAATAACACATGGAAGTCATGTTTACAATACTTCCTCCCTTCATACTAAAAAAGATTCAAGAAAAATTTAGGTGTATAGACAAAAAGTTAAAATAGCTTAAATAAGAGATGTATTAAGTAACACAACCAAATGTTAACTAACATACCAATTTTAAATATTAATATGTTTTTTCTTTTTTTTTATTTCCAATTTTAAAAACTAAAAGTCTTATGAATAAATATATTTCAGTATAAAAAACATAGATAGATTTCTTTGATAGGGAACTTGATTAATTTTGAGTCAAAAATACATCAGGTGGAAGAAAAAATATCATACAAGATCCCTGTCAATGGTAAGAAAAAATATTTAGGACTTTAAAGACCTAATTAAAGACATTATTAAAATTAATAAATGAAGCTACAATGAAATGAAAAAAAAAACACATTGAGAATTTGAGTGCAAAGTACTAATTAATTTTTTGAATTTTAAGATTAAAAACTAATAGATTATATTCATACTCAGAATATTTCTAATTTAAAAATTTTGGCTTAAAAAGAAATTACAGTAATTGATGTCTTCTAAAATAATTTAAGGGCCAATTGTATTTCTTAAAAAGAGATCCATTTGCATCAAGGATGTTACTGAGTTTGTGAGTTTATTACAATTGTATGGTCTCCTTGGTCAAGATTATGAAAACCATTGAAATAAAAATAAACTAAGTGAATAGAATTAATTAAGATTACAATTATCTAAGAAATATTTAATAAATAAAATAATACCTCATAAAATATTCCCTCAGGGAAAGGACGGAAACACTGACAGCAGCTGTAAGAAATATGATACTTCATTTAACAACACCCATTAAAAATTCGAGTTAGAAGGAAAATTGAAGGTACCTACACAAAACACTGCTGGTGCCAAACTTCCCCATGTGAATTGACTATTTTTTCATGAGGCTCAAAGCCTTCACCACACTTGCAGCAGAACATTGTTCCCAGCGACATGATTCTGAAAGGAAAAGAAAAACATTATTGTTGGCTCAGGAGCTGCATTTTAACTCCTAAGAGTGTAAGAAGACAAGATGTATTATTGCCACTGAACTGTGATTATTCAAAATCTAATACAATGCAAAATCCATGGTTAAATCTCTTCAAATTTCTTAAATAAAAAAAAACCTCTGCCTTTTTTTTTAAACTACAAGGATTTAGGAGCAAAAGGCAGCAGCCTCCCCTTGAAATTTGAACCCCTGTTCCCTGTTATTTTAGGATTAGGCAAGATTTTTTAAACCTTCCACCAACCAACCTTTCTGCAAGCATATAGCTCAGATTGATGAAAGGGAGGAATATAACAAACTTATTCTTATTTTCTGTGAATTTGAATTGCAATGGACATAAGTGAGGAAACAAACTAAATCATCTATTTGAACAGTTTTCAACTCAAATTTGACAAAAAATATCCTATGACACCAATAAATGTTTGTTTGGAGAAGTTTAATTTCCCAAACTAATCAACTTTCACAGTCCCCCCCCCAAATCACTGTTCAAAGGGGGGATGCTTCTTCCAAAAACTCCCAGGCATCCCTTTATACACATGATTGTTGCAAGAAATTCCTCCATTCCATATTTGATCAAGGAAATTAACAATTTAATTCACAAAGGCTATAAGAACTAATAGTTTTTTTTGTGTGTGGAAAATATCATTAGTTTTAGTTTGGCTGGTAAACAAAGCTTCAACCAGTGGAATTTTTCTTGTGAACTCTCCAAACAAGAACCAGAACTTCACTCACGCCTCAGGATTAGAACTGGGCGCTCCAAGTTCCGCATAATCGGGGTCAGCATCGGAAAGGTCTCTGTCGACAGCATGACCGCTCAGCTTCCTCCTACGATACAGGGGACTGGCTTCCAGGGGCTGCAACTGCAGGTTCGGCCGTCCCAACATCGTCGGACCCCTTCTGCACTTTATTTCAAACGTAAACGCACATGCCAGCGGCGGTGGTGCCTCATCCCCGCATATGGAAGTGATGCAATGTGATGTTTTCCTCGTGTTCCGATGCGATTACAGTTACGTTCGCGTTCTCGATTTCGTTCCGCGTTTGAAAACTTGTCTTTCGTATGATCAGCAATTTCTCGTTTTCCTCTCCTCAGATCAGACGTGCTCAGACGACCATTCGACACTTCTTTTTAGCTAGAGCATGACGAAAATATCCGACGCAATGTTGATTTAGATTTAGAAGCTTCGTCAATCCTCTCCTCCAGCAAAATCAATTGCCTTTAATTGGTTTTTAATTAAGATGAATTTATTTATGAGTTTAAGAGTCACTGGGTGACCGCAGTCACAAAAGAGGAAGATAATTTTTAGACGAATATTCCACCTTGGAGTGGAAAATAAGATCAGATTTGGAGATAAAGCCAAGGTAATGTCTAGCCATGATGAAAAAATGTGTTAAAACCTTGTTTTTAAAGGTCGAATTCCCAAAAATTTTCTGGGGAGCATTCAGACCCCCCCCCTCCTTCTTAGTATGGTGATAATAATATTTTTAAAGTTTGGCACAAAAAAATAAAAGTTTACTGTATGGAATGAGGGAGAAGAAATCATTTGGGCTGGTTTTTATCCCCTGAGGCGAAAATCTAAATAACGGCTGTTTTATTTTAGAGAATATTTAAACCCCTACCAAAAATTCTAGATATGTCACTGAGAGGAAAGTATTTTTAATACAGGGGGTGGGGCGGGCCCGCGTAAAAATTTTATCAGGGGGGCCGAGAAACTTACGGGCAGCCCTGCTACGAGGCAGAAATAAAATAACAAGAGAGCAACAAGAATGGGGTTTGAAAGATGTTTGCAATGCAGAGACAAGAAACATTATTTTCCATTCATATTTCAGTAGTCCTCGACATAGTTTATCTCTTTGATGGCGTAAGACTAGGCTTCTTCTGTGGGTGATCCACACTGCTATGATGGTAAAAAATAAACCTTCTGAACACGACGACCTCGGCACCCCCCTAATCGTTTTACATATACATACCCATACCATATACCCATAATTTTGCTGTTTACTGTTTCAATCCCCAATTCAAAATTTAAGAGGGTGCTCATGCTCAATGACCCTACAAAAACGGGGGAAAATATTTTTTTTAAAACAGCAAAAAACAAAGATAAAATACCTGACATTTATTCATGATTTTTTTATAATAAACTAACTATTGTTATAGATATAATGTTCCAGGTTCCATTTTTTTATCACCTATTGGGTTGGGAGTAAAATTTCATTCCCTGTAATTTGATGTGCATCATGACCATCTTTCTTTAAAAAAATTCCAAATTGAAAAAAGTTTTTAAAATTAGTTCTTTGTTTTTTTTTATTAAAATTTTTGACGCACTTAACTTCCTAAAATGAATATTTCTACGAAATATCAAGTTAGAAACATAATTTTATCATACCGAAAAAAAAAACCATCGAAATTTTGGTAGGTTCTAATGACCCTTCCTAAAGTATGGTAAAAGGAAGATTAATTCGCGCAAAAGTCAAGAAACCCCTTGAGGGTATTCATATAATTCAAAAACATGCAAAAAATTTCGCATAAACTTAAGAAAATACAACTCTTATAGCTAGCATTTGTTCAAAATTTTATAAAGCTCTCAATTGAGGTATAGTTAGTTCAATACGCAACAATTTCCCCTTAATATTCCTTTCTATTTCATTTTTTAACTTTAATTTGCTTTGTTTTCAGGTGTTAGACCTTAGACGGTAAAAGAATGAAATAAGGTCATAAATTTTGACTCTGAGGATGATGCAAGTAAGGAAGATGCTGTATATTTATTTTATTTATGAGATTTACTAAATGGATTATTCATTAATTCTTAAATACTGTTAATAATTTATCAATTCATAGTTAATTAGTTTTTCAACTATTTGAATAATGAATATTACTAAAAACAAACAAAGTAAAACGTCCTTGAAAGGCACGTAAATTTTGAAACTTCCTTCCAAAAAATCTTGCTCCCTAAGCAAAAACTGAAACGACGGCCCTGATTATATAGGATTTCTGCTTTTTACAGTTAATTATTCCACCGAGTTAATTTAGTAAAGGAAGTCCATTTCGCGTATCTCATTCGGTAGTGACATCATACCGGACACTAGAAATGACTACAATAGATAACAGCAGAAGACGCCTGTGTGGCCAGTTTCTTCACTTTTTGTCTCATAAATCTTTTCTTTATGAAAAACAAATTCAAAATAGTTTATAGTTAACTTTAATTACCAAATACTTAAGGCAGGCGAGTAAATTTTGTCTTTTCAAATGTTGTGTTTTCAATCAAACTATATACGCTCAGTTCAGTGGCGAATGCCTTTAGAACTGAAATTTTGAAATTTCATGCTCTAAAAATAAATGTTTCAGAACTTCTAGGAAGGAGGGCACACCTAGAGGACTCAGAATCACATAGGAAAGGGGGGTTGGAAATTTACACCTCCTAGGGGTTTTTATAAGAGGCCATGACACCTCCTAGGGGTTTTTATAAGAGGCCATGACACTGTAAAAAAATACGGCACGTTACACCAACCATCAGTGGAAATTGACACGTAACCTTTTAAGAACGGATTAAAACAAGCAAAATAGTTCGATTCCGGCATTTATTACATAAAAACCAATTTAAGAGCTGAAATTTCAGTAAATGATTAACCAGAGCTATCGTAGTTTATCAATCTCAATAGCTTGTAGTAGGTAATAACTATTTTAAGCCTAATAAATAACTGAGAAATTACGACTGAAATTTCAGCTCTTTAATTTGTTTTGTGTAGTTAAATGCGTGAATGGAGCGATTTTGCTGATTTTAATCCAATTTTAAAAGGTTAAGTCTCAATTTCCTCTGGGATTATACAACCTCTCATGCATTTCTGAACCCCCCTTCTTATGTGATTCTGAGTCGCCTCATAAGTGTGCCCTACCCCTCCTAGAAGTTCTGAATTTATCTGAAACACCCTGTATAAAAGTCAATGTGGGTTACACATATGTGTAACTTTTATTCAAATCTACAATTTTCCCCCCATCTGCATAATTGATAATCCAAGAAACAACAAAGGCGATGTTTCAAGTTTCTAGAATGATTTCTCGCTCATTGACCCCTTTTTTCAGACTCTTTGCTTCAATACTTTATTTCTTCTCAGGAAAAGAGCTGGTCAACACCCAATAGAGTAACAAAATTTTATGACCCCAATAATAACATAGTTAAAATCAGACAAAATTGGACCATGGCAAATTTAATTTTCTAAAAAATGACCGAAATTAAAAAAAAAAAATGATGATACAGACATGTGGTACATGTTTATAGGTTATTTCTAATATATAAACAAAGCTAAAACCCAAAACTGCATTTAGTTTGGAAATAAAATTGAAATTTCAAATTTTATAATTAATTTGAATAATTAGCTATATGAAAAAATTAAAACTCCCCTCAAAGCCTTACATCTTACAAAAATATTAAGAAATAAATCCAACGGTTTTCATTTAGAAATGACCTAAATAATAACAAAAAAATTTGGAAAAAATACAAGTTAAAAAAATTCACTTTTCTTTACGAAAAATTCAATTAAAAAAAATTAGTTTATTAACTTTTGAGGCTATTGAAAAGGTAATTTTTCAAAAGATATTGTACACAGATAGCTATATAATGGGAAACTGGTGGAATTTAGGTTTAAATTTAATAGTAGTAGTTAATTTAATGAATTGAAATTAATGAAATTTAGAACATCATAAAGAAGTATTAACAGGCAATACTTTGGCAACCTTCAATCAGAATTTTTTGAAATAACAAGAAAATACTATTAAGAACAAATTTTTTAAAATCAATTTTAAAAATATTAATTTTACAACTATATAAACCTGTAATACATGTTTATAGATCAATTTTCAATTGTGATGCAGAAAAATACAATACTTTTTGCACTAAAAATTAAAATGGAGCTCTAAATTTTAAAATATTCTTAAAATGTTAAACTAATCCCACCTGGAACAAATTGCAATACTAATAACTTTGCAACGGTTTTCACTTAGAAATGGCACAAATAACAACATTACTAAAAATCCAACAATGGGAAAGTTATTTTACAAATTAAAAGAAAAAAGTCATTTTGAAACACACAGAAAATTGATTTTTTAAAAGCATGTATAATACATGTTTAAAGGTTAATTTTCGATTGTGATGCAGAAAAATTTAATATTTTTGCAAAAAAAAAATTGAATATAGGTAAAAATTTTAAAATTATTATAGTCCAATATTGTTTGATTTTTAGTATGTGGTTAATTAGACATTTTCTAAGTGAAAACCGTTGAAAAAGCTTTTATTGCAATTTGTTCCAGGTGTAGTTACATTTTTTAATTTATAGCTCTTTTTAATTTTTATTGGAAAAATATTAAATTTTTCGACATCAAAATTGAAAATTGACCTAAAAACAAGTATTTTACAAGTTTATATATTACCTAATTTTAAAATATTTTAATTTAAAAAAATTGAATTTTTTTGATAAATTTGTGTTCTTAATTTTTTTACTACTACTATTCACTAGATATACTATTTCAAAAAATTTTGATAGAAGAATGCGAAAGTATTGCCTGTTTTTACTTGCTTTGGAGTTAGTCCCACATTTCACCAATTTCAAATTAAATTACTAATTAATTAACTAATTAGTTAAGTGTAAATTCCACCAGTTTTCCATTATATAACTATCTCTGGACAATAATCATTGAAAAATGACCTTTTCAAAAGCCTCAAAAGTTTAGGACACTAATTTAAATAAACTGAATTTCTATTTCTTTAACTCTTATTTTTCTAAATTTTAGTATGTTATTATTAAGGTTATTTCTAAATGAAAATTGTTGTATTTATCTCTTTTGATGTTATTGTAAGATTCTAAACTAAATGCAGTATTGGATTTCAGCTTTTAAAAGTAACCTATAAACATTAACCATTTTTTAAATTTGGCCAAATTTGGAAATATCGCCCAAATTTGACGAAAACCTCAATTACAGCTCAGTTTTTTTTTATTTTTCACTAAAAAAATTAAAATGCTAATAAAAAAACATCTTTAATTTGGTTTGGCTAATTTTAATAGCTTATATCTAGAGATGTAAAATTCTCGGTAATAATCTTTTGGAGAATATTCTTGGAGGATTGAGGAGAATACTCTTGAGAATATTCTCCAAGAGGAGAATTTTCGAGAATATTCTCCTAAAAGCTACTAAAATAATTTTTTTGGAAAAAAAAAATATGAGGTATATATTAACTTCAAAATAGAAGAATATTACAGGTTTTACAATGAGAAATCATCATAAATAAAAGAAAGCCAAATTAAATTAAAAAATATTTTAAAATCACTACTTAATTGATAAGACAATATGTTAGATAGGTAAAGCAGAGTAACTCAGTTACATTCTATTAGTAACTTAAGATTTTCTAACTGTTAAATAGCATTTTTGAAATAAATTATGTATTTAATAAAAGAAATTATTTTGGGGAATCTTGATGAGAATATTCTCATGAAGAAAAAAATGATGAGATGCACGTAAAATTATACTTATAGTGAATGAAAATGAAAATTTGAAGATTTAATTATTTCAGGAACACAAGTAAGATATAAATTTAATTGTAACTTTGAAAATATTCTCATAAAGGAAAATATTAATGAATCTGAATTAAAATTATGCAAATAAAAAGTTTAGACAAACTATTCATTCATAAATAATTTTTAAGTAGAAAGTAAATTAAACTTCATCTGATAATACTCAGTAATTTAGAGTTCTTTGAGAATATTCTCATGATAAATTATTCTCAACAGATAATTCTAATGTGATATCCCCTTCTTTTAAGAATATTCTCCTAATTTTTCAAAGTTATATCAAAAATTTAGCTAAAGTCAGGTTTTAAAGGTCCTTCAGTTTAACAACTATTGGTTATTACCTTTGCTTTTAACAACTAAATAAAAAGAATTTAGACTCCTCTTTTAATTGTATGAGTATTTTCTCCCAGTAAAACTTGCTTCTAATGTTTTAAAAAATATTTTATTTTGTATTAAATAAAATTTACTTATTTAAAAAAATCTTGCGAAATAATGAAATTACAGTTCAGATAATATTCTCTGAACTGTAGGGTGACTTTTAAATGGTACGCTTCATTGAATTTGTTATTATTTTCAGGTTTCTAACACTAATACTGCATATGACCATTTCATATTATCCAACATTTTTACATTTATTTCCATTTATCAATCAAAAAATAGAATATTCTCGACTCACATCTCTACTTATATCCTTAACATATTAATCATTCGCCAAGTACTAGCACTATTTCATGGTTGCTCGGGTAGTTGCTTACATCCTCCACAGCAACCGCCAACTAGAACAGTTGCCATGTTGTCAACTGCTCTAGTAGTGGCCATTTGGGCAATCTCTATTTTGGCAACTACAGTAACGGACCCTTTATCCGGCAAGCTCGGGGCCGACATCGTTGCGGATTTCGGGTCCGGTCCAGAAAAAACACCAGTAAAGACGCAGTTGCTTTATTAGTAAAGCCAAAATACCTGCTTCGCGCTCCCTACTATCATTTTCCATTCTCGTAAATCTAAATTTCCGATCATATGAACGGGAATTAAAATTGCGTTAACATCGTCTGCGTTGTTCTGATCGTCCGTTTCAATAGTAGAGGATCCAGCAAAAAAATTCTGGCGAAGCACGTGGGTCGTTGCGGAACCGATAGCGAAGCAGCAGGAGGCCAAGAGAAGATTAGAACAGAAGAGAAGGGCCCTTCCAAACTTTTACGCCGGCCGGAGAAACGCCCCTTCGCGGAGTAGCGAACAACTCTGCACGCCTTGGGGGTCTTTTATACCCCACAGGCAAAACAGTCATGGTGGCAAGGCAGGAACAAAGGAGCCAACTCATTCACGGAGACGATGTCACAAAAGGCGTGACGCAACCATTGCACATCGTAGCAGCATTTGCTCACTAAAAATTCTGAATGCGAGCCGGATTTTGGGTCCTTCCGGATTTCGGGTTTCCGGATAAAGGGTCCGTTACTGTATTGCCCTTTTTGTCACGGAGGAAATTTGTTCCTAATCTTTGAACCCAATTTTCGAAGTTAGATATAATCTATAGTAAAACATTAAGAAATTAAAACAATCACCAAAAAGAAACATAACTTTATGTTTTCTAATTCCATATGAATGGAAAAAGTTCAATTTTAAAATACACTTTTGAAGATATTGTAAAATTTACTTCAAGAGCAATTTGTAATTTAAAGAAGTTCACATTGAAAGACTAAGATGAAGGGCAAAGTTTCCTCAGAAAACAATTGTTTTGTTTTAAAATTCATAAAAGATTCGAAATTCAGTATTAAATGTATAACAGTAAAGAAACGTGGGAGGTTAGGACAACACCCAGAGAGGCTCAAGATTCAGTCTACTTTCTACTAAAAATAGGAGACAAATCCCAGGTACTTTCATAATAGATAACACTGTTGAGAGATAAGAATAGCTAGATTACATACCAAGTCGAATCAACTAGATAAATACTGTGTCCGTCAGATTTCTAGAGTGCCTTTTGTTATCAATCAACTTTTCTCATTCAGTGAATTTGATGTTTACGTACTACGACTACGCCTACTCATAAAGAGCGACCCACTCTTCCAATGACAAATAAGGAAATCTGAAACGCGCTTGGAAAAAAACCCCAAAACAAGTGAAATACTAAAGAATTATTGAAATTAAGGATGCAAAATTAGTGAAATAGTTGAACTGAACCTTCATTCAAACTTTATTTGTGGAATACTGGTATATTTAAATCAAAATGTGTACCATTGCCCGTTATGAGTGGACACATGTTAGGCATATTAGCATCCAATATTATAGCAAAAACCACCATAACATAGCTCTCAAAAATTTTTGTTTGTAAACAAAAGCAATGGCGAGGAGGCGAGCATGTTGTGTGCATAATTGTAGGTAAAAGGAGACTACATACAGAACTTTATTTTTCAACATGGAATCAATATCTTTAGCAGATTATAAGGTTTTAAATAAAGATGTACACAAGGATGTTTATGATCCTTCTGAAGACACTTTTATTTTAATTGATGCTCTCGAGAAAGACCTGGAATTGATTCGAAACTTAAAGTAAGGATTATTTTTTTAATTTCTAGTGTCTGAAAGTATTTACAGTAGCCCCTAAAAGCTAAATTCTGGTACTTTTCCGTTATTTATACCATTAAAATCGCCAAGCTGTTTTAAATGCTTAAGATTAGGATGAATATTGCCAAAAATTTCAAAAACCAACGAATAAAATATATAGAGTAGAGGTAATTGCTGCCAACAATGAAAATTTGACGATATTTGTCGTTCATATAATTTGGAGATTTTAAAAGGGATGGAATAGGTAGTGAAATCATATTTTTTAAATAACTCTCTCTTGGTAAACATTTCTAGAGCTCAATCCTTGTTCATGATGAAGTATTGAATACGTGAAATCAGAAATCCTGAGGAAAAACCTCAATCCAAAAACCTGAGGGTGATAGAAGAAAACGGAGGTCATGGTATTAGGATTCAGGGGTCAAAAGAATCAAGGGGGATTTTTGAGGGAGTACCTAGGTCGTTGGACTTTCAAACTCCAGTATAACTAGCCTCACTGGGTGAGGCCATGAGCTGAACTGTTACAGAACGTGTGACTTGAAAGTCACAGTCAGCTGAGGAGTGGTTAGCTTGATTTTAACCCCCACTTGATTTCCCCAAGTAATCTTGGTACTCATTTTATCGAACCCGGAGGGATGAAGGCTGAGTCTGGCTTGCCCATGGACCGGGATTTGAACCCCGGGCCTGTGGTGTGGGAGCGTGAAGCGCTTCCTTTACGCCACCAGGCTTCTAGATTCAGGGGTCAATTTTCATAAAAATGAGCTTGAATTGTTTCTGTGGCTTTTTGTTTGACTATTTTTGTAGACCAGTGTAATCAATGTATTATGTTGTTGAATTTTTAGCAACCAATGAAAGATTGCTGATCATATTATAGATTTTTTGAATTTAGTATAAGAGATACTGAGGACAAAAAAAATGTCTAATAAATTTTATTTGCTTATTTTATAGTCCACTTATATGTCTTGAAATTGGAAGTGGCTCTGGCATTGTCACTACTTCATTAGGAAAAGTCCTTGGAAAGTTATATTATTTGTAAGTGATTTTTCGATAATTTTTCAGGAATTACTTATTCATTTAAAATTATAAATCATAGATATTTTCATAGTATATTAGAAAAGTTACTATAAAAAAATTATAACCTTCCATGTAATAGCACATATATTTTGATAGGTATTTTTGATTTTAGTAACTTATTGTTTGAAATTTATGCGAAATTGTAGTTGTATTTTTATTAATAACAAATTAGGTTGGTAATTTTTTTATAAATTTATTTGAGTGTAATTAAGTTTAGTATGTTTTTTTACTGTCTTAATTATTTTAGGTGTACTGATTTGAATCCTTATGCTACAGTGGCTACAAAAGCAGTATCTCAAGCAAACAACGTATCAGTAGAAGTCATTCATTCAAACTTAGTAAGTTTCACTCCATACAATAAAAAATTAACAATGTTTGAAATGAAATAAAACTAAGAGTTTTTATTCTTTCTTAAGCTGAAATATGGATGCTAGTTACTTATAAAACATTTAATTGAAGAATTCCATATTAATTTGGGTTTCAGTTCATATAGTTCATCTACTTCTACCCCCTTTTTCATCAATGACACAAAGTAAAATACAAAAAACTATCAAGAAAATGTTTAATAAAGCTCTAATTTGCCTTTTACTTTGCTTCAGTTTTCCTCCAAAGCTTCAGAAAACATATCTTCTCTACATTTTCATGTATAATGCTAAATTTGTGATTTGCACCTCTACTTTTTAATTCTGTCTGAATCCAGTTTTTATCCATTTATTAGCAAATGTCAATTCTTTGAATATTTTTCTTTCAACGACTTTTATGGGTTACAATACCAACATTTATGCAACAACTACACAATACCAACCAGTTTATTGTGAATACTTGTAAAATTTTTGTTTCTTTTAAAGGTGGATGTTGTTAAAAACCGTTTGAAAAATTCTGTAGATGTACTGTTATTCAACCCTCCTTATGCAGTTACTCCTTCTGAAGAAGTGAGTATCATATTAACATTATCTGCACGATTAAGGACTTTCAATAAATCGAAATTAGCAAAATATTTCTCAAACTTTTTAGTTCCTTCTAATAGTCAAGTTACTTTTGTTTTTCAGTATGAGATTTTTTAGTCTAACCCTAATCCATTTGGTTTGGGGAAAAAGCTACATCCTTCTCTTTAATTTTAACCCTAAATTAAGTATGCAGTTATGCATTGTAACTAAAATAATGTAAAGAGTACGAAAAATAATTATTTAAGGTATAGGCTACTAGCTGTAAGGAACACACTATTGGGTTCTTATTATCAGTTTTTTGCCCCTTCTATACTTAATTAGATTTATGTTATGCAAAAAAAAATAAAGTTGAGAAAATAATTATGCTAAAAAATAATCTGAAAATAAAAGGGTGTTTAACATGTAATATAGGTATAGTAAGAAAATAAAATTAAGTATCAAAAACTATCATTCAAGATCTTATGATACTCAAATGTATTTTAAAAATGATTCATAATTTTGCTAAACCCTTAAAAATTTAGCTTTACTATAAATTTTCAACTTATTTTCCAGGTTGGTAGTGATAATTTTTATAAAGCAACATCTGGTGGCATCAAAGGAAGAGAAGTAATGGATACACTATTTCCTTTAGTCCCTAAATTGTTATCTAAAAAAGGATTATTTTATTTAACTTGCATTCACCCAAATGATATTGGTAAGTAAAAGTTGTATAAGGTCATCCGGAAACTTCTGAACCTTTTTACAAAGTTTCGTGTGTGATTTTTTTTTCTAAAAAAATTGGTAATAGGTGGATATTTCAAACAATGAGGATTTTTATTTATTTATATTTATGTATATAATATATGATTTTGGTAGTTCTGGGGGTATTATTTCTTTTCAAAATGGCGGCTTGAAAAGAAGACCACAAACAGGGATTTTCGTATCATTTTTTTCTTTTGTTTAAAAAAGTAGAAAGAACACATAATTCATGGCTAAAAAAGTTTTGCTGTATATTAACAATGTTTACATTAAGATAGAGTTTCAAGATGATTCAATAAGTTCGAGATGTGAAATTTTGGCTTTAAAGCAGTGCTTCCCAACCTTTTTCGGTCCGTGCCCCTCCAAAGCCTTTCTAAATTTTCCATGCCCCCAAAATCTTTTTTTTTTTTTCAAAAATCCTTCTTGGAAATTAAATAAAACCTGGTGGTTCATGCCCCACCAAGGGGGCAATTTGGTTAAAAATTTTCGAATTGCCCCCCCCCCTAGAAAATCATATTGCCCCCCCGGTGGGACGTGCGCCCCACATTGGGAAACACTGCTTGAAAGCAACATATAACTGGTAATCTTTCATAGGCTTTTTAGAGCTTACCTCCTTCCGCTAAGCAGCTGGTATGAAATAAAATCAAGACAGATGTTTTGCAGATGTTTTTCTGAACCAAAATGCTTGTTTAAATAATGAGAGTATTTTTTCATAACATAATTTCCGACGAGGTGTTGCTTTTTTCAGTGTTTTCGTATGAAGAAAAGAATTGCTTCATTCGCTTACCTTAATTTTAGCGCATGTAATTCTGACAAGCTAAAATATTGTGCGCTTACATATCGCATTGGTTTCTGTACCTATATTCAAAGATAATTTAATGTACTGCATATTTTTAAGCATTTGGGTCTATCTATAAGCTTTCTAATTTATTTTGATGCCGTTTTAGAGAAAATTTCTTTCAAATGATTAACAATTACTGAGGGAAGTTTTACGCTCAAAATTGAATTAAGAATTCTCTCCTGTATTGTAATAAGATGCAAAATTCCTTCTTTTAAAAATTATTGAGGGGCAGTATAGTTGTATAAAATACTAAAAGCCTTAAAATTTTGCAAACTATATGTGCTGCAAGATAATATTTGGTATACAAAATAGTTACAATGCATTTTGTTTGAAAATTAGTTTTTTATGGTATCATTTTGCAGTGCCACCTCATTGGAATATTTGGATTTACATTTCAGAACTTGATTTATAATATGTTTTTAAATTCTAAATAGTGCAGCAAATGGTGCTTTTTTGAATTTCTGTTTAGTTTGATTTTAATTATAGGAGTAATTTTAAGGAAAATCCTAATTTACATGAATCATGCTGAGGTGCTATATAAGACTCCTTGACAATGATTAGTTATTAACCTAATAGAAGTTATTAGAATAATGTTTATTAAACTTTAAGGTATTTTTTCAGATGACATAGAAAGCTTGATGGAAAGATATAACATGAATATGGTTAAAATTCTAGAGAGAAAATGTGGAATTGAACGTTTATATGTACTGCGATTTAGTTTTAAGAACTCAAGGTAATAAAAGTATTACTTAAAACTTTCTTGTCTTTTTATTTTTAAATTGCATATAATTTACTTTACCATCTCATTGGCTGTCAAGAAGCATTGTTTCTCTAGGCTATTATACACCTGATTTTGAATTTCGTGAAACTAATCCAGCACCATATTGAGATATTTTAGTAATGTCATTTAAAATATTCAATGTTCATGAAAGATTACTGTGTGTCTGAAGAACAATTTAATTTTTATTTCTAAAAAATAACAATTTAAAGATAATTAAAAACATGTTTAAAGTCTTATGTTTAAAAAAACTCTTTGAATGATCTCATTTCCATTTTCGTAATTTTCTCAAACAACCAAAACTTGTTTTCAGCTAATAAAAGGCTAATGATTTGTAGAAAAATCGTGCTATATGCATAGATATTTTACCCAAAAATCTCTAGAACTCCTACTAATGTTGCTTTGAAAGCTCAAATTAAACTTACTAAATGAGAAAGTTTGCTTAGCTCAGTAAACTTATATTTTGCAATCAAATCACTTATATTTCCTAATTTTTCAAAGGAAATTAAATATTACCTTTGAAAGATAACAATTATTTAAACCACCATTCTTGGATACATAAAATTCCTGCCGCAGTATCACAATTGTCATTAGTTGCTTGAATGAAAACATTCCATATCACAATGGGGAATGGTCCATTTCACTTATGTAAGAAAATACTAGATTGATGTAGAATCTTTCTTCGTGAGATTGGACTTTAATCGTGAGATTTCTGACCCGAATGGATATTTCTTTATTAGAAGTTTTTCAATAAGTGAAAGTGATAGCCGTGATGATAAAATCATTTATTATGAGGAATAATAAAGGATGATATTAATCAATGGAAAATGAAAAAGTTTCCTTCAAAACACATATTCAGTGGCAAAAGTTTCTTCTTCCTCTTTGTCCATCAAATTTTCATAGATAATAATTTCAAAAAAATATTTGCAATGATTTTTTTTCTAATATCTTAATTTTTAATGTAGTTAACTTTTATAGGAGGATCAGTTAAGTTTGGCTATACTATAGGTTTGACTGTAGTAAAATTTCAGCTTGGATTTTTAAATTACTTTTAAAAATCTAAGTAATATCATATTTGTCATGTCAATTTACTCTGTTTTAGAAATTTATTTATTTTAAAAATCTAATATAAGCATGTGAGCAAACCAGTGGAAGTGTGTTATTACTGTTACTCTGAGGTAGTGATTTAACCTTGTTTTAATAAACAGATTTTTTTTAGTATTTAATCTGATTTTGTTCTTAAAACTTTAAACATATCGCAACATATTATTTAAACATGTTTGCAGTTTTAGCTATTGAAAAAATAAACTTTGTCTACTTTTTGGTTTCAGATGAGGACTGAGATATCTAAAAAAAAAAAAGGTAGGTAAAATTAAATTTTTAAATTAAAAATATTTTATTATTACAGAGATATGTTATGTTTATGTATTTCTGAAATGTAATTAGGTGCCACATTTATCTTCATTATGGCTCCTCTCTGGTTCAATTGGTAGATATTTATTTTCTAAGAAACGGATTTTCAAGTTTGACAATGTATCATAATATACCGGAATTTCGTCACAGGCATGAATTTCTTCCGCGGAATCGCGATTTTCCACTTTTTCTCTTTTATTCCACAATTTCCGCTTTTTATTAATTTTACTTCCATGGGTGAAATTATTAAGTTCAAAGAAACCCATAATATGCCAACCATTCCGCATTTTGGCATTCCAAAATTACGGATATAGAGCTTTTAAAAAAAAAACTTTTTTTTTTCACATCGTTACTTGGTGTAATATCCCTAGACTTCTATGTGATCAGATTAAATTAAGTGGTTTAATCGATTTATAATGAATTTTTTAGTAAAACAAGTGCTTCCTAACTGGTGCGGGGTGAATCAGATCCTGATAAGTCATAAAAATGGTTGGTTTTCTACCTTTAGCCGTTCTAGTTTCTATTGGTTATTATTAATAATAACTCACCAATTATTATACAGGGTGATCAGAAAGTACGTAAACATTTTAAAAATTCATAAACCTTGAAAAAATAAATGAATTAAGGGAATTTTAGAAATCGAGCACAGAACCCTGATAATTATATTAACGCCATCTATTAACGTAACTTTGAACTATATTTTTCTATTGTCTTAAAAAATCCCCCGACCACCCAATGCCGAAACGGAAAACCGTTTTTTTTTAATGCGGATATTTTTTCTAGATTTCATAATTTTTTAAAATGTCTACGGACTATCCGATGTGATCCGATCACCCTGTGTTATTAATAGTAATTTAATAATAATCTCCCATACAATAGGGGTCATGAGGTTGACTTTAAGAAATTTTCTAATAGAAATTATTTTTTCAGAACAATCAGGAACAGTCTGCCTCCCATAGGTTTATCATACATCAGGGATGGCAAGCCTTTTTCGGAAGCGTGCCACTATTAAAATTGAATCGTCAGTTAAAAGGGAATAAGTCCAAAAAAATGGCAAATTGACTTTTTGTGCGCAAAAAAATCTCCAAGCTTCGCTCTACACATGAGTGTAAAGAGGAAAATAAATAAGTACCCCCTATCGGTAGATATAACCCCTTGAATTTGCGAAATCTATGTCCATTCATTGTATTTTTTGATTAAATTTGAAATTTAACTTACTTTGTCTTTCTTTTCTTATTCTTTGGCCTGTAAACTTAGACAAAATAAAATTTGATCAAGCACACAGACCGGAAAATATATGTACCAAAAAACCAAACCAACCAAACCATAAAATTTGATTTTAATTTTAAAGCGTTTTTTCTTTTTTTTAACCAATGAATGTTTGACTCCATTGATATTCACTTACTCCATTGATAGCGCCTTAATGACGCAGTTTCATAATTTTTAATTTTATTCGTCTTAGTCTTTCTATCTTTCACTTTTGTCCTGTGAACTAATAAGCAGAAATATAATTTAATTGTCAATTTAAGTGATTTTTAAGATTTTTGTTCAGCTAAAATTTCATAAGGTTGAAGAAGGGAATAAGTCCATCCTCTTTTTTTAACTGTAAAACATTTTTAAATACACTTATAATTTTTTTGATGATTGTTCTGTATTCTTAACAGTGTCATGAATTTCCTGTAAAAATTTGGTGGCTATAGGATAAAAATTCCATTACTTATACAGGTTTTTTTTTTCGATTTTCTCAAAACTTCGTTTTTGGACTTATTCCCTTCTTGTAACTGACGATTCAATTATGAGTGCCACTTCCACTTTTTTCCTATACAACTAAAAAACAAAAAGTTTAATAATGTAATGTCTGTTGACTGATTATGGGAATTTTATGCAAATAATTTTTTTTCATGCGTCTGTGTTGTGGATATTTTAAAGTATTATAGAATAGAGGTTCCTCCCACGAAAATTTTAGGAAATTCCCCCATAAAACGGACTTATAACTCATTTTGAAACTACAGCGATCTGCGTATCGGTTTTAAATCCTTGGTCGAAGGATTTCACCAATCAGAGTCAGCGAAAAGTTAATTTTTCCTTCTTTATCCGACTCTGATTGCTGAAAATCAATAGCTTCAATATAGCATTGACTAATTTAGGAGTGTATTTATTCCTAATCATTCCTATATCTTTTCCTTGTCTATTAATTTCCTTACTATTTCTTGTCTACTTAACGATTGCTATTGCATCTAGGAAAGTTTATCATGTATAGTTTATATATACGTATATTAAATCAAGTAATTGGTCAACCGTGCGCCAATAATTTGACAAAATAGTTATAGTATGCGCATTATTAGTTATTGCGCCTCATCGTGATATGTTCAATGTTTATTGTTGCTAAGGGGTATTCCCAAAAGTTTCCCATCACAGTTTCCCATCAAAGTCACAAGTTTTCCCATATTAAATCCCTTTCACTATTCCTTGTCGCAAATTTTGAAATTAAAGAAACCTTTCCAAAAACCATTAAATTTTAATTTTTTATAGAGCATTTTCAATCACATGACCCGGACCTTAGCAACGTTGTTTAGGCGTGGAGGACAGGCAACAACGTTGCTAAGGTCCGAGTCATGTGATTGAAAATGCTCTACAGGCGGTAAAATATATGGAATTTAAAAGATTCATTGTTGTACGTTTTTTTACCAGAATGTTGATTTAGTAGGAATCAATAGACTTGCTGGATATTTTTTAAGGAAAATAATAAGGAATAATAATACGGAAAATTTAAAGGATTTTGATTAAATTATTCATAAGTTCGAGTTAATAAATATTCAAACTTTTAAGAAAGTTCAGTGAGCTGTGTCAAGGCTAAACTGGATCTGTTAACTGTGTTATATTGGTTATATAACACCGTTTTTAGCCTTGGCTGGCTAGCTGGGTTTAGTGAGGAAGGAATCCCAAAGATTAGGTCCGATTAAGGTTCCTAAAGGAAAACCGTTTGAATGACTTCTTTTTCAGTTATTTTGTGGTTTTGAGCGATGTTTTAATTTTTTCGATTATCAAATTTTTGAAAGTAATATTTTTAATTGATATTTTAAATATTTTTCAATTTAAATAGAATATTCGTATTCAAGACTGAAAAATATACTATAAATATTCTTGCGTACTATTTACTATGTATTATTTTATGTTTTGAAATTTTTTTCGGCCATCATTAAAAGTTTTTTTAAAGAATTAAACTTCCCGCGAACCGATTTAGTCCGATTTTTAGCATGTTATTATTGAGGTCATTCCCAAGTGAAAACCGTTGAAAAACTAAACGTTGAAAGCAGAGATATTTATATTTTGTTAAATAGTCTACTCTTTTTAAAAAAATTCCCATCATGGGCAACTATAAACTCTAACACTTCATACACTCTCCGCAGTCAAAATTATTTCTTAGTGCCTACCCCTCGTAAAGAAATATACAAAAAACATTTTCAATATCTTTCGGTTATTTTATTTAACAAATTACCAAGCCAAATTCAAACAGAATCTAATATAATATCAGATTATTTAAAAAACTTTGTATTGCTTTTATTCTAGACCAAAATAATGATGAAACCCTAATTTAATTTGTCAGATTTACATGCAATCTATGTTCTCTTATTCTTCCTATAATATAAATTTAATTGCCAGCCAAGCCATTCTCGTTTTATATTTTTTTTTTCTTTCTAAGTAAAAAAATAAATTCTTCTCCAATTCTTCCACTGTTTTTTTTTTACCTGACTTAAATATACTAGATATGCCACTTGCCCATGGACGAGCAGTTGCTCCTTTGGGATAGCCATATATCAATGTTTATTATTATTTTTCTTGTGTGTATGTTTTTTTATGTGACTTTTTGTAAATAAATTTGATTGATTGATTGATTTTTAACTCCTCAGAGGGAGTATATTTCACTCCTTGAAAATTGGAAATACTCTTTAAAAAACTAGCCAGGAGTATTTTCATTCTTTGAATTTTTCACAAAGGTTTAGCTTAAAAATTGCCCTTTGCCCCACCGAAATCAACAAATAATATTTTGCTACTCAAAAAACTGTTTTCAAACAGCCATAGTAATTGTTTTTTTTTTTTTCAATTATTGTTCTGATGCTTAGGTAATTGCGGTTTTCGTATCTCTGTGTACGTAGTTTGTGCTATTTCCGTATTTCACTCCTCATAATTGAATTTCACTCCTCTTAAAAAAAGTCAAGGAGTATTTTTACTCCTCCAAAAAAATCCTTGGAACACTGGTTGAAATGAAGGTGCATATATAAGCGGATCCTTGAGATCAAGCACACATACCTGAAAATATATGTAACATCAACCAACCAACGTTGAAATTTTTTACCGGTTTAGTAACAGATTGCCTGGAACTCTGTCTTGTGAATTCTTATTCTTCCACAGAAGGAATCTTTTGTATTTAACGATCTGAAGTAATTCAATGGAGATGTTGACACTTATGTGCGTTTACCTCAGTATTGCATCTTTTAAAGGGAGAAAATGCAATTCTTAATTATGACGAAAAGAATGGCTTTTGATATGATTTTCATGAGACCATAAAGAGTTTGAACGAATGACGCGTGAGTTTGAAAAAGAGAATAAGTCCGAAAACCAAGTTTTGAGAAAATAATAAAAACTGCATATATATAAGCAATGGAACTTTCATTATAAAACCGCCAAATTTTTACTGAAAATTCAGGGCCTTATCTAAAATACAGAACAATCATTGAAATAAATTCATTCAAAAATATTGTACGGTTGAAAAAGTTGATGACTTATATTCCCTTTTTCAAACTTAAGAAATTTCAGCTGAAAAAAAATCTTAAAAACCACTCTGTTTATTAAATTATATTTTTTCCGCTTATAGACTGAAAAACTAAAACAAATACAATGAAAAAGTATTATGAAACTGAGACATTAATAGGATGATCAACGTCCCGGTCTTTACACTCACTGATTCAATTGCATTTTAGTTTTTTAGTTCTAGACTCTAGAAATAACTTGCAATGTGAAATATTTTTTTACTATGGTTTGTTAGTTTTTGGTTTATTTGTATTACTTTTTTCACTATGCATTGCATAGGCGCAAATGACAAAATATCGCCAGTTGAAATCGTCTTGAACTAGATTGAGTTATACTAGACAGCAACGTTTCTTGAACCCAGTATGTCACAAATGCGGAAGGAGAAATCGGTAAACACAAAGCCTGTTGGGTTGTTAGGAGGAGTTTCGGTACGCAAATCGTGATTGAAAAGCATTATATATACATGGGTTTAACAAAATAATCATATTTTTCGATTGAAGTTCTTTATTTCACTCAAAATTCAGACACCGCGATGGGAACTATACTTTGTTTGTTAGTGACGTCGTAGGGTCAACTTAAGTTGCTGTCTAGTATAGAAAATGCAAGTTTCATGGACTTCATTGCTACCTACTGTAAAAGACGCTGTTCTCAGGAACAAACAAGCAGTAATTTGTTACAATAGGCAATGCGATCTGCTATAACAAAAATTTCTAGTGTAAAGAGGTTTGTTAAATGAAACCTTATTTGTTGTAAATACATTTGGTAAGTTTTATTTCTGATAATTCTGTTTTTAAATATGCATTGAAAATTATGAAACAAAGGTTTTATGTTCGATATCTTTAAAATGCTTGTACTAATTGCGAAACCAAACCAAAAAAAATGCAAAGATAGAAATTTATTTCGAGAGGGGCCCACAAATATCCTCTAAAAATTTAGTCGTACAGGTCCATAACAAGATTTTCGCACCGATTGATAGGACTCAAAATTACCCCTAAGCCCTCCATGCATATTTAATAGGCTCAATGTAATCATCTTATATTTTTTAGGTCGAATCAGTGGGAGATTAACAAAAGAGAAATCTGCTGGTTTATCCTCTTTCTTAAATACGGTAATAGAGTGTTTTCAGGTGATGCACAGCCGGTTATTTTCTTTTAACTGTGTACCTTCTGTAGGGCTTTTAACTGTTTCTAAGGCCGTTGTTTATCTGTTGCTAAGGCGGTTTTTAGGTATGGGGTCACGTGATTGCAAATGCTCCAATATAGAAGAATTCCACGGCTAGTCATTTTTTGTAACTGTTATCCTCTGTAGGGCAAAAACCTGTAACATCTACTGTTGCTAAGGCCGTTGTTAGGTCCGAGTCATGTGATTGAAAACGCTCTATATGTCTTGGAAACAAGTTCAAAAATCCTTGAAAATGTTTACAATCTCTAGATTAATAAATACTTTCTAATTTGAAGAAATATATTATATAACCATTTCTGTAAACAATGATTGAAGATAAAACTATTTAATTTTTTTTTCCCTTTGGTGCTGACGGGATTTTTTATTCACTCACCAACCTAACAAAAACCTCGACCGTTTTATTGTTACGTTATTTGAAAATGATAGAGATCTTGAACGGTTTCGGTGCGCATCGTGCTTTTTATCATCTCTCTACACTATTATGACTGTCGATCACTTAACATGGGATCATTGCATTGCTGAACAGCACGATTTCACTCGAGGTATAGCAGATGCTCTGGTTTCTCGCAAATTATATTTTCGTTCGAAATATACTTTTCAAATACCTACCTTTCTAGTTTCGGTTTAGCTTTTCAGTTTTGTTGATGTCGTAAGCTGTCCCCACCGTTGGATTTCTCGGGAAGGCTTTGAGCCTTGCGTGATATGGCAAGCAAGGATCCTCCCATGGATCGCCCTCTGGAAGGGTTTGACCCTGGACTCGGTACGGTTCGCTCTGACCTACAACTCCCTGTAGAGAAACCGGAGAAGTCCGCAGAGGAGATCAACGCACAGTTGGTCGCGAAGGAAAACGAGCGGGATTCCCTCGCGCGCGACCTAGAAGCCGTCCGAGGACTGCAACACCGCCACGACGAGGTTCGTCAGGCTGCGACTGCGATGATCGGCATCGAGGCTGCACTTATCGGAAAGTTAGAACAAGTCAATGGTGAGCTGAATATGTTAAATCATCTCATTGAGAAATTCTTCAAGCCTGTAAACCCGCGAAAACGACGCAATGCGCCCGCTTCGTCCGACTCGCGTGCAGAAAAAACGCTGCGCCGGTCGAGCCCGACGCTCAAACATAGCAACAACGCAAACAACAACAGAAGTTCTGATAATGTTGTAATGGATTGTTCTGTAGTTAATGATGATTTGACTGATACTAATGTTGGTAACCGTACTGTATTAGACGGCGAACTCCCGCTCCTTAAGCCCATCTTTCCGAATTACGATGGTGCTGATAACATGTCTGTTTACTCTGAAGTTGATGATGTGATTACGGAACCCAAACCTCCTCGTATACAACCTGTGATCATGCCCTTACCCACAAACTCTTCGCTGTTTGTTGCCGATCTGAAAAAACTTGTCCCTGACTTATCTGCTAAAATCCGAGGTCCAAACTTGTATCTATATGTAAACTCTGAAAATGAACATAGAGTGTTGACTTCCACTTTGGATAAAAGGGAATCTCCGTACTTTTTCCGTGTTCCACGCGACAAAAAACCGGTAAAAGCCGTAATCAGGGGTCTACCGATCAATGCTGATAAAAGCGTGATCAAAACTGACTTGTGCGATAAAGGTTTCGAGGTTCTTGAGATAAACCAAATGCGCAGCACTACAAATAAATCATTTATGCCTCTATTCCAGGTGCACATTGCCAGGTGTGAGGGCGCTAGGGACATATTTAATGTCTACGAGATAGACAACTTAATCGTTAGCGTTGTGCCATATGTTAAGAGGAAAGGTGTTCCTCAGTGCTATCGTTGTCAGGGTTTTAACCACTCCTCCCACAACTGCGCCATGCCAATAAAATGTGTTTTTTGTGCTGGGGCACACAATGTCGGAAACTGTGACAAAAAGGGTACTGATGCTAAACCAACGTGTGCAAACTGTAAGGGTGATCATTGTGCTAACTGGGTAGGGTGCGAAATGTTTCCTAAACCAAAAAATCAAAAACGAAATCAAAAACAGACTGGAAAACCAAACCAAAAACAAACTGAAAATACTCAACCAAAAACCTTCACGTCCAAAAAAGCTGACCCTGGTATTGCGTACTCTGATATACTTAAAAAGGTACAAAATGCTCCAAATCAAACTCCACCTGCATCAATCACTGCTGATATGTCTGATGTACTTAAAAATATGAGTCTTTTCATAAGGTTTTCTAACATCCTCACAGGTATTTTCGGTTCCACTGAAAAGTTTGAGGAACGAATCTCCAAGGCTGAAAATGCCAGCTCACAAAACGACAAGTTATTTGCTTTACTGGGCCAATATTAGCTCGTGTATATCTAATATTAAAGGTCTGAAACTAGTGTACTGGAACGCTAACGGTTTACGAAACAAAATGAACGAACTGCGTGTGTTTGTGAATAAACATTCCCCTGATATAGTATGTGTACAGGAAACATTTTTTGGTAGAAATGATAGTCCAAAAATGCCCAACTATGTGCTGTATAGTAACCCTCGTGTTGGTTGGAAAGGAGGGACAGCAATCTTCGTTAAAAACTGTGTTTCGCATCATGTTCACTCGTTCACTAATCTGCCGCCTTTTAGGTTTATTGATGCAACAGCTATAACTGTTATGGGTCCTACTGGTGCCCTACTTATTGCCTCGGTCTATGTAAAACCAGGTTCTGATCGCATGTTTACGCTAGATTTCGAAACCCTACTGTGTTTGGGCAGGGAAGCCCTGCTTGTGGGAGATTTTAATGCACACCACCGTCAGTGGAACTGCAGATCCACAAACGTGCAAGGTAAAAGGCTGCTAAATTTTGCGAAAGCCGCGGAACTTGATATTTTAGCGCCTGATTCTCCAACACACTTCCACTACGATGGCAGCCCGTCCATTATTGATCTTCTAGTAAAAAGGGAGTTTCCGTATGATCTAAAACTCACGTCCGTAGCGGAATTATCTAGTGATCACAACCCTGTGATTGTGGAAACCATGTTCTCGGTGCCTAAACCGGAACCCTTTTTCCGCCCAAATTGGGAAAAATTTACTGAACAGTTGAGTAATGTTGATTTTCCTGCTGTAATGCCTGAAACTGAACACGACTTAGATGTACTTGTGAAAAATACAGTGTCTAACATAATGACTATAAGGGAAAATACAGGTAGATATGTTCCCTCTACGCAAGCAAATACCTTGCCCATGTCTCTACGTCCTCTACTTAGAGCTAAGAACCTGGCCAGAAAAACGTGGCAGGATACCAGGTCGCCTAGAGATAAGACAAAACTCAACAGGTTACAAGCCGAATTCAGGCTGGCGCTAAACAAATTTAGGGAACGCAAATTTAGGGAGGAAATGGAGGCCCTAAATCCTCAAGATAACTCACTGTGGAAGGTAATAAAATACCGACGTGCCAAAAACAAGAAAACGACTATCCCAGTGTTGTCAAAAAATAATAGTACTGCTTTTACTGTGTCGGAAAAAGCCGAAATGCTAGCTGATAGCTTGGAGGCTCAATTTTGCGAAAATGAAAATGGTGATGCTGATTTTGAAAATGAGGTAAACACACGTGTACTATCAAAACTATCTGAAACGCACATTGAAGAAATCCCTCAAGCGTATCCCTCAGAGGTAATTGCGTATATCAAAAACTCTAAAATAAAAAAGAGTCCAGGAGGTGATCAACTGACAAACGAAATACTTAAACATTTGCCTATGAAAATGATATTCATAATAACTATGCTCGTAAACAAGGTGTTTAAACTAAAGGTTTTTCCTACAGAATGGAAACAAGCAGTAATTGTGCCTCTGTTAAAACCAAATAAGAACCCTGCTGACCCGGTAAGCTACCGTCCCATTAGCTTACTTCCCTCTCTTGCCAAGCTAACGGAAAGTCTGTTGGTCAAAAGACTCCTTGTTCATGTTAACCCTATAATGGCTCCCGAACAATTCGGTTTTCGTCCCAAGTTATCTACTCAACACCAACTCTTAAGGGTGGTAGAACATATTCATGATGGGTTCCTCGCCAGACGATCCACTGGCGGGGTCCTCTTAGATGTAGCTAAGGCATTTGATAGAGTATGGATAAATGGAGTACTTTACAAACTATTACAAGCCAATACACCCCACTGCTTTGTGAAACTCATTCATTCGTACTTGACAAATCGTACTTTCAGAGTGAGAGTGAACAATCATCTTTCCTCACCTAGGGTAATACGCGCTGGAACGCCGCAAGGCTCAGTGCTGGGTCCGCACCTATTCAATATCTATGTGAATGACATACCCAAGCAGCCGCTGGTGCAGCTTTGTCTATATGCTGATGATACGGCACTGCTGGCTCAGGATAAGGATCCTAATAAAGTTGTAAAACAACTAAATGATGCTCTTTCTGAAATTAGCATCTGGTTAAAACACTGGAAGATAGATATCAATGTAAGTAAATCTCAATCAATCCTGTTCTCGCATAACAGACAACTCCCCCCTCCCCCTGTGCTGAACAATACACTAATACCTTGGACTAACGAAGTACTTTATTTAGGCGTCACACTGGACAGGCGATTAACCTGGGCCAAGCACATAAAAAACACTAAAGACAAATTTGGAGTTGGAGTCAGAGAACTGTTTCCCCTCTTAAATGGTAGATCCCATGTGTCAATCAATACCAAACTGATGGCATATAGATCTGTGTTAAGACCAGTTCTCTCCTATGCTTGTTGTGTATGGGGCCAAGCGGCCAAGACCTCTTTCAACAAACTAGAAGCCTCACAAATGAGGGTTCTCAGGCTAATACTCAACGCACCATACTACTATCGAAATATTGCTATACGTAGGGACCTTGATGTACCCACTCTTAGGGACTTCTTCTCTAAACTTGCGGTGAAATTCTTTGCTAATGTAGAAAGCAGCGAAAATAGCTGTGTACAAAACATCAAAAACTATGACCCCCGATTCGCGCGGTACAAAAAACGCCCTAGAGCTCTTCTGCGGGAGATTTTGTATGCTACTACTGAGTAGCAAATGATTTGCATGTGATTGACCAATCTCATGCCCTACTGCTGCTCCCATACCTACATAAAAGCGAGGTCGAGCTAGCAGCTCTGTCTCTCTCCTCTCAGCTCTGTATCTACAGCTCGGTGGACTCATCAGTCCTTTATGCCTTTAAAAGCGAGGTGGAGCTAGTAGTCCCTACCTATCCTCTTATATTTTAGTTATACCATGCTTTGCATCTAACCCTTCTGTTTTAGGCAAAACAAATCTGCCAGTTATACCGGAGATAGAAGGCCCTTCGGGCCTAGGTGCTCCATCGTGTTCCCCCCTCTTCTTCTTCTTCTGACTGTCGATCTTTATGGAAATCTTTTGTCGCAGGCTGAGCTGAGAGATGCTAATCGATTCTCTTATAATTTTGACGAGGAATATTAAATCGATTGCAATCCTCAAATCAAGTGCTTAAGATTTCACTCGAGTTGTTCAACATATCTCCCTCCTTTCGCGACTGAAATTGCATGAAGATACAGGAAATTTTTGGTTTTGTTGTAACAATGAAATCAAACATGAGAATTTCTTTGTCTTGTGCCCAACCGTGGTTGAAAACAATAGCCGTTATTGCAGAATCCTATGGATGGCAGTTTTATGGCCAAATAACAGATAGAAGAAATTGACCCTTGATGTTTTTCCATGGTTCATAAGCCATTTGAGTTTCATGACCTGCAGAAGAAATAGTTTGGGTGATTATTTTATTAAAAAAAAACTTTACCTATTTAAGAGTCTCTACCTCTAGCTACCATCATACCTTCATAGGAACTGATTGAAATTTCGCTGGAAGTTTTGTTTGAGGTTGCGGACGAGAATGAAGAACAGTTAAACTCTAGGCGTTACGGTTACAGTGGAAATACTTTTGCTAATTTCCATGGGCGTCATTTGGGGAGGGGACAATTGCCCCCCCCCCTAAGGTTTCCACTGTTATGTGAAAATAGTTGAAAATTTTGTAACTTCCACAAGGAGCATCGAGTGTAACCCAATAAGTCTCAAAATGAGTTAAAACACTAATTTTGAGGGTCAAATTTAAAAAAAAATTCTGGGGGAAAACCTATCAAACCCCCTCTAAAGGTTTGACGCCTCATACAGTGTTTCTCCCATGAAAATTCTGACGCTTACCAGAAGCGTTTTCAAAACATTTTCTAGGGGAGAATCCTCAGCCCCCTTGAAACCCCCTTTGACGTTTGTTTATAACTTTTCCCCCTAGAAAATTCTATGGTTTACAAGGGATTGTTCTCTTCGGATGTAACCCTCCCAGAGGGTCTCAAAATGAGCTGTAACTCTACTTTAAGGGGAAAATTTTCAAACTTTTCTGGGGGTGACCCCCAGAACCCCCATTTTTATTTAGAGCACACGTTGTAAAATTTTAACATTATGTGTCAGATTATTCAAATACTACTTTTAAGTGATCTAAAACTTAACGGATAAATGTACTCGTTAGGAGGTACTGCCTTAAAAATTACGTTGTGTCAAACCACAGCTTACTAGATACTTATACAGGCTAGCCGAGTACGGAAATCATTGCAAATCCAGATGGCAATACTGGACAAACTGGCAAAGCATATCCACAGTGATAAAGGCGGTGGGTGATATAGGTAGGTCTTGTAGCGCTCCAAGCGGGAAAAGTTGTCAAATGGTTTTCATTGTTTAAAACTCGGCTAGCCTGTATAAGTATCTAGTAAGCCGTGGTCAAACCCTTCCCCCAAAAAAAGTCTGGTTACGGCATGGCCCAGCCCAATTTAAAAAAATCATTGCCCCCTCCCAACCAAAAGCTGAAATGACGCCCCTGCCTATTTTTTCTCGTAATGTGATCTCTGAATTGAAAAAGAAAACACGAATAGAGGTGAAACGGTACCTTAGGGCGCTCTAGACAGGAATTAATCAAAGCAATTGTGCTATCTGTACTAACGGAAAAATTCTTCCTGGATTTTAAAGTCAACTGCATGATGATAAATGCTCTCCGAACTCATTCAGCCTCAGCATATTTGAATTTGCATATTTTCGAATGTACTTATCCTATTATTTATAACGTTATTGTAGTAACCAGTTTTGAATTGGTTTAAAAACTTCGAGGGGTTGCTTTTTGTAGTTAGTGGAGGGGGATGAAATATTACCAGCGTCACTATTTTCTTTAGCAAAATGCATTTTTTCCCCACAGAGATATGACTTTCATGGTCATCCATGAGTAGTTCCTGGGGTATCTTTTATTGCAACTCTAAACTTAATAAAATGTTTGGGAAAACTTATGGAACAAGTGTGTTCATTAAACAAACCAGATGTAATTTCAGCATGAACGTTTTAAAGCACTGTTTTTACCACAAAATTATATATTTCACTTTAGAAATTAGGTTTAGTCATGAAACTAAATCCTACCCGGCTTTTAAAATCAAAATATCAATGTAATAATAGTCAAGCCTAGGGATTTTTTTAGTTACTCAAGGTACTCTAGAGTACCTTTGACAGTTCCAAGGTACACTACCTTTCATTTTAAGCACATGCTATTATAGCTGAAAAAATACACTTTTAAGATATAAAATTAACTGTAAAACATAATCTGTATTTTTTTAAAACTATGTATAACTTAGAAACTAAACTTTTAAAAATTACTTTTAATGGGTGAAATCAGATTTTAATTTATATTTTTATATTATCTCAAATTGTTTTCTTAAAAGTAATTTAGCTAGACTAAG
The DNA here is from genome assembly GCA_963680715.1 of Tetragnatha montana. Lineage (NCBI taxonomy): Eukaryota > Metazoa > Arthropoda > Arachnida > Araneae > Tetragnathidae > Tetragnatha > Tetragnatha montana. The sequence goes on from OY796685.1 coordinate 39,020,825, forward strand.
AGGTCTGGTTGTAAGGATGCAAACTACATGTATTGTATAGTTTCTCCATACTACAAAAAGTTAAGCTAAAACAGTGTAGGACCGAGGTACACTCCAACCTTGCCCTAGATGATATTTCCAACATTGAGAAAAAAATTAAGAGGGTGAAAATAGAGCATTTTCAATCACATGACTCGGACCTAACAACGGCCTTAGCAACAGAAGATGTTACAGTTTTTTGCCCTACAGAGGTTAACAGTTACAGAAAATGACTAGCCGTGGAATTCTTCTATTGGAGCATTTGCAATCACGTGATCACATACCTAAAAACCGCCTTAGCAACAGATAAACAACAGCCGTAGTAACAGTTAAAAGCCCTACAGAAGATACACAGTTAACAGAAAATAACCGGTTGTGACGTCACCTGAAAACACTCTATTAATGATTTCCAACAGTCAAACTCTCGAATTTCCACAAGTGTTGCATTCCCTATTAGACCAAATTTATCTCTATCAATTTTTAAGTAAAAAAAGCTATTGAAGTTAGAAACTCGCATGCTATTTTGTCTTGTACCATCATAGGCGCCGACTTATGGAAATTATTGGGTGGGCTGAACTAATGTTCTGCTTTTGAGAATAGAAAATTCAAGATGTTTAACTTTTTCCAATGAGAAACTTTCAAGTTCAGGGGTCTGTCCTGACCTTTTTGTGAAGGGCCCTCTCTTGTTTTTTTGTGAAAATCTTAATCTACTCATAATTTTGTGAATTTGAAGTTAGTATTAAATTAGTTTTCTTCAGCCAGGTTTTTGTGAATTTGAGAAAATAGGGTCCCATATTTTTAGTATTGTGAAAAATCACAGAGACGGGACTATGTCGGTGGGAACAGCAGAGGCGAAACTTTTTGTAAAGTGTCCATTTTCGCAATGAATTATTTTGTGAAGGGTCCGATAACGGACCCAAATGTCTTCTAAACAGACCCCTGAAATGTTTAAACCATTTTCCTCAATTCCTGATGAAAATATTGGGTGGGCTCAGTCTCCTCTCGGTAAACATTGAGGGGGCTTGAGCCCACCCAAATTCTATGAAGTTGGCGCCTTATGTGTACCATCATTTTGTAGTTTTGCGTCAAGTTTCAATATGACCCCGTGGCCTTAAACTCTGGATTTTTTTTAGCCTTTTTTCATTCTGTTCTCTTTTACATTGAATTTTCAGTAAAATCATTGACATGATAGCAACAATCATTAGGTGACTTCGAATTAAAAATTACCATCCTACTTTCCTTCTTGTTTGTGGAAGAAAGAATAAAAATGATAAGACAATTACATAATTTCTTAGGGTTTTTTTTTCAATGAAATAAAAACAAGTCATTTTACCTTTCTAGATCATAAATTGTGCTTGCAGATACATCTGATTTGATTGAAATCTAGTGTTCGGCAACTAGTGGTCAAAAAGTAGTTAACTACCAACTACTAACTAGTCTGGGAAAATCTAGTTGCAACTAGTAGTTAACTATTTTTTCCTGGGACTAGTTACAACTAGTAGTTAACTGTTTACCAAAGTAGTTAACTAGTCTATTTAATTTCATAACCTATATTTTGCCCAAACATCTTTCTTATCTATATTTTTGCCATACATCTTTCTTATCTATATCACAAAAAACGCGCAAAAAGGGCCTTTAATTCTGGTTATGGTATTTTGAGTACTCTACCATCTTAATTAAATTTTTTACAGTACAATTTTTTCTATATTTTGATAAAAATTTTAATAAGAATTTTTTTGAAAGTAGTTGAAGTTTTGAAAGTAGTTTCAACTAGTAGTTGTTAAAAAAAGTAGTTCAACTAATAGTTGAACTAGTTTAAACCAAAAGTAGTTAAACTACTAGTTAACTACTAGTTGATCAGTAGTTAACTACTAGTTGCAACTAGTTCTAGTTAACTAGTGCCGAACATTATTGAAATCTCAACTCATTATTGTATTCATAAAAATAAGATAAAAAAATACTCACGTGGATAGTGGATACGCACGCTCTGGATGACCCTATAAAAGCGACGTTTAGGTATAACGAAGATGGTCGAAGCAAAATTCAAACAATATTATGACAGAAAATTGATGATAATTTAAATATATTGATGGTTGTTTTTGTTTTTAAGTAGAAGCTCTATTTTATTCGATTATTTTTTTTTTAATTTTTTGGACAGTCTAGTCTCCTCCTTAAGGATTTTTCTCATAATTATGAGAAAATGAACTATGTATTAGAATTAGATGACTATATATTGGGGTATCTTTGGCCCACATTTTGGGGTAACTTTGACCCAATGGTATCTGGTGAAATAAGTGAAATACTCATCGAGCTAAAAAAGTGGACTAATATGGATGAGAAATTAATTCTTACCACAAAAAAACATTCAAGTTATAGGTAAATAATCCTTACTGTAAAAAGACTAAATGTTCTGTAAAAGATTGAATTTTCTGACGAGTTACTATAGATACACAATATTAAATTTAAAAGATTCAATGTGCGTCTTTTTCCAGAGTGGTGAATAACAATAGTTAGTAGATGTGCTGGATTTTTTAAGGAAAACATAAATAGAGTGATAAATATTCTAACGTCATTGATGTCATTCTATAAATTAGAGTTAATAGATATTCTAATATGTAAGAGAGTATTATTACATACAGTTACGTTAGAGTAGATTGTGTATTTTTTGCTCTCACATTTATTTAAGCTCAAGGCTAGACTTTTGACAAACCAGGAATTTGATTAAAATTATCTGATCTTTGAACACGGGTAACTGACAATTACTAGTGCTGGCACTGCTCCTTCTCCCCTTTTACGATTTAGCCTCACTCTTTTAACTTTACTACTTACTGCTAACTCTTATCTAACTTAATTACTTTAATTGGTAATTTGAGCAACTCCAGTTAATTTTTGTACATTGCATTGTTAATTTAATCTCTATCCGCCAATAACCCAGTTTTACTAAACTCAAACTGATCAGTAATGAATCGACAAACAAATTAGTTTTAAACATTAATATTTATTATATTCTTAAAGGTGTACAAAATAGCATTGTTAAATTTTCCGTACCAATATTTAAAACAAAATATCTTATATGAATTTCTAATATTAATTGTTACTTTAACATATTAAGGTACGAATTAAGAAAGAAATTAACAAACATTAAAAGTAATTTACACTACTATTAGAGTAGTGGTCTAACCATAAATTATATTAATTACATATAATGAGAATATTTCGAGGAAGGGAGAGAGAATTGAAATGGAGTGAGTCACTATCGACTAACCTGATTCCCGCTGAGTAAAGGATCATCCTCTTTGCTGACGATCTAAAAACTCCTCATCTTAAAAAACTTCAGAAGAACTCCAACTTAACCACTGCTTAAAGAATAACTCAAGAACTTAACTGATAACTGATCTAAAACTCATCTAAGAAGAACTGATCTAAGAAGTAAAAACTGACTCAGAACTTAAAACTTAAAACTCAACTCAGAACTGACTAAAATCTCTCTTGCAGCGGTATTTAAAGGCTTCTCTCTATTCTTTTCCAGTTGTCCAATCTCTGCATGTTTTACGCCCCCTTTCTATCCCTTAGCTCTCTGAACAAATCAGGGCTGGTCCACTCCCACATCTCCAGGCTAAAATTCCCAAAACTCCACCTCTCTAGTCTACTAGTGGAGAAAACTTCCCCCTACCTTCGAATCAGGCAAAACCCTTTATTCTGTAATTTTATCCCATTAATTCCTACCACCTGGCTGACCGAAATATCTTTCTGCCGAAAACAACTCCTGAGAGGCGCCTGGCGATTTTGCCTCAGGCGCCTCCGTTCTGTACGAGGACCGTTTTATAGCCATTTTACCTTGAGTGGACAATGGCCAGCTTCTAAAATTATCCTGCAGTAATGCCCTCGGGATGGCGGCATGGTTCTTTGAGTCCCTTTGTCGAAATAAGAGTGTTAGTCCGAGAGGACACCTGGCCTATAATTCCAGTTACTAACCGATCCCAACTTGAGAGAACCATGGTTTTTGTTTTAAAAAAGTAATGATGAGAACAGCTTCTCATCATCTTCGCCCGCCTCCAGAGAACCTAAGTCGTAATAGCTCCTCTCTCTCTCCCTCACTCTCCATCTCCAAGCTCACAACAACTCTATTATGATCTAAAACAAATAAAACATTGTAATTCAGCTTTATATTAAGTTTAAAAAATTTAAAAGTGGTAAGGAAAAGAAAAAAAAACATAAAGTATACATGATGACACAATCTAGATTATAAATGAAAATAAAATAATGAAAATAATAGTGTTAATTGATAATCAGTATTTCACAGCTGTAACTCAGTTTTTACTAAAAAGTCTCAGTAGAAAAAATTGAGAATGAAGGCCTGCATTTTGGCCTGAATTTCACCCCCTTCTCCCGATATGGAAAGTGTGAAAGTTTGTGCTCCATATCTTTTCACTTATATAACGAAAGCACTGAGTCATCCTGAAAAAGTACAAGCAATCATCCTGAAAAAGCACAGAACATCAGCACGGTCATCTGAGTAGCGAAGTCCAAATTGCGGGTGTCGTTAGACTTGAAGGCTGCTGGTGCCGACCCAACCACCGGGCATTTGCAACTGATCAGGATCCATGACCAGTGTAAGCTGTGCCGTGGCTTGGACGACGACGGATCTGAAGCACATCATCGGGGCTCAATGTAGAGGTTTCCAGAAATCACCATGTGGAAGTATGTGTAGCCCAGCGGTTCTAGAAGGGACGCCGGGTATTGTAGAGACGGAGGCTCCCCAAGGCAGTGAAGGTATTAGGAGGGCCCAAGTATAGCAGCTCCATCCCGTAGAGGAAACTGGGGAGTCGCAGCGTCCCGGCGTTGCTGAAGCCGATGGGGTGTTGGTGGTGGAATAGATGACCGTTGCTCTGGAACGTCACTTTTCGACGATGGAAGACCCATAGGCAGACCAGAGCAGTGGTCCGCCATTTACGAGCGTCTGCCGGAGGGTTGTCATGAATTGTGATTTGTGGAGGTATAAAAGTTCACAGCTTTCTCGGAATTCAACTAACGTGAATAATGTCTGAGTTTAATTGGTTCCATGCATCCAGAACAAAGTTTCCTTAAAGTTCGTTCAAAAAAGTTTTATGAGTGAATAAATTCACATTTGACTGTAAGGAAGGGGGTTAGGCATCAGTCGATAAGTTAACTCTCCAACTCTCTCTCCATCCATAATCCAAATTAAGTTAGTTTTATATTATAAGTAATTAAATTTAACTTAAGAAAAGGTTACTCATTTCTAAATCATTAACAAGTAACAGTTCTAAGTCTGAATTTAACTTAACTGAATTGTTATTCAATTGGTTAATCAATTACTTAATTTATATATGTACACAAATGGGAAAATTATTTTCTATGATTCCATCTCGAGAAATATCCATTCAATATATTATAATCTCTTATGTCATTTGGACACATAATTAAGAGTACAATTTTTCTCATGTTCTGAATTCATTAAATATTCTAATAACCATCATAATTTCAAAGAGATAAGAAAAAATATACATAAAAAATAATTCGCTCATAAAATCCTTCGAATGATCAATAATGTCCACGTCACGAACGCCTCTTATCTCAAATCAGAATATATCAAGACCTTCAATAACAAATTGACTACTACAAAACTTGTCTCCATTATTTCCTTTGTTTTCTACTACAATAATGTCAAAAAAAAAATTTCCGCATAATGAGACTACATGACACAATCAACAAATTTGCTAGTTTTTCAAAACAACAAAATAACCGTAGCCATCACTAACTTTAAGATGTTATGTCAATAATTCGTATAAATATGTATAAAAATAAAAAGGGGAAAAAACTCAACTGATTCAATACTACATTTCTACATTTCTTCACTTTCCGTAAGGGGTTGCATTACGTTTATTCAAAATCATTTCATATAACTAAACACAAAAAAAAATTATTCTCAACCAAGCAACCAAATTCTCTACCTTTAGTTCCTGACCTGACTATATTTGATGAATGGTCTATAATGCATGTAATAAAATGTGTTTTTGAACATTTTCCATTATATCCAACTTTTATTATCAAACAGATCAAGAAAAAGGGAGGGAAGTCTCACAATCCCACTGTCGTATGTTTCTTATGCAACGTTTTCTATAAAATTAATAAATTCCCAACTTTTCCATACTTTCTATATACACCGTCGTATTTTGTCTCCGCATTAACTCCAAATTTATCATACGTACTCTTATACTAATCCCAAATAATTTTCTTATTATTTCTATATCAACCATTCCTTATCTTCTATCCAATAGTTAAACTGGCCTACACTCACGATATCAGCAAACATTTTCTTTTTTTTTTTTTTTCTCCTATCTACCGTGTTCTCAAGTCACCGACTATCACCCCTCGTTTTACGATCGTCGTACCATTATTCGCTATTCCTGCGTATCCACCGAGGTAGTATTCTTGTCGCGACACACTATTTACCTTTGTGTCGGCGAATTCACTTGCATTGATGCTTGCAACTCTATTATACTATATATCTATTTTGCACTTTCAACTCTATGCGGCGCGGCGGTCCTAATATCTTTGAAGCAAGATCATTTTTGGGCTTACTTAAGCGTAGTGGTATATTCTATCGTAAGTCATTCGCACAATTTGGTTTTCGCATCTGTGAGTCTGCTAAGCGCTGTGCCTTGATAAATTAAAATTTATATATTTGCATGCTAGCCTTGATTACAACCTTAATCTCATATATTATTTACATTTATACTTATTGTTTACTACTACAACATTTACGCTTACAACAACAACTACACACAACTGTACTATATATTTTTGTTTGTGCTATTCATTTATATGGGGTTCATGTTTAGACTTGAAAGTTTCCGTTATTATTTTGGATGTTTTTTTTTCTCTAAAATTTTATCTCTGGGTTTGCTATACATTAGATCAATTTGAAAGATTTGTTTATATTTTTTCAGATAATTTTACAGTTAATACTTAATTATGGTGTTAAGTTTAAAGTTTTTGTTTACAATTATGTTTTACATTTATTATTACTGAAATAAAATTCAATCCCAATCAAAACTGAATTATCGCCAGCAATTATCCAATCACTAACCAGGAAAAAAAATTATTTCAACCGAATTTTGTAGGTAGCTGCCCAAACGTGATCACTTCTTTAAACAGCGACGCACAAAATTCAATTATTACTTTAAGCAGTTTAATTATTATTATAACTATTTTGCTGATTTGTATTATTTATTAGTTTTATTGTAAATTTTCCTTTCATTACTATATACATATTTAATTGAGGATTATATTATTTTTTTCTTATTTAGTACAGTTATGCTAGTTTGGCTTTATTTATTTATTGCAAGGCGTTTGTTATTCTATCTAAAAATTGAATAACCGATGAGGGTTCCTGTGTTGCTTCTTGTTCAGGCGGCGAAGGAGCCGTCACTCTTAAGGCCCAAGCCATAAATCTATCAGCATAATTGCCTTCGTCCTGCTGTGTGTCTACTTGCGTAGCAACACTTGATTCCACTTGATTTTCTACGGATAATTCCTCACTATTAACTAAACCACTCTCTCCCAGATTTTCACCCGTTCCGACTACTTCTAAATTTCCTGTGGATAGCACACCTACAGGTTTCTTATCCTTATCCCTAGGTCTTAAGTTAAAATCGCGGGGTTTAATTGATTGATTTTTGTGCTGCTCAAGTGGATTAGATTCCTCGCTTGGTTCCTCAACTTCGTTATTTATAGCTTCCTCACCTGATGATTTTAAGTTATCTGCGTTAGTCTCAGTATTTACAGAATTTTGGACGTTTTGGCTATCTGATTTATTTTTTAGTGATGCCCATAAAGCTAAAGGGATGTTTTCCTCCGTCTCTTCGTCTAATTGTGATAGGTCATAGTATCCTCCCTCTACATCATAAATTTGAGTCTCATCACTAGAGGATTGTGAGTCCTCTCCATTATGGTTATTTACCTCATGACAAGAATTTTCGACTTGTCGGTTAACCTCTGGTATTAACTGTGGTGGGACCAAATATGCTAATGGAATGTCCTCTTCTGGGTCATCATCAAAATTTGCTGGGGGAAGGGACTTTGGTATTGTATCTGACTCTGTAGGCTGATTTTTCTCCTGCAATTCTAAATGCTCTTTCCGCTCAGTGTAGGGAATTAATCTCGATGCGTGTACTTTCATGGAATTTTGTCTACCTTTTGTATGTTGTATTGTAAAATTAACTGCATTATGTTTTTGGATTACTCTATATGGGCCCTGATAACTTCTACGTTTAGGAAGTTGTTGGTTTCTGTCCATTTCAGGAGCTAATAAGAATACCAGTTGACCCTCGTGAAAATTTCTATCCTTAGCTGACTTGTGCTGATAATTTTCCATTTTTTCCGTTGCCTTCAACAAATTATCCCTTACAATTTCTGCTGCTTTTTGATATTGCTGCGTCCGTCTCTCAATATACGTGGGGTATGGGTTTGAATGATTCACTTTTTGATGGGTATTAAGGGAAATTGGGGTTAAAGGAAGTGCAATATCATATCCATGGACAAGGTAGCTGGGTCTATCTCCAATAGCCGAATGATACGAAGTGTTATAAGAAAGTTCATAAAAGGACAAAGCTTCATCCCATTGTTTAGTTTCCCTTGCTAAAATTGAAAGTGAAGGTTTTAAACTACGGTGGGAAACTTCATTTACGCCATTAGTGGCGGGATGATAAGCAGTGGTGAAAATTTTGTCAGTTCCCAATCTTTTAGCAACCAAACGAAACAATTCAGAGGTAAAATTTCGGCCTAAATCACTTAACAAAACTGAAGGTACCCCCATTAGACATATGTAGTCATATAATTTGTCAGCAGTCGTCTCAGCAGTCATATTAGGAGTAGCGTATAAACGCATGAATTTTGTAAAATGGTCGATGAATACCAAAATGTAAGAATTATTTTTAGCCGTTGTAGGGAGTTTTCCTACATAATCTAAAGAAACTAGTTCCCCGGGCCTGGTTGGAATATGATTTCTCTGTAAGGGGACTGGAGGTAACCGATTGGGAGTTTTATACCCAATACATTCTGTGCAAGATTGAATGAAATTTTTGGTGTCACTATACATACCTTCCCAAAAGTAATTTGATCTTATATTATCAAGAGTTTTATTTAAGGAAAAATGAGCTGCATGACCTAACTTTAAAATTATAGGTTTATATTTGTTTGGGACAACAATTTGTTCAGTATTTTGTGGTCCTACAGATCTTTTTATCTTTCCCGCATGCATAAGAATCCCATATCTAAAAAAATAGTTTTGCTCTGAGGGCTTTAAGTCTGATGTGTTAGATTCAATTTTTTGTATTATTTCCAATAAATGTGGGTCATTTTGTTGTTCAATTGCTATTTCTGGGACTGTTGGTAATTCACGAATAATATTGTTTATTCCGTGAAAATCCCTACTAAGTGTGTCAGCTATATAATTTTCAGCTCCCTTAATTTTTTCAAAAGTAAATTCATATTGTTGTAAAAACAAAATCCAACGTGTTACTCTATTAGCTGGATTTTCTAACCGTGTTATGGATTGAATAGCAGAGTTATCACACCTGATAATGAAGTGTTTACCGTAAAGGTAGTTTTTGTAACACTTGATACTGTCAATAATAGCCAAAAGTTCCTTCTGATATATTGGGTAATTTTTCTCTGCTTGTAATAATTTTCGAGAAAAATATGAAATTGGGTGAATTATCCCAAACTTATCTTTTTGGCCTAAATAACCTGATATAGAATGATCAGACGCGTCAGTTGTTAAAATATACTGCTTATTATGATCTGGATGAATTAAAATTGGATACTCTCCCAATTTTTGTTTTAAGGTATCAAAAGCAACTTGTGCTTCAGGTGTCCATACAAATCTCTGACGTTTTTTCGTTAAATTAGTGAGGGGTATGCTTATTTCAGAATAATTTGGAATAAAACGTCGATAATAGGAGCTTAACCCAACAAAACGTCGTACCTGACGTACTGTCTTAGGAACAGGAAACTCTGAAATTTTCCTAATATTCATGGATGTTGGTTGGATTCCGTTTTTATCAACTGTATGGCCTAAAAATGTTATTGTTGGAACAAAAAATTCACATTTCTTTGGATTTATAGTTAAACCAAATTCTCTGATACGTTCAAATAATTTTCTCAATTTAAATAGCATAGAGTCCAAACCATTAGCACCAAGTGCAAAATCATCTATGTATCCAGAAATTCCCAACTCTTTAATAGGGTCAAGTAATTTGTCCGTTAGGGACTGCAATACTTGGGGACTAAAAGCCATACCCTGTGGCATCGAGAGATATTCAAAGGACCCATAAATAGTGTTAAAAGCGGTTACTTCCCTATCTTCTGGTTTCAGCTTAATTTGGAAAAAAGAACTCTGCAAATCAATGGAAGAATACCAATTGGCATCTCTTAGGTTGTCCAATAAATCATTTATTAGTGGGAGGGGATGTCTATTAAATTTAATTAAATTGTTTGTTTTCCTATAATCGGAAACAATCCTATATGATGGTTTGTTACCATCTACTTGTTTCTTTTTGACTAGTATAACAGGGTGACTTATATGAGTATTGGTGGGCTGTATGATATTTGCTGCCAGTAATTCATCCAATTGGTCTCTCAGTTCTTGCCGCAAGGCATAAGGAACTGGATAATGTCGAGATGTTTCCAATTTATTTCTATCAACTTCAATATTGGGAGTAATTTTATCAGTCTCTCCTATTGTTCTTAAATTTGAACTAAAAATATCTGAAAATTCTTTTAAAAGCTGAGATATCTTTTCCCTATGCAATGGCTGAAGATGGTCTAATTTAAAATCTTTGATGTTGAATTCTTGCTTCCTTAACTCTTTAATATAGTCTGTACCCCTATTATTTGAAACTGTTTCAATAGTTGCTAATTTGGTTAGTTTATTTATGCATATTTTTTCTCTACTGACATTAGCAATTGTTACTTCTATCGTCTTTCTAGACGTGACTGGGGCCATATTTTCTACTATATTTATGTCAACTAGATGAGGTAATTTTGAAATTTTGATGACCTCTCCTACTTTTAATGGAGCATCAATGGCTAAATCAAAAGTCTTACTTTGTTTAGGATTTAATTTACATTTACAATTTAACTTGGCAAATTCATGAGTGACACTATTAATTTTTTGAGTTATTGCATCCTTAATTGGAATCCTTGTTCCATTTGAGACTAATAAGTTTTCTTCCAGGTCAATTTTAAATTTAAATTTTTGTAATAGATCAATGCCGAAAATACCTGAATAAAATGGGCTTAAAGATTGATCTATTACCATTAGGTCATGATTTATATTCTTATTTCCTATTGTAATTGGGATATTAAATGTAGCTACTATATTTAGTTTTTGACCCGTTAAGGAATTAACTATAGGACTGGAATTAATTTTTCGTATAAGGGGGTCATTTCTTATATGCTCAAATACATTCTTTTCAATTAAACTGCATGCTGCCCCGGTGTCTATCAATATGCTATTTAATTTACCTCCAATTTTGGCGTCTATCACAGGTAAATAGAAGAAACCATTCGTTTGGGGTGTTTGGGTATTCACTATTAATTTTTGCTCGGATTTTGCATTAGTGCAGGGTCTAATTACCGAAGCATCAGTTTTTGTTTTAATTAAACCCCACTTCCGTTTCCCGAATTCGTAGGGAATCTTCCTCGGCTGTTTCCTCTAAAGTTAACGCGCGATCCCGTATTTTGATATCTAGCGCCTGGATTTGCGTAATACCCCCTAAAACCTCCCCTATGGGCTTGTCTTGGTTGCCTTTGATGGTCATAATTTATTGGAGGTGAGTAGCCGCCATTGTGGAATTGCCCCCTGGATGGGTTGGTTGTCCACTCCCCGAAACGACCGTAGTCATTGTAATTGGGGTACCCCCGACCTCTCTGTTGAAAAGAATAAGGGGGAGAATTTGTTGCTTGTTGTGAGACCATTTCTCGGCAATTTAAAGCTGTATGGCCGGCACGATTACAAAATTGACATACAGGTAGGGTCCTACTCGAATTTTGGTGAGGTATAGATAAATTTTCCATTTGTTTGTTTAGTTGGGATATAGATTCATGCAATGTTTTGTTTTGCCTATCAATTAAAGTTTTCAACTCCATTTGACTGTCATTGATTCTGTTTACAGAATTAAGGGTTGATTCAGGTTTATTTGGAAGGAAATCCTCCATGAAATTCATTGCATCTACTAGGGTTTTCGGATCCTTAACTATCAAAAATTGTTTATTTTCGGGATCCATTCCCTCAATAAAGCGAGTCAGTTGAGTGGACTCTACCAGGTTTTTCAAGGGTACATTATCAGCAGGGACCTTACCAAAAAATTTTAGAGTGGCAGTTTCCACTCTACTAGCAAATTGTCTGACTGTCTCAGATGGCCTCATTTTTAAATTTATAAAATCATTTTGATTATTTAATTTGGTTTCCTTTTTCTCAAAATATGAGAGAAATTTGTCCCTGAAGGTTTGATAGTCTGTTTCTTCCGCTAGTTGGGGGCTTGTTATTACATGAGATAAAGCATTCCCTCTAAGTTTCGCTTTTAATAAGACTAACTTTTCGGAATCTGTGCAACCGGCCTCATTGCACACAGATTCCAATGTGGAGATGAAATAAGATGGGGAAACAACTGATTCTCCATCAAATTGGGGCAAAAATGCCTGAAAACTAGATAATTTTGAAAATACCGGCATAATTAAATTTTGGGGAGTTTCAGAAAGAGGTGGACTAGAAATAATTAAATTTTGAGTAGTTTCAGAAGAATGGGGACTAGTCATAATTAATTCCCAACAAATAATTTCTCAACAAACACAATAAAGTAATACAAAATACCCCTATCAAATTAAAATTATAACATGGATATCTCAAATCATGGAATCACATAAATAATAAATTTGTCGATTAATCAGTAATCACTTGAGTCTAGGATTATCCATAAATGTTAAAAGGCACCATTGCTGGCACTGCTCCTTCTCCCCTTTTACGATTTAGCCTCACTCTTTTAACTTTACTACTTACTGCTAACTCTTATCTAACTTAATTACTTTAATTGGTAATTTGAGCAACTCCAGTTAATTTTTGTACATTGCATTGTTAATTTAATCTCTATCCGCCAATAACCCAGTTTTACTAAACTCAAACTGATCAGTAATGAATCGACAAACAAATTAGTTTTAAACATTAATATTTATTATATTCTTAAAGGTGTACAAAATAGCATTGTTAAATTTTCCGTACCAATATTTAAAACAAAATATCTTATATGAATTTCTAATATTAATTGTTACTTTAACATATTAAGGTACGAATTAAGAAAGAAATTAACAAACATTAAAAGTAATTTACACTACTATTAGAGTAGTGGTCTAACCATAAATTATATTAATTACATATAATGAGAATATTTCGAGGAAGGGAGAGAGAATTGAAATGGAGTGAGTCACTATCGACTAACCTGATTCCCGCTGAGTAAAGGATCATCCTCTTTGCTGACGATCTAAAAACTCCTCATCTTAAAAAACTTCAGAAGAACTCCAACTTAACCACTGCTTAAAGAATAACTCAAGAACTTAACTGATAACTGATCTAAAACTCATCTAAGAAGAACTGATCTAAGAAGTAAAAACTGACTCAGAACTTAAAACTTAAAACTCAACTCAGAACTGACTAAAATCTCTCTTGCAGCGGTATTTAAAGGCTTCTCTCTATTCTTTTCCAGTTGTCCAATCTCTGCATGTTTTACGCCCCCTTTCTATCCCTTAGCTCTCTGAACAAATCAGGGCTGGTCCACTCCCACATCTCCAGGCTAAAATTCCCAAAACTCCACCTCTCTAGTCTACTAGTGGAGAAAACTTCCCCCTACCTTCGAATCAGGCAAAACCCTTTATTCTGTAATTTTATCCCATTAATTCCTACCACCTGGCTGACCGAAATATCTTTCTGCCGAAAACAACTCCTGAGAGGCGCCTGGCGATTTTGCCTCAGGCGCCTCCGTTCTGTACGAGGACCGTTTTATAGCCATTTTACCTTGAGTGGACAATGGCCAGCTTCTAAAATTATCCTGCAGTAATGCCCTCGGGATGGCGGCATGGTTCTTTGAGTCCCTTTGTCGAAATAAGAGTGTTAGTCCGAGAGGACACCTGGCCTATAATTCCAGTTACTAACCGATCCCAACTTGAGAGAACCATGGTTTTTGTTTTAAAAAAGTAATGATGAGAACAGCTTCTCATCACTAGCTTTGAAGAAATGTCCAGTTTGTCTGGTTTAAAAACAAAAAATAAAACAGGGACAAAATGAGGGAAAAAAATCGTTTTCCCTCATGTTTTATAAAGGGAGTAAGCACAGATATATTTAACTCCTCAGAGAGAGTATTTCACTCCTTGAAAATCAGAAATACTCTTTAAAAATGAGCCAGGAGTATTTTGACTCTTTGAATTTTTCACAATGGTTTAGCTTTAAAATGCACCGCGTGGCCCCACCGAAATCAACAAATAATATTTTTCTACTCAAAACACCAACTGATCTCAGCGGACACATTTTCGCCTGACTTCAGGCCAATTGCCAAAAGCCACAGCACCCTAATTGCCATACTTTTTAATTGTGTTTTCATACAGCCATAGTATTTTTTTCCCATTTTTTGTTCTGATGGTAAGGGAGTTTTCGTGTCTCTGTATATGTAGTTCATGCTATTTCCGTATTTCACTCCTCATAATTCAATTTCACTCCTCCTAAAAAAGTCAAGGAGTATTTTTACTCCTTCAAAAAAAATCCTAGTAATAACACTGGGAGTAAGTGCAGTGAGCTGGCTTTTGTGAAGTTTGCAAAGCGATTTGAAAGGTCCTGCGCAACCAGTTTACAGGGTTTGTTAGCGATAGCGAGCAATCTCCCTCGTTTAGAAAACAATCAATCAAGATTCTTTCACAGAAACATTGCTAACTCAAAAAAACCATACTTTACCTGTTAATTAAAATACAGGATGCATGCAAATAATAATGACAGTTTTTTAAGACAGCTTACGATTAGTGATGGGCAGGTATCGATACCAAATACTTAAGTAATCGATACCTAAAAGTATCGGGTGTATTCGATACCTAAATAAAAGTATTGATACTTTATCGACAATTTCGAAAATCTCTTTGTTCCTTGCATAAATAATTTCAAAATTCAACTCAAAACAAATTTCCCGAAAAAAAATTTGAACTAGAAAAAAAAATTCAAGCATTTTTCACGAGGAAAGTTTTAACGACAGGTAAAGTGTTCATGCAGAACGATGAATTTCAGAAATCCAAGCATTAAGAAAGATTTTGTGCAAAAAATAACAAAGGGGGTATCGGGCAGTGTTCTTACGTAATTATGAGGATTTTTTTTTTTTTTGGGGGGGGAGGGCACCACTAAGATTCTTAGCCCTACATGGGACACAGACATTTATATCGGGGGTTGACTCTTAACGTTCTCCCTAACGAGTACATTTATAGGTTAAGTTTTAGATCACTTAAAAGTAGTATATTGAATTAAGTTGCACATAATAAATAATAACGTGAGCTCCAAGGAAAAATAGGGATTATTGCAACACACTGTCTTCTTAAAATAAAAGTAAAATCAAAGATCCTACCTGTTCGTAGAGGAGCAGTTGCATTCGATTCGATGTAAACCAGGGCGACTTATATGGGCTGATTATTCTAGTGAGCACTTAATTCCTAGAATCCTGTGAATATTTCTAAAGACTAAAATAAGGACTTCACATCTGGAAGAACGACAGACAGAGGTATTAAAGTTAAATCTATTTAATTATTTAAAGCTAACATCGATTAACGAGGACAAATACAGACACGATACAGCTAGCGCGAAAGTTAGATGAGGAAGTGAAAAATATTGAAGATCTCAAATAGAAAAGGCGTGGCTCGGTTACGTCACTAAGTTCATAGTTCAGTTCCATGGGAGTTCGCAATACTCTCCCACCTTGAGTTTCAGGGGAGAGCATTGAAACTCAACAGTCCAGCTTTCTCTGCCGTTGGATACGTCCATATCGAGATCTTCTCACATATGCAGGGTCTGGATCAGGATCTGAGGATGTTGTTGGCACTCCAGTCTGCATCAGAACTCTATCCTGCTCCGACATCTCTATGGGATAGAGTCTTTGCACGGGTCTCAAGAAGACACTTCTTTGAGTTTTTAGTTCGACGACTCGGATCTTCCCATCCTTTCCAGGAAAAAGTCGTAGAATTCTAGCTAAGGGCCACTGTTGTCTCTTCAGGTTACTATCTCCAATGAGGACTACATCTCCTTCTTTAAGCTGACAGTTGTCTTTCTTATGAAACTCCTTTAGTTGGCCCAGATATTCAACTCTAAATCGTCTTCTCAAATCTTCTCGTAGTTTCAGCTTGTAAGCAAATCTTCCTTTTAATCTTTTGGCATCAATTTGATCTAAGTCAGGAACTCCTGTTTCTTTGATGTCTTGCAGGAACATGGCTGGGGTCAAGGCTATGAGATCTTCAGCCTCTTCAGAAAGATATGTCAAGGGTCTTGAGTTGATGATACTTTCGACATCACAGAGTATGGTGCAAAATTCTTCATACTGTAAACAAGCATTACCCAAAATTCTTCGTAGCAATCTTTTGATTAGTCCTATTAACCTTTCCCAAAAACCTCCCCACCAAGGTGCAGAAGGGGGATTGAATATCCACTGAATTTTCTTATCTGTTGCAAATTCTGTTATCTTGTCCCAATCAACGGATTCTAATTCGTTTGAGGCTCCTACCAAATTAGTTCCGTTGTCTGAATAGATTTTTGAAGGTCTGCCACGACGTGAAATAAATCTTCTTAAAGCTAAGATGAAATGCTCTGTTGACAAAGAATTCACTAATTCAAGGTGTATAGCACGATAAATCGCGCAAGTGAACAGCACAGCCCAACTTTTCAATCCATTCTTCAGATAGAAGGGTCCAAACAAATCTACACCAGTAATTTCAAACACCGAGGCATCTTTTATTCTATCTTCAGGCAACGGACAGCTGGAGACTTCAAAAGGTTTTGAGCTAAATTTCTTGCATTTACCACATGATAGGACAACTTGACGAATTGTTTTCCTGGACTTAAT
Organism: Tetragnatha montana; assembly: GCA_963680715.1. NCBI lineage: Eukaryota > Metazoa > Arthropoda > Arachnida > Araneae > Tetragnathidae > Tetragnatha > Tetragnatha montana. Next base: position 39,038,005 of record OY796685.1, read on the forward strand.
AATCCAATAATTCTCTCTTAGATTAGATATCAGAGTTTGGACACCCGCATGGCCTAAATCCAGATGTTTTTCATAAATCAATAAATGAACTATTCGATTCTTAGATGGTAGGAGTACTGGATACCTAAAACATTCCATGTCTTTCCTCATAGATATCTGTGTACTAACTCTAATCAATCCGTTAGGGTCTTTAAAAATACGTAACTTTATATTTTTCTCATCATCGAAATTCTGTTCTTGTACTATTTTGACTATGTATTCTTCGGCTGCAATGATTTCATCAACCGCTAGTTCTCCAGTCTTCCTATCTTCCTTCTTCTTCTGGGAATTAAAGATAAAGCGATGGATCCACGCAGTCACTCTAACTATCTTTTTGTAAGAAGATATTCTTTTTGTGTATTCGAGTAAGTCGTTCTCTACCACATTGGCAGCGGAGACAATAGACTTTCTCTTCTCTGCATTAATGACATCATAGTCGGGGAGATCCTGAGAATCTGGCCAATCCTTCGGTTGTAGTTTGAGCCAATCTGGCCCTTTCCACCAGCATTTAGTAAGGAGTTCATGGGGGTTGCATCCCCTTGATGGCAAATCCGCAGGATTCAGTTTTCCGGCGATGTGTCTCCAGCAATCAGGATTACTTAATCTTCTTATTTCTTGGACACGATTGTAAACAAAAGTAGCCCAATTTTCCGAACCTTTAATCCAGTAAAGAGCGTTGATAGAATCAGACCAATACGTTGTTGGTATGTCTTCCAGGTTCATTTCCATTTTCGTGTTATGAGCTAATCTTGCCGCGATGGTACAAGATAACAATTCTAACCTAGGAATAGACATTGACTTTAAAGGAGATACTCTGCTTCTTGCTTGTACTAGCTGACAGGAAACTGAGTGTTCATCTTCAATTCGTAGAAAAACACTTGCAGCATAAGCAGACTTGCTGGCGTCACAGAAAATATGGAAAGACAATCTTGGTGTATTGTCAAAGTTCTTCATCAAATACCTAGGAATCTCTAGATTTTTCAAACTTTTCAGTTCATTCCACCATCTCTGGAACTTTTCTGTCATTTTCTGGGGAAGTTCCGAATCCCAAGGCAGTCCCTGTTTCCAACATTCTTGTAATAGCATCTTCGGTTTTAAGGTAATTGGACAGGTGAAGCCAATAGGGTCAAAAACGCGGTGCACCGCTGACAGGATCTTCCTCTTGGTAAGTGGTGGCTCCAGCTCTTCAGATAAACCTTTCAGGTCCAACAGCAGAGTGTCCCTTTCCGGTTTCCAATTTAAGCCCAAGACTGGAACAATCCTATCAGGCGATGCACTAGTCGTTAAAGAGGTCGAGGTGTGCTCCCACCCTCGCAAATGAAACTTCGCAGTGCTGAGAAGTGCTTGCGACTCCGATATAAATCTTCCCACTTCTTCTTCATCATCTACACTCAACACACAGTTATCTACGTAGAAAGATTTCTTTAATTTCAGAGCTGTTTCTTGTAGATGTCTAGGAGCATTATCTAAGTGGTATTCCAGTGTTACTCCAAGCAAAAAGGGACTGGAAGAAATTCCAAAAACTACTCTCTTATGTTGGAAAATTCTCAATTTCTCCCTCTTTCCGTGTTCCCACCACAAAAATTTCAAATAAGGTCTGTCATTCTTTTGCAGTGCGATTTGAAGAAACGCTTTTTGAATGTCCGCTGTGATACCAAATTTTCCAAGACGAAATCTATTTATAATAGATGGTATTAACTCAATTAGATTGGGACCTTTCTCAAGGCAATCATTCAGAGATGGAGAATCCTTCTCTCTTGCTGATCCATCAAATACTGGTCTGATTTTGGTGGTAGAATTTTCTTTAAATACAGGACGATGAGGCAAAAAGTGTTCTTCATTTGACTCTTTGGCATGAGGGGCCTCTTCAATGATGTTTTCTTCCATCCAATTTTCAAAGACTTCTTCATATTCTTCAATTTTTCCTCTTCTTTGTAGACGTTTAACACAATTGGAAAGTCTTTTTTCAGCAATACCTCGGCAATCAGACAATGGAGGATGATCTTTAATCCATGGCAAACTTACTCTATATCTTCCATCAGGTTCTCGAGAAACTGTACTGAGGAAATGTTCCTTAGCCGCTATTTCTAAATCTAATCTGGACTTCTTCTCTACTGGATCTCTAATTCCGATTGTGTCAAGCGACCAATATTCGGAAATGTCCATATTATTATTCATAAGTGTTAATAAAACATTCGATTGAATCTCTTCATCGGTTCCAGATTTGCCCATTATTGTCCAACCCAATTTTGTGTTCATTGCTAATAACCCTTCAGATAGGTGTTTAATTTCTCCAGTGAAGAGTTTACCTGCACAATCAGCACCTAATAGTAAATTGATTTCATCGGGTTCTTTCTCATACAAACAATTTTCATTTAAACAAATATCACTCAGAAAAATGCCAGAACGCTTTAATTCCTTTGTCGACTTTATATTTTGAAACCTCGGAATGGATGAACATATTTTCTTCTGGTCCATGACTTCTAAATCCAATGAATAACTTTCATCAAGGTTACTTAATTTAACTAAATAGCGTTTATGTTTCTCACTTTTAACCACACCACCAAATAATCCATGCATTACAGTTTCTTCCCCAATACTTTTTAATCTTAAAGCCTGTACTACATATTTACTTATATAAGATCTAGAAGAACCAGTGTCTATTATACCTCTGATTAAATGAGTAGAATTTTTATACTTGATATTTACAACAAGAGTTTGCAAATAAACATTCGAAGAATTGTTAGTCAGCGCACTATTTTTTGTCTCATGATTGACGTCTGCTTTGTTTCCATTTTTCTCCTCACTTTGATAACACATCAACGAGGAATGCCTCTTACCACAAATATTACATGTTACCTTAACATTACATATAGACGAGCTAAATGGCCAACTTTGAGACATTTAAAACAAGCAGCTCTCTTAGACAAAATAGCTTTCCTGCCTTCTAACGATAATGTGCGAGCAAATTCGCAATCAGAAGATTCATGTTTCTTATTCCCTTCACAAAATACGCAAGAGGTATGTTTCGTATCTTTCATCTCTGGACTCAATAAATCGGCTGCGGTACTTTTTTTTCTATCGGCGCCGAAGAACTGTTGCTTGCGTGGGGTTGGGATTGAGTCACGCGTTATCTCTTCTTTAATGGAGGAAAGGGTTCGTTCTCGTGCAATCAATTGTTTAGACATGAAATTAATTATATCTTCAACAGCATAAGTTTTTTGAACTTCCTTGTTGAATTCCAACACAAGGTCTGCGGGCAGCATTTTTAATATCATCGGGCATAGCATACTGCTATAAGTTTCCGATTTCACACCAAGGGATTCCAAACTTCTAGTTTCGGTCTGAATGTTATCATAAATCCTTCTAAATGCCTTTACATCTTTCGAATTCTTAAGAGAAGATATGTTTAAGATATTAGTCATATGCGTATTAATTAATATCTCTTTTTGACCGAATCTATATCTACAAGTAGTTTGATGGCCGAATCATAATTGTTTTCAGTTATTGAAAACCCTTCCACAGAATTAAGAGCTGTTCCCCCTAAATAAGCTTTTAGATAATTAAATTTGCTAATTTTATCCAAAGATTCATTCTTATGAATGGCTGACTCAAAAGAATTCCAAAAGCTCAGCCATTGACTTAAGTCTCCATAAAATTTATTGATACTAAGTTTTGGTAGTTTGATATTTATTTTTTCAACGAAATTATTTTCATTTACGAAACTGGTGTCAGGGGATTTCATACTTTCCTTTACGCTGCTGGTTAACTGACGCAACTTTTTAGTAGCTCTGAATTTAAACCTAGTTATTTTTTCTTTATAATCTGCTGCCGCATTCAAATCATTTTCAAGATCTCTTGGTTCTAATAGGTTTTGAACTTCTTCATCTAAAATTTTCAACTCTTTAGAATTTTCAATCAAATGTTCAAGTACCTCTTCTAATAAATCTTGGTCAGTTTCGGTTTTTGAGAGCTCTGTATCAATACTTTTAATATGTTTCGAAATACACGTTCTTATTGTACCTCGTTTCTTTTTTAATCTGTTTAATGTATCCTCTGTCATTCTGATTCCTTAAATTAAAATTCACAGGATTAAATTCTTCTGATTTCGAAGTGCTCACTCAAAAATTAAATTCTATTCTCTAATCAACATAGGTCCATCCCGGCAGGGATGCCAAAAATAATATTGCAACACACTGTCTTCTTAAAATAAAAGTAAAATCAAAGATCCTACCTGTTCGTAGAGGAGCAGTTGCATTCGATTCGATGTAAACCAGGGCGACTTATATGGGCTGATTATTCTAGTGAGCACTTAATTCCTAGAATCCTGTGAATATTTCTAAAGACTAAAATAAGGACTTCACATCTGGAAGAACGACAGACAGAGGTATTAAAGTTAAATCTATTTAATTATTTAAAGCTAACATCGATTAACGAGGACAAATACAGACACGATACAGCTAGCGCGAAAGTTAGATGAGGAAGTGAAAAATATTGAAGATCTCAAATAGAAAAGGCGTGGCTCGGTTACGTCACTAAGTTCATAGTTCAGTTCCATGGGAGTTCGCAATAGGGATTCTGGGGATCACCTCAGAAAAATTTTCCCTAAAAGTAGTGTTTTAATTTTAGTAGAGACCCTTTGGGTTATACACAGAAAGAGAAAAACTCCTTCTAAGCCACATAATTTTCAAGAAAAAAAAATTTAAATAGTCATCTAATTTTCTAGAGGGGATGGTGGTCCTCTCCCAGTTGTCCCCTCTTCTTCTATTCGTTAGTTGTCGTTAGTACTGGCCGATTTTATGGGGGGTATTCGATGTTTCAAGCTGTTCGCTCCTGCGGATATAGCTATCTGCCATCGAATACCCCCATAAAACCGGCCAGTTACTAACAAATAGAAAAATTTCCGCTTAGAAAAGACTTATAATGTAAGAAAAATGTAATTTTTAAACTTTTCAAAGCATACAAATAATTTTCTGAGCGAGCTTGCGCAAGAGAGTCTTCCGAACCCTTCCGCGGGTGCTTCGGGGACGCTAACACTCAACCGCTTTTAGTAAAAATAATTGCTGCATATTGTCATTAAATTTGGGTCCTTGGGGTTTGGACCCTTCAAAGGTGAAATGCGTAAAAATTAAGAGGAAAAAACATCGTATAAAAACCTCTATAATTTTTAGCTATTTTTTTGCCTTTTTAGGGGGGGTAATTGCCCCTTAAACCTAACTATTTGCTACTAAATTTCACATTTTAGAAATTTCAACCTTCCTTGTCCCTTTGGGAGTAATTAAAGACTTGATTAATGCTTTTTGACCCTGAAAATCGAATTCAAAGTCATTAAGTCAACAAAAAGCGTTAAAAGGGGGAGGGGCCGTTCCCCGTAATCCCGAGCCAATTGAGAATTTTGATGGTGATTTTCGTGTTCAGCTACCCAAAATCTATAAGAAATGACTATTTTCATCAAGGAAAAAATTATGAAGGTGCAATTTTTTGAACAGTGATTCCATCTAACCGCCCCCTCCCACAAAATTGCATTAATCCGTCACTGATCTTTTATAATAAAATATTTTGATTACTGAGGAAAAGTAATTTAGATTAGAACCCATGCTAACGAGTAAATATTTCTCCGCGCATTGACAATACGTTAAAGAAGGAAAAGAAGAGAGATAAGTTTGAATAATTATATTTCTCCTGAAAAAATTTCCTCCTTTCCTCCCAGATGAGAAACCGTGCAATAAGAAATCTGTGATCTTAATCGCAACAAGTTTCTTGCGTGGGGCAACAAAATTCACGACCATCCCTCCGAAATGAACTGATCTTGCCAAAATCAGTAGTGCCTATATATTGCGAAGTAGAAAGATAGTGCTTAGTATATCACATTTCGCTATCGAAGAACGCTCTCATTCTCAACAGACCCCCATTTCGTTTCTTCTCTGACTTTGTTATCGAAGACTCTCTATTTCTCCGGACTTGAAGGGATTTTCCCTGTTTTAGGGTGCAGTAGCCCTCTTTATGGTGGTTTCTTTACTTTTTGTTGGTGGTCTTATTTCAATCTCTTTTGCTGTGACATTTTTCGTGCTGTTTTTCCCCCCGTCAGACGAAATGCCGAGCCTCAAGGTGTTCCTGAACACGATCGGGAGAGATCTGAAGTAAGTAGTTTACGTATATTTTTTTTTTTTAGAAATAAGGAGCACGCCTTTATTAAGCTTTATTTTAAAATTTAAAGAGTGGGAAAATATTTAAAAAAAAAAAAACGTGATTAGTTTCAGAGTTTCATTTTCTTGTTTTCCTCCCTATAATTGTGTATTTTTAAAAGGGTGTGTTTTAAGTAATCTTACTTACTAAAATACATATAAAAGGATTTTTTTTTCAAGTTTACAATTTGACGAATATATTTTTGAAAAGTTTATTTCTCTTGTTTAGTATTCCAATCAACAAAGAGATCTTTAGTTCATAAATATTAAAGGAATAGTTCGAAATCTTAAAGGTGAATGTTTCTGAAAGAAGACCTAATGAAATTTATAAAGTTCTTTATTTTTGCATGGAAATATTTCGTAAATATTTTTACAATGGTTTTTAATGGACTTAATACAATTTGGAAAAATATTTAGGTACATGTTTATTTTTTTCTTTAACTATATGTTCTTTAACTTCATACAAGATCAAAAATTGTTGTTTGGTCAAATTTTTCAAAAAAATCTTAACATTTTAAGTTTATTTCTGAATGTAAAGTGGTAATTATGTTTAGTTTAGTGAAAAAAAGAAATTAGTCTGAAGTTAAAGAGTTTAAAAAAGCAGTTGGGCTAAAAACCATATTACTTCATTAAAAATACGTGTTCTTGAAATTGATCTTGATATAATTTATGTAATATTTTTAAATTTCAAAGGCCCTTATTATTTTTCATGAACAATATTTTAAGATTTTTAATTAATTTTAACAAGATGATGTCTTACAAAAAGATCTTATTAAAATAACTTTCATTCAAGTACTAATATAAATAATGTAGTATGAATTACAATATATGTAGCTATATTAATGATTTATTTAAAAATTCTGTAAGGTAAAACGGGGTGATTTGATACAAGGAGCACATTGATACTTTCATTATCTCAAAAACTATTACGGTTATTTAAGTAATTTTTTTTCTAAAAATTGCCTTTACATGTATAAACATTATATCTGAAACCGTTAAACTTTGCAGTAGTTCAATAAATTTTAATGAATGAAGCAAAATTAATTTTCATCAAAAATTTCCAAAAGTAAATTTTTAATGTAATTTAAAGTAATTTTAAAAGTAATTCATGACGTTATTCTACTTTGAATACAGAGATCTGTAAATTCCAAAAGCAAGTTCATTTTTGTTACGAATAGCGGATATATTTAAATTTTAATTAACCTGTGCCTATTTTTTAAAATAAAGGTTTTTGTTTAAAAGTAACCATTAGGGAAAGTTTTTACACTTTGATGTGGGGTACTTTATTGATACACTCGGGGGCACATTGATGCACATAAAACTTCACATATTTTGCGTTGGGAGAGGAATACCTCTCAGCAATTATAAAAAAAATCAGTTATTTGTAAGTTAGATCTGCAGTGATTTAACATACTATTTAAGTTACTAAGGAAGCACTACGGCACCTTGCTCGCTATCGCTCACCAACCCCTGTAAACTGCTTACGCAGGACCTTCCATACAAAACCCAGTTCACTAACTTAACTCACTTAAAAACAATTAGCAGAAGAAACGTCCAACTTTTCAAAAAAATATGTCCCCTTTCATCTCCATGAATAAACATTCTGTTAAAAGTTTGAATATTTATTTACTCTTAACTTATCAATAATTTAATCAAAATGTTTTCCTTAAAAAATATCCAGCACGTCTATTAATAACTATTGTTAATAAACATTCTAAAAAAAATGTACACCAATGAATCTTTCAAAATTCAATATGGTACATAGTAGTAACTAGTTAGTATGCCTAAAAGTTTATCATTCATATTTTTGCTTAAACTCAGACTTAAAAAGTACCTTTTAATCGATCGAAAATAATAAGAGACAAAACCAACATGACACTCAATGTTTACTGTTAATTTCGATTATCAGACTAAGAAATATAAGTTTCAGACAGAATGTATGAAATTTTAGCATAAAGTAGCTTATCTGGAAGTTTTTAGAATACTTTTATCAGTCTTTGAATGATATTTAATTTACAAAGTACTTTTTTAAAACGGGAAAAAAATTGTTTCATCATAAAATATGGCGTCAATTGGTCGCTGTGATTGGTAGCATAATAAGTTGTTTGACAGTACTTGCTTTGTAACTGTGACCTTATCCGTAATCTAAAAAATGGAAACATTTTAAAATTGAGAATTTTAAAAAAATCCAACAGCTTACTGCAAATCCTCGAAAGAATCCAAAAATTTTGATACCAGAAATGTGTCATTTGATTCAGTAATTAAAATGTTTTTCCCTGGAAAACCGTAAACCGTTCACCAAAACTTTTTTTAGATAAGAGACCATAGAGATCTAATATTACCCACCATTATGTAATAGGTGGGGGAGTATCACTGCCCCATCGGTATGACACACTGATGCAAAATTGATTTTTGTATAAAAGTCGTTATATTTGAATTTTCATTAAACTTATATTTTTTTTCTAATTGGTTTTATAAAATTGAGTCATATTTATATATATTTATGGAACAAATAAGTATCTGAATAATAAGTAATTTTTTTCTACTCAAAAAATAAATTTTAATATTTTGCTGTATAAAATACCCCCGCCTTCCCTTTTCCAAATCTTCCAGTGTTTCTAAAAGCTTTTTGCATTTTTTTTTAACAAGAAGCGAAAGTTCGGTAGGTATTGTAGGTTAGGTAGGCCTTAAAAGTGATTTTCCTGAATTAAGAAATAATTGTTGGAATAGCGAACGAGGGGAAATTATCATTCCTCTTAATAGAGTGTTATCAGGTGACGTCACAACCGGTTATTTTCTTTTAACTGTTACCCTTCTGTAGGGCTTTTAACTGTTTCTAAGGCCGTTGTTTATCTGTTGCTAAAGCGGTTTTTAGGTATGGGATCACGTGATTGCAAATGCTCCAATAGAAAAATTCCACGGCTAGTCATTTTCTGTAACTGTTAACCTCTGTAGGGCAAAAAACTGTAACTTTTCTGTTGCTAAGGCCGTTGTTAGGTCCGAGTCATGTGATTGAAAATGCTCTATAACATGCTATTTCTTTGTTCCCATATTTAACCATTTAGTATTAACCGTTATGGAAGATAAATCCTTGGTGTAGTGAATATGTAACAAAAGATTGCATAGAGTTGTTAGAGTAAATTTCCTTATGGAGATGAACAAAACGCCTATTAGAGATAGAGATTTCCCTATTAGAGATTTATATCTCTGTTACTTTAACATTTAGAAACGATCACAACTAAGTTTCTCTTTGCTTTGAAATGTATTTTTTTCTTTTTCAGTTGTTTTAAATAATGTCCCGATTAAATTCTTTGGTTAATTTACTAAATCCAGTAACTTTATTTAAAGTTGAGTGTTGTGTGACTAGAAAAAAAAACCTTGTATATTACACAACTTGCATATTACAATTTATTAGTGGAGAAAAACATTCGTGTACAACGTGGAAACTTTCATATATTTTAGGGTTTTGTTAAGAGGTTAAAAAATAAAATTTCTTATAAAGTGTATTCGGTGAAAAGAATGATAATTTTGAAATTAAATAAGAGCTTAAGTTTTCGATACGAAATCTGGATTAAAGTATAACAAATCGAATTTACATAAAGCATGCAAATTTTTCAACAGAAAATGAATAAAATTATCTACAAATAAAGATTGAAAATATTAACAAGATTTTTCCGCACGCTTTAAATTTTACGACGTACCTTATTTTATTTTAAACAAACTACAAACTGCACAAAACAAAACTTTAAAAACTTCTTTTCTTAAAGATTCAAGTATCAAAGTCTTCGTATATACTACAGTGATATTGAGACCTGAGGTTCATCAAAATCAATAAATAATTTCAACCCATTTCTCTGAAAATATTATTTAGGAACTTTATAATATTTATTAAAACTTTTATGTTATGAAAATATTGGCGATAAAAACTATAATAAAACACTTACTATTTGTATCATGTGTTTAATAGAAAGTTTAAGAGACTTATAAGTAAATTTTTGTTTTTTTTTAAACAAAAATTATGTCCCTTAATTAATTAATTAAAATGTCCCTTTAATATGGATAATTCGAAAACTTTCAGTTTAAAAACTAAAAGTTTTCGAATTATCCATATTTTTCTGTGTTCTCCTACAGTGTGTTGAGAAAAGTTGCATCAGTTACTATCGGTAGAGTGACAATCGTTTTGCATATCAATTTGATATTTTATAATACCTACTAATTTTAAGAAAACGTCGTCATAAAAGTAATACCATTATCGGGCATCGACATGCAAGATTAGATTATGTGTTCATATATTCACGTGTCTTTTTAGTAAACACTTGTATTCTGTCTGGCTGGGTTTCATTTTAGTTCAATGAACGCTAAACGATATTTTGTGTTATGATTGAGACAATAGGTGTTATATAGTTGTGTAATCATATAGTTCTGCATATCTGAATTCGATTGCGCATGATTCTGTTGAGCTGTTTTGGTTAGATAATTTTATTTAACAAGAGATAAAATGTCCCTTTTTTACTATGTAATTGGACTTTTTTATGTATGAACTGATTATACTTCATATAACTATAGAAATATAATGGTGATAAATCAGAAAATATACAGGGTGTTATCTCTTAATGTTTTTGAAAGCTAGTTTCTAAACTGTTCGTTATCTATGGGTAAAATGTGTAAAGGGATGCTAAAAAACATGTTGGAAACATCTTAAGCCAAAATAAAAGTAACGCAAATAAAAAAAAATCGAAATTTTCATTTATACATAACTCTAACTATTAAAAGAAAAAATAAGATTGAATCACTGACATGTTAAGCAATAAAATATTCCGTACTCAAGGCATACTTTGATCGTAGTAAAAAGCCCATAAATCTTGATAGTTAAACTTCGTCTTCAATATTATTATTAATTAATTTAAACTCGGTCCCTTAAACTGAGCTAATAAACTAAGGAAAAAAATATTTTAAATCATGAAATTCTAAGTGTTTTATAGTCATTTTTTGTTTTAGGAGTGTATAGAGCTATTTTTTATTAAAGTAAGTTTATGAATATGATTTAATTGAGTTAAGGGACCGCATGTAACATTAAAATGTAATAACATTTTAATGTAATTTTTAACTAAATCGCCTCAGACATATTTTCTTTTCTAATTTTAAACATTTTATTATTAAAGTTATACCTTTAAGAATGCGTTAGCAGTTGACTGACACCCTTTAAGAATTTTAGTCTTTCTATCGATATTTTGCAGTGATTCCCCATAGGAAACTTGAATTCCTACTACTAAAAATAATCATTTTAAGGATTGAATGCTTTTGAATGTAAAGCTTGATGTAAGAATGTTTTAAAATATCGTGGTTCCACAAATACAATTAAAATAATTTCCAAAAGTAGAAGATGGTTCTAGTTTTTATTTAGTTTTTTCTACGAAACTTTGAATTCAATAAATAAAAAAAACCGAAAATTTTCTATGGCATATGTGAAAGGTGTTCAGTTATACCAGGGGTAGGGGGAGGGGAAAATGGTAAATTTTGTATTAAAAGACAAATTGCATTTATTAATATTGTACTTATTTTTTACAGGGTTTCTCTTATATTCTACAAGATATTTGCTTTCATCAAGAAATGCCACCGGCAAAAGGCCACTCCCCTCTCTATGTTCAATGATCTTGTAAAAAAACACAAAGACAGGGTATGTTTCGTGTATGAAGATGAAGAATGGACCTATGGCATGGTAAGTATTTAAATAATAATTTCTAATTTAAGTCATCAAGAAATTAATTTCAATGAGTTTTGAACATTTCCGAATATTTCACCAGTTACAACTGACATAAACTTAACATTACTATTTTGGTAAATCCTTCAATATGGCATCCCTGTAGTAATCTGTTACAAATAATAAAAATCGTTAACGATCCGACAGTTTAAGTTGGTTTTATTTTGAATACTGATCCAGTGAATAAATTTTGTTTCATTCCAGGTGGAAGATTTCAGCAACAAGATAGCCAACATCTTTTCGTCCAGGGGGTACTCCAAAGGGGACGAAGTGGCCCTCTACATGGAGAACTGCCCGGAGTTCGTGTGTCTGTGGCTGGGAATGGCCAAGATAGGGGTGGTCACCGCCCTCATCAACACCAATCAGCAGGGAGAGAGCTTGAGCCACTCCATCAATGTCATCAAAACCAAAGCCGTGATATTTGGAAGCAGTTTTGCGAATGGTAATTTCAAAAATGCTTCTTTTTTCAATGGTCCAATTTTCTTCTTTTGTTTCCAATTGTCAAATGCTTCTTTTGGAATATGATTGATGAATATGATTGTGCTTTTTCTTTCTTTTTTTTTAAATATACACTGGTGTCTAAGAGTTAAACATAATTGGTAAGCATAATAGCTAAGGGCTAAGCATTAAGTGCCTATGTACCCTTTTTAGCCATTTTTTGGGGTAAATTTTATCCTGGGTCATGTATTACCACTCTAGGATGATCCTATGACATTTAAAGAACTTATTAGATTTGAGTCATTGCTCACAAAATTTCCAATTAAGCTAAACTTTTGGAGAAAGAAAGAAAAAAACTTTAGAAAGTCTTTGTACGTCAAGTATTCTACATGTATTAGGTAAAGCAAGGGTAAGTTAAGAAATTCAAGAGTAGGTACTGTAGAACTTATTTAAGTCGTGTTAGTTGGAACCTGACAACATCTTCGGGATTGGGTGAAGTAACATACAGAATGGGTTTTTGAACAAATATATGCCTTATATAAATGTTTAGTTATACAATAAAGATTTGATTTAAATTTGACGAAAATCTATGCCCTATTTTTTAGTAATTTAGAATTTATTGAAACCCTTCCAATGTAGCATAACTGCACTACGTACATAGTCCGTATGGAATTTGTAAATAAAAATAATAATACTACACATTTAATGATCGAATTTGTAGTTTTTTAGATACAATTTTGTTCATTTTGTAGCCATGAAAGACGTTCTCCCATCCTTAAACAATAAGGAATCTTTGGATATCTTCTGTTATACTGGCAAGTACATGCCAAGAGAGGAGGTCAGCTTTCCAGCTGAATCATTGAATAACCTTTTAGAAAATGCCTCTTCCAAACCTGTGGATCCTAAACATCATAAAATAAGCTTTCAAGGTATAAAACTAATTATTTTAAAAATAAAACGTAATTTAAAATGTAATTTAACTTTCTGTATTTTATAATATCCGACGAAATATTCGTGTTTATTTCAGATAAGCTACTGTACATTTATACTTCCGGGACTACCGGATTACCCAAAGCTGCCATTATTAGACATAATCGGTAAGTTATTGATTAAATTTGAAATTCGGATAAGATTAATTAAATTCCTGTCTTCCAGTTTACCATCTTATCACTAAAAATACGTAATGTTGCATACGAAGTTGCTCGAAGCGATTTTTAATGGTCGAAAATGTATTTTTAAAAAGTACAGGATAGGGCAATTGTGTAAAAAAAAGGTTTAGTGGCGAAAAGCGCTTAATATTGCAGATGGATCGTATGATCAATGAACCAGATGGAAGATCTAAAATTCATTTGGAGAAAAATTTGTCCCTGTGTGATTTTATTTATTTTTTCCAAAATATAATGATATTTTTTTATCATCAGTTTTTGAAATAACTTAACATGCATTTGTTAATTTACCTAGCTTGAAGCTTTTTTTTTTTTGATTCATTCAGTAACTACTCAAAAATGTATAAAAAGTTAAAAGTCTCATCACCTGTCATCCCACGTACCAAGAAAAATTTATTTTCCCATAAATTATTAATAAATCCTACATCCAAGCTAATTTAAAAATTAGACAATTACCAATAATTAATTAATTTTTTCTCATATCTTTTATCAATAACAAATTTTCTTTTCATTGTAATAGTATTAGTAATCCTTGTTTACATTTTTTAAAGACTTTTGTGGACGGCAGCCGCTTCCAAGTATTGCTGTAATCTGGGAGAAGATGAAGTATTCTACAACCCCCTTCCGATGTATCATACTGCCGGAGGCTTGTTCTTCGTTTCAGTTTGCCTCGTATTTGGAGGGAAAATGATTATTCGGAAGAAGTTTTCTGCTTCCAACTACTGGAAAGATGCTGTTGAACATAAAGCTACGGTAAGTTACCGTTTTTCTTAGCTTGATATAAGTAAAATGCCTGAAAAACATACTAATTGTGCGATGATATTTCAGTTTTTACAAAATTTATGTATAGAAATTATTGGTACTTAATAAATGCAAAGAAGTATTGGTGTTTTGAGGTAAAAATGTTAATTCAAAAACTGTATAAAATCAGAAAAAAAATCACGTAGAAACGTAAGATTTTAAATTAAATTTTCGCCATAGGATTTTCAATGTTACCCACCCTAGAAATTCTTGTAGTTTTAATTGAACTACTAGATAGAAAGAAACTGCTGTCAATCTTTTTAATTGGCTTTTAAAAACTGTAAATCTATGATTTTTGTCTGGTCATAAAAAGTTATATCGCCGTGGGAAAAAAAATATTTCATATATTAAAAGTGATGCAACTAATTTTTTTCATTTATCATCATAAATTGTTCGCAAGTTCAAATTCTGAAAGTTATTATCTGAAGGTCTGTTTTTATTAAAAGTTTAAAAGTTGTTCAAATTTTGGGGAGCTGACTATTTGACCCTTATCTATAGATTCACCCACGACCACTGATCTTGATTTACTTTAAAATGAGTCTTTAATCTGTGTTGCCAATTCTTTTTTAAAAATGATTAACCAAATTAGATAGAGTACTGTGAACCATCTCAATTCCCTTTTTCAGTTCTGCTGAATGTATAGGGATAATTATATCCTGGCCTTAAGTTATTTTCTATATGCCTTGCCTTACGTTTTATGAGTGGCAGATTTTCAAGTCATTGTTTCTTTAGTTTATTCCTACCTAATGGCTTTACTTTCCCATTAGATTGGCCAATACATTGGAGAAATCTGCAGGTATCTGCTCAACCAGCCTCGTGCTGAAGAAGAAACCCAGCATTCCTTGAGACTCATGTTTGGAAACGGCCTCAAACCCCATCTGTGGCAGGAATTCCAGGACAGATTCCGAATCCCGCGCATCGTCGAAATTTACGGTGCAACAGAAGGAAATGCTAATATAGGTGAGGCAAATGTGCACTGTGTGGCTGTGGCTTTATCAGTATTATAATTGTACAAAGTTTAATTTGTATAATTTTGAACTCGTGCGATTTTTCTTCCCTTGGAAATTTTACATCCTTTCAAATAAAATAAGTTGCCAAGACCAATTTATTAAATAACGTTATGTCCGTATTAGACGTGTTTTTTTAACTTGTTTGAGATACAACAATGAGATAAAGTAAATTTTTATGCAGTTTATTGAACCTTGATAGAGCGATTCCTTCTGGGACCAATAATAATATACGGCCATTTGAACGAAAGGACTTAATAACGAATAAAGTTATCACTGTGATAAAATAATCGGTATTTTCATTACCGGTTATTGTAACGCAGGGGTTGCTATATCGGGGGGGGTCGTTGTAAAGAGGTTCTACTATGAAATCAATGTTTATTCTATTAGGCCATAAAAAACATAATTTATTTTTTCTTATACGTAAAAATTTGTCGTTAACTTTTCCTTTTCTTTTTTACAGACACATAATTTTAATTAATCCCTGTATTTCCCTGCGATTTTTTCTAGTGAATGCATTCGGAAAAGTGGGAGCTGTTGGGTTCATACCTAGAACTTTCAGACATCTCTATCCTATATCTCTCATAAGAGTGGATCCAGAAACCAGAATTCCTGTGAGAAATTCCAAAGGATTCTGTATCAGATGCAAGCCAGGTACATTTTCTAATCTTTTTATTAAACATATGTTCCTTCTTCTTAAACTGTTAAGTGCCAATTCAAAAGTCATAAAACAGCAGAGCAAAAGAAAGCTATCTTCTCTAGTCATCTGGATTGAAACAATAGCTTGATATTCATCATTATAAACATACTGTACTTTCTTTCTCCTTCTTATTCGTATCTCTGAAATGAATAACTGTGACAAGAAAATGAAGGACTTAAAATTAATTAAATTTAAGTATAATATTTTAGGTACGTATGTTAAAATCTTAAGATGCTTCCTTTTTTAAACCATACTAAAACAAGTAAAAAAATATGTTTAGAAACTATAGCATCGTAGAGCATTTATATAAATTTCAAATTAAGATCACCTTATGAATAATATTGATCCAGTTACTTACAAACGTTTATTACATTGCAATTTACTAATTATCTTTATTATTATACCCATCTATCCAAATCTTTTCATTCAGATATTTTATTGCAAGTATTTTTTATCTCTTAGGTGAACCAGGAGAAGTGGTAGGAAAAATTATAAACAATGGATACAATAACTTCGATGGATATGCCAACAAAGATGATACAAATAAGAAAATTGTTAGAGACTGTTTTACCAAAGGAGACATGGCTTTTTTATCAGGTTTGTAATTTTTTTCAGGTTTGTAATTTTTTTCAAAACTCACTCTTAAAAAATTGCATGATTAAAAATTAATTTAAAACTATATTTGGAAAGTTTTTTGTTTGATTTTTAACCTTTATATAGATCAGATTTAATAGCTTCCATTTATTATTCAAAAGTGTTTGAATGTAAAGCTTAGAATAATTTAATTTAAGTGCGTTTAGTAATAATAACGTTCATAATTTGATTCTAGGTGATATTTTAGTAATGGACGAAGAAGGGTATTTGTATTTCATGGATCGTACTGGTGATACATTCCGTTGGAGAGGTGAAAACGTATCTTCTGGTCAAGTTGAAAATGTGATCAGCAAAGCTCAGGGACATGCCGCTTGTGTTGTCTATGGAGTAGAAATTCCAAGTGAGTTTGACTATAATACAAATCTATACTCAACCTTAATATATATTAAATTAAGTAATGATGGTTACTACAACTACGTCTAGAATATCACGCAATAATAATATAGTTTTTTTTTATTTCTTTTAAATACGCTATGAATCTCTTGCTGAAATAGGAACTTATATTGGTGATGTAAATTATATTTTTACCGAAAAAACTGTTAACTTTTCTTTAAAGAATCATACGTATGATCCCTGATTAGGAAGTGTAATAATTTTTTCCCCTGTATTAAAATTAATAAAATGAAGCATTGCAAAATAATTGTAAATGTCCATATTTCTGTTAGAACCTTTAGATTTTGTTGCACTTGTTAGTTCAACTTTCAAAACTTAAAATTTGTGTTTAGTCTTATCTATTTTTGTATATGAGTGTTTTTTAATCAATATAAACCCCTTCTAATTTTTAAAGTTTTATGCAAAATATGAAATAAGCTTTATATTGTATTGTATACTTTTGTGTTACATTTTTTCTTCTCCTTGCTTTGTGATTCAAGATATTTTAATGTTGGTGTATTCATTCATAGATACGGAAGGTCGAGCAGGCATGGCTACAATCCAGACAACTGTTGATAACGTCCAGTTTAGTAAACTTTATAATGACACCAGTAAGAGCCTACCCTTATATGCAATGCCTGTTTTTATTAGGATTTCAGCAGATATTGAATCAACTGGTGAGCATTTGTTACGTTTTTTTATTTTATATTTTTTTTCCTTCCATGGTATTTTCAACATAATACTTAGATATTATCACAATATTTCAATCATAACTTTTGTACAGCACATTGCCTATTTTTGTATTTAGTCAAACTATCTGAATTCATTTTAAACCTCAACAAACATACTTTATGATGACAACTGAAAATATCTCTTATTAGAAAATTAAGAATAACAATTACTCATGTGACGTTTCCTTAAATCAATCGGTATATTTTCTTAAAAAACACCTTGTGGAAGACTACTTAATTCATAAAAGATTTGGGTTTTAATTTTCAAAAAATCAGAAATGCCACATTTTCTGCAGTAAATTTTAATATCATACTATTAAAATTTTCTATCATTTTAATATTGTAAAAAATAATCATGGTTAGTATATTAAACACTTCACATTACTTCCAATGAATCATTATCATAAAGTTCAGTTCAACCAAAATTATTTCTGAGTTTATATTTAGATATTCCACTTTAATTTTTTTAAATATACAGTTATCAATTTTTTATTTACTTACAGGAACGTACAAACTTAGAAAAGTTAGTCTTCAGAAAGAAGGTTACAATCCTGAAGAGATAACTGATCCTCTATTCTTCCTGGATCGTAAAAAGCAAACTTATGTACCATTTACAAAAGAAGTATTCTCTGACCTTGTAAATGGGGTGATAAAACTGTGAAAAAAAACTTTTGAGTGCTCTGTGGGTTGTTTTATTAGTCATTGTATGCGTTTTTTTTGTGCTTATTATAAAAAATATTTTATGAACTTTCATTCATATTTTAAGATGAGAAAACTAGAATATGAAATCTGTAACTGTCTAAAAATTTTATTTATGACTAATTTTTTTTGTATTTCTAATTATTTCTTTTTGTTATTATTTATTACTTATTTTCTTTTTGTATTTCTAGTTATTTCTTTTGGTGTTATTATTTGTTACTTCATTTCTATTCATTACTTATGGTTTGATAATTGATTTTAAACACAAAACCAAAACTTCGCCCATTCACATTTACTGTATTTTTGTATGTTAAATAAAGTTTTTTCAAGTAGTTATACTTTTTAATAATTGTTTTGCACAACATTAACAAAAAATTTAAAGTTTTTTTTTATGAAATATCAGTTATTTTTAACATAAATGACATGTTGAAAAATAAATTATATTTAAATGTTGAAGGAAATTTTTTTGTTGAAATTTTGGAATAACAGCAGACAAAAAGTTAATACTACTATGAAACTTTTATATAACTATTAATTAGCTATAGAATTTTATATCAAATGTAAGGTAGGTAATTGCCATTTACTGAAATTAAAATAATAAACTAAATACTTATTAACTTTTGTATTCTCTACCCATGATTGATAAAATGTCATTGAATCTTAATGTTAAAGTAAAATTTATTTAAACAGTGTCTCATGAAACCATTCTTCCACTGTAAAAAAATTTACTTAGATTTATTTAATTGCAATGAAATGAAAAAAATTAATTTTCAATATCTACTGTAATATTCACTGAAAGCTCTATAGTGAAAAATCACTAGAAATTTGCTCAAAACATACGTTGACGAGTGAATAGCAGAAATGAAACTGATATTATTCAAAATAGCACACAAATTTAAGTGTGAAGTTTCAAATAAAACTTAAAGTAAATATCACCTTTATTTTTTAAAAGTTGTTTTAAATTCAATGGGGGTTTAAAAAGGAAAAAAGTTCTATTTTATTTGAATTAGTGTTCTTATCATTATAAAATTATACAGGGTGCGTCAAAAGTCCGGGTAAACTTTAAAAATTAATAATAAATAAACTAAAGGAGATAAAAATGTGCCGTCTTCTGCTACGTGCTCAGGGGGCAGGCGGATTTTTTATCACCAAATTTTGAAAAATTGTAGTTCCCGTGCTACTATGTAGATGGCAGCACTATTTTTAGGGATTTTCAGAAGCGAAGTTCCCTGCTTTACTTCGTGTAGGGAAATATCGAATATTGCATTTGAATCGATTTCGGAATCGATCTAAACACGAATTCGTGGAATCGAACTCCATAAATACAATTTCTATTACTGGCTTGAATTCAAGTTTATTGTTAGTTTAAAAATGTGTGGTTTAAACGTTCGATTACAATTTCTAATAAAAATGCTATTAACTTTATTAGTGTTTAAGATAGATTGTATGTCTCCACTTACTGATCTACTCTAATAACATCAATATTTCACTTGCACTTTTCATTGTTTCCTATTTTTATGTGTCGAATTTCAGATTTTTAGCTATAACAATTGATTTCACCTTGTAAAATCCACGATTGTAAATTTATCTATCTATGTTATTAGGAGGCTTTACACAATTTTACTTGAATTTAAACTTAAGATCTCCATGAATTATGCCATTTTGGACAGTAATATAACAAGAAGTGTTGTGTTTGAAATTGGTTTTTACGACTGTCATTAAACACATATTGGATACTTCCCTAAGCTTTATAATAATGATCTAACCAGGCGATCATGCACCATATTGAGGATCACACACTTTAACCTTTTAAACTTTTTGATGAAAAGAAAATAGCTGGTCGTGACGTCACCTGAAAACACTGTATTGTTCTAACTTGTTGATTTTCTTGAGAACCTACCAATATACGCGAAACCCATGTGGTCATCCGGCTCATTTTTCATATCCAAAGCCATTCAGACAACGACAACCAGCTGCTATATCGAGCTCCAAAACCCAACCATCAAGCACTGCAAAGCAAACTTCATTTTCTACCTCAATATGCTCACTTAATAAACCTCTCAAAAATTCACCCGATTCAAATTAGGCGGGTTTATAATTAGTAATGAAAAGCTTTTGTCTATAAAAAGTTTTCTCCAATAACTTTTCAATAATAACTTCTAAAAAAAATACAAATCTAATAACATTGTTTTTCATGGATTGATGATAACTTATCGAATGGAGGGGGAGGTTATGTATTTAGAAAATTATTTGAGGGTTACTTCAAGAGAAATTGGACCAAACAACGCTGTTTTTTTTTTCTAGACCCCCCACTGGTCAAAAGAAAAATCCTGTCCCGGCAATGTCTATTTTGCTAGCATTATTTGAAACCTCAATATGGTGCATGATCGCCTGGTTAGATCATTATTATAAAGCTTAGGGAAGTATCCAATATGTGTTTAATGACAGTCGTAAAAACCAATTTCAAACACAACAAGATAGATAAATTCACAATCGTGGATTTTACAAGGTAAAATCAATTGTTATAGCTAAAAATCTGAAATTCGACACATAAAAATGGGAAACAATGAAAAATGCAAGTGAAATATTGATTTAATTAGAGTAGATCAGTAAGTGGAGACATACAATCTATCTTAAACACTAATAAAGTTAATAGCATTTTTATTAGAAATTGTAATCGAACGTTTAACCCACACATTTTTAAACCAACAATAAACTTGAATTCAAGCCAGTAATAGAAATTGTATTTATGGAGTTCGATTCCACGAATTCGAGTTTAGATCGATTCCGAAATCGATTCAAATGCAATATTCGATATTTCCCTACACGAAGTAAAGCAGAGAACTTCGCTTCTGAAAATCCCTAAAAATAGTGCTGCCATCTACATAGTAGCACGGGAACTACGATTTTTCAAAATTTGGTGACAAAAAATCCGCCTGCCCCCTGAGCACGTAGCAGAAGACGGCACATTTTTATCTCCTTTAGTTTATTTATTATTAATTTTTAAAGTTTACCCGGACTTTTGACGCACCCTGTATATATTTCCGAGCTTTTTTTTACTGAAAAGCTAAAAGGTCACATGAAATACTTTATTAGAAGAAATTCCGTGTTTCATGTCAATTTCAATGACAGACAATAATTAATGTCTATTTTTTTATGCTGCGTCTGGAAGAGTCTTAAAGTTTAAAATGAATGTTAAAAATTTAAAACACGGTCATTTGATGACATTTAAAGTGATTTAGGAAATATTATTATAGGTAATAAACCAGATAAAAAAACCTATTTTATATCAATTAACTAAATTTAATATCGAATGAATTTATTATTAAATGACTTAACAAATACAGGCATCCATTAAATAGCTGGCCTGTTTCCAAAACAAATACAAAACAAGATTTGATAAAAAAAAGTTTGAAAGGGCAATTCCCACATTTCTATTTCGTTTTTCATTCAATGTAGATATTTAAGAGAATAATATATACGAATTTTTAATTACGATGCTTACATATTTTTCAGTTTAATTTCGAAGTTTAAATTTTAAAAAGTGCGCGAAAACAATGTGACGTCACATTATTCGAAACAATGATTTTAGGATTCAAAGCGAATGTCGAATTTTTACTTTAAAGTATGGAATTAACTAAATTTCTTAGAGTCGATTTTTAAATTTAGAACTTTTTTTAACCAGAAAAAGGCATTTTTTATGTTTTCAAAAAATAAGAGAATTCCCATTAAATGGATATTGTTATTTGGGAATTCTTGAAAAAGAAATATGAACATTAGTTTTCCAAAATGTTAATAGATGTTGCTGTAAATTGCAGAAACAATTCCAGTTCAGCAAAAATTAATTTTTTTATTAATTAAATTTAATAATATGAAAATTTTTTCTATTTATCGGCTTAAAAATAAAAAAAAATAATGAGGAATTTTTTAATATTTACATTTGGAATTTTACTGGAAAATAATATTATAGGGAAATCTTTCTTAAAAACTTTAGTTGATTATATTTAGTATCGTTTGTTTTTTTTAATTATTCGATTCCACATTTCCAGACTCGACATTGTTGAGATTAAAAATTTGATTTTAGGAGTAGGAGTGAGACAATCGCTTTAAAGATTTCGTGATTGAAAGAGTTCTGGTAAAATCATTTGAAATTAATACTATCAACTAAAAATATTTAACCCTTTCCAATATCAAATTAACCTCTTAAATTATAAATAGGGGGCCTTTCAAATATTACGTAAGCACATAAGGGGGAGGGGCTCTTTGTTTATTTTTCCTGACACGGGGGAGAGGGATGCTTACTTAAGGTGTTACAAACACTGCATTTTCGAAAATATCTTGTTTCTTGCAAATCATGTTTCAAAATTCATCATTTAATAAATTTTAATAAAAAAATTGAAGTAGGAAAATAATTCTATCATTTTGACTTTACCAGGAAAATTTTCACAAGTAAAAAAAACAAAGTGGGAGGGCAGTTTGCTTATGAGGGGGGTTGTCCGGTTGTGGTTCCTTGTCTTGGATAACAAGGGGGAGGAGCGCAAAAATGACCAAAAAACATGTTAATATAATATAGGAACAGCCCCAAGGGATATTTTTTATTAAAAAAATTCTTGTAGTAGCATTTTTTATTGGAACTATTTTTTTTCATTTTCTATGCATAAAATATAAAAAAACTTTCAAAATAACGATGCAATTTTAAAAATTTTATACATTTTTGTTCCATATTTAATTTTGAGGCTCGGTAGTTTTTTTTTTTTTTTTGCTAGACATCCTATTTATTTTAAAGAATGCATATAAGTCGCCTAAGTAATGTAAAATAAAATTCTTAATATAAATTTCTAAGTTTTTAAAATGTACCAAATATTCTGTACGGCACACATAAAGAAAGACTATTCCCAGACAATATGCATAGGCCATGAATGGTAAGTCAATATTGATAATTCCTACGCTATGGCAAATCACGCAAGAACGTCACGATTTTCATAATGCTAAAGTATATAGGAAGTTTGCTCTCCAGGTTTATACTATGGTATAGCTCTGTGGTACGGGGTAAACATAAATGGTATATCCAATCTATTTAACTACCCAAAAATGGATTTTTATGAAAATGTAATCTTTTAATACAATTTGAAACAGTAGGTATTGTTATTTTTAAATTAGGTGCAAGTTAAATTACTTTTAAGTAACTTATAGTTAATTTTTTGCATCAATTTTTTTATGAATGAATTTGGAGAATTTAGGGTAAAAAAATAGTAGGAAACTGTAGCCATTTTTTAGCAATGTTTTTCTAATTTAGTAGATAAAAGTATCTATTTAAAAATAAAATCTAGCATTTTCTTCTCGATTACAAATCTATTTTTTATTATCCCTTTTACAAGGGATAGGATGAACAAATAATGATAACCAAAAGTTAGGAAATACAACTACAAGTTCTCAAATAACTTATCTAAAATTTTACCAGTAAAACCTCAATTTTTGAAGCATACGCGTAAACACTTGAGAAATTTTGAAGTTGATGACAGAGAACAGTACAAAAGATTCTTAATGATTTAAACAACTAACTCAGCAAATCCCATGGTTATATTTACAGTATTTTAGGAGAACAGCACTGGTAAGGGCATCTTGATAAAATAAATGTAAAATATCATGTCATAATGTCTATCAAATGTAAACCTGGTTTATCAGGTTGTTTTTTTGTAAAAACATATAAATTAAGTTTTATTGAAAATATAAACATCAACTATACTTTTAATTTGCAGAAATATCAGACTGTCTTTCTTTTAAATTAACTTTAATTCTATGCAAATAATATTCCCCGTTTTTCACGAGTTTATCAACACATAGAAGGATTTAAGTCGTTACTTGAACTATTTATTTGAAGATAAGCTCCTCCCTGGGATAAGAACTTAAAACTACTTTTTAAAACTTAAAGTACAAAATAATTATATTTTAATGTTTGGAATAATCTTATTTTTTGAAAAAATAATTATAGTTTTTTTTGTGGTATCATTCACTTATGATTTTGGGTTTTCAGCTACTAAGTTTTCTACTAATTCTTCCACCTAATCCAGCTTTTAGTATAAAGATACGTTAATGATTGTAATCAAATTACAAATATTTGAGTGCATCTAGAGGTACCTTTTCTGAATAACAGATAGGCACTTATCTTTTCTGATAAGCATTTTTGGGAAACTACTATGATATGTGAAAATAATTCTATCTATCTATTGATTATTGAATGAACAGGCAAAAAAAGCATATCTCTGTGCCATTCTTAGAAACATTCATTGTTTTCTGAGAATACTATAGAAAAGACTATAGGTTGGATTGACTTACCCTACCGTTTTAATTACTTAATTATATTTTTCTTTACGCTGTAGTTTGGTATCAAGTTGTTGCTCCAATGATTCGATTTAAGCCATTTTCTTGAAAAACTAAGAAAATCACCATACATTGCTTTTTTTTACCCTAAAATGTATTTTTTCATTCGCAGTTCTAAACGTTGAAGTAATTTTGTTTATCTTTTAAACTAGACAGATATATTAAGAATACATAAATATATATTTTTTGTTTTACTTTTAATTCATATTTTAATGTCATTTCTCTTTCATTTCCTAAAATGGCTATTTAGGAGGCTTTACTTAGTCTATCAACTCTCCTTTTATGACAATATCAATGCTAACGTAATTTTAAAAGAATAAAATGTAATTTAGATAAATATTATATTTTTTCAAGTACATATCCTAAGTAAAATTATGTTTTTCCTCTCCATAAAACATTTTTAATTATCTTTATCATTTCAATAACTTTCTGATTGCATAATGAATTTAAATCTGATTTAAACACATTTTTATTTCTTACAATATCATTCTAAAGGTTTATGATTTAGATATCCTCTTGTACAAAACGTCTCTCATGGTCATGGAAGTAAGGTGTACCCTTAGTAAAGTGGCCACGCTGAACCCATTAAGATGGTTAATAGCGCTCCTCCTAGTAGTGAAATACGGTCGTTAAAAAATTATTAAAAAACAAAGGGAGACTTCAGAAAGGGAAAATTTTTACTGAAAATTCAGGACCCTGTTTAAAATACAGAATAATGATAAAAAATATAAGTATATTCAAAAATATTTTAGAGTTGAAAAAAGTTGGCGGACTTATTCCCTTTTTCAGCCTTATGAAATTTCAGCTGAATAATAGAATAATTTCAGTGAAAAATAGAAAGAATAAGACAGATAAAATTTAAAATTATTATGAAACTGAATAATTTAAGGCACTATCAATGGGGCAGGTGAATATCAATGTAGTTAAACATTGACTAGATAAAAACACTTAAATTAAAAACAAATTTATTTTAGCTTAGTTTACAGCCTAAAAATAAGAAAAGAAATACAAATTAACTAAAACTTCAAATTTAATAAAAAAATACAATAAATGGACATCGATTTTGCGAAATCCAAGGGGCTATTATATCTGCCTATAGTGGGTATAGTTATTTTTTCTCTCTTTCCACTGAGCATTGTGTAAGCAGAGCAAAGCTT
Organism: Tetragnatha montana; assembly: GCA_963680715.1. NCBI lineage: Eukaryota > Metazoa > Arthropoda > Arachnida > Araneae > Tetragnathidae > Tetragnatha > Tetragnatha montana. The sequence continues at coordinate 39,064,096 of OY796685.1, forward strand.
GAAGATTATGTTTTTAGCACAAAAAGTCAATTTTTTCAAACTGGCGATTCTCAATTGAAAAGACCCCCTTTGCTAAATTCAGTTCAGTTCAACGGAGAGGGGTTAAAAATTTCGGAAGCGATCGATGCAAAAAAGAAAAGGGAATGTCACGGGTGATATTACGACACATGATTTCGACGTCATCCTCACCCGCCCATTTACAATACGAGAGCGAATGACCTTCGGACCGCTGACGATCGAAGTTCACTTTCTCCCTTTCTGTGTTTGTTAGTGAGCGACTCCCGCTATTGTCATATGCGATTCCCCTCGGCTGTGCGCTCCTCGGCCCATTAAGAGAAGACTAATTCTTTTTCCTCCTTTTGTTGTTGTTGTTATTAATTTGTCACCGTGGCTCCCTTACTTTATATAGTATGTCTCCTCCTCTTCATCCTGATCGCGACGATCGTCGTGCTGGTGTACCTGTTGTCGGAGGAGATGCCGAGTCTCAGGGTCTTTCTCAACACCATCGGAAGGGATTTTAGGTAAGTTCAGTTATTTTCTGTAAGTTCAGTTATTATTAGGTATTTTCAGTTCCGTTATCTGTGCCGTGAAATATCACCAATCTGCTCTGTGTGACAAATATTTAAATATCGCTGAATTTTTATTGCTGTTACCCCCAATAAAACTGCATACTTAAATAACTCGGTTAACAATTTTTGGCGATATTTCTGTTATTCACAAGCACACACAACATAGCTTGGCGACATACGGATAATAAAGGTATAATACACGGTTTAATTCAGGAATTATACCATGTCGGGTATTTTATCCCCGTAACCTCTATTTTGATAAGCTACTTTTTTTTCATTTGGAACTGGGTCCCCTACCTATATCCTAAATTTGCTACATTGGGGGACAGATTGTATGATAAGAGGGATCTAAAGAAATACTTCATTTTTTAAAAGAGTTATATTATTTACAAAGGAGAAATGATATTACTTGCAAATGAAATACCTTGAACAAAGCATATGTTTTGAAAAATAAATTAAAATGTCGGGAAGCAATGATAATAAATTTATTATTAATTGCAAAGAGCTTATTTGAATGATTTTTTGGTATAAGAATAAAAAAACCCACAGGAATTTAAATTTGTGTAGTTTTTATACCTTTTAGTTATAAACACAGGAAAAATTCACAGAATTGTTATGTATATATCAATGCTGTTCGTAAACGCTTATAGCAATATTAACGCCAAGGTTCTATAGAATAAATTTAGTTTTCTTTTGAGAAATTCCAATAGTTTTTACATATTTTAAGCCTTTTTATATTTAATTTCATAAAAATATTTCCTTTTAAGGAAAAAAAAAAGTTCTGTACAAGTGAATGAGCCGGTATTCTAAAAAATAACAATTTCATGTTATATTATTCTAATTCATCTGCATACAGTTCTGGGATTAGGGGAACGTGACTGTCCCTATGATATATTTTGTTTCAGGCTTTATAAAAATGCGAGTCCCCCAAAATTATTTTCCAACTACAGCACTGTTTGCTCATGTTTAAAATCTACCAATTTAGTAAAATAATTCAACATATTAAGGCTCAAGTTTGTTTCTTTATTAAAAAGTAGGAAACGAAATAAAAAAAAATGTATCCTTATAATACTTATCCAATTGATACTTTTATCAGTTTTTTCTCATTTAATACATAATATTGAGTTAATTTAAATAAAAGTCTTAACTCTTGAGTCACGTGCGAAGTCATTCCATTCGGTTATCTTAAAGTCAACACCTCTTATCGATAATCTGTGAAGTTCAATGAATGCTAAATGATTCTTTCATGCATATCAATTGCAAATCTGAAAAGCCATTGCTATTTTCCTATTCATAGAGCCCCTATCATCTTTTTAAGCTTAAAGTCTTATTATATATTATAGATAGCAAAAAAGTAGGTATTTGATCAAATGCTTGATGGTGCCAAATTGATGTGCGATTCATGCAAAATTCAATAGACACAAATGTGCTGAAACCTAAGGTAAAATCTCTTAAATAACACACGGAAGAAAGTACTTAAAAGTAAATTACACAATTTAACTGAAGATAGTGAAAACAGTGGAAAGCCTTGTTTACTTTGCATTTTCAAACCTCTCATATGCACACAAAAAATAAGCTTTTTAATGATTTAGAAATTTAATTAATTGCATGTTGAAATTGTTATAATATTTTGTCATAAACCAATACCCTCATCAAAATTGACTGCTCAGAAAGGAAAGGGGCAAATACATTAAAACTAACCTAAATAATAGTTACAGAGTGTTACTTTCAAGAAATACCCCCTCAAAGTTTTTGACATATACCCCCGTAACAGAACCTTTTAGAAAAGTAACATGTGTGTTTACTTGTTTGTGAAACTACTCAAAACTGAAAAACTCAAAGTTTCTGACATATACCCCCGTAACGGAACCTTTTAGAAAAGTACTACATGTATGGTTACTTGTTTGTGAAACTAGTGAAAAACATCTTGTTTCTGAGTACCCTAAAATAAATTTCGGTGTTTCTCTACAGAACCGGTTACTCCATTCACTTCTGGTTTGTAGTACGCAAGATTACATTGCACAAGCACACGTGGGTCTGTGTATATAACTGAAGAAAAGTCAGTCTTGTTTGGAAAATGAGGCAATCGCCTGCCCAAATACACCTGTTGATTTCGAAGACAAAATCCATTCGCTCCATTTTTTTTATAAGTTTTGTGATATGGAGAAAGGTGATAAGTAGAGTTTTTGCTAGGGTTTAGTGGGTAGATTCTTCTTGGGTGGAAGTGTTAAATTTTAAACATGTAAAAAAAGGTTGTGGTGTGGAGTAAAATATCATTTTGGAAGTTCTTAAGAAAAATTAGAAAACACTATTGGTCAGTAGATTTTGAAAAACTACCTTATAAACTAATTTCTGCCCTTTTTTATATTTATAAAGATAATCAACTTCAGTTGGAAAATTATAGAAAATACATAAGCGTATATGTTACCCGTAGTTTACCTCACCATACCCAATAGTTATTGTACACGGTTTTTTAATACCATGCTTGCGTATAATTTTCTGAAATGTTATAAAATTTTAACAATGATTTGGAAATAAAAGATTTTTATTAGCTTACACACTGCATACATTCTTACATATTATAACTATTTAAAATTTTAATACCAAAAAACATTTATTGAAATGTGATTATAAAAAAGTGCGATAATATAATTTTCAAAACAGAAAAGTGGCTAATTGTTTTCCTTAAAAATTTGCATTCCCAAATTGGTATACTTTTTAATAGGAATTCAACACACTAATAACATAACTATTTAGATTATGTTTACTATCCTCATTTAAGAAATTAATTAACATTTTATATTTGAACCTAATTTTAAAGTACTCTGAATTCTCTTCCGAATAGTGATTTGAATACATCAAATGTTGATATATTGAAAAGGAGTATTCAGACTTGAACTTATTTTAGCAATTATTAATAGAAATAGAGGCGTATTAAATTACTCTTCTCCGTATAAGTTTTATTCTGTTATTTTCCTTTAAATAACTAATTTTATAAAATATGCTGTTTTTTTAACCTTTCACAATTCTTTTCTAGTTTTTAACATTATTGAAAAAAAAATAAGTACTTTTCTTTTCTTTCTTTTTCGTTATGTTTGTTTATACATGCATTGCTAATTTTTAATAACAATATAATAATAATAATAACAATAATTGTTATTTGTTATGATTCTTATTAATTATAATAAGACTCATAACAAAAGTATGTATAGATTAACATTAATGAAGAAGTAAGTTAAAAACATGGATATCTTGCTTCACAACATCTTCTGTTTTTTAAGTATTTATTTGATTCCCTCTCCTCTCTGTTTAAGTATATCTTATCTCAAAAGGGAAGAATAGTTCTACTCGAAACGTTCCAAATTAAAGTTTTCCATAAGTTGGCAAGAGCTGGAAATCTATCATAGATTAGAAAAAAAATCATATTTTCATACCTACTACTGATAAAATCTGAACTAGACAGATAATTAGAAATCTGTGACCTAATTTGATACTGGAATTATCAATATAGAAAAGAAAGACAATAAACATTTGTACGTTTCAAATAAAAATTTGATTAATAGAAATATTCAGGTAATTCTAATATATTTAATTGGAAAAAACCGATCTAGTTGATTGTGTTAATCCATTATAATCAAAAATGAAAAAAGGCAGCGGTTTTGTATTTGCACGTTTAATAAAATGTTAAAATTTTACAATTGTTTCGGGGATACTTAAGATCCCCTTCGTCAGCAGGAAAAAACCATTATACTTTAATTAAAATTAATGATAGTCATTAATGAAAAATATTTATGAATTGTTTCTTGAATGGTCGTTCTATTTACTATTTGTTAAAGCTTTGGTAACTAACAGTATTTGGTTAAGCTATATATAATACTTAAAACTATCAGTTAAATTTTAAGATCTTTAATTCTAATCTTTTCCGCCCTCTAATGAAAGAGTATCTACATAATATATATGTTACGGGCAAAGTGATTAATCGGGCATTATTAATAATGCCCGAAGCGTATTTACTTGATGCTAATCAAATTGAATTAGTTTTAGAATATTATACTTTTGTCCAATTTCATGTTGAGAATTTGAAACATATGGACTCTTAACCGCTTGTACCTCAAAGCAGTTAGTTAATTTAGAATGGAGCAAACATGTGGGTGTAGATTGCCTTACGCAATAAGGATGCTTTCATTTAGCTCTCTTTTCAGTTAGTTTGCGCAAAGTGTTTATTTCTTTTTTCTCCATACCTTCACATTTTCTGAAATATCCCGCTACTTCGTCACTTTTAATGAGCTTTTAATTTATCAGTAAAGTGTCAAACATGGATGGAGCAGTTTCTTTTGAGTAATATCTATCTATAACACTTTTCAGATAAGAATTGCATGAGAGAAAAATTAGACGTAAAGAATGACCTAAAACTAAAATTGTAAAAATATTATGTCAGGATTGGATTGTTATTATTTTTTAAAATTATATTTACTCGGCAGAATATTTTTTATTCTTCTATGGATGATAACGCTGAAATAAATTTCTATTAGAAACGTTGAAGTTATTCTCTACAAAAGCTAAAACAATTACCACTGTAAGAACTAGCAAAAATACTTGAAAATATTTTAAAAGAAAGTATTCATTTGGTAAATGTTCTCAATAAAAAAAATCCTTTATCAAAAGCATTCATTTTAAAGAACGAGATACACGGAATATTTATTTTTAGGTACTCCATTTTGAAGCTTCTTTGAGACACTTTTACAATGAATTTGTAGTCACTCCGTTATTTTATTGAATCACTTAATGAAAAGTATCTTGTTTAAATAAACTCTGATGGTCTCTAAAGGTTTTATGTGTTTTCATATCTGTTTTTTGCATATAAAAAGATAATCGTGTTTTTGTAACGCTTTTAGTAAATGCACGTGCTTTTTATGATTTCCTGGTTAAATTTGGGAACACGGACTTTATTCATTCTTATCTGTATTTATTGAATAGTTAATAGTGTTTGTTGAATGAGAAAATGGAGTAAAGGATAATGCATTGATAAGGTCACAACTCATAAAAGATTTCACTTCACACTTTTATTTGAGAATGGGTGTAGCCCATGGTGTAGCCTTACACTTGTGGTATATTCTGATGTTGTAACTGAATGGAATTAAAAGAATTATCAGCTAGGAATTTGAGAAAGACGCGATTAAATGTAAAAAGAAGACTTCGCTAAAAAAGAGTTGAGTTTAGAATTTATCAAAAGTTTCTTTCTTTGTAATAGGTAGGGTAAAGCTACTCGGGGTTTTACTCTTTATCATAGTAAATTATAATTGTAGCACTACAAAATTTAGAAAATATATTATATATGTACTATTTGTGAATATTTTAAACTATTCTTTCTTTCTTGTAATCTAACTATGAAATTCCTTTTGTAAGACATGTCTACTTTTTTTTAATTAAGTGCAGTTTTGAAAATTTCCCAATCTAAGAGAAAATCCTAGCGAACATTTTTATTTATTTATTTTTTTATGTGGCGTTATTGAATTTTAAAATTATCATAAACCTGCACTGCTTACTTAAATAACGCTGCTTAAGCTATTGAACGCTGTGTACTTTACCCCGCTACTATTTTTAGAGAGATCTTCGAATTGAAGGCTTTTCTTTGGATGAACTTGAAAATTTATATATGTCCTATCTCTTCAAGACCAATAAAACACCTATTTTCCAGCCTGCCTTACACACACACCCCCATCTTATGAGAAAGACGCTTCCCCAATTTCCTATTGTTTACAAAACATATCTTAGTTTAAACCTTCAATATTTCTTCCCACTCAAGTTCGCTCTGAGTTCCGTCCAAACAGCGGAAAGGCGTCGTAATTGAAGGCTCACGGTCGAGAAGAACTAAAAATAGCGCGGTGACCATCTGAAACAAAAGATTGAAATCTCGGTTCCTTTCCCTTTGTTTAGTAGTAGGTCCTTGAGTAAATAGCTTTGTGAGAGTAGCGGACGATAATTTTATATGTGTTTGTTCAAACTTTAATAAATTTCCATTTATGGAACAGAAATGTTAGACCAGAGGTTCCCCTATTATAAGTGAAGATTTAATGAATTTGTAAGGAATTTAAAATCAAGGTTATTTATTCATAAAGTAGTCCTAATACATTTTTTTGCTTATTTGATTCGCCATTTGATATTAAAAGACCTCGTAGGTAAAGTATTAACACGTTACACTTCATTTAAATATACTTTTAAATATTTACACTTCTTTCTTTCAGTTGGAATTGTGTATTTCAATTTTACACATTTTTATCCTTCATCATTAAAATTAAATCATTAATTTGTTCCCCAGGAATTTAAATTCTAATTCCTAATTCTAATTTCTAATTCTGTTCTATTTTTCTAAAGCCTAAAAATGATCCCCTGGGGATTGTTGCAGTAAAATTATATTTTTAACACAGATTATAACTGCAATAAGATAGGTCAACTAAGCTAAATTCAAAGGTATAATTCGGTTTCAATATTTATGCGATAAACCAGTTACCGCAAAGATAAGACAGTAAAAATAATATTTTGAAGTAGTATAACTTAAAATACGCCAGACTTATAGAATTTATATAATGCATTTAGATCATGTTATCGTGTTTCAATAATATTTTTCGCGATATATTTTTGATAACATTATTCTAATCAGAATATCGTGGGTAAGTTCTGGAACAATTGTCTACTGCTTATTCTTTCATTGCTCTAACTTTAGGTGATTATTCTACAAGGCCGCAAGAACCTCTTGACACTTTATATTTATCCCTCTTTCCCTGTTTTTTAGAAAGTCTTACGACTACTTGTTGTGGTATATTATGTAAGTTCGAGACCGAGAATTCTCTTCGTGTAAAAATAATTATTTCTTTAATTTATTTATCTGTTAAAAATTAATTCTGTAGTGCAATTTTTGATTTGTTCACTAAGCTTTTTAGCCGAGCTATCCTATCTGAAAAACTTCTTATTTCCATAAAAAAATTATTTCGAAAAAAAAAAATTGCTTTCATTAACAATATCTATTTCCAATATTTGCTTTAAAACTTGTTTATTCTTCAAAGCATCTATTAAGTAAAAAAAGTTTTAAAGCAATAAATGGGTCATGGAAATATTGCATGTAAGCATGTTTTTGATAATTTTGAACCACTCTCGGGCCTCCTTGTCAGCAAATAACAATTTGTTATTTTGCTGACAAGCTGTTTTGTTATTTTCTGAAAAAATTGATTTTAACCCTCTCTTATTAACAGAGGGTTAAAAGCCCAGAAATTGGTAGAAGATCATTTTGGAACACCCTGTATACTGAAAATACTCAAATCGCTTTGTAATGAAATAGACATTTTCACATTTGGAAAGTAAATTATATACAGTGGCTAAAATGAATAGGGTTATAAGAGACGTCATTCCGGTATTCAGCTAGACACAAATATTTTTAAAGAAAATTTAATTTGGTATCGTGAATTATAAGGGTCTCATAACTGTTCAATATAGCGTAGTTCTGTTGTAGTAAAAAATTAACTTAAATTTATTAAAACTGACCATTTATGTAGACTTTTTTTTTGTAAAATACTTTCTGCTTAGGAAATTTTTGCTTATCAGTTTGAAATAAATTTAAAATGAAAACCCGACAGCCGCATTACATAAGCTATCTTCCTTCCTCCGTTTCAATTCAAATAACAATCCTACGAACTACATGCGTTGTTTGGATTTCGATAAAAACTTCTCTGCCTCGATAAGGTATCCCCACCAACCTAGTTTTCCCTAAGGAGAAAAAAAATCCCATTGTATAAAAATATTTTTCAAAACACAAGTATAATACAATAATGGCGCCTTTCGTTCTATTTCTTATCTGGTGTATGTTTTTTTAATACTGAATTTTTTTTATTTTTGTTTTCCTTATCGTCCTGTGCAAGAATCGATATGATGATATCTTTTCTTAAGAAATAGTATTTAAATGTGTGTATATTACATAAATTATTATCATAAAAACTCCATGTGCTTTAGGTGAAGAAATCCGCCCATTTACAAACTAGCTGGTTAGAAAAATTCTCAAAATAATCTGAACTGAGGAGAATAGCGTCACTTTTTTAGTTTAATAGTGCAGTAAAGATAAAAACATTCTCTCCATTATCTGACCTTTTAAAAGTTAGGTTTTTTAAAAACAATTTTTTGAAAGCGTCTCTTTGTCCATGCTTTTTTTCAAAGAATCAGATTATTATTTCCATAACTCAGAGGAAGGGTGTATAATATTAATAAATAAAATTTATTTTCTCTTGAAAATCGACTGCAATATACAAGTGATACAAATTCCATAAAAATGATGTTTCTGAATGAAAATGAATTCTCTTGAACACCAAAAATTTTTAAACATCCAGCTCACAAAAAAGTAATAAATACACTATATTATTTTCCGAGCAACTTACTTTTTACTATAATGTTTGATAGAAATAAATGCATGCATTTGTCCAAACTTGGAAAAAAAACTTTTCATGGATAGTTAAGAGCTTCTTAGGGAACGTACCCATACTACGTGACCTGTTTAAGGGGGGAGGGGGGTCTTCAAAATACCACGCTTGGTCACAGGGGGGAGGGGGGGACTTAGGGTTTCGTGACGTAGTCAAAAAATAAAGAAAAAAAAAGACTTGTTTTTGTAAATTAAGTTACTGTTACAATAACTTTTACATAAGTTTTTTCTTCTTGATAATATATTTTCCACTTGTTTGCACGTACTCTTGGCGTCACGAGAAAAGCGCTGTATTAATAAAGACAAATTAAGCCAAATTAAATTTTTTTTAACTTTCTGTTTGCTAAAAATGATTGAAAACCGTATTTATGAACTACTACATGAAAATTTGTGGGGGAGGGGGGGGGTCTTGGCATATACTGCGGGCGGTCACCAAGGGGGGAAGGGGGGTCAAAAATGGTGAAAAATAGGTCATGTAGTATGGGTACGTTCCCTTAATACTTATATTAATATAAATATGCCAAACATATAGGGAATGAAAAAAAAGACATAGTCTGAATTTTGCGATACTTTCCTTAGTATTCATTGAAACATGGGAGTAACCTTTACAAATAGCTCGTCTAAATTTTATCCTGTGCGTATTTATGTGTGTTTCAATAGTTTTTTACGATAGTCACTAACGTACAAATTACGGAAAGTAATACTTTCCTCTATTATCTAACTTCTATAGTGACTCCCATGCCCCAGTTTCCTTGTGTCACACCCTTCGATAATTTTTTAACCCCTGGCTTAATTAAAAACAATATTTTGTTACCGCAGTTAGCAATATGGCAAGGAATTTGTTTCATCACATTTTAAAACCTAAGTGGTGTAATTCCATTGATCTTTATTCCAAGATAGCTTTTTTAATTCTTGACATTAACTGAATAATATATGAAATGCAGGGTACAAGCAACCTCATTTACTAAAGAAGTTAATAATAATACCAGAATGGAACTAACATATGTTAAAAGCAATGTTTCATTTTTTTTCTAGAAGAGCAGTTAAATATTAATTAACACTATCTTTAATTTAATTTAACCCCCTGACGAAACAATCCTGGAAAGAATTATCTTAAGTTAGTTTTGTGTGGTGAAGCAAAATTTGATTTATGAAATTTTAAAAAAATTCTCCCTCTCAAAAAGTGTCTCAATTTAAAAAAAAAATAAAGCATATTTTATTACAAGTTATTTTTTTTAAATAGGAGTAATAAGGTTAATACTTAATATGGGAATCTTTTTAATCTTTAATGTAAAGGGATTATTACAAGTGTTTTGATTGATATTTAAATAAAAGGTGTAGAACTTGCAGCCCGCATGTACCCCTCGATGAAATTTTTAATGACCGTCGGTTTCAATATTTATTTAACTTTCCCTTTGAGATGTTTAAAAATGAGTTTGTCTACAAAAATCTTTAAGATGCTGTAATTTTTAAACAAATGTTTCTCTCAATGATATTTTTGGGGATAATATATAAATTATATATATTATTATTATTATTATTCTATATATATTATTATATTATTAGATATATAAATATATACTATTTTTCAAATACATTTTTATTCAAAACATATCCAACCAAAAAGTTTATACAGATAATTACTTTTTGAAAAATCACTTAAGTGCCTTTTTTCGTAAGCCGACAATATTACTCCATTATTTAGACTGCAATATCTTTCTAGACTGCAATATTCACATCATGAATATCGATTTTCTTGTTTATGTAGCGTTTTCTATGATTTTGTGTTTGATTTGTGCTAAAAATATGGTTATGTCTACGAGAGTGGCCAGTTAGTGAGTTTTTAAAATCTCATCAAATTGTCAACAGCTTTCTCTTTTTTTATCAGTAAGATATTCTATTTCTGTATTTTTTATTTTTAAGTATAAAAATAGTGTTATTTGGTCACCAACCTCAAAAAGCATCTTCCTATCATAGTTTATTATGTGTATGATTAACTTAACTAAACTATTTTTCAATCATTAAACCATTATTCACTGGTTCGTTAAGTTTAAGAGCTTATACTGAAAGCGGAAATTCAACTCTCAATTAAAAGGATAAAAAAGAAAAACTACGAATCTACTCAGGAGTATTTTATCCGAACATCACCTGAATTGTCTCACTCGTAAAAATAAGCAATAATATTAAATTTTACAGTATAAATTAAGACCAAAGCCAAAAGTTTCGACAAATCAGAATTTCACAATTATTTCACATTTTCACGATCTTGTCTAGAAAGACTATGGCATTGGTAAAGTTAAAGATAAATAGATTACCTTCATGAAAATGAAGGGTTACATTGTAGTAAAAACATTCCATATTTTTATATTTCATTCATTTTTTTTTGCAGAGCCTCCCTTCGTTACTTCAAAATACTGGCATTCCTCAAAAAATGCCATTTGAGGCATTTAACACCCCTCGTTCTATATGACGCTGTCGTCAAAAAGAACAGGAACAAAGTGTGTTTCATATTCGAAGACGAAGAATGGACTTATGCAATGGTGAGATTTTTTAAATGAAGGGTTTGAAGCACAATGTCATGTCAAGGTGACATGTAATTTTAACTTTTGTATGATTTTGAAGTTTTGTAGGCGAACTTGGAGTTGGCGACATCTTTCCCAGCCATGCGATGTCCAACTTTCACTTTCATTTAGGATCCCGATTTTGTTTGAATTTAAAATACAAAAAAGTTAAATTCCACAAACCTCCAATTCAAACATAAAAATATAATATTGTATGCCAAGTATTTGAGGAAAATATTGAGGCATACTAGAACTGAAAAAAGAAAAGAATTGCATAAAAAAAAGAACATCTCAAATGAGCTGTATGGCGTTGGGCTTCGACATGGTTCAACAACTGTGATTGGTCCTCAAAAAGTTGAATTCAGAATCGAGCTGTTGGATTCTTTATAGTTCGGGTGTTATTTGGAATTCCCTGTGCTATTTCAATTATTCTCAGCTAATTAATGAACAAGAGATATTATAAAAACCGTGAATAAAGCGATTTTCGCAACAAAAAAAAAGGTGATAAATACTTCTGAGCTTGAAATAATGAATAACGGATATAGTAGGGGAGCCCATGATGCTAAATGTGGATTTACTCGAGCGCGTCAGATAATCTTAGGGGAGATACCTTGCATGCTTTTGAGTAACTCCACCAAATATAAGCTCTCTATGTTGGTGGGTTTGTTTAGAACAGCCCGTCAAAATTTGAAAGAAAACTAGTTACATGGACATACTCGAGCGCGTCAGATTGGCTACCAAGACAGTTTACAACTAGTTGAGCCTAGTTTCCTGGCTACTATATAGTCTATAAACATTTTGCTTCGTACATTTTTCTCCAAAAAAAGAGCGATAGCGTCTTACCAGTCTTGGCTTCACTTTGCAACTTTGTAACCCTCCCGCTCCCTTACCCACCGCTCAAATCGGCAGATTTTAGAAAATGTACACTTTTTAGCTGGTAACTAACCTACCTTATCATTATCTGACGCGCTCGAGTATGTCCATTTAACAAATTTTTTTTTACAAATCTGACGAGCTGTTCTAGACAAACCCCCCTACATTGAGAGCTTATATTTGGTGGAGTTACTCAAAAGCATGCAAGGTACCCCCCTTATGATAATCTGACGCGCTCGAGTTACTACCCAAAAACACTCTGGGCTCCCCTACTAATACAATAGACTTCGAAAAAATACAATTAAGGGGTGGCCAGAAAATTTGCCAACCCGCATAGATTAGGCGACTTATCGTACCCATCACAATCAGTGAAGTTTTAACTCAATGTCACTTTTACCCCTTGTGCTCCAAACCCTTACGTATAATACGTATAAAATCTGGACAATTTTTTTTAAAAAATTGACGTATTTCATCATGTTTTATTCCAGGTGGACGATTTCAGCAACAAGGTGGCCAACATCTTCTCGTCCAGGGGGTACTCCAAAGGGGACGAAGTGGCCCTCTACATGGAGAACTGCCCGGAGTTCGTGTGTCTGTGGCTGGGATTGGCCAAAATAGGGGTGGTCACCGCCCTCATCAACACCAATCAGCAGGGAGAGAGCTTGAGCCACTCCATCAACGCCATCGAAGCCAAAGCGGTGATATTTGGAAAGAACTTTTCCAATGGTGATTTGATTTAGTAGACCTATAGATCTAACAACGAAAAACCTTACTTCTGAAGTCTGTATTTTTTAATATTTTCTTGTCTTTCCTTCAGTTTTGAAAGATGTCATCCCATCATTGCACAACAAAGACTCTTTAGAATACTTCTGCTATGCTGGTAAACATATGGCCGATGAGGTTGTGTCGTTTCGCGCAGAATCTTTGAACTCTCTTCTCGAAGACGCTTCCAGCAGCCCTGTGGACCACAAACGCGCGAAAATCACGTTCCAAGGTACGAGTATTTCTTATTTATCTTAAAAGTTTCATAACTGAATTTCATGAAGTGTTGCGTAAATTTGAATGGAAGTGTTGCGTATCACTGGAGAGAAAAAAAAATTGTTTCTATAGAAAATATTGCGAGATTTTAATGGACGTGAATTAAAACTCAACGTTTTCTTTCTGTTTTTAGTACCGAAAAAATGCCAAATTAATGACGCGAAGTTCTCCCAAATAAAGTTTACCCTTTTTGCATAAACGAATTTACTAGATTTATGGGATAAAAACTATCCAAGCTCCACTAACTATCCATCCTCCATAAACCAGGGTTGGAAAAAAACATTAAAAAAAAAAAAAAAAAAAAAAAAAAACCCGTGGTTTTTTTTTTGTTTTAAACGTGTTTTTTTTTTTTTGTTTAAAACGTTTTATTTGTTTTTTTTTACCCTCGATACAGAAATTCTAAAAAAAATCCATGATTTAAAAATAATTAAATCAAGTTTTTAAATTTGAAAATGGATTAACAAAGCTCCCCCTGATATCAGATGTCATCTTGAGCAATTTTTAGCACCCGTTTCTTGAAGCATGGCTGAAGCAAAATGATTGTTTTGGAACTGTGTTACTATGTCAACAACTTCAGATTTAACATCATTAGAAATTTTGATATATTTTGCTAAAAGTTTTAAGATACGAGCTGAACATTCACAAGTTATTATATTCATATTCCTTTCAGTCCTTTTCAGTTCATTGCGTATTTTGACGACATTAGCAGCATTGATCGTTTAAAATATTAAAATCAAACATAAGAACAGGTCAATTATAAAAAAAATATGATTTTTTAACAAGTTTATTCGTATTTTTTATTAAATAACTTTTTAGAAAAAATAAAATAAAATATTTGGAAGTAAATACTAAGTTTTATATACTAATGCAATCGGTTCATAGAAAAAATAATTGCTAAAAAAGTACATGTGCTTTAAACAATGTTTTTTTGCTTTGTTTTAAACATGTTTAAAACAAGTGTTTTAAACGAAGTGTTTTAAACGTAACAACCCTGCCATAAACTATCCACGACCCGTGGTCGATGGTTAAAAATGAAACATAAATTTTAATTTAACCATCGACCTCTGCTTATGAGTCTGGACAGTTTTTATCCTGCTAACTCCGGTCTTGAAAGCATTCGTACTTATATTACTAGATTTAAATGACATTCTTATTTTCAGACAAGATGATGTACATTTATACCTCTGGGACTACAGGATTACCAAAAGCTGCCATCATTCGACATAGTCGGTAAGTATCAAAATTTCAGCTTAAAATGGACAAACTAAAAAAAACTGTATTATAATTATAAACATAACCTTTCATAATTGTATACTAAAGTATATACCATATTGCGTGACTCTTTAGACGAGTTCAACTGTGTGAGGTTACGAATTCAACAATTTTTTCCACTTAGGAAGTCCTTTTCAATGAAACATGCTTGTTCCGGTTGAACTCGTCTATATTTAAAAAAAAATCTTTGCTAATTTTAATATTTTTTTAAAGATTTTTGTGGCTGGGAGTGGCATCAAAAAATATTTGTGCCTTAGGGGAAAATGAAACATTCTATAATCCTCTTCCGATGTATCATACTGCTGGAGGAGTAGTTTTCGTATCAGTTTTACTTCTGTTTGGAGGTAAAATGGTTTTAAGGAAGAAATTCTCTGCCTCCAATTTTTGGAAAGAAGTTTCTCAACATAAAGTAACGGTAAGACACCATTTTAGCTGCTATTTAAATATCATTATGATTTTTACGGTATTTTTAAGCATAAATGTAACCGATTTTACAAATATTTCCGAAAACCTTTTATTCCAATTAAAAGCATATTTAAAAAAACCATCGAAATAATATTTTTAAAACAACTGTAACTCTACTTTCTAAAATAGTTCTATTTCGATGTTTGAGAGTATTTTAATAACACATGGGTACAAAATGAGAAGAATAAAGAAACAATATTAAGAAAGAAAACTAGAGTACACGCAATGTCGCAACACAGAGAGTCCCAAAAATAGTCTGAACGTTTTTAAAAATTAATAAATATAAATAATAAACTAATTTTTTGGTTTGGCTGATTAAACTTTTAGTAGATTTCTGGATAAAGAAACTTAGTATCTTTCGCTTCATACACAGCTTCATTCTTTAACCCATTAAAAATTATCTGTGATTAATTTTTATACTTCTTAGTTTATGTTTCATTAATTTTTAAAATCGTTCAGTCAGTTTTGGGACACTTTGTACTATCGGTTAAATTCCGTTCTGTCGCGTTAAATATCGCCAAGTTGTTTCGGACGTCAAATATTAGAAACATTGATAAAAATTTCAAGCTAACTGATAAAAGTGTATAGTAATATCAATGAAAACCATACAAATTTGGCGATATTTGAATATTTTGCGTCTAAAAAAACTTGGCGATATTTAATAGGACAGTTAACCAGAATTGTACTGTACTGTCAGTACCAATCCTTGAAGAAATTAATCCTTGAAATTATACTAGAAATGTGCACTTCAAAAGTTTTAAAAGATTTTTACTCTTCTCTAGCCAAATATCTGAACGCACTACATCGTCTACCTAACTCTTTATAGTTCTTACTTTAAAACGGACTTTTGTTAATATATATTTACATATTTTATTAGGTCAGCCAATACATCGGTGAAATTTGCAGATACCTTCTCAACCAGCCCTACAGACCGGAGGAAACTCAGCACAACCTGCAGGTAATGTTTGGGAACGGTCTCAAACCCCATCTGTGGAAGGAATTCCAAACGAGGTTTCACATACCACACATCATTGAGCTTTACGGCTCAACAGAAGGAAATGCTAACATAAGTAAGATCTATTCTTAATTTGTCAGAGTAACTGCTCTAAGGAAATAATTTGCGCTCGGTTCTGTCTGATCACAGAGATGGTTATCATTAACTTTCTTAAGTACCAGTGATATACGAAAAGGGTAGTGTACCGATTTCCTCTGAAAACAATATATTTAAAAATAAATATATAACTCAAAAGTAGAGAATTTTATTAGTAGTATTTTATCAATGCATTCCCTACAAAAAGTATAGGTTTTTTTAATTTTTGTTATCTTTTAATAGTTTTGCTTATCTTATAATAGAGCTCCGAAATCCTGTCATTCCGTCCCAGCGGTGCCATTTTCGCGGTGGTGCTGCCCTCTAGCATATGAGAAGAGTAGCTTTAGCTTATTTTCATAAATATCGTTTGAGTTGTCTAACTGTGATAAACAAATACTTTAATCAGATAATGAATTTTTTAGTTGAAATAACATGTATTGTATGGATTTACTTTCTATTATAATGGTTTTGGTATTGCAAGGTATTTTCATACGTTTATAGTACAGCATTTTCCTATTTTGTTAAGCGGAAAAAATTTCCTTGGAGCTTAATATATTTTATTTACAATTATGAATTGAAACAATTTAAAATTGTTTGAGTTATTAAAAATTTCTATCAAAGAAAGTTTTTGCACCCAAAATTTTCCCTCCGGATTTTGAAAAAGAAGTGCTGCGTATGTATTTTGTTATTGAAAAATTATAATCATGGTTTATGAATATTTTTTCTCTAATGTATTTCTTTAATTTCATTTTATTATCTAAAATATCCATAAAAATGTTTTTAAATAAAATAAATTTAGTCAATATATTTTCAAAGGGATCATAACTCATGCAAGCGAATTGCATGAGTTATAATCGCTTAACTCTTATTTCTTCATTTCTCTACTAAAGTAGATCTATTTACTCACTACGTTAAATGAGATGAAAACCTCAAAATTAAATGTTTTAAAATGAAT
This sequence comes from Tetragnatha montana, assembly GCA_963680715.1. Taxonomy (NCBI): domain Eukaryota; kingdom Metazoa; phylum Arthropoda; class Arachnida; order Araneae; family Tetragnathidae; genus Tetragnatha; species Tetragnatha montana. Next base: position 39,081,383 of record OY796685.1, read on the forward strand.
GAATGTGCCCCCCCCTGTAAAAATGGGTTGTGCAAGCCAATGGTATGTGTGGCGCGGGTAGTAGTACCTCACCTCAGTGGCTCCGGTCCACAAGTGCCCGCTGGGTAACGCTGAGTAGGTACTTCTTAGGACAATTCAATGGTCAAGGAAGATAAATCCAGTACCCGCCCATTGGTTAAAAAATATTTTAAGAGGAAAATCTCTATAATTGTCTAGTTAAAAATTATATCAGTTATGAAAACACCGAAATAAACGGAAATAATTAATTTTGAAACATTATTTTCCTTTATTTTAAGATTGTTTTTCTTTAAAATAAAAATAAAATTGAAAAATGAAACGCTTTGTGTATTGCAGTTAACATATTTGGAAAAGTTGGAGCAGTTGGATTCTTACCAAGAATATGCAGCCGCATTTATCCAGTATGTCTGATTAAAGTTGACTTAGAAACTGGTGCTCCAGTGAGAAATTCGAAAGGCCTTTGCATAAAGTGCAAGCCAGGTAATATTTAGGTGTACCTTACTGTGGTTGTGTTATTTAAAGGGTTAATTTTTAGAAAGTGCGTTGTAGGAAAATTGATTGATTTTAATATTAAAGCCCGGGGACAAAGTTAAAAAAGGACAAATATTTAAATGAAATATAGAACTATGTAATGTACTTGCAGTTTTTTTTATACAAGAAATATTTAGTTTCCTTATTTTAAAACAAATTAAAACTATTTAACTTGCACTGATTTACTAACTGATTTGCTTTTTAAAACACTAAATCTTCCTCATTCAAAATATAAATACATATTTTTTCTTTCATCTTTCTTTGTATCTTAAAAAATCCTTAGTTTTTGGTATTTACATAATACGCTTATTTTCGTATTGTGTTTTAACTATAAGAGCTTTAAACTTTACATTTCCCCTTGCTATGTGTTTATCCTATGTGTTTTTGCTAACTTGGTTTTAAAATTTTTTTGTCAATGTTTATTATAAAAAGTTACATGATGTTTGAAAAGATATGCGAGAGTTAACTTTTTTTCAATTCTTGAATTGTAGTAGTTTGTTGTTTTTAATTGATATTTTTCTTCTTAGGTGAACCTGGTGAAATGGTAGGAAAAATTATAAACTACGGGGTCAATGCATTTGATGGGTATGCCAACAAAAATGAAACAAATAAGAAAATAATAAGAGACTGTTTTGACAAGGGAGACATAGCTTTTCTATCAGGTACAAGTCCATTCATTTATTTTCCGTTTCATTAAAATGCTAAATGATCAAAGTATTTCAAATATCATTTCTAATTTAAAAGTTTTAATTTTAAACTAATCTTCTACTCCAGCCTTCCTTAAAATAGGGAGCATCGCTCTTTACAATAAAGCAATTACTATTTTTAGGAATTTTCTCAAGAAATGTTAATTACACAATAATAAAATTTTAAAATTCGATGGGCCAAGGTTCAAATCCTACCTTTTAATTTTCTTTAAAAAAATATGTTGATATGATTAATAAATGAAATTATTAATAAATACACATAATTAAATTGTCTTAAAAAATGTATAAAGTTTTCTTTATCATTTTTCTTTTTAGGTGATATTTTGGTAATGGATGAGGATGGATATTTATATTTCATGGATCGTACTGGTGATACATTTCGATGGAAAGGAGAAAACGTATCATCTGGGGAGGTAGAAAATATAATCAGCAAGGCTCTAGGACACGTGGCTTGTGTTGTATACGGAGCAGAAATTCCAAGTGAGTGCACTTGTTCAATTTCAACGGACATTTCACACTCAGATAGTTTTATATCTTTGTTCGAGTTTCAACAATTGTGTATGTAAATTGTTTAATTAACTCTTCCCATTGAGCTAGAACCGATTTAAATAGGTGTCGATATCGATACCCCGTGGTCCTTTAAAATTCCCAATGGAGTATTCTTACGGATACATGTACTGTGTAGATAAGTTTCGAAAACCTTGATATTTTATTGGATCATTTTAAAGGGATTTATGATAGTAAATGTACGTTAAACAAAGACGAATAGCAGAGGCTGGTGGCAAAAATAGTAGCATGCCCGGTGATTCGAAATCACCACCTATTTACAAAATCGAGCGTTGAGTTGGATTAAGTGTAACTAAATACCAAAATTTTTGTGGATAGAAAGATCCATTTACGTGAGTCTAGATTTAGACTCTAGAGTGAGTCTAGATTTAGACCTAGTTTTTTTTTAAAAAATAAGAATGTGTAGTTTTAGAAAAAAAGGTGGGAAGAAACTTATAAACCTAAGTTTCCTGTAAATAACAATATTGTGCCAATAGATATCTTGATAATAAGATTTTAGATAACTAAAATAATAAACTCTAGGACATTTATATTAATTTCTGTATTGAAACACTTTTTTAACAACTTAAAATGCGGTTGAAATAAAACTTATTCTCTTTCAACAGACGTAGAAGGTCGAGCAGGCATGGCAACAGTTCAAACTGAAGTTGAAAATATTCAGTTCAGTAAGCTATTTACTGATGTTAGTAAGAGTCTACCTCCATATGCTGTGCCAATATTTATCAGAGTATCAGCTGATATAGAATCAACTGGTAAGTAATAACTAGTATCACAATAAATTTTCCACTTAAATTTTTGTTTTCGAATTGATGTAATCAATTTTAATTTTATTCATTGGCTTCATTTTTAAAAAAATAATTTACTATCTGTTAAATGCACTAATAAGATAATAGTTAAACTAAGTCCACATGGCAGTGTGGACAATGATTGTGGGTGAATTTACAAGAGAGGGGGTCATAACAGCTCCTATCCCCAATATTTTTAGTTAATAATGTTTCTAGTGTCATCAGGGATGCCTTCTAAAGGTCCAGGGATTTCTTTCTAAATACGTCCATGAAAATTATTACTATGACTAATACACTTTACAAATTTGTTAATTGTGAAATCAAATGCATCCAGAATAATTTAGTTCTATGCGTTTCTTTTTACTTTACTATTTTAAGAACAAATATTTTGTGCTTTCAGATAACTGGAAAAAAATTTAAACATCATATTAAATTATTCTGTAATATTATTTTTCATCATTTTTAAAAGTAATGGCTAGGCTAAGGTTTAATGGCCTTTAACTATAAATATTTATTTCAAGAATTAATTAAATAAGAGTAAAGAGCTAAATTAGTTTTAAAATTAAGTTATATGAAATTATTTAAAATTTATAAGACGCATTTTACCTGTTTGTGCAAATGCAACTTAAACTAAAACATTGGTAGGAAATGGTGATAGAGAATTCCAAAATTATATTAAATAAATAATTTATCTATGGTGTAGTTTTTAGGAAGGGCATATTTTATTTTTGGAGCCCAATTTCTGAGTACATGGTTGTAGAGTTAGCATTAATATACTTTTATAATTAGTAATAAAATTATTTTTAGTTTTATATGCATTACTTATATGCATAAGTACAGTTCTCTGTTATTATTACTTTTTATACATACATACATTTTATACAGGAACATACAAACTTAGAAAAGTCAGTCTTCAAAAAGAAGGATTCGATCCTGATAAGATAACCGATCCTATTTTCTTCTTGGATCGTAAACAACAAACATATGTGCCATTGACTAAAGAACTATACTCTGATATTGTGAATGGAGTAATCAAACTGTGAAGTATTACCTTTCAAGACATTTAGTGAATGTTTTTCCAACGCATTTGCAGATTCTTTTACAGCCATACATTCGAAAGCATCTGTACAAGTTTAAAGTGTCATTTGGAAACTCCAACTCTCTCAACTCTTTTTTCTTAAAGTGTCATTGTTTCTCATTTTGAATGTATCATCATTTCCAGATATCTTGTACATAAAGTTGTTAAACTTGAAGGTGATTTCATAATTTCTTAAAAAAAAACTTTTTGGGACACCATTTTTTTGAAAAAGGCGTTGCTTAACTTTTGAGATTGAATAAGAATGGCTAAGAATAGAAAGTGTCATGCATTAACATATCATATTCTGAAGTTGTATGAATGTATATTAAATAAAATATGTTTTTCAGATTTGTATATTTTTCCCAAAGGAACTTGATAGAATAATTACACTTTCATTACTAATGATGTTAAGTTCACAATTGGGTTACATTTGATATGAAATAGTTGGATACTTCGGCAGAGTTTGAATAAAAATAAAAACAAGATGGAAAATATGTGTACAAGGAAATGTAAGCAATTTTTTCTAATAGTCTATCATTAATTAAGAAGCTTTTAATTATAAACAGCATGAATAATATTTATAAAAAGCAAAAAAAAAAAATAAAAACTGATTAAGTAATTTCTTTTTTCGTAAAAATGAAAGAATTAATATTTTTTTTTAATTAGTGAGAAAAACGCCATCACGGAAAAATTTCATCACAGACACGACAAAAAAAAAACGCTTGAAAGCAAAAATTGCACAAAATAACATTATATGAGGGAAAGTAAAATTTAAAAACATCTTAATTGACTCAAACAAAAAATAAAAAAGATCTTTTATCATTAATTTAAAGAGAATCAGAAACTTAGTAGAAAGAGATATAAAAATCATCAATTTATTGGTGAAGACAAATTTCAAATAACATAGACAAATGAGAGCATTTTCTTCATAAATTATTCACGAACTATGCTTGAATATACAACAGTGTGAAGTGAAGAAAACAAAGGTACGATGAAAATAAAAAGGTCGGAGAATTGTAAAAGTAAAAAAAAATCATTTTTGTAACATCGATCAAATTTTGAGGACTCAAAAAAAATTGCTAGAAATGACGAAAATATTAATACTAATTTATTTTGACAAAAAGCACATCGGGTAAAGTTTGCTTTTCCGCAAACTTCCTGTTATGAAGGAATAACCCGTTTTACAGTTACCGAGAAGTACAGCAGAAAAACAACTTACAACAATTATATCTAGCGATAGCTACAGATCGGTCGCATGCAGCCGCATGTGACCCGAAGACCCTGTTTTTGCGGCTCGACAAGTCTTGAATGATTTCAAAAGATTTAGGAAAATTCAATTAAAAAGATAATTTTTTTTAAGGTTTTACAAAAGAATTCACCAATATAAAATGTTGAACTATTTATTTTACTCATAAAAAATAAAGACGGAATTTTCAAAAATTACATAAAAAACTTCATCGTCAAAACATAGAAATTACAATAAATTTTCAATGTAAACTTGAAGTGTGTTTTGAACACTGATTATACGAATAATCCCTTTTCTCTATTATTTTAATTTTTTTCTATGTCTTGAACAAGCAATAGAAAATTTAATAATAGAATAAATTAATAATAGAAAACCAGAGAAACCTGCGTTTTTTTTTCATTGCGTGAAATTTAAGCATTTTCTCATTTAGAACATAGGAGAACCATGTCTGAAAGTTTCATTGAAATCCGAGAGGTCAGGTTGAGAATTGAGATTTTTTGGTTGATTTGACAGGGAATGTCCCATTAAAAACAGCATTTATCAGTTATTAAATTATCTGATAATCATAGACAGTTTCTTGCTATTAAAAATATATTTTTTTAATTTTTAACTAAAAAAACTAAAACTAAAAAAATCATGAAATTTTTTTTTTCGTAGACGTAGTTAATGCAGGGTAAATACCTATTATGATTATGTCTAAAAATTGGTTTTGTTTAAATTAAATTGAAAGAATAAGGAGGATAAAATATTAAGAATAATTAAAATTATAAATACGTAAAATTAGTCCCTATACCAGGAATAAATTGCAATAAAACCTTTTTTAACGGTTTTTATTTAGAAATGGTCTGCAAAATATACTTATAATCGGACAAAATCAGTCCATGACAAATTCAATTTTTAAATTTTTTATCTTTAAATCGAGCGTTCTAAATAAAAAATATTGTTTTTCTGTAGGGACTTGTAGTACATGTTTATAGGATTCATTTTAGTTACTTGGGCTGAAAATATGGCTACTTTTGTAAAATAAAGATAAAAATTTAAAACCAATTAATTAAAGATTAAACCAATTAATAAGTAAAATTGATCTTTCCACCTGGAACAAATTGCAGTAATAACCTTTTTTTAAGAGTTGTCGCTTGGAAATGGCCGTATAATAGCATTACTGAAAATCAGATAAGGGTAAATTTAATTTTTAAATTTCAAAAATTTGAAATTTTTTTGTAAGGACTAGTAATAAATGTTTATATGTAAATATCGCAGTAAAAATTCAAGTATGCTAATTTCATTTACTTTAAAATACTATTACGTATGTGAAACTAGTCTTAATTTTAAAATTAAATTTCCTCCATGCCTATTATTAAGCCAAACTTAAGAATTTTATTACTCAGGCCATTAGAAATAAGAAATTTATGCGATAAAAAGATATACAGAAATCATTAATAAGTGTGGAAAAAAATATTCAAATAATATTGGTAAATGAGAGCATATTCTTTATAAATGATTTAGCAAACTATGCTGAACTGTTGAATTGAACAAAACTGTTGAATATAAGGTAGGTACTATAGATACAATAAAAAAAAGTCGGAAAATGGTACAAGAGAAAACGGGGTGGTTAAAAGGTGCTTCATATTGTGTAATGTCTATTAGATTTTTATGACGTCAAAAATTGGCATGAAATCACGAAAATAATAATTTTTCCTCTCAAAAAGTACATCAGGTAAAGTTTGCTTTTTAGCAAGCTTCCTGTTATAAAGGAAAAACCCGTTTTACAGTTAATGAGAAGTACTGCGGAAAGAACAACAAGTTACCGTTGTACCAAGCTATAAAACCAAAACCAGACCATTATTTACGTTACGGGATTAAAAACAGTTGGAAAGACGAAAATACTGTTTACAATCTATTTTAACGAAAAATTGAATACGTAAAGGTAGTATTTTATAACGACGGAATAAATGTGTAGTAAGTTTAAAAGTTATATAATAAATTCTGTTTGATCTCATTGAAAGAAGAAGGAAGAAGAGGAAGAAGAATATAGAGAAAAACCCAAAGTAATATCAATTATTTATCCCCTCTTCTGTAGGTAGCTATTTATCCTTTATAAGCTAACTTTTATTTATAACTAATTTCCCATCTTACATTTTAAGAGAGTAAGGAATTGCTATCAGGAAAGAAACCTGAGCAAAATATTTAATCAGAATAAGAACATCGGCGTTCTAATATAAGTTTCGTTAGCTAGTATAAACCGATATACCTTCAGTTACGTTAGTTAAATAAATACTTTTGTCGTATTTTAGGGATTCAATTTGTTTAATTTTTCCTGGAGTCCAAAAGAGCCTATCTAGACCCCTGATTTTATTACCCTAATTTTATACTTTTGTATTGAATTCTGGAAAAAAAAGGAAAGAAAGAGCTCGAAGTAGTTCTGATATACGTGTTTCTGTGTATTCCAACAAATTAATAACTTTTGAATTATCTTTTTTCGAGGAAGCTATTAATTTCCATAGTGTGTAAGATTAAATCACCCAAATTGAAATCATTCAGTTTTTAATGCATTGATGTAAATTTCTATTACTTATTAGCATCCGAATTCTACTGTAAAATTGCTACTTCATAAAATTCTGGAAAGTCAAAGAATTATGTTTCGATAAGTCTTTCGGGATTGTTTATTTGGGCAACTACGAAGGTGGAGGGATTAATGATTAACTAACAGCCTTAACAAACAACCCTGAACAACCGGAAACAACCTAACCTTGGAAAACAAAACCTGAAAATTTCAAAATAAACAAAGCATACATTTGTTACTTTACAGTTACAGTTATGTTACTTCCGTTACAGTTTTGCTTATAATTGAGGGCACACTCTTTTTTCAATAATAATTTAAATATCTTTAAGAAAGAAACATATTCGTTTTCAATGAAATTTTTAAAAGCTTTATATTTTTATAATGCTACTTCTTTTTTAATTACAGTCATTCAAGTTGCCTTGAACTTTGACTTTTCCAGATATCAATATAAATATCCTTCTGAATCATATTCCTGATATGAAATAATAGTATCTCATTAATATTTAAATGTTTTTTCATATAGAAAACCCAGAAAACCGAATTTTTATGGATTTCGATTGAGTTATTAGTTTTGTGTTGACGTATTTCGATTCCCGGATTCTGACGTCACATCAAGTCGAACTATCGAGTTGATACTAGAAAGGTGACAGGGTTGTTAACAAAGTATAATTTCGTATGAAACTAAAGTTCCTGAACGGCAATTTGGTTTTAAATTAAGTTGTTCATCGTGATTATTTAGCTATATTTGAAAAAGTAATCAACTCTTAGCAAGTTAAAAATGTCTACTCCTGCTCGGAGACGACTAATGCGTGATTTTAAAAGGTAAGTGTAGCTAAACCTTAAACATATCGTATTTTCCTTTATTTGTGATTTATGTGAGTAAAATTAGTTTCTGTGAAGAATGTTATGGAACTTTTATGTAAATAACCAAAGCAAGTAATGTTTTTCTTTGTTTCTTTTCAAAAATATGTCTTTGTTTGATTTTCTTCGCCTACGATGATCCATGATTTGCAGTCTAAATAATCCATTATGCTGCCCTACATTGATAATATAAATGCATTCTGTACCCAACTTCGTTTTTCTTTGAATTTATTCGATACATAGGATGTGTACATTGATCATATTTTTTCTGATTGTAAACAAAGTAATGATTTTTCAACCATTAGTGTTAGTTAGTTGACCTCAACATTAACTTAGAAGCGTTCTTCAAAAATGAATGCAGAGTTTTCAAAATAAAAAATCGATCTCAGAATCAGTCTAATTCAATATTCAGCATTGTTTTGATTCCCTAGAAACTCCACATTTAATTCAAATTCAAATATTTATAATAGCTCATATATACTTAGTACTTTTGTTATTAAGGGCAATTCCATGTGACTCACGTTACGTTCAGACACATATTTTGATTTTCTAATTGCTATTTAAGTAATGAAAATATTCAATTTTTGTCATTAAAAAGACATATTATTAAATAAATCAGCCCTATTAAACAAAATAAATCTTCTATCAGTTAAAAAAATTGATAATAAAAAGCACAGCAGTGTTTTTAACAGCGTGACTCGCGTTACCTAAAAAAGGACATCGTTTTTTTGAATTGTTGAAAAAGCTCAATTTTCTCCCCTTATAAAACATTATAAAAATTAATAAATACATCAAAATATTCAGAACATTTGAGGCTTTCAAAAATCATCAATATAACAAATCTAATATGATTATAATTAACATAAGTTGCAATTAAACGTGTGACTCACGTTACCTAGTTTTGTGACTCACGTTACATCTCTGAACTACCTTCTGTAAAAGCTCTACTAAATTTTTTTTATAAAACAATCTGTAAAATAAATTATGTTATCTGTTTATTTATTGAAAACTCTTTAGAATGCAAGTATAAAAATTAAACATATTCTAATACTTAAAGTTACACAGAGCTTTGAATTGCACTAAATTCTTGCTGAAAAAATTAGAAAAACCATGCATTTTGGAAGATTTTTACTCATAAAACAAAAAATAATTTTTTACTGTTGCAGAAATGTGTGTAATAATATTCCCAAACCTTTTTCAATTAAATGTAACCATATTTTAAAATATATAGGGTTAACATGAGGTTTTTTCCTTTAAAAAAGGATTTCAACTCTGTGTCCCATGTTTCATGGAATTGCCCTTAAGCTAGTTGGAGAGAAAGTAAATTCAATTATTATATCTAAAATTTTAGTATTATTTTGTTAATCATGATTACATTCGAACTTAAACTCTTATTCTGACAAAACTGAATATCAGTGCAGTGCAAATTAGAAAGTTATCGTTGTGAATAATCTTGGTACTTCAGGATTAACTGGGCGCCAGCTCCAGGATTTATGATAAATGGCCAAAAATAATTGAATAATCAAAATAAAAGAGCATTATTATACCTCATTTAGCAGTGTTTGTTTTTAATTTTTGCTATATTTTTATGTGTAATTTGTAAAACATCGTTAACAAAGTCCATGGCAAGTTTTGCGCCCGACTAATCCTAATACTACTTACCATAATTTCTAGCATTATCATGTTTTCTATGTGTTAATTTTATTGCTCTGTTATATATTTATTTACATATGCTATTAGTGCGTTTTGAATATAGTTCAAATTACAAAATCAAGAAAACATGATTTAACCTTAAAACAAATGAAACATGATTTTAAGACCTAATTTTAGTGTTTCACTAGCTGATTTACCCAGCTTTGCACATGAAAGGTGTTTTAATGTTTTTACAGTGCCCTTAAGCTGCATATTTGAATTTCTGTATTATCAGTTTCATCCCGGTATTCCTGGTACATTTTTTATCCAAGTGTTCCCAATACTTATTTCATATTAAGCATTCCTGGTGTCTTTTTTATCCCTGTTTTAACTTTGTTAATCTACCCAAATCCATAGTTGGATGAAACAAAAAACTATCTGCCTGCTCACAAAAATTTCTTCAAATATTTCCTGCAAACTAATTAAGTGACCCCAATCCTTTGAATTTTGACTTAAAACATAATAACACTCCCATTGTTCACCTTAATACTGTAATAATGCTTCATAAGCAACAACAATAAGAAAAAATCAACATATTTATCGAAAATTTAAATTATTTAAAAAGATTTTCTCTGCGAAATTCTAAAAAACTCTGCGCTTGGCATACACATGTGCTTCTATATTATCCAAGTCTGCCCAAATCCATCCAATTCCAGCATTGTATATTTAACCATTATTACCATTGCAAGTTAAAAAAAATTCCTTTAAAATTTCTTCAGTCATTCAAAAACCCCAAGTCTATAATTCTCAGTTTCATTTTGAATTTCTGTATTGGTTTTCAAAAACCATTTGATTAAAAATTATGTAAAAATTAATTGAATATGATTGCCTGTCTTTTGTAGTTTTTTAAAATTTGTTATTTTTGTATCCATCTGAGTGACCGTCTGCATAAAAGAATAACTTCATTAAGCAAAATGACCCCAGTGAGATTTACAGTCAACAACTTCTGCTAAAAAATATTTTCACCATTATTCAATTTATTTTTGAAATAAAATTATAATTGACTAATACTATCAGAAATAAAACTTAAAACAAGAAATGATAAACCTTATTGAAAATAATTGTTGGTTTCATAACCTACTTCAACTTTAAAAAACTACTATGAAAATGCATGGCTTTCTGATAGGTACTATATGAATAAATTTAAAAATGTAATAAAAATCTAATAATAAGTGCATTAGTCTAGTCTACTGAGTAGTGCCCTGATATGAAACAATGAAAAACTTTAACCTATGTTCCGTGGAGAGGATTTTCTCTTTGCTATTCCATAAATATTTTTCTTTTGAATAAATCAAAATGGCTTGAATGAAGAAGAATACTGTTTAAAAATTATGTATATTTAAATATTTTTATGGGTTTCTCATCTATGTTTTAAGCAAAACTATCATACAGTTTTTCGTACTAAAATATCTTATTTTGATGTTTTCATTTACGATAGTGACTCGAGCTGATCTATTGAAGTAGAGAATTAAGCTTTTTTGCCATAAAATTACTGCTAAACATTTGATTTTCGAACTTAATAATCTAGTCTGTCTGCCCCGGCTATGCTGTAATGGTAAACCCAAACGGGGGAAAGCTCTATTCTCTTCCTGGAGTTGGATAGGTATGGAGAAAGTGCCAAACTTGTTACTTCTCACCAAGAACTACACCTCCCTTCACTCTCCTTCGAAGGAGTCGGGGTGCTTAAGTAGCCAAGCCAGCTACCCTGATTTCCCGCACCCCTACTCAAACTTGAATTTCCCCACTTCCCACCACCAAGCAAGGACCTGTCCTTGCTTGTTTTTGTTTGTCTGTATACGTTTATAAAGTTTGTCTGTAGACAAACTTTATTTATATGGTAGGTATTTCTCTTTCTGCCAGAGCCAGATAAAATGAAAACCTTTCTGCAAACTTAATTTTTTTTTTCACAAAATTTTTCTGCAGGAATTTTATGTAATTTTAGATTAACCCTTTCTTACTAAATACACTACTAATTGTTTTCACAATCACTAATTTTTATTGCCAATTGATAAATTTTTAATTTTCTTTCAAAAGTATGGAAAAATGTAAACAAAAATCGTCTAAAAAAATTTATTTGCAGAAAACATTTTTGCAGAAGAGCAAAATTTTTTGCAAACTCTGTTTCTGTGATTGTGTACATTATTTGGATTTGCTTTTCACCTCAGACTACATCTATAGTTATACTGAGCCTATTTCTATCAGACTAAATTTATAGGCTATAGGCCTATACCGAATTTGGTCCTCCTCTGTGGTCTAATTTAGGAGGAGATCGGTAACAAACCTACACATACAGAGTTTAGATAATATTAAATTTCTGGGAAAAACTGTGAGAGAGAAACAGAATACCGTACATTTTGTGTCGATAAGCCAAAAATAGGTTTTTCTATGGAAAATTTACCAAAAATTAAAAACTTGTATATAAGTGGAGTTAAAATTTTCCTCCATTGTTTGATCGCATGAATCAAAATCACTAACATCTTGATCTTGACCATCTGCCACAAAATTCAATCAATTTTTTTTTATTTTTTTATGTATTTATTTAAAAAGCATAAATAAGACAAGAACAATACACATACACATAGTCACCTGGGACCTCTTGGTCCATTTAGGTGACCATATAATAGTTAAGAGAATAAAAAACACAAAGAAAATTCACAAAATTTTGAAATTTCCTTTAAATCTGCTTAAAATTACATTAAGTAAACTTTTTGTACACTACTAAGATGAATGTCTTAAAACCTATCTGAGGTCGTAAAAGCCCTAATGATTAATTTTACTTATGGCCTTCTCAAATTTTCGATAAAAGCGCCCCTCAGTAACAAATATTTTCTAAAATAATAATGAAGTGGATTTTGATAGGAGGTTGATGACTTATCCTAAATTCTCTCAGGTGGTCGATGCACACAGGTGATGTAAAATACCAACATACATATTTTTTGGTGATTTAGCATAAAACTTGACATTTTTGCCCAGCTAATCACCAATAAAGTACCAATTTTTCTGTCTCTATTTCCCATTCTTTTTACTTCTGTATGATATATGCTAACAGAGATATTTTTAACTCCTCTGAGAGAGTATATTTCACTCCTTGAAAATCGGAATTATACTCTTTAAAAAACTAGACAGGAGTATTTTCACTCTTTGAATTTTTCACAAAGGTTTAGTTTAAACCTTCAGCCACGGCATTATCATACTTTTACTTAATTATCATACTTTTTAATAGTGTTTTCATACAACCATAGTATTTTTTTTTCATTTATTATTCTGATGCTTTGAGAGTTTAATTGGAGTTTGTTTGATTGAAACCCAAAATAGCATCTGGGCAATTCCACGGTGTCGGACGTAAAGTTTGCACAAAATTTTCCAATTAAAGTTTGAATTTTTTACAGATAAAATATTTTAAATGGGCCAATTTTTTTTCTCTGTACTTACCAACATATGAACAAATAAAAAACCACATTTAGAAAGTCTTTAAAAAATTTAAACATTAAAAAAAAAATTAAAACTTTTTGGTGTCGGACGTAAATGAAAGGGGAACAGCAGTTTCACTTGTATTGCATAAACCTTAAGTTCAGCCCAATGGGCTGTTTTTCATTTTTGTAAACACTCAAATATTGAAGATCAAAGATGAAATAAGAATAATATGCCCTTTTATATCAAATTAATAAAAAATTAATTACCTAAATAGCAATTTTTTCATTGGTGTCGGACGTAAAAGTTTGGTGTCGGACGTAAATTGTGCAGATTTCTTGGTGTCGGACGTAAATTAAGTATTCAAATCCCTCATAATTTTTCTTTTTTAATCCTTGAATAATATTAATACATGAAACTTGAATATATTAATATAGTTTTGAATACAAAAATCTTGAATTGTATAAAATTGGAGTACTAAAAGCTTATAAATAATGATACAAATGCAGTTTTTTTAAATACCTTCCATGAATGAATATTAGCCTCTGTTTCCAACAGGGATTGGTGCAGAAATTTTTTTAACAATATTTTCAAATGAATAGAAAATCTTGTTTTCATCTTTTGACCATTTAAAATGTCCTTCTGCCTTTCGAAAAAAAATTACTGTAAAAACACTTTTTTTTCTCGGTTTTTTGCAAGTTTTACTAATAACTATTTTTCCAGTGAAGAGTGAGGAAGTAAAACTCAATCAAAATAAAAAACGTGCATTAATACATTGCACTAAAATGAGGCTGACCAGTTTTTTTACTGTGAAGTAGCTTATTTTTCTCGAATCTAAAGGAAAAGGATACCAGCATTTCAATTTCGTTACATTCAAAATATAATAGGTACTTATTACCCTAATGCAGCTCAAAACTAATTTTAATAATTAGGACCTAAGGTGACTTAGTTTTAAAGACAAAAGTGGCGTAATTGGGACAATATATACAAAAGATTCAGAAAACGGTATATTTCCATTAGTTCACAGTTGTTAAAAAAACTAAAATAAAAATTATTGTGTGTACAGGGGCTTAAACTAACATATATGTGAGATTGTATGACAAACTATTAATTTCTTCAATGCTTGACAGGATATGGGTTAATTTTTACATATTTGAGAACTTCTATTTAATTCAATGTTTTAAGCAATCTATTAAAAAATTTCTTTATTTTTAATTAAAATAAATTTTTGTCAGCTATGTTGGGATAATAACAAGTAATCAAAGTTTAGTTTTAGTTAAAATCAAGACTTTTTTTATGTATAAAATAGTATTTAGCCATAAAATTTTGGTGTCGGACGTAAATGGTGTCGGACGTAAAAATTTTTTTACGTCCGACACCATTAATTAAGACTAAAATAATTTAAATAAATTAAATTTGAATGATAATTTTTAATCCTCTTAGGAATAAATTAAAAATTTCCAGTCTGTTCTTCAGTACATAAACTTTTATAGAATTTGGTGTCGGACGTAAATTTGTCAAAGTACCTAACAAAAAAGGCTAATAAATGTTATAATTTTAAATTAATCTCAATTATTTTTGTACTTAATTCTTTTAAATATATGTATCAAACATATATTTCATAGATTAGTTGAAAAAATAAACAAATTAAACTCCAAACAGGCATTTTAAAATTATTAAAAAAAGTTACTCATAAAAACATGACCATAATTACCTAATTTAAAGTCCTAAAACCACACTTTATTTTATTTTATTTAATGTTTTTTTGCAATTTTCATACACTTCATACAATTACCTTTCTAATGATACCTCATATGTGAGGAAAAAATAAATTTTAAAATCTGTCACATTTTCCCCTTTTCTGTGGAATTGCCCATCTCCTTTTTTTTTAAATTTCATTTTGTCCGTTAAAAAGTAAGCGTTTTTAATAGAAATTTTGTATCTGTATATGAAGTTATGCTATTTCCGTATTTCACTCCTCATAATTGAATTTCGCTCCTCCTAATAAAGTCAAGGAGTATTTTTACTCATCCAAAAAAATCCTAGGGATAACACTGTATGCTAATTTGCTAATATATGAAATGTAAAAATGTCTATTAAAAGTTAGTTTCCTTTTGAGAAGTTCAAGATGTTTCTTATTTTTATTAGTGTTTTTAGTTATGTTATAAATTAGATTAGAGCATCACACCTTATGATTATTATCATGGATTTATCTAATTAGGTTTATATTATAATTGAATCCTATTTCTTAGAGATTACTATGTATACCTTTTAATTGTTTAGAGCTTTATCTTACTCCAAAACGTTTTGCTGTGACCCAGTTGTGGGCTTTATCAATTCAAAACTGTGGTAAATAAGTCCTTAGGTTTCTAGAGTTAAATCAGTACTAGTATTTAGTTTCCATCAAATGCTCTCTCTACCCTTATGCTTAGTTTTCAATTAAAATATAATTATGTTTAATATTATTTTAGGCTGCAAGAAGATCCTCCAGCTGGTGTTAGTGGTGCCCCTACGGATAATAATATAATGATATGGAATGCTGTTATATTTGGGTGAGTTTTTCTACATTATTACTTCATTTTTCCCCTAAAAAATTATTGCTAACCACTAAAGATGTTACAAGCTGTGAAAATTTTTTCCCCCAACAAGTACAAAATTTCTTCTTTCAATTATTCTTAAGGTGAAATTTCTGGTTATTCTCAAAACTCAAGCCCTCACAAAAACCTATTCAAGTGGGTCAGGTTTTGGGAAAATACTTCAAATGTTAACTATTATACAGTAAAAACAAAAACGCTTATAGCTTAACTTAATGCGATTTTCTAATACATTTTAAATTGAAAATGCACACACAATTCTGTGTAGAGGTTTTTACTGCCACCAGCTTTAAATACAACCTGCTCTTATCAGGGGATGTACAGTCGTCCATAAATTACGTGAGGTGTTTTTTCCAAACTTTGGACCCCTCCCTCCCCCTTGATGAGATTTAGTGAGATTTTGGATCTCCCTCCCCCTTAATATCTCTTTCGTGAGATTTTCTCAATAACTTTTTAAAAAATAAATTTCTTGATTAGATGTTCTAACCACATTTGTTTGATCTTGTCGACATAACGCACAACACACACACACATTGCAAAATTTTTTATACAAATCCATGTAATAAAAACTATAGTCTTATACTTGTAATTACTATTATTAATGATTCCATGTTTAGACTAATTGCGCATTTTTCATAAACTTTTGCTAAAAAAGGTTGGAAAAAAAAACCGTATATATTCTCTAAACCAAAAAAGTTAACTAGAGATTTTAATTGACTTCCCCCTCACCCCTGGTGAGATTTGGTTAGACTCTGGTTGACCACCTCCCCCCTGTTTGACCTCATCCTCATGTAATTTATGGAAGTCCCCTTACAATACAAAAGATACAA
Source organism: Tetragnatha montana (assembly GCA_963680715.1). Lineage (NCBI taxonomy): Eukaryota > Metazoa > Arthropoda > Arachnida > Araneae > Tetragnathidae > Tetragnatha > Tetragnatha montana. Next base: position 39,098,266 of record OY796685.1, read on the forward strand.
AAAAAAAAACTGCTTTCAAAACCTACAATAAAGCCAATTCAGAACATTAAATATTTTCTCTGGTTCAGCTTGTTTACTTGTATACATTTTCGTCGTACTCGTACATAAACTAAAAAGAATTCAATCATCTTGATCAAAAGCTTCACACATGTATTAGCTGTGAAGAGAATAATTTTTTGTTCTTATATATTAGTAATGTAACATGCAGGTTACACTTGGCAAGCCATATGTTAGTCTTAATCATCAAATACTGATACCTATTTCATTTCTTTTGTTCTACCAAAATTATTTCCTTGAAATAAAATGAATTGGTTTTATTCAAAGTTTTCAACCCGCCCACAAACCCAAAAAAACCTGGGTGTTTTTTTAATAAAACCCACTTAAAAAAAACAATAAAACCCAGCCCAAAGTGTTTCTTTTTTGGGGGGGTTTTAAAAATTGGGTAAAATATCATTAAAAAACAAAGTCTTTCTAATCAAATCTTGACAATGCAAATCTCTCACGATATAATATTTGGAAAAAAACTCAGATTATCACAAAAAATATTGTTCAAGGTTAATAAAAAGGGCAAAAATTCAACAATAAAATAAACAAAATTCTGTAATTTTTAACTGAAGTGAAATTAGAAATGCGATAAAACCTTTAGTTTATTCCCAAGCAACACAACCTGCCCAATTGGTAATTGGGTATTATAAAATTCTAAATCATAATCATATATAGATGTATTTTTGACAATGCTGTACTCATAAAAGTTTTCATTTAATACGTTTTCAAATTTGTTTTGCTAGGTTTTGTTTATGTAATATGTATATATTTCTTAAAAATTATAAAATATTAACAAAAAAACAACACACTTATCTTTGCATTGTAGCATGCGTTTACCTGATGTCGTAAAAAAGTTATAATAAATTCTTTGTTATTGCCCAAAGTTACAGCATTAAAGATGTTTCTTGGTTAATTAAAATATTCTCTTTGCAATTAAAGTTTGTCTTTACTCTTAAATTAATAAAACTTAACACTTAAATTCCTTCCAGCTGCAAAACTCTACTGTATTAAGTAATAAAGCCTGAAAAAAACAATAAAGCCCAATAAAACCCGGGGTTTTTTTAAAAAAAAAACCTGGTTTTTTTTTCAAACCCTGGTTTTATTTTTGACTGGCTCTATGTCCTCAATTTTTAAATTGCCGTAAAAGGGGGTGAATATGATCACTTAGTTTTTTCTTTTAATTCCCTTGCAAATTACTGTCATGGTGAATTCACCCATAGATTTATATTTTAATTTTATTGCTTCTAATGCCACTTGGAAGTGAAAAATGAGAAAAGGCTGCAATGGAATGTCCTATTTCAAGTATTATCTGTATGATAGTGTACATGCGTGAAAGGCGAAATCTGGGGAAGGGGACTATGGGGCTGCAGCCCCCCAAAAGTATAAGCCACAAAGAGATTAATTAAATTTCCAGGATTTATAAAATACTCTTTCACTATTTCGATTTTAATGTCTTAACTTCTTAATTGAAAAAAAAGGTGAAAATGGAAGCATTTCTGAAGTTAATTGATTGAAATAACTTCGTTATTCGAAAGGTTAAGATTGTAGCCAGGGGGGGGGGGTTTGGGGATATATCCCCCCCCCCCCCTGAAATTCAGAAATTTTCCTTTTTTGACCATAGAAAAGGACCAAATGTACCCCATATCCCCCCCCTAAATTCCAATATCCCCCTCCGAAATTTTTTCCTGGCTACTCCACTGATTGTACCAAGTTTTTCTTATTTATTCTATTAATAAATCAATCAATCAATTTTTATTATTCTTTCAAAAAGCAAATCAGCTAACAAGGAAAACAACATATTAATTACAATTAAAAAATACATAACAAACACAATATGAACAACAAAATACAAGTATAGTAAATTTTTAAAAAATCAAAGGAAAGAAAATGGTTGATTTTGATGGTAGAATGGTTGAAAACCATTGATTTTTTATACCTTCTAGGAAACTGAGGGTTCAATTAAAAGCACCAATTGGTTTTATACTGCTCAGTGCTCAAACAATGAGTTGAAGCAAAATATTTAGGGGGACTTACCACTCATCTTTTCTCTCACACTTTTTTACAAACCCCATATTTTGGGGGATGGTTCAATTGGCATGTCCCTGCTTCCCAATATTTTTTTGGCCGCAAATTTATGCTGGCAAATAAAGCGAATTAAACTTATGTTATGTAATGTTAGATATTGTAGTAGTTAACTGCTGAAAAATTTGTGTTATTTGTATTGTAAATGTCATTATGGATTTTGTTTTGTGAAAGGGTTTTCTTCGTATAACTGAAAAATATTTCATGAATGATTTTTCTTTTATTCAAAAGTGTTGTATTCTGGTATATAGGATCTTATGCGACTGGATTATTCTCTTTTTATCCAGATTTTAAAAAATATGTTGTTGTTTTTTAACAACCCTGGTGGTTTGAGAGGGTTTATTATTTAATATTACAGCTAAACGGGATATTTAAATGTTAATAATTCTATTTAATTATATATTATTTTTTATTTAAACAACTTCATTGCAAAAATATTTTAATTAATTAAAATACATGTTATTTAATCTTTAATGCCATACCCTCATACTCATACCTTTTGGTACTTTAATAATAAAAAGTTTTTTAATTCCATTCTGAGCAAGATTTTAAGAACTCAGTTTTGTGGGGGGAGGAAGATCCAGGTTTTATTGGATGAGTTTTGCAGCTCTAGAATAAATTTGATTATTAAGTTTTAAAGATATTTATTTGGCTAAACAAACTTAATTTGCAAAAATTATTTTATTTGATTAAAATAAAAATGATTTTACCTTTTATGCTAGTAATACTAATATGTAAAAGGTTTTTTTATTTCTTTTTTATGACCAAAGATAAAAGTATATTACAGTTACCAAGAGCAAACCTTATTACATTAAGTTAACAAAACCAAACACAACTTCAAAATCTTAATGAAAGAAAACTGTTAAAAGTATACGAATATTATTGTCAAGAACCAATCTACATGATATAGTTTATAGACTTTTGATGGTCAGGTTGTGTTGCTTGCAAAAAATCAAAAGGTTTTATTGCATTTTCAAGGGGTATTAGGTACTCTTTAAAAGTAATTCAAATGCTGTGTTTATTTATTGTTGAATTTTTTATAATATGAGTGTTTAGATGCATTTCTCCACAAATATTACTTTGTGAGAGATTTGCATTACTAAAAAGGCATGGTTTTCTACGGAAAGCTGCGCGAGACAAACGCACTATGAGTGCCATTTGTCAGAATGGTCGTTTGAAATTAGTCGGAAATCTCGCCGGGGCTATTTTCGTGAGCTTGTGTTGACGCCCTTCTCGCGTTACGCAAGCGAGTGAAGTGGCCTTCGTCACAAGGTGCATGCTGTGAAGCAACCCTAACGTTCCTTACTAGTGTTGCTATTTTCGTTATGTAGTCAGCTGGTGAAATCCTTTTACAAAAAGAAAACGCGGTGCTCTTCGTGTTCACCAACATTAAACGAGTGATGTTCCCCCCCTTCAACGAATCGTTTGAAACAACCCGACTCGTTTTTCTGCCTCTTTTTTTATCACTTGGAACAATCGAGATGAATGCAATGCGAATTAAGATATAGTTGGGATGACCACACTTCCGATTCTGAATAATTAGAAGTTTTTTATTTGATAATGTGTCACCAATTAAATTAGCATTAGCATATTACAGTATATTTGGTAGCATCGGAAAGTTAGGGTATAATATGGGGTGGGGACTGGGGAGCTATAAGTTAGTACAGATCATTCTTTAAAAGCAGGCTCTGTTAACTATAAATGAATGGAACTGATTACTGCGAAATTTGCCGTAGAAAGGGTGTCTATAGTTACTACATGCTACCCGCTACAGCTTGCAAGAACCGTGCCGATTTTTAAAGGATTATTTTACGGAGATAAGCCTTTTAAAAGCGATGAAATATATCGCAATGTCTCCTATTCGTTAACAATTTTCTTGCGGAAAAATCACAATCCATGCGCCTTTGCCAATATCTTGAGTGTATGAAGTATTTCTACCTGAAGCATTCCTTGATTTCGGAATTTGTCGCTGTTTCGGTCAGAGAATGAATGCGCGGCTATTTCGGTCTCTCCTCCTCTGTTTCCATAAAATATGGATGATGTGCCGTGTGTAATGATACTTCCGTGTGTAAAAATTCGTCCCGTAGCGGACCCAAGAACTTTATACGGGCTTTCCGGCATTACATGCATTGAGGGAAAACATACGCCCGTGAGTTCGTTTTTTTTCCGGTTGTTTGCAACTTGTCTAGGAAAGAAAACTGCGTTGCCAACTGCGCGTTGCGTAATATTTCCACTCAAAGGCCAAATTTTTCAGGTTTTGTTTGGGGTTCACCGTGCATGGGTAAATTGGCACTGTGCCTTCCTCATTTCCCCTAGTGTTATGACTTTTCCATCCCTGTTAAGGGTCATTTTTAGTTTGGTTTATTTGGAAGTATTTTTTTTAGTTATTGCATCATGAAATTCTGGCCCACTTTTCTGAGGTGTTTATGGGAAAATAAACCATGTCAGTTTCCTTTAAGGAAAAACAAGATTACTTACTGGTTTGAAAAAAAAATTCAAATACCTCAGTTGCATCATTTTGGTGTGAAAGACTCCTCTTGTTATCTGTAGCTCCTTTTTTTTATTTCAGGGGAGCCCAAAATTTAGGTTAACGAAATTCTGATCAGTTTGTTTCTAATGATACCCATTCTTTAATTCTATTTATGTTTTATCTTTTGACTAAAATGGGAATGATCCCTTCTTTTGCATTATTTATGAAAAATTAGTTTTGATTCAAAATACTTGTTCTCAATTTTTCATTTGTTTTTAATAAATTTTATTATTGTTTCCATAGACCTCATGATACTCCATTTGAAGATGGAACATTCAAGCTTACTTTAGAATTTACAGAAGAATATCCCAACAAGCCTCCGACAGTGAGATTTGTTTCAAAAATGTTTCATCCCAATGGTAAGAAACTCCAATCTAACAACCATCTTTTGCTCACTTATCCAGTTGTTGATTCATGACCTCTTGATATTTCAAAAAGGTTCAGGTCTATGGCAAATTTCAAAATGCCCTAAAACCGGATAATTAAAAAAAAGATATAGTAAAAAAAGTCAATGAAACAACTTTCAATTCTGCATAAGTTGAAAAAAAATAAATGAATGAAGAATATCATTTTACTAAGTTTTAGTTTAATTGAATATTATTTAAAGTGAATAGATAGAATACTACTATTTTCGTCTATTTTGTTTTTTTACAATTAATATAAATATTTATTGCTAAAAACTTGTTTTATGACTTATGTTCTTTCTTAACTAAAGTACAAAAATTTTCAAAATTTTGTAATAGTCTGAAGTCGAACTGTTTGAGCATATTTCTTGAAATAAACCTATTTTTTATAGTAATAATAATACTTTTTGACCATGTAAATCAGGGGTCAGCAAGTAATTTTACATGGGGTCTAAATTTTTTTTACTTATCAAGTTTCGGAGAAAATGTATATAGTACTTCAGATACACATAAATTTTTCAACAATGTACCAGTAGCTCTATGCAGTATTATACTTAAAAAATCAAATTGCATAATTGAATCACTTTCATTTTTAACTTGATGGCTTACTAATTCTTATATTAACTTCTGAATTTGATAACTTTTAATATTTTTTAGTATATGCTGATGGTAGTATCTGCTTGGACATTCTGCAAAATCGATGGAGTCCTACATATGATGTTTCTGCTATATTGACATCTATACAGGTAAAAACATTTGACATCTATCTTAAAACAGGAATTAATATCAATAATTTTGTTCTGGATATTATTTCATCATCAGATATAAATATAAATTTTTTTTAGTAATTTAATAAATAAAAATTTTCATGCTCCAGTTTTTGTTATGTAAAATACTTTTTTAAATATTAACCTAATAGTAAGCTACTCAATCAGGAGAAAATACACCAGATTTGTAAAATGTCCAGATAATATTGATTATTGCATCGGCGGGTGAAAGTTTTCTATCTACAGATGGAGATCTGTCTTAGCGAATTTTTTCAGGATGGAAAAATTAACTCAGAGGTGATTAGGAAATAATAGAAGCATTGGATTCAATAAAAAGGTTTAATGAGGTAGTTCCATATTTTTTAAACTTTTGATTTTGTGGTTTATTATTACAGCATATGTTGTGTCAAATTGAAATCTACAATCGAAATTTATCTAAAAAATTTATTTACTTAGATATTAAGGAAATAAAAGTCGTCAACAAATGATGCAATCGCCCGAGTTGTGAAATGGTTGTGAAGCCATCGGGGCCGAGTGACGTCACGAACCTAAAATCACTAGTAAAATAAAAACGTAAAATCAATTATAAATCAAAACAAATCGTTGAATATTCGAATTCTCCCAACAGTAAATAATTTATATTTAACTAAATTAAATTCTTTAATTTATTATAAAAGTAAACTGATGAGAATCAAGCATCATTTCTTTTGGTATGTATTTTTACATTTTTTGCCGCTGGCATCACGTTTTTGTTTATTGTTGTATCAATTTTGTTAAATTAAAAGACATTTTTGATGCTTTATGCTTATTTCAGATTTCTACTTATTAAACTGTGATTTGAATAGAGATAGCCATTAAAAATTAACATCAAGGCGTTTGTTTTCATATCGTAACATTAATGTTAATAACAAAAACACGAATGTTCCTTATTCAGTGTTAACAATTCAAAAAATCTAAATCATGGCGTCGTTTTGCAAATGACGTCTGCAAGTCGTAGTAGACCGAGTTTGGGCCGAGTGACGTCACGAACCTGAAGCGCCGTTTTTCGCGCGCTTTTCAGAACGCGAACTTTGAGTTGCAATAAAAAAATAAATAAATATCAGAATGAAAAAATATCTCGGTTTTAGGGGTTTCTTGAAAAGCTGAATAGAATAAAAAAATAAAAATAAAATGTGGAACTAGTCCATTGTATTCTGTCCTGGAAAATTTTCAAACTTTCACCCATGATTTCATATTTTATTAACTGTCTTAGCTTGTTAATATATTGAAAACTGATGCTTTATTTTATTTTTACTACTCTAAATAAATGGCTGCATTTTTTACTGTCTTAAATTGAAACTGGAAAAAAGCTGGATCATTTCATAGCATGTACTGTACAATCATTATAGCAAAAAAGCCAGCAGTGCATAGAGGGCCTTGAAAGTCCTGGAATTTTAAGTTGGATTTCAAGGCTTAGAATCTTCTGAAAAGTGTTTTTTTATGTTAAAAGCAAAATCCTTGAATCATTTTTAAAAGGCTTTAAAAAGTTATTCCACTGTATCTTTGATTATGTTAAAGTTCTTAAATTCTATCACAGTCTGGAATTTAAATTTAAATGAAATATCACAAATTTTCATTTGTGCTTCCGGACTTTAGCATGTAAAGTTGGCTTTGCTTATTAAGATGGCAGGCAGGATAAAGAACTATGCGGATATTCATTCAAAATCGTGTTGATGTCTTTTGCTTTAAACACTTATTGTTATCAAAGTTTGATCAACTGAAGTGTTTTTTATTTGCAAGGAGGAAAATAAAAATCTTTAGAGTTTTTTTTTTAAAGATCAGAGTTTTAATATCAAACAAAGAATTACAAATAGAATTAATAAAAATAAATTATGTTGTGTGGATAATAGATATGTGAAAATATATTAAGGTAAATAATATTTAATTTTTTCGAGAAAAAATCTTACCCAATCTCTTACTTTGATAATTTTTTGGGGCTTGATACTAAATTTCTTGGACTTAAGTTTTTTATTCATGTCAGAGTTTTAAGTTCTTACATTTGCTGGTATTTATATATTTTGATTCAACACATTATAATAACTATTGAACATTATTTACAGCTTTATTGAAAGTATTAGGTAGTTTTTGTTCTTATTTTAAAATTAAGTCTGCCTAAATAGGTTCATTTTTTCAAAAACTTTTATTCAAGCCCCTTTATTGTAATGAGTGACTTGTATGGAAATTTGTGATAAAATTTATAGAGAAATTGTATGTAATGAGACACAAACTTAAAAAATGGATACACAAAAAATAACTCTCAGTCAGCCTTGGAATTTTTGTTCTGATAGCCTGGAAAAGTTCTTAATTTTTAAAAAATGAGTCTACAAACCCTGGTAAAAGTAAGCTGGTCTTAGTGCATTTTTGCAAATGTGGCAATAACTCATTTCTAATTCTAAGACTTTTTGTGCATATTGCAAAACTAGCAATCAGCTTAAATCCTGTAAAAAACACAAGTTAGAAGCTTATAATTATTTTGTAAAACAGTATTATTTTGTGTTATTTATTATTGTAAGGAATTCAAACCTATTAGAAAATGGAATAAAAGCTAACTTTTTAAAATTCCTTGAAAATTATAAAAAAAAATCTTTACAAATGAAAAAGTCTAAATTTTTGTGTCAATCCTAGGAAATGCTTATCTGTGTAATACTGAGTTGATTTCATGTTAGATCCTTATTATGTAATTTCTTTACAGTCATTACTGGATGAGCCAAATCCCAATAGTCCTGCTAATAGTCTAGCTGCCCAGCTGTATCAAGAAAACCGCAGAGAGTATGAGAAGAGGGTTGCAACCATTGTCGAACAGAGCTGGTTAAATTTTAACGATGACGAAGAAAAGGAACCTAAAAAAGATTCTTAGAAATAACCCATTTTAGAGCTAGTGGTGTTTGCACTTAGTGCTCTCGTGTAAGGGTGTGGCCTTGTGTGCTTTGCAATGAACTGGTCAAAATCAGAAACTATTCGACATTTTATGCCGTATGTGACCGCGTTGCAGGTGTCTGCAAGGTCGTGAATTGTGTTATGTATATGTATTTTGTTTGCAATGTGAAAACCAGCTTACTTTTATATATTAAGGTATGTTGAAAGTACCCTGCCCTAAGCGTTTAGGATACTCATCAATTTGTATATTGTGTTGTATCGGTCAATATTATTAGCTAAGAGGAGGTCATCTAAAAAATTTTATTTGAAGTGGAATATAATCATTTGTACATTTCAGTTGGATGCATTTTTTCCGTTTGCTATTATCATTACATTTAGCTTTGTTTGAAATTTTCTCAGTTTGTTTTCTTCCATCATTACCACTCCAGGTTTACTCTCCTAGATAAGTGTTTTGTTTTACTTTTCAAAACGTATATAGGTCTAGTGTATGATATAATTAGACTTAGGATGCTCTGAGTTTCGTGGACAATTCTACACTGGAGTGCAGTCAAATTGATGGCTGCTTTACTGTTGTGCATATTGTAGTATAAGGCTGTGCAATTGGTTTTTAAAACTGTACCTGTGCTTTCCGAGACCTTTAATTCTCATGTGTCCTCCTGCAGCAATATGCATGACAGTGTTAATGGAACCGCACTTTAATATTTTAGACTGGATTAATAGCGTCAGTTCCAATGAGAAAGTCTTTCATTCTTAAGCTGACAAGATTCTTCAATGTGTAATAATTGTTCCCCAAATTTCTAAATGTGTGTAGAATTATCATTTTCTTTCTTCATGAAATATGATTACTGTACAGTGGACAATTTTCAGTATTAATGCATCCACATGCTGCTGAATTCACTTCTCTGTAAAAAGAACTGAAAAATTGTACAGAAAAATCATTGGGTATCCAATTGTAAATTTCATGGTGAATGGGAGAATTAATAAAGCTGCTTGTTGTACACAATTCTTCTGAAAACAAGTTTTATCCTCTAAATTGACTGAACGTAGCTTGCTTTTGGTGCTTGTTGAATTTTTAGGCAACTTGATTGTATTTATTTTTATTCTAAAGAAATTAGCTTAGGCTGTCCTGAGTACACCTGGAGACTACTGTGAAAAACAAATAAAAGCACTAAATATTTTTAAAAATTAAACATTTGTGTGTTTTCCCATTTTATAATTTTAAACTTCTGTCATTTATATCTGCTTATACTATAACTTCCTGTACATGAAAACCTTACGTATATAAAAAAAAATACTTTTATTGATGGATATTTCAATGCAAATAAACTGTACATTTGAAAATAACATAATAAATGTAAGTATTTTAGACAAGTTTAATCATGCAGTATTTACATAAAAATAAAACTGCTTCCAACAGTTATATCTCTTTTGGGCGTTGGGGCAAGCACAAATTATAAAAAGCATTTTGGTCCCAAAATTGAATTCCTTTCCAACCACACCAACCCTATAAGAACAAGGTAATAGAACATTATTAAAGTTTATAACAAAATATTTAGCAATAATTGCTGATTAGATAAGAATAAACTAATTTGGGTACAGTTACATCATTCAAGTTAATGACTAGCTTGTGAATTTCACTTAGAAAGACTGGAGTTCTGAACTTGAAGGAATTATGGAAACTTAACTGAAAAAGTCAACCATAAACTTGAACTGAACAAGTATTAGAAAACATATTTTCTGAAACTTCTTAATGCTAATTCTTGTATTATGTTATTGTGAGAACAATTCAAAACATGTAACAAGTTACCAGAATACTAAGAGAATTAGGATTCTAAAACTGTATTGGCAATAATAATGCAAGAAAAATAGCAAACATTTGAATCTAAAACTATTTATTCAAGTTTGCAAAATTAAAATTTACAAATGAGAAATGTTTATCATGGATTCATTACTTACTTTGCTCAGAATAATGCCGAGATCCTCACTTCCTGTGTAATGTGGATCCAAAATGAGGAACTTGAGATCACCTGTATCTTCATTAAAATCCACCCCGAGAATAGTGTGAGCCAAAACTCCACCACCTTAAGCATAGTAAATAATTACAAACTTACATTCCATACACTGTTTTACACATAGGATAACAGTCATGAGGGCATATTTGTCATGATTTTAAAAAGTAAGAATACCTTCTTTGGATATGCTGTAAAATATCTGTACCTTAGAATTTTCATATTAAATATCTTGGGGGGAGGGATTTCATTTAGAGTATCTGACTACAAAGCTGGCAGTCTGGGGTTCAAATCCCCACTTAGGCATGGATGTTTGTGTGTGGTGTAGGTGTGGGAAACAGTACTTCACCCCTTTGGCTTCGGTTCATAGGTGTCCACTAGGTAACATTAAGTAAGTACTGATTAGGGCATGTCTGGAGTAATGACTTGGGTCATAGAAGTGTGTGTAGTGCTCTGCCATTGGAACTAAAAATATTCCAAAAGCTACATTTAACCTATGTATGTATGGAGGAGGTACTTTAGAAAAAGGTGATCTATGTCAAATTCTTTTAGAAAACATTTGCTTCCCCCTTCTCTGAAATAAATAATTATATAAGCTACTGGCAAGCATGCTAGCCAACTTAGTCCCCAGGGCCCAGCTTGGCTTAGCCTTCCTGAAAATATATCAATAAGTTTGGTTGATATCAATTACCTATCATGATTGGTGTCCCTTGATCTCGAAAATGGTTGAATAACTCTCGGCCTTTGTTAGCCAATTCAGCACCTGAACTCACAAACATTATTTTTGATTGAACCTGCAAAATAATAAGTCAATGGACTACAAGTTGAAGTGGGAAGAGAAAATTGGGTAAGATAGTTTTTAAAAAAGTTACTAGAATCAAATTTTATGTTTTAAAACAGAAAAATATAATAGATGACAGAAAATTTATAATATAAACTATTATTTTTCTTTTATTCAACAAGAGCACAAAATAATATAAAGTGAAGCTACTTACTTTAATTAAATGATCTAAGCAAAAGCTAACTTCTTGTGAACCAATCCATTTCTTACTTCCAATAAAAGCTTGTGGTTTATCACCAACTGCTACTAAGGCCTATTTAAAGAGGGGAAAAATTACTGATGCAAAAAAATATTTACTGTAGCTTTTAAATGTAAGTGATTCATATGCAAAAACTCAACTGTGAGAAAATACTATTAATTTTAAAATAAATTTAATCAAGAGGAATTAATTTGACAAACATTAAAAGATGTGAACCAATCACAAATAGTTAGGTTTGAACCAGTTAAATAGCTCAGTGTAACTGAGAGAATTCACTTTAATATAATTTGTCAGTAATAATAAGCTTGATAAATGAAGCAATTTATTATTAGAGTTGTAAGATTAACCCATGGATTTTGAATGTACTACTATCAATACATAAAAGCTACTTGTTCTTTCAGTAGATAAAAAATTGTCATCATCAAAAACCACATACTTCTTGTATTTCTGTGTGAGTAGGGATATTTCTATCAGTATATCCTTGGTATTTGAACCATGAAATTATTGTCTGCAAAGAGCGATAAGCACATCCCCATCCATTATCATTCATATGATCTTGCATGTAATGGTGATAACTGTACCTTCCTTGAACAAGAGAAGGTGTGCCCCCTGCAACTGTAAAAATAAATTATTTTTATAGTAGAAAAATTCATTGGCAAACTAAGCCTATCCATAAATGGGGGTTTAGGGACATTTATACAAAATGTCTCACAAATTTCATAGAACTGAAACAGTTCTAAGGACTTACCACCAGAAGTACTAATGCTTTCATGTGGGTTCAAAAGATGACCAGAAGAACTAGTCAAAGAAAATTCACATGCATTTAGCTTCTTGATAAAAGGTTTATCCAATGGCAAAATCAGTTCATCATGAAGGACCTTTCTATATTTTTCTGAAATGAAAAGATAGATGAATAAATATTTAAACATTTTTAATTATTAAAAATTATCAACTGGAATGAAATATCTTGAATTACTAAAAACAAAAAGTTACAGACTAAACTGAAACCGGTTCAATTCTGTTACCTGTCCTGATAAATATTGCCAAATTGTTTTATACGTCAAAGATTAGAAATATCACCTAAAGCTGCGAACCAACCGATTAAAATACATAATTATATAAATTAAAACAATAAAAATTTGGCGAAATTTGAATACTGGCAAATATTTGGTGAAGTTTAACAGGGAAAATAACGTAATTAAATCCTGTAAGTCTTGTAACAATACTTATTAACAGATCAATTTTCTAAAAGATTTGAGCTAATAGAATATTTTGTTGCATGCTTCTACAATTTGGCACAGATAAATTTTGATATTTATTTATGTTTAAAGAATAGCTAACTAATTCTCAATATATTGTACAATGTAAAGGAAGTAATCACCTAAATCTTTATCAGATTTTTCCAAAGGATAGATAAGAGTAACAGGAAACTCCCAGCCTTCTGCATAAAAATGATATGGTGCAGGTGAAACAATATCCAAACGCTATAGCAAAATATTTTTTTTAGAAAAGAAGTTAAACTAAAAGTTGTACATTGTTAAAATATTGAAAAAAAAAAAACTTGTGATATAAACTGAAAAAGTAATCACCCAGAATGAGGGAGAAATCTCACCTTAGAATACTTCAAAAGACATTGACTAAATTTAACTAACTGTTGATCAACTGCATTTTGGAGAAGTTTGTGGAGACAGCTAATAGAAGTAGATTCAAGAGTGGCTGCAATTACATCAATGGGTAATGATACTGATGCACACTGAAACTCGCCTGAAAATAGGAACATTTCCTTAGATATAGAAAAAACTGTACTTTTACTGTATAAAATCATTAAGAGCTATTGCTAACAGGTTATTAATAAATATAAAAAAAAATACATACGCCTTTGACAGTGAATAATCACAGAGTGGTTAAATGTGTTTTCAAGAGCAGCATCCCCACTTATTTGAATTAATAGATCCAACTCGAGAGGAAGCTAATGAACAGATATTGTTAAGAATAAAAAATTAAAGAGTTTTTATAAATTTATGTATTTGTTAAAGAGACATTAACATTATGAATAGAACTTTTCGATTATATATCCACTTGTTAACAATGTACAGATTTGCTCAAATTTGATTATTAGATGATCCTTGGATTAGCAGACATTGTTCATTTTATAATTGTGAAAATACCGCAATCATAAATTTGATGACAATGTCAATCCCAAACTAGCTCTTCCAAGCAACACTGTCTGAGCACTACACAATACTAATAGTTTTTTCTACTGCAGAAGTGTCTTTGACACTCAAAAGTTGAGCAAACTTGAAGATAATGTTTGACAGACTAAGCTGGTAATTATAAAACATTAGTAGTCATAGTTTACAGATAATTAATTAACCATGCACCTATGATATCAAGCATTTCTACCTTTTTTTATCCTGAAAATAGTTTGAAAATTCTTATTTCCAATAAAATTAATATTTAATGGTATATTTTAATATTAAGCTTTTTAATAGGTAGCAGTAAAATTTTAAATTGATTATATTACTTTTCTTTGAGTATTCTTTTTATGTTTTGGCTTCTCGGTTTCTTGATCAGACATCATTTTTATCAAGTCTTTGCATTTCAAACTACCATCTGAGGAGTAGTCTTGATTTGAGTGAAGGATGAAATTTGAATTTCTCAAAATAAAAGCAGCAACTTGACTCTGGAAAGTAGCTCTTAATCTTTCTATGCCAAGTTCAATATTTTCTCTTAAAGTTTCTGTAATAAAGCATAATATAACAAACCTAAAACTGAGGAAAATTGAAAACTTAAAAAAATAAAGATAACACAAAAGAAGAGGGACTTTAAGAGCTCTCTCTAAATCAGACATGTTCCAGTTCATGATAATAACCTTTCTAAATTTCAATATTTATAAATGACACATTGGATTTTTCTTTTGTAATTTGTACAGAAAAAGCCAAAGTGTTTATGTTTTAATATTTTTCTATATATACATATAAGGAGTCCAGGAAAAGCCCATAAGCACAGATACAAATTCATGGTATTAAATTATTAAATCATAGATGCAAAAAAAAAATAAACTGACAAGTAAAAAGAGAACTTACATATTATCTCGTCAACTGTCCTGCTCAATCCAAAGAGCATTATCAAACCTCATAGACAATGCCACTGAATCTGACAATTGCTGAACGGTCGACGTGATAATATGTAGAACCATATAAAGTATGGAATATACTATTAAATATTCAAAAATATATACCTGGATCTGATGTTATTTCTAGAACCAATGGTATTTCCCCTTTAGCCCTTATCAAAATTGCAGGATTGTAAGTCAGGTCTTCAATACAGATATCATTAAATGTACCATAATATGGAGAATAGGACTTGGCTAGAATATCATTATTTCCCTTTGAAATGAAGATAACAACTAGGCTCTCTAATTCAATCTAAAAAATAATTATGAAGTTATGGTCTACACGTACACTAGTTTTTTAGACTGGTAAAAGCATAGGAGTAACAATTTATTTTCATATACTTAAAATTGCTTAACTGCATTTATATTACAAATACTAATTTGGATGTTTTTGAAAATTCCACCCTAAAAAAGCCACTGGCAATTATTTTTGGTGACATTTTCATGTTGATGAAATAGTCAACTTAATATTCACAGATTGGGTGATATAAATGTTGTAAAGCTAAAAAATACCAACTGACATAAATACATTTTTTAAACAAGAGTTTATTAAATACTTAAGCTACTCCTAAAAAGCTTGAACATAACAAATTCAATCCATTAAATTTGAATTTTTCATTTCATCAAGTAAGTAATTTGAAGTAGGTTTCACTTAATTACCTTCAGAGAACTGAAGTTTTGCTCACAGATGCTTTTATACTCGTTTTCGGTTTCTACTGTTTCATTTAGTACACAGTAGAACCCAACGACTTGCAAGCCAGATAACAAATGATCAGGGTTTCCAGTGACTCCAGTGCAGAAAATTTCATCATCAGTCTCCCATCCAGAAAGATAATCAACAGTCTTGGTCAAACTGGAAAAGTTCTAAAAAATAATAATAAAACAAAAAGTTTCACCAATTTTTATAGGGGAACTGGAAAGTATCAAATATGAAAATTATGTGTAAATAAAATCTAAGTATCTTGTACCTAAAACTTGAAATTTACTTAAATTTTCTTTTTAAGTTTTTGATACACTACTCACACTAATTTATTTATGCCTACATGAGAGCAATTAATAAAAAAAGTATGAGTATTATGCTTGTTAGTTTTTTTTCTGGAAATTCAACTTTGTTTAATTTTATATGAAAATGCCTCGATAGTAGTTTTTAATATGAATTTATACATACTCATAAAAGATTGTAGAATATTTAATAGAGTTTAAAACACTATCAAAACACAAAATAGTACTGAAAGAACTTATAAAGGTTTTTTTTTTAATTTTAAAGATTCATAAACATCGAGAGTTAAGTTTGAAAAGGAATCTGTTCATCCAGTATCAATTTGTAAAATGCCCTGAGGTTTTTTTTTTAAAAATACCATTACATCGAATATATTAGTACAATTATAACATATTGTACAATAAAATTTGCAAGAAACGTAAAATAATAATCGAAGCTTTTTTTAAAAGACAGATGGGGGCAAATAAACTAGGTACCTTTTTCAATTTATTAGACAATAATATTTTTTTATTCAGATCCATTTTAAAACAGAAACTGAATATTTGGCAGCTGGCTGCTCCAAAACTACCGAAAATTACCAAAACAAAACTTTCCTTTCCAAACAAATTGTTATTGCCACTTGCCACATGTTTAAAAAATCATTGCCATTAGAAACCGAAACAATATTGTAACGTCATCTATCATTATTTTATTAGAAAATTATTGTATTAGTGATATTTTTGTTCAGAAAAATATTTTTAGCAGTTTAAATCCACTCATCATATTAAGATTGCAAAAAGTGAAAATTGTGGTAGTGAAAAGTGAAAATGTGGCTGAAGGAACGTGGAAGAAGAATACCGCTGATACTGCCAAATTCTGAATTTTCTGTATCATGGCAATTGAAAAATGTTTTTCCTCACATCGTAACTTTGTTGATATTTAAAGGATTGCCTGTTTACCTGATTATTGCTAAAGATATTGATTGTGGATTTCCACCACATTCTCCAGAATGGAATCCACGGTTAGTATTATCTTGAATAAAAGTTTTGATACTTTCGTTTCTAAATGTTTCCTTGCAATATAACTCTTATTTGTAAACATTTCACAACCATGCTCTGAGTAATATAGTTTATTTATATAAATATGTAATGATTGCTTGAAATTACTACTAATTTAAAGTTTGGAGTGTTTAAGGAGCTTATATTCACCTTAGAAATGCAAATTTAATTACCTGTGTAATGAAGCTATAATCTTTGCTATCTTATCGAAAATTGAGTATTTTACCTTCAAGAATCATGTGTACAACTTCCTTATATTTTGTTAAAGGAAGATTAAATTGACTAATAAATAGAGAATTTTTGTGTGCTTATATTGTGTTTGTGTTAACTTTTGAGTAATGCTGACTAATGCATTTATTTGTCCACTCATACTCTCCTGAATCATTTAAAATTATTTTGAATTTTTTACAGACCATTAATCTTGATGGAATGTCTCCTGATGAAAAGGCGAGGTAAGACATTAGTTTTAAGTTATTTTAGTTAATTCGGTGCTATATTGCAATCTGGTGACACTCTTCCTGGCAACTTTTTTTTTGGCACTACTCTTGGCATTATATTCCACTATCCAGTATATCCCTGGGTTGTTAGAAAAGGAATTATTGGCCAAGTTGGTACTGCCAAAAAACAAATGGCACACGGTTGTAATATGAAAATGAAACCTTTTATTCCATTAATGTGTTGGATGAAACTAAATGATAAATTTAAAAAATGTAACAAAAATCTAGTAAAAGTATAAGTCTAGTGAGCCGTGTCCTGTATGAAATAGTAAAACACTTTCAGCTGTGGAGACAATTTTTACTACAGTGGAAGTTCTTAAAGAGACATGCTCTTATCAAAACCCAAAAATTAGTCTCTATAAGACATCTATAGAGACTATAAGACATCTATCTAAAAGACATCTATAGACATAATCTATAAGACAAAACATTTTAAGTGCTCTTATAGCACAAATCCTTGCGCTACCCAATGCCTAAGGAAGCTAAGCTACTCAATAAATTAAAATCAAAATTTAAAAGCAAACGCAAATATATATATACGCTGTAAAATACTACTGAACTTAAATTTTATATAAATTAAAACAAAAGCAAAATATAAGGTAATACATTAAAACTACACATACTAATTGTTTAAAGTGAGGAACTATCAATTGGATGATTCAACTTTTTTCTAAACTCTTACCGTTAGAATATAATTGTAAAATACAACCAAGGATTTGATTTTGTTGATTAAAAGTGTTACGGGTAACTGCAATTTCCATAATCCATATCCCTTTGACAATTGAGGGTTGGTGATCGTTTTCAGTTTGAGATTTCCTGCAGACTTTATAAACTAGTCTACTAAAAAAATGCATCTTTGAGGGAATCGAGTTACAGGGATCCCAAAAAGCATCAAAATTGGTAGTTTAGTTTAACGAGTTTATTACTTTTAAACGAGTGATATTCTACCCTCGAATGTGTATGACTCGAAGTTTGCTCTTATAGAGACAAATAAACTCGGTACGGATTAATTACACTATAAGAGCTTCTACTGTATATTTTTCATAAATAAGTTTTATTTTAAAATAAAGGGGAATAATGTTTAAAAATTAATTATTTGAATTTATTTTGTTGTTTTCACAACTGATGTAATTTTTAAATAGACAATTGTACAGTTTTTCCTATTAATATATATAATTTTGATATTCTACTCTAGTAAAGAAAGGGAGAAATAAGTGTTTTTATCCATAAAAACATAGAAAATGACTGAGTCTGGTCCACGCCTATGGCATAGTTTGGGAGATGTAACACCTACGTACACACATAGCCATATAAACGTTTTAGTTGTATATAGATAGGTAGATATCACAATATTTGACTTATTTGAATATTTGGTGTGCAAATCAGCTAGGGAATTGTGGCAACACTAGAGCGGCGCGCGTGTCATCTATCATATTATTCACGCGGCACGCATTGTTGTATTATTTTTACTTTTTTAAAATCTTTAGAATTACCTTTTTCCTTTTGTTGTGTTGTGAATAAATGTCTTTTTATATATTTAAACTTGTAATGATTTTAAAAAAGTGTCACGTCCGGGTCACCAGAATGAGGGGATGCGGTCTGATGGGTTACAAAATCATTACAAGTTTAAATATATAAAAAGACATTTATTCACAACACAACAAAAGGAAAAAGGTAATTCTAAAGATTTTAAAAAAGTGAAAATAATACAACAATGCGTGCCGCGTGAATAATATGATAGATGACACGCGCGCCGCTCTAGTGTTGCCACAGAATTTTCAGGATAAGGAATTGTAACTTAAATTCACTATTTGTTTGATTTTTCTAATACATGAAGGAAGTATACTGTATTTGATATTAACTGAAGATTTTACTCTCATTTTTTAACTATTTTTGTTTGAATTTTTTCTTTTTTATTTTCACAGGTATTTACATCAGCAGATGCATGAGAAACATAAGGGTCATGAATCAATGCATGCATGGATGATTCTCATACTTCTTGTCACTGTAGTCGTTTCACAAATCATTTTAGTAGAATGGAAGAAAAGATTCAATCGTTCATATCAAGTTAGTGGGTTTTTTGAAATTTTTATGTATTTCAATCTAAGTAAATATTTTTGGATGTTTTTGAAGTAATTTTTGGTACTTTCATATTAGCCCGCCCATTGCTACCTTTTCCAAGGTTACCAGAATCTAGGGTAGTGTTGCGGGGTTTACTATTGGCTAATGTTGGCAAATGGACGGGCTAATACAAAAGTACCTATTTTTATTTTGAAATTCCATTCTGCCACTGCCGGTTGTGGAATTAGCATTCTGTGCCTGTGTTGGGTAGCCACATGCACAATTAACAAAATTCCACCATGTTAATATTGTTTTTTTTTTGTGAAATTAAAATGTCTCTACTCTCTTATTTATAATTGAAATTGGTAAGAAAGTAATAATTGTTTCTATTTGTATTTCAAAACACTACTTATACTATAAAAACAACCCTTGTACTACTCTTGCACTGCAATAAATTTTGGGTCTCAATAAAAATGCATGATTTAAACATTTCTGAGTAATATTGTGTATTGAAAATGAAGATTTGTTTCATAATAACTTTTATCTTTTCTTCTAGAGAGTTTCTTTGCTTGCAATGTGGATTATACCACTTGTGATTTCAATAAATCATCATTGGATGCGCTTTATATACATATGGATTCTTTTCACAATACTTACCGCCATAGTCATAAGTAGAGCTCTTCGAAAACCCATAGAGGGAATGACACCTAGGTCTGTAGCAATTTTTTCTTGTCATATAAATGGATTTTATGTGAAAGTGTTTTATGTTTATTAATTTATTGCATTCAATTGAGTTTCAATAGAGACAGGATAAAGGAAAAACACACTGCATTTATAATGTGTAGCTTCCCACTAGATCCATGCCTGTTCAAAATACTATAGTCTGTGTAAATAGAATCGGCGGTTGACCTTGAGTTTTTTCTCCATGTATTTCTTCTGGCGTTGCCATGGTAAAGCATGACGTGAAACCGCCGATTTTATTTACACAGACTATAAAATAAGTATGATACTCTGTTTAAAAATTCTGTGAAATTGAAATTATTTTTTACCTTAAATTTTCATAATCTAAAATTTCTAACTGGGAAAAATCTCCAAATTTCGTTAAAATAGCCAATTTTCCTTTATAATGCAGATGCAAAGACAGTGTATCTACATCTGAATTGTTATTGGTGTTAAATTTTTATTGTCTATCATAATTAAATGCCTGGCATTTTAATCCTATTATTGTGTGCAGGGGAAATTGCCAAGAAAGATCCTTAAAACATTTAACACTATTATAAAACTAAGATAAATATTTTTCAATACATAAAAGGGCACTACATAAAGCATTGAAATGCAACAAAAAACTGGTGGATAAATTAATTAAACACTTAAATAAATTGTTGAAATTATTTTAAACTTTGTCTATTTAAATTTTTTCAATTCAACATTTTATCCCCTTGGCTTTAAAACAAATAGAACCTTTAATGTGTTTTTAGAAATCCTTAATATCTTTGTAATAAATTATGAACATATCTAGGTAAAATAAATAGATGGTTAAGAATCATTTCTTTAAATTGATACAAGTTTACTAGATTGCCAAGTGTTAAGTTTTTTCTATAGATTCAATAATATCTCTGTTAATGAAATCAAATTGTTACCATGATTAAAATGTATGCCAGACTTAAAAATTTCATCACTATCTAATCAATTTTCTTAAAATTGTTTAACAATGTTGTTTTAGTTTCTTCTCTGTGGTACTTAAATGTAAAACTGCTTTTCTTTGATTTTCAGGTTAGTTTACAAGTGGTTTTACCTCATCTACATGATAAGTTATGGACTTGGTGTTATAGGTTACATAATTGTTCTTTTAACCCTCCTTGGAGTTAATCTAATGTTCCGAAGCTTACCCCAGCCATGGATGGATTGTGGGTTAATGTGTCTTTTCTACGGACTGTACTATGGAGTATTGGGAAGAGATGTGTCTGAAATTATAACAGACAAAATGGCTGCTACAATAGGGGTATGATTTTTTTATTCATATCTTGTACTGTACAACTTACATTGTGAAATAAGAAATGCCCCAATTAAAAGGCTATTTATAAATAGTTAAATGTTTCAACCAAACACCACTCTTATGTGAAAGAACCTTGATTACCTGGTCATCTTTGGGACCAGGCGAAGGTTGAAATGCTAAAAAGGTTAAATAATCAAGGGGAATGAAACCCAGTCATTTACAAAGATCAAAACAATGTAAGGAATCAAAATTAAGTATAAAAATTCTAATATATTGTCGGCTTACAGTCGAAAGGCACTAAGTCACTTTTGGAAGATATTTTGAAAGCGGTGGAATGTCGCCAACGAACGAGCGGACTCTTGGCGCATCTCTAAAATCTCGTCAAACTGTTTTTAACCAGAAATAATTCATACAGTAAAAAGCTTAAATGTTGGTTCGCGATTAATAATTTATTAAATTGAAATTATTTGATCATAATTGAGTTATTTTAGGGATTATAAAAGATTTTATAATTCGATTTTTCAAAGGTTTTATAATAATATTTTATTTTTCATACACTATAACTAGAATGGCAATGGTAAAATGATTGCCAAATTTGGCATAACCTCGTACAGAGTAGTTGAGCAAAGAGTGACTTAGTGCCTTTCGACTGTAAGCCGACGATATCTAATAAAGAGAAAGGAAAAGCATTTTAAGCACTGTAAATTTATTTGAAATAAGCTTAAACTTTAAAATAAAAAAGGATCAAATTTTTGGACGTTTGTTGTGACAGGGGTAAAATCTATCATTAAAGTTGGCATGCAGGTGTTTAGATTATCCGATGAGTTGATTAATTGAAGGTCAGATAACCAAGGTTCCGTTGCATAACTTTTATTAGGCATTAATGAAGTTATATTTAGGATTACTTTAACAATTAAAATAGAAGTGTAGTAAAACATATTTGGGTTATGAAATACCCTCTTAGATATTATAAAAATCAGGCAATTTATACTTAAGTGTGTTTTTTTTTTATAAATTAGTAGTAAATATATCACCTGTTTCTAATATGTAATTTTTTAAAGTGTTGATTAACTTCCATTTTATTTTATTGTTCTTTCAGTATTATACGACTTCAGGAATTCCAGACAGGCAGCTGGAGCCAAATATTTGTGCCGTTTGTAACAATGTCATTCTAGTCCAAGATAATTCTAATGCCATTGTTGAAAAAACATACAATTTAACTTGTGGTCATACGTATCCTTTACATTACGCTATTAAATTTCTAAATTTATTATTTTTTTCATGGAATGTATAATAGGAAATTAACATTAGAAAAATAAGTTAATTTTATCTGTTTGTTTAGTTAATTCTAAAGCTAAAGTTGAAAAAATCTGAATATTGTGTTCTTTTTTATTTTTAGTGACTTCTTGTCTAATGTAAATTATATAGTAGTTTTTTTGATAGCACACAAAATCTACAAACTTTTTTCTGACAGTACACTACCTATCATGTCATTTCTACTGTAACTAAACCTCACCTAGCACACAAGTATTTTGAAGTAGTGATGTGGGTCGGAAAATTTTTCTACTATGTTTTTCCTACTATTTGAAATTTCCATATTTTATTTCATTGCTCAATTTCTGTATAATTTAAACAAAAACTACTGGTGATAAGTTTAACTTTAATCCACACTAATTGAATTATGTTTGATTCTGTTGAACTAAAGATTGTCATATTGTTTATTTTGCAACTCCTCACAAGTCATTTCAACTTATTTCAAAATAAAACAGCACTCAAAGTTAATGAATTACCCATTTCTTTTGTTATTTCATTAAGTAATGGGGTAGAAACTAGAAACAGAGGCCAGATGATGATGCCACTGCTGGGCAGGCCCGTTCCTGGGTACGAAGGCGCCTCCGTGCCAATAAATTACGGCGCCCCTTACCCCTCACCCCCATTAATAGTTAATTCTAAGTTAATTAATTTTTACTTTTAATTAATTATTAATTAAATTAATCACTAATTTTAACTAATTAATAATTACTTTAAACAAATTTGATATTACCTAACTTAATGATACACAAGAACCTTGATAAAGCGACTCCTTATGGAGCCAACAAAATGCGGACGTTTTAACGAATAAAATTAACACTATTGTAATAAAAAGGTGCTTTTATCACCGGTTGTTGTAACGCAAGGGTTGCTATAACAAAGGGTCATTGTAAAGAGTTTCTACTTATTAATAAATAAATAATATTGGCATTACTTATTTATTTAAAATTAGTTTTCAGTTAAAATAAATTAAGCTTTTTTTTCAATATACTGTGGGTAGTTTTTACAGTTTTCAATTTAAAGAATAATGATAAGCTCATTTTTTGAATTTTTTGAATGAAATTTATAAAATAATGGAAAAAACAGGCTAAATATTATTTTTAGAAATAGGTTTACTTAATTTCGAGAGACTCAAACTTGAAAACTCTTAAAATATCTATGGCATTGCACAGTTTATTAAAAATTTTAAATGTATTAGGGGAAATCTCTGATTAAAATTTACAACTTGGATATGACTTAGTTCAGTGTCGTCCAACCTTTAGTTACCGAAGGCAAAACAATTTTAGTATGAAAAGTGTGGACATGAGTCATTATAAAAGAAAAATTACATTCAACTTACTATTTTAATACGGGCATGTCAAACCAAACTTATTTCAACAGCGAACCATTTAATTATAGCATCTATGAAAATTCAGTCAAAACATGGTGTATTGACAAAATTTCTTAAAATTTTAAAACCAGCACTTGGAAATGAAGGGGATGGGATAAGTTTGTTATAGGACCTATAAAATTTTAGAATTCCCATGTAAAAGTGTTATTGCTGAATTTGTTCATATTAAAAGAGGGGGATGAGAATGGTTTCTTTTCTCAAGAATTCGTTTCAAATATCAAATTCGGTTTTAATACATAGATAGAGAACTCTAGCTCTGGAAGAAGCCTTAAATTACCACTGGTAAAATAATTTTAATAACTCACATAACACTACTCTGATTAATACTTCTTTAAACAAACCACTTTTAAATCAGCACTAATCCAAAAGACATTAATGAGCACTGAGCACTATATAATTTAAAATATATAAAATACTCCCTCCAACTTGAAAAATTAAATCCTGTGCGTATTCTCACTTTCATTTGTTATAGTTTCTACCGATTCTATTTTGAGGTTTTCAATTTTAAAAAGAAAATACTGCAATACTTCAATAGGGGTTCGAGGATTCTCCCCGGAAATGTTTGGAAAATCGGACCTGAAAACCGGTTTTTAAAACACATTTCTGGAAAAATTAAATTGAGGGTGGGATATCATTTTAATATTTTATTTGGGGACCAAAGCAAATATCTTCGATGGACGCATGCGGTCGGAGGTTTGGATCACACTGACTTAGTTCATAGTGTTTTTATACTCCGTTTATTAATTAAAAAGTAACCTAATAAGGAGTAAAAAAAAAGGGTTTTGTGACTTAACAAAACTAAAGTAATTTTTCCCCAAAAATTTGCGACATAGACAATAATAGTTTAATGAGATGTAATGTACTAAGTTTGAGTGGGAGGGAGAGAGAATTAAAATGGAGTGAGTCACTAGCGACTAACCTGATTCCTTTCACTTTCTGCAGACATGCCATTTTCAAACCAAAGAGCACGACACCAAAACTCAACTATATATAGTACTTATAGTACTTCTGTCCCGGCGGTACTCTCTCTCTCTCTCTCAGCTGCGCGACATCCATCAACACCCTCCCAGTCAAATTTCTCCGGGCTCAGGCATCAGGGGCCGGGAGGTCCCCCCTGTGGGCCACCCTCACAAAAATGGCAGGAACTTTTTATGTTTTCTGCCCCCTCGTATGTTGAGTGAAATAAACAAGGACGCTTCCAAACTTGAGAGCCCCAGTATTTTTTTTTTGTTTTAATGTAATGATGAGAACACCTTCTCATCATCTTCACCCGTCTCCAGAGAATCTCTCTCCCTCACTCTCCATCTCCAAGTGTTTGCATGGAAGCAGGGGTTCCCAAACTTTTTAAGTCGCGGAGCACTTTTCAAGAGACAAATTTGTCGCGGAGCCCTTTTTCTGAAAATTAATTTTTTAAGGTGTAAAAAACTACTATTGTTACCTTATTCAGAGCCCTTATACCACCAATGAGGACTGCGCTTTGAAAGTGATAGAATTTATCAAGGATAAACGGTATTAAAAGACGTGAAATTTCGAAAGGGGTTTGGGAGTACTCTCCCAGAATTTTTTTCGAAATTTTACAAAAAGTAGTGTTTTAATCCATTTTGAGACCCTTTGGGTTACACTTCTAAGATTTCTCCTTGTAAATTGGAGAATTTTCAAGGGAAAACTGTATAAAAATTGATGTCGAAATTTCAGTGGGGGGGTGAACGGGTGAACCCTAAAATACTACATGAGTGTTTCCTAATGCGAAAGATGAGCTTGGTTTTTGCGGAGCACAGTTTGGGAACCACTGATCTAGAGCCTTACAATAACTACCATGACGATAAAATTACCTAAAACAAACAAAACATTGTAAAATATTTTCTCAGGTGTGTGCTTCCTACAATTTATTTGTGTGAGATATTCAAGAACAGGTGCACCTAACACATTTACGTAAGAGATGTCCACTGGGTTTTTTACAATAGTCGTCTTCAAAACGTTTTGCACGTCAAGTCAAGGGCCTATTATAGAAATTTTTATGGGACATCTATTAAAATGTGATTTGAGTCAAACGCTTGATATCAATTAATAACTGGTGAATCAAATCTTCATCGAAGAAGGGCGCCTATTAATAGATTCATTACAATTCGGAAGACGCCTCCTACAGCTTTCAAGTCCGGAGTGTTTAAATTTTCGTTCAGAATGGGCGCTGGGCGCCCTGAATAGATTCATTTGATGGAGGCGCCCATACAATAAAGTATTAGCTTTTAAAATTGGGAATGTTAAAATTTTCACTCGCAGGTCACAGGGTTGGCGGTCTTTGATAAATCCATAAATTTCAATTATCAATTATCAACCTAGCTTTTGTCACATATTTCAAAGTCGGTGTGTTCAATTTTTCTCTCAGGGTGGGCGCTGATGGGTCCTTTGAATATATTTATTTCATCGGGGCGCCCCATACAATTTGAAAGCTATAAGGGGTCTTCCTTATAGCTTTCAAAGTCGGGCATGTTAAAATGTTTGTTAAGAGTTGGCGCCCTTTAATAGATTCACTAGATGGGGGCGTCAAAAAGGTCAAAATGCACTTCTCTTAAGGCGCCTATTATTAGTTCTTAAGGGGACGGGTGTGTATAACCCAGTAAGGCGCTCTTTACTCGTTTGTAGGCGACTTTTGAAGCTTTTTTTTGTAAAGGAGATCTAGCTTACTGCTTAGGTTTGTTTCTTTTTGAGTCAGGACGTAATAGAATATTTCCCCCTTAAAGTTAGGGGTCAAAAAAATTTCTAAGGCGCCCCTTCATCGGTCGGCGCCTCCGTGCAGGCACGGCCAGCACGCCCGGCCGGAACGGCCCTGCTGCTGGGTCTCCACAAGCCTTAATTTTAATTTTGCTTTTAGTGGCTCCTAAAAGGGCTTATTTTCCTCCTAATGCCCTAAAATGTCTTTTTTGTTATTATTTAGTTTTGTGGAGTTTTTTTAGTTAAAAAAAAAGACAAATTTAATCTAAAAAACTTGCAAATATGTGACCTTTTTCTTTTTTGATGCCAGAAAAGTGCTATTTTTCATGTGGTAATCGTATATTGAAGATTTTTTTTTTCATTTAACTTTTTTTGCAAGTTTATGATATTGCATACATTTTCTCATTAAAATTTTTCTATCATTGTTTTGTTGTATCTTATAAATTGTCTTAGAAAAGGCTGATTGCATATAATGTGATAAACTGATTTATTTTGGTGTGACTAAAATATGTATCTCAAAGTATTCTCGATTCATTCACAACTTTTTCAGTTTTCCTTAATTGCAGCTCAGATTTCATGAGTTTTGTATACGAGGCTGGTGTATAGTTGGAAAGAAGCAAACCTGTCCATATTGTAAAGAAAAGGTAGACCTGAAAAGAATGTTCTGCAATCCGTATCCTTTTGTTTTACCAATGTTTCATTTATATCTAGCTTTGAAATACTTTTCATTTGATTTATTAATTTTTAAGACTAATTTTATTCACAGTTTAGAATCTTAAAAGGAATTTCAAAGTAACTTTATTGTGGGATAATTAATTGTAACTAGGTTTTTGAACTTGTCTTGCATAACTATTGTTTTAGTTATGCAATTATGCTTATTCTTTAGTATGCCTTACTGCCGTATTCTGTGCTTTCTGATAAATCGCCCGATCAACTAATCAACAAAAATTTGTTAAATTCATGTTTGCTTGATTCGGCATTCTGAGCGCAATGATCAACTAACAAACGTTTGTTACGTTTGTCAGTGGCACCAGAGCTGGCGAACAAGCGAAACCGTTGGCGATAAAAAAAAGCTCAATCGTGATTGGTGGAGATCTTTCAGTTGTGAATAGGATAGGAAAGAAATTCGCGAAAAAGCAGGAAATAAAAGCGTTTTTGACTATATTACTTTAAAAGTCGATGATTTTTAATGAAGATTAATTAATTTTTTATTGTTTTATAGTCTTTTATAGCTTAAAAAATAACATTTTCTTTTAATATTAAACTTAATTATTATTCTTAAATATTAAACTATCTATACAAGAAAGAAATATAAAATATTTTCATAATCTCAATATGGAAATGTCTTAAATTGTAGAAATAATTTCATATCTTTTATAAAACGTTACTGAATTGAAACAAATTCTCAAAATAATAATTAGTTCTTCAATTAAAGAATAAATTTACTCTATTGGATTCACTTTTTACATCTTAAAAAAAATATGTATGATAAAAGAACTCAACATTTAAAATCATTTGAAAAATCAGAAAACTCAAGAAATTTATTTAAAGGTGATCAGAAAGATTTCGAATTAAAATTAAAACAGCCTGAAAAAATTAATTTGCTTTTATTATATTTTGTTAGCTGATTATAATGATCGCTTAGCTATCATTATAAATTTAATTAAAATGGAAAATATTTTCAATAAATTTATTTTTAATTGGAATTTATTATTCTGATTCAATACTTTGATGCGAATTTTTTGATGAGGGTAGTTTAATTCTAAGAAAGAAACAGGTTAAAAAAATATATATTTTTGTGTCTTATTTCTCCAGAAATATTTGTATAATTCCAAGATAATTTTCTACTACACACTAAAAAAATTTCAATGCTCTGAAAGAATTAAAAAAAAAACATCATTTGCTGGACCCGATCGCACAACCTTTGGGTCCGCAGTACAGTACCATAACCACCATACCAAGTTAATCTATGTCGAGGGAGAAAGTTTTAGTATAAAAATATTAAAGAAAAAAGTAGTGCCAAGAGTTTAGATTACTTTTAAGGTTTTAGGAATATCTTAAACGGTTCCCTTAGTTGTTTATATGAATTTCTGAAGCATTTAAATAAATCTTTTTGGAGAATGTATTTTTTAGTGATCTTAGTTATGAAATAGTTCTTCTATCTGGGCGGACTTACACGTTAGAAGAGAGCTGTTCTGCGGATTTTAATTGATGTGATTTAAGAATATTTTAAATGTTAATTCACTGTTATACAATTGTAAAACTATTTTTTCACTATTGATAACACTTTAACAATGAAAAAATACTTCCAGAGTCTCAAAATGAAATGTTCACGATTTTTCATAGGCCTAGGAATAGACTGATGAGAGGACGCCATTTTTTCTATTCTCGATTCTGATTGGTAGTTCAACTTAAATCACTCGTTTGTTGGCTGATTTGTTAAGTAACAAATATTTGTTAATTGAAGTTGATTAACGGTGGTCAGAATACCAAATCAAGCAAATCAATGTTTGTTAGAGGTTGCCAGAGGCTCAGAATACGACCGTTAGTGTAACAGTTATAAACTGAATTTTCTATAGTGTGTTAATATAGTTTTTTTTTAATTTTTTGCTAACCAAAATTATTATTATTTAACATAACTTACCATTTAAAATTTACCAGACCTTTATTAAGAACTATCCACTTAAAATAATGTTTTCATATTCTACTAACTCAACTACTTCCCAAAAAGCCTATACAACTAAAGTTGGACAGCAAAAGAATAATTAAAACTGATTTAGGTTGTCATCACCTTTTTTTAATTGCATCCCTGTACTTCAGTTCAACTATAAAATCTAGCTTAAAAATTACCTGATCTGCTTTGCAAAAAGAAATCATAATACATAATTATCGTGTAACAAAATTTTTGTTTAATTCAGAGAAAAAAAAATATATATAATGAAAAGAAACTGTTCTGTATTAAAATTAAATGTAAATCATTGTATAGTAAAAGTTTATTTTATTTTATCATAAATATTGTACACTGGATAGCTGTGTTATATTTTTTATAATAAATAATTCCTTAACAAAAAATTAGATGGGAAAAGCCCCATGTCTTTTATGGAAGCCTTTTGGATTTTATTCGTTATTTAGTGGCTTGGCAACCAGTCATATTCACAGGTGTACAGTTCGTCAATTATATTTTAGGTTTGGAATAACCTTCTAGAAGACACTTTTACTAACAGTAAATAATCAGTGAGATAATAGATTTGAGTTGTTTTTCTATGCATATACTCATGTTTTTACAGAAGTATATTTCATGGCAAAACTTGTATTTTATAAAGTTCATTGTAAATCATTGAAGCTGCAATACATTCAATATTGGTATATTTTTCCATTGGCTGAGTATAAACACTATGTTTTGTGTGGTCAGTATTTTTATAAGTAATTTCCTTGTTTAGAGTTTGAAAAGAGCCTTGAAAAAATATCAAATAGTTTCTTTTTCTTCTTTCTTATCCCTCTGGTCTGGATCAGACCAGATCCATAAGATAGTTCTATATCCTTAAGATATCCATAAGATAGTTTCTTTTACAGATATTAAATTCTGTTAAAATATTAATTTAATATTCACGAGGGAATACAAATTATACGTAATAACAAATAATAGAACTAGTTTATTGCTTTTGCTATTTTTTATAAGCTTCCATTTTCAAATACCTTCAAGGTCTTTTATTGATTCAATTTTGAAAGTGCAATCTGACATTCCGAAGTAACAAATATTAAATAATTCTGATGTGAAGATCTCAACATAGCACTTATGGTGCCAAATGAGTTATTTATGTGTTCTCTCTTGTATGTTCCTATTATCCGAATATTAAGATGGACCTTTGGACAGATAGTACACTTGATTGAAATTGCATGCTGAGCGTAAGAAATCTTCCAAGAATATTTTCATGTGGTAAGTTAGGGGAAGTTAGTTTGACTATGACAACCATTGTTGTGGCCTTTGTATGTTTGTATTAGTTAAAAGGATCATTTGTATCTCTTCCATTGAAAATTTTCTAAGCTCAATGTTTTCATTATACTACTCAGTCAATACCATGGGCAAAAAACATGGCTTTAAGAATGTTTGAAATAAATACACGGGGTTTGAGTTAATTTATATTATTTTTATTTAAAAATTTTCTATATTGTTGTACTATTGGAATATCGTAATTATGTTGCTGTTTCCCCTAAGTTTTGTGTTTTCTTTGAAGTCTGTTAAGTGTTTCTGTTTTGCATTATGAATTCGTTGAGTAAATAGAATAGCCCATTTTTTTTTTAGTTCATATGTTTTAAAAAAAGAGCTTCTGTATTTGAAAAGATCAGTTCTAGTGTTCTTGTTATTGGTCCATTTATTTAATAGCCTTGTTATCATGTACCAAAGTTGAAACTTTTGTTTTTAACTTATTTATTGATATATTTTAGAGATTATGTACAAAATAATAAGTTTTAAATGTTTCAAAGGTATTTATTAAACATTTCTTACCAGTCAACTGGAATTTTCTTTCCTTTTAATCCTATTGTATTTATTCATTCTAGATTTATAACACTGGATTTTCCATAGGCACTTTAAATCTGTTTTTTTTATCCCTCAAAGTGAGCAAAATAAGGTATGTTAAAATATTAACTCTGATTGTGAAACAGACTTTTTTTAGGTAATAGAAAAATATTATTCATTCCAAATTTATTATCCAAATGGATTCCAAATTTTCTTTGTTTTGGAATTTAGTTACTCTTGCTGGGGAACATGTCATTATGTGTTATCCTCCATGAAGTATGAAATACTTTAAAACTGCAAGATATTTTTTGGTCTTACTTTTCATATAATAAGAAAATAATGTACAGGGATTTCGCAACTTAATTATTATTCTTTTCTATAAGACACAGCTATGAAGAAACATCTGACACCAATTCTTTATTTCATTTTCCTTTAGACCATTTTTTATGGAGACCTATATATAAAATTTAATTGTTATGAAAACACTTTCAGTTGCATGCTTGAAATGTTT
Source organism: Tetragnatha montana (assembly GCA_963680715.1). Lineage (NCBI taxonomy): Eukaryota > Metazoa > Arthropoda > Arachnida > Araneae > Tetragnathidae > Tetragnatha > Tetragnatha montana. Next base: position 39,130,268 of record OY796685.1, read on the forward strand.
AGAATATAATACTATTTATTTATAAATAAGTACCTTAAAGAGGTATGAAATTAGATTTTTCAAAAGCCACTTATTTAAAAACAATCCTCAATGGCAAATAAATAAGCTTTTATTTAAAAACCACATAATAATACACTGATTTAAAAATTATTTTGTGGATCTTGTGATATAAAAATATGTTGATTATGATGTAAAAGTATAGGTTGCATATACTAAGAAACTCGTATTTTGCTGGGACATAATAGCCTTTTAAAGTATTCCTATTAAATTGAGTGACTCATAAGGATTACTACTGAAAACATAAATTATTATGCATGGCAAATTTCATAATTATGTCACATGATACGTGAAATGCTAAAAATAATGAACTGCTGTATCATTTGTTCTTGAAAAATGAATTTCCTATTAATTTTTGATAGTTTACCCTTGGACATTTACATAATACTAATTGTCTTCTCATGATTGAACCATTTAAAAAAAGTGACTTTGACGTGAGTACATAAATAAAACATGAACATTTTCATCATGAATATCACAGCATTATTTCAATTTGTCTCGAGTAAATTTACTCAACATATTCTATCTGGAATGTGTTTGATCAAAACCCTGAGGTGCCACATGACTCACAATATTTTTAAAAGGAAAGGATGTTCATATGACTGCATCTGATTCCATGTGTCAGACTTGTACTACTACTCCATTTAGATCCAATCGAAGACAAAACTCCTGAGCTGCCAAATTGTTCCTATTATACAGATGTGTGACTTTCACAAGTTTCTTTTTTGGAATATGACAGATGGCTTCATACAAGTTGTCTACTGTTTAAGGTGATGTGGTTGGATGGGGGCTTATTAGTTACTGTATCTGACCTGAAACCACTGTGGTTATTAATGAAACTTACATGAAATCTTTTTAATGTTCTAGCTAGAGGCTGTGGTAAAGCTTGAGTTACAAAAATTTTGTATTTTCATGATGTCATCAAATTTAATGAACAAAAGTGCAAATGCTGTAAGTGGAACAACTACATAAGTAGATAAAATTTGGAGCTTATTCAGCAAAAATAATTGCTATTGTTTTTTGTATTGAGATTGGTAACAAACGTTGGGATTCTGGTAAGAAAATTAAGTATATTAGGATATTTATATAGGATTTTTAGCTCTGGAGTTACTACAGCTCTGTATCACCAGTGGATTGCTGCTATTCTTTGTCAGAGACAAATAGTCTAGCTAGACAAACCATACAGTTGTTATAAGTCGATGAATTGTTTTTGGCCTCGTGTGGTCCCATCCCTTCCTACACTGGTTGTCTGTGTATAATAAGTTCAATAGTTCAAGCCCATTGTCATGTAATTGAAGTATTTTTTTGTTGGTGGGTCAACCTCTAAAGTAGTACTTGGGCAATGGGATAGTTCTGGGCTTCAACCTTCCCCATAAGAAAACTGACTGTAGTAGATATATGCTTCTTCATGATTACCTTCGAATTATCATTCCCCAAAGGTAGTTTTCATTCTTCACTACGACCTAAAATCTAGGCATGAAGCAAACAGGTCTAAAATTGGCTGTCGGATGTTTAGTTCTTCAGAAGAACCATCAGTATCGACCTCTCCTCACACAGAGAATTCATCAAGCCTGTATCGTCTCATTCTGTCTACCCTCGATAGAACTGGATACGTTCTCTAAGGTCCTCTGAGTACTTAGGCTTTTCACTGTTTCCACGATGCTTCTTTTGTACTAAACGGCATTGACTCAAAGACTAGAGCCGCTATCACTAAGGCGGATAATCCGCTTCCCTGGAAGTGTTGATTCTCCAGAAGCTCAATGCTGTCTGACAAATACTGTGAGGAAATCGTTTTTTCCTCCTAGAGGTTGGTGCTGTTCAAAGCTGTAATGGACGAGTGTCACAGACAGAGGTTGAGGTGGGAGCTGACTTTGCAGGTGTCGCACGTCACGTAGCAGCACCTCTTGAACTTGCACCCGCACCGTTCCTCGCGCTCCACCCAGGTGGTGAGGAATCCCCGCTTGCAGCACATGGCGTCGCAGCCGAATGAGTCCGTGCCGGTGCTGTTGCATACCCTGGAACGACAATGTGGATGTTAGTCACTTTGTGTGTATGTTATTACTAGAGAGATTTCTTAGATCTTGTCAAAACGTGTAAAGTGACTTCCTACTCTGTCCGTCCATGAGCGATCAGTTTTGGGAAAGATTATTATGGGATAAGAAAAAGCGACCATTCTAAATCAGTAGTTCTCACCCGTGAGATCGTTGAAGGTGGGTTTGTGAAGTGGTGCACTTGGGGGGAAAAAGGGGAACTAAGACCTAGAGAAGTTAAGATATCCTTGCTCCGTGCAAGGCATAATGAAGTGAATTTAAAGATCTCAAATTCAAATATGCTTAAGAACAAAGATTCTGAAGAGCACAAAGAGGCTCAAGAGCAAAGGGGTTTTGAAGAACAGAGAGAGATAAATTCGCGAGAGGAAAAATTTGCTAAAGAATAATGTGATGTTAAAGAACCAAGGGATGCCCAGGAATAAAATGATGCTCAAAAGCAAAGGGTGGCTCAGGAGTAAGGGGAGGCTCAAGAGCAGAAGAGTGAAATGATGCTGTATGGTAATGTGATGCTCCAAAGCAGAGAAATGCTTTAAATCAAATGGATTGATTAGTTTTTAGAAAAATGACCAGTCATGGCTGTATTGTACCGTACATTAGAAAGAACATAATTTTTTTCAGGCAATACTGTTCCTGTTACCGTGTCTTCGCCTATGGAAGCGTTACCACGTAGTCCTTTGCCAATCTATTGCAGTACGGCAATTCGGCAAAACCAAATGAACGAATGAATCGCAGACATAAATGAGACCACGTTTCTGTACAACCACAGAACTACTACATACACGAGAGCTCACCTTCCTTTGGTGCCCGCCGAGCCAGAGTGGGGGTCGAAGACGCAGTAGTCCGGGGACTTGACGGTGTAGACGAAATCGTCCTTGTTGAAGACGGTGGCCGAAGGCAGCAGCTTTGTCCTCCGTCCTACAGGGGTGGGCTTGGCCTCTTCAGCGTCCCGATGCTTGAGTTTGAGCTTGTGTGCCACTTCGGAGAGGGAGGGAAGGGAACGCCAGCATGTCTTGGCCTCGCACGACCCCGACACGCCGTGGCACTTGCACTGTAGGCGCACCGACGAACGCACGGCCTGCAAGAATGTTACAGGATGAGAATTGGAAAAAAAAACCGTATACCAAATGTATTGAGGGCTCATGAACATAACAACTCTTGTTCACTAATTACAGTTCTGTGACAATATATGGTTTAGCTGGTAAAGTATAATCTTTTTTGGTGAGCGAAACAGCAATTTTAGGACTTGAGGAACTGGTGAGGTCATTAACATCTAGATCTAAATTGGTTAGGCACTACGTACTTCACATGATTGTTTCTGTAGGCCACAGTCTACAGCTCCAGATTGCTTAAATTCAATTAAAAGGTTTTGGCACATGATCGACTGTGCTAAAATTTTTTCCAGTGGTTTTAGTTGATATCGAATTGTAATTTCCCCCCAGACGTCATTTCTGACGTTTAAGTGCCTGACCGTATTCTCACGGTGGTAACGATCGTATTGACCTCTTCAAATTTTGCAACTTGTAGTTATAAACTCTTAATAGCCTTGCATTTAAAAAAAGAAGATTGTGATAAATAAATGTTATGATTAAAAAATAACTTTGTTTAAACCCTCGGAGGTTAACCCGTTCAAGCCCTAAAACGTACCATGCCCGAACTACTACACACAGATCTAAATGGCGTAACTGTTTTTGAAACTTCACTGCTGAAGGCCGATTTACAGCTCCGGATAAGATTCTACGTGTGATGGAACACGCCCCAAAGCTATTCCAAGGGGTTTGAGTTGCAATTGTTCGGTTTCCTGACGTCATTACTGACGTTTAACAGCTCCGTCGATCTACTGGATAAAAACTCGCCAATGATGGAAACCACCACAGATTGAAATGTGCGACTCAAGTCATATCGGGCCGCAAAGGACTATTTATCGCGAGATTAAAAAGGTTAAGGGAGCCCGTTTAGCATTCAAAAAGGGATGCCGCCGGCCGACCAAAGAGACATCTGTTGAAGTGTAAAGCATCATCTCGATAACCCACCTAAAAAGTCACCCACGAAGGCCAATGATGGTGAGTCCGACATGAAGCTGTTCGAAGGCCTGTGTGTGTGCGGCGAGTTCAGTCGAGTGCGTCATCGATAAGGGGTGCGAGGTTCGCGGCGAGGGTGTGGACGGAGCGGCTGTCCTCACCTCGGAGGGCGTAAACAGCTCCGGAGAGTGAGAGTTATTGCCTCGCGAGATCGATAAGGTGGGTAATTTGAGAGGCGCTATTACGCGGAGTTGACACGTTTCGTCCGGAGGAGGGTCACCCATTAGTCCGCCACGCGAGAAGGGTAGTGGGAGTAAGTGCTTCCTAAGTGCAAGCTCGCTCTGTGCTCTCCAAGTGGAAAGTCAAAATACTGTCAAGTTCCGTAGCGTATAGTAAAAAGATCTTGCACTATAAAGAAACACGTAAAGCCCAAGGGCTTGTTTAACTTGATGGGAGATAGGCCACCTTTAAAATATGCCGAAACACCTGCGGTATACCCAATTATCAACCCTTCTTAGGTATAGAGGTTCTCAAACTGTGGGTCGCGACAAGTTTTTGAATTTAAGAATTTCCTTAGGAAATGATGTTGGAAATGCAATTTACCCCAGATTATAAAAAAAACGAGTTAAAGCCCTGTTTTTAAGAGTCGAATTTCAAAAATTTCTCTGGGGGTGGACCCTTAGACCCCACTTTTGACTGTGGACCTCATTGTTGCTCCCACAATCAAACAATTTTATACGCTTAGGTTCAAGTATTTCTTCTTTAATTAGTAAAAAGTTCATATAATCTCTAATACTTACATGTAATTTATTGTAGTAACAAAATAGTTGATGACAAAACCCCCCGCGTACAGAGCTAGTCTTGTAGGGGGTATGGGAAAATTAACTGAAGATGAGGTGGGTCACGTTAGAGTTTTGTTTATAAAAAGTGGGTCGTGATGTTGGAAAGTTTGAGAACCCCTGGAGTAGAGTACTCTTTAGCAGGCCTCTCGGAGATATTTCGGAGAGGGGGCCGAGTGCTCTTTGGGCCTCCCTGATATATATATTTCCAGATCACCTAAGCTCCGCTCCCGCAACCAATCACAGCCATAGTTTAGGTTTCGGCTCAGAGACGCGTGCATCTCTTTCCTCTCTTGTAACCTTTCGAATCACAACCACTGTTCGAACTCTCCGAGTGACAGGCGTAATGCTCCATGTCAATAAGTAGTTTGTTACGTTAAATCTCTTCTAAAATTTAAATTTTTGTCTTCCCACTACATTTTAAAACGTAAAAGTAATATACAGGGATTCATGAACATGGGGAAACAATGCCCCCTCTCAAATCTTTCAGGATATTCAATTTTTTAATGGTTAAGTAACGGATGTTTTCAATGCAATCAGTGACAGCAGGCACCCTTAGGGTCTTTCTTCTAAATCCACCCATGTAGTCAATTGCAAATTTTTCTTTGAGTGATCTACCGTAGCTCAAAAAATATGTTGTGGCTTTTTAAATTATATAAAGATTCTAAAAATTTAAATGGAAACAAGTGCTTATATTTAGGAAAAGGCTAGCTCCCTAAGAATAATCAAGGTACATTCTGAAGGCTGTTTTTGGAGGTTTTTAATAGTTTTGAAGATTTTTTGCACACGACATTCAGAAAAGTTGGGTTAAAAAACAGAGTAGTCAGTGTGTAAGTTATTGATACTTTTGGTTTTTGTATGACCATGTGTATTACTTAGCGAAAAAAAAATCTTGTGCAAGCAATGAATTAGTTAAACATGTTTTAATTGTGCAAATAAAAACGTTGTTTAACTAATTCATGTATTATTTATTTGTAGATCTCTTAAAGGAAAATAGTTTGTTTATACCAATAATTGTTCTTACAATCGTTTTTTTCCGATTGTTCGAAAAAGAATTGGCATGACGTGATTCTCAAACTAACCAGGCGTTTTATAGAATTCCTTCAAAATCCCAAACTATGTTATTAAGAAAAGGTATTACGATAGTTTGGCTCATAGAGACTTGGCTTATAACCAATAAAAAAAATCCTGATTGACGTATGAATATTAAAGTAATGAAAAGGAAATACGGCCGCTGTTATGCTATGACGAAAAGAAATCCAAGGCGCAAGGTCGTCCTTTGTAAGTTGTGTTGAATTTGTGTCCTATGGATGACTAACTTCTGAAGGATTGTTGTGCTATTCGATTATGTTATATAAATATTCAAAAGACGGCAGGATGGAATTCAATATGTTTGGAGAAAAATGACGCAAAAAAAAACCCAACTGGCCAGTCTAATGAAAGATTTCGTTGCAGCGGTTTCCGCTAAAGTCTTGAGTTTCAGTTTATTTAGAAATGAAAATCACATTCTGGGAAGATAAATTATTTAGGATGTGATTCAAAACATTACTCCGTTGGAACTTAGTGTAGAGTTTGATTATCCCTGCCTCGTATTAAAGAGATGACTAATTTTATGAGGGATTTCTTTCATCTAAACTTAAAGTTTTTTTTCTGTAATTGTCACCAAACAGATATGTTAGCTGATTTTTGGTTGTCATTTAATGTTACATTATCGTTAAAAGCTTTATACTAAGTAAAATAAATTTAAAGGTCGTGTTTTTCCTTCCCCCCCCCAGGTTTCCTGTCTAATCTTCGCTTTAGGGATTTTTGAGTGTAAGATCAACGAGTGGGGGGGTAGGAGATGTCCGTGTAGGCGAAACGTCCGTAGCACCATTTTAAAGTAAAGGTTAAAAAAAAATCCACTATTTTAAAAATAACTAACCCTTTACTTTAAACGATAGAAACTGAAAGGGATATTGATAGACCAATTTGGCAGTAAAACTTGTTCAAATGCTAACAGAATATAAAACGCCTAAACTACTTTTTCCGCAAAATAGTTGTCAGCCGTGCTCAAAATTTGCGCTCGAACCGAAACCAAAACTGAGAGAGAACTGAAACCTCTTGTAATATCACAGTCGTGACTGATCGCGTAGCATTAAAATTTTACTGGAGTAAACAAAGGTTTTTTATTATTATTATTATTTTTTAATTCACTACTATCGCCAAATTTTATTAACTCTTTCATTCCTAGCCTCCCCAAATTTACCTTAGGATTTAATGACAATCTCGGGCGGTCTAGGTCTGAAAGGCTGAATATGGAAAGGAACAAACAGGAGCTTAGATAAAAAGGGATCTAGAATTTTTGCTCAGCTTAAAGAAGGGGATGCAACCCCATAGCAAATATCCCTTTTTAGATTAAAATCCTTTTGAAGCACAGATTATATGTTTCGTTGCAGCGGTTTCTGCTTATGTCTTGAGTTTCATTTTATATGTTGGAACTTTGTGTAGAGTTTGATTATTATCCTTGCCTCGTATTAAAGAGATGACTAATTTTATGATAGCTAATAATAAATTCCCCCTTTTTCTTCAGTCCAATCTTTGATTTGCTTTACTATATCAAAAAGTTCATAAGTTTTAGTTTATTGAAGGACAAAATCTCTGGATTTAGGGTTAATGGCGACACCGCAACTGATGTTTTTTGAATCAAATAATTCTTAATTATGAAGGACGCGGATTCAAAAAACATCAGATGTGGTATCGCCATCTACCCTAAATCCAGAGCTAACTAAACTGGTAGATTGCATACCGATGCAAGAATACCGAATTACGTTTTGATCGAAGGAATAGTCCAAATTTTATGAATAATTGAGACGCTGGGTTGGTCCATAGCCATCTAGAACAAGAAGGCCAGGACACTTCGCCTCAATGAGCCATTCTCAGAGGTGGCGAAAATGGAATAATCTGTCCCGGCCTGCTTGTTCTAGATCAGGGGTCTCCAAACTACGGCCCGCAGGCCAGATGCGGCCCACGAGGTCCTCTCATCCGGCCCGCGAATACCTTTCTATCTACGAAAAAAGGTGTACAAAATAAAAGATCCAAGATGTTAAAAAAAATTAAATAAAAGATCCAAGATCCCCCGAAATTCGGACTAAGGGCACCAGAATGAGTAAAAACCCTGTTTTTTAGCGTCATATTTCCGAAAAGAGAATTTTAGGTCTCTTTTTAGATCTAGCTTTGGGCCTGATAGTGATAATTACTTAATTTTCTTAGAGGATATTTGGGCTCTTCCCAAAATAAATTTTCCTCGAAAATACCTCCAGTATGTTGTCGGCCCCTGAACTGCTGTTTGATAGTTATAATGAGCCCTCGGGCTGAAAAGTTTGGAGACCCCTGTTCTAGATGGCTATGGTTGGTCACTACGTAGCTCCAAGTGTTGGATAAAATCCATTAGACCCTCTTCGGTCTGTCAAGATGTTTGTAATCAGAATACTCACTCACCCTCCATCCGACCCTGCTGTTGTGCCTGTGCAGCCGGACGTCGACGTTGGCCCTGAACTTGCGTCTGTCGAAGGGCTCCGAGGAGAATGCCTTGGCCGCCTTGACGCCGTATCCGACGTTGTCCGCGCAGCCGCCCCACTTGAAGTCGGAAGGGGGCGGCTCGCGAGCCTGCTGCCCGCAGCCGCACGTCTTGACGCGGCCCTCGGCGCACCCGCGCCCTACGCTCACCGCCAGCGCCGCCGACGACAGCCCCGACACGAACGCCTGCTCGCTCGTCCCTGCAAAACCGAAGAATTCAGATGTTACGGGGGATTGTTGATGTCGTTTGTGTCGATTTCACGGTTCGTGTCTGATGAATAGGCATGGGCAGTGTTTTTTGTTTGTAATTTTGAAAATTTAATTAAGAAACTAAAGGAGATAGAGCAAACACCTCAGTGAGAGTATTGTTGCCACTGTTATAAGTAACTCACTGAAAAAAATTTCATGAAAATATCGTGAATATTCGTGGAGATATTATAGCATGTAAAAATAGCACTTTTACAGGCATCAAAAAAGAAAAACTTCAAAAATTTGCAAGTTTTTTTATTAAAATGTTTCTTCATTTAACTAAAAATATACAAAACTACATAATAACTCTGAAAAATTTGCAAATTTGCGAACTTTTCCATTTTTGAGGCCTGAAAAAGTGCTATTTTTACATGCTAATTTATCTCCGCGAATATTCACGATATTTTCATGAATTTTTTTTCAGTGAGTTACTTATAACAGTGGCAACAATACTCTCCCTGAGGTGTTTGCTCTATCTCCTTTAGGTTCTTGATTAATTTTTTTAACTTTTTTATTTCGCCACTCGGGGCACCTTCTCTTCTCAATGGATTCTCCAGGGTCACTTACCTAGGGGTGTACCTTACTTCCAGGATCCTAGGAGACGTTGGTTCCAAATAAAAGCAGTGAAACGGGCATTTGAAACACCCTGTATACATGCGTTTAACAAACTAATCATATTTCTAAATTGAAGTTCTTAATTTCTCTCAAACCTCAGACTCAGCGCTGGGAACTACTTTGTTTGTTAGTGACGTCATAGGGTCAGGAAACGTTGCAGCTGTCTAGTATAATCATGGAATTTTCGCTTACTTGCAGCTTTAGCGCTTTCGCACTATTCTATCCAGTTCTAAAATTTAATAAGATATATATTTTCTTGAATTATATACTTCTTTGATCAAGGAAATAAGGATTTTCAACATAATGATCCAGTTGGATTTCACAATGGAACACAGGTAACAATTAATTAATGTCAATGTAACATAGGATTTCTTAATGGTTACAGGAAACTTAGAGAAGTACCGATATTCAAGACGATATTCCATTTACATTTCTTTACTGTGTTAATTACACCAAGAACTATCAACTAATATTCTTCTATCATCGGAGATATTTTAGACAAGATTTTTTTTTTTGCAATATGATATAAACCAGATTTGGGGGTCATAATTCTATTGTTTCATGCAAAGCTTCCCGTTAAAAGTGTCCCGCTTGAAAAAGTATAACGAATTATTACACAGTGTGAAAAATCCAGTTTTGAGTCCTATTTAGGGTAGTTCATCAATGTTTTAGTTCGTTTTTCTCGTATCTCATTTTACCATATTTAAGTTACGATATTATATCGTCAGATCTCTAATGAGGTGATATTTATATATTTCCTTGTAAAGTTTTCTTTTGAAAAAAATATTCTAGAATATTTTTCTGTTGGATTTTCTAGCTTTTATGATACTATGAAATAAGTAAGGAATAAGTCTAGTATGAATTTCCTACTTAAGAATATGGCTGATTTTAGGAAATAGAAGTCATAAAAAAATCCAAAAGTCTAATTTGTTAAAAATAGCAAAAGAAGTAAAGAATATTAACAGAATGTTTTGAAGAACTTTTAATAATTATAAAGTTTAGATTCTTTTAAAATATGATATACTACTTTAAAGCCAGAAAATATCCCCTGATTTTATGTTCACAAATTACTACAAGAAATGATAATTAAAAATACTCGTTAATTAACTTAATTTTTTGGTTATTGATTAGATAATAAATGAATATTGTGTCATGAGGGTTACATCAATGTGTAAAGTGTCAGGGTCCTGGCATTTCAGGAAGTGTCCGAAAATCGAGTTGTAAGATTTCACCCGTGACCTTGGCCCAGAGCAAGTTTAATAAAAGCGTTTAATAAGAATCAAATTTTATGGCTACCGAATTGGCATTCCTTTAGTTATATTCCTTTGCGTTTTAAAATGTTTTCCTACTACATACAATCTTTTCGTGCGTGTGTGTGTGACAATTTATTGTTTGCGTTTCCTTGACATTTTACTATTGACTTTTTAAAAATGCCTTTCCTCTATAAATGCGCCGTTACCGACAGATACAGGTTGTTTTTACAGCTGTATCTGATGCAACAAATGGGGTCTGTACGTAGAATCACGATTTTATGAATGAGGTCGAACAATATTTTCGAATGCCAGATTTTTTTTTTATTTTGGCGTAAATTGGTGTAAAATTTCAAGGAGCATGTGAAATAAGAAAATAGAAGCGATTCTTTAAATAGGGGTATTAAGTTAAAAGTTTTGAAATGCCTTATTCAAATAGAAAAAAGTATCCTAAATAATAACGCCGATAAAGCATTAAACGAAAAGTAACATAAATTTTGTATTTATCTTATGTGTTTGACATCTTGGCACATATCTTCTCTTCGTACTCCTAAAAGCTCTTACTTGTTACATTTCTGTATCTATAGAGAAACACATGGGTAGAGTTTAGCAAAACAACATCCGTAAACAGATATTTATCGAAACGATTCATAAAAGAATTGAAATAAATCTTGGAGATAGTACATTATTGTATTGTATGTTTGCTTTTCTTTTTACAACTGTAAAACTACTTTCTTTGCGAGAGTACTTTATGTGAGGGAAAACAAACTTGCATGGAGAAAAACAGACTGCGTTTCGCATATGGGGTAACCAGGACAGTTGTCGGGGGACATATTCATTCTAATTTAGACTGAATTAATTTAGAAAAATGCGATAAATGTAATATTTTATTTTCTTTTAAATTAGAGTAAATAGGGTTTTGTATTTTAAATTTTAAAAATCCCCCTAAGGAACACAATTATTTTATCTGTTAAAAAAAACCCTCCGAAATCAAAAGTATGCGTTAGTAATGTAATAAATTTAACTGTAAAATTTCTTTTTAAATTTTATTCAAATTATCCGTATCGAATTTAGCCTGTTGTGTCATACATAAGAGAATTAAAATTTTGCATACTTATTTTAAAAGGGTAGAGACTTGATTACGTTCTTGGTCCCTGAAGGACCCATAAGGGGTCCCCAGAATATTAAATAACTATGAATTTGTAATTAATATCTGATTTAAAGTTTGTAAAAAAAACTTCCTTTGTTCTTTTTTGTCTCCCTTTTTTGGTTATAACAAACCGGGTTTTTTTTGTCATTATCTAGTATTTTAAATAAGGAGTTAAACGAATGTACTGGAATAATAGTAGGCAATTCCATCTACCGTCTTATTAAACGCATAAAGGTAATTAAAAATAAAAAATAATGGAAATTTAGCTTCAACAACAGAAAATTATTATTTCCCTCTAATAATTAGCATTACGTTTCTTATTGCCACTCTATCCAGATGGATAAGGTCACTTTAAACCGCATCAAAAAGCACGACCGAACGAAGACGCTGTCTTATTTTCTGTCATTTCCGGCAATTCAAGTGTCACATTAGACGCTCCCCATCACTTCTGTCAGCCACTGCATAAACATTTCGTCTTTTTCTCACGACTCTGTTTTGACAATGGTCGTAAATCTCGTGTTCCTCCTTGTTATCTGTGATTAAGAGTTGCTCGCTATAGGGAGACTGAGAACACTCTTGACAGACGTTGATAGCGTCCAGATTAATGGTTTTCTTTAGCGAAGAAATTATTCCAACAGGAAGCCGAGTTTTTATGGAAATCCGTCTTATTCGTAGCACACACACTCGGTCGGTATAGAAACCATGGGTTTATCTCTGTGCTTGCAAAATCGTATGGTTGAGAAATTTAAAGTGGGGATGTGTCGTGTAATTAATAGGTCCGTTTGGAGCTAAACATTGTCTGTAAGATTTCTCTTAAAATTTGCTGCGTTTTCTCCTTCGAATTTAAATAGTATATACTTCTCCCATTCATAGTTTCAAGTAATAGTGACACAACCTAGTTGTTTCGTTTTGGAAATGTACCCTCGTTATTTTTGAAGTTGGGACCCGTGTGTTGATTTTCAAGGTTTTAGAATTTTTATGCATTTATTCATTACACCTGGTTTATTTATGATTTTAGTTGCTGTTTCCATCCTTTTTTGCCATAATTTTCTATGATTATTGTTGCTAACAACATTATAGTCTTCAAAAATATATATATTAAAAATATATATAAATAAATAAAAAAATAAAAAAAATATGTAAATAAATATATATTATAATACATAGTTGTATTTGGAGATGTTTCATTCTCTCAATTGTCAATTCGTAACTAAACCATCACTCAAAACGTTGTCAATAATTGACGGCTATTTAACTCACCTCTGGCCAAATCTTGTCCAAACTTGGGCGCTAGGTTTATGGAGGAGCAGTTCCACCGATGCCGTTCGAACGTCGCCTGACACACCTCCGAGATCCTCTTGGAGGCAGCCACTACGACGGGCATGAGGGCAAGGTTTCGTTTGCAGGCCGCTTTCTGTACTGGGGCCAACAGGTTGTTCTTGAAGGCTTTCACGCAGGTAGAGGGATTCTCCCACGATAGGGGTATTTTGTTTTTATGGAAACCCCTGGAATAAAATACGAATGGGTTCTTTAGTGTGTAGGAGTTTTGCGAAAAGTGAATAAAAAATTTTTGTATATAGGAATTTGAGCTATTGATTCCCATATCGTGTGGCAAAAAGAAAATGAAATTAATACGACGAAGAGGAGTAAGATTCGTTTTTTTTTAAAACATACCAACAAGAGTACATAAGAAAAAGTTAACATTTTCTAGAGAAATTATTAGAGAAGTGGGGCAAAGTTCATAACTATGCCAGGAAAAACTTATAATTATTTTTTCACTTGGAATCAGGTAAAATCTTAATCTTATCTTAACTTAAATGCCCCTGTAGTAAATTATACATATTTAAATAATTTGGAGAGCGTTGATAAACGTAACTAAATACTACATAGATTATCTAAATATGAACCACATGGTGCCCAAAGCTATACTCATAACATAATTTTCGAAAATTATATAGTTAATTGTCACTCCACATTTTAAGAATTTATCTATAATAGATGGGAACTTTAAAATAACCTTAAAATAGAATAGATATTGCTTGAAAAAAGTCCCATAAAAAATGTTTTAGTTAAGAAGTTCACAAACACTCAGTGGTGAACTTAGGGGGCAATGGAGCACTTACCCCTATCAGATACACGAAGCTGAGCAATGAAGCTTAATGCCTAAAATCATATTATTTATCAATATCTAAAAAAATTCTCCTGTGAAATCGTAAAAGATCTTTAAAAAAAATCAGTGTGCCCTCCTCCAGATATCAGATACACCTAACATAAAACTTATTAACAATATTATTTCCTCAAACAACACATGACCATATACGTCATCAATAAAACCTTTTTACAAATACACGTAACAATCTTTTTTTTTCTGTGTTTTTCACACCATCAAACAACCCTTCATCGCTCTGGTCGCATCGACAAGGCCCCCTGACCGCACGGTGGAGGGCTGTCGTCACCCTCTCGGTTCTCACGGCGATGATCCTCGCGGCCGTTGACTCCCTGTCATCGCTTCGGACACGCGCTGTCATCGCGACGGCCGATTAATGGCCGTATAATCGATTGCGGAACGATACCGCGATCGGAGAGAAATTGGATCGTTAAATTTATCGCTTGTGTTTACACTCGATGTGAGAAAAGCGATTCGTATAGCGCCTAATTCATTAGGAGGTGATTTTTTTCTTTTAAGGAGGCTCTGGAACTGACCGGATGGCGACCGTGAAAAGTCGGGTATTTTCCGTAATTAATTTTCGATAGAGTACTTTGGACGCCAAATGTTTATGTATCGCCAAATTTTCATTGTTGTCATCAGTATAACACTATACTATACTAGACAGCAACTTAAGTTGACCCTACGACGTCACTAATAAACAAAGTAGTTCCCATCGCAACGCCACTGGCTTTGTGTTTACCGATTTCTCCTTCCGCATTTGTGACGTACTGGGTTCAAGAAACGTTGCTGTCAAGTAAGTATAGACAGCAACGTTAGTTGACCCTATGACGTCACTAACTAGTTCCCATCGCGGTGTCAGAATTTTGAGTGAAAGGAAGAACAGCAATTTAAAAATATGATTATTTTGTTAAACCCATGTATATATAGTGATTTTTTATCACGATTTGCGTACCGAAACTCCTTCTAGCAACCCATCAGGCTTTGTGTTTACCCATTTTCTCCTTCCTCGTAGTGACGTCCTGGGTTCAGGAAGCGTTGCTGTCGAGTATACTCGTTTAGTTTTCAATTTTTGGCGATATTACTAATTTATGGTCTCCGAAACAGCATGGCGGAGTTGTACTGAAAATGTACGTGAATTTTATCTGCGGTACTGTTAGTAAAAAAGTTATTAAATTGTGTCCATACAATCAATTTAGCATACGAATCGGTTATAAATAAAATATATCTCCGTTGCATTTCCAAGATTTACTCAGAATTGCATTCGACGAACCTAGTCAATGTTGTCAACCCAATGTTGAATTTTTAAGTGAGGGCATTTGAAAAGTTAGTTGATTCTCAGATGTATGTCACTGTAGAGATCTGTCATTCCGTTAATTGAGAAGCTATTAGTTAGAATCGCTATACTGTGATAGAAACCTTGACAAATGGAGCATGATCGTGTCCCTGAGCGAAACATAGAAGAATCTTTTTAAATAACATCTAACCTTTTCTTCTCAATTAAATTCCTTAAAGGTCCCTTAAACTAACTAATAACAAATCCTTTCTTTCTATAGCAGCTCATCACTTTAACTAGCCCAAATAAAACTAGAGAAATAGTCTTGAAACGTACACCTACGAACTAAAGTATCTTCCCACTCCATCGATTCTTAAGATAAGAGAAGCAGTGATTAGTGTTTGCCCAAGGAAAGACAAACTCGTTGAATTAAGTAGAGGTGTACTTAATTATGCCAATTCCACCGTAAAACATCTTCAATTTAAGATCTCGATCTACAATCGAGGATCCAGATTTCGGCCCTAAGGGCAGAGATCTCTTGCAAGACATCCTTTTCGGTAGACCTGATACAAGAACCCAAGAATATAGATAACTTTTCAGTAATTATTATTTTTATATGCTTTACGAATAACCTTTTAAAGTAATCTTTTAATCAGTAATAAAGAGACTAAAAGAGTTCTCATAAGCTTTTTTTAGTATAAAACAATTGATAGTCCCCCTCCGACATTGACTGATATTCAATATGTAAAACTATCGGTAAAGAGTTAGGAGAAATATCCCTGTGTCTTCCTTATTGGAAAAATTTTCATAATGTTTCATAAACCAGTATCAAATTATATTGGATCCAGTATAAATGATACTGGATCCAGTATGATTTGATACTGGTTTATGAAACATCATGAATATTTTTCCAATAGGGTTATAAACTGTCTTTGAAAATACTAATTATTTATTAATCAACTTATTCATGAGGAAAAGTACTTTTGTGACTATAGTTAATTTTTTAAAATGAAAATTTTTGTTGCACCCTATCTACAAAATAATTTAAAACTACATTAAATTCTTTAACGAATCTTTTACGATACCAAAATATTAAACTTTTGCAAAAACTCTCTTTAAAAAATTGTTCACAATCAGTTCATTGTTCAAACTTTTTCTTACAACCAAAATATTTTCAAAAAAAAAAAACACAAGCCCTTATCTAAGTAAGAAACAAAAGTATTTTTCAAAATTATGTACGATTTTTTTTTCTAATATGTACAGAAAACTTTCCTAGTTTTTTTGTTACAATAAGAGCGTAACCTTTTTGTTTAGGGAGCATAAAATACCTCTTGGGGGTGGAAAGACCTGTGCCGTGACCCTTCTAAGTCCTCTTATTTTTAATTAAGAATAAATCAGCTTTTTCTATGTACAAAAATTATCATAATTGCACTTTTAAAGTGAGGCTTAAAAAACATCAAAAACCTAAGAACATACTTTCTACATTCAGTTGAAAGAAAAACTTTGATAAAATCTGCATTACACTCACAGTAATTAGCACTTGCCTACAGTTTTTGACGGGATTACTAACAAAGAAAAATTTTAACACTTTTCTTTAATGATTTTATCGCAACGCAAGTCATTTTAGTATGTCAGATTTGATTAATCAAAACTTATTCTTACAACCTACTCACATACTGAAATATAAATTCCAATGTTTAAATATTTCTCGTTATTTCCTGATATAATCTACTTTCGGATTAACCTGATTCGACAGTCAAAAGATTTAAAAGTTGATTTGTGAAATCACAGTCTTATGTTTTCTACCCGTTATAAAATAAAATAAGCATGATAATTATCAAATGGCGTCTAGATTGAATTTAAAGAATAACTTGATATTTTAATGACCGGATTGGAAAATATTTTTAAAATAATTCCTTAACTTCGATCCTATAACTAACCTAACGCATTATTTTAAATGGAAAGTTTTAATGGCTTAAGTTTGAAAGATATTTAATTCAGTAGACAGTTCTTGTTGGTTTGACAAGATATCCTAAATATGTATTTGTGTATATCATGATAATTAATATTGTGAGCATGATTGTGAGTTAAGTTGACTAAAAAAGAAGTCACAAAGAATTCGGAAAGAGAAAATTTCTAAAGCGCTGCGTAAAAAATAGTTGTTATAGAATACTTTTAAAACATCACTGTCATCTGTAAGTTAAAAAAGATTCCTTAAAAAATACGATTAAAAGAATATAATTATAAGTTGTTTTCGCTTTTATGGATATTGTGAAACTATTGGGCTTGTTTTGTCATACTACATTATGTGTCACCGAAACATTTAGAGTTAAAAAATACGCAAAGAGCCCATTGATATTGATACATTTTGTCTGTCTTTAATATTTATTTACTTTCCCTCAGAGTATATCTAAAGTTATTAAAACATATACATTAACATTTAAAATAAAAACACGCAAAAACCCAATGATATTGATACATTTTGTCTCTCTTTAATATTTATTTACTTTCCCTCATAGTATACCTAAAGTTTTAAACATATACAGCAAATTCTGTTACGATTGCAAAACTTAGACTAAAAAAACCCTATATCTACAGTTCTTTCAGGTCACGTGGTTAACCAGTTTAAAGATTACATTGATAAAAATTAGAGTTAAATTTCAATGGTTGTATCAAGTCTTTTGAATGAACAAAAAGTGATCCATATTCGATCAAAACTTCATTCATAAACTCTTTATTAAATAGTTAAGGTTTAAAATGTATCAGCCGGCTAGATTTCAGTTGAATACATTGCTGCTTTACTTAAATTTAGATAGTTATATCGATATACATATTTAGATATTGATTGCAAGACCTTTTTTTTAAAATTATTTTATAGCGGGGATATTTTGAGGTCACATAGCTTTATTTTAAAATATATGATTTACTGTTAATTTAGCACTTGAATTTAGTAAAAGAAATTAAAATGATTTAAAATGAAATATAGATTGTTGAAAACAGAATCTCTTATTACTTATGTGATCTGGTTTACGCTAAAAAACACACAAATTATAGATTTTCTTAATAGATGACAAAAAAAATTTGAAGTTTTGTCAAGTTTTATTGCATATAATTATGATTGTCCTCTTTTAAAAGATATTTCTTTAATTATTCCTTGCCATTCTTTTACAAACTGTGTGTAGTTTTATTACAAAGAACAACTTAACATTAATTTGAATAATTTTTTAACATAATTTTAAAATTGAAACAATTTTTCTCGATTTCTAGTTTAATCTTTTAACTTAAAAAGTGTCTTCTAATCCGAACGTCCGTACTACCAAATCTACATATTTGGCTCAAAAGTAAAATGTGTACACACAAGTTCTCAAGCACCAGAAAATGGGATTATCATGTGGTATATTTTTAGCCAATCATATATAACACTGGTATTTTTAAAGTTTGGCTCTGGAGACTTGTCTTTTAACTTCATAAAGCTGCATATCTAAATATCTCATTAACAGCAAAATAACTCAGCTAATTTTATCAGTATCAAGGTAATTAGAAAATATCAAATGCCTGTTTATATTTTTTTTATAATCAACGCGTTTCATTCCAATTCTGCTAAAACTTGTTTTTAGAAACACTTCCTGATGTTGATAGACCCAATTCAATAAGAAAAGTGTTAAAATGTTCAGAAATCAATTTTACGGTCTGTTTCAAAAGTAAACCAACAAAAACATTTAAAGAGATAGGTTTTGAAAGCCTAATGATCAATTTAATAAAAAAAAGCATTAACTGGTTTAAATGTTTGAAGGCCTAATCAAAACTGTCAAAATGCTGTTGAAATGAAGTGTAATCTAGATCCGTGAATTGTCAGTCGATTTTCGTCCATTATTTTATAACTATTCGTTTCATTAAATAAAAGTAAGAAGAATTGATATGATCGCAAACTTATTTGCATATTTTAGATTACTTGTGCACAAACATAAAATTTTATAAATATTATAAAGAAAACCCGATTAAAATATTGCTACTACAATTAAATTTAAATCCACCTAAATAAAATAGATTCTAAATTAGTTTATATATACATTTTGAAAATAGTAGTTTTATGCATATTTAAATCTTAGGACTTTTAAGTTTTTTATCCAAGTCCATTAAACATCATCATTTTATATGACAAAAGTATTTAAATCATGTAGAAAAAACTTTTGTTTCCCCTAAATTATGTGTAACATTTTTTTTTTATCCTTCAAAAGCTAGGAATCAACGACTTAAAATTTTTATCACTTCTTTTGTATTAATATTAACTCTAACTCACTAACTCTAACTCTCTCTCACTAGTACAAAATGTTTAGTAATTATAAGATAATATAATTAATTATAATATAATGTAAGTTCTTTTTTGTCAGTATCAACTATCTTAGCAAGCTTCAATTTAATATCTAAAACCTCAACTTTTGTTCTACAACTAATACATTCTGAACGTGAATTTTACATAAGAGTAAATTAGAAATTACTCTCCCATATATCTTATAATTATGAAAATTTTTATAATTCAAAACATTTTTGTTAAGTTTCTACAAACGCTTTTTTATATACGTTTTCGGATTTTTCCTATTCTAACTTATAACAAATAATTTATAACTAAATAATTTTTTTAGAAGATTTAAACAATAGAGAATTGTTTTTATAACACTTAACCATTTTTTATTCTACCTACGTTTTTGTGTGAGCATTTTTTATGTTTTTAATGATATTATACGTAAATACTTTTTACGAAGAGTTCAGTAGTTTTAATGTTAATGAAAATTTTAATTTAAGAACAGTAGTGTAGTTTAAAATTTATTAAAAATAAGAATTAATTTTCAAAAGGCTATTCATAATATTTGTTACAGTTAAAAAATCTTTTAAAGATAAATTTAGCCATTATATACGTATTCACCTTACACAAAATATAATGCATTTATTTCTAAAAATATTTTCAACAGATGTAGATAAAATTAAATTTCAATGTTCTAAAAGTGTAAAAAGTATCCAATGTTACATTTATCAGAAAGAAGTCCTTATATTAGAACTTTTTAGACTAGAAACAAGAAATTTACTTTAATTAAATAATGTACACATTAAAAATCCTTTAACCCGCTACAAAATACAGTACAATTTATTATTGCATAATTGGATATTACATTTTTTCCTGCTTATGTGTGTCTTTAAAAATCTAAGATTAAGCAGTACTCTATGTCTTAAAAATGCATTGAAGAAATAATTGTCAACCCCCCCCCCTCTATACCCTGTAATTTTGGCAAAGCTATCGAGGATGTTGAACAAAATTTGCAATTTAGTTTTTAACATTTAATGTTAAAATAAAAATTATTTTTGGAAGAGGTAAATGATTATTGTCCTTTTCCAAATAAAATAAGTTTCAAACATGCAAATTTACAAAAAAAGTTTAACTTGATTATTTTTATTAATAAAAATAATAATTATAGGGCACGGGTAACCGACTGACATTTTTGGAGGAAAACCATTAGTATTTTGAAATTTGCTTCCCAAATATAAATTTTAAAAAAATATTTTCCACCCAGTTTTTTGCTTTCTTGTTAGCTAAATCTAATGTCATAATTAAATTATCAAAAATATTTTTATTTCTAAACTGATAAGTAACTGACTGACATTTGTGCTGCATAAAAAAATTAAGTAAAAAAAATTCAAAAGTGATAAACTATTCATGTTTCTTTTACAAATAAAAAAAAATTTTCAAACAGATAAATTCTTAAAACATTTTTCGTACGGTTCTATTTTTTTATAATAAAACATGATTGTACATAATAATTTTTCAAGAAGAACTGCATCGATTACCAAAAAAAATTACTTTTAAATCGTTAAATTTATTTTTTAAAAAAATACCTTTTTAAAATCAACTATAAACACAAATACCACACAACCTACCTCCGAATCTCCCAAACAGAACAATCACAGCCGGCGAAAACCTCTCAACCCAACCCAACCGCCGCCAAAACAAACCATCTGCTCCGAACGATCGCCGGCTCACTGAAACACGCGCTTCGATTTCAATTTCACGTACTATCTCCGTTTCATCACATCTTCCCGTAGTAATAACAACAATAACAATAACGCAATACCGACACTAAAAATCAATCTGCCGCAATAAATATTACATATGCCCCCGTAATAAAAAGAGCTCGAGTACTCACAGCCATCTCAGAGGGGGAGACGCGCTGGACAGTGTCCAGAAGAGGAGTAGGAGGAGAAGGGATCGCATCGTCACTTCCGTTGCCGGGTCAGGTGTCCAGCGCCGGCCGCCGGAGCGATGGCTATATACCGCCGTGGCTTACGTGACAGCCGTTCCGTAGGCCGGGTTTGAACACCTGCCCGCCAGTTTCGTCAGTCCCTATCCTCTCCTCCGCGGGTTTCGGTTTCGGACTACTGGAAATCGGATCTCGCTCCTCCCGCGGGGGAGCATGGGAGGAGCGGGAAGAGGATGCTCTCCGCATCTTTCCATCGTGTGGGAAGATGCCTCGGAAGATGCGGATATTCCATCTTTTTACTGTTGTGAGATTTTTTCCAAACTGAAGCGTGTGCAACCGGCCCTGGAATTTTTTTTACGGGGGGGGGATAGCAAGTACAAAAGGGTGTCCTGGTGGGAGTCCTCCACTAGAAAATATTTGGGAATTAACTCAGGATTTTAACTCTTTTAGTTCAAATTTCAGAGGGAGATAGGCCCTTTTGCTCCCACCTTTTATACGCCCCTGAAATGGACTTATAGCGTACATTTTTTTTTATCGTGGGTGGTTTATGGGGGATATAGAGCGCTTTCTCTTTCCCCTCAACTATTTCACGATATTCTAAGGAAGGCATTCCAGAAGAGTTTCTCTCTTAAATGCCCTCATTTCTTTTATTCTTAAAGTGACATCGCCCAATTTTTAGTGCAGACTTTCCCTTTTTTAAGAAAGAAATAAAAATCCAACGACTCCCCTCATAATAATAAAAGTAAAATATTTTCTCCCTTTGAAACAAATAAATAATATTATGTTAATTATTATTTTTATGATAAATCATGTTAATATTAATGTTAGTGTAATTGCTATTAATTTTTAAAAACTGATACTGTATCTTTTTACACATTGAATATTGCATAATAATAGTTAGTATTACAACAAAAAAGAATACAGTCCTTTGCTACCACTCAGGAAAAGTTTAAGTTAACGTTTTCGATAGCAAATGTAGTACTTGTTTAACATGTGTTGCATTTCAATGTAATTTTTTAGATACGAAAATATTTCAATGATTTCTAATAGATACGATAGTCTGACAATAAATGCCTTGATTATTTAAAGATTAAATAGTATTTAAATTCATAAATTTTATATAAAGCTGGAATCATATAGAAAAATTTATCTTCCCCTTTTTAAATTACATCTCTTTTTGAAATTCTAGTATAAATAGGTAATTTCACATGCTTGATTTGGAGATTTCAAGTGGGTAATTTAAAAAAAAAAAAACCTCAACCTTAAAATTGTCATAATGGTGAAAATGCAAGGTTTTTAATACCTTTCGTTAACACAACTCATAAGCACCCTTAGTGATTACGTAATATTACAAAGTTCTCACATCAAAAATTTTCAAACCTCCAAATGAACTTTCCTGAAGTTTTAAAATGTCTCCTCTTCTGAGAAATATCGTTACAGTTTTTAAATGACATTTTGAGAATTAGTGTAAAAAACCCCGAAGAGTTGTTTGAACCTACGTATATTGCTCGGTTAATTGGCAACGGAATATGAGTGCAATCAACCTCAGCTTCAACCTTTATGGTCCAGATCACGTATTCACCACATTTTACGAATAAATTTGATTCCCTAGACGTCAGAGGGCATTCTTTTTACTAGGGAAATCCATTATGTTGTAACTCGCCTGTTATAATTTTGGGCCTTATACGAATGGTACTGTAAAAAAAAAAAAAACACTTGCTTCCTAATAGAGTTCAGATGTAGTTTTTTGGGTTACAGTAAGCCGATTGTTTTTTTAAACTTTAAATCCAGTTGAGTAATATTATGAAAATATCTGGGATGAAATTTAGTATGGGATGCGTAGAAATTTAGGGGGACATGGAAATGTAAAAAATCTATAAATTAGAACTTCTTTTTAACGATCCTACGATATAGTGACCCCTTATTTATTATTAAAAGTACTAACTGTTTCATCGTAATAAAACTTATTATACCGTCCTTTATTTTATCACGACCTCATGTTGTGTATCGCTCTATTGAGGTTTGATACATTTTAAGCATCCATTTTTGTAATACTATTTTTTAACATTATTTTAGGATTATTTGCTTTTTCAATTGCATTTAAACATGCAAAGAAAAAATACTGATGATATTGTTTGTATGTATGCAAATTATTTTTAAGTTCACCTTAATATAACATTATGACAAACATAAAACCTTCTTTGTTGTTTTAGAGATTTGAAATTACTGTTTCAAAATAGTAGATTCCTAATAAAAGGTCATTTGAATGTGATAAAAACCTACGACCTAGCTGAAGAGGAGAAATTATGTAAATTTCACAAAATTAATGTGACGTAATTCATTGATAAATTAAATAAAGCGATAAAATGGTAAAACTTATTTTGTTTTTCGGTTTCAAGAGAAACAAGAGCGTAATATCATAAAATATTCTTGTTCTACTCATCTCATTCTACTCAAATCTCTTTAATGTAACCTCCTAATGATTTATGAAATTGTAGTTATATTCTATGACTTCAAGATACTATAGTCCAGGTCATATACTTTTTGAGGGTGTGGAATCTTTTGGACCTGGTCTAGTCTAATTTTTTATCTAGATCAGGGAGAATAAGTAACAACAACAAGATACTATAGAATTCCCTATAACTATGGATCCACAAAAAGCAATAATTACATGAAAATTTCTTGAAAATTTGTTTAACCCAATAGTTTTTACATTATCTTAAGATACATAAAATAATGTTTGTGTGGTAGCAAGATATTCCAGACTTAAAATGTTCTTGATATCTCTTGTATGTTCCACTCAATCAAACTAATTTATTTATTTATTAATGATGATAAAGTGATCAGGTGTGAATCAAAATTTTACTATTACATTTCAATTACATTAACACGTTTAATTCCATTAATTTACATAAATCTAAGACAAAAATTTAATACTCTAAAATTAATAGGTTTAAAGATAATTAATTTTAAATTTGAAAAGGCTTAACGAGTCTTTTTTTAATGTTAGAGCTGAAAAGCATTTTAATTTTCACCGGATCGTACACTTTTTTCCCTTTATTTCTTTTATTTCTATGGGGGTTCAGTTGAGGTTTAATCTATAATTTTACAGAATTTTTATATTTTTTAAGCTATAAAACGCTTAATTTGGTTGAAAAAGTAGTAAATTAATGAATTAAAGTAAGGGATAAAAAACAAGAAGAAAAGACATAATGATAGAGTGAGAGAGGTAATAAGAGAGAAAACGCGAGAAAGGAGATGATAAAATGAGAAGCAAAAGAGAGAAAACATACTATTTTTGGAATCTGGTTCAGTAAATCCATTAAAATATTTTCATTAAATTATTTCTCTATTATTTTTATCCAACTATATTTTTTACACACAATTTATATATATGAAATTTAAGCATTTACGCTTAAAAAATGTTTCATTAAATTAGTATTCTAATACTTTTATTCAATCATATTTTTTTCACACGCAATCCAGATATGGCAGCATTTGAGCTTAAAAATTTTTCAGACCAATTACTTATTTTAGGAAATTTAATATCAAAATTAAAGAGTGTCCATAAAGTGCTGCATTTGTGTTCAATTACCTATTTTCAGGAATTAAAAACAACAAATTAAAAGAAAAAAAACTCTCAGAGTGTCACAAGGTACTGCATTTTTACATTTGTATACAATCCACCATTACCTTAATAGAAGTTACATCCCACCCTTGATACCACACTGATGTTATTAATTTTTGTCATAATAGTCCTCAGCCTGAATAACCGACAAACGACACTTAAGTCACGTCTCTGCTGCATTGCCGAACAGTCCTTTGATCCATCGAATCAAACGAAAGAAATCAATAAAAATTGACACGAAACAGTGTTGATGGTCTTCAACAGAGAACTGGAAGATAAATATTAAATCAAACTCTCTTTCATGTTTCTACGTGCGATCCACTTCTCTTTCATTCCTGCTGTTCGCTACTTTTTCAGCTGATAACAACTCGTAATTGGACAGATCTCGATGATTGGAAGAACTGAGAAATGACATAACTTTATCGTTAAAACAGCAAAAACCCTTATGTAAGAGATGCTGTCCAATTCATGGAAAGAAAGGTAGTAGTTTGTTTCGTCCAGTTTAAAAAAGGGAACTAAAGATAATCCACAAATTGCGTTACATTAGGAGAATATCTATCTATTATAGTTTATAGGTTCAGGTGGATATCATGGTATATCTCCAAAATTCGGAAAACATAATCTTAAAAAATGTTTTTAAACATAATTTTGATAAATATTAAGACTTTATTTAGTGTATGCTTTTGTTTATGATAGATCTGCCTATCTTAAATTGCTACTAAATAGAAAAATTAACTTACACTTATTGTGTACACTACATGATGTGTTGTGCACTTATGCCGGAGAATTAAATTATTTAAGGATCAAATTATATCAGTGCTTATATATTCTCACATTTCCTGTCACGTAATGTGTCATACACTTTACCACAAAATAATTATAATTATTTTACTACTCTGTATGGCATTGGTAATTATCAATCCATAAAGAGTAAGTATTATTTGCTTCAACTCTTGTAGTTTTTTATTTATTGTCTGAATTTATTCGTCAGTTCTCTCCAAATATATTAAGTCGCACTCTCCATGAAAATTTTTGCAGGTGTGTGTGTGGGGGGGGGGTCTTTTTCCCACACTGAATTTTATTTACCATAAAAAAAACAAAATTATTCACCAGTTTTTTTTATATGTTTGAGAAGTGGAACTGGTATTCTCCCGTTCTTTTGGCTAAATAATATCGCAGGTTTTTCCACATTCAAAATAGTATTAGGAATTTTCTTGCATAGTTTACGGTGAAAACCCTTATATCTTAGAATAGAAACCGTGTCCATTAATTTTTGAATGGTATTTGATGTAGGACAATGGGGGGAAAAGCTCACTCTATATAGTATGAGAACTGAAGGAATCGAGTTGGAAGCTCGTTTCAGGGTGTACGTGATTTCCCTCATTTTCGGAAAATGCTGTCGCTTTTCATCAAGGAGGGAGCCTTACTTATGGTTCCATAACATCCCATAATTTCCCATTATGGGAGGAATCGGATACTCTCAGCTGATGATGACGGTGCCGCAGAGGACAGATAAGGAAGGTCGCTTGGAAGACGACAATGCTCCCAAGTTCCACTCTCTTATTGAGAATGTTGAGATTGGAGGTCATGTGAAAATAATAATAATAACGATGTTTTCAATGAGAGATAAATGTGCCTCTTTACCTAACGGAATTGTTGATATGGCTTTAGGTCAGTGTTTCTCAACCGGGGGTACGCGTACCCCTAGGGGTACGCCGAGAGCTATTAAGGGGTACGCCACGAATTATTTATTTTTCAACATCCAATGATTTTCAAGTTTTTTTTAAGTTTCTAACAGAACAGAAAAAAAAAAAAATGGCCGAGGCCCCCCCCCAAAAGAAAAACAAATTCTAGCTACAACACTGGTTAAAGCATAGAAAATTTGATTTTGAAATTGTCTGATAATATAACATTGAAAATGAGTTTGACCGTGTTTTAAAAGGTCAAATTTCAAAAATTTTCGGGGGGGGGGACCCCCAGACCCCCCTGGTTTAAAAAGAAGTTACAAACAAATCACAAAAACTTGGTACAAAAGTTAATTAATTGATTTAAAACCCACCTTAAAATCATTGTACTGGGACTTTTACGAAAAATATTATTTTTGGGGTAGTTAATTATGATAGGGAGGAATCCCAAATCCTTAGGTCATCGTCCCCCCAATTTTCAGGAGCCGACAACGACAACTGCATACTAGGGGTATGTAGGGAAATATATTTTTCCTTTGGAGGTACAATCGTGAAAAATGTTGAGAACAACTGCTTTAGGTGCACAAAATAATAAATATGTTGGGAGTTACTATACCTGGATCTGAAACGTAGGCAGCAATTTGGGTGGGATTTCCATTGGGAAGGTTTGATAAGAACTAGTTTAAAATTATTAAGTTTCTTTGTAATTAATGTAAACCAGCTATTCTCAAACTTCGAATACAAGCGTCTAAGTTTTTAGAAAATAGTTCTTAAGATTTTTCTTGCTTGTGTGGGATTGTTGATCTATTTTTGATTAATTTTGAGTTACAGTTATAAAAATACAATGGGTCTGTTATTTTAAGTAAATTATTTCAACTTATTTTGAAATTTGAGACCAATTTACAGGACGAATTAACGGGGATATTATTATTATTATGGAGTGTGAGCAAGGAGCTAATTGTAGCTAGTTCATAAACCGTCACCTTAGTATCAAAAAAGGGCTATTTCAAAGTTCGGGAACTTGAGGGAAAATGTTATTTGATAGTATAAGGTGGAAATTTATACCTCCAAATTTAATATTTTTATTTTGGAATTCATGTTTACAAAAAAAAAAGGATTATCTCATTTTCAAATATTTTTTTTTATTATTTAATGAAAAAAATTATAAGCAAAAAAAAATTTCTTTTTTATTTTTCGGAGATTTTTTTCATCCTTTGTCTTATCACACTTTTTAAAGAATTAAGCGATTTACTTCTCATACTCTCCCTCAATGACTTTTACATTTAAAAAAGGTTGCATTGCATATTATTTATTTAAGTAGTACAATGACGTTGGTGTTTAGCAAATAAAGTAGTATACTCATTCTTGCCTTATTCAAATGAAGATATTCACGTAGTTGAACAGCTGAGTAAAAACTACACTTTTATGATGAAATAATATGTCTGTCATTCTGAAGTTCATAGTCGAAAAATGTCTTTCGAGATTAATATACATAATATATTTCACTCAATGAACTTTTTCTCTATAATCTCTAACCTATCCCTAAGGGGTGTATATGAGTATTATATATTGACAATTGTTATTAATGAGTAACTTTAAAACGTTTAATGAATTATAATTTGTAAAATATTTCAAAAATTTTTTTGATAAGATTGGATTGAAATCAAATAAAAAAAAATGTTTTTGCATATTCCCACCCATACTTAGTAAAATTTGAAGAACTTGAATGCATATAATTCTGAGTGTCAATTTCACCATAGAAATCCAGGGAAAGTGCTAAAAATAATTCCCCCCCCCATGAAGTGTGATTAGTATTTCACATACTATTTTGTGTAATGTACAGTTATTTCGTTATCTCTTCAGTATCATAAACCAACTCCATTCCGAATGACCCTATAAATCTGGTCATTTAAACCCCATCACCCCAAATACTTTCGAATGATGTATTGAAAAATTTTGCGAGAACGACTTTTTTCTTTTTACATTCCAATATATGAGTAGAGCAAAGGCTAAGGCTTTTATATGCGTAAGAGTTCTTGAATTCTATGATACATTATTTACTTTGATTTATATATTGTTTTTTTCTACAACCTGATGTATGACATCGCCATTATCGTAATTTTAGTTTCTGCATTCGTCGTTAGTCATTTGATTCTTTAATCACTGTTCCCTATTATTAATTACTTCATCATAGGTGTGTTGATTAAGCCGGAAGTAGTTTTTCTTAGTGTTTAGAATTGGAGTTTGAGAACAAAAACAGTTAAGAAAATTGTCACGCTATACTCAAATACTCAAACGTTCTTTAGTCAGTGAATAAAACGATTCCATCCCCAGTAGCAGAGCTCGTCCCAAATATGTCAAGTTTACGTAACTTTTACTAGAAGTAAACGAAATTTGGCCATATTAGACAAAAATTGGACGAATCTTGAACATCTGTGCATCAGCTTGGGTCGTTTTGCCACTAAACTACATTAGTAGAAAAATCATCGGTTTCGAGTGGGAGAAGAATTTTCCCGATTCCTTTCACCAGGGCAAGTGGGATGGAAAAGAGAACTGACCTCGTCCTTTTTCCAGGTGGGTGTGTTGTGACGTCAGTGTGTGTGGTTTCCCATTGGTAGTTTTCGGTTACGCGCAAGATGACGCAACTTTTTTGCGTCTTTCGTTTTCCGAAGACGAAATGTTAATTCAGTTCCTTGTGTAACATGCATTAATTACCGAGATTTGAATTAGTTTTTTTTTTTTTTTTTTTTGGAAAAGAACGCTTTGATTTTCTTGTCTGTAGTCATAGTTATGGTTTTTTTTTTGTGATTTGGCTTCAGACGACATATCTAACAAGTTAATCGCCTTGTTATTTAGGAAATTGATTTCCTCAAGTGCATAATTATACGTTGTTAGTACTAACATATAACACGACGTTTGTTTTATTTGTCAAGATATTTGTCCTTTTTTTAAATTTTTACATTTTAATGAGCAGGAATAAATCACTGTCATTTGTACTGATATTGATGGCTTTTTAATTGGTATTAGTATACACACGAAAATCAAGTTTGATTGAAAAATCCTTCCTGTAGAAGCCATAAAAAAAGGTAATTGAATTGGGATTTAAAAAAAAAAAAGTCGGAAGTTACTGAAACAAAACATTCTTGCGACGCAACGCATAATAATATATGATTAAAGATTTTTTTTAAAATCAATGACGGATCCAGGGGGGCACTCTGGACAGTGCCCCTCACTTGGACCCAAAAAAATCACTCATAAGTACGAAAAAAAAGTCCCAAAAAGTACTCAAAATGAGTTAAAAACCCTACTATTACAGGTCAAATTTGATTGAAACCCCTACACCTACCAGCGGTACCAAAGGGGATCTGGAGTGATACTTTTTAGAAAATACCCAACATTTTGACATTTTTCTCAAAACAATAAAAAAAATAGTTCAAAATAATGTTAATAGATGGAGCCAGCATAATTCACGGGGTTCCGTGTTCGATTCTTTCTCTGGAATCGAACATCCGAGATGTAGGCGGGCCCGGGTGGCCTGGTTGGATTAAGTGCATCAGCCAACCACGCTAGCAGTCTGTGCATTGTATCGGTGCCGAGTTCGATTCTCTCTTATTTGTGTCAGTAAGAATTCTGTTTGTGTCTGTCTTATTTGAAGAAGGTTTAATAAAAGCGATCAAGCTCACAAACCAGAAAATATTGCTCTCTCCACTGAGGGCCCAAAGTTTTATTATTTACACGTGGGTATTTTGAAATCTCCTTGTGGCATTATTCATTGTCAATCGAAACACAAGGTCACAACAATAATCAGACTGTAGATCCCCTTCAGGACAAGCTCACGCGGCGCGAATAGAAGATAACAAAAGTTTATCGTGTAGTAGAGATGGAGGAAGCCCTATACTACATTTCTCAAGTGGAATGCGAGTTTATAAAACAGCCTGAAGTTTTAGCTGACTTTAGAAAAACAATGAAAGAATATCTTTTTGGAAACCTCGAAATTCCTGAAGTGACTCAGCTAGTGTCAAATATGTTTCGAGATCACCCTGAACTGATTGTCGGCTTCAATGAGTACATTCCTTCTCGGTACAAAATCAATTTCGAGATCAAACCAAAGAAAATGTCGGTTGATGATGGTTCATCTGTGGGCTCAACTGGAACATCTCTTGCACCTCTGCTGTCAACCCAACAATCAACGGCAAATCCTCCAACCGGAAAACTGCTTGACAAGGCCACCCCCTATCTCAACCAGGTGAAAACAGAGTTTAGAAATCAGCCTAAAGTTTATGAAGACTTTTTAGTCATAGCAACCGAATTGTTCTCGGTAACTGACAAAACTGCTCCCGAGCTCCTTGAGAGAGCGTCAAATCTGCTTCAAGGTCATCCGGAGCTGATTGTGGGCTTAAATAAGTTCCTTCCTTCTCGGTACAAAATCAAAGTTGAACCCAACGACGAGAAAATGCAGGTTGAGGATGGTTCGTCTTTGTCAACAACTGGAACGTCTCTTACACCTCTGCTGTCAACCCAACAATCAACGGCAAATCCTCCAACTGGAAAACTGCGTAACAAGGCCACCCCCTATCTCAACCAGGTGAAAACAGAGTTTAGAAATCAGCCTAAACTTTATGAAGACTTTTTAGTCTTAACAAGCGAATTGCTCCCGGTAAATGACAAAACTCCTCCCGAGCTCCTTGAGCGAATGTCAAATCTGCTTCAAAGTCATCCTGAACTGATTGTTGGCTTCAATAAGTTCCTTCCTTTACGGTACAAAATCAAAGTTGAACCCAACGAGAAAATGCAGGTTGAGGATGGTTCGTCTTTGTCAACTGGAACATCTCTTACACCCCTGGTGCAAACCTTACGAACAACAACCGCAAATCCTGCAACTGCATCTTCAAAATCTGCTGCAGAATCATCAGCAGAAAACAACCAATCCGCCCACCTCTCAAAATCCCCTAACAAATCCTTCAATGGTTTACTTTTGGGGTCAACTGGAAAATCACTCACATTCCTGCGGTTCATCCAAGAAACACCGGCAAATCCTGCAACTGCATCTTCTACCTCTGCTGCAGGATCCCAGCAATCTGCCCACCTCTCAAACTCCCCTAACAAATCCCTCAAAGCTTACGGAAAAGTTGATGATGGTTCATCAGCTGGAACATTTCTTACACCATCACCCCTGCGGGCAACCGGACAAACACCGGCAAATTCTGCAACTGCATCTTCAACCTCTGCTGCAGGATCCCAGCAATCCGCCCCTCTCTCAAACTCCCCTTACAAATCCCTCAAAGCTTACGGAAAGGTTGATGATGGTTCATCAACTGGAACATCTGTTACACCATCACCCCTGCGGGCAACCGGACAAACACCGGCAAATCCTGCAACTGCATCTTCAATCTCTGCTGCAGGATCCCAGCAATCCGCCCCCTTCTCAAACTCCCCCAACAAATCCCTCAAAGCACAAACAACGGCAAATGCATCTTCAACCTCGGCTGCAACTTCCACCAAACGCTCAAACTCTCCTGATGGCAAATCCCGCAAAACTTATTTACGCCTTACGGCCATATTCACCATAAACTCTAACCTAAACTTAAGTTGGGAAACCGAAGAAAAACCCGTTTTTCTCGGGTCAGAGACAAAAATCCATTTCACCATCGAAAAGTAACCACAGATTCAGAACCTGAGTTCGGGTTCAAGTTAAAAAACCTAACCGAGCTCAAAGCTAGGTTATACTTCAGTTCAAGCCGTCCGCGCATGCCCAGAACCCGATTTTTACTTGTTTGCAAACACCAAAGCGGCCAACATTTCATTCCGGTTCGTTCAACTACTTCAATCAACGATGGAAAATCTGCGCAAAATTGCATGTGTTGAACGGTTAGAATTCCTCGAAAGATTAGAGAAGAGAAAACAAAAAAAATTCAAAGAAAGGAAAGACTGTTTCTTAGAATTCTCGGATGAAGAATTCCAAAAACGATTCCGGCTTACTAAAGATAGTGTAGTTGAGCTAACGCTTCTAATACACGAGAAATTACTTTTTAAATCTGATAAGAACAATGCTTTGACACCAGTTGAGCAGGTACTAATAGCATTAAGATTTTATGCAGTTGCCTGTATGCAACTGGCCATTGCAGACCTGTTCCAAGTGAGCCAGGCAACAGTCTGTCGGGTTATCCACAGAGTGAGTGAAGCTATTGCCACTCTGTTACCTGACTTTATTTTCCTACCTAGAAGTGAAGAAGAATGCAAAGAGGTATGTAAATCTTTCTTAGTATGTTTTAATCTTTAATTAAAAACTCCTCTGCACGACTCGTAATACAGTCGACTCGGCTTTATGTGACCACGGGTACTGTTATCAATCTTATAATGTTATCAAAATCAAAAGGTCCCGATCATTCCTATTTAATTTAATGTTGGATACGTTTAATGTTATCAACACGCTGCTTAATAATGTTATCAAAAGTTGTCATTATTTCCTCCGGAAGTTGAAAGAAATTGAATTAATGGACACTAAGCACAGAATTCTCAACCTTTCATCCCCTGAGTGGGTCGATAAATTGAGGACCAAGCGTGCTTGGGAACTAAACACTGGGGGTCTTGCACTAGACTGACCACCTAACCGAGACATATGCCTTGCACCCCAGGGCCCACGGTCAGGAGAACGAAGATGGGCATCGAAGGCCTTGGACCACTAGGGCTGTTGCGTCGAGGAGTTTAGTTTAGTTTAAGCACAGAATTGCAAAGGTGCGGTGCTACGTAAATAAATATTAAAAGCAATTATTTTGTTTTTAATAATTGGGCTACTTTCATATTTTCTCCTAATGATTTTATGTGGCCAAGTATATACTGTAATTTTTTTTAAAAACATAATAAGTAGGATTGACAATTTTTTTAAGCAAACACTATTATTAATGGTGTTTTATTAACAGCGTAAAAACAACACTGTTTGTTGCAATTTAATACAAATTCGCTTATTGTTATCAACCGGATAATGCTATCAGTTTAATCTCAGCTAACTGCAATCACATTAAGCGGAGTCGACCAGTGTCGTAGCCAGAAAACAATTTTGAAGGGGGATATTGGAATTTTGGCAGGGGATATGGGGAATATTTATTCCCTTTCTATGATCATAAAAGGCAAATTTCTGGCTTTCGAAGGGGGATATATCCCCAAATTCCCCCCTCTGGCTGTGCCCCGGGAGTCGACTGAATTTGATGTTGATAACAACTATTATAAATAGGTTTTGATGCATAAAATTGAAATCAATCATAAAAGTACAATATTCTTATAGTAGTAAAAATATGTTTCAGGTATCCCGGAAGTTTTTTGAGATTGCTGGGTTTCCAGGTGTAATTGGAGCCATTGATGGGACTTTCGTCCGCATAGTTTCTCCTGGTGGCGAAGATGCAGAGAGATTTCGCTGCCGGAAGGGATATTTTGCACTGAATGTGCAAACCATCATAGACTCTGATCTTGTGATCAGAAATGTAGTTGCAAGATGGCCAGGCAGTGTGCATGACAGTAATATATTCAATAATAGCGCTGCCTGCCTAGAAATGAAGACTAACCCACTGTATAAAAGTTACCATTTGCTAGGAGATAGTGGATATGGGTGTGAAAGGTACCTTATGACTCCTTTTGGTAGCCCTAGGAATCGGGGAGAAGTTAGGTATGTATATCAATTAGGTTTGTTTTTAAATTAGGCTCTTATATGTGTTTTAAGGTGATTTTACACTAGTCTACATAGAATGAATGTCTCAATAGGTATTTTAATGGGCTGGAGTCCCACCGAAACACAAGATGCTCTTATGATCAAATACTGGGTCAAAGTTTTGATTTCTATTATTGTTCAAAATTAATTAAAAATAAACTTCAATATAGCTGCCCTTCCTGGAATCAACAACATTCAGTTATAAGGAAACAAAACACAGAAGCATATCATTAATAATATTACTCTTCAATTTGTAAAATATAATGCTTCGTTTTATTTATAATATTAAAATGAAGATAATATTATTTTGAAATTTCGTTGTAAAGAAATATTTAAGGAAGTAATAAAAGATTATCAAAATTACGGAGTTTTAGTTTTTATGCTTATTTTTATCTAGTGACATCTATTTGCTGATTATTATTTACTTAAATTGTATGCCTATTCTAGGTACAATAAATCCCATGTGTTAACAAGGAACACTGTTGAAAGGAAGTATGGGATTCTTAAAAGAAGATTTCCTTGTCTTTCAATTGGGCTAAACTGTTCTGTAGAGCGAGTGCCTGCAATAATTGTTGCTTGTTGTGTTCTGCACAACTTAGCCATACGTCTTGGTAATATATTTTTTATTTATATTACTAACTTGTCCAAATTTAACTCATCAAAATTACACGAATTGGATTTATACATAGACACTGGTGCTGCAGTACCTATCCAACCCAAATTTCATTTTTTTTTTAACTTTAAACTTTTACAAAAACTTTGTTTTTTATTCCATTAAACACCGGATATTTAAATATGCATTATGAAAACCAGTTGATTTTTTAATGCAACGAAAAAACCTGATGGTTTATATAATTTTAAATCTTTTAATTAAATAAAATTATTTTAATTAATTAGTTAAGTCACTTAGTTTATAGCTGAATTGATGAACTATTTATTCAATGCATTCATAATGGAAAACTATCTGAAATATTTGTATTTATGTGTTAGGGGAAAATTTGTTAAAAAAAAACTTGGGTTAAACCAAAAAAACCTGTTTTTTTCCAACCCTGGCACATGTGTAGACTAATTACAGTAAGTGTTGTGAACTGATAACTACTTTTATTTGTAAAATTTGTAGGTGATCCAGAACCACCCATGGATCCAATGGTTGAAACTTTATTGCAGCAATTAGAGGAAGAAGAGGAAAACCATCTCACTGTTGGTGTTAGATCCCATTCTGCAGCTGGATTTGCCAAGCGCAATGTTATTGCTGAACATTATTTTAATTGAAATAAGTATTATGTAACACTAGAAGCTCCGAGTAGTGCCTCATTCCTACAAACCTCAAAGACAGTCATTTTGACCGCTACTGCTACACTTTTCTATGCATAAAATGATCTTTTGGACTTTGCTTTTGCTTTTAATACTTTGAGAAAACATTAACAATAATTATGTGATTTATAAACATTTTGTTTTTATTTTATGTTTTGAAATCGGTTGTTAAAAAAACAAAAGTGATTATTCATTTACGATTCATTCTCACAATCAATGCATGTTATTTCCTTTGTAACATTTTAGTGCATTTTCCATTCTTAGTTACAGAAAAGATAATAAATATATCTTGATTTTTTTATTTTCAATGAGTGCTGCATATTTGTTATTTATTATCACCTGATTTATCATACTTAGAAATGATCCATCAGCTAAGGAAAGTTTGCTAATATTTATGAATATATATTTTTTACTTTCATGGGATTAAAATTCATTGAATAAAATTTGTATTAATCCCTTAAGTGGCTCTTCTTTCTAGAAAATGGTAATAAAATTGCCTATTTTTTAATTAAGCAAAGGGTGTAAAACTAAGTTTTTAAACTATACAATAAAATTGAGGTTACAAAGTAGCTTCAAATAAATTTAAGTTGAGCAAAGCCCCTAAGCACTTATGTGTATATTCCCTTACAATAACATTAAATATTAATCTTATTAATAGCTTGAACTATAGTTGGAAGCCTTATTGAGTTAAACCCTATATTCAAAGCTCTTATAATCATAAAACATAACTCGCTCTCTGTAGTACCCCCATTCCACGGGAAACATCAACAACTGGCTGTGATGTCAAATCTGATTCAATAGTTGTAGCTGCTGAACATCACAGCCAGTTGTTGATGTTACACATAACCTCAGACTACATAAGCAGTAATATTCATTTTATATTTCGGTTGTGGCTAGTTCACAGGAGCAGTGTTACATGATACGTCAAACACACAACTTTTAAGGATTAAGTGCTGTTCTCTTGCAACCCGTCAATATTTCATGGTAACACTTTCATGTAAGGAATAAATAGATTGCTGCAATATGAAAAACCTGTTATTAAATTTAGTGTTATGAGTGGATACTTTAAATATATACAAATTTTTATATATGTCACTTGTGCCCCTTGACCTCTTACCTATTGATATATTAAGTCTACCAAAAAGTTCTGTCAATTTTAGGAGTGTCTAATATCTAATAATTTTTTTTAGCTCTTTGTTAATCACTGGTATATTCAGGTAGAGATTGTTGTAGATAATATTTGTTTTGTGCAACAGAAAAGTACTGAAAAATGCAATAGATACAGACACTTCTGAAAGTGACAGAATTTTTAAACTAAAATTAATCCAATATTTAAAAATAAAATCTACAACTTCTTGAAATTAAACAAAAAAAAGTTAAAAATTATAAACCATTGTATATATATGTTACGGGCAATGTGATAAATTCAGTGGAATTTATGAATGAAATTTATCACTTTGCCCGCCTTCACTTTG
The DNA here is from genome assembly GCA_963680715.1 of Tetragnatha montana. NCBI lineage: Eukaryota > Metazoa > Arthropoda > Arachnida > Araneae > Tetragnathidae > Tetragnatha > Tetragnatha montana. The sequence goes on from OY796685.1 coordinate 39,167,550, forward strand.
GGCATTATTAATAATGCCCGAAGTACTACAATTATTTTTCTACTTCAACCTCTTTTCACTTATAATAAGACAACTCAATTTTTCAAAGTGAAATCTACCTTTTCTTTTAATCCTACAACCATTGTTAAAACTTGAAAAGCAATGTGTGTATATTCCTTCAATGAAATAAAATGTGGGAGTTACCCATAATTACACAAAAAATGGACAAAATTAATACAAAAATTGCTAATTTATTAAAACACTGTCATCAGTAAACTCTTTAAAAGTGTCTGTATCAAATTCTCTTCTCCTAATTTGGTCAATCATTATCTGTTGTAGTTCTTTTTTTACTCTCACATATGCTATTTTTTCTTTCAAAAGTTCTACTTGCAGCTTTGCTATGGAATCTTTTCTTTCATCTTCCCTCGCCATCAACTTTAGATTTTCCATGTGTTCTTTTTCGACACAAGCTGCCGCTCTGGCGCAGGCAGATGGAGCAGCAGTTTTTTTTGATCTCTTACGGAACATCATAAGAGTTTCCCGCAAGGAACTATTTGCAGGAAGTTTGCTTTTAGTTTTTTCCTGAGTTTGGTTAATTGGCGGGGGGTTATCAATTGATTCTTCCATGTCCTGAAAAATAAATGATCAGTTCATGCAAATTTTGATACAAATAAAAAGATTTACCAAATACAGTAAAATTATTAAGCTTTCATGGTTTACATAAATATTAATGACAAATTTTGATGTTAATTTGGTGGACATATTAATTTAGATTATTTAAAGTTAATGTTTGTCTTTTCTCCCTAGGCGGTTAGTGTACACCCAAACGAGCCAGGGCATTTTCTCCCTAGGGTCAGGGAGGTATAGAGAGAGGGACAAACCGGCTTCTTCTCGCCAATAATTGCACCACCTCCCTTCCCACTTCAAAGAATAAGTAGCCAAGCTTGCTACCCTGATTTCCTGCACCCCTATTGATTCTTTTCAGTTATGAATAAATTAAATAGTTCATAAATTCAGCTATAAACAAATTAATATAACTAGTTTCTTAATTACATTTTAAATTATTTTTATAAAAGTTAAAATTTTTATCTGCATTAAAAACTAATTGGTTTTTATGGTGTACTAGTTTCATAATTTAAAATTATATTTTTTGATAAAAAAAAAACATGGAGTATTGAAGAATATATAGTTAACTATATTATTAATATTCAATCAGAAATAGTGGCGGTTATAATTGAAAAGGCCTACTATGTGTTCCTGAGAATCCTCAGCGGCACTCTGTGGATCTATGATTCTTTCGAGGAGTACTTCAGCAGAAGCAGAGGTGCTGGCCCGAAGAAAGGCAGTGGAAGTTTTTGGAGTTGTTATCATTGAACAGTCGGCATTTTTCGGCAGCAGCAGCGTTTCCCTTTGTTCTTCAGAATCTATTCGAAAAAGAATAATAAATTTTTGGAGAGCCTTTTTTTTATTTCCATAAAACTGTCAATTTGTAGGGGGCCATTCATTAATTACGTAAGGATGATTTTGGCAATTTTTGACCCCCCTACCCCCATGTAAGGGTACGTAAGATTTTTAAAACCCCTCCCCCCCTATTCTTACGTAAGATTCCATTTCGTTTTTCAAAATGGAACTCTCAGTTTGACGTAAATCAAAGATTTTTATTTTTCAACAGATATAAGTAATATTCTTGCTGTCAACTTCATATTACCATTATATTATTATCTCCAGTCTTTGGCATACCATTTATCAGTGTAGATTTAAATTTAAGTGATCTTACCTAAGAATCCTCGGGATCCTTACGTAATTAATGAATGGCCCCTAGTCAAGTAACCACCACCTCAGTCAAAGTACTTCACCCTTTGGGGAAATGTAGTCCGTCTGCCCCGGATAGGCGGTAATAATAAACCCAAACGGGGAAAGCCATTCTCTCCCTGGGAATGGATAGGTATGGAGAGAGCGCCAAACTGGTTACTTCTTGCCAAGAACTATTCCACCTACCTTCCCTCTCCTTCAAAGGAGTCGGAGTGCTTGTTGCCAAGTCAGCTACCCTGATTTCTCGCACCCCTACTCGAACTGGGATTTCCCCGCTTCCCACCGCCAAGCGAGGACAGACAAACTATAGTAACCCCCAGTCGAATCTCAAGGATTCTTATTGTATATTTTTCAGTCTTAAATAAATAATATTGGAGTCCTCTAAAAGTGGTGTTATTATTATATAAAGAGTGTACATCGAAACCCCACAGAATTACTGAAAAAGGTAAAAAAAAGGCAAATAGATGATATTTAGAAAAATTTAAATACTAAGACCCAAAATTTCAAATGAACCAGTTTGTAATCTTAACTAACAATAAAAGTAACTGAACACTTACTTGAAAATTCCAGTCCTGCATCGGAATCAGCATTTGTAGATATTGGCATTGTCAGAGCATTTTCTACAAAAGCATACTCTTGTTCAGTCATCTCCGGAGGTGGGTCGCCACCACCAGTCAACCTCTTCCCCTGCCGGATATTTGTTGCTTTTTTGCTGAGAGTTTTCTTAATATTAAAATAACACTGCCGAATTTGTTTAGCACTTCGGCGACACGTTATACCTGGAGTGTTGTTGAAGGCAGTGCACACATCATCGTAAGCTTTATTTTTTTTAGACCAGCACGCCCCGTTCGTTTCTTTATTTTCTATAATATGAAGATGGGACTGTAATAAGGACGTTACGAGATTCTTTTCAAAGGCTGTGAAATAGACTTTATCGCACATTTTTGAAATTGAAATTACCGTACAATTAAAGTACCGCGTGGGATCGTGAATACAACAAACCAAAACAAACCAGGGGAGGTCACGTGGTTAGTTTCGACCAATGAGGATCGATCAGCAATTTTGTGGTTAAGTAACTTACAGTTAAGTAACCGGAGTGGAAAAAATACTGGTGAAATGGGAATTGAACTTAGGGTTTCAGTTAACCTGAACTCAAGTTTCCTAACCCGAGTTATTAAAGTCAGGTTAGGTTTATGGTGAATATGGCCGTCAGACTTAGAATCTAGTATGCCATGACTCTCAGCAGTTTTGAAGTGGACAAATTAGGGATTAAATAAGTCGGTATTCCTGATAATTAAATAATACCAGATCATTTTTAATGATTATTTTTAATTTTTAAAGAAATTTGGTTGTGTAAGTTATTATTTTTAACTACAGTTTGGTGAAGGTATAAAGTAAGGTATTTTGTGGGGTTTGAAAAGCAATGAACTGCATATTTATTTATAGGTTTTTATTTTAAAAGACCATGAACGAGTGAAAATAAAATGTGTATTTTCATGAAATTAGCGTTGTTTGTATTTATGTACTCTCGTTTGATGTAGTTTTAAAAATGTCGGGTGATTTCACATATATTTTTAACTGGTTAATACAGTGGAAGCTCTTATAGCGACCTGCTCTTATAAAAATACTCTCTTATAAAGACCCAAAAATTAGTCTCTATAAGAGCACTTTTGTGCTCTTATAAAGACTAATCTTCGAATCGATTCAGCTTATCGAATACTTTTCTGGATCGGTTTGTGTGCGTCACACCAGAATTAGCCAATAAACAAATATCAGAGTATGACAAACAGCACCAAGTAACGATCACATCTTCTTCTCGCATGCTTTCGCCCGGGGTAACCGGCTACAATCCCAAACTTTCGCTACCTAATGTCCTTGTTGATTTTAGACTTTAAATTTATTAGCGTATTCATTTATCTTTCTTTATTTCCAATTTTTTGACTTATATTTAAGACATACATTTTTCAAATTGCATGCAGATGCAGGTGAAATTGATGTAATAAATTTTGTTAAGCATCAGACCTTTCTAAGGAAGCTAAGCTATGCAATAAATTAATATCAAAATCAAAATTTAAAAAGCAAATATTTATACTCTGTAAAATATTGATCTTAAACTTTATATAAATTAAAATAAAAGCAAAAAATAAGGTAATATAACATGAAATTGGAAGTATCAAGACTTCATAAAATAAGAAATAATTGTTTAAAGTGAGGAAAGATCAATTGGATTATTCAAACTGTGTTCTAAATCCCAATGTTATCGTTTTCAGGTTGAGATTTCCTCCAGACTTTATAAATTAGTCTACTAAAAATAGATCATTGAGGGAATCGAGTCCACCTTCCCAAAAAGCATCAATATTGATAGTTTAGCTTAACGAGTTTATTGCTTTTAAACGAGTGATATTCTACACTCGAGTGTATCACTCGAAGTTTGCTCTTATAGCGACAAAAAACTCGGTACGGATTAATTACGCTATAAGAGCTTCCACTGTATAAACATACTAAAGTATTTCTACTTTAAAATTTTTGAGATATTGTCTAATACTGGCATGTTTTTTTTATATTTTTGAGGGATAGTCTTTTATGCTTGTGTTATCATTAGAGTTATGTAAACATGGTGGCTGGAGGACTTTTTAAAGCTGTTCCGAATAATGGGAAAATGTTTAACTAAAATAGTACATTTATCTAAAAATAAGAAATTACCTTAACGAAAAAGAGTTATAAAGGTACAGATTGAAGAGCAAAGAAAAATAAATTATGATATTTGAGTAAATCTGATCTAAGTTAAGTTCTAAAAGTTTCAAAGGTACAGATTGAATAGTAAAAAAGTAAGTTATGATATTTGATAAATCGCTGATCTAAAGAATTGAAGTAGAGTTGGTTTTGTATGGGATCAGATAAGGCGCATTTACTATTAAACTACTCTACCGATTTGGATCAGACTTGGTATAAAAGAAATCCGCGGGTGCCGATTTGGTTTCAAATTTCTACAACCATCTTTTCATCCTTTGTTTTGACTACTTTTGATGAAACTTATCTGCTTAACTCGAACTCGCATTTATTACGAAGAAAACAGTAAAGGGTCAATCCATGTCAAGTGATCCAAATAAGGTGGTCGCTCGACCATTTTAAAATCGAATAATTTTTTGTGTGTTGATTCTTATATTATTAGAGTCCAAAAACATAAGTTTTAACATTTTATCCTTATTTAAATTTTTATGGCAGCCATCGATGTTCTACGAAAAATGCAGATTTTTGCGTTTATATGGATATACGTTAACTTGAGTTACTCCTAACCTGTTTAACTTAAATTCATGCAACAAAGATAATTTTACTCAAAAAGATACAGACTTCATAAAGTATAGTACAAATTTAAGGAAAATCGTGTACCAAATATCGGAAATCAGGGTACTTTCAAACTTTAAAAATGGTCGAAAATTTAGGGTCAAAACTTTAAAAATGATGATTTTTCAATTTTTGAAGGTGTAGTATTCCCAAAAGATTTATATTTTCCAAATGTGTGATTTTGTAGACAATTTACTTACAGGACTCTTGTAAAAAAAATTCAACCCTGATATTTTTTTGTTAAGTTATAGGCCTTCAAAGTTGAGAAATTTAAAAAAAAATCATAACTTTGACCTTTTATATCTGTGTTGGAACAAAGTTTAAAAATCTGAAGTGTTTAGAGGTTAAGCATGGCCATTTAGACACATAAGGCAAAGAGAAACTCGAAATTTTGAGTGACGTTCTGCCTACTATTTTATACCTTTTTACAAAAGGTAAGGTATCATCCTTTTGTAAAAATTACATCTTTGGTATTTATTTCTCAGTCAAGTTATGGACCTTCAAAATATGTTAATTAAAAAAATAAATTTTGACCCTCTATATATTTATTGGAACAAAGTATAAAAATCTGAAATTTTTACAGGTTAAGCCTCACTAAGGTATCCTCCTCCTGTGAAAATTTCGTCTTTGGTATTTAATTCCAAGTCACGTTACCGAAAAAACAAAAGCGTTTTATTTTGAAGAAAATCAAGGAACATTAAATTTAACAAAGGGGGGTATACTGTTCACATTATAACACGATCTGAACTAAGCGTTTTTCTCTTGGGGTAGGAGGGGACACTATTACTTTACTTTTGGTGGGAGAAAGAAAATAAAAAGAAACTTTTCTTTCCATAGGAAATGGACTGTTCACTATCGATGAACATAATATAATTGCAAAGTTACCTCCACCAGAAATGATCGGTGACACTAGTCGGGCACAATCATATTATTTTTCTTTTTATTTACATTTCCTTTAGTATAATTTAAGATAAATAACAATTTTTACAATAAATAATAAGAATGTGAATAAATGTCTGTTTTTGTCAATTTTTTCACCATATTATTTGAAAATTATGAATTTTAATTTTGCCCCGTCCTACCCCGGTATCGGGGTACAATTTTCGATACTTACGTATTATCCCGTTGACCATGACGCTCAATACGTAGAGCAATATCCAATATCATAGACTATGCCGCTGAATCTACTGTTACTACTTGTAATTGGTTTATAAATCTAAAAGTTTTAATAACTACTATCTATTTCATGTTTTTTTAAAGTAACATTAGATTTTTTGAAAAATCATTAAGAGTTTTTGCTGTTTAAATATTACGTAAATAAGAAAACTACCCGACCCCCCCCCTTTGTTCTTTTTTTGTACAAAATCTTAAGTAGGTAATGCTTAGATTTCTGAAATTCATTGTTCTCCATGAACACTTAACTTATCGTTAAAACTTTCCTTGTGAAAAATGCTTAAATTTTTTTTCCTAGTTCAGTTTTTTTTGTGAAATTTAATTTTGGGTTGAATTTTGAAATTATTTATGCAAGAAGAGAGATTTTCGAAAATGCAGAGTTTATATAACATCTTACGTAAGCATCAATTATACTCTCCCTCCCAGGAAAAATAAGCAAATAGCAAACCCCCTCCCCCCTTAAGTGCTTACGTAATACAGTCGACTCCGCTTAATGTGATCACCTTTGTTCAAGAGTAGAATGATTACAATATCCGATTGATAATAATAAGCGATTTGGACATTAAAAAGTTTCAAACAGTGTAACTTGAGTTTTGCATTAAAATCATAACTATGTAGTCCTAATTGAAGTATTTCAAACGATTCCCCAAGTTTGTATTTTGCAAATTATACATTCTTAGAGAAAAATATGAGAGTAGAACATACAGGGTGTATCTGAAATGATGCGACAAACTTTGAGGGGTGATAGTACTCATCAAGACGAACAAGAATTGGTATAGAAAGGGGGGTCGCAGATACGCTTACACGGTACTTACACGGTACTTACACGGTGCTTACACGGTACACTTACATTAGTGTAATGGTATTTAGAAAACGGATGATCGGGGAAGGAATTTTCAATGATCATACATTGATCATTGGAACTGTATGATCATTGAAAATTCCTTCCCCGATCATCATTTTTCTAAGTACCATTAAGGGAACTCCATTCTTTGGCTAAAATATGAATATTACACGTTTTATAACTCACCCCACGGTTTAGCAAGTGGTCCAATTTCTATCACATTGAGGATTTAAGTAGTACGGATACTCCTGTGCCTCATGCAATATTTTTTTTCATTTTATTATGTTTTGTTTCGTCACACGGGCCTTCTAAAAATGGCCTTTAGAAACGCACTCTCACTACATTAGGTCCTAGATCTTTAACGGCGTATCTGCGACCCCCTTTCTATACCAATTCTTGTTCGTCTTGATGAGTACTATCACCCCTCAAATTTTGTCGCATCATTTCAGATACACCCTGTATAAACTAATAAAGAATCATTTTGTATGTTTATGTATTATAAAATTGGCTTTAAAACGGGGAAAAAAGAGGTATTATTTAGGGGATTTCACCAAATTTTGATAATATTAAGCGAAATGTTGATCACATAAAGCGGCGCAATTTACATTAAATTAAATAGAAGTGAATAGGACTGGTCAATTTTAATAACATAAACCGTGATCATAATAAGCGGAGTCGACTGTATTTGCAATATTCTGTGCAAATTGTATTCTACAAAGTAGCAAGAAATTTGTTTGGGGTAAATGGTAAATCAAAGAAGAGAGAATTAAATATCATCTGTAAACTGCTTTAATATATTCAATAATAACCCCAACTTCAACAAAATGGATTAATCCACATTCAGGACAAACACTACACTTGATTAAAACATCCCACTTAATTATCTCTCTATATTCATCCCTAACTCCTCGCATGTGTTCTTACTGTTTATCTGGAATAATTAATTGATCAACCTTTAGGCTCACGAAATTTCTATCAATAAAACACTGTCTTTTGGCTTTTGGGAACTAGAGTTTCCTTACTGCTCATCATCTTACAATCGTACTCTCTATGATCCTCTAGTATGTGGAATAAAACTTTTTTTGCATTGGTAAGATAGTAAATCTTTTAGTCTTCACATAATCACTATGTGTGCCTGTATTCAATGCCTTTTATAACTTTTTGGTGGGGAAAAAGGTGTTTTTATCCAAAACGAAAAAAAAAAATCAGCTACTAATTTATACGATTTGGTCATAAATTATTTGCTTTATTTTGTAATAATTTGTTTATTCCCTATAATGACCCCTAATTTCTTTAAGTTAGATAACATTCTTTTTTCGCCGCCAGGGGCGTTGTAAGCTAACTCAATGGATTTAGCATGGTTCCTTATGGTCATACCCCCAGGAGAAAAAAAATGACAGGAAAACCATAACTCTGAAAAGAAGTAAAAAGCCAAATGATTACTACCACGCAGAGTTTGAAAAAATCCGTTTTTTAAATCCGCTTATTTATCACGATTCGCGTATCGAAACTCCTCCTAGCAACCCACCGGGCTTTGTGTTTACCGATTTCTCCTTCCGCGTTTGTGACGTACTGGGTTTAAGAAACGTTGCTGTCGAGTATAAGTTTAGCAACATTTTGAAACACCCTGCCTGTATTTACCGTTCAATGGTAAGATGATGCTAGTGTTCGGCAACTAGTGGTAAAAAAATAGTTAACTACCAACTAACTAGTCTGTTAAAATGTAGTTGCAACTAGTAGCAGGCCCGTTCCTGGGTATGAAGGCGCCTCCGTGCCAATAAATTACGGCGCCCCTTACACCTCACCCCCATTAATAATTAATTCTAAGTTAATTAATTTTTACTTTTAATTAATTTATAATTAATTAATCACTTATTTTAAATTATTTGTTAATTTTAACTAATTAATAATTATTTTAAACAAATTTGATATTACTTAACTTAATGATACAGTAGAACTTTGATAAAGCGACTCCTTATGGTGCCAACAAAATGCGGACGTTTTAACGAATAAAATTAACAATATTGTAATAAAAAGGTGCTTTAATTACCGGTTGTTGTAACGCAAGGGTTGCTATAACAGAGGGTCGATGTAAAGGGGTTCTACTTATTAATTAATAAATAATATTGGCATTACTTATTTAATTAAAATTAGTTTTCAGTTAAAATAAATCAAGCTTTTTTCAATATATTGTGGGGAATTTTTACAGTTTTCAGTTTAAAGAATAATGATAAGCTCATTTTTTGGTGGTGGGGGGGGTTGGGGGTTTTCCCCCAAGAACAATTTCTGAAATTTGACCCCTAAAAGTAGTGTTTTAACTCATTTTGAGACCCTTTAGCTAACAACCGAAGAGAATTGCTCCTTATAAATTTGCAGAATTTTCAATGAAAAACAGTATAAAAATTGATGTCAAAATTTCGGGAGGGGTTTGAACCCCTAGAACCCCCCTTGGATACGGCCCGGGGCCATAAACTCAAAAATATTCACTTAGGATTACTCAATTTTCGCCTAGTTCTCGATAGAGGCTGTATGGTTTGGCTATTTATCTAACCAGTAACTGATGGTTACCAGTAATTGACACTTTAAGAACAATATAAAAATTAATTAGCTATTGCTACTTAATAAAGCTATCCTGAAAAAACTTTTTGTTTTGAAAAATTAAATGAAGTTTCAATATTTATCTAGAGAACAATTTGTTTGAAAAAGTAATTATTTTCTATTTTTAAAATATTTTTAAGTTGGCATGGTAGCAGCACCAGTAACCGACACCCCGAGAAATTTTGGCACCAATAACTCAAAATTTGAAATACCTTTAATAAATTAAGCTTATAATTAGGTATAAATGAAAAACAGCTGATGATACAAAGAAAGCAAAATATCAATCTTAAAAATCCAATAAGGAGAACTTTTTAGAACATTCACGTATTATGCCGTCGACCGTGCCGCTGAATCCGAATCCGAAAACGTTACCAAATCCTATTGACTACTCTATAGCTGTACCGCTGAATTTAACGGCTGCTGAACGGTCGACGGTTTATAAGTACCAAAATTTATTTCTCTGTGCTGCTTTATATGAAACTTTAATACCCATTGTATCGAAATATTTTAGATTAAATTTAGACAAATCGACTAAAAACTGATTAATTTAGTTTAATAATAGATTTATTCAAAAGTTTTTGTTTATTTACCTTCAGAATGATACTGGATGTTATATGTTATCCAGTTAGTCCAGTTAGCTTGTTTTGTTTTTATTTGAGATTCAGAAATATTTTTCTTAAACACGTCTGTCATTTAATTATCTTTTTTTATAGTTTAACTTTTATTTTTTAAAAAGTGAGAGGGAGAGAGAATTAAAATGGAGTGAGTCACTAGCGACTAACCTGATTCCTTTCACTTTCTGCAGCCATGCCATTTTTAAACCAAAGAGCACGACACCAAAAACTCAATTATGTACTTCATCCCGGCGGTACTCTCTCTCTCTCTCTCTCTCAGCTGCGCGACATCCGTCAACACCCTCCCAGTAAAAATTCTCCGTGCTCGGGCAAAAGCCCGGAGGTCCCCCAGTCGCCACCCTCACAAAAATGGCGGGATTTTTTTGTTTTCTGCCCCCTCGTATATTGAGTGAAATAAACAAGGACGCTTCTGAACTTGAGAGCACTAATTTTTTTTTTTTTTTTATGTAATGATGAGGACACCTTTTCATCATCTTCTCCCGTCTCCAGAGAACTAAGTCGCAATAATAGCTCTTCTCTCTCTCTCCCTCACTCTCCATCTCCAAATATTTGTATGGATGGATCTAGAGCAGTGGTCCCCATTCTCCGGTCCTTGGATCAAATGGTACCGGGCCGCGGGCCAACCATTCATTGAAAATGAATTTAAATTCCTAGATTTATACTCCAAATTAAAAGCATAATAAATCACTTTATATTTATTTTTTGGTCTAACTGTATTTTATTTTGAAAGCATATGTATAAATACAATTAAATCAAAATTAATAAATAAAAAAAAATAGTTCCTCAGGTGTGTGCTTCCAACAAATTTATTTGAGTGAGATATTCAAGAGCAGGTGCACCTAATAAATTTACGTAAGAGATATCCATTCGGTTTTTTACAATAGTCTTCTTCAAAACATTTTTCACAAGTCAAGGGCCTATTATATAGAAATTTTTAAGGGACATCTATTAAAATATGATTTGAGGCAAACGCTTGATAGCTATTTAATAACTGGTGAATCAAATCTTCATCCAAGGAGGGCGCCTATTAATAGATTCATACAATTCGGTTTTTCTAAGACGCCTTACAGCTTTCAAGTCCGGAGTGTTTAAATTTTCACTCACTCAGAATGGGCGCGCTGGGAGCCCTGGATAGATTCATTTGATGGGGGCGCCCATACAATATGGTATAGCTTTTAAAGTTGGGAATGTTAAAATTTTCACTCGCAGGTCTGGCGGTCTTTGATAAATCCATTTAATTAAGACAACTCATACAATTTTGTTTAGCTAAGTAAGACGCCTTACATATTTCAAAGTCGGTGTGTTCAATTTTTCTCTCAGGGTGGGCGCTTTGAATATATATTTATTTGATGGGGCGCCCCATACAATTTGAAAGCTAAAAGGAGTCTTCCTTATAGCTTTCAAAGTCGGGCATGTTAAAATTTTTGTTAAGAGTTGGTACCCTTTAATAGATTCACTAGATGAGGGCGCCCCATACAAAAAGTTCAAAATGCACTTCTCTTAAAAGTGCTTAAAAGGCGCCTATATTAGTTCTCTTAAGGGGAAGGGTGTGTATAACCCAGTAAGGGCGCTCTTTACTCGTTTGTAGGCGCCTTTTGAAGCTTTTTTTGTAAAGGAAAGGAGATCTAGCTTACTGCTTAGGTTTGTTTCTTTTTAGTCAGGACGTAACGTAATATTTTCCCCTTAAAGTTAGGGGTCAAAAAAATTTTCTAAGGCGCCTCTTCATCGGTCGGCGCCTCCGTGCAGGCACGGCCAGCACGCCCGGCCGGAACGGCCCTGACTAGTAGTTAACTATTTTTTCCTGGGACTAGTTACAACTAGTAGTTAACTGTTTCCCAAAGTAGTTAACTACTAGTACTATAGTCTATTTAATTTCATAACCTATTTTTTGCCCAAATTCTAATACCATCTTTCTTATCTATATCACAAAAAACGCCCAAAAAGGGCCTCTTTAATTCTGGTTATGGTATAGAGCATTTTCAGTCACATGACTCGGACTTAACAACGGCCTTAGCAACAGAAATGTTACAGTTTTTTGCCCTACAGAGGTTAACAGTTACAGAAAATGACTGGCCGTGGAATTCTTCTATTGGAGCATTTGCAATCACGTGATCCCATACTTAAAAACCGCCTTAGCAACAGATAAACAACGGCCTTAGCAACAGTTAAAAGCCCTACAGAAGGTACACAGTTAAAAGAAAATAACCGGTTGTGACGTCACCTGAAAACACTCTATTTTGAGTACTCTACCATCTTAATTAAATTTGTTACAGTATAATTTTTTCTATATTTTGATAAAAATTTTAATAAGAATTTTTTTGAAAGTTGAAATTTTGAAAGTAGTTTCAACTAGTAGTTATTAAAAAAAAAGTAGTTGAACTATTTGTTAACTACTAGTTCTAGTTAACTAGTGCCGAACATTAGATGATGCCGAATTTAAAATATTTTTCCTTATTTTCTGAGTGGTGACTGTCGATTGCTTCGGCTTCAACAAATAAAGAGCTACTAGCTGAACAGCAACCCGATGCGTTGCGGCGAGTAAAGTTTTAATTCTAGTTTTCACGATGCATACTTTAATATTATATTTTTAGAAAAGAAAACGATATGAAAAAGAGAAATTCCATAAAAATTATGTAGCCCCTTGTGCCACCTTTTCCAGCCTTGCACCTGTGGAGTATATAAAAAAAATTTCGAAACATTTTTCTCAAAATACATTTCTAATTTTGTATATCAGGAATTACCACATTCCTCCCGGTATCCCAGGCGCCTTTTTCATATTCCGGTGCTCCCGTTAATTTTTCCTTTCACGATTTTTACGATATTTTACCTATCCCTGTGATGTGTTCAATATCTTTCCTATTCCGGTGTTCCCGGTAATTTTTCCTACACAGGTTTTTAAGATATTTTATCTATCCCGGTGTTTCCGATATATTTCCTGTCCCGGTGTTCCCGGTAATCTTTCCTATCCCAGCGTTCCTTGTATTTATGGAATTTTCACTTCTCCATAAATATATTTTAATTTTAAGGAAAAAATCTTAATGTTCCCGGTAATCTTTCCTATCCCAGTGTTCCTTGTATTTATGAAATTTTCACTTTTCCTTATAGTACATATGTTATGGGCAAAGTTATTAATCGGGTATTAATTAATAATGCCCGAAGTGGAGGCGGGCAAAGTGATAAATTTCATTCATAAATTCACTGAATTTATCACATTGCCCGTAACATATATTTTAATTTTAAGGAAAAATCTTAAATAAAGGTAAAATAATGTTAAAACAATTATTTTAATTTATTTTGGTGTTTTCATGACTGAAAATAGTTTTTAATAGACATTTACCTATATGATTTTTCCCATTAAAATAATCAGTTTTGAGGTTTTCATCTCATTTAAAACAGTGAGTGAAGCAGATCTACTCTATTAGAGAAAAATTAAAAATAATATATAATAAAATGCCCTAGTAAATTTTTAAGTCTAGTGAACCGTATCTTTCCAATAGAGTATTTTCAATCACATGACTCTGCCTAACAACGGCCTTAGCAACGTTGTTTATTCGCCAAGTGACGTCATGTGCGAATGCTGCTATTGGATACTTCTATGTCCCGCCCCTAACAACAGCCTTAGCAACGTTGATTTTGTCCTCCAAGTGACGTCATGTGCGAATGCTCTATTTCCATATCTCCAGTCAATTTATGAAAGTTATTCCATAAATATTTTTATTTTAAAGGAATAAATCTTAAAATAAAGGAAAATAACGCTTGAAAATAAATTATTTGAATTTATTTTGCTATTTGCATAACTGATGGAGTTTTTAAATCGACAATAATCGAGTTTTTCCTGTTAAAAATATTTAATTTGGTGGTTTTCATCTCATTTTTACAACAGTGAGTCAAGCAGATCTACTCTAGTAGAGAAATGGAGAAATAAGCGTAAAAGAGCAGAAAAACGCAAATATCTCGAAAAGTATTTCGAATTTCGGAATGAAAATGGGCGACTCGGCGTCCCTGGGTCATTTGCCGTCTTTTGGTACCTCGGGCGCCCTTCTGCGTTCAGTGGTTTCGGAGGAGATAGAGGGACATACATACGGACAAGCAAACGGACATACGTTTGTTTACTCTCGGATTTTAATAGTATAGATATTATACTGCATCTGTATGTTAGACGTGCGGTGTTACTCCTTAAACCACGAAATTAGTTAAATGTCACGAGTCGAGTGGCACATCAAGGGGTGTCATCCGAATGAGAAAACCACTTGTGACGAGTGGGAATGAAAAACCACGTAATAAAAATTCCTCGAAAGTTTGTATATCTCCATTGAAACTTGAAAATAATTATAACCACCTCAAACACTTGTAGAAAATGCATACTTAAGTTGTTCCGACTGCTAATTCAAAAAATCTTCACGTTCTCTTACAAAGATTTTTTTTTTTATCTCGTTTCATTCATGGGACACTCTGAACCATAGAGTGTTTTCAGGTGACGTCACAACCGGTTATTTTCTTTTAACTGTGTACCTTCTGTAGGGCTTTTAACTGTTGCTAAGGCCGTTGTTTATTTGTTGCTAAGGCGGTTTTTAGGTATGGGGTCACGTGATTGCAAATACTCCAATAAAAGAATTCCACGGCTAGTCATTTTCTGTAACTGTTAACCTCTGTAGGGCAAAAAACTGTAACATTTCTGTTGCTAAGGCCGTTGTTAGGTCCGAGTCATGTGATTGAAAATGCTCTATAAGCGAGTTTGTTGAAACCCAACTCACACTTTTACGTTTCGTTTCTTTTAGCGTAATCTAGATACTATTACTGTTAATCCAAAAAACAAGTTATGATGTTCTTGTGGAAAGTTATCTTAAATAACGCTTCAGATCTACTTAAAAGATAATTAAACTAAAGGAGATAGACCAAAAACTTCAAAGAAAAGATTGTATCGGGACAAACGCACAGATAAAAAATTAATGGTAATATCTTCAGGAGATAATAGCATGTGAAAATAGCACTTTACCATGCCTAAAAAAATCCCAAAGTTGCAAGTTTCTTTTATTTTTTTAAATTAAAATTTGTCTTATTCAACTAAAAAACGCAAAACTACATGTTAACACTGAAAAACTTGAAACGGACTTTTGAACACCCTGTTGTATAAGGTATCTATTGCTACTGAAACTGTTCAGCTTGTTGATGTCTGATGTGATTATGTTTTTTTGGATTTAATTGAATTTTTAAACAATTCATAGTCATCACTTAAAAAATGAAGGAAAAGATTTGAAGTTTAGCATCTTCCCCTCCCATGTAACGGTTTCTGGGTTGGCAACAAATTTTAATTTTAAACTGTTTTTCCTAATGGTCCTTTACTTTTGTACTACTAGTAGTCAATATCACACTGACAAGAAAGAGATAGGGTGATTTACCCAGTGAATGAATTTGCGTTTTTCCCGCTTTGAATACCATTTTCAGGGCTTTTTCTAGGACAATTCTTAAAAATTAGGTATGTTTCCATACAGGCTTTTCTCGGTAATATGGTAAAAGTACTTTTACATAGCAGATATTGATAGTTTTGAAGGTATTTTGATTTAGTGACACCACTATTACGATATACCCAGTAAATGAACCAAGTTTGTCCTAAATATTAAAACCGTTTTCCCAATAAATGAACACTGAAAGTGGTCACCAGTTTTAGTATTTAAGAAAAGTCTATAAGATTATTTGGTTTTACCACATGGTTGAATAAACCAAACAAGCCTCTAATAAACTTTTCCAAAATACTAAAACCGGTGACTAATTTCAGTAAACATGTTTTTCTAAATGAAGATTTTGTACTATCTTCTTTAAATCTTTAATTTGACCACTAAGAGCGCTGTAAGGCATCTCAATATACTCACAATGGTAATTTTACTGTAGATTTACCTTATTTTTCTATGATTCTACGAGGCGTTGTTCTTTAAAACTAAAGCTGTGAAGCGAACTTCCGAAACCCCATCCCATGTATTAAACATAGACTTTCTGACACTGGGAAATGTCAGTTTACCGTTTCAGTAAATGAACACCCCTTGATCTCCCCCAGTTTCCAAAATGTAGCGTTTTACATTATTATTTTACAAAGAAAAACACTTAAATAATTGATTAAAACAAGAAAAGCATAAGCTGCACAATTATTCAGAAAAATATGGCTGAAAGATGTCAATTCTTAACCTAGGTATCTTTTCTGTTCACATGCAGCTGGGTTTAAATTATTTTTTTTTACAGTTAGAATTCAAATATTACACTTGAATGTCTTCACATTTATGAGATCTTCCTGCAATTACTGAATTTTATTGGGAGTCTCCAGAGCAATTAGTTTTCTCATTATTTGAGATTATATGGGCGACTATTCATTCACTGGACAATTATGCTTGTAGATTTAGTCAAAAAGTTTATTTTTATAGTCAGGAAAGAAGCATCCATTTCCTCACTTCTAACCTAACGGTAATTAAGATTTGAAACATTCTGCGAGTGAATTGTGCTGTTATTCGGTCTTGTAAAATTAGCGGAAGGGATTTTGTGAAGCATTTTAGTCACCGCTATTGAAATTCAGAAAAATATTACAAGGTAACCGTTTTTCACTTTTAAGACTAATGGCTGGCTACTGGGCTGTCAACTATTCTGAATCCAAAATTGCTCTACGTGATAGTGATATCGTCGAGGTAGCTACATGCCTGTGGATTTGTTGTAATTTTTCCATAAACGAATAATAGTAGACGAAAGAAAAAGATTTTCCTCACTGCTAACGGTACCCGCGCTGTGTTACCTAATCTGAAACGGTTCTTCTCGTTGGTTGCAGTTGACTTACAAAGTTGTCATAAAATTGGTATAGTCTTTAGAATCCCCAAGGGAATTTTTGTTAAATATTTTGTAATCACCACTCAAAAAATTAAGAAAAATTTAGCAAGTGAAATGAAACCGCAGGAGTATTTTTGTTAAATATTTTGTAATCACCACTCAAATAATTAAGATAAATTTAACAAGTGAAATGAAACCGCAGGGGCGGTGGTCGGGGTGTTGTGGTGGGTGTCCTTTCCATCACATTATTCGAATTAAAATTGTTTAAAAGTGTTTTTTCTTACTACATTTCAAAGATTCTTATATTTATTCAGTTTCCGTCGAAGACAGAAGGGATAGAGACTTGGAATCATTCAAATAAGCATAAAAGTCTTGGAAAAGTAGTACTATTTTCAAAGAATTTGACTTATACGGTTACAGTTAAGAGTTGAAGAAAAGAATAATAAAACCCCCCTTGAATAAGCAGGAAAATTTATAAATGCCAATCAGCATTTATTTCCGAGTGCTATACCCGTGAGAGGCTCAGATTCGATCTGAGGGCCTTTCGGATGGAACACTGGTGATTAAACCCACCAAGCCATCCGTTCCTGCAACCAGCCAGGTTCTTTGATTAATTTGAAGTTGATACATCATCATTTAAAAAAAAAAATAGAGATAAATGTTATAAAATCCTAGGACCGAACCGAGAACCTATAGAACGGCATACAAGTGCATTAACCAACCGTACCATCCGTCCCGACACTTCGCCGGGTTTTTTCATAAATTTGAAGTTGATAAATAAATAAGTTTAGAAATTATATTTAAAAAATGCTACACTGCAGTAGGTAGAGTTTGAACCGAGAACCTTTTGAATACTAGCAAGACGCTCCAGCACGAAAGGCCATTCGTTCACATCCAACTGAAAACTTTAAGACTACTCAATACTTTTATTTTTAACATTGTAATAATCGGATATCATTGACAACGAGGATCCAGCCATCGATTTTGTACTCTAAAATTAAAATCACCACTTTTTTAATATTGTTGTTTTTACATAGTTCACAGAGTTGTCTCCAATGCTATAAGAGCACATCTCCATCTCCAACCTATATAAAACAGTACTATGTTGTGCAATTCCTTAATAAGATTAGATCCTAGGTGTGTAGGTAAGGTGTATTGTATAAGTAAGAAGGGTGTATAAGACTATCAATAAAGCAATTTAAAGTTCCTGTATAATTTTCTTTCATCAACTTTCCAAGATTCTTTAGTTCATAATTTAGTTTCCGTCGAAGACAGAAAGAATAAACTTGAATTATACAAAATAAACATAAAAATCTTGGATAGTAGTATTACTTTTAAAGAATCTGACTGATACGGTTACAGTTAACTTTCAATAAAAGAACTGTTAAGACCCCTCTTGAATTACGCAGGAACTAAATTTAAATTTGAAGTTGATACTTCCCCGTGTAAAAAAATAAAGGCTTATTGTTTTTGGTACTGCTTAACCGGACAATAGCGCATTAATCAACTCTTTCAGTTGTTTCTGCTATCGCTTCGGCTACCACTTGGTTTCTCGATCATTAATTCTAAATTAATATTTAAATTCAAAATGAAAAAAAAAATTACCACACTTGGATTCGATATGAGATCCTTTGGACTCAAACTTAATGCTCTAGCACACTAGGCCATCCGGTCGCATGCGCTGTAATGAGTTTAAAGAACTACTACTATTGAAAATTTTGATATTGTGATCGATTATAAAGACACCTAATAAATTTTTATTGACATCGAGGATCACTTTTTCAGTCTGTAGAAATTTCGGAGCAATTTTTTACCTTCAATTTTATTTCAAAACTCTCCACTTTCTCAAGCATTCTATATTTTTACATCCTACCCAGATTAGATACCCCTGGCATCGGAGCACTCTTACCCGAAATCATGTAGTACCCTGGTATTCCATGCTATTGTGTCCATCCTGAATCTACTAGATAGATGATCCCATTCCCTGCTAGGTGGACCAGTAAGTTTGATCATTCTAACAGCTAACAACTCATGCAAATTACAATTTCCACATTGACTTAGTAAACCTATCAATTTTCTTTGAGTGGTGACTATGTATGGGTTACTCGAAAAAAATCACTTTAACTCCACTCCACCATCTCCAAATCGATATTTATTAACCAACGAGCGGAACAGTTTCAAGTTTCAATGGACTCTAACCGCCTATCTGGTTCGAGACTTCACGGAACCAACACGTGACCTACAACTGAGCTTGCAATTGGTTACCACAGATACTACACTAGTAGATCTACTAGTGTAGTATCTGTGGTAACCAATGGACTCTAACCGCCTATCTGGTTCGAGACTTCACGGAACCAACACGTGACCTACAACTGAGCTTGCGATTGGTTACCACAGATACTACACTAGTAGATCTACTAGTGTAGTATCTGTGGTAACCAATCGCAAGCTCAGTAGGTCACGTGTTGGTTCCGTGTGACGTCAGACGGTTAGAGTCCATTGCAAGCTCAGTAGGTCACGTGTTGGTTCCGTGTGACGTCAGACGGTTAGAGTCCATTGATCAATGTTCAAAACGATTCAAGTTTCAACTTCAAATTAATCTTAATTATAGTATCTGGCATTTTTAAGGGGTGGGACATTTGTGCTGTTTTTCCAACATTTCTTTTCGGGAGTGGAATATAATACCTTAACGTATCAATGACTCGTCACCATAGTTGGTTTTTAGGTCCTTCTAATTCTTGTAATACTTGACAGTCCAATCAATGCACTCTGGCTGTTCAAGCAAGCATTGTCAATAATCTCTTATTACAGCTTCAAAGAAGAAGCCAATGAGGAATCGCAAAGGAAGACTCATGTTCAACTTCTTGATCGTAGCCGGACGTTGCATCGGCCTGCCTCTCCTGGTGTCCAACAGACCGCGCTGCCGGAGGTTCTGCCATGTCCTGACGATCCTGAAAGTGGTTCTCTACATCTTCACGGTGATCACGATGTGGCAGATCCTCCCGGAGCCAACCCTGGCTCTCACCTACTGCATCCTCAACACGTGCGGGGTCGCTCTCTCCCTGGCAGTGGCGTTCCAGCAGGGGCGCATCGAGCGAGCCTTCCGCGCCCTGCGCCGCGCGGGGCTGCCGGAAGGCTGCCCCGAGTCCCTCCCCTTAACCCTCCAGCTGGGGCTGCTCAACACGGTCATCCTGCTGGCCCAGCTGCCGTTCTACTTCGGGCGGGGCCACGACCGCCGCTTCCCGTACCCGCTGCAGGCGTACGGGCTCCGATTGGACGGGGCGTGGCGGAGGGCGTTCCTGGACGCGTACCGCCTCTCGACGGTGTTCGTGTACTCGACCAGCGTGTCCGCGGCGTGCGTCGTCAGCCTCCTGTGCGTGGACGCGTTCGCCACGCTGCGGCGGGCAGTGGAACGGGTGAGGCTGGAGCCCCGGCAGGGGCTCCTCAAGCGGGCGGCGGCCGCCCGCAGAAGGGTCGAGGACGCCTTCTCCCTGTGCGTTCTCCTGTCCTTGGCCAGCGCCTTGTCGTGGTTCTTCAACAGCTTCAACTTGATGATCGTGCGCGATGCCGTATACAGCTCGTGGCTCGCGAGGGGGTTCGCGGCAGTCACCTTCGCCATGGCCATGACGGTGTTCCTGGCGCTGGCGGTAGGGGGCGCCGTCGTTGCAGGGGAGGGGGATGCCCTGATGGCCGCTCTGTACCGCCGGGCAGCGGTCTCCTCGGGCTGCGACCTCCACCTGCTCTTGAAGGCTGCGAGAAGCCAGAAAATGTACTTGACCGGGGGAGGCATGTTCGTCCTCAGGAAGTCTCTCATCCTGACCACTTTGGGGATGGTGTTCACTTATGGGATTCTGTTGATTCAGTTCAGCTCACAAGCTTGACCGAGCAGTGACAATGGACGCGTATACAATTCCTTCCGACATTAAAGGCTAAATTCAACTGTGCTACAATGATTTAATCGGACAGAAAATAATGTGTGAAAGAGATAGACGAAAAAGGGAAAAAATTATCTATGGACGGATTTAAGGTGGATATTTTCCCCAACGATGTTACCAGCCAGAGCCACCAGAACAGCCTATCCACCCAATTGATTACTTGGAGTTGGTGTGCCTCCAAGTTATGGCGTAGCCAGAAAAAAATTCGGAGAGGTATATGGGGTAAACTTAATCCTTTTAAATAGTCATAAAAGGAAAATTACTTCTGAATTTGGGGGAGGATCCCTTAATTCCCCCCTGGTCTCTAGGGTATCCCATCCATGTATGAAAGCTATAAAAATTGGCAGGATGGAACTACATAGACTAAACTTTATATTTATTTTATTACAGCCTTCGTGTTAATTTTCTTGGCAGTCTTGATAACCTCTTGAACATCGATTTCCAATGCTCCCACCAAAATCCTCTCATGGATACCTCTGGTTGCAACCATGACCACCTATGGGTGACAACCCATAGCCCTCATGTTGTTTTTTCCCCCTAGATTATGAACACTTTAAAAATGACATAGGCTTATCTGATTCATATACGAATACGAGTGCGTTTTTTACTGGTAAACAGTGGCGTAGCCAGAAATTATTTTTGGGGGGTGCACGATGATATCGAAAGAAAGAAGAAAAATTTAGGTTTTATATTATCATAAGGAAAAAACTAGCCATGTACTAATATCAATCTTTCTTGATCGTAGTAAAAAAATAATTATACCAAATATAATTATAATTATACCAAAAAAATACAATAACAATAAATAAATTATTAAATTAATCTTTCGAAAATATCAGTATAAAATAAATCTTATGTATAACTCTTTGTAAAACAAAAACAAAAAATTTAAAGGTTTAAAAAAAAAGGTTTCTAAAAAACCGTTTTGAGAAACCTTTTGAAACCGGCCTTTTGAAACGCACTCACACTACATTAGGTCCTAGCTCTTTAACGGTAAGGCTGCGCCCCACCCATCCCTATTCGAAATATGCTTGTCTAGGGCCCCTCTACCTCCCCCTCAATTATTGATGATTATCTCTGAATCACCCTGTAGATTCTTAAACTCATCCTGAATTTGATGAGTAAATTTTTTAACCCCGAATGTTTATGTAACTCTCTTACGAAATTTGCATGAAATATTTACACATTCCATCCAGGAGATTCCCATCCATTTAGAGTAAGATAGACATTTATTCTTATTCTAGTACCTATACTACTCTCATACATTTAAAAATCAATTGCATTAAACTACAAATAAGTGTTTCCGAATTGAATTAAGTATTCTTTTATATATTGGAGATGATACTACTTGTTAATAATGGTAGCTCTAAAAAAAGTGTTATTCCATTTGTAAAATTATCAAAATAATTATCTTTTAAATAGAAATAAATATTCATATTCAAACACACTGCAACAAAAACTGAATGTTTAAAGTAATTAAAGTGTGAATTCTTTCACAGGTGTTGGATTAACATACTACCTATAGTAATTATAACTCGTAAAAGTGGTACAGATTTACATATTTGTGTCATAGTATAATAGACAAGTAAAAAAGTTCTGTATCAGATGTTAATATTTCTTTTAAAAAACGAAAAATGGAGAGGGAATAATGAGAAAATAAGAAACTGAAAAAGCAGATGGATGACGCATAGGCCGGCACAAACACTACATATAGCTACCTCTTCAAAAAGTATAAATAAAAAAATCTTCCATGTATAAAAATAATGATCCTATATAAGGCTAAAAATTCAATAATTTTTTAATTTTTAAATCAAATTGCGTCTTTTCCTTGATTATAAATCACCATTAATTTAAACAAAATCAAAATTGCATTAAGTCATTAATTAAAGTTATTGGCAACTAAAATACCACTTACCATCTCTGTAGATTGTAGAAGAATTAATAACGCATAACGCACCCATGGCGTCTTTTTGGATCAGGTGGTCTTTCATTTAAGCTGTTGTCATTCACAGATGTATTTTTAGAAAAAAAAATCATTAATTGTTCGTTTGCGATTCATTTTAATAAGAGGGCAATTTTATCTCAAGTCTATCGGACACAGAGAAGACGGATAAAAAATGCGACCACTAAGCTTAAACTGATACCTTCTGCTGACCCCTTCCAGAATTTAAGAACTACATACATTATTTACACTTATAAATACAAAATTTAAAATTATTTTTGATATCTGAGGGATCAGAGCTCTAAAGTCTGGTGTGGTCGCCTCGATAAAATCGGTTCTAATTCCATTCTCTTCTCTCCCTCGTCTCGAAGAGCGTTCTTGTTTATATCACTCAAGATACGAGGGGGCATCAGAAAGCATAAAAAGTTCCCGCCATTTGTGTGGGTGTCCCTCGAACCCTCAGTTTTGACAGTGGTTAATGAAAGTCACGCAGCTGGGAGAGAGTACCGCCGGTGCAATCCCATTCTTAGATTTAAAAAATATGTAGTACAATTATGTTAGGGAAATAAAAAAATATATTTTATTTTACGAAAAAAAAAATGTTTGGAAAAAGTTTGGGGGGTGCAAAAGACCCGTTGCACCCCCCCTGTCTACGCCACTGCTGGTAAATCAGGATTCAACCCAAAGGGTCTCAAATGAATTAAACACTACTTTTAAAGGTAAAAAAAATGTCCAGAATTTTTCAGGGGAGAGACTTTCATTTGAATTCTGACATTTAAATCTCCCTTACATCAATGGGAGTCAACCTACTCCATGTAATACTTCTACTTCAATTAGCCAAGACACTCAGGTATACAATTGGTTGATGTGATAGGCTAATTTTAAAAAATGTTAGAACTCTTGATTAAAACACATTGCCATCTTTCATGGTAGGTGGTAGGAGTTTATTCAACGCTGTTAACAATATCCTTTTATTTTTTAAAATTTAATTGACTTATAAAACCATTAAAGTGCAAATAAAAAACAACCTACACTTGTTGCAACATAAATTAGTGCAATATAACAACATAGTATGGGAAAAACATTCAATGAAATTAACTGTAATATCTGCACCGAGATATTCTTGAAAGAAATTAGAACTATATATGTATTTTGCGCTTCGAAATGGGGACCATTCACAAATTTAACTCTGATTGGTTGGGGTTTTATGGCGCATGACCTAAGAAAGAGTATAGTGTGCCAGACACAAGACAAAATTAAACCAAGAAATATTTCTTTAAAAGCATTAATATATCTGGCCAAGGAATTTAACTCTGAGGAGGTGTTTCTTTTTCATCTGGAAGGAAACTGGGATAAAAAAATTAATTTTTATGCATGCGTACAAATGAATGTTCCATAAAATATAAATACATTACGAAAAGAAATTTTTATTGATTTGCTTAACAAGGAGTTTCACATCTTCGTGGCAGCAAGTGTGAGGTAATTACAATAACGGCTTTTTACAATGACTAGAGTGCAAACCACTTGCTTTAAGCTACTCTTCTGCTTTGAGGCAATGGGTATATATCAGATCTTCGATAATCATTGATACCGTAATACTACTTACAATAATAAAACAGATGGATTTTTTTTTCTTGAAACAAACACATTAAATAACAGCTAGCAGACATTACATGGAAATTCACTGAATGAAACTGAATAAAATCACTGATATGTGGACGTAATTCAAAAATTGACAACACAGCACTGTATGCATAATTTAATAACTTATGGCAATAAAATTATCTAAAAAATAATAGACTCCATGCTCAATATTATACAGTCTTGAGAAACTACTCTTAATCAACTAAAATACGAAAAAAAAATATGATATCACTCTTGCAAAATATGATTAGTTGTGATGTGAGGAATGTTGAAACTAAACTTAATAAAAAACAAATACATCCAGGGTAGGTACAATTCCTCACTATTATGCTATCAAATACAGTTCAAGCTATCTCAGAAGAGTTGCACAATTGTGATTCATAAGCCAATAAATCGTTTTTAAAAAAATCAGAAGGCAACCAAAAGATTTCTCTCATTTTTTTTAACATGTAATACTTCTATTTCAATTAGCCAAGACAATTGGTTGATGTGATAGGCTAATTTAAAAAAATGTTAGAACTCTTGATTAAACCACATTGCAGTTAGGTAATAAAACAATGCTTAGAAAGAAGTTCTTATTTATTAGCAAAGGTCTTTGGAAATTTCCACATATCACAGTTTATATAAAACAATACAAACACTTAAAATAAATTATGAGATTTGAATAGGCCCATATTTAGAATCAATGCTGATCAGTAGTTTAGTTATTCCCTCTCAACTTAAATTTGCTGTTCTACGAGTAGTTCCACCATCTCCACCATCAGTCATAACTTTTTAGCAACTGAAAACTTTTCTTATTATTTATTTTGGTAATAAATAGATGGTGTTATTGTAGAAAATTATGAAGTGGATATCCTTGGGAGGAAAGGGAAGTAAGGATTTTAGAAGACATTTAATTACCAATGCAGGTTAAAAGCAAGTGCTGTTTTTTCATGGGTATATGGATTATTATAATAAAAACAGACAGTACTTATGAAAACAAATGAACTACAGTAAAACTTGTTTCTATAACCAAGAAAGTTTAACTAATTTTTGTGAATTTCAGTATGCAAAATAGTTCAACTAGCTGGGATCACATGGGATATTTTCATCATGAACACTTATATTTTATGCACACTTCAGTTACACAAGTTTTACAGTATTGCCCCTTAACAAGCAGATTTATAATATCAAAGGCTAAACTTTATTTCATTGAATTAAGTTGGAAAAGAAATTTCCCTTTTCACTACAACCTCAGGTTTCATAGGTCCGAAGACCAAAGCCCATATGCAATATCACTGAAAATCTTTGCTTAGATAGTACTATATTAAAAAACACACAAAATAATATTGATATGATAGCAACAATAATCACACATTACAAAAAACATGCCTCCGATATTAAGTACAGTTAGTTGATTTTGAAACAAATAATTTCTACAGTTCTCACATTATCCACATCAGTTACTTTCACAGGTTACTTTGCTTTTCAAAATTGAAATAGTTTCATAAAGGCTATTTTAAATGAAGTGTCTTTAAAACAAGTACTCTTTAATATAAATACAGTAAAACTTGTCAGAACTAGAAGGTGCATAATTGCTGTCCATTATGAATGAATCCCACGGTCCCAGCTAGGACATTCTATTTGCATTTTTGCATACCACAAAAGTAAAGTTTTCAGCCTAATGCATTTTAAAACAAGTTTTACTGTATCTACTGAGAGGCATGATTTTGTGTTTTTGATTCTAAATATATTTAAAGAATCAAATTAGGACATCAAATCATTAACACACATCCTATGATTTATAAAAAAAATTACACTTTTTTAAAGGAATAACAGCAAGCACATCTAATTACAGAAAAAATTAAAAGTGCTCCAAGTAGTAATTAAAACCAAACAAAAATTAACTACAGTAGAACTCCAATTATCCAAACTCCAGCTATCTGAATCGCTTTCAGAATTTCAGAAAAAAATTAAGACGGAAACCTACTGCCATGGGAAGTCAAAAAGCCCACACAAGAGCATTTAAAATTCTTAAAAAGTTTCCCCTCTTTTATAAAAACCAATCCAAGGCTCGGATGACTGCAGCATTGTTTACTGAGTGGTACGACAAATTTTCATCCCTGATGTGAAAAAGCATCAAAAATCTCTTGAAAATAATGTTTTTTGCTCCCATTTTCAACAAACCTACTGTAATTAATTAAAATAGACCCTTTTTGTGAAAAAATCGAATTATTCGAATGGGACCCGGTCCCAATTGATTAGGATAATTGGAGTTCTACTGTACTTTAAAAGGAAATACCAACAAAATTTTCAGCATTGAGTCTATAGTTTATCATGTAATAACCTCTTTATAACAACCTAAACATTCTTTTGTGTCACAAGAACCAGATTTTTTAAATTGTAATAAATTAACAAATTAATTCTAAAAAAAATTGAATTTTGTGTTTCACCGTTCAATTTTTCTGGATGTTACTTCTCCCTAATAACATACCTCCCTCAGCAGTTTTAAGCATCTTTCCAAAGGGTCCTGCTTGTAAATTTTAAATAAAGATCAATAAAGTTTGCCAAAAGCATTCTGCTAAAACTAATAATCATCATAAAACATACAACATAAAAAAATAATAACCTCCAAGGAAAAAAAATAGATTTTCTCACATCATACAGATAATGAATGATTAGAATACTTAATATTTAGTTAACAACATGTTTTATGATAATTTGAAGTTAAGTCACATGCGATTAGTCAAAATTTTTTGACTTAAAAACCATTTACAGTTAAGTTAAAGAACAAAAAAAAAAAGGCAAATAAAATTACTTAATAATATGTAGGTATGGAATTTTTTAACTTATAATATTCCTTTATGTGTGAAACCTTATTTATACTTCTATCAATTGCAAAACTAAAATTGAGTAATAAATACTCTAAAAGCAAAATATTTTGATTTTTTTATTAATATAATTTGATTAACGATAGTGCAAGCCAAGAGTAAAGTGTAAAAGTAATTAAAATGACAGCGACACAGGGATAAAAATAAAATTTAAAACATTAAATCAAAATATTGTTAAACAACAGTAAAAAAGTAGATATAATTATTATTTGTGTAATCTGCTTAGACCATAAAAGTTTCTTTGCATTGTGTCAGGGTAGTATTACATATAATTCAATTGTACTTATAACAAAAACTAACATATTTTTTTCTTTAATATACACCTAGAGAATTGCTGGTCACTTTGAGTGTAAAATTTTTAAAAGTATTTAAGAATAGATTATACTACAAAGCTTTTTTCAAAGAAACCCTTTAGAAAGTTAAATAATACAAAGATGCACAATAAGTTACAGTTGAAATAAATTAGTATAAAAATTAATTAAAAAACTAAACATAAATATTCTTTTAAAAGGCTTGTCCAAAATCAAAGGTATTCTACATCTACAACAGGATAAGTAAAAAATTAAACTTATTTTCATTTGGATTTTTTCTTGTCATCTCTTATAAAATTAGGTCCCAGGCCAGCCTTAGACCTTTTTAAGAAAATGCAAGTTAAGACAAATTACCTTGTTTCATACTTATACTAAATTCGATTTAACAATAAAAAAATGTCTAAACAAACTTTATAATTGAGCTGAATCAGAAAAATAATTTTTCCAGTCAATTGAAAAATTAACATTTTTATCCAATGACAATAATTATGAAAGAAAGATGCAATTGCAATTTAGACAGGTAAAAACAAAGAGGCTCAGTTAATATGTTTTCTATCAGGCTATAGAGATAACTAGAGTAGGTCACCAGAAAAACAATGATACAATTAAACAAAGAAAATTTTTAAGAAAACAAGGCCACACATCATTGAAATGGCATTCTGCACATTGATTTATGTATATTCTTTTGAAAGATTTTCAGAGTGAAAAATGTTCTACGCTGATAAAAACATCAAGAAAATCTAGTTCTCCAGTTGTGACACTGCGACTTAGCCCTTCATAGCTACAACAATCAAAGGGAAACTGAACCAACTAAAAAAAGTGAATACACATTGCATATAGACCCATCTATGATTTCTTGCCATTTTCTTCAGATACATTGTCTTTAGCACAAATCATACCGACTTCCTGATAGCTCTGTGGCGTGTGCACAATCATGCGAGACAAAAAAAAAGGTGGCCGTATTCCTCAGTCACAAAATCAAAGGTGTATCACTCTTGACAAGTCTCACTCGAGAAATTAATCATTGTGTTGTGTGTATGAATCAAACAAAGTCTCCAGAAGGCCCAGGGATTCTCACTCTGGAATTTGGAAATTCTGAAAGACGGCCAGCTAGGCCTAGTTCTCCATCACTTATGGCACCTGACCCCTGAAAGAGCATAATAATGAACAGATTATAGAAATTTTAGCAATGTTTTAAATTGTTACTAGGATTACAATAAAGAGTTCAAAGGGTTCTCTTTGTAAACTGATTATTGATCCAATTTTGAAAAACCAGATTCATGTATTTCATTCATCTAACTTATTTTATTCTAATGTATTTATGTTTCAAATGTACAGTTTAAAAATTCCTTTTTGTATATTCATTGATTTAATTTTGCAAAACCAGATTTCTGTATGTTTTTTTTATCCAACTTAATTTCTCATTCATGTTCTATAATGTATGAAAATGACAGTTAAAAATTCATGTACAAAAGAATTTTTGTTAAACTGATCATACTCAGAGTTGTTTGTAGCGTAATCTATCAATCAGAATTTATCAACATTTACAGAGATTAAGGTTGATATGGGGAAGAGTTTCCACAAAAATTAAATTCCAAATAAACCTTTAAGGGCATGGTTACATTTTTCAAGACACCTAAAATTGAATTAATTTTTTAAGTAGATACTTTATTAAGACACACTAAATGCATAAAAAAGTGTGCTGGATTTCAATGTGCTTCAATTTTTAAAAATGTACAACTAATTGCAACATAAATTTAACCTGATGTGAATATTTAGGTTGAGTGCTTCTTGTATGGATAATAAACACCAAAATAAGACATCGTTTCTAATAAAAATGGAAAAAAAAAACCCACCAAGGGTAGCATAATATATTCGAGTCTTGGATGCAGTTTACACCAGAGTATTACTACATTTTTTCATAAAACAATTCAAATTATGGGCTTATAAGGCTTTCAAGGAAGTTGTCAAAAACAATTTTGAACCTATAATCATGTGATATTTTGTAGCAATGAATTTTTATCCCAGCCCAGCCAAGATTGCCCTTAAGCCTGATGGAAAATTCAGGTTAATTTAGAACTAAAACCACTCAACTTAAATTCTCCAAAAAATTACTTTTAGTAAATTAATTAAAAAATATTATACTATAGAAAAATAATATAAATTCTATCTAATTATAACAGAAAATAGAAATAAATTATAAATGAATAAAAAAGTAGATATATGTACCAAATATTTTTAACATAAACCAATAATTTTGGGCAATATTTCAAAAACTAAAGTGTGAGATTCAGCTTATATTTCAGATCTGCCAATCTTGCAAAAGTTGCTGGCATATTTTGGTTGGCTGAGCATTAAATATCAAACTCAAACAATAAGTTAAACAATCTTGTTTGTGATGGAAAAAGTAAACAAATAACTTAAAAAGAAATAGGTTTAAAAACCACAAAATTTAGGAAATACTAACATAAATAAAGTTTTAAACATATCCCTTGCTGTAAAAAAATTAACACAAAGTACAGTTACTAGTACAGAATTGTTAGAGACAAAATAAAATAGATTGTATAATTTAATACTGGCTTAAATACAGATTTTTGAATTCAAGGTAAATTTTTTGGAGAAAAATAGTACCATCTGCTTATATACAAATGGGCTTCTAGTCAGAAATATACTGTACTTAAATCTACCCTACATGCTATTAATAATATCTATTGATTAAAATTCTAATAATTCATTATGCTATAAAGAGACCATCTATTAAGGGGCCCACAGACGAGCAACTTGGTCATCAACCTGGTTGATGATTTCTTAACGGATCGCCAACCTGGTCGTCAACCAGAATGTAAACAATGAAGAAAAAATTAATCAGAATGTAACAAATTAATATATTTTGGTACATTAAATGCAAAATTATATTTTATTTAATTATTCTCTCGTGCTAGAATTATATTATTTTAATTTTTAATGCTTAGTTTTTTTTATTTTCCTAATAACATGTTCCGATACCAAGTTGACGATCAGATCATCAACCTGAAATTCAATCATCAACTTTCCCACAGACGGCCAACTTGGTTGCAAACTTCGCAAATTGACAACCCGGTTGACGACCAAGTTGCTCGTCTGTGGGCCCCTTTATGATTTTAATTATTGACAGATACAGTTAACTACAACTTTAAATAATAAACAAATCAGAAAAAGCACAGCAGAGCTTTTAAATCTTGTGATATGTGAACAGTTGGAGAAAGATTAAGGGTTTGTGTCCTTATTACTTTACACAAAAAACCTGTAACTTAATGGGACAGAAATCTTAGAAAATGAAGTAATGATTATTATACCAGTAGGCAGGCCTAAAACCAATATCATTATAAGCTACAAATATAAAGATAGAACAACAAAGAAATGATTAAAAAATAAAACTGGGTTAAAAGTAAAAAAGTCTAGATTGGATGCAAAAGTGGTTTTAAATAAAGGTAACTAGACAAAAGCAATTCAACAGTAATTGTTTTTCTTTTTCTATAATAAGCAACATTCTAAAAGCAGTTAGCAATGAAAAATTAATGTAGAAGAAGCATGGCCCACTTTTTAAAATTTCATAATGACTAAAAGTAATAAGTAACCATACCTAAAAGTACTTAGAACAAAAAAAGCAAACCATATTTTTTCACTTAAAAAAGGTTTCTAAAGAGAAGAAAGGAAGGAGTTTCTAAAAGAAATCCCAGCAGAAGAAATAGTGCACATTTTGTGAAAAGCAGACATAAAAAGAAGAAGTTTCCATTCCCAAAATAATAAGAAAACACCAAAATGGCTAATAAGAAAATCTAATAACATCTTAAAACAAAAATGATACTAACATGTTAAGTGTTTTGGATGCAGGCACAGTAGATATGCTCAACTGAAATAGAAATAAGCATTCATGTGTAAATACTTCAAACATGCTTTACAAAATTAAATCAGACATATGGGTGATTCAGATCCCTGATTATTTTGTTTCCATTGGAAGAAAAACATGCAAAACTCTAATAAGAGTAAATAGTGTGATCTATAGATTACTCAACTAGAGCTAGATGCCTTAGTATATTGAAATTCGTTTGCCACAAAAGATTTTTTACATAGAATCATTTTAGATTTTTGGCATTGAATGAATTTTATAACCTATAATTATATCTTGACCAAGTAAGAAGACAGTAAGACAAATTTCTATTACAAACAAATTGTGTAGTTTTAGCATGATGAACCTATACATAATTTAATGGATGGATTTAAAGAAGTAACAAGAAGAATTGGATGGAAAATTAGAAAACGTTTCAAATACATCAATTCTAAAATTTGGTCAAGTGTAAAATTAGTTACGCGAGAACCAGCCCATATGTTCAAGTATGTTACAAATAAAATACAAAATAAAGAGTAAGCAGTGAGCAGAGAACATTGCATTGTTTTAAAAGTTCTGAAAATAAACAGACAAGTAAGCATTGCAAAGTGTAATAAAATCATATATCGACTTCAAGTAAAATAAAACACTCGACTGTGCTTTTCCAAGAGATTTTAACTCAAAGTAACTATTCAATATGAATGTTAAATCCTACACATTTGTAACATTTGAATGAATTGAAAGAGGAAAAGCACAAACTAACAGGTTTCTACCTAAAAACCAGGCTATTGTAAAAGTGCAACTAGTGCAGAGAAATATGGGTCAATATTTGATTTTTACCCCATTTCTTTGGATGAGCACACTATAGGAAATTCCAGTTCAACCTACAAACAAAACAAGTTTCTAAAAACCTTCACTCAAATACAAAGAGCTATAAAACAGTTATGGGAAGTGCAGGTTTTAGTCTGAAATTTCAAAATAGTGCAGAGATCAATTTTGACCTGAATTACAGCTTAAAAACTGATCAAGCCTTATTTTGTTGACACTAAGGAACCCTGAGATATTTTGAAAGACAAAAAACTCGTGAAACATCAGTTTGAAACTACCAGCTTACGAAGCTGTAATTTATCTAGACAAAAAGTACATTTGTTTTCCTTCTAACACACAAATATTAGTATAATCTTATATCACTCATTAGTGTTATATATTTTACTCATCATTATTGTAAGTAGTATAAAAAAACCCCCTTAAGTCCTTAAACTTAAGACCTGATTCACCTATTACCAGACAGCTAGCCAGTCTCTGAATGGCAAAAATTAGCACTGTACAAACTTGTCTGCTTTCAACAGGTTATTCCAGGTTAAAATATTGGTTTAACGAGTCTTTGCATAAATATGCTAGTAAATTATACAAAAAAGGGGTTTTATTCATCTAAATTACTACTTCTTGGGCAACTTCTTTGGGTTTCTAACGACAAAATTCAGGCAAAAAATTCTTCAATATGAACAGGTATAGGTAGAACAATGACAACCCTCAACAGTTGGGGTGAAATTTTGTGTTTAAATGTTTAAAAATAGGTTTAATAAGAAACATAACAATAATATAAACAATAAATTATTATTTCTTGTACTTGAGTCAAAAGTAATACAATAAAAACGGTATTATAAAATTCCTAATTATAAATAACACCTCATAGGTCAGTGCGTTTAAAAAACTTTTTAAATAATAACTTTAAATTACCGTTGAAATGCCAGGGTGTCCATTAGAGCGATCCCCATATGGGACAGTTTCATCCAGACACAAATCTGCATCTGAATCTTCATCATCATTTTTGACATTCTCATCCTAAAGAAAAAAAAACCAACATCTGTGACAAAAACCTAACTTGAAAATTAGAGTGACAGAGAAAACTGTACAATACATTTACTTAATGATAATAGTATGATCACCATTTTATGCACCAAGTATTAAAACTAAACTAGAGTGCAACTTGTATAATTCAAATCTGGAAGGGACCAGTAAAAAATATAATTATTTTAAATATAGGTGGAACAATGACAACCCTCAACAGTTGGGGTGAAATTTTGTGTTTAAATGTTTAAAAATAGGTTTAATTAGAAACATAACAATAATATAAACAATAAATTATTATATATTACAAAAAATAAATACCTCAGTCATTTTCATGTGAAAGGCTTAGAAAAATCAAAGTCTTTGAACAAGTCAAAGATTCTTATTCTGGCAGAATGGTAATTTATTTTTATTCAATATTTGTACAAGAAATAGTCTTCTTTAAAGACTATGCTTTTAAAAATTTTTGAAACTTATCATCATTAATTAAATTACCTCATTATCAGATTTTTTGATGTTTGTCCCATCAACTTTTAGAAGTTTTTCAAGGTACTTGCACAACTCTGAATTTTTTGCAAGTTGCTCCAGGGAAGAAATTTTGTTGGATGTAGTACCTTCCCTTTTATATTACTTGGGTTTTAAATGAAAAAAAGAGAAGTACTTACACTTGAAAGCTGTTGTGTGCTTGTTAATAATCTTGCCACCGTATGGCAGAAAGGTGGCAATGTCTCCATCAAAGTGGGACGACTGTGAGTCAAAAATGGTTTCATATAGCTATTTTAGAGTTAAGAGAAAACTTAATAGTGCTGAAAACTCTGTTTTCCTCTCAAAGAAGTATAAAAGTAACATATTGAATATTGTAATGACATGAAATAAAAATTTAAAAAATATTAGCTTCCAAATGGTTCTTTGTATAACATATGCAATTTAATGTTTCCTTCAAGCTTTTACAGCTTTAATTTGTATAATATCACAAAGGATACCGAATGTCAAAGTTGTACCACTTTTTAACCAGCCAAGCCTTCTCATAGGGTGTTTTCAAGGCTTGAGTAGGGGGAGGGCTTCGAAGATCAGTGGGTGTTGTCACTTGAGAAGTCTAAAGAGAACAAAATTGGTAGAAATTAAAGATATATAAAAGGAAGAAGCAGAAAAATCCTTCAAAATAATTATTAGGTGATGGATTTAAATTATTTATAAACAGGAAGCTAGCAAAAATTTAATACATAAAAGAGAATTGCATTTATGGAAAAAGCTAACAGATGAATTTTAGCAATGGCATGGAATGGCACGAGTAATAAATTGCTTAAAAAAGCAAGCAAGTATTTCTGTTATTGTTAAGAATTCCTAGGCACAATAGCAATAAACTGAATGAAATACAATTTTTTACTCTTAAAAACTCAATTAAGTAAAATAATATTTAACTAGTTGGTTGGCTGGTTGGATTTTTAAGTTACAGGCCCAAATAAGGGAATAGAAGGTAATGATGCCCCCATGAAGATAATTTTAGTAAATAAAAATAACAGTCACTTATGTGATCAAGCACTAAACAAGACAAAACAAACACCATGTAATTTATCAAGTTAAAATAGATATTATAAAATGAAGGAAAATCTATTTAACTGGATAAAATATTTTGCTGCTTATAATTCTATTTTGATCATTGAAAGGAAAAATAAGTTTTAGATAATTGATAAACTTAAAAAAATGCACGAACTTTAATACAAAATTAATGTTTTTTCCTAGTAAAACTTGAAACATTTTTAGACATACAAGTTTTTCATTCAAAATATATTTGTTGAAGTATTTAAACTATAGCAAAAACTGTAAATTATATAATAAGAGCTAAATATTGACAAAGTTAGGGTAAACAAGAATAGAGGTAGTCACAATAAGAGTTAGACACAATAAAAAGCTTAGATGAAGTTAGATAAAATATGAATTTGCACAAAGATAAAAAAAAAGTATATGCATATTAAGATTTGAAAGTTGAGGTTAACAGACATTATCTAAAATTTAATAGTAGACATAAAAAAAGAAGAAAAACACCTAATTAAAAGATATATCATGCTAAAAGTGTATGAGGCCTTTGTGAATTTGATTGCAAATTATATAACTTTGAAAGCTGAGATATAAATTCACAAATCATAAATAAAAAGGCACTCACAACAAATTAAAAAAAATATTTGCAGCTCTTACCATTGCAGGATCAATTGTGTTATAATTCTAAAAAACATGCAACAGTATAAATGATTTGGTTAGAAGGTATTTGAAAACATTTAACATGCATATTCAACTAAAAACTCATTCACATTCAAAATGTAATTATTCAACAAAAGGTTAAAGACATAAAAGTGACCAGAGTTGAAATAACCAGTGGTAGTCTTCACAGCTATCAAAATCAAATAAATTTCATAAGGTATTTAGAATTATTTACAAGACTAATCAAAGCCTTTTAAAAACAACTGAGAAATCTAAAGCTAAAGCTGGTTATTCATGCCTTTTATTAATGCACAAACTATCTACAAACAAAAAAAAAAACCAGCAGAAACACTAAGGGTCCTATCAGACTTTTATGACTACTAATTTTACAACCTTAACTAAAGGGTGTCAGGTGGAGGAAAAAGGAGAGGGATATAAACTACACAAAAGAGTTACACACCCTTCCTTTTGTATTCAGACCACCAAAACTAGGATAGATATTGGGTTGCTTCTCCACTTACTACTCTTATAAAAGTTGGCAAACCGAAAAGTATGACCAAACCCTAAGGCTGCAGTTAGAATAGGTTTATGACCAAAACAGTTATAATCCTGTATTTGCGTATTTGCAGTGTAAAAACTTACTCATTGGGTAAAAACTCGCAAAAGAAAGAGGGATGTGGGATCAGTCTCTTACGTGTCTTTTGTCAACCACCACCATTTCAGTCCCCCCTTAAAGCCAGATTACCATGAGATGCATATTAAAACATAATAGGGGAACTTTCCAAACATTTTTGAATAAGAACAACCCTTTCTTTTGAAACTAGAGTCACAGAATCACAAATCAAAAAGGGCCAGTGAGAGGCCTATAAATAGTGCCCAACTTCAAAACCTGCACTCGTGTTCTGGGTTGTGGACAAAGAAGTTTTAGAGAAATGCTTGCCTTTTTAACCAGATGAAACTACATTCCTCCCTTGGAGCTTCTTGCTGCCTTAATAATGAATAAACTTTATAATTTCAAGAAATATGCTTTAAGCAGTGTTTTAATTACTTACTAATTTGAAGAGAAATACCTGCTTATACAACTTTAAAAAGTTGTTTAAGTTGCTTTGAGTTTTTGTGCCAATACAAAAGTAAGCAAAAGCAAGGGGCCTCAAATGTGCAGAATAAGAAACAAAGCCAGCGAAAAATCAGGGGATAAGTCCTTCAATAAAAGCAAGCAGTTAAATCCGTTTACGGATTTTCAAAACTGCATCTCAAGAGAATTGGGCTTAAGAGTCAATATTACCCACAAATTAGTGAGAGGCAGGTTCATATTAACAGTTCTTTCTGCTCTGTGCTACAATTTTCTTTTCTTTTAGAAAATGCAGTGTTTTATCCTAACTCCCATCCCATCAGAAATCAATGTTCTTGATGCATTGATTTTAGACAAAGAAAACCCCCAAGTTCTCTTCAAAATAAGCAAGAATCAATGCTGTAGGCTTTTGTTAATTCCATGAGTTTAAAAATCATTTCGTAAGTAATTTAAAGATGGATAGAAAACAACATGAAGTCTTCCCCTTACATGATTGTGCAAGATAAAATTCTTTAATATAAATGGTCAAAATGATTATTGCAAATGTACAATATGGATTTCTTTAACTTGCTTTAATTTTGACGCCCTGTGCTACACACATTGTACAATGTAACCTAACTGCCTAAACATGGCTCTAGTGAAAGGAGATACAGGATTGTCAATGGTTTGGTTATAAACTGCCACTTTTGAACACCAGCCTAACAAAAAACAAATACTTCCTTAATTTGGGAAAAATACCACTGATTTCTTCACAAAAAGTATGCTGATCACTTATATAAGGAAATAATTAAAAACAGCCAAAGAGCCACTGGTAATTGCAACACAGCAAACACATTTATCAAAGCAAACAATGATTCACTAGTTAATGTTCTAA
This sequence comes from Tetragnatha montana, assembly GCA_963680715.1. NCBI lineage: Eukaryota > Metazoa > Arthropoda > Arachnida > Araneae > Tetragnathidae > Tetragnatha > Tetragnatha montana. The sequence goes on from OY796685.1 coordinate 39,205,309, forward strand.
GGAGCAAGGTAGCCAGCCTGTTCTAAGTTTTTATAATTAGAAGGAAAAGAAACATGCAGAGAGAAAAGGTTATTTTCAGCAAATTTTAAGTGGCAATGGATCATAAAAAGCCAGCTCAACATGCACTTTAACACATTTCAGCAACTTTGGAAATCTCTCCCAAACACATTTAAATTTATGTTTAAGTCATACAACTGTCTTAAATAAGATCACACCAGAAGACTCCTTAAGGAGATAATTGAAATTATAATGTACCGTTCTCAGACTTCCGAACTGTAACATTTCATGATCTTCTTCCACTCCAACTCTGAAAATTCAATAAAAAATAATAATCACATGTTCTTATTTGAGGAAAAAAAAATTGCAACCCCAGTGTTGTGTGAGATTGACATCCCTGACTTAAATGTATCAAAACTCAAAATGCCAATGAATGAGTACTCTTGAGTAAACATCAAAATCTTTTTACTGTATTTCGTGTTTTTAGTCTCACCATAATTTAATATACCAAAATGCAGAAATTTCTGCAAATTCTAACAACAAATGCAACACCACGATGATTCCCCATGTAAAAAGGTTTTTTAACCAATGGGCGGGTACTGGATTTATCATCATTGACCACTGAATTGCCCTAAGTATTTAATCAGCATTAACCGGTGAGCACCTGTGGACTGGAGCTACTGAGGTGAGGTACTGTTACACGTGTCACACATAGGTCAGTGGCCAGTGCATTGGCAAAACAAACTGGCCTAGTGGTTAAAAGTCTGTGTTTAAAAAAGTTCAATGTCGACATAATTTCTATGAAGTCAGTTCTTTATCCAAACATCAGTAGTAAATACACATAGTATATATGTTTTTACTAACTTGCAGTATTTAATAAGATGCTTGATAATATATTTCTAACAAGCTTGACGGCAATACAAATTCTGAAATCTGCCAAGCCCTGCAACTATTCAATTCTCGACAAATAAAGAGAAAAACATTGACACATAAAATTCAATGGGTTTTGAAAGCTACTTACGGAATGCCTAGCCACGCCAGCAGCTGAGTAGAAAGCCCACCACACACAATGACAGTCACAATAGCTATGAGTGACGTTGCTGTCAACATGAGATGTCTTTGTTCTGACAGCGTATTTCGAATAGCTAAGGCAAAAGCCATCGCTCCTCTCAAACCTAAACAGATTGCCAGGATAAGTATACATATTTAGTGCTAAAAACATATTTATAGACATTTGTTTTGAATTAGTGTAGATAGCTTAGTACTGGATAGGATTAACTATTTAAAGGGTGTGGGTTGATCATAAATGTGCAATAATAAGGATGCATTTCAATCAGACCTGCACAACATTAACTGTGGTTCGGACAAAATATTAATTTGGCACCAGTCAAAAGTAGGTATGGATCGATTACTGGGGCCAAAAGATCAATTTAAATTGTTGATGAAATTGTAAAAATTAAAAATAAGGAGAAAAAAGGTTCAAAAAGAGTATTTTCAAAACATTATTAAAGCTTGTATAATATTGATATTTTTGACAAAAAGATTACTACAAAACTCTTAAAAAGCTGCTTTTTAATTTCTTTTTAATAGTTCAACATTTTTTGTACAATTAAAGGTTAAAAAATGGATGTTTTGATAATGCAGTGTCACTAGCCCATAAACATCCAATACAGAAGAAATGAATTGAAATATAATATCAAGCACAAAATTAAAGAATGATAAACAAAGGAGAATTTACCAGAGAAGAACAAGACATGTTGAAAACTTAATGGTATTTTGTTGTGACGTCCTAAATTCAGAAGGAGAGAAAGGGGATAAATATTCAAAGCTCTACCTACTGCAATAGCAATCTTTAAAGGGTTAAGGATTTCAACTTTAAAAATAACTTATGGGAAAATCAAAATACATTAACACTCCCCCAAAACATTTTTCAAAAGATCTATATTATATTATAAAATTAATTACTTTAAGAGTAGCTTAATATGGTAACTATGAAGTTCAAAAGAGTAGCAAACTATTTATAATGTAAACAAATATACAGTATAAGGAAAAGGTGTTATAGCAAATAAATCTATTCCTATGGTAAAAAAATGGGGGCTTTTATTATTAGTCACTATAAGGTAGGGGTCGCTATATTGTGAGGTTGTTGAAAAGAGGTTCTACTGTATTAACTGCTGGATACATTATTAGAAAATGGAATTATTCATGTAAAATGGGGTTCCAGGCAAAACACGGTCTTCTTAAGAATAGAATATTTAATTATACTTAATATGTACAAGTTTATATACAGGGTTTAAAGTTAAAAGAACATAGAACATCCTTGCGGCCAAACATTTGCCGCGCTCGCTCGCTCACAACTACTGAAGTCTTCCTCCGAGTTGAGGTGTTACCCTCTTTCGGATTTCTCCGGAAGGGAAGAGGCACAGAGCGTCACTTGGAGCGGCACGAATGGCGGAAGGTCCAACCTTCACATTCATGTACTTTTAGTAATCTTTTAGAAAATTACCTTAGCTCAGAAAACATTAAGTGAAAGGAAATATTTTTTGATAATGGTAAAAAAAAACCAAGAAAAGGATACAAAAGCTGTTATTATAAATCCAGCGTGCCAATAATGCTTTTGGTAAGTGAACATTGACACTCCTATGTAGCAAAATATAAAATTTTCAGCTACAAAACTCAGCAATTCAAACAACTGAAAAATAAAGAGGACAAAATTAGTAGGAAAACATAAGTACACTTTTCTAGTAAGTAAAAATAATGACTGAATAAGGTTGTGGAAAATTAAGCTCTATAGTTTACCTGTTTTGTTCTAGCTCTTGATTCCAAGGTTAAGTTGTTGTAAGTGTAGTGAGCCTGACAAATGCCACAGAACAAAACTGCAACTATGCCTATTTCAAGATACATTTGTTAAAAAAGGCGAATTTATAAAGTTAAAATCATATAAAACTTTTCAATAAATTAATAAACACAAAAAGAAGTTGCCTGTACAATGAATAGAATTTATATCAGTGAAAAAATATTTCAATCAATAAATCTTTACTTAGTAATAGTTAACAATAAAGCTACTATTTAAATACCATAAGATAAAGACTTTACGATTAAGAGAGAACTATTAACCTGTTAGATCTGCAGCTTCAGCCATCAGGAAAGTACTGTAGGACATAAGAACAAAGAGACTGGATTCCAGCAAAGGGAAATCACACAAGCGAGTAAATTTTGTCAAGTAAGGTTAGTTAAGGAAACAAACATGCAATGAAATTTAATTTATGTAATTATTTACAGCAGATCAAACTGTAAGCTGATTCTTTACTGTACTTAAATCTACATATTTCTCAATTTATTTAACCTCCATCTACTCAACTCTACTAGAATAAAAAAATATCCTCCTGTATTAGTTTTTCTTATTTCGACTCTACAACACAAATAGTTAATTTTAAATGTAGTACAATTGTAAAAACACCTTAAACTATTTGTAACCTAAGTGAAACAAGAACTCAAACAAGATGATCAAGTAACTCAAACTTTGCCAAATCCCAAATATCTTTTGTAACATAACCCATGGACATTTAAATGTTAACTAAAGCTTATCTATGGCTATAGTTTCAACAACAAAAGGATATAGCAGCAGTCAAGCATCCAGTGCCAGATCCAATTAGAAAGGAACAAATAAATATGTATGCAAAGTTTCCTAAACACTTTATGGCAGCAGTAGACTGAAATCCATCTTCTCCGCTCCCATACATCTCTGCATAGTTACCAATTGAGCTAAGAAAAATATTTAACTTAAGACAAATATAGCATAAAAACTGTCAATATTCAATCTTCCATGAGATGAACATCATCTAATGCTTACATTTTAATGCTAAGACATATAAAAAGATGTTATTAACAAATCTACTAATTTAAATCAAGCTTAAACCCAAGAGCATTCACCCTTCCAGTGTTTTTAATAAGTTTAACACATTTAATTGTAAAAAAAAAATAGTTTTTTTTTTACAATGTTTTAATCTGTAAAAATGCCTTTAAATTATTAGGTATGTTAAAAAATAATTGATCACAATTTATTGTTAAGAGTTTAAAAAATTAGAATTACTGAATGAAATGAAAACACATTCATGAATTACAACAATATAAAGATGAAACATTCTGAGAACTAAGCTAAATAAGGACTTACCCAGCCAGAACAATAGCAATGGCATCATTCAATATACTTTCACCAAAAACTAATGCATACAGGTTCACATCCACATGTAAATCACTAAATATTGCCAAAACAGTAACTGGAAATCAAAGAAAATTTCATATAAATAAGAGGCTAACAACGAATTTAGATGTCACTTAGAAAATACTTGAAAGACCCAATAATCAAACAAAGTTTAGAAAAAGGAATGATTAGGGTAAATAAAAAGGTTTTCAACATATTTAATTAAAAAGATCTTTAACTTCCTAATTAAAATTAAGAAGAGTACAGCGCTTAGATAATTTGAATGTCTCTTGATCCCTTGGTAAAATTCTTCTTTAATTCTAAGTTTTTTATAAAAACTTTTGAACCAATTAATTTTTAGTCTTGGTATTGTGGGTTCTGTAAGTGTTTAACTTTTGAAGACTACATCAATTTGATGAAAATGCGGATGTTTATAAAGAACTGTCAGATCAAGGTAATTTATCAGAAGTATTAAACAAGATGAGAGTAGAGGGGAATGGTGCAAAGGGGAAAAAGAGATGTCAATCCTTTATCATAAGGGGCTGTTTCAATTTGTTGGTACAATGAAGAGAAAATCAACATTTTGTAATAAAAGAACTACTAAATTTTTTTGTTTACACACATTCGCTCTACCTCTGTTGTATTTACTTTTCAATTGAAAAATCTTTCGAGGACAAAATTTTCTTGTATCATTACAAAAAGTAGTATGACAGTAAAAAGCACTGTTTTGGTAAAACTGAAATAAATGATAATATAACATGATAAAAATGGATACCTGGATCAGTAGCAGAAATCATGGCACCAAAGTACAAACAGTCATTAAAGGTAAACTCTAAACTTGGCATAAGTTGAAGGAAGGCAAACATGACACCCCTAAAAGAAAATTTTCAAAAACTGAAAGTAGTGAAGCCAACAAGATATTTAACAACAGCCAACAAGACATTAATAATAGATATCTACAGTCCATAGGTCTTGCTTAGACCAGTGGCGCCTAACCTTTTTATTACCTGAGGTCTGGAACAAGCACAAAGTTTAAATAGTATAACTATTTAATGTTTTTTGTTAAAATGGTGTGGTGTAGGAAAAGGAAAGAAAATGAGCAACCAAAAATAGTTTTCACCATTTGATTCTGATGATGATTATCAACTAGATTTCTTGATTTGCCCTTTTCAGCACTGAGAAAGTTTGCTCCGACACATCAGTTCTGGCATTTATCGATTGTATTTTCAAAAGTCAAGTCATCTAGCAAGAATAGCGCTTAAAATCTAGATAGAAAATTTTCCCTTAAATTTATCTTGCAGTGATATTTGCCATTGTAACTCAATCAGTTTCTATTAGTAAATCTTTTGGTACAATGGAAACAAATCATTCTTATTTAGAATAAGAGAACAAACATAATTTTTGCCTTTTTGGTATCACATAAATAATAATTATTATTTTTTATTTGTCTTTTTATGTTTAATGTTTTTTTTTTTGTGATGTCATTTCATTGTATTTTATGCAATACTGTGTTTGTGACAATAAATTCAATTCAATTCAATAAGAATAGTTCACACTAGTCAGCTTTGCATGCCGTAGTTTAGGCACCACTGCTATGATTAAAGAAAACAAATAGCAAAACAGTCGAATTACAAGTTAAAAGCATCTTACCCAACCATAAAACAAGATATAGTAGTTCCCAGAAAAGCATATGTAAATATGGTGCCAAGATTCCTGAAGAAGAATTTCTGAAAATAATGCATAAATTTTACAAAAGTTTGGAAACTAACCAATATAGTCAGATTTGTAAAATGCTTAAAGAAGGAAGCAATAAAAGTAAAGCAAGCCAAGTTTACTTACACGTTTTAAGCTGTACCCTGCATTAAAAATTATGGGAGGTAAAATGATGTTAAAAAATATTTCAGGATCAAAAGTGGCCTGAAAAGAATAAAAGATTGTGAATTACTGGTCTAAGAAATTCAATGATTTTTAAACCAATAATAAATAACTCCAAAAATATATTACAGATAATGCTTGAATGAGTTCTTTTCAAAATTTTAATTTAATTCACTTAAAAATAATTGAGTAACTCAAAAGTAAATTGATCTAAAAATGTTTTGGTTAAGATAACAGGCATACATATTTAAATTATACTAATGTTTGCCTTTTTACGAATTTGTATTCTCTGTAAAACAAAAATTTCAAAATTAGAAAATCACCATTTAATAAGTTTATGGTTCATATACCAAATTGATTAAATTATTGCCACATTCAAATCCAATCAATATTAAGTTTGGATTGGAAGCAGTATTATGAAACCAAAAGATAATGAATACAATAGTTAGAAGTGGAAAAGTTATTATTAAGCAGAAAACTAGCATTTTACAATTGAGGTGTTTGCTGCAAGAAGGGATTAACTCTAAAATCCGAATTCATGGCAAGATAGTCGCCAAAGTGGAGTGGAGTTGCCAATGTGGTGCTGTTTCACGCTCTATAGAATTATATATCTGAGTCAAAGAATTTCAGCCATGTTTAACCACGGCCAGATGCTGATCGTGGTACAATTTTCTACCACAATTAATCGGGAGAACAAAGAAAATTTGATTTCTTAAAGCTAGATTCTATATCTAACAAACTTATTTAAGATGATCTTAAGGTAATAATCTTCAGTATTTTAGGATCGGATAACGATCGGACAAAAACTCAAAATGGAAATTTTTTTTATACAAATAAATTTCATTTCTTAAAGCTAGATTCTATATTTTAACAAACTTACTTAAGACTGAAGAGGATCTTAAAGTTATAATCTTTAATATTTTCAGATCGGACATAAGATCAGACGAAAACTCAAAATGGAAATGGCGATCACATTCACCAACCCAGTAGTGGTTATGCATAGCCCTAAAACGACACCACCTTGGCTACTATCACTGGCTGCCGCCAAGGTGGCGACTTCTGACATGAATTCGGATTTTAGAGTTAATCCCTTCTAGCAGCAAACACCTCAATTAAAGAAACAGATAGTTCAAAATATACCTTTTGATCCAACTTTTTGTTATCCACATCATTGATTTCTCCTCTAAATGAGTAAGCATATGTCTTGTTTTCCTTCTTAGAAATATTACCAGATGTTTGTTTGATGGTTTGCATAGGCAAGTACACATTATCAGGAGGTATTGTCAAGTCTTTTCCATATCCTGGAGCAGCAACCACTTTTATATGATTGGTTTCGGAACTCTGGCCCCCATACCGAATAATTGCCCCAACTATCAAGCCTGAAAACCAAACAAAAGAATGATAAAAAGCAAGTACAGAAAAACTTACCATTAACATGCCGTAATGGTAACTTAAGTTATTACAGTTTATGGTCGTAAAGGTTGTTAAAGGTAACTGCTGGTATGCAGTAATGGTAACTCAAGTTACCATTATGGCATAATGCTTTTTATCGCATTTTACTTTATATTTTTCAAAATAAAATTGCAAATAATAATAATTTGCAAATTTAAAACCAGGCAATATAATATTAGATCATCCGAAATTTTTGAAATTCCAACTTTTTCTAAGGACATATTCAGTAAGCACTTCTTTTACATTGCACCTAAATTGTACAATTGTTTACCTACCAATTTAATTCAAACAAATAGTTACTCAGTTTTCAAAAGAAATCTTTTTGAATTTATAATTAACATCGACGACCTGATCTGTATTTCTCACTTCTTTGAAGCAAATTTTTCATGTTAAAAATTACTCAGCTTTTTACCAGAGTCTATATTTTCGTATGATTTTTTTGTAGTTCTTATTGTTCATTTTTTCTTTTATTTTCATTACTCAGTTAATATATTAATTTTTATAACGTCTGGACGGGATTTTTTGTTTCCCCTTGGCGTAAAATATATTCTCCTATATTCATTCTTATGTTTTCTTTACATTTGATTAATATGATTATTATTATAAATCCCACCTTCATCTGAGAAATAGTAATTTTTCTTAAAAGATGTGATGAAGTGAGAACATAGATATGTCTAAACTTAGACAAAATGTTAAGAAAAGTGTCCAAGTTTCAATAAAAACTACGGTTTTGCTTAAAATTAACAAAAATGAACTTAAAACAGAAATTTTGCACCCAGTTTCAGCATTTCCTAATTCTGAATTTTAAAAAATTGTCTGTATTTAGCAAGAAAGTTTTGGTTAATACTTTTTACAAAAGTTCTGATTTCCTTAGAACCAGAGTAGGTATCAACCCCTTGTTTTTTTTTGAGCTGCCTATTACACTATTTTGTTGTATACTATCCTAATTCCTACCATTAATAATTCCTCTTAGAAAAAAAAATAAAACATTTTCATTGGCTTACAGACAATAAGAAAATGAAACAACAAATAAAGCACTGCATAAAATAGAAATTTCATCAAACCATTTCCTCCCTGTTCTGCTTGTGCCCGGCAAACGGATAAGTAGGAAAGAGGAAGAAGCACAGGAAGGAATCCTTCGCTATCTACAGTTTGAATGTTCTTTCGAATAATTTCACTCAATAGACATAATAATTTAATCAAGTGACCCAAGTGGGGGTTGATGAGATGAGGGAAGAGGCCCTGTGTTCTCAGGACTACGACCAACCAAGTACCTAACACTGGTATTACAGCCAGTGCTGGGGAACATCCATCTCGTTGGTGTATCACGGGTAATACTCCCGTCCCGTAAGAGTTAAAGTCCATTAGAAAGAGAAAATTTAGATTCCTACTATACTGCTCACACCCTAAATTTTATCTTACCAAGATATATTTTCTATTGTTGTTTTATTAAAGAAACACAAAATTAACAAGAGAATTAAATCATAAACATATGTCTTTTTAGTAGTGAATAAGTACACATTCAATCTAGACGAAATAAAGATTTGCTCACCATAGAAAATTGCCAGACCAGTTTCATGCAAGAAACGAACTCGACGACGCTTGAAAAACCAGATCGTGCAAACGGTTAAAATAAGTAAAAGTACAAAGACTAATATATTCAGACAATCGATCTGATGCATACGCTTTGCATTTTCGTCTAGTATAATATCGTAAGGTACATTTGCACCAATAGACTGCAATAATGTAACTAGAAGAAAAATCAAAGACAAAAAGAGAATTCGTAGTTGTGAGCCCATATTTTAAGCCGACGCCTCCAACCGGCAAGAGATTAGGGACTTATTGACAAATAAGATTTGTTTCTTTTGTGAAGATGGGAGTGCATATATCTTTTAATCAATTCATCAAAAATGTTTCAGTTCCTTATGACAGTAACATAAATATACGCCTTCCACAGAGATGAGGATGTCTGCTAACGAAATTACGAAACAGATTCGTCAAGTAAACATTGCTCAAAATTTTGTTGCCAGATTCTGTCATTACTTTTCTACAAAATTACTCAGGAGTCACGTGAAAATACCACAGACAGATCACTCAATTATCGCTCTTGGACAACAAGACATATAACTCCCTCTTGTTCAGTTCAGTAGCAAGCAGAAGGCTACATTTGGGGAACATTTACTAAAGAATAATGCTAATTTTCTCACCAAGATTAAGTTTAATTTGATCTCAGGTGCAATTTTTACTCTTAAAATATTTTTAAAATTTCAATTTATTTTTTAATTTAGCAAAGTGATCACCCCTTCCCAAAAATCTACTAGATCAATGTTAAAAAGGAAATCAAATAAATTAATCATTACATCATTAGTTTGAAAAGTGTTCTTTAGTCTACTTTAGTCGAAAGAATCTTTAGTCATTGGCAAGCCAATATTCATATATCTTTTCATTGGTCAAACACATTTTTTGATTATGCTTTACTTTTTACTTGAGAACTTTAACCAATCACAATAGAGATGAGAAATGACTCAACAAGGACTACAGAAACATTTGCAGCAGAAACACGAAGCAGCATTAAAGTTAGTGCTGCCATCTAGTATGTTATTTGGTTTCAAATCATACCTGTTTATTTCTTCATTTCTTTGGCTCCATGGAGATTCAGCTGTAGTGGGCACCACAGGTGGGAGGGAGAGCTAGGGCAGAGCCGTTTCCAAGAGGAAAGGGTAGGGGTTAACCCACCGAAATTTTAACATAAATTTTTATGCTGTTTTTTCCTCATGAAAATTCTGCAACTTACTTTTACAAAACAGGAAATCCTCTTGGGATGTAAACCAAAGGGTCTCAAAATGAGTTAAAACACTACTATCGAGAGTCAAATTTCAAAATTATCTTAAATTATATTTTTGATACTGTAAAATTAAATCATGTGCAAATCATTTTATTAATTATACCCCATCATTAAAATATTTAGGCATTTAATTTAATAAATAACACTGTAAATTTAAAGATCATATCAATTCAGTCTGTAGCAAATTAAGATTTATTTTATTCACGTTCTACCCTTTAAGGAAATATAATAATTTGAATTACTTTTAAAAATATACTTTGCTTGGGTTCAATCTCGAATTCAATATGGAATATTTTAATATGGGATGGACATTTCCAACGTTAAACCAGGAATTAATTTACAAAAGAAATTTTTATGTTATTTTCCTGTCAATAATCTTTTGAATGTACATCAGTTATTGGTCTTAAATAAGTCTTGTCTTTTAAAAAAAATTCCATCATGAGCCACGCGATTAACTTTAACAGCGAGTTTACAATCTCCGCAGACAAAATTACTACTTTCGTGCCTTACCCCTCGAAAACAAAATGTATAAAAACACATTTTCAATACCTATCGGTTACCTTTTTTAATAAATTATCAAGCCATATACAGACGGAATCTAATATTAATTACTTTAAAAAAAAACTTTGCATTTCCTTTATTTTCGATCAAAATAATATCGAGACACTATTTCAATTTGTCAGGTACATACTTATTTTTTTAATACTATTCTCTCTTTGCATACAAAATTTGCCAGCCCCCCAGCCGTTCTTTTTTTTTTTTCGTTCCCTCTCGTTTCTGAAATAATTTCAACCCCTTACCCTTCCATTGTTTTTGACAGTGGTGACAGAGTGGGCCCTCCAGTTCTTATTTTGAAGGGGGGAGGCAAAAATTTTCCTAAGTAAATGCATAGGTCAAATGCAGTTTTTAAACATTTCCACGCAAGATTTGAATCTTGATGAACTTAAAAACTTCGTTTTCTTGATAATAGGATGCGTAACAAGAACTAAAAGGGGGTCTGGGGGAATCCCCAGAAAATTTTGAAATTCGACCCTAAAAAAAGAAATTTTAAGCTCATTTTTGGATACTTTTCACAATTGAAATTGAAAAACACCCAGGGATGGACTTTTTCTGAAATGAAAGTTAACTCTAGGATCCTTTGAAATAATGATTTATCTTGAGTATGAAATTTCCATTTCGTAATGAATTCTTTTAGGGGTCTGGAGGTACCCCCCAGAAAATTTTCGGAAATACGCCCCTTGAAAACCGAAATTTACTCATTTTCGGGATTCCGGGTGAGCAAATTATTTTCCAAAATACTCGAAATTATATTCTTTTAAGTACCCAATATGAAAATCTCTGGGTCCTGGGGATTGTACCCCCCCTCTCCTCAGGCCTGATCATGTGTATTTATTTTATTTTATCCGTTACCCCATGGACGAGCAGTTGCTCCTTTGAGATCAACTGTATGATCAGTGTGTGATTATTCCCCCCCTTGTCATGTGTTTTTATGCATATTATGTATAATTTGATCTATAATTTTTCGATACTTAAATTTTCAGCGTTTTGTATTTTAACAATCTGAATTAAGAAGGAATAATATTAAAAATCGCGAATAAGAATCCAATCAATACAAAAATTTATTAAAATATTCACCACTCTACTGTATAATAATACATTTTACCAGGGCCGTATCCAAGGGGGGGGGGTTTAGGGGTTCAAACCCCCCCCCCCGAAATTTTGACATCAATTTTTATACTGCTATTTTTCTTGAAAATTATGTCTCACAAGGAGCGATCCTCTTCGGGTATAACCCAAAGGGTCTCAAAATGAGTCAAAACCCTACTTTTAAGGGTAAAATTTCCAAAATTTTTCTGGGGGAGAACCCCCAAACCTCCTCAAAATAAATTTTGAAATCTATTAAGTATGGTTTTTCCTTCAAACTTGTGTGATTTACAGGGAGAGGTCCACTTTGATGTAACTTAAAGTGTCTCAAAATGAGTTAAAATGCCACTTTTAGGGGCAAAATTCAAAAAATTTTCTGGAGTAGGAACCCAAAAACCCCCTCAACATTTTGCCATTTATGACAATATACCTACCTTCTTTTTACCTTGAAAATTCGTGCACTTATAATGAGTGGTTCTCTTTGGGTGTAATCTAAAGGAACTCAAAATGAGCTAAAACACTATTTTGAGGGGCAAATATCCAAAATTTTTCTGGGGGAGGTCCCCCCAGACCCCCCTTTTGCTTGGAATTCATATTGTTCATACAATTTTGAAATTTAGTGCATCGAAATTTCAATCCAGTGTTGTCATCCAAAAATTAACATATAAAAGTACTTGTAAGGAGGTACCTCAGAAATTATTTGAGTCAAACCCCCCCCCCCCGAAACAAAAGTCTGGTTACGGCCCTGCATTTTACAGAAAAAAACAAGGATGGATGACATTGATATTTTTGATGAGAAAAGACGTGAGAAAAGTCTTTCCTCCGCCGCGCCGGCCGCTTTCGACACCCAATCGCACACTTCGAGAGTGCCGCAGCTTTCATTTCTGGGCAATTCCACGGGAAAACTAACTGACTGACATTCACAAAGGAAAATAATAAGTATTTTGTAATTTACTTCCCCAAAATAATTAAAAAAAAAAATATTTTCCACCCAGCTTATTGCTTTCTTGTTAGCTATGTATAATGGCATAATTAAATTTATTTTTGAAAAATATTTAAACACATGGTAACTGACTGACATTTATGCAACCTCCTATGAAAAGTTAACACAGTCAATACGAGATTCCTCTGAAATATATTGGAATTTTAAATTAAGTTACAAAGGTGATAAAGAACAATACATAAGCTTTTAGAATATGGCATTTGAGTTCAAAAATGTTGATACAGTAGAGAATGGTAACTGACTGACGTGTGTCTGGTAACTGACTGACATTTTTGTATCTCCTATAATGCAAAAATTCAAAATAGTGTACTAAAATGATATAAAAGAGTTATCTCAAGAGGTTAACAATTAAAGTAGAAAATTATAGGTTATATTGTGTTGACAAATTTTGTTTACATATAATTTTATCATTACTTTTAACATTTCTTAACTTTTTAAATTTTGATGTTCAGGTTGACATTTTCATGGAATTGCCCTTCGTTTTAGCTTCATTTGCCTGAAAATTTTTTCACGCATTTTCAATACTTTGGTTATTTTTTCTTGAAATCTTTAGTTTTGTTTGTTTTTAAGAGGTTGTAGTAGCTAAATTACTTTAGAGATTTTAAATTTCTTATCGTTGGGAAAAAACTATTTTGGGCGAAAATACAATACCAGCGACAAACCAGATATTTCAAAAGGATATTTGAACTAGATTTTCATTTCAAATCGGCTTACTTGTGTCTTGTGTATGCGAATAAACTAAGAAGTCTTCCTTTGTCAGTCTTCAGTTAAGCAAAATGAAATGCTACTTCCCGTTGGATGAGTTTCCTCATACCTAATAAGAAATTTATCTTCGCACAAATATAAAATAATTATAACTATGATTAAATTGTGTGTTACTTAATTGCATATATTATCAAAATACAATTTTTAACCCCCATTTGGACTACCCACGAAACATACATGAGAAAATGTTTTTATTATTCAATTTTCTCTGTAATTTGTTTTATTAAAATTATTAGAAAAAAGGTAGAAAATACAATTTTTGGCTCGTTAATCTTACATAACTCCAGTTCTATTTGTAAGAAAAAATTCTATCACCCCTCATTTTAACGATAAATTTTACAAGGTTTAATTTGATATAAAGTTTGACCATGTCCACTAAAAATATTTACTTTCAAGATTTTTTTATAAAAAAAAAGTTTAAAAACAATGTTGGTGTCCTAGAATTTTTTTTGATAATTAGTATAAATATTTTTTGCCCTTTTATAAGGTTTTGAAATCTGAAAATTCAGAATGGGAAAGCCATAGGAATAGGATTTATGACAAAAAAGTTGTTTTAAAATATGACTTACCTAGGTTAAAGTGGCCAAATATGCAATATGTACTACGACATATTTGACCATTTAACAAACAAAGTGGTATTTTAAAACTTGAAAAAATATGTATATTGTTTTTTTTTGTGTGTAATATTTTGGTTAAATAATTCTATTATGAATTTTTTAGTAGCTACTAATTAGTAGCTTAGTAGTACCTATAATTCTATTTTTATGTCAGATTTATTTTTTGTCTTATGTTCTTTTTTTGATCATCCATTATGAGATCTTTTTACGCTAGGGAATTAATCTTTAAAAAATACTCCATAGGGGATGCTTTCTGATTAGAAGGTCTTCCCTCCCAACACACTTGTTCTTTATTCTTTCTCCAGATTTTTATTATAATGTAAGAAATAAGGAAATTTATACCAATTATGATTTATTTTCTCCTGAATTTAAGTATTTTGGTCAAATTTATTAAGAATTACCAATTTCTTATGATAGATACAAAAGAAAAGCTTCGAAAATTTACTTCGTTGACAACCATATTTGGTCAATCGAGATACTACTGATCAGTGGCGTATATAGGAATTTATTTCGGGAGGGGCCCAAAATTACTCCCCAGCTCCTCCCCCACATATTTAATAGGTCCAATGTAGCTTTTTAGGTGATTATTTAGGTTCTAAAAATTTAATATAGGAAAAGTTGTTAGTTATAAAAATACAAGTACCAAAGGGGGGGTCTGGGGGTCCTACCCCAGAAAATTTTTTGAAGTTCGACTAAAAAAACAGGTTTTTAACTATACTAGTTTTGGTACAGTCTGAATTTTGGTTGTACATTTTTTTGAACTTAATATTTTAAAAGTTATTATAATAGAGTTCCAAGTGCAAAAGTGGATCTGGGGGTCCTTCCCCAGAAAAGTTTTGAAACTTTACCCCTAAATATAGGTTTTTATCTTGTTTTTGGTACACTTAGTCCGAATTTTGGACGTTTATTTTTTGGTAGGATTTGGATTTTGATGAACTTATAAAAATAAAGTTGTTAATAAAATTCCAAGTACAAAAGGGGGGTGTGGGGGTCCTCCCCCAGAAAATTTTTAAAATTTGACCCTAAAATACAGGGTTTTAACTTGTTTTGGTACACCTAGTCCGAATTTCGGGGGGGGCAGGGCCCCCTCGCCCCCCCCCTTATATACGCCACTGCTACTGATTGTTCTAAAAGTCTAAATAAATAAATACTTGTTTTACATTTGAAGAAACTTATATTTTTACATTTTATTGCATCTATAAATAACTTAAGAACTAATCATAGTACTACTTATTTACCTAGACTTATGAATTTTAACCTGCGAATACGTATATGCTCGAATCTGAAAGTAAAAACTAAGCTTCTTTGGCTCTGTTTTGGCGTCTTTTCTGGCATGGCAACCTCCATGGTATCGTCCCCCCAGAAGCAGAATGTGACTTCTCCAAATCCAGTTCAATGAGCATCGACACTACAGTGAAAAGCCCACCAAGGGATTAGAGGTTTCAGCCACTTATGTCTCCCCAAAGCCACTCAAGTGTGCTATAGCATCCGTCGCCGTTCAATCCGCTTAGAATGCTACTTAACTCGCCGAGGCCTCATGCCCTGAAAAACGTTTTATTCCCACCTAGGCTTCAAGGATGGAAATTCAATACGGGAGCATAAGTAGATCCCCGGCCGTGTGAATGCTACACTCTCCGGTTTATGTACCTAAAAGCACTCGGTTCCATATAAGAAAAGTGCCGTGCGGAGCAGTAGAAAAGGAGTGAGTGGATGACTTTGTGGCGTTTTGGGATTAAAAAGGCGGGAAAAGCAGCCAATTTATTCCCTTTGCAGGACAGTTTTGCACATGAATGGTGCAGATTTGGAGTCTGTTGTGACTTGTTTTTTGTAGGGCCCTGACTTTTGGAGTGGCTAAAAAAAAAAAAGAAGAAAAAAAAAAGAGTTTTGCTTCCTCCTTTTCAGAGGACTCCTGGCCATAGAGGAGATCCTTTTCAGGCTTGTTTGCATATCGTTTCGCTCTGCAAAGAGGGGTGGACGGTTTAGAGAACTTTATTTGTTGGATGTGTGAGTGAACCACTTACCTTCGGGATTAGATATAACGCTCTATTCTGTCTCCTTTTTCATTTCATCCGATTTCCAATAAGTTTTACTCCATTTTACAGAAAAACTTACTATTTACTTGCGTCAAATCCATGTTAAACCATTCCTCTAGCTGACCAAGTCATATTTCCACACATAAACTATCACCATTTTAACGGGTTTTGTAGCAAAGGAACAAAGTTGGAAATATTTTCTCAAATTTTTAATGAACAAAATTTTATGCTTTTCTTTGAAGATTATTTCAATAGAAAATTTTATACACCTGCTGATTGTTAAGCACTATACAAGTCCTAAACTACTGTACTAAAGTACAAAACTTAACGACTCTACTACAAGAAAGATAAAATTAAGACGTCTTTTCAAATTTATTTCATGTCGCTAATATTTACTACTCTAGTTTTCTTTTTAAATGTCAAGGGATAAGAAGTCAAAATATTCTCAATAACATACTCAATTAATGTACACAAAGTAAAATATTATTGTATATTTAAATTTTTGTTGAATTTCTACTTTAAATTATATCTAATTATGAAATAATAGTCAAAAATAAAAAATAT
This sequence comes from Tetragnatha montana, assembly GCA_963680715.1. NCBI lineage: Eukaryota > Metazoa > Arthropoda > Arachnida > Araneae > Tetragnathidae > Tetragnatha > Tetragnatha montana. Next base: position 39,222,308 of record OY796685.1, read on the forward strand.
AATTACCATCAGTAAAATTCAATATTTTTATAAAATATTTTTTAAATAACTATTTTTACAGAAACATTTACTTGTGTGTTTAATCCACTTTTAAAATATTAATTAGCCTTCAATAATAAATATAAGATAAAAATAAAGAACTTTATTTGTTTCATACCTACCTGATATGACAAATTGCAAAATCAATTTACAGAAAATATATAAACTTCTGTATTGCAGAAGTGATGCCTCCAAGAAAATGAAGTGTATGGAGAATGCTTGAAATAAAAATAACGATTATACGAAAATACCGGTCAGTAAAAAACAAATTTATTAGTACATGGTTAAAGCTGTAAATATTTCGTTTCTTTGACCGGAATTTTCGGACTGATTTTTACATTGACCGGTATTTTCGCGACGCTAAAATAACGATAAAGCGCCAAATATGGTTTTCTCTCCATGAAATGGGGAGTCAAATGAAAATATTCTTATAGTTCTGTAACACGAGACTCTTCTAAGACCCCAGCCCCCCTTTTTGACTTTTCTTTATCACCATTCTCTACACCTAGGAAGTCAGGTTCTTAGTCCTTTTCATTTTCGCACCTGGAACTGTATATCCTATAGGTATCCTTTGTGAGAAAGTGTTTAATATTTTCATTCATTGTGACGCTCCTGCTACTAGTTGCTTTAACACACATCTGTCAGAACGCTCTAGGTGGTCCTTGGGGGAGATTTATAAGCAGAGGCTAAGGCATTCTTGTGTTTGTATTTTTAAGAAACGTTTTTATTGAGAAATTTTGCGTTTATAGACATATACTTGACAGACAATCACAGATTGGAAATAAATATAAGGAGTTTATTATTTTATGGCATTTTTTTAGCTGTTTTAAACTGTTAATAGCTGTTAATAACTGTTTTTCTACTACTTTTATGGGTCAAATTTAAAAAATATTTTTCTGGGGAGGACCCCTAGATCCCCATTGGTATTGGCTGCATCGATATTCCCATATTTCTCAAAGGTGCCTCCTGGAAGATGCATTCCCAGTAACGCCCCTGAACACAATACGTCTCTGATACAATAATTTTATGTTACTCAGACAGCGAAGCAAAATGTCGTATCGTTCGTATTGATGAACTGAAGGTGGTTAAGCTTCGTGTGGGGTCCCGTGGGTCTGTCATAGTGAGGGAGGAGCATACTTTGATGGCTATTGGGAGGACTTGCACTTGACTACTAACCTCCCGTTTCAAAATGAAGGATTTAAAGATCCAAGAAAACAGTCCCTATAGCCGTATCGACCCCCCTTTCATTTACACCTGTCATAACTGGGGCCGATGTTGTGAATAGGTCCATTCTGCAAAGGGGTGTTTTAGGGTGTTCCTGTCCACTCTTGCTTTCTAAATATTTATTGATCGTTCTTTTGTTGCCGAGAATTTAAGCAAGAGAAATAACGCAGGACAAGACTCAAATGTTTCAAGAATTTTTTTTTTTACATTACTGAAGGAGAACATAATTGGAATTAGGCAATGTTCCTCACTTTAGTTTCGTGGAGGGGTGTTCACAACTACTTTTTAGATTTAGGCACTAATTTCATGCACAAATTACTACAGGTTAAATTTCTATAGAAAATTGAAGGGTAAAATCTGATTCTCCATTCCTGTAGAAAATTATAGTGTTATATAAAATAATTCTAAACATCAAATCTGATTCTCTATTCCTGTAAAAAATTATAGTGTTATATAAAATAATTCTAAATATAAAATCTGATTCTCTATTCCTATGGAAAATTAAAGGGTAAAATCTGATTCTCCATTCCTGTAGAAAATTATAGTGTTATATAAAATAATTCTAAATATAAAATCTGATTCTCTATTCCTATGGAAAATTAAAGGGTAAAATCTGATTCTCCATTCCTGAAGAAAATTATAGTGTTATATAAAATAATTCTAAATATAAAATCTGATTCTCTATTCCTATGGAAAATTAAAGGGTAAAATCTGATTCTCCATTCCTGAAGATAATTATAGTGTTACATAAAATAATTCTAAATATAAAATCTGATTCTCTATTCCTATGGAAAATTAAAGGGTAAAATCTGATTCTCCATTCCTGTAGAAAATTATAGTGTTATATAAAATAATTCTAAATATAAAATCTGATTCTCTATTCCTATGGAAAATTAAAGGGTAAAATCTGATTCTTGTAGCTACGAATTTTAAAATTTTGTGTGTAACATTTTGTTTTATGCAATGGAAAAGAGGGTCGTCCCCCTGAAATGTTTAAAAAAATTCTCTTTGAAACAGGGTTTCGAGTCGTAATCTGGGGTAATTTTCATTTCTTTAGAAAATTCTCCAAATGTGTAGTAAATGCCACAGGAGGGGGGGGGGGTTACGCCGAACGTTGAGAAAAACTGATATAGGAGTCACATATCAGGGATGAGTGAAGGGTGGTATGATCAGTACAGGCACTAATTGATAATTGGAAAAATAGTATTTCGTAGTGTTCGGCACTAGTTAACTAGAACTAGTTGCAACTAGTAGTTAACTACCGATCAACTAGTAGTTTAACTACTTTTAGTTTAAAGTAGTTCAACTATTAGTTTAACTACTTTTTTAATCAACTACTAGTTAAAACTACTTTCAAATTTTCAACTACTTGAAAAAAAATTTTATTTAAAATTTTTATCAAAGGTAGAGTATTCAAATACCATAACCAGAAATAAAGATCATTTTTGCGCGAAGTATAAACGTTTTTTGTGACATAGATAAGAAAGATGTTTTAGAATTTTGCCCAAAAGTAGGTTATGAAATTAAATAGACTAGTTAACTAGTAGTTAACTACTTTGGGAAATAGTTAACTACTAGTTGCAACTAGTCCCAGGAAAAAATAGTTAACTACTAGTTACAACTACAATTTCCCAGACTAGTTAGTAGTTGGTAGTTAACTATTTTTTGACCACTAGTTGCCGAACACTAGTATTTCGTTATAAAAGGAGAACCTTGGAAATGCACTGAATTATTGTTTAGGAGTAGAAAAATAAATACATTTCTGCAGTATACTAATTAGCAAACGGAAGGTGAAAAAAATGATGTTCTTCCCTTAAAAATTCTATAGTGTACATAGGGCTGTTCATCTCGGGTGTCACGCAAGGGGGGCCTAAGCTCAGAAATTAGTAAAAACCCTTTTTTAAAGTGTCAAATTAAACTTCCGAAATTTTCTGGAGAGTTAAACCCTATTTTGGTTCAGACTCCGTTTTCCCACAAAATGTTCAAGTTTAATTCACCAAAGATCCAAATCCATAGCGTTAATTTTAAACGTTTTTAAAAAGTTAAGTTATACATACAAACATACGACTATACAAGCGTTGCAATGAACCAAAAAAAAAATGATATTGACCCTCCCTCGCGAAATAAAAGGAATAAAAGTCTAGTTTCGTCCCTGCATTTCCGAATTCTGTTATTTGTTCATCTTCTAACGTTTTCAAGGATTTCAGTACAGGTGAGTTCCCGACACGTGCGAGTTTCTCATCATCCTTCTTATTTCCATAGGGAGGATCCTCCCTTAACACTTTTAACATTTTTTCCACAGAAAGTCACACGCATGGACTCAGGACAGTGAGTAAAAGGTTTATAAATGCTTTTCACTGCTGACTTCTGTCCCCGTGTCGTGCAAATGACATTTCGCAGTTATGGATGATCGAGACCACCAACGTCGCATGTAAAAGCGGGAAGTGGTTCGCGTCATACAACTTTTGTGTTAATTTTTCTTACTGGACAGAAAGGAATTTCACAGCTGTTATAGTTGCAGTTAGCCTTCAGGCATGGGTGTAGCAAAATAAAAGAAAGGATGTTAGTCCCACTCACAATACAAGTAAATATATTTATATAGAAAAAGAACATGAACAATTTACCTACTATAGGAGTGAATGTTTTTTCCAGCAAAATTTTCACGATTAATTATCTTTAATTTTTTTTTACTTATGTACTTTGTGAAATGATTAAAAAGTAGTTAGTAGTTAGTGTCCACGCTTTTATTTATTAGTCATAAAAAATAAAAAATGTTTATTTACCAAAAAGTTAGTATTTAAGATCAAAATATATTTCGCTCCATCGAAGGTGGTTGCCTATATATTCACTACCGAAACAGCTGTCAGTCATTATTCTTTTAGATTGTGCTATGTTTTTTACGTTGTTTTTAATAGGTTTTTATCTTATTGAAATTTTGTACAATGTTTTTTTTATCTTTGAAGTTAGAATTTTTTTTAATTTCTTGAACTTTTCGAAAAATGTGCTTTTTTCCCCCCTAAAACATAATTTTTTCACATTTCGTATTATTGAACTTAACTTTAACAAAGTTTCTATTTGATATTATTTTGTGGGGTAGTAATAATTTAATGAGACCTCAAGCACCTACCGCGATTTGATATTATTTACTCGTATTATAAATTATAATGAAATAACAGTATTTCGGGAACGGCCTAAATATCCTTATAAAAATCCCATGAATATTTATAAAGTTCAAAGTAGCTTCTTAATACATTTTCAGTAGGATTTGCATCTTGATGCACTTATTATATAAAAAATAGTGAACAATGGGGTTCCAAGCACAAAAGCGAGGGGTCTAAGGGTCCTCCCCCTAATTTTTTTTTTGGAAATTGAACCCTTAAAACATGGTTTTTACTTGTTTTGTACGCCAATTAAAAATGCGCCCCTAACCCTTAATATCTTTTTCAGTAAAAAAAATTAAATTTCTTATTGATAAATATTTTTTAAAGATGATAATTTTCTCCTTCTTTACTTCTTTTGATAAAATTGAACTAATAATTATATAAAATATAATTAATAAATTTGAAATACTAACTCGCATTATCTTTTTAAAGGCGGGTCCGAGAAACCCTAACAAATAGCTTCAGAAACACTTTGAAATGCTAAAATTCAAAAAAAATTAAAAACAAATTATTCCAAAAAATTGTTTATTCTTTTTTTAATGTAAAACACATTTTTCTTCAAGAAGAACATATTTTGTGAATTTTTGCTACCCTGAAATCGGTCGCGCCCATTTCACCCTAAAATCTGGAAGGAACCCTTGGAAGGAATAATACAATTCTTTTATTTTAATGAAAATGAATTTACACTGTTTTTCAAAACTGTCACAGATTTAGTCTTCCTTTATAACCAGATGGCACTGCTAGCCAACTGGCTGAATGGAGGATGAAAAGAAGATATCTTATTTTGGTTCTGAGAGAGAAAATCGACAATTATATTTCTTTTTCTCCTTCTTGAAAGTCAAACCAGCATTGGAACTCTTTTAGTATTTTAAGTATTAGTATTTAAAGTTTCTTTCTCTGTAAACAAAACTTTTTTTTAGCAAAGTTCTGGGTTTTCTTTTATGAAATTGATGTTTTTCTTTTTTAAGGAATATAATATTCCTGAAAAATCTGTTAATTCCTCTTATATCTATTTCATTAGTTTGTTTTATTAAACTCTCTTAACAAAAAAATTATCATTTATTAGAATTTTTCTCGTCTTAATTTACATGAGGAGGAGATAGGCGCGTCCACGTAATTATAAAAATAAAAGAAATAATTACGAATGGTAAGAGAGAGAATAAATGAAAAATAGTGAGTGAATAAGAGAGTTAGTTGGACGATAACCAGTGTGAGAAAGAAAACTCCCAATAATACACAGAACAAGCATGGGCGCCCATATGTTTTGAATTTAGGAGGGAGCCCAAGAAATTTTCTTGCAAGTTAGCCTGTCAAGCCCGTAACTAGACTTAAGTTTGTTATTTTAAGGGGGGCTGGTTCATTATTATTTCAAAGAGGCCCCTCACAAGTAAATGCAAAAAAAATGTTGTGTAAAATACTGGAGTTTCAAGAAAAAAGAGTGTGTCTAAGAGTCCTCTCTTGAAAAAGTTTTGCATTTTTATTCTTAAAAGTAGTGTTTTAACTAGTTTGGGTGACTTTTAAAATAGGAGCGCTCCTACGACGCCTAACCGCAAAGTTTCAAGTAAGAAACTAGTATAGAAATAGTGGTCAACATTGTTAGAAATTATTTGCATTTTGCTCTTGAATTAGCAGACAATCATAAAGAGATTAATGTAGAACAAAACTTAAAATGAAAAAAAAGTTTAATAAAACCGATTTATTATAGTCAGAGGAAAACTTTACAAAACTTTTCCGGTGCAAGAGGGGGCCCGGGCCCCCCTTTGCCCTTATATATGGGTGCCCATGAGAATAAGAAAGAAGAATAAAAGAGAAAGCAAAAGAGAGGAGATAATTAGACAGATTTAAGGAAATCTAATGTGAGAGAAAAGTGTAAAGAAACAATAAGATAAAGAAGAAGGAGGAAAGAAAAACAAGAAGAAGGGCAGTGGTTCATAAATGTTTTTGCTTGCACCCCTTTTTTTAGAATCTTCGACTGAAAAAAATTATTCCAGTATAACCTCAATAGTTCGACATGGAAGGGACTCAAAATAAATTCGAGATATTGAGTTTTTTCGAAATAAAAAGGGTACTCCAACTAAATATAAAATTAACTATTACTTTATTTCATGGGAAAAAAAAATATTTTTTCGAGTTATGAACTTTTTCGAGACATTGAAGTTCGGGATAGCGAGGTTATACTGAACCAGAATGAATTGATTCTCTTGAATATCATAGTGACATTTATGTAGTAGTATAGATTTATTCATTTATTTAACTTTCTGCGTACACTTTTTACTTTAACAATTCCAATTTCGGCATTCTCATATACTCCAAGCCTCTCTAGGGGTGTTACACTCCACAGTTAAGGTAATAGGGAGAGAAAGTAGCTGGTAACTTTTTTTTCGGACCACAGTTGAAGTTACAAATACATATATCACCTCTACAACACGTACGAGGTCGCAACGAGCGAATAGTTACTCAGCTGGGAGCAGCCTATCAGGTTCCGCTTTGATTAACCTCTTCGTGGCCAATGAACCGTGAGGGAGCACTCCCCCCCCCCGCCCAGAGAGGGGGGAGGGCGGCACCAAGGGAAGGGCACTGGAGTGGAGTTGTTCTAGAAGCTTGGTCACACACTCGGCAATTTTTGTATATATTCGGTTATAATGGTTAAAATATTAAAATACATTAATTAAATTTCTTCAACTCCTTTTATAGTGTTAAAAATTTAGAAATTTTAAAATACATTATTTTAAGTATTGAAAAAAAAAATATGTTATTTTAGGAGGACGAGTATTCAACTGGCGCGGATCCAGCAAGACTTCAAGGGGGGGGGCATTTTTCCAGACCATCACCTTTACCTTTTAAGAGCACTTGTCAAAATGTCAAAGAAAAAAGAAAAATGTCAAAATGTTGGGGATTTTCTAAAAAGTATCACTCAAGATCCCCTTTTGGTACCGCTGGGGAGGGTTCTCCCCCAGAAAAAATTTTGAACTTTGAAACGAGCAATGAATTTCGAGATTGAAGTTTACAAAATTTGGTCCTCATCAAGTAAATTCGACAGAACTTATTGACCACATCATAGTTAAAGTTATGCAGTAGTCCTTGTTTAAAATACCAAAGTCCGTTGAATTACTTGCTCTAATTTTATTCTTTTGAGAGATGTACTCCTTAATTCCATTTATGCTCATTATCTTTTTACAAAAGGAATAATACTTACTTTCTGCGTATCCATGCAACACAACTCTCTAGATACATTAACACATGCATTCTGTGTGGGTATTTTCAAACATCACATCATGATCTCAAATCCGTTGCAAAGCTGCTCAATCTTCAATAATTTCTAGCAGATATTTCTCGAACGTCAGTTTGTAAAACAGTGGTCTATTAGAATACTAACTATGTTGTATCTTGCGATACCGAAACACCAAATAATAACATGAAACTGTTTTAAAAATTGGTTTCAGTTAAAGACGAAAGTGTGTTCGGTAAATAATTTCTATCTCCTTTTAACATTTCTTGATTGTTAGTATAACTCCAACAGAACAATATCTGCAGAATGCGTGACTTGGTTCACGTGTCTTGACATTGCACAAAACTTCACCTGTTACTCGTTTTACGTAAGAAGTCATTTGTACCTGAAAGACGTCAGATTCTCAGAGATGTCTTTATGAGTCTGATGTCTTAGATTTCTTTTCCTTGTGAAAGGAATTCTGTCTCCTTTGACATTGCTAGTTGCACTAAAAGTTATTATATTGGGATCTTATGTGTTTGCCCATAAAAAGGACTTTAGAAAAACACGATCATGTGCGTGGGCAAACCTAAATTTCACTCGTAATTTTCAGCAGTATAAATGAGTACTACAAATACATATAGGCGGTCTCACACTGGAAGACCACCTTATTTTAATCACTATAATCAGCGGCTTTATTATCTGGGAATGTCGTACAAATGTCAGCACTTTTACTTTAGTGAGGTTTGATGACAACGAAAGCAAATAAATATTTTACCCTCGCCATGTTTGTCGGAAGACGTTGAATGGTTTGAGATACTGTTTCTTATGGGTTTTTATACGGATGCTGTGTATGACCTCTTTCGAATTTGAGAAATTTTTAAGAATTAAGAAAAATATCTAAAATACTCTTCTTTAAAGTTGTTTAAATAATTTTGTTTACATTGCTAACTTTAAAATACTATATTTTGACTTATGATAAAATATTAGCTAAGTTATTACTTAAAAGTTTTTTTTAACCTTTGAACTGTATAAGTGTTCTTTTTTTTCATAAGCTGAATAAAAAGTTAATTTCTTTTACTAAAAAAACAAATTCAAATTAAATCCAAAAAGTCTAAAATCATGATCTAAAATAAATATTAAGTTAAGTATAACTTTTAAGAATCGAAACAAAAGTTATAAAAAAAAACCATTTCGAATCACCATTTTTCCTGAAAATAAAAAAAAGTTGGTGAAAAAATCTGAATAAAATCAATTTTTGAAAGAAATTAAAATTAATTTTTTTTAAGTGACATCTGATAAAAGTTCAGTTTTTAGTTACTCTTTTTATCTATATTTTTCACAGTCAAAAACCAATCTGTAAAGAAAGAGCAAAGAGAAAATGGAAGTTGAAATAGTTTGGAGGTTTATCAAATCTACTAATTATTTGGTTTCATTATACAACCGGGTGCCATTTATTATTATTTTTTTTTGGCTTTGCCAACTTGGGTGATAAATCATTTTCTAGCACCCGGCGGATATACTGGATATTTTTTTTAAAATAGTGGATTATAATGGCAAGAATAGCGCCAAAAAAGTCGCCAAGCAGAGTGGCACCCGGTTGTATAATAGCACCAATTATTTTAATGAATGTAATGTTTAAATATGGAACAATAATATCCAATGACGCGATTTAAGAGTTTTGTTATACCGATATTTTCACTACACTTCTTTTGATTAAGGGTTAGGTTGTGGAAAAATTATTATTCCAAAATGACACCGTGCATTGAATGAAAATTTTTTGTTCAAATATTTTTGTTCTATTAGTCTTTGATATGAGGCATATTGCCTTTTATCAGCCAGTCTGAAATCCTATGAGTTTTCATTGTATGGTCAATATACAAAAATCTAAAGACTGGGTTGGTTGGTTTATTTGGGTTTAATGGCGCAAGGTCCAATAACGGACAAAAAACGTCAGGACACTGTTTACGAGTTTCAGCAGGCATGTAAGCCTTTGTCAGGTGTTCTCTAAACACCTATTTCAAAATCCGTTAAAAACAAGTTGATAAAATGATGTTGAAATGAAATCTATAATACATGAGTAGGGGAAAGGAGGGTAAGAGTACGCACAAATGATTTGGGGCTAATTTAAAAGCTAGAGCCTCAAAAATTTACAAATACAAATACAAATACAAATACAATAAAACAAATAAAAAGTAGACGAATACTGGAAATCGGGGGGGGGGGAGGTTGAATTGAATAGACTGGATCAACCTTGCTGGGCTTTTAGCCTGTAGTTGATCGACTATATTTGTATAAAATAATATAAAGCTACACTGGGATGAGTCCCAAACCCTGTCCTCCAAGTATTTTACCAGCAGAAGTGTGTGCCGCATAGATCCAGTGACACCAAGATTGAGTTCGTTTTCCACATCAAGGGCTTCTGCCGCAATTTGCTCGGATCGCCGTTCTATTTACTCAGTCGGAAAGGAAAGAGATTGATTTTTCTTTACGAAGCTCTTGCACTATGAAGTGCCATGACCAATTTTCATGGTGGGATGAGGATACATTTGCGAACAATGACAGTTTCTTGGCTCAGAGCTTGAAAACATTCGTCTGTTTAAATTAAATCGCCAGAAAGCAATCGTGCTATAGGTTTATGGTGAAAACACAGGAAAATCCATGAAGTTAGTTTTATTACTTAATGAAATACGGTTTATCTGTCTATTCTAAAAAAAAAGTGTTTGGTGAACGGTTTCCAGATAAAAACTTTTTAATTACTGATCCGTATAACACATTTTTGGTACTAAAAACATCCGGATTCTTTTGAGAATTCTGGGTTAGCTCTTCGATTTCTTTAAAAAAAATTATCAATTTAAAAAAAATTAATTTTTTTTAGATTGCGTATAAGGTTGCAGTTACATAGCAAGTAACTGTCAAAACAACTTATTATCCATCCAATCCCAACTACCAATTGACGCCATATTATATGATGAAACAGATATTTTTCATTTTAAAAATGTACTTAAAAATACTTTCCAAAATAAATATCTTTCAAAGACTGATAAAAGTGTTATAGAATCTTGCAAATGTAATTTTGAGGGTAATGGTAATTCATAAACGCTGAAAAAGAAAAGTTTTGAGCCAAATCTGGGAGACTGTAATTTAGATTTGAACTTCTTTTCAAAGTTTTGTTTTTCTATCAAAGTTTTTCTCGTGGCGGTCGGATTATACGCTAATTCCGGAAAGAAAAATATTTCGAGCTTGGACGACTTTTTGAAAACAACATGGGTTATTTTGCGATGTTACTAAACTATGATGGGCTTGCGTCGTAAAATGGAACATTTTTGATACTTTTAAAATAAATGTAACGATTTTGAAACCCTAGGCCAAGAAAATGCAACTAATCGTTATTTGTGAGTAGTATAATTGCAGAAATTGTAAATCTATCTTCCCTAACATAATCAAAAAGAAATGAGTTCACTACAAGAATGCGAATATAGATTTTAAGCTTTGGTTGTAATTTTATTAATTTATTCATTATAATAGTCATCTAACACTACATTAACCCTTTAAATCCTAATCTGTCCAAAACTTCTATGTAATCCCATAGAAAATTTGGGGTGGCAAGGACTTAAAGGGTCAATGGAAAGGCGCCACAGACCCTCATTTTCCAAAAAAAAAATTAAATTTAAAGATTCGTAAGTACTGATTGTGTTTTTGTTTTTTGTGATTAGATTTACAGGCCACATAATAATTTACTGTATAACAAAAAATTAACAAAAGTATAATATTTCAACCTTTTTTTTCAAAAAAATATTTAAAAAAAAAAAACGAAATAGTTTTTCAGTTTATAAAAACAATTCATAGTTCTAACAGATCACAGAGACAGAGAGAAAAATTCATTAAATGAAAAAAATAATTTTAATAACAGTTTATAGATATTTTATTTGTACATTTTTGTATTTGTATTTATTATTTGTCTGTTTGGCGGGGAATAAATAAATAGAGAAAGCTTGTCTTTTTTCTACTTTTCTGATCACTGTATGTGTATATCTTTGAATTTCTTTTTAAAAGCAAGAAACCATCAATTAAAGCACATTTATGATCTGCACCAAGTAAACACGCTCATTCGTACACGTATCTTTTTATGACAACCTTGACTCTTGACTTCGTTACGCAATGCTTATTATTTTCTTGTTGGGGAATTTCTTGGAAAAAGTACAAGTAGTCTTGATTGTTTTAATGAATGGTGGAACTACCATACGACTTCGATCATACTTAAAAACAATTACGTAAGTACTTTAATACCTTTAATTGATAATAGTGTAGTTACATGGGAACTTTTTAAGAGGTTATTCAAAAGTTTATTTATATAAGAGGTTATGTTTGACTTGGAATATCGTAATAGCTGCTTTGATAAACTTGATTACCTTCTTTTATAATTATCAAAATAACTAATAGTTTAACTTTATTTAAACTTTAGTCATATTTGATTTTAAAATAAAAATAAAATCAAAACTACTACTCAAATTGAGTCAATCTATTAAATAAAAGTAACAATCAAAAAACAAAGCTAATTTAGTGAAATAGAGCTAAACAAATACCGCCACCTGGCAACACTGATCTTTCAACAAACAGTCGATTATTTTCATTTCCGCTTTGCATTTTCCCCCCGCTTTTTTTTTCTCTTTTGCATCGCCATTTTTTATTCGTCTGCTTCGAAGATTTGTTAAGCCCGCTATGGTTAATATTTCAGGTAATAAGCATTTTAATAACACTAAATTGTACCTTTTTTACAGCTTATATTGTAATTACGTATATATTGATTACGTAGCTATAGTACAAAGGCCTTCATGAATCAATCAGGATAGTATTGGTTTCATACCGAAGGTCAGGGAAAGAAAAAATGCTTTTTTATCTTCAATTCATTTTGATTTTTAATTCTTTGATAATATTTTAGAAAAAAAAACAGCGATCCCCATTGTAATTTTCACGTTTAATTTCAAATCAGCACAGAAAATATTTTAAATGTATTTATTATTTTTAAATTAAGTATATTTAGATGGTTGAAAAATCACCTACATCTTTGCCAGAGTTTCAAAGAGTTACATTGTTCTTACAGTCAATTACAGTCATCTTCGAATATTAAAACGAGCAGATTATTTATTCTGGTTCAAAATTCCGCTAACTTTTCCGTTAAATATCGCCAAGCTGTTTAGACTCCAAATATTCAAAATACTATCACCACATTTTTATGGTTGCCATTGATCTAACTACGTATTTCAATCTGTTAGTTCACAAATTTTTGGCGATATTTTGCAATTTTTAGTGTCTAAAATAGCTTGGTGATAAAATAGATTGACAGATGAACTTTATTCTAAAAAAAAATATGTTTGACCCCTAAGTATTTTAATTCATGATATTTATTAATGGATTGGGTGCTACTAAGTCAATATTTAAAATCAGTCACTTAATTGTTTATTTGAGATACATACTACATTTCAGAATTACTCTACCTGTACACATTATAGTCAATTGGATGTTTAAATGTTTTAAATTTTTACGAGTTTTATGGTATCAATTATTATGTATTATTACTTATATTAACCATATCTCTGTAACTATTTCAAATTGTTTTTAACTTGAACTCAATAGTTTTTCTATCCTCAAAAATGGTAGCTTTTCTGGAAGAGTGGGAGGGGAGGCGTGTATCTTCTAAAAAAAAAAGACACAATCAATGTACTTCATGTAAATATCAGATTTCAAATTGTGTTCATACGGGTACCTGCCTTCGAAATCAAACTTTAACCTTTAACCCATAATTTCCCAGAGGAAAGAGTGGGGAGCTCTTTGAGTTGTTCGGGGTTTCCCCCACAATTGTAAAACTCTTAATCGACGCTTAATGAGTGAAGGATTTTCAATCAAATTTGAGACGTCATATTCATAACTCTTTATCGCACGAAACAAAATTACAAGTAGATCTAGAAATTATTTTGACCAATCCTGAACTCAAATAAAATCTTAGATAATCATAAAATACAAATATATAATAATTGTTTTTTTGGGGATAATTTTCAAATCTAGTGTATCCCTGAATTCCATTGAACTGAATATTGAGTACAGTAGTGGTCAATTTTGAAGGACTATAAATTTTTATGTTCTTCCCCAAGGTGATGAAAATCACGTAGACAAAAACTAAAAGTGCGAACCATTAATCAACAATATAGTAAATTAAGAACATTATTCTCGATAACATACCATTTCAGTATCGGCTTTTATAGTTTAAGAAAGATATCCATCTTAGACATATATTTAAAAGTTATCAGAAGCGGTATTACCACTGTTATATGTTTGTCGACTTTTTCTCTTATTTCCTCAAAGTAATTGATATCACATTTTCTCGAAAATAAGTGGAAAACTCGGAAACAAGATGAAAAGTTAACGGACGTCTTAAAAGAGGGACGACATCATCCGTCCAGCTCGGCAAACAACCGGGCCGGTTTATTGCATTCCTTTATCGGCAAAAAAAACGATTGATATCAGTTACGGAGATTGGATCAATGTGTACAGATCCATAAATGAGGCTATACGATGCAATGAAATCTAGAAAGCGTACACAGGCATGCGGTATATAAGCGCCGTCTCGGGTTGGAGTTGAGAGAAACTCTCTAGGGTAGCTCGTGTGCAAACATGGGCTGGATTTCCCATGTTTTAGTGGTTCTATATGTCGTGGGCTTTCAGCTCACGGCAGCCAGGAAATCCTATCACCCTGGTGTCGGCATAGTACAAGACGACCCCCTTCTTGACCAACAGACCGGAAAGGACTTCGCAGAGCTGTTCACTTCTTTCCTTCAAATGTGCGGCGACTTCTCTCAAGAGGAGATCCGACAGTACAAGGAGATCATCGAGGTCCTAACCCAGGCTTTCGGCTCCTTCCCTGAGCTGCAGAACGCTCCGCCCGAGACCCTGAAGGCCTGCGCGACAGGCTTCGCGTCCGCAGTGGCAGAGAAGACCGCAGACGACGTCTCTCAGGGAGACTTCTTCCAGAAGACGAGCTGCGTTCTGGAGGCGCTCCAAGGGGCCTTCATAGAAACCACGGGAGTCTCCAACCCTTACTTCATCTCAGAAGTGAGGCGACTCACCGAGGTCTTCTACCTCACCAAAGACATGGGCGGGTCCCCCCTCCAAGATCAAATGGATCAAATGGATGGTGGCCTTGGTGGAGCCAGACGCGGAGCTGGAGGACCAGGCGGAGACTTGGAAGACGCGGCCCCCCCAACCGACCTCGGTCAGGGAGTCAAAGGCAAGGGTTCAAACGGACGAGGACCCTCCAGAGGCGGAGACTTGGAAGACGCGGCCCCCCCAACCGACCTCGGTCAGGGAGTCAAAGGCAAGGGTTCAAACGGACGAGGACCCTCCAGAGACTTGGAAGACCCAGGATTGATCTCTGGAACAATCAATGGAATATTTGGAGGCGGCGACAACAGCGGAAGTTCAGAATACACGTACGAGACCGGCGAGTCCACGACTGGAGAATACACGACATACGAAACTGGTGAGACCACAACTGGTGAATACGAAACTTACGAGACCGGTGAGTCTACGACAGGAGAATACACGACATACGAAACTGGCGAGGACACAACTGGTGAATACGAAACTTACGAGACCGGTGAGTCTACGACTGGAGAATACACGACTTACGAAACTGGTGAGACCACAACTGGCGAATACGACACTTACGAGACCGGTGAGTCTACGACTGGAGAATACACGACTTACGAAACTGGTGAGACCACAACTGGTGAGTACGATACTTACGAGACCGGTGAGTCTACGACTGGAGAATACACGACTTATGAAACTGGTGAGACCACAACTGGTGAATACAATACATACGAGACCGGTGAGTCTACGACTGGAGAATACACGACTTATGAAACTGGTGAGACCACAACTGGTGAATACAATACATACGAGACCGGTGAGTCTACGACTGGAGAATACACGACTTATGAAACTGGTGAGACCACAACTGGTGAATACGATACATACGAGACCGGTGAGTCCAAGACAGGTGAATACACAACATACGAGACCGGGGAGTCTAGAACTGGTGAATATGAAACGTATGAAACTGGAGAGTCCAAAACCGGAGAATACGAAACATATGAAACTGGAGAGTCCAAAACCGGAGAATACGAAACATATGAAACTGGAGAGTCCAAAACCGGAGAATACACGACCTACGAAACCGGTGAGTCCAAGACAGGTGAATACGAAACATATGAAACTGGAGAGTCCAAAACCGGAGAATACACGACCTACGAGACCGGTGAGTCCAAGACAGGTGAATACGAAACTTATGAAACTGGAGAGTCCAAAACCGGAGAATACACGACCTACGAGACCGGTGAGTCCAAGACTGGTGAATACGAAACTTATGAAACTGGAGAGTCCAAAACCGGAGAATACACGACCTACGAGACCGGTGAGTCCAAGACTGGTGAATACGAAACATATGAAACTGGAGAGTCCAAAACCGGAGAATACACGACCTACGAGACCGGTGAGTCCAAGACAGGTGAATACACGACCTATGAGACCGGTGAGTCTAGATCTGGGGAATATGATACTTACGAGACCGGTGAGTCAAGAACTGGTGAATATTACACGTACGAAACCGACGAATCAAGAACTGGTGAATATTACACGTACGAAACCGATGAATCAAGAACTGGTGAATATTACACGTACGAAACCGGCGAATCAAGAACTAATGAATATTACACTTTTGAAACTGGCGAGTCTGTTACTGGTGAATATTCAACATATGAAACTGGTGAATCTGTTACAGGTGAATATATCACTGGAGAATATGGAGATTACAGAACAGGAGAATTCGGTACTGGTGAATATGCTACTGCCGAGTCTGGTACCCCTGATCAGTACGGTACTGGTGAAATACCAGTTGTGGAAGGTGGAGCTACCCCAGGTGTTATTCCTGACTATGAGGGAAGTACAGAAAAAGTTATCTTACCAGAAGGTTCAGGAGCTATACCAGACACAGTTTTAGGTTTGGATGGAGAACCGATCGACATATCTTTAGCTGGTCCAGGTGTTACTCCTGGTGCAATCAATGATCCTAACGGCCAGTTATCGAAAATAATTGTTCCACAAGAACCCTATCCAAGAAATGAATTCCCCAAATTCGTTAGAGGTAGAGGTGGACAACCTGTAAGAGTGGATCGTGCTGGCCCTGGAACTACTCCAGGAATAGTTACTGATCAGGATGGAAATATTAACAAAATTGTGGTCCCTGGTTCACCCGGTAACACCCCAGGCTTGGTAACTGGTCCGGATGGAGAATACTTACAAGTTGTTCTCCCAGCGGGAGCAGGAATCACAGCTGGCAAAATCATGGGTCCTGATGGAAAACCGATCCTTATTCAACCAGCTGGTTTCAGAACTACTCCAGGAGCTATTACCGACAACAATGGAAACTTGAGGAAGATTATAGTACCCCATGGACCAACTGTTGGCCCACAAACACCCAGTACTGTTAGAGGTCCCGATGGAAAATCAATAGTAATCATTCCAGGTGGTCCTAATCCAGGAGCGGTAACAGGTCCTGACGGAACCATTCAAAGAATAGTGTATCCTAGAAGTGCAGAAACTAATCCAAGCAGTATTGAGGGTCCAAACGGAGAATCCATCGATATTGAACCTGTTGGACGTGGTAGCACTCCAGGAGCTATCACTGGGCCTGATGGCAAAGTATCAAAAATTTTGTTGCCCACTCCTGGTCCCCAAGGTATCTTGACAGGTCCTAAAGGTGAACCCATACAAATAGTTCCAGGTGGTCCTGGAAGTACTCCTAGTGTTGTAACTGGACCTGATGGCAACATAGCTAAAATTCTTTTCCCCGAGGGTTCCGGAACAACACCAGGCACTGTTGATGGACCGAATGGACCAATCTACATAGTTCCTGCTGGTCCTGGAACAACACCAGGTACGGTAACTGGAGATGACGGTGAAATTAGCAAAATAATCATTCCCACTCCAGGCCGAATTGGCAGAACTGCGGTCCGCGGTCCGAATGGACCCATCCTTCTTCAACCTGAAGGAAGCACCCCTGGAGTCATCACACGTCCTGACGGAACCATTTCAAAGGTCGTATTGCCAGTTGGAGCTGGTCAGACTCCGGGAAGTGTAGAAGGTCCTGATGGCCAACCAATACAGATCATTCCTGCCGGACAAGGTACCACGCCAGGTGCACAGACTGGCTCTGATGGTCAGGTGAATAAAATATTCGTACCTACACCTGGAGCTCAAGGAACTATTATAGGACCTAATGGACAACCTATACAAATAGTTCCAGCTGGTCCAGACTCCACTCCAGGGGCAATAAGCGACCCAGATGGTAATATTGTAAGGATTTTGGTACCTGAAGGAGCCAATATCACACCTGGAACCGTTAGAGGTCCAAGAGGCCGATCTATTCAGATAGTTCCTGCCGGAGATGGTACAACTCCTGGTGCAATTACTAACTCGGATGGGGATATTGAGAAGGTTATAGTTCCAACTGGACCACCAGGTCCGGAATCTTCAAGTTTCACTTTGAAGGGTCCATCTGGAGAAGTGATTGAGTTAATACCAGGTGGACAAACACCAGGATACATAACAGGACCTAAAGGTAATCCGATTCGTGTTGTTCCAGCAGGAGATGGAACTACACCGGGTATTGTAACTGGTCATGATGGACGAATCAAAAAAATACTTTTCCCTGAAGGAACTACTCCAGGTATAAGAACAGTAACAGATTCGGACGGTAAAACGATTATTCTCATACCAGGAGGTCCCACACCTGGTACAGTTACTGATCCAGCTGGTTACATCTTAAAATATATACTACCAGAAGGATCCGGAATAACTCCGACTGAAGTGATTGGACCCCAAGGACAACCAATAAGAGTAGTGCCAGTGGGACCAGGCTCAACACCCGGAATTCTGACTGGACCTAATGGTCAAATAACGGAAATAAGAGTACCCACTCCCCCACCAATAGGAGCTGTTGTAGGTCCGGATGGCAAACCAATTGAATTCGTTCCTGGTGGTCCAGGTAATACCCCAGGTGAAGTTACTGGCCCAGACGGAAACATTAACTTTATTCTACCAGGTGGATCAACGACTCCGGTAACAATTAGAGGACCCAACGGTAAGCCGATACGAGTTGTTCCCGCTGGAAAAGGAACCACACCTGGAGTAATAACAGATTCCGATGGTCAACCTTCTGAGATAGTTATTCCAACTCAGGGGCCACGAGGTATAGTTCCACAAGGACCTGGAAAAAGACCGATAAATGTAATACCAGGCGGACCAGGAACTACACCCGCTTTAGTGACAGATCCTTCAGGAAACATCATTAGACTTATTCTACCCGATGGAGGCGCTTCCACTCCAGGAACTGTTGAGGGACCAGGAGGCAGACCAATAAGTATAGTACCAGCTCGAGATGGAACAACTCCTGGAGTTGTTACAGATTCGGATGGCAACATCGATAAAATAATTGTACCACAACCAGGACCTGCAGGAACAGTAAAGGGTCCAGATGGAGTACCAATTCAAATTATTCCAGGAGGACCTGGTGATTCCCCATCAACTGTTACAGGACCAGATGGTAATTTGGAAAAGATATTGCTGCCGAAGGGATCTGGATCCACACCTGGAACAATTCCAGGACCAAATGGAAATCCGATAGAAATAGTTCCTGCTGGAGAAGGAACTACTCCTGGTGTAATAACCGACTCTGACGGACAAATTTCAAAAATAGTGATTCCGCAAGGACCAACTACTACTACTAAGGGCCCTGGAAGTTTACTAATCGGGCCTGAAGATTCTCATTTAATAAAAGCACCTCATGGACGAACAATCAGAGTAGTACCTGCCGGTCCTGGAACAACACCAGGAACTGAAACAGATTCTGATGGATATCCAGTAAAATTCATAATTCCTCAGCGCTATTTCAGACACAAAGGAAAAATTCCAGGTCCAGACGGAAAACCCATTCGCATCGCACCTGAGAAACCAGGCACTACACCAGGAGCCAAAATCGATCATGATGGAAACATAAGAAAAATCGTTGTTCCAACAACTCCTCAAGGCCCTGGAGAACAAGGTGGAATACCAGGTTTCCCAAAAGGTCCAGGATCACCATTAAGAGTAAAGGGACTACCTTATGGTCCAGGATTCGAAATAGGATCAGGGCCATCTGACGAAGGAGGAAGACCTATACAAATAGTTCCAGCGGGACCAGGGTCTACACCAGGAACAATAACAGGACCAGATGGAAAACCAAGAAAATATATCATACCAATAGGAGCATACAGCACACCAGGAACCATTCCTGGTCCAAACGGACCAATTCCTGTAGGACCAGTTGGTCATGGAACTACACCAGGAGCTGAAACAGGTCCAGATGGACAGGTAACTAGAATATTACTACCAACTCAACCAAGTGAACCTCAAGGACGAGATCGTCATCATCATCACCATCATCATCCCCATCCAAACAATAAAGGTCCGAAAAGACCACAGCCAACTAAAATTCTTTCCGACAGTGGAAGCCCTATCCAGATAGTTCCGGCAGGACCAGGATCCACACCAGGAACAGTAACTGGACCTGACGGTAAACCTAGAAAATACATTGTACCGAGAGAAGCCTACAGCACTCCAGGATATATTTTAGCACCAAATGGTAAACAAATTCCAGTTGGACCAGAGGGACCAGGATCAACTCCAGGTGCTGAAACTGGGCCAGATGGCCAAGTTACTCGCATTGTTTTGCCAACTCTTCCACAACGACCAGGACCTAATCGATCCGGACCTCAGCCAACCACTGTGTCTGGTCCGAGTGGACCTATTCAGATTGTTCCCGCCGGACCTGGATCCACACCTGGAACAGTAACTGGACCTGATGGAAAGCCAAGGAAATACATTGTACCGAGAGAAGCCTACAGCACTCCAGGATACATTCCAGGACCTCACGGTGAAAAGATTCCAGTAGGACCAGAAGGTCCGGGATCAACTCCAGGTGCAGAAACTGGACCAGATGGCCAAGTTACTCGCATTGTTTTGCCAACTCTTCCACAACGACCAGCACCTAATCGATCCGGACCTCAGCCAACCACTGTGTCTGGTCCGAGTGGACCAATTCAGATTGTTCCCGCCGGACCTGGATCCACACCAGGAACAGTAACTGGACCTGATGGAAAGCCAAGGAAATACATTGTACCAAGGGAAGCCTACAGCACTCCAGGATACATTCCAGGACCTCACGGTGAAAAGATTCCAGTAGGACCAGAAGGTCCGGGATCAACTCCAGGTGCAGAAACTGGACCAGATGGTCAAGTTACTCGCATTGTTTTGCCAACTCTTTCACAACGACCAGGACCTAATCGATCCGGACCTCAGCCAACCACTGTGTCTGGTCCGAGTGGACCAATTCAGATTGTTCCCGCCGGACCTGGATCCACACCAGGAACAGTAACTGGACCTGATGGAAAGCCAAGGAA
The DNA here is from genome assembly GCA_963680715.1 of Tetragnatha montana. Lineage (NCBI taxonomy): Eukaryota > Metazoa > Arthropoda > Arachnida > Araneae > Tetragnathidae > Tetragnatha > Tetragnatha montana. Next base: position 39,243,496 of record OY796685.1, read on the forward strand.
ATACATTGTACCAAGGGAAGCCTACAGCACTCCAGGATACATTCCAGGACCTCACGGTGAAAAGATTCCAGTAGGACCAGAAGGTCCGGGATCAACTCCAGGTGCAGAAACTGGACCAGATGGCCAAGTTACTCGCATTGTTTTGCCAACTCTTCCACAACGACCAGGACCTAATCGATCCGGACCTCAGCCAACCACTGTGTCTGGTCCGAGTGGACCAATTCAGATTGTTCCCGCCGGACCTGGATCCACACCAGGAACAGTAACTGGACCTGATGGAAAGCCAAGGAAATACATTGTACCAAGGGAAGCCTACAGCACTCCAGGATACATTCCAGGACCTCACGGTGAAAAGATTCCAGTAGGACCAGAAGGTCCGGGATCAACTCCAGGTGCAGAAACTGGACCAGATGGCCAAGTTACTCGCATTGTTTTGCCAACTCTTCCACAACGACCAGGACCTAATCGATCCGGACCTCAGCCAACCACTGTGTCTGGTCCGAGTGGACCTATTCAGATTGTTCCCGCCGGACCTGGATCCACACCTGGAACAGTAACTGGACCTGATGGAAAGCCAAGGAAATACATTGTACCAAGGGAAGCCTACAGCACTCCAGGATACATTCCAGGACCTCACGGTGAAAAGATTCCAGTAGGACCAGAAGGTCCGGGATCAACTCCAGGTGCAGAAACTGGACCAGATGGCCAAGTTACTCGCATTGTTTTGCCAACTCTTCCACAACGACCAGGACCTAATCGATCCGGACCTCAGCCAACCACTGTGTCTGGTCCGAGTGGACCAATTCAGATTGTTCCCGCCAGACCTGGATCCACACCAGGAACAGTAACTGGACCTGATGGAAAGCCAAGGAAATACATTGTACCAAGGGAAGCCTACAGCACTCCAGGATACATTCCAGGACCTCACGGTGAAAAGATTCCAGTAGGACCAGAAGGTCCGGGATCAACTCCAGGTGCAGAAACTGGACCAGATGGCCAAGTTACTCGCATTGTTTTGCCAACTCTTCCACAACGACCAGGACCTAATCGATCCGGACCTCAGCCAACCACTGTGTCTGGTCCGAGTGGACCAATTCAGATTGTTCCCGCCGGACCTGGATCCACACCTGGAACAGTAACTGGACCTGATGGAAAGCCAAGGAAATACATTGTACCAAGGGAAGCCTACAGCACTCCAGGATACATTCCAGGACCTCACGGTGAAAAGATTCCAGTAGGACCAGAAGGTCCGGGATCAACTCCAGGTGCAGAAACTGGACCAGATGGCCAAGTTACTCGCATTGTTTTGCCAACTCTTCCACAACGACCAGGACCTAATCGATCTGGACCTCAGCCAACCACTGTGTCTGGTCCGAGTGGACCAATTCAGATTGTTCCCGCTGGACCTGGATCCACACCAGGAACAGTAACTGGACCTGATGGAAAGCCAAGGAAATACATTGTACCAAGGGAAGCCTACAGCACTCCAGGATACATTCCAGGACCTCACGGTGAAAAGATTCCAGTAGGGCCAGAAGGTCCGGGATCAACTCCAGGTGCAGAAACTGGACCAGATGGCCAAGTTACTCGCATTGTTTTACCAACATTGCCTTACGTTCAGCAAACAACTCCGTTGCAACCTCTAAGTTTTGGATCTGACTCTAGTCCTGAAGACTACTCCGGTCCACAAAGTATACCAGTTTCTGGAAACAATAAACCAGTCCATATTGTAACCCCGGCACCAGGACAAACACCGGGTTACACGACTGATTCTAATGGTAGCCCAGAATTTATTATACCAGAGAATAGACGCAAGACCCCTGGGGATATCCCAGGTAATCATGGAAAAACTGTGCATATTGTTCCAGCAAGAAAAGGAACAACACCTGGAGCTAAGACTGATTCAGATGGAGACATAAAGACAATTTATATTCCAAGACATCATCATCATCGACGTCACAGACGCCATCACCATCACCATCGACCGACTCCCTCAACTCTTAAAAACCCAAAGAGTGGAAACCCTATTCAAATTGTACCAGCACAAGGAGGATCTACACCAGGAACAGTCACCGACAGCGATGGAAACCCATTGCGCTTCATAATACCACCAGGTTTTTTCAGAACGCCTGGATCCATTGAAGGTCCAAAAGGAAATCCTATACAAATTGTGCCTGCAAGATTCGGTACAACACCAGGAATTATAACTAATAGTGATGGAGATATCTACAAAATAATCGTACCTACACCAAGTTATCCTAGCTCAGAAGATTATTCTCCTAGCTCAGAAGATTATTATCCCAGCTCTGAATATCCTTACGACAGCAGTATACCATATGATTACTCTCCGTACAGTGATTCAAGCATTCCTGAAAGTTCTTCCAGTCAATCTAGTCCAGAAAGAGTACCAGTGTCTGGAGTAAGCAAACCAGCTCGTATTGTTACCCCAGGACCAGGTCAGACTCCTGGATATACAACTGACTCCAACGGCAGCCCTGAATTCATCATTCCTAAAGACGGATTCAGTACTCCAGGAGATATCCCAGGAACAAACGACAAGCCTGTGCATATCGTACCTGCCAAGAAGGGCACCACTCCCGGAGCTCACACTGATTCAAGCGGAGACATAAGTACCATCTACATTCCAAGCACTCCCAAACATGGACGCAGACACCATCCAAGAAATCCCTTGCAACCTGATTCTCAACCAGATAATGGATCACCAACTAGTTCTGAAGGACCAACCAGCGAACCTGAAAACCCTCTTGGTCCTGATAATAATCCAAGTTCTTCTGCCGGAACAGGAAGTCTTCCTTCCTCAAGTGAATCCAGTCCATCCAGTCCTGAAAGAGTACCAGTGTCCGGCGTAAGCAAACCAGCTCGTATTGTAACCCCAGGACCAGGTCAGACTCCTGGATACACAACTGACTCCAATGGCAGCCCTGAATTCATCATTCCTAAAGACGGATTCAGTACTCCAGGAGATATCCCAGGAACAAACGACAAGCCTGTGCATATCGTACCTGCCAAGAAGGGCACCACTCCCGGAGCTCACACTGATTCAAGCGGAGACATTAGTACCATCTATATTCCAAGTACTCCCAAGCATGGACGCAGACAACATCCAAGAAATCCTTTGCAACCTGATTCTCAACCAGGTGATGAGTCGCCTTCTTCAAGTGAATCCAGTCCATCCAGTCCTGAAAGAGTACCAGTGTCCGGCGTAAGCAAACCAGCTCGTATTGTAACCCCAGGACCAGGTCAGACTCCTGGATACACAACTGACTCCAATGGCAGCCCTGAATTCATCATTCCTAAAGACGGATTCAGTACTCCAGGAGATATCCCAGGAACAAACGACAAGCCTGTGCATATCGTACCTGCCAAGAAGGGCACCACTCCCGGAGCTCACACTGATTCAAGCGGAGACATTAGTACCATCTATATTCCAAGTACTCCCAAGCATGGACGCAGACAACATCCAAGAAATCCTTTGCAACCTGATTCTCAACCAGGTGATGAGTCGCCTTCTTCAAGTGAATCCAGTCCATCCAGTCCTGAAAGAGTACCAGTGTCCGGCGTAAGCAAACCAGCTCGTATTGTAACCCCAGGACCAGGTCAGACTCCTGGATACACAACTGACTCCAATGGCAGCCCTGAATTCATCATTCCTAAAGACGGATTCAGTACTCCAGGAGATATCCCAGGAACAAACGACAAGCCTGTGCATATCGTACCTGCCAAGAAGGGCACCACTCCCGGAGCTCACACTGATTCAAGCGGAGACATTAGTACCATCTATATTCCAAGTACTCCCAAGCATGGACGCAGACAACATCCAAGAAATCCTTTGCAACCTGATTCTCAACCAGGTGATGAGTCGCCTTCTTCAAGTGAATCCAGTCCATCCAGTCCTGAAAGAGTACCAGTGTCCGGCGTAAGCAAACCAGCTCGTATTGTAACCCCAGGACCAGGTCAGACTCCTGGATACACAACTGACTCCAATGGCAGCCCTGAATTCATCATTCCTAAAGACGGATTCAGTACTCCAGGAGATATCCCAGGAACAAACGACAAGCCTGTGCATATCGTACCTGCCAAGAAGGGCACCAATCCCGGAGCTCACACTGATTCAAGCGGAGACATTAGTACCATCTATATTCCAAGTACTCCCAAGCATGGACGCAGACAACATCCAAGAAATCCTTTGCAACCTGATTCTCAACCAGGTGATGAGTCGCCTTCTTCAAGTGAATCCAGTCCATCCAGTCCTGAAAGAGTACCAGTGTCCGGCGTAAGCAAACCAGCTCGTATTGTAACCCCTGGACCAGGTCAGACTCCTGGATACACAACTGACTCCAATGGCAGCCCTGAATTCATCATTCCTAAAGACGGATTCAGTACTCCAGGAGATATCCCAGGAACAAACGACAAGCCTGTGCATATCGTACCTGCCAAGAAGGGCACCACTCCCGGAGCTCACACTGATTCAAGCGGAGACATTAGTACCATCTATATTCCAAGTACTCCCAAGCATGGACGCAGACAACATCCAAGAAATCCTTTGCAACCTGATTCTCAACCAGGTGATGAGTCGCCTTCTTCAAGTGAATCCAGTCCATCCAGTCCTGAAAGAGTACCAGTGTCCGGCGTAAGCAAACCAGCTCGTATTGTAACCCCAGGACCAGGTCAGACTCCTGGATACACAACTGACTCCAATGGCAGCCCTGAATTCATCATTCCTAAAGACGGATTCAGTACTCCAGGAGATATCCCAGGAACAAACGACAAGCCTGTGCATATCGTACCTGCCAAGAAGGGCACCACTCCCGGAGCTCACACTGATTCAAGCGGAGACATTAGTACCATCTATATTCCAAGTACTCCCAAGCATGGACGCAGACAACATCCAAGGAATCCTTTGCAACCTGATTCTCAACCAGGTGATGAGTCGCCTTCTTCAAGTGAATCCAGTCCATCCAGTCCTGAAAGAGTACCAGTGTCCGGCGTAAGCAAACCAGCTCGTATTGTAACCCCAGGACCAGGTCAGACTCCTGGATACACAACTGACTCCAATGGCAGCCCTGAATTCATCATTCCTAAAGACGGATTCAGTACTCCAGGAGATATCCCAGGAACAAACGACAAGCCTGTGCATATCGTACCTGCCAAGAAGGGCACCACTCCCGGAGCTCACACTGATTCAAGCGGAGACATTAGTACCATCTATATTCCAAGTACTCCCAAGCATGGACGCAGACAACATCCAAGAAATCCTTTGCAACCTGATTCTCAACCAGGTGATGAGTCGCCTTCTTCAAGTGAATCCAGTCCATCCAGTCCTGAAAGAGTACCAGTGTCCGGCGTAAGCAAACCAGCTCGTATTGTAACCCCAGGACCAGGTCAGACTCCTGGATACACAACTGACTCCAATGGCAGCCCTGAATTCATCATTCCTAAAGACGGATTCAGTACTCCAGGAGATATCCCAGGAACAAACGACAAGCCTGTGCATATCGTACCTGCCAAGAAGGGCACCACTCCCGGAGCTCACACTGATTCAAGCGGAGACATTAGTACCATCTATATTCCAAGTACTCCCAAGCATGGACGCAGACAACATCCAAGAAATCCTTTGCAACCTGATTCTCAACCAGGTGATGAGTCGCCTTCTTCAAGTGAATCCAGTCCATCCAGTCCTGAAAGAGTACCAGTGTCCGGCGTAAGCAAACCAGCTCGTATTGTAACCCCAGGACCAGGTCAGACTCCTGGATACACAACTGACTCCAATGGCAGCCCTGAATTCATCATTCCTAAAGACGGATTCAGTACTCCAGGAGATATCCCAGGAACAAACGACAAGCCTGTGCATATCGTACCTGCCAAGAAGGGCACCACTCCCGGAGCTCACACTGATTCAAGCGGAGACATTAGTACCATCTATATTCCAAGTACTCCCAAACATGGACGCAGACACCATCCAAGAAATCCTTTGCAACCTGATTCTCAACCAGATAATGGATCAACAACTAGTTCTGAAGGACCAACCAGCGAACCTGAAAATCCTCTTGGTCCTGATAATAATCCAAGTTCTTCTGCCGGAACCGGAAGTCTTCCTTCCTCAAGTGAATCCAGTCCATCCAGTCCTGAAAGAGTACCAGTGTCCGGCGTAAGCAAACCAGCTCGTATTGTAACCCCAGGACCAGGTCAGACTCCTGGATACACAACTGACTCCAATGGCAGCCCTGAATTCATCATTCCTAAAGACGGATTCAGTACTCCAGGAGATATCCCAGGAACAAACGACAAGCCTGTGCATATCGTACCTGCCAAGAAGGGCACCACTCCCGGAGCTCACACTGATTCAAGCGGAGACATTAGTACCATCTATATTCCAAGTACTCCCAAGCATGGACGCAGACAACATCCAAGAAATCCTTTGCAACCTGATTCTCAACCAGGTGATGAGTCGCCTTCTTCAAGTGAATCCAGTCCATCCAGTCCTGAAAGAGTACCAGTGTCCGGCGTAAGCAAACCAGCTCGTATTGTAACCCCAGGACCAGGTCAGACTCCTGGATACACAACTGACTCCAATGGCAGCCCTGAATTCATCATTCCTAAAGACGGATTCAGTACTCCAGGAGATATCCCAGGAACAAACGACAAGCCTGTGCATATCGTACCTGCCAAGAAGGGCACCACTCCCGGAGCTCACACTGATTCAAGCGGAGACATTAGTACCATCTATATTCCAAGTACTCCCAAGCATGGACGCAGACAACATCCAAGAAATCCTTTGCAACCTGATTCTCAACCAGGTGATGAGTCGCCTTCTTCAAGTGAATCCAGTCCATCCAGTCCTGAAAGAGTACCAGTGTCCGGCGTAAGCAAACCAGCTCGTATTGTAACCCCAGGACCAGGTCAGACTCCTGGATACACAACTGACTCCAATGGCAGCCCTGAATTCATCATTCCTAAAGACGGATTCAGTACTCCAGGAGATATCCCAGGAACAAACGACAAGCCTGTGCATATCGTACCTGCCAAGAAGGGCACCACTCCCGGAGCTCACACTGATTCAAGCGGAGACATTAGTACCATCTATATTCCAAGTACTCCCAAGCATGGACGCAGACAACATCCAAGAAATCCTTTGCAACCTGATTCTCAACCAGGTGATGAGTCGCCTTCTTCAAGTGAATCCAGTCCATCCAGTCCTGAAAGAGTACCAGTGTCCGGCGTAAGCAAACCAGCTCGTATTGTAACCCCAGGACCAGGTCAGACTCCTGGATACACAACTGACTCCAATGGCAGCCCTGAATTCATCATTCCTAAAGACGGATTCAGTACTCCAGGAGATATCCCAGGAACAAACGACAAGCCTGTGCATATCGTACCTGCCAAGAAGGGCACCACTCCCGGAGCTCACACTGATTCAAGCGGAGACATTAGTACCATCTATATTCCAAGTACTCCCAAACATGGACGCAGACACCATCCAAGAAATCCTTTGCAACCTGATTCTCAACCAGATAATGGATCAACAACTAGTTCTGAAGGACCAACCAGCGAACCTGAAAATCCTCTTGGTCCTGATAATAATCCAAGTTCTTCTGCCGGAACCGGAAGTCTTCCTTCCTCAAGTGAATCCAGTCCATCCAGTCCTGAAAGAGTACCAGTGTCCGGCGTAAGCAAACCAGCTCGTATTGTAACCCCAGGACCAGGTCAGACTCCTGGATACACAACTGACTCCAATGGCAGCCCTGAATTCATCATTCCTAAAGACGGATTCAGTACTCCAGGAGATATCCCAGGAACAAACGACAAGCCTGTGCATATCGTACCTGCCAAGAAGGGCACCACTCCCGGAGCTCACACTGATTCAAGCGGAGACATTAGTACCATCTATATTCCAAGTACTCCCAAGCATGGACGCAGACAACATCCAAGAAATCCTTTGCAACCTGATTCTCAACCAGGTGATGAGTCGCCTTCTTCAAGTGAATCCAGTCCATCCAGTCCTGAAAGAGTACCAGTGTCCGGCGTAAGCAAACCAGCTCGTATTGTAACCCCAGGACCAGGTCAGACTCCTGGATACACAACTGACTCCAATGGCAGCCCTGAATTCATCATTCCTAAAGACGGATTCAGTACTCCAGGAGATATCCCAGGAACAAACGACAAGCCTGTGCATATCGTACCTGCCAAGAAGGGCACCACTCCCGGAGCCCACACTGATTCAAGCGGAGACATTAGTACCATCTATATTCCAAGTACTCCCAAGCATGGACGCAGACAACATCCAAGAAATCCTTTGCAACCTGATTCTCAACCAGGTGATGAGTCGCCTTCTTCAAGTGAATCCAGTCCATCCAGTCCTGAAAGAGTACCAGTGTCCGGCGTAAGCAAACCAGCTCGTATTGTAACCCCAGGACCAGGTCAGACTCCTGGATACACAACTGACTCCAATGGCAGCCCTGAATTCATCATTCCTAAAGACGGATTCAGTACTCCAGGAGATATCCCAGGAACAAACGACAAGCCTGTGCATATCGTACCTGCCAAGAAGGGCACCACTCCCGGAGCTCACACTGATTCAAGCGGAGACATTAGTACCATCTATATTCCAAGTACTCCCAAGCATGGACGCAGACAACATCCAAGAAATCCTTTGCAACCTGATTCTCAACCAGGTGATGAGTCGCCTTCTTCAAGTGAATCCAGTCCATCCAGTCCTGAAAGAGTACCAGTGTCCGGCGTAAGCAAACCAGCTCGTATTGTAACCCCAGGACCAGGTCAGACTCCTGGATACACAACTGACTCCAATGGCAGCCCTGAATTCATCATTCCTAAAGACGGATTCAGTACTCCAGGAGATATCCCAGGAACAAACGACAAGCCTGTGCATATCGTACCTGCCAAGAAGGGCACCACTCCCGGAGCTCACACTGATTCAAGCGGAGACATTAGTACCATCTATATTCCAAGTACTCCCAAGCATGGACGCAGACAACATCCAAGAAATCCTTTGCAACCTGATTCTCAACCAGGTGATGAGTCGCCTTCTTCAAGTGAATCCAGTCCATCCAGTCCTGAAAGAGTACCAGTGTCCGGCGTAAGCAAACCAGCTCGTATTGTAACCCCAGGACCAGGTCAGACTCCTGGATACACAACTGACTCCAATGGCAGCCCTGAATTCATCATTCCTAAAGACGGATTCAGTACTCCAGGAGATATCCCAGGAACAAACGACAAGCCTGTGCATATCGTACCTGCCAAGAAGGGCACCACTCCCGGAGCTCACACTGATTCAAGCGGAGACATTAGTACCATCTATATTCCAAGTACTCCCAAGCATGGACGCAGACAACATCCAAGAAATCCTTTGCAACCTGATTCTCAACCAGGTGATGAGTCGCCTTCTTCAAGTGAATCCAGTCCATCCAGTCCTGAAAGAGTACCAGTGTCCGGCGTAAGCAAACCAGCTCGTATTGTAACCCCAGGACCAGGTCAGACTCCTGGATACACAACTGACTCCAATGGCAGCCCTGAATTCATCATTCCTAAAGACGGATTCAGTACTCCAGGAGATATCCCAGGAACAAACGACAAGCCTGTGCATATCGTACCTGCCAAGAAGGGCACCACTCCCGGAGCTCACACTGATTCAAGCGGAGACATTAGTACCATCTATATTCCAAGTACTCCCAAGCATGGACGCAGACAACATCCAAGAAATCCTTTGCAACCTGATTCTCAACCAGGTGATGAGTCGCCTTCTTCAAGTGAATCCAGTCCATCCAGTCCTGAAAGAGTACCAGTGTCCGGCGTAAGCAAACCAGCTCGTATTGTAACCCCAGGACCAGGTCAGACTCCTGGATACACAACTGACTCCAATGGCAGCCCTGAATTCATCATTCCTAAAGACGGATTCAGTACTCCAGGAGATATCCCAGGAACAAACGACAAGCCTGTGCATATCGTACCTGCCAAGAAGGGCACCACTCCCGGAGCTCACACTGATTCAAGCGGAGACATTAGTACCATCTATATTCCAAGTACTCCCAAGCATGGACGCAGACAACATCCAAGAAATCCTTTGCAACCTGATTCTCAACCAGGTGATGAGTCGCCTTCTTCAAGTGAATCCAGTCCATCCAGTCCTGAAAGAGTACCAGTGTCCGGCGTAAGCAAACCAGCTCGTATTGTAACCCCAGGACCAGGTCAGACTCCTGGATACACAACTGACTCCAATGGCAGCCCTGAATTCATCATTCCTAAAGACGGATTCAGTACTCCAGGAGATATCCCAGGAACAAACGACAAGCCTGTGCATATCGTACCTGCCAAGAAGGGCACCACTCCCGGAGCTCACACTGATTCAAGCGGAGACATTAGTACCATCTATATTCCAAGTACTCCCAAGCATGGACGCAGACAACATCCAAGAAATCCTTTGCAACCTGATTCTCAACCAGGTGATGAGTCGCCTTCTTCAAGTGAATCCAGTCCATCCAGTCCTGAAAGAGTACCAGTGTCCGGCGTAAGCAAACCAGCTCGTATTGTAACCCCAGGACCAGGTCAGACTCCTGGATACACAACTGACTCCAATGGCAGCCCTGAATTCATCATTCCTAAAGACGGATTCAGTACTCCAGGAGATATCCCAGGAACAAACGACAAGCCTGTGCATATCGTACCTGCCAAGAAGGGCACCACTCCCGGAGCTCACACTGATTCAAGCGGAGACATTAGTACCATCTATATTCCAAGTACTCCCAAGCATGGACGCAGACAACATCCAAGAAATCCTTTGCAACCTGATTCTCAACCAGGTGATGAGTCGCCTTCTTCAAGTGAATCCAGTCCATCCAGTCCTGAAAGAGTACCAGTGTCCGGCGTAAGCAAACCAGCTCGTATTGTAACCCCAGGACCAGGTCAGACTCCTGGATACACAACTGACTCCAATGGCAGCCCTGAATTCATCATTCCTAAAGACGGATTCAGTACTCCAGGAGATATCCCAGGAACAAACGACAAGCCTGTGCATATCGTACCTGCCAAGAAGGGCACCACTCCCGGAGCTCACACTGATTCAAGCGGAGACATTAGTACCATCTATATTCCAAGTACTCCCAAGCATGGACGCAGACAACATCCAAGAAATCCTTTGCAACCTGATTCTCAACCAGGTGATGAGTCGCCTTCTTCAAGTGAATCCAGTCCATCCAGTCCTGAAAGAGTACCAGTGTCCGGCGTAAGCAAACCAGCTCGTATTGTAACCCCAGGACCAGGTCAGACTCCTGGATACACAACTGACTCCAATGGCAGCCCTGAATTCATCATTCCTAAAGACGGATTCAGTACTCCAGGAGATATCCCAGGAACAAACGACAAGCCTGTGCATATCGTACCTGCCAAGAAGGGCACCACTCCCGGAGCTCACACTGATTCAAGCGGAGACATTAGTACCATCTATATTCCAAGTACTCCCAAGCATGGACGCAGACAACATCCAAGAAATCCTTTGCAACCTGATTCTCAACCAGGTGATGAGTCGCCTTCTTCAAGTGAATCCAGTCCATCCAGTCCTGAAAGAGTACCAGTGTCCGGCGTAAGCAAACCAGCTCGTATTGTAACCCCAGGACCAGGTCAGACTCCTGGATACACAACTGACTCCAATGGCAGCCCTGAATTCATCATTCCTAAAGACGGATTCAGTACTCCAGGAGATATCCCAGGAACAAACGACAAGCCTGTGCATATCGTACCTGCCAAGAAGGGCACCACTCCCGGAGCTCACACTGATTCAAGCGGAGACATTAGTACCATCTATATTCCAAGTACTCCCAAGCATGGACGCAGACAACATCCAAGAAATCCTTTGCAACCTGATTCTCAACCAGGTGATGAGTCGCCTTCTTCAAGTGAATCCAGTCCATCCAGTCCTGAAAGAGTACCAGTGTCCGGCGTAAGCAAACCAGCTCGTATTGTAACCCCAGGACCAGGTCAGACTCCTGGATACACAACTGACTCCAATGGCAGCCCTGAATTCATCATTCCTAAAGACGGATTCAGTACTCCAGGAGATATCCCAGGAACAAACGACAAGCCTGTGCATATCGTACCTGCCAAGAAGGGCACCACTCCCGGAGCTCACACTGATTCAAGCGGAGACATTAGTACCATCTATATTCCAAGTACTCCCAAGCATGGACGCAGACAACATCCAAGAAATCCTTTGCAACCTGATTCTCAACCAGGTGATGAGTCGCCTTCTTCAAGTGAATCCAGTCCATCCAGTCCTGAAAGAGTACCAGTGTCCGGCGTAAGCAAACCAGCTCGTATTGTAACCCCAGGACCAGGTCAGACTCCTGGATACACAACTGACTCCAATGGCAGCCCTGAATTCATCATTCCTAAAGACGGATTCAGTACTCCAGGAGATATCCCAGGAACAAACGACAAGCCTGTGCATATCGTACCTGCCAAGAAGGGCACCACTCCCGGAGCTCACACTGATTCAAGCGGAGACATTAGTACCATCTATATTCCAAGTACTCCCAAACATGGACGCAGACACCATCCAAGAAATCCTTTGCAACCTGATTCTCAACCAGATAATGGATCACCAACTAGTTCTGAAGGACCAACCAGCGAACCTGAAAATCCTCTTGGTCCTGATAATAATCCAAGTTCTTCTGCCGGAACCGGAAGTCTTCCTTCCTCAAGTGAATCCAGTCCATCCAGTCCTGAAAGAGTACCAGTGTCCGGCGTAAGCAAACCAGCTCGTATTGTAACCCCAGGACCAGGTCAGACTCCTGGATACACAACTGACTCCAATGGCAGCCCTGAATTCATCATTCCTAAAGACGGATTCAGTACTCCAGGAGATATCCCAGGAACAAACGACAAGCCTGTGCATATCGTACCTGCCAAGAAGGGCACCACTCCCGGAGCTCACACTGATTCAAGCGGAGACATTAGTACCATCTATATTCCAAGTACTCCCAAGCATGGACGCAGACAACATCCAAGAAATCCTTTGCAACCTGATTCTCAACCAGGTGATGAGTCGCCTTCTTCAAGTGAATCCAGTCCATCCAGTCCTGAAAGAGTACCAGTGTCCGGCGTAAGCAAACCAGCTCGTATTGTAACCCCAGGACCAGGTCAGACTCCTGGATACACAACTGACTCCAATGGCAGCCCTGAATTCATCATTCCTAAAGACGGATTCAGTACTCCAGGAGATATCCCAGGAACAAACGACAAGCCTGTGCATATCGTACCTGCCAAGAAGGGCACCACTCCCGGAGCTCACACTGATTCAAGCGGAGACATTAGTACCATCTATATTCCAAGTACTCCCAAGCATGGACGCAGACAACATCCAAGAAATCCTTTGCAACCTGATTCTCAACCAGGTGATGAGTCGCCTTCTTCAAGTGAATCCAGTCCATCCAGTCCTGAAAGAGTACCAGTGTCCGGCGTAAGCAAACCAGCTCGTATTGTAACCCCAGGACCAGGTCAGACTCCTGGATACACAACTGACTCCAATGGCAGCCCTGAATTCATCATTCCTAAAGACGGATTCAGTACTCCAGGAGATATCCCAGGAACAAACGACAAGCCTGTGCATATCGTACCTGCCAAGAAGGGCACCACTCCCGGAGCTCACACTGATTCAAGCGGAGACATTAGTACCATCTATATTCCAAGTACTCCCAAGCATGGACGCAGACAACATCCAAGAAATCCTTTGCAACCTGATTCTCAACCAGGTGATGAGTCGCCTTCTTCAAGTGAATCCAGTCCATCCAGTCCTGAAAGAGTACCAGTGTCCGGCGTAAGCAAACCAGCTCGTATTGTAACCCCAGGACCAGGTCAGACTCCTGGATACACAACTGACTCCAATGGCAGCCCTGAATTCATCATTCCTAAAGACGGATTCAGTACTCCAGGAGATATCCCAGGAACAAACGACAAGCCTGTGCATATCGTACCTGCCAAGAAGGGCACCACTCCCGGAGCTCACACTGATTCAAGCGGAGACATTAGTACCATCTATATTCCAAGTACTCCCAAGCATGGACGCAGACAACATCCAAGAAATCCTTTGCAACCTGATTCTCAACCAGGTGATGAGTCGCCTTCTTCAAGTGAATCCAGTCCATCCAGTCCTGAAAGAGTACCAGTGTCCGGCGTAAGCAAACCAGCTCGTATTGTAACCCCAGGACCAGGTCAGACTCCTGGATACACAACTGACTCCAATGGCAGCCCTGAATTCATCATTCCTAAAGACGGATTCAGTACTCCAGGAGATATCCCAGGAACAAACGACAAGCCTGTGCATATCGTACCTGCCAAGAAGGGCACCACTCCCGGAGCTCACACTGATTCAAGCGGAGACATTAGTACCATCTATATTCCAAGTACTCCCAAGCATGGACGCAGACAACATCCAAGAAATCCTTTGCAACCTGATTCTCAACCAGGTGATGAGTCGCCTTCTTTAAGTGAATCCAGTCCATCCAGTCCTGAAAGAGTACCAGTGTCCGGCGTAAGCAAACCAGCTCGTATTGTAACCCCAGGACCAGGTCAGACTCCTGGATACACAACTGACTCCAATGGCAGCCCTGAATTCATCATTCCTAAAGACGGATTCAGTACTCCAGGAGATATCCCAGGAACAAACGACAAGCCTGTGCATATCGTACCTGCCAAGAAGGGCACCACTCCCGGAGCTCACACTGATTCAAGCGGAGACATTAGTACCATCTATATTCCAAGTACTCCCAAACATGGACGCAGACACCATCCAAGAAATCCTTTGCAACCTGATTCTCAACCAGATAATGGATCACCAACTAGTTCTGAAGGACCAACCAGCGAACCTGAAAATCCTCTTGGTCCTGATAATAATCCAAGTTCTTCTGCCGGAACCGGAAGTCTTCCTTCCTCAAGTGAATCCAGTCCATCCAGTCCTGAAAGAGTACCAGTGTCCGGCGTAAGCAAACCAGCTCGTATTGTAACCCCAGGACCAGGTCAGACTCCTGGATACACAACTGACTCCAATGGCAGCCCTGAATTCATCATTCCTAAAGACGGATTCAGTACTCCAGGAGATATCCCAGGAACAAACGACAAGCCTGTGCATATCGTACCTGCCAAGAAGGGCACCACTCCCGGAGCTCACACTGATTCAAGCGGAGACATTAGTACCATCTATATTCCAAGTACTCCCAAGCATGGACGCAGACAACATCCAAGAAATCCTTTGCAACCTGATTCTCAACCAGGTGATGAGTCGCCTTCTTCAAGTGGATCCAGTCCATCCAGTCCTGAAAGAGTACCAGTGTCCGGCGTAAGCAAACCAGCTCGTATTGTAACCCCAGGACCAGGTCAGACTCCTGGATACACAACTGACTCCAATGGCAGCCCTGAATTCATCATTCCTAAAGACGGATTCAGTACTCCAGGAGATATCCCAGGAACAAACGACAAGCCTGTGCATATCGTACCTGCCAAGAAGGGCACCACTCCCGGAGCTCACACTGATTCAAGCGGAGACATTAGTACCATCTATATTCCAAGTACTCCCAAGCATGGACGCAGACAACATCCAAGAAATCCTTTGCAACCTGATTCTAAACCAGGTGATGAGTCGCCTTCTTCAAGTGAATCCAGTCCATCCAGTCCTGAAAGAGTACCAGTGTCCGGCGTAAGCAAACCAGCTCGTATTGTAACCCCAGGACCAGGTCAGACTCCTGGATACACAACTGACTCCAATGGCAGCCCTGAATTCATCATTCCTAAAGACGGATTCAGTACTCCAGGAGATATCCCAGGAACAAACGACAAGCCTGTGCATATCGTACCTGCCAAGAAGGGCACCACTCCCGGAGCTCACACTGATTCAAGCGGAGATATTAGTACCATCTATATTCCAAGTACTCCCAAGCATGGACGCAGACAACATCCAAGAAATCCTTTGCAACCTGATTCTCAACCAGGTGATGAGTCGCCTTCTTCAAGTGAATCCAGTCCATCCAGTCCTGAAAGAGTACCAGTGTCCGGCGTAAGCAAACCAGCTCGTATTGTAACCCCAGGACCAGGTCAGACTCCTGGATACACAACTGACTCCAATGGCAGCCCTGAATTCATCATTCCTAAAGACGGATTCAGTACTCCAGGAGATATCCCAGGAACAAACGACAAGCCTGTGCATATCGTACCTGCCAAGAAGGGCACCACTCCCGGAGCTCACACTGATTCAAGCGGAGACATTAGTACCATCTATATTCCAAGTACTCCCAAGCATGGACGCAGACAACATCCAAGAAATCCTTTGCAACCTGATTCTCAACCAGGTGATGAGTCGCCTTCTTCAAGTGAATCCAGTCCATCCAGTCCTGAAAGAGTACCAGTGTCCGGCGTAAGCAAACCAGCTCGTATTGTAACCCCAGGACCAGGTCAGACTCCTGGATACACAACTGACTCCAATGGCAGCCCTGAATTCATCATTCCTAAAGACGGATTCAGTACTCCAGGAGATATCCCAGGAACAAACGACAAGCCTGTGCATATCGTACCTGCCAAGAAGGGCACCACTCCCGGAGCTCACACTGATTCAAGCGGAGACATTAGTACCATCTATATTCCAAGTACTCCCAAGCATGGACGCAGACAACATCCAAGAAATCCTTTGCAACCTGATTCTCAACCAGGTGATGAGTCGCCTTCTTCAAGTGAATCCAGTCCATCCAGTCCTGAAAGAGTACCAGTGTCCGGCGTAAGCAAACCAGCTCGTATTGTAACCCCAGGACCAGGTCAGACTCCTGGATACACAACTGACTCCAATAGCAGCCCTGAATTCATCATTCCTAAAGACGGATTCAGTACTCCAGGAGATATCCCAGGAACAAACGACAAGCCTGTGCATATCGTACCTGCCAAGAAGGGCACCACTCCCGGAGCTCACACTGATTCAAGCGGAGACATTAGTACCATCTATATTCCAAGTACTCCCAAGCATGGACGCAGACAACATCCAAGAAATCCTTTGCAACCTGATTCTAAACCAGGTGATGAGTCGCCTTCTTCAAGTGAATCCAGTCCATCCAGTCCTGAAAGAGTACCAGTGTCCGGCGTAAGCAAACCAGCTCGTATTGTAACCCCAGGACCAGGTCAGACTCCTGGATACACAACTGACTCCAATGGCAGCCCTGAATTCATCATTCCTAAAGACGGATTCAGTACTCCAGGAGATATCCCAGGAACAAACGACAAGCCTGTGCATATCGTACCTGCCAAGAAGGGCACCACTCCCGGAGCTCACACTGATTCAAGCGGAGACATTAGTACCATCTATATTCCAAGTACTCCCAAGCATGGACGCAGACAACATCCAAGAAATCCTTTGCAACCTGATTCTCAACCAGGTGATGAGTCGCCTTCTTCAAGTGAATCCAGTCCATCCAGTCCTGAAAGAGTACCAGTGTCCGGCGTAAGCAAACCAGCTCGTATTGTAACCCCAGGACCAGGTCAGACTCCTGGATACACAACTGACTCCAATGGCAGCCCTGAATTCATCATTCCTAAAGACGGATTCAGTACTCCAGGAGATATCCCAGGAACAAACGACAAGCCTGTGCATATCGTACCTGCCAAGAAGGGCACCACTCCCGGAGCTCACACTGATTCAAGCGGAGACATTAGTACCATCTATATTCCAAGTACTCCCAAACATGGACGCAGACACCATCCAAGAAATCATTTGCAACCTGATTCTCAACCAGATAATGGATCACCAACTAGTTCTGAAGGACCAACCAGCGAACCTGAAAATCCTCTTGGTCCTGATAATAATCCAAGTTCTTCTGCCGGAACCGGAAGTCTTCCTTCCTCAAGTGAATCCAGTCCATCCAGTCCTGAAAGAGTACCAGTCTCCGGCGTAAGCAAACCAGCTCGTATTGTAACCCCAGGACCAGGTCAGACTCCTGGATACACAACTGACTCCAATGGCAGCCCTGAATTCATTATTCCTAAAGACGGATTCAGTACTCCAGGAGATATCCCAGGAACAAACGACAAGCCTGTGCATATCGTACCTGCCAAGAAGGGCACCACTCCCGGAGCTCACACTGATTCAAGCGGAGACATTAGTACCATCTATATTCCAAGTACTCCCAAGCATGGACGCAGACACCATGCAAGAAATCCTTTGCAACCTGATTCTCAACCAGGTGATGAGTCGCCTTCTTCAAGTGAATCCAGTCCATCCAGTCCTGAAAGAGTACCAGTGTCCGGCGTAAGCAAACCAGCTCGTATTGTAACCCCAGGACCAGGTCAGACTCCTGGATACACAACTGACTCCAATGGCAGCCCTGAATTCATCATTCCTAAAGACGGATTCAGTACTCCAGGAGATATCCCAGGAACAAACGACAAGCCTGTGCATATCGTACCTGCCAAGAAGGGCACCACTCCCGGAGCTCACACTGATTCAAGCGGAGACATTAGTACCATCTATATTCCAAGTAGTCCCAAGCATGGACGCAGACACCATCCAAGAAATCCTTTGCAACCTGATTCTCAACCAGATAATGGATCACCAACTAGTTCTGAAGGACCAACCAGCGAACCTGAAAATCCTCTTGGTCCTGATAATAATCCAAGTTCTTCTGCCGGAACCGGAAGTCTTCCTTCCTCAAGTGAATCCAGTCCATCCAGTCCTGAAAGAGTACCAGTCTCCGGCCTAAGCAAACCAGCTCGTATTGTAACCCCAGGACCAGGTCAGACTCCTGGATACACAACTGACTCCAATGGCAGCCCTGAATTCATCATTCCTAAAGACGGATTCAGTACTCCAGGAGATATCCCAGGAACAAACGACAAGCCTGTGCATATCGTACCTGCCAAGAAGGGCACCACTCCCGGAGCTCACACTGATTCAAGCGGAGACATTAGTACCATCTATATTCCAAGTACTCCCAAGCATGGACGCAGACACCATGCAAGAAATCCTTTGCAACCTGATTCTCAACCAGGTGATGAGTCGCCTTCTTCAAGTGAATCCAGTCCATCCAGTCCTGAAAGAGTACCAGTGTCCGGCGTAAGCAAACCAGCTCGTATTGTAACCCCAGGACCAGGTCAGACTCCTGGATACACAACTGACTCCAATGGCAGCCCTGAATTCATCATTCCTAAAGACGGATTCAGTACTCCAGGAGATATCCCAGGAACAAACGACAAGCCTGTGCATATCGTACCTGCCAAGAAGGGCACCACTCCCGGAGCTCACACTGATTCAAGCGGAGACATTAGTACCATCTATATTCCAAGTAGTCCCAAGCATGGACGCAGACACCATCCAAGAAATCCTTTGCAACCTGATTCTCAACCAGATAATGGATCACCAACTAGTTCTGAAGGACCAACCAGCGAACCTGAAAATCCTCTTGGTCCTGATAATAATCCAAGTTCTTCTGCCGGAACCGGAAGTCTTCCTTCCTCAAGTGAATCCAGTCCATCCAGTCCTGAAAGAGTACCAGTCTCCGGCCTAAGCAAACCAGCTCGTATTGTAACCCCAGGACCAGGTCAGACTCCTGGATACACAACTGACTCCAATGGCAGCCCTGAATTCATCATTCCTAAAGACGGATTCAGTACTCCAGGAGATATCCCAGGAACAAACGACAAGCCTGTGCATATCGTACCTGCCAAGAAGGGCACCACTCCCGGAGCTCACACTGATTCAAGCGGAGACATTAGTACCATCTATATTCCAAGCACTCCCAAACATGGACGCAGACACCATCCAAGAAATCCCTTGCAACCTGATTCATCTAGTTCTGTCCCTATAAGTTCAGATTTGTACTATCCAGATAGCTCATACCCTTATAGTTCAGATAGTGAGTACTATCCTTACAGTTCAGACAGTGACTACTATCCATATAGTGATGATAGCTCTCCCAGCAGTTCCGAAAGTGATTCGAGTCCAGAAAGTGTTTCTGGCCCTGATGGACCTTTGCAGATTGTTCCTGCTACTGATGGACAAACACCCGGTCCCATAAACGATGATAACGGAAACCCGATAGGATTTGTTATTCCGAGAGATGGATTTAATACTCCCGGCACTATTCCAGGCCCCAACAATAAGCCCATTCAAATCGTACCTGCTGGAAAGGGTACTACTCCCGGCGTACAAACTGATTCAGACGGAGATATTTACAAAATATATGTACCTCATAGACATAGACATCGTCACCATCACCACCATCATGGACATCATAGAGGACCTATTCCCAGACCAACGCAGCCTTTTGATAATAGCCCAATCCAGATTGTACCAGCAGGTCCCGGGTCTACTCCGGGAGTTGTCACTGGACCAGACGGTAAACCAAGGAAATATGTTGTTCCTAGATCAGCTTACAGCACTCCTGGTTATATTTCTGATCCCAATGGTAAAAAGATTCCAGTCGGTCCTGAAAGTCCAGGGAATACACCAGGTGCAATAACTGGTCCAGATGGCCAAATAACGAAGATAGTTCTACCCACTATTCCTCAGTCCCAGTATCCTGCCACTACACCTCTAATTCCTAGCTCAGAAGAAAATAGCCCAAGTTCAGATTTATATTATCCAGATAGTTCCTATTACCCTTATAGCAGTGAGTACTATCCATACAGTGATGATAGCTCTCCCAGCAGTTCCGAAAGTGATTCGAGTCCAGAAAGTGTTTCTGGCCCTGATGGACCATTGCAGATTGTTCCTGCTACCGATGGACAAACACCTGGTCCCATAAACGATGATAAAGGAAACCCGATAGGATTTGTTATTCCGAGAGATGGATTTAATACTCCCGGCACTATTCCAGGCCCCAACAACAAGCCCATTCAAATCGTACCTGCTGGAAAGGGTACTACTCCCGGCGTACAAACTGATTCTGACGGTGATATTTACAAAATATTTGTACCTCATAGACATAGACATCGTCACCATCACCACCATCATGGACATCACAGAAGACCTATTCCCAGACCAACGCAGCCGTTCGATAATAGCCCAATCCAGATTGTACCAGCAGGTCCCGGGTCTACTCCGGGAGTTGTCACTGGACCAGACGGTAAACCAAGGAAATATGTTGTTCCTAGATCAGCTTACAGCACTCCTGGTTATATTTCTGATCCCAATGGTAAAAAGATTCCAGTCGGTCCTGAAAGCCCAGGGAATACACCAGGTGCAATAACTGGTCCAGATGGCCAAATAACGAAGATCGTTTTACCAACAATTCCTCAATCACAATATCCTTCAACTGTACCTCTAATTCGTAATGGCACACCTGGACCTCCTATCCAAATTGTACCCGCAGGTCCCGGGTCTACTCCGGGAGTAGTCACTGGACCAGATGGTAAACCAAGGAAATATATAGTTCCTCGATCAGCTTACAGCACTCCAGGTTACATCTCTGATCCCAATGGTAAAAAGATTCCAGTCGGTCCTGAAAGTCCAGGGAATACTCCAGGTGCAATAACTGGTCCAGATGGCCAAATAACGAAGATAGTTCTACCCACTATTCCTCAGTCCCAGTATCCTGCCACTACACCTGTAAGTCCTAGCTCAGAAGAAGATAGGCCTAGTTCAGATTTATATTATCCAGATAGTTCCTATTACCCTTATAGCAGTGAGTACTATCCTTACAGTACGGACAGTGAGTACTATCCATACAGTGATGATAGCTCTCCCAGCAGTTCCGAAAGTGATTCCAGTCCAGAAAGTGTTCCTGGGCCTGATGGACCTTTGCAGATTGTTCCTGCTACTGATGGACAAACACCCGGTCCCATAAACGATGATAAAGGAAACCCGATAGGATTTGTTATTCCGAGAGATGGATTCAATACTCCTGGCTCTATTCTGGGCCCTAACAACAAGCCCATTCAAATCGTACCTGCTGGAAAGGGTACTACTCCCGGCGTACAAACTGATTCAGACGGTGATATTTACAAAATATTTGTACCTCATAGACATAGACATCGTCACCATCACCACCATCACGGACATCACAGAAGACCTATTCCCAGACCAACGCAGCCGTTTGATAATAGCCCAATCCAGATTGTACCAGCAGGTCCCGGGTCTACTCCGGGAGTTGTCACTGGACCAGACGGTAAACCAAGGAAGTATGTTGTTCCTCGATCAGCTTACAGCACTCCAGGTTACATTTCTGATCCCAACGGTAAAAAGATTCCAGTCGGTCCCGAAAGCCCAGGCAATACCCCTGGAGCAATTACCGGTCCAAATGGACAAATAACAAAGATAGTTTTGCCAACAATTCCTCAATCACAATATCCTTCAACAGTACCGATTATTCGCCATGGCACTCCTGGACCTCCTATCCAAATTGTGCCTGCAGGTCCCGGGTCTACTCCGGGAGTAGTCACTGGACCAGATGGTAAACCAAGGAAATATATTGTTCCTCGATCAGCTTACAGTACTCCTGGTTATATTTCTGATCCCAATGGTAAAAAGATTCCAGTTGGTCCTGAAAGTCCAGGCAATACACCAGGTGCAATAACTGGTCCAGATGGACAAATAACAAAGATAGTTTTACCCACTATTCCTCAATCACAATATCCTTCAACCTCTCCAATAAGAACTCCTGGAACTCCTGGAGCTCCTATCCAAATTGTTCCAGCAGGTCCCGGATCTACTCCAGGAGTTGTCACTGGACCAGACGGTAAACCAAGGAAGTATGTAGTTCCTCGATCAGCTTACAGCACTCCAGGTTACATTTCTGATCCCAACGGTAAAAAGATTCCAGTCGGTCCTGAAGGTCCAGGCAACACGCCAGGTGCAATAACTGGTCCAGATGGACAAATAACAAGGATAGTTTTACCCACCATTCCTCAATCACAATATCCTTCAACCTCTCCAATAAGACATCCTGGAACTCCAGGAGCTCCTATCCAAATTGTGCCTGCAGGTCCCGGATCCACTCCAGGAGTTGTTACTGGACCTGACGGTAAACCAAGGAAGTACATTGTTCCACGATCAGCTTACAGCACTCCAGGTTATATCTCCGATCCCAATGGTAAAAAGATTCCAGTCGGTCCTGAAAGTCCAGGCAATACCCCAGGTGCAGAGACCGGTCCAGACGGCTATATCACGAGGATAATTCTTCCAACCATTCGTCAATCACAACACCCTGCAACACCTCCACTTAGGGTTCGAGACGTACCAGGTAATCCAATACATAATCCTCTCTACCCTGGTAGTATACCTGGAGCTCCATACGGCCCTGGTAATGTCCCCAACTCTCACAATCCTTCGGGGTACCCTGGTCAATCTTTCCGCATTCCCGGATTCCCCGATGCACCAGGTAGCTCAGGTCCGGTCGGATTCCTTGACTTTAGCAAGTTGCCCGACAGTCAACAGCCCGATACTGATGAATCTGTTGCATCAGTTCCAGGGTTCAACTTTGACTTTCCTGGCTTCCCCTCCGGTCCCGACTCACCCGGTCCTCACGGAGAACTGAACGTAAAGAAAATGCCCGGCTATCCTTTCCCAGATTTCAGTTTCGGTTCGCCTGAAGACCCGAGAGATCCAATTGGCTATTTAAATTTCAGCCTCCTTCCCAGCGACTTTAATCCAGGATTCAAGGGTCCATTTGTCTATCCAGGCCATCCAGGTTCCCCAGGTGCTCCCGGAAACTTTCCAGGCGGTTTCTTGCCCTTGAAAGATCTTCCCAAAGATCTGACCGATATGTTCACTGGTAGCTTTAGCTTCCCAGAGCTGATAAAGGCCTTAGAACCTCTTTTCCCAGGCAAATCCATTAACATGGACGCCATCCCTGAGAGTGACTTAAAAGGCAGTGACGGTCAATTTTTATTTCCAGGATTTAACGGCCAATACGATAACTTAAGAATAAATTTCCCAAAGCGTGACTTCCCCTCCGGAGGCGTGTTTTACCTCCCGGAACTGGTTCGGCTGATCAGCTATCTCCCTGAGGGTGCCAATCCGAGAGGTCCCGCTCACATCAACCCCGACGGTGGCTTCGAATCACCCTTCAATTTCCCCGGCCTAAACGGAGCTCCCGGTAGCATTTGCGACTACCCAGGCGACTACGAATACGAGGACAGCTCGTACTCGGAGTCCTACGACACCTACTCGGAGTCGTACTCTTTCGATGAGGAACCCAAGGGCGGGGACGACGATTCGCTGTTGCAGGCCCCCTCCCCATTCGCCCCCGGCGGCAGCGGAGAAGGCGGTGACCTGAAAGACCCCGCCCCCGAGCAGTCGGACAGCATGTTCATGGTGGCGAGCGGCGACAGTCCGATGGACGACGCCGACGAGCTGCCCAACTTCCCGGACTACTCCGACCTGCAGGGCATGATGCCCGATTTCTTCGCTCCTCAGCAGCAGCCCAACCAGGGCGACAAGAACTGCGGCAACGACGTGTACGGGACCTTCATGCAAGCCCGCTCCGCCCTCCCGGACCTTTCCTCGCAGGTGGGTGAGCAGAACATCCAGTCCTTGCTCAAGTCCATCACCTCAGGGGTCAACCCTTCCGCCAACACCGTCGATTTCAACAACTTCTTCAACGAACTGTCGTCTCTGATGACCGGAGTGAGGACGGGAACTTCCGACCAACCTGCCGAGAAGCAGTTCATCTCCATCCTGTTCCAGGCCCTGGTAGCGGCCCTGGAGGCCCTTAACGCTGCTCAGGTGAACGGCTTCGACAACCTGAACGTGGCCAGTGACATTCCAGTCTATGCCTCCTTCCTCTCCGAGATACTCTACTGAGTAGAGGGCGGTTGAGTTGTGTTGTCTTCTTGTACATTATGCCTTTTGTCTGTCTACGGACTTTGTAATAAAATGTCTGTACTATTTTTTTTGCTTTGTTTCAGTTTGCCCTTGTAGTATAATATACTTAGCTACCAACACTTCCAAATTTAATTGATATCTCAAATTTTATGATTAGGAAAATGGAAAAGATTCTTGTGTGGATAATCCGTAACGATATAAAGTATCTACATACAACAGAATAAAAAGTAAACTTGTGACATTAACTGACTTTTTTCTTTCTTCTCCTTCAAGTCAAAAATATGTTAGTTTCAATTTTTTCACACCTTCATAATTTTAATAGCTTTAATTTTTTTAGTAGAATCTTTTATTTTTGGAATCCTTAAATTAATGTGAAATTTGTTAACGTAGTCTCGTAATTTTACTGTCTCATGTTGACAGCTATGCCTTGAACCATGCCTTTTCCATACCTCTTGCACTTGCGGTAAGAAATATGAGAATAATTTTTAGTTTGGCATCCTATATCCATAAAAAAGGCGTAGTTACGAAGTGCTCCGTTTAATGAGTGTAAAAATCGTTTGCAGGGATTCTCAACTTTTTTTTTGACAATTTTTTATCCCTTCTTGAGGATCATTCTTATATTTCACCTTGTTTCAGGAAGTAAACAGGGAAAGAGAAATGCAGAAGTTAAAATAAAACATGTTTGTTAACGTATTTCATACAATTCCAGAATAACTCAAACTAAAATACTTAACGACTAAATAAAAGAGATATGCTTTATTGACCCAATTCCTTGGTACTGTATAATTTATTTTTACCTTACATTTACAAGGTTTTTTCTTGAAAATATTAATAATAATTTTATTTAAATGTTAAAATTGTTAACACTTTTCAAGTATTCAAGGAACTGTTTGCATATTATTTTATGTAGATCAATGTCATATTTGAAAATATGTTTACGTAGGGAATAACACTTCGAAATATTCCCAGATATTAAAAAAAAAACCAAAGTCATTAAAAAGATCTGAAGAGAATACACAATTTTCAGAAAACTCTTTTGAAAGCTGTACACAATTTTCAGAAAACTCTTTTGAAAGCTGTTGCCAATAAACTACAAAAGTTTACGAGGTGGCGATGAGATCAATCTTTCACATGGTTACTCGTGTTTAGAAAAAGGCTAAGGCTATTTAGTGTAAACAAATGTAAGAAATTAATAATCAAAAATTGAAGAATTACTATATTTAAGAGAAGTTATTATTAGAATATACTTACCAAATACTTTAGAAGCATGTTAAAGATAAAACAGGATATTATTTCAATAAAATTCAATCACTAAAATTATATCAGTAATAGAAATTAGACTCAAATACTTATTAAGCATTCTTCGAAAGGATTATGTTTAACTACAAATTTTCTAAACTGCAAGAAATTTATTTTACTTCTTCTAGATATGATAGGGGGAAAAAAGCACATATCTAGCTTTCATAGAAAAATATTTAAGCTTTATATGCCCAATTATTCATTTCTTATTTCATTAGTCTACAACTTAAAAGCTGAAATATTTATAATTAAAGCATTGTACTACCGTAGGGTAGACATGAATAAGTTTTTAACTGATGATATGGCTATAAATTTTAAAAGCTGTAAGAAAGACAAAAAATTCCGACCAGGGTGATTCAAATAACCGTTTGAAAGATTAGTGTATAGATTTTATTGAATTAAATATTTTGAGCATATTTAGTTTTTAAGTTTTTATGTCACCAAATAATCATAAAGTCGTCATCTGAATGATAATAATATGAAACTATTCCTAGTTTCTTTTTTTCACTTTGCCTTTCCCAATTAGATAGCAGTTATTCAATGAATCGTCAGTTCGATTAAGGGAATAAGTTTTGAGAAAATTGAGAAAAAAAGATGCATATAATGAATTGCATGACCACTAAATGTTTACTGAAAACTCAGAACTATATTAAGAATAGAGAAAAATCATCGCAAAATATATAAGTAATTACATTAAAAAAATATTGTACAGTTGAACAAAAAAAAAATGTTTATTGTTAACTAAAAATCTTAAAAACCACTTAAACTGACATTTAAATAATATTTTTGCCTATTTCACAGCAGTTGAAAATAGAAAAACTAAGACAAATAAAACTGAAAATTATCATGAAACTGAGTTATTTAAGGCAGTTTAATGGGTATCAATGTGTGGAGTCCACCATTCATTGAAAAAAGGCAACACTTTTAAATTAATGAAAAAGCCTCCTCCATAATTGAGATTAATCTATAGAGACAACAGAGAGAACCTCTTGATAAACCGTCCTAGTGTTCTTCAATCATTTCTTCTAGATTCAGATTCCATTGGGCCCAGTGGCGTATATAGGAATTTATTTCGGGAGGGGCCCAAACAGGCCCAAAATTACTCCCCAGCCCCTTCCCCACATATTTAATAGGTCCAATGTAGCTTTTTAGGTGATAACTTAGGTTCTAAAAACTCAATATCGGAAAAGTTGTTAGTAATAAAAATACAAGTACCAAAGGGGGGTCTGGGGGTCCTCCCTCAGTTTGACTAAAAAAACCCAGGTTTTTTAACTAGTTTCGGTACTCTAAGTCCGAATTTTGGATGTACATTTTTATGAACTTAATATTTAAAAAGTTATTAAAATAGAGTTCTAAGTACAAAAGGGGATCTGGGGTCCTTCCCCAGAAAATTTTTTGGAACTTTACCCCTAAAAACAGGGATTTATCTTGTTTTTGGAACACTTAGTCCGAATTTTGGACTTATAATTTTTTGGTAGGATTTGGATTTTGATGAACTTATTATAATAAAGTTGTTAATAATAAAATTTCAAGTACAAAAGGGGGGCTTGGGGATCCTCCCCCAGAAATTTTTTTGAAATTTGACCCTAAAATACAGTGTTTTACTTGTTTTGGTACACCTAGTCCGAATTTCGGGGGGGGGGGCCAGGGCCCCCTCGCCCCCCTTATATACGCCACTGATTGGGCCATTCCTCCTTATATCCAACTAAAGCTAGTCGGGTTCAAGGGGGGTACACCGGAAGTACCCTCTCTTTGGGCTGAAAAAGAAAGGAAAAAAAAAAGAGAGAAAGGGCGTAAAAAGAAAAAAGAAGGAAGATTCTGAAAGACCAAAAATGTTTTAAGTCATTTTAAAAATTCACTTTCTTCTTTTCATCCTTTTTTCTTCCCTTTTTACCCTTCATGGCCCTTCTTTTAAGCCTTAGTGGTCGCTTTGCCACTTGATTGTTAAAAAATTTTTTGTATATTAATAAGTGCTTTTGCTGATCAAAAATGAGTTTCATAGGGTCAAAATCTCTGCAATTTTCTGGGGGAGAAATATGGGGGGTGGAAAAATAAATTTCACGGGGGTATCTGGAGGGATCTATACAGGGTGTCCCAAAACGACCGCATAAACTATGCATAGCTAGATTCCTCGTTGGGAGTACATAAAAACTGCCCAAAGAAGTGCCCCTCTACGATCCATAGTTTTCGAGTTATAGGAAAAACAAAGAATGGCTGTTACCCCTGTGGTCTCAGGTCAATCCGGCAGCAGAAACATCAGGAACGTTGGTCTCTTAACGTATGGGCACAACAATACTCGGGGATCGACTGCTTGGACCACATCTGTTGCCAGAACGGCTCTCGGGACAGTCATACTTGGTGTTTCTCAATGAGGTCTTAACCGAGTTCCTCGATGACATACCTTTAGCGGCAGTACAGGGACTTTGGTTTCAGCAAGATGGGGCTCCGGCGCATTTCTGTGCTAATGTATACGTGGTTGGCTCAATATGGAATACCCCGGCCGCTGGATCGGACGTGGGGGTCCGGTTCTATGGCCGCCAAGTGGGGTAACAGCCATACTTTGTTTTTCCTATAACTCGAAAACTATGGATCGTAGAGGGGCACTTCTTTGGGCAGTTTTTATGTACTCCCAACGAGGAATCTAGCTATGCATAGTTTATGCGGTCGTTTTGGGACACCCTGTATAGAAGTAAAAGTAAAATTTTGTATATTTGTGTCCAAAGTGATCCTCAAAAAGTGCCCTCCTCTTGAAGCCCTGCTGTATTCGTGCCTGATGGGATAGTATAGGACTCTTATGTCAAAGTGAAAATATTCTTTACGTGAAAAACTGCACATTCTTAGACTCACAATGCAGAAAATGTATTCGCTTCTGGGAGAGTCAGCCCTCCCGCCCGGAAGTACGGCAGGGCGCAAAAGCCCCGTTTACTGGACTGCGGCTTTCCGTCTAAACATGTTTTTCCGCCGGGGCTTCACTAATGCCCCGATCAAGTAATGGCCTTCCCGTTACGGCCGGAAGTGGGAGAAGCCCCGGTTGTTCGAATTATTATGCTGCCCAGCGAACTGTTGATGGGGGAGGAGGAAGGAAGCCCCGGCTGGCTGCGTTCGAAGGAAATATTTGTTTCCAAACAGGGGGGAGGGTAATCGAAAACTCTTTCGTTGAGTGAAGTAAGTCTCTTGGATGAGAATGGACGGAACCGTTTTTGGTTGGGGAGAGTGAATTGAGTTTCTGGTTAGAATATTATTTTTGTGTGTGGGTAGGAAAAGAACTTGAGGGTAGGGATATTTTAAGGGACAGGAATTTCGGGTATGTAAAGCATCTAGTATTTTTTTTCTCTTTAATGAGTTATTTACTCCTCACTCTGATCTGCTTAGGGATTTTCATAAATGATAAGGGGAAGGGGGTTACAAGAAGTGTTAAACACACTCTGCAAATAAATAATAAACAATTTTTTGTTTTAAAGAAATGTACTTTATACGGAATAGAAGTTTCAACACCCACAATGTCATTATAAAATCTGTAAAATACTGCAAAAAAGCGGCGTTCACTTTACATTATAAGATGGTGAAAACTTCAGCTTGAATAAAAATGTGAGATCCAAGGTTCTTGCTTGCTCTATGGTAGGAAAGCGCGAGATGTGACATAAGGGGAGGGTAGAAAATTAGGAAGAAAAAAGTGTGATGGACAGTTGGACAGCCTGGGAAGGATTTGTTAAATTACTGAAAATCCTGTAGTTCAGGTTAAATAGCCCAACCTAGCTGGGCTTTAATCCTGTAGTTGGTCGTCATTATTTGTATTTTATAAAAGCTGTCAGAATTTTTAAAACGTACATTATTTAAAGACTTAATATGTTAGTTTTAACTTTTAAAATGTTTATTTTAATCATTTATCAATCAATTTCCTATTTTTTCTACCTTTTGTTAAATACTTTATTAAAATTTATTACAGAAGTGATAAAACTTAATTGAATTTTTCTTCATTTTCTTTTTTTGTATAATTTGGTTCTTCCAATTTTTTAGGAAAAATATATTGGCAAAAGTTTCTCAATAGGGTATTGTTCATAAAAACTGTCAAAAATTTCCCAAACCATTCGTTATTTAAAGACCCAATTTGATGGATTTTAACCTATAAAATATTTATTTTTTATTATTTAACAATCAAATTAACTATTTTTCTACTTTTTGTGTTCAAAGCCATAAAGCTTCAAAATATGGAAATGATAAAAAAACTTGTAAGTTTCCATTAAAATATAATTCATGATTGTCGTTAATTATTGGGATTAACTTTTTTAAAAAGGGAACGTTTTTAATAAAATATTTTAATCCATTAATTAATTCGGTGATACATTTTTGTCCCGTTCTTACCTTCAACTTTCACCCTTAGCAGGGTTCCCATTGTCCTTGAAAGTCCTTAAAAATCCTTGAATTTTTTTCTGCTAAAATTAGGTCCTTGAAAGTCCTTGAAAAATGGCCTAGGTCCTTGAAAGTCCTTGAATTTTGAATCCACTCCAGCCGCCCTTTGCTGTTTTATCTAAATTTCCTTTCCGCATTTAATGGCAATGTTTGAAACCATAAAATTATGATAGTAACGCCCTCTACATCAGTTCCCCGAGTGAACAAACTAGGTATAAAATTAAGTTGGAGTCAGTAGACATTTTAAAAACAACTCCAATTTCTCTAGAAAGATTATAATTTTTAATTGTCTACGAAAAAAGGTCCTTGAAAAATTTTGTTGAGGTCCTTGAAAAGTCCTTGAAAGTCCTTGATTTTCAATGTTTTCAAAGAGTGGGAACCATGCTTAGGTGTTACACTTTCCAAATAAAAATACTAGTGCATAAAATCAGGAACGTATCCGCACTGCACACGGCCTAACCCACATCGATTTGCAGAATTGAATTGATAGATCTCATATAATCCCAGTCGGTCTAAAAACCTTTCTTAAGGAGAGAGAGAAAAAAAAAACCTTGACCACAGAGTTCGATCGAACGGCCAGTGGTCGAGGGGGCAGGGTCCAGTGGAGCGCAGCCCGACCAATCGGAGGTTGCATGAAAATCCCATTTGGTGCGACTACAAAGTCCACTCGGTTTGCGGAAAGTGGGCAATTAATTTCGGGGGCCGGCCCATTTTGGCTCCATTTGGGGCCATTAGAGAATGGCGGAACGAGGCCCGTTGCTAGGCGACCGTTTTTGCAGGGGGGAGGGGCGAGCAAGAAGTCTCCGAGGGGAGTGAGTAACAAGTTTTCTCTGTTGTGAAGCGCTCTGTAATAAGCCTTGTTGAGCTTCCTTTGGGAGGCTCCCCTTTTATGCGAGGTGTCTCGACTAGATATTATATGCATTAAAGGTGATTTAGAGAAAAATATGTTATCAGAAATTGAATCGTCAGTTACAAGAAGGGAATAAGTCCAAAAAATGGCAAATTGACTTTTTGTGCGCAAAAAAATCTCCAAGCTTCGCTCTACACATGAGTGCAAAGAGGAAAAACATAACTACCCCCTATCGGCAGATTGAATTTGCGAAATCGATGTCCATTCATTGAATCTTTTGATTAAATTTGAAATTTAATTTAATTTGTCTTTCTTTTCTTATTCTTTTGTCTGCAAACTTACCAAAAATAAAATTTCATTTGAATTTAAAAACGTTTTATCTTTTTTTAACCAATGGATATTTAACTCCATTGATAGCGCCTTATAGTACCTTATAGACCCAGTTTTATAGTAATTTTTAATTTTATTCATCTTAGTCTTTCTGTCTTTCACTTTTGTATCGTGAACTAAGCAGAAATATAATTTAGTTGTCAATTTAAGTGGTTTTTAAGATTTTTGTTCAGCTGATATTTCAATAAGGTTCAAGAAGGGAATAAGTCCATCCTCTTTTTTTAACTGTAAAACCTTTTTAAACACACTTATAATTGTTTCGATAATTGTTCTATATTCTTAATAAGTGCCATGAATTTCCTGAAAAAATTTGGTGGCTATAGGATAAAAATTCCATTAGTTAAATACAGTTTTTTTCGATTTTCTCAAAACTTCGTTTTTGGACTTATTCCCTTCTTGTAAGTGACGATTCAATTGCAATTCGTTGTAATTGATGAACAACAAAATGTATCATACCGCGTGAATTTTAAAAATAATTAGGGCCACTGGTAAAATTGATGATTGATAATGAAAATGTAATAAATCTCCACTTTTGCATTATTTCGTTGAATTATAACTTATTACTTTAAACCAAACCTTTGATATACATTTTTTAAAAAAAAATCAGATTTAGTTTTACTTGTGTAAAAAGAAAAGTAGGACACTGTCCCATACAAATTAGGGAATTTTGGAATAGGTATTTTCTTTATTTATGTTAGAGAAAAACGCACGGCTCTTTCTGTGTAAACTGTCTGAAAATTTTGATTCTAGGTTATTTTTTTATTGTAGTACTTTAGAGTAAGGATCAGCTTTAGTTTTGCACTTGACATTTAACCAGTATTTTTATGCATATTTGAGGCAAGAACCCTAACTTTGCTGTTATCCACCAATGAGCGATGTACCCGACCATTTCTGTAGAAATAATCTCTATCTATTAAAATATAGATCCATTCGATGGGTTTACGAAATGGGACAAATATTTAAAATTCACACGAATCCGATTAATACTAATTATTAATCCTTTAATAATCCTTTATGTTGTGTGTAAAGAAGTCACATATAGTCCAGGCAAATTAGACAAAAAATGGGCCGAACCCGGACATTCAATATAACAGTGTGAAAATTGGTGGAAATGTCGAGGATAGTGTTCTGATTAATATCCTGAAAATCCCAAAAATTCTATCGACGGGATTATCCGCCATTTTGAAAAAACCACAGCCATCTTGGATTCCGTTTTCAAGTATAGCGACTGAACCAAGCGTTCGATTGTGTTCGTTTTTGCCCTAAAAGGTTTAATAATGAGCATTTTAAGATGCAACTTCAAAAAATTCGAAATAAAAAAGTTAATTTAATTAGAATTAATTTTTATGTAATTAATGCTTTTCTGGGTTAAAATGTAGGTAGGTATTCATAACAACAAGCTGAAAATTAGTGGAAATATTGAGGATAGTATCCTGATCGATATCCCGAAATTCCCAAAAAATCCCACAAGGGGAAACCGCTATTTCGAAAAAACCGCCGCCATCTTGGATTGCGTTTTTAAGCACAGCGACTGAACGGAGCATCAGATTGTGTTCGTTTTTGTCCCAAATTGTTTAACAATATGTATTTTAAGAGCCAACGTCAAAAAATTCGAAATAAAAAAGTTAATTTAATTATAATTAATTTTTTATTTTATTAATGCTTTGCTCGGTTAAAATGTAGGTAGACATGCAAAATAACAAGCTGAAAATTGGTGGAAATGTTGAGGATAGTGTCCTGATCGATATCCCAAAAGTCCCAAAAAATCCCACCAGGGGAAAATCCGCCATTTTGAAAAAACCAACGTCATCTTAGACTCGCAGTTTAACATAGTGATAGTCCAATTTTTCTCTTTACACAACAATGAAATTTCCCCAAAACTCATTGTTGTAGCTGAAAAAAACTGGAATTTTAAAGTCGAATATTTCAAAAACTATTCAAGTGATTTAAGTAAATTTTGACTTAAAATTTAGTTTATTTATTCAATAAAAACATGCCATTAATTGTATAGTCAAAAATCTCACGGTTTGGTTACAATTAAATGAAATAGAATGAACAAAATGGTCAAATTGAGAAACCGAACTATACTCCAAACGATATAGCAACCAAACGGTGAGGTTTTTGACTATACAATTAATGGCATGTTTTTATTGAATAAATAAACTAAATTTTAAGTCAAAATTTACTTAAATCACTTGAATAGTTTTTGAAATATTCGGCTTTAAAATTCCAGTTTTTTTCGGCTACAACAATGAGTTTTGGGGAAATTTCATTGTTGTGTAAAGAGAAAAATTGGACTATCACTATGTTAAACTGCGAGTCTAAGATGACGTTGGTTTTTTCAAAATGGCGGATTTTCCCCTGGTGGGATTTTTTGGGACTTTTGGGATATCAATCAGGACACTATCCTCAACATTTCCACCAATTTTCAGCTTGTTATTTTGAATGTCTACCTACATTTCAACCGAGCAAAGCAATAATAAAATAAAAAAATAATTATAATTAAATTAACTTTTTCATTTCGAATTTTTTGACGTTGGCTCTTAAAATACATATTGTTAAACAATTTGGGACAAAAACGAACACAATCTGACGCTCGGTTCAGTCGCTGTGCTTAAAAACGCAATCCAAGATGGCGGCGGTTTTTTCGAAATGGCGGTTTCCCCTTGTGGGATTTTTTGGGAATTTCGGGATATCGATCAGGATACTATCCTCAATATTTCCACTAATTTTCAGCTTGTTGTTATGAATACCTACCTACATTTTAACCCAGAAAAGCATTAATTACATAAAAATTAATTCTAATTAAATTAACTTTTTTATTTCGAATTTTTTGACGTTGCATCTTAAAATGCTCATTATTAAACACTTTAGGGCAAAAATGAACACAATCGAACGCTTGGTTCAGTCGCTATACTTGAAAACGGAATCCAAGATGGCTGTGGTTTTTTCAAAATGGCGGATAATCCCGTCGATAGAATTTTTGGGATTTTCAGGATATTAATCAGAACACAATCCTCTACATTTCCACCAATTTTCACACTGTTATATTGAATGTCCGGGTCAATGTCTAATTTGCCTGGACTAATACACATTGGACGTAGTAGAGTTAATTTTTTTTCTCTTACAATTTCCACACGAAGATCCGTACAAGTAAATTGTTGCTCACTCGATCGTCCTAAAGGGTCCAATTTACTTTAAACTGTCTTAAAAAAGAAATCGAGGAAAATTCGCTTGCACAGTCTCAAAAACGTGACTCGTCATTCCAAATTTAACAGATACGCGATTCCCATTAAAAGCATAAATTCCGGGATTCTTATTCCGGATAATTCCGCCGCGTGGTCACGTAAAAGGCTAAATTCCTGGAAATAAGGGGGAGGGGAGCTGAATCCTTCTACTATCTCTCATCAAGTATTCATGGATCACGCACTAACCCACTTAAGGCGTCTTAGCATGGACGTGACGAGGTTGACGGAGTCCGGTGATTTGCTCGCCACGGTGACACGCGGCGGGATATTTTACACTTGGCTAAACGAAATATAATTGCCAAAATTCGTGCCTGGGGAGCCAATGGGAGCGCTACTGGTCTTGCTCTGGGGAGGAGGGTGTGAAGTATTATTTGATGAGGCCGCTCTGGGTTGACTCGGCTGGTTATCCACGTTTTTTTTAATAACTATAATGAAATGTAAATTGATATTGAGTTTCAATTTACTTGTAATTGCATTTTTAATTAAGATACTAACCTCGTAAGTCGTAGTCACGGTAGCGAAGCATGAGGGGTTGGGAAAGGAGGGGGGGCTGGTGTCCACCCATAGCCCTTTAGAACAAGTAGGCCAGGACACTTCGCCTCGAGGAGTCATTTTCAGCGTCTGACGATTGTCAAAGTCATTCTTCAAGGTGGCGAAAATCGAACAATGTCTTTTTCTATACAGTCACCAGTAAAAAAGTAGCACTTATATCGGCTACTCTGCTTTGCTAGATTTAGGAGGTGATACAAAGGCGTTCGTCCCTCCTTGAAGAAACTCAAATTTACTTGGAGAAAAGGACCAATAATAAGGCTACTAAAGTAAGTACTAATGCATTATTTTAAAATCTTTTGTTATCCCTGACGTTTTGTAACACAACACATTTAAGTATCTAAAAACATGGATTACTTGCTGTATATTTATTTACCTTTTTTTTTTGGAGTACTTCTGTACACTTGGTTGCAATGTTTCTTGACCTTATGACGTCACTACGGGGAAAGAAAAACTGAGTAAACAGGAAGCCTGTTGGGTTGCTAGGAGGAGTTACGGTATGCGAATCGCGATAAAAAAAACGCTATAAATACGTGGGTTTAACAAGCTAATCATATTTCTAAATTAAAGTTCTTAATTTCAATCAAAATTCAGACACCTCGCTGGGAACTACTTTCTTTGTTTGCTCTCAGCTTGTTTCTTCACGGTCAAGCATTTTTTTGGTAAAACTGAGACCTAAGCCACTCACATGTTATGCGACGTGGAATCTGTGAGGTTTCCCGAGAACCCTTTAGAAAGTAGAGATTTTCCCTTCTCTCCTATAAGATTCAAGGCCGTATTCACCAGTAACTTGACCGGTGGTTATCCAGGATTCAAACCTCTGATTGGAGGAGAAATAGTTTTCCTTCTTTATCTAACAATCAGAGGGTTGAATCCTGGTTAACCACCGGTCAAGTTACCGGTGAATAGGGCCGTCAGTGATGAGTTCCCAATAAAAAGTTACACCCTCACACACCCTACACCTTCAATGCAGATTTCTATCTAGATAGGCAAATGGCGGCAATTTCAGTCTCCACGGCGCTTGAAGCCAATCTCCAACGAATTATGACATCACGATGACGTCAAGCCGGCCCCTTTGTCGTCGCGAGCCGGACCCGCGTGCCACTCTGTCACGGTCCGGGACCCAAAGGGGGACCTCCCTCGCAAGGGCCCGATTCTTTCTACATGGTTAGCTTCGAAAGACGGGCAAGACGGCCATTATGATGGGTGTTTCCAGCCACTCGCTTCTGCTGATGCCCACGTTCAATTAATTTGCGAGTAACAGCCCGTTATGATGTATTCAGAAGGGAGATGGATTTATGGTTTGGTGGACGCACTTCCTCTTCTCGGATTAGTGCCGGAGTTTGGCAGCTTTTAACTGCCTCTGTATTGTCAGAATAAGAGGCATTGGTTTAGTTAGGCACGGTGTGGCTTGGAAGTGGAAAGGCCTTGGTGTCTGTGGAGTAGTACTCTTTTGGGGATCCTGATAAGATCAGTGTCGAGCGCTGTCTTGCAAACCGTGAAGTTCAACTATGCCAGAAATAGTTTAGGAATACCTAACTTAGATCATTAGAAGATTAGCGATCATTAGAAGGGTTAGATCGTTAGAAGATATATCTTCTAACGAATTAACTCCTTCAGAATTGAGGATTCTAATTTTTAATTCTAGAGTCCATCAAATACTACCGAAATACCTTATAAGGGGACATCCATAAATTACGTGAGGTAAAAAAGGTGGGGGAGGGGTTTGGAAAAATCTCACCAAATCTCACCAAGGGGGGAGGGGGGGTCGATTAAAATCTCACGTCAACTTCTTAAGTTAGAAATTATACGATTTTCTTTGGTTTTCAATAGAGTTTTTAAGTTTGTGAAAGGAAAATAATTTTTAAAAAGTTGTAGGTAAATCTCACGTGGGGGGAGGGGGGTGGTCCAGCAAAATCTCACTAAATCTCACCAAGGGGGGAGGGGGGGTCCAGATTTTGGAAAAAACACCTCACGTAATTTATGGATGTCCCCTCGTTGTAATTTAATAAGTCAAATATTAATTTGAAGCATGTTTTAAAAGTAAATAATGTCAGTCCGTATTTACTTATCATATTGAACTTTTGTAAAAGTGAAACTGTACTTGTGTAAAGTGGAATTTTGTGCTGACTGAGAATTTTCAAGCCACGTGACTTGACTGTTCTGAACATCTTTCATTTGGAATTAATTTCACTTTATTAGTCTCAGTGCAGTTTTCTTGGTTGAAAACCCTTTGAAAGAGGAAAAAAACTTGCAGGTTTATATGTCCAAATACCTTTACTCACCCATAGGGCGAGGATAGATTTTCTGGCCCTCATCCCGGGTTTTATCCCCCCGATCTCTTTGTGTGGTTTGGGGGTCAGAGGAGGGGGTTTTCTTTTGTTCGCTAATTGACCTCACAAAGAGACCGGGATCATAAACTGAGGGCTGTTAAAGTCTATCCTCGCCCATAGTTGCAGTACCTGTGACTGACTGACTAGATGACTACTTTTTCATGCTATTATTTATTATTAAAATTAAGAATCCCTCACTAATCCACATAGTTTCCGGCTAATGTGCCAAGGAGATTCAGTCATAGAAAGCGCTCCATCGGGAGAGTCAAAACTGTCCGCATTTTAATGCGCTTTTGAAACAAAGACAAGAGATATCTCGATCTGATCACTCGAATACATACACCACGCCCGAGTCACAACAGCGAATAAAAAAGTTCCAGTAATCGCCTCCATTGATGTCGCATTCGTGATGAGACGACGACGCTGATGGAAT
The DNA here is from genome assembly GCA_963680715.1 of Tetragnatha montana. Classification (NCBI taxonomy): domain Eukaryota; kingdom Metazoa; phylum Arthropoda; class Arachnida; order Araneae; family Tetragnathidae; genus Tetragnatha; species Tetragnatha montana. The sequence goes on from OY796685.1 coordinate 39,281,831, forward strand.
GAATGAATCCGAAAAGAAAGTTTCCGTCGTCCCTTTGAACTCCTCCCGGATGGAATTATCCCCCTAATACACCTTCCTTTTTCTCCGTCTCCTCCCATTTCCCCGATTCGGGAAAACGCCCCCTCTCAAAACTTCAGCACATCAAATTACTGATTAAACAGCGCGATTCCTCAAAACTCTTCTCCTGCGAAGAAGAAACTAGTCGACTGTTTTGCACGTAGAGTTATTGCATTTACTAGAGAGAGCATGCGGCTGCGACCCAGCGTGGTCTGCTAGGGAGGATGGCGAAGAGAAATACATAGCAGGGGAGTCTCTTAGATCAGAGCCTGATTTCTAGGAGGGCATTCGGGGCACTTGCCCAGGGCCCCCATTCCCCAAAAAGCTTAGAAAATGTGAAATAAGTGTACAATAAAATTACTTAGCTTATAAAGCTTTTGAACAAACAATTTCTAAGCAATGTTTACACTTGGTTTAAAGATCATGTTATTTTATGTCAAATAAATTTAGGTTTTATATTGTAAGACATGTCGGGGGCAACCCAAACGGGTCTTTTGCCCTGAGCCCCCAAACTTGTAAGTCGGGCCCTGTAGGAAATTGATCTTTCTCAAAGAAAAACTATCTGATAAAGAGGAATGGATTTACATGCAACAGAGCGAAAGAAGCATTACACAGTAAAAGAATTTTCTTATATATCTGAAAATGTTTTTCACTTAAATTTATTCAATAACTTTGGACACATTTTTATACAAAACTATTTTTATTGTTTGAAACAAATCCTTCCTATTTGATTGAACGAATTACGAATCATTCATATAGTGTCTTTAGAAGTATATCTTTGTTTAAGTAATTGAAGAGATGTATCACAATGCTCGAAAATTTCGATGTTATGAAAGTGGTTTGCACTTTCCTAATAGATTTCTGAATAAACTTATAAAAAGTAGATTTTGATTGAAAAAATTATTTTGAGCGATATATTCCAGTATCAGAAGGATAAATTATCCTTTCAAAAAGTTTTCATTGACCCAAATTTTTGGAGGGATAAATTTTTGGGGGGATAAATTTTTGATTTAGTTCAAAGCAATATGTTTAGTATTAGTTTTCCATAAAGGATTCACATAGTCTTCAAAATGTAGACGATAGAAGACCAATGTTTTCATTTACTAATCCTCAGTTGCTTGATTCTTTCCTCAACCATGGTCAATATTGAAAGAGACAAAAAGAATAAGGGAGAATGAGATACAATTATAAATTTAGAGAGGATAAAAGAATGGGAAAAAGATAGGGAAAAGACAGAGATAAAAATCCTTAAGAAAGCGTTTGCACTTGCTGATCGGCAAAACCAATAGACAAATCATAGCCGACTATGCCGACCAATAGCTGTTCAGTCAGTACCACGCAACGTATGAGATGGAAAAACATTCCTTAAAACTTTCGTCATAATTTAATTGATCCACCGACAAGCAGGATTTGGATAGCACGGTAGATGCAAAGCGGAAAGAGGCTCGACGGTCTCTCTATTGCTTTTTGAATCTACGATTTCGCAGCGAATAAAGGATGCTCTTTGAGCGGATCTCAGCAGCAGCAGCAGCAGCGTTCTTTTTTTTTTATCCCGTTCGGACGTCCCCTTTTATCCCCTTCATAATCCCTTCTGCTGTTCCATTAGAAAAGGCAACGGTTTAAGTGCCGCCCTTTGATGATAGCCGGCTCGGGGGACCCGACTTAGCATATCTCCTACAATTACCCGACATTTTTGCTTCAGGAAAACTCCTCTCCCTGCCTTTTTGCTATTAAAGGCGGAAAAAGAAGCTCGCATCAGCATTTATTCTTAAATGCGCTGACATTACGGTCAATTAGGGCCCTCCCGACTGTGATGCTGATGACGAAACAACACAAAGTCGCGATTATTAAGACGCAAAAAGGTCGACCCCGATTTAAGTGCAGGTAATTAGGCGATTGTCGAGAGTTAACGGAATTATTGATGGCGGGAGGCCTCCCAAGGTAGAGAAGTATCCGAAGAATTGACGATAAATTAAGCGACTCTTTTAGATAATAGGACTTCGCTGGAACTTTCCTACTAAAACGTCCCAGTCTGTGGAGGATTGGAAAATAAGCATTTTTTGAATTGTTGACGGATTGGCTTGTCTAATCTCGCTTATATCAGAAGAATGGGTTTGTTTGAAATATGTACGTTTTTATTCCGTTTGGGGACAGTTTAGCTTTGGTAAACATGTTTTCAATCTTGTTGGTACCGGGATCATTTTAATGCAATAAATATAGCTTAAACAACTTTTTTTTATGAGTGTTACCCTTAAGGGAGCATAAACTAATAAGTAACATTACTCATATTTAGAAACTACATAAAAAGAAGACATTCTTAGAATTTCCCTAGGTGGGTCGAATGCATTAAAAAAGTTTGCTTCCCTTCACAAGTAGGATACTGTAAGTAAAAAAAAAAATGAAAACGTCCCTAATTAGTTTAGGCGAAGAAAACTTCCAAATTATATAAAAAACATCAATAACTTAAAGACATTTTTGTACATATCCTTGAACGGGAGACCCTTTTATGACATTAAAGTAATTACGATTAAATATTTTTCACGCAAGTATAATTTGAGTATACATTTACAGCAGTTATAACTTGTTCTGAAGATTAGAAAAACTTGGGATTGACAATAAGGACATGTAAAGTTGTTCTGTAAACAAGGTTATTAAGTTTTGTTTTTAAATCCAATTAAGTATTTAGTTTGACACGAGTGTCCCACATTTGTGAACTGTGCCTCAAACAAGTTGACCTCAAAATAAACACTTTTAGGAAAATAAACTAGTATTCCTTTTTCATATTTAAAACGAAAGGTTAACACTTCATTGGGTAGCAAATTGAAACTTATTTGAAAGTCCATTAATTTTATTATTACAATTTATCATGATACTTGTTATTTATATCCAAAATAGACTCCAAAATAACCCCTTTGGATTCTGATGCTTAATTATATATTTTTTTAATTTCGAAGTTCGTCTTTTAAAAAGGGCGCGAAAACAGCTGCTTCGTCACAAATAGTTGTGTGATGTCAGTTGGTACAAAAAAAACTACTAATAGCCAATCAAAAATAGCCTTTCCGCTACTTTCGATCATTGTATATCAAATTACGACACTAGCGTTTCGAAGTCAACTCAAATTTAGCTATTTTTATTTTCAAATATCTATTTCAATAATTTTTTTAAAAACTTTTAATGCTTATTTTTGAAATTAGAACCGTTAATTTTACCGGAAAAATGGCTTTATTTATGTATTTAAAAAATACAGGAACTGTCCATTGTTGATATTTTTCTCATATTATAAAGTAAGTGGACTAGTCGAGGGAAACAAGGTTTCATGTTTAGAATTATATTAATAAAGCTGGTTTGTTAAGCTTAGAGTAAATGCAACTGAGTAAGGACGTTCAAGAAAATATTCATTTTCAACTAATCTCTGACAGAGCACAACCATATTGAAACATTTACACTTTACAACTGGTCTTTAATAAATTTCCTTCTTTGTGGCGAATGAAACTAAACATATCGCACTTGGAAAGCTTCCATGATAACACGGATATCCAAGAATTGAAAAGAGACCCCGCGAATGAGTCCAAAAGGAGAAATCAACTCCTTAACAAGCTAGAGAAAAACGACTTACCCTTCTAAAATGAAAACTTTTAAACAGCCAGCTATATGAATCTTTCAAGAACTTCATGTTATTTGCCCTGAAAAATAACCTCCTTTATATTCCTCAAACAATGGGAATGCTTCTTAAAAGTATCCATTTTTTAAATTTAAAAATCATCACGCGCTAGAGGGTGTGATTAATTTCCCTTCAGTTTGTTGGTTATATTACTCCCCCAATCAAGCCTCTCGCTTAAAACTGGAATTACTTACATAATTAGAAGCTGCTTCAATCTGCAAACACACTCGACCGCCGTGATTCATAGCAGGGCTTTTGTTAAAGGCCCGTGTAAAACGTTTTTACTTCCACATAAAAGCCCAAAAGATAAATAATACTCGCTTGAGCAAGCCGACACACAAAGAAGTCAGAAACTGTTCTAAAGGGCTTAAAGTCAAGTCAAAAGGCGCATTTCGAGTGGACAAAAGACTCCGGAACGGAGGGGGTCGACACATGACGATTCTTGCCTCTGAAGATTCGCCACGGCGCATGTAATGTGGTCGCTTACATGCATTCGAACAAAGGGACCAGCCCTCCAATTAATAAGGCTCTCGAATTTCCGCTCTTGGGAAGTTTTTCCTCTTTGCTTTTTTGGAAGCAGTCCAAAGAGAAAGTGGTTTCAATGGAGACTTAGCATTAAGGCGGGCTATTGTTTGGGCCTATTAGATAATGGCGGGGTGGCAGATTCGTTTGAGGCTTTGTGTTGTTGTGGAGATACTTTTTTATCCCTCTGGCACTTTCCCGTGGTGACGCTGGCAGTTTGAAGATTGCCCGGGTTTTAAAGTCTTTGGTCAATATTTAATGTTTGCCAAAATGTGTTGTCTTATAGTTCTGTGAAAATTAATGGACTTCAATAAGCTTAAGATGGCTTCAAAGGCATTGTCTCTAATATTGTTTTGTGAATTTTGGTCTGTGTCGTACGATTTTAACAGTCCAATCTAAAAGAAGAAGAATAAAGAAACATAGGAAAAATAATGCTTGTAGAAACACACTTCTTTTGCACATACAGATTACTAAATTCAATTGAAAAGGTTCCCTAATGTCTAATTTGAAAACAAAATATCTCCAGATGAATTAACTGTGCAAAATTATAACTGAGGGTAAACAACGTGGTTTATTTTCACATTCAAAATTTAAAAACAGGGAATTGTTTTGGGGATGCATGCATCACCTTTTTCTAAAGAGATGAATATATTGTACAAACAATGACTTTGGTAATTCAACAGCTACTAGGGAAAAACATAACGTAAATAATTAAAATTATTGTAAAAACATCAAAGGTTAAACCCCAAACATAGAAGTATTTTGTGAAAGGAATATGTTTAAACTACAAAACGTTAAGTACATAATTATTATTTTAATATTGTATTTAAAGTGGTTGTGTGTACACAGGGTAAACTTGGGTGTCATCGAACAGTGTAACAATTGAACTGCAAAAATATTTTTTTTGTGTTGAAAAGAAAAGCAATTTAAATAAGGCACTCTTATTAAGGCGAAAGTTATTAAGCTATAAAGGCGAAAAATGCCATTTAGCATCTTACGAATACTCTTCAAATTAACTTGTTTTTCTTGAAAATCCCTTTGCTCCCAAGCATTCCTAAACTCTTCACTCTCCAGCATCCATTTGCTCTTTATCCTCTCTCTGCTCTTCAGCATCCATCTACTCTTCAGCATCTTTTTGACATATACCATCTCACTCCTCTTGCGCACCCCTTTGCTATCAAGCATTCCCTTCACTCTTCGGCATCTATTTGCTATCTAGCTCTTCAGCATCCTTTCACTCTCACACTCTCAGCTCTTCGCTAGGTGAAATCCTCAACTCCCCCAATCCAGAAACAGGAAGCCATCCCCATCCCTCATAATAATAATAATAGCAGAATTGCGGAAGACAAATAAGAGCGAGCGAGGCCATTACAGCCCATTAACATAATTCCATAACTACGGGCCTCATTGAGCGGGCTCCATAAAAATGAATCACCGGGATTAATGTTGTGATTGCCCTCCTCCTCCTCCTCCCAGCCGAGTGGATAAAAGTGGCCCATGAATTATGGAAGGCGAGCCGATAGTTAGCTCCTCGCCTTTCATCATTTCAAGCTTCGTTAGGCCACGCGTATGAATGGAATCCGATGAAACATTCATTGTCCGCTGAATAACCATGAGGGCGGCGGCTTCGATCGAGGGGGGGACTATGAGGGAGGTTGGCCGTCGTATAGATGGGATGGAGTCTTGTTGATGTATAGAAACGTTTTTGTCTATGGGAGGTTTTGAAGGGGATGGCCTTGTTTTGATTTGGGGAAGGTGTATTTACTTTTTATCATGTTTGTCCCCCTTTTTCAAAAGTAGACAGAAAGAGTTTTGATAGTAATATACTTTTTTTTAACTTATGATCCTTACTCCTTGTTTTGTGTGTGTGTTGGTGAGAGAGAGAGAAAGAGAAAGAAAAAGATAGATAGAGAAATAGAGATGGATAGAGAAATAGATAGAGATGGATAGAGAGATATGTAGAGATGGATAGAGAGATATGTAGAGATGGATAGAGAGATAGATAGAGATGGATAGAGAGATAGATAGAGATGGATAGAGAGATAGATAGAGATGGATAGAGAGATAGAGATGGATAGAGAGATAGAGATGGATAGAGAGATAGATAGAGATGGATAGAGAGATACATAGAGATGGATAGAGAGATAGATAGAGATGGATAGAGAGATAGATAGAGATGGATAGAGAGATAGATAGAGATGGATAGAGAGATAGAGCTCCCAATCCTGGAAACCCTAAATTATCAATAGGATCTGTTGGAAATCTCAGGCAGTCCGGTCTAGTATGAAATCACAAGAAAGTTTGGGAAGGGGTTGAAGCCCATTTTTTTGCATCATGTCATAAATTTATTGTGTCAGCAATGAAGAGTTACTATAATAAAGCGACGTCTAACAAGTCGATTCCCAATAATGTGTCCACGCATGAGTCTGCTGATGGTGACCAGAGGTAAGTTTACCAGGGCACTGCCCCATCGCAGCTACGCCTTCTCCCCTCCTCCTATAAGATACATAGAAAACAAAACCTGCCCACCGAAAGAAAAGACTCCATTTAGGTTGGAAACCAACAAGGCCGTCTGAAGAATTCTTTCTCACCGTGTGAAGTAATAGCAGCGGAGGAGTCAAACGGGTTCACGGCCCGCGGCAATGTAGACATTACGAAGTCCTAATGGCGCCGGGCACTTCAATCAGAAAGACCAGTAGCTGCAAATTAAGCGCTCTCCCCTTGTAATTTAAATCTCGCCTCTCTCTGCGCAAGACGGCCAATTTCGCTATCCTGATTGGTCCACCTTCTTCTTTTGGTAATTGCGCAGTTTATTATTTCGGGGACGGGGGCGAATTGTTTCCCATGGGGGCGCCCAACAAGTGGTTTTTAATGTTGGGATGGATGATGGTCTGTTTCGGGCGATGTGTCCTGGGATTCTACCGCCTCGGGGAAAGGTCAAGATCTTATTCTATACTTTCTATTGTTCCGTTTATAGAGCGTCAGAAGGGATGGGATAATGTTTTTTTTTCTGATAGGAATTGTGAAGGGAGATTCGGCAGAAGAGGATTTGAGACAGGTGGTCTAATACAACTTTAGTTCGAAGGAAAATTATTAATAAAAATTATTCGTATTTTTATTTATGGTAATGTTAAGGTACCAGACACAATAAGTATAATTTTTTTATTTTGCCGATCATTTGATCTCGCTTACCACCATTGAGAGGGTTTTAATTTACAGTTTAATTTTTCTTCATCATCATCATCATCATCACTGGCTCGACAGCCGAGGGTGGGCCTTGACCTTCTCTAGAAGCTTTCCCCAGGCTGGTCTTCTTCTTGCTATTGATCTCCAGTTTTTAACCTTTAAAATTAAAAGTCCTTCTCCAAGCAATCCAGCCATCTCAAGCTTGGTCGTCCTTTCTTAATAAATTACAATTAATTATTCTTCATAAATTTTTCTTCGTAAATTACAAATATTACATAATCTTGTTTTGGGATTCCCTTTTAAGTTAGTGAATGAAAGCATAAAATAAATCCTAAGTCACATGGACTAATTGTTAAAATAACCTATTGCATTAGTTCCTCACACATTTGAATATCACCTCAAACTTTCAAGGACACAGTGACCCACTTTTTAAAAGTCAATAGAAATCTCAAGAATAGGACCATCCAAAAATTTATTCATTCCAATTGATGATGATGATGATGTCGTGTTGTCTAATAATTTTTCATTGATTTTATATTGTGTCATGGGCACTGGTAATAATTCTAGCTATTTCCTTGTTGCTGTCCTGGTATAGGGCCACCTCAAGGTATGCCAATTCTCTCTTTTATTTTTAGCATTCTTCTCCTTGTACTAATATTTTCCTAACTTCATAAAAATCCGACTCTTATTGGGGGCTATAAAATAATCTCGGAGGTTTCACCTTATCATTTACCCTTTAACTCACGTCCGACCTTTCTAATTAATTACCATAAAACGACGCAGCTTCGGAATGAATCTTTCAATCAGTTGAACGAACTTTAAAAAGGGACTTTAAAAATGAATGATAGTTATTAACTCCATAAAGAAGTCCCAAATGCTTCCTCACTCTCTAAATTATGCATGCGATTGAAGGGCGAATTTATTCGAAAAAAAAAATGATCTCATCTTCCACTGTGACACGACAGGCTTGGAGGCACGGTGTCTTCTCATCGCCATATCTGTGCCAAATAAAAAATTAGATCTGCATTCCCTTTCTGTGGGTAATGCGTAGGTATCGTAAAGCACAGAAGAAACGTTTCCAATTCGATTTCGCCTCAGCCAGTCAAATGCATTTTGAACCGACGAACATCAATGGCGTCGTCAAAAGAAAATGCAAAGCAGCACCCCGCATATAAAACCTGCATCCACCTAAGTAAATATGCGTCCAGGCCTCCTCATTTGCGTACAGATGGTTTTCGGCAATCTGCATCGCGGCTTACTGCTGCTACTTGTTGCCCCGATTGATTTCGAATCGCGTATGGCATCATCGGTGAGTAAATGCGAGGAGGGAGCCTGCTGAGCGAAAGCCTGAGTGAGTCTAGGCCGCCGACATTACATTATTCATAGGGAAATAGTGATGGCTGCATGTCGCAAATAGGAATATCTTCCCAAAACACTCTTGAAATTTTAAAAGCGGCCGCGCTATGTAATTCCGTGGAGATGGATTTCGCTAGAGCGCCCTTCAACTGCGACCCATCATGGAGCATGGCCACCAGACACATAAGGCCAGAGAAGCTCAAAATCTTGAGTGACGTTTGGCCAACTATTTCGCGTCATCATTGCTTTTTGGACAACAGCGCAACTCCAGTCTGAAATCTTCCACGCTACTTTCAGACTGGAGTTGCGCTATTGTCTCAAAAGCGATGATGATGCGAAAGAGTAGGCAGAACTTCATTTAAGATTTCGAGCTTCTCTGTGGCCTTATGTGTCTAGATGGCCATGCATGGAGGGTGTCAAAAAGTTACGGAGTCTCATAGTCGAGTTATTTTCAAAGAGGAAAAATCGCTTCTTGTACCAGAGAAAGCATTAAACAAGAGTACGAATTGTTTTCTTCATGAAAGAGAGTGAGGGATTGTGAATATTAATTATCTTCCTGTATCCATACTGTTTGAAACTGTGAAAAGCTATTTTGGACACAAAATATTCGAAATAGTACTGCCAGAAAAAGTCTTCCTTAATTCAATTCAGAAGTTATTATAGTGCTAACAGTAACAGAGTTTGAATATATTTAAGTTTTTGGCTTCCAAAACAGCTTATGGGAGAATTTTTACGGTATGGATAACGGAAGAGTTGTTTTCATTACCCAAGTTGGTTTTTCTTTTGGGGTCAGTGGTTAAGATAAGACTGAAATGAACTACAAGAATGGAATTCCAGATAAGTATTTTTTTCTTTATTTATTGCTTATTTTTCTTCTCTCATTAGGACTCAATAATTTAAGGACACAATAATTTAAAAAAGCAGAAATATTATTGTAAGGTAAATTTCAAAACTATAAAAGGCTCTCTTTGGTGTTTAAAAGTATGTAATTGAAAACTTTATGCAGAAACTTTTTGAACTTGAAAAGAATAATGAATTTTGTACTCATATGTATTTTACTACAACTGTTATTTACAATGATAAAATTTTCCATTTATTTACTTACATTGCTATATTTTTTTCATCAGCACAACAAGAAAAATATATAAAAACACAGAAAACTGATAACAACCAATTGAACAAAGATAAAAAAACATAATTATGAAACTGCATAAAAAATCACCATTTTGCTGGCAAAACAGAAGGAAAAAATGCATTATCATATGAAAGGTAAATTATTTTTATATTAATGAATCAGAAAACGATTTTCTTCTTCAAGGGGTAGGGTTTTAAGTAATATGTTCTGAGAATAAAAATTTATTTCGGGTGATATGAATAGGGACACGGAATTTTAATTGTAATAGAATAAATAGTAAGACAGTCTATTATATTTTGTTCGAATAGTAAAAAATCCATAATGTTCAAATATTAAGTTGCTGCTTGAACTTTAATCCAAGCTTGATGACACTTCAACGAGATTTTAAGGAGCGTTACGGCAAAGGGGGGTTCGATGTGGCCCTCTACTCCCATCCTCGCTCTACCAGTAATTCCCTCCCAGCCATCGGAGAGGGCATTTTTTAATATCGCTTTTTATTGGCCGCCCCTCGGAATGCGAGATCAGCGAGAGTGATGAATCCGGTCTTTTTGTGAGCCGCACTCCGGCGGGATCATGGTCTATTCATCACTTCCAGCGATGAATACATCACTTTTGGGAGTGATGAATAATCCGGGAGTCGCAAGCTGCCAGTTTAGCCGAAGGAGAGGGATTTCATGTCACTTTTTAAGTGTCGAGGGGTGTGATTTCTTGGGAGTTTCCCTCCTACTTACGGCACCAGATCATTCTGATTGACGTTCTCTTTTTTTGAGATGTTTTGGCATTCATGATTCGTCTTTTAATGTCGGAAACCCTATCTGCGAAGTGGGAGTTCGTGTGTATGTTGCAAAATGTCTCGAATAGACGGGGAATAAGCCTAAAATGTTGTATACGTAATACCGCGATGACAGTTACAGTTGGGGATTTTCTTTTTCTGAGAAAAGGATATTTTGTGTTTATGCTGTGAATTTTATCTTTTGTTCATGAAGTTATTGCTTGATAGTTGGAGTAAGTATACCAGTCTGTAAATCTACTTTAATAAGAAATACTTGCCATGATGAAAAAAGCATACTCTGCAAATGAGTGATACAGTTTTGCAATGCTAATTAAAGCCATTCATGAATACTTTTAATAAAAAGCCTTTTGATTGTATTGCGATTGTGCTGTGAGAAAAAGATAGTGTTGTAAAAGTGTTCCTATAAAAAGTTCAGAATCAAAGAAGTGTTTCGATTCAAATTTAAGAACACTTTCAGATTTTAAACATTTTACAACACTATTTTTATACCCCATTTCTAACACTTTTCAAAGATATTCAGAACACTATGTCGAGACAGTAAGGTGTTAAGAGGATTCTATCTAACAGCAGAACTGAAGTGTTGTGATTTTAGGAGAAAAAAAGTGTTTTACAGTGTTTATTTTGTGTGGAGCGTTCAGTGTTATATCCTATACTTTTGTTAACCACCATTCATGTTGAATCTCATCAATTTTCCATCTTGAACTAACTATACAATAGATATAATAAATAAAGTCTGCAACATGTTCGTACTTTTTAAAATTTAAAGCAACGATAAGTCCTCTTACATTTTTCAGCAATTTAATGTAGAATTTATAACAGAGAAGCGTAGTTCAGAATACCCCCTTGCCTTTTATTCGATTTAACATAAATTGAAATGATAGAGTTGTAGGCTTTCACAATAGAGTAATACACCGCGTACCTCATCTTGCTTGTTGTTTAGATTTTATTGTTTCACTTCAGCCATATACTGGGAGTCATAAAAAAGGAAGAAAAAATGTCCTAAAAACTTATTGCCAATAAAAGATAAGCATTTTCTAAACTAATAACATTTTATCATTGCCTATCTTTCACCTGTTTCAATAAAGTTTTCTTTATGATGTGATATTGATCTCTTTGATGACACTATCAAAGAACAATCTATAGTTAAATATAAACTTCATTAAACTATTGACACGATTGCTTCATGATTGTGCAAAAGTCATAAACCCTTTTTTGTTTTGTTTTCGACCTCTAAATTTTATAGTATTCTATATAATTCAGTTTTCAACTTTATATCATTATTTTAAATGTTCTCTGTTAAAATGTGATTTTAGCTATAAAATGATCCTTTCGTAGTTTTTACACTAAAAATTTGATAGTTAATACAAATACATAAGCTTAGGTTTGAAAACTTTTATTTGATTCTTTTAGAACTGTATTAGGTAATGTTTAAATAAATATTTAATTGAATAAGTGAAACAAAATCTCATTTTGAAGCTAACGTATTTCATTCAATTATGTTTAAAAGCATTAAGAAGAAAATAAACAGCAGAAAATAAACTAAAAGAGTGGAAGATGACAAAAGAAATTACATTGATAGGTTTATAAATGAAGATAACGTTTTATATTTACGAATTTCATTAAATTTTAAAGTTTTGCTTTTCTTCTTTCTAAATTCGGTTTTCTATGCTTTTATTAGAGAGATATTTGGTTAGAGAGAGAGATGTCATATATTTTAATTATATCTGAGGATAAAGGTTACTGTTGTAAAATGAATTTTAAACCTTTGAAGCAAAAAAAAAAGCAAAAAGTTAATACCGATGAGTAAAAGTGAAAGAGTTTATTAAAGTTGCTAATTTAGAAACTATAATTATATTTTTGATAATTTTATTAACAGCTTAATAGTCATAAAAATTCATTAAAATTCCCTTGTCAGTTACAACGTAATTCTCCATTTTTCTTATCAAATTGGTTAAACCACAAAACAAAATAGTTATTTGATAACTTTCAAAGTTTGAAATTTCATGCAAATTTTTGTTTGAATTATGTGCTTAAAACTTAAATTTTAGATGAGTTAGGAAACAATGGTTGAACTCTAGCATAAACTTAGAATAACCAGAATATACCAGGACGATAAAAACCCTCCAACCAAATCACACAAATTCGGATGAAAACATTCCAAGCCCCATGAGCGAAATAATAACTGGGCAGTAAAACCCACAGAGCATACACACACATAAATCTAAAATCGATGCAGCAGAAATACCAACTCACTACCATCGTTTTTACTGTTGAGACGCCCCTAATGCCCTACTTGTTCCTCGCACAGGCCGGACACTGAGGCCACACTGTGTCCGGATCATTAGCATTGGTTTCTGGCCAAATCACGCAGATATGCAAAGTCCAAAATGGACCACAGCGAGCGGACAATAGCGGACGGAATCGGAGGCATTACCGGACATTGGTCAGCCACTTGTGGGTAATGTTGCTTGAATTGCTGCGGTCAAAAGGAATGGACATCCATTTGCATATAAGGGATTATTAATCTGAGCTTGAGAAATTTTCCCTTTTCTTTTGAGATGAATGCTAAGACGGCAATCGATTGGGAGTAGGATGCTCTAAATAATGTTCTATTTCGTTGAATTTCCCTTGAGGGATATTTTTGATGGATGTCCGTTTTGTTATTTTCGACTCGGGAGTATTTTCTAGGAGTTTGAAAAAAAAAATAATCAGGGTACATGTACATGATTTGAGTGAAAGGTCTAGAGTTTGAGATTGAGTTTTGAGATATCCATTTAGCTTTTTTGTGAATATTTTTAAATAGCAGCTTATTAAACCCTTTTTTATTTCATGGTTTTTAAATTACGTAACCAGCGATTTTCAAGAAACAAAATCATTGAAGTGTCATTGTGTGGGTTCACTAAACTTCTTAATATATTTCAGTTAACTCTCTGAAAACGAAAACTTCCAATCGAAACTAAAATTGTGATTTTTTTTTTTTACCGAACTGACAATGTTTAACTAAAATTTATATCTTGAAGAATTAACAAATTCAGAACAATTTTTATTTGCCCTAAAAGAGTTGGAATTGGTAAAATTGAATGGAAAAAAACCCGTTCATATGAGGAACTGGTTACCCTTGATAAGGGTAATCAGTTTTGAAAATTTAACTTTTTTTTTTAATTAAACCAGTATGCACCAATTGATTATGAATTATGTTATTTAATTTCATCTAAGTACTATGTTTAATAACTGTTCAAATACATGAAAACTAACTTATTCGTTATAGTAGTATAAGCTTTAATTTTTTTATGAGATTTGAGTTTAAATTTATCATCACACTTAATTTACTACCTAAACTCTTTCTTGTTTTTAAACTAATAGATCTAAAGATCTGATTAGACCAAAACAAACAAAAATACGTATTTGGATTGTATCAATTTATTTGGGTCATTTTCAAAATTTGCTTATATTTGCTGTCCTGAAGGTAAAACATGAAAATTAAACAATTATAATCATTATTCAAATTTATGTTTGAGCTTTGATTTAAGTAAATTAGACTAAATTAAATATTTTTAGCTTTAAATTAAAGCTGTAAAATTATGTAAATAAAGATCCTTAAAAATACGAAACAAAATTCAAAGTCATTTTTTTTGTTAATTTAATTTTCCTTTTTGAAATAAAAAACCGATAAATATCAAAACTATGAACTATTAAAAGGTTTTTATAATTGTAAAAATTTATTTTTTGAATTTTATATTTTTACAAATCAATAAAATATTTTATCCCACACTTTATTGTCAACTTCCGTAAGGTTCGAATTAATTTTAAGAAATATAATAATAATTATTTATGCTTTAAAAATGGCAAAACGCATTTAAAACGATTGTTTATTTACTTTAGAATATCTTAACTGTTTTTATTCTTCGGCGCGAAAAATATCGTGTTTTCAACAATTAATCTGTCGTCAAGGTGAGGTTTTAGTAATGTCAACTTCCGTTACGGTAATTTTTAATATTAAATAAACTTTTTTTTTTGAAATTTTAAGCCCAGAAATATAGTAGTTATCTACTGACATAAATAAAATATATGGAGCTTTATTTCAGTTTCCAACAACGCAAGTATGCTTTATTCTGTTATTTTACTAAAATTTCTATGGTAAGAGATTCGACCATTTCTGAGCCGTTGATTTGGAAAGCGGTATTCCTTCGCTTTTTCAATTTCCGCTACTTAGGTTTATTTTGACTGATTTATCGTTTGCTTGTGTTTAAAATTAATAAACGAAGGATAATCAAATGTGTGTATTTTAATAATGCATTGGATTATACTAGTTTAAGCCAAGTGTTTTAGTTTTGTGTGATACCACTGACCATGATGTTTTGAATTAGAGTATCATTTTACCCTTAATTTTAGGAAAAAGAGTATGACCAATTGCTTTTCCATATACTTTTCACACATTTAAAAACACCTATGTTCATTTCATTAAGAAATTATGTAGGTAGTTTGAAATTTTTTTTTTAAATTCTGAAATGTAAGCGTATGATGAAAATGGCCAATTTATAAATACCGACCCTTTAATTAAAATTGAGGAGCATTAGAAATGGCAATATTTAGAGGAAAGTCTATAAAATGGCCAGTATCGGTGCCTTTTCTTTTCATATAGAACTATAGAACACTTAACTTATTTGTCCCTGAAAAAGGGGATATTATTTCCCATCAAACAACACAACCAAGACATAACAGCACGTCATTTAATACAACAATGTCCCACTCCTTAGCAAAACCATTTATGCCTTTTACTGTATCGGAACTGGAACTAATTTAGCACACAATCCCCCAACATCAAAACGCACACACTTTTGCATATATAAAAACGCCGCACGTGCGCCGTTACACGCACTCGAGCAGAAAGCGATCTTCCACACTTCACCGAGGGACATCAATGACAATAATATATGACGGCGACAATTGCTTGGAACAGACTCTCTTTTGGAAGAGGGAGCGACAGTTCCAAATTAGTTCCAGTTCCTTTTGGCCGCGGCCGCGGGCTTCCGTCTTTTTGTGGGAGTCGGTCTTTTTCGCGATTCCATCCGAGGGGGAGAGCGGTGTAAGTCAATGGGGGTGGTTTTGGGGGTTTTTGTTCGTCGTGGGGTGGTGCTTTTGTGGTTTCCGTGGAGAATGGGGTGGTGAGTGAGTGGGTTTTAGTTATGAATAAATCATGAAAACGGTTTCGATTTGTTTTCTTTTTCAATAACGGTGTAGATGTAACCGTTTCTGTTTCAGTTTTCTCCATTTGGATGGATATATCCTGTACAATATGTTGTGTTCCCAAATAGTAGCTAATTTCTTAATCGTTATAAATAAAATAAATACTCACTTATTTACCAGTTTCCGATTCTATTCTAAAAGTGCATATTATTATATAAATCTTAATGCACCTTTGGACACCTTAAATAATATAATGGAATATATGACTAAGATAAACAATTTCTGACTAAGTATTTTCTAAACTGTATTTAAAATTAGGTAAAAAGTTATTAAAAAATAATTTTAATTGATTAATTTAATTGATTGATTTAATTAATTAATTTAAAAATAATTTAATTTAAAAATAATGATTAATGTTACTGAATGAAATTATAAAATTATGTATTTATTAGATAGGTGATTTCTTTTAGATTCAAGGTACTGAGAAAAATGAAAACGAATTTCTACCAGAGTAAACTTTACTGATATACATTATAGTTAAATATTTAGAGACTACCATTAGTAACGGTCGTAAATAAATTGAGTCATTCTAGAAATTTAATTTTTAGTTTATCAGTTTATATCGAATATGGCATCAGGGCAGTGGCGGCTCGTCCAAAAGAGCACGCGACCCCCGGTGAAAACGTAGAACTAAAATCTAATATAAAGATAAATGTGATTTAGTTAGTTTAGAACATGGATTTTAGATTTTGTTATTTAATTGTATTTTCAAAATATAATTGTGAATCCCCGTTTGAACTACCATCGACCCGCCACTGCAGGGTGTCTCATTTTAAAAATCCACAATGTAACTTCTTACTAAACAAGATTGTTTCAGTTTTAAAATTTTTTTACAGAAGGATTTAGTTAAAATGGGTTACTTAAATTATTTTTTTACAAAAGTTGTATAAAAGTTAAACAACATGACGTATAATTAAAATGTTTTACGTAGTTGAATATCCCCAGCATTATTCCCCTACTACACTGCGTTTGACACACCTCACTCTTCCCAAAAACCCCAAGTACTCTCCCCCCCTCCAAAGATGAAGCGAAATGAATGCGACAGCGGTGGTTTTTGAAAGGACGGCCGATTACAACTCCTGCATACCGGAACAATGGGGAGGGAGGGGGCAGGAGAACACAAGAGAATCGGGAATAACCTCGACTTCCTCCGAATTAATAATAATAACCAGATGAGAAGCCATTTTTGTTCCCCATATTCCATCGCCACAGCTTATGCAAACAGTGCTGGGGTGATAATGATGCAGCAGTGGAGATGATGCTTAATCTTCCGCGAGTGGGCTGTGCACGGGAGGCTTGTCGGTTTTAATGGAGGTTTCAGTCGTTTTTTTACGACTTTTTTTTTGGGAGGTGTATTTTTTTTTGTGGGTGTCATTATTGCGGTGACCTGGATAATCTGGAGTTAATGTCTTTGGAGAGGGAGTTTTCATTATGGGATATCGTTATGGTGTGCTTATGCCCTATTGTTTGGTGTTTAAGGATTGGGATATAAATGTGAATGGATTTGGTTGTGGGGTTTTCAGACTAGTTGATGTGTCTTTCTTTTCCCAGATAGAATTTATTGCCGTTAGAAAGTCTGGTCTTCTAACTTTCGCATGTCACTTGTTTCCCACCACTCCAACCGAACCAGTTCTATATGAAGTTTATTGTGATGTTTGAAATTATCAAATGACTAAGTATGAAAATTAAACTAAGTATGATTTCAATCTTGAGAAAAGCTTGTATTTCCGAGGATTTTCTTTACATTTTCTAAAGGTTCTTTTTTTTTGCATTCTTTTCTCGGTGTCCTTCTAACTCTAAAAGTATCCAAAAGTTCTAAAATAATTTTATAAAAAGCATGAGAATGACAAACACCCCGTAAATGTCTTTGGGAAATTTGGTTTGTATTCTAAAATTCTACAATTTTTACTTCATTGATTTAAAAAATATCTTTTAAAAAATAAACATTTCCTGGGAAATCAATGATTGTTCCATTTGTTATTATATTCAATTTTATTTTTTACGTGTGTTAAATAACGCATAATAAATAATCTTTTCTAAAATTTTTTCACCCTGCATTTTTTTTTAAGCTTTAACTTTAGTAAGTTCTTGCTAATTTTTTAGTGAAGTCTGTAGTATTTAAAAAAGAATGAAAATCATGAAAGAAGAAAATTGACTCATTTGATTTGTCCGAGCAATCAGAAACGCTAATTTTTCTCTAAACAAAAAATGTAATGAACGAAAAAAGCAATTACAGTAACCCTGCATTTTTCCTCGGAATACGACACATAAGTTTGCTTTCTTACATACCAACTTCTATCAAGGAAAAACCAGTTTTACAAAGAAACCATGCGAGGATGGGAAAACAACACAAAACCAAACTTTTAACTGGCGTTAGTTACACAGTAAAGATCACGAGAAAGTTTTGAAAAGTGATTTTAACCCCACTTTTCCAGCCACCCTTCACACATACCCTCCAAAAAAGCCCTCCTCCTACCTAAAACCCCCAAACAACCGATATACATCCAAATGTTTTGTTAAACAACTGTCCTGACAACCAACATAAGACACCCAATGCTATCTCTATCACCGCCAATAAGCTTCATTGTTTTCAGTGGTTCTCCCCCCACTCCGATCCCTCCCCCAATCCGCCCCCTAGATTACCCTCAGTGGGGTGGAGGGTGAACAGAAGGCAGGGATTGTGCATCCTCCAAACGATTATCACTCCCTGAAGTGGACTTAATTTGAGGCACGCGTTGATGCATTTATCGAATTTGGAGGGGGCGGGAGGGTCCAAATTGGTGGGGGTGAGAGAAAAATGACTGTAACTATAATGAATATGGGAGTGCACTGCATTATTCATCGTCAAATATAGATTTAGGGAGATTTTTTTTGTGGACTCACACTGTGGGATTGATATGAATAAAAATTTGGGCTGTGATTTTATTAATGGTGGTTGTTCATATTGATAGAGAGGCGATGAAGAATGGTGCGTACCATTTTTCTTTTTGTTTGAAACGATCAGCTGAGTGTGCTTTTTTTTTATTATTCCGCGTGACAAAAAGGAATAAAATTTTAAAATGTCAATACACCATTATCGATTGGAAATATTGTTTAAAAATTTATATTAAAATAATATTCTTAAAAATTTGAAGTCATTTAAATTTTTATGATGCATTAAAAATCAAATTTAGCCTTTTGAATTTGATGTTAATAAATAAATATCATATTAATTGTATGCAAAAAATATTTCATAAAATAGAACAACATTTAATAGGTATTAAATAATGAACTAAAAATTATTATTTTATATAAATCTAGCTATAAATCAGTGGCACACAGCCATGGATATTCGTATTTATGCCCTATTTACTATTTTTCTAATCTATGGGAAAACAGACTCAATGGGGAAATGTATTATCTTCAATCGTTTACTCATGACTATAAAATTTCTAAGACATTTTTTATATACATGTTTAAATAACGTCGAAAAATCCTGTGAACCATTTTGGGATAAAAAGTATTTGAAAGATACTTAAACTTTAAACTTCACACCATTCTCCTAACATCTTAATCTTATTTGTGTGAATAAATATTTACTATGTAACGTTAAAATAAAATCTATAAATAGGAATTGTATTACTTATAGTTATCCTTACTTCAACCACGCATAGTGTAGACATAAATGTGGTTGAAGCCCACATTGCATGGAGGAAAGGGGGTAGGTGCGGAGGGAGGCATTTAGAGCGGAGAGGGACAATGCTAACTTCGTTTTCGGAGTTGGTGGTGGGATAATGGCTGGAAATCACAACTGTGTGGTCTCCCGTTCTACATCTGTCCAAGGGCTGAATGGGGCGTAATCTAATGGAAGCGGCACTTCGGGGGAGGGTTTTTATGCGGGCAGGGGGCGGCCGCAAAGCTATATCCTTCTCCAAGACCTTGAATTTGAGGGTTTCTTCCTTTAGTTTGATGACACTTACAGTTTTCTCTTCCGTGGTGTAATTAGATGGTTATAAGTTGTTGCTTTTCTTGGTTTGTTTGTGTGCTTTTGATAAGTTAACTGTTTTTTTTAAATTTATTTACATTACAGTACAGGTTTAATACAGAAATTAGGAAATAATTATATTTGTCACCAAGAAGAAAAACTTGTTTAGGTGACAGCAATAAATTGAGTATAATATAATTTTTTATATTTATTTAAGATGGAGAAGAAGGATGATGAAAAGTCATGCACAAGATGTTGTCCTGTTGTTTTCCTGAATGCATTCGGTAAGTCTATCAAAATTTTAGTCTTACCTATTTAGTGATAGAAAGACTCATACCTAAAAGCAATTCATAACTTTTTATTTAGTACTATTTAATGATACTGAGTTTGAAGTTTAAAAGATGTTTTTACGACAATGATGATAGTAATTCGGATGTACTGATAAAGCAGACAGATCAAACTAGAATTTCTTGTTATTTTACCACTTTACGTTAAGACGAAATAATATGGTGATGTAATCATATATCCCATAATGATGTAAATTTTAATTCAGTGAGGATAATGCATACCTAAACCTTATATAAAAAGAAGAAAAACGTTTTTTAGGTTGAAATTTTCATAAACCAAAAGATATTATACCCAGGGTCTATAAAGATTAGAGTAGATGAGAGGAGATACTCTTCTAAATTTTAATGATTGTCTTTCTGCAATCAAATTGCTTGGAGGAGTTTCGGTACCCAAATCGTGATAAAAAGACACTTTATATACATGGGGGGGGGGGTTTAACGAAATAATCAGATTTTTAAATTCACGTTCTTCATTTCACTCAAAATTCAGACACCGCGATAGTAACTAACTTTGATTGTTAGTGACGTCATAGTGTCAACTAACATTCATGTCTGGTATATGTTCCACAGTGCGTTTTATTAACAAACGAAATCCACATCAATGCGTTGAAACAGAACCAAACAAACCTCTTTATTAGTAAGAATTGAATACACCTATTAGATTTCCTATATAATGAGTAGTGTCTAAAGGCCCATATATAAAGCCCATGTAAGTTGGTATACGGCCCCTGCAGAGCCCTGGGCACCTCGACCAATCAACTTAAATCCACTCGGCGTCCTCTCCTCATTGATATCACGACTGACTGCCTCCCTCGAAACACGCGTTTGCGGCAATTACACCACCCACGCCGCCGATAATCTCCATCGATATATCGATACTGCTGCTGGCTGCCATTGCGGTTATTTGATTAGCCTTTTATTCGGGCTCTCCTCTGCGTTTAAGGGCTATTGATTGTTGTTATGTTGTAATTTGGATTTTTTTCTCTAGTATTTTGTTCTGTCTGTGTAAAGGTTTTGATGGTGAATGTTTAACGAATATATTTAGGAGGGATAATTCGAAGAGTACATAGAAACTAATATGGATAAGGGAATGTTTGGAAGATTTGTATTCTTCTTCATGAAGAGATTTCGTGTTCATAGGACTGATGTTGCTATTTTTCCTTTAAAATTAGATAATGATAAGTACAATAAAGACAGATATTTTGGGATTTATTATTTTCTAGAATGGATACTGTTTATAATTACTTTGTTTGATATGTTGCGAGGTAGGATTAAATTTTGCTTTTTAATCTAAAATTATAAAGTAAAATATCTAAAGTAGGAGAGCCTACTATATAATTGTATTACTTTTTCTTTAAATAACGTAATGCAGTAATGAGGGTACTGTATTTTAATTATATTACTTGTTTCAGATAATGATAATGTTTTCAGTGATCAAAATTTTAAAATATTTACCTTACTCATATGATCGTAGTATTCAATACTGAATAAGATGAAAATGAATGCACTAGGTGGTAAGATGCAATAAATTTATTCAGTTTCTTTAACCTTTTTGTGACAATATGCAATATGTGAATTTCCCTAATCTATACAATAGAAAAATCGAGTACATTTGATGGGAATTTTAAAAATGAAATTTGAAATCAGAAAAACTTTGGTTTAACGTTCATATAAACTACATTGATTAATACTAACTTACTTAAATAATTACTCACTATTTTAATTAGAATAATTAGTTTGAATAAGTGTTAATTAATTAAATTTGTATTACTGGATCATGCTTATTACTACGAATCACTTTAACTACGAATTTACATGAGCTTACCCCCTTCACTAGATAAGAGGTGTTTAGTGTTTAGTTAATAAGTATTATTTAAAATAAGAAAATATCCTATGCCTATGAAAGCAATATTTTTTTTTGCTCTAATAATTTACATTTAACAATCTCTCAAGTATTTCATTATAAATTTGATGGGTAGTGTAGAAATCAACGACAAAAATGTTGGAAAAGAAGTTTGCATTAATAGCTTAAAAACCAGGATGGATTATGGACAAATTAATAAAGCGGGCTGTTCGTGCGGAGCAATTAAAAACAATCACATGACTTTCAAACTTTCCGCAAGGAAAGTGTAATATCTTTATTACTAGCCTTTCCCAGAAAACAAAAGGACAACTCCTCACGAAAAAAAAAATCAATCCCGACACTCCTCGATGATGTGCGTTTTGTAGGCGAATCTCACAGTTAATCACCGCGTGGCGTGCTCTCCGCATATTTCGGATTAATTGAAATATGAATAAAAGATGGGACGAAAGTTACGGAAACTCTGATTGGCAACATTAATTGCGGTGGAAAAAGAAAGGAAGAGCAGTTCGCTGTCTTCACGTTCGGTGACTGTTCTCTCCGCAGTGTCTCACGCGACTCGAAATGTCTGGTGGAGTTTGGGGATAATTATTTTATATGAGGCAGTTAAAGCGTATAAATGATGATGTTAAGCAGTGTGTTGCCTACTTTCGCCTCGTTTCTAAATGCGGGATTTAGTATGTTCGTGATTCTTGGGTGATTTGGTTTCGTGTTCGCTGTTTTTTGTGAGGTTTTTCTGCCTTTATTGAAGAGTCTGTGTGGTTTCAAATTCATAATATGGGCAGCTGTACCGAACATTGACATCTGAGATAAAGGAAACTTGATGGGTACAGCACAATAAATTTTATTCCGGGCCAAAAATTAACTATTTACACAAAGAACTCCATTTTTCCCATTTCCAATTGATCTAAAACATTTTTCATTTCCAATTGATCTAAAACATTTTTCATTTCCAATTTAAAAGCTCACAAAATAATATCACGCGTCACTTCCTGGTTGCCAAAAGGTTTCTAACTAAAAATAAACAAGTAGATAGCTGCTACTAGTCCGATTTCCAACATTCTCCCCACTTTGAGTTTGAGAATGTCAATTCAAACTCAAACCCCATGTTCTTCCTTGTCAAACTTCTTGGGGGGGAGATCCAAAACACTGAGTGGTCTTTCCATTTGATAAATTTTCGTCCAATTTTTACTTGTTCAAATCTTTTCACCTCAAATTTTTCCTTTTCTCTTCTACTTATTTTACATTCTTGTGTACCTTCATCCTCTTCTTCTCTACCTTTAGAAATCATCACTTCTTCCTGTGTCTTCTCTCTCTTCTTTTTAATCAGATTTTCAGCTCTATCAACAGAATCATCTTCCTCCTTTAAGTTCTCCAAGTCTTTCTCTATAGTTTTGTCCAGGTCAACTTCTTTCTTGTTCTGTTTCTCATCAGTCTGTTTTATTCTAGAATCCTTCAATCTTCTCACCAACACCTTCATAGGATGGTTCTCTTCGTCTTTTTCACCGTCTATCTTTTCTTTTCCCTTTTCATTTCTTTCTCCATCTTTTACCGGCATGGATTCATCTCCCTTCTTTCTTCCAAACATCTTTACGGTCTTGAACTTCTCGGTTTCTTCATCAACAAATTCTGGTGGTTTCTTATTCCATCTATCTACCCGCTTTCCTATTCTCTCTTTCTCTTCATCTTGCCACAACTCTGTTGGTTTCTTGTCTTTTGAGGACCACTTGGATTCAATCGTCACATTCTTTATAACCTCACTGGTTTCTTTTCCATCACCTT
The DNA here is from genome assembly GCA_963680715.1 of Tetragnatha montana. Taxonomy (NCBI): domain Eukaryota; kingdom Metazoa; phylum Arthropoda; class Arachnida; order Araneae; family Tetragnathidae; genus Tetragnatha; species Tetragnatha montana. Next base: position 39,305,742 of record OY796685.1, read on the forward strand.
CGACCTGTTCCTTCAATACAATCAGGTCTTCATCTTTCCGACATCCCATCTTCATCAAAGGTGATGACGTCTTGAAGATCTCTGTCTCAACAGGTGAAGAGGTGACAGGAATCTCTGGACATTCTTCAACCTCTTTCTCCCCTGTTGTCTTCAGCTTAACAGCCTCTTGCCGTTTCTCTTTCCTTTCATCAACGACCGGTTGCTCCACTGCAGTCATACCGTCGTCTTCTAGACATCCCGTTTCCACTGTCGGTGATGCCTTCTCCAGAATCTCTATTTCAACAGGTGAAGAGATGATCGAGATCCTTGAATATTTTCGGACCTCTTCCTTTCCTGTTGTCTTCATCTCAGCAGCTCTTTGTTTTTTCGAAGCGTCATTTAATATTCGTTTGGATTTCAGTTCTATTCTTACAATTTTTTCTTGGTAATCCTCAACTACGTCAAATTCATTCATGTATTCCTCGTCATTAGTTAAAGAATTCAAATATTCTGTATGAGCCAATTTTAGAGATTTTGCCTTTAGTTTGAACCATTGTAAACAAGTTTCTATTTCTTCTAAATCAATACTATCCTCAATTAATAATTTTTCAAGCTGAGTATACGCCTTACTAAAAGCCTTTCGTTGCGCTGTTTTATTTCGTTTAATAGTTTCCATCTTTACTATCTATCTTCTTAAATTCAAAAATACATAACAAAATATCTTCCAGTTTTCCATCTTTACTATCTTCTTAAATTCAAAAATACACAAAATATCTTCAAGATGGAAATCAGTTCTGTTTAAAACTTTCCATCTTTACTATCTTCTTAAAATCAAAAATACACAAAATATCTTCAAGATGGAAATCGGTTCTGTTTAACTCACCTGAGATTCAATGTTCAGTACGAGGCCGCCCACCCGGGGGCGCCAAATGTGGTTTCAAATTCATAATATGGGCAGCTGTACCGAACATTGACATCTGAGATAAAGGAAACTTGATGGGTACAGCACAATAAATTTTATTCCGGGCCAAAAATTAACTATTTACACAAAGAACTCCATTTTTCCCATTTCCAATTGATCTAAAACATTTTTCATTTCCAATTGATCTAAAACATTTTTCATTTCCAATTTAAAAGCTCACAAAATAATATCACGCGTCACTTCCTGGTTGCCAAAAGGTTTCTAACTAAAAATAAACAAGTAGATAGCTGCTACTAGTCCGATTTCCAACATTCTGTCTTAGATAGAAGATAAGAAGGGAGATCATGCTATGTATGGACTCGTTTTTTGCAACTTGAGGTATTTGGATAAGAGATATTGTTTAGTTATTTAATTTCTAGTTTTGTTTCTGGTGTAAAACAGAAAAGATGGGTATTTTAATGGTGTTCTCGATATTTTAGCCGTGAATAATCTTCGGGACTGTGAGATATTATTTCAAAGTATTTTAGAGGGTAGGATGTTTTTTTTCCTAACTTTTATTTTTTTCTGCTTAAAAAAAGGGATTATGCTGTAAGTCAGTGTGACTCAACTGTTAGCTACCCGACCGCCAATCAAACTTTATTATAAGGAGGTGAGGGCCAGAGACAGTAAAAACAGAAAGTTACATTTTACTGTTTTACAAGTCAAGCTTATCACATTAGTAGATAGTTCATTTCGACTATGATGACGCATTTCAAATTATAAATTTCTGACATTGGGAATGCAAAGCAGAAATATTGTCTGGGTCATTAAAAAAACTATATATTTATTTAAGGTGATATATTTTGGCTAGAATTTAAACACTATTTTACATGATGTTCGCATTTATTAAAATAAAATTATTTCTCGTTTTACCACTTTGTTATTAAAAGGAAAAGTAGACCATTTGTAAAGAAAAACTTTTATTAGAAATTAGGAAATTCACAGTGTTTTGTAAAGGAAATGTAATTAGTGATAATTTTCGTAATTAACAAGAATGTACAAAAGTGTTGTTGCTAAATTAGTTCATTTCCAAAGACGACAGACGAGGTTGGGGATTCTTTTAATAGGAGATTAGGAAATTTTAATAATTTTTAAAGTTAGAATAAAAGGGAAAGGGTATTGGGCTCGAGTCCTCCTACCCCCAAGTTTACTCTAAATTCTTAAGTATGTTCAAATAGGACAGATACAAGAGTTCAAAATTTTATTGTCCCATTTCTCTTTGTATCAAAATCCTGCATTCACTGCGGTGAAAACCTTTTTCTAAAAATACTTTTTGTTTTAAATACACATTTAATTAGGTTATAAAATAAATATTTTTCTTCTTTAATGAAAGATATTTACTCTACTGTACTTTCTCCCTTGTTTTTTTTTAGCTTAAATGATTACGACATCTTAGGAGTAAACTTAAACACCCTTTTAAATTCCAGCACTAAGAAAATGGAGAGCAATTATCGAGTAAACGGAAATTAACAAGTTTTAAATAGCTCCCGTTTTAAAATATCTCCACGGGCGATAAACACATATTAAAAATTAATATCTTCGACTAAGTTTTCCAATTAACTCTTAAAACGTCGTTTAAGAGCATTAAAAACTGTCGTCCATTTGCACTTTCAATTACCCTAAGGCACTTATTCAATTTTCAAGCGTTTTCCCCAGAAGGTTGGCTTCTTTAATTTTGAAAGTGGGATGAGTCAAAATTTATTAGAAGGCGTGTTTGTTTTATTAAAGTTTTTAAAAGTAAGAATTTCCAGTTGTTGTATAGTGTTACGTAACAACATTTTCAGCTTCGTTTTGAGTGAGTTTTACATGTGTTAAATAGGAGTAGTTTTTTATTGGGATTTTAATTTTAGGTTTAATACATAGTTCTTTCTTTTGATGAATAATTTGATAATAAAGTTAGAAGATTTCCAACCAAAAGATAAATAGAATATAGTCATCAAAATTCTATGGAGGACTATTATTTGTATGTCCTATTTGAAATGAAATTTGAGATTTCGACTTATAAATTGAAATCATTGACTCTTTTGTAAAAAAAAGGATAATAATTTCATTTATTAAGTACAATTTATAATGTACTTTCTTAAGGAAAAATTAAAATAATTATCTTCATAAATATTTTTACTAGATATAAACCACTAAAGAGTTTTTGAGAGATTGTAAGGGACTTTCTATGTCTATGTGCATAAACTTTTAATACTACTTCTTATATTATTGTTGACTTTTTAACACACCTAACTCTAAAAATAATTTTGAGAGAGAAAGGTACGTATAACATCTTCATATCTTAAATTTTCAAAACAAATTTTATTATATAAGTTATGGAATGTGTTTAATTTAGAATTCTGTGTCATATTTGATCCCCCAAAGGAACCAAACCATGAGTTCACTTGATCGTGTAAAATATTTTAGAAGTGAAATTTATAGGGTCCCAGAGAGAGATAATTTTGAAAATCTAAGGAACCAAAGAAAAGTAAAAAAAATACTATAAATGACTATGTGTGATAGCTTCTATTTTGCTACTGACTTTTTTTTGCCTTCAGTTTTTTATAAGAAGTTTCACTTTTTCCTTGAAAATATCAGATCTCTTAAAAGTTTGTTAAATTTAGTTTTCTGTGTTTACAATTTTATCCAACACGCTTAACAACTAGTTGTGTGAGTAACTTCCCATTTATTGATGACGATTGATGATGTGATGGTTGATATTTTAACTTGACCCATAGGCTTTTCATTTACTCACACGAGATTCTTCTAATTCTCACCGCCATTTTTTTACGTTACCGACTTACTTCATTTTTCAATCCAAGGACACGCTCAAGTAGCGCCTCTCAAATTTAAGAAACGACACCGTTAAAAACCTCCTCAGGGGACGAAAACCCCTTAATTAAACATTAAACCCAAGGCGGCGGGACCACTCTTTTTACATCAATCACTCGGTGGAGGAGGGGGAGGAGGGTGCAAATATTCCCTCATTAATAACGCCACCTCCCGCGGCTAATTAATTCTCCCGAAAAATTCCCCCCTCTCCGCTTAAACGGGATAAAACGGGAGAGAGAAGTTTAAATTCCATTAAGGGGCGAAATTGCTTCTGGAAAAGGTGCGAGTTCATTAAAGCGTTAGAAGAATTAATGAATGTGTGTGCTTTGTATATGAACTGCGGCGAGGGGCTTAATGATGCGTGGTCTTTTTCTTTGGCAACAAAAGGTTTTAAAACTTGCTTGCCGGTGCAGCCCCATTCTTTGAGTGCTTGCGCCCCGTTTTAGAAAGAATGGCCGGGATAATTGTCTCCGAGGGGCGTATTTATGTGACAATCAGCCCCAGGCGACGGTAATTGCCGTGTATGTTTAAGAGCGCGGTTGTGGGTATGGGGGGAAATTAATGCTGATATGCGGGCAGTGTTTTGTGTGTGGAAGGTCAGAGGGGTTATCGAAATCTTCTGTTTGGTTGTTTGATGGTTCTTATTTGCTTGTTTTAAAGCTTTGGGTTGGTGTTGGATTGTTGTTGGAAATCTTGTAAAAATTCCAAGCAATTTGTCTCTATTAGAATTAGAGGTATTAAGTTTTAGACCCAAAAAATACGAAAGATTGAAATGTTATAAAAAAAAAAATATTTTTAGTCTATGAAATTATGGGTTGTCTTCCTTTCAGATACCACACAATTTGTATTTATATTTGTAAAGTTAAATTTTATTCTTTTATGTTAAGCTTTATGATTAAGAGAAGAGTTTCAATTATTTTGATTCATGCAAGCGTAGATATGGATGCGTTATTATAGTAAGTTATTGAATTCGTCAACGCGTTCTTTTTGAAATTACAGATTGAATTTCTTTTAAGAACTTTGTTTTTTCGTTTATCAAAGCTGAATTCCCTTGAAAAAAGGCTTCTTTGAATTCATTTCTTTATGATTAACAATTTCTACAGTTTTTGAACTGATTGTCCTAAAAATTAGACAATTAGGCTTAAAATTAGATTTGGGGCCTTTGAGGGTATTCGAAGTGATGCTAAATATTATCTTGTGGCATAAAAACAAATAGAGGGAAAATGGCATTCACTAATTTTCCCTTTAACGATGGTAATACCCTAAAAAATGATAACTTAATAAGGTAAAAATCATTTCGGAAATATATATGAAGCTATTTCTTCCATTTTTATGTCATATTGTTTCTTCTGTGTTTGTTCTTAGTTTTTTTTAATGTGCATTTTGTGCAAAAAATAAAGCTTCATCATCATCATCATCTATTAGAGAAACTGACTTGCGTCGATAACAGTCCATTGCCTTCAAACGGCCACTTTTCATAAAAGTGTGGGAACCTTTGCAGAAGTTGATCCACCTCCCATTAAACATAAATGACATTAAAACGAGAAATCTATCTCTGGCGCTATCAATATCGGTTTGCTAAAGCCACCGCAGAGAGAAACATAAGCTCAACGACCCAGAGATATACCCACCTAAACATAATCATCCCACGAAAAACTGGGCATAACCATAACTTTTACGGATCACCACAAACCAGGGCTATATCGAAATTCAGAAATTTCACACGTGATTATGCCCGCGCATGCTTTCTCATACACCTCATAACGAGAGAATAATATGAGAAGATGCTACTACCCTCGGGTCAGGGCAAAGGAGAAAAAACCTCTACGGAAAAAAACTCCCCAGAGGTCCGCACCTAATGGCGATAGAATGGTGTGAAGCGGCAAAAAACGGGCTCTAGTCATCTGGCGAGGATTACAATTCCGAAGCATTTCAAGACAAAAGATTTATCTAATAACATAATCAGGGAGGACTCTACCGTGGGAAATGCATGTGTTGATGAATATGTTTCTCTTGATGCTTTTCGCAACGCTTCGGTTCAGGATATCATAACCAGGCTATGCTTTCTCACGATTGAGAATCTGACCTCTGGTAATATGATGGTCTTTTCGAATATGAAAGTACGGAAAATTGATTTCTGAGATGGGAAGTTTCGTTACATGTATAATGAGGCAGTCAATGGCCATACAAATCGGATTTATATAGGGTTTTATGGGAGATGGGGAATGGCGATGCTGTGGGGCGGTTTCGGAGTCGTTTTTAATGTTTTATGTATGAGCAGTCGCATTATGGAGTATATGATGATAATATTATGTGCAGTGTAAATGGATGTGGCGGTTTTTCGCGGGAAATGCTTCGATGAGGAAGGGGGAATTTTGTGGATCTCTTCATCATAAGGCGTTACTCCGAAATGCCTTTTATACTTTCGTTTGATAAATCATGAGAGAAGAAGATGATGGAGAAGGGGCAGACTTTTATGGGGGTGTTTGTCTATTTTATGGGGTTTTTCAGCCAGTATAACTTCCCTACATTGTTGTTTCACAATTCTGTAATTTCGGTTTATTCAAGTATAGCTTCTTTCTTCTGAAACGTAATGTCGAAACTATCATAGTAATATCATGAAGTAATAGTCAGTTTTATTTTTCAAATATTTAATAGGTTTAGACTGTTATACTTGTTCAAGTAATGTTATAATTGCAGTATAGATTAAAAACAAAGTGAAAATAATATTTTATTATTTATTATTTTTATAATTTTATATAAAAGATGAGAAATTTCTTTCTCATACTTGGTTGAACAGTGGCATAGCAAGAAAAAAAATTCGGAGGGGGATATTGGAATTTCGGTTGGGGATATGAGGTAAATTTATTCCTTTCCTTTGATCAAAAAAAGTATATTTCTAAATTTTGGAGGGGGGATATATCCCCAAACCCCCCCTCCTCTGACTACGCCCCTGCGTTTCAGGTATCATAAGTCACTTAATTAATTCCAATCTCTAAAACTTTTTTAAACCCATCATTGGAACTCATAATGAATGTAACAAATTTTAAGTGTTAGTATTATTTAAAAAGTAGTATTTTAAAAATTCTAAATGATATATGACGTACACTTCTGCTTAAAAACAAAAAACAGTGATATAAACATATTATTTATTCAGTTTCTTACTGATTTAAATGGGAGGTAGTTTCCCTTGTTTAATTTTCAAAAACAGTGAAAAACTACCTGAAATTTCACAAAACGCACATAAACTGAACTATCGGAAAATTTTTATTATTGCTTTTCAAATTCCTAGGTCACCACCAACTTTTCAATAATAACAGACGGAAGAACAGAGAATTTTCGTCTCATTTGACCGTTAACGAATTCTGCGGTCATTTCCCATGGATAAAAACTCTTGAGTAGAAAATAATGCTTCACACGCTGCAAAAATACATCAAAACGAGTCATAACTTCGAACACCGTGTGGTTTGCTTTTTAAGTTTCGGTTTTCAGCTAATCCGAATCGATATAGGAAATATGCACTTTCGCATATATTGGATGTTCGACGCTAATGTGTGAAAAAATGGAGGGAAAAATCTCGTTTCCGCGTAGACGATTCGCGTGAATTGAACTGAAGCGATTCTAAATATGAAATTTGTTTCTAGAGAATAAGTCGTGTGAGCAAATGTTCGGGTTGTATCGTGAAATCGAAGATTGTACTTACTAGGAACTCGTGCATGATACATGACATAGAGCAAGCATTTCATTGATTAAACTATCGTTGTTCAATTTGTTAAAAACTAACTGTAAAGGTATGCTTTTTGGAAAAATGTTTGTATTAAACATAAATGTCTTGATAACTGGATTCAGAGAGGTTTCATAGTATAGTATTCGATCCTAATCTGAATTTCCAAACCGTTAAAAGGTCACAAATACTATGTTTGCTACATAGCAATGTAATATAATTTAAAAATTTAAATTAAATTTAGTAATTAAAATTGGGATCTGGATAACTAGAAGTATATGAGTATCAGGTAAAGGAGAAATAAATTAAATATCACTTACGTAAAATCATAAATACAAAAAACTTCAGGTTATTCAAATCTAAGAAATGTTTCTAAAGGAATCGAAGAAATTAGTATAGTTTTGTATAAATTCATAGAACTCCCCTGAAAGTTAAGCGGAAAAACATTTTAAATAATAAAATCACAGTCTTTCTACGAACAAAAAAATATCTCATTACGGCTTTTTTTTTAAATTTTTAAAGTAAACCTAAAGGGGAAAAAACCTCGACAAAATACACATATTAGTCATCAAGGTAAAATAAATTTTTTAAAGTTTTTAACAGTTTTATTTAGCTGAATGGGGAAATGCAGGAGTTCCATTTTTAAGCTGTTTGAAATAAATTATGAACTAAAAATAACACCTCATTACGATTCAAAATGTAGATTTTACTTGAAAATAACTTAATCACACAATATTTTAAGCGAAACTTTAGTCCTTGTGACCAAACTATTAGGTAATAGTTTTGTCACAAGGACTAACCAGATATTGTAACCAGATATTGTAATCAACCAAATTCAGTAGGATAAAAGTGAACAAGAAAACTACAAATGATGTTACTTATAACTTGAAACTATTTGCCAGATTTGATATAAGCACAAACGTATGAATTCAATTACTTCAAAGTAACACAAAAAATGTTTGTCTGGCAACTTCATTTGTTTTAGTCGTCTGAAATGGAGTCAGCAGCGATTCTGAATCACCTCCCGCGAAAAAGTGCCGCCTCCTATTTTAACTGCCTTTCTTTTTTAGAGCCTTCTGGTTTTACGGGTATGCAATCTGTCTCCGCCTAATGTGAAATATTAATGCATCGCCTCCATATGTATAGGAATCTCGCCTTCGCATCTATAATGCGGCTTGAGATTGAAATAATACGTCGCAGTTGCGGTCTTACGACAATAGCGTGATAAGTAGCACTTTTACACTTTGTAAGACATTTCTGATGCAGTTCAGCCGAAAAAATAGGTTTTATGTAATGTGGTTTTTTTTTTTGGCAATTCAGGAAAAGTTTATGTTTTGATCTTATTTTTGGCAATCTATGTTTAATTTGTGTACCAAGGGAAGTCGGACAAGCCACAAAACAACCATTATCTGGAAACAGTTCTTCTCATCAATATCAAATTTTCCTGTTTTATCCTATTTTTGATCCATTCCAGATTTTTTTAATACGTACCTATTATTTTCTTCATGTTTTGGGTCTGTCCTTTTTTCGAGTACCTTTAAATTTTTAACATGTCAGGATGATGAGGAGCAGCTCTGACGAGTTCTTTGCCTAACAAATGTTAACCTGAATAGAATCATGGGGATAAGTACTTCTTTACTTAACAATATTGATGTCGTATTCATATACAAGCAGGGGGTAACGAATTCGTCACTTAAGCATTTTCTTTCTAATAAGTTTTATGGGATAAAATTTCAGCCTTTCACTGGAACTAATACTTAAATACATCTTACAGCTTCCTTTGATAACTAAAATGCAGGTTGCAGCTGAATAAAGCGAATTTTAGTTAAACAAAAGTAGTACCTATTATTTTGTAACAGGTTAGCCATCCCAAAATAATTTCTTCTTTTGTGGATAATCTTAATCTTTCATGGGGACAAATGTAAAGCTACCAATTATATTATGTACAGTCGAATCCGTCTAATGTGATGTAATGTAATCCGTCTAATGTAATGTCTTCTGTCCAAGAGTAGAATAATAATAATATCCGATTGATAATAATAATAATAATAATAATAATAATAATAATAATAATAATAATAATAATAATAATAATAATAATAATAATAATAATAATAATAATAATAATAATAATAATAATAATAATAATAATAATAATAATAATAATAATAATAATAATAATAATAATAATAATAATAATAATAATAATAATAATAATAATAATAATAATAATAATAATAATAATAATAATAATAATAATAATAATAATAATAATAATAATAATAATAATAATAATAATAATAATAATAATAATAATAATAATAATAATAATAATAATAATAATAATAATAATAATAATAATAATAATAATAATAATAATAATAATAATAATAATAATAATAATAATAATAATAATAATAATAATAATAATAATAATAATAATAATAATAATAATAATAATAATAATAAGCGATTTGATGCTAGAAAATTTCAAATAGTGTAAGTCGAGTGTTAGCTTTAAAACCACAACTTTGTAGTAATAATTGAAGTATTTAAAACGATTACCTAGAAGTATTTTGCAACTTTTACATTCTTAAAGAAAAATATTAGAATGGAACACTAATGATGAAGTGGATAACACTAATAAATTAATTATTAATTTTGTATGATTATGTATTGAAATTGGTTTTAAAATGAAAAAAAGGAGATTTTTAGGGGATTTCACCAGATTTTGATAACATTAAGGGATATAATACATTTATCACATAAAACAATACATTCTGTGTTAATTTAGATAAGAGTGACCTTATCCGATTGATAACATTAACCATGATCACACAATAAGCTGAGTCGACTGTATATTCAAGTCTCTCTGAACTTTTCTTAACTTAACACCTATAAGTTATTGTTTGTTGGTAATCTTAGAAATTTCGCACCATTCAAGCCCCATATGAACCGCAACTGCACGGGCCCAGCAACTGCCACGACTCTCTCCCTCCCCCAGAACAAAACAAGCAAGGTACATAAGAGTCGGTTTTAGAAGGCCCCAAGTGCTTCTAAATAAAAGGCAGAGCGCGACATTTCTCGCACGGCAGAGCACGCCTTCCTTATCACAGACGAGAGGATGAATTTTGATGACGAGCGCTTTTACTCGTGTACTTGATCACGCTGCCACTTTGCAATGGAAATGACGAACGAACGAAGAACAAAGCATTGGCAGTGTTTTAAGGGAGACAACTGAGCGTGTCACACTCGCTTGCACGTTATTCGCGACGACTTTTCTGTTGTTGTGTTGTGTATGATTCTAGCTGGCGATTCGCCATTTGCGATGAGGAGGAGATGAAATGCGCGTTGGAATTATTCAAGGAGGGATGGAGATCTTGGTGGGGAGTGAGAAGAGATGCTTTTGGGTTGTTTCGGTCGCGTGGAGTAGTTTGTGTAGCGGTTTTTTTTTTTGGAGGTGTTAAATGTTTAAAAAGGGAGTTTTGTGGATTTTAAAGGTGTTATAGTTTAGTTGTGTCAAGTCGTTTGGTTGTCAGTAATTCAACAGCTTATTTAAGAAACCAATCAATTGCCATTTAAAAAATGAGTGACTGATAGTGTTATGTGATTCTTTAGGGGTAAATTTACAGTTTAGTGTAGATACAACTCAAAAATCGTGTTTTTAAATTAAGTAATTTCGTAAAATTAAAGTTTAGTGAACGACTTAATGATAACTATGTAGGAGAATTGTAATAAATTTGGCGTTTGAGTGATTTCTGAAATAAACGGTTTAATCATAAACACTTACCTCTTTTTTTAACGAATAAACCATGGGTTGTAATGGGAATATTTACTAAATTAAATTTCTCTCAAAATGTATTACAAGTTTTATTACGTCCTTCTGTATCTAATTTTCATGTTTTAAGTTAGTCTCCAGTTTATTTGATAAAGCTTGATAAAATAACACTTGTTTTCACAAATAACATTAGTCTGCATATAGAGCCAAAGTTAATCCCCCAAACGAAGCCAAAGCTGTAACTTTGTATTTAGTGGATCTTCTCTCTCTCCTTTTAAACACGAAATAATATTTCGTTTTAATATGGTAGCTAAACGTATACTATACATTTAATTTAATTAAACGTATTAATCATTGATTGATTTGATATTTTTATAAGGTGAAGAATACATTAAGTGTTTCTTATTAAAATGGGTTTTACTGAACTAAAACAAACACTAATGTATATCTAGATGTTTTCCTTAATTTTTGTACTAGAATCTGTGATAAAAACATTTTGAAAAAGACTGCTAAATATTGTGTATAAAAATATTGCTAAATACTGTTAAGTATTGCTTGTATTAAATTTGACTCCTAAAGATTTTCACGCTGAGTTGAAATGATGATTTGTGTAAAACATTTGATTTTCAAAACGCCCATTCCACAAAAACACGTGTGAAAACATGTGTTAATTTGTAACATTAGAGGATAAAAATAGTAAAATGGTAGTAGTAATGTTCTTTCGATCTTTGGTTCCTTAGTGTAAAGAAAAAGTAATTTATCATTATTGTTTTAGGTTAGTTCTGAAAATTTTATATTTCGTGCAATTCCTTAAAAAATTATCATTACACATAAATTTCTTGATGAAAAAATTCAGTTTGGTGTATGTAACACTGTATAAAACTTTTAGTGATATCGTAACTTTTAAAAATGCGTATATTTTAAATTATGGTTTAGAAAGGCTCAAATTATTAGTATGTTCTAAATCAGTGTGGTCCAACCCGTGGCACGCGGGCCACAAGTGGCACTCGAAGAAATATTCGTGGCACTCGGCCTCAAAATTAAATTCGTATTCTAAATAGAATATAATCCACATTTCAATTTTTATTGCAGAAAAGTGTTAAAAACCCGATTTTAGAGTCTACTTTTCAAAAAATTTTCTTCAAGACACCCCCCACAGAGAGGAAAAGAATTGCCTGTTTTCTACGAACGGTTTTCTCCTTACTAATAGACTAATTTTCCTTTTAACCAAAAATAATCAATTTGGAAAAATATCCAAGAAATAATTTGTTAAATTTTAATTTCATGAATTTGAACATCAAGTAAATTAGTATTTCAGTTGTGGCACAAAATAAATCCCCTTGAGTAAATAAAAAATATATTAATGAGACCCAGTCAATATTTTTGCATTGGATTTTAAATGTAGGAAATATATTTCTTAAGTAAAATGTGTCTTAGTAAGTATTTGTAGTTGAAGTAAATGTTCCAGTGTTGAAATATAAGCTTGATTTGGCTGTTTTAAAATAGTAAACTGTAAATTTTCCTGTCTCTGGCACTCGCCTCCTCATGAAAATTTTAATTGGCACTCGGGTACCTAAAGGTTGGACCACACTGTTCTAAATTAAAGAGTCTAAATACACTGGTAAAGAAGAGGTATAAGTCAATGGTCCATAAATTAAACTAATTCCATGTAGATAAATATTTTAATTATTTCGTATATAGTCAATTGTTTTTATATATTTACTTAACCATCAAAAACTACATAAAAAGTAATTAATTTTAAAATTTCGAAAAAAAAAACTTATTTAAATTTATATAAAGGCCTTTGGGATACAAAAAGAAACTTAACACCGGGTCTACCTGCAAATCCAGACCTTTTCGGGGAATCTACAAATAACATTTTATGTCTTTGAAAATACGGATGATACTAAGCTATTAAATTTCCCTAAAGGGGAAACTTTTGAAACGCATTTTTCTCAAAACCTCCACTTTCGTCATGTTTGCTCTCTTTTGTATCCGCAGGTTCCAGGTAATCCTCGTGTGTCTTTATATATAAAAATAGTTTATTTTTCCCCACAGCTCTCGTATTCGGGGAACTGACTAACAGAAACATATACTGCGAATCAAAATATTTTGTAAACACCACGTTTTCAGAACGAATTCGATCTTTTCTTACTGCTGAAAATTTAACCGATACTGATGAAATTGAAGAGCGAACTTTCAAAACGTGTTTAATCTGACCTGAAAGTCACGCAAAGCCCCGATACTTTATATGCGTTTATTTTTAAGTTTGAAGCTCAACACGTTGGACTAAAATTGGCATAATTTGCAATAAAAGTTTAATTTCCTCTGTTAAAATTTGAATCTAAAAATTGAGTTTAATGAGTGATCCAATTTAAAAAAAAATCGATAAAAAAATTCCACGAACGGACAAACAACAAAAAACCAACCATCAGGCAACCACTTTTCTCCAACAACAGAGGCCGTAACTATGACAAATAAGTATCTCTCTCCAAAAGTTATTAGAGGCAAATTAGAGACATTCTGCATTAAACGCGGCGGAAATTCTAAAACCAAAGTTTGACGTAATGACTCCGAAGTCAACCGTGGGAAAACGCCGCTTACAAAACTAGCGCTTACCGTCTGACTCGCATCAAATATTAAAGCCGTAATAGCCGTGTTTTTACTCTCATATGAGAACTAGTTGGAGAACGCCCTCTCTTTTTGTATTCGGGTCTCTGACGGAGAATTTCCCTAATGACGAGTGGCGAAGGAAAACGCCATGAATTATGAAGATTCATAATTTGTTATTTGGAAATTGCGCGTTGCCTGAGTGTTGTTTTAAACATTCAATGATTTCACGGTTGTTGGTACAGTTAAGGGAGTACTTACGTATTGCGGTAAAATGGTTTTATTGTAACGGTATAGAGTGTTTTCAGGTGACGTCACAACCGGTTATTTTCTTTTGACTGTGTACCTTCTGTAGGGCTTTTAACTGTTGCTAAGGTCGTCGTTTATCTGTTGCTAAGGCGGTTTTTAGGTATGGGATCACGTGATTGCAAATGCTCCAATAGAAGAATCCACGGCTAGTCATTTTCTGTAACTGTTAACCTCTGTAGGACAAAAAACTGTAACATCTTCCGTTGCTAAGGCCGTTGTTAGGTCCGAGTCATGTGATTGAAAATGCTCTATAAGGATACTGAAAGTAAGTTCTAGGAAAATTTGGAAGCAAGAAATCTACAATGGAATAACCTTCGATTGATTAAAAATTAATTAGATCTAGGGACTTTATATTACCTTTACTATTTACTACATAGAAATTGATTTTAACTTTTCTTAACTTTATATACGCATTATTAGAGATTTTAGGGATTGGTTATCATCTACAAAAAACTTATAACATGAAACTTCACGAAATACAAAAATTAATATAAAAATATTTCGCTACAAGGTTACTGATTAAAATTTTAAACTTGTAAGGCGAAAAGTTCCTTTGTAGCAAAATCATTATTTGATTTTTGAAAAATGTGTTTTAAAAATTAGTTGAAAATTCTTTACATTTGACAACTTTTATCAAGGAAACTACAAGTTGTATTCAATTCAGGGTAACTATTATGCCCAAAAGCGTTCCTATTTTCAAATACATATAGTGCTGTCCTTTAAAAACAACCCACTGTTTCATATTTTCTTCATTAAAAGCTTAATAAAAAGGATAATTAAATCGAACAAAAAACTGTACTAGCGGCTCATCTTCCCTAACATTTTAGTGCTTAGCATGTTTAATTCCAATTATCCATTACAAATTGGCAGTCAATTAAGTAAGAATAATGCTCTAAAGTCTTTATATAATACATTTTTACAAAATCTGTAAATCTGAAGCACATTTTTTGCCAAAAATCTACATTATCTCAGCTTGTTTAAAAAATAAGTAAATAAACCGTTCTTTGACCAGTTTTTACATCCCTGACACTCTAAAGGCCATAGAAAGACAGGGTATATGAGATGGTAAAATTATTTTAATTATTTAATTAAAAAATCTCAATGGGTTGTTTTTAGGGTACAATTTGGAGTGGGTTGTTTTTAAAGGACAGCACACACTATACTGTCCAACTCGAAAAAAGGAATCACCCCGAATTAAGATATTAGTTCTATCAACTGTTTCTCTTAGAGTTGGGTTTTTTGAGTAAGAATTGTATGTTTGTATTTATTATGAAGGTGAAAATTATTTTACAGATAATACAACCTGAATATGGCAATTACGGTATCGCAATTAATGAGTATGAAAAAACAAAAGACTGTGTGCAGTTTTTTTAATGTGGGCTAAAGCTAAACATTGGACATTGTCCTTTTTATTTAAGTTAGTTGCAGTCGAAGGGTAAAATTGCTTTATGCTATTGTGCGTACATTTCAAAAGAAAAACTGGTTTGACATACAGGATTATAAGATGACGAGAACTTTGAATTAATTTGTCGATCTTTGCTTCAGTCGTTTTTTCATACGACTGAAAAACCTTAAGAATCATGAATATGAATAACCATTAACCATGAATAACCGTGTATAACTTGTTTGATGCAGAAAATTGACTACGTTAATACCCTTACCCATGTTTAATCAAAATTTAAATTTTGTTTAAATTTAAGTTAAAATATTTCCTATTGGAAGTTAAAGTTTATCTTCACTTGCAAACGCTGTAAAACAATAAAGATGCATAAAAGTTTTAGAAAACTTAATAACAATGTGAAATGTAAAAAAAAGTTAAGTGTCAAGTTTTTGGTTCATAAATTTTATTTATCAGTTCTTAAGTAAGTATTAGAATATTTTCACTTCACCCTTTATTTACAAACTGGCATTTTACTACAGAAACAGAACATAACAATGAACAAAAACAGGCCAACTACTCTTAACAGCTATCCCTTTACTAAAAATAAGAATTTGAGAGATTTGCTTGTCCTATCGTTATTTTTGAAAGATCCCTTAAAATTTTAACAACAAATAGAAACAGTTATGAATTTTTGATATGAACTAACATAGAACGCATTTCTTAAAATGAGGTCATTCGATATTCAAATAAGAACGAATGGCTTGTCAACATGTTCGCTTAGATATTTATGACCAAGTAGTTTAAAATAAATAACCAAAATGGACAAAACATGGATAAAATGTTATGATATAATGAGCTATTTTAAACTAACCTAAGCAACCTATCCTTTGTTTCCAGATATGAATTACTAATGAACCCCTTTTACTCTATTCGATTATTTTCGGAATTAAATAAACCATTTTGGACGAATTATAAATGTTTTTCAAATAAAAAAATTGTCCAAATAAGTGGGAACAGTTTTTAAACTTGTTTTTGAGGTCTATCATTAAGCATATAATCATGAGCTAAATTCGTGTGCTATTTCAAGAATTCTTTAAGTACTATAATTTATTCTTCTCAGTTTTGGGGGTACAGAGCATATACATTATCGTTTTTTTTGTGTATTGGGCCTATAATTACTTCATTTTATGCCATTGATTTCATTGTTAAAAACTATGAGACTACTACAGAAATTCAAGAACACTTTTCAATTAAAATATATATTCCTTTACTATACACTGTAAAAAATTATCTTTTTACACTAAATTTTCTGTTGTGTTGTGACTAAAATTTTACGTATACGCATAGAAAACGTGTTTTTTTCTCTATTTTTTTCCCACAAAAGAATTCCGATTTAATAAAACCACTACTTAAAAGAATAAATTAATAAACATGTTACAAGTATAACTGTTTCGTGAACGTTATACAGGATAGTCATAAAATAACGACGCTACTTTAAAATTCTCTACTTTAATTATTTTTTAAATTACCATCTCTTCAAAATGCTCTGTTTAAAACAGGCATGGCCAACCCGCGGCCCGCGGGCCGCATGCGGCCCGCTTGAAATAATTTTGCGGCCCGCGAGAATTTTCGTAAATTACAAAAAACTTTACTCTTGGAGCTATAATTTTCCTTTAAGATCAATGTTTAGTTGCAAAAAATCCCAAAACCTTTCGTTTTGCAATTTTAAAGATTTCTTGTTTTGCATTAATATAGATAGACATCCAAAATTCGGACAAGGTGTACCAAAACTAGTTAAAAACCTGTTATTTGAGTCAAATTTCCAAAAATTTTCAAAGGGAGGACCCTCAGACCCCCTTTGGTATTCGTACCCTTAATACTCACAACTTTTCTAACATTTAGTTGCTTAAAACGCAAATTCTACTTAAAAATTTATTAAAAAGCTACATTGGATTTGAACCTATTAAAAATACGTGAGAGAGGCTGGGGAGTAATTTTGGGCCCCTCCCGAAATAAATTTTTACATAAGCCACTGATCTCACCAATATATATTCAATATCTTAATTATTGTCCCTACATCACCTATACTTGCATTCATAAATGTAGTAATTTAGAAGAAGAAATAAAGTATCAATTAATTTTGTTTTTATTTTTTACTAAAAATTTTTGTTGTGGAACTTTGTGAGATTATTAAAATGACAGAGTATACGTATCCACCTAACTTATAGTTTCGAGTAATTTATAATATTTTTTAACGGCACCAGTTTAATTCCTACGGAGATGGAGAAGGCATTCTTGGGACTGCTCTTAAAGGTTAATTTAAAAAATAAATATATTTAAAACTTAGGAAACTGTTACACTAAAAGCAAAGGATCTGAAAAACTACCTAATCTAAATACTCATTTTATACTTTTCAACTTATGTTACTGTCATTCTGAGCAGCTCATATCCTAAAATTTTATATGCGAACCGCGGGAGTACTGTGGTTTTCCAAAGTGGCCCTCAAGATCATTTGGGTTGGCCATCCCTGGTTTAAAATCTTAAGATTTGTTTTACCAATAGCTGTAGAAAATGTCATTCGGGTCTACAAAAAGAGTTACATTTAATATTGATAGTTATAAATCCCGCCTTCTATAACTGAGCCAAAATATTTTTGATGTTTCTTCAAATTTCCGAAAGTTTCTCCCTTTTGACAAAAAAAAAAAAAATAGAAATTAAAAGGATATTTACTCAAAGTACAGAAATTCACTGGCAACAGTGCTCCCGTTATTGGCTAATTTCCGTTATTTGAAGAAAGAATTTCTCCCAGTCTATGCCGAACTATGAACTTCAATCAACGCTATTCATGCAATAACCACATCACTTCTTCCAGAGCCTATAACATCGATAACGTAAGCATTCCTCATTAAGTCGTAACCACGAACACGAATCAAACGCTTTAATCAATCCACACACACAGTATCACTTCTTCAGTAGCTAACGATGTAACAACTAACTCAAAAGGATAATTAAATCGAAACAGATTAGGTGATTAAAACCACCTGATATCTCTCGATTTCCTCAGATCTCCTTCGAGGAGGTGCTCTCACGTAAGGGGCATCATCGTAAATGCGCAACAGGTGTCGGTGTCCTGGGGCCTTTCTCACGACAAGGCATCATTACGGCTTAATTGGGGAACGGCTACCGAATTGGACTTGATTGGGAAGGTTGAATGGAACATGAAATATGCAGCCGGGATGGGATTCGTCAAAGAATCGTTTGGATGGGGAAGGGCTGGGTCGGTAGGCGTTTCAGAGTGTTCTTGTTAGAGTAATCCCTAGTAGTACAGCTCATGCCAAATATGTCTAGTATATGTCCAACTAGAAGTAGCCTTCAAACAGGAGGTTTTTAGTGGATTTCCACTATGTTTTGATGACATAAAACGATATATTTTGCGTTAAGTTAAATAAGAGTGATCGGGACCGGTCAATTTTGATAACTTTACCAGATTGACAACTGTGATCACAATAAGCGGAGTTGACTGTATAGTTGTTAAAAATACAGAAAGGCATCCTTCCTTTCATGAAAAGAGTCGGCATCGTTTTTTGTGCTCCTCAGACGGAACATTATCATTTTGAACAAACAGTTTTTGCACCTCCCCCGTCCATTTTCCCCACCCAACCTAGCATGTTAATTGCAGTCGGATCTTCTCCAAACACATCAATCCCCCACCTCATTATATACTAGGTGCTTCTCCACCCCCTCCTCCCCAGCAAGCGATAAGTGCGAAAGGGAAATGATCAACGACCAATAGAAAAGTGATAACTGCATCTCACTCACTTGCGGAAATATTCAAAGTGGGGCGATTATTCACCAAAATAATGGACTGAATGCCATTTCATAAAAAAGCTCTCTCTCCAAGAAATACCCCCTTTGTAAGCCGGTGATTTATTATGGGACGTAATCGCGTATATATATATGCGGATGGGAGGCAAGTAAGTCGAATCCTCTTTTGAAAACCCCTTTTTTATATTAATTCTCCTCCGTTTTTTCTCTCTCCTCCGCCCTCTTTTTGTTTCGCTTCTTGGCGGTTTTTTCTTGGCGAGAAGTTCTGCCTCATTACCATGTCCGCAATGAGACGAGGCTTGGCGCATTAATCGGAAAATCATTTTTCGTCGCCGGCGCGATTAAGGACGAGTAATCGTCTTACTACGCCCCTCCCCCCTTATATAGAAAGCAGAACGGAGGGGAGTAGTTCTCTGGATCACCCCCCCCCCTCAACACATCTCCTCGCCCCCTCTCTTTTCTTACTCCAGAAGAGGTCTTTTATTTAAAAAAAGGGCCCTGCATTTTCCGTTCTGGTGCAAGCCATTAGCTTTATGACGTATCCATAAATGCGACCCGCGCGGTCGGCGTTGGTAAATTCAAAAAATGATGACTGAACGTTTATTAAGCAGAGTGAGTTTTGTACCCCCTTGTTGTCTTTCTCTTAACGATTGCGAAGAATGAATGAATGAGTTTCCTTTTATTTTCGTCGTCTTTATTCTTTTTATCGAGCTGATGGAGATTCGAAAGATGGGGAGGATTAATCAAGGAATCGACGACGATTTTTTGTCGAAATCGCGTGTCAGAGTGACGCTTGTTTGTGCGATTGCGATTTATTTGGACGCACCGAAACGGTAATTCTGAAAAAAAAAAAAAAGAGATGAATTTCCATCGGTGACGGAGAACGTAAACTCACTGCGAGAAGTGAAACAAGTTAATAAATTAAATTTAATGAAACAAGTTTCAGATTCTTTTCATGATCGAACTTCCACCTCTAAAGTAAAAAAAGGAGTTCCTGTCAGATGAGTTATCTCATATCCGTAACTTTCATATTATTATTATTATTATTATTATTATTATTATTATTATTATTATTATTATTATTATTATTATTATTATTATAAACGTCCCTCTTTAAATATCCCCGCCAAACACTGTACATTACACACTTTCATTTGCCCTTTCCCCCAATAATCTCTTTCTCATTATCTGCTTTTCATTCTTCCCCTTATTCTCATCCTAATGCCCATTTAGACTTCTCACTTTCGATCTCCAATTTGGAGGAATCATCCAAAATGACAAGTGCAGATTGTCGTTTCACTTTTCACTCCTCCGATTTCCTATATGCAAACGTGTGATTCATCGGTGATGAGGATCACTCATGATGAACATTGAAAGTGAAACAGTGTAAAGGGAGACTTTTTATTCCTTCTCTCCTTCTTATTTCTCTTTATTGCACTTTATTATTATTTCTATTTCTGTTTTTCATTTTAATATGTTAGGAGAGTTCTATGGAGAGCTGTACTATATTTATTGATAGCAAGTAATTCCCAAAAGCATAAGATGGAGGAAATAGTAAGTGTGTGAAGGTATAGAGCATTTTCAATCACATGACTCGGACCTAACAACGGCCTTAGCAACAGAAGGTGTTACAGTTTTTTGCCCTACAGAGGTTAACAGTTACAGAAAATGACTAGCCGTGGAATTCTTCTATTGGAGCATTTGCAATCACGTGATCCCATACCTAAAAACCGCCTTAGAAACCGATAAACAACGGCCTTAGCAACAGTTAAAAGCCCTACAGAAGATACACAGTTAAAAGAAAATAACCGGTTGTGACGTCACCTGAAAACACTCTATTTTGTAATAAACTACGGAGAAAGCTGTTAAGAGTGGGGACAATATTAAATCACAGTCTAAACATAATTTTGTAAAGTACTAGTAATATTGAAGATTAAAAAAAAGATAACAGCTATGTTTATTTAAAAGAACTACAAAAGTTTGTGTGGGTTTTTCAAACTCTTACTTAAATTAAAACATTATGTATTTATATATAACAATCCTTGGAATCGAGGTTGTATAATTAATCCTTGTAAAAAAAGGAAAACTTTTATTTTCTTTCCTTTAATTTTAGAATAACTTGATTGCAAAAACATTGCACAATTTCAAGAACTGTCAAGCTTTATAGATGGGGTTAAAAACTTTAAACAGATGTAAAAAACGTAGTTCCACAAGTAAATTACACTCTCTTGTTGTTGTTATTTACAAAAGTTACTGAAAAAAGCACGATTGTGGAATAAATCACCACTTACAAAAACTGAGAAAAAAAAGCTTAAGAAGCTGTTTTAAAGCTTGTTACGAAAACACGAATAATTTAATGTGCTTAATTCAGTCTTTTTATCATCAGACAAAAAACAAGAGTGACGTCGAAACTAAACCTATCTATTCCCATAAAAGACATCTCAAACATTTCGCCATTAAAAAAAAATGGCGGATGTCCCAGGGTTGAAGAGAAAAATACTCATCTCCAATCACCATCCAGAAGAAACAAACAAACAAACAAGAAAAAACGTCGCATCTTAAATTCTCACCCCTCAAAAACTAAAACTATCAAAAAATCCCCACGTCTAAATAATTAATTCAAAAAAAATTCCAAAAGTAGATAATTAACATCTTTAAATTTCTTAATGCATCATACATCAGTAGTCGCTCGTGAAGCTTTTTACATATTTAAGTGACAAATACGGGTCTTTAAGTCTTTTTATTCTGATTATTTTTGGTGTCTAATTTACACTACATCAAATTCTTGGTAAGTTAATGGAATGCCGTCAGTTACTTTAAAGCTCTGCGTCGGAGCAGAGATGTTTTTTCTTTTTCTTTTTTTCTTCCTCCACCCCCCATATCGTCTGTTTTTGCACGCGCCACCACTTCCCCCATTAGTCTAATAGAGTTCTCTCTTTCTCTTTCGGCGTAATGCATGAATATTAGAGATATTTAAAGCTAATTATACACTCTCCTCCTTTAAAAAGAGGGGCAAAAACTAACGGTAAAACGAAAAAGGAGAGCGACGGGGTCGGCAGGAGTGAGCGCACGGAGGGAGAAATGAAACAAAACCGAAATACCCGGAAATAAAAAGAGAGGGGGGGGGGAGGGAAGAGCCTGAAAAATTAATAATAAAAGCAATAAAAAAGGTGCGTTTTAAAAATCGACGCAGCGTTACTAAAACGCGCATGAAAAAACGGAGAAATAAAGTCAA
This sequence comes from Tetragnatha montana, assembly GCA_963680715.1. NCBI lineage: Eukaryota > Metazoa > Arthropoda > Arachnida > Araneae > Tetragnathidae > Tetragnatha > Tetragnatha montana. Next base: position 39,328,358 of record OY796685.1, read on the forward strand.
AGGAAAAGTGAAAGGGAAGCATAAAAAATGCATTTGCCGGGGAGAGAACGCACGTTAAAAAACGGACGCTAGTACATACAAGTGGCTTTTTCGATGCCTGTTAAATATGCATTACTTGGGTATAGAAAACCCATTAACTGTCAGTTATCATTGCGATTTTTTGTCGGCGGATTTTTGCATATTTCTCCTCCTTACACTGAGAGGAGCAAAAAAGCGGACCAGCCCTCCGGAGGGGCAGAAATGTTTTATATGTTTCTTGGAGCATGAAATATGTAAGCACCGTGGCGCGCGCGGAAAAAAAAACAACGATAAACAGAAAGCGAGATAAAAACCCCTCGCGTTTAAAAAAAATCCCCCAGCCCTGGGGTAGAAGAGGGGGAAGGGAGAAAAAATCCTGATTCGATTTCTGGAGTTTTCTGTTTCCGTTATTTACATAATTAGTAAATGCTGCGAAACGCGGATGCGGTTACGCGTTGCTATGGCGATCCCCGCCGGAAAGTCGTAAATAAATTATCTTGGAATTTGAATTTCTTAATTCGAGGGGATCGGGCCGGGTTTTTTTCTTCTTCCGCGACGTTATTATTAGTGTTGTTACCATCTTTTTCCACGGGTGCTTCCAGATTGTATCATTTGAATTGCTTTTTTCGCAGACCGCTTTTTTGCGCATTTACATTATGTGTGTGTGCGTCCCAGGGTTTTTTTTTCACCATCCATTTCGGAGTGTCGCAAATTGGCGGTGCTTTTTTTTTCTGTCCCCCTCTCTCTCTCGTCGGAATATTATTAGCGGGCGTCTCGAACGGACCGGTTTAGCTGCTGATTATATTTATGAGCGGTAACTTAATTACACGCGGACTCGATTTATAAGCTTTCAGCAGCCTTTGAAGACGGAGATTGGGTTTGATGGCTTGGTTGCAGCGACCAATCCCTTATTCAAGTTGAGTGGAGACGCACAAAAAAGGCCGCGGAAATAATTTAGGCAGTTTCGTCTGTATTATTATAAAGAGGAGGCAGGGAGGCGTTATTATGTAAGGCGGAAAACATTATCTCTGAATAGCTATTTTCACTTTGAAATATTCCGTTGGTAGTGATACTTCCGAAAACTAAGACATTTTACTCTGGAGAATTTCCTTATAGTAATCTTTTAGAAATGAGAAGAGGTTTTATATTTTGTCGAGGATAACAACTTACTTCTTCATGGCATGTATCGTCTCCACCAAAACATGAACTATTTTTTTTTTAAAGTTGTTCCTTTTATGCGAATCTCATGAGCAAGAAATGAAAACGAATATCACACTTGGAAAAGATGGCATCATGTGATCTTGCAGGTTTATCTTTTCTTATTGTATTGCATGACAAGAAGATTCCCTTTGAATAAGGATATCATGGAAAGAATCTAACAAGATCTTAGATAATAAAAGACGGATAAGTGATGCAGATGCATCAATTCGAGATTAAAAGCAAAATTTAGCAATTAACTTCCAAGGAAGTTTAGTCTAAACTATCTTTCCTTGAAAGTTAATTGCTAAAATAAGTAATAAAAGAGTTATTAAAACTTTTGAATTTTCGTTTTTTAAGTTCTGAATAATAAGACAAAAAGTTTGAGGTAATTTAAGTGTTGCAACATTTAAAGGTAGGTAGCACTAAACATTCTCAAACAATGTAATGAAAAATTACTTAAATATATTAGTATGAATGCGAGACTTTGATTTGTACTTTTGAAATGTGTAGACCTTAACTTTACCCCCAGAAAAACTCAAAAAGAGGTTGGAGAAAGTATATTTTTTATGCATTTAATGTTTTAGTCATCTTTTTGAAGGAGGGATAACACAAACAAAAATGTAGTACTATAGGAAGAGTGGAAGAGTATAGTCAAGCGATTCTTCTAATAGTAATCTTGTAATTCGCATAATCCTTGTAATCTTTTGGAAATGGGAAGAGGTTTTATATTTTGTTGAGGATAACAACTTACTTGTTCATGGCATGTATCGTCTCCACCAAAACATGAACTAAAATTTTTTTAAAGTTGTTCCTTTTATGCGAATCTCATGAGCAAGAAATGAAAACGACCATCACTATAGAAAAGATGGCATCATGTGATCTTGCAGGTTTATCTTTTCTTATTGAATTGCAATATCCAAGAAGATTCCCTTTGAATAATGATTTCAAAGAAAAGATTCTAAGAAGATCTTAAATAATAAAAGACGGATAAGTGATGCAGATGCATCAATTCGAGATTAAAAGCAAAATTTAGCAATTAACTTCCAAGGAAAGAGTTTCTAATTAAAAAAAAGAGGGTATTACAACTTTCGAATTTTTATTTTTTTAAGTTCTGGATAATTTAAGACAAAAAGTTTGAGGTAATTTAAGTGTTGCAACATTTAAAGGTAGGTAGCACTAAACATTCTCAAACAATGTAATGAAAAATTACTTAAATATTTGTCTGAATGCGAGACTTTGATTTGTACTTTTGAAATGTGTAGACCTTAACTTTACCCCCAGAAAAACTCAAAAAGAGGTTGGAGAAAGTATATTTTTTATGCATTTAATGTTTTAGTCATCTTTTTGAAGGAGGGATAACACAAACAAAAATGTAGTACTATAGGAAGAGTGGAAGAGTATAGTCAAGCGATTCTTCTAATAGTACCCAAAATTTATTCTTAAGGTTACCTTAAGTTTTAAAGGTTACTATAAAAGCAAATTGTTCTTCCCCTTGAATAAACTTAATGAACCGTATGTTAGTCTCATGCGGGTCAACTACCCAGATTCCCAGACACACAGAACGAAAAACATTTGTTCGCATAAGAAAAAAAAAATTCCCCACTAAACCAATCAATACCATTAGTTCAATCATTAACAACAAAATATCAACCTCATTCCCACAATCGCATTTGCATATATCCCCGCCCTGCAGCTCTCTAACTTCCCAGAATTTATGGGCAAAACGAGAGCAAAACCCGTCGATTTCCAGCGCAATAAACGTCGGAAAACCTTCGATAGTAGTTTTCCCACCGCTAACCTCCGCTTTGACTATTTCCGATTCCAATTCAGTTTTGTTTACCACTTCCTCGGACCCCATGCGCTTCCCTCCTCGATAGCTTATTTAGCACCCATGAATCAGTAGGCCTAAAGTCTAACCACCGCCTTAGCTCCAGAGAGATCTCTCACCTGAGCAAACGATTTATGCGGCCGCTGGCCACTGTGGGATTTAGCATCCTTTCCCACCGCGAGGAAGCTGCGGGGGTTCTTGGATGGTGGCAGGGGCGGCATCCCGGTGGGGCGGCGTGGGGTGAACGGTTATTTGTGAATTAGGTGGAAACAAAAGGAATCTTCTCAGGCTTTTGTGTAGTTGGGCGTCAATTTGGGAAGAAGGTAGTATACTTTTCCGGTAGACTTTGAATTCCGTATAAGGAAATGGAGGTGGAGAAACCGTCGATTTTGATGGAGGATACTAACAAATAGCTGAAGATATAAATGATATGGATGATAAATCCGGGCATTATTAATAATGCCCACGTATTTCATTCAACGTGATAGATACACATTGATAAATGCATTGCATTTATCAGATTGCCCGCATCCATTTCGGGCATTATTAAAAGGATTTCTGAAATTAAAATAGACGATTTTAAGAATTAAGATGATAAATATAAGATTAGATGAAGGAGAGGAGAGTAAAATCTTTTAGTTTCATATGAATTGAAAATTGAATGATTTTGTTTCGTTGTCACAGTTTATAGGTGATGTGAAGGTTTCATTAAACCCTGGCCTTAAATATTTATATTATCAGCAGGAAAGGTGTACATTCTTGTTTGTTTTTAGAGACATTTGCTATCTCTGGTGGAGTTGCTTAGTCTTCTTCTTCTTCCAGATATTTTTAAATCTCTGTTTGAGAAGGGAGAGATTTTTTTAGGGTTAATTTGATTTTACGCTTTCATTAAGGAGTGAAAGTTGCGTTTTCCTTGTTTATTTTTAGGATATCAGAATAATAATTTGGACTTGTGATATTGTGGGTTTTCATTAGTTTCTTTCTTGTTGAGATTATTTTTTGCAATGTAACAGCATATGGTCATTGGTGTCCATTCTCTCTCCTTCCTGTAATACCAGACAATTGACATCACACTTTCCAATGCTAGACAGAATCTTCGCGACAGATCAGATTGAAACCGTGATGGATATTACTGCGTGTTTTCAGTTCAGTAATTCTTATGGTTCTGTTGTGGTCTGCAGGTGACCCATCCCGCGCTAATGGAGTCCGGACGACGTTTTACGCGGCTGAGAGGTCGCCAATGTGCCATGGAGAGCACTGGGTCGCGTTTACAAGCCCGCCCGCTCAGCCGAAGAGCAGCACGCAACGCATCCGGTCTACTACAAAATCGAATGGGGTTCCCTTGAAAGAAGTACCTATACCTGAAGAAAAGAAGTTCCTTTGAAAACGCGCATTTAGAAAGTGTTTCTTGTGCATCTTGCATAGTTTGGTATATCGCTCTGCATTGGAGAAAATAACAAAGAAACATTTAATGGGCCTCACTTTCTCAGGAGCCGCACCCCTTTTGCCTTAAATCCTGTACGCTTTGCGGATGGAGCTTGAATATTCCAAGTGGCATAAGAAACAATAACAATAACAACAAAGAAACAAAAAAGCTATATATGGCAACAGAAGTTGCCAGATCTTTTCTGTGCACTGGATTATTTTACTCTCTGAACTTTGCCTGTAGTATACCACGATCTTAGCCAAAGGAAATATTCTATTTATTTAACTATGTGCATATTGTCTATTTACGGACTAGAGTGTCTTTGGAAATTTTAGTAGGTCCCTAAATACTTTTGCAGAAAAAAGTTCCCACAGAATATTCCTGTATACAGAACTGTTCAGGTCGACAGAGAATTCCCAAGGTACAGAAAAACTCTGGCATCTTTTGCAGCCGTTATTTTGACGATTATTTTTTACAATGTATAATTATTTATTATTAAAAACTATAATGATTTCTATTAATAAGTGATAGCCGATGACATTTACGATTTTTTAATGTTCAGATGTTTACAAGGATGGTCAAAAGATGAGACATATACTTTCTACGAGGGTACACAAACAGAGAATACATAAAAGAGTACGTAAAAAAGTAATTTTAAAAATATTATATCCAAAATACTTCTTCCAACACGTCAGTTGAAGTTTTCACAGTTCAACAGACCACTTCCACTGCGTTGTCACAAATTTAAAACCAATTAAAATCCCAACTTTCTTTTTTTCTTCAGTGAATACAACATATTTAACTTCAAGATGTTACGTTACGAAAATTCATAAAGCATCTCATACCTCACTTAATTATAATAAATAAATTTATTTTGATAGAATTTTATTATTCTTTTTTAAATCAGACAAAAAATCTACATAATACTTTCGGTAAGGACTCGAATTGATATAATGCTATTGAACACGACTGAACCAAATCAGTTAAGGTTAAGTTTTAAATACTACAATTCTATTAAGAAAACAAAATATTTTAGGAAAATGTTTATGACTATAGAACAACAGTTTCTTAATTGATCTGGGAAAGGGCAATAATTGCAGTAAAATCTAAAATTAATCTCCTAGTAAGATTTACGTTTTTAAATTGATAGAATTGAAAGCAAACCTTTTTCTAATCAAAGCAATTTGAAGATTGAAGTCACCTCCGGACCTTTCCCCAAATATATTTTGGTCTCCACTCGTTTCTCTCTACTAGAGCAATAGAATTTAATAATTTCTTACACCCATTGGTAGATTTAGGAGGAAGATCCTTGACTCTGAAGGGCATGCTATCCTTTATTGCATTGAAAACATTCATAACCATTTACATCTATTTACCATAAAAATATGTTTAAAAAGTCAGGGGGCATTGCTCCTCCAAGACCCCCTGTAAATCCGACCATGCTTACACTAAAAATGATGGGTCAAAAATTTGCATCCGTTAATTTCATAACTGCCTTACACATTCCGTAATAAAATCACACAATAACAAAAAAGCACTCATTATCATGTAAATGGTAACACACCACTCTCCACAATGTGCTCTTCACACCAAATTAAGAGCTTCTCTTGCCCACTCACTCTCCCTCTCCAGAATAGCGGAAAAAATTAACTCTCCATCCCCGCACGCACGTGACAGTTTTCACTCGAGTTGTCCCGCAACGGACTCCCCCACTTTTTTATGTCCATTATTGTCGGTTTGCGTATCGCGCTTATGTTCGCTTAATGGACCGAGGAATATGGAGTACTATACAATCATTCGCGGTTGAGGGCGGCCGCTACACAGGCCGGATAGGGATGTTGTGTGGATTCAAAGGGGAAGAAACTTTGCGGTGGTGAGGCAGTTTTCTTCAAATTGTGGGGGTTAAGAAGAAATTTTACTGCAAAGCGCACATATTGCTCTTGAATTTAAGGCGAGGATGGAGTTTTTTGGTCCTCAGTTTATCGCCCCAAACTCTTTGTGTGGTTTGGGCGTTTACCCTCGCACTGCCGTCAGAAGACGAGTTTTCTTTTGTTCATTAATTGACCACATAAAGCGACCGGGTCCATAAACTGAGGGCTGTAAAAGTCTATTCTCGGTCCAAAGCTTGGTGGACTGATTCATGGACCTAATGAAACCAGTGTTCATGTATGATTGAATTGGAGAAAAGTTAGGTAAACGTTGATTTTTAAGTAGACAAGCAAAAATAAAAACAGAAGAAATATTATCAAATTTTGAAGAAGATCTCATAAGAAAAAGCTTTGAACAGTTTTATAGTACTATATTTAAGCATTAAACTTTTAGTATAAAAATGTAACTTTTATGAGCAGGATAACGAGAGTAAGAAAAAGAAAGATAAAGAAAAGTGTAGATTGGTGTACAAATAGAGAAAAATGAAAAGTTAGAAAGAAAAGGAGATATAAAAGTATTGGTATAGAAAGATAATGAGAAATACTCACAAAGATGGCTCGATAAAAATGGAAAAGGAAGAGATAGGGTGAACCGCCCAGTGAATGAACACTTAGCATTTGGGTTTGCGATTTTCCCACTTCAAAAATTTTTTTCAGGGCTTTTTCTCGGTCAATTTCTAAAAATAAGGTATGTTTCCATACTGGCTTTTTCTTGGCAATATGATCGAAGTATTTCCAGATCTTAGAAATCGATAGTTTTGAAGGAATCCTGATTTGAGTGAAAAAAGTGCGATAGACCCAGTGAATGAACAAAGTTTGCCCTAAGTATGAACAGTGTCTTCCAGTAAATGAACACTGAAAAATACCATGATTTTTTTCAACTGATCAGCCTGCGTTACATAAAATAGAAAATGTTTTACTAAGAACTCTAAAATTTCTTCAATACACACACACACGCATGCACACACACAAAAAAGGTACTTATTAGGATTAGGTGGGTGCAAATCTTGCCAGACATCGATTGCGACGTTATACTAATTGCATATTCCATCTTAACACAATTAATAATCAATACCTCCTAGCACGGACGTAGCTATAGCTTTTACAAGGGGGGGGTCAAGAAACTTCTTTCAGGGGTCGCAATGGGCAATGAAAGTGTATCTAAAACAGGGTTTTCCAACTGGCAGGCCACATGCGGCCCGCGAAGCTCCCTGAAAACCCATAAAAAGTAGCTATATAGAAGACTATTTAGTATACTAAAATTTAAACATTTTTGGAGGAGGACCCCCGAACCCTATTTACCCACTTTTTCATTAAGGAGTAACTTTGGTTGGTCGTTTTCTATGGGGAAAAATTTAAAGTTTGAGGTTTCGAAAGAGGGGTTGTATACCTTGAAATTCCCTCTGAGCGTAGCAAGGGGTTATAAAAGCTTGGGTTAACCTTTATCACGAGGGGGGGACAAAATGGAGTACCATAGGCGTAAGTTCAACTTTTTGATTTGGGGGGGGGGGGGGCAAAACCTATAAGACCTCAGGACCAAAGGAGCCGTTACTAAACTGTTTTGAAGGGATTCTGTAACCCAAAATGTTTCTAATAATTTTCCCTTTCCGAGTAAAATGTAGGGCAAATGTGAATTTTTGTGAACTTAATCACAAATTTGTGTGATTAATACATGCTCTCAAGCGAAAGAGGGGTGTCTGGGTCCTCTCCCAGAAAATTTGATCCAAAAAGTTGTATTTTCACTCATTTTTTGAATATTTATGACAGGAACCTTTTTGTTTGGCTGACATAAGGTTTAGGCTATTGGGGGGGGGGGGTCTGGACCCTCGAACCCCCCTTATATACGTCCATGCCTGTCGTTTGGGACCATGGGTTCCTATGCAATTCTGAACCCTTATGATGTCTACCTCCCCTAGAAGTTTTCCCATTCATAATGATACACCCTGTATAAACCTAGACTTTTAAATCAAAAACTTATTCTATGGAAAGGCAATACTGATCTTTATCATAACCTATTCCTAGTTTAAGCCGTCAAATAAGCTTATAGGTCTTTTGGTTCACGAGATAAGCAGTTTCCCATAGTATGAAGGTTGTTCATTTACTGGTAAATCTTAGTTTAATTACTCTTTCCAGAATGTGAACACTTGTTCTTTCTAATTAACATACCCCGTTCATTTACTGGAAGGACACAATTTTGATCATCGCGCATTTTTACATAGTTTAGCTTACATCATTATGAATCAAATAAAACTATAATCATGAGGTTTTACGAAATATGCATTTTCCCCAGTAAATGAACACCTGTTCATTCACTGGGAAATCTCAGTTTGCACTTCCAGTAAGTGAACACCCCCTTATCTATCGCAATTTCAAAAGTACAGCTTTCTGAATTATGCCATATCAAAGATTAAGTCTTTAACATTTGATAAAAAACAACAAAAATCATAATAAACGCAATTATGAGTTAGAAAAATATGAATGAATCAAGTCAAATCTTAACTTACCGGAGACTTTTTCATGGGCCTGAAGCTCGAGTATGAGTAAAAAAATTTACACAGACTGAAATCGGAATATACGGTTAAATCAACGATTGCCTGGCCTCTAGGAGGTCTCATTGCAACTACTGAATTTTAGTAATAGTCTTTACAGAGTTCAAATAGCTTAATAATTGAGATTATACGACCAGGTGTTCATTCACTGGGAGTGTTCATTCACTGGGCAACCCACCCTATATAAGTAGAAAGAAAAGATGAGATAAAGAGTTAAATAGAGAAAAAGAGATAACAAAGAGCAAGAGAAAATAGGAAGAACTAGAGTAAAATGATAAAGAGATAGATAAGGGAGAGATGAGAAAGTAAGAGAGAAATTGATCGATATGGAGAGAGAAAGAGAATTATTACAGTTAGTGAAAAGAAAGATGACGACGCCTAAAATTGGAGATTAACCCCCCACCCACAAAATAATTAAGGTACATTCAATTCTATTTTAATAGAAAATCCTATTATCATACAGTTTCCGGCTTTTCTTACACATGCATCAGGCGCTAAACACTTCAATTTCCCCAACACACCACAATTCCTGGGGACAGCTCAAGCGGAAAACCCCGGCAAGAGAGAGAGACAGAGGAAACGCGATAGTTTAAAGCGGAGGCTGCATTAATTCCGTGGGCCAACGGCGTGTGTAATCGCGGCATGGGCAGCGGAGAGCGCGGCCAACCACGCTTCCCGCCGCCGCTGTCACGACGAAGGCAGATGCCCAGAAGAATGAGGATCTGTCCTGCCCGTAAGAGATGGCCTTCGCTATAGAGGATGCATAGCATGGGAGCCCTGCGTGGTCATAAAAGGGTGTAAGAAAGTAAATGAAAGGATATTAAGGTGGAAAACGCTTTCTTTCAGAAAAATGATAGGAAAAGAGGACTGATATAGTTGGTTTTACGAGGTTCTATCCCAGTATCAGAAGAACGGTGGGATGCATTGAAAATAATAATCGGAGGAATGGACCCATTGGGTAGCCCAAGGTTAGTGACCATGTCTATTGAGACGGCTTATAACGCCCCCTAGTGGAAAGATGAGAAAGTTTAAAAATTGATTAAAAAACCTAAAGGAGAAAGAACAAAAACTACAATATGATAGAATGGTTTTCAACATCCTAAAAAACGCGCAGAAAAACGTTTCATGAATATATCGTAAATATTCGAGGAGATATTAGCTTGTGGAAAGAGCACTTTTTTCTAGCCTCAAACAAAAAGAAAAAGTTCGCGAATTTGCAAGTTTCTTTGAAATTTTATAAGCGGATCTATAGGGGGTCTTGGGGGAGTAATCAGGGACAGCAATAATGCTTCCCAAAAGCCTCTTGTTCTTTCTCTTAAACTTGGTAATAGATACTAAGTGATGATTTAAAAAGATCTTGGATTCCTTAAGAACTAATATTGAAGGTACTTCAATAGCTTTTAGTCGCTATGGGAAATATGCAGATGCAATGGAGATAGGCGAAAAAAACTACTCATCCTATCTGAATCATCAGCGATTCACATATCATCATCATCATCATAGCTGGCTTGACAGCCCGTTGTGACCCATGGCCTTCTTTAAAAGATCTAACCAGGCTATTCTCCTCTTGGCCGTGGACCTCCAGTTTTTGATATTAATAACACCAAAATCGGCGTCCAAACAGTTGGCCCATCTCTTTTTCGGTCTACCCCTTAGTCGTTGTCCAAAAGGAACTGCATTGAAAACTTTCCTAGCAGCTCTATCACCTTCCATTCTCATGAGGTGTTCAGTTTAACAAATTTTAAAACGTCAACATCACTAATACCAGTATTTATATATGAAAAAAGTTGTTTTACTCAATAACCCAAAAACTGAAATAAGGTGTTCGTCTTTTTTGCGACAATATTTGTTTTCATGGCCATGAAAAGGGTGTGAAAGGGGGCAAAATAGAAATAATGTATATTTAGGAACTCTGTAGGGGCCGGGTGTGTTATAACACCACAGCTTCCACCAGCTCGATGTGCACTCTACAGCTATCTTCCTCTCCACTGTCCTGCCAGGAAGACGCATGTCGTCCGCCATTAGCGCTTGGCCGTGAACAAGGAGGAGCGGCAGAATTTATATGGATGAGGGTGCTTAATCCCCTGGATGACGTCATGCAGCGCCAAATTGGGGAGAGGGTGACCCGGGAATTAAGCGTGTCCGAGTTGTCACTCGAGATGAGGGGGATTGTGGGGACATGGAGAGATGCGTGGCTTTTCAATTTGATTGTGGTATTAATACGGACATGATGTTTTGGTTTGAGCATTAAAGGTTTTCATCTGGATGGATTATACATGAAATACTAATCTGAATATGGAGTTTGATGGTCAATATGTTGAATGTTGGTTATAGCGGGGACAGTGGCGGATCCACTCTGGATAGTGCCCCCCTTAGGCCCAAAAAAGGTTCTTAAATTGAGTTAAAACCCTACTTTTACAGGTCAAATTTAAAAATTTTCTGGGGGAGTGCCCGCATACCCCATCCAGTGATACCACAGGGGGATCCTGAGTGATTCTTTTTAGAAAATTTCTCAACATTCTCCCATTTTGTGTCAAAGGGTTAAAGGTGATGGTGTGAAAGCGACCCCCCTTGGAGCCGAGCTGGATCCGCGCCTGTTGGAATATGATCTGAATTTTCTACCATTATAACCCAGGAAACGCTGCCCTCTTTTCAAAATTTAATATCCTTCCTCACAATTATTTTCTGGCTGTTACCATTAGTTAAACATTAAAAAAACAGTTCATTGCATCGAGGTAATTAAGATTTTCCCAGAAGTGGAGATTGGCTTTCATAAAAAATCTGGATATTGGGAATGGATATTGGATATAACTCATTCTTAGTTTCGTGTTCGCTTTTAAGGCCATTATGATTATTTCTTTATTGGCTATTTATGTTATTAAATTCAACCACTGGCTACAGTACTAGAAAATTTTGTAAACATCTCTATTTTACAAATCTCCTCAAATGTAAAAAAAATTAGCTCCTATAAACCTTCTCCACAATAATACTACAAATGCCTCCACCTTATAGAAACATTGATATACAACAAACAGGCGCAAGTTCACAACTGCTGATGGTTGGCGAGATTTGACTTTTTAACGGCACATTTGGCGTTTTAACGGCACTTTTACCATTGTATTAGGGTTGCTTTTATCGCTAAAAATTGGCGCATCAGCAGTTGTAAACTTGCGCCCAACAAACCTGCTCCTTAGATTTACAACTCTACTAACCTCTTCCCAAAAGTTACAAACTTATCCCTCTATTCTACCAAATAACATCCTCATTTCTAAGCGTCCCTTTTATACAACTAAATAACCATTCTTTAGAAACCAGACAAATTAAGGTTACAATTTTACAATCAACCATAACGGCTTTGTCGGTACTCTCCAGAAGATAAAAGAACATTTACCTTAACAATGGAGCATAAAATTGTCAAACAATCCAGAAAACTTGCATTTTCACACAAATAACAGTCTCAAAATGGAGTTCATTTATTTTCCATTCTTCGAGTTTAAGAGTACATTTAAATTCAGACAAAATTCTCCATTCCATTCTGTGAATTCCTCTTATATTAGTAAATCTTTCACTAGAAAGTTAAGAAAAGTTACTGTGTCAATGGAGACTTGGAGACTTCAACCATATTAGCTTTGTCGGGACTCGGAACGCTAAAAGCGCATTTATCGAAACAAAATAAAAGCAGAAATTTGTTAAACAATGCAGAAAACTTACTCCGACACTGTAAGAGCACTAACACAAGATTCAAGATCCTTTCCCATTTCCTAATCCCATTGACTTATTCAGGACTCTAAAAGGTAAAAAAATTCATTTTACTTATCCAAACATAAAAAAAAATCAGAAGTTTGTTAACAATCCAGAAAACTTCCATTCTAACACTAAAAGCACAGGTACAAAATTCCAGATCCATTTTCTTCACTCACCCACATTGGCTTTTCGGGACTCGAGACGGTAAAAAAAGAACATTTACCTAAACGAACAATGTAAAAGTTCGTTAAACAATCCATAAAACTTCAGCACAGAAAACGCATATACACAAACTGGCATTTTCTTCCCCTTCTCTTTAATTTACTCTCAACTTAACTCTCAGCCCCAGCGACGAAAACGGAACGCTTTAACAACCGCTTTGAGGAGGGGGGGCATCAGAAGAAATCACACACCGCGTCTCAGGGCTAAGGCGCTGTCCACACTAGGAGACTTTTGCGGCCCAAAACGATTAAGATCTTTATCAAACAGAGGGGAGAAAGCAGGGGATTTGAGGGCAGGCACGGATACAAGGGGGGGCACTGTCTGGAGTGCCCCCCATAGGCAACTGTTTTCAAGACTAGGTTCCTATTGGGTGTTCTTAAATCAGAAAACCCAAGGGCTAAGTTAGATCAGGGGCGGATTCAAGGGAGGGGCACTCCGGACAGTGCCCCCCTTGGACCCAAAAAAGTTCTCAAAATGACTTAAATTCCTACTTTTTCGGGTCAAATTTCAAAATTTCTTCTCGGGGAGGACCCCCATACCCCCCAGTGTTACTACAAGGGGATCTTGAGTGTTACTTTTTTAGAAAATCCCCAATATTTCGTTTAAAATTGATTGTGAAGGAAGGTGATAATGAAGAAAGGTGATGGTCTGGAAAAGTGCCCCCACTGGAGCCGTGCTGGACCCGCGCCTGTTTGAGGGACGATGCACTTAGGACTAAAGACTACCCCTGTAGCGGAGGAAAACGGGGGTCATCCTTTCCGCTTCCAAACGCTACTGGAGTAGCCTATCTACTGCATCGTCCCTCAAATCCCCTCCGTTTTATAAAGATCTTAATCGTTTCGGGCCGCATAAATCTTCTAGTATGGCCAGAGCCTAAATTCGGGGGGGGGGCACCTGTGCCATTACCCCGCGTTTAAAAGATCGCCTTCGCCGCTCCTCAAGGCTCGGGGGCTCACCTTAACCGGAGGTGACAGCCCCAAGGCTTTGTCCGGGGCGGAAGAAACAGCCCTAATTGCATTTCGGAGTCGCTGCGACGGTCACAATGGGGCGCGTATCTGGCGCAGCCCCACCGGGGCTGCTCTTCATCTCATCACTCATTAACTCCCCGGGGCTTGACCGACGCCGGATGTGTCTAAAGCGATTTAAGCCCTTCCCCACTTAATGCCCTCGGATCACTTTACAACGGCGCCCCAATATTAGATCAATTACGCCTAATAGGGAAGAAAGCTACCCGGGACTTCCCGGCACGGCATAAAAGACAGTCCGTAAATAAGCATTACCGAAACTTCTCCCCGGAGGGTTTTTAAAAGGGAGGAGGAGGAGGCCTTTATTATGTGTACGGGTAAACTAATTAAACTTTTAAGTCCTAATGCCGTTTAGCCTAAGAGCCTGTTGATCCGATTGGAACTTTTCGGGGATGCTGCGATGATTGGGTTATATAGGACGGGAGAAGTTTTAATGCGTTATCGGGTTGTTTGTGATGAGGAGGGAGGCTTTTTGATGGCGTTTTGAGTGAGAGATTTCGCGCGATTTTCGAGGTAATGGGGAGCGTTTGACTTCTGGAATGCTAATTGACCCGCGAGATTCTTAAAAGACTTTTGGCTGTGTCGTAAATGCTAAATGAAGAGATCTACTTGAAGGTGGTAGTATTAGGATTTCTATATAGCCGTAAAAGGGCTCTAAATCTGTGTAGATATCTATTCGGATCTATTATTAGATAATGAAGGGATGCTTATCTTACGCCGTTTTAAGTGTGTTGGAGAAATTGAGTAAATATTTACTGATGTTACACCTTTTGTTACTTTGAAACGGAAAATGTAAGAATCTCTCATTCAATTTAGCTCCCTTACTGTGGGTTAAGGTAGTGAAATGGTAAAGTTGATGAAATGAACTGCTTCGACGTTTCCAAGGATATTTGGTTTTCTCTTACTTAAACTTCCAATTTCATCGTTCTCTGTTTCTCATTATTCACTGTGTTATTTCCTATTCTCTTTCTTTTGTCTCGCATGATCTTTTTTATTACTTCGACTCCTCCTTATAATTATTTCCCTTTCTTTTTCATTCGTTCTCTCTTCTATTTGTTTTTTTCTTATTAATATTACATCTCTTCATCTCTATTGAAGGATCAAGAGCGATGAAAAGAGATGTAATTCTTCCATTTTATCCCCTTCCTCCAACTCATCCCGCATGATCCTCTAGATCTCTCTTAATCCTATTCACACTTCTCGCATCCTTTTTGTCCATCTCATCCTCTGCATCTCTCTCATCTTCATCCTCTTCATCCTTCTTATCTCTCATCCTATGCATCCGTATTGATTTTCTTCATCTCTCTCATCCTCTTCATCCCACTAGAATGTCTCATTACTCTCATCGTTTTAATCTCTCCCATCCTCTTTATTCTCTAATCTTCATCATCTCTTTCAGCATCTTTTTTGCATATTTTGCGTAATGTATATGTAAGATAACGAAATGAAAATTATGGTGGTCCGTAGAATATCTAATTTAAAGGACTTTCTAAGGAAAGGTCTAAGGACTTTTACAAGTGAGAAACTACAAGTGGGGATGGGGTTAAAGCTTCAAGGCTAAAATTTATAGACACATTACACTTTAAAATATCAATATATTACGAGTACGTTTTGTGTGGTACCTAACATTATTTCAACTTACACAATATTTAAATTTATGTGAGTTTTACTCATAACTGAGTCGGCACATCAAACTACTTCATAAGCCTCGATGTAAGCGATGATATTACACAACCTCACTGCAACCGGGGGAAACAGATGCATCCTTTCACCCACCAGGGCGACCCCGCACGTGCCCGTTCTCGCCCTTTCAACAAAGATGGCGGCGCGGAACTAATCCTCTTAAGAGCCGTCGATTATCGTAAATTAGGCTGATGCTTTTTCATCTCTTCTTTCTTTCTCTCTCTTTCTGAGGGGTATCGTTTTCCCTTTCATCTGCGGGATGTTCAGAGGCCGGAGTCACTTATTTTTTTATCGAGGGGGTGGCGGGTTGCTCGTTTGGGAGAATTGTCGGTTTATTTTGCCTGATATGGGACAATGGGGGTTGAATTGAATGGGGTAGGTTGGCTGATTTTTAAGGGATTTTTTTTTCTCTCTCGTGGAGGCTTATTAGAGCGGTTTTTGAAGGATTAGGGAACGCTTTTATACCTTTATGGGGTGTGTGGGGTGTTTTTGGGTTTTGTAGCAGTTGGTATCGATCGTTGATATGAGTTTTGGGGTGTCTGAAAGGAATATTTTGGGATTTTCGGTTTGTAAGTGTTTTTGAGGATGTCATTTGATGTCTTTATATTTGTGGAGAAGGATAGAGAAAAAAAACCAGATGTATTCAGAATAAATTCTGTTTAAGTTTAGATATTTTTCGCTGATATACAAGGTAATGATGAGTCACTATGCTCCCTTTGTGAGAATTAATCGTTTACGATTCTTCCTATACCTATGAGAAAATTTGATTTATTGTTTGAAAAAATACATAGTACATAAGGAAAATATTTAGAACTAATATTTAAAATTAACAACAACACACAAAAGAAAATAAGGAAGAAAAAATGTTCATACGATTTATAATAAATAATAATTTACACGATTAATTTAAACTAAGCCTAAAATATTAAACATAGGAAATTCTATTGTTAATTTTACCTCATGGATAAGATTACTTTTATGTGAATGTGTTACTACTTCAAAAATTAAATTCACTCAAAGAAGTGTTTAACTTCTCATGCACTTCTGGCATAAAAATATTGTTATTTTGAATATTTGTTGATCTAAATAGTTTTAAGAAAACCAATACATCAACATTTTTCGAATAATATCTTATTAATTATGTTTGAAGTGTTTTATCGTTTCTTTTACTTCATATAAGTGTCAGGATGGCCCAGCTAAATATGCATAGAAAAATAATAAAATTTAAAAATTCCCTACAATATCAGAAACATACAAAAACACCACTAGTTAATTTTTTTTTCGTTTTACGCATACATATTTTCGAAAAATGTACCCTTACTACTTCAGAAAGCCACAGTAGGAATCAGTTGCACTAACTTTTTCTAAAAACCTCAAACTTCCTCATATTCCTTCAAATCACTCGATTCAAACTTCTCTACCCGACTCCACCAAAGAAGATATCTCCCACAAAACCTATATAAATAGCGCCATAATCACTTAAACTCAGTAACGTATGATTAAAAGCAACAGTAAGCCCCCTAATACCTTGACGATACCCGAAATGTCTCCCGAGTAACACTCCATCTCTCTATCTCCACTTATGATTCCTTATTCCTCCCAATACTCCAACCACGTGCTTGAACTGGTTGAGAGAGAGATCCTTTTCCACCAATTTTCTTCCGGAAGCGGAAAAAAAGAACCGAAAATGGCTAAAAAGTATTAAAAAATCCCTCAGGGGAGCCCCCTCAGAAAATTGCCACCTTACCGAGCAGCCAATGGCGCACTTACGGCCAGATTAGCCAACTTTCTCCTCCAACTAAGAGCTGCGACGGACGTGTCAGAGTCTATATTGATAAATCTAGAGATATAGAGTTGGCTAAGAGGCAAAGGGACGTAAGTCAATAGTGTTTGCTAAGCTAGTGGGGTGCTGAGCTTTCCAGTCTTCTCTCCCTTTGGGTATCTTGCATTTTACTAGAAATATTAATACATACAGTTTTTTACAATTATATATGTTACGGGGCAATATGATATATCGGGCATTATTAATAATGCCCGGGCAATGTGATAAATTCAGTGGAATTTATGAATGAAATTTATCACTTTGCCCGCCTCCACTTCGGGCATTATTAATAATGCCCGATTAATCACTTTGCCCGTAACATATATACTATGCATACTCTTCATTAAGAGGCACGGTAAATTGTTAGTCAATATGTCAAAATCATTGGTTCATTTTTATTTTTATTTAGCCCATTTTCTCTTTCCTTACACAAGATTAGTATTTTCTCCACAATACATTTTCTGTAGGGTTTAATGGAGTAAGCAACAAAAAAGTTTAATTCCGATTTCTTTCTCATAGACAATAATTGAGTTAATACTGAACACAACATGTATTACTATACTCTTTTCAATTTAAACAAATTAATATTTCTCTCTGTTATTTTTTGGCGATAGTAGTTTTAAGCTTAGGAAAAATAATTTTATGAATTTATTGACAAGCGTAAATTTAAGTATTCTGGAATTTTCTTTAAAAATACTGGAGGGTCGTTTGAATACTAATTGCTTTTTATGTTTTATATATTTCTTAGAATTAAATATTTCCTTACCCCTTAATATTGAACTTTAAACACTCGGAAAATGTTATTTATTGAATTACAGCTTCGTTCACAATTACTGCATTGTATTTTTTTTTTCAGAAAAAAAGAAAGAAAAAAATATTTCTTTATGTTTTTAATTTAATGTAAGGAGTACGTTCTCGTTCTTGACATTTTATTCCATGTCATTACCCTTATGGAACTTATGTTCCTCAAAGCAATACCAAACAAATAAGACAATTTTAAAAAAAATCAACTGCCTCTTCCAAATCAAAACTCCGTGGAACACACACACACAAAAAAGAATTCATCTTTCAACGTCCTCGACTCGCACCCTTTCATATCTGGGCAAAAACGCAGAGTTACGCCACTGTGGATCTGAACCCGTTCTGGGGAGGACAGGAGGCTGAAGCGATCACGTTCCTCGCAGAGTAAACAGAGCCTAATCTGCGGCAGGCGGAGACATTTTCAAGTGGAGAAGACGGGAGGAAGACTAAGAGCCAGTGATTGCGTCCTCTTGTCATTTGTCATCCGCCTCCTCTTTTGAAAAGGGGATTTGTCCCGATTCTCTTTTCATTTCGACTTCTTCCCCTTTCAGGCCCTAATGACGCTGGAAGCCTGAAAGATGATCATCGCTTCCGGAGAGACACTTCGATCTCTCTTTCTCCCGATTCCTCTCTTCTGATGGAGATGTCTCCCGTTTCCTGTTTCTCTCTTTTCTTGGAGATTAGGTGAGCGCGCGTTCGCGTTTTGGGGTGGATTATCGAGGGGTGTTGTGTGTGGACTGCGTGGGAGGGAGTGGACAACGTTCTTTCTTATTTTTTTTTTGGGGGGGGGTGAATGTGTGAGGAGATTTATTTTTATAAAGGAATGATCTTACTGCGTGAAATAGTCTTCGGTGGAGTTGAGTGACGTGTTATGGAAGGTTTCGGGAGATATTAGGGGATCAGTAAGACTGGTCGAACAATACGTTTAGAATATCTGGCCCCTTCATGTCGGGTTTGAAAAACTGTTGGGGGTGTAAAAGAGCCGTGCTAAGCTCATACAAACGACCCTTAAAATACTTGCTTTACTTTAGATCAGGACAAATCCAAATGTAATGTGTATTAAATTATACCAACTATATATTACAACAGTGGCGTAGCCAGAAATTTTTTTTTGAGGGGGATATTGGTATTTGGACTGTATATGGAGTGCTTTTTTCTACAGCAAAATAAAATATCTGAGTTTCTCGGGAGGATGTAATACCAAATACCCCCCTTGGCTACGCCCCTGTATCATGAGGACAAAAAAAAATCTGTTTACATGTAAACAATCATTGCAGTTTCTTTATGAAATAAGGAAAAATTAAAAATATAATATAATTAAATAACACAAAAGGTCACTTACATTCATGCATATGTGTTTTAAATATTATGGAAATTTGCATTGCATTATTAATAAATATATTAGTATTTTTGACAATCTCGGTTTCGATAACACTATTGTTAGATCTCAACTAATTCAGTTTTTTTTTTCATTTTGTTTTTTCAAACACATTTTGCATAATAGTAAAACCTAATACTCATAAAGACTATCAACGCTCATTAATTTATTATCTATTCAATTCGTAGTTGGAGGTAGCCATTTCAACTCCTTATGACACCACCCCACTTCAAAATCTGTCAACATATCCCTTATCTCGCCTGATTCACCGTTTGAATGTAGTTCGACTAAATACTACTAGTAAAGACTGTGAAAACTTAATTAGATATTCAATTCGCACCAGAGGCAACCATTTCAACCCAATGACACCTCGAAAGCGGTCAACAGACAGAGCCCTATCCATCTGATTCACAATGATTTCCAACGGACAATACAAAATTCGCAAATCCCAGTGATCGAAATCGTCACAAGTGCGAAAAGGTGACTAACGCGAACCCGAGACGTCTAATGCACTCACCCCCCATTTGCATAATAGCCCTCCCCCACACCCCATCGGGGTCGAGAGGGGCCCGATCAAGTGGAATAGAGGGGGCGAATTAGCCAATTTGGGCATGTCGCCACCGAGGCAAAATATGTTGTTGCGACAACCGCGGAATAACAGGGGAGGATTTGAGGGGGTCGGGGTGACGATGGGGACTATCAAAGGGGGAGGGTTTTTTTTCGTCCATTCGTAGGGGGGGGAGCCTTTTTAAACCGATTCTTTTTATGAAAATTTATACATGGGGATATTTATATGAATATTGGATGAAATCACTTGACTGATGGACTTAGTATGCTAGTTGAGAGGAGGCGAGATTTCGCATGGTCGGCTGGGTTACCGTGACTGAAGTACTTTTTTGGTAGTGTAACTCGAGTCCTTTTTTTATTGGCGGCAGTTAGTAGCCGGATTCATGTGGTTATGAAATAGGTGAAGTGGTTCGGGGGAGAATTTTTTGTCCGTTAAAAATAGCTGGAGTCACAAAAAAAATTGTGTGTGTAGAGTTAAGAAACGCTATGGGGGGAAAAATTTTATTTTTAAAGGGAACACAAATAGAATTTCCAAACCTACATGCGAGATGTTGACACTAATATTTAATATAGATAGAAATATACAAAAACTCCAACAAAGACATTAAAAAAAAGGTAAAAATTTAAGGATAAAATAGTGTGAGATTTCCTACGTGGATTACTCTTATACGAGTTTCATTTTTTTTATTATGTAAACGATTTTGGACAAAAGTTTTAAGATATACCTTTAAAATGCTAAAATTTCATTAAAAAGCTCATTACTGAACGGCATTAATTTGTTCTTATTACCCTTTTAATTTTCGATAACTTTTATAGAACCTTTAATGGACAAATAAAAATACTTCTAAATTTTCTCCTTATTATTATTTTAAAATTTCTTTTATGTACGATATATTAATTTTTTTTTGCTTTTCATATTAAATTTAAAAGGTTTATTAAGTGTTCGAACCACGTTTTAAGTATGATTGAAGATTTACAGATTTTTATAAGTAAGTCGTGATTAAGCATAAAACATTGTAATTAATATCAATTGAAAGAATTCCGATACAATATCGAAAAAAAAAACCGAAAAGTGACAAAAAAGAAATTTAAAAACACCTAAATGTATTTAATCATCTTTAATTTGTTTTATACTTGCATTTTGCACACAAGAGAAACATTATTTTCTAAACTGCAAAAATTAATCAATTCTACCCTGTATTTAAATTTTAATTTCAAAAATTTAATTAATTTATGATTAGTTGCTTTATAACAAACACAAATCCCACTAACTTCATTGTGTTGTTGATAGTTAAATTTATTTTCTTTTAAAAGACTGTTTTTGACAGGACTTTTTTATGTATTCAAAATTTGAACTATAAAAGTGTTTTCTATTCAGTACATATTAAATTATAAAAAAAAATCAAATATAGGGCTATTTTGACCTCTAGGATACATTTTGAGTTAGATCTTTGAACCCTCTCAACCCCATAACGTGGCGGTGTCTTATAGTGTCGTCGAGGGTGTAAAGTTTGTTTTGCTGTCACTAATGTTTGCTTGCTGGGAAATAGTTTTACAGGCAAATTTTGAAACATTGTAAGGCGGTTTTGCCGCAATACAAATTTTACAAAAAATTATTATTTAAGTACTCGATACTTTAAATTAATATTTTATGAACTATTTAATATTTGGTTTAATTAGATCACATCCATAATTTTACTGGTGTTTCAGGATTTTTAAGTGGTAACCATTTCGGTTTCGATTATCATTCTAATTTTTTATTGATTGTTATTTTTAGTGATAGTTATTTTAAATACTCAATTCCACAAATGATTTCGAAAACTTTTGAAAATAAAAATTAGAAAAAGATTTGTTTGTCTGTATTTAAATGATAGATTTTAATGTAACACTAATGAAAGTATTGATTTAGTGAAGTAGAAATCGACTGAAACTACTTTAAAAATAACTTTAAATTTAATAATTAACAAAGACTTAAAAATATACAGTGTAAAATATAAATGTAAATATATTTACTTGATTTTATTGGCCTTCATATTTTTTGCTTAATAATAAACATTTGGTTTTGTATCTGAATTATCTTTATTATTCTTACATATACTAATAGTATTATTTTTCCTTCTATGGTTCTATTCATTCCTAATTAAAGTGATGTTATTTTTTAAAGTATCAAATATACATGAAATCCACTTTGTCTTGGTCGTCATTTTCAAATAGTTCTGAGTTTATCAGCAATTCCACTCATACAATAGTGGATGACTTTATTTCAGAAAAACGGAACCATAAAACTAAATTTAAAACGACGTATAGCTTTCGAAAACATTTACCACAGTTTGGGTTGGAAAGCAAAATCGAACTAACTAAACATTTAATAATAAATAGAGTATTTTATTATCCATAGAGTAACTGGATTGATTTCAAAACTACATCCCTCTTATTTTCTAAAAAAGTCCACTTATTAGTTAAATTATTTTAAAATTTAATAATTTTAGTACTTTTTTGAAGAGTTTTTAAGAACTTTTTTCTGAACCCCTTAATTAACTTAAAATAAACGAGAACTGCTTCAATGACTTAAAAATTTATTCATATTTATTTTAGTTTTAAGTAAATTTGTTTCTTATCATTTTGCCTTATTTATTTCAACTATTTTATATAACAATAGTACTATACCAGTACTATACATTATAAAGATGATAAAAGCATAAACATAAAGTAACTCAAATTCAACATAACTCTAATCACTTGTCATTAAATAACAGGCGGCAAACGGATAATTATCTAGTTTTCCATGTATTTATGGTGTTTAGTCTTTATACACTTTGAGAGCACGTATTTTTTAAAGAAAAAATAAACACGATTCCATAAACGCGAGATTTAAAAAAGGAGAAAAAGCGCTTTCTCTCTCTCTCCGTTTGAAACACAAAGTTGATAAACGCATAAATAATGCGATCGAAAAGAGGAAAAACAAGCTGACATCATTCAAAAATCAGATTTCTATAATCACACCGACAAAAAGGGAAGAAGAGGAACAACAGCACAATCGCCGGCGGAGAGAGGCCACTCGAGAAGAAAAATCGTCTGCGGCCGTTCGAACAATTTATTCCCATTCAGGGCTCGTCAACACTCCTCGGATCGTTTGGTAGATTATGCAAATAGCGCCGGGAGGAAGCGAAATCAAATCTGTGCTGGCGTCTTCTTCATCATCCCGTTGCTATGGCAACATATTTCATGCTCCGGGAGTCATATAAAGGCCCGGCTTGCGCAAATATGCAAAAAGAGGAGAGCGCGATGCATATTTAACAAGCCGAACAAGTGGGAGGGAGTGGACAAAAAAAAATAAGAAGCTTTTCTTCTTCTTCCAGAGGAGCAGACTCTTTTAGCTTCTTGCTTTCTCCTGGGGAGGAGATTAATTTTTAATTTTTTTTTGTGGAGAGTTGCTGTTGTTGTTGCTGGAAGGATTGCTTTGGGTGGTTTTTGGTCGGGGGCGCTCTGTTGTTTCTAATTCGGGTGTCAAGTTGGATTGGGAAGATAATCAGGGAGTTTTGAATGCGTCGAGGTTTTTTTTTTTTGAGTGGGTTGTTTGGTTTTGTTTATGAGAGTGATTGGGGTTTTAAGAATTATTTGGAGAATGAAGATGAGAGGTTAAGCTCTGTGATTTTTGGGGTTAGAGTCATAATTTAATGCTTGTTTATAAAAGTGGAGGAGGTAGGAAAATTAGGTTTTACCCACCAAATGTATTTTTATTTTATGCATTTTAAAACATAATTGGCTGCATAAAATTAACTTTCTTACTGCATCTTTAAAAGGGGGTAAATATTATTTTTGTATTTTTGGAAAAAAAAATTTATTACCTACAATTCGCAACAACTATTTTTAATTAAATCCTGTTTCTAAGGTAGGCAATTTTTTTTTTTTTTTTGAAAATTCAAAAAATAGAGAAGGAGATATAAATTTAAAAACACATTATAAATGTCTGAATTTATTTTTTTGTTAAATACAAATTGTTAATACTATTAAAATTATTCAAAGATTGTAAACAATTTTATTACATAGATTATTATACTTTTCAAATTTCTTTTAAAAAACCATAGCCATCAAAAATAAAATGTTTTTCAATTATAGGTACAAAACGTTAAACTTTACTCCTTAGACTTATATAAAGAGGTTTCTCAAGCTTCAACTATTGAAAAGAGAAATTCCTTACAAAATTTCATGCAAAAGTGACCATTAGGTTCCTAAAACAATCTAATTTTTTATTGTTAAAACAACTTAATTCCAATTAGCCTTAAATACATTTGGAAGTTCTTTGCTATGTTTAGTAAAGTAAACCAAAAGTGTTAATTAAAATATTTCTGGATTTGAAATTTAAACATCTCACTAGATTTTTGTACTTATCCGCTGAAAGAAAATATCTATGCCCTTGTTACCTTACCCAATTGTTTTACACCACGAATCTCATTCAATTGACTTTAGAACACCCTGTCCTGCATCCTTAACTCCAACAACTCAACACAACAGTTATCCCAACAAACATTATCCACAACACCCGCATCAACTTTCTCATTTCCCGCCCGTCGAGAGCAAACCGACCAATCGGAGCCCCCGCCAGTCGGATCAATAGCGGCACGCGCCTTCGGTCTCCGTGGCAACCGTCGAGGAGCGTGCTAATGAGGCGCGCACCGCACTAATTGATAGTTGCGTTGTTTGTTACGTGTCCGCACCTGTGATTTGCCACGCGCGCGCCGTGTTTGCGTTTGCGCGCGTGACGACATTGTTGTTTGTGCCCCGGTGAGTGGCGGCTCGTGCCGGGTCGGTGTCCAGATCCGTGTGGGGTCACGGGACAGATGTAAAATGGATCCTGGTCACTCCCCTGTCAGTGACGTTTTTGTGTTTGTCTCACCTGGTTTAATTGTGAACATTGATATCATGACGGTGGTGTAGTCCGGAAAAACATGTAACTAATACTACACCCATGTCTGTCTAACTATATAAACTAATAATCCCAACTTAAAACCTGATTAATAATGCATAAAAATGGGGAAGGGTATACTGTAAAACTTTTCCAAGATTTGAAAATATCGTGTTTTTTTCCCTTAAAACCATTAAGTAGTTAACCATGTTTGTAAGCCATTATTAAAGAAATTGCGGGAGCTACTGAGGTCATTTCATTGAAAAAAAAATCAATTTACGTATACAATATACGTCAATATACGTAAGAATTTTACGTATCTGTATTTCATGTTGAAAATCAGGGAGGTAGCATATTCTTTTGTACATAACTTTTATTTGAAAACTCTATAGCAGGTAGATTGTTTTTAAATCGTGCTTTAAAAGTTGATAGCCTTAATGTTTGATTTTTCTTTCGGTAAAATATCTTTTGAAGCAAATGTATCTGTCAATCCACGAATTTTTGAACTAGTTAGCTTTGGTCAAAGATGTTTTCTATTCTAAGTTACCTTTAAATAATATGAATATAATCATATTATTTAAAGATTCATTGATTACTAAACATTCATTCATTGATTACTCATCATTCATTCATTGATTACTCATCATTCATTCATTGATTAATCATTGATTAATATGAATATAATCAGTTTTTGTAAACACATTCACAAAATAAAAAGTATCATTTAAAAATTCATAAATACTTATGGAATTTTACAGCAAAAATCCTGGGCTTGAATAATTTTTTTTTTTTTTGACTAAACTTAAAGAGATATTTTCAATCAGACGTCATTAAAATCTAAACTGAGATAAAATACGGAATCTAAACTGTTAAGCATCTTTTTAACATAATAGTTCCCCCATCACCGCAGGAGATATTTGGAAAAAAAAAGCATTTAGATTATAAAAAAAATGGTTTAGAGTAGGCGCAAATCCAAGGAGGGCGCTCTGGTCAGTGCCCCCCTTGGGCCCAAAAAAAGTTCTCAAAATGAGTTAAAACTCTGCTTTTACACGTCAAATTAAATTTTTTTATGGGGGGGAGGACCTCCCATATACCCACAGCTGTACCACAAGGGGATCTTGGGGGATATTTTTTAGAAAATTCCCAACATTTTAACATTTTGTCTCAAAAGGTAAAGGTGATGGTCTGAAAAGTGCCTTCCTATGGACCCGTGCCTGGTTTAGAGAGAATGATTTATAAGTGATGTGTCAGCTCAGTCCCCATCATTTCTTTCTAATTTCAAAAATCATGAAGTATTTTTCAACGAGAAAGATCAAACGGAATCTAAAAAAAAATCCATTCCAGCGCCACAATGACTTTGATGCTCCCACCGATATTGGCATTCCACAATGCATATGCAGCGGACCCGCTCCACCAACACAATGCTCCCTTCACAAACCCCCCAAAGAAAGCCCCAAACGTTAAACGTATTTATACATTTCTTTGGCGGTTAGTTCCGCTTCGCCAAGGCAATACCAAACCGCCTGCCTCTTCGCATTCCCCTCACAGGGATTCCGCCGCCGTGATCCATTTTCAAAAGTCAAATTGTAAAATTGTCACTTTAAGGTGTCCTTACTCCCCCTCCCCATGTCGCTCTCCTTTATCCCCATCCTCCATTCAATCACATTTCGAGTCCACTACATCGATACGCGTTCCCATGGCGACCGCAAAGGACCAATTGAATCCGACGGCATCTCTCTCTCTCTCTTTATATAAAGCAAAGAAAGATCTGACCACCACCGCTATGGAAACGTTTTAAATCAAAATTCCGCTCTCAGCGTAGTAGTAAATAAAAAATGGCGTCCGTCCGAGATTTGGAGAGTTTAAAATTTCAAAAACCACCCGACGGCGGGGCTTTTCGAGTAGCACGTTTCAAGGCGTGAATAGGGTGCGAAGATTTTTTTTATTTATTTTGTGTTTATTCTGTGCCGCTTCGGCCCCTCAAAGTATTGAGTGATTGAGGGCGGGCGCAAGTAACAGACCGAATGAAATATTGAGGTTTTTTGGACTTTTCGTTTTCCTGCCTTGAATGTCTGGCTTTTCCCTCAAATAAATATTCCGCTGCGAGCCGACTGGGCATTTGTCACCGAGGCTCGGCCTCTTTTCACCAGCGGAATCCGATGAAATTTTAAACTCAGAAATTGCTTTTCTATCGGCTTTATTTACTTTCGAGCTCTCCATTGAGTTGGTAACTTTTCCCTCTCTAACGTGAAGAGATTTATTTTATTGGTTATATGGGAATGCCATTGTTGAGGGCTCTTTCTCTCTCTTCCCGGATAAAACCTGATATTATAGACACTCGCCTACTGTAGAAAACACACGCTGCGATAAATAATGAAATGTGTGGAGAAAAGTTCACCGAAATCGACTTCTCGAGTTCTTTTAGATATGCGATTGGTTAAGCATTTGTCATCGTCATAGGTGGAAGAATTGTCTACAAAAATGAATTTTTCAACAAAAAGAAGTTCTGCAATGATAGAAATCCTAAAATTATTATTTTATCGGTATATGGTAGGGTTTTAGAACCATACATGATAATACTTAAATGAAGTGTAATAACGAATTTAGGATATTAAAAAATAATTGTGTAGAATGGTATAATGTATTCAGGCTGTATTCACCACTAACTTGACCTATAAGGATAACACATAGAAACGAGCTTTTTTGACAATTCTGATTGGCTTAAAAATTGTTTCCATTTTTCAACTACCAATTAGAAGTTTTTATTCTAGGTTAACCTTAGGTTAGGTTAGTGGTTAATACAGGCGTTAAAGATAACAGCTTATTCCAAAAAGAAATGAAACTCTAGAAAAGACTTCGTAACATTTTTATAAAAAACCTATTTATATCTATTTATTGCCATCAATTCTATATTTTCCTAAAAAATCCTAATATTTATTCGTGTGTATTACTAAAATATTAGACAACAGCTTGAATCATTTTTATAAAAAGTGTACATAAAAATATTAAGAAGATGATTAATGATAGATGTAAAGGATTTTGTATAGTAGTGGAAGCTTAGTTTTTTAAGAGGTAAGACGAAAACATGTTTTTAAATACATTTACTTTAAACTTGCTCTTCAAGTGCATTTATTAAAGAGTTTTCAAGACATTCCCTTTTTTTGGAGGCACTTCTTTAAAAATTTAAGTTACAAACTTTTTAAATTTGAAAAGTGATGAATTTTATCTGGGTACTCCCAGCGGTCGGTCGTTTTCATTTAAAGACTAAATTTAAGTGCATCTCTTACACTGTCTTTTTCTCTGAATACGTATTTTGATTCCTTGAAAGAATCAAGAACAATATTCATTATTGTTACAGCGTTCTCTTTCAGTATTCAATCACCTCAATGGAAAAACTATCAAATAACATACATCATAATAACCCCTCAGCTCTCTAAAACTTCCACTCTACTCCCCTTCCGACGATACGATCTATCCATTACCCAAAATGTACTACATCTGTACTACAACATACGGCATAGTAAGCGATACATTAACAAACGTGTGGCATTTTTCGCCGCCAAAGGGCGCATATTAGCATAAACGCTTTCAAGCGCCGCCCCAAGTCGCCCCAGCAAAACGCCCCGATGCTATCTATCGCCCCACTTAGCCGCTCTCCGGTTACCACAGGGGCTGTCCCTGCTGTCGACATCTGTTTCATCAGTCCGTTACCTGCTATAATCCGCGGATCGGCCCTTTTGGATCGACGCTTTCCCCTAGCAGATGGGTTCGGATCGGGTGGCTTGATCCCTAGCTAACCGCTGAATGGGGCTGGCTAACAAGGTTTCGGTTTCGAGGTGTTGGAGTATAGTGGAGCTTGTTTCGAGATGGTGATTGAGATAAATGCCGTTTGGGGGTGATTTTGATCCGGACCAACACCCTGGTACTACTAGATTTGTTGCATCACAGTTCGTATGAGTTTTATTTGTATCGACTATAGTATTGGGAATTTAGCCGATTTTTTGAAAATAGAAAATTTTTTCGGTAAAGCAAATGGTTCTAATTTCAAAAATCAGCATATAAAGTTTAAAAAAAATTATGAAATTAGATATTTGAACATTAAAATAGCTAAATTTGAGTTGCGATCGAAACGCTCGTGACGTAATTTGATACAAACATCGAGAATAGCTGAAAGGCTATTCTTATTGTTATTTGTACCAACTGACGTCACACAACTATTTGTGACGTAGCAGCCGTTTTCGTGCCCCTTTTTAAAAGACGAAATTCTAAATTAAATAAAAAATATTATTAAGCATAAGAATCAAAAAATTTTTGCGACAAAATTTATTTTTCAGCCATATCTATCGAATAAAAAAATAATAAAGTGCGGGAATTGTCCTTTAGTGTTTTCGATCAACAAATTGCATCAATTAATTTGAATTCTTAGCTGTTTGACTGATTACTTGAAGAATTAAATCTTGATGATGATGAATCAAATCCACAAAAACTGCCGAATAGTGTTTGCCTGGCGTGGTGTTTCACCCATACCTGTAGAACCACTTTTTCCTTGAGTGCACCCTTAACGCAGTGAAGCCACTTTCTGCGTCTGCGAGAAGATCGTCCTTGAAACGATTTTTTTTGTTATCTTTCAGAAATTTACGTAATATGATTGTATTTTCGCGCTTATATGGTTGTAAAATTTTTAAAGAAAACTTGTGCATCAGGTTTTTTTTGCGTTTTTAAGTTTTTAATAATATATTTCATGTAATGATGATGAGGTGAGACACATTACACATTACATTTCCTTAAACAATTCAGTATAATATCGGTTAGCAACAAAAAGCATATAGATTGCCTTCGTGGATGTAATTTCATTGGAAAAAAGAATCATGGAAACAATTAATTAGCATGTGTAATAATAATAAATGTGTAACATTTTATTTCGGGATCCACCATTGGGGTTTTTAACATAAGATCCCATATGCATTTTCTAAATTTGGAATAACTAATTTTACTCTTCCTTCTTTTTATGTAATCTTATTCATAGATATAAATTTTAATAAATAAATTTATTCAATACCCTTAAAGAATTAAAAAAAAATATTTTTTCAGGCAAATTATAGCCATTTAAAATAAACTAAAATTATGAAACTTTTAACTTTCAAATAATACATTTAATTAAATATCAGGGAGACAGATTCAAGAAACGTGTAAAAATTTTTTTAAAAGTCTTAACAATAAACTAAATGTACCTTTTTATGGTGAAGCACTCCAGAAAGGTTGCTGAGATTACTCAAAAGTTTTTTTTCATACCTGTAATTTGCAATTAAGTTAAGTTTTAAATTGCAAATTTTCTAGAGATTCTTTTAAAGTGTTTCTCATGAAACTTTATTTAAAAGATGATGCACTCACTCAATGGAAGAATTAAAATTACTTTAACTCTGTTTTCAAATAAAAAATATCAAGAACTTCGAAAACTGATACATATAATGACGTGTTAACACCCTCTAAAGTTTTTACTCATTAGATAGAGCACTCTCATTTAACACTTCGCTCACATGAAGCAAATTTTCTGAGGAAACTGCGAACGAAATGGGGAAAAGTTCAAAGCCTAAGGAGGGTTCAGAATAGAAGTGAACCAAGTCCACTTTAGCTACTTTTGAGCTACAAGTTTTAAGTTAAAGCTTCATAACAAAATTAATGTTAAAAATTTTTAAAATTAACATTTTTAGCGGATATTATCAAAACTGGGACTTGGTTCATTATTTCACTGAAATTTTACATAGTTGGTGCATGTTATACAGTTGCTAACACAAAAATGACAAAAAGTGGACTTGGTCCACTTTAATTCTGAGCCCTCCAAATATCAGTTTGATTACTCTAACACTTCTTCGAAACTAGCCATTTTTATTTCCAGAGAGATTCCAGCTATTATCATTTATCTATCTCCAAACAGGAGAACTCTTACAAATTGAAAAGTTAAGACTAATTTAGAAACTTAGATGGGGCATTTTTCACTTCTACTCGCCCATAGTGCATTTAAAAGAGCTTTTCTAATGCCGTTTATTCTAGAACTTCCATCAGAGAGAAAGAAGCAATCGATTAACGGTGCTTAGAAAAGCACTTGCATGAAATCAATTTACAACAAGCAAACTAAAAATCGATTTGATATAATTTGAGAGAAAAGTTGTCTGACGAATGAATGCATTTGCTTTCCCTGCATCACTCCGTATAAAGTGCACTGAAAAACAACACTAAGAGATGGATTCCTAAGTAATCACTCCTCTATGCATTTATTCGATTCTTTTGAAAGGTTGTAATGCATCGAAATTTCATTCATTGAGTACTTTATTGAAAGCAAATATCAATTGTTGAGAAGTGCTTCTGAGAGAAAACGGAAGGGGGAGTTTTGAATTCCTTTTTTTTTGCGTTGGTTGTTTTTGCAACGCTATTAGAGCTTTGAATAATTTCAGCTTTTAAAATTTACCCAATTTAATTTGCTATTTAAAGCACGCAACTTTCATATAAGTTTCCTTTGAATATGCAGTAGGTAATATAAGGAAAATGTTAAAGAGTAATAGGCTAATTAAATTGTAAAGTTGACTTTCTTAGGGATGCTTTTTTTAATCATATTTAAAACTATTCAATTTTATCGTTTTCCAGAAAGAATCAATAAAATATTTTAACTAATTAAATATAATAAATAATCTAAATAATGATTACTGATTTTCAGAAAATAATGTTTTTTTGTTTCTGTCACACGAATTCTACAAAATAATTTAATGGCTTATGAATATTCTGAACTGTATTACTTCTAAAGATAATTAATTTAAAAATTCAACGTCGGAAATGAATTCAATTAACTTAAAATTGCAGTCCTTTTATATTTTATAGTAAAATTAGCATAATATTTCAAACAATGTATCATTCTTTACATTAAAATCTCTTCTTGGACTTATGCGTATAATATTAAAAAATAAACTTATTGTAACTTCCCTTTGTAAGAAAAGAAATTTGTAATAACAAGATGTGCCATGGGGTAGCTCTAATAAGTATGCGTTAGCTATTTTCGCTTTTAGCGTTGGCAACCTTAGTTCGCCAAATATTGAAGGCGGTAGCTAGTAATTCATACTTTTTACTTCCTTTTTTTTTTTTTACTAATTTCTTTTTTTTTCTTTTTAATTTCAAAATTCAACCAAAAATAAATTTCACAAAAAGAAAACTGAACTAGGAAACAAAATTAAGCATTTTCACAAGGAAAGTTTTAACGATAGGTTAAGTGTTCATGGAGAACAATGAATTACAGAAATCTAAGCATTACTAAAGATAAAGTGAGGGTCGTGCAGTTTTCTTACGTAATTATGAGATAGGGATTTGCGATTTGCTTATTTTTGCTGACAAGGGGGGTGGAGGGGGTCACAAATGGCCAAAACCTTGTTCACGCAACATTTGAACGGCCGTTAACTAAAATTTGCATTCCCATTAGGTTATGAGGTCCATTTAGGTGACCAAATAATAGAATTTTCAATTTGATGTACAGTACACCCTAAATTTAACAAAATATCTATCTGTTATTTTATCAGCAAATACCTTTTTCGGTTCTCAATCCCATTAGAAAATTATTCATTATTTTCATTCAACGAAATTTA
Organism: Tetragnatha montana; assembly: GCA_963680715.1. NCBI lineage: Eukaryota > Metazoa > Arthropoda > Arachnida > Araneae > Tetragnathidae > Tetragnatha > Tetragnatha montana. The sequence continues at coordinate 39,361,083 of OY796685.1, forward strand.
TGAAAAAATACTTCTAGTTTTACAATGAAAGTTTTTTCAGAACGATTCTCGAGAAAAGACGACTACAACAAGACATTGGCAACCCATTCCATCATCTCCTCGAGACCCGACTACTCGGACGAAACGTCCCATCCACCCTCTTGACATTTCCCTCACACCCTCCCTCCCTAAACAGTTTACCTCTCTCCCTTTCAGGTCATAGCATCAAAGATTGAAGCCGTTGTCCACTACCAACACACCTACACACACTCTCCGTCTCAGCTATGGACGTGCAACACCGCTTAATGGACTAAATGGCGCAAAGTGGACACTCCATATACGTTCTTCTCGAAGAGTTGGTCCCTTCGGAGAGGTCGTCCGATTCTTTATGCCTGATTCATCGTCATTCGGAGGCTGTATAGCTGGACTCTCATTGGGTTAGCCGGGTCTTGAAGAGTTTCCTTTGATTAGGTTGGTGATGGGGGATGATGCATTAGCACTTCCGCCGTGTTTTGGTTAATGAAATGACGTTTTAATTTCGATTCATTTTGAAGTCGGGTGATGGAAGTGATTTAGGAGAGAAAGGTTTCGAATTGGAAGTGATTTGGGGGAGTCTCTTGAGAAGAGTTTAGTTCCGTAAAATCGATTGGGCTTAAAAATTGCTTTAAAGTTATCGTTTGCACAAAGATTCCGTTCAGCCAGTGAGCTGGCTACATGGCGAATACGACCAGAAATACGTAAGTTCTGTAAATCATTTATTTATTTATTTTATATTCTAAATATCTAATAATAAATAATTATAAATATAAATAATTCTATATTCTAAATAGGGTCCTGAATTTCCAGTAAAATTTTATTGGTTATACAATGAAAATTCCATTACTTATACAGTTAGTTCTTTTCCAATTTTCTCAAAACTTGGTTTTTGTACTTATTCCTTTTTACAAACTCACTATTCAATTAATGGTTACTATTTAAAAATCTTAATTTTCTACTTTTGATAATTTGTGCTTTGATAACAGTACGGTGAACATTTCTGCCAGACATGTACTCACAAGTTTCATTAGAAATAAATTATTCTCATTTTTAGCCCGAACATCTTTCATTTCAGTTGAAATTATTTTTGATTATGTAACTGTAACTGCTTCTTTCAGAAAGATTAACTATGTAAAAATTTATTGTTGGGCAAAAGGAAAAACTTAATTCTTCAGGAAATGAGCTTGAAGGAGAAGAATGTTCGAAGAAAGGAAAGAAATTAGTATGAATTGTGCATTTAAAAGAATTACTAATTTAAAGCGCTAAAAGTTTTCCTTAATTAAAAATTAATCTATTTCGTATTAAATAAATTTTTTAAAAATATTTCAAGTTAAAAACGCTTTCGGTGAATGATTACAAGAAAATTAGATTAATTAAATACCAGTTATCCAAGGCATCATGTCTATAATTTGTTTACAAAAATTTCCCTTTACTTAATTACAGCATAAATTTTTGTTATAATCTCAAAGTAAATTACTCTTAAAAGCATTGGTAGAATCTAAGAAAAAACCCGTTTATAAATTAGGGTTTTTGTAAAAACTTCTGAAATCCATAATAAGTCCAATTCAACAACCTTAATGAAGTCTACGCATATATTTAAAAATCCACATTGCAAAAAGTCTTAACACAAGTAAACAATTACTGGTGATTACATCAAAAAACCTATTTCTCGAAATCTCATTCAACTTAAGGCACGGTAATTTTTTCCCGCGTTTCAAGTCTTTGAACTCAAATCAAATGATAGAATGCCGTTTAAAAACTAATTTCCTCTTCCTACCTTTAAACCTGCAAACTTTCTAATTTCCTTTTCACTTCGAAAAAGCACAAACTGAAAAAAAAAAAAAAAAGATTGCATATTTTATGAAGAATAAGCAACTTAAATTATTTCACAATGCAGTTTGCCGTGAATGCGTAGATTACCTGAGCGTATTTTTTTTCTCCGACGATGCTTGATTGAATAATTATTTCTTAGAATCTGGAGGAGAAAAAAAAATTCAGTTGAATGCGTGAATACTTAATGCTTTCGACTTGAAGACACCAATTATTTTTTCCCTTTTCCAATGAGCCACTTATTTTTCCTCTTCGTACGAGGCCTCACTCTTCATTTAAGATCTTAATGGGGGAGTTTGCTTCTTCCTCCGCTCAGATCAAAAGCTAAAAAAAATTATATCGGAAATGGGTGTCTCAGGTGTCGTTTGAAACCTTTTAAGGACATAATAAATGATTAAAGTCTCTTTAAACTTGAAAGCTAATTTAGAATGTGAGGGTCTGAATTTGAAGAATTGTTTTCCGGAGAGATTTAAATATTTTAACACTTGCTCCAGGCATTTAAGTTCGCTTCGGAATAGAGCTTTTTGCTGCACTCCATTACCTCTTATCATGAATCGGAGTCCTCAGATAATGGGAATGAAGTGTTCTTTTCTGTGATATTCTTTCATGAATTACCAGAGAATTCTGGCTTTTGCTTTTACTCGTATGAATAGAAATTTTACTCAGATATATTTCATCTCTTGCAACAAAAATTAATTTTGTTCCATCTCAGAGACAATTATATTTTTGTGTACGAAATTAATTTTTACTTACCTTGTTACATGGAGATAATTTAGAAGTTTGTTAAAGTAGTACATGTATCAGGTGGCCTCCGTTTGGATTTCTCAAATTCTTAATACAATTCAATGTAATATTGAGGACATTGTAAATGTATAAGTGTAAATATTTAATTTGGTTACCCCCACCAAAAAAAAAAAACTTGTTGCAATATGAAAAAACTTGTTTATGTTTCTTATGCACAGTTCACTGCAAAAACTTACAATAAGTGTATTTATTGAAATAACAGTTCTCTGTAAAAATGCTAAGAAGTTAGATTTTAAGAGTTTTTAACAGCTAGTTTAACAGCTACTAAAAGAACTATAAATTCATTGGCGCCATGGGGATCAAAGCCTACGATGACCATATTCATTTTTGTAACCAGGGGCGCAGGGAGTATAAATTTACCACACATTAAATCAATAAAACTAATTGTATACTTGTTGATCATATTGATGTAGTTTAAAAAAAAACAAAGTTGTGATTTTTAGACTGACGTTATGCGTGAGTACTGGTAACAGTGTAAATTCAAACACAAAGGCTCAAATGCATTCTTTTATTAACATGTCCGCTAAAAACGTAACCACCCGTCAAACAAATAATAATGAGTCGCGAACTCGGGAAAAAAAACTTCCAAAAATCGCTGGAAAAAGACACCGATAAACAGTCAAACTATAGAATCAATGCCAGGACATTTATTTATTACAAGAAAAATCTACGCAAACGATCGTTCAAAGAATTAAAGAGCCGGCGCACGCAGCCTCGAAACTGTAACCGCCATTCATCCTTCTGTTAACAACACACAAAAATGAAGTTTTCGCCCTCCCACGGAAAAAAAATTAAACAGCTCTGCTACGTTGCACCAAGCAAAATCTGTAGCATTGTTCCCCCACAAGAGAAGTCTCGATGGCTCGTTTATGTGCAGTTAGAAACCTATAACTGCGTGCACAGCACAATGGCTCCTCGCTAGGTGCCAGCCACACGCAATGCTTAATAATTCATTCATTTCTCTAGCGGTGGATGGCAACGGCGATTGAAGAGCTCAGGCTGTGTTTTGCGGTGAAAAGGATCACAGAAAATAATGGTCGTACTACATGAAAGCGAATGATTATTGTTGTTTTCGTTGTGTATTTTTGATTTTTTGAAAAGCGTGTGTGTGAAAGAGGGTACAAAGCGAAGGTATACCGAGCACGTGAATAAATGAAAAGGACACCTGTGGTTAAGAATAACATTGTTCGTGTAATTTATCGGCGTAATATCTTTAAAGAGGGCTAATAAAGGCTTTTCGGTTATGTACCGATAGCCACGGGGTAGAGGGTTATTGGATTTCGGATTTCCTGGCCTTTGTGGATGATTGGAAAGTATGAGTTATCAACTTTTATCCTTTTCCTTTTCAATAGAAAGTAATTTGGGTATTCAAATCAAGTGACTCTTTCAATACGTGGGAAAAATTTATGTTTGAGAAAAAATCATATTATATTTTAAGTTCAAATAATAGTAAGGCCGTTAAAGTATTATATAGTAGATACTTTTGCTTATTTTGGAACTACAAAATTTTTCTTTATGATACAAGCTGGATAAACCTTTTATATTTAAACAGGTCATTTCCAAAATGTAGGCTTTTCTTTTGATTATGCATAATTTATAAATCAGGCTATTCTCTTAAAGCTTGAAACTTTATAAATGGAGGGTTCAGAATAGAAGTGAACCAAGTCCACTTTAGCTACTTTTGAGCTAGAGGTTTAAAGTTCAAGCTACATAGGAAAATTAATGTTAACAGTTTTTAAAATTAACGTTTTTTGCGGATATTATCAGAACTAGAACTTGGTTCTTTATTGCACTGAAATTTTACATAGTTGGAGCATGTTATAGCGTTGCCAACTCAAAAATGACAAAAAGTGGACTTGGTCCACTTTTATTCTGAGCCCTCCAAATATACCTATATTAAAATTAAAGTTTTGAGTAGAGTTTTCTTAAAAATAAAATTTGAAATTAAAAAAAAAATAGACGTTTGGTGGAATTTTTAATTTTTTTAATATTTAATGCTGATAAAATATATGCAAATGAATGCAAATGAAAACTAAAAAAGAATGTAGCTTTTTATCTTTAAAAGTGTTCACCAATTTGAAATTACTATGTTTCTTTAATATTTTTAAACCATTCACTATATGAAAAAAACACATACTAAACTAGGTGAATCGACGACATTATATCAAGCTAGGAAATGAAAATCTGTCGATTAACAAACTCAGGACTGCAAATATACTCAAAACAGCAGAATTTCCTCTTGGATAAAGGAAAAAAACAGGAAATATACGGGCGGACATCTTTCACGCACATTTATAAAAAAAAACCGCAATGTCTGTTTTCAATTCGAAATGTTCCTCAGAAATCCTTTCTAAAGAATGTTTTTCTTTCGAGTAAGCATTCGAATACTTGAAACCCCATCGGAATGAAAAATAATTCGATTAAAGCGAAAGTACGAAACCACATTGTGCTCAAAACGACTTCCTTAGATAAATCCCTCCAAAAAACTTTTTCTTCATTCAAACAAACCCACCAAAGAACACATATTTCACCCCCTCCCCCGCAAAAAAAAAAAAATTCCATCGCTCGGACAGTAAACGGGGCCGTAGAGAGAAGAATTAAGCCTTATATTCACGTCAAAATATCTGCTTTGGCCTTTTCACAGATGAATTGCTTGTTTTTCTAAAGCCCGCATTCGTAACATAAGAACTCTAGAGGGCAATTCCCAGAGAAATCCAACTCTTTGTGCTCTTATTGATTGCCCCCTGTTAGGTCCTGGATCGGGAGTATGTGTATGTGCGTGTTCCTTTTTTTCTCCAGGAGGAGTCATCAGGAGAGAAAGGATGATGGTAAATAAATCCCGATTGCCGTTTTGATGGAGAGGTTGTCATACCCTCTTTCTGGGGCGTCAGTAAGTCACCAGGGGTTGGATGTGGATGGTATCGTTTGCTCATTATGTGCCTTTTTGCGTCAGTTACTTCATTGGAGGGGACTTTTCTTCTTGTTGTTTGCCTTTCTTTGATGATGGCGGCTGACAAATGTTTTTCGAATGCTTGCGTTCTTTTTCTCGGGGGAGGGACGTAGTTGATTGAGCTGTGAAGATGAAAGCAAAGAATCAATGCATAAATCTCTTTTGTGTGTGCGTTAAGAGATGGCGGATCGGTGCTTTTTGCTGAAGGGGTGACTTGGGTTTTTTTACGCTTCTTCTGCTTTTAGTTCATGTGAGTTTTTGTTGCGATGGGGGCATCTTGATATTGCGGTACTTTGTTCTGTGTTGCTTATTGGTGTTATCGTCATTTAATTTTGGTGCTTTATTTCTTCAAAATTTGCTTAACGTTATAAATCCAAACTGATCATAGGAGGGTTTGAAAACCTTCTTCCATCACAAGAGAAGGAAAATTCATTCGATAACCTGAATTATAAATATTTATTGTTGTACCAATTTTGTATGAAATTTTTTTAATCCTTAATTACACTCATTTATCGGTGAAGACTTCGAAACAAATCCTCTCTCAAAAATACTCTAAAAATACTATCTTACAAATTTTTAAATTTAAGAGGGTTTCTGTACTTTTATGAAATCAAAAATAAAAGATGTTTGTATGCTATTGACGTAAAATTTAAATATATGAGTTCTCTTTTTGTATATAGGATTTTGTATAATATGAACGAAAAGCTCACTAAAGTTAAATATTAAATTTAAAAGTTTCTACAAATATGCTAATATGTCTAATACTTATCATTTAGAAGTTAACCTATAATAAATAAAGTAATCTTATGAGAATAGTATGTTTTAGTTTATGTGTAAACTGTAAACCCTCCTTCAAATTGTTTCATAGGTTTTACAAGTAAATATTTAACAATCATGTGAGTGTTTCAAGGTAAATTATGGGCAACTACGGGAGATTTTTTACCACATGTGTTTTATATTAAAAGTTTATTTTACCCTTAGTAGCAGTAATAAATCAGTACAAGGATAATATCAAACCTTATAGAAGATTGTTACATTAACCCGCGAGGACGCTCGCGGGGTCTGGGAGACCCCGACGCTTAAATAAACCTTCATAAAAACTCTAATTTTTAATGTAAATATATGAAACTCCGTGTAGCTGCCTAAAAGGTTTCAACCTATCACCTCATGAAGTTTAAATAAAGTAGGTATGTTATTTTCCGAGTTAGGTTGTTGTTTTTATTGAAATGCTTCCAAAACTGTGAGGATTAGCGCGAGTTATAACCAAAGAGATGTCCAAAAGTACCTAGTATCTATATTTTTTCTTGCTCTAAAAGGGAAATTTAAGGTAAACACCACTAAATTAAATTGTTACACAATTTTTTCCCATTTCTTATGAAAAATATGTAATACCATAGGGATTCGGTATGAAATGTGAAATAGTCTAATATTATATCTCAATAAAAATCAGTCAACTTAAAAATGAGTTATTATGCACTTTGAATGATTAAATTATATGTTTAAACTTTCCGTGATAAAACTTTTGCAGTTGCATAAACTGAACGTTTAGAACGGAAAACGGTTTGCGGGGTCTGAGAGACCCCGCGCGCGTTCCCGTGAAACAGAAAGTGGCGCGCGTCCTCCCGGGTTAAGTTTTTAGTATTTTAAATTTTATTCATCTCTCATAGTAAACCTTTCTCTTTCACCTCATTATTACTTCTAATCTAATCCCTTGACTTCTCACCCATCCGTTTAAGTATTTAACAGTCCATATAAAATAAACTTTTACGAATATTTTAAAATGGTTAGCGAACTTGTTTTCGAATCACAGACAACTCTCCTCTTTACGTCTCCAAAATAAACGCATTCAAAAAGGCAATGGCTTGTGAAACGAAGATGCGTATCACTCACAAAGTGGCGTTTTAAAAAAAACATCAACGTGCCCTTTACGGCGATGCATACAAAAGATCTTACTTTGTCAAGCTATCACAGGGACGAAAGCTGTAATTTCGAGAAAGAAATAGCTGCCTTGGAAACAACAACGCTATCGGCTTCGCCATCTCATCCTAATGCTACTCTTCGCATGGTTGCCTAAATTTGCCACTTTCCTATTCACACAAGTCGGAAGGAAGCTTTTTATTATTAAAACTACTGGCGGGTAATCCGTAGTCATTGGTTGTGGGTTTGACAGGGAATTCGGGAGATTTTTGTTGAGTTCTTTTGTAGAGCCTACGGCATTGCCAAAGGAATTAGATATAGAACATAACTTCTCCTTTTTTTTATGAATCCCTGTCAGTTTGTTTTGTAAATCTATTCTTTATATGACTTGAAATTGTGTGTTTTAAGATTTGTGATGCCTTAAAGCATTTCATGGAAGCTATTTTTCTACCTTTTTCTCTATAGTACTTAATTTTTTGGACTTTTACTTTGGTACTTTAAAACAATGGGATTATTGTCTTAAACCCTCATTAAACTCAATTTATAATCACTGCAAGAAAAAATAAACAGAATTTTACCATAACTGTTCAACCCTACTTTTCTGTTTAGAGTGCTATAAATGTAGCCAAACTTTGTAATTCTAAAGCCAAAGGTTTAAAACTCGCCGGAACCCTTTCAGTCATAGATTGCCCGATGTTGCCATACGATTCAACAGAAATTTGGGTTTGTCAGGACTGAAATGGTAAAAAACAATAACACATTGAATTGTGATCGTTTGAAGCATTTGAAACACTATAAGCAACTTTAAATACTATATAGTGTTCTGTTGCTTTTGTATGTAGATGATATCGTAGTGTTTGGAAAAACAAAAGCTGATATTGATCATGTGATAAGTAGATTGAAATGTAAGCTTGATTTAAAAGTTATTGGAAAAACCCGTAAGTTATTAGGGATTGAATTTTTTGAAAAATATGGTAAATTATTTATTCATCAAATTAGTTGCATTGATAAAGTGTGTAAAATTTATGATGACCTTAAGTATCCTATTACTTCACTCCCAATGGCGAAAAATACTCTTTTGACAAAATAATGGAAAATAACATTACAGAAATCTAGCAATGACTTATTTTTCGGATGTTAAGACGTCATCAAGGAATTTCACTATCAATAAATAAAGATGAAAGTAGGAAAATTATATTTTATAACCGCACCCTATAATATTTACCCCCCCCCACCCACACAATATTTTCTTGAGGAGGCTGATGCAGATATCCCCCAACTACAGATCGTCCCCCACCTTAACTCCAACAATCCACCTCAACCTATTATCAATCACAATAAAACCCCCACGAACACAACATCTCAACAATTACGATAATCTCAAAAGCTGCTCCTTCGGCTTTCTGACCTCTCCATCCATCCCTCTCCCGGAAGTCCGCGTGACGTGTTTCCGGCTCGGATGGCACGGCCCAGAGGCCATTAGCTGCCATTACGCACCCCTCAACCCTTTCTGGAGGGAGCAGCAAGAGATGACCATTGATCCAAAGATGGATGCCCCCGCTCGCCACAAAAGAAAAGGGGGCTCTCGTTAATTTTGCGGCTTTCCACGGGCCGTTTGTTTCCGGGGGGTAGTGGCCCGTGAAATGAATGATGTTTTTGAGGGGATGCTGCTCCTGTGAATGGGGGAAGGGTGGAGTAAACAAAGGGGGGAGAGAGAGAGAGAAATGTTGGGATATGAAGGGTTAAATTAATTGTGTTGTGTATGTTGGCGTTGTAGCCATAAAGTAACTGTCTATAGGTACATAAATTTTATAAACTAATATGATAAAATTCTTGGTACGATTCCGTTAGAGTTCCCGCTAAATATCGCCCGGTTCTTTTAGACAACAAAAAGTAGAAATATTCATAAATAATTTCAAACTCCTGAATTGAAATGTTTAATTAGATCAATAACTATTCAGTTTATTAATAAAAGTCAGAAAATTTAGTTGATATTTGGATATAATGTATCCAAAAGAACCGGGTGATATTTAGCGGGAACTCTAACGGAATTGAACCAAATTCTGTTGCATTAACAATCAGTCTTGTGTTAAACAATCTTATCATAGTCATCTTTATAAACAATCTAATGTCATTCGTTAGCACATTCTCAACTACACGAAGGAAATAGTTTCTTCCTTCCTTCTCTTCACCAGAAAAACTGATTGAAATAGGGACCTTAAAATTATTCTCTTTAGGCGGTTTTGACCCCTAATGCGTGACACGAATTTTCTTGTATGATGGCCCAGGGGATGACATAAGCCCATGCCTTGAAGGGTAAAAATTATATTAATAAAAAGATTAACTTTTAAATATAACAAAAGGAGTTGGATAAAATTCAACTTCACTTGGGGAAGCAAGGGACTAAGTAAGTTGAGTGAGCTGTTACAGAACTTGTGACTCAATCACAAGTTCTGTAACAGCTCTTATGGTGTCGATATTCCTCGAGTGAGATCAACAAAATTTCAACTCTTTCTATTTCACCGGATAGAAGCGCTTTCTTTTGTGATGACTTAAAAAAAACCACCAAGCTTTTAGAAATTACACCATTGATTTAATGAAGAATTTAGTATAAAAGTTACGCCAAAAGTTACATTATCGTCTTTAATCCATCCCAAAATTTATACAGCTCTCTAAATTCAAATCTTTTTAAAAATAATGTCTTCCAAGTTTTGCCAAAAAATCATACAACTTAATAAATACAAAACAAATAAGAGTTCCACTACATACTAGCAATCCATTTTTGACACATGGCATTACCCAGTAAGATTGGTTATCCCCGTTATCCCTGAGTTTGATGGTCTAAAGACCTAGTTACTCCCTCCCTAAAGTATCCCCCTTTGTATTTTTCTTTACTATGCCATCTAACTTATAACTCTCTAATCCTCTTTTCTTTCACATTTCTCCTTTATTTCACTCATTTCTCCTAAACCACAACACACAGACTCTCTCATCCTCCCTTAAGTGTTATTAGCCTCCAAAACATCTCCTCAAATCGAACTGGCCACATGAAAGCCCCGCATCAAAACACACCCTTTCATCCCGTTACGAAGTGGACATCCAATCCCCCCATATCGGCAATCCGGAAATCAAACGGCGCTTTCCCGTTCCTTTTATCTGGCCGGAGAGGCTGTTTAACAGATCCTTTATACACGGAATCCGCTGTTTGGTCAGCTAATTAACTCGCTTAATACAATGCACTAATGGAACCGCTCCGCTTTGACGAACTAATGCATATTCAACGACTGCGGTCGCATGTCGATGCCTGCCTGTGCTGCCTCCATTTGGGAGCAGCGAATGCCCTTATTCGCTTTTGTGTGTTTTGGAGAGGGGGAGGGGGTTTGGGAGGGGGCGATTAGACTTTTAGGGTTAATTTGAGGCATTTTCCTTGGTGTGGTGATTCGAATGGTTTTGGGACATTCGCTGGCTTTTGATCGCTTTGGGAAGATGTTTAATGGCGATTACGTGCAGTTTATTTGTGTTTGATACTTTCCCAAAACTTAAGAATATTTCTTGAATAAGCGACTCAAATGGGCAAAGACACACGTAAGGAAATAATAGCTTCTAAAGTATTTTTTTGTATTAAAGTAACGGAACAATCATAACCGTGTTTTAAATTCATTTTAAGAACATTTTCCCCCACACAGTTTTCTTGTTTTAAAATTTTTATTTTTGAAATACATTTACCATTTACCATTTTAGTTCTTTGATATAAGAGCAGTTTTAAACATTATATTTGAATTCAATAATGTAGATATTTTTGGTAGATATGATTAATGTCACATTGATTGAATAAACTTATCCTCACTTATTATTTATCTCTATCTTCTTCTCAATAAATGTCCTCTTAATTTCACCCATCTTTTTAATTTTACATCTCTTCATCACACTCACACTCTTCAAAGCACCTTCTTCGTCCCTTCCCCCTGGTGTAGCCAAGGGAGAGATTCAAAGATAACCTCCCCCGAAAATCAGAAAATTTACTTTTTTTTACCATTGATATAAGTACTAAATATACCCCACATCCCCCACAAATTCTAATATTCCTCTCTTAAGTTTTCCGACTACACCCAATCCTCTCATTTTCTTCATCTCTCATATCTTATTCATCTCTCTTATACTTTTGATCTTCTCATCTCCTATATCTCCCCCATCCGTTTCACCCCTCTCATCTTTAAAATGCCTCTAATTTTCTTGATAGCTTTCTCCTTTTTCATCCCGATATCCTCCTTATCCCTCTTATCCTGTTCAACTCTCATTCTCTTGATCCCTTTCTTCTTCTTGGACTCTCCCGCCTTCTTCAATATCCCCATCCTCTTTATCTCTCCAACCCTTTTCATCTCTCTCATCTTTTTTTTATCCTTCTCAAACTCCCTTCTTTCTTACCTTCTTTCTCCCCTTTCCACGCACACTATGAAAAAAATTTACCCATAATGGCGGCTTGAACTTGGTATGGATGAAATGTTCTCTTAAGGATAGAGGATAAAGTTGGTATGTAAATTATACATTTTAAAGTGTAAGTGACGCGAAGAGTTCTATGAGGAGGTAACCCCTAATCAAAAGTGTCATGACTTTACGCAAGAATTACACTTCCAGACGAGAAATACTTCGTACATTTGTGTCCATATGAAAGAATTACACCAACCACAATAGAAAAGTAAAAGATGCATTCGGGGTATTATGAGCAAATGCAGAGGGATAGAAAATGTACTTTTGAAATGTATCATAATAGTAGTTCTCTTCTTTCAGTAAGCTACCCGATCAAAAGCAATCAGAAAGATTTATCTTTATTTTTACGTCATTAGGGGCACCAGCTTAAGACACAATAATTCTTTAAATATAAAAAGTTCGAGAGCCGTGTATTGTCAATACGTAATTAGCAAAGAATCCTTCCCTAATTAAAACCCCCTTTCCCCTTCTCTTAGTCTTTCAATAAACAGCCTCTTATCGCCCACTAAGCATTAACAAACTTCTTTAATTTGTATCCCGCATTCCGGCACCAGCGGACCGGAACTCCACCTGTTCCAACAAAAGAATCAACCCCAGGCGCGATCCAGGGCCTTTTCCCGGATAAAAAAAAATCCTGGATCAGGGGAAAAAATCCCTCCCTGTCGAATCGATGCCCATAACGGTTTAGTCGTCAAGGAGAACAGAGAAATCCACTTAGAGGAGTAAAACGTCGGCGGGTGATATGGCAGTCTAGTAGAGTGAGGAGGAATAGCGTGCTCTTAGATCGCCTTTCTCCGTGTGGTGCTACCGTGATAATGTTTTTGGCCATCCCAAAGTGCCTGATTGTTTAAATTTGCACAATAAATTTTACATCTTCAGCATTAACGTGGCGTTATTTGTGGCGTTGCAATTGCCTTTTCTGGCCTATTCAGAGTTCTACCAAAATTCGAGAAAAATTCTCACACACATCTTATTAATTAAGCTCCTCTTATAGAGCTCTAAATTCTGCTCATTTGGTGTTTGCTGCAAAAATGAGTTACTCCACTAGAATTAATACTCGTAAAGTCGTTACTTTTCTAATATTATTCTAATCTTATACTTTGTTTTGTGGTAAAAAAGGGTGACCATAGTCAACAACTCAGTTATACATTGCCATAAGATAGAACTCACTTGGCGACTAACTCTTGCTGTCGCCAAGATGGCGCCATTTGATGTGGATTCTGATTTTGGAGTTAACTCCTTGTTGCAGCAAACACCTTAATAGTATATCTAGTTGAATATGAGAGTAGCCTTAATAATATTAAAACTGGTTAGGTGAGTCAATTTTCTGTTAGGAGTTACTTAATAAAAGGTATGAAAACAGTTGAGAAGATACTCCGAGGGCCAATACTTGTATGCTTTATTTCTTTCCACTGCCTAAAAATTTCTCTAAAGCAACGATACTTTCTTTTCAAAAAATTTTGGTTCATATAAACAAATTGTAAATTTCAAATCGAACGATATGGGTTCATCTTTCATATTGCAAAGTATTTCTAATTTAAAACGCGCGGTCCATATCTATAACAATGAGAAAATATCCTTTAAAGTTGCCCTTTTTTCTGAACGCAGAACTTAAACTGAAAGTTTTATCTTGTTTTTAGGAAACAAAAACTTGGCCTTTTCCTAGAAGAAAGGGGATATCAAAAACCCAAAATTTAGACGAGACTGCAGTTCAGCAACTCTTCTGGTAAGTTTTTGATCTTGTATAATCACCATAAAAATAACAAACTTCATGGGTAAAATTATAATTTCTTGCGTATAATATTAGCCCTTTCTCACTCTTTTTTTTATCCTGTGGTCTCTTCTAATATAAAAGAAAGGGCGCACTCTCTTTTTGTTGCAGTTGTGGAGAAAAGAGGGAATTTTCAACCCCTCAATCTTTTACAAGTTATGGATTTTTTCCCTTTTTCCACTTCGACCGCGCCGGATTGAGATCAACGCTCTCTCAATTCCCCATTATCTCTACGGGCAGTCTCCACCGTAAAGCGAGTAAGAAATGTACCTCCTTTGCAGACGTCAGCGATAATTTGAAGGTTGATGCTTTTTCTGTGGGGGGATCGAGGTTTTGCAATGGGGCTTTTTCGTGGTCCCGCTAGGGAGAGGACTTCTTCTTGTTTATGTTCCGATAATGTAACCGAAACCGTAATTAATGGATCGAGATCTCTTTATCAAAGTTGATGTTTGTCGAAGAAGGGTTTGAGTGCTGCTAATGCATTTCGGGTGATCTAGAAATCGATCTTTTTCTGAAAGGTTACTCTTTCCTTCATTACCTCTCGCGTAAAAGCATTTGTTGGGCATATTATGGATGAATATTACTTTTGGCTTTGTAAATATTAGAAGTAAATGTCAACTATTCGGACGGGAACGTTTGTATGAGATTGAAGAAAGATCATATAGGTACACTTGTTTGTAAAATATTTGATTGTAGTATTTCTTTTTATCAGCGTTTGCTCTATACATGTATCGTTTTTAAACTGTTTTTCAAAGCTTAGTGTTTTTCATTCAGACAAATTTAAAAAATTTAGTCTCTTTCTATTTTGGATGTCGAGTGTTTCGTTACTTGTAAAAAGAATAGAATTTTTTACAGAATCTATTCCATCTTAAGTTTGGGTTCTCGAAGTTTTGGTAAGTTTTTCTCCTGGCGGTATGACTATACGTAAGTGCACTTGGACTGGTAAAAAGGAACCCTCTTCAATTGCGAAATAACGGCCCTACTTTGACATTTCCTAACAGGCGAAACTATTGCTAAAAAATATGAAATATTAAAGAGGGTTTTTTGAATAGATGGGAAATGTTTTTTTTTTAATTAGTTCATTTCTCCTTCATATTTGCCGATTTTGTCAGAAGAAGTCTGAAAGGTAAATATTTATCGAACCATCAAATCAGACACTTAAGAAAAAAATATAATTATCCCTAAGAAAATACGCAATTTTGTTGAGCAAAACAGATAGTTATCATTTCTTTTTTCCTTAGTGTCTGATTTGATGGTTTGATTAACAATTACCTCTTTCCAGGGCCGGATTATCCAATAGGCAAAGTAGGCAACTGCCTAGGGGCCCATCGTCAGCTAGGGGCCCCGTCCCCAGAGGGTGGGTGCCCATATGTTTGAATTCAGGAAGGGGTCCAAGAAAAATGTTTGAAAGTACTAAGTAACTATTTATATTTTTTTCAAGCAGTAACTAGACTATTTTTATGAGGGGTTGGTTCATAACTATTTCAAAGGGGCCCTCACGAGTACTTAATGCAAAAATTCTTGCATAAAATACTGGAATTTCAAGCAAAAAGTGGGTGTCCTCCCCAGAAAAGTTCTAAAATTTTATTCTTAAGAGAAATGTTTTAACTCATTTGGGTGACTTCTAAAATGGATCGCGAGGGGGGCCTGCACATAGGCCCACTTTGCCCTTTTGTATGGGCACCCATTCCACAGAGAATTTTTCTTGAAATGTTTCTTTGAGTTAAAATAAAAAAAAATTTTTGCAAGTCCGGACCTAAGCAAGGGGCCCATGAAAAAATCGTCTAAAATGGTTCCACAAACGGACCTCTCAGATTCCTTATAAATTAGCTTAAAAATTATCTTTTGCATGCTAGAAATGCAAAAAACAAAAACTAATGTTTTGAAAAAGAAAATATTCTTTAATATACTTAGGATTCCTAACTTTTTAATGTTCTTTCTTCCGGTTCCCCACTTTTCCATAGTTTAAAGCACTGGTGGTTCATACAGAACCCCGGTGGTTCACGGTAAAAAATTTCATTAAAATAAGAAATTTCATAATTTAATTGTAGTCCGCACATCGCGAACAGTGGTGATGTTTTTTTCTTCAGTTCCCTGTCAATCCCCTTGAACTGCTGCGAGTAAATCCGGTATCGGACGTTGTTCATGGCCGTGGACTGCATACTCTTACGTCGTGTAGTAAGTCTAGTAACTGACGGTTCAACACGACTAAGAGTATAATTTATTATAATATATAAAATGCCAAAAGGTGAGAATTACAGATACATTTTAACCTCCGTTACAATTTAGACTTCAACCATCCACTGCTGCTGATTATTATAATACTTTAAAATAGTCTGCTTGACCTGCTATTTAACTCGCTGTTGCCATATTCACTTCGGAGCACTAGTACATAACACTCCTCCCCGTCTAAGATGTTGAGTTCCGAGATGGCGTAGATGGTTGTCGCAACCGGGAAGAGCGTCTACGTGTGGATGTAGTAGTTGCCGGTACCTCGCAGTCTGGGTCCGGCTCGAAATGCACTTCTGGAGTTAAGGCAGCAGATGTGCTAACCTCCGTGGAGTTCTCATCATCGACGGATTGTCCACATTTCCTTATCCCATCCTCGTCGCCACTTTCTCACGTCGTGTAGTAAGTCTAGTAACTGACGGTTCAACACGACTAAGAGTATAATTTATTAGAAATATAAAATGCCAAAAGGTGAGAATTACAGATACATTTTAACCTCCGTTACAATTTAGACTTCAACCATCCACTGCTGCTGATTATTATAATACTTTAAAATAGTCTGCTTGACCTGCTATTTAACTCGCTGTTGCCATATTCACTTCGGAGCACTAGTACATAACACTCCTCCCCGTCTAAGATGTTGAGTTCCGAGATGGCGTAGATGGTTGTCGCAACCGGGAAGAGCGTCTACGTGTGGATGTAGTAGTTGCCGGTACCTCGCAGTCTGGGTCCGGCTCGAAATGCACTTCTGGAGTTAAGGCAGCAGATGTGCTAACCTCCGTGGAGTTCTCATCATCGACGGATTGTCCACATTTCCTTATCCCATCCTCGTCGCCACTTTCTCACGTCGTGTAGTAAGTCTAGTAACTGACGGTTCAACACGACTAAGAGTATAATTTATTAGAAATATAAAATGCCAAAAGGTGAGAATTACAGATACATTTTAACCTCCGTTACAATTTAGACTTCAACCATCCACTGCTGCTGATTATTATAATACTTTAAAATAGTCTGCTTGACCTGCTATTTAACTCGCTGTTGCCATATTCACTTCGGAGCACTAGTACATAACACATACTATCCCTATACATATTGTTAGAAGAGTAAATTTTTAATTTTTTTGTACTTTAAATAAATGCTATAATAAAAAATAAGTTCATATTGATTTGTTTATTTTTTTATTGAATATGGTTTGGTTTAGCTAACGTTTTATAACAAAAAATTATTGAATATGAGCCTTCTTATTATGAAGCTTATGAGCTTGTTATTGAATAACAAGCCTTCTCACCACTAGCGGATCCAGGGGGCTAGGGGGCTTGAGCCCCCCCCCCCCTCCCAAAAAAAATGAGAAGTTTTACACTAAAAATATGGAATTTTATGCACCACAATGAGTTAAAACCCTGTTATTTTAAGGTCAAATATTCAAAATTTTTCTGGGGGAGGACCCCCAGACCCCCTTGGTACTTGTGTAGGCCCCCTTGTACTTTTATTACGACTGTATTTTATAATAAGTTTGTCAAAACACAAAAATTCTACCATAAAATCGATATCCGAAATCGGATGAGGCGTAGCAAAACAAAATGAAAAGTGGGTTTTTTTACTTAAATTTAAAACAAAAATTCTGGGGGAGGACCCCCAAACCCCCCTTTTAGTGGTTGGAACAGGATAATTCACTACCTTTTCCATATTTAGATAATCAAGAAGATACAATTGGATTATGAAAATTAGCCTTAGCCCCCCCCCCAAAAAAAACAAATCCTGGATCCGCCGCTGCTTCTCACTGTAGTAAAAGCATAATTATAAATAATATTGCGATGTGGTTTTAAAACATATTTTAGAAAGGAAAGAGTAAGAGAAAAGGGGCCCCCGAGAGTGCATTGCCTAGGGGCCCCGACATGGTTAATCCGGCCCTGCCTCTTTCTTTTCTTTTCTGGTGACAGTCCAAAATCCATTGAAAAAATGTTGGTAAAGCGCCATCTATAGGGGAAGTAAGAAGTAAGGAACTAATTTTTTTTTAATGTACTACTACTCTTATTTAACTTGAGGAAAAATTGCTAAACAAACATGACATTCAATGACATTTTTAGATCAAAATTCGTTGGATAGAAAACTGTGTTGAATGCAAGATCAGTGAAATTCAAAATATTTTTAAAGCCCCAAAACACATTTTACCGCTGTTTTATTTCTTTAAAAGACACCCTGTTTTAGTACTTCTCTGCAATAAATGAATGCTAGCAGTGAAACACTTTTACAGTTGCTGAAGCTTCTCTGCAGCAGTACGACCACAAAAGCTAGGCAGTGAAAACAACGAGTCCAAAACCGGTTTAGGTTGTTCTGCTCACTGCCTTGTTTCGATACTCTGATAGATAGTAATATAAAATAGTGTAACATACACAATACCTTTTTAACAACACAAAAAGCCATTTTTTCTAACTCAAAAGTAAGAAGTAGAACCCTTTCCTGAATTGGAGCCAAGCCACCAAGGCTACTCTTTTACAAGGGGAAAAGATATTTTCAGAAGTTCACGCTTTTAATCATTATGTTATTTTACAATGTTCCTTTAAGTGTTTAGGTTATAGTATAGTTCAAAGTAAATTTTAATAAGGTCTACATTTTACGTTCCTAATCAAATGCAGATTTTTATAGATATAAACTGTTCCTAATTAAATTCAGATAGATATAAACTGATGTTTTATTATTTTATATTGGGGAAAGTTAAATTCACTGCATTTTATTTGGGTTATTTTCCCTCTTCTGTGCAACAGATACTTTGTATTAAAATTTTCTAGACACATTTTGAAGAAGTGTTTTTAATTTTAAGCTACTACTAGAAAAATATATATTCCTTAATCGAAAAAAATAAGTTTTCTTCAATTGCTATGCAATAAGCTAAAATGCAATTTCAAAACAAAAAACGGTAAGGATTAAAAATCTCTATATTTTTTTCAGAACTTATATTTTTAAAAACCAATAATAAAAGCGTAAAACTTAAGACCTACTTTTGCAAATTTAGCATTTTATTTGTCATCCGTTTTACCTGCAATTATGATACGTACCAACACTTGGAACTGAACCAAGAAAACAAGGTAAATTTCCATTACAAAATAAAATATTTAATGGGTTAACAATTTTTTTCAAGTGATTTTATCCTATTGCGAAAAAAAAAACCTTACCCATTCTTAATTGACTAACAAACCACACCGAGTCATTCTTAATAGACATTTTCACGGCACAGAACATAAAAACAACGACCATAAAACTTAATAAATTCGCCCGAGAATCATCAACTCCTCAATTCCGGTGCTTCCGAAACCCTAATAGCTTGAAACGTAATTAACGAGCTAAACTTCCATAAATTCCTCCACGTCCGGCATGGGGCCTGATTCCTAAATCAAAAAAAGGCCCATGAAACTCCGGGAAACCAGCTCCCGATTGTCATTCCCAGGCGTTTTAATATTTCCGCTTCGTGTAAACTACCCTTGCGCGTCAATGCGGTAGGTCAATTAAAATCAGTGCCGATAGAGCCGTCAGCGCTACCATGCGCTACCGGTGTAGCGCTCTCAGCAGATGCCAATTAAGCGATGTAAGATCTCTCCTGATTGGCGAGGTCGTGGTATTATTATGATGAGTTGAGGGAGGAATGAACTTTTATTTTGTTTAAATTTTTTTGAAGGATGGAATGGAGGTTTTATGGTGCCCGTTGAGGTTAGCTAATTAGTATCGTCGCTCGGCTTTGATGACTGAGTGATTTTTCAGGAATGGTTGGTTAGTTAAATATTCTGTTTAAATAAATGGAAGAGTTGTTGAGTATATGAATTTGAAGTGTTTGTGGTGTTGTAAGTATCTGTCGGGCCAGGTTATAAAGGGTGACGAGTTTATTGGATTTGAATACGTAATTCAGGCAGGAGTTTTTTTTCGGAAGTCTTTTTCTTAATGAGGTGTAACACCTGTTTCCTTCTTTAGAAAAAAAGTTCATTGATTTCTACCCTTAATCGGAAATACTGATACATGTGTTTTAGGAAGATGTTTTTACAAAAAAAAATATCGAATACACGAATATTCTTTATTTTAACTTTTCTGAATTCTTTAAAGATGTTTCTGCTGGAAATGTAGTTTTTATTGCTAGTGTGCTTCCTGAAAAGTAGTTGACCTTTCTCACGTAAACAAACACTATAAACATAACAAAAGTATCTTAATAAATTGATGGTGAATATTTTACAACTTCACAAGAATCTTCAGACTAAAACCACAGATGAAGGCAGAAAAAGTTAATGGTTTCGTAGGAGACAGTGGAATTTTGAGGGGTCATATTGTAGGTTTGATTACTTTTAACTGTCAATTTCTTTTTATTTATTCCTTCCGATTCATTACTAATCCAAACTAGATTTTAAAACTATTATGTAACGCAAAGTTTAGAGTTTTATATAGTTATCTAAATTTGCTGCTGAACCCAAAAAATGACATTGTTACCTAGTTAACAGTTTAAAGGATGAATAAAAATTTAGGGGAAAACAATAACATTTACTTATTTTTCAATCAAAGCCATGAGGGCTCAAAGTTAGAACTTCTTTGTAAAAAGTAAAAATGTGATATCTACGACATAATATTGATGGTCCAAATTTAATTAAGAAGTTTTATTTTGGACCAAGTTAATCATTTAACCTGTGGGCACACTGCTTTTTTTTAAACTCAATCTCTGCAGTGAACCTATTTCTTATCTCCAAAAATATTAAGCCTTCTACTCAAAAATACACTATAACAACATCCCACTTTTTAATAACACACCCTGACCCGAAAAATAACGAGCCTACTACTTAAAAAAATGGATAATAGAAAGTTCCGACATACTTCCCAAAAAATAATAACGACTTTTTAACGGGAATAAAAACCACCACAGAGAGGAACAAAGTTCAAATATTACCCGCAGAAAGCGAAATCTGTTAGGAAAAAAATCTATGCCCATTAAACGTGACCACGGACACGACTGTCATCCAATGAGCGGACACGTCTGGGTTTTATGCGCTTAATAATGGCATCATGCAGGGTGTGGTCCTATTAAGGGATACATGCGCTCTACCGAAAATGACGACTTTGCGAAACCGCCATATGGCCGAATTAGGAGCTTAGACCGAGGGCATTAATACGGCATACAAAACTGGGGATATTAATATAGGGTAATTTGTACGAGACGATTCCGTGCCGAATCAGCTACGAAATTATATACAGGTGTGATTTCCTCTTCGGTATAGGGAGAGTTCTTAATAGATTTCTTCGTTTTCAATTACTGGGAAGATATTATGGGGTTACAACTTTTATGGGATGGGTATTGTTAAAAGTATTCGGTAGGAGAGATATGGCTAATTTATGGGAATTGCCGATTCGTGCGTAGCTCTGGACAAGGATCGGTATGGTTTTGAATGTGAATGTCGAATGTAATGCTGTTGTAGTTTCAGTATAAGTCCTGCGATGTTGAAATAATTGTATTTATGTTATTCAATTTTATGGTTGTTGAGCCTCGTTGTAATAAAATTTCTTAGGTACTTCTTCGGGCTGAATTATCTCTCAGAGTTAGCTCTGTTTCCTTAATAATGAACACCTTATTAATATTAAATGAGCTCACTAGAAAATTATTAAGAGAAACACTTATAAAAAAATAATATCTTGACGGTTTTCAATTAGTGGAATTGGGCATTTTACTAACTATCGATTCCCTACTGTATTACTGGGATACAATCACTTACTGTAATCTCGAAATTATATTATCATTTCATAAATAATTTCATAGACATTAACTGATACTTTTGACTGAAATTTCTCCCTTTCTTAAATTTTAACTTAGATTGTACTAACTTATGATGAAAATATTTCTGATACAAATAATGTTAGACTTACATAAAAGTTCGTGCCTGCTATAAATATGCCAGAAAGACTACAACTTCATTGAGGGAAATAACATGATAAAAATTTCCTAATAAATTTGGACGACATAGACCGTCATTTTCATATTTAAATTGAGGCAACTATACCTAAAATAACCAGCCTCTTGCCAATTTTGTTTTATTATTAAACGTTTGTTATTTGATTTTAAATTTTTGTATATTGTTTTTGTATTGTATTGTTTTTGCATTATTATAGTAATCTTATTAAATCTATCTGTCACCTGAACGGGACAAAAGTCCCCTTGGTGATAAATATATTACTTTGTTAGTTTTGTTGTAATTTTCGTTATGAAAATAATAAAGCTTATTATTATTATTATTATTATTATTATTATTATTATTATTATTATTATTATTATTATTATTATTATTATTATTATTATTATTATTATTATTATTATTATTATTATTATTATAAAAGGGGAGTACAGTAGCTGCTAAGAGGAAAAAATAACTAATACTATTTGAATTAATTTCTTCTTATTTATTTGATCTTTATCATCTACATCATTTATTTTAAAAATGTATTTCTGCTGTATTCATTTTATATCCTGATTGTGTTTTTAATATATCTTGGAAACTCCCTATCCATAAATATTTTTACCGTTTCCTACTTTTTTTTCAATCGAAAGTTACTTTAACTTGTAGTAGGTACTGTACCCTATTCTTTTAATAGTCCAAGTCGAGAAGGCACTTACTGTATTAAGTTGATAAAAATTTGCAACAAATGTTTAGTGAAACTTTTTTTTATGAGTTGGTAAATTACATTAATTTTACAGATATGACAAAGAAATACCTTGCCGACGTACTGGCCTAGTGGTTAGAGCATCTGACTGCGAAGCCATACGTCTGGGGTTCGAATCCCCGTTTGGCATGGATGTTAGTTTCTGTCCTTATGTGTGTGAGGAATGAATGTGGCCCCCCTGTAAAAAGGGGCTGTGCCAATGCGAATGTGTGTGTGGCGTGGGCAACAGTGCTTCACCTCCGTGGCTTCGGTCCATCACAGGTGCCCACTGGGTAACGCAAAGTAAGTACTGCTTCGGCATGACATGGGTTAATGGACTTAAATTACAGCTGTAACGGTTCAAAATTACCTGCCATTAAAAAAAAACAAAGAAATACCTAGATATTTACCTACATTTTTAGAAAGAAATTTAGATAGTTAAACCAGAAGAAACGGATACAGAGACTATCTACCTACTCTTTTCCTTTCTTATTAAGACAAAATACCGAATCGAGTTCACCAGTTTTCCGATTACACGAATAATCATCAAGTGTTAAGACGAGGTAATCTGCTCTATAGCATGTCAAAGCGATGCATCCTGTCCTCCAATGGAACCCAAGGCTTAATTCTGCCCGAAAAGCACCCAACTGGAAAACATTTCACTCCTAACAGCCCTGGCGGCCTTTGTATTTGAAGAACCTCAACCCGTCCATTTCGTATCAGTTAGCAAAAACGGAAACTCCCACAAAAGAATTTCGACGGAGGGGAATAATATAAAAACCCCATATCTCCCTCAACAAAATAAATGTCCTGTTGGCGCATCACAAAAGGCTCCCTAATCCCACGGTGTGGTCAAAAACTGAAAGGCCGACCGTTGATTGCCCATCATTTTTACAAGCCGTACGTGCTCGCCCCATTCAAAAGAACATAATAGAGGCGGATAAAAAAGATTGGAATTCCCTTTCACGAGCGGACTGAATGTATTTGGTCTCGCTTTTCTGGCTCAAAGGGACGAACCATCATAATAGCGAAGAGCCCAAAGAAATGGAAAGTGTTTTGAGCTCTTTTCACTCTCTCTTTTTGCTTTTCACTCTGGGAATAATATTACATTGTTCCAATTATTATTGAGGGAGGCCGTAGTTGTTGCATCCTCCAGTAATGCAGTGCTGGAGGTGCTCTGTTAACCAGGTAATTAAGGAGATGTGGGAGGGATAAATAGATAAATGAGGGCTCTGATTGTTCTTTTGAAGCGTTTTGTGCGTTTTGTTGCGTTTCACTCTTTTAATGAGATGTGACGGGCGTGTTGAGGGGTAATTGTTTCTGTTTAAGAAATGTTTACATAGTTTCTGTCGCAAATTAATGGGAAATTATAGCTGCGTTTGTTTGGGTTTGTGAATGAGCAAGATAAATGGGCCGCCGACGCATTGATCAATAACTCTGACTTTACTTAAAAAATTATATATTTCATATTGAATGCGTTGTGTTTGATAGAACACAATTTTTTGTATTTAAACGTATTACCATTTAATTCATTTTGCTTCCACTTAAATGTAAATGCATATCTGTTTTGGAAATGTTAAAAAGACAAAAACTAATTATGTTGGAAGCAACTGTATGGTTATCTTTCTTTTAAAATGTTTCTTTAAATTATTTTTAGTAAAATTTTCGAGTAAGAAAAGTTGTTATATATTTTAGATTTAATTAATAGGATTTAATCCTTTCAAAAAAATTCTGACTGCAACAAAATAGCTTTGAGACTTTTATGAAAATTAATACGTAGTATATCCTTTTCATAATATTTCCTAAAACAAAGAGTTGTTAACTAGGTGGATAGCTTTGCTTCCATTCCTGAGCGGAGATGATTACAAAAATACTTTCTTTAATTTTCTTAAGAAATTATTATTTGTGATAAATGAACTTTCACAATGCTTTGTTAATTCTTTTAGAAAAACTTAATATTTTCAACATTGAAGTGTGATAAAAATTTCCATATTTGTTGATTATTTAATTGGATAAAATCAAGAATTTTTTTCATGAAAATAAGTTGATAAAAATTTAAATTAGAATTTTATACTCTAAAATGTTTTTTGAACCATAAAACTATCAAGGACCTCTTTTCGACCTTTCGAGCTTAATTTGACCCTATTGGAGATCCAAGAGTCACTAATAAGCTAACATTTGCTATAAGATTAAAGAGGACAGTATTTTTGATCCTTAAAAAAAATCAGAAACTAACTTCACAAAAGACACATTTACTTGATGAATCAAGCAAGGAAATAGGTTGTCACAGGAACTTAATGTCACACCTCTTTAATGTCAAAGTGTAAACCTGTGTAACTAATTAAATCCCAACAATGGCCAGTAATGACCGAATTGGCAGACTGTGGACACGTCTTTTCTTTGTCGGACGTCCGATTAAATGATCCGATCATCCCCTAACGACCAAAGAATTCGTTATCGACTGCAGATGACCAGGAGGGTTTTTCGAGGCACATTAGCGTTAAGAGACTCCACCCTTCCTAACTGCTATCTTTGACTTTTGACAAAAGATTTTTGGTCGAGCGTTTCTGATGATGGCATAAAAAGAAAAGTGTCACTAATGGTATAGATGAGATGAAGGGAATCAGTGTTTTATGTGATTAGCGGTGTAGCCAATTGATCTGGATGTGGTAGAGACCAATCAGGAAGGGTTGGAAAATAAATTTTGATTTTAGTATAAGTTAATTAGAAACAATTATTGATTAGTTTTAGGATATTTACCAAAATAAATATCATATCGTCCATCGTCTGTTAATATAGCTCTCTAAAAATACAAAATGTTTAAATCAAATGCTAAAAGGAAAGATATAAACTTAATAACTAGACTGATTTCCTCTCTGCCCAGCTTAGTCTCCCTTCATTTTTCTTTACTTAGTATATTATAATCAAGAAAATCTTTTAACCCATGAACGAACTATGGATCCTTTTGGGATTTATTTCCAATTTCTTTTTTGGTTTTATCATCGTTCTCTTCTTTTGAGATATAAGTTTTTTGAGATACAAGTTTTTTATGTGTTTATAAGGATTTTTGTTATAAAATTTGATTTAATTTAAAAATAATTCAAATTTCAATTTCTGAAAAAATTCAAAAGTCGATTGGCGAAATTGTTTTCAATTTGTTTTTGTTTTTTTTTTTCTTTTCTTTTCTATTCTGATGTATGTTTCTTTAAATATTTAAAATAATTTTTGTTCAAAATTTTGATTTGATTGAATTTGTTTTTAATTCTAAATTAACTTCTTTATAAACAAGTAGTTTTTAAATAATTTATTAAATTCATGCGTCAGCTGTTATTTAATTAAGATATACCGATGGTGAAACATATTTTAAAATGCACTCTCAAACTTCTTGCTTAATGGTCAGCTACGAAATCTGTGTGGAAAAGAAAAAGTGTACTTGAAAAAAAAAAAGAAAAAAGCGCAAAAGAAAAAAAAATTGCTGACCACAAAATTTTTATTTTAATGGATTACTATATTATATTAATTTAGTTTAATAAAAAGAGTGTTATTTTATCTCTCTATAGCCCTAAATGTTTTATGATTTGTTCAGGATTTTGATGTTTGAAGGGGACATTTCAAGATAAGTCTGGGGCTTTGTCCACAAATCTATATTTGCTCTTATCTCATTATTTTTAAAGACCAGTGAATAAGTAAGTATTTGGAAAATACTTTTCTTTAAGAATTCCTCCAAATATTGTAAATATTGTGTGTTTTTATCATATCAGACACGTCAAGTTTTCAAATGAATCGATTGCCTTAGCATCAAGCTTTCCATCACTTAAATTTTCGCTAAATGTGGTGTCCATGTCCTTTTAAAAGTATATAAGTACAGTTGACTCCCCTTAATATGATCACAGTTAATTATCAGTCGGATAATGTTATCAAAATTGATTCGTCCCGATCACTCCTATTTAGAATAACGCAAAATGTATCGTTTCATGTGATCCTTTTATCGTTTAATGAATGAAATCCCCTAAAAACCTCCTTTTTTTCGTTTGAAGGCCGATTTCAATAAATACATAAACATACAAAATATATCACTAATTTAGTAGTGTTATATGATTCGCTCTTATATTTTTCTCTTAAAATGTTTTAAGTTGAAAAATACATACCGGAAAATCGTTTTACATACTTCAATATTGACTACACGTTCTTGATGATTTCCCCTTTGCCACTACAGTGTTTGCCACTTTTTATAGTCTGTTCATTTAGAATTGGCGCCTGAAACAGGATCAAAAACGCTCAATAATGCTTCATAACGGTCATCACACAACTTCAGTGACCGATTTTTTTTGCACTATTTTAACTACTTCTGTTTCGGCTGCCTTGTCATTGCAGAAGAAAATGCTTTCGATGATAATTACAATAGTAACTGCTTCTAATACATTTCGTCTCAGGCGCCAGTTCTAAATGAACAGACTATATTAGTATAGGACCGCTTATTATCATCAACCGGATATTGCTATCATTTTGATCTTGAACAAATGTGATCATGAGTCGACTGTCATACCGCTGAAGAATACCACAGAATCCCGGGGTATGTGAGCAGTTGGATAACAACCCCCTCTGCATATGCCCATAATATGCAAAATATCAGGATGAAAGTGGGAAAATACACACAGAATAAAGGACCCTCTCAAAACGCATAAAACCCTAGCAGCGGACCACACAACCACCAACATAATACACACATCACAGACTTGACTCCGCTCTGGCATTGTTAAGCGGATTCCGTTTCCCACAGCAGCCAAATCGGCTTAACGGCCTAATCCAATCGAACTGCCCACTCCCCGGCGCGTGAGAACAAAGGAAGGAAGTCAACTCTGGGGGCTCCACCATCCCCCCAACTGAAAAAAAAAAACACCCACCACCCCCTCACGTGACGGCAAATAACAAATGGAAGGAAGCGAGGGCGCGTGGGGGTGCTATACCACCCACCTGATCGAACAGGTAAGGGGTCCTTTTTTGGCTACTGGGAGAGCTCCATTAGTTTTCGCAAAGGAAGGAAACCGAAAGAGAGAGGTGAGCGACAAATTGTGTCGATTAGGTGGCGGTGGATGGTGAGATGTACTATTCGGTCCCATAGGAAATGTGATAGTGCTTACATTGAGATGATGATGTGGTTACCTTCGGATAGGGGGAAATTACACCTGATATCTTTGGGTGTAGGTCTAAGTATCACGCATGGTACAATGCATTTGTGTTTACCTTATAATGCATTAGAATCTTTATCCCAAAATAAGTGCAGCAGTTGTAGTCTGGTTGGTTTAATGACACTTATATTATTGTTAATCAAAAATATAAACCCTAAACAAATATCATCTTACTGTACTTCATACTTGAAGTAGGTTCTTCATAGTGTTATTTAATTTCCAAAAAAGATTGATCAATTTCATTCTTCTTTATTAGAAAAAAATTCAGCAGAAATACCGTGTATACTGCTAAATTCGGGTAAAAGTAATTTTTCATTCGTTTGATTGGTTTAAACATATTAAAGTTTTCTCTTATTAAAGTTTTTTTCTGTTACTCACGGTTTTTGTGTTTTTTGTACATTCCTGTAAGACAGATAATATGTATACTATTTAATGACACCCTGTTCGCCACTCTTTTGTTTTTGTTTTTGTATTCTCTCTCTTGTTCACCTAAATGGTATTTGGTCACCTAAATGGACCAAGAGGCCCCAGGCGACTATGTATTGTTATTGTGTTGTTCTTGTCAAATACTGTAAATGAAAAAAAAACATGGAGTTGTACTAATACATTCTGATTTCTAAGTAAGTAAATTAGGGTTTAACAGAGTGAAGGAAAAAGAAGAATGAAATCTCTCTTATTCAAGTTTTTTATGAAGTGTTTTTCCAAATACTTCTGAAGTTAAAACATTTGTTTTTTTATCTGATTTCATAAATTACAGTACATAATTTTTTTCTCAAAAAAAAAGGAGAGTTTAAAAAAATAGTACAACATCAATATGTATACATTTGTGAGCTTTGAGTCGAAGAGGAATGTAATACAGCATACCCCAAACCATCCACTCTCGCATTTTCCTCATCGCATGATACTACAACAAAACAACCCAATTTCTTCAGAAGAAGAATATTACTTTGTCTTCTTATAGATATATTATTCTCTTTCAGATTTCAAGGAGCGATGAACAAGGTTAAAACCACTGACCCACACCCACACAGTCCAAATCGGTGTCCACCGACCACAGAAACACGTCCTTTAAGCACCCATTACACCCTTTTAAATATCGCTCACCCAAGCGCCTAATCCCACAGCAATGAAAAGCCGAAGCATGTCTATCAATATGCTTCCATCTTTCTGCGTTTATCTTGCCCGGGCATCGCATCGCCCGGATGCACGGGGCACAACAGAGAGGGAGGAAGGGCGGTGGCTGAGCAGGGACAAAAGACAACCTACCCATTTCCCGACACCTAATTGGCATTTAGGCGGCGCGCACGCCACTGTGCTGTGAGTATGCCGAGCACGATGTCATTTGATACAGAGGACGCGTTTTACGCCTACAAGTGGAAATGGCGTTGAGGGTTGTCTTGGTTGGGGTTTTTTCTGGGTATTATTGCTATGGTAGGTGATCAGTGAAATGAAAAAGAGTTCATCTTGTGATGATATAGGTGTTGGATAGCCTAAGAGAAAATTTCACATCATGAAATATAAAATAAATGGATATTAAAAAAGTTGATGTTTTAAAAGATTCGTTAAAGAGAAAAGAAAAGAACAAAAACTAGCCAAATCTGCCAGCTTCAAAGGTCTTGAGGCTATCTCATCCCCTTTCAGATGATGTAGGGATCATAGATCATGATGTAGGATAGATGATTCAGATGATCCCCTTTCAAAATGTAAGTAGATGATTTAACGAGGATCAGCCTTCATGTGTTGATATGTAGTAGATGTAGCGTGTTTATACACATATTTTTTACAAACATTTGAAGATTTTTTTGTGAGAAATGTTTCAACAAAAAAAAATTACTACTTAAAAGTGAACAAAAATATTCATTCAAGGGAATGAATCTTCTTGGAAACTAAGTTTACTACACTCTCAAGTCCTTAAAAGAGATGAAAAGTTCCCAAATGACCAAAATACCTACTATGCAGTATTCTAGTGATATCGACACTTCAAAGGAAGAATATAAAGTACCCCCATAAATTTGGTTCCTATAAAACCCTTACGAGCATGTTTAGCAAATTAATGCATGGTAAAATATGTAAATAAGAGGTCCAGAAACTGCTCTATCTCTCTTTATTCATAATGGTATTAAAAATGTAATTAATTTTTGTGTTTTATTCCTTTGTGCATTTAAAATTTTTAATGCCGATATTAATT
Source organism: Tetragnatha montana (assembly GCA_963680715.1). NCBI lineage: Eukaryota > Metazoa > Arthropoda > Arachnida > Araneae > Tetragnathidae > Tetragnatha > Tetragnatha montana. The sequence goes on from OY796685.1 coordinate 39,391,127, forward strand.
TTTAAAAAAGTGTTAGTTTTTTGCTATGAAAATGAAACAATCAAGTTTATGAAGCCCAAACAAATAAAACAACTAATCTTATCTTTGCACTGACCATCACATAACTTTCGCTCCACATCGTCACCCTTCCTTCGTGACAGCAAAACTCAACCGCGTAAAATTCATTTGAGCCTACTCAAAATCATCTTCACCATCTCACTCATAAGAGTAATTGTGCAGCTTCCTCTCATGTGGCCACAAACAACACTAATAACCCGCTGAGCGTAAAATAACAAGTCTCGCATTTGTCTCTATATGCTTCACGCTCCGAACAACAGAGCTGTGGCTAATTTCTATTTATTTACCATCGACAACCCTTGAAAAAGTGTCACGCTATGTCCCGGCGAGCAGAACCATCCATAAGTGTAGCATCACACCATTTCTGATGATGTGTCGCGATAGCGGCTATTGTCTCACTTGGAAGGATGCAGGAAGTCTATTTATTACTCGGCTGATAAACAACACGCAGCGATATTTATTGGCTGTGAAATGTCTTATTTTCGGGTTGTGAAAGTGCTGGGTTTAGCTTTCTAAATTGTTCATTTCAACCTCTAATGTTCTTTTTTCAGTTTCAATAAAATGCCTACATCAAGGTTTCCGAAATTGAAGGTCTATGAAGTATAAAAACCCCATAATTTGATCTGTATGATAAAAAAAAATTTCTTGGATAACTGAAAATGAAGAATCCCATTAAATTCAAAAAGCTATAGGCCTGTATAACCTTCTTTTGTGACATAATTTCTGAGATAAGCTAGTTCTGATGTATAGCTAATTGTTGGGAATTAATACATGGAGATATACAAGTTGTACTATAATGTATCACAAGCTTACTAATTATTCCACGTTTAGAATAGTTTGTGCTAAACAAAAACATTACTTCGCATTAATACTCCTGCATAGCAGATAAAGATAGCTCTTTTTTATTTACTTCACTGGCCTTCTCTCCTATTTTAAAATCAGTCAAAATAAGTCACAACTTGTAATAGTTGCGATTTTAAATCTATATTATCGTATAGTCATATTTATGTCATCATCACCAAAGAAGAAATATTTTTATTTCATCACTCCATGCACTACAATAACCGATATTGGATATACTATGTAAAAGGTCATATAAATTATTAGCCTGCATTTGTATATAATGTGTCACACATAGCACAAGTTCAATAGAAATCATTGGACTTGCACTTTTTTTTTATTCGCGCCGATTTAATTGGATAACTCGAACGTCTTTGATTCGAAATGGTTGATATTATAGGGTGTCCCAAAAAAGACTGACACATTACATTTTAAAAATCAATAACTCAAAAACTAAAAATGATAAAAATACACGGTTTCTTCGTTTCTTGCATCCTACTCTAAAGACGAAAGAATTTTATGACACAAATTTTCGTAAATCGTAGTTCCCAAATCCCCCGATAGGTGCCAGCACTATTTTCCATTATCTCATTGGGAAGATTTATTCTTTTATTCCCTGTCGGGGGATTTGGAAACAACGATTTACGAAAATTTGTGTCATAAAATTATTTGTTCTTTAGAGTAGGATGCAGGATTTTTTGGGATACCCTTCATATTCTGAAGATTTCTCTAAATCCTCTAACATTTCTATAAAACCAATTTTTAAAAAATAGAGGATATTCAAAGTTTTTTAGTGGTCGATTCAGCATTAAACTATCCAAGTTGCCACTGTATTTTCAGGTATGAGTGTGGTGTCAAAATACACATACTCAATACCCGAATTACAAAAAACATAGTGACCTCCCTTTAATTTTCACCGTCCTAATAATCCCGACATGATCCACCCCCACGCGCATCCTCCGACACGTTTCGGCCATTACATCAGGTGGTCACCCCCAGACGATTCCGCCACAAAGGGCATCCTGCGACAGGTGCGGAGCGGAGAGGAATCACAGGTGAGGGGACCCTCTAACCACCGCTTGCGCGTGCGCTGTGGTCAATCGCTTTGACAGTAATCGCATTAGGTCCAAATTACGGGGTCTGTTATGATGGGGGCTACCGAATTGCCCCGTTTCTTGGCTTTTTTTTCTTTCTTGTGTGTGTGGGATCGGGAACATTCATTGTCTTGGGTGTATTAGTCGTTATATGGAGCCAATATGGTGGTTGATAATGATGTAGAGTGTGGTCAAATGCTCTTTAGGTATAGATGGATTTGTTGGATGTTGCCAATGATGTCTTTTTTTATGGTGGCGTAAGCAAAAATAATCTAAAGCTTCAAAACAGACTATAGCACGATTTGATTTTTGTTTGAGTATTAGTACATGCTATTACTATCTGGAGAATGAACTGAGAATGAACTGAACCGTTGTTCAGTTCAATTTGTAGATCAATTTTTTTCGATAATCATGCGATTTAAATAATATTTTACAAATTTGTGAAAGTTTATACCTGTTTACATACTATAAAGTAGTAAGTATAGTATAGTGTATTGGGTTGTATGCTAGTTCAGTTGTCTTTTACAGGTTGACGACGACTCGTATATAATGTGGATATCTGTGGATCATCGGCAGTTTATTGTAAGTTACAGTTAAAATAATTATAAACTACCAGCACACAAAAAATACACTAAACGTTTTTAGGAAGCTCGTTAATTTGATATGAAAGTTTTCGGGACATTCTGGATTATCAAAACATCCCGATTTTCTGGTGATATTTTTGAGGATACAATAATGTGATATGGTCATAATAATTTTATATCGCTGATTCACCGTGGGTTGGAGCCTAACGAGCAATATATCGCTTGTTTGGAATTCATACACGGCTTCTTAGGAAGTCATGCCAAATTTTTGCCCAAACATTTTTTTGCGAATCTATCTGAGAATAATGTAAAGAAATTATATTTGGGAGGGGGCGCAAAAAAGCCAGGGGGCGCCAAAAAGCCATCCGCCCCGGGCGCGATTTTTCCACAACACGGCCCTGGGCTTGTTTAAGCTAACATTTATAATAGTCATATATAGAGCATTTTCAATCACATGACTCGGACCTAACAACGGCCTTAGCAACAGAAGGTTGTAGTTTTTTGCCCTACAGAAGGTTAACAGTTACTAAAAATAACTGGCTGTGGAATTCTTCTAATGAAGCATTTGCAATCACGTGACCCCATACCTAAAAACCGCCTTAGCAACAGATACCTCGTTACCTAGCAACCGCCTTAGCAACAGTTAAAAGAAAATAGCTGGTCGTGACGTCACCTGAAAACACTATGGATATGGTTAAGCTAAAAAGCAATATGTGGCTTTTTGACTTGTAGACTAACGAATACGCTAGTTTTCAACTTGAATAGTAGGAACTCTCCAATGAATAGTAAGTAATAGAATTTCTCCTACATGAATAGTAAGACCACACCGATTTCTCTCTTTAACAACTCCATCCTCATCGAGAACATCTTTCATCGGAAAGGGAAGTTACACCATTCTGGTTCAGAAAAGCTCATACTCGACTCTGAAACCAAAGCGACAACAAATGAGTTTTTTTCCCCTCCAAAGTTATGGACCCGCAGACTCATTTCCAAAACACGACAGCAATCACTTAATTGAACTCCCCTCTGTTTTACACACATGGCGGAACAATTAAAGAGACTAACGAGACAACAAAACAGGCTTTTCCGAACCCCGTTCGGAGGAGAAAAAAAAAGGCGCATGAATCGATGATGACAAATCCGCTCTCGTTCATTTAAAATCCTAAATGAAACAAAACGAATGCGAAAGGGGCGAACGCCCAAACGATTTTTGAAAAACTGAACGAAAAGAAGCGGAATTCTAATCGTAATTAAACTTTTCCGAACGGCGTCGCGAAAAGTGAACTGAACTGAATCCAATAAACTTTCGAGCGAGGCGTTTCTTTTCGGGAAACTGGACGACGAAACTGACACCTCACGTTACGATTGGATAATTGTTCTGTTCGAAGGACACTTCCGATCTTTGTTGTTTTTCTTTTTTTTTTCTTCCACCCACACATTAAGGAACAACTGTCGAGATGCATGGGATTTATCGCTTTCGAAACGTTGATTTTCATTCGAAGAGATCAGTGGATTGGGAATTTTTATTGGGTTTTAAATGAGATTCGAAAGTTTTGAAGAGCAATTGCTGAAAATTTATCGGCTGATTTTAATGAAGTAATTATTTTCGAATTAAAGTTTTGAAGTTTTCCTTTTGACTCAGATAGAAATATATGTTTCAAGAGGTAAGCACTTTATTTTCAAATTAATACGTCAAAAGTCTTAATTTAGTGATGCTTTGGTAAAAATATTAAGGAAATTGTCAGTAGTAGTTATTGAACTGTTTTCCCAATTAACTATTGAATAGCGAGTCAAATTTCAATGATGATCAAACTTCACGAAAAAATAGGATAATTACCTTCTGAGAGCATTTTCATTTAAAGTTTCGAAATCGTGACGCGAAATAGTAGGTAATACGCCACTTTTCAACAGCGCCAAGTACAAGATTTTAGACTGGAGTTGCGCTGTTGTCCAAATAAGCTATATGAAGAATGACGTCTTGCCTACTATTTGGCGTCACGATTTTGAGCCTCTCTCTCCTTATGAGTCTAGGTGGCCATGATATGATGAAATAAGTGCTTTTCTCCATACATCTCTAGAAAGCAAGCAATTCAGTTTCGAAACTATCCCAAAACATTCAATTCAGAGAAAGCTAATTTTATTAATGAAATTTAAACCATAACCAAGCATAACAAGCAGCTATAACAAGATATAATTGCATTTCCCTGCAATCATCAGAGGATCAGAGAATATATAATAATAGTACTACTCTCGCCTAGATAATGCGAACCTCGCCGCTCTCTGCATGCCAAAAGACATTATTAAGCCATAAATGTCACCGGCACTTCAAAATGAATTCCGTGACGCACCGGACCAAATGGATGGACAAAAAAGTGACCAATTTCCCAGGCTATCTCGCGCTCCTAAGAAAGCCATCATTGTCAAAAGAAAAGAGACATCAGAAAGCGTACCTCAAAAAAGTGTTATACTTCTCTACAGATTTAAATGGAACCTCAAAACTACTATATCGCTTCTCTTCAGAGTGTCTAATGGTCTCTGTGATGTTCCACAAGGGATCATTAGACGAGTCCCGTGTAGGCGCTGCGACAGATACGATTAGACTGTTTCTGGAGAGTCCCGTCCATTGAGATTCATATTAGACGTGTTATTATTCACGCCCAAGTTTTCCCAATTGAACTTATGGAATTCGGCTTTTGTGATGGCTTAACTGTGTGCTCGGTGCACTTAACAAGATTATTGTATGGAGGTTTATATATGGGGTTAAGGAGAAAATAGCAATGTTATAGTAGGGAGTTGATTTTCTTGTGAGTAAGTTATTGACTAATATGAATTTAAGTTGTGCCTTTGATATTTCGATTATTTTTGGGATAATAAATTTTCAAGTCTACTTATAGACATATAGAGTATGTAGCTTCCCTAAGAAAAAATTAAGACGAAAATAATAACTTTTTGCTCCAAATGTTTAGTCTGTTTTCTTTCATCTCACTGATACAAACATTTCCAAAGAAAGTTCTCCAGACTGAGCATTCTATAAAAGAAGAATTATATGAAGAATTTATAAGGAGAAACCATTGTGCTAAACTGCTTTTCTCACTTTCCATTAAATCTCTGCACAGAATTGGCGAGGAAAAAAAACTCTACTCAATTTGCTATCAACTAAAGTCTAGTAAGCTAATGGCAAACTGCTGGTTAGCCCTCTCAGGGTAATAATTTTTAAAATAAGTGCTATTCCCCATGAAACGACGAAAAATCTCTTTGGTAAACGATATGAGGAAATGGCAATCATTCTATCACTACTAACTGTTTCGGTTTTAAGAGAGAAAATACAATTCTCCGTTTAAATGGGTTATGTAAAAATTGGGTTAAATTCCAGAATAGGCAACAATGATTTAAAATATAACACTTTATTAAAGGATTCGGTATTAAATTTATATTTATATAGGGGGAGTAGGAAGAAAAAAGTTAAGAGAACGAGGGTGTTCCTGTTCAGTTCAGTCTTGTTCAACCCATGTCACCCTTATCCACTCTGCTTTAATTATTTATTCTTCGTTAATATTGGAAACTATAGTTTTTGAATATCGTGTCATAAAACGTTTTATTTCCTCTTTAAATATCTTCTTTAGTGGCTTGACATTGACAGCCCAGGGTGGGCCTTGGCCTTCTCGAGACGTTTATTCCTCAGGCCAGTCTTTACATATCTGTATCTTATAATCTCTCTCAATCATTCTTTCCCTTGTTCTCAAATATCATTTTCTCCCTATCCCTACATCGCTACATCTGGAGAAAAGGGTGAATGTCTTTCTTAAAATTCCACGCATCCCAGAGCAGTTCAAGTGCAGAATAAGTTACAAGACCTTTCAAAGAGAAAGAATAATAATACGAGGATGACCATGGGTACCACCTGTAATATTAGACCGACCCCCACAAGCAGCTTATTTTCTGTGCGAACCATCGCTTTCCGCCCTAACCAGATGAGCTGTCACGAAGCCAGATCTATTTGATGGTTAATAAACGGGTTTCTCCGGGGTCCGCCAACGTGTGAATGCACCGAGGGAAACAAACGTTTAAGCGGTCCAAATTGACCCTTTTCTGGAGAAGTCTCTGCCTACTTCGGCCTGTAATTTGAAGGGCCCCGCTACCTGCACGGTAGCTGCTGTCTGGAGAGTTTGGAGTGGTGCTAGTGCGATGAAATTTGCCGCCATTTGCGGAGCTTAAATGGCCATGTGGATGGGGTAAATGCCAGTTTAATGGGAGATTACGTTTTGGCAAACCGGTCTGTTCTCTACAATAGAGGGGTCTTCAGATTTTGAAGGCTTTTTACAGTGGATCTTTACAGTATCTTTTACGATTTGCTCTTTTATGGTTGTGGTGAATTTTTCGGGTTATGTTAGTGGGGATAATAGAGTAAATCATCTTGATTCAAGTTTGAAAATTCATGTAGTTTGGTACAGTTTCAAGAATTGAGGGTCTCTAACTCCAGTACTTGTTTGTTGATTTGAATAGACTTATGCTTGCTAAATGAGAAATACGCTTTGATTTCTTCTTCCTATTTTTGTATGCTTACTTTATAATTAAATTCTTATAGAAATTATTTAATGATTTTCCAGTAGTTGTTGGAGTTAGCTCAAGCTCATTGTTGCTATAAGTGCCTCAATTTTCAGGAACTATAGTATAGTTTCAACCTTTCCAACTTTCTAAAAGTCTCTTTTTTATAAACTTGTTGAATTTTTGTTAACGTTCCTTTGATTTTTAGGTATCGATTAAGTACAGAATACATTGCAATGTAAAAGTTGTAGCATGTTCTGTCAAATCATTTTACATACAAATCCTATTCTACCTTTACATTTCTTATTATTTCTGTGGTACTTGAGGAAGTTTATTTAATTCGGATGTATTCAAGGATTCCCCAAAAATATACCTTTTTGTAACCAACTAAGACACTATGATTGCTTGTAAGGTTACGCTAAGACTCATACACACTGCTTCACTTTCACTGTTCATCCCGAGTGATTCACTCCTGTAAATCGCTAGTTTGCATAGAAGAGTGAAGGAGTGAAGAGTGAAACGCCAATTCACACTCTTCACTTTGGATAATTCCTCCAAAATGAACACAAAAAGTGAAAATTGTGTGTGAATGATCCTTCAGAAAAAGCGCCAATTTCATACTCATAATAATTTCCCCAATCATAACTTACTCCCCCATAAAATCACAAACTCAAATTCCTTATACGTCCCGCTGCTAACCTTATAAATAAATAAATAAATAAGGAGCGGTAAAAGCCATCAGAGAAAAGCGAAAGGAAAATGAAAAGCCATAAAAAGCCGAGAAGCATGAAACTCCCAAATAAATAAGGATCCGTTATGAAGAATAAGAAGAAGAAAAGGTGCTCCAGCTGAAAACAGCTTAAACGCGACCACCGAAGTAAGTCATCGGAATCTCTGTTTGATTCAGGGATATGACAACTCATCCATCCGTGTCAAGAGAGGCACAGAAAAGGAGACACATTTTATATCACTTTCTCGGTGCACATATCTCTTCTTTTTTTTTTTGGATGCTTTCATACGCGCATTAAAATGGAAAATAACTAGCTTCGTATATGAGAATATTGCCAACATAGCTTATTTACTGCATTTACAGTGGACTATTGGTGTTAAGGATGATGCAAGAGGGTTTCCTGATGAATTTTTGTTTCAACCCTTTTGCAATTTGTTTTCTATAGCTCTAAATGATGAGATATTTACCATGGCCCGATTTAAAAAATTATCCTGAACTTGTGCTTCAAATCGAATCACAAGGGTGTAGCCACAGAGGGAATATTTCACTTCCTTAAATCAGAAAATTAAATTTTTCAACCCTAGAAAATGACTAAAAATACTCCATATTCCCCCCAACCGGCTTTCTTATATCTTCCTCCGAAATGCTTTTTTTTTCTTGCTATGACTACACAATATTATTTTCTGCCAAAATTTCTTTTTGCCATTTTTAAAGACAAAGCTTAATAATGTCAGATACCTAAATGTATGTATTTGACTATCAAAAGTTCTTGAAATCTGATATTTCTATACCTAATAGCAATCAGTAGCAATAGAGATGTATTCAAGTATCCATGATAAAAAGTATCGAATCAATCTAGATAACCGATACCGATACTACAATATTTTGGTCTTTTATGTTGAAACTGATTTTTTTGCAAAAGTATAGTTGCTATTTCACGTAATTTAAATGCTTAAATTTTAACTCAATTTGCATATTTTATTTTAAATAGATTTTAACCACAACTTCAAGAGTTAAATGCACTTAATTTTTCTGTTTCTGTTCTAGTATCATTATATGTTTAATGCTATGTTGAAATGAGAACCCTCCAATCTGTGCTAATATTTCTAAATCCTGGCCTTTATAAAAAGGCATTGTCCCCACTGTTGGCTCAGTTGCCGGTTTCACTCAACGTGTTCCCTCTTTGTCGCAGAAAAACTTAGTATAATACAAATGACCGATCATGCTCATAAATGGCCAACACGAAAAGAGCAGACGAGCATATGATCAAACACCATTGCCTCTCGACATCATCACAGTATTTGCAGAGCGCATGGGAAACGTTTACGCTTTTCCTGGTTTATGCGTTAATGTTTCCCTGTTCCCTTGTTATGAGCTGGGGAGTCAATTGAAAACTTGAATGGGGGCTAAAACGCAATAATTAAATCGATAATTTTTGGGAGAAAGGAGGAAAGTCGTGTGTTTGTTCTGGTCATAGCAGCCAGTTTTGTTAAAACGTTTATGGTAATCAGTGGTCACGCACATTGTGATTTTCCTTTTACAGTGCCCATCAAGCTTGAAAAATATTGTTATGTGCGACAAAAAGGTATCTCAGTCAGAGCAGAGTTGCTTGGTACTTAAAATAACACCTGAAGAAAATACATAAAACAACCAGAAGAATAATGAAGCTCCTCCTAAAAGACTATACTTATACTCGACATTAACGTTTCCTGACCCTATAACGTCACTAAAAAACAGAGTAGTTCCCTGCGCTGCCGTCCTTAGCAAGAAGGGCGTATCTCGGATTTTGGCGATTTTCAGGTTTTTGCATATCTAGAATCTTTGGAGTCTTCTGCACCTTATGATACCTCATTCATGTACCTATGGGTACGAAAAGGTACACAAAAACGCTAGTGAAAAAGGGCGTATCTCTGAAATTTCATGAAATCCTTAGGCGAAAAGTACTTGTACTGAAAATCTTGATTTTCGGAGATGCGCACTTCTTGCTAAGGATTGCAGAGCGGAGGGTGTCTGAATTTTGAGTGAAATGAAGAACGTAAATTTAAAAATATGATTACTTTGTTAAACTCATGTATATATTGTGTAATAGTGTCTTTTCATCACGATTTGCGTACCGAAACTCCTAGCAACAGCACAGGCTTTCTGCTTACGCAGTTTCTGCTTCCGCGTAGTGACGTCGTAGGGTCAGGAAACATTGTTGTCGAGTATAGGTCCGAGCCACACCAAGGAAGCGGTGGCGGGAGCAATAAAAAAAGCATTATTTTGACAGGCGGACTCAGGTTCCCCATGCAGCCTTCCGAATAGAAGAGAGGGGGTTGAGAGTGTCTTGTTTACTCGATTGTCCAGGAGGTTAATTAACGTTATATTGTATTGCGAAGGCTGCGAGGGGAACCTCGAGTCCGTCTGTCAAGATAACGCTTTTTTTATTGCTCCCGCCACTGCTTTTTGGTGTGGCTTGCCTCATAGACTGATGAAACCGACTGCAACGTTACTTGACCCTACAAAACAAAGAAAGTAGTTCTCAGCGCGGTGTCTGAATTTTGAGTGAAATTAAAAACTTCAATTTAAAAATATGATATGAGAAATATGTATGATGTTGTCTTATCAAACAAATCTGAAGGACGCAGTTTAATTACGATGACGATAAAACAAATTTGCTAATCAGAATGAGCTTCTATCTAGTAGTTCTAGTACTTCGTGTATAGTTAAGAAACGAAGGAAATCTTTTTCATATGCTTTTTCCTGTTCCTTTTACTCACACTTTAACGGATTATTTTCACACCTTCCTGACCCACCTTCGTATACCACCCACGTAGAATACCGTTTAGTTTGCACTCCATATACTGTCACTTTATTCAATGAAAAGGATTGACTCCCTCTCACCCCGTTCCTCCTCCCCTTCCTACTCTCTCCACACCCCTCTCCTTTGACAAAGGGACAATTTTAAAGGGGTAACAACTGCCCTTCACTGGAAGTGGTTCCCCCATTTGAGGAATATTTGTCATACTTAGTTCCGTTTCTCAAACATTCTTAGATCACCCCTCTTCCTTCCTATAAGCACACACATATTTTAATCTTTTAGTTATTTTTGAGTATTTTACTTCGATTGTGAATTTTCAAATGATGTTCATGAAGTTTTAATTTTACGACTTGGTATAGTTACTGTTACTTGTTCAGATCTGTTCCTTTCTACATTTAAGGTTGCTAAAGATCATTAGTAATACCCATACAGGATTATATATTGTAAAAATATTAAAGACTATACCTTAGATCAGGAGTTTCCAACTGGCATTCCGCAGTACACTGCTGTGAAGTCTTCCGAAGAACCACCTAAAATCCCCAAAAAGTAGCTTCAAAATACTTTTTGGCATTCCAAAATTCAAAAATTTGCAGGGGGAGGATCCCCGGACCCCCCTCTTGTTCCTTGGGCAAGTAAGTAGTAGAGTAATATAGAATATAGAGTTAGAAAGTTGGCCTTAGAGTGATTGACGTTATATATGATAAAAAAATAGAACTTCCTATTAAAGCAATAAGGAACAATGCTGAAATTTCTCCTTGGCCTAGAAAGGGAGCTATGTGTTTCACAAAAAGCTCGAGTATCCAATAATAATATTAATGAATAAGTAGTAAGAGTTGGAAACACAATTTTTAATGAAATTTTTAAACGCTATCTGGAGGTTGATCCCCAGACCCCCAATTTTAAGTAAAACTCCTTCAGTAAAAAAGTTAGGGTTAGAAGTTTATCATCTGAAATTTTTAATGTAGGTAATTTTTATTGTAGGTGCCTACATACCATCATCTCCTCATTCCTCCCTCACCAGAAAAATTTGATATTAAATACTCTACCCCCGAAATCATATGTGCATATAAAATTTGGCTTATTACATTATATGGCTCACCACTGGATTTGTGCTTTTAATTTCTTACAGCCCTCGAGCACTTGTAAGTTGGAAACCCCTGCCTTGGATCATAAGACATTGCAGCACTGGTTGGAAGACGAAAAACAATCTTTAGATTTTGGTATACATTTTAGAAAGTCAAAAGTTAATTATCGACTAAGAATTTTTTTTGTCAAATATTGTAGAGGTTACACCCATCCATACCGATCCCGGGATCGTTTGACATCCCTTTGCATTCTAAAAAAGTTACCGCTTTTTGTGAGAAGCATCTAAATAGTTTTTTTGTTGGCAAATTCCTTTCTGTTTTCAAATGAATAAAACATTTTTTTTTCGAACCTGGAAAGAGATGTTTAACCATTTGTTTTCAATGTTTCCATTTTGCAACTATAATTAACACATGCTCCATTGGTATAGGGCCATCCATAATATATTTTTTCCCAAAAATTAGGAAGATTATTAATTTTTTTTTTTGAACTTTTTGAAAGTGATTTTACTCTTTTCTCTTCTCAAGAATAAAGAAAAAAGTCATGTGGGTAAATGTACGAAAGAGAGGCATTCGTTAACAAATCTCAAAAATCGTTTTTTCTTAGACATTAAAAGATTGAGTTTTTATTCATTAGTAAAGATAACATTTTTTTACCAAATAAAATCAGAATCAAATAATTTCCCCCCCCCCCTCTGACTATATTGACCTTATGTTGCAGAATCTGGGTGAAATCATACTCGCCCCTTATACCGCCTATAACACCTGTTGTTCCGGTGAGTCTATTGCTCCCTGGTGGCCACTGGCTGGCAAAACTTGCTTTATCGTGGGAAAAAGTTGTCCCAAATACTTTATGAAACCAGTGAATGACTAAATTCCCTATGCACCCTTCTAAAAAATTTTGCAATTGGCGCTGTTATCATTGTAATACATATTTTCGGCATTGACGAATCATATGTTTTCGGTGAGGAATGTGAGAAAGGCATGAGATGCGTTAGAGAGGTTATGCAGAGATATTTATGTTTTCTATCAAAAGTATTTTGATAACTGAAAATCTGCGGGAAAAAGATCAATTGCTGACCTCTGAACAGAGGGTTTTCTCGTTATCATTTTTCTTTTGTTCAATCTGTCAAAGAAAAATAACATCGGGATTAATGTTATTCTAAGATTAAAGTTTTGGGGAAAAAAATAAAATAAAAACGATCAAGGCATGCAGATATATCAGGAATGAATGATGCATCGACTAGATTTAGATGTTTTTATGTCTGCCCTGCCAGGTCACAGGTTCAATCGAAACTCAATTTTAAATTCCACAGATTATTTAATGGTCAGTTAAATGATTTCATCATATAATAACTATGATAGATAAGTAATAAAAATATGATGAGTATTGATAAGTGTATATGAGTATAAGGTACAAGTATGATTGGTTCAGTTAGATCAGATTACTTGATCAGCTAAGTCAATCAACATTAATAAATACGTTATAATAATGATCTCAGTAGTGTAATCTTAAATCCTCAGTAACTAGGTTCAGTTTATGTGTAAGATACATCAGTGGTATAGTAGATTCGGATTTATCAAATTCATTAGCTGATCACTTTTTTTAACATTGCGATATTCACTGTAGAAAAAAACCCCTGGAACGTTCCTTGGAAAAACTGGGCAGCTGGGTTGTCCATTTTTTAAAGGTTCGTTGAAAGACAGGTTTCGGAAAATATTAGGTAAGTTACGGTAAAAACTGTAGATTGTTATTCTTTAGAAAGGATTTTCCCAGAATTTCTGTTATTTCTAAGGAACGTTTCAAAATTTTATCACGAAAAAATCCCTTCAAAATTATTCTTTACGTTCCCTGGAAAAACAGGCAACCAAGCGTCCTAAATTTTTTTTTTACAGTGTTAAGAGTAAATAGAATTTTTGAAAAAGGAGGAAACCTAAGTTGTTAAATAAAATAACTTCTGATTAAATTTTATTGATGCCTTCCGCATAATAAGACACAAATTGGCCTTCATAATTGGCCATCAATCGATGTTTTATCGCTCCTGATGGAACAGCCAAAAGAATCTACACCTATCACTCCGGTTTTTTTTCCTTCTTTTTCCCACACTACCTACTATAAAAACATTATTTACCAGCCTACCAGGGGGGCTCTTGTAGCTTTCTGAGTAACGTGACATATCTTCCATCAACTCAGCGGGACATTTGTCGGGGTCAAAATGACCGGTATAAAGATACCCAACCCATGCGGTCAGTTTGAATGGGGTACTGGATGGTACGATGTGTACTTGATGGGGATGAAAAGATCCATGCTTTCATGGTATTAGGGGACAAAATGATCGTCAATAACATTACAAATAGCCGGTCTTGTAAAGTACCGGGATATAAAGAACTCCAGTGGAGTGTACTGTTAAATCCCGCTCACGTGTTGTGATGACAACGCTCACCACTATAATGTTCAATAATTCAAATGCAGTATAAAGGTCAGCTGAAATATGTGACTTTCGAATAAGCCTGTAAAAGGGTGTTTCAGAACTTCTAGGAGGGGTAGGGCACATCTAGACGACTCAGAATCAAAAACTAGAGGTTTGTTAGGAATGCATTTCCGACCCCCACCCATTCCTATGTGATTCTGAGTTGTCTAGGTGTGCCCATACCCCTTCTAGAAGTTCTGTAACATTTATCTGAAACACCCTTGTATATTAAAATAAAACTCTGGTGCACTCGGTCGCTATACAACACAATGTTAGTGTTGCTTATGGGAAAGGATACTTACCTTTGCTCTTGATGTTGCGAATCGAATGCTATAGTGACTAGGGGTTGACTCAACATTATTTCCCAGGTACTCCCATACCCCATGGCGACGGGTACTTTTACATGTTAGATTTTGGGGTACTTATACAAAGGATTTGAACTTTTGCACCCCTAAAGTAAAAATATGGGTAATGAATGTGAGCTTAAATATGGAGGGTCTGGGGGTCCTCCCCCTGAAATTTTTTTAAAATTCGCCCCTCAAAGTAGTGTTTTAGCTCAATTTGAGACTCTTTGGGCCGAACAGAACCGCTTCTTGTAAACCACACAATTTTCAAGGAAAATTATGCCTAATAAAGTTTTTCAAAAAATTTAACAAACTGAGAATTTAGGGGGGGGGGCAGCTGCCCCTCCCTGCCTCCCCCTGGCTATGCCCATGTCCATCTGTAATGTATTTAAGGGAAGTATTGCTTGAAATGTTATTTAATTATAAAAAGATAAATTAAATTTAATTGAGATAATTATTTTTAAATTTTGTTCTGAAGCTTGGGGAAAAAAATCTAGATTATTGCTAGAGTTGAAAATTACAGTATTTAGAGATTTTTTGCTACTAGTTAAAAGATTTTGGAAAAAGATGATGGTGGGTGATAAAAGCACGTGTGCTTGAAAATTTTGCAATCACTCTCGTTTCAGTTGGAACGTTAACACACACAGGGGGGGGGGAACCTTGTCCTTCATTTATCCTAAAAAAGTAAAATTGTTTAAAACTTTTAATCTCATTTAATTTTTTAACACTCATGTAAAACCATGAAGATGAATTAATTTAAAGATGTTTATGTTTATATGGGAATTTTGTATTTGATTTTCATAAATTTGTAATTTTAGAGATGATTAAAACAAGAAAATGTAATTTAAATTATAGTAAATCATAAATTATAGCACAGCCGCCGTCTTTTTCTACTTGATTCACGGATATTCCGAATTCTACAAATGTTAGCAAATTTACAAGGAATTTAAATGGATTCTTTTTTAAAAAAAAATGTCAGATAAAATTTTTTTAAATTATTTTCCCCGAAATATAATTTTAAAGCATTCTATGTGTAGTGTTAACTATAAATATCTTTAAAGATATGTTCAAGTTTAAAATTTATTTATTGTACAAATTCATCACTTTAAAAAATAATGGATCTTCATTTGTCTTGAGAATTAAACTTTGCTGATAAAAATCCATCAGATTACTTTAAATGATCAAAAGAAATTTTATCTACACTAAAAGAAGTGTGTAAATTTATTTAAATTTAATTTTTATGACAGCTAATTTTCTATTAAACACTCTCAAAGTAAAAGATTTAAAAGTAAACAAATAATTACTTTCTACTTGTTAAACATTTTTCTCTTTACACAATGGATTTAAGTCATCAATTTAAAGAAAAGCTTAACCGCGCCGCGTATACTTTTCTGTTTAATAAATGCACCGAAGCCAAAAACCTCATAAGTGTAATTCACTTCCAACAAAGCTTTTTTTAAAAAAAATTCTCCCACTTCTAAAACACCAACGAAAAAAAAAAATTCCCAATAGAAACAGTCATTTGCACTTCAAAAGAAGTGCATTGTGTTTACCTCAAGCAGTCCCATCTCATTTTAATAGTATCACATCAACGCCACGCACAACAAAAGAAAGCGATAAATTACGACAGGAAACGTCACCCCTAGAAGTGGAGAAAAAAACCTCTGCCGCCTCTCCTCCCAGTACGCCTCCAATGGGGCGTGCACCGCTCCATAATTGGCCCATTCCGCTCGCCGTCTCCTGACGTCACGAAACCGAGCGCATGATTGGATGGGCGTGGCGAGCGGCGGCCACGCCTCCTCTCGACGTCCGACGGGAGAGAGAGGGAACCGCGAAGTTGAGCAGACGCTGGTCGACGGCGAGTGTTGGCGGTTCGGCGTGCATCGATCGCTTCAGATTCCGCTTCATTTCCGCTCGACAATTACGGGCTCACTATTCCAGCCAGGCCAGCGGGCCATGACAGTCGATCTGCAGCAGAAGCCCATGCCACCGGAGCGGCACGCGAGCAGCGAAGAGGAGGGCAAGAGCCCGCCGGCCGGCGGCTCCCCTGCGCCCTCTTCCTTCCTCATCAAGGACATCCTGAGCGGGGGGCCCCCGGAGCCCCACCGGCCTCGCTTCAGCCCTCCGCTGGGGGCCAGCCCGCCCGGGCCACTGCTTCACCACCATCCGCTGCAACCTTCGCCCTTTTTCCGGCCGCTGGACATTCGGGCGCGGCCCAACGGGAACTTTTCTCCGCCGCTCGAAGATGACGACGAAGTCGGCAGATCGGACGACGAGGATATGTCCAGGGACGCAGGAAACGGTGAGTACACCCCTCTTTAACCACCTTTGAGTCAATGTAGTGAAGTCCAAATCCAAAAAATTTTGATGATCGTGAGAAATCTGTTCACCGTCCTATTTTCATGAACTCTCTAAGTACTGTAGATCACTTAATATGATCAAGTGAAGTAAAATGTAAAATTCGTGTTTTAAGTTGTGTCTGTTTTAACAGATATGTAGTGAAAGTCCAAAAACACAGTAATCGACAAGGTTTTGGTAATCGTGAGTAGTAATCTGTCCATCGTCCTATTTTCATGAACTCTCTATGTTCTGTAGATTTGTTAATATGATCAAGTGAAGTAGGTGAAAAATTCGTGTTTTAAGTTGTGAATTCAAAAGTCCGTTTTAAAAAATATGTAGTGAGAGTCCAAAAACAATAATCGACAATGTTTTGGTAATCGTGAATAATCTGTTCACCGTCCTATTTTTATGAATTCTCTAAGTACTGTTGTAGATCACTTAATATGATAAAGTGAAATAGGTGCAAAATTCAAGTCTGTTTCAAAAGATATGTAGTAGTGAAAGTCCAAAACCAATAATCGACAATGTTTTGGTAATCGTGAGTAATCTGTTCATCGTCCTATTTTCATGAACTCTCTTAAGTTCTGTAGATCACTTAATATGATCAAGTGAAGTAGGTGCAAAATTTATGTTTTAAGTTGTAAATTCAAAAGTTTGTTTAAAAAATCACGCTGTTTAGGCTTTCATCCTATGTGTCAACTTTTTCCACTTCCATATTGAGACTATCAGCATTTTTATTATCTAAGGATGTTGAATTTGGTTTTATTTGAAATTTAAAAGCTTTAAATCTCGGAAAGATCTAAGTGATTAAAACCGATCTTAAATCATCCAAAATAAGATCTCCATCCTTTATTAGCTTTTGCTTATTTGATTGCTATCTCAAACACATGTTTATATCGACTTACACTACACAAACTCTAAGGTGATATAATACGTTATGAAAAAATCTTCATCCCTTCTATTTTACAATCGTAATGTTTAATCATTTGTACTGTCACTTGACGATTAAGTGTTTTGATTACGTACTGAATAAGTAGCGTTGTAAAACTGCGTTTTACAGTGTGCGAGGTCTGATATCTTCAATCTTAAAACTTCATCCATTCCTTGATTTAAAGTCAAACATTATTCGTTAATATGCTTCTTAACTCATGATTCTAATGAGAGATTTTTCGTAAAATTTGTGTTCGAAAAGTATTCAAGTGTAGTTGTATCCATTATGCTTACAAAGTTGAAATTATTGCTTGTATGGGAAGAAATTTAGCGTAATTTAAATCGTTAACCTTTTAATGCACTAACAAACATGCAGGTTTTATGTTTACTTGTGTCACGATTGAGGCTTTTATAAGATTTTCATGTACCAAAATATTTTTAATCTTTTGCTCAATCCCTTTTTGAAAACGATGAAATTATGCTAATCTTATGAAATCTTTGAGTAATTAGTCAATTAACTTAAAAACATATATCTAAATGTCTAATTATAAGTTTGACTCCAGCAAAATGTAATAGCCTTAACACCCCCTTTATAAAAACTTCTCTTTTATTTACTCTAAACTTAAATTTAAAAATAGATAATGAAATTAAACATAGGTTATACTTTTTACAGGTTAAAATTAGACTTTTGCTTTACATCTTCATGTGTTTTACTAACATGATGTTAAAAATACAGTAGGGAATAAAAGATTCACATTCTTGTTCACATTATACAATGAAAGGAAAACCAACAATAAATTCAGCCCATCCCTTACCACCTAAGGAGATACAGGGGTTCCGGTCCCCATTTGTTTGCTCTCCACGCCCCCGGAAAATAAACCCCTTCAGTTGCTAAACCCTTTTGTATAACTCTTTCTTTGAGTCTCCCCAAGTACAACTGTTAAAGATTTTAGTTGACTTTTTCCGTTGGACAATAATGCACTCAATCAGTCAGTGTTAAGATTATCCCCCGGGTACAGGTGCTGCATCAGATGCGCATATTATTGCACTTTTTCCTGATCTGTGAAGAATGGAAAATCTTGTGAATGACTTTTGTGCGCATTCTTTTCTTCGATACACTAATACAAACGCTCCCCACAGCATTAAACACATTGATGAAGAACACTTCTTTTGGTCCTCAAATTAACATCTCTTTAGTTATGTTGTTAGAACACAACCCTATTGTGTTGCGATAGTGTTCTGAATAGGTTTGAAAAGTGTTAGAAATGTGTTCTTTAAATATAGTGTTGTATAAAATGTGTTTAGAATCTGAGTTTCAAAATTTGAATCAATCACTATATTAACACATTGTCTGTGACTGTAATTTTAACAACACTTTTAGAACACTATCTTTTTCTCACACAACACAATCGCAATACATACAATCAAAAAATGTTTGGTTAGAAGTGTTTAGGTGTTTAACACTTAAAAAGTTTTAAGGAAGCAGATTATTCTGCTTACACGAATTCCGAGATCTAAACTATAGTTTCAAACAAGCAATAGTTAGAATTTGCTGGTTTGAAATTGTATTATGATAGAATTTTATTATTTTAAAAATAAATAAGCAATGGAGTTATTTTTTTACAAAGGTCTATAATTTTAATGTATTCAATTTGTAAGTTATTCATAATTTTGCTTTAGTGGTTTTATTAGGAATAAACCAAATTTTATGTGAAGGTTCTGCGTTTATTATTTGATTTATTAAGATCGATGTATAAAATACCTCCTTCAATACTTTTCTTAAGAAAATTAGTGCTTGCTAAAGAGAGAAGTTTGTAGCATAGTTTATTTAGGATTTAGAACATTAAACTCATTGCAAGACTATTAACTTAAGATAATAACCTCAAATAAAACATAAGACAAAAGCTTTTCAATAGATGAAATTGGTCATGGGGTTTAATATGTGATTCCTTTGAATTAAAATTGAATAAGATAAAAGTGAAAACAAATAATCAGAAATTTAAAAAAAAAACCTACTTTTTGTATTTAATATAGCTTCAATAACACAATTAAAGGTTTAGGAGTTTAGCTTAAAACATTTTTTTAAATCTAATCTTATTTATTAGGTGATATAATTTGTTTCTCCTGTTCTTGTTAGGAAAACATAATTAAGATGAATTCAACAAGTGAGTCATCTTTAATTGGAAGAATTTTATGTCTCTGTGCAATAATTATGCACAGAAAGATAACGAATGTAATTTATTTAAATTATTCTCTTTCTTGAAGTGTATATTTTTATCAGTTTAATTAATAGTTTTCAATTATCTTTTATATTAATTTATTTTTAAATACACTGCAAATTCGTGAAACACATTTGCAACCCTAAGTTACCAATATAATAAACACTTTTACCACTACACCACTATAAAAAAACGTTTTTGTTGTATTGCGATTATGTTGTGTGAGAAAACGTATAGTTGTAAAAGTGTTGCTAAATAATAAATTGCAGAGACAAAATGTGTTTCTATAGTTTTTTGATAAAATTTAATAACACTTTCGGATTTCAAACATAGTTTTACCACTATTTTTAGAACACATTTCTAACAATTTCATATTATGCATTCAGAACAAAATCGCAACACAATATGGTGTTAAAGTGTTTTTCCCTAACGACACAACTAAAGTGCTGTTAATTTGAGTATAAAAAAGTGCTATGAGAAATGTTTTAATTTTCATGTGTAGTGTTTGCAAATTAGATTTAATATCAAATTTATTTTTATAATATGTTTGACTTTAAATCTTTAAATTTCAAATATTCAAAATTATTACCTCTTTGTATTAATTTTATTTTTTTTTTCATAAAAGTTAGAAAATTTAATGAAAATACATTTTTTTCATGGTTGGAATATTGAACCATGTTTCTCTTGATGTAAAATGCTTTACAGATAAGGTAAAATTTTTTCAATGTTATGCAGAATTTACGTTGTTTTATTTTCCACCTCCATGACAGAGAAAAAAAACCGTTTAGGGGACTTGTAGATTAGTTATAACAGTAATTAATTTATGTTTAAGTGGAGTTTTTTTCCGCAATAAACTTATTTTGGTTCATTTATATTGCGTACAGCGCTACAACCAAAAATAATATTAATTTCTCCTACCATGATAATAACGTGAATCTAGATTGGGATCAATTCAGTATACTACACCCTTGACTCATTAGATTCTTTTCCCAGTGGTTTGTGAAATAAAAAAAAAAATCGTCGGTACGATTCAAAGTGGATATCCCTCATTAAAAGAGGCACTTATAGAGTCAACAAGCTCGCTGCAGTTGATCCCAAAGCGGATCGTTAGAACAGCATTTACTAAAATCTCGATCCCCACCCACCAAATGACCGGCTGTCACTACCGTCAGCCGACAATCAGTTAAGGCTGTCATTTTCACACCTGGGAAAACTGTCCCGATACGGAGAAATAACAATAATCACCATCAAGGAATGGAAGCCGAAAACGTGATACGTTTAAATGGCAGTAGTTGATATTATTCATATTGGGTTAATGGCAACTGCATTGCGCCCCGGGCCGCCATTGTCTGATTCGAACGTGACGTTTGGGAAATCGAAATGCAGGGTTTTTTTTTCTGCTGTGACCCCCTATCTAAATTCAAACAGAGAGGCAACGTACTTTAATTTAATTGGTATTGTAAAGCTCGTGTGCTCCAGGAGTCGGGATAATTACTGTTATAAGGAGAGCAGTAAACGTCTATTGCTTGTTCGCGCCGCGAGTGTGATGGTGATTCGCAATGAGATAAATGTTGCTCATATAAGAAGTGATCCTTCTTTATGTGGCGATATTTTGTTTGGCGGCGTTTTGGGATTTTGCAAAATGCGGAACAATGAAGGTTAGTGTTACAAAAGGGTTGCGTTATAGGCGATAACTTTGGAGAGGGAAACACCCATTTATTATTATTATCATATCAATCGAATGAAATGTTTGGTTCGTAAAGTTTCGTTTATGTAGCATAAACCCTCGAACAGTCGGATACGGTCTATTTGTATAGGCGAGCGTGAATTTGAAAGTAGTATTAAAAATCAATAAACTTGTTCCTTTAACTGTAATTTAATTACAGAAGGGAATGGTGCATTTAGAGCACTTTAAATCTCAAAAGTTTCTGGATGTCTTGGTTTTATTGGTAGAGAAACGGAAAAAAAAGTTTTTAAATTTCTGAACCAAGTAAATAGTTGTACTTCAAAAAGTCAATATTATGTTAATATTAACCTTGTTCCAAACAAAATATATTTTTGTCTTATTTCCTTGCATAAGTCATATCATTGTGAAACGCCAACCACTTCCTTGGCCACGGTAGTCTTAACACAAAAATTAAAATAATTGCGAATTTTTTAAAACCCAAAATCACCTCTCTTAATATTTTAGTCTTGAGGGAAACATTAATGCTATAATACAAGTCTAATGCCTTTCTAAATGCCAAACCTAACTTCGCTTATTTTACGCACCTTTAAATTAAAAATATTACACATATTTTTGTTTATTAATATAAAAACATTTTTAAAAATTTCTATAATAAATCATAATTATGCTATTCCCAGTATTTTTTTTACAATTAATTATACAATCATATTAGGTACCAAGTTATAATTTAGTGTCTCCATCAAACTATAAAGTTAAACTAACATATCTGATATAGCCTCATACTATGAGCCTTATTGATCCTAAATGTGGCCTACATTGGCTCACAAGTCTGTTTTGGCTCTTGGACTTTACTATAATAAAGACCCCTGGCGTAATTCCCTCCATGCCCATTAATCCTTAAGGGGTTTATAAGCACCTTTGGGTGTTCTTCTTAATCATCACAATCACTCGAGCGTGTCACGCGGGGGTGGCGGGCTCAGATGCCTGCTCTCGAAAAGTCACCAAAAACACTAACCTTGAACCACCACCAATTCATTCATTCATTTTTTTTGTATTTCACGGAGCCACTTCAGGTAATGATAATTATAAGGAAAGAAAAAAAAAGAGAGAGAGGGAGATTCCACTTTAGGCAAGAGGGGGTGTTCCCTCCGAAATCATTTTGTCGGTAAGGCACCGTTTTTTTATATATATAAGCGGCGAGCCCATTGTTTATGAGTCGGCTGAGTACCCAAATGAGAGGACTGATGGCTTCCCCCCCTACAGTCCCAAATGGGCACTGTCCTTGATGATATGTTTGGTTTTGGGGCCGTCACTTTGGAGAGACGATTTCATTTCGGTTTCAGGGAGAAGAATACTCAATTTATATATTATACGATGCGATAGAAATTAAGGGATGGTGACTGATGTTGGGATAATAAAATTTAAGAAATTGGATGTTGTGTGGCAGGCTATTGTTTGCTTGAGTGTTTTTCGAAATTATTCTGCTTTAAAAATTTTATTCCAGTATTTTTTTTAAGGTTTTATGAAAGGCCCGTGGTTTAAGTATAGGCATGTCTTATTTGTTTGTGTTACACTCGATAAAATGGTCCATTATGTTAGGAAAACAACTTTTTGCTTTGCTTTTTTTAAAAAAGTACAAAACGCAAACAGTATACTGAGTGAGGGAATTCCTGTAGAAAATTACTTTATGTATGACTCATTCATTTTTTCTTGAATTAAAAGAGAAAAATACTTTCTGAATTTTGATTATTTACCTAATTGTACCATCCATCATCCTAATTGTAATCAACTAATCAATGTACCATCCATCCTAATTGAATTCCTTTAAATAAATCTTCTAAAAATATTTTAATGCTATTAAAACTTAAGGCACCGTTTTGAGAGTTCATAGAGAAGTATACTAATTTGGGTTTCAACCCCCATAAAATTACCCTCACATAAAATTTGTTGTGAAGGTTGTGGTAAGAACATTAAAAATTATCTGATTTTAAATTCCATACAATTTCTAAACCGTTTTGAAAATATTACATTAAATCTAAATACATACAAAAAAAAATCGTATTATTCTTCATAGTTAATTTGTCCCATTGTAAAACTACCACTAAATACGATTATTAGTGGTCATGTATCGCTTACTAAATCAAGAACAGATTTTTGACAACAAAATTTCGAAATTTGTTCTACACTTTTTCCTTGTTAATGTTTTCTGTATTTTTAAGTATACTTTAACAGATTGTTGAGGGTGAAGGCTTGGCTCCAAAGTTCTATCTGAAAATGTTTGAAACATCATTATCAACATCTTTGTTTTAGAATTTAGCACAATTATTTACACGCTATTTAAAAACAAACTGTAAAATCTAACTTGTTTTTCCATTTGATGTTTTCAAGGATATCTAAAAAGCTAGTTAATGGTTTGATTAGCTTGAAAGATGAAAACCGGGGAAACCCACACGCAAATGTCAAGGCTTAAAAGCTACTTAAGAACTTAATTGGAGGTAGTTTTAATTTTTTCACGGTGTAAGGGGGCAGCAGGAAATTTAATAACATAAGTGATGGAGTATAGATCGAGTACTAGTTTTTCGATCATTTAAGTAGTAGTTTTTCAAGGTGTGAAACCATCTGAATATTTTCCCATACCTTATTCATAGTTGTAATTTTGATATCTCAAGAACTAAAAAATAAATCTTCAGGAACTCTCTGTAATTTCGATTTTAGTTTATAAGTGATATTCAGGTGGAATTTTGAGTTACCCCGAACCTATAGATAACCATCTTACTGTATAGGTTTTTCCATTTCGATTTTTCCATCATTTTTTTAATATTGTGATTAACCAGGGTTAAAATCATGCATATTTCAGCTTTATTTTAGTAGTATACCTAATTAAAATTGGGAGAATATATCTACGATATTGGGTTACATCTATCAACTTAATCTTGCTAGTAAGCAATAGGCCTTGCATTTCATAAATAAAGAGATGTAACTCTTAATATATTTTAATATATTACTACATAGATTACATTACATAGATATTTTTATCAACATAGAACAAATAAGTTAAAACCAGTTATAACTGAATAGGCAGTGATAAAATACATCAAACAATCACTTAATTTCCCCCCAGATCGATCGATTTCAAAACACATACGAAGAGCCATGCAATCTTCCCTGTCAATAATAATCCCTCCATTGTTTTCCCTTAAACCCGCAATCAAGTTACCCTTTCATAACCCTCAGGGCACAACACACACTAAAATCAAAAAAACCAACCGCATTACAAATCTCTCCCTTTTTGACGTGTATATTAGAGTCATCCTACCCAACCGCAGTCATCCAATATTCCTCTCACAAAAAAAAAAACGATATTAATAACGACTAAAGAATACGTCCATCTTGTGTGACAACTTGACATCGTATCAGCTCGAGTATCGCCTGCAAGGTTCTCTAATGATCGAACTTACACGTTTGAAACACGACCCTCAGCTTTCGAATTAATGCTCGACCTCAAGAAAAAAAAAAAGGGACCGAATAAAAGAAAAGGATGCCACGCGCACCTGTTAGACATCATTAAGAGAGGATATTGAATTCGAGTTGGGTTGAGTTGTCGCGTTCGATCGGATTTTATATCTTCGCGAAAAATCAGATCGGAGTGGGAGATAAGATTGACTTTTTCGGGAAATCGGATATACCTTATATGAGGATCGGAGGTTAGGTGGGCGGTTTTTTTTCTTCTATGATGGTTTGGTATTCGAGATTTAATCGGCTGCTCTTTCGGTTGGAGTTGCTGTCATCGATTTATTTTGCGAGAGGTATTTCAAGGACTTTCTTGCAAAAACTTTGTATTTTGGGATGGAGGAGGGTGTAAAAAATGCCTTGTGATGAATGCTGTACGGTATACATTAAAGATGAGATAGAACCGTCGGAGTTGGGGGATAATAATTTGTCTGCGCTAAAGAGGCATGAAGTCCCTGCATGTTTTGAGGTTCTAGTAGATTAAATCATTATAATAATGATCATTATGCTAACAATAGTCTATTCAGAACCATCAGATTTATTTTGTCTGTATTCGTATCTTGTATATTGGGTGTATTGGAGCAAAAATTAATATCATGCTTAAGTGTTTGGACATAGCCAAGTTGAGTAACTTTTGACTACATTTTCCAAATCCGTCCCTTTGATTTGCTATAGAGAAGTTAAATTAAATCAAGGTTATCAAGATCACACATTTAAAAAAATCAAAAGGCAGAAATATTTCCCCTCAAAATTTACCAGATTTTTTTTGAACAAAATAGAAGTCAGACACGAGAAACAAGCAGAAAACTATTGAAGGCTTGAACAATAGAAATGCGCCCTAGTATCCATTAGGAAAATTAAAATGACTGGAATTTCCTTTGGAGTGGCTTATATCCTCTTTCTGTAAATACGCCAATGACTTAAAGCCATGAAATAGTTAAATGTTTATGATTACATGCGTTTCTTTTACCCTCATGGGTACTTTTTTTCACAGTATCTCGGATCTGAATATATTACGTTTTATCCAGAACATTTCTGTCAGTTACACAGTTTTTTACCCAGATGACATCCTCTAGCTCTAATTAAAGCTAACTATGAATCAGAGAGAGAGTAATGACGATACGTTTCTTTTTAAAACAGCGAATTTCCGCTGATAAAAGCATTTTCACCACATTTAACTCTGCGCAATTCCTTTACTTCCAATGCACATTTTCCACAATGAATCCCGTCCGATAGTTTACGATCCCGGTTCCGAGTATACAGCATTCATCGCCAAAGACTCTACGTGTTTTCGGCTCGGATTTTACGCGAGTGACCGATCAAGCGAAGCCGGCGGCGCTCAAAATAATAATAATAAAAAAAAAAACTGTTTCCCCGGGTCCGCAATTTTACGCCCTCGTGCCTTGTTTACAGCGAAGGCCGATGAAATATTCTATTAGGCTTGATTATGGCAATTTGGCGGGTTTAGCTTTCCCATAGGAGGACTGTTGCCGCATTTTGAAAAACGGGAATTGCAGAGTTTTCTGGATGAAGGGGCAGCCAGTGAGGTTTTTGGATCTTTTTTTTTTCAGTGTGTGCATGCGTGTGAGGAAAGTATTCACCACGTTTATTTCTCAAGTGTGATGGAGTCTTGTTGGATAACGAGCAGCGTTGGGTGTGTTATTTGAGAGATTGGATGTGAGAGAAAGGTGTTAAAAGTTTTGCTCGGCTTGAGCTGAAATTGTTGAAATGTTATTCTGTTTCCAGTGGTCATACCCTTTCTGTCCATGTCAACTATCTTTATTTTCATGTAGTTTTTTCCCTTTTTTTTCTATAGTCACATGAACTTTTCTAGTTAATTGAAGCTTTATTAAATGGTAAATGCTCAAAACACACACTAATGTAATAATGAAAAAAACTCTGCTAAAAAATCTACACATATAGTGGTATATATGATATTATAAGGTTTTTATTCTATTGCCCTTGAAGGATTTTATCACCAATAAATTGTATCCAAGTTTTATCTCCAAGAATAACTAAAATGAAATATACATCAATGGAAAGCCATTTTAATGTTTTTTGCAAGTGGGGATATGGGAAAAAACTTACTTCAAAGGTACATTGTCATCTGTTGAGTGTAAATGTCAGGGTGCTTTTGGAAACTTTTGGAAGCAATTAACCATTTTATGTGAGTAATTTCAGCTGCCTCAATACTTTTCTTGTCTTCAACGAAATTTTGTAAAATTACATTATGAGAATACAATCAATACATTACAATACACATCCTTTGGTGACTTACCACTTCACACCAACGGAAATTCCGACATTCTCTTTAACTCCCATCATTTTTCTCAAAACTAAAAATTTTACAGCCGATCACATCCATGCCTTTTTTTTTTACCTCATCAGGTGAGTACACAGGAAGCCTCAAAACAAACCCCTCAGCTTCCGTTGATCGTATGGTTTCCACCGCAGTTCCCTCATCCCCATATCAGAGTAGGGCAGCCGCCGGGCGCAATGCCCCCGCCGGTGGTTTTTGTGGTTGCCCCCGCCCACGCCCCACATCATCGAAGGGTGGCGCGTGTGCACCCTGGAATTACGGTCTGGAGGGCACTCAGGCTAAGTGGCGGTTGAGGGCGATGATGTGATGGAAGATGGATGAGTTAGTTGGGAGATTGTAGACGAAAGTGGGCCAGTTAAAGGTGTGCTATATGGATTCCCTAATAAATGTATTAAATAATAAAGTATTCTATTCCTAAAAGAAAAAAAATTACCTGGTGTCTTTTAAAGTATAGATTCTGTTCATCAGGAGTTGAAAATAACTTCTACATCGATTGCTTTATTATTGTTCCTCTTTAGTGTCTCTTTTGTACTTAATATTTCCCTGCTTTTCTCCAGTTTAAAGCGCTCTCTCTTGTCTTTCTTAAGTACTTTCCAAGTTTTCTCTCATACACCCCCTAATTTCCTTTTCTATTCGAACTTTGTTTCTCTTATCTCTTATAAAATTATCTATATCTTTTATTCCTTTCTTGTATGCTCAATAGGCTGGGTCGAAAAACACAAATTTTTGAAATTCAAAAACATAGGGGTCTCAAAAGTTGCGTCTTGGCTCGCTGATAACTGGAAAAATAATCAAAAAATTCCTAAAAATATCCCTGAAGAGCGCATCGGGCCTAAAGTTTGAGAAAACTGACAAAAAACACCTTGCAATGGAAAAATTCCCCAAATTTAAAAATTAGGTTAAAAACTTCAAACTAGGTGGAAGTACATCCTTTTAGATGCTTAAAGTAAATAAAATTATTTTAAAAGTCTTACATTATTTTTATAATCCGGGGCTGTAGGCCCAAACTTGGAGAATTTCTCTAGAAAATCGAAGATTTTGGCATTCACTAAAGAAAGGCAATATTGAATTCAAAGTCTTACAAATGCCTTTTTATTGATGAACGTCCTTCATACATTACTTATCTTTCATTTGTATTGTTATTATAAGCATATTTAAAAAAAAATTAGAATTTTTATAAAAACTAAGTATACTAAAGAAATTATGTTAAGTTATGCTTTGTTTTTCTATATTTTATATAATTGTTACAAAAATTACTGTCTTATAATTCTGTTAATCAGCCTTGAAGTGAAAATTAGTCTTAGAGTCAAAATTTGGCCCGGACGATCTTGACAATAATGTTGCATATCCTTCCCTATTATCCTTTCCACATAATTTATTAGCAGACTCAGGCACGAGCTTTACACATCGTTCGACAGCTTGGGCGTGGCAAAGGAGAGTTAAGAAAATCAAATTGTGGTACAATAATTTGTTCATCATGATATGTCCTCAGTAGTTAAGTTTTTCGAGATGGGATGGGGAGAGAGTATGCAGTTCCACTGAATGACATCAACATAGTCAGTAGCATCAAAATTAATGGCAGGAGGTATTAAAGTACGAACCTCCTTTGATTCATTCTTCTTATTTTTAGCTTCTAGTATTCTTTTATAACCTAACTCTCTAATTTCCTGTGTCTTTCATCCACTATCATTGCTAATAACAAATTTTCTGGATGACAAAAATAAGCATTTCTTTGTATCACAGGATCAACAATGGTTTTAACTTTTTTCGGTAAATATCTCGTTGTTTTTATGACTTCAAACACTTGCTTTGGACCATACTTAACAGAGCTATACATTATAATGTTAAACCCCACAGGAGCATATGTGTTTAAAATATAATTTACGAGGATTTTTAGATTTTTCTGGGTGTACTTTGAGAAACGTACAATCTCAAAATGCGGTTGGCACATGTTAGCCATCGCGGGTGTCTTAAAGGACCAAATGTCTTCACCATGTAGAGAAGGTACTTATGATCTTTGCTGAAATCACTTTTTGATACTCGGATTTCTACATTCCTAATTAATTGCTTTGAAATTTACAACAGGTAACTTTTCACATCCAAGTATGTAGTTGTTTGCCAATTTCACCCGTGAATGATGATGGTCCATCCATCTTGGAAAACTTAACTACTGAGGACATATCATGTAATATGAACAAATTAATGTACCACAATTTGATTTTCTTAACTCTCCTTTGCCACGCCCAAGCTGTCGAACGATGTGTAAAGCTCGTGACTGAGTCTGCTAATAAATTATGTGGAAAGGATAATAGGGAAGGATATGCAACATTATTGTCAAGATCGTCCGGGCCAAATTTTGACTCTAAGACTAATTTTCACTTCAAGGCTGATTAACAGAATTATAAGACAGTAATTTTTGTAACAATTATATAAAATATAGAAAAACAAAGCATAACTTAACATAATTTCTTTAGTATACTTAGTTTTTATAAAAATTCTAATTTTTTTTTAAATATGCTTATAATAACAATACAAATGAAAGATAAGTAATGTATGAAGGACGTTCATCAATAAAAAGGCATTTGTAAGACTTTGAATTCAATATTGCCTTTCTTTAGTGAATGCCAAAATCTTCGATTTTCTAGAGAAATTCTCCAAGTTTGGGCCTACAGCCCCGGATTATAAAAATAATGTAAGACTTTTAAAATAATTTTATTTACTTTAAGCATCTAAAAGGATGTACTTCCACCTAGTTTGAAGTTTTTAACCTAATTTTTAATTTGGGGAATTTTTCCATTGTAAGGTGTTTTTTTGTCAGTTTTCTCAAACTTTAGGCCCGATGCGCTCTTCAGGGATATTTTTAGGAATTTTTTGATTATTTTTCCAGTTATCAGCGAGCCAAGACGCAACTTTTGAGACCCCTATGTTTTTGAATTTCGAAAATTTGTTTTTTTCGACCCAGCCTAATGCTCAATTACGTTTTTCTGTCTATCAATGAATTTCTTCTTCTCTTTTTATCCTCCTTATTCTTTCTCTCTTATCCTCTTGATCCTTTCTCTTTTATCATTTTTATCCTTTTCTCTTATCATCTTTGCCTGTCCTCTCTTATACTCTTTGATCATCTTCTCTTTTCCTTTTCATCCTTTCTCTCGTATATTCTTTAAGCCATTTCTTTTTTATTCTAGTCATTTATTTAGTCTTTTTTTTCTATCTCTAAATTTTTTAAATTAAATATCTCCCACTCCCTCTTACACCATACTCAATTTTCCCAGTCTCTCCAACTTTCCAAATCTCCACATTCAAGCGCCTAAATACCCACAACAAAACCCTACTATCGAAACTCAAACCTCCCAACAAACGCACAAAACCCCCTCACAACAAATATAAATCATTTTACTGCTGAATCTGGACCGCTTTCTCTCAAAACGCTACCCTTGACACGAGGGAAACACAAACACTAGTGGATCCATTAAAGCCGCTGCAGCAACACGTGCTATACGTATGAATGGGCGATCCAATGCGTGGGAAAGCAAAAGAGAAAGTTGTAAAATTTTGGGCATGATCAGCCAAGCTCGTGACCTATATCTATTACAGATAGTTGCAGAAGGTGTGGTATGAGAAATTACGACGATAATCTTAGCGGTAGTTGCGGTTCTCTTTTGGGAATCCCTGAAAGAAGGTGTTTTTTTCTTTTTTTGATTTCTCAAAACCACTAGTTGCACTCAAGTTTTCGTCTTATTCTTTAGAGACAACTCTAAACTCTCTTTTAACAGTTGTTGATAGGGCTATAACTGTGATATTTTTATGTTTTAAATACTGAATAATTCAGTCTACTTAAGCCAGTGGCGTCGTCAGAAAAATATATAGTTACCTAAAAGTTTGGTGATCTTTTAAAAAAGTTATAACTTCAATCCCGATTTAGGATCAAAATATCAAACACTGTCTCCCCATGACATTGAAGTTTGTTTTTATAGGTATCCAACAATAATTGACTTAAAATACTCTTGGACAAGTATTTAGTACCTATAATAAACAGGGGAGGAATTTAGGGAAATATGGGTATTTTTTAATTTTGTGATAAGTATACGTTTTAAGAATGACGTCACTATTTAATTATGTAGATTCATAATAAGTATAGCTAATAAAACGCAATGATCTATTAATACAAAATTGTCCCCCCTTTACCATCTAAAATAGCGAAATATTTTCAGGGAGCAAAAAATGTTTTTCTTCTTACTCAAACCGAAGGGTGGAACATAATATTAGATATTAGTGCGATAGAAACACATTTTCGTGAAACGATTAACTTCTATTACTTTTTTTATGATGAACCATGCCCAACTGTAGCTGATTAAGGTAAAGCTCGACAAAAATAAAATATTGAGTATTTAATACTTGGAATTATGTGCAATAATTGTAGAATTTTTCTCAGAAACTAAAGGCTCTGGAGTAGTTTTGTAGAGGTGAGTTACGAGCAATATATCAACAGTTCTACGAATGGACTCAACCCGTCTGACGTCACACAGAACCAACACGTGACCTACTGAGCTTGCAATTGGTTACCACAGATACTACACTATAGTCTGTTCATTTAGAACTGGCGCCTTAAACAGGATCAAAAACGCTCAATAATGCTTCATAAAGGCCATCACACAACTTCAGTGACCGATTTTTTTTTACAGTATTTTAACTACTTCTGTTTCGGCTGCCTTGTCATTGCAGAAGAAAATGCTTTCGATGATAATTACAATAGTAACTTCTTCTTCATTTCTTCTCAGGTGCCAATTCTAAATGAACAGACTATGGTAGAGTTTGTAGAGAGATATGGTGGTAGTGAGATATGATTTGATAGTGAGAGTTGGTTTACCACCGTCACATGACTTTTATAGTCTCGAACCAGATAGGCGGTTAGAGTCCATTCCTTTCAAACTAAGTAAATTAATAGCCTATGCATAAACACAAGCCCAGCCTTCCGTTTCACCAGCATAAAAAACACCATCCCATTCGTGACTTATAAAAAAAAAAACCTCATTCGGAATAACTCAAGCAAAAAAACCGGCGACCAAAAAAAAAATGAGGGTCCAATAAGCGAAGACAAAACCGAGAAAAAGGTCCACTTCCTGAAAAGCGACTTAATCGGCAAAATATGAGATGTGGCGAAAACTGTTCATTGGAAAAAGAGATGTGCCCAAAAATAACCTGTTACACCCGTGCTCGACGAAGCGACGGTAAGCAACCGCTGGATTGGAAAGGACGAAAAAGCGCAGTTTAAAAACTTTTATGTTATACCCACCAGTGCCTCGAATAATCGAGTCCATCGCGTGGGTCCTTTTTTGGAGAGAAGATGGTTGGGGTGTCGCTGCTTTTCAGTTACGCTTTGTCAAGCCTCGGGAAGGTCGGCTAGGGCTTTTTCTCCTCTTTGTCTGGAAGGTTTAGGCGTTTAACGCCTTTTTTGATGGTGGGGGATTCACGCTTTTTTCGTACTATTGGGAAAACCTGTGTGGAAGCAATCGTCCCAGCTTGGTTTCAAGAGAAATCTTTAAGTTACTCGAAAACTTGATGATTTGAAATTCCTTTTATCATCAGGAGTTTGGCGGATACCATAATACAAAATCCATCATATTTTTCATCATTAGGTATTAGGTACTTTTCTAAAGAGTAACCAATATTTCGAAATAAGTAACAGACCTAGCTTAGTCTAAAAGAGTCAAACAACCATATTCACAACCCTCAGCGTCGGTGATTAAATTCATGGTCAAAGAAGAATTCCACTAATCAGAGTCGGACAAAAGCTAATTTTTCCATTCTTTTAGCTGCTGGTGAACCGCGACGCTGATGGCTATGAATATGGTTGTTAGTCTGAAATAATCATAAATTGTATCAATTGTACCAATGGCCATAGATTAGTCAGGTTCTTTAGATGTTATACATGCCTGACAGAGAAGTTTCTTACAGAACCTTATTGTCTACCGAATGTGAGTTAATATAACTGAATTAAAACATACTACAATGTAACTTCATATCTTTCAGGAAACAGACAATTCTCCAGAACTGCCTTAAATTCCTTTAAGGACAAATTTTAACTTTAAAAGGAACAATAACCCTTCAAAAAAAGAGCTAAATTTATGTGCTTATAGTTGCTTAAAGCTGAACACAGTTCAAACGTGTGGTTCTAGTCCCAAATGTTGACACTCTCATCAATCTCAATTGACTCACAGACTTGGTCAACCAAGGCTTGAGCCGGATCCAACCAACAACAGGTGGGTGTTCAGCGTTTCAGCTCGACTGTTCCTCTTCGCTTGGCGATAATCCCCCTCGAGCAAAGTGACACCTAGACATTGAAAATAGCATTTATTCATTCATTCATTCATCCATTGTGAAACAAACACACCCAACCGGCGTTCCTAATGGCACCATCATTGAATCCGACACTAACATACAACAGATGTCGAAAAGGCACAAAGTCATCACCGCAACGGTCGAAAAGGACCCATCGAAACAACCCCACCAAGTGGTCATTAATGGCTAATTGCCCCCACACCCCATTGTCCGGCAAAGATCCGGATCCGTCACACACCCAATTAACGACAACGGCCGGACCCAACAAACAATTTATGTGCGACTGTATCTACTCTTAATGAGGTCTGCAGTATTTGCACATGCTGGAATCAATCGGTGATTCAAGGTTCGTAATGACCAAGGGGGGTCAGTTGGCGTGCGCGAGGCACGTGGCAGTGGACACGGATTTAATGAGGGGGGACAATGTTCGCGTGTCTCGTTTGCGGGGGTGTTGGGGGCGCGTGGCAGTGATGTTTGCAGGGGGTGGCTCCGGGTTTTTGACTTGTGTTTTGAGGGTGGCGTGTGTCGTGTACCAGGATGTTTGACAGTCGTGTGTTGTTTGCCTTACGCGGATACGGTTGTACTTTTGCCTGTCACGGCTACTCGTGTTTGATGTGTTTATGTCATGAGTGGGAGTGGGGGGAAATGTCCAATTCAATATTTCTCTGCTGGATCAGGTAGCCCGAGTTCGATGAGCTAATTCAGTAAGCAGTTTTAGGTTACATGTAGGTTGCTTAAATAAAGGCATTATTGGTAGTTACCTTGAAGTAATTTGGAGTCAAAGATCAAGTACTGTCGAACATTTGATTCGTATAGGCTTTGAGTTTAGAACGGCGGTGGTCCAAGAGACCAATATGACCCATATCTGTCCTATATTAGCAGATTCAATGGTTCCCGCTTCATAGGAATAACATAAACCGTGGTCATCTAGACTCATAAGGCCATAGAAGCTCGAAATCGTGACGCAAAATAGTAGGCAAGACGTCACTTTGCAACAGCGCAAGGTACAAGATTTGCACTGTTGTCTAAAATAACTATGAAGAGTGACGCCGCGTGCCTACTACTTCTCGTCGATTTCAAGCTTCCCTGTTCTTATGAGTCTAGGTGGCCATGGCTGTGGTTCAAGAGCCAATATGCCCAATAACTGTCGTATATTAGCAGCTTCAGTGGTTCCCTCTTCATAGGAATAAACAATTTACTTAATTCCCTCTATCCTAACTTGAGCTCGGAAAATTTATAACTTTTATTTAATTTTAACTTAATTATAATTTTTATTAATGAAATATTAAGTTTAAAGCTATTTGAGTACGTTTAAGTACTCTATGTTTAGAATTCAAATACTTCGTCCACCATACTACACGCCATTAGATCTTCAAATCACTGACCACAACACCTGATCCTTCCACTACTGAGAAAGTCTCAATCTCCATTACATCTTCATTCTCTCCCTCCTTCAATCTCTCCATTCGATCTGAGTCTGAGCAATATCCGTCTAAACGTTTCACTCACCTCTCACAAGTGGTTGCTCGACCCCATCTCCTTCGGTCGGTTATCGTGGAGACAAAAAGGCCAACAAATGGTCCATTACTACCAATAACAATTAGCCACCAACAATGATCCGACTTCCTTTCGATTGGCGTTTTTGATATTGCGGTTGAATTGATCTCCCTACTAGTACTGCTGAGTGACGTATTTAGCTGATTCATATGCGTTTGAGAGAACAATTACTTGAATAAGATGTAGTTTAGAGGAGGTGTTTCACCCTTTCAAGTCCTAGACCGCCCGAGATTACTATTGAATCCAATGGAAAATTGGGGACGGCTAGGACTCAAAGGGAAGAGTGCTGATATAGCTTAAAAAACAAGTTGTACCGTCATTTTGATCTTGAGTTCAAACAACCAATAACATCGTTCAACTATGAAATCATTTTAGGGTTTAAAGTGAGGCAATTTTTGATTAGTAGTTGTTTTGAAAAAAGGACTAAGCTCTGAAAATGTAGCCTATTATAGCTTATTCAAAATAGATAAATTATTTTTTAATTGCAGTGCTCATGATGCCTCGATTTGATTGGTTTTGATTCTATTGAAGCGTTAAGTGTTATACAAGTAATTTTTAGTTCGGTCTAAATTTTGTATAAAATGCATAAAAGAAAAAAAATACGACGATTTTGTGAGAATATTATGGATATTTAAAAAATTCAGCAAATTACATGATTTGGTCGTTACGTATTAGTTACAAGAGAATGAAAGTGTTTTTCAAGAATCAGCAACCAATCCCACTAAGTCATCTCCTTAGAATTAGCTCCATAATTGCTTATTACCGCCCCCGCGTCAAGGGACCAGACCCCCCAGCAGCCGGTATCGCACTCCTTCCCACGACGGTTTCATCCTTGACTGGGTGGTCAGCAAAGCACGACCGCCGGGTACCCAAGGTAATTATCGTCTGCGCCCCCACCGGAAGCGGGCCACCGTGGGAAGACGTCTTAAACGCTTGCGTGCCGCCGCCGCCACGGCCTTCCTGTGCCTACCCTTTGTTTTAGAGCGGTGGTCACCGACTGTTTACAAACGCCGCCATATGGGCCTGCTTAGGCCGCTCAACGAGGCACTAATCATATCAGCGCCGAATTTAAGGGGGGTTAGGGGGTTCAATTCAGGGTTCCCACTGGTCAGGGAATACCTGAAAAACCTGGAAAAGTCAGGGAATTTTAATTTCACCTAAAAAGTCAGGGGATAGTCAGGGAAAATTGCTCATTTTGGCCCAAAACCTGGAAAATCATACAGAATACCTGGAAAATGAACAATTTTTAATGTTTCGTGTCAATTTTGGCTTTAGAAAGTGGCAAAAATAGACCATTTACTGAAAATATATGTTCATAAGAGCAAGAAATATCTAAAAAAAATGCCGTTAATAGCCTGGAAAAGTCAGGGAATTTTATTTCTGAAATTTTATTTTCAGAAGCAAAGTCCACTGACCTCTTCTTTCACACTAAGGTATAAAAATTAATTCGTGAACAAAATTTTAAAACACAATTAAAAATATTTTAAAGGTATTTTTTTGCAAGCTTTTCTCATGTTTATATAAACTATCTTGGAAAACAATAATCCCAATT
Organism: Tetragnatha montana; assembly: GCA_963680715.1. Lineage (NCBI taxonomy): Eukaryota > Metazoa > Arthropoda > Arachnida > Araneae > Tetragnathidae > Tetragnatha > Tetragnatha montana. Next base: position 39,428,128 of record OY796685.1, read on the forward strand.
CCAAAGTTAGCGATAAACTAAATTATTTTCCTACCCAATGATTACTTTTCCAATAAGAGGAAAAAAATGTGAATAATGTAAAGAAAAAAACATTATTGAAATTATCCTAATCTCCAATTTTACATTCTCTTAAAACAATCCAATACAATACATCCAACTCATCCCATGCTTAAAATACCCATCATTTGAAAAAATAAATCAGAATAACCCATAGTAATAACGCTTCTTTACTGTGCTTCAAAGAGTGGAAATTACATTAATATTATGAATCATATCGAAAACTGGTCTTGGCTATTAGAGTCTAACTTCATCCGACATCAAACGGGAAAGCATCTATTGTTTCCCTGCTTAGCCAAGCGGAGAACCTCACACTCGGACAATATTTCTAGTAATAAGCGAGAACATATATGGGTCACAAAACATCATTAAGGTATAACTAGTAGAATTATGAATAAAGGCCATTTTATTCTTCGGCAATAAGTTACTTAAAATTGGAAACAATGAGAGATAGTTTTCTGCTTTTGATGAGATTCGGTTGAACAAACACCTGGTCGTAATGATTCAGTGGTCATTCTGATGGGGTTCTTTTTAGGGTTAGTTAAGGTGTCAATATCCCTATATAACGCGCGTCAATATCCCTACGACTTTTAAAAAGCTACTTGATACAATATTTATGATTATATGCATAAAAATCTCATTACGATGTTGTTAAAAAGTTAATTTAAATGTGTATCGGTTTTGAAATATTGGTGATATATAAAGCACTATTAAGTTCTTGAAATATATAGTACATTATTAGAAATTCATGTTGCCTGTTCTTAAATTTAAGCAAATTACTAAAAGGATAATAATTATGACAGTTTTTTTCTTCCAAAACTTAATATTTGCAATAATTAAAAAGATTTACAGAATACGAATAATTAAATAAAAAGCAATTTTTGTTTCTGAAAAAAGTGTTTTTCTGTTTAAATTATTGTGTCATTCATGGAGTGGACCAACCCCTTTTTGTTATTGTCGTGTGATATTCAGAAACCTTTAATTGATTAAATTAAATATTGTTATGATTTTCATCCATCCAAGCATTTCTAACTTGCAATTTTGCAATTAAATTTTATTTTTAATGCAATAGTATTTAGTAATCTGAAAAATAAACAAAATATTATTACCGATGAATACAAAACAGCAGTTGGATTTGTAAATCTGATTTGACAATCCATTTAGATGTTATATCCTTTTAAATGCAGTAACTATTGTATTTGAAGATAACCTTTAAGTTAAAAAAGTTATTAAGTTAATTATTACTTTTTTACTTCTAAAAATGGCCTAACCCATTATAAATATCCGTTTTACAATAATATCAGTTTAAATCAAAGCCTCCCCATCAGAGACGGCACTTCAAACGGTTTGGGTGGGCCTTCTTTTTCATCAAGAGGCCCCCCTCCAGAAAGCTTTTCCCTAATGTCCTCAACCGGTCGCAGCCGCAGATTCTAATGGCGCAGAATAAAAAAAGATATGGTCCTCTGTGGAATCGGTGGTTGGCGGGGGAGTTTATATGGGGGTTTTCTATAAATTGCAACAGTTATTTTGGGGGACTTTATTTTTCAGGGACCTTTAGCAAGTCTGACACAATGTGACCATATGAATAAGATTTTCTAGTTCTTTCAATTTATAGATTAAATTCAATTGTTTTCTTCCTTAGTAAAAGAAGATGTATGGGAAGGACTTTGGCATTGAATTTTTATATGTTTTCACATTTCTAAACACCTATACTTAAAATATTGCTTTTAATTAAAAAGAAACCAAATTTGGAGAACTGAAAAAAGGGATGATAACTTCGAGCATGATAATATCTAATAACTTTGGGTATGGCAAATAAAATGATGCTAACTGATCCAAGTTTTCTCTTTATTTCATGATACTTCTACATAGATCACATTTCTACTTCATATTATAAAGATGGAAGTAAATGTAATAGTTTTAAGATAAATAGGGAACTGATGATTAACATTATACTTCTGTTAAATTTTTAATAGGTTAATGAACTTTTTCTCTTGGGAGGTAAATCTGCAGTTTTAAAAGGTCGAACATATATTTGTCGTCCTCTATAGTCCATTTTCTCTATGTTTATTCGTTTTAGAGGCAGTACAGGGCCAACTCAATCTCCCTGGATATCACCAATTTAAATTAAGGCAAATAATCAGATTAAATTCTAAGGATAATTAGCTCGATTTTTAAATCTAGCTAAATGCTTATATCTTAATGCTATTTCCTTAGCTTATATCCTAATGTTAAAACATGTGAGTTGAAAAAAAGCTCTAAAATACGACAACTTGCAAGGCAAATACTTCGTAATTCCGTGAGATTTGTATGAATTAATTTAAGGATAGCCCCTCCTTGTGGCGAGAAAAACGATTTGAGTCCCCGATAATAACGGTGGTGTTTCCATCCCTTCTCTTTATTTGGTTCTTCGGAGCTGCTTTTTTGGCTCCTTCTCTTACGGTTCCTTGTGAGGTGGAACTTATTCCATCCAGTTCGCGGAAGGCGGAGAGGTGGTTACGGGTGCAGTTATTTAGCAATTTGGGAAAGTAAAAAGAAATCGTTTACGTGGAGGGGGAGAAGTTTGTCCGTTCCAATTATCGGGTCGGGAAAGTTTTTGGTGTGCGGTTGACTTTTTCTTCGTTGTATTGCTTGTGGTGTGTTTGATATTGCGGTTTTATTTTCGGAAATGATTTTTTTTTGTTGATGATGGAAATTAGATAATTTTATTTGCAATGAGGTTTTTGATCCGGTATGAAGTGAATTTCTCCGAACTGGTTCCAATAAGTAATCTGTAGTTATTTGTGTACGCTATTAGGATTAATATTATGCTTTGTATTGCGAGTCATGTGGTCAATACTTCATGTTGATATTTTTTAGGAATAACCCTTTGAAAATTGCTTCTTGTATTCTACTAAGTTGTATTGTTTTTAATTTTTAATTTGTTTTTTAGTAAAGAATAATAACTATTTTAATTTATAGCGAACGAATAAGATAATTGTTTATCCTTTCACTACCAGCTGGAAGAGTTGATTAAGTCCTCAATCAGACCTAATAATAATTCACACACAAATTGAGTGAAAGGGAGTGAGACTTCCTTTTCATTGTTCAAACATGCTGGATGCTTCTAGACAATTTTTTTGGTGATTTTTAACTTCTAGAGTTCTGAAAACGTGTTAGTGTTCAGAAAAAAAATAAATTTTCAGCTATTTATCAAACTCAGTTTTACAATTTTAAGATTAATTTTCAGGAAATTTAGTTCAAAACTTAAATTTCACTGTTTATTTTCTTTAAAACTGCTCGCGTTTCTAAACACCTGGTTAGCAAAAGCACTTTTTCAATATATTTTTTTCCCAATAGCCAACTAGACATAATCTAGTAACAATTTAGAGTTCCAAAAAAAATAAGTGCTGTGCCTCTTCTCAAAGAACCGTAGTTATAGAACCGTATAGTAGTAACACCCAAAAGGGACTACTAAACCAAATCCTCTCACTGCCTCCCTAACAGAGACCCAATATTACTGCTGCTGCACCTAGACACAGACATCTCGACGAACACCAACTTACCCAAACTGTCTCCCTCGAATCCAATCAGGACTAAACGCCCGAAAAAAAAAAACAGAGAAAAAAAATTCAGCGCAAGAACCATACCTGTGCACATACCGCACACAGCAAGCCTCTGTAATAACCTCTCCCGAAAGCGGAGCAAAAAAGGCTCAGGAGGTAATTGAGCACTGTCAGTCCGAAGATGGCCGGACTATAGGTGTGTAATTTCCGCCGGTGGCGCCAGTAGCCCTTCTTGTCACCGACTGCCCTGTAATCAGCTTTGCTGCTCTGTTGTGAACCGACCTTTGTCTCACTACTGGGGCCAGTCCGAGTGTCATTGTGTGGGGAATTTTAATGGGGTTCTTCTCTTGATGATGAATTCGAATGGATGTGTCGGGTTTTTGGATTGGAGACACATTTTTGCGAGGTTGGTTGGAGAGGGGGAAAGATTAGGCTCGAGGCCAAGGTTGCCAGACCCTCCAACTTTTTGGGTTTAAATACCAGCTTTTTTTGTAGTGATATCAATTTATGATACCCATATTAACTCTTTTGGCACAGATATCAAATTTTTTTAGTTACAGATATGTACTTTTTTGAAAAGCTATATACAGATACAATATTTTGGGAACGATATCAACTTTTTTGGTAGATACCAAATTTCGGGAACGATATCAACTTTTTTGGTACAGATACCAAATTTCGGGAATATCAACTTTTTTTGGTACCGATACCAAATTTCGGGAATATGGGAATATCAACTTTTTTGGTACAGATAACCCAACTTTTTTAGCGCAACAAATTTACACATTATTTAAGTTAGTACATCGTACACACAAGACCTTAAAAGTTATTACTGTGTGAACCAACATGTTGGTACGTCTGGTAACGTGGGTACTCAGGTGAAATTTTCATTATAACACAATATTAGGAAGCACAAAATACTTTCAAATGGCAGTACGTATGGAAACGTATACCTTCCACAATACGAGATTCAGCCGCCTTCGGAAGAAAGACAAGCTATAGGACAAATTTATCAAGAGTCTAAATCAATAGACTGAGAAAAGTTTAATTTTTAAATTGAGAATTTTGTTACTGCTATCTAGTATATTTATAGCCACATCTAGAGTTATAAATACACTACATTGCAGACGTTCTGTGAATCTCAAAATTTGGTTAGTTTTATGAACTATATATTTCTTCAAATAAAAGTAATTAAAAATTTATTTTATTTAAACTATCTGGTATTTCAAACGTAAGTTTTATGAAAGCTTTGAAACATATCAAGTTTTTAACACATTTCAATGACACATTAGCTAATAACTGGTGATTTCGTCTACTTGAAATTGCTGCCTACCCACTACTGTCATTTTAAATGCAAATAACAGTGTGGTTTGATTACCTTGCTTGCTTGTCTGTTTATGACCTCGTATTTTGTTTGATTTTACTTAAAGGTGTGGCTCATACAACTGGCTAAAGGGAGTGATATCCATAATTGTTCTTAATAGTTCAAATATTAAACACAGTTAAATCTGATTGTAAACAAAGCGGATTCCAACCAACCCTTTTCTAAAAGTACCTTGTATGATGAAATAACTTTTACCGATATTTTGTTTTACTTATCAGTCTGTATTTCAATCTTGAAATTAGAATAATCTTGTCTTTTTCATTCATTCTCTTTTAATATCTTTACCAAGATATTTCTTATTCACTTTTCTCTCTCTTTTTTTCGTTCCTTACCTGATGGTGGTAAAGTAGAAATAAAACAATAATTACTCTATATGCAACTATAGACTGACAATTAAAAAAGGTACCGTACCCAAATAGATGTATTTCGCCTACATTTTTTCAACTATACTCACTAATGATGTTTTGAAAGAATACTATACAATACTAAAATTAAAATTTCATCGGCATTTAGCTTTTTAAATTTCTCATTGAATTTATTCCTCGAACATGAGTTTTTTTTTTACATTTATTTATTAAACTGTACATAAGAAAAAGAACACAATATTACAAGTTCACATAGTCTCTTGGTCCATGTAGGTGACAGTAAATATGTGTAACAAAATTTAAAAGTAAACTAGATGAAAAAAAGAAAAAAACTTGAATACAAGAAAAAAATACATGAAATGAATATAGTGGCAAACATAAATAACATTTTTGCCATAATGATGAGTTAGTGTGCAAAATAATACAAAGCCATACATTTGAATTACTGTTATAAAATTTTTTTACAATAATATTTTAAGTTTGGTAACGCTAAATAACCCAAGAAAAATTTCTCTTGCACTCTCTTTTACGGGACCTTAAAGAAATTTCAAAAGATGCTGTAGGGAAAAAATACTTCTTCAATAGATAATTTCTTCTTACATGTTAGAAATACACTGTCAGTTTCCCTTCAATGACTAATGTCTTTCTTCTTCTCCTACAGACGATGGTCTCGACGGCAGCCCTGGTGACCCGTCCAGCAGCCCTCCTTACAACCTGAAGGTGAAGAAGCAGCGGAAGGCGCGGACGGCCTTCACAGACCACCAGCTGCAGACGCTGGAGAAGAGCTTCGAGCGCCAAAAGTACTTGAGCGTGCAGGACCGAATGGAGTTGGCCGCCAAGCTCAACCTCACCGACACGCAGGTCAAGACGTGGTACCAGAACAGGAGGTAAGAATATTACATTCGATTTTTAACCTTGTAACTTCTGTATACGAGAGGAATTGGCATACTTGGCGAGTTTTTTAAACCAGGCTCGAAATCTCGAAGCGAAACATTAGGCAAAACGTCACTTTTCAACAGCGCAAAGTACAAGATTTCAGACTGGAGTTGCGCTGTTGTCCAAAAAGCTATGAACGGTGACGTCTTGCCGACTATTTCACGTCACGATTTCGAGCTTCTCTGGCCGTATGAGTCTAGATGGCCGCATGGATAGGATATAGTAAAATGTGACACTTTTTGACATAGGGTTCAAAAATGTAAAGAAAATCATTTATGGACATGGAAAGCCCCAATGAGTGCCATTATTTATTCTCCATTTCGCAATTATTTCTAGAAATAGTTTCGAATAATGTAACATCAAAGTAAAATGACAATGCTAACTGTAGTTAATTTTATTAGTTAACTGTAACTCATAAAATTTATTAAATACCTCAATTCTTGTCTTAAGAAAGGATATGACGCTTGATTCACCTGATCGCATTTCCATAACCGTCATTACATCCTCCATGAATATTCAAGCTTAAATTAACCTTCATTACACATTTAAATGGAAAAAGATTTATTCACTTTTCGAGAACAAGATACACACAAAAAAAAGCAGACCTAAGAGGAAGGATCAGAAGAGACATAACGTTTAAGAATACACGATAAACTTCACTTTGTTTTTAGCGGGGTATTTCTTTGTCTACCGTTTCGATGCTATCGATTTCTATTTAGTGCTTCTGATTTTTATGAGCCCCATTGTTCCTCTACAGAAAGTTGGTCTCACACATATTTGTAGAAAGAAAAGAGCTGCAAATCTGTTATCCCGGCATTGTCATTTTACTTTTATGTTACATTATTCGAACCGATTTCTAGAAGCATTATTGTGAAATGGAGAATAAATAATAGCCATCTTAAAACTCTTTAAATTTGAGTCGTATATCTGACGTCTTTATCGAAGGAACTGTGCGTTCAGATTTTCAGCCGTGGTATTTTTTGAGACAGACCATTGTGAAAATTGTCGTTTATCATAAGCACTTTGCTTGTCGTATCGGTATCTTTATATGGAAGCTACAGATACCTTGAGGTGATTTTATCACTAACAGCTTCGATTTTAAGTAACAAATAGTTTATTTGTACTACCTTTTTGCTTCAAAGTAAAATTTCATTACAATTTGCAATTGTAATGTTGAGTAATCCTTACACTTCTAAACCTTCTAATAAAATTGCATAAATTTAATGGTTTCTTAAAGAAGTTTAAGCATCATTTTATTTAGATTTAGGTCACTAACTTATCCACAATAGCGATTGAATATACAACTTTTAGAGTAAAAGACCATATATTCAAAGTTTCATACTCTTACTTCTGAAATTTCATTCAATAATTTCTTCTCCACTGTCATTTTATGCTTGATTGATATTTAATACTCAACCTTGATGTATGAACTTATTTTATATTGAAACGTTTTTCCATTACAATTTTAAACTTTGGTTAACTGTACCAATTTTTATTTCCTTTCGTTCCTGAAATTTCAAGCTCATTTTATCACTTGATACTTCTTTAATAGCAATCAGCCTTAAAATATCAGTCTGTTCTGTAACCCCCCCCCAAATTGAAACTTTTTTCAGTGGCATAATTTTAAACTTCTGTATGTTAATAGTGTCCTGCATTTCTGAAATTTGTACCACATCCTCGCATTATACATCTTAACTTTAGTTATATCAAGTTTATGGCAGCATCGGTATTCCATAGCTATAAATATTTATCTGTGCAACAGTATTGAACCTCTCCACCACTTGTCTAACTCTGTGCCTCCCTTCCAGGACGAAATGGAAACGACAGACAGCAGTCGGCCTGGAACTGCTCGCCGAAGCCGGCAACTACGCGGCCGTCCAACGGATGCTGCAGACCTCTCCCTACTGGATCAACCACTACGCGGCCGCCAGCCTACCCCTCCCCACCGGCATGGACTTTTACCGGCAGGCCTCGGTGGCTCTCCAGAAGCCTCTGGCCTACCGCATGTACCCTTCCGCGCCGCCCGGCTCCCTCGGACCCTTGCCCTTCCCCCCTCCCTCCGGAAGCGCCTCTTCTCCCACCTCCCCCCCTTCCTCCGCCTCCACGCTCACCCCCTACTTCGGCAGGGAGCCCCCTTGCTGAACCCTACCACCCCCCAAATAATGGACTCATCAGTGGTGCTTCTACTAATTAATTTATTTCGATGATGATGATGTTGCGGTTTTTTGGACTGGGGAGTGCGGTATGTTGGTTGTGTTTTGCGTCTCGTTGTTGCTGTTGGTTGATTTTGAATCGAGTGGATATTTATAATGTTAACAATGCAGTTGTTTGTGAGCATTCTGTGGTGACCAGGAATGGCTGACTTCTTGGTGAACGATGCTTGTGATGTGCATTGTAGACGAGTTGGGGTTTGAGAAGCATTTTTGACCGATTAAATTATCTGATAAAATGGCTATTATGTTAACGATTAAAGTATTTTTAGTGTAATATTCACATCCTTTTTATGTTAATATTTTTTTTATTTATTTACATTTACATAATCATCGTCTATGACCAGGGAGGGGGAAAAATTGAAAACTGTGCACTTATGGGATTATAGAATCCCTTGCAAGAGTGCTTTTTAAACTTTTAAATAATACATATTGAAGAAGAAAAAAGGAAAAATAGAAAAGTATACTATACAATTAAAAAAATGTATTACAAGAAAACGATACTAAAATATTGCAAATAATAATCCTTCCTTCATAAATTGTAAGTTATACAAATTTCAAGATACTTTTAAGCCAACTTCATATGGCTATTTGATAACTATTTAATTCATGATACTTGACTAATGGTAATCGATCAAATTTTTAACAACCTTTGTGTATATCAGCAACCTATTTGCAATCCAAAAATCACTTATTGAATTCTAAGGTTATAAACCTCAATAATAATTACTGTGTTTAATTTCGTTAGTTACTACTTATTTATTATAATATATTTATTACTTATTTAAGTTTTTTGTTTTATCCTGGAGCACTGATTCCAATAGACAGCTTGCAGTTGCTGCAAGCCCCTCAATTATAACATTCATAACTTCGATAAAGAAAATTTCTACATTTTACAATTATTATCATTGTGGATTTATATATTTATTTGGGGGTATTTATAACATACGATTGAATATTCTCACTAGTGTTTTATTGAAATAATTTTTGTCAAAAATGCTTCTAGAAATTGAGACCAACACTATTAAAAGAAGACCAATATCCATTTTTTTTTTTTATCAGTACCGTAGTCTTCAGTCCTGCCCCAGTGATTGAGATGCCAGTGATATGGTGAAATGATTTGAGATTGGGAATATACTTATACAGAATGAGTTATCTCTATCTGACCTAAACTTATATGAGTCATCGAGAAGATTTTATCTTAATTGTTCTGTTGTCACTGAACGAGCCTGGATTTTCTTTTATATTTTTAAGAATAGTATAAAACGAAGTGTGTAATAGCCTTGCTTGAAATAAAAAATACGTTCATGAAATATTTTTTATTAAAAATGTGGTTCAGTTTCGTTATACCTATCCCGTTAAATATCGCAAAACTGTTTTGATCGACAATTATTCAAACATAACCAACTTTTTATGGTAGTTTTGGATGTAATTGTGTGAATGTTTATTATTTGGTTGGTTTGAAATGTTTGACGATAATTCTGATCTTTGGCGACCAAACCAGCTCGTCGATATTTAACAGGACAGATAACGGAGTTGAACCAAAAAAATATGAACAAATTTAGTACTTTCTATTTAAATTAAATTTAATTGATTTTAATTATTTTAAATTACATTGAATGAACCTAGTGCACTTATGATTTTTCATTCATAAGCGATGTTGTTTGATTCATACAGGAAAGGCTTGTTCAGTGATTGGCTAAGAACTTGTTATTTGTATTTATCATTAATTTCTCATTTACTGAGGGGAAACTTGTCCTGTATATAAAAAATCGAACAAAGCAATTCACTGTATAAAGTTGCCATATTTTACGTTGTAATATATTTCTCGTCTTTGTTTGGCTGTATATTTATGTTGAAGGTCATTGTATAGGTATTGAATTAACATTTCTAACGAGAACTGTTTGTTTATAAAGCTTGTACATAAATAATTTTTAATGTGGTTTGCATTTTGTTAAACCCTCATCAAAAATCAGTTCTTTGAAATCAATGTTACAATTAACTCCTTTTTCTTGTTTTTCAAGTTTTATTTTTCAATATTAAAAAAAAAATAAGTTCTATATTAGCAAATTAAAATTCTATATAGAACAATCTTTTTAATCTTTTAACTTTTGAAAGAATAAAGAATAAAGATAAGTTTTTAAGCCTATTAAATATTTTTTAATTATGATCTTTTTACTGTGACCCTATAAGTTTTTCTTTTAAAAGTCATTCATTCTTAACCCTTCATTAAAGTTTATTCTGTTAATTTATTTTTTAATTAATATCTGTTTATAATGCTGCTATAGAACAATATTGACAATATATATATATTGACAATATTTTTGGAAATATCATTTTACATTTTTAATATGAATATTTTTTTCTACCTGTTTTTTCCTATTCACAATTACGCTTAACTACTTAATAATATCAGAAAATCATATAAATATTTTTTCTTTTATTTTTTTCATATTTTTAAGAAGTGACTATGTTACTGAATACTTAATTTTCACATTACCGTATAACTTATACGTTACTTAATATATGCTTCATGACATCAGAAAAATCGTTATCTTTTTCTTCATTCACATTTCAAAATGGAATACATTAATAAAATAGCTCTGAGATGAAACGTAAGTCATCATTTTATAAGTGACACTCAGTTTCCTAACAAATACATATTGTTCTTTCCTTATAATTTCCTCTCAATTTCACTTTTATGAATATCTTGAAAAGAAGGATTATCCTTTTATAAAGTCATTTGTTTCACAGTTTGCATGAATAATATTTTTATGTTCTCGATCATGATTCATGAATTGTGTTATCAATGTGAATAAAAGGAAATCATTGTTGAAAATTTCGTGGTATCATGATAATGGTTATGCCATAATAGTTGAGTCAAACTATTGTACATATAGAATGGAATTAAATAAATAATTTTTTTCTAAATATTTTCTTGTTTCATTTCATAAAACAATTTATTTTACTTAAAAATTTTTACTTGTGTTTAAATCTATTTAAAACAATGTATTTAATTGTAATGATTGAAGTAGTATAAGGATACTAAAAAGAAACTTCTCTGAAATTTTAACTTATCAATTTAAAAGGATCAAAAAAGTATAGAGATAAAATAAAAATAATTATTTTAATGTAGTACTTATTATTCTAATCTTCAATTCATCTAAAAGTATTGAATTTCAATATAAAAACCCAAATTGAATTTATTTACTAAGATGCTAAAGATCTATTTTTAATTGTGCTTAAACTACTCAGACATAGTATTTTCCAGAGAAACCGGCTTTAAATTTTTTAAACACAAATTCGTGGAGAAGTTGTAAGTCTCAAAGCGTAATACTTTTTCAAAATATTGAAATCACTTACATGGTTTGTAATATTGAGCTTCAAAATTAAATCCAAGAATTTTTCAAATTTTTCAGTTTGACATTAATTTAAGTCATTGTTCTCTAAAGTATGACATAATAGACCATTTATTTTCAATTTTATGAAAAAAATTCTAGTAAAAAACGCCTTTCAAGGCTTTAAATATAATCACGATTACACACCAAGAGTAGACTGTAACGTTACTTGACCCTGGAGAAACAAACTGAGAGCAAACAAAGTACTTCCCAGCGCTGGGTCTGAATTTTGAGAGAAATTAAGAACTTCAATTTAGAAATATGACCAGTTTGGTAAACCCATGCATACTATAGTATAACGTCTATTTATCACGATTTGCGTACCGAAACCTAGCAACCCAACAGGCTATCTGTTTACTCAGTTTTTCTTTCCGCGCAGTGACGTCACAGGGTCTAGAAACGTTGCAGTCTAGTATAGTATAATAGATCCTTTTTATAACAATGAAATCTACGATTACACTTGTTTCAAATTTACTGTTGGTAGAAACTTCATACAAGAATGAAACAGGATGCCTAATTCAATTATTTTTGAGTTATGTTAGTGTTGTAGAGCAAAAGTGTATTGTTAAGCGAATGTTCATGAATTTATCTTTCTTTGGACTCAAACTTTGCAAAAGTGTATTTTGCTGAAAAGTTTTATCGAGACAGCCCCATAGAAAATGGATTCGATAAATTCCTTTCTTACTCATTAGCATAAGGTGGAGGTTACTATTTTTGAGCAAGAATACAGGGAAGCTGTGGTCAAAAATAGTAACCTAAAATAAATTCGTGGATCACGCCTAAAGTTTTAAGGTTAGGAGTAAGTATATTAATCTGACATTTTTTACTTGGTCAGCGGTTATTGACTATTTGCATGGTATATTCGGACTTTTATTAAGTCATTAGGTGATTGAGGAAAGGGAAATGCAAGAGATTACCTAGATAAGTGGAATGAAATCAAATCAAACCTGTCTAAGTGGAATACGTGGATAAGTTGAACGAAAACGTTGGTCCACTTATCCGGGTATTATCCACGATTATTATACGAAAATCATGACTTTACCATGTTCGTAATGATGAGCTATCTAACTTAGTCTTTGGGTTTTAAAAGCAATAGACCAATGTGGCCCTTTGGACAGAAACTTTAGAGACCTCTGATTAAGAACACCCATTAGAGGAACCCAATCAGGAAAACAGTTGTCTATCGGCGGAAATGGAAATCTCAAACTTACTTATTCATGGTGTGGTTTATATGATATTACGGAATCCTCCTGGTCGTCTAAACCATTCTGGTTCAATTCCGTTAGAGTCCCCGCTAAATATCGCCCGGTTCTTTTAGGCAACAAAAAGTAGAAATATTCATAAATAATTTCAAACTCCTGAATTAAAATGTTAAGTTAGATCAATAACTATTCAGTTTATTAATAAAAGTTGAAAAAATTTGTTGATATTGGGATATGTTTAGCGATTTGGATATTGGCGATATTTAGCGGGGACTCTCGGAATTGTACCATCATTCTTAGAATCAATCTTCGCTCTATTTGAATATCGGATCGTTGAGTAGAAGTTAGAAATTAGTCTTCGAATCATGGATAAAAGGAAATATTAAATATGGACTTTCCAGCCCAAAGAGAGAGAGAGAGAGCAATTACCGAGTAGTTTAACCATAATGCATACCAGATTTCAAGGGAATTGCGAGTTCAAGAATAGGCGATTTTTTTTACACAGTTAAAGATCTGCCTGGTTTGGAGATTATGAAATTTATTTCGAGTTACCTAACATCTCAACTCATCTTCATTTTTCTACAGAAATTTCAGACGGAGTCTTGTTTCTCAATACGTATAGACTCAATTACAGCTATCCAATGCTGAACTTTCTTTTTTTATTTAACTTTTGCTAAGCATTTAAAGTATACGCGAGAGCGCAACAAAAGCGATTTCACCGTCTTCAGATTAATCTTGGATCGAGAAGTTTTTCCATTTGAATCCCCCTAAGAGATAAGTATTTGTTGTATCAATGTATACCGCTTGTATTAATAGAACTTGGTACTCAATTTGCTTCGTTCACACTCATTGTTTGTGGTTGAATTTTTCAATATCATACATAGTTTATAAATATTGTGCTCCGAAGCATTCTATATCAGATTAATTCTAGTTGCGTAATAATAAATTATGATAGCTTGTTGTGAATAGCTGAGTAACTATTGAAAATTTCAATTTGAGGCATAATATTTTGTAACAGTGCAATTGCTAATATACTGTGAAATATTAGGTCTCTGCTACTTCTATTGCTAAATATTTATACTCGAATGTAAAGTTTCCTGTTCCTATGACGTCACTAACAAACAAATAATATAGTAGTTCCCAGCGCGGTCTCTTAATTTTGAGTGAAATAAAGAACGTAAATTTAAAAATATGATTAGTTTGTTAAACGTCTTTTTATCACGATTTGCGTACCAAAACTCCTCTTAGCAACCCAACGTAGTCTTCTGCTTACGCAGTTTCTTCTTTCGCGTCATAAGGGCCAGGAAACGTTGCGATCGAGAATAGCCTTGATTTTTCTAATATCCTTTGAATATTTTTGTTAGTGAAACTAATAGCCATAAATTATCTTTATTAAAACTGGCCAATCAATAGGATTAATTCCTGACTGGTAATTTCAATCCATTGGGAGTCAAAAAATGTATTAAGCCCAGTGTGGTTGGAAGATGTAGTTAATAAAAACTAGTTTTAAAATATTTAGTGTAGGTAATCTTTATAGATTGTTATCATTCATTCTCTCCGTATATTTTAAGGAGAGAGATGCGATCTCAGCATGGGATTCGAAGGGGTGATAAACAATCGGAAAAATTTAAGTGTTTTCCTCATCAATAGCAGTTAAGAATCCATTATGTGCTGTATAGTAAACACTAATTAAGTTTGGTTAGGTTCATAATCTAATTATATCATGTTTGATCTACAATTTTTCACCAAAAATTAGGTGTGAAAAAAATTCTTTATAATTTTTTTGCGGAATTTCCGCAATAGCTTTGATTTATCAAAACCTCTTAAGTTGTACTTAAAATTTTAGAAGTGGGTTTAAAAAAACCAAACTAAGATTTCTCTGTAATATCATCCAAATGAAGTCACTAGTATATTGTAACGTTTTGTCATTTTATTCCAAAGGTTGTTGCTGAGATCTACAGAGGTCCCTTTTGATTCCGAAAAAGTTTATGATGTACTGAATTGAAGGTTTTAGAGGCAGTAAGATCTGTTTTATTCTATAAGTAACATTTTGTTTATTTCATATAATTTCTTGTTGGAAAATAATTTATTATTATGGTTACCTTTTGGAGGGAAATGCATTTTCCTTAAATCGTTTTGAATTTTTCCATCAATCATACTTAAAATTTAATTAAAATTAAAAGTTTATCTCTAAAAAGTGTTAATTTCTAGTAGTATATAATGATCTGGACACTATCCATAGTTTTCTTATTTAAAACTAGCTATTTGATCAGACAACATTGTTTTTTTTTTCAATTAGCTCTAATTCAGAGTGATAGCCAGTAGTAGGAAATTGAGGCAGTTGGGGGCAAAAACCAACAAAAAACAAAACTCCTTTCAAACCAAGTTTATTCACAGTTATATATTCGCCAGTTTCGTGATACTTTCTATCATTTTTGCCTTAAATGCAGATCTTTACCTGCTGCCAGATATGGGTTCTTAAGGTTCTTAAACTGCAAGTCTGGAAAAAAAACCGCTAGGCCTGATTTCAAATTTCTTAGAGGTTTAACTGAGGTTACATATACTTTTTTAAAAAGATCAACGGATGTCGATATCGTCCAGTTGAAAGTTTTGAAACGCTAAACGAAAACTAAAACACGCCGAGATGCCTCGAAAATCATCTAAAGTAAATTTGAATTGCTGAAAGTGGAGATATCTGGGTTCTTGCACAAATAGCCTTAATTATTTAATTTACGAGGATGTTTTTAAGAGTTAAAAAGTGTGCCGAATGAAGTAAATAATTGTATCGCACAAAATTTTCAAAACCTTAATTTTGTAATTAAAATAATGAATAGAATGATAAAATTTAAAAAAATGTAATGTCTGTCCTGTTAGTGAATAACATCAATGCATAAAATTATTTATTGATCTTTATTATTTGATAGTACATAACAAAAATTTTTATTAACTTGAATTATTGTAGAATTAATAATATGGCATAGTTTTGAATAATTTAACTTCAGGCAATGATTAAAATTACCTTAAATATTTAAAACTTGTAATTAATCGTTATTAAATTTTAAATTTAATGAATATGGCAATATTTCAAACATTTAATTAATAGTGTTGATTAATTTATTAATAGTGTATGATTTAATATTGTATAGAATTAAAATATCTTTAATGCTTGTTTTAAAAAAGTAAGAGCTTTAGGTTAAATAAAATCCCTTTTTATACTTACTCTCCTTTGAAGTAATTTAATTTTTAAAAATGTAAAAAATATTCTGGTATTGATGTATGGGGTCTGCCCCTTTATTTGGTTGTAACGTTTCTTGACCCTAAGACGTCAATGAGTGGAAGAAAAAACTGAGTGAACAGAACGCCTGTTGGGTTGCTAGTAAAAGTTTTGATGAGCAAATCGTCATAGAAAGACGCTATACATGCGTGGGTTCAACAAACCAAAATTAATTCTAAATTAAAGTTCTTAATTTCACTCAAAATTAGATATTGCTCAGGGAACTACTTTCTTTGTTTACTCAGCAAGGTCAAGAAATGTTGTAGTCTAGTACAGTTGGGTTATGGTTACTATGGTGACATGCAATTGACTAACAGTTCTGAACTTTATTAAGCAATCAATCAATCAAATTTATAACCAAAAACCATTCATTTATTTACAAAATGACACTTTTCAATCAAGGATTGTTTTATGGACTTTAAAAGTAATCACAAATGATATTGATTAATTATTTTAGAAAGTATGTATTTCTTTCTTGATATTATTTGGTGAATAGTTTTGGAGCACAAGAAATGTTGATTTAAATTCTGAAAGAAATTAAATTTTAAATACATAGCTTTAAATTGAGTAATTTACTTGGGGATATAGTGAATGAAAAACTTTTCTGTGGATAGATTTGATGCAGCGATTTGTGTACGATATTTTTTGCAGTAACAGCTTTATAATATTTCTGAAATTCCATCCCCTCCAAAAAGTGGATGGAATGTAAAAAAGGAAAAGAAAAATGTTTTTTAATGTAGTTTTTTTATCAGCTTACATTTATAAACAAGTTTTCTTAAACCTCTTATTTCTTAACCTAGAAAAATATAGACCACTTAAACTTTAAACACACCTATTACGTTTATCAAGTATCCTTGTGTATAATAGGATGATTCTGCACAATGTTGAAGTTAAATAATCTTTATTTTCTTACATGTTCAATTAACATGGAAATAAATTGTCGATATGATATCGAAATCAGGAAGCGTAAAAGGTTCTTGGTTGTGATTGTTTAATTTTATAACAAAAATAAAGGTTTGTCTGTTTTTGTGCCATTTCGAGATCAAAACCTATTGTAGGGTAGTGGCACCAGTAACTGACAGGGCACCAGTAACTGACACTTTGAGATTTAATTCATAATAATAAGATTTGTATTGTGAACTTGAAATAAATCATGGTCTCTCAATATTTTAGACATTTATCTTTAACTTTATGCAGTATTTATTTTCTACCAAGGTGTTCTAAGTATCATAAATTGAGAATTCCCATTTCATGTTAAGAAACTTCCGATTTTCAGAGGTTGGCTTAAGGCTGAAATTAAGGACACACATTTTTGATTAGGGTCTAATTTAATCAAATTTTCTTTTTGAAACCTATTTTAACATGAAATGGGGTATCTGATAATAATACATAAATTCATGCCACAGAGTTATTTTTGTAAAAAAATATTTTTTTATTTATTTTAAATGGGGTGTCAGTTACTGGATCTAAAAAATGAATTTCACCAGTAACTGACATGGGTGTCAGATACTGGTGTTTTAGTGAAATTCAAGATAATTGCTTGAAAATTCTAGGGAATATGGTGGAAGATATTTAGAATAAAGTTGTGCAGTTAAATTTTTAAAATGTAATATTTTTCCAGTAACTGACACCCTGTCAGTTATTGGTTCTGCCCTATGTCAGTTATTGGTATTGGAATATAGCAGTGTTTGCATTCTGCTTATATCGTAACAAATCATTAGATGGTAGGAAATAGAATGGATCATTTTAACAAACGATTTGTAATTACATTTTTTAAATACTCAGAAACCAACTTTCCTAAAAGTAACATTTAAATTATTTAAGTAAATCAATTATTTTTATAAAACAGATAGAAAACTTTCCTCTTTGTTTGTACTTATAATTTAGTTTAAATATAATTTGTGTACAATTTTCTATTATTAAATTCTTATTAATGTGCAATTGTTTGACTTAGTATAATTTTTATATAGTAATATGGTATGTCTTATAATATCCCATAAATGGCCCTTTTTAAGTGTATTTTGATTTAAAGTACCTTTTTTTGCCTGATATTTTCCTTCATATTTTGTAAAATTACTTAAAAAATAAAATATTTGTTTTATTATATTATGCTTGCTAAAAAAATAATGTAGCATATAAAAAACAGCTTATTAAAGGTATTTCAAAGTGTCAGTTACTGGTTCAGGAGGTGTCAGTTACTGGTGCTTCGACCATGCCAACTTAAAAAATATTTTAAAAATAGAAAAAAATTACTTAGACTAACAAATTGTGTTCTAAATAAATATTGAAACTTCATTTAATTTTTCGGAACAAAAGGTTTTTTCCTGGATAATTTTAGTAAGTAGCAATAGCTAATTATTTCAAAAATTGCTCTTAAAGTGTCAGTTACTGGTGCCACTACCCTATTCTGATTTTACTTTTCATTAAGAAAATCTTTAATTTTTCCAAATCATTTCAATTATTAAATTTTCAATCAATCTTTCCAGTCTTTTTTTCACCCGAAATTTAACTGTAACTCGTGTTGTGTGAATGTTTAGTTTTGATAAATAAAAGGTTTTTACGATTTATTAACAGAAAAGAGAGAACTAAATAAGTATAAAAAAAGTAGACGCCAATAAATTAAAAAAACATTACTTCATATAAACACTAATTTTTTTTTCTATGAAAAATGGTTATTTTCCCCCAACTGATTTTGTCATGTATTCTGTTCCGTAAAATGTTATTTAAGATTCCAGTAGGAGGAAGTTTTAGATCAAGTGGGTAGTTAGTGCGATGCACCTAACACGCCAACATTGCCAATCAAAATGCTAGACTTGTAATTAAATTTTGTTATATTTTATATGGAATAGTATGGTAATTTAGTATGCAATAGTTCCTCAGATCAAATCCCGATGGTGATAATTTTATTTAATATTAAGTCTAAATATTCTTTGATAAATTCAGAATGGATTATAATTTTAGGAGTGAGAGGTGCTCCACACTAATACAGTCGCTCCTTTTGGATCATTCGTGTTAAAATTAGTTACCCTACATCCTACAACTAAACTTTTTTCTGTATTATTTCAAATTTTTTATTAATTTATATAAAAAATGAAACCTAGTTATCTAATTTGCATTGAACATTATTATATACTGTCTTTATAATAGTAAAACAAATATAATGCTCAAAAGGAATTTATCAACATTTCAGTTTTTATTATGTGTTTGTAAAGTATGTATATTACACCCCCTAACTGTTTGAGGTGCTTCAATTGACTCATCAATTCAGTTTCATTTGAAATAAACTATGTTTTGCTTCACAGCAAGTTTTGCAAGCTCAAGTCAGCAATTTTACTTTTAGGGCTCATTATATAAATAATAAGTTATCCAAAATAAAAAGTTATAAATGGATTCAATTAATTTCGCAAGCTAAAAGTAGGTAGAAGGGTCAGGTAAAATCTTCAAAGGGACGAGTTGGTAAAAAATATTTTATCAATTTAATTCTGAGAATATAATTTCTTCTATTTTTTACGAAGTAAACAGAAGAAATAGACAAATAAATCACTTTTATCTGAAATACGTAATTTTATTTCACTTTTTAATTAATATTTATGAAACTTATCAAAGAAACTTAAAAAACTTTTTAAAGTTTAATTAATGGACTTCCTTTTATACTGAAATTATGCTTAATTATTTAGGTTATATCAATTATGCTGTGTTATTTTTTTTATTAGATTTCGAAACCATTCAAGATAAGCAAGATGTGCATAGTTGGCCAGAGAAGTCTACATGATCTGAGCTAAACAAGGGGATACGCCGAGATGACGTCAGAAGGTTTATTTAGAATTAGAATCGTCTGAATTTTCCTTGGAGGACTCAACATCGTAAATAAAATGTAAGGGTCAATATATAATTCCTTTACAATAAATTAATTATATGCATCTTAACGTATTTCACTGAATAATTGACGCGGTACATTTAAATTGAAAATATTTTTTACTTATATGAGATGGAAGGTTTATTAAAACAATAGAATTAAATCATTGAGTTTGGAACTGAAAGAAGTTTTATTTGGTTACATTTAGAAATATGTTACTGGTAATTTTAGGCAAAAATACAGGAAGCTTTTTAATAATATTGGTAAAGCTATTAAAATAGTACATTTAATTGAATTTTTCGTTTAATTAGGGAAGACTAGAGTAAGATTTGATTTATTTCTGAGAGACCGATAAGTTATGCTGGTGCAAAACATAATTAAAGAAAAAAAGTTTAAATTATTTGATTATTTTAGCTAAACTGCTATGCATATTTCAGATGCCTAAATATGCTCCTATTGGCCAACATAGATTTTAATTGGAAAGTAATCAAACTTTTTAGGTTTGATATCAGTTTTCTTAACCTGTATGATTAACTTTAAATTGTATCACTTTTTAATTTGTGATAACTCTGTAATGGATGATACATTTAAAATTGAGAATTTGAAAATTAGTTTTCAGTCCTATTACAATGCGTCGGCTTACAGGAGAAAGGCACTAAGTCACTTCTGGCTCAACTACTCTGCATGTACTAGGTTACGCCAAATTTGGCGATATCCGATCGATTTCTTTGGCTCCATGCAATTTCACAAGCCCACAGTTTGTTTCACAGCTTGGCGAGAATTTGGAACTATTCTCTTTCGTTGGCGTCGTTCTACCGCTTTTAAAAGATCCACCCAAAGTGACTTAGCACTTTTCTCTAAGCTTTTCTTTTATATGAAGATATTTTCATTGTTTCCCAGCTCTTGAATCCTAGAAAAAACGTCCAACCTGTACAGATATCCCCCCCTTTTTTTATACTCTATCACGTTATTTTTTGCGTTGATTCAAAGTCGAGTATTCTGGCATTAGTTCTCGCTTCTTAAACTATTAATTGCACCTCGTATCTTAATAGTTGTTACCGCTGTTTTTAAGTAAGATTTTATGCTTGATCTGTTTCCTAAAATGTATTTTCTTGCAGAAGTTACCTTGCAGAAGACAAGAGAATTGAACTCTCAAACAAGGTTAGCTACTATCAGCTGAAATATGTAACTTTTCCACCAATGGTATGTTTCAATAATGGACTCTTTTTGATGTAACGCTGAAAATCTTGTAACCCCTTCCTAGATTTTTCCCTCAATAAAAAAATTTGTCTGAATAAGGTGTTTTTATTTAATTTACAAGCACTTGCTACTAGGTCCACGCTGCTCAGATTGAGCATGCGCGTGGACTTAGTATATATAGGACGCGCAGGTATGCTTAAAGCGCATGCGCGAACCAGGCAAGGAATCCAGGTTACCATAGTAAGTCTAGTTAAAAAGTAGCCAAAGTGAGATGATCAATAGAGTTTCAGTCCAAATGATTAGATTAACTTGGCGCTTTTTCTAAGTCAGAAAACGAGTTTATCAAGAGTTTGAAGTTGAACTTGGTTGAATTAGTCTGAGCTGACTAAAATTTGTAGGTTCTCTTTTCTATTGTTGAACTTGGTTGAATTGATCAATGCAAACTTTAAAGATTTTTCAGATCAACTGCTATAATTCTTAAAGTTTGCATTGATCAATTCAACCAAGTTCAACAATAGAAAAGAGAACCTACAAATTTTAGTCAGCTCAGACTAATTCAACCAAGTTCAACTTCAAACTCTTGATAAACTCGTTTTCTGACTTAGAAAAAGCGCCAAGTTAATCTAATCATTTGGACTGAAACTCTATTGATCATCTCACTTTGGCTACTTTTTAACTAGACTTACTATGGTAACCTGGATTCCTTGCCTGGTTCGCGCATGCGCTTTAAGCATACCTGCGCGTCCTATATATACTAAGTCCACGCGCATGCTCAATCTGAGCAGCGTGGACCAAGTGCAAAAGAAAAAGATAGGAATTACACAAATAAGAACTCAGTTTCAAAGACATCGAACTTTTATTAGTGCACAAATGGTTACAATTTTAATTCGAAAGATAGAAACAGAATTCGTAAAAACCATGACCGTGTACATAAGATATTTTCGATAAACAGTAGTCTAAAGTTTTCTTGGAATTACCTAGATTCTGTCGGTTCTAGTACTTGGTACTTAAAAAGGCACCTGAAGTCTCAGTCCACATACATCTACTTCAGTCACCTGGAAAGAAAAATTAATTCAAAACACGCATAATATTAAAAACACTTCAGTTACTTTTTAAAGCTGAAATATAACCTTAACAAGATTTCCACAGGGAAGAAAATTTGTAAACGTAAAACTTAAGTAATCATATTAAAATTAATATGGATTTTCTCTGCAGTACTTGGAGTCAAACTATTAATTAAATTATATTTCCAATATTTGTTAAATTTCTTTTAGTCTAAAAGGAAAGGTGAGTTAACAAAAACAAATTAACATACGAGTTACTTAAGAGTTTTGTACCTATATGTTGTAATAATAGGTAATCTGATATTGGCTAGCGGTTTTAAGGATAACTACACTACACGAATCAAGACTGGCAAATAAATACTATCCATTCCCTAATAAAGTTTGGGACAAGATCGATTGAAAAACATATTTAAAAATACCTTAAGAAATCGATTAAGGGAATAAAAGATATGGTTTGAGTGTAAGTACTTTACGAAACTAAATTTTAAATTAAATTTAACCTAACTATACTTTCAAATTAAAAATTCAGCATTTAAACTAACCAAACATTTTAGACAGTCATCTAAGGATTCCTGCCAGGCTCCCATATCGCTCGGGATTGAACTTAGACATCATAGATGACATGAGATGATTATACGGATCCGACGTTCCGAAGGTACCATTTTCTCCTGGGTTGATTTACAGGGGCTCCACAACGGTATTTAACGTTCAAGAAGATCCAAAGCCGTTTTTTCAGCATCCTAAAAAAAATTTCATAACTAATACTAGACTGCAACGTTACTTGACCTTGGAGAAACAACAAAGAAAATAGTTCCTAGCTAGGTGTCTGAATTTTAAGTGAAATTAAGAACTTCAATTTAGAAATAGGATTAGTTTGTTAAACCCATGTATTATATGTGTTACGGGCAATGTGATAAATCGGGCATTATTAATAATGCCCGATTTATCACTTCGCCCGTAGCATATATAACGTATTTTTTATCACGATTTGCGTATCGAAACTCTTTATAGCCACCTAACAGACTTTCTAATTACTCAGTTTTTCCTTCCGCGTAGTGATGTCATAATGGTCAAGAAACATTGCAACCAAGTATAGATTATCAGTTGCACTTGTTTTTTCATAATAGTTTTGATAGACTGGATTAGTTGGTTAATTAGAGCACTGGTTTTAAACTTATTCAGATTTGGAGCCCGTTTCGAAGCAAAATAATCCCCTGAAGAACTCTTGTGAAACCTGCATATACTTTAAATTCACCCATATCGAACTTTAGTACCTATATGTTAAGAAACTATGAGTTAAAACAGGACTTTTTAGAAGATTAAACAGAATGGATGAATGTATAAAGTAAAATTATTATTAGGGCGGGATAAATTTAGACTTTCAAATCGAAGATTTTTAGTTTCCTTTTCTATTTAGTCTGTAACGATTTTTCGCAATAATCCTTATAAAAGTGATTAGATACTGAAGACTTTGGTTTATTTACCGAATATTTAAAAGAGAGTGTTTTATGAAGTGATCTAAAAAGTAGAAGTTATTTTATAGTGACAAATTTTTAATTATTAAAAATTATAGTAACACAACTTTAAAAGAAACTTACCAACTTCGCTATAAAATTTATTTTAGACAAATAACAGAATGGTTTGTTTGAAGGTTTTATGGAGCCGGCACATATTTGGATATTTAGAAATATAGGATGGAAGTATGAAGTCTGATTAAGGAACCGACCTAATACAGACCGCAAATCGAAGTTTGGGTACCCCTGGATCAGTGGTCAGAGCATACAGCTCAAAGACATCGTTGAAATTAAAATCCTTTCATTAAAAAGATTGTACTCTACTAGATTTTTTTTTATCCTCACACTAGATTTTTTAGTCTTCAAAAATATATTTTTTGCACATTTATATCATTTTGCTAAACAATTTAAGATGTAACCATTACGTAAAGACGCTTTGATTCTTATAGTATGGTTAATAACGCGTTAGTTATCCTTTCAAACAATTTCTTTATAATAAAAAAGTGAAAATTCATTATTCTTTTCCTGAAACCTTTTTCATTGAAAAGCATACAACGAACTGTCAAAACATGCCCTGAACTGTATTGATAATGTTAAAAAACTATTTTAAAGCTCAAGAATCCAAGAAGGCTTTTAATCATTACAGAAATGGGATAATATATGTGGGGAGTTGGTTTAGTGAGAAACTTCATTAGGCAGTAACTCTGTTGGAATTTGGTTATTTTGCAAATATAAATTTAACTCTTAGTGTGATTTATCTAACTTTAATGGTGATATGGAATACTATTTTAAAAAAGACAGTACTGAGTGAATATAGTGAAATAAAAATGTGTTTTAAATACTATTTTAAAAAGGACTGCTGAGTGAATTTCAATGAATGTCTTCACTGTAAAAGAAAAACAGTCGAATTTACAGAAAAAAGCTGTCAGCCAGGACGCCAGTTTTTTCGCGTTTATTTCACAGATATCTTCTGTGATATTTCACAGACTTTCCATTTTTTCAATTGTTATTTTTTTATAAAATGGAAAGTCTGTAAAATATCACAGAAGATATCTGTGAAATAAACGGGACAAAACTGGCGTCCTGGCTGACAGTTTTTTTCTGTAAATTCGACGGGTTTTTTTAGTGTTGAGGATGCTTTGAAAATATAGCGAAATAAAAATGTGTTTTTTAAAAGAGTTTTTGAATTATTTTTAAGGTCACGACACTTATGTTTCGGGGATCACGATTTTAGCAGGGTTCACCAAAACTCTGGGTTTTTGGGTTTTTTTAATAAAACCCAGAAAAAAACATGGAAAAACTGGGGGTTTTTTTTAAGTTTTTTTTTTTGAAGCTTTGTTTTCTAAATTAAGGAAGTTTATAATAAAAATAAATGGGTTTTTCAAATTTTAGCTAGTTCTTTCAAATTAGAGTTTTTTCAAAATGATTTTTTTTTTCAAAATTAGGCAGTTTCCTTAAATCTTTATAGCTTTTTTCAATTTTAAAAGTGTATTTGTTTAAAAGCTTGGCTGTTTTGTCTTAAAACTGAGAAAGTTTTTTCTTTTAGTGAAATGTTCGTCTATCGTTTTTAAATTTTAGTGGGTTTTTTATACAAGGAGGGACTTTTTTAAAATTTTACTGAATTTTTTCATGGTTAAGAGAGTAGGTTTTTAAATGTCAAATTAGTTGCTTCAAAATGAGATGGGTTACTTCAAAGCTCCTTGCGTTGTTTGAAAATTAGTTGGGTTTTTTTTTTCAAATCACCGTGGGTTGTTTAAAAATAAGCTGGGTTTTTGAAAAGTTCTGTGGACTGTTTAAAAACTAAGAGGATTTTTCTAAACTCTGTGGAATATTTAAAATTTAATTTTTTTCAAAACTGAATGTTTATTTTTAATTGTAAAGTGGTTTTTTCAAAGCTCTGTGTCTAAGTGTAATTTTTTTTTCAAATATCTTTGGGTCGTTTAAAAGTTATTTGGATTGTTTCAAACTACGTAGGCTGTTTAAAAATTAAATAATTTTTTCAAAACTCCATGGGTAGTTTAAAAATTAGAGGTGTTTTTACAAAGCTATCTGAAATACTTAAAATTTGAGTTTTTCAAAGCTCCATGGTTTTTTTTAAGAGTCAAGTTGGGATTTTCAAAGCTACTTGTTTTTTATTTAATTTTTAGTTGGGTTTTTAAATCTCCATTTGTTGATTAAATTTTTTTTTCAAAGCTCAATGGGTATTTTCAGTCACAAATAAATTTTTTCAAATCTCCATGGCGCGTTTAAAAATTAGTTGGATTTTTCAAAGCAGGGTGGGAGAGCTACATCTACATCAAACCAATAGCTGCCTATGTTAGCAGTTTTAGATATGTTATTTCATTAGTATATAGGTTTTTTTTACTTTTGAAAATTAGGCAAAATTGATGAGTGATTTTTCTGTTAAAAAACCCTTAGGCGTTACTTTTTAAAGTTAAGTTTAACTCATAAAGATGAAATTTAACTGTTAAGTCGATTTTCTTCTGAAAAAGAAAATTAAAATGCAAAACTACCCCTATCATAAGTTATGATATACATTATACAATAACCCTTAAAAACAAAAACAAAAAATCTCAATTGAAAGTTACCCAAAGTATATATGGAAACTTATCTGGAATTGTGTTCTTGACAGTAAAGGTCTGAAAGCACAGACGTTACCTGCAGGTACTCTTCTGGACTTTTCTGAAACGGTACTTTGCTCCCACAAATGTCCACATGGAGAATTTCTTCTCAAGTATTCAGATTCAAAAATCTTCTAAACGTCTGAAATTCTCTACAAATTTAACACAAAATTAGTTAATTTCTGAAAAATTTTAAAAAGCATAATATACGGAGTAAAAATCCTGGGCACATCTTCGATAAGAGTCCTCCAGCCGCCATGTTTACTCAAAGCTCAAATGATGACAACACAATCATAAGCATGTTGATGTGGGAGCTGTGGGTAAACATGGCGGCTGAAGGACTCTTAAAGAAACTGCCAAATCCTGAAACAAAAAATAAATTTTAAATTATTATGTTATTATTAGTAAGCACATCCCTGACAACCAATTTGCGCGTCGTTACCTGGGAAAAAATTAAGATTAATTTTTTATTTCTTATTGAGTTTACAAGTGCATTGTTTTTATCGCCAATCCAGAAAAATAAATACAAAGGACTTTATTTGTCATTGAATCCATTTAGCCATTGAAATATTGACTTCCAGCCTAGATATTTTAGATTTCGGATTAATCGAGAATCAAATATAAGAGAAATTTACAAGAAGCCAAATACAACTTAAAAAATAAAATTGTCATAAATGTTGTTGAAGTATATTATATAAAGGTTAGCGGTAAAAAAAAATTAAGAGTGGCGCATTTGATAACTAGTATAAATTGTATTGGAATATACTTTACAACCAGTAATGCAATCATTTCGAAGTCCTTGCTACATTTTTTAAGGAGCAAAATTGTGTTGGAAAACAGCCTTTCTATCAGAAATAATTAATAAATATTTTTACAGATATCTTAATTACTAGAATAATATGGAACATATTGGGCTATTGATTATACCAGCTTTCCCTGCATCATGATTTAATCACCAAATTTGAAGTATTAAAAATTTAGATTAATATTCAAAATTTTAATATTGCTAAAAAATTTAACAAGGAAATTGGAATGATATAAATGGGTCGAAAATTCCAGGAATAAAATAAAACTCTAATGATTTTCTACCATCTAATTCTAAATGTTATGAAGACAGGATTTGATTTTTTGAAAAGTGACAATAGTTGTTACTTAAAAATTTTTGGTTAGATATAATCCAAAATTCAGCAGAAAAAATTAAATTAAATTGTGAAGTATTACAAGTTTATTAGCGCTTTAAGTGTCGATTCCAAATGATTCATTTCTTAACAAAAAATTCGAGAAAAATTTAAAAATTTAAATTTATCCTAAAATGAGAAACTTGTAAAATGAAGAACTAAAAGTACAAAGATTGATCAAAAAGTAAGATTTCTATAACACAGTTCCCCCCACATGTTTAGTGCCCCCATTGTAGCTTAATTGGAATGCACTTTTAAATAAAGTGAAATTCAGATATGAAGTAAATTAAGGAGTTGGATGTAAAAATAAGTGTTCACTACTATAAAAGGTAAAAATGTTTAGAAGTTAAAGATAATTAGAAATCTAGTTTAAAAATATTTTATGACCTTGATTGAATTCATGAAAATACCGCGACATTGTTCAGAATACTGATATCAATCAAACATCCTATATATTAAACCAAGGTGGGTATTAAATAAATAAACATGTAAAAAAATTAAACTTCAATAAACTCAAATCTTAAAATATCTACTTCAGTTCTACCAGGAAAAAAATATCAGAGGTTTTAAAAGATCTTTGGATCACCCCCAAAATATTACTTACATTTTTCAGATGACTTGAAAAGTTTTGAAATTTTGCGTCAGCAAATATCAAAGGGACACTCGAAGCTCCACATCACCGACTAGTTCTTAAAAGACACAACTGCCTTGGATTATGCGATATTGCCGGCAGTTTATATTTACTTGTAGAGAATCAAAAGCAAAACCGCCAACCACAAGTTCCCAAGCATTTCGGGACACAATTCCAATTTAATCATTTAACTGTCATAAAAGTTTCAACGTCAATTTTCATGCAGTCAAACATTGAAGTAGCAGCATTTACTCACACATCAGGATTCTCAAACTGCATTCCTAGAAGAATTAATCTTTTCTAGCATGACAAACTAGTCTTGAAATTTTTATCGTGAGAATCGTTTCTCAATGACATTCTTCTGGTCCCAGGCTTCGATATTTTCCAAAAGGCAACCAGCCATCCTATTACGTTGTAGGCTCTGTCGTAGACCAACATGGCACTAAACAAATTTTCACTCAGGAGAAGTTGGAAGCACAGTCTTGAATAGGTTGCATGTAGGTAGAACAAGTTGACGGACAGCTCCTCCAACATCTGTATACCACGAGACACATATAATTCGTGGCAAGATAAAACGAATAGTTTGCACGCACAGAAGATAATGTTTCCACTCGTCGTAAAATCATTCTTTACCCGTAATTTGCGTTCACCAGAATTCTATAACGAAACTATACTGAACAGCGCGTCTACTAGTCACATGTGATAAATTGAAATTTACATTCGAGATCGAACATGGCGGAGTCTCGACCAAATTTCACCAGAAGTTCCACGAGGCAAAGAAAAGGCATCGAGTAAATTGATTGCTTGATTGGTTTGCCTTGAAAATTCGTCGGAATTTTATGAAAGGTTGAGTGTTCGATAATTCTTACAGGTTTGAGTGGCTCCCTATTCCACTACTTTCACGATATAAAATATTTTTAAAAAAAATGAAATTTAAGTTCAATCATAAACCTCCGTGAACATATGCTCACATCATGTAAAAGTCAGTTATGACACCGTGTAATATTTTGCTGGTTTCAATCTGATCTTAAAGGGTTAAGTGTCAATTTCCGATCAGGATAATTCAGTCTCTTACTCCCCTCTTGACAGTTAACATCAGTACATTTCCGACGTCTCTCTATGTGATTCCGAATCGCCTAGGCTTAGGTGAACCCCTCCCCTCTTATAGATATTTTTCTTCTGTTCAGTTTTGAATTACCCATGTATGGAACATTAAATAGAGCAGTTGCAATCACGTGACCCCACACCTAGTAACCGCCTTAGCAACAGGTGCGTTGTCCCCCAGCAGTTAACAGTTAAAAGAAATTAACTGGTCGTGACGTCATGTGCGAATGCTTCTATTGGAGCATTTACAATCATGTGACCCCACACCTAGTAACCGCCCTAGCAACAGGTGCATTGTCGCCCAGGAGTAACACGGTTAAAAGAAAATAACTGATCGTGACGTCATGTGCGAATGCTCAATTAAGGAATGACACTGTCTATTTGGACGGTAAATATACAACTAAACTCTACTCTTATTTACACGGCAACGGTTCTGATTGGAGCGCAGGGACTGCTACGTAACCACAAGACCTACGGCGCATACAAACTGCATAATTAATTGCTAGGTCTTTATTCGAGTTGTTTTGAACTTATTGTAGGTAGTAATAAATAAGAAGTTTAAAACCTATCAAATTATCGGTCAACTCCTTTCAGCCACATTGCAAATAGTTGCTTTGTTCCTGCGCAAACCACTCAACGCCACTCATAAATTACACGCTATGGATGGGTTTCACTAGCTTCGTTCTGCATCTGGCAGTGCTAATATATTATTTCCGGGTTACCACATTAGCGTTATTCTTGGCATTGCTTTGGCATCCTTTTCATTCTTGTTTGTTCTTTGTTTATGTTTCGAAGTCAACTTCGACCACGTAAATTCGTTTTGCTCTTTTCGTATTAATTTTTTAATGTATTATTTTTTATTCATTCAGTAATCAGCCTTTTCTTGCATTCACTCTTTTATTATTATTATTTTATTAGTTAGAGAGAAAAATAATATTTTTAACCTCGCCAAGTTGCCAAATGCATCTACTATGTTGAGGTTCTGTACCGGAAGTCTCTAGGACTTTGTTTTTGTTTACATTTTTCAACCCATCCATACATTTTTCCTTTGAATAAAAAAAATTCAGATTCCGATG
Source organism: Tetragnatha montana (assembly GCA_963680715.1). NCBI lineage: Eukaryota > Metazoa > Arthropoda > Arachnida > Araneae > Tetragnathidae > Tetragnatha > Tetragnatha montana. The sequence continues at coordinate 39,458,743 of OY796685.1, forward strand.
CCATTCTTGCGAAAATCATCCAAAGTTCCGACAACTGTGTAACATAAATTCTCGAGAGAAGCAATTTTCAAACCTCTCGATTCCACCACGTCAGAGGTGCTCTTAACAACCCCTGAAAAGGGTACAAAATTCTGAAATCGTGACTCCCTAACGAGCATGTTCTACCAATCTTTTTCTTACACTCCAATAACAGTAATAATAACGACTAATTTAAATCCCAGTCTGGACAGAGAATGGCGGTCCGAAAAAACGACGGCCGTCCACAAGCGCCATTCCACATTTGCGAAATGTAAGCCACACAATGCGTAATATGCATACAATGATATACAAAATAGAATAATGATGCTTCACACCAAAGAGTTGAACTTTTTGCCATTTTCTCTCTTTTATAAATGCCCGCAGATGCTTTAGATTTACGGACTGTCGCAGTCACTACTTTATTTCACGCACAGAACGGTCTTACTGCTTGTTTTATTTATTATTTCTGCAGAAGTTGAGAAGACGATTGTCCTTTTTTAACTTCCATTTCACGGCATTGTCGTTCGGTCGTAAATTTAGTTTTAAAAAATTTCCTTCTTTGTATAGGTATATTTACAATGATAAAATTTGTTTGAGTTTTCAACATTCAGAAAAATCTTAGTCCGCTTTCAGACAGCTTATCAATCATGTAGCGAAGGTAAAGAGGATCTACTTAACCTGTTTATGCAAGGGTGAAAAAAATTAGTTTTCGAACTATTCGACCTTTAATTTAAAAGATAAAGTAAAAAAATATAAATAAATAAATAAATAAATTTTATTTCCATCATACAGACAAAAAAATCCATTTACATGAGGAAAACAGAGGAAGACACCGAATACATACACATACATTCAAATTACAATAAACACGTTCAAAATACAATAAACATTAAACAGAAAATTACAAAAATGACTGAATTACAAATTGTTAATGTAATCAAATTGAAGTTTTTTAAAACTATCAAAGAATACGTCACTGTGCTCTGGTAAGTGATTTATTATTTTTATGAATTGTATTATTGTTTGTTTATTTAAATATGATTTGGAATAAAAAGGTTCTTTTAAAATTTTGCTATTTCTTGTATTATATGGGGGAACATGTATATTTATTTGATTTAATATAAAAGGGCAATCAATATTGTTATGTAAAATATTATGGAAAAACTTAAGAATAATAAGTGATCTGCGCTGTTCAAGTAAGATTGGGGTTTCAGAATTGGTACAATTGAATTTAAAAGATAAATATCGTAGAAAATTTTTTTGCACTTTTTCAATTATATTTTTATTGGATATGCTTGTGGGGTTCCAGATCACAGTGCCATACTCTAGTATCGGACGAACTAAAATATTAAAAAGATTTAAAATCACTGATATACTACTAAAATTTCTTGTTGATCTTCGCAACATTCCCAAACATTTACTGGCCCTCAAAGTGATGTCCTGAATATGAGCGTTAAAATTAAAGTTTGAATTATAGATGATACCAAGATCCCTGATGATAGATTTTCTGGATAATATGATATTATTTATTTTGTAACTATATAAAAAAGGATTAGATATCCGAGAGAAAGTTAAAATAAAACATTTGTCAATATTGAGTGACAGTTTGTTTCTCTCACACCAAACAGTTAGGTTGTCAAGTTCAGTTTGTAGACTATTTATATCATGTAAGGAAGATATTTGTTTGACGATTTTCAGATCGTCAGCAAAGAGTAAAGATGATTCAAAAATTGAAATTATATCATTCACGAACAGATTAAAAAGCAGGGGACCAAGAATTGACCCCTGAGGGACTCCTGAGGTACCATAATAAGGATCGGACAAAGAGTGATTAAATTTTACATAAAGAGGCCTATTTATGAGGTAAGACTGTAACCAGTTGACAGCGCCCTCACAAAAACCAATATTTTCTAGTTTTAAAACCAAGACCTCATGGTTTACAGTGTCGATATATTTTTAAATAATGAAAGAAGGTAAAACTTAAAAAGGTTTCTCACAAATCATTGAACTTTCTTTACGTTACAAATTAAAATATAAAATATATTTTTATTTAATTCTTAAAAACACCTGGGCGTATCCCTCATTGTTCTTTTTTTAATGAATTTTCTGTTTCTAAAATATCACTTAAACGTTTTTAGGTAGTTCTCGCCCAAGATCCAACTCACTCACTCACTTAGGATTGCAATTACTTCAGACCTTTATTGAAGTTTCAAAGAATGGGTAAAGTGGTGAATAGTGCTGCAAGTCAACATGACAAATGTTTTGTCAAAATTAAAGCTGATACTCACTACAAGTACTTCTGTTCAATGAATTTTTATTTGAGCTAGAGTTGTTTGTGATGATAATTTAGTTGTGTTCAGGGGATTTCATAGCTAAGGCAAAATTTTATTGGTTTGGGCAGGTGCCTGTTTACCAGATGGTACAAATGATAAAAGTTTTACACAGGTTTTTAAATTGAAGCTTTGAAATTATACAATGCACTGCACAGATTACAACAGAAAACAATCTCCTGTGTTAAGGTGTTTGTTTTAAGAAAATTAAGTACAATTCGATTGCAATAACAAAGAATGTTAATAAACTCCATCCGACATATGATACCTTTCCTGATCAGGTCACGTGATCATATCGCCATCATCTTGACTCACTTTTGGTTGCTATGGTTACCATGAGGATGAGGAGGTACGGGGACATCTTGTAACGGTTTCGTTTTCATTTTTGAGGTTTTACTCATCTCATCATTTGAAATCACAGCAGAACTCCAATTATCCGAATCAAAATTGAGACCGGACTATAAACGTATGATCAAAAATTCAGATGATTGGATTTTTTTCTGAAAAAGGTCCATGTTAATTAACTACCGGATGTATGTTTAAAATAGGATAAAAAAAAGAGGAACTTGATTTTGAGTAATTCTAATTATTCTAATTCTTTTGAGTAATGAGTATTTTCTCTAAGGGCGCCTGTGTTGCTCCTTTGAAGAAGGCATTTTTATATAGGCAGATCTTACGGGTCGCTTATTGAGCTTTCGACTTTGCCGACTACCACACTAGATGAAGGACGTTAAAAGAAATCCCAATCTACACTTACCTCCAATTTTGTATTTTTGGTCTTATACCACTTTCACCCTGAGCAGCTCATATTGTGACAACTCAAAAATTAGACATCAAAATACACAACAATATCACTCCCCCTTGAATTTTCCATCACACCAATTAATTCCGAGCCACCAAAATATACACCAAAAGGTCGTAATATATAGAAGAGTTCAAACAATCCCCTAATCGCCACCACAGATGGAGAAACGAGACGGCAGAGAGAAAAAAAAACCCTCCACAGAAGCACCTATCTCAACAAAAGGTAATTTAGCTAACAAAATAATCCAGCAGCAGACGACCGGACTGCGGGGGTGGGCCGGGCGAGCAAATAGAGTTTTCGAACTTTTTTTTCCTTTTGGAAAGAAGCCTACCGACGGTCGTTAGGCGAGCGCAGCGTGTAATCACGGAGCGGCCATTTCTTTTTGCCGCGTTTCCCACGAGGTGCGAAACGCGGTAAATGCTATACCTCTCGGGATAGACCCCTTTTTATATACGATGATGTTATCGCACAAACAAAGGCCCCGGTCGGTAGCGTCGAGTTTAATGGAGGGAAGGGGGTTTCGATGCTGTTGTGATTCTCTGCTGACGATGAAGGTCAAGGGTTCCTTGATTAATTGAATCGACAATTTGATGAAGTCCAAAAAATGGCAAACTGACTTTTAGTACGCAAAAAAAAATCTCCAAGCTTCGCTCTACACATGAGTGTAAAACTGATCGCTAACGAGCGACTTTTGTCACGGTGACAAAGACAAAATTGTTGCCTTGGCTATTGAAACAAGTTCAAGTATTGGTTAGAGTGCGCGCACTAGGCGACGTGACACTTGGCCGATTGCCAAGAATTTCTTCATAGAGATCCATTGTTTTCTAGTGATATTTTTGATACTAGTAATCCTGGTCGCCGTGACTTTAGTCACTCGTGCGCGCCTAGCCTAAAGAGGAAAAAAATAACTACCTCATATACTAGACAGCAACTTAAGTTGACCCTATGACGTCACTAACAAACAAAGTTATTCCCAGCGCGGTGTCTGACTATTGAGTGAAATGAAGAATCTCAATTCAAAAATATGATTATTTTGTTAAACCCGTGTATATGTTACGGGCAAAGTGATTAATCGGGCATTATTAATAATGCCCGAAGTGGAGGCGGGCAAAGTGATAAATTTCATTCATAAATGCCATTGAATTTATCACATTGCCCGTAACATATATATAGTGCTATTCAATCATGATTTGTGTACCGAAATTCCTGCTAGCAACCCAACAGGCTTTGTGTTTACCGATTTCTCCTTCCGCATTTGTGACGTACTGGGTTCAAGAAACATTGCAGTCGAGTATAGGGAGATAAAGCCCCTTTGTTGTTGTTGTTGTATTGTCCAAGAAATTGGTGTAGAGGAGTCAAATAGGAGACCGAAATATTGTCCCTTTAATGTAGCGAAATCGATGCTCATTCACTGTATATTTTGGTTAAATTTGTAATTTAAGTTAATTTGTTTTTCTTTTCTTATTCTTTATGCTGTAAACTTAGCCAAAATAAAATTTGATTTTAATGTAAAAGTGCTTTTTTCTTCTTTTTTTATCCGATGAATGTTTGACTCCATTGATATTGTACCATGGGAATACAATCCATAGATAGTGCCTCGATGACTCAGCTTCATAGCATTTTTTAAATTTATTCGTCATAGATTTCCTATTTTTTACTTTTTGCTGTGAAATAAGCATGCTGGGAAAACTGTGTAAGAGTAGAAATATTCTGTACTACTTTCGTAGTTTATTCTCCTTTGAAGTATAGTATAAAAATAAAGTAAATATAAAGAAAGCATAAAAAATTCAAAATATTACATGTTGAAAGCATTGTATTAAATTTCTCTGGTTTTCTCCCCGGTGAGAAGCACGGAGACAACAAATGCAAAATAGTATATTCTGAAAGAAAGCATTGTGGAAACAAAATTACTCCAGCAGAGTACTTTACCAAAGCTGCGCCGACGGAAAATTATGGATCTGTGACCCAATTCAAGCTAAGACGAGGGTGAGAAAACTTGGGTTTTCTTGAAGAGCGATTTCAAAATACAATGACCGTGAGCTGTTTTACTTTTTGAAAAACGATGAAAAGCTTGAGAAAGCTTTTTTTTTAAATTTGTCCAAATGCAAATATTTCTCAATGCTGATGGGAAGAATAGGCCGGAATTCAAATTTTTGAAACAATAGAATTGGAGAAATATTTTTGATTAGCAACTTATTAATTTCCAAAAGATTTGGTTGGATTTAGATAATGAATGAGATTGAAATAATTATTTAGTAGAAGTGTGACAACTATTTAAGTGCCATGAGAGACAAAATACTGTCTAAATTTTTATACATAGGTATGTACATAATAAAGAAAAAACTTGACTGGCTTCAAGAGCAGTCATACGTGGACTTGGGCTTTCTTCAGGATTCTACCCTTGTTGGCATGTCTACTCTTACAGTTATTTTTCTATTTTTTACCATATAGGAAATGTTAAAGTTATTTCTATGCACTCTCTGCACTTCAGTAGAGGTAAACCTCTTTTATCGCTTATTTACGGGTATCAAAAATATTAACCACCTTTATTTACTCTAGAAAATTTCATTTAACTCTCTGCATGAAAAATATTTAAGAAAAATTACAATGACTCTAAGAACTTTATACATTTTAAGGTAGACAAATATAGTAATTCCTCAACGATAAAAATTTAGCTCTTTATAAGAGAAGGGGTTGATGGAATACACTGGTCCGTAGATATGGAGAGGTTGAGAATTTTCCTGATCTACTACATTTGACATTGGCTTCTCCACCAGTACACGATATTAGTGTGACGTCACTTACTTGTTTGGAAACGTTGATTCCATCCGTGATTGGAAGTAATTCCGTACGGAACCAATCACTGACGGAATTAACGTTTCCAAACAAGCAAGTGACGTCATGACTAATGTCGTCTGTTTCTATCAATAACTTTTTCATTTGTTCGTGTTGTGTGTAAGCGTTGAAAATTACAGTGAATATGGCATTATTTTGCAAGGAAAAAGAAAATAACTTTTCTGTCCATCAATTTTTTCCCGAAGAAGTAAAATTCGGTACGGTAAGGGAGATTATTTGTCCAAGGAATGTTATTTTAACACAAACATAAAGAGCTTTGGGCTAATTTTCTCCGTACAACAAAGGACAGAAACTATGAACCGAGTCCGTGGGCGGTTGCCGAAGAACCCCTGAACTAAAGCAACAATGAAAGCTCACTCACAGAAGAAGACGACCAACAAAAAAAAGAGAGGAAACCAACAGCAGCGTCCTTGAAAAAAGTGAGACACCAGGTGTAAATTCCCGAGTGAGTGTTTACTTTTTCTAAACACTTCTCTCCTTTTATTCTTCTTCTTCTTATAAGGTTTCTTTTCTTATACCCCGCCTCCCTTAATCCATTACCGCGTGAGAACAAACAGTCCCAGTGTCTCGGCTCACTTGCGGGGCTTTTTTCTGTTGCAGGAAAAGCAGCAGCAGCAAATAACAAACACAGCACTTAACGACCGTCCGTGAAATACCGGAAACTGGATCGTCCCTAGGTGGTCATCAGGCGGCTCCGCACCCCATTATTTTTGACTGATTGTAATTTAACGCTTTCGCGCCGAGGGAGCGATACGGTGGGAAAGTCGTTCTGCGCGCTTTAATTCGCCAATGGGTGGGGACGTGGGCGGATAACTGTCTTTTTTGTTGGTTTTTATCTTTGAATGAATTGCTGGGGAACGTCCATATATACTTAAATGTACGAATTTTTCATACTTCCCAACATTTTTTAAGAGTTCTCCAAGATAATCTCCAGCTGATTTTAAGAAGGTATGTGGATGTTTTGAATAGCGATAACTAGCGCTACGTGTCAGACCACAAATCAGTCACTCTTTAGCACTGCACTAAAATTCCCAATTGAGATATAAGCCGCGTTCACAAGAGCCATTCTACCGGAGGAAAGGCAGAGAAAACCGGTTCTTCTTCCTCCGCTCTCCCTACTCAGGGAAGAAATCACCTGACTATCAGTTGAAAATTCTCCCCTGGGCTATAGCAGTAGGAAATGTTTAATTTACACGATGCCAGTTGGTGTTCCAGTAGAGCGCTTCGGTACCTGAACATTGAACAACAACAAATAAAAATTTGAAAATGCTCAATAGAGCAAGAAAGCGTGAATAAGGGAAGAATAAAATACAATATTATGTAATTTATTGGCTAATAACAATCTTTCAGCTTACTAATGGATAACATCCATCTACCTTACGACTGGTATCATTAAAATTGGGTGTAACTTTAAGTAACTGCTTTCAATAAAGAATGCCTTTTTAAATTCTTATATAAATAACGCTAGGATGAAATTATGTTAGACACATTTTTAAGCCTTTATTATATCTTTTATCTACCTCTACTCTGTTATATCTCTATCACCAAATGGGGATTCTAAAAATTTCTTGGTATTTTTTTTTTTTTTGAAAGTTATGACGAAATATATGAACGACCCCTTGCTACTTTCAACCCTCTCGGATTTTTATGTTCTCCTCCAGGTTTTTTGTTCGGTTCTTAATTTCCAACATTAGACGCTCATTGGTAATTTAATGCTACGGTGCTTCTGCATTCACCTGGTGTGATTCTCTGGTTTTTCCTCTTGATCATTTAGATCTTTCTCTACTGGATTCTGGGGCCGGGAGAAAGGCTGTGAAGTAAGAGGGTGGGTGTGGTTGCAAAAAAAAAAAGAAGTTTTTTTTTACATCGAGAAATGCAGTAAAGTGTAGAACAAAGATGCAATAGAATCACCAAGACATAAAGTTTAAGAAAGAGATATTGTTCGCCAATGTTGTAAAATTAGTAATGTAATAATATTTTTTTTTTTATTTCCAATGGGCGGGTACTACTGGACATTATCCTTTGACCACTGAATTGACCTAAAAAGTACCTACTTAGCGTTACCCAGCGAACACCTGTGGACCGGAGCCACGGAGGTGAGGTATATTACCCGCGCCACACATACCATTCACTCGCACAACCTCTTTTTACAGTGGGGCCGCATTCATTCAGGGGGTAATGTTATAATAATATAACATTAATTTTACCATGAAGAATACTTTTTTATTTGAAAAATGCTTAGTTAGACTGTACTTTATGATGAAGATCTATGTCTCTGATACTCAATGTTATTTAAAGATCTTAAATAGCTTGATTTTTTCAAGGTTCATATTAAATTATCTGTTTAGAATGAAAGTGGCGTAAGTCCACTGAACGTAGTTTTGAGTAATTGAAGGTTTTCTCTAACGGCGCCTGTGTTGTTCCTATAGAGAAGCATATATCTGAGATTTTGACAAATATGCGAACACCACACTAGGTGAAAGGACATTAAAAGAAATCTTAATCCACACTTAACTCAATTTTTGCATTTTTGGACTTACACCATTTTCATCCTTAACAGCTCAAGTGGAGGTAACGACGTTTATTCTCGTTTTTTTTTCATAGTATGTGCACGCAATGTTAAGCTTGTGTTTCATTTTTATGATCAATAGTAAGTAAAAACAATTTAATTTTTTTCAATTTAAATTTAATTAAAACTTGTCCCATGGAATAGTACCCAAATAGTTAATAATGAAGTATTTATAAGGATCATAAATGATAAAGAAGAAAAATAATTTATTCAATGGTATTTTTATCAGTATAATGATAAAAATCCATACAAATATTCCATGCAAATATAACATTGAATAATTAATTCAATGTTATTTATATGAGTATCATGATAAATCCATGCAAATATGTATTTCGACTGTGTATTTTATTGCACGAAAAATCCTGTAAATTTTTTCCAGTAATGAACCGATTTTGAAAACTGCAAAACATAAAGTAGAAATATATTTATTTTAAAAAATACTATATCCTACTAAAGCTAAAACTATTGTGTTTTTGAACAAATACTGCGGCTGGCTTTCAATATTTCATCTTGATTAAAAACGCATACAAAATTTTATCTTCCATTAAAAAAAACTACATTAGCAGAAATTCATTCTTCCTCCTTTAAACGCGCGAACTCTAACGCAAGCCACTTTCACCAGAAGATCGTAATCTCAGTTGACAATTGGCTCTTATGGCGTGACAATGGCCCAGGAAAGAGTTAGCCTTCGGGAGTACCTCAGCGTGAAAGGTTAAGATTAGAAGGAAAACTTTGTTCTTTTAAACTGTTTTATTAATGGCTATTACTATATGGTCTTTCATAAAAAGCATGGGTTATTAATTGAAAACAATGCTGTTTTAGTTATTGCTTCTCCGAGATTAGCTGCTGGCAATGCCATGCATTGTACTCTCCATAAACGGCATTCAACAGCTTTTCTCAAGTCCATCCTTCTTTTCTTACTGTTGACGATTCTGATTTTTTTTCGGAGGTTAACTTTAAATGAAATAAGTGTTTATTTTTATCTTTTTTTCTTACAGATAAGACCTACCTGTCCTTCTTTTCCGTAAAGGAGCATTAAATTATTTTTAGTGCTTTTAAATGTTAATTTCAAGGATGATTTTTACCGTAGGTGAAACTTTATTTAAAAAGAAAGCTTTATTGTTTTTAACTGCTGTTCTTCGTAACAATAGTTGTAACTGTATGAGAAAGCAGAAAAATGAAGGATTAAGTCAGAGGTTTTGAAAAGTAATTAAATTTTTATGAACATAAATATAAAAAAGGACTCGAACCCCAAATTAATTACATTGCTATAAATTAAATTTCGCAATTTCGAACGGATTTAGAGGGTATCGTGGGAGAGTAATTCCCAATAATCTTTTTTGGATATTATAATCTGTAATGGTAAAAGATGTTTCCAATACTATCTAGGTCAAGTATATGCCTTTTTTTCATTAATTTTCAGTATAGCCTAGAATCCAGACGGTGCCTTTCTTTATTCAAAATTTTTTACAATGTAATAAACAACCAAATTGATTGCTCTCTTATTTTACATGAGTTCAAATTAATTGTTCCCCAGCGTGCAACCAGACAAAGAAATGTTTTTATGTTTCCTTCATGACAAAGAAATACTTAATGGATCTACCTATAATTCAGTTTTTGAAAATTGTCAACAGTCTTCCTGATACTGATATTTACTTTGATAATTACAATAAAATTAAATCAGATCTTGTTATTTATATGAACAGTTGTCTTTAAAAAATTTTCACTTTTTTGTACCTTTTTATGTCTGTAATTATATGTGAATGTTCCATTGTATTGTGTAGTTTGTGCCCACCTTAACTGGAGGTTAATCTTCTGTGTATGGGATAATAAAATTATTTATTTATTATTTATTTATTTTCAAGGATATATCCGCCTAGTGGCTTAGAGAAAAAAAATAATTCAGGGGTATATAGTGAAATTTTGGAAGCATATAGGGGTTAAATTTAGTCTTTCCCTATGGTCAAAAAAGGGAAAATTTCCGACTTTCCGAGGGGGTGTATCTTAAATGCCCTTTTAGCTACGACCCTGTATTCATTCACACTTATTTAAAATCAGTAGTAGTTGTACAGGAGTTTTACAAAAATGGTTGTACATAGTTCTACTGACTGAATTGATATCCAAGTTAAAACGAAAATTAAAGTAAGATGATGCAATTCGAAGCTTTGCACAATCCACCTGCATTCCTAAATTTTTATATTTGGATTTTCAATTGAAAAACATTTAAGAATTTATGTTATGAAATTGTTGTTTATTACTTTTCAAGTATCACTTAAAATTTTTCTCCCTTTTAACATAATATTCCTCATACATTTCTATTCATAAAACAAGTACCAAATATGTGTGTATAGAGTGTTTTCAGGTGACGTCACAACCGGTTATTTTCTTTTAACTGTTAATCTATTGCAGGGCATTTAACTGTTGCTAAGGCGTTTGCTAGGTAACAAAGAATCTGTTGTAATGGCGGTTGTTAGGTATGGGGTCACGTGATTGCAAATGCTCCAATAGAAAAATTCCACGACCAGTTATTTTATGTAATTGTTTACCTCTGTAGGGCTTTTAACTGTTGCTAAGGCCGTTGTTAAGTAATGAGTCATGTGATTGAAAATGCTCTATACAAACATAACTTTTACAGAAACAAACGTGCAACACCTCTCTTTCTCTGAATAACATGAAATTTAAAGGAAAATGAGATAAAAGTTTTTTTTTTAATACTACATTTCACATATTTTTTTTTTTTTTTGATTAATCGCAATGAAATTCGCCAAGAACAGAATCCATAGTCGTCTCTATCCTCTCTTCGTGCTGCGGTTCGAATAAAAACGAAAGCTCTGCTGTGCGAGGAAGTGCGCTCAGTTGCCGACCTTCGTCACGCCGCGGTGGCCGTCGCTCCACAATGACAAAGCGGGGGAAGCACGCCCAGCGTTTTGCTAATTAACCTCTAATGGCGCTCGACCGCGGAATATATACTCCTGTGTGTATACCTGGTAGTGGTTTTTACTGGGGGTTCTTGGGTACTGTACAGAAACTACAATGTTGTGTAACTACCTCTAATTAAGCTAACTAGGGATTGTTACTGTAGTCATCTAACGTAAACCCTCTGATAGTTATTACAGTCTCGACTCCTAATTCAAAGAGTAGAATGATAACAACATCCGATTGATAACAATAAACGATTTGATACTAGAAAGTGTCAAACAGTGTAACTAGGTAACTAGAGTTCTCTGCAAAGGCTCTTTTTAATATCGACCGGGTGTTCCCTTTACGGCATTTTGCAAAAGAGGCTGGAAGGGGGATATCCTCTTGTAAGGGAGAATCTGTAAGAAGAAGTGTTGGGGGAAGATCTAGGGATTTGCTCTTCAATAACGATGTGGCACGAGCTATACTCAACAACAAAGTTTCCTGACCCTATGACGTCACTAACAAACGAAGTAGTTCCCATCGCGACGTCTGAATAATTTTGAGTGAAATGAAGATCGTCAATTTAAAAAATATGATTATTATGTTGGACCCATTTATATATATAGCGTCTTTTTTTTATCACGATTTGCGTACCGAAACTCCTCCTAGCAACCCAACAGGCTTTCTGTTTACGCAGTTTCTGCTTCCGTAGTGACGTCATAGGGTCAGGAAAAGTTGCTGTCGAGTATATAGCTAATGATAAAATATAATAAGTGAGATGTTTGTTCTTTATAATAAAAAGGTAAATGTTGAGAGGATGAAACCTCAAAAATTTCGACAATCGAATATTAGGGTAACTTTTCTAGAAAAAGTATCAATATTGGACAATAACATCTAAAAATAAATGCAATTTGCTGTAAAGTATAGCAAAAGCAGTATTAACAAGGCATTAGGCCCTATTTCCTAATAAACGACAAATTTCAGGACAATTAAAGATAATACCTGATAAGACGAATGTCCGGCTTTCCCCTCCCTTTTATAAAAAGAAATCTATTATCCACCCTATCCGTTAACGAATACAACACCGAAGCCAAACCAAACATTTTTTTTTTCTATGGCTTCACCTATTTAGCGCGCAATTAAAAAAAACCCACTCAAAAAGACCCCCTCTCCACTTAAACCAAAGGAGCGAAAATCCTGTCACCTACTCCGGCAGATCGGATGTCACGGATTTCCTCCGAGTGGCGCGAAAACGCGATTATTTGCAAAGTGGTCACGTGGCGACCATGCGCTGCAAAATCAGGTGTCATGCAAACTATATGGGTGATGTGGTTTTTGTATTTAAATATATCTTTTAGTTCGTTCTGGGCTCATATTTTCGTTTATTAAGGGAAAATTTCAGCCAATATGGAATTATAAAGGTTGACATAGTTAGTTTCTTTCGAAGTGTGCAATTGTTTATTTCATGTGGTTACGAACTAAAATTTTCGTTGTAGCCGGAAAGCCCCCTTTAACCAATAATTTCCTGTAAATGTGTTTTACGGCGGGGGTATGCTATGTGCCGGAAAGCCAACTTAAGGTTTTCTTTAACTAAGGTATCATTTGCACAGCTTAATATCTCTTCTTACGTAAGTATAACTTGACAGTTTGTAGATTTGTTTCTTCCATGCATTAAAATTACTTTACAACAGTTTTTGCCCTAAATTTTAGGGTTGTTTTTGCAAAAAAAAAAATCCTTCACATATAACTAATGAACAAACCTACACTTCTAATGAACACTTAGGAAAAAGGCACTTGTTATATAGAAACGAATGGAAAGTTGTAATTCTGTAATACAAATATACAAAGTTTAAAATTACAACGATATTTTTACTCGAAATTTTATCAAATTTTTATAGTTTTTTCTCTCTTTTTTTTAATTCATTACTTACAAGGAGAGGTTCTTTTCGGGTGTAACCCAAAGAGTCTCAAAATATGATGAAACACTACTTTTAAGGATAACTTTCAAACATTTTGGGGGAAGGGCTCCAACCCTCCCCCCTATAAATTTTTACACCTATTTATATACTATTTCTCCTCCCTTTCTGTTCAGACCCAAAGGGTCTTCAAATGAGCTAAAACACTACAAAATTCTGGGGGAGGAACCCTTGACCCGGGTTGGGACTAACAGCCAAAGTGCATGGGTATCTGGGTTGGGCTCTAGTAACAAAAGTTATTTAAAAACTTAATTGTTGTCGTATTTTGAAGACTCCCTCTTAAGTTAGTGTGCAGTAAACCCCGTTAAAATTGTGCGACATGTATTTAGGATTACGCTTTATACTTAATAATGCTAAAATAAGAGAAACCAAAGGTTTTACATAAAAAGATATGCTTAAAGTTTCCTATTTCTTTCCCCCATCCACAACTACAAAACAAGAAACCCCCTCCATCACGGATCCAGGCATCCAGGACTGCTGGGGGGTATGGGGGTCCTCCCCCAGAAAAAAATTTGAAATTTGACCCGTAAAAGTATAGTTTTAACTCATTTTGAGAACCTTTTTTTTGGGTCACCAAGAGTGCCCCCCTAGGATCACGGATTTCCTCTTAAAAATGGCGCGAAACAAGCGCAATTGCCCGGCGGTCACGTGCCGTCCATGCGCGGGAAGTCGTGTGAGGTGACATTCGAACAATTAAGGGCGAGGATAGAGACACTCGGAATGCCCCCGGGCTGCAGATGGCCAGCAGGATTTACCCGACGTCCGGTGGCAACAGCTGCGGACTTCCGCGAGAGACCCCCTTTTGCGATGTGTAGCAATTAAAAGGGGGTGGTAATTGTGTGCGTCTTTTTATGTGCTCTCGACCGTGATAACATGATGATGATGACGATGGGGGCATTAAGGGTGGTTTGTCCGAGAAGCGTTTAATGGTAATTTTCAAACGGTTTTCTGCCCCGTTCTGGATAGTAGCACGTATGTTTGGGTAGCTTTGTGGTTCATTGGAGAGCGTCATAAGGTAAACGTTTGGGTGTAAGTAGTATGGTGGATTGAGTCTAATTAGTTGGCTTTGATCCTCTAGTCTAGTAGGAAGGTGATGTTTCAATTCTTAAGCCTATAAAATATCACGCGTTTTATTATTCAGATGGGTTTCCTGATATTTTGAATATACAGGGTGATTCAGCTAAGTGTTTCATAACTTCTAGGGGAGGTAGGGTGCATCAAGACGAACAAGTATTGTGGTAGGTTACGGGGTCGCAAGTGGGGTCTAAGGGGTTAAAATCACGGGTGAAAATTAGCAAAAAACCTCGCATATCTGGGCAGAAAGAGATACAATTGTTCGATTCCGGTATTTTTTACATTCAACCAATTCAAATTTTTCATGTAAAAACGAGATGCAAGTGTCTATTCTAATCAAAAACACACCAATAATTGAATGAGGCTTGCGTTGAAGGTAGATTAAAGTTTCAATTGTCCCTTGGTCAGACTTTAGTTCTTTGTGCCATATAACTCCAACCAACCAAACAACCAACAAAACTCTAGTATTAAGATGTTTTTGTCGTGACACTTTCTACTGCAGTCTATCAACTTACAACGCCTGCCTGTTTCGTTTATTGGTCTATTTTTGATTAGAATAAACACTTGCATCTCGTTTTTACATCAAAAATTTTAATTGATTGAATGTAAAAAATGCCGGAATCGAACAATTGTATCTCTTTCTGCCCAGATATGCGAGGTTTTTTGCTAATTTTCACCCTTGATTTTTACTACTTAGACCCACCCCACTTGCGACCCTCTAACCTGTATCGATTCTTGTTCGTCTTGATGTGCCCTACCTCCCCTAGAAGTTATGAAACACTTATCTGAATCACCCTGTAGATAGATCATTAAAATAATTTTTTGTACTAAAACGAATAATTTTTTTGACCGTTTGGAAAATTGACAACTCTTATTTTCAAGTCATATTAATATTTTAAAGTCATATTTTAAAAAGGTAAATCTATAATTAATGCAAAAGTTAAAATTTTGAAGAAAATTTATGTAGACAAATAAAGTGTAAGCAATTGAATCGTCAGTTTAAAAAATGGAAAAGTAAAAAAAATGGCAAATTGACTCTTTGTGCTCAAAACGATCTCCAAGTTTCGCTCTACAAATGAGTGAGAAGAGGAAAAAATATTATAGGCAGATATAGCCCCTTGAATTGGACGGAATCGATGTCCATTCACTGTATTTTTTTATTTAATTTAAAATTTAAGTTTATTTGTCATTCTTTACTTCTTATTCTTTTGTGATGTAAACTAGGCCAAAACAAAATTTGTTTTTAATTTAAAAGTGTTTTTACATTTTTTTATCTTGAGAATTGTTTACTCCTTTTATACTCCATTTTGACATTCGTCATTCATTAAACTGCCTTAATGACTGTTTCATAATACTACTCTTAAATTTTATTTATTTTAATTTTTTCTATTTTGCACTTTTTTGCTGTGAACTAATCAGAAATATAACTAAATTGAGAATTTAAGGGATTTTAAAGATTTTTTCCATTTTCAACATCAATTTTTTCAACTGTACAACATTTTTATGTGTGAATATCCTACTTATATTTTTTTCTAAATAGAGTCCTGAATATCCAGTAAAAATTTAATAATTATACAATGTGTGGAAATTCCATTACTCTTAGTTTTTTTTATTAACTTTCTCTTGATTTTTTGGACTTATTCCCTTTTTAAATATACTATTCAATTATAATTATTGTTAATAAGATGAGGTAGATGTAAAACTTAATTTTCTTCAGCTTGAGGTTTTACTTTTAGGTTCACTTGTCTTCCTAACTAGTCCATCATAACCAATTATAGAAGCCCTGATTCAGAAAGTTATGTTAATTAGTGTTTTAGGGTGTCAAAAACAATAATTTGATGGATACAGAACGAAATCAATTTGATATAACATCGCTCACACCAAGACATCGTTAAAGCAACTTTTACATACCTCCTTCATTCTTACTTTGGGATTATACTTTCAATATTCTTATAATATGGTCACTAAAGCAAAGAGACGAGCTCACACAGAAAACACAAAGTCGCGTTTAACGGCTCGTTACCAACAGCGTATGTCTCTCATCCTCGACTGATCGGAACACCGACTTTCGTTTATTGTTATTAACGCACAACACACAGAATAATCCCCGCGTGTTTTTCCCACCCTTTACAAAAAGCCCTAATATTCACTTCCCTCATTTACCCATAAAACCCAAGCGAGACGGACAAAAATTATTAAGAAACAAAATCGAGAAATAAACATAACCGATCCGCCATCATAAAGCTCTCACATTAAAACAGTTTTTGTTATTGTTATTATCATTCTCTACGCATGAACGGTGATGCTCGCAGAACCCGTACAAATCAAATCGTTTTCCATCGACGGTTAAATTACAGACTTTAACGTTCCCCACCCTCTCAGACGTTGCGATACCATCGAATAGAAAATTGGATAAAGGTAGTACATACTGCAAAAGAAGCAAACGATCAAAAAATAACCGGCCGTTTTTACATTTGAGTAGCGATAAGAAAAACTTTGTAATATGCCGGAGTTTTTTTTTTCTTGTATCTTACGATTCCGTATTTTGTTTCTTTATTTTTATTCCCCGAAATCGCAGTGCGTAAAAAATGACATAAATGAACGCATTTTCCGGGCAATTTCTGTTTTAACGTTGCATGCCCAGCAGTAGAAGGCAGATTATTACCAGTATGGACGCGAGTGAAGATAGTTTTTTTTCTCCTGCGCAATGGCTATTAGTCCACAGGCCCCCGTTGAAAAATTTTATTGATTAATAACAGGCTGAATCTTCGTTGGTCGCTTGGTTTCGTCGAGACGCCCACATTACTCTGCTAAAAATCTCGAAAGCGGGTAGCTAATTTACTGCGCATGGGTCAAACATGTCGATTGGGTGGTTGTAAAATATTTATTAATAACGTTTTCTTTTTTAGTTAAATCTTGAGATAATGTGATAAATATCTCGAAAAAATGAGTGTCCTACAAAACTGGGGGTATGAACGGAGAGTCCCCCACTGCCAACATGTCCGAATAACGAGTTAAAAATATTTATTAATAACGATCTGATTTTTTTACACCGGCTTGGTAAATATTTGTTTAATTAAATGGCCACATTGTCCTACAAATTAAGGGGTAGGTTTTCGCAGTCCGACACTCGGAAAATGTCAATTCCACGACGATTTTTTATTTATTAATAACTGTAGGACAAAGATACTACATGATAGTTTAGTGTATCCTCTCCCCGGAAATAACAGTGGCCGACAAAAATAAGGGTATCCACCGCTAGTCCGACAAGAATTGATTGAAATATGACTTTTATAATTATGAGGTGCTTACAGCAACAAGGAGTAACTATGGATTGTCGAATAAAAAAGGGAAAAATATATAAATATAAATATTATTGTCCATTTCCTCTTTGTCGAGTGGGCGGGACTAGTAATTCAAAGCTTCAGTATTGAATTTTACTAAAGTTTAAAAATAGTATTTGCAACAAACTGCGATTATTTGGTCGAAGGAGAAGAAGAAGAGGGGGGGAACACGATGGAGCACCTAGGCCCGAAGGGCCTTCTATCTCCGGTATAACTGGCAGATTTGTTTTGCCTAAAACAGAAGGGTTAGATGCAAAGCATGGTATAACTAAAATATAAGAGGATAGGTAGGGACTACTAGCTCCACCTCGCTTTTAAAGGCATAAAGGACTGATGAGTCCACCGAGCTGTAGATTGGTCGAAGGAGTTTTTAAGATGGTAATTTGTATTGTAGCCATTTGAATAAATCTGACTCTTATAGTGGTGAGTAAGCTCGCCTCAAATATACACCACTTTTTGAGTAAGACAGTAGTAAAATCGTGTTCCAAACGTTATTCAAATATCAATTCAAAGACGATATTTTTTATTAATAACAACACCCTGATTTAGATTATTTTCTTTAGGAACTATGTCTCTTTATATTTATGATTGCTCTTTTTGCGAAATTTTGTATTTTTACTTAATAGTGTGCACAAAAAGCTGTCATAGTAATGGTGGTAAGATCCGGATATTTTAAAGTTCTTTAGATTCTTTCCATAACCACTTTTTTTTTTAATTGTTTATCATTTTATTCGACTCAGTTCAGTTCAATGATTCTGTAAAATTAATAGACGACATTAGTCAAAACGTCACTTGCTTGTTTGGAAACGTAGATTCCATCCGTGATTGGTTCCGTACGGATTGGTACGGATTTACCTCCAATCACGGAACCAATCACGGATAGAATCAACGTTTCCAAACAAGCAAGTGACGTCACACTAATGTCGTCTATTCTGATGTCGTTTCGAACAAAATTGATTGCTTATTGATAAAAAAATAAATTATTGAATTTAATTCATGTTAACAAAATGATTAAATGTAAAAAAAATTATCGTCACGGATTGTCGAATAAAAAAAAGGAAAATCTATAAATAACAATATTTATGAACATTTACTCTTGCCTCGTGAGCGGGACTAGTAGTACAAAGCTCAATTACCGTTTAAAAATAGTATTTGCAATCAACTCCAAACTGCGACAAGCCGGTCGAAGGAGTTTTTAAGAGTAAGTTAATTTTCATCAATATATACCACATTTTGAGTAGGACAGTTGTAAAATCGTGTTTCACACGTTATTCCCTAAAGAAAAAAAACAAAATCAGGTTGTTATTAATGAATAAAAAATCGTCGTGGAATTCACATTTTCCGAGTGTAGGACTGCGAAAACCTACCCCTTAATTTGTAGGACAATGTGGCCATTTAATTAAACAAATATTTACCAAGCCGGTGTAAAAAAATCAGATCGTTATTAATAAATATTTTAAACTCGTTATTCGGACATGTTGGCAGTGGGGGACTCTCCGTTCATACCCCCAGTTTTGTAGGACACTCATTTTTTCGAGATATTTATCACATTATCTCAAAATTTAACTAAAAAAGAAAACGTTATTAATAAATATTTTACAACCACCCAATCGACATGTTTGACCCATGCGCAGTAAATTAGCTACCCGCTTTCGAGATTTTTAGCTGAGCAATGTGGGCGTCTCGACGAAACCAAGCGACCAACGAAGATTCAGCCTGTTATTAATCAATAAAATTTTTCAACGGGGGCCTGTGGACTATATGGCGTGTAGGTGGCGCATTATAAAGTCATTTGGATCGAGATAGCATCGAAGACGGGGATAAATCAATGTCAGTGGATGAAAAGGTGAAATGTTGTCCAGAATCGGTAAACAGCTATCAAGTGAATAGCGACTTTTTGGTAGGGAAATAATTTGTGTTTTTGTTTTCTCTGCATTTTGTTTCACTGAACGCAACGCTATTGAGTTGTGTTGTAATAGCTATCACAAACTTATTTGCAGTTTCAATTTCTATGTCATGGATAAATGCAGTTATGAATTCAACGAGTAGACGAATGTATTTGAGATTCAGTAAATAGAGAATAATGATGTGATGTAAATATATTTTTTTTGTTGAGTAAATTATGTCTTTGTTGTAAAGTTAGGAGTAGTTGTAACATAGCGGAGAAATTCGTCAGACCTCGAAGCAGAAAAGTGGTATTTCTCTTTTAGAAAAGTGATAGTCTAAACTGGAGAAGGAAAACAGCTATACTAAAAACCTTGTTTATACTATATTGCAATTGCTCATATTATTGATGTCAATTAAACAAACACATCTTTAAATTTACTAAAAATACTTTGAAGGGACAACAAAAAAATGTAAGAGCTTTGAGAAAAGTCAAAACCATGGCTTAAATATATCAAAGGAATAAGAAAAGATAAAAATTAAAGAGTGGGAGAGATTGGAAATAAGAAAACGTGAGAATAATAAAAAGATAATGAGAGAGAGAGAGAGAAAAAAATAAAATACTTTAAAAACGCTAATTTTTTGCGCATTTCAGCCTCTATAAATCCCTGTCTATAATTAAGAATCACTTATTCCACTTATCAGATCTGTTGCGATACGACGAATCACATCATGAAATACAAAATGACGTCACTTTTATCTCCCTATGATTCGTCCACTGTTATCGGCTATGAAACATAAAAGATAACAGAAAACACAAGTGTTGGTCATGATAACACTTTTTGGAAATATTACCTATATGGAAGATATATAATTTTTAAAACTCTCGATAAAAAATTAAAGATAAATAAGAAGTTTAAAGCACAAATGATGGTTAGTTCTATTCTCCGGTGTTTTTAAAAGCGAATGCGACGTCATATAAGCCCCCCCACGGAAAAAAAATCTCCCATTGTGTCCTAAAAGATTACCGAAAACTCTTCGTTTCGAAGCGGCATTGTCTCTCGCCCCGATTTGTATCAATGCGCTTCGGATTTACGAGGAGTTCGTCTTCCATGGCGTCGGTCAAGGGAGATAAGCTATTCGAGATCGTGATGCTTTTTCCGCCGACAGAAAAGGCGACGGACAGGGCACGAGTGACGTTTGAATTGTGTGGTCCTGTTGTTGGCGTAATGTTTCGATCGACGAAACGTGAGGGTCAGTGCGTTTAATGTAAAGCGCCTTTGCTGTTGATAGTGCATCAGTATTCAATTATTTATTAGTATATAAGAATTCGTAATTCTTTCATGAATAGTATTATATTTTTATTGGTATCACGCCTTGACACACAGATTCCAGCACAGACTCATACATTTTACCCTTTTCAGCAAGGATTTTTTGTGTGGTATATTCTCGGTACCTTAAAAAGTTTATAGATATACCTTCGAGATATTCCGAGTATACCTAGAACTTTTTTTCATCCTCGCTATAATGAACCCTAAATGTAGTTAAAAGTTTTGTAGTGAACCTTTTGGTCCGGAAAACGGAACATTTTAACATGTTGATAATATCGGTTATGGTAAATGGTTATAGTTGCGGTATGGTGTTATATGGTTGCGGTGAACCTTTGTTTTAATTTAACTGTGCATCCATTTTACTCTTTCCAATTTATCAATATAAATTTCACTACCATTAGGGCAAATACCCGATAAATAATTACAATCTATGGTAAACTCTATTACTATTAAATGTTGATTGTTCACTCGGAACCAGAGGGAAAAAAACACAATTTTGAGAATAGAGTGTTTTCAGGTGACGTCACTACCAGTTATTTTCTTTTAAATGCTAACTACTGTAGGTCAACGGCTCTGTTGCTACGGTGGTTACTAGATCCGAGTCATGTGATTGCAAATGCTCCAATAGAAGCATTCCATGGCCAGTTATTTCCTTTTAACTGTTAACTGCTGTAGGTCTATTCAATATAAGTAGAGGAGTAGTAGAAGTTTTGATGTCAAAGCAATTAATCATTCATGTTACTTTTTATTCATTTCTTTGATAAGATTTTTTTTTTCATTTAAACAATAAGTTTAAGTAACAACGTTATTACTGACGAACTTAATCGAATATGAATCTTCCACAATTTATGACACAAATTGTCGCAAAAGACGCATAATAATCTCGCTGAGTAATTTTGACCATTAAAATAGCACGCTCTTTAAAAATACAATTACACCGTTTAATTTTCTCCTTGCCTTCCTCCTTCGATTTTCCTGTCAACGCGGCAACCGAAACATGCCACCCTCAAATGATGCGTAAAACAGTGGATACCGTGATAAAATAAATAAAGGGTATATCCACAAATTGTACAAATTAAATGTAGTAGAACATTATTTATCTTATACAAGGTGGACAAAAAGTCAGTACACTTTTGAAAAAGAGGTATTTTCACGTTTTGAGAGTAAATTTTATTAAAATAGTAGATTAAAACCCATGAAGAATGACGTTTACATCAAGTAATTTTGTAGCCTAGTTTCTGAGATATAAATTTTTGAAATTTAATTTTTCGTTCGGGCGCGAAAACACTTTTGAATCACAAATAGTGCGTTGTGACATCACATCCCAATAGAAGCCCGTTTTCTGATTGCGTGAAAACAGTAAACACAATGGTTTTCGTGCGCTGTGAAGTCACATCCTATAGAAGCGCGTTTTCTGATCACGTGATTTTTCTGGCATTTCGGAAAAAAATAAATTAAATTTTAAATTATTTAAAATAACATTTTTGAACTTAAAAATCAGAAATTTGGCTTTTCAATGCAATTTGTGAGTCCTTCTGCCGGACATCATGGCTGGTTATTTTCGAAATGGAACACGGAACCCCGGGAATAATGTTAGCAATTAGCTTCATCAATTTGCATAATTTTTCTGGATTTTATGGGTTGAACCCCGGACCTGGGACCCCCGGGCAAAATAAGTATCAGTCGCATTAAAACAAGATTAAAGAAGAAAATAAAAAGTAATTTTAAAACTACTTTTTCTGGCTTGGAGAATACTATTTGATTGAAATAATCATCAAACAAACTAATTCATCATTATTATAAGGTAAACAAAATTAGATATTACACGAGATACACCTGTATCTCTCATTAATTTATAGACGATCCCTCAACGAAACCCCATCTCCATTTAGTGTCGCAACTTCAAAGTTAATCCCCATGTGAAGGGTTTGATACCCAGATGTTATTTCACCGCGGCATTGTCTCTTAAATAACCCGTTTTCCTCTTGTTAAAAGTCTTTCATGTTATTGGAATTGGAAAGATAACGGGCGAAGTGATACGCCGATGCATTATGGAGCTAATTCCTTAAATGCTCAACCAAGAGGAATAATTACCCTTAAAAACTTTGTTTTCGGCGCATCGCAAGGTCAATATCATTTTCAAGCTTGAATGGGCAACTAATGGACTACGAGATTTTTGTTTTCCAGATGGCTCTTACACGCCTTCCTCAATCAGGAACAATATTATCTCCGATTTAAGCTCTGATTGTGTGAGGAATATTAATTTTTGCTAAGATTATTCTAAACGTATCTATTTCTGGACAGGAAATTTATGAGGAATCGCGATTAATTTGCTTAAAATCAGTTTACGAACTTGTTATTGTACTGTTAAAAATTCATATACATATGTATTTTTTTCTAGACTTAAGAGGTTTTACTAAGCATTCATAAGCTTTACAAGAAAAAAAAACTTATAACTGTCATGTTTTAAACAAAACAGTTGTAAGTTTTAGTTAGGTGTTCAATGCTTTGATTTAAACAAAAACCTTTTTAAACAGATTTAAAACTGGAGCTGTTTTTTTTTTCACCAAAGATTTGAATTTAATGTTCTTTACATAACTCCATTCTCATATTTGAATTTCTTTGTGAATTATTAATTACATCTTAATATTTAAATAACTTAAAAAATTGACTGTTATGAAAAATTTAGAGACAAAAAGATTTTTTTTTGGATTAATAAAGATTCCTTAATAATTTTTTTGCGAAATTCCTGAATTGTACATGTAATTAATGTAAAAAATTTTAATCAAAAATTTAATACGTATATTAAATGCTTGGTATTCTTGCAGTATGTCTTCCACTTTAGTTAGCTGGATTAAGGGCCTGGGCAGCGACCGCAACTGATGTTTTTTAAACCACATGTTTTTGACCTTCATAATGAAGAATATTTTATTCAAAAAAACATCAGTTGCGTTGTCGTTATTTACTCTAAATCCAGCTAACTAAACTGGATAGATCGCATACTGCAAGAATACCAAACACTTTAACACAGGAAAAAGTTTTCACATTAATTTAACAAAAATGATATTTTTTTTTAAAACGACAAGAAGTATAATTTCATCACTTTAATGATAATTTCCATTTACACATAGCCGAACGCATACGCGTAGGGGGGTTATTGGGGTTGTAACCATGGTTGTAATCCCCCTCCCTCATTACATCAACGGTTTCTAAAACATGAAAAACTGAAAAAGTTTCCCTTCACAAGGAAGGCGGTTCACAATAGGAACTGTTCTTTTGGGAACTAACCCAAAGGGCCTCAAAATGAATTTATACACTACATTGAGAGACGAATTTTTAAAAAATTTCTTAGGGAGAACCCCCAAACCCCCCACTAAAATTTTTACGTCTGTTATACTGTGTTTTTCCCTTGAAAGTTAAGCCTCTTAGATGAAGTTTTCCCTTCGGAAGTTTTGCAAAAAAAAAATGTTTATATTATACCTATATTATGAGACACTTTTCAAAAGGGAGTATTATGTTGGAGGGGTTGACTGGTAGAAGTAACACCCCCCATGGGTCATCTAAAGTTACGCCACTGGCCGAACGATTTTATGCTAAATATTCGTTTAATCCACACACTTTCATCGATTTACCACCGGTCCATCGCTTGAAAACTAACAAAGCATTAAAACGGCTTCCAAAACACAAATCGCTCTCTCTCTCCCTTCATCTTCCAACGAAGCAGAAAACGAAATCACGCTTCACTCTCCTTCAATGTCGCGACGATTCCGGCTGCTGCTCGTTTTGTTTATTTGATTAGCCGTATCATAGGCCGTATCACATTCCTATTGCTCTATCATTTTCATCCGGGGATTTTTCTCACATCTTGGGGGAGCGAGGAGCGACGTTGGTGGAACTAATGGAACTGCCTTTTCTTCTGCTTGACTTGGCAGAGAAAATGTAGCGAAGATGGAGAGAGAGAGAAAAAAAGGTCGCCTTTGACACACAAAAAATGACCGATCGCGCTTCCCACGCTTTGGTTGACATTCCTTGACGGCAATAATCGCTCGTTAGGATATTGCCTGCTGCTGTAGTTGTTGCTCATTATGGCTCGTTATTTATTTCCCTTGCGAAGGAAACGTGTTTACATTGTTTAGTCAATTAACGTGGATTAGGATTCTAGTAAACAGTATAATGACAGTTTTAAGTGTAAAATTGATCTCACTCAAGTTCAAAACATTTCGTTTGGTTGACTGAGAAACAAATTAATTTAAAGTATTGAAATTTATCACATAGATAAGATGGATATCAAGAATTCAATCTGTGCATGATCTAAAAAAACAACCTTAAACAAGGATTTCCCAAAATTTTTCGATCAATTTCCCTTTCAAGAATTTTACTTAGCAATTATTCTCGTTCAAGAAAACGATTCCCCCAGTTAGATTTCCATGAAAAATTAATTGCTTTCAGTTAGGTGGTAAAATTGCCTATTGTAAACTAAAAATTATAGAAATTAGGATTTCATCAAAATTATTTAAGAACAAAAGAACTTTTCATTAAATTATGTAAATTAATTAATTATAAAAAAATATTTGTACTTCTGTAAATATTGCATTTTTATATGAATAGACAAAGTGATGCTAATACCATTAAAGACGTAATATTTTATTTCTAAAAAAAATGTTTTATTTAATTAAAATCCATTACACTTTTAGTTGATTTATAAATAGTTTGGATCCTCTGATCTTATAATAAAATAACCCAAGAAATATTTTCACGTTTCCTAATTTTTCTTAAAGTTTTACTCTATACTATTTTACCTGTATCGTCCATTTAAAATAAAACCTACATGGGATTTTCTTTACTGAAGACGCTGATGAAAAAGCTTTTTTCAAGATATTCAACACTTTTTAAGACATGGAAATGGGAAAAAATCAATTTTCATCCACAAAAAAGCTTTTAGATCAACTAGAGCCCTCTTTAATTAACATAAGTTTACTCATTGACTTAAAGAGGAACGAAATGAGTGAGTTTTTTTCTGTTCCTTCCCACGATTTCACACTTCACTTAACGAAACACTTTTCCAGGTATAATCGCAATTCTAAACATTGTAAATTGCAGCTTTTTCGGAAATTACTTCCTTGAGAAAACGGATCTATTTAGTTTTACACGGTTTATTTTTCAATCAAATCGGATTAGAAAAAATAATTTGTGTGAATTGTAAACAGAGTAATAACAAACTTATTCAATACTGTGCTTATTATTTTTTTTCATTTCCTATTATTATTACAAATACTGTTAAAATGTCAATTCTTTCTGTCTGTCCAACATTTATGATCCTTCGTCCCAATTTAAGAAAAAAACTTGTGTCTTTTGGGGTGTAAAATTGTAATGTTCTATGAAACGTATCTTCTAAAAATAGTTTTCGGTTTAATTATTTTCCTGGCCTGACGTTTTATTTTAAGTGAAAAGAAACATAATGTTTTTTCATAAAAACCCCTTTATATTCGAAAACAAGTTATTAAATTGGTAAAAATATAGTAATTGCATTAACTTTTAGTTTAATTGATGTTGTAAACCTATAGTGCTAAAATCTGTACAAAAGTGCTGAAAATCTATACAAAATAGTGCAATTAGCTTTGCTATTTATAAAAATTTGTACTGGTCAGATAATCTTTAACAAAGTAAAAATCTCTTAAAAAACTTACATTACTGGAACAGAAATTTGCCATTATATTTACGCATGATATCTACGATTAGTGTTCATAAATGACACCACATACAGTTTTTTAAGTCACATGAGATCTACTTATAACTATAACTAGTCCTTGGTTGGTTTCTTGGTATATGGAGCTTATTACTTGAAATTATTTTTATGGAACTAAAAACAATTATATTTAGTTTAGTTTTAAAAAATGTTTTACTTTTGAAAATTGTATATAGTTATTAGATGGATGATGGATGCCATTATCAAAAGTATTATGAAATATTTCATGCAATGAACTATCAGATTCGTGTCGTTCGTAAATAGACCACCTCGATATGCATAAAGCACCTTATACAATTAGTTCGGTTCAAGTACAGACTAGAGAAATGTAAAGTTGCAATTTCAATCATCTACCGTATCATTTCATTTCTAATCTTATCGTAAAAGTAACAAAATTTTTTGAGCAACGCCAAAAATTTCCAAATGATGGATTTTTAATGGTTAAGTTCACATTTGTTAAAATTATGTAATAGTCAAATACATTAATCTTTTTTTTATTTTAAGCATAATTTCTTAAAAAGATTAAATCAATTGCTTTATTTAAAAAATATTTTCTCCTTATTAATTTTGTGTAAATTTCTTATCAATATATTATGTTTAAATTAATCACAATTCTTAAAAACAATTATTCTACATGGATAGATGCATATCCAAGACCCATTTGTGTATTTTGTCAGTCAGTGGAACAATGATTATACTTTTTAAGGGGTTATTGGTGATCCATTAGTTTGGAAATGGACAGAAAAATACAAAAAATCTTTCCTAAAAACTCAAGACAAATATTGACCAAAACTATATTCGTTTCATTTAACTCATACCGCAAGAATTTAACGTCATCGACTCATTTCACATGAGAGCATAAGATGAACAGGGTTGCCAAGATTGGCTTCAAATTGCTCATTTCAAACAAACGTCTGCCAAAAAAGTAACTCAGAAAAGAAACATCCACTGTCGAATTTTAATTTTCGATTACACTGGTCAACATTCATTTTGGTGGCTGGAATATTAAAGCTGATTTTGTATATATTTGACCTCTTGATTACGAATATGGCATCCATTTTTGCTCATCAGCTCTAGTTTTTGATATATTTCACAATTAAGTTTTTAAGACTTTTGCTCTACCTTTTATACAATATGGCGATATAAAGATGTCTTAAAATATAAAAAACCAAACTCTTTAAGGCTTTTCCTATTCCATAGGGTCCCAATAGATAGTGTATACAGTTTCATTCCCCTGAGTTAGTTTTAAGGGGTACCTATAGGGCCCTAAAGTTGAAAAAAAGTGGAAAAAATTGTCTTTTTTTCAGAATTTTTTAAAAAATATTTTTGAGTTTTCACATGTGTTAAAACTGGGTAATATATGTTATTTAGAACTTATTTAGACAGGATAAAATAATTTTTACTTTTTAAGTGCACCGGAAAAGACCTATTTTCTAATTTTAAGGAGAGAAGTAGGGTCATTTCGCTCAAAAACGCTCAATACCAATAATGGTGGTTGAAACGAATAATTTTCGAATTTTTCAGAAGTAAGTTCTCAAAAAAGATGTCCTTTGATGTAAAACTAAAAATTTCATATGATAAAGATCAGTGAGTTAGTTTATTGAACGTAAATATCGCCTCTCCAGAAAGAGCAGAGCGTGCGAAGTTTGGCTCGCTTCAGACAAGTCTACTCTACTATCTCTACGGATTAAACTATGCCAAATGGGAAAGTTTCAGGGATGTCGCTCCAATTAATCTACCTGAATAACTTCTAAAACACATATTAGTCAATTTTATCCAATTAGCAAATTAAAAAATGCCTTTTTTTTTTTTAAATAATTTTTTTCCAATTTTTTTCAAATTGTAGGGCATGAAAGCTCGGGAGCAGCTTCTATTGTTTTACTGATCTTTATCAAATGAAATTTCAGTTTTACTTCAAAGGACATCTTTTTTGAGGACTTACGTCTGAAAAATTCGGAATTTATTCGTTTCAACCATCATTATTGGTATTAAGCGTTTTTGAGCGAAATGACCCTACTTCTCGCCTAAAAATTAGAAAATTGGTCTTTTCCGGTGTACTTAAAAAGTAAAAATTATTTTATTCTGTCTAAATAAGTTCTAAATAACATATATTACCCAGTTTTATCACATTTGAAAACTCAAAAATATTTTTTAAAAAATTCTGAAAAAAAGACAATTTTTTCCACTTTTTTTCAACTTTAGGGCCCTATAGGTACCCCTTAGAACTAACTCAGGGGGATGAAACTGTATACACTATCTATTGGGACCCTAAGGAATAGAAAAAGCCTTAGAGAGTTTGGTTTTTTATATTTTAAGACATCTTTATATCACCATATTGTATAAAAGGTAGAGCAAAAGTCTTAAAAACTTTATAGTGAAATATATCAAAAACTAGAGCTGATGAACAAAAATGGATGCCATATTCTTAATCAGGAGGTCAAATATATACAAAATCAGCTTTAATATTCCAGCCACCAAAAAAAAAGTTTTTTTTTGTAGACCAGTGTTATTGAAAAGTTGCATTAAGGATAAAAAGATATACACAATGTCAACTGGGTAGGTAGGTTGTTGTAAATAATTTTTGATGCAGACATTTTACCTAAAATAAAGTTTATATCTGTTTTTTTTTTCGAATAATCACTAAAGATTCATTATGGATTTACTATTTTTAATATGACCTTGAAACTTAAATTGACCTTGTAATTTAGGAATCTAAAAGTTCCATGACTAACAAAATATTTACATCTACTATTTGCATATTTAGTGAAAACAAATATTTTGGGTTCTGGACATCATTTAGTCCTTAATACGTCAGACTTTTAAACTACACATATTTTGCGGCTAAAAAGGAAGGATTAAAAAAAAGAATATTTTTAATGAATAATCATTTAAAAAGAGTATTCAACAAAATTTTCAATCAATTATTAATTTTATGGAAGAAAATATAAGAACGTGTGTGTGAAACATTTTCCCCCAGTATTTATTTGGTGAAGGAGGCATTCATTAATTTTGGCTTACTTGCCAATCGTTTGGCTAAATTCGACTCTGGCAACCCCCTTCAAAAGATCCCGTGGGTCCTAAATGCCCATTAAAGTCCCATTTGTTCGGAAAGGAAAACAGAACGGGTGGGAATAACTAAACGTTCCGTCCTTCTAATGAGGGATAATCAAGTGGGTGGCCTCATTAAAAGCCTTCTAATCGCCACAGTTGCCGAAGAACGTGAAATATCGGTGGTCCGACGGACCAGGGGGCTCTTGAAATTCGTCGTAAAAGACCAGCGGTGCCTTTAGCGGGTTAAATGGAACATTTACTGAGCTAGGAACCATGGTGAGCTGGGACTGTGGAAAGACCTTGTCTCGGATCTGTGGGGTCGTGGTTTCGCTTTCTGTTTTTTTTTTATGTTGGTGGAGTGATTCCAGTCGGTGGGAAAACGGGTTGCTGTTTAATGGGAAGGTGGATTCTTTCGTAGTTTTTTGTTTTGTTTAATTTCTGTTTTATATAGGTCTAATGTACTTCAAAGACACCTTTCTTTAAGTGGTTTTAATGGAGTAGAAATATCCTTTTTTTTTCGAAAGGGTGGCTTGTGGTTTTATTAGCTTGATCGCATTGCATGATCCGTCTGCATTTAAGGATTAGATTTGTTAGGCTATCTCAGGATTTTATTATGAAATACGTTATACATTAATGATAGAAAACTTTATAATATTCTGTTCACTGATTCCGTGGTGTGGTTTTTACTCCTCTGAGGTAAAAAAGTACTCAAGTTTAAGAATGAAATAGATTTAGAGTGAAAACCGATGAAACCAGTCGTATTTTAGCTAATTATTCACCAAAGCTGTTTTGATTTTTCAATGAACAAAATGAATGGAACTCAATTTCTTTACATAAATTTACAATTTCTGGCTCTAAATCAAACTACGTGTTTTCAGCACTAAAAATGCCTATAGACACGTATTACACACCTCTGTATCACTGTCCCCCCCAAAAAAAAAACTTTTTCAAATTAAAACTTCAAAAATTTAATTTCTGGTAGGTATTTCAATTTACGATACATGTTTTAGTATGTTATCATTTAGTTCATTTCTAAGCGAAAGCAGTTGAAAAACATCAGTTTAAATTTGTTTGAGGTTAACCTCCAATTTCAGTGTATTCCTCAAGTTCGAGTTAGCTATCCATTCACCATCAGTTCGAGTTTGAAAGCCCACCCATCACCCAAACCCCTCAACACCTTCCATTCCACAATAGGGGGGGGCATCCCCAACCCGAAACGAGGTTAAGATGCCCCCCGAAAAAAAAACCCGAAGCCCACCTCGTCTGATCCTCCGTCAAGCTTGGCTGCTGCCTCCACTTGACTGCACCTTCATCAAGGCTTAATAACTGTCTCCCCTCCCCTATGCTAAACGGAAGTTTTAACTCAAGGGTTTCGACCAACGGTGCGGATCAATTAATAAGAGGCTGTTCTGTTGCCATCTGGAGGGAAGGCTTTTCCCACAGGTAGGGACCCAGCGGGTGGTCAGAGGGAGGTCATCAGGGACCCCCTTGAGGGGTCTCTAGGGAGAGTTGATACTGATGTGGTGGGTTGAAGAAAGAGTACTTTTTGAATGATGTTCTGGTGATGGAATCAATGAGTTATCTTTGAAGTGGGTGGATTTTTGTAAGCTTTGTTGGGTAAGGAAGAATGTGGATTGTGGTGTAGGTGGTTTTGTGTCCATGGAAACATGATGGCTCTCAATGAGGAAGGTCTAAAGGTCAGATTCATGGTGAAGAAAATCTGTTTTGAATGATGATTCAAGTGAAGACGACTTCTCTATTTCACATAACAATAAAAAATGCTTGTGTAATCATTTTTGAGGGGTTATTCTATCTATGTAATTACTAATTTTTTCTACTCATCTACTATACTATCTTATTAACAAGTGTAAGCATTGACAAGTACCCAGGTAGCACAGCTATATAATTTTATATCAATTTATATCAACTGATGACTTAAGTCATCGGTTAATATCGTACGGATATATATTGATATAGCGTGCTACCCTGGGTAGCTGCATTTCGTAGCTACTTGTCAATGTTATCACTGACAATTTTACGTAACTACTTGCCAAACTATCTGAACAACGTTTCATTCCGTAAATTGTTTACAAACGTTTCTTTTAAATAAGATTTCTCCTGAAAGCATTCAATAGAATATCGATTTGAAGGGATGTTCCATACATGGACTCAGTGACAAAAAGCCACGATTTTAATCTGAAGTATTTAAAATTGAATCATTGATTCATTTCTAACTTTCAGCTTATTGCTGACACCAGAGTCAGTGGTCTTTCCAGAAAAAAATAGAGAAGGATACATTCCTGTCGACATGTGCGATATAAATGGAAAGATAAAAAAGAGAGAAAAAAGAGTTATTCTTTGTAATTACTAATTTTTTTCCACTCATCTACTATACTGTCTTATTAACAAGTGTAAGCATTGACAAGATAGTTGCACTTCGTAGCTATATTTGTCAATGTTATCACTGTCAATAATTTATGCTACACTTCGTAGCTACTTGTCACTGACAATTTTACGTAACTACTTGCCAAACTATCTGAACAACGTTTCATTCGGTAAATTGTTTACAACGTTTCTTTTAAATGAGATTTCTCCTGAAAGCATTCAATGGAATATCGTTTTGAAGGGATGTTCCATATATGGACTCGGTGACAAAAAGCCACGATTTTAATCTGAAGTATTTAAAATTGAATCATTAATTCATGTCTAACTTTTACCTCTTTGCTGACACCAGAGTCAGTGGTCTTACCAGAAAAAAATAGAAGAGGATACATTCCTGTCGACATGTGCGATATAAATGGAAGGATAAAAAAGAGAAGAAATGTTCATGTCACAAAAAAATAGGGATTGTATAGAAAGGGGTGCAAAATATTCTTTCCCAGGATTCACCATTGCATCAGCTCACTCTTAAGATTTTTTTTTAGATTTAAAAATAAATAAAGTGGGGCAAAGATTATTATAATAGGTAAGGTAGAAATTATCCCAAAAAAACCCCCCTATTATATTGCAAGAAATTCAAAGGAAGAAGTTCAAAGAAATTTTTACGTTATTTTCCTGAGAATAATCATCTTTTAAATGTTCATCAGTTATTTATGTTAAATAGTCTACACTTTTTAAAAAAATTCCCATCATGGGCATTTATAAACTCTAACACTTCATACAATCTCCGCAGTCAAATTTATTTCTTAGTGCCTACCCCTCGTAAAGAAATATACAAAAAAACATTTTCAATATCTTTCGGTTATTTTATTTAACAAATTACCAAGCCAAATTCAAACAGAATCTAATATCAGTTTATTTAAAAAACTTTGTATTGCTTTTATTCTTGACCAAAATAATGTTGAAACCCTAATTTAATTTGTCAGATTGACATTCAATCTATGTTTTTCTCTCATTCTTCCTATATTATAAATATAATTGCCAGCCAAGCCAATCTCGTTTTATTTTATTTTATATTTTTTTCTTTCTACGTAAATAAAAATAAATTTTTCTCCAATTCTTCCACTGTTTTTGATCTGATTTTAATACTAGATATGCCATTTACCCATGGACGAGCAGTTGCTCCTTTGGGGTAGCCAAATATGATCATTGTTTATTATAATTTTTCTTGTGTGTATATTTTTATATGTGTCTTGTTGTAAATAAATTTGATTTGATTTGATTATTATTGTAAACTAGTTGAATAAATAAAAAATCTATCACACATTTCAAGCATTCTGTAACAACGTGGTTTACCCATCACACAATTCCAAATCCGTAAATTTTTTACAGATGCACTTTGTTACTGACCCCTTACGCTATCCCTTGAATATTATAGGGGCATCTCTTCATCGTCAGTTTGCGAATTGAATCAAGTTCCAAACACTTTACCCTGAAAATGTTCCCTACAATCGAATTTCCAGAAATGTGCGTTTTGAAAGATGTCCAAACCGAATTTGCTTCTCTTGAGGAAAGAAACAATTTGGCGACATTTACAATATCGTTTTCATACAAGTACGTGTTTGGTTCCGCTTTTGCACGGTGATTTATTTATAACGATATCAATGGGAGATCTTTTCACAAGTGATAGGAAATGGTTATAGCTTTTTGCACTCTCAAAGAGTTCTCTTTCTTCATCATTCAATTTTCCTCACGACGATAGCTCAAGAATACTAATAGTACTGGAGGTGGAAAATAAATATTGCAGACTAGTATTTGACGGATTTGACATAAAGTGTGTATCTCTTTGCTGATGCTTTCTCCTCGGAGTGTTTCCACAGTTATGTTTATTAAATTTGGTAAAAAAAAAAATCTTAGGGTACTGTAGTCTTTAAATTCACTATTATGAAATATGAATGATGAGTAAATTGTTTTACACTGCTACGAATCGTAGAGCTTTTTTTAATATTTACATCCATCATGGCACATCAAAGGGTGGAAAATGTTTTGAATGTGAAAAGGAGTGTCTCTGCAGTATTGTTACAAAATAAGGATAAAAAGCAGGCTCTCAATTTTCACCTTCAAAGCCAAAAGAAAAACCCCGGTAGTATTATTCCTTTATCCGTTAAAAGTCACCAAACTGTTTTGGACGGCAAATTGGCTTAATAATATAATAATGTCAGTAAAAAGGTGCAATTTTATTGCAAAAGGTGCATATTTTATTCGGTTGGTTTGCTAGTTTGGCGACATCTCTCATATTTGGCATCCAACCACAGCTTGGCGATTTTTAACTAGAAAAATACTGGAAATGTACCTGAAAACCTTTTACGGGCAAATTTGCCATATTGGTATCAGATAAATTATAATATTTTTTTTTCTTTTTGTTATTATTATTTATTTCATTTCTCTTGTAATATATGTCTTTTTCATGTTTAATATTTGTTCTTCTATGTTGTCATCAATATATATTATGTAATATTGTTTGTCCAATAATTTCAAATTCAATTTTTAAAAATATTATTTTTCATTTGTTTATTCCTTTTAAATGGAGTACTACAATAAAAAGGCTCATAATCAAAAAGGGGTAAATATTCCTCTTTTTTTGCCCAAAGCAACCGCACTTATCACCAAAAATCCATTTATCACATCATTTGAAAAGGCCCGTCGGTTAATTCCTAAAGAGAAAGCCTACTCATTACCATCAGCCCGTATCTATCCGTGCGGTATAAAGACCATTTAATACAGCCGGCGGCAACAAACACATTCGCGACAATGGGAAAAGCCTCTCACTCGTTTAGCTTACACAAACGGATAATTGATAAGCCCGCTAATATAATGGGCGATAAGAGCAGCGCAGAAATGAGATAATGATAATTGCTCATGGCGGTCGTGTCTCAGGGAAGGCATCATCACGAAAGTGAGTTGTTAACTTCCGGTGGTGGTCTCCTCGATCGAAAGGAAATAAAAAAAAGAGTCCCAACAATGGCGACTCGACAAAAGACTCGCGGTGTACGGCTGTTATCTTTAACGAAGTGTTACAAGTAATATTTTTCAAATTAGCTGCTGTGGGGGTCGCGTACAAATTGAAGATGTTGGGATGTAGGAGTTGTATAATTGTGTTTTGAATGGAGGGATTAGAAAGGGATGCGTTGAGCAAGGAATCCATGGATAAGTTGAGTTCATATTTTTCGAGAAAATTATTTTCCTACCATTGCTGTATTAATGGGAATCTTGGGACTTTTATCATCCTCTTGATCACTTCATGTGTATCATTTATAAGTGGGTTATTAGGGTGTTAGTTTGGATTATTACTTAATTGTTGGGAAAGAATCTTCTTGGAGCACACTTTTGCAGTTTGTTTTATAAACAGTTTACAGTTTCTTCAAACTCTTAAAATCACTAAATTCTTCAAATATTGTGTCCCTGTGAATTTTGTAGTGAACACAAAGAGAGTGAGTAGCAGTGTTGAACGCTCAATCAATTATTCTAATTTAATAATCTATTTTAAAAAATGTATTGCAGTTGGATTTGATTTGACTAAAATTTAAAAAACATTTGCATTCGGTTTTATATTTGTTAGACTGACTACCTACTTAAAAAAAAATGAAATTCTCAATATTGCTTGTGTAATTTTTGCTTTATAAATAGGCAGCTTGTTTTTACCAAACGCAAATTGGGCTTCAATACAACAATTGGGGTTTTTATCCAATAATTGTCATTTTCAGTTTAAAATTTTCATTTCAAACTTAGTACAGGGTGTTCCAAAAAAAGCCCCTAACTTTAAAAATCTATAATAAATAAACGAATAGAGATAAAAATACGCCGTCTGCTGCATCCTACTTGAAATACTCACAAATTTTTGTATACAAAATTTTGAAAAAGTGTAGTTTTCGAACTTTTAGATAGATGGCAGCACTACTTTTTGGATTTCTTAGGGGAAAAGAATCGTCTTGTCCCTATGCTTAACTTTGTAGGGAAATCAAATATTATGAAGAGAATCGATTCTAGAATCGAATGAGTAATCGAACCTTGGATCCCGTATACTAAATCAGGATCGGCTTTAAACAAATTTAAGTGATTAAATTTGTCAATAGGGGGGGGGGAGATTGGAATAGAGAAATTTTTTAGTGTATTCGAGATTTAGGGTTCATTTCCATTAAAACCAGAGATGGGCGCAATCAGATTACATTTGCAACCATCAATCTAATTAGATTTGTAATCTGATTACATTTGTAGCCATCAATCTGATTACATTTGTAATATAATAGAAAGTAATCTGATTACATTTGTCAATCAGATTACATTATTGTAAATCGGATTACTTTTGAAATCAGATTGACGCAACTTAATTACAGTGGTCCGCAACTCACCGGGAGTGGTTCTTAGCTAACCGGAAGTAGTTTAAAATTTACAGGAAGTGCACCACAACTTACCGGAAGTGGTCATAAATTTACCGGAAGTGAACCATAACTTACCGGAAGTGGGTCGCAACTCACCGGAAATGGTCCAAAACATCCCATAATTGGTTTGCTATCAACCGGAAGTGGTCAAAACTTACCGGAAGTGAAACATTACTTAACGGAAGTGATCAGCAACTCTACCGGAAGTGGTTCACAACTCACTTCCGGTAAGTTATGGTTCACTTTCGGTAAGTTTACGACCACTTCCGCTAAGTTTCGAACCACTTCCGGTAAGTTATGGTTCACTTTCGGTAAGTTTAAGACCACTTCCGGTAAGTTTAGGACCATTTCCGGCAAGATGCGAACCAACAAGTATACATACTGTGTGCCTTACCATTATCAATCTTAAAAAGTAATCAAGATTTATTATGAGATTACAAATTGTAATCCGTAATCAGATTACAGATTACCCCTTTCTGTACCAATTCTTCTTCATCTTGATGTACTCTACCTACCCTACCCAGTTTGTACCACGAATTTAGGACCACCCTGTATAAACTTATACACACACGATTCAAATTTTCACCATTTCAAGAAACTGAGATAACATTTTAAGAACTAATATTTCGATCGAATCAAATTTGGCTACATCGAGATCAGCTTTCAGAGCTTCCATGCAAGCTCCACCAATTAGTAAAATAGTGAAACCAAGCAAATAATCGAAAAAAATTCACCCAACTAATGCCCCCCCCCTTCTCAAATGTCAAAAGCAATTCTCTATTCCGATTTTCTATTTAGAAGTTCAATCGCTTAAATTTCTTTAAAGCCGATCCTGATATAGTATACGGAATCCAAGGTTCGATTGCTCATTCGATTCTGGAATCGATTCTATTCATAATATTTGATTTCCCTACAAAGTTAAGCATAGGGACAAGACGATTCTTTTTCCCTAAAAAATCCAAAAAGTAGTGCTGCCATCTATCTAAAAGTTCGAGAACTACACTTTTTCAAAATTTTGTGTACAAAAATTTGTAAATATTCTAAGTAGGATGCAGCCAACGGCGTATTTTTATCTCTTTTCGTTTATTTTTTATAGATTTTTAAAGTTAGGGGCTTTTTTTGGAACACCCTGTACCTACTAGTAAGTATAATATTCGCTGTGTAAAAGTGGAATTCCGCTACTATCATTTTGTTTGTGGGGTTCATACGTGATAAAATATGTTTGAAAAAACTCATATTTTGCAAAAGAAGTTATAGCTAATACACGGTGATAAACATCACATGGGAAATACCATCGTTCGTTTCCATTGAACAAGGGCTTGACTCTTGACAGTTGTCACAAAGTGCTTGATAATAAGAATCCCACCTACCACACGACGACTCCAATTACGCACTTCTAATCACTCTCTAATGCCCATAAAACCATTCGTGCCACACCACTAAACGTCTTCAACATGCATTTAGCCCACTAACTCAAAAGCGTACGCTTAATAACCGAAAATCCTGCTTCAAGGATAGCCTAATCCAGGCACTTAACTCAATTTCGCGTGAAAACTCTGCCTGGCGTGATTATGCTAATTCCCCTCCCTCGACATAAAAGTGTGCGTCGTTCGGAAGAAGAAGACAGCACAGAGAGCCCCCATTAGCCGGACGACGCATTTCACAGTCCAGTGCCCGGCTTCATTGGCGGCATCCGGCCATTTTGGCTTGCACCGGGTCAGGTACTGACCCTCGACTGAAGAGGTGCCATACCGTGCGACTTTGCGCGACTCGTGTGCTTGCTTTTCGTTTTTGTGAAGTGCTGTAGCTGGGTGTTTGTAATTATTAATTAAAGGGGCTTGGTTCAACAGATTGTTTACACGGGCTAAAGAAAAGTTTTTCGAAAATAAAGGAAAGAAAAGGAAGAGAGAGAAAGGGCAGGTCACTACAAAAAGGAGGCCAGTGTAATTCCTAGGATTTTTTTTTTTGGAGGAGTATAAATACTCCTTGACTTTTTTTAGGAGTGAAATTCAATTATGAAGAGTGAAATAAGGAAATAGCATATAAACTACAAATACAGAGACACGAAAACCGCAATCAAACTCCCTAAGCATCAGAACAATGAATGAAAAAAAAAATATGGCTGTATGAAAACACAATAAAAAGTATGATAATTAGGGTTAGATTAAACCTTTGTGAAAAATTCAAAGAGTGAAAATACTCCGGGCTAGTTTTTAAGGAGTATTTCCGATTTTCAAGGAGTGAAATACCCTCTCAGAGGAGTTAAAAATATCTCTGAGAGGAGCTATAATAATAAGTGCTACAACTTTTAGTTTGGATCTTGAAAGTATCAATTAACTAAGTGAAAATAAGTATTAAATTGACCTTTATTATACTCTGTGTAAATAGATTCGGCGGTTGACCTTGAGTTTTTTCTCAATGTATTTCTTCTGCGTTGCCATGGTAAAGAATGACGTCGAACCGCCTATTTTATTTACACAGACTATAGTTAGTTTGTCAATTCCAACTTATATTACTATTTTACAGGCTTTTGTGTTGACAGGAGAGGATAGGCAGGTTATTAATAAGAAATAGACAAGTGTAAAGTATAAACTAAAAACTAAGACAAAATCCTTCCTCAATTTCACAATGCTATAAAGATAACCAAAGTGAACATTCGTGCATCCCCCAAAAAAGTTCGACGGACCCACCAGACAGCAACCACTGCTCTATCTACTGAATGTATGAAGAGATAATGTCAGCAATTTTAAAAAAGCAATTTTTCTTACCTTTCATTAGATTTCTGGCAACCCTGCAGCAGTATAGCTTCTTAATCGGAAATTGGAAATTCCGTTGGGGATGTGGGGGAACGACGATCGAAAGTTTTTCTTCTTCGCACGTGGGAGGGCAGCGGGGTTGCTTCCACCTGTGGGAAAAGCGGCTATTTATTATGTTCCATTTTTAATAAAAAATATAAAGCGGCCGCTTTTATCTTGATACGTCCGAGAACAATGGGCCGATCAAGGGAAATTTACAATGGAGATCTCTTATCTGATGGAGTTAGGCTTGAAGAAATTTCAAAAGTGGAGAAATCTCAAAAATTCTGGTCTTTCAGAAAAAGGAATTGTGTTTTGGCCTGTGTGATTGTGGTTATCGCTTCCATCTCTGTGACAGTCGAAACGAGTCGGCGGAGAGCTGTTAAAGTAATCACAAAATTGGGAGATTTTTTTTTTTATTTTGATTCTATAGTTATGGGTTTTGTCAGTAAGGTAGATTTGATCTCGTGGAATTGGAATTTGGAAATAGGTTTACCGAGAAAACTAGCGGAAGAAGGAGTGAAAAAGTTTTGTTGAGAATTGCCTTAAAAAACAATAACAAATATTTCTTTAAAAAGACATTTTGAGAGTTTTTGTCATGTGCCAATAAATATAACTTATTTGTCAAAGTAAGATATTCCACAAGCTTTTATTAACAATACGATTAACTCATTGACAGTGGTCAGAGTTCATAGAACGTAGATTTGAGTAGGAGAAGATTTCTTTAACAGAGCTAGTCCTAATCCTAATCCTAATGAAAAGGAAGTTTTGAACTTTTGACATAAGACAACTACCTCACGAAATAAGAGCTCTAAAAAGAAGTTTGATTCTTCAAATCCCTGCTTATCTCAAGTTTTGCATATGTGGACTTGGATTCGGTCCTCGCATCTCATTTGTAAATGGGGAGACAAATTTTCTCTCCTTACAGCAAAGCCCCGATGAAAGCCAAGTTTGTTTTGGTTGGTTGGTTGGTTGGTGTCGTGTCCAATTGAATTGGTCAAATTGCTTCATGTGCCGTAAAATACCTTTCGTGGACCAACAGGTAGAAGTCCAACCTCTGACGGAATGGCACACATTTTCCACGAGAAGTCAAGAATGCTTTGAAAGCCGTATTTAAGACTAGAAGCAGAAAACGACCAATTATAACCTTAATTTACATAAGATGCTTGTGTTTACCTGATATAATATGCCAACAATATCGGCAAGGATCTGCCAATCTAAACTTTCGCCTACAATTCTTGGTGTTCATAAATCAAGCCGTACTTTCTCTCCTCTTAACAAAAGTAAAGCCCCAACTCCGTATTAATCGACACCAAATACCCCAAATGAACGCAATTAACGATTTAAAAGGGGCAGAACGTATACGTTCCTGAGCCAGTCGTATTCAACACCAGAAGCGATAAGAAAGAACGTCTGAATTACCCGTCCTCGCATCATCAGAAACTGGATCTGCCTCCCGCGGAGTACGGTAGCAGATGGGCGGCGAAACAATACACCCAGATTAATGCCGTCTTCATCTTCATCATCATCTTCTAAAAGCGCCAATAACAACGCCTGCCCCTGACGGATGGGCAAAGGCCCCTCCCTACCGATAAACGGGTCCCGGGGCTCTACTACCAACCATGTGGGTTCCTGCGGAAACGGGTTTTTTTGCGAGTCACGTGGTCTAACCCGACGGCTTTCTCCTTAGGACTACTACGATCTACAAAAAAGTGGGGAAAGATTCCCGCAAAATAGAGTTGGCCGACGGGTTTCAACCCACCACCTCTTGACTAGGTGAAATGGAATTCCCACGACGGATTTCTGCTTTAGCTTTTTAAGTACGAGTATGTTGATGTTGAGGATTTTTATTGAAGGCTTGTTTTTATAATTTTAGTCATGTTTTACAAGCTAATTTTTTTCTTATACATTAACCACAAAAAAACAGACTGTCAATAAGTAGCTTATTTAATTTTTTATCTTTAATTATTATTTTATAGAAAAAATATATCACTTGAGAAAAATTATTTTAACTGAATCAATACAACACAAAGAATGATTTTAATTTTTAAAAAAATTGAGGCATGGTTTTTTTAGTAATCTCACTGTCATAATTTTTTTCAAACCTTATATTGATTTAAAATTTGGCAAAAGTAGTTATAGAAACAAGAATAAAAATTTTAGTAACTGATAGGGTAAGTAATTGTGATCATTCATAGAACGGGCGCTCATAAAATACATAAATGATTTCTACTTACGTACTTAGTTAAAAATATAGTTAAATTGTTCAAATTTGGAAATATATTTACTGATGTTTTACCACAAAACGTAAGAACTTTAAAAATATTTAAAAGTAAACTTTTTTTCTTAAAAAATTATTTTATCTTAATTTATAAGAATAAAGACAACTATTTTAGGGGGAAAATAATTCTTTCCATATTTTTTACACCACAAAGCAATTTACTAATCGCTTAAAAAAGCTTGGTTGAACCTAACAAAGATTTACTGTAACAATATTTAAAGGATTCTATTAAATAAATATTCTAAAATAATCTATTAATAATTAATTCTAATTAATTAATAGGTTAAAATATTCTATTATAGAATATTTTTAATACCTGTTGTTCCTATATTAAATTAAATACTAGTTTTAACATGTTCTTAGTTCTTATTATTGTACCTTTCTTTCTTTCATTCAATAGGTACTTTCTATATGCGCTAGTAGATGGCGCTCCAACGTCTTTGTAAAATACGGCGGCAAGTCGAAAAAGTAGGCTTAACTAGTGCGCTGTAAAAACTCAAAATACGTCAAATTAAGTCATTTAACACGCGGTTAAGTATATAAAAAGCTTATAAATGGCAATTAAAGCATTATGTGGTGTACAAAATCCCTTTTTCTTGTTGCAATTTCGTTTTGATTGATCGATGAGAACCCGTCGTGGTGGGTAAAATAGCCTCGAACTCATAGAGTTCCCACCATCACTCGACGACGGAAAGTGGTGTGCTCGAAGTAGTCCTTTTCTTCTCCGACGAGTAGATGTGGGTTTTTAGCCGTCGGGTTTGGTGGGAACGGGTTGGAACCCGTCGTGTGCACGTAGTAGGGCCCCCGGTGATAAATCGGGACGAAACAAAAACAGCCCTCCCGCCAACTAATAGCTTAATTCCTCGGGCCCGGGCGGAACGCTTTGAAGCGCAATAATGGAAACGAACACCTGGGAGCGAGCAACAAAGAAGATGCAGTCACAGAACGAGATTGATTTTTGCCACTGCGGCTAATTTGCTGGTAACCTGATGGATTCCCACAGAGAGACTTTTAAAAGGAGAGTTTTTTTTTCGGTTATTCCATTTGGAGTGGTGAGAAAGGGGACTTGGATGCGTTTTTAAATGCGATTTGTCAAGCCAATAACTCATGCTTGGAGTGTGACGGTTTATTGAGAAGCATCCGAGAAAACAGGCGTGGTCCTGATTGAGGTTTATTTTTTGGTGTTGTTGTTATTATAGTGTGATTCGTTTTGTTTGGTGGTAGGCGAGGGCTTATTTATGAGTTTTGAATCAATTAAAAACGTGGGTTGTGACGGGTTGGGGGAATGGATTAACTGATCATTTTGATCGTTTTTATCGTGTTTAACATGTTTTTTGGGTGTAATGATGTGTCAAATTGACTGTGTGAGGGATTGCATTCTTTGTGTTCTTCTAGAAAATGAGCCATTTTTCTAGTGTTTATCAGTTGAGTAAGGAAATATTTTTAATTAATGAAAGTCGTTTCATTTTCAATCGTGCAAGATTACTTTAGATAGCAATAAAAATACTGTAAAGTTAATATATTTACATAATTTTGAAGGCAGAGGAAAACAAATGAATTTTTTTTTCTTTTTAATTTTGTGTGCCCCATGCTGAAATGTTGTAAAATGGCGGTTTAATAGGAACAGCTTGATCGTCCAATTGACCTGCCAGGGGAAGAAATTAAGTTCAATTGATGTACGAATGCTGAATTGTGTAGCACAACAAAAGTTTTTGACATTTTTAATATACAAATTCATTAATTAAAATAGATTATTCTTTTTAAATACTTTATTAGGGTATTTATATCAATACTGAATCTACAAAATGTGGTATACTTTCTTCTAGGAAATTACTTAATTAATTAAATTACTAAAATTAATTGAATTACTTAAATTATCACGTAATAATTTTTGTGCAGTAGAAGAGAGACAAAATGATACCACCCCCCCAAAAAAAAAAATCATAATATCTCAAAATAAGGTAATTTTATCTCACAATTAAGGTTAAGACAATTTCGTCCAACGCAGTACTTGAGTTTATTTAACGCATTGGTAAATTAACATTAC
Source organism: Tetragnatha montana (assembly GCA_963680715.1). NCBI lineage: Eukaryota > Metazoa > Arthropoda > Arachnida > Araneae > Tetragnathidae > Tetragnatha > Tetragnatha montana. The sequence goes on from OY796685.1 coordinate 39,502,572, forward strand.
TCAATTTAATTATTACATAACTTTTTCTAATTTAACCGCATTTATGTATAAACCTTTCAAAGAGCCAAGAAAGTTTTGTGGAATATATTGCAGAGGATGGTGGATTTATATGCAGTCAACAAGCACTCTATATTCCTTTACAATATGCAAACGCAACAAACAAATCTCACTTCACAGATGTAAGTGCTAATAGCACCACAGGGAGAAACTAAAAAAAATCACTTTTGAAAAAACACACATCCGGTTCTCGTTTATAAACCCATCTCTCACATTGTGAAAAGACACAATTTGCCTACAGACGGCATTGATATACGCATCAGAAATGAACTCCACAGCAACAAAGGCTCTCTCTCGAATCCGAGAAAAACAGTTCCGAAAACGCAAATACGAGAGAGACTCCACTCCGGAAATACAACCTAACTAAACGAAAGGAGATGTTGTTATTATTATTATTGTTATTATTTGTCAACACCGCGTCCCCCGGGGCATACACCACAATGAAGAAAGGGAATCCATAAATCCGAAGAGTTTTTTTTTTGAGGCGATGGCTACAAAAAGGAAACATTTCTTTTGGGGGTGGGCGTTCTTTTTTACCGCAGTCCACCCCCGCCGAGTCGAAAATGTGGGAAAACGTCGTCGGTTTCACTTTCACGCCTTGTGGGGAGTGGGTTTCTTCTTCTCGAATCTCGTTGTGTAGTTTCCGATTTGTTGGGAGAGGGGGGAGATATAGATTTTTGTGTTGTGTGATGCTGAATGGGGGAGCTCCTCTGGGTTTTTTCGAAGGATGGATTGAAAAAGTCAGTTGATCAATAGGGAACCCCCTAAAGCGAAAGTGCTTCGATTTGTAGTGTGGGATTCGTGTTTGATATTTGGTGTTTTGTAGTTGGAATAGTTCCAAAAGCATATCCTGGATAGCTTGAAGGTTCTTATGAAGAATCTTGTATCAAGAGAGTATGTGAGAGGAATTCTGGGAATGTTAGAGGCCCTCCTCTAAGGTGAACTAAAAAATGCATATTACTTTGTACATATAATAGCTAAACTAAAAAAAAATACATACTATACTTTATACATATTACTTATATTACATAATACTTTTAATTAAAAGGTATTTAAAGTGTTTGATTTAATTAAAAATGTAATTTATAATAGTATTTCTAACAAAACACTCATAACCTTCAGTGAAATGTTCAATAACTAACTGTTCGACGGTACAAGATTTTCTATTCTTGGTATCAACTTCCCCAAATGCAAAATTCGAAAGCCGAAAAGTGTATTTATGTTACTAAAAATGTGTTGATTGAAATTTTCAAATATATTGTTGTGAAGAAAAAAGAACAAAGATGAATAGAAAATACCTGAAGGACATAAACTATATTGAAATATAGTTGTTTTTAAACATCTTTAATTTATTGGTAAAGAAAGAAGTCAATAGTTTAAACTGATACTATATCTTCATTCTTCATTACTTTATTTTATTCAATAGCAAATTTTACAAATTTATTGTACTTAATTTAATAAATAAAAAGCATTAAAAATACTTATTTAAAGATAAATTACAAGAGAAAGTGTTAAAGTAAAACATGAAATTCAAAAACATTTTTTGGTATTTGAGTATTAGTACGTCAACCGTTCAGCAACTGTCATAATCAGCGGCACAGTTAACGGACTTTGTCATTGTTTTCGGATTCAGCGGCACGGTAGACGGGCTGATAAGTAAATACCATTTTTTATTTGGACGAGAAAAAAAATAATACCTTGTTATTTTGGAAGTAGACAGTTGAATGATAGTTGATGACAAAATAATTAATAACGTAATAAATGTGGGTTCTGAATTTAAATTTATAAAATATACGAGCTAGATATTTATCAATCAAAACGATGTGAGTGAAATTACATTATTAACGGTAGGTAAACACTAAAAGTTTTTTTCGAAGGAAAATGTAACCTGCCGGAAAATCACAGTAGCAAAATTATGAAAATATAATAAATAAATAAATTTAAAAAAAAGTACTGTAATACAGCAACCCAACTAACCAATAAAATTAAAAGGAAAAGGCGAGAAACTCCATTTCAAGATCACCTATTGTTCTTGAGGAAAACATTCCACCCAGAAGCACCTCGCAAAATGATAAAAAAAACCCTCGTTAAACATAAGCTTAACGACAATACAGAAGCTTCAAACAACTCTCCCCAACCATATCGAAAACGATTTGCCATTATTATTTCTCCCCGCAAACACTTCAATAGTCTCCCCTCCTCAAACAACAAACCCGCCCGCTTCCCCAGTCCTCCGCTAGAGGGCAGCACCACCGCTCCTCAGCGGGGCACCCATCAGCCAGCTGTCGGGCCCGCTCAATTGGCCGCGAAACGACGATTGATATAGACGCGCGTTGCGCACGTAGCAGATGTCGCGCCGCGCTGCGCTGCGCCGTGCATTAGATACGCTTCGAGGGAAGAGTGTACGCAAATTGTATCATTAACGCATGGCTGGGGGACGAGGCATGTGTGCGATCGCCGTGGCATTGTTTTATGTAAATCAACAGTCCTCCCTCCAATTTTCATGGGTGCGTAACTACATGGGTGCTTTGTAGTTTTTGCGAGGGTGACATGTAGTTTTGCACGTGGGGGGATGGTGCTTAATTGGGACACAGGAGGGGGATGTAATTGGGGACTGGGGGGGGGGAATACAGAGTTATTGATTCTTTTCAAATGACTATGCGTACACAATATCTACTACATAATGACGAATTTCAGCTAGCTGGATTTCAAGCATAGTTGTTTATGTTCTTATTTAAGAATAAAATAACTTAACAAGAACATATTTTAAAATTTAAATATACAAATGAGCTAGGTTAAATTTTTTGAAACGCTCTTGACGGTAGGCTTTAAAAGAGAATTGTATCTTTCTATAGTTTTTAAGTCCCTTTTTTTCTTAGAATATTTTATCTTATAAAATAACTGTAAAATAAAATTTTAAAACTTATTTCAAATTTTCCTTTGTTATCGGAACACCAGTTTCAGTTTTTTGACTTCATAATAACCTAGTAATAGTCGTCACATTTTTAAAAATTTATTGTTCTCATGCATTCAACAAAAACAAGTAGTTATGTCGTTGCCACAACGCCAAAATTGCCAATCTACTCTTTGGTCATTTTCACCTAGTTGCATTTTTGGAGTGCTAGGGTGACATCATACCAAAGCTTACAATCATAATTCTTCATTGATACTATGTTGAAAACTAAGCAATCTTCTCGATTTTCGTTATGAAAAGGCAGGTTTGCGTTTTTGATGACGTGGACGTAACAAATGATATACCTATGCTAAAACTAATTTTCATTTGAAACCAATTTCCCGAAATAAAAACACGAATTAAAAAATAGATACATTTTCAGCAACATAAAATATCTTAGGCTAACATCTTTATTTAATGAATTTCGGGATAAAATTTCTTTAGTAAAACTTACTATATAGATTCAGACCTTTGAATAATTTAAATTCCCCATGAATTTTTCACTCACCTAACAAAAACCTACATCACAAACGAAAAATTTCCAACCATAATCAAACACCTCTGCACCTGTTACAAGAGCTAATCTATACCAATACTTTCCATTCAGAAATTATTCTCTGTCCATTCATAATAAATAACGCCGTAAATTGGATTGGGAAGTTTTGGTTCCTTCTCCCGACCCGAACAAAAGCGGGTGGGTGAAATTAGGGCGATGATAACAGTTATTAAATCAACGGTTATTATTTACGGGTGTTGCGTGAGCACCTGACTACATTCTCATATGTAATACCCCGAAGTCCAATAGATTTAGTTTTAAAAATGTGCCAGAAATGATTTTGCTGGTAAGTGCAACACGCGAAGGCCTTGGATGGAACGCGTATTACAGAATCAACTGCTGTTTTGTATCGGATATAAAATGAAAAGTGAGGGACAATTCTAAGGACTAAGGGCATGGCCATCTAGACTCATAAGGCCAGATAAGCTCGAAATCGTGACGTGAAATAGTAGGCAAGACGTCACTCTTCATAGTTTTTTTGACGTCTTGCCTACTATTTCGCATCACGATTTCGAGCTTCTATGGCCTTATGAGCCTATGGTTATAGTGCGCGCATTCTTGAGTCCAGTCTGAAATCTTGTACCTTGTGCTGTTGAAAAGTGACATCTTGCCTACTATTTCACGTCATGATTTTGAGCTTCTTTGGCCTTATGAGTCTCGATGGCCATGGTTGAGGTGGGTTTTTTTTTAATGCAGAAGGCATATTGGTAAAACCATTCTAATATGTCTACTATAAAACATTGTTTCCTAATTTACATTCTCTTGTTGGAGGTGAAAGTTTACAAAATTACTCTAGCAATTAATCTTTAATTTTTCTTTGATGTGACTGTAGTTATTTGTTAGATATAAAAAAAATATTAAAAAAAAAATGCTCTCATGGGTGATTTTTAAGACTAAAAAGAGACTCTCTCTTTCTCTACACAGCATATCACACATCCTTTGAGTTTTTTTTTTTTTTTTTTTAATTTTACGCATTGTCCTTGTTAGTTTCCTATTCGTATTACAGGAAAAAAAAGCGACGTTTTAAAAAATTTTGCTTTTTAAAAAAACTTTTACTTAGAACATCCCTAATACATTTAATTCACAAGGTTTATTTTTACTTAATTTATGATCAAATTTTACGATTAGTAAGAACTCGAGGGACTTGAATTTACCGTTCACACAGATTCATATCAGTTGATCCCTACTACTCTCGTATCTACTTATTCTTACAGCCGATAAAATCACATGAAAACGCCCCAAAATTTTGCAGAAACTCGACAAAGGCACATGAGAGGATGTGCTCACCCTCCTAAAACTTCCTAAACATCGTCCATTTGCACAGTTACACAACCCCGCCGCCATTTCATTCCGTCCTTTTGTCCGAACACATCCAAGCGATCACAACGGCGGACGATTAACCCCCCTCACGCAAAAATCCTTCCGCCCACCCCCTCCTCGAAAGTGTCCTCTCTCTCTCTCGTCCAGTTTAACAGCAAAAACGCAGCAAGAAGAAGAAGACTCCGGACGAATTACCATTCATTTATATGGAAAGACTCCAAATTGCCGCTTCCGGCGCCCACCGCGGTCCCGCTCCGATGGGACCGTAGAGGGATTATGTGTGTGGATGGCGCTTCGGCCGGGTGATCCTGCGTGACATCGCTGTGAGTGGCAAAACTATCCGTAACATGGGGAGTCCGGAGTAGTATTTCTCCCTTTTTCACCCAGAAAAAAAGATTGTTAAAAGAGACTGACATTTTTCTACATGTGAGAAAACAATGACGAATCATTCCAATGGAAATAAACTTTCCCTACATGCTGGTTTGATTGATTGATGTTTCAAATTTTAAAGAACTGCGGTTTTGGAACGACTTCCAATTTTAAAAATGCAATTGAAAATTACAATTGAATTGACCTAGTTTGCTTAAGTTTTATGGCTTAAGACCCAAGGCAGGGCTAGGCATTTGGATATGATTTCTTGAATAAATTTGAATATGCGAGGTAGAAAAAAAATATCTTTCTTCAACGAAACAATTTAAAGGGATGCACAAGGGGCAACTAGGCGAATAAGGCCAAGGAATCTAGAAATTGTGACTCTACAAATCCTACTCGCAGAGATATTGATGAGAGATATCATTGGTTTGCCACCGGAAGGATGTCATTCTTTCTAATATGTCCAGCTTCTGATTGGTCATTAAGAATCTCAACGAGTAGGGTCAGCAGTAAATGTGTGTGGACCATGGAAGACTTCATTGACAAGTTAATTTGTTGGAAAGAGTTTTTTGTTTCGAACATCAAGTTCAAATGTGTATTCCACTTCATAGTTTCAAGCTTCCATGGCCTTAGGGTCTTCCTAGACTTTTGTGGCCCTCAGTTTATGGCCCTGTTCTCTTTGTGTGGCCAGTTAGCAAATAAAAGAAAACCCCTCCTCTGACAAGAGTGCCCGAGAGAAAATATCCAAACCACACAAAGAGATCGGGGAAGTAAGACTGAGGGCCATAAAAGTCTAGAAGGACGCTTTTCGTCTAATTAACGATGACTCTGCCGTTTGGCGGTCTAAGAGGATGACCACTTAATCTGTAATCAGAGAAGGTGTTCAAAGCACCCTCTTCACATAACGACTCTACGGCCGGGTCCGTCCTCCCTCTCCCTTTTGTCGTTTGCTATAGCTTTATCTTGTCCTGCACATCCGGCCGTGGTGGAATATTCCTCGCGTGGGGATTTAATCTGCCGATGTCCAAGGCAGATAGCCGACAATGGGGGACATTCAGGGTCGTTCGGCGGGGGTGGCGGGCGGCATTGTTCTGGGGAAACGCGTCCGATCGGGGTTGATGGTTCCGACAAAATCAGATTAACCTTCTTGAGTGAGTTTATTTTTCGACGTAATGGTGCGCTTATTGGGACGTTTGGTTTCTCTTTGTTTGCATCGATTGACCCATCATGAGAGATTCATCTGAGAAACTTCCGATGATGGACCTTTTGTCTGTAGTATTGTCGTCGCTCATTCATAAGTCTTCCTAACTCCGAATTCGAATATCTACTAAACCTTAACCGCCGACGTACTGGCCTAGTGGTTAGAGTATCTGACTGCGAAGCCGTACGTCTGGGGTTCGAATCTACGTTTGGCATGGATGTTAGCTTCTGTCCTTGTGTGATGAATGAATGTGGGCCTCCTGTAAAAAGGGGTTGTGCCAGTGAATGGTATGTGTGGCGCGGGTAGCAGTACCTCACCTCCGTGGCTCCGGTCCACAGGTGCTCGCTGGGTAACGCCAAGTAGGTACTTCTTAGGGGAATTCAGTGGTCAAGGATAATGTCCAGTAGTACCCGCCCATTGGAAATAAATAAATAAATAAAAACTAAACCTTAACCTGGATAATCTCCTTAGAGGTTAGTTCTGACACATTACCGTTGCCACCATCCAAAAAAAACTGAGGGAGACAAACCAATAGGAGATTTTGAGGAACCTATATAGATGATAAAAATTAATCCATTTTCTTTTTCTCATAAAGGATCTCTAATAAGGATCTTCTCATAAGGATCTCTCTTTCTGGTAAATGCCCCTATCACATTCCAATTTTCGTTAGTATTCATTAAGTAATTTTGGGGGCCCCTGACTATTCAATATCAATTTAATATTCGGTATTCAATTTAAGTAATGTAACAATGATTAGAGTTTTTAAAATGCACTCTTGTTTACTGAACTAAAACTGTAAAAAAGAATTAGAGGAGCATTACTGCCACAAATTCCATATTTAAATAAGGGGGTAAAGGAAGATAAAATATTTAATTTTTCCCTCTCATATCGCACTTATTTCAGCCAAGCTCAAAAATGTATTAAAACCAGTTTAGCATATAGGTGTCTCAGATCCCTCGATAGTTTTACAAGTTAAAATTTAGTCGAACTGATTTGTCAAATGAGTGATAAAAAACTGGAAAAAAATCCTACATTAATTTCCAGTTTGAAACCCCTAAAACTAGAGACGTTACACCAACTACATTATTAACACTTCCGTCTGACTTCCTCCTCCATACTTCAAAAAAGAAAATTAAAAAAAAATAATAAAAAAAAAAACTACTTATGACTTTACAAACTCCACTTCACACCATCTCCATGAGATTCAATGCGGTCGAGAGAAATCCAATAAGAAAACCTTCCCACCCCCATTGTCTCCCCTAATCCCACATTTACTCAGTAATATATATAAAGCCCTGATTATTTTATGACGAGGCCGCGATCGTGATTCGGTCGTTTGCGAGGCTACAATTTCCGTCGTATCACCACCTCCTCGGAAGAACATAATTCATGAAGAAAAGAAGGAAACAGCAGATGTAGAACGGTTGTTTCCTGTTTGGTCTCTGTTCATCCCAACTCGTTACTCTTGAATGAAGGGGCGGGATTTCCATCAGGTGATGCACTTGTGATTCATCTTTTCTGAACGGCTACTGTACTACGTGAGACCGGTTCCTTCCTTGACTGGTGTGAAAATGGCATATTTTAAACTAAGTTTTAATTTAAGTTTTAGAACTAGTAGTTATTGTGATGAGCTTGTTCCAAAGGTGGAATTAGAAGAGTTATACAGTTCTATGATTGTACAGAAATTGAAAACATTCTTTATAAAAAATTAAAAAATAAATAAATCTAGGTTTTAATTATCACAAACAGTAATTTACAGCTCGCTTCGGGATCTGATTAAGGGAAGCCCAATGCACTTCAACAAACCCGACGATAACATTCATCGCCATAAATAATGTTCTTCTAAAACTTTCATTCCTTTTGATCTGTATATGTTATGTCATTGGTTTCATTTTCATCACCCTTTTCCTTCAAAAAAAATTAATGTATTGTATATTCATCGAATAACCCCTTCCACCCATAGAAGATAACAGTTCGGCCACCTGTATGTCTAAAAACCGACCACTATTTTATACTTCCCCTGATAGACTAATAAAAAATCTTCTTGAGTGATACACGAGTTAGCTATATATCGATATTCTAATAATTAATGTATGCAAAAATTTTAAATGATTATGCCTTAAATTAACCCGTGCAAGGCCGGGTAAATCAGCTAGTATATTTATAAAACATCAATACATATTTCTTACAACTATTCTATATTAAAATATCAATATTCTAACATTAAAAATATTGTCCATGGATACCAGCTTGTCCTAAATATAATTAAAAATTTGTTTCGATACTTATCAATATATTTATAAAATATCAATACATATTTCTGACAACTATTCGGTATTAAAATATCAATATTCTAACATTAAAAATGTTGTCCAAGGATACCAGCTTGTCCTAAATACAATTAAAAATTTGTTTCGATACTTATCAATATATTTATAAAATATCAATACATATTTCAGGCAACTATTCGATATTAAAATATCAATATTCTAACATTAAAATATCGATATATTGATAGTATTTTTTTCAATCTCTTTACGAGAGTCGTTTTATTTTGACAAGATATCCCTAGTAGCACAACTTACACCAAAACGAAATTTGGCCCTATTGACAAAAATTGGATGAATGATGAACATATGCGCTGCTTGGGTATGTGACGATAATATGACATTAGTTACACAAGAATCGCATGTCAATTTAATGTTACCGCATAAAAGCACGAAAGAAAAGATTTCAGTAAAGAGATATTCTAGGTGAAAGTAAAATATGCGTCTGAAACTAAAACTTTTTAAAGAAGAATCTTGAAGGTCAGAGGTAAAATTTCGAGGAAAATGGGGAAACTGAGGGATGAGACTAAAAGAATATCGAATTAAGACGATAGTAATCATATCACTTAAGATAAAGTAACAAGGAATATATTAGAGCCTTAGTATCTTGTTCCCCCTCACGATAAAAAAATCCTAGTTTTCAGAACATGTTAGCGAGATTAGGATTCCAGAAATTAACAAAACCGAAAAAATGCGTGTTTTTATATGACACTAGATATTTCTTTACTGATAGGCAAGTGTTTCATCGTGTTTCGATGTGTTTTTAGCTTGGAGCAAAATCCATGAATCTTGAACAGATTATTTGTAAAGATATAAAGTTATAGATTTACTTTGTTGGTTCTTTATTTGGATAGCATATAAATCACTCATTGGGATGTTAAATTTTTAAAATATGATTAAAATACTTTTAACACAATTTTTTCACATATTTCTAAAATTTTGAAGGATAATTATTTTGACCCAATTTCTATACAGTAGTTTGGAAAATAACATTTTAAAGTTGCAATATTTTATCACCATTTGTTTCTTTAATGTTTTCAAGCTTTCACAATTACTCCTTTATGCATTATTAAACGGTGAAGGAAAACAATTGAGAGAATAAGAAATGGTGAGATGATTAGGAGATGCATAGGTTACCTTAATGTGGAAGTTACATTTATCCCCTCATATGTTCTTATAAAAAATTTAAAATAATTAATAAAAATCCTTCTTTCAACTCATTGCAGAAAACAGTATTTACCATAGATGTCTTTTCTTTGCAATATCTGGAAATTTTCAAAAAACACACAAAAATTGTCATCAAATAATCATTTAGTTTTACATAACATTAACCTTAAGAAGCATGTCCATTAAAAATGTCCTTAATCATATGCACCGTTTAAGAAGCACGAAATTTCGAGAGATTATCAACAATCAATCCTACGAATCTACCCAAAAAAGGAAACCCTGAAAACCATTATTGCATCTCTCTCTACCCAGAAACAACCGCTAGCTTCTTCAATCGGAACCGATGCCACATTAAAATAAAGAAATTTCAATAAGAATTGATAAATTTGCAAAAGAAAAACGCGAAAGGAAGTGGGTAATTTAAATACCGCCTGCGTGTATAATTTCGAGTCGGTAAATCCACTTTAGTGGAGGGAATTACAGGTTTTGCTTTTTGGCTTATTTCAAGGAACATTACCCGCAACAGCTTCTATAGAAGCATCTTCTACGATTTGTTTTGTTCGCGTTCTGTCGTTGACGGCCGCAGTAGTGTCTTATTTTACGCTGTATTGGTCTTGAGGAATTGCAGTTTTGCTTTTTTTTTGTGGTGGAGATTTAATAATGTTTAGTTTTTGATGGGAATCTACCTAGAGGAATTCGATGTGAAAATGTCAAGGGAGTGTATTCGTTAAATTGAATTATACTTCCATCTGTCATGATTCAAAACTATGGCGGATTATATCTGTTTAAAAATAGTACTTATGAGTAGAAAATTTGATTAGGGCGGTATTTAATGTGAAAATATCATCGGATAATGTCAAGTATTAACCGTGTTAATAAAATTGAATGATGCCTCCATATTTTATGATTGAGAACTATGGCATTAATATGAATATGAACATATCAATTAGAAACTATTTATGAATAGAATATTTGATGAGATAAAAGAAAAAGGAAGGGCGGAGAAAATAATGTACTATGGTAAGAATCCTGCTATTTTCATCAGTTTAATTTCTATTACTCTCTACAAAATAGTGGTAATATATGCAGTTAAACAGAAAAATAGGGTTCTATCTGGGTTGGGATAAATGCTAGGTAAGAGAATAATTCATATACTAGTTATGTTTCTTTATGGAATTAAAAATATATCGAAGTATTGAATTAGAATAGAAAAACAAATATAACATGCAAAACGTTTGATTATGATTTTTAAACATTAGAATCCTGTTAATTTATCCATTAATCTAATGAGTTTTTTCTTCAAAAAATATGGAGCAGATACTGACTGAAATGGTCTTATGAAGTCTTAAATGATATTACAATATCTAACACTTAATTATAAATACATAAATTAAAATAAAGAAAATTAAAAACTTACTCGTAAGAAATGTCTTTTCATGTTTTCAAAAAAATTAGCATTCTCAATTGTTTTATTGATATTTCAATAATTTTATTAAAATTATGAGGATTTAAATCAAATCGGGAACTTTAATATCATAAACAAACGCTTTTTTTAGGTTATTAATCTGAAATAAAATAGATTAAATGGCATAAATAAAAAAATCAGCTAAAAGAAGCTACCTTAAATATGCAATTTTTCAATGTAAATCATCTATCGCATATATCTCATGCAAACAAAAGATAACATTCAGTAAACTCAAATGTTCCGTTTTCCGTTAGGAAAACTTCTCTGACCCTTTCAGTTTCCATAGCTATCTATCTATGAATAAGAAGCTGTCACCTACACTTAAAAGATGTAGGTCTAGATTCCGATTGCCTTGATCTTGAAAAACTACGGTAAAACGATTCCCATCATTAGTCATTCCTAACACGAACATATTATTCTCCCCTTTTGTATTGCAATCCTTTACCTAAACCCTGTCCTTTGGATCTCATCTGTTCTTATTCTGTCACCTATGTCCCCTTTTACCTTCTCCTAAAAAATCTACCTGAATGCCCTTAAACACTATTTAAAACCCATAATTGTACGAAGAGTACCAAGATTCGAATCTGGGTTCGAAACAAAAGAAAGGGGTGATAGATACAGAACATCCTTTCTATTCAGGAAGTTCACTCGAGAATCGATTGAGTTGAGTTTAAAATTGACCTCCTCCTACAAGGATCAATTTCAAGTGAGTACAAGGTTCAGTTTTAATGTGATGACGAACAATGAAACTTTTATCACTAGAAAAAGTTATATCCCAAAGTAGTTTTGAACCTTATGGCATGTGGGAATGTTAACTTATTATTTGATGAAATAAGTTTGTTTTGATTTATTGAACACAATGATCATGAAAAAAGTTGCGATTTATTTGAAAATTGAAGTATCGATACTTTTTGTTTTGTAAAACGAATTCGTTTAAGCTGAGTTTTTTTCTAAATCGACAAACATTTATTTGAATTCTTGACATGATAATTCGCAATTTTGTGAAAAATTTTTGTATCATCAACTATTCGTAAAATATCTGATTGGAGACAACCTATGTATTTAGTCAAAATAACCAAAATAATTTAAAGTTTGAGTAATTTTATGCAGCGCCCACCCCCCAATTCGTTCCATCATACAAATAAATAATTTTTGCAAAATTTTAGCTCAAATATATTAACAAAAATTTTAACCCGTGCCGCAAAAGAAAGTTTCAAAAAAGTGCCCATTTTTTTACAAAAACAACTAAAAAACCAAAGATTAAATCCTTACATTTTGTTCATGATTTTTTATGAGTAATTAATATATTTATAAAAATAATGTTCGAGGTTTCATTCTTCTATCACCCCTCTTTTGGTAGAAATAATTTTTTAATGTCAAACTAACTTTTGTAAAGTTGTTTGTCCTTTATTCTTAAACAGCTAAAAACTCTAGTATTGTACAATACAACTTAAAAACCTGAAATCAGTCCCATTTTGTTTGTATTTTTATTCTCTTTGATTTGGTGTGCATCATAACCGCCTTTTACAAAAACGTTTTTCCAAAATTGAAAAAAAAATATGAGAAAAAAAAATTCTATAATTTTTTTTCAAAACATTTATTTAGAAATTTTAAAGGTTTTTAATACTTAAAATCAACATTTCTACCAAATTTCAAGTTAAAAATATGATTTAATCAAGTAGAAAAAACAAAACTCTTGTTTAAAATATTTATTTTAGATGTTAAAAAGCTTAAAATTTTCTAAATAGAAGTGTTTTTTTTAATTATGTAATTTTTTTCTCATTTTTTTTAAATTTTGGAAAAACTTTTATGAAAAAAGGGGTTATGATGCACATACTTTTATACGGAAAGTTAAAAAGCTTTAAATTTCAGAATAAATAATTTTCAAAAAAAAAAATAATTTTTTACTAATTTTTTTTTAATTTCGAAAAAGATGGTTATGAATATCACACCAAATCAAAGAGAATAAAATTACAAACAAAATGGGACTGATTTCAGGTTTTTAAGTTGTATAGTACTAGAGTTATTAGCTGTTTACGAATGCAGGAAAAACAACTTTACAAAACTCAGTTTGACATTAAAAAATATTTATTACCAAAAGAGGGGTGATAGAAGAATGAAACTTGGAACATTATAACAATAACTATATTATTTCCTCATAAAAAATCATGAACAAAATGTGAGGGTTTAATCCTTAAATTTTTGCTTGTTTTGTTAAAATAATCAGCAATTTTTTGGAACTTCAAGACCTATGCGGCACGTGTTATTATTGTCCAAATGAGCGTAAATTATTGTTTTCTATAGTGACACACACGAAACCAAGGGGCGTCACTAATTTAATTCCAAAAAACATTACCATATATATATAACGACCACCCTAATATAATCATGCATAAATTCTGTACAATACCTATTCGTTTTTCTTTAAAAAAACCTATGCATCATTTATTCATTATTAAGTAAATAACATTTAGCTAGCAAGTAAAACTACATGATATAGAAACAAAAATTATTGAAAATGAATGCAAAACACTTTTGTTACTAAATCCTCTCTACAAATTCCAGATAAGAGGCCTTTTCTAAATTTTGAAAAAAAAAATCGGTCTTAAATTAGATATGAAGGTCAACTCAACCATTGCATTTTTTAAATTGAATAATGCAAGAGAGGAATTGAAGAGAGAGGATGAAAGAGAGGAATTTTTAAATTTAATAACTCTATACAGAGTTTGAAAATTTTGGTTTGTATTCAGTGAGCCTTTTGGACTCTTGTATCATAAATCTTCTCTTACATCCTACAGGTCACACTTTCCACCTTTGCCTCTCCTTTAAACAAGTATATATACTATATCTATAAAATCTTCCTGGACATTCACAAACGCCTCTTCACCCTCCATTACCAAACCGAACAGAAAATCCTCTCCCGATCCCTATCTCCCCTCGAAACAAAAGAAAAAAGATACCACATTCCGTGTCCAGCAGGAAGTTCAACACTACTCAAAAACCGACAAAGCGGAGTTTTAACTCTCAAGGTGCGGAAACGGAAACAGAACCCAAGAAAACACAAGAAGAGTAATAATAATCGCAAGCGAAAAGGCCATTGTAATCTATGGTCACCAACACTTAAATTGGAACAATGGGGGAGATTTTCCAAATTGCGATGACCCCCCGGTGGCGAGCGCCCCGCGTGCGGTCAGCGGAAGTGCTTCTTGACCCCCTCCCCCTCATTGTGGAGGGGAAGTGAGCCGTGATGATTGTTCACCCCTGCAGCACACGCACCTTCGATTTGTCCGCCTCCCCCGCTGCTGCCTTCGGGGTAAACAAGAGGGAATTTTCCATTCAACTGTTGTATATTGAATCGGGTGTAGTATTGTTTTCGGGCGGTTAAGTGTAATGGGAGACGACGAAGGCTTGTTTCCGATAGATATCGGTCTGGCAGGGGATTTAAGAGCGGTCACATGAGATGAGACGGAATGTTAGATGGAATTTTTGAGTTGTTTGGGATGTTTGCTTATTAAAAAACAAAGTAATATTATTTTTTTGTAGAGTTTTTAAGTGAACTCACAGTGATTGGGAAGTACTTAATTATGTGCATGTAAAAGCATGATTTAAAAAATCATACTTGTACCCAGTGATATTCCTATGATTTTTTTAGAGGAGTAAAAATATTCCTTGACTATTTTAGGAGGAGTGAAAATATTCCTTGACTATTTTAGGAGGAGTGAAATTCAATTATGAGGAGTGAAGTATGGAAATAGCATAAACTACATATACAGAGACACGAAAACCGCAATGAAACTCCCTAAGCATCAGAACAATGAATATCTCCGCTGAGATCAGTTGGTGTTTTGAGTAGAAAAATATTATTTGTTGATTTCGGTGGGGACGGTGCATTTTTTAAGCTAAACCTTTGTGAAAAATTCAAAGAGTGAAAATACTCCTGCCTAGTTTTTTAAGGAACATTTGCGATTTTCAAGGAGTGAAATACCCTCTCAGAGAAGTTAAAAATATCTCTGCTTGTACCGATGTACCGTACCATCTATAAAAAAAGGAATTGACAAATGTAGAGCTGAACATCTTCAGAAGTATAAAAAGGGAAAATTAAGAGAAACGAGATACATCTCTTGTTATCTATGTGGTAAAATTCTGCTACAAATTACTTAACAATCAATTTTTCTTAAACATGGATCAGAGCAACTTGTGCGAAGAAGTAAGGAAAGATTTTTTAGGATTAAATTACTTTAATGGAAGAAAATATTTATAGGGGTAAGTATTTTGTAGCTTAAAATCTTGATTTTTAAATAAGATATAATCAATAAAATAACTATTTTTAAAAATTCGTACAAATGGGTTGTACAAATGAATTTTATTAAAATTGATTCTTAAATAAAATAAACAAACATGGCATTCAACATGTAACCCAATCTCAATATTCAACAACTTCAGTTAGTTTAATTCGTTTTTTTTAGTATCAGGTATTTTTAGTTCGCGTTGTTTTATCCAAGTTAATAATAAAAGTTTTGAAAAGGTCATGTTATTAGTGATGTGATACACTTAGCCGTGATTTTTTTTAGCAGTTTTCATTATCCACGTTTTCCCAATAAAAATATTCGTATTGATTGGAATAACTCAAAGTTTAACCTCTTACTTTATACATTTGAATTATTGTAAGACAAATTTACTCTAATTGATGCAATTAAATCATTTGAAATATATAGAAACCCCATAAAACCAAACCCACCCAACTAAGCAGAGCACCTTTAAAAACATCTTCAACTTTAAATGATATTTTCTCTATAGTACAGCGAAAAGAGGAAGAACTCACATTAAGAAGAAAGCCCAAGAACTGGATTTGTACTTTAATAAATCAACACACAAACGAAAGGTGATTTGGGAGTACCTTTCATTTTTGGTGAGAAGCCTACAGTCACCAATTATTGCCTACGATCGATACATCATTCAGTTTTATTAAAAGAAACAATATAATTTATATACGAGTCAAGGTATATACGTATTGTCATGACGAGAGGAAGAAGATGCTATTTTCGCAAGAAAGATATTTCTTTTCCTCCCACGACTCACCCTGCCATCTATCTCCCAAAAAAAGAACCACCACCCAAAGTTAAACAAAGCATGAAAAAACAGCGCACACCGAAGACAATAACGCTCAAAAACATCTCATCCCCCATCATCTTCCATCCAAAATCAAATCTCCATCGACCATCCCCAAAACTTCCGCATCATCCCGAAGATACCCATCGCCAACTCAAAAAAAAAAAAAACACCTGTGGTTTCAATCACCAGCACGCGAACAATCCTCCGATTGTGTCCGAAAATTTTCTTTTGTCGCAAAAATCCCGATTCTTGACCCCTCCGCCTTGGAAACGACGCAAATGACCAAAACAAGGAAGAATATGAAGCCAACCCTCGAAAAAGAAGTTCATTGTTTTCAAGTTCATCATCGTCATCTTATTCGAACGGCGGGTGCCGGTCACGAGGGGGCGCGTGGTCACCACGTACTTGGCAGGTGGCATCAGTAGGACGGAAGTGGGGTTGACTTGACCGCTCTAATGAGGGCAAATTAAGCCGGATTACCTGCCTTTGTGTGGCTCTATGAATGATCATTGGGGGTATTTATTTCCTTTTTATCCCTGTAATCAGAGGTTTTATTGAAGGGAAAAATCATTATGCGGGGGCAGTGGGGAGACAATGAGCAGGCACGTTTTGGACATGCTTTTTCTGTCTTCCGTTAGGGGTGTTCGTAAATAATGTCCGAAGCTTTGGGTTGGGGGTGGAATACGTGATGAGAAGGATGTGAAGTGTGTGTATTGAATGGTAAAATTTTTTTGAAAGGAAATATCAAGGGTGAAATATTTATATAGGAGGTTTTTTTTTCCATTTTAAGAAAATTCATTCAGATATTCATCTGAATGAGATCGTCGAATTAGCTCGTAGTTATATGCTTTCCAGTTGTACACATCGTTTTAGCCCTTTTCTAACCAGTAGTTTAATTTGAAATTAGTAGGGGAAAATGAAATGATGTCTGTGATTTTAAAAGAAGTAGTCTTTATAGTACCAGAACTGGTAGAATTTTCCTTTGTTGTGCAATATAATTTGCTCAGGTTTCTCAATAACTCGTATTTACTCTAATATTTTTAAGATTTTTTTTTACATTTGATTCCTAAGATTTTTTTTGGAGGAGTAAAAATACTCCTTGACTTTTTTAGGAGGAGTGAAATTCAAATATGAGGAGTGAAATAAGGAAATAGCATAAACTACATATACAAAGACAAAATTTCTATTAAAAACGCTTACTTTTTAATGGACAAAATAAAATTGAAGAAAAAATGAGTTTGCTATTTTGAGTTTCCATCATTCAAACTCCCTAAGCATCAGAACAATAAATGAAAAAAAATACTATGGTTGTACGAAAACACAATTAAAAAGTATGATAACTAGGATGCCGTGGCTGAAGGTTTAAGCTAAACTTTTGCGAAAAATTCAAAGAGTGAAAATACTCCTGTCTAGTTTTTTAAAGAGTAATTCCGATTTTCAAGGAGTGATATACTCTCTCAGAGGAGTTAAAAATATCTCTGCATTTGATACAATTTTAGATTTTATAAAAAAAAACAGTAAAGTAGTATTATTTAATTAGGGCGAGCGCGCACGGGCGACTTTTGTCACGGTGACAAAGAAAAAAAACAACGTTGCTAAGGCTGTTGTTAGGGGCGGGACATAGAAGTATCCAATAGCAGCATTCGCACATAACATCACTGGAGCATAAAAACAACGTTGCTAAGGCCGTTGTTAGGTAAAGTCATGTGATTGAAAATGCTCTATTGTTTTCTAATGATATTTTTGATACTAGTAATCCTGGTCGCCGTGACTTTAGTCACTCGTGCGCGCCCGGCCTAACTTTAAATTTACTTTCATGAAGGATTAGTCTTTTTATTATTTTAGCCATTTTAAATGTGTTTTTATTAAAATTTCAGAAAATATTTTAACTTAATTTTTTTTTGAGGTTAAGATGAAAATCAGCTTTGGAAAAATTATTATTTAATCTGCTTTGTTATTGGGGAAAAAAGATTAAGCAGTAATAAATTATCTGAAACGTTTTACAAAACTGAAGATAAGGATACTTGTTGTTTTAACAAAACTCTTCTATCCATTTTATAAAAAGATAATTAAAACAATGAGCAAGCATTTAAATTCCTTTGCATTTGGGTTACTTTTATCAGATTCATGCTTTGTAATCTCTATGGAGTAATATACTTTACAAATAGGGTTAATCATACTTTGTCTGAAACTCCTTTTAGTCCTTATTTCACTATAATCATTCCCTAATTAGATTACCTTTTCACCTCAAACAGCCTCAACTTACATTCACTTAGCCAGATCTTTTAAACAACAAAGATGGCCACTTCAGGGATTTTAAGAAGAGACATCACCAACGGACTAACCTCCAAATGACCACTTCAATCCAAAAGCACGACCACATCCCCTCTTAAAAGCGTGAAATTGAACGGAAGTCGCCTTCGAGGAGAAAAAAAAAAGTTCGAAAATTACCCCTCATATCGTTCCCACCAGGTGACTGAACCAGAAATTGCACCGGTCGAAAAAGTCGCCAATTATCGGAAAAAGGCAAGATGGACCTTACCATTCATTGTCTGAGCATTGAGTGACGTGCAGTGTTATTCAATTAAATCGGGGTTTCTCTTCTGGAGAAAAAAACATCATGGCTTCTTAAGTCGGCCTCTTAAGCCGGGCCATTATGGCTGAGGGAATGGAGCTGTCACTGTGATGTTTGTGTTAATAACTGGTCGATGTTTATCTCCCGTCGTTCGTCACGAAATCACTTAAAATAATCAAGTCGTAGGTAGTTAGTAAATTGGCGGGGGACGCTTAGACACGGCGAATTACGCTGTTCGGTCGGCTTTCTGATGGTACCGCTGGTCCGTCTGTTTTTTTGGGGGGGTTCCCGCTTTTAGTAGCTGTGTTATGTGGAAAAAGAAGAAGTCTTGGTAATTTCCATGAAAAGATAGAAGTAACAGTTGATGGTAGTATAATTTGTAATAATGGGTCATTTTTCCGTTTTACATTCAGACAGAAAACAGTATGTAAATTAAAGTGGTTAAAAAAGCATTTCCAAATCGCAGGTTGTTTTTGAAAGTTGTTTTTCTCTTCCACCCTAATGAATAAAATGAATTCATTCAGTTGTATTCAGTGTTCAATAGTTTATTTTCAAAATAAATAATTGGAAAAGGTATCCTTGCTTTTAATTCCTGAAATACTCATAGAATGAATAATTGCTTATTTTCAATAATTGCTTATAGTCCCTCGCCCTTATAGTGAAACCACGGCTTACTAGATACTTATACAGGCTAGCCGAGTTTTAAACAATGAAAACCATTTGACAACTTTTCCCGCTTGGAGCGCTACAAGACCTACCTATATCACCCACCGCCTTCAACACTGTGAATATGCTTTGCCAGTTTGTCCAATAATGCCATCTGGATTTGCAATGATTTCCGTACTCGGCTAGCCTGTATAAGTATCTAGTAAGCCGTGGTGAAACCATCAACTTTTTACGAGTTTCGGAATCTAAAAAATAATCAAAATCCTCTCCAAATTTACCTTTTACTTTATACTATACGTATACAACAGATTTTATAAATTATAAAAATATTCCCCTCTCAAAAATATAGGTACTAAGTATCTTTTTTTTTTATTTTCTGGTAATCCACTGTATATGGATGAGCATGAGAACTTGTAAATATAGTAAACTTTTCGCTAAAACTAATTTCTCAATTTTTTATTTCTATTTGCATTTAAAGCAAAATAATCCACACTTGTTGGGAGGTTTTTGAAATGAACTTGTAGTTGCAGTTGAAAATGTTGAATAAATTTAGAAAAGAGAATGATGGTTACGTGAAAAGATACAGATATATCCTTTGTCAGCCCTTACAAACCAAACAAAAACATTCCTCCGCGAAGCCTCGCGCGGGCAATCATCATCCTGTTAGCAACCCAATCAGATCAGCCATCGCACCTCTAAATCCATTAAAAAATGCCCTCCTCCAGTTTCCACCGTAACAGTAGTAAAGAGGTCACATCGCCGGAATGCCTCAGCGCTATCTCGCCTTACCGCCCAGTTTTGTCTTACAAGGTGCTGCGAGGAGATTAACACGCAGAAACAGGTAGTTCTTTGGACGTCTCTGCAACGTAATTACGACGTATCGGATGTCGCACCCTCCATGGGTGGGATGAGGAACCAGAGACCCTGAGCAGCTGCGCTCGTACTAATATGTCGCTAATGCATGGGTGGATTACGTTTCGGGCTTGTTAAATGGCATGCTGAGCAGGGCTCTGTGGAAAAAGCAAGCGGCGTAAATTGGATATAGGTTTTGGGAAGCACCGGATAATGCGGCTGATGCATTATGGATGGAAAGTTGGGATTTTGCAGTGAGTGGTTTTCGGGCGGGTGGGGTTACGGTGTGGCATTCCTCAGGTTATTGTCTTAACTGGGAGGATGAGTCTCTTTTTTTCTTTTATTAAGAGGGGTATGGAATTGAGTATGGTCCTTAGTGATTCAGGTGGTTTAGAATACCTTTACGGAAACCTTCAGTTCATTTACAAATTTAATGTTTATAAAAATGAGGTCATGAGGGAAAACGTCGGTTACGGGGTGCCAGCAGCGTAAGCTGCTCCTGCCCCTTAGCAGCCAAGTCACGTCTCGAGGGAAAACGTTAAAAAATAAACGTGCTTGTACTAAAGTAATGATATTGATTGATACATTGGTGAGCATTCAATTCAATTCAATTTTTTTACAAAAAATTGTAGTAGTTTTTAGTAGGTTTTTTTAAACTTAAGGAACACGCTTATGAAGTCCAGAGGTTTTTATGGAGATTGGTTATCAACAAAACGTGGAATATATGATGACGATGTTGTACTTCTTTAAAATAAATGGATTAATGTTATAGGTTCAATTCCTTCTCTTCAGCTCCTTTTTTCTTACTTGGAAATCTGAGAGAATGAGAGAGAGGATAAAAAGGAACGATAAAGAGAGAAATAATCCCAGTTATCCCAGTAGCAGGGCTCATACCAGATATGTCAAGTTTACGTAACTAACACTAGATATAAACGAAATTTGGACATACATGACGAAAAATTAGACGAATATTGAACATTTGTGCTGCTTGGGGAAGGAAAGGGAACCCTAAATAAAAAATTAAATGAGGAATCAAGAGAAAGAATGGAAAAATGAAAAGGGATAGCATACAATAGTTGAATAAAAATGAATAAGGGATAGATATAGAATGGACAAAAGGGGAATGCGTGAGGTATGAGCAAGGGCGTCAATCCTGGGGGGACGGGATGGACTCGTCCTCTCAATATTTAAGACCTGGTATTTATTTTGTTACAAAAGAACAATTTTTTTTCAAAAACCCCTATTCTGAATTATTTTAATCTACACAAATGATGTATTTCAGAATTGATCGCTTAAGTCGGACTCCTGCCATTCATGGGCCTCCCTTTCTCAAGAGCCGCACCCCCCTTTGCCTTAAATCCTGTACGCTTTGCGGATGAAGCTTGGATATGCCAAGTGGGTATTAGAAACAACAAAAGCCACATATTTTTATTGTCCCGCCCTCTCCTTGGTAAAATTAGCAAGATTTATTATTTTGAGCTCACATAAAGAGGTAATTAATGGGAAGTTTATGATTAGAAAAGACATAAATCCGGGACGATTCCATCAGTTTCAGACTAGTTCATCGAATATGTAATTAATGGGAAGTTTCCGATTAGAAAAGACATAAATCCGGGACGATTCCATCAGTTTCAGACTAGTTCATCGAATATGTAATTAATGGGAAGTTTCCGATTAGAAAAGACATAAATCCGGGACGATTCCATCAGTTTCAGACTAGTTCATCGAATATGAAGAGAAAAACAGAACGATGCCAACGTTTCCCATAAATTATAATTATTTTTTTAAACACGACTGTTTATCTCATCTAGCAATATTTGTTTGAATAGGCATCGTGGAATAATAAAATCGCTTTGTTGGTCTCGGAAAAAGCCGTTAAAACACTCATTATTACCTACCTCGCACTGTGTCATCAGGGGAAAAGTTCGTTAATGTTAAATCAGCAATCACCGTGTCTGACCGGATCCAACGCAGCACACAAACAAATCCACGAACCAGCTAGCGCAAGTCCGAGGGATGGACGACACAAAAGGAACGGGACTCTCCGAGTTTTTGTTCTTCGGTATAAGAGAATGTTTCGTCGTCCTCGAGATAAACCACTGGAAACGGAGCGTATTATGCAGATATAAGCTGTGGGATTTTCTAGCCACAAACACACTACTTGTCTATCCTCCTAAGAAGTCACCATGAAGTTCTCTGGCATGGGTTGGATACTCCTCATAGCGTTTGTTACGTCCGCTTGCGGATCAAATAATGGGACTCTCAGCAGAAACTCTACCACCCAACAAAGGTCCGGATGCAAGAACTACAAAGTCTACAGCCCCCAGGACGAATATGCACCGATGAAAAAGTCAGGCCCCAACGCAATAGAAGGACCTGGACATGGCGGTGTCGATATGGAATCGCCGTTCCAGCCTTCGGGGTACTACTACTACAAGTCCCCCAAGCATAAGAGCGGGACCGACATGGAATGGAACGTCTGGAAAGGAGAGATGCACCCACCCCCCAAGCCGGACCAGGGAGGTCTGCCCCCCAATTTCGAAAAGAACTTTCAACAAGATTCCTGGAGTCCGGAGAAGATGGCGGCAATGATCTCATTCATGAACCACGCGTCTCCGCCTCCGTACAGGCTCTCCATTGGTGGATTTCTCTTGAGGCTGACCAAGGAGCTAATAGCCATGCTGCTGGCTGCAGTGCTACCGTTGAGTCTGATCCTGGGTGCAGTTGCACTACCACCATCGGTCATACTTGAGCTCCTTCCTCGTCCAGTGGTCTTCGACGTAGATCTTCCTCCCTTTCCACCTGGTGTTCCACCGAATACCTCGGACCCTCCTCCTCCGAGTGCGTCACCGTCTCCATTTAATTCCACAAACCCCATTTTCTTGAAACAGATGTTACAGAAGTATATTCAGGGTCCGTTCAGAAGTTTGAAGAGTAAAATTAAGTACTTTTTAAGGACTTTCTAAGGATATTTTGAACGAAGTGTCTATTTGGACGGTAAAACTGGCAGTTGGCACTAGTTGGCGCATGCGCCGTAGGTCTTGCGGTCCCGGCGCTCCAATCAGAACCGTTGTCGGGCAAGTGCCGGGTGAACAGGACTGGAGTTAGAGAGTATATCTGCCGGGCAAATAGACAGTGCCTATTTTGAAATATTTTAAGGACCTTCTTGAATGCAATTTAAACTGTAAATAAAACGCTTTCAAAGACTTTTCAAGAA
This sequence comes from Tetragnatha montana, assembly GCA_963680715.1. Taxonomy (NCBI): domain Eukaryota; kingdom Metazoa; phylum Arthropoda; class Arachnida; order Araneae; family Tetragnathidae; genus Tetragnatha; species Tetragnatha montana. The sequence continues at coordinate 39,526,412 of OY796685.1, forward strand.
TATTGTAATACATATATTCCCCTTTCATAGACAGGACTAACATTAATTAGTTTACACACAAGAATGGACAACTTGCACCTGTTAGGAAAAGCCCAGTTTTGTACTATATTGATAGATTGTCTTCTCAAATGTTGGAAAACATCAATTTTTACTCATATTATGTTTTAAATATTTAATTATAGAAGTTTAAATTACCTAAAAATCACGTGACCCCAAAACACTATTTGACGTCACTGGGCCCGATGCAAAAGTTCATCGCTAGTTCACACATGCGATTGGTATCGCACAAGTTTTGACAAGTGATCAAGGTTAAGTTGAAATGATTGGTTTAAGAACTTAAAAAGTTTTCTATGAAGAAAAATGCTTCAAAAAATGCTTTTTCGAAGCGACAATCGATGCAGTGACGTCACAGGAGTCGGCGTAGGAAAAATAGCGTTTTGGTATAGAAGTAAATAGTTCGCCATTTAAACACTCTTATTGTATCTGTTCAGGCCTAAAAATTTAAAAAAGAAGATGCTTCCGTCATATCCGTCAGAAGATCCGTCATTATTTGAGTTTTTCTACATGATAAAATCAAAATCAAAAAACGTGCAAGTTGTCCATTGGTTTCTTTTTTTTTCTTTTTTACTATTTTTAATTTGTCAGCTATACAGGGTGAAAATCCCTTTAACCTGAAAATACTAGCTAAAGGAGAAAGCTACAGCTATGCAAGTAATGGAAAATTTACAGTAGCGTACAAAAGTGACTAATTTTTTTGAAAAAAAAAATATCAAAATTGGAAAATATCAAAAAAAAAAAGCCGCAGACATCAACGCGAAAAAAAAAGAAAACGGGATCTTGACCGTCAAGTTGTTTATTCTGCCCACCTTAAAAATAAATGCGCAAAGCCAACTTTACAGGCAAAAGTCCGGAAGCCTAAATAAAATTTCGCGATCTTTCATTGAAATTTCGCACCGTAATAGGATTTAGGATTTGAGAACTTTCATATAATCAGTAGACACCCTGAAATAACTTTAAAGCCTTTTATCGAAATTAAAATTCAGATATTTTTTAAGACGTTTTGATTTAAGGATTTGAGAACTTTCATATAATCAGTAGACACCCTGAAATAACTTTAAAGCCTTTTATCGAAATTAAAATTCAGATATTTTTAACAGATAAAAAAACAACTTTCAAGACATTCCAGGCTTTGAAAATCAAATTTTAAATTCTAAACACTTTCAATGCAATGTTTTCAAGACGATGAGGGGAGAAGATGCATAAATTCGCGTAAACTATTGGTTGCATCATGGAGTTCGCTATGCATTGTGAATATTGACTTTTTGAAACACAATTTTTTTTTTCTCCAAAAATTCTCTCTTGCCACTATTCCCACGTTCTACCCTCGGGAACTTTCCCTCGACCATCGTCCGGCAATTACCAATTGACCATCACAAACAGAGCCCGATTTGCATTTTCCGTCACTTTACTCCATCACAGAGTTCGAAATTCTCTAGCCAAAGGGATGACTTACGGCACATCGCCGTGTGTCAATTTTCCAATCATTGTAACGGGGAGGATTGTCATTCGTAAAACAGGACACCGTGTGATAAAATACCCCGCTGATTGTGCATTATTTTGGAAAAGAAAAAGAGTATTTGGGTCGTGTTTTCGGCTTATACCGATTGTCTCTAGTGGTCATTTCGGGAGGAATCGTCAATCTTTTGCGCTTTATACAAAGAATTCACCTTTTTCCTTTTTTTCTCTGGATTGAATTGCTCCTTGCTTTCACGTTTTACCGATTGTTGTAAACTTGTTAGTCAGACTTGACACCTTTGATGTACAACTTTTATATTTCTGGTTTGTTGTCACTACGTTTTGATCTTATTAGATGGAACGGGGTTATATTTCGAGTGGCGTAATAATATTGAGGTAGCACCGGAAATATTTACAATATTTGTGTCTTTGTGTTGGTTAAAGTATGACCATTGATTAAGGTTATCACTAACAGTATTTTGTTACTCTATTTAACTTCGACTACAAGAACTTTACTCAGTATACAACTTGTGATATGGCAGATATAAAATATTCTTCTTCTTCAAAAGCTCAACGGCCTTTTACAGGCCAAAGCTGGTAAAATATTAATATTTAATTATAAAGTTACTATTCATCATCGTTAATATTTTTATTTTACAATTCATAATAATTTAATTTAATTTGTTCCTTTAAAAGCCCAACATCAGTTTAGTTTTAATTTATCCATTGTTTAATGGTTTATTATTTTATTATTTTATTATTATTATCATTACCTATAATTTTTTGCTTATAATTAATTTGTATTGCTAATTTAATTAATATTTTTAATAACGTATAATTACTATTACTTTTTAAGTAACACTTTTTTATTTAAAAATACAAATCATAGATACACAGACACACGCTCATACATGGTATTTTCTTACAGTTAGAAATAGATATTTTCATTCATAAATCACCATAAAATAATTAACATAGGAACATTTAGATAGGAACATAATGAATTACCATTTCATAATAATACTAGAACTCTTCCCATTCACCTTCATTTGAATAAACTATTTGCAGATAAAGATGTCTATTCTACATCTTTATTCCTACCATTTAAGGTAGGGGTCGGAAAGTAATTTTACATGGGGTCCAAATAATTTTGAAAAATTTTATCTATTTTGGTCTGGAGAAAATAAGGTTTGGTATTGAGGTCTGGATTTTTAATATCTCATCTTCAGATACACATATCTTTACATAGATGTAATTTGATTAGAAAATATACTATACGCTATCTTTTTAATTGAACAGTCACTTAAAAATTGCCATTAAAACCGTTTCACATCACAGAGACACTATTTAAAAAGTCAAATTTACTTATAAAATATTAAAAAAAACATTGATAAGTCTAGCTCAAACGAATAGGTGTAGTCAGCAGGAGAGTGTTCAGAAAGAGGGCCCAGAATTTGGGATTCCTTCCCCAAAGGATTTGTAAAACATTGATTTATCAACTACTAAGAAGTAAACTTTTTACATGCGAGCACATTCCCTAAATGGCCTAAATTGTACCATTGAATTAAATTTGTCTTAAGAACTTGTAAATTATTAATAGCTTTACATTGAAAAAGGGGGTCTGGGGATTTCCCCCAGGAAACTTTTGGAAATTTGACCTTTAAAAAAGATCAAACTAACTTTTAGTGTCTACGAATACACATTAATGATTTTAAAAACATTTTGGTTATCCAGGAAATTACCTCACGCGGTCCTCCAGTTGCCGACCCTTGATTTAAGATATGAAAACAAAAAGTTTTTTTAAAAAATACTTATTCAAGGAGGAAAACCGCACATCGCCTCAAATCAAATTACCACCCAATTCCAGTTGACTATCAGCCCCGTCGGACAGGTCGCCCGGTGACAATATTTAAAAAAGGGCCTCCTATTGGGATCGGGTGTCGAGGGAAGATGGATGCGGAGTGACGGTTTCACAGCCCACGGATCCGGCTGACAGTCCGGCTGTCAACCGGCGTCGGTTACCCTAGGAGTGATCCGCGCGCCGCGGGGATTTTCGCCGTAAAAAGCGGGGGCCGAACACAAAGTAAAAAGTCTTTAGGGAGGAGGGATTTACTGTTCGGGTATGTATAAATCAAACCTTTTTTTTTTGTTATTGACAGGTCTATTAGCATAAATAATTTTAAATAACGTAATGTTTACGCTTGTAAAAATCAGCATTACGCACTTTGGAGGTATTATTGGGGGGGGGGAGAACCTATGAGATTTAAAGACCATTGATCTTCACAAGTCCAAAGACGAAGTTTTGAGAAAATCGAAAAAAAAAAAAAAACTGTATAAGTAATGGAATTTTTATCCTATAGCCACCAATGACACTGTTAAGAATACAGAACAATCATCGAAAAAATTATACGTGTATTTAAAAATGTTTTACAGTTAAAAAAAAAAGGATGGACTTATTCCCTTCTTCAACCTTATGAAATTTCAGCTGAACAAAAATCTTAAAAAACCACTTAAATTGATAATTAAATTATATTTCTGCTCAGTTCGCAGTAGAAAAGTGAAAGATAGAAAGACTAAGACGAATAAAATTAAAAATTTATTATGAAACTGCGTCATTAGTGCGCTATCAATGGAGTGAGTGAATATGAATGGAGTCAAACATTTATTGGTTTAAAAAAAGAAAAGACGCTTTTAAATTCAAATTAAATTTTATTTAGGATAAGTTTACAGGCCAAGGAATCAGAAAAAAAGACTAATTAAGTTAAATTTCAAATTTAATCATAAAATATAATGAATGGACATTGATTTCGCAAATTCAGGGGGCTATATCTGCCGATAGGGGGTAGTTATTTTTTGTTACTACTACTTTGTTTGTTAGTGACGTCATAGGGTCAACTTAAGTTGCTGTCTACAGGTAGTTATTTTTTTCCTCTTTACACTCATGTGTAGAGCGAAGCGAGTTTTTTTTGCGCACACAAAAGGGCAATTAGCCATTTTTTGGACTTATTCCCATCTTCTAACTGACGATTCAAATAATAAAGAACAAACAATAAGAATATACAGAAAAAGATTGAAAAAAAAAAGGTAAAAATAAAATAAATACAAAAAATTAAATTTCTATTACGTAAAATATTGCTGTGATATAAGCTTAATTTGTAGATAAAATATTAAAATAACTGATATTAGTTATTAATGCTATACCAGTAAAAATGTGTGTTGTTGTTTTTCAACAAAATATTTTAAAAATCACTTTTAATGAAGTAAGTTATATTTTTTTCATATTTTGAAAGTTTGAATTCTGAGAATTTTTTTTACATTTTGAGATGCCTGGTAATTTCAAAGGCGAGTTAAAGTCTTTTAAAGCTAATTTATTGTACTTTATTTCAGATTCATCGTTTCTTCATCCATTGAATAATTGTTTTTCATAAAGATAGAATATATCCGAAGAAATGAGAAGATGAAAAAAAATCACAAAATTATAAGGATATTCATTTAAAATTGAATCGCCAATTTGAATAGGGGATTAAGTTCAAAAAATGGCAAATTGACTTCTTGATCTGCTAACTTCGCTCTACACATGAGTGTAAAAAGGAAAATATAACTACCCCCTATCGGCTGATATAGATAGCCCCTTGAATTGGCGAAATCAATGTTCATTTATTGTACTTTTTTTATTAAATTTGAAATTTAAGTTCAATTGTTGAAATTGGTTATACAATGAAAATTCCATTACTTATACAGTTTTTTTTTCGATAACCTCAAAACTTGTTTTTGGACTTATTACCTTGAATTTAAGTAATGACGCACAGTATTTATTGAAAGGAAGGATTGGATGGATTCATAAAGGAAAGATTACCGATTTCGTTTGCTAAATCATTGTAAAATCTAAAAACAAAAAACATGTAAACCAATGTAGAGGCTCCGTAATCAAGTTTTGTGGGGGGAAACCAAAGTTAACTATCCGCGCAAGTTTCTGACGCAGAAGGTGGCTTCACTGCGATAAAACTCCTTTACCAGTAAAAGTGGTTTTACAGGAAGAGAGAAACAACAGGAGAAAAAAAATGCGATGGCGTTTTCACTGATTTTCTGATTAATTCAACTAAAGTAACTGCTTTTCATTAACCTCAACTCTTTATTTTTTTTGTGTGGTTTATTAGTCTTTGTTATTTAATAAATCTAACAGATGTTCATGGGAAATTTATGGAGTGATTTCAGGTGACATCATGACCAGCTATTTTCTTTTAACTGTTAATAACCTTTTGTAAGGCTTTTAACTGTTGCTAAGGCGGTTGCTAGGTAACGAGGTATCTGATGCTTCTAAGGTGGTTTTTAGGTATGGGGCCACGTGATTGCAAATGCTCCAATACAAGAATTCCACGGCCAGTCATTTTTTGTAACTGTTAACCTTCTGTAGGGCAAAAAACCTGTAACTTTCTGTTGCTAAGGCCGTTGTTAGGTCCGAGTCATGTGATTGAAAAGGCTCTAAAAGTAATGCTAAGTAAAAAAATTTAAGCATTTTTGTAACAATAATTGGCACTAGTTTATAGGATTTATTTCATATGATAGGTATGTATTGAAGTATAAAATGATGTCTTATTCTAAAAATTAGTTCCCAGGGAAATATAATTGATATTTAATTATAACTACTAAGAACTACTAGGTTTGAATCATTAGGTAAGAAAGAAAAACTTTCGTATGTTTTCTAAACTCTATAACTAAATTTCTATCTTCCTGTTAGACCTATATACGATAGAGTTGGTTGGCTAGTTGGTTAATTTGTTGGTGGGGTCTTATGGCGCAAGGGCCATAATCTCTATAAAGTTGAGAAAAATATTAAAGGGCATTCAGTGAAATGGTCTTTCTGCTGAGTTCATAAGAAAAAATTAACTTTTTTAAAATTAAACTTTTACAGGTGAGGGTGAACTTGACATATTGTTAAACATATATTAGTTTTAAAACTTTAAAAATTTATATCACTGATTAATTAAATAAATAAGTAATAAATGAATAAAATAAAGTAACATCATGATAACATTTAGTATATCTATACTTTTCTTAATACCATTTATAATATTCATTTCATAATAGCTATTCCTTTATAGATGTACCAGTCTTTTATTTTAATTTTTAATTACATTAATGTCCAAAAGATTTATTATTAAACATACTAATTTTATATTAAATTTGATATGCACGATTACCTTTCATTACATAAAATTTGGACACTGGATATCGTATCGATACTACTCATTCCATCACACCTTACAACTAATTTCCCACCTTATCTCGTAATAAACACACATTTTATGTTTTTGTTAACCCTTTCCCCAATTTTCCATAGGATTCAATGATAATCACGGGAGGCTTAGGATTGATAGGATAGGAGAACCTCAAAATCGCTATTACTCTAGACTTTAGCGTTCAAGAATCCTACAGTACTTCAAGAATTTCCTATTCTCCCAACAACCCCTTCTTCCACCTGATTTGTGGCTTCTCCCTCAGCCCATTCCTCACTCCTTGAGCGTGAAACAAGCGACCGAGGATCCGGTAACATAGCCCCTCTCCTAATCGACCGCCCTAATGGCCTCCCTAACGAATGCATTAGCGCCCGGCTCCCTTTTGTCACCTTGCATTAGGAGTAGCTTCTTGAGCTGCTCTTTTTTGGGGGGGAGTTTATGGAGATGGGGATTGAGCTACTCGTCCCTTTCTTTTTCCTTTTTTTTTCATCGATTATGAACACTTGGGGTGTCTTTTTCTGCAAATGTTGGTGTTAGTTGGTGTTTGCAGGAGTGGAAAGAATGATTCTGACTAACTAGGGGTAAAATGAATGAATGTATTAGGGGATATTTTTTTTTTATATTAAATCAGAGATATTTTAAACTCCTCTGAGAGAGTATTTCACTCCTTGAAAATCGGAAATACTCTTTAAAAAACAAGCCAGGAGCATTTTCTCTCTTTGACTTTTTCACAAAGGTTTAGCTACCGTGCCCCACCGAAATCAACAAATAATATATTTCTACTCAAAACACCAACTGATCTCATCGGAGACATTTTCGTCCGACTTCTAGTTAATTGCCAAGCCCCTCTGTGGAAGTTTAGAAAGGGGGTTTTGTCTTTCCTCAATCCACAGATGGTGGCAGTGATTGCTGCAGTGGCGTATATAAGGGGGGGGGCGAGGGGGCCCTGCCCCCCCCCTCGAAATTTGGACTAGGTGTACCAAAACCAGTTAAAACCCTGTATTTTAGGGTCAAAATTCAAAAAATTTTCTGGGGGAGGACCCCCAAACCCCCCTTTTGTACTTGGAATTTTGTTATGAACAACTTTTATTGTTTTAAGTTCATCAAAATTCAAATCCTACCAAAAACTATATGTCCAAAATTCGGACAAAGTGTACCAAATACAAGATAAAAACCTGTTTTTAGGGGTAAAGTTCCAAAACTTTTCTGGATATGGACCCCCAGATCCTTTTTTGTACTTGGAACTCCATTTTAATAACTTTTTAAATATTAAGTTCATAAAAATGTACATCCAAAATTCGGACTTAGTATATCAAAACTAGTTAAGAACCTGGTTTTTTTAGTCAAATTTCCAAAAATTTTCTGGGGGAGGACCCCCAGACCCCCCTTTGGTACTTGTATTTTTATTAATAACAACTTTTCCTATATTACGTTTTTTAGGCCCTAAATTATCACCTAAAAAGCTACATTGGACCTATTAAATATGTGGGGGAGGGGCTGGGGAGTAATTTTGGGCCCCTCCCGAAATAAATTCCTATATACGCCACTGGTTTGCTGCAACAATGAGTTAACTCCACTTTCAGAAAAATCAGTGAATCTTGGTAAGATCGTCATAAAAGTGGCGTGTGTTGCCATTGTGGTGCTGTTTTACTATTTAATATTATCGTTATTATAATTCTATAGAAGATCGTAAAACAGCACCACGTTGGCAACTACGTGCCGCTTTGGCGAAGATCTTACCAAGATTCACTCATTTTTCAAAAAGTGGAGTTAACTCATTGTTGCAGCAAACACCTCAAATATATTTCTTATAGCCAATAGAGTGTTTTCAGGTGACGTCACGACCAGCTATTTTCTTTTAACTGTTAAACTTTTGTAGGGCTTTTAACTGTTGCTAAGGCGGTGCTAGGTAACGAGGTATCTGTTGCTAAGGCGGTTTTTAGGTATGGGGTCACGTGATTACAAATGCTCCAATAGAAGAATTCCCCGGCCAGATCATTTTCTGTAACTGTTAATCTTCTGTAGGGCAAAAAAACTGTACCCTTCTGTTGCTAAGACCGTTGTTACGTCCGAGTCATGTGATTGAAAATTCTCTATCAAATGAGTTTCAAATCACACGAAACACAAAGAGATCATTTCTGTTATGGATTATTTCAAGCTATTTTTACATCACGTTTATGAAAACCCTTTTAAAATACAACATTTCCAACAAAACGAGGAAAAAAAACCCACGAAACGTAAATGAGTAGGACCATCAAAATAATACTATGCAAAAACTTTTAAAATTTAACCCGTTCTATCAAACACCAGTTACATACTCTCCCAATAAGCAAAACCTCATTCCCTTAATAGAGTTTTCAACCCCTCCCCCCCCAAAAAAATAATCCTTAATGATGAGACCAGCAAAAGACCCTGCGCGAATTAAATATGAATAGCGCGAGCCTTAACAAGCAAACGTGTCGCTCTATAGCTAATTCAACTCTCCGGCGGCGGCCGTTAAACACCCATCTGACTAATCACCGACAGGGTACAAATGGCTGCCGAATCCGCACGAGCCAAGAGTTAAATGAGCAAGCCGGGATATAATGACAATGCTAATAATACCACTCCAGTGTTCTTGGATTAGACGAAGAGATGGCGTGCGTTAGAGTTACACAGGGATGGTTGGAATAAATAATTCATTATTGTCTGATGCGCGCGTGGCTCCCGGCGTGATGTACGTCACGCGATTGGGGGTGGGAGAGGGGGAGGGAAGGTTTTTTTTTTGGGGGGGGGGTGTAATGAGGGTATTGGTATTGGGGAGGATTGTCAATATTGTAATGCCCTGGAGCTATATTTACAGCAGGTTTAATACTATATGGAGTGTCGTTATCTTTATGTTGTCTGATAGCTAATTCTACTATAAACGCGTGTGAATTTGTTACAGTTACATATTTCCAATATTTTTTAAAAAATAAGGTTTTTAAAGTTGAAAATTTTTATTAACGATTTTAAATTCAAAGTACTAAATATAAACGTTAATATGATTCACTTTGTTTTATAATTCAATTATAAGCAATCATATTTTATTTTATTATTCTCTTATTTAAAGATCATCTTCATCAAATGCATACTAAAACTGTGGGTCCCATGGAAATACTATTGCAAACGCTTCATAATAATTACAGTAGATAGATAATTGTTAATTTTTCAATAAGACATTCTTTAAGGTTGACTTACAGTAGGAGGAGGAGTATATAGGGATAGTTTTATTTGAGCGGTTTAAAAGGCAATGAGTACAAATGACAGTGATATGATAACTTTGTGAGGTGTTTTGTAGCATTTTATACATTTAAAAAGTTTATCCGAACAATTTATTTATTTACAATATACAACCATTGACTTTGTCAGTTACAGCCTCTTGGCATTTCACTATTGATTAAAAAAAGTTACTCAGATTTAAAACGTGTTTTGTTACCTCTGATTTTACAAACAAGTAAACCAAAATAAGATACTTTATTTATGTAGCTTAATTAAGCCCGTGAAAACCTCATACTGTGTATTTATTAACTCATAGCAAATTTAATATTGTATTTCTCTTCTGCATGAGAATTTCTATTGTTCCAACTACAATATAAACGATATGTCTGGGATTTCAGCCAATAAAAAGAAAAAGAAACTTCAGTTGAACAGATATTATCGAGACTTAGTTACCAATTAGCACCGTAATTATTTTGGTCCTTCACACAAACTAAGGCCAAGAAAATCCAATTACAAAGACACTAATCCCAGATAATTAATTAATTAATTACGTTCTTCCCGCATTGATCGAATCATTAAAACAGCGTGAAGGTAATTAATTCAAATGGAATTAACCCACTCAATAAACGCAAAACTTTTTCACCTTCTTCTATGAATAGACTTCGAAAAGAAGAACAACAACAAAAAAAAAGCCCTTCTCGATAACAGGTAATTGAACACGCCGTGTTCCATTACGCTAAAAACGCTAAAGAAACCAATTACAAAGTAATACTTAGCTACTACTAGACTCGGCATTGTGTGATAGAAACAAAGAAAAAAAAGGAAGAAATTAACAATGATGCGATCACTTGTGCGCAACACCCTCCCAAAAGTGAAATTAAACCGCGCAGCCGGCCGTAACCGCTCACTTCGCTTCAGTTCCGGTGCATGATTTCTGTTGCCACCGCTTCTGCTGTTGCGTTAATTATCCGCTTAATAGGCGTCCAATAAGTCCCTTATTGACTTCTTCATAATCGATCTTTTTGTCGATTCGATTTCGGGCATATGTCCCTGCAATTGTTTCGCAGAGGGAACAGGTGGTGTTGATGAGCTACGCTACAAATAATAGGCGGTCACGCAAGTCTACTATATGCGGCAGACGGGAGTAGACAGGGGAGGTCGGGTCCTATTTATTCTGCTCCGGTGGACTGGCGTGTAATTCGCAGCTATTAAAACGCTGCATCGGTTTAATAAGAGTCATTCGGGCGTATAACTCCCAATTTATTCAATGGGAGCGAATCGAGTGAACTTTGTAATTATTATACAAGTTGTAACAATTTATGTATAAATATTATTATTTAGGAAATGCAAAATTAATAGTTAACAAAATTATCATAATTATCAAATATAATTTTGTTTCAGATACATAGTCCACTATTATGTTTGATGTTTAATGACAACTTAAGTGGCACCTATAAACATTTAATTTAAACTTTTACTGGGATCAAGTAGGAACCCAAAGTTTGATAATAACTTTTATTATGATAAATTATTGTTGTATAATAATTTAAATGTAATATAATATCTAAAAAAAAATTATTATTTCTTGTGGTTCAATTCTCTGCTTAGAATGGAATTTCTTGAAGGGAATCAAACTGATACAGAGATAATTTTTATATTTGAATTTCTTTTATAAATACAGTTTTGAATTTAAAAAAAAGCAGTCTATAGGTGAGACACTTGATTAATCCTTAATATTGTTGAATTTAATCCTTAATTTTGTTGGTCATTAAAATTGAATTGTTAGAATTTGTAAGAAAAAAAAATTAATGTAGCAAAGTATGTATTATTAATTTCACAAATTAGTAAATGTGTTTTATTTTTCATTTCTTCCTTTATGGTGTTTTAATGATTACTTACATGATCTTCCTATTTAAAAACAAACTACTTAGCATTCACAATTTGCACAATTACATTTTCTTTAGAAAAACCTTGAAGGAAGAAAGTTAATTCCACTTTTAATATCCCAAATCGGTACTTAAATGTCAATTTATTTCCTTAATCTGAAATCTTTCATTAATTTAAAAGTATAAATTTAAATTTAATAGAATTAATAAAAATACAACTTCCTTAAAAACATCTCAACTGATTTACAAAGTACAGATATTCTCAAAATGTTCAAATAAACAAGACCAAAACAACTATGATTTGAAAGGTAAATTTGATTCATAGTAACAATCTTTCATCCTTGTTTGGAAAAAAAAAACAGTTTCTGTAACAATACGTGATATTTAACTCCACCTTTCCATGCTTATTGAAATTTTTCCAGCGTTAGTATACGACCCGTTATTTTTAAGATAAAATCGGCCCTGTTTTCCTCCAAAGAATTTTAAAATAAACCCTATATGATAGAAGCATTGTGAGAAGACAATCACAACAAACTTGTTATATCACTCAGAGTAGTTCCTCCTTTCATATGCCATTATTGTTCCAAAATTCAAAAAATCGGGTTTACGGCCTGTTCCAAAAGAGGCAAAACCCTCCTTATTCGAATAATTGATCTGGAACGCTCCCAGCAAACGCTACCTTCCCATTCTCTTCTCTCCTCCCTAATTCCGAATTGGAAAACGATGCAAGTGCCAAATCACAAGAGATGTTAAAATATATTGGATTTGCTACTCTTGGGGGGATTTTTTATTATATGGTGCCATATATTCAATTAAATTAAATTGATGTAAATTATTCACTTTAATATCTTAAATACTAATTAGAGTAGCTTGATATGTTTTTCCTAAAAGAACATTTTTCCAAGTTGCACTGCAAAAATAAATAAATATTTGAAAATCATAAATTTTATTAAGATGACATTTTCAATAAAATGTTTTGACAAATCAATAAATAATTAAAAATCTTAAATTTTATTAAGATGACTCTTTTAATAGAAAAATCTGACAAATTAATAAGTCTTTTGCAATAAAGAGTATTAAATTAAAAATATTAAGGTTTAGTTGCCTTAAGTTGGATTAAGGGGTTTTAAGGTAAATCTCTAGATTCACAAAAAGCCCTGTTTTGTAGAAAATATTAAGAATGTGGCCTTTAAAATCAAGACACTGATCCTTTCAATCAAGCATCTGTGGAAAAATATCTAAGATGCTAAATTTTCTATACAGAACTTCGTAATTTTTAAATATCACGTCTGTGTTGGATATGAGACTTGATTTAGGGGACAGAGAGAGGGTGTTGTCATCTTTATCAAACGGAGAGGAGATAGAAGGGGACTTGAGGGACGATGTACCAGACTACCCCTGTAGAAATCTAAATAGTAGAGGAAAATGGGATAATCCTTTCCACTTCCAACCGCTACTGGAGTTGTCAAGTGCATCGCCCCTTAAATCCCCTTATTTCTCCCCTCCGATAAAGATCTTTCATTGAAATGGTTTTGGGCCGCAAAAGTCTTCTAGTTCGGCCAGGGCTTTACCAACACTTTTGTCTGTTGCTGAATTCTGTTAGAACAAAATTAAGGGATATTAATAATAATAATAATAATAATAATAATAATAATAATCTTTATTTAACACTATGGAAATTACAAATAAATATATAAAATAATATGAGTTACCAAGGGGAAACAGTCCCGTTCAGGTAACCAAAAAAAGTGCGAACATTGAGTGATATTTAAAAATAAAATAAATAGATAGGTGGGTTAAATTACATAGCAATAATAATATTCAAAAATGCAAAAAACAAAACATAGTACAAATAACAATAATAAATGATTAATTTAATTTACAAAAGACAGAATTATTTAAATTAAAGTTATACAAGTTGGCAAACAGCTAAGGCAAAAAAAAAAAATACATTATGCTTCCATTAAAATAGGTCTTCAATATTATTTAAAAAAATTACAAAATTATGTAAACAACGTTTGAATAAGGGATAGGAAGAAGTATTTTGTAGCTCAGCAGGTAGACTATTAAATAACTTAGGTGCGAGATAAAAGAAATGTTTACGATATATCTCCTTGTAAAAGCGAATATTTAAAAGCGAAAAGCGTTGATATTTATCACCAAATACAAATTTACCAAATTAACACCTCAATTCTGTATTTCTTATATGTGGATGGCCTTTCAATTATGACTCCCTCTATTATTTTAAGAACCTCACAGCATAAAAATTAACTTTTGGCACTTACTGCACTTTCCACTCTCCTCTCCTTTGAGCATATAAGATCTCTCCTCCCAACTGACATTATCCCTCCTCATCATCTCACAAACACCTACAAGCTCCCATTATCCTCATTACTCCTTCTATTCGAGGAAACTCATCGCGAGGAGTGGGTGTCCAGCACTGGTCAAACAGCACGCTTGAGCGCCCGCGTCCACGTGTCCAGAATCGAACAACTCTTGACATCGAATTAGAACTGTCCCTTTATCGCTACGCTCGGCCGCCACCGCCCTTTCTTGTGTTCTATAACTAACTAATGGGGAGGGAGATGGCGAAAAACGATATTATTCCGTCTTTTTCTCGAACTCAGGAAGTCCGTTGATGGAACAATGGGAGGGGGGGGATAATGGCGTTTTATAGGATCGAGGCACGCGGGGGTTTTGTAGGAATCATCGTAAAATAATCATTGTGCATTGTTGCGCATTCGTTACTAAGACGGTCGGAATGAGCTGTTGCTATTTCGAATGAAAGGTTGTCGCATGCCACCTGTTCTCCATGTCGTGACCTTTATACTAGAAGTTTCAATGGGAGTTTGGAAGTGGTCAGTGTCCTCTCTCTCTCTCTCTGGAGACTGCTCTGTTTGGAAGAGTTAGGCGAAACTCGTGATAATTTAGGAAAATTTTTTGATCTGTAGAATCTTTTTTTGGAAACCGATACTTTTTACCAAAGAAAGATTCTAAAATATAGGTTGGATATATTCAGTTGTATGCATACTTCTGATAGATATTACATATTACTAAAAAATCAAGGGGGATATTTGAGGGAGTACCTAGGTCGTTGGACCTTCAAACTCCAGTATAACTAGCCCCACTGGGTGAGGCTTGAGCTGAGCTGTACAGAGCTTGTGACTGAAAGTCACGGTCAGCTGAAGAGTGGCTAGCTTGATGCTAACCCCCCTCTTGATTTCCCCAAGTGACCTTGGTACTCATTTTATCGACCCCGGAGGGATGAAGGGCTGAGTCTGCCGTGCCCGTGGACCGGGATTTGAACCCCGGGCCTGTGGTGTGGGAGCGCAAAGCGCTTCCTCTACGCCACCGGGCTTCTTACATATATATTACTTCTTGTATGTATGGGTGGGTTTAGGAGGATGATCTAGGGGGCAATCTGGAAATTTTGGGGGGCATGCTGTTTCTGATTGAATTGAAAACATCTTTTACTATTTTTAAAAAAATTAAATATTCTGAAAAAATTGGGGGGGTATTGTTTGTTTCCCCATGAACCCCTTTAATTTGCTCATACTAGTATGTATATACTATCCTATTATAAAACCAACTATGAGGTTATAGACATTGTATATCCCCTATGACAATTTTAACATTTACTATTATAAACAAAGGTGTTTTTCTTTATATGAGGTCAAAACTTATAAAAAAGATTTCCAATAAATTGATGTAGTTATAAAGAATGGCTTATTTGCATTCCCCTAGTCCTTCTTTGTTCCTGTTTATTTCCCACCTCCTCCTAAGAAGAAGACTAATAATAAAAGTAATAAAAAATAAAAATGATCTTAGTCTTTCTATTCTAAAAAAAGGTTTTGGTGAATGATTTCCAGAAAAAAAACCTTTTTAATTACTGATCCGTATACAGGCCCGCCGACAGGGGGGGGCAAAGGGGGCACTTTCCCCCGGGCCCGGGGATTTTCCCAGCCCTATAGGGGCCCGTAAAGAATCTCCATCTTGAGATACACTACTAAACGTTCTGAAACAAGAATACCCATTCATAGATTTTTTCCCCAACTACCCTTCTTCTTCCTGAGAACGGGCCCCGGGCCCCCCTCCTTCCTGGAATGCAATCTCCAACGTTTCGAAACTCAGCAAACTAAGATAATTACCACCTGCAAGCTGCAATACATTCCAAGAATTGTCACAAGATAAGGCACGGAAGGGCCCGAACCGGACCTGACACCCCCCAACCCTGCATGGAAAGGTCTTTCGTTAGCCAAAACAAACAGGAAATGAGCCTTCCTCTTGACCGACCCCAGACACAGAGGACAGTGGAGAAGTTTCAAGCCATTTACCCATGCAGACATGTGGATGTAGAAAGCGTAGGTTCCGTTAAACGTGTATCATCTGTTTTTAAAAATCGTCTATAATTTTTTTTAAATTAATAAAATTTTTTCCCGATTGTTTCAAAGTTATCGTTTGAAAAAGTTTTTAACGATAGTCTTCTGAGATAGACCGTACGTCTAGGTGAGTTGTATTCATTTTTTAAGCATAATACACATTTCAGCTATCAAATACAGTTGAAAATATTATACGTATTTGTATTTTTCTAGTTGTTTCTGTCTCTTGTTTTACATATGCTAGAGGGTTTTAAAGGCATTGCTGTTTGTTTAATTTTCTTTTAAAAAATGGAAATTTTCGATAATGAAAAGTTTTATAAACCATAAAAAAATTTACTTAGAGAACAAGAAAATTTATTCCATTATTAAATGAAAATAAAATTGAAGAATCGGTTGAAAATAGTATACGTATTTTGCATTTTACTAGGTTGTTTTTGTCTCATGTTTTGTATATATTGGTTTTGGGGGGAGAGGTTTAAAGGCATTGCTGTTAGCTTAATTTTTTTTTAAAAAAGAAAAATTTTTGACAGTGTGTGTGTGAAAAGTTTTATAAATCATTAAAAGAGAATTTATTACACTATTAAATAAAAATAAAATTTAAGAATCAATGATTTTTAAATTGTATTAAAAATTATAGTATATGATGTCTGTTATTAAGGCTGTCCCAAAATTAATTAATACCTTTACAAAATTAATAAAAAATAAACTAAAGGAGATAAAAACATACGGTTTGTTGCTAACTACTCTTTTAGCCTGGGAGTTTTTTATACGAAATTTCATACTCCACAGAGACTTAAAAAATTAAGGGTTTAGGAATGTTTCTTATTCAAAAATCCATATTATGCTTAATAAATTGCTTAAAAACAATTTTTTAACACAATTTTAACTAGAAAGAAGGGTTCAATATAATTTTTATTCGATTCTTGAATTATTAATTATTTCAGATTTTAATAAACTTGTATTTTTACTCTATTACTAAATGTCACAATACAAATTGTATTGTACAAACTTGTATTTAATAAACTTGTATTAGAAATAGTAATTTGGGCTATTGTTTTTCCATTGAGTTCATATTTTTCTAAAAACGGCTGATTAAAACAATTTTTTTTATGAATTTGATTAAATTTGGATTCTTCCATTAGAACTGTTATTTAATGCGTTCTAATCTGAATAGAACAATAAATGTTCTTGGTCTAAAAATACCTTTTATATTAATCATGAATGAACTGTTTTTTTAATGAATAAAAATTAAGATGTTTTACAAAAAGTTTGATACAGAAAAGTTTAAGTGTGCATTTTTAAATTGGATTAAAGGTGTAATAATTAATTTGTTTGTTTCATGTATACAGTGCGAAAAAAGTGATTTTTCTAAGCTTTAAAGTGATTTTAATTTTCTAGAAAAAGGAGGTGTGAATTAAAATAAACTATAGTGAACTATAGCTGTTATGGTGTAAGTTTAAAGGTCAAGGATAGAAGGAAGCTGAATAGTACTTATTCTAGACTAGATCCTGTTATTATAAAGCTAAGGTAATTATTTAATAATTGTTTCTGTAAAACTATTTTGGAAAACTATATTGGAAAAGTTGGAATTAGTTAAAAAATTGTTTATAAAATTACAACAGAGCTAGGTATGATTATCTCCATTCAATATATCTAGAGGAAAGCTTCCCAAGTGAGAGATGGCACTTTAATTATATCAATTTATTGTTATGTGATAAATGATTCAGTAAAACTTAAAAGTGGGATTTTGTATATTATTTACCTCCTTGAGAGAGAGATTCGAAATTCATAATACTTTTATATGAAAAAAACCCCTAAAAATTTGTATTTTAATTAAAATTCAAAATGTCCCTCATTTGCGATACGCGTCTCCTAATATGAGAGTATTTAATGTCATGAAATGGTCTTAAAAGTGTTGTTAACATCGTAAAATACATCCATTACATACTTAAAATACATTTTAAATGTCACATCTTAAAAGTGAATTCATAGGGAAGAACGGGACACATTCCCACAAAAATAACATTTTTGACTACTTCTCCATATATTTATAAAATATTGAAACAAAATCTGATTTATTCATAAGTTTACAGCATTCCTGAAATTTAATATAGTATTTCTTAAATCAGATAAAAACTTAGCGTAAAAGTTTTCTAAAAGCATTAAACAAAATATTCTACAGCTGGTTTTAAAAGAACTTTCATAAATAAATGCATAAAAACAAGACTAATATTAAAGAATATTAAATAAAAACACATTTTAGACGGAAAACAATAATTTTTAAAACTTATCAAATTTCTATCATATCAGTTAAAACTGGAAAAATTCTAAAAGCTTTGAATTTTAAGTTTAATACTAAAATTATTTTAACTAATTAAGCTTAAAGTACCTTAAAATACTATATGTAAAGTCTGAAAATGCGTTCGAAATAAAAAAAAAAGAATTAGAATGGATTTTTAAACTGTTCGAATGTTCCTCTAGTTTGAATATAGGTTGGTGCTGGCGTTCCTGACTTCCAAAGGTTTCAGGTAAGATATTGAAATTTTTTAGAGAAAACCATTGAGGCGCTTACAATGAGCTAAGTCCAACATTGGAGTTAGCTCGATGTTCCTCCAAGTGCCTCAATTTGTGTGTGCAATAACTCTATGGTGCAAAGTGATTCTTTCAAAACAAATGTAGTTTGAAATAGTTAGTTATTGTATTGTTCAAGAAACTACTACCTATTGTACTAGTTCCATGAAGAAAACCTACCTAGGAAGAAAAGAAATACTCGAACAATTATTTAGATTTCCACAAAGATTGAATACTTTGAACAACTCTTAGTATAATAAATTAATGTATAGTGGTCAGATATGTGTACAGTTTCGTTTTAATTATGTCAAAAGTGATAGATATATGTAAAAATATTATGTCTAATTAATTTTAAGGTAGTACGTAAAAGTAAAGAGGGCCCGGGACTGTCGTTGCCCCGGGGCCCGCTGTGGCTCTCGGCGGCCCTGTCCGTATAACACACTTTTGGTGTCAAACTGTTTTGATTTTTTTAAGGATTCCGAGTAAGCTTTTGGAATTTCTTTAAAAAGATCTCAATTTGAAAAAATTACCCATTTTTTTAGATTGCGGATAAGGTTGCAGTAACAAATCAAGCAATGTTAAACAACTTATAATCCATCCAATCACCAACGATCACCATATTTTATGATGTAACAATTTTTTTTTCACTTTTTAAAAACCTACTTAAAATTACTTTCCAAACTAAATATTTTTCAAAATCTGATAAACGTATTCTAGAAAATTACAAATGTACTATTTTATACTAGAATTTCACTAATTTTTCTGAAATTTAGAATAACCGAATTTAATTGTTTGTAAACATCGAGTGTCATCTAGGTTTGGTTTCTGATTATTTTCAATGGCTTAAAAGGTATTGTTTAACAAGTCTGGGTTAAAACAAAAATAAAAATGATAAACACTGTTGATGAGTTACTAGGAGAACACTATTTAATTTAAAATATTCATTGGAGTACTTTTTTCAGAAGGTTAAGAATAGATAATAGTAGACTTGTAGACTTGCTTTATAATTTTTATGGAAAACAGTTAATAAATTATTAATTTAGAGTTAATCAGTATTAAAATTTTTAAGAGACTGTTATTCATGGAAATGACTTGTGACGGATTTTTTTGAAAAGTTGGTTGACATAATTAAGTTCATGGCCAGACTTTTGACAAATAATCTGCTTTTTGCTTTGACAAGTGTGTTAATCAAAATTTTCTTATCTATGAACACAAATAACTAACTATTACTCACTTTCGCATGTTTATCTGGTTCAAAATTCAAAATCGTCAGGTCCAAAGATGGAAAAAAAATCCTCAATTAGGAAAATAAGTTTTACGAATGTTTTATAAAGAGATTAAATGCAACGAGCTGGGTTTTGTGATAAATGCGAAGCAATCTGAAAGGTTCTGCGTAAGCAGTTTTACGGGGGTTGGTGAGCGATAGCGAGAAATGGGTGGTAGCTCCATAGTTTTTTTAAATTAAAAAAATTAAACGTGGAATAATTTTAATTAATTTTGTTTGGTTAAAAAGTTTTATGGAGTGATGTGATTAAACTGGTGTATTCTTGAATTACAATTCGGGTTACTTACGCAAATAGTTACAGGCAATCCCGGGACTCTTTGGAACTTAATCCCCTCTATTTTGCAATTCCCCTCTCTGTCATTTCGTCAACATGACGAAAATTTGGTAGCATTGTCAAATTCTCATTTTGAATCAGAATAACAAACCAAAAGTAGATAATTCCAAAGAACGGTCCAATGAGACCCAATTGTCACTCTGAACAATATTGAACATTCTCAGGTGAAAGTGGCATCATTTGTGTTTTCAACAAGACGCATGAGATCGGGAGATTCATCTTTGTAACCTGTCCGAAACCCAGGTAGTTTCCTGGGGAGTTACAGCGAAATCAACGCGGGTGGTCCCTAAAGACTTCCTCCCAAGCTTCACATTCGATGGATTCCTTTTGATGTATTGTGTTTACTCAGAGGAGGTTCACACCCAGCTGTTTAGAACACCAATCCTAAATTCAACGTACTTCTAACTTCTATTGTATACCTAGCCTAGTAGTCTATTTCACGGGGGTTAAAAAGGCAGTACGAGTCATTCTATGGTCGCAATTCCCCGCTGTGAAATTATATTAACTATACTTTTGTCAGTGATTAGTGACTGTTAGAGTATTTTCCACCTCTTTCCTCAGGTATGTGACACTAACGGGTTCATAAGTAGCGTGAGAGTGTTGTTTGAGCCCCATTCGTTACTTTGTCAATTTGTCACAGTTTTCTTAACAGAATGTTTGATGAGATGCAGCGCATATCGTGAAATTAATAGTGTAGGTAGGGTGCTTGAAGTTTTGAATGCGGAAAGAGTTAAGATATAAAAAGTGGATATTATTGGGAAAAAAGTAATGTAGTTAAAAATCAGAGATTAATAAATCTTCAACAAGCATCTTTCAGAACAAGTACAAAGTAAATTATATTCATTCATCAATTACAGTTTCGTAGGATGATAACAAATTTATAATATTGTCACAAATTTTATGGTGTCTACTTTTTACGTTGTCTTATAGCTTAATTCCAAACTAGTACACTCTTAAAACGGCATTTTCAAAACTGAATAAAAAATACTCAAATCTGAGTGTTTCACAAACTCAAACTGGCTCCGAATCAAATTTACTCAAGTTTGAAACATGCATAAACTTATTATTTCTGAAAATATGCAGGTACTCAGAAATGATACATCATGTGCTCATTTCAAGTTTCAGGAATATGTAAAGCACTGACCGGTATCCTTTTGACAAAATCGGCCTTTGTCAAAATTACTCCCTTTGATGGTAGAGTATTTGATCAAAATGGGACTAGCCAGCCCATAATGTAACGTCACAGGGAAGTGACAAGCTAATTTGTAACGTTACTGATGCGATGCCTCAACTGGTAGAGGTGGGCAATCACGTTTTTAAGTTTAAAAAAAAACGGTTTTATTTAGTAGTCATAATCTGTCATTCTGCAAACATTAAACAAAAATACATATAATTTGAGTGGTGACTATTAAATCATTTGAAACTAAGTATTTCTGCTATTTCAAAATTGAAATAAATGTGTCGTCAAATTTGAAACAAAATGTTTTATATCAAAATAAAACCATCTATGTAGTACTCAGATCTGAAATCGTCATTTTTCTCAGTGTAGTTCTTGTTATTTATTCATTATCACAATTGCAGAATTAGATATGAATTTTACTTGAAGAGTTACAACCAAAAACATTTTCATGTATCCTGTCTGACTGCGTAAAACTCCATAGTATGCTTGATATATATTTTTATTACGTGATAACTCAAAAGAATTCAAATGATTTCATATTTGAAGGCATAGTTTCATTTTAATGCATCTCTGAACTTACAGTTTTTCAAGCGAAGAAGCATCATCTTACTATTCTCCCTTTAAATGGTTTGTTTACTCCAAAAAATTCATGTGGCTGAAACCTAACACAACATCCATAGAATATCAAGTAACCAATGGGCACCTTTATAAACATAATACCGGTCTCACATACCCAAAAACCACATCTTAAGCATCATAAAATTTACTCACAAACGTCACAGTTCACCTGCCGAAGCATCTTCCCACAATATCACACATGAATATTGACCCCTCATCATCATAGAAATTCGCAGAGTCCAGCTGATTCCCATGTTATTCACTTTGAATCGATTTAAGCGAAAAATGCCGAATAATCGTCTCGGCTTGACCAGCCGAAGGCAGAAATCAGCTTTTTTCCCACGCGAGGATCCTTAAATCCAATAAACACACCGCGATCTGATCTAACTGCAACTGTAGCGACTATCATCGTTCCGCTTTCGTCCTTTCCGCCCATAGGCAAGAGTCGGTGATGTAGAGTCACAAAGAAATAGAACGCACATCAGCGATAACCCTACATAGCCAAATACAAAATGGAAAATGTGGTAGAAGAGAGTGCATTATATGGAAGGATTTCACGATATATTTTTTTTTATCAAAAATACGTTTTGCACTGTATAAGATTAATCTTTTTTTTATTAAATCTACGATTCGGAATACAGTATGAATGAATGAAAGTTATGGTTCTACCGACATTAAAAATGAAATAGTAAGTCTCAGCTCTTTGTAGAACGGCTTTCTTGGAGGACCTAGGTAAGTACTAAACTGACTCGTTCTCATTTAATGTTGGCTATTCTGCTGTTACATCTAATTAGAGGTATCCCCCATCAAATTCCCTTCCAATCAAGTTATCATGAACGCTATGACTTCAACTGACAAGCAAGTTATCTAGAGTAAGTTATTGGCACTGTTATCTTAGAGTTACATAGAATCGATGTGTACTCTGCTCTCATCTTATCCCTACGGTCGGTCCGTTCTGTACTTCCTCAAGGTGCAACAGAAAGGGTGTGGGAAGATTGTTTCTCATGCTCTCTCATGTGCTCTAATTCATCGATGGAGTGTCCATTCTGGAGGAATTATTCCCATTTTTGTCGCATAGTTTCACGGCTGGACAGCCTCTACGCTTTGGTGGCTTTTAGAGAGATTATGCCCACTGTTTGCTGTCCATGCGATAGCAGCTTTTATGCTATGGCGACTCCGTTATTGGAGAACTATGATGATTGGAATTTGGAAAAGAGTTGGAAATGGGAAGTCCTTGTTTTGGTGGTTGGCCTTTCGAGTTTATTTTTTTCCTGCAAGTAGTATGCTTTTGATGGGCCATTTGGTTTAGTTTCCTTTTTTAGGAAGTTCTGATAAAATCTCGTAAGATAATAATTGCTAATTGAAGGAAGTGTCAGCGAGAACCAAAATGTATTGGTAGCATAATATAGCTAGAATTGGTTTGTTTTTGATACATAAGCGTTCTAAGAACGACCGAAATAATTTTGAAATTTATATACGTTAGAGACATTCTTACCTTCGAAATACGTCAACTGAGAATATGTCGTATCGTCACGTTGTCTTCATGTTGTTAACGTGCTGTCGATCTTTAGCGAAGATAAAGGTTTTCATGGAGTTGTGCATTTGTTGCTTTATTTGCCTTTTCAGAAGTCAGGAACGTCTGGAATACAAATTTCCAATTTAAAAAGAGCCTGAATAACCAATAAACTCACAAAGAATAAGAGCATCTACTATTTTGATGCCCCTCCCTGACACAGAAAGTGTAAAGCTAGAATTAAGATCCCAACCCAATAAAAGAAAAGATAAGTACAATTTATCATTTAATTGTAAGTAGCATGGAAATATTGGATTTTTTTCAATATCTTTTAAAAAATTAACTACCAAATTTTTTCAAAATAATATTTTTCACTTTCATACAAAGTAGAAAATTTTTTAAGACATTTATTGTTTTAAGGAAGGCGCCAAAGTATTCACGATTTTAAATCTAGGAAAAATACAACACACAGCTACGTAAAACGAAAAGGTACAAAATAAGTTGAAAAAAATAAAATTTCAATAATATATTTTTTATATTTATTTTGCCAAACACTTTTATCACCCATGTATTCAGAAGTTTTAAAAAGAATACTTTGTAAATAAAAGAAATTCTCATATCAATTTACCATTAGTTACCATCAAATCAACGACGTTACATCCAAGTAGACATCCCTAAATGTAGTTAGAGGTTCAGTTAGGTTAGAGGTTTGGTTCATCCTATCACTAGGCTCTTGTGCCATAAAACAATAACCAAACCAAAAGAGTGTTTTCAGGTGACGTCACGACCAGCTATTTTCTTTTAACTGTTAACATCTTGTAGGGATTTTAACCATGGGCGTCATTTAGGGGGGGCAGGGGGGGGGGCAATTGCCCCCCCCAAGGTTTCCAGTCTTAAGTGAAAAATTGCTGCAAGTCCCTTGAAAATTTTGTAACTTCCACAAGGAGCATCGGATTTAACTCAAAAAGTCCCAAAAGGAGTTAAAACACTACTTTTGAGGATCAAATTTCAAAAATTTCTGGGGTAGAACCCCCAAACCCCCCTCCTGACCTTTGATGTCTGTTATATAATGTTTCTCCCTTGAAAATTCTGTCCCTTAGACAAGAAGCAGTTCCCTTTAGGAACCAAAGAGTTTGAAACCCCAAGGAGTTTGAAAAGGAGGTAAAGCACTGGTTTAATGGGGAATTTTCAAAAATTTTTACTGGGGGCTTATCTCTGCCCCCCTTGAAAATTTGACGTTTATTTATAACTTTTTTCCCCTAGAAAATTCTATGCTTTACAGGGAACTTTTCTTTTTGGATGTAACCCAAAGGGCCTCAAAATGAGCTGAAACACTACTTTAACAGGCAAATTTCAAAAAAATTTCTCCCCCAGACCCCCCTTTCAAATTTTTACATATGTATGTTACACAGTATATTTCCCTTGAAAATTATGCCGCTTACAAGAGAGGTTCCCTTTGAGTGCTCCGCAATGAGGTTAAAAAGGAGATAAAACACTAGTTTAAAGGGAAGTTAAAAAAAAAATTCTGAGGGAGGACCTCCGGCTCCCCTTGAAACTTTGACGTTTATTTGTAACTTTTTTCTCTAGAAAATTATGTGGTTTACAAGGGACTGTTCTCCTCGGATTTAGCTTAAATGTTGTAAAAATGAGGCAAAATTTCTCAAAATTTTTCTGGGGGTGACCCCAGACCCCCCCCCCTAGTCAACCCCACAAAAAATCAAGTCTGGTTACGGCGTGGCTCAGCTCCACTTAAAAAAAAATCCTTGCCCCCCCCCAACCAAAAACTGAAATGACGACCCTGATTTTAACTGTTGCTAAGGCGGTTGCTAGGTAACGAGGTATCTGTTGCTAAGTCGGTTGCTAGGTAACGAGGTATCTGTTGCTAAGGCGGTTGTTAGGTATGGGGTCACGTGATTGCAAATACTCCAATAGAAGAATTCCCCGGCCAGTCATTTTCTGTAACTGTTAACCTTCTGTAGGGCAAAAAACTGTAACCTTCTGTTGCTAAGGCCGTTGTTAGGTCCGAGTCATGTGATTGAAAATACTCTAAGGCTGTGCGCGCAGGAGTGACTAAAGTCACGGCGACCAGGATTACTAGTATCAAAAATATCACAAGAAAACAATGGATCTCTATGAAGAAATTCTTGGCAATGTCGCCTAGTGCGCGCACTCTAACTTGTTTCAATAGCCATGGCGACAATTTTGTTTTTGTCACCGTGACAAAAGTCGCTCGTGCGCCAGGGGCGGGTCCAGGGGGGGGGCCATGGGGGCCATGGCCCCCCCCGAGAAACCCTAACAAATAGCTTAAAAAACACTTTCTTAATGTTAAAATTCAAAAAATTTTCTGGGGGAGAACCCCCAAACCCCCCTTTAATATTTGGCCATCCATAGGCGCCAACTTTTATAAAATATTGGGGGGGGGGAGGGCCAGTACAAGACATAGAGCATTCGCACATGACGTCACTTGGAGGACAAAATCAACGTTGCTAAGGCTGTTGTTAGGGGCGGGACATAGAAGTATCCAATAGCAGCATTCGCACATGACGTCACTTGGCGAATAAACAACGTTGCTAAGGCCGTTGTTAGGAGTTATGTGATTGAAAATGCTCTAGTAAAAAACATAAAATTAAAAGAAACAACCATTAAGTTTACGTGCCTAATTACCTAATTTTGTATCAGATGTATAGATTAAATTTCGTTACATGTCCCTTTAAATATCGCCAAGGTGTAATATTTTAAGGTGCATTTAATGTAAAAGTTTTGTGTAATAATGCGAGCTCGAAATAAGATGGGGGTCTGGGCGATCTCCCAGAAAAATTTTAGAAATTTCTCTGTTAAAAGTAGCATTTCAGCTTAATTCCAAAGTTTGGGGGCTCTCTCCAAGAAATTTTTTAAAATTTGACCCTTAAAGAAATTTTTAACACATTCTGAGACCTTTTGTGGGTTACCCTCTCCCCAAATAACCGCTCTTGAAGGGGATTCCAAACCAGAAAATATCCAAACATCACAAAATATTGGGGGGGGGGGGCTTAGCCCCCCTTCAGCTAACATTGGATGGGGCTCAAGCCCTCTCAAACCGGTAATACTATAGTTTAAATGGGCGTATTTGCAAAAATTTTCAGAAGAGGACCCCCGGCCCTTTTCAAAATTGGGCATCTATTTATATTATTTCATCCTTGAAAATTCTGTGGTTTAAAAATGAGCTGAAACTTTATTTTTAAAAGCAAATTTTCAAAAGTTTTCTAGGGGGCACCCCCCCAGACCTC
This sequence comes from Tetragnatha montana, assembly GCA_963680715.1. Classification (NCBI taxonomy): domain Eukaryota; kingdom Metazoa; phylum Arthropoda; class Arachnida; order Araneae; family Tetragnathidae; genus Tetragnatha; species Tetragnatha montana. Next base: position 39,553,436 of record OY796685.1, read on the forward strand.
CTATTAATTTCTCATGGTTACTTATTTACTGTTTTCTCATTGAACTTGTTTCTCTCCTCTCCTTTTAGGAGTACAAGAAGTTACCCTCTTTAGGTGTTATCCAATGGATACCAAATGTACAAAAATGAGTAGAAAAACTTCTATTTGAAGCCAAATTTCACAAAATTTTCTGGGGGAGGACCCCCAGACCCCCCCACATTTGCTTTCGAGCTAGCATTATCTGAAGAAACCTTTATAACTTTTACAAAGTTTCGCATTTTATTTATGTTATACTTGGAAATTCGGGAGCCAAACACCTCCCGAACACAAGTATTATTATGGCCTTACAAAAATGTTTCACCCCCCCCCCCACTTTCTAAAACAATGGCACGGGCCCTGGATATCCTCTAAGTTACTATAAACCCCTAAAAAGCTGCTTGAAAGCAAGCACTCTTCAAAAAATTTTCTGAGGCACTGAAAATTTCGAATGTAATACCCTCCGACTTTGACATGGCCCCCCCCGAAAATCTGGTCTGGAACCGCCCTTGTCGTGCGCGCTCAGCCTAACGAAACCCATCACTAGGCTAACATACACACACAAACACCAACTTTTTAACACCTCCAAAACTCTTGTACAAGAAGGGAATGCTTCTCGAAGTTTTTTCCACGTCTTCGGTGCAACAGACAGAGCGTCAGCGCGGCGTCTAGGGAGCGACAGCCCTTGACACCTCGAAGCTGTCATTAGCGCCACCGCAACAGCGAATATTGACAGCCGCCGAAATTAATTAAACACAATCAAACGTACGACCCAGCTTGAACTCGCTTTGGAAAATAAATAGAACAAAAAGCTGCTGTGACGATACCGCCTTGTACTTAGGCCTTCACAGCGGACCGCCTATTATCTCGGGTAATTTTTGCACGCTTTTTTCTCAACGTTTTTTTTATAGCGCCTATTCATTTGCGCCTCGGTAGGAATTATCATTGCTAATTGAATTCGGAATGCGTAATCAAGGAAGGTACTAGGAAAGATACATTTTGATGTTCTGGGATTGAATGTGTTTTAGACTGGCGACCAGTCATTTGGATTAATTATTTATTAGCAACTTTTTAGGACAGATTTTTTCACTAGTAATTTCAAAGGCATTTTGTTCTTACGATTAGAGATATCTAACGTCAATCAATCTACGCACTAAAATTTTCCCCTGAAATATTTTTACTAGGATTAATAACCGTATTAAGCGAGTCCAGAACGTACAAGAACAAGTTCGAAAAATCATTGGTTATTTTTCATTCCATAAAATTAAACCTTTATATCTTTCCAATTTTGTTCTGTGTTTTTTCCCAAGAGGAGTATATTTATTTTCACTCCCACTTTCTTTCCTCACGTTTCAAAGTTTGGAGTAAAAAAAAGCGAAACGGGAATTAATTCTTTTCTTGAATCGTTAGGGCTCATTTCCATATTAACGCGACGCTAACGCAACGTTGACTTCGGTGAATCAGATAACGAACAAGAGAAAGATAATACCCATTTATTCCTGATGCCATTTATGGGTTTCACTTTCTCCCATTCATGGGCTTTCTTTCCCTTCCATTTGCCTTAATTTCTGTACGCCTTTGCAGATGGAGCTTGGATATTCCAAATGCCTTTTGAAACAACAACAACACAGTTTATGTCGCGTTAGTGTTACATGGAAAAAAATATGTAACGCTACACCATAAAGTGGTGGAAAGAAATTGCCACCATATTATTGAGAAACGTTACAAAAATTATTGAGTAACGTTACACAGCTTCCTATTGAAACTTTGTGAAAGATTTCACCGCGTTTTTGGGAGAGTTACCACTGCGGCTGTGTGGAATGCTTCATTATAACTTTATAACAAATGTTATTATTTCTTACTGAATTACTTGTTATTTGTGTACTTTTACCTAATTTTGGAAAGATTAACTCCATACTTCTCATATATTTTCAGTTTCTCCCTATCTGTATTTGAGTTATTACTCGGTTAGTTATTACTTATTACCGAGTTAAAGTTTTACAACAATCGGTTTTATAACTCAAAAGGCTTCAAGAGGCCCCTCGTGGTCGATTATCCCACAAAAGGAAGGTGCTCCCCGCGCACGGGAGTGTGGAAGGAAAACCCCAAACCACACAATAAGCTCCCTACCCTTTCCTAATATCTACCCATTTGCCCGGGAACACCTTTTGAGCCATAAAACCAATGGTTTTAAAAGTCTATAACTTAGCCCAAATACAGATAGCCAACAACTCATCTCTCCACCCAACCCTCCCAATCAATAACGCCCCCTGGAGTCCTTTTTTCACGCCGCAATCAACCCCTACTTGGCCACCAATCGCTAATTCATCAAACGGGTTATTTAATATTGATAGTTGCGTCACGGACTAATAGAGCCTCTTAACTCGCCCATGCAAGCGATTAGAGTTACAACGCAGAGTCACGCTTCCAATATGAAGAATCGATTCCGAAAGACGATAACTGCCGCGACAAGTGTTTAAGTATTAATGTGTTGTGGTGACTGACTTGGATAGGTTTTGTATGTGGTGGTTAAAGATATACCGATTTTATGGATCGAGTTTTTTTTATTGGTTGGTCGTTACGGTGGAATTGTGCTGGCTTTTAGTTTTAGCTTGTTATGGTAATTGCTGATGCTTATAGTTCTTATCGAGTTTCGAAATGTTTTGAGGTGTCATCGTTTTGTTTTTGGTGTCTAGAAACGATGGGAAGAATGGATTAATTATAATATGTAGATTTGATAAATGCGGCCAGTCGTCGCCAAGAAGATTTGTCTTCTCTTAAATATGGTAAAAGTTTTTTCCTGCCAGTTTTATACCATCGTATAACTTATAGGTAAATGAGTAGATTAAAACCTGGGAAAAGAGTCGGATGGAAACTGCTCAAAAAATTGTATCTGCAATCCATTATTCAAGGTATGGAATTTCAAATCCTAAAGGTGTCCAAATTATCATATGGTTGTTGTAAATGGACATCCTGTGTAATATCTATACTTTTTACAGCATATATTGCCGTTCACGATATCTAAAATCTAAGAGAAATAAAGCACCCACTCCATGCTGCTCAGGGGCGTAACTGGAGTTGACTCATGGGGGGTGTTACTCTGACCAGTCAACCCCTCCAACATATTACTCCCTTTTAAAAATGTCTCATAATATAGGTATAATGTAAACAATTTTTTTTGCAAAACTCCCGAAGGGAAAACTTCATCTAAGAGGCTTAACTTTCAAGGGAAAAACACACAGTATAACAGACGTAAAAATTTTAGAGGGGGGTTTGGGGGTTCTCCCCCAAAAATTTTTAAAAAATTCTTCTCTCAATGTAGTGCTTAAATTCATTTTGAGGCCCTTTGGGTTACGACCTAAAAGAACAGTTCCTTGTGAACCGCTTTCCGTGTAAAGGGAATTTTTTTCAGTTTTTCATGTGTTAGAAACCGTTGATGTAATGGGGGGAGCTATACACGCAGTTTGCAAAAAAGCTGGTTTAGCAGAACATACCAAGACGAAAAGGCCAAAATTTAACGTATACAACTAATAAACAACATCCTCCTTTGTAAAATTGTAAGGTTTGGTTGGCCTGACTTGAGAGCTTTCCCTTAATCCTATCCCCATATATCTGTAAGGGGATAAAAAGTTTTAGCTGTTAAGAGTTTTCCCCCTAACACAAAACAATGAATTACACATTACAATAGTTTACTTTTCCAAATGTTACTCTTAAGGCACGGTTATACAAGTAAATAAGAATAAAATGTAATTTTGAATTTAAAGGATAGGTTTTGTGTCTCTCCTTAGAACACTGCTTATAGATGCATTTAAAATTTATTATTCAAGGCAGTGTTATTCCTAGGATTTTTTTTGGAGGAGTGAAATTAATTATAAGGAATGAAATACGGAAATAGCATAAACTACATATACAGAGACAAAATTTCTATTAAAAACGCTTACATTTTAATAGACAAAATGAAATTGAAAAAAAAAATGAGGATGCTATTTTGGGTTTCAATCAATCAAACTCCCTAAGCATCAGAACAATAAATGAAAAAAAATTACTATGGCTGTATGAACACACAATTAAAAAGTATGATGATTACGATGCTGTGGCTGAAGGTTTAAGTTGAAGCTTTATAAAAAAAAATCCAAAGAGTGAAAATATTCCAGTCTAGTTTTTTAAAGAGTAATTCCGATTTTCAAGGAGTGAAGGTATGTAGTTTCTAATCCCAAGGGTGTCCAAATGAGATTGCTATTAATTAGACATCCTGAGTATAAATGTGTTTACATTTACAGCATATATAGCCTTCTCTATATCTTATATCTAAAACGCCTTGGACAATTATCATTCAACCAGAATATTACCCTTCCCTCTGAGCATCCTCTTTCTTTTTCTTATTCAGTCGGGCTTTTTCCAGCTTGCAACCCTCTCGGGAGCTGTACAAAAGGGTAGAACCCCCTCCAAAGGCCGATGATATTCCCCAACAGCAACCCGACTCCCTACAGAGAGAGCAGGGTGGCTCAAACATAAAATATTCTTCGGATTGATTGATCATCTTTTGTGTGTGTGAAGGATGAGTATGCAATATGCAGTCACTAAGTCATGTTGTCAACAAAAAGATAGCCGGATTATGTCCGTTATAACCACTCACTCCCATCACCCTACTGTGTGAAAGTTCCGTAAAAGGATTCTGATTCTTGGTAAAAGTGACGTATTTTTACCAAGAATCAGAATCCTTTTACGGAACTTTCACACGGAGTGATGGGAATGAGTGGGGACATGTAGGAGCAGGCTAAACTTTTATGGCCCTCAGCTTCAGGCGCGGATCCAGCACGGCTCCAAGGGGGGGGGCACTTTTTCGGACCATTTTGAGAAAAATGTCAAAATTTTGGGGATTTTCTGAAAAGTATAATTTTGAAATTTGACCTGTAAAAGTATGGATTTAACACATTTTGAGTATTTTTGGGACTTTTTTTCGTTCTTATAAGTTGATTTTTTGGGTCCAAGGGGGGGGGCACTTTCCAGAGTGCCCCCCTGGATCCGCCACTGCCTAATATAGGTATAATATATTTTTTTTTTGCAAAACTTCATCTAAGAGGCTTAACTTTCAAGGGGAAAACACAGTATAACAGACATAAAAATTTTAGAAGGGGGTTTGGGGGTTCTCCCCCAGAAATTTTTTAAGTCTCTCAATGTAGTATTTTAAATTCATTTTGAGGCCCTTTTGGGTTACGTCCTAGAAGAACAGTTCCTTGTGAACCGCGCCTTCCTTCTAAAGGAAAATTTTTTCAGTTTTTCATGTTTTAGAAACCGTGGATGTAATGGGGGGGGGGTTACAACCCCAATAACCCCCCCTCGTTACGCCTATGCTCAGCTTTATCACCCCGATCTCTTTGTGTGGTTTGAGGGTTTGTTGAGGGTTTGTTGACTACACAAGGCCGGGGCCATAAACTGAAGGCCATAAAAGTTTAACCTGCTCCGTAAGCACATCCAATGATTTACTGGATGAAGTACTTGAAAAGAGTGTTCCGAAAAATATTTTGGATCATCTACGGTCCTCATTTTTAGGATTCTCTTCTTATTTTGCTCTAAAGTGATTTTTAAAAATCACCAGCCCTACCAATCCCTTAATTTTAATTTTATGTTTTATATGAATTCAAATCCCCTCCATTGGCCATAAAATATAGGCATTGGAATAGTGTGAAAGAATAGGGCCCACCAAATTTAAAAGACGTTATTTGGAATATGTTAGAAATCAAATGTCTTATTTAAGGTTTCAAACATTGAGGGGGCTAGTCCTCCATGAACTTGAAGCTCAAGGGAGTATAAATTTAAAATCTCAGCATTCATAGCCTCTCTTGGAATGTAACTAAAAGTATTTCTAAATAAAATTGAGGCATTATTTTTTCAAGTTTTACATGTTTATCAATTTTAAAGATAAATAGCTTCAGTGTTAAAAATTATATTTTTACAATTTATGTAGTTTTATAGCTAAAAGTATTAAAGTTCAGAAATGGAAAAAAATTAATGAGCCATAGAAGTAGAAATCTTTTTTGCACTCAACATAGAATTTTTAAAAATTATATTAAACGGTTAGGTTAGGGTTTTTCATCGGAATTTCAAAACTCCTTTCGATTCAAAGAGGATTCTTGTTTTAGTAAATTATACCTATGTTAAAAAATAAACACGTGTATTTAAAGGTAGGGTATAAGAAATTCGTAAAGATGACGCTATTAACTTTTTGCAGTTTATACTGACCTGAACTTTTGATGAAATGCAATGTTTCTTGTGGGAAAAATCTGATTTCAACGTTAAAATAAAATATTTCAAACTTCTTTTTCGTAACCACAAATTTAAAGTAGAAACAATTATATATTAGTTATATCATATTCGTAAAAGTAGTGAAAGAATCAGTGCCTCTTCATTTGCAATAGATCATATAATAAATATTTTTAAAAATTACGATGTGCAATACTGAGAAAGAACAGAAAACTGACACGAAATTGTGTCAGGAAAAGTATTAAACAGGTTCATATTCAAAAGTCCCAAACTCACTTTCAAAACTAATTATCTGACAATCTTTAAAGGGAGTTTCTCAATAATATGGGCCCTTTTTTAATTTTGAATTAATGAAAGCCTATTAAACTATTTTATCCTAAATTTATAAAAACTATATATCTTTAGAAAAAGTAATTTGAAGAAGTTTAGATTTCATCTATTTTACTGTATTCAATACAGTATTCAATTTTACAGTATTCAATATCTTTTAAAGTTCCAAATCTTGACTTATAACTTATGTGTATATTTCTGGTTTTATCTCAATGAAAAAATTTTAAAACTTGATCAATAAAGTTTAAATTGAATCAACTTTAAGTTTACTCCATTTAAAAATATAAGTAGCTAGTAAAACTTCATATTCATCAAGAATTTTCTGAACAATTTTTGGATCATGTCAGTATATTAGTTTTAGGTTGAATCATTGCAAAAAAAAAACTTTACACTTGGTTGAGTTTTTTTTTTTTTTTTTTCAAAATATGTTCCGAACCCCACCCTTAAAGAGAAACTTTTGCACCAAATATACTAGTTTTTGGTTAATTAAATACTAATTATTTGAATGAAAAATTAGCTAACACAAAATTCTAATTTTCAATTTTCATCTAATGGAGAATAGACTTCATTGACATTCATTAATCTAAATTTATGATGACTTGTTAGTTTCAGTCAAGTTTTTAACTTATTTCTCTTTAATCTTTCTATTTTCACAATTTTGTAAAAAATCAGGCATTGACTTTTATTGAATTGAATTAATGACTCCTTTCCATTATACACATATTTTATAATTTAAATTATCTTCGGTGTTATATTTTTCCGCATTTAATGTTTTTTTTAAACCGAACAATAATATCTTTAATTCCAATATTAAAGCCTTTTACAATTTTTAAAATTTTTTGCAAAGTTTAAAAATAAGTATTCTATAATTTGTACTAGTTTTTCTCGTCATTTTTTATGTCATACCCTCAAGTTCTCCTGAATTTCTCATGCCTCCCAAAGGGAATTAAAATTCGTAGTTCGAGAGTACGGCTCTAAACTATTTTTTGTGACGTCAATTCTATGCACAAATTAGAGGTTAAATGTAGCTTTTTAATAATTTAAATATTAAAAAAATACTATTTTATTTTTAAAATATTGTGTCAAACATCTATCTTCATGTCAGTTTTTAAATTTCTTAAATCAGGGTTGCAACTCGTTTTTGGATCTGGGGTATTTGCACAGTACAGTATCTTTCTTTAGAAAATTCCCAAAATTTGTATATTAATTAATTGGCCCTCTGCTTTGCCCGTTTGCCCCACGTTGGAAAACATTTATTTACTCAGTTTTAAGATTTTATCAAATTCTATGGAATTTATAAAATTTGCTACAGTAGGCACACCGCGCAGCTGCCCCCATGTTATATGTTTATTATAAAAGCAAATTTCCCAGCACACAATAATTGGTCGTTATGTATGAGCCAATTGAATGTTTCAAAGATGTGTTTTAAACAGGCACTCTGGACAGTGTCCCCCCTTTGGACCCAAAAAAGTACTCAAATTGAGTTAAAACCCTATCTTTTACAGGTCGAATTTCAAAATTATTTCTGGGGGAGGACTCTCATATACCCCCAGCGATACTAAAAAGGGATCTTGAGTGATACTTTTTAGAAAATCCCCAGCATTTTGACATTTTTCTCAAAAGGTAAAAGATGATACACTGGAAAAGTGCCCCCCTTGGAGCCGTGCTGGATCCAGGCGCGGATCCAGCATTATGAGTATGACGCAGCAGTATGACACAGCCGCAGCAGTATGACGGTCCTCCCACAGAAAATATTGTGGAAATTTGACCTGCAAAAGTAGGGTTTTAACTCATTTTGAGTACTTTTTGGGACTTTTTTTCGTACTTATGAGTGATTTTTTGGGTCCAAGGCCCCCTGGATCCGCCACTGGCTGGATCCGCGCCTGGTTTAAAACCGTTTATTTTATTTAGATTTTTATTTTCCAAGTTTCAAGAAAAAGTTATATCAAGATGAACAGCAGCACATTCCCAATACTAGTGTTTCCGCGTTCGTCCGCAGGGGCTCGCTGCGGGCGCGGCGGCCGTGGGTTGGCCGTGCGCGCGGTCCAGTGGCGGGCCGCGGCGGCCGTGACGTCAGCGGCGGGGGGCGGCCGGCCGGCCCCCGCGATCCGCACGAGCGCCGCTCCTACTCACTCCGCGCTCTCACGTGCGGCCCGCCGCCTCGCCTTTGTTTTGGTTTCGCCTCCAATGCGTGCAGTGCTCTGTCTATCTCTCTCTCTCTTTTCATGAAATGTGCGTGTTCGTCGTTTTGTGATATATAATCGCCAAGACATCGACATCGTTTGGAAGGTAATGAAAATTTTGATTGAAAGAGTTTGACCTGTTCATTTTCATCTGTGTGAGTTATACTGCTGAGTGTCCATCTGACTTGACAATTTTTGAAGATAACTGTTTTGAACTGTTCTTTTACTTTGTCAACAACATTCATCGTGCTGTGAAATTCCGTAATTGTTTTCTCCCCGATGGATTCTTCTTGTGAAACATTGGAACCTCCTTGCATTACCACTTGACGTTTCTTTAAAAATCAACCAATGTGCTATTGTGAGCTCTCATGCCATTCGAGGAACTTAACTTCATAGTTTGCATGTGATAGAACCTATTCTGGTTTGGCTATTAAAACAAACAATTTGATATATGACATTCAAGTTATAACTCAACTGCCTATATAAGTACTCTAATGAGAAATCAAAAGTATATGTCTTGACGTTTCCTAAAAGTGCTTCATAAATTGTGACCACAACAACCGAAAAAAACTTTTATTGGATTTCTGCAGTACTTCATTACAATCGAACTCATCTACTGATAACCAAGATACTCTCTGACCATAACAATTCCCAAACGCCAACTACTGAGAGAAAAACCAGGAATCTGTGAAATTCGAACAGACATTCAATCTTCATACATCCTTCGAACACTAGAAGCACCCTTGACAAACCCCTCATCTCCCCTCCATCACCTTCCCACTTTCATGCCCCCCGTACGGAAATGACCGTCACCATGTCCAGCGAAGCTTCGCCCGACCCGCTACCGCCCTCATCGGAGCAGCCCACGGATCTGCGCACGCGCAGAAAAGAAGAAGAAGAAGAGAGCGACCCCGAAGAAGGGGGCGACATCGACGTGACCACCAGCAGCGAAGAGCCCCCCTCCTCTTCCCAACCCCCCTCCTTCCTCATCCGGGACCTGATCGAGAGCCCCTCGGCCGCCCCTGCCGCCTTCAGGGCGTTCCACCCCCTCCTGCATCCCCCCTTGCACGTGCTGTGCCCTCAGCCCCTGTATCGCCCCCCGCATCATCATCTGTCCCTGAGGGCGTCGGACTCGCCCCTGATGGAAGAGAGGGATGAGGATGAAGATGATGAGGATGACCAGGATGAGGTGACGTCTTCCAAAGGCAGTCATCATACGTTGGACTCCGATTCTGAGAATACCGTGCTTCATGGAGGTAAGCAGATTCTCCGTTGTCATCCTTAACTAATTTGTTATCATTTATCACTTTAGATGACATCTCATCGTGTAAAACATACAAAAAATCCTTTAGTTCAATTCAAAGATACCATCTATCATACATAACACACTCATCCTTTGTCCCTTTTCCTATTGGAGGAGCACTTCTTGACCACAGGGTTCCTCTCCTATGAATACAGGGAGAAGGGGCTATGGAGATGCATCCCCCCTAAAGTTAAATTTTTTTTTTTTTTCCAATTTCAAACTTTCTTTACTAATCTGAATTAAATACCCTAATTTTTTATAAAAATGGTAATAAAAGGGACTTAATGATTTTAATTAAATAAAAAAAATGTTAACCCTTTCAAAAGTTTTAAAAGTAATAAGGATAGGAGCTTTATAGGACCTAAGTCCCTTTCATGCAGACAAAATCTCAGATTCACTACTGCTTCCTAATTTATTCATCCGTGTTATTATAAAACATATCTGTGTGATCATGTTATCTTGATTACACAGTATTTTTTGTAAACACTTCCTTATAACAAAATATGATTGTTGGATTTCTGAGATATTTGCTAATAAAAAAAATCAAATGGTTTTAAACATTAAGTAATTTTTCTATCATTTCACACGTCTCTCCCAAAAAATAGCTATTCAAATTCATGCAGCCCTATAAATGGCACATTAACTTTATTTTTTTAATTGGGAAAGTTTAGAATTCAACAAAAAAAATAACATTGAAGACGACACCCACCTTTAATGTTATTCAAAATCAATATTCAAGTTGGTTTTCATGTTTAACTGTTTTTATACACTACCAAACGGCTACACACAAAAATAAACACATTTAAGAACACTTTTTTGTCCTCAAATTAACAACACTTTGGTTACGTTATTATATAGAGCACTTTCTCACCTTATTGCATTGGGATAGTGTTCTGAATATGTTTGAAAAGTGATAGAAATGTGTTTTATCCAGAAATGTTGTTCTAAAAATAGTGTTGTAAAATATGTTTAGATTCTGAAAGTGCTCTTAAATTTGTATCGAAACACTATAATGACACATGTTCTGTCTTTGTAATTTTTAGCAACACTTTTGTGACACTATCTTTTTTCACCCAACACAATCGCGATATAATAGCAATACAATCGAAAATTTTTTGATTAAAAGTGTTCATTATAGTGTTTACTTAGCGTTGCAAAAGGGCTTCACGCAATTGCAGATATATTTCTTTGATACAGTGTAGTTAATTTTTTGTAACTACCGCCATTTTATATACTTGATAGACAAACTTATTCATTTGATTAAGCTTGTAATAGGCCAGATAAAAATAATGGCTCCTCCATTGAACCAGTATGCTTCACATTTACAGGGATAAATTATATTTTAGCTCTGTATAAACTTCTATTTATAGGAGTTTCAGTGATACACTTCCTAATATTTTAATCATCACAAGGTTTTATTTGGCGATATCTGCATTTCCGAATAAAAAGTAATTTTTGTGAAATTAATATCTTTTGAGTCCTTATCTTTCTGGAGGAGAGAGAATGACTTTAAATAATTTACAATTCAATTCTAATATTTCTGTATCTAAGACATTGTAACATCCACTCTATTGAAATTTTCTTTAATTTGAAAGTTGTCTTCAGAAAGGTCTGTAAGCTTTATGTCTGGCATATAAAACCAAACATTGAAATTTGAAACAAACAAGTTATAAATGATTGAATATAATTAAGAATGAATAAATTATTCATAAAAGACAAACAGTCCCACTTTGAAAGTTTAATCAGTTATTTTTGAACAACATGTTTTCCTTCGACTCTGTCCTCCCCCCTCCCTTTCTAAATATCGATTGCTATACGTACTCTTCAGTGAAACCCTTACTTGATGTAACAACCCACAAAGCAAGCAAGTTGTTTAAAACAGTAATATAAAGGTATTTATTTTTAAAACAGAGATAACTTTTCAACTTTTTAGAAATTAATTAAAAGTTTTCCATTGTTTTCTAATTAAATGTAAAATTTTTAACCAAGCAGGGTGGTTCAAAAGGGATTACTCAATGCAACTTTGGAACTCTAAATCGTTTTATAAATTCCCTTCATATACAAATTATTTGGGCACTTTTTATTTTAAACTGTTATTTAAAAAATCAGCATTTTCCATTATTTACCTATTTTATGTTGTTAGTTCTTTTGAAATTTATCTAATAATTTTTAGTTTAAATGTACAGTAAATGATCGTATATCAATGTGTCTTATATAAGATAAAATATTAAACATCTTCCATGCTTTTGGCAAATTTCCTTTTTAATCAAGACGATCAGAAGAGAAAAGAATGCTGTCACAAAGCAAAGTTTTTGAATAAAAGAAACTTTTTGTTGGTTTTAGAAGAAGACAAAGATATATATCTATTTGGGTTTAAAAACTTTTGATGACTTATAATTTTGGAATTTTTAATGCTTAGTTTAAGCTAACATACATAATAGACGATTTGAAAATTTAATGGTTTTAATATGTTCTTGAGGAATTCCTAGAAAACCAGCATGTTATCCAATAAAATTTATAATTTCAATGATTTAAATTTTTGATAGAAATAATTCAAATTATGCAAAAAAAAATACAAAAAAAAAGGTAAAGGATTCCTACATTCCTAGGTTTATTTGCATGCTTTTATAGGAAAGGGAATGTATTTATGTTTTCAAATCACACAATATCTAAATCATACTAATATTTACATTTTACAAAAAAATGCGAAAACTTTCAGTACTTTTTGGGATGATTTTTCTTTATAACGTTTTATTGCCACTAAACTATTTCATAATTAATTACTAAATAGTGCCATCTACTAATTAACTTTTTTTATTATAATTTAAATAACTACATAGTTTCTTAAAGAATCTATCATTACTTTAAATTTTTGGTGCTTACAGCTTAATGAATCCAAATTTGATAAAAAAAAATTGTTAACCTTTCACACTCATGGTAAATAAGAGCAGATAAATTTAAATTCATCTTGGAACAATTCATAATTTCCTAAAATATCTCAACAAATTCCAACCCTTAAGAAACCCCCATAAAACTTCCAAAAAACAGTTGAAATTTTCTTTCCACCATTCCTACCACTTACTTAAAACCGACCTCAAACCGTTTAAAAACAACGCAATGAAAGAAATGTCACAACAACAAACATTCCAAGCAGAAAATCGTCTGCAAAAAGGACTCATCCCCAATCAATAACCCCCCTCGTAAATACATCGTGAGGAGCATCCTCCGTGCACGCGCTCGCGTGAGAGCCGCTCGAGCGACACACCTGTGGCGATTTGTACCCTTTTTGGGCACGGACGATTTGCGAACAGAGTTATATCTTCTCATGGATCGACGCTTCTGCAACGAAGTCAGGGAAAAGTTTAGCTTTCATTATTTTTGGAGTTGTTGACTTCCATTTCGTAATATATTTAGTAAGGAGGAGGAGTTTATGGTATTGTAGTGGTTTTAGAGGTGTAGAGCTGAGAAAACAAAGCATAGATGAGTGAGTGAGTGAGGAGATGTAAGTGGTACAGGTGACGATGTGTGGTAACAGTTTACGCATAGAGGATAAAATTACTCCCTTTAATATGATCACCTTTGACCAAAATTAGATTTAATAACAATATCCGATTGATGATGATAATAATAATAAGCGATTCGATACTAAAAAGGAGGCAAACAATGTAACTTGAGTGTCATTAAAATCAGTCAATGTCTCTTATCTTAGTCTTAATTAATGGTCTTTATTTAAATAGACTTCCTAGTATTTATTTTGCAACTTTAACATTCTTTAATAAAAATGCAAGAGTTGAACATATAACACTAATAAATTAATGACTCATTTTGTATGATTAAGTATTAAAATTGACCTTCAAAAGGAAAAAAGGAAATTTTAGGGGGTTCTCAACAAATTTTGATAACATTAAACGATATATTGATCACATAAAGAGATACATTTGCGTTAAGTTCAATAGGAGTAACCGGGACCACACTCAATTTTGATAACATTATCCGATTGATAACATTAATGATTACATTAAGTAAAGTCGACTGTACTGAAAATTTAAATTGACAAAATTCTGAGGTTTGATATCCATATAACTTTGGAAACCAGAGAAAAGTAAAACCTTTTTTATCCCTCGCTGTCCCTTGTTCTCCTTTGCTTCTATAACCTCCCCTACTTAAATAATTTTAATTTTGATTCACAACCGAAATTAAATTATTTTTATTTGAATCAAAAGCGTCCGTTTTATCGTTTTTATTTTATTTAAAATTTATATGAATGATATATTTTATTTACCCGTTTTTTTCAAATACTGAAAAGAAGGGCATTGACAACTAAATTAATTTATGCAAAATCCATGTCAAATCTAAAAAAGTGTCATTAAAGGGATACATACTGATACAACTGTATTATTATCATTGAAAAACTACATCGTTTTCTTGTTTTAAGCTATTATTCTAAGTATAGGAGGATTTGGAAGGTGTACATATTTTGATATTTGTTTTCTGCTTTTGGTAAGAATTTTCCGTTATTTTAATTTAAAAATTTTGGCGTGTATAGATAATCTTGATCGATTTTATAAAATGCTTAGAAAATAAAGTCTTGTTCTATTAATTCAGTATTTAATATTGATCGTCCAATTAATAAAAACTTTTTTGTATGAGTGATTCTATAAAAAGTTTGTTAATCCTCCAAAGATGGTTTTACAAATCATATACACGCTATTTTTTTGTAACAACACAACCAATCCATCCAGGATAACGATTTCTATCAACACACCGAATCTACAGAGCGAAAACAATATACTACACCAAGAGAGTATCTCCATCTCCTTAGCAAACACCCTCACTCATTGTGCACAACACGAGTCTCAAGTAAAAAGCAGCAATTTGCCCTTCCTCGAAGATAACAGCGAAAGACCATTCCTCGCACTTTCCCACTGTCGTGCATTCCTCGAGGCGACGAAACAATGCCTCGGACTTTTCAGTTATTTTCCGGAGTTGCGTGGGAACGCCATGACACTCTGATGCCAGAGCAAGCAGAGCGTTCCGCCTTCGGGGCTCGGACGGACCATCGTTCCAGAAAGGTCCTCCATGAGTGGTCAATTTGGAGCGATATCGATATAGGTATAGCGTTTAGTTGCGGCTGATATTATTCGTAATTATTATTAAGGGAAATGGAGTTTCGACGGTGGTGTTGGGAGCGTTGAGTACGTGGTAATGGCCCGTTGAGGAAGGAAAAAATTATTATTGAGTGGATTTGTGTTGTAATATTTGGCAACGATTGAGGAACATGAGAAGTTTAGGATGAAGGAAGGATTTTTGTGGGATTTTTCATTTGAATTGTGAAGAGTAGGTTTTATTTTCGTATGAAAAGGAAAAAATAACTGTTATAAAATATCAAACTTGAATATGCACAGGAATATTTATTATTTTTTATATCAGTTATCACTATAAGGATAATGGAACTGTGCTAAACGAGACTGGAAACGTTTCTTATCTAAAGAAATCTTTTGCACGTAATATAAAGTATAATTTTCTTACACGAATTATGTTCGGATAGAACGGCTAATTATGCATAATGAAGGAAACTTTGGAATGTATTAAGGTGCTGTATTACTTTATAAATAGTTAAATTATTAATATACTTTATTTTGTTTCATAGATTTCATCAGCATTTTCTAATCTAAACTAACTTCCATTTATTACGTTGTAACAACATTAAATGCCTATAAAACAATACTCATCTCTCCCACTTTATTTAAGAGCAATGCAGATTTCGAGCGAATACTTACAAATACAGAAATACAAATGGTATTTTTTATGAATGGTATTTTTTGTAATTTTATTCATTGTGTTACAACTGAAAAAAATACGAACTTTGGCACAAACCGAGAAAGTTAATTTTCTTTTTCCATAACAAAGGACACACAATATCATACTTATTATTTATTTTTTTAATTTATGAAATTTAACCAGTTAGCACAGCACATGATGGCTTCTGTGTAGCACCAGACCCATAAAAACCCAACCAATCGAAATTCAACCAAGAATAATTGTTGGCTGTACTGCATACTCATAATATTCGTTTCGATTCATATTCATATTTGTGTACTCATAGGCACTGGCGGATCCAGGGGGGGGGGCTAGGGGGCTTGAGCCCCCCCCCCAAAATGAAAAATTTTACACTATATAATATGGAATTTTATGCACCAAAATGAGTTAAAACCATGTTATTTTAAGGTCAAATTTTTAAAAATTTTCTGGGGGAGGACCCCCAGACCCCCATGGTACTTGTAAATCTATTATTACAAATCTACTTTATATTAAGTTTGTCAAAACGCAAAAATTCTTCCATAACATCTATATCCGAAATTCGGACGAGGCGTACCAAAACGAGTTGAAAAGTGTTTTTTTTATTTAAATTTTCAAATTTTCTAGGGGAGAACCCTCAAACCCCCTTAGTACTTGTAGTAGCTCTATTATTGAAACTCAATTTTATATAAAGCTTGTAAAAAAGCAAAAATTCTACCATAAAATCTATGTCCGAAATTCGGATGAGGCATACCAAAACAAGTTGAAAAGTTGTTTTTTTTTTACTTAAATTTTCAAACTCCTCTAGGGGAGGACCCCTAGAGCTCCTTAGTACTTGTAACTCCATTATTACTCATTTGTTTTATATTAAGTTTGTAAAAACACAAAAATTCTACCATGAAATCTATATCCGAAATCGGATGAGGCGTACTAAAACAAAACGAAAAGTGGGTATTTTTGACTTAAATTTCCAAAACATTTCTGGGGGAGAACCCCCAGACCCCCCTTTTAGTGGTTGGAGCAGGATAATTCACTACCTTTTCCATATTAAGATAATCAAGAATTAATAATAAGAATTAATTGGATTATGAAAATTCTTAGCCCCCCCAAAACCAAATCCTGGATCCGCCACTGCTCATAGGTTTCGATTATTTCTCATCATCTTTAAGGGATCTCTCCTAAGTACACCCTGAACTTGAACTTTAAGATAATAGGTTCCAAGATACCATCCTTTACTGGGAATAGGGCAACTTGCGACACAGCGTCAAAAATTTGCGTGTCGTAATTTACGGATGATTCCCTTACCCATCCCATTGTCTCATACCAAAAGATACCCGAACTGCAACATTTACAGCTGAGCAAGAAACCGCAATAAAAGGGGCGAAAGTAGAGGAAGCGTGCAAGATTTACATGCAAAAGGATTAAGTGCATTAAATGGACTGTTTCGAAGAGGCAGCGAAGGGCTTCGGAAATTTACGAGTTGTCTTTACCGTCAATTGGGTAAAGCTAAGCTTGAATTATTGAAGTTTATTCGGAAGTGCAATTAACCGAAGAGATCATGTTGGGAAATGAAATATTTGGGAACTATCTTTGTCGATTGTGTTATTTTCCTATGCTTTCACTATTTTAAAGGTTTACTATCAGTTGAGCCTCGATTATACAATAAAGATAAATGTGTTAATAATATTTTGTCAACAAATTAATATAATTGTACAATTTGTAGAAATACCAGCCATCGATATACTTTTACCCCATACAAGGCGTGGATGCAATTGTAACCAACCTCAGAATCTAAATGTTAAAAAATAATATTTGACCATAATTTTATTTTTAAAATAAATATGAAAATGTTTTTAAAACCAATTTGGGACCGTTCTAATATTACGCAAGTATGTTTTTGGTGTTTTTTATAACTCTCCACACCCTTGTCAGCAAAAAAAAAAAAAAAGTTAATCCCCCTCTTAAATTTATGTAAGTAACTTCAAGACCCCCATCCTGTTTTTGAACAAAACCTTTATATTACCTTTATATATCCTTATATTTTATTATCCTTTATATTATTATTAGTAGTGAACTGGTTTTAAAAATTTAGAACCTACTTTTGACGAAAATCTAACTAGGCTTGAAACAAAACATGTATAGAGCATTTTCAATCACATGACTCGGCCTTAGCAACGTTGTTTTTGCCCGCCAGTGACATCATGTGGGAATGCTTCCATTGGATGCTTTTAGTTCCCGCCTCTAACAACAGCCTTAGCAACGTTGTTTTTGTCCTCCAAGTGACGTCATGTGCGAATGCTCTATTTTCAATCACATGGCTCGGACCTAACAACGGCCTTAGCAACAGAAATGTTACAGTTTTTTGCCCTACAGAGGTTCCCATGCCCATGGAACAGATGCCAGATGGTACAGATGCCCATGGAATTCTTCTATTGGAGTATTTGCAATCACGTGACCCTATACTTAAAAACCGCCTTAGCAACATATATCTCGTTACCTAGCAACCGCCTTAGCAACAGTTAAAAGCCCTACAAAGGTTAACAGTTAAAAGAAATTAGCTGGTCGTGACGTCACCTGAAAACACTCTATGCTTAATTAATTTACTAAATAAATTTCAAATTGTTATTTTCGAAAATTGAATGTTATTAAACGTCTTACAGAAGCACCAATCATATCCCTCCCCCTTCACTTGCTTAAGAAATATTTTAACGATCCCTTTTAATCAAAAGTAATACTACATATAGAAAATTTCAGAAATTTACTCCCAATAACAAGTTTAATGTTTAAGTTGAACTAAGTAAGTGAAAATTTGGCAACACTTACCACACTTCACCCTAATTTTCAATCTTGACCTACAAATTAAAATTTTGAGGTTCACATTTATTCATTAATCTCCAAAAAAAAAGTACCCAAATTTAAGTTCATGTCAAAAGCAACGTCATTCATTCAAAACCCCCTCTTTCCTGAATCTGTGGCAGAAAAACCTCTTTTCCCTTCCTTTGGGAATGACAGACAAGACAGCATAAAATCACCGCCACAAAGGGACATAAATCTGGAACACGGATCAAGATTGATAAAAACTTGCAAAATCCGTCCAGAGAAACAAAATAGCCTTTCACATTTGAAAGACAGAACGTTGAAGAATAATGCCACTTATGGACGGTTAATGGGAACATGACATCTAGTATCAATGTCACTGATGCGTGAATCAGACTGTCTTTTTTTACGAGAAGACAAATCATATAAGTTGAAAGACCTCTCGATTAAATTAAATTTCCAATTATTCTCTTACTTCTCTAAGGTTTTGGTGACACTTAAAAGATTATAGTTTTTCTCTAACATAACAAAGTTTTCGCCTGCTGTTTAGATGCATTTTTAAGGTTTGACGTCAAAAAGTGTTTTTCTATAATTAATTTGGATGTAGAACTCGTTTTGAGTGGTTTCAATGTGTATTGCATCACTTATGAATTCAGAATGAATAAGTTGTTAAAGAATAATTTTTTGTGGCATGTTTAATTTGTATCTTTTATTTGATTTTGCCTTTTAGATTGCCAAAGATAAGTCTTTACTTAACCCAAATCCCATTTTTTAAAATTCTCATATGTAGTATAGATGCATTAAGTTTGACAATAATTCACTAGAAAACATTTTTGTTTCTTTTTCTTACTCTCTCATTTCTCTCCTTATTCCCCTTTCTTTTTTTCTTCTATCATCATTCTTTTAATTTCCTCTTTTTCCCCCTTACTCCTCTTTCTCTCCGCTATCATTCTTTCCTTTTTTTTTGTCTTTTTTTCTTCAATTTCTATAATTTCTCTCTCTATAATTTATGTAACTCTTTTATTTAAAAGTTATAAGGTGTGAGCAAACTATAAGGAAAATATAATTAATTTTTTAAAAAATACAATTTCCTAGTCAACATCTTGTAGACTACAAAACTCTAGGGTGAAACCATGGTTTCAATTCAAGTAAACATTTCTCCAATTATTTCACCGATTACAAATTTAAAATTTAAATTGCGTTTCCATCTTATTTGCAACATTTTATTTTTCAATTACGGTACGTAAAATTTCTTTATTTAAAATACATAAATTCCACTTTACAATTGCCAGGTAAACTTAAAAACATGATGATATCCAGAAATATCCCACCGAAACTCAAAAAACGGGTTAGAATAACCGCACAACTTTAATAACAAGTCCAACTTTTTGACCCTATACCCATCGTATTGCATACTTCGGGAAGGACAATTCCGTGGATGGACCCGGCCAATTTCGGCGGCCGTCCACATCACAGAAATTTCGTGTCGCGGTGGCATCTCGAACAAATCTCCTGTCTTTTGCATAATGCCCGGCGTCCTTTGCGACAGACGTCCATATAAAGAGGAGAGTTTAGCGAGCCTTCTCCTCTGTGAACTGTACTGCCTGGACGCGCATCTATATTTATATCTCCGACCCTCGCCGTAAGCGGCATTATATGTAAAACCGAAAGACAATGCCCGTTTCGCGGCTTTTTCTCGCTTAACCGCCCGGACCGCCGTAACTCAGCGCCGGATAAACGGTGCTCGAGAGCTTATGGGGTCGTAAACAGATATTCAGTGTAAGTTGCGGACTCCAAGTTAAGTGCCCATAACAACCATTGTATTCGAATACTCGAATAAATATTCTCGAGCTTTTTTCTTCTGTTTGTTTGATGAGTTGTGTTTTTACATCGCTTGTTCCGCGATACCTGTGTCTCCTTTTTTTTGTGGGGAGCCTCCGACGTCTGGGTCCGAGAGGCGTTTAGTGCGCGAAGTCGTCACATTGTTTGAAGATGGTGTGATTTAGGCAAGGCTGCGTGCGCAAAACGGTGATTAGGGTTAAGAGAAAATCGTTAAAAAAAAGTTTATAACCGTTTGCCCCTGACTACAAGGTGATGGCTGTCTTATTTGTAGGTGACTATCAAATATTAAATCATTGTATTAATTCGTATCGTTTATTTATCTAACTACTTCCCGAAAGAAGATTGTTAGCGGAGGACATAAATGCCGTATCATTATTCAACTGCTTTTAAATGGATCTGTGCTTTTTAATTATGCCCTATGACTTCGCATTTTGATACATTTCCATCTATCATGAATATGACCTTTGAAGTATTCTTGCACAGGTAAAAACAAAGTAGTGTTCTTTTGCTTATAAATAGCGAAATACATTAGTGAAAAATCATTGCATCAATCACTGCCTATATAACCTCAATGTCAATGAAACTATTAGTAGTGGAAGGAGTGATAACCGAACACTTAAGAAAATGAAAATATCCTCGTGTATACTCAATTATTTAGGATGTGTAAGCACATTTTCCTTGTTTTGTTACCGATCAACTAAAAAAAACCCTATAATTATGATACACTTGGAAATTTTTAAAAGTGATACCATATTTCCACAGACGTGTGGTATTTTGCTGTGAAAATATTTCCTTTCATTCAAAAGTTCAATTCTTTTATTTGGAGAACTACTTTGGTATAATCTTATTCTTCTATGTACCTCAGGCGTGGATGATTCAAGGGTGGGGGGGCACTCCGGAAAGTGTCCCCTCCTTGGGCTGAAAAGAAAGGAAAGATGGAAAAAAAAGAGAGAAATTGCGTAAAAAGAGAAAGTAGATTCTGAAAGACCAAAATTTTCATAGTCATTTAAAATATGTACTTTTTTTTCTTTTTACCCTTTTTTCTCTCCCCTTTCCCTTCTTGGTCCCTTTTTTTTTGGTCCCAAGGGGTCACTTTCCCTAGACAGTTCAAACTTTTTAGTTCATTAAGCGCTTGGGCTGATCAAAATTAGGGTCAAAATTCCTACGATTTTCTTGGGGAGAAAATTCATGACAAGATTTGGAGATATCAATTGAAAAATCATAAATAGAATATAAAAGAATACATATATAAATTAAGAGGAATTGAATTTACAAATAGTTACACAGGGAAAATTTGCGACACTTTTTGACATTATTAACAAAAACCAAACAGCATCTCTTACTATAAAAATTACATTTAACCTCACTCCCCTCGATAGAGAGAGAAAAAAAATATTAAATTACGCCAAACTGCATGCTCTACCGCCGCCACAAAGAAACGAAGCAATTTCTCCATGATGCAAATCAACTTGAACACAACCCCTCATTCAAGTCTAACCGCGCTCAAAACTTCGCATACAACAATATCCAACGTTTCGCGGTAATTTAAACGACCATTAGATACATTTCGAGGTCCCTCATCCGTGTCGCGTCCACTTTTTCCGCCGAGTTTCTTGACTTCTGACGGAAAACACTTCTCTTGACAACAGCTGGACACCGCACGGTCATTAAATGACGGTCATTACTACAGTGTCTTCTTAATTGAAGACGACCCGGGGGACCACGGTTGAGCTGCTGCTGCCGAATATCATTGTTCGATTGCCCGCGGGCCCTGTGTCCAGCCTATCGGGAAAATGACACTGTTTTCCCCCAGAAAAATTGCGCAAGTTGTTGTTTACATAGCCTTAAGTGTAATTGAATAGGGAATTATTATTATTTTGCGCGTGGGAAAAATTTTTTGGTATGAAGTTAATAACTGGTGTTGGCGGATGTTATATAGAATGAGCGATTCTTGGTGAAGGTATAGGTGGTCATCGACTTTTTGAGATTGGATGTTTGCGGATGATAGTGGAAAGTGAGTATGATATTTAATTAAAACTCTGTGCCCACACTTGTTAACCTTACATTTTATTTGAGTATTTATTCCTTACAAGTTTTCTAATTTTCTGATTAAAAGTTAAATTTTTGTTAAATTTGAAGTAAAAAAATGCACCATGATCCACAAATTATGGGATAATATCAAATTGTAATCAAATCAAAGAAATATTCCTTGAAATTAATTTTGAATTTATTTTTGCATCTTAAGTTACTGGCTTAACATCTTAACATAATTTATCTTAATGTTTTAACAAAATGTTGCAGTCAAAAATTTCAAAACTCATTAAAAATTTTATACATAAATATAAATAATAATTAATAATTGAAACAATTTTTTCAAAAATAACTTTTAAGAATTAATAAAGCATGAATATTGAAACAAATTATATTTTGAGTTATAAGTCAAACAACTCTAGTAGGTACTTTGGAATCTTAAAAAGTCAGGACCCGTCCCCTTTTTAAATATTTAAAAATTTCAGTCATGAAACTTTGTGTTTTTCACTCTGTTTCAAATTAATCTTTTTACACATCCAAACTTATTTTTTGAAAGAATACTTTGTTTTCTCGTTTACAAAGTAAATTATTATAATTCCAAGTATCAATTTTCGCTACAAAAAAAAGTCAGTCTTGCAAATGAGATTCAAAACAATATAGCCATACCACCCATAATTACAAAACCCACAATGCATAACAGTACATTATCCATTTCGCTATATATTCCAACTAAACATGCATTCCCTAAGTGCTCCGCATTTTGCTAAGTACCCAATGTCGTCATTAGACCCGCCAGGGCACCTAAGTGTCCAGAACCTATTTCCGCTGGCGACTTGCCGTAATTTCAGAGTCCATGTAATGGCGGCCCCACATTGTGAGGAAACATTGGACCGTTTAATAATGGAGATTTCCTCTCTTTAACCACAGTGTTTAGCTGGATATAATTGGAGGGATAGAAAGATGTGCATGTCGCTTAAGTGAGAGGGACCTTCCCTTCGGTTAAGCGGAGGCAGAAAAAATGTCTGAGGGTCCATTTGACGAGGATTGATGCTTGCTTAGAATGGATCTCTTCTTAGTCAACCATTTTGAGACTTCCGTTGGTGGGTTTTATTAATTTGTCTCCATGTCATGTGTATGTCTACTTCATTATACCTCAAACTAATTCCAGCAATGCCGTTTTGCACTCTCAGTAGGATTTGATTAATTATAAACTGGATTTTTCTTCATTCATTACTACTACTAATGACTTTACTTAATGAAGTTTAGTGAGCGATAAGAGTAATTTTATTTTTTTTTGCTTCAATTCCACTTTTAGTTTTGTTGAATAAAAACTACCAAGTAGTTCAACTTAGTGTTTTGAAGAGGGCAATCACACTGTTTTATGATTAAACAAAATACTGGTTTGACTTTTATAGGTTCACAAAATATAAATATGTTTGCGTTTGAAATTAATTAAGGAAAATTTTATTTCAGAGTTATTCCTAAAAGTGATGACTTTTAATGAAAAGCATATTTTAGGGGAGACCGGAGTTAGTTGGTATAATTTTTGCTTATCGATGTAGTATAACTTTTTTCTGTAACACTCAAAGAAAATTTGTTTTATGCTGTGGATACGTTAACCTTTTGGCTTAAAATATACGCCTGGTCTGTAATTTGAATATACATTTAATTAATCAAAAAATTAGTTCAAAAATTAGCTCCCTACTATGGCAATTTGCCCCACACCCAGGGCTACTTGGCATAGGGGTGAGTTAACAAAAGCTAATTTGCATATTATGATACTTCGATAAAACACGGCAATTTGAAAAACTTGGTTTTAAAAATAGCAGCAGACCTCCTTTTCAGCCGCGGTTTATACTGATGACACTCTAATAGCTATGCCAACTGACCCCGTACCAAACTGTGCCAACTAGCCCCACGGCGATATCTAAAACAAAATTGATTCCACACACTCCCAAACATTTGAAAGTTATATACATGCATGAAACCACAGTAAACCCCTCTTTCGAAAACTGTCAACAGCAATGCTTTAGTTCAATCTACTAGTTCACCAGATGAAAAAAACTAAAGATAAAAAAGTTTACTCAGTTACAGGGGGGTCTTTCCTTCGTAAAGCTTTGAAACAGACTGATATTTTTGTTAAAATTGTATTTTTATGTAATCTATCTACCATCGAAATAAATTTCAGTGCTTTGGTTCCTTTGTGGAAAAAATAAAGGCAAAATGCCAACTAGCCCCAAGTGCCAACTAACCCCAGTCTCCCCCTAGTGATAAAATTTACTTCACCATCAATCAACAGTTCAATAATTCGAATACTCAAAAAAAAAAAACAAAAAAAAATGTTTTTAATTACCTTAAAGTTCAACTTTTTCTTTTTCAACTTTACTTGTACGTATTGATACCTGAAAGTATTGATTCACGCTGATCACTACAAAAGGATTATCAAAGCAATTTAATTTAAGTATAGTCGGTCGAAAAAACAAGGACCCCATATAGTAATCAATCAAAGGTTGATTCCCATTAATTATAACCAACCTACAAGCTCACATTCGAACTCATTTCGATTCCACTGACATAACCTTTCAGTGAACGTTACGCATTACGAAACATCGATTACAGATTCTTCATCAGCGAGAGTCATCATAATCGAAGGGAAATGTGTGACAATGAGAATCAGGTTTTTTCTCTCTTAGCGGACACCCGATTCTAAGTTTCCGTGTAAAATGTCCCTTGCCCAAGACGGGACTGACACTAATGATAGTACGCAGGGGAATGGGTCTTGAGAGACCTTATTACTGCAAAATTAAACGTCGTGGTGAGGGCTGGGAAAATTTACTGTGTGACAGCTCTGGCTATTGCTTGTACATTGGAGGTGGTGATGATTTTCTTGGTTTTTATTGGGAATGTGTTGTTTGTGGAAAATAATTTAATAGTAACACCGAGGGAACATCTTGGAAAGGGAAGTTTATTGTAGCATAGATAAAGTATGATAGACTTGGAAACATGGGAACTTCTACTCTCATTTCTCCTTTAAATTTAATTTCAAATGGTAGTTTAATTTAAACCGTACATTAAATCAGTTTTGAGGTTCGATGGTAAGGATAAGGAATAAGGATGCCGTCCTCCCCTCCAAAAAAATGCGATTTCTGACCAAAGAATTTTTTTTTAATGTCGAGTTCCTCCGATATTTTTTCTACAACACTGAATTCAATGCCTTAAAATCTTGAAGAATTTTATCTTGGTTAATGTTCTACAGATAAATGATACTTTTGAGTGTTTTTACTCTGGTTCTATTGGGAAGAGCTAAAAAGTTTCTATAATATCAATAATTATAAACTAAATTAAAAAACTACTATGAAATTATAGATTTTCATGAGAGTATTTTAATGAAGAAACCTTAATACGAACGAATCGTTTCGAACAAACAATTATACATATAAAAAAATTAAAAATTAAAATACACCTGAATGTAGTTATAAGTGTTACAGACTTACAGTGAACCTTTTTTCAACTGAGTTATACCAAAACTACATGAATAATTGAAAATACGTAAAATAGCTCGTTTTAAATTTAAATGAAAGTTGCAGTTTCAGTTATAACTTCTAAACATGAATAAAACCAAATACTAAGAGCAAATAAAATTGCGAAACGAACTCGAATAACTTAAACAACTTTACAAATAAAAAATATAAACATATATATTATATTCATGTTTTGAAAAGCACACAAAAACGTTAAAGAAAAAGTAAATTTCTTTCAGATACCTAATTATTCGAGGCAATAATGTATACTTTGCAAATCTCAAAGGCTTTCATCTCAAGCGACCTAATTCATTTTTAAAGGCCTTAAAACTCTCGCTACTGATGTAAAAATCTCCCATTGTCAAAACCTAGATTAAGTTTTTAATGCAAGATAAAATAAAGTGTAAGCATCTCAAAAGCTCAGTTTAATAAGTAAATTTCCGAACCGGCCTTTTATTCTCGGCCCCTTTGTCCCTGCTTGTTTATTTACTCTTTTAACTCAATGGGAAAGGCAACAAAGGAGATATTACATTAAAATGCGACCAAACTTTTCCAAAAAAGCATTAGAGGGATGAAAATAAATGAAGAGAGGCGTCTCTCCCTCAAATGGCCGCTTATTTTTTTCCCCTTGCTTATCCCTTTGAGGGAAAAAACGGCCACTTTGTGGGGGACGTTAGGTTTTAAAAGTGGTATAAGTGGAAATTTTTAGGAAGGGTTTGTTTAAAACGAGGAAATATTGCATTGTTTTATTTTTTTAAATCTCAGTAAAAAGCATTAAGGGTAAGTTGATAGAGTGGTAGGTGATATAGTTGATTTAGTTAGGAGGGATGTGAGTACATATTTATAATTACTTTATACTAATATTTGTTTAATTTTTATACTAATTTTATTACAGTTTTATGTCCTAACAGGGGGAGTTTATTTTTCTCAATGGTGCGAAACTACAGTTTGCCTCAGCTGAGATGGAGGGATAGTTGCAATTGATACAATTTTTCATAAGTTTACACTATTAGTGATGGAAATATTGGTATTAATGATGGTTAAGGGAATGTCTCTCTTTAGGATATGTAGTTTCCAAATAATTCTGTTTAAAGGATCCTATATTCTTGAGGTGGTTCATATGTTCTTATTTTCGTCTTGTTTCCTTTGATGACTGGGCATTAAATGACTGGGCTGATGACTGGGCATTAAATTAAAACTGAATACCAGTTATTTTTAGTTTTAATTTTTTTTTCTTTGAATAAGATGAAAGTTAATCATGTGATTCTAAATCTAAACTTATGTGGAGTAAACACATTCTCAAGAAGGCATTCCACTTTTAAAACATCTTTAATAGCTCAATTGTCTTCTATACTACTATACTTTTAACAACTTTCTCATTAAACCAAATCACCTTCAAATATTATTAATTGACATAATTTTAATAACATATGAGGTAACAAGATCTTTGAACAAGTAAATTTCCATGAGAAAATCCCATTATTGTTGGATAAAACCCCTAACTTTCCCTCCTTTTCAATTTTGACATGATCCACTATCCCTATCACCAGCAACAACTCCGAGGGAGGCTTTAGAGTGTATTAATGACAAAAACTTCTTTTCAATTTCATAGCTAGATCCCTCCTCTATTTAGGAGAAGCTTTTCCTCTTCTCGGTTTTTTTTAATGAAAGAATGCATCACTTGTTATCCACAATCACAAAGGATGCGAAAAATAGGTATTTTGCATGCGTAATTTAAAGTTCTGAAGCAATGCCTCTCTTTCTTTACTCCAACCCCTCATATTTAAAAAAAAATATTCGTTATTATTATTATTTTTTGTTTGTTTGTCGTGGTAAAAGATGTAATTTATTGCGTAGATTAGGGAGAATTTAGGGTATTTTCTCTCCTTTTCAAACAAGGCTTTATGAGGAGATGAAAAGTTTTGGGAATGGGTGGGTGTATTTTCTGGGGTTTATAGTGTTTTATTTGGCGGGTGGAATTTTTAGGGGGGTTTTGAAAGGTGCTTTGGGTAACTATAGATACAGACAAATTTTGGATAATATTTGCCTCCAAAAAAAAAGTTTGAGTGGAGTTTATGCAAATGAAATTCGGAAGCTTTCTATTGTGTCCATAAACTCTACGAATAGGTTATGGAGTTTTTAAAGAATTTGTTGTATTTTTGAATATTGGTTTTGAATTTTTAAGGTTTGTTTCGGATAAGAGTTCTGTTCTGTAAGAGTTGAAAACGACTGAATAAATTATTAACTATTTTAAGTTCGATAGCACAAGGTTCATTTTCTATAAAATTTAATTAAATTATTTTTAAAGAATCTTTGATCTTAAACGTTATCGACTAATGCATAAACTTATACTGATTGTAAAGACAAACAGCATATTTCACCAGCAAAAATTACTTTTCTTATAATTTTTTTGTAAATAAATTTGACAACATATATTCTTGAAAATATCCTAACTGTAATAATCTGTAGATTGATTTGCTTCATATTTTCATCTGATAAAAAAATCAAAAGATAAGAGTTTTAATTAAAAAATCCGTTGTAATTATTTTCAACACTGGAAACGATATTAATTTACTAGTATAAAGAACCCTTGGTGATACAGATTTTCTGTTTCATTTTTAATGGATAATGATATAAACTAATGATTTAATTTAATATTATAACAAAGGAGATTCTAACTTTATGCGAAAAGTTTTTTAATGTTAATAAGGAATTAAGGACACATAAGTAAGTCAGTATATTTAAATTATCAAAGTCTTTAAGGTTTTAAACATAAAATAAACTAATCAAACACCAAAAGCTATTGTTTGCAAAGAAAACCTATTAAACTCTCACTCAATATCCCAAATTTGAAAGAAATTAAGCCTTTCTTTGAATTCAAAAAAAAAAAACATCGCTTCCTATAAAAATTCCTTTTAACTGCTATTCCCTTTTTTCTGCAAGCGAAAACACTGATTTATTCCGAACAAAAAAAAAGAGAGCTGCTCCGCGCCGCGCAGCGCAATCCCGAATGATGATGAATAGCTGTTGACACGCAAATTACCCCGGGATCCGCTTTTAAGTGAGCAATAAATATTCCCCGTTGTTTGAACGGCGCGTTTTAAAAAGGCGCAGCGCAGTGCTGCTCCATTAAAGCCTCTTAAACTGCGCAGCCTTTTTGAAGCCCGGATTTATTGAGATGGTTTCGAGGGTATTAAGCCCTTTGCATAACCTCGTCAACAGGGTGATTTGCGAGAGAAATGCTATATTGAGGAGAATTTCTCCGAGGAGAGAATTAGGAGCAATTGGGATGTAATGGGGGTTTTAGGGGTCTTTAAATCCAATGATTTATTTCATTGTAGCTTCATAAATGCAAATTATAACGGTATAAAAATTTATAAATGATGCTATTAAAAAAAAATTTTGTGCGGATTTTGTAGTTGAAATTAGTCGCTAATGCCACAGAAATTCCTATTTTGTCTCTAATTAATAATTTCAACCCCTTGAAAAAGAAGTAATTAAATCTTTACAGGAAAAGATTATGCCTTTTTGAAAAATCAAAATTTTAATATTATCTTTCCTCTTTTACACAAACATTGCCATTTTGAGATTTAAAATTAATAATCTTTACTATTCTTTAAATCCTTCAATCGTTAACGATTCACCAAAGAATTTTTTAAATTATTTTCGTCAATTTCTTACTTATGGATTAACTTTTTTTACGGTATCCGAAATCTTCCATTACCTAGTTCTGAAGCATGTAATGCAATTCAAATTCTACAAGAAAAATATAATTTTACTGTTCAGCATGCCTCTTCATGATAAACAACCCAAAATATCAACAGAATTTACTTTTTTTAACTCATGTTTTGTGAAAACCTTTGTCTTTTGGTATTCACGACTTAGAAATATCGAAGCTTATCCGAGACCCTTTAATCTTGAGTCCAGTCGGGGTGACTCTAGTCAATTGAATAGAATCATAACCCACAAGTGGAACAAAATATTACTAACACATAATTCATAAAAAAAATTAAGCGAATAGATGATATTTCACCCTTCCAAAGCAAGCATACAAATCTTTAGTCACCCGGACTTCGTCGACACTTCTTAACATCCTCTTAGACGGACGCCTGAGCTTCTAATTCGATTTCCATTTGCAGTTCCCCTGGCGCCATATTCCTGTCACGAGTCATTGCCTAATCAATTCGAATCTTAATAAGGTGAATCTGCTTTCGAACCTACACTTGACCCCCACGCCATCTTGTCCCAGTGATGTTTTCATTTTGCCTCTCTCTTTGCAAACCTTCGACAAACTTGTATTCATAAACAGGTAATGTGGATTATTGGTAGTTGTCCGTTTCCGTCAGGTTTGTTCAGTATGAATGAGTGTATTTATTTATTTTTTCAAGCATTGAAGGGCTGATCTCTTTGGATGTTCAGATTAAAGAGATTCGGGTATTTTGCTACAGTGTGAATTAAAATTTCGTAAATAAAACGTCTTGGAAAAAATAAAGTACAAAATTACTCGTGTAATGTGCTTATCAGTAAAATGGTATTTTTATAGTTCTGCAATAGTTTTGTATTGGTTGAATCAGAACGCATATAGAACCGGCTCCCTCCTTTTTCTTCCTCTTACATTTTTTTTTCTTACTGAATTCAATTCCAATACTTTTCATTTTTATTTCTTACTACCTATATCTTTTTCACTCTTACTCTTTTATATTTTCACCAATTTATAAGATTCAGTTTTGGAGTAACTCAATTGTCAGAGATCTAACATTGATTGGGAACTAACTTTCTTTTTTTTAGCTAGGATTAAATAGAGTCGCCAAATTTACGTGATATTAAAAATAGTAATCTTTAAATTAATTTAAATACTTTAATTTTTGTGCTGGTTAGGACTTATTCGTTTCCCATTGTAAAGGCCTTGATAAATATGATATTGGTTCAATACCGTTAGATGTCCCGTTATATATCGCCAAGCTGTTTTAAATGAAAAATATTCAAAATATAGCCAGATGTTTATGGTTTTGATAAATATAACTGTAGATTTTAATCGATTAAATTCCAATGTTCGGCGATACTTCTAGCATTTGACGTTCAAAACAGCTAATCGATATTTAGCGTGAAAGATAGAGGTATTGAACCACGATATTAAAAATAAAATTGTTTTGAAAGTTCGATTATTAAAAAGTAAGTTATGTGCGTTTACATAGGATGAATCTAGAAGACAATATCGATCGATTACTCATCTTTAGTATTTATCAATGAAATCATTTTCCCTCAACATCCTTATTCATTTTCAAGACACTACGACTTCCATGACACGTTCGTAGAACGATCTACACGGCGGGCTTGAACCTATTCCGCGTCCAAGACACTCACTCACACACCATTCCAAATGCGTTTTTAACATCCGACCATTAAAAGAACATTGAGCAATTCGCCTCGTCATTTAATAAACTCCAAAACACAGCTCTATTCACTCCATGTGAACGACCCATTCCTCTTATACATATAAATAAAAAAAAAAACAGCAATGCGCAATCTTGACGCAGTTTACCCAAATGGAGTCCCATTTTCCATAACGACCATCTCCAGGACTTTGACCAATAAGTGTCCAACCACTTGCTTCGAAAAATTCCGCGGGTCAACGCCTCCGCCAGCCTATAGCCACCGGAGCGAGTCCGATGCTGGTGGACATCGCCGCTGTCCGGTTGAGAGGGGGGTGGTGCGGGTCCGCGACAAAGTTTGATGGCAAATTACGTTTCATGCTTGGATTCGTCGCCAAATGGCTTTTTTGGGAGGAAAATGAAGGGTTAAGTGGGGGAGCCGGCGGAGGAGACAATGCTGTCGGGGATTACAATGTCCGTCACTTACGGGATGATGTGCGCTTGTAGCGAAAAACCATTTTCGTGCTGTTTGTTGGGTGGTTTGAGTGACGCATTAGTGGATGGATTGGATTGCGGGTTTTTTTATTGCAAGAGACACCGATTGCATGTTTGATTTTATTTATGTTGATCAAATTTGAGTTAAAATGGAAAGTATGAAGAATAATGTTTTACCTATTTCAATGTATTACCTACGTTTTCTGTATTCAAATGTTACAAAATTCTCCGTTCAGAAGGGAATCGCGAATCCTTAAGGCTCATTCACACTGCTCCACTTTTACTGTTCATCCTGTGTGATTGATTCACTACTGTGAATCGCTAGTTTGCATAGAAAAGTTAAGGAGTAAAGAGTGAAACGCCAATTTATACTTTTCACTTTGGATATGATTCCTTCAAAATGAACTCAAAAACTGATAAGTCTAAATGATCCTTTTGGTATTCAGGACAACCGCCATTATTTCGTGCCCTTTTCCTGATCTCCTGAGTCCCGAGTCTCTTAAAAGAAAAAAACTTTTCAATTGAAAATTTGATTAACTTGTTGCAGCTATTTTTATGGCTTTTGGTCCTAAAAAAAGCTGTAAAAGTAACTGTACCAATTATTTATTTAAGATTATAAATAATTGTCGAGGACTAGGTAGTACCTAAATAGCACAAGGTAAGGCTGTGAAATATTAATTATGTATTAAAGTCCTAACATAATTGTAAAATATTATTCAGTTGAAATAAACTGAATGATATCGGAACTTAATGACAAATTTGTATGAGGACGACACTGGGATACAAGTTAGAGAAAAGTAAGGGTAAGGGGCATTGCTCCTTCATGCCCCTAGTAAATCCGCATATGAAAAATTCTAAAAACACATATTTAAAGAACTTTATACCTATTTTAGTTAGGATTGTAATGTAGTATGGGAACATGATTCAAAATCTAAACATCAAACATACAAAAATATAAAATACCTCTATGTTGGCCCAAAAACTCGAATGAGTATGTTAAATTTATAATAAATTATAACCTTTCATTCAAGAAAATACTTCTCATTGCTATTTATTTATTACAAATACTAATATTCAATGTAAATGGAGATCCTCATTTTTATTTAAAGTAAGCAATATAGAAAAACGTTAATATTAATCTTCTAAGATCGTGAATTCGTGATACTTCAAATACGGCTTACGACTGGAAAGCTATTCTCACTTTAGAAAACAGTTTTTCCTGCAACTAATAAACTTTCACTCAACTCAACTTAAAAATGAACTTGAAAACCTCTCAGGAATTTAGAAAACAAAAGAAACCCATTCCATCAAAAGAGACCTGCACCTGTTTAGAATTTCATGAGCAAAGTATCCCTCCTCCGAAGTATCCCACATCTTCAACACAAGCGGACCCCATAAACAATTTATAGCGGCGATCTCCAACAAAATTTTTACGGCCGTTCCGCGAAAACTTGAATTCGATCGCGAATCGCGGTACATCGCCGCCATCTATCGGCTTTTATCGGAACCTGCGTCTCATTTCCATGACAACAGAGAGCGTCCGTCCCCTATTGTGCGCGAATTGATATAAGCCTAATTGAGTCAGAATCGTGATCCTCTGGGCCGTTTATTGGGAAGACGGACAATGGTACTTGTGCCAGTAATTACGTATAAATTTCCTAACGTTACTTTGCGGGGTGTCTTGGTTTTTTTACTTTTACTCTTTGTTTATTTATTGAATTATGAATGAAGTGAAGAGGTTTTTGCCGGGTGTCGATGTAGGGACTTTTCGGTGTCTTTTTGGGAGATTTTTACTGTTGGGAAGTACGAATTTTTGTCTTGATGTGGTGATTTTGATTGGATAGGTAGGTTGATTTTGCGTCGATACTGCTGCAGTTGATGTAAGTGGAAATATGAAGGTCATAATCAATTGAATTTGTTGGAATTTTTTTTCCGAATCGTTGTCAGTGAATAAAAGAGAAATAAGTAGAAGAGAAAAAAAAAGAATGGAGAGTAAAATAGATAGGAGTATAAGTGAGAGAGGGAAAGAAGAAAGAAAATAGGAAAGAATGAAAGAGAATTGAAGAGAAAAAAAAAGAATGGAGAGTAAAATAAATAGGAGTATAAGTGAGAGGGGGAAAGAAGAAAGAAAAAAGGAAAGAATGAAAGAGAATTGAAGGGAACAAGGAGTGATAAGAAATGAGAGAAAGAAAATGAGAAAACCTGGGAGAGTGCATAAAATACATTTACAATTTTTAGTTGTTGTTCATTTTGATTGAAGAAAAATTTTCTCAATTTAATTTCTCAAATTTTATTTGGAAAAACTAATAAAGCATGTTTGTTCTTCGATTTTAAATGATGCATCTTTAATGAAAAATTGTATTCAATTAGAAAAACCTCAATCAAATGTAATATAGAAGTTAAAGTTTTCGATACTTATAAAGTTTTAGTTATTCAATTATTATTTATTTATGTAATTAAAACAACATTACACATAAATTCAAATATTTTGAAAAGGAATGCAGGTTATTAACATATAGAAACATTACTTAATCCTTTTTACACCCATTCTGATAAGACCTAGATCTTATCCATTGTTCTATGTTTACATATCTGAAATCTTCGTTTTCTCAAAGTTGATAGTAAAATAACGATTTGAAAAATTATCTCTATGTCCAAGGTCTTCCCGATCAATCTGATTAGTTCTAGAGTATCACGCATTGTGAGCTTCCCTTTTTAAGCAAAATGTAATTTAGAAATGAACAACATATATTTATAAATTCAAAAATTATACGAAGAAAAATGTAATTTTTATGCATAGTTCTACAATAAAGATTTAATTGAGATATGCTTTTTTAAAATAAGGGCGTTTTATTAAATTTTAATATAAAGACCATTAAACGAATCTTAAACTCCAGTTTTTATTAATGCTGCCAACTAAATAATAGCCTTAATTAGGTCCTAAAAATATACTTTCTTCATACTCAAAGTACAAACTACTTGCTCATTTTAGTTCGTCGAGATAATTTCATTAATCTGAAGAGGAAAAAACTTACAAAATCTAGAATTTCTAGAATCTGAGTAGTTTTTGGATTTTTACTGAAAAAAAAAACACTATTGCCCATTAACTTAACCATTGCTTTTAACTATTTCAATAATAATTCAGTATGTAAACGGTTGTTCTCGTAATTAATTTTTATTTATTTCGTTATTCTTTTTTTCAGGAAACGACAGATACGAGTCCAGACCTCAAAGAGAAGACAGTCCTTCATTAAAAAACAAAAAACCTAGGAAAGCCAGAACTGCCTTCACAGATCATCAACTAAGGGTAAATAATCTCGTTTTCTTAGATGAAAGTTTTATTCTTAAAAAAATATCTCAAATTAAAACGTTTTCAAATTATCTTTTACTTTTTATCTCTGGCATCGGTATCTAACTGCATTATTTCGCGAAAATTGCTATATAACAGAGATATTTAGTCAAATTTAATAGATTTTAAACAGGGCCGGCTATAGGCCGTTTTAACCTATTTCATCAAATTAGGCCTCGCGCCTGAGTCCACCGTTTTTGTCAATATGCTAAAAAAAATTGACATTTAAAAAAAACCTCCTACAAATGACTTTGTACCCATAACTTTTGAATAGCTCAAGGACAGCAAGTAGTCAGAGAAGATTCCATGCATAAGAAACTAAACTTTTTTTGTGTTTCAAAAGCAATTTTTCTCTTTTATCAAGGAGTTTTTATCATGTCTACACACTACTGAACACTACTGTCTTTCAACCCCAATCCTCATCAGTCTGTATTTTGTAGTAAGAGTTACGGTTTAATTTGATTAAAGGTTATAAGGCATCAAATAAGTCTCGGAATCATTTGGAAAGTATACAAGAGAGAATGCTATAAAAATAGATAGAGAGTAAGGAAAGAAGAAGTAGAAATATAGAAGCAGACAGAGAGAGAGAAAGAGGAAAATGAGATAGAGAGGTAAAAAAGTAGAGATAAAGAGTAAAAAAAGTAGTTATAGAGAGTGAAAGAAGATGTAGAGATAGAGAGTAAATGAAAATGTAGAAATGGAGAGTAAATGAAGATTTAGAGTTAGAGAGTAAATGAACCATGCAGAGAGATAGAGAGAAAATGAAGATGTAGAGAGATAGAGAGTGAAAGAAAAAGTAGGGTCAAATATCAAGAAGTAGAATTAGAGAGTGAGAGGGAAAATGAGAGTCAGGATAAAAGATAAACGAAACACTATTCCAGACCTGGCTACGGCTACATTATTACACCATCCCTTGAGAGTTAAATCCCAGTATAACTTCGACGTTGAATATTTTCTATACTCTGACCTCATCTCAGCTCTTATTAGATCCCATTCGGAAGTATTTATCGGCTGAATGGGACGAAGTGGCTGAATAAGAGGGGGAAAACCTGAATGCCTGCCCAACACCTCACTTAAGTGGCCTTAATTAAGACCGGCGATCTCGCGATAAAGTCATCTTCAGCAGCAGCCTCCCTTTATGCGACCGTAATTAAAAAGATCTCCGGAGCGACGCCGCTGTCACAGGCCGATTCAATCAGGAGTCGCACGCAACGCCACGGCTTTTGAAAAGCTCATTTAAGAAGAAAACCGCGCATTTAGAGCTGTGACAATGCATGATTTATGGCGGCCGTTTCTTTAATTCGAAGATAAGTAGTGAGAAATAATATATAACGTGAATGCGCTATGGCGACTTAATTTTAAAAAGCGGCGCTATTAAGGAAGTTCTTGTTTGTCTTGGGGATGTCACGGGACTAATGAATGGACGAAGATGATTCATCATTGCACATTTGTCTCCGGAAGGTAGTAACGACCTTTGCTTGAAAAACCCCCGACTGCTGCTGGATTCTTTTTGAGACACGGTCGAGGTCAATAGCTAATTACGATTTAGACATCTGTCGTTTTTGTAGAGTACTTTTGCGTTATTATGCGGTTTGTGTGCATGCTACAAAAGCTTTGACACCTTTTTTTTAAGTTAGTTCTTACAACTGGGATGAAACTGCTCAATTGGTGAGCTGGGTAACAATGAGGGAGAAAATTTCCAAGACCGTTTATTTTTTTTTTTTCATTCTGAAACCAAAAAAAAAAAAAATGTACAGGTTTATAGTTAAGACTTTGAAAACCATTTATGCAATTATATGGAAAGTGGAACGAATTTCCGAATACTATTAGATGGCTGAATGTCCTTCAACTCAAATCAATTTTTATGTATTTTCTCCTCCTGAGTCTTCTAGACGAGTATGGGTGGATGGACAAATGAATGCAGCCCGTGTGGAAATGACAACTTTTACATGAATTACAAAAAAAGACCCGAGAAACAGCATTCTAAAGCTATTAAAGTCTTAACCTTTTAAAATAAAATGTAAAAATCTGCACTTGAATAGGAAGTTGGAACTTAATAGAAAGTCCCTTATGACATCAATTTAAACGTTTCAATAAAAACAAAATAAACTTTTTTAAAAAACATTTTCAGTTTGCAAGGAATATTTAAGTATGAAGTCATATACGATGTATTTTTCTTTGAACAAGAACAAAAAAAAAAAAACTGTGAACGGACATACATTTATTAGTAGTTCAAACCATTTTTCGATCAGAAACTAAACTTACAAAAAATAGTTCAATCAGGGCCAGTTAAAACACTCATAAAGACCCAGAATTCACTACATATGGGTTCAATAAAGCCGGATATTTACACTATATTTCTTTATTTGCGATTATTAACCTCATTCTTCATTGGAAGTGCAAATATCAATTGGACATTAACACCAAACATGTAATGTGTCCATTCTTTTCATCTCAATCACACCTATTACGAATTGCCTACAACTTCTTAGTTAATTACACGAATTACCCATAACTTCCTAGTTAAATAATACACGAATATTTTTCTTTTTTACAGACGCTGGAAAAGAGCTTCGAGCGTCAGAAGTACTTGAGCGTCCAAGACCGAATGGAACTGGCGGCCAAACTGAACCTGACCGACACGCAAGTCAAAACGTGGTACCAAAACCGAAGGTAATAATAATAATTGCCGATTTGCTCCGGCTTTTTAATAAAAGGACTGCTGGCTTTCCTTGCTTATCGATTCATGCTTTTCAATAACCTACATAAACGCCACTTTTCAATTCCCCTCTGCTCGTAATTATGGGTAATTACACTGACGTGAATATGTGTTACCAGTTTGATTTTGTCTTGCTTTTCAAACGCGCTTGTCTGATTTTTATAAAGCTCGAACTGGGTCCCAGATACTTATCGAGCCTCTAAATAATTGATGTCTAATCAGTAACGTTTCATCTTAACACCATTCTGGTGATAATAACATCAATAGAACTTTTTCGCTGGATAAACTTTACCTCGGTTGGATCCTCCCTATAAACCGAACCTGCAGTGACATTTCAAAACAGGAGGTGCAATTTTAACTTACATTCATCACAATATTTAGTTTTTTAAATACAATGATGAAGCACTTTATCTGATTTTTTGAATGCAATGCTTTTTACCTGGGTGGATGAGCTGCAAAATGGAGTAATCGTGTTTCGAAAAAAAATTGTGGAATCATTTGAAGCATTATTTCTTTTTGACAGTCATTTAATGTTTTTGAATTAGATCAAGCTAAAAAAGATCTTATTAACCTTTTGAAAGATTTTAGGTATTAACTACATTATCCTTTTGTATTCATTCCCTTATAAATAATATCTCTTTAATAACATAGGAATTAAAGTTTTCTTAAAAGACAGCTTTCAGTTTGTATTTATTTATTTTTTTCCTAAATTTGCATAATTGGATTATTTGTTAAAACTTTACTTGGTATAGTATTTTAATTCACTAAAATTCTTACTGCATAAAACAAGAATTTAAGTGATGGCCATCTAAAATCAGATTATAAAAGGGTTTTAAACTTTAGATTTCATTGATTAAAGTTACCATTCAACAGCTGTAATGCAAATTCCACCCATTATCTTGCAAAACACTCATATCAAACTGTTTTATTAAAAACCCCATTTAAAACTCGTTAATTAGAATTGGTTTTGCAATTCTTTAGTGGTGAGTAAGCTCGGTGGCTCAGTGGCTCGCACTTGCCACACTTTCTATTCCCCAGTCTAGACTTAATGAGTTCAGTCTAGATGTTAATTTTATGATTTTTTTTTATTCTTTGGCATTTTTGTACACTTGTCTTATTTCATATTAAAGGAAGAGGAGTAAACTGCGTTTTAAGTTGTCAGTTTCACCTTACTCCACCACGCCTCTTAAACCCCAGATGTATTGTTAAAAACATTTCAACACAATAAAGCTCACTACAATATACCACCATTTTGGTACGAAAATACAGCAAAAAATCTAGTTACTTACGATTTTGGATCAAATTCAAATTTTCCAAGTTGCACTGTAATCTTTAGCTGATCTTTTGCACTAAACTCAGATCACCACCATTCACGACTGTACTTCACGGTTCAGTAAATTCCAATGCAGTATAAATGCCTACTGAAATAAACAGAAGTATGGAATGTAGTTTTAAATCTAACAGCTTTCGGACTGGTCTATCACAAAAACTACGATTGACGCAGGGTACAATACACAAAATATCATTAACTTTAGAGTGGTGAGTGTGTGGAGAGAAGACATTTTAAATCGCAATATTTCAGAAAAACTCATGTTCTATTCTTTCCAGGACCAAATGGAAACGACAGGCCATGATCGGCTTCGAAGTGTTCCCACCAGACAGCGCCACCCTAGCCAGGCTGCCACGGTTGTGGGGTCCAGCCCCGGCCCCTTACTGGCCTTACAGCTACAGCAGTTACCTCTCCACCATCTCTTCGCTATCGGGGATGGGGGCTCCTCATCTGGGGGCCCCTTCGGCCGCCGCCCTGGACCTCTATCAACGGCAGACAACGCCCCCTGTCTCCACCGCCGTCTCTCGGCCGGTCCTCCCCAGGGCCGTCTACCCCTCGCCACCCTCCAGTTACAGCCCCATGCAACCCTTCTAAGACTATGCTGACTCATTTGCATGAAATGGACGTGATGGAACATGATAAGTCCTGTCCAGACGTGATGAGTGTGGTTAAAACGTGTCCAATCTAGACTGACTTGTCTAGTAGTCGAGATACTTTATGAATAGGCTCCAGATGTTACGAGTGTATATGTGATGAGTCTGGCCTAGACTTGATGAGTCTGGTCCAGACTTGATGAATACGGTCTAAACGTGATGAGTCTGGTCTAGACGTGATAAGTCCAGTCTAGGTTTACGATTTCAGTCCAGTTGTGATCAATTACATCTAGATGTGAAGAATTAATTCTGTTCGGATATAATGTCCGAAAGAAGGGCATGTGATAAAGGGAGGAACGACAAGTTGGAAAGTTTTAGTCTAGTCCTCTAGTGGCTTTTAATCTTCACCAAAGACTGATTTCAAAACTAATTTTGTAATGGACGTGATATCTAATCTGAAACAAGCTCCAGCTTACACATAATCGGTTCAGACATAGTATCTGGTCTGAAAATGATAATTCCTTCCCGAAACTACGACAAATCTAAACTTGGTAAGATTCTCCCCTTCATTGGAAGATTCACATTCTTAATGAAATGAGTGCACTTGGATGAAATAAGTACAATATTGACAGGAGGTAAGACGGTATAGATATAATTAACATCTTGTCTAGATTAGAAAAACCCAATCGAAACTTCATGAAAATTGCTAAATTTTGATATTTTTTCAAATGCCTCACTGCTTTTTTTCCATAAGCTTCGACCAAAGTTGTGTATTGGGTTAAGGAAATGCAAAGATATTTTCTACTGATCTGAAAGTGACTACATTTTTTTTCGTTTTGAACTGTAGCCTATTTTATTTGCATTAAATGCATTGTTATTAATTTAGATAATTTAATTTTAAGTAAAAAAACTTTATGTTGAGTATAAGATATTCTTAGAGTTATTTTTGAAATACACACGTATGAAAACTTAACATTTTCTATGTACCTAAATAAGACTATACATGAGCTTCATTTCAAAAGCTAGAAATTGAAGCTCTCTAATGGACGAGTTTGTTTTGACAAATAAATAACTAAAATGTTTGACAATGTTAAAGCAGTGAAGATGAAACGACGCGACGTAGCTGTGATAGTTATTTAGCTTTCAGTAGCACTAGAAAGTCCAACATTTTTTGTTTGTTTTTCAAAGAAGCTTAATTCGAATCAACGTGAGGTTAACTATCTAATTTGGTGAACTCTACTCACGAAACTATACATATCATAAAAGCAAATAAAGATGTATTTGTATGTTTAAATGTGTAAAATATGATCTCAAGAAGCACTCAGTCTGCTACATTTGTGTAAATAATTGAAATTGCGTCTGAGTTCTCCTGTTTTTGAGCTGATGTATGTGAAGTGCTTTCCATTTGTTCGAATGCCTGACTTGTAAATATATATCTTTCTATTAAATTTCATACATGCCTAAGGATTTACACTATTGTACAGAAGAAAGGTTCGTGTATAAACTCTGACTGTGAAGTTTAACAGAAATTTTGAATTGATGTTTTCGTTTATTTATTGACTGCAATCACTGTCAAGTACGTAACAGAGGACTCAAATATATGAGGATTTGATTTTGAAAATCAGTGATTGTGTATACAAACCGTCCAAATGTTTTTAACTTCAAAAAACCATGTTGAATTGAATGTACTTTGTGTCGTTTACTTTAAGAAATAAAATACTTTTAAGTTACGTCTGTTTGATTAATTTTGTAATACTTAATTTTCAGAGTTGTATAATGGTACTTATACTACACTCCTAATAAAACACCCTTTTAAGCTATATTTAACTACAAGTTCACTCGCATCATTATTTAATGATGCGCAAAATTTTACACAAAACAGTGAAAAAGTTGCCAAGCTTTATAATCTCTGTTTCATTTGAAAATTATAATCGATTACAACTAAATTAATCATAATAAATTAACACATTTTTCCCACAGGAAGATTATTCTGCAAATTGAAAATTGACAAAAAAAAAAAAAATAATTAAATAGGGTCATGAAAACAGGGCTGACTGGTCGTGTGATGTGTAGACCTAGTGCAATATGGATATGCTGAAGTATTAAAAAAAACTTATATCCCGTGAAGTATAAGCGCAATTTTCACCTTACGCTTACATTTCAGAACTAAAAAATACTTTTTCAAACTTTATGATCTCTTATTGAAATGATCATAGGTGTTTTTAAATGTGTGAAAAGTGTATGGAAAAGTAATTTGTCTTGTACTTTTTCCTAAAATTAATGGTAAAATGATACTTTATTACAAAACATCATATCCCCTGTATCATACAAAACTAAAATATACCTAAACAGTAATAATCCAATGCATTTTTAAAGAAAACACATTTATTTATCCTTCGTTTATCGATTTTAAACGCAAGCAAACGATAAATCAGACAAAATAAACTTAAATAGCGGAAATAGAAAAAAGCGAATTAATACCGCTTTCCAAATCAACGGCTCAGAAATGGTCGAATCTCTTCCATAGATATAGCATGGAATATAACGGGAGCTGACATTTTAATAAAATTACAGAATAAAACATACTCTTGCGTTGTTGGAAACTGAAATCAAGCTCCATATATCTTATTTTTATCAATAGATAACTATATTTTTGAGCTTAAAATTTCCAGAAAAGTTTATTTAATTTTAAAAATTGCCGTAGTTTACATAAAAAAAAACACTACCTTACCTTGACGACAGATTGTTTCGTTAAAAACACGATAGTTTTCGTGCCGAAGAATAAAAAAGGATAAAAGAAAGAAGTAAATAAACAATCGTTTTAAATGTGTTTTGCCATTTTTAAAGCATAATTATTATTGTATTTTTTAAAATTAATTCGAACGTAACGAGAGTTGACATAAAGTGAGGGACAAAATATGTTATTGATTTGTAAAAACATAAAATTCGAGAAATAAATTTTTACAATTTTCACAACCGTTAAATAATTCATACTTTTGATATCTATAATTTTTTTTCTTTCAAAAAGTAAAATTAAATTAATAAAAAAAAACTATTTTGAATTTCAAGAAACTAGGAACATGCGTTTTTGGCAAGTTTCGTATTTCTAAGAATCTTTATTTACATAATTTTACAGCTGTTTTAACTAATTAAAAGCTAGAAATATTTAATGTAGTCTATGTTACTTAAATAAAAGCTCAAACAAAAATTTTAATAATTATTAATTGTTTAATTTTCATGTAAGCAAATGT
Source organism: Tetragnatha montana (assembly GCA_963680715.1). Taxonomy (NCBI): domain Eukaryota; kingdom Metazoa; phylum Arthropoda; class Arachnida; order Araneae; family Tetragnathidae; genus Tetragnatha; species Tetragnatha montana. Next base: position 39,596,650 of record OY796685.1, read on the forward strand.
AAGCAAATTTTGAAAATGACCCATAAATTCGAACACATTTTGCAATAAAAAGTTATTTTAGATCTTTATTTTAATTTAGTGGTTCCCAATTTCTTATTATTCACACACCCTTCTTGGATATTATTTTTACATAGAAAATGCATGCAAATAAAAGTAATGAGAAGTTTTGAAAAAGCTGTTTCAATAAATTCAATTTAAACTTGAAATTAAAACACTTAGTATTACTGTGTTTTAATAGAATGAGCATGTAAGTTAAGAGCTCATTAAGAGCTGTAGAATCTACAGCTTGGAAGTAATTACAAAGAGTTTTAAGAAATAAGCGTCCCTGAAGACAGTCTGCAGTCGTCTACAGTCCCTGAAGAAAATTTATTATTTAATATAAGATTTTTAACTTAAGACGCTTTTTAATGTGCATCTATTTTGAGGGTTTTCATACAAAAACTTTTAGCTTATAAAATTTCTTTTCTTTATAAAATGATATAAAACTATTTTATAAAGAAAAAATGTACAGATTCTTAATAACTTAAATTTTATATCATTTGAAAAATATTTCCAATTTGAATACACTTAATAAAGTTATTTAAAACTTTTCTTATTTTAAGACTAGGCACTTTATCAGTTAATAAGACTTTCCCCTTTAGGTCATACTAATTAAGTCCTATCTCTTCTAACATGAAATGATTGAAATAAAAATTGTTAAAAGTTAAAGGATAATATTTATTTTTTCCTCTTATCAAAAAGGGGTAAGGAAGTCATTTCAAGAGAAAATTTTATTTGAACTAATAATATAAAATATCTAACATAATCTGTTACCTACTCTATTTTTTTATTTGGTGCTTTAGCGAACACTATGTATAATATTTAATAGTTTTTATTTTGTAAATTGTAACTTATTTTTTGAAAACTAGTTTAAATGTTCCATCATTCATGTTAGTAGTGCCAGATAGTTTTATTTCATGTTGAATTTTTATTCTTTTAAATCTAATAATCAGGTTGAAAAAATATTGAATGTAACTTCAATTAATGTAATGCATAAAACTGTATAATACAGCTACTAGTATTTATATTTACAATAATTTCGAAGCTGTAATTTAGCATTTCCTCCTTTTTGAGGATTGTTTTTATGAATTTCAAAATGAATAACTGAAAAATATACTATTCAAAGTATCATGAAAATAATTATAAATAATTCATATTTATAATATGATTGAATAATAATATTGATAATAAATTGAATAATAATATTGAATAAAATTTTTAATTTAATAGCTTTACGAGCAAAATATTAAGAATACTAGATATTAAGAAACTATTCGAATTTTGGTTTTACTATAAAAAAGGCATTACTCATTTTGTTTTATTTTAAAAAATTTAAGATTTTATAAATTAAAATAAATATTTTGTAAAAACAAATAAAAGAAAGGTTAAACCTATAGCTAAAATGCAATGCTTTTATTAAAAAATTCCACGTCTCTTGTTTATTCCCTCATAGAATATTTTGATTCAAAGATTTAATTTTAAATTACAAAATCCCCCTGTGGCTTTGTTTTACTTTAAAGGGGGGATATACAATGATCTCGTAATTTGTAACTTAGGGAATCAAAATTAGTATTATATTCTGTAATTAAACATTTTTTTATTTAAAAACAATATGTTAACAAAATTTTTACTAAAAGTACACAGTAATGTATTAAAACAAATCCATCACTCTTGTTTGAAAGATATACGGGCACCAAACCGTGAAAATGCACCGGTTCACTCAATGTGAGAATATCTGCTACGAGATGAACCGAAAACCAAACTGTATACGGAATCAAAACAGGAGTAATGGTCAAGGGAATGACCTCTAATTTTCCAAAATAACTCCGGCTTTCAAAAGTCTATTCTAGTATGAGAAAGAACCATAAAGAGATGTAAGTCGCCAAAATAAAATATCTCAACAAATCACTTACAGGAAGTACATGAAAGGGGAGATCTTTGGGTATGTACCATTTAAAAGATCGTCCAGAAAACCGGAAAAAAACATAACCTCCACGACAAAGGATTCCCTATAAAATGAGCTAAACGAGCATAAACCTCCAATATGTATTGTTTTAAAAGAAGAGTGGTTTTGAGTAAATAATTCCAGATTCTCATGAGAAGCCGGATAGCCGTTGTCTTGTAATCCATTACTACACGGCACTATTGTGTGTATTTGGAAAGATTCTTTCATTTCCGTTGAAGAAACTTCGTCCGGGGCTGTCCATATATTGTGTCACAGAAATTTCGTCGATCAATTTTTCTCTTATGTCACAATCCATCTCTGGTTCTCCCTTCTTGTCTCAAATTATCAAATTTACGGGGATTAATTTACTTAATTCATGGGCGGATATACTCTTTTCTATTATATTGGACGAAGAGGATGTGACTTCTTCCTTGTCAAATTTAACGGTTTAGTTTGGAATAAAATGTGTTTATTATTTTCTTTTTATGCCCCAAGTTGTTATGAACCTTTGACCCTTCCGTTGATGCGCTATTAATTTTGTTTAATGGTATAAAATTTTTGAGTGTTTAAAAGTTTCTTAGTTTTAGTTGTATTTTCTGGTACCTAACCAGTGATTAATGAACTGTCAAAGAAAGAATCACCAATTCTGAATGATGGAAATCTGAAAATATATGAAAGCTGGTTAACCGCTGGTATTAGTACTGTACCAAAATACGCTGTTATGGGAGGTATACAAAACTATTTTTTATATAATTTTAAATGTAAGTATATGTATTTTGTTATTTCTTAGTTAATTTTTAGAAATATGATGATTCATTTTGGAGCTTCAAATTACTCAGTAATTTTATTGCACTTTATAAAAAGGTTTGATTTTATTGAATTGAAATTTTAATTTGATCATTAAATACTTGAAACCGATATTACGTAAATAACGATACTTTGGGAACTTAGAAAAAAACATTGCTATAGACAGGTTTCGTTATAGACAGTCACTTCGTAACTTCTTTGGTGGCTTTAAATACACTGGGACCATGGGGAAATATTGCTATTGGAGTGGTATAGTTTTATCGTTAGAGGCAATGTATTTATCATTGTATCAAGCATCCATTCCCCTTCCTTTTTCAAAAGATCATGTAGTTTACAGATACTCCCTTATGTTATGAGAATTGGGGCGAGTAATTTAGCAACACCCGTGGATAGGCATTTTTTTATTTGTTTAAAAGATTCATTTCTCTCGCCAAATTGGCGATGGAAATCCATATAAAAAATTTCCCGTACTCCGTGACCCTGTTCACAAATGCCAGAATCGTGATCCCTGTGACAATGGGACTGTCTCCAAACAACAAAAATGAGGGAATATTCCCGGTTTCGTGGAAGATTGTTACCTTCGAACCGAGCTGAGAGAAGTATCACGATTCGGAATATTCTAAAACTTTATGTAGATACAGTCCGCCATTTAAGCGGAGAGAAAATGGCAAAAACAATGTGTGTCCCTTCGGAGGGTCCGAAAACACAAAAGAAGTGATTCGCTTTTATTGATATTTTGAAAAATGTTGTTTATGTCTTATTATTATTATTTTCTTCCCTCGAGAAAAGCTTGTTTGTAAAGGATGAAGAGGAGTTAAGGAACAAGGACTTTTCTCCTCAATTGCGGTTTTCGTGAATAAGTGAGAAATGCTGTGCGAATCTGTGAATCAATATAAATAAATAATAATAAATACTATATAATGGCTAATAGTACTCTATAGTCGATAGTGGTTTCAAAGGTTTGGTTGTGATAAGAGCAGGTTTTTCTCCTTTGCTCTAGTTTCGAGAATTTTTTTTTCAATTTTCGATAGAATAAAAATACTTTTCAAAGAAATATAAATTAAAACATTTTCAGAAATTTGATATTTTAGTTGAAATACGACCCAGAGTTTATTATAGTTTGTGTTTTTAAATAATTGTTTGTATTCAAAAAAGCAGACCAAGACATAAATGTATCTACCTGGCTCTAGGGTGTTTCCTAAAGTACTAAATTATTATTATAATACAAAGTAACACAGTTGTTCCTTCCTAACAAAATCTCTTAAAATTAAAAAAAAACCTCGCAACTTTTATATTTTGAAATGGTTCGATAATTTTTAAGAGAAAGGAAATATTTTTAAAAAGATAAGTCACGCAATTCATGGTAGAAAAATATAACTCTCATTAAATTCAAGATTTTTTCATGATTTAGACAACATAAATGTTTCAATAAAATTTTATTCTGCAATAATCAAAAACCTAAAATGCACGATTGAAATAAATTTTTCAAATTTCTGCAGTGAGAACTTTTCATCTACAATTTTTTAGAGGTTCAAGTTTATCCCAAGAGGAAATGCTTTACCATTACGAGAAATAATTGTATAGGTAGAGCTCAATAATCCTTGCCTAATGCCTATATGAGACAAACTTTACTGCATCGTATCCTTAACACACACAATAAAAGAAATTCGTGATCTTTCCGAAAGATCCAAATAAATCTCCCGTAAGTTCCCAAAGATGAATAGTACAAAAGAGGTATAAAATGCACCCAAAAACCGAAACGACCGGGGAGCCATTAAGTACATTTGTTCCAAAAAAGCTCTTTCGTAATAAATTTGGAGAAATAAAGAACTCATCATGGGATGTTCTGCGTAGGCCAGTTAGGGTTCATAAAATGAAAAGTCAGGTCTACCGTAATAAATCAGATGTGAACTCAGTTAGATAACTTCCTGCATCCCTAAAAAGTCGTAAGCGACCGATTCCACAGTGGACAAGAACATTGGAATAGTCACTGCGAATACCCTTTACAATAGCCACTAAATATTTCCAGAACGATTCCCCTATTTACTCACAAGACTCCACAAAACAGTATAAAAATGAGGGAAACAATGGAGGAGATCGTACCAACTTTAATAAAAACCCAGAAATCACGAGTATCAAATGAGGGGAAGAATAAAAAAATTCGCAAACGAAGTGAAATGATCACCTAAACGGTCACGATATGGTCTGTTCGGGGAAATCTATTTCCCGACACGTTTCTGTGCCGTGGACATGGAAAAGGTATGGCGTGCGAGTTGTTCTCTTCTTTATATTCTTCGGGGGTTCTTTTTTTTTTTTTTTTTTTTTTTTTTTGCAAGACGCGTGAGGGACAATTAAGCGTGAAGGACTGCTGCCGTTTTCTCGAGTTGATAAGTCTTTTGTAGCACTTTGTAGTAGTTGTTGGAGACTGTGTTCGGACGATTTGATTGGGTTCCTGTAATGAAGATGTAGCGGTGACACTTTTTTCTAGTGACTCGCAAAGAGGGAAGTTGGTGGGGAGTAGGAGCTCCGTGAGGGGATTTCGGTCACGGAATTTTGTTCACCATTAATCAAAATTATATACCGTCGGGGCAAATTGGAGGGTCAGTTGAAGTAATATTAATCTTCAATCCCTTGCAGTGTCAAAATCTCAATTCAAATGGGGAAAAATTGGGGGAAATGCTTTACGTAAAAGTATCTACAGTATCAAGGTTATGGAATAAGACTACAGTATATGCATCTTTTAAAGCTAAGAAGACGTCAAAAAAGTTCGAAATGCCCGGTACTAGGAATTGATTGAAAAGATCGAAACATATTATACATATCATATCATATCATATGTATCCTTATCCTTCATAACTATCATAACCTTAAAATATCAAAGGGAAAAATATTTTATAGTATTAACAAATGATTTGCAACCATAGAGGTTTAAGGTATCAAACATTATAGGTACTTAAAAGGAATCAATAAAAAATGACTATCATGTATAATATGAAATATTTTCAAGAATACACAATACTATTGGTATCTCAATGTCAAATTTCGAAACACAGCAACTGTTAGTTTTAAAGAAAGTTGAAATTAAAATTATTGCATTGTATAATAGAGATAGGAAAATAATGATTGATTCACAAAACAATAATGGCTGTAAAGAAAAAAAACCCTAAAAATAAATTTTATAGCATTAGTATTAAAGGAAAAGAATGTCATCCCAAGATGTCAAAATAACATGATATTTGTTTGATGCAATTCCTTGATAATCCCCTTCTTAACACCAACATTTGAAATAGTATTGAAATTCCCACGTCAAGATTATCATAGTCATTAAACCGAAAAATATCTTCGGCAATTATATGAATAACGAAAGAAAATTGTCACATAATAACAGGAAAGACAAGAATGAAATTCTACTACCAAAAAAACTACCCAAATATTTCATTCCTATAGAAGCAGCTAGATAATCAAATTAAAACCAAAGCAAAATAAAGAGCATTTAATAAGGTGGGAGAAATATGTTCTTGATAAAAAGGAAAGAAATTTCATTAAATGGTATAAAAATGTGATAGAGCAAAACAGTTAATTAAGCAAGTTACGAATAAATTGGTGAAGAAAAATAACATTCAGAATGGCGTGGAGAAATGAAGGAAGGGTAATTACACATTGCAGATAGCCTGTAACTTCGATCATTTGAATATCATTTTCACATACTTCCCAACACATTGTCAAGTGACTGTAATGATACCCGATTGTTATATCAATGGCCTATTAATTAATGTAAAAAATGCAAAATATAATTGCGTGCAGTAATGTGATAAGTGTGAAGAAACCACAATCTGTTTCCAACGGACAAAATGCCGATTCGGGAAAGAATCTTAATAGCAATCAAGTTGATCAAAGGCGGAAATCGATAAAGTAATAAAAATAATATAAAATTGATTCATATGATTTCTTTGGTCATTCTTTTATGCAGCTAAAAGGGCTCATCTTTGTGACTTCCATTCCACAAATTTTTTTATGAACCTCAAATGATGAACAACTTTGCGTTTATTTATTTACTACTTTGAATGTTTCAAATGCATATTATAAAACATAATATTGTAAGCATACAGTATACTCTCGGTAAGACGAAGTCGAAGGGATGGGTAAAAAATTTCAAGATAAAGAGTTTTCGACATAACGAAGTTCGTACTACCGAGAGTATACCGTAATACTTTCATTTCCTAGGGTGGTTCCTTTATTTTCCCTAAATGATCTCAGTTTAAAAATATACTCTTTGCTGAGCAATTTGTTTTCGTTTAGTTCAGTTTTACACTTTTAATTAAATTGACATAATTTAAAACCAAATTCATAACATTTAAATTTAATTAGGAAATGAAAGGGTGCAGCCAGGGTTCCACCTAGGGGAGTCAAGCAGTGCCGATCTTTTTGGTGTTTTGGGAAGACCAATTTTGAAACTCCGTGAGAAAGTGTCGTATATGCCAGATTTGTATTTCTTGAGGAGTTTTGGACCTTTCATGCAATTAATGCAAACGTTTTGCGGATAATACTTACCCGAGGGGTTCTCAAACAGTGGGTTGAGCATATAGAACTAACACATAAAAAACGTATAGAACACATAGAAAATAATTTACCTTGTATTTAAAATTAACTAAAAACCTAGGAAAGAGATAAATTTAGAGAGTAGGTATAGCATGGTAAACTATACTATACTGTAACATCAGGGGTTGAGTTCCTACGGGTACTTTAAAAAATTCCTCGCAATCATAACCAATGAGAAAGAACTAAACCTTATACTTTATTTTGTTTCTTGTTATAGTCTTTATGTTTTACAATTTCTGTAAAATTTTAGTGATAATAGTAACATTCATTGAATGATTAATAATGATGACTCCATAAACATTGACTAAAATGACTTAATGACTCAGTTGACTCAATCCTTAAAATTAATTCGGTCATTTAATATTTCCCTGTTATTCTGCATAAATTAAGCGAAAAAAATTAAATATGTACTTTACCGACATTCTTTCTGAAATAATTTATTTATTTTTCCTATAGGTCCTTCTATTTTTCACATTTGTGCATTTATTTTTAATAAATGCATTTCATTTTTTAATTTCTTTTTAAAAGTTTTCCCTTTTTACCCAGGGAAACTTTTCATAAGTTTGAAAAAGGAAATAAATCTTTTCAACTTGTTTACTATTTACAAATTATTTTGAATACATTTATATTTTTTCGATAGTTGTTCTGTATTCTAAAGAGAAAAATTAATTCCTTGTATAATTGAGATGGTTATACGTAGAATAAACCTTTTATTACTTCTACATCTTTTTTTTCCGATTTTCTCAAAATTTAAAATTTTAAACTTTTCCCTTTTTATACCTACGATTTAATCTATATCTTAAAAGATTAAACTACCCCTAAATGAGAATATTGTCCTTTTTGTAAATCTAATTACTTTTAGTGATAATTTTATATTATAAAGGTTTATTTGAAGATTTTTGTTTGTGTAAATGCGAATAAAGCTTAAGCTACATCTTAAGACACAAAAACAACACAAAGAGTGAAATAAGAACACAAATATAGACGAAATTTGTTTATTGAAACCAAATAATAGTGCTATTGACAAAAGTAAAATTCCGAAAAGGGCCTAATGAAACTATTGATGCACAATACAAATCAATACAATTCATGGAACAATATTACTGATGCTTCTTCTGTGTTGACCAATGGCTGTCTCGGCTGGACAACGTAGCTGTTGCAATAAATTTTCTAAAACGGACCTAATGAAACTATTGGCACATTATACATAATACAATAAACACCTCAGTACTGCGATCCGCCCGCGGGAATTTTCTCTTTCTCATCCGAAAGGTAGGATACTGCAGTTTTACTGAGACACAATATGTCATCCTCGAAATGAAATTTAATACATATAAACAGCCAAAAGGTGAGGACGACAAACACAATAAATATACAAAAACCTCAGTACTATGTCCCCACCCCGGGAATTTTCTCTTTGTCTTCCGAGATGGTTTTAGTTGTACTTGAGAAACACAATGAGTCAACCTCGAAATAAATTTCGATACATATATACAAGGTCAAATAGTGAGGTTGAAACAAAATCTGGAAGAGCACACCAGTCCTACATGTGGACACTTATGTCCGGGTATCTTGTCTTCCAGAACCACAGTCTAGGCTGAGTTGATGGCTTAGCCTCGAAACAGTTTCTGCAACCCTTTGCGGATCCTCCGAGTTTTGGATCTTTCTCCGACTCTGTAAGCCTTGCGGGTCTTGCAGTTTTCTGGAAAAGAGAGCCTCCAACTCTCTATCTCGGCTATGTAAGCCCGGAGCTCCTCCTCTGTTCGTACGGGATCCTTGCGTGGAGGTTTTGGCGGAGCAACCTTCTTGACAAGAGCAGCACGGGACTTGACGGACTCCAATACTTGCTTTGAAGAGTACGGCTGCACAAAGCGTTTTCCGCTGTCAGCTCCAGTCAGTTCCCTGTAGTCTCGATCCTCAGCAGAAGAAGGCACAGGTTCGGCTGTTGTTGTCTGGTCAGTGACCGGAGGTTTCTCGACAGTAGCTCTTGCCTCGAAGAAGGACCGTGCCTCGGCTAATCGTGACTCCTTGGGAGGCTCCTCAAGAAAATTCACCTTGGTTGGGTGGTCTTGGAGCTTCTCCTCGGGTTCACCTGCTGACCTCTCTGTGACAGTGAAAATTGTCCGAGGTTTTGGCGGAGCAACCTTTTGGGCAGGTGCAGCCTCGGGAACCTCGCACAGAACAGCTTCTGGTTCAGCCTCCAATTTGTCCAGTTCAGATAAGAGGAACCAAAGGCGCAGGGATTCGCTGGAAGGTTCAGTCAGATTCTCAAGTGCTTCCTCAGCTACCTCAGGTCGAGGGTGAGGGCTCAGGGAATTCCACAGTTCCTCAGAAGTGCAGATGTGGTACTCTCTGACTTCATCTCCAACAGCCTTGTTGCGTCGAAGCTTCTTCCCGATCCATGTAGACACAGGCTTTGGTTTAGCTGCCTGGTCAGTGACAGGAGTTCCAACAGTTGGTTTTCCCTTGAGGATCGACCAAAGTTTGCCAAAAGGGTTCCGTGTTTTTTTCTCAGAATCCATTTCTCTACAAACCAAGTTTCTTCAAACTAATAAAAATCACGCTTGTGATGCTTTACGTCACTGACGATTTCTCAGAAAATAACAGTCGAAAATTGCAATATTCAATTGATTTGAGAAAGTCGTTTAACACTTTGAGTTAACTCACATGAAATAACTTTTATAAAATTGTTATGTTCAGACTTTATTTTGTTTGTTGAATTTCATTGTTTAAAAAGTATTGTTATAGCATTTATAAAGTGTAACAATGTTGATGGGTAATTTTTAACAATGAAAATTCATGAACTAACTTTTAGATTTTTTAATTATTAACAACTAGCTCATATGCCTTGCACGGGTGGTGTTACAGCAATCTTTTTTAAAATTGTTATTAGATTCTATACAATATTTTGTTTGTATAAAAATCCATCCAGTTGTCAAGCATTATAATTTTTGAACGTTTTCTAAATTTCTCATGAAAAATTGAAAAGTTATTTTACTAAAAATTCCTTAAAATATGGTCATTTAGAGCCCTTGATTAATCATATCTTCAAAATTTTAATTTCCTTTTTCGATAAAATCATTCAATAATTAAAGCATATTCGATTTTTCAATATAAGGAAAACATTCAATCTTTTCTAGCTGAAATAGCTATCCGAAATCTTATAAAATGTAAATATTTGAATCATCAGTTTGAAAAAGGGAATAAAAGTACAAAAAATGACAAATCGACTTTTGTGCTCAAAAATATCTCCAGGCTCCGCTATATACATGAGTGCAAAGAGGAGAAAAATAACTACCCCCCTATCGGCAGATATAGCCCCTTGAATTTGCAAAATCGATGTCCTGTCCATTCATTGTATATTTTAATTTAATTTGAAATTAAAGCTAATTTTTCTTTCTTTTCTTTTTTGTGATGTAAACTAAGCCAAAATAAAATTTTCTTTTAATTTAAAAGTTTTTTAACTTTTTTTTATACAGGGAATGTTTGACTCCATTCATATTCACTCATTCCATTGATACTGCCTTATAATGACTCAGTTTCATAATAATTTTGAATTTTATTTGTATTACTCTTTCTATTTCTCAGATTTATACTGTGAACTAAGCAGAAATACAATTTAAATTTCAATTTAAGTGTTTTTTAAGATTTTTCGTCAGTTGAAATTTTATAAGGTTGAAGAAGGGAATAAGTCCATCATCTTTATTTAACTGTGAAACATTTTTAAATACACTTATAATTTTTTTCGATGATTGTTCTGTATTCGTAAGGCTGTCATGAATTCCCTGTAAAAATTTGGTGGCTATAGGATAATAATTTCATTACTTATACCGGTTTTTTTTTCTTTCTTTTCATTTTTCTCAAAACTTCGTCTTGGACTTGAAATGAAAAGAGTTTGAATTCATTTTAATAGCATACTCGGAATCTTAAAAAGAATCCGAACACTTTGATACCAAAAATGTGTTACACACATCAGTATTAAAAAGTTTTTCTTTAGAAACTGTTCACTAAAAACTTTTTTTTAGAATGGAGAGATGAAGAACTAATGTGCTTTCAAAGTGAATACCAATAAGTATTACTTCCTTGTGAACATCTTGCCATAGTTAAAATTTAACTGCAGTGAATTTTAGAGTTGATTGAAGGATTAATAAACTTAACTTATTATAATTAATAATCATAAAATTCATCTTGCTTCTCTTTTCCACATGAGAGTTATGCACGAAAGTTGATGAATGAATTTTTAATTCAACCTTTGAAAGCTTACAAGCCCTCTGAAGCCGATAACTAGCTAATGTAAAATCCTGGAAAATAACACTGATTTTCATAGATTTTTCAAGAAGATTGAATAATGTTTTTAAGATTTTTAAACATATTTTCCAGTTTTCATTGACTTCAACCTAGCTATTTATGGACGGATGAATAAAATTCACTATAAGAAGCATTGGTTCTTATTTGATGTCAATAGCAGTGTTATGATAAAGTTTAAAGATTATCCTCAATAAAATTATTTATTTCATCGAAAATTCGAAAAAATAATCTTTGTAAAGTAATCAAATTTTCGATTTCTGAATTATAAAAACAGTTTAACTTTTTGTACCAACAAAGGAATATTGGATAGATATAGTACAACTTTCACCACTAACTTCTTTGATGTATCAATGTGAAGTGTAATAAATAACTTCATTTTTAAAGTTTTATTCATTTTTTGAACACAGAATAATGGCATTGAAATAATAAAATTCTTTTCACAACAGTATACTCTATTCTATAAAAAGAAAACTTTCTTTTTAAAATAATACGTAATTGATAAATTTTTCATCATACGGAATCAATTCACTTAAAATATCCGGATTCCGTAAGCGCACTTAAATTTCAAGAGCGTCTCCTCATCATAAATGTCATAATTCGCGAAAAATCCAAACCGACATAATTCACTTTTATTCACCGATACCCGAACAAAAAACTGGCGTCGCATTCGCAACAACCTAATTTGCTATTTAAATCTCCGTCCGACTTCTTCGAAAAAGAACGGACGGATAAAAAGACGCGAATTCATATCAATAACTCCGCTGTTTAAAACCTGTCACGACCGTCAGCTCTCTTTCATAAAAATATTCCTCCCAATACAGTTACAGTTACTCCTCCGTCGTCGCTTATTTATTCATTCATACTCCAGCTCGTCCATCTCGCATTAAGCAGCGCATGTAGCACCTATATACGAAATCCGCTCGTCTTCATTCATTCCGGCGCTAAGCAAGGGCGCTATGGAGCTAATACCATTTCCGAAGCATTCCATTTTTGTTCCTTGTTTACACTTAAGAGGGAAAAATGCACGGGGGCTCCAGGCCTGGCGGAGAGGAGGCGCTCTAATAATAATATCATCATCATGAAAAAGGCAGCAGCGCTGCTTCAGCTTCTTTTATTTCGCCCGTTATTGCTCGAGAAGGGTTATTCAATATCGTTATTATCATCATGCGATCGTCAGGGGAGTTCACAAAGGGCTTCTCTGGCAAGTTAAAAAATCCATTTGGCCTGTTTAAACTCCGTCCCCTTGTGATGCAAATGCACTACTCGCCGACGGGACTCACTGGGGAAGTATTTGCATACGAAAAATCTTCCCTCCCATATACTCGCCTTTTTGAAGTGAGCCCGAGTCGTAATTCGGTTTGAAACGCGAACAGGGGGAGCAAAAAGTTTCCTTGCTCAGCAGTAATGACGCTGCGATTGAAGTCTTTTAATTCGATCGGAAACTTGTTGCTCTATTAAGGGGAGGGAGGGGGCTTTTAGCCGAGAGGAGAATAGAGCAACAGGCGTTTGACCTGACGACTGATTCGAAATGTCTCTCTTTGTTGAAAAGAAATCGACTCTGTCAACACGCTACTTCTTGGGCTATAAGAGAAGAAGAGCATATATGCATATATGTGACTCTGAAACAGTTTCGCAATTACCCATTACGAAGTCGCTGCAAATGTTGCAGAATCAGATACCTTTTGTCAGTAGCGATGCTGTGGGATCGCACGTTGTGAAGATTTAAAGGTTATGAAAGGATGAAATTTCTAATTTTTGTTACTAAGGCCTTATTTGTTTTCTTTCCTGTATAGTACGTCAAGTTTAGTGTGAAACCCACACTGTAAAAAAATCTTGCCACTTTCCTTGGAAAAACTGGGCAACCCAGGTGCCCAGTTTTTCCATATAATGTTCCTGGAAAATAACAGGAACGTTACGGTAAAATCAATCAAAAATACCAGTATACCAGTATTTTACGGCAATGTTCCTGTTATTTTCCAGGAACATTACTTGGAAAAAATGGGCAACCCAGGTGCCCAGTTTTTCCTTGGAACGTTCTAGGATTTTTTGACAGTGCAGTTTCACCTCCAATACTCCTTTTCTTTACCAAACAACTTATTAAGTATTAGTCAAAGTAATCTGCATTTATGAAGGTATGATAGGCTGACGGTTTTCAATTGAATTCTTTTTTATCACAACTTAAATTTTATAGATGTGTTCATAAAACTTTTTCTCTGCGTCTTAATAGAATTTCACACCTTTTGTATAGTTGACGTTTCTGTTCGCTCCTTGAAATTTTACTTTCTTAAAAAACTTTCTTACTTAGCTGCTTAGCACAGCTTCAATAGCGCTGCGAGCTATCTCTAGTGAACTTCCTCTAGTAGGTACACACATTATCTCCATGACTCTACGGGATGTTGTTTCAACAAATATAAAGCCGTGAAACGAACTTTTTCAACCCCCCTGTTCAACGGATTATTAAAAATATTTTAATTTAACTTCAGATAAATAATAAAAATAATTTTCATTAAAAAAAAAGAGGGACTGAGAGAGAACAGATGAATTTTAGGGATAAGAGAGAGGGATGGAGGGAAAGGAGTATGAGAGGAGAAAGTGGGGGAGAGAGAATTTTCTGGTGCATTGGGGACCAAACATAATCACAGGATTCAGCACAAAATTCACACATGATGACATCAAAAACGCGAAAAAGTTCCCTTCCTTTTCCCTCCATAAAAAATTCAGCTCTGAATTCCGCCACACCTCCCCGAGCTAAATTACAATCTGCCGAACATCGTTTAAGGGCCTAATCGAATTCGTAATCAATGACAGACCGCGGGGAGGGGAGGATACATCTTCACCACCATCTTACCCCCTGTTGCCATCGGATGGATCGGTTTGCAGGTGAGAGGCGTCCACGCCCCTTTTGCTTCTGTTTCGGTTTTTGCTTTTCTTCGCTTGGATTTTTTGATACTTTGCTTACTACCTACCACTGCGCTCATCTAGAGGTTAAGTTGTTTCATTAGATACTGGAACCGCCATCGCCAAAGGTTTTGAAGCTTTTTTTTTCCAGCGGAAGGTTAGTATTAGTAGATCGATTTAACTACCATTCCTCAACGGTTTTTATGAATAACTTACAATTGTTATCCATAGGACAGCCAGATTCATAAAGTTAGTGAAAAAAGTAGCTTTTTATGTTGAAAACTGGAATATCATCATTTTATGAAATATTTGGCAAAAGATTTTATCTTGTTTTGTCGTTTTCCCGAAAACTGATTCTGTCATGCATCCAATTCAACATCTTGATAACATGCGATTAAGGAGAATTTCAATTTAGATTCAAACTTGCATTATTTTATAAAAATTTGGAAATTAGAAAAGTAAAGAAGATAAATACTACGACATACAAAACAGACCTAGATGAACGAAAAAATTTTAAATTAACTCTTTAAATGCATAGTAATAATTATAGGTAATAATAACACTAACAAAATTACATTTACTATGTAAAAAAGAAGTGTTAAAATATCAGTAAATACCTAGCAAATTGGGTTACCTTCATTTGTTTTCAATACTTAAAAAAGGAGGTACAGAAATTTTCCAACCTAACATAAGAGGTCAGAAAACTAAAAGTTTAAGAAACGCAGTTATAGATAGTTTTAGCTCTCAATTTTCTCTCTTTATCGAAAATCCCTGCATTCATCTCAAATACAACTAACTGACTATTTTCAAATATCTTACCGCTGTCTTAAAACATGCCCAAAACAAATTTAAGAAATGAAGACTTAAATTCGTTTAAATGAAGTGCACAGATTCCTCTGTTCGTATATAACCCCTGACAACGGAACAACTCCATCGGTTTACTCTCTTTAAAGTTCAAACACTCTCACAATAAATAAAAAAAGAGCGACTTCTTTCTTATTTCCACGACGATTACGCCAAAAGCGTTTCAGAAACGGAATGGAATTAATTCACGGGTCGAGGCAAGTTAATTTGGTGCTGTATAGTCATTTCGGCATCACAGCACGCCGTATCAAATGGCTGACACTTCGCTTTAAATTAATAACTTCGTCAAGAGGGGAGCGAACACAGAGGAGGTATGAACTAGAGCGCACATCCAAAGCAACCCTGCGTGACCAACGTAAAGAGTGGCCAATAATATTGGTAGAAAAACTAACGCAAAAGCGGGTGGGATGGACTCTTTGCTATTGGAAACTAGTAGACTAATAGGACAAGCGAAACGAATATTTTTTATGTCAATTTAACACCAAATGACATCATTTGAGGGATTTCCTTCGAAGAAATTCAGAATTTAATTCCTTTCGTCCTCCGTAGTGCATAATAAAAGCTATGATGAGCGCAACGTCCCTAAGTAATACTTTTTACTCTTAAATTATAGGCGCTATAGGGTGCAGTTATTAAACATTAGTAAATATAATTCATCTAAATACGTCCTAAAGAACACATTTGAACCAGTTTTATCAGAATATAAATCTTGAAATATATTTTTCTAAAATTCTGAAAATTGGTAATTTTTTCCACTTTTTCAAACTTTGGGTTTCTACAGGCAAACCCTAGAGTTAACTTAAGGGGCTGAAACTTCACACACTATCTTTTGGGATCAGAAGGAATATTAAAAGCCCTGGGGAGCTAGGTTTATTAACAAAATAGTTTTTTGAGACACCCTAAGGTAAGGTATGTAAAGAGATTACAGAAAATGTCACGATCTCTTTCACGGGGAAAGCTCTTACGAACTCTCTATTCTTTCCTACACCACGGGAGCGAACGCTTTTTTTCTCCTACCTTTTTTCCAATTCCTTTCGTAAGTAACAATTTGACTTGTCCATCAGAGCTACCGGGGGAATCTTCTCCCTTTTTTCCTCTCTCTCTCTCGCCCATTCTTGTTATTAGTATTTTCATTCTCACTTTTCTACCTGTTTCGCTTTGAGTCGCCGGGGTGAGAGAGAGAGAGAGATTCGAGCACTTCAAAAGAAACCTTCTTGTAATTGAATCTGTTGGTTCGTAATTAGCGTGTGGAGCGTTGTTTCTTTTTTAAGAAAATTCTTCTCGGGTTTTTTCAGTAGCTAAACACTGTTTTAATGTAACACGCATCGGGGGTTGTAAGGTGAAAAGTCACTTTTGGCCTTTTATCTTCGTCTTTTTGTTCCGCGATTTTTTTCTTACATTTATAAATCGCAGCTACAACCGCAAAATATTCACAGAAAGAAAAAATGTATTTCTAAAATTTAAAATGTTCCACTATTCTGTATGGAGGAGTTTAGTCCGAAATTTTACTTTTAATGGTCAGTCACAGCCAGAGATATTTTTAACTCCTCTGAGAGAGTATTTCACTCCGTGAAAATCGGAAATACTCTTTAAAAAACTAGACGAGAGTATTTTCACTCTTTGAATTTTCACACAGGTTTAGCTTAAAAACCTTCAGCCACGGCATCCTAATCATCATACTTTTTAATTGTGTTCTCATACAGCCATAGTATTGTTTTTTGCATTTATTGTTCTGATGATTAGGGAGTTTGATTGATTGAAACATAAAATAGCATCTTAATTTTTTTTTCAATTTCATTTTGTGCATAAAGTAAGTGTTTTTAATAGAAATTTTGTCTCTGTATTTGTAGTTTACGCTATTTCTGTATTTCACTCCTCCTAAAAAAGTCAAGGAGTATTTTTACTCCTCCAAAAAAATCCTAGGAATAACACTGGTCACAGCAATTTAGAGGGAAATTTTTTTTTTCGAGATATCAAGTTTTTGAGATAGCTGTCAAAGAAATATTATATTAGCTTAAAATATTACAGAGCCAATTACTTTTTAACTTAATTAGGTGTTCGATATTTCAGAGTAAGGTACACATAAAGATATTATTTCTATTATTTAAATTGAATACCCACAGAAACAAACCTGGATTTATATTTTTTAGAACTTTATTCTAAGGATAATACTGAATGGAGGCAAAATAGAATTGTACTCCCACTGGAATCTTTAATCTGAAGGAATATCTACCCATTATCCATATTCAAGTTAAATCCGACCCTGTTTAATATCCAATAACTTAACTATCTTTCTCTTGAATAGATTTTTATTTAGTTTAAAATAAAAGCAAGATTCTCCCAAAATTACTCTTATACGATAGTTTTCTTAATTGATTTTTGTGTGTATGTGTTTCATATTTTGGGTTTTTATAAATAGCAAGCGATGAATGCAGGGAAAGGGTTACATACGGCAGCAGCCCCTCCCCCTCCCAAAGTTTAACAATTTCCTAGACTTTGATAAAATTGTCTTCTTAAATTTGAACTTATATCAATTTTTCATATTAAAAGTAATAACGAAAGATATGATAATTGAAGAAAAAATTTTGTTAGGCTTTTAAAAATCTTAAAAGTCACGATAATACTTGGGATCTTTGATTCAAAACAAAATCTTGAATTTCCTACTGCACTTTTACTAAGTGACTAATTTATTCATTCATGACCCTGAGGAATCTCTTTAGAATTTAGATATTAAAGAGAAAAATTATTTAGGTAGAGGAAAAATTAAACGACAAAGTTGAAAAAAAATCCTACAAATCCTATTCATTTCTTCAATTTAAAACATGAAGTTTTGGTCAATATTATTCCCTTTTATGGGTCAAAACCGGGAGGATGAAATAAATCTCAATCCTTTTCACAAGCAAAACTTTAATGACACATTAACGGCGATTCATACGGGGAAAACGCATACAAACGTTGTCAATCACTCCGCGTAATACACTCGACCTTCCCACTGACTGAATGACTGTCAACACATGACTGACAGATATGTAACCAATGGTGAATTGGCCAACAATCAGTCGCACTTTTTTTGTTCCAATTTTCCCCTCTCTCCACAAAGGAAGAACTGCCCTGGTTCAGTAATAAACATAATGAGGAAATAATATGGAGTCTTTAAGAAAACCCCGGTGTATTTAAAGGAAACCTCGCCGGGTGACAACATAATATATTAAAAGTCCTTGGGCAAAAGAATTAAGCGATCGGCTTTTGCAAAGCTCTCCTTTTATGCTCGGTTCATCCTTCCCAAGACATTGACTATTGAGCAATGAATGGAATGTTTTCACCGACAGTAGCAATTGAAAGGTGGTGTGATTTGTAATAAGTGTCTCCGACCCTCTCTGATTGACGGCTGCTCTTAAAGAAGCTTTAAAGAGACTAAAAATCAATCGGTTCTGTTCTATTTCGGAGTGAAAAAAGCAGAATCGGAACCATTAAGGAAATCTATGTGGAACCTTTCATTTTAATTGAATACAAATGTATTTCGTTCCATACGGCGTGTTCCTTTACAGAGGAGGAAAATGTCTGGTTAATCTTTTTGTATCTTCCCAACGTTAGTATTAGGCGAGGTAACTTCCCTTTTTGATTGAATGAGGTTTTTAAAAGGAGTGACGTTGACTGAAGTGCAGTTCATAAACACAGACGAGGATATGAGATTGATGTTTATGACTTGACACGTATCTTGATACAATGAAAGAAAGCGCTAATGCGTCTGGAAAATATTGAATGGTAAGTGTTACATGACGATTGAGAACAGAATTCGAGTAGGTATTAGGCAGACATCAAATTTTAAAAAGTTTAACAAAAACACATAATATACCTTATACCTGCTTATTAAAGTTGCAAGTAGTGATGCAGAGTAGAATCATTGCTAAATTATTTTGAGGGACTAATTTTAACCCATTTCACCAAGTTCCAGAAACTATCATAAGCATTAACTTTGCGTGTCATTGTGATTGAATGTTGGTTTAACAGTAATACAAGAAAAAGCAAAAAAAAAAAAAAAATATCCATGTTTCAAAATAAAAGAAAGAGAAAAAAATGAAAGAGGTCTGTACATTTTTTATTTTTAAAGGGTTTAATTTGGGATTTTCGCGAAATATTCAAGTTAAATGCCATTTAATATTTAATATTTCGTCCTATTTCATCCCCATTTTGGGGATGAATGGGACAAAATACATGCATTCATAAAAACGTTTCTTGCAGTTTAAATGATGGCTAATTGATTGAGTACAATTATTTATAATGTAACCAAAGGTTCAATTATTGGTTTTAAACTTGTTGCAATATTGAAAAATGAAAACCTTTTGCAATATTAGTGAAAATGTGAAAATTGTCCCATTCATCCCCACTCTCCCCTGAGGTTATCCAGAAATGCACCTTAGAAAAATTAAAACTTCCATTAAAAATAAAAGATCCAGTTTACATTAAGGCTGTCTTCTGTTCGTAAAAAAAAATTTTTAAAACCATTTTTCCATACAATAAAGCCATAATCTTAAATTACGATTTTAACAAATTTAAGATTTTTTTCACATTTTTTGCCACTAAATTTTTACAAATAAGGTCTTTGAATCAGTCATTAGATAAGTACTTTTAAAAATTAGTCAATTTAGAGACTAGAGAACCTCATTTTATTCTTATTTATGTCACTTTATTCTTACACTTAAAGAAGTCCTTTTTTAGTTCTACTTTTTAGCTGAATGGTTTTCTTTCATTGATGCCTCATATTATAACTAACTTTAGAAGCAAGCCTTTAAATATAGAACAGTTATTTCCCAAAAAATTCAATTAGGATTTTTCCGTAATAAAACGAACTCGAAAAGAAGCCGACTTTACGGCTACGACCCGCAAAGCCAGTTCTACTGATTTTTTGATTTCATTGCAGAGAAAAAAGTAAAGAAAATCTATCTTCCAATAAATTATAAAGTCGGGTTTTTTTTCACAATGCTACCAACAAACGGGGAGAAGCTTCCTTTACAGGTAATTGCGGACATAACAGATCAATCCGTAAAGTAAATAAGGTTAAAATCGGCTTATAAACCAAGAAAATAGAATATCATAAACCTAAAATTATTTTGGCAAAGTTTATCAATATAATCATTAAAGCTAAATTTATTTTTTTAAAGAGACGTTTTTATGGAGAGGAAGTTTGTCAGCCTTAAATTAACCAAATGTTAGGCCCTTGAAGAAACACACATAATAAAAATGTATAAATACCTTTCTTTGGAGTAAAAATTAAAATGATCGCCGACGATACATAAATATCTGATGTCACTCAAATCAAAACAAGCAACAAGACTCCTGAAAACTGACCCTGAAAGTTGAGTTTAAACTTTGTTTGAATACTTTTAAATCAATTGTATACAACTTTCTTTTTTACTATAAATAAGCACCTGTGTACCTGTACAGTTACCAGCCAAATTAAAGCTGGAGGCTAGGAAATGCGGTCAATATTCTTAAACACTACATTACAGGTTAAGGACTGGAGAGCTAGCTGATGCTATCATTCGCATAGAGCTAGAGGTACTATTTATACTTTAATTACTAACTGTGTGTATTGAAGTGTAGCTGTTCCTCAGAAATAGTCATTTATGAAGCTGACTTGCAGCCTTTGATTCTAGAATCCAAGCGAAATCAGTCCAATACTTCAATAATACAAGCTTTGGCTATCATAAAAATTCCTCAACATACGTGAATGAATGAAAAAATGCCCGATAATAAAGAAATATTGTCCCCCCGCTCAAGTCTCATCTCAGAGAACTTGCTTGATAACGTGGAGCCATTTTCTCTACGTTGTTTGAGTCCCTCAGAGTTGATCCCTCTGAATTGAATTTAGTGGGGTCTATGAGTTTTTTTTAACGTAGGCTCATTGATATTCCATTAGGAATCAAGCAACATTTCAGTGTCATAAGGTATTATTTCAAAACATGAAATAAAAAATTTTAAAAATTAAAATAAAACACCCATCCTATATAAATCTTTTTAAAATCTAACGATTTGAAGGACTTTTACGATTAGATCAACCAAATGCTTGACCACAGCAGCGACTGACAAAGGACCGGGAAGATTTTAAAAACTTTCTTATAACTTGCCTATTTTCAATTTCTTTCTCTTAAAATTTCTTATCTTTCTCAAAATGAAAAAAATACACACTTTTCAATCCCAAACGTGGCGCACTATACTCAGTCTTGGGTCATGCGCCATAAAACTCCAAACAACCAATCCCAAACGATGATTTCTAAGTTTGAAAACCCCCTACGTAATCCCCCCTTCCATTTTGATACAGCCCAGGGTATGAAGTGAGCCCTCATTTTTAATTCTGAATCCTGACCTGATATAGGTCTAGAGCTAGACTCGATGTTAAAACTAAGAAAAAATGAAGATGCTTCGGACTAAGGGGGGGGCAGCTGCCAATCCCATCATCCCCCTGGCTACACCCATGTGTCAAAAAATAATCTTACTTAAAAAAGAATGCTTAATAGGAATGCAAAATAAAATTCAAAAGTAGATGAGGCTGCACAAAAAAAATCAATCAATTAAAACTATCCATATTTTATTTACAGAGAGGTTTTCGAAGCATTCAAAATTCTTACACAAGATACATCACAAAATATATTAGAGATTAACTATATACATGGAATAATTTACACCAAATATTGACAGAAGAGTAGTCACAAATTGAGCTTTAACCACACAGTCAAGAGTCAATGTTTGTAAATATTTAGCTTAGAGGGAAAACTAGCAATATGGAACCACAGAGAGAAGTACAGTTGGGGAAATAAAAAACGACTCAGTTGAGATTTCTGACGAACCACTTGGGTTAGGAAGACAAACAAGGTGTCATTTTTCATGTCATAAAGTATTCTTAAAATGAGGAAAATTTCGAGTCCTTAGGGGGTCGTCTTCATATTAAACGGAACACTAACTTTTGTTTTTCCTATGAAGACCCCCAATTATTATGCAATTTTCTGAAAGAGCATCCTCATAAATCCCCAAATACCAAGTTTCATTCAAATCGTGCGGTAAATAAAGCTTTTACGTTTTGGGGGTCGTCTCCAGAGTGAGAAGGGTTAATTTTCTGTGAACACTATTTCTGAAAAACGGTGGGATAGCAAGACTTTTACTCACCACTTTAATGTTTATCAAAAAGTTTATAAGTAACTTAATGAAATTTTATATCAAATTTAAGTTTTAATTTAAGTTATGGTGATTATGGTGATTAAAATAAGGCGACTGTTTCCAGAAAAAGCATTCGCCGGTATACATTTGGCAGCGGTATATGGTCCCTTAAAGAGTGGGAATTTAGTTTAATTCGGTTTTTTCCAAAACTATTAAATGATATCAACTGAAATTTTGGTTTTCCACATAAAATTACTACCAGAATCGATTACCATAAAAATATTAAAAGATTTTAAAATTTAATTTTTAGGTCAAAATTAGATGTTAATTATCTATCTATTAACCATTAAATATCGCTATAAAAGCATAATTATTTTGTTTGGGGACACAAATTTGATCTAAATTCAAAGTTTCATATTTTTACACCGAAAACATTTTGATAAATTTCACATTGAATGGTTGACATTTCAAAAATTTATTATGCTTCTATTTGGATACTTACATGGATGAAACTTGGTATTTGGGGGTTTATGGGGATGCTCTTTCAGAAAACCGCATAATAATTGGGGGTCCCCATAGGAAAAACAAAAGTTAGTGTTTCGTTTAATATGAAGACGACCCCCTAAGGACTCGAAATTTTTTCCATTTAAAGAATACTTCATGACATGAAAAATGACACCTTATTTGTCTTCCTAACCCAAGTGGTTCGTCAGAAAACTCAACTGAGTCGTTTTTTATTTCCCCAACTGTACATGTACTAGAACCCCATAAGAGTACACATCTCCCATATTGTTTACCCTTTCACTTGTAATGGTTTAACATGGGAGAAAGCCGAGTATTCTCAGCAGAAGGGTTTTAAACATGCACCAAGTCAAATAGTGGTTAAACATTCTTTTTAAATTAATTACATTATTGTGTTATACCTTCAAGATGTAATAATAAATTCATAAAAATATTAAATTCTTATAGAAGTTTAAATGTTTGGACTTCGATGAATTAGTTGCGCATATAGAAAAAGTTTAAGATGAAATTTTTATACTGGTGGCATAAATGTTTTCCCATTTTCAATTCTTTACAAAAAAGTTCTATATCAAAATCGAATCTAAAATTTTAAAACAGGAGTATTTTTATCCTAGAATACAGTCGACTCCGCTTAATGTGATCGCTTTTAGCAGAGATTAACCTGATAACAATATCTGATTGATAATAATAAGGGATTCTATAACAGGCGGCAAGCAGTGTAACTGGACTAATTGCTTTAAAATTTGCAAATTAGTAATTAACATATATAGAAAATACAATGTATTTTGCAACTTAAACTTTTTAGAAAAAATATAACAGTAGTACAGTTAATAAAAATAAAATAATCACTTTGTACATTTATTTATATTACACTAA
The DNA here is from genome assembly GCA_963680715.1 of Tetragnatha montana. Taxonomy (NCBI): domain Eukaryota; kingdom Metazoa; phylum Arthropoda; class Arachnida; order Araneae; family Tetragnathidae; genus Tetragnatha; species Tetragnatha montana. The sequence continues at coordinate 39,620,663 of OY796685.1, forward strand.
AAATCTCCTTGAGGGTTGATAATTACTATCCCATTTTTATTTAAGTTTTAAATACGAGTATCTCCTTTACTTTCTTTCATTCCATTAAACTACTCAAATTAATCTGAATTCTGGTAAACAAGCAAACAAATCAAAATCTCAAAGCAGTGACATCTGCAAGGCACATGCACCTGGACATCACATGTGATATCCCTATGACTACAACCATGGATTCTGATTCGGGTCCCCCCTAACCATTCTCTGTCTATGTATGTTGAGAATTCAATGTTTCAAATTCAATTCGATGTCAATGTTCAAAGCAAAGGACCATAAAGGCACAACTGACTTAGAGAAAAAAAAAAGCGGCAGATGATCAATGGACAAATGGTTGCTTGTATAAATTCAACTCAAAAACAAAACTAAAAAAGGACGTTTTTTAGGAAATAGAACGAATTGTGATAACCTTAAGTTATGTGTTGATCACATAAAACTTTAGATTTTACATTAAATTTAAAATAGGAGGGATCAGGACCGTCAATTTTGATAACCCAAGTAGCACAATTGTTCAAGATTCGTCCAATTTTTGCCATGTACAACCAAATTTTGTTTAATTCTAGTTGCTTTTATGTAAACTTGACACATTTGGTATGAGGTGTACACCTACGGAACATAATCTAATTGATACTAGTGATCACATTAAGCAAAGTCTACAGTATATGGTGTGGATAAGATTACAACACATAAATGCAGCAAATATTTATACATGGCCCTTTAATGCCATGATACCTTATTTAGACCACCTTGAGGTTCTCTATATGAATAATAAATTGTCTTTATCAGATAGAAAAACCATTTGGATGCGTGAGAATAAAGAGGTAATTCATATGGACGTTCCCAATTTTCTTCTGCTGTATTTGTCACAAATAATATAGTCAGCTACCACAAATTAATGCAAAATTTGCAATGCTTAAGAATGAAAAAATGTAAGTCAAACAAAACGCAGAAACAATTATTCAAATGAGGCAAGGAGTAAGCATCTCTTTTCAATTAATAAATAGAAGAAAATATTTAAGAAAAGTAAATATATATTGAAAGAAAAATTAGGCAAATTTCATATCAACTTTTACTTTGAACCAATGAATCTCAATTAGTATAAGGATTAGTAATTAATAGAAAAAATATAATATCTAGAAACTGATAAATTCTGTCTTAATTAATTTACTAACCTTTTTTTTCTCCTCTAAAATTTAATTGACAGCATAAATTTTATGTAGAGGCTTCAAAAGTCTATTTCACGCCTTTAGATTTGAAACAACTTCTTGCTGAGTCAAAGAAGTAATGTGTACACTTATAGCAAAACACTTCTTATTCTATTGAGGCTCAGCTCTACAGGCTGTGAAATAACTTTACATTAATAATTAAAACGTAAAGGAGATAGAATAAAAACTTCAACTAGAAAAATGTGTGCTACATAACAAAAGCACAAATAAAGTTCAATAACATTAATGTTTGAGGAGATATTGCATCATCCAGCTTTAAAAAGAGCTACTTACAAATTTCTGAATTATTTTAAAACTTAAATTAGTCAATTAATCTAAAAAATAACACTAGAAAACCTGCAAAACTAGCAACAAGCAAAGTAAAACCTTGGAAATTATTGGCCTCTTTTTGTAGACTTCAAAAGAAAAAAAAAAGTTATTTCCTAACATTTCTTCAAATATTAGTTACTTCCTAAACACTTCTTTTATTGATATTGCATACATATTTCTAGATGAAGTTTTTGTTTTCTCTAACATTTTCAATTAATTTTTTTAAAAATTTTGTTGCCAATAGAAACACTAAAAACCAGTTTAAATGAATTCAACAATCCCTTTACTAAAGATGCATGTTACTTCTGTAACTCTACAAGAACTTTAAAATCTAAAGGCATTGCACAGATTTTTGAAACGCCCTATAGAAACTTTAGAGTCCTAAAATTAAATGTTTTAAAGCACTCAAGTATAGGTTAAAAGATATACTAGAATAGGAATTTTTAAATACAATAATACTGTAAAAATACCCAGTAGATAAAGTCATTAAGAAAATAAGAAAAATTGTCACGTACTTTACACAATACATATATACAAGCAACTTTATAAATTAATATTGCACCTATAAAATATTACTTCTTAAATCAAATATTAAATAGCACTTAAAAAACATAAATGCTTAAAATATATTGTAACAGTAAATAAAATATGTTTAATATTATCAACAATATTTCAATAAGAAAGAGCTACAGTAATATTAAAAAATATACAGCACGAAATTCAAAGGCAAGCTGGCATATTTTACATGATATGATGTTTTGAGGCATCTTACAGAGTAAGACATTTCAAATATATAAAAAGACTGGAAATAAGAAATAAAATAGTAGCATAGAATGTTTAATAAAATTTAATGTCATAAACCTGAATTTTCTAAACATAAATCATCTTTGGTTTTCTTTGTTTTGGTACAAATTAAAATTTTGTGTGCAGTTAAAAAATCTTTCATCTAAAACTAAAGTGGCTAACCCTTTGCATACCATTTGCCAAAATTTAGATAGATTAGCTTAGCCTCTGGTTTGGTTATTGTTTTATGGCACAAGAATCAAAGATGATATAATATTGTGCCAAGCTAGTAGATGTGCCTTATTAGATTGAGCATTTACTATTTTACCATCTTAGGTTCTTGTAAGGAGTAATACAAATTTTTAGGATTTTTTTCATATCCATCTCCTTTTAAATCAGCAAGAAAATTTACCCAAATATCCTTCTTTTTTTTAAACAGAGATAAACCGTTTTAAAATGAAATCATGCTATTTACTAAGTTCACTGACTGATGTGTCACACTAAATTATTTAATTTGTCGAGTTTGGTGAATGGTCTCTATTTTGGACACCCAATTTATAGCATTATTTTTATAATTGAAATATGTATAGTATTAAAAATCAATATTTTCATAAATAAATATTGTTGAGGCAACTAAGTAATCAATTCGGCTAAAATAATATAAGGGGTAAGTGTAAAGCAATACCCAATCATGTTAGGCAAAAATCATGTTAAATAGACTTTTTTTAAAACAAATATTAAATTTGGCACATGAAAAATAAAGTAAGTCACATTCTAAATAATTTAATTTAAAAACTAAAAATGTTAATTTTGTATTTTATAAACACAAGGAAAATACTAAATTTTATATCATGCTTTCTAAAGCCAGGATAAACTATATTACCTATTTTATTTTCAAAACAATTTAAAAGATTTCTTAGAAATATATTGATACTAATATATCTCATAAACTGAGAAATATAGTGATTAGATAAATAATATTAACAACAGTTATTACAGCAAAATAATAAAGTATGTTTGCATTTTCAAAGTAAAATAAATCATACTAAAATAAACATATGTAAATATAGTATTTCAATTTTTTTAATTTTTAAAAATTTTTGAAATAAGGATGAGGAGGAACTTAATTTTTTCGAAATTACTAAAACATACTGCATAAACAACTTAACTTTATAAATTATTACCAGAAAAGGGTTGATTTTAAAACATTGGTTATCAATGATTTTAGTTGTTTGTAATCAGGCTATATAAATTTTGTAACTATAAACTAAGAGTTTAAAACAGCTCCATATATATGCATTTTTTCTGAAAAAATAAAAAGCAAGCATTGACCAGATAGTATTAAAACTATACTAATAAATATTAATGTGTTAAGATTAATCCGAAAACTTGTGATAAGGATAAAATATGAAATTTTTATTTAATTTGTGCATGTATCTCCTTGACTCAGAGATTTCATATGTGTTTTTCCTTCATGCTTCGACAAGATTCTAAAGTAATATTATTCCAAAAAAGAACATATTTGCATCACAAAAATATGCATCAAACAAAATATAACATCCAAATATCACAAACTAAAATGGTTCATAACAGTTTGCGTCAAATTATCCTAAGCTCTTGCAATTAAATGCTTAAAACATCCTAAAAACAAACAAAAAATAAGATACTAGCATTTTTACACTAAGATTAATGAACTCCAACATACTGCAAGAAGAAATAATATTAAATGAAATCTGTTTAGTCTATAATACAAATGCTTAGTGGTCCCAGCCAGTTTACACCGCAAAATGAATTTACTAAAGTTTTGGTGAATTATCAAAGTTTTTCATTAACACTTATGAATAAGGTTTTATTTAGACCAAAATTATTATGGCAGTCTTAGTTTAATGAGTAAGAGTGGAAGTCATTAAATAATTTGAGTATGTAAAAAATGCAGAGCTTGTTTGTTGCCAATGTTGCACACTACCAAATCTAGTAAACAAGCCCAATACAGTCATATTGAAAGCAATAAATGTTCATCAAATGTATGTAAAGATTAATATGAGTTTTTAAATATGAAAAAGAGGTGGAAATTACTTAGGTAAGGTCCTACTTAACTTTTAATTGAATGGAACTAGTTACTTCTTACCCTGTCAACAAGCATATCAAATTAAACTTAATTAACAAAAGTAGAAAAATAAGAGCAGTATACTGTTTATATAGTGTTATTGCAATAAGGTTCTGTACACAAAACAAGGTAGAGAAACCCGATAGTAAGAATCTTAATCATAGCCTTCCCATTCAAAAAATAAACTTAAGTAAACTTCTGCCAGGTAGGCTTCATTTTACTTTCTTTGTGTTGTGTTTTGGAATTAGGATGCCTAGAAGGAGGAACTGGTTTTATAATAGGAGAAGAGTTTGCTGCTATAGAGCCCTCTAACACTTCACTTGGTGGCTGGACATTGGCAGGGGCATTCCTTTGAAAAAGAGGGGAATCGCTTAACCCATAGTCGTCCAACAAGTTTTTGTCGGCATCTGACAAAGTAGTGGCATTGAAATCATTGTCCGACACGAAGAAGGTCGATGACGCCACTTTTGTTTTGGGCGGCAATGGGGGCCTGGAATCTGTACTCTCAAAGTTGCTTCCGAACCCATTACTTTGAGCTGCAGCAGTGGAACTCACAACAGATACAGGCGTTGGCACGGGAAACCTCGGAAGTACTAAACCAGGATGAGCAACTCTGGGAGCACAATAAGAACCAGGAGGATAAAAGCCCATTTGCTGGACCCCCATCGGCGGAACGGGGTTCGTTGACAACTGCTGGATGGTGTTTTTCAGTTCCGTCACTCTTGAGTCGCTCGTGGACTGGGGGGTCAGGAAGGAGAGAAGTTCGCTGTTCTTGTGTTTTGTATCCTTGAGGGGATCGAAGAGAGATACTTCGTCCAGAGATTCGAACTGTATGAGTGGATCGGCAGTGTCGCTGGTGGTTTCGGATACTTTCTGGCTCTTTGGGGGCATGCTTGGAGACTTGCAGTTCTTTTTTGACCTCGGTGGGGGTATCGGTGCAGGAAAATTGGAACAAAACGAGTCGGAAAATCCCAACACAACCTATAAAAAACACCATCAGTTTATCATTCAGAGATAATAAATGTTAAAAAGAGGATAAATCAGGAAGAAATTACCAGTTTTGTTGACAGATATTTTTCAATTATACATTAATAAATTTTTTTCATGTAGGGAGATATAAGTATACTATCAATTCATCACTTTAGAACAAAACAGCACTAGTTCTTAAATTTGCTCAACTTTAGTAAAGGGGATCCTTAATGTCAAAACATGAGTAGTAATGCCAAGAACCAATAACAAAAACCGATTCTCCTATTACTGGCCCTTATGCAATAAGAGATTGGAGAATCTGGTCTTGCCATTGATTTTCGGTGCTACTAAGTAAGCTTTAAAATTATTGAGTTTAAAGGATGCAAACCAAACAAGCTCTTTCAATGACTTACTATTCAGAAGATAGACAAACTTGTGGAAGGGTTAAACCCTTATAAAAATTATATAATTAATATTTTGAGAAAAAAAAACAGTTAAACCTTTTTAGCAAGAAATATTACCCAACATCAATGCTACATACATTTTCTTATTCTTATTCTTGATAATTTGTAAACAAGTACCTCATTAGGATCTTCATTGATGTCATCTAAATAGCCTAACGTATCAATGTTATCAAAGGAAACTGAAACTCTCTGATAAATGACATCTTTCAAATCTTCCATAAGGTTCATGTCCAAGTGGTCAAATCGAGGAGCACTTTGGTCGTCTGCAGACTCATCAGATTGTAATGACAACTCATCAGACCCTAACACTTTGTATTGACGAACACTGAAAATAATATGAAATGTTTTGTGAAAGAGTTATACAATTACAGTTTAATTATTCAAATGGTTCATATTATTTGGTGATATGTGAATGTCTCAGATCATATAATCTAAGAACAAAGACTGAAATATCAACAAGCATATCTTATTGTATCTTTGAGAAATTTTTTCTGGAATTTATTTATTTTTCATACATTGTCTTAACTTAACAATTTCAAATTAAATCAAAAATTGTTCTTCGATTGATTTAAATCCTATATTTATTATCAAGAGAAAAGACAATGAAATTTAACACTCTCCGAAAAATATAATGCAATATTCAATACTACACTACACTAGAACCTCTTTGTATATACCCCTTTGTTACAACGACCACCAATTTAAGTACCAAATATTTTATCATAGAAATAATTTTATTTTTAATTCGTTATAGCGAGCCCACACATAAGTTTTTTTGTAATAGCAACTGTCATTTCAGTCAAAATTCGTAAAAATCAGCTGATCAATAGATAAGAAGGGGTATATGAAACCTTAATTACTCTAAATGATTGTGTTCTAAATGTTCACATTGCTCTTACATTTTGCACCTGGCAAGAATCTTTCATACCAGGTATTATATCATATCCATACTTCTATCCTATTTCATATTTCTTGGTTTTCTGATTATTTTTTCCAAATTTGTTACAAAAAATGATAAACATCCCTTTGTTGTTAGGACCCAATATATTGTTGGTCCATTAAGGAGTCGCTACATACATTGAAGTTCTACTGTACATATTTTTTTAAATGACTACTCTTATTTAACTTTTCATGCAATTTTTGTAGATTATCATAAAAAAGTTTTAAATAATTTCATAGTCATAACACAAAACTTACCCCGCAACTGATCTAGCATTCTGCAAATTAATGGCATCAAATAAACCAGATTTACCATTTTCATGGTCATTGTAGGAAATCCTCTAAAAATGCAAAATAATGATTACATTTTTTAAGAATTTGAAAATCAAAAATATATTTTTCAATACACTAATGAATAAATAAAATCAATAACTTTAATTGAAATATAGATAAAAGACTTTTTTAAGTACAATAATACCCCAGACTTACATGTTAGGTGAGACAGAGATAACTGCATAATTGAGGATGAAATGCATACAGAATATGTTTAATTAGGAGCAAGGGACAAAAGAAACTATAGTTTTGAAGAAAATTGTGATAAAATCTTTGTTAATTAAACAAACCATAATGTATTGCAAAAATTAAACCAAAGTTATTTTATGCAAAAGGTTCCATGAAATGCATGTCACCCTTATGGTGAACAGATTTTTTTTATTTTAATGATGTAAAGTCTGTAATCCTGTTAATTTTTTAATATTTTTTTTAACTAAGACATTTTGCAAGTGCTTTTTGTGCAACCATTGTTTAATTTTTTGACTAAACAGAGTCTACAAAAGTAGATGTCTCGACATCTTGCTCTGGATAACACACTTTATTAGTTCATCAATTCTCAGCTCTTGACTGTATTCATCTCAAATCTTTGATGTCATTACTTCAAATTGACATTTCTTTTTGAAATACAATTTTATCAGACTTCTGTCTAATTTTATCAGACTTTTGTTCAAATGCTGACTAAATTTTACAGGTGGAAAAATAAAAACTTTTTTTATGGAGCTATATTTAATAAACAGTTGTAAATATGTACTGCCTAACTATGGGTTTGTGTAATTCAATATATAATTGTAGTAGTTAAAAAAGTAAATGGTTTCATAGTCTTTTGTCAAATTATCAAAATTGCTTTCCTTGACAAGGAAAAAAAGTATCTCAAATGTTTGGAATTGAAAAAAAAAAACATGAATGTTTGACAATTTTATAAAGTAAAGAAACACCATAACCCCTTCTACTTCTAAGGTGTATCTATCTTAGAAAAGCAAGCAATTACAATATAATTCTGGAATTCATAGCTTTCCGACCATCTGAATATTTTTCCATTCAAAACTTCCCCTTTCATGATAGGCAATGACTAAGCTAGTAGGTCATACAACAAATGGACAAAGCTGTAGTAAGATTAAAATCAGCAGGGAACACTAATTAGTATTTACCTTTGTGGGAAATGAATTAGTTCTGATTGAGGTAGGACTGGAAGGTGCACTCTTTGGTTTCTCTAAGGTGTGATCAAACCTCAAATCTGACAGGCTAGGTTGCTAAAATGAGTAGTAACACACCATAGACTTATGCTGTTAACAACTTTTTATGCATTCAAAAAGCACTTATGTTATGCATGCAAGCATTCCACTAAAAACTAGCAAACTAGAAAAAAATTTACCTTTTGGATATCATGAATTCGTGATCGAATGTCTTTATACGCTCTTTTGCCTTTGTCTTTAACCTGTTTAAATAACACAATGATTAATAAAACTAAAAATTTTATGCAAGAAGATAATAAATTAAAAATCATGATGTCAAAGAAATATGCATCTCTCAAAAGGATTTCATAAATTATAAAATGTTACATTAATTTAACTTCATTGCACAGTAAAAAGTTTATAATGAACTTATAAGATACATGCTTTAAACATCTCTTTTATTTATTATCTCTTTATGCATCTCTTGTAAATTTAATCTAATTTAAACACATCAACAATAGAGTACTTTCCAATAAAACTTTCTACAAAAAATTACGGATTGATGCAAATTACAACCAGAAAGATTATTTTTATTTTAGAAACCAGTTTATTTGACCAGTTATGAACATAAAATCAGAACAATTGTTTTACAAGACAAAAATAGACAAATTAATTCATTTTTGGAATAAATATGATTTTTTCTCAATAACAAAGTAAACTTACAGACTTATAAGCATGCTTTACAGCAGGGTTAGTCTGAAAACAAATGAGATTCAAAATCATAAAATCAGTAAACATAAGAAATAATTCAAATAAAATATCAAATTATACTAAAATAGAAAAATTTTAAATAAACAAAATAGTGGATTTTTTTTTAAATTAAAAAGAAATGAGAAATAAGTAGGTACTAGACAAGTTGTCTACATAGGCGTAACGAGGGGGGGTTATTGGGGATGTAACCCCCCTGTTAGGTTTTCGAGACGACCACTAGATGGCGCTCCTCCTATCCAACCACAGGGGGTCTCGGGGAACAGGTTGGGACGGGTAGTGTGGCTTTGGATTTTGGAGAGAGAGGTGTGTTTTTTTTGGCGAGTGGCGGAAGGAATTGACCGCGGTGAGCACATGTTGGTTTTTGGTGTTCGGTCTCTTAGTAGTGCTTTGGTGATCAGTGATTGAATAGTAATAGATAGTGTATCGTGAAATCTAATGTAAATGTGATTTTATGTTCTGTCTCCATTTGTAAAACCCTTTTTGGTTTCCACTACGGCACCCCTAACTATCCCCCCTTTTTTATTGTGTTTAATTACACCCCCATTGAAAATCAGCTCAAAAACGAGTTAAAACTCGTTTTTAAGGGTCAAATTTCAAACGGGGGCCCCCAGACCCCCGTTTTGTACTTGCAACTCTGTATCACCAATTGTTCACCTATCAAGTTAATAAGGACGCAAATCCTACTTTACGATTTCTAAAAAACTACATAAGGTTTAACATGGTTCCCACTCTTTGAAAACATTGAAAATCAAGGACTTTTCAAGGACCTCAACAAAATTTTTCAAGGACCTATTTTCGTAGACAATTAAAAATTATAATCTTTCTAGAGAAATTGGAGTTGTTTTTAAAATGTCTACTGACTCCAACTTAATTTTATACCTAGTTTGTTCACTCGGGGAACTGATGTAGAGGGCGTTACTATCATAATTTTATGGTTTCAAACATTGCCATTAAATGCGGAAAGGAAATTTAGATAAATCAGCAAAAGGCGGCTGGAGTGGATTCAAAATTCAAGGACCTAGGCCATTTTTTAAGGACTTTCAAGGACCTAATTTTAGCAGAAAAAAATTCAAGGACTTTCAAGAACCGTGGGAACCCTGTTTAAGGACATTCATAGGCGTAACGAGGGGGGGTTATTGGGGATGTAACCCCCCCATTACATCAACGGTTTCTAAAACAAGAAAAGCTGAAAAATTTTCTCTTTACTAGGAAGGTCCATTTGCTATCCACCAGTCCACCCCCCAACTATTTCCACCCAATCGCCGCTTAGGGCATCACAGGTATAGGAAAAAGCAGGTGGTTCACAAGGAACTTTTCTTTTAGGAACTAACCCAAAGGGCCTCAAAATGAATTTACTACATTGAGAGACAAATATTTAAAAATTTCTGGGGGAGAACCCCCAAACCCCCCTCTAAAATTTTTACGTCTGTAATACTGTGTTTTTCCCCTTGAAAGTTAAGCCTCTTAGATGAAGTTCTCCCATCGGAAGTTTTGCAAAAAAAAAATTATTATACCTACATTAAGAGAATTTTTTTAAAGGGAGTAATATGTTGGAGTGGTTGACTGGTCGGAGTAACACCCCCCATTAGTCAACTCTAGTTACGCCACTGGTTGTCTAGTACTTATTCCTAATTTTTTTCTTGGCAACAAAGGTCAGACATAAAAGCCTCGGAGGGGAAGGTCCGGACCCTCCCCCCTCCCGTCGCTGCGCCACTACTGGATTGAAATAAAAATATGAATGATAATTGATAAAACACTAGGTAACAGTATTAAATGTAAAAGATTCATTGGTTTATGTTATTTTATCAATAGTTATTTTATTAGTAAACTTTATGGTCTATGGCAGCGGTTACCAAACTGTGCTCCGCGAAGCATTTCCAGGTGCTCCGCGAAGCATTTCCAGGTGCTCCGCGAAGAAATTTCAAAAGAATGCTTTTTTTTTTTAATTTCAAATTTGCGTTTCTCTGAAATAGTCAGAACATAAACCAGAGACTCAATGTGCTCGTCAAAACAAGCTCATCTTTCGCATCATGTAGTATTTTAGGATTCAACCCCTCCCCCCAAAAAAATGTTGACATCAATTTTTATATTTTTTCCCTTGAAAATTTTCCAACTTACAAGGAGAATTCCTCTTTGAAGTGTAACCCAAAGTTGTTCCAAAATGGATTAAAAAAAATTTTGTAAAATTTCGAAAAAATTACTGCGGGAAAAAGTATTTTGCGGAGAGTGCCCCCAAACCCCCTTAAAAATTTTTAAACCTATTTATATGCTTTTTTCCTTGAATATTCCCTAATTGTAAAAACCCCAAAGAGTCTCAAAATGAGCTAAAACATATATAAAACATATTTTATATGCAGCCTGCGGGAGTATTGTCGGGGCCGCCGCGAGTGAAAAACAACTGCAGGTGTAGCTGCGGTTGTTTACCACTCGCGGCGGGGGCCCTCCTCGAGTTCCCTTCTCTGGCCTGGCCAGAGGAGAGCTCCCTACTCCTGGTTGGTCGGGGCCGGGGGAGGCATTCCGCGATACCGGTTCTCTCCCCCCCCCCTCAGTTCACAACCCTGAAAAGTTCCGGGCAATAAACAAACAAACAAGCCGCAGACGTGATGGCTGGGGGCCTGGGGTACCAAAGTTCATTCCCTCTCCAAAGTCGAAGTCGAACGACTGCGCGGTACGCTCGTCACCTTTCCCACCGGACCATTCTTCCGATTTCGACACCACGCCGAAGCCGAATTGATGCACCATGCCCCGAATTTTCGAGGACTTGTTGCATCCCCCGCCGAGCTATTTCGATTTCTTCGAACACAAGTGGAAGCAAATGAGCCGAGAGGAAAGGAGCAAGTATTTCGCCCGTTCGGTGCGACAGGCCGAGCAATCGTTGTTCATAGACAGTTATCCCTACCTCGAGGAAATGGTGGTCCTGTTCCTCAGGCCGTCCTTCACTAAACTCTTTCACTGCGCGCGATCCATTTCGTCCGGTACTGTTTCTCAGGTAGTTGCCGCTTGTAGAGACGCACTATATTATGTAGAGCTCTGCGATTTCCTGAGGATCGCTCCCCGAGCCGACAAGGGAGTCCTTCTCGAACACTTGCCAACATCCAGTAGGACCCACGGTTTCAATGGACCGGATACGGGTATTCAAAACAGCCCGGCTTTGATGCGAGTCTGGAAATTAATGTGGCAGTGGCACGAAACAAGTATTGTTCTCCTCATCCGGTTAATTCAACATGGGTTTCCGTACATGTTTCACAACGAGCACTTTCAAGAACTTGTGAGTCAGGTTTTACCTGGGCTGTAAGTAGTTTTAATATCTTTCAATTTCAAACTGATAGTTTTATTATTGATTATCTGTATATTTTGGAATATGCAAAGACGAAGAAAGAAAATAAGACATTGAGGGCTATACTCGACAGCAACATTTCCTGAACCCAGTATGTCACTACGCGGAAGGAGAAAATGGGTAAACACAAAACCTGTTGGGTTGTTAAGAGCAAGGGCGGATCCAGACCAGATTTTCGGGGGGGGCCATGTCAGAGTCGAAGGGTATTACATTCGAAATTTTCAGTGCCTCAGAAATTTTTTTGAAGAATGCTTGCTTTTAAGCAGCTTTTTAGGGGTTTATAGTAACTTAGAGGATATCCAGGGCCCGTGCCATTGTTTTAGAAAGTGGGGGGGGGGGGCGAAACCTTTTTGGTAGGGGCATAACAATACTTATGTTTCGCGAGGTGTTTGGCTCCCAATTTTCCGAGTATAACATAAATAAAATACGAAACTTTGTTAAAGTTATAAAGGTTTCATCAGATAATGCTAGCTCGAAAGCAAAAGGGGGGTTCTGGGGGTCCTTCCCCAGAAAATTTTGTGAAATTTGGCTTCCAACAGAAGTTTTTTTACTCATTTTTGTACATTTGGTACCCATTGGATAACTCCTACAGAGAGCAACTTCTTGTACTCCTAAAAGGAGAGGAGAGAAACAAATTCAAGTAGAAAACATTAAATAAGTAACCATGAGAAATTAATAGGGGGTCTAGGAGGTAATCCCCAAGAAAAATTTTGAACATTTGCCTCTAAAAATAAAGTTTCAGCTCATTTTGAAAGCATGAACCACAGAATTTTCAAGGATGAAATTATAAATAGATGCCAAATTTTGAAAAGGACTGGGGGTCCTCTCCCAGAAAATGTTTGCAAATGCGCCCTTTCAAACTATAGTATTCATCTATTTTAAAACCCAAAAGAGAACAGCTTCTTTTAAGCGGAAGAATTTTCATGGGAAAAACACTCTAAAACAGATGTCACATGTCAAAATATTAAAGGGGGTTGGGGGTTCTCCCCCAGAAAATTTTTTAAATTTTAGCATTAAGAAAGTGTTTTTTAAGCTATTTGTTAGGGTTTCTCGGGGGGGGGGGCCATGGCCCCCAGGGCCCCCCCCCTGGATCTGCCACTGGTTAAGAGGAGTTTCGGTATGCTAATCGTGATAAAAAGACACTATATGCACAGGTTTAACAAAATAATCATATTTTTAAATCGACGTTCTTCATTTCACTCAAAATTCAGACATCGCAATGGGAACTTCTTCGTTTGTTAGTGACGTCATAGGGTCAACTAACACTGCTGTTTAGTATAGTTGTCTTTTTTATGTTTTGACATATTCTTGAAAATGTAAAATTTCAGTACTTAAGGGAGAGAATCTTTAAATGCTAGAGAATTACAACTCGCACCTTTTCTTGCGAAGCTTCCATTTTCTATTCATTTTTCTGAACGAACACATTAAAAAAACCTCCACAAACAAAGTTTCAAATATAATTAGATCATATAAAAATATAAGTCGTAGATTGTGAAAAAGTTGGTGAAACAGAATTCAAACAAAATATTCAATTTTCACTTCCTATTAGGATACTTAAATTTTTCTATACTGCTAGCCCTCATGTCCTATGTAACATTTTTTTTCTTCCAGTGGCTCATATCAACTTAACATTCCTGGGCGTTACTATCTGAGATGTTAAAAATACTTTTTAATCTTCATTCTATTTTTTTGACAAGGGCTCATTTTCTTTCCGTAACATTGGTTATTGTATATTTTTTAAGTTATATTGTGAAATATTCTGATCAGAAAGTATAGGGGCTATCCATAAATGATATCACACTTTTTTCAAGAGTTTTGTCATGGGTAAATTTATAGGGGGTCATTAGGGGCAATGCACCCAACTTTTTTTTAAGAAATTCCATTTGATTATATGTAGTTAAATTATGTTTCCAGAGCTATTCAGGGACAGCTTCCTCCAAGGTTTCTACTGTGTAACCCCCATGCATCTTTAATAATACATAAAAATCTTTCCTACTTAAAAGTGTTTACAAATACCAGTAAAGTAGCACCCATGACAGTCATACAGTTCCCAACACTATCAAAAGAATCTTTAAAAATTCAGAGTTCAGTGAACTTTGAGTTGTTGGCAAAGAATTATTGATTTGTGATGTCAGAACGTCTATTGCAGGTCTATTCTAGATTCTTCTATGGTCTTATTGGCCATAGCTATTCTCACACATTCTATATTCTCTGTATTGTTATTTCCTCTTTCAGGTTTAAGTTTAAATGGGAAAAGTTTGGTCAGAAAATCAACCGGCGCATCCTTAACTTCGGCAACTTGCGATTGCAGATGGCATTTGAGTTACTAATAACTCTCTTCGCAGACACTGTATCCTGTCGTCGTGATCACCATTCAAGCATCCTCGACCTATTGTGGCGGTCGGTACCTTTCCCATACATTTCTTCTGCGGAGATGTTCGCTCTGCTAGAGCCCTTCTTCAAAGGTGAACGTATTCAGCTACAGGAAGTCTGCGATGAGTACAAAAAGTGCAACCCTATTTTCAAGGTTCCCGAAATCAGTGAACCTCGATCGCTCCAGCATCTATCCCTGGTTCAGATTCGGAAAAGTCTGCAAGATGCTAATGATGTCATCAGTGATGAAGAAATAGACCGTTTGGACAGTATTCCCCAGAATCTTAAGGATTACCTAAAGCTACCTTTCAATGAACATTATTATAAAGTCTCCTCAACTGGCTATATGAAGAGTTGTAGCATCTCTTAAAATTCAAAGTTTTCAATTTTAACTTATTTAAAAATTCTTTCCTGAATCCGAAAATATGCTTGTCTTTTCCGAGAAAAATTTTGTTAGTTAATTATAAGATATTTCACTACAGAAAAACTGATGTCAAAAGTTCCTCTCGGAAATGTCGGAAACACCTTTTCCAAGGAAACATTAGGCTGTAAAAACAAAACAAAAACTAGAGTGCAATGCATTTCAAAGCGAAATGATTGCAAACAAAGCTCGCGTGACAAGCTGTTTCAGCTCAGACCGAAAAGAGTTTTAATTGAAAATAACTTAAATTTTAGCGCTGTGAAAGGTATATTAAAAAGTTTTCTGTAGATTTTAAGCCATATTGAACACATTAAGATTTACAAAAAAAAAATTTGAGTGTAATTGTCCATTCTTTTGTTACAAGAACCTTCTTCCTCAGGGGAATGGAGAGTTACACACAGTTGCCGCTCGTCCACAGGAGCACGTGAACACCCACAGAAAAAGTAGAACAAAAATCGAATATAAAGATAAATAAATATCAATGGAAATATATTCTCAACTTCTTTTTTATACTCAGAATTATGTTCCCCCCCCTTCTCTATTCAATAAGTAAAATTTACTACCGGAAATGCGAAAGAAATCAAAAATAGAATGAACTGTTATTTTTCTCTCCTTTTTCGCACGTGTGAGCGTAAAAAATATAAGAATCCAAAGAAACCCCGACTGCTTGCCGGGGGAATTTTCAGCTTACGGCCTCACAATTTGGATTCCCGCTAGCACAGATTTTGTGTGCCGAGGCTTGCGTTTTTGAAGCTCAGCTCGGTTTTTTTGTGGTCTGGATTTTTTCGGCTAATTAGAAAATGAGAAAAGTACTTTTTGAAAAGAAAATTATAATCTTCATGTCAACTAATTTTTAATAATTAATAATTATAAAAGGTGTTTGTGAGGTATTATGAATATGATATGGATAAGTATTATAACTTTCCCCTCAATGGTATTATAAAAAATGAAATGAATATATTCATAAGTGTTTGTTTATTTCCATTAAATGCATATTTTTTCAAAATGAAAGCTCATGCAGTGAAGAATTTAGGCATTTAAAACTACTCTCCTAAGAGAGATAATTTTTTTATGTATTCGTCCAACATCCTTCTCTTTCTAGATCTTGTGTAATTTTTAATTTTAATAAAATGGGTGTGAACCCCCAGTTTATCAACTCACGAGCCGCCACTGGTTACACAGACAATTTATAGAGGGGAAAGGAGTTTTACTCAGATAATTGATTGTGGGTAAAGGATTTTTATTCATTTAATTGATATAGATGAAAGGAGGCATAATTAGTTAATTGGTAAGGAGGTTTAATCAAAAGATTGATAACCAGAATAGGATGGAAAGACAACGCTAAAAAAATCAAGAATGCCTTAAAATTTACTGAATATAAGATAATTGACTCGCAAATCAAGGTACAAACAAGGAAAGTTTTATCTTTAACAAAAAACATGTTAAAAATCAAAAAGAAAACAAAAATTTGAATGTTTACTCTTAGCGGTTAAGAGTATGCAGGACAAGAATATGCCTAGAAAACTTAACAGAAATTACAAGCAAATGTTCCACTGCCTTCTTGATTGGAAGATTCTTCCCTAATGTTACCCATCCTTATAAACAACAAACGTTTTGAAAATTTTCACTAGTAGCTTTCCTTTGATTTTACATTTCCTAGTTTTCGGCTTCAGTTGAGTATTCTACTTTCAAACAGAAAATTAACATTTTTTCAATAACTGTAGAACATAAATCTCATAGAGATGAAGAGTAAGATGAGTTATATTATTCTCTCCACAAAACTTTCAACTATCTTCTCAATCCACTCTCTCAACTGTCATTATATGAATTTTCTAAATTTTCCATAAAATTCACTAAAATTAAATTCCAACAATGCCACAAAATTCGGAAGGAAGCATAGCCTACAATGATATTTACTTTGAAAGTAATTATTAGTTCTTTATTTAGAAAAAAATAAGATTTCTCACAGAAGAACAATATTCTAACACAACAAAACCATATTTTGTCAGATAAATAAAATACAGAAAGGAGGAAAACTATATGACAGTATTTTAACCCTTTATAGGAAAGCGTTGCACATATGCAAAAGGATGTACTGAAAAATCTGCACATTAAAGGGTTAAGACAGCTTAAAATACTATATGTTCATATGATCACACTCACTTCTTCTGACATTGTTGCCAACAGGAAAAAAACCATTGAGTACTCTTACCCTCCTTTTCCCAATATTATTAATGGCCAAGCTCTATATTGTTAAATTGTTAAGAACTTTAATTTATGTCAGTTGAGAAATCCATAGTTGTTGTAATTGACTTCTATTGTCATATACTTTCATTTGAGCTCTGTTCTTAGCTTTTTTCTATTAATGTTAGCTTTTGTTGTACTTATACTATAGTTTTGGTGTACCTTTTTTTTACCTGGTTATTAAAATTTTAAGTACCCAATAGTAGTATTTTGAATTATGTGTTTTTAAATTGTTAGATATTAACTTATACAACCAATCACAAAAGTATGTTTCAGTTTAAAGATTTACTAACTGTTTGTTAACTTATTTAATTTGTTATACTTTTCAACCCTCAATTTTCTGCAGAACAAAAAAAAACACATTGTGCTTATTATAACAGTAACTAAAATGGGGGAAAAGTTTCAAGAAAGAATTTGTTTTCAAATAAATTAATGATAATTTTGTTACATCTTTCCTAAAAATACTACAGTGATTGTATTCGATATGCTTATCGTTTCATTGCTTTATGTAGATTGGGAAGGATATATACCAAAAGAGGAATTTCCATCATACATCTACTTTTAAAAAAAGACCACTCCAAATCAGGGCCGGATTAACCATGTCGGGGACACTAGGCAGTGCATGTCTCGGGGCCCCTTTTCCCCCTGAAATATTTTTTCCCACCACAACGAACTTTTACTGATAATCACTACGTTGTAGATACGAAATAGACGTTTATTTTCATTTGTTTCAATGTTTTGCAATAAACGCTAGTTAAACCAGATCAAGAAAAATTGAAACAAATGAAAATATTTTTTTTATTAAATTATTTAGTTTGAATATAACTTAAGGAAATGTTTGTAACAAGTGCAAACGTGCAAAAAATATGCAGATATCATTATTTAAAAATAATGCACCAACACCAGCCAGAAAAGTCTGCATAAAATCTGCAATAAAAGGCCTAAAATGAGAAAACTGCCTCAAAATACTTTAAAGTTATTCGGCACATTGTTCCGCAGTTTTTTTGCAGAAATTTTAAAGAATTTACACCGATTCCGAAGACAGACTGTAGATTTATTCTGCAGACTAAAATTTAAGGCAAAAGGTTTCAATTCCCTTCAGTTTTTGAGGTTATTCTGTAGTTTTCCTTCATTTTTCTGTGCAGATTTCTTGCAGACTTTTTATAAACTTAAAAGAAATTATTAACTTATTACCCTTTACTCTATGAGGGGTAGTAAGAAACAAGGTATTTTGCCAAATTTAGTCATGAAAACAAATATAAATACTCAGTCAGTTAAAAGTTAAGCAAAAAAAAAAAAATACAAGTTCAAAGTTTCACACAACTCAATATTTTTATTTATAACAATTAAAAAAATATGAGACGTTACAAATAAAATTCTTCTCTGTTTTCATTTGGTGAGATTAATTGATTTATTTTATTCACAATACTTGAAATTAAAATGAGCTATTTTGATGAATTATTTTACAAAAATGCATATTAAAATTTAAGTGAGGAGTAAATTAGCTTCTTATACCTTACAGTTGTCTGTGAAAAGGAGGAAACAAGTAATTTTAAACTTAGTTTGATAAAACAATAAACACCAGGAAACAGAATATATGGAAAACATAGGAAAAATAAACTCCTAGGGATAATAACAAATTTAACTTTTCCCCCTATGTTTAAATTCTGTAAATTTTATTACATTTAAATGTTTACCCTTCTAGCTTTTTTGGAAGCAAAATCTTTCAAAACTAATGCGTTCTAATACATCATATTCTATTGACATTATAGAAAATGAATTTAATCTATTTTGAGCCATCGATGAACGAAGACAGTTTTTGATGAGTTTTAATTTTGAAAAGTTTCTTTCACCGGAGGCGTTCGTAATCATCAGGCATCTGTAGATCTGCAAGGCAGTCATTACATTTGGGAATGTAGATTGCACCATATTATTTACAATAAGTTGGTTTAACTCTTTAGCGGTTAAAAATTTTCTATTTTCTTTGTTATCATCCTCTAATTGCTTTACGAAATATTTAAAATGTAACATTCCCTCAATGAATTCCGGCTCGATATCTTCTGAATAATGTTGCCTAAACTTTGAACAAGCCTCTTTAATTTCTTCGTTGGACATGGATGAGAAGTTAGTAAGAAACCCAAATAGAGAGTTAATTTCCCGGTAGGCTTCCAAACGTCGTGAAAATTCGGTGGAAAGCAAAGCATGTCAAGAACAGGCAAATATGTTTCAATTCTTAACTTATTCTTTCCAGTGTGAAACACGTCATCGGCGGATCCCCTCATCGTGTTGCCTTTTTCTTTTTCTAATGCGCTGATTTCCATAACTGCAATTTGTTTTTTCTTACGCCTTTTTCTCATAATGGTCAAATAAATCTCTCTGGGATGTTAAAAAATCCACCAATGATTTTAACAGATCCACTGCCGTCATAGGCGTAGCGTCGGGGGGGGGGGGCACGGGGGGGGGGCCGTGCCCCCCCAACCAGTGAACAAATTTTTTTCTTCTCCGAAATCGACGAAAAAATCGAAAGTTTTCCCCCCAAAAATCAGAAAGCTAAAGATGTAAATTTTCAAGTTTCTTCATTCCATAACTTATAAGCTATTTGAGGTAATAAAACTCATTCATTTTTCATGCCATTTAAGGTTATAGAAGCCATGGGCGGGTCCAGGGGGGGGCCTGGGGTTCCCACCCCCGAAAAACCCTAACAGATAGCTTAAAAAACACTTTTTTTAATGATAATTTTATAGAGGATAACTCCTAAATCCCCTTTTATCACCTGTTTGTTTTATCGTGTTTTTCCTTGAAAATTTTGAAGTTTTGAAGAAACGGTTCTTTTTTGGGTGTTCTCCAAAAGTTTTTAACTCTTTAACGACGGCTCTCGAAAACCCAAATCTTCGACAAACAGCGAAAGCCGTCGGCCGGCTATTTCCTTCCCCCTCAGAACGGGTCATGGGCGGGAGCCCCCGACAGTTAATGGGTTTTTTATCTCCCCTCCAAGGAGAGACGGAGGGATCTTGTTCCAGGAATGTCGGCTCCCTTCACCAGGCTCTCTTGCCTCTGGACTTCTGGACTGCTGTGTTGTCTTGCGATGTTTTTTTTTTGCTTTACTTTGTTTGATTTTATGAATAACGAATAACCTCAAATTACCTTTAATTTCGAAATATTAAGAAATTTATCATTGAAGTCAAAAAATGGCAACAGTAAATAACATCTCAATTTATAGAATTTTCCTAAATTATGTTATAAGAACATAAATTTTATTTTCTACAGGAAAAATAGTTTGATGCGTTAGAGATAAATGTGACATTCACAAAAAGATTACTTCTATTAATTAAAAAAAATTAAAATAAAAACTGTGAATAATCATCAGGGTTTGTAATTTACAAAGTAAGGGTTGAAATCTTGAAAAAAATTAAAGAAGTTTCATAATTATGATTATTTGAGTAGGATACTTCAAATAAGAGAACATTTATACTCTTTTCTATTAGCATAATATTCGATTGAGATGCTGGATTAATTAAATCCTATCAATTATTCATTGGTATGCTCCGACTGAAGAATTCTGTAGTTTAGTCTCTTAGACTGGCTCTTACACCATAAAATTCCCCCAATAAACGCATTTCTCATTGTGCTTTCAACATTTTACTTTTCTATCAGCATAATATTCGATTGAGATGCTGGATTAATTAAATTCTATCAATTATTCAATGGGCACCGACTGAAGAATTTTGTAGTTTAGCCTCTTAGATATAGGCTGTTACACCGTAAAAAATCCCCAAAACAACTTGCTTTGACGAATAAATGGATGTTATTTAATTTACTCAAAATGTCTGGGTTGGGTAATATTAAAAATTGTGTAGTATAGCCTCTTAGACAGGCTCTCACACCATACAAATCCCCAATAAACGCATTTTCTCATTGTGCTTTCAACAGTTTACTTTTCTATCAGCATAATATTCGATTGAGATGCTGGATCAATAAAATCCTATCAACTATTCATTGGTATGCTCCGACTGAAAAATTTTGTAGTTTAGCCTCTTAGATAGGCTGTTACACCGTAAAAATCCCCCAATAAAATGCATTTTCTCCTTGTGCTTTGAACAGTTTACTTTTCTATTAGAATAATATTCGATTGAGATATTGGATTAATTAAATCCTATCAATTAGTATTCTTCTTACGGACTTAATTGAAGTATTGAAATCTTTGAATTTAGGTCTTCTACACTCATCTGAGAATATCGTCCTATTAGACAAGATTGGTGCATACCTATGGCCAAAATTCTCTTTCAAAAATTAATGCATTCGATGCACATGTACGAATACGAATCTGTTCGTAATTATTGAATAGAGACGATTGCAAGATGTCCATTTTCAAAATACTCCGAATTAGATATCAGATCAGTTCTTTGATATAAGATAAATTTTAACGTTTATCCTTTACAAAAACGCATTAGAAGTGCTTTCCTTTGTCATAAAAATAATATAAACCGTAATGAAATCTGTATAAAAGCTATTTCTCTTGCCTTTTGTTTATCTTAATAGTTCTGTGAGTTTGAATTTTCTGCATTGAAAGATGTATAAAAGATCTATACTACACTAAAACGCTAGAAATTTCCAAAAGCCTAAAATATTCTGAATCATTCATAATATTTGACAATATTAAATCTTTATGTCCCTGATGCACAACGACATTTTAGTTCCAGGAGGTCATATTTTGGAAATAAATTCTGATCAAAACAAATATTTATATTGAGATACAAAAAACAATCTTGGTAATTTAAAAAACACAAGACATATTTTATTAAGTATCCCAAAATACCATGATGTCAATTATATGATTAATTTTGTTAATAATATTATTTCTTCATCGAGAAGATTCCCTTGAAAAGCTCTGAGAAAATACAAATTTTCGGGCCCCACACCCGTAATCAGTCAAATCTCGAAAATGGACACTTCCGCGCCTGGCGAAAGCGACTCCCCACCCCACTGCCCACTGAGATAACGAAACCGGAGCGCGGGGGGAAGGCAAAGCAGGATTTTTTCCCGCTGTTAAAGGAGGTTGGTGCTTTGGCCGTAAAACGGCCGAACCGTCTACATAGGGTTAAAATAGATAAAACACTATAGTTTCAAAAGGAATAAGCTACAAAAAATTCTGAGGGAGGATCCCCATCAGCCCCCTTTGAAAATTTAGCGTATATTTATGATACTTCCCTTTTAAATTCTAGAGGTTTCAAAATAAGCTGAAACTTTACTTTTAGAGACAAATTTTCAAAATTTTTCTGGAGGTGACCCCCTTTTTTCTCATTTAAATGTAAAATCTTTACATGACGTAGGACATAATTCGAATGCTACTTTGAAAAGATCTTAACCTTAATAACCGTAAAACGGGGTGAATCGGATCACTGTCATGGAAAGTTTTTTAAATCGTAACTCCACTTGCATTAGAGTTATAGAATCAGGATGAACTCTGGCCAAGTCTACACATTATTTAGAAATTGTTTCAGTCATCAAAAAATATTTTACTATCATACTTTGGGTCTGCCATGTCTTTGAAGTTGAATGCAAAAAAAAAAAAAAATCACAAAAACCTAGCTGTCAAAACTAAGAGTTAATTTCACCAAGAAAATGACTTCTTTACCTCAATTCTTGGTGCCTCCCAATTTTCTCGAAAATTTCTTTGCAATCATGAATTTTTTCAACAAGATCTAAAAGTATTAATTAGGACTCGAAATTTTCTTTTTAAAGCACTCCAAAATCTTTATTGGGAAATTTTTGGCAGCAGTTCTAATTTTCATAGTGATCCGATTCACCCCCTTTTACAGTACATCATTAAAGTACAAAAAAATCCCTCCGAAATTCTCATAGTTACTTACCATATTGTTTTTATCTTAAAAATTCTGAAGAGTACACACACGACACGACGTTATCCTCTTTAGGTGTAATCCAAAAGGTATCAACTGTGCAAAAATGAGTAAAAAATCTACTATTTGAAGCCAAAATTAAAAAAAAATTTTCTGGGGGAGGACCCCCAGACCCCCCCTTTTTGCTTTTCAGCAAGCATTATCTTAAAAAACTTTTACACACTTAAACAAAGGTTCGCATTAGAGTTATGATACATACGAAAAAGTTGTTTTGAAAAAAGGACGTTGTTATGAGAGTAAGGTTCAAATGCAAAATGGATTCTTGAAAAAATTTTAAATTGTGCCCCCCCCCCCAAAATTTTAGGTCACGCTACGCCTATGACTGCCGAGTGCCGTTCCAAGTTCGATAGTATTTTTCTACGATATACACATGAAACAAACATACTTTTAATGAGTCGAATTTGTGACTTACCCTTTACTTCTCGAGTATTAGTATAAAAAAGACACGAATACGAATGTACGACCAACAGCACGTTCATACAATATATACTTCCAAAGGACACTGAATTCTTCTGAAGTACGCCTATTAACAAGTGTCCATTGGTCTAGACATGCAGGTCACGTGTACATTGTCAACCTCTTTCTGTCCAAGGACAGAACAGACCCCTATCTGAAACTCGACCCCTTAATTGGAAATAGTTCCCAAAATAAACAAAGCATTCCCGATGAATAGGGGGCCCCCCGGTGAAAATGTCCGAACGATTTATGACCGCGGAATTTCGACCCCTCGCTTATCTGGAAGTGTGGGTATAGTAGCGCACATACATCAACACTGACAGGTGAACCCCTTTCTGATTAGGCTCGCTTGAATGGTCCCTACTTAGAGGGGCCCGTTTCTGATTAAACCGAGGCCCACATACTGATCTTCATGTTAAATTTCCACTTAAAGAAAAATTTAAAAAATCTTAGACCAGTGGGCCCCTGGCTGACGCGGGGCCCCTAGGCAGTTGCCTACTCTGCCTATTGGATAATCCGGCCCTGCTCCAAATATTTTTCCCAACTGCAGTAGGTACTGCATATAGCAGCGGTCTCAAAAGTGGGTCATGGGTGTTGCAAGGAGCTTAGGATAAAATATAAGGTACTATTTGTAGATAACATTAAAAAAAAAAAACAATTTAAGTTAAAAAGCTATAAGAAATCTTATAGAATTTGTAACTTTATGAACAAAGCTAGATTTTCAAAAATTCCATTTAGAGGTAAACTTCCATTAAAGTAAACAGCAGAAATTGGGAATAAGAAGAATTAAAAATTCAATGTTAATTAAATAGGATCCAAATATGGGTGATGAGTCTTATAACTTGATTCAAGCTTTCTACTGCATCTACAGAGAGTAACAAGCTCACTCTTATATTGAGCATACTTGGATAATATAGAATGCGCACGCTGAGCGCAGCAAGTTTTAGAATTTTGCAGAAAATCTTTTCAAATAATTTAAATTTTTGGTAAATAAATTGATTTTTTCTTGCTGTTGTTACTTATGAAGCATTATTACAGTATTTAGGTAAACAATGAGACTGTCATTATGTTTTTAAGTCAAAATTCAAATGACTAGGGGCACTAATTAGTTTGCAGCTAATATTTGATGGAATTTTTGTGCGCAGTTTTCTGTTTTATCCAACTATGATATTGAGCACAGGGTGCAAATATCCACTTGCAAATAATACTTTTTACGAATCCTTAAATTAAATCAATGCGATATACAAGGCCATATCTAAGAGGGGCTTGAAAATTTTGAGGTGTAGTAGAGGCAGTCAACCACAAGTGTCTCAAATATCTCAAAACAAGTTTAAACACTATATTTAAGTGTCAAATTACTCCCAAGCAAATATCTAAGTATGGGCTAATTTTCTCTAAAGGATATTTTGGCCTCTATCAAAAAGTATATCCATATATGCCACCGGTGAACAAATTATTGTTTGATCAAACTACAATATTTAAAAAAAATTGGCTGATCCAAATGTACATAATTCTATCAATAATTTTACAGGAGAGCACCCTGACTTCCCCTTTAAAGAGTAGTGTTGGCAAAGAAAAAGTAAGATCAAAGAACAACTGACATTAAAACTCAATGTTAAAAGTTAGGCAACCACAGGTTAAACTTTGCACTAATATTAATAAATAATTTAGGATTTTGGATAATCGAAAATTAAAAACTCATAAAACTAAATTACTTGAATTAAAATTTTAATAAAAATTGCATTAGCTATTAGAACACTAACTTCAATTTGGTGACACCCAGAAGCCTCACTATGAGACTAGCATTGTAAATTCCATTTTTGAATATGAAAATGTGTGGTGACAACGAAAGCTATGTCACTGATGTATTAGCAGAAGTAAAAAAATTTTGAAAACTAGAAAAGTGTAATACATTAATGTGTGGAGGGATATTATGAAAAATTTAAAACTTACTTTACTCTTTACATTCTTGAAGAAAGCACCACCCTCTTTCTGAAATAGCAATGAAAAACAAATTAACAGAGAACCATTATAAGTATTCCAGTGGTTAACTAGCAATTTAGAAGGGAAAAAAAGACTTCAAACAACTGAGCATGATAATTTTGTGAACAAAACTCATGAACACAGTAAGTAAAGGCTAGTTTCAACTCTTCCAAGAATGAATGGAAACTAAACTTTAAAAAAAACTATGTTTAAAATACAAGTAAAATGAATGAGTAGAAAATTCATGAACATAGAATCTATGTTCAAAAAATCCTACATAAGTGACAAATGTCTCACCAGTATCCCCCCAAAATTCCTATAACTTTATACTTAAAACAAGTTTGTTCATGTTCAGAAAGGTAAATCCTAGTGTTCGGCAACTAGTGGTCAAAAAGTAGTTAACTACCAACTACTAACTAGTCTGGGAAAATCTAGTTGCAACTAGTAGTTAACTATTTTTTCCTGGGACTAGTTGCAACTAGTAGTTAACTATTTCCCAAAGTAGTTAACTACTAGTTAACTAGTCTATTTAATTTCATAACCTATTTTTTGCCCAAATTCTAATACATCTTTCTTATCTATATCACAAAAAACTTTATGCTTCGCTCAAAACGGTGCGGCGCTTTATTTCTGGTTATGGTATTTGAGTACTGTACCATGACATTGTAGTTATAAATAGCAGTGTAATTTTTGTATATTTTGATAAAAATTTTAAATATTTTTGAAATTTTAAACAAAAATTTTTTTTAAAGTAGTTGAAAATTTGAAAGTAGTTTCAACTAGTAGTTATTAAAAAAGTAGTTTAACTACTAGTTAAACTAGTTTAAACCAAAAGTGGTTAAACTACTAGTTGATCGGTAGTTAACTACTAGTTGCAACTAGTTCTAGTTAACTAGTGCCGAACACTAGTAAATCCATATTCTAATATTAAAAAATACCATTCTATAGGTTATTTGATTGATCTTAAACTACCGCTGTATGAAAAGCGCATGTATTTTCAATATACTTGTATAAACTTACATAAGAAGGAAAATATTCTAGAATTCTGAGCATTTCATAATTTAAGAAAACTTATATTTACAACCTAATATTTTTATTGTAAAAGAAGAGACAATATATCATCCTTTTATACTGATGTTAATTACAGATAATTTTAAAACCTAATTTAAAGGAGCAAAATGGAAGCAATAGAACACAGTAACACGTAAATGGACAATTTAAGTAAAACCAGATGCAATCCCACAGGTTATAAGATAAACATAAAACACAAACTTAAGAAACATAATATTTTTCAAAAAGGTAACATCTTATGACTAATAAAATGGAGAAAAACTTTACCTTCATATTGGTAACCCATTCTTTATACTGCATTTTAAGGTTATGATTAGAGTGGACTTCATATGTGTTTACTTCAAATTCAAATTCATCACTGAAACCAATTCCAGAATTCAACATATCCAAACGATTTTCAATAAACTAAAAAGAAAAGAAAATATTGTTATTAATTTTTTTTACCAAGATTTCTTATTTAAAGTAAAATATTACATTTTAATAATACAATTCAATGAGTTAATTAAACATCTTAGTTCATTAAATTATTTTTTTTAAATCAATGTCCACATGAATAATTAACACCTTTAAAGGAAAACCACAGAATCAAAAAACCCTTTTCAAACTCTACTCAAATATTGCATTAAAACTGCATCATTTTAAAAAATAAAACATTTATTAAAGAGTTATTTAAAAACATATTGTATGTTAAATATATACTAATAATTTCAATAGTCAGTGTTTCTAGGAATACAAATTTATCCTCACACATTTTTTAAAGTTTTAAGTAATTAAATACCAAGTAATAGATCCACTAAATTCTCAGAAGGTTTAACATGAAAGAGTGCTTATTCATACTCAAGTGCCTTGTTAAATTATTGGTGTGCAAGTCAATAAGTTTCACTATTTTAAGAGGTTTAAAAATAAAGCAATACATAAATTTATACCAGTCAATCTTTCCTACTTGGGATCTTTTTCAACCAAGAAATTTTTATATTTTAAAGACAGATTACACTAGATTTCAATAAAACTTGATTTCTCTAAAGATGGAGCATAAGGTTTTAATACAAATCACATTGGAGGAAACTTAACATTTCAGTTCAAAAATGTTCCAAATATCATTCAATACAATTAAAACTAATTAAACAAGTATTAGTCTTCATTAAAGTTGTCTAAATGAAGCTGGGATTTTCCTACATCAAAATCTCTATAAACCCAACAGGTTATAGTCATAATACCAACAGACCAATAGACTTTCCTCTCATACGAGTCACAATAGAACACTTTTAGTGCTTTTAAAATTCTGAAATGAATGAACATATATTTTTTTGTAACAGTCTACAGGGTTCTCTGCAGGTATGAGAGATTTAACTAAGTGACCTTCACCTGTTGAAAAATCTGCAGATGAAGCATGGTTTCCAAAAAAGGCTGGACTGATGCAGGACGCGTCTGTATGAAGGCATCCGCATCAAAGCTGATGGGGGCTCCAGGAGTGACCTTCAAGGACCCTCTGTATCCACCAATCAGTTTTACCAGTGCAATCATGAAAGCTCTGGACACACCATCTCCCAACATCATATTAGGATTTTTAAGACTTCGCTTCAGTGAAGATACCTAAGAAACAAGTATTTATATAACCCCTATTTATTTGTTACCCTATGCAGGGGTGCAGAATATGTCCGAACGCCCGAACGAGGTTCGGGGGAAATTCAAGCAGCCCTGGGGAAATTTTTGCCCCAAGACAGAAAGAAAAACTAAAAATCAGCTGACAAACAAATATTTTGTGTAGTGACTTCATCATAACCTCTAATTTCAACGGAAATCCGGTGAAAACTATGGAGTTACAAATGTAGAGTGGGTAAACTACGGATTTGGCTAAAAATCCTAATTTTCTAGGAGACTACCTGAAAGTTGGCTTTTCAATTGGTATGCCGGAAAAACAACGTATTCGTGGTAGGATGGGTAATTTTCACTGTAAATTACGTTCTTGTTTGATCACATCGATGTCCTTTACAAAAAAAGGAGTTACTTAAGGAGTAATATACAGATAGCTTAAATTTTGAGAAAAATAGACAATGTTTTTAAGAAAAGAAGCACTTCTGAGCTAAGGTTATGAGTGTGCAAGAAATACTAAAAACCAGAGCATAAAGATAATTTAAATTTATGGTTTATGTGAAAATTATTGAATCTGAAAGGAGTTTAATCATTGAAAAAAAAGCTTTTTTTAATAAAATCTCATTTTGGGGGAAATTTTGAAGGAAACAAATTATGTTCTGGGGAAATTTTGGGCCCTAAAACATTTTCTGCACCCCTGACCCTATGTAAGAAAATCATTTAAATTAAAAACAAAGATAGTGTAAGGTTTCTAAATTGGAACAAAATGTTGTATATGTTGTTGTTATAAAAACAAACTTCATTAACTTAAGTACTTTTACATTTCATTTAAAACTATTAAAAATTTCTACTATAAAATAATAGTAATCAGAAAGGATACTAGAAGCATGAACCAGATTTTTAATTTTTTAATTCATTCAATAGATTTAAAGCTCAACATTCATTAATCAGTAGTAGTTAAAAACACAAATGTTTCATCATTGATATTGAGATTACATTGTTTTGGTAACAGAGACATAAATAGATTTGAAAATGATACTCACAATATCAGGAGGTAAAGTTTCCAGATCCTTAAATGGTGTTTTCACTCTATTATTATCTGCATCTAGTATCACAACTTCACTCAACTCACTTTGCCTGAATTTCTAAAAGTAATAAAAACAATCAAACACTACATTGCTGAATGCATGAAGAAAATTACAATTCTAATTCCAAAAAATCTTGTGTTAATAAATTATTAGCACTCTAA
Source organism: Tetragnatha montana (assembly GCA_963680715.1). Classification (NCBI taxonomy): domain Eukaryota; kingdom Metazoa; phylum Arthropoda; class Arachnida; order Araneae; family Tetragnathidae; genus Tetragnatha; species Tetragnatha montana. Next base: position 39,650,414 of record OY796685.1, read on the forward strand.
AACAACCAGTTACATAAGCATTTTTTGCAAACAACAAAAAAAAGGGTACAACACTTTTTCATAGAATTCACTCGATTGACCTTTTGAATGAACAACCAACATCTTAATTTAATCAGTCATATAACAATTTATTGGTTTCTTTTATAGTTAACTGTAACAGAGTTTGCCTGAAATTGAATTACTCTTACTTTAGAATGTTGTCTTGTCAGCTTTTTAAGATGTCAGAAGGAAAGGAAATTTTACAACATAACCCCATTTATTTCACATAAGTACAGAAGCTTTTCTTATAATCAAGAAGCAATTATTTTAAGATATATGCTGTAGTATAGCAGGGTAGAGCATATTTATTCTTAAACTGAATAAATGTAAAACTTCTAATAAACATGTATTAAACAATAAATTAAAATGGTGTATCCAAACTGGGTCACAAAACAATTTTTGATGATCTGAAGAGTATTTTGTGTATCACTCTCCAATTTACTAAATGAGGGGTTATACAAGATATTTGCTTCTTTTGAAATTGTAAACCTTAGTAAAGTATGGCTAGAATTTTATCCAGTTACAGCAATCTAACTTATTTGCAGGGGTCTGTCTAGGTTTTTTCAAGAGGTACCTATTTTGTGAAAATTTAGTGGTAATTTGATCTCAGTGAATTTGTGAAAATATGTTCAAAATCTCATGTAAATAATTTTTAAACATTAAAAACAAAAGATAATTCAGTCTAGAATGGCTAAAAAGTTAAATAATAAGTGAATATAGCTTCCTATATAGAAATTTCTTTCAAAAATTTAATTTGGGAAGGTACCTTTTTACTAAAACTGAATTTGTGAAAGTACCAATTTATCAATTGGTGAAATTGTGAAGGTACCACAAAACGGTAGTAAAATTGCCTTGCACAGACCACTGATTTGTGTAAAAAATCATTGACTTGATATAAATCATTTACACAATCATTTTCATTAGCACGCAAACAAAAGCTTGCCACTTTCTCAAGTCTCATTAAAATCATTTAGGTTTGTAAAATTATTTTGAAGTTATATAAAATACATTTTGATTTTCTAAGTGTTGTTTTGTTCATTCAACTTCTCAGGTCACATCATGGTGCCTTGAAAGTTAGGGAACCACTAAACTGGATGTTATAGAAAATATTTCCATCAAAAGTAACAAATATCAATGAAAAGGTAAAATTTACCTCCAATGTAACTGCAGGTACTCCAACTAAATATGGCATTGGTGCACTGAAATAAACATAATCATGAGAAACTCTTTCCCATAAAATTTTAGTTCTTAGTATGTATTTAACACCCAATCATAAAAAGAAAAAAAGACTTTAAAAATTTCTACTAGCTATGCCTAAATGTGTTAAGTTTAAACTTTACCATTAAAACTTAATTTTATAATTCATTCACATAAGTTTCTTTATGTGACACATTTTGTAAGAACTATACTCGACTGCAACGTTTTTTGTACCCAGTACATCACAAATGCGGAAGGAGAAATCGGTAAACAAGAAGCCCGTTGTGTTGATAGGAGGAGTTTCAGTACGCAAATCGTGATTGAAAAGCACTTTATATACATAAGTTTAACAAAATAATCATAGTTTTAAATTGACGTTCATATTTCACTCAAAATTCAGACACTGCGATGGGAACTACTTTGTTTGTTAGTGACGTTGTAGGGTCAAGTTAAGTTGCTGTCTAGTATAGCAATTAAATTATGAAAACGTTTTAGTGTAGCTTTATAATTTTTTTTAATACAAAAATTGCACAGTTAAAAGCAGAAGAAATGTGAACTTTTAAAATAGAGAAAATATAAACTTACCTTAAATAATCAACTAAATGTCTTGGAAGTACAGGAATAAAAATATGCTGCCTACATAAAAACATTTATTTTTCAAAAGATGTTATCAATAAAAGTCAAATTAGTAATAACACATAAAGCTTTTAATAATTTTAAAGGTTACATTTTATAAAAGAAGTCAATAGTTACAATTTTTAAGGCTTTTAAAACTTAAAAAATTAGCTAAAATGTAGTTCCTTTTAGTATTTAACAGTACAATCCTATAATTAAACTTGACTTACAACGTAAAACTTTTCACTATTAATTTGAATTGTTACAAATATTTTTGTCATTACAATTATTTTTAATCTTAAAACTAGAACAAATTGAGATGATACAGTTGTTAGTTATATGTTTTTTTCTTTAAAAACTAATCATTACGAGAGGAATCAACATATAGATTTGTCTAATAAATAATCTTTTAAATAACTGAAATTGTATAAATAAACAAGTACATAATATGTTAGCAGAGTTCTGTCCAGACTTTTTGAAAACAAAATTATGAAAAATATGTTCTTATATATTATCCTGCCAATGTTATGCTGAATCCGAAAATGTTATCAAAGTCCATTGACTGTTCTACAGCTGTGCCGCTGAATTTGACAGTCAATAAATGGTCAACGGGACATTATGTAAGTAAGAAAAAAAATCTCTCAATTTTGTAAATTTGAAAGTAGTTTCAAATTAGGTTCTATCACCAGGGGAAAATTATTTTCATGATATTGTGAAAAATCACACAGAAAAAAATTGTGTCTTTTTCAAGGATTTGTATAAAGTTTACAAGTCTTGAACAAGATATTTGTAAACAGTTATTGGAAAGCCCTTCAATATTTCTAAACATATAAAATGTTGAAGATCTGTTTTTAAGCTAAAATATTTCTTGAAAGGTAATAGGACAAAGGTATAGGACAAAATATTTTATGTAGGATTACTGAATGGAACCATTTTTCTTCTTAACAGACCCCTGGTAATAAATTGATGTGTGTCATTTGCATCATACATACCAATGCATTGGATAAATTAGAGCATTTGCAGCTTGAACACATGCACTCAATCTACTTAATTTCTTGGAAACAACCAATATTCTTCTTTCATGTAGCATGCTATAGAAATAAAATATTAATTCAGATACTTTCAGTAAATCAAACTATTTCATAAATCATCACTAACAAAAATCCAAAAATGCTGCAATACATGTTATTTTAAGAACCACTGCAATTAAATTCAAGTGGGAGTTAAAATGCACAACAGAAAATTTCGGGGGGGGGGGGGGGAAGGAATAAATTGTAGAAAGTTTTGTGAGAAAATGTAAAGCATTTTGGGGGAAATTATTATAGTGAAAGAGAAATATTTAAGACTAAATTGAAATTAAATTAAAACAAATAGAATTACCTAGCAAAGACAACCATCATATTGTTAGCATCAATTGCATTGAAATATTCTGTTAGGCTCCTCTAAAATATAAACCAATATAAACAAAACTTATATCAAAATGAATTATAAAATATTTAGAATTACAGAGAGACAAGTTTATAATTACATTAATATTTACACCAATATAAATAATTTAATAAAAAAGTAAATAAAAGTTCATTAGTTTGGTTCATAAAGAAGTAATAGTAAAGATAATTTAATTTGTTTAAGGTGTTTTTATTTTAAAATCCATACATACATTTTCAGGAATACTGGGAAGCTTTAAATGATTTGGACAATACACAACAAATTCCTGTAAAAAAATAAGTAGTATAAGGTAAATATACTTCACAATACATATTGAATCACATGAATTATTGATTGTTCAGTGGCAGCAGTGCTATGAGTTGAACTGAACGGAGCTGAGGCCTGATAATTGTATTATAGAAAGCTCAAAATATTTTATTGTTTACTTACTCACTCTTTAATTTCTTTGATGCTTTAATTTTTACTTGCAATTTTATTTAGATATTGTTAATAAATTATTATTGTTATTAAATTATTATTGCTCGACAGGTATCAGTACCTCACCTCCATGTCATTAATATTAAGTAAGTAATATTATCAGCACTTCAGGAATCAAGGAGTGATATCCAGTTACCCCCAATAATAAATTTTAAATAATTTACTTACTTTTTGGTTATAAGATACATGTAAGTTGAGACCAGGGTCTGGAACTGGAGAATTATAAAGAGATTCTAGGAACTTAGTCAATACTCCAGGCTAAAGCAAAAGAAGTTAAAAAACATGTTTGAGACATTTTTATTAATCCTACATTACATTTTACTCATTATACAGAAAAAGGTTACACTCACTTCTTTATCATTCATAAGATCAGAAATTTGGTTTAAAATTTTGTAAAATGTTTCATGCCAAGGCAAATGACTAAAAAAGAAAAAATATTTTAGTACATTTGAAAAAACACAATGAATTGATATAATACAGTCTCTAGTCAAATACGTCTCTCTAACTAATTAATTAAGAACCAAATATTTTGATCCAGATGTTTGCACATTGTTTTACTTTTACTTACAGCTGTATACCCTACAACTCACTTTAGAGGGCAAAGGTGTTAGTGCAGAAGGTATTTTTTAAAAAAAAAGTCAAGTGAAAAGTACAAATGAATGAATAAAATTTAATATCTTAGTTTAAATGTTTTTCTCAACTTTAATCGATGGTACTTTTGATGTAAAATAAGAAAATATGGTAAGCCTAAGGCAGTTCTGTCTCTATACAAAGAACTTTCACTTAAGTACTCAACCTAATCCATTGAATGAATGCAGAGCATTAAATTTACCTCAATAACACAAGCAGAGTTGGTGCATCAGGAGCATGCCTACAATATCCAAATGACCATTTGCTGTCCAAACTCGTCAAAACAAATGAAAAGTGATGAATGGTTGTGCTGGAAATCAGATAACTCATTGAATAAAAACTGATAAATAAATCTCAATGAAAGAAAAATTCTAACATATAATAAAACATGACACTGCTTACTTAGTGAATTCACAAGGGCAAGAGAACTCTGGCACAGATTTTAAAACTTCCTAGAGTTTCATGGAGAAAAATGCATGATTATATTATACAAATCCAAAAACATTTAAATAGCAATAAATTGGAAAATAGATAGTGAATTTAAGCAGTATCTTCATACAGTATTTTAATAATTTCTTTGCTATCTATGACTAATAGTTACATCAATTTAGAAAGTACATTTATAACATTAAAACCGATAATTAACTTACTGTAAAAATATATTATTGCACACCATGGAACCTACTTTCAGAGAAACCCATAGGACAAACCTGAGAAATCCTGTTGAGTTTTCCAAATTTCTTTTTCAGTTTTTCTAATTTGACAAAACATTTAAGTCATTAAATTGTCTACTCAAAGTGACCACAGTTAAAATAGTCTTTTACCCTTCATTCCTATATTTTTATAATTACTTTTTGCCAAACCCTCAAAATATTTTTTTTATAAAAAAGGATAAAACTAAATAACTAGAGAGGAAAACAAAATTTAAAAAAACCCTTCCTTACCTGATCTTCAAAATTTTCAGGATACTTTTGAAGTATCCAAGCCTCTAGTGAAATAAAAATATTTTTTATAAATAAATAACTTTGGATCTTGGTAAATTTTATAATAGTTCACATACAGAAGAAACTTACTCTTTTCATTTTCATTTGGAATGACTACTTCAAAGAAGCCTTCAAAAACATGTGCAGGGTTCTCTCTGCAATCAATGCAAAACAGTTCAAATCACACCATTTAAAAAAAAAAACTACAAGTCCCAGAGTTATTAGAAAATACGGTACTTTTCTAGAAAAGGGGCGCAAATCTCGCCAAGCAATAAAGTTGCCAGTATGATGCAAACAGCGCCAAACAGAATATCACTGCTGGTAACCCTCGGAAACCCTTTGCCTCCACATTCCACAATTTCAACGGGGAAAATTCTTTCTCGGTAACGTCTCACCAAAAAATCTGCTTGGCGAGATTTGAGCCCCTTTTCTAGAATAGTACCAAAAATACAAATGATAGGGATAATGGCATCCTATTTATAAATAAATATGTACTAAGTAGTAATTACCTACAAAGCATAAAATATTTAATAGTACTAGTTAGTAACATTGAAAAACGGGAAAATATCAGAACTTCCGTATTATTCCATCCACTGTGCGGGTGAAAATGCATACCCAAAAGCCCCTTAAATGTGTTGCTGAAACTGACGGTCAATGGGGTAATGTACGCAAGAACCAAAATTCCTATATTTTTCAATGAATACTAAAAACAATATTTGAACTTCAGAATTTAAAATTGTTATAGAAAGTTATTCACCATTATAATCACAAGATATTTCAATTTCTCAAATGAAAAACTTGACAATATGGTCTAAAAAGAACGGTTTTGTAATCACAGAATAATTGTTCAACATCAATTGTTCTTTTTGATGCAACTTTGGGCGTTAAGTCCTCCATGGTGACTGTTCGTCATATGGCTATTTTACAGCCAATCAGCCGGTTGCCCATTCAGGCTATCGGCCATGGAGGATCCGTATCCAAACTGTGCCATCTCTTCTTTTGGTTATTTTTCTTTTTATTCATTTTTTGGTACAATTCCGTTAGAGTCCCCACTAAATATCGCCAATATCAAAATCGCTAAATATATCCAAATATCAACAAATTTTTCTTAATTTTATTAATGAACTGAATAGTTATTGATCTAATTAAACATTTTAATTCAGGATTTTGAAATTATTTATGAATATTTCTACCTTTTGTTGTCTAAAAGAACCGGGCGATATTTAGTAGAGGGGACTAACGGAATTGAACCCATTTTTAAAAAGAAATGTTCGTTGATGATAATAAAATTGATAAAATGAAGCAAATTATGCATTAAAAACTTGAAAATGTAAAAATATGCTAAATAAACCAAAATTTATAACATAAATTTTTTTCAAATCAACCAAAATAACTAAACTAACTAAAGTACACTTTATGTGTACACTTGGTCTTATCAAATTCCTGGCAAGCATTTATACAAAAACCAGGAAATCCCAGTCTTAGTCATAGGATCAATATAAATTTTTTCGTGTTTTGAGTGAATGTGTGATTATAAATTTTTAACATAAAAAGTGTCAAACGAATAAAGTGAATCAAAATTATGACATTCTTTCAATGTATATAAGAGAAGTTAATTTAAAAACTTGCATGTCTTTTACACTCTAAATGAAACTACTCTGTCTCAAAACATATGGAGGTTATTCTTTCATTTGGATTTTAACACTATTAGTATCAAGAAATCGATTATTGTGATTCAAAATCAAGAACTATTTGTAGCTGACACGATTTTTAAATGACGGCCAGATAAAGAGGAAAGTACCGTATTCTGGAACCCATTGGTCACGTGAAGAAACACTTATCGCTTTACAAATTCATCACTAATACTTTCATCACATTAAAATAATAAAGGTATAGCGTCAAATCAACACTAATTCCCGAACTAGAAGCATAATCAGATATTCAAGTAAAGAAACTCAAAGGAAAATTTGAATCAGCTGTTCTAACAGAAAACTACTCCCCCGCTTCAGACTCTGAAAGCAATATGTGTTGTGTTTTTAATTTAACTGTTGCCATTCGAACGTAACCAAAATTTCTGGGTACACGTCAGATATTCGGATGTGTTTACAATAATAAAAAGGTTCGTCAAGTATTCCTAATCAGAATAAAGTTTTGAAATTGTTTTAACTTTTTCACTTGTAATATAATATTAATTTTAAACGCAAGTAGTGAAGGAGTTGAAAGATTAGTTCTTATAATATTTGTTAGATGGCATCACCAATAGAATACAGTGCGACTTATTTCAATGATTAAAAATACTATTCGAATGTTTTTAAATTAGAGAAAATCACCACTAGCTTTAAAACTATTCTGAATTTAATTCTTAAAAAAAGTGTTATTGTTATTTCTTTGCCTTAATCAATTTGAGTGCGGAATCAGCTTCGCAATATATCGAGAAAATAACGTAACTTCGCTGTAATCCTTAGAGCAGAAAAATATTTGTGGCAAAGAAGAGTAAAGGAGCCGTATCTCCGCGTCTTTCCAAGAGTGATATTGTGGCTAACTTTGATCTTCATTCTAATCATATCTAAATTCTTAACCTTTTAATAGGTCTTTAAACATTTCATAGATGGCGCCACTACTGTTATAAAGATTCATAGATGCAAGGGATGTCTCATCCCCATCTTCCCTTTATAGAGAATAGGATAGGAGGTAGGAGGTACTTCTTCAAGAAACTGAGAAATTCTCCCTTAAGAAGGACTTACAACATATATCTTTCAGCACTATAGGTAATTTGAAAATCACGTAATTAATCAATAACTTCAGGAAAATATCAAAAACCAGAAAAAGTTATCTGCATGTAATACCTCAGTAAAAAGAGAATATTACAGATTTTTGAACATCTAGGTTGGTTCTTAATTGAGAAATTGCAACAAGGGGGTGGAGGTTATTGTTACTCAGGCTCTTAAAAAGAGATTTGGCACATACGAACTATTACGACTTAAGATATTTTAACCAAAATTACAAAAGAAATCGTAAAAAAATAGAACTTAGCTAAGAGGAGATGGACGGAGCATTTAAACTTTATTAATAACGCCGTATAACTTTATTATTCTACCGAATTCTTCAATGTCTTCGCGTAGCACTGTTTTAACTGCGCCGTCTCACACTGTGGCACGCATGCCGCGGGTTGGGCCTATAGGCTGATTAGAAAATAACGCTCACAAAATCATTTAGTTTCAATAAAGTATCATTCAAGGCTCAGTTTAATTCCTAGAACACAGTCAGCGCGTTTTCTAGCAACTGATAGTAAGGCGGCCTACTTGAGGGATGACGAAGATCCGAAAGGGAGAAAAAAAAGAGAGAGAAGTAAGGAGAGAGCGTGAAACCGAGAGAGAGAAAAAGAAAGAGAGATTGTATCTTCCCGCTTTTTTCTGTCGGTGGTTTTGCATTGAAGCCCAACCAGCCACCTGCGGCGAGCGTTTTTATCGAGGGCCCTATTTTTCTGCAGAGACGCGCCGACGTGTCAAGATTATCGCCGCGAATGTTCGTATTATTTATAAGGATGGTGTGTGCTTTTTCGTGGAAGAGGGACCCGAAAGGGTTGCAAAGAGGCTGCTCTGTTGTTTTGTCATGTGGGCTTTGGAGGAATAATCCTCCTTAGCCTTTTTTGTGATGTTTTAGGTGGATTATTCTCTTTTTCGCGCCATAGACTAAACATGAAGGATCATATATGTAAGATTTATGTGAATTGAGGTATGGAAATACCACGGTTTTCATTTTTAAGAAATGAGTCGAATAACACCTCCTTTTCTTGTTTTCAACCAGAAGAAATTTTGAATTAATTTATTAATATTGGAGTTAAACAAACATTTCATTCACGCGTCCACTATCAGCAAGAGGCAAACGAAGGTTCTAAAATGTCCAAAATAAAAAAAAGCGGAAAAGAAATTTAAAATCAGTCCTATTTTACCAGTTGCACAAGTATCTATTTATTTTAATTACGTTTAAATATTTTTATTCTTATAAAAAGCCAAGTTTCATAAATCTGTTACGAACAGACGCATTCATATATGTCGTAGGAAAAATTCTTATGGCCTTATTCCTGCTACCTGACCAGTGGTTAACCAACAATAACAATCAAAAAAGGACTACACACTACACCAATCAGAATCGGCAAAAAGATCATTTTCTTTCTTTAGCTAGTGGTTAACCGCAAGTTAAGTGGCAAGCAATAAGGTCGTTAGTTTAATCGGTTTTACATAGTTTTTAACCACTACAGAGATTGTCTATTTATTCCTATTTTTTTCTTTGGTATTAATTAAAAAGAGCATTGGGATGCAGGCTAAAAAATATTTTCAATTGATAATATTGGAAACGCGTAATCTTTTCTTCAAAAAATAAAGGCCGGTAGCAGAGCTACTGGAATATTACCGTATATTTGCTCCGTCAAGAACAGAATATTTCCGTAAACTGTATAAACGTGCTGTCTCATTTTTTATTTATTTTAGGAAATATTTTTTCCTTATTTGAAGACACCTCTGTTTATTAGCTCTTTTACAGTGTAGGTGTAGAATATTCTAAACTAAATGAAACTTCTAAAAACTTAAATAATTCAGATCAGAAATTGTATTATGTGACTTCATTTCCGGGGAGGAGCTCGGAGGATATATCCCTTTCAAAAGAAGAAAACTAGGATTTTTTCCTTTTTTTGACATAGGAAAAACGACTAATTACCTCATAATTCCCAAAAAATATCAATATACTTCTCTGGTTACGCGGTTACGGCACAGTAAAACAATGAAAGCGACGAGGGGTTTTTTTTTCTAACAGTGTGTACCAAAGAGAAGGGATTTCTGAATTTCCTTTTAGAAAATCTCCTTGAAAAAAAAATTTAAAAGGGGGATATCAAATTAACAAACGAATCTCCTTTCATGTTATGTTTATTCCCAGAAATTTTTACAATGGCTATAAAATTAAGTGTTAGATGATATTTGATAGAGGTTGCTCCCCTAACAGACTATCTAACTTGAGAGGCCTATAACATTACCATTATTTTCAAACGGAAGATAACAAGTACTACCTAAAACCCCCTCAGACACATAAAAAGTCCCTGACCACCGACAAAACCCCATAAAAGACGAAACCACCTGATCTCTCGGCGGAAGCGGATCATTACAGCAGGCGGGGGAGGGACGCCGTAAAAAGCTCGTTCCTTTTTTTTAATATGCATTTCGAATGCGAGGCGGTATCAAAGCGCCACCGGGGGAGAGGAAACACAAATCTATCCCTCATCGACGGCCTTCCGCTGAGGCGGAAAAGTTTCTCTTCGGGGGGTGAGGCATTAAACGGCGATTTTCATAGGCCAGTGCTTTGTTTCAACGGTTGTTTCATGGGGTGAAATTGTTTTGGGGGTTCTCTTTGAACTTCGGAAGGTGTAGTATTGGGGTGAGCGCAATATTGGTGTGAGTTTGAGTTCACTTCACCTTGACCTCATGGATCGAAATCAAAACATTTTTATGTTTAAAAAAATCTGCACCTGTTACAATGTAAAGACCATCTGAACTACTTATTATTTTCAACCGTAATTAAAAATAGCGATGAATTAAGTAACCCAATACTTTCAATTTTCAAACATCTTCTTTCACGATTCGCAGGCTTGAAACTAGCAATTTTTCTGGATAAAATTAAGTTGCATTAATGTTTTGTCAAGGTTTAAAAAGTGTTAGCCTCATGTTCCTGTAAATTAACCAAAAATTTTACTATATGAATTTTTCAAGGAACGGCATGTTTTTATGCCTTTTTGTGTTTTTTTTTTATTGATTTTTAGTATATGAGCCATCCATCTATATTTTTGTGAACTACTGATTATCAAAAAAATTGTGTATGAAAGTTTTTGAGTTTCCCAGGAGGATGCCATAAACGGCTTACTTTTCTCTTTTGAGATCAAGCACATAGACCGGAAAATATATGTAACCAAAACCAATACCAATACTTTTCTCTGGGGTTTTTTTTTTGTTATTGATTTTCATAATGGTGGCAAGACTTCTGTAATTTTAAATGCTCTATTGGATTGAAATAAATAAAAGCTTTCTTTACAAACGCTTATTTGGAAAGGCATTTCGAACCTCTCCGATGACTGACACCCCCAACGCAGCATCATCTACATTTTTATGCGAGAGGCAAAACAATAAAACACCGGCGGAGCATACCCCGACGAACTTTCAACTCTCGATTCCCATCGTAAACTCCCCGCCATAGCACCCATCCTTTCCGGTGCGGGCAATTAGATCAAAGGAATATGGAAAAGTGCATTCCGACCGCCTGTTCGGCTCCCATCCTCTGAGGCAACTCCTTCCGGATGCAGTAATGAGTTCGAGTCCAGCGGGACCCCAGGGCCGCGATGATTGGAGGATGGAGATGCCCCCACGGGGGGTCGAGCCGTGGGTGACAACAAGGTGAGGCGCATTCCTATCGAACGCATGTCGCTGTCCTTGATTCTGTGAAGGAATCCTATGTGTTTGATTGAGGTGGTGTATCATGTGCCCCCAAAAGGATTGAGTACAAGCTTACAGATATTTAGTGACATATAGAATTAGTAGTATGGTTTCCGGAATTTATGTAATCAGTTCATTCAGATTAATATGGAAACTGAATTCTAAAGGTGGTATACGTCCAGCCATTTCGTAATCCGGAAAATGTCGCTACAAAATAACCGGACAAAGCCAAAAATCGATATTCCTTTAGATTCTAAAGGGCTATCGATCTCTGGTTGTTTTAAATTTTGACTTCTAATGCACAAATGTTATGGGCAAAGTGATAAACTGGGAACACAACTGAGACAAGGAGTATTTATCACTTTGTACGAAATACGCGAGCATTGTTAATAATGCCCGGATTTATCACATTTCCCCGTAACGTATGTTTAAATGCCTTCAGCGCCAGTGTAATAAATACAGTGCAAAAAAATTATAGTAAAGAAATGGATAAGTTATGGCAGCAAAGTTGCCAGGGCTTTTCTGTCCACGGAATTCCTCAGTTGACTGAATTTTTCCTGTATACCACGATCTTTTAGCAACATTTAGGAACTTAAGCTAAGAAAGTATTCTTTTTATTAAACTTATACAGAATCTGTAGTCAGACTACAGAGAAATCGTAACCGATGCAGGTTGTCCTTGTCTCTATACTATACATGATATGGTAATCGGTAGTTGCAGCAAAAAACTATAGAGAGCAAATTTTGTGATTCTCAGTTGTTGCAACAAAGGACTACCACATGATATTGATATGATTTCTCTGTAAAATAATTACAGATTCTATATCAGTATTACAGAATTTCCCTGCACAATTGACTAGTCTTTTCTGGTAGCATAGCTGACAGGATTTCTTTGTTAAACCAACAGTTTTTTTTATAGAGTGTGTATAAACTACTTGCATTATTCTTTGGAAAATTATTTCAGATAGCCTCTTTCAAGACCTTTTTTTAAAAAAAAAACTTTCTTCGCACATTTTTTTCCCAACCTAAATGAGTCAGAATGAATGTAGGAAAAATTTAATTTTTCTAGAAACAACTTTCTTTCAGGACTAGCAATAAAATCAATGAGAAAGCATAAAAACTGATGTTACGTAACGTGTTTTTGTATCTCCGAGAGGAACAAACAGTTCTTTGCTCGTGTTCTCTGTTTTAATCTACAAATGGTTATAAAAAGCAATGCGAAAAAAATACTTTTTATCCAGATGTCATTTACAGATGTAAGAAGCGCTCATAAAACTGCGGAGGGCCCGAAATGGCTGCACTGCGAACCTGAAATTTCCATCAGATTTATGTATGTTTTGGCACGACGCTTATGATTTAGCCTCCCATTTTTTCCTCGTTCCACGCTTTTATGTTGTCGTAGACTTGGGAATGCCTTGTACATCATAAAAATCACTTGTTTGATTCGAGCTTTCCGAGACAAAGAAAGGCCTGTTCCAGCAATAGTCATTCGTGGAATAAAAGTTAAACGGCGGACGACATTTCGGCGCTTACTAATTTTTTTTCCCGCCATATTAAGTCCAGGATCGGGTTTCGCAAAACATGAATTTCAGCTGCCGCCGCTCCGAAAGAAGACAACTAAATCAAGGCGAGAACGCATTCGGCAGTTTTTAAAACTCCCGATGGATTTTTTTTCCTTATTTAAAACGAAAAAAAAGCATTGAACTAGTTTCCGCATCAGTGTGAGTGACAATGACAGCTTCAGTCGGGTGATGTTGATACCCTCTTTGCAGAGGAGGCAATGCTTGCTGTCGGAACTGCAAACACGTTGTCACACGCTGAAGGAAGTATTTCGGCGACGCGGTCTTTGAGTGACACTTTTTTGGATGAAGTTTCAAATTACGTTAAAGAAAAAAAAAGAACGGCTTCACACCATGCGATCGTTTTATATTCTGATTACGAGCCTCTTTCTTTCAATCTAATCATGTCAGATATAAAGAAAGAAGAAAAGATTAAAATATCGTTAGATAATATGTTTTTTTTTTCATAAAACTGTATTTCAGAGCAAACAACTGTGAACTGCGTAGTACTAGAACTAAAAAAAAAATTAACTACCCTTTTGTTAGTTAAAAATGTCTGAATCTCTAACCGAAAAATTGTAGTCGATTGTTTTTTATAAAAATATAATATAATAACTCAGATATGTAATGAAGTAATATTATTTTGACCGTTTCACACCTAATAAACGCAGAATTTGTTATTTTAGTTAGATGTGGACCAAAAATTTGATTCCCACACCGGGAATTGAACCCGGGCCGCCTGGGTGAAAGCCAGGAATCCTAACCACTAGACCATATGGGATTACATGTTCAAAGATTTAAATTTTACTAAAAAACATTAAAATGCAACTTAAAATTATACAAGTTTTAGTTATAGATTTAAACTTGCAAAATTTTTGTCTGGTCATCCAATCAGTTTGTATACATTGCTTTCAATAATTTTATGGATGGATGATGTGTGTTTAGGAAATAGTACTTTTTTCCAGTTACAAAATGTAGTTTTCATTGTAGTTAAATTGTAAATTAACAAGATGTTATTCTTTGTGGAAATATTAATTTTGTGTGAACCTTTTAGTTTTTCAATAAAAATCCAAAGGAGTTTTAATTTTTTCAATAAAATAATAGCCGGAGAGAGCACTCAAAAGAGATTCCCTCACCTAATAAACGCTAAATTGTTATTTCAGTAAGGCTAAAAAAAAAAAAAAAACATTAAAATGCAATTTAAAATTATACAAAAAATTTAATTATAGTTGAAAATAAATTAATTAATTTTGTGTGAACCTTTTAGCTTTTAAATTAAAATCCAAAGGAGTTTTAATTTTTTCAATAAAATAATAGCCAGGGAGAGCACTGTGAAAAGATATTCCCCCACCTAATAAACGCTAAATTGTTATTTCAGTAAGGCTAAAAAAACCCATTAAAATGCAATTTAAAATTATACAAAAATTTTATTTATAGTTGAAAATAAATTAATTAATTTTGTGTGAACCTTTTAGTTTTTAAATTAAAATCCAAAGGAGTTTTAATTTTTTCAATAAAATTAAGAGAGAAATAAATGCCAATAAATGCCAGAGAGAGCACTCAAAAGATATTCTCCCACCTAATAAACGCTAAATTGTTATTTCAGTAAGGCTAAAAAAAACATTAAAATGCAATTTAAAATTATACAAAAATTTTAATTATAGTTGAAAATAGATAAATTAATTTTGTGTGAACCTTTTAGTTTTTAAATCAAAATCCAAAGGAGTTTTAATTTTTTCAATAAAATTAAGAGAGAAATAAATGCCAATAAATGCCAGAGAGAGCACTCAAAAGATATTCTCCCACCTAATAAACGCTAAATTGTTATTTCAGTAAGGCTAAAAAAAACATTAAAATGCAATTTAAAATTATACAAAAATTTTAATTATAGTTGAAAATAGATAAATTAATTTTGTGTGAACCTTTTAGTTTTTAAATCAAAATCCAAAGGAGTTTTAATTTTTTCAATAAAATAATAGACGGAGAAAGCACTCAAAAAGAGATTCCCACACCGGGAATTGAACCCGGGCCGCCTGGGTGAAAGCCAGGAATCCTAACCACTAGACCATATGGGACACAAACATTGATTCTAGAAAAAAAACCGCTACACCGCGGAGTAAATGTTAACGTTCTGTGATTGGGGATTTTCATTGTTCATGTTATTTTTGAGAGAATCTTCGCACCAATTAGAATATAATTTCGTATTATTATGTTTTTAATTAAAGATTACGTACGAACAATATAAAAAGAATGTATTAAAAATATTTATGTCTTAAAAATCGGGAGGGGCGGGAGGTTCAGTCTCCGAAATTTTAGCAACTATTTAACTATATTTATGTACTGTTATTCTTTTCCTTTAAAGTTATGCCGCGTGCATGGCCGAACTCTTCGAGTGTCATCCAAAGGGTTCCATCAGTATTCCATGTGTCCAAACCAAAAATGAGTTATAACACCACTTTAATTAAGCATCAAATTAAAAACTAGTTTCTGGGGGATAACACTCGAACTCTCCCTTTTCGTTTTGAATTCATCATTATGGCACCACAAAATATTAACATCAGAAATTCACCAAGATTCGAATTGTAACTCTAGTAATCCAGTAAAAGATTAAATAAGCTACATTATCATATGGAATATACTCAGAATCCATGGTTTTGTATTTCATCTTAGGCACGACATTGACAGACAAAAAAAAAGCTACATTACATTTAACATAAATATACTATACGCTACTTAACGGGAAAATAATTTTGAAATAAATAAATCCTCCCAAAAAACTGAAGTGCAGTTATGTGCCGGGTTCTAAACCTATTATAGACACTCCACTAGCCCCTTTTTTTAATCTGAAAATTTTGCCGACCCCCTCTGAATTAAAATGTTAAAAATTATAATTAAAAATTGCACTTGCACACGCGTAACTTAATAGGGCAACATTATTAGTGTTAAGAGTTCTTTTCGAGATGATCTGGTGGATAGACATTAGAAAATTACATCGTATATTATGTGTTACATCAGAAATAAATCCAGACATCCAAAAAATTATTAGTTCCAAACATACCCGAGTTTTGCATTAACTGAATTGAAAAAAGTAGCAAAAGTAATGTGCCATTTGTATTTACTTTTAATTCAATTGTTTATTATTTTTTATTTTTCCTATAGTTTGCGACCCTCTTACTCTCGTTATGTGACCCCAAGCTAACCCCAAGGGGTCACAACCCACCGGTTGACAACCCTGCTCTACTCTGGCACTCTGGACAGTGCCCCCCCTTGGACCCAAAAAAAAGTAGCCACTCAAAATGAGAGTTAAAACCCTACTTTTACAGGTCAAATTTCAATCTTTTTTCTGGGTTAGGACATACCCCCCAGCGGTACCAAAAGGGGATCTTTAGTGATATTTTTTAGAAAATCTCCAACATTTTGATATTTTTCCTAAAAGGTAAACGTGATGGTCTGGAAAAGTGTCCCCCCCTCTTTGAACCCAAAAAAAGGGACTCAAAATGAGTTAAAAAACCCTACTTTTACAGGTCAAATTTCAACTTTTTTTTACTGGGGGAGGACCCCAATACCCCCCAGCGGTTCCAAAAGGGGATCTTTAGTGATGTTTTTTAGAAAATCCCCAACATTTTGATATTTCTTTCAATTTTTCCTAAAAGGTGATAGTCTGGACAAGTGCCCCCCCCCCTTGGAGCCGTGCTGAATCCGCACCTGCTCTAGTATGCTATTGCTAATGCAGTACTAACTGTAGTTGGGAAAAATGTTTGGGAGGACTCACGCCTTTATTCCTCATTTTTCTGGTCATAAACACATATTGGTGGAGAGGACGGTGTCCCCTTTCAAACTCAGCACTGAGTTAACGTCAAAAAACCATTTTAACCTCTAAATTCCTATCACAAATTTAATTTAATCTGTATCAACTTTTTAAACAAAAATTTAAAACCCGTTTTCGACCGAAACACATCATCCTCACTCCCTCCTCCCCCCTCATTAGAGAGAGAGAGGGAAAGCGCTTTCACTTTCGTGGCGCTCCAAAAGGCAGCAGCATCGGTACAACTCTCCTCCACCACGTGCCCCGAGGGAACGTGACTGGAGCACTCTCTCTCCGACACGCGCGGCCACTCCACGTTGCCAACGAGAGAAAGCAAATAACACTCCAACAGCTCAGATTAAGAACAACATCATGTATTTCGGGTGACTTTTATGTTTCGGACCACTTCTCTCTCGGATGTTCACATGGCTCCCCCTTGGAGTGCCGTGGAGGTTTTTGCCTCCTTTGAGTTGAGAGGGAGGCTGCTGCTTCTGGGATGTTTCGAGGGGAGGGTCTGGTTTGTTTGAGGTTTTTGTTCGGTCGAGTGTCGTGGAGGGGAGTTGTAAGGCCCCTTGAGAAGGTAAAGAGAAATCCGATAGTGTAATTATGTATGTTTTTAGGGGGGATTCAATTGATTGTTGGAGAGGTAAGGAGTAGTTACTTTTTGTTGGAGGAACACATCCATATCTATTTAAATTACATTAAGGGAAACTCTGAGAATAATTCAGCTCTTTGTAGAATAGATTCTCTCATCTTTTATGTCACACAGAAAAGGGGCTCCTAATGCCTTTCTTAGTCACACTACAACTTAGTACAACTAGGGAGATCAGTAATGACTACTGTTTCTGCCTTCTGGAAAAAGGCCTTCGTGTTCTTCCTAACCCTTTCCTTTTGCATTATCATAAACATATTTTTAAATATCAACTGATTATAGCATGCAACTAAATAATCCTCTTTGAAGCTGATAAATTCCAAGCATCTTTTTAACGAGGCTGCATTTATTAAAAAATGTTTTAGAACTAAATGAAACTGCATCCTATTATTTTTCTCCCTGTTCTACTTTTAGGTAAGGTTAAAAATGCGTGGTTTACATTTATCGTACCAATCTAAGTCTAGTAGAACAACTAATTCTAATAACGTTACTTAGAGACAAAGTTAAATATTCATAAAAATATAATAATGTAAATCTTTTAAAAAATAATGTAAATCTTTTAAAAAATAATGTAAATAATGTCTTAATAAAAAAATGTTAACAACAATTCTTTATTATTTTGTCACATTTTTACGATATCCATTTTTATGCAACATGTAAAATGTTTTAATAACTTTGTAGGTCACTCGTAAATCAAAAACCACCTTCAGATTCTTAGGAATATCCATTTATACAGGGTGCCCAGAAAAAGACTGACTGTTTGTCATCCTACTCCTAAGAGTCTCAGGAGCAGGATGCAACAAACCGAGTATTTTTATCATTTTTAGCTTTCAAGTTACTAGTTATTAATTTTTAAAATATGTCAGTCTTTTTTTGGGACATAAATAACCCCTAGTTATTAGGGAATTAATAAATGCCAACCCCGCTATATTAAAAAACATTCTAAGTAAATATTTGGTGTTTAATTTGATATTAAAAAAAAAAGAGTATTAGTATACTTTACGGACGATATCAACACTTTACAAAGACTCCGTGACTACTATAAAAACATCAATCGAAACCGAACTTCTCGTATCACACTCAGCAGCAACGGTAACAATCGAAACATTAAAAGGAACATTAAGAACTTAAGAACCAACCCTTTCGCGTTTTCGTTCCCCGTCGTTAGCGAGTGTTGCCACCTCAGCGAAGGGATGGTGACAGGTGTGATCGGATGTCCGACAGCAAAGGAGTTCCGCTGCCAGCAACGAATCGTCTGTGTCAGCCTGCCATGCCAAACTATTGTGTGTTATTCATAGGATTGATTGTAAGACGCTGCTGGGTATTGCTTTTAGGAAGACTAGTGGTTGATTAATTAACATGCGGATTCCTTGGGGACAACTGATGGAATCAGTCAAGTTGTCTCTTATTTAGTTTTATTTATTGGATTAGACTTAAGATTCAGTAGGTTTTTTTTTCAAGTGTGAAGGACATGAATAAGTTTCAACAGTTTTTATTTAAAGAAATAACAAGCATTTTCTGTGTTTTATACCCAAAATGTAAACATTTCTAATATTTTTTGATAAACTTTTAAACCTTATAAAGTATGTAGTATTGTAGAATAGACAGAGGGCAGTGTGACTGTTTCCTTTTTACATATTTTGGTTTATTTCATTTCCTACAAATGGTCACATTTTGGTCTTTGAATACCCCTTATTTAACATTCATAACGGAATCCACTCCCTTAATGTTATGTGTATTGTATTTTTAGATATTCACCAGCTATCTTTATCCAGTTAGGAGGGATAAGGAAAGAATAAAGCAGGCTTCACATATCACGATCCCGCACCATTTTCGGACACAAACCCAACCTTATTTCAATGGCAACTTCGTACAATGGCATAAAACAAATCGGTACAATTCCGTTAGAGTCCCCGCTAAATATCGCCAATATCCAAATCGCTAAATATATCCAAATATCAACAAATTTTTCTGAATTTTATTAATAAACAGAATAGTAATTTATCTTATTAAACATTTTAATTCAGAAGTTTGAAATTATTTATGAATAATTTTACTTTTTGTTGTCTAAAAGAACCGGGCGATATTTAGCGGGGACTCTAACGGAACTGAACCAAAAAATCTTATAGGTCTCCCCCGCACAAAATATGTACACACACCTTAGGTTTTTATTAACAGCTTAATTTTTTTTCGTAGAAAAGACAATTCTGTCTTAGCATACGTTTCCGTTCCGTTCTCGTTTCTTCCACGTGTATCTTCAAGCCGAATCAAACCCTAAAAACTACTCCACATATAGACTTCTACCCTAACGCAAACCAAACGTCCCCATTCAACCTGCAGCCAATTTCCACTCAATCGGACACGAGCATACTCTCCCTGATCCCTTGTAAGGAACAATAAAGCAAAAAAATCGTCCTTTCCACATGCAAACCAACATCCTGGCCACCAGTTGCATCCATCGAGCGGTTCTCACGGTCGGCATCACACGCGGCCCCCTCCCGTGCCGCGCAATGCCGGGGCGGCACGGCGGGCAGATGGTGGCACGTGCCGGCACGCGACCGGCCCGCAGCCCCGGACACGACCCGGATTCGGCACCGTCACAGATGGCTTCTTCGTGTCCGAATTAATAGAGAGTCGCCTTTCAAAGGCCCCGGGTGTAATAGGCGGATAAGTGATGAAGAGGGACCTGAGCTATGGGCGGGTCCCGGATTTTGGAGGGATGAATTTTAAAAAAAAATTATTAGGGGGTAGTGTATAAGACGGGTTAAAAGCTTTAGGGAGGTATGTTAAGTGAAATATGAAGCTTCGTATAGGCTTTTTGCGGATTAAAATGTAGGGAAATCGGGACATAGTTATTCCACGGTGATGTGCAAAATTTGTTTGGATTTCATGTAACTTTTGGGAAAAAAAAGTGGATCCATTTTTAGGGATCTTTTGGCGAAATATAGTTAGAGTCGGATAGAAAGGGAGATAGGTCAAAGGAGGGAGATGATATAAAGTTAGGGGAGATTGAAAGAAAATAGTTAGAGATAGGGGTATATATAATGTATAAAGTAATATAGATGGAGATAGAGATATTTGTATAGATAGAGGAAGATGGAGATATAGGAGGAGAGGGATATGGGCAGAAATGCATGTTGTAGATAATGAGAGAAAACGAAATAGCCAAATGGGGATGAGCAAACAAAAGTGGGAAGAGAGAGGATAGGAAGATGAAGAGGAGCAGAATTAGAGGTTTCGAGAAGAAGGATATGAAATATGTACTCGGTATTATAGTAACGAGTTTTACCGAAAATCCAAGAGATTTTGTAATAAGGCGATATGGAAAAAAAGTTTAGGAAAGTTGAGATAAAAGGACAAAAGTTTCATTGTTTGGCAGGTATTTCTAATGTATGATTTTCCAATTCAACATTCAAATTCCTAGTTTTTACTTTTCTTCCTAAAAGCTGATAAAATTGCGTTGTCTTTTCTGTAATTCTCTTCCGTTTGTTTTCTCTAAAACGTCCGTAGTATTTGTTTTATTAAAATGAGAAAATTCCACTAATAAAAAAATCAAACTGCTTTTTCACCATCATTAAATTCGACATATCCTTGCAAATTCTCCAAAAACAAAAGCATATAGGGTAGTGGCACCAGTAACTGACACTTTAAGAGCAATTTTTGAAATAATTAGCTATTGCTACTTACTAAAATTATCCAGGAAAAAACCTTTTGTTCCGAAAAATTAAATGAAGTTTCAATATTTATTTAGAACACAATTTGTTAGTCTAAGTAATTTTTTTCTATTTTTAAAATATTTTTTAAGTTGGCATGGTCGAAGCACCAGTAACTGACACCCTGGGAAAATTTTGGAACCAATAACTAACACCTCCTGAACCAGTAACTGACACTTTGAAATACCTTTAATAAATAAGCTGTTTTTTATATGCTACATTATTTTTTTATTAGCAAGCATAATATAATAAAACAAATATTTTATTTTTTAAGTAATTTTACAAAATATGAAGGAAAATATCAGGCAAAAAAAGGTACTTTAAATCAAAATACACTTAAAAAGGGCCATTTATGGGATATTATAAGACATACCATATTACTATATAAAAATTATACTAAGTCAAACAATTGCACATTAATAAGAATTTAATAATAGAAAATTGTACACAAATTATATTTAAACTAAATTATAAGTACAAACAAAAAGGAAAGTTTTCTATCTGTTTTCATAAAAATAATTGATTTACTTAAATAATTTAAATGTTACTTTTAGGAAAGTTGGTTTCTGAGTATTTAAAAAATGTAATTAGAAATCGTTTGTTAAAATGATCCATTCTATTTCCTACCATCTAATGATTTGTTACGATATAAGCAGAATGAAAACACTGCTATATTCCAATACCAATAACTGACATAGGGCAGAACCAATAACTGACAGGGTGTCAGTTACTGGAAAAATATTACATTTTAAAAATTTAACTGCACAACTTTATTCTAAATATCTTCCACCATATTCCCTAGAATTTTCAAGCAATTATCTTGAATTTCACTAAAACACCAGTATCTGACACCCATGTCAGTTACTGGTGAAATTCATTTTTTAGATCCAGTAACTGACACCCCATTTAAAATAAATAAAAAAAATATTTTTTTACAAAAATAACTCTGTGGCATGAATTTATGTATTATTATCAGATACATTTCATGTTAAAATAGGTTTCAAAAAGAAAATTTGATTAAATTAGACCCTAATCAAAAATGTGTGTCCTTAATTTCAGCCTTAAGCCAACCTCTGAAAATCGGAAGTTTCTTAACATGAAATGGGAATTCTCAATTTATGATACTTAGAACACCTTGGTAGAAAATAAATACTGCATAAAGTAAAAGATAAATGTCTAAAATATTAAGAGAGACCATGATTTATTTCAAGTTCACAATACAAATCTTATTATTATGAATTAAATCTCAAAGTGTCAGTTACTGGTGCCCTGTCAGTTACTGGTGCCACTACCCTAACTAGACTACAGTAGTATTCCACTTCGTCCTAATAAAACACAACATTCAAAAAGATGTCTCCATAAAAACCATCCCTTCATTGAAAAAAAGTACTTGAATGAAAAGGCACTTTCCCACACAGATCTAGTCACCCATTCAATCGAATCAAACGCATGTAACCCAGCAATGGAAACCCAGAAACTACAATGATGCACCCCCGCGCATCCCTCTGGTCGACACGTGTGCCCCATTGTCCCCTACTGACTCCTCTCCCCTCGAATATTCGTGTCCTCTATCCCTCATGAGTCTCGAGGATTTGTGTATATTAGCCCATAAGCCGCTCAATAGCGGATTTAGCAGCGACGATTCTCTTGATCCGCTGTGCTGTTGCTATGATTAAGTTCCGTTGGAAAGTGATCGGATTGGAGAGACGACGGAATTTTGTACAAGGATTGAGCAAGAGAATGAGCATTTGCGAGTATCTCATGGGAATATCAGTTTCTTAGGTCTAGATGTTTTCCTAAATTTAGTGCAATTTATTGATTTTATTGTTGGTTTTACTTCAGTCGAAACTTAGATATTCGAAGCAAATCTATCTAAAAGTTTACTCAAAAATTCACCCGATAGATAGTCAAACAGAACAGCTACCAGTAGAAATGTGGTAATAATTTTACTTCTTTATCAATAAAAAGTGTATTTAATATGAAAAATCTCCCTCTCTAGGTATAAATCCGATTCATAAACACAGGATTATTTATTTTTTTAAAAAAATTGGATCTTGTTCAAATGAAGGTTTATAAAGCGTGTAACACAATAGCCCGAATTCAGATCCTAACAGAGAAAGGCTCTTGGGTTGCAGCTCTCCTAAAGTTAAACTATTTTCCAAACTTTAATAAAAAACAATACTTTACCAATTTAAATATCCCTATTATCTGTAATTTTATGAAAAGGGTAATATAATCACTTCATGATATTACTTAGAGAAAATAACATTTCAACACTTTTAAAATTTGGACAGTCACAGCCATATAGACTTGCAATCTCGGCTCCCCCCCCAGACAAAAATTCTTGATTATCCACTTTTTACTGTTTTGTAAGATTCAGAGAACACTTACGAAAAATTATGATGCCAGTAAGATGTTCTCGAAAGTGATTATTAAAATAATTGATATTGCACAGAGAAAAACATTTCATGCTTTCATAACTGAAATTGGAAAAATATTGATCAATCCAAAAGAGATAAAAAACAATAAAAAATATTAAATTGTTATATAATGTACAAAATGCTTTTAACTCAACATTAAATACGAAAACGTATGAAAATAACTTAGTAAAAAAGTAAAAAGTATACTCTTAACTTTTAACAGGGGTTTTATTTAATAACTTTTACTAACCAACATAGTAATTAATTTCAAACTTTAAAGGGGGAATTACATAATACTCTTGAACAAATTAACATCCCACGTAACTGCACTCCAACCATTCCATGCGTAAAGGAAGTAGACAACTGGAGCTAAGATAATTTCAACCCCCAAATTTAACCAGGTATGTAAATGACCATTCTGACCCCATGATTCTAACCTAATGACCTCGCCATCAAAATTCAAGAGCCACGAGCCAGTTCCAGCACGACTGCCCCAACAGAAGCCAATGTTCCACGCGCCCATCCCTCAATTCATCATTTCTCATCCCCCTCATTATTGTTATCATCCTCCTCCTCGTGCAGAAGACCGGCCGTAGTAGAGGAAGAAAGAAATAGAGGGCACAACCAGGGGTTTTGATCATTGAAGTTACGGTGTCCACATCCCTTGCTATATCTTGCTAAAGCTAGTGTTAGAGACAGAAAAGCTTTTGTGGCGTTCATTTTATTTTGTGTTCATTGTTTTGTGATTATTTTTAGGAGGGATATTTGTTCTTATTTGTTATTGGAATAAGATGTAACTACATTAGGTTAGTGCTGGTCATGGTCAGAAGAGAAGACAAGGAGGTTTAGTATGTACTTGTAATAAATGTTCATCTAGAAAACTCATAATTTTTAATGGGACCATAAGTATTATCGAAAAAAAAATGTGGTATGTTTTTCAATCTGCACAAATAAAATGTAAAACAATAAACTTGAAGTAAGTAAAGAAAAAGAAATATTTCTCCGTGTGGTCCTTCTGATTGGATATCCTATAGAGGAGAGTGACTAACTACAAAATATGTAACAAAGATGGACAAAAGATGTAACTACAAAAAAAAAACTCGATGTGGACGGGACTGAATCTAGTAGTCAGGTAAACTGAAAATTCCGGGTAAAAGAAAGTCCTGATAAAGATCGTCAGACGACCCAAAAAGTTTTGAAAAAGAACAAAATTATCTTACCAGCCCTTCATCAAAGAGGTTTAAGGTCCTCCTCTAGTTTGTAGGTTATCTTCTCCGTCAGAATACTCTAAAAATATTAAAATAAAAAATTAGCATTTAATATTTAAAAAAAATAATTTTAAAAATCTCCAAGGAGTTTTAAACTTCATAGATTAAAAATATCGCCAACAATTGCAAACTATCGCCTTACATTAAATTGTTTGAAAATACCCTGTTATTACTACAATGGCAAAACTAAAAATTTAGTGACGTCCAAAATACCTCGACAATTTTTAACTAGATTGATAACAGAAGTGTACCAAAATCACCATTAAATAAAAAATATGTAACATCAGAAAAAAAAAATATTATTATTATTATTATGAGTTGACCACGCAAGATTGCCCATCCAACGTGCCATCTATTTCTCACATACCCCATCGCACGCAGATGCAACAAAAGCAGGTGTCGCATCGCTGTTTACGAGCGTGATGCCGTCCGAGATATTCCCTCCCGGTTATCTCACCTTCAATTGTAACGGCGGCGCAGGTAAAAAAAAATATCTCCCTTTCTTTGGATCACCTGCGAGGATCGATAAATTGATTCCCGAGTCTGGCAACAGCCCCCGCAGATGGAGCGTGCCTGGGATTTTTTGATGGATGAGTTTGGTCGCGTTTTTGCATTTTTTCTTGAGGGTTGTGGTTTTTTTTCCTGTATATGTGATTTTATCGCGTTGAAAATTAATTTTGTGGTTAGATGGGGTAGATTGGGGTGTCGGGTGTTTGGGGGCAGCTTGGGTTTCAAAAGTCGAGAAATTGATATTTTGTAATAAGTTAACGCGCTGTACGAGGGATGTTCTTGCTATGATTTTAATATTTCACTTTAAATCATAGATGGATTTACGTGTAAAACGGGAGAGTATTGCTTTCTAAGTAATTTCTTAAAGGTTGAACAACCTTTGAACGTAAAGTTATGAATCTCAGTTTAAAAGCTAATTTTAAATGTCATGGATAAAATTATTATGATACATCACTTTGTCTCATTTCACATAATGCTTATTACTTTAGTGAAATTTAAAAGTACAATGTGAGCATATTCTGCACTGATTTATATTTGCATAGAAAAAATAAAAAAAGAAGAAATTTTGATGATAAAGAAAATCTTTGAAAATTTCTTTCTTGTTTAAGGCCGAAATTAAAAAAAAAGAGAAAATAGTGTCTAATAATTAATTATTTCTCCATCTTGAAAAAGTTTACTTGTATTAAATTCAACTGTAAACGAGATAAGAGAATAATATCCCCTCTCACCTTTTCGAAACTATAACGAGCATCAAAAAAATTAAAATAAAAAACTTCAACAATCTTTATCTTAGCTATTTGGTTGGTTAAATAATTTCTTATGACGCAGAGGACTAAAAAATAATTATCTTTTAATCTACTAATTTACAACCGCCCTAAAAACAACACAATAGTTGCCTGAAATCAAATACTACTTCGATTTCTCCTCCCGCGACTTTTCGAACAAGAATCTTCTCTGTTCTCTTGAGCTTAACAAGCCCAGCACGACCCATTCACATCAACCAACCAACCAACCAACCGTTCTTGACACCACCAGCTAAAGCGACGAGTTTAAAGGATTCCACACTTTCTCCATGCTTTTCTTCGCGCTTTTTTTTTCTCTCGACTCTCATCCGAGTTTTGTTGGCGTTTCTGCTGGTGTCTGGCGGAAGCTGCTGGAGAGGTCTTATTTATTTGGTGGATGTTTCTTTTCGGGGATTATGGTGTCGGACGCACGCGGTGGGAGGTCGTTGCCAGGGTTTTTTTGTTCGAAAGAGTGTATTGAAGGGTGGGTGCGAGTTTTGAATGTTAATTGGGCTGTTACTTGTTTTGAAAACAGTCGTGACTCGCTGGTTAATCACTGAAGGAAATTCATAGGATCGTGTATCATTATTTTTTTCTTATTTTAGACAGCCTTACATGGGGAGATTAGCAGATCTAATCTAATTTGCGTTAAAGACTAGATTAAAGAGACTTGAGTTAGTTAGCAGATAAGATATAGCGTCCTTTATACACAACATTGTGTTACATACGAAAATTGATAAAGTATAAAAAAAGTCGTCTAATCTTTTTAAATTAGTTTTTCAATTTCCATGTGTGGGTCTCCTCTTTATTCATTTATTTTTCTCTTGTTTCTCTCTTTCTCTCTTCTCTTCCATAAACACTTTCTTTTACATTTTTTCTCTTTTTTTTATTTTCTTCTCTCACTCTCTTTTCTTAATAAATAAATTATATTTCCTCTCTCTTTCCTTATTTTTTATATACTCTCTCTCATTCCAAAATAAGCTTTTTATTGTTCTCCCTCCTTCCCTCTCTCTCTCATTTCAAACTACGCAAGAAGGATAGAGAAAGAAGTAAGGAGAATAACATTAACAGAAATACTAGCCATAAAGTTTTCTTAAAATTATATGGACAGCAAATACTTAAACCGATAAAGAATCTTGTAGACGGAATATTAGAGCTGCCTTAACACAAAAGGCAAACTCAACATAATTTTTTCACCACTTTTCAAATTTTTCTTCTTGTGATCTCCCTTTTCCTCTCCAAAATGACTGCACTGAATGATGAACACAAATCTAATAAAATCGCCCTCATTATAGAAACATTTCAAATGGGTTTTTATTAAAAGTTCACCATTCACTTACATCTTCAAAATATCGATGCCTCCTGAAAATAATCGTTTCCAAATAATAAATCCTTGAATTCAAACTTATCTCCCCGATCCCATTTTTATGGTTTGGGGGTTTCCCCACGCACTTGCGTCCGAGGAGTCACTCCCGTTCGCTAATTGATCACACAAAGAGACCGGGGCCATAAACTGAGGTTTCTCCGGCCGTTGTAAAAGTCTAGGATGCACCATAGTCATCAAAAGCAAACTAAACATCTTCACTCTCGTTCATTCAAACTGCGTATTCAATATAAAAAAAATATCTCCCAAAGGAAACCGTTCTGCGAAATAAGCGGCAACTAAGTAAGTAATACCAGAGAAGAAGAAGAAGCGGTGGTGCCAAGAGAGAGGAGGAAGTGGGATGCGGAGCGTGGTAGGTCAAGGGGCTCAGTTTCGCCGCGGTGGACATTACTCCTCGCTCGGAACCGTCGCACTCCACTGTGCTAATCCTCCTTCCTCCGCTTCCTCCCTTCCTCCCGCAAAAAAAACACCTTGCCGAGCACGTGGAATACCCCCTTCTGTCTTGTGTGGGGAAATCTGTGTTTTCTTGTGAGCAGGGCCCGATTAAGGCAAGTCCGGGCCCAAGGCCCGGGTGCTTTTAGGGGCCCCCTTCACGATAAAAATGTATAAGAAACTGCGTCATTGGGTTACTATTGCTACTTATGCATATAATACAATGCTAACCTAGAAAAAAATAATACACCACCCTTTTTTATTTTAGTTTTAATGCACTTCTAGAAAAATAACTTTCTTATAATTTTTAAGTATAAAATTTGATCACATGAAATTTAATGTTTCGTGAAAAAAAAACATTTTTCAGACCATTTGGGGGCCCCCAAAAATCATGGGCCCAAGGCCCGGGCCTTGCAGGCCTAGGCAGTAATCAGGGCCTGCTTGTGAGGGAAATGTTCGTAGCACCATCCCGTTTGAATTTGGAATTAAACAGGAAGAATGGGTTGAATGTAACTATACAGTTGAAATCGTTAATAGAGAGCAATAATGTAAAGAAAGAGAAGAATCAACAATTTTTTTTTCAAATCATGCATCAAATAGTTTTCAAAACCTGTTTGTTACGAGGGATTTGAATATGAGATCAAAAGGGGTGGTCGAATAGTGTCATATGTAGGCTGATTCGACTTTAATTTAAATGTAATATTTAGCATTTTATAACTACTATTATGTAAAATGGAACATTTTCGAATATTTACCCTCTTTTCCAATAGTACAATGAAACGTTCAATTCTAGACAAATATATCGTTGAAACTAATTTTTTATGTCCTGTGCGTCTTACACTAAAATTAGATTTGTTGAGGCCTCTGAAAATCCCATCATAATTGAACTGTTCAATACAAAACAGAAGGGTTGCGTTAAAAGGAAAACTATTACACGCTAACCCAAACGTTATTTTTTCAAGTGCGCTTATTATCATCAATTAAAAAAATAATTTAATGAATAATTTTATTATAGGTATATATAGAGAGCACATTAAGAAATCAAAAGGGGTGTGATCATTTTGGGAATCAACTCTCTTATCGAATAACATAGAAAACACATTGACTCTCTTAACTGCATAAACAAACCTAATGAAATTATTATGCCCAATATCCACCCAAAGTGAAACCACCAGTCCGGACCGCCGCCTCCGGAAGATGAAGGTGTCAGCAAGGTAATCCTTTCCGAATGGTGGTCTCGATCCCGTCAAACATCGGTCGCGAACACCACTAGGAAACGATTCACGATCTCTTAAGCGCCCACTGACCGTAACTCTCGGATGACGCTCTAGAAATTCGCTCCTCCAGATTAATGTCCGTTGAACTCGGAAAGACGTTGTTTTTGTTTTGCTCTTGGACAGACTGTGAAAAAAATAACGGACTTGATGTTCCTGTCGCAAGTTTTTCGAAAGTGGAAGAATTGCTGAATTTTAAGATGATTAAAAGTATCAAACTTTTCTGGGGGAGGACCCTCAGACCTCCCTTTTGTTCTTGAAATTTTATTATTAACAACTAACTGAACTTGAGTTCGTCACAATCCAAATTCTACCTAAAAATGTATCAAATTTCTGAAAATGTATGTCTATAAATTCGGACTAAGTTAAAACCTTGTTTTTAAGGTAAATTTCCAGAAATTTCCTGGGGGGTGATCCCCAGATCCCTTTTTGTACTTGGAACTATTATTCACAATTTGTTTCAATATTAAGTTCATCAAATGCAAATACAAGTCCTACATAAAAATGGGGAAAATGAACTAGGTGAACTAGGTATAGGAACTAACCAAAATTAATGCTTTTTGAGTCAAATTTCAAAAAAATATTTCTAGGGAAGGACTCCCAGACCCCCCCTTTAATACTTTTAACTTTATTACACAACTTTTATTACATTATGTTGTTAGGACAGAAATGCCATACGCTTGGGAAATGTGGAGTTCTCCAAAAATTAAGAGGAGATTCAATTTTACTCCTTTTAAAAAATTAATGTTTTTAAATAAAAATTAAACTAAGTTTGTAGGGTTTCCATAATATTTGAAACGATATTATTAGAACTGTTTGGTTGGTTGATTAATGTAATCCTAATTTCCCCTTCAAAGAGAAGTACATATTTCTCAGATAAAAAATTACATTTATTCTATTTTGATAATGTTTCTCAGTGTAATTCAAATCCCATGACTTAGTCAATTACAGATTTCGTATAGACATGGAAATAACATTATCGTATGCTGACTTGATATAAGTGCTTTATAATAAAAAACGTTGTAGGTTTAATGCTTTAAAATTTTCTCAGATATTATTTAACTCAACTATGAATTATAATAAGTTTTTAATCAATGAGGCTTTTAATTAAATGTCTACCTGCGGCCATATTTACCAAAGGCTATTTAAACTGTAAAGTACAACTACTCAACATCATTCTCAACTTCGAATTCAACTTTTATTAAAAAATTGACTTAAGTGTACTATTGTTGTTGTTGTCTTATGTCACTTGGAATATCCAAGCTCCATCCGCAAAGCGGATAGGATTTAAGGCAAAGGGGGTGCGGCTCCTGAGAAAGTGAGGCCCATGAAATGGCAGGAGTCCGACTTAAGCCTCGGATGATAGATGTCGCCACCATCTATACAGGACTTTCGGACCCACAGATTTAACGAGCACGTACTCCGCATATACTCGGTGGGTCTTCAGCGGTGTCGGGAATCGAACCCGGGACCCTCCGATCCCGAAGCCGATGCCTTAACCACTAGGCTCCCCACGGCCTAAGTGTACTATAATGTAGGGAATCCAAATTACTCTGTGAGGTTACTTACCCAACTTTTTGACCTTTCCCGTATTTATGGATATAATAATATTAAATGCAACCTGTGTAAATGCGATTTTTCTTAGAAAACGCTGCTGGAAATTTCTGGTTTTGAAGCTGTCATCTGCAGTCACGCAGCTGTCCGCGTACAAGTTATAGCCCCTCATATCATGTGTACCGGTGAATCAGCTGCTACCTGTGACTATATTTTTTAGGCTGGGTCCGAAACGTTTTATACCACCTGGAGGAAATGTCCAATTTGATCGAAAGGCTTTAGCTTGACACAAGATTTACCTGGTTGATTTTAGGGTGCTACAGACGCATCATTTTATATTCTCAATTAAATGAGGTTAGGTTGAAAAATGATGAAAAAAATAAGTTCCTCAAATATCAAAATTACTAATGTTGTTACGTAAGTTTTCAGAATGATTTCTATAGAACAAAATACAGCTTTGAATAAATACTATATGCTAAATGACTAATTTTTAAGTTAACTTAAAGTATAGACATCATGAAAAATATACTTTTGATAACATTAGGAATATTAATGAACATTAGCTAAAGTTAAAAACTAGCCAACTCTCTACTTTTATTTTTTTTAATTACTTCTCTAAATACTATTCAATAATATGACGGCTTATAATATACATTGAGGTAAAAAGGGGTTTCTTTCGAGAGAGGGTTTTAAATAAAAGTAGAAGTAAAACAAAAATTAGAAGTTATAATACAGATATAGAGGTAAAAAATAATTTATTAATACCAAGAGAAATAATATTAGAGCATTAATTAGTGCAATGATCACAACATTAGCTTGGTGGTAACAATATACGTGTGAAATAGCAAAAGCTAAAGCGTTTCCAACTTTTGAAAAAATCAACCCTCAAAACTCAACAAAAAACGACTATCTAAATGTCTAAACTCTTTTCATTAATGTAAACACTTAACAAGTAGTTACAAAATTAATTTCTTAATTGAAAATATTTTTCTTTTCAATATAAAGTGTTCAGTGTATATCCTTGCGCAATAGCAATTTAACTGCGATTAAAAAAGTCGGCAAACACCACCAAAGAGAACCTACCTGCAAAAAATGGCCGCCTTATCTCCGAACCTATCAGCCATTTCTTTCCCCGAATCAAGCGTATGGCCCGGCTGAGGGCATTCATCACTTTTATGGGCACACACTCCTTCACTGCAGAACCCAATCGCTCTGTCCCTGCCATCACTCTTCCCGAATAACAACTTAATCTTCCTCTGCGAATAAGAAAAGCGGAGGGGGCTTCCTTTAATTACGTCATGCGAATTAAACTATGTTTAATTTAGGCCTCTCTTAATACTTTCTTACTATACACTCTTCTTTAATATGACTTTCTACCGTAACCATGGCCAACCAGACTCACGAGGCCAGAGAAGTTTGAAAATGTGATGTGTGATGGAAGTCATGACGTCACTTTTGATTGACAACAACTCAACTTCACTCTGAACTAAATTAAATTATTGAAATTCATTCTAATGAAAAATTCGAAGCATTTCAAATATTAGCTGGGTTGTTTTTAATTAAATTGTTATGAAGTACCCGATTGGAATCAAAGAAGCAGTACATAATTATTATTTTTTTTAAATCACCCTGACAATATTATTTGAATTGTATCTAAAGTTCTACTTCAGAACCAAAAGGTCTTATCGCTTAGTTTCTCCAGGAGAGAAGAAAAACTAAAATTTTAGGTTTTAATTCGAATTTTCAAAGAAATTATTTTATTAACTTTATTACATTAATTTAGTTTAAGCAATGTCAAGTTTTTGTAGCTTCAAAAATTCGAATTAAAATTTACAATATCAGTTTTTCTTCTCTCCTGGGGAAACTAAGTGATAGGACCTTTTGGTTCTGATTCTGAGGTATACAGAATTAATTCAGATTCAAAGTTGAGTTACTGACAAAGAGTAATCAAAAGTGACGTAAAGACTTCTATCACATAATAATTTCGAGCTTTTCTGATCTTATGAGTCTAGTCGGCCATGCCATAAATCAGGTTGTCATGAGTGAGTATCACTAGTTTAAGAATCATCTGGACTGTCGAATTGTGCTCACAATGACCATGCACTGAATAGGTAAGGTACAAAAATTTTTAATCTATTCAAACTTGCCTGATATAGGTACTCTGTAACCTGTATAGTTCAGAATGTTTAAAATGTTCAAAAGTAGGTTAAAACGATATTTAATCACAACATAGTACTACAACTAAATGAATAAAAAATTGAGTACAATATTAATTATGACGGCAACTCAAAATGGGTTTTTAAAATTTGTTTTTCGTCTTTGAGTCTCGACCACAGAGTACTAGAACAGAGAGTCCACGGCCATAGGCCATAATGGAAATCGAAAATCATGACATCTTGTTACAGGTTGGGAGAATTGTGGCGCTGGGATCGCACTAAACTCACTAGCGTCTGGATCCAGTCTGAATCGTTCGCCGGCTGCCTATGGGAGATCGAAAACACCTTTTTGCGTATGCGCTGAGTTCTAATTTGGCGAGAGATTTAAGCGGCCGGCATACGTTCCAGACTCTAGTGTGGCGCCCTCACATCAGTAACGCATTTGAAAATAGCCTCGTGGACCCTCTGTTAGATATTTCTCTGTGGTCTCGACTCTTCAATAAAGTAATTCAAATGAATGGTAAGAGATAGGAAGTCGTTAATGAGTACAGGATAAGACACAAACTATCATTCATTAACTTATTAAATTTTCTAAGACCTCAATAGTAAAATTTAAAAAAATGAGCCATTTAGAATTACCGGCTTGAATGCTGCCTCTTCAAAAATGTTAATAAATTATAAATTTTAAAATGTATGGAATAAGAATTTTTCATTATGAAGACTCTAGGCTTGATCTTTATAGAAATTTTGTTTTCCTGAAATCCATTTTCGTCTTCTAGAAAGTGCCCAGTACAGTGTTCAGTTTTATTTTGTTATTATGCAGAGATATTTTTAACTCCTCTGAGAGAGTATTTCACTCCTTGAAACTCGGAATTACTCTTTAAAAAACTAGACAGGAGTATTTTCACTCTTTGAATTTTTCCACAAAGGTTTATCATAAATCTTCAACCACTGCATCCTAATTATCATACTTTTTAATTGTGTTTTCATACAGCAATAGTATTTTTTTTCTTTTCTGTTCTGATGATTAGGGAGTTTGATTGATTGAGATCCAAAATAGACCCCATTTTTTTTATTCCATTTTTTTCCATTAAAAAGTAAGCGTTTTCTAATAGAAATTTTGTCTCTGTATAATGTAGTTTATGCTATTTCCGTATTCCACTCCTTATAATTGAATTTCACTCCTCCTAAAAAAGTGAAGGAGTATTTTTACTCCTTCAAAAAAATCCTAGGAATAACACTGGATCATTTGAGGGTGGGATCATTTTATTTTTATTGGTATCAGAACATCCATATGCATAACGTGGGGTACTAAATATGCCTTCTGATGACAATCTTATTGATTTACAACTAGTTTATTTCATAAAAATCTTGAACACAACCCTGTTTGAGCACACATTTGCATTTTTAGACAAAAAAAACCTAAACTTTTACTACCCTAAGTACATTTCTTAATCATATTCTATTATTACCCATTTCAATTTAATTCAAAACCAGCATTTTCTACCCGGCCCCCCAAAGACATCAAGGAACCGACGAAGCCCCGGGACAAAAAAATAAATAAAAAAAAAATCCCAGCCTCACAGTTATAAATCCTCCATGCGAGAAAAGCCCGCTCTGAGCCCCGATAAGCAGTCGTCATAACTTTCAACCTGCGAGCGTGACGCTCCAAAAGAAGCAGCTCGGCCGTGCTAAACTTACCTGCAAAGCACATTCCCGACACGTTTCCCTTACAAACGGTAGCATTCGGACTTATCTATCTGCTTGACAAGGGAATCGCCCTTTGACAGCGAGACCGACCTTTTTGTCTCTCTCTGTCCTTGTCGGGTGGTTTCTTTTTGTTTCAGGTTTTTTGTCTTCCTTTTTATTTCTCTCAGTTGCGGTTAAGGTCAAGTGGTTCGAGGTGGATCGTTGCTGATTCGTCCATGCGTGCCTTTGATCGCATCGTTGATTGGTTTCATCGGCCGGTCTGACCAATTGATTTGGAAGAGAAGTTGGCAGCCCGACATGTATTGATGGTTTTGAAAATCCGTTCATTCGCTTATCGCTTCATCAAATAGGAACGTCCTGAGTTATTTCATTTATTAATAGACGTTAAACGTTTGTGAAATGGAGTCTAGTTTATAATAGTAGAACCTTGATAGAGCTACCCCTTCTGGGACCAACAAAATGTGCGGTCATTTTAACGAAAGGGCATTAGAGAATAAAATTAACACTATGATAATGGCAATAGGAATGGCAGTTGTAACGCAGGGGTCACTGTAACGGGGGTCGTTGTAAAGAGGTTCTACGTAACTCAGAATTATAAATAAATTTTATCTACTAATAACTATAGTAAAAGGAGGGAACGATAATTTTTCATCAAATAAATGCTCTCTCAAGAGATAGCTTTTCGTAAATGTTTCTAACGAAAATATTTTTCCTAGTTTCTAAATAATCTCAGTTTGCACAAAATTTGTTTCAATTTGGTTCTCTTGAAAATAAAATAAACCATGATAAAACTCTTTTATTCAACTGAATTTCATAAAAGAACTTTTTATTAGACAAATGAAGGCATTTGATCTTGAGAATGACTTTATTCATACAAGTGTTGGACTTCATGAAGTTATAAGAAAAGTAAATTTTGTTGAGAATCGTAAGAGAAAGCCATTAGAATAAAAAAAAAGAGTCACAACAAATAGGTATAAACAAATTTTATATCATGAAATAGGAAAAGGAATAATTTCATATAAAAATGAAATGAATAAATCATATAATCATTTCATGTAATCATGAAATTTTCATAAAAATATGCATACTTTATTTAATTCTTCGTACATAATTAATTTAGCAGAAATATGAAGACACTACTTCCCTCTTTTGTAGATAAATTATGATAGAGGACTGAAAATATATATTAAGTACACACTTTTCACTCTTTAATATTTGTAATGGAGAAAAATACTAGTTTAAAAAGACGAGAAATATCCCTTTTTTTCCAACCCTTATCAGGGATGAAAAAAAAACTACCCCATTTCTCTCTCTTCTTTCTTCGAAGAGGCCTCCTCAACCAAAATTTATCAACACTGTTAAGTAGGTTACAAATCCATTCAGATACGTCGAAACCATGGATTGTCAGATAAAGTCTTCTCCGAGTAGTACCCCGAGCTCTATCTGACTCTCTGCCACATCAAATGAGGCATCACTTCGATAAGCGGTTCCATATATCCCTGAAAAATTCATTTCCCATCATTCAGACTGCGAGAAACACTCCAGAGTCTCTTCTCGGAAGGAGAGAAACTCGACCTGTGCCATAACGTAACATAATCGCCGTGTTTGGGAATTATGAAGCCGCTCGATTCAAAAGAAATCCTTCCTTCCCCGCAGCTCTCTGTCAACCAGCGATAAGACCCGCGACATCCGAGTTTGGAGCGGTGATTGACAACGCTTCTCTTGCCGCCCGCCGACGCGGAATCTGTCAAAGCGGGGTTAAAGAGGAACTTCGAC
Source organism: Tetragnatha montana (assembly GCA_963680715.1). Lineage (NCBI taxonomy): Eukaryota > Metazoa > Arthropoda > Arachnida > Araneae > Tetragnathidae > Tetragnatha > Tetragnatha montana. The sequence goes on from OY796685.1 coordinate 39,687,274, forward strand.
GTTTTCGAACCGAAATGCGCCCGAAAAAAGGTTTTTTTAAATCTTAACGAGCTACACAAACGTTCAAGGTTCGTCCAATTTTTGTCATGTGTGACCAAATTTCGTTCACTTCTACTTAGTAGCAGTTAAGTAAGCTTGACATATTTGGTGTGACCTGTGCTATACTAGGGACATCTTTTGCGAACGCAGCTCTTTTCTTTAGTGTGTTTTACTTTAAGAATAGCCCCCAATATTAATCGATATTGCTCTGATGTCAACCGATATTATTTTGTTGATCTAATACCGTCGCACTGTCGGTTAATAAAAGTCGTGCTAAAAGTAAAAGATACGTAAAAGTTATGATGAAAAATGGTAAAAAGGTGCGTTATTTTAAAGATGTAGCTCGTAACCGATGTTTCTCTGATGTCAATCCAATCGATACTGTATTGTTGATTTAATATCGGCACAATGTCAGACAGTATCGGTTTAATCGTGTGCTACAATGGTTACTGAACGGTTTTTCCTTGAGTTACCTAACATGGTATTGGTTGATAAATGACTCATTCTTTTTTATATGACTGACTTTTTTTCTGACATGACTTATTCCTCTCACACTGTATTATACTGATAAGTATCCAGCTACTTTTAGGTATTTAGTAAGTATTTTCCCGTATTTCGGGCCATAAAAGAAATATTTTACTGCCTTAACTTCCAAAATCGTGCAAGATTCTGTGAGACTTTTCCTCGTCATTTTCAATTTCCATTTCGACGATCTCAATTGATTTGGGGGGAAAAAAGGGGGGGAAAGAATTTTTTAAAGCATGTTAAGTGGTTTTCACTGCAAATCACCCCTTGCATGTTAAGAAAAAACCTCCCGGAAATCCCAATGACAAGTGAACAATGCATCGAGTCCACGCCTTCTCCTTCATCAATAACTTAATCGAATTTGAACAAGTTTACCCCCCCCCCGTTTCTCTCCAATTGATTTAAATTTCTTATTTACATCTAATCGATAGTTAAATTGTAATTTTAAAACTTTGTACTCAATCGAGTTAAATAAATTTCTGGCAAATTTAAACAAAAAATTGGGGGAATGGATAATTCTGGTAATTATGGAGCAGTCATGAAAGGAGTTAAATCTTTAATAAAAAAAAGAGGACACGTAAAATAAACTCACATTGCTAATATTCTCCAACTTCTTCCCACTTGAAATTAGCCAACTCGGCAGATCTCCCCTCACCTGCCAACACCGTTCCATCAAGGGCGGAAAAGACGTCGTCCGGGAGGACATGACAAACGTCAAATAAAACGTCTCATCATAACTCGGCGACGGCAGACTGTCTTTCGAACTTTAACCCGGCTCTCATATAATCCACAAGGGAAAAAGGTCGCATATGGAGAGCGTTGGGTTACCGTTTGTTGGCTATAATTCCGCGGATCTGCAAGGGCGATTCGTCATCATTAGCTTCAGAGTGGTATTTAATTGAAGAGATTTATAGTCGGAGGATACCGAACTAGACTCCGCAGCCCCTTGGGGAGAATGGCCGTAATTGCTACCGTTATTTATTTTCTACCGAGCCCCTGATGGGTTTGGGACGGTGAAAACACGGTTTTTCATAATATCTGTGTATTTTTTTTTTGCTGAGTTTGTGGTGAAGAAGTGAAGGGCAGTGTGTCAGTACAGTAGTGTTGGTAAAATAGCATTAGAGTAAGGCAGTACCCACACCAGAAAAAGCAGTGGCAAGCGCAATAAAAAAGCCATAAAGATGGTTATCTAAGACAATGTATCTAATAGAAGGGAGATAACTATCTTTATGGCTTTTTTAGTGCACTTGCCGCTGCTTTTTCTGGTGTGGCTTGTCCCTAAGGACACAATTTGGTAATGGGGGGATTTAGGGATTTAGGTGAGACATCCTGGGGGGCACGCTATAGAAACTTTGGAGTGGGTGGGGACAAGCTGTCCCTGATGGTTCTGAAATCATTGATTTACCAATAAAAATATGGAATTTTCTGAAAAGTTGGGGGCATTTCACCTCTATGACCCCCCATAAATCCGACTATGCGGCAGTGTCACCACTTTCTTTAGCAAAATGAATTGTTTGGAGATATCACTTTCATGATCATCCGTGAGTAGTATTGCTGGAGCATCTTTAGTTGCACCTCTAGAATTAATAAAATTTTTGTATAAAGCTCATTGAACAATATAAAACTGTAAATAATAAAACTTTGCCTATATACTAGTACGATTATACAGAGATTAGCACCCGACTAATCCTAAAGTACCACACAATGATATAATTGCGGAAGGGGTCATCTCTGTCCCCCATGGAAGCGATCAGACCACCCCTAATCTAATCCTACATTTCAATAGGATTAGATTTTCAATTTTAGTTAGGTTTAGAACGTGTGACATTTCTTTTTTAAATTTAATTTATTAGACATAGTAATATAACTGCCAATTCCCTTAAGGAATAGTTATCAACGCTTAAAGCTTGAATGCATTTGGATCGTAAAGTGTAGGTACTCGAAGAATTTTCAAAGGATTAAGGTTTCAGAAATAATACACAAGTCACTTATACACAATTTCTTACACGTTTCATTCTTATTATTTTTAAAGCAATGAAAAAGGGTATTTTTTTAAATATCCACTCTTTATAGAATTAATTTCGTACGAAAATATAAAATGTCAAACTATATATTGAATAGGCGTCCCTTCCCTGTGAATGAAGATTTATATTGAGTTGAAAAACAAAGTTTTTAATTTATCTTAAGTAATTTTTTGTCGCGATTTTTTAATGAATAAATAAACAGGTTGTTGATTTTAATCATCTTTTAATCCATGCTCAGAATTTATTTAAAATGAATTTTATTGAATCTGGTTCTAGACTTGTATCATCACCCGTATTAGAAAAAATTTACAACAATTAAACATTTGTGAGGAATATACTTTTTAATCTTGTTATTTGAGGCCAACAATAAGTTTTTAGGTTTTGAATTTCTCTTCAAGCATAACAATGGAAATTTGGATTTTTCAACAATGGTTTAATTTGAACAATGAACGTTTCAAACCTTATCTCTTTCCAGTTGAATAAATTTTTTTGCGTTTGAAACGACAAAAAAGTGTTTTCTCTAAAGCTTTTATTCGAAAGTTAATTTAAAAGCTTTGATTTTCTCTAATTGAGAATAGTTATTAGGCCTATTAAAGATGGCCCCATTGCTATTGCAAATTTTCAGGAATATGTATGTATACTTACTAACCTAGTCATTTTAAATCTATACGGAAATCGTGTATATAATCGTTTATTTGAAACTCTCCTTCTTATAACCCGTTATCTGCTTGCCTCTTATTTAAACAAATTTGGTTTCATTACTTAAATATTTAATCGATCGTAGTGTTATAATAATTTTTTGTAAATTAATATACCATGAATCAATTATGTGGTAACTAGTTTCTTTTTAAAAATTAGTTTGCTTTCATATGAAAAAGAAAATAGATGACTTATGAATATTAAAATTTTAGATCACTTTGAAAATGTAATCCTAATTTTAAAACATCTTGTACAGTTTCAAAGTGAATTAAGTTTGTTAATTAGGGGTCCCTTCCCAGTGAATATAGATTTATTTAGAATAGAAAGACGAAGCTTTTAGTTTGCTTATATCATAAGTAATTTTTTTTAATGAATGAGTAAATAGGTTGTTGATACTAATCGTCTTTTAATTCATACTCAGAATTTATTTAAAATGAATTTTATTGAATCTGGTTCTAGACTTGTATCATCACCCGTATTAGAAAAAATTTACAACAATTAAACATTTGTGAGGAATATACTTTTTAATCTTGTTATTTGAGGCCAACAATGAAGTTTTTAGGTTTTGAATTTCTCTTCAAGCATAACAATGGAAATTTGGATTTTTCAACAATGGTTTAATTTGAACAATGAACGTTTCAAACCTTATCTCTTTCCAGTTGAATAAAATTTTTTGCGTTTGTAACGACAAAAAAGTGTTTCTCTTAAGCTTTTATTCGAAAGTGAATTTAAAAGCTTTGATTTTCTCTTATTGAGAAGAGTTATTAGGCCGATTAAAAATGGCCCCATTGCTATTGCAAATGTTCAGGAATATGTATGTATTTTTACTAACCTAGTCATTTTAAATCTATACGGAAATCGTGTATATAATCGTTTATTTGAAACTCTCTTACAACCCGTTATCTGCATTACACTTTACCTCTTATTTAAACACAAATTTTGTTTCATTACTTATATATTTAATCGATCGTAGTGTTATTATAATTTCTTGCAAATTAATAATATACCATGAATCAATTATGTGGTAACTAGTTTCTTTTTAAAAATTAGTTTGCTTTTATAAGAAGGAGAAAATAGATGACTTATGAATATTAAAATTTTAGTTCACTTTGAAAATGTAATCCTAATTTTAAAACATCTTGTACAGTTTCAAAGTGAATTAAGTTTGTTAATAGGCTTCCTTTCCCAGTAAATATAGTAGATTTATTGAGTATAGAAAAACGAAACTCTTAGTTTGCTTATATCTTAAGTAATTTTTTACCTCGATTTTTTTAATGAATGAATAAACAGGTTGTTGATACTAATCATCTTTTAATTCATACTCAGAATTTATTTAAAATGCATATTATTGAATCTGGTTCTAGACTTGTATCATCACCCGTATTAGAAAAGTTTTACAACAATTAAAATTTGTGAGGAATACTTTATAATTTTGTTATTTGGGGCCAACAATGAAGTTTTTAGGTTTTGAACTTCTCTTCAAGCATAACAATGGAAATTTGGATTTTTCGACAATGGTTTAATTTGAACAGTGAACGTTTCAAACTTTATCTCTTTCCAGTTGAATAAATTTTTTTGCGTTTGTAACGACAAAAAAGTGTTTCTCTTAAGCTTTTATTCGAAAGTGAATTTAAAAGCTTTTATTTTCTCTTATTGAGAAGAGTTATTAGGCCAATTAAATATGGCCCCATTGCTATTGCAAATGTTCAGGAATATGTATGTATACTTACTAACCTAGTCATTTTAAATCTGTACGGAAATCGTGTACATAAATCGTTTATTTGAAACTCTCTTTCTTATAACCCGTTATCTGCATTACACTTTACCTCTTATTTAAACACAAATTTTGTTTCATTACTTATATATTTAATCGATCGTAGTGTTATTATAATATCTTGTAAATTAATATACCATGAATCAATTATGTGGTAACTAGTTTCTTATTAAAAATTAGTTTGCTTTTATAAAAAGGAGTAATGAATATTAAAATTTTAGTTCACTTTGAAAATGTAATCCTAACAGTTTTTTAGTTTTTTATGTATTTTTTCTCTGTTTTCATAATTACCAATATAAAACATTTATGGAAGAAGCTTGAAAGTGGATTGTGCTTCTAATTATTTTCGTAGCTATTCGGGAAATGACGGTGTCACAAGCTTACTAATTGTTATTTAAATTGAATGTATTTAATAAAATTTTCCAACAAGTTTGTGAAATTTTAAAGAAGAACCATATTATATTTCTTGTGTTTTCAGATTTCCTACAAAAAAGACCTACGTGGTCAATGATGAACCACCCAAAGGACCTCGTAAAGCTGATTTGGTAAGTAAATTTTTGGTTAAAACTACGAATTTTAGTGTTATTGTAAGTAGAATATTTTATATCTTATACATTTTAATTTTAGTATTAACATAGAAATATATGTCAATGATAAAAAACAACGTTTTAATCCACAATAAACATGATGATAACATTTTGCAGACAATTGCTTCCGGGATCAATGGATCCCCTTTTATCCTTGACTTATATCTCCTTACTTACGACTTATATCTCCACATTCCACAAGTACTACTTTGCTTTAACGTATAAAGGCTTTGTTAATTTATTTATTGACAATTAATGTTAGGATACCCCCCAAAAAAGGGTTTTTTTTAGAATGAATAACTTGAATTATATGAATATGACTTGAAATAATAATTTCCTTACTTACGACTTATATCTTGACTTATATCTCCATATTATTCCACAACCACTACCTTGCTTTAACGTATAAACGCTTTGTTAATTTATGAATTGATAATTAATGTTAGGATGCCCCCCCCACACCAAAGAAAAAGTTTTTTTTTCAGAATGAATAACTTGAACTATACGAATATGACTTGAAATAATAATTTCTTAATGCCATCTACGTAAGTCTACAAATAAAAATTTTAGTGTAAGTCACAACTTAAATACAGTTTTATTGTTACTTTATAACTTGTCTTTCCCTAATATTAAAATGCAAACACCTAATTTTGTCAATTCAGAATATATTAATGCTAAGTATGGTTAAAAATAGTGATAAATAAACACTTACTACACTTAGAACACTTAGAACTACCAAGGTTTAGAGAGAAAAGGTTGGTGTGCACTTCTAATGATCCAATCTTCCACAGATAGTTCTTATAAAGGGGAATAAAATTGTGTTTCAATAGTGACTCTCAATAAATTACAATCATTTTTCTTCAAACAGGAGGTTCCTCAAGCGGTGACTGTGTTCCTCAGCTTCGATCCTGTGAAAATTGCTGTGAGTACTTATACTAATTCCTTTTGTGTTCGAATAAAAAATAAGATAAACACTGTAAATTAAGATTATGCACAGCAATATAATGAAAAATAGTAAAAGGTTTTTTTAATAATATGAACGATACATCTTTTGTGTTTATAGGAGCAGATCACACTGATGGACGCCGAGCTGTTCAAGGCCATAACCCGTGAGGTAGGTTAATCTCCAAATTGTCGTATGTTTTAAAAAATTTGCAATTATTGTTATTAAAAGTTCAATTGTTTTCGTTTCAGGAGTCCACGTTCGCCTTCGAACGCAAGATGGGCCGAACGCCCAACATCTCCAAGCTGCTGGAGCGTTTCGTATTCGTGAGTACTATTACTATAACATTCCCCTTAATATGATACATGGTTAGAGGTATTTGCTTGCTCTCTCAGAGCCGCTTAACCTTCTTCTTTCTTTTCCCCTCGCCCCCTCGCTTTCCATTTACTCCAGTTGTAATACAAATAAGCGTTTTTAAAGATTCAATATAACAAATACTTTGCAATAAATAATAATAATAATAATAATAATAATAATAATAATAATAATAATAATAATAATAATAATAATAATAATAATAAGGGTGGGTGGCTTACATTACTTCACTTTGAGAGATATGTCAGTTTCAAGTCTTACAGTAAATCATTGTTTTCATCTTGTTATATGAAACTTTTTGTTTCAAATATGACGACCCAATGCTTTCAATTTTGAATATACCAGACATACTCAGTTTCAAAAAATTCAATAATCACCACTTAAATTATACTTATTTTTAATTTATAATTGGAAATTGTTTTTTTTTTCGGAAATTCCTCGAATCATCAAGTTGAATTGTCACATCGTAGTGACGTTACTTTATGGTCACAGTGACCCTCGTCTCAGAATTCGATCAATATGAATATCATGCACCCACTCGAAAATAAGGATATGGTGTATCATTTTTGAATAGGACCTGCATATTTTCAGAAATGAGTGTATTCGTTTCAAATTTGAGTAATTGAGCCAGTTTGACGTACTCAAATTTCAGTAATTTTCACTCAGTTTTGAAATTTCGTGTTAAGAATGTTTGCTGATCCCTTTTTTGTCTTACAGCTCCAGACGTGGGTTCGTGACTTGCTGCTGTTCTCCGAATCGTTGGAGCTGCGTCGACAAGTTTTGGCGCACATCATCCTTTTGGCACGATCTCTGCACAAGATCAACAACATCCACTCGGCCTTTGCCATCATGAACGGCCTCCAATTTTGGCCCCTGATCCGACTCACTAAGACCTGGAAGGTGATACACCAGCTTCTTCTACAATTTCAATCAATCAACCAATTAGTTTATGAATAATTATTATGTATAGGGAAAAAAATTATGTTGATTTGCCAAGGAGAAAAAACCCGTTTAGGCTGACAAAAATTTACAATCTCTTTTATACAGGTATAACAGTAGGTACAGAAAAAAATTACAATGAAACATATTTATAGATAAAAAACAATATGAGATGAACAGAAAAAAATTCTAAACAAATATAATAATAATGTCATAAATTAAATTTTCTAAATAAAATGAGGGATATAGAAAAAACGTTTTCGAAAACTAAATTGAAGAAAAATGGAACAGCAAAGTATTAAGTTTATACTTCTATGTTTAATTGAAAAAAGCATCTAATTTATTTATGCCAATAATTTATTTAAATAGATAATATTTAAACGTTTGAGAAGTTGGAATAGGTAAGTTAGAAGTTGGAGAAGGTAAATTGTTAAATAGTTTTGAAGCGATATAGAAATAATGTTTTTGAAAATTTTCTTTATAGAAACAAGGAATATTATATAATATTGTGGGTCTTCTCTTAGAGATATTTTTTAAATTACAAATATTCTTATTTTGGTAAAGAAAAAGTATAATATGCATATGGTGGACAGATAAATTTTTAAAATTTTTAGAGTTACAGGGATGAGTAATAGAAAATTTAATAGTTTAAAAAATTATTTTGGATTGATATTAAGGGGGAAAAATTATAGATTTGTATTCTCCCCTCCCAAACTATAATTCCTTAATTAATGAATGAATGAAACCAAGAATGGTACAAAGTAAATAAAAATTATTTATGTAATTATTATTTAATTATGTCGTTTTCTTTACAGAAACTGCCAAAGAAGACCCGCAAGTGGTTCAAAAAGTTGACCAAGGTGTACTGGCGTGGTCCTTCCTGCGTGGCCGAAAAAAACTGGGATGCTTGGCACTCTTACGGACCCAGGTGTATTCCTTCGATCCGTGAGTTCAAACATCTTTATTTGTTAACATTCTGATAGCTAATACATGCTTTTACTGATAACTAGCTAGGATGCACTCATACAATAAATGAAAAAAAAATGATAATATGTTGATTATATACTTGCGATAACCGGGTACCGGCAAAACAAGGACTGTTAGGAGGTTTTGTAGAAATAATGAGATAGGGTTTTTCCACATCCCAATTTTTTGAATTTTTGAATAGAAAAATTTGAAACATTAGATTTTCTCCTTTGCTTGTTTCTAACCCCCCTCTCACTCCCAGAAACAAATTCATATCCTATAACTTTATAGAGTTTAACATCTTAACTTTTTTCTTCTCATTAGATTCCTAATATTTTTAATTTTGGATAACCTAAATCTTCATAGATTCATTTCATTCATATAATAATAGCTATAGTTTTTAAAGAATTGCTTTAAAACATTAAATGGAGATGAAATGGATGAGAAATTATATGCAATTATTTTTCTTTTAGACATGCTCTACAAACGTATAAATCGTCATGAAGGACTTGAATTTGACCTGGAGTTCGTAGAGTACCTTCAGACTGGAAAATTTCGTAAGTCAAGTAATTAAAAATATAATTAAACACTAGTAATTGAAAGATGTAAATTCTGCATGTATTATACACTCAATTTAAATCTTAATGAACCATTTGTATTTTAAGTTATGATTTTTTAAATAATTCATAGTAATTTAATCTTTATTATTTTTATTCTGTATGATACAAGTGATGAATACTTTTATGATACTTTACTTACTTTATGATAGTCTTAAAATCTATCATAAAAAAATTAATACATCATGATAGTCTTAAAATCCATAAAGTATCTAAAGGTGGAATATTTTTATGTTACGAAAACTCTGAATTTTAATAAATGGGAATTGAAAAATGTATATATAGTAGGTAAAACTTTCTGTTAAATTGTTACCTACTAGAAACAGAAACTACTAATATTACTTTCTCAGTTTTGTAAAACATGTTTTTGAGGAAAGTTAAGTTTGAAGAAAATTTTCCAAAACCCCGAAGTTTAGGAAATACCGACTTTTTAATTCTCCTTGTTCTATTTCTAGGTTGTTATGAGTGTTAGCTCCCAGACATGATCCTAAATGTTTTTAATAGGTGGTAGATGAGTTAAAGCAGATCATTGACTTTTACCGGATTCATTTCCTAACTAATCTATTTTCTTTCAGACCTGATTGCTCCCAAGAATCCCTTGTTGCAGGATTACATTGCCTCAATCCGGTTCACCAAAATGTACCAGCTGAACTTGTTGGAAAAGGCTAAAAAGTAAGACTCACGCATTACAAACTATAACTCATAATAATTGTCACTTAAATTTTCATAATTTTTTAAAAACTGAGTTATTTTTGGATTCTCAGCAATTATTTTTGTTGTGGAATGTTGCAAAAGGAACGAAGTGAGGCATGCCAAAGAATAAACAAAATAAAATGAAATGAAATGAAATCCAACCTACATATGTAGAAAAAACAACCAGTGGTTCAACCAATTCTAGTAGAGTTTGTCTTCATAATATACAGGCAGAGTATTTCCCAACTTTGCTCCTTCATAGACTTCATAGATAAGCTCCTTCATCATCAAACTTTGCTCCTCCAACTTTAGTTGTAACATGTTTCAAGCGATAATTTTAGCAAAAAAGCATTTTTACGGAGAATTATGAAGTTTTGAGAACATCCCCACTAAAAGTAATCTGAAGATTTTCTTAAGAAAAATCCACTTTCTACAGAAATTCTTAAGTTTTTTAGCAGTTTTACCACTACCTTTAAATTGTCTTCAGAATTTTTGAAGAAAATTTGCAGACATTTTAAAGACCTGTTGTATCTGTATATAATCTGCAGAAATATTGAAGACAATTATAAAGACATTTTTCAGAATGATCAAAATCTTCAAATTTTCTTCAAAATATATTGCTTTCACAGAATCTTATTTTATAAACATGATATTTTCTGCAAAATATTTGAATCTTTAAATATTCTTTAGAAAGAATATACCAAGCCTGGAATTATTGAAATATATTCCAGGTTTGCGGATCACTTCTTGTTGAAGAATATTTGAAGATTTAAATATTTTGGAGAAAATCTTCAGAAAAAAAATCTGCAGAATATCTGCAGTTATTTGAACATCTTCATTTTCAAGAAAATCTTAAGAACATTATCTTAAGATTTTCTTCAGAATGAAGATGTTCAAATAACTGCAGATATTCTGCAGATTTTTTTTAAAGGAAAAGTGAAGATTTTTTTCAGTAGGGATAGTCCACAGTTTGATGGGAAATGATTTAGAAAATCGTTGGTCGTCTGTTGCCAATAAATCCCTGACGTATACTTTTAAAGGTTATGATGGATAAACCTTTTTGGCGGGACACGGAAAATGTGCTGATATAACTTCTGTTAAGAGTTATTTATAAACCGTTTTTATCACAAATGTAAAATTGCTCTAATGAATTTCACCTTGAATATCTCCATTATTTTTTTCAGGTTGAGCTTTGATTTGGAACCGAAGAGAAGAGGTCCTATCCAAAAGGTGCCCTGGAGAGTGCGCTCGGTGCCAGAATCGCAGCTGGAGTCGGAATACTTCTCGGAGACTTCAGAGTCTGCCTACTACTCGGAGGACCTCTCTGACATGTCCGGAGCAGAATGAGGGTCCGAGGAGAGATGGAGGTGCTAAGGGGTGGAGGTGGGATGAAGATAAGAGCGCTGATTTTAAAAGGTAGGTAAACAAACTTTTTTTTTCGTTTCTAGAGTCTTTTTTTAAAAAATAAATTGAATCGTCAGTTTGATAAAGGGCACATTGACGTTTTGTGGTACAAAAAAATATCCAAACTTATGTAAAGAGGGAAAAAATAACTACCATCTATACAACACTTTTAAATTAAATCAAATTTTGTTTTGGTTTAGTTTACAGCACAATATATAGTATAAAAAAAGAAAGACAATAAACTTAAATTTCAAATTAAATAAAAAATACAATGAAAGGACATCGATTTCTCCTATATTCCTCTCCGATCCCTATATCTGCTTATAGAGTCTATCGTAGATATAGCCCCTTGAATTTGGCTAAACCGATGTCCATTCATTGTATTTTTTTATTTAAAATTCCTGTTTATCGTCTTTCTTTTCTTATATATATATTGTGCTGTAAACTAAACCAAAATTTGATTTCAATTTAAAAGTGTTTTCACCTTTTTTTAATCAAAGTAAATGTTTGACTTCATGAATGAAGATGAGGATAGAGATGAGTGTGAGATAGAGAAAGGGAGGGTAAAGAAAGGGAAGAGAGATAAACAGAATAGAAAAAGAGGTAGACAGGGGAAAAGGAAGGAAGAGTTTGAAAAAGACAGATAGAGATACAGTTTCTCTCGAAACTACTAAGTAAGTGGTAGATAATATAGAAGAGGAAGATGAGAGGAGGAAGAAAAAATGAACGGATGAAACTAGAAAATAATGATAAATGATGTAGATAAAAAGATGACTCTGAGTGAAAAGAAAAAGATGAAGGAAAGGGATACGAGATAGATAGAAGATGAATAGATTAAATATGCAGTAAAACATAAAGAAATAATAACGAGAAAGAAAGATCTGTAATAGGGGGAAGAGAAAATGAGTAAGAAGAGAAGGAAGAAAAGATAAATAAAATGTGATAGGATAAAGATAGAAAAAGACATAATAAATGAGAGAAATATAGTAGGAGGTAGAAAGATGGGGTGAGAGAGGAGACAAAAGGAGAAATTTGAGAGACATATTCTGAAAATAGAGGGAAGAGTGCAGGAAAAAGGGTGAAAGAAAGTCAAAAGAGAAAACAGGAGAGTGAAGCTCGTTTTTCCTTAAGGGTAATTTATACTTATTACTTTTGATATTCATTTTAGAGGAATCATCCAAAGTGGAGAGTGTGAATTAAGTGAAACAGTGTGAATGAGCCTTTAATTCAAATTAACTTTATCCTTTTTTTCAGCCTCTTCAAATAGAAATGGAAAATACTGCCGCCTTCGGTACCGTTATGAGAAAACGAAAAGACTGTGGCTGAAACCAAGTTTTGGGAGAATCTTTCGGCCGGAGTGTCCTTGGACTGGATGTGACTCCTGGTGCCCCCTCCACGTGCGTGGGCCCATTTCCCGGATTTGGCTCCTCCTACAAAATTGTCCGCAATCGAGGGGGGTGGAAGTCCGAGGGGTCGCTGACGGATCGAAGCATTCCTAACGGAGTTTTGGACCCAAAGGTACGCTCTTTCGATATTGTTTTAATTTAATATTTGTTTTTTAAAGTTAATAGTTATTTTACTAATTTCCGCTGCAAAATAGCACTGGAAATTTGTATTTTACATGTAAAATGTTAAACAGAAAAAACTTCAGATTAAAAAAGATTTGAAAGTAAAGTAAATGAGCAACTTACTTCCTTCAATATTAAATCTATTGAAATTCCCTTTTCAAAATGAAATTTTCTCATGTTATTACTAACCATAAATTCGGACAGACGTTAAAAAAAAAGAAACTAAAATAGAGGAAGAGCACTGTGGGGAAATAAAATTGCTCCAAAAATCGAGGTCTTGATAATGCTGTTTCACACTAAATTCATCGGTCAAACTTAAAAAAAAATTTTAACAATTTATTTTTCATTTCATATATTACCTTTTGAAATATGTGCTTTTTCTCCAGGTGTTTCAAGTCTTCTGCAAGACCATTGTTGCTAACTTCAAGAGTGCCCTCACTGAAGAATGTCAAAAGAATGCATGCTGAAAAGATGCTGGAATGGAGCTTTATGCCCTTCTCAATCGTGTCACAGAGGCCTCTCTCGTTTTGACGAAGGGGTCTCGGGGGACAGCGCAGAGGTCGTGGCGGGTGGGAGTGCTGTCCCTTGGGAGACGAAAGTAGTCCACCTCCTCGTTCGGTGTCTCCTGGGCAACGCTGACCATCAGCGGCTGAGAGACTACTCAACTCCATTGGGAAGCATAAGGAAAGTGCAAGACACTATGTAATTACCTAGTATTGTTTGAAAATATGTCTAAATTAAACATTCTTACTTTGTTCTGTGCTTCGATTTTACCCAGTAGTGTCTCATTCAGTGGCGGATCCAGGGGATCCTTGGACCCAAAAAATCACTCATAAGTACGAAAAAAAGTCGCAAAAAGTACTCAAAATGAGTCTTAAACCCTTATATTTACAGGTCCACTTTCAAAAATATTTTATAGGAGAAAACCCTCATACTTGAGTGATATTTTTTAGAAAATACCCTACATTTTGTCATTTTTCTCAAAAGGTAAAGGTGATGGCCTGGAAAAGTGCCCCCCCTTGAAACTGTGCTGGATCCGCACCTGGTATCATTTCATAACATTTTTTTTTTTAAATTTGCATAATTTTCTGAACCAACCTTCGGTAATAATTCACTTTCAAAACGGTAGCAACCAACCAATCAACCAACACGAAGCAATAAAAAGCACTCATATCTTATCCCTGCATCCTGTACTCTCTCTGCATCTTATCCCATCCCTACCTGACCGTTACACGAGTCTTCACTTAAAAGTCGGCAGATAGGGCTCCACCAACCAAGGATACGGAGGAGGGAGGAGGAAGAACATCCCAACCAAAGAATTCGGGAGTTTCTCTCCCACAGAAAACAATGTTCCAGAGATATCTCCCGCAGATAGCGTAGCGATCCTCTCGCTTCGCTGGGACTGGTGTACCGGTGATTGTTGGCAGAGATAAGAGGCTATCTCTTTCGGATATTAAATGCAAGGGGAGACGTGATTCGCTTGGTATGCAAGGAGAGTTCTCTCCCGACTAATTAAAAAGTTTGTTTTGGTTTAGTGGCAACAAGACGAGGGACGTTTACACCTGATATTAATCTTTCGAGATTTGTGTGAAGGAGGTGACAGTTTCTCTCTCCGCTCGAGATCTGCGAGGAGGATTTAGAGGGGATTTACTGCTGGAGTTTCTCGAAACTGTTTCAAATTTTTTGATACGTTGAAGCGTAAAATGGTGGAAAGTTTGAAAGTTTTTCGGTGTAGGTTTATTTTTTTGTTTGTGTGTTATGATTAAGAGAGAATAAATCTCCTATTTTGCGCGGTTTTGTATGATCCTTTTTTAAATTTAATTTGAATTTAATAAAACAAATAACCCAAGAAATGAAACAAAAACAAGTACCGGCAATTTAGGGATGAAAAGATATCTTAAAGTACAATAAGAATAGTACAAAAGAATTTAGCATATGTTATGTAAAAGCAAATTCTAGTACATGACACATAAAAATTTGTGTTACTTTTTTATTACATAACTAATTAAAATTTTATATTTTCATTTATGGAACTTTTAAAGGGGTCTGTCTGTATCAATAAATGTAGCATCCATTAACAGAAAAAATTAAATTAGTATTATCAATTCGTATTTATAACAATTTTATTTTTTAAATGTTAGGGAAATGTTTCAAATATTATTTTTTAATGTATCTTGTAAAATATTTTAAAACAATATTCAATGAAGATTCAAAACAAAATTTAAGGACATAAATTCTATTTTAAATAAACGAAATCAATATCTTATTGAAATAAAATTTCTATTTCAGATTCAAATATCAAAAAATGTCCTAAACTATATTTAGTTAAACAAATAAAATATTGTTTTTGAAATATGATAAAAGTTTATATCAATAATAATGTGAAGAACAGTTTTTAAAATTTGTAGTAAAAATAAGTTTAAATATACTATATTTGATTATAAAATGAAAGAATTTCAAATATTCTTAATTTAACATTCAAAAAACATTTAAATATATTTATGTCATGAAATTATTATTAAAAATATATTGAACGATATTAAATCAATATTACAAATGTTTTGAATGGTAAAATAAATATTAAGGATGATATTCAATATTATTAAAAAAATTCTTAAATAATGTTAAATCGATATTACAATTGCATTGAATGAGGATAAATGAATGAAGAATATTAATTAAAAAATATCATTTAATTTGAAATATTAATAGTTTGAAGAAATAAAAAATATTATTTAATTTGAAATATTAACATTGTTAAATTTTTTATATTCGTAAAATTAGTATGAACTAAAATATTTTTAAATTCTTCAATCAAAATGTATAGTAACATTAAAAATGTATGTTTGCAAAATTTTTATACAAAAACTTATTACCCTAATTACAAACAAAAAATACTTTATATTTTCATACTTAAATTAATGATATAACGCAATCTTAATTTTGTCTTAAAATGAATGAAAACACAATTCTTTGAGCTTCATTACTTCCTATATTTTGTATTCAATGATAATATTATATTAATACTCTGATTATCGTTATACTCTGGATGTATAATAACTTTTCCCCAATTCAAAGCGGTATAAGATTTTAAATCACTAAATTTGATATTCTAATAAAAAATTTAATGCTCAACATGAATTTAAAATAATTAAATCGATAAAGAACAAGAAGGTACTTCAACTTTGATACCAATGAATGAAAAAACAAATCCTAAATATTTTTTATCCAAAAATAATGTATGCAAGAAATTAATATTCAAACTTTATAATTCAACTGTAATTAAATTGATAGTTATTATAAATAAAAAGCTTTTAAACCTTTTAAATTGATATACATTAAATAAAACTTGTTTTATGTTTTTATCAACTAAATTTTAAAAATTTGATATTGATATTTTTTGTTCTTGACTAAAGATACTTAAAGTTATTTTTTTTTAAATCAGTGAAAATTGAATTTTATAATTATATTATAATCAAATTAGTAAAAAAAATTTTGAATTTGATTATTAATATTTTGGAATCCGATATGGAATTCAACTGTTCTTGAAAAACTACCTTCCAAAAAAATTAAATCAAAACAACTTAATAAAACTAATATTTTGAAAGCCTACTTGAAAATTGGAGTAAATACAAACTTGCCTTAACTGCTTAGCTGCAAAATTTCCTAAACTTTAAGCAAGGTCAAAAAATTTGTTCTCTAAAAAGAGAAGTTAAAATAATTTACTTAAAACAATTATATATCTAATTTTTTACAGACTTTATCAAAGATTATGGATAAAAAAATTTAAGAATAAGTATTTGAAGAATGATTTCAAAATAAATATTTAGAAAACTAATACTCAAAGTTTAATTCAACTATATTAATATAATGAATACTTGAATATAATTGAAAATAACTTTTTAAATTCAAACACGTTGATTCAGAATTGATTGATTTTCATCCTTTTAGTTTTTCTGAATTTATTATACTAAAACAATTAGTTTTAGACCCTGACATTCAAAATAATGATGAATAGGATTTTTAATATTTTCTAAAGTCGAAGCAATAAAAAGTCAGAACATTACATATAAATTATTAACAGTAATATTATTCGATAAATGGTATTAAAAGGAGTTGTTATGAACCTAGACACAAATATACAAAACTATAAATTAATTAAAAAATTAAAAGAATATTTTGAAGCCATCAAAAATTCAACTGAATTTCAAGACTACGAAATCCCCTTAACTTCAAAAATAAAAGAGCTTAAAACTGTCGGAATTTTCGCAAGAATATCAAGTTAAAAAAAATGTCTCCTCGCACCTTGCTCCACCTAGACACATTACACAAACAAAGGCACCCTTTCATATTCAGAAATATCCATCCTTGTTAAAAGCGGGTGCACCCAGGCGACAGGGGGTGGCTCACCTTTTTTTCCAAGGGTGACAAGGGGGTCGGGAGCGGTGACTTACGAGAGACACTTATGAGTACCCTAGTCGATGGAAAAATTCCAAGAAGTCACCGGCACATGACGGCACGGCTACAGAGGGGAAGTCGGTCGCATAGATCTGTCTTTTTGAGACTCACATGTGGCCGCCAGACACTTCTGGAGACGTTTTGTTTGCGTCTTTTTGGGAGATACTTTTACTTCACGGTCAACAAGAGGTGGAGCTTTGAGGGGATGTTCATAAATTACTGGGAATGTGTGTTTGGAGGAGTTTAGTTGATACAATGTGATAAAAGGAAGCTCGAGATTTGTTGTGTAGTTTAAGATGATGTGGAAAGACTTTAGAGTTTTGAGGTGTACACAACTGTGATAAATATTAATTGAAGTTTAAGTTAATTTAAAATTATAGATTTATTGGGATAAATTAATATTTATATATGTGTTTAATATGTTTTCAAATTCAAGCCCCTTCAAGAAAAAACAAAACTAGAGCAAAATTTTTAAATACAGTTAAAAAGATGACTCAAATAAAGGTTTAATGTTGCATACAGGTTTAATGTCTTCTAAGGTCATAAAATTTGAAATTTTTTGTGGAAAATATAACAAAAATAAATTTATGGATAACAAGAAGGCAAAAAATATTTTAAGGATTTAAAAGGATCACTTTAAAACAATATTAATGGAATATTCTCGAAAGCAAATTCTATTTGTGTATACCTACAACTGAGTATTGAATGATAATAACTTTATAACATTTCGAGCCTTTTTTCACCATAAACTATGCATTTTCTCATCTCAAATTGAAATATATTAAAATATAATAATTCTGTCGGAAACATTGTAAATATGTTATCTAATGTCAATTAGTAATACTATTTTAAGTATCAAAGTTTTAACAAGGAATGATTTATTATATAACGTTCTTTGAAAATGTCCCTTTGGGTGATGCATTTTGACAAGAATTTATATTAATATGTAAAGATTTGCCTTTTCAAGGTATATTATTTTACTTAATTTTTAAAATTAAATGTAAGGTATGAACGAAACATATTTTCAAACAAGAAACTATTAAAAGTAGGAAAATATCCTGCACTATACTTTATATTATAATGTTATTTACTTGAACAAATTTGCATGTCGCATTATACAAATTCGAATGAAAATAGTGATTCCAAATGTATAGAAAAAACGACATTAAGTGCATATTAAAAAAATTAACATATTCAAAATATTTTTAACCTTTAAATGTAATGTTTGATTTACTATTTAAATTTTTCCCCAAATTAAAATTTTTAAAATATAAAAATATTTAAAAATCTGATTTTTTTAAAGTAAAATTTAAACATTTTTTAGAGTAACTCAAAGTATATTGTATGACTTGATATTTGTATATGATAAAAATTTTTTCTCTAACTACACCAACTCTAGAGGCCACACAAAAATCTATCATAATTTCCAAAGTTATGCAAATTACATATTCTAGACATTGTGTCAACCCATCATATTTTTAACTAGGCAATTTAATTTATGGATGTCCCCAAAGTGTGCCCCCAATATGACTGGCGTTTCGTGATAAATGAAGCTATGTGTGCGCGGTCTAATGCTCCGTAACGGTGAGAATATGGATTTGGGGGTGGAAGTGCTGTAACGGAATCTCTCGGGTGATTAGTGTCGATGCTGGGATTGTGAATGATTGATTACTGTTATGACGGGTTTGTTTTGGTGTTTTTTGAGGAAAGTTGACTCTGGGGTATCTGAGGGTGGATTATTACATCAAATAGATCATCTTGTGTCATCTTAGCATCTTTTGAAGGAAGCTTGTAACTAACTCCCCGGGGGACTCTTGTTACATTTTTAAAAAGAATGTTGAGGTTTTTAGCTATTTTAACAATTATGTTAATTTGATTATTGTTTATTTATTAGACGTAGATTTAGGTATTGTGTTAAAAGGTTTCATGTAGAATTTTAAAAATGAAGAAACAAATAAAGCATAATAGTTAACATTCTTATAAATAATTTCAAGTAAATCTCCATTTTTATTTATCCATTATTAATCTCCATTATTATTATTTATTTTCATTAACTCTCTCCTACAAAACTTTCTTCAATTTAGAATAATCTTAATAACCCAATAAATTACGAAAATTAATTAAAAATGTCTTTTAAAGCAAGATAATTTGGAGATTAAGACTTTTTTTGTAGAACATATTACTTTCTCTTTCAGATTCTACAAAAGATATGTTTATACCAAAAAGTTATCTTTCAAATGAATAACTCTTCGAATTAAAACAAAACAAATTCAAAATTTTAAGCATTTTTTTTATTATTATTTAGGAGAGACTTGTTTGAGATTCTATTTAATTTGAAACATAACTTGACTAAATCAAACATTAAAGTTGCACTTTTTATTATTACAATAATAAGATATGATGTCTTAACATAAGATAAAATTAATTTTTTAAAGCTAGAATAAGGTTTTTGAAAAACGGAAAATACATTACTTTTATATTTTAAGGGAATATATATAATTCGATTGATTTTAAATCCTCCTAACACTCAAAACGTTTTTAAAGAAATTACAAACGATAATACGCATCAAAATACATCTATAAAAACAGTTTTTTTTATGTATAAAATTACTTCTTCCAAACAAGCACCGGAATAATCTATAAAACAGGTGCTTTTTTCTTAGTTAGAGCTGATGCATAGAAGATTGTCTGTTTTTTCTAACAGAAAAGAAATATTCCCCTGCTTAACGTACATTCATTCTACCGATCGTTCCATTCCAACCCTAGTTACCGAGTCAGGGTGCGTCAAATCATTGACCCTCCCCTCCATCCACCAACCGATCATCGTATAATCACACGTCAATTATATTATATACGCTACCTGTTTTAATAACAACACCAACCGCCTCTCCCTACGAGAGAGGAAGCCACCACATCTCCATTACAATAAAGAGAGGAAAAAATCGGGAAAATCAGACAGAGGACGAAAAAAGACAACAGCACACACAATGAATTTATTAACGAATCGTACCGATTTCTCGCCACGGTCCGCTGGGCCGGCAAATTGACAGCTTTTGATTGTTTTTTACCGCCGGACTGCCATAGTGGGGGTGGCCGGCTCGTTAGCCGGGGCGTCAATTCACCGACACGACAGGTGTTTATGTACTACAGACGTTGTGTTCCGCATCATATGCTGTGATGCGGCCCTTTGTTCTAAAGCTGCTGTCCGTCGAACGGAAGAACTCTTTTCCTCCTCCCTCCCTAGGGAAGGGAGACGATACGTGGCTGTTATTGATTTATCGTTTCGTTCTTTTTTTTTATTATTATTATTGCTATTATCGTTATTATTGTTTCTCGTGTGTCGGTGGTGGTGAAACAAAGAGCCAAGGTTAAGAGCCGTTTGACCCCTTTCGGGCGTTTTGTTCTAGTCGGGGTGTTCGTATCGCGTCACGTGGGACGGTGACGGAAGAAGGGATGACGGGTTTTTGGGGGATGGTGGGAAAGGGTTGGGTTGTGTTCTTTTTTTCGCACAGCTTAGATTATCTTTTGCTGAAACACATCCTGCCGATGTGTATCTCTATCTGACACGTGAATCAGATGTTATGTCACTTTTTTTTGTAAGATTTCTTTAATAAATATGTATTTTTTATTGAGAGAAATAACTGATAACCCCGGCATTGTCCGTCCTCTGATTCTTAAAAAAGTTTCCCAGGTCTTCTAATTTTGCATCATTTGTTCGGAGTCGCAGATATTAATTAATTTTTACAATAATTGAATTCTTTAAAACGTAACTCGTATTCGGAGTGATATATCTGTTTACAGTTTCTCATTAGATTGTCTTTCCTTGGATTGGTGTAATTTAATTTTGTACGTTATTAAGTTCAGAAATTGCCTCGTGTTAAACACGAGAGTAATTAAGGTAAGGAAAATTTGGGAAAAATAAAAAAAAATTACCAACATAATTTGTTAAAATACAAAAAAATACGGGGCTTTAAAGAAGAACGACTGACTCCGTCAGATGTTTAAAAACAACAATAACTAATTTCCTCCAAAAGTTTCAGCTTTAAAAGTTTTTGAGTACCTAATATAAACCCTGGTAAAGAAAAAATTTACAGCAGACAAAATTGGTATCACTTCAAAAATTATGAATCAGTTTTTGAAAAACTCTTACACTTTTAAAGTTTCGTCGAATTACTTTTAATTAAATTATGGTATAGATAAAGAAAGACAAAATAATAGTAGTTCAGTTTTCTTCACAAACGCAACACATTGATATATGAGTGGCACCCAGAGATATTTTAACTCCTCTGAGAGAGTATTTCACTCCTTGAAAATCCGAATTACCTACTCTTTAAAAAACTAGACAGGAATATTTTCACTCTTTGATTTTTTCACAAAAGTTTAGCTTAAACCTTCAGCCACGGCAGGCTAATCATCATACTTTTTAATTGTGTTTTCATACAGCCATAGTATTTTTCTTTTCATTTATGTATTGTTCTGATGCTTAGGGAGTTTGATTGATTAAACCCAAAATAGGATCCTAATTTATTTTTTTTTCAATTTCATTTTGTCCATTAAAAAGTAAGCGTTTTTAATAGAAATTTTGTCTCTGATATGTAGTTTATGCTATTTTCGCATTTCACTTCTCATAATTGAGTTTCACTCCTCCTAAAAAAAGTCACGGAGTATTTTTACTCCTCCAAAAAAATCCTAGGAATAACACTGAGTGGCACACCTTACATTTATTTTCCACCTGTGATACCTTACAAAAAAGAGTTCTAAGCAGACAACAATGATGATATTACAAAATAATCTGACCTTCGAATATAACCCACTCCATGACCCACTCCGTTCGAATGTAAACTCCCGCTTTCCCGAACAGCCTTTGACATGATGATGTTGCAATCGGAATCAGTTCGAGCTATGGTTCGAGCACCTCCCCAAACCACACGATTTGAATCTTATTCATCCTACGGCAACGGAGACAAGCAATCACCTGCCCCAGTCCTTCAAAACAGTTTCATCTGCCCCGTCGCTCCGTTTGAAGTGTCGTTAGTCGAAAGTCGAACGAGTGTTTTTTTGTGAAAACGGGATCACCTGTCCTTCCTTTCTGCTGCAGACAGAAAAACTTTCTTTTCGGAGTCGTGGGTTTCAAAGAAAACAACGGAGAGAGAGTTTGGAGATGTTAATTTTGAGGGAGGAAGTGAAATGTCATGACGTGTTTATTCGCGCTGGTTGGAATGAATAAATCGCGTTTTGGTAAGGGACCGGTCGGATAAAATTTAAGAATAACAGGGAGAGATTCTTTTGCTGTCTTTTGGGAATTTCTGTAATGAATCTTTCCCCCCAAATCATCGTATATTTTCTTTTAGTAAATTTTTTGAGCTTTATATACTGCTGATGGATTAGAAACATTAAGTAGACAATTTCAGACGTGTTTTTTTATTTCCAGCTTTTCTCGCCTTTATAATATATGATGGTTGGTGTTATAAACATTTAAAGCATTTGTCAAGACCATTTCATTGCTGTTTTATAGTCATATCACATAAAAAATCAAAATTACTGATGGTTAAATCACTAATAAATTAAATGAACTGAAAATTGAGAGTCCCATGAAAAACCTTTTAAGCAGGTTTAAAAGTTAATATTTCAACAATAATGGGTGGTAAATCATCTAAATATCAATTAAATTTTAAAAAGACAACAACTCTTCGGAAAAAAAATTATTTAAAAATTTAAGTATACTAAATTTTATGGTACAGGGTTGCTATGTATACATGTCTATAGACTAAAGTTTAAGGGCGATGTTGAATATCATGCCAATTGCCATAAAATTTGTAAAAAGGGTAAAAAAAAAATTCATAAAAAGAAATATGATAAAATTGGTCAGATAAAATATATCTGGTCGTACGAGTCTAGGTGGCCATGATTTTTAGTATTTGATTTTATGTAGTTTGTTACATTTTCATTGGAATTTAAAAATAATATCTAATGAAGGACATTTCTTCTTTTTTCCAATTCTCTGGAAGCAGTCACAAAAGTTAAATTTTATTTTCTTTCTCTTTTAGGCCATTTAAGTTTTTATTCGCGCAAAAAAGAATTTTATCGTTAAAAATATTTCAGTATGCTCGTTATCGGTCCTTATCCTCGACGTAAATCAAATATAAAATTAGTTAAATGAAGAATTTGCTTGTATGTATACTTAAAAATAATAATGGTGACTTTCTAAACACAACATCCATCTGCTTTACACCGCCAAAAACAACAGATTTGAGCCTAGATTCTCAGAAAATTTTCTAGTTAGAACTAGTTTTGGAGGTAGATTGTTTTAAACTACTTCTTTTTATTCTTCAAATAAAATAAAAATTTCATGTAATTTTACTTCCAACGAAATTTTATAGGTTTGTGTTTTCTTACTGCCCGTTATGTTGGAAAATTTTAATGCTTACGCGAACTGTTTGTTGGGGTTATAACTAGTTGTTTTAACCTTTTTTTTTCGTGACCCAAGAATTTTCATTTATTAAGAAGATTTCAAATAGCATAATGATTGCAGAATATTCAATTTTCTCAATTGCATCTAAACAGGAATGGTTTTCTGAGATGTATTCTATTTATTCCTAATGCCTCAAAAGTTTGTGAGTTTCGTTGAAAACACTACAATTGGATTATTTCCACGTCCTTATTTTTTTTAAGGAAATTACCATTTAAATAAATGAATATTTTTAAGAATGTATAAATAAGGTATGTGTCAAATAAAAAATAAATGTTTAAATTAAGTGACAAATATGCCATTTTGTTCTACAACGTTTGCACTAAAAAGGATTTGGTAAAACGTTCATACTTATCAATTGAGGCGCTTAGTATCTAACTTATTAAAGCTATACATGCGTTTTACCATTAAGGAAGTAGGTTTTCACTATTTGTATTCGTAATTGTATTCGTTCTTGAAAATTTGGTGTTACAGTTTAACCGCAAGATCGAGTTTTCGAAATAACAAGGTTACTCAAAATATAAAATTAATTGGTACTTTATTTCAAGAGGGAGATATTTTTTCGAGATTTAGGTTTTTGACGTATCAAAATTCCATATAATGAGGTGATACTAAGAAAAGTATTACGTTAGTTTTTACGTATTATAAAAACCAATCATAATAAAAAATAATTTTTCTGATAGAAGTAGAACACAATTTTAAGGAGGTGGATTAATTGATCAAGGCATGATCCAATAACTATATCAAAAAGAACTAAGCTATTGTAAAAGGTAGTTTCAAAGCGATTGACCAATAACACACCATATCTATGGATAGGTTATGAAAATGTGATGTGACGGTTTTAGAATTGACGTTTCGAAATCATCATAATAAAAGACTAAAATCATAAAAATAACAGAAATATGTATTAAAAACATGAAGAATATGATTTTATTTTATATATTATGAAACATAATATAAAATAAATATTAAAGAGATTCGATTCATTGAAGTACACTTCTCAAACTTCCCATGAATGAGTGAAATCCAGATGAAAATTCTATCTGGATTACAGAATTACATTAATGTTGTATTTCATTACAACGTCTCTAAATATCTAACGGTATCAGAAACGGACACCTGTGTACAGAGAATAATGACAGTTCTAAAACAGCTCCGTGAAACCTTGTGTTTAAAAATCACCTGTTATGTTAATAGTAAATAAAAAAACGCGAAAGAGGAAATGGGACACGCGTCGATTCGATCTGTGCAGGTGAGGTGAACCACAAAAAAAAAATACACCGTTATTTTTATATTTTTTATCCATATATGAATCTAAATAAAGGGAAACTGGTTTACCATTCATATAAATTGTGTAGAAAATTTTGGGGGTACGTTTTGCTTATAGCAGTTAAAGCAAAAGTCCTAAAACCAGGGTTGAAGAGAAAATATAATGATATTTATATTGATATCAAAATATATATCGGATATTTTTTATTTATATCCATCAAACATTTGATACTTATCCGATACATTCGCATTAAACTATAAAACTACTGTTTCTTTAGAAGTAAATACTAGTCCTGAACCAAAGTGTTACAGAGCATTAGAAATTAAATCACAATTATCTAGTAGAGCATATTTGTTCATAATTATGAATCAAGAATTTTATGTAGGTATATTATCATTTCCCTTCTGCTTCAAAAAATATATTCAGATATTAGCGCATCACTGTAATATAATAATATATTAAAAAACAACTTTTCCATTCATAATTTAAGAGACATTAATAGTTAATTTAAATCATCCAAAGAAAAATTTAAAAAACAACTCTTAAAACACATTACTTCCATTGCTAACTTGTTTATATTGATTGCTAACATCCATAATAATCAGGTTTCATAAAATAAGACATTTAAACTTGATGATTTTACAATTTTATAGGTATTAAATTGTAATAGCTAGGTTAAAAAAATTTCATAACTTAATCAACATGCCAACAAAGTTCTCAAAAATTAATTTTGGAAAGTATTAGCTTAAAAAATGTTGATTTTGTTATTGGATAAATGTCATCCTATAAATATCATGATACATATAAATATTTCATGATATAATATATATCAGTCAACCCTGCCTAAAACTGCTGCTTGTTAGCCAAATTTGGTCTTTCAAAGGTTTTTATCTGATCCACTAACTTCCTTTCAACATTATTTTGTAAAAATATTTTATTATACCATCGCTTTAATACAATCTTGTAACTGTTTCATGCCACGAATGTAAAATTACGAATTAAGCTCAATGGATTTTACTAAAAATATAATTTCACTATCATGATAAGTCAGATTTGATGTGCTTTGTGGATAACCTCCTTGAAATGTCTCTCAACCGATGTACTGGTGGCTATAACCTCTTGAACACACAGTTAGGAGTTTTGCAATGTGTTTCTCCATCATTTTTCCATCATGACGGATGGCAAAAACAAAAATGTCAATGTCAAATCTGAATAAAAATGCATCTAGCGTTTTGATGTGTCATAGATCAAGCACCATGATATCAGTTGTTTCCTCTCTCTTTGAACCCTGTGACGTTAATGTATTATCGTTTAAAATAACTTGGAATAACAATTTTTCATTTCGTATTTAAACAATTTCTATAAACCCTAATTCTATAACCCTAATAATGACTAAGAACATATAGATAAATAATAGATATAGAATAATATTATTTTGTGAACAAAGAACTTGTAAAAATTACATTATCTTACCATCTGCTTATATATTTTTCTTGCTTCTCATGCTTGTTACCATATTGAAGAATTCTTCCTCCTTAATTGTAGTTAGTAAAAAATAAAGAAATAAATTGAAGAAAACTTATTGAATACTAAACCTAATGAATTGAAAAGTGTTGCTGCCATTGCTTGTTCCTCACCATTAGTTACTAAGCACTCGAAAATTAATTTAGATATATTTTTACTGCATAAATGCACTCCATTACTCATCTTTTTGTTTTTATATAAAGTTTTATTTAAAAACAATTATAATAAAATTTATTGATATGACCATGGCCACCAACACTCATAAGGCCAGAGATTCACGAAATTTTCACGTGTAATAGTATTCCTGACGTCACTTTTTATCGTTTTTTTTTTACAACTCAACTTCACTATGAATTTAATTGAATTCTGTATTTTGTCCTATCGCTTAGTTTCTCCAGAAGAGAAGAAAAACTTATATTTTTTATTTAATTCGAAATTTTGAAGTTGTAAAAGCTTGAAATCACTTAAAATAAATTAATTTAATAAAAGGTAATTAAATAATTACTTCGGAAACTTGAACTAAAACCTATAATTTTAGTTTTCCTTCTCTCCTGGAGAAACTAAGCGATAGGATCTTTTGACTCTACAATTTTCGAGAGATTTCAAATAACATTAGCGAGATGATTTTCACTAAAGAAAACATAAATATACTTTCTACTTTAAATGATACCGGTAACTAATGAAGAACCTGCTAATATTATTTGAAATGCTTCGAAAGTTTCGTTAGAATAAATTTTAGTTCTAGTATAGTTTAATTTAGTTCAGAGTGAAGTTGAGTTGTGTTCAAAAAGCAATCCGAAGTCATTGGTGAGTGTTCTTATTATTTGACATTGAGGAATAACTTCTGTTTATTCGAAGTGGGTTGGAATCTTTTCTGAGTGAATCTTTTATTTTATCGTGTGTGTTCTTGATAAAAAAATATTTATTACTTAACCTTTGCTTCCAAAGGTAATAGCAGTGATGAATTAGTGTACAAAATATCAATTTAGGATTTTAAAGAGTGTAAAATTAAATTTTCAGATTTTTTACAGTTTAATCCCCGTTGCATATTAAAATTTATTGTCATGCATGGTCATCTGCTATATCTTGGCTTCTCACTCATATAGTAGGGGAGAGTGGGGATGAATGGGATGACTCAATTTTGTATACCTTAACTTCACTTCAAATTTTTGATATTTCACCTAGAGGATAGCAGTACATAGCCTATTCAACAAATGGGTTTATTAATATCAGCTTCCATTCTTGTATAAATTGGACCACTAAATGTGTTTTCCCATACCAAAAGAAACTTTTTTTTGTTTTACTTCTATAAGAAGTTATTTAAAAATAATTTAACTAAAGCTAAATATTTTACTGTGTGTTGAAAATGCACTTATATTAGTAGTTTACCATTTGAATGGAGAAAATGCATGGTTATTTTCCTATAGCAAATTTTAGGTTTTTTAAAAATAAGTGGGAATGGGGATGAATGGGACAAGAGCTGTGGGGATGAATGGGACAGTTCCATCTTACTTTCATTTCCTGGTTTTATTGTTTCTATCAATAGCTTGCCATATTCAACACATTTTAGTAGTTTCTGATAAGGTAACTAAAGTTGGGTGCAAAAATTTATGTTTCATATTTTAAACTTGTATGCAACTTCTTAAATTGTAAATATGCAACTTCTTAATGTGCAAATGCAACTAATTTAATGTGCAAATATGCAACTAATTTAGTGTGCAAATATGCAACTAATTTAATATGCAACTAATTTAATATGCAACTAATTTAATATGCAACTAATTTAATGTGCAAATAATTGCAACTTTCATCTCAAATATGTTATTGTTAAACAATTATTCAATCTAGGTTGGTTTTTAAGCTCAATTTTTAAGAAAAGTTCCTTCAGAATGGCCGGAAAATGTAACCGCAGGAAAAAATGGCTTCTGGAGGTTTTCGCCTGACAATAAATAGACCAGGTTTCCTGACCAGGCTTTCGCCTGTAGTGCTATTTGCACTACAAACCCATCAAGAGCGATTAGAATTAATAGAAATAACATTAAGCCTCCCCCATTGAACTGAGAGAACAAAACAACTTGTTTCAGTTTATGTTAATTTTACTAGACATGAAGTTAAATAAATTAGGCTGTTTTTTCTGCTTTAAATGCCATTTTTATTTTTATTTATTTTTTATTTATTTATTTATTTATTTTTTTGAAAATAAGTGTGTGTTGGTTCTTTAAAATGTTAAACAATGTGCAATATCAATAATAACATTGTTATTTTGAAAATTTCTTACCTTTTTTTTAACTGTCTCATTCATCCCCACTCGTGTCCCATTCATCCCCATCACGGGGATGAGTGGGACAAAATACATGCATCCATAAAAACTTTTCTTGTGAATTAAATACTGGCTAAATGATTGAATTCATTTATTTATAATGTAACCATTAGTTCAATTATTGGTGTTAAACTTGTTACAGGATTGGAAAATGTAAATTTTTTGCAATAATAGTATAAATTTGAAATTTGTCCCATTCATCCCCACTCTCCCCTACAATTTACATGATACTAGTTTATATTGCATGAGAGCGAGAGGGAGAGAGAGAAAGATAAATGTTGGTACCGCTGGGGAGTATGGGGGTCCTCTCCCAGAAAAAATAAATTTTGAAATTTGACCAGTAAAAGTACGGTTTTATTTAATTCTTTTTGAGTGATTTTTTGGGTCCAAGGATGGGCACTGTCCAGAGTGCCCCCCTGGATCCGCCACTGACTAACTCTACCTCGCCAGGAATAAAGAACTAGTACGTCCATCGAGCAGTAGATGTAACAACCAGTTGAACACAACAATTCATTCATTCATTTATTTTCCAACAATCACTTTCTATTGGAGAACAGTGTTATTCACACACCTAAAGTATGATATTCGTCTTGCAAATTCAATTAAATTGCAATAAAATTATGCAGGAAATCTCAGAAAATTCGATACAACAGAATCGGCCAAACCTGCCGAAGCCTGTCTTGTCTATACCCCGATCCTTTCACTCGTTTCCCAACAAGCAACCGCCTTCGAATATACTATACGGAAGGAGCAGCGAGAGAGAGAGAGAGAGAGAGAGAGAGAGAGAGAGAGAGAGAGAGAGAGAGAGAGAGGAGAGAGTTCTTTTCCCGGATCAATGCGACAGTCGTCCTCATTAGTGCGGACCCTCGGCCCGGGGACACATCTCGACACTAAGACCATCATTACGAGGGTTAACAGCATCCAGCCTCCTGTGCTCCCGCTCCTCATTAGAGGAGGAGCTCAAAGGAGGAGATCCGGAGGGGAGTAGGAGGCTCCCTTTCTGATGCGCTCTCTCTCTCTCTCTGTCGCGGCAGTTGCGGTCCGGCGCAGTTGCGAGGATTTCTCCATTTTTTTAGAGTTCGTTTTTCAGGAAGGCAGTTTGAACGAAATTGTAGATTCAGTTGTGAAAATGCTTGGGTGTTTCTTCTTATTTTCTGTACCGCTCTCTTTTATTCTTTGTATTCTTATCCTGATTCTGAGTCAATATACTTCCGAATTATCTCTCTCTCACACACTCTTAAAACGGCATTTTCAGAACTGAGTAAAAAATACTCTAATCTGAGTATTTCACAAACTCAAACTGGCTTCGAATCAAACTTACTCAAGTTTGAAACATGCGTAAAGTCATTTCTGAAAATATGCAGGAACTCAAAAGTGATATATATAGATCATGGCCTATGTCAAAATTACCCCCTTTCAATGGCTCAGCACTTGATCAAAACGAGACGAGTCTACTTGTAAAAATTAGAGTGTGATGCCACATCTGAGCGAGACGGGCTATCACGTTTTTAACACCCAAGTTACAATTATTTGAATATAAATATTATTTTATAAACTGCAAAGATTAAACAAAAAAAAGAAAAATAATTTTACTGGTGACTTTTTAACTGTTTGAAACTTAGTATTTCTGGTATTTTAAAATTGAAGGAATTGAGTTTTCATATTTGAAACAGTTTCAAATCAAAATGAAACTATTGATGTACTCAGATTTGAAATCGCCATTTTTCTCAGACTTTTTTGTCTCTTCTCTTTTTTGTTATATATATTTCCTCAATTTGTTCTCTACCTAATTTACTCTCTATATTGTTTTTCTCATTTTCTAGCTGATATTCTCTTTTTTATCTCATCATTCACCTTATCTCTTTCTAATGTTATCCTTCATTCTTTTTAACCGATTCTCACTTTCCCTTTTATTTTCTTCCCCTCATTATTTCTTCCTCGTTTAATTTTCTCTCCCATTCTCTTCGCCTATGTTTTTCTACTTCGCTACATCTGAAACTCTTTTAAAACGAAATCTGATTTTAAGTTTCTTTAGTTTCTGACATGCATTTACCTAAATATGCACCTACATAAGCATTTATTCAATTTTCTGATTAACGTGCTACATGTTAAGCGGAATTATATTTAAAATTATACAAATATAAATAAAATATCACACCCCTTAAATTAATCCATATACTAAAATTTCCATTCCCGCAGCATAAAATTACTCACCCAGGGAAAACTTTACATTCCTCTAAAAAAGGGTAAAGTACCATTTTATCCATTTACCAATATACCTTTCGATATAAAAATTGGAATGGGTCACCAACATTTCTTATTACTTCCTTATTATTATCCAAAAATCTAACTATTTTTTATATTTAAGGACACACTAGATTCTATTAATTTTTTTTTATCTCTGCCTGAACTGGTATACGAATTCAGTTGTCACAAAAATATACTAAATTCTTTTGAGGTACTTATTTTTAAAATTTTAGGTCTTTGAACAATTTTATTACAGTAAATGACGTTCGTTTCACATATCAAGAATTAGTATGTTTGCAATTGAGAGTTAAATATACAATGCTTTTAAAATCAATAAAATTTTAACGAAAGTCTTACTTTTCAGTTCAAAATCCACACATTTATGACACTTAATTGTAATTAAACACTTTGTACAGACTGTTTTTTATTCAGTTTCATTCATTATTAGGGTTTTATATAAAGTATGAAAATATAAAAACAAAGGAATTATTGAAAGGAAGATTATTAAATCATACCCTATAAGTCAAACGTGTTTATATCACATTTTTTATATGTTCCTATTACTTTTAAAATTTTAATGAAAGAGATCCCTTAGTTTGACACCCTTAAGTGTTAAAGTATTTTGTTGTTGTTTCCAATTTCCAGTTGGACTAATAGACCAGCTACATGAGTCCAAAGACTTAGTATTTTAAAGTGGTCTTGTTTAGGACTGGGCGATATATCGATATATCGAAAAATATCGATATCAATCCAATATCGATATATCGATATTGAAATCGATATTTTTTCGATATATCGTCATTTCGGTATTTTTTCGATATATCGTCAAACCGATATTTTTTCGATATATCGTCAAACCGATATTTTTTCGATATATCGTCAAACCGATATTTTTTTCGATATATCGTCATTTCGGTGTTTTTTCGATATATCGTCATTTCACGATATATCGTCTACTCACGATATATCGTCTATTCACGATACATCGTCTATTTCGATACTTCACGATATATCGTCTTTATCGATATGTCCCGATTTACCGTCGCCTTCGATTTATCGTGAATGGCGATATTTCTCGATACATCGTCGACTTCGATATATCGGGATGTTCTCCATAACGGAGCGTTTGCCCGACTCACTTTGGTCTCTAATTATAAATATGGGCTTTCTAATTAGGTTTCGTGTTGCTTGACCACTGGTCAAGATTGCTCTATATGGTTAAAATTCATTATTAAATAAATGTTGGAGTTGCTAATTGATATTTTGAATTCCCTATTCTTATAACATGTCTCTTTTGTTCCGGTTGACCATTGGTCAATCGGATCAAGTTTTTACTACTTCTATGCTTTGGCATTGAAGTAGGTCAAGTGGGGGCTCAAACCAAACGCCTTGGACGTGCATCATTTTGGTCTTGACCAGTGGTCATATATCGATATATCGTGAATATCGATAATTTCGATATATCGTGGTTCTCACGATGATTGGAAACATCGGGATGTTTTCGATAACTCGTCTTTGTTCTCTGAAAGCCAATTTCACGCCCAACACTAACTGCAAAGTTTATAGAGCACATAATTAAAAAATAATTCGGATTTTATATACTTTACGGTCCTTGGCTTCAAGTAAACCTAGAATATTCAGAAATTCTATTAAAAATTTCGACGATTAAAAAAGATTGCGAAAATGAGAATTTCGGTAAACAAGCTATTAGGTTTATGAGAAGGCATTTTTACTAATTAAATATTTTTAGTGACAAAAAAATACTTGATCTTGTATAAAATGTATGCAGTATAGTTTTATGCTTTAATGTTTAATCTGGGTTTTACATAATTAATTAGCCGATTGATTAGGATTTGAAAAGTCGCTTCTCAACAACTTAAGAGGATTTAAACGCAGATCTTTAGTTATGGCGTTGTATTTGCTGTTCTTTATAAAAAAATGATTTGCTTAAAATTTTTAATCCTACTTGAAAAATTATACTGTACTTATGTTGTTACGACCCTTATATTCAATTTTCCGTAAAAAAGTTTCGACTTTCATAAGAAATTTCGAAGATGAATTAGGATTGCTGAAACGTAAATTCAATTTCGAAAAAGGAACTCCCCTGCTGGCATACACGAAGAAGTTCAGCAATGGCGGCGGCGGGGATTCCCCTTTTTCGAAATGAAGAGCTTCTGAACTGAATTTACGTTTTAGCAATCTTAATTAATCGTCGAAATTTGTTATGCAAGTCCTAACTTTTTTTAGACATATTTGAAAATAAAGGCTGTAAGAACATAAGTACAGTATAATTTTTCAAGTAGGATAAATAATTTTAATCAAATCATCCAACAGCAAATACTACATTGCTTAAGAAGACTGGCGTTTCGATCATCAAAACAGTTGAAAAGATACATATACTTTTCAAATCCAAATCAATCTCCTCATTAATTATGCAAAACACTGATTAACCATTAAAATACAAATATTTATAGCATAAATTTTGTTTTAGATTAAGTATTTTTATTATTAAATACGTAATAGTAATGCCCCCTCAGAAATTTTCGTACTTCCTATCCTGGCAGCTCGTTTAACGAAATTCTCATTTTTGCAATCTTTTTTAATCCTTGAAATATTAATTAGAATTTCTAAATAATTTATGTTTACTTGAAGTTAAGGATCCTAAGAATATAAAATCCCTATAATTTTTTAAGTATGTGCACTACATTTTATTAGCCATCCGTCATAAAAGTGAGACATGACAATAGTTTGTTGAGACCATGGAACTCCCCTGAATTTCATAGGTCTTTCCCGCCTAATCTTCTAAAGCGCGGATTTACTTTCGGATATTCTCAAAAAGGGGTCAGCCAAAAATTCTCAAAAATTCAAAAAAATTAAAGTTCAGAAAAACATCAGTCGTAACCAAAGACACATGTCATAACAATAGAGACTACAAAATATCAGTTAGCAACTCCAACATTTATTTTGTAATGAATTTTAGCTATCTTGACCAGTGGTCAAATGGGGTTTCCAAAGATCAGGGAACCCCAAAACAACCACGAGACTGAAACAGATGGTCAGAAAGGTTACATATAGCGAGAAAAAATGGATTGACCACTGGTCAAGAGATCTTGACCAGTTCTCAAGACCAAAATGTTGCACGTCCCAAGGCGTTTGGTTTGAGCCCCCCATGGAGGAACATGGAGCCCCCACAGCATTGACGATATGACGATATTTCCACGATATATCGAAATTGACGATATTTCGACGATATACCGAAATAGACGATATATCGAAATTGACGATATACCGAAATAGACGATATATCGAAATTGACGATATATCGACGATATACCGAAATAGACGATATATCGAAATTGACGATATATCGACGATATACCGAAATAGACGATATACCGAAACAGACGATATATCGAAATTGACGATATTTCGACGATATATCGATATTTCACGATATATCGATATTTTGACGAAATATCGATATATCGTGAAATATCGATATTTGATCGACGATATATCGCGATATCAAAATTTCAATATCGCCCAGTCCTAGTCTTGTTCAATAGCTAGGAAATTGCATAATTCAGAAAGTTATGTTTTTCTTTGGAGTTAAGAACTCGTTTATCCACCTAGTTTCCAGTATAAAATTTCTTTTATCCCATTTCCAGTATAAGATTTTAAAATTTCACAGTATATTTCATACCTTGATTTATTAAATTGAGTAAGATATACATGCTACAATAGGGTGATAACGGTTATTATCGCTTTTTCCCTAATATATAATGTTATTTTATAAACACAATCAACCCACTCAACACCATTGTATTCCAAATAAATATCCCTTGCCCCTTTTCGACCACAATTACTGCAACTTATCGCAACTGTCGATCCCTGTGGCTGTAACGCATAAACTATTCCTCTTGAAGAGCTTTGGTGGGAGACTCGGCATGGATCGGTAAGGCCATTAGGTATACGTGTGTGCGTCTTTGTTGGGGATTTTGATGCAGTTGCCGAGGAGATTTTTAGGAGGAATAAATCGGAGAGGGGTGGAATATTGAGGGTGTGATTGCCCCGCCACGACCGACGTTTAGAATAGCGTTCTGTTTTGAGAACGTCTTGGTTGGAGTTAGGTTTTAGAGGTGCGCTGTTTATTATATTGTTAAATGGAAAGTGACGACTGGTGCAAGAAATTTTTTTCATGGGGGAAATCTTGAAATGTATCTAAAATAAGTAATGTGATTATTGTCATGTTAGTTTTTAGCATTAGGCTAAGCGCGCACTAGGGACTTTTGTCATGGCGACTGAGACAAAATTGTCACCCTGGTTATTGCAACAAGTTAGGCTGGGCGCGCACGAGTGACTAAAGTCACGGCGACCAGGATTACTAGTATCAAAAATATTACTAGAAAACAATGGATCTCTATCTCTATGAAGAAATTCTTGGCAATCGGCCAACTGTCACGTCGCCTAGTGTGCGCACTCTCTTTCAATTTTTCTTTGTTTTAATAGCCAAGGCAACAATTTTGTCTTTGTCACCGTGACAAAAGTCGCTCTTGGCCGTGACTCTTGGCCGATTGCCATGCCAGGAATTTCTTCATAGAGATCCATTGCTTTCGAGTGACAGTTTTGATACTAGTGATACTAGTCGCCGTGACTTAAGTCTCTAGTGCGCGCTTAGCCTTAGATAAAAGTTTTATTTAAGAAACATGGGGTAGAATTGTCCTTCTGGAATAAATGGGAGAAATATTTTGACTGAATCTGTTGATTGTATATATCTCTTGTGAAAAGTAATCAGGCTGGTGTTATGTTCTGCCTTTAAAGAAAAAATGAGCCAACTATCTTTTGGTATAAAAGAAAATCCTTGTTTAATATGTAAATTAAATGGATGATGAAAACGATTTTTTGCAGTTACTGTTTTTAAAATAGAAATTTATCTCTGAGAAAGAGTTTGAAACTAGAGTCGGGTCAATATTATTCTCATAAGAAAGCTCTAACTAAAATATTTGAAAAACCCTCACGATTGTTATAACTGAAACAAGAATGATAGGTAATCCTACACAGAATAGTATTTCTCAAATGATTCTGATAAAAAGGGCCTATTGTTAATTCACTTTATGAATTTTTATAAACGGACAGTAATTTTCGAATTCGGACGATTACCTACCAATTCTAGTTATTCTACAACCTAAAAATTTTATTTTCAGTCATTACCTTTGAAAACGCTCACCCAGCCCCCAACTTCCGCATAATAATCTGATCGTTATTAGGTCGACCAACTCGTGTCGACAACAAAAGAGACGCACGTTCCTATTTATTATTAAATCACCCCGAAACAAAGACATCGTCAAAAACTGGTCAATTTCCTGGTCAAACACTTATTTAATTCGATAAACATTGACCTTAAGGGGAATAAAAACCGTGCATCCGATAAATACGATTCGTGACCGCAAATCAGTGGCTAACGAACGCCCAGATCTTCCAGGGATGCGTAGAGCAGAACAAAGGCTGATGCCAATAATTCCCATTCTGCCATTAACCAATAATAAGACGCTGATTTTTTTTTCTTTAAAGTCGATGCTTAACAAAAAGGCTGAGACAAAGAGTTCTTGGAAGAGAGCCTTTGTGATTCGGAAATTCGTGTTAGAGAAAACGTTTAACAAAGGGGCGCAGAAGCTATTACGGATTGATCGTAAAATTATTTTCTCTAAAAGGGCGCTCGTTTCTTACGCTCGAGATGAAAATCGCTGTTGGTTGTGTTCTTTTTTTTTCTCTCTTTCTCTCTTTTAGAGGTCGAACCGGGCACATAAGTCACAGATTGGTTGAGAGATGTTTTTGATACAGTCACAGATTTGGAACAGAGCTTAAAGATTTCACAAGTCTGTTTTAGGAAATAAATTAAGAAGGTGTATTTTGTCTTACTGAAATATTAAAAAAGTAGATTCACAATACAAAGGGATTGATTAATCTTTCAAAATTTTCTATCAACTTAGTGCCTACATTGCTTTTAATTCGCCTCATCTACAAAAAAAAGCAATTTACACTTGTAATTATTTTTATAATGTCATATTTCTTATCTACAACTGTTAATTAAGCCAAATACAGTTCATGCACTAAAAAGTTAAACTAAGCAATCTTAACTGATGAATTTTACATGACAAATTAATTTTACATAATACACACAAAATAAAAACTAACTTTGAATTGCCGATTAAGTTCTAAAACAAAGATAAACCCTTTTATAAAGAAAAACATTTTTAAAAAATAAGATAATTACTATAATTTGTTTGATTTGAATTATTTTCCTTCTTATTCAATAGCAGGACAGAACAGTATGACTCAAATCATTGTATGATAATAATTGTCCCAGATACATGCCAATATCGGTATCTACATATATGTAGATACCGATATTGGCCGCGGTTCCCTAAAGTTAGCTTTCTTGCATTGACATGCTTCTAGCTGGGTAACAACATTGGCAGGGGGGAATTTTCTGTTCCTCTGGAGTTAGAAAGAGGAAGCTCTGTGCCCGAGATTTTCTTATTTCGGTGGATTTATATCTGTTTACGTTTACATTTATTTTTACGTTTCTAAACCTACAAAATTATCTACTGTTGAAAAAGGGCAGCTTTTTTACCTTAAGAGGTATGCTTAAACTTTGAAAATGAGTTGACGGGGTTAAAGTATAAATAATTTGCAAAAAAAAAAGTATGTTTTCTCTTTAAACAGTTACTAATTATTAAGGGATACAAAAGAAAAAGTGTATTATCTAGAGAGTTGGGGAACTGTCTAAAGTAAAAGGGGTATTTCTTAGAAAAGATCTTGATAGAAAAGATAGTTATCTTACTGTTTCGAAGTAAAACAAATTACAGTAGTTGCACCGAACGAAAACAAAAGGAGATTTTTGAAATATATATCTCAATCTATTTATTTAAGAATCTATTTAAACAACATTAGAAGATTTGAAATAATAATCAAAACATCTTTCTGATTCACAGTTCATTATCAACATTCTTCCATAAAGCAGGAGAAATTTCCAACAAGTATTCAAACATTCCCAGAACTGGTCTACTCCTCTTTAAGAAACTAAAATCGTTCTTCGAAGTAAAAATATGGAGAAATAAGACACACAGTGCGTTTAGTACTGAAACATAAATTCTCGAAATCACAACACTTGAATATTTTTCCAAAACAACGGCTACGTAATTAGACTCATTGTTATGATTACCGAAATTCCCCATACATCAGCGATAATAACCACCCAGTTCGCTGCTGCATCAACCACCACGGCCTAAACACCGTTTTGAATGATCAAGGAGGCTCTATCCCACCCCTCAAAAGAAACAGAACGCCTCTATAATTGGACAAGGTCACATCTTTTCCAAGAATTCAACCCTATCCAATCATATTTTTGCCAGAATCCGAGAAAACAGATCTGGTATATGAAATATAATCGTTAATAAAAAAAAAAGTGGTGATCGTTGAATCTTGCAGACTGGGCGAGATTCTGCATCCAATATTATTGTTATTAAAAAAAAAGTGGTGAGCGTTTGAATCTTCCCACAGGTCGCACAGTCAGCGGACCGTGGCGAGAAGATGTGCCGAGTCCACGTTTGTGTATCCATCTCTGTGTCCGGTCTCAGCCTTCTCGTTAAGTAACACCCGGAGTTGTTCTTTTTGTTAAAGACCGGATTCTCTGTGGACTCCCACTCCAACAATGGCCATGCCGTCATTGTGTCCCGTCCACTTTATGGAGCTGAAACTGAAAAACCGATAAATGAAATGTATTTTTTTTTATTGTTGTTGTTGCTGGCTGTGGCGGCCAATTACTGCCCTGCATGCATCACTTCACTTCTTTTGTAGGATATAAATGAATGGTCACGTGCATTATTCTAAATGAATTTGAGGAGTTCGGAAAAAAACGTGCACGGGTTGCGGTGGGACTTGAAAGGCGTATGACCCCAAACGTGCGTCATGAAATCTGAGCGTAGGGATCTGGAAGTAGCATTGAAGACCTTTGCGAAACGTTAATTGAATACACCGAAAACAGAAGCTTGCTAAACTTTGTCTAGTTTACCATAAAGCTTGTTCCAAACTGAATATTACTAGAATAAACACATATGTTCCTCTTTTAAATCAGACAATTTGCCTTAGAAAGAGGTAGTTACTTACTTACCCGTGTAATAGCCGACTGAAATGCTATTATTAAAATCCTTGGTTGGCGTTTGATGCCCTTATATGGGCTTTGCACAGCAGTTAACTGCTGCTAAGCTTGCTAAGCAGTTACAACTAACCAACCAACTATTATTACAGTGTAGAAGTCACTTATAACCTAAGCCATTTTTTACAAAACTTAATTTTAATCAAGCAATTTTTCTAAAAAATTATAGAAATTTTGAAAGTTTTTTCCTATTTTGAATATTATTCTCAGATTTCGAGAATTCTCATTTAAATTAAAAGCTCTTTGGTTTTAAATGTCACCAAAGATTGTCTGATCTAGTCCAATAGGTTTCGCGTAGCTAATTGCTCTTTTTTAAGTTGAAGGTCAATCGAAACTTATTATTTTTTTAAAGTTTTTTGATATTTCGAAGACATTGCACAACATAGTAGTACAAGGTTTATAGAATATAAGGTTGGCTCTTCACATAGACATGGAAAAAGCTCGTGACGTCTCGTTTCCGCTGCCAGTGACGTCATTTGTAACGCCTCCTAACTGTTTGAACAACCAATCACTTTCAGTTTGAGCGGAATAAGGGAAAGATACTGGTGGCATGGAAACTTTACGCTCCGCCTTAACAAGCCTGATTGGCCAGTGTAAGCTTTGGCTCGTCACTTCCGCTGCCAGTGACGTCACTGGTAGCAGTGTCAGATGGGCCCCCCGTGATAGTAGTACTTGTGACACTTTTTAAAAAATTTCGGATAAATAAATGGATTTTAGGTTTTTATAAAGTTTAATTAAATATTTTATTTTTCTGGTGGCTAATATCACAAAAGTATCAATAACTTTATTTCATTCTTAACTTTAAAAAGATATTTACAAACTTGTATTAGGGTACCACAGTTTTTACTTCATCCTATAAATAATCCAAAATTACTTTTTAATATTCTCGTAAAGTTTGCTCTGAAGGAGAAATAAAATAATACGGAACACTCAGCATTAAGTACAAGACCGATTCCATCAACTGAAAGAAGCAAGAAAAACAGCAACAATAACCTAAACATCTATAATTTTCTTTAAGAAATTCTCAGTAACTTCTCGAAACACTGCCAAAATGTGGCCAAGGCTTTCAAGGCTTTGTCGGCAAAGTTCAGACGAAGCACTATTACGCGCTGGACACTCATAGACAGAGATTCCACAATGGTGAATCATGTATAATTCCCTTCGGTCATTACAACTAGCAAAATGATAAAAAAAAACCTCTCCATTACGAGTGTCATAATCCTGGTCGCAACAATACTCATCTTAAAGAAATCTTGACCCGGGGATTCCCACAGGACAAGACAGTCAAAAACACACGAAGACCAGAGTCCACAATACTACCGTAAATCTGGACACTTTTATTTCTTGCGGGTTTTTTTAAGCGCTTACGCGCTCTGCTGAGCTTGGACATTGGGGAATGGTCTTTTTGAATGTTGCGTGCGGTTTTTTGAGATTGGAATGGTGTATTTTTTCTTCTTTTATTAGAGTCGCATTCACGTTTTCGGGTATAAAAGTTTTTAGAGGGAATTGCATGAAACGAACTGGTAAAATGTTTTATTGTCGGATGAGACAATAAAGTTGTGTCGATTTAGGTAATGGCTGATCTTTTGTGTGCTGAAATGCCTGTGGGTGGGAAAAATAGCATTGATATTTGTAGCGTGGCCTTCTTGCTACGAGAATTTTTTTTTGTAAAGAAAGTTATGTATTTTATTTAACTTTAGCTTTTAGTTTGGAATTAGTTTTTTTTGTTGGGAAAATATTTTTTCTTGATTGAGCTATAGAGCATTTTCAATCACATGACTCGGACCTAACAACGGCCTTAGCAACAGAAAATGTTACAGTTTTTTGCCCTACAGAGGTTAACAGTTACAGAAAATGACTGGCCATGGAATTCTTTTATTGGAGCATTTGCAATCACGTGACCCCATACCTAAAAACCGCCTTAGCAACAGATAAAACGGCCTTCGCAACA
This sequence comes from Tetragnatha montana, assembly GCA_963680715.1. NCBI lineage: Eukaryota > Metazoa > Arthropoda > Arachnida > Araneae > Tetragnathidae > Tetragnatha > Tetragnatha montana. Next base: position 39,728,884 of record OY796685.1, read on the forward strand.
GTTAAAAGCCCTACAGAAGGTACACAGTTAAAAGAAAAAACCCGGTTGTGACGTCACCTGAAAACACTCTATAGAGCATTCGCACATGATGTCACAGGCTGTGACGTCAGAGGCTTGGATGACAGACAGTATGATGGAAAACTATAGGATGCACATCGTTTATTTGTTTACTTTTGATGTGAATTTTGAAAAATAAGGATGTTTTATGTTTTTCTCCAAAGTTTACTTTAAAGTAACCTTTATTTACTCTAAAATAGCATCTCTGCATATTATAAGTCATTCAATAATACTACATTTTATATTTAGCAGTGTTCTAATTGCTGAAACCATTTCTGCCAGTGTTCTAATTGCAAGTACCATTCGCAATGCTACTAACATATTTTAAAATTCTTAATTATTTATTAATTATTCAATTTTTAGTTTCAGTAGCATATTATAAGTATTTTACAGATGTATCGGACTCGCATATTGTTCTAACAAATGTAAACAAAAACATGTCACCTCGTAATAAGTCTTTTTCTAAATTTAGCATACCACTAAAACACAAAAACATATGCACTTACCTTCAATAACTATTATTCTTTCGTTCCGATCTTTAACCGAGCCTAAAGAATCTTTTTAAATGAACTTTTCTTATAAAAACTAAATGCAGCGCGTATTCTCTATGGGAGCCTAATGTTAAAGAAAAGTTGTCTATCCTCCAAGCCAGCTTGATCACGTGATCGGAGACACGTGATTGAAAATGCTCTATTAAGATGATGGGATCTCTAAAGCGTTAGTATTCGTTTTATTGACTGGATTACTAGTGATTTAATGAAATCAAACTTGCTTTCTCCTCTAACTTCTTTGCCTCTTACTTCGAGATAACCATGTTGAGAAGCAACTCTTAGTTAAAATGAACATTAAAAAAAGGATTATCTAAGATGAAAAACAACTAACAAAGAAATGAGAGAGAGAGATCTTGCAATTGAAAAATGTATTGGATTTACTATATTATTATTTGTAACTGTTATTGAAAACTGTTACTTGAAAATAACCAACTGTTTTATAATGTACAAAAGTAACGGAAACGATCATCCCTGATATAGATACGAATCATGATTATTTTACTGCTAACAAAAATATGATTCCATTGCAGATACCTAGATAAACAACAATGAATCATGTTGCTTTTTTTTATTTTATCCGTTTCCATCAAAAATTTTGTTTCTTGTCATGATCTTTATGATATTGCCGCTTCAGAAGAAGAAAATTTATTTAAGTCATGATACAAAGCAAAGTATCGCAGTAACGGGTCAAAGTATTACAAAATCTTCATTAAAAAGCATGGTATATCGTAACCATTTTCTTCCATTAATTTATTTTAAATATAATTTCTTACTTTGAGCTAATGCAGAGGAATGCGCTCTGTAAAACTAGTTTTACTACAAGAGTAGTCATGAGGCGGGAAAGCAACGCATAACCACCCGAAGAAAAAAAAACGTTACATTAGGTGAGGGTACTCCTGGAGATAGGATAAAAATGTTAACGAGATTTTTTTTGTTATACCGTATTTTGAAACCAATAAAACTTTAAATATTCATGAAATTTTCATTCGCGACGGAAAGAGAGTTACTGTTTATTAGAATATCATGTAAAAAATTATAGACAGTAAAATTTCAGAATAATTTCCAAAGAAAGTATAAAAATTGCTTAACTTGGTGAAACCTAAATTAGGCAGAATTGCATTTTTTCTTTGTATGAAAAATTTTCGTATTTCTGAGGCTTATAAGTTTAATTGTTATTTTATTCTTGTAATTAAAGGATATTTAGTTTTCAAGTGTTTGTTTTCATGTAGTATATGTAGGTATTCCACATATTATACGTAGTACATATTTTGAGTTTTAAATTACATATAGAGTGTTTTCAGGTGACGTCACAACCGGTTATTTTCTTTGAACTGTGTATCTTCTGTTGGGCTTTTAACTGTTGCTATAAGGCCGTTGTTTATCTGTTGCTAAAGGCGGTTTTTAGGTCACGTGATTGCAAATGCTCCAATTGAATAATTCCACGGCTAGTCATTTTCTGTAACTGCTAACCTCTGTAGGGCAAAAAAACTGTAACCCTTCTGTTGCTAAGGCCGTTGTTAGGTCCGAGTCATGTGATTAAACATGCTCTATAAATCACAGCCCTAGTTATTAGCGAAAGTTTCGCCATATCTAGTCACTGTATGACACAGCTACACTTCAAGCTCAATTGAAAAATTTCGCGTGAAAGACGACAGAGGGTGTGGAGCAAGCGACACGAGGGAGGTGTCGGGCCTCAACGAGTGTCACCTGAGATCAGGAATGTCTTCTTCTCCTCCGAGACAGGGAGGGTGGGCTCTATTTATAAAAGCCTTCATTACAGGGGACCTAAGTGAGTGGAACTGTGCGCTCCGTTGACTGAGATCCGGAACCGAATGAACGGACGGCCTTGTGCTGTGTTGAGAGCGTTTCGTTCCGGAAGCTGCTCCCGAATACCTCTGATGCTCTCCATCCTCCCTCCGGAATGGGATGGGGAGGTCGTCCCCGGTTATCGTTTGCCGAGTGAGGTCGGATCAGATGATCCGGTTTGCTTTTCAATCTTCGTTATGTTGCCGAGTGAATTCTGAGTCATTATAAGTAGTATACGGAAGGATGTGCTTATAGATAAATTATTATAAGGAATGGAATCAAAATGGGGCCAGACAGAGTGTTTTCAGGTGACGTCACGACCAGTTATTGTTATTATATTAAGGCGGTTGATAGGTGACGAGGTATCTGTTGTTACGGTGGTTGTTAGGTGTGGGGTCACGTGATTGTAAATGCCACTGGCGGATCCAGGGGGGGGGGCTAGGGGGCTTGAGCCCCCCCCCCAAAAAATGAAAAAATTTTACACTGTATAATATGGAATTTTATGCACCAAAATGAGTTAAAACCATGTTATTTCAAGGTCGAATTTTCAAAAATTTTCTGGGGGAGGACCCCCAGACCCCCTTGGTACTTGTAACTCTATTATTACAATTCTACTCTATATTAAGTTTGTCAAAACGCAAATATTCTGCCATAACATCTATATCCGAAATTCGGATGAGGCGTACCAAAACGAGTTGAAAAAGTGTTTTTTTACTTACATTTTCAGAAATTTTCTAGGGGAGGACCCCTAGAGCCCCTTAGTACTTGTAACTCTATTATTACAACTTTGTTTTATATTAAGTTTGTAAAAACACAAAAATTCTACCATGAAATCTATGTCCGAAATTCGTATGAGGTGTACCAAAACAAGTTGAAAAAGTGGGGGTTTTTTACTTAAATTTCCAAAAAATTTCTGGGGGAGAACCCCCAGACCCCCCTTTTAGTGGTTGGAGCAGGATAATTCACTACCTTTTCCATATTAAGATAATCAAGAAGATACAATTGGATTATAAAAATTCTTAGCCCCCCCCCAAAAAAAACAAATCCTGGATCCGCCACTGGGTAAATGCTCCAATAGAAGAATTGCACGACCAGTTACTTCCTGTAACTATCTTCTGTAGGGCAAAGCGTCTGTTTCTAAGGCCGTTGTTAGGTCCGAGTCATGTGATTGAAAATGCTCTATTGCAGAGGTTCTCAAACTGTGGGTCGCAACCCACTCGGGGTCGCCAGTCAGATTTTGGTGGGTCGCGACTAGTTTTTAAATTTAAGAATTTATATGGATGGCGTATGGAGGAGGATTTTTAGGGAATGAGTTTTACATTTCATGCGATTAGGTTATTAAAAATTAGGAAAATTAGTTCCTTAATACAGTTTTTGGAGTTATGTTTCAATTTTTCTTTGAAACACAGTTATTTGAGTAGGGCGTCATGAAACCTTTAAATGGACTCGGTGTCTTGAAAAATAGTTATATTAGCAAACATGATTAGTATATAAATAGTTACATTTTATTATAAATATTTAAATGATTTTCAAATTGGGGCTCCAAATATTTTATCACCGAGACTTTTAGGGCATTGTTGAGACTAGTTATCACAATCACATATCACAATAAAACTTTAAATCAAACCTGCGAGGCGTTATAAAATCACTCTTATTATTCTTTTCCTCGCTCGTTGATCCCCCTTTCTAACAATAGCCTCGTCTGTTCTCCTTTAAATTTCTCGTCTCGGTTTCCAACACTTCCCATATCAGCTTCCAGACCTTAATTAACACACGAAAATTCCTCCGCATCTCCCACCGAAATCTCCAACCGGAAAGATGCTGCATCTTTGGGGGTGCAACGGGGGCGCAAAAAACCTCCATTCCCATCATCCCTTTGGAGAGACAAAAGGAGGGGTGATGCAAAAAAAAAGAACGAATGAAAAAAAACTGCTATCACCCTCACGAGGTGTCATTTTATCTGATGCGATCTAACCGAGAAGGATGATGCAGAAACCTTCCTTGATGAAGAATCCAACCCCTGATGGCAGACGAGATATGAAATGTCGTCCGACACGGTCCCTAGCTTTGTCATCATCTCCCGTTGGAATTCTTCGAGATGTTGGAACACTGTTTTTTTTTGCTTCTTTATTACCTTTGAGTAATTGCAGGAGCACCTTCTGTAGTGACGCTGCAGTTTTGGCTTGAGGCTCATTGGTGGTTTTCGGAGGGTTATTATACAGCTCTTGTGAAGATGATTGTAATAAATCATGTTTAGGTTATTTTTATTTTTGATTATGCGTGCATACAGGAGGTCGTATGCCCCATTCATAGAACAGTTTAAGTTTAAGAACAGAGGAGAGGGATGAATATGTAGATCAAGAATGCTAAAAAGAAAAAGGGTTTAGAGGTAATGCAAAAGAAAATAGATGAATTAAAAAAGAGAATAAAAGGGAAAAACACAGAATTTTTTTCTTCAAGAAAATCATTTTAGTCACCAAAAATCTCTGGACTTCTATTATTCTTTAATCGAGGCATCATTACATGTAGAGTTACTTTTATAAACTTTCTAGGCATCATTCCTTAGGTCTAAAGTGCAACATTGTTTCACATGAGTCCCTCCATCGTAGACCATTCAGGTATGGTCTCATCTAACTTTGAAAAAAAAACAGTAATAAAATCATTCAGAATTAAATTAAGTACACTTTAAATAAGACATTTACCACTTTTGAAAATATTTAGAGCACGAGGAAGAAAACGAATTAAACAACAATAAAAAATGAAAGCTCAAGTACTAGATTTCCAAAGTCCCAAAGTCAGGATTGTTATTTGATCTCGCCCATTCCAATAGTTTATTTTATACAGTTCAAACCTACTTTTTGAGAAACGCGGCACATAAAACTAGACGCCCTCGACTTCCTTTAACAAAAAACTGGCATTCATGGCATTGCCCAATCAGAAACCTTTCCTCCCCCATCCAAACCCTTGCATTCCACCAACCAGTGTCAACTTCCGATCGTAAATATCGCCCCGCGGTTCCCGCTAACAGAAACGCGCAGATATACTTCTCCAGTTTTACTTTATGTCCCTTCTAATTGGACGGAGGGAAGATCCACTGGCCCCCGGGGGTTGACGTGGATCTTCCTCATCCCACCCTGCGGAGCTCCGCAGGAAAAAGTATTAATAAGGGATCTTTCATAAAATACGACACGCTTTAGGAGGAGGGTATGTATGTATGACACTCTAGAGAGAGGAGATAGGAATGTTGAACTTAGATCTACTGAATTTTATTTTTCAATAACTCTCGATAGAAAATTTTTATTTTTTTTCTCAATATACTCTCTTTGATACATCATTGTTTTTAAATGTATCAAAAGTGTTTATTACGGAATAACTATGTATTCAGCAGCGGATTTAATTCAAATTCCTCTCCAAAAGAAACTAAAATAAATAGTCACCACTAAAAATGTTTTTTTAAAAGAAATATATCAGTTAGTGATGATAATAGCATAATTCCAATTCGGCATTTATAAAGAGTTTCTGAAGAAGTCTACGATTCCTTCCCAGCTAGGAAAAAGACAGATGTTTCTTCTACCAAAAAAACTTCAACCCCCAAGTAAGTTTCTTAATTTCACAGAAATATTTTGTCTTATAACTGAGAAAAATGAAGCGGGTTATTTATACAAAAAAACTGGAAATAGGTTAAAAAATCTGCTAAAGGTAATTTTTTTAAGTAGTACTTCTGAGAGTTTATGTATAGGGGAAAGTGCCCAAATGTGGTATAGGTGCTTAATATGGCGGCCCCCTATATCTCCTCTATGCGGAATAGATACGTTTTGTGAGTGGCTTGGGCTAATAAATTGGATACAATTATGACTACGAACATCATAATATGAGCAATTGTAACTCAACTTTAGCCTTGAGAGCGTGGCAAAACTTTGAACACACAAAAATGTTTTGAAAGCCTTTTTTGAACGACCATTGTGGCAAACAAAATTAATGTATCCTTAATATTTCTTAATTCATTCCTACTCATCAGAAGAATCTGAATTTCTCAGTACAGGTTTCAAAATTCATTTATTTAACATTATTATTAATTTATTTACGCTTGTTTATGAAAAGGGTAAATTCCTAATATGAGATATTGTGACAGATTCTATTATCCGGTATCTCATATTCAGACCTTCTTTTGTAAATTATGTCTATTACTAGACTTATTTGTTTGCACCACTACCATTACTAATTCAATTAACGATTTTCAGTGATATAAAGCAATTATTTTCTGTATATTTGGATCTAATTACATAAAACAAAATGTTGTCAACAAAATCTCAAGAAACCTTGCTGTCGAGTGAGTTGAGGTGTTTTGATTGTTTTAATTTTAATATTCGATTTTTTTTACACTGTGTCACCAAAATCAGGGAATTAAAAAGGGGGGGTTCATTATACAATAGGGTGCCACTTGTTTTTTTGTTTGTTATACTGGATAGTGGATTATACTGGCCAACAATAAGGCACCCTGTTGTATAATAGCACCAAAAGGGGGACATTTATTCAAATATGTTTAGAGTTAATTTGATAGATTAGAAGATATCACATCAAATATTATAATAGTCCCCTGATACCCACCTAAATCTAACTGAATTACTGCTGTTGTGTTCAGGGTTTCTCCCGACTTCTTTAACTTTTAAAGCTCACCAGTCAAAATATAAAAAATACCGAAATATATATAGTCATTTGTCATGAGGTAGATATGTAATCACTCACTAATATGAATCATTTATAAAAGTACATTCCTCAGTCAGGGGTGTATGTAGCAATCAAAATATAAATGCGTTTGAAGATACATTCACCAATAACCCAGGGGTAGGTAAAAAAAACCAAATTACTATTGTAAGATTCAGTCAAGGTCACTCCTTATATTTTTACATTTTTAATCCATAGTATCATTTGCTTAGTCAAGGAATTGCCTGTTCAAGTAAGAGCACCCTAAAAAGTTAACGCCCCGCCCTTGGAATTTTCTGATGCGTGCATGACTCTTCTGAAAAGAGGGGCGCCTGAAAAACACCGCCCCGCACTCGAAAATTCGAGGTGTTCATCAAAGGGCGCATTGAGAAATCACCTCAGTACCCTTTGCGTGTGTATATAATCGGTCTTAAGCGATTTAATACACACGCAAAAAATTAAAGCAAAGCTATTAAAATTTCGCGATATCTTGGCGCGAAAGAAGGGCGATCTAAAAACACCGCACTATCAAGGTACGTATTACTTTTTTGCTACGAGCAAAAAAACACCACCCCCAGCGACAAAATACTCTCAAAGGCATTGCTTTTTTATTAATAAGGGTGTCCATTAGACAAGAAACTACCTGTTATCAACGCCCCATCACCCTAGCAATTTCAACGTGTTTAATTAAGGGCCCAATAAAAATTACCGCTGCCTTACAATTTTGTGATTCGTGTTTAACAAAATGTAGCCTTAAAATCAGAGAAGCTTTTTATTTTTAGGGTGTAAAAACAGGAGCACCTCGTCAACCTTCACTCTTTCTATGGTCATAACTTGTTTGGGGACATCCATAAATTACGTGAGGTCAAAAGGGGGAGGGGGGGTCCAGGAAAATCTCACCAGGGGGGAGTCAATTAAGAAGTTAGTTTAGTTTAGTTTAGAAAATATGCGTTTTTTCTTTAATATTTTTTAGCACAAGATTAGAAAAAATGCTCAAAACAGCAAATCATTAGCCAGTCAGTCGTGGTAATTACAAGTTAGAACCATATTTTCGATTTCAACGTGTTTTTGTATCAAAATTTTGCAATCTGGATGGCAATTTTTATGCCGATAAAAAAAACTAGTTGTTGATAAAATCTCATGTGGGGGGAGGGGGGGTCCAGCAAAATCTCACTAAATCTCACCAAGGGGGGAGGAGGGGGGTTCCAAATTTGGAAAAAACACCTCATGTAATTTATGGACGTCCCCTTTTGGCATATTGAAAATTCATGATAAAATTTCATGTTAACGTAAAACTAGGGGAAGCCCTAAAGAAAATTCTAGGTGTCCTCACGCTTAAGACCTGATAAACTAAGACTGAACTATAAAATCACTATTGGTTACAGTTTAAAACACTGAGAAAAGGGAGAATTAGCAAATGTAGAAAAGTGTCTTTTCAAAAGAGCGCCTGAGAGAAAGGCGCAGGGGGACACGTCCCTCTGTCACCCCTTGCCAGCACGGGTCTGTCTCAGTTTCTCGATTAAAGGAAAATAATTTATAAATTATTTGTTTGTATACATTATCACATTCTCTTGTTTGTAAGTAATGTACTTTGAGGTAGACCCAACGCGTATGAAACAATAAAAGGTTATTATAAATTTTAATAATAAAAATAACTCTCGGGAATTTTATTTGTACCCATAGATGTTTGTCCACAGTTAATTCATACATATAAAATCAAATTTAAAAATTCTTAGAGAAAAAAATCAAGTGGAACGGATAAAAAAAATTGAAGTAAAAGAAACCAAGGAACACTGAAAATCTGACTAAAGAAATAAAAGAAAAAAATATTACTTAGTTGAAATGGGAAAAAAATATTCATGAATAAGTCACAGCAAAACATTTGTAAATAATTCAATTTTAATTAACGGATTTTTATACATAAAAATAATTAGATCGGTAAGCTCCTCAAAATCGTCCAAAATGATAATATTTTCCTATGCTTTGTTCTACTTTAGTATATTTAACTTTTCTTTCTTAAAAACTGTAATTATTTATTTGCTAAAATAGTTTTCAAAGTATACAATTTATTTTTAATGTCATTTCCCAATATGAGACTATATCATATTGAGAACACCTGGTGTCTCATATTAGGCGACCGGTATCGCATATTAGGCACATTTTGAATTTTAATTAAAATGCATATTTAGGGTAATTGTAATTTGTTTTCATAAAAAAGCGACACGTTTTTCGAATTAGGTACGTACACATTATACAAAACCATTTTTTTTAAATCCTTTTTCAGGTAATTGTAATATTGATAATAAAGTCCTATACCACATCATTGGAGCACTTTCCGCTATAGATGTATGAAATAATCAAAACAATGATAAATAACAATGTACCTTATAACCTCTAAGCATCGAGGAGTACTGGAAATTAAAAGTATCTATATAATGAAACTCAGTGACACATAAATAGTTTTTCTCTTAGTTAATATGAGATTGTTCTGGAAACCTTCGTGTGTCGGGGACGTTTCCTGTGATGAATGACATCGAGATTTTTTTAGTGCGTTTTGTCGTCGTTTAAGGTGGATTCCGGTGCGGTAATTGGATGGTAAGTTATGGAGCTTGTATCTACACGACTCGGCCTCTGCAGTTGATGAGTGGTGAAAGAGATACTTGGGTTTCGGTTTCAAATTGATTACGGAAAAACGGAACTGTGTTATGTATTGTTGGGGTGCTGTGGTACAAAGTTATGTCAGCAAAATTTCTTTTACCCGAGTCAAGTTTCTGAGTTGAAATGTTGAAATGTCTTACTATGAGACATTTGACAAATGCGAGCTCAAAGGGAGGGGGGGGAGAACTATTTCTTCTTCAACTTTACTAATTCATATTCGGGAAACACAAATACTTCATTAAAAGCATTGAATTATTGTAAAAGAAATCCAATAAAAGTAAAGCAAATTAAATTGAACCTAAATAACTCAGAATTCCCAAAAGGGGAGACTGGGGTAATAAAGAAACTCTTTTAAATGCTGCTTTATGTGTGGGCCTAAAAATCTGAAAAACATTCACAGAATATCTTTAAGACATACATATCCCATAAAAAATTTATCACTTCAGGAAATATTATTTCAGTGAAATATTCCAGTTTGAAGTTGATGTAACCAGCAAAATAAAAAACGTGAAGTCATGCTTTTTCTACTGTTTCAATTTATCTTGTTTTTGCAACTAAATTATCTTGGATTTTTTTAGTGAACTATTTTAGAGGTTGAAAGGGCTGAGTCATTAAATTTTTGTTCTTCAATTTAGGGTCGTGTATCATTCTTAAAATGCCTCGTTTCTTATTATCCCAGTTAAAGAAAACTTAGGGGTATTAAGAAACACTAGCATTTTATCCTTGAAAATTTATTAATTGTATTTTTCTCTTTATTATTTCAATATTTTATTGTTTTTATTTTATTTATCACGCTGAAAAGTTTAATTTAATACAGTTTATAATTACTTCATTTTCCTGAAAATAATGGAGTAGTCTTTTACTCACCACTTTAATGTTTATTGAAAAATTTATAACTATTTTATTGAAATTTTATATCGAATTTGCGTTTTAGTTTAAGTTACGGTGAATAAAGTAAAATATGAAGTTGTTTTTTATGTTCACGTTGTCGAGAACTTAATTTTAAAAAAAAACTATTGAAACACAGTGGGGAGGAGGAAATATTTTTTAGGGTTTCTTCATAAGCCTCCTGAACCATTCGCACCTTAAGGAAAGGGGTAGCGCTGAGTTTATGAATAGGAAGAGGAACCGACCTTTAAGAAATTTAGTTTGTAGAAAAAAATGGAGTTTTTTGGGGGTATGACGTTTTAGTCTCACAAAATGAAATAATCGTGACATGACATAAGAGTATTAATGGGAGTTAAAATGAAATAAGAGTTTTGACATGATATTCAAGTGTTATATTTAAAAATATAGGTTGTTAAAATCTTTCAGCTTGTAACTAGTTTTAGACTAATTTTTAACTAATCATATCTCTAAAGATTTTCAATGAAAAGTTTTGAAAATTACTATGGTTATAAAATAGAGATTATATTAATACTCATTTGATGTTTAATTGTTTTAATTAGTAAACTAACTGGCTTTTTTCTTATTACCCTTCGTAGGGTAACAAGATACAGTCGCTTGGGGTAATAAAAAAACACGTAAAAAATTCTTTTTCGCCTTTACTTATCAGGTGCATTATTTTTTCAAAGAAAGCTGATAATGATATAACATTCTGTAAAAAAATCAGCTTCATAAACTTAAAGGAAAATCCTGTGTTATTTTGCATGTTTCTTTTTTCCCCATTTGTATCTTATTACACCACTCTCCCCTTCGTACTTCATATTGAGATTTTAAAAAATTGAATAATGTAAATTTATTGAATTTAAAATATAAGATGCAGTATAACCTCGATATCTCGAAATCGAAGGGACCCGAAAATACTATTTGGTTACTATTCCAAATGTAAAATTAATTAGTACTTTATTTCAAGGGGGAAATATTTTTTATTAACAGGTTTTCGAGACATCAAGTTCAGGAGATTATGAGGGTATACTGTATTCTATATTATAACAGGTTCATACTCTTGAAGATGAAAATAATAAATTGATCCACCAGGAAGTTAGGTTTGAAATATCTTTATTATCAATCAATAGTTCTTAATAGCCCCCAAATAAACAACATATTTTTTTTTGAGGTTACAAGATCACCATAAGTGTACAGTTGGGGAAAAAAACGACTCAGTTGAGATTTCTGATGAACCTCTTGGGTTAGGAAGACAAACAAGGTGTCATTTTTCATGTCATGAAGTATTCTTTATATGAAAAAAAATTTCGAGTCCTTAGGGGGTCGTCTTCATATTAAACGAAACACTAACTTGTTTTTCCTATGGGACCCCCAATTATTATGCGTTTTTCTGAAAGAGCATCCCCATAAACCCCCAAATACTAAGTTTCATCCATGTAAGTATCCAAATAGAAGCATAATAAATTTTTGAAATGTCAACCCTTCAATGTGAAATTTGTCAAAATGTTTTCGGTGTAAAAATATGAAACTTTGAATTTAGATCAAATTTATGTCCCCAAACAAAATAATTATGCTTTTATAGCGACATTTAATGGTTAATAGATAGATAATTAACATCTAATTTTGACACAAAAATTAAATTTTAAAATCTTTTAATATTTTTATGGTAATCGATTCTGGTAGTAATTTTATGTGGAAAACCAAAATTTCAGTCGATTTCATTTAATAGTTTTGGAAAAAACCGAATTAAACTAAATTCCCACTTTTTAAGGGACCGTATATCGCTGCGAAATGTATACCGGCGAATGCTTTTTCTGGAAACAGTCGCCTTATTTTAATCACCATAACTTAAATTAAAACTTAAATTTGATATAAAATTTCAATAAATTAGTTATAAACTTTTCAATAAACATTAAAGTGGTGAGTAAAAGTCTTACTATCCCACCGTTTTTAAGAAATAGTGTTTACAGAAAATTAACCCTTCTCACTCTGGAGACGACCCCCAAAACGTAAAAGCTTTATTTACCGCACGATTTGAATGAAACTTGGTATTTGGGGGTGGGGGGTTATGAGGATGATCTTACAGAAAATCGCATAATAATTGGGGGTCCCCATAGGAAAAAAAAGTTAGTGTATCGTTTAATATGAAGACGACCCCCTAAGGACTCGAAATTTTTCTCATTTAAAGAATACTTCATGACATGAAAAATGACACCTTGTTTGTCTTCCTAACCCAAGTGGTTCGTCAGAAATCTCATCTGAGTCGTGTTTTTTTCCTCAACTGTACCTTTAACTTCGTTTTCAGTTTGTTTTGTCTATTTCATCACATTTTGAATAATGCAAAAACCTTTGTCAAACTTTGAAGATCGTCAAAACATTGAACAATGCATTCAGTCACCAAAAAATACTGTATCCATTTCAAATACCTCTGAATGTGTAGGCTTACCATACGTCCTGGTTTACCCACTGGTTCCTGGTTGGTCCCAAAATGTCCTGGGTTTTCGTAATTTTAAGACTGGACAAAATTTTTTGTGAAATTTTCGATAAAAATTTTCGAACTGCATTTTTTTATCACTTCTACGACTTCACTTTACTCATATTTAATGGGCAGACTCTCTATTTGTACTGTCAAACACCTTTTAAATGTGAAAATTAACTCTGAACTTTAATTGTTGTGAATTTTATGATTTAATTAAATCTCACAAAGAATTTTTGGAAGAAGTGATGTCAAGTGAAAACTACAAATGATTAAATAAAGTATGTTATTTAAGTTTAAATGTTTAATTTTTTTTAGTTTGGGTGTTTGTTTAATTTTAATCTTTGATGGACCGATAGGTTGACAAAGTGCCCTGGGTTGAGCTCAAGAAAATATGGTAAGCCTATGAATGTGTCACCTTTTTAATAAAATAATATTCTACCATCAAACAGAACCCCAGTCTTTCTTCTTTTCAGCGATATTTTTCTGAAGTTCAAAAGAGTAACTAACATAAAAGTATGCATCTCACTACGGAAGCCACTGGTTTAAATATATTCAACTGCATTGTTCCGCGTATAGGGATAGGACCCCTGTCAGTCCCCCAAAAGAACCATCGGAAGGGAGGGGGCAATCTTCCTCCCCCACGATCGGCATTGTTTCAGTTAGCTATCCCCGTCACATTCCTGCGAGCTCTCTCACACTCCCTGATCCTTTGTTTGAAATCTAACGGAGCGACTGTCACCAGCAAACGCTCGTTTTTTCGCTCATTGTTTCTAAACTATTTAGTGAGTGAGCGCCTGTCACTGCAATAAATCCGCCGAGGAAAAAAGATGCGAGTACAGTGATGGTGCCAAGTTTCCAACCGCTGGCACTTTCACTGAGGGACCTTTCGCAAATTACACCATGGAAAATTAATTGTCCCATTTGGAGTTGACACATACTAAGGCCCTTTCTGTTTTTCATCCCTAGTAGCACAGAGCTCATACCAAATAAGTCAAGTTTACGTAACTGCAATACATGACATAAATTGCTTGGCAGTGTGTCCCAAAAGACTGATTGGACGATTTCGGAAAGTGGGAATGATGAGCGTGGTACTTCTAGGTTTAGTATACAAAAGTTTAATTTTCTCAAAAAAATATTTAAAAAAAAAGTTATGTAATTGATGAAAAGTAACATACAGAGTGTCCAGTCGTAACGCTTATCACGGCCATTACTCCTGAAGGACTGGAGCTATTTCCATATACGTGGTTCCTACACCTAGTATTAAAAACGCCTATGCTTCGAACCTAATGTTTGAATAATCCATAATCACCACTTAAAGAAATAAGAAAAATATTTTAACTTAAGCACATTTTCTTCCATTCTAGCGTACTTCAAAGATGCAAGTCTGAAAAGAAGAAAAAGAATGGTGGCTTCGCTTTCCCTGAGCGATCCTCATCTGTTCTAGGACTGTCCCCCTCCCAAAGTTACAGTTGAAAAACTTGTTTGCAAAGCTGTTGGTCATCTGGATTCCTGGAAAGGTTGTCCCGTGTTCCCTAAGTTTAGACAACGCCTTCAGAGCTCCACACCATCTAATCCGAAACCATCTCTTATTGCTCCTGATTTCTGGTTATAAATTATAATGGAAATTATTGCTGGATCGCCTTGTCCGAGGTCCTCTTCCTTCTGACGTTCCCAGCATGCAAAGTTCACCTTCTGTTTTGTAAGAATGTCGGACTTTTGCACCTAAGTTTCTGGCCTTCGAGAACTGATGTGTTAAATTCGCCAGTTCTTACGTATTATCCCGTCGACCGTTCAACCACGGTTTACTAGATACTATATACAGGCTAGCCGAGTACGGAAATCATTAAAAATCCAGATGGCAATACTGGACAAACTGGCCACAGTGTTGAAGGCGGTGGGTGATATAGGTAGGACTTGGGGCGATCCAAGTGGGAAAAGTTGTCAAATGGTTTTCATTGTTCAAAACTCGGCTAACCTGTATAGTATCTAGTAAGCCGTGGTTCAACGACCGTAAGATTCAGCGGTACACAATCCATGAGATTTAATAAATGCTCTTAGGATTCAGAGGCTCGATCGACGGGATAATACGTAAGTACCAATGCACCGAGTGTTTGCTTCTTTTGGTGGTATCATCGCTGCTCTGGAATAGTTGAGGAACGCCTCCTAGACAGGAGGACAAAGTCCGTCTGGTTATGCGTTTCTTTCAACTTTAACTCTTGCATTTGCACCTTCGGCATTACCTCCGTATCTATCATGTGTTCTAACAATTAATTCGGGGCATGAGCTATAATGTTTTAGCGTGTCGCGTAATTTAGTTCTAGAACAATTTAGTACAATCTGTCAGTGTCAGTCACAGTCAACTATTCACGGCTCCGCTCTTTGGTTTATATAAATATGGATATTATTAAAAACTTGTAGAGTTTGTTGGATGTTTTTTTTTTCGAATAATTCATATAGTCACCACTCAAATAAATAAGAAAAATATTTTAAGTTAAGCACCTTTCCTTTCAATCTAACGATACTTGCACTGCCAACTATTCTGTGCATGAAACGGTTCCGATGTCTATTCTAGACACTACACTTCAACGTAACTTGACCGTGGAGAAGCAAGCCGAGAGAGCAAACAATGAAAGGAGTTACCAGCGCGGTGTCTGAATTTTGAGTGAAATTAAGAATTTTAATTTATAAGTATTAGTTTGTCACGATTAATTATTTTGTTACGATTTGAGTATCGAAACTCCTCCTAGCAACCTCACAGGTTTCTGTTTACTCAATTTTTCCTTTGGTGTAGTGACGTCATAGGGTGAAGAAACGTTGCAGTCATGTATATGTAAAGGCTCATGCGGAACCATGTAAAAACTACAATATTAAAAAGTGGTGAGTTTAGAATACAAAATCGATGGTTGGGTCCTCGATGTCGATGATATCCTATTAAGATTATTACCATGTTAAAAATGAAAGTATTCAGTAGTCTTAAAGTTTTCAGTTGGGTGTGAACGAATGGCCTATCGTGCTGGAGCGTCTTGCTAAGAATCGGAAGGTTCTCGGTTCAAACACTACCATCTGCAGTGTTGCATTTTTTTATGTAATTTATTAATTTATTTATCGACTTCATATTTATTAGAGAAGCCGGCGAAGTGTCGGGACGGATGGTACGGTTGGTTAAGCACTTGTATACCGTTCATCAGGTTCACGGTTCGGTCCTAGGATTCTATAACATTTATCTCTCTTTTTTTTTAAAAAAAAATGGTGATGTATCAACTTCAAATTAATCAAAGAACCTGACCCGTTGCAGGAACGGATGGCTTGGTGGGTTTAATCACCAGTGTTCCATCCGAAAGGCCCTCAGATCGAATCTGAGCCTCTCACGGGTATAGCACTCGGAAATAAATGCTGATTGGCATTTATAAATTTTCCTGCTTATACAAGGGGGGTTTTATTATTTTTTTCTTCAACTCTTAACTGTAACCGTATACGTCAGATTCTTTGAAAATAGTACTATTTTTGCAAGACTTTTATGCTTATTTGAATTATTCCAAGTCTCTATCCCTTCTGTCTTCGACGGAAACTTAATGAATATAAGAATCTCTGAAACGTAGTAAGAAAAAACACTTTTAAACAATTTTAATTGGAATGATGTAGTGGAGAGAACACCCACCACAACACCCCGACCACCTGCCCCTGCGGTTTCATTTCACTTGTTAAATTTTTCTTAATTATTTGAGTGGTGATTACAAAATATTTAACAAAAATACCCCTGCGGTTTCATTTCACTTGTTAAATTTTTCTTAACTATTTGAGTGGTGATTACAAAATATTTAACAAAAATTCACTTGGGGATTCTAAAGACTATACCAATTTTATGATAACTTTGTAAGTCAACTGCAACCAACGAGAAGAACCGTTTCAGATCAGAACAGCGCGGGTACCGTTAGTATTGAGGAAAATCTTTTTCTTTCGTCTACTATTATTCTTGATTGTGGAAACATTAGAACAAATCCATAGGCATGCTAGTACCTCGACGATATCACTATCAAGTAGAGCCATTTTGGATTCAGAATAGTTGACAGCCCAGTAGCCAGCCACTTAGTCTTAAAAGTGAAGAACGGTTAGCTTGTAATATTTTTCTTAGTTTTAAAAGCGGTGACTAAAATGCTTCTAATATACACCCTTAAGCTAACTTAAACGCATCACATAATATTTTTCATAATAAATTCTTTGAAAGGTATGAATGAATTGCTTAAAAAGTCCCTTCAGTCCTAACGACCTAAAGACCGTTAGATGGGAGGTAAGGATGCTGAACTTATAACCTCTTATTCTTAATACTTTTAATGGATGACTATAAAAATATACTTTTTATCTGTATCTACAAGCATATCTCTAGCCATTGATATTTACTACAATACTAGACTGCAACGTTTCTTTACCCTGTGACGTCACTACGCGGAAGGAAAAACTGAGTAAACAGAAAACCTGTTGGGTTGCTAGGAGGAGTTTCGGTGCACAAATCGTGATAAAAAAGACGCTATAAAAACATGGGTTTAACTAACTAATCACGCTTTGAAATTGAAGTTCTTAATTCCACTCAAAATTCAGACACCGCGCTGGAACTAGTACTTTCAATGTTTGTTCTCAGCTTGTTTCTCCAGGGTCAAGTAACGTTGCAGTCTAGTATAGGCTAACAGTTTCAGTTCCTGATTAGTTGCCAACCCAGAAACCGTTAGGTAGGAGGGGAAGATACTAAACTAGAAATATTTTCCCTGAATTTTTAAGTGGTGACTGTGGGGAATTGTTTAAAAATATAACTTCAGCTAACTCACGAAAAACATCATCAGACACCATCACCAACAAGGTGAACAGTTTCATTAGCAATAGATGACAGCCTAAATACAGGGTGTTCAAAAGTCCGTTTCACGGATTTTATTTGCAAGATTTCAATTTTATCACGTAGTTTTGCGCGTTTTTTAGTTGAATAAAGACAAATTAAAAAATCCGAGAAACTTGAAAATTTACGAACTTTTTTTGAGGCCTGAAAAGCGCTTTTTTCACACGCTGATATCTCCTCGAATATTTAAGATATTTTCATTAAAATGGTTTCCAGTGCGTTTGTCATGATATTGCAAACAATATTTTCATTGGAAGTTTTTACTTCATCTCCTTTAGTTTAATTATTTTTGTTGTCTGTATCAATGTTGCAGTTTAGTATAGGAGACGTTTGCTTCAAATGAAAGTCGTGAAAAGGACTTATGAAACACTCTTTACATACCGTTCGATGGTAGAGGATGCCAAACTTAAAATATGTTTCTTTATTTTCTTTGTGGTGACTGTTAGATGCTTCAAATAAATTCTTTTAATCTATATCTATTGGTACGTATTCATTGGGACTATCATTTTAATTTACAATCAGGGTTTGAATTTGAAGATCACTTTGATCTCCAAACCCTGGTTTTATTATTAAAGGACTCTGATGCTATGGAAATAATAAACTCTAGATGACCTAATATAAGAAGGAATAAGCAAATAATGATTTCCAAAAAAATTGCAGCAATTTGAAGAAACTTTCCCTTACTTTATAAAGTTTATGATGAAACAAAGTGTTAAACATTTTTGTACGAAAATGACTCAAACTTTTTTTTGAAAGGTAAAACCAGGATATTTTTTTATATTTCCTCTCTAAGACGTTTTAGCCAATTAAACTTTTTGTTATTTTTAGAAAGGTAATTATGACATGACAGAATTTTCTTGTGTGTGTGATATTGATTCTATCTATCTTACCTACTTGCATTTAAACATCACAGGTACACATTTCAGTTGGTTGTAAATACTTACCTCTACATATCGCTACTATGGTGTGTGTGTTCAATGAAATATTTTTCTCGTTAACACATTAATTTAAGTTAATACGTTGTTTTTATAATAATGTAAAACAAAGTACTAAATACTGACACATGTAAAATTTTTTAACTAATGTATCTTCCTATTTTGTACTCTTTTAGATTTTCGTTGGATTTTCTAAGTTAAGTTCTAACAGCCATATTCATAGCCATCAGCGTCGAGGTTAACCAGCGGCTAAGGAAAGAAGAAGTAGCTTTCTTTTAACTCTGATTGGTGGAATTCTTCTTTAACCGAGGATTTAACACTGACGCTGATGGCTGTGAATATGGCTGTTAGTCTTCTAAAAATTATCTTTGTCATAACAAGTTTTGATGGCATTGGTAAAAACTGTTTTTGCAGGAAAGCATTGAATTGCATTACATTTGAATAAAAAAAAATTCCATTTGATTTCTTAAAAGTTTAATAAATTTAATTGTTTTTAACCAGGTGTTTAAAATAAGAACCAAATATGTTTTTAGTGGAAATTCAGTGTCAAAAGATCTAAATTATCTTCGTAACTAATAAATAAATAGTAATTATAAAACACATTTTCGGTAATCTTACGAAGCAATCGTAATCGAGTCTCAAAAAAGTATCTGAAGATCCGGATCCAGGCCTAAGGCTCTAGTTTGAGACCTCTAGTTTATCAAAGCCGTAGTAAAAGTGCAACAACCAAACCTTTGAAAGCTTTTTTTTTATTCTTTGAGCTGAAATGATGGAAATAAATGAAACAAGCAGAGAAATTACAAAAAAATACAATCAAAATTTTATTAACAGCGCTCGTTTGTTTGAACTGTACACAGATGAAAGGCTCGCATGGACAGAATAATGAAAGTTGAGTGCGCTTTTTACAACAAAGCAATCTTCCAAAGCAAGGAATTGCAAATCCAATCATCGCCCATATTTTCGTCAAATGAAATAAAACTGAAATAATGCTCCTCTAGGCGGAGCACCAAACCATCAGTGCAACAGATAATCTTTAATAAAAAAACACCTTTTAAAAATGAGACTCAATCGTTACTACCAGAGTGAAACAAAAACAATACTCTTAGCATCAACTAAAAACGTTAAGTCCTTTCGTGGAATGACTTGGTTAAAAAGAGTTAAAAACCACACAAATGAAAATGTACGCGAAACTAAAACAGTTGACAGTAAAAACTCGATGGGATAAAATCTTGAAGAATAATTTTTCAAGACGAGATTCTCTTCGCGTTAGAAAAATCTTCAACCAGACTTCTTTTTCTTGGTCTTCACCATTCACCATAAGGTGAGCTTACTGTTATTACAGTTACAATCAAGCATTCGTTTAGAAATGTTCTTGAACTGTTCTTGTAGTCTATGTCAAGGAGATGTGATGGCTGTTTTTACCATAGCTAGACAAGCTCTTGACCACCAGTCAAGGTAGAGGGAAACTCTCACCCTAAACAGGTTGCAACATACGTAGCAAAAAGCAAAACAGCTGTAGCCCTTTGGAAAGTTTCTTGGCATTGAAGAGATATCTTTATTGGATTACTATCAAAACCTTTACTCGGTCGGACTTGTAGAATTTGAATAAAAAATAACGCATTCGTGTAAAACACAGCGATTAAGGAATTCAGTAAGAATTCGTAATTAAAATACTACAAGACTTATCTCTGATCTACTTAAAATTCGATTCCATCAAATTTTGAGTAAAAAGACGATAACAGAAACCTGCATTTTCCTCTCTATAAATTTGCAAAGCTTTTTCCTAGCAAATAAAGATAACAAATCATGAGTTGTATCTAGGACTGGGCGATATATCGATATATCGAAAAATATCGATATCAATCCAATATCGATATATCGATATTGAAATCGATATTTTTTCGATATATCGTCATTTCGGTATTTTTTCGATATATCGTCAAACCGATATTTTTTCGATATATCGTCAAACCGATATTTTTTCGATATATCGTCAAACCGATATTTTTTTCGATATATCGTCATTTCGGTGTTTTTTCGATATATCGTCATTTCACGATATATCGTCTACTCACGATATATCGTCTATTCACGATACATCGTCTATTTCGATACTTCACGATATATCGTCTTTATCGATATGTCCCGATTTACCGTCGCCTTCGATTTATCGTGAATGGCGATATTTCTCGATACATCGTCGACTTCGATATATCGGGATGTTCTCCATAACGGAGCGTTTGCCCGACTCACTTTGGTCTCTAATTATAAATATGGGCTTTCTAATTAGGTTTCGTGTTGCTTGACCACTGGTCAAGATTGCTCTATATGGTTAAAATTCATTATTAAATAAATGTTGGAGTTGCTAATTGATATTTTGAATTCCCTATTCTTATAACATGTCTCTTTTGTTCCGGTTGACCATTGGTCAATCGGATCAAGTTTTTACTACTTCTATGCTTTGGCATTGAAGTAGGTCAAGTGGGGGCTCAAACCAAACGCCTTGGACGTGCATCATTTTGGTCTTGACCAGTGGTCATATATCGATATATCGTGAATATCGATAATTTCGATATATCGTGGTTCTCACGATGATTGGAAACATCGGGATGTTTTCGATAACTCGTCTTTGTTCTCTGAAAGCCAATTTCACGCCCAACACTAACTGCAAAGTTTATAGAGCACATAATTAAAAAATAATTCGGATTTTATATACTTTACGGTCCTTGGCTTCAAGTAAACCTAGAATATTCAGAAATTCTATTAAAAATTTCGACGATTAAAAAAGATTGCGAAAATGAGAATTTCGGTAAACAAGCTATTAGGTTTATGAGAAGGCATTTTTACTAATTAAATATTTTTAGTGACAAAAAAATACTTGATCTTGTATAAAATGTATGCAGTATAGTTTTATGCTTTAATGTTTAATCTGGGTTTTACATAATTAATTAGCCGATTGATTAGGATTTGAAAAGTCGCTTCTCAACAACTTAAGAGGATTTAAACGCAGATCTTTAGTTATGGCGTTGTATTTGCTGTTCTTTATAAAAAAATGATTTGCTTAAAATTTTTAATCCTACTTGAAAAATTATACTGTACTTATGTTGTTACGACCCTTATATTCAATTTTCCGTAAAAAAGTTTCGACTTTCATAAGAAATTTCGAAGATGAATTAGGATTGCTGAAACGTAAATTCAATTTCGAAAAAGGAACTCCCCTGCTGGCATACACGAAGAAGTTCAGCAATGGCGGCGGCGGGGATTCCCCTTTTTCGAAATGAAGAGCTTCTGAACTGAATTTACGTTTTAGCAATCTTAATTAATCGTCGAAATTTGTTATGCAAGTCCTAACTTTTTTTAGACATATTTGAAAATAAAGGCTGTAAGAACATAAGTACAGTATAATTTTTCAAGTAGGATAAATAATTTTAATCAAATCATCCAACAGCAAATACTACATTGCTTAAGAAGACTGGCGTTTCGATCATCAAAACAGTTGAAAAGATACATATACTTTTCAAATCCAAATCAATCTCCTCATTAATTATGCAAAACACTGATTAACCATTAAAATACAAATATTTATAGCATAAATTTTGTTTTAGATTAAGTATTTTTATTATTAAATACGTAATAGTAATGCCCCCTCAGAAATTTTCGTACTTCCTATCCTGGCAGCTCGTTTAACGAAATTCTCATTTTTGCAATCTTTTTTAATCCTTGAAATATTAATTAGAATTTCTAAATAATTTATGTTTACTTGAAGTTAAGGATCCTAAGAATATAAAATCCCTATAATTTTTTAAGTATGTGCACTACATTTTATTAGCCATCCGTCATAAAAGTGAGACATGACAATAGTTTGTTGAGACCATGGAACTCCCCTGAATTTCATAGGTCTTTCCCGCCTAATCTTCTAAAGCGCGGATTTACTTTCGGATATTCTCAAAAAGGGGTCAGCCAAAAATTCTCAAAAATTCAAAAAAATTAAAGTTCAGAAAAACATCAGTCGTAACCAAAGACACATGTCATAACAATAGAGACTACAAAATATCAGTTAGCAACTCCAACATTTATTTTGTAATGAATTTTAGCTATCTTGACCAGTGGTCAAATGGGGTTTCCAAAGATCAGGGAACCCCAAAACAACCACGAGACTGAAACAGATGGTCAGAAAGGTTACATATAGCGAGAAAAAATGGATTGACCACTGGTCAAGAGATCTTGACCAGTTCTCAAGACCAAAATGTTGCACGTCCCAAGGCGTTTGGTTTGAGCCCCCCATGGAGGAACATGGAGCCCCCACAGCATTGACGATATGACGATATTTCCACGATATATCGAAATTGACGATATTTCGACGATATACCGAAATAGACGATATATCGAAATTGACGATATACCGAAATAGACGATATATCGAAATTGACGATATATCGACGATATACCGAAATAGACGATATATCGAAATTGACGATATATCGACGATATACCGAAATAGACGATATACCGAAACAGACGATATATCGAAATTGACGATATTTCGACGATATATCGATATTTCACGATATATCGATATTTTGACGAAATATCGATATATCGTGAAATATCGATATTTGATCGACGATATATCGCGATATCAAAATTTCAATATCGCCCAGTCCTAGTTGTATCTTAAAGATAAAGTTTATGTATTGTTTTAGTATCTTCAAGGATAAAGGTATTAAGTTATTCTTTTAGTATAGTATGTATTTACTACTATTTTAGCATAGTATGTATTTACTACTATTTTAGTATAGTACGTATTTACTATTATTTTAGTATAGTATGTAAATTACAAGTTTTCTATATAAAGATGAAGTTCATTTTAAAACATCTAAGCTGAGCTTCAGCTTCTCATCGTCAACTCAAAGATATCTCTACAACGACGCAAGAAAACCACCAATTAACTTACAACTCCGTTTCGACCATCTATCCCCCTCCCCAGTTTCCATTTCCACTCTACTCGACTTTTCGAAGCTTTCGCTCCAAAAGCACACCAGGAGCTGATGGATGGACGAAGATTTCCTTCTGCGAAGTTATCAACACCAATAAGAGTCACTAATGAATGAATGAAAACGACGAATGAAACCATCAATGATTGTCAAAGGGCGACTTCACATCCCCTCCTTCAGTATATCTCCGGGAATGACGTCATGTGGAGGACCGACTCTCCGTTGTGCACCGAGGTGAGTCCGTGGTGGCTGACTAAAGGAGTGAGCGGATTGCTGCTGTCGAAGTCCATGGACGGTCCGCCCACCTGGGTGGAGCCGTCCGAGGGCACGCCCCCGAGGGAGTGGACGGGGCTGGGCTCTGAGTAGGAGCTGGTGGCGCCCGGACTGCACATCCCGCCCCCCATGCTGCCCTGGTGGAGCTGGGAGTTGGGGGACTGGTCGCTGCCCATGAGCCCTGGCATCATCTCCTGCTTGATGTTGTTCCGTCGCCACTTCGCTCGTGCGTTCTGGAACCAAACCTGTAACGAAATTTGGACGTTTAGTACACTGAGAGGGGCCAAAACATGATAGTATTACAGTAAATAAAACCACCTAACTCTATGCCCATGACATTATTCCCATAGGCATGCCCATAGGCATGACATTATCACCAACCAACATAAAACTGATTAACCCTATTTGAGCCTTATACTCTTTGTGGTTTTGCCCAGATTCCAATTCCCTTAATGGTAAATGATTTTCAGAACCACCAGGACCAGAGTATGCCTTCGCAGAGTATGCAAGGCAAATCGGACTATGTTTAGTGCACTGAAGCAAAACATGATACTATTACAGAAGATACAGAAACAACATGGTAAAGATAGCAATGATTGTCCCCCTGTCCCATGGCACAATATAGATACTCCTCATTGACATGACATTATCACCAACCAACATAAAACTGATTATCCCTATTTGAGCCCTTACTGCTAGGGGATTTCTTTGTGGTTAGATTCCAATTCCCTGCATGGTAAATGATTTTCAGAACCATCAGGACCAGAGTTGGCCTTTCAAGGTCTCTTGCATGCAATATTTCAGGATCCCCAGCACCACCCAAAGGTTCTCACTCACATCAGCCTATGGTTACACTTTGAAATATCACAGTATTATGCTACGAGTTACCATCAGTAATTACTATGGCATTGTTTAATACAGGACGAGACGTCTCAACCTGAATTACATCTCTCTGATAGACAACCCAGTCCACCTAGAAAGAGCTATCAGTGACTAAATAGTAGAGTGCAGTGGCGTATATAAGGGGGGGCCGAGGGGGCCCTGGCCCCCCCCCCCGAAATTCGGTAGGTGTACCAAAACAAGTTAAAACCCTGTATTTTAGGGTCAAATTTCAAAAAGACCCCCTTTTGTACTTGGAATTTTATTCTTAACGACTTAAAGTTCAGCAAAATCCAAATCCTACCAAAAAATATGTCCAAAATTTGGACTAAGTGTACCAAAAACAAGATAAAACCCTGTTTTTAAGGGTGAAATTCTAAAAACTTATGGGGAAGGACCCCCAGATCCCCTTTTGTATTTGGAACTCTATTTTAATAACTTTTCAAACATTAAGTTCATAAAAATGTACATAAAAATTCGGACTTAATGTTACAAAACTAGTTAAAAACCTGGTTTTTAAAGTGTCAAACTTCCAAAAATTTTCTGGGGGAGGACCCCCAGACCCCCCTTTGGTACTTGTATTTTTATTACTAACAACTTTTCCTATATTGGTTTTTAGGACCTAAATTATCACCTAAAAAGGTACATTGGACCTATTAAATATGTGGGGGAGGGGCTGGGGACTAATTTGGGGCCCCTCCCGAAATAAATTCCTATATACGCCACTGGTAGAGTGCCAAACTTATTCCTGATGTTTTTCTGGATTGAGTGTGATAAGTTGTTTTTTGTTTGAACTCTTCAATGTGTAAATAAATCATTTTTAGTGGAATTTTCCTACATACATATCTTTTTCATTGCTTATTTGCAAGAGCAACTAATTTTAAAACCTATTTGAGCAAAAGTATAGACTACCAAGAAAGAAGTAGTATTACTCACGAAAAAGATTATCTTGGCATCTCTAAATTTATCTCCACGACTCCAGATGAAAATTATAAACCCATAAAGCTATCAAACGCACTTCATCATCAGGATGAGGGAATGTTAGGGTCTCCCAACTGTCCCTTACCCAATTATTATCAGAACCGGGAAAGATAAGAGATATTTATTTACTACAGTCGAGATCACAATGCTCCTCTCTCCATGATGGCTTCTGCTGCAGTTTGGATACGACCCAAAATCTTTTTTATTTTTCCTCCACTTTCAAAAAGTGAAATATGCCCGTCCCCACATAGCCAGACACTTAGAGTCAGCTTATTAGTTTTCAGAACTTGGAGGAAATTTCGCTCTAAGGTGTCGGGAATGAAGGAAAGCCCTTCACTCTTTGACTAATTCCAGCCGACGCGTTTTTCCGTGAAATATATTCGTCCCTTTCATTGTGAAAAATACACCTAGTCAGAAGAATAAAGAGCAGATTCGAGTTTAATCCTTGACGAATACAAAGAGGCTTTAGAATGGAGAGACGGTTCGAGAAAAAAGTACTAAACAAGAGAGATGGGACATGGAACTTGAGCATCGATGCTTCTTAAAGGTAGTATCATTATTTGAAACAATCATAAATTTTAAGAGCTGTGATTAATGTTAAAAAACTAACACAGCAACTTTTCTAAATAATATTCTTATTTTGTTCAAAAACCATTCCTGAACAAAAAATATCTTGAAACTTTCACTCAATAGTTAATATATTGTTTTATGAAGATATATTCAGATATAATATAAAATTCTGATGGTATTATTAAGCATTAAAATCAAACCCTTTAAATTTATATCGTATTCAAAAGTGTCGAATATTATTATGTCTCAAATAACGAGTATAAAATACTCTAATGGGTGAATTTTTAAAGATATAAAGCCAAGTGAGGATTATAGTTGATGCCATTTAATATGATTGATAGAATCCTGATGGGTGGGAAAAATTTCTTCAACTACAAATTTAAGAATTATAAAATATCCCTATCTTAATTACATTACAGTTGATGCCATTTAATATGATTGATAGAATCCTGATGGGTGGGAAAAATTCTTTCAACTACAAATTTAAGAATTATAAAACATCACTAACCTAATTACATAATAAATAAAAGCTTAAATCAGTCTTCCCAAGGGATCTAATCGTTGAAGGAGTTCAAATATCACTTTGTCGGATAATTTCAGGCTCAATATAGCTACGAATAATTCTTTTACTGGTGATTTTTATCACAATGCTCATTGCTCATCCAACATTTTCTCCCAGATAACGCCACCCTCTCTTATTCTTCCCCACGCATAAATATTTAATTAAAGACACCCCACATAATCGAACAACCCACCCATCATCCCTCCCGTTATCGTTTGCAGCTAAATCACCAGCCATATAGCTTCCAGGAACCCGTAACCCGACCCCCTCCCCCACTTTTTTTATAATAATAATCAAACGAGAGTATCAACCTCCGCTAACGAGCCGGCCCGAGTGTCACCGTCCTAAAATACGATCGTCGTTCCAGGGAGTGAAAGGAGAGAGAGAAGAACCCTCATAATTTCTCTCCAAGAGCCATTTGGAGAACGTCCAAAGAAGAACGTCTCTTCCGCCATCCCCGCATCTTCTCCATCCTCCTCACCGCAAGATCTTTCTTGATGGCCGGTGTATTTCGTTTCGGGAGTTTACCAGTAATCCACTGATGTTGGTGTTCATCAGAGTGCTCAGTGGCGGATATAGGGGATGGCACTCTGGAAAGTGCTCCCCCTTGGACCCAACAAATCACTCATAAGTACCGAAAAATGTCCAAAAAAGTACTCAAAAATGAGTTAAAACCCTAATTTTACAGGTCAAATTTTAAAAATGTTTCAGGGGGAGAACCCTCATACCCCCCAGCGGTACCAAAGGGGGATCTTGAGTGATACTTTTTAGAAAATCCCCAAAATTTTGACATTTCTCAAAAGGTAAAGGTGATGGTCTGAAAAAGTGCCCCCTCCCTTGGAGCCTTGCTGGAGTGCATTCATATTTGAAGTGCTTTGAACCTTAGGTATTTATTAGCCGGAATTGAGAGGAGGTTTGATGAAAATTGAGAACTCTCGTAGCTGATCTTCTGAGGTTTTTCAAGGATAATTTGGACTGCTTATATATAGGGAAATGTGATACGTGACTGATTATCTCCGTATAATATTTATTATATAAACTTAAATAACATAATACTTCTAAATTTCGGTAGTTTAAATTTTAAAATAACCCTTTAAAGTTTTAGAACAGAAGGGAAGGGAAGCTTTGAATTACCATTAGCAGCTATCCAATTTTATGGCGTATAAGCTTAAAAACCTTTTCCTCCCTATCACTTAATTTAACTCTATGAGAAGACAGGAGAGACATGTAACGAAACTAGGTAGTTCAAATTTTATAATATTCTAAGATGTAATTATGAAGTTTTGGCTTGTAAGTTCAAACTTGAAAGATTCAAAACAAACCGAATAAGCAGAACTGTAACTTTAGCTTCTGCTTTTACATTTCCCAACAACCAATACCAATAACTCCAGGCTTCGAATGTGTAAAGTAAGGAAATTTAATTAATAGATCTGGCTTGGCTTCCTGGGTAAGAGATACGAAGGAGATTAACGATTAAATTTGATTGACGTCAGTGATCATCGGATTCACCTACCAATCACTTATCTGATTCGTCCAAGACAACTTCACATTGCCAACGGAAATAAACCCTTGGATAGGAGTATCCCAAGGGGTAGGTCAGTTCATTCGGTCCAGACTGACACCAAGACTCCAAAGGAATACCTAATGTTCGGCACTAGTTAACTAGAACTAGTAGTTAACTAGTAGTTAAACTACTTTTGGTTTAAACTACTTCAACTATTAGTTGAACTACTTTTTTTTAATAACTACTAGTTGAAACTACTTTCAAAATTTCAACTACTTTCAAAAAAATTCTTATTAAAATTTTTATCAAAATATAGAAAATATTGTACTGTAACAAATTTAATTAAGATGGTAGAGTACTCAAAATACCATAACCAGAATTAAAAGCCCTTTTTGCGCGTTTTTTGTGATATAGATAAGAAAGATGTATTAGAATTTGGGGCAAAAAATAGGTTATGAAATTAAATAGACTATAGTTAACTAGTAGTTAACTACTTTTGGGAAACAGTTAACAACTAGTTGTAACTAGTCCCAGGAAAAAATAGTTAACTACTAGTTGCAACTAGATTTTCCCAGACTAGTACTAAGTATAGTTGGTAGTTAACTATTTTTTTACCACTAGTTGCCGAACACTAGGAATACCACATGTTTCGTGCAGTATATTCTTATAGGGGCTTATATTTCTTATAGGGCTTATATATATATAAAACTCCAACCAACCAAAGGAATAGAAAAAGACTCGTACCTGCAGCACTCTTTTGGACAGCCCCGTCTTCTGCGCCAGTTGCTTCAGATCTTTGGCGTCGGGATTTTGGTTGATGGCGAAGTAGGACTTCATCGTCCGAAGCTGATGGTGCTTGAAGGAGGTGCGCATGCGCTTTGTCCGCTGACCCCCGCTGCTGGACAGGGGAGGGGAAGATTGGGGACCATCCAGGTGGGTCAGGTGAAGGTTCAGACCCGTAGGGTCCATAGGAGATAAACCTGGAAAAACATTCACATTCATTAAGCCCATCCATTTATTTATGATATTTCGTAATTTGCAATTAGATGTGTCAGTAATAGCAGAGAAATTATAGCTGTTTAATTACTTGGCCCTTGAATCCTCCCCTCAAGGTTACAAAATGCTTTACTGATACTCAAAATTGTGTGATCTTAAAATGGATGTATGATGTACCAACAGGGTATATGAGCTTACTCTACACTAAATCATGTGTAAAAGATTAATAATTTACCTTTAGAAAAATTAAACAAAATGTGTAAGATAAAAAGAAAAGTGGAGCAATACAAAATGCGTCGTCAAGGATGAAACTTTCATTTATTTACCGAAAAATTTCACTTATCTTTAATTGTTTTGGACTTTTTAAGATATAGCTGTAGGTTGGAAAATGCGGGAACATGCCATGCTACAAACTATAAGTGCATGAGCTTGTAGTCCAATATTTTAGATCCCGTCCACTTAGAGATGTAAAAAAATATTAGGTTTTATCCATACTATATCTGCAGATAAAAGATGTGAAATGATATCAACAAATATATCCCTTTTTTAAAGCCTCCAGATTATACTATTCAAATTTCGTTAGCAATTATTTGAGAATAAAACAACTGCAATATATACTCTCGAAATTTTTGACACATTAAGCCGATTCAGAATGAACTCCCCAAAGGCTATAATATCTATACAAAAAAAACTTATTTTAAAATTTCAGAATTTGTCACAACGCTCCTCTCTCGCCCCCATTAAAGCCCCTTCGCGCATTCGGCATCAGAAAAGGATGGGGAAAAAGAAAGGATTGAGAGTAGAGAGAAAAAAATAGTGAAAGTGAAACTGCATCCCCAAAGTAAATGAAAGGATCAAACACTTGATAATTGAACGGGATGAAAGAAGCGATTCGAATCGCCGAAATCTAATTAAGAACTGCACGGCGCGAGCGAAGAAAGAAAAAAAAGAACAAATTAGTAAGGTTTGCTGTGTGACAGTCCCGTTAAATTAAACGTCATTGAGAAACGGGCGTTCGTTTATTTCATTAGCAAATTTTTATTTAATATGCCTTAATTAAAAACGCCGCTGAGAGTTATTATTTTTAAAGAGAGAAAGATGAGATCGCATCAGAGAAAGGGTTGGAGATTAAAAAAAAAATTCTAAAATCTTTTTTCGGTATTCCTTTGCTTGTTTTGACGGATCGATTTACTTAAGACATTATTCTTGGACGGTTTGATAAGAAAACATTAATTTCGTTTTGATTTCGCTTTCTTTTACAGTGCTCTTTAAATCTTATCCGCGTTTTATAACATTTTTCAACATTAACTTCCGCATGATCTTCTTTTATTAAATAGGTCAAAATAAAATGCATATTCACTTTATTTTTCCAGATACAAAATTGTAAGATCACTCTTTATTTCACAAATGTAGGGCTGTAATTTTCAAATTAGTTTTTTCAAGACACTTTTTTTGTCAATTTTTCTTCGAAACGAGACCAGAACTTTGAAAAACTTGCACTTACACATTTTGTTACCCCACATATGATGTTTTAACTAAATTAGAGTCTGAAGAGGTTTAAAGTACTACTTAGTATAGCTACTTCTATTGAATGTTTGAACTTTTTCTTTTCAAACTATTAAAAGACGAAAGAAAAGCTGTTATGAGCATCAACTCCCTTTCAAAAAAGAAAATAATATTCTCAATTCTATTGAATTAATAATTAAAACTTACCACGAATTTTTGAATGAAAATTTACTTGAGAAGTTACTCCTTTGAAATATAAAAAGCGCCATAAATATAAAATTTAATTCTCTGTTGGCATTTAACTCTTCTTTTCAAATTAACTTTTTGTGGAATTACACACATTAAAATAACCATCACAAGATATTAAGTGCACCTTAACTGTTCTTTATTTTTCTAACCAAGTACTAAAATATTACAAGAGTAAAGCTATAGAGCACGAACACTATAAGTTTCAAGGATTTTATGGCACACGCAGACCATATCGCTAGGATCTTAATCCTAAGACAAACTATTCAAAAGAAATGTCTCGCCATAGCGTATATATAAAAGAACTTAAATTCTTTTATATGTGACAGATTTATTCAAACTGTCTTTGAATCATATTGTTTAATCAAGTTTTATCCTGATGTCATGATAGGTTCCTGGAACCTATATGAAATATTTCCTCAGCTGAGTGAGGAATGTCTGGTTGTATTAACTTGTATATAATAAAGTAAAATGTATATTTTAATCGTAAAAGTAATACCAAAATATATAAATTAACAGAAGAGGTGCAACGTTATCATGAGCCAATTTTAAAAACGAAACGTAAGCTCATATACAGTTGTTTTGAGAAGTTTATTTCCTTCATCACTGCAGGAACCCCGACTTAGACTGACCTCGTTCCTTTCTTTTCCTCAGAAATGCATTTTTTAACATATTTATTATTGCATTATAGTTTTAAGCTTTTCAGAAATTCAATGATTCCATGTCAAGTCTATGCTGGCTGTACCAATATTTGTTTAGGCTTTCAAATCGCTTCATTTTTTTTTAAATAATTTTTTTTGTAACGGTTAAGATATTTTTAGCGCTCTTTTTTGGTAGATTATAATGAAGAATAACATACCATGTTATGATAATTTTTGTTTGGATTTTGCATATGGGATTTAGCCGTAATAGGTATACTATACTAGCCAGCAAGAAACTTATGTTGAGCCTACGACGTCACTAATAAACAAAGTATACTCCCATCGAGGTGTCTGAATTTTGAGTGAAATGAAGAACATCAATATAAAAATATGATTCTTTTGTTAAACCCATGTATATATGTGCTTTTCAATCACGATTTGCGTACCGAAACTCCTCTTAACAACCCGACGGGCTTTTTGTTTACCGATTTCTCCTTCCGCATTTGTGACGTACTGGGTTCAAGAAACGCTGCTGTCGAGTATAGTGTCTTTTTATCACGATTTACGTACCGAAACACCTCCTAGCAACCCAACAGACTTTCTGTTTACCCATTTTCTCCTTCCGCGTACAGGAAACGTTACTGTCGAGTATAGTCAAATCCCACCCAATATCAAATGCATCAAGCAAGACCCACCACCCGAAGAAAAAAACCCCGCCAACGCCATCAACTCGAAAACCAGAGCAATAATTAATTACCTGCATGCCTGGCCTCGGCATCCCCGCTCTTCTTCTTCCTGGGCCTTCCTTTCCTGCCGGCGGCGGGCGGGAGGCCCGTCTCCACCGGGAAAGGCCCGTAGCCTCCACCACCGCAGCCGAAGCGGTCGGCGGGCATTTCGGATGCCGGGAGCTCGTCGGCAGGCCCCGGGTAGGGCTCGTGCCGCAGCATGTCGTAGTGCATGCGGCAGTAGACGAGGGTGCCCCGCAGCCCGAACACGTCCCCTTGCGTCAGCGCCGTGTTGCACCAGGCGCATGTGAAACAGTGCAGGTGGAACACCAGGTCCCGCACCCGCATCACCAGTTCCGACGCGTAGATGCCGTTCTGGCAGCGGGAGCAGCTACGACGAGCGAACAACCTGGAAGGAAAAATATGTTGTTAGTTTAATGTTGTCGTGTAAAATCGGTATTGAATTTTTTCTAAAACGACTAAGTGTTCGGCAACTGGTGGTCAAAAAATAGTTAACTACCAACTACTAACTAGTCTGGGAAATTGTAGTTGTAACTAGTAGTTAATTATTTTTTCCTGGGACTAGTTGCAACTAGTAGTTAACTATTTCCCAAAGTAGTTAACTAGTCTGTTTAATTTTATAACCCACTTTTTGGCAAAATTCAAATACATCTTTCTTATCTATGTCACAAAAAACGTTTATGATTTGTGCTCAAAGGGCCTTTTATTTCTGGCACTGATTCATGGTTATGGTATTTGAGTACTCTACCTTTGATAAAAATTTTAAATATCTTTTTAAATTTTAAATATTTTTTTTGAAGTAGTTGTAAATTTGAAAGTAGTTTCAACTAGTACCTAGTTAGTTAAAAAAGTAGTTAAACTAATAGTTGAACTAAAAGTAGTTAAACTACTAGTTGATCGGTAGTTAACTACTAGTTGCAACTAGTTCTAGTTAACTAGTGCCGCACATTAAAAATGACAAAGTGAATTTCTATAAATAATAAGTCAAGTTTAACCACGGGTGTCGGTTCTATCGGTAGTGACCACGGCACGGACAACACAAACATCGAAGATTAGTTCCAAGTATCTTAATCCAAAGAACGTATTTCTTGACACAGATACGTAAATTCAACTAAATTTGATGGAGCTGTGCTGTGTGGGACTATACCAGGCAAACCCTTATTCAAAAAGGGATTTAAACTCATCCCGAAATTTTAATAACGCGCTTACCTACAACAACAAAAAATTTGGGAAACTCAATAGCTGGATTCTAAGTTTTTTTGCTCCTAATTTTAGGATAAATAGTGCAAAATTACAATTACATTTTTTAAGGAATTGTTAATTTTTATTCTCGCAGCCCCCTCTGGTTTTACTAAGGAAAAGGGAATGACCTCTCTTACAGAAATAAAAAGAGTATTTTTCCCCAAAACTAACTTTTTTTTAGAAGACTCAGTGGACAACTGAAAGAAAGCAATATTCAAGCAATAACATGTCCAAAAAATATTTGGACTCATAACTCACTGTAAAAAATTCTTTCTTCAAATAACGGATATAACGGCTGAACTTATGGGAAATACGAGTATATTCCAGCATTTATTTTTCTGTTCAAAGTAGATATTTTTGGCTCATTTAAAAGTCAGCATTTATTGCAATCAATATTATCAGGTTTTAAATGCAACTCATTTGATAGGCCCGAATGACAGTGACGTCACAATAATGACGGCCTCGTTTTAGCTTTTACTTATGTATTCTCTTAGTGGTGATTTAATTAATCTAAATTCGGAAAAAATTCACAGAAAATTTTACACGAAAATGAAAACTTTTCGGTAAAATACAACACAGAAAATGTAGAGTAACAAGACGAATTCTTACAGGCTCTTTAAAATAACTAATATTGCAGAGAAAACAACAATAAGGATTATGAAGGATACCTTAGATACCCCAATGATAGCAAAAAGATTTAAAAATTGAATATACGCGTCAAAGTCAAATGTCATGTTTTACCTATTTGGAAAGTTACATACTATAATCAATTTTGATTGCAGTAAGCAAGGAGGAAAAAAAACCCACATTTGTTCTCACCAAAACGCCCTCCCCCCAAAAAATCATTTAGAGAATCTTTAAAAAGGACTAGAGAAATAGAGGTAGCAAGATTGGACTAATTTCGTTAATTGTATTACTTCATGACGGTAAATTTTTTACGATAAATTCCTTTTCTAAGAAGCAAATCTATTGAATTTAGCAGAATAATACGTTAGGAATAGAAAAAAAAGTAGAAAATTAGGAATGAGCACAAATATAAACGAGTGGTAAATTTGAGTGAAATATACTGAAATAAGGATGAGAATTTTACAGTCATTTTAACCACAAAACGGCAATGTACAAAACGTTTATAAATTTAAGGAAGATGTAGTTTGGATATTTAAGTAACTGAAGTAATTTAAGATAGTTTTATATTTAAGTTGACTGTAAACCGTTTATAGCATGAATTAAATGTATAAGTTAGTTTTTAAAATGTTTTCAGTGTTTCAGGTGATTTTGATTTATGATAGACTAAATTTTAAAGGCCTATTAGAAATAAAAATAAAATTGGAATTAATTCTTTACATTAAAACGTTAAGCGAATAGAATGCTAAACTATTTTTAGAAAGTATTTAATTTCAAAACATATTTAGAATGCCTAAAAGTATTTTCGAAAAAATAACTATTATAATCTTCAATAAGGGTTAGTATATTTTCTTTTAACATTGGCATATAAATTCAAAATGTAAATAAGCACAAATGTAAGTATGTAAAGTATAATATAAAAGTATAGTCTCAATAGTTTTGAAAAGAACAAGGAAGTAATTACATCATGAGAAATTGGACAGAAATACTTTAAACCAGAGTTATTTTGATTAAAACGACCAAATATTAATCATTACTTAAATATTTCAAATTTTATTTACAGTATGAGTCATAAATCACTATAGTCATTCTGTTTATTAGTTGAATGTCTGGTCAATCGGTTATCGCGATACATCATCGCATTATCTAAGCTATCGTTGAAAGTTGAAAGAATATCAAGAAAAATGCCGCCGAAAATATTTACTTTGAAAACAAATGCGTTAAAAGATAGATGAAAGCTTAGCGATCTATTTTCTAAAAGATAATTATGGAATAGGTAATTAAAGATAAAATTATTGCATAAATCGAATGATTTATAACAAACATTGCGGAAAATGACACAAAAAAAAGAGATTTATATGATTACCAGCTTAAAATATTAGTTATCCCCAAATTCTAGATTTTTATTACACAAAAGTTGAACCGTCTTAAAACTAGAGTTGAAAGAAATTAGATCCCAAGTAATCTTCTTTAATAAGCTCATTTCAATTTAAAAGAGTTGCGTCCATTATACATTTTTAAAAATCACTGAAAAAATAAAAGATTACACCCGTTATTATTAAAGTTTTAATTGGTATTCTTTTTTTAAACCATTTTTAAATTTAAGTAAGAAACTTAAGAAAACAATACCATACATTTTTTTTTACCATTTCACATTTTTAAGCCAAAAAATTTAAATCACGACTTACTAAATAAAAATATTAAAAAAATAGTTTATATAACAAAATATAAATAACACAATATTGCTCCCCAGGGCCCCCGGCCTATTACGTGTTAATTTGCACTAGTAAAATTTTCACTTGAAGCAATGGAATTTTAAAATTTGCTTTCTTGTAAAAGGTGCTGGAAAATAACAGAGTTGAAGATAACTAGATAACGTTTAAAACATTTAATGAGAATTTCTAAGAAAATAATTGTGATCTACAACTCTCAACTAGTGACGATAATAAATATTTAACAATATAAATTTAATAGATGATACAAATTGAGCATTTTTTTCGGGCGCAATTATGATCTATCTTGATCCTTGTGCCATATAAAACATTAACTAAACCAAAAGGCTAGTCTGATTGACTATATATTTAAAAATTCCAATTATGAAAGAATGAATTTATAAGCTAATAATGAGTTAGTAATACCTTTTAGAAGTACGAAGAGAAAATGAAGAGAGAATTCTTTTAGAAGATAGTACACTACAGACGACTCCGCTTGATGTGATCACTTTTGTTCAAGAGTAGAATGATAACAATATCCGATTGATAATAATAATAAGCGATTCGGTACTAAAAATTGGCAAACAGTGTAACTCGAGTGTTTGCATTAAATCACAACTAAAATACTTTTACATTCTTAAAGGAAAATGTGAGAGTGGAACATATAAGACTAATAAATTAATGACTCATTTTGTATGATGATCATGCATTAAAATTGGCCTTCAAACGGGAAAAAAAAGAGGTTTAGGGAATTTCAATAGATTTCGCTAATATCAAGCGATATATTAATCACATAAAACGATACATTTTGAGTTAAGTTAAATAGGAGTTATTGGGACCAGTCAATTTTGGTAACACTAGCCCGTGACCACAATAAGCGAAGTCGACTATAGTGTTATTCTTTAAGTAGTTCATCTGTCGGTCATTTTCTGATTATGCTTACAGTATTGACATATTTCATGCTCCATAAAACTTTCCCAAGGTTATTAAAACATGGATATTTTCAAATTAAATTGAGAGGTCTTATTCTGTGTTTTTTTAAATAAATTAGCATAATAGCCATCATTTAATTTTGAAAATTTCACTGAAACACAACATGGTACGACACCGTCCTTCATCGTTGTCTTTCAATATCAGCTCAAGGCCTGCGAACGCCATTATTTCAACCAATCAACGTCAACTACAACAATAACACACATCACAATCTCACAAGAAACAGCACAATGCAACATATCCATACATGAACAACCAACCCAACATAACTCAATAAATTACTCAAAAAAAATTCCATCAGAACCAGAGAAATTAAGAGGGACAAAAAAAAAACAATTTTCGCGAACATTCCCCTATACGTCAACTCCATCATCACTCAGCCAATAACTTTCCATCATCACGTGACTCCCAAGAACCCCCCTAATCCGGAAAATTTCCCAAGAGCACACAATCGGCTTTGGCACAATTAGGCGTCGTTAGGAGAACAAAGATTTCTGCTCCTAATTCAGCGGGCAATTAATTTACGGGACGCGGCAATTGGGCGAGTTATTGCCACCGCAAGAGAAGAAGATTCGGGGCGCGTGGGAAAGGCATGTCAGGGAGAATGTCACACCATCACTGTTGTAGATGGTTCTTTAACATCGATGTTATAAACATGATGTTATTGCACATAAGTTTTGTCATCCTTTTTAGGAAGATCCTCACCCTTATAAACACGAAACTTTTTTTTAATTAGGATGAGAGAAAAAAGAAAGGAAACAAAAAAAAACACTAGATTTTATGTTTTTTTCTTATTATTATTTTAAATAAAAACACTTATCTTAGTGCGTTTATTTGACACATGTTAAAACGTGAATTTAGTGTTTGTAAATCTTTATGAAAACAGAATAAGAATTAGTTTTGGAATAATCGAGCCTTTTCCTCTTTTAGTAATCATACAGATCAAGTTGCGTTAAATACGTTGCACAAGAAAACGCTTGTTACAGAGAAGAGAAAAATTTTGGCACAGCTTTCAAGCAGATGCCGATTAATGCAAAATATTAAACATTTCAAACGCAATTAAAATTTATTTAAAGTTGTTGTTGCCCATCCCCGAGATCTAGCAGAGCTAGACCAAGTCCATCAAGTCAAACACTCTTATGAAGTCCAGCACTAACAATGGACCAGAAAATAGATCATTACGATTGACCCTAAGGCACTCCAAGAATAATTTAAAGTTGTATTATTTAACGTCAAGTAGCATATGATAAGACATAGTGTGAAGATTTCTCTTAAATTTAAAATAATATGTTTGAGTACATAGAATTAGATAGAAGTATTCTCTAGAACCACAACTACAACATCCCACCCGCAGGCATAATGATATTATTGATCACACATATAAGTACAAATAAAAAAGAGATCATTTTTTAAAGTTGTATTATTTAGCGTCAAATAGCACAAAAGTCGATGATGATAGACATATGAAGATAGATATCTCTTATAAAATGTTTGAGTATACATAGAATTAGATATAAATATGCTCTAGAACCACAATTACAACTATATATCCCCCAGACATAATGATAATGTTACGGGCAATGTGATAAATCCGGGCATTATTAATAATGCCCGGACAATGTGATAAATTCAGTGGAATTTATGAATGAAATTTATCACTTTGCCCACCTCCACTTCGGGCATTATTAATAATGCCCGATTAATCACTTTGCCCATAACAATAATATATTGATCACACACATATGTGCACATAAAAAAGTACACATAAAATATGTTTTATATGTTTGAGTACATAGAATTTTTTAGGTATAAACATTCTCTAGAACCACAATTACAACTACCGCACCCCGACATAATGCTAATATCAATCAATAACACAATTAAGTACACATAAAAAAGAGATAATCTAAGCAACCAAATAAATTTCATAGAAACTTACAGCAACTGTTTCAGATTCCTCTCGGAAATACCGGAGAATCGGCAACTAGGTCTCATCATGGCGATTCCAAGTATACTGACTCTTCAATCACACTGACTCAAGACTCCACCAACAGACCCATCATGTGACCGTTTGTTCGAATGGACAGGGCGTGAATGACCCCCATCCCAGGTGAAGTCGGTAAAATCGTTTGAACTCATGGGGACAGGGGTGTGACAGTACCTCCAGGCGAATTCTTGAGCACAAAGAGTCGATAAAAGACATTTTTGGGGGAAGACGCTCCTCAGTGCCCTGAGGGAAAAGGGTGAAGAAATGGAAAAAGCCATCTCCAGAGAAATGGTCTTTTGGGCGGAGTTGAATGGATGGAGGGATTTTACGGGAAAACATGGCTTTTAAAGTTGTTTTTAAGACTTGTCAATAACAACATTTGATATTTAAATGATAGATCGAATCCCACTTCACCTGAGTCATCAGTAAAAGATTGGGAAAAAGACCATCGAGAAGTTTTTTGAGGGGGTGTTGTCGAATAAAAGCAAAATACCTAAAAGTTTAAAGGAAAAGTTAAGTTTCAACACGATGCAAAATCTTGTAGACGAGTCAAGAATTTGACAATAATGCTCCCTTCTGCTATTTCTTACATCACAAATCATTGTAACTCTCTTATTATGATGTCTTAATGTTCAAAGATGCTGATTGATTATAATTCGAGACATTTCAAAAAGACGTTTCATATTTTACTTATACACACATTAATGTATTCCTGGCGATGGTTTAATTTAGATTTCAAAGTCAGTCAGACGACTGAAAATCTATTTGACAAACGCAAATACATTTTAACATTGTTATTTTCTAATTTGCAAATGCAGTTTAATCTCTTATCGATTGTGGAACAAGTTCTATAGAAGGTTTAAAAATTACTAAGCATATATTTTAATACCACAGACCAAACAATGAGTATAAAAGCTATTCCTATCTCATTTATAGGTATATAAGTTCAGATTAAAGAAGTATAGCTTCATAATTTTTCCCTTCTTTCACCAGTTAACTCCCCTCTGTTTATCAGTATCAAATAAATCTTCATACAAGTAGAAATTAAAAACCACACACCTCACGACACGTAATATAATCCCACCCAAAACACCACCGAAATAAAAATCCCATCATACAACTTTTACGAGCAGATTTTAAGAGCCCCATAAATACATATTTGGCGACAGTTGACAACGACGTCGACCAAAACCTCCCTCTACCATTACGCAGATAGTAACTCTCCTCGACATATCCTCTGCAGTTTTTGGAGAAAAAGAGACGACATCGTTCAACTGGAAAGAGAGAACGGACAGTGTGCCCAGCTGCTCGTCCACGCACGAGAATTCAGCGTTCTCTTTTTTTTTTCTGAACAGGCGTCGCAAGGTGTCCAAACCACCCCGCTGTCACTGGACCTCAAGAAATACGGCCGGTCACGAAGGCAGCTGGATCAACCACACCGACTGTACCACAGAGCCGACTGACTCAGTCGGAGCGACTGGGCAAATGAGTGTGAACTCAGCGACTGTTGGTACAGATGAGGAGAGTTGTACATGGGAAAATTACGGGGAATAGCCCGGTCGTGTGTGTACATATTTTTTGTGCGGGGGAGACCTATTATAAGATTTATGTTTTATGGAGAGCACGAAGTCGCCATTGAAATAAGGTTGGGTTTATGTCCGAAAATGGTGCGGAGTCGTGATATGTGAAGCCTGCTTTTTATTCTTATCCCCCCCAACTGGATAAAGATAACTGTTGAATATCTAAAAATACAATACACATAACATTAAGCGATCGGAATCCGTTATGAACGTGAAATCAGGGATATAAAAGACCAAATTGTAGTAAATGAAATAAACGAAATATGTAGGAAAGAAACATTCCCATCACTGCCCCCTGTCTATTCTACAATACTACCTAACTATGGTAAAAAAAAAAAGGCAAAACACTCATGATTATGTTTGCTAAGCAAAACTTAATTTTAATGTTTTTACTATACGACTATTAAAGTTGAATTAAAAAATGTTAGACATCCCAGAGTGGATGTCATCATTACTTAATGATGCTTAAATAGCATATTTCCATTTAAATAAGCCAGTATCAAGTAAATTGTAATGCTTAATCTAGACGAAATCTTGAATGAACTAACTACTGCTGAATTTTAACATACGAGGGTTGTTTTTTTTTCAACTTCCGTTTTGCTCCTGAAAAAAAAGTAGAAGGAATTTCGAAATAATTTTGGAACTGGTAGTTAGGTACATCCTTCAGGATCAATTTGCATCTTTACTGCATAAAAATCGGACATTTTTTCTGTTAGTTATCGAATTTACAAGCGCGCTCCTCGAACTTTTTTCCCGCCAACCCATAGAGAATTTCGCTTTCTCCTCCTGCAATTTTCACCTGCTCACCCATTGTTTAATGTTAAATGCTGGGCGAACGGAGCGGTCGCGCGAAGAAGAAAGCGAAATTCTCTATGGGTTGGCGGGAAAAAAGTTCGAGAAGCGCGCTTTTAAATTCGATAACTAACAGAAAAAATGTCCGATTTTTATGCAGTAAAGATGCAAATTGATCCTGAAGAATGTACCTAACTACCAGTACCAAAATTATTTCGAAATTCCAACTACTTTTTTTTCAGGAGCAAAACGGAAGTTGAAAAAAAAACAACCCTCGTACATTATTACTTAAAAAAAAATTGAATTTAGCTTGATGTTTAAACGATAAATTAGATTGTAGTTAAAGTTAAACACTGCTGTGTTAGCGTAACACTTCGTTGACTACAAACATTAACTCAAACATTAATGAAACTAAAATCTACTCTTCAATGTGTTTGGGGAATTTTGGGTGCGTCTGTTTTTTACATCAGTTTTCTAGTTTTGCAAGAAGCAAAGTTACAATCATTTGTAGATTAAAAAGCAATTTTTTGATAAAAAAAGGTGTATTAATGTTATTATAATTAAGTTGAAATTAAAATACGTTTATCCATTCATATTTTCGAAAAGAAAAATGAATTAATTTTTTTGCTAAACCTAAAAGAGTAATTAAATTTAATAAATATTTAAAGCGTCAAGCGAGACACCTTGGCCTTGTGACAACAGTCCCAAATATATCTCAAACATCTTATGAGTAACAAAATTGTTTTTTTTTTTCATTAATGGAATTAAATAATTTAAGGATTTATAGAATATTCTAATTTGGAAATAGGTGATGCAAAAAAAGTATCTGAAAGGAAATCAGTGGTTTATGTCAAGACAAAAATGAGGAAATCAGTGAAAGCTTTTGAATGTAAAATATTATTGATATCCAATTTGAGATTATTAAACATAGCTTTTTCATTAATTGGTGTTATTTTTGAATTTTTCAAAGTAATATTATTTAATTTATAGCTTTTATGCTATCATTGAAAATGTCTCAAGGTGAAATACTAGTTAGTGGGGAACCTTGGAAAAGTTAAAAAGGTTTAAAAAATTATGTATTCCCTAATAAAGATAATTGGTTGGAAACATTTTTATTAAATGTTCAAAGGAGTATATTTAATACATTAGCCGTGTCTGAATAAATATAATTGTATAAAAAATAGAAAATAATATAATGAAAAGTGTCCCAAGATGCCCCACTCTGTCCTACACAAGAACA
This sequence comes from Tetragnatha montana, assembly GCA_963680715.1. Lineage (NCBI taxonomy): Eukaryota > Metazoa > Arthropoda > Arachnida > Araneae > Tetragnathidae > Tetragnatha > Tetragnatha montana. The sequence goes on from OY796685.1 coordinate 39,771,915, forward strand.
TTTAATCTTTTAGAAAGCATTAAGTATTAATTAATCTTGATCAACGATTCCAAATATTTTAAAATTTAAGTTTAAAAAAAACTTAAGTTCGATTAATAATTCTGACCTCGACAGTTACATGTTTTTATTTAATTTTAAATTATTGTGCAATAAACTACGTTGAATTGTCTCCTTCTATATTAATTATATTTTTTTAATTAACTCGTTTTTTAAATGAGACAAAAGTTTATTGAACGGAAAGTTTTCCACATTTTAGTATATGTCTAGAATCTTTACGTTATTCACGAAATATCATTTGTTCAAGAAATTTGATGGATATTTCGGACATAAGATAATTCTTAAATTTATTGGAGCAAAGCATTTATTATTAACAAGCAAAAGTTGAATTCCTGCAAAAACGCAACTTACCAACACATTTCTTGGGTGAATTTGGCAACTTAATCAATTGAGAGTTTTTCTTATATCTCCGAGCATATCATGCTTAGGTAACTAATTTATATTTATATATGCTTCGCTTACACCTGTACTACTACGAAAAATACAGGGAAAAAGTGATAAAATTTTAATGGTGTATCAAGTGGAAACAAATAGACATAAGTGTTTTTACCTAATCTTAAGTAATCCATGGCTACACTAAAATGTTTATATTAACGCAATTATCGTGTTATAGCAATAGAGAAAGATTTATTTCATTGTATTATGTATTTATTTATTCCCAACCATTCGGCAGTGATAAAACAATATCACTTAAAGATTAATTTGAACTATTTGTCTTATTAACGGAACTAATCCAATTGGATTATATTACTACAATTCGTAACGTAAATGCATAGAAAGGTTAATAAGTATTAATAAAAAATACCTGTCAAATGTAGGTACATGTTTCTTTATTAAAAAGTAATATTATCAAGTCAAGTATATTTCCTGTATTATATGCTGTTAGCTGTCTACTTCAAAACTAAGATTCACAGAGACATCAATACATTTTTTTCAAAGTTAATTACAAACAAGAAAATAAAGTAAAACTGCATCTCTTTTATAAATTTTAAAAATTAACCACTCTGTACCATATTTCCTCATTTTCTTAAAGCTTGAAAACCTTTCCTTGTGTAAGGGAAATGCATGATAATGTTATTTTAAATGGAGTTCAACATTCAAAAGAGGCTTGGAAAAATTTATTTTTGAATTTAAGTCTTCGAAATTTCATTAAAATATTTTAAAGGAAATTTTTATAATCTTCTCGGAGTTAAGGTAAGATTTTTAAATGTTTCGAAAATTGCAATGAGTGTTCGGTCCCCATCGCGTGTGTGTGATCTGTCTACCAGAAATCTTAATGACAACAGGATCCAGGTTTGTATGTTTAGCATTATGTAGCTATACTTATAACGTTGCACTTGTTTGAACTGAGCGTCTGTGTCTCGGGAAACTCATTTCAGATTCGCTTTTTTTTCTCAGATAGACGCACGAGCGGAAACGTCATGTACTACTAGTGCTAGTGAACAATTCAAAGTAAAAAAAAATATTATTGCTCTCATGTAAATTAGTTAAAAATTTCATTGTGATGAGGGAGTATCATACGAAGACGAAATTATGTATGCTTTATCTCCTTTCTTTTATACCTATTGTTTCTATCCCCTTTCCTTCTATTAATCTTTCAATACTCTATGCATTTTATTCTCTCTATCTTTTTAATGGCCTCTTAATTCTCTATACTTTCTGTCTCTTCTCCCCCTCTCTTTTTAATGGTGTCTCTCTATACTTCTATCCTCTCTTTCTCTCTATATATTTCTGTACCCTCACTTCTTTCGATTCTTTATAACGCTTTTATCTTCACTCTCATTCTTTAGATTCAGGTAGAACCTTCTTTTTCTTTCTAAATTCAACGGAAACCCCCTCCCCCTAGAAAAAAAAAGGAAAATTCTTCTTACCAACTAGTAACTCACTAAAACTCACAGAACAGGAAATTTAAACGCATTATGAACAATACCAAACTAAAAAAAAATGACAAAGACGAACCCTCCTTAATAAAATCCAACTCATACCAAAATTTTGAATGAAATGCAGACCGCTTAACTCCAATATCCCAGACAAAAACTTCCCAACACCCACGCCACCAACCAATTTTCCCCGTTCCAACACGCACACATAACCATACCAAAGTAAACCCCTCCACAAAAATGACATCAAACGATTAATCTGTGTTAAATGCCTCGCAGCCACCCTTGAACAAACCCCACAGGTTGGACTGGAACAACTCTTCGCACGCAGTCCCCCCCCCCGGGGAATATGAATCACAATGGAAACCACTACACCCCCTTGAGAGTACCAGGATTAATAGTAGTTACAATAATAATGCACCATCGGCCGTTCTACCAGTGCTCGGGGGAGGTTCCTTTTGAAATAGCTGGTAATAAATCTGTCAACTGAGGTTATGTTGAAATAGAACTTAAATTTTTTTCCCCGAGGAAACATATTTGCTATCGCTGAAGCGTTTTTCCAATATTTTCGAAGAGGTTTTAAAAGCTAATACAATACAGTATACCCTCTTTATCTCGAACTTTGATATCTCGAAAAAATATTTCCCTCCTTGAAATTAAGTATGCTTTATCTTTTCCTTGTTATCGAAAAATCGCTACCTGAAATTTTTTCTAGTCCTTCGATTTTGAGATATCGAGGTTGTACTGTATTTGCTATAAATGTCCAATTTAGGAGCATAATCCACATCTATAGTTGTATATTTGCTCTGATAATTTCAGGAAGAGGTTTGAGCTACTGTCTATTTTAAAATTACCGTATAGAAAGATATTGACTCAAAAAACACTGACACAAGACGAGAGGAATGTAATCAAGAGAAAATACAGGAATCTAAGTTCCAATAAAGTTGTTTTCCCTGCACTACAATGACACCGTTTAAACAAATTGGCTTCTTTGCCGTGCATGCATGTTCCCAGTGGTTTAATCAAAAGCTACAGTGACTGTTGCTCTTAAAAAATAAAGGAATCTTTTTGAATGGATTGAATAGGATCCAGGGATTTCGCTATGGTGGATTGCACTGTTCAACAAATTTGACCTTCAAAATTTTTTCTTTGATGAAAATAGTCATTTCTTATAGATTTTGGGTCGCTGAAAACGAAAATCGCCATCAAAATTCTTAATTGGTTCGGGATTTTCGGGGAACGGCCCCTCCCCCTTTTTACGTTTTTTGATGACTTAATGACTTTGAATTCGATTTTCAGTGTCAAAAAGCATTACCGAAGTCTTGAAACTACTCACAAACGGACAAGGAAGGTTTAAATTTATAAAATGTGAAATTTTGTAGCAAATGGATAGGTTTAAGGGGTCATTACCCCCCTAAAAAGGAGAAAAAATAGCTAAAAATAATAGAGATTTTTATACGATATTTTTTCCTATTATTTTTTACGCAATTCACCTTTGAAGGGTCCTACCCCATCCCCAAGGACCCAAATTTGATGTCAGTATGCAGCAATAATTTTTACTAAAAGCGGTTGAGGTGTTAGCGCCCCAAAAGCCCCCGCGGAAGAGTACGAAAGACCCTCTCAATCGCGTTGTCACTCGCGCGCTCTGGAACTCACGTTCAACAGTAGAAAATTACACAGAGACCATAATACCCATTTTCAATAGATTTTGGGTTCCTGTACACGAATATGACCATTAAAATACTGATTAAATAAAATAAAAAATTTACTCAGACTTTTTTTATATTCCGTTATTTATCTACTGCCATCTACTTGAACTTTTTCGTAACTATAACGTCCCATAGAGTAATAAAAAAATTAATTACTCAAGAAGCAGAGTCAATTAAGCATTTTGAGGGTGATTTTTGTGTTTAGCGACCCAAAATCTGTAAGAAATGACTATCTTGATCTCTAAAAAATTTGACGATAAAATTTCATATTAGTGTCTCTACATCAGTTCTATTCCGCCCGCGTAGTACCAACACCCTGTTTGACTGATTTAGTGGCCAATTAAGTTAAAAGGTTCAGTATACCATACATTTATATGCCCTTATGTCTATTTTAAACTTCTCAAAGCAAAAATATTAATTCCAGAGCGCGCGAAGTGACAACGCGATTGAGAGGGTCTTTCGTACTCTTCCGCGGGGGCGGCTTTTGGGGCGCTAACACCTCAACCGCTTTTAGTAAAAATTATTGCTGCATATTGACATCAAATTTGGGTCCTTGGGGATGGGTTAGGACCCTTCAAAGGTGAATTGCGTAAAAAATAATAGGAAAAAATATCGTATAAAAATCTCTATTATTTTTAGCTATTTTTTTCGCCTTTTTAGGGGGTAATGACCCCTTAAACCTATCCATTTGCTACAAAATTTCACATTTTATAAATTTAAACCTTCCTTGTCCGTTTGTGAGTAGTTTCAAGACTTCGGTAATGCTTTTTGACACTGAAAATCGAATTCAAAGTCATTAAGTCATCAAAAAACGTAAAAAGGGGGAGGGGCCGTTCCCCGAAAATCCCGAACCAATTGAGAAATTTGATGGCGATTTTCGTTTTCAGCGACCCAAAATCTATAAGAAATTACTATTTTCATCAAAGAAATTTTTTCATTGTTTAACAGTGTTGTTTCCGCAAAATGCGAAAGAAAACATTAGAATGCTGAAATATTTTAGACCATTTTCGAAGGAAAAAAAAATGAACGGTGTACGTAAATACGTAAAAAATATAAATTCTTGAATTGGTTTATATATTATGTATAAAGATTTTAAAGAAATATTAAGTATTTAGTTTGTTCATTTTTGTGTAGTTTTTTATTAATTAAATTTTCTTTCAAATAAAATTGCTGTACCTAACAAATTGATGACTTTAGCAAAGCTTTTATGCTAAAGGAATTTTTTACCTAGCTTACACCCTGACAAGTTCTTGGAGCATAATTTTTTACATTCGTAACAAAAATACAGTTAATAAAGGACATTTATCAAAATATAAAATATTTCAGGAGTTGTTTTCAACTGGTACAAACATTTGGTAAAAACAGAAAATTTTAAAGAGTAACTTCGATAACTTAACCCCCCCCCCCCCTTGACAAAAATGCCTAAATGAACCAGTCGCGGATCATGGGGGGACACTCTGGACAGTGTCCCCCCATTGTCCCCAGTGTCCCCTTGGACCCAAAAAATCACTCATAAGTACGAAAAAAAAGTCCCAAAAAGTACTCAAAATTATTTAAAACCCTACTTTTCAGGTCAAATTTCAAATTTGTTTTTTGGGGGAGGACCCCCAAACTCCCCAGCGGTACCAAAAGGAGATCTTGAAGGATACTTTTTAGAAAATCTGCAAGATTTTGACATTTTTTTTTTCAAAATGTAGGTGATGGTGTGGGAAAAGTGCCCCCCTTGGAGCCGTGCTGGATCCGCGCCTGAAATGAACTAGACAAATAACAAAATTGACTCCATTAGATAAATAACTCCATTAAAAATTTATTGCTGTCTGAATACTTCCATTTTCTACCGATACCTGATGAAGCGACCAAAAACACAACTTCCTGTAATAAAAAACCACTCCCACCACTTTTCCCACCGAGTTCGGGGGCAGTTCCGAAAACCCTCCCATCATTTGTGCAAAAGAAAACGGGGACGATAACAAACCCATCAAGGGACAAATATCGCACTGAAAAGGAGCCCATCTCCTCTAGCAGACAAGAGTTCATTCTCACGACATGGGCCCAAACGATAGCATCGCATCGCCCCCCACTGCGATGCATTTCAACGATATCGATGAAGATGCATGGCAGGCACAACCAACCGGTAGCACGGTGGCGACTGCCGTACAATGAAGTGCAGGGAAGTCAACAAGGGTGACAATGGGACGAGGGCACTTGGAAGTGTCAAAGTGGATATAGTGCCGTGCAGGGGACGGTTTCCATTCCAACTCGCCGATTATCTCGGAATTAATGGCTCTGCTGACCCACGGTGACGTGGGAAAAGAACAGGAACCACTTTTCAAGGAACATTAGCTGGAATAGGACCACCCCTGGATAAGACCTATACAAGATTTTCAACACAGACTGGTCAACATCAACTGGGTAAACGACAATGGTGTAATTAGTCGTTCGAAACAAATATTGCATCTTAAAGGGAGCACTGAATCTGAATTACATATTTTTGGAATACAGGGAGAATAAATACAAAATCCTATAACTACTGTATTTTGAATACTGAAAAGTAACTCCTATAAGTGAATACTCCATTTGGACCTTTCTGAATTCATATTTTATGCAGTTGTTACATTTACGATTATTTCCCATTAGAAGAAAATTATTTCTACTCCATGTTGAGAAAACTATCCATAAATATTATATTAGTATTGTATGATAATGTCATATTGCAAGGATAAAAACTTTTGACGTCTTACAATATTGTTGCGATTGTTAGGGGAAAGGATTTTTCCACTCAATTTTATGGGTGACGGTAATTCAAAAGAGATGAACAAACATTTTGTGTAAAATCTAAGACAAAGTTTTTCTCTTAGCGGTATGACTGACAACAGGTACCAACTACTTCTAACTTCAATATTAATATTTTTACAGATGATTATTACTTTGTTAGTACTACAAGGAATTTAATCAATCCTTATGGAAAATCCTTTTTTTATATTCCTATTTTTCTTGTAACTTTTAAAAACATGCATTTTTTATCGATGCAATATGAACAAAAAGTATTACTTGACGGTAGAAAATTTAAAAATACTAGCTTGTATTTACTAACCAAGATATACTGAGAAATTTTCCAGTTCATTCTCAAGATTTTTAAAACCCTTTCAAACCAGCGTTTAATCTTTTTAAGTCACGGAGAACTTTCATACGAGAAAAGATTTATATAAATTTAGAAACATTTATTTATACTTAAAACTTTTCAGACGATAAATTCAGTAATTAGGTACATCTCTTTCAAGTACTAATAAACGTTAAACTTAGCAGTTCAGAATTGCAGCTTTTAGGCGCAAATATTTTTTCCGTGGTTAAAAAAAAAAACTACTAATAAGACAAGAGATTTTTAGACATTATAGGAACGATAAATTTTCTGGCTAAAATTTAGTTTCCATATTTGTTCAAAGACAATAAAAATCATTGAAATAATATCTTAATCATATCAATGAAAGATTCTAAAGAAGTAAGATGAGAAAAACCACCCATTCTATCAGCATGGAATAGAGAACTGATGAGGTACAAGCCTCCTGTGGTGACCCCACAGGATGACAGGTTCTTTGACATCGTACTACAACAATCAAGTAACCCCGTGATGCTACCCTATTACGTATTCCCCCTTGTTTGGGTTCACTGATCTTGAATTGTTGAGGTTTTAGACCCATGGTGGTCTTGGATTGAGACTCACAGGTGGTTCCAAATACCTTGTAATAGTGCTCTTTTACAACCGATTTTCACCACAAAAGAAATTGTGTAAAAAGATGGTGTGGATTCAGTTAGTGTAGCTAAAGTGGTATGCCGCTTTTCTTCTTGAAATCTGTGAATTTGATTCATCTGTTAACCTTGGGTGTTCTGGGAATTGATTCCGAGTTTATGTTCCGTTTTCGACATGACATGGCTATTGCGAATGTAATAGAAGTCTCAAATCTTTGGACCTTGCTTTTCAATCAAAGGTTGCTCCCCTCTAATAAAATGGAGTTGAAGATATAAGCTCCTTCATCGATTTCAAACTTATTTACATGAGAAAAAGTTGTGAATAAAGGAACTTACGATGGTAATTTAAGAAAACAATATCTTACACTCTTTTTAACCACGGCTTACTAGATACTACTTATACAGGCTAGCCGAGTACGGAAATCATTGCAAATCCAGATGGCAATACTGGACCAACTGGCAAAGCATATCCACAGTGTTGAAGGCGGTGGGTGATATCAAGACCCTCTATATAATGGCCTCACAACTCGGACGGGTGACGTCATAATTTCCGCCACCTTTGACGTCACATGCAAAATGACGCCATGATTTATATTTTTGGCTTCTTAACACTGAGCAAGGAATATTCGTGTTTTTGTTATTAACATTAATGTATCGATGTAAAAACATACGCCGTGATATTAATTTTTAATGGCTATCGCTATTCAAACCAGAGTTTAATAAGTAGAAATCTGAAATAAGCATAAAGTATCAAAAATGTCTTTTAATTTAACAAAATTGATGGAACAACAAACAAAAACGTGATGCCATCTGAGAAAAATGTAAAAATACAAATCAGAAAAATTAACTAGAACTTAGTGCTACTAGTGCATTTCCCGCAACAATAAATATAATGCTTGATTCTCATCAGTTTAATCTTATAATAAATTAAAGAATTTAGTGTAATTAAATAAATTGTTTACTGTTGGAAGAATTCGAAAATTCAGTTATTTGTTTTAATTTTTAATAGATTTTACTTTTTATTTTACTAGTGAAATTTTTTTAATTTCCTAGATAAACTTAATATTGTGAGAAAAACCTACATGACATGCATTCATTATTTGCAAACTGAACTAAAAGCCATGTTAGTCCTAAGGCTAAAAAACTGAATGAAAATACAAAAAAACTGTACAAAAGGGACAAACTTTTGATTCTAAACGAAAGATTTTGAGTTTCCAGAACAGTATTATCAGCTTTGAAGGCATACATATCGCGAGGAGTTAAGAAAGTAAGTTTTTATGCTCCATAGACTTAACATGGGAAATTTAGCGATTTTCCGCCACTTTTGACGTCACAGTGACGTAGTTGTCAGGCTTTGTATATAGAGGGTTTTGGTGATATAGGTAGGTCTTGTAGCTCTCCAAGCGGGAAAAGTTGTCAAATGGTTTTCATTGTTTTAAACTCGGCAAGCCTGTATAAGTATCTAGTAAGCCGTGTTTTAACAGTGATGCAAACTTTTTGAGACTTCTCGGCTCTCAGTCAGACAAGATTACCAACCAACTGCACACATCCCAAACTTACGAGTTTATTTAAGGGGCGAACGTGGGTCGGAATCATCTTCGGAAATAATCAACTATAGCTATAATATCGCAAAAACAGACAATTAAGAGACTATTTTTATCGATAACCTTAACAAAGTAGTTTCTGAATGGGTTCCCAATGCGGTGTCTAAATTTTGACTGAAATTAAGAACGTCAATTTAAAAATATGATTAGTTTGTTAAACCCATGTATAAAAGAACGTCTTTTATCACGAATTGCGTACCGAAACTCCTCGTAGCAACCCAACAGGCTTTCTGTTTGCGCAGTTTTCCTTCCGCGTAGTGAATTCATAGGGTCAGGAAGAAGCGTTGCAGTCTATACTCGACAGCAACGTTTCTTGAACGCAGTACGTCACAAATGCGGAAGGAGAAATCGGTAAACACAAAGCCTGTTCGGGTTGCTAGGAGGAGTTTCGGTACGCAAATTGTGATTGAAAAGCACTATATATACACATGGGTTTCACAAATTAATCATACTTTTAAATTGACGTTCTTCATTTCACTCAAAATTCAGACACCGAGATGGAAACTACTTTGTTTCTTAGTGACGCCATAGGGTCAAGTATAGAACTTGTTTTTGATACTGACGGCGACTCAAAAGTATACTCCGGAATTAATCTACTAGCTTCAAGAACTGCAATAGAAATTACAGAACATTCGAGTGGTGAGCTTTGTCGCCAACCTCCACCCACATCCCCCATATCCATATCGTGATAGACATCGTGCGTGACTGCCGCGTGCTTCCGCGCTCCCCATTCATCTATCTGGGCGGTAAGCGAGCGTGAAGCCGCGGCGTGTGCCGCAAGTCAGGCTCCGGCAAGCAACGCAAGACACGGCCGTTATATGCCTATCTATTGTGACGGAAACGGCTTTGTTTCTCCTGCTGAACAAGGGGATGTCATACCAGGAGGAAGTTGTGATGAGGGGAGTTATAGCAGGGGAAAGTGTCGTTTTTTCTCAGTAGGAGTCGCTTTGATCAATATACAAACCAAATATCTACTTACTTTCCAAAGCAGGTACATAAACATGAAGGCTTTCGGCCTCATTATCCATGTAGTACACGTAAGATAAAAGTAAATTTTTTAGCCTTTGTAATGTTTTTGAACATTGATAGTTCTTGACTGTAAATATGGGCTAAGCAGCAAAATAAGCATAATATTTTGAAATGAAACAAAAAAAAGCTGTTTTTGCTTTTTGGTTTACCTTAAAATCGTGTGACAAAGCGTATAGTGAATAGAAAGTCTAATACATAGTATAGTGTTTAGTAGTAATGTTTTAACATAAATTAGAAAACCCCTTCGGAAATATACCGTAAACCATGATAAAAGACTAGTGACAAACGGGTATATTAGATTCAATAAAGATTACACCAGGTACTTAAGCGAATCCAAAAGGAACATTAGAAGTTCTATTTTGAAATTTTACTTTAAAAAAGTAATTAGGGTTGTGTCACATGCCAAAGTGACAGCGTAAACTCTGAGAGAATTGCCGCATTTTTCAAGCATCACTGTGGAGCCCAAATTACAATTCTGGATCACCTAAACCTAATGGGGAAAAGTTTCCACTCACGCTCCATCACCTACAACTACAGCACCAGTTTCATTGAATTTAACCGGAGTTGGAAATCGGCCCCAGCAGCGTCAGCGTCATTTCAATAACGTCGTACTGACCAAAGTACGACTCGTACTCTGGTCACTCAAATCTAGGTGGTCGTGGTAAATTTTATTAGTTTACCTAATAGTCGATTTGAGAAAACCCTAATCATTATACAGTACTAATAAAAATGTCCGTGAAAACGAACTCGGGACAGTTCTTTTCAAGCCCCAACACCCCAAGAGGGGGAAAATATTTCCCCTAGCGGCATCTCTTTGAGAAAGCCATCCATGATGTCCGTTTAAAAGAGCCATAAAACTGTCTGAAGAACGATCATCGCTCACTCCATGAATCCTTTGTCCTCAGCACCTGATGAAACCGTGACCAATTGCCCCCAGGGGAACTGACCAGGGGTGCCAAAGAATAAATAGAATGTTCTACTCAGTATACCAACACCGCTTCCTATAGAGTGGGCGGGAGAAAAGAACTAGGTGTTTCGGAGAAGGTTTCGGAAGGATGGGCAAGGGGGGTCTGTTCCCTTTTGCACTTTGTTGATTCTGATAATAACAGTTTTGTGAGGGGACGTCAATACATAAAGGTAGGGCGTGAGATGAATTTACGACCTTAAACCGCTTGCAACGCCCAGGTCCGAAAGTAACTTATTCATTTTTTTTTCTCAAAAAAGGTTCAGCTATCAGAGGAATTTATAATATTTTTTTTCCTATTTATAAGAGTTTAGGAGAGGAGCTTTCTAAGTATGTAATGTTTAAAAAATCATTGTAATTCAATTCACACTACTACAGGATATATTTAGGTATATATCCTGTAGTAGGATATGATTTATATACTACTACTACTACTTCGTAGTAAGCATAATTAATACGTCCTTAAAATGAATTGTTTAAAATGTGTGATAGTTCAAAAAAAGTAGAGTATTAAATTTGCGTCCGGTCTTTAGCTTCAAGTAGGCATGAGAATATAGAACCTATAGTAATAATTCAAAGCCAATAATCTCTCATATAAAAGCCCACGTCACTCACTGACTCACTGACTCACTGATTCTGGAACGCTCGCACACTATGATGCCATCTCGCAATAATAATCATAATCATCAGAAAAATATAAAAGCCCACGTCACTCACTGACTCGATGCCATCTCGCAATAATCAGAAAAATAAATAAATAAAAGTAATTAAAATTTTAAAATAATATAATAGCTTTTAAATAAATATCTTTCAAGAAAGTTGGTTTACTTAATAAAGGTTAAAAAGTTACTTTTAGGGAAGTTGGTTTCTAATTCAACAATAATAAATTATTAAAGTTAAACTTCTTATTTAATGTATAATTAATAGGAACTTGAAGTAGTAACGAGCGAAGCTCGCATAAAAGGCTAGCCTAGCTGTAAGACCCGGCTTTGCCGGGTCGTAACAGCTAGTGTATAATAGAGATTCTCCTCTAATAAAAACTAACTTCTGGGATACGAAGAAAAAAAATGTCTGAAATTATACAAAGATAAGTTTAAGTATACAATTTCGGTGCTTTTAACCTACAAAGAACATAAGAGTTAATTCAAGTATGTGACAGTCCTTGTATTGAATGATTCCCAGATTTTGGGAGATACAAAAGGCGATTTTTAATTGTTTAATTGTCATTTTTAAAAATAGACGTTTGGGGTCTCGTATTCCAAAAGTCACGGTGGCCATCTGGATTCGGACGTATAGTGAAGTGCATAAAGTGCACGCATTGCTCGGATATCCGGAGTGTTATTTCCGGCGTCATCGAAAGAGGAAGTAGTTCTACCGTGAAAGACGGAAGAATAACCATTCGGACACGTGGATGTATATAATTACTTTGGGTCGGTATCACCTCCAGACTTCTGCACTGGAAAATGCACCTATCCATAGACTGGCCAAAACATGGAGATGTCACACTTAATTATCCATTCAATTGCTCACGATAAGACAATCTAAATTAAATTACGGGTTGTTGAAATAGTGAATGGACCAAACAAGAAGAAAGTAATGGCTGTACAGAAAACAAAGGAAGGGGTATTAGAATTTTCTGGGGATACAAGTTTGTTTAATAGTTTTCTTGAAGAACATTTGACTGAAAATTAATAAAATTATAATTACAATTTAGAGTAAAAGAATGAGGCATAAGGGGCAGTTCATTAATTACGTAAGGGTCCCAAGGGGGAGGGGGGGTTGGAAAAATCTCTACATACCCTTACTTGGGGGGTGGGTGGGGGGTCAAACCCATTCTTACGTAAGATTTTCCAAGTTAAGGGCACACGGAACACCTCGATGGCCAAAACATGGCAAAAGTAAAGCATAGTTTAGGTGCGTGCGTTTCACTTTCAAATTTAGATTTTTTTAAAGTTTTCATACACAAGCTAAAACACATATTTTTTTATACAGTTATAACAAAATTTTTCAAAATAGTCAAAAATTTAATAAATTATAGCCATTTTAAAAAAATTGAAAATTTTTGAATGCTCGACACTATATGTCAGTTTGGTACACATTTTAGGAAAACTATTGAATATATCTTTCCAAAACTTGGTGTGATCATAAATAACATGTCAATGAACAATAATAAGAAGGGGTTTAATCATGGATCAAATAAAAAAAATTTAAAAAAAAAACTTGTGAGATGTTTAAAAAACAAGTAACTTTTACAACACATTTTGGTTAATAACATAAATTCTACAACAGGCATGTCTTATATCCTTCTTATTATTAAAGAAAATAGGTAGTTCAATAATTGTGGAAAGTTTGAAGAGTGTACCTGAAATAGTTTTTTAAAAATGTGTACCTAAAGGCATGAAAATCATGTTTCGAGAAAAATGGAAAAAACAGAAAAATGGCACAAACCTGCTATAAATGTTATTTTATAATACATCTCAGGACTAGAGTGTGCTTTATATCTTATTTCAGCATTACATTTAACATATTTAACAAGTTTTTATTTAATTTGTGTTGATATAGGGGGTTTGGAATGAGAAATACAGCTTTTCGAAGACGAAGGCAGTCGTTGCATTACAGTACCAAAATGCAACTTAAAATAGCCTGTTATTATTATAAACACTAATTTATGTTATAAAATGTTAGATTGTTTAATGTTTGTCTTAGATTGTTAGAATTGAAGTTAAATAACATGAATTATTCTTATATAAAATGGAAAATACTGCGTGACACTTCGAAGACGTAACATCCTGCGGTCAGTTATTTTCCCCTCTTTTGAAACTTTAAGCAACCAAACATTACTAAAAACGCAAAAAAACATTTAGAAAACATTATTTTATTACTTAAAAGGTGTAATTTAATTCTAGAATTAACTAAATCCAAAAATGTTTACCAAGATAGCCTTTACGAGTCGTTTCGCAGAATTTCGCATTTTTTCTCATTAAGTCAAAAAATATTAAACAAAATTAAAATTTGCAAAATATATTCATTGGATATTATATTTATGATTAACAAATAACTTAATTTTAATTCTTTGGATTGTTTTAGAGGGGAAAATATCGGCCACAAGTTCATTCTACAACAATAACACGACGTCAACAATGCATTCACATTCTTTAAACTAAAGTTACACAGCTTGGGAAAAAATAATGTTGCCACATAGGTGAAATAAGTATATATTTAGTCACAGAGTAAGAAAATCTAAAGTTTTAGTCCAGTTAATAAGGTTTAGATCGGTTTATTTGTAAACAGAAAGCATCTGGGCAAACGCGTGGTGGGCGTGTCATGCTTGTTAACAAACATTCAAACCGGATTTTAAGGTAATTAAATTTTTGAAACCTACACAAACTATATATTTTTGAAATCGTCTTAAATTGCTTTATTTTTTACGAACAAAATTGAAAAATCGAAAATTTGAACCGTTTTATGTTCTGTGTGCCCTTAATGTAAACTAATTCCAATTATTCCAATCAAATTATAATATGATAGTTGACAGCAAGAATATTACTTATCTGTTGAAAAATAAAAATCTTTGATTTACGTCAAACTGAGTGTTTTAGTGTAACTGATCCTTTTCTAACATTTTATTATTTTGAAAAACGAATGAATAGAATCTTACGTAAGAATAGGGGGAGTGGGGGAATCTTACGTACCCTTACATGGGGGTAGGGGGGGTCAAAAATTGTCCAAATCATCCTTTCGTAATTAATGAATGGGCCCTAAGCCGTTAATTGCTATAAAATTTTAGTCTTGTGAAAAGGGTGGGTTTGACCTTGAAACGAAATCATTAATAGTATTTGTCTAGTTAACTTAAAATGTTTGCTAGTGAATGACTATGACGTGCGATCTAAAGTACTGCGTATGCTGTTGAAACTGATTTTCACAGCATGTGTAAGGTTTTCCCCCACATGCCCTATTGTTACACACTAACTTGTTCATTTAAAGTACCTCGTCACCCTCACGTCAAAAAAAAGAACATGGTCATACTATCAGAACTAGGAAATGGGAAGATTGAATGGTTTTACTTGAAGATATAAAGATCCATCCAAGACTACTTTCAGTAGAGTTAGGAAAAAGCATACAGAGACAAAATTTTTGAACTTGAACCAACTATGCAAGAAATCTTGCAGTTTCTATATATTTTGGGTTTCGTCTTAAATGTTTTTCAAGCCTATAAAACAATTCAAAGAAATACGTTAATGATTAAAAAGAACTTATCTTATAATGTATCGTAAAAATGATTTAGTAAAGTTATCTTAAAGAAAGCAAACTAAGTTAGCTACCAAATCCTACTGAATAATTCAAATCCTTCAAATAAGCTTCGGTCAATTTATATTTAATCAAAGGATCAAATTGAAAATAAGTCAAAAGTAATACAATTTTCAAATGATTCCGTACAAAACTTCCCCTTTGAATTTATTTATTAAAGGATTATCCAGCTTGGAAACGTATTTTTAAAAATTGAATTGCTTTATCAAGAAAATAAATGTTGAAGTGTATGATAAAAAAACATTATATACTGAAAAATATTGAGAAAGTAGCTTTATATTAAAAAAATACATTTAGAATTATTACACTGTATTAACTTTTTGAACCAATGTTAAATGACAGAGATTTTACATTTTAAGTGTCTATACTCGTAGTTTAATAGCGCATTTCAAATTATATCCAACAAGTCCAATACAGCACCCTCCCAAAGAGAATCAATTCACAGAGAGAGAGAAAAAAAAACAATACATTGTTCTTCAAAAGAATCCAGCGGCATTTTTACGACCGGAGGAAGGGACTACCCTGATGAAACAAAAGGGGGGTCGACCCCCCGACCGGCAAACGATCTCGCACCACGCGAATGCAAATGAGGGGAAGCTACGCTTTCGGAGATAATCCGTGACGAATCAAAGGGAGATGAAAGGGGCCGACGCCGATTCTAATAATCGTAATCGTAATAACGCCGCTCGCCATTGCGATTGTCAGAAAGGGCCGTTTTGTTTCTCGTTTGATAACGCGCCACTGTCTTTTTAATAGCGCCACTTCCCAGATTCGGTTGCAGTTAAAAATAGGATTACGTCATGCGATTCTCTGTCTTACGTGCGTGTCTTGGAGGTTATGGTGCTGGGAATTTTTTTTTTTTTGTACACACCAGTAAAAACATTCCTTTAAAGGCGGGTTTATACATGCAGCAATTCGAGCGGCGCGACTGGTCGAGGCTTACCTACAAATTTACCTTTAAATGATGACTTAACTACTACGTCATAACGCTAAGAACCAATGGCAAGACCAGATTCTAAGGGCGGGTTTACATGCAGCGATTCGTGCGACGCGACTGGTCGAAATTTCTCTCAAAATTTACCTTTAAATGATGAAGCAGCTACTACGTCAAAGCGCCAAGAACCAATGGCCGGACCAGACTTTAAATCGATAAGGAAAGCGATAGGAAATTTTCGACCGTTGTTCCCAACCAGCTATGGGCCGTATTCAGAAACTCAAAACACGTAGAAGAAACGAGACGGAAACGGGAGATTTCAGACGGGATGTCCAGAGCTCCCTTTCATTCTCTCGTGTGCTCCTGGCGCCACCTGTCGCACAACCTTGCAAGTAATTATACACTGAAAATTCTGCTAACACTAGATGTCTATTACTTTCGTAATATAACGTCTGAAGACTTTTTTTTTGTTAATTAGTAGCTGTTCTAGATATTTTGAAACTATTCAAAGGACCAGGGCCGTATCCAAGGGGGGGGTTAGGGGTCAACCCCCTCCCCGAAATTTTGACATCAATTTTTATACTGCTATTTTTCTTGAAAATTATGTCTCACAAGGAGTGATATTCTCTACGGGTATAACCCAAAGGGTCTCAAAATGAGTCAAAACCATACTTTTAAGGGTAAATTTCCAATTTGGGGGAGGACCCCCAAACCCCCTCTAAATTTTGAAATCTATTAAGTATACGGTTTTTCCTTCAAACTTGTGTTGTTTACAAGGAGTGGTCCTCTTTAATGTAACCTAAAGTGTCTCAAAATGAGTTAAAATGCCACTTTTCGGGAAAAATTCAAAAAATTTTCTGGAGTAGGAACCTAAAAACCCCCTTAACATTTCGCCATTTATTACATATACCTTCTTTTTGAAAATTCGGCCGCTTACAATGAGTGGTGCTTTATGGGTGTAATCTAACTAAAGGGTCTCAGAAATGAGCTAAAACACTCTTTGGAGGGGCAAATTTCCAAAAATCTTCTGGGGGAGGACCCCCAGACCCCCCTTTTACTTAGAATTCATATTGTTTATATAATTTTGAAATTTAGTGCATCAAAATTTCAATCCAGTGTTGCCATCTAAAATTTAACATATAAAAGTACCCGTAAGGAGGTACCGCAGAAAATATTTGAGTCAACCCCCCCTCCCAAAAAAAAAAAAGTATGATTTCGGCCCTGCAACGAACTACAAAAAGTGTAAAAGCAATCCGCATAGTTTCGTATATCGGAACAATATGGCGGACGAGAGCTCTTGAGCTACCGTCTCGTACGAGATTTTTCATCGTTTCTGTACCATTCTCGTTTCTTCTACGTGTTTGTCTTTCTGAATGCCCTATAACAGAATGTATAAACCAGCTATAACAGACAGCAAGTAAAGATAGTGTATCTATCTGGAAAGGATATCCTGATATCCACCCACTGGCAACGCCCCGGAATTAAGAGGGGTTTGGAAATTCCCGGACAACCGGGACGACCTCCAACGAAATATTTGCATTTAATCTTCTCATTCCCTTTCACTTTCCATACCAAGCTAAGATTCGAGGAAATTTAGGAAGGATGTTATCATTAAAGGTAACACTAGTTATCTAGTTTCCACAATGTAATCTGTGAATCCTTTGGGAAAGCACTGAACCAAATAAACGTGTTCTGGAAGTTATTATCTTTTCGAAATGTTTGTCTCAAGTACAAAAATAATTCATACACATACAAAAGGGTTACCATGGAGCTTAAATATTAAAACTTTAAAGTACATCCGATCTTAAAAACTTGACAGTTGTAAAATGTCCCTTTTTTACAAAAACATTAATCCGTCCTTTCGATATTTACACTTTAAGTGACCAAAGCGTTGACTAAATGCCTTTCCATTGATTCTTCAAACGAATATAACTAAAATAATTACTAAATATCATGATTCAACCAATCCCCAAATCAAATATTCCTCCTTTTTTAGAGGCTTTCTTTAAAGACCTTCACCACTGGAGGCATAAGTTCACTTCTTCAATTCATAGTTGCCCTACCCTTTTTACGCCTCATGAAACCCAAAGGAACGAATTTACCTACACCGGAGACCCCCTCACCACGGTCTTCAATAAAAAAAAACCACTTTGAGGATGATGCCCCTGAGCTCGCAGCCCCTATAGACGGTTCATTAACGCTATACGACCAGAGGCAACAAGAAAACACTAGAATAGAAAACTCCCATAAATTCTGTCCGATTCTTCAGTATTGGCAAGTGCCAGGGGCGATCTGTAGTTTATTTGACACTTCATCCAAACCAGGATGGAAAGAGACGTCAATGCGAGGCTCCATCTTAGTAATGGACAGTTGTTTGGGGTTAGTTATGATAGATTGATTATGGATGGTTCTGTGGGATATTATTTATTGCATCGTTTTTGGGGTTAAAGTCATTCTCGCTTGTTACTCGGATCAAGTGGTGAGAATTGGACAAATTAATTGAATCCTTTAATTAATTGTTCAGTTGTCGAACGTGGAAAGATGATAAATAACGCTAAGAAGGATGCAAGTTTAAAATGTTAGCATCTAGAATTGAGATAAGTGGCTTATTAGAGGTTTTGAACTAAAGATGTGCCGACGATTTCGGTTTATCAAGATTTATGCTTATGTTGCATCAGCTAGGTTCTTACAAAACTATGCTAATTAGGGCATAGCTCATTTATGTTAAAACAATACAAAAAAGATTTTAGATACTTATTTCGCACATTTTTCTTTTTATCTTGTTATTTCCAAAGTATTCCAAGTTGTAAAGAAGATTCACAGATTTGAATGGATTGACAAATACAGTCCATTTGAGTGAGCCGGATTTTGGTTTGTAAAAGCAAATTGTTATAGCTTGTTGTTTATACCATTTAAGGAATTACCCTTTTTATTCAGTCCTTACGAACTTTAGATGGCCCTTAAAGTTTTCCCTCCATATATGTACAGGATGCATGTACTATATACAAATATTCTAGTTTATCCATGATAAATATTACATCAATTTAAAGAAACCTGTAAAGCGGATTAACATTACCTACTATAAAAAATAGTAACATCCTACTTTATTGTTCTAAAACAGAAAACAAATATCAAACACATGATGCAGACTGTTCATTTGATTCTGTCCAAAATCATTAATTTGAGTATAGTATAGCTCCAAGGGGGGGGGGCACTTTCCAGACCATCACCTATATCTTTTGAGAAAATTGCCAAAATGTTGGGGATTTTCTAAAAAGTATCACTCAAGATCCCCTTTTGGTACCATTGGGACTGTGGCGGACTCGAGCCATTCTCCTCTTATAATCGATGCTTCTATGTGAGCCCTCAATGTGGCCACTCAATATGGTGGTTTTACTAGTGGCAACACCTGGAGAGTCGATTGCTACTTTATTTAGTCTGCCAACTTGTTTACTACACTCTTCTTTTCGCTGGCTCTGCTGCAGCGAGCCCTTTTGGCTCTTGTTATCAGTTTTTAAAGTTTTTACATGTTAAAGGTTTTAATAAAGTTATTTTAGTAATTTCTGCGTTGATACCTGTTTAGGAACACATCACAGCCCACTATAGATTAAATAAAGTAGCAATCGACTCTCCAGGTGTTGCCACTAGTAAAACCACCATATTGAGTGGCCACATTGAGGGCTCACATAGAAGCATCGATTATAAGAGGAGAATGGCTCGAGTCCGCCACAGGACTATGGGGGTCATCTCCCAGAAAAAAATTTTGAAGTTACCCGTAAAAGAAGAGTTTTAACTCATTTTGAGTACTTTTTTTGTACTCTTGAGTGATTTTTTTTGGGTTCAAGGGGGGGGGCACTGTCCTCTGAGTGACCCCCTTGGATCCGCGCCTGGTATAGGTGTGTATCAATTCAGAATTTGTCTTCAAAATGTTCAATTCCAAGTTCCAAGCATACAAAAGTATTATGACTCCATTTCAAACTCGCACCGACTCTTACGCATTACCATAGCCTACCATTCATTTCCCACCAGCACTGCACCTCGAAAGTGAAACCCCCACCTAAAAAAAAAGTATTCCCAAGACAAAAACAAACCTCTCCTAATCTGGCGTGCACGAATTCCTCGGCTTGCGTGCCAGCCCGCCATTCGGGCCGACTGGACACAAAATTCATGGCCGAGGAACAGCAAAGGGAAAAAAAAGCAGGAATGAAATTTGGGCAGTAGGAGAGGCAGAAAGGATATATCCTCGGCCGATGACGTTTACGAGCGGCTTAATCTGGGGCAAGGCTGCAGAGCGACCCGGGGCGGCAACAACCAAACAAGTGGAAGTTTTCCATTGCTGGTGGGGCAGCAGCAGCTATTGTTGTTGCTGTGGATTTTATGTTCATGGATGAGAGTCTATGGAAAGAGTGAAGAGGAGATGTGGGATTTTCATCAAGCTCCTGAGGGGAATTATCGGTGATGCATTCTGCAGACAACGTGAATATAATAAAGGTAGTGCAGAGAATAAACTAGGATAGTCGGCAGGATACGGTTCTTAACAGTTTAATAATCATCAAATGTCATGCAGGCACATACGCGACCTGTGACCCCCACGTAGCATTAACACAAAATGATGTGGGAATCTAACAAAAGGGATAAATTAAATCACTCGAGTATTGTTGGGAAATCCTTGATGTACAACCTATGAGTAGATAGATTATTTTTAAAAAAAAAAAATGGTCAAATGGTCAAAATTAATGTTTCTGTTCTGGGTTACGTACTCGGATTTTATTGCAATATTAATTCTTAACTACATTATATTTGAATTATTTTCCCAAAAAGGTGTAAACCTTCCTTCACTTACTATATGTATTGCAAACTTATTACACTATTTATTGTACATAGTCGTCTTATGTCCCAAGGATGCCGTCCTCCATCTTTAAAGACCTACTGTGGTAAAATTAAAAATACCACTTTCGGATCCTAGTACAAGATTCCAAAGTATTTTAATAAATAAAGTACAGCCTCCACCAGGAACTTAAGAGTTCAGATATTTCTACAGGAATAGACAAAACGTTAGCATAAAACATGAAGGAAAACAACAGCCTACTCCGAAGGACATTTTTCTACAAACAAGTACTTCAACTTCCAATAAAAGCTTATTACATCTCTAAAAAGACACAGAAAAAAAAACAGAACATCTCACGAACACAATAGGGAAATGTCAATCGTGGCAGTCATGTCGCGCGAGACATTTTGTCGTATTATTTACAAATGTCAATACGCGAGGGAGGCAATAAATATTTCATGGCTGTGAGCACAGCTGCAGCAATAGGTCCACAAGAAAGTATATACACACATTTCGACATTTCCATAAAGGGCATCGCTCACGATTCCTCAGAAATCATGGGCATGCGTGGATGAATATTTATAAACGTTGACGTTGGGGGCGCGTCAAAGAGGACGTTGTCAAAGAAAAGAGGATCCCAATTAGTCGCGATCCACGGTTTTGAAATTGGGTGACGGAAAGGGAGATGAAGATGTGGGGTGTCAATGAACCAAAGTTGTAACCGTCTGAGAATGAGAAAGGAGGTACCACCAAATATAGGGATGTCTAGTAGTATGCATGAGAACCTAATTGTGACACAATTTAAGGTAAAATAAAAAGTTATCCATCACACTTTCTTAGGGGACATCCATTAATTACGTGAGGTGTTTTTTCCAAAATCTGGACCCCCCCTCCCCCTTGGTGAGATTTAGTGAGATTTTGCTGGACCAACCCCCCCTCCCCCCCACGTGAGATTTACCTAAAACTTTTTAAAAATTATTTTCCTTTTTCATACTTAAAAAACAAAGAAAATCGTATAATTTCTAACTTAAAAAGTTGACGTGAGATTTTAATCGACCCCCCCTCTCCCCTTGGTGAGATTTTTCCAAACCCCTCCCCCCTTTTTGACCTCACGTAATTTATGGATGTCCCCTTATTGTTATTCCATGTAAAGGTTATAAATGCTAAATTTTTGTCAGGATTCAAAACGTGAAGAAAGAAAACGTAAAAGAATTGAGAAACAATTACTGCAGTTTAAAAGCAGTATATACAGCAGAAATATACAGTTAAAGCAGAAATATACAGTTAAAAAAGGGTTAGTCTGTAAAAATATTAAAGATAATTTCTGTAAAGTAAACTTCCTCCTGGCTCACAGTTTTTGTCTGAAAATTTTACAGATTTTATTAAAAGTGAACTAGGGATTGAAATGCAGTTGAAATAAATTATAACGCCTTTGCAAAAATATTTAAAAGTCCAAGTTTTGATTCGCGGTTCAAACAAAGTACAATTTCTTTATAATTTCGCATCAAATTATTCCATTGATGCTAATTAAGAGTTAATGAAATTAATAATTTGCTTGTTAGAGATGTAATCACCCAAGCATGTTAAGTTTTAGTTAAGTCCAAATCGAACTTTTTTTGAGGGACCCAGAAAAATAGAGTGAATTCGGATACTTATTTATTTTTCATGTAACACAAAATGTAAAATTGAGGGATTTAAAATAAAGTCAAGTCCAGTAGAATGGAGCCGAAGCTTGAATAATGAATTGAAGCTGTATTATGCGATTACAGAAGATAAAGGCTTACAGTGATAAGCCTTTCAGAGCTAAGAAGATTATAAATTTAAAAGATTCGTTAAAATGTAAAGTTCTTTTAACACTTTTGCACATAAAGCTTATCCTGTATGCGAAGAACGTAGGAAAGCGGGTTTATTGAATGAAAATTTTAAATCGTGTTAAAAAGTAAAATGTATTGTACTTCAGTGCAATCTGTAAGAACGGAGACACTTTATAAGGCCTAATTCTGTGTTGTGGGTTTTTATAAAATACATTTTACTGAATTTAAGTGAAACTTAGGAATAACGGTATTCTGATATTATGATGATTTTTTAAAATATGTTTTGAGTTGGATTGACCTATAAATACAATACGAGAAACCATTCAATTCCAGTAAAACTGGCGAATTACATTTTATTCAAATTTCATACTAAAATGTTATGGATGTATAAAATTTCAATAAAAAAATACTATCTTGTCTTAATCATCAAATTTAAAACATTAACACAAAGAAGAAATGCAGTAACACCTTATGCTGAAACTGTTGAGATCTGCTTTATGTCTCGCTAACCTATATTTAAGATTAATTGGCAGTTGCAGAACCGATTTCACACATCGTTCTTATCATCCCAATAAGTTATGACGTCTTTATACGAAAGTTCCGATGTAACACATGGCCCCACTTGAACTACAACCTTCAAATTGCTTTATTAATTATTTATCCTCTGTTCGCCTCATCTTCAATTAGATACTCTTTAACACATATTAGGGTGATCTTCAAACAAGTGCGAATGTTCCAGTATTAATATATAAATATTGATAAATCCTGAACGAAGAAACCTCACAAAATATAAATAATTTAGAAATTTAATAAATATTAGTATTAGCTCGTTGTTGTGGTAATGCCTCAATTTCTTTAATTGGGATACTATCAAAAATTAAGTAAGGCCGTACTCTTGGTTTTTATGAGCAAGAGCCGTATCATACATAAACATGATTAAAGAATAAACCGTTTGAATATTTAATAGATATTAACACTTATAAGGTAAGGGAACGTACCCATACTACGTGACCTATTTAGGGGGGAGGGGTCTTCAAAATACCACGCTTGGTCACAGGAGGGAGGGGGGGTAGGGTATCGTCACCTAGTCAAAAAATAAAGAAAAAAAGACTTGTTTTTGTAAATTAAGTTACTATTACAATAACTTTTACAAAAGTTTTTTCTTCTTGATAATATATTTTGCACTTGCATGCACGCACTCTTGGCGTCACGAGGCAAGCACTGTATTAATGAAGACTAATTAAGCCAAACTAACATTTTTTTTAACTTTCTGTTTGCTAAAAATGATTGAAAACCTTATTTATGAACTACTACGTGAAAACTAGAGGGAGGGGTCTTGGCATATATACTACGGGTGGTCACCAAAGGGGGGGGAGGGGGGTCAAAAATAGTAAAAAATAGGTCACGTAGTATGGGTACGTTCCCTAATGAAAAAAAAAGCTAATAAGAAAAACTGAACACTATTCAAAGTTACTCTTATAGTTTCCTAAATTAAAGGCATAACTCAAGACAACACAATCGTTAAATTAAACAAATTTTTCATACTAAATGCATGCTTGCATATTGATCCGCGAGCTCTACTGCGTACTTAGCCCAAAACGAATTCACTCATACTTAAAAAAGCAGCGAAAAGCTTAAGACAGTAACAGTTTCAACAGTTATTCAAGCGGTGAGATTTTTTTTCCGTCGGGAAAACCACCTCCACATTCGTGTAGTAGTAAGTTTATTTTGGCTAGTTTTGAGCTAGCTATACACAGTCGAGGTGTTGCCTGTGGATTTATTTTTCCGACTCCCACGAGAGACCGGGGATAAATTTTTAGGGAGGCTCTGGAGAACAACTCCAACCTTCAAACGTCAGACGAGCCGTTGCACAATTATTGCGGTTCTCAAGGACCCATGTTTTGTGTGTGCTGTTCAGAATTGAGTTGCTCAACGCTGAAGGGGCAAAAGGGACGGGACTATTCATTCTATGACGAAACTCTTACGCAATTTTTATAGTTTTAATGCAGTGTGAGTTTTTATCTTTTCAAATATGTTTGAGTGTAGTGATTTTTTATAAAATTCAAGTTATTAAATTTTTTTTAGTTATTTTCATGAATGGTTTTAAAAAGGTGTTCAATTACTTATTATAAGTTAAGAGTTTCATAAAGGGTCAAATCTGATATTTTCTTTTTATGAAGAGAAACTGAGCTCGTTGGTTGGTTGGTTAAAACTTGAAAATACTGGTTTTTGCTTGAGAATGTAGTAGTCTCTGCTTCTAACCAGTGCTCCTTAAAACTTAGCCTGTATCTCAATCATTGGAATAAGTTACTCATAAAATAAGTTTTTATTTGACTGCTTTGTAACTTGTATGTCCACAAGAAATTTTTCTATGGCAGTTACGCTGCAACAAAAAATGTTTTTAAAGACAGCACTTCAGAGAGATTTTTTACTTGAAGAATATCTAATGAAAGATAAATTATACATTTTCTGTTTAGACATGGATTTTAAGAATTTAATCTGGGATTTAAATTGAAGTGTAGTGAGTGATTTTAACGAGAAAAAGTATGTCTGAAAATTAGTTCTTGTAATTGCAGAGACTTTGTCATCTTGATACAAATCCAAATACTATTCAAAAAAGATTTTTTTATGTCACTTTAAAGTTCAAAACCGAATTACTTCAGTATAAACAAGAATTTGAAATTAAATTTGAAACATCCTAGAATATTCCTCAATTCACAAAAAACAAACTTCTAATTAATATCTAATATATTTTCATTTATAAAGTAATAAAAGAGATTATTTTTTTAAATTTTCAATAAAATATTTTCAGAATCCTAATATTTTCCTTGTGTTTCAATCCTTTCTGAATTCAAACAAAATAATTTTTCTTTATAAAAATGACTAGAGATTCAGATGAAGAAAAAAAACCCTTTAAACCCCCACCAAACCAAAAAGGTTTACCCAATTGACCAACAGACAAAAGGGCTTCTGATGCATTGTGAAGAACACAGTTTTGTAGGGAGATATAAAACTACAATTTTGGTCAAACAAATAAATGTTTTCAAGAACACTTTGTGCTTGTAAGAAACATTTATAACTTTTCCATTTGTAACAGAAAATACATAACTTTTGATAAGAAACATCATTTGCATTACTACAAACGAATTTGGTCAAAAACAATTTTATAACTCTGAGAAAACAAAAACTTATAATAAAATTGAAACTAAAAAAATTGTCTACTTCTAATGAAAAGTTAAAGTTAACTCTTAAGGAGTTGAAAGAAGATTTGTCATTAATTTAAAAACAGGTTGCCAGAATTAAATAAATAAAAAATTTTACTCTTGTTTAAGAATCTATATTCATTTATAGTAACTTATAGTAATCATGTAAAGATACACTAACTTAACTACATTTTGAATGAAAGAACATTACTTATTTATTTTGTTCATTTAGAAAATTTTTAGTCAATATCACAGTACATCAGAATAACAAAATTAAGCAAACAAAATTTATAAAAATGAAATAAAACCTACAGATTGAATAAATTGACACTTTGATGAGAATCGATCATTCAAACACCAATATAATCACAATCATTATTTGCTTTTAACTCATACAGGATCAAAAATGCGAGAAAAGCATCTTTATGTCATTCCCTTTTTAAGTACACTAATGAGAAATCTTAAGCTTAAAATGACGGACGGACTTCTGAATCACACTAAAAATGAGATCAATGTTGACTATTAGATGTATGTATTACTTTGAAAACCTAATTTTACAACTCAATATTAAACAATTTGCATCGCAAAAATTTCACAAATCGAAATAACCTATCAAAAACACTCTTTATCCCACATCTTAATGCACACGATATTTCCCGACATTGTAACGATATCGAATCGACTAAAAAACATATTATACTACATTCGATTCCGCTTATTATGATCACGGTTAATGTTATCAATCGGATTATGTTATTAAAATTGATTGGTCCCAATCACTCCTAATTAACTGAACACAAAATGTATCGTTTTAGGTGGTCAATAAATCGCTTAATGTTATCAAAATCTGGTGAAATCCCCTAAAAACCTCATTATTTCCCCTTTTGAAGGCCAATTTTAATACATAGTCATATAAAATGAGTTAATTTATTGGTGATGTTCCACGTATTTCTCTTTAAGAATGTAAAAGTTGGCAAAATACGTATAAGGTAATCGTTTTAAATACTTCAATTAGGACTACACAGTTGTGATTTTAAAGCAAAAACTCGAGTTATTACAATGTTTGAAACTTTTTAGTATCCAATCGCTTACATTAATATCAATCGGATATTGTTATCATTCTGATCTTGGACAAATGTGACCACATTAAGCGGAGTCGACTGTATCAGTCGATATAAATCGAGTGCTACAAACAGATCCATAGCAGTGGCGTATATAAGGGGGGGGCCGAGGGGGCCCTGGCCCACCCCGAAATTCGGACTAGGTGCACCAAAACAAGTTAAAACCCTGTATTTAAGGGTCAAATTTCAAAAAATTTTCTGGGGGAGGACCACCCAACCCCCCCTTTTCTACTTAGAATTTTATTAACAACTTCATTATAATAAGTTCATCCAAATCCTATCAAAAAATATATTTCCAAAATTCGGACTAAATGTACCAAAAACAATATAAAACCCTGTTTTTAGGGGTCAAGTTCCAAAAATCGTCTGGGGAAGGACCCCCAGATCCTCTTTTGTACTTAGAACTCTACTTTAATATCTTTTTAAATATTAAGTTCATAAAAATGCACATCCAAAATTCGGGCTTAGTGTACCAAAACTAGTTAAAAACCTGGTTTTTTTAAGTCAAACTTCCAAAAATTTTCTGGGGGAGGACCCCCAGACCCCCCTACGGTACTTGTATTTTTATTACTAACAACTATTCCTATATTAAGTGTTTAGGACCTATATTATCACCTAAAAAGCTACATTGGACCTATTAAATATGTGGGGGAGGGCTGGGGAGTAATTTTGGGCCCCTCCCGAAATAAATTCCTATATACGCCACTGATCCATAGCAAGAAATAATAATCAAAAACTCGAGTTACACTGTTTCAAACTTTCTAGCATCAAATCGCTTATTAATATCAATCGGATATTGTTATCATTCTGATCTTGGACAAAATGTGATCACATTAAGCTGTATCAGTCGATATAAATCGAGTGCTACAAGCAGATCCACACCAAGAAATAACAATAACAGGTACTGACCTGAAATAGTCCTCCTTGCAGTAAACCTGCCCGTCGCGCACATAGCAGCTCATGGCCTGCTCGAGAGGGGCTTTGCAACGGCAGCACACGAGGCAGGCCTCGTGCCAGGGCCTTTCGGCCGCGTGCAGGTAGAAGCGGTCGGCGATGGGGGCGCCGCAGCCCGCGCAGCCGGGCGGCAGGGGCGACCCCCCCTCGGGGCGCTGGTACGGCACCAGAGTGCAGCCGCTCGGAGGGGTCCAACGAGGGGGCAGGGCCGGTTGCACCAGCGTGCCGCTGTGCGTCACAGCAGCCACACCATCCAAAGACGCTCCTCTCGGCCGTACCCAGTCCAATGGCCAAGTCCACAATGACCGATCAGTCGGTATTGTATACGATCAGTGGGTGGTACGGCGATGCTTTGTCGATATTGACGATATTTTCTCAACCAGAGCGATCGGCGAAGGTTTAGTCAGCGGTGCAAAATCTGACAAAAAGCAGGGATTAAACAGCTCTTATAATAGATCAAAACGTACTGATCATCAGTCACACGACACAAATGAAAAATCGAAAACTTCGGGAGAAAACTGGGAATAGGTCCGCACGAAAAGCGATGGGAGGAAAGAAGATCTTTGTGGAGCACAACAAGAGCACGTGAGCGTTGTTTATGATGGTGTGCCGCCGCGGGGAAAAAATCAGCCCTTCAAAAAAGCGGTGATCGGCGACACTGACGTGCACTCTGTCGCAGCTAGTTCGGCTTTGAAAGAATTGGCAGAGCGGCCGTCGGGCAACGGAGGAAAGCTCCGCCTCCGCGAGGATCCGGGCAATGAGAGGGATGGGCGGGACCTAAAAGGGCGGAGCGCCGGTGACGCAACCTTCTGCCAAATGGTGGCAGGTTTGTTGTGTTTACTTCTGTACGCGCTCTCTCTCCGGTTTTCTTTGTTTTCTTCTGTCTTTCTTTTCTTTGCCAAGAGAGCGAGGAGAGAGATTCATTGTAAGGAAGAAACAATCCCAGGGATTGTCAGGGTATCGTTGCGCTGCAGAACGTTCGGAAAAAAGCCGGCTTTTGTTCTTGAAAAGGTGTGGGTTGTTTCTTATTTAGTTTCTTTCTTCTTTTTTTTTTGTTGGACTCTGTGAACCTTTTTGCATATTCAAGAAGCATTTCGCACTGTTTAGAGTGTTTGTTGATATTTTCCTGCAGAATAAATTAAAATAATGCGTTTTAACATAGAGGGTGGGACACATATTGTATTATAGTCTTTTTTTATTTTAGTAATAAAAGCTCTTGCTAAAGAAAAACATGTCTGCTTCTTGCATATTCACAAATCCTGCAAGGTTTTATTACTTTGATCCAATGCGCATGCGTGTGAACAAAGAAAGAAATAGTTCGAAAATATTATTGACCGCTGAAGCCCCCGTGGAGCAATGGTAGCGTGCCTGCGTAGCATGCGGCAGTTCATGGGTTCTATCCAAAGTTATAATTTTATTAAAATTTATTAAATTTTATAAAATTATAATTTAGCAAAATTCTACTCCACACGCATGCGCATTGGATCAAAGTAATAAAACCATGCAGGATTAGTGAATATATACCTTTTTCTTTACATGAATAGAACGTTAAGATGACCAGATGTGTGCAACCAAAAGTTTTGGAAAAAATACTTTTAATGTTTAATGAAAAAAAAAGGACAAATAAGCTTCAAATTGAACTAAAATGAAAATATAGAATATAGATACAACATACAACCATTCCATGAATCCTTAAACAAAATTTATTAAATTGGTAACATAATTTCGCTGCTAATGTTTCATCTTATCTTAAAGTGGGTTAGAGATGGGGCAATAAAAATTATAAAATTATATAGTTGTAGAGTTTTTTATAACATGCCAATTTAACCGGACCATATTTAACCGGTTATGAGTCATTTAGTTAAAATTTCGGAACTCTGCCTTATTTTTTTTACATGTTTTAAAAATCTCAATGTTCTGTCAATGGAAATATTTTGTTTTCATAAGAAAGTTACACATCTCAAAAACTAATCAAAAGGTAATGCCAGGTATTTTAAGTTATTTAGTACCACTTCGGTTCCTTAATATTATTAAAAACTCATTCTATAAATGATTATCTCTTACTCTTATCTGAAATTTAAAGGGATACTGCACCATTATTTTATGGAAGAAGAAAGTTAAAAATTTAAAAAGTCAATAGCTTAAACACTCAAATTATCTGAGTATTTCACAAACTCAAACTGGTTCCGAATAAAATTTACTCAAGTTTGAAACATGCATAAAGTTATTTCTGAAAATATCAGGTAGTACCTACTCAAAAATGATACATCATGGTCTTTGTCCAAATTACCCCCTTTGATGGTACAATATTTGATCAGAACGTGACTATACTAGACAGCAACGTTAGTTGACCCTATGACGTCACTAACAAAGTAGTTCCCAGCGCGGTGTCTGCATTTTGAGTGAAATGAACAACGTCAATTTAAAAATATTATTATGTTGTTAAACCAATGTGTATATTGTGACTTTTTATTACGATTTGCGCACCGAAACTCCTCCTAGCAACCCAACAGGCGTTCTGTTTACACATTTTCTCCTTCCGCGTAGTGACGTACTGGGTGACTGGGACTGGGTACAGAAAACGTTGCAATCGAGCATAGTCCACTTGTAATTAGAGTGTGATGCCACATCTGAGCGAGGAGGGCTATCACGTTTTTAAGTCAACACAATGGTAAATATGTGAACATGAATGCATTATAAACTGCAAACATGAAACAAAATTACAAATAATTTTAGTGGTGACTAATGAATAGTTTGAAACTTAGTATTTCTGGTATTTTAGAATTGAATTTTCATACTTGAAAGAAACAGTTTCATATCAAAATGAAACTATCGATGTACTCATATTTGAAATCGCCATTTTTCTCAGTGTAAAACAAAAAAAAATTTTTAGAGCTTACGAAATTTGATCCCAACTGCCAAGGTAGCATTTTTTACTGCAATGCTTCTTCCATTGTAAAACATAAACATTAGGTACATCTACTAAATACACAAAAGAGGCAACATCGCTTTCAAAAACTGCATTTGAAGCTCATGCCAT
The DNA here is from genome assembly GCA_963680715.1 of Tetragnatha montana. NCBI lineage: Eukaryota > Metazoa > Arthropoda > Arachnida > Araneae > Tetragnathidae > Tetragnatha > Tetragnatha montana. Next base: position 39,803,107 of record OY796685.1, read on the forward strand.
GAAATCAAAACATTGTACAGCGCCCATGTACGGCAGAGAAAAAAACGTTTGAGTTGTCTCTATAGGATGGTCACCAGTACGTGACGTCCGACCCGGCAGGCACTCCCGCTCACCTGCGGGCATTTAGCGCGGGCGGTCGCACGTGCTCATCCCACCCTCCCCCGTTTTGTTCGATGCCCACGAGGAGGGACATCCGCTGGCTGACAACGGCTTCCGCAGGGGCTGCTACTTCCTAGCTTTTTCCTCCCTCTATTTCCCTTTTGTTTGTTTGCGTAGTGTGGAGAGGATATGAGGATTTTCGTTGCTTGAGGATTTTCGTATTGTATAGGGCCACCGTAGACTTTCTGGATGTAATAAAACTTGGATGTTATAAAACAATTATCTCCAGGAAGAAACCTGAGTTTATGGCGCCGGTGTCTTCATGTGGTCTATTTTCGACAGCTCTCAGGCGCGAGTGCGAGGGGAGATACAAAGAGATCGAGGGAGATAGGGGAGATAAACTGCTGGTGGTCCGGCCGCAAATTGTTTTATTACATCCAGGGGGGCCGTGTCAACGTGTTATACTCCTTTCATTGGAAATTTGACCCAAAAAACATGGGTTTATCTCATTTTGGTGCACCTAGTCCAAATTTCTGGGAGGGCGGGCCCCCTCGGTCCCCCTTAAGGAACGTACCCATACTACGTGACATATTGTTTACTATTTTTGACCCCCTCCCCCCCCCTTGGTGACCACTCGTAGTATATGCCAAGACCCCCCCTCCCCCTCTAGTTTTCACGTAGCAGTTCATAAATACGGTTTTCAATCATTTTTAGAAAACAAAAAGTTAATTTGGCTTAATTTGTCTTTATTAATACAGCGCTTGCCTCGTGACACCAAGAGTGCGAGCATACAAGTTGAAAATATATTATCAAGAAGAAAAAAGTTATTATAACAGTAACCTTATTTACAAAAACAAGTCTTTTTTTCTTTATTTTTTTTGACTAAGTGATGAAACCCTAAGCCCCCCCCCTCCCCCCTGTGGCCAAGGGTGGTATTTTGAAGACCCCTCCCCCCCCTAAACAGGTAACGTAGTATGGGTACGTTCCCTTAAATACGCCCCTGCATCACACTCCCTGATGTTTACTATTTTTCAAGTGAGCAGCTGAGCTTACAGGGGTAAAAGGGGCAAGTTTTCCCTTTAATTCCACGCCTATACACGTTCACTCATGCCCCTAAACTCAAAAGCGAAGAAAATATTAGCCAGATAATTTTTAACTAAAACATTGAAAAAAATATAATCGTTTTTTAATAAATGAATTTTTTAGTGAACGAAAACAAAACACGTTTCGATAGACAAATTCAATTTCTTCACACCTCTTAGAAACATTTTAGGCCACCATTGAAATAGAAATATCGTCTTAATTTTAAGGGGAAATAATTTTTTTTTTAAGATTTAACATGTCTTAACTCTCTTTCACAGTTTGTATTATAGAGATTTTTTTAAAAAACAAAATTTCAACACCTTGCCCTTTTTTAACATTTTTAAATACAGAAATACTCGATTACTTAAGAATATAAAGTATGTACAGAATTAATTAAACACAATACACTTTAAAACAACAATTATTATTATTACCGAAACTCGAATTAGTAAATTACACTTTTTATTTTTAACTAAAGAGGAGATATGACAGGTAAACGTTTGGATGGAGATAACAAAGATAAGATAAGATAAGATAAGATAAAATAAGAGGCTAACAAATTCCTTTGAAAGCAATGTATGGGCAGTTGACCTCTGGATGGAGATGGTATTATAAACAATCCTCTTCCCTTCCCCATTTGATTGCTCTTCCAGTTCGCATTCAAAACAGAGCAAATTTAAACGAGTTTAGTTTGGAGATAAGAACGGAATGCAGGAAGGGAGTTATCTTATTCAAATGACCGTTCAAGGGGACATCTGCTTAACCTTGTCACTTGTGGGAGGGAACTACTGTCCACTGTCCAAACAGAGCGTTTTCACTCGTCCCCCCGTGCTCAATGTTCACTGTTCAGGGATTCATTTCCTCTTCTTTGTTCTTTTTCTTTCGGTATTTTTAAAAATGCGACAGAGCCCACGGGGAGGGCAATTGAATTTTAAAGACGTAGCTTCAGATAAACATTATTTGAACAAAAGGAAGGTTATTTATTCATAACTATTCAGTAGGATCAGAAAAATATTTGTTAACTTTATGATAAAATAAAAGTTTTCACAGACAATTTTCCAACAGCCTTAAATTTTTGGATAGAAACCACATAGTGCAGTAAATTCTTTATAATTTAAAATAAAACAAAGTGCATTTATTATGAATTAACTGTTTTGTTTTTATTATTTAATATGTAATGCAAGTTTTAATTGGAAGAAATTCATTGTAGAACAATACAAAAAATTTTTTGACACTGTCTGAAGTATATTCCAGATGAATGAAATTCCCTGACTTTGGAAAAACTTGCTGATAAGAAGGGGTCAGTCTGAAGGTCACGTAAGGGGAAGGTACGAGAAAATTCTATTCAATTCGACCCAGCATGTGGTAGGGGGAAGGAGAGGAAAATGGGTTGCGCGGTCTGTGAGACGTCACGTCCCCTGCTACGGGTTAATTTATTAAATTATTTATTTATCCATTTCTTTTTAATGGTTTTTATTTTTTTTTATTGAATTACATAAAATTTATTCCACTGTCACCTGAAAGAGACTTGTTAATTTTCCCTTTGGCGTCAAATAATTTTTTTTCTTTGTGCTTTGTAATAATTTTTTGTGCATGGTAAATAAACTTACTATTAAATGCTGAATTAAATTTGTACATGTATACCATTGAATTATAATACTGGTGTTGTTCGACAAAAATGAACAACCCCTTTTCACGTGATTTCCTGAACCCCCCTTCCCCCAAAGACAAACAATTACCCCGACCTTCCCATTTGAATGACACCCTCGTCCCTCCATATGCTACCATCCATCAGGGACAGTTATTGACAGCCAATACGGTGAATAAAACATAAAGCCCTCATTATCCGTGTAACTCATCCGACAACGGTTATGCAAATGGGTACATCATCCATCAACATCATCAATATGTCAGTTTAGAGGTGATACATAACATGTATGCCCATTATCATGTAACAATGGCGTATTCTAATTTTATTGCCTCCCCCTCCCACCTGGAATGTAGGTATCTCTTCAATTAAATTAAAGTGAATTTTTTTGGTAAATTTAATAATTGATTAACGAAAAAAAAGGAGTGGTGGAGAGAAAATTGTGACGTTACCATAATGTAACGTCGACTATGACGTGAGAAGGAGATTGGTAAATTAGGTGTGACTTCGCAACATGGTGAATCGTGCTAACACATCATAAATGTGAGGATTATCTCCAATAGTTGCCAGAGATTTCCAGTTTTAAAACATAAATTTGAAAGGATTGTTATTTGAGTGGTGACTATTGAACTGTTTGAAACTGAGTAATGTCTGATATTTCAAAATTGAAAGCAAGTGGTAGGTCGTCATACTTGAAACAAAAAGTTTCATATCAAAATGAAAACATCGATTTACACATATTTGAAAGTGTCATTTCTCACAGTGTTACCCCGCTGTTGCTAATTATTTTGATCATTTTAATAATTTAATTTGAGTACTTTGAGTTTTAATTCATTTTGAGTACTTTTTGGGACTTAATGGGCCACCGTAAAGTTTTATTACATCCAGTGCTTGGATGTAATAAAACAATTTGCGGCCGGACCACCAGCAGTTTATCTCCCCTATCTCCCTCAATCTCTTTGTATCTCCCCTCGCACTCGCGCTAAGAGCTGTCGAAAATTCACCACATGAAGACACCGGCGCCATAAACTCAGGTTTCTTCCTGGAGATAATTGTTTTATTACATCCAAGTTTTATTACATCTAGAAAGTCTACGGCCCACCTTTATCGTACTTAAGAGTGATTTTTTGGGTCCAAGGGGGGGGGTACTTTTCAGAGTGCCCCCCCCCTGAATCCTCCACTGTTTTATACAGAGTGCAACATTTGAAACTTAATCATTAACTCGGAGTTATCAAAATCCATACAGGCCCAGTGTTCTACCTGATCATAGAAGAAGCTGTTCATGGCATCCCCGCACTACCCCTGGCGTAGGCGGCAAGGAAGACCCTCTGCACGGCCCACTGCTCTTCCAGCAGCTGCCCCTTTATCGAATCTGACAGATGCGAGCCGATGCCGCAGGTGGTTGAACACGGGAAATTAAGTTTCCATTGTCTCAGCGGCGGGGGAAGCGCAGTGATCGGCCAGTCTCCGTTATTGCAATGGATATCGGGATCGTTTTCATTGCTCGACAAAAGTATGGACAAAAGGGAAGGAGACACTTTCGTGTGCACCCGGCGTACTGTGTTTTGGGTCGGGTTGTGTGGGGTGAGTTGAGTTGAGTGGTCTTTTAAGGGTCGGGTAGGTTTGGGTAAGGGGATATCAGTGTATTGTGGTTTGGGAGTGATCCATGTTGCTTTTGTGTTGTGAAATTCTTTAAAAGAAATTTGGGGGGTTATTATCATTATCACAAATGCTTTGAAACATAAACGCTCGAAATATGCTCGTTTTTACTTCTTAGATGATACGCTACCATTGACGGCCGTATTCATTACTAACCTGACCGGCGGTTAACCCATAGTCAAACTTCTGATTGGCGAATTCCTTATTTAACTCCAATCAGAAGTTTGACCCCCGGTTAACCGCCGGTCAGGTTAGCGGTGAATACGACCGTTAGTCATGCTTTCAAAGTTTAACCCATTTAAAAAATGACTACAAGATTCTGTTTCATCTTAGTTAAGTAGGAGTGTATTTTTTCAAGTGTAGTGTTTTTTTAAACTAATTTCTTAGATTGAAATTAAATAATCGGGGGTTACTAGATAAACCTTCAGAGTCTGTTAAAATTGGATACAAACATTTGGACTGGACACTTTATTGCACTGGAAGGGACAGAGGCACATATCCAGGGAATTAAATTAACATGGATGTATGTTTCCTCAAAAGGTAAAAATGCAGTGAATGAAATGACTTTTGAAGAGAATTTCTTAATAAATCTGATTATTGAAGATATGAGATGCTTCATTGGTCTTAAAAGTATGCAAATATCTTTCAATATTTTCACAAATTTATCACAGATTTCACTGCGTAACATGACTTAAACATCCCTCTCCTCCCCCAAGAAATCAAATCTGTGAGAAGGGATGAACTTGAAGAAAACCTATCAAGAGTTTTCTTTGATGGATAACATGGCGAAATTAATAGGAGATGATGACATCCCATAACATCCCCACCTCAAAACGAGAGAGTATACCGAATTTTTTGTGAGACCTGTTGACCTCCTAGACCAGAACATTATAATATTCCCCTGGCACAGGTGTAGCATCTATACGGGGCTTCACTCGACTATTCTCACCTTCGTATATATACTATTATGTCCATCACCTTTGAGCTACCACTTCATAAACACTTCATGACCGTTTCGTTCTATTTGTCAACATAACTCAACCACCCCCCACCTCTTACACCTCTATTTACCTCCAACCACACATTTACATATATACCCCCTGCGTTACATCACAGCAACCGAATTCCGCAAAAGACATTCCATCGATTTTCATGTAAATGTCACATTCAACATATACATAATATCTAACCTTTCTCCGTTCAGGGGGAGTGATTTTTTTTCTATATAAGGGGGACACAATACGAGGGAAGAGGGAGCAGGAAGTCAGCATGCGATGCTTTCGATTTATTTGTGGGTGGGGGGTCGGGGGAGGCTTCGATATTTTGGTTCTCTCTTTTTGGCTTTTAGGAAAGTGCATTGTCTACAGCCCCCGGTTTCTTTTGATAGTTTTTACACCTCTGGAGCGGTGTTCCGGAATATTGTCTGGGACATTCCAGGCGTGGAATGTCCCGATTCGGGGTTGGGAAAGTCGTATCGGCCCCTTTATGATATGAAAATAGTTTATGTGTGGGAGGTGAATCAGATAAGCGAGAAAATATAGTAAAATCGATTATTTTTTCCTCGTAGCATATTTTAAAAGTTGTTACAACATGAATCGTTAATTTCAGAAAAGATCAGCAGCTAATTCATAAGATAATGGTAAAAAAAGCGGTTGTGAACTTTTTTATGCAATGCTATAAAAATTATTCTGAACAAACTGACGGTTTGTTAAGGAACAACAAAAAATTAGAAAGTTTGTTACCTTATCAATCCAGAAAACGGATTAAAGATAAAAAAACAAACAAGCGTAAAAATCAAATATTGGTTAAGCTGTGCGAGTCTATAATATCATAATGGGTTGGTAATAGTTGGTTAAAGGTTAAACCACGGCTTACTTAGATACTATAAATACGAATAGTATCTATAGTCCAGGCGAATTAGACAAAATAAGGGACAAACCCGGACATTCAATATAACAGGCTGAAAATTGGTGGAAATGTAGAGGATAGGGTTCTGATTGATATCCTGAAATTCCCAAAAATTCTATGTGGGGGAAAATCCGCCATTTTGAAAAAACGGCTGCCATCTTGGATTACGTTTCTAAGCATAGCGACTCAACCAAGCGTTCGATTGAGTTCGTTTTTGTCCTAAATTGTTTACTAATGTGTATATTAAGAGGCAACATCAAAAAGTTCGAAACAAGAAATTTAATTTAATTATAATTAGTTTTTATTTCAAAAAGGCTTTGCTGCGTAAAAAGGTAGGTAGATATTCCAAATAAAAAGCTGAAAATTGGTGGAAATGTTGAGGATAGTATCCTAAATGATACCCAAAATTCCCAAAAAATCCATCCAAGGGAAACCGCCATTTCGAACAACAGCCGCAATCTTGGATTGCGTTTTCAAGTTATTATTTATTCAATAATAACAATTCAAGTTATTATTTATTTATTCATTATGTTATTATTTATTCAATAAAAACATGCCATTACGAGTATGGTCAAAAATATCACCGTTTGGTTGCAACTAAATCAAGTAGTATGAACAAAATGGTCAAAATGAGAAACCAAACTAAACTCCAAACGATATAGCAACCAAACGGTGATATTTTTGACCATACACGTAATGGCATGTTTTTATTGAATAAATAATCTACATTTTAAGCCCAAATTTACTTTAATCTCTTGAATAGTTTTTGAAATATTCGACTTTAAAATTCCATCTTTTTTCGGCTACAACAATGCGTTTTGGGGAAGTTTCATTGTTGTGTAAAGAGAAAATTAGACTACCACTATGCTAAAATTGCGGGTCCAAGATGACTGGGCTTTTTTCAAAGTGGGAGATTTTCCCCAAGAGGGATTTTTTGGGAATTTTGGTATATCAATCAGCACACTATCCTTTACGTTTCCACCAATTTTCAGCTTGTTATTTTGAATGTCTATCTGTATTTTGACCCAGCAACAATTTAATTAAATAAAAATTAATTATAATTAAATTAACTTTTTTATTTCGAACTTTTTGACGTTGTCTCTTAAAATACTTATTATTAAACAATTTGGAGCAAAACCGAACACAATCGAACGCTTGGGACAGTCCCAATGCTTGAAAACGCAATCCAAGATTGCGGCTGTTGTTCGAAATGGCGGTTTCCCTTGAATGGATTTTTTTGGGAATTTTGGGGTATCAATTAGGATACTATCCTCAACATTTTCACCAATTTTCAGCTTTTTATTTGGAATATCTACCTACCTTTTTACGCAGCAGAGCCTTTTTTAAATAAAAATTAATTATAATTAAATTAAATTTCTTGTTTCGAACTTTTTGATGTTGTCTCTTAATATACTCATTAGTAAACAAATTAGGACAAAAACGAACTCAATCGAACGCTTGGTTGAGTCGCTATGCTTAGAAACGTAATCCAAGATGGCAGCCGTTTTTTCAAAATGGCTGATTTTCCCCCAGATAAAATTTTTGGGAATTTCAGGATATCAATCAGAACCCTATCCTCTACATTTCCACCAATTTTCAGCCTGTTATATTGAATGTCCGGGTCAATGTCTAATTTGCCTGGACTACTAGTAAGCCGGGGTTAAACAATGCAGTTAACGTTTTACATTATCAATCCAGTTTTAATTCTTGAATGAAATTTTCTCTGTTAATTTCCATACAAATGAACATCACCTATCACTTGTCTTCACTTTTTAAACAAGTGTTTATTTATTGATATCTTATACTAATTAGTGTAAATTCATTTGGGATTTACAGATATCAAGATCTCACTTAAAAATCTATGACTATAATTTTTTATGACGAAAAAATATTTTTGTATTTTTTTTATGGTAAGTGTAATCTGCACTGCTTTAAAACACATCAACCTCATCTTCTAAACACTTGAGATAGTACGAAATTTATGGATCTCTTTCTAGAAACTTGTGTTTATCACTAATCTCTCGTGTAAAGACAATTAGTGAGTTGCATAGAAATTATGGATAAGGTTCCTAAAACTAATTTTAACGATAAAGTTCACGGAATCACCATAATCTCTGAACTTTTCTCAGGATAATCCAGCTTCCTGTGAGAAAATATTTATCATCCTTAAAAAATAATTATACTCCTTTTATTAATGTATTCTTTCAAAAGTGTCTTATACTAATAATACATTTTCCACATTAATTTGTGCTCTCATTAGGATATAGTAGTTCACTTAAAGTTTAGGATGGTGTTATTTAATTTTTTGTATTGTGGGAAAACCATATAGGATAGAGATGGTTAATTGGATTTCAATTCAATTTTTGAAAAACTTGTACCTTATTTCCTTTTTTATTTCTTTTCCTATAATCTTTATTTCCTATTTGTAATTATTCAGAATGAAATTTTGTACTCTTTTCACATTTATTTCCAACAAGATCAACCAACTTAACTTTAAAGATAGAACGGGGTGGTAATGTTTTACACAATAATGTAGTGCTATTTCTGTTTTTTTAATATATAAAGCAAGAAAGAGTTTTTAAGTCTCATTGTAAAAAACACGGACTTTCATTTAATGGCTAAATAAGAAAACCATCCGGGGGGGGGGGGATATTCATTACATTTTGCTGTTTAGATTGTCTTTAAACTATCCTCAAATATGACATTTAAAACAAGGTGAAATTCCGTAAAAATCGCCAAATGTTTAACTATTGCCAAATTTTTTATTGTTGTCATTTATATTAACTGTGTATTTTAACAAGTATGGCTTGCAACTACCGACGAAATTTCTATTATTTGGTGCTTCAAACAGGTTGATGATTTTTAACGGAACATATAACGAAATTGAAGCAATATTTAATATCACGTAACCTAAAACTTATCTTTGGCTACACTTGCAAATTTTAAGAATCATGTTCGCAATTAGGAAAACTAAAAAAAAAAGTTACTAAAAATTTAATAAAGACCCTGTACTTTCATAAAGCGAATTCTACGTTTGAATCTTTACTTCAATGGTTCCGAGGTGCAAAAAATACCAAGATTTTCTTAAAGATTGAATGAAAAAAAAGTTTCACTTTGATGTTTTACTGCTTCGTACAACAAAAGGGAAGATCAAAAAAGCAATTTTACGGTAAAGCAACATTGAATTACACTGTGGAGGAAATTAAAAAGGTAGGACGACAAAAGCGGAACTGGAATTAAAAACTTAATAATGTGGTGAAAAATTAAACGCACATCTCAATAGAGAAGGTTTACATTAAAAAAATCATCAGTGCAGAAACTCAACAAAAAAGGCCCTGTAAAAGTAAGAAGCATAAAAAACCTAAAGCTGATGATTAAAAAAGTGAAATGAAAAGGGTTTTTTTTTGTTGATGTTCAAGGTGTAAGAAGGATTTTATATTTTGGGGTTTTGTTTATAATTACCAGCTAGAAAAATCTCTGTTAATCTTTGTACTTTCTAATTACTTTCCCTTAGTTGTATGGTGATTCAATTTTTTTTCTCTTAAAAACGCGAAGGATTACCTTTGTAGATATCTTTAAAATTTGTTTTTCAAAATTCCTACTGCGTCTGTATTCATTTCTTCCAAGTTTGTTTGATTTGTCTTTAAATTCAAGAGATGAAACAAAGATGACATTTACTTAGCATTCATAGAGGAAGAAAAATTACCTTGCTGGTTTTTATAATCAAGGAACATTAAATCTTTTATGAATGTATTTGGAATTTGGAATTATTTTTCGTTTTATGGTATAAAAGGAGTTGGTGATAAAATATTAGTCAGATAAAAAAGAAATATGTGTTTCAAACATAATTATCACCATTAAGTTGTCTAGACTCATTAATAATGTAGGTTATTTTCACATCCTAATTAGCAGACAGTGATCAAGTATGATTCAGTAAAGTATTTTGATCTTTTCTATATTCTCCAATTCTTATTTCTGATAAATATTAAGTTTTTTTTCTTTTTGTAACATGATTTCAGAAAGCTGAAATTAAAATTTTATATGCAGTATATAATCTATTTATCTCAAATTCGAAGAAGCCCAAAAGAAATTGGAGATAGCGAGTTTTCGGTATAGTCAGGTTATCCCAAAACATAAAATTAATCACTTAAAAACCGAAGATATAATGTATATAGTCAGTATCTTTTCAGTTGAAACCCCCCAAAAAAATATTCTTAGAATAACCAGAAGGACAGGTTTGTATGCCAGGAATTACAACAAAAAGCACTCATGTGAATGTATATACAACATTTTTTTCTTCAAGTAAGAACTGTATGGATGCTTTAAAAAACGACTTATAAGTGTTGTGGGTAAATATGAATACTCTTCGACATAAGAATTAAAATTAACTTTGGAGAAATACTTAATTTGAAGAAAATATTTTTTTATAGATACAGGGTGCTGGGCAAAAAGTCAGTACACTTTTGAAAATTCCATAAAAACCAGAGGGGAAAAAATTGGAAGAAAAAACGGCCTTCAGTCTCTGCATCCTGAGAGATCATGGGGATTTTTTTAAGACAGTAAAACAATTTTAGTTCAAAATTATGTCAATAGATAGAGCTAACATAACTCACGGGGTTCGATATAAATTGTTTCTCAGGATATGTTTTTTTTTCAAAGTTAAGGATGTTATCAATGTAATCAGTTAATCAATCATTCTTTTTAACAGGGGCGGGTCCAGGGGGGGGGCCCTGGGGGCCATGGCCCCCCCCGAGAAACCCTAACAAATAGCTTAAAAAACACTTTCTTAATGTTAAAATTCAAAAAATTTTCTGGGGGAGAACCCCCAAACCCCCCTTTAATATTTTGACATCCATAGTCGCCAACTTTTATAAAATATTGGGGGAGGGTGCCAGTACAAGATATTAAAAAACATAAAATTAAAAAAAAAAACAACCATTCAGTTTACGTGCCTAATTACCTAATTTTGTATCAGATGTATAGATTAAATTTCGTTACATGTCCCTTTAAATATCTCCAAGGTGTAATATTTTGAGGTGCATTTAATGTAAAAGTTTTGTGTAATAATGCGAGCTCGAAATAAGATGGGGGTCTGGGGTATCTCTCCCAGAAAAATTTTAGAAATTTCTCTGTTAAAAGTAGCATTTCAGCTTAATTCCAAAGTTTGGGGGCTCTCCCCAAGAAAATTTCTAAATTTGACCCTTAAAAGAAATTTTTAACACATTCTGAGACCTTTTGTGGGTTACCCTCTCCCCAAATAACCGCTCTTGAAGGGGATTCCAAACCAGAAAATATCCAAACATCACAAAATATTGGGGGGGGGGGCTTAGCCCCCCTTCAGCTAACATTGGATGGGACTCAAGCCCTCTCAAACCGGTAATACTATAGTTTAAATGGGCGTATTTGCAAAAATTTTCAGGAGAGGACCCCCGGCCCTTTTCAAAATTGGGCATCTATTTATAATTTCATCCTTGAAAATTCTGTGGTTTACATGCTTTTAAAATGAGCTGAAACTTTATTTTTAGAGACAAATTTTCAAAAATTTTCTAGGGGGCACCCCCCAGACCCCCTATTAATTTCTCATGGTTACTTATTTACTGTTTTCTCCTTGAACTTATTTCTCTCCTCTCCTTTTAGGAGTACAAGAAGTTACCCTCTTTAGGTGTTATCCAATGGATACCAAATGTATAAAAATGAGTAGAAAAACTTCTATTTGAAGCCAAATTTCACAAAAATTTCTGGGGGTGGACCCCCAGACCCCCCTCACATTTGCTTTCGAGCTAACATTATCTGAAGAAACCTTTATAACTTTAACAAAGTTTCGCATTTTATTTATGTTATACTTGGAAATTTGGGAGCCAAACACCTCGCGAACACAAGTATTATTAAGAATACAAAAATGTTTCACCCTCCCACTTTCTAAAATAATGGAACGGTCCCTGGATAACCTCTAAGTTACTATAAACCCCTAAAAAGCTGCTTGAAAGCAAGCACTCTTCAAAAAATTTTCTGAGGCACTGAAAATTTCGAATGTAATACCCTCCGACTTTGACATGGCCCCCCCCGAAAATCTGGTCTGGAACCGCCCTTGCAGTTTTTAATGCAATTTGCGAGTCATTCTGTCGGTCATGGTTTGTTTGTTTTTTAATTGAAAACGAAACCTTGGGAATTATGTTGGCTCCATCTATTAACATAATTTTGAACTAAATGTTTTATTGCCTTATAAAAAAAAAACATAACCTCAGGATGCATAGACTGAAGACCGTTTTTTCATCCAATTTTTTTCTCGGTTTTTACGGATTTTTTTAAAGTGTATAGTACTGACTTTTTGCCCACCCTGTAGTATAACGGTTTTTGAGGTATCAAAGTTCGAGATAAAGATGGTATAGTAAAGAACTATTAAGAACAAATTTAAAAGATAAAGATACGGTTTACGAACCCATCTTCATCCAATCGCATGGCGCATCTTGTGTAATTTTCATTATGGAGCATCCCAAACAGGTTCGGGACGGTCATCAGAAGAAAACAAACTGCTAATTCAGTGGCCCTGCATTAAATAAAAAAAGCGGAAGCATATTAGAGAGGAAGGAGGGCTGTCACCGTCGCATATGCCGTGTCACAGCGAATGAATGGATTCCGTGACAAGGTGGGGTGATCCATCAGGATTAGCATCTCGTTTAAGTCCGTGCGCCAACAGAGGCAACCTGTTTGCTCTAGCCACCGTCCGGGAAATACCTTCTGCTTGCTTGCATCACTTCTATTTGGGGCAGTCCGACTTTTTTATAGTAATTAAACGGGAGGGTTGTTATTAATGGTTAAGAGAAATTGAACTTTCTTTAAAGCTGTTTTGATTTGAATCTTCTCACTCCACCAATCTCTTTATATGTCCCCTTACACTCGCGCCCAAGGAGGGGTTGGTAATTAACCACACAAAGAAACCGGCGCCATAAACTGAGGTTTCTTCCTGGAGATAAGTGTTTTATTACAGCCAGTGGAAAACTCTACGGTGACCCATAGAGCAAGGATTGACTTTTAGGTGGGCCGTAGACTTTCTAGATGTAATAAAACTTGGATGTAATAAAACAATTATCTCCTGGAAGAAACCTGAGTTTATGGCGCCGGTGTCTTCATGTGGTGAATTTTCGACAGCTCTCAGGGGCGAGTGCGAGGGGAGATACAAAGAGATTGAGGGAGATAGGGGAGATAAACTGCTGGTGGTCCGGCCGCAAATTGTTTTATTACATCCAAGCACTGGATGTAATAAAACTTTACGGTGGCCCTTACAGCTCTCAGTTTATGGCCCCGGTCTATTTGTGTGGTCAATTAGCGAACAAAATAAAAACCCTACTTAGATGGAATTGTGAGGGAAAACCCTCAAGCCACACAAAGAGATCGGGGAGATAAAACTGAGGGCCATAAAACTCTATCCTTGCCCTAAAGAGACAGTTAGGTCAACAGTTTGTGGCACAATTATTCCTTTATGTCAAGTATAGCTTGACTTAAGACTATTCTAGTATTGTCTCTTTTATTACCGTTTCTTTCCATTAAAATCCTTTCAGTCCTGACCACCACAAATTTACAATAGCATTCAATGGCAATTTTGGGCGGACTAGGACTGAAAGGGTTAAATTTTGATAATCTTATTCCCCAGTCTTTCCCAACTTTTCAGTCATTTATTAGTATTTATCAATTTCTAAAAGGAACAAAGATAAAAAATCATAATGTAACCCACTTATCGAAAGAAAATTGCTTTAAAATATGTCGTTACCACCACACCAAAAACATGAATCTGCTAAGTATAAGAATAGCAGATTCGTGTTTTTGGCGTGGTGGTAACGATGTGTTCAGTAGAATGAACCCCCCACACCTAATTGTGCCAGCAGAAAAGCCAACTAATAACTTTTAGGTTATAAATCTTGATTTATAACCAGATAGTCGATAACTGATTTGGAATAGTTAATGCTTTGTTATTCTAGTTACCATAACCAAAGTTTACTATCAACTAACAAAAGTTCAAAATTTGAAATCTCATTGTATAAGATGGCGTACCTAAAGGTCATGAATTCAATAAATTTCTGTTCTAAACCGGAATTGTCAGACTCTTACGACTGTATTCACCACTAACTTGACCTATAAATTTAACCTGGAATCAAGCTTTTTAGACAACTCTGATTGGCTTAAAACTTGTTTCCCTTTTCAACTACCAATCAGAAGTTTTGATTCCCAGGTTAACCATAAGTTAGGTTAGTGGGGAATACGGCCGTAAGCATTCTTAGGTAGAGTTACCACTTATAAGATAAAAAGACCACAACTCCCCCTGAAACAGGAAAACAAATCAGAAAAAATCTAAAAAATTTTCTAAAAGGTGAAAATTGTACTATTATATCTTAGTCAAACTTTCGGCACCTCAGACTCTAAACCATTAGATCGGACATCCAAAATAAAAGTTGATTGTTGAAGATTTTCTAAGCTCGAATGAATGAATAATATGATAGGAAAGATGAAATTACGTTAGGTAGCTGAAGAATCCTCACAGAAGCACCGAAGCTGCTCTCTGAGAGATCCCATCAAAAAAAAAAGTCCCCATTGTCTTTCTGCGTCTGGGAAAGCGTCTCCGCGGCCTTGCCACCATCCCACATGATGGATGACACCATCCCTGATGAGGGGGCGAACCGTCCTCCCCCCCTTTTTGATCGTCTTCGCGTCATCACGCGAAAGGTTGCGTGATGTCCTCAAAAACGCCTTTGAGGCTGTTTGAGGACTTTTTTGAAAGCCGATCTTTTCGGCCATCCGAGATGGATTGGCATATTTGGTTTCGCCTGATGGAGAGTGATAGGGTATTGTTGGGTATGGCACGTTTGGATTTCGTTAGGGAAATGCACACGGATGGTGTGAGAGGTCTTCTACAGACCTATGAGCAGAAGTGCGTATAACCACCTGGGTGCAATTGAGGAGCTGAGAGCCAGAGTGGACCAACCCACAAATCCACTTGGTCCACTCTGGCTCTCAGCTCCTCATTTAAAAATTAAAGACGATAGTACAAAAACTTCATTTGGAATTTTTTTTTACTGAAATCAGTCACCAGTTTTAGTATTTTGGAAAAGTTTATAAGACTTGTTTGGTTTATTCAACCATGTATAAACCAAAGTCTTATATAGACATTTCCAAAATATTAAAAATGGTGACTAGTTTCAGTATTCATTTACTGGGAAAACGGTGTTCATATTTGAGGAGCTGAGAGCAAGAGTTGGACCAAGTGGATTTGTGTTTGGTCCACTCTGGCTCTCAGCTCCTCAATTTAGGTGCATCTTTCCCTGAGACAGTTTAAAATCCCGTTTGACCATGGTCTCTCTCATCTTATATACATTTATATTTTACAAAGTAGTATGTTATTTTTTTAGCAGATGCATAGTGAGCATTTGAGTAAAAACAAGAAAAAGATAGAAAAGTACTTAAGTGATGTTTCTTGATGTAGTACTTTTTGGAAATTAATAAAAGCAATATAAAATAAAATTGTCATTTACTTTTAGCAAAAGAAACAACTTTGTTTTTGGGTTCAATGAACTAGTTTTTTAGAAGATAGTGTATGTTAATTCACGGCTATTTCTTATTTATGTGGTATTTTTTCTTTGAATATTCTGGGGCGTAGAAAAAGTTATCCTCTTTGGTTCACAAGGGTCTAAAATGAATAAATTAAAAGACCACTTTTAAGGGTTAAGCTTGTAGCAGTTCGTGGTGGACAAATCTCTTTAAAAAGAGAGCCACTGAATGACAGAAGTCTATCCACCCCATTGTTGTCTTAATTTAGAACTTATTTTATTGGAAAATTTAAAAACTTATACTATGACTCTCTTTTCTCTGAGGTATAACAAGTAGAATTTATTGTTTGGGGGGGGGATTGGATATTTTTCTGAATATGTTGATTAATTAGGCAATTAAAAAATTCCTAGAGTTTTAAAATGTCTTAAAAGTTTCCACTACTCAGGCGTATATGAGAAACAATGTTTTTTGCGTAAAACTATGTATGAATAATGTACTACTACTTCACTTTTTTGTAAATTTTGGTATGGATTAGAAAAGGTGAAAGTGGCAAGTTTTCTTTCCCAAATAATAATGACATTCTTTCCAAAATGGTTGGTCACTCCTGGACTAGACGTATACCAATATAGTATGATTTGGGACGTATAACATTTTATAACAAAATAAAATCAAAACCTTTTCCATTTCAAAACCATCATCAACCATCTTTCCGAACAGGTATCCCTCGCTGACTGAGATCACTATCTCGCGACATCTTCTCTCATCAAGGCCGTCCATTGTCACAAAAATTCCTCCGACTTCACTTCCCGATCACTTCTTTTATCGTGCGGTCGAATCTGTCGCTAGAGAAGTAACCCGATCTCCCTCATGAAAAGCGCATCATCGTCTTCGATCACCAATCGCTTTCTTCCGTGATGCGATGGGCGACGTGGAGTTATGCAACAACAGGACACGATAAGGCCCCATTATGGATCAACACGTGTCTGGGCATGCTAATGAATGGAGATGTGAGATGGATGTCTGATGAGACTGTCTTGTAAATGAGGCTTGAAAATTAGTGAATGATACTGTGGCTACAGAGATTGGGTGATGATACAAAATCTGTGATAAATTGATAAATAGTATTAGTATTTACCTAAAGAGAGAACCTAAAAGGATTAAGGTCGGTTTAGGTTTAGACCTTCACATCCCTCGGTTTTATTGGTGAGTATAGAGTTTTGGGCTCTCCAGACAAGATGGACGATAGCACAACTCAAAAGAAAGAGTGAGGAGCCCTTCCTGGGGGTTGGATTTATGGCCCTTACTGACCATTTCCACTCAAGTCTGAACTTTAGATACAGAAATATTCATTACAAACGAGAATATATTAGCTTTTAAATAATTTTTTCCTATTTAAACGCTAAAAAATTAAAGCAAGATCATTAACATTATTAAAATTTAATACCATGAGTTTAAAAACCCATATCTGGCAACAGGCAAAGATCTGCATTTTAAGGCAAAAATAATTGGAAGTGTACTGATGCTAAATTGGCGAATCGACCAGTGAATAATAAACTTGGTTTGTAAGTGGACATACCTGGTCCTTTCCCCAACGATTCAATTGATCTAGGAAGGATACAAAAACAAGATTTTATAATTATCCAACTTTCAGAATCGATTGTCGTGAGTATAACACCCACCCCCGCCAATCCCCCCTGTCTCCAGAAAACAATGCTCGCGAACGTTCCCCCAGTGAATCAAGGTCCCTGCCTCTTCACGTCTCCCTTCGCTCGATTAATCGGTGACAAGTTCTGGCTCCCTGTCATCAGATAAAGCGAGCGGCCCGCTTCTGTGTTCCTCTCCCAAGCTGCACAAACGTTTAAGATTCGTCCAATTTTGGTCATGTACGGCCTAATTTCGTTTACTTCCAGTTGCAGTTACGTATAAACTTCACATATTTTATTCTGTATATGAGTTGTGCTACTACTGTTGCGGATCGAACTCTTAACTCTATGATTTTAGCTGAATTGCAAGCTTTAACTTTAATAGATTTTGATATTTATGTTTAACTGTATCCTTAACTTTTAATTCTAATATATATAAGCTGATGTTTGTTTTGCCAGGATTAGCATAGATTAGAATAGGAGAATATTAAGAGATGATTGATTTATGATTCTGTAACTTGAGATGATTTAGGATTAATGATTTATCAGAACTCATTTGTTAGAATTTTATTTAACTTAATTTTATTTGTATTTAATTTGAGATGCAGAGAAGCTTCATATCAATAAAGCAATATTGATTTTTAAAAGTGTTTCTTGTTTGACTTGGGAGATCAGACTTATGCTTCGCCAGATGTATTAGAGTTTAGAGCAGCGGCATATTCTAGAGATAAATTAGAGTGAATTTGAATCGAGTTGGAAAATGGTCCGTCGAGCCGGGGAATAATGTCGAATCAGTACGAGAATGCAGCTGACGATGCAGTGGGTCTGGAAAGAGCCAAGTTGAAACGGAAGACTTTGAAACAGACAGCGACCAAGCTGATGAATAAAATAAGCGACATTCTGAAGAATGATGATGTTGAAGATTATGATTTGGAAGAAATGAGAGATTCTCTGCTAGAAAAAGCTGAACAAATCTACCAGTTGGACCAAGAAATTGAAGCTTTGCTTGATCTGGAAGATCTTGAAAAAGAATTGGAGACCAATCAAGAATATCGCGATCGAATCACAAGTATGAAAACGAAACTTAGAATTTATCTTCGCGATTCTGCAGTAAAGGCCACAGCTAATGTTACAGATATTTCTGTTGAAGATTCTTCAATATCCGAACAACTGGGAAATTCGAAGTCTGTTGAAAGGCAACGAGGGGTAGATCTTCCGAAGTTGAAGATAGAACAGTTTGACGGAAATCTTGAGAAATTTCAAGAATTTTGGGCACAGTTTGAAAGTTCAATTCACAAGTGTGATTTTTTATCAAAAGTTGATAAATACAACTACTTGAAGTCTCTTTTGAAAGGTCCAGCATTGATGAGTATTCAAGGGTTGTTAGTTACCGAAAAGAATTACGATTTGGCAGTGAAATTGCTGAAAGAAAGGTATGGAAGGGAAGATATTTTAATTAGATCCCACATCAACCGATTACTAACTTTGAAGTCTGTGAAATCAACTTCGAAAGTATCTGAATTAAGAGACCTTAACGATAAAATTGAGATTCAGATGCGTGGATTGAAGAATTTAGGAATAGAATTAGATTCTCAAGGCAGTCTATTGTTTCCTTTGGTGATGAAGCTAATTCCAGATTCGATGGCTTTGGAGTTCAATAAGAAACACGAAGGTCAAGATCTGTGGAGCGTTACTAAACTTCTGCAGTTTTTGAAGAAAGAAATTGATGATCGAGAAAGAACCTTTTTGTTTCGTCAAGAGAACGAAAGAAAGATAGATTTTGGAAAGAGCGATGTTAAAGAATCAACTAGTCAACGATACTCGTCTCGTGATCTGCGATACAGAAATAGTCATCCGAAATACAGATCACGAGAGAATGTTTCAAGTGCAGTTTCCTTGACGACTATGGAGGAATGCGTGTTTTGCAATACAAGTGGACACCGTTCGGAAGTCTGTTCTAAAGCGGTAGCAGATAAACTAAGCAATCTGAGGAAGAATGGTCGGTGCTTCATCTGTTTGCGAAAGAATCATATTGCGAGAAATTGCTGTTCAAATATCAAGTGTTCCAGATGCCGAGGTAGACACAACGTTCTAGTTTGCCAACAGAAGAAAGAAAGTGAAGGCGTCGTGTCATCACCAGCTCCTGAAGATGCAACAGTAAACGCAATCAGCGACAAAGAAGTGAGAACTGTTCTACAAACAGTAAGAGGAACAATTGAAACCGATAAATCTCACCGAAACATTCGGATTTTGTTAGATTTAGGAAGTCAGAAAACTTTCATCAAAAGAAGAGTATCGGAGCAGATGAAATTATCAATTGTTGATTCAGAGCTAATTTCAGTTTATGCGTTTGGGAAGTCTGATCCACAAACAGAAAGAAAGAATAAAGTCAAGTTTATGCTCAGAAGTCTAGCTGATCCAAAAGTAAAAATGAAAATAGAAGCGCTGGAAAGTGAAGTAATCAGCGGAACATCCGTAAGTGTACCAGAGAAAAAGATTCTAGAGATTTGTCTGAAGAAGGGAATTAGTCTAACTGATGTTAAGTCACTTGGAAATGAAGATCAAGAGTTTTCCTTACTAATAGGTGCAGATTACTATTGGAAAATAGTGACTGGAGTAATACAAAGGATATCTGAGTCCCTAGTAGCAGTGGAAACGAAGCTAGGATGGACATTAAGTGGCACGGAAAATGCTGAAAATTCCATAGCGATGCTTAATAGGTTTCAGAACATGGTACAGACGAAAGAAAAATCAGACGGTGAGGCTACTGAATTATTGAGAAATCTTTGGAATCTAGAACTTTTAGGAATTGACAATAAATCAGATGGTGATCACAGCTTTGAAGAAAACCCTGTTTTCAGGAAGTTACGAGACTCCATGATGTTTGATGACAAAAGATACACTGTCAGTCTCCCATGGAACGAAAAAGCTGACGAATTGGAGGATAACTACGAAGTTGCGAAGAAACGATTTCTATCACTTTGGCGAAGGTTCGAAAGGAATCCGCAACTACACAAACGCTACGAAGAAGTTATCATGAAACACCTTCAGGAGGGAATTGCTGAACAATCTGAATATACGAAAGCCAAAAGAGAGTACTTCTTGCCACACCAAGCTGTTATCAGGGAAGACAAAGACACAACAAAACTGCGCGTTGTATTTGATGCCTCTTCTCATGCTGACAATTGCTTGTCTCTGAATGACTGTTTAGAAACAGGTCCAAACCTGTATCCAGACATCTTGGAATTATTGATCAGATTCAGAATTCACAAGATCGGAATAACTGCTGATATACAATCTGCTTTTCTACAAATACAACTGAAGACAGAAGACAGAAACGCAGTGAAGTTCTTGTGGAGAGATCGGGATTCTGAAGAATGTAAAGTCTTAAGAATGACCAGAGTCATCTTTGGAGCCAAACCCAGTCCGTTCTTATTGGGAGCAACTTTGAAAGTCCATATTAAGAAGTATGAAGACAAATACCCGAAAGAAAGCTTCATTCTGAACAATTCGTTATACGTTGATGATCTGATTACAGGAACAGATTCAAGAGAAGAAGCAGTGAAAGAAACTGAGACCATAAGAGAAATTTTGAATGAAGGAAGCTTTGTGATGAGAAAATGGTCAACAAATGAGAAGTTTATCCAGAAGAAGTGGCAAGAAGAGGAAGAAAGTATCCAGGGCTCACAGAATAAAGTGTTAGGTTACATTTGGAACAAAGACGAGGACACTTTACAAGTTGAAGTTTCGGATCTGCACAAGGACAGTGAGACCAAAAGGGGTGTTTTAAAAACCATAGGACGCGTTTATGATCCACTTGGAGTGTTGAATCCGTTTTCCATTAGAGCAAGGATTTTGTTACAGGAAATTTGGAAGTGCGGTACTCAATGGGATGATGATTTACCTGAGGAGTTACGTCTTACTTGGGAAAGATGGAAGGAGGAACTAGCGAAGATCAAAGAAATAAAAGTTCCAAGACATTATTTCGATCAACAGAAAAGGAAAAATTTAGAAAATTTGGAGCTACACTGTTTCGTAGATGCAAGTGAAATGGCGTATGGTACGGTGATTTATCTGAAATACAAGCTGACAGAAACAAAGACTCAACTTGTATGTTCAAAGTCTCGAGTTACACCTTTGAAGAAAATTTCTCTACCAAGATTGGAGCTACTTGCAGCAGTGATCGGTGCAAGATTGTCCAAAACAGTGCAACGTTATCTTGGAGAAATCAAAGTTATACCATACTATTGGTCCGACTCTCACATTGCTCTGCATTGGATTAGAGGTGCAGCCGAAAAATGGAAGCCTTTTGTCCAGAACAGAGTTAGAGAAATTCAAGAGAAATCGGATCCTGCTACCTGGAGTTACTGTCCAACCAAGGAAAATCCAGCAGATTGTCTCACTAGAGGACTGAAAATCAACGAGCTCAAGGACAAGGACTCATGGTGGTTTGGACCAGGTTGGTTGAAGCAACCCGAGGAATTTTGGCCGAAGTTCCAGCCAGAATGCAAGGAAAATGAAGTTAAGGACGAAATGAAAAAGAAAGTTAGGAAGACCTTGCAAGTAAGCGTTACAGAGATTCCAAGAAAAGAGTTAGTTAAGATAGAAGATTTTAGCACGTTAGGAAGATTGCTGAGAGTTACAGCATGGATAAGAAGATTTTTCTACAACACAAGAAACAAAGAAAAGCGAAGAGGTCCTTTAACAGCAGAAGAACTCGGTGAATCGGAAAGATATTGGATAAAAGAAGTTCAACACAAGTACTTTCAAGATGAAATAAGGACTCTGGAAGAGAAAAAGATCTTGAGTAAAGATTCGAAGATTCAGAATTTTAATCCTTTTCTTGATGGAGAGAAAATCCTCAGACTTGGAGGAAGACTACATTATGCTGATTTAAGTTATTCGGAAAGACATCCGATTTTGCTACCTAAAGAAAGTTACTTTTCAGAGTTAATTATTATGCACAGTCATGAGAAGATAGGACATGCTGGTACAGCGGGAACACTCGCCCAGGTCAGAGAAAAGTTTTGGATTGTAAAGGGCAGAGAGAAGGTGAAGAACACTTTGAAGAAGTGCATAATTTGCAAAAAATTTAAGGCAAAAGCTGTGCGTGAAGAAATAGCGCCTTTGTCACCAGACCGAGTAAAAGAAACATTTCCTTTTCAAGTAACAGGCATAGATTTCGCCGGTCCTCTCATCACGAAGAAAAATGAGAAGGCATACATCGTATTATTCACATGTGCAGTTACACGTGCGATCCATTTGGAGCTGATTGAAGACTTAACAACCGAGAGCTTTCTATTGGCGTTTAGAAAGTTTATCGCTCGACGTGGATTGTGTAGTACAGTCTATACAGACAATGCACTAACATTTAAAAGAGGAGCAAAAGACTTGAGAAGATTGTGGGAAGCAATAGATCCTGAGGTATTAGAGTACTTCGGAAAAGAAGGAATTTCCTGGAAGTTTATCGTCGAAAGAGCGGCTTGGTGGGGAGGCTTCTGGGAGCGCTTAGTACGTTCTGTCAAAACCTGTTTAAAGAAAATTCTTGGAAGAGCATCTTTATTTTTTAAAGAACTGGAAGTTGTACTATTGGAGGTAGAGGCCATCATCAACTCAAGACCTCTCACCTATTTGTATGAAGATAGCTCTGAACCTGCTCCCCTCACTCCCGCACACTTTTTGATTGGACGAAGAATGCTTACGCTGCCTCCAGGAGATGTTCATTGCGTACAGTCTTCAAGAGAAACGCTGAGGAGAAAATTGGTCCACAAGCAAATCCTCACGGAAAGGTTGTGGCGATCGTGGAAGAAAGACTACCTCTTGGAGTTGAGGTCAGCGAATTTAGGAAAAGGAGTCGAAAACGCGACACCAATAACCAAAGGATCACTAGTTTGGATTTATGAAGATAAACATCCGAGGTTACTATGGAAGATGGGGATGGTGACCGAAATTCACGAAGGACGAGATGGAAAGGTGCGAGCATGCACTTTAAGGATTCCTGGCGGAGGCATCATCAGGAGAGCTCTGTTCAACATCTCTACCCTATGGAGCTAGCTGTCTCAGGGTGAAGGAACATCAACGAGTTCCTTCGGGGCGGAGGATGTTGCGGATCGAACTCTTAACTCTATGATTTTAGCTGAATTGCAAGCTTTAACTTTAATAGATTTTGATATTTATGTTTAACTGTATCCTTAACTTTTAATTCTAATATATATAAGCTGATGTTTGTTTTGCCAGGATTAGCATAGATTAGAATAGGAGAATATTAAGAGATGATTGATTTATGATTCTGTAACTTGAGATGATTTAGGATTAATGATTTATCAGAACTCATTTGTTAGAATTTTATTTAACTTAATTTTATTTGTATTTAATTTGAGATGCAGAGAAGCTTCATATCAATAAAGCAATATTGATTTTTAAAAGTGTTTCTTGTTTGACTTGGGAGATCAGACTTATGCTTCGCCAGATGTATTAGAGTTTAGAGCAGCGGCATATTCTAGAGATAAATTAGAGTGAATTTGAATCGAGTTGGAAAAACTACTATATGGGATTAGAATAGACCTCGGTTATTTCTCTACGCGAGAAAATTAATAGACGACATTAGTGTGACGTCACTTGCTTGTTTGGAAACGTTGATTCTATCCGTGATTGGTTCCGTGATTGGAGGTAAATCCGTACCAATCCGTACGGAACCAATCACGGATGGAATCTACGTTTCCAAACAAGCAAGTGACGTTTTGACTAATGTCGTCTATTAAGAGGATTCTCGAAGTAGCCTTTTTAAAAATGTTTGTGTACTAACAAGGTAACAAGTATCTTATGTGTCCACTAGTTTTAAATCAGACGGATGGAAGATTGATAGAGTATGAAACAGCTAATTTTCGGTTAGATGTTTGGATGTTTCAAACACGGAAACATTATTGCATTTTGCTCTTACATACTGCCAAATTCACCACTAACTTGAACTTGTCTTCAACTTAACCTGAAATCAAGCTTTTTAGACAACTCTGATTGGCTTAAAACTTGCTTCCGGTTTTCTGCAACAACCAATTAGAAGTTTTGATTCCAGGTAGTTTGTGGTGAATACGATCGTTAGTACTAGGTTCTATATAGGTAATAAGAGAACGTTTAAAGATAAGTTCGTTAGGAAAATAGACATCGATGTGATACTTGGTTTATCTGATATTGATATTCCTTTTTTTAGGGAATTAGACAATTACCAATAACTCATGATAGTCTAATCAACCTTTCCACACACACATGATGTCCTCATCCCCAAACGTTGGTTTAACCCCCCTCTCACCTACGTACGGCGGCACGGCACAAAGGGTCCCCGGGGCCCCCTACGCAGCCACCCCGCCGCCCCAACACGGCCTTCCCGCACCCCCAAAAAGGGTCCGTCAGCCCAGGAAATATGTTCCCGGGGATCTATGTCACTGCCAGATCGTATTTTAGATCGCGTTGGGGAGCTCCGAGATCGTAATTCAGTCGCGATCCTCGACCACTGGCGCCTGATGATTTTTTTTTTCCATGTGGGAGCGTGTGAATTTTTTCGGGAGACGCCAGGTAGCCAAGCTTTCCAGGGAAATCCGAGTGAAATCGGTTTTTCGGAATCTTTTCGGAGTTACTTTATCGGGAACGGTAATGGGTTCAGTTCCGGGTCAGTTAGTTCAGTTACTTGGTGGGCGATGGAAGGAGTCGTTGTCTCGAATTTACATGGTCTGGAATTAGTGAGAGTGACAGTAGATTGAGATTATTCCTAGATTATAGCTTTCGTCGAAAGCTATATCTTTTTTCCAGCCAAGACTAGAAACATATAATGTTTGAATAAATTGGGTTAGGGGGGCGGAACGTGTCAATACACCCCCACTGTTTCATTGCTTTGAGTAATTAGTCTGTTGTGTACTAGAAATTTTTCCACCATCTAATTTAGGTTGAAATTGAAAGATTTAGCGGCTTCTGGTTGTAGAATGTAGGTAGATGAATGTCTAGGTATGGATATTTCTATAAAAGTGATAAAATTAATTTCCCATAAAAGTGATCAAAATTATCTGATATACCATTGTAATATACAAATTACAAATATGTGCAAGAAATAAATGTATAGGGTTAGATGAAGAAAGAAAGTTTAAAGGACGTCTTTACATAAATGAATAATATGTATGAAATTATTTTTCAACGTAAAAGTCTTTTATTATGTAAAAACTTTTTAGGTAGGTATATATTAATTTGCAAAAAAAATCCTTTTTTAAATCTAAATTAGAAACTTTCTTGTTCTCTTCTAAAGAGAGTATTACCATCAAACGACTACAGTTATTTTCAATAATTTTTATTTCTTTGCAAACTGTATGGGCCACCGTAAAGTTTTATTACATCCAGTGCTTGGATGTAATAAAACAATTTGCGGCCGGACCACCAGCAGTTTATCTCCCCTATCTCCCTCAATCTCTTTGTATCTCCCCTCGCACTCGCCCCTGAGAGCTGTCGAAAATTCACCACATGAAGACACCGGCGCCATAAACTCAGGTTTCTTCCTGGAGATAATTGTTTTATTACATCCAAGTTTTATTACATCTAGAAAGTCTACGGCCCACCTATATATGGGGAGAAATAAACAATGGTGCACTTTGATCCACCTTGAATAGTAGTTAATTAAATCCCATGACTGGAATTCAATGTTAAAAGCTCGCTCGCCCAAGAAGCAATATTTTTACTTGCTAAGAATATTAATAAATCTTTACACAAGGAACCTTCTCCCCCTGTGACCCCCCACCGCCTTCTCAAACGACTTTATTTGTTTCGGCGCGGCGGCAGAGGATGCCTTCAAAGCGGGGTCAGGGGAGGCTCGCCACGCGGAGGTGCTGACCCCTGGGATGATGGAGCGGTGGACAGTCTGGCGACACGCGCTCCCCTCCGCTTCTTCCTTTTCGCACTCTTTGACGGGAGAAAAAAATTGACTTCGTGGGAGAATAGTAGAGATTTGTTGGTTTTCCTCTTGCATCAGTCCTCTAGTTTTTGTTTTACGAAACCGAAATGCTATTTTCCCCAAGCAGTCCAGCCATCTTGAACTTGGTCTCTTTCACCTTTTTCGAGTGCTAGTTGAATTGGTCTGGTATTAAATAATTTTTTAGTGTTCCGGTCTTTATCCATCCTGATTTAGTGCCATCCCCATTTCATTCTTATTATTTATTTCCCATTTCATTCTTATTTATTATTATTTAACACCCTACATTTGAACCGTTTGTTTTTAACAGTTTCTCAAACTGTGCGGCGCGACTACCTAGGGGGGGGGGCGAGCCAAGACCTGGACTCTAAGTGAACAAAAACGAGTGAAATCATCTTTTTAAGTGTCAAATTTCCAGAAAAATTTCTTGGGGACCCCCAGACCCCCCCCCCTTTTGTACTTGAAACTCTGTATCACACACACTTTTTTATATATTAAGTTAATCAAAGTGCAAACACTTTTTTTCGATTTCTAAAAACTACATTTTTTAAAGGCTTTGAATACAGGTATTGTAGCTTCGGCGTCAAAAAAACATTTATTGCATTGTATACATTGTTACTGTATGAAAATTACGAGCGAAAATTGGGTCGCCAATATTGAAAGTTTGAGAAGCACTGACTTAAAAGCAAAAATTCCTATTAAAAGTTATGATAATACAGTGAAGCGTATAATAATAAAGGAAAGGACATCAGACCATTTGATATTTCAATGATAACTTCTCCAGGAATAGAATGGAGAATTAAAGCATAGTAAAATAATAAGTAATAACAAAGTAACGTTTCAAGTAAAACGTAATAAAGAACAACAAACCATTTGATATTTTAATGACATGAAATACCCGTTACATCTCTATAACATCCCAGACCTAATCTCTCGATCCAACCGATACATTTCCACCTGCCCACCCATAATACAAACGCATCATTAAAAATCCCCAACCGAACATCCTCCCCCTCTGCAACCCAACCCCTCAGAGGACAGAAGAGATACCTGCAAAAGATAAGTCCCAACAATACGTTCCAATTACACGGCATTTAGGGACCGACCCGTGAGCTATTGACTTCATAATCTACGGGGCTATTATGCACCGTACAAGGACTAATTAAATCCCAGGGGCCCGCTTGCAAAGGTGTTGTATTTCCGCGTGTATCTCTCATTAGGGCCCCTTTTCCGGGGCCCTTATTCCGCTTGATTACAGGACATAAATTCGAGGGAGATTCCGATTTCTTTTTGAGGGGGTGTATCGTAAATTCGCTTAATTATATGGATTTTGATGGTGAGGGAGAAAAAGTTTATTCGCTGATGAAATGGAGTTTTTTTTTATGATGAGGAAGGTTTTTTTTAGTTCGATTTTTTGGCTGAGTCTTTCCTTTTTCTTTGTGATTTTAGTCATTATGATTTAAAAAGCATGTAATGAGTCGGTTCATATAATGAATGGCTTAAGATCAGGGGAACTAACTTCTGTGCTGGTTATTTTGCATGAATTTTTTTAGATTCCGGACACCACTTTATTTTTATATTCGGTTCTTAATGCCTTTCATCTGTTGAAAAATTTCTATCTTCGGATTTCTTACATAGTATACACAAAGTTTGAAAATTTCTGTGAGGTTTTTAATAGTCTAATAAGGTAATAAAGATTTATAGTAATAAAGGAAGAAAAGAGAAAAAATCAAGAAAATTTATTTTACAGCTATATAGAGCTAAGAGTCCCAAGTCCCATTTGCCTTTCCAAAGGTTTTATAAAGCAGGAAGATATTTCAAGGGTGATGACCCCAGTCTCTATAACATTATACACTTATACCTATAAACTTAAATAACACTATAAAATATTTTACTACGCAAGTTTTCAAGAAAAGCAACAAGTAAGACTATAACAGGGTGAACCTATAAGACAAATACAGGGTGAACCAAAAGTTTTGCCCCCCTTATTAAAACTAATAACTAAAAACAAAAGCAGATAAAAATACGTTGCTTGTTGTAATCTTCTGGGAAACTCAAAACGCATTCTTTTGAAAATCAATGATTCGCAAAATTTTAGATTTATTTTTTTCAAATTTATTCAAGGCACGGCGTGTGTTTATCTCTTTTTTGTGTTTTTGTTATTGATTTTTAGTTTTGGCGCCATCTATCTAAAATTTGGTGAACTATTGATTATCCAAAAATTGTGCACGAAAATTTTAACACGAAAAGTTTGTGCGCGAAAAGTTTCCCAAGAGGATGCAACAAACTGAGTACTCTTATCGATTTTTTTTATTATTATTGATTCTTATAATGGGGACAAGACTTTTTGTTCACCCTGTATATGCTCGCTACAATAAAATATAAAAAAGTCGCAAAGAAACAAAATTTTCAGTGCTTAAACTTTTTCCGACCAAAATCCTAAAATAAATACCGTTTGTAATTAGTTTTTATTGGTTAAATAATAATAAGCCATATTAAAAGGTATAAAAGTGAAAAGCTTCGATCACATTTCTGGAGAGTAAGATTTGTAAAATTTAGTTCTACGTATTAAAATAATCTACACAAAAATGTAATTAATTAATTTTAATTATCATTCAATAACAAAAATTAAAAATTTCACCAAGATTTATAATTTATTATTGTAACTTAAGTTAGTTTGTGAATTTTTTATTTATGTATGTTATATAAATTGTATATCTCCCATATGGTCTAGTGGTTAGGATTCCTGGCTTTCATCCAGGCGGCCCGGGTTCAATTCCCGGTGTGGGAATCTTTTTAAGATCTCTCTTTGAAGTGTAATTGTTATCCTATCCCCGAGTTAACTTAAACACATTCCAAAACATATTAATAACAAGTGACATTTTTCTTTTTTATTAAATACAACACAACCTGTGGTGCATGTAAGGGTAATAATACATGCCCGATTTTATTTTAAACGAGCCTCGGCGGCACATCGGGCGGCATATCCGTCTACCCCTGTTTTAATTAAGTGTAATTTTTATTGAAAAAAAATTAGTAGAGTTCATTAAAAGTTTTTATTATTAATCGTGATTAGATTCAAACTGTTATCGGGAGAATTTATTAAAATGTATACCTGAACATTTAAAATTCAGTATTATGAAAAAATATTTAAAAATTATACATATTATAATGAAATATAATAAATATATATTTTTATGTATAAAATTATATAAATATTGATCTGGGAATATTGGAAAAAATTTGACTGCCAATTTATAAATTTTCCAATTAAAGTTTATATATGAATACATTCTATACAATACGTTTAGCTGCTAATTATATTAATGAAATAAAAAATTGCTTCAAATCTCATTTTTATTACCACCAATAACATATTCCATATGGTTTTTAAAAATTTTATAATTTAATTTTAAACTAAAAATTACAACGAAAAGCTCAAAATAAACCAAGACAAATCTAGCCACAAAATTAATTGTTATTCAAAAATAACAATTATATATATATGTTACGGGCAATGTGATAAATCCGGGCATTATTAATAATGCCCGGCAATGTAATAAATTCAGTGGAATTTATGAATGAAATTTATCACTTTGCCCGCCTCCACTTCGGGCATTATTAATCATGCCCGATTAATCACTTTGCCCATAACATATACACAGAAACAACTGTCCTGAATTAAAAACAAATACAATAATAATACTGCATATCATATTTAAGGAAATTAAATTTAATTGAAGTATTGGAAAACTGCATTTGTCACTGGCCGCAATTGCCAATCACCGCAATTGCCCTTTCAGTTAAAAGGTAAAACTTTAGGCGAGGAGAAAATGCAACCGTATTCTTTGTTTAACCTTAAAATTGGGCTTTCCTGCAAGACTATTTGGAAGTTATGGGTTGGGGTTTCAAAAGATGGGGGAAACTTGACTATTAGATTTTGAACTTCTTTATATTTTTTATGTGTGTCTCCCATATGGTCTAGTGGTTAGGATTCCTGGCTTTCATCCAGGCGGCCCGGGTTCAATTCCCGGTGTGGGAATTTTCTTTTTTTCATTTTTTTTAAATTAAAAATGTTTTTATATTAATTACCGAACATTTTATAAGAAATTTTCTATAAATAAAGGGTTGAAATTCAATTTAAAAATATTTTTTACCCATTTAAGTGAAAAATATATGCAACGTTGTTCTACATTTGTAAAGTAAGGCAGCGGGAGAATACGTGGTTGGAAATTTATGAAATCCGGTTTATTGGTTCCTCTCAGTCAATGAAGAAGAATAGAATATCTTAACTTGCACAAAAACTCAAAATTATGTCGTTTTCTTTTTTCAAAAATGTAATTGAGAAGTGATTTTAATACTCTACTAAACAAAGAAAAAGTTAAATTTTAAAAAAAAATTACACATTGTATCGGGAGAAAAACAATTTAGGGGTATAAGTAAATTTATTAAACTTCGTGGGTTGATTCTCCAAATTGAGCGTCCAGTTCATCTTAAGGGTACGGTCATCCTGAGGATGGTATCAGTTCAGAAAATCTGCCCTTTCTCCCCATTCATGACCCCCTCCAACAATAGCGAAGGAGACCGAAGTCACCTAATTAGCAGAGTGACCCCCGAGTGACTTCTCCCTCCTGCCCGAGACCGCTCTTTTGTTGGAGGGACCATTGAAGGGGGTTGTTTGCGGTTTTCCTATTGTCCGATAACCAGAAACAGCAGATTTTTTGAACAGATACCATCCTGAAAAATAGGATGACCGTACCCTATTTGTCTTTACATTAATTAAATTTTTAAAAAGTGTTTATAATTAAAGGTCTCTATCTCCCATATGGTCTAGTGGTTAGGATTCCTGGCTTTCATCCAGGCGGCCCGGGTTCAATTCCCGGTGTGGGAATTTTCTTTTTCTCACTTTCTTGAAATTAAAATATTTTATATTAATTACCAAATATTTTATTAGAAATTTTCGATAATTAAAGGGTTAAAATTCCATTTAAAATTATTAACCACTTACCCATTAAAATGAAAAATATTCAGATTTCTGAAATAAGTAAAAAAAAAATGAAAAAGAGAGCTAAGATAGAGGAGAGGTCCGTGAGATACAACGTTGCTCTACATCTGTAAAATAAGGCAGGGAGAGAATACATGGTCCGAAATTTATGAAAACCTGTTTTTATGGGTTCCTCTGAGTCAGTGAAGAAAATTAGAATATCTTTACTTGAACAAAACCTCAAAATTATGTCGCTTCCTTTTTTTTAAATGTAATTGATACGTGTTTTTTTTTATTTTCTCATTTTCTTATTCTAACATAACATTGAAGAGTTGTATTGCCCATTCTGCAAAAAGGATGAAATTATGGACAGGTCCCATATTCAAGGATGTCCAGCTCTGCGTGAGGACTCCGAGGTGAGACGCTACTGGAGTGCTAGAGCCTTGCTGATGAGATATTGACTATTTTTATCTTACAGTTTTGTATTCTTGTGATATTTTTGTAAGATATTGTCATTTTCTCTGCCATTAGAAATACAAGAAAAACCATTGAAGAGTTGTAAATTGTCCCTAATATAGCGTCATTATTTAAGTGTCTTGACTTTAATTTAATTTTTGTGAAGTGTTTATAATTTTAACTGTGTGTCTCCCATATGGTCTAGTGGTTAGGATTCCTGGCTTTCACCCAGGCGGCCCGGGTTCAATTCCCGGTGTGGGAATGTCTTTTTAAGTGCTCTCTCTGTCGCTCATGAAAGCAAATTTTTTCAATAAAATAATTATTATATTAAAAAAAAATTAATTTTGGATTTTAATTTTAAAATTAAAAGCTTCATATAGAATCAACATTTCCACAATGAATAATATCTTGTTAATTTACATTTTAACTATATTAAAACTATATTTTGTTACTGGAAAAAACCTATACACACATAATCATGCATCGATAAAATTATTAAAAGCAATGTGTACAATACAAACCAATGGGATGACTAGACAAAAAATTAACAAATTTAAAACTAATTAAAACTTTTGTATAATTTTAAATTGTATTTTAATGTTTTTTATTTAAAAATTTGAATCTCATTAAGCTGTACTCCCATATAATCCAGTGGTTAAGATTCCTGGCTTTTACTCAGACGAGGTGGCCCAGGTTCAATGTTTCAATTCCAGGCGTGTGTGGGGGGGGATAGTTGTTTCTTACTTCCAAGTAGTAGTTTACATATATTTACTTAATATTTTAGAGCTAGATTTGTCGTGAGATTTTAACTTTTTTTTCCAATTTCTCAAATATACCAATACAACTACATTTAAATAATTCGAATAAGTACCGTCGCCTTTATTTGTATTATCGCTATTTAGATATAGATATTTCGTAATTTTATTAACTTCGCTTCCTAAATTACTTGCCATACATTTTCCAATCCAACAATATTATACAAAAATCAAAATGAGTATCGTTTCCTCACACTATAACGAATCCTTCCTACGATAAAATTCTCAACAACTCCAAAAAGTAAGGTTTTTCCAACCTTCCACAAATCCTTACCCCACTCAGAACTTCCACCCTTTCAATTACATATCCGGTACAACCGAAAGTCACATTTCAATCTCTCCCTCAAATCCGCCCAATTAGCCGTCAATTTGAGCCCCGGCACGAGTCAAAATATCCCACGCGATGACAAACGACAGGTCACGCCACAGCAGC
Source organism: Tetragnatha montana (assembly GCA_963680715.1). NCBI lineage: Eukaryota > Metazoa > Arthropoda > Arachnida > Araneae > Tetragnathidae > Tetragnatha > Tetragnatha montana. The sequence continues at coordinate 39,836,322 of OY796685.1, forward strand.
CCATGAAAGCGCATAAAGTCTCCAATCTCTTGTAACCACGCATCGACCTTTAATGCTCTCTGGGATGTGACTAAGTAGTCACTCCATTATTGAAAATCCTCCCCCCGCTCTAAAAAACTTCCCCCATTGTATCAAAAACTTTCAGCGTCCCACAAAAGTCCGCCCCCGAAGTTAGTTTTTTTCTCTACTCCGCGGGGGCCCCTCTATTCAACAGGAACTTTCCCTGGTGGGAGTGTGCGGCCGGATAAAGCCGTTGTTGTGGCGGCTTTTCGAAGATTATTTTCCTCTCGAACGCACTTTCGCACCTTTGGTCCCCCCCTGTAGAGTCAGAAGGCATAGTTTGTGCGTCGAGCGTCTTTCTCCGTTGAAATGGGAGTGGCAACACATCGCCAAAGCTCTAACATTTAGCAACATAATTGAATTTATTCTAAACGTTTATGATTATACTACTTAGTTAGAAGAAGGTTTATCTGTTCTTTTCGTAAGGTTCGCATTACATTGAGAAAAAAGTCTAACAAGATGAACACTGTCAAATGTATGTTTAACTTTTTTTAAAAATTAATTTTTTCTTACTCATTTTGCTTTAGGGGCTGTGAAACAAAAAAAAAATTTCGCTGCAACTTTTTATTAAAGAAAAATTAAGCGTAAAAGATTGCTTTCCCTTTAATTCATAACCGTCATAGCCTCTATAATGTCCAGAAAGGAATGAATGCCTTTTAATTCTTTAAACATTTTTAGAATAAAATCTAGAATTGTTTAAATATTCCTATTCTGTGGAGTAAACTGGCATAAATATCTTAAATCAGATTAAGAAACTTAATTTTTTCAACAAAGACATCCATAAAATCTGAAACAGGTACTAGAATAAATGTGCAGGATTTTCGTCGAGTTACCTTAAAAACGCAATTTGGGGAGGAAAATATTCAGAATAATAAGAATTTCCGTATATTATTTCTTTCTTCAATGAATAAATAAATTTTTCAATCATTGTTTAAGAAATTACACAAATCTTTCTTTAAAATACAGCGTGAACCAAAAGTCTTGCCCCCATTATAAAAATCAATTAAAAAAAGAACTGATAAAAGTACGCTGTTTGTTGCATCATTCTCGGAAACTCAAAAATTTTCCTACACAATTTTTTGAAAATCAATACTTTTTCAAAATTTTAGATATGAAAGGGCAGCTGTATTCCCTTTCTTAATTCCATACATTAAGAAAGGGAATACAGCTGCCCTTTCAGATAGATGGCGCTTCGATATTTTGAGAGCTTTAAAGAAAAGCAATTTTTCAGGTCCATAAATCAGATTTACTCAAAATATCATAACGTCATCTATCTATAATTTCATAAACTACTGATTTTCAAAAATTAATGCACGAAAATTAATGAGTCCCTCAAGTAGGATTCAAGGAATCTTGTTTTTATCTCTTTTTGTATTTTTGTTATTGATTATAAGTTGTGGCGCCATCTATCGTTATGTGAACTACTGATTCTCAAAAAATTCTGTACAAAAAGTTTTAAGTTTCCAAGAAGAGTGCAACAAATGGGGCGTACTTTTTTTTTTGTTATTTTTTTTGTTATAATGAGGGCAAGACTTTTGGTTGTTTATCCTGTATGTCTTTAGTAATTAAATTTTACGTATATTTTAGGTGTACAAATGCTTTAAGGAAAAAAAAGAATTAATATTACTTAATTGAATTGCAAGATACATAAAAGTTCTCTACAAAAAATAAGGGGGAAGAAACTATATGAAGCCCATTTCCTTTTATCGGAATCGTATTAAAATTGTCATAAACCGATTAGGAATTCAATGATGTTTTAACGAAACCAAATTATTTTGTAATATCTCTCGGATAGGTTCAAATTTATTTTGAAAATTTAAAAAAAAATTCTCTAAACATTGTAACAACACTTTTATGTCTTTTTTGAGCGTTGAAAGAGTTTAAGTGAACTTTTATATGAATTCCTTAAAAAACTAATGATCTATTAAAATGTTTCTAAAAGGCATTTTCCAAAACAATGTGTAAAAGGTTCTCAAAACAGAATAAAAAAAATTTGCAGCAGAATTCCTTGGTTCTTACGGCTCTATGGTGTCACTGGGAGTTAGCAGAGATTCCGCTGTGGTCACTTACACTTTTTTCGCAAAATGCATTTAGCCCTATAGATTAGGGGATTTTAGAGATAGGGGCAAAAAAATGAAGTTTAAAAATAAACCAATTAGTAAGAACAATAATAGAATATCTTAATAAGAAAAATGTGCAAGTTCGGAAAAAATTCAAAGAGTTATCTACTATAATAACTACGGAGATATTACGGTTCTTCGGTGTAATTATAGGCTTTTAACTTTTTATTAAAAAAAACCAGCCAGACAATATAAAATTCTAAAAATTAAAAAATGTGCGAATAACATGACAAATAAAGTGAAACTCCAGGAAACCATTTTAAATACCTAAAATAAAATTAAGTAGCCCCAATCGGGGCTCGAATCTCGAACCCACGAACCCGAGATAAGAGTCTCGTGCACTGCCGACTGTAATACTGTTATACCTGTTACGACTGTTATACCTGTAATAAAAGTAAACTAGTTTTAAATTAAATATTTTATAAAAATTGATAATCGTGTGATAAACCAGCTTTTTCTCAGTAATATTATGATTACTCTTCGACCCAATCCCCTTAATGACTATCAGCAAAGTACACAACTTTTATTTAATATTACTGATAATCAGCTGATTTATCCCACGATTATCAATTTTTTAAGTATTTAATTTAAAACTAGTACGACTCCCCCTGGAAGTATTTTACCTATTCCATCGACCCCCTTTCAAAAATCTGACTAAATTCTTTAAAAAAAAATTATTTATGAATGAAAATCGTGAAAATATAACTAAAATTTTACAGCCGGTTTCATTCACTAGTAATTTTTAGTTCAATCTGGAAAATTCATAATTGAACTAATCATTCAAAACTTTGAAATTAAAAATTTAGTATGTTAAAGGAAGGTGGGACCAGGAAAAATCTGCATTGTACTTGTACAATAAACAATAAGATAGCAAGATTTTATCAAAATAAAAATTTGATTTGATTTTGTCATTATTAGAATGCACTCAAGGACTCATGGGTAATTAATTACGAATAGATTCAATTAGAAGGGTGAACCTGATGCTCAGATTTCGCAACCTAAGTGTTGTCTATGCAAACACAATTGGACGGTTCCAAGACCTGGAATTTCTTTCTTTAAAAGAGTTCAAAATCCTCAATATTTACCAATCATTGCTTTTTATAATATTATAATTGTTTCACCTTCATCGATCCCCTACCGCTAACCCCTAAAGCTTTGTCGACCCCTAACTGACCCCTAGACTACAGGTTCATCGACCCCCGGGCAAGATATAGCCCGGCTAGCTCAGTCGGCAGAGCACGAGACTCTTAATCTCGGGGTCGTGGGTTCGAGCCCCACGTCGGGCTACTATAATTTTTTATGTATTTAAAATGGTTTTCTGGAGTTACACTTTTTTCATGTTATTCGTACATTTTTAAATTTTTAGAATTTTTAACCATAATTAATATTAACTTTTATAGTAGTGAGTGAACTAGCCACAAAGAAAAATATTAACCTTTTACCTGCCGATGTTCCCAAATGGGAACATCACTTTAGGGAATTTTTTAACCACTTAATTTTTCATGCAGGAATTTGATACTTGGTAATAAGAAACTCAAAGATATGAAGTTATTTTACATGCAAAAGGTTTTCACATGCAATTTAATCCTTTTTGTGGAATTTATATCAAAATAACAGATTTTTGGCTCTTCCAAAAGTTGCACAAGTTTCAATTAATGATAAATTTAAATAAATTTAGTTTTAAATAATTATGCTGTGTTTAGGTAGCTTAAGTACACATATTTTAAATTGGCTTGGCAGAATAGCTCTATATTCCAATTTTCGAGAGTAATTACCAATTAAACGAATATGTTCCCAAATGGGAACATCGGCGTTTGGGGTATAGTTTTTGAGGGGATTTTTATAACATGTAAAAATTCAAGCTATTTCTTATTTTCTTTAATTTTTAGAACCTTTTCTGTCTCAAAGGATCCTAAACAGGTTAATCATGATGTTTTAAATTTCTAAATCTATAATTTTAATTTTTTTCACCTGATTTATGGAGGAATAAATGCCAAATCTTATGGCAGATTCCTACTTTTGTACATTTTTCTAACTCCCTGACCGATTAATTTTCAGTAATTATTATTAGGGGTTATGCAAAGGGCATATTTGGAGTACTTCTGAGGACTTGGGTACTTATTTTCTTCAAGTGCTCTTTTTTACATAAAAATTTTAGGTATAAATTTGAAAAATTTTGAAAATAATGAAAAGTGTGTACACATAAAAACACACTTCTAACGTAAGTTGGAGTTGGATGTAAGAGATATGTTGTTTAGTTTGAAATCTTCCATGAGAAAGGCAGCTTTAACAAATCAATTGAGATGGTTATGATTATCATTTTTGAAAGCTAATTAAATTTGAATGCAATTAATGAATTTTATGCTAGATACCCGGATAGAACAGTAATTAAAACTAATTTTTCAAGCAGAAAGATAACTGTTTAGCTTTGAAACGCATGGGAACATTCTTTCGTATATTTTATACCCAAAAATTACCCATTGTGCGATAAAAATGTACGGAAAAGTGACACGCATGTAATAAATATGTAAATTTTTTCTTATGAAAATCTATAAAATTTTACTCAATCGTCCAATTATGGGAATTAAATATGAAGAAACAGTCCAATATCATAAAAATGTTCAAAATTATTGAGTAGAAACATTTCAGTAGTTTTACTTGAATTAATTTCGAAATATATGCCTTTTGGAAATCCCCCTCAAAACTTCACTCCAAACGCCGATGTTCCCAAATGGGAACATCCTCAAAATCCTTCTTAGGATTTTTTTTCCGCCAAAAACTGTCAAGATTGGTTTTAGTAATGATGAAACAAGCCATTTAAGCCAAAAATCAGAACCCTTAATTTGAAATTTGAATTGCGGCGTTTAAAAGGTTAAATCAGAAATCAAGAATACAATAATTGTGTAAGTAAATAAGCAAAACGAAAAGCCTTTTCTTCGAATGAACGAATGAATTAATTCATTATCATTATGTGACTTGACTCTTATAGGAAGCTTCATCATTCGATTTTGGATTGTGAAAAACCACACCACAGGAGACCCCTGCATTGCAGTTTATTGAAACATGCAGCAATGATGCCTAAACCCATATCACTCAATTTATTATCATTGAATTTCTACTGATTGTAAAGAAAAGAGACTGTTCAATACAACGGATTTTCATTGAAATAAAAAGAAAACAACGAAGCATTAACGAAAAGATTCATCCCAAACCAAGTATATCGCATTACACATCCACGATATTTTTAACCCTCTCGTTCAGTGTCCTCCACACCAACCATCCATCACCTTCCCACAAAAGTCTCCCACTGGAGATGAAAAGTAGTTGAGCTAAGTAATAAGTTCCTTTTGCATAACAAGTTATTAGAAAAAGAAATTTAAGAAATAAATTGTGAAGATACGGGGTTCCTCGTTCAATAAGCAAATCAACAACTGCGTTTTCACTGTACTTAAACAGAAACGACATTATGATGTGATTAAAAAAAAATTCACATAAAAATAAGAAAATAATTTAGGAAAATCTGTTTTGAAACCACCAAAGAACTTACTAGGTCTTGGTTTAAAGAAGTTTTCTATCGTACTCTTGAGGAATTTTTAAATTACTGCACTTAAAAACCGGTTAGAGGAATAACTTTTGTAGCAATCATTATATTTTAACCTACTGTCCTACATCTATAGGAAATTTGAAACTTTTATTCCGATCGATTTTCTATAAGACTGAATTCAATACTTTGAAATCATTTTGTCTTTTGATTGACCACCCTTCAGTTACTTACAAAGAGGTTAAAAGAAATTTTAACAGCACAAAGTTTTAGAGGTTTCTGTGATACTTTTTGCAGAAATAATTGTACCTATAGAGCATTCGCACATGACGTCACTTGGAGGACAAAAACAACGTTTCTAAGGCTGTTGTTAGGGGAGGGAACTAGAAGCATCCGATAGAAGCATTCGCACATGATGTCACTGGCGGGCAAAAACAACGTTGCTAAGGCCGTTGTTAGGTAAAGTCATGTGATTGAAAATGCTCTATAGAATGAGGAGCTTTCATGGATTATTTATATTATTGTTAATCCCAAGGGGGATATATCTTTCGAAAGTCAGACTATTTTTTTTCACCATATAGAAGGTGAAAAATTTACCTTATACCCCCAGTGGCTACACACACCACTTGTTAATACAACCACCTCCAAACCATTTTCGAAATAAAAGAAAGAATGACACGAGAGAGAGAGGGGAAGAGAGAGAGAGAGAGAGAGAGAGAGAGAGAGAGAGAGAGAGAGAGAGAGAGACAGCATAAAAAAGTGAAATGGAAAAAAAAATGAATAGGAAATTTGTGAAACAATTAAAAAGGGAGAATTTAAATTGTTGAACTGTCCTGAATATATGAAGTGTCATGGCCTCCTGAACTAGAAGTGGAATAAGTCAGAGAAAAAAGCAGAAATTCAAATAGTTGTGTAATAACTGCAGTATTCCAGCTCTACTAAATCACTACTGTCATCCTCCATGTAGGCCACGCAAGGATTTATCCGATGCTCTCTCTATAGTTTCCCCTCTCTCCATGCCCCCTCCCACTGCTCGTGGGACGGCTGTTCCGATTTGTGTTCCGTGTTGTTGCGAGAGTGAAGTGTGTGTCTTAAAAAGAGAGCCCCCTTGATCCGATTGTTGGCGTGAAATCCTTGACTGAGGGATTACGTGAAGAGGTTAGCTAAAGCTCTCTCGAGAGCGAGTTCTGACACCCTTTTAGGTTATTATGGGGTCGTGATATGATTAGGGCAAATCGGCTGGATCATTCCGGGCGGTTAGGTTATGCTGATTACCCCGCACCCTCCACCGTGGGATCATCTTAGCTTCCTCGCATCTTTCGAAAGGTTTGTTCTAACCGAGGTGATCAGAGACAGAAAAAGAAAGAGAGATGGAGAGGGAGTGAAAGAAAGAGACACAGAGAGATAGAAATAGATAGATGTATGGGCTCATGCAGTGTTATTCCTAGGATTTTTTTCGAGGAGTAAAAATACTCCTTGACACTTTTAGGAGGAGTGAAATTCAATTGTGAGGAGTGAAATAAGGAAATAGCATTAACTACATAGACAGAGACAAATTTCTATTAAAAACGCTTACTTTTTAATGGACAAAATGAAATTTGAAAAAAAAAATGCGGATGCTTTTTTGGGTTTTAACAATTATATCATTAATATGTTAAGTATTAATAGAAAATATTAGACATTATACATTATACACAATGCATTTTTTAAGCTAAACCATTGTGAAAAAATCAAAGAGTGAAAATACTCCTGGCTAGTTTTTTGAAGAGTATTTCCGATTTTCAAGGAGTGAAATACTCTCTCAGAGGAGTTAAAAATATCTCTGGGCTCATGTATCAGAGAGGATATTTTTGTAACCACTCTGTATGTATTTAACTACGTTAACATTACTTGGTTTTGTATGTAACCACATGATAACCCTTGATGATAACCTTGGTTGTAGATCAGAAACTTATCCATTCCAAACTTTATAAAATCTGACTCTTTATAAAAAAAAAACGAAACTTAACTCTCGGAATATTTTCAAGTCAAATATTAAGTATTTAAATGGAGAGAAATTTAGAGAAAGAAATATGTAAATATTTAAACGTGGGGACAGCCACGGCACCTTGTGCGTTTCGATTTTTATGAAGAGTTAGTTCTCTGTGTTTAAAAAGTTTGGAATGCATAGTGAATGAAAGTTTTGGAATGAAGTTTCTGATATAAAACCAAGGTTTTCATGTGGTACAAAACCAAATAATGTTTAAGTTGTTAACTACATACCGAGTGATTATTAAAATATCCTCTCCGATATATGAGCCTCTATCTATCTATTCTACACACTAAACTAATTAAAACAAAAGTTTAGACATTGTTATTTGAAGTGATTGTGTGTGGGTTTAACACAACTCTCAAAGGAAGAAAAAATTTCAAAATTTTCAAACGATCATTTTACCCTTTAACATAATTAGCGCATTAAAAGGATTTGCCACGTTAAAGGATTTGCAAGTTCAACAAAAAAGAGGACTAACTGGACTAACTATACTAACTGGATATTGTAACGTATTTTGAAAGGGAAAGATGTCTCATGTTAGTTACTGAGGAAATTTCACTGCAATGTATCCGTTTAATGCTGCCAAAACCTGCTTTCGAATCTGCAGGAGCCACAATCGAAATCCTGCTGTAAAACAGCTTTACAGAATTTTCGCGTCGTCGTTTGCTGTTTAGAAAAGGTCTTAAAATTTAGTCACCATTGTAAACAAAGACGTATTCTGCTAAATAAAAAAAACTCTAGTATATTTCTAGTTAATAAACAAAAGTTTTGCAAATTTTTTTCGGGAAGGATTACCAAATTCCTTATTGCCCATCACCCTCAAAATTTTCTTGTTAACGGTCTGCCATTCGTTTGAGCGATAGCCTTATCAATGTTTTCTAAAATATTTCATGAGTAACTTGATTTTTAAATAGTTGCGATTGAACCGATTTAATAGCAATTAACAACAGGGTTTTTTTTTAAATTTAACAATATAATTAAGCTGGTAGCATACTTAAATTAAATCTTTGTAAAAAAATATATGTAACTGAAGATAAGAATTCAAAGTAGTAATAAGTACTCCGGACCTCGATAAAAATTTTCAAAATTTTTTGGACCCCTATCCAAAATTACTTGCCGACCCCAGCTATGTATCTGTTTCAAATGTTAGATGTGCGGTATTGCTTCATCCACGAAGATACATATATTTTTTTTTTTTGTACTTTAGGGAACGTACCCATACTACGTGACCTATTTTTTACTATTTTTGACCCCCCTCCCCCCCCTTGGTAAACACCCGTAGTATATGCCAAGAACCCCCCCCTCCCCCTCAAATTTTCACGTAGTAGTACATAAATACGGTTTTCAATCATTTTTAGCAAACAGAAAGTTAAAAAAAAGTTAATTTGGCTTAATTTGTCTTTATTACTACATCTCTTTCCTCGTGACGCTAAGAGTACGTGCATTTAAGTGGAAAAATATTATCAAGAAGAAAAAACTTATGTAAAAGTTATTGTAACAGTAACTTAATTTACAAAAACAAGTATTTTTTTCCTTATTTTTTGACTACGTGACGAAACCCTAAGCCCTCCCTCCCCCCTGTGACCAAGGGTGGTATTTTGAAGTGGTATTTTTTCTCCCCCCCCCCTAAACAGGTCACGTAGTATGGGTACGTTCCCTTATTGTATTTTCTTTTTTTTCTAAGTTTTAAAATCAAATTAGTAACTTACATTACAATGTTCCTTAATATTTTATTTTAAAATTGTGTTAACTGGGTAAATTTTACGATATTTTTTCAAGACTTCAGAAAGTCAGGTGAATGAACCCATGAATAATTTTAACTACTTTCACAAAAAAGATTGTCAAACATTGATTTCATAAATATTAAAGCTTAATAAAGTAAAGATTGAAATTAAATTGTCTCCCACATGGTCCAGTGGTTAGGATGCCTGGTTTTAACCCCGGAGGCCCGGGTTCAATTCCTGGTGTGGGAATACTTTTTTCTAAAAGATTAAATTTGTTAAGTATGCCATGTTCCTTCCAAAAACCATTTGTTTAATTGTTGTTGTTGTTTGTTACAATAATGCTATCTAAGTTTAAAAAAAATTAATTTCAATGAAAATAAAATGTAAATCATTGCATTGTATTTGTTTGTTTCATTTATTTGATTTATAAGACTTATTTAAATTTTAAATTTTGCAAATATTAGAATGAATCAAATTTAATTCAAGAAAAAAATTTCTTTTCAGAATTTATTGCTTTTAAGTTTCGAATTTTTATCTATTTTCAAGGATACCTATCCTTTGCTACTAAATAAACAATTTAGTGTAAATTAATAATTAGATAGATAATAAATTTGAGTATCTACTTGGAATGTTTTTTTTTTAATTTTTGGTGCTTATCGATTAAGAAATACAAAAAAAAAATTGAATTGTTTCTTTTAAAAGAAGCTAGGGTATTATTTCAAATATAAAACCAAGATTTAACGATGAAAACTTTCTGCTAAGAGCTAAGACAAGAGAAAATGTATTAGTCAACGTCTTAGATTAACATTTAATTTTATCATCAAAACTCTAAATTAACAAATAGAATAATTCTAAATTAATAACTCTAAATTAATTATCTTATTTCTCTTCAATTTAATTTTAAAGTATAAATTTCCATGTATTTCAGATAATGTGAAACACATAAAATAATCAAATCATATTCCTATAAAAAGTTTTAATAAAATAATATTCCCACACCGGGAATTGAACCCGGGCCGCCTGGGTGAAAGCCAGGAATCCTAACCACTAGACCATATGGGACTGGAAGGGAAGGATTCTAAAGCTTTAAAAATTAAATTTTTAAATTGACAATGTATTCTTTACAATTTGTACATGTAAGATGTTTGATCAACTTTTACTGAAGAAAAGTTTTTCCTGGAAATTGTTTTATAACATAATAAGGAAATAATTAAAACAAAGATATTGCACTGTTTATAATAATTTTATCGATAAATAATGCTAAAAGAAATTTATCCGCGGTTGTAGCTTAAATACATTTTATTCATGACATTGAATTTAAAATGCCGGAATTTGTAAAAAATTAATCGGGCATTACGTATTTAATTTTTTTGAAAATACAAATGCTACTTGTTAATAATATGTTTGGGAGTGTGTTTAAGTTTTACTCAATTATTTAAAAAATTATGAAACATGAGTCGTTTTGCAAAGAATTTTTTTAAAAAGATTCCCACACCGGGAATTGAACCCTGGCCGTCTGGGTGAAAGCCAGGAATCCTAACCACTAGACCATATGGGAGACACACACACGATAAAAGAAATTTTGTATTTAAAAAACTTTAAAATCTAATGGTCAACTTTCCCCCATCTTTTGAAACCCCGATCCATAATTTCCAAATGGTCTTGCGGAAAAGCCCAATTTTAAGGTTAAACAAAGAATACGGGGTTGCGTTTTCTCCCCAACCCTTTTTACTGAAAGGACAATTGCGGTGATGGATGATTGCGGTTAGTGACAAATGCGGTTTTCCAATATTTCAATTAAATTTAATTTCCTTACATGTGATATACATTATTATTATTGTACTTGTTGGCAACTAAGGACAGTTGTTTCTGCGTATATAATTAATTGTTATTTTAAATAAAATTAATTTTGTGGCTAGATCTGTCTTGGTTTATTTTGAGCTTTTCTTTGTCATTTTTTAGTTTAAAATTAAGTTATAAAATTTTAAAAACCATATGGAATATGTTATGTTATTGGTGATAATAAAAATGAGATTTAATGCATTTTTTATTAATATAATTAGCAGCTAAACGTATTATGTAGTATTTGTATGGATGTATAAATTTAAGTTGGAAAAATTTATAAATGGGTAGTCTGATATTTTATAATAATTTATAATTTAGTTAAAACCACGAGTCAAGTGCGAATCCAGGGCTTTTAGCCTGGACTTGTGGTTTGTGAAGTAATGCTGGGCATTTAGTCGTAGGGTGAGGTGAGGGTCCATTGATTTCATCAAATTTTTTTGGAGATATCTTCTTTCCTTTGCGTGTATTACGATTTTGTTGAGAAAAAGATAGTGTTGTAAAAGTGTTGCTAAAAATTACCGAGGCAGAAAATGTGTTATTGTGCTGTTTCGATCAAAATTTAAAAACATATTATTTCCTATTTTAAAAGTATTTCACAACACTATTTTTAAAACACATTTCTGGGATAGAGCACATTATTTTTTTCAAACATGTTGTTCTACCTAACAACACTACACTACAAAGTGCTTTAAATTTGAGGACAAAAAAAGTTTTTTAAATGTGTTTATTTTTGTGTGGAGCAGTGTGGAGTGTTTGCTGTTTGCTTGCACTCCACTAAATAAAAGATCTAAAAGAAGAACCTAAATCCAGTGTTATTCCTAGGATTTTTTTGGAGGAGTAAAAATACTCCTTGATTTTTTTTTAGGAGGAGTGAAATTCAATTATGAGGAGCGAAAAACGGAAATAGCATAAACTTCATATACAGAGACAAAATTTCTATTAAAAACGCCTAATTTTTAATGGACAAAATGAAATTTAAAAAAAAGGAGGATGCTGTTTTGGATTTCAATCAATCAAACTCCCTAAGCGTCAGAACAATAAATGAGAAAAATTACTATGGCTGTATGAAAACACAATTAAATTGTATGATAATTAGAATGCCGTGGCTGGCCTTTGTGAAAATTCAAAGAGTGAAAATACTCCTGTCTAGTTTTTTAAAGAGTAATTCTGATTTTCAAGGAGTGAAATACTCTCTCAGAGGAGTTAAAAATATCACTGCCTAAATTCATATCCCAAATTCCATAATTTAGGACCTACGTCACTCTTATTCTTAATTATTACTTCTTAATTGCTACTCAATTACTGCTCTACTCAAGATATTATCGCGTTTATAAGCAAATAGTTAATAAGATATCAAAACTAAAAACACATCTCTACACACTTGTTGTTCTTCTCCATACCATTCATTCCGTGCCATAATGAAAAAGAGATGATCTTAAAATCCTGTCGGTGGCACACCTCGTGACGTCATGTGCGACGGCACGTGCCGGACATATGGGCCGTTTGACCGAGGCTTCCGTAATCCGTTCGTATTTCCGGGGGTCGGGTGTCGGGCCTTTTTCCCACCGCCTAATGAATTGTCGGGGCACCCCGGGGGATGAGAGGGCTTGTTAAGGGGGCGCGCCCCTTTTGTGAAGGGGGTGCTAGATCATGCGGGGGTGGGGCGTGATGAGGGCTGCGGTCGCTGTGGGGGGGAGCAGCTTGTTTTAATGAGGGGGCGAGAATGCTACTTTAGGGTGGTTGGGTTGAAGGATTTCCGATGACCATTCTCTTCATCTGAACACCTATTTCTGGTCATTAAGATGTCACCGATAGGAAAATACGCGTCTAAACTATGCCATATATGTACTCAATCTATCCCTAAATTAATTAATAACCTGTGTTCGGTTGTTATGCTACTGTTCTTCCCGTATAAATGGTTAAAATTTTCGAGTGTTCCTTGTTGTTCCATCTTGAAATACTAAATTAGAAATTCATAAAAATTTTTATTTTATAATTTTTTTCTAATATTTATTACAAATAGCTAATTAATGAATTTTATTTTACTGAAAAAATAATTTGTTTGCTCCCTAAAAAAGTTATTCCCACACCGGGAATTGAACCCGGGCCGCCTGGGTGAAAGCCAGGAATCCTAACCACTAGACCATATGGGAGACAATTTCAAATGACATTAACTTTAATTTAAAACACTTTTTTAAGCACTACCTGTTAAAGTTATTTTCTCAAAATTCACTTCTTACTGTATTTTAAGTTAAAAACAGGCTATTTTCAATTAAAAATTGTAAATACGCATTTCTAAGCTTTAAATAAAAAGATATTTCAAGCATTTAGTTTGAAACAATTTAGAGACAACATTATGTTAAAATTCGGAGTGACTATAATTCTAAAATTAGTGACTAATTCTATTTCAAATCAGGGTGTCCTACAAAACTCTATTTTTAGGTCCATTATTAATTTAAATTTTTATTAATGATTTTTGTCAATTGAACCTTTACAAGTAAAATCATTACTTATGGCACTTATGCGGATGATTCTGTTTTATTATATTCCTGTGCAGAGCATGGGCGTAGCCAGGGGGAGGCAGGGAGGGGCAGCTGCCCCCCCCTAAATTCTCAGTTTGTTAACTTTTTTTGAAAAAATTTATTAAAGCAATAGTGTATTTAGCAATAGTGCACATAATTTTCCTTGAAAACTGTGTGGCTTACAAGAAGCGGTTCTGTTCGGCCCAAAGAGTCTCAAAATGAGCTAAAACACTACTTTGAGGGGCGAATTTTTAAACTTTTTCTGGGGGAGGACCCCCAGACCTTCCATTTTTAAATTCATTACCCATATTTTTACTTTATGTGTGCAAAAGTTCAAATCCTTTGTATAAGTACCCTAAAATTTAGCGTGTAAAAGTACTCGCCATGGGGTATGGGGGGGGGCTTGGGAAATAATGTTGAGTCACTAGTATATCACTAGCCCCTAGTCACTGGTATTCACAAAATCAAGAGCAAAGGTAAGTATCCTTGCCCCCCCCCCTAACATGAAACCTGGCTACGCCCATGGTGCAGAGCCTTATTTCTGGGAGGGCATTCAGGGCACTTGCCCAGGGCCCATATTAATGTAATATATATCAATATGGGCCCATATTAATGAATTATTATGTAAAAAAAACCCCTTCATTTTGCCCTCATTAAATATCATCATCTAAAAATAGTTCATTTTTAATCACTTTATATTATTCTTGGTTATACTTTCTTTAATCAATCATATTATGTTGCCATTGTTTGGGGAGGCAAATACGAAACTGACATATTTTCTTTAAAATCAGTCCAAAAAAAATGTTTTAAAATAGTGAATTTTCAATTTTCCCATCCATATGATTTTATAAAACTTAATCTTCTGCCCTTTCGACGTAATGCTGTTTTTCGTATGATAGTTTTACATCTAAATAAAGATACTTGTAAAATTAAAAACCACATTTCTGAATGAAGGCCTGAAATTCTTCAACTACCGCAATATTACAAAGAGATTAACAGAAAAAAAATTTCTTTTACATTGCACCTTAACCATTTATATGTTTACCTTGTGATTTGCAGTTAATAACTAAAACCTAAAGCGTTTACAGTTCAATTTTATAATAAACATAAGATATCTTGATTAGTTTTCCTCATTAATAGTATTTTTCTATCAAAGCTGTACTTTTTCTATTCTTGTTCATTTACTTTATTTTGTTGTTCATTTATATTAAATTTTAAGCACCATTATATTTGTATATTAATGAGTTGTTGTATATTTTTGATATAAATTTTCTTCGCCGGTTCTTGTTTCTTCTCCTTGGCGATCCATAATTTGATTACTTGTAGATTGTATTTAAAAAAAAAAATCTACTAGGAATCTAGTAAAAATCTAATAATCGGAATCTAGATAAAAAAACAAAACTAACACACAAATTAGAATAACAAACAAACTTAATTTAAAACAACAAAAATTAGATAAAAATATTTTGCCGAAAATGTAACTAAGTAACTGAACATTCCAAATTAAAGGAATTTCTGATGTGTTTGCATTGTTCGATAAAAAGTTGGACTTGATAACGACTTATTTAGAAGTAGAGAAATCTGATTCAGAAACGAAGGATTGATAATTCGGATGAATATCAGGATTTTGGAAAAGCGATATGATATAAATAAAAATTTTATAAATAAAAAATAATAAAAACTTAAAAGCAGAAAGTAAAGCTGCTCCTAGAGAGCTCGCACATACTCCCAATCACCCCTTAAATCAAATAAATTATAAATAAAAGAAGACGAAGCGGCTTTTCAGAGTAGGCAAATGTCTCAATCACTTGACTTAATTTTGATTACATACCTCCAATACATAAAACCAGAAGAAAAATTGAAAAAAAATAAGATGGAACAAGATCCCACTTTTAAAAATATCGGTCTAAGAACAATCAATACACCAAGAATTAAAAGTGCAATATGTTTTGACCGTTGCCATGAAATTTTGACACCATCTTTTATTCATGTCTTTTACAAGAACAATAACTCTCCTTGACATTTTGTACCGAGAAAACTCTGCAATCAGACCAGATCCAAGACGAAAAATCCTTTTTTTAGAAGAACAAACTTAATTGTAACACAAAAAAAGGTAACTAAAAAGCACCCCCTTTTTTGCCACTTCTCCAAAATCCTTTCACATCACTGCTCTCAAAAAAATAATAGCGTTTATCACTCTACCCATCGCTTTTTAATTAAAAAAAAATATTCTCGGAACTGGAAATTACGGCGCTAAAAAGCACTGGCCCGTTTTTTTTTCTAATTCCGCTCCCCAATCTCATCATTTTGTAAATTAAGGTTCGAAACTTCCGAGGGCTTAGATTTAATCTCTATTTAATAAGAAACTCGACTTAGAGAAATAACGTTGATAATAATAACATTAATAATAACCTCACCTTTGCAACGCTTCCATTCTAGTTATAACATTTAGAAAATTAAAGTTTGAGCGAGGTTTTAGAGCGGGGCCATAAAAGTAATTATGTCTTGTTATTTTGCATGAATTCGAAAAAGAAGGGACGTTTTTCGTGGGGGACAAAAATAATGACGTCTTTCGAAAAGGGGTTCTGTGCCAATGGGAGTTCGAGCCGAGAGGGAAAGTTTTGCTTGTTAAATCCCGATCGATGGGCAACGGGGAAAAAAGAGGGGAGGGACAAATATTGCGTTTGACAGCTTTTTTTTTTGCTGTGGCTCAGTCAGTAAGGTCTGTGACATGTAAAGGATCAGGCAACCTGTAGAAAAGAAATCGAGAAAATTCTAAATATTTACAGTATACTACGAGTGCTATATTTTAAAAGTACTATAAGAGGTTCAGTTTCAGAGGTTGTTTTAGAAAGAAATATACGCCAAATTTAATACAAATATAAAAAATATAAAATTTCTGGTCTTATAAAATAAATAGACTCTCCATAATCTGATAGCGGAGACAGAAAAATGCAGAATGGAATAATGATGGATGCACAAAAAGGCTAAACTAAACGGTATAATACGGTACCCTGATTGGGTAGATTACATGTGAAAAAGTAAATAAAAGTATACTTCTGCTTCACTATTTTTTACCACCCTTTTCTCTCTTTCATTTCTCTCTTCTCTTCTTTCTCTACTCTTCTATCTACATTAATTTCTCTTACTTTTCTCTTTTTCTTCATCTTTTTTCCTTATCGTTTTCTCCTCTTCTATCTCCATTATTTTCTTTCTGTTTCTTCTTTTTTTTCTCACATCTTCTCCCCTTATCAGTTCCCACTTCTTTTCTTTTTATCTTGTTATCCCCTCTTCTCTCTTTATCGTTTTCTCTACTCTTCTATCTCCATTATTTTCTCTTCTTTTCTCTTCTTCTTTCAACTTTTCACTTTATCATTTTCTCTACTCTTCTATCTCAATTATTTTCTCTTCTATTCTCTCTGTTTCTCTCTTTTGTTCCCACATCTTCTCCCCTTATCACATCCTCCCCTCTTTTCTCTTCATAGTTTTCTCTCCTCTTCTCTCTTCACCCTAATCTCTCCTTTTTCTCTCCTTTTCACCTCTTCTTTATATTCCCTATTAATTCTTCTCTCCATCTCTTAATTCTATCTTCTCTATTAAGGTATAACACAAGGAGGTAAAAGAACGAGCAAACACCGAAGCATAGGCGTAAAAGAAAACTCTTAAATAAACTTTCATATACTAGACAGCAACTTAAGGTGACCCTACGACGTCACAAACAAACAAAGTAGTTCCCATCGCGATGTCTGAATTTTGAGTGAAAGAAAGAGCGTCAATTTAAAAATATGATTATTTTGGTAAACCCATGTATATAGTGCTTTTCAATCACGATTTGCGTACCGAAACTCCTCCTAGCACCCCAACAGGCTTTGTGTTTACCAATTTCACCTTCCGCATTTGGGTTCAAGAAACGTTGCTGTCGAGTATAGTATACTTTGTATACAAAGTAGACAAAAAAATTCTTTCACAAACCTCGAAATTGAATAAATAAATTAAGAAAACAGATTCTTCCAACTAAATCAGTCTATTAATCGATAAACTAAACTAACCACGATTTATATTCATCTTAGGACATCCTCCCCAATACTACCCCGTTAAATCAGAACACAACACTACCACCATCAATAATCCAAAACCTTCCCCCACCAAAATCAATAAGAATTCCAACCTACACCCACCCTCCGCGCCCTACATCCCCGTCCCTCCCTCCGTCTTTGAAATTCCAGAACCTCGCATTCAATTAAGGACGGAGAAGGGACGCAGCCAGCAGCTCCCCTCAAGTGGGCTTTCCCTCCGTCACTCTCGCTCTCTCTCCTCCGCATCCAGAGAGGACTTCTCTTTCCGTACTAATTACTCCTCACATGCCTTTTGGAAGCAGTGCGCTGATCAGACGCACTCGCAATTATCCTTTTCTCCGGTTTTTGTTTCCGGAAACGTCGAGTGGAGATTCGGAATGGGGGTGTCGTTTGGAGAGAGAGGACACTGACTTCTGATGAGGGGGATGGGATGGTTGTCAAGTATGGAAATGTGGAGCAGCGGGGTTATGTTAAGTAGTTTTACTTCCTTCTTTTAGGTTTACCTTTTGGTTTGTCGGCGTATTTATTTCTTTTTAAACGCTTTTATTAGACTCGCTCTGGGCCGCGTTTCGCTGGTGGAATCTTACAAATCGATTTTCAGGCACTTCCTGATATACTAGGGCTCTGAAACTTTGCACACTAATGTGATCCTCATGACACTCCAATACCCCAATTATAACCTAGTCAATAACCAAAGGATTAAGTTAATTAGCGAGTATTTTTAACTATCGGAAAAAATGGAATTTGAGATCTTTCCAAAAGGGTTATGCCCCCAAAACTTGCTCAATAGTTTATTAGCCATACCTTTATTATTAAAAAGTCAGAACGAGAATACCCCAGTAATTACAATTTATTTTGTATGATTTGAAATTTGTGTAGTTCGAACAACCGCTTATAGAGACAGAAACTTTGAAATTCTTGAGTTTACTCTAAAAGTTCCCTGGTTCCCTTTTTCAACCTTATGAAATTTTAGCTTAACAAAGCCTTAAAAACCACTTTATTCGACAATTAAACTATATATCTGCTTAATTCACCGCACAAAAGTAAAAAAATAGGAAGACAGAGACAAATAAAATTAAAAATTGTTACGAAACTGAGTCATTAAGGCACTCTCAATGGAGTAGGTGAAAATAAATGGAGTCAAATATTCACTTAATATAAAAAAAGGTGAAAACACTTTTAAATTGAAAGTAAATTTAATTTAGCTTAGTTTACAGCACAAAGGATAATTAAATAAAGACAAATTAACTTAAATTTCATATTTAATAAAAAATACCACGAATGGACAAGGACATCGCTTTCACCAATTTCAAAGGTCTATATCTGCCGATAGGGAGTGGTTGTAATATTGTTTCTCTCTTTACACTCGTGTGCAGAGCGAAGCTTGGAGATTTTTTTTTTTGCACACAAAAAGAAAAATTTCCATTTTTTGGACTCATTCCCCTTTTCAAACTAGCTATTCATTTTCACTCCTGAAAAAATCCTAGCTACATCCCTCTGACAGTAATCTTCTAATTTTTACCGTAAAAATCCGTAAAAAACGCTTCATAAACGGTTCTTTCTCATCGACACCCCACTTTACACTTCCTTAAATACCCTTCTCACCTCCATTCAACGCCTTCCATAAAAAAAAAAATATTCCGAGAAAATGTCAGCCGAAAAAGACGGAACGGGGAAAAAACGGAGCAGTTTTGCATCAGGGGTGGGACGCTGCTCGGCTAAAAAAGCGCAAATAAAGGCGCGTTATATCCTTCATTCAGCCACCCAAGTCGTTTCCAGTCACTGGCTGCAAACGGGGCATTCTGAGATATATCGTCTTCCACATGCAGTTCCGCCCAGAAACACCACAAAGCTCTTTGATTCGAATGAGCCCGAAATGTGTCGTTGCATATTCTTCCCTTTAACCGACATCTAAAACAAGAACTCGTAACTTTACCCCCCCCCGTGATATTAGCCCAGTGGTTCCCAAACTGCTGCACTGGGGTATTGTATTTACCAATGACACCGCAAACTATTTTAAATATTCTCCCAAACATTCTTTTCCAAATCGCTAGAAGTAAATTTAAATATATAAATTTTAAATCGTATTTTATAGTTTCAAGGTTTCTATTTTTTTAAAAATCCAATTCTGGAATGAATTAGTGTAGTAGATGATTGAATTAGTGTTAGTCGTAATAAAGATATTTTTTTTAATGTAATAGACACAGATGAACGGGGCAGTGGAAGTTCGCACAGTCTATAATAAAGAACTTGAAGTGGTTACTATATGGTCCCTTTAACAAGGGACTTAATATTTTCCTAATTTTTACTCCTACTTTTATCAGATTCTCAACATTACTCACAAACTACTTAAAATCTCGTTGATTGAAGTTGCAATGAATGTTTCGTTCATTCGCATTTTCCTACAATTTATATACATATCCTCCTTTTTTAGGGAACACTATTACCTTGGATAAAAGTATACATGATTTTTGTCTTCATCTTCACATTGTCTGCATTGTATTGCTGTGAAAGAAACTTCCAAAGGAGGGAAGAAATCAATTCATCCTCAAGTTCCGTCATTACCCAAAAAGTCTCTGTTGAAATAACATGAGGGACAATACACTAAAAACTTCCCACGTTAAGTATAAGAACTTTGTGATTCAAATAGACTATCACAAACACGAAGTTTTATATACCTACATAAAACGAGGTGTTATTTTAGAAACTTAATATTATGGTCTACAAGACAAACTCGTAAAATATTAGCACTACACAATGCACGTTTTTTGTTCTGTTTACCATTCAATAAAAACTAGCCCAAGTATACTTCGCCATGGGAAATCCTGGGTGTTGTATAATGGGGCTTTTTCTTGTTATGTGTTGAGTGGAAACTTCTTCAAGTGTTCCATTTGTACTCCTTTCTCAGACGATCGCTCTCTCCCTCCCTCCATTCTATACCAGTAATTTCGCTCGTTTATTAGCATCAAGAACCAGCTTTTCTCTCGGCCATTTTCTTCATCCCACAAAAATATGAGTTTACGGAATATTCTTTTCCCGGTATTCCGAATGTGTGTACTGAATAGCGTTGGTTTGTTTTCCTTTGGATTTCCTTGTTAGATTTTGTCGGAACCGCTGCGAGCCCATCAGGTTCTCACCGTTTTTATTATTTTTTCCGAGCCAAGGACCAATCAAGATAATCTTCAGCAATTTTCCACTCCAATTGGAGATTCCTTTCCCCCTATCCAGCCAATCAGGATTCTCCACTTTAACCGCAAGCATTATCCTCTAAAGCTAGACATGAAGGTTTCGGAGTAGATAATGCATGGAGAACATTTCTGATGTATGCGATTAAACGGTATGACCTTTACCTATGCTAATTTTCTGGGAATTATGTCACTTAAGCTGTATTGGAAGATGAATTACCGTTCCTTCCTGGTTAACAATTTCTTTGAAACCCAATCATCTGTCTTGTTAGCGTTTGAAATGGAAAATTTCTGGGATTCCCATCGAGCCATTTTCCTTGTTTATTCAGAAACATTCTGATGGGAGTTAATTTTTAAAAAAATCCTATACCTTTGCTTAAATTCAAAACAACCTTCAAATCTCGTATTTGGAATACCCACAAACAAATAAAATATAAAATAACGCCCCTAATGTCCTTTAACTCCACATTTTTAGTAATATTTTGCTCATAGGGGTGTCTTAACCAGTACCCCCCACAACAATTTCATTGATCGTGTGAATTATTTTCGGACCTATTAAGGAGAAGAAATATGAGAAAAAAGAGACGCGACAATTAAAATTAACCAGTTGACAACTTTCCAAGTCCCCATACGCAAAATAATTTTTATCGCAAAATTTTTAAAAAGTGCTTTCTTGCGAAAGAAAAAAAAATTCCCGACAATACAATACACGTTGAATGTAACGAAATTCTCCCATTAATTACAGTATCCATCTCATCTTCTTCCATCTTTTTGTCTTGGATTTGTACCAACAGACAGTTCTTGTTGTGACGTTTTTTTAGAGATGAGGGAAAGGATGAAGAGAGGGATGAAGATGAGTTGGATAAAGGATACGTGAGGGATGAAGAGAAGCAAGAGAGTAATAGAGGATGAGAGGGACGAAGTTGTTCAAGAAAGGTGAAGGGAATGAAGAGGGTGAGAGAGAAGAATATACAACTTTAAATTATTAATAATAGGAATATTTCTTAAACTTTAACAAACTTATATTTTAGATACTATAATTAACAATGTATTCTAAATTTTACTACAAATTACTAGAAATATTTTTTCAGAGAGTTTATTGTGTCTTTTTAAGAGACAGAAAACAGGATGAGAGGTATGAAGATAATCAAAAGAGAAAAAGAAAGATGAAGTTGAGCAAGAGGGGTTAAGGAAATTGAGAGTGTAAGAATGATAAAGATGATTAAAGCTCATTTAGACTTGTCGCTTTCGATCTTCATTTTGGAGGAATCATGCAAAATGACAAGTGTAAATTTTCGTTTCACTCTTTAAATCCCCCATTTCATATACAAATGTGTGATACTTCGATGAGGATCACTCACTCATGAAACATTGAAAGTGAAACAGTGTGAACGATCCTTTAGTAGAGGATCAAAAGAAATGAAGAGGGTGAGGGGATAAAATAATTTATTTATGTAGTAAATTTTTTTAGGATGCTTTTCAACTTAAAAATAGTTCTTAAACGTTCCAAAAAAAAGTGGCAGGTACCTCAAAAGTGACAACCCAGGTTCAACCACCGCGGAAGGCACGACAGCTCCAGTCCCTCGGCTGGTTAATTCGCTGACGCGAAACCTCAAACACTCTGGATGCCTGCCGCCCCCTCAAACAAAAAGCTTGAGGAGGGTGTAAATCACACCCTCGTCGCTATTGAAAGCAAAATACACAGAGTGACAGGCCGATAATGAACTCATCGAGGAGGCAGAAGAAAAAAAAAAGTGGCGGATTGCCCGGGACAGAGACGGATAGGACGAGCGTCTTCATTCCATTCATCACCACGCCTTCCGCCATCGGAAATCGCCAAGGAAGCGGTTCCTTCTGAAGGCGCAGTTATTAATGACGCCTTGGGCGTAGATTAATGACGGTTTTCCCTTCTGGAAGGGGTCCGAGATGGGGTATTTGGGAGATGGATCGGGGTATGAAATCGGGCGTGGAAAATTTTTGGCGGGGTTTCAGTCAACAGACAGTTTATATTTACAGGTGGTGTGTGTGGTGATTTATGCGATTGTAGGATTTTTTAAATTAATTGTTCTGTGAAGGGGTTGAGTGAGAAGGAATTGTGAGACATGCATGAATGTCTCTTGTGGTCCCAATTGTGAGACATGCATGAATGTCTCTTGTGGTCCCAATTGTGAGACATGCATCATGAATGTCTCTTGTGGTCCCAATTGTGAGACATGCATCATGAATGTCTCTTGTGGTCCCAATTGTGAGACATGCATCATGAATGTCTCTTGTGGTCCCAAAATAGGAATGGGGGAAATCGAGATACTCTTAGGCTTTGATCACAACATTACTACATTACTTTTTCTAAGGACATATTTGTTAGTAAGCACTTCTTTTACCTTGCACCTAAATTGTATAATAGTTTACCTACCAATTTAGTTCAAACAAATAGTTACTCAGTTTTCCAAAGAAATCTTTTCGAATTTATAATAAACATCGACGACCTGGATCTGTATTTCTCATTTTGAAGCAAATTTTTTGTGTTAAAAATTACTCAGCCTTTTGCCAGTCTGTATTTTTGTGTGATTTTGTTGTATTTTTCTTGTAGTTTTCGTTTCCCCTTGGTGTAAAATATATGCTTCCTATGTTCATCTTATGTTTTCTTTAAAATCTGTTTAATAAAGATTATTATTACTAATGAATAGATCGAATACGTACATTGAGTAATCGGTGAGTATTTACACCAAAGTGTGTTCAACATCGAGTTATTTTAAATGGGTCCACTGTTTAGCGGGAAATGCCGGTTATATAGGAGGTAATTAAACATAATTTAATGAAAAGAAATACACTTTTCATAGTTAAGAGTAGCATTTAGGGTTTGAAATCGATAATTATGGCTTGACTTGACTTATTCCTCACACACTCCATTAGCTGGAGCATGGGGTCATAAGTCTCCACCTGACTATTGATATTGGTGGCAAGAAAACGGAGGAAAAACTAAAAGCCGGAATGAAATTTTTATTTTTCACTTTTAAAAATCAGGCAGCGTTTTTCATCAAACACAAATCATCGTTTAGGAATTAGAAAAGAAAAAATCGCGTTTTAATCATTACTGGTGTACCAGTATAAGAACCTTCTGATTCAAAACTTTCAATTTTATTTCAAAAACTAAATAATACTGAAATAATAAACAATGTCAAAAAAATATTATTTTAAAAGTGTCTTTTATGGATTTCGTACAAATATCCTACTTTTTGTACTACTACTACTACAGTGGAATTTTCAGAGTCTTTCTCGTAAAAATTCAACATAAGAGATTCAACTAGAGATAACTTTCAGTTCTCTAAAGTTTTGGCTGTCAATAGTTCACTGTTGTGAAAAATGAGATCAAGTATAATATGTGTGTCCCAAATATTGATGTTATTTCGCTCAAAAAGAACCTGAATCACCCACCTTATAATTGAATAATTATATCAGTTGATTTACTTTTGGGCCATTTTCACCGTACGCTTACATTTCAGAATTTTAAAATATTTTTTCAAACTACAATAATTTCTTAATGAACTGAACATAGGTGTTTTTAAATATGAGAAAATTATATGGATCAGCAATTCGTCATACATTTTTTCCTAAAATAAATGTTAAAATCATATTCTAATACAAAACATCATGTCCCGGGTATCACACAAAACGACAAAACTAAAATATAATTGACTTAAACTATTATTATCCGATACATTTTAGAGAACACGCACATTTGTTTATACTTCGTTTATCAATTTTAAACACAAGCAAACGATAAATCAGTCAAAATAAACCTAAATAGCGAAAATGAAATAAAGCAAATTATATTATAACTTTCCAAATCAACGGCTCAGCAATGGCCGAATCTCTTACCAATACCATAGATATGGTATGGATATTACGGGAGTTGACATTTTAATAAAATAACAGAATAAAACATACTTGCGTTGTTGGAAACTGAAATAAAGCTCGATACATCTTATTTTTATCAATAGATAACTATATGTCTGGGCTTAGTATTAAAAACTACCGAAACACGATAGTTTTCACACCGGAGAATAAAAAAACGGTTTAAAGATATTCTAAAGTAAATAAACAATCGCTTGAAATGGGATTGCCATTTTTAGAGCATAAATATTACTATATTTTTAAAAATTAATTCGAACCTAATGGGAATTGACATAAAGTGAGGAACAAAATATTTTATAAATTTATAAAAAATAATATAAAATTCAAGAATTTTTTTTTTCACAATTTTTGTTCAATAGCCTTTTAAATAGTTCATAGTTTTGATATTTATCGTTTTTTCTTAAAGTAACAAAAAAACGACTTTGAATTTCATGAAACTTGTTAGGGATAAGCGTGTTTGGCTAGTTTCGTATTTTTTTAAGGATCTTTATTTAAATAATTTACAGCTTTTTTTACTAATTGAAAGCTAGAAATATTTAATTTAGTCTACTTTACTTAAATCCAAGCTCAAGCAGAAATTTTAATTATGATTTTAATTGTTTAATTTTCATGTTTTACCTTCGGGACAACAAATGTAAGCAAATTTTGAAAAGGACCCTTTTACTAATACTATACTTAATATTAATTACTTTACTTTAACTAATAATTTTAATATTTGTCAAAGGAGACGATATGCAGATTAGACACATCCAATATTGTTTTGATATCATTTTAGTTCCAATCTTTAATATGAGATCAAATAGATTCTTACCTCAGGTACAGATCTTCAGCATCATTGTATCACTTAACTTTATCTTAAAATTAATTTAAAAGTCAATCAAACGGTAATAAATAAGAAAAAAATCATGCAAAAAGCAAATTCAAATTTCAGTCACTTGCCCGATGGTGTTATTTTCAAAGACTTAAATGTCCTTCCCATGCTGATCTGTGGTATAGGTGGTTATTTAACTGCTTACCTGATTGTATAATCTACTATGCCTATAAATATTTTAACTCTATTTTATGCCTCAAACTCGTATTATTTAAAATTAATCAGCTAGGTGGCCACTATTGGGACATTGTCCTTATGTTCTAATACTACATCAGAGATTTATTATAGAGTATTTTCAATCAAATGACTCGGACCTAACAACGGCCTTAGCAACAGTTAAAAGCCCTGCAAAAGGTTAACAGTTACAGAAAATAACTGGTCGCGCAATTCTTCTATTGGAGCATTTTCAATCACGTGACCCCACACCTAACAACCGCCATAAAAACAGATACCTCGTCAGCTAGCAACCGCCTTAGCAACAGTTTAAAGCCCTACAAAAGGTTAACAGTTAAAAGAAAATAACTGGTCGTGACGTCACCTGAAAACACTCTATAATGAAAAACAAAAATTTCAAAGCTGAGTTTCAGTCATGGAATCTATCATACCACATAATAGTACAAAAGGAAATAAAAAAGAAACTGAAACGGGTTTTTAATTCGGATTTATTTTTCGTGCCGTTTGTACATAGGTAGACCTACGTATGAAGATGATAATAATAATAGTTATCCTTCCTCTCATCAAAACAACAAGGGAGGAAAAAAAAGATTCTCCAACCGAAAGGAATTTGAGCATTGTGTAAAAAGTCCTACATTGATTACTCCATACTCTCGCGAGACAACACAAAAGTACAGATATGTCAGCATCGTATATAACACTTCGTCAAAACAGCTTTTGTATAAGGAACGGTAAAAAAATGTACATATAATACAGCACTGCTTAAAAATAAACAGATTGTCAAACAAATATTAGACATTTTACAAAAACATAAAAATAGGAAAGCCCTGTCAGATTTCAACATAAAGGTAAAACATAATTATATCGTAACAATGTGTTCTGCATTTTAGCTCTACCATGAGAGCGTTCATTCAGAAGAAACCAGTCTTTGCTGCAATGGCTATAATTTTTTTTTATAGCTAACTAATAATGGTGCGAGTTTTTAAGCTCTGAAGAAACTGTTTTTTTCCAACCGTTTAACAGTTGAAAGAGAACAATAAAAAACATCTTGTCATATTGAACTTTTTCTGTACAGTAAAATAATTTTATAACAGGTATGTTTTAGAAGGAAGATATTGAAGGAAGATATTTAGAAAATTTTGGAAAAATGTACATCTAGAAAAATAAAAACTACTCTTAATGGAATTAGTGTATTCATATGGATGAAACATTTCATAAAAATGTTTAGAATAGATTGGGTAGTTTTGTATCTTGTCTATTCACGAAAATGACTACAAATCAATGAGTTAGCAATTTTAAAATCACGAAAAAGTTCAATAATTGTTATACCTAGCATAAAAATTGTTACTGCAAAAAACAGCAACTCCTTCAAAGAAAGAGGACGAAATATATAACAGAATTTAGAAGCATTTATTATTAGCATTATATTTCGAGGAAAACCTTATAAGGTAAATATCAGTATTGTTGGTACATTGGAACATATCATTTCTAAATTTTTAGATAATGGAATCAAAGTAGTACCTTTAAATAATATTCCGTTTTGGATTTAGTTTTTAAATCAAACCTAAAATATGCCTCATGTAAAGCAATTTTTATTTGTTTTCAGCATAAATATACTTTTAATAAAAGAATATTATCAATATTGATTTGATCATTTATATTTTGTAGGCAATTCCTAGTAGATAATTTTAATTGTAATGGAAAGAGCAATTTTCAGATTTTATTTAATGAGCCACGAGGAAAAATTCTATATATGTACTATAAAATTAGATTTCAAGTTTTAAAATTAAAGTAGATTTGTCCTTAATTAGAAAAAATTACTCAAACAGTTTAATGGTATTTTTTCCTATGTGTGAATTAAAGCCACATTCACAACCATCAGCGTCGGCGTTAACCAGCACAGGGCCGTAACCAGACTTTTGTTTCGGGGGGGGGGGGATTTGACTCAAATATTTTCTGAGGTACCTCCTTACAAGTACTTTTATATGTTAATTTTTGGATGACAACACTAGATTGAAATTTTGATGCACTAAATTTCAAAATTGTATGAACAATATAAATTCCAAGCAAAAGGGGGGTCTGGGGAGTCCTCCCCCAAAAAAATCGAATTAAATTTTCGAAATTTGCCCCTCAAAATAGTGTTTTAGCTAATTTTGAGACCCTTTATATTACACCCAAAGAGAACCACTCATTATAAGCGGACGAATTTTCAAGGTAAAAAGAAGGTAGGTATATTGTCATAAATGGCAAAATGTTGAGGGGGTTTTGGGGTTCCTACTCCAGAAAATTTTTTGAATTTGCCCCTAAAAGTGGCATTTTAACTCATTTTGAGACACTTTAAGTTACATCAAAGAGGATCACTCCCTGTAAATCACACAAGTTTGAAGGAAAAACCATACTTAATAGATTTCAAAATTTCGAGGGGGTTTAAGGGTCTTCCCCCAGAAAAATTTTGGAAATTTTACCCTTAAAAGTAGGGTTTTGACTCATTTTGAGACCCTTTGGGTTATACCCGAAGAGGATCGCTCCTTGTGAGACATAATTTTCAAGAAAAATAGCAGTATAAAAATTGGTGTCAAAATTTCGGGGGGGGGGGGGGTTGAACCCCTAACCCCCCCCCTTGGATACGGCCTTGAACCAGCAGCTAAAGAAAGTAAGCTTTTCGCAGACTCTGATTGGTGGAATCCTTCTTTGAACAAGAGTTTATCAAACACTGAAGCTGATGGCCGTGAATATGGCTGTTAGTCTAACTAACCAAAATAGTCATTGTAATACTGCATTTAAAAACATGGTAAAGAAATTTAAATTTCCATCAAGTTAAAAATTCATATTTCATGTATAAAAACAAAACACATTCGTGCTTTAACTGGCCACAATCTCGTCGGAATACAATCACCAGAATCACCACTCTCCAAAAGGAGTCCTTACACCACCGAATCGACCACATGCAGTTTCTCGCGGTAGCTGTAGACGCGAATACCACGAGTTTGGCACCTGTTTTAGGAAGGAAAAAGGAATAAGTGCAACGCACACCACAATACAGTCGTGTCCATCACTCCTATTATTATGTATAATAACTCCAACCCATTCGCTTTCATGCAAAAGTAGAGACCGTGTGACACAGTGGCGTTTCCGTGGGAACATGGGTGGTTAACATCTCTCTCAAAAGACATCCGAAAATCTCCAGTTTGGTATTTGAACATTTAAAATGCCTGCCTTTATTTTCCTCTCTGTACAATATTTTATTTGAGACACGATAGTGAGTTGCTTAGTACCTTCACAAACCCTCGAACTTTGTAAAATTGTGTATATGAGTGTAAATCTGCCATAGATCAATGAAAAATAATTAATTTTTTCAGAGATATAATGTTAGACAGATGTTTAACAAAACTAAAATGTATCGGTGTTTACTACATGTTTTAAATAAAATTTTAATTTTTTTAAATTTAGGATGTTTACCTCTGAATAACAATTCAAGCTCAGCTTTTCGAATGCTTGTCTGGAATACTTCAACTTAAAAAAGTTGTGATTAGAAGTAAATGGTCATCATATTTTTCTTTTGCAAGATAAAAAGAAAAGTTAAGAAATTTTAAAAACTCTTACTCTAAGTGTGTAAATTAATAAACGAGATTTTATTTCTGGGGTTATTAATTTAATTTAATAATCGTGGTGTGATTTATAATAAGGATTTAGGATTAATAAGGATTTAGTTTATCTAAAATATAAAAGGTTTGATAATTAAAAAAAAGTTCATCTATAAAAAGACACTAACCAAGATCAACTTGCCCTAAAACTGGCGATGGGGACTGAAAGACAACCGCGTGACACATGTGGCAAACTTCCCTAACATTAGAGAAACTCTAGGATTGTCAATCTTGTTCAAAAAGGAACTGCTTAAAACCGAAAATATTTACAAATTGTTTTCTTACAATCATACAAAATGAATCTTCATATCACCATAGATATGGATGTAGCCATAGGCTGGGGAGGCAACAATTTTCTTTCTCTAACTTTGTTTTCAAGATTAGAAAATTAATTGAAGTATTAATTTAACCTATGTCCCACTACAATAATGAAAAAATCCTGTCTGGTCGAACTTTGAAACCATAACTGAGCATGTTTTTATCTGAGCATGTTTTGATCTGAGCAAGAGCATGTTTTGACCTGAGCATGTTTTGAACTGCCTGTGCCTACATCTTGGTTACACCACGGCTTACTAGATACTATACAGGCTAGCAGAGTTTTGAATAATGAAAACCATTTGACAACTTTTCCCGCTAAGATCGCCACATGTCCTACCTATAGCGTACCATACGTATTGTATACAGATTTAGTGCTTTGCCAGATGTCAGCTATTGCCATCTACATTTTTAATGATTTCCTTACTCGGCTAGCCTGTTTAGTATCTAGTAAGCCGCTGTTACACCCATGAGGTACATGAACAAGATTGCTCGTTATGAACAACACTCATCTGATTTCATCTTTTAAAAAAAGCTAAACTGCCTATCCAGTTTGAAAAAGTGTCTCCTCGCCACCACGACGGGCCTTAACTGATGACCCACAGATTTGCATTGTGTACCACCCATGTCCAGCAACGCCACTGTGCGTCCCCTTCCTCAGGGAGGGGGAGAAGGAGATGAGTTCAGAACTCTCAGAGCAGGTTGGTGAAGGTCTGTATGTTCTGCTCCTCCTGCGTGATGGGCGTGGGCTGAATGTCCATGAGGGAAGGGCGGAAGGGGTCGCAGCCGAACTGCGGCTGCGAGGCCAGTTCGGACAGCGGCTTGCAGTCCTGCGCGATCTCGGGACCTTGACTTTGCTGGCGCAGCAAGTTGCGTCGCCACTTGGCACGAGCGTTTTGGAACCAAACCTGCAACACGAAAAAAGGCTCTTTTTAGTTCGACATCAACATCGACATCAACCAATCGATGTTCAAGGAACATTAGAATTCTTTGTGTTTAGAAGATAAACAACTTCTCTCTTTAAAAACCTCATCACAATCGACGCCAAATTCTGACTTAAAGAAAGAAACTTAAAGCATTTCTTCCTCTACTCGACAGCAAGCTTTTAGAACCCAAAACAGACTGGAGAGACTTCATGTGAAAAGTCTTTTCCTTCAAGTTAAGATTATTAACAAAAATGTCCATTATAGGGTTGGTTAAGAAGAAATTAGGTTGTAGATGTCACATCCACTAAAAGATACAATTTAATCATGAAACCAACCCAACAAGACACCCTTATTAATTAACCTTTTATGACGTAACAACAGCTAAACGCTTCTCCAGTACCAAATTAAGTACCACATGAGCTGCACAATTAATCTTGAAGCCCCATGAGGAGGCGTTCTGCAAGTTATAGTTAAGGCACTTAATGCACTCTCAGTCATAAAAAAGGAGAAAAAACTCAATTAATTCTGAAGACAATCCTACAACTTCCTTTAAGCTTAAAAGACATTCAGCTTATGATGTATCATACACTCAAAAAACAGCCCCTACGGTGCATCCTAGACTTTTACAACGGCTGGAGAAACCTCAGTTTATGACCCTGGCCTCTTTGTGGGGTCAGTTACCCAAGTACACGAATGACGTCATTTGTGACGTCAAAATCAGGTCATATTTTTTCATATGACGTCAATTGGGAAAAAATCACGTCAACTATGACGTCTTTTTTGAGTCACAAAAAATGACGTCAATTTAACCCGACATTTAGACGTCATTTTTACGTCACCTAAAATGACCACATTTTGCTGAATGGTGACAATTTGGTCATTTTTACGTCACTTTGAATGACGTGAATTATACGACGTCATAAATGTGGTCATTATTACGTCACTCTAAGTGACGTAATTTTAAAGACGTCATGAATTTGGTCATTTTTGAGTCATTTAAAATGACGTGATATTTAATACGTCATAAATTTTGTCATTTTTTCGTCACTTAATTGACGTGATTTGTAAGACGTCATAAATTTTAACATTTTCACGTCACTTAAAATGACGTGATTTTAAAACACACCTTAAATTTGGTCATTTTTTCGTCACTTAAATGACGTGATTTGTAAGACGTTATAAATTTGGTCATTTTCACGTGTCTTTAAATGACGTGATTTTTAAACACGTAATAAATTTGGTCATTTTTCGTTACTTAAAAGGACTTGATTTGTAAGACGTTATAAATTTGATCCTTTTCACGTCACTTTAAATGACATGATTTTTAAACACGTTATAAATTTAGTCATTTTTTCGTCACTTTAAATGCGCATGCGTTCTAGTACTATTGCTATTCAGTGGGGATTCACGCATTCTCGGCGCCATGTTTGAACTTGAACAATATAACCACGACGTCTGACTGGATACTATCGTCCGTGAAATTTTCAAGACTCACACCCTTTTCCCTCAAAAACACCTATCCGCTAAAAATTGGTGCATTATTAGCAGGGTTGGCAAAACCCCGGTTTTTTTTAAAAAAAAAAAAACAAGTGGGTTGGGTTTTATCGAGTTTTTTCAATAAAACACCCTGAAAAAACCCACGTAAAACAGTTTTTTTCAGAAATAGTGTGGGGTTTGTACAAAATTAAGTGAGTTCATTGACTTAAGGCCCTTTTATATGAACCCGTTTTCGCGGATGACGGCCCGCGTTTGCTTGATCCGCCATCAGAAAAATCCCTTTGGTTGGCAAAAAGTGGTGGCGCTGCGGTCGCCTTTGAACAACCAAACGCGGCCCGTGAAAACGGGAGCAAAAAAAGTTTTGCTCTCCGTCATCGGCAGCCGCGAAGATTAGAGAACATCAACAATAAACTACAAACATGGCGTAAGTTCAATTTTCGTTTCTCTTGGTTTAAAGTGTATTTCAATTGAAAATGATTGTAAAGTGATTTCTTATTTAAAACAAACAAAGTACTTGTTCTCGCGATTGATTTCAATCGTAATACTGGCGTTGTTTTCTGTATGTAATTTGTATTACAAGCAGTGCTGAAATTGGAGAAAAATATTTGGGGGGACTCACCCTCACCTTTTTACAGAGTAGATGATTGATGGAGGGTAAAATATGACTAATTTTTAGTAGTACCTACTTGAATTGATAATCAAATTATAGATTACATTTAATTGCATAGTTAGGGGAAAGTGGGGGCTAATGGGAAATTTTTTAAATGCTAGAATAAAAGCATAAATGCAGTTATTATAATTTTTATAACCTTAAAACTATGTAACATTTAAGTATTCATTACAAATATTGATGGAAAGAAAAAAAACATTATTCATCTTTATGTTAGTAGTGGCGGATCCAGGATATGTTTTTGGGGTATAAAAATGTGGGTTTTTTTTTAAATTTTTTTTCGAAATTAGACTCTAAAAACAGGGTTTTTACTCATTTTTTGCACAGCAAATCGTGAGTAATAGAGATTAAAATACTTGAAGGGGGTCTTGGGGGTCCTCCCCAGAACGTTTTTGGAAATTTGACCCTAAAAATCCGAATATGAATATATTTGCGAATCGGAATACGGGGAAACTGCTGGCACGCTGATAGGCGAATCCGAACACTCATTCAAATGGGAATTTAGGTCAGAAAAAATAAATTTTCTTTCGTATTTAAATCTACCCTTAAATTTATAATTTTTTTTCGTGGAAACAAATATTTTAGGGAACGGGGACGGTAAAAATACTTCGGGGGACGGTCCAATTATTTCGGGGGACGGCGTCCCCCTCCAATTTCAGCACTGATTACAAGTCAATGTACAGCTTAATGTTCATGCTAAAAAAGAAATTGCATCATTTTATGAAACAGATTCTGTTTCCTGTAGAAGAGACACTGCTATAAAATAACAGATAATAAAGCTTGATATCGCGTGTGATCACATTTATCTTGTTTTGTATTATATCGTTGGAAACAGCTTTAGAAATAGTCCTCCAGTCACCACATCTGTAATGTGTAACCACATCTCCCACAGCAACACGATTGAGTGTTGTCTATCTCTAACCAGGGCCTGATTTACCATTAGGCCCGGGCCTAGGGGCCCCACAATTTGGGGGCCCCCTAATTTTAAAAAGTTAACAAAAAATTATAGTAGAAATAACTTTTTATACTTCCTTGAATGTTTTTTCATTACATTTTTTAACTCGAAAATAAAAATCTAAAACTTTTTAGCAATGTAAAAAACGTAAAAGATAACAGAGAACGTGTCTGACCCTGACGATAGTGAATTTTCATACTAATCAAACAATAATTTTAACGCATCTACATTTATATAGCACCAAATATGGCAACGGGGGGCCCCTTCCTGCATGTTGGGCCTAGTGTTCTAAATTTTCTAAATCGGGCCCTGTCTCTAACAATAATAGCAATTACTACTATTTTAGGATCTAGTAATAATACTTAAAATTGGACCTAAATGGTTGTTATAATTGAGGCTGTGGGTAAAAAAGGCGGCTGAAGTCTCTAAAGCTGTACCGAAAACTAATTATTTATTTATTTGATTTGAAATTGAATTTACTCGGTGTATATAGCAGTTTAAGATGATGGCTAAAATATTTCGGGGACTGTCTAAAAAATATTTTGTGACGACGCCTCCCTATGTCCCCTCAGAATCAGAACTGGTTGTATAGACAATGTTTTTAATTATATTAGGTATGAGATTGATCTAATGGTTGATATCCCGATTCAGGCAGTTGTTGAAACTTTTTGTCCAGGCGGTATGATGGTTTATAACAGTTTGTTACTCCTGTTAGAGACAGTGATTTCATACCAGGATATACCTGACCAAGCTTGGCGCTAAAAAGAAATAGGTTGCCTTTTAGTCGCTTTTACCCAATACTCTCGCATATTTTAGAAGGGGCGTTGCTCTACCACTTAACTAGAATAATTACCGTTACATGGTTTACATTCTTTTAGGAATCGCTTCTTGCCCATCCAGAATATGCATGTTTAAAGTATAGAAAAAAGCATCTTTACCTTACTTAAAAAATCATCTTTACCTTACTTAAAAAATCCTATTATAGCCCCTGTAGATCTCTAGAAGTTGTTGCTTAAATGACTAAGTTATTTAAAGTTTAACATTTACTTTTAGGTGCTATAAGCGAAATACAAATATTTATTCATAATAATTAAAATTGAACCTGCTAGGTATGTAAAGACATTGTTATTTAATTGTATTGTATTTCGCTATTGAATGTCTGTTACTAATATTCTTCTTAGTTTGTGATTCAATTAATATGATTTCTGTACAATTGTTTAGCATTTCAATTATTTTTCTCTTCCACAGAAGTTTAGAATATTATCTTATGTAGTCTGAAACTGAAGAAGATATTTATCCTGAATGAGATGACTGGCTAAGTGCAGTAAATTTCTATTCTTATAGCAATGCATCCAAGCTTTTTTCACCTTTTTAATTGCAAATCTTAAATTTTATTTATATGGGGATATTATTTGCCACTCACAGTGGCAGGTCATTCGAAGTATGTGAACCCCTAGCAATACATGAAGATTCCGCTCCATACCTTTCGAAAACGAAAGGTCAATATTTGTTACCAAAGTTTTCTGTACATTACAGTTTTTTTTGCTCGGTATTATTTTGTGAGACTGTTTCTTACAGCACAACTTATAGTGCGTGTGCTTGCTTTGCACAATACTTTAGAATTAGATGCTAATTTATGTTTACCAAAGTCAAGCAAAAACACCAAATTTCCCGGTATGGTTGTGGTAACACATTATTTACTGGTGGTGTAGCCAGTGGGTGTTGGGGTTGTAGTACTCATTCCCAAAACTAAAAATTTATTATGAATTATACTAGATTATGTTTCTTGTCAGTGACGGGTCACGGGTTGATGTAAGAAGACTCCACACTTTCTAGCTACCTAATTGACAAGTCAGAGATGACTCTTGCTTGCTCTGTCTTTTTCACCTATTAGATAGCCAGAAAGTCTGTCGTCACCTCACATCAACCTGTTGTAACATAGTGCAGTTGAAATAAGTAAAATTCTCCCCATACATAAAAATTGCCAATATCGCCATCTGATTTTTTTAGTAACAACACTGGTACTGTTGCTTAATTCCTTTTATATTTCTGTTTATTCTATTCAACAGGTTCTTACTAACGGTGTCGAGTCAAGATATTGGAAAAAAGAATTTCGAGAATGATTTCTACATTTCTTCCCAATTTTTTTTAAAAGATAAAAAGCTTTTTATGCATGTAAGTATAGCAGTATGTAGAGAATGAGTATAGGGTTCAACAACCCTTTGAAATTTTTATAACTATTTATTCACAGGTTCTTTTACTTTGAAAATGTTAGGGCGTATCCTCCTGGAAACTCAGAAAAATTTTTGATCATAGAAAACCACTAAACTACTCCTATCCCCCTCCATTAAATTTTTTACTTTGCTTCGCCACTGCTTCTATGTGTGTCACCAGGCC
The DNA here is from genome assembly GCA_963680715.1 of Tetragnatha montana. Taxonomy (NCBI): domain Eukaryota; kingdom Metazoa; phylum Arthropoda; class Arachnida; order Araneae; family Tetragnathidae; genus Tetragnatha; species Tetragnatha montana. Next base: position 39,872,791 of record OY796685.1, read on the forward strand.
TGACGAGAGAGGGGGGCGAGGGGGTATGATACCCCGGGGCCCGGTACCCAAAGCTTTTCATATTGAGTACTAAGACAGATATCATTTTGAATATTTTAGAAATTAATTTGTTCACATAAAGGTCCAAAAATGAGTAAATTCCCAGTTTTCTAGGGGCATATTTTCAAAAATTTTCTGGGGGAAAACCCCGAGACCCCCTTTATTACTTGTTACTCATCATATTATCAAGAAAACGATATTTTTAAGTTGAGTGTAATTCAGATCTTGCCTAGAAATATTCTAAAAATTACATTAAGCGTATGAATGCATGGGTGGAGGTACATCAGAAAATTTCACCCCCTACTTCGAAATGAGAATATGTCATTGGGGGCCCGCTTCTCAACCTTTTACCCGGGGCCCGACTTGGCTCTCGGTGGCCCTGTGTGTCACCAAATGACTGGTGGCTTTTGGGTAGTTCAAGTGGGGGTTCACTTTTTCAAAAATGCAATCGAGTAAAAATTAATTATTTATATTAATGGTTATAAAACTAAATTTCTCGGGTATCCAATGGAAAGTACCATTTCAAACTTCTCTTGGGAAACTTTATGAGGGTGGTGTGAAACCTCTCGGGGTTTGGGTATAACTTCAAAAGGGTGGTGTGTAATACCTTGGGATTTTTATAAAGCATTTTACCGCAAGTCCTGAGGTGGTACACCCCCCAATGAGGTATTACATGCAGTTCCCCATGTGGCACAAACCACTCTCAGTTGCAAGCCATCCTGAAGGTCGTACACCCTCTTCCCCGAACTACTACATAACACCCTTGAGATGTTTCACACCATTCCCAAGTAGGTGGTACGCAGAATTTTTGAGGTTACACTTGCCAACCTCACGGTAGTACTCGGTATTTGATGTCCAAGGTGCTACACACCACCTCTGAAATGGTATGCACCATATCTGAGGGTTACATTACAAACTGTCCAAATTTTTAAATAATTCAGTTGGGATAGTTTTTTATTTTTTAGGTTTTATTGTAATTTGTAATGAGTTATTGATATTACTTTCAATTTTATCATTGTCGGTATATCTTGTGTTACAAAAATTGCATGTAATTGAAATTAGTTTATAATGAACAAAGTATGATAAAGTTTTAGTTTATTAATTATCTAACAATCAATTAAGATTATAAAATAACAAGAACTTCCGCGCTGAAAATTGCATACTAATTTCATTTTCCAGGATTGATAGTCATGTCGATTGGAATTTTTCTCCTAATGTTTCCCTTTGTGTTTCCACTGAGGATTCCTTCCGAAGAAGAGGGCGAAACATTTGGAGAAAATTTCAAATCGACACGACCATTAATTCCAGAAAATGGAGTTAATATGTAATTAAGATATTGTTAAACTCTTACAGCCATATTCTCAACCATCAGCGTCGGTGTTAATTCCTTGGTCAAAGAAGGATTCCACCAATCAGATTCTGCGAAAAGCTAATTTTTCTTTCTTTAGCAACTAGTTAACACCGACGCTGATGGCTATGAATATGGCTGTTAATCTCTGATCTCTAGAACTGAACTGTATGAAGCATAGTGAGTTTGATTACTAATGTACTTAATATATTCAATATTTTTTGTGTTTTTCCTCTAATTGAATTTACATGTAATTTAAAGTGTGTATTTAATATTTTTCCTTAGGTTTTTGAGTAAAGACCAGTTTTATCATTGGAATATAAATAATTGAAGATGGAACCCTTTTAAAATTTATTGTTTAATATATATTTTTGTGTTTGCATTACATTTAGTAATTTGTTTATTACATTCTGCCTTCAAATTGGTATACCTAATTAATAGACTATAAAAGAATGAAAAACTGTAGTTTTGTTTAGTTTATGTAATATACAGCCTCTAAATTATTTTTGGTAACAATTAAAGGATTATTTTTTATATATGGACTTGTGTCGAATGATTTTTTTATTTCAAGTTTTCTTTAACTTTTTCTGAACAAATAAAATATTGTTTTCTTAGTAAAAATTTTTTAGTTTGTTTCATTTGTGCACACAGTGCAACTTTGATAGATCAAGGAAAGGATCTTCATTTAAAAGTTGAGGATAGTTCAAAGATTTCTCTTTTTTCTTAACTAACTTTTCGATCCCAAATACAAAATTGATTCATTACTATTTCTTAACACATGCTTTTAAATGCCTTCATTTTTCTATTAATTTTTAATTCATTGGAACAATTTTGATGGCTCCTTCAGTTTGAATTATCCTTGTTGTACTGCAGCACTGATGACTGAATATGGCTGTAAAATATTTTTGGGTATTAAAAAATTAGTAGCTGTCACTAATTTTAAATAATAAAAATTAGAAATTTTTTAAAATTTTGATTTACTTGTAAATGCATATATGCTTAAATTAATATTTATCTCTATTGACAGTAAAAAGTTATTCTTTTTAAATTTTGGAAAATAAATATTTTTGCTGCTTCAAATGTATGGGAAGCTCTAACATTCAATTTTACTACAGAATGAAAAGTATGGATTTTTTTTATTTTGTCCTAACAATTGATAGTGCTTTAAATTAAAATAAAACATTCCAGGTTACTCTCTTGAACATGAAAATCATCTTTAACTTTAAAAATAAAAATACTCCGGGTTACTCTCTTGAACATGAAAATCATCTTTAACTTTAAAAATAAAAATACACTAGAATAATATTTTCTACAAAACAAGGGGGGGGGGGTTAATTTATGTGTAGCTTTTTCTGTATTTTCTAGGATTTCTTGTACAGAAATTTACAATAGTTTTCGAGCTAATATTTTAGTCCTAAGAAAAAATTGATTGATGAATTACCCTTGAAAAATGCTTTTTAAAAATATATGGTAAAAAGATTCCTGTCAGTAAACTAATCTTTGATAAATTCTTGTGTTGAAGATAATTTGTCTTTAATAAAATCTAATGAGTAAAATGTAAAGCTGAATATTGTAATGATCATACAATAAACTAGTTAAATTCTTGACTTGATAAAAATAACTCATTGGTACTATGTTAAAATGCACCGACCTAAACCCAAATATAAAGAAAGCAGAGTTTAATTGCACAATTCCCATAATTTGTTCTAAAAATTTATTTTACTAACCACCCTTTACAATTGTACTCCACTAGGCAAAATAATTTTTTTAATATTAGAGGGAAGTAGTACATGTATAAGTATTTAAATTTCAGCAGGTTTTGATGTTGTTAACTTTAATAATTAAATCTTCATCAAAAACAATACTCGTTCATTCGATAAGCAAATTTGACTCCCAGGCATCACTTCCTGTGGGGCAGGATATTTTTTATGACCAAAATAAAATTTTCATATTGACATTGAGTTGAAGAAAACATATGTAAAGCAAGTTAATTTCTTTTATATTACAAGATTAATCTTCCAGGCTATAGGGCCATGGTCTTGGCGTTAATGAACTACGCGTAGTACAAACTCAAGCTGGGTAAGCCTTGATTGGTCTTTTATTATTGTTCGTTCTCCTTTGATTTACCATTAGGCCTACGAGACCTGGCCTTCCTAAATCTTAAAAGTATCTTAAAATTAATAATTAAATCTGTATCCAAAACAATACTCATAATCACAAAAAAGCAAATTCTTTCACATACATCTGCGGGTATTTTGTGAGAATACATAAATATTTCTAGTACTACTGACCAATTTTTATTTTCTGAGGTTTATGTTATGAGCAAAATAGTTTTCAATTAATTGAGGAAGAAAACATGTAAAATCAATCTAATTTTTTTTATTATAGTTTCATGTCTATGTGGTATAACTATCAGGTTATAAAATTAATAACATACAAATACTTGAATCTATTCAAAACATAACCCTAAATCTCAAAAGTATCTTAACGCATAAAACAAAACTTACTTCTTATTTATTGAAGAAATTGAAATTGGAAAATAAAAGTCTAAAATAAATGGTTTTACAACAGTACATAAGTACCAATTATTGCGTGTTGTGAAATTTGTTTTTATAAAAAAACATCAAGGGGACTCCTTGCAACGCAGTGTGCCTACTATGTGGAAAATTTTCTAAATCAGGTCTTGATATTAGGATGAAATTAATAATTAAATCTGTATCCAAAACAATAGTCATAATCATAAAAAAAGCAAATTCTTTCACTTACATCACACTTGCGAGAATGTGACATTATTGCAGGGTATTTTGTGAGAATACGTAAATATGCCTAGTACTACTGACCAATTTTTATTTTCTGAGATTTATGTTATGAGCAACATAATTTTCAATTAATCGAGGAAAAAATATGTAAAATCAATTTAATTTCTTTTATTATTGTCTCATATCTACGTGGTATAACTATCAGGTTCTGAAATTAATAACATACAAATACTTGAATCTATTCAAAACATAACCCTAAATCTCAAAAGTATCTTAACTCATAAAACAAAACTTACTTCATATTTCTTGAAGAAATTGAAATTGGAAAATAAAAGCCTAAAATAAATGGTTTTACAACAGTACATAAGTAGTATACCTACCAATTATTGTGTGTTGTGAAATTTGTTTTTATAAAAAAACATCAAGGGGACTCCTTGCAACGCAGTGTGCCTACTATGTGGAAAATTTTCTAAATCTGGCCCAGATAATCAGGTCTTGATATTAGGGTAAAATTAATAATTAAATCTGTATCCAAAACAAGTCATAATCATAAAAAAGCAAATTCTTTCACATACATCACACTTGCGAGAATGTGACATTATTGCAGGGTATTTTGTGAGAATACGTAAATATGCCTAGTACTACTGACCAATTTTTATTTTCTAAAATTTATGTTATGAGCAACATAATTTTCAATTAATCAAGGAAGAAAACATGTAAAATCAATTTAATTTCTTTTATTATTGTCTCATGTCTATGTGGTATAACTATCAGGTTCTGAAATTAATAACATACAACAAATACTTCAATCTATTTAAAACATAACACTGCCTAACATCCCAGCACATAAAAAATGTGTGGAGTAAATAATTATAGTATATAGGCTTTTCTATCGAACTTGGAAGTACAAGATATAGTTTTTAGGGAAAGTGTTTAAAGTAAGTTTTGATATATAAACTTGAAGTAGGGTATTTAAATGGTACTTTAGTTTGCTTTAAAAGTAAATTATCCTTTAAATTTTACTTCTATGACCATAAAACTAAAAGCAAAAACATACAATACTACGGAAAACATATAGATTCTCAGTACTATTTTTTTCAAATTCTACAAAACCTTTTATATTTTAATGGTGACAGAACGTGTTCAACTTGTTTTTCATTGATTATTTTTAGTAAAAATCAACAGATGAAGCTTTTTTCGTAAAATTAAGCTTAGTTTACTTTTGTAAACAAAACACCATTGCATACGATACGAATACGATGTTCTCTTCGGTGTTTCGGAGATTGGTGAATTTCTATCACGTGACCCCCTCCGTTTTTGACGGCCCGAGAAAAAGTGCGAGCTGCCTGCACTTTTTCTCGGCCCGCGATGTCGGGCGTATCACGCCTAGCCATTGGTCCGCGCGCTCACGTGACCACCTGGTTTGGTTGATCCGTTTTCTGCCTCAAAAATAGGGATTTTTCTTGTCGCCAACCATCGCGCCAAGACGGATCGCGGCCCGTCATCCGGCAAAAAAGGCTCCATGTAGAACCAGCTTTAAAAAACCATTTCTTATAAAGAAACTTTGAACCTCGAGGTTCAAAGTTTCTTTATAAGAAATGGTTTCCTTATTTCCATTCAAGGATAATAAGTTTATATCTTTTCTTTTCAGTATGTTGTTCGGGACGTCTAGGGACCCGATCATTATAACGGATTCTATTTTGTCAGACGTTTTACCAAAAACCGCCGATAATTCTGAAATAAATCGATTTATTTTTTAATAATCTTTTAAAAGGTGATTGATTCTTAAAATATACATCGTGATGCAAGTCATATCCAATTTTCATGAATATAACTTTATAATTTAATGAGATATTAGACTTATTAAAAAATATATGGGATCATTAAAAAACACAAGTCCACTTTTTGCTTAATAAATCGATAAATATTATTTTAAAAAAATTTTTCATTTTACTTATGAGTAAAGGACCGTTATGGCAAAGTTTTTCCAGAATTACGGGTTTCCATGGTGATTATGACGCAATTGAGAATTTTTGAAAACAGAATGGAGCTTACTGGTCTTTAACGCGAATGACTCTGGAATATTTCCCAAATTTGAGTTCTCGGTTTGTTTACTTTTAATGTCACAATTTAATGCTTTACATATTTAGAAAGCTTATAAAAAATGGTTCTAAAAATTGCAAATTTTAAGGGGAATATATACATATTGCGTTTGTAATTTAGGTTCAAAGAATTTTCGTTTTACTTGAAATTTTTTTACCAAATATTGAGATAAATATTTAAGATTTTAATGTGTTGTAGTAGACCTTTAGGCAAACAAAAATATGTATCGCATTAAGAGATTGATGAATTAGTTCTGGATTTATAGATTATTCGAGTTTATTACTGTATTTATTATGTATACGACCCCCCTAATTAGAATTGGACCCTGAAAATTTAATAGATTGTGTGGATTCACACCATGAACAACATATTAAAATTTCATGCTTCTATCTCTATAGGAAGTCTCTTAATTAGCCTAATTACATACACATCCGGTGTATTTTAATACTTGAAAAAATTCTAGTTTAAAAAACCTGCCTTCCGATTTTGATGAAATTTTACTATGTTGTGCAACTCAAAGTGACGCTTTGACCGGAGTATCGCACTAATGTGGCGTGTGAAATTTTCCCGCCCCTTTTTCTGTATTGAACGGTTTTTAATTTGTATACGACCCCCTAATTGTCCCCGAACCCTGAAAATTTTATAGATTTATTATGATATAGATTTACTGTTATATTAAAATTTCAAGTATGTACCTCAATTAGAAAGGAAGAAACAGCCGTTTGAATATTGACACTACGAATTCCTTTGTCTTTGTGTTCTTTGTTGCTATGGGCTATGGGAAATTTCAAAGTATGAACAAATGCATTGTTCTCATTCGATCTTTTTGAAATTTTAGTATGTTGTAGGGGCTCATGACGAATGTGGGGTTTTTAAGAATCAAGTGGGTTTTTTCAAAGCTCCATGGATTATTTAAAAATTAGTTGAGTTTTTCAAAGCTTTTTTTTTTAAAAAAACCCATTGGCCAACCCTGATTATTAGCATCCCTCTCACCGATAGATGGCTGTACCGAAGTTGGCTTGTTGTTTGTTGTTGCCGGGGACGCCCGGACGCCGCGCCGTATCGTCTGCTGCTGCTGCTCCTATTTTCGGTGTTCGATTTCCCGAAGCCAAGCCGTGGTCAAACCAACGCGCATGTAAGTTATTTATATTTTCATGTTTTATGAAATAATCAAATAATTTTTTGAACTTCTATTAATATCTTTTTTAATTATTTGCACCAGGATATTTGATTTTATATAATGTGATTGACATTGAGACGCCGCGGCGATACACGATCGTGTAAAACAAAATGGTGCAATCCTTGGATATGGATGCTGTGCTTCGAAATTTTTTTAAATATGTTTCTATGAGTGATAGTTTTCAAGGGAATAAATAAAAATTATCCTTGCAATTAGTTAATACTGACTGAGCTAAATTTTAAGTGTATTAAATATTACTTATTTTAAAAATCTCTTCTAAATTTACTATTAATTTTAAAAGTTTTGTGTTTTCTGAAAATATATATTAAATTTCTATTATAGGAAAGCTATGAAGACTGGTGGAGAGCAGTAGCCATGTACAAGTAAAATGACCTGATTGAAGACAACAGTAGCAGAGTAGAAAAAACTCCAAGGAAAGATGGAGTAATTTGAAAGTTGAAAAGTAATATATTTTCTTGATTTTTGAAATATATATAGTTACTTGTATTTTTAACCACAACCTTTTCCATCTTACATGATAATATATTGAACAGGTAAGAAATACTTTTTTAAGTTTTACACAAATATCTGATGTAGTATTTTGAAAAAATAGTTAAGGGAAATATTGTTATTCACACAATTTATACTGTCAGGAAAAGAAAAATTTTATGCACTGCTGGGAGGATATATATACAGAAATTCCCCCTGAACATAAAAATGATTTCCATTTTACTTCAATATATTTTTTTAAAAATCTGAAAATCTAGCATTTAGAATTCATAAATTAATACCCCATTATGTTGCACTTTTAATTGTACTTAGAGGTCTGTTAGAGCTTAAAATGTTTTAGCTTAAAAGTTTCATCTTTACAATATTTTTCATTCTCACAGATCCTTATTATGCTCCTTTGTCATTATTTTGCCATGTTAACAAATTTTACAATAGTATAACCCAGGGATGCTGATTTTTTTTAAAAAATCATATTTATTTGATTTAAATTGGATTTTTTTTTTATCTAAATCAGATTTTTTTTTTCATTTAAATGAATTAACAGCTCTGTATTTTCTGAAACTGGTTAAAAATATATTGATATTATAATTTCTGTGGGATATATAATAATTTTGCATCACATTCTAATATATTTCATGCACTTATTAATATAATTAATTAACTAAATCAAGAGAAGAAGTTCAATGCCATCTCATCAGTGATACCTGTTGTGATTAGGTTGAATGAATAATTGTGCAATTAGTTACTAAAATTTTTACCCTTCTTTCACTAAGTACTTACCAAATTTTTAAATCTATAATTATTTTTTTAAATTATAACTATGATTATATTTTTATACATTACTAAATAAATCAAGACAATGATTATATTTATACATTAATGAAAAAATCATGCCTGATTTTTGTATGGAATTGAAAAAATTTTTGAGTTTATTGATTAGTTAAATTAATTTTACCCATTAAAGTAATGTTTATTTCTTTAAAACAATAGTGATAAAAAATAAAATCAAACCATTGATATTTATGTAGTGTAAGACAAAAATTGGATCGAGAAACATTACTATAAATAAGCTTTTGATAAAAATCATCTAAACATTTTAAAAAGTTGATTTATTAAATTACTGATTCCAAACCCTTGCTATTTTCATAATCAAAGGGTCAATATGGTAGTAACACTTATTTTTGAAATTGCAGGCAATTGTATAAATGCTAAATGTGTATAGTATAAATATAAAGTTTACAAATTATAATGGAAATAATTTTGCAAACCATTTTTTAAAGCATGCAACTAATTAATTTCTTCAATTCAACACTGATTTTTAATTTGAAAAGTTAATATATTTTCAATTTTTGCAAAAATAAAACCTTTTAAGTGAAGTCTAGACAATCTCCTATATTTAATTCTAAAATACATATTCTTTTGTAAATGAACAATTACTGAAAAATATTTTTAAATTAATTGAATCCACAGGAAATTGAATGTATTAAGATGTTCTCCTCTCTGGGTATGACGCACAAATTGTAAAATTAAAAAGTAGTTTCTGGCCAGGGTTGGGTTTCTTCCGGAAGAAACTAGTTTCTTCCAGGACAGTGGAAGACACTGGAAAAAATGGAAGAAGCGGAAGAAAGTGGAAAAAACCCACTGAAAGCCAAACAAATGCTCCACATTTTTAAATTTACTGACCACGTAAATGAACAATTTAAACCACAATCTAAAAAATAAAAGTTAATTTAATTACTATTAATTAATTATTAATTAAAATAATTAATTTTTTGAAAAAAAGTTACTTTTAACATTGAATTTCAGGTTACTTATGTTTTTAAAGGGGATGTTGGCTAGAATGGTTTCTAATTCTATTTCTGTATAAATGTTACCTAACCATTCTTTATTTAAATATTATTAAAAGATTAAAAAAAAAAAGAAAAGATTTCTTCCAGTGGAAGAAACCTCCTAGTAAAAACATTGGTGTAATTATTAACTCACCACAGTACTTGCATATAATTATATTTTTAATGGTATAATTTTATTAGTAAAACATTATAATTTATAAATTAAAGCTTATTTGTCAATTTTTTTGAATAAAAAAGGTTTTTTCTAGTTTCTTCCATCTGGAAGAAACCTATTTCTTCCGGCCGGTTTTTTCCATGTTTTTTTCTGCGGTTTTTTCCACTCCGGAAGAAACTTGCCAACCTTGTTTCTGGCCTTTTGTGTTATAAGTTTTATTCCTGATCATTTTACATTGATTTCAGGTTTAATGCTAAAGAAACTACTGAAAAATATAGCGAGGAAGATGAGGAGGACATATTTATTCTATTGCAGAAAATGATGTGACAAGGACATGGAAAAACTTTGGAACGTCCGACTTTTATTGAACGAAATGGGGTAATTTTACTTTGAAATGGACTGAAAGTTATCAAGAACTATAAATATAGTGTTTATTTTTTTATTAAAATCTTCTGAAAATACATATATTTAAAGATGAAAAATTATTATTTAATGTTACAAATGTTTTTTTGTGAGTACTTTGTTTGTAAATCCTTGCATTTTTATTACAGTATGCAAATTTTATTATTTTTATAAACGACTTTCCAATGCCAATAAATTGGAAGTACGTTTCAATGCTATTCTTACCTTTGATTGATTTATTTTTATTTCATTTGTGAAAACATTATTTAATGAATGTTATATTCATACTTTTTGAGAAATGTATTTATAATAACTAAATTAAAACTACGCTTATCTTGTAATTACTGTTGACTTTCCAATCAAGTCTGTATCCTTTTCCCTTATAGTATTTTCTTCAGTTTATTGATTAATATCTTAAATGAAGTCAAGCATTTTGCATTTTTTAATTATGAGTAAGTATAAAATACCTTTTCCAAGTAGTAAAATCTGAATCAATATTGATTGGAAATGTAATATTGAAACATGCTTTAATTAAAATGTTAACAAAGCATGTTTTGGAAATGCATGCAATCTATAAAATACTTATTTTAAAAAATATTATTACTTCTTTAAAAATATTATTACTTCTTTAAAAAATATTATTACTTCTTTAACTTTCTGGGCTATTGAATCTGGTTGCATTCAAAGTTATTAACAATGGTTGCATTGAATTTCCCTGCACTGTCAAAATTGTAAGGGTTTTTTTTTTTTAATTTTTAAGCTATATTTATTCAAAGTTATATATTTTTATTTAAGAGTTATTCTTATAAAGCTTAATTGAGTACCTATTGTGTGCTGTTTAGCAAAAATGCCTTTGAGTCATATAATAAAACAAACAATAATCTAAGAAAAAAAAATTAAAATTTCTCTCCTATGTTAAATTTTATTGTGGAATATAATGTTGGCAAAATTCCTCAAAGAAGTCTGCGAAAATTACTGATAAGTTGTTAAAAGGAAAAATGTTTTATTTGTATTGACGAAGAAATTCAAATTTTGTAATATTGTTACTGGGAACCTCACTTGTGTCATTTTGTATATTTTTAACTTGTCTTACATTTTGTATACATCCCTTCAACTGGCCCTTGGGATAACAGAAATGCTAATTGTCAGTTTGTGAAAATCTCTGTTCAATAAACTATTTTTGTGTTACTACTTGCATTTAATGTGTTGAAATAAATATTAAATAAGAAAAATTTTCCTATTTTCTTTCAATCTTTTAACTAAAGAAAAATTATTTTTTCCCTTTTTTGGGATAATTAATATTTTTGAATAGATATTTAGAGGTTATAGATTTTATTTATTTTTGTGGAAAAACTTAAACTTATTTTCATAATAGAATTATTTTATTTATGTTGTTAATATTGTATGTCTTTAGAGAAAAAGAAATGGCTCACATTAATTGAAAACACAATCTCTTTCAAGTAAAGAATTATAGTATTTTAGATTTTTTAGAAAATATTATTTCTTGATTGAATAATCGTATGTCGTGAATTATTAGTGATACATGTTTCTTTTGTCCTAGTCACTAGTTAGTCATAAATCGTTAAAATATGCTAACTTTAATTCAAATAAAATCCATTTTATAGATATATTTTGGCAATTCTATAAAATGGATTTTATTTGAATTAAAGTTAGCATATTTTAACTATTTATGACTAACCAGTGGCTAGGACAAAAGAAACATGTCATTCTATCACTAATAATTCACGACATACAATTACGTGAAAATCACGTCCTTTAACCACGTATAAAGAACGTCATTAAATCACGTGATAATCACGTAAATTTGATCACGTCCAAGTTGACGTCACATATGTCGTCAAATTCACGTCATTTATGACGTCGAAAATGACGACGAAAGGTTGGACATTCGACGCAAAACATGACGTGTCACGTCAAAGTTAACGTCACATATGTCGTCAAATTCACGTCATTTATGACGTCGAAAGGTTGGACATCCGACGCGAAACACGACGTCAATTTTAAGGCATAAAATCACGTCAAAGTTCATGTCACATATGTCGTCAAATTCACGTCATTTATGACGTCGAAAATGACGACGAAAGATTGGACATTAGACGCAAAACATGACGTCAATTTTAAGGCATATTTTGACGAAAAAATGACGTCATAAATCACGTCATTCGTCTACTTGGGTAGCGAACGATAGAAAATCCCTCCTCGGACGGGAGTGCGTAGGGCCACCCAAAGAGATCGGTGAGAAAGACTGAGCGTCATAAAGGTCTAGGACACAACCCTAATCAACTCGTGTCGCACCCACCTGTAGGACTCTCTTGGACAGCCCCGTCTTCTGCGAGAGCTGCTTGAGATCTTTGGCGTCGGGGTTGTGGTTGATGGAAAAGTAGGACTTCATGGCCCGCAGCTGGTGGTGCTTGAAGGAGGTGCGCATGCGCTTGGGGCGCGTCATGTGCTCGCTCGAGGTGCTGCTGTCGCTGCCCATCCCCCCCGCCAGCGGCAGAGGGGACTGGTGGCCGCCGCTGGACAGAGAACACTGCTCCTCGGAACTGCACACGGAGGGACCTGAAACGTCAGCAGCGGCTCATAAGGATCAGGTTCATACACAATTAAAACACTTGAGTGATTGCTAAAACAGAGTAATGCTTCAATACTTCTTAGAAATGTGTCCATCGGTAAGTAATGCTATCGGCGTTACATGACACATGTTTTTCTCACTAAGAAAGGAACAATGGTAGATGAAATACTATGTCTTAAAATATGAGCTTACAATGGTTGTATATAACATCCCATAAACCGAGAGATTGGGGGGATTGGGTTAATAATAATAATTAATGGTATATAGTCGTAGAAATTTTTTAAAATTTGAAAAATACGATTTTCTTTTCAACAATGTGAACATAGACGTATACCTCTTTGAAAGAGAATACAGTCAACCCAAGGTTGGTAGAACAACATTAGTTGACTAATAAAGTAGAATAGAAATATAGTAGAAATAGTCAAACCAACTTATTATGAATATATTTCGAACTTAACAGGAATCATTTTTAGATTTATGTACTTATTGCTTTTACTTTTTACACCAGACTAAAATAGTAGTGTCTATTTACTTATTTATTTTATAATAGTTTTATATCAGGTTTTGAAATGCTGATGCTTAGTTTAGTAATCTTAAAATCTGTATTTATTCATAACGATCCAGATGATCTTTTACCCTTTAGAAGGGTAAAGGGAGTCTGTTCTGTTGGTATTCCTAATCTATAGCAGCAATGCAGCCAACTAAAACATCACACAGATTTCCAACATTCATTCTTTAGAGATACTCCATCATAGATGATATGAATTTATTGTGAAGCAAATTTTATTCCCTTGGAAATCAATCCACGCTGTTAACCGAATTTATTTCCAACTAAGCAAGCCAATCCAACTCTAGTATAAGCCCACATCCAACTACGCGCGTCCTGAATCAATCTCCAACAGGGACTATAACCTGCAACTTCTCTCGTCACATTTATTAATTCCTTCCATCTCGATTTAAAACTTTGTGATGGGTCAGCGGAAATTATACGACGAATGAGCTTACCCGCCGGATCCGGCTAATCAGATTATATAGGCGGACGCGTTGAACGAAGTCCGGGAGAAACGAAAGTGCCGGATGTCGTCCGGGCATGATTGGATATTTGATGACGACGGGATCGCGAGAGGAATGTTTTCCGAGGGAATTACGGAATTCAATGGCGCGTTTCATGCTAGGAGGATTATTACTGCTTAGCTGTTGAAGAGAATAACCCCGCGGAATGTTTTTGGAAATGGTGCTTAAAGCATTAAAGCTTTTGGAAAGTTTGGAGCAGCCAGTTTATTATGGCTGATTGTAGGAACAAATTGGGGTTAGGATGGTTGGTGAAGGTAGTATTTTCAAAAGACAAACATGGGTTAAAATATTTTTGTTAAAGTACGGTAATGATTTCCTGCATATAATAAATAGCAGTACCTACTAAGTTAAAATTACGTAACTTTTTTCGCCCAAACCCTTTTTATGAGTTTAAAGTAATAAACATTCAACTAATAGGTACAAAAAATATTAGAAAATTGCAAGAAAAATAAGACGTTTTTTAGAATTACATTGTAAATGTTGTGAAACAACGTATTTCTAGAGATGCTTATACGAAAAATGTTGGGATGCAACCTTCTCTCCTCTCCAATCACAAGTTGTCGCACTTTAGTGTTGTCAAACTCCCCCATCTTAATGTCATACTTTTTAAACTTAAAAATTAAAAATAGAAATTAGCATTTAAAATTTTATTTCATCTTTACTTGGAAATCAACACCTTTTTCATTACTGTCTTATCGAAACTAGAAGTGTTAGAAAGTCTCTTCTACAATGTTAATAAATAAAGCTTTTCAAATTTAAAAGAATAAGATAGTATTTTTAATTAAATGGTTTTGTCAACTATCCACAGAGAACCGCTATTCCTTCTCTGTTCATGGTTCAACCATATCCCTTTAGCCTTGCACAAATCGGAAATATTTATTCAAAGCAGTGGCGGATCCAGGGGGGTGGCACTCTGGAAAGTGCCCCTCCTTGGACCCAAAAAAATCACTCATAAGTACGAAAAAAAGTCCCAAAAAGTACTCAAAATGAGTTAAAACCCTATTTTTACAGGTCAAATTTCCAAAAATTTTTCTGGAAGAGGACCCTCATATCCCCCAGCGGTACCAAAAGGGGATCTTGAGTGATACTTTTTAGAAAATTCACAAAATTTTGACATTTTTCTCAAAAGATAAAGGTGAGGGTCTGAAAAAGTGCCCCCCCCCCTTGGAGCCGTGCTGGATCTGCGCCTGATTCAAAGAGAAGTATTTATAAAAAAAACATTTGCAATATGCTAGAGATCCCTTTTGCAAAAGCTCCATGTTCTTTAACAATACTATCGAACCGTTTCGAGATGTTAAACCTTTCCCAACGTAACAACAGACTTCTTGCCTTGAAAATCATTTCCTTTTACTTCGCCCTCGAGCTTCGGAATTCATTCCATCATCGATTCAATCCCCGTCGCCGTATCGATTCCACCTCTGCATCCACAAATCAAAACCCCTCTCACTCAACGCAATCAAATCACAAAAGACGCAACCCTAATCCCGCCAAATTAAGAGACCCACAAAAACATCGCCAAGAGAGAGAAAAAGCGGCAGTTCAAAAGTCGATAAAAAGCATTGATCCGCTCAAGACCACGCCC
This sequence comes from Tetragnatha montana, assembly GCA_963680715.1. Lineage (NCBI taxonomy): Eukaryota > Metazoa > Arthropoda > Arachnida > Araneae > Tetragnathidae > Tetragnatha > Tetragnatha montana. The sequence goes on from OY796685.1 coordinate 39,888,385, forward strand.
CTTCGCCACGCCCACCGAATGATATCTCCCCTTTGCTCTCCATCCTCCTCGAACAAACAAAAGGACGATGGATAAAAATAGCACGACCAATGAAAAAGCGGCTCTGGACCGGCAGTGATTGATCCACAGGAGGGGGGAAGGGACGAGAAAGGGGGGGGCAGGTCAGGGAGAAAGTGGCGTGTGTCCAGGTTGTTTGTTTTTCGTGGAGGAATTGTGACAAAAGGATTGATCTGTCAAACAGTTTTCTTTTCTCATCCACACACACGTTACGTCCAGTTTCATCGTTCCAAGACATAACATAAGCATGAGGCATTCCATGAAACTTTTACTTTATACATATTTTATCATGAGGCCTATTTTTTTTCAAATATGAAGGGTTATAGTTGCAAATTGGTTTTACTTTTAATAAGAAATCAATACAAATAATGTTTAATGTGAAATAAACTTACTGAACCAAGTTAAGATTTATCAAGTCAGTATTTTAACACAGAAAAATTAATACAGAACAATCACAATCAGTCACTGTAACCAACACGCGGCCCAGGAAGAGATTTTCATGGCACTCGGACACAAAATTAAAAGCTTATTCAAACTTCATAGAATGTAATCCTTATATATATCACTTTTTATTACAGAAATCAGCTAAAAATTTGCTTTTTTGTGTCTAATTTTCAATATATTTTCAGGTGAGAACCCCTAAAACCGCTTAGGAGTTTAAAGAGCACATCAGTAGAAACTCCAGCCGGAGGCAATAGTTTATAAATTTGAATTTTATCTTCACTTATGGCTATACCGTTTCAGCAACGTTAGTTTTTCTTAAAAAGTATACATCAAATTGAAAGGAGCTATCAAATCAGTGGATGCTGTGAGTTGTAATTAAAATATCACATCTATTAGGTATATTATATTATATTATATTATTATTTTAGTAAATGTTAAGTACAAAGCCGCAGTTGTCTACAGTCTATCTATGTGTTTAGAACTCAGAAAAAAAAACCTTTTCTAACCCTTTTTGACAAGTAAACTTAAAAAACACTTCTTGCTCTTTCATTTTCAAAACATTGTGAATGGCCTAATTTCTAAGAAAGGTTTTCCTCTTTACTTTGGATTAATTATTATTCTTTCCCAACATATTTTCAATTTGATTCAACAAGAAATACTTGTTATTAAAAAGCAATTCCACGGGTAACTGACTGACATTCACGAAGGAAAATAATAAGTATTTTGTAATTTACTTCCCCAAAATAAATTTTAAAAAAAATATTTTCCACCCAGCCTATTGCTTTCTTGTTAGCTATATACAGGGTGTCCCAAAAAAGACTGACGCATTTTAAAAATCAATAACTCGGAAACTAAAAAAGATAAAAATATGCGGTTTCTTGCATCCTACTCAGGGGGGCAAAGAATTTTCGTACCCAAAATTTCAAAATTTTAGTTCCAAAATGCATTTGTAGATGGCAGCACGAGAAGTTTTCCTGAAATTTAGGTATAAACTGTCAGCGGAATCCCTGCTATTGCCTTGTGGTAGGAAAATCGAAGTTGAGAGATAGAATCGATTTCAGAATCGAATTAGATTGAAATGCTTTAGCTAGTTGGTTGTTTGATTGATCTTTTATGGCACAGAGGAGATATTGTTTGGATTTAATTCTAAATAATAAAATCTTTGGGAAATCGAACTTTGAGTTCTAATTGGAAATTATTTTTAAGGAATATCATGGAAAATTAGAACATGATTTCTGACAAATACTGCGCCATTAATTGTTTAATCTAGTGGGTTATACACATTTAACCGGAAACTTTTTTATTTAAAATTTCTATATGAAGCGTTTTTCACTGCTTTTTTTCAGAGGATGGTTATGTAAAATATTTTAAAGGGAAATCAAAGCTTTAGAATCTTTGAGATAACTTTTTATAGAGGGGATATTAAATTTGACTTGGTGTTTGAGAAAGGGCCCCGATCAGACTAAGTTACACTAAATTTAAACTACATTTATTTTCGGAATTAAATAAGTGGATGAATTTGGCAAGAATTTCAGTGGAAGTGCGGAACTTCTTTAAGCTATTATTTTAGTGAAAATAGGGTTGGTTGGCTGAAAAATGATCTTTCGGGGTTAAACAGAATGTATTTATATTTTTTTTTATTTTGGCATGCTGATTTTTCTATTGGGCTCAAGAAGAATCAGGATGTCAATAAATAATAAATTTCATATAGTCTGTTTAACCCCATATGTTTATTTTACCCCACCCATCACTACTCGCATATGTAATGTACCCACATCTCTATCGAATTACGAGTAGGTTGGGGTGGGGAAAAATGGGTCTAGTGGGGTAAAATAGGTCTAGCTATTTTAACAGTTTATAGCCGCGTTCACAACAGCCAACCTGTTCAACCGGAGAAAGAGCTAAAGAAGTAGGGGAAAAGGGATCTCCGAAAACCAACCGTGAGGAAATTTAATAGCCCGTTCACAAGAGCACTCGTCCTACCAGTAGAAAGAATCACGTGACAAGCGAGCGAGAGCGCTGTCTACGAGAGTTGATCCAATTAAAACATTTCCTACTGCTATTGCCCAGGAGAGAATTTCCAACTGATAGTCAAGTGATTTATTCCCTGCGTAGGGAGAGCGGTGGAAGAAGAGCCGGTTTTCTCTGCCTTTCGTCCGGTAGAATGGCTGTTGTGAACGCGGCTAATATTTATAAAATTTAATGTTTTTTTGGCATGCTGATTTTACTTGAGTCTCAATAAAAATAAGCATGCCAAAAACATTAAATTTTTTAATATAAACTGCTAAAATCCCTAGACCCCTATTTTACCCCACTAGACCCATTTTCCCACCCAACGCTATCTGACCAACATCCGCCATAGAAACTTGCAAGTTTAATAGAAAACCCGGTAATCTAGGATATTCACTCGGAACACAATCACCCCTGTTATGTGCATCGCAGCACAAACTACCATATACTGTTCTTCTAAAGATCACCAACAATCTAAACTTCTCATTCCCTCAATAAACGTTTAAAGAATTTATTTGGATTTCACCTATTTAGAAAAAATTAATGCGTATTTAACAAAATCAAATTCAGTAATTTGAAAAATATTGGCTGAAATGAGAGATCCGTCTTAAGGGGAGGACCACAGTTTGGTTTAGTTGTCAAACTGATTCAAAGCGTAACCCAAATCTTAATATTTTCCTTAGATCGAATCTTAAATCTTCCGAGAATCGAATAAGATTCGTTCAGGATCGAACAACATTCGATTCTGTGAATCGATTTTTAATCAAACTTTGGTTTTCCTGTCACAAGTTAAGTAATAGGGATTATTCCGATACCTTTTCCCTAAATCCCTCAAAAAGTTCTTGTGCTGCCATCTAGTTAAAATTTTGGAACTAAAATCGAAAATTCTGGGATGAAAATTCTTTGGCCTAACAAGTAGGGGGCAAGAAACCGCACATTTTTATCTTTTTTAGTTTTTGAGTTATTGATTTTTAAAATGCGTCAGTCTTTTTTGGGACACCCTGTATAATGGCTAAATTTTCAAAAAATATTTTTACTTATTTTTGAAAAATATTTAAACACATGGTAACTAACTGACATTTATGCAACCACTATGAAAAGTTAACACAGTCCATACGAGATTCCTCTGAAATTTTTTGGAATTTTCAATTACGTTACAAAGGTGATAAAGAACAATACATAAGCTTTTAGAATATGGCATTTGAGTTTAAAAATGTTGCTACAATATAGAATGATAGTCATTACAATATGGTAACTGACTGACGTGTGTCTGGTAACTGACTGACATTTCTAAATCTCCCAATGCAAAAATTTAAAAAAGTGTACTAAAATTATATAAAAGAGTTAACTCAAGAGGTTAGCAATTAAAGTAGAAAATTATAGGTTATATTCTGTTGAGAGAGACAATTTTTGTTTACATATAATTTTATCATTACTTTTAACATTTCTTAACTTTTTAAATTTTGATGTTCAGGTTGACATTTTCATGGAATCGCCCTAAATTAAATTTAATAAATACGAACATCAAGGAAAATAGTATTTCAAATATGACACCAACTATATCACCTTGAATAAATAAGAAGCGTTTTAATGATCCAGCCAATATTTTTGCATTGCATATTCAAAGTGAGAAAATTTCTTATGTGAAACTCCTTCATTCAAGTAAAGAAATTAGTTTTATAATCTTTCATGTGTCAAATATATTGAAAAGAAATTAAATATTAATCTCTCCATAGACAATTATCAATGATAGACAATAGATCAATGATTTAACGTAAAAATATCACTCTATGATTTAATATAAACCTTTAAAATTAATCCCCACATATTTTAGAAATTTACGCAAGATTTCAAATTAGTTACAGGATTGATTTTAAATTTCCGTTCAGTTTTAAAATACTTTAGTAAGTATAAAAAAAGTAGTTCAATTCATACAGTTAATAGTGACATCATAAAAAAATGCAATACCTATTACCTACTCTATATTTTAAACTTAAAGATACTCCATGAGTAGACTTTTTAAAGTTACATATTCAAAATATAAAGTGTTAGTCTATTTTTAGAAATTTCTTCTTGACCCTGAAGGACCAGACACGCTGACCCACTCAACTTAAGCTCCATCACCCCAATCACTAAATTCATTCCAGCGTACTTACCAGATCCCCAACAAACAAAAAAACTAAGCGAAGAACCCCCCTTGCACCACTTGCCCCCCGAAACCCCCATAATCCTCTCCTCCCACTCCGCAGCAAAAAATCAGCGGCTTCGGAGAGGAAGAACAAAACATATAGAACAACACCAGAACAAAACAAAAAGGGAGGGAGCGCTCCGGAAAAAAGGCTGACGCAGAAAGAGATCCCCAATTACGGAGACCGGAGAAAACGTCTCTCCCGGATTTGGGAGATTTAGGAGCTGAGATAAAATTTAATTCCTGCCGGAGGCAAACGGCACGGGGTAATCGGATTCGAGACTCCCGGAAAGATGACAACTAATTCCGGGAGAGGGTATTCCGGATTTGCTCCTCTCTCTCCTGCTGTTTTCCTCCCTAATTTGTCGTCTGCATAAAACGAGACTCCTGTGAGTCATCCCACCCCTTCGGATCATCCTTTTGTCTGATATATTCGGAGGCAAAAAAGGAGCAGGAAAAACGTCTTCGTCGTCGTCATTTCGAACGTAATCTCCGCGATCGGAGCTAGGGTTTTTTTTTTCCGAATTGGAAAGTCGTCTGCTTTGAGATTTCTATGGAATATCGGAGAGCTTTAAACTGATCTAACCGACTGAATGTTAACTGTGTCCGTATTAATTTAAATTTATGGATGGATTTGAATGAACATCGTGCTTATAAAAGCATGTTCTTTCAGCCAAAGGAGTATTTTCATACTGCAGTATAAACACAAATTTCTAGTGAAATGAAATCAAAACTGAATAAGGAATGAATTTTAATGAATTATTAGCCTTATTTTCGAATCTACCTTAGAGTAATACTTCAACGTTTATGAAAATAGTACTAAATGCTTTTATATTTTATTGTGTATACTTTGATAAATTATTGGAATAAAATAATGTGACAAATTTAAGCCAAAAAAGCATGGAAAACTGAATTGTTAATTTGAAAAATTTCTAAATAAAAGGCTTGATATAGTGTATATAGCTTAAAAGTGTTTGATATTTAAGTACACTTTTTATTACATAATAAGTGTATTACATACCTAAAATAAATCATTTAGATTATTGCTGACAGAAATGAATTCGTTTCACTCCCTTAAATATGTAGATCACTATTTTGGTCACAAATGGTGCAACGATACATACCTATAGTATATAATGATTCATTAAGTGAGTTCATTTCATTACCATTCTACCATTATCCAAGTTGATTTATACCACATTTAATTTTCTTCAACAAGAAAGTTAGACAGCAAAGAAGATTAGAAGATTGGACCCACTCAATGTGATTCTGTATTCAGAATGATAATAAAGCAGTGAGAATATGGCCTTTGTGAGAATATGGCCGGAGCCCTCAAATATTAGTAATGAAGCTGCTGGAGGTCAATTTTCAACTGAAGGTCACCTAAATTCATTGAAAAAAAAAGCTTCTGAGTACGTACGAGAATGCGCTGAAACTTTTTCAACGGCTTAGCGTGCTCAAAAATTTGTCAATGGATTAAGGTGACAATTTGCCTCCATCAGAATTACATCATCCTCCATCAGTGACAAGGTACTCAGGGTATTTATACCTACAAGGTGATCTACAGGGATAATTCTTCTCTATCCTGGAAGAAAAAGTAGACCCTTTCCAAGGATAGGACTTCGGGCTGTTGAAGTCAATATTGTCACTTGGAAGATCCTCCAAGTGTTCCATCCACAAAGTTTACAGGACAAAAGGAGCCGACTCCCAAGAAAGATAGACATATAAAGGGAAGGAGTTTGACTTAGTTAGACGTATCTGAAGGGAAAGAAAAGTCTCCTAAAGATCTGGACGCCTGGACCCATGATGGTACACTTTTCAAACCCGTCCCTTGGACTTTCATTCAAACCCACAGATTTAGCTAACACGCATGCTTATCCGCATCTTCTACCGGACTTTCGTGTGGTCAGACTGATTCAATAAGGGACCGTTTCCACAATTGCGTTTGGTTCAGGCGCGGATCCAGCACAGCTCCAAAGGGGGGGGGCACTTTTCTAGACCATCACCTTTACCTTTTGAGAAAAATGTCAAAATGATGGGGATTTTCTAAAAATTGTCACTCAAGATTCCCTTTTGGTACCTCTGGGGGGTCCTCCCCCAGAAAAATTTTTAAAATTTGACCTGTAAAAGTTGGGTTTTAACTCATTTTGAGTACTTTTTGGGACTTTTTTTTTTGTACTTTTGAGTGATATTTTGGGTCCAAGGGGGGGCTCTGTCCAGAGTGCCACCCCCCTGGATCCGCCACTGGTTTGGTTGCGGTACGGCAATCGGGATAGACCAAATGACGAATCCCAAGATGAGTCATTTAATTTGGTCAGCAAACAATCCCAGTGGACGTCGTTTCAGGTACTTTCTGCGGATTGCCGTACCCCATCAACAAGTAGAAACGCTCCTATAAAGAACTCCAACTTACCTCTATGCGGCAGCAAAAGCGAAGCGGACAAAAAGTTCTTCTGCTTCCTCGGCCTTCCCTTCTGTCCCGGGGACTTGCCGACAGTCCTGAGGGCGGCCTCCTCGTCCACCCCGAGGGGTGGCGGCGCGGGGGCGAAGGGGGCGGCCTCCTCCCCCTCCTCCTTTAGCAGGCAAGGGGGGCGCGGGGGACAGATGTAGGGGCGCTCGTACTGCAGCAGCATCTCGTAGTGAGCCCTGCAGTAGATGATGTCCTCCTTCAGCCCGAAGTAGTCGCCCTTGGTGAGGGGCTTGTTGCACGTGGCGCACGTGAAGCAGTGCAGGTGGTAGACGTGCTCGCGAGCGCGCATCACCAGCTCGTTCGGGGAGATGGACAGGTGGCATCGCGTGCAGCGCTTCACGGAGAACAGCCTGCAAGGGAAATAAGACGTGGTAGAGTCAAGAAGTGTGTAAACTGTAAGGCTAAGCTAAGTGTGTAACTGTAAGGCTGTAAGGCTCAAAACTGTCACTCGAAAGCAATGGATCTCTATGAAGAAATTCTTGGCAATTGGCCAAGAGTCACGTCACCTAGTGCGGGCGCTCTAACTTGTTGCAATAGCCAGGGTTACAATTTTGTCTCAGTCATCGTGACAAAAGTCCCTAGTGCGTGCTTAGCCAAAAGCATGGTGTAACCTAGACTCATAAGGCCATCATAGAGAAGCTTGAAATCGTGACGTGAAGTAGTAGGCAAGACGTCACTCTTCGTAGCTTTTTTTTTGGACAACAGCGCAACTACTCCAGTCTGAACTCTTGTACTACCTTGCGCTGTTGAAAAGTGACGTCTTGCCTACTGTTTCGCGTCACGATTTCGAGCTTCTATGGTCTTATGAGTCTAGATGCCCATGGTACTATAGTTTGGCAGTAGTGGCATATCCAGAACGTTTATACGAATGAATATTTTGTTCCGCACATCCGTTAAAGTGGCACTAGTAGATGTCATTTCCAACTTATTTACTGATGGCTACAATCATGGCAAACTTAATGCTCACCTCTGAATAACCGTTTCCACCTTTTGCATTAGGTTGCAGTTCTTAAAATTGACGTTGTTTGGTCTTCCTGGGATTTGTGTATTGGCCTCACCGGATTGCCGTACCGCAACTAAACTCAAAACTGGAAACGGTCCTTAAGAGGTAAGCATGAGCATTAAGTTTGCCATTATTGCATTGCAATCATCAGTAAATAAGTTGGAAATGCCATCTACTAGTGCAACTTTAACGGATGTGCGTACCAAAATATACCATTTTAACGGACCAAGCTTAAGTAGGACTCCTGCCATTCTTGGGCCTCACTTTTTCAGGAGCCGCACCCCTTTTGCCTTAAATCCTGTAAGCTTTGCGGATGGAGCTAGTAGCATAAGAAACTACAACAACGGACCAAAAATTTCTATTGGCCAAATGATTAATTAATTATAAGATTTTTTAAGCAGCCTTTTCACTTACTATTGGTAATTGATTAAGTGAACAGCTTGAATGTTTTTTGTAGGCAAATCCTTTGGCAAATTAGCTGCGTATCATAACTAAAAAAAAGCATCTATGAACCATTCTGTACTTGTGCGAAGTATGGCCAGTTTTCCATCTTGGCATAAAATAGGGAACATATTATAGGTATTAGAAAGGAGCCACTGTATTCATTTGCCTGTTAAGATTGAAATTTGTTTCGAAAAACAAATTAAATTAAATAAATTTTATAAAGTTTTTCTTACATTGAATTATTACAAAAAAAATCCAGTCAATCGTAAATAATGTGAGTTCAAGTTCTCCCACAGAGCTCTTTGAAACAAACCCAGTAAATTCAACTAAAGGGAAGCACTATAAAAGCATTATCATGTCCTATCGGTAATATTTAACCGTGGGTTTTTTACGAGGAACGTGCAATACATTTATATAAACGACATTCATTCCAAATATACTTAGACAGATAAATATCAAATTAAATAGTTTTACACCCCGCTTCGAAGAGAGAACTTCAATAAAGTATACTTCTATAAAAAATCCAAGTTCAAAAGGGCAAATCTCACATCTCTCTAAAACTAGTTTAAGAGCGATATTATACCTCATGACCTAAAATAAAAATTTTATGAGCTCAGTTACATAAATCAATTGACAGACGTGCATAAATTCAAATGAAGATGGCTCTTTGAAGGACACCGCCTTAACCAACGATTCTTAATCTGTAAGGTGTGCCCCTTAGGGGGATAGAAAGCCATAGATGGAGTGCCATAGAAATTATCTGTACCTGAAATGCAATTTTATTTTTCCCAATAAAAAATTATTGTTGATTGAAAATTTTAGATACAGGTTACTAAATCACCTAGTTCGAATTAGATTTTTCTTGTGATATTTTAAAAAAATGAATCAAGGGAAATTCTTTCATCATCAACATCAAGTTATTGATAGAAGTAATAGAAATTCAGATATTTGTTTTTCTAACCCTCTATGTCTGTCTGAAGTCAAAATAACATCAGTAAAGACCTAAAGACCATGCATAGGTTTAATTTAGATTTCTTTCAAGGTTTCAAGTATTGTCATTGGATAAGAGGCTATAAAGGAGCTCACAATTTTTTTCCTACACAAATAAGGAATGAGAGAAGCCAAATGTTAAAGAAAATAATTACTGGTCTTGCATAACTATAAAAAAAAAGTTCTACAAAGTAGTATTGAATATTCTCTTTTAGCTGGTTAACACAATTCTTAATTCTGGGGTGTTGTCTTCTCTTCTCTCCTTGGGATAAAAACTTTGGAGATCTCCTTGGGCTATACAACTAATTTTGATTAAAACTACATTATTTAATTTAACTTATTTTTAACCTGGGGTCAGCTAATTTTGATTTGCAAACTACATACGACACTTCAGCCATATTGAGAAGAAATAATAAATTGAAAATATTTTTAACCAATAAATATCTTTACTGAATAAAAAATAACAACCCTTAAAGTTTTCCAACCGATGATATCAGCAGGTGAAGTGCAATTTGTCTTCATCCTCGATTTGAACTGAAGTATCCTATACCAGGTTAAGAGTGATGCAATAGCTCACACACAACCAACAAAAATTTCTACACCGCCTTCTAAAAAAAAAAATCTTCCTTTTTAAACAAGCTCAACACAAGCTGTGACATCCAACAAAACGTCAGCACCCAGAAGGAAATAACCTACGCAAGATCAAGTACACATTGATAATACACGGCACAAATCACGTTTAATTGAGTGCGTAATACAAGAACACGACGGACGCAAAAGTATCATTTACTACATGCCTTTTGCTTTTTTTACTAGGTTACGCACTCGTATACAACAAATCAAGGAAGACGTCCGATAAACCAAAAATCGGACGATGCTTCGGGTTACGGAGTCACATATTTCACTCCGCACTTGACATCGGAGAGCGGTTAATGTTGTGATTAATATGCCGGGAATTAATTTTTTGCCCGCTCCGAAAGTCCTGTCTGGAGCGCCACGGGAGTTATGGGATGATATGCAATGAAGCGAAGATTTTTCTTTTGCTGTGTAAAGAACATTGATCAGTTTATTGAGATCTTTAGTATGTTGTTGTCTTCGAAGCCGAGAAAGGAATTCAGGATCATCAATGAAAGCATGGGAATTATTTTTGGGGGATCGACAAGAGTTTTGCAATGAAGTTAGTATCTTCCTGGATGGATCAATTGGGGTTGTTTGGAGGATAAGTTAAGTAATGAAGTGATTTCCCAAATTATAAAGTTTTATTCCATCTTTTGAAAAAATGAAATGTTATGTAAAAATTAAACATAATTTTTCGTTTAACTTTTTAAAATTTCACCCATTGATAAGATACACACCTCGAACCTTGATGCTTCAGTTGAAATAGTAACCGGCTAGGATGTTATTTAACCATATGTTGCTAACTTAGAGAAGAAATAATTATCACAAGTGGAAGATATATTTAAAGCTGTGGCTTGACCAACAAAAAATTACCGGAAAATGTCCCAGTTAACAAAATTTTATGTTCTAAAATTCAAAGGGATCCAGATGAAAACGTATAGAGATCATCAACAAATTTAGACATATACCTACCCTTAGCTTTATGGATTTCTAAGCCTACCATGTTGTTGTTGTTGTTGTTGTTGTTATAGTGTGCCACTTGAAATACCCAAACTCCATAAGAATTCAAGGCAAAGGGGATGCGTCTCTGAGAAAAAGCCTACCATGTAAGCGAACATAATTAAGTTACATAGCAAAGGTTTCGTTCTTGTTCCAAGTAAATGACAAAGTACTGTAGAATTGTATTAATCTAATGTCTCTAATTCGAAGTCGTGGATGATTCGAAAATTTCTCATGGTATCTAGAAATTTCTATAAATTTAACTCTACTTTTCGAACAATTTTAACTGTTCCCTCAATTCAGTGTTAGGCTAAGCGCGCACTAGAGACTTAAGTCACGGCGACTACTATCACTAGCATCAAAACTGTCACTCGAAAGCAATGGATCTCTATATGAAGAAATATGAAGAAATTCTTGGCAATCGGACAAGAGTCTCGTCGCCTAGTGCGGGCGTTCTAACTTGTTGCAATAGCCAGGGTGACAATTTTGTCTCAGTCACCTTCACAAAAGTCGTTTAGCCTTATCCAAGTTGCACTGCATATTGAGATCTCATTAATTAACGCAGTCTCACCTGTAGTAGTCCTCCTTGCAGTAGATCCGTCCGTCTCTGGCGAAGCAGGTGAGTTCCGAGTCCAGCTGCAGCTTGCACTGGCAGCAAGTGAGGCAGGAGACGTGCCACTGTCGGTCCACGGCCAGCAGGTAGTACCTGTCCGCGATGCCCCCTCCGCACCCCGCGCACCGCACCACCCCTCCTCCTCGCTCGTCACCCCCGCCGCACACCACCAGCATCGCTCTAGCCGGGCATCGCGCATCTACCGCATCTCACCTGATGGCCTGCAAAAAGAAGCGATTATTACTAGGTTGAATGTGTTATATACTCGTCAATAAACAAGCAAGAGAAATTTAACTACAAAGTATGGGTGCATTCCCGCATTTACTCTTAAGGGGCTCATTCACACTGTTTCACTTTCACTGTTCATCCTAAGGGATTAACTCCTTTGAATCGCTAGTTTGTATCAGGCGCGGATCCAGTACGGCTCCAAGGGGGGGCACTTTTCCAGACCATCACCTTTACCTTTTGAGAAAAATGTCAAAATGTTGGGGAGTTTCTAAAAAGTATCATTCAAGATCCCCTTTTGGTAACTCTGGGGGGGGGGGTATAGGGGTCCTCCCCCAGAAAATTTTTTGAAATTTGACCTGTTTATAGTAGGGTTTTAAGGAATGTTGGACCGTACATCAATAAAACTTTTTTAAATAGAAATTTATATCTTTCATAGGAATATTTTTAAGTACCCAAATTAAATATCACTGCATGCACTTTCATTTTTTAAAAGTATGCATTTAGTGGAAATAAACAAACATTTATAAATAAAAAAAGATTGTTCAGATGAGATGATGGTCTTAAATTCTTAATTTCTTTTTTGTGTGTGTGTGTGTGTGTGTGTGTGTGTGTGTGTGTGTGTGTGTGTGTGTGTGTGTGTGTGTGTGTGTGTGTGTGTGTGTGTGTGTGTGTGTGTGTGTGTGTGTGTGTGTGTGTGTGTGTGTGTGTGTGTGTGTGTGTGTGTGTGTGTGTGTGTGTGTGTGTGTGTGTGTGTGTGTGTGTGTGTGTGTGTGTGTGTGTGTGTGTGTGTGTGTGTGTGTGTGTGTGTGTGTGTGTGTGTGTGTGTGTGTGTGTGTGTGTGTGTGTGTGTGTGTGTGTGTGTGTGTGTGTGTGGCGATAATTGTAAAAAAATGCTGCATATGCTTCAGTTCAAAAACTGAAATTTTACTCAAAGCCATTTTTAAAAAAATTATAGTCAACACCAATAAGAGACAGAGGGCTTTGGAGGAAAATTGTTGGAGAGGCCATAGTCCAGCACGGGCTGTAATGCCAGGGAGTTAGTTCGTTTATTCGTCAACACCAATAGAATTAATTAAAATATAATTGTTAAACATATTAGGTATAATTTTTTTTTTCAAAAAGCACTAATCTCATTTTCTAATTAGCCAAAAAAAAAATCCAGACTGACTGACCAGATGCTAGTTGAACCTCAAAATCCCAAGCCCCGGCACACAAAACCTGATGTGCGATCGGGAATTCTAAGAGTGAGGCCGTAAAAAACCGTATAGTAAAAAAAAACGTATAGTAAAGGCCGTATAGTAAAAACTATACGGTTAGGTACCAAAAATATTAGGGAGTCGCCATGAATTATCCTACAGTTACGTAAGAAATATTTTTGGGGACATCTTTTAATTTTTCTAGGTTAAAAATTTGAGCATTGCAAAGAACTTCCAGCAAACATTTAAAAAAAATGTTTTTATAAATAAAAGGAATAAAAAATAGATTAAAGGGATAAAAATAATGAAAATATTTTATACCTCTGGGACTTGGTACGTATTTTGCAAAGACTTAAGAAATAGAAACCAGAGGGAATAAAAAATTTCTAGTCAGTTCTTTCTTAGTTAAATACTGTGGTTTCACATAATTTTTTTTCTTTTCATGTTTTTCTAAATATGTTTTTTTTTTGCTATTCAAGCTGTTTTGTTGTATTAAATTCCCTTTTGGTCTAAAAAAATGCCTTTTCAACAATTGAAAAAATATCACAAACTTATATTTCCAAACCTTCAGAAAAGAATTTTTAAAATCTACGCAAGCTTACACTGTTTCTTATAAGAAATATTTTTTTTTTAATATTGGATGGGATTTTCAAACAAATATTATAAAGTTCAAAATAAAGAAAATGTTATAATTCTTTTAGTTTTTCTGGCATAAAGTAAAGATATTCTAATTTCTATTCATGACAAAAATTTCCTTTCTGAAATCATTTTAAGACCAAAGGCCCTAGATAAACAACTGCTTAAAAGATGCCTTAAAATTCAGCATCCTTTTTATACAAAAGAAACTATTTACTAAATATGAATGTTATTTAAAAGGTTAAATTATTACTTTAGCGTTAATTGTAGATATGTAAAATTAAAATCTTTACAAGAACTATCAAGTGATCATAACCCGGTTATGATAGAATCTGACTACATTTTACCAGCAGATACGGCACTAAATACATTAAAACCTAATTGGAATAGATTCAGGGAGTACTTGGGAGACATTCCTTATCTAAATACTGCAGGGAGAGTTATGGACATGGATGATGAAACAAGAATGGTAACAGATCAAATCTCTCAGGCATATAGGGATACAAGTAGACTGTCAACAACAGCAAAAAAGGGAATCCTACCACCATCCGACATAAGAAAGTTACTTAAGTTAAAAAATGCAGCCAGAAAGTCTTATCAAAAATATCGAAATCCAGAGAGAAAGCGATTGATGAACCGATCCCAAAATGAATTTCAGAAAGCTATAGATAAATTCAAACAAGAGCGATGGAAGAACTACTTGGAGAAACTCAATCAGGAGGATGGTTCTATATGGAGAGCAATTAAAAAGATTAAAAATTCCAAATTTTATATGCCACCTCTGGAAATACCAAATGGCAGGGCATGGACGTCAGCTGACAAGGCAGAGACAATAGCAAATAGTTTGGAGCAGCAATTTAAACCTAACCATATGCCCCACTTGTCAACGGAGTTGGAGGTAAACAGAACAATTGAAGACTTCTACCGAAGTAGTCAGATTGATGTAGACGAACTTGAACTTGCCAAACCATCTGAGATTTTAAGCTATATTCATAAAATAAAAGTTAAAAAATCCCCTGGAATAGATGGGATTACCAACCGAATCTTAAAAAACTTGCCGATAAAAACAATCTTTGTCATCACCAATTTAGTCAACAATATCCTAAAGACGAAATCCTTCCCTTCCGCCTGGAAGCAGGCTGTGGTGGTACCGTTGCTAAAACCCGGCAAGGATCCGACTAAACCTGAAAACTACAGACCAATTAGTCTTCTACCGACACTGAGTAAACTTACGGAGTCAATCATCCTCAGTAGACTTGATACAATAGTTACCGAGAGGCAACTGATAATTCCACAGCAGTTTGGGTTTCGAAGGGGACTTTCGACCACTCACCAGTTACTGAGAATTTCCGAATTTGTGCTTGATGGTTTTTCAAAGAAAGAGTCTACAGGATCAATCATGTTGGATATTGCTAAGGCCTTCGACAGAGTCTGGACGGAGGGTCTGATATATAAGTTAATAAAATTAGAAATCAAACCAGCCCTAATAAAATTAATTCACTCTTACTTGAGTAATCGTGGTTTCCAAGTCAAAATTAATGAAACCACATTCTCAACACCGAGAAATATTCTTGCAGGCACTCCTCAGGGTTCTCTCCTGGGGCCAACATTATTTAATTTGTACATTAACGATATCCCCATAGATCAGAATATTTCACTCTGTCTGTTTGCAGATGATACAGCCGCAATTACAAAAAATGCTGATGTTCAGTTGGTTGCTGACAATTTGTCGATCTGGATTAAAAAGTTAGAAATTTGGTTAATTAAATGGAAGATTCTGGTGAATGTTGAAAAATGTCAAGCTATTATTTTTACAAGAAAGATTAAACTACCTCCTCCAGTTGAGCTCTTCGAAAGACCGATCCCATGGACTAGAACAGTTCTATACTTGGGTGTGACCTTGGACTCAAGACTAACTTGGAAAAAGCATATAGAAGTTATTAAAAAGAAATTCAAATCAAGACTAAACCAACTATATCCACTCATTTGTAGAGATTCCTTTCTCTCCCTAAATAATAAGGTACTAATCTATAAAACTATCTTTAGGCCTACAATTACATATGCTTGCAGCGTTTGGGGTTATGCCGCCAGAACCAATATCAATAAACTAGAAGTCCTACAGAACTCGATCCTCAGAATAATAACCAAAAGTCCATGGTTTTACAGAAATAAAAACATCAGAGAAGAATTAAACATCCCAACAATAAAGCATTTTTCTCAGATACTTGCGATAAAATTTTTCAGGAGCATCGCTACATCTGACAATCCAGCAATAACCTCAATTTCTGACTATGATCCACATGCTACAAAAAGACCAAGATCAATTTTGTATGATCCACCCTAGTTTTGAAGAACTTTAATTTTAATATTACATGTTAATTATTACTTAATTAATAATTGTTTAATTCAATATTTTTAATGATTTTAATTGTATATAGACCTTATAATATGTGAAATAATTATAAATACCTTTTTATCTTGTATTTTATGTATGTACATAGAAATTATTTTTAAACTTATACTGGAGATTGAGGGCCCATGGGGCTCAGGTGCTCTAAATAAACTATTGTATATGTAGATATGTACAGATGTATTAATTTACAAATATGGAAATTACAAATAAATTAAAGGTTGGGTTTAATTTTTTTTCCTAAAGAGTTAAAGTATAAAATTTCTAAACCCTTAAAACTTAAAGTAAAACTGAGATTTTAATTCAAAAGAACTAAAATATAAGAGCTTATTTTTAAAAAAAAACTCATAAAATTTAAATAATTATTTTAAGACAAAGTGAATATTAAAAAGAACTGATTAAATTAAACTGTAATTGAGTTTAAATTAACCAGATTTTATTTTTTAAAATTCATTTTACGTACTTTATATAAATTTTATTACTATTTTTTTTTCAATTCTGGGTTTTTTTTACTTTAACTTACCTAGGAGAGTTATTAAATTGCCTGTAAAACTATTAACTTCATTTTTATTTTCCAGTGTCATAAAAGAAGTCTTTCCAAATAGTAACATAATTTCCGATATTTTTAATTTTTATGATTAAAATAGATTTTACACCTAGTACTTCAAAAAGTTTAATTTAACGGTTTTTTACCACTAAAAAGGTAGAAAAATATAAAGCTTATTTTATTTTTAACATTATTTAACAATTAATATTTAAAGTAAAAAGAATCTACAACACTAATAAACTATGTAAGAAAAACTGCCCTATAATCAAGGTAAATATTTTAATGGGATAAAAACGTAAATATATCAGACTTAACTATAAATTTTCATCAAGCAGCATATCAACAACATGCTAGAAGTATGTTTGGATAATGTGTAAAAAATTTAAATTTTTGAAACATCCAATTTATCTATCATAACCGTCTCTCTTACAAATTTTTTATGTATTTCGGAAGGAAGAGTATGTAGGATTTAAATTGTTTTGTTAAAACCTTTCTCGGAGACAAATAGTTTTCACTCCGTAGTAGTATAGATCATGACCAGATAGGAAAGTTGTTTTTTGCAATTAAAAAAACTTTACATAAAAAATGTTATTAAAAAAAGTTTTTCTATAAAGAATTTCTAAATGAGAAAAATGAAGTAACAAAAGGAAAATTGAAAAATTCCCATGGGAAAAAAATTTAATTGTGGAAAAAACAATTAAAAATTGATAATGAGAACAACTAAGTTTTTCTATAAAGAATTTCTAAGTGAGGAATGTAACAAAAGAGAAATTTAAAAATTCCCTTTGAAAAAAATTGGATTGAAAAAAAAAACAATTGAAAATTGATCATGAAAAAGAAAAAACTTTAAAGTTTTTCTATAAATAATTTCTAAATGAGGAATGAAATAATAAAAGGAAGAAAATATATAAAGAAAGGGAAAGGGGAGGAAAAGAGAAATAAAGAGATGAAACTCAAATGAATTTGCAGTAAAGGGTTAAAAATGACTCAATACATGAACTATGATGACAAAGATAAAATTATTATCGCTGGTGATAAATTTTCCGCATCCATCCGACCTCCAACTTTGAGAAACTGCCGATATATTTATTTCTTCCTCGATATGAACGGATGAGAAAGAAAACTCCTTCTAGGTACAAATCTGCTCTTCTAGATAGATAATATTTATGTTGAAACACGGTTCCGAAAGGCATGGTGATACCGAATCCTCCCGAAACCCACGCGTTCTATCAGCGGTATCAAGGGGCGATGGCAGTATCGTGTTGACACCGATCTTGTATCAGCGGAAACGAATTCTATATGATCGAAGTGCGCCCGCTAACCTTTCGATGACTTTGGAACGTGACGCATCGATGGAGATTTTCCGATCACTTCCGATCAGTATAAATCAGTAATCGCCGTCCTGATTGATTGCGTATACACATAAATGTGTCGAATGGACTGACTCAAAATAATTAATTATTAAAGGTGGCGATTGGATGTGGAATAAAACATTTACATTAATCGCATCTCTTCGTTAAGTTAATTGCGGTGATGTTGATTGGGTTTCGAAGAGCTCGTAAATATCGACACGTTATTGATTAGCTCGCATATTATTGACACATTTCCAAACACGTATTGATTGGTTGATGTTCATTGGGTTGGAGTGACCTAATTTGAAAAGCTGTGATTTGTTATCTGGATTGCTATTGAAGTGAGGATTTCAATGCGCTCTACTGAGACTGAAAAATACACTTTGCCTAAGGATTGTATACGTTAAATTGTTTGCTGAAAGAAAAAAAAACTATTTTACTAGTGATTTGTGGACGAAGAAATATTCAAGAAAGTTACCATTCATATCATAGTTTTTTATAAGGATGTAGTACATAGCTTATTTTACATAATGAATTCGGGTACCTTTAAGTATTTATTAATTTTAGCTTCTTTCTATGTTATTTAGATCGAAGAGAAAGAGAGTGATAGAGCTAGATGAACGGGGAAAAGCGTAAATAAGAGAGGAAAAGATCATTGTAGAGGGAAAAGGAAGAGGAGAGGGATAGAGAAGGTAAGAATTAGATGGAAAAGAGAGAAAGCATAAATGTGATAGGAAATAGAGAGGAGAAAGGTAGATCAATAGGAAAAAGGAGAGGGAAAGAAGATGAGAAAATGAATAAGAGAGATAATTACAGGAAAAAAAAGAGGAAGATTAAGGGAAAAGTGATAAGAGAGAGAGAGAAAAAAAAAAGTTTAAAAAATAATAATAAATGAAAAAGTTAAGGAGGTAAAGAGAGGGGGGGATGATGAGAGAATAAAAGAGAAAAAGAAAGATGATGTTAAGAAAAGACTAATTAAATAAAATGTACACAAAGAAAAGCTAAAAATTTGTGGAGGTCAACGCATTTTACACAAATCTTTGCCCCTTTCTCTGTGTCTGCCATCAAAAATAACATTCTTGAATCCATAAGTAGTTTCTTAAGTATAAGTACTTCTCTTTACCGAAAGAGCGAAATATATCTACTACGACGGTCTGCATATCGATCGAAACACCAAAAGAAACACTAACCCACCCAAAAATTTACATCTCAACCCCACCGATCACCTCACAAAGCCCCACTGTCCCAGAGAAAAAAAAAGTCCCACAAAGAGCTCCTTCACATCGCCGCCTGAAAGTTCGCGCGGAAGGCATTCGAGAGGACCCAGCAGCCCCCGCAAGGTGTCCATCCACCGCTATTTACGATAATAGAGGCGGGCGCGAGTGGGACCTGCATACCAATGAAGGAGATCCGATATGCCGCTCACGCTGGATGGAAGAGAACCCCGCTAAGCTAATAGCGGTTAAACATTGCTATCGCTTGCCACTGTGACATGATTAGATTTCTATTACGCTCCCCGAGAAGTGAAGATGTAACAGGTTGGAGTGCATGTAATGAGCCACGTCCGTTTTTGGGGAGGGTGGAAGATTAGTAACTAATGAATGACGAAAAGCAGTTGTCATGTTGTATGAGTTTGTTAAGTCAACTTGTCAATGAAGTAAGAAGAGATGAAGGACTTGTTGGTGGAGTAAGCGACACATGTGTTTTAGGGAGATTTTATATCCCGGAGTAAACCCAGAACACCAATGTCTATAATGTCAATGACAATAATTGGAACAGGAAGTCTACACAATAATATTTATTCTTTAAACATCTTAACACACTATCTCTGTGGCTCCATATTAACTAACTCCATTTCAAATTCAAAATCAAATGGGAGTGCACATATATAACTTTTGTAATTCGAACTTTTTTAGAGGTTCCATCTAATATCCATATTACATTACACTATATTTGTTGTTCTGTGCTGTGCTCGCTATAAACTACTTTACACTCTACTTCAACTCTCATTTTTGGTCTCGGTCATCCAAGGTCTACTTATTTAGACATAGAAATTTAGGAATGACTGCATTTTCACCTTCCCATTAAAAATGACCTTACATGTTATATAATAAAAAAATTATGCCTACTAAATACACGACTTTGTTAGGGGTTTCAACAGTATTTTTATCCATATCTTCTGTAGTGTACTTCTAATTATAGTATCAAATAATGTACTTGTGTGCCACAAATATTATACAACACAACTTGCGTATGATGTAGAAAGTTAAGGGAACCAAGAAAAATTTAGAATTATCTACGACTTCGAATTATAGAAGAACCGAAGAGTTATCGAAGAAACCCGAGTTTTCTACTTTGTCATGTTGGTAGAGTCGATTAAGAATAATGTATAGCAGATACGAAGAAATTCAAAATTCTCACAAACCCATTGAGGAGCTTTTAAAGAATGAAATTTAATTACATTCGGTAAAAAAAAAAACAATGATACATTTTGCAAACTATTTACCATGCATGGTAAATTACTTTATTATAATCATCTGCAGAACGTTCTTTTTACTGGAGAAGACAATATGAAGGATAAAACCTCTCAATAAAACAATCTTTAAATATTAAAACATACATGGATCAAATATGTAAAAGAAATTCAAATAAAAAAACTAACCCTTTGTCCAAAATTAGAAATTGTGAAGAAAATTTGAATCAAACCCAAGCCTTGCCAGTAAGATTAAAATAAGGGCCAATAATAACAATCAATGTTTGAGTAAGGGCGAGCGCGCACGGGCGACTTTTGTCACGGTGACAAAGACAAAAACAACGTTGCTAAGGCTGTTGTTAGGGGCGGGACATAGAGGTATCCAATAGCAGCATTCGCACATGACATCACTGGAGGATAAAAACAACGTTGCTAAGGCCGTTGTTAGGTAAAGTCATGTGATTGAAAATGCTCTATTGTTTTCTAATGATATTTTTGATACTAGTAATCCTGGTCGCCGTGACTTTAGTCACTCGTGCGGGCCCAGCCTAACAGAGTAAACTGTTAAAAAATATGCAAACAACTATTTTAAGAATATGATTAGGGGAGATAAAAAACACCTCAACAAACAAAGAATTATCTAAATTGATTGATGGAAATAAATCTTTAGCATCCTCAAAAACAGGTTCTTCAAAACATACATCATGAATATTGAAATTCTTTGCATGTGTATGTAGATTGCATGCATGTGCAAATGTAGATTACTCAATATGTATTACGATTAAATTGTAACTATTATAATAGAATAATATAATAATAACTTTGATGTGGGGATTCTTTCATGAACTCACATGATAAATACAGCTTCACCCATAAACGTAACTATTTAAGTCTTTCAAAACATACGTTTTTAAGAAACTGTTGTTCGTGACTTTTATTATTCCATCACATACGCGATGCAAATACTTTCACGCATCTAAAAAAAAAGAAACTAAAATCGTCCAACACACAACAAGACCACACGGGGTCGGGCACGCCGCCTTTATGTATTTTTCGACTCTGGAACCCCCCTCGGGTTTATATAAGGTATAAAAGAGATTAGTCTCCGCAGCAAAAGTTAACAGCCGACAAAGCTAATAAAACACTCCCGGGGAGAGGAGAAAAAATCGCACATTCTCGTAACCCAGTGGGGATTTTTTTCTCTTATCTGTCAGGTACCAACACCCTCCCCCTTACCTGTGGGAGC
Source organism: Tetragnatha montana (assembly GCA_963680715.1). NCBI lineage: Eukaryota > Metazoa > Arthropoda > Arachnida > Araneae > Tetragnathidae > Tetragnatha > Tetragnatha montana. The sequence continues at coordinate 39,910,309 of OY796685.1, forward strand.
CTAAGCTGGTTGCCCTCTGAATGAACCAGACGCAAAAAAATCTCCCAGAAACCGGTCCGCGAAAAGAATAAATATCTCAAATGTGTGTTGCGAAGTTTCTCACTTGTCAGATCTGAATGCTCTCATGGGATTCTTTTGAAGGCGGCCGCCTGACTGAGATAGCCTTTGCTGCTACTGCATCGTGAGTTATCAACTGGATGGACTGGCTTATTTAGCAAGTCGTCGCTATGGCCCCTTGTTGAAAGGAGGCTTTTGTTTTGGGGTTGGTCTTGGCAGGTTGTTCTGAGAGGTGGGTTTAGAAGAAAGAAAAAGGGAACTGATTTGACTCCTAGGTTGTTTGGTTAGTGCAGATATTAATATAGTATAGCATGAGGAGAGGATCGTTTGAACTGAGCAAGGCACATTTTCATAAATTTCAAAATCGAAATTTCTAAAATATTTTTTTAGGAATAAAAAGTTCTCTTCCAAAAAGATATCGATCAATAGAAGAACACTATTTAATCCAACTTATATCTATCTTATGCTTTCTAAACATTTCCTAGCTAAAAATCTATTACTATGATGTTATATCATGGGGCGGAGTTCTCCACATAGAATTTTCTTGGGTTTTCCAAGTTGAATGAATATGTGTTCTTTGTATAGAATATGCGCACCTGATGCTACTACCTGGTAAATTTTCATCTCTAATATTTATTTAGTTTGCACCAGTAATTTTACTTTAAATAGGAAATTTGACACAAGTTTTCTGATCCTCATAGCTTTTTGCCATGAAGAGGAATCATAGTTAATGACTATTTATAGGTAGTTTATAATTTGTCTATACTATAAAATAAGGTCATATAAGCAGTGGTGAAACCAAAATAAACATTACATAGGCAAAATACAGATATAGTTTATGTTTTATCAATTTTATAGAGTTTTTACTAACTGTAAATGGGACACGTAAAAATTCACTATATGGCTATTTTTTTAAAACTACCAAACATTATATTAAAATTAAAAACATTTAAAAAAAATATTTCTATAGCTTGCAAATTAGATTTAAAGGTGACGCTGACCTTGATTCGGAACTAAGAGGTAAATGTAACACAGTGTCCATGTAAAACTATAAAAATCCAATTTATAAACTTAAGACTAATTTAAAATATTTTGTTATAGGTGTTATAAATAAGTGTAAACTCTTTGTGACCCAGTCGTCACCCAAGTACATTACGACATTTTCCTTTTCTTAAAGAGCCTTGAAGAAAAAAAAAATGAAGAAACTTCGGAGAAATAGAAAACAGGTCAACTTTAAATGCCCCGTAAATTATAATTTTTTTTTCACCATCTTCACCTTTACCTTCCCTTATTTATTCTCAAATACTTCACACTGACCAAGAAAAAAAGCGAACATCCTAATCACCACCGACAAATTCAGTTCGTAAGATTCGATGACAGAACAACAGATACAGATCATCTCCTGATTTAACGGACATGTATTTTGATCCCAAGTAAATCCCCCACCCGATGTAAAATATGAGACGTCGGGCATTCAGTAGCAGTCACCAAAGCTTAACCTCAAACCCTCTTCAAGGGGCGGGAAAAGCCTGGAACGAAACACTCCTTTCCAAGTTGTTAAACTCGAGTTTTACTGCCTTCCATTAAGAGTGTGGTAGCCTACCGCTTTCTTAAATCTTTAGCCGAGATGACAGGTACAAGGCAGAGAAGCAAGGGAGGCGCCTAGGAAAAAGAAGGAAGGTCGTCAAGACACTGCTTCAGGTGGTTATAAGTGGTTCCTTCTTCTAGTAGACAGAGGTGACATTTGTTTAGAGAGGGCAAGATTTTTAGGAATTGCAGAGGTGAATTACTTTTAATCTAACTTTTCCAAAGTTTAGAGATGGGTTAGTAAATATATTTATTTTATAACGTTTGATACATTTAGAAAACATTTGACAAAATGCACAATAATGCACCTAATGTGTGAGATGAACAAGAACTGAGAAACTTACTATTATTTTGAAAAAAAAATGTAAGCACAATTGAGAACGTAAGTAAATAACAAGTTCAAAAATACTCTTATTAATATTTAATTAGATATCATCCACTTCTTGTATTATAACATTTATAAACAAAATTAGTATGGTAAATATAACCAAACCACACTATAATTACTTTTAAAATACTACTCCATGGAATATAACTCACATGGAGGTGAAATGAAAAAGTAAAAGTTCATGAAATTAACGATACCCGGTATCACGAAACCCAAACCCATCTTCGTAATTTTATAGGTATATCTAATTATAAATAGTAGCGTAATTTTATAGATAGTTAGCATCAAATTGATAGTTATTCTGGTATGAATAAAGATAAAACGAAAAAAATATATTTATTTCCCAAAGTTTTAACCTAAAAGAGCGGTAAATGAGGATACGCGTTTTTTTCAACCTCCAAGTTGGAAGCATCCAAACAGATTAGTGATAGTTGGCTTTTCTGCATACTGTTAACTCTAAAGGAAAAACGGGTTTTACAGATAACAAAAGCAAGAGGCGCAGGCGCAAATACAGGCGGGCGAATGCTCGGTAATTTTGAATATTTTTTTTTTTTGGCGTTATGTTCCCCGATTTTTGGTAACTGGCCATTTTTAATAATTTTCTTTTTTCCTCTTAAAATATGCTACCACAAATTTGAATTGGTGCCATAAAAGTTATCCATCCCACTACATTAATATAACAAAACAATTTTTTTTCAAATGAAACTATTATACTTTAAAACAGATAGGGGCATTCTTTACGGATTGAAAATAAAAATGCGTCAAATCTTCCATTAAAGGTTAATTTTAGGTATTACTACTCTGATAACAAAGTTGCGATACTTCGCTTCACAACTCAATGAAATAATAAGTTGTATTGTTAGTAACATAATAAAATTATGACACTTTTTTTTGTAACCGAGCCATTTTGAGATGTCAAGTCAAGCATTTTCATACATTGAGTTAGCCAAAATAAAAATTATTTATCTTACCCAAAGGGCAAGACTACTATATTTACGTTTATTCTTTTTATTTTTATTACTATATTTTTAGAAGAAAAATTAATCACCAATAAACCTTGCACTTGCTTAGGGTGCAATTAGATTTTCAAGACACAATTTTCAAATTTGATAAATTATTTCCATTTAGCTAATGATCTTCCATAAGATTATATATTAGGTTTTAAAAATGTCAGGGTGAAAATGTTATTCTTTTAATAAGGGGAATTTTTTTGCGAGAGTTAGATTTGTTTCACCTGTTTTAGTTCAGTAGCTATTAGGGACCATGCCATACCTACTAATTCCATATTAATAAGTGTTAGTGCAGCAGTGCAGCTATGTTAAATTAGAAAACAACCTAAGGGCCAAAGATTTTAGGGTTGCTATTCAAATGAATTTCAAATACTAACATTTGTTTCTTTCTCAGATTAAGTAACTGATGTGGGTTAGCGGTTATTTTTAAAAGGTGTAATAAGAAATTTAAATACTTTTTCTCAAAAACAGTATCAAATCGTTTATTATAGTTATTTCAAGCATGGAAGCATGAATATTCCAGAACATAGGTGTTTTTAAGAAATATAATCCAACCTCTATTTATATTTACAGAATCTTATCTAGCAAACTAGAAATAATTCATTCCTTTGAATTTACTCTTAAATCACTACAAAGGAAACTTAAAAAAAATACAAAGCCTTCTATCCAGAAAGTTTATAATCGAATTTCAGAAAAGTAATGTTAAAAAATGCAAAAATATGCAAAACAAAAATGTATTCTTTTTAATTTGATTTTAAATTTACTTCTTACTTTTTTCTGAAAGAAAACTTTTCATTAGTAGTCCACTTACGACTTGCAAAAAATCCTCGTAAATTTAAACCCTAAACTTTCCAACAGGGAAATTCCTAATAAATAATGTCCCGCCGGCGCCCAAAACAAACCTTTGGCCACATTACAAATGTCGTGGAGGTCTGCAAAACAGTTTTTTTTCTGTAAAACGGTCCCTAGCAGCCGAAAAGGACTCTCTCTTAGGCGGCTCGCTTGTCATGTTCATTAAAAAGCCATCGCTCATACCGCGGTGCCACTTTGACCCACCCGCGTCGGGTTTCAGTCCCGACGATAGGGGCAGGGGGTCGAGACAACGACATCGAAGCGTCTGCTTCGAATACTTTTAACATTTTGCGGTTTGTAAAAAAAAATCTACTTTTTAAATGGATTCAGAACCCTGTTTTTGGAATAGTTTGGGTTATTTGTTACTTATTTTTTTTCCTCGTAGTACAAAGAACCCTGTGTTTGGAAGTATATATTACTGTGGTGAAAATTACTGAAAAATAATAATTGAGAAATTATGTAGGTACATAATAACAACATGCTTGCAATGTTAGAAACTCAAATAATGCAACTATTTTAAATATTGCATGTGGTTAACAATATTTAAAAGCATAAAATTTCAAAAAATGTCAATTTTTATTATTTAAAATTTGATATTGAATAAAAAATAAATTACCTTTATTACATTCTTTTAAAAATAGAATATCTTTTGAGCCGAAGAATAAAAAATTGGTTCTAAAACTAATAGCAATGTTTTTAAAGCAGTGTTGCCATTTTTTAAAAACATAATTAATTATAATTACCTATTTTTTAAAAAACGATGTGTCTTGACATAAAAGTGAATAATTTAAATTAAATTACAAATAATTGACGTTAATTTCATAAAACTCAAAAGGGAGAAGCTTTTTTTACTTTTACACCTTTCATTCTTAAAGGCTAGAAATAATTAGTAATTTATTTTTCTTTACTCAAATCACTACTTAAAGAATAATTTCAAAATAGATTCATGTTTGAATTCTTCTGTTTTTAATTCGGGAGATCATTTCAAAGAAAACTTTAAAAACGACTCACAATTTTTATTTTTCTTCCTAATGGTTTAAATTCTAAGTTAAAAAGAATTTCTCTTATTCATTGTTTAAAAAAGCTTTTAACCATAGATTGAATTTTTAACTACACTATAAAACATAACTCACTGAATTAAAAAAGAAATCATGTGAGTTAAGCAATCTAAAAACTATATACTAGTGTAATTTATGCGGGAAAATGATGTTATATTTATGCAAAACCAGAACAATATCATATCACGTACCTACAGAGACTTACATTGGTTATATGATATCTATGTAGGTCTAACTGCAGGTTCTACATAAATATAGCAGGATTTTCTTGTAAAAACTATAGAGGTTTTCTGGTAGCATAGCTAACAGGATTTCTTTGTCAAATGAACAGGTTTTTTAGAGTGTAAATTGTCACTGATGATTGCAAATGTTTAAAAATATGCCATTGGGGAAATATTCCTTTGGAACTGAACTGTGTTTATAGTTTTACAATAACGCAGTGCAAATTATAAAAGTACTATAATGTGCATAAAGAATTTAAAATCAGCTTTTCGGTGGATGCACTTTTAATGGGCATCATTATTATCTTTTTTGTTGAAATGAGATTGTCCTATTACTCTATAATATTAACAAATTATGAAACAATTTGTGAAATTTGACTTCATTTAAAGATCATCTAAGCCAGTTTATTCCGTAATATGGACTGTGTTTTTTCAGGGTTGGGGTACTACGGGAATTTCAAACCAATTTTATAAGTAAAAGAGAACAATTTTAAAAATTTGAAAACGTTGTTCTGAAATGAGGTAGTTACGGTAAGCCTTATGGATTATTATCTTGGAAATAAGCGTTTAGATGTATTTTGTAACATTTGCTACTTTTTAACTATTATGATTAAATTTACTGTGGTAGTACCTACACAAAATAGTGAAAACAATAAAAACTGTGTGCTCTGTGCTGTAAATAAAAACTGCAATACCTTTAGATAAAAAAAGTAAATTCTTTAAAGGTTACTCTCGCATGAGAAAAAATGCAATTAACACTCATTTAGGTGGAAAAATTATCTACTTCATTTGAGCTCCAAGTCCAAAAATGCAAAATTTGAAATAAGAGTTTATTTTAATTTCTTTTAAGGGTCCTTTACCTAGTGTAGTAGTCGCCTTTGTCAAAATCTCAATGATTGGCCCGTAAGAGCTGCCTAAAATATGCCTTCTCCATAGGAACAACACAGACGCCGTTAGAGAAAACCTTCAATATTACTCAAAACTACGTTCAGTGGACTTACACCACTTTTATTCTAACCAGCTCATTTAATAAGTCGAAATTTATAAACAGGTGAAAACCTTAATCAAAGTACGATACAGATACAACCACCTATGTCCCAATCCCGGCCGTTTCTCACGACCCCAAGCCGCTTTATTTCCCAGAAAAGAGTCCAAAGAACCCTAGAAAATAAAGGTGGGGACGCTCAGAACGTCCTTCAAGTATTTTATAGGCCCGTGTCAGCCAAGACCATAAGCGTTCGACAAGGGTCTGCCATAAATGAAAAACCGATGTGCACGGCGGCAAAGACAGATTCCTGGACGGACTACAAGGTCAGAGGGCCCATAAAATGAGCGAGAGAGAGAGTCCCCAATAATCCCAACGTATGGCAGCCCAGAGCTCATAAACTTATAGGCCGCTGGTATAACCTCCGCATACAAAACGCTTCATTAGCAAGTGCTGAAGACAACAAATTTCGATCCTCGCGGTAGCTTATGAAAAAACGCGACACTGCTGGGACATGTCATCTGCAACTAAAGGAAGATATATAGGGCCTCTCCCCCGAAGTTGTTATGGAGAAAGACTGGAACCAATAGAATTGATAATGCTGGATTTTTTTTCTGGTACCAGACCGAATTGATTATGGATGGAAGAAAGGACACCAATTACTCGATGTTTCTCCGGCTAAAAGGTGGTGCAGTTGCCAACAGAGGAGATATGTAACATGAAATAGGTTTTTTTTTTTGTTTCTCGATCGCGTATCATTTGGGTGTCGTCGTGGCTTCTGATAGAGAGACTTGAATTGATTGTTCGGGATTGGGGTTGAGAGTTCGTGTGGTTTTTAGATTGTTCATTATAGTCGCGTTTGTCATTGAAAGGTATGTGCTCTGGGAATATAAATTGCGGGAACCTCGGCTAGATTGAGATTTGTGACTTGTACGTTGATGATTTAAGCGTAATTAGGGAACTGCTGTCATTATATATATCAACTTTGGGGATTTTTCATGTAGAGAAATACAATTATGTCCAAGTTACAAATTGCACACTAATTCTTGTCATCGAGGTCTAATTGTAATCATACAAGCCTAGAGGACATTTTTTTTGTTAAGAATGAAAACAATTCACGGCACTTCCCGCTAAATATGAATATTATAGGTTGACGATATAAGCAACCAGAAAAGAGTTATTTTAAAACTCAACAACATGTAGTATTTTTAAAAATATTTTTACGATGATAATGTCAAAGGGAATATTGGGGATTTTTATTTCAATGATAACCCATGAAATCATTTGTTATAATTTATTTCCTTCTTTCTTCATTCGCTTTCTGTCTATCTTTCCTTTGTTGCATATTCCCATTATACTTTATTCTTCGTCGTTCTCCCATCGAAACTCTTATTCACGCTTTCCTTATTCATTCTTTGATTACCTCTTTGATCTGATTTTTATTTCTATCTATTCTCTCCAGTATTTTTTTTACTCTCCCTTTTATTATTATTTTTTTGTCTATTAATTTATCCTTTTTTTTATTGTCAGATTCCATCTCTTTTTATTCTCTTTTCATCTCTCTGCATTTTTTTTTCTCATTTACTCTTTTGTTCTCTTATTCTTATCTTATTATCTCTGTTTCTCCCACTCGTTTATTCTCCCTCATTCCATCTCTCCTCTCACTCTCTTTGTCATTTTATATCTCTTTTTTACCCCCAATTTTCTGTTCTTCTCCCATATTTTTACCATTCCTTAAATCTTTTTCTCCATGTTTCACTCCTTCCCTCTCGCTTTTTACCTTTATATCTCATTCCAAATAAAGGTTTTAGGAAATTCAAAGTTACCCTAGTAACACAGCTCATACCAAACACGTCGAGTTTACGTACCTGCAACTAGAAGTAAAACGAAATATGGTCATACATGACAGAAAATAGCCTAATCTTGAACATTTGTGCTGGTTGGGAAGGAAACAAATAAACAACAAAGCACTAGATATCAAATCCACACAGTAAGTCCCCCATCAATGAACATCATTCCCTCCAAAAGCACCCTGACACATTAAAATATGACAAATGGCTCTCGTCACATCGCCCGCGTGCCGCTCGCTCACAAAGCCTCCACTGTCGTACAAATCCCCATTAATATCAAGAGACAAACAAAGAATCCCCTCATGCTAAAGGATCCGTCGACAAAGCGATTCCACGTCAGCCGTCGTATATATTGACGCGGGTCCATCGGCCTTATCAGGTGATAAGTGCGGCCAAAATATATACGCCAACAGTTCTCGGAAAAGTGTGCGTTCGGGGGACTTTTTTTTTTCGTGTTTACTGAAGTGTCGACTCGTTTTGAAAATGAATGGTTTCGAGAACGGGATTCTCTAGAAAGCGAGGATATGATATCCCATCATACTCGTTATCACCCCCTTATAGGAGGAGGGGAGGAATATGATGAAATTGCAGTGCATATTCAACAAGTGGTTTTTTATGGGGTTGTGGAAAAGGTTGGGATTAAAGGGGAGGGTCGGGTGTACGGAAGCTATCTTCCGTCTGTTCTAAAGACGCTACTGTTAGATTTTGTAGTCTGGCTGGTTTCGGTAATACTCAGGGTAATAATATACTCTCTAAAAAAATATCTGAAAAATGTCTGCTTAGAAAATTTATTTTAATTCTTAAGAGACATAAAACTAAGTAGTTAGGATATTTTTTTTTTATTTTTTCCTCTAAATATTTTGAGTTAGTGATAAACTAGGAATTAATTCCCATTGCCAAGTTAATGGATATGATTATATAATGCATGATAATTCAAGACTCTATTCAAGTGTTTTGTTTAAAGAACTGACGGGGAATCGCTTGAAATCGGTTAGAATATTTCCTTCAAATAGATATTTTGAATTGAACAATATCAAAGTTAAAATTTAAAAAAATAATCCCCACATAAAAGGACAAACGACGAGTCAATCAAAACTGTTTTAAAAAAAACACACGATTTTTTATAACAGTTTAGAAAGAATCATTAGTTGATGGCCATCATATTAAACCCTTTCTTTTATTCCCTTTTATGAAAACATAAAAAGCGGAAATGAAAAATTCCCTCAAAAAACAGAAAAACAAAAGGACTATAAAAATTGCTGGATGACCACAATTGATTTCTGTGCTACATAAAATTAAATTCCTTTCATTGGACAACCGTTTTCAATACTCTTCCCAAGTTTGTATCTCTCAACACTCAAGAACCCTTCAAGTTATTAAAAACAAACACGACACGAAAAGAAAGAGTTTAATAAACGTGTCCTAACGCGCAGAGTTTTAACGATCTAAATAAGACCCACTTACATAATCTAAACTCGGTGTCTACATCTAATCTCCAATTCAATGAACCCCAAAACGCGTTTACCACAAATACTCCCTGTAGTATTTCTTTATCATTCCTCTTTAAATTGTAAACAAAAGCTGTCATAAATAATATATTAAAGATTACTTTCTCTATCATGTCCTTGAGACAGATGAAATCTTGCTCTGATAAGGGGAGATTGCTGTTGAAAAGGAGTCATCTCGGCTTTTATTTTTTAAAGTCGGGATCTGCTTATTTGTATTGAGAGAGATCTGCCTGTATCAGTGCAAAAGTAAAGGCAATCAAGAAGACCGCCGCTTTAAACCTTAAAATGTCAGTTGAAAAAGCGTAGATGAGAGAAAAGGAGCGTAATTTATAAATTTTTCTTGGTTTCTATCTTCATGCGGATTAAGACGTGTCAAAAAATTTAAATTGCAAGAAAAAAAATGCATATGATCTTTTGTTTTAATAAAATGGATGTTTTCAATGTGTACATCCATAAAATAAAAATGAGAATTTATTTTAGTGAATCACTGTATTTACGCAATAGTAAAAGTCAAACTTAAAATTAATTAATTCACTTACACTTTCACTCAAATACTTGCACACTCAAATACACTTAATATTGTACAACCATAACTAAACATATTTTATTTTATAGTTTCTGAAATGATGTATTTAAATTCATAAAAATCGAATGTTTACCATACACGTGCACATGTACTACAAGCAATTCAAATTAAGTATCAATTTTATAGTCAATTTAAAATTAAAGTGGGGATATTGTAGTTAGTTACCCTTTATCCTACTCTCTAAGAAGGTAAAGAGTCTGTAGTTTAGGTCTGTTTACAAAATGACATTTTTTTTGTAATGAATTAAAGCTGACCAAAGTAAGTAAGGGTAGAAATAATTATAATAGGTAATTAAAAGCATAATTATATCATTATCTAATTTTTAAAATATTTTTGGAAGTCAAAATTCAAAATACAACAGCAAAATAATGTATTAAAGAATGATACAGAAACACATCGAGTGAACCAGTTCTCTTTTTGGAATTAATAAAATTTTAGGTTTTTATTATACCTCTACTTATAATTATAAATAATACGATATACGATAAAAATTGATATTTCATTAATTGATTTAATTTTTATATGTAAATTCAATCAGTGCAACGCTTTGATTTTATTGTGAATGAAAATTCTTGAGGCTTGTCTTAACCCTATCGCCAGATGGAAACCTTACCTACCACAGAAAGGGAGTTTTAAAAGCAAAGAATTTAAGTCAAATTATATAGACATTTGTTCTCGAAACATAAATTTAAATTAATTTTGTACTACCATACTTACATTGAGATGAAATAGTATAAAAATAATAAGTAATATTATAAAAGCTATATATTTTTTAGTTTGAATGCATGATTATGAAAAAGTGCAGTCGACTCCGCTTATTGTGATCTCGGTTAATGTTATTAATCGGATAATGTGTAATCAAAATTGACTGGTTTAGATCACTCTTATTTAACTTAACGTAAAATGTAGCGTTTTATGTGATCAATATATCGCTTAATGTTATCAAAATCTTGTGAAATCCCCTAAAAACCTCCTTTTTCCCTGTTGAAGGACAATTTTAATACATAATCATACAAAATGAGTCATTAATTTATTAGAGTTAAATGTTCTATGTTTGTTTAGGAATGTAAAAGTTTCAAAATACATGTTATGGGCAAAGTGATTAATCGGGCATTATTAATAATGCCCGAAGTGGAGGCGGGCAAAGTGATAAATTTCATTGATAAATTCCATTCAATTTATCACATTGCCCGGGCATTATTAATAATACCCGGATTTATCACATTGCCCGTAACATACAACTATTAGGTAATCATTTTAAATACTTCAATTAAGACTAAATACAGTTGTGATTTTAAAGTCCAGTAGTCGACTGTACTAATAGAATATAAATATTCAGAAAATTTTTTAATTCGCAAAAAAATTCCAACTCAATACATTTGGCAAGGTGTGAAAGTGAGGTAAGCACCACAATTCCCTTAAGAATAGTTATATCCTTCGAATATATACCTAAGTTACTGATTATTTAAAAACGTTAATTTTATATTCCCCTATTTTTCCCCCAATTTTTTCTTTTAAATTTAATAATCTTAGCGGCTACAGTACAGAGCTATAATTAAAGAACATATAATTATAAGTACTTGTGTCTTTTTTATGAATCAAAATTACAAATCTCAAATAAATTTTTAATCATTCTAATGATAGTTATAGGCCCCACCGATTCCTTTTGAACGCTTTTCAAAACATTTAGTTTCATTTTTCTCCATCAATATGCGTATGCATAATCCTTCACAGAATGTTTCTGTTTGAATAATAATCTCCTTTGTGGTTTTAAAAGAGAAAAATCTCTAGCTCAAATATTAACAAATTTTTCAAACGACGTTAATATTAGGAAACATTGAAAAGTGTCCTGCATCAGATTTATTTCCGTCATTTCATGAATTTAAACTTTCTTTCAAACAACTGTAGAATTTACTTAAAAATAAAGCTTCTTAGAATTTCTTTTATTTTCACATGCGCTGCCTCCGTGCACTTAAGCTGATTAAACTTCGTCAAAAGTTGATTCTAGCCACAAAATATTCTTCTGAAAACATTAGTGTTTAAAGTATAAGTTCGTAGAATTAAAAGAACAAAAAAACTGTTTATGCGCTTTAATTAAAGAATCGATGCAAAATACAATTTATCGTCTTATTTAACAATTACAAAACAAAGTTTCTGTAGAATAGGGTTTTTTGTATTAAATACTTGAACAATAGCATTGAAATTATGAATAAAAACAATTAGAATATCCTTAATAAGATGAATTACATAGAAAAGCTGCTTTTGTTTTACTTTTTAAATTTTTTATCCTCCATAAAAAAGAAGAAAATTAAAGATTTTACGAATAAAAATATATCCTTAGAGAATAACTTTTTTTTTAAATCAAAGATTATGAAATGGAATAATTAAACATATTAACTTAAAAAAAACGAAAGCAATTTTACAAAAGATTTAATTTTTTAGGATGTTTAAAATTATATTTTATGGAATTAGCTGGATTCTTTTTATTTGTATTTCATGATTATTTAGTTGTTACTGTAATTAACAATTTTACTTAATAAGATGAAACATTTTCTATAGATCATTTTTTTTCAATATGCAAAAAAAGTAAGTTTAAAAAAAAGTTAGTTTTTAAAAACAGTAAATAAAACATAAAAATAGGAAAATGTAAAGGAATATAATATAAATTTACGAGAGGCAAGCACAAAGAACCACCGATACGTAGTACTAAGCACTCAATAATATTTTTCTGTTCCTCCTGATCTTTGATTTTTATAGTTGTTAATTAACTTTTAAATGTTTTTTATTGTATGTTTAAAATAATTGTATAGACGAATTTTGGACCTTTTTTCTATTTAGAATATCATTCTAATTTCCGAACAAGTGAAACTATGAATTTTGTATAAATAAACTATACTAGTTAGATTTTTAAATAAATAAACTATTTATTTAAGTTTTTAATTTTATCTTTTAAATAATAATTATTTTTTGGTATTTTTTCATAGATATTTAATGATAAGCTAATAATTTCTTCTAAAATGATGTTTGGATTTTAAAAAAGTATATAAATATAACAAATGTACAAGTACCTACATGAAATACTTTTAAATCCCAAAAGCATATTATAATGTAAAAGAAAAAGAAACGCAAGATAATTATTCCATCTTTATAAAGTAAATTAAAGAATTGAATTCCTATTCATACTGCTTAAATCTAAAGCTTAAATAATTTAAAAGCAATTTGAAGTGCTCTCATACATTAAATTACTAATTTTTAGATTAGAATAAATTTAATTTTAAAGTCATAAAGTCGTGAATCCATAAATCCTTAATCCAATATTGACCAAATCATTAAAAATTAATTGTAACTTGGGTTTTGAAACAGCATTAATAATAGTTACACAATGGACATACAGCCCATTAAATTAATAATTACATGTAGTTCTAAAAACAATCATGATTGCAAATTTTGAATTAAAAAAGTTACGAATTAAAGCTAAGACATTCTTTTCCTTCAAGTGATTCAAATTTAATTAGATTATATCTTATTTAATTTGAAAAAAAAAAATATATTTATAACTCTGAATAAATTAATAAATTTTAAGAAGGTGCATAAGTATAAAATATATGTTTTATTGGTTTATAGTAAGGGTATGTAATTATATTATTAGTATCACATATTTCTGAGATAATTTAATACTAAAGTTACTTAATGCTTAAAGTTATATGGATTAAATTACAATGATTAAAATATTTACATTATTTTAATGATTAAAATATTATTAAATTACAATGATTAATATATAAGTTTATATAATATTATTTTTTTTAATATTTTTTCCTAATGTTTTGTATATCCTATTCTCTTAAACTATGATTAAACAAATCCTTTGTTTGGAACTAATAATACAAATGCATGTTATTTAAATTTAAACTATTTTAAATGTGTTTCTAATATTAATTATTAATTTCTCACTAAAAAATCCTAATCTAATTTACTCTCCTCAAATATTAAATTATTCTGAATTCTATTATATATATTTGTAATAAAAAAATATCAAAGATAAACCTAGTTTTAACTTTGATAGGCTCAAGACGAAATTTGGTGACGCAATGCGATAAAAAACTCCCATCTTGCTTTTTCTTCTATTAACACTGCAAATTTTCATGTTTTCTGCGATTTTTTTTAAACTAGTAAGGAATATTTAAAAATCATATTACCAACCTAGCAGAGTGACTATAATTTTTGTACCATATTAGAAAACTAATGATATTTTTACCTTGTTTTTAAAAAGTGTCTCCACACCAAAAAGTTTAAATGCCACAACCAATATAAGAATTGAAAAAAAAAATGCTTTCAAATTTCTTTTACTAGCTCAAATAGCTTAAAAATATTTTTTCAAGTAAAAAAAGTCTTATATTTTTCTCTTTTTATTTCAAATATTAAATTTTAAAAGCCTATTTCATATACAACTCTTATCAAACTTAGTATTTACAGGGTAAAATTTTCTACTTAGCCAATAACTTTGTTTTTCTTTACTTTTCGTAAAAAGCATACGTGTCATACATCTAATATGGGCATAAAAAGGAAATTGTCTTTTCAAAATAAAAATAATTGGAATCTAGATTAATGTTGTTCTGATTAATAAAAAAAAGTGAGGGTATTAGATTTAAACTAACAGAAAATATTTAAAAAATTTAAAACAATGTGTATAAAGCACAAAATAAACAGTTAACAGGAAATAATTGTTCATTTACATTGCACATCGTATCTTTAAAGGTTCTACCCCTGTTTTGGGAAGTGTACTAAGTGCTCGTTTAAAGTTAATTAAAAAGTCTTAGTACATACTTCCACTATACTATTAGTATCTCTCTTATGAGTTAGGTATGATGTATATCCTGAGACAGCCTTAGCCCCTCTAAATAATTTATGAAAGGAGGCTTAAAATAATGCTAAATAAATACAAAGTAAATTTAATGAAAAGTTTGTTATAAGTAAACAAATTAATAAATCCAAGAAACATCTGAGAGTGACAGCAAGAAATGACTAAACATTAAAACAATAAAAGATCTCGACTTTCTTCTCTAGTACAAAGCAGGTCTTCATATACTACATTAAATAACATAACATATTAAATGGTTATGACGGATAAATGTAGGAAGTAAATTTATCAATAACAGCATAGCAAAGTTTTAATGAGGGAGCGAAAAAAAACCGCAAGTTTAATGCAAGCATGTCCGTATATTTAATTGTTTGGTTGAGACAGTGCTAACCTCAAACACCATATGATCTGGAGCGCAGTTTAGTAAAAAAATAAATTCATTTCAGAGATTTACTTAAGGATTATTTCCTCCTTAATTTCCATGGGTTTAATTGTTGGGCTAGGACAATGATTACCTCAAAAATCAAATCACTTTGATTTGGAAAGCAGTTTAGTATAAGTGAAATAAATTAATTTCAGAGATTTCCTGACCATTTTTTATGCTGTTAGTGAAATATCTATTTATTTTTTTAAATACCAACTTACTAGCCTCTTAATTTAATTTTCAATTTACAGAACGGAATTATTAATGCCTGTTCAATAATATAGTATAGATCTTGATCTTGAGATGCAATGCAATAAAAATAATAAAATTTGAATCTTCTCACTGGGTATGTTTAAATCCGTTTTGGAAAATATAAAGAGAGAGGGGTTTAACAGAAGGTATTATCTGGAGCCCTAAATTCAGATCAGGAGGATTGTAGTTTACATGATGTTAATTTGGTTACAGGTGTTTTTTTTTCAAAACTAACTTCAAAACGTTTTCGTTTAACCTTTTTAAGAATAGGAGGCAAAGAGAGATGATCATAAAGAAAGGGATAAAATTAAGGAAAGAAACAGGCTTAAGGGAGAAAACCACGAAGGGAAACTCAGAAAAGGAATATAGGGAAAAAAGAAATAAGGAATATAAGAGAAAATATTAGGAAGGGATATTTAGAATAGGAACAGAGGAGATGAAGAAAATAAGAAATAACAAAAGAGAAGTAGAAGGAGATTTCATGAGAAAATATAATGAGAAGATAAAGAAAGAGATTAAGAGTGAAAGAGAATAGAGGTATAGAGCCCATTCAATCCTAAGCCGCCCGAAATTCCCATTGAATTCTACGAGAAATTTGGGGAGCTTGGTCTGAAAGGGTTCAGAAAAAAGAGAAAATAAGAAAGAGAGATTGAGAGGTGAAGTGAATGGAAGAGAAAGTAATGTTTATATTTCAATTGAAGAGTGAATGTAGTAAATAAGGAGAATAAAATAAGATAATAATAATAAAAGGGAAGGAAAGAGAGAGAGGGGGGCAACCACAATTTTCTGTAACCCCAAGTCCCAACCAAAGGAAACTTTTATATCCCTTCCGACACGAAACCAAAGAAGAAATAATAGCTACGAACCTCACAAGAATGCGGTTGACGATGAACAGAGGAAAGGAATTGTCCCGATCCTGAGATGGAAAGAGAGAAAAAGAGACGATGATCAGAGAGAGAGCTCTCGTCCAGGCCCACGCGAGTCGAACGGCGGAGTGTCGTCGGCCAGACGACTGACGATGGCCGCGGAGAGGGGAGGAGACAGCGCGACAGAGAGGGGCGGGACCAGCGGACGGATCGAACCACCACCGCCTTTTTGCATCTCCCTCCTTTTTTTCTTCTCGCGATCGATGCTGGGATCATCCGTCGCTTGTAGAGCACAAACGTTCAATATTCGTCCAAATTTCGTCGTGTATGGCCGAATTTCGTTTATTTCTAGTTGCAGTTACGTAAACTTGACGTATTTGGTATGAGTAGTGCTACTAGGGGAGGCTGTGTCAATAGGTTCTGTTGAAGAAACGTTGGGGTGGGTAAGAATTCATCTGTTAATGGGAACAACGGGAACGAAGGAGAATTGTTGGGCAAATGAACTTCGGGCAGTTGAGAGTCGGGCAAATGAACGGATCCCGAAAACCGTCATGAAAATCTCCCGTACAAAGTGCACCAAAAGTTGTTGGATGTATAGAGAACAACAAGAAGACGCAACGCCAGCAATCCTGTTATCCTTGTAAAAAAAGGATGGCGAAACATTTCTGCAGAAAAACGCAAAGTAACTGGTTGCCACTACTGCCAAACTGTACCCGCGTAACACCTCTTACGTTCTCCTCTAAGATATTTGCTTCTCTAAAATTTTATCTCTTGAAAAGATGAGTCATCCCTAAATTTCTCACTAAAAACTGCTCCGTCACTTATCTATGTTCTATGTAAAATGAGTACGGTGGTTTGATTCTACAAGTTTGAGGTAATAATGGTCCCTTAAGTTGGGATTCACAGAAAAAAAAAGAAAATATGAATAATTTAGAAGAAAATTATAATGAACACAGTTTCTTATTCATATTTGTCATTCTGGAGTAGGATTTATCTACTTTTTCGAAGTTCTGCAGAGTATTGCAAAATTCTGCACAGTATAAAAATATTACAATCGATACGATTTAATCTTTTCCTTTCCAGTTCCTTTTCTGTTAACAAAATGAAAACATTCTTCGACCTATTTACTTTTTTCTTTAAAATATAATCTGGTAATTTAAGTGTTGGGTTGTTTTATTTCTGATTTTTTATTCAAATTTTTCAAGACTTCGAAGTAGCAACATTTTTTGTTTTGAAATTTTATCAATTAAAAGCATTAAACCATTGATTTCAAGTATTTTAAATCGGATTTTTTAACTATATCTGTTGTTTTACAGATTGATTTTATCCTGTCATCTCCTTTCGTTTTAAAAATAAAAGGAATCGTATCATACGTATGTATTTGATACGATTTTTTTAAGTTGTTTATTTAAAAAAAGTAAGTAAATATTTTCTTTTTGTTACAGAAGGCCAAAAATGTTAAATTTTATAAACGAAACTTTCAAAGCCCTGATACTGTTTAAAAAATGAACCGTTATTTTAATACTTTAACATTCAGAATTCTCTACAAGTCTACATACTCAACATCCTAAATATAAAAGAACTTGGCAGACATAAATAGTAGTTAAGTAAGAATTGAAAATTTTTCCTGCATAGTAAAAATGTTTTGAGAAGAAAGATCAAGAACGAAAAATTTGGGTCAAGAGAGCCATTTTGAAAAACCATTACCAACAAAACTTTGAAAAACGTATATTATTTCAACAAACATGCATTTCGATTTCTCAGAAAATTTACTTTTAAGATGTTATTTTTCCCAATATACCGCAAAGTAACTATGAATGCGAGGTTTTTTTCCATTTCGAACAACTAAACAAACTCTTTGAATTGTTTTATAAATATTTCAACTATGAATATGAAACATCGTCAAAACAAGTTCATTTTTTGTTCAAAGATGTCAGGGAGTTCCAAAACAAAACCAGTCCTTAAAAACAAAAATCAATCATAAATATCGCATGTTATTTTTTGAACTTATTCAAGCAACTTATGTCTACCTTACTAAGTCATTTTAAAATATATTTTCCTCCATCAAAAAAGTACGAATGTAAGATAGAGTAACACATTTATATCTAAAGATTATGTTTAAAATACTTTCCCAAAAGCTCACATTCTTTTTTCTTATGTATTACAGTACCTACCTATCTAATTTTTCCCTACAAGTTCTGCTATTTCATAACTGAGAAAATTACACCCAGCTGTGAATTTCTCATTCTCTATTATACTTAGTTTTAATAGTGTTACAAATACTTAATGTTACAAATACAAATTTCCAAAACTGTAAACAACGTTAGCTGTTTTCATACTTAAAAACACACAATTCAGAGTTTTGATAAAATTTTCGTTGTACGTGGTAGAAATCTAATAAAGTAATACTAATTTATTGAAAGAAAATTTAAGGCTGTTTACATTTGCGCAATCATAGTTTTAGTTGTTCACTTTCTGAAGTTTTGCCCTCTATTCCTAGACCACCTGGAAAATTTATCACTTTGATATATCACTTCACATTTGTTTAATCATCCATTAGAAAAACAACATTCATTCGCGATTATTCATTCTGAAAAATTACATTTTCTTCTAAAATGTTCAATAAAATAAAAAATTACTGAGATTGAATAATATTACTATGATATTTTAGATGACATTTTTTCTTAATGAAAAATATGACCTTTGTTACTTGCTCACTCAAAGAACATCGTTAAACGAATCACTTGTATTCGTGTAGTTCAACAAAAGGTAATATCTAATCCTTTTCAGCTCAAAATTGATGTTCAATTTAAATGTGCCCGTGGAAATCACAGTGTTGGACCAACAAAAAAAAAAGCATTGTTGAAGCTGATCCTTAAGAGTAATTCCATGAACCAGACCAGATTTATAACTGACCAATCAGGCAAACTCAACAAAAGAGAGGAATTCTCTCAACAAAATAAAACGAGGACTTTAATCCACCTCCTCCAGCACAATCGGAGGTCATAAACCACATCACCATCAGGCACTCTGATCCACCAAGAAGACCCCCTGGATTTATGCACTCCAACGCCATAAAGATGGCGAAATCAAACAAATAGAAGGGGCAATCTGGATCCGCTCTTTCTGGGCGCTGACAGCTTCAGTCCAAATAGCGGGTATCGGCCGATGTTTACGTTTTCCAAGGTGGAAGACGTACAGCAGTCTTGGTGGAGACGCTCTGGCGCAACACTGTTCTGCCTTCATAGAAGGATGATGTTGAGGGAGGTAGTTGAATATGGGAATCATAATAATAGCTTGTAGTATCTATCTTGTTTCCTAAACAACAGAGGACTGAAATGGTATCGATAAGAGATTGTGCTGAGAGATAAAATATAAAGGGGATGAAAACTCATAAAAGTCCTCTAATGCTGGTGATGTGAGACTGGTGACATGGAACTGTCATTTGAGTACAAACATTTTGTATCTTCATTTATATTCCTGAATTTTACGTTAGTCTACAACAGAAGAAATTATGCACGCTACAAAAAATTGATTAGATAATTTACGGATAAGGAGGTCACTCATAATTTTTTAGATCTATAAAAGCTGTATTTACAGGCTAGAGAAAAAATCATCTTGATTAGGAATCTTTTGAAAGTTTTTATGGCATATTTTAGTATGTGAGAAATAACCAACTCTATAAAAAATTCTATTAATTTCACAGCAGATAGCATTCCATATTCGGTAATTAAGGTTTATAAGAGTGAGTGATTTGAGTTTTATCAATACAGTGAGCATAATAATTTAATGTGGACCCAAATTATAAATTTTCTATTTTGAGCCAGAGCAGCTAAATATTTCTAATACTCATGTTATTGAGCTTCTCTGCAACAACAGTGATCTTGATGGGAAACAGTTTTACAGGTATTAGTTCTGATTCTCAGGTTTAAAAGAGCCAACTAAAAGGCCAATTAAAAGGCATTTACAGTTGTTTTGCCTGATAACACTTTATGATTTGCAGAGAAACAGCATTTACATATTTAATATAAGCAATTTTATTTTTACTTCTTTTCTGAAAACAATATGTAAGTATATTTTGACAAAGTAATCCCTGTATAACTAATAAATTTCTCTGTAAAAATTATGTAGTTAAAGTTTCATAGAAGTTTTGTAAATAAAAAAACTAAAATTTCTATTTTGTGTAAATTTATTAAATAGAAACTTTCATCCTAATAAACTTTTCTCGTACGATTCAGGTAAGATTAAAGGCTGGAGCCTCTACTGACCTGTATTATTTTATCAACATCTACTGCAAATTAGTATCAAAATTTAAATTTCCCAAGGTTTAGTAATAAATATTCCCCAATATATAATTCAGATACTCATCCCTTAAATCTTCTATCTTAATCCACTTTATTTTAACCCTCTATAATTTAATATTTTAAAATATTAATTTCGTTCTTAAATATAAGTTCATGACATTAATAAAAACAAATAAATATACCCCAATATTTAATTTAGATCCTCTTATTCCTTAAGAAGTCATCTATCTTAATACTCTTTACCTTAACCCTGCTTAATATTTTCTCAAATATTGAAGTATAGGTATTATTAATGAAAACAAATAGTATAGGTATAGGTTCTCTTAGGAAAAGGAACAACATCAAGTTGAATGCGATTTTCAATTAATTCTCAAAACGAGGTGATAACACCCTTGTTAAATAATTTAGTACTAACTAACGATTGTCACGCCTTCTTTATTAGTGTTCACATGGACGAGCCGCCACAACACAAAGAAAGTATAACAGTTAAAATTCCTCACTATGTAGAAATACAACGGTCGATACAGGATCTTCTCTAATTAAAGGTAATGCCGGCTCCTTAAAACGGAACTATTGAATAAACAACGCTAAGTGGTCTTCTCAAGAACAAATAAATGGATGGAATCCAAATCCTTTCTTAATTAGAGACAACTAAAATTTACCTCTATTTACTCCCTTTCCATCAGAGTTACACGTAAAAGACATACGGTGACAAGCATTCGCAATTAGCAGTTACCAAACTTGTACAAACACCAGCCTATTCGTGAGAATTAATTTGGCCATTTTTAACCCCTTCTACACACAACCAAACAGGCAAATTAACAGGATTCGCTTCCCAATAGATCACGTTTACGCGTTATAAGTGACAAGTTCTTGCCACTATGAGCAAAGCCGAGTGTGTATTTCCTAGAACACTTCCCAACACACAATCCTCTTACAAGACACCCATCATTAACGGCCCTAACTTTCACCCAAACCCGGTATTGAGGCCTCCTCTACAATTTTCACCTCTTTTTATTGAATCCCACTCCGTTCTGTTTATGGTTCGAGCAATTGATTTGGTTCCCGGGGTGGCGGGTATAAGCCGTCATTACACCCTCCTTCATTTCTGTGATTAGCCGAGAGGTAAGGAGGCTCGATACCATGCCTTGCCCAGTTATCTGGCTACCAAATTGCTGCCCAGATCTTTTCCGCAAACAATATGTTCTCCGTAGTGCGTTATTACGCCAATGGTGGTATCACGCTTGGATACACACTTTTATTCCGGGGAATTTTAAGTACGGGTCCATATTTCTTAGCTACTGTGGATTCGGTAGTTTTTTTTAAGGCTTCGGTTTGAGAGGGATAATGAATGTGATCATGTATTCAAAGTGGACTCATACCACCCATGGTCGCGGGACTTGCAAATAGCAGACATGAGTCCAGACATGCTCCTTGAAACGGCAGGGGTCAAGTACTTAACGATTTAAATTCAAGAGTGAAATCACATTTTCTCTTTAGAGATCATCATATGTACACAAAATGTTCATGTTCCAAATTATCGAAATTGTTTCGTACTGTGCACATTTGACAATATTAATTGACATAATGTACTAAAAGATGAACGGACACCTTGGGTTGGGACACTGTCACGTGATACTATTTTTCTAATTTCTTCTTACAGTTATACTATACCAAACTACTTTTTAAAAAAATTCCGTTATTAAATAAAAGCATTTGAGAATCAAATTAAATTTATTCTGATCATTTATATCTTTTACGACCTAAAATTTAAAAAAAAACAACTCTAAACTGTTCCACAACTACCCCATTACGTGAGTAATGTTACCCCTAAAAAAAGCAAATGGATTATATTTTGTGGCTTAATAAATCCTTTTTATTGTTATCATTAATTTCATCGACACGGGACCGCCTCTCCCTTGTAGATATCAGATTTACTAAATGAAATTAATTACTTTTAAGTATTATATTTAGAAATTAATTTGTAAATTTGGTAAAAAAGGGTATTTGCTATTTAGGCTTTTGAAGAGTAGCACCTAACTACTTCTCTTGTATAAAAGCTTTTCTTGGTCTCCCTCCACATTTTAAAGAGAAAAATCTATTCTAAATTACAGTGTCTTCCCCTCCAAATATCAAACCTGGATTGTGTACTAGAACAAAGTAACACACTCCCTATTTTTAGGTATTGATAAACAGTACACTTTCTATGTCTAAGGGACGTCGAAAATATTTCAAGACGGCCCATAGATCAAAACATCACAAAAAATGAAGGGTTTTCTAAGTTTCTGGGGCATCAAAATTTATCGACTGTATGTATTTAACTAGTAAACTTCAACAAAACTCACACAAAAATCTAGTTCAAAGATAATCAAGAACTTAATTCTATTAACTTCAGCTTCAAAGTAGTTTTTCTTGTTGTTTGGAATGGCGTCGTTTTAACGTTAAAATGTCGCAATTAAAAAGTAGATATTCTGCAGTAAAATCAAATTAAACCACCTTAAAACAACCATTCGTTTTGACTCATTTCCCTCATGGAAAAGGCAAGAAATGGACCTCTTATCATCTGACCGTTAGCTGACACCCTTCCAGGCGTTTAGAATCCCAAAAGAATTCGTAGAAGGAAAAGAACACCCAGAGAAAGGATTTCGGTCCACACACAGAAGACAACAAAAATCGTTTTCTGCCCGTCGTCTGCTACTTGATACCTCCAGATGATAGGTGCGAAAAGATGGAGGGTCATCCAATAGCAGAGAAACTGCTTCTTAAGAAACAAAAAGAGAGAAGCCTTTTTTCCGAGAAGCATTCCGAAAATATTAAACAGGGACTTCTCGACTGTGGAAAAAAGTCCACTCGAGAAAGAGAGAGAGAAAGACTGGTATTGTTTGTTTTCATCTGGAACGCTCTGTTTTGAATATACTACATGCGTTCTTTTTTAGAGGGGGGAGAGGTGCCTTGTTCTCGTTACCTTATATACTGACAGAACAAAGGATCTGCAAGTAATTGTTAAGGGAGATCTTGGAGGAAAGTGAATCAAGTCCTGCACCTATGAACGACTCATCTAGGGAAAAAAATCATACCAGATGTCTTTCAACGTGCATGCATTTAAAATTAAAAATTATACAGGGTGTTTCAACAAGAGACAGAAAAAGGTATGACGTCATATCTGTAAACAGGTTTAAGGAAAATGTGAACATAGTTAGTAGGATATGTTTGTAGACTACAAATACCAGCTGGGTACGCATGCGGGCACCGGGTAATGAAAAAACAAAGTTTTTATCGGATATGACGTCACATTTTTTTTTTTCATAAGCGTGTCGTAGAGGTATAGTTCTATGGCATTTTTATGTTTTCCACGCAAGGAATTTGGCTGTGCCTATAATGTAGACGGACTTGTTGAAACACTCATATATCAATCTATATATGAGGATACAAAATATTAAAGATTTGAGTTCATAATCATGAACTATGCGCATATGCATATCTTTACCGAATGGGAACAATTACCCTTTCTCTATGATATATTGTTTTCAACTTTATAATTAAAAAAAAACTGAAGACTAGAGAGGAAAACTGAGTGTTTTTTTACAGGATATTTCTGAATTTCCAACCACATTAGCTCTTACATACTATTTGATCTTATGTCATTCTTATCAGAATCAATTACACTGGTCTACAAAAAAAAACTTTTTTTTTGGTGGCTGGAATATTAAAGCTGATTTTGTATATATTTGACCTCCTGATTAAGAATATGGCATCCATTTTTGCTCATCAGCTCTAGTTTTTGATATATTTCACTATAAAGTTTTTAAGACTTTTGCTCTACCTTTTATACAATATGGTGATATAAAGATGTCTTAAAATATAAAAAACCAAACTCTCTAAGGCTTTTTCTATTCCTTAGGGTCCCAATAGATAGTGTATACAGTTTCATCCCCCTGAGTTAGTTCTAAGGGGTACCTATAGGGCCCTAAAGTTGAAAAAAAGTGGAAAAAATTGTCTTTTTTTCAGAATTTTTTAAAAAATATTTTTGAGTTTTCAAATGTGATAAAACTGGGTAATATATGTTATTTAGAACTTATTTAGACAGAATAAAATAATTTTTACTTTTTAAGTACACCGGAAAAGACCAATTTTCTAATTTTTAGGCGAGAAGTAGGGTCATTTCGCTCAAAAACGCTTAATACCAATAATGATGGTTGAAACGAATAAATTCCGAATTTTTCAGACGTAAGTCCTCAAAAAAGATGTCCTTTGAAGTAAAACTGAAATTTCATTTGATAAAGATCAGTAAAACAATAGAAGCTGCTCCCGAGCTTTCATGCCCTACAATTTGAAAAAAATTGGAAAAAAATTATTTAAAAAAAAAAAGGCATTTTTTAATTTGCTAATTGGATAAAATTGACTAATATGTGTTTTAGAAGTTATTCAGGTAGATTAGTAGAGTAGACTTGTCTGAAGCGAGCCAAACTTCGCACGCTCTGCTCTTTCTGGAGAGGCGATATTTACGTTCAATAAACTAACTCACTGATCTTTATCATATGAAATTTTTAGTTTTACATCAAAGGACATCTTTTTTGAGAACTTACTTCTGAAAAATTCGAAAATTATTCGTTTCAACCACCATTATTGGTATTGAGCGTTTTTGAGCGAAATGACCGTACTTCTCTCCTTAAAATTAGAAAATAGGTCTTTTCCGGTGCACTTAAAAAGTAAAAATTATTTTATCCTGTCTAAATAAGTTCTAAATAACATATATTACCCAGTTTTAACACATGTGAAAACTCAAAAATATTTTTTAAAAAATTCTGAAAAAAAGACAATTTTTTCCACTTTTTTTCAACTTTAGGGCCCTATAGGTACCCCTTAAAACTAACTCAGGGGAATGAAACTGTATACACTATCTATTGGGACCCTATGGAATAGGAAAAGCCTTAGAGAGTTTGGTTTTTTATATTTTAAGACATCTTTATATCGCCATATTGTATAAAAGGTAGAGCAAAAGTCTTAAAAACTTAATTGTGAAATATATCAAAAACTAGAGCTGATGAGCAAAAATGGATGCCATATTCGTAATCAGGAGGTCAAATATATACAAAATCAGCTTTAATATTCCAGCCACCAAAATGAGTGTTGACCAGTGTTATCTGTTAAAAGTCAAAGAGGTCCATTAACGCCTTAATGGTATTAAACTTTACTTCTAAATATTCTTATTCTATTAAAAATTTAAAACTGAAACTCTAAATTGAAAATTTAACGTTAGCGTATTGTTTAAAATGAAGCTAGACTTGTTGTAGTTTAAAAACAATGTATAACGTATTAACTGTTTGAACTGAACTCGCTATGAATATTTAAGAGCAGTTATAGGTTATTCTTTCTTATAGTATTTAAAGGATTGGGTCTTTTCAAACTTCAAAACATGTTCTGAAGATTCCATTTAAATGGTTATAACATATAGGATGTTTAAGTTTTAAACAAACAACTCTTCAACAAGCTCCCAGAGTTCTTGTTGTTCTATACAAAGCTTCTAAAAAATCGATTTTTCACGAGTTTCAAAGACTTACTCCACTCTCCTTCAGGTTCTAATTCGAGAACAACAATCAACAAAAGTGTTCTCTGAATTAATTAATGCATTGTTTTCTCATTAGATTCGTGGATTTACGGGGACTGAAAGTTTCGAACACAACCAAGAATAGGTGGAAAGGGAAACAATTCGTTTAATAAGTGTTCTTAGACAAAGCACTCTTTAAGAGACTCAAAGCATTAAGAGTAGCGTTTCAGACTGATGAGAAGCTGAGTTGTTATCAGCTAGAAGTTAAGTTTCATTTCGCTGAACCAAGTTAATAAGGCGCTGAAACTGTGTATTTTAAGATCAAACACATATTCTTTGTCCCCATACACTTTGCCCCTTATCCACTGTTGTGACGAAAAAAAAATGTATTGTACATTTCATTAATTCGGAGAAATCCGATGTCTCAGCAACTCTAAGTTTATTTTCAGCGGGAAGGGAGAAATCCTTTTTGGATACGTTGAGTTATTATTATTGGAAATTTTTAAGAAGTCTGTATGCATTGTTTTTTTATGAAGCTCCTTGTGATCTAAAGTTTCCGATAAGTGACGAAAATTTGAAGGAAAACTGACAGACAAGAATATACGTTGAAAAGAGACCTAGGCCAGATATAAAAAGCGTTTGCAAGCAAATTTCTCCAGTTTACTGTGCAAAGAGAACGTCGCATCCCTCAGGATCAGAAACGGATAAGAACAGCAAGGAGGAATCTAATTAAGGGGGTCCGGGACACTTCAGAAAAAAATTTTATTTTTAAGTTTAAAATTTCGGAAATTTTTTTGAAGATAAAGCATCAAATTATTTGAAAAAATTGCTACTCAAAACTTTTCTCGAATGTTTTGAAAAATTTTAAATTCAATTTTTGTTGAAAAAAGAGGGGTAATTTAAAATTGATATAACTCAAAATATTAATAATCAATTTTCAAAATTTTTTCACCAAATCAAACAGAAACATATTATCTTTAATTAAGATTCAGCATTTTAAGAAATATTAATATTCTTAAAAAATATGAGCAATTAAGTAAAAAATTCTTAAACTTTTCATGTTAATTATTTTAAAAAATTCATATTTTAAAAAGTAAACAAAATTTTCAAATTTGCTGAATCACGATTAAATTTAAGTGTTCAAAATATATGTGTTTCAAATTTCAAGTCTTTATCTTAAACGGTTCTTGACTTATATCAATTTGAAGTTGAGAATCAGTGTAAAAATGCATCATAGAGAAAAACGCATTTGAATGTAGAACGTTGAATGCTAGATTAACCAAAGCAGCCGGCAATAAAGGATTGTATGTCTGGTTCTATTTAGGATAGAAACATAATTCAAACATGATTTTAAGCAGAAGAAAATGGGTTAACTTTTAAGAGCAAAAAAGTATTTTTTAAACTCTGACGATTTTTGTGTCCCGGACCCCCTTAAAAATGAAAAGTGGGGTGTATAGATAGAGATGAAGGAACCTTGTGACTTTTGCCACATGATCTAGCCACAGACTAGACCTAGACTACTAAGTTCACTCGCAAGTCAAAAAAAAAAAAAAAAAAAAATTAGATTAAGGAACAGAATTTAAAAAGAACCTTTATCATACAACGATGTTTATTACAAATCTTGCACATTTGCAGAAAGTCACACTCCTTCCAGAAAATCTTTTGGTGATTTGATAGACAAAAATATTAGTTTATCCACAAAATACGGGAACCAGGGCTTTAAACCAAAACTACTGCACCACAAACGAAAACTATAAGGAGTGGTTAGCAAAGTTTGTCTTAGGTTATAGAGATAAGAGTTGAAGGGTCCTAGATCTCCATTGCCTTTTGACCACATTGCAGAAAATCTTGACTCTGCCCAGAAGATTCTCCAGTTCGTTGTTCCCCATCGACAGGCCTGTCCCTCAACGGCAGATCGGATCAAAGTCATATATCGGGTACAAGGACCCCGCCCGCACGGAGGGGAAGAACAAATGTCAAATCGCTTGTACCCGAGCACAGATCGGACTTGTCCGGATGACACCCATAGAGAAAGCATTGACCAGAGCGTACTTCTGCTGAAACCCTTCGTAGTTAGCACAAAAAATGGGACGAGTAGAAATCTGTAGCACGAGAAGATGCTTAGACGGATGATAGTGGGATAAGAAAAAATGTTTTTCATTTTGGATAAGAGAAACTTCCTTCAGGTGGGAGAATGGATACTTAAGGTTTAGTTGGGCTCAAGCGGGAGGTTTTCTAAAACATGGGTGAAAATATCCAAATATTGAAAAAAAAATAACTTTATTAACTAGAAATCTTGATTTCAATATTTTACATGTTTTTGTGTGAATTTTGTTAAGATGTTACCAATAAAGTTCGATTGCTGAGTTTTGCTTCCGGTTAATCCTAAAGTAGCGGAGAATGCTATGACTTTTGGCATACTTTTCTAAATTTCAAGTTGATGATACTTTATTTGTGATTGTTTAGGGGCAGATTGAAATTCCAAAATCCCTATATGAAACATGCAAGGAGTACTTCACAAGTAACAACTTGGGAAAATTTATTCCGTATACTCTAGGAGGAGGGTTAGCAAACTTGACTTAATTCCAAAATTATAACAGTAGATTACTAAACTTAGATCATGGTTTGTTTTGACGGTTAGGATAGGAGCTCCCATAAGTAGGAACTAACTTAACGAGTCTTGGAGCTTAGAAGATCTTCGCAATGGTTTTCCTGAAAAGAGCCCATGGAAACTGTGGGAAAAGCGGAAATCACAAAGCTGTGACAATTCTTTGTGAATTCTTGACAATTCTGAGGAGCAGGTTCCCTGGGTGACACGATGACATGAGGAAGGAGTGAAGTTCAAAACTCACTCTATTCATTTCCATTCTACGGTGACACCGACTCGTTGCTGCTTCATTGGGCACTTGGAAATGACATCGGCGGGTTTTGTGCCCACTTGACAATCCCCCGGAGGAGAAAAAAAAAGATCGGGAAATATCGAAAGACGCGCCTTTTTTAAACAGAGGCCGAAAGAAAAGATGAGCGATAATGGGTGGAAAAAGTATGTCGCGGCCCTCCCCTGCTGTCACAACATTGTCGTACGTCTTGTCGTCTGGCCCGGGGGTGGCTGGAGCTTTAATCTTCTCACGAGGAATTGACTTGCGTTGTGTTGATGGCGATGACAGAACAAAAGGGAAAAGAAATTGTCTTGTGTCGCAGTGCGGAAGGTTCTACCTTTTTTTGTTCCTTTGAGGGGAGGGAGGAGGTTGAAGTTGTGACGGGTCCTCGCTGAGGATGGATGTGAACGGGAATTAATGTTAGCGCACAGAAACGGCTCCTGGAGAGATAGCATCTAATCGTTGAAGAAATATTCTTATTCGGGAAGATTAGTGGAAGGACTTGGGTAAACGGCATCCGTGGGAACACGAAAAGCAAGGACGTGACTTCAGGAGGGGAGCAACAGATTGCTTACATAAAATAATAAAATGAAGCCAAAATATTACAATATACTGTAAGGTAAATATGCCTCTTCTAAAGTGTCTAGCTAGTTTAATATCACACTCTTAAAGTATGAGTTAGGTAACTGGAGTTCAGCCCCTGTTTGTATATTATTCGGTCTGGACACTATCTAGTACTAATTAATTATGGTCTCAGTCCCAAAGACTAACGAAAAGTCTCCCGCCTGATAGGCCAAAATGACCTATATAGACTTTTATTACGTTTTGGTATGCTACTAAATTTTAATCGTTTTTAGGTATTAAATTTGAGAAAGAAAGACTTGAGAACTTTCAGCATGAAAGTTTCACTTTCTAACTCGCGAAAGCTCTTGAATAAGGCAGATTTTCTTTTTAAATTTTCAAAATTTTCGGAAATTTCAACTTGTTTTTGGCAATACATATATGAATATAAACTATGTTAAAAATGTGTATGTCTTCACCTAAAATAATTAATATGAAATCAAATTTATCTTTATCAGTTTAAAAAAATAATAAAAAATTAGTGATGCATTTATAAGCATTGATAAATAAAGATTTGCACTATAATTGGAAAGACTGAATCAACTGGCCTAAAGAAATTCATGGGTATAAAAAGATTACAAATATACGTAGAACCTCTTTTCAAACTTACTAAACTCTTTAATGAATACTGTTAAAACCTGTTTTTCCATTTACTCCAGTTCCGTCATCTATTATTGTGTCAACATTTTCAAACCTATATTTATGGTTTGATTCTTAAAAAAAATACCAACTCCATGAAGGATTCCAACAAAAATTGTTCTTTAGAGTACTAACAAGATATTGTCTTCAAAACTGTTACATATTTGTATGTGTTGAGATCTAAGGACTCCAAATTGCAAAGTACAAAAATACCACAGCATTAGTTGTGATTATTTTGAGTTCAAAAAAGAATTATTTTTGATGTTTAAAATTTAAGTAATTGCTTTTATGGGTACCTCCAATAGGAGGATATTTATCATTTATTTTGTTTATTGCTAGTCCATCTTTATAAACATTTTTCGACCAACTTGAGGTATAGCCTATCATTTAAAATCGATTTCAAATAGCTTGAGTATTTTATATCAGAGAGGAAAGGGTTTTCTGTATCGCTTTTTAAAAAAATACTCAAAAGAAGTTGTTTGTGATTTTCATTAACTTCAATCTAAGCCTTTCGAAGTGAGACCGTGATATAAAAGAAAAAGGTAATGACATTTTGTCTACAGGATTAATTACTTTCACCGAAATAAGTGATAAAATTAATTTGACAATGTTTATTTATTAAAGTCAATAATTCTTAACCTTTCGGTATTGTTATTCTTCCTATGAAATCGACTAAACTTCAATCAGAAAAAAAAAACAGGACTTTGGTCTGAGGGCCCTCTAAAGTCATATGAAATTTAGTCAACCAGTTAATTGAAAGAAGTAAATCGATCATTAAGATGATGTATTTGTTGTTAACTATGAAATTGTTGTCCATAATGGAAGTTGACCCGAACAACCAAAACCTAGACGTCCGAAGATCAAACCAAATGAATTGAGAAGCATCCAAGAACAATTTAGGAAAGCAGGACACTCGTCAAACCACTTCGAAGTACCAGCCCCATAAATACGTAGCACCATCTCCTTTAATACCTTTTCTGTTCGTTCTCCATTCAATCAACGTAACAACTATCACCTAAATCCACTCCAGCAGATTCAAATAAACAGCTCGATTTCTATCAACATTAACCTAGGGTTGGCCAAGAAGGAAGCCCGAAAATCGTCGTAAAACGAATGTTTTCCCCATTTTACGAGTTCATAAACCCGGGGCACGCCGTAAATTCGAAAGCAGAGGGACCACAGAGCTTCTGACGTTGATTTAAGGTCCTCCTCACACCTTTAAGTGTCCCTCACGGTTGACAGAACGTCGTAAATCCTTTATCTTTCGCTTAACGTCAAAATTTTATTAAGACGCAACTCCTGTTAAGGCGGACCGCTTTGCCTTGTTTCCCGGATTTTATCGACTGTTTATCTCTGTTGGAATTCAACGGAGGCACTTTCGGAGGTGATCTGTAGTATCCTCGTTTTATTTGTACCCGAACGTCCTGGATGTGACACTGGGATAAAAACACTCCAAGATTGCGTCGCGCTTTTTTCCGCTCGGATGGATGTAGTGTTCAGGTGTGTGTTGTGGCCGAAAAAGATGGAACGTGATTGGAGAAAGGGATGTCGCAATTGGGATGACGTTTCTGGAGTAGAGTTGTGACGGTTGTGACAGCACTTCTAACCTTCCAGAATAAGGCATTATGAGAGAGAAAAAGGGGCTATTACGGCAATTAGGAAGAGTTCAATTACGTTTCTTGGTTTTACAACTGTTTTTATGGTCGTTAAAAATCGTTCGTTCATTTGTAGAAAAGGAAACTGATGGAGCTTGAAAATTTATGACGAGTCAAAATTACTAAAGGGTAGGTATTTCTTAATGTTTCGCTGAGCAGGAGAACTAATTTCTCTAAAGAAAAACGTAAAAATAAGTAATTTGTCATAAAAACTAATTCTAGTTAGATCTTAGACAGCTCATTTCAAATCGAAGGCTAATATTTATTGGACACTGTGTATGTCCTAACTATGCCTTCAATTCACCTGAGACAAAGAAAAAAAATCTAGACCTTAATATTAACTTATTTTTAGATCAAATGGCAGTTTCGACTAAACGAAGGGCTGTTCAAACAAAGTTCAGCATTGTTTCTAAGCTGAAGTAATCAGGTCTGAATCCTTTATTCCATATTTAGAGCTCAAGTTAACATCAGATGCCTTGAACCCCTTATATTAGAAATGTACGATCGATACTCCAACTCCACGCGAGGAAATCACGACTTACTTAAGTAATGGAACAAACTTCTTATTTAAAAAGAGATTTTTTTTTATTTTAAATATTGATAATAGTATAGACTAGGTATGACTAGGTTGGTATCTAGTTTTTAAAGCTTTCTAACTTTCTACCCTCCTTAATTGTCATTCAACTTGAGAGAGAGGAACAAAATGAGAAAGAGAGAGAATAAACCCTTTTATATTTTCGTCCGACTTACGAACTGAACTGACTTTCTTTATTAGAGCATTCAGAGCTTTGGTCACGTGCCGCTTAAACTGTAGTGATGCCCAAGTGCCAAAATATTCCCCCATCATCACCTCCGTGCTTTTATAAAAGCTCTCGAAGTGGGTGGGGGAAAGGGAGATCTGATCCCCTTGTCACGACAGCACTGTCACTGCGTCGACCTCCCCACCTTCGAGTGTCACGTCTGGACCCTCGACAGAGTCAAGTTGAATGCGGGTGCTCGTCTGATGAAAACAAACTACAACTCTCATTCAGATTGAAGAGAAAGTGAAGTTGTGAATGAACTTCAAATACTATACAATGCAGGGAGAGAAGTAGTGTTCGGCACTAGTTAACTAGAACTAGTTGCAACTAGTAGTTAACTACCGATCAACTAGTAGTTAACTAGTAGTTTAACTACTTTTGGTTTAAACTAGTTTAACTAGTAGTTGAACTACTTTTTTTAATAACTACTAGTTGAAACTACTTTCAAATTTTCAACTACTTTAAAAATATTTCTTTGTTTAAAATTTCAAAAATATTTAAAATTTTTATCAAAATATACAAAAATTACACTGCTATTTATAACTACAGTGTCATGGTAGAGTACTCAAATACCATAACCAGAAATAAAGTACCGTTTTGAGCGAAGCATAAAGTTTTTTGTGATATGGATAAGAAAGATGTATTAGAATTTGGGAAAAAAATAGGTTATGAAATTAAATAGACTAGTTAACTAGTAGTTAACTACTTTGGGAAATAGTTAACTACTAGTTGCAACTAGTCCCAGGAAAAAATAGTTAACTACTAGTTGCAACTAGATTTTCCCAGACTAGTTAGTAGTTGGTAGTTAACTACTTTTTGACCACTAGTTGCCGAACACTAGAGAGAAGGATACAAGTGACGGAGCACGTTATAATGCATCGATTATCGTTGTGTAAGTCACGACGTTGTTCTGGTATAGGGATGTTAGCGTATGGTTTCATGCAACGCAGATGTTTGGACGTTTATTGATACGAATGTACTTGTAGAGATCACAGTCTCCTTTAAGTAGAATTAGAGTAGGATCTCAATAATTATCAGTGCATTGGGACTAGAATGGTTCAGAATAGCACTTCAGAGACTTCAAATGATAGCTGTGCTGTGCATAACCGTGATAACAGCCATTGGTGTCAGCACCAACAGACATAGATATAGATATAAACAATAAAAAGCATAGATAAACACATTTTCTGGTTTTTAACTCTTATAAAACGGAATGAAAGGGATCTTGACCACCTTTACTCACAGGGGCAATCCAAGGTTTGACTTCTAGGGGAATTCGAAAGCATATTTCTTAGGATCTCATTTCAGATCTCATCTAGTGCATGTTTAAATTTCTGGGAGGGTCATACCCCTGTGCCAACCCTTGGTTCCTGTAACGTATCAGTAAAAACCTCTCAACTTTATTCAGATACAACAATGTAACCTAAAGTGTATCTGGCAACACTCTGTCCACTTCTAGAGTCTGATAGAACTCTGGTCGTAACATTGTAAAGATGTTTTTTTATTGTCTCTTTTAAAGTATGCCTTCCCAACAAAGGACATTACAGTTCTTATTCAAATAAATAATGTCAAATCGTGTATAATAATTTTAAAAATTTCACCAAACAACTTAAAGCGTTTTCAGGAGCGTTAAAATGAGAATTATCGGGACGTCCATTCTTTCCTATCGATCAGGTGCCGAAACTTTCTGAAGAAGAAGAAATCCCCGACGAATACACATTCTTTCAGTTTGCCACCAGATTTACTTACCCCCGCCTAAAATAACCATTTTTCTTGACTTTGTTTCGTCTTTCGAGACACAAAAAAAAAACTCGCCGAGGATAAAAGGGCCGCCGGTGGGAGGAAGCGAGCATGGGATTTACGAGTTCGGAAAACAAAATTCCACATCCGGACGATTATGAACCCTGCGCGGAAGGGAGAAACTTTCGGCGATGAGACTTTCTGTCATCCTTTGTTTATTGGCGATCTTCTTGGCAAAACGGAGCAGAAGTTCCGCGGGATTATTCTTAAAGGAAGAATGTCCCGAAATAACGCCCATGTGTGGCCGTGACGCCAACGAGACTGTTCGTCAAAATGTAACGCAAGGGAACCCCCGGCGCAATTTCGCATCCCCTCGAAAGATGCGGAACTCCACAAAAGGTCTGTGGTAAAACCCAAATTAATAACTATACCGCATAAAAAGTAAAGAAAATGTCGTTTTCTCAGTGATAGAGGAATAAAGACTAGTCAAAGACATAAACCATTAAATGCACACATACAGACTGAGAAAGTCTATCCTGATCATTAAAGTACCTAGCTCTCCATGCTATGAAGAAAGCTTGAACTGCTAAAAAGCATTGAATGCTTGTTATCTAGCATGCCGTGCTATTTTAGTGTAAGCTAAGCTACATAGCATCCCTTGCTAGCTAGCATAAAAAAGCATGCACTACAATAAAAAACTCTCTAGCATACATAGCAAAACCTAGCATATTTCTTTGTTAGTTCCAGCAAAAAATTTTGACCTGGATTTTGAGATAAAATGTCAAAATG
This sequence comes from Tetragnatha montana, assembly GCA_963680715.1. Classification (NCBI taxonomy): domain Eukaryota; kingdom Metazoa; phylum Arthropoda; class Arachnida; order Araneae; family Tetragnathidae; genus Tetragnatha; species Tetragnatha montana. The sequence goes on from OY796685.1 coordinate 39,945,789, forward strand.
TTGGTTATTTTCTAAAAAGTATCTTTAAATCTCAGGCTCTTAATATGTTGCTTAATATGTTATAATATGTTGAAGAAATTGCAAATAAATTGAAGCCTCTTAATTTTGATGTAACAAGATCACACCCAAACCGAAAACACTTACATAAGAAATAAGATGATCTAAAAACAACAAGATGCTTATAAAGAATGACATTTTTAAAACCTAGTGCCATGATGATTGCAGAAGGACTTAATACAGCTGAGATTTTGCTCAAATGCAAAATTACGACTTTAATTTTATTTTAATCTCAAGAATTTTAGTAAAATCAGCTTTTTGTTATGCGGTCTTTCATGACCAAGTTCAATAGGTAATCATTGTAATCGCACGAGTATAACCTTAAAAACCGTGTTGCGATCAATCCCCAAATCAAAGGGAGCGGAGGAGAAGGTACGGGATGCGCGAGCGATCGTCTTATCATCTGTCGTCATTTCTCTCCTCGTGAGCATCCCTCTGCATGTCATCGCGTCTTTTCGCAAGTTTATTTTCCGTGTCGTACACACGAAGATATGGATTTCTCTCGCGCAAGTCTAGACGAGCGATAATCTGCCCGATCATCACCAAGCCGAAAGACCCACGAGGAAGGGTGTTGAACCCGGGTTGATCGGGAGGTAATCCCCTTTAAATGATTTGAGAGGGTGTTGAGGTTCCCCCTTGAGGGTGAAATTATAATCATACACACAAAGGTTTATATAGGAAAAAAATTAAGAAATGTGGTCTTAAATTTTTAAGCTCAGCATTTGAGAGAGACAAGGGGTTAGGATCCAAGGGGTACAAGTACAACTGAAAGTGAATGGATTAAGTTTTTTTTATCGGGATATGGTTCTTAATAAAAAGTTACACTCTCTCTTGGCTTCCAAAGGAAGTTTAGTATAGCTGCAATAAATCAAAATAAGGAATATCAAATCCCAGAAGTTCGTTAAATTACAATTTTAATTTATTTACACCACGAACTTTCGTTTGAAACATCATGATACCACCGTTAGGAAAGTAAGGAAATTTTTGTGGCATCCGTGATAAAATATTGATGGTGAGGATTGATACGAGCACAGGGAATTTTGATGCCTCCCATAAAAGAAAAATATTTTTGGTTAAAGCCAAAAACAAAGTGTTTCTTTTTTCATCAAATATTCAAAATGTATTTTTAAGACACTTCCACATTTATAATAATCTTTCTATTTCATTATAATTTGCAAAATCTTAGAAAGGATTGTGGCTCATTTTCAAGTTCATTTAGGTTGATGTGTTATCTAATATTCAACTCTTTTTGTAATGATCATGCATGAAAAATTCACATTGAAACAATGGCATTTAATACATTACCCCAAAACAACGTTTACATTTGCCCCAGTATGTGGAAGTGGAGGAAATCACGGCAAATACCTATAAACTTGTAACAAACGTAAGCATAAGTTTAAAATTTAAAACTTACAGACCAAATTTGCTAGAAAACTTATGAGGAGATAAGATTGCATGCTTCTTACCTAAAAAATCGAAAACCGGATCGAATTTCTTTAAAAACGGCCGAAATTATAATATTGCGTCTCAAGCTAAAATTTCGTCAAACGATTTCAATCACAGCTTCAAAATGATATCATGGGGGAAAAAACGCAAACTTTGACCTAATTAATTTTAATTAATGTTCCAATTAACCTTAGAGGTAAGAGCAGACGAAAAATAACTATATGAGAAAGACGGTTATTTTTTTAAAAAATTCCATTATTACATCGTTATTATTCTTTATTGCAATTTTAAAAAGATTGATTTATCAACTGGTTTCTAAAATACAAATAAAGTTTTCAATATATTTCAGAAAGATTCTTCGATTAAGAGTAGTTTTTATAATTAATAGGTATACTTGTCTAATTCTAAAACTATATTTTATTATAAAAACTTTTTATAAAGTAGCAAACACATAACATATTTTTTATGAATATTTCTGCAGATGGCAGCATCTGTCTCAAAAGTATTTGTTTCAAATGTTTCGAGCAATGTAGTAGTACTATATACTTTTAGTAGATGGCAGCACTACAGAAAATAGGAGAAGTCGGGAGAAGTGCTTTTCTTGTTGCTCAAATGTTGGGTTTCATTTAAAATCCGTGTTTTTAAAATAGTATAGAGAAACAAAAAAATTAACAAGAATAGCTCGAAATCGTAATACGTGTATGATATTAGTCAAATCCAATTTTTAAACTGGCAGAATCACAATAGCTAAATGGGATCTTAATGATTTTGATTTGGACTGTTAGGATAGGAGAGAATAATTATTTTATCTTTAAGTGTATTTTCTTTGAACAAAACAAACACAAAAACATAATCAAAAATATTATCTTTCAAATTAATCAAACATGTATAATTAATAAAATAAGATGAATATAAAGTAATGTTGCTTCTTACAAAATATATTATACCTTTAGTAAGGGAGGAGACAATAATGCTCGTATGGATTCTTATAGTGATAATGCGATTAATATTTTTTTAATTTTTATAAGGAATGATTTAAGACAGTATGCCTATTGGAAAACCTATGTAATAATCAAAACCTATGTAATAAAAAATGTTACAAGTCTAAAATTTCAAAGAATAAAAATATCCAAAAATTATTGCAAGTTTCACATTAAATCCTTTATAAAATAAAAATTATTTTAACTACTGCAAAAAAGATTGAGGAATGCCACAGTTACATATTCAAAACCTACTGTACAAAAATTTGGTATGGATACAGGCAAAATATTTTGAGTAATGTTTAGAGTTGTTTTGAAGAAACACTCGAAATACTAGAAATCTGATTAGAAGGAAAGAAAAGTCAAATGCTCATATGCTAATACCCTACATCTCTACCCACCGGAAGAAACTACTAAAATTTTATAAGTTTAAATAAGGAAATAAGTCCATGAGTCCATCAACTTATAGCAAATGCAAAATATATTTGAAAGTAAGTAAGTGTTTATATTTTTTCACTGATAGCTCTGCATTAGGGTCCTGAATTTCCGGTAAAATTTTGGTGGTTATAAAATGAAAATTCCATTACTTTTACTGGTTTTTTTTTCAAAACTTGGGTTTTTTCCAAACTGGCGATTCAAATGATTATAAAACTTTAAAGACTGGCTATTTAGCAATATTTCCAAGGAAAATCTTCAAATTCATAAAATATTATGGCAGAAATCCTATTGTGAAATGCTCTAACTGAATGGTATTGAACGTGTATAGAACCTGATTTTCATACATTTAACATTAAAACTTGAATACATCGAAAACCTCGAGTCAAAAGTCATGGATTATTGAAAATTTTCTTCTGGGATCCCTTGAACTTCTTATAGTAATTAAATGTCACATTTTTAATTGGAAGTTTTTTAAAAATTTAAATCTTTTGAGGATTTTTTTTTGTGTCGAATTATAGAAGTTACACTGTATAATTACATCGTATATGTTTTAAGACTTGGAAGTATTTCTTAACTAACTTAGACATATTCATATAAGTTGTTATTCTAACTTATTTATATAGAATTACTTTAAATTTTACCTTGAATCACAGACAATAACTGGGCTTGTATCCATATCCAATCTCGAGTATACAAAGTTTCGTTTAACCAGTTTATTCCCTCGCCTTTAAAATCAGTCCAAAAAAAAATATTTCACTTTTTCGAGAGACTTATATTATTTTTCACAATTATTTCCCCAGGTAACTTCAAATTACTTACCGCTTAGTAGCCTTCCTGTGGGACCAGAAGCGAGACAAAAAAAAATCAAGACCTGCCGCCAAGATAAGCAAGTTAAATATGTACATTATGTAACAAAGAATTTTGAAGAGTATCGCTTTTCACCAAAGCGCCGACAAGATAACGCTGACGGCGGCCTTTAGGCACCAACTCCCGCAAAAGAACCACCGGCCGCCGAGCCCATAGAGAAAGAGGGACTGGAGGTACAACAGCCCACGACCAGTAAAAATTGTGGCACCTTCTCACCTTGTATCATACCACATCTTAAGGAAATTATTATGATTCCACACTTTGGCTCCAGATTTTTGAACCTCTCCCTCCCCCATGTTACACCCCTCTGTCTCCCATGTCCCTTGTCAATCTCTTATACCAAAATATGTCAAGAACCTGAGACCCTCATTTATAAGTGTACCTTGTAATTTCAAAGTGAACACTTAATTTGATAGTAGAAAGAGTAGAACACCATAACTTTTTCCATTAAATTATTTTTCTACTAACATTTCATAGATTAATGGGTTTTTTCAAACGCAACTGAGATAATACAATCAATTTACTTAATGGGATCATAGTTAATGTTATTAATAGGATAATGGTATCGAAATTGACTCGTCCCGATCACTCTTACTTAAATTAATAACAAAATGTATCGTTTTATGATGTCATAATTATATCATTTAATGTTATAAAAATTTGGTGAAATGCCCTAATCCCCCCCCCGTTTGAAGGCCCATTTTAACATACAAAATGAGTCATTAATTTAGTAGTGTTATATGATCCGCTCTTATATTTTTCTTTCAAAATGTTTAAAGTTGCAAAATACATACTTATAAATAGTTTTAAATACTTCAATCTATACTAGTCTGGTGAAATATTTCTCAAAGCTCATCAGCTATGGGACTCAAAATCGAACTTCTGAGTTCCTGATGGGGTGGACCAACAATAAAAGATTAAAGAAAAGTAGCCCTTTAAGCTTGGCTGACTCAAACAACTTGATTCCCACAAATGTCATACAGAATGGCTTAAAACAGAGCATTGATCCCTCCATAGGTTTAAAAGGAGTTTACTTCCACACGGATCTTCCTTCCCAGGTGAGTAAGAAGTCAGATGCCCCGGCTTATTTGAAACAATTGGCCCTTGAAGTGATAAACAACATCCCTGATGACTCTATATATTATAATGTATACAGACGGTAGTAAGGACGAACGTAACTGCTCTGGTAGTGGAATTTATATTTTATCCCAGGGATGTGCAACAAAATTAAGTAGGAGAAATCCAGACTGGTGTTCAGTATTTAGAAGCGAGCTAATTGCCATTGATGTGGGGGGCTCGGTTCAATCCTGTCTTCCCCCGGCTCGTCTGCAGTTTGGATTCTGTCTGATAGCCGAAGTTCCATTCAGCACCTTTCTAATTGGCATAAAGTGGGTGATGGTACTGGTATGTCAATTATTAACAAACTGGAGCATCTTTCATCATTTCGTGAGGTGCACTTCCAGTGGATACCATCCCACGTTGATATACACGGAGACGAGACAGCAGATGCTCTGGCTAAAGAGGGTACTGGTGAGCCGTTGGACACACCTGATTCTCTAACTTATTTGGAGCTGTTCTCAAGAGCTAAAAGAGATTCAAGGTCCTCCTGGAACATCCCACCTGCTCACCATTGGTACCAGGGAAAGTGCCCAGGGAAAGTGAATTGGTAGGCGAGACCAGACGACCATCACCAGGCTTATCAGTGGACACCTAAGATCAATGTCGTATTCCAAAGGAAAAAAGGTTTTTCCAGCCTGTGTGAAGTGTGCCGACCATCAGGCCACTCCTGACCATATTCTGGATTGCCTGGGACTGTCCAGGCTGGATCTGTTGACGGATCCAATTTTAGTTTTAGACTTTTTGAGAGTGATGGAATTCATGGACCTGGTTTAGCGTTGCTAAACAAAGGAGATTTGCAACAACAACAACAATACTTCAATATTGACTACACATTCGTGATTTTAATGCGAACACTCGTGCTACAGTGTTTGCCACTTTTTAGTATGGAGCCGTTTATTATTATCAACGGGGTATTGTTATCATTCTGATCTTGGACAAATGTGATCACATTAGGCGGAGTCGACTGTAAATAATATAAGCATTTGCGCATCAAATAAAAAAATTTCTGACCAGTTATCTCTTTTATGGAATTCATATAACAACTCTTCATTAAAAAACTAAGTTTAATAACCTTAAAATGGACATGTGAAACAAGCTTAATGTTTAAAAATCCCCCTTGGGGTTTTTTTTCTCCTCTCATACATAACCATGTCCATTAGGGTGTCTCAAAAAGTGCATTTTTTGGTAAAAGTTTGAAAAGTGATCGGGCTAAAAGCTAAAAAGTTTCCTTTTGGTGTTAGAAGGTCAGTTGCAAAATTCAAACCATTTCTGTCCACTCTAACTATTGCCTCAACGACAGCGAAATCTCTATAATGACAAGAAAGCAACCTCTACCACTAAAACACTAACGCGACGCAATGACCTTGAAAAGCTGTCACTATTGACCGAATTTTCCGTTAAAACATTAAACTTAACAAATAAAAAGGTTATGTCTTCATTAGAACAATTTCTGTCCACTCTAACTATTGCCTCAACAGGAGCGAAATCTCTGTATAAAGAGAGCCAAGCAACCACTAACACTAAAAACACTAACCGCAACGCAATGACATTGAAAAACTGTCACTTTTGACCAAATTTCCCTTTAAACATCAAACTTAACAAATAAAAAGGTTTAGTCTTCAAGGGAATACACCAAAACCAAGGAAATTTCAGGGATCCCATTCCAATTATATCCATTAAATTTTTAGATCCAAACAAAACATTAAAATAGTAATAAAAACAAACTCTGAAAGAAAACACTTAATTAGACATCTACTGTAGGATAGATAAAATTATTTCTTCTAAAGGTTTCATATTTTATTCTTTTCTCAAGCGTAAACATTCCATAATAACACGAGGTGGAAGTAGGAGTTGGTCGCTTTTCTGAGAGAATGAGACATGATTTATTTTAAAGATCAAAACCTGAAAATAGCTATGTTCAAAACACTATTTCATCTTACTTCAAGGGAAGAAGAAGGTTTGCTTCAAGTTTGTCTCTTCGTTGTATTGCTGTACGTGAAAGCGTGGTTTACGGCGCCTTCAGCAACCGCTGCTCCTTTTCATAATTTAAATTTTTTGCAAGAGCTACTGGCCTTTGAAAAGGTAAACAATAAAACATCTGAACTGGTGGTAAACAAATTCTGTGGCCACCTCTGGTACCTGGGAGAAGAATTTGTACCAATGTCTCCCTTTGGTTCATCAGTACGATTTGATTCATCAGTCTAAAATACGATGAGGGTCCTCCTGAACCTACAAAACAAATTATGCTCAAAACAAAAGACGCCCCAGCATTCGCCAAAAAGGGGTTAGAGGAGTTTACATCAAAAAAAGTTGATGAACTTATTTGAAAGATTTGGATTGCCAATCAGTTTCCTTTCAAAGTCTACTGCTGAATGGGAAAGCTTAAACGAATTTCAGCGGTGCCGACATTTCTTCAACAACTTGGCGGTCGTCAATAATGTTGCTGAACGAAGAGTGACCTTAACCCAGGAATACCTCCAAACCTTGAAGACTGAAGCCCAGAAGCAAAAACTTCTACAAACAGTCAAAAAATATCGCTCAAAGTTTTCCAAGACAGACAAGTACTTTAGCTCACGAGTTTTAAGATGATCCATGGAGCATGAACAAAAAGTGCATTTTAGTGCAATGAAAACCTGTGATATATTAAAGGCATGTATGTGTTATTTACATTATATTAACCCTAAACAGTCGAAAATTGGTAAAAAAGGAAGCAAAAGTAATTAGTTGTGTAATAGGATGCGTTGTGTAGTAAAACTAGCGCTGCGCTCCCTACCAGGCTTTGCTCGTAAATTCAACCGCTTTGAGGCAATAGTTAGGATTGCACCAAAATTCTCAAAATTTCAGGAAAGTTTATTTGTGCAATTAGGAAACTTTTTGGCCTTTAGCCCGATAAAATTTCCAAAGTCGGAAAAAATGAGACACCCTAATGTCCATGGCATAAATAATTTTTTTTTCAAATGCTTTTTTTTCTCCAATTGATTGCTTTGGGGCACATCTCCACATTTAATGCAAGTTTATTCACAGGGAGATTTGCCAATTTAGCGATACACTGACAATTATTGTGGACTTAAAATGCAGAGATTTCTTGCTTGTGTTGCCGAATGTGGGCTTTAAAATCAAAACTGGGAAAAAAAACTCCCCCCACCACCAGTTTTTGAGGTGAGAGGGGCGAACATTTTATCTCTCCCCCAGTTTTGGGAGTAAAGTAAAGATAAAGCCTATAATCTATAAAAAATGCGTGAAAAGAGTATTAAAGGTGATTTTCCCCATATATTTTTTAGGGAGAGCCCCTGACCCCCTTTTTTTATTCTTTTACACTTGAATGAATAAATCAATAACAATCGCCCGAGTAAGAGACGTCTTAAGCTTACGCTTTCTCAGTTTTAAAAGCGAAGAGGCCGGAACGTGCCGAGGGAGGATAAGATTGCTCCCCCTCCCCAGATTTACCCCTTCGCCCTTCGCCTGATTACCCCTTTTCCCCATTTGCCTGGAACACAGTATTATGCACAATATTTTAACCCGAAATAGGAGGAATTTTAATCGGGTTCCATTAAAATTCCGCCTATGGCCATGAACCAGGGGCGTCATTTCAGTTTTTGGTTGAGGGGGGGGGGCAAAGAATTTTTTTAAGTGGGGCTTGGCCACGCCGTAATCAGACTTTTGTTTTTTAGGATGTAAGACTCAACGTCATTTTTAAGGTACCCCCTAACGAGTAGTACATTAAAACATTAAGTTTGACACTAAAAGAAGTATTTGAATGATATTACAATTTTTACTACTTGAGCTCGAAGTAAATTTGCCTCTTAAAATAGTGTTTCAGCTCATTTCAGGCCCTTTGGGTTACATCGGAAGAGAACAGTTCCTTGTAAACCTCAGGATTTTCAAGGGAAAAAGTTATAAATTGAAGTCAAAGATTCAAGGGGGGCTGGGGGTCTACCCCCAGAAAATTTTTTGAAAATCGCCCCTTTAAACTATTGTTTTATCTCTTTCAAACTGTTTGGGGAACACCCAAAGGGTAGCTTCTTGTAAGCTACAGACCACAGAGTACTAGAACAGAGAGTCCACGGCCATAGGCCGTAATGGAAATCGAAAATCATGACATCTTGTTACAGGTTGGGAGAATTGTGGCGCTGGGATCGCACTAAACCCACTAAACTCACTAGCGTCTGGATCCAGTCTGAATCGTTCGCCGGCTGCCTATGGGAGATCGAAAACACCTTTTTGCGCTTGCGCTGAGTTCTAATTTGGCGAGAGATTTAAGCGGCCGGCATATGTTCCAAACTCTAGTGTGGCGCCCTCACATCAGTAACGCATTTGAAAATAGCCTCGTGGACCCTCTGTTAGGATATTTCTCTGTGCTACAGACTTTTCAAGGGAAAACACTGTATTACAGACATCAAAATTTTAAAGTGGAGTTTCGAGGTTCTCCCCCAGAATTTTTTTTTTTGAAATTTGCCTATTAAAGTAGTGTTTCAGTTCATTTCGAGGCTCTTTGAGTTACATCCGAAGAGAACAGTTAATTGTAAACTTTAGGATTTTCAAGGGGAAAAGTTATTAATGAAAGTCAAAGTTTTGAGAGCGGCTGGGGGTCCTCCCCCAGAAAAGTTTTTGAAAATTGACCCTCAAAAGTAGTATTTTAACTCCTTTTGGGACTTTTTGGGTTACATCCGACACTCCTTGTGGAACTTACATAATTTTCATGGGATTTGCAGCTATTTTTCACATAAAAGTGGAAACCTTCGGGGGGGGGGGCAAGTGCCCCCCCCTGCCCCCCCCCCCTAAATGACGCCCATGCCATGAACTCTCTGTTCAAGTACTCTGTGAGTGGCCCACAGAGTATTCCAGATATAGGCGTCCATATATAGGCGATAATGAAACCGAAAAAGCATGGGGTATGCCTTGTGATAGGGGACCTGTTGGTGCCGGGATCGCATCAAACTCACGCCTCTCTTGTCGCGTCCCGTGTGCATTCAATCTTTCATGTTTTTTTTTTTTTCATTTCCATTACGGCCAGGGCTTAAATTAAATTCTAACCAAAGAAGTACCGGAGAGCTACTGTTTCAACATTCCGCTTAATTGGGACATTTTAAGTGGGTCTGGGGGTCACCCCCAGAAAAATTTTGAAATTTAGCCTCTTTTTACAACATTTAAGGTATACATCCAAAGAGAAGGTACACTGTATGACATATATGTGTAAAAATTTTAAAGGGGGGTCTGGGGGTTCTCCCCCAGAAATGTTTTTGAAATTTGCCTCTTAAAGTAATTTTTCAGCTCATTTTGAGACCATTTGGGTTACATCCAAAACGAACAGTTCCTCGTAAAGCATAGAATTTTCTAGGTAAAAAAAGTTATAAATAAATATCAAATTTTCAAGGAGATACGGCAAAATTGTGGAGGTGGCGATAGATAGAGGCGACATCTATCATCCGAGGCTTAAGTCGGACTCCTGTCCTGCCATTTTTCATGGGCCTCACTTCCTCAGGAGCCGCACCCCCTTTGCCTTAAATCCTATCCGCTTTGTGGATGGAGCTTGGATATTCTAAGTGGCATAAGACAACAACAAATTTTCAAGGGAGCGCGGAGATCCTCCAGTAAAAATTTTTGAAAATTCCTGTTTAAACCAGTGTTTTACCTTCTCTTCAAACTCTTTGGGGTTTCATACTCTTTAGTTCCCAAAGGGAACCGTTTCTTGTAACCTTGTAAGTGGCAGAATTTCCAAGGGAGAAACATATTTTGGGGGTTCTCCCCCAGAAAATTTTGAAATTTAACCCTCAAAAGTAGTGTTTTAACTCCTTTTGGGACTTTTTGAGTTAAATCCGATGCTCCTTGTGGATTTTCAAGGGACTTGCAGCAATTTTTCACCAGTGGAAACCTGGGGGGGGGCACTCTTGTCTCGGAATTATCGCCCAAGGGTATGGGTCTCCTTCCCTTTGAGAGTGGGGAAAACAAGGTCGTTTGGTCGTTGTTGACTGGTAGTTGGTAGTCGTTGGAGGTAGTGAGGTGAAAGGCGCTTGTAATTTTCGTTAATCGGAAAACTTCGAGGAGTAAATTTTGGTCTTTCCGAGAGGTTTCGGAACGAGATTTTACGCGCTCCGGTGCGTTCCGGTTAAAATGTAAATATTTACTGAAAACCAAGAAGTACCGGAGCTCCACTCCGGTGGAATTTAAGCCCTTATTACGGCCTATGGCCGTCTGTGGACTTTCGTAGAAGCTCAGTGCGTTGTAAAAATATTTTTACATTAGGGCAGTTTGTTTTTGAAACTCTTTGTACAAAGATTCTTGTTTAAGCACTGAGCTATAGACACAAACTGGAGTGACGTCTGCCATAGGATTGAAGTGGCAGCGAGCGAGCAGCCGCGGAAGGTTACAGGAATTTCTAGATCAGGGCAAAACAATCCATTTCCACGCGAGTTCCCCATAGACTTACATGTGGTTGCATAGCTCGCATCTTAAAAATCACTCTTTTTAAAAAGATTTATGCATTAAAATAAGAATGGTTTCATCATGTAGTGCGTAGAATTGTACGAACAGATGGGGGAATTTGAAAGAAGACGGAACAAAACTTCATTTTCATCGGTAAGTAAAAGCAAAGTTTGTTTCTCTCATTGGGATTAAGTGTGTACAGTTTCAATATGGATAATTTGATGTCTATTCCTACGTAGAAATAGTATGATCCTAATTTGTTTATTTCTGGAAAAACTGTTAATGTTTTCGGTTTGACCAGCTACCACTGTTTTAGTTTTATTTTATTGTACTTGAATGTAATTCTAGTAGTAGATTTGGTTTTGAATGAGCTTTTTCTTGCTTTTAGTTGCATGTGCCAACTTAAGGATAATTTAGAAAATATTTTAAGTATTGATATCTAGTAGGGTGATTTTTAGTGATATATATTACCATGTGATTAACCAACTTTACATTTTAATTAAACATAATTTCTATGATCAGGCAATTTGCAAGTATTAAAAACTAGTGATAACATGCCAATAAAAGAGACAATATATTATTTAATAACTTAATTTTTAGTAAATAAGCGTTTTTATGTGGTAAGGCAATTTTACACCAAATGAAATTGCAATAATTTCCAAATATATTACTACATTTCATGTCCAATACAGTTTGAGAAGTTGATTTTAGCTGTCATGAATTATGTTGTTATTAACTAAGCAAGCTTGGGAACTAACATTACATTTACAGGCAAAATAATTTAGCTACAAAAATTTCTTCATTGTATTTTGCAGATTTCCACATAATAACCCTGATCTCCTGAAGAAATGATAGGTTGGTCGGTTGTTTGAAGTTTTATGGCGCATGACCCAAGACTGAGTATAGAGCATTTTCAAACACATGACTCGGACTTAACAACGGCCTTAGCAACAGAAAGGTTACAGTTTTTTTGCCCTACAGAGGTTAACAGTTACAGAAAATGACTGGCCGTGGAATTCTTCTATTGGAGTATTTACAATCACGTGACCCCATACTTAAAAACCGCCTTAGCAACGTATACCTCGTTACCTAGCAACCGCCTTAACAACAGTTAAAAGCCCTACAAAGGTTAACAGTTAAAAGAAATTAGCTGGTCGTGACGTCACCTGAAAACACTCTATAGCCTGAAGAAATGGATATTAGCCGTCAAAAGAAAAGATTGGAAACCTATAAAATCATCTGTCTTGTGCGGTTGTTTAGTTATTGGAATATGAGCACTGTATGTTTAATAAAATTTGTTTTGCTTATTTCTGTTGTCTTTACTGTTGTAGGTAATTATTGCAATTGTTTTTTTAAAAAGCCAAGTTCATTTTTAAAATATAAATAACCTTTTTACCCCATATATTTCTGGTTAAAATTTGAAAATTAAATATACAAGATAACTATCTGTAGAGTTTTAATTGTTTAAAGATCATGTGAAAAGTTTATAGACTATCCCACAATGGACTCTAACCGCCTATCTGGTTCGAGACTTCACGGAACCAACACGTGACCTACAACTGAGCTTGCGATTGGTTACCACAGATACTACACTAGTAGATCTACTAGTGTAGTATCTGTGGTAACCAATCGCAAGCTCAGTAGGTCACGTGTTGGTTCCGTGTGACGTCAGACGGTTAGAGTCCATTAAAGAAAGGTTAAAATTTTATAAATATCAGTTGAACATTCAAATTATCTTTTAATAAATAATAAATAGCTATACTAACTATAATATATTATAGTTTATTTAAATATAGTTGCAAAGTAAGTATGAAATATTCATAATTTTCTACAACTTTTTGTCCGAAATTCAATCGTTTACTGTAATTTAAAATCAAGCATTTAATTACTATCAAAATCCATCCAACTTTTATTGATTGGTGACACGTACTACCCGTAAAATATGAGAGACGGGAAAAAGCTAAACTGATTATACGCGCAACGGGAGAAAGGAGAAAGTGTCCACGGAGAAAAGTAGTACTCCTTCTTTTCTCGGAGGCACACATTTCCAAACAGGTGTGATGCGGTTTCGGTGCGCTCAGTCGTCTCGTCACTCCAGTTTGTGTCTATAGCTCACACTGAGCTATAAACAAACTGGAGTGACAACTGAGCGTGCCGAAACCGCATCACACCTTATCGAAGTTTGTGTCTACGCGGAAAAGATTTCCATCTTCTTTTAGTTTTCCCCCATCTGTTGGCACAATTGTATGCACAGCATGATACGACCATCATAGGCGTAACTAGGCCTGGGCAGCCGGGGCAGTGCCCCGGGGCCCCAAAGGGTGAGGGGGCCCCCAAGAATCAACAGAACAAATTTCGTCAAAAATCCTCGACTATTCTCTTTGGAGACGGACGGCCCCCAGGACTCTGCCCCCCCCAAGTGTACCATACCACACATGATGTAACCTGAGTGGCCGGTCCGCGCGCTAGTGTCCACTTGCCCCATTCATCTGTCAATCAACTGATAAGGTTTGTCTCCGCGCTCTGTCTAGCTGAAAACACCGACTCGTGCGAAAACGACACTGGGGGTGATAATGACCAAAACAAACATTCGGTGGAGAAACTTTTCCTTTGATATTTTTCCGGGAAAAATTAGGGGTCCAACGGTGGCCCTAGTGGTGCACATGCGAAACAATCATTTTTGAACTTGTTGCGAAGGGGTTACGTAGTTGCTGTAAGCTAGTGAAAAAAAAAATGAAGCGCTCTTACAAAAGTGGTGCAGAGAAAAGAAAAGAAAAAAAATGAAAGGAAGTGGATCCCAGTCTATATCATCATGGTTACATCCTTTAACTTCAGAAAGTGAAGGTAAGGCCTAGATCATATATATTATAAGGGGGAAAAAATTAAGGGTAATAAGAAACTTACTTTAATCACAGTAAAATCGGCTCTATCGCTCTATAATAATTATTTCAGTTCAAATTTAGGTTCAAACAGTTTTTACCTCCTAAACATTTTTAAAATTGTAATTATAAAATTCCTTTACTTCAAAAAAAATCTGCACTCTGTTTTTAAGTTAAATTTTTCAGTGAACTTCGTAAATTTACCTAAAATAGAAGTTTCTGTTTTTTACTACCTTAAAGTAGTTTGTTTTTTCGGTTTTGCATTTACTATTCTAGAGTATTTAAACTACTTTTTAGCTAAAGCTGTAACTCATAAAATGTGTAAAAGAAACCCCCCTTGGTATAAACTTTTAATTGTTTTCAGTATGTAGTGGACTGTTTTTGATAGCTTGAGGGGGAGGGTTGCAACCTTTTGCAAGAACTCCTTCTCTTTTTTATTTAAGAAAAATCTTATTTAATCGAAAAGTAATGGCGATGTACACATTATATTGCAATCATATTTCAAATATAAAATATATCAGCTTCATAAACTTATAAGAAAATCTTGGGAGTTTTTTTTTCTATGTTTCTTCTTACCTCTTCTACTTCCCCCCCTACTGATTAAATTTTTCAATTTGTAATAAAAAAATGTTTCATGGTTACAGGGTGTCCACTTAATTCTAAGCTAAAAATTCCCTGAGTTTTCCAGGTTTTCCAGGACAAATTTTTTGAATTTCCAGGTCTAGTCAAACTAAAACTTTAAAGCATTTTTTATACAGTTACCCCTTATCCGGCAATCTAAAAACTGGAATTTTTCAAAATCCAGGGTTCGTACAAATTTTCACAAATCAACTCATCAAATTTTTTACACAACTTAAAACGTTAACAGAATAATTAAATAATTACTTAAATAATAATTAAATTGCAAAAAATGATATTGATAAAAAATTTTTAGTGAAGAAAAAGAGTAATAAGTTAGTATTTTTGAAAGTTTTTTAGGATCTAAAACCATATCACAGATATCTAAAACAGGTTATCTAAAAAATTAAAAAAAACCCCACTGTATTATTATCTTATTAAGTTGCTTCAAAGTAACTTTTCAGTAAAAATTTACAATTTAGAAAATCCTCATAACAGGGTTTGTACACTTTTTGAGGAAAAAAATTAAAGGACTTTCAGAATAAATGCATATAAGTTCCTAGTTTCAAAAAAAGGGATTTGAATAAAAATTGCGTATATTAACAAAATATTTTTATGTAAATTTTAAATAAATGAACCTATATAGACAGAATTAATTTTAAAATATGGAAAAAAAAGCCTACCATATATGTACTTTCAATAAAATTGAAAATAATGATAAATAGTTATTCTATAAAGCATTGTCTCAAAATGTATAAATTGCAGGATAAGAAAAAGTAAAACACTCTGACAGGATTAAAAAACTTTAGCCAAAGACCAAGAAGTTTAATTTCAACCCCCCAAAAATTACCCACATGGAACATTTTGTAAGACTTTCTACCTGATAAAAATTTAAATAATGCTTGAATAATATTATTCACCTTAAAACTTTCATACACCCTATTATCTACACACCTTGTAATTCTTTGTTTGATATTAAAATTCTTTTAAGTTCAAACTATAAATTTCTATTTCCCTTCTGGCAAACAACAAGAAATTCCTCTAATAAATATTTTGATTTGCCAGCAAAATATTGGTCGCATTTGAACTACAATAAAAGAACCCTTTCTCCAAAAACAAGCATGACGCGAAGAAAAACGCGATCGCGAACCGACCTCCAAGTTGATTTTTCTACCTGCGTCCACGCCGTCAAAATGCCAACTTTACAGGCAAACATCGGGAAGCATTTCTCTTTTTCCCGGAATTTCTATTTTGAAAACGAAAACGGTGCACCCAACGCCTTGGCGCGGTTTGAAAAGTTGTGCGCTTCAGAGACCGGCGCTAAACGAAATCTAGTAAACCCCTCTCTTTTAACTACGGCAAACCTATTTGTTTATGAGGTGAGGTGTATGAAGGAAAAGCAAACATTCAGGAATACGCCATGCTTGCCTACGCTGAATGCACGTGCGCAATGACTAGTAATTTGTATGTGAGTGAAACTTGAAACCGAAACTGAACTGCTCTCGCGTCCATAGAGAAGTACTCGCATCTCATGTTACGCTCGCTTCCTATTTCCACTAACCATCGCATTGTCTCTATGCATGCCATTACTCCATAGATGATCGTGGATCCTGAAGATGGATGTAAAACTAATTTCCGATCAACTTATTTCCATTTATCCTTCGTTGTTGGTTGATGAAGCAAAATCCACTAAGGAAAACGCACTTCTGCGACTATTTTTAAAAGATAAAGACGATGCAGAAAATTTTAAAACCGCAATTTCAAGCATCCTGAGCATAGGTTGGATCGTTTACTACAGTTTTAAAAAGAAATAACTTCATATTCTGTAAAAATTCATACTTAACATTAAGTAAAAAATATGCAAGATACTAATATTTTGATTGAGGGTTGTGTGATGTGTAAAGTAAGCCCATATATGACCAAATCTACTAACTCAGAATTAGACATAAAAGGCAACAATTTTGATAAAAAAATTAAGGCCTCTGGGCATTTAAAAATAAAAGTGAAGTTATTGCTTTAAAGGAGATAATACATGTCAAACAGTATTATTCAATAAAGTCATACCACTAAAAAAAAAATAAAAAGCCAAATAATTTAGAATCTCTCAACATCTCAACCTCAATTTTTATAATTCTAATCGTGTTCCTAACTTTCACATTACCATTAATTACAGTATTGAAAAGATACTGTCTTAATTTGAGCCCTAGATTAATAATTTGATAATATAACAAATTCTACTTTTTCTGGGAGTGATCCTAATGTAACACAGGACTGAAATCACCCTTACCATCATTTAAAGCTTTATGTATTATGTAGTTGGTAGAAAATTTAAATGAAACCTTGAGTACCATTAGATACTACTCTTGACAGCGATATTTAACAAATTATTATTGGCTCGTTATTGGTGTATGCATGGTACCATGTAAACTTTTACATTCAAAATTAACTTAACAAATACTTCAATTGCCCATCATATATTCACTACTTACTTAATAGTAATTAAAATGAAGCAAAACTAAACATATATACTACTTCTGAATATCATAGTTCCATAAAAAACACAAATTTTGTTCACTATGACTTAAACGAGAAAATTATTTGGATGATATGCTTATCACTCCAGCAAAGCAGAAGCGTTGACATTCTGTTCTACATTCTGTAGTACACCGTTCGTTCGCGTACTCGATGATACGAAGGCATTCGTGTCGCAAGCGTCGAAGCAAGGTTTATCGCCAAACGGTATGGCTCTCTTCAAACCGCGCCAGTGCGTTGGGTGCTTGAGGGTACGGATATACGCAACCGGGAATTCAAACCTTAATAATGCCCTGATTTATAACATTGCCCGTAACACACACATATTTGGCTATATTGTGCAATAATATATATATTTCTACAAAATTATTTCTTTTGCATTGGAAATGGTCTCAATTAGTGTCTTTATGCACATTATTAGTGTTATGGGCTGGTCACTTAGTTATATTTTGATAGAAGCATGTTGCATTAAAATTTGTTATTTCTAATAGTAATTAAAGTAGTAATGTTAATTAAATTTTTAAACTAATTGTAATTGATATTTAATAAACTAATTAAAAAATAAACAACGAAATTAGTTTAATGAAAGAAATAAAATGTAAGAAATTTGGGGGGGGGCCTTTTTTCTACCTGCCCCGGGGCCCCTGAAGGCCTAGTTACGCCACTGACGACCATTCTAAATGTTGCTCAAAATATTTTTAAAAAAGGGGGTTTTCTAGAAATAGTTCAACTCACACAATGTTAGTAAATGGAGAAATTCGTTTGTTTTGCCCGGTTCGCTCAAGCGAACCGGGCAATTGTGACCATCCGCGCCGGCACGTTCGGTCGCATGTTATATCATCAGAGGTTGTCACTCCAGTTTGTTTATAGCTCAGTGATAGCTCAGTGTGTTTAAGTGACTACTCATTACATTTGTTATTTTTAAAGAGTGGCAATGGATTATTGCGCAGGCGCACTTTGGAGCACGTACGACAAAGTGTCTACGCTTCCGGCCGGCGGCCGGCAGCGAAGTCCCGGGAGCTCAGCTGCCGGCCTGTTGCGCGCGCACGAATTTTTGAACTGAGCATTTGGGCATGTGCAGTGCAGTGTAGTGTGTTTTGTTTTTTACTGGTTTTCCGTTTATGTTGTTTCTATGGACCTTTTGTTTGGGTTTGTTGAGTTTTCTATTTAAAAACATATTTATTCTAGTCAAACTTTAAAATGAATACGCTGTTTTAAAGAGAGAAATATGGATATTGGTAAATTTTAACAATCCGGGACTTGGCGACTTCTTGGCGAAGTGCTTTCTCGCCAATGCCTGGCATTGGCGAGAAAGCACTTCGCGGTACGAAAAGATGGAGAACAGTACTAACCGATGTTCGGAAGTAATTTTTCTCCTTCTAAACAATAAGGATGAAGCTCCGCACATTATTTTGAAAAAGTGAGAGCATTTTCTCTACATGTAAGATAGAGCATTTCATCCACACGAAACAGTGGCGTAGCCAAGAAAACAAAATCGGGGGATTTAGGTTAATTAATTTTAACATGTACAATTAATTAAGAATTTTTTTGCATATTAGGGGAAGAAATCCCGAAATTTTGCTTCGTAGCTACGCCCCTGCATTCACAGAACACACATACCTCACACGCAACGATATCGACCACCCTAAACAAAAATGCGAAATCACAAGAATATTAAAAATACCATGTAGAAAAAAAGCTCTCCTTTTAAATAAAAAATGTGCAGAGCTTACCTCAAAACGGATAATAATCCAAAATTGGTTGTGGAAATTCGGGTCGGGAGCTCAGGAGAAAGGCACGGCCACGGAGTACGGCCGGCCGGCAATCGAAAACAAAGGAGGAGCACAAGCGCGCACAACCATCCCAACGAGTAACAATTTCAAAACTGAATAATTATGGAAAAGTGGCGGTTGAACAAAAAAAAAAAATCTAGAATGTTCTACCCCCTTTCAACCAATTAAAATCCTGATGCCTTCAAATTACTATTCAATAAAAAAAAGGAACCTAACGGAAAGAACCATAGAGGATGAAATAAAAAAGAAACAAGCTGATAGTGAATGAATGTGTGCGTCATTTGAAACTGAAACCAATCCTTGATAACGATGTTTTGAATAAAAACCAACTCCAGAAATATGTAAAATTTTGAATTAATGAGCTAAGAGGCAGGTGGCTGCTAGAAGAGAGCTGGAAAAAGATATGATAACCTAGGGTTGCTAGAATAAAGTAAGGGTAGGGTAACCAGGAAGATTGATTTATCGCCAAGTGCTCGCCAAGTCCCGGATTCTTAAAATTAACCTGGATATTCTATGTAAGTGACTGTATTTCTCATTTTAACTCTGTAATTATTATTTTTTTGAAATTATGGTGGTCTATGAAAAGAACGTTTTGATCATAGTGTGGGGAGATTTTTGTAACCGAAATAATTGTTGGGCCCCTGATTTTGTAATTATTGTGGGTACTCTAATGAGTTTTATGCTAAATTGCCTATATAATCAAGCATCAAAATATAACACCAATAAAATATATCAATTAGCAGTGTTTCTTTTAATTTTTATGTGTAAATAATAAGTTGCCAATGCCTACGAATGGATAGATATACACGCGGCTAAAAAAAAATTATTTTTGTTCTTATGTTTTATCTTGTTGACCATGCCGTTGAATTCGAATGAGTACCAATGACCATTGACTGTTTCATAACTGGGCTGCCATTTGATGGCCACTAAACAGTTTATGGGATAATATGTTACCCTTATTTCAAATGACGAATATTATGGACATGTTCTGACTGGAGATATATCCTTCATCGATAATGTAAATTTAAGAAATACCCTAGAACAGTGGTTCTTAAACTGTGGTCTGCGTACCCCGGGGGTCCCCAGGGCCTTTCTAGGGGGTCCGCTAAGGTCTATCATAATCCTTTTAACTGCCGTCATCATAAATTTCCTTTCAGGAATTCCAAGCGTTACCTTTGGGTGTTTCCCAAAGAGTTTCAAAAAGAGATAAAACACTATTTTAAAAGGGTAAATTTTCAAAACATTTTCTGGGGAAGAACCCCCAGTCACCCTCAAAATTTTGACGTATATATATAATTTTTTTCCTCGATAATTCTGTGGTTTAAAATGAGCTGTTTTCTTCGAGAAAATCCAAAAATGTCTCAAAATGAGCTAAACCACTACTTTTAGAGGCAAATTTTCAACATTTTTTCTGGGGGCGACCCTCACGGCTCCCTTTTCATTTGGAGTAACTAAAATTTTAACATAATGAGCTACATAATTTAAATGACTTTTAGGTGATCTGAAACTTAATGTACTCGTTAGGGGGTACCTTAGGAATAATGTCGAGTCAATAACTACCCACTCGAAAGTCTGGTTACGGTCCTCTCTCTCTCTAAAACTCATTGGCGCAACAGCCCTAGTGGGCCAAGGCCTACGATGCCCATCTTCGTTCTCTTGACCGTGGGGCCCTGGGTGCAAAGCATATGTCCTGGTTAGGTGGTCAGTCTAACGCAAGACCCCCAGTGTTTAGTTCCCAAGAACGCTTGGTCCTCATTTTATCGACCCACTGAAGGGATGAAAGGTTGAGTAGACCTTGCCCAGCCCGGGAATCGAACCCTGGACCTGTGGCATGGAAGCACAATGCACTACCACTACGCCACCGGGCTTCTTGGTTACGGTCCTGGATGTTCAAAATCTTGGGGGGCCGCGATGTCTGGCTGATACATAGTATAGGGGGCCGCGGCGATCTAAAGTTTACAAACTGCTGCCCTAGAATTCGGGAGTAAATACAGAATTAACACTTTTCCTCTGAAAAACTCATTTGGTGAATATTGGGTATATAGATTTATTAAAATATTCTTGAACAGCATCTCTTGTCATTTAAACATCTTCAATAATATAAATTAAATTGGATTACCCATACCTAATGAACCTACAAAAAATGTTTTTGTTTTTTTTACTTTGGTCCAAAAAGCAAATGGTAATTATTCTACTTGTTGTTATAAACTATGTTGATATTTTGAAAAAAGAGCTACATAACACCAATATTTATAAAACCATTAAATTCAAGGAAGCAATCATTGTTGAATATTGTGGGGGCGCGTCGCTTCCGCTCTGTTCGACACTCCGCCACAGTATATAAGTGCCTGTTTTTGATTGTCTCAGTATGATTTGATTAGATTATTGATGCCTGATGGCTTGTTATGATGCCTTGTTATATTCTAGTTAAAATTGATTACTTTGATTTAATTAATAGGATTTTAAGCTTTTAAATAAACAGAGATTATTTTAAGTCGCCTTTTGATTGACTTGTGAAAAAGAAAAACACCACTGAACCAAACGCACAACAATCATTGCAACTAAATTGCCTTATAAAAACTAATATCCTATAAAATTGAGGTTTATTTGCTCAAATATCAATACATGGGCAATTTATATGGAAATGTTTGATGCCTTATGATGACTCAGAATCCTCACCCGAAACCTGCTGAGGAGTAAAAAAACAATACTGATTAAGTTGTGTCGATCATTGATATGGAATGTCTCCTGCACTGATATTGCCTATGGATTGTTTTTTATTTTTTTGTTTCTTAATATCCTTTTTTTTTTTTTTTTTTTTGGTGTCTGGCAGTTGCAACATGGCTTTCGGCCTTTTTAATGCTGGTTGCCACATTGCAAGAACGAAACACCATTAATACTTTATTCTAATTTGTTGGGGCTGCCACTGAAGAGTTCCCTCTTTAATTACTTTTGAAATATTTTACATATCTTCTAATTACATACTAGGAATATTATTCCTTAAGCTAGCTGTTTTAGCGCTAGTTTGTCCTATTGTTAAATTTCTTTCTGTATGTTGTTGACATGTTAATTAAGTTATTTGGAAAATTTTTAATTACAATTTAATACCTATAAAATTGTAAAATCACAAAATGAGAATATATTTTATCAAACACAATTAGATCTGAGGAACATACATAAGTTAGCATAGGAAGTAATGCATTTTAAAAGCAGTCTTAGTTATTTCTTTGGTACTGTGCATTTAACAATGATCACATTTTTTTATTTTCAAATCTTGTTTCTATCCTATAAGTATTTTAAAAGTAAGTTAGAACCACAATTTTTTTGTGTTATAATAATTGCTATCTTTAAAATCATGAATGAGTAAATAGTTCTTCAATTATAATGAAGCTAAACTTTTAGAGGTAAGAGTTCATAGTTGAATATCTAATAATGTATACATATAGTGTGGCAAGTGCGAGCCACGGGTAGATACCGATCCGAAGGTCATACGACTCAAAAGCATACTCCGGAATTATAACCACTTCAGTCGGTATTTATAACCCATTTGAATTATCTGACTCTTATACTAGTGGTGGAGTAAGCTCGCCACATATAGTATAGTAATTTATATCATCGGTGGTAGAATGGCATCAATGAGCAATTAGATTTTAAAATCTCGCCAAGCTGAAAACCACTATAGTGATTATTATTGAAATTGCATGACTTTTAAAGAGAGCATTTAGATGTCGCCAAATTCGACATAACCTCAGCCTTCAAGCCAAAAGTGACTTAGTTCCTTTCTCCTGTAAGCTGATAAAAATATGTTTCCACCACATTCCCTTTCGAAAACTTAAAAATTATTACTTTCTCCCTATGAAAGAATTTGCTAGCAAGTGTTATAGCATGACAAAGGGCTTCTTCATAGATTTTAGAGATTCTCATCAACGTGAAACTCAATCCAAAACAGTTGTCTAGCACGCTTTATCCTCACAGCTTTCCAAATTCAAGAGGGGGGTTCACCTCTCTTGAATTGGGAAGGCTGTGTGGAAAAAGCGTGCCGGAATCCTGTTTTGGTTCCAGTTTCAAGTGTACGAGAAAATCTGAAATTTATAAATGAGGCCCAAAGTGAGCAACAATGAGCCCCTTGGGTAAGGGTGACACCCTCACATGAAAATGTGGTTAATACAAAACAATTTAATTTCTTATTTGAAATTAAGTTGTTTTGGGGGACTCACAAACCTGTCTGTCGTGTTTTTAACACAATTCAAACCTGTAGTCCACTGAAAATAAAGATGAACCTTGGAGAAGTTACAATAAAATGTTTCTCAATGGTTTTCACTGAGGAATGCGCCCAATAATAACATACTAAAAATTGGAATATGGGAAATTTATTCTTTTTCTAAATTTTTAAAAAATAGTTGAAAAAAATATCATGTGATTTGCTAGAGATGATATATTATCAGTTTAATCTCTGCAAAAGTGATCACATTAAGCAGAGTAGACTGTGTATCTCTGTGCAGGAAAATAAGTTATACTAGTAATAATAAACAGGTTAGCACACAGTTTTAGAATGGATGATGATTCCCCGTTGAAAAAATTCTTCTTTAAACCACTATCAAGCAGGTAAAGGGGAATCAATTCATCAGGGATCAATTTACATAAAAGTGTTTTAAATATTTAAAAATTATAATGTTTAAAAGAATTTCTTAAAAACAATTTTAGAACAAGGTTATCTTGGAAGCCAAGAAACATCATACAGGAGGCCAGGACAAGAATGGAAGATATACAAAGGGTCATAGAATAATTATTAAGATCTGTGGAGAACCAAATTATAGAACCGAGGTGACAGAATTATAAATTATCTTTAATTGTGTGTGTGGAGTGTTTCTTGCAAAATGAACAATTTTAAGTAAAATGTCTTTAAAAAGACTGCACCCATTTTACAATGGACGAAGACTACAAGAGACACAGAAGATTGTGCTCATCTTAGAAAAAAAACAATGAAAACAAAATTACCATCTTAACAACTATAAAGATATTAACAAGATAATTCAAACTCCTGGGCAAAAATAATATTAGGGGGTGTAGAGGTGTAGTAAAACAATGAGATTTATTAATATCATATCAATGAAACTCAAAAATAGGTAGAATCATTAGTTGACATAAAACATTATAAATGGATCTTGAGTAACGAGTTTATTAAAATCTATACCCTGTAAAGAAATCTAGACCCCTTTCCCCAACAAAAAACTAGAATTGCTCCCCTGATCTTCATCAGCTGGCCGGCAGCGATCTGCATAAACAAAACACAATGCGCAGTAACCTTTTGCTTCGCAGGCCGGCAGCGCAGCCCCAGAGACTCCTGGGGCAATGCTGCCGGCCTATTCTTTGGCCGGCCGCCGGCCGGAAGCGTAGCCACAGTGCACGTACGAAACGAATTTTAATATTTATTTACAATTTAGTGTTTGTTTATATCACTAACTTCTGCACATGTTTAGTATTTAACCTTGAGTTTTCATTAATCTTACCATGATGAGTACATATTATAATTATAGCGACTATGACTATGCTGATTTGGAAAGCTTAGAGATGTTGATGGCTATAGAACGTTTAGAAAGAAGATTTGATCCTGTAAGATCTCTGGACCTGGATACTATGGACGAAACTGACTTCCGCAGTCGGTATCATTTCAATAAAGCTGCTGTGGAATCAATAATAGAAATGCTGTCCCCAAAGCTCGACTCTAATTCTAATGGTACAAGGATAGGGAATGTGAAACCTGCTGAGAAAGTCTGTGCTGCCTTACGCTTCTTTGCCAATGGAGGCATTCAACCTACAGTAGCAGAAATTGGAAGCATTAGTCAACCATCTTCTTGTCGAGCTATTAACTCAGTAGCAAAGTGTTTGGCGGAACTGGGGAAAAGTTTTATAAAGTTTCCATCAAAAGTTGAAGCAAATGAGGTGAGCTTATTTCATGCGTGTTTCCATCACGGCACTTTTGCAGACTATTATTTTATGTAGGGATATTATATCCCTGCATAACATACACTGCTTAGCTTCGATAAGAGTCCTCCGGCTGCCATGTTTATCCACAGCTCAAATGATGACAACACTTAAGCATGTTGGTGTGGGAGTTTTAGGTAAACATGGTGGCGGGAGGATTCTTTTTAAGGCTGTGCCAAAAATACTAAAACCAGTGTTTCTCATTAAATATTTTGTTTTCATAATTTATTTGGTTCAATTCCGTTAAGAGTCCCCGCTAAATATCGCCCGGTTCTTTAAGACCACCAAAAGTAGAAATATTCATTAATTATTTTCAAACTCCTGAAGTAAAATGTTTAATTAGATCAATAACTATTCAGTTTATTAATAAAAGTCAGAAAAATTTGTTGATATTTGGATATATTTAGTGATTTGGATATTGGTGATATTTAGCGGGGACTCTAACGGAATTGTACCATTTATTTTAAAAAGGGTCTTACTTTCTGGATGACCCTTGTTCTTAAATTATCAAGTTAACCACTTATCACTGCTGGAAATACAGTAGAACCTCTTTACAACGACTGATAAGAAAAGTACCAATTGTTTTATCATAGTGCTTATTTAATTGGATATATTATGTCCTTTCGGGTCACCCTAAGGGCGAGCGCACACGGGCGACTTTTGTCACGGTGACAAAGACAAAATTGTTGCATTGGCTATTGAAACACTTGAAGAGTGCACGCACTAGGCGACGTGACAGTTGGCCGATTGCCAAGAATTTCTTCATAGATCCATTGTTTTCTAGTGATATTTTTGACACTAGTAATCCTGGTCGCCGTGACTTTAGTCACTCGTGCGCGCCCAGCCTAAATTAACACGGTGAAGACTAATGTTGAGGGGGAGAGAAAGCAGGCATGGCAAAGTGGAGGGCAGGACCTAGGGTCTTATAAAGTACTGGGCACTACAAGAGATGATAGTGAATGTTCTTTTATTAAAATGTTGGTCCCATGAGGGGTTGCTCTAACGAGGTTCTACTGTATAACTGTATTAACTTTCAACCTGAATATTACTACATAAAATTTACTTACTAGAATGTTAATTTCATTTAGATTGCCAAAAGGTTTAAAGATCAAAGTGGATTGCCTGGTGTTGTAGGTGCTTTGGACTGTTTGCAAGTTCCAATTCTGAATCCAGGCGGACCTCAAGCTTGGCAATTCAGGTGGCGAAAGGGATGCTATTCTTTAAATATTCAGACCCTGAATGATGACAGACTGAAGATTCGTAATATTGTAGCCCGCTGGCCTGGAGGATCTCCTAACTGGTTAATATTTGATAGCTCTAGGTTGAGGGCAATATTGGAATCGGATGCAATTTCTAACACTAGTCATGTTCTTGGGGATAATGAGTATCCCGCACGGCCATATCTTCTTACTCCTATTCCATCTCCTAAGAATGCTGCTGAAACCAGGTACATGGTTTGCATTTTTTAAAATATTTTATTACAACTGCCAGTGATATAGCCAGAAAAAAATTTTGGAAAGGATATTTGAATTTGGGTTGATATGGGGTTTAATTTAGTTTTTCTATAGTCAAAAAAGGAAATTTTCAAACTTTTAGGGGGGAGAATATAACCTTCCAAATACCGGACCTGGAAAAAGTGCCCAAACCTACGAACCTGGTTTGGGGGAAGCCCCTGCCAGCTCCATAGGAGCAATACATTAGGTTCGGGTAAATTTTATTAGGTCCGGGGGAAGGTTACAGCTTTTTCCAGGTCCGCCAAATAATCCCCCAATTTTTTGCGCTTTCTTGTTAAGCTCAAAAGTTTTGATAAAAGCTAGAATTCCAGGATTTAAGCTGTTAAAAAAAAAAAAACAGATTTCCGGGGCTACACCCGGATCTGGAAAAAGTTGTAACCTTCCCCCGAACCTAATAAAATATACCCGAACCTAATGTATTGCTCCTATGGAGCTGGCAGGGGCTTCCCCCGAACCAGGTTCGTAGGTTCGGGCACTTTTTCCAGGTCCGGCTACACCAGAGGAGTTTCACCCCTGATACAGTAAAATCCTTTTGCAGTGAACTCTATAGCAACAATAGAGTTTTTCAGTGGTCCAGTTTTTAACAATTAAATTTAATAGTTATTTTTCTTGTAAAAGTTGAAAACTTATTTCTCATTTTTCCCTGAGTGACACTTACTTTGTTAATAAGATTGAAGAATGAGAATCTACATAGCTGGCTTTATCATATAGATTTGCTATATAAGCAGCATTCATAGTGTGATAATATTTGAATGCTTATAAATTTTAAGGTACATAATAAGAATTATAATTAGTGTAGTTTTGTAATGCTGATTTTTCTAAGACTAAATTACCAAAAAAAAATTAAATAAGTACTATTAGAGTAAATAAACAAAATAATAATAGATTAAATAGAATTTGTTGAACAAAAAGTAAACTGTCTTAATCTTATTAAAACTTTTTTTCTTATTCAGGTACAATACGGCACACGAAAGAGCTCGGAGTTCTGTTGAAAGAATGTATGGATTATGGAAAGGCAGATTTTCATGTCTTTCCAAAACACTAAAAGGAAGTCTTCCAAACTCACAGACTATAATCGTAGCTACAGCAGTTCTGCACAATATGGCAATCGATTTGGGGGATGTATATGAAGATATAGACGAACCTGAATCTCATGGACCATGTTTGATTGAAAACTCTGCAGCTGGAATATCCAGAAGAGACAGCTTGGTTGAAGCATATTTTGCATAATAATTTTGAGTACAAGCAAGTATATTCCAATTGATTTTGTACATACACACCTTGTAAAATAATAATTGGATGTGCATAATTTGTATATATATGTAAAGTTATATTATATTTAAATGTTATTTTCTAAGATTTCTAAAAATTGTCATTTTTCTGTTTAAAAGTGCTTCATTATTTGACATTGTTGTCTGGATTATATTACTTGGTGCTATTACAATGTAATACCTCATTAAAAAACAAGGTTTCATTTTCTGTGTAGACCAGTCATGGGCAAAGTACGGCCTGCGGGCCAAGTGCAAGTCAATCCGGACAATTCAGTTCAGACAATTCAATCCGGCCCGCGGCATGGTTTTGAATATCCCCTACACTTACACATAGAACAAAATGTTTTTTATAAGCCCGCTATTTAGCTTCACTACTGCGAATCAGCTCATCCCAGTTTCTACCAGATTATGGACTTTTAGAAGCTCAGTACCACAGTTTCATCTGTCACATGCGCCTTCATACTCTTCTAAAGAACAATCAATTTTGTAATTTTTTTCCCCCAAGATTTTTTCCATTGTAGCATGTTGTGTGTGATGTAAAAATCAACTTTACAAATTATCACTCATAAAAATTAGCTTTGTTAAAGTTTTTGTTTCCGGCCCGCCTAGATAATTTTTTATTTTATCTCGCCCTCCCCTTAAAAAGTTTGCCCATGTCTGGTGTAGACAAATAACTTTTAATCCTAGTGCATTAAGTATAGTTATGTTAATTTATAAAGTGAGATATATTTAGAACAGTTTTCCTTTTTAATTCAATTAACCAAAATAAATAATCATTAGCTGATTACAGCTAGCCCATAAATTTGCACAAATCTATAAGTATGATGGAAAGATCAAAAATTTTAATCATAATTTATGCAACTGATCAAGTATGAGTTGAAGTCTATAAAAAACTATTGGAAACCACCCCAGCAGAAATGCTCAACAGCCAAAGGCCCCATAGAGAGTATTCATTTTTAAAATATTTTTAACTGTCCAAGTTAAAAAAAAAAGAAAGACATTTTGCATTTTGTAACTTTTCTATGACTTTAACTGTAGTTATACCATATTATATAAAACTTAAAAATTTTTGGAAGTAACGATTTCCAATACTAAAGTAAAAAGTTTGTTGAAAAGTGCATTTATTTAAAAATCATTATAGATTTGTTCAAAAATTGGCCAATGGAAATATTTTAAACTGTCAATTTAATAAATTACATAAGCTAATAAAGAGAAAAATGCAGCTTAAAAAAAGTCAAAAAATATAGAAATTTCCTTGAAATCACAGTAAAAATAGATTGAAAGGGATCATCTTTTCCCCATTATTCAATTATTTATAAATTTCTCTCTGTCAAGAGTAAATTGGATGAAATCCAATTTAATTTTTAGCCTGCAGCAAGTTATGGCATTTTTTCTTGTTTATGCCTGCTATAAGGGATTAGATACAATTTAATAATGGCTTATATAGGGTTTTTGAAGTTAGAAGAAAAAACATACTTTTGGCATATATGCTTACCATACATCCAGGTTTTTGAGAGATGTCCTAGGAAATGTCCAGGGTTTCATACATTTAAGATTTACAAGACATTTTTATAAAAATATTCTTACCAAGATGTTTGAAATTGCATTGGTTTACTTTTATGACTTAATTTTATCATAAAATTCACATAAAAGTAGGTCAAACAAACAATTTTTGAAAAAAGCAGGGTTGGAAAAAAAACATGTTTTTTTCTAAAAAAATACAAAAAATGTGTTTTATTTGTTTTTTTTACCCACGACACAGAAATTCTAAAAAAAAACCATGATTTTAAAAAATTAAATTAAGTTTTTAAAATTGAAAATGGATTAACAAAGCTATCCCTGACATCAAATGACATCTTGAGCTTTTTATAGCACACTGTTTCTTTGAGCTTGGCTGAAGTAAAATGATAGTTTTGGAAATATGATACTACGAGGGTTGTTGTTTTTTTCAACTTCCGTTTTCCTCCTGAAGAAAAAATAGTTGGAATATCTAAATAATTTTGGTACTGGTAGTTAGGTACATCCTTCAGGATCAATTTGCATCTTTACTACATAAAAATTGGATATTTCTTCTGTTAGTTATCGAATTTACAAGTGCGCTCCTCGAACTTATTTCCCGCCAGCCCATAGAGAATTTCGCTTTCCCCTCCTGAAATTTTCACCTGCTCACCCATTGTTTAATTTTAAATGCTGGGCGAACGGAGCAGTCGCACGAAGAAGAAAGCTAAATTCTCTATGGGTTGGCGGGGAAAAAGTTCGAGGAGCGCTCTTGTAAATTCGATAACTAACAGAAGAAATGTCCGATTTTTATGCAGTAAAGATGCAAATTGATCCTGAAGGATGTACCTAACAACTACCAGTACCAAAATTATTTCGAAATTCCTACTACTTTTTTTTCAGGAGGAAAACTGAAGTTGAAAAAAAAAAAACAACCCTCGAATGTCAACAACTTCAGCTTTAACATTAGAAATGTAAATACGTTTTGCTAAAAGGTTTAAGATACGAGCTAAACATTTATAAGTTATTATATTTATATTCATTTCAGTGCTTTTCAGTTCATAGGGTATTTTGACGACATTAGCAGCATTGATCGTTTAAAATATTAAAATAAAACATAAAGAACAGGTCAATTATAAAAAAATATGATTTTTAAACAATTTTATTTGTATATTTTATTAAATAACTTTCTAGACAAAAATCAAATAAAACAGTTGAAAGTAAATACTAAGTTTTATATACTAATGCCATCTGTTCATAGAAAAAAGAATTACTAAAAAAGTACATGTGTTTTAAACAATGTTTTTTTTTTGCTTTGTTTTAAACGTGTTTAAAACAAGTGTTTTAAACGTAACAACCCTGGAAAAAAGTAATGTCAAATAAAAAATAAATTTAATATTTCTGCTCAATGTTTTTAGTTTGAATTTTTTGTACTTAGTTTTTAATTTTTGATGAATCGATATGGTATTTATTAAGTAATTTCAAAAATATGTCCTGGGTCAGACCCAAGAAAAATGGTAAGCCTATATGATCTTAATATACAAATTCATATGTTAAGTGCCTTTAAATTCTAAACCTGACAGTGTATTTTGCTGGTGATGAATGAGTCACATAATATTAATGGAAGAAGGAAAAAAAAAAGAATTTTGGTAAAGGTAAGAAGTTTTTAAAAAGATAAATTTAGCACAGCTTTGGCAAGGGTCCTCCATGGCTTAAGGCTTACCATATTTTCTTGGGTCCAACCCAGGACATATATTTGAAATTACTGGAAAAAGTACCATAGATTCATCAATGATTAAAAACTAAGTTAAAAATATTCAAACTTAAAAAAATACATTTAATTAGAAATAATATTTTATTTGAGGAACAAACAGTCGACCCATGCTTTTCCTTCGGATACAATAATTTTCAGGAAACAAAAAACTTAAAAAAATAACTAATTTGGACCTTAATTATCGTTTGTTTAGTTATGTTACTAGGAAGATTAATAGTCATAATTTACCTTAAAACTTAAAATTAATTATTAGAAAATGCATTTGAAATTTGGAGAAAACATGATTTAAATGTTTCCAACAAAATAATGTAACTCACATATTTTATAATTGAATAAAAGCAATATTTACATATCAATTATAAAATTAAGTTTAAAAAATAAGGACATGAAAAATACATCTGTAAATTGTCAAGAACCTCAATTTTTAAATAACCTGATTTAACAATGTGCTGTATTAAATAGGTTATTAAACATATATACGTATTAATAGGTTATTAAACATAGCAATTTCAAACATCGTTGTCAGAATTTTTTTAAACTAATGTCTCAAAATCTTTAATGTATGTATAAAATACTGGACATTTTTGTGACCCTGGACATATGGTAAGCCCATCCATGGCGACTGCTTAACAAAGGTCGCTATGGAAGACCCTTACCAAAGCTTTGCCATACATTCAACAAAGATTAAAATCCATGCCAACTAGAGAAATCCATTTTAATCTCAATTCAGGAAAATAATTTGGCCATTCAAAATATTAGATTTGCATTCCTGGTTCTTAAATGACAAAATAAACTTTTCTTTTTTACGAAATACTTAAGTGAGACATCAAAATTGGTCATTATCTAAGTTTGACTCCTTTAAAGACACATCTAAAGTAATTAAATGTTTTATTGAAACATTGAACTAAAAAGAGACAGACATTTAGCTAGAACAGGATACATACAAAGCATTAATATATTTTTACATTATCTTATTTCAATCGCACATATTTACACATCAAATTTGGTACTTGAACCTTTTAAATGAGTCACATAACTTTTATAGGTAGCAATTTTAAGTAAAACATTCAGTAGAATAACTCAGAATTCCAAATAAAGTTGCCAAATTTTGGACAATATTTGACTTAAGTGTCAAGTGGCTCCCTTAAAATGGAAAAGTACTTCAAATTTAAATAAAAGATTATAGTACTATTAAACAATTTATACTAGAGCTTCCTTAGATGTATTTCATTTTTATTATGAAAAATAGCATGATGGTGTATTCTAAACAATGAAACCATTTTTAACTTAAATAACCAAAGAGTGCCTTACATAGATAATACAAAAAGAATGATAGTACCTACACAAAAATGGCATGCAATGAATAATCTGGATTGCTAATTTTTACATCCTTGTACTCATCTAAATCCAAGTTTCATTCATACTTTCTTAGCTCACATGTTTTTCAGGATTTCAACCATGTTGCTTGTTTGATTTAAACTTGGACCGACCACTAGAGTCCTGTATATTCAGCTGCATTTTAGAAGTAAGGAAGGCAGAGCTGAACGCTTAAAGAAAAATTGTAACATAGTAGGCAGAAATCCTGCCAAACTAAAAAGAAATGAGAGCTGAAAATAAAAACGAGAAAACAAGTGATTCTAGGAAAATCAAGAGTTAAAACACTTAAAATTTTTAAATTGCCCACTTCTACAAAGTTTTTTTCAGGTTTGTAACCACCTACATACATCTTCAACCTAATAGCTCGAAACTCGCATAAAAATATAAACAATTTGGAAAATTCCTGTGAAAATATTAAGTCAGTGCAGTGGCTGATTAAAAATTAAGGGGCTTAAATATTAATTTTTCTAGAACCTAGATTGTTTTTCCAAGAATCCATTATTGGCTCCGGATTTTTTTTTTTTACTTTATAAAAACCTTAGAAACAAGGCTGAAACAATGTCTAACAGTAACAATCTAGTAGTCATGTAAAGAAGGAATAGTGCAAGTAAAAAGGATTTAAATAAATGTGTTTTGTGTCAGTGATACAATTCTAAAACTAGTTAAGACTATGTAACAAATATTCACATCAAAACTTCTTCAGCATACTGAAGTTTTAAATCAAAAATATTATTCCATACAGTATTAAAACAGCAAATAGTAATTCTCAAAAATATAATGCTAAACCAGAATCACGTTCTTGTTCATAGTTAAGAACTTTTGGTACAGATTTGAAATAGGTCCTACATAGCGAAACGGGCTAAGGATCGAAAAGAACAGAAGACCAACCAATAAGCAGCTGATATAGAGCAGTTGCCAAGGCGGGCCTGTTTCAAATCTGTTCCAAACTTTTTGTTAAAAATTTATAAAAACCTATAAGTTTGGAACTCTGAAAGAGTGAGCTAATGGCATAATTTAAATCGGGGCATGAAGTTCCAATTCTAATGTAATAGCCAGATAAAAATTTATATACTTCATCCTGCATTGAGGGACTAATTTGAGCATATATATAATTTGATTTAAAGCAAAACATTTTAAAAGACAATTTTACCTTACTAGCCTTGAATTTCACACCCCAATTTAAAAGGTTTGAAAATTAATACCTGCTATTAAAGAGCACATAAAATTATCAAAGTCTGTGAGCACAAAAAACAGAAATTGAACAAAAGAAATAAAGGGTAACTATAGGATTAGCCAGGCAAAAGAGCCAAATGATCTGATAAATCACCAAAAATAAGTATAAATATCAAAATACAAAGCAATTTAAATATCTCCTAACAGTGTTGCTTTCTATTTTTATTGCTTCAATGTTTAATTTGTAAAACATCGACAATAAAGTCTGATGGGCAATATTTGGACATGGCTAATCATAAAGTACTTACCATAATAAAATTAATATGTAGGGTGTTTCAAATTAACCAATTTACTTGATTATTTGCATGAATTCCACAATTGTAGGTATGCTACTTTTGTCAGTAAAGGCACTTTACTGCTAAAGATAATAACACCCAGAATTCATAACACTTTAACCAGTAGAATATAACAATGGTTTAACAAAGACTGTGTAAAGAAAACTCTCCAAGGTTTGAAGTCCTTAACCTAAAAGTAAAAATTCATTAGATAAATGATTAGTTACTAAAATACATAACATTTAGAAAATTACGGAGCACTATGACTTTCGGTGGGAAAAAGGAAATGAAAATAGTAATTTTTTGCTTCCCACAGGAAATGGACTGTTCACTATTGATGAACAGAATATAATTGCTAAGTTACCTCCAACAGAAATTATTGGTGGCACTAGTTGGGCACAATTATATTTTTTTCTTTTGAATTAACTTCACTAAGTTGGTATAACCAGGGGTCTGTTTAGAAGAAATTTGGGTCCGTTTTCGGACCCTTCACAATGTATTTCATTGTGAAAACGGACCCTTCACAAAACATTTTACCTTAAAAACAGACCCTTCACAAAGTATTTTTGCCTTTAAACAGACCCTTTTTTTCGTAATACTTCAAATATTGGACCCTATTTACACAAAAACATGCTCCTGGCTGAAAAAACTAATTTACACTAACTTCAAATTCACAAAATTATAAGTAGATTTTCACAAAAACCAGACCCTTCACAAAAAGTCTGGAATGACCCCTGATAACTTAAGGTAAATATAACTGTTGGGGTTTTTTTACAATAAATTATAAGAATGCAAATAAAATTTATGTTTTTGTCATTTCCCCACCATTTTTTTAAAAATTAATTATGCATTTTAACTTTGTCTCATCCTACCCTGGCATCAGGGTAAGATGGGACATTTTTCTTGTTACTGTAATTGGTTTTATAAAACTTAAGTTTTAATAACTAGCATATAGTTTAGATATTTTTAATGTGTTAAAACGTTTCAAAAAATGTTCTGAAAGTTACAAGCTTGTGCTAGCAAAATTCAATTTTTAAATATTTTTGTAAAAACTGTCTCATTCTACCCCACTCTCCCCTATTGAATAAATTACACAATGAAAATAACTTTTTTTTAAATTAACAGTAGTTTAGCTATCTATTGATGGACCCTTCTTTGATTATTCCTCTATTTTAAAAAATAATTCAATTCTTTAGACAATGTATCCAGCCTATAAAACCAAACACTACCTTAATCCTTTCTCCGTTTGCTTCTTTCCCGGTCATAATCTCGGTCCTCGTTAGTAGAACGCTTACTGGCTTTTTTAGCTTCAGTCAAGAACTTATCTAATCCAAAAGGATCTTCTTCCTCCTGTTTTTCAAACTGGACTGGCCCGTCTCTTCTAGCTGTATGATCAGTTCCAGCAAACTCCTTGTCAGGTACAAATCTAGAGGTCTTAATAAGTTTGTCAAAGTCTTCTCCATACGTATCCTTATCATTGCCTCCTCTAGGCCGATAAATATTATTGCTGACAGCTTGCTGCGAGCGCCAAGGTTTATCATACACAGAGTAATCATCTTCTTCGCCAAATCCACTATCCATACCTTTTGTAGAGTTGAACAACCTCTGATCAAACTGCAGCTCATTGGACTGCCTAGTATTAGGCATTCCCAGTGCAATCTGTTCACTTATGTCCCTCTCGCGCTGCTTCTCCAGCTTGCTTCTTTTGTCTGGAGCTGCACGAGCAATATTTCTGTCCCTCTGTCTTTCCTTGTGTCTTTCAAAGCGCATAGTTTCTCTTTCTCGCACCTCTCCCTCCTTTTCATTGTCGACTTGCGGACGGATACCGGCTCTCTGTTCCCTCGCCTGCTGGGCAAGCTTACGCAAGTGCTCCTCCTTCTTTTCCTTCTCTTTCTGGGCTAATTTCTTTTCCAGCTGGGATCTCATCTCCACAGCTTCTCTAGCTTTTCTATCAGCCACATACAAAGCTTCAGCGAGCTTTGCGAAGTTTTCATTGACGTGTGTTTGCTGCAGTCCGCGGCCATCTGCTGCAAGACGCTTGTCCAAAGGTATGGTATAACCTTTGGAGTTTTTCCAATTGGATATGCAGGGTGGAATTCTCCATTCCTGCTGCTCCTTAACTGTAACTTTACGTGTTGGTGAGTGCATTACAGGTGCAGGTGGGGAAGGGGGACCCCTAGGTATCTTTTTATTAATCTTAAAATGAGGTGGCTCCATGGGATCTTTTTGAACTTCCACCATGCGAATGATTCTCTGTTTGGCTCCAGAATTGTATGCAAAACCTTGCTGAGAAGGCGTATACCTGATGTACTGTACAGGTCCGACTTTTTCCGCAGCTCTGACAGGCATTGCTGCAGATATTTTCGTTGAAGTGAGCTTTTCAAGAGCTAACCGGGTTGCTTCGGTTGTGTCTTTGACTTCATCTTCAGTGGGCTTCTGAATTGTAGGATCTTCTTCATTGGTGATTTCAGAAGGCAAAAGATCTTGAAATTTGTGATATACGACTCGGTCTTTACTGTGACCCTGACGAACAATCACATCGTACTTAATCTTACCCTGAGCATCTAACTGAACAGGTAAGTTGTTAGCATTGGTCTTTTCCTTTTTCTTTCCCAGTCCTAGGGGAAATTGGGCAACGTGTATTTCTGGGAATGCACCGCCATCACCGAAATCTTCTTCCGATCTTGGTACCCATCCTTTACGTGCTCCATAAGGGGGAGCAGAACTAGTAGCGACCACAAGTTGTTTACTAGGTATCGCACGCTTTTTCCACTGTTCTATTTCATCTCTATCACCAAACGTCTGGGCAGGAGCAGGTAGCAAAGATTTTAGAGAAGTCATACTTTGGATCTTTCAGGCTTTTAACTTAATGCAAAAATAACTCAATACAATGTTCAATCACACACTCTAAGTAATCAAACTAACAAAATTTTACACCTTATTAAAGACAAGACAACAACAACAAATCGCATTTTTGCTTATGGTAGCCATTGAGGAGTTGAGTTGGTAAAATAACTGAACTGAGTCAGCCGTAAATGGTGAAAATTGAAAAGATATCCTTTATAATAATGTATTCGAAATTGATACTCATGAATAAAAATGAATGTATGTTTTTAAATAATCACCCTAAAAAATTATTTTTCCTAGTTTTAACGTACAGAAAAGTTTTATTTTTCTAAAAATTTGAGTGGAAACAGTTAGAAGCACCAATGATGTCAATCCAACCTTGAGATTTCGCTTTATTTTGTTTATTTTTACAGATTTTCAATTTGTGTCGCAAAACAATTTTTAGTAAACATCATGGCACCTGTGGAAGTAAAGGTGTGTGCGAATGAACCAGAGCTTATACAAATTCTGTCTAAACTGATTGAAAGTAAAGCTTCTGAGTGTTTGAAAAAGAGTAATTGCTTTCGTGTGGGTTTATCCGGTAAGTTATATGTGTTGAAAATACCATAATAGCATGTCTCGTGTTTTCTCAAGACATGTTCCTTGAAAAACTACGCATTAATTTACCATTAACAATTTTTCATATTTGGGTGGAATATTTTGATCCTTACTATATCAGATATTGTTTCACAAATTGTAAATATTGTTGTCTCAAATGTAGGTTTAAGTCAAACTTTTTTATAGCAGGTATAAATTAAATGATAATTATAGCTGTAAAATTGTCTTAGATGTTTCTAATTTCATTATTATTCATCTAAATTCACACAATTGCTTTTAAATATAGATTTTAGGCCAAAGTAAGGAGTGACCTAATTATTTTCTAAGGCGTGAATGATACTGTTCAATATGAAATTTACTTTTTCATACTGTTTAAGGATCCATTTCTGAATTAATTCTAGCTATGTGTTTGTCTTTTGTGTTGACTTTAATTCTACTAAATTTAAAATTAAGTTGATTATCAATTTTATACTAGAAAAAATATAATTTTAATTGGCTATTTTAAATTATTTAATTCTGTTTCATCAAGCCTTGGAAACAAGAACATTAAATCTTTCCAAATCCAGTTTGTTATGAATTTGGGTTTCAAAAATATAATGTTAGCCTTTTTTCAACATTTACTTTTATTGGGC
This sequence comes from Tetragnatha montana, assembly GCA_963680715.1. Lineage (NCBI taxonomy): Eukaryota > Metazoa > Arthropoda > Arachnida > Araneae > Tetragnathidae > Tetragnatha > Tetragnatha montana. The sequence goes on from OY796685.1 coordinate 39,983,943, forward strand.
ACTAACAAATAATAAAAAAATGTTGACCATATATGAATGCCAGGTGCTTCAATGTTGGATTAAAACTGCTACAAACTTTTTAATCATAACAGGTGAGGATTGGCGAGGTTCCCCCCCCCCCTGGTAAGAACCAGTATTTACCATCCTGGGAAATACTATGTTTTTCCCACATTGGAAAAACTGATTATTAAAAATAGAAAAATAAATGCAAAACAACCTTTAAAAAGTCAAAATTGAGTTATAAAGCATAGTTGGGTAAAACAAAAAACTTTCTGCGCTCAAAATTCCCTCAAATATTTTCTGTAGAACATAATTAAGTGCCATAAACCACTTCTGAAGCATTGATTACAATTTATTTATGTACTACCATGTTTTTCTTTTAATTGGTGATTGATACTCTTCTGGTGTCACTAATGTCCCAAGAGTTAGAGCACTCCTTTTAAGGGTAAAATTTCAAAAATCTTTACGTGGAAAACCCCCTGGCCCCCTTTTACATTTTTGCTTGGAACTCAGTATTATAAAGAAAATTTTAACATTAAGGTGTAAGAAAGGTTTCCTAAATTTCAAAACTTTGACATAATGGTAGAAGAAGGAACTTTGACATGAATAAAAAAACTTGGGACAGAAAAAAAGGGGAAGGAATATATTTAGAATCCATGTAATTGTCGTGAGTACCCCTTACCAACCTCACACATGAATGTAGGACAGTATTAGTAAGTGACGAGTAAAAAGCTGCATCTGAACATGTTTGTCAAAATATTGGTGCATAGTACCTATGCAAAAGCTTGACCACAGTGCTATAAGACAATCTGTGTAAAGTGCAACACTTCAGAAATGGCAGAATTGAACATGTCTTTATCTAGTGAGAAGGGAAACTGTCTCTTGGCTGGGCCCTTTCTCTTAAGCACATTTGGCAGAAATTCGACCTTTTTCCAGTAATAATTTCCAATATTGAATTAATTTATCATGCATTTTGTGGAGCAAAAATCATCTGTCATACTTTTACCTTTAGGTGGAAGTCTGATTAAGTTTTTGTGCAAGGGCTTACCTAATGTGAGCACCAGTTGGAGCAAGTGGAGATTTTATTTCTGTGATGAAAGACTTGTCCCATTTGATGACAAAGAAAGCACATTTGGATGCTACAAGCGAGATTTGCTCCCTTTGTTACCCCTCAAAGAGAACCAGTTTGTAGTTGTCAACCCAAACTTAAAAGGTAATTCTACTTTTTTTACTTTTATTTGTAATAAGTATAAATTTAATGCCTCTAGGGAAGACATGGGCAAACTTTTTAAGGGGAGGGCCAGATAAAAAAAAATTATCCAGGCGGGCCGGAAACAAAAAAATTAACAAAACACATTTTTATGAGTGATAATTTTTAGAGTTGATTTTTACATCACTCACAACTTGTATGCTACAACTTTAAAAAATTTGGAAAAAAATTACAAAATAGATTGTTCCTTAGAAAAGTAAGAAGGTGCATGTGATAGATGAAACTGTGATACTGAAATTCTAAAAGTTTTTCATAATCTGGTAGAAACTGGGCTGAGCTGATTCACAGTAGTGTAGCTAAATGGTGGTCATATAAAAAACATTTTGTCCTATGTGTAATTGTAGGGGTTATTCAAAACCCGAAGGGCCGCACTTGGCCCCCGGGCCGTACTTTGCCCATGACTGCTCTAGGGGCAGTAGTTATTTTGCAAAAACTATTTTGCCCTCGATTTCCCTCAACTAAATAAGTTCTTCGGCACAGCTTTGACTGTACAAGTCCTCCTTTTTGGGTGTGAGGTCACCAAATAGCCGCTCTTTCACAGCTGACCAATCGGTTGCCGATTTTTGCTTCCAGCCATGACTCTTATCTAAGTTGTGCCAGTGCTTCTATGCCATAAGGCTTGAAATATTTTATGAGCAAACAATATTTCATGGGTTAGTTTATTAGGAAAGTAAGTGGAGTTATAGTTTTGATTATTAAATAATTTAACCGTAAAAATTTAACCATGTAAGCATTCTTCCTGGTAAAATAATTTTAAGACTATAATGTTTTTTTCGTTTGTTTTAGGTGAAGCTGCTGCAAAAGATTATGCAAATAAAATCGAACAGGATTTCCAAATTTCCTCTACATCTCTTCCGCGATTTGATGTTTTGCTGTTAGGAATTGGCCCTGATGGGCATACTTGCTCACTTTTTCCTAATCACAACCTTTTAAAGGTACATGATATAACTTATGATATTTATTAATTATTCAAAGTGCCCGACACATTAGAAAAGTTATGATTCATTAATGAAAAAACACTGACATTTTTTCTTCTTTTTTTTACCCAAAAAACAACTAAAACTACCCCACATTTACCCAAAGTACCAGTATCTTCTTTTGAAATGTTTTCTACCTATATGACTATCCAAATGCTCTATGTCCTGTGTCTGATATCCAAAAGAATATTTGAAATCATTGGTGTTGTCAACAATTCAAAATCCAGATTCCTAGTGGGATTTTAGAGCAACCTTTTTTTTTATACCTTTCCTCTCAAAGAGTTTTAGAAAGCTATTAGATGCTGCATAAATAAAGTTTACACCAGATATAAAAACATATATCCTGGTTTTTTTTTTCAAAGGATAGGCAATGCATTTTATTTTATCAGTAATCGTATGTATAACAATGAGTTAATTTTTATCAATGATAATAATTTTTTGTAAAATTATATTATATTTATGTTTACTTACTGCAATTTTGTTAAGAATTTTAAATTTCTTTCACACTAGCTGACAATAACCTCAATTTATGGACATAAATGTACTTTTTAGTGTCATTGACTGCTTAAAATTTTGCTTTAGCTCTCTATCTCCATATTAGCAAACAAATTTTTTGTTTAATCCCAGGGTTGAGTTTATTAATCCTATTTTATCACTGATGCACTTTGTTTTTATTTAATAAAATCAAGATGATTATTTGCCTCACATGAATTTATCTTTGAAATATATTCTTATTACTGTTGTTAATTTCAGGAAGAGAAGAAGTGGGTGGCTAATATCGATGATTCTCCCAAGCCTCCACCTTCTCGTATTACTCTGACTCTGCCTGTTTTGAACAATGCTAAATGTGCTGTGTTTGTAACCACTGGGGACTCAAAAGCTGAGACTCTTAAAGTATGTTTCCTTTGATTGTTTGATAAAATATGCAAACTTAATAAGTATATTGATATTGCTTAAGGTAGGATTAAAATTTGTTCTTACATAAGCAAAACATAAAAGCCATAACCATAAAACCTTAACCTAAAAATGAATACTTAGAACTAGGAAAATTGACAAAGCAATACTACAATGTTCTTTAAAATACAGTAAACTCTTGTTAGTTAGTATGACATTTTTCTCAAGTCCCAGGGACCTTTTAATATTGAAAACTATAGCTCCTCCAATTAGTTTGACTCCCTTCATATTTCAATGTTTTCTACAGTCCCTTTGATTGTTTCATTTTTCCCCCCGATTCTGTTTATCTATACTCAGAGTCTAACAGCCTTATAAAAAATCTTTTTTGGAGGCTTTTTAATTAGTAGCACTTTTGTTTTAAAATCATCATTTGAAAAATCCTCTAGGGAATGGAAAAAAAATCTTAATAAACAATTTTTGGAGAGATATTAAGATTCAATTCATTATAGGCATTTGTTTTTGTTAAAGTTGTGAAGTTAAGTAATTCTCAGATTTTGTTCATTAAGATAGTACCCAATATTCAACAGTAATAGTGTGATTCTTTCATTTTTATTTGAACAATAAAATCTTGCTTTAAATGTTTTTCCGGTGTTATATACGCATTAAACTCAGTATGCCATTCAATTCAAGGGGATGTTGACAAACATACAAAGCAGTAAGGTGCCAACCTTACTGCTTAGTATATTTGTCAACATCCCTTTGAATGACACACTGAGTTTAATGTAATTCTTCCTAATATAAAAAATTAAACCACTCAATCTATACCTTTGTTATACGACTTATATTAAATTTTTAGTTGTTATTAACGTAAACTTTATTAATTTATCCTTATTTTCTAGGAAATTCTCGAGGGCAATGGACAACAGCCTTTACCGGCTGCCCTTGTTCAACCCTCTCAAGGAGAGTTGCATTGGATTGTCGATAAAGATGCTGCAAAACTTCTCATTTAATTTTCTTTCAACTGCTTGTTAAATTGAACAAGATTTAGAATGGCTTTGGTGTCATGCCTTTAAAAATTGTGATATTGGATTTCCTCCAGTTTTATGCATTTTAATTACTGCTGAATTATATATTTTTATTTTGATACAATGTTATGTTTTTTAGAATAAATCTGTTTTCTAATGTATTTTGGTTTGGATAGTTGAAATACTCTATTATTTCCAGTGTTTACAAATTAGTTATACTTAATGGAAGTTAGTAATGAGTAAGTTTCACTTGCTTTTTAATTTTGTAGCACAGATCAATTTAAGTGTATCAAGGTCTACACAACTATTAGACTGGGAGCCAGCAACATATTTTGTCAGTCATTTCCTCTCAAGCGATATTTGGTGGAAAATTTCAGGGAGTTGTATCATAAAGCCTGGTGAGCGTCAGCTGCTTGTCCGTGGGTGGGTTGAGCGGTGGGAGCCCCCCAAACACTCCCCCCCACACAAAAAAAAAATTAAAATTTTCAGTCATTTCCTCCCGGCTAAAACTTTAATACATTATAGTAGACCCAATATCTAGAAGAAAAAAATTCGTCAGCTGGCTGTAGGGCGGTGGAATAGATGTCAGCTGGTCGTTTTAACATTTGGAGCGTCTTCCTCAAAGATTCTTATCTATGAAACTAGCAATAACTTGAAGGATTGTGGAAACCCAATCGCTTCATTCATTGATAAGAATCTTTGAGGAAGACGCTCCAAATGTTAAAACGACCAGCTGACATCTATTCCACCGCTCTACAGCCAGCTGACGAATTTTTTTCTTCTAGATATTGGGTCTACTATAATGTATTAAAGTTTTAGCCGGGAGGAAATGACTGAAAATTTTAATTTTTTTTTGTGTGGGGGGGGAGTGTTTGGGGGGCTCCCACCGCTCAACCCACCCATGGACAAGCAGCTGACGCTCACCAGGCTTTATGATACAACTCCCTGAAATTTTCCACCAAATATCGCTTGAGAGGAAATGACTGACAAAATATGTTGCTGGCTCCCGGTCTATATTATGCTAGAGTTAGGTAGCAAAAACCGTGCAACACTGCAGCAAGCAAAGAACTGCAGATTTATCCTGAAATTAGCTAACTTGCAACTTAAGAAAAAGTGGTATAAAAAAATAATTTCAATTTTGAAACTATAAAAATTTATTGTGTGGGTGTATTATTAAGTTGTACACATTTTTAAATCCTAATTTTAGCTTTTGGCACCTCAAATACTACTAGTTACTATAGTCTGTGTAAATAAAATCGGCGGTTTCACGTCATTCTTTACCATGGCAACGTAGAAGAAATACATTGAGAAAAAACTCAAGGTCAACCGCCGATTCTATTTATACAGAGTATAGTAAATTTTGGCATCTGAAACTGGTGCAGCAGATTGACAATTCAATAATTAGTTAATTTTTGTTTGCCTTTTAATTAATAAACTTAATCCCTTAATTTTATGTATGTTTTAGATAATTAATTCTCACAAACCCCCCCAAAATATTAGGTGTTATTTTCTCCCCAACTGTCCAGGGTCTTTCGGTATTACTCTGATTTAGCAGTCTAGAATATCAGGGGCATATATAATATAGGGGGTCTCTCCTCTTAAATTTGGACTAAGTGGACAAAAAATCAGTTGAATACCATGATTTTAAATGAAAATCCAAAAACTTTCTAGGGGGTTCCCTCTGACCCTTTTTTTTGCACTTTCCCAAAATACATTTATATATACACTCTGAACCACAGCTAGTCAGTTACAAAAAAAATTTTTCATTGCTTTTTTCTAAATAAAAAGTTTTTTTCACTGTAATTTTGTAGCATAGATCAACCTTTTAATTAAATTAAAGTTAAACAAAAAATAATTTTATAAACTGAAATTAATTTTATCCTACCTAGTTCAGGGTTAATATTCTTATATGGGAGAATATTCCAGCAATCCTGACAATCAGTTGCGTGACAGGTATGTTTGCCCTACATCATCATCATCATCACCAATGTGATACAAGGGGAACGAAGGAAGTCAAATTATTGGGCAAATGAACAGATCCTAATTATAAATACATACTTGGATATTTGATACCCATCATGTGTTGTTAGTTATAATTTGATTCAGTTTTTATTTCTAATCACTTTTTAAACTCCTTAGAAATGCCCTCAACTTATTTAAGAATATGGTTACATTTATTTACACAATTTTCTTCTATGATGTGTAACTTCACAACACCTTCCTAGTTATTCCTGCTAATTGAAAGTCTTTCCGCCCTTTTATATTTCAATTAAGTAATTTTTTCTTAAGGTTTTATTAGTGATTGAGCTAAGGAAATCAAATAAGACTTCTGCATAATGGATCCTTCAGTTTGAGCCAGAATGATTTTTTGCTTGATATTTAGAGCTTATTATTTATACTAGACAGCAATGTAACTTGACCCTGGAGAAACAAAACAAAGTAGTTCCCAGCGTGGTGTCTGAATTTTGAGTGAAATTAGGAACATGAATTTAAAAATATGATTAGCTTGTTAAACCCATGTATAAATAGCGTCTTTTTATCACAATTTGTGTACCGAAACTCCTCGTAGCAACCCAACAGGCTTTCTGTTTACGTAGTTTTTCCTTTTGCTTAGTGACTTCATAGGGTCAGGAGACATTGCATTGCAGTCTCTAGTATTATCTTAATTATATTATCCCACCTCATAAAACCTTAAGTGTGGGTTCATACCAAACCCATTATTGGTCCCAAATTTACACAACAATTTACCATAATTTCAGGTAGATAAGCCACACAATAATTAACATAGAAAATGAAATTTCATCATTGAAAAATCAACTCCCTACAGCCTACAATACACATGACACATGGAGAGAACTCTATTCTTCTTCCACTGTTTACAAAATCCAATAGACACTCCTCGAAGTTAATGAGTTTCCTAATATTTTTGAAACAATATTTCTGAACCTTAAGGTTATAGGGGTGAAGTCAAGGCAATTTTCTAATCACAGACAAAATAATGTTAGGAATGTGGAACAAAAAGGAAAGGGAGAGTTGTTCCTTCAAACAAAACTTTTTCAGATACCTACAGTCTATTACAAGAACAAAACTCAATCTGATAAGACACACTGGCAGATAAGCCACAGGTGTCACGAGGAATGTCCATAAAATAAGGTTCCCAGGGAGTTGCAGACATGAGGAATGCTAATTTTTGGCGACACTGGGATATATCTTGGCTCCCTCTCTTCTAGTCCCCGCCCCAGCAAGATGCCCGTGGCGTTTATTCTAGGCTTGGCAGCCTCTAGAGATGGAGTTCACACTCGTTTCACAGAACGCAATTCGCACCTGGCAGGAGAAGCAAGTGAGAGCTCCAGTGGCGGATCCAGGATTTGGTTTTGGGGGGAGGCTAAGAATTTTCATAATCCAATTGTATCTTCTTGATTATCTTAATATGGAAAAGGTAGGGAATTATCCTGCTCCAACCACTAAAAGTGTGGTCTGGGGGTCCTCCCCAAGAATTTTTTTGGAAATTTAAGTAAAAAAACCCCCCACTTTTCGTTTTGTTTTGGTACGCCTCATCCGATTTCAGATATAGATTTCATGGTAGAATTTTTGTGTTTTTACAAACTTTATATAAAACAAAGTTGTAATAATAGAGTTACAAGTACTAAGGGGCTCTAGGGGTCCTCCCCTAGAAATTTCTGAAAATTTAAGTAAAAAAAAAACACTTTTGCAACTTGTTTTGTGTCACCTCATACGAATTTCGGATATAGATCTTATGGTAGAATTTTTGCGTTTTAACAAATTTAATAAAAAATTGAGTTTTAATAATAGAGTTACTACAAGTACTAAGGGGGTCTGGGGGTTCTCCCCTAGAAAATATTGAAAATTTAAGTAAAAAAACACTTTTTCCAGTCGTTTTGGTACGCCTCATCCGAATTTCGGATATAGATTTTATGGTAGAATTTTTGCATTTTGACAAACTCAATATAAAGTAGAGTTGTAATAATAGGGTTACAAGTACCAAGGGGGTCTAGGGGTCCTCCCCCTAGAAAATTTGACCTTAAAATAACATGGTTTTAACTCATTTTGGTGCATAAAATTCCATATTATATGGTGTAAAATTTTTCATTTTGGGGGTGGCGCAAGCCCCCTAGCCCCCCCCCTGGATCCGCTAGTGGGGAGCTCCATCTCTAAAGGCTGCCAAGCCTAGAATAAACGTTGCAGACAGCTCGCCAGGGTTGGGACTAGAAGAGAGGGAGCCAAGATATACCCCAATGTCGCCAAATCCAGCGTAACAGCGTTCCTCACATCTGCAACTCTTTGGGAACCTTATTTTATGGACAGTAATTTTCAATTTTTAAACACATATGAGACAAGGGTTATCTAACTGAAATTATGGTACAATAACATGCTACATAATTTTCTTAAAATGTGATAAATTCTGATTTTGCGTGATGTGTTATTCCCAGTTCAGTGAAGTATGGTTTTTATTATAAGAACTGGTGAAGTAAATGATGAAGTCATTTAAAGAATCCAGGAATTTACCACAGCTGGAAATAACTTACTTTAGGACAAAACTCAATTCTAAGAAAAAATTAAGATCCATCAACACTTTTCATACTTTATATACAAATAATTTTACTATTACATTTTTCAGTATAGCAAATAACTTTTTTTAACATTTTAACAAGGCAATTTTTGTTCCCAACTTCAATAAAGAGACATAATAATAATCCTGCAGTGCTTGCGTGGCAAGTTATACATATATGATTAAAAAAGAACCTAATTTGAATTTTTAGTTTATCAGGAAAAATAGCTCAAATACCATTTTTATCAAAGACACAAAACTTTTGGGTGTTTGCAGTTGTCTTACAGACACACCAATTTATGAAATGTCTAAAAATGCTTTCATTTGAATAATGATGGCCTAAAAGGTATATTTTTAATGAGAATAATTTTCCCATACGATGCATACCTTCTCATTTGCCTCTAAATTAGATATCCCTGCTTAACTCCAGTGACACACTCACATATCACTTCCCTAACACTAAAATGAAACTGACAATTATGATTATTTCCCTGTATTTGTGTTGACAGAAAGGTAGATAGCTACATAAAGTATTGGGTAAATTTCTTCAAAAATGGTTTTGGTGAATGTCACACTAGCAATGCAGAGTTAAGAACCATGGGTGAAAGTTGGAAACTTTTCCAGGACATAAGTGAATGAAACTTCTTCATTGAAAACAATATTTTAGAACCCAAAACTTAATTTATTCAGTCTCGTTCCATTGGGAAGAAAATTGCTAAGACCAATTTCCATCCCTGACAGAAAACTAACACCCATGGTTAAGAAAAATCAATCTTAAAAACTTTTAATTAAAATATTCCAGTTAACCTTGCTTAATAAAAACATTTCAAAATATACATACCATGATAAAGAATGAAAATTACGCAGCAATACCAACTAAATAGATGATTTTCTCCAGAAGTTAAGTAATTAAATTGCTGCCAAACAAAACTAATGACAACAGTATCAGTGAACTAATTTTAAGATACCACAAAGGTAATATATCACTGCTTAAGAAGCAACATGTGCTAAACTACTTGTTAAAATTGAGAAACAATGAGTTGCCAAGAACAGTGAGAAATGCGGCCAATCCCACCAACCCTAAAAATCACATAAAACTGTTCTGGAAACAAAATACTCCAACCTAACGCTATAGCTGATTTGAGTTTTTCAATCTTAATAATTTAACTATTAAATTTTTCTTTCAACTTTTCAAAATTTTTCATTTAAATCAACTTTTAATCAAGAGGTAAAGTGTGGTTTAAAATATGTTGATTGATTTGATTAATTTTAGAAGGATTTTATTTAGTTTGCTAAAGAGGGTTTTTTTTAGAGAAGAAAAATATATAATATAAATGCTGCAAACAATATAATATTTTAATATAAATAAATAGAGTTTAACTTAGAAAACACATTTTTGGCAACAGCACATTTGTCGCCTAAGTAGGATCTCCACTGTTGGAAAAAGGGTTTAGCACATGTTGCTTCTTAAGCAGGCGATATTTTAAATTTCTATTGATACTTAGAAATCGTAAATTAAACATGCATGCACACAGATGTCAATACTGCCGAGGCTAATTATTTCTTGCAATGTTTAATTTTCACTTCTAGTGACCTATTTGTTTCTCTCTAATACTTGACTGCAGAAAGCAAAAAAAAAATATTTTTTTAAAAAACTTTTATTTAGGTATATATACTATTTACAGGATAATGGCTTTGCAACATGAAAAAACAGATTCAAAAATAAGTTATGGTATCGTTACAAAAAATATGGTGTTGTAATTTTTGATGGTATAACACGGTCTGAATCAGGCACGGCGCGGAAAAGCTTAGCATTGCGTGTATTGACATCTGTAAAAGCAAGAACTGCAGCTATATTTCCACATCTATAACAATAATTGGGAGCAGACCAAACAGTCACTAACATGTCATCAAACATGTATTTGTAACCTGAAAAATAAAAAGTCAATTAACCGAAGTTATTTCAATCATTATTATAGGGAAAACTACAGCTATAATACAATAAAAAATGGGCAGTTCATACTTTTTTAAATTACAAGAACATTTTATATTCATCAATTTATTGGTTTTAATTTCATTGTTGTTTTAAATGAGGTTAAGTACACTGAAACCTCTACCTGAACATGGGTGTAAAAATATGTTAGGTATACAGTGACACCCAGGCCTGAGGAGAGGGGGGGGGGCAGGGGGGTACAATCCCCGGGGCCCGGGACCAAAAAATTTAGTCATCTGATGATGGTAAATATTTTTCTTTTCTCTTTTACATAAAAATCTGGAACCTTTACTTACAGATTTTAAAAAAAAATCTTATTCAGAAGGTATTTTAAACATATAAATTACGGTGTACCTGATGAACAAATGAAACAGAATGTTTTAACTACAGCGCCGTATGTTAACATGACTCGATAGTATAGCTATGGCAACGAAATAGTATTTTCTTCAGAATGATGTAGCCACTATGTAATCTCACTTAGAACTGATGGTGGGACCAGATTCTTCCTGAAAGCCCTGCACTTATTTTTTAATTGGACCTAATTTTGCACTTTTTAGTTGAGCTTGAGAATTTTGATAAAACCCGGAATTCTGGGGTTACCCCAGAAAAGCAGCACAGCACCCCTGATTTAATTATGTATAGCTGAATAAAGTCAATGAAATGAGGTTTTTAATGTGTTTGTAAGATTACCAAATGTTAGATCCTGATTGCATGATTCCCAAATCAAGGATTTCACAGCATTATGAGCATAATTAGAATTTGATTTAATAACTCTGAAAGATTTTTCTTACCTTCATGCACAAGTTGATGTGCTCTGCATATTAGTTTTAAGTCATTCAGGTGCATAAACTAAAAAAAACATAAAGCAACCATTAGTAAAGAATTGATGAACTATGAAAATTTGCAAAACTAACTTTTATTTTTATAGGGTATGCCATATTTTAAGTGAAATTAGGGAGAATTTTCAATTATAGAGAGGGAGAGCATAGAAATCTTCCAAAAGATCCAACCAGCAAAGGACCATTTCCCCCCCCCCCCTCCATAAATTTTCTTGCCTAAAACTTTATTTCAAGACCTTTATAATTGGAATGAAGTAGACTGAAAACCATGAGTTTTCATTACTCATTTATGGTAGAAATGGTAGCTTTCAAACAAAATTTATTTAATTTATTTTTTATTCCAGTAGAATCCTGATTATCTGAGTTTATGTGGACCAACCCTAACTCCATTAAAGCAAACGGCCACTGTGTTACAAGAAGTACAGAATATGAGTCATAGTTTAAATGTACATTTTACAAACAAAATTTTTACAGATGCTCTACACAGGTAATTTATATTGTTACGATAGTTCTTTTACTCATTAAGTCCTTATTGTATTTTCTTTGTATTATGTCATTTTTATAAACAATCTTTTTTAAAGAATAAAAGGATTCTTAAAAAGTTTGATGGCTCAGTTAATTTGGAAACTCGGATGATTGGGGTTCAGATAATCAATGCTTTACGGTACTTAAAATTACGTTACTACATTAGACTTTAATTCAATCACCAATCCTATAATTCACTATTCTACAACCTAAAAAAAAGTCTGTAAATTCTTACTTCATGAGTAACTTTCGATCCAAACAACCATCCTGCCCCACGAGGACTGATAGACCATGAATCAACTTCTTCAGGATCAGACCACACAAGATGTTTCAAAGAGTTAAGGCAACAAGTAAATAATAGTTTTCTTTTAATAACACATATAATTTCATGTAGCAATTTTAATTTTAGCTCTGCTCTATAACTCATTAACTCTAATGGTGTGGTGAAGAGTAAAAATTGAAGTCTATGCCCCAAAATATTAATTTTTTTTTTGTTTGAACCATATAAGAGTCAAAAGCACTCCATATGCAGAGATGCTAAGTTTAAATTACAGTCATGCACAGGGATGGATACCAAGAAAGAGATGTGCTGGAATGGTAACCGTGAGGGGTATTTCAAATTATATTGTGTAGTTGTAAAAATTTCCACACCTCCTTTCTCTCCCTTCGAACACTTCTTACCAAGACCTACCCACTATTATATTTATTCACAATAAAAGCAAATATGTAATGAATATAGTTTTTTAAAGTATACATCAGAGGTTCTCAAACTGTGGGTCGCCAGTTAGCTTTTGGTGGGTCATAACAAGTTTTTGAATTCAAGAATTTCCTTAGGAAATGATGTAATTGAAATTTATGCTAGATTACCAAAAAAAACAAGTTAAACCCTGTTTTTCAGTCAAATTTCAAAAATTTCTCTGGGGGAGGACCCCCAGACCCCCTTCTGACTCTGGAGCTTATCGTTGCTCCCACAATCAAACAATTGGATACGCTTAGGTTCAAATATTTCTTTCTAAATACCTAAAAAGTTAAAATAATCTCTAATGTAATTTATTATTGTAACAAAATAATAGATGGCCTAACGCCACACGCACAAAGCTAAAGTCATGTAGGGGGTATGGGAAAAATAACTGAAGATGAGGTGGGTCGCGCTATAGTTTATTTATAAAAAGTGGGTTGTGATGTTAGAAAATTTGAGAACTCCTGGTATGCATGATTTATAACACTATCTTACACTTTTGAATCTGTTATGGTGACCACATGCATGAATTATGAAATACTCAGAAAATTACGTACTCTTTCAACGAAAACTGCTAATAAATAGTTGTAAAGAAGTAATTTTATGCAACTAAAATTTTAAACTCTTTCTTGGGAAAGGTTCAAGAAAAGACCCATTGAAATTCTGAAACAGAATCATTTTACAAACTCATAATGTATTTGTTAAAATAGTATTGAATTTCCTAGAAATAAACCAGAAGAAATGGTTAGAATTGTTTTGTTATGGTACATTTTCTTAGAAAAGTCGATCAAAACATATTTGCGGAAGGAAGATTTGTGCAAAAATAGTAGTAAGCCAGACTGAGACTCAAATTCACTTAGAAGTTAGAACTGAGTGATATTTTGCTAAATAGACACTTTCAAATAAGTATTTTTTCCCCTAAAGAGAGGTGCCGAAATGCTGTTTGTCTCAAATAGATCCCTGGTCATCCATTAAGAAAACATAATGCATAAGCCAAAGGGAGGGCTAAACTGTTTCTATAAAGGAAAATTAATAGATGTTAATTTTAAGATTTATCCTTGAACAAAATGCTGTCACAACCTCAAAACTGACACACAACATCAGACAAGAAGGATAAAGCAGATATATACATTAGTTTGTAGCACCCTCATTAAGATACTGTTAAACAGTTTGAGAATCATGAAACCAAACACTAATAATGCATTTGAATATGGTAAAAGGATATCACAAAAGGCTCCTTTATGAGGTATTTCTTGATTTCTTTCAATGGTTCTAATTTGATCTAAAGTCCTGATCAATGGAGACAATCCACCATGTACACAAAGTACCTGATCATCAATTATCTAAAAAAGTAAACATGTCAAGAATAAACTATAATTTTCATTGGTTAAATAATGGAGAAATGTGAGAAACAGTTGGGAATAATTACTGATGAGTACAAGTTATAGTTTAAGGTATCGAAAATACCTTAAGATACTAAATGATAAAGTTCAAGTACTTTTATATATCAAAAATTTCAATTATGCCTGTTACTGAGAACTAATTGAAATAAAAGTATAGGTTAGAAGAAATATGTGGTAATTAACTTTTTTCGAAAATCTAACACTTACTGCTGCTATGGTGAGAAGGTCAAATACTTTACAGCAATAGCGCCAAGCATTGGCATTTCCATATTTAGTTTGACACTCATCTAAAACAAAAGAAATATACATTATTACATTGTTTTTATCACAATTGGTATTGCAAAGAAAACAGAAATTGGTGCTTGTGTATTTACTAAGAGCTTGCACCAAATGTTCCGATAAATCACAAAAAGCATCAAAATATCGCAACCAGAAATGTTGCTTTTAAGTGCTTTCATATTGCTATGTGTAATTTGTAAAATGTGACCAGTTATTAATGGTTGGTTACCATACAAGAAAATAGATGTAGAATTTGAGAAAAAGAGCAATTATCCTCAACATCAGTTATTGATTTCATACTGAGATGTTATAATCTCTAATTAATGCACTCATTTTTTTAATTATAAGAACTAAGGGCACCCTTATCCAAATGATTTTGGAACCACTGATATAATGATGCTCAAGACTTCTCAAATGGAATATTAAGCCTTTGGTAATTAAATGCGAAAAATTAACATAAAATTATAATAAATTGTGAGAAATAGCAATTTCTATCTAATTTTAATCCCTTTTATAAATACTGCATTTCTTTCTGCTATTTTCTTAGCAGTTCTAATAGAATTTGGGGTTTCTTGCATATTATCCCGTCAACCGTTCACTGTCAGATTCAGTGGCACACAGATTTGGTAATGCTCTTTGAGTCAATGGGTCGGTCGACAGGATAGTATGTAAGTACCGAATTCAGGGGTGGAAAACCAAAACTTCATTTTTGGAGCAGCTTTAGAGCAGTTTTGGAGAAAGGCTAATCAATTTTTGGAGCAGTTTTGGAGCAAGGCTAATCAATTTTGGAGCAGTTTGGGAGCACCTATTAGTGTTTTCGTATCAGGGTATGATTTGCATTTTTGCAGCACCTTTTGGTGATTTCGTATCAAGCATTTTTGTAGCATTACACTTTCATGTTAATTCCCAGAGCAAAACGAAACTTTTGCGAAAGTCACGATTTTACCACAATAACTCGTGATTTTTCTTGGAAACAGTCTGGAAGGTAAAAAATAGTAGGGATTATCTGGAAAAATCGTAGGTTGTGCATCCCTATTTTAGATGGAGGCTCATATTTTGTAGAGAAAAAGCGGAAAATCGCGATTCCGCGGATGGTAATCATGATGGCTGAAGATCGGCTCTTTCCCTGTTGGTAGGATTTTCAAAATTTGAATCAAAATCATGTTTTTGGAGCAGTTTGTCGCAAAAATGTGAATTTTGCTGGTTTTGGAGCAGATTGGAGCAAGGCATCCATTTTGGAGCAGTTTGGCACAGTTGGAGCAGATTTTCCACCCCTGCGAATTTGATGCGATTTGTTCAATGCTTGATTTCTAAAAATTTAGGTGTCAGAACTGTTACCTATAGCTGAGTACGGACCTGGAAAAAGTGCCCGAACCTACGAACCTGGTTCGGGGGAAGCCCGTCAGCTCCATAGGAGCAATACATTAGGTTTGGGTAAATTTTATTAGGTTCGGGGGAAGGTTAAAACTTTTTCCAGGTCCGGCTGAGTATGTGTGTGTAGTGGAGTATTTTACAGTGGGGTAATTTTCGAAGGTTTAATCCTTAAAGATAACCAGGTTGCCATTCCAACACATTCCACCTTAAATTGAGCTCTAAATTGAGAAAAAACCATTGAAAAAGAAAACTAAATTTACCATAAAATCCATACACTTGAGTAATTTGACGACTTTCATGATTTCCCCTTAGTAAAGTTATCTTATCAGGCCACCTAGAAGATTTCATCAGCATAAATAACAAAGTAAATCACCATTCTATCTGTTACAAAATAACTTTACAACAAAACAACAATCAGTTACACAACATCATGCATACTGTACACAACCACTAGGTTTATCTTTTCAGTTTAAACAAATAATTTGTTTCTTGCAAAACCCTTAGTTCAAACATATTACACAGTAGAATACTTTAAGAATAGATGCTCCAATATGCCTACATTAAATATCAAGCTTTAATAACAAAATATAGCTTTTTAAAAGTTAAGTAAAAATCAAGAAAAAAATAAAGCAAGTATAAAAAACAATATTTATGACTTAAACTGATAAAATTTTATTTATATTAAGATTAATAAAAAAATGTTTAATTTTAATTACCTCCAATTACATTGGATTTTATGCTAGTTAGGGTTTTTTTTTTCATTTGAGATTTAGAAATCGTCTGAATTGTTGGTTAATTCTCATTTTAGTTTCATTAGCTTAATTTAATTTGGTTATATTCTAAAAGTATTAAATAAAATAAACACTTAAAAAACCTCTTTTCAAGAACATACAGTAGGCTGAAATGATATTTCAGGAATAAAAAGCATTGAGTAAAGCTAAATATCCTCTCAAAATAATCTAAATGTCTGTTTAAACACTTCTGTCGTTTTACTGCAGAATTACTTTTTTGATTCAGAATTTGCTATTTTTATTTACTTACTGCAGAATTTTGCAAAAAGTAAGCATAGCATAAAAGTTCCTGATTTTTTTTACGATTAAAGATAGTAAGATTTGCTAGATCCTGGCATTTTATATTGTTTCTACAATTATAGTGTTTACCAGTCCTAGTCAAGGTCTATATTTCCTTATGTTACATAAGATGACGGATGAGCAGACCATGTTACTATTGACCTTGCTCATAGACCATGTTATTATTTTTGTACCAAATAAAATCGCTGGATGTATTTTTGTCTCTTGATGAGAATTTTCACCCATGATTAAAATAAACAATATTCATAAATATTTCGATAAAAAACTTTTAATTTTTATACTTGGCTTTTAGAAGTATTTTTTAAATCAGAAGTCTAATTAAGAAAAATTAAAAAATGCTAGTTCCAATTCAAAAATTTGAATTGCATTATGGAGTATATCAAGGATCGTAACATTAAAATGCAGAATGGAGGGGAAAATATTCAATACTCACTTGGCTTTTAAAGTCAAGAGTCTGGTAAAGGTTTCAAGACTGTAATATCCTCGGTCCACAAAATCTCCCTAAGAACAAAGGAAACGAGCATTAAATAAATAAAACAGTAAACTTGAACACAAAAACCTGATACAATCATGTAGCGATGATGGTTGAGAAATAGCTACTGAATATCAGTTTCACATGGCGCCAATTTTCCCTTTCTCCCCCTTGCACTGTTGACTGTGATGTTAACTCTGTTGTGACTAGACTGGTAAAATATTTTCCCAATTGAAAAAATTATCAAAAGGAAACTTAAGATAGCTATTATCAAGTTTTATTTCTTTCCACTTCACTTCTTAAGGCAGAGACTCCAACCTTCAATGAAAATTTTCCCTGGTACAGTAATGAACCCTTTATCCGGAAATCTAAAATCCAAAATCCCCCCATTCAGCACGTTTACTTATTTTTTAAAGTTTTTGTCTTGAAAATATTTTTTCTCACAGGTGATGACTGTATGCCGCACCCAATGGTGCAACGCAGGGAGTTTTGATTACCGTGCAAATACAATCTGAAAAGGGTTTATTGCATACAATTTTCTAGAATGGGAGTTGATTATAGGGAGAGAAAGCTTTTAATTTTACTGGATTTTAAGCAGACCCAGTCATTAGCAGTGATGTGCTTGTTTATTATACAGAACAATGTTAAATTTGCATTTTTTCCCTGCTGCATCGGTGTTGGGAGGATTTCCGTAGTTTTTCCGATGATTTCTGTAATGTGTAGCATGAAAACAGTAACCGTAGAAACTATGGAGAATCTGTAGTACTTGGAATCTTTGATAAGGTATGTATGAATTTTTCCATCATTTGATTAATTCAGTATAAGGTAAATTGTAATTGGCATACTAATTTTAAATATATTAACCCAGTATGATAAATTTCAAATTCTATGAACACTTTAAATGAAATAAAACCTTCTTTAATATAAAATGATAATAAACTTTAAAAACTTAATTACTATGAATAACAAGCATATAAATTTTGGAGTTCTATTTTGTAGACACCATGAAATACAAATATCCACATTATAGGTAGAGTAAAATAAGTATGAGAAGTTTTTACTATATTTGAAAAAGATGTATGTTGAATATTTAACAGTTTTTTATAGTGTAAGAGAAGGCAGCTAAGGAAAATTTTGGTTTATCTCTGTGTGCTATCAGGAATTTGAAACAAAACTAGGTTATCTGAAACTGGAAACAGCACAGTTGATAAGTGATTTATTTTGAATGTTTTCAAAACACTGGTAATTATTATTGTTCATTTTGTGACTCTAGCAGCTTTTTAATGGTTTGGAAACCTTTCTAAATTCTATAGCACATTTCAGATGGTAGGATTGGTCAAGTGGCCTTAAGAAAGTCCTTTCAGAACAATATTTTCTGATGGTGATGGATCACACATTCAGTTCCTATACCATTGAAAATACAATATCCAAGATAAAATTTTTAATTGAGTATATTTTACTTCAATGAAATTTTTAAAACCCTGCATAACTACTAACTTACATCATGTAGGAGTATTACTGTATATTAAAGAATAATTTCATAGATAATGACAAACTTGACAAATAAAATCTAGTATAATATAGATTTAAGAACTGTTTAAAAAAATCTCTACCATCTAATCAACTAAAAATACTAATCAAGGTAGTAAAAAAGATAAAAGAAAATATTATTTACGAGAAATATGTAGTTGGTATCTGGAACCTGTCCTCCAGTTCGAAAAAGTTCTTCAAGATCATAAAACTGCAAAAAAAAGAAAAGGTATTTTTTAACATAAACTACAAAGGGCAATAAAAATTAAAGGATATTAACTTGTATAAAAGAAAAACTGTACAGAAGATTATTAAAAAAATTTACTTGGCCATGAATATCCCCACACACAGTCACTGGAGTAAAAACTGGCTGAATGTTTGATTCTTCTAAGAGAAGTTCGCAAACTATGTCACATAATTTCTGAAAAATAAAATTGAAAAGCTGCCATTAAAACTTAAGAAATTAGAAAACATGTTTCAAATAAGTAATTTTTAAAAAATTGAATGATATCAATGATCTGTTTAAGAGAAATTTGTGTCCATCGGACCTTTCACAAAATATTTTAACTTAAAAATGGACCGTTCAAAAAGTATTTTAGCCTTTAAACAGATACTATTTTTCCCAATACTACAAATAGGGGACCCTATTTTCACAAAAACAGGCTCCTGACAGAAAAAACTAATTTAACTTCAAATTTACAAAATTATTGAGTAGATTTTCCACAATTTTAACAAAAACAGGACCTTTCACAAAAAGTCTGGACAGACCCCTGCCTTGGATATTGATAATTGTTATTATTATTATTTAATTATTTTACTGAACATAAATTATAGCTCTGCAGGCCTGTAGGTACAGGATAGAACAACAAACATAAAAAAGTTATTCCACAGGGTAAAGAAAAACAAGAATAGCATATTTACAAATTTTTTTTTAAGAAATGGATACATTACTCTGATTGAACATGGAAATTTATATTGCAGTTTATTGCCTCACTAATGAAATAGCAGTTTATTTTTTTCTACAATATAATACAACTAACAACCAAAAAAATAAAACTAGGTCTGTTTAATTGCTTGCAGAAAACTCAAGTTTGCAGTTTGAATACATAGTAGTGGAAAGTAATAAATTCAGTAGTGACTGTTATCCCCATAAATTAAACAGCTGAAAGTCATCAACATGGATATAATTTACCCTACATTATCTTTTTACATTATCATCATCTTTTTTTGTGTGCTACTGGACCTCTTCATGGACTATATCCAAGGCTCTCAAGAACCACTAGTAGGAAACCAATACACTGTACAGCAGGGCCATATCCAAGGGGGGGGTTCGAGGTTCAAACCCCTCCTGAAATTCGGACATAACTTTTTATAAAGTTTTTTCTTAAAAATTATGTGACTCACTAGGGGTGGTGTAACCCAAAAGGTCACAAAATAAGTCACAACACTACTTTCAAGGTAAAAATTCCAAAAACAATTCTAGGCAGAACCCCCAAACCCTAAAGGTCGAGATTAACGGGGGCCAGTCGCCAGTTGGCGACCAATAAAAAATTTTGGCGATCAAAATTTCTAGATGCAGTCGCCACTCCAAGTTAAAATGAAAGCCGAGTTATTTTGTACGGCCCGCGATGCGCCCTGAAAAGCCCCCAAAAATTGCTTCAGAACACTTTTTAGCATGCTTAAATTCAAAATATTTTTGGAGGAGAGCCCCCTAGCCCCTGAGTTTATTTCGCAGAATCGCGATTTTCCGCTTCAACTCTGCTCTTCGGCTTTTTCATCAATTTTCGGCCGGCGAGCTAATTTTAAATTTTTCAGATAATCACTACTTTGTTACTTCCCACATTATTTCTGAGATAGATCACTAGTAATCCCGGAAAAAAGTCGTAAAATCGCCACTTCTCGCTTAGTTTCGTTTTGCTCACGGAGGGTACCGTTCCTCCCGCGTGGACGCCGCGCCGCGGATGTCAAGTTGAAGTCTGCTTCTCTTCTCGGGTTCTTATTGCAGAAAGAACAACTGAGAACAACTTCATTATGGTCAGAAACTAACTCCAACAAGTCTCGTGTTCCGGAAGTTGAAAAGTAGCAATTTTTCACGACAGTTCCGTTTTTTCCGCAACTGGTGGTGATATCTCTCAGAATTGCGGGTTTTTTTTCTCGATTTTAGTATTTTTAACTTATGAGGTTTCTCTAAGTTGTAATTTTTTATGAAAAGGTTGCTTTGAAACAACTTAAGTCAATAATACAGTGTTTTTAAAAAATCCTGTTAGATTATAATCGGTTTTAGATAGCTGATATGAATTTAGATTTTAAAAATACATTCTTACTTTTTTCATGCAGATGATGATTACTTGAAATATGTATTATTCTGTGTATAGAGGTATTCATTTACAATTTTACAGTAATTCAGTACAATTCTTCCATTTTACCTAACACGTGAATGTGAGCTATTTTATTTTGGCGCCCAAAAGTATGGAGTTGGCGACCAAAATTTAGGGTCCCAGGAGCCACTGGCTACCAAACAAAATTTTTAATCTAGAGCATTTATTACCAAACCCCACTCAAAATTTTGAAAATCTATTATGTACTGTTTTCCTTGAAAATTCTGTTATTTACGAGGAAGTGATCCTCATTTTGTGTAACATAAAGAGGCTAAAAATTGAGTTAAAACACTACTTTAAGGGGCCCATTTCCAAAATTTTTCTGAAATAGGACCCCCAAACCCTCCTCGAAGTTTGCTGTTTATCTCTTAAAATGAGTTCAAACGCTATTTTAAGGGGGAAATTTCCAAAATATTTCTGGGGAGGACCCCCAGACACTCTAATTTTACTTGGAATTCACATTGTTTACAAAGTTTTGAAATTAAGTTCACAAAAATTAATATAAAACATGCAAGTCATCTAAAACTTGACGTAAAAAGTACTCGTAAGGGGATACCTCAGAAAAAATGTCAGATCAACCCCCCCCCCCAATAATTTCAAACTCATAGATTAAAATGTTCATTTACATCAATAAAATCCATAAAAAATTTTTGATATTGAATATATATAGCGTTTAAAACACTTGGCAATATTAAGTGGGAAGTGGGACCGTTAACGGAATTAAACTAAAATACATATCAGAATGTTTCCCAAATGCACACAGCTGGACTTTAAGAACTCTTCATTTTAGCTCATTATTTATAGCTTAGTAACCTACTACATATCTAATATCTATAGTATGATACATCATTTTAGCCAATGTTACATTAGATGCATACATTACACTTCAATTTTAAGAAATGATAGAATTGAGGTATTAGTTTATTATAAGAGGTAAAGGTACGAATAAAAATGCACACAAGATCGAATATACAAATTTTCCCGCGCTTTGCCAGCCCATTTAACAAAGCACAAGACCTTTTTTGATCTTTTAACTTTGATTCCAAAAAACTATCTAATTTAGAAAAATATAGAAGTTTTTAAAAAAATTATCATTTTTATATTGAAAAATAATAACTTTGCTAAAGAGCAAAAACCCAAACGAAAGACGCACTGAACCACCAAATAATTTCACGGGCGTTTAATAAAATACTTATATTATAGCTATACAAAAAGACAAATGAATACATACGATTAAAATATCCCACCTTTAAAACCAAGTAACTTATTCAGGGGATTTTAAAAGATAGAAATGTCAAAACTACGATTAAGAACCATCAACGGTAACAAAAAAAACCAAACAAATTATCACCTTCAAATCATTTTCCGGTAAATACTTGCATTCCTTCGCAATTTCCACCCATTTATCGATTTCAGTCATAATTTACAGACTTTTAAACTCAGTAATCATTAAAAATGATTATCAATATCGCCTCCACCTTTTAGCTATTTTGTTTATATGGTTCAATTTTCGACTTGATTGAAAAAGTGATTATTTCACTTCACAAAAATTACTCCGTTCATTTTCTTTTGTTTTGGTTTTGAATTTGGGTTTGCGAGGGGGAGGAAGACCGAAAAGGAACTCGCAACGTGTTATATAAATTGAATTATTATCAGAAATAAAGCCCTGAATTCTCTTTTATAATATTTTTCATAAGTATGTCTCATGGGATTGAAAACTGCTATTTTATTCAATGTATTGAAAGGCTTTTTAGAACTTTTTATAAGACTGGAATCAATTTAAAAATTATATATATCACCCATTTACTGAAAATGGGACACATTTAAGTTTTCATTTACAAGAAAAATAAACGAAAAATGAATCTGAAACTGAACTACTGTCAAGCCACTAAATTGCGTGTAATACATCTGAAATGCAGTGAAGTGTTCTAAATTTTTATTTTATTTTACTTTTGACGGTGGTGTTTTGCGGAAATGTGTCGGCTCATGTGGTAGGTTGGGTGGTGTGTCGACATTCCAAACTAATGCCTACCGATATTTAATAAATTTATTACAATTATGTCAGACATCGATAAGTGGGCCGACATAACCAAGGATTGCACCTACTTACCTGATAATGAAATGAAGGTATTAACATTCATGGATTTGAAATTATTTTATAATTAATTGACAATTTTAATTATTAAGTTAATTGTGATTATCCAGCGTCAAAATTTGGTTATTATTCCAGGTATGACAAAAAGTTTCTTGTAAAAATTATTGCGACTGTCTCGATAAATCTGAATTGCTATAAATTTAGATGTAGCGCCTGGTTTCACGGAAAGCAGGAAGTTATGCAAGGGTGGAAAAAGTGTCTAAAATTTAATGATAAAATTAAATTAATTGACCAGTTCCCCAGAGTGTTTGCTCCTCATTATTTATCTACTTTTGCATAAAAAATATTTTTAATCCCGGAGAATTTTTTTCATAATTTTAACATTGCTTACGTGTTTACTTTTTAGTACAGTAACCCGTGGCATATGTTGAATACGCAATAGATGCAGTAAAGTACACGACTTTCAGGTTTGTCCTTTATGTTATGGGGATCAAGTTTTTCATTTATTACCTTATTAGAGTTCATTAAAATCTGTTTAGCGTTAAGAAACTGCGATATTAATTTACTTGGTGTTATCCTGTTTAATAAACGTATACGCCCGACACCCGATTTCTACGATTTTATTTTTAATCCATAGGATATTCTTAGCCTCAGAGTTTAATCCTATAAATGTCTGGGGGTTTTTTAAATTAAAGGATCATGTTTTTTTGAGTGAGATAATCAGCATATGTAACTTAAGCCATAATCATGCTGATAAAAAACCTTGCATGCTCTTGACTCCTAACTATACTAGTGATAACTTGATTTTTACTTGTGAATTTTATTTTGAAGTTGTTCAAAATTTTGATGATGTATATTGAAATTTCATTCAGACAGTATTTAAGCAATTTAATTTAATATTTCTTTTCAAGTTCCATTTTGATGTTTTCAAGTTCCATGATGATGAGCAATATCAAACTCCAAAATCTTATAATTTTATAATACATTGTTCTTAATTTATTTTTCAAAAGTTAGAATGAACATTTTAATTATTAGTTAAACACTTTTCTACTTAAAATACCTGTCTGTGTAACTTGATACACAAGAGTGTCCAATTAAATATTATTTCCTGGAAGTTTTTTTATTGTTTTTACTAAGTAACCTCAATAAAGTTATCTTGATGAATTATGATTTTCTTATGATCGATCTTTGAGCTGATTAGTAAGCCAGTGTAAGAACCTACTATTATCTTATAGGATTGATAATTATATCACGGAATAGTGAACTTAAAACTGCCATAATTGTTTTACTTTTATCAAATTTAGAAATTTTATCTCAATAACATGTTTAAAGACCTAGAAATTATAGCAAAATTGTTAAGAATAGCATTTATATTTTGTTTAGTGTTATGCTTAAATTTTTTATGATGCATTTTGGATTATTTTTATTTGACATAACAACAGACGGTTTTAATTCTCCTTGTTTTATTAAAACTAGTGTGTTATTGTTTTGAATAATTATTCTATTAATAAAATATTTTGTTGAAGAAATTTGACCTTGTAATCCTTGCCTTTTATGATTTTTAAATTTAAAATTGATTGCAGCAATTAATGTATAATTTAATATGTGGATCTGAAGAACTATCAAACATCTATCACTTTTGGTTGATAAAAATGAAAATAATTGTTTTTTATAATATTTAGATATCTATAAACAAATTTTGTTATTTTTTCAAGGCTTTTGAATTGGTGTTACTTAGGTATAGTTATTTTTATAAAATGTAGACCTTAGAGAATAATAAACAAAATATTTGTTCAAGGCTTCCCAGAAATGTTCTTTAAATATTATTTCATTTTTGTAAGAAAAAGTTATACTTGACCTTCAGAAATTGAACTTAAACATTCTCTTAGATAAAATTGCAAGAAATTAGTTTTCAGTTTTAGATATATTTTTATTTGTGTAATTTTTTTATGTTATTTTCCTTTAGTTAATGTGACAAAAATTAAGCATTTGAAATTTTTAACAAAAAAAAACTTGGCCATTGATTAAAATTTGTTTTAATTTTTTAACTATTGTATATAATATTAATTTGCTAGTTTCATGAAAAAAAAATCATTAAAATCATCAAGGAGAAATTACAAGTTTTCCTTAAAAAGGCAAACCTATGTTTTATGTGTAGTAGAATGAAAAATGATTCAATACCCAGTAGAATGATTCAGAACTGGTTTTGTGGCACTCAAACTCTCTAAGGAAGAATGTGCTAAAGTATATATCCTGTTCTAATTTTCTTCCTTGAGTATGCTTAGGTATAAGGATACATTAAGGTTGTGCTTTTAAAAACATTACTTTGGTAAACTGCAATAACTTATATTTCTCTTTTAAAGAATTTTCTTTATCTTTAAATTAAATGTTTCATATACCATTATCATGTGCTGGGATACCTCAAAGCTTTTGATATTGTTTTTGTGACCTTTCTTTTCTAATGCCATGAGATTAAAGCTTAATCATAAGTAAATATGCTGTCTAATATTTTAAATGTCAAAACAGTAATTGCTCTTGTATTATTTATATTAAAATTTTGTTTAGCATCTTTGTATTTTGTAAAGGGATTAAAAATCAATCTTAAAATTCTTTCTTTAAGAATAAGAAATTATGTGAGAATTGATAGTACTACCTATGCATTGTTTTTACCCAGGTGTACAAAATTTTCAGTTTAATTAAGTTCTTTTATGAAGCATAAGTTAAAAAAAGTAATTATCTAATTGTTTAAATTTGTAAAAAAGGATTCATTCCAAAAATTATGTTACAAGTCTTAATACTTTTCTGACAGTCATAAATAGAAATTTTTAAGACTATTTAAATGTCATCATAATTAAAATTGAGAAATGCAAATTTGAAAAGTTAATAAAAGTTTCCTGAGTTTAAGTTTTGCAGTTGTATTATTTTATAAGCTTTTATCAAACCAAGATGATTATGGAAAAAGCTTTTTTAAGATAAGAACATCTGATATGGGAACATGTGTTCCAGATTCAGGAATTTTGGCTTTGTTAAAGGATTAAGACTTAAATACCTATTAACTTTTTCACCAATCCACTAAATTTGAATTTTTTTTTTTTGTATGCATAGGGAATGAAGATGGTGTCTGCTTTAGATGGTGTGAATGATGGATCAGAGTCCGATTATGATGACTCTAGAAAAAGACCATTGGACTTGGATCTGGACAAAGATTCAACTAAGAGATCACACCAAAGTGGTGCTGGAATTTATCATTTCAAAATTTTGATTCCATCAGTAGCTGCTGGGGCAATAATAGGGAAAGGGGGTGAAACCATTGCTCAGTTACAGAAAGAAGCTGGTGCTAGAGTGAAGATGTCAAAGGCAACAGATTTTTATCCGGGTACCACTGAAAGAGTTTGCTTGATAACTGGCAGCGTTGAAGGCATTTTGCACATTCATGATTTTATCATGGAAAAAATCAAGGAACGCCCAGACCCCAATGCCAAAATGGCCATTGATTTTGACCATAAACAGCCTGCTGAGAGA
This sequence comes from Tetragnatha montana, assembly GCA_963680715.1. Taxonomy (NCBI): domain Eukaryota; kingdom Metazoa; phylum Arthropoda; class Arachnida; order Araneae; family Tetragnathidae; genus Tetragnatha; species Tetragnatha montana. The sequence continues at coordinate 40,010,919 of OY796685.1, forward strand.
GAAAAGCAAGTAAAAATCTTGGTTCCTAATAGTACTGCAGGGATGATCATGGGGAAAGGGGGTAGTTATATCAAACAAATAAAAGAAGAAAGTGGTGCCTATGTACAAATATCCCAAAAGTCAAAGGATTACGCCTTAGCCGAGCGCTGTATCACTGTGATTGGAGAGATAGAGTGCAACAGGCAAGCCTGCCGTATGATCCTTGTTAAAATAGTTGAAGATCCTCAAAGTGGTAGTTGTTTAAATGTTAGTTATGCAGATGTAACTGGGCCAGTACCCAATTTCAACCCTACTGGCTCGCCATTTGCCAATCCTGATAGTGTTCCTAATGGTACTAAAAATAGCAATAATAGTTATAGTTCTAATAGTAGTCTAAATAGTCTCAGTCCCACTGTTACCAATAGCTTTCAAAACACTCGAACTGATGCCACTATGCAAGGCATAGCTACGTTTTCAGATATGGGAATGAATGTTCCCAACATCCATCCAAACGAGGCGGCTCAGGCTATAGAATCCATTAAGGTGTTGCTTAGGGGAAACGGCTTCACAGAACAGGCTGTAGCTGAAATAAGTGCCGCCATGACTACCCTAGCTAGTTATGGAATTTTAGGACTTGACATCAATGGAGTGAATGAGCCGGTTGTCAGTGGAATGCGAATGCCGACCTCTGCCATAGCTAACTGCTCTATTCCTCCGAATAGCATGACGAGCATGGGTATGTACACTGCCACCTCCGGAGTTCCTGGCATGGAGGCTAATTCTGCAGCTAATACAAGTGCTCTTGGAGCCGGATCCAGCATGTTCAGTCCCGTCGGCAACTACGGGAACGGGATGCCTGGATTGGGTTTGGGTCCCGGGTTCACCTCTCCCACGACCAGCCGCTCGAACGACCGCTTCTTTGTGCAGCCCGACGTGGCCGTCTTTGAGCCATTCCAAAGAACCTCTCCCACTCTCGCCTCGCCCAGCGCAGCTGCCTTACCCGTCAACAACAATTCCTTTGGACTGGGGACTGGGCTGAGCTGCAGCACCCCCAACTACAGGAAGAGCTCTGGGGACGGTCGCACCACCCTGGAGGTCACCAAAAAGACCGAGATCGGGGTGAACGAGAACATCGTGGGGGCCATCCTGGGACCCTGCGGCAAGTCCCTGGTGGAGATCCAGCGCTTCAGCGGAGCCAACATCCAGATCTCCAAGAAGGGGATCTACACGCCGGGCACCCGCAACCGCATCGTCACCATCACTGGGCACCCCAAGGCGGTCGACACTGCCAATTACCTCATTGAGCGGCAAATTGCGGAGGAGGAGGCCGAGCGAGCTCAACACAACGCCCTGGGAGTGCTGCATTAACGGGGGACTTCTAGTATTCATCATCATATTTCTGTCTATGGTTTTTATTCCCTCTTCTATAACCCTGCAAGTGCCGTTCGTTACCTAGAACGTCTCTTGACTGTCTGAGTGAGTAAATTGCTTAATGATATTGTGATCATTCGATAATATTATAAACATTTCAAAGCTATATATCATCTAGGGTTATATTAAAGCAGAAATAATTAGAGTTTTGCACCAGCATAGCTGCTCAAGGATTGTGCATGCGGAGACTTAAAGGCCTTGTCCGAAGCATAATCAAAGAACTAACTTCTTCACCTATTAACACTTTGTACTGTCCACTCCTTTCATGCCATCAAGGGAAGATTATTTATTTAATTTAAATGTTTATTAGAATTTTGAACCTTGTGTTTGGAGAAGTAAATTGCAACGACAAACATGTTTTACTTTGATACTTCACTAAGTCATTTTCTCTTTTTCTTGATTTGGTTTGATAACTTCATTTCATTTGTTGGATGGATGCATTATGAGTCTTATGCTTTGTTACCCTCTTGTGTAGCTCGAAGACTTAGTATGTGTGTGTACTTGATTTTGTTTAAACCTAACAAAGTGCAAGGAATTTTTCGCTTATACTAACACCTTCACATATAATTTGTACTATATTCAAATGTTCTCAAAGAACGTATAATTTATCGAGATAGGACAAAGTTTTTACAGATGTACTATACTGAGTATTTCTTCATTGTGCAAAACAGTCATGGGTAACATAATGTTCATTATTTATTGAAGTATACTATAGATATTGTTTAATAAATCTACATATTTTTATTAATTAGTTTTACAATTTTGAGAATTTTAAATCGAATTGCATGCATTCTTTTCCCATTTGAAACTGAATCTGTAATATTTTGTTTCATTGTGCATCCTCAAATCAAAATCCACACTCAATGGGAAATTGTTATGCCAAGCTCATATTACTGAGGTCATTGATGATTCCAAATGAATTTGACGGATGTTTCTCTAAAATACATTATGCATACTTTCATTTTGCATTCGATCTATATGCCTTTTATTATAGATTATCAACCATGCTTATATTTTTACATAAATCTATTACATCTTAGAAGATCTTCATTGCCATTATCTTACATCAATCCATTTTGTATAAACTTGGTTGTAAATGTGCAAATTTTCTTGACAAGTATTTAACTCTCCAGTAGGCAAAAATTTATGACTTAGAAATTCTTCAATGAGTATCAAAAATTGACAGAGCCTGTTTTCTTAAACTTTTTCAATAATCCAAATATATATAGCTGTGCCTTTATTTCATCACATATTATATGCATATCTAAAATATAGTCAATCCATCTAATGTTCTCTCAAAAACATGCATTGTAAGTGATGTTTTCAAGTGCTTTAAAGTTTCAATTTGCCTGAAAGAACTGGATAGTTCAGAAGTTAACTTGATACTGTCAGTTGATTAGATGACAACTTCCTAAATATTAATGATGTTATTGCTCTGCATTGCCCCCAAAAAAGTTGATTCAAATGAGTTAAAAATTTTCATTACTTAATTTATAGAGGCGTAATTTATGACCTACATTTGAGCTGCTCAGAACCTTTAGTATGGTTGGCTGCTTAAGTCAAAAATTAAATAATTATCCTTTGAGTGTATTCTCAAAAATGCCCTTTCCTGGGAGCAACACGGGTATATTTCTTGCAAAAACCTTTTATTCAGAACCTGAACTTGCACCACTGTCATTTTGAGCAGCTCATTTGATACAGCCATTGCTTCAACTTACGAAACCTCTTGAGTATATATTTGCATTTAAAATATCTGTTGTGCTATGACGTTAATATATATAGTATCAGGGGTGATTGTGTTCTGGGGATACCCTGAGTTGTGAGTGGGCATATTTTAGGGGTTTCTCTTGAAATAGCTCCTGAATTATCTGCATTTTTATTTTCAGAAAAGTTTTTGAGAATACAGGCAGGGTCCTTGGGTGGATACTTGGCATTTTTTGCAAGTCTCCAAGGTCGCTCCCTAGTTGTGTGGTCGGCTGCAATTGTATATTCATTGTAATTTTCCGGTATATATATGGGTGATTTTTTTTCCAGGGTTTCCACTCTTGGTCACAATCACCCTTGCTAGTATGCCTTAGCTTACTGGAGGGTCCCTAAAAGTACTTTATATTAGAAATGCAGGATTAAAACAGCTAGTCATCTAAGTACTAGAATCGGTTTACCATTCTAGTATTTGTCCTTTTAAAAAGCATGTTAATCTATTTATTTAAAGCATTTCATTATAAATTTTAAGAAACATATCATCTGTAAATTTTTTCTTTTCTTAAAATTCATATTTTACTAAATGTTGTGCTAATTAAATTTCATTTATAGTTATGTGTAATTCCCTGTATAAAGCATGAAAGACTATGTTGAACATTTTCCTATGGAAAAAAAATTATTTCTGAAGTATTTTCTGATTATTCGTTTTATGGGTGCAAGTATATATATGCTATACTTTATTGTGTAATACCTCGAAACAGAGTGCCATTATGTGGAAGCAAAATTTAAATTTCATAAAATTTGAGTTCTAAATTAAACTTGACCTTTGAGCAACTTAATTTCAGTAGCTGTATGCACTGATTGTTTTGTGCACAAATAATTTCTATAAAAAAAAGATAATCTTGTTTTTTTTGGTACTAACTTATGAAAGTTCATTTGTGTATTCAATTTTGCTGACCGGGCTTGGAACACTAATAATAGGGTTGTATTTTGTGAACTCTGCAACATGCTAAGCTCTTCAAAAATGAATAAATATTTTCCAAAAAACGAAGTTTTCTTTTCTTCTTTAACTAACACACGTGATTTGTTTTACATTTTCATACAGCTATATGACTGCTTCATATTGAATTAAAATTTTCTAAAAAGTATTTATATTTTTAGTATATCAGATAAATCCCTTGGGTACTGTACCGTAATCTATTTAATACTTTTCCTCTAAACTACTTTTTAATTTTTTTTTATTGAAAGCCTTCAATTTTAAAATTTTTCCAATTTACTGGGAAAATTATTCCAACTTGCATAATGGAAAATACCTGAAAAATACCTTCTTTACCATTATAAGTAGCACTTTTCTGTTACATAGTTTGCGGAGGGTGGAGTTATCAATATATTGGTGGAATGTTATCCCTACATATTCAACAGCTGATAATCATAGGAAAGTATTATATTTACTCTATTTAAAAGCACCCAACTTTAAAATTCTTAATACAATTTTTTTTCGTGACCGTCCCCGGCCGAATATTTCAGGGACCACTTTTGGTACATCGGTTGGGAGACCTGGAACCACTGAAATTCTTCAATGATGTGTGATTATAAATGCAATTCATCTAAAATTCGTTACTTCGATGTTTTTATGGATGCCCTCAAAACTTAATCCGGCTCGTATGCGTACGTGACATTTCCATTTAGCCTTTGTGTTTTTTTTTTCTCTTCGTTTAATTTACTGGATCGGATATTCTGTTGCAGGAATTCTCAGTTTTTCAGGCTTCGAACCTGTAATTCTAGCTTCAGCGAAGTAGGCTTCAGGGGAGAGAAACAACAGGTTTTATCGGTAACTGGCTTACGAGTGGCGAAATTATCTCATGCTGTTAGTGTTTTTTGTTGTTTTGAATCCTTCTGTCGTTAGTGATCGTTTTGTGCTACTAATGTTTTATGTTCAGAAGTTTTTGGAAATTAGCTATTCATTCCCTTGGAATGCCAATAAGAAGATCCCCGAATCGTTTCATGATATTCCAATTTTTTTAGTGGTAAAGGGTGGTTTTTTATTCTTTCTATGCAAATCAAGGATGGAATCCCCCCTAAAGAAATCCTTTGCTTGCTGCCTTCCATAACCCTCCTAAATTCGCCATAACAGGTTTTTTCTTCGCGTTTTAGGTTTATTTCACCACAAACAAAAAATACTTAAAAATTGAATTTTTTAAAAAAAATTCTCATATTTAGGTACCTGTGATATTTGATACTTTGTTTAAGTCACTCGAAGATAAAACTAAAATTATAAAACACCTCGACATCAGCGCCAGCTTGCACCTCAAAAAGGTAAATTTATCTTTAAGACATTTTTACGATGCGTCTTGCGATTCGTGATCTATTCACTGTCTTGTTACTCTTGACTGCATAAAGAGGGAAATTCGCCACTGCTTTACTAATCAGACAAATCTAAACAAATTGTCTTTAAATGGAGTTGATAGTCCTTCAACAGAAATTTCTGCTGGAACTCATCCGTAGCAGTCGTCGTTGTTGCTAACAACCCATAAATCGGTATATCTATATCTTATTCTAAATTTTACTGGGAACATTTTCTTTGAGAAGATTTGGCGATTGGTAAGTGAGAAATTCTACCCTTAAATACTCGAGAAGAAAGTAGAACATATTTTCAAACCTCAAGGTTCTCAAATTTGCATATTTTTCAGCGTTATCATAATAGTTTTGCGATTTTTTAGTTAAATAGAGACAAATTTTACAAAAAAAGAAACCTGCAAATTTGCGAACTGTCTCTTTTTTGAGGTCTGAAAAAGTACTATTATTTTTACTTGCTAATTTAGCCTTACTTCCATGAAAGCCGTGAAACGGACTTTAGATACACCCTGAAATAGTGGGAAACGGTTCTGGAGGGTTTTTTTTTTTCACAATTTGAGAAACATTTAGTTAACAATCTGTGGAGTTAAGGCTTTTGCTAAAATGCTCTCTTTTAGATTAAAAATTATGTACTTGTTGTATGGGGGAGGCGTAGGAATTTCTCCCTCAGTAAAGCTTCCTTGAAGAATCATGTGACTGGAAAAATATCGAAAAACAACCTGAACTATAGAGTTGTACTTTTTTTTATGAGGACATGCCTTTTACCGAACATACGTGGATAAATCCGCTTGCTTTTATTTTGTAAAATTTACATCATGAAGATGAAAAGGCGCAAGCAAAGCAGAACATCCCCCAAAATTCGAAATTATTTCACATCATAATATTGTTTATTGGAAAATAGTATTTATAATTTAGTTTCTTTTTATCAATAATTATCTTATTTATTACACAAATTTCGCAACTTAGTTGGTAGAGACGATTGCTTAACCCCCAAGGGATACTTTTCCTCCATCTTTTTTATTTCGTGAATTTCACTGCCGTGGGAATGCGTTGAGATGGGTTTGAGGAAGTGTTGATCGTCATCCATGACTTGAAACAGGTTTAGTGTGAGACCCCTATAAGCATACTTTAGTTATAGCCTCCTTGCTTTTCATTCTTCCATCACTCATCAGACATTTTATCGATTAATTTTGCGTTCTTTTCTGGAGACCATAATGCTAAAAAGGATATCGTTTCTGAAACACATTTTAAATTTCAGTGTACCCCCTCCCTGTAAGTCAAGTACGTGAAACATGACATCATGAAATACATGAAAGACTTTGACCAAATGTTGAAACCATGCATAAATACAATAGAGAAAAAAGGAGTGCTCTCTGATATGAATCTAAGATATAGATTTTTTAATATCTCTACACCTGCTTAGATTTTTGTGTAATTTTTCACTGAAAAAATGAGATGTTACAGAATTTTCAAACGTTATTTTTATTAGACAATCACGTTCTGTGCTAATCAAATTTGAATACTCGAAGGAATTAGTTAAGTTTTAACATAGCCTCAGGATCAGCCGCCTTTCATAAGACTAATTTTGAATGGATTAGTTAGAAGAACTGAAAACTTTCTTTTGTTTTTTGGTAGAGCTAAGAGAAAAGCTTTTTTTTTGTATGTTGGAAACAGTACTACTTTGTAGAACTACTTTGTTGCTGTCCCCCTTCGAATTTTTTACTGGTTTAATAAATTATCTCATTTTGCACCATAAGGGTCCAGAATTTTTGTGGAAAAGACCTGGAGAATGATGGACAAAAAGACTAAAATAGCATTTCCACTTATCTGACACGTTGTCAATCCGGTAAAACCAATGAACGAATCACAAAGACAAAAGTGTGACATCATTTGAGAATAGTACTCTGTAATTCGTTCAACTGCTGGTCTCTCCGGATTGGCATAACGCGACAGATCGGATAAGTGGAAACGGGGCTTTTGGTCACTTTTCGAAGAGAGGAAACTCAGAGTGATAAAATGAATTGAGAGATATTTTCTCAACCGAACTTCATTAGATTTCTTAATGTGCGATTCGCTATTTTCATTGTGTAGGCGTTTGGATTGACTCGTGTTTTCATCAACGGACCTTAGTTTGGAATGATAGGAAGAAAGATTGGGGTGGAGGAGATATAATGGAATGGAAGAGAAAGATAATGACATAATGAGGAAATCGAATTGTCGAATATTTTCGGGAACTCCGTTCCGGTGCATTTCGGCTGGGGTGTGAAGTGAATGAACTACACAATAATATGGTCTAGGGCGAGAAAAGAATCGGAAACGATCGTTTCCTTCCTTCCCAGAGGTGACACACAGGACGCAACCTCCGTGGCATTCCTCGGTCTGAAATCTCTTCAAGTTCCTTTTTATATTTGCCTTCACCTGAGGCTTTGAATTATTCAGCATTCGGCTCTCATTACCAGGAAATGTTTCGTGTGTTGTATATACCTCGAGAAGAGAGTGGGTTCAAATCGAAGGAACAATAGACTCGGTAGACGTAATTGTCTGATGGATATGGATCTGGTGATCCAGATTCACTCTGTGCGTTCTCGCCTATATAGTTGGGATGTTAATTGTAGGGATACGTGTGATTTCTATCGGGATTTCAAGTTATTAGTCCCACCCCACGCAATACATTTTTAGGTCAATTTTTAATTACGACTAACGAGTTTGTTTTCGCATGTCCTTTTACTATATTAGGCATAAAACAGCTGTCATAATACGGAGGGCAGGATGAACGTATGGATATATACTTCAATATGTAAGAAAAAGAAAAACTATTGGCTTAAAAAATTATCTAATTAAGCAGGGTTATGATCGTATTAAGATAGATGACTTCTTAGGGAATAAAAGGATCTAAATTAAATATTGGGGTATATTTATTTTTTTATTTTCCAAAGGACAAAGATTTGTCCATTTCATTAATAAATATAATAATACATAATTAAATTATTAATTTATTTTATCTACCCCATTGTAACCTCTTTTAAGCCTTATACATATTTTCACTGTTAACGTACCATTCATCAAATAATATAAATTTTATACATTTTTTAGCGTACGCTGCAATTTTCTTGATTAAAACCAGCAGAATTAATTGAACTATTTTTATAATGGCACGATTTTAGTATGGTAGGCCTGAGAATCCAAAGTACAAAAAAAGTGTTACAAAAAACTAAAATTCCCACGAATCAAAATCAAAACTCATGTATGTTTTCATATGTGTGTGATGTGCGTCCGGGGAAAGGCCTGTAGGGCGAAAATCTAGTTTCTTTGGAGAGAGCGGGGTTAGAATTCGACCTTGAGTCCTTTCTCTCGGCATTATTGAGCTGGTCAATGGTCGCTTCTGACCCCTCCTTCCTCCAGATGGTTTGGGACGGCTCGGGACTTTTTCATTCAGCTGTTTTTCCCATGAATGGGGTTTGTGTTCCACCGATGCGTTTCGCTTTTCTCTTCTTTTTTGGGGGGACTCGTCAACTTGTAGGGGATCTGGGACAGATTTTTATAAAAAAAAAATAGAAGTTGGATTATGTAATGTTTTGATAAGGTAGTTAATAGAAATTAAAATTACTACAATAGAAATTACAATTTTTCAGAATGGTTTTAAAAATTCAAATGAGTACTACAAGTAATAATAATAATTACTAATTCAATAATAATAATTCACTAATAGTAATTACTAATTCAATGAGAGTTTGAAGGGTAGTTCAAATATTAACATCAAAATTATATGAATCAGTCTTAAATATTTTTCCACCGAAATGAACAAAAACATTTTACACTAAATATGATTCTTCGGCATTATTTGTAAAATTTTATAAAAAAAATTACAAATATTGTCTTCTATGATTTTTTTTAATTTGCTTAATCGAACATAATTTTAATTGTTTGAAAAAGTTATGTTCAGAATATTAAGTACTTTTTTTTTTGGTTCTTGACTTTCAACAATTTAAAGACCATAAAAGGTCAAAAGATCCATCATGGAAACACATATTTATGAGTAGAAAATAGAGGGCAGGGATAGATCCCCATAAAAAAAAATATTATATTTTTCTAGTTAAGATAAAACATGATTCAAACATCATTTTGAACAGAAAAGAGACGGATACCTTTTTTTTATGAGAAACTGTTTTAATTGACAATTTTTGTTTCCTGTACCCATTTAAAGTCTTATTTTTAAGTTGAAACCATTCATGTGAAAGTGAAGGAATACTGAGGAAGGCTAAAAATAAATCCTCTTTATAGATAAATCAGCACAAGTTTTCGTATATATAACTCTTGTCCATTACCGTAGCTATTGATAAATATCAATATATCTCATGCTCTTCTTGTATCCTTTCTCATAGACCATAGGGATTGTTTACAATATTTAGATAGGATTCAAAAGAGCAAGGATTCAGGAGAAACCCCGAATGAAACTATTTCTATGATCTATGGGAAAGAATGAAGATGAGCAAGAGAAGCCCCATGAGCGCTCCATATAATATTTAGATAGGATTCAGAAGAAAAAGGATTCAAGAGAAACCCCGAATGAAACAGCGTTCAATCTTGGGGCTTCTCATGCTCTTCTGCATCCTTTCTCATAGACCGTCGTAGGGATTGTTTCATCCGGGGTTTCTCTTGATCTTCTGCATCCTCTCAATGAACCATAAAGATCGTTTAATCCGGGGATTCTTTTGATCTTCTGCATCCTTTCCAAGGTTTTTTGAGAGGGCTCCATCCTGTCGCTTCTCTTGCTCTTCTGCATCCTTTCCCATAGACTTTAGGGATTGTTTCCTTCGGGGTTTCTCCTGAAACATTGCTCTTTTGAATCCTACCTAAATATTGTATGGAGCGTTCAATCTTGGGGCTTCTCATGCTCTTCTGCAACCTTTCTCATAGACCGTAGGGATTGTTTCACAGGCGGGGTTTCTCTTGAATCTTTTGCATCCGCTCTATGAACCGTAAGGATCGTTTCATCCAGGGATTCTCTTGCTCTTCTGCATCCTCTCTATCTCTATGAAACGTACGGTGCGTTTCATCCAGGAATTCTCTTACTCTTCTGCATCCTTCCTAAATACATAAGATAGATATTTAAAGGTATTTTTCAGTGCTGAATACAAATATTCCATTTAAATTGAAAAAAAATTTAAAACATCAATTAAAAAATTAATTTTAAAAACTAGAAAATCGAAAAAATTAAAACATCCTTTAAAACCACAAAATAACTGAAAACGAAGTAATTCTAACGGTTTTCCGTTAGTAATAACTTTAATAATGTCTTACTAAAATTAGAGGAAAATCAAACCATAAAAAGTCTAATTTTTTTTAAAGATTTTCAATTTTTCTGCTTCATAAATACTTTTTTTAATTCCTCTTAAAAAGGTTTGAGGCATTTACCCCGGATATTGTAGTTACATATTAGTTATATTATAACAGAAGAACACAATTGATGGTTAAATAATTTGTTAATTAATTAATTTTATAAAACGAATATTAAAAATATCGGTAAAATTTTTCAATCAAGTTGAAGTAATAATCTTTCGAAAAAATAATTTTAACTGTTTAAAGGACAATAAATCTTAAAAAAATAATTTTCTTTAAATTTTGTGATACATGTCTATAGGCTAAATTTCAGTTCTGATGTTGAATATCAGGCCAAATAAAATTTGGAAAAAGATTGGGAAAATTGAGATATTTAAAACGAACGTAATAAGATAAATGCTTAAATTTTTTACTCTTTTCCCAAATTTCATTGCAAAATTGACTTGATATTGAACATCAGAACTAAAATTTAGCCTATAGACATGTACCACAGTTCTCCGTTCTGCACATGGGTTCTCCGTTCTTCCACCAGAAATTAAATTTTAAAAAACATCATTCTTCGATAATTTGATTTTTTGTAATTAGTTGACTAAACAGCGCAAAATGCTGTGTTTTTCAGGCAATATTTTCTCTCTCTCATTACCTCTTTATATCATTCTGATCTTTTTTTCTCTCTTTCTTATTTTCATCATCTCTCTTAATTTTTCTTTTTTCTTTTAAACTCTCTTTTATTCTCTTTTTCTCGTGATTTCTCTTACTTTTATTTCTCTTAAGATCTCTCCATTTCTCTCTGCTCTCTCTCCCTTACTCTTTTCCTCTCTCTTTCTTTTCCCTATCCCTTTCTTTTTCTCTCTCTCCCGTTCTCTCTTTATCTCTCCCTTTTTTTCCTCTCATTCCAAATAAGGCACAAAAAAAAGCAGTAAAGAAAACAATCATTGACTAAAAACCTAGTCATTTACTTACTTTAACAACGTAACCTCTGTGAACTAAATAAAATCCTTTCCAGAAATTTCATGCTTAGCTTTTTAAGCAAGATTTTTTACTAGATCAAAAAGGGGGATATACACAATTCGATCGACCATGGTTTCCAGTTCTGTCTTAACTTATCTGTTTCCCAACTTTTTGAGTCGCAGAACAGTTTTTGGGAAAGAAATTTGAATTTAGTTCCAACCAAAGTATTTTAAAGGAAAAGGTAGAACTTTGACAGAGCGACACCCTTTTGGAAATGACATAATTACGAATAAAATTGAATCGTCCGTTTGAAAAAGAGAATAAGTCCAAAGTGAAGAAAGTCCAAGTCAAGTTCAATAAAATAAGTAAAGAGAAGTTTTGAGAAATTTGAGAAAAAAAAACTGCATAAGTAATGGAATTTTTGTTGTATAACCACCAAATATTTACTGGAAATTCAGGACCCTATTTAGAAAACAGAGCAATCATCGAAACAAATATAAGTACATTCAAAAATATTTGACTGTTGAAAAAAGTTGATGGACTTATTCCTCTTTTCAACCTTACGAAATTTCAACTGAAGAAAAATCTTAAAAACCACTTAAATTGACGTTTAATTATATTTCTTCTTAGTTCACAGTACAAAAGTGAGAAATAGAAAGACTAAGACAAATAAAATTCAAAATTATTAGGAAACTGAGTCATTAAGACAGTGTCAATGGAGTAAATGAATATGAATGGAGTCATACATTCCCTGGATAAAAAAAAAAGTTAAAAACACTTTTAAATTCAAAGCAAATTTTATTTGGCTTAGTTTACAGCACAAAGAAAATAAGAACAAATTAACTTTAATTCCAAATTACATTTAAAAAAATACAATGAATGGACAATCGATTTCGCAAATCCGAGCTCTTTTCACTCATATGTCATATGATATATTTTTATATCATATGATACATAAGATATTTTTGAACACAAAAAATCAATTTGTCATTTTTTGGATTTATTCCCTTTTTATATAACTATGATAAAACAATCGGTACTGGTCGTTGTAACACAGGGGGTCTTTGTAAAGAGGTGCTACTATCTTCTTAAACATGAACACCAAATTCTGGAGCACATTTTGAGAGAACTCAGACCTAAACTAACTTAACTGAACCAGGGACTTCGTTGGAAGGAAGAGGACTGTCGTCGCGTGTCTAGGTCAGGCGACGGAGAAAGAGAACTTCCCCGCACCAGACCATATCGGTATGCTGCATCTCGCGCAATTTTGACGTCACCACAGCATTAGCAGCATTGTCGCTCGCTGATGGATTAATTAGAAGAATGAAAAGCGCTGCTTCCTGAGATATCGCCGGTGAAGTTCAGGGACGACAGCTTGTTTTGGGCCCGGAGGTGAACTGTTCGCCATGTTTAGAATTCGTACTTTCCTCGTTCTATGAGTGTAAGGGGCAGAGATATTTTTAACTCCTCTGAGAGAGTATTTTACTCCTTGAAAATCAGAAATACTCCTTAAAAAACTAGCCAGGAGTATTTTCACTCTTTGAATTTTTCATGAAGGTTTAGCTTAAAAAAATACACCGTACCCCAGTGAAATCAACAAATAATATTTTCTATTCAAAAGAGAAGTAAGTGGTAGTCATTGGTCTTCGTCTTTGAGTGAATTTTCGTCGTCGTAGTACCCAAAACAGGAGGCAAGTGGCCAAAATGACTGTTCTGTCTCTATTTGTGAACTCCTTTTTGGTTTCAACCACTGCACCCTAATTATCATACTTTTTAATTGTGTTTTCATACAGAAATAGTATTTTTTTCATTCATTGTTCTGATGCTTAGGGAGTTTGATTGCTAAAAATATTATTTTCTAAAAATATGTAAATATGACTCAATTTTATGAAACCAATTAAAAAATACAAGTCCTATAAACTTATACTACGCCTTTATAAGTTTTGTGTCAATGTGGCCCACAGGGGGGCAGGGACAATCTCATACATTGCTTGGGACACATTGATTAATTTGCTCAAAAATAGTATTTGATAACAAAAATTTAAGAAAATAATAAATGTTCTTGTATCTCTAATTAAGGAAATAAGATGCAATTTTCATAAGGCCCTGAATTAGTTGAATAAAATTCAAACGTATTTTTGTCGAAAATTATCCAGATATTAAAAAATGTGGTGCTTTTTATTGTATTATTTTGCCTCTGGTTTTGACTACTCTTTTTGAAAATACAGTTATATTGTTACCTATAAAACTGCTATGAACTTCTCCGATGCTTTAAAGTCCCTGATTAGATCGTTTGATCATGTGTTTATCAAATGCATTCAGTAGATAATCGCTTTAAGCTACTTCATTCATAAAAAAATGTAACATTATCTTCATTGAAAGTTAAGAATTACTACAACAGATTAACTTCTGGCAATCCCTTATTTTACGAAATTTGGAAATACACATAGCTACAATACAAGAAGTTTCCAATCTCAAACACTTGATAAATACCATTGGTAACATGAATGGACTTTCTTTTAGCATTTCATTTGGCATTTGTTGAAAATAAAATAGCGTCAGGGGCCATTTTCAAAATTTGCTTACATTTGCTGTCCTGAAGGTAAAACATGAAAATTAAACAATTAATCATTATTAAAATTTCTGTTTGAGCTTTGATTTAGGAACAGTAGACTAAATTAAATGTTTCTAGCTTTTAATTAGTAAAAAAAGCTGTAAAATTATGTAAATAACGATCAAAACTGGCCAAAAACGCTTGTCCCCAACTAGTTTCATGAAATTCAAAGTCGGGTTTTTTTGTTATTTAATTTTACTTTTTCAAAGAAAAAACGATAAGTATCAAAACTATGAACTATTAAAAGGTTGTGATAATTGTAAAACTTTATTTCTTGAATTTATATTTTTACAAATTAATAAATTATTTTGTCCCTCACTTTATGTCAACTCCCGTTACGTTCGAATTAATTTCAAAATATAGTTAATAATAATAATAATTATGCTTTAAAAATGGCAAAACACATTTCAAACTGTATTGTTTATTTACTTTAGAATATCTTTTAACCGGTTTTTTTTTATTCTTCAGGGTGAAAACTATTGTGTTTTTTAATATTAAATAAGCTTTTTTTTTAGAAATTTTAAGCCCAGAAATATAGTTATCTATTGCCTAAATAAGATTAATGGAACTTTATTTCAGTTTCCAACAACGCAAGTATGTTTTATTGTGTTATTTTATAGAAATGTCAACTCCCGTTACGATCCATACTATTTTTATTATTACTATTCAATACGACTGATATACGACTATTTCTATAATGTTATATTAATTTGCTTTAGTCTAACATGGCTATTTAGGTTTATTTTGACTGATTTATCTTTTGTTTGTGTTTAAAATTTATAAACGAAGGATAAACAAATGTGCGTTCTTTAAAAATGCATCGGATTATAATAGTTGAAGTCAATTGTTAGTTTTGTGTGATACCATGGACATAATGTTTTGTATTAGAGTATCATTTTACCCTTAATTTTAGGAAAAAGTATATGGCCGATTGCTTTTAAATATACTTTTCACGAATTTAAAAACATCTCTATGTTCATTTCATTAAGAAATTATGTAGTCTTAAAAAATATTTGATAATTCTGAAATGTAAGCGTATGGTGAAAAGGGAATGAAATTTACTTTTTTAACGAAATTTTGCAATTTTTAACGAAAAATTCCTTAAAACTTATAGACTTACTACAGAGCTTAATGTTTCCATATGTAATGCTTATGAATATAAAGGAAACTTTTAATAACAATATGACTTAAATAACCTTTATAGTTTTTGAAATATTGAAAGTGAATCAATGTGCTCCTTGTATCAAATAACTCCGTTTTACCCATACATAAAAGCTTTAAATGTTAAGATATCTAATCTATGCAACTGTTTATGTATAGGAAGAGCATTTCTCTATAAAACCTAAATCCTGAGTACAGGAGGAGTACTGAGTACATTTATACTTCTTAAAATTTGTTTTAAAATTTAGGATGAACATTAAGATTAGTGATTTTATAAAAAAAAGCATGATTTTACTATGTACACAAGCTACTAATAGTACAAATTGATATTAAAATGAATTTTTGTATTCAAACATTATATATTATACTAGCTGATATGCCCGCCGTTGCTCGGGGGATAAAAGGCTTATCAAACTGTGTGTTAAAATAAATAAGCATTATCGTTTACATGCAATGTTAACAGTCTTCCCGCTAGGATTCTTTTATGATGCCATACCACTTCGTTAAGATGTAAAAAACCCTTTAAAAATGCCACCTGTTTAGATTTAATGTGTGAAATCCCCATCCCCGTTTTTAAAGAGTATTTTTCGAAATAGAAAAAAAGTCAGGGGACCTTCTGAACCCCATTATTTTTTTCTCTTTTGTCCTTTTCTCCCTCCATCCATTTCTGCCATTGGTATAAATGTATATTTGAGGCAAATTTCTCCGCCTTCACTTCACAATAAAGATATAGTATTGAACAGCAATGTTTATAGATAAAACTTATTTCCCCCTCATCCCGCTAAATTTTTATGAAATACAAAACAATTAAATATATACTACATACTTTTATACTTTTTTAAGATCTTAAAAAACCGGTTTAGAATTAGTGTTTATAACAATTTTTTACTAACGATAATTTTTTTTAAAAATCAGGGGGATACCCCCTGAACCCCCCTTTGCTGATTTATCACCAACTCATTCATTGAAAGAAATTTCAAACATGAAATAAAAGTAAACATCATTTGAATCGACACTGAAAATGCCTGTGATAAAATATTGTTTAATTTGAACTTTGCTGGAAATACATAAATTTGATTAAATGGAAAAAATAATAAAATTTTTCAGTGGAATGGTTTTTGGTTATTATAAAAAAAATTATTTAATCATTAAAAATTGTTTCTTTATCATATTTTTTAAAAATTCACCTGTTATAAAACATTTCAAAATAAATATTTCCAACAATAGAGGTTTTGCGTGTCCTGGAAAGAGCAATAACCGCAATAAATTTAACATTGAAGGCTAAGCATAAGAATTTAGAAAAGGGACAGAAAAGGCTCCTTGGAATGTTTTGATTCAGAAAATTCTTTTTCGAAAACCTTCCTGGTTGTGTGAGGAACAACATGCTAAAATTTCATAACAATCACATTAATAATGTGGGTGCTAGGATCCAAAAACTAAAAACGGGAGTGAATATTCAAATCCCCGTTCACCCCCTCCAGAATGGAATATCGAAAAATCCAGAAATTACTTTCTTTGAAATTATCTCAAGAAGGTATTACCAACAGTTCAATTCGTAATATCGATTTCTCGGTATTGTTTTCTTCGAAAATATAAAACTTGGTTTATGGTCAGCAAAAACGGGTTTTTGGAATATTCAGGCCTCTTAAAATTCGAATATCCAAAATCTGAAAAATGCCTTTCTAGAAATTGTTGCTAGGTACCTTCCTGCGAAATAACAAAGATCTGGGGTCATTTGGGACGCCGCTGGGCTCAAAAACGTCAAAAACGCTCCAAACCCCCCTGTGGATCAGAAATAAGATATTTCGAAAAATCCCTTCTTAGTGCGCGTATACACCGTGAGGCCTTCCATCCTACCAAGTTTCGAGTCTTTAGCTCCGGTAGTTTTTGCTGTGCGTTGATGAGTGAGTGGTAAAGCTCTTTTATTATTATAGATTATGTACAATTTTAATGCATCTAATTTTTAAAATATATTTCTTTATTATTATTTTGAGTCTGCAAATTATATATATGATCACTAAGTAGTACTGACTTTATCTAAAAGCGTAAGTAAATATTGTACCATTCAGTTTTAAAACTTTAAAATTTAAAGTCAATATTAAGGCATTTTCACTATTTTACTACATTAACAATTTTTGATACATAAAGTCATAAAATGCCTAAATCTTCGATTGCTTTCGTTACTTAGACACTCAAATACACTTAAAAGTGATAAATTTTAATTAAGGATTCTTAGTCCTCAAATTATTTCTCTATTAAAGGTTAAACCAATCAAATTCAATCAAATTCTGTTTTTCAACACTTTTTTATGGTCCTTTGAACTGAAAATTTTGAGATTAACAAACTAGTGGTGGTCAAGTAAGTTTTTCAAACACCAAATTTAACAACGTGTTGACTCAACAGTTTCATTTAGTTTTTCATCATAAGAGCAACTTACTTTTAAAAAATTATGATGGTGAAGGCAACTTTTATAAGATTTTAATTCAATTAAATAAATTAAACTTATATGATATTAAACTTGATGATAATTTATTAAACTTATCTTAGGGATTTTTAAACATGTAGAAAATACTTAAAGCGTATTGAAAAATATGCCAAACTAAAAACACCCTTTAGAAAACTGACAGATAACTGTAATAGCAAAATTCATTGTAGGTTTCTTCCGGCATATTGAAAGAGATCAGTTAAATTTTAAATAAATAAGATTTTAAACAACTTGCAATCTTTTTATCTTTTATACTCCTTAAAATTAATTTTTTAATGTGGATACAAAAGCGAATGCCAGTTATCCTTTTTTTAATCTGGTCATGAAAAGAGATAAAAGATGACGTATGATAAAAATTATATGAATTGAAAGGATTTCAAAACATCTCGAAGGAGAAAAAAAGATGAAACGCATATTGATTTTAAACTTCTGTCAGCTCCTATCTTTTTTTAGAGCATCGGATGGTTTTAATAAGTTCTGAGGAAAGGGAATAACAATGTCATTTAAAGCTTAATTTTTTTTCGTGTGAATTTTATTCTTGTTTCATACATTTAGAAAGATGTCGTTATTTAAAAATATAGTGTTCATCACACATGCATATTTTTATTTAAAAAGTCTGGTACCCAAATATAAATTTTATTCTATTCAAATTATTTAATGTAAAAACTCCAATTTGTTCCACCTATGCAATCACATTAACAAGTCTCAAAAAAGCAAATGAAAATTATCAGAAATGGATTTTGATAATAACTACACTATTTACTGATAAAATACACAAGTCGACAGTGGTTTCCTAACAACAACCAAATTACTATTTTGTTTAATTAATACAGTTATTCAATAGAACTGCAAGTAAAAAAAATCCCTCCACGTCCCATTTTTGTGTAACGAAAAAATCGGATTTTCAGCTATTTGTCTTAATTTTTGCGTTTTAAGTGTCATTTTTGTATAATAGCAACCCTACAACCCCATCCAATTAATTTACTTCTAGTGTCCCAGAATATAGACATTCCTTTTAAAGTGTAGTTATGTTTTTATACTGCAGTTCATTTCAAAAATGACGAGTTTTCACAGCATAGATTTTGCACATTTTTATTCACAATACGCTTTGCTAAATTTGGGTACGGTTTAAATTACAATCCAACAGTAATATTTAACAGAAGAAGTGGAGAAAAGTTTTTTTCTCCGATTTGGGTCCAAATAGAGGTGACCAAGATAAAATCTGGGCTCCTCACGTGTGTTGTATAAGTTAGAATGTGGCTCTTTATCAGTGGATAAGAGACAACCGAAGTTTTATGCAAATTAATATCCCTTTAGTATGGAGAGGACATTCATATAATCTTTATTATTGTTATATTAATGACAAATGCAATAAAAGTATTTAAAAGGACTTTTTTTGCCATTACGGAAAGGCAAACTCAAAATCAGTATGAACCTCTGATTATAGACGATCCTGCTTTTGAAGGAAAGTTTAATCAAAACGCATTATCAGCTTGAAAATAGTTTGTAGGAGAGTAATAAAAGGATTTTTAGAAAATATAACCGATAAAAATGTTTTAATCCTAATAGAAGGTTCTCTTTAATTTTACCAAGCCATCGGATTTGAACATCACTCAAAATTCATATTTTATATCCATGTTTGAATTTATTTCCGGAAAATATCTCTGTGGTTCATCATAAACAAGGGTAAAGATCCCCTTACGACATTAATTCAATACATAGGTCACTGAGAAATAGCAATTTTGGGTGACAACTCTTGGTTTCTAAAAAGAGAAGATTTGACTCAACTTATGAGAACAAAAAATGATAAAATTGCATCGTATTTAAAGAATGTTTAATGGTTTATAATGTTTTGTCTGAAACATGTATGTAATCTCAATTATAATAGTATTTTATGCTAAATTAATGAGATTAACAGTTAAAAAATGAATGGCTATAACGCTTTTGTCCGTTTATTACAATATTGGTGCCATATTTGTAACAAAAAAAACTATACGTGTGCTGCAGCTTTTTTACAACTATTTCTGAATTCTACGCCCTGAAATTAGTTAGAAATAGACAATCTCATTTTTGTTACGGAAAAAAAGTTAAATTTTATAGAATAATTTGTTAAACCCTCTAAAATATCGTCAATTTTAGATTTAGATGGATAAAAATAGGCTCAAAATTAAGAAATCAATTCATAACCAAATTTTTTGAGTAGATAATTTATTTTTCATTTGAATTTATGCATACAAGTATATACCTAATAGATTAACAATTTCTATTTAAAATAAAGTTTTAATTTTTTACGAAAAGTTAAAAGTTTATCAGAAAAATTTAGATTTACGTAACTTATAAACTTTTGATATTTTACATTTTTTTACTTTTGCGAGGGGCAGAGGAATTAGTATTTGGATTATTTCATAATAAATCACATGGATTATTAAAACAATTTGGAAAGAGATAATTTTAGATTCCGTTTCATAATTTTTTATAATTTTCATATTTTTTTTAATTTAAAAAGTTTTTTTTTTAAACCTGCTATATTTAATACGCCAATTTCCTATACAACCTAAAGCAAACTATTTAATCCATTTGGATTAATTTATTCAGAAATATAGATAAATCTTTTCATTTCTTAAAATATTTGTTGAAGAGGAAAGAACCTTGTATTCAAAAGGGGTAAGAGTGTATAGAGTAAAGCGAAATTGAGACTGAAAAACTTTTCGGTTTCAAATCCGAAAGGGAAGAGAAAATCCAACTCAAGGAATAAAATATCAAGTGTGGCTGTCTGTTGCGAAATTCTTTGGAAACAATAGTTTCGGTATGAGATAGAAAGGTTATTTTCACCGAAACTTTAAAATCAACTTGCATTTGTATGTTGTAAAAAAATTTTGTTCTGCTGTTGCAACGCTGCATGAATGCAGGAGAAATTCAGAAAAAAATATGGCTAATTTATACGGATTTTTTCTCCAATTTTATTGGGTTTTTTTTGTACGAAAGCACTTTTAAAGTTTGATATTAGTCATTCAGTTGATTGGGATTTATAAAACATGCTTTTATGAGAAATGTAGTTCACTTTTCCCTTCAAAAGAAGACTAACGGATAGAAACTTAATGTTATGAAGAAATTAAGGAAATGCATTGGTTCCCCCTAGACAGTAATGGGAAACATAGCAATGATAAGGATAAGCCATGAAATGTGATCAAGTTGGGCTGGACACACCTTAACATCCGCTTTCCGGGATATGATATTTATAAATTTCTCTCTTACTTACTCTTTTTATAGTCTCTATTCTTTCTATCTTTTTCTTTCATTCCCTCTCTTTTATATACTTCAACTTCTCTAACTTTCATTCTTCCTTTAAAGCAGTGGTTCCAAACTCGAAGATGTCATTAACTCGAAACTAATTCTCGGACCACCCTTTACCATTCATCGTGACAAAATTCAAAGGTGATTGCTCATTTACCATGTATAAATATTTTACAAAAACTTATAATGCTCTCTTTTCTTTTTAACACCTTGCATCTCTTCAGCATCCCTTTTCTCATAAAGCCTCCATTAGCTCTTATTATTTCTCTCTCTCTCTCTCTCCATTTACTCTTAAAAATCCGTTTACTCTTGAGCTTCTCTCTCTGCTTTTCAGCATCTCTTTTCTCTTTAACATTTTCCATCTCTTCAGTATTCAGTATTCCTTTTCTCTTAAAGCCTCCATTAGCTCTTATTCCCTTTCTCCATTTACTCTTAAAATCAGTTTACTCTTGAGCAGGGGTTCCGAACCTGGGGGTAATTACCCCCCGGGGGGTAAACACGCTATTCTTCAGGGGTAACAGAGAACAATTTGTTAACCGAAGGCTGAATCCTGAGTCACGGCGCATCACGCATGCGGAATCCGCCGCGCTCGAAACTAATACTCGACATGAATACTTTCCGGATTTAGATAATCCGTCAGTCCAACTCTTGGATATTAAGACCATTTTCTACTGATGATGACATTATTAAAGACGAAGATGTAGCGGCCAAAGTAGAATTTCTTGGACTGCGCGAGAATAGTACTTTCAAAGTAGAATTTCAAAGCTTTCAGAGCTTTAAAAATGATAGTACCTTTTGCCACCACTTACAGATGCGAGAGTGGTTTTTCAACTTTAGTTTCATTGAAAACAAAGGCCAGAAACCGTCTTAATGTGGAACATGACATGAGATGTGCTTTAAGTGACACTAAACCTAACATAAAAAAACTTGTAAACGCAAAACAATTTCAACCCTCACACTGATTATTATTATTAATTCATAGTTAAAGTATCGTAATATTGTTGTGTTTTTATGTATAGCCACAATGTATCCAGTTTTCTGACTAACTGCTGGGCAATGACAACTTTGTAATTAATAAACATTAGAATTCGCTTGCATAACGTGTTTTTATAACATTTTAAAATTGGGGTAAAATTTGATTTCCTAACAGGTTACAGGGGTAGCAGAAAAAAAAGGTTAGGAACCACTGCTCTTGAGCCTCTCTCTCTCTGCTTTTCATCATCTCTTTCTCTTTAACATTTTCCCATCTCTTCAGCATCCCTTTTCTCATAAAGCCTCCATTAGCTCTTATTCTCTTTCTCCATTTACTCTTAAAAATTTGTTTACTCTTGAGCCTCTCTCTCTCTGTTTTTCGGCATCTCTTTAACATTTTACATCTCTTCAGCATTCCTTTCCTCTAAAGCTCCCGTCTGCTGTTCCTCTTAAGCTGTCCTTCTTTCATACAAGAAAGTTAAAGACAAAATCATCAATAAAAATAGTTAGTTGTAACGTTCAGAAATAATTTTTTTCCCAAATAAATCACAGAAAGAGAGGATGAGGTCTATTTTTACGGTTTTCCACAACCAACCCAGCTGCCAGTTTAAAACCGTAAATTTTTTGGGAATTTTTTTACAGTGTATAAATCAATCCTTGCCTAACAAAATTATCATGGAATAGCTAGCTTTTGCGTGTTTTCCCAACAATTTCGAGGTGATCAAAACCTCCAACAACAAACATCAAACAAAATCGGCCAGTTTTCCAGGGGAAAAAATCCCTCGACGATATTCTAGAATTCTCGAAATACGCGATAGAAGACAACTCCATTCGAAACAACAAAGCGAAATAGAGTCAGCTCAGTTTTACCCCACCGCAATTAACGTGTAAATGAGATCCGTGTACCGAGAAATAAAATGTTTCTTGAAATAAATCGAATAGGACACCTCTTCAGTACGTATATTCTGGGAAAAGTTCGAAAATGTCATTGAAGCGAATCCCTTTGAGAGTGGAATCAAATGATTCACGTGCCGTGTTTGGTAGGTGGTGCGATTGACGTCATTTCTCGAGGTTCGAATGGTGGGCGGCTCGGCTTCCCTTTGTTTTTGGAACGTCTTTTCGTTCAAGGGACAGAGGGGTTTGGGAGTTTATTTAGAACTTTTAAACTTTGGATTCAAATGGTACGATGCTTTATATATATACCTTTCGCTTTTTTAGAGATTATTCGCCCACTTTTTCAATGCATTAATGTATGGATGAATTACATTTTATGTCTTTTAAATGAAAACGCACATTTTTTAGGGGAGGAGTGCCTCTCAAGGGATCAATTTAAACTCTTTTGGTAGTTAGTGAAGGTTAATGAACTTTATATTTGCAGCATTATAGGTCATATGACCCTGTACTGTCAACAGTCCTATTTACAGTCTTTTCTTTGTAATAATAGTCGAAATCCAAGAAGACTTTGGTTCGTTTTTCTGGCATCTCTAGTTTTTTTTATATTTTGATATAGGGCTATAAGTAGGCTGAAATTTTTTCAGGAAAAATCATTGGGAGACTTTAATTCGCAAGGGTTTGGATTGAACTAAAACGTTGTTTGCACATCATATTGCTGCCCAAAACAATAAACTAAACTACAAAAAAGATCTAAGGATTAAATGAAGTTAGCGAAATAATATAAGAAAGTAGTTTAATGTTTAATGTCCTATACTCGATCTTTAAGTTTCCTCCATCCCTAAATTTTGGATATATCTCGTCATGGAGATGAAAATTTTAGAGAACCAACATTTCTTTGCAGAGCTCTTATTAGAAAGGTGATAATTACAATTATTTTCTTTAAGATTTCTGATTTCATCTCGCCCGGGCCCGAAGCTAAGGAATTTTTCTTTCTTGACTATTTCGAACGAATAAATGCTTCAAATTCCAATATCCGAAAATTTTTTAGCCACTGGTTACGCAAAGCGCAGTTTTGGGAACCGCTGATTCCAGCAGGATATGTCCTTGCACCGGTTAGTCAACCAACCATGGAATTTGCAGAAATATCACAAACAAGAGAGGAGCAATCATCTTAGGTTAGATTAGAATCTCTTGATTGAATAGTTCCATAAAATATTACTCTGCAAGCAAAGCAATATGTATGATATAGGCTTAAAATAGTTAACTTTTAATTTAATGTATTGTGCATGGGAGAAGTTATGGGCATAGAGAGAATAGCCCCAACAATTTCTGGTTATATTTCAGTTTTATAATGGTAAAGAGGATATTTACATAGCCCAGCCGTCAGAGCCAGTATGCCCCATCACATGGTTTAGTCGGGATCCCTCCCCTACAGGTAAGATTTGGATCGTTGCACAGTTAATATTAAAATTTTATGTACAATAGTGAGTTTCAAGAAAGAATGGGGTTT
The DNA here is from genome assembly GCA_963680715.1 of Tetragnatha montana. NCBI lineage: Eukaryota > Metazoa > Arthropoda > Arachnida > Araneae > Tetragnathidae > Tetragnatha > Tetragnatha montana. The sequence continues at coordinate 40,035,606 of OY796685.1, forward strand.
ATGGGATGGGGATTTTTCCCACAAGATTTTTTGAAATTAGACCCTTTAAAGTAGTGTTTTAATTCCTTTTGAGACTTTTTTAACGACACTCGGAGAGAAACGCTCCTTGTACGCTGAAGAATAAAAGATAAACCATAACCATAACCCAACAAATTCTATTTTTATCACTGGCATGGAAGTGTTCATGGGGAAAGTTTCATATATTGGTTCGATAAGCAGACGTAATTTTTGCACATTGCAATACACTTCCGAACTCCTCAGAATCGGCAACTTTTCTTTTTCTAGCACTGTCACTTGCACCCTTTGACTTCTCGCCCACTCAATATAACCCTATATATGCCTGTTTCATAAATTGCTCTCTGTTCCAATAATTCGCACTGCGGAGCCCCCCCCCTCTCTTGAAAACTGTCGTCTCGATCGTCGTTTGCATCGATCCGCTGATCAGACGTGTGAGGGGAAGGTCACGTACACACAACAAGTGCAAAGAAAACATGAATCACGGGGACGTCTGCCTGGTTTCAAAAGGAACGTGACTTCTACCGTGGGGGAGTCACCGTCAGATGAACCTAGATGGGGAGTGAGGGAATCTGGTGTATCGCATGAATTGCTGTTGTGTTTGTTTGAAAAGTGATTTGTTGGAACAAATATTGTGTGGAATAGACATACACTCATTTCAGAGGGGGTTTTTTTCTCCCTGTGCCTTGTTTTGGAATGAGAGAAGAGATATCCCTCAGAGGAGAAGGATTTAGAAAAAGAGAATAATAGTAGAAGAAAGTTAGAGAAAGAGAGCGAGTGAAACAATATGTAGGAGAGTAAAGAAAAAGAATAGATGAGGGGGAAATTCAAAGTGAAATTAAAAGAGAGAGAGGGGAGAAAGATTAAAAGTGAAAGTGATTGGAAAATGAGGAAAAATGAGAGCGACTAAGGGAGTGAATGAGAACTAAATGAGAGAATAGGGGAGTTTAGGGGGTATAACCCTCTCAGAAATTTTGACCACTATTTATATATGCTGTTCTCTTTCTTGAAAACTCTGTGTGCAGCGTACATGGAAATCCCCTCTCTCCTCTTAACCCCTCTCTCCTGAAACTCTTCAGGTACAGGTGTTACCTAGTGTCACCCAAAGAAGCCCAATCGCCCACAAATACCAAAAGAAGTTAAAGTACTACTTTCAAGGGTTAAATTCCAAAATATTTTCTGGAGCAGGACCCCTAGTGCGAAACTTGGATATTTTTTTGAACACTAAAAAGTAAATTTGCCATTTTTTGGACTTATTCCCTTTTTAAACTTGACGATTCAATTAACCTACAATGTACTCATGATGGGAGAGGGGCGCAAAATAATTTTTAACTCAAACCCCTCTTAACAAAAGTATAGTTAGGGGACATCCATAAGTTACGTGAGGTGTTTTTTCAAAAATCTGGACCCCCCCCCTTGGTGAGATTTAGTGAGATTTTGCTGGACCCCCCCCTCCCCCCACGTGAGATTTTCTCAACAACTAGTTTTGTTTTATCGGCATAAAAATTACCATCCAGATTGCAAAATACAAAAACAAAATTCAAACACTTTGAAATCAAAAACATGGTTCTAACTTGTAATTATCACGACTGACTGGCTAATGATTTGCTGTTTTGACTAATCTGAGCATTTTTTCTGAACTTGTGCTAAAAAATATTAAAGAAAAAACATAAGTTTTCTAAACTAAAAGTTGACGTGAGATTTTAATTGACTCCCCCCTCCCCCCTGGTGAGATTTGGTGAGATTTTCCTGGACCCCCCTCCCCCCTTTTGACCTCACGTAATTTATGGATGTCCCCTTATGGGCTTGGAAGAGCGAATGTGTGTTAAAAAAGAGAAAAATCTGGAAAATCAGAAAGAGTAAAAGCGGAGAGAGATTTAGAGAGGGGATGGGAAAAGAAAAATGAGAGAGAGAACAAGATAGAGAGGGCATATAAGTCTCAATGAACACAATGAATTTACTAAAAGATTTTAAACGACTCAAACCTCAAAAAGAGGAGACAGAAGCTATCTAAGCGGCTTTTACATGGAATTTCCTAAGTGTACTAGTTCTTCGTTTCTGATGATAAGAACAATGCTTAACGTTTTACTCAACAGAAATGTCATTGAATAATGAAACAACAATGATTGTAACACACAAGTGCTGCAATCAGTTCTCCTGAAATTGTAAAGCGTAGCCTGGGTGCACTGTATAAAACGTTGCAGTAAGGAATACACCTAGGAGTTTTAAAAATAGACTATGCCCTTTTTAATCGTATGAAAATAGTAACCTTTTCTGCTATAAGAGAGGGCATTTTAACAGGGGATATACGAGAAATTTAGTCGGGAAGCCCCCCCCATAATATGTGTAGTATTGATGCAAATTGCGGTCTACCACTTTTTGGTTTGATGGTAAAACTGAAATTGACCAACGATATACACTTTCTCAGACAAATCAAACAATATCAACCAAGATTTTATCAACCAGTTTCAGCTTCTCCCTCTAACAAAAATCCTGCTAACTAATAAGTGGTATAGGCCAGTATGACTGTTATACACAACCTCAATCAGTGGCGGCTCGTGGGTAGTTCAAATGGGGGTTCACATTTAAATTTTGTAAATACAATAAAGTAAAAATATCACAATTAGAACAGACGAGGGGGTGGAAGCTCATCCTGAATAAGGAACAAGTTGGAATATATTTTATTAGCTTTTTATTCATGTTATTATTGACTTATTTCGACATTTCATTTTTATTGGGGGTTCACATGCTCATGCGCTCCTATGGACGAGCCGTCACTGACCTCAATACCAAATCTGTTTTTGTCCTCCTGAATTTCTGGGGGATCACTAGATTTCTCCCACAAGAAAAATAATGTCTCTATCCTACTTTAACCACTAATAATAGCTTAACTCAGTATAATCAGTATTTGTCAATACCCTTCTCAGTATTAGTCACTCCCACATGTTCGGGACAATGCGTGGATTTTCATATGCTGAAAAAACATTGCACCGCGCTGTTATAAACCCTAGTCAAAATAGTCACTCCTCTTCCAGAAAAGCAATGTGAGTCTGAGTCACTTTCGTTGCAGACGCATAGGTAACAATGCTAGAATTAAATCGATCCCGGTTCTCTTCTCAATCATGCAGTGGCCAACTCTCGGCGGGCACTGGACCTTAGCTCCGATTGTTACAAAGTGGTAGATATTAACATACCTCCCGTTGGAGTTGTTTTTCTTTATTTTTTCGGAGGAGTTTAGTTGTGTGGATATATCAGAGTTTTTTTTTTAAATTTAAATAAAACTTATTAAAAAATTTTCAAAAGGATTTTTTTTTTAGGTTTTTAATAAGGATACACAAATTTTATTAAAGGAAAATCATGTCAGTGACAAAGACAAAAATGTTGAGGGTTGTTGAGATTTGAGAGGATAAAATGGACAGTTTTAGTTAGTTTTTCTTATTATTTTTTTTTTAATTACGCATTAGGTAGTGATCTCAGTCCTTAGTGAGAGAAGGTATAACTTAAAACAATATAATTTTAATAAAATAATAAAGCATCCACGACCTGAAAATTTACTATTTATTCCATTTCCGGGATTGGCCCCACAAGTCTTGATCAAATGAAAAAATCACAGTATATCTTTAGAAATGCTTTATATCCTATAAAAATTTAATTTTTTTGGAATAATTATATCAGTGAAAAAATCCCATTTGAAATTGATGCCGCCAGTAAAATCATCCACCTAATCCTAAAGTCATGCTTTTTTCAACTATTTCAATTTATCTTGCAATTAAATAACCTTGGAATTTTAGTGAACTTTTTTAGAGGCTAAAAGGGTTATATAATTCACTTTTTGTTCTTCAATTGAGGGTTGTGGATCATTCTCAAAAACGCCCCTTTCTAATTACCCCATTTAAATAAAACTTTGGGGTAGTTCGAAGCTATTGTTTTAATTTTATTTATCAAGTGAAAAAGTTAAATCCAATTAAGTTTATAATTATGTACTTCATTTTCCTGAACACGTTGGGATTGTAAGAAACACGTTTACTCACCACTTTAACATTTATTGTTATTAACATAATTCTATCAAAATTTTATATCAAATTTGCGTTTTAATATAAGTTCTGGTGGGTAAAGTACCTAAAAAATAACTTTGCAAAATATATATATATATATATATATATATATATATATATATATATATATATTTTTTTTTTTTTTTTTTGCATGTTTCATATTACCCCATTTGCTTCTTATTACCTCACTCTCCCCTAGAAAGTGAAACCTTCAATGCTTTCTACTTCTTTTTCTTTCACAGATTTGCTGAGTTTGACTCATAGGCCCAATGTCGTTATCGCACTGCAATAAAAATCCGGTTTTGTAATAACCCCAGTGTTTACTATGAAGCGCTGATATAACTCTCATTAAAATTCAAGCGATGCTTCGCAGGAACGAGAAACTTTACTTCAAAATAATAGTGAATCAATATTGCATGAGCTCGCTGGCTGGGTGAGAACTCCTTGGAGAGTCAGATTCTACCTTTTCTTTTTAGGAATATACTATACATTGTAATGTAACTTGAAATGCATAGAAAACCTTTTCCAATAATAATTTGAGAAAGTCAAATATTTACAGTATGAGTAGGCTTACCATACATGCGGGGTTACCCCGGACAGTTCGGGGTTTTAAGAGAGCTGTCCGGGGAGATGTCCTGGGTTTCATACATTTAAGATTTGCAAGACATTTTTATTAAAAAATTCTAACCAAGATGTTTGAAATTGCGTTGTTTTACTTAAATGTCTTAATTCCATCATAAAATTCAAATAAAAGTAAGTCAAACAAACAATTTTTGAAAAAAGTTATGACAAATAAACTTTAATATTTCTATTCAATGTTTTTAGTTTGAATGATTTTCACTTATAATTTTTAATCTTTGAGGAATCGATATGGTACTTAGGCAATTTCAAAAATATGTCCTGGGTTGGACTCAAGGAAATATGGTAAGCCTGAGGGGATTCTATGCATTTGCGGATGAATGGGTGGTCATGGGGGCGCAAAGCCCCATAAACTACTTCAGGATATTCTTTTTTCTTAATGGTAAAGGGTATTATCATAGTTCTTATAGGGACAGTATGAGTATGCTTATGCCCCCATAAAGTCTCTAACTTGCCTGTACAAGGGCTTCCCCTCTGAAATCCTTGCCATGAGAATATAAATGTTTAATTCTGTTATTTAAATAGTTCGGATATCTCTCCAATGATAGTAGTAGTAAAAAGTTAATAAAATAATGGCAACCAACCCAGACTCGCTTCTTCTCCAGTCTGGAAATGTTTTTTAGTCTTTGAAAAATTATGAGCTTAGAATGAATCCCAAGGTTTCATAAGAAGGATGGACTTGGATGAGTCAACTTATGTGGGAAGGAAACTTCTTTATCGTTTACTTTATCCTGATAGTATAAGTCATCCCGAATTTAAAATTTCATTACCTATTTTTATGAATCTTAAAATTATAACTGTATTTTCTCATAGGAGAAAACTCATACCCGGAATTTTGAAACGGCCAGGGTTCGGGTACGGAAATTCCCTCTCCAACTTTTTGATTAAGAAATCAACAACATTCTTTTTAGTCAAACAACATAGTACATAGTAGTATATATTTTAGTAGACATCTTCTATTCTGCATATTTATATTTTCCCCTTCCATTCTGCATTAGTTCGCTAAAGATAAATGAAAATTTCCCATTGCTTAATAATTTTTCTCTTATTGTAATTGCTTAATAAATTATAAATGTTTGGCCCCTTTTGAGTTCTTTGCTATACTTTCTCTTCTTATTCATTGATGCACACAAGTCCCCCTTTCCTAATACTGATCCCGAAATATAAAAAAAGACAATTAGACAATATACAATACAGTAGGTATGCATTTGTTTTCTTAACATTCTTTGATTTCTTTATTTTCTTCCCGGTTCACCGAGCATTTTTCTTGTACCGACCCGCAGAGGAATTTTCACACATTCACATTCCGACCGAACAGGTTTTCTGATGTTCCTGGATTTAAGCAATTAATGACCGCTATTTTTTTTTCTTAATTAAAATATAATATAACACTATCAAGGTAAGTACAACTTTCACAGAACAATACGTAACGTATCCGTTCGAGATTGATTATTATTCTACTCTCCTCATCATTACCATTTCTCCACCACCAGAAGCATTTCAATTAACATTTAATAAACCACTCTTTAATTAGGAAAATCGAAATCGTCCCTAATTAAAACACCAATTCTCGAACGCTTCTATCTTCACCTCATTCAACAGGGAAGGTGAAGGATTTGGTAATGACTTTACTCAATATAAAAAAAATAGAACAAAAACGGTCAGATGTTATCTCCGTGGCAGAACAAGAGAGAAACAAAGAGCAAAAAAAAAATGCGGATAAGGAAAATAACCGGGTTACAATTACATCCCCTGCGCAACCAACGTTTTTCTACCACTGCAACTGCAGCGACGGCGATCCCATTGAGTTATGAATCACGTTGTGGGCAGGGGAAAAAAAAGAAACCTGTTCCCTTCTCACCGTCGAAGCCTTCCGTCACCTTGGTCACGTGGCTCTTCAACCTGCTCCGCCAATCACGGTTTTGTAGACGTTCCGGAGGAAAATTCAAATGTCGGAATACCGGCGGAGAATTTCGCGTCCGATCTTTTAACGTTTCGCCGATTCTTGACCGCTTCTTGAGAATCGAAATTGTGTCTATTGTTGATGGAAGGCATCTTTGGCTGATTCGTTTGCATCACCTGCATCCAGGTAAGTAATGTTTTTCTTCGGATCTTGTCGATGCAACACCTGGTTGTGTGGTGAAATCGGCGCAGTGTTGCGCTAATGGCTATGTTGCTTTGCTATGTTCGGTTTGTTTACGTCTGAGCTCCGAGCGTGCTTTTGTTGTGGTTGTGATAAGAGATTTTAAACATTTTTCGGGGGCATTGATAAAATTAAATATAGGGTTTGTTCTAAATTTTAGTTCTTTAACTCAAATTTATTAGAATTTTTTTTAAAAATTTATTTTTTATTAATTTTTAAAATTGTTATATTAATAGCAGGATGATAATCTTTATAATAAAAGTAATGTGCCTAGCCTAGTAAAAAGAATTTAATATGCAGGGAATATTTGTAATTATTCCTCGTTTTTAATCACTTAATTTGCATTAGATTTTATGATTGCTATAGAAATAGAAATAGTACCTATTTTGATTAAATTCTTACTTAACACTTTAGTGCCGGTTCCCTTTTACAAAATTAACACCGCCCATTTTCCCTTTTCTACAGAAATCTGAAATCTACAGAAATTTTTCTCACGTCTCATAACTTGAAAAACTTCGCAAATTTAAATTCCCACGCATGTAAGAAAAAAAGTTGTGATACCAGTAATATAGAAGGGGAAAACGGGGCTATTTGACACACTAAAATTTAAACCCATTTTTTAGTAGAAAAAACTACTTTTATTAGTGCAGATAATATTTTTTTCTTCTAAAAATGACCCAATATTACGAAATATCCATTTAAGGCTTGAAATTGTTAAAAATATTTTTCGCTTAAATGTTATTCCATTTTCTTGGCTTGCAAAACCCATTATCAATGAATGTAAAATTGTTTTGGCGACTGATGCCCCTTTTCGTTAAAAAATTACATAGAATCAGTTCTCCTCAAAAAGGCACACTTAAGTATTTATCCGTTCCACCCACACATTACTCAATCTACATCTTACCAATACTTAAATGAATTTTCGGGAATCATGGAGTTATGATGACCCGCCGTGTCTTTTAAATGGCGTCAAATCCTGCTTATTTTCCAAAAAACAAAATAGGTTAAAACCTCCTCGATATTAAGGGGCCGTTCAAATATTGCGTAAGCACCTGAGGGGGTGGGGTTGCTATTTGCTTATTTTCGCTCATAAGGGGACATCCATAAATTACTTGAGGTGTTTTTTCCAAAATCTGGATCCCCCCTTCCCCCTTGGTGAGATTTTGCTGGACCCCCCTCCCCCCCACGTGAGATTTTCTCAACCACTAGTTTTGTTTTATCGGCAAAAAAAAATTACCATCCAGATAGCAAAATTTTGATACAAAAACACATTGAAATCGAAAACATGGTTCTAACTTGTAATTATCACGACTGACTGGCTAATGATTTGCTAGTTTGACTAATCTGAGCATTTTTTCTGAACTTGTGCCAAAAAATATTAAAGAAAAAAACGCATATTTTCTAAACTAAAAGTTGACGTGAGATTTTAATTGACTCCCCCCCCCTCCCCCCTTTTTACCTCACGTAATTTACGGATGTCCCCTAAAGGGGATATGAGGGATAATTAACGTAAAACATTAAAAGCACTGTATTTTTGAAAACATCCCGTATCTTGCAAACAAAACACTCAATAAGCACTAAAATAAAAGCAAAATGATAAAAACTGCTAAAATTTTATTTTGAAATACCAACTGCCAGTTTAATGACGTTGAATTATTCTCAAATTTTTCATTAGTTGTTATCTGTGGACTGTTAGAAACGTATTTCGGAAAACCTTATTAGTCCTTTATTATTATCCTTTTTCCCGGTTCTTATATAGTTTATTAAATTAGGGTCTTATTATCCTAAGAGACTTACTCAACTAGGGGGCGATTCTTTTCCATTCACAAAATTCTCTATTAGTTCTCATCTCGGAGTTAAAAAAAAACGTTTATAAACTTTATCCTAAAATGAACCAGAAAAAATGGCCATCACTAAAAAAATGTTTATTTGACCTGCTTACGGGGTCATATTTTGGAGACCCCTGGTATAATAGGTAATTTTTCAGCTCTTTTCATGTAGTGTCTTGTGATGTGTGAGGAAAGAATAATGCCATGTAGAAGCGGTGAAGTTTCAGGTGTTGAAACTATGGTTGAAACGTGCTACGAGACAGGTGTTGAATGTATTATGTGGCTCCTGTATGAGATCACTCCTTTTAATGTTCTTAAGACTGCTGATCAAGCAGTGTTTTTACACCCATCATCTATGGCAACATTTCTTTTATTTTCGTTTAGTTTGGAGTATTCAGACAGAGAAAAGAAAATATTTTCAATACATTTTTAAAAGGGTAACTTGAAAACTTGGTCTTTTGGAACGCTTAGAAAACATGTTATAATTAACAATTCTTTTTGATCTGCTTAATTTTGTGAAAAATTAAGATCAATTTCCAGGTGAGATACCTCCTTGCTTATAGGCAGTAATATTTTTTTTTTTAAATTCCATTAAGTTAAATTTGAGATCATTTTTTAAAATGACCTTGTTGACCTTTAATAAATCTTGAAATAAATTATCAGAATTAAGAACATTCGTCTTTCATACAGAAATAGTACTTCACCAGCTTTTATAGTCAAGAAGAAAAATCTGAAAGTTAAGTTTTATCAGAGCCTATCAAAACCTTTTCTTTTAATAAAAGCTCTTACGTATTAGTATTTTAAATTGTATTATTCTTCCCTAAACAATTTTTTTTCTGTCCTAATAATGCATTTTTAGTTGTTTTCCTTCCCTCAAATTTACATAATGGATTTCATTCCAACCTACAATTGTGCAAATTACTAAATAATTTTCCTTTTATCCATAGTTTTTAAAAAAATTGATAAAATCTTTATTTTGAAAGATCTATAGTTTTTCAGTGTTTTTTTAAAGGACAGAAAAAAATTCACATACTTACGTAATTAAAAAATAATGAAAGTAAAAATTTTCCTTATGAATCAGCTCAGTCAGCTTATTTAAATTACTAGCTGATTTGCCCGGCCTTGCACGGGTGTAGTGTATAAAACTATTTTTGATGCTCTACTCTCTCAAGTTGTCATGTCTAAATTTCTGTATCAGAAAATTACCAATCATCCCGGTGTCTCTGGATCCTTTTTCCTCCCAGTGTTCCCAGTACTTTTCATTCCGGAGGTCCCGGCATCTTATCCATCCCGGTGTTCCCGGTACCTTTTCCCCATCCCGGTGTTCCCGGTACCTTTTTCATCCCGATGTCCCCGGTACCTTTTTCCTCCCGGCGTTCCCGGTACCTTTTTCATCGGCATAATATTACTTCATTATCAGGAAAAAATCCCGCAGAGGAATTTAGTCAACAACTCCAAAAAAAATTGATAATGCTCCCATTTGGCTATTTTGACGAATTTCCCGATAAATAAATAAGAAAAACCACATAAAGAATAAGTATTTAACATTCCTGCTGTTAATTGAATAAAATCTCGTTACGCTATCATGGAAAAAATAATGATGGAGAATGAAAATTGACCTAGTTTTTATTACCAACTTTCTTAAAACAACACTAAAATAATTCAAGTTTTGTTACTATTAAGATTAATTTTAACAGTCTAAACATTCAGTTTCAACTTAAAGTTTCAAGGAAAACGAAGTTTTTAATAATAAAATACCGTCAAAAGTTTTTATAAGGACAGTTTTCAATTTTTTAAATTATTAATAACCTTTTTATAACAATTTTAGTCCGGTTTTATCTTTAAAAACTTTGTTTTATGCATAAAATTGCTTTTGTTGGTTTCTTTGCAACAATGCGAGCTAAACAGCTCTTCTTTAACGGAGAAGTAAGGACATTTTTGATATAAGGGTAAGAGGGGGTGAAGGGGTGATTTTAGAATTTTGAAACCGGTGCCATTGCCTTTCCCCCGTCCCCTTTCGTCTGTGTTCCATGTTTGGTCCGAATCGTTCAGGTAGTTTAGGAGTAATTACGCCACATCGGATCCGTACACAGCCACCCAGCCACCCAGATCTTCATTATATATAGAGAGATAACTTTTTTTTTTGCAAACGGTAAACAGTAAGAACAAAACTTAATAATTTATTCACCCAACAGAATATTAATAGTTATATCTCATTAACATATAAACTTAATTTAAGTTTCTTTCTGAAATATATCTAATTTTGTATTCTGCCACTTGAGTAGGGTTCAGGAAAATTTTTCAGCAATTCGACGAATTATTGTTTTAAACAGTTCAAAAGGACGTCAATCTTGTCTTTCTGTGATATTTCTTGCCGGATTGCGATTGATAAAACGTTTCCTTAGGGGGCGTCTATAAATTACGTGAGGTCGAAAAGGGGGGAGGGGGGGTTCAGCAAAATCTCACCAGGGGGAGGGGGGGTCAATTAAAATCACACGTCAACTTTTAGTTTGGAGGTTATACGTTTTTTCTTTATTTTTTTTTGGCACAAGTTTAAGAAAAATGGGCACATTAGTCAAAACAGCAAATCATTACCCAGTCAGTCGATCTATACTTTTTGATCACCAGTCGAAAATAATTATTTTTAAAAACATAAATTTCACTAATTTTAATACGTTATGTTAAAAGTTTAAGATCTAATCTATTTAGTTGAAACTCTTAACTTGACAAGTTGGGGTTGAGAAGTAAAATAGTAGATGTTTTCTAAAGTTCCGAACTTTGATTCATGAAAATATAATTAAGTATTGATAGAAGGGTATTATAATGCATTTTTCAATTAAACTTATACAACAAACTCTTCTGTGCATCTTTAAAAACAGTCTACTTGCTAAAGAATAGCAAATTTTTCATTTAAAAAATTAATTAGTATAAATTAATATAAGTAAAGCAGATTTTCAGTCTACACCGTGAGGAGAGAGTCGGTTGAATTAACGGCCCTCATTTGCGGTTTTTTAAAGAATGCGGTCCGAGTTCGAGTATCCAACCTTTTAAATTGCCGTAAATGTTTGCCCTATAAAAAGGCCTTTCGAACGGTGTATGACACTAGGGGGCGGTGTAAAAATTTCGTGCTTCCGGTCTGAATTTTATTTCAAAATGGATTTGTATCAGAATTTTTGTAATGTGCAGGGTCAGGGAAAACCTGGAAAAGTCAGGGAATTTTAATTTCACCTAAAAAGTCAGGGAAAATTGCTCATTTTGGCCAAAAACCTGGAAAATCATACAGAATACCTGGAAAATGAACAATTTTTAATGTTTGGGTGTCAATTTTGGCTTTAGAATGTGGAAAAAAAATAGACCATTTATTGAAAGTATATGTTCATGAGAGCAAGAAATATCTGAAAAATGCCTGGAAAAGTCAGGGAATTTTTTTTCTGAAATTGAGTGGGAACCCTGAATGTGTATGTTAAGTATCATGCTGATAAGACAAAACAAAAGTGGCTAGAACATATAAAAGAAATTTATTCCCACAAAAGTTAAAATCTCGCGTGAGAATTTGAGGGGGGAGGGGGGTCCAGCAAAATCTCACCATCTCACTTCCAAAATTTGAAGAAAAAAAAACATTACGTAATTTATGAATGTCCCCTTATTAATTATTCGGTATTCTCGTTTCAGAACATTCCGGGAAGCTGTAAAGAACCATCATGAGTTACCAACTACAACCAGAAGGTAAAAAGAGCAGAACGTCGTTCTGGGGGAAACTCTTCGGAACCGCAAAGAAATCCTCGAACAAGGACAAAAGCATCATCGATGCATCCTTCGCTCGCAACAGCTCTCTGTACCACAGCTTCCACTGCACCAATAATGCTCCTCCCCTTGACCCACAAGAAGAAGGGGAGGTCTTCACCACCCTGGAGAACAGCGCCCTCGCGGAGATGCACAAGGACGCGGGCATCATCTTCCTCAACAAGAACAACCCCCTGATGGGAGGGATGGGGGGACCGTCAGACGACAAGAAGGTGCAGTTCGTCCCCACCCCGCAGAACAAGTACTACCACGTCGACGTCAAGTCAGCGCCGTCGAAGAGGTCGTCGAAAAAGGACGACAACAAGGAGAACCTGATGGAGCAGTCGAGACCGTCCAAGCCCATCCTGAGGCTCGGCAAGAGCCAGGAGAACGTGTCCAAGAAGGAAGAGGGTTCGGACGGTTCCAAGATCCGAGCGAACGTTTGCATCGTCGACGGCAAGAACGCGATGGCCAACATGCCGAGAACGTCGACGAAACTGGCCTTGTTCGAACGAACCAACGGATCCATGCCGCACTTGAATGTGTCTGGTATTCCCCAGTATGGCTCGCTGCCTAGGTCCATGGCGCATCGTGGACCTAGGTCCGATGATACAAAGCATATGCTGACTTTCCCGACTAACTTGAGACAGCGTCATGCCTCAGACGCTGAACACAACGGTCAGTTCAGGATGGACAAAAGTTCCCGATTTAGCGTTCAAGATTTGCCGAGGCAGGTCGAGCAAAAAAGCGCCGCAGTAAAGCTACGCTCTGGCTCTAACCATAATTTATGTCACAGACAAAGCATTGGGGATCCTCTCGTATATGCTAGAAATAGGGGATGTGGGAATGAGCTACCCAATTATGGAAGAAACCATGAACTGGTTAATACGAGTTATGAGAAAGCTATGCAGCAATCTAGAGGGAGATCCGCGAAAAGTGAGGGACTGAGAAAAAAGCAGCAAGTTCCACCGATGACGTCTGCTAATGCTAAGTGTTTCAACCAGCAGATACCAAACAAGGCTATCAACGAAATCGGTTTACCTTTGACCACCTTCAAGACTGAAAACAATTTCAATATTCCCAAACAAAGATCCCGGTCGCAAAGTCCGCATTACATTCCACTGACAGAAACTTTCTCCGGGAAATCTCTTCCATTGAACAGACCAGAAAGCAATGGATACAGCCAACAAAACTGCTTGGATCCTATTAACCGAAACTTCCTTATTCCAACCATGCAATCGAATGCTGGTGAAAAGTGGCAAGAGAAGCCTGGACCAAGCAATATTCCTCCTAATCTCCAAGTGAGAGAAGATCCTGAATATTCTCATTTTCTCGGCCAAGCCAGACGACAGCTTATGCGGTCGAGTATGCACAGCCAGAAAAGAAAGACAGTGAATAAAGTATGTAAGCTTAAAAGCAAGGAATGCGAGGACGGTTTTTCGTCAATGGCCGATGACGAATGTAGCTTCAACTGTAGCTGTTCGAGCTGCATGCTGCGGATTTCGAAGGAGAGTCGGCGAAGCAAAATTTTCATGCAACCAAATAAGGACGATAAATATTTCTTTATTTGCACAGATATCAAAGAAGAAAACGAAACCGAAATCTGTCCAGATATACCACCTAGAGAAAAGAATGTCCAGAAAGTCATTCCCAATAAGAAACCAGAAAACGATTCCAAGCCCAAGACTTGGTACGAGTGCAACGATTCGTTCTGCACGACGCCGAAAGTGGACCAATCCGCTCCTCAGAATAAGCCAACTCAGAAGACTCCGAAAGATAAAATCGTCGAGAGTATCTACGAGAACATTACTCAGATCATAAACAGTGCAACTAAGAGGAATCTGAAAACCCAAGACGTGGAACGCATGTTTTCCACCCCTCTGTCCAAATCGAAAATTCCGACCCCCGGAAAGGTCTGCAGGTCTCTGTTTTCGTCCCGCGAGAACCTCCAAGGAACGAAAGAAGTCGTCTCTCCCGCCCAATCCCCGATGGTCTTCAGCGACTCCGTCATCCTGCTCCAGGAGATATTCCAGAAGCTCTCGCAGGAGTGCAGAGAGCTGCTCCGGCCGGACGTTTCTGCTCCGACGGAAACTCCGCTGCAGTCCGGCAGCAAGTACGTCGACGACTTGGTGAAGAACCTCAAGTCTTCCAGCTCCATCAGCGAAGGCGACTTCGCGACCATCATCGGAGGCATCGCGCAGAACATCTTCCTGGAGGCGAAGCTGAAGCAGAGCGCGCGGAGCCTGACGCACTCCGCCTCCTTGCCGGACCTGAACAAAGACGTCGAAGAACCCGCCTCGAAGGTCCGGTCGTCTTTGGAGAACTTGAACAATTGCGTCCAGCAAGAACCCGTTCTAAAGATCCGGTCGTCTTTGGAGGACTTGAATCTCGAAGACGCTGCCGATTCCGGCTTCAGGACGGAATCGTCCGGCTGTTGTACCACCAGGACCACCGATCTGCTGAACTTCACGACTGTCGAAGAAGGACGAGAGCTGCCGGACGGCTGGAGCCGGTCTCCGACCACCGAAAACAACACGACCAGTTCCAGCAAAGACGACTCCAAGAGCTCCGAGTCCGACATGCAGCTGATGGAGAACGCCATTCGACTTGGAATGGGTCTGACCCCTGTGAAGAAGGTGGCCAAAGCCTCGTTTTTTGCGTGTTCTCCGGCGAAGGCGTCGAAATTTAAGTCCAGGGATGTTCTGAGTTGCAAAGGTAAGAAGTTACAGATTTCCCTTTAATTAATCTCCTTTGATTTGCAGATCAATCCTCAGATTCGGTTTTTAGATGTGTTCTCAAAAACCTTTCAATAGTCATTTGAAAAACTGTTCAGCTTTTTCCTGCAGCTTGCTTGTATTTTCCTTTCTTCTAGCATGAAAAGATTTAGTGGGGAACATGGTATGTAAAGCTCCCCAGTCCCCAATCATCCCCATCGCAGAATATTCTGTGAGTCATTTTGGTGAAGGAAGTTTCCATAGCCCTCAAACCTCCCTCCCTGGGTCTACACCTCCCTGGCTCTCCCCTAGCATTCCCAACCTCTGATTCTCCCTCTTGAATCTGCCCATGTCTCCGGTCGGAATACCCTATGTAAAATAATATTTTTGGAGTTAAAAATTTCCTAAAAGAGAGGTTATTGAACTAACAAAGTAACGGTTGAACGGGTCAAGAGCAGCTAACGCTACTCATACCTCAAAATTGACCATTTTTGTATGTCCCACGTAACGGTTTCTTAGGCAGGCAACTATTGCTACTGAAACTTACAGCTTTTTGGTGTTTGATGATGAGATTATTTCTCTTTTCGAATTATCTCAACTAATTTTTTTAACAATTCACAATCATTACTTAAGAAAGTAGAGAAAAGATTTCAAGAGAAGCATCTTTTATCTAAGGTTTCTGTGCTGTCGACTATTCTGAGACCGAAGCTGTTTTGCTTGTACTGGGACTGCAACGTTTCTTGATCCTTTGGCATCTCTACGCGGAAGGAAAAACCGAGTACTCAGACTAGGAGGAGTTTCGGTACGCAAATCGTGATAAAAAGACGCTTTATATACATGGGTGTAAAAAACTAATCATATTTGTAAAGTGAAGTTCTTAATTTCACTCCAAATTTGGACATCGTGCAGGGAACTACTTTCTTTGTTTTGTTTCTCCAGGGTCAAGTAACGTTGCAGTCTATAGTATAAGTAGTTAAAATATATTATGTGTGTGAGAAATACACGCGCTTGTCTGTTTTAAAACTTTTTAATTCCTGGGTGGTACCCTGGGTGTCCACAGACTCCAATCCCAATCTTCAATAATAAAGAAAGGTGTTAATTTTCCAATGGCACCAAATATCAGGGACGTACACAGGGGAACCTTTCCCCCCCCCCCCGAAATTTAGAATAGGTTGAACCTAGTGCTGAGATTTGTGGGGACGGACGCCGTCATGGGCGGATTTAGGTGGGTAATCCTGGGCGGCACACTAGACACCATGGGGGGGCAAGTTGTCCTTGATGGCTCTGGACTTAATTTACCAAAAGGAAAAATAGATACTTTTAAGAAAGTTGGAGTGGGGGGACATAGCTCCCTTTTAAATCGGCCGCCATGTTTTTTGGGTGGGGGGTATTCAGCTCTCCTTTTCTAATGTGCAACAGCATCTAGTAGGCTGTCAACTACTTTTTCATGGTGGATAAATGACTGTTATTTATGTTCTGTTAATATTGCTTACGGGATTTTTTTTTAATCTATCGATAGTCACCACTCGGAAAGTGAGGAAAAATATTTTAAGTTCAGCAACCTTTCTTTCAACGTATATTTAAAATATTTTTTTGTTTTTTTAATTACAATGCCTGGTCGTTGTATAAGTAATTATTAACGAGAGTGATCTTAAGAATGTTGTTTTGAAAGTGATTGCTGCTTTGCGCATCCACCTGATTTCGTTTTAATTATTCTGTTTGATATTTCTTAAATTAAGTCATTTAAAAGTATGTTCCTTCCAATGTAATGGCATCTATGCTTTCAATTACTCTTTGATAGTTTTTCTTGTTTGTTTACACGGCATGCTCTAAAACAGTTCGTACTTGTAGATGTAGCTCATATGAATTTATTTGAAATAATTAGCAGTTTCCACCCAGAAAATAAGGGATATATTTTAAGTTTGTCATCCTTCCCTCCCGTCTGACGTTAGAACGGGACAAGAGCAACTTACGCTGCTGATACCCCAAAATTGACCAATTATGTAGTATATGTATCAATGTATATGTCCCGTCTAACGGTATCTAGGCTGGCAACTATTGCTACTGAAACTGTTCAGCTTGTTGGTGTCTGATGAGATTAGGTATTTCTCTCTTGGAATTTCACAGTTAAAAATTAAGAAAAATATTTCAAGATAAGTTTCTGGGTTGTCAAACAATCTGAGGCCGAAGCTGTTTTGCTCAGTCGTTAATATTAGGGTTTGAATTTAATGTTTCAATTTTGAGTAAAAACGTAAAAATCGGGCATGATTTGAGGCAAAAAACTCGTGATCGCATTTTGAGTTATATTTGTTTCAATTGAGGAGCTGAGAGCCAGAGTGGACCAACCCACAAATCCGATTGGTCCACTCTTGCTCTCAGCTCCTCAAATATGAACACCGTTTTCCCAGTAAATGAATACTGAAACTAGTCACCAGTTTTAATATTTTGGAAAAGTCTATAAGACTTTGGTTTATACATGGTTCAATAAACCAAACAAGTCTTATAAACTTTTCCAAAATACTAAAACTGGTGACTAGTTTCAGTATTCATTTACTGGGAAAACGGTGTTCATATTTGATAGATAGATCAGATGATAGTGATTAATTATAAGGAAAAATATTTCGATCAAAAAATAAAACTCAAATTAAATAGCGTTAAAACGTATCGTTCACACCTCGCCAAAACCGTCAATCTAATTTTTCGAAGATAGGCGTTTTCTTCAGTATTTTTCAGAATAATCGAGGTATCTCTCCATTGGCGATCCTTCGTACGACACACATGGTTTTTATTTTTTTCGGTTCGAAAAATAAAACTCAAAAAATTATGATCGCAGATAATCATTAAAATTACGATTTCAGACTAAAGTTTTTCTTTTCTGGTCGCTAAACGATGATCCGTGTTTGATGAAAAACGCTGTCCGATTCTTAAAAGTGGCAAATAAAATTTTGAACTTTTTCTTCATCTCCATAATTACTAATTTCAAACCCTGGTTAATATATTTGGCGAGAGACACACGTGCAGAGATATTTTTAACTCCTCTGAGAGAGTATTTCACTCTTTGAAAATTGGAAATACTCTTCAAAAAACTAGCCAGGAGTATTTCCACTCTTTGAATTTTTTTCCAAAGCTTTAGCTTAAAAAATGCACCGTACCCCTACCGAAATCAAAAAATAATATTTTTCTACTCAAAATATCAACTATCTAACATCCTACAAAACACCCTAATCATCATACTTTTTAAATGTGTTTTCATACAGCCATAGTAATTTTTATTATTATTCTGATGCTTAGGGAGTTTGATTGCTCTATATGTAGTTTATTATGCTATTTCGTATTTCACTCCATATAATTGAATTTCACTCCTCCTAAAAAAGTCAAGGAGTATTTTTACTCCTTCAAAAAAATCCTAGGAATAACAATGCACACATGCATGTAGATTTAGTTTAAGTTTTTTTTAAAAGCTTTTATAGTCACCATCAAAAGTATTAAGGAAAAAGTTATAAGTTCAGCATTCATCCATTCGTTCTAACATGTAGAACTAGAACGTCAAACATTCTGCGAGCGATATTGTGCTGTTATTCGATTAATGTGACGACTGTTTATTCTAACTTGTAGAAATAACTGAATTGATTTTTTGAGCAATTCATTCATACCTTTCGAAGAATCATAAAAGAAATATTTAAGATTATGGGTTAAATGCATCTTTCCTAAGTCACCACTCAAAAAATTAGGAAAAATTTAATATCTCATCTGAAACGATTCTTCTCGTTGTTGTCAGTTGACTACAAAGTTATTATTAAATTGGCAGTCTTCAGGATGCCCAAGGGTTTTCTTGTTAAATATTAAGTAACCACCACTCAAAAAATGAAGAAAAATTTAACAAGTAAAATGAAATCGCAGGGGTAGGTGGTCGGGGTGTTGTGGCGGTTATCCTCTCCACTATACTGTTTCAATTAAAATTAAATTCCAAACTTTAGTTCTTAAATTCAAACAAAAGAAGTATTTTTTTCTTACTACGTTTCAGAGATTCTTATATTCATTCAGTTTCCGTCGAAGACAGAAGGGTTAGAAACTTCGAATAATTCAAATAAACATAAAAGTCTTGGAAAAGTAGTACTATTTTCAAAGAATCTGACTTATACGGTTACAGTTAAGAGTTGAAGAAAAAAACAATAAAACCCCCCTTGAATAGGCAGGAAAATTTATAAATGCCAATCAGCATTTATTTCCGAGTGCTATACCCGTGAGAGGCTCAGATTCGATCTGAGGGCCTTCCGGATGGAACACTGGTGATTAAACCCACCAAGCCATCCGTTCCTGCAACAGGTCAGGTTCTCTGATTAATTTGAAGTTGATACATCATCATTTAAAAAAAAAAGAGAGAAAAATGTTACAGAATCCTAGGACCGAACCGTGAATCTGATGAACGGCATACAAGTGCGTTAACCAACCGTACCGTCCGTACCGACACTTCGCCGGGTTCTCTAATAAATTTGAAGTTGATAAATAAATAAGTTTAGAAATTATATTAAAAAATGATATACTGCAGTAGGTAGAGTTTGAACCGAGAACCTTTGGAATGCTAGCAAGACGCTCCAGCTCGATAGGCCATTCGTTCACATCCAACTGAAAACTTTAAGACTACTGAATACTTTTATTTTTAACATTGTAATAATCGGATATCATTGACAACGAGGATCCAGCCATCGATTTTGTATTCTAAACTCACCACTCTTTTAATATTGTAGTTTTTACATGGTTCGCAGAGTTGCCTCCAATGCTATAGGAGCACCTCTCTAAACAGTACCTTGTTCAATTCCTTAATAGGATTTGATCCTAGGTAGCTGAAATAAAGGTGTATAAGACTATCGATAAAGCAATTTAAAGTTCCTGTATAATTTTCTTTTCTGAACTTTCATAATTTAGTTTCCGTCGAAGACAGAAAGAATAGAGACTTGAAATCTTGAAAAATAGTATTATTTTTAAAGAATCTGACTAATACGGTTACTGTTAACTTTCAAAAAAAAGAAACCCCTTTTGAATTAAGCAGGAACTAAATTTATAAATTATAATGCCAATCAGCATTTATTTCCAAGTGCTACACACCAAGCCATCCGTTCCTGCATTCAGACAGTTCTTCTAATAAATTTGAAGTTGATGCTTCACCTGTAAAAAAATAAAATATTACGCTTCATTTTGGTTTGCGCACATCTTCAGAATGGGACAATCAGTGTATTAACCATCCATTTCCAGCCGTTCCTGCTACCACCTTGGTTACCCTTATTAATTCCAAGTTAATACATAAATTCAAAAATATATAATTTTATTTCAAAACTCACCACTTTTTCAAAGATTCTATTTTTAAATCATTTCCAGTGTTAGATACCCCTGGCAGGGGTCTGTTCAAGGGAAATTTACTACCTTTTATAGGTACTACCTTTAGAAATTCCCCATTTGATAAAGGTACTTTCACAAATTCTGTTTTAAGAAAAAGATATACCTTCACAAAATACATTTCTATAGGAAAGTTCTATGTGATATAAGCTGTTTATTCTAAATTTAAAATAAAAATACTTTTAAGGATTCATTGGTTAATTTATCCCCCAAAATTTAGATACAAACTCTAAAGTTTTGTGTGAATGTCACCCCCGTCACAATGGAATGGCCAAAAATCCATTCCCTGCTAGGTGGACCAGAAAATTTGGTCATTCCAACATCCCGTAACTTATATAAATGAAGATCTCCACTTTGCATTATTTTTCCTTATTTCTTTGAGTGGTGACTATATGGATTATACGAAAGAAAAATCCGTAATAACTCTACACATATATTTGTAGAGTTATTAGGGATATGTAATTATCTCCATATTGATATTTATGGAGCAACTCTGATAATTCCCAGAAACTTAAGACAAAAGTTAATTAGTCGATTCCGAACCCTGTCTTAATTTATAGGGAACTGCTGAAATATTAAATGCACATTTCTTAGATATTTTATAAAGTGAGTTTTTTAAAATCCTTCAAGGAGAAGGGGGCAAAAATCCATAGTCCCTCAATGTTCAGTTGCTGGCGACGCCCATTCTTACGAGGACTGCAAACATATAGGACCTAGGCGCGGCTCCAGCAGAAGGGTTGGACACTTTTTGAGGACCTTTGGACGCAAATAAACAAAATTTTACTTTTTTCTATAAAAACTCTCCAGATCCCCTCCCATGAAATTTCTCCCTCAGAAAATAGTAGGGACTTTAACCCTTAATAACTCATTTTTGATCAGCACAAGAATGAACGAAAAAGTTTGAACGATCGGGAAAAGTGACCCCCTGGGTTTAAAAAAAGGGACCTAAACGACTTAAAATTTTTTTGTCTTTTAGAATCTACTTTCTTCTTTATACGCTTTTTTTTCTCTTCTTTCCCTTTCTTTTTCAGCCCAAGGTGGGGGCACTTTCCGGAGTGTCCCCCCTTTGACAGGGGTGCCTCCCTTTGCCCCCCCGGCAGGGCTCACACTCACTTAGAAATATTTGTAGCAGAGGAAAAGGAATTTTGTAGCACAAAAATGTCTTTCGTAGTAGGTAAAAACAAGTTTTGTAGCACAAAAATTATTTTGTAGCAGTCAAAAACTAAGTTCTACAAAACAAGTAGTACTACAAAAATTACAGGAAAACCGAAAGCATGAATGGAAATTTGGGATTTTTCATTGAAATTCCGGCTTGTTATGCAGTTTTTTTCAGGACTTTAAGAAGCCTCTTACAAATAAAAATTCAGGGAAAAATCTAAGAAAAAAATTATTAAAAATTGCGCAGTTTTGTAGCAGCGAGACTGCTAAAATAAGCAATTTGTAGCAGAATTTTTGTTTTGTAGCAGTTTTTGGAGCAATTGTAGCAGGTGAGTGAGCCCTGATCCGCGGACCTCGGGATTTCCTTTTGTGGGACTTAATTTAAAACTAATAATTTAATTCATAGTTGTCAATGGGGAAGACGCTCAATCAGTGGCGTATATAGGAATTTATTTCGGGAGGGGCCCAAAATTATTCCCCAGCCCCTCTCCCACATATTTAATAGGTCCAATGTAGCTTTTAAGGTGATAATTTAGGTCCTAAAAACTCAACATAGGAACAACACCTAAAATACTGGGTTTTAACTAGTTTTGGTACACTAAGTCCGAATTTCGGATGTACATTTTTATGAACTTAATATTTAAAAAGTTATTAAAATAGAGTTCCAAGTACAAAAGGGGATCTGGAGGTCCTTCCCCATAAAATTTTGGAACTTTACCCCTAAAAACAGGGTTTTAACTTGGTTTTGGTACACTTAGTCCGAATTTTGGACATATATTTTTTGGTAGGATTTGAATTTTGATGAACTTATCTAAACAAAGTTGTTAATAATAAAATTCCAAGTACTAAAGGGGGGTTTGGGGGTCCTCCCCCAGAAAATTTTTTGAAATTCGACCCTAAAATACTGGGTTTTAACTTGTTTTGGTACACCTAGTCCGAATTTCGGGGAGGGCCAGGGCCCCCTCGCCCCCCCCCCCTTATATACGCCACTGCGCTCAATGGGCCAAACTTACTGTTAACGCAGGATTCACATTCAGATTCCAAAAAGTGCAAACAAGCTCATGGAATGAAGCCGCAACTTTATAGCTTTTTATCGTAGCTAACACTCGTTCATTAGTAGCTCGGGGTGCATTTAAAGCAGCGGAGCATGAACGATTCGAAAAAGAATGTGATTGTTTGAAGCTCCGACCGCATGGGAAGTTGGCCGTCCGTCCTTCACCACTCTCTATCTGTCCCTATATGCACAACCTGTTTTACCTTGCTACTATGCACATGAATCTTTTGAAGGAAAACAATTGATCCGTGCAACCATGTATGTAAGAAGAGAGTGGCACTTAATTTTTCTTACTTTTTTAAGTTACAAAACTGTTTCCCTCGCCAAGCGCAAGATTTCTGTGTTTTTGAAGACAGTTTTGAAAAACATGTCTATAGGTTGAGGTAAATCGGGAAATGATTGGAAAGATAAGAGTTTTTCCCCTTTCCATTTCAACAAATATTGAACAAGATGTCGTTTTGTGTTAATTGTGTTGATATATTCAGTTTCTATGGTGGAAAAAGTTGTGGAAACTTTCATGCAGGGATTTGTCATCAGTTGAACCCAGTTATATGAAAAATATAAATTAATACAACCGGAGAAGTTCAATAAACAAGTTAGAAACTTTTTTGGAATCCAAGAACTTTTTTTTAAAAAAATTGGTAAAGTTCTTTAATTGTTCCATCGACGATTAGGGAAGAATATTATAGCTTTTGTCAACATTTTGCGGTGATACGGTAAATCTTATACTTATCTCGACAATTGATTGGCTCTATCCTCTTTATTCAACTGATAAGTTTATTTTCCTTAAAACGATAGGCTCTTTCTCTCCGCGAATTTCTTAGGAACGTAGTTGGATAAAACCAAAAACTTTCTGTGCACATTAAAGTGTCTAAAATTTTCTGCAGGTTAATTAAACGCTGATCTTTCCCGTTGATCAATGTGAGTATTACTAATGTAAATAATCTGTTGACTCCTTAACAAATACAAATAATTTTAAAGCCCAGATAATTTGACTCTAAACTAAACCATTTTAACATTTTCTGCGACATTTCCTTCTCTAAAAATTAATGAATCAGGATGTAAATAAGATTGTCGATGTGGATATAAAGTTATAGAATTGTCGCTAAAAGTTTTCAGAAAATAATACATCAAGAAACATCAAAAGAAGTTCAAATAATTCTCTATAATATGTAAGGTTTATGAATTTCAACATCATTTCATAAAACCTCTTAATTCCAGTTCTATAGTTGAAAAATATTTGAGGTGACTCACCTTTTAATTGGGTACCCAGAGACAGAGAGAAATTAAAAATTGCGGAAGACGATGTCCCTCCCCGATTTCAGCACTCTTAACTCATATTATTAATTCTTTTTTATCATCCCTATGGGTGGGGGTGAATGGGACAAGTTACTTTTTCAAACTTATTATTACTTCTTATCGTAATATTTAATCTAATTTTAATTTTTGTACAGAGTACCTGTATATGTGAAGAAAATATGAAATCTAATGCATAGAAAAAAATTACATTATCATTAATCCTATTTATTACCATAATACTTCCCCTTTCTCTTTTTTTTTTAGTCAATCTGATTTCTCTGGTTGGAATTAAGGGACGAACAGTTATTATTAGTATACTGAATAATAAAGAATTAAAAAAAAAACTTCTTTCTTTTCGCTACTAATTATGTGTTTTCATTTCAGGAAAGTTGAAAATAAAAATTTACAACAACAGTGGACTAGTAACAGTACACGGTAGGTGGATCAATATTTTTTCTAATACAATTAGTTTGGACTGCTTTCAGATTTCAGATAATCACAGGATACTGAAAACTAGGCATATCTCTCTGGATCAAATTTAGAAATACATTTGCATTAGTAACAAAGAACACAGGAAGTTGATTGGGGTATTTTTATCTATGTTTTATTGGTGTAACTTTCTTGTGTCCGATGTAATGATTAGTCATTATTCGGTAGGGTGAATAAAAGTCCTATTAACGAAGTCTAACCATTGCTTAGTAGATAATGTAATGCAATTTTGGCTCACCAAGGAACAGAAAAATTTGAAATAAAGTTTAATTAAACTTGTCAAGAGAAATGGTCGAAATAGCTTCATTTCATCTTAGTTACCCTCTTTCTTTCTCTATCTTTCATAACAACATACTCTCGTCATCACTGCAATAAAAACTATCTACATGAAAATTAAAGTTTGGCGGGGCAATTACCCCATTGATTTTACCAAAATTTGTTAACCTTTAAAATGAATGAAGACATAAAATGTATTGTGCCGGATATTTGTGCACCAAGGAGTAATATGTGTAGCATTCAATTAAGTTTAGTATTTATATTTCATCTTTTAGATGATTTTTTTGAGAAAGACTATATGTAAGAGGGCGCAGTGAAGTGATAAGATAAAATCTTGAATTCATAAAAATTTTCTCAAAATGATGTTAAAGAAATCATTCAGATATTCAGAAGAATGATTGTTTCATGAGCAAAAAAAAGTATCAAATCTAAAGGACTGCAGAAAGTTGATCAAGTACTTGTTTTGTAAGAATTTTCGTAAAATAATATACCTTAATTCGGTCACTCTGTTAAACTCTCCACGAATCGTATGCATTTTACTTTGCGTTGACAAAAGCAAGTTCATTTAGCCAAAGTATGTCAGAGGGTCTTCCTCTTTGACAGGCATTAATATTTCACATTCCTTTGTTTATTTGGAGAGGGGGAACTGGTGGTGTTCCGTGAGTCAAAAGTGTTTCGTGACCAAAAAGTAATTTTGGAACGCTCGCCGAACGGGCTTTGTTCAGTATTGATGCGAACATTTTTTTTTTGTTCAAACAATGGTCATGGCGTTTTGTTTCGTTAATTTTATGCAGAAATTGTCAAGCTCGATACTGGTTACGCTTAGGGAAATTGCTGGGGTATGTTTAGTTGTGGGCGTTTAGGTAATGTAAACTCTGAAAATGTTTGAGTTGTTTGAAGGTCATGGTTTTTTCAGTATTTCGACCTCACTCTTTATGAGCATGTTTTAAGACCATGAACTTATTTTATTAGCAATACAAATCCAAATAATTTGTATTTTGCGTCCTAGATCGTTAATGGTTTGTTACCATAACCATTTTGGAAATTTTATCAATCAAATTTACTTACACATATCTAATCAGTGGCCCATAGGAAAAAATTCAGGGGGGCGAAAGTTAAGCAGCTTAATGGTCAAAAGAGGAATTGAATTGTTCAGTTTAAGGTGAATATTCCATCTACTACAATATCCTGTGATAATTTGGCAATTTCTTAAGAAGTGAACCTCAAGATACTTGAGATTCACATCTGAAATTTG
The DNA here is from genome assembly GCA_963680715.1 of Tetragnatha montana. Taxonomy (NCBI): domain Eukaryota; kingdom Metazoa; phylum Arthropoda; class Arachnida; order Araneae; family Tetragnathidae; genus Tetragnatha; species Tetragnatha montana. Next base: position 40,061,709 of record OY796685.1, read on the forward strand.
TTTTGTGGTTCTCTTGTGACCATGTACACATTATACATTTTTATAGACATTATTTCTTTATTTTAGTTATGAGAGCTGCCAAACTGCACAGACTAAACGGACGAGACTTAAATCCATACATAAAGGTATGTACGTATACGTATGTATGCGGTGTCTGTACAACAGCTTGGTTAAGTTGGTTTAGAGCAGCGTTTTTCAAGTTATGATGTGATGAGCCCCTCAGAAAGGAAGAAATTTCCTTGAGGACGTAACGAAATTAAGAATTAGTATTTGTAATTGTTTTTAGCAGTTGGAAAATTTCCAATTGTAGAATACCTTCCACACAATAACTTAGTTCCATGTTTTTTTTTCTGTAATTATTCTGAAAAAAATATACATGTATCGGGAAAATCCTTTATATCTACAATCAACATTTTATATGTTTGTGAGGTCAAAAGAAGGAAAATAAGGAAAAGGCGAGTAAATTTCCATTTTTAAAACCATATAAGAAAATATTCTTAAGCAAGGATGAATAAAATTTTAGATAATAGACATTTGTAGAAGAAAAATTGCTCTATTTTCTCTGTAAGGGTAAAAGAATAGATCGGCTCTGAGTAAAACTAAGTAAAACGTTTTCTAATTAATACTTATCTGGTAATTCTCTTGGATCAAATTATATAGAATAGAAATCTATGGGGGAATTTTTAGATAGGAGACCCTCTGTGTTAAATGAAGCATTGGTTCGTTGGATCAATTATACTTATTATTTCCTCTGTCTTCTGAGTTGGAGAAGTGTAATCTTTTCAAAGAAATGTCACGAGGCACAGTTTATCTTTATGAAGAAGCCCCTAGTAATCACGGTAGATTCGTATAGAAATAGCTTTCTATCTTATCAGATGAGTCTATTTTCATGTTTGATAAACAACACAGTATGACTTTGAATCGCAGAAGCAAAAGAGTTGGGTTTTCTTTTGACCTTATTTAATTGCTTGAGGTTTTTCCCATTAACTAATCAAGACGAGGCCTGCATTATTTTATCTGATATGTGGACCCAAAAAATCTATCTTGATTAAATAGCAGAAGCTTGATTGAATATATCTTCAATAGCAGATTACTATTGCTTGTTCGTTGAGAAGTTCTAAATAAAATTTAATACAGAAAGTGGATTGAATATGAAAAATCAAAATATACGACAAAATTGTGTACTATTATTTGATGATGAAGTTTTTATATTTCTTGCAAGTTTTTTATAAAAAGCTGACTATTAAATAATTTAGATTTGTAAGTAAGAAGGCGAGACTAAATTGTTCTACATAAAAAATTTCCTGATAAATATTTTTAAAACTGGGTTTCTGCTGAAGCTAAAAATTTAATTTTTTGTATAAATTTTTAATATCATTTATCATATGCGGGGCCTCAAAAAGAAGTCTGGCTGGTCATATGCGGTCTGCACGCAGATCTGATCTAGACAAATAGCTCATTGCGTGAAAGTTTTTTTTACCTCATCATATAAAAACACAATAAATAGAAACATTTTTCGCGAAAACATTTGTAATGCTACATCAAATAAAAGCTCAGCTTTTAGTTACAGAATGAAGCGGTTTTAGTTCAATTACATATTATACGCAATTTATTTTGAGAACTGCCGGATTTCTTAAGAAACTTAATCGACTGATTTTTCTTACTTGTATAAAATGGCTTTCATTTACTTCACAATCATAATTGCATAATTTTGAAACACCGAAAGCCGGTTTAATTGATGAGTTAAACTAGTTATGCAATAAATAAATAATTAAAAAAATGAACAAGAAGAGAGAAACAGAACTTATGTGTTTTCTAAATGGTTCACTTTTACTATAATGCTATTAAAATTAATTTCAAATTCCAACTAATAACCAATAACTTTCATAAATTTCTGACTCTGGTTGTTCTTTAATTTCAATGAAAGCATTTTTTTTTTGTTTTATTTAGTTCTATTATGAGGTGAGTTTCGTTTCCTAACATTTTATTAATATTTCCTAACAAATTTTCCTAACATTTATTGATTCACAAACATCATATTTTGTAACAAATGCATTTAAAAATAGAGTGTAAAAATGTTTGGCCTTTTTTAATACATACTTGCAAAGCTACCCAACAGTAAAAGTTATGTAAGACAAAATTTATTTTAAAGAAATCGGTGATTTTTTTTTGTTCCTACTCCTAACTCCCTGTTATTATCAATTAGCTTCTGCGTTTTTATCTTTTTCTACATTCTACTTATTATTTTATTTTCCTCCTCTGCGTTTTGTTGGCTGCAATGCAAAGGTTTCCAAATTTTTCTTAATGAATGTTTTGTAGAGACTAAACTACTTCTGCAAAACTATCTAATTAGAAATAAAAAGCAATACTTAGAATAGTAAAGATTTTTTTTCTGACTGTACTCGCATAATAAAATAGCTAAAAGAATTTTAATGAAATAGTTTATTAACCTCTACTAGTTCATCGATTTTATGTTCTTCAGATAAATAATTTTCGAATGCTGTAACATGTTTAAGTGAACTGTTATGCACAGATTATATGTAATTATTGCTTTTCTTATGAGAAAATAAACATGTCATGGGGTGATAGGAATGAATTATTAAGAATCTGTAGTCTTGAATGAATTATTAAGTCTGTATTCCTGTCTGTAAAAATCTGCTTAACTTGGGTTGCTTGCTCTGATCATTTGTTTACCATGTTCAAAGAAAGATAATTGGCAGGTGTTTCATTTCTCATTTACTCTGGAGCGCGTGCTCTGAAGTGTGCCTCTTTCTCCATGTCACAAAAATGTGAGATTTGCCATTAGTATTTTTGAAAAGAGGCCCTTTGTGATCTTAAAAAGACATCCAAAATTAATACGCTTCTTAAAAAATTCATAATTTTTTTTTTTTGTTTCAGTACTTCTGTTTGAAAATTCCGGAATCTCTGAACTACACGGCCTTTTCGTTATTTTTAAAAACAGAATATTTCCTAAAAAGTTAGGAAATATAAAAAATAGTTATAAAAAAGTCTTGTAAAAGAGATAAAACCTTTCCTCCTCCGTTACTTCTTTTTAGTTGGTGAGTGCAGTTCAGGTTCTGGATTTAAAAAATTCTGACACAAGATCGTAAAAAATAATATATTTAGGAATAGAAACAAGGAAATAAAATGTCTCTAAAAACAAGATAAACGTAGAGTTAAAACGAATAGAATGTACAAATTCTTTTAAAGGCTGTAGTACATTATTTTGAATTAGTAATTGTGGAAAAACTACTTGTTAGTTGACTGAGTGAACTGATTTGACGGTTTTTTTAATCGTAGATTTCGATGGTTCCTGATACTTCAAAACGCGTTCATTGGAGAACTACGGTCGTCAAAGGACAGAAATGTCCCGTTTATAACCAAAAGTTTTCATTGTAAGTATCGAATTTCAGTTTCTTGGGAATAATCACGGCATATACAAGATAGATTTTTCTGATTTTTTTTTTCCACTTACAGCGAAGTCCTGGAAGAAGATACCTCAAAAAGACTGGTCTTTTCAGTGTGGCACAGGGACTTCGCAAAAGAGTAAGTGTTCTGGAATGTTTTTACATAATTGAATCGTCAGTTACAAGAAGGGAATAAGTCCAAAAACGAAGTTTTGAGAAAATCGAAAAAAACTGTATTAGTAATGGAATTTTTATCCTATAGCCACCAAATTTTTACAGGAAATTCATGGCACTGTTAAGAATACAAAACAATCATCGAAAAAATTATAAGTGTATTTAAAAAGGTTTTACAGTTAAAAAAAGAAGATGGACTTATTCCATTGAACAAATTGAAATATCAGCTGAACAAAAATCTTAAAAACCACTTAAATTGACAATTAAATTATATTTCTGCTTAGTTCACGGTACAAAAGTGAAAGACAGAAAGACTAAGACGAATAAAATTAAAAATTACTATAAAACTGGGTCATTAAGGCGCTATCAATGGAGTAAGTGAATATCAATGGAGTCAAATATCCCATTGGTTAAAAAAAAAAGAAAAAACGCTTTTAAATTCAAATGAAATTTTATTTTGGGTAAGTTTACATGCCAAAGAATAAGAAAAGAATGACAAATTAAATTAAATTTCAAATTTAATCAAAAAATACAACGAATGGACATCGATTTCGCAAATTCAAGGGGCTATATCTGCCGATAGGGGGTAGTTATTTTTTTCCTCTTTACACTCATGTGTAGAGCGAAGCTTGGAGATTTTTTTTAGCACAAAAAGTCAATTTGTCATTTTTTGGACTTATTCCCTTTTTAAAACTGACGATTCAATTTATCTGTGATTGACAAGGTTTTCCACAGCGCAATGTTATTAAACACAATTTTATTCCATAAGGAAAAGGGATTGACCATATATTTTGAGAAATAACGGACGGTTCTGTTTTTTTTTTTCCTTTTTCAAAATAATGAAGGGGGGGGGCAAAAAGTAACCCTTATTAAATGCGTCCATGAGCAATAGGGGGTTATAGTTACTTTAAGTTTGGGTAGAAGAGGAAGATGTAGTATAAGAACCCCCAGTGGAAGTTTTTTTTCGCTAAATTAAAATAAAAGTTTATGGGAACAAAAATTTATTGCTTAAAAATTTAGAAGTCATGTGCAGTGAATGAGTAAATTAACCAGCAATAATGTCCACACACTTTAGAAAATGCACATAACTTCCCAAAACCTGAATAATCACAAATGAAAATTTACGATTTTAAAAAACGGATAAGAATGCGAACAAGCCTGCCTCGACATCCCTATTCATTTCCAGAGACCCTAATCTGTCACGAGCACTCGTTATTTTGAATGTCACAGTTGGGTAAATAAAATATCGAGACCGGAGCTTTGTGAGACACACACACAAAAAAAATCCAAACATCTTGAAAATACGATGCCTCGTAAATCTCGCTTTATCGTCTCACTTCGAGCAGCCACTTACCGTTTTATTTTTAACAACTCATCAACTGGTGATTGTTCGCGTCACATTCCTTGAGAACCACAGCTTTTCCGGAACGGATGACTTGTTAGCCATCTAAAGATTAGCTACTTTTACAGAAGATTTAATTTTAAGATTACTACTACAGAAATCGTCTTACTTGACCATAGAAAACAACCCTTAATATCCCCCTCGATATTGTAATATCCTTCTCCATATATGGCGCCGACTTCATAGAATTTGGGTGGGCTCCAGCCCCCTCAATGTTTACCGAGAGGAGGCTGTGAGCCCACCCAATATTTTCAGGAATTGAGTAAATTGGTTTAAAACATTTCAGGGGTCTGTTTAGAAGAAATTTGGGTCCGTTTTCGGACCCTTCACAAAATATTTCATTGCGCGAAAACGGACACTTTACAAAAAGTTTCGCTTCTGCAGTTCCCACCGACATAGTCCCGTCTCTGTGATTTTTCACAATAATACTAAAAATATGGGACCCTATTTTCTCAAATTCACAAAAACCTGGCTGAAGAAAACTAATTTAATACTAACTTCAAATTCACAAAATTATGAGTAGATTAAGATTTTCACAAAAACAAGAGGGCCCTTCACAAAAAGGTCTGGACAGACCCCTGAATTTGAAAGTTTATCATTGGAAAAAGTTAAACATCTTGAATTTTCTATTCTAAATAGCAGAAAATTAGTAAAGCCCACCTAATAATTTCCATAAGTCGGCGTCTATGCTTCTCCACCTAGAAGGATATTACAATATTTTTTTTCTGGTTTTTCTACTGAGAAGGAGCGTGTAGGCTTTGGCAGCACAAGGGTATATGAACCTCAAAGGAGCAATCAAACGTTTTACACGAAGCAGTCAGTATATTGTCGAAATCTCGAAAGCTTTGGTATTTCGAATAACTATTTGTAAGATATTTTACGTTAAGGTTTTGATACTTTTCTATCTCGAAAATGTTTTTTTACATCTACCCTTTCGGCTTCCCCCAGAGTATATTTCTATACTATTCATACTGTATCCGTGTCATAACCAGGGAAAAAAAATTGGTGGGAAGATATCACTGTTTAGAAGAGAGATATGGAGTTATATATATATATGTTACGGGCAAAGTGATTAATCGGGCATTATTAATAATGCCCGAAGTGGAGGCGGGCAAAGTGATAAATTTCATTCATAAATTGCACTGAAATTATCACATTGCCCGGGCATTATTAATAATGCCCGAAGTGGAGGCGGGCAAAGTGATAAATTTCATTCATAAATTCCACTGAAATTATCACATTGCCCGCCTCACATCGGGCATTATTAATAATGCCCGGATTTATCACATTGCCCGTAACATATATATTTTGAGGAAGAAATTAGGAAGGGAAATGTTTTTAAGGAAGGAGGACATATAACTTTGGTATGTTATATTAAGTTAACATAACATTTGAGGTATTCAGAGAAGAGGATAATTTTCTTTTTGCCTCCACTTGTCTCCTTAGAATAGGGTTTTTTACGAAAACCTAGCTGTGAAATTTATTAGCAGCAATTCTTCCAACTTTCTCAGGGCAGGGCCCTCAAATTGAGAAAAAAAAATTAAGAAAAAAATATTAATTACTGTCCCCACTTATTTGGATTCTAGAAAAGCCACGTTTTTGTTTGGGACAAGTTTTGGTGATCGCTTTTATTGCAGTTTCGCAAAATCGAATGGAGCCCAGGTAGTGATCGAAACGACTTAAGGGTGAAGTTTCTTGAGAGGTCTTTCACTTCTGTTGGCTACAGGCTGTCTGGCGGGTGGCCAACACTTTCCGGGTCTTTTTCTTTTGAAATAAATGCATTTCATTAATTTATTCCGACTTAGGGATGATCCGGTAGAGTCAAAGATTTGATGATAAGATGAATAATATCTATGGAATCTTTTAAATTAACTGCTAAACTCTTGAATTTTTAACTTAAAAGAAGGCTTAAAGAAGGTGTATCCGCTGCAGTCATGGATAAGTGAATCATGATGGGTGTTGCATGTAGTGTTCGGCACTAGTTAACTAGAACTAGTTGCAACTAGTAGTTAACTACCGATCAACTAGTAGTTAACTACTTTTAGTTTAAACTAGTTTAACTAGTAGTTGAACTACTTTTTTTTAATAACTACTAGTTGAAACTACTTTCAAATTTTCAACTACTTTAAAAAAAAATTTTGTTTAAAATTTCAAAAATATTTAAAATTTTTATCAAAATATGCAAAAATTACACTGCTATTTATAACTCCAATGTCATGGTAGAGTACTTAAATACCATAACCAGAAATAAAGTGTCGTTTTGAGCGAAGCATAAAGTTTTTTGTGATATAGATAAGAAAGATGTTTTCGAATTTGGGGCAAAAAATAGGTTATGAAATTAAATAGACTAGTTAACTATTAGTTAACTACTTTGGGAAATAGTTAACTACTAGTTGCAACTAGTCCCAGGAAAAAATAGTTAACTACTAGTTGCAACTAGATTTTCCCAGACTAGTTAGTAGTTGGTAGTTAACTACTTTTTGACCACTAGTTGCCGAACACTAGTTGCATGTTATACCCAGCGTTATTTCCAGTGCTTAGTATAAAGTACTCAACCAGAGTAGTCAGAAATTAAGTTTAAGTAATTGTTTTTAATGGTTTTCCAGAAATTTGAGGGTGAGAATCCTCTATATCTGGGTGTATCCCCTATTCCAAGAATACACTTAATATATATTTCGGCCACAGTATGATGAGTCCCTTTTTACAACTAACCAACCTAGTACTTAAAATATTATTTTTAAAGTAATATCTGAAATATTAGACATGACAGTTTTAAAAATATTTTTTTAATTTGTCGGCCATGTAGACTAAATAATTCAAACACATTGCCTCTTTGACAGCTTCGCATAAGGATCAAGATATAACTTACTTAGATCACATCCATGTTTCCCTTTACGAATAATTCTAAGTAGCGTATTTTCATTTCAGGAGAAGCGAGCTTGTTGGTTGCATGTCTTTTAGCGTTAAGCATGTCTTGGATGAAACACATGTAAGTACAGGATTTATGAATGATTAGAATAATAGACATCTGTATTTGAGATGTGAACTATTGTTTCTTTGTCACATCAATGGGTACAGCGAATTCTACAATCGGGTTCAAGCGCTCAGCGAAACGATTGGTCGTCAACTAACAAGTTCTGAAAAAATTGTCTGGATCCACTGGACTTGGATTCCATTTGAAAACGGTGCAGTTTGAACTTAGAAACTAAGTATGTCGCCAAAGACGGTTAACTTGAATTGGATTTTGTAATTGTATGCAATTATGTGACGTAGAAACTGTAGTTAATCATCTCTCAAATACAGATATTTTTAATAAGCATAGAGGCTGCAAGTTTTAACCCTTGTTCTTTCTTCCCTTACTCAGAAAATAGATGGTTGGTACAGACTACTTCGTGAAGGTTTTGGGACTCAGAAGCACTTTGCTGCTCACAAGAAGAACTCTTGTTATGTTAAGAGATTAAAATAACTTTTTTGTTGCATATTTAAAGTGAGAGAAAGACTATTTACATTTCTATTCTCAAAGGCCGATCCCGGTTTTATTTTTTGAGGCCCATTTTTGTAAAACAATTAAATTTTATTTGACACTTTTCAAATTATTCTTTTAAAACTAAATTAGAAAATTTCTAAATAATAAAGAAGTACATATTAGGTGCAATAATAAAATTAAAGCCTGATACTCAGAAAGTATAAGAGTATCCAGAAATGTAACTGAAAAAAAAAATATTAAGTCCTCTTTTAAAAGTAAAATTTAAAGATCCTGTATTTTTACAACCTACCTTGTAAAGAAAAATTCTATATTTTTTAATAAAAAGAAGTTGTTGTTTGACATTTTATGTTCCTTTTTACAGCTTTTTTACTTCATAGAAAAATTGATTTGAAAAAAAAAACAAATTCTGTCTACTTTTTTTATTCAATAAACCCATCACCTCAAATTATGGACTCAGCCATAATTTAAGAGATTTCCCTTAAACTTTGTTTTATTTTGAACTTATTAGTTATAATTTGAGCCATAAGTGAGAAATTACTTCATAAGCAAGCTTTTTAGTTGAGAAAATATCTATTTTTCAATGAATTCCAATCAATGAAGTCCATTTTCCCGCAATACAACAAACACGCGAAGCCGACTTTAACGATGGCTACGGCCTGTAAAATCAGCTTCTCTTCACCTAATAAGTTGCATTGCGGTAAAGGCAAGAACTTTCGAATAAAAATAAGTTTGTCCGCAATACAACCATCAAACGAGGAGAAACAGCCTTTACAGGCCAAGTCGTGGCCATAAGCAGATCTATCCGTAAATACTAGTGTCAAAATTGGCAAACAAACCTGGAAAACCGTGAAAAATTTAAAGATTTGGGAAGTTTTTTTTCGCAAATAATCATTACAGCTTATTTTAATTTTGCGGCCTGTGATGGGGTCGTTTTTAATGTACTACTTACATTTTGTGAACGGCTCCAATTTTCGGCTGGATTAACCCATTCTTCAATATTTTTCAGAATGTAGTTCGGAAATCCGTAAACGTACCGGTGCACCAGAAATCTATCTAGCCACGAAAAGGAAAAGTAGAAAACGATCACATTCTATTTCATTTTGCATAAAAATGCCGTTCAACATCGTTCAGTCAATATTGGCCTTTATCAAAATAACCCCATGGTAATATTGACGGCATTGCCCTGTGTAGGGTCATGATGGCTGGCCAACAGTTTCTTCGACATCGCTTTGTTAAAAAGTGGGTAATACAAAAGCCCCCTTTCATACTTTAATATTGTTCAAACGGTGCTATTTATTATTTTTTAATAATTAAAAATACTATTTTTAATGATTATGAAATTAATTAATTTTTTAAAGAATTAAAATAACAAACTTTTTGTTGAATGAAGTGTGGGAATAGTTGGTGAAAGGATCGTCAACAGCAGACTATACTTACTGAAAACGTGAGATCTTGAGACTGGCCCTTTTAATTAGGGAAAAATTCAATGTTATTTTTTTTGTCGAATTTGGGGAAATAACCTAAAAATAAAGCATTAATATCGACGACGAAAAAAATCGGTCTTTGGTTTTTTGCTTCCACTCTAATACATAAATTAAGCCCCAGTATTTAAAGAAAAACAAAATCCTGTTTAATTAATAACTAGTGCTACAGAAATAACCAAATTTATTGGTTGAAAATAAGTACTAAACGAAATGTGTTAAATATATTAAACTTCAGATATAATCACAATCACAAACAAAACTAGAAAACAGATTTCACATATATTTTTCTTTCTTAAATGTTCAAAATGATTAGCATCAACAAAATATGCATATATAGTACTTTATCAGTGCATACCTATAAAAATATGACTAGCCCTTAGCTGCATATACCCACCATTATAATACCAAGAACAATAATTCAGTTTAATAATAAAACACCTTTATAAACTTCATAATTTTGATTCTTTATCTTTTGACACAATTTAGATGACAAAAAATGAAAATTTTAAATGCAACAATTAAAAATGAAATACATTATTTGGAAAGAATCACATCCAACTAACCATTCAACAAAATTATTTGTCAATGTCAAATAATTGGTAAAATTTCAGGATTAAATAATGGTTTAGCTATCATGTATAACTTTGACCAGTGATTTTTAACCTGATGTCTGTGATTCTTATAGAAAATTCTCTGAATGACCAATCCACACACATGCCATGAAACATGCACAACTGATAATATTCTATAATTTTGAAGTCAAGAAACTGACATTCTACTATAAAACGCTTAACTATATAAATCTAAAAAGTCAACAATAATAAAAAGCAATAACAAAGCATAACTCCACATATACAGTAGTTTTTCAAACAGGCCCGAACCATCAAAAAATGCAGCTCTGAATGCATAAACACTCATTTGTTCAACAAGTGCACTTCTAGAGTTTTTCTACACAAAATTTGTACCAAAGCTTAAATTTGTGGCAGGCATAAACCAGCCAATGACAATATATATAATGAATGTAAACAATACATATATTTTTAAAAATTAAGCTTGATAAGCTTAAAGTTAAAGTATGCAAAACGTTTTGGAACAGATATACTAGTAGAGCCCCTCAATTATTTTTAATTTTTGCCAAAAATGCTTCCTTTACATGAATGCCAAGCCAGATGCTTAAAATGCAAAAATGAACAGCCAAAATGGTTCGATGAGAAAAGGAATTATACTACATATATACCGAATTTTCCCTTTATAAACCATAAAAAAAAACCTCAATTTGCAGGGAATCAAAACCATGGATCACATAGAAGCGGAAATCCTTCATATAATTTTTTTCTCACTAGACAGGAAAGGATGGAGTTATTAACGAAATAGCATTTAACATGGTTGTGTTAATTTAACTCTACCCTTTTTTCGTTTTCATTAATACAATAGTATTTAACACTATAATCAAGAATAAACTCCCGAATTAGCATATTTTGGTATTTCGAAAGTAATGAAAACATTATAATGTCTAATGAAAAGGTTTAATACAGTTCCGTCCTGATAAATTATGAAACCCCCGAGCTATAGTAATTCAAAACGGGAAAAATAATCGCGAAATTTGGATAATAAAAAAAAAAACATAAATTTCTCTAAATTACTGATCGATAAATTTAGAATATTTAATTATTATACATATGGTAGCAATGCTTGAACAAAGCACGAATTTAAAATAAAAAGAATGGGACATATTTTCATGAATATTAAAGAGAAATATTCATACATTATATCATCATATTCCTAAAATTAAAAGTAAAGTAATAAAGGAATGGAAAACACATCGCATAGATAGTGAAACCTGAAACCGTTGATAATATAATTTTTACAATAAACTAGTGATTTTCAAATTCACCCACCACCTTATTTCATGATCTGAGCATTTAATTCCGGGGTTTCCAACTCTGGCGGCCTGCAGTGCATTTTTGCGGCCCGCGTAGCCTTCTGAGAAAATAATTTGCAGAATCAAATTAGATCTCCTTATAGAAGTAAAACACTTATGATCTAAGTCAGAGATATTTTTAACTCCTCTGAGAGAGTATTTCACTCCTTGAAAATCGGAATTACTCTTTAAAAAACTAGCCAGGAGTATTTTCACTCTTTGAATTTTTCACAAAGGTTTAGCATAAACCTTCAGCCACGGCATCCTAATTATCATACTTTTTAATTGTGTTTTCATACAGCCATAGTAATTTTTTTTTTCATTTATTGTTCTGATGATTAGGGAGTTTGATTGATTGAAATTTGAAACCTCAACATCCTAATTTTTTAAATTTAATTTTGTCCATTAAAGTGTTTTTAATAGAAATTTTGTCTCTGTGCATGTAGTTTATGCTATTTCCGTATTTCACTCCTCATAATTGAATTTCACTCCTCCTAAAAAAGTCAAGGAGTATTTTTACTCCTTCAAAAAAATCCTAAGAATAACACTGATCTAAGTCGTTGCTGGGACAGTTGGAGGTTGATCCAACAAAATTTCATATTACATACACGTTATTTACAAGTCTTCCCTCCCTCCCAATCCAAAAAAATCTCAATAAAACTCACTGCAATGTAAAAGATGCGTCCTTGCAGGGCTTATTTGCAGTCTGTTACTGGAGAGGCTTTTTACACAGCGGTCCTCAGCCCACCTCCGTAAGTTGGAAACCCCTGAATCTAATCCATTTAGACCCGACTGCACAGTAAACAAAAAAAAATTCTTTCCCAAGGCAAACATGTTAAATAGACTAGTTAATAAGATGCTAACTACAAGTCAGACTAGAGAAACATAATCAATTATACATTTCGGTATTGATAAGCAATCTCAAATACCTGCATGGTTACTAGGTTTGGCACTTAAAACTAAATTAAAAGATCAGTATATTGATCAATTCAAACAATATTATGATATATTTTTCAAAATGCATAGCAATCAAAACAAATATGAATGGAAAGTACTTCCAAGTTGAAAGCTCATTTACCAAAATTTCAAAAATAAAACAAAAGAACACTACTCTTTATATGAAAATGATAACAATTAAAGAACTATGTAATAACTAAAAATACTTCTTGAATGTAAAAAAAAAATTACTATATTTGATTGTATCAGCTTGATGTAAAATGACACACTTGAAAGCAAATTACTTCAATACAATCAACAGCATAAAAAGCATTTATCAAATCCTAGAATTAATAACTTGAGATTTTTCTATTAACTCTAAAAGTCATGTTTAACACTAAAATCTAAGAAAACACTTAACTTAAGATAATTTCTAAAATATTTGATATGCTTTCCTCATTTTATTCTATTTAAAATACATCGAATATTTTACTTTTATAAGAATAAATTTTGTATTAAAAGGGGATAACACATCCTTAACTAACATATTTTAATATCTTTCTCTATTCCAGTAAAAATATTTAAAACTTTCTTGATAAAATGGTTTTGTAAATCGTTATCGATTTGCCCCATTGATTGAGATAGATGAACCAATGAGATAATAAAGTTTTAACAAAATAACTCATTATTAATTACTTCTTAGTGGTTGATAAAATTTCAAAAGCTGTGACTGAAGACCACACTCTTAGGATGAGCTGTCTTCTGAAAAAAGACTTGCAACACTTTGGTGATCAGTTCGTGTTGTTGAATACAAAAATACTTCAAAATGCTCAGTGATAAACATGTTAACTGAAAGGTGATAACAGCCAAGAAATTTTCAATAATTACTTTTAGTGAATAAAAGCAACAACTTTAATCCTAAACATCATCTAGCGAGTAAGCTAGGGCCTAACCGCGATCTCATCGCCTATAGTTGCTATCGACAATAGGCGAGCTCGCCTAGCCGAGAACACGCTTTTCTCTAAGCGAGACCTTCCCAAAACGCGCTTTTGGCCCGACCGCGAACCGGTGGTAGAAAAGGATTTACTGATGCCTCTTGCTTTCGTCTCGAGAAGGGAACTGGCCAATCAAAAGAGAGCATCCTATTCGAAGGTAGTATTCATCCGCATGAGCTGCAATATCGTTCGCCATCTTGTATTAAGTTTCGAACCGTATTCGGATTTCTTTTACACTTTTGGTGGTCCGTTAAATAGTTCCAAAAAATATAAAACAGCTGTTAATTTCCAAAGCAAGTCCTCAGACATTAATCTAGTACGAAAGTAATGGACATTAGTGTTCGTTTATACAAATTTGTAGGATCAGTGTAGAATTACTTGTGACGTTTTTCCATAGATGGCTCCACTATCACGTTAATGAATAAATCAATTTATAAATGGAAGGGCTATACTTTTCAATTTGTTTTCGTTTCTTAATCGTGTTAAAGTTTCTGAATGCATCCCTAAAGTCCCAGCCATAATGAAAAATTGTCTTCGGATTTAGAAAATGCAAACAAAACACTACACCGCATCACTACTCTTCCCAAAGTAAACCGTGCGCAGACATAGAGAAAGAGTTCTTAAATAAAATACTTTAAAAAATACAATCGAAGATTTTTAAGCATAACCTCAAAGAATGATAAGGTTAAAAACTAAAAGAAACGTCATAATATAAGGAAATAATAGCAAAAAAACGATACATAGCGTATACGATAATTGCGAAAAGACCTTTACGAGCCCTCCGAAGCAGTCGCTTCGTAGGCGAGGGAAAATTTGCCGTAGGCGAGGTTTCGAATGCTTCGCGGTTCGACCATTTGCCGAACTATCGTAATGTGACGTCACGAGCTCGCCTAGACTGGTTCCATCTCGCCTATTGTCGATAGCAACTATAGGCGATGAGATCGCGGTTAGGCCCCTAGTTTCAAGTTGAGTGCAACCTATACTCATTGCTTGGGCACTTTGGCCATCTCACCACAAACAAACCTATACTCACAGCATATTTAAATTTGAAACTTATGTTTTGCATTACTCTGCTCCTACAGTAGATCCATATAGCTTGTGTGAATAGAATTTGGGCAACTGTGATTCAAAACAGTAGCAATAGTCCATTTAAGAATTTTTCTTTGAAATTGCAGCAGTTGGTAGTAGTCAACCTCATGATAACCTCAGAGCATATATTAGATAATTTAAAATTTATAGAATAAATCAGAATAATGTGAATTAACAGTAAATTGTATCTCCATTTGACTTAAGAGTAGAGGAAAATATAGAGTAGCAAAATACAGATGTCCTATGAGAATTAAATTCAAAGTTAAATCAGAATTAAAAATTAAACCAATTAAAATTCTAACTAAATCATTAAAAATAACTATTTCTAGTGCTAAATGACCTACATTTAAAAAAGGGCAAGGGAATAGAAAATTTATAGATATAATTGGGAAAATGGCTATTTATTCCAGAAAAATAAGGAAAGGTCACAGAAAGTGGCATAGCCAAGAGGGGTATTTGAGGATTTATCCCCCATCAAAAGTCAGAAATTTTCATTTTTTACCATAGAAAGGGACTAAATTTACCCCATACTCCCCTCTAAAAATTACAGCCTTAGCCCCAACCAATCCAAAATTCTCGTTCACAACTTAAATGGACTCAATTACATTGAACCTCTAGATGGCAAACACTCGTATTAACACCTCATAAAAAAATTAGGAAGCTCATTTAAGAAATACATGGTGTTGAACCAATAGTTAATTAGGTATTTTTCATTTCAGGATTTAGAAACATCAATAAAAAAGTATGACAAGTAAAAAAACTAGATAGTGAAATCTCTAACATTTTAGTTGCGAGCACCAGCAGTTAAACTCTTTAAAATTAAGTAACAAAAAAAAAATACACAATGTAACATTTAAACAAACTTTTCAAAAATTTCAACTAAGTACACTCGAATAATCGACAGCATTCTGCATCAAACTGCCAAGTGTCAAATTGATTTACAGTTTAGTTAACCTCTCTTCAAAGATATTTTTTTTCTCGGAGTTAAAAAAAAATGCTATGCATAGTTTTTATGTACCTAATGGGTCTGCAACTGTTTTGAGTAAAGGCCAGATAAATCCAAAAACCTGAATTTTGATTATGAACAAATAAACACTTTTGTAAAACTGCATAATGAGGAGAAATCCAGATCATCCCAGTGGTGAAATAATTAGTTTGAATTACCTCCGTCATAAAAATTACACATTCAAATGTTTATAGAAATATATAATCTATATATACCAGCATATAGAAAAATCCTTAAACTGTATTCCATAATAGTAAATTTAAATTATAAACTATTTCAATTAATGGGAATTTTTGGTAATAAATACAAAAGATAGTTTGGATACAGGGCAGTATTTAGGTATGTGCAACATGTGACATAGCACAAGGCAGCACATGAAAAACTATGCATTTTCATTTTTTCTACAAAATGTCTTTCCATACCTTCTATATTTATCACTGCAATATCCCGGCCATGTTATCTCCTCAAAGTCTTAAGAACAAGGCTGCCCATGAATTTTCTGAGCCCTCTGACAAAATGCTGGTTGAAAGTAAAGTACAGAAGGCGGTAAAATATTGTATAGCATTGAGCGACACAATAATCCAAACAGGTAACTTCGAAAAGATTCCCAAGAGGATAACTCGCAGTACAACTAAGCAGAATGGTTGATGTTGAATGCTGTCTAGATATAAAAGAATAAAATAAATATTGAACAACTATAAATTACATGAAAGAATATTTAACACACAGCACATCTCATCACAATCCAAATATTAGTTCAAAAAGCCTAGTGAGATCTTAAGATCCTGAAGGTAAAAATTATTGCAGTATATCAAAGCACCTTCAATCTACAATGTTAAACCCAGATATTCTTTACAAATGAATGTGTTCATTTTTTAATATAACTTTTGTATTAGTTCAATTAATATTTAAATTTAATTTGTTTGAAAGCGCGGTATGCATTTCTTTTAAAGCTGTGGAAGACAAAATATTAGTTACAAGGCATTTGTTGATGATAGACTCATCCACATTCTTGTGATTCCATGTTTTATAGATTCTTCTTTTCGAAAATTAAAATATAATACTACTATTTAAAACTGTAGTAAAAGAAATTTCTTATGATTAAGGGGGAAGCTGTCCCCCCCTGCACATGCATAACCCAGCCTATGCCTTCCCTTGTAGCACAGCTCCTACCAAATATGTTAAATTTATTTAACTAACTGCAACTAGAAGTAAATACAATTTGGCCATCCATGACAAAAATAGGATGAATCTTGAACGTTTGTGCTGCTTAGGTTTGCACAAAGTACACAATGAGAGAGTGCCCCAGGCCAATTTAGAATAGGAGTTTCCAATCCAGTATTGTTAGGATAAATAATTATTTTTTGTCTAAGAGAATTTGTTTAATTCAACCAACTTAAATGTAAGGTGAAGAGCATATATTTTTAATTAACATAATTACTCAGGATTTTTTTTTTTTTTTTTGCAAAATAAAGGCTCGAGGTAAAAAAAACGTTATGTACTTTTATAATTGTCAATTTTTTTGAAGCAAGCACTTATTCCTTTTAGTTTTCATGTGTTTTTCAAAAAAGTAATTTGACAATACCTTGATTTAAGTGAAAGAAATAAAAAAGAAAATCCTTACTTTCTTAAGTTTTTTTTTATTTGCTAAGTAAACTACTTTATTTTTATTTAAACACCGGGTATTTTTCTGAAAATCTTTGATCTTTCTAATAAAAATTTTTAGAGGTCCCAGATTTTAGATGCATGAAAACCATACATAAATTTAAAAAAAAAAATCAAAATTTGGTGTCCAAATCAAGCAGCTGACACCAAGTAATGATGGACAAAAATCTTAAGTCGACATTGAAGGTAAATTTTAAAATTTCTCTACACAAAAAAATAATTTAACTCTTTTTCCAAGGTTAGTTTTTTTCACTCCAATTCTAAAATTTAGTCCACAGAAGAAATGCTGCTGATAAAAAACAATTTAAAGTAACCTAAACAGGTAAAATGAACAACAATTTCATTAATTAAATGGTAAACTAATGAAATAATTTTAAACAGAAATGCATACCATTGTGTAAAAAAAATTTGAAAATAAACCAAATAAAATAAAAACTGAGATGCTAGCTGCAACAACAAGCGAACTCCAACAGACATTAGAGTTAGCTTGTTGTAGCTCCAAGAGCCTCAATTGTAAAAAAGCAATTAAAAATAAATTGCTTTACCTGAGTACAAAACAAATACCTGCAAATTTCAGATGCACTGATATTTCAAAAATGAAATAGACAAAATTTTCTATTAACAATAACCAGTTTAAAATAATAAAGTAATTTTGATTAAAAATCCTTAAATGCATAGTGAAACTCATTCATATGTGAAGAATACAATAAAATGCTGATTAACTCTTTAATGAGGAGGGAACATGGTGTAAGTTGACTTTCTTTCCATACGATGATCAAAAGAATTACGGGGAGAACTTCGGGCTAGGCGATCTTGAATTGTTTGAACTATGATACAGATGGCAACTGTAAAGAAAAGATACTATGGTCACTTAAAGTAGTAAATTTACCCAAGCTTTTGACATCCTGCAGTACATAACTAGGATGGCTATTTAGTCAGTTTAAATAAGATATTTCATTAAACACCACTTTTTTACATATCCCAACAAAAAAAATCAAAAGCTACCAAGCATCCCCATAATATTTCAGAATTATCATAGCCTCATCTTCAATTTTACATTGTAACTACCTGCAGGATTCAAATAGTGATAATGTTTACTTAAAAATTATTAAGCTTTCAGACATTTTTTGAAATAACTCAAAGGATTCCATAGACTTGATAGTAGAGAACACCAAACAAAAAGGAAAACCAATTAGAGGTAGAAAAATTTATCCAATACAAAATAATGAACACATAATGTTAGGTTCATAATAAGCACAACTGAGGGTAAATATATTTAGAGTTAGCTTTTCTTCCAAATTGCTGATCAAGCTGAACTTATGGTTGCTTTATTCTTAGCAAAGTAGATAAAATAAGACCCCCCCAGAGATATAAAACCCTTTTGCCATATAAAAGTGTTTGTGACTTTATTTATAAATGGAAACTAAAAAAAACAGCTTTGCAATAATTCAGGTAAATTCAGTAAAGCTAACTTGATGGATGAAAATTCATTTACACAAATAGGGAATTCATAATTTTGAATGGGTTTGCATTTTTTATAATACGTGTTACCAAACATGTTCGCATTATGTTCATGTGGTATTCTTAAACTAGACTTGCAGTATATAAGTCGATATCTAGATGAGAAAATCAATAGGAGTTAAATTTACTAATTGTAATCTATGAATTAATAAATATCCCTACTGTAATTCTTCTTGATAATAAAGCCATTAAGTCACGTGGCATAAAAATTACATTTGAAAAAGCCATAATATTATAAGTAATAATTTCCCTAAGGAAACAGATGACCTAATTATATATATTCAAGAAAATTAAAAGAAAACTTTTTAATAACTTCCAAAGATATTTATTAGTATAGATACCATGAAAATAAGTCAAGTATTTTTGCAGTACTTTAGAGAAAAGACTATAAAAGTTGGGTCTTTCTTTGGATTAAGAATTACAGTAAGTAAAAATGAAAGATAAAGAAATGGAAGAAAAGATAAAAGTTTGTATACATTTTGAAAGTGTGATGAAAGCCACTGAAAAATCTAAACTTTAAAAACTTAATCCTTAAGAGCTGGGCTCTAATTTAAAGTTGGCAGTATAATTTTAAAGGTATAAAGAAAATGGATAATGTTTTGATCGATGATATTACAGCTAAGTCTGTAAAGTTAATGGGTGCATTATTAAATTCAAATACAATTAATGCAACAGGTAACCCCAAAAAATATCAGGTTTATTAGTCATTTTTCCAGTAACAAAATATACTACAATAAAGTCACAAAGTATCAAGGAGTCAGTATGAGAAATAGATAACTTTACAATAGTATTTATTGCAGCATTAAGTAAAAGGAATCAAAACACTATAATAGTACATTAAAAATGTATAAACAGGGTCTTTACAAAATGTCACCAATTTTTGATGAACCTGAAAAAATACATTTCTTAGGAATGTTGAAAAATAAGCATTTCCAAGGGGGAACTTAACTATCTTCAAGTAAGTCTTATAAAGTAATATCAAGGATTTTGAAGTGGTTCTTTGTAAGAAATAAATTCAATTTAGTGGGCCTTCTTTTATTAAATACTAATGAGGCTGTATTCAAAGATAAATATTGGTATTTTCAAAAGAAAATGACTATCAACAAGTATTGCAGAAACATAAAATTGTTGGCAATCACACAAATAAAAAGTTTATTTTTAAAAATCTAATTAATAAATTTTCTGTCTGTTAATTCCCACCCCCTTTCCTATATTACATTTCTAAAATTAAAAACTTAAGCTGTCCCTTTCAGTCTACATGAGGCATAAGGAATGTCTAAAGGTGAATTTAGAGGTAGTATAAATATAACATATTGAGCATAGGAATAATCTGTGCTGAAAGCATTAAGTTGGAAATTGTTAATTTTATTTAACTTTTTGACACCAAATTCTAAAATGCATCAAGGTTGTGCTGTGAATGAAAGAAATGTGTTTAAATGCAATTAAGTTCCTAATGCTGATTTACATTTCCAAAAATAAACTGCAGAAGAGTGCAAATTTCTTTACTTACATCTGATGTGTGAAAGATGTTTTTAAGTTATTTACTTCACCTGAGCAATTGAAAGAAATACAAGATACATGCTTTGAAAAAAAAAGTAAATATAGTATAGTAAGATCCATTGCAAAAATTTTAATAGAATTTTTTGCCTTTGAACTCAGTCAGGAAATTAAAGTAAATACAATAAGTAGCAAAAAATTATTCCTTAATAAGTGTAAGTATTAAAGTTTATGTTTATTTTTTAAAAAAGCTTTCTATTATGTCTGATGTAAGCTCAGTAGCTGATAAATAAATATTTTTGCTTTATGAAATCATTGCCTAATGTTTATAGAACGAAAAAAACAACTTGCATAATCAATTTATACAATTTTTTAAAATTCTATCAAAAGGGGAAAACAATTCCAAATTGGTGACTAATGATTTTAACAAATTTTATAAAACAACAATTATGTTCTTTGCATTGCTATATTTTTTTTATGTTATTATTTTAAAACTCTTAGAATGAGTTAATAAGTTATTATGATAAAGATATAGTTTAAATGAGACTCAAACAATACAATCTTAAATAATATAAGTGAACACATAGTATGGAAACCTATAAAATATAATAAAAAACACTTCCTAATTGGAAATAAGAAATTCTTATTTAAAACTAATCAGTATGCATAAATAAGCTTGTTAGAACAAAACTATTTTTGCAGTAAAAACAATATGCAAAACATTTTACCCACATATCTCATGGATTAACTAAGTCATTAAAAACCAAATACCCCTTCAACACTAAAAACCAGATGCTCTCTCCTTCGCTTAGACGTAAAATACTTTAGTCAAAACACAGAACACTTGGTTTTAAAAAGAGAAAGATGTCACACACACATACACACTACAAAACAGTCACCATGCAAACACTGACAGTGGTCCTGATACAATTAGTTCTAGTGTCGGATAAGTGCGATCAGATAAGTAATTTGGCTGGCAGAAAATCTGGTTCCCTCTCTTTACCAGACGACAGTCGGAGAAACTCCTGGATGTGCTTGACAATCAGATCTATAGCAACTGGAAAATAGGGGATGGGAAGGGGTAACTAAAGTGTTTTACTTTCTTGCTACCACGACATCAAATCAAATATATTAATAGGAAAATTAAGTTAAGTTCAAAAGGAGATCCATATTAGGCCAGATTTACACGCTGCCATTCAAGATTTAGAATCAAATTGGACAACTGGAATTGACAGTAATTTACTGAAACAAGTTGGTACTATACAACATACAATTCCTATTTACTGGTTTGATTTACTTTAAGCAGTGTTCTTAATAATTTTACAGTACTGGTTTTTTGTATTTCGCTTCTTGCTACAGCAATTAGTATTATCTCTAAGCAAAATTTAAAATAAACTTTTATTTAAGTAAAAATTTTAAACCTAAATCTTAATTGCTTATGGTATTCCTGAGGAAAAAGTGCCTAATTGTATACCAGTCACCTGCAGCATGTAAATCAGTCCAGGAACTAAAGTTGTTATAAGGCCTAATTAAGTTTTAAAGCCCCATTTTTCAGTTGAAAGAAGTTTACCTATTTCAAAACGAATAGGTACACTTAGAAGAAGTAGGAATCAGCTTTTAAAGTTAGCTATCAGATCTTTGCCATTCGTATAGAGACCAAAGTAAGAAGTTTAGGCGATGTTTCGAAAGTTAAGCTGTTTAGCAAAAATATACAGTAAAAATTAGTTCCAACCAGAATAAACTTATTATAAGGATGTATGAAACTATGCAAAAGGAGCAGACCAAAACTAGTTACCTGTAGCTTTAAAAATGCTATTCTAGGTAACAAAAATATAGGATGAAATCAAATTTAGAAAATTTATCTGTTAATAACTACAAGATATTCCTAGTAATTTTCTGGTCTCAGACTCATTGATAAAAATTCAAATAAAAGGTGAAGGTTTTCAAATTATTAATTAAAAAATTTATTAAATCAAAATGCTTTAAAAAGAATGACAAGTCAATGTTTAAAAAAAATGCCAGCATTTTCAAATTTAAATCCAATATATAAAAAATTATTATTTACAGTAGCTTACCACACACAAACGGTAATTCAATGTCTTTCAATAAAAGATTATTTTAAAAGCATTCCACTTTATTACAATCACATGAAAAAGTCACACAGTTAACCTGAGTGACAGGTCACATAGGAATCAAGATTTCTTATACTAATAAAAAGTACATAAAAAGGCACGATGTAAAAAAAGGTAATACCTACAAAAGGTAAAGTAAGATTAAGTGTTAAAAGATTTTACTAAGCTTATAAATTTTACAAAACCTAAGAATCATGAGAGTTTGTGGAATTTCTAATCAAATTATTATGAAAAATTCCTTGAAACAGTAAATAGAGGAATTCCGACCAGAAATAACTTATAAGAGTTAAGTGGGCAAAGTTTGTGAGGTATCAAAATGTTAAATAGTGCATCTAAATAAGAAAAACTACAATAAAAACCTTTTAGATATTGATTTTCAACTACTAAGTGAAATGTAAAATTTAATCTTTAGAGAAGATTTAAAAAACTAAGGACTTAATAAAGAACAGATTTAAACTCTCAAATTAGTTACAATACTTTAAAATGCCTAAGTTATAACTAGTTCTTTCCGTAATACCTACAATAACGTACAGATATTCAGATTTTGCATAAAACATAATGAAACTTTTAAAATTTTGCTATACATTTCTTTACGTTAAATGTTATTTAAGTTAAAAATAAATAAACCTTTACAAATATTAGCTCACTAATAATTTAACTGAAAAATATAAAAGAAAAAACACTGAGTACAAGGAAGTTTGAAAGAAGTCTGTAACTATAATTTAAGAAGTGATAAATTTGAGGAAGTTATAAAAATAAATATTTTAGATACAATATAAGAGAATCAGGAGTTCTTGATAAAAGGTATATTTTATACTTTTCCCTACAGGAATGTAATTGATGAATAATAATTAAAGTTCTGCAAAAAAATATATGCTCTGTTCCTTTCTGTTATTAATGTAAACAGAAATATATGGGAAACAAAATTATGGGTATAACTGAAACAAATGTTCAGGTATTTGATTTTCAAACCATTTTTAAAGTATTACTAGTGATACAGTGCTTTACTTTTCAAATAGGATAAAAAAAGGTTAACTGAGGGTTCAAAATAATGTTACATGGCACCCGGCCCCTTCTTTAGGACTTTTTTTTTTGCTAATCTTAAACATTTAGAATACTTGAGTGGCCCTTAGAATCTTAGACATAGACACATCATATTAGAGTTAGGTTTATGGTTGAGAGGAAGCAAACCTAACATGCTTTGAGGTTAACAGATTTAAAATTATGCTTGTAAGACTTTAGAACTAAATAGATAGCTATAGGTAAAAAATATTTGTTAGCAGATAATTCTTTTATAATTTAATACTTTAAAATGGATCAGTTTATATTGTAACCTTAGTAGAAGTTATTAAAATTTAATGAGAGAAATAAAGCAAAATTCATAGTTTAAAATCAGTTGCAGATTCTTCACTTTAATTTTTTTTTTTTTTTTTTTTAATTATTTTCTCTCAAGACAATTACAGAACAGTTGGGATTGGTAAATCCATTATCAGAAATGTCTTTCAACAATAATAAAATCCCAAACATAATTAGTGAACAATGTTGAAAATGCACTTATATAATGCTAGAATCAGACCCAGTAAATAAGTATAAAATGAAATAGAAATATATCAGTATATGTAACTAAAAACCTTTTGATAGCCATATTTATAAAAGCATTGAAAATATGACAATATAAAGAGACTAAAATGTATGCAGCTCTATTGTAAAAGGCAAAGTACTTTAGTTAAGCCAAAACTTTTGCATTATACCATGCAGATGGTTAGGAAACAGATAAAACATACAAGGAGCAAAGAATAATAGTTAAACACAGAAAAAACTGACATGTTCTTTCCACTAAGACTCTAAAAGATACTCAGAATATATATAAAAACAGGAAACATTTTCAAAAGAGTGACTGATTTGTTATGCATAACACAACACAACTTTTCAACCTTATCAACAGAACATTAAACAAGTTAAAATCAAATGGTGCTAAAATACTTGAATGACAGAACTGTTATTTGTTAAGAAGACTAAACATAACAGTTCTTGGAGGCTTTTTGAAATAAAGTAACAAGAATAGAGGTGTGCAAAATCAATATCTAAAAAGATTCACTCATATTGATATAAAAAAATACTATGCTCACCTTCATTATCTGCTCCACGAGGAATGATTACATCTGCATATTTCTTAGTCTGAAAAGGAGTAATCTTATTATTTTCTCAAATTCAAAAAACAAAATAGGATGTATATTTAATATGAATTCTCAGCTAGGTTTTTTAATTTCTGAAAATTCTTTCTTAATACAGTAAGAGAAAACCAGCTCTATAAAATTCTTAAACGATTAATTTTGATATGGAGATATGTATAAGTAAACTTAATAAAACAAACTGTTGTGATGTTTGTTTTCTTTTTGTGAGTTGTGTTGTGAGTTTTCTTTTTAAAATCGTGTTCAGAGAAGTTGTAAAACAATGAAGACCTGGTTAGATTTTGTTGAAATTTACACAGCTAATAATCTGTGTAGAAGCAAATGATTGATTAAACTATAAATAAATATTATTTACGAAAATATAAATTGATACATAAATTCTATACTGTGTTAGATGCCTGAAAACACTATGGACTATGGACCCCCACTGTGTGTGTGTGCCTGCCTTGCAAATATCTCATCCTGTCCCAAATTTTTAACTTGTCTGTATCTTCAGTTCACTGCCATCACACTAACAGCCATATTCACAGCCATCAGCATTGGTGTTAACCAGCAGCTAAAGGAAGAAAAATTAGCTTTTTGCTGACCGATTGGTGGAATCCTTCTTTGACCAAGGATTTAACATCAATGCTGATGGCTGTGAATATAGCGGTCATGAAGACATATCATCTCTGATCAAACTTCTAACGAAAATATTATCACTAACCATTATCCTATTATACAGTTTCCATTTATACAACTACATCAGTAGAAGAGGGTGCCTTTCCGACCACACCGTATTTGAATACCACATTATAATTCCACGCATTGAAAGTTTCAAGTCAATTAGGTAGTTCCTTCATGTTGTGGCAACTTCTATGAACAGGAGTTTATATTAAAACATATGTTCAGTACTGAGACTAGATTAGTTCAAAATTTTAATGCCCTAATTTTGAGTCAGTAATGTAACCTGTAGATTCAAAGCTTAACTTTATTCTGAATAACAAATGACTGAAAGATTTTAAGTGAAAGAAATTTATTAATGAAAATTTTTAGTAACAAATTATTTATTGACCCTGGAAGCCGAGAGGATATATTTGATAATAAAATGTTTTTATTAAACCTAAAATGCTTCTATTTAATATTTAATCACAATTCACGCTGTGAGATGTTAGGATAATAACATTTTGAGGTTATGAACATTTTAATTAACATTAGTTCAATTTTATACCATTTAATAGAATTATAAATTGCAAACAGCAATTTTCAAATTTCTTGATATCCATCACTTATATATTTGATCACCCAATAGGTTCCCGAGTGTTTGGTTACTAAAGCAGTATTTCTATTTCAACAGTTAATAACACTTCATTTCTTTTACTACAAACAAAACAGTCATTGCTAAGGAAAGTATTAACATCTAACCCAAGAATGAGAATGTTTCATAAAAATGTAATTCTCAAATATTACACTAAACATTGTATTTATTAATAATAAAAGGTATTCAGAAAGGGTATTTTACCCAACCATGATCAGGAATTATTAATCATTGATATGACATGAGTAATGAAAAGTTGTTCAAACATGTGGTAATTACAAGGAAATAACTGTTAAACATTTTGATTGTTGAACATTAATGACTACTTAACCTGTCTAAATAATTTTCATATAGCTAAATATTAGGTTTATATTTAAGAAATGCCTTCATGGTAATAATCCTCAGAATTAACTTAAGAGCTTTAAAGTAAGTTTTCACATTAAATTTCATGTAAAGAATACAAACCAAATAGAATGGATCAAGAAATAAGTGACTTACAGGGAGACAGAAATCTTCAAAAGCCGGTTTCACATATGTAGTATACTGAGTCAATATTTGATCTAAATCTCTGCCTCTCTCTCTTGTATCCCTTAAAACTGAAAGGATTATTGCAATGAATTATACAAGCAGCAGAAATTATCTAGGACATGGAAATTCTAAAGCTTTAACACATGCACAAAAATCTTTAAGTGAAGGTGATAACTATGTAAGGAAGGTTCAAAGAAAATATGAAAATAAGTTTTTTAGTAGACATTTTGTGTTAATTGTTTTATTTAAAAAGGATCCTTACTTTCAGGATAAACTTTGCATGTTGTGTTTTTCAATTAAGAGTTCATAATAAGACAAAATAAAGTATATTATATAAAAATATATCTTGCAAATTTAAATTATCTTCCAAATTTGTTCATTTTGTGTGATCCAAAACAGATTTCCCCTTAAATTAATTCCTTCTGGAATTTTAGTCACATAAAATAAATTCAATACAAAGGTTTTTAAAATACAGCAAGACCTTAGAAAACAAAATGAAAAATACTTTAAAAGGGGGGGGGGAATTAAATAAATTTTAACACAGAGGTTCAGGTCTTCTTATGCAACCCTATGTTAAGTGCAAAAGGTGTGCCTGTTGCTTTCTATTCAATGAGGGAATTGCACGTTTTTTTTTAAATTTTATTATGATAGAGGATGAAAATCCATGAAAAATGACGTAAAAATTATTGAAATCGGAAAACTATTCCCCAAGATATTAATTTTTAAAATGTCGTTTCCAGTATTGGCGGGAAAAACAGTAATTTCGTTATGGCTGCTGTGTGACGTCACAGCGCTTGGACCCACTGGTTTCGCCATGTTATTGTATGCTTAGCTTGCTTCATTCTGCTATTCTTCATCAAAATTTCACTAAAAAACTATGATATTTTAAAGACACATACAAATATTTTTTATAAAAAGATTGGAGTTTTGTTTTTTAAAAAATATTAATTGGTTTTGGAATTATTAGGATTCAAAGTTTAAATTTCTTCTTTTTCTGGCCGTTCACTAGAGAAACAGACGAGTTTATGCGTGTTTTGGTTTTATGATAAGTCTGATTTCTTTTATTTTCAACAATTCACTAGTTTCGACGGCGCTGTGACGTCAAATCCTGTTATTGGATCACATGACTTTACTAGTGTTTTGGCAAAAATAAAATCGAATTTTAAGTTATTTAAAACATATTTTTGAACTTTAAAATCTGATATTTGATAGTTTTAAACTATAACGTATCAAAAAAGTATAAAATTAAGCAAATCCCTCACCTATGCAATTCCCTCATTGGTCGAAACTGCTGAAAATCCAGCTTTGGATTCAAAGATATAAAGAAAATGAAATAATGTAGATTTGACACTTTCCTACAAATGTTAAAAAAAAAGTGTCTAATCAGACCACGACTCATCAAACAGGATCCCCAACACAAGTATAGGAATCACTGGTCTAACTAAACAACTCACCTCTTCGAGACAACCTTGTGTCTGGATCTGTGTCAACAAATAGTTTCATATGAAACAGCTCTCGAATCTCTGGGAAGTAAAAGACTAGAATACCCTCAAACAAAATAACGTCGACTGGTTGTACTGTGATGAACTCATCTTGCTTCCTACAATGAAATGTGAATATTACGAAAAGGAATGATTTTGCTTAGTCCTTTTGTGTAATTTAACCTCTATCATTAAAAAAATACTAAGCTATTTTGAACACCAAAGACTAGAAATATTTTCAATAACTAGCAGGCCAACTGATTTATCAATTAATTAATGACAATATTTTTGTTCAAAATTTATAATGTTTGTTTTTAAGAAGTTAAAATAGCAATATAGTAGCAATTAACTCCTAGTAGGTCATTTATAACAAAAAATAACAATCCCTTACTTTTTAAAAATATTGAACCCTTATTTTATTTTATGGTTAGCAGGGTTGCTGTTTCTTTTATTTAAAAAATTAATTTATTTGATTTAAATGGGATTTTTTATGCAGTATACTCTTGATAAGACAAACTTCATTATGTCAGAAACCTCTTAACTTTCAATAAAAATATTTCCCCTGTAGATGTTAGGTATTCCTCTAATTTAACTTGCTTTGTTCCCAAAACTCCATCTAGAAATTTTTTATCTGTCCCTTTGAATTTGTCATACTGAGAGTATACTGTATTTAAATCAGACGTTTTTAATAAAATAAATGACAAGTTCTATACTTTATGAAACTGATTAAAATACATTGACATATTTTGGCTTAAACCTTCCTGCGGACCTGGAAAAGTGCCCGAACCTACGAACCTGGTTTGGGGGAAGCCCCTGTCAGCTCCATAGGAGCAATACATTAGGTTCGGGGAAGGTTAAAACTTTTTCCAGGTCCGCATTCCTGTCTTGAATAAATAAATTTATATCAAAAATGTATATTTCTGTACACACAGAAACTTGAACATGTTTAAAAATTAATATAAAAAGTTACACTAATATAAAAAACACTTTCTAAGAGGAGTATTTGAATATGAAGCTGTCCACACACCTGGGGTCAGAATCCCCAATGACTTCAACTAAAGTGTGTGTTGTAGTCTGCCATTGGAACTTAAAAAAAAAAATATTGGTTCTTATATATTATCCCATCAACCATGTCACTGAATCCAAAAATGTTATCAACTCCCATGGACTGTTCCATAGTTGTGTCACTGAATTTGACAGTAGCTACCAAAATATGTTCAAAACAAGAAAGAGTTTTTACTTACCTACAATTAGATTTAAAATCATACACAGGAATCTGAACTACTTTTCCGGCAAGAATTTCTTTCAGCACTTTGTGCATCAGATCATTATCAAATGCATCTAAATAATAAAAAAAATACATATTTCACACATACATATTTTTCTATTTATAACTTTAGTTAAACCTAGACAGGCAAAATATAAACTATTATAGCAGTTGACCTTATTAAATAGGCATACCTGCCAACTTTTGAAAACTTGCATCAGTAAAACTTTTTGCATAACGTTACAAAACTACAATTTGAATTGCTTCAAACAAAAAAAAAAGGTACAGATTACAGATTGATGCATTATTACATTATTACCTAAATTATTTTTTTAAAGAATTTAAAATTTTCACATAATTGAAAAAAACTGTGAAATTTCTTTGCTTAAATTTATTAAGTATATGTTAAGTTAAATTTTTACAAGCTTATAATCAGCTTACTTCAATTGCATAGTACTTATCTGATAACCAACTGACTTATCCCCCTTCACAAAATTCATACTACAAACCAATTTGGTTACATGAATATCTTGTACCCTTTTTCCCAAACCATTTTATTTAAATTTCTGTTTGGAATCAATTTCAGATCAAATGTTATGATTATAGCTTTTATAAAACATTTTCTAAATTTCCATCAACATTTTCAGCAGCATGTGATAAAGATTAATTTAAATAAGCTTGAGTTGCTACGATTAGAAAGCGAGGAGAAACTTTTCCGCGTTAAAAAGCCTCAATGCTAATTGAGGGAAACGCGATGATGAACCACAGGTCCGATCTCGGTAAAGTTGTTTTTTCCGCATTGCGATTGGAACACGGGGGACGCATACTTACTGGTTGAGCGCGCGCCAAGACTCGCAAATGAATGCGAAAAAGATTTGCAAAAAAATTTAATAAAAATTGATAAAATCGTAAGAACAGGGATTATATAGGAGATGGTTTTGAAGTAAGAAGATATTAATTAGAGAAAATCGTTTAGGTTGCGAATGTTTTGCATTTTCATGGATAGTTAAGTGGAAAGAAATGCAAAATCCGGAAAATTTCTGATCCATCCGTACAACCGTAAAACTAGACAGAAATCCGTAAATTTTACGGACAATCCGTAAAAGTTGCCAGGTATGAATAGGTAATTATAACACAACTTCCTTATAAATTTTTGTGCAAAACATTATATACTACTAATTTGAAAACATTGGAAGAAATTAAGCAAAATATAGGATCCTACTTAATATACATATTTACACACATATAAATTTTGAAAGTCAAAGTTGAAACCCTATTCTACAAAGACATAGTAAAAAATTCTTTAACTTTCTTCTAACTTTAACTAAAAAAATTCTTTATCTATGTTCTTTGAGTGAATAAATTCTCGAAAAAAAAAACATCCAAACATTTGACAAAAATTCAGAAAAGTGTAGTAAATTTATTGGATATAATTAATTTTTTGTTTTAATCACACAAAAATTAAGATATTCAGAAATTTAGTCAAATTCAATTCAAAACTAAGTCAATTCAAATGTGCCCCCTTTTCCTTTTAGTTGAGTTGAGCTAAGATTATTAAGAGGAACAAAGGCAATTAGCACAAAACAAACTCTAACAGTTAAGTTAGAGACAAAAAATTCATGTCCAGGACATGACATATGTGTATAGAAGAATGTGACATAATGTATAGAAGAATGTGACATAATGTATAGAAGATAACAGACATATGAAGTTTACATAATAAATTTATGTAATACACACCTGGGTGATCAAAATTATATTTTCCTTTGGCAGCTTTTTTCTTCTCCTCACTTGTCAATTCTTTATAAAAGCTATCTTGACTTATGCAGACAACCTGCCGTTGTTGATGATCTACTGAATATTGGCCAACTTTGTCCATAATTTTTTGACACACTGTAGACTGAAAAATAAAGTTTTACTTTATATATCTTAAATAAGGTATGTCTAATAAGGTAAATAAGGTAAGGTCTTCTAAGGTATCTAGACCAAAATGAATGCTGGTAGTACTTTAGAATTAGTGGGCCACAAATCTGGTCAGTCGAACTTTATTGTCAACATTTTACAAATTTCACATCAGAACATTTTAAAAATTAAAAGCAACACTTCTAGTTTGTATATTTTAATGGTTTTTCAGGGTGGCTAAGTAGTGGTAGACTACTTAGACGTTTAGTGGTAGACTAATCATGGTCACCACTTTTTCCATTATAGTCGGCTTGAATAGAAGCCTTCCTCCACTCTCTTGCGTTACCTTCCTATGCCGTGCTGATGAGTCCTAACAAGGACGAAACCGGTCCATGGCTGGAGGTGACGCTTGAGAGTTGGAGTTTCCAAACCTTTCCCGAACCAGTGGCTATGGTGAAAAATACTCCTTTTCTCACACTTGCCAATATGGAAATTAAATCTGTCCAGGGAATGCGCAGTTCTCTCCGGCAGGTAGTGGTAGACTAATCATGGTCACCGTCACCACTTTTTCCATTATAGTCGGCTTGATTAGAAGCCTTCCTCCACTCTCTTGCGTTACCTTCCCATGCCGTGCTGATGAGTCCTAACAAGGACGAAACTGGTCCATGGCTGGAGGTGACGCTTGAGAGTTGGAGTTTCCAAATATAATTTTAAAATTTCCCTGATATACCTACATAAATTTTTTTTAACAATAAATATTAATAAACTATAAAGTGTAAACTAGAAGTTATTCAAACCAAGAAATACTTGAACGTAATAAGCATATTAAAATATTAATTACAATGATAAGTATATAATATTTCTTATGTAGAAATAATACATAGAATATTTTAAAATTTTAATCAAAAGACATATTGATTAAATATAAATGTTCTTTTTATTCAAATCTTCAGCTACATGCAAGTAGGAAATTCGAAAGTAACGGGAGTTGATAGGGACAAAATATTTTATTGATTTGTAAAAAGGGTACTTACGTATTATCCCGTCAACCGTTCAGCGGCCGTCTAATTCAGCGGCACAGTAATAGTAAAGTCAATGGGATTTGATAAGTTTTCGGATTTAGCGTCATGGTCGATGGGATAATACGCAAGTCCATAAAACGATAAAATTCAAGAAATAATTTTTTACAATTATCACAACCTTTTAATAGTTCATAGTTTTGATATTTATCGTTTTTTCGGATCAGCTGGGATAAAAGTCCTCCATTTGGCGATCATGTCGCGATTGCCAACTATACACTATAATTAATCGTGATATACAGCCAACTTGGCGACCCCACGCGAGTCGCCAAATGGAGGACTCTTATCCCAGCTGTGCCGTTTTTTCTTTCAATAAGCAAAATTAAATAACAATAAAACGACTTTAAACTTCATGAAACTCGTTAGAGACAAGCGTTTTTGGCCATTTTCGTATTTTTAAGGACCTTTATTTTCATAATTTTACACCTTTTTTACTTATTAAAGGCTAGAAATATTTAATTCAGTCTACTTTACTTAAATCAAAGCTTAAACAGAAATTTTAATAATGATTAATGGTTTAATTTTCATGTTTTACCTTCGGAACAGCAAATTTTGAAAATGACCCATAAATAATTTAATAATAGAGACAGGATCCCAATTAATTTTCGGTTCTTACTTATTATCCCATCAATCATTAGTTTCAGCCGCACAGTTAATTGGCTTTGGCTATGCATTTTCTCTTTCAGCAGCATTTTCAGGTTTTCTTAACTTCAATTTTTGGAATCATTCAAGACATATCAGGCCACATTAAAGCCTATGGACCATATGTTCAGGGCCGTATCCAAGGGGGGGGTTTAGGGGTTCAAACCCCCCCCCCCGAAATTTTGACATCAATTTTTATACTGCTATTTTTCTTGAAAATTATGTCTCACAAGGAGCAATATTCTCTTCGGGTATAACCCAAAGGGCCTCAAAATGAGTCAAAACCCTACTTTTAAGGGTAAAATTTCCAAACCCCTTCGAAATTTTGAAATCTATTGAGTATGGTTTTTGCTTCAAACTTGTGTGATTTACAGGGAGTGGTCCTCTTTGATGTAACCAGGGGTAGGAGCAACTATTTCACTAAATATAGGACATTCTATACAAAAAATATAGGACAAATATAGGACCCTCCGGAAAAGGGTTAACTATATTTATTTACATTTTTCCAGATTATAACTTTAAAAACTGATACCTCTCAGTGAATTTAGACTTGATAAACAATAAAGATATGATTTTTTTGGATAAAACTAAAAACATTCATTAAATGTTCTGAAATGCAGATTGAAACATAACACAGGGTGATTCAAAACTCATGGGCAAAAATGATAGAGGGATAAAGACGGATCAGAATCAGACAGATCAGATCGAAATCAAATTCTGCCCAGGCCTAGTGGCCCAACAGGCGGTTTCTATCTCCGTTTCATTAGCCTTTGGGCCTGGGGTGCTAATTACTTAGCTTGTGTCCAGGCTGAGTGGCTAGCCTGACCCTGGACCCCCAGTTGGGCTGAGTTGACCCATGACCAGCTACCCAAGCAGAAGGCATCGAACCTGGGTCGGTAATGCTGATAGACAGGCACGCTGACCACTACACCACTGCGGCCATGATCAGATCGAAACTACTCGAATATAATTCAGAATTGTCCTTGAAAATGGACCCTGAAGCAATTCTAAGGTGCTAGAGTACTGATGAAAATTGCCAGAACCAATGTAAAATGAGTTATTGAGGGGGCAAACAATTGGAGGCAGAAATAAAATTATGATGTTTTAACTTATTTATAAAAACTGTGTGAAGTTTTTGATCCTAAGAGATTGTCTTCAAGAAGAGACAATAACTTTCTTGTTGTTAAACTTTTTGAAGATGACCTCTTTACAGTTTTTATAAATAAGTTAAAACATGATAATTGTCACTGGAATTTTATTTTTCTACTACTATCAACCATTTGCCCACTTTCCATTTCATTACTTTTGTACACAATTTATTTTAATGCCTCAGAATTGCTTCAACTTTGGGGCTGAGATGAGAAATATAGGACATATAGGACATTTGCAAAAATATAGGACAATATAGGACGCTTTTTAAGGTTTTTGGAAAAATATAGGAAATATAGGATATATAGGACAACTCTGACCCCTGTGTAACTTAAAGTGTCTCAAAATGAGTTAAAATGCCACTTTTAGGAGCCAAATTCAAAAAATTTTCTGGAGTAAGAACCCAAAAACCCCCTCAACATTTTGCCAGTCATGACAATATACCTACCTTCTTTTTACCTTTAAAATTCGGCCGCTTATAATGAGTGTTGAGTGGTTCTCTTTGGGTGAATCTAAAGGGTCTCAAAATGAGCTAAAACACTCTTTTGAGGGGCAAATTTCCAAAATTTTTCTGGGGGAGGACCCCCCAGACCCCCCTTTTGCTTGGAATTCTTATTGTTCATACAATTTTGAAATTTAGTGCATCAAAATTTCAATCCAGTGTTGTCATCCAAAAATTAACATATAAAAGTACTTGTATGGGGGTACCTCAGAAAATATTTGAGTCAAAACCCCCCCGAAACAAAAATCTGGTTACGGCCCTGCATATGTTGTGCAAGCTTGATTAATTCTATTATTTGTAATACAGTGCATTATTTAACTCAGTGACTATCTGTTGAATCCCACTTATTTGGCAGATTCTATATTGGTGGATTTTTTGCAAAATGCAAAAAAAAGTTTAAGTTCAATTCCGTTAACGATCCCGTTTAATTTTTCCAAGCTATTTTGAATGCAATAATTCAAATATCAACTTATATTTATGATTTTTATTGATATAAATGAACAGTTATTTGCATAACTGAATACATTTTAATTTACGAGGTAAAATTGTTTAGCAATATTTTTAATTTTTGGTGTCCAAAAGAGCATGGCATTATCTACTTAGTGGGACAGTTAACAGAATTGAACCAAAATTTAAGCCATTTGGTTCATCAATTTCACACATGCAATCGTGATTTCACAATGAAAATGAAAAATCTGAGTGTTATAAAATAAGTGAGGTGGTGAAAATATGATATAAAATTTTTTAAAGTATTTATCATTGAATCTGTTCTTCGTGTAGTTTCTAGTAATTAAATTTTTTCAGCTTTCAGACAGCTGTAACCAACAATTTCATAATTTTAGCATTTTGCTGAAAGAATTTTTACCCTTAAATCTTATGCATTGGTCATCGGGATAATACGTAAGTAACAAACCCTACCCAAAGCGATTAATTTGATGGTGATTGGCATCATCTGGTATTGCTTTTATTTACTATTTTTATTATTATTAGAGGAAAATTTAACCACCTGAGAGCAATTTCATTTTATGAACCACACTTACATAGGAATTTAAAACGATTTTTCAATACACAAATTTACAGAATCGGAAACTATTTTTTAACACTAACTACTGAGTTTTATTATATCCTTTTCTTCAAATTATTTATCCCATAATTCACCCTAATTTTTAACTCTTAAATTATATTTTTAATACCTAACGACATTTTCCACAACATTTAGAAATCTCATCATCATTACTAGATACTTATTTTTACGTATGACATTGTTCGATTTTCAGCCCAAGTTGGAATGTTCAGCAAATGACTAAAACTACCTTTCCAGATGCAGTTCCTCCAGCCACTCCTATTAGAAAAGGACTCTTAGCATCGAATCCATTGTAAACTTTAACACCATTTGAGTTCGTATGGAAAGCCATAACAACTAAGATAATTATAACATTAGAATATTGCCCTTATTCAATCATGCGCAAAACGCAAAACCAAAACAACAAATGAAACTGGAAATGAAACGAGTTGAGTTGAGTAGACTGACTGCTAGATAAATCAAAGTTGAAGTTTTTTAAAAATATCTCTGCACAAGAAGCTCCTACTACCGGTTTCTCCTCTGTTTACTTATTTTAAAAACAGGTGTTTGGGTGTTTATTTAACGCCCCTTTGCAGCGTAGATCATCGAGCGGTCCTTTCAGGGCCGTATCCAAGGGGGGTTCAAACCCCGCCCGAAATTGCAACATCAATTTTTTTACTGTGCTCTTTTCCTCGAAAATTCTGCAAATTTATAAGAAGCAACCTCTTCGGTCAAAAACATGGCGTCATTTATACAGTATCTTTTCCTTGTAAATAATTCTGCCGCTCCCTTTGAGTGTTCACCCAAGAGGTTTCAAAATGGTATAAAGCACTATAGTTTAAAGAGGCAAATCTCAAAAATTTTTCCGGGGAAGGACCCCTCAAAATTTTGACTTCTACTTATAATTCCCCCCTTGAAAAATCGGTAGTTTACGAGGAGCTGTTTTGGATGGAACCCAAAGGGTCTCAAAATGGAGCTAAAATTTTAGAGGCAAAACTTTCAAAATTTTCCTGGGGGAGTATACTACTCTATGGTATACTCAGCCCCCCGTATGTACTTGGAGTTCACATTGCAAAATTTTTTATTTAAGGGATCTTAAACTTAACATTTGAGGTTACCTTAGAAATAATGTTGAGTCAAAACCCCTCCCGAAACATAAGTCTAATTTCCGTTTAAAACACTACTTTCAGGGGCGTCATTTCAGTTTTTGGTTGGGGGGGGGCAAGGATTTTTTTTTAAGTGGGGCTGAGCCACGCCGTAACCAGACTTGGTTTTTTTTTGGCGGGGGGGTGACTCAACATCATAAGTTCTAAGTAAAAATGGGGGGTCTGGGGCTAAATTTTGCTTCATTTTTACAACATTTAAGTTACATCCGAAGAGAACAGCCCCTTGTAAACCACATAATTTCTAGAGAAAAAAAGTTACAAATAAACGTGAAAGTTTCAAGGGGAGCCGGAGGTCCTCCCTCAGAATTTTTTTTTGAAAATTACCCTTTAAACTAGGGTTTTATCTCCCTTGCAACCTCGTTGGGGAGCACCCAGAGGGAACTGCTTGTTGTGAGTGGCAGAATTTTCAAGGAAAATATACTGTATAACATAATATATATTTAAAAGTTTTAAAGGGGGGTCTGGGGGTCCTCCCCCAGAATTTTTTTTGAAATTTGCCTCTTTAAAGTAGTGTTTCAGCTCATTTTGAGGTCCTTTGGGTTACATTCTAAAAGAACAGTTCCTTGTTTAGCATAGAATTTTCTAGGGGAAAAAAAGTTATAAATAAACGTAAAATTTTCAAGGGGGGGCGGAGATCCTCCCCCAGTAAAAATTTTTGAAAATTCCCCTTTAAACCAGACTCCTAGGGGCTTCAAACTCTTTGGTTCCCAAAGGGAACTGCTTCTTGTAAGCGGCAGAATTTTTAAGGGAGACAAATTGTATAACAGACATCAAAGGTCAGGAGGGGGATTGGGGGTTCTCCCCCAGAAAATTTTGAAATTAGACCCTCAAAAGTAGTGCTTTAACTGCTTTTGGGATGTTTTGAGTTAAATCTGTTGCTCCTTGTGGAAGTTACAAAATTTTCCAGGGACTCTCAGCAATTTTTCACTTAAGAGTGGAAACCTTGGGGGGGGCAATTGCCCCCCCCTGCCCCCCCTAAATGACGCCCATGACTACTTTTAAAAGTCAAAACAAATTCTGGGAAAGGAACTCCACAAAATAAATTAAGTACAATTACGACTCGAACGCTGCAAACCATTACTCATTTTTAACCCTGTCTTTTTCTATTCTGATTTCCAAAAACTTTTCTGGGGAACCATCCAATTTTTTCCAAAAACCCTCTTGATTATCCAGATCAGATTTCTTGAAATTTTTAAGTGATGCAATGTCCTTTCTGGTGTTTTAGGAAATTCCTTTTTCTTATTGGTAAATCATGTTTCCAGATCTTGACAGCTTAACCACAGACTCCCCCTCCTAAATTCCTTCATGGCCTCACATATTCAATACAGACCAATTCTTAGTTTTAAAAATGACGTCAGCTTTATAGTTTTTTAATGTACATATTGGGATACATAAAACATAAAAATTTATTGTACCAAATATTAAGTTTTTAACTTATTAAAGCTTTTATACTTATCTGGATTAAACAAGGTTCTACTTTTTATAAATTTTTATCTTCCCAGAACGCAAGAAATAAAATGTTGTAATTAAGTAATTTATGATAAAAAAGATGAAATTTATTTTGTGTGTTCAATAGAGCATTCGCACATGACGTCACTTGGAGGACAAAATCAACGTTGCTAAGGCTGTTGTTAGGGGCGGGACATAGAAGTATCCAATAGCAGCATTCGCACATGACGTCACTTGGCGAATAAACAACGTTGCTAAGGCCGTTGTTAGGCAGAGTCATGTGATTGAAAATACTCTATTCATAAAAAGTTAAAATCATGGATAAAATTTCAAAAAATATTTATTGAAAACACTAGTGACAAGATTCAAGAGAAACAGTAAAACTTTTTTCCAAGTCCAATAAAACTGCATAATAAAAAGCAATGACAAATTAAATATTTTTTTCTATATTAATATACATACATTTACACTAACTTCTTAGGATAAGCAAAAACTCAGTAAATATAAAAAATGAGGCTGTTGTTTATAAATATTCATTTAACATAATTAGGCTGAGTTATAAATAACTATAAGTTTCAGGGGGACCTTAGTATGACCTATTCTCAAGTTAACTTAACTGAAGTATAAGGGATCTTTGATGATGTAAGAGCATACATAGAAGCAACAAGAACCCATTGCAAGGCCAGTTACTCA
Organism: Tetragnatha montana; assembly: GCA_963680715.1. Lineage (NCBI taxonomy): Eukaryota > Metazoa > Arthropoda > Arachnida > Araneae > Tetragnathidae > Tetragnatha > Tetragnatha montana. Next base: position 40,100,835 of record OY796685.1, read on the forward strand.
TGATCTGAATGAGACCAATAATTTAGAATTCAGTTTTTAGACCATGTGAAAAGAACTTAAAAATGAGAAAAGCTACCAAAAAACTATACCAGATTCAATACCTATATGAAGGGGCAAGATAGATGGAGATATGTGATATTTCCAAAATGTATATGTATTTCATCATGTCCACACAAACTTTCCACAGAAAGATTCCTTGCCTAGAGTGCATAAAAAATTTCCAGAGAACTATACCTTTAGAACAAAATATGCTGTCATATCTAATAAAAAGTACATGAGATGTCCTATTCAATACTAGTGTCATAAAGGAGGTATGTGACCTCAGAAGTATACTTTTAGGTAGTGGCATAGTCAGAAATTTTTCTAAAGGGGATAATGCAATTTTTTTGGCAGGGGATAAAGGGTAAATTCAGCTTTTTTTCTATGGTCAAAAATTTTTTTGATTTTAATGAGTATATCCCTAAATCCATCCCTTTAGATACACCACTCTGCTTCTACAGGAAGTATATATGTTATAGGCAATGTGATAAATCCATGCATTTTTAATAATGCCCAGATATTTTGGATAAAAAAACGATTGAATTTATCACATTGCCTTCCTCCTTTTGGGCATTATTACTGTCAGGTTTATCACTTTGCCCCTGTAAGGTCTATATTGAAACTCTGTGACACACTTTCCCCCTTCCTCTCTACTGCTGATGAAAACTAATTGTTTCTTAAGGTTGTTGGGTAAGTTATTGTTTGAAAAAAGGAGGCATGTTTAAAATTTTTCACCATAAAAGCAGTTTTTTTACTTTACAGTTATAAAAATTAACCAAGATAAAACAAATATCTAATAAGCTTTTTGTTATACACCTCCTAATACCCCCTTACATGTTACGAACAGAACAGAACTTTAATGGTTAAATGTAATATACATTTAATACCCTGTTCTTCCAACAAATAAAACACAAGGCCAGTCAGAAGTGGAAATGCTACAAGTAAAGCATTAATATAATATATTGATAAATACTAAATCTACCTTAATCTTATTTTTCCATTAAATTTCTAATATAAATTTCATTACGTTAAATAAAAAGATAAGACAATGTATGGCAGAATACTTTGAACTGTTCTTGACATTAAAAAGATGCAAAGTGAATTTTACATCTTGAAAATTGATTGCTTTCAGTTTTTGTAAAAATGTAAAAGGAGTGATAATTCCAATATAGATTTGGTAAGGTTTTAACTCTTAATATTTATATATGAGTAGTACATAATAGAGGTTAAAAACTCTATTTCAGCAAGAAACAAAAGTAAGAAAATAAATATAAAATATACATTTTTCAGAGAAGTACAAAAATATTCTTTGTGTTATGCAGTTTTAGAATGCATATCACATAGTTGAATGGCATCAAATCAATGTTTTCTCCTTGAACAGTAAAAAATTGGCAGATCTTGAAGTAAAGTCACAGAAGAAAACGGTCATCCAGTTTTAACTTTTAGAAGAATCAAGATAGCTGCACTGCACAGGCCTCCAAAGTTGGAAACACATTTAGGTGACTATACAAGATTAGTTCACCCAAAATGTGCCTAAAAACATTTGTTTCTAACTTTCAACATTTATTTAAGAAATAAATTAATTTTTCATCACTTTAAAGTGACCTCAAAGGTATTTAAGAGTGGTTAAAATGCATAGCTCAAAAATATCAGGAAATCTTTTAAGCATAGCAGGAAATAAAACCAACAAATCAGAAATTTGAAAGGTAGTATTTCTAAGTAGAAATTGGTAACAATGACTGGGTTAACCATTAGGCCCTTACTTGGTTCTTCACTGGGTAAACCAGCTATTCCCTGTCTGATCTGAGTTGTTAAAGAGTCTGAATGTATTTATTGTACTGTGTATTTCTTTAAATAAATTTAAAAAAAAACCAATGCAATGCTAAGAGTTTTAAAGTTCTTTCCTACTCACTATATCAGTAGTAGATTCAGATTATTGTATGTAGTAGTATTGATATGTAGTAAATAAAATGTTCGGGAACTAAATATTTAGAGATTTGTCAGTCTACTAATCAAGGTTCTTTTGCTGTGTCACTTATTAAAGGGTCCAACAGCGGTATTGCTAGAATTTTTTTTTTTTGGGAGGGGATATGAGGGAAATGTATTTCCTTTCTATGGTCAAAAAAGGTAAATTTCTGATTTTCGGGGGGGGGGGGACACATCTCCAACCCCCCTCTCTGGCTACACCCCTGGGTTCTAATATTGGTTATTAACACTAATTTAAAAGATTAACATTCAAAACCCATTATTGCACTGAAATTTGCACCCATAACCTATTATTGCACTGAAATTTTTATTGTAAGATATACTTAAGGTGATAACCTAAGGTTTATATATTACTAAGTGGGTTTATAGTTCATATTTCAAAAAGAAAAACAAATAAATTAACATAAATGAAAATCAATTAGCAATACTAAGATGTTGTTCAAATAGTAGAATTGTAAATTTTTTGTAACATAGCTGCTAATTGGTCAATACAAATTGATGTCACTTAAATTAAGCAACACAATGCAAATTTATAGTATCTTAATTTTTTTTGTGATTATATAGACAGCCTTTCTAAGTTATGAAATAATAAGAGCAGAACGCCAGTTAAGGCATAAGAACTATATCTAGTGAGCTTATAAAGCTCTCAAAACATGGACACATCTCAACATTCCATCTAGAACTTTTTTTATGTAGTATATCCAAGCTGGATAATATATAATGTTCCCAGGGCCGAGGGGTTTATTGAATATTTTGAGGGATATCATTTTAAATATTTAGGAAATTAATTTGTATACAAGGAAGTCAAACTAAGTTAATTCTTGGTTTTCAAGGGTCAAATTTCTAAACATTTTCTGGGGGGTTACCTCCAGACCCCTTAAGAGGATCTGGCCTGGACCCAGAAGGAGCTATTAATATTTCTCTTAAAATTTTACACATAAAATAGTTTTAAGGTCCCTAGTTTTTACCTCATTTCAGAAGTGGCCCACTCTGGGTCTCACTCAACTGTGACCTACTATTAAACTCAGAAACCTTTTCTGTAGGGTACTCCCAAGAACCTCTTTTGTACATGAAACTCATTACTGAACTCAACATTTTTTTTATTAAGTTCATTAAAACACAAATCTTATAATTGTTGTAAAAGCTATAGATAACTTATGCAGGTATTATATGTTTGTGATCTTAGTCTTTCTTTTGGAAAATATTTGGCCCCTATAAAAAAATATATTTCTATATACATCACTGGGGTCCCGCTAGTCAACTTTTTACCCAGGGTTAGGTGGCTCTGACTATAAGGAGTTTCATAGTTAATTCTCGAAAACCTTAACCATACAATTTGAAAACTGTTAGAACTGAACTCACACTGTATTTTAAATAAAAAATGTTTAATTTGTGAATGGTATAGAAACAAGAATTCCGAATTTTTCTGGAAAACTAAAAAGAACCCTAGATCATACTCCACACCTATCCACTACATTTTCCCTTCCCCTTTAATCCAGTCCCCACAAAAGTATGTTTATTACTCTGGGTTGGATGCAGCAACATTTCATTATCAACCAAACATTTACAAATCGTTCGATCCAAAAACATCTGCTCCCAAGCAGATGTTTTGAATAAAACCATTGGATGTTATTCCTTTGATTGGTTGAATTTTTATTACATAAGCAGAGCGTGGGAGATGCATGGCCCCTCTCAATGGCTAGAGATCACATGGGTGAAACCACATTGGGCTATGATGCTGCTGAGAAACTTTCCTTTGTTGAAGAGTTGGGTTCAACTTGTAAAATGTTGCTGCACCTGGCCCTCTATTTCAAATTTAACAATTTCTTACTCTTTACCAACAAACTTTCAATACATATTATCTTTAAAAAACCCATGAATAAGATACTAGTGATTTTTCAAGTTTCACCAACCTTTTTTGTTCATTTAAAATTTTATGACAATTTCAGGTTTCACTGAACTGAGCAAATTTAAATAATAGATTAAAAGAGTCGGGCAGCTAGCCACAAATAATAATTACAGTGAACTTCTTTGTTAGGGCTCTCTTTAGCAACAGGTGATTCAGTCTTGTAGTGAAAATGGAAAGTTTTAACCTTGCTCAGTTTTGAAGATTGAAGCGATGCCATTAGAATTAATATTGAATATTCCCTTTTACACTTTCCATCACCAAACATGTTTATCTTGAGTAGTAGAGACCCTTGTAGTTGATTACTTTCCATTCTTGGCCTAGTGGCTGAACAATGCTTTTGAAGATTAACGACCTTCAAGGACTTTGAGAGAAGCTATAGATGTGACCAGCTGAGATAAACCATCTCAGGAAGACTTAAAACTGAAAAAGCAGCAGAACCATGCTTTTCATTCTCCTTCTTAAACAAAATCTTTCCACAGTTGACAAGTAATAAAAGGTCTGATGAAATGCCAACAAAAAAAGGATGGGTGTTCAATGTAAATGCAGAGGATTGTTCATTAAGTATATGAACAGATGTCAAGAACTTTCTCATATTTTATCTTCAGGTCATGGAATATACGCATTCATCAAGTTAGTTTTGGTAAAGATACCAACTAAAAGAACAATACCAAGTTAAAGTAGAGAATGAGATGAAACTAGGTCAATCTACAGGAAAGATTGTGGAATCCAGGAGTCCAAGTACTTCCACATCTGCATCAGAGAACAGCAGAGCAAGAATAAAGAGATTTAACATCAGTGTAAGCACTTCCATATTCTTACTAAAGTTGATTGGTACCTATTTCCCCTTTGATCATTTCTAAATAATTATAATCCGAATTTATGTAAACTTAGTAGTCATGGTAGGGTAGTGGTCCGCAAGTCTGGTTTTGAGTAATACTGACTTGGGTTTGATTTTTTGCAGTCCTGCTCAACTCAGCCCTTCATCCCTCCAGGGTCTATAAATGAGCACCAAATTTGTTTGGGGAATCAATTCAGGGTACAGCATTGGGCATGGAGGACAATTTTTACAATTTCAACAACACGGCTTGGAGACAAGCTAAGTAATTAGGCAGACTAGGTCCAAAGTCTAATGAAACGAAGATGGGCACCACCTGATGGGTCAATTGGCCTGGGCAGAATTATTTTAAGTAAACTGCAACTCTTAGAATAACGAATGGAATTAATACATTCAATTTCTTCATTTGAAAGGAAGTTTTGTTAATAAAACTAATACTAAAAAATAATCCATTTTGTTGGGCAAACTTTTTTTTTTCACTCTGTTGTAGCTGGAAAAACATTGCTGCAGCTGTAGTATGTCCCACATACAGCATATCAATTGTAGTTATCTTGCTCTCCTCCTGGACATGAATTTGAAGTTCCCACAGCACTTATTGGTGAATGATGCTTTTAAATTATTTATTAAGGACTGGATACTAAATTCAGGATGAAAGAGAAACATTTAAATTGATGGATGTTAATTATAAGTATATAAAACTCTTCCAAGTAAAATATCAAATAGAAAAATGAACTATCACAGAAGACAGGACTTCAACCATAGCTTTCAAGGACTGATATGTAACCCAAACGCTTGATAAATAAGAACAATGAACCTTGAGACGATATAAAAAGGTGTTTTCTTATATATTTCCCAATTCTTGCAGTCATAAGGAGCTCATTAGTAAAGTTGATGGAAAAACTTCTAACAAAGGGGGGACCATAACAGCAAAAAACTTGCCTTAAGAAATTTTCAACTTCAAAAATAATATTAAAGGCTCTTGCTTCTTCTATGAAACCTCCTTTAATCAAGCACCTTTCTTCACATCACAGGATTAATTCTTTAGCCTAATTAAGAAGCTTTTACATTAATTCTGCAAGAAAAATGCCTGGGCCTTTGAACTGGGCACCTGATGCCTTAAAATCCAGGACCTTAGGAAGCTTCCATGTTAAAATAAAAATGTAAGGTGGTTAGACAATTGGAATACTTCAAAGCCTTGTGACCAATCAATTTAGTAAGCCAAGAGATGTTTCATTTTAACTTCTGACCTGTATAATCTTTTATACCCTTTATATCTTCCAACACTTGAATCATAGAATACCTTGAATAGCCAAATGATGAGTTGATTTCACACGAAGAATTTTCTTTTACAAAGAATATGGAGGCCAAATCCAAAAATTCCATCAAAATTTATTGCAGTAACAGTTTTATGCAATTATTATATTTATAGAACGAAATTCTACAGAAATTGAGAAAGTATTCACTATACAAATGGTGATATTTTACTTACAACTATTTAAACTGACAATGCATATCACTAACAGTACTAGAAAAGAGGAAAACAAGCAATTCATGCTGCTTCACAAATAATATTGTATTGTAATATTTAAGAAAAAAAATTCGAACATGTTCAACAAAATAATTACATTTTTGGCAATGCACAGAAATTATCCCACAGCTATCTAGTTTTTTAAAAAATCCTCACCTTAATAAGTTTTGGTAGGGTAGGTGTTCAGCATTGATGTTGATCTTTTAATTCAGAGCTTAAAAAAGAAAAAAAAAGGAAAGTAAATAAATTTTTTAAGATAATAGTTTAATTGCTTTTTATTGATGCTCTGAATTTTGTAAAGTAATTTATATAACATAATATTTTACTAATAAGGGGATGGCTTGACCTCAGAAGCTGACTTCAGGTTCAATTTGGTAGGTTTGTAGCAGGGTTTTCAACCCGCCCACAAACCCAAAAAATCCCGGGGTGTTTTTTTTTTTAATAAAACCCAACCCAAAGTGTTTTTTTTTTGGTATTTTAAAAATTGTGTAAAATATCATTAAAGAAACCAGCAAATATAATCAAGTCTTTTGATAATTCAAATCTCTCACAATATAATATTTGAAGAAAAAATTCAGATTATCACAAAAAATATTGGGCAAGGTGTGAAAGGGTGAAAATTCAACACTAAAATAAACAAAATTTTGTACTTTTTAACCGTAGTAAAATAAAAAAAGAAAATAAATCTAACTCCAATTTTGTTCTTATAAAAGTTGAATAATAAACAAAGAATTATTTACAATCTAACTGATTTTTGAAATAATTTTGAATAATTAAAAAATGACTATCACCACAGGTAGGACTGAACTCAGAGCAAGAAAGCTGCTAACTATGCTGTTCCGTTGCTTATGAGTGTAATAAAATTAAGGTAATAAATAATTGGCGGCTGAAACTTTAGGGGATGCTTCTTTGGGTCTACTGGCCAGTAAACCATACTATGGCCAGGAGAGGATACCCTCGGGGTATAGTAGAAACATACCAAATTTGAACCTGAAGTCAGTATGAAACTAAGGTGTACATGGAAAACACACCTGAACTGACAGTCAATGAGATATTATGTAAGAACCAAAGTTTTCTAAAGATCAACACACTGAACAGTAATAACTAATGAATTAGAAGCTTAGTAAAATGTGAGAGAAAGATTTAAATTTTTATGTTGAAGAAATTCAAATGGGTGCTGGATGCATTTGACAGCTATAATCTCAATAGATAGACAGGATAATTAATATGAATCTTTTGCCATAACATTTATATTAAATAATAAAATATAAAATAAAAACTATCACCATTTTAAAAAGCAATTGTTTGTACTTTTACCCATAGCCAAATTATCACAAGGACATGTTTAACATGTTTTAGTATTACTATACAATGTTTAAAACTAAGGGAACCAACAAAGATCTACTATGTGTTAATAAACCATCAACCTATAAATCCACTTTCAAATATCATGTTCTAACATTTGGGTCATTAAATCCTAATTTATTTTAAAGTAAAATTAATGTGATTTGATTAAATATACACATCAAACTAATCTTAAAACTCAAAAGTTTTTTTTTTTTTTAACACAAGCAAAATACTAAAAGATAATGAAACACCAGCAGTAAAACTTTGTTTTTACTTATAAGGGAAGACAAATTAGAAGGAAGACAACCCAAAGTTAAGCTTTTGATAAATATATTAATTTACAAAGAAAAAGGTACTGAATTAGTTGGATCTCAGTAATCTTAGTTTATTGGTGACGTTTTCCAAATTATACAACAACAATTATTAATAAAAATCAAAAGCAACACTGCTAGTTGAGATATTTTGATTTAAAAAATATATTTTGGTAATTTATCAGAGCACCTGGCGTTTGTGCTCGCCTAATCCACTCTAAAGCACCAGAAACAGCTGCCCTGATAAAAAAAAATCCATCAAATTTTAAAAATGCATACTGCAGATCACCAATACAAAACCATTCTCAGAAAATTTAAAGTTCATCCAACTATCCAACTGGATGTTTTCAATAGTAATAGAGTAAAATAGCCAACTTCAAAAATATAACTTTCAAAACTTAAATATTTAGAGGGATTACCCTAAAAATTAAGAAGGTAGCAAGTAGGTAAAGTGCAATTGTCTCTTCAGGGTCTGTAGGGATACTTGAGCCACTTTTTAGTTTAATTTTTTAAATTACAGCAGAAAGAAATAGTGTTTGCAAGAGAAATATTTTTTTTTATTTCAAATTAAGTGGTAATTATTTTTATTTGGATAACTTTCAATGTATAAAAAACACTTCAATTTTCTTTTTCAATGTAGCTCAAGTATCCCTATGAGGGGGATACATGAGCTGTGACGGAGGGATGCTATAAACTCTAAATAGTACGTTCAAGGGCTCAGAAAATGTTTTAGGGTCCAATATTTCCTCAGAACACAATTAGTTAGTGTCCAAAATTTCCCCACAAATGTCCCCTTATTTTTATGTCACTATGTACTTAAAGTACTTTATTGTAAAATATAGTTTTCTTATTTACTGAACATATTTGAGGTTCAATAATTACCAAATAATCCATTCCATAAATTTTCATTTTTATGGACTTCATCCATTTTTTTATTAACTTTCTTTATATACCTATTATCTCCACTCAAAAATGTGTAGGAAAATTTAAATTCTCAAATTTGATTTAGTAGTAAAACTATCCTCTTCAACTTAACTTTATAAGTTAAATACATTTGTGATAAATGCTACCGAGCTATGAATTTTTCTTTATCACAAACAAAACTATAAATATAATCGCATGTCACAAGATTTAGAACGAAAAATTATAAAACAGTGGAGAAAATAGGGGTGGCTCAAGTATCCCTAATCTCCTCTAAGGAATGGAAATGCATGAGTTGCCCCAAGTAACACTATCATGCTCAATTTGACATGGTCAGTAGGTCAACCAAATAAAATTCAGAGGGAATATTGGAATTTTAATAGGTACAGGGTAATTTGTCATTTTCTGTAACTAAAGAAATAAAGATATTCAACAGAGTAAATAATCCTGAACATCCCTATGATATGTCCATAGACAAGGTTTTATCCCCTCTTCAATAGGGTGGTCTAAAAAAATTTTTTTTTGAAAAGTTGAACTCTCACCCCCCAGTTTGGTGACATTATGCGAGTTAATGCCTCTGTTAAAATATTAGATCATTTAAAGGTTATTTAGAGGTAGCTCAATCGCTTCGAAGTTTCAGCATTTACTGTTCATGGAAAACAGCATGTTTTCTGTATAAGAATTTACATTTCAATTGGTATAACAAAATATGTGTTTATAAAATTTATATTTGTTTTAGTGACAACAAGTTTTGTATAATTTAAGTTTCTGACAAGGATTAGTCTTTGTCTGGAATTCACATAACGTCTCAAATAATAACTTATAATCCAACTCTTATAACTTCTACTCCATGCAACTTATGTTATTGCAACCCCGCGATGACTACAGGGAATTTCTTGAATTAGTACTGATCTTTTTGGGGGGTGAAACTCCTCCTAAAGGTATTCACTTCAGAGCTCCAGGTGCCTTCCACCATGCACGGTGGATGTCAAAGATTATTTACTGCTTGAAGATATGGCTGTTTCATCAACAGTTTAAACTAACACCAAGAGAAAAGAATGCTTTGATAGAGTTCAACCTGTTTGTAGCACTTTTATATATGAAGCACTGGTTCAATGCTACTATCTCAACAGAAGCTTGCTCCTGTTCATGATCTGCAGTTTTTAGTAAAACTTCACAAATATGCTGAATTCAACAAAAACATTGCAAGCAAGGCAACATCAGGTACCTAGTACCTAGGAGAAGAACTGGTTGGGCTCGGTTTGTTTTCTAATAATGTGTCAGCAGAAACAAAAGTGAGCATGGTTCAAGGTTTAAAAAAAGAATCCACACAAAAGCAATTGAAACGACTTGATGACAAAACAAAAGATTTCCACCTAAAATCTTTAGAAGATTTTGTGACGATGAAATCTCTGACACTCTTCAATTCAATGCAACTTGATACTTCATTCTTAGAAGTAGATCCCTCAGAATGTAAGGAATTAGATTCTTATAAGAAATCTAGAGATATAGTGCAAGGTATTAAAGTAGTAAATGACTGTGGTGAAAGAGGTGTCGCTCTTATCCTACTCAGTTCAATGACAAGTTAACTAAAAATGAAGAGCAGAAACAATATCTCTTGCAAGTTGTTGAGACCCATAGGAAGAAATTAAAAAACTCTAAAAAAACTACACTGATGAAGATGAGTGCTAACATGCAGATTGCTAGTACCAGTACTTCCTAAGCCCAAAGCAATGAATTTGTAATCCTAATGTGCATTTGAATTTGTTCAGTTTCTTAATTTTATTGATGGGATAACATTATTTGATATTATCTTAGTTGTATTTTTATATGTATTGTTTATGTAATAAAACTAAACTACTGTTCATTAAAAAAAATTATTCATATTAGTTATTACCTTTGATTTATTGATATTTATTTACTGTATTGACTAGTGTTATAATATGAAGGTTGACACAAAAATTAGCTAACTTCAAAGCCTTTGAGCTACCTCTAAATAACCTTTAAATGATCTAATATTTTAACAGGGGCATTAACTCACATAATTTCCCTGTAGTCATCGCGGGGTTGCAATAACATAAGTTGCATGGAGTAGAAGTTATAAGAGTTGGATTATAAGTTATTATTTGAGACGTTATGTGAATTCCAGACAAAGACTAATCCTTGTCAGAAACTTAAATTATACAAAACTTGTTGTCGCTAAAACAAATATAAATTTTATAAACACATATTTTGTTATACCAATTGAAATGTAAATTCTTATACAGAAAACATGCTGTTTTCCGTGAACGGTAAATGCTGAAACTTCGAAGCGATTGAGCTACCTCTAAATAACCTTTAAATGATCTAATATTTTAACAGAGGCATTAACTCACATAATGTCACCAAACTGGGGGGTGAGAGTTCAACTTTTCAAAAAAAAAATTTTCTCCATAGACAGATGGACCACCCTACTCTTCAACTCCTCAGACAAAAATATTAATCCCTGAAGGAGTAGTGACATTCCTAGCCACCTTTTGCTAAGGAAAAGAGTGAATCAGCAGTAGAATATTTATAAATTTAGAATGCATGCAATAAACATTAGTAAATTTTGATAAACCAAAGTTACTTTACACATATAGTTGAATTTTATATTTTTAACAGTTTAAAAAAACACTTAAAACCGAAAACTGATTTTTAACAAGAAATAGTACATGGAAGGCAATTATTAATACTTAACCTTTAAACTTATTTAAGTTGTCAAGCATTATTATATGAATATATTTCACAGCATTTGAGAATACCCAAATATGCTATTTCAGTCGATAAACTTATTATATCACAGTTAGCAGCAGTTAAATTTGGGGTACTGTAATGGGGTATTCAATACTAGCACGTACTATAACAAGTTTGAATGAAGATCTGTTTCTAAAAAAATTACACAGCATATTAACTGAAAAATACCACATTATAGGGAACTTATACAACAGACAAAAAATATAACTTTTAAAAGGAAGTTTTTATTTAGTTGAGAGAAAAGATTAAGAATATATACAAAAATTTCCTTATTTTACTTTCATATTCTAATATAATATTCATCAAACTATACTTACCTTCAACATATTTACACATTTATAAAATAGCTATTATTAATTAATTAATGCTGTTCTTAACTCAAGTGAGAGAAATAACTTACATAATCAAGAATTACAATGTTTAAAGCAAACTATTCTAAAAATATTACATCAACATTTCTTAAGTCAGTTAACTATCTCAAAATAATATTTTAAAATTGTTTAATAAGCTTTAATCTTGAAGCATATTTAAATAAAAAAAAATTGAGCCAAGAATAAAGAAACCTTACCTTTTAGACTTGAGGCAAGCTAGAAATGTTTTGAATTCTTTAAGTGCTATATATAAATATGCACACTTTCAATACTTGACACATAAAAACAGGAATAGGGGGACAAATACCAAGTGCAAATAATGCCTGTACTTGCAATTTTCCATCAAATATACCAAACTACAATTTACAAAAGACCTTCTCGAGCAGAGTAGATTTCTTTAGGGCATCCTCTTCAGTAAAAAGTCATTCTTCTTGTTCCTCTGCCACTGCTTCTGGAAGAGACCACTCTCTCTTGAACTCTTCGCTCTTGCTTCCACTCAGGTCTTGGGGACTCCCGCCGGACAACTGTTCTGTCTCTGGAGGTAAAGCTGCTTCTCTCTTCGGGCTCCTTGAAACTGCTGCTGCGCTGGTACACCCTTCTCTCTTCTCTTGGTCGTATCCTCACTTCCCGGCGGGGCTGGCGGTCACTGAAGTCCGGCCTGGCAGGAGAAGGCACAGCGTGCCGTTCAACATCAGGGCGAGCAATGCTGGGGCGTTCACGGGAGGGAACCTCGTACCGTGAACTGCTGGACTCCTCTAATCTAGGTTTTGGAGTGAAAAAACTGGATCGTTCTGGAAAACGAGACTTTTTTCTGGCATCCCAAAAGGGGTCTAGTTCTCGAGATGTCTGTGAAAAAGGTCTTTTAGCACTTTCTCTCAGTTCAGCTTGTCGCCTCAGTTCCTCTTTCTCGCGCTCCAAGCGTTCTCTTTCAAGAATTTGCATTTCTCTTTCAAGTTTTAGAATTTCTGCTCTCTCTCTTTCTAACTGTTCTCTTTCAATACGAAGCTTTTCTTTTTCACGTTCTAGTCTGTATGCTTCTTCCTGTTGCTTCCTTTCAACATATTTATGTCTTCTTTCGGCTTCTCTTCTTTCTCTTTCCCTAACTTTCTCTTGGAAATGAAAACGACCATCTCTCATCCTTCCGAACATTGGCATTCCTGACCTAGATCTATCTCCTACTCCTGAACGATAAGGTTGTCTAAATGCACCAAAACGAGGTCTATCATGGAAAGAAAATGGCCGAGTACGTGGACCAGAATGGTGAATTGTTGAGCGTTTTGAATCCCTACCCCTAAATTTTTGAGACTTTTCATCCCTTTCTTTTGATATTGATTTTACAGACCCTTTAGATTTTTTATCTTTAGAAGATTCTCTTGATTGTTTTGTACTGACCAATTTAGATTTATTTTGAGAGGAAGAAATTACTTTCTTCACATGACCTCTACTCTTAATATCAGTTTTGATAGGAGCACTTTTGGAATTAGAAATGGTCTTTGAGTCTAGCTTTTTTGATGCACAGGGCTCAACATCACTCCATCCTACAGAAATGGTTTTTCCATTTAATTCTGTATTATTTAGATGTTGAATAGCTTTGTTTGCCTCTGAAGTTGAGGACATAGTAACATATCCATAACATTTTCCAGGAGTTTGCTTAGCGCTCTTAACTATCTTTACACTTAAAACTTTTCCATACTTACTAAATATTGCTTTAACATCTAAAGCTCGAGTACTATTTGATAAAGACCTAACCCATATAACTTTGGATGATTTACTTGCTACTTTAGATTTTTCACTCTTTTCAACTACTTTCGAATGCTTAGAAGATTTATTGCTATCACTAAGTTTAGTAGAGTGGCGAGATTTATTTCTCTTTTCAGTACCTTCATCTTGATGAACAGCAGTCTCTTTGTGACGTTCCTTTTTTGAATTACTGCTTGAATTATTAGCAGATTTTGATATATTAACCTCCTTGATTGTATTTTCTTCTTCTTCAAATTTTCCTAAGTCTAATAGGTTTTCTTCATCATTAAGCTGAGCATCATCTTCGTCAATAGACAACTGCAATGTTACTTCATTGCTAATCTTATCATCTAAGAGTTCATACTCTTCAGGCTGTTTTTCTTCTTCTGTGCTATCTTTCTCAAGTTCATTACTGTATACGTCTCCATTTGTTTTAAAGTCTGAAATTTTTCCCCCCAAATCCTTGAGACCAACAGAACCTGATGCAGATACGAAATAAAATTTTTCAGGATCTTCGCCTTCTTCCAACAAGGCTTTTTTCAACTTTTCAATTAGAACAGACTTTACACCAGTTTTATCTAAATTTCGCTTATCCAGTTCAAACTTGATATCAGTAACTTTAAGGTCAGAAAGTTTCATTTTAACACCATCCACATCTTCAGATGTGTTTTCATTGATTTGGTTATGGTTAGTCTTCATACCAGAGCGTTCTGAGGCGACAGCCATAGTTCAACAGGATTTTATACTCAGAAAAAACTTATTCTGAAATTACAATCAAAATGTTTGCAATGTCAATCATCGACGGATTCTTAGTAAATAACAGATGACGAGTTCCATGTTTCGGAATCCTTCTCGCTATGAATGTAAATAAAAATGGCGCCGATACAAACAAATGCCAGATAGACGTATTAAAATGTTTAATTATAAATCTCAGAGTTTTCAAGGGGCCACAAATTTAATTTCCTTTGCATATATTTTTGTAGCATTATAAAAAATAACTATTTGGACTAAGAACACATAAACCTATTTTTTACTGAATGGGTTTTAGGATTTCTAGACATATCATACAAGCAGTATTTCTTTTTCTCAACTTAATATACTCTCGAAGAGGAGAGGACTGAGGAGCTTTTTCAAGAAAAGCGTCGCTGGAAATGAAAATAAACAGTAGCCGAGTCGCCATTTTCTTGAACTACCATTAAAGCGAATCTGGAGTAAACAGTGAAGCTTTTAAATACCATTTAGGAGAATTGCTATTTTGGTTCGTATTCAAACAATTATTTTTTTAAAGCATGGCATTGAAAATTGCTGATTTGAAAAAGGCAGACTTGCAAGCCGAGTTGGACAAAAGAGGTCTTGACAAAACCGGCTTGAAGTCTGTACTGATAGACAGGCTTAAAAATGCCCTTGAAGAAGAAGGGAAAGATCCTGAAGAATATGAGTTTGAAAACAAATTATCTGATGGTAGTCAGTTACGACTCGTGAAACGCGGCAGTGGAGACGATGAGGATATGGAAACTTCTGATTTTAAATATAAAATTGAATTGAATTTTGACAAGAGCATAGATAATGATGAAAGAGAGGATACCCCTTGCAGTGACGAGGAATTAGATGATTATAGCAAACATAAGGAAGATACTGAAAGTGCTCGTTTTAAAACTTGGACGCAGCGGCAAGATGTTTCCATGGTTGATGTGTCTGCCGATAGTGATCATGTTTCCGAAGCTTCTAAATGTGAGGTCACTGATGAAACTGTCAAAGAAAATTCAGCAAACGATGGAGCAGTTTCTGGAGTTGAATCTGCTGATGCTAAGGGTGGCAAGAGCAAAGTTTTAAAAGTGATTGGTAAAGACAAAGTTCAGCAGGTTGCCCTTACTGCTCGCACTCTTTGGGTTACAGGATTGGTGAGTACCTCAAAGGTTTCTGATTTGAAGAACCTGTTCAGTAAGCATGGAAAGGTAACATCAGCCAAAATTGTGAGAAGCACGAAAGGAACCCAAAGAAAATGGTATGGTTTACTTACCATGACTACTAGCAAAGATGCTTCAAAATGCATAGAAAAACTTCATCGCACAGAATTTGGAGGTCATGTCATATCCGTTGAGCGACGTCAAATCGCACCCATTGTAAAGAAATCTGAACCCTCAGCTGTAAAGAAAGTAACCTCAAAAAGTGAGACCAAAGAGGGTAATGCTGCCAAAGCTGAGGGTAATGAGAAAAAAACTCCAGCTTCTGAAGAAAAAGAGCCCGCTGATGGAGAAGACAAGGGCAAAGGCAGTGAACGTAGGCGTAGTGTTGAAAGAGGTTATCGCAACTATGATAATAAATCGTATTTCAGGGGTAGATTTACCCGAGGGTCTTTCAGACGACCTTTTGGTGGAGGTTACAGAGGAAGAGGTACTTCTTTCAGGGGTCGTTTCAATACCTTCCGAAGACCCTATGGTAGGCAACCGACTTTTGAGCGCTCCAGCTTCAGACCCTTTAACAGGGGAGGCTATCATTATGAACGCGGTGGCAATGAGAGAGATTTCATTAGTCGGGAAGATAGGATGAGGGAAGAGGAGATGTTTAGGCACAAGATGATAGTTCGGAAGCAAAAGGAGGAGGCTTACCGATTGGAAAAGGAGAAAAACCAGCTCCGCTTTGAGAGAGAGCTGCTTGAAAGGGAGAAGGCAGAAATGCTCAAATTGGAAAGGGCAAAGCAGAGGATGGAGCGTGAGCAAATTGAAATGGAAAGGGAAAAGTTGCGCAGGCATGCTGAAATGCGAGATGCACCCCCTCCAAAGCGACCTTTCAATCGCAGAGGAGGTGGGCCCCCTCATGTGAGAAGAGAACCTCCTCCTTATGACGGTCCAGCAAAAAGAGAAGCTCCCTCATATGACGGACCCTCCACCAGTTTCCACCGAGAAAAATTCAGTGGGGATAACAAGTTTGATTATCCCAGGGATCATTCCAGCTACAAGAAACCTAACTTCAGTCATGATGACTTCAGAAGGGAAAAGATGGACATGTCTCCATCCAAGTATGTCAAACGAGAAGAGCGACGCGAAGTCACCTACCGCGGAGGGCCAGAGCGACGGGTTTACTCTAGAACTGAATTCAGAGGCCCACAGCAAGGTCCCAGTTTCTCGTCTCGTGAGGGTCCACATTTCCCACCTAGAGGTAAACCAGTGAGGGAAGATTGGAAATTCCATGAGTACCGAAGCGGAGAAAAACCTGGGTATGCTCCCAGAGGAAGAAAAATGGGAGGTTATTTCTGAATTATCTTAAATTACAATCTCCTCATGTCTTTGATGTTAATGAACACTTATAGTTTTTATCCAAGCTAACTGATGAATGTGCTACACTATATTTTGTGAACTATCTTCAGGAGTAAAGAGTAAACTTTTTTGTTATGTTTTGGTTTGCTAGCTAGCCGTATATCAGTTTGACTTTTAACTGATCAAATATTATGAATCAATTTATTGCCAATAGTTTTGCCGTACTGAGTAGAGAAGAAATAATACCTATGGTGTTCGAGAATTCTCTTATAAATATTTTTATTCTTTTGTGACTTTCAGATATAAAAAAATGTAATGGCATTTTTCTGATTTCAATCATCCATTTAAGAATTGTGGAACATTTTTAAAAAAAGCACTTTTGAGAATTTGTTTCTTGAAAACTTTTATTGGAAGAAATCTGAACTATTCAATTATATTTTAAATACATTTGTGGAACAAATTTGTGTTTGCATTTTGTTAAGAAATAATATGAAGACGAATTTTGTAATGTAAAAAAGTGTATGTTAGAACACCTCCAATAATTAAAAGGATTCATTAAATACAATCTGGTGTTGATTTAGAGGTCTAATCTTTTGCGTCTATTATTATGTACATAAATTTTCTCAAAAATTGATGGAACAACGAATTTCCTTGGCATAGAAAATAGAAAGAAGATAATCAATCAAATAAATAAGGTTTTAAGCTTGATTTCACGTCTTTCTTGGTTAACATGGTGTGATATTTACACTGAATAATGGGAAATGATGAAGTAATTAAAAGTATAATTGATGCACCTAGATTTTATGAAACATGCCTTTAGGTAATCGAGAGGAAAAAAGCTGAAGTATTGTGAAGTTATGTTTTCAGATTGTTTTTGAAATGATATTGAGTTAGTGGTATGAACAGTAATGCCTACTGCATTTCATCAAATTTTTCTGAAGCACTTCTATTCCAATGCATTACTTTTTAATTCAAAATATTTTTTATTCATCAATTCCTTCTGATAATGGATTTCATACCTACTATAAAAAGCTGTATATAGGGTTTAAGTTTCAATACATCTGGAGACACTATACTTACCCTATGTTAGGGTCTTGTGCCATAAAAACCGAAACAACCAACATCTGGAGACACTAAACTGATGGTTTGAAACTAAATGGTTGTTTTTTTGCATTATTTATTGGCAAAAATAGTATTAATGCATATGAAGAGCTTTTATTGAACAAAAGTTTGTTTAGTTTTAGATTCTAGATGGAAAAAAAGAAATTTATAAGGTATTTTTACATAAACAAATACAGTTTTTATAGGCATGACAAGAATTTGCATTTTAAATGTCAACTAAAATATTGTTTTTATTATGAAAACTTAGAAATTGTGGCATGTTGAATTGAATAAATGCCATTTTTAATCTAAACTATAATATTGGTTTTTATTATAAAAACCTAGAAAGCTGTGGCATGTTGATTTGAATAAATGCCAAAGCTATATAATCTAAACAGCTTTTTCTCGGAATAATTTTATATTTGTTCTGGTTAAGAATTTACCAGAGAAATACTAAGTTGCACTCCAAGATGAGGATATAATAAAAATGTGGAATATTACAAGGACTAGCGGTATAATAAGTTCCAAATAAAAAATTATTTTTGAGGAACTACTAATAGCTCACCTCTGAAATAATGAAACAATGAATAATAAAGGTAAGGAAAATTTGTTTCCATTTTGTTTTATTATAAATTTAGGGAAATATTTTCAGGTTCAACAAGTGTTGGATAAAGAAATGTCCATTCTTACTTGCATCATTAAGTGATTCTATACTTTTATTGTTTGTTTTTGCAATGCTGAGATTTACAGATTTCTAATGAATGATGGGAATAAGAGCTTTTGGATGCGTTATGATCCTTTTAAATCTTTCTGCTCAACTTTGAGCTAGTTTCTCTTTATTTCCTTCAAGTTTTTTACATTCTTGTAAAGCACTAATATTGCAATGCAATACTTTGAAAAATATTTATACTATTTTGTAGATTAGTCTACCAAAAGCCATTCGTCATACATTAGTGAAATAATTTATGAAAGAAAATTGGCATTTGCTCAATTTGTTAACTTACCTTAACATTTCAGAAAAAGATCTGAGGCATTTTCTATTTTTTGATTCATCTTTTTACTTTAAACTTCATCTCTTATTTCTGAAATAGATGCTGAAGACCAGATTTAATATGGAGGTATGCTTTTATTTGCAATCATAATTGGAACTTTTGGCCGTGGATATTGCATTGTACAGTACAGCATACTAACTCCTCACATAATTAAAACCGTACATGTGTGTGCAGTTTTAAGGCAAAATGAAATACCTCGCTCATGTAGCCATATTTACGGCATTTTTACGCTTAATATTTTATGAACTTTATTTTCAATTCTTGTTTCTTCCATGCACCTTGGAAGAAACGAGAATCGCAGTTCGATACAGTGCCTGAACAGTGATACTGTACTGTAAGGCACAATATCTACTTGGAATGTTAAGAGGGCCTGGGGGGTTTCATGGGAAAAATTTGAAAACTTGATGCAAAAACCACACCACAAGCCCTGGGTTCAAAACCCAGTCCACAGGCAAGGCAGACTCATAGGGTTGCCAGGTGAGAGAGCCCACTCAAAGCCAAATCGGGTTCGAAAAAAGGCCAAAAAAAAGCCAAACTTTTTCAGAAGCGAAAAATAGCTTAAAAATACGTTTATTTCAATTATTAGTAAAATTGGCGCAAGTTGCGCTCAAAAAATGAAAATATTTAGTAAAAAATAAAAATTTTCATGCTTGTTCTGAATCTGAAATTCACTTGAAGCCCTCACAAAGCGAATTAGGAGCCAAAGTAACAAAACGTTTGTCTCAGAAAATTAATAAACACGTTATTTTGAACTACAGAAAAATTGTGGCAAAATAGGGAAAACTGCTAAAAAAAGTCAAATTTTCAGGATTTAACAAAAAAAGCCAAACGAAAATTTCGAAGCCAAACGAGTTTGAAAAAAGCCAAATTTCTCGAATTTGGCCTTAAAAAAGCCAAACTGGCAACCCTGCAGACTCAGGTCAATAAAATGAGTACCAAGGTCACTTTGGGAAATCAAGAGGGGGTTAGTATCAAGCTAGCCACTCAGCTGACCGTAACTTTCCACAGGCAAAGCAGACTCAGACCTTCATACATTCAGGGTCGATAAAATGAGTAGTACTAAGGTCACTTGGGGAAATCAAGAGGGTGTTAGCATCAAAATAGCCACTGAGTTAACAGCACTACTCATGTCCTCACCCAGTGAGGCTGGTTATGCTGGAGTTTGAAGGGACTTTAAGAGTACACTTATGAGGACTTCCCCAAAGGAGTGAAAAACGAAAAGAAAGGGAGGGACACCCTTTCTTCAAATATGGACTGAGAACACATGTATCGCAAGAAGCTCTCTCAGATCTCAACCTTCTCTGACTGCCAAAGGAAAGTACACAGGGGCAGAAATTGGAAAATAATAGACACGCAAGTTATGTCAACTTGGACCATGGTTTCATTGATTTGTGGGCAGTTTTATTGAGCCTTGCTCATTACGAAGTCTCAGTCCTCAGAAATTTACCTTTAACGCGTTGGGGGCAAACTTTCATCACTGCAGAGGCAAAATAAACCACTGCTGGGGCATTTGCCCCCAAACTGCTTACTTAAAATATGGCCTGATAAAGCTGCTATATGTTGAGATTGTGAATTGATGTAGAAAAGTCCGGATGAATTAGGTACGCATGGGATTAAAGTGTTTAAATTTGTAGCAATAAAGAATATTAGAACTGGAAGAAATTTAAAGCTCATATTTTATCATAGCCAGTTAAAATGGGCTAAAAAGATCTCCTCATACCAGAAAATCAACAAATTAACAATTTTTCTTAGTTTTTTTGCTGAGAAACAAAATAAGAGCTGTTTATAAAATTTTTAATGTACAAGTAAAATTATAAAGATCTCTGCCTTCATATATATTTTCATATAGAATTAAATATACTAGTATAGAAGCATATAAACTATGTTAAGATTCATGATGAGTTGATGGATGGTTCTTCCTTACACAACAAATAAACCAAGCAGGGTTTACACCTAATTACCACAACAGATCTTTTGAAATTGTGTTTCCTTCTGGAGATCTTTTGAAATTGTGTTTCCTTCTGGTCAACAGGATGACTAGTAAAAATTTCTACATGAAAGTTTTCGTTTCTATTATGAAATTAATTGTAACCTAACAGAGTTATGGAACGATTGCTTAACACTTTGAAAGACTGCTGCTATGAAGAATTTTTACCCGTAAAATTGTATGAAGATGATCTCATTACTGTTTCGAGATAGCTAATAGAAAATTTTTAAAGATAATAGAGCTTTTAATTTTATTAAAATAATGATCTGTCAAAAATAATTATTTCAGAATTTTGAAACAAATATTTTCACTTAAAATAACATGTAAAACTGTCAAGTTTATAGTCTTAAATGTATTAAAGAAAATTACATGGATCATATAGAATTTTATTTAGCAATTTGTGTTGCTTTTGTATTATCTGAAGCATTTAATTTTTATCAAAATTTGTTTTATTCGCACTGATACTAGGTGTAAGTAGAAAAAATTACTCAAACTTGAAAAAAAATTTGTTGTGAGAAGAAAAAGAAGTAATGCATGTATCTCTTGAGGGTGAAAAGTTACTTAGAACTTGTATAATTTTTATCTGAAACTGAAAGTAATCATCAACATAAGAGTATTCATGAGTCCAATGATAGTGTGCTTGAGCTGTGTAACACTTTTTATAGCTTTAAGAATAAAGTTATCAGCATCTACTTTGATTATTTTGAAAATGAAAAAAAAAAAAAAAAAGCTTTAGAATTGATGAACAATAACTTTCAAATAAATCAGACTTGTGCAATAAGTTCTAAAATAGTTTGTTACAAGCTGCTCTAACAAGTGAAAGGTACTGCTAGCGTATTTGTGATGGAAGCTTTAATGCCAAATCTAATGATGTTATTTATGAATATGCTAATTCACATTGAAAAAAATACTATACTTCTACTGTAAGTGAAATTAATGAATCTGTTATTAGGTTAGGTTACCAGGTTTTGAAGCAGTTTAATTAATCTCATCATTTTTTAAAAGAACTAAAAGTTGAAGAATCTGTTTTGGGTATAGAAAATATAAAAATCTTATGTGTTCAATGTTATAAATGTGTTTTAATTGCCAGAATTAAAAATTTTTTTGAGGTAACTGAAACCATATGATGAAGTATAAGAAGCAAAACATGTCGCAATAGAATATGTAAATGAGAAATCTGACAAATTTTGTATGGAGCTATAGTCTGGGTTTATAAAATTGGCGGTTCACCATCAGTCATTTCTCACTAGTCACAATGCATTTCTATTGCACTGCCACATCGTTGCCATGGTGACAAGCCACCAATTTTATTTACACGGACTGTAACCTAGTTAAAACTATAAATTTTTTTTCAAAAAGTTGAAACTGGAAATCTGTTACCTTTTTTCTTTTACCAGTGTTCAGCAGAACTAAAAATTGAAAAATGAGGAATATTGTGCTGCTACCCATTCTAATTTCACTTGGGAAGATAAGAGCTACTAAGAAGATGGTGTTACACATGACTATACTTGGTTGCAACGTTTCTTGAACCCAGTACGTCACAAATGCGGAAGGAGAAATAGGTAAACACTAAGCCTGTTGGGTTGATAGGAGTTTTGGTACGCAAATCGTGATTGAAAAGCACTATAAAGACATGGGTTTCAAAAAATAAACATTTTTTAATTGACGTTCTTTATTTCACTCAAAATTCAGACACTGCGATGGGAACTACTTTGTTTATTAGTGACATCGTAGAGTCAAGTTAAGTTGCAATCTAGTATAATTCCTTGAAAACAACTTAATCAGAGAATCTTGGAACTTATGAAATCATTTTGGTGCAATCATCTAGGTATTACTGTAAATAAGATATACTTTAAAAGCCTACAATTGACTTCAATATTTTGCTTGTCCTGTGTGTGATTTTCTGGGTTTATTCTAAATAATCAAGATTCCACTGCCAGGAAATATTTAAATTAGCTGAATGCATTTGGAATATGCTGCATCGAACTGATTCAAAAAACAAATGACCAGCTATTTTATGAAAATAATCCTAGTTAATAAAAGATTTATGGAGAAAAACTAATAAAAGTGGTCATAGCCTAACCCAAGAGGTGTTAAGTATCAAAAGTTGGAAGAATTTAGTAAAAAATAGCTTGTAAAACTAGCACACCTATGATTTAGTTAATTGTAAATTAAGTAAGTTTTCAAGTGTTTGATCAATTATGATACGATGGAAGAGCTGAGACCAGTTTGTTACTAAGTTCATCCTTCCTAGTAGTTCTTTAATCTATTGAAACAATGAGATTATATGGTGATCTAAAGGAAAAACACAAGTTTGTATGAATGTTCTTGTGACATATTTGCTAACTTTTTTTCTTTGTGTGAGCCAAATGAGGTGCTAACAAAATTTTGATAATTTGTCATCATACACAGGTGTTTTCAAAGCTGACTTTACCCCATTTTGTTTCCAGCAGTCGCGCCCTTCCTAGCACCGAAAATATTTACGTAAAATCTTCAGCACTTTCCGTATTATCCCATCGACCTTGCCGGGAAATACGAAGCCATAACCCATTAACTATGCCACTGAAACTGACGTCCAACGGGATAATACACAAGAACCATAATAAATATTTTTTTTCAAGATTTTATTTCAAAATTTTGAACTATTATTTTAATGATTATAAATTAATTCAAAAGCAAAATTAAATTGTTTCTAATAATTTCAAATACTGCCGAACCCTTACTAAAATAATAAAGAGCTGCAATGAGAGCCTCTGTCTGATGCACCATTGAATCATACAGATTTTTTTTTGCCTGAGGCGATTTTCATTTAAGATTCTTCTTGACGTACATATCATTAATCTTGAAAGATTTTTTCTGGTTTTTGAAAACTGGAGCAATATTACTTGGCAAAGAAAAAAAAGTGTAAAATCATGGTCAGATTTAGGTGGTGTACCGTGGAGGCACACTGGAAACAGGGGGGGGGGGCAAGTTGTCCCTGATTGCTTTAGAAACATGATTTTCTATCAAAAACAAAATTTTATCAAACAGTTGGGGAGTATTGCCCCTCTATGACACCCCATAAATCTATCCATGGGTAAAATTCTATGATTTCAAAATGAACATAGATGCTAATACAGTAATGGACCTCTTATCCGTAAAGCTCGGGACTGGCATCATCTCGGATTTCCGAATTTTACGGATTTTTGAACATTTTCCCGAAAACCGGGGTAAAACTGGTTTTTCAGCCTCAAAACACCGCATTCACAGAATTGCGTGTGTATCGTTACGAAAATACGCAGATCTGCGGAGCCGCGCAAGAATGAAAAGAAAAACGATCTCCCAATCTCGCGCGCGCGGCTCCGGCATCATCCCTCTCCCTCCCGAACATTTCCCCTTCTTAATAGCCGAGGAGAAAAAAACAATCCTCCCGATTGTCTGCTGCCTCGTAGTTAACTCATTCACATCGCTGAAAATTAAATTTTAATCGTATTGCAACGGGAACAAAACGAAACTGAAACTAATACGCTCTCTCGAAAATCAGCTCTACTGCATGAAAACGATGCATTCGGCACTGGCTTTCCCTCTTTCAATCGCAATATTCCTAGAACACAACCCGTAGAAAAATTCATCCGATTGGTCCCTTTCAAATTGCTCTCCTCTCCCTCCCACTGATATGAAACAATACTCCGTCCGCATTCCGAGAATCGGTCTCGGCGCTCCTGCTCTACAAAGGGCGGGAGTGGATCGCGGAAACGGGAGGGGGAGCTGACACGGAGTACATCGGGACACGCTGAATCCCTTCGGATTCGGATCTTTAAAAAAGAAAACTGATTTCGGAAAACCTTGCGGATTTTCGCGGATTCGGAACTTCAAAAAATAAAAAAACTGATTTCGGAAAACCTTACGGATTTTTGAACATTACGGTTTTTCGGGACACGGATAAGAGGTCCGTTACTGTAGCAACTTCAAATGTATGGGGTTTCTCAACACTTCTCTTTTTCAATTAACTTTACTCCACCTGTCACTAATTTCTTATATTTTCCTAGTTTTATAACTTTTTCAGTCTTGGGAAAGGGGAATATCTAATCTTGCCACTTTTGATTTTTAAATAAGTCTTTCAAAGCACTGATACTCATTGTGTATATTTACTGGGTTTGCTTGACTTGGATCCAATTCATATACTAGTTTCGTTTGTTAGAAATATAAAAATCATTCTATTTAAATAAAGATTTTGAATCATAGATGAAGCATATAGAATAACCTAGATTATTCATCAATTAAAAATAAATTTGTTTCATTTAAACTTAATATTTAATGCAGACACTACATAAATTATGGAACAAAATATGTATTTAATGCAGAAAAAAGTACAGCAGTTGATGCCAGGAGATCAATTTTTATTTAAAACCTTCATAAAAATTCAAAAACATTTAGAATTACATCTGACAAAAATCCAGTTATTTTTAAATAATTCTGTAAAAATTCTACTTGCAGTTGGATGTTAGGCTAAATGGCTTCAATAAAACATATACTATAAATATTTTAGCTTGATACCTTTTTTTCTGGCGCTGACCCGTGTCCCAAAATAGAAAATTTTAAAAAAATTAACCACATTTAATTTAATTAAATGGTACCGCAGCACCCTGGGGTGCACTGAAGTTTTAACATGGAAATAAGCAGTTTTAAAAAAAAAACTAACAAAAAATATAGCACTTCACACAAGTAACTTTAAAAGTCTTCATTCTTATCTTAAACCCCTTTTTGATAACCAAAAAAACAACTAAGAGGGGTTAACTTTTTAAATTAATTTATTTCCCTTGAAAATTTTCAGCTTGCTTCAGATGCCCTGCTTTTCCAAAAATGATTTTAAACATTATATCAAATAGTTACAGTTCAAAAAAATTTTTCCCAAAAAGGACCACTTGAAACTTTGTATTACCCACAATTTTTTTACATAAAGTTAGTCCAGATGCTAAAAAAAGTTTTATTTTAGTAAAATTGAATTAGTACATATTTTAAAATTAAGGGGTTTCAGCTAGAAGAAAATATATAGTATTAGAATTAGAAATTTACAACAGCTAAACTAATTTAGGGGTAAGGATAAAATTGGCTTTTAGTACAGGGCAAAGAGTCTTACCACCATATATATCCGAATTAAAATTTAAATAATATGTTCGATAGATATTATAGGACTGTAGTGCCTTGAGAAAGTTCTAGTTCTCCTGAGGAAGCCACATCATTGAAAAGTTTGGGAACCCCTGGAATAGAAAACACATTAGTTTGGGTTTAGTGGAGGAACCAGTATTTTTTTCTTTTTTCTATCAAGACAACAAATTTGACTAGTTTCCGAGATAACTGTTACAATTGAAAGAAAGACCTCTAGAAGTTATAAAAAAAACTGGGCAGTTGAGTTAGACATTTATCAGGGAAGTTCTTAAAAAAAGTGTTAATTATTTTATCTTAGGGAACATACCCATACTACATGACCCGTTCAGGGAGGTCTTCAAAATACCATGCTTGGTCACAGGGGGAGGGATGGGGGCTTAGGGTTTCATCACATATTCAATATTTACATAAGTTTTTTTATTTTTGACAATATATTTTCCACTTGTGACTATAAGTATGGATGCACTCTTGGCATCACGCGGCAAGCGCTGTATTATTAAAGACAAATTAAGCCTAATTAAGTTTTTTTTTAACTTTCTGTTGGTATAAATTGATTGAAAACCGTAT
The DNA here is from genome assembly GCA_963680715.1 of Tetragnatha montana. Lineage (NCBI taxonomy): Eukaryota > Metazoa > Arthropoda > Arachnida > Araneae > Tetragnathidae > Tetragnatha > Tetragnatha montana. The sequence goes on from OY796685.1 coordinate 40,127,709, forward strand.
TTATGAATTACTACGTGAAAACAAGAGGGGTCAAAAATATTAAAATATGGGTCACGTAGTATGGGGAACTCCTCTCTAGTGCAAGAACGACACAATTGCAAATGTTAGCGGACTGCCAAAACATTTTGATAATCATTCATATGAATTCTTACACAATAAGAAATAGTTTGACCTACTGTTTAAGGGTCAAATTTCAAAAAATCTCCTGGGGGAAACCCCAGACTCCTTTTTAATATAAAGCTCTTAAAATAACATACAGATACTTAAGAAAAAGTTCATTCAATGATTTTGAGTCTTAAAATTTAATTAATTCTTGTTAACTGTTGGCCATTCATTTTAGCAATAGCCTTATCCTCTGTGGCTTATCAGTGTTTTCTAAAATATTTTAAGAGTAACTTAATTTTTAAATAGTAGTGTTGTGATTTGAAATGGATTTAATAGCAATTAACAACAGGTTTGTTTTTTAATTTAACAATTTAATTAAGCAGGTAGCATACTAAAATTACTTCTTGTTTTGCACTACAGCCTGTTGAAGGCCAAGGCTGTCTCGCCAATTCTTCCGCACGTCACCCCATCCCGAGCAATGGCTGTCCATTGGTTTACTCCCATCGCTTTGAGAACTCTCCCCCCCCCAACCAACCATCTATGGTTGGGGGTCATCCTCCCCGTTTTATACCATACTCAAATTTCATCTTTGTAAAAAACATTTACTTGAAGATAAGAATTCAAAGTAGAAAAATTACCTATTTTTTCTCCGCACCTCAATAAAATTTCAGTTCTGTTTATCAAAACCGTAAAATCAATATTGAATATTTTCTTTCGTATTGCCCCCTTCAATACACATTGTAGGGCACCAAGTCCCTTCAGGCTCAACTACTACTATTTACATTGTTATGCTAAATTTGGCAATATACAATTACTTTCTTTTTGGCTGTAAAACTTCTCTTACACACTGATAGCTTTTTAGTTTGTTTATATTTTGGGAATTCATCTTAGTTGGTGCCGTTCGACCTTTTTCATTATTCTCCAACAAAAGTGATGTGCCTTTCTTCTGTAAGCAGATAATATTTTTCTGTTTGTTGCCTTTTTATTTCTATTCATGTACGACACACTACATTGTAGTTTTATTACTTTTTGTACAACTTTTAAAATATTTTTAATAAAATCTACAACTTTGAAGTATGAAATGGAGTTTTAATTCTTGTACTTCATATGCTCAGAAAAGCAATTTTGAATTTCCCTTGGAGTAAATTTCAAGACCATTGCATTTAAAGCTAAGGGGATTTTTACTGCCACTAATGTTAATTTTTTAAAGATTTTCAATTTGATTCTAGTTCATATTACGTCAAGACTGGATACTAACAAAATAATCAAAAGACATTATGGGTGATTCTTGTAATTTTAATTTGTCAACTTTTTACTAGGGTGTGACATTTTCGAATAGGCCAAATATGTATCTTTGTAAAAATTAAAGTAACCCCTACATTTATTTTGGAAATGAGGCTGAAATTGCTAAATTAGATACTTTTGTCATAAATAATGGATAAATCCTACAAATGAGGCACTTGCAGCAACAAGCTAACTGCAATAATCAGCTGTTGGAGTTGGATCATTGTAGCTGCAAGCGCCTCAAATTTAGTTTTAGTGAGTCAAGGTTTATTAATTGGAAACTAGAAAGAGATAAAGTGTAAAAAGCAGTGGCGGCTTGTTAATACTAACAGAGTAAATTAAGGAGTACCTATATTACAAAAAAATCAAGAGGTAACGCAAGTAATTATTAACCTTAGACTACTTTACATATTACAAGCAGAATAAGTTCCTAATCAAGTTTGGAACGAAGAAATGCATAAGAGATTAACATTTCAAATTCCAATGGAATTTTAATGAATTAAAAAATAATTACTTCCACCAAGTCAGTAATAAAACTTCGATTTGCTCTAGGATATATGTTTTTTAGGAGTTAAGAGGAAAATTCAGGAGAAAAAACAATTTTCAGGAGTTTTAAGGGCCCTAGAAAAATAAAGCAAATTTCAGGAGTTTTTCAGGAGGCGTACAAACCCTGATATGAGCACATGAACCCCCAGTGAAAATTAAATAAGTCAATTAATTACAATAAATAAAAAAATAAAATTTATTCAAATGTGTACCTTATTTCCTGCTTTCCTTCTATTAAAAACATATTAGTTATATATAGTTACATATATACATATGTTATATTAACATTATTAAAATTTTATTACAAAAATTGAGAGCAGTCTGCTTTCCAACTTTGTTTGCCTTTAACTACAATTGCGACTGTGAAACAAGCAGGCAGAAAAGCTATCACTTAGCTGGGGAGAAAAGATTTCCTTCGCTGACTGCTCTCGACTTCCAGATTGCACTCTTTGAGTGTGTCGAAGCTTGCATTTCTTCATTCTAGCTTATTTGAGCGTATTTTTTTCATGCGTTTCCATCACATTTGGTTATGTATTTAAAATATATTTAGTTTTAACATTTTAAAAGTAAATTTATTTTTAAAAGCTTAAATACAATTTAAGCAACAAACAAGAGAATTCAAAAGGATATTGGAATTAGATTTTCATTGTAAATTGGCATACTTCTTTATGCAAATAAACAAAAAAGTCTTCATTTGTTCGTGTTTGGTTAGCAAAATGGAATGCTACTTTCTGTTATATGAGAAGCCTCATACCTATGAATTTTATTTCCGTAACCATTATTTTAAAAATAAATTGTAATTTTAATTGTTTGATTTTCACTTAATTGCATCTTCAAAATATAATTGAACCCCCATTCGAACTACCCATGAGCTGCCACTGGTGAAGTCTTATTCCCTTTTTTAAAATATACAAGATAATTATTTTTACACAAATTCATGCACTTGCAAAAATGCTATAGTATTATACAAATGACCTTATCATTTGCAAATTTATGAAACATCAATACATAATTTAATACATTAGAACCTTTTTATACAGGGGTGAGATAGTCAAAAAAGCCTGAAAACTGCATGAACGACATTTGATCTCTTAAATTGAGAATAAATCGGGGGAAAACTAATAATAATTTGTTAATATTTAATCGACTAAATAAGAAAATTTACCAATAAGAGCCTCTTAAGTCAAGATCATCCAACTTGAATTTAGAAAAATGAAATTCCCAGTGGGGCCGTTCAAATATTATGTAAGCACCTAAGGGGGGAGGGGTTGGGTATTTGCTTAGACAAGGGGGGAGGGGAAGTATTGGTGATGCTTACGTAAGATGTTACAAACACTGCATTTTCAAAAATCTCCTTTTTCTTTCATAAATGTAAATAATTTCAAAAATTAAACCAGAAATAAATTAAAAAGAATGAACTAGGAAAACATTTTTTTAAGCATTTTTCACAAGGGAAGTTTTAATGATAGGTTGTGTGCATAGAGAACAATGAATTTCAGAAATCTAAGCATTTAAGATTTTGAAGAACAAAAAAAAAAAGAACAAAGAGGGGGGGGGTCGGAGAGTTTTCTTACGTAATTATGGTAGGAGGGTTTGCGGTTTGCTTATTTTTGCTGACAAGGGGGGAGGGGGGGTCAAAAATGACCAAAAACTTGCTTACGTAATATTTGAACCACCCCAGTGAAAAATTTCAGTTCATAAGCTGATTTTTTTAAAAGTAAAAAGTTTGAAATTTTCATGATAATTTCAAATTTCAAAACAGTCTGAAAATATTCCAAAAGTCTGAAAAATCTCATCCCTGAATTCATAATGCTCCCCCAAGTACAAAGACCAGTTGTTAAAGTATCGATTAATGTATCGTAAGAATAATATTTTTAATTTGTTACAGCTACTCCGAATTTCAGTCAGAATCCGTAAAAATCTGCTTATTAAGACATAGGGTACGGTCATCCTATTTTTCAGAATGGTATCTGTTCAAAAAATCTGCTGTTTCTGGTTATCGGACAATAGGAAAACCGCATACAACCCCCTTCAATGGTCCCTCCAACAAAAGACAGGCCTCGGGGGAGGAGCGAGAAGTCACTCGGGGTCTGCTAATTAGGTGACTTTGGTCTCCTTCGCTATTGTTGCAGGGGTCATGAATGGGGAGATGGGGCACATTTTCTGAACTGATACCATCCTGAAAAACAGGGTGACCGTACCCTAAGAGGCTAGAACAGAAAAGGGATATTGGAAGAATTTCTGATAAAGTTTATGGAAGATGCTAGCCACAGGGAGATACTGATCTGAAGGTCATGACTTAAAATTATACTCCAGAAATCTTAAATCTTACCACAGTACTCCCCCTCCAAAATGCTAGATGGCTGGATTTGTTCTGTTATTCCTGGCTCCCGATGGCTTGATGAGCGAGTGTGGTGATGCTGGGAGTGATTCGCAGAGGTGTGAACAGTGTTTGTTCCAGAGTTACAAGGAGTGTTGGGAAGCCAAGAACCATGGCACAGCATAGTAGAAATCAATTCACTCACCGAAGAGGGCAAGAGGGTGAGTGCTCGTACAAAGGTCACCCATGAGGCAAATGTAAGCCATGGGGAGATGCTGATCTTTTTTATAAGAAATAGAATATGAAGGATTAAAATTATCCAAACTTTACATTTTATTGGATAAGAGAATGGCAAAAAGCAAAATGTCTGAAAAATGCACAATTAATATAGGATCAATAATACTTTGCTTTAGGCCTAAATTAGAAAACAATGATAAATCAGGAAAACTATTAAAAACAGGGCCGTATCCAAGGGGGGGGGGTAGGGGTTCAACCCCCCCCCCCCCGAAATTTTGACATCAATTTTTATACTGCTATTTTTCTTGAAAATTATGTCTCACAAGGAGCGATATCGTCTTCGGGTATTACCCAAAGGGTCTCAAAATGAGTCAAAACCCTACTTTTAAGGGTAAAATTTCCAAAATTTTTCTGGGGGAGGACCCCCAAACCCCCTCGAAATTTTTAAATCTATTAAGTATACGGTTTTTCCTTCAAACTTGTGTGATTTACAAGGAGTGGTCCTCTTTAATATAACCTAAAGTGTCTCAAAATGAGTTAAAATGCCACTTTTAGGGGAAAAATTCAAAAAAATTTCTGGAGTAGGAACCTAAAAAACCCCTTAACATTTCGCCATTTATTACAATATACCTTCTTTTTACCTTGAAAATTCGGCCGCTTACAACGAGTGGTGCTCTATGGGTGTAATCTAAAGGGTCTCAAAAATTAGCTAAAACACTCTTTTGAGGGGCAAATTTCCAAAAATTTTCTGGGGGAGGACCCCCCTTTTACTTCGAATTCACAGTATTCTTTATACAATATTGAAATTTAGTGCATCAAAATTTCAATCCAGTGCTGTCATCTAAAACTTAACATATAAAATAACTTAACTCAGAAAATATTTGAGTCAACCCCCCCCCCGAAACAAAAGTCTGGTTACGGCCCTGATTAAAAATGTTGCATTCTGATGGTAAAAAATTATAACATATTACAAAAAAGTTTAAAGAAATAAGTATTATACCTTCAAGACAGGTATGACAGGCAAGGTAATCATGATTCCAAAAGCATGACTACTTTTATGTGTTTTAGGATCTTGGAATATGATGTCCAAAATTTGAAACCAATTAGAAAATCTAACTAGGCATAGGTAAATACCCCAATGCATTTTTATTAATTACAAGCTGCAAACCAAACAAAACTTTAGCAGCTTAACAAATTGCCCCAAATATGAAAATTTACCACATAAAAGCCAAAACAGGTACAACTTGAAATGAAAAAGATGCAATTTTGATTAAAAATCTTTAGTTAAAAACTTTGATCAGAAAATCAAAACATCTAAATTTTTCTTTAATTTGGTAAAATAGATACTTTTGAATTTGGTGGAGCTTAAAAATTACAAGCATGTTAAAGTACCATCAATTCAACTGAAAGTGAAGAAAAGATTTAAATATTAGTTTTTTGATTATGTAATAGGTTTTTTACAATACTGTTTGCAAAGTAGATTTCTTAAAATATTTTTTTTTCATCTGTTTTAAACTGTCATAATTGAAAAATATTATTAGAATAACACATTATTCTTACTTTTAATTAAAATGACTCGCTTTTTTCTTCTGTACTTAAAATTTCATTTTAATTGGCAATTTGTAGAAGTTAAACTCGCCAAAACACAGCATTGACAAAAAAATTTCACCAAAGCCCAAATTGTTTGGATTTACTGATAATCTTATTTATTGATACCATTAACTAAAGCATACATAAATATGAAATAGAAAATATTAACAATTTTCCTATGAATTGAAAAAAAAATACATAAAACTGTTTAAGTAGTGACGTTTTCTTTAAAATAATCAAAAATAGAAACAAGCTGGAAAACAAAGAATTTGCCTTTGTGAATTGACAGCATTCTTAAAAGAACTCACTAATACAGTAATAATTTATGAAGTTATCAGAGCTGAATTAGAAATTAGATGCTAAAAATATATGAATAGTGCTAAAAACTGCCAAATGATAAAAAAATAAAATTTGTCAATATTAGAATATTTGGTGCCCAAAATATTATGCTGATCCTATTAGTCTTATGGAATTAAAATTTTGAATTCTTTAAAACTTTGATCAACTATTAGTCCATTCCATTATTATAGAAATAAATTTTAGCAATTAAAAAGCATTTTAGGACTGTCCATAAATGATGTCACTTTAATAAAAAATATTTCTGACCCCTCCCTTATGCTATAAAATGTCCCTTCACCTTCCCTTATATCACACTCTCATAACAATTTTTCTAACACAAGGTTGGAAAGAAAAACTCGGGACCCCATATTTTTATTCCGAATGAAGTGCACCCACTTTATAATTTAAAAGTCAGGTTGGAGAAAAACAGGTGGGAAATCCCTGTTTTAAGTGAACTTTTATTTGAGTGAATAAAAATTTCATAAAAATGTTATTATACTTCTATGTAACTCCCAAAAATTGATGTTTTGTTTGAATTTGTTGATGTCAACAATAGTATTTGATGCCACAATTCTCAAACCCTCCTTTCCAAGCATGACAACATTTATGGATGGCCCATTTGTCATGTTGATCAAACACTATAGGTCAGAAGTTCTCAAACTGTGGGTCGCCAGTCAGTTTTTGGTGGGTCGCGACAAGTTTTAGAATTTCCTTAGGAAATGATGTAGTAATTTAAATTTATCCAAGATTACCAAAAAAACGAGTTAAAACCCTGTTTTTAAGAGTCAAATTTCGCTGGGGGAGGACTCCCAGACCCCCTTCTGACTCTGGAGCTCATCGTTGCTCCCACAATTAAAAAATTGGATACGCGTAGGTTCATTTCTTTTTAAATACCTAAAAAGTTAAAATAATCTCGAATGTAATTTATTATTGTAAGAAAATAGTATAGATGGCTAAAACCCACAAGCACAAAACTGAAGACATGTAGGGAATATGGGAAGATTAACTGAAGATGAGGTGGGTCGCGTTAGAGTTTATTTATAAAAAGTGGGTCGTGATGTTGGAAAGTTTGAGAACCCCTGCTATATAGGTACATATACAAGCAACTAAATACAGTGAAACCTGGATAAATGAAAGAAAAGTGTTGTTTGCAACCCTTAGACTTAGAGCAACAAAAAACTCTTGGAAGTGGTATTTCAGTACCTCTCTCAGTGATATTGAATTTTTTTTTATCCTGAAGTCTGTAATTCACATTTTTAGGGCGATTTTGACTTCTTGAATATCTTCAGAAAAGGATTTAATATGAACATGCAGAGATAAAAATATTTCACCCAATAAACCATTAATAAAACACATGTTTATGTTGTATATCTATCTGTAAGGTAGACATTTTGTGAAATAGGTTTGATAGGTTTAGGTGATAGGTTTGATAAATAGGTGATAGGTTTGTGAAATAGATTTATTTACATGCAGTGGCACTGCATATAAGATTTGAGTCTAGGGAAATGCAAGAGATTACCTGGATGAATGGAACCAAACAGCCTGTCCCATGCAATTCTACTATCCAGGTTTGACTGTATCATATAATCTATTAAGTCAATGTTAACAAGAAAACAAGCACCCTATAAATATAGCTAAATTTAAATGAAAAAACTATAAGAACTAGGGAGAATCAATTCTTTTTTAATACATTAATATTTTTACAGAGTAATTGCTAAAAATAAAAAGCATATCATTTTATAAACAATATTCATAACTTTGGTAAATTAGTTTTGGGAATTCAATAACAGGAAATAATAGAAATATGAAGCCAAGAACCCCTCAAAATGCATAAAACTTTACTTTAAGTCTTCCTTCAATGCAAGGTAGGTACTTTTATTTATATCTATTAAATAAATAAGAGAATAAAAGTTCTGATAAAATCATGTTATGAAAATTACTACTTATTTTCATTACAAAAAGATGCAAGCAAAAATCTTAACTGAAAGAAAGGTCCTATTTCTGCTAAATTTAGAAATAATTTGTTATTCAAAATTAGCATTGAGTTGGGATCTTTTTGCCAGAGTCCTGTTTTGGTGACATTGTAAAATAAAAATTAGAAAAGCATAAAAGGATGTTTTAGAGTGGGAAATATTGAGTCCAGTTTTGGGCAAAAATATTTGGTACTTGCATATTATCCCCTCAAACATGCAGCTGAATCTGAAAAGCAGCAGTTGAATATTGACTGTCCCCCCTTAATAGTTGACAATATAATACACAAGAACCAAATATTTTGAGAAGGGACCACAGAGGGCCTTAACAAAGTTCTGGCCAGACAGAAATTTTTTTTTATTCTGATTTCTGGATAGAATTGTAAGTAACTTAAGTAAGTAACTTAAAAATACTTTTTGCAGGTTAAAATTCCTAATTTTTCCTGGGGGAATCTCCTTGTTTACCTAGGGCTAAAAAAATTTTATCAAGTCTTTTTGTTAAGATTTAAAATGAAAATTATCTGTGTTTTGAGGTATAAACCCCGAAATTTCTCTTTGCGCGTAATAAACAGGTGCGTCACAGGTGATACCAATTGTTATAAAATAGCAAAAAAATCAGTTGAACACTTAATTTTTAAGTAAATATTCAACCTACTTTGGGGCTAAAACTGCATTTTACCAACAAAATTAAAAAAAGCCAAGGTTCAAAATTCTTTAAAATGTTTTACAAAGATACTTTAATTGGTAGTATACTTGCATATCATCCTGTTGACCGTTCAGCAGCCGTCAAATTAAACGGCACAGAACAGTCGAATGTTCTTTGAAAACGTTTTAGGATTCAGTGGCACGGTTGATCAGGATAATATGTAAGAACCAGACTTGGATAATACAGACGCACCCGCACACAGAATACTTTTGAATTGTGCAGAAAATCGTTTTAAATAATTTAAATTTTTGATGAATAAATTGATATTTTCTTACTTTTGTAACTTTAAAAGAATTATCACAGTACCTAGACCTAGGTAAATGATGCGACAGTAAATGTGCTTTAAGCCAAAATTTAAACCCAACCTAATAATGAGCCAAAGGGAGGTCGGCAAAACCCCTAAATATGGACCTGTCTCGACTACCTAACCAGCGATTGATCAGAACTTATAGAAGGAATCACCAATACACATCAGCGGAACCCTCATTTGATTGCTGACCTACCACTGGTTAGGTAGCTGAGAATACCAAAAACGAGGGCCACCCAGTTTTTTTTAACCAAATTACATTGCGACTGCTGACAGCAGTAACTTGCATAAAAAAAAAAGACTTAACTGTTAAATTTAGGTGTTAGCTAGAAAAATGTAAAACTCACCTGAAACAAATGAGTTTATAGATAGTGGACCTTACACATGCTTCTTTTGACTGGTATAGTAATGTTCCTTGACAGTGCTAAAATGGGCATTAGAAGGGTGACATAATGCTTGAACTTTTAAGTATTATTACCATGGAATATATTTTCATGAACTACACAAAGTTACTAATGACTACACGTCAAGGTCTTGATCTCTTCAGAAATAAGTTCGTTTTCTTTGTCCAGAACCAATCTTGGGTGGAGCCATTCTTTCATGGGTTCTTCCTGCTGGTGATTTCCATTCTGATCCCATGGATTCCCTCCGAGATGAAGGCAGCGAATCACGTTCCCTTGGTGGAAAACTTCTTTGAACCTCTGGATTTCTCATGACAGTACGTTCCACGACTCTTCTTTCTTCTCTTGGACGTATTCTGACCTCTCGCCTCTGTTCATAAAGATCCTGCTGTTTGCGAGGAGGAGTGGGGGTTAGCTTCGCGGAGCTGAAGCTGGCTGTCGGACGTTCCAGCACTGGTCTTGCATTAACTGTTCGTTGGCGAGGCAGAACTTGGAACTGGGCCTGGTCATCATAGTGGGGCTTCTTTCTTTCTACCCAGATGGATTCTGGGTCACGAACTGCCTCTCGTTTACGTTTGAGGGTAAGTTCAGCCTGTCGTCGCAACTCTTCCTTTTCTCTTTCCAGTCGCTCTCTTTCTAATATTTGTCTTTCTCTCTCCAGTCTGAGAATTTCAGCTCTTTCTCGCTCCAAGATCTCCCTCTCCATTCGTAGCTTTTCTTTTTCTCTTTCCAGTTTCAAGGCCTCTTCTTTCTGCTTTCGAGCTATGTACATCAGACGAGTGGCTTCCAGTTCTCTTCTTTCCCTTTCTTGTTGAAGTCTTTCTTCTTTAATCTTTTCATAGAGAGATTCAGTGGATCTGAACCTGTTGAAATGATTATTTTGTCCTGAATATCTTTGATAGGGCCTGTTTCCAAAATCCTTGGAGAAATTTGAACGTGGTCTTTCATTGCCAAAGTTTAAACGTTGTCTTTCATTGCCGAAATTTGAACGCCAGCGGTTGCGATCAGGAGGTCTACGAGCCAGTGAATGTCTTGAATCTCTATCCTTTGTACTGGAGTGCTTAGAATCTTTTTCTTTGGATTTGCGAGAAGATCTACTTTTATCTTCTTTTCCTTCTGAGGATTTTTCAGAAGCCTTATCCTTGGAAGGTGTTTCCTGGGATTTGGTCTCAGATGGTTTCTTTTTTGAACTTCCACTTCCAGAAACCATTTTTTTGTAACTTTCAGATAATGTCTTTAATCTATTTCCAGACTGTGCCTTCCTTACATTCCCAGATGGTGTCTTCTTAGAATCTTCCAATGATGATGCTTTTGTACTTTCTGATGATTTGGTTGAAATATCAGACTTTTTCAAATTCTCAGATGAGGATTTTTTCGGAGTATCAGGTGTTGACTTTTTCAAGCTTTCAGAAGGTAACTTTTTCAAATTTTCAGGTGGAGACTTTTTCAAACTAGATGGTGACTGTTTTGGACTATCAGATTTAGGAATATCTTTTTTAACAGTTGTCTTTTTGCTAGCAACTATCTTGATTTCAGTGTTTATATCATCCCTCTGTTCAACCGAGATTTTCTGTCCACTTAACTCTGTGCCATGAAGAGCTTCAACAGCTTTGTTTGCATCAGCTACATTACTCATTGTAACTATTCCATGGCATTTTGGAGGGTTCTGCTTAGTTGTCTTCACAATTTTAACAGAGACTACACGGCCTAATTTACAAAATAAATCCTTAAGATCATATGCTCTTGTCGTCAAGGGTAGAGAAGTTACCCAAAGTTTAATTGCTGGCATTTTCTTGCTTTTATCAGGCTTACTAATCGGCTTGGGAGTTACAGGTGATGCCAAGCTGTCAGCCGATTTAATGCTTTCTGGAGTCCGTGGAGTTGGTTCTTGACCATCAGTGGCATTTTTAGTTGACTTTACTGGAGTTACAGGAGCAGATGGAGGTTTTGGTGAAGGGCTTTTGTTTTCAGTATCTTCAGAAGCTGATGTAATGGCATCATCACTGGGTTTTAATTCAAGTTCATCAGAAGCTTGCTGCATCTCTAGTACACTTTCTTCATCATTTAATTGTGCATCTTCTTCATCAATAGACAACTGCAGAGTTATTTCATTGCTATTTTTTTCTTCAGCATTCACAGTGTCTACTTCACTTGGCATAGGAGTTTCTTCTTCCATTCCTTCACTTGGCATAGGAGTTTCTTCTTCCATTCCTTCACTTGGCATAGGAGTTTCTTCTTCCATTCCTTCACTTGGCATAGGAGTTTCTTCTTCCATTCCTTCACTTGGGGTATCAGTTTCATCGGATAACTTTCCGTTAACTTCCGAGTTTAAGGTTTGCTTTTTCGGACTCTTGGACTTTCCTTGGTCTCTAAAATTAAATTCTTCTGGATCTTCACCTTCTTCCAATAATGCACTTTTGAGTCTCTCCAGAAGCACTGACTTTACTCCACTTTTATCAAGATTACGCTTTTCTAATTCTGCTTTTAAATCAGCAACTTTTAGGTCGGTCAGTTTAATTTTCGCATCACTGTCGGACATATCTTCGGAGTCTTCCCCTTCAGAATTTCTATCTTCAATTACTTCAGAATTCTCAGCCATGGCGGACTTCTTTCGAAGACGTAGGAATCTGATGGACTAATGAATTGTCTTCTAACTTCTACGATGTGCAAATAATTCTTTAATATAAATTCTAATCAGAAGGAAATAGGCATGATTCTATATTCCGTAAATAAAGAAGCGGTGATCGAGCTAATGCCATTTTGACATAAAAAACATCGAAATATTCGAAGTTTAAGTCACAGATAAAGCACAACCCAGATTGACTTCTTCTTCTCACCAGATGGACCCACGTCCAATGCCCACGTCACAGCTTTTGGTGGCCCTCGGTGTTAGGCGGAAGAAATTCAAATTCTGCTTTTTAAGAGAGGATAAACTTTCTGCTGAATTTTTGAATACTTATTAGCGAAAAACAACACCACACATATACGTATATTTTGTATTGTCAGTGTTGTAGCCAGGAAGAAAATAAGTCGTGCAGTTTAAATTTAAAAAATACAATAAAACTAATTATAAGGGTAATTATAAAGGCAATTTACGTTTTGAAAAGCGAGGGGACAAAAATTTCCACTAAAGAAGTAAATTTTAGGAATTAAAAGAATTGAAATATGCATTTTGCATTGTTCTTAAAAATTAAAAACTTCCTTTTTCCTCCCTTTTCTGTGCTTTCATACTCTTATCAAAATATTTCATTGAGTTAAGCTAAATTTACCTAACTTTAGAAATCTTAGAACTATGAAACCTAACTTACCTTTTCTATATATCTTTTTGTCTACCCCCTCCTAAAATGGCTATTTAGTAACGTAACGTACCTACTAAATTTCCCTATCATATAATAAATTTATTATTATGTATTATTATACCGCCATTATCATCCAAGGGCGTAGCCAAGGGAGGGGGTCCCCGGGTCCGGACCCCACCCTTTGGGCCTGACCTAAAAGAGCCTGAAAAGCACTTTTTTGCTTGTTAAACTTTTAAAATTTACCGGGGGAAATCCCCGATACCTTGGGTTAAAATGCTGTTTTTAAGGGTCAAATTTCCAAAAACAATTATGGGGGAGGACCCCCAGATCCCCCTGTTGTACTTGGGTTTCAATAATAACCACGAATTTTTTTACATTATTTTTAAAGAAACTTTTCAAGCTAAGAAACACAACTTTTTTTTGTTAATGAAAACTTAGAATTGAACTAGAGATTAAAAATTAGTACTTAATCTTAACTATTATACTAATTACTAATAAATTATTAACCAATAATTAATATATAGGGGTAATTATACTAATTTGAGAATATTTAATTCTACTAATTACGGAAAAACTATCCATATTAAATAATTTTTTACCACTGGACCCCCCTCAAGGGAAAATCCTGGCTACGCCCGTTATCATCCAATAAAGTGTTCTCTATCTTTTTAAGAATTTTTGACCCATGACCCATATATTGATAAAAAAAACTTTTTAAAAGATTTACTATTTGTGAATATTATTTGAATGAAAATTCAACTTTTTAAAAACCATATCATTTAATTATTTTCAATGCAGGAAAGATGTCTTTAAGCCTCACAAAACTTTAGATCCATTCATAAAATTTTTCCAATTTTCTTCTTCATTGATTTATATAATCTTGAAATTTTTCCAGCCGGTTTTTCTATCACCTCTGAAATGTAAAAATTTTACATTTATAATATTTAAATTTTTTAAAGGGAAAAAGTTTCTATATCTAGGCTTCCGGAGTGGATTTCATTGCGCTTTTTGTTTTCCTCTTTACGTTTTTGCTTTACTCCAAATTTAAAGAAAATAAACCAAGTTTACTTTAAATTGAGGGTACAAAACACCCTTATGGTGGAGCCCTATAAATATGATGATCCGTTTGTCTGAGATAAAGATAAAGTAACATTTATGCTTCTTAGAATGAAACTGATATTTTTTCATTACGACATAAAAGTAATATGATTGTTTCTTCGCTTAAGAGCCATTATTTTGAAATTCGGACTAAGCTGATAGTTGTATTTTTTGATTGCTCTGATTTTTTTATATGTTAAAGTAGACCATAAGATATGATTATTGTGCAATTTACAGCTTCCAAAAAATTTTCCCTTCCCCCTAGAAATTCTTGAAGTCCAAGGCATTTTCATGAGAAGAAAAATTTTCGTATCTTTTTGATGCTGTATCTCTTGAAAACAACGATATCCCGAAAATCTGTTTGCATGTATTGATAGCATACATATGCCTGATTATAAAAAAAAAATTCAAACGTTTCCATGGGGGGGTAGTTGCTTTCCGTTTTTAAGCTGCGACAAAAAACGCAAAAAATTCAGTTTTTGCCCATTTTAAACCTCATTATTCTGAAAAAGCAATGATACCCCCAAAATGTTTTCCCTCTACATGGTACTTCACTATTAGGACAACCTTAATTGCAAAACAAATTACTTGGGCAGTGATGCTTTTGGCAGTTATAACCGGTTAAATGTGTAACATTTTCAAAAAGTGTCATTTTTAACAAAGCATTTCTAAAAACAGCATCGCGTTAAAAAATATCTGAATGTCTTATCTTGTAGCTTAGTAGGTCTCCTAACCCATGGGAAAGAAAAATCGGTGGGGTCTACCGCCGTTTTAACGAAAATAATTTTACAAAAGTCATAAATAATCAGTGCCATACCTCTATTTTCCCATTAAAAAAGGAATTACTTTATCTCTTACCATTTTCTTTAGTTTTAAATGTTACAGGCAATATTTTTTGAATTTTTTTTTTCAAAATGAGGACCCATGGGGAAAAAAACAGTGGGGTCTACCACCGTTTTAATGAAAAAGGAAGGAGAAGATACCCTATTTGTGTATGAAATATTATTTAATAGTATAAATTGCAAACATCTTTAATTTTTTAGAAAGACATTTATTAGATTTAGAGGAATTGAGGCACATATATTTACTTAAATTCATTGCAAGGATTCTCAAATTTTTTTTACGGTTATGTCTGTTTCGTCTTCATTGTCCTCAAAGTTTTTTTTCGCTTAAATTCTCATCTCCAGCGTTATGATTTGGAAGATGTCCTTCTCTTTTCTGCTTCGAAAATTATCGAATTTGAAGTCGAAAAATTTTAATAAAGATGTTTGCAATGTATGCTATTAAATAATATTTCATACACAAATAGGGTATCTTCTCCTTCCTTTTTCATTAAAACGGTGGTAGACCCCACTGTTTTTTCCCCATGGGTCCCCATTTTTAAAAAAAAAATTCACAAATTATTGCCTGTAACATTTAAAACTAAAGAAAATGGTAAGAGATAAAGTTTAATGGGAAAAGAGGTATGGCACTGATTATTTATGACTTTTGTAAAATTATTTTCGTTAGAACGGCGGTAGACCCCACCGATTTTTCTTTCCCATGGGTTAGGAGACCTACTAAGCTACAAGATAAGACATTCAGATATTTTTTAACGCGATGCTGTTTTTAGAAATGCTTTGTTAAAAATGACACTTTTTGAAAATGTTACACATTTAACCGGTTATAACTGCCAAAAGCATCACTGCCCAAGTAATTTGTTTTGCAATTAAGGTTGTCCTAATAGTGAAGTACCATGTAGAGGGAAAACATTTTGGGGGTATCATTGCTTTTTCAGAATAATGAGGTTTAAAATGGGCAAAAACTGAATTTTTTGCGTTTTTTGTCGCAGCTTAAAAACGGAAAGCAACTACCCCCCCATGGAAACGTTTGAATTTTTTTTTTATAATCAGGCATATGTATGCTATCAATACATGCAAACAGATTTTCGGGATATCGTTGTTTTCAAGAGATACAGCACCAAAAAGATACGAAAATTTTTCTTCTCACCAAAATGCCTTGAACTTCAAGAATTTCTAGGGGGAAGGAAAATTTTTTTGGGGGGCTGTAAATTGCACAATAATCATATCTTATGGTATACTTTAACATGTAAAAAAATCAGAGCAATCAAAAAATACAACTATCAGCTTAGTCCGAATTTCAAAATAATGGCTCTTAAGTTTAAAACCGAGTTTGGGTTTATATAGCTCGGTAAAAGCGACGCGATTGTAGCAACCGATCTTAACGATGTTGTGAGCAAATGAAAAATATGGTTCTTAATGCTTCTACGTATAGCTATGCCATCATCATCATCATCTGCATCATTGAGAGAAAATTTCCTACGCCGTACAACGATCACGTCGAGTTTACCCACCTATGTGGTGGATTCACATGCAACGTTTTGGCGCGTTTTGTGCGATGCGATTCACGCGTCCGTCAAATGGACGTTTGTTACAAGGCGTTCCGCTTCTACTTTCTAAAATTGGTTCTTACAACTGTTTTATGTAAAAACGTCAAACGCAAAGAACCAATGGCAGGGCCCGTCGTGCTTTTCTCTCATATCGCGTCTCGAGAAAACGTAACTTTTGAATCCATCACCCTTAAAGACATCACAAGTTTACAATAAATTAATGTTTCTTCTGAGCAAAACTTGAAACATACTTTCTTCTTCTGCAATCTTTTCTTGAACGTTAATCGTTAAGGGAGATTTGCGTTGGGTTTTTGAGATCAAGTCTTCATTCGCTTCCGAGGGAACAAATTCTGCTCTTGGAGCCTCTGGTCGTGGCATGGAAATATGTTCACCGGTGCTCAACGAGTTGATATTATTTTCATCGTCTGAAAACAAAGATACATCATTTAAAATTCATCAGCAATTTTTGAAAGTAAAATATTGACTGATATCCTATTGATCACCCAAAGAGTTGACCGAATAATTGTCAAGAATGTGAAAAAAACTCCAGTTTTTGTCAAGAATAGTTTTACCTGCTTTTTTAATTATTTATACCAATACAAGGATATTTTTACTAACGAAATCCATAATCTTATTTATTTACATTATAAAGCTTAAAGGCTAAAGCTGAAATAAAAAACTTTTCATTTGTAATTGAGAGCAATTCTCCTGTAATAGCTCTGGCCAGTGGCAAAACCAGGGGGGATTTGAGAATAAAAAAACGAAATTCAGAAACTTTTATTTTATTACCATAGAAAAGGACTAAATTTTCCTCGTACCCGCATATCCCTCTCAAATTCCAATATCCCCTTAACGAAATCGTTTCTGGCAAAGCCATTAACTCTTGCTTCTTAAATATATCCCACTAATTTTTTATGCAATTTTTTAGTTACGTCGGTAAGATTTTTCAAAAATACTGGATGCATTTAAAGTTAACAATTTTGTACTGAATATGATCAAGTTTTAACAAATGTCAAATATTACCTGTGATCGTATTAACTTCTCTCACAAGGGGTAATGCTGAAGTCACTTCTGCAAGAAGAATATACAAAAAAAGGAGATAACATCAAGAAAAACGCTTAATAGTTATAACATTAGAGACTCATAGACACCTTAAAACGTTTTTTTTTCTCCTCAAAATAGCTCTTTCGTTAAGAGAATAAATCTTAATCAGTCACACCTTGAAAATTAATTTTTCCGAGCTTCCTTTTATGATGACCCCAAAATATTTTTCTTCATCTCCAAAAACTTTCCTTGGTAATTTCCTCTAATTCCCTCCCACTCCCTCTTAATCTAACTCTTATCTCCCCCTCATTCTCTCCAACATACTTCATTCTACCATTTTCTCTCATGAAATCTCCCAAAATTCACTATAATCAAATAAGAGTCAAATAAGCATTAATGATATCTCTAACCTCAGAATTTGCACTGAATATACAGTTTACAATTCTGTGCTGAATGTGAACAAGTTTTAACAAATGTGAAATATTAGGTACCTCTGCTAGGATTAACTTCATTCAAAAGGGGTGATGGTGAAGTCAGCGCTGCAAGAAAAAGAATAAAGATGGAGTATCCATTTTACTACGCACAACGCTTTTAAAAGATGCTTATTAAACGCTTAAACTTATTAAATAAGCCATCAGTTGACGAGATTGTTGCACAAACCTTTCTACTTACATTCTTGTTGAGCTTCTTGAACTTCTCCGCAACCCGTGTTTTGGTTGATCATTACAGGTTCCTTGTCCTGACTCTTTTTCTCCAACTCATCAGCAAATGTAACGCGCTTCTTATGCCTGGCCAACGCCTCGATCTTGTCCGGTGTCTCTCCATATTCTCTGAACATCGCCTTATTAGCCTCAGAAGTTTTCGAGTCCTGGATTGGAGCTTCCTCGGCGATTTCGGTCTTGGCTTCTGGCGGACAATCCGTAGAGACGTTTGAAACATTCTCACAATTTCCCGAGTTCGCTTCGTTCGAAGTATTAATAGAAAGGCTTTCGATCTTAGATATAAGAAAAGAGACATCTCCTTGACTATCTTCTTTTATTTCGTTGTCAATAGCAATGTTTGAGTCGGCGGGCGACTCACATTTTGGTAGATTGTCGTCATAGTCGTCGAGTCCTCTTATCTGCCACGTTATCCTACGATCTAAGAGCTTCATTCCTATGTCTTTAATGCTGCTATGGTTACATAAGCATCTTGAGTTGAAGCAGTTAGTATTGTTTCCACAATGATCAGCGTCAAACATTTTAAATACAGTTTCTTTCACAGCTTCCTTTTTATTACCGTTTCCCGAGGAAAGTGCTAGAGGATTCTCACCCTGTGTAGGGGATAGTCTAAGGGTCTGCAAAATTAAGTGCTCTACTGTTTCCTTAACAGATTGTTCGATGGAATCGATTTGAAAGTCATGAATTATTTTCTTTTCTTTTTCTTTTGATTTGCCATCAGCAGAGTAATTTTGGTTGACACATATCGGTAGAGTACAAGGATTAGAATCTTCTCTGGCGTAATCATCACCGGTTAACAAATCAAGAATTTTTTCGTTAGTACTTGCGTTACTCGGATTAACCATGTTTGGAGTTTCTTGGAATTCTTCAAATTCACTAGAAGGAAAGATAATGTTACAAAGTAGTACATGTTTTTAATATTAGCCAGATTTCCACTTTTTAAACGGTAGCTTTTACAAAGATATTCTTGCTTATTCAAGGTTCATTTGTCTCATCGGTGTGTGGAAAGAATGTGTGAGGGAGGAGGAAAAAGTATATATTGTGATACCACGTTTAGAATAATTCATAAAAATGAATATGTTCTAAAATTTCTTTTAATCAAAAACAAAAAATATTTTTCCATAACTGAGAAGACTTGCTAAAAGTTAAACCAATCACGATGCTCTTTTAATTTGTAAAACTATCTAAAATTCTAAAACCTTTTTACAACGTGAATTTGGAATCTTGTTTTCCAAAATTTCCGAAAACTCTTATTCAAATTTTAATTTTTATGATGAGTGTGTCGTGTGGTTCCCTTAAAGTTTTGAAATAAGATTTTTAAAAATTATCTTCATTTTATGAAATAATGGCATTTCCTCGCAAATATCCCCTCTTATTTATCTCTACAAAAAAACTTAACATTCAAAGGTGTATCCTACTAGATGTTAAATAAAATTAGAGCTTTGTAAAAAAATGAGAGGGATCATTAAATGCGAAATTTACGATAATTTTAAATTATTAAATTTTAAAAATTTATTAAAATTTTTAAAATTTATTTTAATAAATGCGAAATTATTAAATTTATGAGGAGTGATTGATAAAAATTAATAAAAAAAAAGTAACTCTGAGAAAAGAAGAAGATATTTGATACTTTGTACATTCCATTTGATCTTAATTAATAGTATTGTCCTCAAGTTAAGATTGGAAAAATGCAGTTTCAACTTTTAAAAAAAAACTTTCAAGTTATCATTTTCCAAAATTCATTCTTTTTTTTTATAAGAGGGGCGCCTTGGAAGATTTTTTTTGTCAGTAGCGCTGCGAGTCGAAAAAGTTTGGGAACCACTGCTCTAGAGTAAAAAAAAAACTTAGTACCTAAAAGCACAAGATGTTTAAGGACTCAATAAAAAATGATAGGGTGAGTAGAGGACAAGCATATTTTGAATAAGAATGGGGATGGGTGGGTGGAGGTGCCACATTGAAGTGCTTGGACAAAATGTAGTACGAGAGTTGTCCAGAAAGCGAATTTAGCAAACCCTTTAAAACTGTACCAAACATAATTGTGTGTAAAGATTCACTGCAAAAGGTTCAGCAGTATGTCAGCTACTTTCGCCACAACTTTCAATTAAATTGAAACACTTATAAAGCCGTAGAATAAGTTAAAAAGAAAGGGCAATATCAAAGATTGGACTATCATATTCGTCTGAGGGTATCCCCAATTATCAGACAGAAACTTCTTTATCAGCAAGAACAGGTGGAAGTCACTAGGAAAAATATCGAGACTAAAGTGGGATGATCAAACAGTTCCCAGCGAATGAAGATGATCTTTTGCAGATAGTATTTCCCTGACTCCATTCTTTGGCTGAACTCTTAATATTGCATTTTTATAACTCATCCCACGGCTTGACAAGTGTTCCGACTTCGATGAAACTTATGGTGAAAGTAGCTGACTTGCTGCTGAATCTTAAGGCTCATTCACACTTATCACTTTTTGTGTTCATTTTGGAGAAATCATCCAATGTGAAAAGTGTGAATTGGCGTTGCATTTTTTACTTCTTCACTTTTTAATGCGAACTAATTCACAGGAGTGAATCCCTCAGGATGAACAGTGAAAGTGAAACAGTGTGAACGAGCCTTTATGCAATGAATCTTTTCACTCAATTATGTTTGGTTTAGTTTAACAGCCATTGGAAACTCGCTTTCTGAATGGCCCTTGAACTACATTACGTCCTAGATCTTTAATGTGGCTTCTCCGCCCCCTCCCATTCGTATTTGAAATATATGCGTATAGGTCCTCTCATCTATCTACAGTATCATTTTCGGCATGGAGTTCTGAAACACCCTATATAAGCTGTACAAATACATTATGGAATGAAATTTAGATAACTCATCAAAACAATTGTACATTGAAAACTTTCCCGTTTGTTTCTTAGCAATCTATGGAGATGTAAAAAAAAAATTCCAACTTTAAGTTAGCAGACCTTTAGTTCCAAAGAAAAGTATTTTATAAAATGAAGTATTTTTTTGAAACATATCTTTTTAGTGTAATCGGTGTACGCAGCGAGCTCTCGGACTGCATTGATTCGTGAGTAAACGGTGAGTGGTCTTACTCGTCAGGGTTGAGAAAATGGCTCATGTAGTCGCAATTGGAGTTGGGAAGGCTGTCATCACTGCCGTCCGCCAACCACGACTCCATCGTGGCTTCGTCCAGTTTGTCCTTGAAGTGAATAGTCCCTCTTACGGCTTTAATCCAAGGTTTGTGGTTCTTTAAATATTGGCGAGCGGGGCTTGAGGATTTGACGTTATCAAAAGAACCTGTTGAAATAGATAAAATTGATACCATTACATAGCTTTTTGAACATTTTTCAGCTATATAAAGAGTGTTTCAACAAGTCTGTCCAAACTCTGTACGGGAGTAGATAAAAAATGCCCAAATACCTCTACGACGCTGTTTTCTATAATTATAAAAGAACTTTACCACTCATCTATACACTCACTCGCTCATCAACGCACATCAGCAAAATCTACCGGGGCTAAAAACTCGAAACCTAGTATGGTGGAAGACCTTACGGTGTATACGCGCACTAAGAAGGGATTTTTCGAAATTTCTCTTTTCTAACCCACAGGGAATATTTCCGTAGTTTTTGAGCCTAGCACGTGCCCCTGAGCCCCTCGCTGAATCCGCCACTGATAACCAAAAACTACTCTACTAAAAAATTCAAATTTTTTTCTCCTATTTAATCAAAATTTAAATATTTCCAGTAAAGCTTACTTGGTATCGATTCAAATGATGTTTACTTTTATTTCATGTTTGAAGTTTCGTTCAATGAATAAGTTGATAATAAATACACAAAGAGGTTCAGAGGGCCTCCCCCTGATCTTTTTTTTTAAATCTCAATTTTAAAACTGGTTATTAAAATTTAAATTCGAAACAATGTTTGAGGTTTTGTTTTACATATTAGAAAAGTATTTATTTTTAATTGTTTTGTAAATTTATGAAAACATAACAGAAGGAGGGAGAAATAAATCTACAGAAATTTTTGTTCAATAATAGACCTTTTCCTTTACCTTTATTTTGAAGCGTTTAGAGGAATTTAACACAACTATACATTAACAATTGTAGACATTGGTGGAGAGAACAAAGGATATTAAAGAGAATAAAGAAATAACACCTTGTATAAATAGGGGGTTCAGATGGTCTCCAGCTGGTTTTTTTAATAGTATTATTCTTTAAAATGGGGATTTCACTCTTTAATATTAAAGAGGTGGTATTTTAAACTTTTTTCACATCTAGTATGAAAAAATCCTAGCGGAGCGGGAAGGCAGTTGATTAAATTTAAGTTTAAACAAATATTGCCCAAATTAAATTGAAAAAAAGCTGTGGGTTAATTTT
Organism: Tetragnatha montana; assembly: GCA_963680715.1. NCBI lineage: Eukaryota > Metazoa > Arthropoda > Arachnida > Araneae > Tetragnathidae > Tetragnatha > Tetragnatha montana. The sequence goes on from OY796685.1 coordinate 40,150,432, forward strand.
TTTTTATAGTAGATGTCCGATGACCTGAAAGATCTTACCATAATTTTCATCACTGTTTGAAGAAGGAATATTCTCACCAACCAAGCAGGGAATTTCTTCGGATTTCATATCCCATTTGCTGAGCAGAATGTCAACATCCACCTTGAACTGTTTCGGACTTTTATGTTTCAGTTGCTTTGATGCTGTCAAGTTGAAAGGTGATAGACTATTCTCCTGGGGTTTGGACAGTTCTTCAGTTACGTTCGAAGCTGCGGAAGAAACTGGTGTATCTGGAGTTGGGTCTTCAGATTTTTCATGGGCGAGAGACAGATGCTGATTGGAAAATTCTTCAGTAGCATTCGAGGCTGAAGATGTGGAAGGGGTGTCCGGAGTTGGGTCTTTAGGTTTTTCAGGGTCGGGAGGCGGGTTCTGCAAGAAAAAAATGTGAAATGCACCTATGAAAATATTTTCTAATGTTACATGTATTTGTCGTTACATATAGGATCTAAACGTTCAAAATTTGAAAAAAAAAAAAAAAACAAATAATTTTCCTTTAAAAATTGAATTTCAATTTTACTCATAGTAAAAAAAGTCGGTTCAATTCCGTTATCACTCCCGTTAAATATCGCCTAGCTATTTTAGACGCCAAAAATTGTGAAACTGATTAAAATATGTAGTTTTATCATTGGCAAAAAGTTGGTAATATTTGTAATTTTTGGCGTCTAAAATTGCTTGGCGATATTTAACGGGACAGTTAAGGAATTAAACAAAAAAAAATCTGATTAATAAAAGATAAATCTAGAGAGCATGTGATTATAAACAGAAAATTTTTTCAATCCTTACTTCTTTTTTCTCAGTCATTGTGACCACTTTAAGCCATTCAGTGCAGATTTCTCCTCTTGCACGTGCGTTCTTCTTGCAGATCAAAGTTTAAGTAGATTAATAGAAAACCAAAAAGTTTGTAGTTTGCTGAAAGCATGAGAAAAGATTTCATTACCTTTCATAGGGGTATTTCCTCAAATATTTTCAAGGAATGCTTTATGAGTAATATAAGCACGAGTGGGTTAATGGGGAAAGACCTTTGGAGAAAGCTAGATAAGTTTTGGGCACGCTTCTTGATTTTTGAGGCGACATTTATGTACTGTTAAAAGATTAAAAATTCTGAAAAAATTGGAGAAGAAAAATGCTCTTCATGACCTCTCATAAATCCGCCAATGGATATAAAACATGGGAATAGAAAGTATATGTCCTCCCCCTCAAATTTATTCTCCCTCTCTTTCAAACAATTTAAAAAGTCTCCTATCCTGTCTGATTCATTTATATTTTTCCTAATCCTGTTTCCCAAAATCTTTCATTCTCTGTTTGCTAAGAAAGGTTCCATGAGGTTAAGGTAGAAAATAATTAAATCAACTTATCAAATTTATTAGAAATAACAGAAAGAATACATAAATAATTACGTATAGATTAAGATTAAATTATACATAATATACAATAAATAAACACATGGCAGGAAACAATAATCAAACATAGATCAAATAATTCATCCTAAAGGAGCAACTGCTCGTCCATGGGGTAACGGATTAAATAAAAATAAACACAGGGTAAAAAACAATGGAAAAGTAAAGGGGGGAAATTATTATAGAAGAAGAACGAATAAAATAATGAAAGAAAAAGAAAATAAGAACTGCTGGGAAGCTGACAAATTTTGTATGCAAAGAGATAATGGTAATAAAAAATAAGTATGTACCTGACAGATTAAAATAGTGTCTCGATATTATTTTGATCAAAAACAAAGGAAATGCAAATTTTTTTTAAAAGTAATTAATATTAGATCCAGTCTGTATATGACTTGGTAATTTACTAAAAAAGGTAACCGATAGATATTGAAAATGTTTTTACACATTTCTTTTTGAGGAGTCGGCCGAGGTAGTAATTTTGTCTGCGGAGATTGTAAACTCTATTACACAGTTAATCGTGGCCCATGATAGAATTTAAAAAAAAAAAAAGGCAAGACTATTTAGTACCAATAACTGACGTAACATTCAAAAGATTATTGGTAGGAAAATAACATAAACATTTATAATATAGCACCAAAATTTCTTTTGTAAATTAATCAATGGTTTAACGTTGGAAATGTATTCCTCCAACCCTAAATTAAAAACCTATTCTCATAAGAATATCTGTAAATGATTAAAGGGCGCTTTTCGAACTAAGTCATTGTATTTTTTACGTCAAAGATAAAGTACACTTTATTCTGCGAATCTTAAATAATACCGGCTGCCATCTTCAGAAACAAGTCCATGAAATCTCTGCCAAACCATAACTCTGCAAATCATGCCATCTCAATTCCGAACCATAAATATCCATATTCTACTATATTTGATAAACCATCAAGTATTTTCGCGGTAGTAATACATTGAATTAATATTTCAAACATTTCATATTCAAGTGGAATAAAAAGTTTTGTTCAATCCTTTAGAACAAAATTAGTGAATAATATATTTTTAAAAAATTATGTTTAAAGGTCCATAAACTCTGCTTATTAGGGATTTTACATAAAATTTTTTTCAAAATAATATTAGAAAAACCAATACATCCTTACAAAAATATAGTATCATATAGGTACATTGATATTTATAGAGAGAGCTCTTTGATAAAATAATTTTCTATCCTGAGACATTTTAAAGCATAGTAAATTTAATTTGTCATATGTTTTAACTAATTTATTTACAAATCATTATATAATTGCTGCTAATGTATCCTAAAATTGATCCTTTAACAAGTAAACAAATTCGAATAGCCATGTTTAAAAAAAGTAAAATTAATTACGTATTGAGATACTTGTTTAAAAATTACTTAAAAGCTAAAGAGATAGAAAAGTAAAAATTACCTCTTTTTTGATTAATCTTGGAAATAAATTTTGAAGACTCTTGTCCTTTTAACCTAAGATTTAAATTTTTTCTCCTAATCTTAACTGAATGGAGATTCAGTTCAAAATAAAAATAACATGATCACACACTCGAGCGCGCTATTTACCAGTGACAATATTACTATTTATTTATTTATATGATTTTTAATTTTAAGATGTTACTAGTATATATTTTTTTCAACATCAAGATCTTTTCAAAATTTCTGAGAATAAAATAAAATTTACCTAACATGTGAAAGTTTTGTCTCTTTATTGTAAATAAAAAGAACTAATTAATTTAAACCAACGCAATCAGGTTACCATCAAGGTAATGAAACTTTCTTTATTTTTTCAAAGTTCTTATACTTTCATTTTACTGGCGTTTTTAAAAAAATCTTTCAAAGCCATCTGTACAGAGCATTTGGACATGACTAGACATGACGTTACGACCAGTTATTTTCTTTTAACTGTTAACTGCTGGAGGACACGCACCCGTTGCTAAGGCCGTTGTTAGGTCCGAGTCATGTGATTGTAAATGCTCTATAGAGTATTTTCAATCACATGACTCTGCCTAACAACGGCCTTAGCAACGTTGTTTATTCGCCAAGTGACGTCATGTGCGAATGCTGCTATTGGATACTTCTATGTCCCGCCCCTAACAACAGCCTTAGCAACGTTGATTTTGTCCTCCAAGTGACGTCATGTGCGAATGCTCTATTGAGAGACAAAATAAATAAAAAAAAAACAGCCATAAAAACAAGAAAACTGCTTAGGAATCAAATTTTCGTATTAAATTAAAGATTTTTAAGTCTCTCATTTTATTGGAGCTGGAAACTTATTTCAACCGGGAGGTTTTTAAACACATTTTTGTACGCGAAAGATACTTTTTCCCACAGACTTCATACTTATATGGATTAAAATATTGCAGCGCTGCGCTCCAGACTCCCTTATTTATAATCTTTTTCTCTCTATCTCTTTGTATTTTTATCCCTTTCTCCATCCTCTCTTTTTCATTCTCAATTTCTCGTTTTCTTATCCACTCTCTCATTCATTCCCTTTTTCTCATTTTTTATCTCATCATCATTTTTATCATATTATTTTATCATTTTTATTAGATCATTATTTAGATTTTTTTTGATCCACAACGACATTAATTCATTCGCTTTCTCATTAATCCATTCGTCTCTTTCTTCAATGTGAATCTATCATACCAAAAGACAGCTGCAAGTAACCTACTACGTCAAAGATGGATGCAAAGAAGACAGCATTAATATGAAATACTGTCTGTCTCCACACTGAACAAGACAGAAACTTCAGATGTAAAGAATTGCGTTATAATGTCCCACTCTTTTTGCGACCAACGAAGTCCGCCGGAAAATAAAAAAAAAATAGTTTACTTCTGCCTTCGTCGAGGTCAGAGAGGAAGAGGAAATTGACCCCATTAGTGCGAGAAGAAGGTTTCCAAGGGAGAGAGGGAAAAGGATCTCAAGGAAAGTCGATAATATTCGCGCGATTTATTCCCTCCCCTGTGGCTTTAGTATGACTCCCCAGCGAAATGTCCTCATGCATTGATTTCAGAATGTTTTGGAAGGCATGGAGCTGACCAGGGTGTTACCCTAACTAAAAAAACATATATAATCTTTTTACGCATTCATTTCCGTATTTTTTCACAGATTAATTCCGTGGGCTAGAAAACGGAATTAAACCGTGAAATTTTTCACGAACTCATACATTGTATTCTTACGCGTATAACAAATTTCATATTAAAACTATACAGAAGTGCTTTTTCAGGTTTAAAAATCACAGCAATTAAAATACACAGAACAGCTTTTTTTAAAGAATGTTTTTCAAATCCATATTAAGAACTAAGTAAGCAGTTTCAGATAATCTGAAAACCACAAAAGTAATTTAAACTCTTAGTTCTTTTTTCCTTCATTTACTTGACTAAGATTTATGTAAATTATTTTATACAAACGGTTATCAAATAATCTAGCTTGGTGGTCAAGACGGGGGAAATCAAATCCAAAGGTTGTGCAATCGGGTCCAACCAAGAGCAATACACATTATTAGTTTTTAATTTTTTGAGCGCATTGAAACCATATGACGGAAATAGAAAAAAAATGTGCGTTCTTCACAAATGACGGGAAAAGCAAAGACGGACGTTTCCTCAAATGGTAGAAGTATCTGGCAACAGCACTGATTATTTCAGAATGTTTTGGAAAGCAGGGAGCTGACCTGGGAGTCACCTCCTGACTATATTCGTGCTAATTTTAAAACACTTTTTAGAGTAAAAGTAACCAGTAATTGTGGACGGTGTATTATACATACTGGAATCTTGATGTAGGAATTATATTGTAACGGGTCTAAATTCACACTAGTCGTTACCTTTCTTTAAAAATTTTGTAACGGTGAAATCTTTTAAAAATGGATAACATAAGGTGAAAGTCGATTGCCCATTAAAAAAATCCCTTTGTCCCAAAATCCCCGAGGATTAAATCCTTCCCCACACGAGCGCATTCCACGCTGTATCGAACAAGCACAAAGGTTCCATTCACAAATGACGTCAAATGAAAGAGAGAGGATTGGGAAAAATCAATAGATTTTTTTTTTCAATTAGTTAAACTGTTAAAAATTCAAGTTGAGTTAAAATAAATTATAATTGATTTTTTTTAATTTCTTCATCAATCAGCTGTAAAAATCAGTTGATTTAATACCCGATACTGTTAAATACATCACTTAACAAAATGCGAAACATGAATTTTTGTGATTTCACTTTAAAGTGTATCGAAAAAAGATAAGTCATATTAAAAGATTCTAGGAAATAAATTTAAAATTTCCAAACCACAAATAACATTTGTTTTTGATTGAAAGGTGTTTATTTTACCTTTTTTATCCAGTGAATATGTTTGACTACATTGGTATTCACTTACTCCATTAATACTTCTATTCCTTAATGGCTCAGTTTCATAATAATTTTAATTTTATTTGTCTTAGTTTTTCTATTTTTCACATTTGTGTTGTGAACTAACATAAATATAATTTAAATATCGATCAAAGTGTTTTTAAGACTTTTTTCAGCTGAAATTTCATAAGTTTGAAAAAGAGGAAAAGTCCATCAACTTTTTCAACTTTTTAAATAGGTATCCTTAATTTCCAATATAAAACTTGCGGTTTTACAACAAAAATTCCGTTACTTAGGGGGACATCCATAAATTACGTGAGGTCAAAAAGGGGGGAGGGGTTTGGAAAAATCTCACCAAATCTCACCAAGGGGGGAGGGGGGGGTCGATTAAAATCTCACGTCAACTTTTTAAGTTAGAAATTATACGATTTTCTTTGTTTTTTAAGTATGAGAAAGGAAATTTTTTTCAAAAAATTGTAAAAGTAAATCTCACGTGGGGGGAAGGGGGGGGTCTAGCAAAATCTCACTAAATCTCACCAAGGGGGGGAGGGGGGGGTCCAGATTTGGGAAAAAACACCTCACGTAATTTATGGATATACAATGGACCCTTATACAATATTTTTTTTAATTTTCTCAAAACTTGGTTTTTAGACTCATTCCCTGTTTGAAATCGACGATTTCTTTGTGTACCCCTTGGTTTCAAAACCGATGAACTGCTATTTATAAACGGAAATATCTCATTGAAAAGTTTGATCTGTTTTAAGATCTCAACTTCGCCCCGGTTGCCACTTAAATTTTCAAAACTTGTGATTTAATTTGTGAATGACCCCAAATGAATGGTGATGGCGATGATGAAGAAAAGAGTTCGTCCCGCCCCCACCCCCCGTAAGGCGCGCGCATGCGACAGAAGCAAGTGGAAGAAGAGACACTTCGGACTCACTCGAAGAGCAACATGTTGGGGTGAGTCTTCCCTCTTCCCCCTCCTTCCTCCTCTTCTCCCTAGCATTAAAACGATGAAATTGTTCTATGCTAGAGTTCTCTAACCCCTTTTAGCCTTCTGAAATTCATTTGGGTAGCATGCAGCAGATACCTAATTTTTAATATACCTAAATCAGAAATTAAACTTTCACTGATAAAATTTAAGAATAATTAAGGAAATTAAAAAAAATAGTTTATCGAGTTTTCAGAGTGGACTAAAGATTATAAAAAGTAATTTCTTATAACCTTAAACAGATTTCTGACCCCATACAAATTGTCCTGAAAGTTTGTTCCTGAGTTTTTCAAAGCTTTGAAAATACTTTCAGGATTGAAACGAGGGCGCATGCAATAGATAAAGAACTGTTGCATGAATAGTTCACGTTATTATTAATTAACATATTTATTGGATTTCGATGGTATAAACTTATAAACTGTTGTTTTTCAATTAAAAGTAAAAAAATATAGATGCATTATCTTTAGATCTTTTATACTGTGTGTCAAAAGTAAAGTTAGCAAAATTTAGGGACCCTTTAGTAATTTAATTTTTATTAAGGTGGTGTACAAACTATTTTCAACATTTCTTTGCTTTAAAAATGTACTAATAAAAAAAGTTTCTTTATGGGCTTATAACAAAGGATTCAAAGTTAAACAAAGGAACAAAACTCAAATTTAGGGGACCACCACAAATTGTGTCACACAACTTTAAAATGGTTTTATACCACTCCCTTCCCATGTAACAAGTTGCCACATTTTAGAAACACCCCGCTCCCTAATTGTGAGGTCATAGCTTTAAAACTAAAATTTTCCTCCACTTTAAAATTTTAAGCATTTTTGCTACTTGAGAATTCATACTTTTATACTACTGAATCAAAACTAGGAAAACATGCCAGATATTCCTCTTTGAAATTTGCAGAAAAAAAAAGTTTAAAGTGTGGAGGTCACCGTTATTTGAACTTTCTCCTTGATGATGTCCCTTTGTGTCACTCATACAGACAAGGCTTCATCCTCCTCCCTAAAGTGTAACGTAATTTGTAACTGACGACCCTATGTGACCGATATAAAATTTAGATATCTGATCTAATTGGAAAAAGATTAAGATTCGTTAGGACTTAGAAACTGAAGCAGAAGGATTTTTATCGTGGGAGAGACAGCATTTGCTGAACGATACTGAATCACTTACGTCTATAACAAAGGGATACGTTTGAAAGATAACGTTTTCAATGACACACTTTCTTGACATCCCATTACATCATTTCACTCTCGTTTTCTATCTTCTTTCATTTTATTATTCCCTGTTTCTTTCATAATTTCGTCCCTTAAGACGAGCTATGACAACTCAATTTTATCAACTTTTAGAACAATAAACTAACTCGTTCTCTTTAACGTACTCATCTATGGGTGTAACAATAAATTAAATTTTAACAAAAAAGAGACCGACTTCAAAAATGCGCCTAAAAGTGAGAAATAATTTTTATCCAAAAAACAACAATACTACTACTTTTTAACATAATTTTTGAAGTCGAAACACTTTCACAATAAATTAACATTCCTCCCTAACTATGAAAATGTTTATTATATCATAATTTATGGGTAGAATAGTTTTTCTTTTTAAATTAATTTTCATAAGACTGCTCAAAATATATAACATCGTATAATTCGTATAGCATACGGTAACGAAACCACATGCTTGTTAGTAGTTCTAAATGCCCTATATATTACTAGCAGATAGGTCTGAACTGCACTCTTTTCATCATGTTTATGTTTTCCAAAAAAGAGGCATTTAAGCCTTTTCTTATTTAATTATGAAAAGAAAACAGTTAAATACTATATTGTACCTTTAATTGTAAATTTTCTTTTATCTTATGGTATATGCTAATAATGTGTTAACGAGGATGTTAATTTATTGTGAAAGTGTTTCGACTTCAAAAATGTTCGCTTAATTCGGATTCGGAGGTTTGCATAGTGATGATAGGAAATTAAACATTTTTATAAAGTATGTTTAAATAGTGGTGAGTAAGCTCACCACAAGTTTTTAACTTATTTATTATAACTCCTCTGGTATCCGCTAGAATGCGTTTAAATTAAAATGGGACCAACTTGAAAACAATTCTAATCTAATGCAACAAACCGCGTCCAAATCGGTCCAGTAGAACATACCAAAAGGGCCTGGCAAAGATTCAACATTTATATTCGACGAATTGATAACCTCCTCCTTTTTGAAGTCGGTAAAAATAGTGATAACAGCAATACAAGCGGAGATTTTTTTTTTCGCAAAACTGTTTATTTCACACTATCCGCCATGACAAAATTTGAATATCGGACACTTTATGGGCCCCCTGTAAAAAAATGGGTCGTCCTTCGAATGTGTGGCGTGGGTTGCAGTACCTTACCTCCGTGGCTTCGGTTCAGAGGTGCCCGCTGAATAACGCAAAGTAGGTATCGCTATCTGATATGGATCGGAAAGATTTAATTCTCAAGTTATCTGCTATTGGTAAAAATATGATGTGCGTAACTCAAAACAATTAAAAACAAAAATAATTGAGTTGTGTCACATAAATTAAGGTGAGAAATCGAGTTAAAAAAGGAATTTATAAAACCACTTGTCATCTAATCTACTTTTGTAGACTGATGATTCTTGTCAAAGAAAACTCTGAACTGAAGCGGAGCGTACGAGAATATAGAATGTCTGACATCCTTTTTTCGTAAGTTTTATCATATAAACCATTTACATTAGGTTTTATGATATTTCGCAGTAAATTGACAAAGTTTAATTGATATGGGTGTTAAGTTTACATTAAGTTCAAAGCACCTTTTAAAAGCAGGTAGGAATAAAGAAATGGGGTTTACTTTGCTTTAAACCCTCAGGAACATCCCCGGTACCATTGAATGTTTTCCCAAATGATATCCCAAAGGTGATATATAGGTTTTAACGCAATATTGACAGCATTATTCAGACTTAAATTAAAAACAATTAAAAATTAAGATATTTTTAATATTTTCCCTATACATTAACATGGGGAAAGTACTTTTGAAATGCGCGGAGTCGAAAATTGGCCTAGAGACCCGAAAATTTGCAGGGTAATAAATGCTTCAGTATTTGTAACAACATATCGCCTCTCCGGTGCAACAACGACTATATTGCAAATGTTGAAATTTCCACTACACAGGGAGCTTGGCGGCAAAGCTTCTAATAGATTGGCCGCGAAGATTGTGATCTTTGGAGATCATTTCAAATGGCGTAAAGATCTAACTTGATAGCAAGCTACCGAACGGTAAATAATCAACCGGTAAATAAAAAACGGTTCTCCCCCCCCAAAAAAAAAATTCATATTAGGCAAAGGCAATGGCCTTATGCAGGCTGTATATACGCCACACATTCTGGCGAGTAAGATAATTCTTATCGGCAAGTGCGATCCGACACGTCTCTGCTCTTATAATTCGCTTTCAGTTTTCATTAAGTCGTCGCAATGGCCGGTGGTGAACGTCGCGATGTTCCTCTTTACAGGGAAATGGACTCCGGGGAGTTCGTGCGCTGTGCCGACCAGGTGCTGCGGATGATCACCAACTACATGGAGGGGCCGGGGCGCGAGCGGGCGGTGCTGCCCGACGTGCAGCCCGGCTACCTGCGCCCCCGCATGCCCGACGCTGCCCCGGAGGAGCCCCAGCCCTGGCAGGACGTGCTGAAGGACGTGGAGAAGCTCATCCTGCCCGGGGTGAGTGTAAAAGTTTTTCTTCTAAGAATGCAAATTGCCCGGCAACGTTATTGGTGGTTGCCGTTATTTTTTAACGTCAGTATTATTTCGTCATGTGAAGAAACGTCAGGTTTTTTTTCTTATTTTCGTTTTATGTTTTCAATGCCCTCGAAAAATTACAAGCTAATAATAATAATTAATGTTCTTGGTTGGACCCGATAGCGCAACCTTTGGATTTGATTTATCTTTATCGCGTCTTGACCACCAAGCTAGATTTTTGATAACCATAACCGTGTTTGTACGAAACACAGTCGACTCCGCTAATTATGATCACTGTTAATGTTATCAATCGGATAATGTTATTGAAATTGACTGGCCCCGATCACTTCCTATTTAAATTAACGCAAAATGTATCGTTTTATTTTATCCTTATATCGTTTAATGTTATCAAAATTCGGCGAAATCCCCTAAAAACCTCCTTTTTCCTGTTTGAAGGCCAATTTTAATACATAAACATACAAAATGGGTCATTAATTTAGTAGTGTTAGAATGATCCGCTCTTATATTTTTCTTTAAAAATGTTTTAAGTTGCAAGTTACGTACTTGAAAATCGTTTTAAATACTTCAATATGGAATATACATTTGGGATTTTAATACAAACACTCGTGTTACAGTGTTTCCTTCTCCAATCTCCAATCTCCTTCCAATTATCTCAATCCAAAACAAAATATTTAAAATTCTTTCAAAATATTATAAATAAAATAAATTCAAAATATTTAAAGTTTCTATTATCTTGCACCTAAATTATATAACAGTTTACCTCTAAATTTAATTATCATTACTAAATACTCCACTTTTAAAAGAAAATTACATGACTTCATAATAAATATCGACGACTTGGATTCATATTTTTCCCTCAATTGAAGCAATCTATTTAAAATCAATTATCCAGCTTATTGCCATTATTTATTTACTCATTTTCTTAAGTTGTTATAATTTTTTTCCATTTATTTTTGTATTTAATGTAAAATATATTCTCTGTCGCCTGAACGGGAATTGTCAAATTTCCCCTTTTGGCGTCAAATATTTTTTTCCTTGTGTTTCTGTAAAAAAAATTTGTGCAGTAAATAAAGTTAAAAGTTATTATTATTATTAGAACCGCTTATTATTATTATCAACCGGATGTTATTATCATTTTGATCTTGGACATATGATCACATTAAGCGCAGTCGACTGTACTTTTGTATAGAAACTTAGTCAAGTAAATGATGGAGAAGTAGTGCTAATAAGAGTATAATTATTTTTATGGTTTTAAGATTATCTGAAACTGTTTACTTAGTTCTTAATATGGATTTCAAAAACATTCTAAAAATACTTTTGGCGTATGTATTTTTTAATGATCTAAATTTTAAATAGTCTTTCTATCTAAGCGGGCGTGAACGCTAGAAGAAAGCTGTTCTGTGGATTTTAATTGATGGGATTTAAGAACATTTAAAATGTTTATTCATTTTTAAAAGATTGTAGAAGTTTTTTATCTTAAGTAATCACACTTTAACCGGGAAAAAAACACTTTTGAAGTCAATTATGTTAGGTAGAAAAAGATCTTTTGAATTTGGCAAGATTTTGGTGATTTGAAGATATTTATTTAAAAAAAATTAATACACTGGAAATTTAAAATAATTATAAGAAATAATAAGTACTTTCTTGGTGTTTATAAATTTTAGCCAAAAGAAAATTTTCGAACAAAATTATAAATTTTATCGACAAAACTTCAAAATTCTTTTATGACTACGTTCTTTTGATTTCAGTTGACAAATTGAATATATGAATAGTTAATAAACCAATTTGTTGTTTACAAGACACCGAATTTGATAAAAACAACGAAGTACAGCTTATTGATTTGAACACCATAGCATAAGCGTCCAACGTTATTAGGGAAGTAATTTTGATGAGTCTTTCCTACTCAAAAAAATTAATATCCTCCTAAAAAGCAGGTTGGAAAGCTATTTTTGTTCTCTTGATTTTTGCATTTTCATGGTTTGCTGTATTTGGGTTATCATAATTGATAGAAATAAGTACTTATCTACAAATAGCAATAAAAGACGTTTGAAAATGGATGATGTAATGCTTAAGAACCAAGATTTGATTGGCTTAAAAAAAGGCTTGGTCCTCTTATTAAGAAAATACTTTAATACTGTAGGTACTGAACAAATATATTTTTAATATTTAAGTGTGCTACAGTATCCACGAGAACCGCTACATACTACTGCTTTTTCAGGAAGGAATCTGCAATCCAATGACATTTTGAAATTTACTTCGCTCTAAAAAATTATCGTGACAGGTGGCCTTAAGACATGATAAGTTTATGATATTGAAATTATCACACTTTATCATTTCTTAAAAATTAATTTTTAACAAAAAAGAGACCGACTTCAAAAATGCGCCTAAAAGTGAGAAATAATTTTTATCCAAAAAACAACAATACTACTTTTTAACATAATTTTTGAAGTCGAAACACTTTCACAATAAATTAACATTCCTCGCTAACATTGAAAAAAGAACACGTTATAGCATATAACATAAGATAAAAGAAGATTTACAATTAAAGGCACAATATATTAGTTCCTGTTTGACGAATGACGAAATGAATGACGAATGACATGACGAAAAGAGTGCAGTTAAGACCTCTCTACTAGTAATATGTATTGTATTTAGAATTACTATCAAACATGTGGTTTCGTCACTTATTGTGAAAGTGTTTCGACTTAAAAAAGTATGTTAAAAAGTAGTATTGTTGTTTTTTGGATAAAAATTATTTCTCACTTATAGGCGCATTTTTGAAGTCGGTCTCTTTTTTGTTAAAAATTAATTTATTTCATTCTTTTTATATCAAGTCGCCTGCGGCTCCAGAAATTTCATGCCAAAAGTAATAATTTTATCCGCCCAACCCCGGCGTCGTTTAAATGAAGTTTTCTTTTTAAGAAACATATTCTTTACTTCAGAGTTTAGTAAGGTTCAGTCGGTATTTATTCCCCGTTTCAATAATCTGACTCTTATAATGGTGAGTAAGCTTACCACAAGTTTTTGATTTATTTATCATAACTCCTCTGGTATCCTCTAGAGGGCGTTTAAATTTAAACGGGACCAACTTGAAAACAATTCTAATCTAATGCAACAAACCGCGTCCAAATCGGTCCAGTAGAACATAGCAAAAAGGCCTGGCAAAGATTCAACATTTATATTCGACGAATTGATAACCTCCTCTTTTTTGAAGTCGGTAAAAATATAAACGGGGAAAAAGTTGAAACCGATGCATTAGGTTGTTAGGATGTTTTCTGAAGTAGGATTACGTATAATTATAAGGGGGTGAGGCCCCATCCCCGAAATTCGTATTAGGTGTATTAAAATGAGCTAAAACTGCTTTTTAGGCTGAAATTTCCAAAAATTTTATGGGAGGACCCCCAGACCCCCTTTGTTTACTTGGAGTTCTATGATTCACAGATTCAAATTTTTTGAAATGTTCACTTCAACAAAATGCAAATCCTGTCTAAAAGTGTATTAAAAACTACATTGAATCTATTAAATAAGCATTGGAGGGGGCCTCTGCCTCGGTGAAAAATCTCGTTTTAGGTCTGATACGGACTAAATTTTTTAGAGCATATTTTGGCCCCTCCCGAAATAAATTTCTATATACGACACTGTTTACAAGACATGTAAAAACTAGAACTAACTTTTTTCTTCCCACTTTGAGCATTTTGCTTCTTTTATACGGTTGAGAAGGCTTATTAATAGAATTACCTTCATCTATTACGCTTGCAGACGATAGAATCCCCCTCGTATATCGGCCGACTTTCTGAGGGCGGTGATTGGACGAGAAACTTCCGCCGAGAATGGTGATGGATGGGAGTTATTCCTGCCTTTATCGACACATTTATTCAACAGGCGATATTTTTGGGCCCTATCAGGGCTCCAGAGCTGAATTTTCTTATACTTATAAGAGGAATAGGGAGGTCAAGTCATAAGATAATAAGTCAAAATTGCAATATAAAATACAGTAAGGAAGAGGGCCTTGGAATACTTTTCACATTTTAATTTTAAGCAGAAAAATTATTTAAATTTGATTCAAAAATATTAATATTTAAGTACAGAAAAATATTTCTTTGAATAAAAGTTTTATAATTTTGGCAGTTTGAAAATAAAACAGTTAGATCCATTTTAAGTTAAAGTTGCCAAATATCTCACGGACAGCTTTTGACTGGGACACTTTGAATATCGTACTTTGGTTTGAGATGACCTTAATTAAGCTTAATAGTCATTCAGTGAACGAGGAGGTAATATTTATGTGAAAAAAGAGATAGTAAAAGAAGACTAAAGGAGAAAAGGAGAGAGAGAGATAGTGTGAAGGGTGCCTTATTTTTTCATATCGTAGGGTAATGAATAAGGAATAAATACGAGAGGAGAGAAAGTAAGAGGAAAAAAAAAGAGGCTTATTATTAGGATAGATACATAATAATGAAAAGAATGAAAGAGAAAATTGTTTACAGGAAATAATGTATACATATAAGACACCAGTGTCGATAACATTTAGGGGGATACGTCACGCTCAATTTTCGGAATCGTTTGTTAACAAAGGGCACATAGGGTCACTTGGGGTAAGTGGGTCCCTGGGGTAAGTGGGTCACCCCCCTCAAACTAAACTATGTAAAGGACATTTCACACTTATTCACATTGATCATGTTACATTTTGTCACACTGATGGGTTTTGCATATACTATTAGAGTTTTGTGTCATTTCTTTTTAAGATTATAGAACTATTGTAAAAAAATTTCCATAATTTTTTTTTGGAGAGTTCAAGATGCATTTTTCCAAGAAGTGTTTCCAGGAAAGTTTTCACTATATTTTAATGTTTTTTCAACGGCTGTGCCAGGTGTGACTTAAAATACATACTGCAATTTGAATTTTCACAAAATCTCTTATTTAAAAATTTTTAAGAGGGGGGGGGTCCCACTTACCCCGTAATTTAAGCAAAGTAGGGGTAAGTGGGTCCCCTCATTATGGGGTAAGTGGGACACCCTAGACTCACCATTTTAATGTTGATTGAAACATTTATAAGTAATTTATTGAAATTTTATATTAATTTTGTGTTTTAATATATGTTGTGGTAAGTAAAGAAAACTATTAAGTTGGGTTTTTTTTATTCACGTTCACGTTGCCGAGAAATTAATTAAAACACACAGTGGGATGGGGGAATAGTTTCGAGGGTTTCTTTATAAGTCTCCCGAACCATTCGAACCTGAAGAAAACATTCTGTAATTGTAGTGTTCCAAAAAGGGGTCCCACTTACCCCAACCAACCCTATTAATTTAAATGTGAGTAGATATCTCGTACATGGATTAAGTTACAATAAAATATTTTGTACCTAAAACTTCTATACTTTATCAAGTAAGACCCACTTACTCCCTCTTTTAAGTTTTGCTTGCTTTCAATCGAAATAAAAAGGGGGTGACCCACTTACCCCTTCCTATGGGGTAAGTGGGACCCCCGTCTCATTTTTTACAAAAAGACCAGTTAAGAAAAATGTAGAACATTATTTTAGAACCTAATTATAAATTTTTGTTTATTATTAGTGTCTTAAATAGAATATGTCATCAAGTTCAAATTGAACCTCTTCAAAAAAATTTTATGAACCTTCAAAAATGTACTGTTTCAAAAAGGGGTCCCACTTACCCCAAGTGACCCTATTTGCCAAAATTCACTTATTTTTAGTTTTAATTTATTATTATGTTAGAGACTCCTAAATTTTAAACATTTGTTGGTGATGACGCCATTGGCGAGAGGGAGATTTCAGAGGTAAGAGAGAATGAGAAGAAAGAGAGAGTGATTGAGATGAAAAAAGACAAAATGAGACGTGATAAGGAAAAGTGAGAATAAAGGGTAGAAAATAAGTGAAAGATAGAGAGAGAGAGATAATTAGAAGAAGAGGGGTAATGAAATAAATAAAGAGATGCCGAGGAAAATTTAAAGGGAAGAGATGATGAAAGGAAAAAAAGAATAATAAGGAAAAGACAGAATGAGGGATAAAAAGAAAATGTAGCTAAGAAAGAATAAGAGATGATTAGAGAAAGGGCGATAATCAAATAAAGAAGGAGAAGAGAAACTAAAATGAGAAAGATATAATAAAGAGAGGGGTAAAATGAAGAGATGGAGAAACCCATCTCCGAGCACCGAAACAGTGTTCCGGGAGGCGTTCCGGACAACCTAAAACTATCACTGCTAAGATAGCTTGAATCAGATTATACTAAAACTCGATTCCTTATTCTTCGGTGAAACGCCTTCGTTCGTAGCACAAAAGCCATTATCTAATTCAAGCTAAAGAGCTCTCGGTTCTATTCTACGGACACAATATAGCCATCAAAAGCTTCTCTTCATTGTTCCATTCTCACTCCTCCCGAAGAAATCGAGCGTCACCGGGCAGCATCACTCCGGGATCCCGTCGCTTAGCAACCTGTGGAATGCATTACACGGATTGCGGAGAAGCGAACAACCGATGGAGAGAGAAGAGAGAGAGAGAGAGAAAAAAGAGAGAACAACTGCTGAATATCTCTCTCTTGAGGACTATACGTGTTTAATGATTGCGGAGTATGTTTCGATTATTTGTTTTTGAGTTTCCCGGGAGTTCAATGCAGATACGGTGGGTTTTTTTTTCTTATTCTTTTTGAGAAGGGGAGAATATCTCTTTGGGTCGGGATGTGAAAGGCAATCGAATGAATGAGTTAAATATAGATCGATCTCATTCTCTTTTGACGCCTTTTTGCGCCTGTAATCGTGTTATAATTTAAATCTCCGTTTTTTGTGGACATGAAGATTTTTTTTAATGATGTAGGATATTTTTTCATTCTTTCAAAAGAAGGGTATGCCGATATGTTATGTTAATTGATAGACACGCCCTGATCTACCATTAGGGCCATAAGGCATTCGTGCTTCGGGGTCACCAAAAAATATAATTGTTTTTTAGAAGTTGGTTCTTTGTTTGAGAAATTTGTTCTTTCATTTGCAGATGACCCACTGGAATTCTCCACACTTCCACGCCTACTTCCCGACCGGCAACTCTTACGCCTCGATGATTGGAGATATGGTGGCCAACTATCTCACCTGCATAGGATTCTCTTGGGTACTAATCCTATTACACTTATACTCACTTCGCTTTCACTATCTGAGCTGATTTCTAAACAAAATATCATCTTGATTGTAAACAACATTAGCTATAAGTACGAAATAGTAAATCCTTGGGGGACTTTTGTCCATAAACAGTGGCTGTAAGTAAGGTTGATTTTATTGATTTGGATTGTATTGTGTATGTTAAATAAATAAAGTTTAATTTCAATGCTTATAAGACGATGAAGCGATTATGATTATCCTCCACCAATGCTCATAACATAATCCACTGCTTTCTTGTTAGAGAAAAGCTTAAAGCGCATTGCGGTAATGCACCGTCCCGTTTTTTGCGTCTTTATTATCATATTTTCTATTCAAACTTAACTATCAAGGTATATCTGCTTAGATGGCATAATTCTATTAGCATCTTCACTGCAGCTTATAAGTTGTCACCACCAGAACTCCTCACTATTGGAAAAAAAATTCCCAGTGTTCCATAAACCAGTATCAAATTAAATTGGATCCAGTATAAATGATACTGGATCCAATATAAATGATACTGGAACCAGTATAAATGATACTGGATCCAGTATGATTTGATACTGGTTTATGGAACACTGGGAAAATTTTTCGAATCTTTAATACGAGGGGAGCCCTTCTTAGCAACCTCCAATTGCTCAAAAGATGAAACTAACTAAATAATATTTCATATAACAAGATAAAATAAGAAACAACGTTTATTTGCACATTAAAAACTAAAAGGCCTTCTTCTGTGGTCTGGTCATACTGTTATCGCTGACGAAGGGGATCTTAGTTATCCCCAAAACAATTGTACTTTTGATCTTTTAGTTTTTAATGTGCAATAAACGTTGTTTATTACTTTATCTTGTTATCGATTTTTAATCTTAACATTTCACACATCTTTAAAGCGCCCCCTAAGATCGTTAAGAGGGAAACATTAGGGGTGGAACACCTTCTCTCGCCCTTTTAACGCCACCGGTATCGGCGTTTCGAAGCAAAATCGCTCGGAAGATGACTTGGTTGTTGACACCAAGGATCTTCTGTACTAAAATTTAGGTAGATTTGATATCGAGGCGACAAAATATTCTAAATGAAGTGAATTGATGTGATTCTGTTTCAGATCGCAAGCCCCGCTTGCACTGAGCTAGAGATGGTGATGATGGACTGGCTGGGCAAGGCTCTTCAGCTCCCGGAGCAGTTCCTTTTTGAATCCAAAGGAAAAGGAGGGGGGATCATACAGGTAGGTCTACATTTGGTTTATTACTGTATCTGCTATTTATTGAATCATAATACACTTGAATGTAATATTAAGCAGGTGAGGCTTAGGATTTCTAGTATGAGTTCATTTCTAATGGCAACGTGACGTTAACTTACAAGAATCACAATAGGAATGAAGGTATAAATCTGATGATTATTACAGCAAATCATTCGCGCTCACTAATATGATTCGTCGAGGTCAACGTCGTGTTTAGTGTTGCCACTGGAAATGAGCCTTAACGTCACCTGTGAATTATAGCTCAAGGAATGATGAGACGTGTTCTAATATTTGAAAGACGCTCCGTTTTCTATACAAGGACAAATTTAGAATTGAAACCTTTCAGCCTGCTGGATGTGATGGCTATAAAAAATATTTTACCCCTGAGACTGATAAATTCAATTGAATTTAATTTTCCATTTTTTACTGTATCCAGTTTGTAATATTTAGTATGCTATAGTCATTTATTTACATTAATACTATTGCATAGCTTATGTTTGCATTTGATTCCTAACTATTGAACTTTGTTAATCAACCTTAATTACTTTGTTGTTGCTTTTTTTAGTTTTAATGGCACAATGGACACATAGCACCAGAAATTACTATGATATCATAAGGATATAAGAAATAATATTTAATTATAAAAAAGGATGAAATAGGATGTCTTTAAGTTCTTCCCCAAATATAGGTACTAAATAATTTATCTACGGCTATTAAGGACCGTTTCCATTTATCCGATATATTTCGTTACGGCAAACTAATGACACCAATGGACAAATCACAGAAAGGAGACGTTGTTTTAAGTTATCTTACTGTGATTCGTTCAAGTCTCGTTGGAATATTACTATAGGCGTAGGCTCTTTGATGGATCTAGATTTGAACAACGATGAAATTTTTTGACCGTATGACCCTTAAATTTGCTTTTTGTATCCAAAAGACGTCAATTAATTGATTTAAGCTTTTTTTTAGATTACCCTTTTTATTTTTATTTTAGACTACGGCGAGTGAAGCGACCCTGGTGGCACTTCTAGCGGCCAGAAGTAGAGAGTTATCGAAAACTGGAGCGAAACTGGAGAAACTCGTGGCATATGCTTCCAGTCAAGTAAGTGTAACTACTATTATCAAATTTATTACTTTCCGATTATCACTGTAATTAATTGTTATTATACAGGGGGTTCTAAAAGCCCTGTCCCATGCCCTTAACTTTGAAACGTCTGTGAATTTAGCCATTAAAGTAGAATCCTATGAACACTGGTGATAAGACTAGAACCCGTAAAATGATTTCTTGGAATTCGTGACTCGATGATTAAACCCATGAAGCAAGTCACTTAATATAGACCAGAAGCCCGTGACAAAATAATTTCAATATTTTACTCAATGCCATATTTAGTGAGTTAGTTGTTTTAATCGATTAATTTTGGCGAGGTGGTTCGTTTGTGTAACGTTTGACTTGTAAACAATCCTTACTTTATTGGAGAACCTAGCAACCGGCGAACGCTTGTATGATAAGCGTTTTACTAATGATTTTATTCTCTGTATTTCAGTGAACAATGTGTTTTTTTTCTCGAAATTAATCGATGTGATTTTATACTACATCTTTGTATTAAATTATTTCAATCGAGATTGGTTGCTAACTCCAAGGCATCCTATAAGCGGTCTCATCGAATAGCACCCAAGTGATTCTTCCATAAATAGTTAAAGCGACTTCTAAAATAACTGTGTTCTATATTTTTGTTCCAGTCACACTCTTCTGTGGAGCGTGCCGCTCTTTTGGGGGCGGTGCGGATCCGTCTGCTGCCCACGGACGATAACCTGTCACTGAGGGGGGAGGTCCTCCGGAAGGCCATCCAGGAAGATAGAAAGAAGGGAGACCTTCCTTTTTTCGTGAGTCATTTTTTCCGTTTCAAATCGAGGAAGGTTGACTTATAAAGGTAGAACACATAATATATTGAAAGGGTCATTTCCATTAATCCGATCTGATCCTGCACAGTATGGCAATCCAGTTAAATATCCTAACACAATGAATCATAGTAAGATGGCTCAAAAAGATGACCCTTTTGTCTTTCTGTGATTTGTCATTGGTCTCACCCCGGCTTGCTGTAGTACTGTTATTATATTATCCACATAAGGGATAACGCCCTCTTAGTCCCAGAGATCAACATGCGAATTTTATACTTAAAATATACTTTTTGAAACCCTTTAATTTTTAAGTTAATTCTGTTTTTAATGAACTTTTTATTACTGTTAATGTAAAGTTTTATTCTGCCGGTCGTTTGCGTACGAATTTTTTACTACTATTGATTGGTATATCGCTAAAAGACAACAAAACTATAGTTTGAACCTAATAGGTAGGCAGAGATATTTTTAACTCCTCTGAGGGAGTATTTCACTCCTTGAAAATCAGAAATACTCCTTAAAAAACTAGCCCGGAGTATTTTCACTCTTTGAAATTTTCTCAAAGGTTTAACAAAAATTGCACTGCATGGCCCCACCGAAATCAACAAATAATATTTTTCTATTCAAAACACCAACTGATCTCACCGGAGACATTTTTGCCCGACTTCTGGCCAAAGCCAATTGCCACGGCGGCACCCTAATTATCACTTTTTTTTAATTGTGTTTTCATACAGCCATAATCATTTTTTTATTTATTGTTCTGATGCTTTGGGAGTTTGATTGCGATTTTTTTTCGTATTTATGTACAGTTGGGGAAATAAAAAACGACTCAGTTGAGATTTCTGACGAACCACTTGGGTTAGGAAGACAAACAAGGTGTCATTTTTCATGTCATGAAGTATTCTTTAAATGAAAAAAATTTCGAGTCCTTAGGGGGTCGTCCTCATATTAAACGAAACACTAACTTTTTTTTTTCCTATGGGGACCCCCAATTATTATGCGTTTTTCTGAAAGAGCATCCTCATAAACCCCCAAATACCAAGTTTCATCCATGTAAGTATCCAAATAGAAGCATAATAAATTTTTGAAATGTCAACCATTCAATGTGAAATTTGTCAAAAAGTTTTCGGCGTAAAAACATGAAACTTGGAATTTAGATCAAATTTGTGTCCCCAAACAAAATAATTATGCTTTTATAGCGATATTTAATGGTTAATAGATAGATAATTAACATCTAATTTTGACCCAAAAATAAAATTTTAAAATCTTTTAATATTTTTATGGTAATCGATTCTGGTAGTAATTTTATGTGGAAAACCAAAATTTCAGTCGATTTCATTCAATAGTTTTGGAAAAAACCGAATTAAACAAAATTCCCCCTCTTTAAGGGACCGTATACCTCTGCCAAATGTATACCGGCGAATGCTTTTTCTGGAAACAGTCGCCTTATATTAATCACCATAACTTAAATTAAAACTTAAATTTGATATAAAATTTCAATAAATCTCTTATAAACTTTTCAATAAACATTAAAGTGGTGAGTTAAAGTCTTACTATCTCACCGTTTTTAAGAAATAGTGTTTACAGAAAATTAACCCTTCTCACTCTGGAGACGACCCCCAAAACGTAAAAGCTTTATTTACCGCACGATTTGAATGAAACTTGGTATTTGGGGGTTTATGAAGATGCTCTTTCAGAAAATCGCATAATAATTGGGGGTCCCCATAGGAAAAACAAAAGTTAGTGTTCCGTTTAATATGAAGACGACCCCCTAAGGACTCGAAATTTTTTCCATTTAAAGAATACTTCATGACATGAAAAATGACACCTTATTTGTCTTCCTAACCCAAGTGGTTCGTCAGAAATCTCAACTGAGTCGTTTTTTATTTCCCCAACTGTACATATAGTTCATGCTATTTCGATATTTCACTCCTCATAATTCAATTTCACTCCTCCTAAAAAAGTCAAGGAGTATTTTTACTCCTCCAAAAAAAGGTTTATTATTAAAAAGGTACTATTAGTTTTTTTATTTAAATATAGCTAACTATTTAGATAACGTGTTGCTAAACTACTATCTAAAATATGTTATGCATATTAATTATTTGATCCCTATTTTAAATTTCAAATTATTCAAACAAGTGATGAACTTGTAGTGTGAATATCTCGTATATCTCTATCTAAGATTTTTCTGGGAGTTTTTTGTGTTCAAAGTTTAGAAAAACTTTCCTTTGGATTTTACCTCATAATATCCCTATTTGGAGAAATAGTATTTGAAAATTATTTCCTCTCATATGCGTCATTGTTTTAAATTATTTGACTATTAGTACAAAAATTAATAAGGGGAAAACGAAAAACACAACATATTTCTTCTTTTTACTAAAGTAACCTTTTAGTACAGTTAAATTCAGATTTAAATATGTGACCACGTTTTTTTTTTTAAACTTGTTCTTTTTATCGTGAAAGTTGTATTAGTTGTGTAAAAATCCTTAGTAAAATAAAATTTCTTTTTAGGTTGTTGCAACCCTAGGGACAACGAATACCTGTGCATTTGACAATTTGAAGGAAATTGGACATGTTTGTAAGAAATTTAATCAATTCAATTTTTCCTGTTAAAATGTTTTAAAAAATTATGTACTTTTTTAAGAAAGTTTAATAATTTATTTGAAAAGTTTATTATAGGTTTATAAGTAACGGGCAGTGTGATAAATCCAGTCACTATTAATAATGCCCTGGCATTTTGGGCCGGGTATTATTAATAATACCCGGTTTATCACTTTGCCCATAACATATACTCTATTATGCTCTTATAAGTAGAAAAAATTATCTAAAACTAATCGATTCCCTTTAAATAATCAAATCCTGGACAAAATGAAGGAAACATGAAAAACAAGGAATCTAGTAGTTGATTAATTTAATCATCGACAATTTGGCATTTTGAGCATTATTTTAAACTTGGTTTTAAATCTGGTTTTGATAATTATAAGCTTACTTACACTGCTCTGAAAATTAACCTCTCAAAAGTGTTAGATAACTAACTGATAACTGGGTATAGATCAGGATGAAAGAAGCAGTAGAATTTCTCATTTTCTGATAACCATGTACTATTATAGCAATTATGGTTATTTTTGTCTTACTAAAATTCTCCAGAGATGGCGCACGTGGCACCTGTATTGAACTAGCCCGCGCAAAGTTGTAGTTTGTTTTTCCGAATACTAAAGACATACGTAAGAGAACTCGTTTTACAGGTATTAAAAGCAACACGGAAAAAACAACTTCCAAGGTATAACTTGGAGGGGGAGGGGATATTTACCTTCTCAGAAAACTACAAGATCGCAATGAAACTTTTAAGTTAAATTAATGTTAGTGTGTTTTAAAAGACTTGAAATATATTTAGATTAAAATCTATAAATTAATTATTTTGAAATCCCGCTTTTGAAAAAAACAAAATCTAAAATTTCGTACTTCTGATAAAAGTCGGAATAATCAACGGGATAGCTCAGAAAATGATGAATTTTAGAGCCAGCATTGTCTTAAATGGTATATATTTATATATTATATTAATTTGTTTTTAGTGTGTAAGAAATATCTGATTTTTTTTTTGTTTGACCACTGTTTTGAACCAGAGTTTACTTGAAATAAAATGGGAAAATCCTGTAAAAATAAGAGAACTTTCTGGGTTTTTTTGGTGTGCAAATGCTAAGTGCTATTTCCAATAAATTGTCAAAAGTTGGTACCAAGTAACAAAAATAATTCTGCAACTACTTCAAGGGGTTTTCAAAACCAAAACACCACGATTTGTTTTCAATGGCTTTTTCTTCCCCATTAGCGTTAGGAATAAATTTTAGTTGGACCTTGAGAGGAAGTATCTGCCAGTGTCATAAACCTTAAAAAGGAGTCTTTTTGACAGCAATGTTACTCTTCTTTTCTGGGAACATGGCATGAAAATGTTTTGTGTTTCAGGTGAATCCGAAAATCTGTGGCTACACGTAGATGCTGCTTATGCTGGATCTTCTTTCATTTGCCCTGAATTCAGACCTCTTTTAGATGGAATAGAGGTTAGTAACAATTTCATAAATAATAAGTATTTCATACTGTTTCTCAGATAGATGTAATGTTAACAGAAGAGTTTTTGCATTTGTAATTAGAGCGTTAAACGATTGTCTCTTTTGTTAGCAAGTACTTTCTCTAAGAAAAAATTTAGCATATGTTCTTGTAGAATCAGAAGTAATATTTTATTATTTAATGATAATACATGACCCATGGGAGTAATTTAATAATTCGGTTTTCAAAAGTCTTTCAACTCACAAGTACCTGGCGGGACCGTTCTCTGCCACCCTTCCTTTTTATTTTTATTCAGTGGACCCGAATAGTATTTATATTTGTCCTAATTAGTTATAGATCTACGAGTGTCTGGATTTTTCTTCCTTTCTTCATTGTGTTTTATTTTATTTATGTTCACAGTTCGCCGACAGCTTCAACTTTAACCCTCACAAGTGGATGCTGGTGAACTTCGACTGTTCCGCAATGTGGTAAGTTCTTTATTAATTACTAGGATATGGAAAATCATAAAAGGTGAAAGTGATTTAGGTAAAAATTGCTCATTTTCATCAATCATCAGAAGAAATAACTTTTCCACTTTTTATGGCAAATTTTTGAATTTCTCTAAGGTTCCTAATTTTTATTAACCTTTTTATGGTGACCGCCATAGAAAGTAGAAAAAAGGGCATGTTTAGTTTTTTTTAGTTCACGAACGTAAAAAAACTTTAAAAATTTTTTGTTCAAATTTTCATCTTTTTACTGTACTCTACACATAAATGGTATTGGATGCAGCATTGATCACAACTGATTTTTTTGAATCCTATAATATTTTTCGGCTTCATAATTAAGAATATTTGATTTAAAGAAATAATAAATAGTTATTAAAAATAATTGAAAGAAAATAATTCAACTCAAGATTTTATTACTGTATTATTTCACAAAACAAAATCAATATGAAAAAGAAAATGCAAAGAAATAAAATGAAATGCATTACGTAGGAATTAAATGAATATGCTCCTTGATATTCTGAGTGATTATCTGAGTGAAACGGTCCTTTCATTCAATTGTTCTCAATTATTTCTTTGTATTTTCATATTTCTTTTTTGATTTTGTTTTGTAAAATAAGAGTGATAAAATCTAGAGTTATTAAGTTAATTATGGAATAATTTTCTTTCAATCATTCTTAATTACTATTTCTTATTTCTTTAAATCAAATATTCTTAAATATGAAGATGAAAAAACAAGTGGATTAAAAAAAAAATCAGTTGTGATGTCACCATCTATCCAAAATCCAGCTAACTAACTAGTGAATCACATACTTCATCAATACCACACAAATTCTACACGATTTTCTGGGAGATAGTTCTGTTTACACACAAATTTGAAGTTTGGAATCGTTGAAAATGCACACCTTGTATTTTTATATCTTCTTTAAACGTTATGATGATGATGATGGGTAGGCATAACCATTGTACTTTATACATAGGGTAAAGAACCAATACGAATTAACGGAAGCGTTTGAGGTCAATCCCACGTATCTCAAGTACTCGAAGGAAGGACAGATGCCAGATTACAGAGTAAGAAATTTGATTTGTCTCTCATGAAAGTTTTTATTAGTAGATCAATTAATCTAATAATTTTATCAATTCATTTTAATAATATAAAAAAGTCGAAAGGAAGAAAAAAAGAACCAAAAAAATCCAAACATCAACCTTTTTTCTCAATTCTTTTGAACAATTCTAAGTTATTATCTGTAACTAAATATTTAAAATATTGTAAAAAACTGAGAGAAAAAGACGAAGCGACTCATAGAAATAAGCAAATGTCTCCCATCACTTGACTTGTTTCGAATCGAAAAGATGTCAAGGAATCGTTTTAGAAACTCGAAAATAGTCTATATGTTGTTTCTTGGTTTATTAAACCTATAAATAGTACTAATTTTGGTGCAGATAAAAAAATTTTAAAATAATTTATAGATTTTATAGGAAAACATTTGTCAGCTTTCGAAACAATAATATCCTACGAGAAACTACTAGAACTGTTAGATTCAAAACATTTTGTTTCTTCAAGAAATTTATGATACTTTTAATTGGAAAATATCTACTTGAAGCAATAATAAAAATGACTATAAAACCAAGAAAAGTAATAAAAGTTCTGGAAAAGATAAAGCTGAATTTATCTTGACTAATGTGTCAACTCGATAGCCTTGTTAGGTTCACCTGGAAATATAGTGACGAGAAATTGATAAATATCAATAAAGAAATTGATTCAAGATTTACGTCAATTTTTAACCACATCAAAATTTGAAGGTTAATAAAAAAAAGATACCATCTTTTTAAGGGTTTCAAATCCCGTAGCATCCTTCATCTCCGAATTATGCAGAAAAATATCGAATTTCCAAACTTATAGACAGAAAAGTTATGAATTTGAACTTCAATCATAATAATGACGTGAAGTATGAAACTTAAGTAATAAATTGGCCCATTTACTCAATAATAAGTGTATCCTTTAACTTTAAAAATAAAAGAACTTGAACAGCTTGATATGGTAGGCTTATTATTTCATTCCTTGTTTTAACCGGAATTGTGCATAACCAGCTTATACCAAGTTCAATTGGACCAAGACAGAGACTACTTTATTTGAGGCAGGAAAAACATTTATAAAATCATTTAAATGACAAATACTTTCATGAATGCAGTAACCCAAAATTCGCTCACAACTCTCAATTTTCTCACGTATAGAAGGACAAATTGAATGTTTATTTAAACCTCTCAATTTAAGTCTTAATTTCTCGCTCTCTCTGCATTTCCCATAATTCTTTCCGGTCATATTCTTCAGAAGCATCTCATATATAACATTGTTTTTATTTATTTCGGGTATTGGATTGGATGTTCTAAAGTTTACACAATAATACCCAAGCATTGATCCTTGAAATTCTTAAAGATTGTGTCTTATCATTATCAATAACACCTTGTTTCTTTGCAGCATTGGCAGATCCCTCTCGGTCGCCGCTTTCGATCTATCAAGTTGTGGTTCGTGTTCAGAATCTACGGACTGCAAGGGCTAAGGGAGTACATTCGAACGGTAGGTTCTTCAAGAAACAGAACACATGGCAAAGACATTTTTTTTTCTTCAGGATTCATTAAAATTCATTAAAAAACACGTTTTCTACGTGTAATACAGAAATATTTAGAAAAAAATATGAGGGTAAATTTGTTTGTTGTAAAAAGTCTAACTTTCTAAATGTGTAATTTCAGTTGAATTATTTAAAATCTTATCGATTATTTTGGTTTTGTCCTCCCTGAAATATCATGGTCATTAAATCAGTTGTAAACACTTGTTGTCTATAGAATTTTTTCCATTGTTTTCGAAATTGCAATGGGTTATAGAAAGTGTGGGGGCCATTTATTTATGCTCAACAAGAATAATTAATCTTTTGATACGTTTGAGTGTGTAAGTACACAGTTTTATCACATCATTGAATTTTTTTCATCTTTCAGCACGTGTCACTAGCAAAAGAGTTTGAGAAGCTTGTGTGCTCAGACAGCAGATTCGAAGTTGTGGGACCCGTGATTCTTGGGCTAGTCTGCTTCAGATTAAAGGTGCGTAAAAAATATTTTTATTGTACAGAGATGCGAGACGGAGATATTCTCTTATCATTCGTAAATTTACAAAATTCCCATATTATTCCGCGAAAACCTTCAAAAATAGTGAATAAATGGTAATCAATTATTAAGGTTGGTCTTAGAATTTTTCAGTAAATATTCTCGTTCAATCTGAATTTGGTTGAAATCGAAATTGTCTTCAAATAATGAATTCTTCAATGAATATTCACCTAGAATATTATTCTTGTTCACAAAAAATACTCTCGATCTCTAGAAATAATATTGAAGACTAATGGGATTGAAAGATAGAGATAAATCTATTGACGTGAGAATCGTGTGTGTTGAATGGACCGCGGAGAAGAGAGTAAATTTAGAAAGTGCAAGAGGGAATAAAAATGACTTAAAAGGAGAGTTATAAAAAATAGACTGTTTAAGATAATGAGATGGGTTTTGAAAGAAAGGGAAAGCGAATAATGAAAATGCTAGAGAAATGGGAAGGAACACGAGGCAGGAAGAGTGAACAGAGTCGAGAGTTGGGATAGAGATAGGATAGATAAAATAAGATCGAAATGAAAGGAAGGAGAATAGGATATTTAAAGGCTCATTCACACTGTTTCACTTTCACTGTTCATCCAGAGTGATTCATTCCTATGCATTGCTAGTTTGCATATTAGAAAAGTGAAGAAGTAAATGGTGAAACGCCAGTTTGGATGATTCCTAGAAGATGAAGATCAAAAGTGAAAAGTCTGAATGAGCCTTCTTATTTACCCTTTTAAACTTTCAATGTTCATCTCAAGGGATAATCTCCGAAAAATCACTCGTTTGCATAGACAATTGGGGAAAGTTAAATGACAATTTACACGATTCCTCCCAAATGAACCTAAAAACTTAAAAGTTTGAATGAATTTTTGAATGAAAAGTTTGGATTGCGTTAGTGAAACTGAAATCTCCTTTTTGAAGAGCTAGAAAGAAGGATAAAAAAAGAAAGAATCAAAGATATAGAGATAGAATAGGGAAAGAGAAAACATGAGGGAAATAATAAGAATGAAAAATACAAAAAAAAAGGATTAAGAAAAAGAGAAGTAAAAGTGCAAATGAGATAGGGGACTATACTAGACTGCAACGTTTCTTGACGTCACTACGCGAACTGAGTAAACAGAAAGACTGTTGGGTTGCTAAGAGGAGTTTCGGTACGCAAATCGTGATAAAAAAGACGCTATATATACACGTGGGTTTAACCACAGAGTACTAGAACAGAGAGTCCACAGCCATAGGCCGTAATGGAAATCGAAAAAGCATAAAATATTGTACAGGTTGGGGGAATTTTGGGGCTAGGATCGCGTCACGTCACGAGAGGCGGAGAAAAAACTGGATCCTCCAATAGCCCTCTGAATGGACAGATTGAATAAACACGTCACAGCCAATCACAGATTTGTGACCACCAAAATATACTGCCTACCTATCTGTCAATCATTGAGTTTCTCGTGCTGATGCCCTCCCACCTGTACAGAATTTGAAAATAGCCTCGTGGACCCTCTGTTAGGATATTTCTCTGTGGGTTTAACAAACTAATCATATTTCTAAATTGAAGTTCTTCATTTCACTCAAAATTCAGACACCGTGCTGGGAACTACTTTCTATGTTTGCTCTCAGTTTGTTTCTCCATGGTCAAGTAACGTTGCAGTCTAGTATAGATGTATTGATGTTGTGTTTTGCAGGGGGAGAACAGTGCGAGTGAGGAGCTCTTGCGTCGTCTGCAGGAGCGTCGCCGCATCTTCATCGTCCCGACGAATGTGGGGGGACGCTTCATCCTGCGCTTCGCCGTCTGCTCCCGCTTCACGACCTCTCGGGACGTCACCTTCGCTTGGGACGAAATACGCCAAGTGGCCACCGACCTTCTCAAGAAGTAGACGAGAGAGACTGTCCAGAGAAACCCGGAAATTTGACGTGGGATATAGATAGAGCATTTGCAATCACGTGATCTCGCACCTAACGACCAGTGTTTGTCCTCCAAGCAGCTAAGGCTAAGCGTGCACTAGGGACTTTTGTCACGGTGACTGAGACAAAATTGTCACCCTGGCTATTGCAACAAGTTAGAGCTCCCGCACTAGGCGACGTGACTCTTGGCCGATTGCCAAGAATTTCTTCATAGAGATCCATTGCTTTCGAGTGACAGTTTTGATACCTAGTGATACTAGTCGCCGTGACTTAAGTCTCTAGTGCGCGGTTAGCCTTACAGTTAAAAGAACATAACTGGACGTGACGTCATGTGCGAATGCTCTATAATAGTAGCCTTGATGTCACTTTTGATAGCTCTTTGACAACAACTCAACTTCATTTTGAAATAAATTAAATTCTGTACCTCAGAAACACGGGTTATATGAAGTACTACAGATTTCCCTATAAAATGTAAACGATTCGTGACGTCAAAAGGTGCAGCAATTGGTTTGCCACTGTTAGCGCTATGGTAAACTCTGCATGAAAACCGACGAAAATAATTAATTTCAACTACATAAATTCGTTTTTTGGCTATTTATACTGATAGATTATAGCCCAATTTCCATTAAATATATAGATAATATCCCAAAATAAAAGATATAGTAAAAGTAAATAAGTTTTTCCTATTAATTTTTACTAATATCAGTTCACATTCACAAGCTGGAGAGCTCATTTTCGGCTCGCATCTAATGGCTGTTTTTAATAAATCGCTCTTTTTAAATTCTCTTTCTTATTTTTTCTGCTGATATAAAAACAAATGAATTATTTCGGAAAATAAAAAGCTAACTTACCAAAATACGATACATCCCTGTTTTTCCTCTTCTGTTCGTACAACCGGAGAATACACCATGTCTTTTTTGGCATACATTTTAAACAATTTGTTCTGCAATTTACAATTATTAATGCATTGCATGTAAAAACAATCTGAAACGGGAAAAAAATTAGCAAACTTCATTTGTTGAGAAAATTAGCAAACGATATTTGTCACATTCACCGAATTCAGAAAATTAAAGTCTCATCGCTTAGTTTCTCAAGGAGATAAAAAAAACCCAAATATACCTACTTTAGGTTAATTCGAATTTTTAAAGTAATTATTTAATTAACGTAGATAAAATAAATTTAATTTAAGCAATTTCAAGCTTTTACAACTAACTAAACTTCTAACTAAAATTCTAAATTTTCTAACTAAAATTTTAATTTTTCTTCTCTTTTTGGCTCTGGAGTACAACTATAGTGGGATTTCAATATGGAGGGTAACAGGGTGATCGTATTGAAGAAAAACATAAATAATCGCGCTACTTTAATACCAATAGGCAACTTCGTAACAATTTAATTAAAAATCCCCCTGCTAATATTATTTGAAATGCTTCGAAAGTTCCATAAGAATGAATTTTGATACTTAAATTTAATTAAGAGTAGAGTTGAGTTGTTTTTAAAGAGCTGTCAAAAGTGATGTCAGGACGACTACTATTACATGTCAAAATATCGTGCTTCTTTGGCCATATGAATCTAGGTGGCTATGTTCCAATTCACTCGGAAAGACCTAGTTCTGAAAATCAGTTTACTTCGATGTACATTTTTTAAAGAATTTAGTAGTACAAGCTACGTAATTTTAAAAATATAATTTTTTTTACCATTTTTTCCAGAAAAAAAAAAACGCTTTACAATTTCTCAAAAAAAAAAAAAGCGGAAAATAAGTATGAACTTCGAAGTTATACATATCCTAGAAATTACTTAAGCAGTATAAATTAATTTTGGGCTTAAAATGTAGATAATTTATTCAATCATAATTATTTTAACCTATTGTATAGTCAAAAATATCACTTTTTGACTGTAGGATTTTAATTAATTGTCATTAATTAACGCAACTGCTTTGCATAGGCAGAAATTTAATTCTTAAGAAAAATATATTACAAAATAAAATGTTTTTTAAAACCAAGTCTACCTGGGTGAATTTGCATGAAGTGAGCTCTCGGACTACATTTTGGTTGTGGAATGATAACTGAAACTCAAATGCTGTTCCTGTAAAAAGAAGAGTAGGTACTCCTTACAGAGTATTTACGTATAATGCTTTCTCTACTTTCTTGGACAAGTACTTGCCGGTATTAAGTATCTCGAATTGTAAATAAGCATCAAGGCGCAATCACTGACGTTTGAGTGCTCGTGCCAAATTCTCATGGAGGTTACTGTCAAGATTATAATAAAATCGATATCTTTAGACAACGATAGTGCTAACGAGAACTGGCCGGGAAACCTTTTTATTGGAAGTAGCAGCATTTGAGTAATGATTTCGAGTGCTATAGGCAAAACCTTTAGTAATTATTGTTTTTTTTTCATCCATCTTTACAAAGGAACTCTTTTAAACCCTCCAATATACTCGTATCTTTCCATACCAACCATGCATTAAAGTTTCATTCTTCCTTCAAAAGCATTTTTTTTTCGAACAAGTCCCTTCCGCGTTAGTTTATTTTGGTGAAACTCTTTACCCATAATTTGCATACAATATCAGTGCATGCGTAAAACAAAGCAAGCAAATTTTAAGAAGTTGATGTTGCTATGTATTGCTACTTCAGGATATATTTTTGTGTTCTAAATGCTGATGTTTTCTTAACTACTACTTGAGAAATATTAACTGCCTTCAAGTGTATTCCATTCATCGAATAGCTTCCAGCAAATACATGGTTAACATTTATCTTACTGTGATGTTATCTGTTATTTTTTGTGTAGATATGTTAAAACTAGAATAAATAATGATGTAGACACTCATATCGTGTTGTGTGTTTTAATGACAAACATCAGGACTTTACGATAATGATGGGAAGTACTGCCACAATACATTTTGATTAATTGAAATAAAACAAAAAATACTTTTAGGAAGAAATTACACAAGTTAGCATCCTATAAAAACAATCTGCTTAAGAAGTTGTGTAATTGCTTTGCTGATTTCAAATCCAGCCTAATTTTTTTTCTATCAATTAAAGTTTTTACTAAATTTAAATATTTCGTTAAAATTATTCACCGGAAATACCTGGAATAGAACCTATGATTACAGCGTGCTGATCACGCTTGCAATCCCTAAACCATTATTGAGTCACAGTAACTATTCTAACAAATAATACCTACTGTGTAGAGTGTATTCCGGTTTTTTCCCCTTAAATTTAAATAGAAGCAATGTTTTTATTTAAAACAAGTGTGCAGGGTACTTAAATTAGCTAGTCACTCTCAGACGCTCTATACTAAGCCACTGTGTCACCTACACATCTCTATCAAAATAGCATGTACAATTTTATAGGCGTTTCTCTTCCACCTTAGTACGTTCTACAAAACAGGTTCAGGTATTCTTTATAAAATAGATTATACTTTTAAAATCATGACGTACATTGGTAGGTTATAGTATCACCTTCCGGTGGCTTTCAACGAAGTTGAAGTCTATCTCAGAAATATTTGGAGGTACAGGAAGAATTTCGATTCCAAAGTTGAATAGCATTCGCATCTTATGTTAGTAATGAAAAATACCCTAAAATCAAAATTCTTATAACATCGGCAGTTTAAGAAAAACTATCAGAATTCTTTATTTAAGATTGTTATTTTTGTTATAATTTTTTATTGAAAACTAAATTTAAAGCCAAGAATTTTAATCACCGTTATACAATATTTTACACAATAAATTAAAAAATGTTTCCAAAATAGTGAATGTGTTTCAGAAAATATTTGAAACACACTGAACGAAAAACAGATTAACGTAACAGAACAATCATCAGCAAATAGAAGTAAAAAATGTACGAAACACACAAAAAACGGACATAAAACACCAAGTCATGAGGATTTTTTTAAAAATGATTATGGTGGAAAAACGTATATAAAGACCCTTTATTTTTTTAGGAACCTAGAGTAAAGAAAGTGCACTTGCTTAGTGACGTATGACGCATACATAGCTGAGTTTTCCATTAGAGATCAACAGTGTCCAGTGGAAAAAGTTTCTGACCGCTCAAAGTACGGGTTGGAAACTAATTAATTGGAATCAGCAGTTCTGGATTTGTAAATAGGATTCTGCAGCTGTAAAGATTAAAACCCCAAATACTCTAGCTATTTAGATCTTAAGTAAGCGAGGAATAACAATGGCGGGGACAAAAACAAAAAGAAGCAAAACTTAACTTTTAACTAAAAAATGATCTATTCCAGTACTATGGCATAAGCTAGACTGTCAGGAACCCGGGGGATGTAGTCAAACGGGGAACCTCCCTAACTGAGATTTTTTACAATAAAATATAGGTAAAATGCTCCCATATATCCCATCAAATTAAAGACAATCAGTACCCTGAGGACTGTCCTAGTTACCCTATATAGCTAGGCGCTTGTACTAATAAATTAAGATAAATGATTGGCAAAATCAATGCTTTTAGGTATCCATACTTATTACTTAGGTATGGTGTACTTTTAGGTATCGATATACTTGCGAATAAGGCACTTTAAGGAAGGAATGGAGTACTTACTTTTTAAAGATATACTGATAAGCTTGAGTAAAGTGAATTTATTCAAACTTATTTTTAAATTTTTAAGTATTTTGATTTTACTATTTTTAGGGGCTTCCTCTACTGGTAGAAGTACAAATTATTTCAAAGAGAAAACGTTTAACGGCAATTGTTTAATGGCATTGTAGAAAATTTTGCAATATGAACTAATGTTTAACGGGATTTTACTCTCGCACGAAATATGAGTATTTTACGTCCAGAATATATTTAGACACCTAAAAGAGCCGATTTTGCCCACCAATAACTAAGATAAATCGGCTTAGGGACATGGCAAAAAAAACCCGTGACTTTTATTACACAAAGGCATCACATAAAGGTTGCTCAGTAGAGAATCTCAGACAGGAAAGAAGCGTAGACGGGAGCGTCTTTGGCAACGTCGACGCCGCCGAAGGTTTTGACCTGGGCGGCGTTGATCGCCTCCAGAGAAGCCACCAGAGCTTCTAGCAGCACCGATAGGAACTGGCGATCGGGGGAGAGAGGCGAGGCCCCGGTGCGGACCTTCGACATCAGCAACGACAGCTCGTTGAAGAAAGGGTTGTAGTCGACTGTGTTGGCGGAAGCGTCCACCCCGGACTTGAGCGCGTCCAGAAGTTTCTCCACGCGCTTCTCCCCCTTCTTGGAGGTCAGGGTTGGCAGCACCGCGCGGAGCTTCGTCTTGACGTCGTCGTCGCAGTCGCTGCCGATGGGGGTAGGGGCAGTGGTCATTTGCAAGGCCTCGGCGAAGTCGGGCAAGCGGTCGGCGTCCGCCATGGAACTGTCGTCCGCCCCTATCATGAACATACTGTCGTTCGGGATGGACGAGTCCTTCTTCTTCGCGTTCTTCTTCTTCTTCGGATCGTCGGCGAAGGGGGAAGGAGCCTGCAGCAGGGTGGAGTCGTCGTTCGACGATGGTTCCGACTTCGTGTCGTCACCAGAAGTGCTGTCGTCTGATCCTTGAGAGTCTGACTGAGAGTCATCGTCGTCATCTGATTCTGAACCGAGGATGTTCGATGGCAATCCTTTCAAGATTTTCGAAATCAAATCACTGTCGTTGGACTGGGAGGTATCATTACCAGATTCTGAACCGAGGATGTTCGATGGCAATCCTTTCAACCCTTTACTTCCGAAGATTTTCGATATCAATCCACTGCCGTTCGACTGGGAGTCGTCCCCATCACCACCAGATTCTGATCCGACCAAGTTGGGTGGTAGTGTTTTGCTTCCGAAGATAGCCGATATCAATCCGCTGCCTATCCCGGTGTCATCGTCAGATTCTGAACTGAAGAGAGTAGACGGCAAATTGAGGTCAATGTCCGATCCTTTGTGGTGATTGGGGTCGACTATCGGTGGTGGTGGGACAGAGATGCCTTCTTTGCTGTCTACCTCTGGGGGAAATAGCCCACCATCGTAGTCGTAGTCACCGTCATAGTCACAGGGCTTGCCCGGGGCTGTGTTTAGCCCTGGCAGAAGGAAGGGCGAGGGGAATTCTGGGATGTACCCACCGTAGGGAATGAAGCCGATAATCTGCAGAAGTTGTGGTAGTAGGTATTCCAGGCCTGCAATTAGTTTTAAGTCGCCAGGGAATTCGATTCTGATGTTATTGTAAGTGCCGTTGAATCCTGGAATGAGAATAACGCTTTTTAGGGATATAGATGACATAAGAGAAACTCTGGTAATGATGAAGCATGCGACCAACCGCGTTACTTGTTAGTTAGATGGTTCTACTACAATAGGAGAATCATATATTTGATAGAGTCGAGTTATAGACAAACATCAATTCTTAGCCTCAAGGTCAAGGTCAAGAAATGCAGAAACGTGCCCCGACGGCGCCGAAGCGCATTGCAGTTTGAATAACACGTTCTGCGTTACCGCCCCTTGCGAAAAGCACAGCCCGAACAGGCCCAGCCGGCGAAGCCGGCTGGTCTCGAAATACACTAATCCTTAGCCTCAGAATAGCATAGCACGATTTGATTGTTTAAAGTTAAAGTATGTAAAAAATTAGTATCGACAGGAGAGGGATAGGTCGCACGCAATATCATCACGTAAACGCTCTCTAATATGAAAATTTTATTTTAATAAAATATTGAGTCTCCTTTTAGTAACTTATATTAAAAATGCCAAAATAAACAAACGTTCCTTAATTGATTCAACATTAAAAACATCGCACCCAAGGAACATATTAAAAAGATTTCCGAACTAACTTTATTAGTATACGTATAGCTCAGAAAGAATTTCGAAACTTCAAAACCCTAAAGAGCTTAGAGGCCTGGAATTTTAAACTAATGTTACTGGTAAAATAAGGAAAATACTCTGTTTGAAATTACAATATATCTAATAAACAATGCTTTCTTGGCAGCATCCCTTACCCCACGAGATTTCTGGTGGATGGTATTAAAATTTAGTTCTCAGTTAGAGCATAATGAATTTAAGAATTTGGGAAATACTGCCTTGAGATTATACCTATAGTGAACAGAAAAAATAATAATTAGAAAAATATAGTACCTGGGAATTCTTGAATCCTGATTGGAGATGAAAGGGAATACTCGGGTGAGGTGGGAAGATATATATGGGTGATATGGCCCTCTTTATTGGTTACTGCCCCAGGAGTGTGGCCCGGTGTTTCAGGACCAACAGGAATGTGGTTTCCACTAAAGTCAGTTATGTAACCAGGAGTGCTGTAAGCTGAATAGGGAACAACGTACACTTTCGGTTCACCATCAGAATCCGTCACTACGCCAGGAGTAGATCCGTGCCCTTCAACCACGATTTTAATGTGACTCATTAAGGGATTCTGGTCAACTAGAGGAGAAGTTACAGGATACTCTGAATGAGGAGCAGTAGGTAGGACTATCTTTGTAATCTGCCCACTTGGACCAGTCACTGCACCTGGAGTATGACCGGGACTTTCTGGACCAACTGGAATTTGGATTCCCTTAGGATCGTTGATGTAACCAGGAGTGCTGTAAGCAGACAAAGGAACAATGTATGTCTCAGGTTTTCCGTCTGATCCGGTGACTACACCTGGAGTGGATCCGTCAAGTGCAGGAACTATCCTGATCGAATGTCCAGGACCACTATTGTGAATCACAGGCATTGAAGGGAACTGAGGAGCAGTAGGTAAAACTATCTTCGTGACTTGGCCGTCTTTTCCAATCACAGCCCCTGGAGTATGACCAGGACTTTCTGGTCCAACTGGAATGTGTTTTCCTTTAGGATCGTTGATGTAGCCAGGAGTGCTGTAAGCTGACAAGGGAACAATATATAACTTTGGTTTTCCGTCTGATCCGGTAACTACACCAGGAGTGGACCCATGACCTTCAGGAACTATTCGAATGGGACCTCCAGGAGTACCATTTTCAATCAGAGGTACAGTTGAGGGAAACTGGGATTGAGGAATAGTAGGTAGAACTATCTTTGTGACTTGACCATTTTTACCTGTCACTGCACCTGGAGTATGACCTGGACTTTCGGGACCAACCGGGATGTGTTTTCCTTTAGGATCGTTGATGTAACCAGGAGTGCTGTAAGCTGACAGTGGAACAACGTATTCCTTTGGTTTTCCGTTTGATCCAGTAACTACACCAGGAGTGGTTCCTGGGCTTTCAGGTACA
Organism: Tetragnatha montana; assembly: GCA_963680715.1. Taxonomy (NCBI): domain Eukaryota; kingdom Metazoa; phylum Arthropoda; class Arachnida; order Araneae; family Tetragnathidae; genus Tetragnatha; species Tetragnatha montana. The sequence continues at coordinate 40,188,981 of OY796685.1, forward strand.
ATTTTAATGGGTCCATTTGGACCAGGAACAGTGCTTGGTAGAGATTCCAATGGGTTAGGACCAGGGGTACCGTTTTCATTTGATGGTGAAGGTAGAGTTGAGCCTAACTGGGATTGAGGAACAGTAGGAAGAACTATCTTTGTGACTTGACCGTTTTTACCTGTTACTGCACCTGGAGTATGACCTGGACTTTCGGGACCAACCGGGATGTGTTTTCCTTTAGGATCGTTGATGTAGCCAGGAGTGCTATAAGCTGACAGTGGAACAACGTATTCCTTTGGTTTTCCGTTTGATCCAGTAACTACGCCAGGAGTGGTTCCTGGGCTTTCAGGTACAATTTTAATGGGTCCATTTGGACCAGGAACAGTGCTTGGTAGATGTTCCAATGGGTTAGGACCAGGAGTACCGTTTTCATTTGATGGTGAAGGTAGAGTTGAGCCTAACTGGGATTGAGGAATAGTAGGTAGAACTATCTTTGTGACTTGACCGTTTTTACCCGTCACTGCACCTGGAGTATGACCTGGACTTTCGGGACCAACCGGGATGTGTTTTCCTTTAGGATCGTTGATGTAGCCAGGAGTGCTGTAAGCTGACAGAGGAACAACGTATTCCTTTGGTTTTCCGTTTGATCCGGTAACTACACCAGGAGTGGTTCCTGGGCTTTCAGGTACAATCTTGATAGGTCCATTTGGACCAGGAATAGTACTTGGTTGAGGTCCCAATACATTAGGACCAGGGGCAGGAGTTGAAGTGTCGGTATTTTTCTGATTGGGTGGGTTTTTAGAGTCTGGATTGTTATCACCAGGTCCAATTAGCAAACTACCAGGTCCTTTAGTTGTTGTAGTGGGACCTTGAGGAACAAATATTTTCTTGATTTGACCGTCAGAACCAGTAACAACTCCTGGTGTAGTACCTTCTCCGGCAGGAACTATTTGTATGGGTCCATTCTTTCCTGGAACAGTTCCAGGAGTTTGATTTGAACCTTTCGGTAGCAATATCTTTTCGAGATTGCCGTCTGGGCCTGTGACAGTTGTTGGTTTATCCCCAGGGCCTCCAGGTACTATTTGAATGGGTATTCCATCTGGACCTTTCACAGTTCCGGCAGGTCCTGGTTGCGGTATAATGATCGTGTTTATGTTGCCATTAGAATCGGTTACGACACCAGGCGTTGTTCCCCGTTTAGCAGGAATTATGTTTATTTTTCGGCCTCCTGGACCTATAACTGTTCCTGGAGTAGAGGCTCCGTCATTCGGTAAAATCACTCTAATTATGTTGTGGTCAGGGTCTGTCACTACGGATGGGGTGGTTCCAGGTCCACCGGGTATGATATTAATAGGTCGCTTTCCTGGTCCTTGTGGAACGATACCTCGTGGGCCTTGTGTCGGAATAACAATTTCAGAAGGCTGACCATCAGAATCTGTTATTATACCTGGAGTAGTTCCTTTCCCAGCAGGAACCACGCGGATTTTCTTACCACCAGGACCTTTAATCGTCACAGGTGTTGTTGATCCACCTGGCAATATGAAGTTGATGTTTCCATCAGGACCCGTTACTTCCCCAGGTGTGTTACCCGGTCCACCTGGAACAAATTCAATGGGTTTGCCGTCTGAACCTACAACAGCTCCTATAGGGGCAGGAGTAGGTACTCGAATTTCTTTTATCTGACCGTCAGGTCCAGTCACGATTCCTGGAGTGGAGCCCGGTCGAACTGGAACAACCCGCACAGGTTGCCCTTGTGGTCCAGGAATTTCAGTGGGAGTGATACCAGATCCTTCTGGGACGATGTAACGTAACAGTTCTCCAGCCGGATCTGTCACCGCTCCAGGTGTTGGACCTCCTGGTATGAGAATAATCTTACTGCCTTTAGAATCTGTTACTGTTCTGATACTCGGAGTTGTTCCGTCTGGAAAGTATATCTTCTGAATTTGTCCTTTATGTCCCGTCACGATGCCAGGTGTGGTTCCCACTCCTGCTGGAATGACTTGAATGGGATTGCCCTTGGGACCCGTCAAGTACCCTGGAGTTTGCCCCCCGGGTATCAACTCGATCACTTCACCAGACGGTCCCTTCAGGGTGTAAGTTTCGGATTCCGGACCGGGGGCTCCCGTCGGAACGAAGATCTTCTGGATTTTGCCTTTTGAGTCAGTGACGACTCCGGGTGTCGAGCCATCTTTTGCCGGAACGATTTGGATGGATCGACCTTTTGGATCCTTGACCGTTCCCGGAGTGTTGTTGGCCCCTTCCGGCACCAGCACTCTGACTACGTTGCCGTCCGGGTCTGTCAGAGCTCCTGGGGTGGAGCCAGGACCCACTGGAATGATTTGGATGGGTTGTCCTTTGGGTCCTTTGATGGTCCCCTTAGCTCCGGGTGTCGGGACGAAAACCTTATCCACCCTGCCGTTCTTCCCTGTCACGACTCCAGGAGTGGTGCCTTTCCCAGCCGGGACAATTTCTATCGGCCGGCCGTCTGGTCCCTTCACCCTCCCGGCGTTGGTGTCTGGAAGGACGATCTTCGAGATGCTTCCGTCGGGGCGCGTTACCACCCCGGGAGTGCTTCCTTCGGGCTGGAGAAGGATAGGTCCGTGGGGACCTTTGACTGCCGTCCTACCGAGTGGACCAGGAGTTGGAATGATCACCTTCTTGATGCTACCGTCGTCTCCAGTCACCGTACCGGGGGTGGTTCCTGGACCCGCTGGAACAATTTCAATACGTTGTCCTTTCGGTCCTTTGACTTTACCAGGGGTTTTTCCGGAGCCTTCTGGGAACAGGATTTTTGCTATGTTGCCATCAGGTCCAGTTACGACACTTGGAGTGCTTCCAGGACCTCCAGGCACTATTTGAATGGGTTCGCCTTTGGGACCTGTCAAGATGCCTCGAGGACCAGGAGTAGGCAGCAATATTTTTGATACCTTTCCATCGGGTCCAGTGATAGCTCCTGGTGTGCTACCTCGGCCTACAGGTTCGATTTTTATAGATTTTCCGTCTGGGCCTTCTATACTGCTGGGATTTCTTTCTGCACTTATGGGGTAGACAATTCTTTGAATGTTTCCACCAGGACCAGTTACAGCTCCTGGAGTAGGTCCACCTGGTATGATGATTATAGATCGTCCGTCAGGCCCTTTGATTATATGGGGTGTGTCAGGACCAACGGTGGGGGAATGAGGCACTATAATCTTCCTCAAATTTCCCTTGTCGTCGGTGACGGCGCCAGGGGTAGTTCTGAAACCAGCTGGCTCAATAAGTATTGGTTTTCCGTCGGGTCCTGGAATTTTACCTGGAGTAATTCCCGCCCCAGCGGGAAGAACCACTTGCAAGTACTTTCCATCTGGGCCAGTCACTAAACCTGGAGTATTTCCTGGCAATCCTGGAACAACAATCTTATCAATGTAACCACCGGGACCGGTCACAATACCTGGAGTAGTACCGGGGCCAGCACGGTCTACTCTTACAAGCTGACCCTTAGGACCTCTCACGAATTTCGGAAATTCATTTCTTGGATCAGGCTCTTGAGGAACAACAACCTTCGATAGTTTTCCTTTTCGACCATTAATTGCTCCTGGGGTCACTCCTGGTCCGGCTAGGGATATATCAATAGAATTTCCATCCGAGTCTTTAATCGTGTCTGGTATGGCTCCTGAACCATCTGGTAAGATTAGTTTTTCTGTACTTCCATCAGAACTGGGAATAGTACCAGGTGTTGCTCCCCCTTCAAGAACTGGTATTGCACCAGTGCCGTATTGATCAGGGGTACCAGATTCTGCAGAAGAGGAACTAGAATCAAACTCTCTAGTTTTATAGTCTCCATAATCTCCAAAACTGCTACCACTATTGGACTGCACTGTTCCAGAGCTTCTGCTGTTACCACTGTAGGATTCACCGGTTCCAGAACTTCCGCTGTCTCCACTGTAGGACTCGCCGGTTCCAGAACTTCCATTGTCTCCGCTGTAGGACTCGCCAGTTCCAGAACTTCCGTTGTCTCCACTGTAGGACTCGCCGGTTCCAGAACTTCCATTGTCTCCACTGTACGAGTCACCAGTTCCAGAGTTTCTACTGCCTCCACTGTAGGATTCACCGGTTCCATAACTTCCGTTGTCTCCACTGTAGGACTCCCCGGTTCCAGAACTTCCACTGTAGGACTCGCCAGTTCCAGACCTTCCATTGTCTCCACTGTACGACTCACCAGTTCCAGAGTTTCTACTGTCTCCACTGTAGGATTCACCGGTTCCATAACTTCCGTTGTCTCCGCTGTAAGACTCGCCTGTTCCATAACTTTCATTGTCACCACTGTATGACTCGCCAGTTTCGTAGCTTCCACTACCGCCGCTTTGAGATTCTCCAGTTTCGTAGCTTCCACTATCACCGCTTTGAGATTCTCCAGTTTCATAGCTTCCACTACCACCGCTTCGTGATTCACCAGTTTCGTAGCTTCCATAACCGCCGCTTCGTGATTCTCCAGTTTCGTAGCTTCCACTACCACCGCTTTGAGATTCACCAGTTTCGTAGCTTCCACTACCGCCGCTTCGTGATTCACCAGTTTCGTAACTTCCACTACCGCCGCTCTGAGATTCACCAGTTTCGTAGCTTCCACTACCGCCGCTTCGTGATTCTCCAGTTTCGTAGCTTCCACTACCGCCGCTTCGTGATTCACCAGTTTCGTAGCTACCACTATCGCCGCTCTGAGATTCGTAAGTTTGGTATCCTCCCGATGCTGACTCTCCAGTCTCGTAAGTTTGGTATCCTCCCGATGCTGACTCTCCAGTCTCATAAGTTTGGTATCCTCCAGATGCAGACTCTCCAGTCTCATAAGTTTGGTATCCTCCAGATGCAGACTCTCCAGTCTCGTAGGTTTGGTATCCTCCAGACACAGATTCTCCAGTCTCGTAGGTTTGGTATCCTCCAGATGCAGACTCTCCTGTCTCGTAGGTTTGGTATCCTCCAGATGCAGACTCACCCGTCTCGTAAGTTTGGTATTCACCCGTAGCTGACTCTCCAGTCTCATACGTTTGATATTCCCCAGTAGCTGATTCTCCAGTCTCATACGTTTGATATTCCCCAGTAGCTGATTCTCCAGTCTCATACGTTTGATATTCCCCAGTAGCTGATTCTCCAGTCTCATACGTTTGATATTCCCCAGTAGCTGATTCTCCAGTCTCATACGTTTGATATTCCCCAGTAGCTGATTCTCCAGTCTCATATGTTTGGTATTCCCCAGTAGCTGATTCTCCAGTTTCATATGTTTGGTATTCTCCGGATACTGACTCGCCCGTCTCATACGTTTGGTACTCTCCAGTTGTGGTCTCTCCGGTTTCATAAGTTTGATACTCTCCAGTTGTGGTCTCTCCGGTTTCGTAAGTTTGATACTCTCCAGTTGTGGTCTCTCCCGTCTCGTACGTTTGATACGACGCAGTATTGTACGACTCCGTGTCATACGAGTAGTATTCCGGACTTCCCCTGGACTTCCGTCCTCCACCAAATATTCCGTTGAAGACTCCCGAAATGAGTCCAGGGTCCTCCAGATCCCCAGAAGGCCTGTCGGCATCATTATCATCCTCACCCGGCACCCCCTTTCCTAGAGGGGAAGGAGTGTCGTCTTCCAACGACGGCGCTGGGTCCCGAAGGTCCGCTCCCCCTGAACCACCTTTCTTCGTCTTCCCGAGAGACTCCGAGGAGAAAGAGGGTGCGTTGTCCCTGGTCATGAAGAACACCTCCGCCAACCTTCTCACCTCGGAGATGAAATAAGGGTTGGTGACGCCCGTGGTCTCGACGAACGCTCCCTGGAGGGCATCCAAAACGCAGCCGAGCTTGCGGAGGAAGTCGCTGCCTGAGGCGTCGTCCGCTGTCTCCTGAGCCAGCGCCGAAGCCACCCCTGCGGCCGCCGCCTTGAGCGTCTCCGGAGGGGCCTCCTGGAGTTTCGGGAACTCGCCGAACGCCTCGGTGAGCACGGAGATGACCTCTCGGTAGGCTTGGAGTTCATCTTGGGTGAAGCCAGCCCCGCACTTCCCTAGGAAGGCGGTGAAGATGTCCCCGAAGTCCTTCCCCGTCTGCTTGTCCAAGAGGGGGTCGTTCTGCGCGATGTTTACGGCCGGCGGGTGATGGGAGGCCGTTGCTGCCGCCAGCAGCAGCGAAAAAACCGCTGTGATGCACCAGCTGCCCATTGTGTAGCGGCTTCTCTCGACTCGGGCTCTCGTCGCCGCTTATATAGCAATTATCCGCGGGGTTTCACGAGCTCATTTATGAGTCTGTACACACCGATCCAATCTCTTGCGACTGATTGCAATCGATTTCTTTCTGATAAGGAATGTAATAAACCGATATTTTTAACAGCCCTGCCTGTTTATTCACGTTGCGAGAGTTGCGTCTTCTTTTTATCTCCCAAAGCTGTGGTTTTTAACCTCTTTTTTTTCTTACGAACACCCCCTCAAATCGGTAGCGGATCCAGAGGAGATGTCACAGGCAAGAGTTTGTGGTTCTTCGTCAAGCCAATCCTCCCTCATCCATCATCTCATTAGTCAAACGAATTAATTTGATGACGCGCTTTCTTTTTTTTTTTAGAACTTAAACCAATCACCGAACGGATAAAGATCGGCTTGACCAGGGCTAAACATAAACTTTTATGTGATGGAGGCTTATGTACCCAGAAAGGTACGCAAACAAAAGATAAAATGACTTCTGAAGTTTTTTCCATATTCTCTTAAATCTTAAAATACCAAAAAAAGCATAATTATTCTATATAAAACTATTCCCCGATTTTATACCAAAATACTTTTCTAATAATATCCTGGTACACCAAAGAAGTCGAACCTGAATCGCGTCTCGCCCAGGAACAAGAAGATAGTTGCTGGGCGAGTTAAAAACATGTGATAAGCTGCTAAAGGAACATGTTATATCCTCGATTATTTGCAAGAAAGTGAAACATTTCCCAGATATTGGGATCCAACAAAATGTAAAATAATGCCATGCAATAAAACCATGTAAAATAATGATTACAAATATGAAATAAAATCTTAAAAATTTAATCCTCTGGCCAAAGAATGGGACAACACAAAATGAGAAAAATATTTAAAAAAATGGGAACTTTTTTTTGAAGCATTAATGTATTACTTTATTTTATCCCTTCCAAGAAAAAGGATAACATTTGAGATTGATAACGAAAACCTTTTTTTTAATGTGATTGACTTTCACTTTTTAGGATGGTTAAAAAATTTCAATTCCATATTCAGTTTTTGAATTTGTAAAAAACTGAATTTCTAGTGGTTTTTTTACTAAGTCTGTCTAGACATTTTGCGAAAGGTCCGGTTTTTGTAAGAATTGTGAAAATCTACTCATAATTTTGTGAATTTAAAAATAGCATTAAATTAGTTTTTTTTCAGCCAGGAACCTGTTTGTGAAAATAGGGTCCCATATTTGTAGTTATGTGAAAAAAAATAGTGTCTGTTTAAAGGTAAAACACTTTGTAAAATATTTTGTAAAGGGTCCGTTTCCACATTTAATATTTTGTGAGTTGACCCTTAGAATGAGATGAATAGAGACACTTTGGGAAATACACTTAGTTGCATGTAGTATTTCATCAGAAGTCTTTTTGGCCGCTCAGTTGACCAAAGAAATGGAGTTGTGGGAAACTGGAAGGGACGACGCAGCAAAGAAACTCAAATTCACGAATTAATCACTTTTATTTGATCGAGTCATAAAGCAGGCAAGAGCATTGTCATAACTTTTATGTATTTTTGACGTGTTTTCCATTTTCTACATCAGTTCGCGTTTCGGAAGATTCTAATTAGTTAAATTTCGGGAGACGGACACTCTGTTCCAGCTGTTCATCACTTTTGCCGCTTTTGTCTAGTTTGAAGCGCATAAAGAATAGAACGATCGAACTTTCACATGATTTGATATGGATGAAGAGCGTGGGAGTGTTGAAAGATACTGCAAAGCTGCATACTTTAGGTCAGTGTGGTCCAGCCCGCGGCCCTCAAAGAGATTTTCATGGCACTCGGCCACAAAATGTAACGTGTCTTAATCAAACTAAAAAATTTTCTGAAAAAAAAAAAAAAAATTCAAAAAAATTTCAGGGGAGGACCTCTGAACCCCCTTTGAAAAGTTTTTTACTTGACTTAAAATTCAAAAGGGTCATTAAAAGAATATCAAAAGAAGGGCATCAATAGAAGATCTTTGGGGCAATAGTTAAAGGAATTATCAAATCAGTAGAAGCTATGAGTTGTAATTAACATATAATCTACAAGTGTAATTTCATAAATTTCACTACAGGGTTGCAGTTGTGTCTATGTATTTAACTCAATTTTGGTAGTTAAAAGTTCCTATAACCTCTTGAGAAAAAATCCAACATCTTCTTTCTATATGAACTAATTTAGAAATGACACTTTTACCTGTAAATCACTAAAACCTTTAACACTTCTTGCTCTTTCGTTTTTAAAACGTTGTTTAAAAGCATATTTTCTAAGAACGGTTTTCTCTTTTCTAATAGACTAAATTCCCTTTTAACAAAAATATTCAATTTGGAAAAAAACAAGAAATTATTTGTTTTAAATTTTAATTTTATAAATTTTAACATCAAATAAAATAGTGCTTAAATTGTGGCACAAAACCCCCTTGAATAAAGATGCATTGGATCTTAAATGTAAGAAAGATAATTCTTGAGTAACATTAATCTTAGTAATAGTTTCAAATAGTAAAATGTAATTTTATACTGTCTCTGACACTCGCCTCCCTATAAAAAGTTTAATTGGCACTCGGGTAGCTAAAGGTTGGACCACACTTCTTTAGGTAATAAATGGTTAGGCAAAGTGACTCCAAGAAGAACTCGTGATTGAAAACAAGTAAATTTCTTATAATACAAGTGAAATAAATTTGTTTGCATAGCAACTGAGAAAGGGTTTTGAGTTTGAATATCTCTTATCGTTACTTAGAAATAGAATTCACACTATAAGGCGGTGTGAAACATCACCACACTATTACTTACCTATTTATAACCTCTTATATATAATGAACAAGCAGCACATTATGACATATCAATATTATTTAACTATTTATAACCAGATCAAATATGACACCGCTATCTCTACTATTCAATCTTGTACTTATTACTAAATCATATTTTTTTTGAACAAACAGAACTTTGTGACACACTATTTCTATCTCTATTATTCCTCTATTTGGTATAGTATCTTAAGAACAAACAAACAAATTTGAAACATCACCTCGAGAAATAGGAGTAGAATAAGATTATAATTCTACTACGATTTTAAAAAAATCTCACAAACAAGCAGAAAGAAATTTAAAGAGATATTTATTTGTCCCCATGAAAATTTAGCAGGCATAACTTAGGCCGGGTGTAATCGGAATTATGTAAGCCTAACCTACATGCATTACACATGAAGCGAACTCAAATATTTACCTGGTATTTGCGCACCAAAATGCACAGGAAATGCTGACCATGAAATAATAAATTGCTTCACCTTTCCTTCAAATAGCAGATCTCCGCCATCTGTTAAATCACCTGTGTAGTAGAGTTTTCTAATAAAACAAAGAGTAAGTTGATGCTGAGCAATGCCGTAAAGCACTTTTATAGTTGTGACTTGACCTGTATACAGATGACAATCCCGCCTAGAAGCGATAAAAATAATATGTGCTACATAAAAGAGCAAGAGCTTTACTATACTGAATTTTAAGGTTTTTCCCACGATTTGGGTGGTTTCAGTGGCTTGAGCTCAAAATATAATATGAAAAGTGTTTGAAGGGTGGATGTAATGACCATAGTAAATCATATCAGAAGTAAGCACTGTGTGCTGAACTACTAATAGATAGGGATAATCATGGGTATATTTAGGAAAAATACCCTGGGGGCAATTTTGAGACTTTATGGGGGCTTCTGCATTAAAAAAATACCGATACGATCGAAAAAAATACGATTTGGGTGGTTTCAGTGGCTTGAGCTCACAATATAATATGAAAAGTGTTTGAAGGGGGGATGTAATGACAATAGTAAATCATATCAGAAGTAAGCACTGTGTGCTGAACTACTAATAGATAGGGATAATCATGGGTATATTTAGGAAAAATACCCTGGGGGCAATTTTGAGACTTTATGGGGGCTTCTGCATTAAAAAAATATTTTACCAAACCTTATAAAAATGGAATATCCTGTAAAAGTTGGGGGACTGCTCCCCGAAAATTTCATCATGGGAGAATGCTATCCAGACTGATGGCAATCGGCTGTAGAATTTAAGGGGGAAATAGTCACCACTAAATTGTTCAGCATTTGCACAGTAAAGAGGGCCAAATTATATTTATTTTTTAATTTTTGATGATAAGTGAGGGAAAAGTGCCATTGCCATGATCAGCCCACAATAAAATGCTATGACATTTCGTCAAAATGCTGATAAAAACAATGATAAAACCCTCACACTCGGTTAAAAAAAATATTTATGATGAACTACTATTGTTATAGATAAATTTTTCAGGTTTCCTTTTTTCCCTTTTGAGAAATAATTTTTAATGTTGATATAATTTTGGAAAGTCGTCTATCCTGCATTTTTTAAATAGCTATTACTCTTACGAACTATTAAACCTAGAGACATGAATGTAAGGTATTTTTTGTAACTTCATTCCCTTCAATCTTCAAATTGATGTGCATAAAGCATCATAAGAAACTTCTTTAAAAAAATTCAGAATTTAAAAAATCCAATGCAAAATATTATTTTTTTTTTACTTTTTGAAACAAAGACTATTACAAATTTCAGTTTTGAAATGAAATTTAATCATACAAAAATATAAATTCATCAAAATTTTGATAAGTTCCTTACTTTCCCCTAAAAAAAGTAGTAATAGCAAAATAATGATGAACTATTAGAAGATGTTAAAAAAGGTAAGGAATCACTGCGGTAGACACAATTCAACTAACAAATGAACAGGAACACTGTATTTATTCAAAAAGAGTGTCTTTAAAAAAATGCCCCATTCCCCTTCTTTTATTTGAAAACTACATTCATATTTTTTTTTAATTTAATTTACTTAAATGCATATCAACCTTAACTAACTGGCATTAATCTTAACCTCAACAGTCAACACCACCTTCAATATTTTTTTCCACAGAATATGGTGGAATTTCCAATAACTTATGATGACAATCCATGAAGCAACTTCTAGAAAACAATAATCACAAGCTTATTATATTGCTTGTTGATTTAGCATGTAACAGAAAGAATAAATATTTGGTAAAAAATATTCAGTCAATTCAGGTTTAAAACCTATTCAACACTACTATAAAATTTCTTGAATGCTTGAACTTTGTAAGAATTATCAGATTTGGAATAATTTTTAGTTAAAAACTTGGGAAACCTCAAGCTTGTTAACTGAAATGGATCTTTATTGAAAACTAAAGGTAAATTCAAGAATTTTAACACGTTGATAGCCACGGAATTTTTTCACGATACCGGTGAAAAGAACCAATTTGATTTAATCATGTTATGTTATTAAAAAACTTTAATAATAGTACAAAGTAATAATAATTAAAAAGTTTAAAAAACATACTATGAATTATCTCATAGTTGGCATATGTAACAGAAACGTCTTCGTGAAAGCCAACTACGAGATTATTCTCTTTCCTGGAAGCCATCTACTATTCATATATTTACACTGTTATGCTCCAAGTTTCCTCGTAGCTGTACAAATATGGCAAGTAATAAAGGGATGAGATATATCGTAGATGGCAGTCAACGTGTTAATTACCAGCATACAATTTTTACACAATAAATTTTAAAAAATGTTTCCACAATAATTAAAATGTTTCAGAAAAAAATGAAGCACACTGAACGAAAAACATCTAAATGTAACAGAACAATCATCAGCAAATAGAAGTAATAGAGCATTCGCACATGACGTCACTTGGAGGACAAAATCAACGTTGCTAAGGCTGTTGTTGGGGCGGGACATAGAAGTATCCAATAGCAGCATTCGCACATGACGTCACTTGGCGAATAAACAACGTTGCTAAGGCCGTTGTTAGGCAGAGTCATGTGATTGAAAATACTCTATAATACGAACACACTGTAAAAAAATAAATAAATCCAAGTCATGAAGATTTAAAAAAAAACATTGAGGAGGGAAAATGTGAAGACCCTTTATTTTCAGTAACCTAAGGTACAGAAAGTGGACTTGCTTACGATGTATAGATGACTACAACTGGAGATCAATTGTGTTCAATGGAAAAAGTTTCTGAGCACTCAAAGTACGCGTTAGAATCTAATTTATTGGATTCAACAGTTCTGGATTTGTAAATTGGATTCAAGCTACCAAGATTAAAACCCGAAGTACTATTAGCTTGGGCATACTTTTGCTTAGGCATCTTAAGTGGGCATGCTGTAAAAACTGTGCAGACACAAACAAGAAGCAGCAAATCTTCAATTTTAACTCAAAAATGGTCCATTCCAGTACAATGGCATAGCCAGACTCTGGGGCTCAATGGGGAAACCTCCCAAACTGAGAATTTTTTTCAATTAAATAGGAGTAAAATGACCCCCATATATGTTATCAAATTAAGGATGATTAGTTCCCAGAGGACTGTCTTAGTTACCCCGTATACCCCATAGCTGTCCTAGTTAACTCATATATGTACTACTAATAAATTAGGATAAATGATCGACAAAATCGATACTTTTAGATATCCATACTTACAATTAGATATGGTGTACTTTTATGCATCGATATACTGGCGGGTAATGCACTTTATGGAAAGGAGTATTCATCTACTTTACTACTTTTATATTTTTTTGTTTTCGTTCGGAGCACCTTTTTTATGGCATTGTAGAAAATTGTGCTCTATGAACTCATGTTAGACGGGATTCTACTCTCAGGAAATGAGTAATTAATGTTTAAAAAATATTTTGCCACCTAAAAGTGCCGATTCTGCCCTCCACTAATTAAGATAAATCGGCTACAAACCGTGACTTTTATTACACAAAGGCATCACATAAAGGTTCTCAGTAGAGAATTTCGGACAGGAAAGAAGCATAGACGGGAGCGTCTTTGGCAACGTTGACGCCACCGAAGGACTTGACCTGGGCGGCGTTGATCGCCTCCAGAGCGGCCACCAGGGCTTCTAGCAGCACCGACAGGAACTGGCGATCGTTGCTGTGAGGCGAGGACCCGGTGCGGATCCCCGAGATGAGCGAAGACAGCTCGTTGAAGAAGGAGTTGTAGTCGACAGTGTTGGCGGAAGCGTCCACCCCGGATTTGAGCGCGTCCAGAAGTTTCTGCACGCTTTCCTCCCCCTTCTTGGAGGTCAGGGTTGGCAGCAGCGAACGAAGCTTCGTCTTGATGTCGTCGTTGCAGTCGCTGCCTGTGGGAGTGGCCTTTTTCATGGGCGCGGGGAAGTTGGGCAAGCGGTCGGCGCCCGCCATGAAGCTGTCATCCGCCCCTATCATGTACGTACTGTCGTCCGGGATAGACGAGTCCTTCTTCGGATCGTTGGCGAAGGGGGAAGGAGCCTCCAGCAGGCTGGAGTCGCTGCCTGTGGGGACTGGGGGAGTGGTCATTTCCATGGCCCCGGCGAAGTCGGGCAAGCGGTCGGCGTCCGCCATGGAACTGTCGTCCGCCCCTACCATGAACATACTGTCGTCCGGGGTGGTCATTTTTACGGCTGCGTTGAAGTCGGGCAAGCGGTCGGCGTCCGCCATGGAACTGTCGTCCGCCCCTACCATGAACATACTGTCGTCCGGGGTGGTCATTTTCATGGCTGCGTTGAAGTCGGGCAACTTATCGGCGTCCGCCATGGAACTGTCGTCCGCCCCTACCATGTACATACTGTTGTCTGGGGTGGACGAGTCTTTCCCCGGATCGTTGGCGAAGGGGGAAGGAGCCTCCAGCAGGTTGGAGTCGTCACCCGAAGAACTGTCGTCCGAGCTGTCCGACTGATAGTCGTAGTCGTCATCAAATTCTGAACCGAGAATGTTCGATGGCAATCCTTTCAATCCTTTACTTCCTAAGATATTCGTCATCAATCCACTGCCGTTCAACTGGAAGGTATCATCACCATAATCTGAACCGAGAATGTTCGATGGCAATCCTTTCAGTCCTTTACTTCCTAAGATATTCGTCATCAATCCACTGCCGTTCAACTGGGAGGTATCATCACCATATTCTGAACCGATGATGTTCGATGGCAATCCTTTCCTTCCGATGATATTCGATATCAATCCATTGCCATTCAACTGGGAGTCATCTCCATATTCTGAACCAATGATGTTCGATGGCAATCCTTTCAATCCTTTACTTCCGATGATATTAGATATCAATCCATTGCCGTTCAACTGGGAGTCATCATCACCATATTCTGAACCGATGATATTCGATATCAATCCATTGCCGTTCAACTGGAAGGTATCATCACCATATTCTGAACCGATGATGTTTGATGGCAATCCTTTCAATCCTTTACTTCCAAAGATATTCGATATCAATCCATTGCCGTTCAACTGGGAGTTATCTGTTGATAAATAAATAGCTTTATATTTAATTATTTAAAAAGTATATTTAGAACAAAGCAGAAAAGAATAAAAGGAAAATCTTTACAAAACCTCCTTTATCTAGATATCCTATCAAAAGTACACAAACCATCAATTTCAGGAGATAGTATTGAGTTGCTAGCTAGCTCACTTTTCTTAAAAACTGAACAAAAATATTTTTTTTAAATTTATTTTCATTGATATAATTTATGGACTGACTATATATTCGTTATGAATTTTCTCACGGAGTATGTTTTCTAAATACTTTAGAAAACATGTATAAGGGTATCGCTCAAACGAATGGCCAACCGTTAAAAAGAAAATGTTGAGGGTGGTGGGCAAGGAATTTGGTATTCCTCCTCGAAAGAATTTGCAAAACCTTGATTTATTAATTAGAAAGATATTACATACTAATATTTCAGCACTCCTCCTATATTTTAAACTCAAAATCATTGTATGAACTTTTTTCTTACAAGAAAATGCAACATACACGTACTTAATTAAGTACGTGTATGTTATTATTAAGAGCTTCATTTTAAAAAAAATGGGGGGGGGGAGGTCTGGGGGTTCCCCCAGGAATTTTTTTGAAATTTGACCATTAAAAAGCGAGTTAAACTAATTTTTATTGTTAAGAACTAAGAATACATATAATAAATGATTTTCAAAACGTTTCGGCGGTCCAGGAAATAGCCTCACGCGGTCCAGATGCGGAACGCGGTCCGCCAGTGGCCGAGCCTTGATATAAATACGATTCTTTCTTGCGAGCTCCCCCCTTTCCTTTCCCAGTTAAGCCAACCTGCCTTACCCGACATGATTTCTGATGGATGGTATTATTAATTCTCTCAGTTAAACAATGATTCTTCAGAATTCGGTAAATACAACATTGAGATTTTATAAACTCGTATATCTGATGTTTATAAAAGAATAATTAGTAAAAATATATTACCTGAGAATCCTTGAAGCCTTATAGGAGATGATGAGGAATATTCGTGTGCCTTAGGAAGATATATCTTGCTGATTTGGCCCTCTTTATTGGTCACTACCCCAGGAGTGTGGTCAGGTGTTTCAGGACCAACAGATACGCGGTTTCCATTATAGTCAGTTATGTAACCAGGAGTGCTGTAAGCAGACAAAGGAACAATGTATGTCTCAGGTTTTCCGTCTGATCCGGTGACCACTCCAGGAGTGGATCCGTCAGTTGCTGGGACTATCCTGATCGAATGTCCTGGACTACCATTGTGAATCAGAGGCATTGAAGGGAACTGAGGGGCAGTAGGTAATACTATCTTCGTGACTTGGCCGTCTTTTCCAGTCACAGCACCTGGAGTATGACCTGGAGATTCTGGTCCAACTGGAATGTGTTTTCCTTGAGGATCGTTGATGTAACCAGGAGTGCTGTAAGCTGACAAGGGAACAATATATAACTTTGGTTTTCCGTCTGATCCGGTAACTACGCCAGGAGTGGAACCATGACCTTCAGGAACTACTCGAATAGGATTACCAGGACTACCATTTTGAATTACAGACACAGTTGATGGAAACTTGGATTGAGGAAGCGTAGGAAGAACTATTTTCGTGACTTGACCGTTTTTAGCAGTTACGGCACCTGGAGTATGACCTGGACTTTCTGGACCAACATGGATATGTTTTCCTTTAGTATTGGTTATGTAGCCAGGCTTGCTGTACGCTGACAAAGGAACAACGTATTCCTTGGGTTTTCCGTTTGATCCAGTAACTACGCCAGGAGTGGTTCCAGGACTTTCAGGAACAATTTTAATAGATCCATTGGGACCAGAAACAATGCTGAGTCGAGGAGCCAATGGGTTGGGAACAGGAGGACCGTTTTCATTTGATGGAATGGGTAGAATTGAGGCTAACGGCGATTGAGGAGCAGTAGGAAGAACTATCTTCGTGACTTGACCGTTTTTACCCGTCACGGCACCTGGAGTATGACCTGGACTTTCAGGACCAACTGGGATGTGTTTTCCTTTAGGATCGGTGATGTATCCAGGCGTGCTGTAAGCTCCCCGTGGAACAACGTATTCTTTGGGTTTTCCGTTTGATCCAGTAACTACACCAGGAGTGGTTCCTGGACTTTCAGGTGCAATTTTAATGGGTCCATTTGGACCAGAAACCGTGCTTGGTCGAGAAGTCAATTGGTTTAGAAGGGGAAGACCGTTTTCATTGGATAGTTCAGGTACAATCGAGGCTAACGGGGATTGAGGAACAGTAGGAAGAACTATCTTCGTGACTTGACCGTTTTTACCCGTCACGGCACCTGGAGTATGACCTGGACTTTCAGGACCAACTGAGATGTGTTTTCCTTTAGGATCGGTGATGTATCCAGTCGTGCTGTAAGCTCCCCGTGGAACAACATATTCTTTGGGTTTTCCGTTTGATCCAGTAACTACACCAGGAGTGGTTCCTGGACTTTCAGGTGCAATTTTAATGGGTCCATTTGGACCAGAAATCGTGCTTGGTCGAGAAGACAATTGGTTTAGAAGGGGAAGACCGTTTTCATTTGATAGTTCAGGTACAATCGAGGCTAACGGCGATTGAGGAACAGTAGGAAGAACTATCTTCGTGACTTGACCGTTTTTACCCGTCACGGCACCTGGAGTATGACCTGGACTTTCAGGACCAACTGGGATGTGTTTTCCTTTAGGATCGGTGATGTATCCAGGCGTGCTGTAAGCTCCCCGTGGAACAACGTATTCTTTGGGTTTTCCGTTTGATCCAGTAACAACACCAGGAGTGGTTCCTGGACTTTCAGGTGCAATTTTAATAGGTCCATTTGGACCAGAAACCGTGCTTGGTCGAGAAGCCAATTGGTTTAGAAAGGGAAGACCGTTTTCATTTGATAGTTCAGGTACAATAGAGGCTAACGGCGATTGAGGAACAGTAGGAAGAACTATCTTCGTGACATGACCGTTTTTACCCGTCACGGCACCTGGAGTATGACCTGTACTTACAGGACCAACTGCGATGTGTTTTCCTTTAGGATCGGTGATGTATCCAGGCGTGCTGTAAGCTCCCTGTGGAACAACGTATTCTTTGGGTTTTCCGTTTGATCCAGTAACTACACCAGGAGTGGTTCCTGGACTTTCAGGTGCAATTTTAATGGGTCCATTTGGACCAGAAACTGTGCTTGGTCGAGAAGCCAATTGGTTTAGAACAGGAAGACCGTTTTCATTTGATAGTTCAGGTACAATGGAGGCTAACGGGGATTGAGGAACAGTAGGAAGAACTATCTTCGTGACTTGACCGTTTTTCCCCGTCACGGCACCTGGAGTATGACCTGGACTTTCAGGACCAACTGAGATGTGTTTTCCTTTAGGATCGGTGATGTATCCAGGCGTGCTGTAAGCTCCCTGTGGAACAACGTATTCTTTGGGTTTTCCGTTTGATCCAGTAACTACACCAGGAGTGGTTCCTGGACTTTCAGGTGCAATTTTAATGGGTCCATTTGGACCAGAAACTGTGCTTGGTCGAGAAGCCAATTGGTTTAGAACAGGAAGACCGTTTTCATTTGATAGTTCAGGTACAATGGAGGCTAACGGGGATTGAGGAACAGTAGGAAGAACTATCTTCGTGACTTGACCGTTTTTCCCCGTCACGGCACCTGGAGTATGACCTGGACTTTCAGGACCAACTGAGATGTGTTTTCCTTTAGGATCGGTGATGTATCCAGGCGTGCTGTAAGCTCCCCGTGGAACAACGTATTCTTTGGGTTTTCCGTTTGATCCAGTAACTACACCAGGAGTGGTTCCTGGACTTTCAGGTGCAATTTTAATGGGTCCATTTGGACCAGAAATCGTGCTTGGTCGAGAAGACAATTGGTTTAGAAGGGGAAGACCGTTTTCATTTGATAGTTCAGGTACAATCGAGGCTAACGGCGATTGAGGAACAGTAGGAAGAACTATCTTCGTGACATGACCGTTTTTACCCGTCACGGCACCTGGAGTATGACCTGGCCTTTCAGGACCAACTGGGATGTGTTTTCTTTTAGGATCGGTGATGTATCCAGGCGTGCTGTAAGCTCCCCGTGGAACAACGTATTCTTTGGGTTTTCCGTTTGATCCAGTAACTACACCAGGAGTGGTTCCTGGACTTTCAGGTGCAATTTTAATGGGTCCATTTGGACCAGAAATCGTGCTTGGTCGAGAAGACAATTGGTTTAGAAGGGGAAGACCGTTTTCATTTGATAGTTCAGGTACAATCGAGGCTAACGGCGATTGAGGAACAGTAGGAAGAACTATCTTCGTGACATGACCGTTTTTACCCGTCACGGCACCTGGAGTTTGACCTGGACTTTCAGGACCAACTGGGATGTGTTTTCCTTTAGGATCGGTGATGTATCCAGGCGTGCTGTAAGCTCCCCGTGGAACAACGTATTCTTTGGGTTTTCCGTTTGATCCAGTAACAACACCAGGAGTGGTTCCTGGACTTTCAGGGGCAATTTTAATGGGTCCATTTGGACCAGAAACCGTGCTTGGTCGAGAAGCCAATTGGTTTAGAAGGGGAAGACCGTTTTCATTTGATAGTTCAGGTACAATTGAGGCTAACGGGGATTGAGGAACAGTAGGAAGAACTATCTTCGTGACTTGACCGTTTTTACCCGTCACGGCACCTGGAGTATGACCTGGACTTTCGGGACCAACAGGGATGTGTTTTCCTTTAGGATCGGTGATGTATCCAGGCGTGCTGTAAGCTCCATGTGGAACAACATATTCTTCGGGTTTTCCGTTTGATCCAGTGACTACACCAGGAGTGGTTCCTGGACTTTCAGGTGCAATTTTAATGGGTCCATTTGGACCAGAAACCGTGCTGGGTCGAGGTTCCAATATATTTGGACCAGGGGCACCACCGCCTTGAGATTCTCCAGATTCGTAGCTTCCTCTGTCACCGCTACCAGATTCACTAGTTTCGTAGCTTCCATTACCTCCACTTTGAGGCTCTCCAGTTTCATAGCTTTCACTACCGTCGCTTTGAGATTCTGTAGTTTCGTAGCTTCCACTACCGCCGCTTCCAGATTTACCAGTTTCATAGCTTTCACTACCATCGCTCTGAGATTCTCCAGTTTCGTAGCTTCCACTACCACCGCTTTGAGACTCCCCAGTATTGTAGCCTTCACTACCGTCGCTTTGAGATTCTCCAGTTTCGTAGCTTCCACTACCGCCACTCTTTGATTCTCCAGTTTCGTAGCTTCCACTACCATCGCTTTGAGATTCTTCAGTTTCGTAGCTTCCACCACCACCACTTTGAGATTCTCCAGTTTCGTAGCTTCCACTACCGCCACTCTTTGATTCTCCAGTTTCGTAGCTTCCACTACCATTAATTTGAGATTCTCCAGTTTCGTAGCTTCCACTACCATCGCTTTGAGATTCTCCAGTTTCGTAGCTTCCACCACCACCGCTTTGAGATTCTCCAGTTTCGTAGCTTCCACCACCACCGCTTTGAGATTCTCCAGTTTCGTAGCTTCCACTACCGCCACTCTTTGTTTCTCCAGTTTCGTAGCTTCCACTACCATCGCTTTGCGATTCTTCAGTTTCGTAGCTTCCACCACCACCGCTTTGAGATTCGCCAGTTTCGTAACCTCCACTACCTTCACTGAGAGTTTCGCCAGTTTCGAAACTTCCACTACCGCCGCTCTGAGATTCGTAAGTTTGGTATTCTCCAGATGCGGTTTCTCCTGTCTCGTAGGTTTGATATGCTCCAGATGCAGATTCTCCTGTCTCGTATTCTCCAGATGCAGACTCTCCAGTTTCGTATGCTCCAGATGCAGACTCTCCAGTCTCGTATGCTCCAGATGCAGACTCTGCAGTCTCGTAGGCTCCAGATGCAGACCCTGCAGTCTCGTAAGCTCCAGATGCAGACTCTCCAGTCTCGTATTCTCCAGATGCAGACTCTCCAGTTTCGTATGCTCCAGATGTTGACTCTCCAGTTTCGTACGCTCCAGATGCAGACTCTGCAGTCTCATAAGCTCCAGATGCGGTTTCTCCTGTCTCGTAGGTTTGATATGCTCCAGATGCAGATTCTCCTGTTTCGTAGGTTTGGTCTGCTCCAGATGCAGACTCTCCAGTCTCGTATTCGCCAGATGCAGACTCTTCAGTCTCGTATGCTTCTGATGCAGAATCTCCAGTCTCGTACGCTCCTGATGCAGACTCTACGGTCTCGTATGCTCCCGATGCAGACTCTCCAGTCTCGTATGTTTGGTATCCACCAGAGGCAGACTCATCGGTTTCGTAGGTTTGGTATGCTCTAGATGCAGACTCTCCAGTCTCGTATGCACCAGAAGCAGACTCTCCAGTCACATATTCGCCAGATGCAGACTCTCCAGTCTCGTATGCTCCTGATGCAGACTCTACAGTCTCGTATGCTCCTGATGCAGACTCAACAGTCTCGTATGCAGACTCTCCTGTCTCGTAGGTCTTGTCTCCTTCAGATGCCGACTCTCCAGTCTCGTATGTTTTGTATGCTCCAGATGCTGATTCTCCAGTCACGTAGGATTGGTACTCATCAGATGCAGACTCTCCTGTCTCGTAGGTTTGGTATGCTCCAGATACAGACTCTTCAGTCTCGTATGTTCCAGAAGCAGACTCTCCAGTCACGTATTCTCCAGATGCAGACTCTGCAGTCTCGTATGCTCCAGATGCAGACTCTCCAGTCTCGTATGCTCCTGATGCAGACTCTACAGTCTCGTATGCTCCTGATGCAGACTCTCCTGTCTCGTAGGTCTTGTATCCTTCAGATGCCGACTCTCCAGTCTCGTATGTTTCGTATGCTCCAGATGCTGATTCTCCAGTTACGTAGGATTGGTACCCACCAGATGCAGACTCTCCTGTCTCGTAGGTTTGGTATGCTCGAGATACAGACTCCCCAGTCTCGTATGCTCCAGAAGCAGACTCTCCAGTCACGTATTCGCCAGATGCAGACTCTCCAGTCTCGTATGCTCCAGATGCAGACTCTACAGTCTCGTATGCTCCTGATGTAGACTCTCCAGTCTCGTATGTTCTGTATGCTCCAGATGCTGATTCTCCAGTCACGTAGGATTGGTACCCACCAGATGCAGACTCTCCTGTTTCGTAGGTTTGGTAAGCTCCAGATGCAGACTCTCCAGTCTCGTACGTTTGGTATGCTCCAGATGCAGACTCTCCTGTCTCGTAGGTTTGATAGGCTCCAGATGCAGACTCTCCTGTCTCGTAGGTTTGGTAGGCTCCAGATGCAGACTCTCCTGTTTCGTAAGTTTGGTAAGCTCCAGATGCAGACTCTCCAGTCTCGTACGTTTGATACTCTTCAGATGCAGACTCTCCTGTCTCGTAGGTTTGATAGGCTCCAGATGCAGACTCTCCTGTCTCGTAGGTTTGGTATGCTCCAGATGCAGACTCTCCTGTTTCGTAAGTTTGGTATGCTCCAGATGCAGACTCTCCAGTCTCATATGTTTGGTATTCTGCGGTAGCTGACTCACCCGTCTCGTACGTTTGGTATTCACCAGTAGTCGACTCGCCCGTCTCATACGTTTCGTACTCTCCAGTTTGGGTCTCTCCCGTCTCGTACGTTTGATACTCTGCAGTATTGTACGACTCCGTGTCATACTGGTAGTATTCCGGACTTCCACTGGCACTGTTACTACCTCCTCCACCAAATATTCCATCGACGGTGCCCGAAATGAGGCCAGGGTCCTCCAGATCCCCAGAAGGCTTATCGGCATCATCGCTATCTCCTTGCACCCCCTTTCCTAGAGGGGAAGGAGTGTCGTTTTCCAATGACGGGGTGGGGTCCCGAAGGTTAGCTCCCCCGGAACCACCTTTCCTTGTCTTCCCGAGATCCTCCGAGGAGAAAGAGGGTGCATACTTTCTGGTCATGAAGAACACTTCCGCCAACCTTCTCACCTCGGAGATGAAATAAGGGTTGGTGACGCCCGTGGTCTCGACGAACCCTCCCTGGAGGGCATCCAAAACGCAGCCGAGCTTGCGGCGGAAGTCCTTGCTGGTGGCGTCGTCCGCCGTCTCCTGAGCCAGCGCCGCTGCCACCCCTGCGGCCGCCGCCTTGAGCGTCTCCGGAGGGGCTTCTTGGAGTTTCGGGAACTCGCCGAACGCGTCGGTGAGCACGGAGATGACCTCTCGGTAGTTTTGGAGTTCATCTTGGGTGAAGTTCGCCCCGCACTTCCCCAGGAAGGCGGTGAAGATGTCCCCGAAGTCCTTCCCCGTCTGTTTGTCCAAGAGGGGGTCGTTCTGTGCGACGTTTATGGCCGGCGGGTGATGGGAGGCCGTTACTGCCGCCAGCAGCAGCGAAAAAACCGCTGCGATGTACCAGCTGCCCATTGTGTAGCGGCTTCTCTCGACTCGGGCTCTTGTCGCTGCTTATATAGCAATTATCCACGGGGTTTCACGATCTCATTTATGAGTCTGTACACACCGATCCAATCTCTTGCGATTGCAATCGATTTCTTTCTGATAAGGAATGTAATAAACCGATATTTTTAACACCCCTTCCTGTTTATTCACGTGGCGCGAGTTGCGTCTCTTTATCTCCCAGACTGTTGTTTTTAACATATCTTTCTCTTCCTACGAACACTCCTTTGGAGAACAACAAATTTTTAATCGGTTGTGGATCCAGAGGAGATTGCACGTAGGCTTGTGTCCCCAGAAGGGTACATAAATATAAGTTTAAGAACTATCTATAATTTGTGAAAAATAATTAAATATTTCCAATGGAAAACAAGGAAAACCGTTATCTGATTCATAGGTATTTGGATGACTGGAAGGATGACAGCCTTGTGAACATGCCTTCATACATGTTACCCATAAAATTTTATGGGTAACATGTATGAAACATATATGAAGGATAACATATATGAAATAAAAATCAAGCTTAAGAAACAAAAGTAAACAAAGCTACTATTTGCAATTTTCATTCACAAGGCTGTCATCCTTCCAGTCATCCAATGGTATATGACGTCCGAGGGTACACCATATAAACTTTGCATACGTGGGGTGGCACTATATGGCCTGACACAATCCCCAACAGCCCATTTAAAGCCCCTGTCCCTCAATACCATAGCGGGTAGAGGAAATTATGGACACCTATGGAGACAACAATCTTTTCTGATTTTCTAGGTCCTCTCACTTCAAGGAAGGCTCTATTTTTAAATCAATTAACATTGTTACTATGTGTAATTACAGAAATAAATTTGGCCATTGGCCTTGATATCTTTTTTCCTTCTTGGTGTACCATTTTGGTTGGCCAGCAGTGTATATGTTACGGGCAATGTGATAAATTCAGTGGAATTTATGAATGAAATTTATCACTTTGCCCGCCTCCACTTCGGGCATTTTTAATAATACCCGATTAATCACTTTGCCCATAACATATATATTTATAGTAAGTTTAACTAATGAAAGAAGTCAATCAGGGGTTCCCAATTAAAAGATAAGTGTCAAGCGAGACCAAATCAATCTTGATGTATGATTTATGGTTTAACGAGATAGAGCAGCGAAAAACTAGAACTTAGACCGATTCCCATACCACACAAATGCTTAAAAATGGTGACATATAATAGGTGAAAGTGATTTTGAGTTAGGAGGCTTGAAATACTTAAAATTTTTAAAATCCCCTTTCATCTTCGCACTAAAAATATAATTTTTAAAATTAAACTAGTGAAATATTAAACAGGGTGTCACCTTACTAGAGAATTGTGGGGTGACACCGGAACTTAAAAACTCCGTTCCTCTTCACCACTACGAATATAATTATTTATAATATGTATTGTAATTAAATGTAAAACAGGGGGATTTCCTGAGGTATACTGTTAGGGTCCCTTACCTTATATTAATTTCAGAAAACATTATGACCATATCTAATACTGATTATCCCACTTTTATTATGCTAGTGGTTTTTACTCGGAATCCCGACTGCATAAGTCCCGAATATGCTCCAATTGTCACAAAAATAGGATTTGTGTCTATAAATAGCAACATGAACAAAAAATAATTAAAAATATTCCATGCTACCCACGATATACAACTGAATATGCTAATTAAATGCTTATTTCAGTAATTCTGAGAATTATTTTCACTATTTTAAAGAAAACTCAATGATACCAAAAACACTCATTTTCAAGCAAAGAAAGCATTTTAGTAGAATTTCACTTGAAAATCGATTATTGAACGTCAATGGTTGAGGTTTATAGTAAAATATCAGTGCCGATTCTCCTGTTTTAGCTTCTTCATAAAACCTGTGTCAAGTTTCTGTACTTAAAGTTAGTTTTTAAGATCCAAAAATGAAAAACACAAACACAGTTGTAAAAATACTATTACTGTTACTTTTTCAAAACGATCTCTTTTAAAGTAAAACTTGGTAAAGTAAAGTATCTAGTAAGCCATGCATGGGCGTCATTTAGGAGGGAGGGGGGGGGCAATTGCCCCCCCCCAAGGTTTTCCCTCTTTAGTGAAAAATTGCTGCAAGTCCCTTGAAAATTCTGTAACTTCCACAAGAAGCATCGGATCAAGTCCCAAAAGGAGTTAAAACACTACTTTTGAAGGTCAAATTTAAAAATTTTCTGGGGGAGAACCCCAAAACCCCCTCCTGTCCTTTGACGCCTGTTATACAATGTTTCTCCCTTGAAAATTCTGCGGCTTACAAGAAGCGATTCCCGTTGACATAAATATGTACTACTACTACAGTGTATTTTCTTTGAAAATTCTGCTGCTTACAAGAAGTGGTTCCCTTTGGGTGTTCCCCAATGAGGTTGCAAAGGGGATAAAACACTAGTTTAAAGGGAAATTTTCAAAACAATTTCTGGGGGAGGACCTCTGGCTCCCTCTAGAAAATTCTGTGGTTTACAAGGAACTGTTCTCTTTGGATGTAACTTAAATGGTATAAAAATGAGGCAAAATTTCAAAATTTTTTTTGGGGTGAACCCCAGACCCCCCCAATCTGTACAAGTAAATCAGAATTTTTTTCATCTCAAAAAGTGATAAATTTCATCAATGTGTTATTTCATTTTAGATTGATAAAGAAAAACTTTTTTAGCAGGCCAATACCTCGACTAAATAAAAATATTGGAATAAATAAATATATGAATTAATTTGGAATTTAATTAAAATAATCCATACTTTAGTGGTTTAGCATTTGGTTATCCTAAATTCAGAGCTCTATTTGCTAGAGATTCAGGTACAGTAACCTTAACTTTCTATAGATGAAGTAGGGTGATTGTGAGGCGTGAACTTTTGAACTCAGAATGATAGGAAATGGAATTGAGAATGGTAGAACAGTATTTTTCACCAATCCAAAAGAAATCATCAAAGGTGCACCTAATACACTAGATTTTTAAAATCCTGAAATATAAGAAACATAAAACCTTGAAGTAACAGTAAAAACTTGCATATGAAGTCCATGTTTCGAAATACAAATGTGACATGCTTCCTCTATCTATACTTCATAATATATCTCATGAACAAGCAAAACAAATGCAACATACATCTCTATTATTTATCTATTTATAATCTCTTATAATGAACAGGCAGTACATCATGACACCATCCCTATTATTAAACTATTTAAAACACTATTTCTACAATTCAACTATGTACTTTTATTAATAAATTATATCTCATATGAACAAGCAGAACATTGTGAAACACTATTTTTATCTCTATTATTCAACTATTTGGTATAGTATCTTATGAACAAGCAAAACAAATTTGAAACATTACCTCAAAAATAGTAGTAGAATAAAAGAGACTATTATTCTACTTCGAATTTTAAAAAATCTTATTAACAAGCAGAAAGAAATTTAAAGTGAGATTTTTTTTTGTCCTCATGAAAATTTAGCAGGCATAACTTGGGCAGCGTATAGGTTGGAATTATGTAAGCCTTACCTAGATGCATCACACATGAATTGAACTCAAATATTTACCTGGTATTTACGCAACAAAATGCACAGGAAATGCTGACCATGAAATAATTGCTTCACCTTTCCTTTAAATAGCAGATCTCCGCCATCTGTTACATCACCTGTGTAGTAGAGTTTTCTAATAAAAAAAGAGTAAGTTGATGCTGAGCAATGCCACAAAGCACTTTTATAGTTGTGATTCAGCCTGCACAGATGACAATCAATCACGCCTAGAAGCGATAAAAATCATTTGTGTAACAAAAGAGCGCAAGAGCTTTACTGCGTTTCAGATTTTTCACACGCTTGGCATGGTTTCAGTGGCTTGAGCTCACAATAATGTATGAAAATTTTTAAAGAGGAGTTATAATGATAATAGCAAATCATATCAGTAATAAGCACTGTGTGCTGAACTACTAGTAGAAGGGGATAATCATGGGTAGATTTAGGAAAAATACCCTGGGGGCACTTTGAGACTTTATGGGGAGTTTCTGCATTAAAGAAATATTTTACCAAACCTTATAAAAATGGAATATCCTGTAAAAATTGGGGGACTGCTCCCCGAAAATTTCATCATGGGAGAATGCTATCCGGACTGATGACAATCGGCTGTAGAATTTAAGGGGGAACTAGTCACCACTAAATTGTTCAACATTTAGTGGGGATTTATTTCTATATTATTTTTTTTTTTAAATTTTTGATGATGGATAGTGAGGGAAAGGTGCCATTGGTAAGAGCAGCCCACAATGAAATGCTAAAATTACTAAGAAATTTCATCAAAATGCTGATAAAAAATAATGATAAAACCCTCACACTTGGTCACTATTTTTTATGATGAATTACCATTGTTATAGATTAATTTTTCAGGTTTCCTTTTTCCCCTTTTTAAAAAGTAATTTTTAATGATGATATAATTTTGCAAAGTCGTCTATCCTGCATTTTAAAACAGCTATTACTCTTAAGAACTATTAAACCTAGAGACATGAATGTAGGTTTTTTTTTGTAATTTTATTCCCTTCAATCTTCAAATCGATGAGCATCTTAACCAACTTTCTTAAAAAAAATACAGAATTTAAAAAAAATCAAACATAAAATATTATTCTGTTTTACTTTTTGAAACAAACACTATTACAAATTTGTTTTGAAATGAAATTTTATCATACACAAAAATAAAATTCATCATAACTTTGTAAGTTCCTTACATCCCCTTCAAAACAGGTAGGAATAGCAAACGAATGATTAACTGCTATTAGAAGGTGCTAAAAAAAGTTAAGGGAACACTGCTGTAGACAGAATTCAACTAACAAATGAACACTGTATTTATTCAAAAAGAGTGTCTTTAAAAAAAAATGCCCCATTCCCCTTCTTTTATTTGAAAACTACATTCATATTTTTTTAAATTTAATTTACTTAAATGCATATCAACCTTA
The DNA here is from genome assembly GCA_963680715.1 of Tetragnatha montana. NCBI lineage: Eukaryota > Metazoa > Arthropoda > Arachnida > Araneae > Tetragnathidae > Tetragnatha > Tetragnatha montana. Next base: position 40,216,820 of record OY796685.1, read on the forward strand.
ACTAACTGGCATTAATCTTAACCTCTACACATTATTCAAGATTTTTTTTAACACAAAATACTGCAGAATTTCCAAAAAAATTACTGAAGAAAAACCATGAAGCAACTTCTAGAAAACAATAATCACAAGTTTATTACATTGCTTGTTGAATTAGCATGTAGTAGACAGAATCAATATATATATATAGTAAAAAAATATTCAGTCAATTCAGGTTTAAAACCTATTTAACAATATATAAAATTACTTGAATCGTAACCAAACTAGGGTTAGTTAGAATCATCAGTTTGGAATTATCGCTGTAGTTAAAAACTTGGGAAACCTCAAGCTTATTAACTGGATGGATCTTGTAATCTTTGAAGAATTCCTTTCTTTCCATCTAAAAGTACATAGTCCCCTGTAATGAAAAGGCATAGAGGAAAAAATTAGACCTTATTTTTACCATGAAAATAATCTAAATGAGCTGAAGACTTGTTAATGAAGACTATCTTTTGTCAATCACATCATTTTATTCATGATTAAATTCTAATCACAAGACATGAAGTTTCAAGAGCAAATGACAACAGACAAGAAAGTGTGTTAATAAATACATATTTTTTTAACAACAAATAATTATTTAACCATAGACAATCTATCATTGCACAATCAAAAGACAACAAGTTACAGAAGCAAATGTTTTCCTTATGGTGCGAAATGCAAATATATACTTCCATTAGAATAACTGCTTCTGGTTTTTTGAAAAATTCCCCAACAAAATTAAGTTTTTCCTGGTTTTTAGGGTGATTATGGCCACCCTGTAAAATAAATGAAAAGTTGAAAAAAGCAGTAAATACCTGTTTGAAACTTCCGGGTTGCACCTTGCAAACCAACAACGCAAGGAAGGCCATATTCTCGACTTACAACAGCTCCTGAAAATTAGGATTCTTTTGAGTACAAGAAGTTTTTAAACATAGGAACATAATCTCTGAGACTAACTGATGATTAATAGCTAACAGGGTGTTCTTACTGTTTTTCCTTAACTACCGCAACATAATGAATTTTGTATCATCTGGTTTTAGTAATGTGACTTATATAGTAACTTTACTAAACAGTTCATTTAAATTTTAAGGAATAGTTTTGAATACTAATTAAGTTTTTTGAGTAAATTACTGATGATACAAAATTTAAAACTGAATAAACATTTTTCACAATTTAAACTGATTTAAAGACACTAGTGAAATTTTAAATCAGGAAAACTTTACTTCAACTTCCCTAAAGGAAAAGCTAGGCACTTGCTTCAGTTTTTACTATAAATGGTAGAAACGGTATGTTTATGATCAATTTACTGAAGAGTATGATGAGATATTTTCATTTGGTAGATGGTGAAACTAAGTTGTTTTAGTAGAAATATATAAAATAAAAGTATGTTGGTAAACAATAATCAAAGAAGCTTACCATGAGATATCAAGCCACCCAGTTCAGTTGCAACTCCAGACACAATTGGGAAATAGGGAGCCCATCCAATGTCTGTGCAATGTGTGATGAGAATTTCCCCTGGCTGCAAAAAAGTTGGATGATTAGCAAAACTATCATTTGAAGCAGTTTATCAAACAAGTGATATTTGTTATTTATAGTTACTATAAATTTAAAACAGTAATTTGATAACTATAGTTACTATATATTTTAAACATTAGGTACTATAGATATAAATACTCAACCAATTTGAAACCTCTTTTCCTTTTATTTTGACAAAAAAAAAAGTAAGAACTACTTGAGAATTTTCCCTTTTACTATACATGTGATAAAAATTTGCTGAAATATAATTAATCAAAGAATCAAACTTAGTTTAGTGGTCCTTACTTTATCACCTTGTATAAATGGTTAACTTTGTGTGTTCAAGTACATAAAAAACAAAACCACTTTTATATGTTTATGTGTTTTTCTATTTGCTATCATGTAAATAGGTAATGTCTATTGCAATAAATGTCTTTCTAGTCTTTGGCTTGTTCAAGAAAAGATCTATCACAAAGTTGGATAGTGAAAAGTTATAATCTGAAAAAATACTACATTTTCCAACCAATAACTCTTTTCTCCAATGTGTGAAAGTACATGGCATCCATAGAGGAAGTCAACAATGTGCACGAAGAAAATTACAACTCAAGTAAAAAAAAGTAAGTCATAAAAATGCAATTGCAAAAATAATTGTCTGTTTTTCAACCCAATTATTTTTCACAGAGCTCATCAAAAGATGGTACAGAAGTTTCATTTTCAGTTACATAATTATAAACTTAAATAAAAAGTTTTTTATACCTTCAAGAGAGCAGCTTCTTCCACAGACAAGGCAACTCTTGCAAATCCTTTTGTTAAACCTTGACTTACAGGAATACCTGCAGAAGAAAAAAAAATGAGAATGAAAAAGATCAGTAATGGCTTTTGATTAGAAAAAAAAAAACATTTTTTTACAAACTTAACTTTTTTATTTTGACAAATAAGATCTAAAAATCTTTTATAAGTTATGTTCAGTCCTCTGAGGTTTTTAATGGTAATGTTTAATGAAAAAAAAAATATTATTTATGAACTGAATCTACCACTTATAAGAAGTTAAGAAAATTTTCAAAACATTTTTGAATACAAACATAAAGTAGAAAATAAAGTGCTGTTACCTTTCATTATCAAACTTGTTGAGGATTCAAATTCAGAATTATCATTTTCATCATTTATCTTAAATGAAAAAATATCAGAATGAGAAACTCAAACATTTTACATTTATTTTTTTTAATAAGGGGGAAATCAATTTTGATTACATAGGAAAACACTACATAAAAAATAGAAATTGTAAACAAACACAAGCCATTCTTGCTATATGAAATATCATATTGATACCATGAAATTTAAAATTGGTGCTTTGAAAAATTTAAAAAGGGGACAATACACTTTGCAATCTTAGCTCAAGTTCTAGAGAAAAAATACCTACTGGTTTGGGGATACCTCTCATCATTTCAGGGAATTTTAATCCTTCAAGAATTGGGAAAATTTTTCTTCGATTATTAGCTCTGAAAAGAAATTTTATCAGTGTTTATATTTCACTCTGGACCTTCCTTTTATTTCCATAAAAAAATACAGTGCTACACATTTGCAAATCAACAAGAACTAAAAACAATTTGTTTATTAAAGAAATGAAATAGGTTTTATATGATATAGGTGCTTGCTGTGTACTAATTTACTATTCAAATTAAGGTTCAGGAAAATCTGTTAAGTGTGCATTTCTGGCATCTTCTTTTAAATATAAAATAGTATATCTTAACATTATACTTAATAATACAAACAACTTAAAATAAAGAACTTAATACTCAGAACCAACAACACCTTTACCTGGATATAAGACGAGGGGATCGAGTTTTGAGCAACTCTTTGATTTCAAATAGAGTTAGGAAGAAAATCAAGTCCATATCTGGCAACCGGCCTTCAGACACCATCAGGTTAGAGAGATGGAGGAACCCATGCCTCAGGTAATCAAAAGATTTCACAGTTAAAGTCTAGAAAGTAACAAAGTAATTTAATATTATTGATTCATATATGATGATTTACAATTATAGAATCAACACTAGCAAGTACTAATAACGAATACTTTGGCACTCCAGACCCTAATGTTAAAAAAACAGAGATGAATGCACCCTAATGAGTCAATTTGGCCTGGGCAGATTTTTTATTTCCTTGACAAATGAGAGGTTATTCTGCCACACTGTCTAAATTGAAAACACAAAGAATTTGAAATTCCAGTATTCTTACTTTAGTCAGATTTACCAGCAATAAATCAATACTAGAATAATTGTATCTAAATATTTATCAGGGATCTGTCTAGGATTTTTTAAAAGGTACCTATTTTGTGAAAATTTAAGGCTAATTTGTGAAAATTTTTCTGTAAATTTGTGAAAATTTAAGTGCAAATAACATAAAAACATGCACATAATTATTTAAACATTAAAAACAAAATAAAATTTAGTCTAGAATGGCTAAAAATTTAACTATTGAGAGAATATAGCTAACTAGAGAACTTTCTTTCAAAAATGTATTTTGTGAAGGTACCTTTTTTCCTAAAACTGAATTTTGTAAAGGTAACTTTTTTCCTAAAACTGAATTTGTGAAAGTACCTATTTATCAAATGATGAATTTGTGAAGGTATCTATAAACGGTAGTAAAATTACCCTGGACAGACCACTGTTTATATAGTTGTCAATTCTTCCGATTTAGAGGTTTCAGTTTTTTTATTAACAAATATTTTACCTTTTGTTTATTATTCATATCTTCCTATTATTGCTTGTTTTTGGTGTGTCAAATTTTAGGCTTTTTAACTCAGTCAGTAATTGGAAAATTCATTAAAAATTGGAAATCTTACAGCTAAATCTGAAGAATTGGCTATGTACTAACCTTAGCATCTTCTCTTAGTCTGACGCCTTTGTGGCAATAAGGGAGGATGAGTATCAGCTTTAATCTGGAAACAAAGACACATGTAGAAAAAGTCATTTCATTAGTTTGTAGCAAAAACAGTTTCTTTAACATATCTTTAAATTAAGGTTTTCGCAGACCCATATCAATTTTATGCTAAAAAAATATCAATAATTACTTTGACCAAAAGCTTAAAGGAACATTCAGCTCACAAAACAGTTCTCCTAGATGCTTTCTACTGTCTTTCTTTTCCTCTTGAGGAGTTCCAACCATGTTCTAAAATTAAAACAAAAGAATAAGGAGTTGACATTGCTTTCCTCAACCGGGGAAGGTTGGAAAAAAACCCTGATACAACATGTATGTAAAACCCAACCAACAGAAGTTTTTACTACTTTATCCATTCCACACAACTTTTTTTTAAAAAAAGAGAGTCAACTTCCAGAGGAAAACTCACAACTACCCCAATATACTTTGTCTTGAAGATATATTTTAGGTAGACCAGGGAATTAAAATAGTTAACAGTATTTGTGATTTAAACTAGCAACCAGTTGCCTAGTTACACTATGACATGCAATAGAAAAAAGTTTGTTAGTTTGCTCATTGGTTAATTCACGTGTGGAGCTGGCACGTTTAAGAAGTTAATTCTTTGCTCTTTTACATGAAGAAAATGTATAAGTATAAATAAACCTATCCATAGAAAATATTTAGTTCTCTGAGATTATTGGTTGTGAAAGCAGTATCCTTGCATTTTGGGTTGGCGTAAACATAATGTTACGAGTAGTTTGCTGTAAGACTGACTGATTCTTTGAAAATGGTCTCTTACTTGTAAAAGTCGAACTAAAAGCTCAGGATCCATGGCCCAGGTGACAGACCTCACATCAGACTGTAAAAAGAAACACAATAAAGGTGTAAATAGGTATTGAGTTTTAGCGAAGAAAAATAAGTCTAAGGATTTTTAGTGAGGTCATTGATGATTGCTTTAGCTGAAAACTAATGTAAAAAAACAAATATTAACCAGATAAACTTACTTCTTTCAAGCATCTATGTCCATGCTTTTTCAAAAATTCTTTAAACTTTTCTCTTAGAGGTGATTTCCATAACCACTTTTCAGCTTCCTATAGACAAATTTTTTCATAAGTACAGTCCTGTGTGGTTTGAAAACTTTATAAAATAGTAAATGTGGCACTGGGGGTAAAAAATTTGGAGACCGCTGTCTTAAAATGAAATTAAAGATATAATGTTTACCCCAACAGACATGGATTCGAATTCCTTGCAATCCACTTTTGCCTGGATAAGAAGGGCTAACTTCTGCAATCAGAATAAGAAAACCATGGTTAATGAAAAGTTACCCCAATTTAGTTGAAAGAAACATTAATATGGTTATAATTGGTAAACCTTAACCTTTAATGCTCTGGGGACATCAGCACTTTCCACATGTGATGAAGTTGCTATGAGTTTAGCAAAATCACTGTAGATTTCAGTATCAAAGTCTGTAATGTAGTGAAATAAGTCTATTAACAATATTTTTGACACAAGGGAGAGCAAAATAAGAGTAGTTTTGTAACCTTTGAAAAATGTTATGATTATCATTAACTTGTTAAACCATCAAACTTTTTAAAATAAGTGTTTCGATAAAAATAAATTTTTCACAATGCTTTTTTAAAAAATAGGGTAAGATCAGATAAGAGATTCTTTAGAATTTTTCTTTGAATCCCAAAAAGTATGCAAAATTTCAGATGGAAAAAGGGTAAATGAAGTTGTTTTACATAATTTTTTTAATTAAACATTCTTACAAAAATGTTCAAATTGGAGAATAAACCTTTATTTAACCCGGGAGCAGTCGCGCTGGGTATCTCATACCCAGGCGCACATTCTAAGTTGCACAACTCTCCCCCCTTTCTTTCAAAATGTGTGGGACACTGAGTAGCTGAGTTCAAGGTCACATTCTTTAGATAGGAAGATAAGATAAGGATTTAGGAATGTGCGGTTTCCGGGAAACAAGGCTTTTTCGAGGACAACTTATAGAAGAGTAGGACACAAAGCAAACAAAAAAGAATTGAAAAAGGCCTTTGGTACATCTACAGAAGGTACCTCAGAAGAAGAAAGACAAAAGATTAAAAACAGGATACAAAAGATGTGCAGATTGATTGTGGGAATAAAAAGGACAGAAAAACAAAAAACTGCTGTGAACTCTGCCAAAAATATATCTGTATGCAGGGGTAGCAGTGACATTTCAAAAAAATATAGGATTTTTTGAAAAAAAATATAGGAGTCTTAAAAAAAACACGAAAACTTTATTCAGGGTTCATACACTTTTTGAGGAAAAAAATTCAAGGACTTTTCCAGGCTACCAGATGAAAAATTCAAGGCTGGCCGATATTGTTTGCAACCATTTTTTTAAAGTAGTACTTATGTTTCATTCCGTGCAACTTTATCTATTAAACAGTATAATAACAGCAAATTTTCATAGAAGTTCCTAGATACAAAAAAGGTTTTGAATAAAAATTTAATTAAGCTATATTATATCACAAAATATTTTCATGTAATTTTAAATAAATGAACCTAACAGATTGAACCTGACAGATTTAAATTTAAAAAACCCTACCTTATACTTTCAATAAAACTGTAAGTAATCATCAATAGTTAGTCTGACTCAAAATGTGTAAATTGGGCAGAAAATGAAAAACTGACAGGAGATAGAAACTTTAGCCCAAGAAGTTTAATTTCAAACCTAAAAAATAACTCATATGGAAGATTTTGTAAGACTTTCTTTCTGATAAATTTAAATAATGCTTAAGTTATTTACCATAAAATTTTCATATACCCTATTATCCTCACACCTTGTAATTCTTTATTTGATATTAAAACTCAAGTTCAAACTATAAATTTCTATTTGCATTCTTGCAAACAACAAAAAATTCCTCTAATATTTTTTTTTAATTTGCCAGCTAATTATTGGACACATTTGAACTGCAATAAGTGAACACTTTCTGCATAAACAAGCATTTAAAGCCAAGGTTATTGACGCAAAGTAAGAAAAACGCGATCGCGAACCGTCCGTGAAGTTGCTTTTTCTGCCCGCGACCACGCCGTCAAAAAGCCAACTTTACAGGCAAACGTCCAGAAGCATGTATGAAAATTCGGGATTTTTCATTTAAATTACGTACCGTTATATGATTTCCGGACTAGGGAGAAACTTCCCCGTTCTCTAAGGAATGGAACGTTTTCAGCGCGAATTTGAGTGCGCCGAGCAAAATTATAGGAAATATAGGAGGCTTATCAAAATATAGGAGAATATAGGAGGTTTTTTACTAATTTTTCAAATATATAGGATTTATAGGAAATATAGGAGGTCTGCGACCCCTGTGTATGGAGCACATAACTCCACTTTGTAAAGAATGCTCAAATGCATGTAAGTAACTTATTTTAAATTGCACTAAGGCTAGTTTATTGTTTTGTGTCTTATTTAAATACTATTATTTGTAAAACCAAGCAGGTTGTGTGTTAAAGCGCGAGAATCACTACCTGGGTATGAGATACCCACCCGCGAGTTCCCGCGTTCGTTTCATAGGTGCGACTGCTCCCGGGTTAAAACTAGAAAATTATTACATTTTAAGAGGCAAAACTAAAATTATTTTTACACAAACAAGGGAAAGTGTGACACTGAGTATGTTTACAGATGAAGATTTTGATGACTCAAAAAACCAATATCACCTCCTCCTTTGGCTTCACAAAGAATTTGAAACAAGATCACATTCCACTGAGAAGAGTTCTCTGTGTTAATCATAAGCTCCATCAGCATCTGGAACACATTCACTTAGTCAATTCAACTAATTATTTAACTACTTAACTTTTTCATCATTTGAAACAATAAGTCTAAAAATATGCATATTATCAAAAAACATTTGCCCTGTTTAGATGAATAATCTTTTCACAAAAATAGTCACATATGATAGAAATTACAAAATTTAATACTTTAAGAGCTTTTTCAAACTTTTCACCGAGAACCAAAAAGGCCATTGGGAAGTAAAAACACTGTTCTCAAAGAATCTCTTACATCCTCGAAATCAGAACAAGAATTCATCAAGGCAGTGAATGCTTCTTCTGAAGTGGTTGCCTTCAAGTAGTTCATCTCGTAACTGTCAGACTTCTCCTTCACTTTGGCTGTCTTGGAAGTGTGGGTAAGCAGATCCTGCATATAAATAAGTTAGTTTTAGATTAAAGAAATAACAGAGAATTTTTAATGAAGCTACTACACTCACTAATAATTATGCAGATTTAAAAACAAATATCCCCAAATTCATAGAGGCAAAAAACTCAATAGAAATTCTCTCTAGATAGTAAATAAATAAAGTTCTATCTCACTGTCAAAAATCACATTGAAATTGCATTGTTAATATCATGGTGTGAGCTTTTGGTCTAATGATGTCACAAAAATATTTATTTTCTTGGGTTTCTTTTTATCACATTTATTTTTCTATCTTTTTGTTAATCAAATTATTAGTTATTTTGTACTTTCTTTGTTTTCACTTTATGTCCTTTCTGTGCATGTATTTATGTGTCTGTTTATGTGTGTGTTAATAAATTTGAATTAGCAAAAAAAAGAATGTTAAAGATTTCTTTCTTTCATAAGTTTATTTCACCTATTTTTAATATAACAGCTTTAAAATATAAATGATTACAAAAAACATTTAAATGCCATATTACTTCAAAACAGTGTTAATGCTTAGGAACATAAAGTTCCCCTTATTGAGAAAGTGTAAGAAAATTTGCAATACAAATGTATATAAATTCGACCTGCAAACTAAAAAGCCAGACTTTTCCCTTTTTAAATTTTATTAATATTTCCCTATTTTAATTATCAAATGTTTAAGCAATTTATGAATTTTCCGTGTGAATAGATAAAACCAATTGCTAGAGATAATGTAAGCTTAATTTATTCATACTAAGTAATTTCACTTTATTTCAGAATTTTGTAGGGCAATATGAGGAGTACTTTCTTGGGTCTGTGAATAAACATCCACCATGAAAACATTTACCAAATGTGGATGGCAAGGTGTATCACTCTTTGGAATAAGCTGTGTCAATATTAAAAGCCTTGAATAGAAAAGGAAAAAGGGGTTGTGAACTAAGTGAATCAGATTTTGTGTACCACCATTTTGTGTGCCACCATGATGTCTTTTTATATTTTTGCAAAAAGGGAGATAACTATTTGTGCATTGTAAAACTTTCTTTTGCTTTTTGTAAAAAAAAAAAGCTTAATCCTTCCTGGTTTGCATTCTACATTATTCAATGTATCAACAATATGAATAATGTATTATGATACAATCTTACAATAGAATGCTTAAAAGTGACATGCTGGAAAAAAATATGTTTTAAGGAAATTAAATAAAAAACTAAAACCCTTTTTAAGTATTCCTTTGGGGGGTTTTGAAAAAAGTCTCAACACTGTTCTATTTAGATCCAACTTGAGTGCTTAAATATATTTAATGAAAAAAAATATTTTTCACACAAAGGATACAACAGGAGCATTTTTTCTAAATCTATTTCAATACCTTTCATTTTTAAAGTATTACCAGCAAACTTCTGTAATTTTGCAACACATTATAATTTTCACTAAATTAGCAACATATACTAGACAGCAACTTAAGTTGAACCTTAGACGTCACTAACAAAGTATCTCGGTGACTGAGTTTTGAGTGAAATGAAGATAGTCAATTTAAAAATATGATTATTTTGTTAAACCCATGTATATATAGTACTTTTCAATCACAATTTGTGTACCAAAACTCCTCCTAACAACAAAACAAGCTTTGTGTTTACCCCTTTTCTCTTTCTGCATAGTGACGTACTGGGTTCAAGAAACGTTGCTGTCAAGTATAGTAGGAAATTATCAACACTATCAAAGCAACAGATCATCAGGAAAATTCCAACATAAGGTAGAACGAAATTCTTCAGTTACCCAATAAAATTTCCACCTTTTCAGCAAGGATGAAGGCGGGGCTGGAGGACCTGCTCTCTCTTTAGCACACACGAGGAGTTCTGGGTCATCAAGCACCCGGCCAAATATGCTGATCATGAACCCTTTAGCCACAGGTGTGTCTGTTCCAAACCTGTTGATGAGCTAAGAACAGAAAAAAATACTTTTTGAAACAGACTAAAAAGTATAATTTTCCCCCAAAAACTCCTTGTAAAACAAAACACCTGCGGCCTGTATAATAAATAATTCATAGGCTACTTCCTGCACTCTTTATGAACTAATACATGATAGTCCAGGACCCAGTATAGGACCCAGACCTGCCAACCTTTGAAAAGCAGGAGACATTTTTATCGACATAACGGCTTAATAATTGCACTTTGCCAATTGTATTTTTGATTAAATAAAAGTATGCATATGTCAATAAATATAAAATCCTCTTTAAAATACATGCAGTACAAACACATGTTCAACAAAATAAAACATTTATTGAAATGAAGTTCAATAATTAAGTACCACACTTAATAAAACACGTAGTTACAATAGCTATTTATTATTAAGATTAAAATACTTTTTTTTGGGAGAGTAACACAAAATACTATATAAGATCTAACTTACATCAACCACAGTCATCATCATGTGATTGTAGAATGTTAAAAGGCCGCTTGAGAAATATGTGCTTTGCATTACGTTATCCGGTTGACCCATTGCTCGAGCTCTTTTCTGGGAAAGAAATAACAAATTTGAATTGAGTACTGACCAATAAATACTTTACTCTTAATTCTTATGAAATAAAAAAAAAACAGAATATAGGTGCATCCCTATAACACATTTTAAATTAAAGAACTTAATTTATCTGTGCAATAACCTGAAACAGTTGAAGTAAGAGAAATAATTTTTCTTTCATTTTGTCAATTTTATCACTTTAATTTCTTTTTACGTTAGAAATTTCAGAGTTCAAAAGGTTACTTGTGCTTTAGATAGAGTAATATATGTAAACTTAGGTTAAAATATCCAAAATTACATATAATTCCAGAACAGTTAACGACAAATCATTGAGTAAAAATGCAAATTAAAAAAAAACTGTTTTGTTTCATTTTATCATAACTACAACAAAGGAATCAAATTTCCCTAAGTTTAGAAGTTTCCTACCTTCATGACGGTTGCAAAACATTTCATGAACACTTCTCTACCAAGAGGAGAAGTTGCTCCAGGCATAACTTCACTATAAAAAAGTGTTTGGTGAATGGTTTTACTATTCAGAGAGAAAAGTCACAAAATACGGGAAAAAAGTTTTCCTTAACTCACCCAACATTGGCAATCGTGAAGAAATCGTTTTCGATTCTCACAGGAGCATCAAACTCGTGCTTCAGTTCATGCTCTGTCTCTCCCATTCCGCTGGTGACTGAGCGAGACTGAAAAAGCAGGACAAGCATGGTGTGGATAAGTGCTAAAGCCTGATTCACAATAATGTCTTATTTCTCATCCAAAACTGGAAGTATAGTGTACTAACAAGTTAGTGGCATAGCCAGAGTGTGGGATTTGGAGATATATCCCTCCTACAAGTCCATAGAGCATAGAATTGGATTAAATTTACCCTATATACCCCCAAATTCAACCAATGTTTGATAGTAACCTTTATTACAGTAAATAGTAGTGTGATAATTAATAAAAAGATCATTAATGAAAGTGTATATTTTAAGCTTTTCTATCTTTTATGGTCTAAGTTTCTTAAAAGTCCCTTTCTTCTATTTCTGTTCAAGAAGCAAATGTCGCTTTGGTGAACAATATTATTGTCATCATGATTAAAGTCAAAATTTAAAGAACTGCAATGTTTAGCTAATTTGCATAAAGTATTAAAAGAAAGTGTTTTGATTTATAAGACTATTTTGAAAACAAAACTGTAGAGCTGCAATTGTTTAATATTGAAAATTATTTACAGATTAAAAAAGTACTTAGTGAAAATTTAAAGGTTTATTAAAAATAGTTTTTGAAAACGGACAATAGATGTTACATAGCTAAGTATAAATTGCATATTTACCTGTAATATATGTATTTCATTATTGTATATGCCCCACTCAATATCTCTAGGTGATCTGTAAAATTCTTCTATCTGAAAAAAATACCAATACTAATAAATGAAAGCTAATGCAAAAGAACATAATGAAACATAAATAACAACTATTTTGGTATTTCCCATTGCTTATGAGAAGAAATATTATAATCTAACAGATTTTTCAATCTTCTAAAAATATATTCATTCTAAGACTAACATAGTTTCTAACCCCTAAAAGGAAAAAATTAAGCGATATTTCATAGAAATAACGATACATTTATTCGACATCTGTAAAATTTGACACTTTTGACAACCAAAGCACACAAAAATATGAAATCATTTTACCTGAATTGCCAAATTCCCAAGTCGTATTGCCACTTCTTCTGAAAGGCAGCATTGACTTATCAAGTCTTCATTTAAATTTTCTACAACTGTGCCACTAATTTCTGAATTAAGAGAAAGAACAATATTAATTATGCTGAAAAGAAATGAGATTTTTGTTTTGATTCTATGGGTAGGGGGAATACAACCTACCATCCATAACTATTTTCTGGTGTTTGCCACCTAAGGTAACGGAATTAACACTTAGTAAACCATCTTCTTGCCTTCTAAGGGTAATGGTATCAGGCTCTACTAATCCGGATACCACAGTCTAAAATAGTAATTTATAGACATTAAAAATATGTAGTGGTTATGGATGCATCACTCATTTGGTTTACACTAGTACATTTTGAAGACTTTTTAAATCATTGATTCTTAACTAGGGATCTGGGTACCATTTGTGTTCTAAGACATCTGAAAAAATTTGAAAACCTAAAAATCTTCACTAAAGTGAAACAATCATTGATTGAAGTTTTTTTATGTATTATAAAATATTCCCTGAATGCAATTATTTATAAATTTTTTATAAACAAGTTTTTATTTTACCTTTATCATAAAAAAAAATGTTTACTTTGAAAAATTATACTTCAAAATTTTATAATGGTTATTATGGGTTTTCCAGAGAGGTTCCAGTTTAATAAAATAGTTTCACTTTCAAATTTGTTAAATAATTTTGCAAAGGTTATTCTTCTTTGCATTTGGTACATGTTTCTGTATTCCAATTTTTTTTGTCTAGTTTTATTTAGAGTTGTATTTCAAGTCTAGGGACCTATGGGTCTTCAGGTATCAGAGGCCAGTATTCCTTTTGGGAATTGACCCCCTAGAGAAAAGATCCATCACTTAGATATCTGCCTGAAGGTGACCCCTGAAGAAGTCTTTGGGTGGTTTCCAAGTTTTTATTACTTTGAATTTAATTTAATGTTCTAATTTTTTCATAAAGTGCATTATGTTTTATAGTAGCTGCATTTAGCACACTATTTACATCATGATTAAATCATTTGATTTTATTACAATTAATTTTTAGAATTTATTGATACTTTTAGAATCAAAAGGTTTCTCCAGTTAACTTTTAGGAAACACAAACTGAAACTTTAATATTTTGCAAAAAAAAGTATTCAAATTCTGTAGTGGTGACAAAAAGGATAAGAAATGGATAAAATGATTTCAAAACTGATTTCACTCTACCACAGAGGTTACTTAGAAAATTCTAGGCTTGAGTAGATACATAAATTTTAAATTCAAGGGATATTATGAATTTTCAAGACATTTTTGGGGTACTCTAGGAGAGTCCAAAGGTGTTTACAGGTGTTTTTGCAAGGTAAAGGGTTTGAAAAGATATCAATAACTTTTTGGTAACACAAGAATAGTTATGTTGCACATTACAAACTCAAAATCATTCATTTGAATTTCTAGAACTCTTCACGGAATAAGAAAAAGTCAAACCTCTCCCAATCCATAGTTAGCTGTGATTATGAGAAGAGATGGATTGTTTGAAACTGGATCGCAGGTAAAAAGCACACCAGAAACTTCACAAGCCACTAGGGCTGGGCGATATATAAATTTCTTAAATCGATTTATATTTCATCTTAAAATCCGATTTAGCTATAAATCGATATAATTCGGGTAATATAAATCCATATTTTAAGCTGAAATAAATACAATACACATGTATCATTTAAAATACTTGTTTTTTGTCATATATCAAGTATTCTAGAAATAAAAACATTTCCTTTAACACAAAGTAACTATTTTTCAGTTGATTTTTAACCAATTTTTTACTAAGTGATCGAAGAAATTGGTGAGAATGAAAACCGTACAAATCTAGGGACTTACTTAGTTTCCATTCTCAGCAATTTATTTGCTTGCTCTTATGGAAATTCTTCTGAAGTAACACTATAATTTCAATCATGCTCTGCAAGAATTATCACTGCATATTGTTTGAGTTTTCGTACTAGCTTCTGTAATATTTTTCTTTACTGTCTTTCTAAATTATTTTAAATAAAATTAATTTTACCTCATTACATACATTGTGTAAAAATTTGGAGTGGCTAGGACTGAAAGAGTTAAAATTAAAGGTACTAATTTAAATGGAGAGTGGTCAGTTGAACAATTCTTAAAATATTGGTTAGGAATATTCTTAACTCTTGGAAAAATTATAAACCTATCAATACAAGAATTTTGGTTTTCACAATTTTAAAATTTCAAAGCAATCTATCTTACATTTATTGTGAATGAAACAATGTCAATAAATTTATTAAATCAAATCAAAATAACATTGATGAAAAATTTTATTTACAAACTTTTAATTTAATTTTTAAAGAAATAGGGGAAAATATTTCCTTAACTTATTTCTTGGATCCTTAATTTTCTAAAAAAGGAGAATTTCCCTTCAATATATTAGAATAAATGACGATTCAGGAATTCAAACGCGTTCTAAGTCAGAAATATATCTACTGTAATGCAAGTGAACGAAAAAACTAAAACTTACCGTATATCGTATCGATGGAAAGATCGATCTCTAGTTCGATTCATTCGTTCTATGAATGATTGCGTTGCGTACACTTAACCGACCGCAACTTTAAAAAAATCATTCCATTCCAAGTCGAGAGCGATTCGATTCATTGTCGGAACACTAGGAACGGAATTCGAATTCGGCCGGCGCCAGGGAGGCGCGGCCCCCGGCGCGCATCAACGAAAATGATTCCGGAACCCGGAATTGTATCGGTTATCGCGGCCGATCTATGAATCAGAACACAGTAATATCGGTTTAAGGAAAATTCAAATAATCAAGTTGAATCGAATTTCTGATTCCGGAATTATATATCGGTATTCGATTTTAGAGATTCGATATAAGCCGTAAACCGATATTCTGGAAAACCGATTTATCTTTCGGATTCCGGAATTATATATCGGTTCCGATATAAGGAATCCGATATAAGCCTGAAACCGGTATTCCGATGTTGGGGTTAAACCGATTTATCTTTATATATCGATTTAAGGCCCAGGCCTACAAGCCACCATTTCTTGGATGACAACAGCCATGGGAGAATTGAGAATTTGACCATTTTGCCTGTAATGAACACCCATAGTTAAACATATGTAAAACATAAGACTAACTTTGCCAGTAAACAGGAAAAAAATTGTAGTTGACAAAAAGGTCTCTTATTATAGTTTGTGTAAATAAAATAGGCGGCTCGCTACTAGTCATTTCCCATTGCCTTTCTATTGCGTTGCCATGATGACGAACCGCCAATTTTAATTACATAGACAATAGCTGGATTCTAAAAGAGATTTATACCTACAATTTAAGCTTTTTATTGTAAGATCTTTATGATCAGGTATATCCCAGCTTATTATCAGGGAAAACACACATTTTCTGGGATTCCAACTCCATTATACAGTAGTAAAGCTTAAAAAACATCAGAACACTGCTTTGAATATTCTTAGAAATAAAAAAGTAATAAATCAATTTTACTATATCTGGTAAGGTGGTATCAAACAGCTTACCTTTTGTACTCGACTGCAGTGAAACCAAATTGTGATGCCCAACACTTTTTTACAGCTGTGATAATCTGAAATATGAAAACTTTATTAAAATCAAGATCATTACATTAGACTAATGTATGATTTTAAAACATAAAATCAATTTTTAAGTACTTATGTTGTTAATTTTGAAAGTATATCTTGTCCCTTTCCTATAGTTTTGAGTTGAGTCTGAGTTAATTTTAAATTAAATTTTTTAAAGGTTAGTGCTTAAGCATTTTTAAGAAATCAACAAATCAAATCAAATTTACTGATTGATTGGGTTCTGACAAAAGCCTGGAACAGACTACATTACTTAAAGTAGGATCAATTACATCAATACAGAGGAAATTTAATTAATGCAAAAGTGGGACAAAAACTGGTGTGGATGCTCACTTCTCCAAGACCACTGATGCCGAGAAAAGTATCCATTTGTCCAGCTGCAGACATTTCACATGTGTCTTCACCTGAGAGAAGTTTTGCTTGTTAAGTAATTTTTTTGAAGTTAATAGTACAGTGTAACTTGGATAGCTCAAATGTTTTGATTCAATGCCTTGGATTTCAAAGTATTCCCTTGGTCCCCCTAACTTTCTATATTAAATAAATCAATCACTAAATCGTGGATAATTTGAAATTAAACTTCTTTAATTCAAAGTTTTTCTCACAAAATTTTGAGATTATAACAATTTTTCTTTTCCATTCATTTTTATAAAATCAACACTGGCATCCCAAAGGAACAGCATGTCTTTCCAGGATGAACATTCTGCATGTCCTTGTGTAAACTACACATTCAGAAAAGAATTTAAAGTTTCCTAAATGGAAAAGGTTGCTGATGATGTGTCAAAAGATGGAAAGTAATATTTTCAATCATTAAAAGAATCTGGAATTACAGGTAGAAGATGGAACTTCTTTAATCTGAAGTTCTTCAGTGGTCCCTTCAGCTTCGAATTACCCAAGTTGCACTCTATTAAAATTCATTAAAAAAAGAAAATTTAATGGCTGTTTCACATATTTGCCTTCATTTGAAGATATTTACTGCCAGTCAGGAATTAAAATGAGTATAAAAGTTATCTTCAAGCTAGTTCATACTATTATTAAAGACAGGTTTTAGTTTTTACTTTAATTAACTTTCCATTTATTTACCAAATTATAATGGATTACCTTTGGCAGATGATCTGACTGCAAACTTTCTGGAAGCAATATCTTCCCCAAATACATCTCTCAAGCTTTCAAAGATACTGTTACAAACTTTGCGAGGCATTGGAGTCATTTCCACAACAGATGAAGCCCTGGATACATCAACAAAGTTATTGAAATTCTGTACTTGACACATAAACTGCTGCATGTATATCATTCAATAAGTAAAAATCTTATAATCTGGGTTAAGTTTTCATCAGCTAACAATGTATTTTGTTGCCATTTTCAAAAATAAAACATAAGTCTATTAAAGATTTACAAAATTTGAAGGCATTAAATCAGAGATGTGGTTCAAAAAATCCAGATCAGAGGCAATCCAAAAATTTGATGCGAAATAAAACACGAAAGAAACACATGCAAAAAATAAATATTAAATTAGTCAATGTAAAAAAAGGTTCTCATTTTAATATGTTTAAAAAAAGCCACTTTTTAAAGCTAATCATCATTTTTTAACATTTATGTAATTTTAGAGTTGATATTGGATTTTAGAAATACTAATTTTTTTCATTTAGATAAATCATGGATTATTGCAATCAAGGGTGAAAAATCCAGAAAATTAGTCCCAACAATTGGAAAACCAGGAAATATACAACACACAAATCCAGAATTCTTTCAAAGATCTTAAATCTAAATCTAATTAAGGGAGATTTTTAGGTGCATATCAGCTAAAGAGTATTAGCCCTTGATGCAAAATTGTACTTACAAGCCACAGGCTACTTTAACATCCCCTTCTTCATTACCACTGTAAAAATTGTAAAACAATGCAACTTAAAAAAAATACACATTTATAAGTATTATTGAAGTACTAAAAGTGGGGGAATTATTTTACAAAGTTTACCAAGAAAGAGTATTAAGATTTGTTTTGAAAAATATTTAAGCAATTGCAAAATTGGTGAAAAACTTTTAAACAAAGTTTGTTCCTCAGGTTGGTTTGCTATTTGCTACCTTAAGTAGTTTTTGAAAAAAGATGTAAATTTTTCTGAAAGTTACTGAGATAGGATCCTAGTTAAACACAATAAAATTAATTTAACCAAGCCAAGGTTGATGGCTTTAAAGAAATCGATATAAATTAATGTTAATTTAGCTAGTTAATATTAAGCTCAAAATTTTATTACTTAAAGAGAAATTATTACTAAAAAGCCTATAAAAGAATGCAACAATAAAAGGATAAAATAAGAAGCAAAAAAACTTAATTTATTACAATTGAATCAGTTTAAAAAAGGGAATAAGTCCAAAAACCAAGTTTTGAGGAAATTGGGAAAAAAAACCTGTATAAGTAATGGAATTTTCGTTGTAAAACAACCTAGGGTAGTTATTTTCCCCCTCTTTCCACTCATGTGTAGAACAAAGCTTGAAGATATTTTTGAGAACAAAAGTCAATTTGTCATTTTTTGGACTTATTACCTTTCTTCAAACTGGCAATTCAATTTTATATTTAAAATAAGTCAGAAAAATAAAATTTGAAAATGATTTCTATAGCATTCAAATCTTTATAAAGAAACTTCTTTTCAATTCAAAGGAGAAGAACTTTTTGCTACTCTAGTGCCCAGGTCTAAAGGCCTTTGATCTGGAATTTAGCTCGGCCTATTTCATAGGCAGTGTTCAGAAACTTATTTTTAAAATGTAGTAGGCAAATAAAGTTAAATTTTAACAACAACGACCAATAGCTGAGCCCATGATCATAAAACTTAGACACAAACCAGAGAAGCTTTTCTGTACTTCTAATTGTCTAATAGAACCAACTAAGTCCTATCTTTCTATAGATGGTTTAAGTACTACTATATTCTTTATTCATGACACAGAATCAAATTGCTTAAAACTTACTATGCTATATTTTCTAAGTCTTTAACTGCATCACATAATTCAGCAGTCAAAAACTTTTCATAACTAGCAGTAGTGACCACAATTCCTTTTGGAACGACGAACTGTATGATCGAAAGAAACACAATAACCAATAAGGAACTTGCATGGGTGTCAGATTTTTATTAAGATCTGGTTATTTTAAATCAGTGGTTCCCAACAGGTGGTCCGTGATACCATCGGAGGTGGTCCGTGAGAAGGTTCATAAACTTATCCAAAAATTGCGTTGAAATTAAAAAAAAAAATATCACACAATCCAAGAAGTAGTTAAAAAAACCATAGATGGTAAAAAAAACTAAAAAAAAAAACTATATAAGAAAAATTTATTGCCGGAAATGCAAAAGTTTTAAACAAATAAATTATTATTTTCTTTTTAATCGCTCCTTTGGAATACTAATGTTATTATTAAAGCAATGTTAGTTTATCTTTTGAGTGTAATATTATTTGATTTCCAGTTCCATTAAAACACATATATTTAAGAGTTGGTTCAGAAAAAAGTAAAACTTCATACCCTCTGTGAGAAATGAATGCATTGAAAAAAGTTAAATTTTTAAAGATAAAGTTGTGGATAGGGATGGTCAGCACGAGTTTCAAATTTAAGTAAAGTGGTCCGCAGACATATTTCAGTTGGGAACCACTGTTTTAAATAAATAGAGTTTTGCATGCCAATGCAATGCCAAATCTATACTTGTACATTTTTTGATTTTAAAAAATAGATAAAATACTGTCTTATACATACACTTTTGTTTCTTCCACACAAACAGGTCAGCTTGCCAAGTGAAGACCCTTTTCCTCCAGAAACTTCACTATAGCTGCATATCTCATCAGAAAACTGCACTGTTAGAGGAACAGCTGAAATTTTATTGCTAGAGATTAGTTATACTTTTTACAATATAAAATCACTGCTTCTATAATTCTGTGGCAACTACACTCATTACTCAAATGTGTAATGTAAAGTATATTCCAGTATAAAGGCCAACTGAAACAAATATTATTTTGGAGTTTGAAACTGAGATTGTGTGGTTTTTAACTAGCATGGGGAAACCATGTTTGTAGAAAATATAAGTGTTAGGGATTATTTAATAGACAGGACAGTAAAAAACATATATTAAAGCTTCCAATTTTACATCAAAGAAAAAGAATGTAATTTAAGAGTATTCCTCAAAAAATTAACACTATTTTTTTTTTATTTTGTAGTGTTTTATTTAATTACATAAATAAAATGAAATAAACAATTTTTTAAAAAACATTTTTGAGTATTGTCTTACTTTCAGGGAAGCATTCTGTAATTATTGGTTCTGAAGACTTGACTGGCTGTTTAAAAGTTTCACTGAAAAAACAATTTGGCTATAAAATATTTCAAAATTTTGCCATTTCTTTCGATTTTAAACATTTAGCTCTCCTTAATTTACTTCAAAAAACTTTTTCTTGAGTTAACTGTAATAAATCATAAAAACTTATTGTCTCTAGGGGGCATTGACAGTAGTCGCATCAAACAGCACACGATCATTTTAGTACACCTACACTCCTTTTATGACTATATTTGTAGGGGTATAAAAATTAAGGGTGTGGCCACTTATCTTAGGGCACCCTGTATATTATTATATTTCTTATGTGATAAACCCTTTTAATATTAAAACTTATATTCATTATAATTCCATAAAGCTAACTTTTAGTTGTAGTACCAGTGACATACAGGAAAAATGCTATATTTTTAAACACTGAGCAAATAGCAATACATATTCACCCTTTGATAACTATTCCAATTGCTTCAGCCTTCCCCCTTCTAAACTCAGCTATAGAAAATTCAATGTATTCCCCACAGCCCTCACCAGCACGTAAAATGATAGGTTCAAATTTCGAGTCTCCAACAATCTCAAATTCTTCACCTGTAATGCAATGGTTATATTTTGTAACTAAAAAAAATCCTGTAATCAAACAGCAAATGAGCAAATATTCTTATTATGCATATAGGACAACAAATGGATAAAGCAAACTAACTAGCTTCAAACATGTTCCATACATACAAAGGAAAAAAAAAATTAGAAAAAGAATGCAAAATATACCTTGTTCAGCACACATTTTATTTAGAAAAAAATTCTTACAAAGAGTAATAAAAATTTAGGTGAGAAAAATTTTCCAAATTAGTAGATTACTTAATAATTTTTTTATACTGTTCTTAACTTTTCCCGAACCAGTGGTTATGGTGAAAAATTACTCCCTTTCTAATAATTTTTAGTTCTCAATTTTGAAAAATTGAAACTCTTACAAATATTTTTCTACACTTGTTTTTGAAAATAAAAAGTTGGAGGATTCTTTGAATTCTATAAGTCTTCATTTTATTTTATTTAATGTGACAAATGATTGGAATTTTTTTTATTATCAATCAGTAACAACTAAAACTATGTTTTTTTTTTTAAAAAATAATTAGTAAAATACTGGGAGTCTAGACTAAAAGTAATTAAAATTTATGGCCTATTATTAATAGAACTTAGCAATGTGTTATTTGATTAAAAGAATTATTAAATAATTCTAATAAGCAATTCTGTAAAAAATGCCTTTATGAATACTCTTAGTTAAGTTATCCTGCATTATGTAAAGAAGGTTGATTGTAAAAAATTCTTATGGGAAACAGATGATTGGGAAGCCCTAGTATAAAATGATGCAGAATAATTGTGGGTGATCATTGATAATGAAGACAATAAGTAATTACCAAGAGTTTAAGTCTAAGAAAGATGAAGGATCTAAAGTATATTTACCAGCAAATCCTTTTACTTTGATCTTAGAGCAATTTGATAAACTTTCAGCTTTGATTTCACATTCCTTCACAGAATCCACTTTACCACTTGGCTGAACAAAGAAGCCATAAGACAAACTAAAAAAACAGACATCCTTTCATTAAATACAAGCTTATGTATTCAAGAGGTAAGAATAGTTTAAATTAAAAAGTTACAATAAAATCATCCTTACCTTTGGAAAATGTGAGATCTTGTGGCATGCCCAATATGAAAAGTATATCCGGTCTGAAATGAAAACAAACCATGCCTTAAATGAAATAATTCTTCCATGATCCTAATGTGGAGTATTTTAGTTGATTTACTTGTAGAAAGCTTCCTAATACTTCTGTAAATTTACGGCCTTCCATGTGGGATCTTTTCCCTGTGAAAGTAAATAAAAAGTTA
The DNA here is from genome assembly GCA_963680715.1 of Tetragnatha montana. Classification (NCBI taxonomy): domain Eukaryota; kingdom Metazoa; phylum Arthropoda; class Arachnida; order Araneae; family Tetragnathidae; genus Tetragnatha; species Tetragnatha montana. The sequence continues at coordinate 40,239,417 of OY796685.1, forward strand.
CAGTCAAGAAATTGAGGTACTACTTCATATTAAACAAATAAATCATTCAAACAAATCCCTTCTTACCCAGATTTCTCAATTTTCCCCCATGAAGATACATTGCATAATCTTCAGCTTCATTTATTGACACTGTGCCATCAATGATTCCTGATTGTGCATAAAAGTTCATAGCTTCAACAAACCTAGAAAAAAAGAATGGATCATTAAATCATAATTAGCTGGAATCAGGTCCTGATTTACCATAAGGCCTGTGAGACCTGGGCCTCACAATTTAAGGGACCTGGCTGGAATATCCAAAAGGGAAAAGCATACGTTACTGAGTTTGAAAATTGTGGAAAATATTGGAGAGAGTAAGGAAATATTATTCTTAGTATACAATCATTAATTCTCAATTGACCAAGTTTATTTTAAGATAAAAATGATAATTTCACTTAAAAGGATTTAAAAGACATGTTTTGAATTAGATTCAAACAAATGTATAGTTTCTCTAACTTTTCTAAGCATCCACAATGTGATCTCACTCAAGGAAAAATTAATGTGCTATAGAATGACAAATATTTTAAAAACTGCTTTAATCAATGTAAAAAAAAAAAATTTATCAACATAAAAATGTCTATTTTCAATTTTTTCTCTAATTAAATAGAATAAAAATTAATCCACCTTGATTGGTTCTTTTGTTTCTTAACCTTCATTATATTGCATTTGCTGTCAGTTTTGTTTTGCACAGAATAGTATTAAAAAATTACTTGCATTATGTAATTTCTTTCTGAAATTTCTTTTATATACTTACTCTTTAATAGGAGGAACTAAATGGAGTTTCCAACTAGATCTAGCTATAGAAGCAGCAATACCTTTAACGTTTGTATCCAGTGTAAGATCGTACACATCGGACGAAGCTTTCCATCTAAAAGTAAACTTTTGCAATTCACAGTAAATACAGTTTGTTTGAAAAAACTTTTTAAATGAATAAGTTGAATAGTGTCTTAGTGTGACTGAAAAATATTAGAGATAAATCTCATGGGTGAATACATACAACTGTATATTTAAAACTTTAATAACCTAAGTCTAAACATTTGCATACTGTATGCAGGGATGGTATTAAATTGTACACCATATTAACTTTTATTCTAGCTTCAATAGAAATTACTCAGAAATATTTCAGATTTACACTGATTGTGCAAAATAAAGAAAAGTCAATAGAAACTGGATTAACAATATAATTAGTTAAATAAAAAGGCTAACTTACAAAAATACAAATTTTACAAAAATAAGTCTTTCTTCCACTTCATCTTGTGACTTTTCCCTATAAAGAAAATATTTATAACATTCAAAACTACAGGGTGTACCAAAATATTGGAACAAACTTCTAGAGTAGGTAATACATAAGGATTCAGAATTGCACAGGAACCCATGATGTACCCTACCTCCTCTAGAAGTTATTCCGAATAAATTTGATACACCCTGTATAACAATGGTAAATGCAAAAAATAGCTAGTGTTTAAAAAGATATTTATGATAAGAATAAGTTTCTAGTTAGGATTGTTCAGAATAATCAAATGATTATTAAATCAAATGAAGCATTCTAAAAATAAAAATAAATTGTTTTTTTTCTGAATATTTTTATTACTAATGATTATGAAACAAAATTTAGTAGCTTTGTAATACAGAGTTAATAGTTCACAAGTTTTTAAGCCATTTTTTATACATTTGTTATATTTTGTATAAAGATGATTTATGAATGTGAAAGAACCTTACTTCAACATTCCACAGAAAACTATCCTCCATGTCCTCATTGGAATCAGATAGTGTAATTTCAGGTCTCCGCATGAAAATCCCAGGCGATCCTCGGACTGGTAGAAGCTGGTTTTTGGGAGTTGGTAGCTTGTGCCATTTTCCAGCCTAAGGTGAATCCAAGCATCTGCCCTCTGGTTAGGGTGTCGCACAACACGGATCAGCAGACACTCTTTCTTGCAGTTAACTCCATAGAAAAATACTTCATCTCTAGCCTTCAACACAAACCATAACTTGAAATAACTGCATTTCATTTGCACAACCATATAAAACATGGAATGCATTTTATTTTCACTATCTTTAAAACATTGCATATATTTTACTCTACACGTTAATTTATTCTTCAAATTCAAAAGTGAAATGCTTGAAAGGAAAGAGTGTTACAGCCATATTTCCAGCCTTCACATTGGTGTTAACCAGCAGCTAAAGAAAACTAAAACAGCAGCTAAAGAAAAGCAGCTAAAGAAACAGCAGCTAAAGCAGCTTACGCTTTTTGCTGATTCTGATAGATGGAATCCTTCTTTGACCAATAATTTAATTTAACACCAACTCTGATGGCTGTGAATATGGCTGATAGTCAAATTTAATACCCTTAATACCCTTTGGTTTTCTTTAGCATAGATTTCTTGTCATACATTAAGTCTGTCAGTAAAATAAATTGTTGCTCTAACATACATCTTTAAGCATGCAGTTTCCAAATATTTCCCTTGGTCTTGTTCAAGCAGAAATTACAAATTTAGACTGTCTAATACAAAGTATGCTGTATAACTGATATACTAAGTAAGTCTGATTAACTTTTAACACTAAATTACATGGTAACTTATACTTCAAGCCTTCAAGGTTTTGCAATTTCTGGATTTTTCTTGCTGCACAAACATTATTACTTACTATAAATAAACACAGGGGCAAATGTTACTTCTGCTGATTTCACTTACTTTTATCAAGGAAGGTTCAGGGGATGGAGACTCCAAGTCTTTTTCCTCTTGTGGGACAAGAAATCCCAACTTGACTGGGTTCCCAGAGGCTGAGGGGTCATAGAGGTCAAACCTCTTGCAGCGTTGAAACACATTGTAGATCCGAATGGCAATGTATGAGAGAATCCATTTTACAAAGTAGAAAATATCTGGCAAAAATAATAAATGAAATGAAATTAAAAAAAAAAATGCTTTAAAAGCAGACTAAAAAGTACAAAATATTTTTTCTAATTCCTTTTCCTAATAAATTAAAATTTTTGTTTTAGAACTAAAAAAATTACAATAATAGTGACTTTTCTGTTATAAATTCATTCTAAAATTGACCAGCTTATTTGACACCAAATCATGGAAATACTTTTTTAAAATAGTAAATCAACACATAAAAATGCATGACAATCACAAAAATGTGACCCTAAATTAAACACTTAGCAACCAAATTATTTTGGTGCTTTTTTTCTAAACAAATAACAGAAAAATACAAGAATTTGTTATGAAATTTAATTAAATTACTTGTTTATGCTTAATTGCTCATAATTTACAAAATAAAATTTTGTAAACTTTGAATTAAAATAAAATTGTATGTAGCGCTTTATCAACATTATTTAGAAAATTTTCATTATCCACATCCTATTAGAAATTATGCTTTCATTGCTAAAAGTTAAACTATTGCCTAATTTTATAATTGTTGTCATCAATATAAGAGTATATTTTAATGTTGAAGAAATGGAACAATCATAAAATAGTTCAAGTATGGAGATGGCTGTGGAAATTAACCAGGGCCTTTTCTCTCTTTCTCAAAGCTGTTTTGTTTTTAAGCAAATCTATAGAATCTGGACCATGGAAAATTTTTGGCAAAGTTCACTATGGATTGGTTAGAAAACAGGGGAATCCCAAATAAGCAAGATCCACTGAATGTAACTGAAATTTCTCCTAAGATCAAAGAAAAAATCATGGTTGCCAAACCCCCCCCAAATAAAACCAGACGACATAAAGAACCATCACAGTTACCATCTCATTCTGAAAACTCTTGGTGTTAGGTCCTGATTCTTTGGAATATCCTGGTTTTGTTTTAATTTCATTCCCCAAATTTTTTAAGGATGGCAATTAATCCAAAGGAAGTTGGAAGAACTTTCACCCATGGAATAAATACATCCTATTTGTAAATAATAATTTCATGAACCATTATATGTCTTGGCAGTACAGATTTCAAACAGGTCCTCCATTGCAAATAGGGCAATCGGTGACCAGTAACAGGAGACCAGGCGATTGGCTGCTGCTATGGAGCAGTCACCAAGTTGGAAAATGCACTAGTTGGAAGGAGGGCCTGTTTCAAATCTACTTCGTCTTCGTTTTTAAATAACTTTAAGCGTTTTTTAAAGCATGATGTATGGAATTATATCTTTTAATTCGTTAGGATTAAGTTTTAAGGTTCAATAAGCAAGTAAAATCATATTGCACCAAACCATAATTGAATTTGAGTGCCAAACAATAATGTGGAGAAGTTGGCAGCACAGCAAATTATTTTATCTGTTCTAATATAATTCTATGTTCTAATATAATGAAACAAAGTTGTTTTAACTTATTCTTATTTACTTAAATTCGAAGACATTTTCCTAGCCCTATGAAGTTTACTTCGTATTTCAAGGTTTTTTCCTATTTTACTTCAAAAGCTTTTAAAGTTATTAAACATTTATTTCTTTATCACCGAAGTAGGAGCTCCCCCCATGCTTTTCTTTTCCCGTTTTCTACTTCTACTTCTACTTGAGTTGAGTTGAGTTGAAGATTTTTCGGACATTTGCTCGCTGATGAAAGCTGCTTCGTCCTCGAGGTACAGACTGATGAAGATTAGTTTACTTAAAGCCCTGGATGAAGACGTTACTTTAAGTAGCGAAATACTTTGATCTTGCTGATCTTGCCGCTTTTGATTTTGATTGGACGTTTAACACTCACGCATGTAAACAGCCGCCATTGTGGTGAAATGGTATTTAAGCCCAGAGCCAGTGCGATAGATTTTCATACTAATACACCTTGTGAGGTCCCCAGTAGCACAGCGATGTTGCTGAATATCGCACAACATCGCCCGACACTGATTTACATCGCGAGCGGTGGGACGGTCCGAGCAATACTGAGCAATATTTAGCAACTTCGCCCCATTCCGGCAAACGAACCCGCACCGATCCGCACAGTTGACGCATGCGCAAACTCTGTTGGTTAGGAAAATCGGGGACGTGCACGGAGCCCACGGAGCTCAAACAGCTCAAATTCCAAACAAAAACATTTCTTTCCGTTGGGGTCTTGGAAGTTTTTTGTCCATCTCTAACATTTGAATTGAAGATTGAAGGCGTTGGAACTGTAAAAGGTAAAAGTTTTCCTTCTATATTATTCTTAATGTAATACTTTATTGTTTAGGGGTCCATCCAACCGAAAATTCGAGCCCTTTTGCTGCTTTTCACAAAATTCCCCCTCTTAAATCTACCCCTTCACAAAATTCCATTTCATAAAAACGGTTCTTTCATAAAACTCAAATTAGCATTTTAATGATTATTTGCTAGAAATCTCACAAAAAATTTGAATTTTTCACGATTTTCTTGGTTTGCGAATCTATTTTTTAATACTTGCGCACTGGTGTGCTATTAGTTAGTTTTCACCGCTTCAATTTTACACACACAATTTTTCAAAAAAATTGAGGCCCAAAAAAAAAACTTGGATGACCCCTGGTTGTGTAAAACTGCGAGTCCCATCATTAATTATTGCTTTTCTTTCTTCGATTGTCCAATTTTCCAGATCAAATCCTGGTGGGAAATTCCATTTTTAACAAAAACTGTAGATTTCATTTATATTAATTATTAATACGTACCATGATCTGACTCATCGCTATTGCAAAATAAATATAAACCCTGCCAATAGTCTAGTATAAATCTGACTTTCCTTGGTGGAAAAAGAAAAACATGAAATATAAATCAAGTTTACTATCTGCCTACTGTGTTTGTGGAGTGACAGAGAATCCAATGAAATAGTTTAAAGAAGGTTGAAATTAGTTCATGGAAATTTCATTTTCTTGGGCTTATTCTTAAGATAATTGAAAAATTTGATCTTTTTCACATGATCCTATTGTTATTGTTGTTTATAGGTAGTATATAATATTTATAGATTAAAGAAAATCTTGTTAAAATTTAGCTTTCAATATATTACATTTAATCTCAAGTAATATACTGGTACCTTATCAAGCCCCGTTAAAAGTCGCCACAATATTTTGTACGCTTAATATTTTCCAAATTTTTATTGTTGGTTGTTTCCAATTTTCAGTGGCGTAGCATTGTGGCTAGTGGGAAACAACTAATAGTGAGCCGCCTATTTTACTACTACAGACTATAATACTAGGTTAATTTTGGTACTGTTCAGCCTAAAATTAAATACCAATTAAACATTACATCCCTCTATTTTCTTCACCTTCTAGTTCATTTATTTTTTTCCATAAATACATCTAGTTTTTGGACTTTTTCCAAGATTATTTTCATGGACTTTCAAGATATGCATGTGTGAGGTTTTATAGAAATTGCAAATTTTCTAATGGATTTTAGAGCACTGAATTCAAAAAGCTGGTCAAAATTTTCCAATAGTTCAAAGACAAGATTATTTTTATTTTATTTTTTTCTAATGGAAAAAATCATCTAATTAACCTGAAATTTAACACAAAGGCCGATTAAAAAATTGTATTTTATTTTAATATTTAATTATTTTTTACAATACATCAGAAAACTTGGGGCTTACTTCACAGGCTTATATAGTGTAGCCACAGTTTCCATAATTCTTTAATTTTCATTTTTTGCTTTCCAGAAATGTCTTCCCAAAGTAAGCCTACAAAATCAAAATCCTTGAAAAGGAGGACCCTCCCAAAAACCTCCCCCAGGTAAAAACTTTAAAAAAAGTTATCCTTGGAAATTTTTTGGTCACAGGGGAAATTTAGGATTTTCTTATATATTTTACTTCAGCAGTGTAATGAGAAATAAGCAGCAATAGCTCTATTGCTTCAGTTATCACATATTGTTTTACTAATTAGCAAGCTGCATTAATTTGGTTAAAGAATAATGCAGTTTTACAAAGAGAAATTTAATACAAAAAATGTAATTTTTACAACTCATAATTTAGTAAAGAGAAAGTTGGGTTTGGGGCTAAATTCTAAAATCTCAGTTGATATATCATCTGTTGAACTTGAATTATATATACACTTGATACTTACATTAAAAACTCATGAAATTTTTCTTTTTTTAGAAGTTATTCATGTAGATAACAGTATTGACTGAAAATATTCAATCTGTCATTTGTAAGTTTATTTAAAATTTTGACAATTTTCAATGTACTAAATCTAAAAATTAAATGAAAAATATACTAGAATTTTTAAATTTTTAGGGAAAGTTGTTCCTTATGATAACCCTACAGAGCAGTCTAATGTATGGGATGGATGATGCATTTCTCAATTCCTTAGAAAAAAAACGACACAGAGAATCCAGTATCTGAAGTTTCAGTTGGAAAAGAAACTAGTAAGTTGTTTGTTTGTTAAGAATTATGTAGGGATATTAAGGGCTGTATTCTACTCGTCCACTTTAGCGAACTCCCCGGGTGAAAATGCTGGAATTTTTCTTCTTCGTTCCGCTTTCAAGCGAGTTAGCCACCACTTGGCTCAAGGAGTTCGCTGAATTTCGATCAAAGTAGTCTGATTGGCTGAGAGGGGTTGTTTCGTTTTCAATCTCGCCGCTCCAATTTTGTGAGTTAATAGTTTGCGTTTTATTTTTTTCCTTCAAGCTTTTTGCTTTCAGTTAAAATCTGTTGATTTTTGTTAGTTTTTACTTTACATCCCTTTTCAAACAATTAGATTTGTTTCGCAGGGTTGTGACATCAGCTAATAAACGGAGACACAATTCAACACAATAATAACAATTCAATTTTTTTTGCCTTTTGTGTTTTCCCCCCTTGTAAATTGTTTCCCTTCTTAAATTGTTTGTATTATTGTATGCATTGCATTGTATATTGTTGGGAGTAAACTTTGATTTGACTTTGACTTAAAATCTCCCCCTATTTCACCTACCACATTAGTTAGAATACACGCAAGTGAATACGGTGAGGTGAGTTCGACTTTGCAAAAAGTAGAATACAGCCCTAAACTGTTGGATTATATCTAAATAGTGATAGTAATAAGCTAAAAATCTACTGTGCAAAGTTGAATAACTATAAAATTGAAATTTTTTTTATTTGCTTATAAAAAACTTTAAAAAGTTCAATTGTTGCAGGGATACATTTGGTTCCCTTTGTTAGCAATCACAATCTTTGCTGGCAAAGGGGGATCAAATGTATCCCTGAAACAATTGTACTTTAAAAAGTTTTTAAAGATTTTTTTGTCTGTAAATAAAGCATTTTGATTAAATATTGTTAATGATAGTAACATTTTTAAAAAGTTCTGTTATCTTACATATTGTAAAATAGGAGCCCCCTATTGGGTTAACAGTAATTCTAGTACTCTGTTATTATTAAATTTGTTTCTTATAAAATGCATCAAAAACACCCCAAGAAAATTACTTTTGTTTTATGCATTTTTATTACAAGATGTTTCAACAAGTGTGTACAAACACTGCACAGCCATATTATCTGCATTGAGTACATAAAGAATACCTGGAGAACTATGCCTCTATGACCCATAGTTTTGGAGAAAATCGCAAAAGAAAAGGGTGAGATGTCACATCCAGTATATATTAAAAATGTGAACATGGTTGTTTTGATGTTTGCACACTAATATATCCATTATGCTGACATGTGGCATCCTTGAATGAAAAAATTAAGTTTGTATTAGATTATAACATCACATCTTAGGAAAAATAAGTTACCATAGAGATCTAGTTATTCAAGCAAATTTTATCTGCTCCATGCAAGAAATCTTTTTGTATTGCGTTTGGGCAGACTTGTTGAAACACCCGGTAAAGTTGCCTAATATTTTTTGAAGATATTAATATTAAGAAATACAAATCGCTTATATCATTCTCAAAAGTTAAGTTTTTAGATTTTTAAAAATTTAAGTTCTTGAAATTTTCTAAATTTAATTATAGAGTATTTTTTGCAAAATAACTGCTGTATGCATGACATAGCTGTCAATTTTTATGGTATTTTCATTTAACTTTACAGATGGATCTGAAAATTTTGTGAATTTTAAGTTTGCCTTCACTTATAGTCTGTTCATTTAGAACTGGCGCCTGAGACAAAATGTATTAGAAGCAGTTACTATTGTAATTATCATCGAAAGCATTTTCTTCTGCAATGACAAGGCAGCCGAAACAGAAGTAGTTGAAATACTGTAAAAAAATCAGTCACTGAAGTTGTGTGATGACCGTTATGAAGCATTATTGAGCGTTTTTGATCCTGTTTCAGGTGCCAATTCTAAATGAACAGACTATAACAATCCACAGAAGTGTAAAACCTTTCATAATGCAAACTATATTCTCTTGTACCTCTGCCCCCAAACCAAATTCCTCTACTAACCCCTGTCCTTTTAATTTTAGTCCTTATATTTAGTGAATTTTAAACGACTGTAAAGTTTTTCAGATTTGCTAGCACGTTTTGTCCTGCACTCACCCGTAAAGTGTGCTTCTTCTCATGCTCAAATCACAATTCTAAAAAAAAAAAGTTGCGATGCTATAGGCATAGCACGTAAATTAGTGGGTTACTGGTGGTAAAATTAGCTTCCCCTTGCAGAAAAGCAAAGAAAGCTACGTAGTTACATTATCCACGAAAGTAACAACTAAACTTTACTCTAATCTCGCTATTTCTGAAAAATTACAAGTTAAAATAAAGCAAAATACTCAAAAGTAGCAGCCTGGAATCGAACCGGGGACCATTAGGTTACTAGACGCACACTACCACTGGTGCTGATGCCAGGATTGATAAATAACATAATTTTAATGTTTTAAAACTTAAAACACGTAATAACAAGTTCCTATTACTGTGCATGTTTCAACTGTCGTAGCATCAACCACTTCCTATCCAAAAAGTTTAACTGATGTAAGTTTTCGAAAGTTGACAGCTATGGCATTTGCTAGTATAATATAGTCCAATTAAATATAAGTTTTAGAGAAAGTGTTGAAGGTTTTGCATTTTTGTTTTAATTATATAATGTTAAAAGATCATGGATCATTCAATTTCTTTATAACTTGAAATTATTTTATGAAACTTTCAAGTAATTTTCCTTTTATGAATTAATATGTTTTGCAAATGGCTGAAGGTGGAAATCATTTGTTTCTATCATAAAACAATCAATAGGTATTTATGATTGATGTAAAAGTTATTTCTGGGTGTAGTTGAAACATCTATGTTTATAGTTCCTTATATTTTTAGCTAGTGTTAAGATGAAATATGATGATGCGGACAAATCTGCAGTTTATAAAGTTAATTGTGGCAGAGTGCTTGCTGGAGCTCCTGACTGGGATGGCTGTAGAATCAGAAACAAGAGAAAAAGGGGAGGATGACAAGATTAACTAAGAACAATTTACTTTGTTATGGAAAAAACTAAAGTTCCTTAGAGTAATTATCAGTGAGGCTAAAATACATTTAAAAGTAGGTTGGCAAGAATCTGGCACCGAAAGTTTTCTTTTTCAAGTTGATACTTTCATATGGAATTGTTATTACAGTTGTATAATTTTTATAACAATGTGATTTATACCTATACTTTGCTTTTTCCAAAAAATATTGTTGTTTTTTAATGTGTTATGTCATATTTTGTTACCCCCCTTCTCCTAGTCAGATAGAAAAACCATCCCTCCCTTCTAACAATGACTTCCCTAGTGTAGAATAATTTTCATTAATTATTATTGAAATAAAAATGTTAACCTCAATAATATATACACCATTAAAAGTATTAAAGTAAATGCACGATTAAAAGCGATTTTCCAAGTCTATTTTTAAATAAATAAGACATAATTAAGTGAAAAGTTTCATAAGGTTAAGCATTATTCCAGCAAAATATAATTTCACCATAAATTGTATCTGAATTGAAACACTTATCAAACTACAATGAGTTACAAAAGTACATTATTAATAGTTTAGTCAAAGAAATGAGTTCCAGGGAAACATCTGTTGTATAGATCATTTTCATTTTATGGAAACTTTTTGATCATCCACAGTTTAGTCTCACCATTGTGCACTTAATTACATCTTACAAATAGAACTCAATTATTTTTTCTAAATTATTGATAAGCACTTTTATAACTCAAATTCATGGGGAAAGTAACTGGCATATTGTTGTACCTTATGCACAATCATCTTTTTTAATCAATTAGGTTTTTCTTTCAGACCGGTCCAGGGAAAATTGCTTTTTGTTATGCCTTATTACATTATATTACATCCTAGCAGTTAATGATAAAATTCTACCCCCTCATTCCTACTAAAAAATACAATCCAGGTCCCCTCTATCCACCCTAAGTTCTGAAACACCTTTTTTATGTAATCATACTGCTGTATTGTACTGCATCGGACAAAGAAGTGAAAAGTATGTGATCTTTATATGCATATTCTAACTAAAAAGACTAAGAAGTCTGGATCGTTGCATTAAATTATGTTGTCTGTAGTATGATTGTGTATTATGAATAAGCACAAATAATAAGATGTAACTTTTTTGATATTTTACTTACATTGACAATTCATTAAATTGTATTTTACTTCAAATTCCAATGTCTTCTTAAAGAACAATTTAACATGTTCTTGCACTTCAATAGCAATGTGGTGAAATAATTTGTGATTGCGTAAACTATGTTATTATGCAATTTTATTATGTACGAATTGTGATAAGATTTTCTAGTTATCTTAAATAAATTAAAATTATTAAACATGGAAATGTAATACCTGGAAATTCCTTTTTGTTATTAATATTGTCACTGACTCATGATATAGGTGGTTAACTCCATAATTTTTGCTTATTTTATTTTTCATTTTTGGCCGGTTCTGAGTATTTTTACCATAGGTAATTTTTGTTTCTTAATGTTACCTTTTGTGAAAATTTTAATTCATATATTATTAAGGAACCAAAATTATAAATTATGGACTTAACCAAAAATATCACTTAGACTGCTAAATGCCCCTCTTACTTTTTCACCCGTCAGAATTAAAAGTGTCAAAATTATTTTTAAAGCAAGTAACAGACTTAAATTTATTCTGGTTGAGAAAATATAATTTTTAGTGCAGTTTATCGTATTTTATTATCTTCTTAAAGTAAGAGGTTCAATTCAGTTATCTCTGTCCCACTAAATATCACCAAGCCTTTTGTAGGCTAAATATTAGAAGCATCACTAAAAATTCCAAACTATTTATAAAAATGTGTGTTCTGTTATATTGATAAAAACCATAGAATTTTGGACATATATGAATATTCTTTGTAGCACCTTGGTGATATTTAACAGAACAGGTAACAAAATTGAACCTAGTAACTAACATGTCATTAAAATAAGAATGACAGCTAAAATGCTGTGATTAAATTTTTCCCCCTCATATAAAGTTTAATTATTATACAGAGTTTATATTATGATCCATTAAAAAATTAAAGTTCATAGCTCAGTTACTTTTATTTAATCTACTTTTAAATTAATACTATTGGTTGAATTATTGTAAACCAGCACTGTATGATATTATATAGTGGAGGCCGCCAATAGGTAATGTGCTTTGTAAGCATACATCCTTAAATATCCAAAACCACAACTATTTGACAAAACCATTCAATATGGCACTTTATCAAGTAAAAAAGTTATAATTGTAATTTTTTTGCTTGATAAAATGCCATATTGAATGGTTTTGTCAAATAGTTGTGGTTTTGGATATTAAAGGTATATGCTTACAAAAAGCACATTACCTATTTGGTGGCCTCCACTATATAATATCAAGCAGTGCTGGTTTCAATATCGGCCAATCCCGCGGGCAATATCGCGAATTCAGGATATCATACTAGTTACTTTATCGGGCGATACTGATCAGCAATATCGGGCAATACAAGTAAGCAATACTGGGCAGTATCGGCAAAAATTTGCCGTGCGATCCTGCGGCGATATTGGGAAGCGATATCGCTTGATACAGCGGATTTTCCAAATGCGATATTGGGCAATACAGGTTTCTTGATAAATTCCAATACCGCGCGATACTGCAATGCGATATTGCTCAATACTGATTGGCAATATTGGCCAGTATCGCCCAAAATGTCAGCCATTCGATCTTGCCGCGATATTGGCAGGCGATATCGCTCAATATATCGATCCGATACTGTCCAGTACTGCTGTGCTACTGGGGGTAAGTTTGAAATAATTTATTTATATTTATCCTAATCAAGTTTTACGGAATTATATTTGTAATGATGCGCAAGTTATGTATTGCATTTATCCAGGGGCGGATCCAGGATTTTCTTCTGGGGGGGGCACCACTAAGATTTTTAGCCTTACATGGGACAGGCCGTAACCAGACTTTTGATCGTGGGGTTGACTTATCGTGCCCCAACGAGTTCATTTATACGTTAAGTTTTAGATCACTTAAAAGTGGTATATTGAATTAAGTTGCACATAATAATGTGAGTTCCAAGTAAAAATGGGGGTTCTGGGGGTCACCTCAGAAATTTTTTGAAAATTTGTCCCTTGAAGTAGTGTTTCAGCTCATTTTCAGACTCCTTGGGTTACATAGAAAGAGAACTCCTTGTAAACCACATAATTTTCAAGGGGAAAAATTAAATAGACGTCTAAATTTCTAAGGGGGATGGGGGTCCTCTCCCAGAAATTTTTTGAAATTTTATCTTTCAAACTTCCGTTTTTATATCATTCTAAATAACTTTGTGGGAAAAACACCCGAAGAAACGGATTTGATCCTAAAAGTATTGTTTTTACTCCTTTTGAGACCCTTTCGGTTGCAACCGAAGAGGATTTCTCCTTATAAGTAAAAGAGTTATGAAGGGAAAATCTGTATAAAAATTTATGTCAAAATTACGACCCTAAACCGGGAAGCCATGATACCCTCAAAAAACTATTACTTATTCACTATGAATGATTTAAATTTCATTTTGAAAAATGATAGTCCACTAACAAAAAAATACAAATACACTGTTAAAACAGACGTAAAAGTTTAGGAGGGGTTTGGGGGTTCTCCCCCAGGAAAATTTTTGAAATTTGACCCTAAATTTTACCCCTTGGAGCCATTTTATGCTGTGTATTTTTATGGATTTTAGTGGAAAAAGAAGTGGGGGGTGGATTTTAGTGAAAATAGAAGTGGGTGGACTCATGGGTATTTTTTCGAAAAATGGGGGGACGACTCCCCCCGGTATTCTAGCACTGCTTATAAGAATTAACAACATGCACTGCATATTTTAGGAAACTATTTTTTCTCCTTAAATTACAATTATCTGCCTGAACACATAAAATAATTACAATAATTTAAATCAATGTATTGATTATTGTATTAAACAATGTAATATAAATTTTACGTTTGATTATTTACGACGCATATTAAACGGTATAAAAATTCATTTTTCAGCTTAATATACATTGCAAAAAATGAAAGTAAAATAATAAACATACAATTTTTATTTCAAACACACTGCTAAATAGAAAACTTTAAAAGAACACAATTTCTTTAAACTGCGTTACTGGTGCTACGGTCGTTTCGTCAACTCTGAAATTTCCTACCCCCACTCCGTTTGGCCTTACACAACACAAATCCTAAAGCAAAGATGTAACAGAAACCAAAGGGTCAGGAAATTTCAGAGTTGGCGAAATGTCCGAGACACCCCGCGTTAATGCATTTGCAAACAAATTTGTTACTCTTTCTTAATTTTAATCATATTTTACTTTATTTTGAAAGGGAAGGACCTCAAATTGTACGATTTCCGGATTTCATATAAACGCAAAACAATTTATGATTAAACTTAAATAGCATTTCAAGCTCTTACCTTTTCAACAGAAGGAGCAGGTCTCTCTTAGTACTCGGCTGCCCTTCATTATCGCCGTTGTCACTCTCCTTTCGGCCAAAATAATCCGCGAGGGTACGCGCACGTTTCATTTAAGTTAGTCAAGTATTTTTAATAAATATTCTAAATAAAAATTGCAGTTAGAAAAAACTCTAAACTGCCGGTAGCACAAACTAGCAGAGCTCTGGAACTAGAATTATTTCTTCTAAACAATCGTCTGAAATTCCTTAACACAAAAACAGCATGCGTTTTGGAACAAGGAATTGAAGGAACTCTTCGACTCTTCCCACCCCCGAAGTTTCCTATCACCCCATTGGCGAGTGTTCCCCATCCCATTTGTTTCACGAAATTCTCGGGGGTAATAAAACTTTCCTCAAGTAGTGTCAGGGGTTGTTCGGGTGGGTCTGTCTTGTCTTGAAAACTTCTCTCGTCAAAAGAGGGAGACCGGAATTATGTGCTCCTTTCTCCGAATCGAATCGGGGTCGCCGCATATGAACGTAGTGCGGCGCACCCATCAGCGTAGTCTCGATGAGGGATAGCCGTCCCCGACCGTTTTAGGTTTCATGAAAAATTTCTTTATGGAGAGGTAAAAAAAAAAACCCTTGTATCTGCCCATGGGGGGGTCCCTGTTCGAGTAACTATTTGCCTATCCCAAATTCCCCAGTATCCCTTCTCTTCTATTCTAGCCTCAGAAAAATTTTAGAGCCTTTTTATCTAGTATACTTTTTAGTCCTCTGGGGGGGGCACGTGCCCCCGTGCCCCCCCCCTGGATCCGCTACTGCATTTATCATGCTCACTTGTTAAATTAATCAACCCGTATTGATTTTGTAAAGTGATCAGGTCATTATAAGAAAACAACACAGTTTTCATTAATCGTTTTTGATTAATTTTTTGACATACATATGTAGCAGATTTGATATGCATGTCGTGGCCTCAAAAAACTAATTCAAAATATCTTTAAAAATATAAATTTAACAATAATATCCATCCAGTATCTTAAAATCAAAGCTATAAACAATGCTTAAAATCGTTTTCCCTAATAAAGTTAAAGTTATAAAACAGCCTGAATAATAATTATCATTTCTTTCAAAATAACCAACTTCTCGCAGAGGTTGGAAAAGAAAAATTTTTTTTTTCAACCATTGCAACTCTTTCCCTCATAGCGGACTTTTATGAGAGAATAGCGCATTTCACCACAATGGCAGACAATTGAACTCATGTCGCTACTTAAGTAACGTCTTCATCCAGGACTTTAAGTTTACTGAGCTAATGGAGCAAAAAGGTCGGGGGCTATATCTCTTCTGTAATATGGTTTAGGAAGTCAGCTATGGCTTTAACGTTGGATGCTTTGTTCAGTTTTAAGCAGGTCATTAGAGCTTGGAAGTTTAAATTAGGAGTTTGGATTGATTTTTCTAGGGCTTCCCTTTGTTGGAGGAATCTGAAACAATTAAATATTCTGTGGTTCGGGGTGTCGAGCGTTTTGCATAGGTCGCAGAGTGGGTCATCTATTGAGTTCCATCTATGGATTTGTGCTTTGGTGATGATGGTGTTGGTCTTTAGTCTGGTGATTAGGATGTCTTCTTTTCTGTTGCGGGACTTGATTTGAATGTTTGGTGGGAAGAGGTCCATATGTTGATATTTATTGTAGTTTTTGAACCCTTTCCATAAGATTACGTCTTCTTTTTTGTATTCGTCTGAGATATATTTCGAGATGTCTTCAGGTGATATTGTTTCTAGAATTGTTTCATTTGGGGCCTTCTTTGCTTCTTGATCAGCTGTTTCATTTTCCTTTATTCCTTTATGACCTGGGGTCCATACCATTTCTATTTCAGTTGCAGTTTGGAGTGCTCGATTGATGCTATTGTTTAAATTGTGAATTACTGTTGCGGACTTGGAGTTTATGTTCTTGATGGCGTTTATGACCGAGAGGCTGTCAGTGAGGATAACGTATCTGTCGTTGGTTTTAATGAATTCGTTGATGGCTACGTTGATGGCGAGGGCCTCAGCTGTGAAGATGCTATTTTCATCTGGTATGGCTCCGGCTATTGAGATGTTTCTGCTGAAGTCTATTGCTGCTATCTTTGTGTGATTATTCATTTTTGAGGCATCCGTTGCGATGATTATTTTATCTTGAAGGTGTTCTTTCCTGAAGGCATGGAAGTAGGCTTGAGTTACAATGTCAAAGGTGTGGGTTTTTTGGAATGCGTAATTGTCAGGGCTCAGTTTGAGGTTAGGGAGTTTCCTAACGGAGTAAGGACACATCACCATGATGGTAGCAAGGTTTATGGATAGTTTTCTCATTAGTTTACTAAATATGAAATTAATTGGTTCTTTCTTTAGTCTGAAGTGGACATCTTTATTTGTAAAAAGTTCGTGTAAAGTGGAAATGTTTCCTAGTCTGATCTGTTTAATTCCGAATTTAGCCAGATTTATTTCAAATCTTCTTGTAATTGACGTTTGGTTTGCTTCTTTTAGGAGAACGGGGATGGGAGTCCACCTTGGGAGACCTGTGGCGATTCTCAGGGCGTTATTGTACATCGTTTCTAATTTAAGGATTTGGGTTTGGCTTGCTGTGCATAGGATTTGACTTCCAAACTCCATATTGCTTCTGATGGTTGCATTTACTATATTTATCAAATGATGTGATCTGGCTCCCCATGTTTTGCCTGTTATGGCTTTTAATACATTGGTTTTTCTTTTTATCTTTTTTTCAAGGTATTCGAAATGCTCCTTAAAAGTGAGGTTTTTAGAAAAATATATACCCAGAATCTTCATTTTGTTAACCCATGGGATTTGTTGGTTGTCAATTGAGAAGATTGTGCTTAATTTCTGTTTCTTGTTTGAGAAGTTCATTGCTTCGCATTTTTGTGGTCTTATTTTGAGTTTCCAGTACGATCGCCATGTGTTCAATTTGATGAGGGAAACCTGCATATATTGAGTTAATCTAGCCATGTCCTGATGTTCACCATATAAGTAGATATCATCAGCGTACACCAGACATTTTGTTTTATCATGGATGTTATCGAAAATATCGTGCATGTAAATGGCGTATAGAAAACCACTGAGGACGCTGCCTTGTGGGACACCTCTGCTGTAGGTGATGGTGTTTGATTGGACTCCTCTCCACGTCACACTGTATTTTCTGTTGTTCAGGAAGTCCCATATCCAGTGAGCGGCTCTTCCTCCTATTCCCATGGATAGTAATTTTTGTATTAAGCCGTCAACGTAAACGCTGTCATAGGCTTCACTAATGTCAAGTGATATTAGGAAGAAAAATTTTTTGTTGTTCTTAGCCATTAATATTTCATTGTATAATGTTGTTTGAATATAGCGCACGTCTTTATAAGGGATGGAACCTGCCAGGTTTTTGTTAAATTTGCCCTGTGTAAAGTTGATTAGTCTGTTTAAGATCATTTTTTCCATTAATTTGCAGATGATAGAGGTTATTGATATGGGTCTATATGACGACACTTGGTTCTTTTCTTTCCCTGGCTTTAATATGGGAATTATTTTAGCATATTTCCATTCTTCGGGGATTTCACCTGAAATCCAACTTTGGTTATATATTCTTAATAAGGTTTTTAGGTGTTGATGGTTTAATTTTCGTATGAAGTTCCCGCAAATTTTGTCTACACCTGGCGTGTTGCATTTCATAGCTTTTATTGCTGTGGTCATTTCATCCATATTGAACCGGTCATTGAGGTTGAAATTATTGTTTAAGCTTAGATCTAAGGGGATGGCTTCGTGTACCTTAGCTTTGTTGAAAGCGTCAGCGAAAGTGTCAGCTTGTTTCTTTGGATCTGTAATTATTTGATTGTCAGACTTTAAGATGTTATTAGACTTGCTGTTGTTGGGTTCTTTAGATAGAGATTTGAGGATATTAAAGATGTTTCGGCTATTTTTCTCTGAGGCGCATACTTCATTCCAGTGCTGATCTTTCATACTTTTTATTTGACGTCTTAGCTTTGCGGATGCTTTCTTGTATTTTATCCATATTTCCTGAGATGCGTGTTTCCTAGCTAGTTTGAGTAGAGTCCGTTTCTGTTTTAAGAGGGCTTCACACTTTCGATTCCACCACGGTTCTCTACTTTCTTTAGCGTTAACCTTTATTGTGTTATTTTCGATTAGTTCTTGACATCCTTTTATGAAGTTTTTTGAGCTGGGATTGAAATTGGTGCGAATCTGTTGGTCAATGTTTTTCCATACTATTATTTTCCTTAGGTTTGTTCGTCTTCTTTGTCCTAGGTTTAGATTTATTTCGATTGGGTGATGGTCGCTGTCAAACAAGTCCTCTTGGATTTCATATTCTATTTTGGGCAGAATATCGGGGGATACAATGGATAGGTCTAGTAGTGAGGATGTTTTGTTTGTTCTGTAGGTGTGCTCTTTGGTGTTTATGATGACGGCGTTTAGCTCATCTAACCAGGATAACAATTTACTTGCATGCTTCGATTCTTTTTTTGCCCCTAGCATTGGGTGTTTGATATTGAAATCCCCTACTAGAATAAAGGGGGGTTTAATCTTTGACTTGATTTTCTCCAGGGTTTCATCGTCATATAGTCCTTTTGGTGAGTATATGTTGTAGATGTGTAATTCTAGACCATCTTGGTATACAGATAACGCTATGACTTCGATTTCCGTCCTTTGTGGGAGGTCTAGATCAATAATCTGATGAGGAAGGTCCTTCCTCACGGCCATACACACTCCTCCTCCTTTTCTTGATCTGTCCATTCTATAGACGGTTTTCTTTGGGGTTTTTAAGGTGTCTTTGGGGTTTAGGTGAGTTTCTTGAAGGGCAATGATGTCAGAATTAAGAAAGAAGGGATCTAAGAGCTGGTAGGACTTTGCTCGAATGCTTCTTGCGTTCCAGTGAATGATTTTTAGATACTTATTTCCTGGTTTTGGTGAGTCCATTGGGAAAAGGGAAAAAAGGTTGAGGGATTTGATACAATTTGTTTTTGAGGTAAGGTGGTCTGTATTTATCAAATTGGCTTGGCAAATTGATTGTTTTTCTTTAAGTTGAACAGGGATATATGAAGGGGGTTTTGGGAGTTTTGATCACTAGTGTTGCTTGGTTTTGCATTTCCCCTTGTTTGGTCGTGTATACCTTGGATGATATGATCTGGGGTGTACGATTCTTGTGTGTCCATATCGGGGTCACGACGAGCTGCTCTTAGTTTCTTGCTGGAGTTCTCTATTTCCGGGCTAGGCTGATCGGTTGTTACGATCTTTTTTGGTTGTTCTTTGTCTTTATGTTGGTATTGATATAAGTGTATAAAGAGAGTTGATATTTGTTGTTCTAGATTTGCAACCAATTCATCGGTGATTCGTCTGAGGAGAGCTTCCATTTCGCTTCTGTTGTTC
The DNA here is from genome assembly GCA_963680715.1 of Tetragnatha montana. Lineage (NCBI taxonomy): Eukaryota > Metazoa > Arthropoda > Arachnida > Araneae > Tetragnathidae > Tetragnatha > Tetragnatha montana. Next base: position 40,259,520 of record OY796685.1, read on the forward strand.
TCAAGAATCTTGGTTAGTTCAGCTTTGGGGGTGGGGTTGTTTTCGGGATTTTGATGTTGTTTTGTAATGTTGGCGTAGCTATGATTTTGGATCTTGTAGCATTTTCTCGCCTCTGTGAAGGATAGTCCATTCTTGGATTTGAAAAGAAGAAAGTCTTGTTCATTTATGTATGCTTCGCAGGTTTTTTCGTTGGGAAGATGGTTGGCTTTTCCGCATACGAAACAAATGCGTTCCTTTTGCTTGCATGATTCTCCATTGTGCTCTTCGCCACATGATATGCAGATTTTTGTGTTTCTGCAGTATTTTGTAGGGTGGTTAAATTTGAAACAGTTTCGGCACTGTCTTGGTCTTTCAATGTATTCATTGGTATCTTGACGGGTCATCCAGAGCTTAATCTTAGGGGGTAGTGATCTTCCTAAGATAGTTACTAGTATCGTTTTGGTTGTGATCAGTTGATCATCAACTTTTCTAGTGAAACGCCTGATATTATGAACTGTTATGTCGTTTTCGGTCTCCAGATCTTCCTTGACCTCCTCTAGGGGGATATCATTGGGGATGTTCTTTAGAATGAATTTTGTGGTGTTGGAGTCTTCTTGGATTGATGGTTCCACTTTTTTCTCGACTATTGTTTTGATGCTTGCAAGCTCTGTTGCGGTTTTGATATCATTTGTTTGTACTATTAATTTTCCATGATTGGTGTGATTGATTTCGGTAATTTTGTTTCCGTTGGAAAGCTTCCGGAAGAAGCAGTCTTTAATAGCCTTTGGGTGTGCTTTCGGGATGTTTTCATCTACCGGGGTATAGATGATTACGATCTTTTTTGTTCCATTCTTGAATCCTGCTTCGATTTGTTGGATTGGGTTTAGGTTGGTTTTGAAAAACAGAACATTTTTATTTTCAGCAGTCGAAACTGTGGGGGCCACGCCAAGAGGCGTACCCATGACTTGATGGAAAGTATCCGGTAAACTAAAATATGAGGTTTGGCAGAGATCCCAGAAAACCTTTTGGGGAAAAAAAGAAGAGCTGAGCCTCAGCTGTTGTCACATAAATATTCAAAAAAACAAAGCTAAATCTCTTTCAAACGTAAATTAAAGTAGACCAAATAATTCCGCCTGCAAACACTTCGGGTTCCAAATCACGTTTTTTTTTTTTCGTAAAGTTAAATAAACAACATCTTGTATATCTAAAATTTAGTTTATCCGCATTCGATCACGCACGGAGAACGGAACGGACAACGGAGAACTAAGAGAAAAACAAATAACAAATTCAGATCTCCAACCAAGGAATCTACTTCTACTTAAAATGTTTGTTTACAAAACAAGTGTAAAAGCTGCCATCATCAATTTAAGAGTTATTAATAATTAATTAAATTAAACGAGTTATTATTTTGAAATAATTAAAGTTCATGATACTTTAAAGAAATTCTCAAATTTATTAAAAGCCATCTCAATTTTTTAAAAACATAAAAGTGTAAAAAAAGATTGCATCACCATTTTTAAGTGAAAGTGAAAGTTAAGTGAGTTTGCCAGTGAAAAATGCAGTGAAATCCTCAGTAAATAAACCGTGTTTGTATTTCGAGATGGCTGGGTTTGTTGACTTTTTTGGTAAAAACAAAGTAAGAATTTTTTCTTTCTAGATACATCTTGAAAGCTTAATTTTTATTGTTAAGTTATTCCTATTCATCCAGAAGATTTCTAAAAATAATTCAAAAAGAAGGTTTAAAGAATTCGTAAACCATTTTGCTTAACCATACATCCAAGTGTAAATCGCACTATTTTCAGACTGCGATAAAACCAAAAGCTTTCCGCGCTCAAAATTCCCTTAAAATATTTTCTGCAAATTTAATAGGCGCCCCCAGTTCTTTAAATTCCATAATATAAATTATTTCTAAAGATTTTCTTCAAAATCCTAGTTTTCTGCGCTTGCTGTCCACATATTCATCTATTCTATCCAAGTATTCCTATTTTATTGGTTAATGGTAAAAATGGTTGAAAAACTTAAAGCATTATACAAAGGCATGTGGATAATGCATTTGTACCAAACATTCTTATGTACTAATAAGTGATTAAAGTATACTCTAAAATTAAAAGACAGGCCTTACAATATAGATAGAAACCTTCTTTATGAGCAATCAAACCAGTTCTCCTTATGTTAAGTATTAAAATTGTAGAAAATGAAGTTTTAACTGTAAATTTTTCTATAAAACTACTCAATTGAACATTCTATATTATATTGTAGAGAAATATCTAATTTCCTATTCAGATTCAACTTTGCAGATGAACTCAAAATTAGTTCCAATCTTCTAGATGCCAAGAAATTATTTTTTTTTACTTGTGAGATTATTTATGTATATATTTATTTCTAGACATTTCGTCCAAAGAAGAAGTTTGAGCGGGGGACACTGCGGTATTCTCTCCACAAGAGAGCCCAAGCCTCTTTAGACTCAGCCATTGATCTTCAAGAAGCTGTAAAATTACCGCCTGGAGAAAATCTCAATGACTGGCTGGCGGTACATGGTAAGTGACTGATTCTTAGGGAAGTAAGCATTAGCATAGTTGTGTAAAATCAAAAGCTTTCTATATATTCAGTAATGCAAGTAATACTTGGCCCTTTCTATATGGCAAAATTTTCATTTCCAGGATAGGGTAGTACTGTAATATAAAATTATATTCAGAAATCTTAAATCTTGTTAAGTTAGTAAGTATGCAGCAAAATCTTTCATGTAAACTGATCAGCACAGCTAAGGAACAGTCAATGGGCTTTGATAACATTTTCGGATTCAGCGGCATGCTCGACGGGATAATACGTAAGAACAGTAGTGTAATGCATCATACTGTGCTCCAGGCTTGTTTTAAAGACATTATGGATAAACTTCATTATTTTTTCAAGACTAAACTTTTTCCATATTCTACATCTAAGCTTTAGAAATCATCAAGCTATTTTGGCGCCAAAAATTTCACTAAAAACGACAAACTAACCAATTCATGTGTACGGTTCTTTTATATGACAATTGGCAATAGCAGCAATTTAGACATGTTTGTATCTTAGTCAACCAAAATATGTTCCTACTCTTTTGAAATGTGGTTAATGGTATGATACCAATATTAGCAACAAAATATTTTATATTGTGCACTATACTTTAATGGTGCTAATGTTTATTGCAGTTGTTGACTTTTTCAATCGAATCAACTTGATATATGGAACTGTGATTGATGCATGCACAGAGAAAAGCTGCCCCACTATGTCTGGTGGCCCAAGGTGTGTAACAATTTTATTATAGCTATGTTACTTAATAAAAACAGTATATTTTTAATGATGTTCCGGGGTTGTTTTCCTCCTTTTTACCAAATGGGAGTAGAAGTATATACAATATCTGTTATATGAATTGCTTTGCTCTATTTAAACCAGGGTACAAACTTCTCACTGACCATTGTATTTGGCTCTTTACTGTACTTCAAACTTGAGGTGAAAGTACTGCTGCCCACATCATGCACAAACAATGGCATGGCCCTTTTTACTGTAATCTTAGGGCACAATTTTTCAATTCAATTATATGTATGGACTAGGAATCCCAAACTAAGCCGACTGACTTTACTGTCAGATACTGTTTGCTGTTTAGATGCTTTAACCACCTGGCTAGTATGCTGGCAGTCTTAATAAAAAAGCCTATTAATACTGTGGCAAATTGCATGATTTTAATTTAAATGAAAATATACTTTTTTTTTACAAAATTTGCAAATATGTGCTTAAATTTAGTGCTTGTTTCTTACATCCAAATTTTTTTTATTCAGTGAGTTCTGCCAACAGTGATAGTTATGACTTCATGCACAAAGGGTATTGCTTTTGCAAAAAAAAAAAAAAGTTTTAATGCCTAGGTATTCTATAGAATGTTTGCATCACATACTTTGCCACTAAGATAAAAACTAACATGTAGGTACATGCTCTTTTCTTATTTGAAAGGTTTGAATATTTCTGGGCTGATGGCGTTCAGTACAAGAGGCCCACACCTTTACCAGCTCACAAGTATATATCTCTGCTCATGGACTGGGTAGAAAAGCATATTAATAATGAAGAAGTGTTCCCAGTGACAGTTGGTATGTCTTTTTTAGGGAATAAAAAATCTATCTATAAAAATGTTTAACTGTATTTTATATTTTGTCTAAACTTTTGGAATCAAGATTCAATATTTTCATGTGTTTATAAAATGCATTAGTGATTATTCCAGGAGGCATAAAGTGGCTCAAGCTTCCACATGTTTAAATCTAAATCCTTATTATTTAAGTCACCTGTTATTATTTTTTTCCCTTGAATATTGAGCCTTAAACTAGGCCTCACAACATAATGCCTGTGGGCTGCATGTGGCATGCAGATCCTCTTTTTGAGGCCTGACAAGTCTTAAATGATTTGAAATTTTAAATGAAGAATTATGAAAATTTAAATAAAAAGATCAATTTTTTGCAAGGTTTTACAAAAGAATTCATCTTTGTAAAGTGTTGAACCAACTAATAAAAAAAAACTCAAATAAATTGTTTAATAAAAACATAACTGTCCAATATATAGAAATTTCAGTATGAAAACTTGAATGATGTTTTAAACACTCAATTATACATGTTATCCCTTCTTCCCTATGTTATCCACTTAAATAAATTATTTTAAAATAATGATTTTTTGGCCAGCGGAAAGTTAAAGTGGTAAATTTTGGCCCGAAAGGCATTTAAAGTTGTGCAGGTCTGCCTTAAACCATTTTGGTTGGACATCACTCCCAAATAGTTGCTTATAAGTTGAAAGCTGGATAGTTCTGCTGAAACTGAAGTTACTTTTTGGTGAATTTTGATGGTTGGTAAAATTATTACAAAATTTACCATTTTTGGGGGAGGGGGAAATCGGATGTTCTACTTTTTGGCTTAGGGTTTTTTTATAAATTAGCAACAGGATCATATGAACTTTTGGCTTGTCATTTCATGGATGGTGTGTTAAGTTAAGTTGTTAAATACAATACTTTTCTAATTTGTATAAATATTCTTTAAAACTTTAAAATGCCATGCCCTACGGCTGGCATATGGAACTTCTATGGCTTAATACTTAGTTCAACTAAATTCAGGATTCATCACTTGTCAATTTCTACTTAAAGGAACTTTTAATGAAATCCATGTTTTTTTTCCAGTTCTTTCTACTAATCTCTCTATACTTTTACAGACAAGCCATTTCCACGAAACTTTGTTCCTACTTGCAAGAAAATACTAACCAGGCTGTTCAGAGTATTTGTCCATGTGTACATTCATCATTTTGATAGAATTGTATCCATAGGAGCTGTAAGTATTATATTTACAAATGTATTAGTTACAGATCCTTGCTGAACATATTTTTTGAGAGTATGTTATGGGCATAATGGTCACATTTCAGGTTACTGTTATTTAAAACTAGCTCTTGGAGTTGAATTCCATCTTGCAAATTTCTGTAAAAACTTGTAATACTTTATATTTCCAAATATAAGCCAATCAAATTAAACTTGGGAGTACAATTTTTCTTCTAAATTTTACCTTAAATTTAAAACCTGTTTATAAGCTGTTACAAAAGTCAGATATTTTAAAATTGCATTTGTAACAATTATTTGTTTTAATATTATTACAAAAAATGTTTAAACTTTTATTACATTATTTAGATTTTAGAAATGTTAAGCTTCAAGGCTTAGATAAAATGATAAACTATTGTGGTTTTGCTTTATTAAGTTGCATAGCTTGTATCTTCAATCATTTTAACTTTTAAATTAATATACAAAAATCTTAATATGTGTATGTCATGCTTATTAAATCTTCCTGCTTTAATTACTTTCTTTGTTTGATGCATGCTTTGTTCTTGTACATTTGATAAAAACTTGTAAATCAAAGCAAAGCTATAAATATTTTATTAATTATAACATTTAAGTAGGATAAATCAGCCTTAATTTTTGAAAAAATCAGACATCATCTACTTTAAGTGATTTATTATTATGATCTTCTCTAGGAAGCCCATGTCAACACATGCTACAAGCAGTTTTACTTCTTCATCAGAGAGTTTGATATGGTTAGTGAAAGAGAGCTTGAACCTCTGGTAAGCTTTTTTCATTGTTTCTCTTATTAATAATTACCACACAGGAAAATAATTGAGTCAGTCAGTGGAACTTAATTTTCCCAATTATTTGTATTCTGTGAGCAGTATACTTTGCTTTTGATACATAAATAAAATTTATCACATTTAATAAGTGATAAGGGGGATTGTGCTTAAAGGAGGCAAAATGAGAAAACATATTATTTGAAGTCTTCTCTTGATTATTGATGCATCATTGTTTTGAGAATAATAGTTATCATTCAAGAAAGGGAAATAACATCCCTTTTTCTCTAAAATATTTTGCACACTTTTTAACAAATAATCTTTGGCTTGAGATGTACTCTGCAAATAGAAATATTAATTAACATAACATTAGCATAGAAAGCTTAAACATTTTTTAAATTTACCCCCCCTTTATATGCTGTATAATAAGGGAGAAAAAAAGCAAACAGCACAACTATAATAATTGAAATTTCAAGGGGTTAAACCCTATAACCTCCCCATTAAAAAAATCCTGATAAACAAACGTTACATTATGAAATTTTTAATTAGTTGGTATCTTAGAATGATTTTAGACCTTGTGTGTAGTTTTGGTAGAATATTATTTTTCACTGGAGCTTGTATTAAACAATTGTCTTCGTTAAAGAACATCTTAATCTGATAAATTTGCAGTTGCGTCTGCTAAATGTTCACCAACTCTATCTCCTGTACTTAAATCCAACTGAAATGGTTATCCTTCTGATGTGTGTGTGATATCTTATGAAAGATCCAACTCACTAGAGCTCCCTCCTCAATTTTCACTGCAGTTTTGTTAATTAAAAGATAATTTGAATTATCTTTACCATATTTTTATCTTAATTTTCATTGGGTTTTTAAAATCCTTTAGGCTGTCATGTTTTTTCTTTTAATGTAACAGTAAAAAAAATCTTCTGGTTCATTTATATTTTCTTTACATTAATGCAACATAAACCTATAAGTATGTACTTAAAATGTTTTTTTTTTATTCATAGATTGATATGACAAGGCGGATATGCAGAAATAGCATCCAGTCGTACAGATGAAAATCGATTATGATTTATTTTTCAATCAGATCTGTTTTATATGTATATAGTTAAAATTTTCTTGTACATATTTGGCACCCTAGAACTTTATTGAGCCCTGGTATGAGCAGTTTCAAAACATTTTAAGACACTGATTCATCAACTATTTCATACTACTGAAATCTTGCTGTTTTTTTCACTGCTCAATGAAATACTATTGTAAAACTTTTGTGAATGACTAATTTCCTCATTCACTTAAGTTTAAACTTTGTAAGCCAATGGTTAAACACAAGCTATTAATATGTGCTGTTTATCATAATTAAAAATGAACAATGGTAACTACTTTTGTGAAATCTGTAGTGTTCGGCAACTAGTGGTCAAAAAGTAGTTAACTACCAACTACTAACTAGTCTGGGAAAATCTAGTTGTAACTAGTAGTTAACTATTTTTTCCTGGGACTAGTTGCAACTAGTAGTTAACTATTTCCCAAAGTAGTTAACTACTAGTTAACTAGTCTATTTAATTTCATAACCTATTTTTTGCCCAAATTCTAATACATCTTTCTTATCTATATCACAAAAAAATTAATGCTTCGCTCAAAACGGTGCTTTATTTCTGGTTATGGTATTTGAGTACTCTACCATGACATTGTAGTTATAAATAGCAGTGTAATTTTTGTATATTTTGATAAAAATTTTAAATATTTTTGAAATTTTAAACAAAAAATTTTTTAAGTAGTTGAAAATTTTAAAGTAGTTTCAACTAGTAGTTATTAAAAAAAGTAGTTCAACTACTAGTTAAACTAGTTTAAACCAAAAGTAGTTAAACTACTAGTTAACTACTAGTTGATCGGTAGTTAACTACTAGTTGCAACTAGTTCTAGTTAACTAGTGCCGAACACTAGAAATCTGTCCCAAGTTATTAATGAATTGAAGTATAACAATTGTGTTTTAGTACTTAAAATCTTCAATATTTTGTAATTTTTATAAGCAATTCAATTTTACATGAACATCAACAGAAGTTAGTCACTCTCAAGAAGTTATACTGAACTCAAAACAGCAGCAAGAGCAACAGGACAAAAAATTTCATTATTATAATATTATTCCTTACATGGAAAGATAACCAGCAGAATTATTTATGTTGATGCTTTTGACAGAGAAAAAAAGGTGAGGTAGGAAAAGCTGAATTAAGTAAAATATTGTTCTTAGTAATAGATAAATAATTTGGATTTCTTTTAGAAGTTTTACAGGAACCTTAAATCCATATTTGGATACATTTTAAATTTGACATTTTCATGCCATTTGTTTGTGCAGTGTAATGTGTTTTACAACTTTTTATTGCTGATGACTAAAAATGTGTTATACCCAGGTATCCCCTGACTATACAAAGGCCATATCACTTGGGTTGATAGGGATTATTAAAGATTCTAATTTTTAAACAGGGGAATATCTACACTTAAGTTTTTATTTATTTCATAGTAGACTTAATCTTACTTTTTAAGATTTTTGTAGTAATTTTAATCTGCCAACCATGGGACTCCCATTGTGTGAGAAGATTGAAAATATGCCGTTATATGAAAAAAATTACTACTTCTGGGATTCATTGTTGTCATTCACTGTGTTGGTCATAACTTTTGATTCATTTGTGGCCTGACCCTTCCAAAAGTCTGTTTTCACTAAAGCTGATTATGTCCCTTTGGAGAAAATGTTGGTTTTCTGATAGTTAAAAAATTTCTAAAAGATTTTAAAAAATTTTATCTAATGAATTATTTAGTTCAAGAACATATTTTGTATGTATTTTCTGACACTAATGTAAAATAATGTACATTGGTTTGATAGTTGAAGTAAAGTTGTTAGTTTAGTTGTTTGCCAAATAAGCTATGTGATATTTTCAACATGTTTACATTTAGAAAGAGTGATATCTCTAACATTAGCATTATGTGATATGAAAAATAATATTTTCATTTTCTAATTGGGTTATACCCTCTAAAATCTTATACAATTTGATTCATGTGAATCCGTTGTAGATTGCAACTAAGTGTATTTAGTTGAAGCAAAATATAGCTTGTAGAAAAATTTAAGAAATTTTAGGAGTGTTTCAATAAGACAAGCGTGCAATTTCAATGCATGATATTCTTATGTGGGCAGAAATTTTACATGACTCCGTTTATGTTATAAAGTTGGTGATTCAACTGTACGTAACAAAATGTTTTTCTTGAAGTTATAGATCTTATATTAAAATAAAAGGACTGTTTGTCCAAGAAATTTTAAACTTAAAAGAAGCAATTTTAAGTTATACATACTGTGAAAATGTTCTCAAGAAGTTTGTCATAATATTCTTGTAAAACTGTTCAGAGTGCAACAACTCAAATGAATGTCCCTAATTTAAAATCGGGGATGATTTGATTATTTCTCTTGGTTCCTTGAATTTTCCATTAAATAAATGTTACCTTTTTAATTCAAAATTTTTAAAAATTCAAGGTTTTTTAGTGTTTTTTTTTTTTAACATTGAATCATCCAAGTTACCATGCATAATCTAATAAGATTTGAACATGCCGGGCTTTAATTATTATCTTCTAAACATATTGATTACAGAATGAGGTTTGTTATGGCAGCTAGAAATCTTTAAAAATGTTAGTAACTCATTGATTGTTAATGATTTGATTATTTTTGCTTGAATGAAAAGGTTATTTATTGTTATAAAATTTTTTGTACTTCTCATAGTTTGGAAAGGTTATGTAAATCGTGAAAGATATCTGCAACTAAAACAACAAGCAGTTGATATAAATCATAGTGTATTGTTAAGCATTGTGGAAAACAAGTTGATGTGATAACTCAATTATGCAATTTTACTAGAAATCATATTTTACAGAAACTTGTAATATGCCGTTATATTTTTGTAAAGCATTATTGTTGAAATTGTTCTGTTGGTGCTTCCAAATTCTTCAAACATCCTGTTTAACTGTATATATCTGCCAATAAAGTTGTTTAGATCTTGACTTATTGAATTTAAATATACTTTATATTTATAGTCTAATCTCTCTACAGTAAACTATCTTTTAATTTTGAGGTTATAAGACATTAATTAGAAAGGGTAATATGTAAGATAAAATTTTGAGTTGTGATATTATTTAAAAAACATATACTATTAGGCAGGGTAGGTATTGTTTGGCTTAACGATTGTGATATTTTATTTAGTATTTCTGAAGCGCACTAGTTGGTGTGAAGAAATACTTCCTTTTTTCAGTAATCTATATTTTTTGACTAAGGGGAAAAATGGATACGTTGGTTCTGCTTATTTGGGACAAATCGCTGGGAACAAAATCAAACTACTCAAATAATGCATGTTTTAACAGCTTAATTGGCTTTTGGCAAAAGCTGCTTAAATGGTTTAGCAGGATATCAATAGTATCTGTTAAAAATGAGCCATTAATTAATGGGTTCTTTGAAAGTATCTATTTGCTCTTTTAGTTGAATTATGTGAAAGAAAAATGTTTTTTTTTTAAAAAATAGTTTAATCATAACTTTATTATACTTTTTCAACTAAATTTATCCCATTTCAAAAGTGATAAATTTTCCTATTCCAAAGAAAATAGTAAGCTCTTGAATTCAAAATATGGGCACTAAAGGAGGTACTTTTCGTCTTTCTCGGAAGAAACTTGCATTCTCAATCAAATACGTAGAATTATCCGGTACATCATCATTAGTTTTAAGTTCTTTTATGTGATATTTTTTCAATCCCGGATTTAAAATGTGACCAAAAGTAGCGCTTTCAAATTTCAAACAAAATAGAAAAGTTTGAAGTGACTCTTCTGATTGTGTGTTAAGTTACTTAATTCAAATAGTTTGGCAACGGCATCTCTTTGTTTATTTACTTTCTGTTAGTTCCCCGCCGCGCCGATTCGATTTCAAATTTTGGAAGAAAACGAAAACTTCCCCTTGAAGATTTGTTATCTGTACGGTCGATGCTAGAATTTATCTATATTCTAATCTTATTTTTCTTCTTGGGCTTCCATAATTAAATATTTCATGAGTATTCTGGTCCTTTGGCAAGCGTTTTGATGAGTAGTAAATACTCCGTTCATCATAAGTTAATATCTTATCAGGTAAGTATTTTTAAGTAATTTACTGATATTTATGATGAATAATAGGGAAAAGCCGGGTAAAATTATACTTTTTACTAAAATATTTTTTAAAATTTAAATTTTGCCAGCACAAATTTGAAACTTTCAGAATACCTAACACTTTGGGTACTTTAGTATTTGCCAGGCGCAAGTGTCGAGTTGTATGCTAAATCACCAAAAATAAACATATAAAATAAAACACCATTAAAATCCGTCAACTAGCTGGGATTCTCTTAAGTTTTCTTTATTTTTATGTGTAAATAATAAAATGTTGTCAATATAGTTGGATTAGAGATGTTTTTTGTATGCAGGAAGAATATAATATATTGAAACAACTTAAGGAAGTAGTGCTTTCATAAGCTCTGCCACTGATATTTGACAAAGTTTTGTTTTTCAGGGAATTGTTACGAAAGCCAACATATTTTATCAAAAGTTTGAATTGGACAAAAAAGTAATACTTTACACAACATTTTGCCAAAGCATTTCACCTTCTTTTGCAGTTGGATCTGAAGTTTTGGTGTCAAATGCTCATGCGTTAAAGATAAAAGGGGCAAGTATTCATTGCATTTAAAATGGCTTAATTTTGGGCCAAATTTTCTTTTGTTAATTTTAAAAGATGGTTAATGCTCCCTTTAAAATGAGTTAACCAAAGAGGTTTAAGTTTCCAAAATACTTAGCTTTGTATTGTAATTTAAACTTTCTTCTTGGTTGAAAGCATCTTCCATAGTGTTTCTTCCAGGTTTAAAACATTTCTATTTTTTCTTATGATCTCAATTACTAAATAGTATCAAAATATATGTATTAAGTTACTAGAGGAGAGGACTGGAGGTTCATGTCCAAAAGGCATCAACATTTTTAGGAGTTTCATACTTGTTTCTCACTATGTTACTGGTACAAGATATCTGCAATCCTTTCAATATTTCTTTCAAGGGAATTAGTATCTTCTTGATTTCTGTTAAATTAAAACTGGCAATTCTAACAGCAGGGAAAGAAAAGTGTTTTAGTGTGATATTCAAAGGTTTCAATCTACTCTTTTCACCATTATCAAATATAGAAGACTCTTTTCTCTGCCTTAATGTGTGACCTAATTTTTAAAGTTTTTCAAATCTCTGCTGAAAAAAATTATATCTAACCTGTAATATTGCTTGTGGTATTTATTTTTCAGGATTAGTAATAAAATCTCTAATAATATTGAAGTTCATTGTTGCTAAATTAATATTTCTCAGTTTCTAATTGCTAATTACATTAATGAAACATTTATTTAATTTAAAATTATTTGTCATTCTTTTTTATTGCTACATCTTCTTTTTTACCTGCCTTCCATATGTGTTTTGAAGTATTAAATCATTTAATTACATATAGATTATTCAGATATGTTTATAAATTCATTTACATTTTATTTTAGGCATTTGTTCTTGTTTGCTGTGACTATTCATCTCTGAGAATAATAAATAACTTATGTATTCAAGTAAAGTATTTAAACTCTTTGATTAATAAAAAAATATCATTTATAGCATATTTCTCGGTTGACTGAGTGCAGGCTGTATGTAATTAAATACTGCATTGCATAATATGTATAAAAATAGAAATTAGTTTGAATACCCTAAAAGTTAGGATACATTAACATTAATGTAAAGGAAGTTTAAAAATATGTATCTCATGTATTAAATCAAAATACCTGCTGCAGAGCTTACATTGTGTATTGGCAAAATTTTATTTACGTATATCATTCATATTTTTTAAAACTGTTAGAAGTGATAAACATTTTAAAAGTATTTTACCTGCTACAGGTGATTTTATCTTTGGTTATATATTAAATTTTATTATATTTGGCCTTGCTGTTCTCAATAGCTTTAATCTGTGCTTTTATTAACCTCATCAGCATCAGTCTTTCCTCTTTGTCAGGATGAAAAGTTCTCAAGACCAAATGGTTTTGATACTCTCAGCTTCCAGAGTTTGTTGTGGATTGAAGAGTTCTCCTTATTGCTTGAAAAAAGGTTTGGAACACTTTTAGGAAGAGATGTTGTTTCCATTGAAAATAATCCTGAGCTTTTGTAAGTGAGCTTTCAATGTATATTAATTTGTGAATTAATAAAACAAAAAGGTTTTATTTTTTATTTTTGTCAGTTTGTCACTATCAAAAGTTCAATATAAAGAATCGTATAAAAATTTAAATTCAAGAGGAGCACCAGATTTTCAATACAGACTTTTGTGTAATAGGTGGGACCTAGCAGCAACCATGTCAGTCAAATTTGCATAAGCCTAGATACAATTTTAAATTTATACATTGAAATCAAATTTAATTGTACAAAATATTTAAAAAAGTTATAAATTAGAAAAAAATAATTGCATTTAATTAGATAACACAATAAATTTAACAATATTTCAGTGTAATGCTAAGAATTAAACCAAAGTTATTCAACATAAGATATAATTTATAAATTTCCAGTTATCTGGCAGAACAAAGATTTTTGTCTCATGCAAATTTCCTTCTATGAGGCTAATGATCTTTTATATTCCCTGATTAAAACCAGAAATTCAGATGACTCCAGATTTTGCAGGAGTCAAAAAGTCCCAGTTTTAAGGAGTTATAAAAAAAAGTTTTAACTTTAAACTAGAACCTTTTTTCAAGTTTGCCTCTTTTACATATATTTCTAAATAATCATAAAAGTCTAGTTTTCAAGACCTTGCTCAGCCAATTTTATGCATTGATCAATTAACTTCTTATTATAAATCTCTTATTAATCAGGTTCCTACTCATTCTACCTTAGTGTCACTGGTGATAAATATGGGCAGTTGGGCACAGAAAGTTTTCCCTTTTTCTTATCATTCAAATGCTTTTTAGATTTTTTTGTGAAATTTCTAGAATTGCATAACTTTGAATTCCTGAAAGTCCACTGTATAACTGGATATTACTGGGCTCTTAATTAAGGCTAAGAACCTCCTCTTCTGAAAATTCAAGATGAATAACTTAAATGGTCCCATTATTTTAAAGAATTAAATAAATCAATATAATATTAAAATGTTAACTCTTTTTCAATGTTTCATAATGTTATTAATTTTTTTTTATTTAGGGAGAATATCATTAATTTCTTCTTTGGAAATCAAGATGTGCTCCAAAAGCAGTCCAATCTGGAAAAGAAAGAGTTAGCACACACTCATAATTGTTCTGCTTTTAGCAAGGTAATTTTTTTATATCCATTTCCATTACATTCTAGAGGGCATATATGTCATTTTCTCTGTACTTTTAAGTATTTACTTTTCTCCCTTTTCCTTTACACCAAAACTTAATCTGACAACTTTTGGTTTAGTATAAAGTTTGATTACTTTTTGGTAAATATATATGATAAAGTCGCAGCTTATTTTTTGCATCTTTTTAATTTCTGATTAAGGACCTTTGTTTAAATTAAATAAAATATTTTTGCTGTAATAGTCATTATGAAATCCAAGTTATCTATCAGTTCAAACATTTTTTGTCTTGTGCAGAATTTCTTCCCTAGAGACTAATATTTTTTTTTATTTGCTGTTTTTGTACCAGAAAGGCAGTTTACATTGGGATCTGTTTTCAAAAGTTTTCGACCTTTGATCGCTTTGAATTTAGATTTTTTCAAGTTTGCTACCATCATTTAATTTTCTGATTTAACATTAAATCAAGTTCTTTCATGATTTGTTCATACATTTTTATTTGGTTAATCAGTTAATTCATGAGTGTATGAATTACTGGTTTAAATGTCATCTAAGTTTTATTCAAGTGTGATTTTTAAATGAAAACTTATACTACTTAAAAAATATCAACAAATCTGGTTTTTTTTAGGAAGCCCCACCACTTCCTTCTAACATTACTGATATCTCTGGGAACATTTCTAGCATCAAAGATTCTGCATTATGGTTGTCAGTCAACAAAGATTGGAAATTTTCTGTTACGAATGAGGAAAATCGGGTAAATAACATTCTGCATATTTTCAGATAAATAATTATTTCTCTAACCTCATTTTTATCCTAATCAGGTTATATTTATTTATTTATATTTTTATGGTCACAGGATAATTAAGGTAATGTCAAATATCTCTTAATTAGTTATACTTTGGTTTAGACTTGTATCCCACATCTAGACATAATATTTTACTTGTTTGAATGTAAATATACTGAATATGTATCACATTTTTAAATAGATCTGATATTTACATCACCCTGGTCATATCCAAAGAGCATAGATGCTTTCATGTTTTCACAAAAGCAGCAAGTTTTATAGTGATTTCTTTTGCCGACAGCATCATAATCACTCTTTTTTCCAGCTGCTCATAGGAGCTCTTTTGCCTGCTCCTGATGGTTCCCTTTGCCTTGTGGATACAAGTGGCTCTGTGCCTCTGTTGCTCACAGACCGCTGCGACCAGGGACTATGCTGCTCCATTGTCCTGCCCCGGCTGGTTGCCATGCAGGATTATGCTCTGGTGGGGGAGCGGGCAGGGGCATACCTGACCACTTCCCCTTGCCATCTTCACTCCCTTGTGCCTCCCTTGGAAGGAGATGAGGGGGCAGCCCGTTCCGTCCTGGTGCTGTCCCGACTGTGGACCACCCCTCCGTCCTACCTGGTAACCCCCTTGCTGCCCCCTAAAGTGGCTGAAGAGGAACTGTGCAGCAACAAGGAAGACAGCAACAAGTATGTAAAATGAGGACAAGTTTTTTTTTGCTAGAAATGGAATAGAATAGAATAGAATTTATTTGACCATGGACAAAAAAAAATACAAGATAGAAACAAGAAAACAGTACAAATCATACATAAACACAAAAACATAACACATTAACATAGACACACTGAATCAAGAATCAAATTATGTAATACCAAAAGAGCCAGAGGCTTGTCCTTGGTACCCAAAAAGCTAGGTAAATACATATTTTTATAAACACACTTATTCCAAGTGCATTTGTTTTAAATTAATTATAGTGCAATTCTAGTATCATGTGAGTAGTGTCGTAGCCTGAAAAATAATTGGAGGGGTACTGATATTTCAAGGGTGTGATATGGGGTACTGAAAATAATTTTCTGTAAGGGGTGAAAATAAAATTTTTTCAGATTTTTGGGGACGTTTTTCGAATTACTCCCCTTGTGTATGCCCCTGCAAGAGTAAGTAGTGGTAGCATAGGCAGAGGCATCAATCAGTATTGCAACAATATCACTTAATGTCAGACATTTTGAGAGATATTTCATCAGTAAAAATCATTAAATAACTCAATTTAAATAAATAAAACAATACAAATGAAAAGTATTTTCTACCCCCTTTTTTGATGATAGTTGAGGTTAAAGAAGTAATATTCTCCAGTGTACCATACAAAAACCACCCATAAAACCCAACTAGAATCCATAACAAAACCCTTCATTGGGAAAGAACTTTCTATTTTAAATTTTCTAATGTCTAGGCCTTTCTTAACAGGCTAGAGCAGGTGACTGCCCAATTGGAGGCACTCAGCATAGGGGGCGAGGGAGTGGAGGAAGTTCGCTTTGAAAGCCCCCACCACCTGTTCCCAGGGCATGTCTACAGGTTGGGAGATAAAGGCACAACTCCTGTGCATGACCCTGATTGTGAGGTGAGTAGTATAATTATTTTCAGGCTGGGTCAAACTTAATAATTTTGTTTGTACTTGAACCAATGTCTGTTCATAGTTATCCTCTACCAAGAGATTTCTTAAGAGTTTACTCTACAGACTTTGTAGTCAGTAGGTTTGAAGTCTTCTTGAATACCATTTATTGAAGATTTATTATGAATGTTAAAGCTTCATTTTGCAAAACTTCTTTGACCTGGTTTCTTTCAATTTTTTTCCTGTGTTTATGGCATATTTTCCAAAACAGAGATTTGATGAGGAGTTATTAAAATTTTAGAGTTAATCTGTTTCACTGTAAGAGGGTACTTAGGTGAATCATGAATGTATCAGTTTTTATTTTTAGGGGAATCATACTGTGCAGGGATATTCGTTTCTAGAGGTTTGCAGCATAAAAGATCTCTTTCTAAAGAAGTAAAGTAATATTAATGCTTTTTCTAATTTTACATTAGTATTATGTAATTATTCATAATTTTGAAATGATCTTTTTAACCATTTTTTAATTATTAAATAGAATTTAATCTGCATGTAAATTATTTGGTACAAAACAACAAAAACTGCTTAAGATGAACGAAAAAATATTTCACGCAGCAGAAATTAATGACATATCTTTATGTTTTTAGAAGTCTTGAGAAAAAGACAGTTATAATTGGAGTTTTGATAGATAAGATTTATATCCAAGAGAGTAAGTATTTATATTTTATCAGACGGCATTCATTTCTGTTGTTAATGTTTTTACCAACTTTAGAGAACTTTTTCATTTTTAAATGTATACCCGAGTTTAAATATGCTCCCCTAAGAATGAAATTGACCCTACCATGTCTATATGTCCCTTGTTTTCTTTTGCTTTCTATGGTTAGGTTTTTAAGTGACTTGAAACGTTGCATTTACCTGTGATATATACAGAAATATCATCACGTACGTTTTTGTATCCATGCAAATATTTGTATTGGACAGACTTCTAGTTTATTAGTCTATCTTCCTCCCGTTTTCCTACATTTTAACAAATATAGAAAAAAAATTTTCATAGAAAAAAATACGTTTAAGACAATTTGCTTTGAAAGTTTGTCACAGAGCATTCTTTCTCTCTTCCCTAGAAACCACCCAATGCACACTTCGTCTTCGTTTCCAAGACATCTCTTCTAAAGACACCATCTTTGCCTACATATCTTCTCCCCCAAAAAACCTGGTGGGCTTGCTGCCCTGTACAGTGCTGGAGCTGTACCGGTTCTCTCTCTGCTGCTCGAGAAACGGAGGCTTGTACCTCAAGGCATCCCATGCTTTCGGCCTTGAAGTCAAAAGAACTGCCTCTGAGTGGATCAGGTTTATGAGATTTTTCATTTATAAAAAGGGATATCGGAATAGATCACATCCTTGAAACTACTATAAAGTTTTTAATCTTAAAAACTGTTAAAACTATTCTAACCATCCCTGATTTTTTATGGGAGTAAAGGGTAGGAACCAAAGTGTGTACCCTCGACTTACACTAACCCCAAACAAAAGTAAATCTTAAAAAAAAAGTTGTACTATTTATAAATTAAAAAACTTTAAAATGTTAATTATCATTAGCATATATAAGTAATTAAATGCAAAGTGAAAAAAAAATTAAAATTAATTCCATAATCACAGATAATTAATTTATATTTAAAAACACTACACTTTTTTTTGGGGATTAGACCTCCCCAAGAGTTAATTCTCATTACTCTCCTGCCTGTTTTTCTAACATGTTTTTTCTTACCTTGTAGGGGTGCAAAGGTTCTTTCCAAAGAACTGTCCATTCCCTCCCCAAGTGCTGTGTTCCATTCCTCCTTCCGTAGGATTTTTACTGTGGAGAAGATAGTGTCTGCAGAAGTGCTTTTAAAGTGCCTTACTTGTGATACCAAAGTGAAGTGTCCTTGCTCCCTTCAAGATGCAATAACCATTAAAGTGATGTATGATTTATAAAATTAGACGTGTTACTTACGTGATTCCCCACTACCTAACTCAACAAGCATGAATTGTGATAATCTTAATTTGTTAAAAACTCTTTATCAAGTACCTTAAACCTCCAAGTACCTTTTTAGCCTAGCCAAAAACCCTTAAATTAATTAAATACTATATTTTTTTTATTTTGCCTTACTTTCTAATATTCTTCTGCATAATCATACTTAATATGTACTTCAAAACAAAATTCAAAAATTCTTTTGAGGTTATCATTGTATGTTAATTCAGTAAAAACAGTTACTTCAATTATTTTTAATCATATATCATATGTTCCCAGTACCCAGTACTGTTAATTTTTATATTCAAAATATTATCAATCCATTTAAATGTAATATATGGGGTTTAAACATTGAAACAAATGTTATTGTTCATGTAGTACTATTGAACCTGTTGATTTTAATAAGGTACTCTAAATACTTATGCACAACAATAATATATTGAAAGATAAGATATATTCTTCTTCTGTTGTAGCAAATGTTTTTGATTCAATAAGTGCTTTTTCTAATGAGTCAAAATATAATCTGAATGTTTTTATTCTGTTAGTGTGTATTCTGTATTGTATGTTATGTTCTGAGTAGAATGAGGTTGATTTCAAGGATAATTTTTTCTTTTGCTTTTCAGGGCCACCTTCAGTGATGGGATTAGTCAATTTTTGGCCATTTGCTGTGGAGAAACTGCACTTGAGTTACTGTGCATTGACAGAAAACAATGGAAAAGCATAGTTTCTTTTCTGAAAATTACACAGAAACCTCTGATTTATTCTGAAGTAAGTGGAATGTGTCACTCAGGCTAAGAATGTTTTATCAAGGCTGCTCTTAAAAATTCTTACTACAGTTTTGAAATATCTGCTCTTAATCCACACAAGTGGGGACAAGGTTAAAACCTTTAATCTTAAATTATTTACATAAGTTCTAGATTCCTATTGACTTAAAATATGTAAAAAGGTCCTTTTTCTTAGGGTGTTTCTTTGGGAAGTTTCCTAAAGTACAATTTTCTTCTTTACCTTGATGAGTTCCCTTTTTCTAGGGAACTAATCAGGAGAACTCATTAAAACCTTTTCCAAAATGGAGGTGTTTTAACTAAGCCTTTTTTTTTTGGGGGGGGGGAAGATACAAAAATGTTGTTAATGTCAATTTAAGATGAAAGAAAAAAAACCTTCAAATCCTTAACTATTTCTAAAAGCTTTACAAAAGGTTTATTTCACTAATCTGGTTTCACTATGAGTAAAAAAGCTCAACTTTGTTATATTAAGAATATTAAATTGTTCTAACTTAATACTTATGAGAAAAACCCAAATTTCCCCCCTTTATATCCATACCTGTACAAAAACAAAAGCTTAATACCCCTTACAAATATTTGACTTTCAAATATATTTATATTTTTCATATCTAGTTTATAAAAGTCTGAATCTAGTTACTTTGTATACTATTTTAGAAGCATGATATATTTGTTAATTAAAATATTTTTAAAATTTTACGAAGTTATGTATATGTTTCAGAAGACCCTTCCAAGCCGAGTGTGCTTCTTGCCAATCTTAGATCAAGTTTTCCACCATTACTGCTCAAGTAAAGCAACCATGAGGCAAGTGATTGCTGAGTGTGTCCTGATGCCAAATCCAGGTTTGTGTTTGTTGAACTGAAAAACTTGCATAGAATTTTCCTTTAGTAAACAACCCTGACTGATTGATATCTTGTGTGATATAATACACAATCCAGTCCCAGTTTTAGTTGAGTCCAGATAGTTGGGAGTTTTTACGATTGAAGGTTACAGGTTACTAACCAATAAGGCCTTCTTTTAATTTTTGCCATTGCCAGTCCCAATGACTCCCTTGTTTTGCTAGTGTATGCTAAGTGCTAACTCTTAATTACTAAGTTTAAGATTTTTTTAAATTAAAGTATATTGCATGAAAAGACAATACAAGTGCTGTATGTGAAGAATAGAATTCACGTTTTTTATTTTCAAAATAGGATAAGAAGGTGTTAGGTTGCAACAATCCAAAACAATATTTTTTAACCAAATCACTTGTTACAAAATCTAGAATATGTTATTTTATTGTTAGGCTATTGTTAGACTCTTGTACCTTCCTTGGTTTCAGATTCCAGCAGAATGTTACAGAGTTTTGTTTGGTGCAAGAGTGTTGAGGGAATACGCACCAGTAGAGCTATGCTCAACTTGTACAAGGAACTCAAAACTCAAGATGCGAGTCTTGAACCTGATTGTTAGCACTGTTTCAAATCGAAACCAATTTTTGTGTTACGTTTTACTTCCTCCAGACATAGTTTTCTTCGACTTTACCGGGTGTAACTAACCTAAATTTTCTTGGACATGATTATGAGCATTATTTTAAAATGAGCCCTTGTTTGAAAATGATATTTGTGACATGTTTTTATTTATTTCTTCAAGACCTATTTTTATGATACTTATTTTATTTTTATTCAAATCAGCCTTATATCTTGACCCTGATATCTTTTCAAAATAAAAAACTTTTTTGTTGATTTTTTTTTATTTTCTAAAGATATTGTTAGTGTAGTTTATTGATGACTCTAAAACTGTTTGAAATATAGACCCATCGAAAGTACCAAGGGATACTTAATTGATCTGCCATGTGCGTTCAAAATCTTTTTAATGTTAATGCATGAGTGCATACATAGATAGCTTAGAAATATTATATTTCTAAGCTATCTAGACCAGACCTTTATAATCTGCAGCCTGCGGTTTGCATGTGGCTCACCAGCCCTTTTTTTGTGGGTCCACTAGTTTGATTGATTTGACTTCCTAAAATTTTGAAAATAAGATACAATTATTAAAGTTGTTTCTTTATAAACTAACCATAGAAAATTGTTAATTTCCCTTGGTAAATAAAAGGGTAGCTTTTTTATAAGTTAAACAAAAACAGATAATTGTTAACAGCATGAAACTTTCAATAACATTACAATTTACTAATTTGAAGGAAGTTTTGAACGTGCCAATTACATGTAATTCTTATTTTTTTTTTGTTATTCAGTTATTTGTGATTTTGACCAATGCCATGGACAAGAAGTAGGGAATTTAGATTGATGTTCTGGCCTCATGTAAACTACCTGAGCATTGTTATATGCCATTGAGTTTGAAAGATATAGTTCTTCATTTAGTATTGCTTTTTTCAGATCCTCAATTTTTTTTAAATGTAATGAAAATGAGATTTACAAACAACATCATGTTTTATTGCGAATGGTTAGAAGAAGATCAATTACTTTATAACATAACTTTAATTTTACAATTACTAATATATATGTTATGGGCAAAGTGATTAATCGGGCATTATTAATAATGCCCGAAGTGGAGGCGGGCAAAGTGATAAATTTCATTCATAAATTCCACTGAATTTATCACATTGCCCGGGCATTATTAATAATTAATATTAATAATTATTAATAATTTTCTTCTCTGTTTTTATTTGATCTCTTAATTTAAAAAAAAAATATATTTTTCAGTTTGATCTTTAATTATAAGCTTACTACTTATGCTGTTAACCATACTCATTACTTTGGGAGGGGAAGGGAGACCTTACTCATAGTTGTTGTTCTCTTTAGTTTTTATTAAATATCTTAGCTTTTGTTACATAGGGTGTTTCAGATAAATGTTTCAGAACTTCTAGGAGGGGTAGGGCACATCTAGATGACTCAGAATCACATAGGAGGAATGGGGGTTCGAAAATGCACCCCTAATGACCTTGGGCAGGGGTGGAAAATCTGCTCCAACTGTGCCAAACTGCTCCAAAATGGATGCCTTGCTCCAATCTGCTCCAAAACCAGCAAAATTCACATTTTTGCGCCAAACTGCTCCAAAAACACGATTTTCCGTTCAATTTGATTCAAATTTTGAAAGTCCTACCAACAGGGAAAGAGCCAATCTTCAGCCATCATGATTACCATCCGCGGAATCGCGATTTTCCGCTTTTTCTCTACAAAATATGAGCCTCCATCTAAAATAGGGATGCACAACCTGCGATTTTTCCAGATAGTCCCTATTATTTTTTACCTTCCAGACTATTTCCAAGAAAAATCACGAGTTATTGTGGGAAAATCGTGACTTTCGCGAAAGTTTCGTTTTGCTCTGGGAATTAACATGAAAGTGTAATGCTACAAAAATGCTTGATACGAAATCACCAAAAGGTGCTGCAAAAATGCAAATCATACCCTGATACGAAAACACTAATAGGTGCTCCAAAACTGCTCCAAAATTGATTAGCCTTGCTCCAAAACTGCTCTAAAGCTGCTCCAAAAAGGAATTTTTGGTTTTCCACCCCTGCTTGGGGGTTTTATAAGTTGGATTAAAACAACTAAATCCTACCTATCCTAATCTTAAAAACAACTTGTTCATAAAGGCCTATTTTAGAGCTGAAATTTCAGTAAATGTTTAACCAGACCAATCGTAATGTATCAATCTTAAAAGCTAGTAATAATAGGTTATAACTTATTTTAAGCCTAATAACTGAAAAAATACGACTGAAATTTCAGCTCATTAATTGGTTTCATGTAATAAATATCTGACAAACGATTTGCTGGTTTTAATCCAATACGCGTCAATTTCCACTGGAAATTTTACAACCTCCCATGCCCGCTTATAAAAAAAACCCTAGGTCATTAGGGGTGCATTTCCAACCCCCCATTCCTATGTGATTCTGAGTCGTCTAGTGTGCCCTACCCGTCCTAGATGCTCTGAAACATTTATCTGAAATACCCTGTATATTGCATAATTGATATATTTTTTTTACAATTCTCAGTGATAATTTTTTTATCTTTCGTCAATTTGTACTTATCTGTTAATATAATTATTACACTGATATTTTATTAAATTATTTTTTTCTCTAAATGTTATTCAGTTCGCTTTTAAATGTTAAAGTTATACTGACTAGTATAACCATTTTGTTTTCAGTGTGAATTTTTAATTTTAGAATATTTTACTTAAAACTGTGTTTATTACATATGTGCTGTACCCTGCAACTGCATTATACCTCTTATAACTAACTACCTACACTGGTTAATATGTAATTGATATCTTTATATAGGTATATTTTTTGTTGTGATTATAATCTTGTCATTCCAATCTCCAATCACTTTTTATGAAGTGAAATTCCTTGACCTTAATCAAAAACAATTTTTCATCATTTTAAAAGTATTAAAGTGATATTTAAAACAAGTTGTTATCAGTGAATAAAAAGTTTATTTAAAATTTAATATTTCATTTAATATATGGTTTAGAAATAATGTTGTTTGTAGTAAGGTCAATTAATCGTTTTCGTCTTTTCAGTGTCTTTCCTCTTTTATTATCAAGTAGATTTTGCAATTAATTACTTAAAAACATTCAAAAAATGATACTAAAAACGTTAAAGCTGGGGACAGACCACCAGGAATTTTCGCAGTCCCCATTCAAGTTAAATGTTGATCGATTTCAGAATATAATATAAAGATCAAGATCGATCTAAGAAAGCTTTACTTTCTTACTAATCAATACTTCTTTGATGTAATTTTATATTCATTTATTCCTTATTCATTTATACTTGACTGCAACGTTTCTTGAACCCAGTACGTCACAAATGCGGAAGGAGAAATCGGTAAACACGAAGCCTGTTGGGTTGATAGGAGGAGTCTCGGTACGCAAATCGTGATTGAAAAGCACTATATACACATGGGTTTAACAAAATAATAGTATTTTTAAATTGACGTTTTTCATTTCACTCAAAATTCAGACACCGCGATGGGAACTACTTTGTTTGGTTATGACGTCGTAGGGTCAACTTAAGTTGCTGTCTTCTATAGACAGTTTGTCCCCAATAAAAAACTAATCCACTCAAAAGTCATAGACAAATGATATAATTTATTTGGCACACAAATTTATACAAAACAGTTCATCTAAAAAATAGAGTGTTGGAAACCGAGAATCTGATAAAAAAAAGTCCTTAGTTGTCCTTCTTGACAACCTCCCTGACCTTTTCCTTGATGTCGTCGAAGACGCGTCCCAAGTCCTCCTTGTACTCGCGGAAGAATTCCAAAGCTTCCTCGGCTACTTCCTTGCTCACTTGCTTGGAGTCGCGGATGAACTGAAAAAAAATGACAAAACTAGCATCAGATAAGTCATTTTCCAACCCTTAGTAACCTGTGACACATTATACTATATTTGTCTATCACAAGATGAGCTCTGGACTAGTTGCCAAGTTGTGGCGGTTGCTATAGAAACAATACTAAATGAATGGATGTAAGAAATGAAAAAGAGCAAAACTGCCATCAGAACAGTCGGTTTCCAACCCTCCTTTTAAAATGATGAGTAACATTAATTTATTTTATAATTTCGTAAACGGAATTATAATCCTGTTTCTAGAGAAATCTGATGACTTTTGAGGTTGTAGAAAGAGAAAGGAAATTCATTGAATTATATTCAAGATGGCATTATTAAGTAGTAACGGTTATCTAACTTTTTGCTGTGACGACCTCTTCATTGGCAGGAAAAACCTCATTGACTCAATCCCCCATTGAATTCTGTACTTGGAAAAAGTACAAGATTTTAAAAGCAGTCTGAAGTCATAGTAGTAAATATTGCCACACTTATAAAACTTACTTTAGTACAGAATGACCTGCAGCCTGTATTGAATTTCAAAATACTACTAAGAAACTTTACAAGGAAAACTACCGAAATTATATTTTTTTTTATGGAGATCGCTTTTGACATCTCCCACACCTTTCTCGCCTTGCAGTTGAAGAAACGCTGTCGTTAAGACACATGAATGTAGAGACGGTTTTTTTTTTTGGGGGGGGTATAGGTATAGAATTGCAGCCTCCCCAAAAAAAAAACATAATTATTCACTTTTTACGTTTCCTTCTCTCTTTTTTCCTAAAACTCCCTCATAAAAAAATTAGGAATAAGATCTAGTGATTTAAAGAGAGATTTAATGTTATTTTTCTGAAAGAAATTCCCACTTCCATCACAATCCCCAATGAAATATAAGGGCGATAACTCACAGTGGCGGATCTAGAACATGAGTAAGGGGGGGGCTAACTTAATCTGATTGAGGATGATAGTGAAGTAACAAGCCGTGCTTTTTACAATATTCATTAATGTCTTAAATATTGAGGGCAGTGTTGATTGTAAATGACTAGTATTGTTAAATATAACTAATTAATTAGTAATTAAATTAGTTAATCATTAAATATATCAAAATAACAAGGGTGTGTCAACCGGGAGGGTTTTTTTTCCCGATGATTGGAGTCAAATATTTTTTTCCAAGAATATAGATCAAATGTGAATTTTCGTGCACTTAATTTCAATGTTTAGTGAATAATACATCCTTCCCGAGGCATAAGGGGGGTTCGGGGGAACCTCCCCCAAGAAAATTTTTGAAAATTTGACCCTAAAAAGTTGTGTTTTGACTCATTTTTGGTCATTTGGGACTCTTTGAGTGTCACACGAAAAAGATGATTTCTTATACTCGTTTTCAAAGGAAAAAACTGTAAGATATAAGAATTTCATGGGGGTGGTTTGAACCCCCTAACCCCGTCTCTTTTTTAACAGAGTAAATGTTTTGTAAGAGACTTAGCGCATTAGACCCTTTTAAAAAGTGAATCTTATAAAAACCAGGGAGTTAAAGATCTTGCAGAGGGGCTAAAGCTCATAACCTTTAAGATGTGAAACAAATCTATAAAAATGTAAGGGGCTAAGTATTTTGGAGGTTATGCTTTGTAAGGCTTAGAAAGCTCATTGAAATCTACAAGTTCTGAACCGCATTTTTATTAAAGTGCTGAAAGCTAAAGATCTTGGAGGGGGCTACCGCTTTTAGGCTAAAGCTCATTAAATTGCGAACTAAATACTATAAAACATCGCAAGGAGGCTAATTCTTTATGGGGGCTAAAACTCATTGGCCCCTTTAAATTGTGAATTGAATCTACAAAAACTCAGGGCTAAAAGCCTTGTAGGAGCTAAAGATCATGGAAGGATTCATAAGGGTTAAAGCTTATTAAATAGTGAACCAAATATATTTAAAAACGCAAGAGGGCTAAAAGCTTTGTAAAGGCTATTAAAGAGCATGGAGGGGGCTAATGTTTCATAGGGCTAAAGCTCATTAATTTGTGTAACAAACATAAAAACGCAAGGAGGCTAATGCTTTTAGGGGCTAAGCTCATTGGATAGACCCTTTAAATTACGAATCAAACCTTCAAAGATGCAGGGGGCTAATAATTTGTAAGGGCTAAAACCTCTAGAAATCCTTAAATAGTGAAAGGAGTTTATAAAAATGCAGGGGGCTAAAGATCTTGGAAGGGGCTTAATGCTTTGTAGACCCTTTGAATTGTGAAAAAGGCTACAAAAGACTGAAAAAAAGTTTAAAATTTTGAAAATTTCTACAAAATTTTCTAAAAACTTAATTTTTTTTTCGAAAAAGTTCAATTTTATGTAGTGTAAACTTAAGTCCCAAGGGGGGGGCTATAGCCCCTATAGCCCCCCCCATAGATCCGCCACTGATAACTCATACCTCGTTGGCGATGTTCTTGATGTTTTCGAGCTTAGACTTTCCCTGCTCCAGTCTCTCGCCGTACCTCTCCTTGGCCCATTCTCCGAACTTGACGAACTTCTCCTTCAGGTCGATCTGGAGATTCTTGAAGTAGTCCTTGACCTTCTCGAAGACGTCCTTGATGGACCTCTTCTCGTTGTCTCCCAGCACGCGGTCGATCCAGTCCATGATCTTGTTCTTGCCCTTCTCGCCCTTCTCCTTCAGAGCATTGATGATTTGTTCGGCGAACTAAGATACAAGAATTTCATATAAACAATCTACACTTCGTTGCAAAACTATTCACATCAATGTAAGTCGGACTAACTAAATACTACTGGGAAAACCTACTATTTTTGTGTAGTTATTATTGCATCTCGCCCGGGAAATTTTAGTTGGTTGACTAACTAACTTTTTTTTTATAGCACAGGGGCCAGATCAGGCCATTTCGTGCCAAGCAAGAAGATCGTTAACCGATGATAAATGTAAGTGATGCGTTGACCGAAAAGGGGAAAGATTAAGCGTGGTCTGATAGCATACAGGATGGTGATTAGAGTTAAACGAGCTATATTTCTATGTATTTTGGATAACTCTATTGAATAACACATTTATATTTATTTAAAATACTCACTTCACTTCCCTTTCCGAAGAGTTTTTCTACCTTTTCCTTGAGAGTGTCAGCATCAAGCTTGGACTTCAACTGAAAACAACAGTAAAAAGAATTAGCAATGAAGAATATCTCACTCAGAAGAAAACAGTTCAGGTATATTGATACATTTTAAAATTGAAAGTAAAATGCATTTTAATCACTGAATTATCATATTTTGAAAGAAAATGTGTGTAAAAAAAAGTTAACATTCCACTTACAAGCTCCTTCAACTTCCTGAAGACTTCGAAGATGGAGTCAGCTTCTTGGACACTGAAATTAAAACAAATAAGTTATTCTGACACTCAATTACTGTTGT
Organism: Tetragnatha montana; assembly: GCA_963680715.1. Taxonomy (NCBI): domain Eukaryota; kingdom Metazoa; phylum Arthropoda; class Arachnida; order Araneae; family Tetragnathidae; genus Tetragnatha; species Tetragnatha montana. Next base: position 40,287,834 of record OY796685.1, read on the forward strand.
AATTAGATGAAAAAGAAAAATAGCCCAAATTGATAAGGAATGCTCATAAAAGACAATAATTGTTCTTTTTCTTTCGGAGTATTAAGAATATTGACACACACACATTTATTTTCCACGTTCAAATTAAAAATTTAAAGAATTAAAGGGCACAAACTTAAATACATTGAAATACATTTCCAAATGTTACTCACTCCCTCTTGCTGTTTCCTCCGAGCCTGTCGAGGATCTTCTGCCAGTAGTCCTTGGCCTTCTCCTTGAGTTGAGCGATCAGTTCCTTGGCACGGTCTCCCAGGTCGACCTTCAAGTCCTTCAACTTCTCGCGGATCTCCCTCAGCTGTACAGAGATAATACATGAATACCACCATGAAGCCACAAACCACCATGAAGATGCATAAAAAGAAGGACATTTACCTTCACGAGGGTGTCTTCCTTGACGACCTTTCCGTTCTCAATGGCGTCCTTCACCTTCTCCAGGATTTCGTCGAAGCGCTCCTTCAACTTCTTGCCAAGTTCGGTCTTGATGTCATCACCACTGTTTTTTTTAAATAAGAAGAAGGAAATATAAATTTAAAATATCTAAAAATGGTTAAAAGCCATGAAATAGGAGTTAAAGCATGCACTCACTCGTCAGCAAAAGCAACGGTTTCCTCGGGCTTTAGCTTGTCCAAAATCTTCTGCCAGTAGTCCTTGGCCTTCTCCTTGAGCTTCTCGATCATGTCCTTGGCACGATCACCCAGGTCAATCTTCAGGTCCTTCAACTTCTGGTGGATTTCTTTGGCCTTCAAAATAATCAGTCAAAGTTTAATATGTATCACATATTAAACGTGAATCTAAAAACCTTAACCTTTGTTAGAAATCCTTTTTACTCACCTTTTCGAGGTAGTCTTCTCGGAGTCCCTTTCCATTCTCAAGAGCTTCCTTGATCTTCTCCAAGATAACATCCAAGCGTTCCTTCAGCTTCTGGCCGATTTCATCAACCTTGCTAAACAACGCAAAAATAGTTTCAGTTAATAATGGTAATACTGTTCAATAAATTCTTTCCACTAACTTCCTATAAAAAAGCATTTATGGCATTATTCACTGCTACCTGACCAGCGGTTGACCATCGGTTAAAGAAGGATTCCACCAATCAGAGTCAGCGAAAAGCATCTTTTCTTTCTTTAGCTGCTGGTTAACCGCTGGTTAAGTGGCAGTGAATAAGGCCATTAATACTTACTTATCGGCATAAGTGGGGTACTTGGGTTTTACCTTTTCCAAAACCCAAAACTCATCCTCTGGTTCTACATGTTGTAATTCATGAATGTTGCTAAGCAATGAAAAAATCAAATTTAACAAAACTGATACATTTCTTTTATTTAAAGTTTTTAAGTACTACGGCACATCAAACGTATGACTGAGCCAACCTAAATTTAAAATAGTGTGAACCTTTAACTCCAGACAAAAGTTTTAAAACCGAGTGAAACTAGCTTCATAAAGAATGTCCCCTGGCAAATCTTACTGACAGTCCCACCACCTAGAGAATGCAACTTTATAAAAATGATATTGTTGCATGCCCTTCTAGTCTAGATTGCTCCCATCAAAAGATCATATTTCACCATATTTTCCATTAAAAGATTTCCGCGCTAGGCTAGAGTGGATAGTCATTACTTTCCTTAATGGATTTAGGACATAACTTTAATTTGATCTTCAGATGTAATCACTGAGGTCTGAATGCTCTGACTATATTTTCAGCATGGATATTACTGGGTTTGAGGATTTTCCCCTCTAAAGAAGAGTTTCGACATATCTGATCTGTTGCTTTACGGTAGTCGGACAAGACTAATGAACAAATAGACGACATTAGTGTGACGTCACTTGCTTGTTTGGAAACGTTGATTCTATCCGTGATTGGAAGTAAATCCGTACGGAACCAATCACGGATGGAATCAACGTTTCCAAACAAGCAAGTGACGTAATGACTAATGTCGTCTATAGCAGAGCTACAAAAGTGACGTCCTTTTGAACTGATTCGTCCAATGCGTCTCACCAGAATGCAGATGCAAGATTTAAGGTAGGTAGAGGTAATGTTTTAGGTAATCTATATCTATTTTGGTCACTAGTTAGGGACGGTGCACTCTGGTTAAAAGTCTACTACACCCATAAAAATCTAGTCATAAACCGTTTGAGAGGAATTTCCAATACATGGTAATACGACACCTGTAAGAAGCATATTAAGACACCTGTTTTCTTCACTGCAGCCAAACGTACCTTTCAAACGTTTTTTTTTTTTACAATTTTTCAAAGATTAAAGCAGAAATTAAACCAGAGGGGACTGTCTATCTTAGGAAAAAAAAACTATTGTTCGTTTTTATAGGAAGATAAATGTGTGTCTGGAGATAGCGACGGTAGTTTACTCACGGCTTACTAGATACTATACAGGCTAGCCGAGATACGGAAATCATTAAAAATCCAGATGGCAATAGCTGACAAACTGGCAAAGCAGATCCATAGAGGAGTTGAAGGCGGGACTTAATGACTCAAAAATTCAATTCAGCCACTAATGGCCAACAATCAGCAGTTTACGCCATGAAAACACGCCTTTATTTTTCCTTATTTGTCAGTGTGTTATCCTATTGGTTGGGTGATATAGGTAGGACCAAGGTTAATAGAATAAGATAAGGTTGGCTCTTCACATAGGAACGAAAATTCGTGTGACGTACTGCTCTCCAGCCGATTACGTAATTCGCGTGATACCCCAGCTTCTCCTTCGATTGGGTCAGATAGAATAGGGATTTTTTTGACAGGAGAGAGGGAAATTTAAACTTTGAGCCAACAATTCAGTTTTGAAGCATTTAAGATATGAATCTAAAAGGGTTTTCGTTTTAGATTAAATTGATATTATAGCTTCATGTTGATGAATATCTATTGTTAATTTGAAGTAAGAAACCGAAGTAGATAGTCCCAAAGGCAAGAGGAATCCATAGATTGGTTTTAGGAACATATTAATTTCTTTTAGATTATAAAAGCAATTTTGATTTGGGAGGGACAATATCTATATATATCATGTAATTATCACTTAGAATCTAAGTGATCATTTATTATCATCTGATAATGTGATTGTTTTAACACTGATCAATATCTCTTAGATAGATCAGTGTTACTACAATCATAATCAGAATATAAGATACATTAGAATAATAAATTCAGTGAGATCAGATTAATTAGTACCTAATAAACTAACTTTGAATTTTAATAAATTAGTAATAAAGGCGATTAGTAGCGTAATCAATTTTATACAAAACATACAAAAGAAGAACAACCCAAAAATAGCTCACAATTTGAGGATTTTTTAGGGATCTAAAAGTATCGGATTGTAACTAAATACTGCTTTAAAAAACGGGATTTTCTTTGTATTTAGAATTTTCTAAAATACAGATAGTGGGAATTTGTTTAACTTTTAAAGTATTGTTACAAATCGATCACTATTGATTTAAGTAATGAACCTCCGTAATTATGCATAGGAATCAGTTTTAAATTTCATAGTTTGTATTTAATCCACTATTTGGTAAGCTATAAACTTGTTCTTCAAGTTGCTTATGAGAAGGAAAACAAGATACTCATAATTTAATTCAATGAAAAATTTTAATCAGTTTTAACCCATCAGAAGTTAAAAAATTGAATGCACCCATATAGATCACAAGTATTGATATTTAAATATATGATTTGTTGCTTAGGCAAGTTCACAGGTCTATATTTTCCCTTCCGCGTCTTATATTACTCCCTTCTACGTAAGAAAATCCCTATAAGAAGCTCCGCGATTTCCCTATGTAACCCTGATTGGTCACTCCTGTCAAAACTTCAACGCCTTCCAGCCGATTACGTCATCCTGGCTGAAAGTAATCGGAGAGCCAGATGAGCCCCCCCTGGGTAGGACTTGTGGTGATTCAAGCGGCAAAAGTTGTCAAATGGTTTTCATTGTTGAAAACTCGGCTAGCATGTATAGTATCTATAAGCCGTGGTTTAGTGATCGCCTTGTGATAATTCCACGTAGTCGCACTTACTCGTTGGCGGATCTCTTCTCGGGCCTGAGCTTCTCGAGTAGCTTGTTCCAGTAGTCCTTAGCCTTCTCCTTCAGGTTCTGCAGCATCTCCTTTGCCTTGTTGCTGACATCGATCTTCAAGTCCTTCAGCTGCTCGCGGATCTCCTTCAGCTGAGGAAATTAAAACCACTCTGTAAATGCACTTGCTATTTGAAATTTTTCAAAGTCTATAGAAGAGTTAATGCTCCAAGCTTACCTTCTCCAAAGAGTCTGCCTTGACCTCCTTGCCTTTTTCGAGAGATACCTTCACTTTCTCAAGAAGATCATCGAACTCTTTCCTCAGTCTCTTTCCCAACTCGGTTTGAGGCTCCCTTAAAAAAAAAATAGATGGTAAATATAATAAATCGGGTTGCAGACAAAAATTATTTTTAGCTTCGAAAGAGCCCAACTCAATTCGATTGTTTAAATATATTAATGAATTAACTAAAAAGCTAAGTCCCACACTACATAATTAATTACTGTAGTAATTTTACGTTGGCTAAAAAATTAACAAAAAAAAAAAAAGATGAAGGACTTCAGAAATTAAGAAAACCTTTAATTGATCGAATAATACAAAAGCAAATAAAACGAATCTTACTCTTCGGCGAAGGAGATTGATCGTTGTTCCTTGGGGCTGATTTGGTCGAGGATTCTTCTCCAAAGTCCGGAAGCTTTGCCCCTCATTTCTTCGATTAGCTCTCTGGCCTTTGCTCCAATGTCGGTGCCAGAGTTCTTCATCTTTTCCCATGTGTCCTTCAACTAGGAAAAAAGGAACAATTTCATACAGTATACTACAAAAAAAATCAAAACACTATTATTCTCAATATGATTTAATTGAACTCATTTAAGTGAACGAGCAAGTAACATTCCGGAAGAAGAAAAGTTCTTTTCTTTTAAAATATTTTTGTGAAGATGAAAACTGTCTATATTTATCTCATGTTACCTTTTGAAGAACATCGGCCTTGACAATCTTTCGGTTTTCCCATGCGTCTCTGATCTTTTCCAAGAGCTCGTTCATTCGCTCTTGCAGATCATTCTGGACATCTCTGTAAGTCAAAAGAGAGATACAGTTACCTGAGTGTGATATTTTACTTTTTCGTTGATTACTGCATTTTATACCAAATTGGTAAAAATATATTGCTAAATTAACTCATTAAATCATGGATCTCTAAATATAATTCCTAATTATCAACATTTTAAGGCAAATTAAACCAGGCGAATTAAGGTATAATTTCTTTGAAGAACATTTACTGATTTTTAAATGCGTTTCTTGGTTTATTTCCTAAATTCAAAATTAATATATTTCTATATACATTTAAAGGTAATTAAACTTATTATTTTTATTATTTATAAATTAATTTATCACAAGCAAGAGATAAACCATTTACTCACTCGTCAGCAAAAGCAACGGTTTCCTCGGGCCTTAGCCTGTCCAAGATCCTCTGCCAGTAGTCCTTGGCCTTCTCCTTGAGCTTCTCGATCAGGTCCTTGGCACGCTCACCCACGTCAATCTTCAGGTCCTTCAACTTCTGGCGGATTTCCTTGGCCTTTGGAAGAGTCATGGTTTAATATGTGATCCAAAAAGCAATTTATTAATCTTGAAATTTGCTAATTATTATCTCACCTTCTCGATGTAGTCCTCTCGGAGTCCCTTTCCGTTCTCGAGAGCTTCCTTGATCTTCTCCAAGATAACATCCAAGCGTTCCTTCAGCTTCTGGCCGATCTCGTCAACCTTGCTAAAAATCGAAAAGATCAAACTTTAGTCCAACAAATGAACTGCATCTTTAAATTCCGAGTTTGTCAAGGACTACGTATCAAAGCAATGATTAATGAATAATAAGATGAATGAAAATATAAAAAAAATCCCCCCAGAATTTTTTTTATAAATTTTTAATTAAAAGGCTCTTGAAGAACCATGGCTCCCCATAAAATTTTTTAAACTTTGATCCTTAAAAACATGGTTTTAACTCGTTTTTGTATACACTATAGTACAGATTTCAGGAAAGGTCAGGACCTTGGCTTCCAATTCTAGAGTTATCGCACCCCTCTAGGGGCTCACCCTACAGATTGAGAACCGATGATGTAGTCCCTAATAGCAAATAAAACGAATCTTACTCATCGGCGAAAGATCGATCCTTGGGGCTGATTTGGTCGAGGATTCTTCTCCAAAGTCCGGAAGCTTTGTCCCTCATGTCTTCGATTATCTGTCTGGCCTTTGCTCCAACGTCGGTGCCAGAGTTCTTCATCTTTTCCCATGTGTCCTTCAACTAGAAAAAAAGGAACAATTTCATGTATAATATACTACATATTACTAGAAAAATCATAACACTATTAATAAGACCAAAATTTAATATTTAAATTTGAGAAGCAAGTAACAGTCTGGAAGAGAAAATGCGACCCTACTTCAAATCCCGATGCTTGTTGTAATTATTTTAGTTTTTTGCCTAAGAACCAAACTGAATTTATGTATATTCCTTGATGAACCTTTAATTTGTCGTATTCATATAAATTTAGAGGAATTGAATTCTATTCTTCTGGTCTAAAATATTTTTGATATGGTAAAAACATATCTTTGTATTTATCTAATGTTACCTTTTGAAGAACGTCGGCCTTGACAACCTTTCGGTTTTCCCATGCATCTTTGATCTTTTCCAGGAGCTCGTTCAGTCGCTCTCGCAGATCATTCTGAACATCTCTGAAAGTTAAAAGAGAGATACATCTGAAATTGCTCTCAGTTTTTAACATTTTAAGACAAATTAAACCGGATAAATTGAGGTTATCTGGTGATAATATAATTTGAACACTTTCTTTATTCATTCTTAAATCTTAATTGTGTTTCTCAATTTGTTTTTTTTTTATAAAAAATTATTATTTCCCAGGAAGTAAATTAAAAATTGTTATTTTGCCTATAAAATAGAGTAAATCCGTGTACTCACTCGTCAGCAAAAGCAACAGATTCATCGGGCCTTAGCCTCTCCAAAATCCTCTGCCAGTAGTCCTTGGCCTTCTCCTTGAGCTTCTCGATCAGGTCCTTGGCACGCTCACCCAGGTCAATCTTCAGGTCCTTCAACTTCTGGCGGATTTCCTTGGCCTACAAAATGATTAAGTAAGGGTTATAATGTGACCCCAAAAAGCAATTCATGAATCTGAAATCCTTTCTACTCACCTTTTCGATGTAGTCTTCCCTAAGTCCCTTTCCATTTTCGAGAGCTTCCTTGATCTTCTCCAAGATAACATCCAAGCGTTCCTTCAGCTTCTGGCCGATCTCGTCAACCTTGCTAAACAACGAAACGATAAAATTTTAGTCCAACAAATGAACTGCTTTTTAAAATTCTAAGTGTAGTAAATAGGAAAAATGTAATAAGTGATTAAAATTATGAAACATTTTTTATTACCAAAAAATTTTAAGCACAAAACAAACTTTAAACGAAAACGTTTTAAAATTTATGTATTTAATTTCATTTGATGAAAATTAAGTTTTGAATCAATAAATGTCATCTAATGCAACTACAATTAATTTTCCCAGTAGAATTAATAAGGGTTATCATGAGTGGATATAACTTATTCTCAATTATTTATTCCTCAAAGCTTAATCTTTCATATAAAAGAGATAGCCAAAATTTTTGCAATGCAAAATATTTTTTTAAGTAAAATACATTTATTGAAAAAAAAAATTAAAATTCCTCCCCCTAAAAAAACCTGAAAGAGCAATAAAAGAAACCTTTTTTTTTTTTATCATAATGGAAGAACTGACACTTACTCGTCAGCATACTGAGGGGCATCCTGAGGAGTCAGTCTGTCCAAAAGCTTTTGCCAGTAGTCCTTTGCCTTTTCCTTAAGGTTATCGAAGAGTTCCTTGGCCTTCTCACCTAGGTCGATTTTCAAGTCCTTCAACTTCTGGCGGATTTCCTTAGCCTGAAATGTAAACCACATATGTTAAAATGTATAATTAAAATTTTTTTGGAGAGTTTTTATATATTTCTACATTGTAAAGCGTTTTACGAATTAATGAAATTTCAGATAACTAATGTAAATCCATGTATATATTTTGGTATATTTGTTCTTGCCAATTCAGCTTTCGTTTTTCACCATCCTCATATTAGTTTTACAGTTTATCTTTTGTTAAAACTGAATTTGTAAAGGGTGATAGGATAACAAAGTATTCAGTGTTAAATGACTTTTTTCGGGACAAACTGAATTTAACAATGGTTTAACTGAAGGGAAATGATAATATTTAATACAAAGTCCCACCGAAGGTGTGCACTTTACCTTGACAATGTAGTCCTCTCGCAGTCCCTTTCCTTTGTCGAGGGCTTCTCTGATCTTCTCCAAGACCTCGTCCAAGCGCTCTTTCAGTTTCTTTCCCAGTTCGGTCTTGATGTCATCACTGTGGGTTCAAAAAGTTACTCATTGCCTTCATTTTTATTTTCCAAGGTTAAGAAACTATTTTTACGAGAAATTCCTTTCCTAAGATGCGATGTGTATTCATGGCGCTAGTTATTTAATTTAGAAATTTGTTCAATTTTCCTATAGAGCATTCGCACATGACGTCACTTGGAGGACAAAATCAACGTTGCTAAGGCTGTTGTTAGGGGCGGGACATAGAAGTATCCAATAGCAGCATTCGCACATGATGTCACTGGAGGAATAAAACAACGTTGCTAAGGCCATTGTTAGGCGGAGTCATGTGATTGAAAATACTCTATATTCTAATAAGCTTAAAATAGTACAAAAAAAAGCGCTTTTCACCTTGATTAACGTAAGCGATTACGCTACGAGGGTTAGGACACGGCTTACTAGATACTTATACAGGCTAGCCGAGTATACGGAAATCATTGCAAATCCAGATGGCAATACTGGACAAACTGGCAAAGCATATCCACAGTGTTGAAGGCGGTGGGTGATATAGGTAGGTCTTGTAACGCTCCAAGCGGGAAAAGTTGTCAAATGGTTTTTATTGTTTAAAACTCGGCTAGCCTGTATAAGTATCTAGTAAGCCGTGGTTAGGATGAATGAAAATATAACAGAAAATAGACTTAAAAAATTTGAAAACGGTTCTAGATCTTTAAAATCACAGGGTAGTGTCCAATAACAAATGAGAAGAATCTTACTCATCAGCGAAGGAGACTGATCGTTTCTTGGGGCTGATTTGGTCGAGGATTCTTTTCCAAAGTCCGGTAGCTTTGTCCTTCATTTCATCGATTATCTCTCTGGCCTTTGCTCCAATGTCGGTACCAGAGTTCTTCATCTTTTCCCATGTATCCTTCAACTAGAAAAAGGAACAATTTCATGTATAATATACTATTACTAGAAGAATCATAACACTATTAAGACCAAAATTTAATATTTTAATTTGGGAAGCAAGTAACATTCTGAAAGAGAAAAAGCTGCCCTATTTCAAATCCCAATAATTATTTTTATTATTTTAGTGTTTTGCTTAAAAGCCAAACTAAATTATTCTTTGATCAACCCTTAGTTTGTTGTATTTATCCATTTTATTACCACGTTTTTATTAGGTCGCTTTGTTGTCTGTCCCTCTGTCTGTCCTTCTGTCTGTCCCTCTGTCTGTCTGTTCGGGTGGAATTTAGAAATCGATTTTGAACTAACTTCCCGAAGAGGTAGAGACTTGAAATTTTGAACACAGTTCAGATCTGGATGACAATGCGATATTATCTCGTTGTTTTGGCTAAATTTGCTTCCCCTGAACCCCCAGGGGGGCTTATTTAGAAATCGATTTTCCCCATGAGGTAGAGACTTGAAATTTTGAACATAGTTAAGATCCGGATGACAATGCAATATTATCTCGTTGTTTCGGTTAAATTTGCTTCCCCTGAACCCCCAGGGGGCTTATTTAGTGCTTCCCTTGAACCCCCAGGGGGGCTTATTTAGAAATCGATTTTCCCGTTGAGGTAGAGACTTGAAATTTTGAACACAGTTCAGATCCGGATGACAATGCAATATTATCTCATTGTTTCGTTTAAATTTGCTTCCCCTGAACCCCCAGGGGGGCTTATTTAGAAATCGATTTTCCCGTTGAGGTAGAGACTTGAAATTTTGAACACAGTTCAGATCCGGATGACAATGCAATATTATCTCGTTGTTTCGTTTAAATTTGCTTCCCCTGAACCCCCAGGGGAGCTTATTTATTGCTTCCCCTGAACCCCCAGGGGGGCTTATTTAGAAATCGAATTTCCCGTTGAGGTAGAGACTTGAAATTTTGAACACAGTTCAGATCCGGATGACAATGCAATATTATCTCGTTGTTTCGTTTAAATTTGCTTCCCCTGAACCCCCAGGGGGGCTTATTTAGAAATCGATTTTCCCGTTGAGGTAGAGACTTGAAATTTTGAACACAGTTCAGATCCGGATGACAATGCAATATTATCTCGTTGTTTTGCTTAAATTTGCTTCCCCTGAACCCCCAGGGGGGGGCTTATTTAGAAATCGATTTTCCCGTTGAGGTAGAGACTTGAAATTTTGAACACAGTTCAGATCTGAATGACAATGCGATATTATCTCGTTGTTTTGGTTTCCTTTGCTTCCCCTGAACCCCCAGGGGGGCTTATTTAGAAATCGATTTCGAACTTACTCCCCGATGAGGTGGAGACTTGAAATTTTGATCATAGAACTAAAAAGCAGAAAATAATTTATTAAATAAAAAAAAACTTTTTAAAAACCACGTTTTTAAAATGCACTAAAAAGTGTAAAATAATTTGCTTCTAACTCCTTGTAAAACGAAAAACGTGGGGCTCATGCAATAATATTTACAGCTACTACTGTATTGGCCACTCTATTTACTAATATATCCACAATTAATAAAAAAATAAGAAGCATAATACCGAGAGAAGCTGTTGAATTAAATACCTAATGCATGAGCCCCACGTTTTTCGTTTTACAAGGAGTTAGAAGCAAATTATTTTACACTTTTTAGTGCATTTTAAAAACGTGGTTTTTAAAAAGTTTTTTTTTATTTAATAAATTATTTAGAGAAATCGAATTCTATTCCTTTGGTCTAAAATATTTTTGATATGGTAAAATCTATCTATTTATCTAATGTTACCTGTTGCAGAACGTCGGCCTTGACAATCTTTCGGTTTTCCCATGCTTCTCTGATCTTATCCAGGAGCTCGTTCAGTCGATCTCGCAGATCATTCTGAACATCTCTAAAAGTCAAAAGAGAGATACAGTTAGCTGAAGAATAGTAGACATATGTTAGGAGCAGATTATTGCTTCATATAATTAGTGCACAACGGAAATCTGAAATTTCTATCAGCTATCAACATTTTAAGAAATTAAACCTGATACATAAAGGTTCGATATTTTTGGAGCACATTCTTTGTTTATATTTGATTGTGTTTCTCAATTTATTTGTTTGACAAAGAAAACTATTGTGGCCCTATCATTTTAAAAATTATTATTAATTTTCCAATAAAATTGAGTAACTCACTCGTCGGCAAAAGCAACGGATTCCTGGGGCTTTAGCCTGTCCAAGATCCTTTGCCAGTAGTCCTTGGCCTTCTCCTTGAGCTTCTCGATCAGGTCCTTGGCACGCTCACCCAGGTCAATCTTTAGGTCCTTCAACTTTTGGCGGATTTCCTTGGCCTTTGGAAGAGTCATGGTTTAATATGTGATCCAAAAAGCAATTTATTAATCTTGAAATTTGCTAATTATTATCTCACCTTCTCGATGTAGTCCTCTCGGAGTCCCTTTCCGTTCTCGAGAGCTTCCTTGATCTTCTCCAAGATAACATCCAAGCGTTCCTTGAGCTTCTGGCCGATCTCGTCAACCTTGCTAAACAACGAAAAGATCAAACTTTAGTCCAACAAATGAACACTTTTTGAAGTTTGATGTTTGTCGAAGGCTATGAATCACACAAAACATGGAAATAAAGTGTATAACTTTCTATTTCAAAAAATCAAATTTTTTTTTATATTTTTCCAATTTTTAGTTTATCAAAATAAAATTTTAAACTAACAATTATTAATTATAAAAAATTATCTATGGATCTTATTAAACTCTTAATTTTTTTTTACACCTGATACCTGAGTTTTTCAGTGCGTTTAGTTTATTCTTATGATAAAATCTTTTTCTTTAAACCTTATGCATTCGACCAAAAGAAAGAGCCAAAAGTTTGACGACACATAAATATTTATTTTTGAATTAAAAATTATTCTAATAAAATTAATTTGAAATTCCCCCTACATAAACTGTGGAAAGAGCAATAAAAGAAACCTTTTGTTTTTGGGCCATAATGGAAGAACTGAGACTTACTCGTCAGCATACTGGGGGGCATCCTGAGGAGTCAGTCTGTCCAAAAGCTTCTGCCAGTAGTCCTTTGCCTTTTCCTTAAGGTTGTCGAAGAGTTCCTTGGCCTTCTCACCTAAGTCGATTTTCAAGTCCTTCAACTTCTGGCGGATTTCCTTAGCCTGAAATGTAAACCACATATGTTAAAATGTATTATTAAAATTTTTTAGAGTTTTTATATATTTCTATATACACAGTAAAGCGTTTTACGAATTAATGAAAGTTTAGATAACTAATGTAAATACATTTACAAATTTGGTATATTTGTTCTATTGGTTTATACCAATTAAAATGTTCTATTAGATTTATTAATTTTTTGTATTGTAAAGATTTAATAAAGTTAATAAAATTTCAGGGGGTTGTGAATATATATTTACAAATTTGATAATTTTGTTCTTACTAATTTATGTATAGCATTTTTTTACACTATCATCTCATTCATATTATTAATTTATTCAGATTATCTTTTGTGAAAACGTCAGTCATGTAGAGGATAGAATAACACCGCACTAAAATTTACATTGCTTTTTCTGAACAAGATAAAATTAACTATGGTTTAACTGTAGGGGAAATTGGGTATGGGTGAGGGGCAGATCTAATGCAGAGTCCGATTGGAGGGGTACACTTTACCTTGACAATGTAGTCCTCTCGCAGTCCCTTTCCTTTGTCAAGGGCTTCTCTGATCTTCTCCAAGACCTCGTCCAAGCGCTCTTTCAGTTTCTTTCCCAGTTCGGTCTTGATGTCATCACTATGGGTTCAAATATGTTCAATATTAGATTCTTTCATTTTTTGGCAAGATTTCAGAAAAAAATTTCAATAAGGAATAATAATAAGATGTGAAACCTGTGCAAGGTATTAGTTTTTTAATTTATAAATTAGTTTAACTTGTCTGTTTTTGTATGAGTTCAAAGTATTAAAAAATTCTCTTACTATAAGAGTACTAGAAGTAGAGGAGGCACACTGGAAAACCCCCATATTGCCAAAAAAGTGCCTTTTTTTAAAGGAGAACCTACTTTTACTAAAACCAGTAACAAATTTAAACTTTCCTAAAGTATAGACTTAAATAAAATATGGTCGGATGTTTGTTTTTGGCTTTATGGTTATCTTAAGGTTTTGATACTTCCACAATGGGAAATTTCTAGGTAATAATGAGGTTAAAGTTTAGTTTCATTTAAAAACTATCTTGAAAATTTCTAACATTAAAATAATTTTGTTTTTACAATCATAGGATAAAAAAATTATAAACAGGCTATTTCTAAAATACGAGTGTGTATTATGTTTTCTAAATGTGTTGTGATTTTAATGAATTAAAGAAATAATAAATAGTAATGGATGATCTTTGCAGGGGGAATGGAGAAAGTGTATTTTAAAGTAGCTTTCATATTGAAATTAACTAACTTAATTATAAACTAACTTGCATAATGAAATTTAAAAAAACAAACCACGAGGTTAAAGAATAAGTTATTAACTCCCTAATCTATGTAGTTTATTGATCTAGTCCTTACTCGTCAGCGAAAGCAAAGTCCAGCGATCTCTTCTCGGGCTTTAGCCTGTCCAAGATCTTTTGCCAGTAGTCCTTGGCCTTCTCCTTCAGTTGGGCGATCAGTTCCTTGGCACGGTCACCCAGGTCAATCTTCAGATCCTTTAGCCTCTCTCGGATCTCTTTCAGCTGTAGACGATAGTTCGTTAATACATATATCGCTGAAGAACTTTTCGTGCAATGCGGGTAAGATACTTAAAGAAACAAGTTTGATAGGGAAACTGCCTACGAATTTGAAAAGCAAATAGTTTGTAGAAAATCATTGTTTCGCCAGTTATAGAGTTCAAGGATTCTCAACCTTTTAGACACTACGACTCTATTTTTAGGTTGGATATTTTGCCGACCTCCATGGAATCAACGTTAATTTTTTTTATTCAAAACTACAATAATTGCAATACTTTACCTGTGAAAATCATGTTAACTTATAGAAAACATTATTACACATTACTCTAAATAAAAAACATTAAATCCAGCAATTTTTCTACAACACCATAGTTGTTTTATTAATATATTCTGATTTTTTTTTTATTTTATTTTCCCCGTAATTCGAGACTCCCTTCAGAAATGTTCAGTGACCCCTCAGGAGGTCGCCACCAACCAGTTGAGAACCCCTGACATGGTTCATAATACCACAACGATCCTATATACTTCCCAAACCACTTTCCTTTATCTAGTGTAGTTGTCTTTTCTGCATATTGTCTGATACGAAGGAAAAACTAGTTTTACAGAGATCTCAAGTCAAGCCGGAAAAAAAACCTACACTTCCTTTTTTCTCCTTAAAATTAATATAGTTCGTTAAAGGGTCTAGTAAAACTTTTGGTTTAACATTTCCCTTTTGGTATCGAATACTTCATAAGAGTACTTAAACGAACGCGCACTGGGATTCTCAGACCTGGCTTACGTCTGTATTAAATTTAAAATTTTCATAAAAGTACTTCGAAATCTTATCAATATGCTTTGTAAAACCTTTTTGCCATCTTTGCAAAACCTTTTTGCCTGGCTTTTTTCTTTCATGGAGTAAATATTAGACTCACTGTTCAGACTGCGAATTTGATAGCTACTAACAATATTAAAAAAAAATTCTTGTCAATTTCATTAAACAAACAAAGTGTGTAAAGTAAAATTAATATTTTCATTGTATAATGCAACATGATAACTTTTTAATGTTTTTCGATTTAGTATTCTTCAAATTTAGTTTTTTAAATCCAGTAAAATAACTCCAGCTGATTGAAGGTATAAAGTTGTTGCTCACATTTTCAATTAAGATTGTTTAAATGTCCTAAAAACAAAGACTAATGATTTTTAGAGATTCAATTGCAGCGAAAGGTCCATTACCTTGTCAAGGGTGTCTTCTTTGACCACCTTTCCGTTTTCAATGGCTTCCTTGACTTTTTCCAAGATTTCGTCGAACTTTTCCTTCAACTTTTTTCCCAATTCGGTGGTGAGGTCATCGCTGTAAAAATTTACAAAATTAAGGAATTCTCTCAATCGCGGTTTAACTATTAGGTATATGTTCAATCAACTAGTGTTAGCCATTCAATCATCGATTGATTTTTAATTCGATTATACTCTTTAATTAGAAAATAATAATATTTAATTAAAACTTGAAAGATAATGTATATCAATTCAAATATCAATATGGAAATATACTTGCAATTAGTTTTTAAATGCCGGCATAATATATGGAAAGTAAACTTTTAAATATGCCCAACACGTGAGTTATACTAAATCATAAATAGTAAGACATACATACTAAAAAACCTATTAATTTAAGTTTCCAAAAGGCTTATTAAGAAGAATTTGTGATACACAAAAAATTACATTGTAAAATTAGATCAAAATATATCTTAACCATAAGTTAACAGTCTACGTTACTTCAAAAATTCAATTTGACAATAACTTACTCAGCTTCAGCGGCAAGATCCAAAAAGTAATCTTCTACATAGCTAGGGTGTTCAATAGCTGGAAAGCAAAACACAACATTTGACAATTTTTCGAGGATTGCGTTTCTTGACGAAGTTTTTCCAAAATCGTAGCTTAAGATTGAATATTTTTTCAACCTTTCAAATTTCAGTTAAATGTCTAAATTAACAATTATTCAGAATAATTGATTTAATTTTATAAAGTTTTGTAGTTTTACAAAATTTTTCTCTGTCAAATTAATTACATGTTGTTTAGTTTGTAATCAAACATTTTGTGTGGATAAGATTTAGAAATTAAAATTTTTCTTTTAAGTATATTTAGAATGAAAAAAGATATGGTAGAGCTAAGAGAAATAATATACTATAAGCCTTTGAGTAATTAAACTACTCTTACTATGGTTTTAGGCAAAGGGATGGGATTTTAAGTTTACACTATCCAAAAGTGAAAAAAATTATTGGATGATTTTTCTTAACAAAGTCTCTTGAGTTACCCTTTCCATTTAGATTATTCTTGCGCTCCCTCACCCCCGTTTGTTAAAAAAAATCCAAAGAAACAATGTGCTTCTTATATTATGATTACGATTAGAAACGGTAGTTATCAATAAAATATGTTTAATTAATTTGGACGTTGTGAATCATTATGTTAAGTAAAGGGATTTGTGGAAATTTCAACCAAAAAAACCTAATTTTCGGTCATCCCAAGGAGGAGGCACTTCTCCACTCTCCATTATGTTCTCTACTCCATTAGATGCATAGGTCTATGTACTTCAACGTCATTTCATTACCTTGTACTATTATATTTTTCCAACCATACGTCCATTATCATCCACTATTACAGTGGTTCTTAAACTTTTGATCACCGCGGCCCCCTTTATATAACAGTCATCAACCTTTATGTATCAGTTGGTTGACTCAATATTTTATTCCTAAGGTACCCAATAATGTTCCATATTTATGCTAAAATTTTACAATTAGTTCAAGTAATAATAGGGGGTGTGGGTGTCTCCCCCAGAAAAACTTTGAGAATTTGCCTTATAAAAGGGATTTGTTTTTGTTCATTTTGGAGACATTTTTAGTTACACCCCCAAAAAAAAGCTCCTTGTAAACCACAGAATTTTCAAGGAAAAAATAGTATGAGTAGCGGTCAAAATTTAAAGGGGGCTGAGGGTCCTCCCCAAGAAAAAGTTTTGAAATTTGCCCCTTAAAACTAAACTTCTTATCTCATTTTGAAAATCTTTGGAAAACTCTCAAAGGTAACTTGAGTGTTCCCCAAAATTACTTAGGACCCCTGTTTAAGAATCGCTGCACTATTAGATTCTCCACTTTACCCACATTTAACTTACATAAACTCAATGTTAAAAATTTAAATTAAAAAAGAAACCAAAGTACTTACCATTGTCGTAGGAAGGAACGGGTACCGCAGCTGCCAGGGCAAGCCCCGCGAGGAATAGCAACGAAAGGAAACGCATGGTCCTGGAAAAGTTAGGACCGGACCAGTTAAATCCAAGTACTATTACAGGAGTCTTAGCGTTGCGTGAATTTAGTTTGATCTCTAATGAAGTGAATTTATTTTTTACATAGAAAGCTTATGTTTTTTTTTAAGTAAAAATTATTTTAAACTATAGGGTGTAGTAAAGCCTTTAATGGAATGGTTTTACGTAAAATATCAATATAGGTATGAATATATCATTAGGTACACGAAGAATGATCCGTATAAAGATAAATATATCCTTCTTTATCATTACGATGTAAAAACTCTAAATATGTAAAATGCAATTAAAAGTATTCAATTGGATACGAGTATATTCTATAATACTCAAAATATTGATTTATAAAATTATCTGTCATAAAATACATGTTGGATAAGACAGCAAAATATACTTGTTTAAAGTATCTAAATTTAAAAAATATTCACTAATAAATACTGCATTTTTTTAAAATATGGACGCAATTAGGTCTATGTGGTTGTTTCACAAGTTTAAGCTAAATCAGTTTGTAGTCAACCTTGTGGCGTGTTTGGTCAATTTCATCTATGCTAATTACAGCATACCCTCGTTATCTCTAACTTTAATACCTCGAAAACCTTTAAATTTAGAAACATAATTTTCCCCTTGAAATATAGTACTAGTTAGTTTTACATTTGGAATAACCTTGTTATCTCGAAAACTCGATATCTCGATTTTTTTTCAACCCCATTCGGTTTTGATGCATTGATTTTATACTGTATATTCGCAATGTTTAAATTTTGAATGAACTGCACACGATTACATATGTGATACTTAAATACTGGATAACATTTAAATTTATAATTTCATAATTTGTTATTAACTAAAACTAAAGAGTACCCTAAAAATTAACAATACTTGTTTCATATGTGCATTGATTGGGTAAATAAGATTGTTCTGATGTTTCGGAAACGTTAATGTCCTTTAACCTTAGTTAGAAATATGCTTCAAGGCAGTACTATGAGAAAGGGACACAATACTTACTTCGAGCCAATCGGTGCCTCAAATGCGTAACTCCATGATGGGCTCTTCTCCTTTTTATAATTGACGAATCCCTATCCTTATCAAACTATCACCTGTTGCCGAAGGAGAAGCCTGCGTTCTAAAAATATATCCGGAACACGAAAGTCTTGATTGATACCGGAACACCACTTGCTCAGTTCCCAGGATCTCGAGAGGTTCAAGATTGTGCATGGAAGAGATTCGAAATTTAAAGATGTATGTCTTCACCCACACCTTTCTTAAAAAATAACTTTTATGTAAAGCTGATATTTTCCCCCTTTTGCACTTTTTAGATACAATATTTATATTTTGCTGCGCTTGTTGCTTAATGAGATATTAAACTATTTGTTTTTGGTTGATTTTAAATTCTTACTTAATTTGTTAAGTATATTTATAGGAAAAGTGAAGAAACCACTTGTAACCTTTTCCTCTTTTCAAACCTCTATAAGTATCTAAAAGAAATTCGAGTTCCTTTAGTATAGCCCTTAATAACATTTTTTTTATTTTTGTATTAACAAAGAAGTAACTATGGTTAAAATTATTTTTCGTGTTTTTCAGTAATGTGACCAAACGGCCCGTTTTCATCTTTATGCTTTTCCTTCCATTTTCCATCATCCATCCACTTTCTACCTGGCGTAGTTCATGTCAAATATATTTCTCATGTGAAATCTGAAATTCTTCCGTTTGGTAACATTTAGAACCTCCGAGAAAAACCTTGTCAGTTTTCGGATGTCCTGAATTTTAGTTTGAAAAATCTGTATAGGTTAATATCGTATCAATTTTTCAATACAGCTATTACAATATTTTTCACATGCGAACTCATTTTTACACCTGGCAAAGCTCTGGTGATCCGCCTACTACAAAGTGTTTTCAGGTTTCTGCTAAGGCCGTTGTTAGGTCCGAGTCATGTAATTGAAAATGCTCTACTGTTAGGGAAACTCTATTCAGAACCAGGCAAGTAATACTTATTTGAACAACGAGCTATTTGAATGCGACTATGAAAATTCAAACATGCCGCATTGGACCGACGAAATTTCTTTAAGTTTTATTTGAATTCGGAATGCAGGAATATGTGTTGTTGTTGTTTCTTATGCCACTTGGAGTATCCATGCTCCAATCGCAAGGCAGGAATATGTTGGTAGAACTAATAATTCAATATTTGGGATTTGGTGATTCCAGTTTAACAAAGCTGGTGTAGTTTTACTTTATGAGGCATTTCACTGTAATTGTAGAGTCCGTAACATTTCATTTTGTCTTTTAAAGTTGTATAAATTTCAAATTTTTTCAAAATTTTCTGTTCTCATATTAACACATAGCCTGTAAACATCAGATTGACAGAAAAAACTATAAAAATTTATAATTTATGCAACTTTAAAAGACAAAATGAAATGTTACGGACTCCACAGTTACCGTGAAATGCCCCTTAAATTTTAAAAAAAATTTTACTTGGTGTCCATATTTATAAAACTAATATTTAAAGTAAATTTGTTCTTGTTAAATAAATAATTTTCTTCATGCGAAAACAAAACTCCATTTTTCAAGATTGAAAATTTTCAAAAAATGATTACGGTTATAAGGTTTTACAGCAAGGGTGTGATATTATGACGTCTTAATTAATCATTAGCATCATCCAGGATTCTGGTGCACCTCACGAACGAAGGTCACCCGTTATATAGTATATTGTCTCCCTTTTAAAATTTAACCCAAACTTTTATTTGTAAAGTAAATAAATCTCTTAAAAGGTTTTAAAAAAACCAGAAATCAACTTTTACCCTCAAGTTGTATAAATTAACCCTTTCAATCAATCATAAGCCGCCCGAAATTGCCATTGAATCCTATGGAGAATCGGAGCAGCTAGGACTGAAAGGGTTAAAAGATGTATGAAAGAAAAATTGTTTAATTTGATTGTAATTTACGAAAACAAAATCTTAAATATTAACGTGATAAACTCATCCACAGCGTAATGTATGACAAATATTATACTAAGAATAAATTAAAATTATTTTTAAAAAATTATTAAAGTTGTGTTTTATGGTATAAGAGATATAATCGTTAATATATTCATAATGGACTTTTGACCTACAAGCTTTGTTACATAAATCAACAGACTAGAGCTTTTATCTGAAATTTATCATTGATTAAAAAGCTTTACAATTTGAAATGTAATAGTTGTGAATGATAAGCAAGGTTTCTTTCCCATTCAAACTATTCGATAAAGGGAAGTAGAGTGAGTTTCTTCACTCTTAAGTTCTCACGCCTGTTAGGTAACAATGAATATTACTTACTGTCATTAATTATATATTAAAACCATTTAGGAAATTCTAATAAAATCGGAAAATTTAGTCGTTTAGTGGCAAAAAAGTAAAATTTCATAAATTAAGTGGAGGAAACAGTTTGTTTCTATATGAAATTTTCGTTTTCATATTGTACCCGGAGTATCTCCTTAAATTAACTGAATAGGTCATAAAAATTCCATACTTAGAAAAATAATTGTTTTCATAATTTTCATAAAAACGTTTATTTTAGTAGTTTTAAAAATTTCATTCATTAACTTATAAAATGTAACTCTCGATCAAAGATTGAGGTTATGAACTATTTTATGACCTCCTGACACCTGTCTTGACTCACGCTATCATTTATGAAGCGTCTAGATCCGACACATTTTTCTCAAACTGTGAGGACAAAGGTCGGATGAGTGTGGAATTCCAGAAAATGGGAATCCTAAAGTGTGCTTATCGGTTGATTGAGGGCAATAACACTTTACTTTTATAGATTGGTATGGATAATTGCGTTATAGTATAAGAAACATACAAGGTGTTTCAAATAGAGTGTAACAATTAGCTGTTTCCTAAAATATTTCCCCTAGACTCATACTTCCAATTGCAAATTTTCATTTTAAGAGGTAAAAAATTAGATGGGACTAGTTTCAACACCATGGGGGGGGGTCTACTTGAGAAAATACATAAAATGAATTTTTATACTGCACCCGCAGTTTAAAATTTCCAGTTATTTCCAGTTCTCGTTAAAACCTTCTGTATTTAACGAGAATTAATATGAGTATGAAAATATTTAGAGAATCAGGTGCCCCCCAATCGTGTTCGTTATAAGTGGAAATGATTGTGCCAGAAAATAAACTCTAGCTAAAAAACAGTAGTTAAAGTATTTGAGCTTGAAATGGAGAATCCAGTAGAATAAAACATATCCAGTGTTCTATTGATTGGGTGATTAATACCAGAGAATCCAGTGAAATAAGACTTGACAAATTTTCTACATTTAAATAATTTATTAATATTCAATAATAAATATACAAACCAGTTTAAGTTTTTAATATAGTTCTATCAAAGCTTTACATATTTTAGTTATATTTAGAGAATATTAGTAAAACATTGAAAGTTGAAATGGTCAACATTTCTAAGCAATTATCCCTTGTAAGTGTTATCCGAACACTTGAATCGAATTTCACTTTCTCATAGTATATTCATTAACTTATTATTTAAAAAAAAACATACAAAAACAGTTATAAAGTCAACAATTTTAATAACTTCCATCACAAAAGTTAATAGATTCTACAAAATGTTCTGCATTTTTTCACTTCGTCACTGTCCCTTTTCAAATTTGAACTCAATGACTCATGGGGAAAACTCTTGCTTGATTATTCTATTTAACTCGTATTAGCTACAGTGAAAAGTCTCCTTTAGAAAAGCTACCTCGGCACTTCTTCTGAAGTTTTCTTTCTCTGTAGTTTCTGTAATCTTTGCATGCATTGCTGGAATACATTTGTAAGACCATCTGAACTTTCTTAACTATATCTTGTCCATTCAGGAAATCCGTTTCAAATACATATTTCTTGAATTCTTTTCCAGTTTGGTGAACAATTCTAAAAAGGCATTGACCAGCATCTAACGCAGTGTGAAATAATTAATTAAAATACGATTCATTCATCAAACGAAATTTTAAGTATAAATATTTTAAAACAAATGTCATCACAAAGTGTAGTGATCAGAACAACTAGTTTTGAGATTTTTAGAATTCAATACTTTTAAATGTTGATAAAAACCGTTTGAATTTTAACTTTCAGAATTGTTAAGATTCAGTAGTTAAAAGTTCTCTAGTATCAGTACCTAAATGTATCGATGTTTTTGTGTCACAGGGTGTCACTGCCCCACCACATAACCAATTTAATTTATCTCATTGGCCTCATTCTGCTTGGAGAAACTTATCAGCTTTAATATCAGGGGATAAAGTCAAAATTTATTTTTTGTTGACCGATTTTAACACTGACCAATTCTTTCGTATATTAGTTCTTTATAAGTTACAAATATTTTCCTTCGTTCTATTTCAAATACATTTTGGTACATTTTAATCTTAGAAAATTTTTGAGGTGAAGAAATCAAATAAAAAAATTTACCCGCTATCAAAAAAATACCTTAAATTTGAATACTATGTATTTATTCAAAAACAAATAGCAAACTAAGATTATTTTAACAATTCATACTTAAAAAATACAACCTTAGAAATAAAACTTCAACGAAATGTACTAAGCAATGGGAGAGGTTTAAAATTACAGAACACTTACGATACTTTTTGGAAATTATTTCACACGTGGCTATCCTGTCCATGCAAAGGGTTGAAGCTTTCTGTTGACGACTCAGTAGCTTAGCCAAGCCTTTTGGGGGAAGGGGATCAATTTCTATCTTATCACCAGATATACCTTAAAAATTAAATCAATTATTCAGTGTGTGTGACTGATTCCCCATAATCTAGAAGAGTCATTAGACAAAATGAAATTTGTAAACTATCATTGGGTATTCAATTCTCACGCTAGTATGTGAGCGAGTATGATGAAGACGGTAGAATACTTTTCAATTACCTAGTTGTACATCATAATTTATCCCCAGTTTCTGGTGGAGAGTAACGGTGAAAGATCTGTACAACGGAGCTTGAATGACCTTCATGTAGGAATCGTATTCGAATTCCAAAAGCTCAGAGTTCCGCTCTTTGAAATCTGATAAAAAAAGTATCTTTTTAGAATTAAAAAAACTAAGTATTCTATCGGTATTTCAAGTATTTAGGATATTATTAGAAAAATACTTTTAATCAGCATTACTCATTTTTTAATCAAATATTACTTTCAATATCTGTCTTTAACTCAAAGTATCATTATTCTAAAATTTATTTTGGATTAAATTCTTAATTTTAATTATATTATGTAATAGATTAACACTCGATATAAACTCTTACCTTTTTCGAAAATTAGTCTGAATTTCAAACTAGTGTAATCTGATAGCTTGCTATTAAGAGGAACGGCAACACCTGGCTCGTCATGCTTTTCAATGTGGTATGCTGCGAATTATATTTAGTCTTAGATTTTGATGAACAAAGGTTTTACAATTACTACAGAATAGCTTTAGAAATGCCTTAGGGAACCATGGAACTAGTAAAATAGGAAAGTGTCTGAAAGGATTCGCTATTTTGGTTTAGCTGAAGCTGTTTTATGGGCCGATAACATGGCTTGAGTATCACATTCACCTTCATTATTCAGTACTGGAGAACCTCTGGGCCATTTTCAGGAAACATTTAAGTGAAGTTGCACTGTCAAAAGGGAAACAAAGATTTTCAAAACAACAACAAGCATTTTTTTTGGGTAGATGAGGAAGCTAGGATTATACTAAAGACTTTTGACTTAATTTTATTTTGTAAGGGCACTTTCCTTATTCTTTCTAAGTGACCACGAAACCAATAGTACAGCGATTTAGCTTAGATAAATTATTTAGGTGCTATTATGGTCAGCATAGAAATAAGGTAGGTTGGGATAAATACCCTGGTTCCCCTTATTGTTACTTAAATATCAAAAATAAATCCATACCAAAGACGTTTTCGGGAATTATGCATTATAGTGTAATTAATAAGGCATATAATATGTAATATATTAGAGACTTGTGTTTTTCTTACCATTAGTATTTTTTATACGAATTGTTTGACAAACGAGTTCAACAGTTTCTCTGATAGATATATCCAATGAAGAAACATCTAACTGAACAAGATCATCTTCAGTGTACCTAAGGTTGATACATTTTTTCATTTTTCTCGAAAATCCATAGCTATAAAAATGTTATAAAATATATTATAGAAGCAAAAGATACTTGCATAGTTACGAGTAGAGGATATTGTTTTGTCTCTTGCTCGATCAGTGCTAGGTAGGGAAAGCCGTATTTTCCTATCAACTCATTGGCATCTAAACTAGGAAAGTCGCTGTCTACTTCACCCGTTTCTTCGGCTATTTTCAAGCAGTAGTTAGAAACTGAATTGCTGTAAATGAATCGAGAGGTCAAAACTATTCGATTCTTCGAATCTAGTAATAACATATACTAACTAAATATATGGTATGGAATATTTGAAGGGACTGGGAACTAAAAGAAGATGTTTCGCTAAAATTCCGTTAATAAATCGTGGTAAAATCGACAAAACAATTGTGCCACCCTAGCCTAGAACAAATCCAACTATTTTTCCAGTCATTGTGGAGTTTATATTAGACATCGAAAAGTTATTCACATGCTTCGCAGTTCAACCTTCTAAAGAAAATTATTGTTTCT
Organism: Tetragnatha montana; assembly: GCA_963680715.1. Taxonomy (NCBI): domain Eukaryota; kingdom Metazoa; phylum Arthropoda; class Arachnida; order Araneae; family Tetragnathidae; genus Tetragnatha; species Tetragnatha montana. Next base: position 40,312,757 of record OY796685.1, read on the forward strand.
CTTTGGATACATAAAACTTTTGGATTACATAAATCCCTCTATTGCTTAAAAAGCTACCTACTAAAAACCCGTAAATACCTAAAACCCTAAATACTACCCTTAAAAATTACCTAAAATTCGTTAAATTAATCGTATCAAAAATTTTTTGAGATCTAAAAGTACTATTTCATACATAAGTAACACCTACTACATTAAAAAATTCGACAGCTGATGAAAGTAGCTGGTTTAAACCAACGAGTTTGGAGTTAAATTTCTAGCTCCTTGTGTGGTTTTCACATCATTGAACTGCACACACTGGAAACACTAAAGCAAAATGTCCGTTTACTTGAGCTTAGGATCTTTTTCTTCATTGGTGTACATCCAACAAACGAGTCCTATGAGTTCCTTGATTCGAGCACTGCTCAAGCACACCACTTCAATGTCTCGGCTCCCGTCCACTTTAGACAGCATTGTCAGGAAGATACGAATTTTTTTCGATGCCACGGAGGGATTGAACTGTGACGGAATAAAAATACAACAATAAGATGATTGTGATTTGAATCGTTTAAGAGAAATAATTGTTTGAATAAATTACATACGAACTATACAAGGTACTGGGATGAGCTTTTTGGGGACGGAGACAACTTAATGATCATTCAGATACATATAAGAAAGTTTAGACCCGAACGTGCCCTCCTGAGTCTTTAGCCGCGTTCACAACAGCCATTCTACCGGAGGAAAGGCAGAGAAAACCTGTTCTTCTTTCACCGCTCTCCCTACGCAGGGAAGAAATCACCTGACTATCAGTTGGAAATTCTCTACTGGGCAATAGGAAATGTGTTAATTGGATCAACTCTCTCTTGCTTGTCACGTGATTCTTTCTACTGGTAGGACGAGTGCTCTTGTGAACGGGATATTCAATTTCCTCACGGCTGGTTTTCGGAGATATCCCTTTTCCCCCACTTCTTAAGCTCTTTCTCCGGTTGAACAGGTTGGCTGTTGTGAACGCGGCTTCTATTAGAGGGCGAATTTAAGTTTCAGCAGCAATGAAATTTATCGTCGGCTTGCAGGAGAAAGGCATTAAGTCACTTTTGGCGAATCTTTTGAATGAGGTAGAACGGCACCAACGAACGACGATAGCCTTGGCGCACTACAAAAAATTCGTCAAGTTGAAAAGCACTCGGTTGGGCTTGGCGAAAAAAGAAAGCTATCGGGTATCGCCAAATTCGGAGTATCCTCGAGCAGAGTATTTGAGCTAGAAGTGGCTTTCTCCTGTAAGCCGACGATATGTCATTGTGGGAAAAAGAACTGGGGTTTGAAATTAGTCCCACTGTCAATTTTTACGCTTTAATTTACGAACACTGTGTAAAGCTTTTGTTTCTAAAGGTCGTCTGTAAAATGCATAAATAAGCATTTTATGCTCGCATCTTGTAGAAGACCTCCAGGAGGTACACTTTATGCAGTTTTCATTATAAGATAAATAATTTGTTGTGTCAGGCACAGGACTGTGTTTGGGAGTGATTGTCAAGTATGCGTTCTTAAGTGATTCTGTGAATCGCCTTTGGGTACTCAATACCTGTTCGAGGTCCCGAGCTATAAGGTAGGAAACCTTACTAATTTGATGAGGTAACAATAAAAGAACCCAAACTTACTCGTCCATCAAATCTAGCATAGTCTCCAAATGGATTAGTAGGTGCTGCAGGAAATAGCTCCAGAGCTTTACTCAAGACTGATTTAACGCTATCTTTCCTTTTCTCAATCATAGTACAGTCTTTCTTCGGAAATATTTTGCATAGATCTTTTTCTAAAAATATTAACATAAGTGAATAAGAAATGTTTTTCAAATTATTAAGAAAACTATTGAACTCTTTAGGAAAAGCTTCTAGGAACTTCTGCAATGTGCCCCCCATGCTGTTTTGTTCCTTATTTATTAGGTAAGGGTTCGTCAAAGTCTGTTATTTTTTTATAGTAGCAGTGTGATTATAAAGCATGAACAGTTTGTATAACTACCTTCAATGTTAAGAAAATTGGGCTCAATTCCGTTATTAGTTCCGTTAAATACGTCAAGCTGTTTTGGTCGCCGAAGATTAGAAATACTATCACTATCACCCAAAATGCATAGCCAACCGAATGAAACGTATAGTTATACTAGCTGACTTACCCGGCCTTGCACGGGTTGAGTTTAATTCATAAATATTTTAAAAAGTTTTTCAAGTTATGTCTTTTCTTTTTCTGGATTTCTTTTTCTGGAACTTATCATCCCGTCGTCCCCGTCGTCTTTTTCATCCCAGTTCTTAACTGTAAAAATATACCCTAACTCATCCCGTCCCGCATTTAAATTTGGCTGTTACCTTCGCTGTAAAGAACAATCAAATTGAAATCACCAGGTTTATCAAGTTATTTGTCTTTCCTTTTTCTGGATTAGCAGTCACTTATCATCCCGTCACCCCCGTCGTGTTTTTCTTCCCGGTTCCTTACTTTGAAAATATACCATAACTCATCCCGCCCCGCTTTTAACTTTGGCTGTTAAAGAACAATCCAATTTAAATCATCAGGTTTATTGAGTTATATGGTTTTTCTTTTCCTGGTTAGCAATCACTTATCATCCCGTCGTCCCCGTCGTCTTTTTCATCCCGGTTTCTTACTGTGAAAATATACCCAAACGTATCCCGTACCGCATTTTACTGTGGCTGTAAAAGAACAATCCAATTGAAATCATCAGTCTTTTGAAATTTATAGTTCAAAATCTTAAATAAAATTTCTATGAAGTATTTCCGATGTCCTTTTCAAAAATTACGCTTCGGTTTTTATAAATCACTTGATAAAAACTTAGGAAGTAAAAATCACAACCCTCTTTGAGCCCCTTGGGAATAATTTCCTACAGGATGTTACAAACCGTATATGAAGTTTCTATCGTTTTCCAAAAATGATATTAATTTAATCAAAAACTAATCCCTATGTGTAATGGACTCTAACCGCCTATCTGGTTCGAGACTTCACGGAACCAACACGTGACCTACAACTGAGCTTGCAATTGGTTACCACAGATACTACACTAGTAGATCTACTAGTGTAGTATCTGTGGTAACCAATGGCAAGCTCAGTAGGTCACGTGTTGGTTCCGTGTGACGTCAGACGGTTAGAGTCCATTCAGTCAACAACTCCCGCCGCCAAAGCAAAATATTTAACTATACCTAATTTAATTTATATTCAAAAATGATAAAGAATCCATTTTTATTTGCATGATCCTACATCTTCAAAAATAAAAACATTTTTATCAAAATAATAAAATGCTTGATAAATCTCATTTTCCTTTTATCATGATAGCCAACTTCTTAGTAAAAACGGTTTTCTAGTACTTAACAATAAAAATTTAATGAATGGATAAGTCTAGTAAACCATGCCCCATGAAGCAATGAAATAATTTCAGCTCTGTTTCCATGGAAACCATTTATCTTTCCATAAATATATTTATTTTAGAAAAAAATTAAAATTACAAATAAAGGAAAATTTTGTTTCAAAATTAATTATTTGAATTTATATGTTTCCTGAAAATTGTTATAATTTTGAAATAGAAATTTACACTGTATTTTTCGTCTTAATTTGTTATAAATTTTTGAAATTACATTTTATCACATGAGACCAGACGAAACCTCAAGAGAGAAATAAACCTACTGCAATTTACGCATTTCAACAATGCATAATGCTATTTCAATGGGAAAAACGGAGTAGAAAAAGCGCCGAAAAACAGGGAAGGAGTCGTTCGATTTTTAAATCCGTTCTTAGTGCGCGTCGCATAGCAGAGAGGAACGTCTCAGTCAAATTTCAAAGCTTTGGGTCCAGTAGTTTTGGAGATTCCGTGTTGAGTGTTTGTCACTTATTAGTGAGTCAGTCAGTCAGTCAGTCAGTGGTATTTGGCTTTTATAGATATAGATCAATGAAAACCATAAAAATTTGACGACCAAATCAAGGCTTGGTGTTGTTTAACGGGACAGGTAACGGAATTAAACCAAAAAGAGTATGATAAACGTTTATGTTAAGTTTTCAATGTTATAATTAAGCTTAATGAAACATATTGAACTGCCGATGTGAACATTCGGTACAGATTTGAAACAGGTCCTCCATGGCCGAAAGGACGATGGGTCGCCAAGTACGGCAGACCGACCAGATGGTGCCAATTGCCAAGTTGGCGACTGTTCTAGCGGGCGGTCACCATTGGAGGATCTGTTTCAAATCTCTGTTCCGAATTTTCTTTTGGCTTTGAGAATTTTAAGGTGCACTCCAAGGTTTGTAGAGAGAGAGAAGGTTGGCTCATCCGTGACGTCACCACATGGGAAGAGGGTGCTCTGCCAATGGCCACGGATGAGCCAACCTTCTCTCTCTACAAACCTTGTGTGCACTCACCTGATAGCTTGACCGCGCACTCCTTCCAGCGCACCGTGCGCGTCTTGGCACGCAGGAGCCGTTCTCTCCTCAGCCGCTCCAGCTTCTCGGCCGTGTTGGAGCGTCGGCGATGCGCCCCGGCCGCCAGCGCTACCTCCAACAGGGTACCCTCTGGGGGTGAAGACGCCTCCCCCTCGTCCCACACGAGGCGCACTTGAGACAAAAGGAGGTCCCGGTCGTCGCACAAAGCCATCCGTCTATACTGCAAGACAGAAAGGTACGGTATACATACTCGTAAAGTTTAAACGAACATCTTTATGCCAGAATTGGTTACCGGGAACACTGTTTAGTTACTTTGGTAGAGTCGATTGGGGTATAATGGGGTAAGATGGGTCTAGGGATTTTAATAGTTTATATTTATAAAATTTATATTTTGACATGCTGATTTTACTTGAGTCTCCATAAAAATCAACATGCCAAAAAACATTAAATTCAATAAATATATAAACTGTTAAAATCCCTAGACCCATTTTACTCCTCCCGACCCTACTTAATTTATTAGCCCGTCAACCGTTCAGTGACCGTCAGATTCAGCTGCACAGCAATAGCTCAGTTAAGGGCCTTTGATAACGTTTTCAGATTCAGCTGCACGGTCGACGGGTAACGTTATCTTGAATACTTTATTAATATGTTGTTATATATATTTTTAAATTTTAGTGTGTGCGTGTGTGTGTCTTTATAATTTATTCCTATCTTTGCTAACCTACGCCATGCCAGGCCCTAGGCGTGACTGCGAAACAGTCTATGAAGGGTAGCCCAAAACAATTAAGAAACACAGAAAGTTAGTGTAATAGCTTTACAATATGTTAACAGTTTTTTATACTGTTGACAGTATAGAAACACAGAAAATTAGTGATTCTTGTAGCAGCAATGATGCAATGCTATGACAACAAGTCCTGAGCAAGAATTCAAGCGGTCTGGATACATGTCACCAGCAAAGTAGGCAGTTGAGGTATCCGCCAAACCAAATCTGTATACCTACAACCTACATGCATTTTAAGTTAGTTAAGGTTTAATTCATTCTGGCGTGACACCGACAGATCTCCTCTTGTCGTTAAAAGAATTACTTTAACGTTGTGGTAGCAAACATATAAACAGAGATCATGGTGACAACCCAATATAATTCCATTGTTTGAGTAAGATTAGTATACCTTCTGAAAACTGAACAGCGATAGGTCGGATTTTGCATCGATACGTGTAAAATTTCCCATTTTAAACCAGAGGATAGAGGATCTTCTGTTGCGTAAGTGCTCCTTTCTCTACAGAAGGTGTGTCTCTCCTACTCTCGATATTCTGATCTCGAAGGGACGGGAAAAATTTCAAGATAGTCTATTTTAAAGATAACAACGGTACTCCTAATTCCTAAACAATCCTCAGCAATTAATAAACACTTTTGCTGAACAAATTCCATACTTTTAGGATGTTTGAGACCTTTATATGGTCATGACGAACCCTAAATAAATTTGTTTCGGAACAACCGATATCACCAACTGGACAAATAGCGATATTTTAGAAAAAGATGACATTTGGTTTAATGAAAAAGATTATTTCAGCCGAAGATCTTTGAAATACGAATGTGTCAATGGGGGGATATTTTTCTGAGGTACTACAAAGTGTTTCAGAATGACGATTACGTATAATGATTGTTGTATTTAAGTAGGTAATTTACTAAAAATTGAAAATTTGATGCAATTTTTCTCAAAACAATGAACTATGACAAGATCACGCGCCTCGGTGTCCAGCATAGCATAGCACCCACCGTATCCACTCCTGCAGGCCTGAATATAAATGTTTTTTTTTATCAAAATGTGTTCTACAGAGATTACTCTTTCACGGGTGCTTAAAGTAAGTAACGGATTAGAATGATCATTGAGGTAAAAATCATGTGATCGATGTTTTTATAGACAAAACTAAGAAAATGTTAAATAACTTGCCTTGAAACTAAAGGAAAGCCTCACATAGGTATAAAACCATTTTGGGGTCTAAGGAGGTGCGAAATCCTCGAATGTTACGTAACAAGATTGGAGATCTAGTTGATACTTCTTCAGGTTAACAAACAGTTAAAATATAATGTTTTCATATTGAACTTTAAGATTTTTTTTGTATTTACCACACATATAAGCTACTTTCATAATATCTACTATAATGAGCTACAAGGTTGTGAAAACTTATGCGATTATCTACTGTTAAAAAAAACAGAAATTTCGAAATACGATCTTTTACACAATTTTCCAATATTTGGTTGAAATGACCTTATGAAATTGCAGAAGTAAATTGCACTGTTTTCCAAAAAGAAATTAAATTATGAAAAAAAAAAAAACCCTCACTACCTAAGTTTCTATTTTAATGTAATTTTATTTATCGTTGAAATATTTCCACTGTTGAACTTTCTGGACATTTTAATAACAGTTTGATTTAACAGTCCCACACTGTCATGATTTTGATACCTTCAGAAAAAGTAATTTTATTCATCAATGACATTTGGCAAATTTGCGGACTTGCGTGATTTTCAAATCCCACTACTATCCAAATCAACTTTGACATACACTGCTACAGTTCGAACTTTAATTTGGGGTGTTAATTGGGTTCCTTAAAAGGGTGCTTGATTAATACCCACAGAGAAAAAGCTGAACAGATGGTCCAAAACGCTATTTTTTTCAAATGATAATAATTATTTTGATCAGCGCTGCTCTCTATCATGAGATGGCATTTTGCCATCTCATTGGCAGCGCTGAAAATGACTGTGATGTTGGTTCATCCATGACGTCACCACATGGAAAGAGGGGTCTCTGCCAATGGCAATGCTCGTACAGAGCTGTACGAGCATTGCCATTGGCAGAGACCCCTTTTCCCATGTGGTGACGTCACGGATGAGCCAACCTTCTCTCTCTATAAACCTTGTTCTCCACCTCTTCGTGACGTGACAAGGGAGGCGAGAGCTTCATGATTAGCTTTATAGATGCGATCCCAGGTGCCCACAGGGTCCCATCACAAAGGCAAGCTAATTGTCTGTGCTAATTGTGTCAATACCAAATAGTACAGATTTTTCCCATATTTTTTTAAAAAAAGTGAATCTTTTCGGTACGATTTTAGATAACCCCAATTTGAACTTTAAAACAATAAAAAATTTCCCTATCCACACCATGCAATTATTTTTTTTTATCTTTTTTAAGATTAAACCGTGACACGAGCGGTGAAATAACGTCATTTAAACAGCTGGGAAATTCCCCACCTGAATTTCTTGCTTATTCACGATTGCATTCAAATACATATGTATAAGATAGGAAATAGGTAAAGGCTCTGCATATTTGGGTAGTACTTTCTTTATTTATTTTGTTATTTCTAATAGTGGAATACGAGGTAAATTAACCCTACTTATTAAAATATGCAACCTATTACTTTATGGCACTGTCTATTTGCCCGGCAAATATACTCTCTAACTGTAGTTCTGTTTACCCGGCACTCGCCCGACAACGGTTCTGATTGGAGCGTCGGGACCGCGAGACCTATGGCGCATGCGCCAACTAGTGCCAACTGCCGGTTTTACCATCCAAATAGACACTTCGTTACTATTTTATTAACAGAAATTACTTTATCATTCTGCAGTATTTTTTGTTAAAGATTTCAACTGTTTGACAACTCTACGCGGTTTTGTTCTTTAAAAAGATTTATAATATTTTAGGTTTTTAGGTACTATTTTAAAATTTCCAGTTGGTCTACACAAATTTATTCTTCAAAATATTTTGACACTGAAGAGTAGTAAAGTACTTAGGCATCGACTTTCTACTTGTGTATTTTTTACAGTTCTTTGAAAACTTCTTAATAAAGATTCAAATTTTAATGTTTACAACCTTCTGGATATTAACAGAGCATGGGTATTAGTAGCTTGCTGAAGGAATAGATTTAGGCATGGAGTTCATTTGGCTATCAAACACTAGATGTCAAACTTGAAGTTATAACTAAGCACCCAAAACTATTCAGTTCTAAATATGCACTATTTATTTAGAATAGAACTTTCCCCACTACCAAACCATGGTAAAAAAAGTCGCCAGAATAATTTAATATTGTATTTCCGTTTTTACCACGTAACTTAAATTTAATTATTGTTACGTCATCGTTGTTCAGGAACATCAACTATAAAAACAATTAATGTGAATTATTATTATTTTTTGCTTGACATTTTCATTCATGGGAGTTACCTATACACTTACGAGATTTATTTCAGCATTTCTGGCCTCAACTGAAGTAAGAAAAATACAATTAACACACATCGGTCAATGAGGCTGCGCGAATAGCGTTACTATGGCCACCACTTCTAGAGAAGAAGGAAATATTCTCCTGACACTTAAACTAATAGATTATCTAAGTTTTTGATGCCTATTAGTATTTTTTTCCTAAAAAAATATTGGTTTCCCTCATCCCTTAATCTTCATAGACGTACACTTTCCAGTTAGTAAAAGGTTCATTTCCATAGGGCAACGCGACGCTGATTTCGACGAATCAGATAACAAGAGCTAAATCTAGTGATTTATGTCTTCCGTCATACTTGATCGCTAATTTAATTCGTTGAAGTCAATGTAGCGTTCCCAATGGAAATGAACTCTAAGTCTCCCATTCCAGATGAGAAAAAAAAATCCAAGACATCAATCTTATCACAACAATAAGTTTATTCACAAACACAAATTACACAGCATAAATCACCAAGTTTTAAAGAGAGAGTCCTTAGTTGTCCTTCTTGACAACCTCCCTGACCTTTTCCTTGATGTCATCGAAGACGCGTCCCAAGTCCTCTTTGTACTCGCGGAAGAATTCCAAGGCTTCCTCGGCTACTTCCTTGCTCACTTGCTTGGAGTCGCGGATGAACTGAAAAAGAGCAAAATTGGCATCAGATAAGTCAGTTTCCACCCTTGGTGACTCAGTGACATATTAGTTAAAAATGAAACAAAATCTTCTATCTTGAGAAATAATGGTGCTATATTTCAACTAATTTCATTAATTCTAAATGTCTTATCTTCTCCGTTGATGCTGTTTTATAGAACAAATTACACTTAAGATTTATCAGGACATATACTTTTTTTTTCTACTACAAAAAAATACAAGTATGTGCAGAGAGTTCCATGAGTGTCAGAAGGGCATTTAATTCGTAGAAATACTACTTGAGAAGGGAAATTACTGATCTTTAAGTGTCATGTGTCATCATGTGTTTAATACTTATAAAATAAAAATAACTGCAAAAAGTTAGTTCCAATAGGGGGTATGATATTTTTTTATAGATAAAAACCACAAGTCGAGTGTTTGTTGTCATAATTTTATGCTATTCTGGCATATAGATTTCTGATTGCATAAACTTAATCGCCTGATATTTAAATTTAACCACTTAGAATTCTCATCACAGGTTTCTGAATAAGCCAAATATAGTATACTAGCTGATATGCCCGGCCTTGCACGGGTGTATTAGTGTATAAATTTATTTTTTAAAAGTTTTCTCAGGTTACATGTCTAATTTTTCTGAACCCTCAATTACCTATAATCCCGATAGTTTTTCATATCCCGATGTTCCCGGTAATTTTTCTTATCCCGGTGTTCCCGGTAATTTTAAAATCCCGGCGTTCCCGGTGTCTTTTTTCATGTTGGTGTTTCCGGCGCCTTTTTTTTATCCCGGTTCCAACTGTTTATATTTACCCAAACCCATCCAGTTCCTATGTTGTACATTTATAGTTTCCCCTAGTAAAATATTTAATTTTAAGGTTTTCATCTCTTTAACAATAGTGAGTCAAGCAGATATACTCTAGTAGAAAAATAAGCATTAACAACAGTGAATCAAGCAGATCGACTCTAGTAGAGAAATAAGCATTTTTAGCCATAAAAACGTTAATTACAGGTTAATATTCGATTTTTCGAACTTGGAAAACTTTGTATTCATAATCCTCGTCTCCAAATACCTCTACATACCGAGTTTTGTACACATCTGAGGCGTATTTAGAAAGGAGATGCAATTTTGAGGTGTTAATCTCATTTATTACAATAGTGAGTCAAGCGGATCTACTCTAGTAGAGAAATGGAGAAATAAGCGTTTTTGACCATAAAATCGTTAATTACTCGTAAATATTCGATTTTCGAACTTGGAAAAGTTGATGGTCGTCGTTCCCGCCTCGAGATACGTCTATATACCGAGTTTTGTGTACGCCTGCGGCGTATTTTGGGAGGAGATGTAACACATACATACATAGCCACAAACAGTTTTAGTTATATACTAGCTGATATGCCCGGCCTTGCACGGGTGTAGTATATCAATTTATTTATTTTAAACTTTTCTCAAGTTACATGTCTAATTTTTCTGTAACCTCAGTTACCAATCATCCCAATGTTCCCGGTAGTTTTTCTTATCCCGGTGTTCTCGGTAATTTTTTATATCCAGGTATTCCCGGTAATTTTTCATATTCCGGTGTTCCCGATAATTTTTAATATCCCGGCGTTCCCGGCGCCTTTTTCATCCCGGTTCCAATTGTTTATATATACTCAAACCCATCCAGTTCCTACGTTGCACATTTATAGTTTCCCCTAGTAAAATATTTAATTTTAAGGTTTTCATCTCATTAACAATAGTGAGTCAAGCATATCTACTCTAGTAGAAAAATAAGCATTAACAATAGTGAGTCAAGCAGATCTACTCTAGTAGAAAAATAAGCATTTTTAGCCATAAAAATGTTAAATTACAGGTTAATATTCGATTTTCAAACTTGGAAAACTTTGTATTTATAACCCACGTCTCCAGATACGTCTATATACCGAGTTTTGTCCACGCCTGCGGCGTAGTTTGAGAGGAGATGCAATTTTGATTATTTTATCTCATTTATTACAATAGTGAGTCAAGCGGATCTACTCTGGTAGAGAAATGGAGAAATAAGCGTTTTTGACCATAAAATCGTTAATTACTCGTAAATATTCGATTTTCGAACTTGGAAAAGTTCGTGTTGATAATCCTCGCCTCAGAATACGTCTATATACCAAGTTTTGTGTACGCCTGCGGCGTATTTTCGGAGGAGATGCAACACATACCCACATACATAGCCACAAACAGTTTTAGTTATATATAGACTAGCTGATATGCCCGGCCTTGCACGGGTGGAGTGTATCAATTTATTTTTTCAAATATTTTTTTTAAAGTTTTGTAAAGTTACATGTCTAATTTTCTGTAACCTCAATTACCAATCATCCGGTAATTTTTCATATCCCGGTGCTCCCGGTAATTTGTAATATCCCGGTGTTCCCGGTAATTTTTCATGTTTCGGTATTCCCGGTAATTTTTAATATCCCGACGTTCCCGGTGTCTTTTTTTATGTTGGTGTTCCCGGCGCCTTTTTCATCCCGATTCCAACTGTTTATATTTACTCAAACCCATCCAGTTCCTATGTTGCACATTTATAGTTTCCTCTAGTAAAATAGGTATTTAATTTTAAGGTTTTCATCTCATTAACAATAGTGAGTCAAGCAGATATACTCTAGTAGAAAACTAAGCATTAACAATAGTGAGTCAAGCAGATCTACTCTAGTAGAAAAATAAGCATTTTTAGCCATAAAAATGTTAATTACAGGTTAATATTCAAATATCGAACTTGGAAAACTTTGTATTTATATTCCATGTCTCTAGATACGTCTATATACCGAGTTTTGTCCACGCCTGCGGCGTAGTTTGAGAGGAAATGTAATTTTCATGGTTTAATCTCATTTACTACAATAGTGAGTCAAGCGGATCTACTCTAGTAGAGAAATGGAGAAATAAGCGTTTTTGACCATAAAATCGTTAATTACTCGTAAATATTCGATTTTCGAACTTGGAAAAGTTCGTGTTGATAATCCTCGCCTCAGAATACGTCTATATACCGAGTTTTGTGTACGCCTGCGGCGTATTTTGGGAGGAGATGTAACACATACCCACACACATACATAGCCACAAAAGGTTTTAGTAATATACTAGCTGATATGCCCGGCCTTGCACGGGTAGAGTGTATCAATTTATTTTTTTAAATTTTTCTCAAGTTACATGTCTGATTTTTCTGTAACCTCAATTAAAAATCATCCCGATGTTCTCGGTAGTTTTTCATATCCCGGTGTTCCCGGTAATTTTTCGTATCCCGGTGTTCTTGGTAATTTTTCATGTTCCGGTATTCCCGGTAATTTTTAAAATCCCGACGTTCCCGGTGTCTTTTTTCATGTTGGTGTTCCCGGAGCCTTAACTGTTTATATTCACCCAAACCCATCCAGTTATATGTTGCACATTTATAGTTTCCCCTAGTAAAATATTTAATTTTAAGGTTTTCATCTCATCAACAATAGTGAGTCAAGCATATCTACTCTAGTAGAAAAATAAGCATTAACAATATTGAGTCAAGCAGATCTACTCTAGTAGAAAAATAAGCATTTTTAGCCATAAAAATGTTAAATTACAGGTTAATATTCGATTTTCGAACTTGGAAAACTTTGTATTTATAATCTTAGTCTCCAGATACGTCTATATACCGAGTTTTGTCCACGCCTGCGGCGTAGTTTGAGAGGAGATGTAATTTTCATGGTTTAATCTCATTTACTACAATAGTGAGTCAAGCGGATCTACTCTAGTAGAGAAATGGAGAAATAAGCGTTTTTGACCATAAAATCGTTAATTACTCGTAACCCAGATAGCACGTAACCTTGCGGTTAGCCCTTTTTTTTCACTGTCATTGGGCTGCCTAAAAAGGGTTTGCCGAAAAGCCTTTAAGCAGTGCAAGAAAAGGGCTGTTCCGTGGCTGACCAAACAAGGTATACCGAAAAGCCCTACAGCAGCGCTTGACGCAGGGCTATGAAAGGGCTGTCCCCCCAACCCTGATGAAGGGCTTTCAGGAAAGGGCTGTGACAGCCAAGCCAATTTAAGCCCACGTGACATACCACGTGACCCCAATAAGTCCATCCAAACTCCACATCAACATCGCCATTTTATTACCATTCCTGTGTGCAAGTTAAATTTTGTGTGTGAAGATATTTTCATTTCAAGAGCAAAAACAAGGTAAGTTTTAAATGTTCTTTTAGAGTTATGAAACATCTTCTTTTCATTTTGCCTTAAATTGTTAACTAGTTAAGTTTATCGTATATATTATTCAAAATAGTGGATAATTGGAAAATTTCTGAATGCTATTAATTATGCTATGCTTTGTTATGATCCCATGTTCCAATATTAGTATTTCAAATATTAGTAGTTTCATTTTATTTCAAAAATAATATTAATAAAATTAAATTATAATTTGATTATACTACTAACGATAGTCTTTTTCATCAGAACATGTGTAAGAAAAAAAAGAATTCGCACTGAAATTAGGATGTTTTTATATTCTTCCTGAATGATTTTCCGTGGGAAAATTATTTTTGTTTTATGTTCTTAAACAAAACAATTTATTGTGTTTTCCTTTTTTAGAACAACAGCTTTTTGTTTCTTTATATTTTTCTTTTCAGAGTTCTGTTTACATATCTTCAAAGATACTAAAGAAACGTAAGTAATAAGAGATGCTGTCAGTGATTGGTTTATACAAGCCAAATTTAGGATTGCTCTAAGGTAATTTTATGTATGACTTCATCAAAAAATGTTCCACTTTCTTAAATTTTGGATTAAATGTACATAAAATGAATATCAGTTAATCTATAATCATCTCCTGTATCAGCTGTTTTCTATTATTAGGCGAAAAGTTCTATAATTTAGGGACCACTTAAAAACGTCCAACAGACCACAGGTTGAGAATCATTAATGTAATACACAAAATGGGGCTTGTTTTGAAGACAGCTAGAATGAGTTAATATAAATGGTGGCTGTATATTTGATATCTGAGAAGGATTTTTTTCTCCAAAATGTTAATTTCTGGCACTCAAGAAAGATATTTTTACCGAATATTTATTTATTCATTGCTCAAATAGTTTAATATGTTGAACATTTTCATGATATTTTTCCTCTTTTTTTCAGAGACAACAGAATTTTCTGACAGAGATGGAAATAACAAATTTAAATTTTGCAATTATAGAACAGGTTAAATTCATCTTATATTGTGCAATATTTCTAATTAATATTTTATATAAATGTATTATTTCATTAATTCCTTTCTCACAGTTCTTTTGAGTATAGTTCTGATTTGTCTGTTTCTTTTTTTTTACTTAAACAAATGTTTGCTAATTTAAAAGTTGATGGAGGATAATTTTCCCTCTCTTTTTACTGTCATTTTATTTATAAACGTGCAAATGAACTTCCATATAGTTCAATATTTCCCTTCATTTCATGAGTATTCTTAGTATGATTTGAGTCTATGAGTAGAACCAGTATGCTTTGATGGCTCCTTATGTAGGATATTCTTAATTGTAAAATTTACTCATGTGGTATTTTAAGCAAGAACAATCTCTTGTCAATTTTAACTTTTAAAATATACTTGTATTGAAAATGTTTCTCTAACCCAGTTTTCTATGGAATAGCAAATACTGTTCTATAACTTAAGTTGGCAAAGTTCCTGCATGGTATGCAGTCTTAGCATTTTAATTCAGTAAAAATTACTTTTTATGTGGCCATAATTTGAATTCTAAGAATGAGAACCTTGAGTGTATTTCTAATTTAAATTTACCTGACCTCTGTCCTGGACCTCTGTCCGGATCCTGTTATTAGTATATTTTGTATATTTAACGGATTTTTTATGCTTATTTCTCTCTGTACTCTATGTTAATCCAGAAGCTATATTAGTCTAGTTTGTGTTATTGTCAGTGTAATACTTTTTCTTGCATTGTGTGTTAAAATAAAATTCTTGATAATATTCTGCGTATTTTTAATTAAAAATTTTCTTATGTTTATGTCTTTCTCTGATCTATGGGGATTCTGAGTATATTTTGTTTATTTAAGGGAGTTTTATAATTAATTTTTACTTCTTCCTCAGAACCATGTTATCCCAAATAGCAGTACAATATTGTTTTCTTGCATTTTGTTTTAAAGAATTTCTAACAAAAATTCCCTCGGTATCTCCTTCACTGGTTGTTTGGAAAACTTCTTAACTTTTATAAAGAAGTTTAAAAATGTAAAATCTTTAAAGTTTTTTTATACCATAAAATGTATCAATTAAATATTCAAAAAGAAGTTATTTAATGAGAGCAAAGTATTTAATATTAGATTAGTAAAATGTAGGGATAAAATATTACCAGAGTTAACGGTTAAGTATTGCATTTCGTATTTTTTAGTTTCTTTGTTGAATTATGTGATACAAAATTATTCCTGAAAATATGTACCACTGTATAATATATATATAGTGCAATATTTCGGGGAAAATTTTGTGTCATCACATAATTAAAAAAACTCAGGAAAAATATGAAATGCAATATTAAACCTAGAACTATGGAGAAAATTCGGAATACCCTACAACAAACCTAATTTATAACACTATATTAAGTTTTAAATAAAGTTTAATAGCCAATTTAAAAGACCTAGAAGTGACGACGTTGTCGCAGGGCTTTCATCCCAGCCCTGTCGCAGGGCTTTCGTTCCAGCCCTTCGCAGGGCTTTCATTCCAGCCCTGCCAAAGCCCTACAAAGCGTCAACTAGCAGAGGTCGGTTTTACCCTGTCACAGGGTAAACAGGGCTGTCGTGACAACCCTGCGACAGCCTTACACGGGATTACGCCGCAGGGCTACGGCAGGGCTGTAACAGCCCTACATTGCTATCTGGGAAATATTCGATTTTCGAACTTGGAAAAGTTCGTGTTGATAATCCTCGCCTCAGAATACGTCTATATACCGAGTTTTGTGTACGCCTGCGGCGTATTTTGGGAGGAGATGTAACACATACCCACACACATACATAGCCACAAAAGGTTTTAGTAATATATAGATAGATATAGATAGATAACCCGGTAAATTTCCATTATAATCCCCAATGAAATAAAAGGGCGGTAGCAAGTACCTCGTTGGCGATGTTCTTGATGTTTTCGAGCTTAGACTTTCCCTGCTCCAGTCTCTCGCCGTACCTCTCCTTGGCCCATTCTCCGAACTTGACGAACTTCTCCTTCAGGTCGATCTGGAGATTCTTGAAGTAGTCCTTGACCTTCTCGAAGACGTCCTTGATGGACCTCTTCTCGTTGTCTCCCAGCACGCGGTCGATCCAGTCCATGATCTTGTTCTTGCCCTTCTCGCCCTTCTCCTTCAGAGCATTGATGATTTGTTCGGCGAACTAAGATACAAGAATTTCATATAAACAATCTACACTTCGTTGCAAAACTATTCACATCAATGTAAGTCGGACTAACTAAATACTACTTGGAAAACCTACTATTTTTGTATAGTTATTATTGCATCTCGCCCGGATCAATTTAGTTGGTTGAGTAACTAACTTTTTTTATGGCACAGGGGCCAGATCAGGTAATTTCGGGCCAAACGACAAGAGGATTATTTTAATCGTTTCAGTCCAAAACCGGCCCATATTTTATATAAATCCAA
Source organism: Tetragnatha montana (assembly GCA_963680715.1). NCBI lineage: Eukaryota > Metazoa > Arthropoda > Arachnida > Araneae > Tetragnathidae > Tetragnatha > Tetragnatha montana. The sequence continues at coordinate 40,329,668 of OY796685.1, forward strand.
TAGTAATCTTGAGCTACTTAAGATTGAAAGGATTTACCGATAATAAATGGAAGTGGTTGACTAAAAAAGGGGAAAGATTAAGCATGGTCTGATAGCATATCTGATGGTGATTAGATCATGGCAAGATATAAAAGTAATAAAAACAATAGTTGGTGGATAACTTATCACTCAAAACCAGTACAACACATCTCTAAAGATTTTATTTGAATTAATACTCTGTAATTTTCTATGTATTTTGCATAATACACTAATGGAGTGTTTTCAGGTGACGTCAGTGACCAGTTATTTTCTTTAAAATGCTAACTCATGTAGATCAACGCGCCTGTTGCTAGGGCGGTTGCTAGGTGCGGTGGTATCTGTTGCTATGGCGGTTGCTAGGTGTGGGGTCACGTGATTGCAAATGCTCCAATAGAAGCATTCCACGACCGGTTATTTTTTTAAACTGTTAACTGCTGTTGGTCAACGCGTTTGTTGCCAAGGCCGTTGCTAGGTCCGAGTCATGTGATTGTAAATGCTCTATATATTTATTTAAAAATCATACTCACTTCACTTCCCTTTCCGAAGAGCTTTTCTACCTTTTCCTTGAGAGTGTCAGCATCAAGCTTGGACTTCAACTGAAATCAACATTAAAAAAATTAACAATGAAGAATATCTCACTCAGAAGAAAACAGCTCAGGTATATTGATACATTTTAAAATTGAAAGTAACATATATTTTAATTACTGAATTATCATATTTTGAAAGAAAATGTGTGTGTAAAAAAGTTAATATTCCACTTACAAGCTCCTTCAACTTCCTGAAGACTTCGAAGATGGAGTCAGCTTCTTGGACACTGAAATTAAAACAAATTTACTATGAAACTCAATTAATGTTGTTATTAAATGGAAAAGCACAAATTGATAAAAATAGTTCATGGAAGACAAAATTGTATTTTTTTCTTACGGAGAATTAAGGATATTAACAGACGCTTATTTATTTTCCACGTTCCAATGAAAAATTTAAAGAATTAAAGGACACAAACTTAAATATATTTCCCCAAATGCTACTCACTTCCTCTTGCTGTTTCCTCCGAGCCTGTCGACGATCTTCTGCCAGTAGTCCTTGGCCTTCTCCTTGAGTTGAGCGATCAGTTCCTTAGCACGGTCACCCAGGTCAACCTTCAAGTCTCGGAGCTTCTCGCGGATCTCCTTCAGCTGTACAAAGGGAATACATGAATACTACTACGAAGCCACAAACCACCATGAAGATGCATAAAAAGAAGGACATTTACCTTCACGATGGTGTCTTCCTTGACGACCTTTCCGTTCTCAATGGCGTCCTTCACCTTCTCCAGGATTTCGTCGAAGCGCTCCTTCAACTTCTTGCCGAGTTCGGTCTTGATGTCATCACCACTGATTTAAAAAAAGAAGTATCTTTAAATTAAAAGTATACCAAAAGATTAAAAAGCTATCGAATAAGATTCAAAGAATTTTACTCACTCGTCAGCAAAAGCCACAGATTCCTCGGGCCTTAGCCTGTCCAAAATCCTCTGCCAGTAGTCCTTGGCCTTCTCCTTGATCTTCTCGATCAGGTCCTTGGCACGCTCACCCAGGTCAATCTTCAAGTTCTTCAACTTCTGGTCGATTTCCTTGGCCTTTCAAATAATCAGTCAAAGTTTAATATGTGATCAAAGAGCATCACGTGAATCTGAAAACCTTTGTTAGAAATCCTTTTTACTCACCTTTTCAAAGTACTCCTCTCGGAGTCCCTTTCCATTCTCAAGAGCTTCCTTGATCTTCTCCAAGATAACATCCAAGCGTTCCTTCAGCTTCTGGCCGATCTCATCAACTTTGCTAAGCAACAGAAAAAAACATGGTCACTCAATTGAATAAAAGAGAGGGTACTCGAATTATACTATTAAAATTGAAGAACTTGGGGCAACCTAATCTAACTCTAGTCTAAATTATAACAATTTTACGAAGAATCTATTTTGGTGAACACCGTTGGCTGCCATCAAAGTTGGGAACTGTTTTACGACACAATCCAATCGTATTATAAACCATAAAATACCTCCATTTTGGTGAAATTCAGCGGTAATTTCAAAGTAGGGGTAATTAGTAAAGCTGTTCTGATTGTGAGTTAACTCGTTGTTGCTCTTATCCTTTCAATGTGTTTTAAATGTTAAATGAAACTAAGTTATATGTACTAATGATATCAATGGTAGTATACTCACTTATCGGCGAAGGAAGTTTCCTCGGGCCTTAGCCTGTCGAGGATCTTCTGCCAGTAGTCCTTGGCCTTCTCCTTGAGTTGAGCGATCAGTTCCTTGGCACGGTCTCCCAGGTCCACCTTCAAGTCCTTCAACTTGTCGCGGATCTCCCTCAGCTGTACAAAGAGAATACATGAATACCACCACAAAGCCACAAACCACCATGAAGATGCATAAAAAGAAGGACATTTACCTTCACGAGGGTGTCTTCCTTGACGACCTTTCCGTTCTCAATGGCGTCCTTCACCTTCTCCAGGATTTCGTCGAAGCGCTCCTTCAACTTCTTGCCAAGTTCGGTCTTGATGTCATCACCACTGATTTAAAAAAGAAATATCTATAAATTGAAAGTATAAGGCTGAGCGCGCACTAGCGACTTTTGTCACGGTGACAAAGACAAAATTGTTGCCTTGGCTATTGAAACAAGTTAGGGCGAGCGCGCACGGGCGACTTTTGTCACGGTGACAAAGACAAAAACAACGTTGCTAAGGCTGTTGTTAGGGGCGGGAAATAGAAGCATCCAATAGAAGCATTCGCACATGACATCACTGGAGGATAAAAACAACGTTGCTAAGGCCGTTGTTAGGTAAAGTCATGTGATTGAAAATGCTCTATTGTTTTCTAGTGATATTTTTGATACTAGTGATACTGGTCGCCGTGACTTTAGTCACTCGTGCGCGCTCAGCCTTAGAGTGCGCGCACTAGGCGACGTGGCCGATTGCCAAGAATTTCTTCATAGAGATACATTGTTTTCTAGTGATATTTTTGATACTAGTGATACTGATCGCCGTGACTTTAGTCACTCGTGCGCGCACAGTCTAACTAAAAGATTAAAAAGCTATCGAACAAGAGTCAAAGAATTTTACTCACTCGTCAGCAAATGCAACGGTTTCCTCGGGCCTTAGCCTGTCCAAGATCCTCTGCCAGTAGTCCTTGGCCTTCTCCTTGAGCTTCTCGATCAGGTCCTTGGCACGCTCACCCAGGTCAATTTTCAAGTCCTTCAACTTCTGGCGGATTTCCTTGGCCTTCAAAATGATAAGGAGGGGTTTATAATGTGACCCAAATAGCAAATTATTTACCTAAAATCTTCTGTTGGAACTGTACTCACCTTTTCAATGTAGTCTTCTCGGAGTCCCTTTCCATTCTCGAGAGCTTCCTTGATCTTCTCTAAGAGAACATCCAAACGTTCCTTCAGCTTCTGGCCGATTTCATCAACCTTGCTAAACAACGAAAAAATAATTTCAGTTATGGTTATACTGATCAATAGAATTTTTAAGTTATTGGCCTTCCTGTTGAAGAAGAAAACAGTGGAATAGTTAAGTTATTGCCCTTCTCTCATTACTATTCCATTGTTTTCTCTTTCAACATAAAAAACACTGAATTTTAAATGTAAGGAGCGGATTATAGGAGATCGACATATGATTTTGTAAAAGAGACATTTTATAAGGCCGACTGAATCATATAATTGTGCTACATCTTTAAAAATTATCAATTATTCTCAAAACTGCATGAAAAAACAGGATAATTTAAAATAATATTTTTTCATATTCTGTAAGCGTAAGCAATGTTGCATATCACTTTCTCCACTTGCCGATTAAATTAAATCTATTATGCTAACTTACTCCTCAGGAGCCCTTTCGAGCTTCAATTTTTCCAGGAATTTGTTCCAGAGGTCCTTGGCCTTGGTCTTCACCTCCTCTAACAGGGTCTTGGCGCGGTCGCTCAGGTCAACTTTCAGGTCCTCCAGTTGAGTACGGATGTCCCGGAACTGAAAGAAGTAAAAGACAACGATTGTGTTCTCACATCATCAAAAATTTTATGAAAATTATTGAGGTCGTATACCCAGATAGCACGTAACCTTGCGGTTAGCCCTTTTTTTTCACTGTCATTGGGCTGCCTAAAAAGGGTTTGCCGAAAAGCCTTTAAGCAGTGCAAGAAAAGGGCTGTTCCGTGGCTGACCAAACAAAGTATACCGAAAAGCCCTACAGCAGCGCTTGACGCAGGGCTATGAAAGGGCTGTCCCCCCAACCCTGTTGAAGGGCTTTCAGGAAAGGGCTGTGACAGCCAAGCCAATTTAAGCCCACGTGACATACCACGTGACCCCAATAAGTCCATCCAAACTCCACATCAACATCGCCATTTTATTACCATTCCTGTGTGCAAGTTAAATTTTGTGTGTGAAGATATTTTCATTTCAAGAGCAAAAACAAGGTAAGTTTATGAAACTTACTATAATATAAACTTATAAACTTATGAAACTTATATATAAGTTATGAAACATCTTCTTTTCATTTTGCCTTAAATTGTTAACTAGTTAAGTTTATCGTAATATTATTCAAAGTTGTGGATAATTGGAAAATTTCTGAATGCTATTAATTATGCTATGCTTTGTTATGATCCCATGTTCCAATATTAGTATTTCAAATATTAGTAGTTTCATTTTATTTCAAAAATAATATTAATAAAATTAAATTATAATTTGATTATACTACTAACGATAGTCTTTTTCATCAGAACATGTGTGAGAAAAAAAAAAGAATTCGCACTGAAATTAGGATGTTTTTATATTCTTCCTGAATGATTTTCCGTGGGAAAATTATTTTTGTTTTATGTTCTTAAACAAAACAATTTATTGTGTTTTCCTTTTTTAGAACAACAGCTTTCTGTTTCTTTATATTTTTCTTTTCAGAGTTCTGTTTACATATCTTCAAAGATACTAAAGAAACGTAAGTAATAAGAGATGCTGTCAGTGATTGGTTTATACAAGCCAAATTTAGGATTGCTCTAAGGTAATTTTATGTATGACTTCATCAAAAAATGTTCCACTTTCTTAAATTTTGGATTAAATGTACATAAAATGAATATCAGTTAATCTATAATCATCTCCTGTATCAGCTGTTTTCTATTATTAGGCGAAAAGTTCTATAATTTAGGGACCACTTAAAAACGTCCAACAGACCACAGGTTGAGAATCATTATTGTAATACACAAAATGGGGCTTGTTTTGAAGACAGCTAGAATGAGTTAATATAAATGGTGACTGTATATTTGATATCTGAGAAGGATTTTTTTCTCCAAAATGTTAATTTCTGGCACTCAAGAAAGATATTTTTACCAAATATTTATTTATTCATTGCTCAAATAGTTTAATATGTTGAAGATTTTCATGATATTTTTCCTCTTTTTTTCAGAGACAACAGAATTTTCTGACAGAGATGGAAATAACAAATTTAAATTTTGTAATTATAGAACAGGTTAAATTCATCTTATATTGTGCAATATTTCTAATTAATATTTTATATAAATGTATTATTTCATTAATTCCTTTCTCACAGTTCTTTTGAGTATAGTTCTGATTTGTCTGTTTCTTTTTTTTACTTAAACAAATGTTTGCTAATTTAAAAGTTGATGGGGGATAATTTTCCCTCTCTTTTTACTGTTATTTTATTTATAAACGTGCAAATGAACTTCCATATAGTTCAATATTTTCCTTCATTTCATGAGTATTCTTAGTATGATTTGAGTCTATGAGTAGAACCAGTATGCTTTGATGGCTCCTTATGTAGGATATTCTTAATTGTAAAATTTACTCATGTGGTATTTTAAGCAAGAACAATCTCTTGTTAATTTTAACTTTTAAAATATACTTGTATTGAAAATGTTTCTCTAACCCAGTTTTCTATGGAATAGCAAATACTGTTCTATAACTTAAGTTGGCAAAGTTCCTGCATGGTATGCAGTCTTAGCATTTTAATTCAGTAAAAATAACTTTTTATGTGGCCATAATTTGAATTCTAAGAATGAGAACCTTGAGTGTATTTCTCATTTAAATTTACCTGACCTCTGATCTATATGGGATCCTGTTATTAGTATATTTTGTATATTTAACGGATTTTTTATGCTTATTTCTCTCTGTACTCTATGTTAATCCAGAAGCTATATTAGTCTAGTTTGTGTTATTGTCAGTGTAATACTTTTTCTTGCATTGTGTGTTAAAATAAAATTCTTGATAATATTCTGCGTATTTTTAATTAAAAATTTTCTTATGTTTATGTCTTTCTCTGATCTATGGGGATTCTGAGTATATTTTGTTTATTTAAGGGAGTTTTATAATTAATTTTTACTTCTTCCTCAGAACCATGTTATCCCAAATAGCAGTACAATATTGTTTTCTTGCATTTTGTTTTAAAGAATATCTAACAAAAATTCCCTCGGTATCTCCTTCACTGGTTGTTTGGAAAACTTCTTAACTTTTATAAAGAAGTTTAAAAATGTAAAATATTTAAAGTTTTTTTATACCATAAAATGTATCAATTAAATATTCAAAAAGAAGTTATTTAATGAGAGCAAAGTATTTAATATTAGATTAGTAAAATGTAGGGATAAAATATTACCAGAGTTAACGGTTAAGTATTGCATTTCGTATTTTTTAGTTTCTTTGTTGAATTATGTGATACAAAATTATTCCTGAAAATATGTACCACTGTATAATATATATATATAGTGCAATATTTCGGGGAAAATTTTGTGTCATCACATAATTAAAAAACTCAGGAAAAATATGAACTGCAATATTAAACCTAGAACTATGGAGAAAATTCGGAATACCCTACAACAAACCTAATTTATAACACTATATTAAGTTTTAAATAAAGTTTAATAGCCAATTTAAAAGACCTAGACGTGACGACGTTGTCGCAGGGCTTTCGTTCCAGCCCTTCGCAGGGCTTTCATTCCAGCCCTGCCAAAGCCCTACAAAGCGTCAACTAGCAGAGGTCGGTTTTACCCTGTCACAGGGTAAACAGGGCTGTCGTGACAACCCTGCGACAGCCTTACACGGGATTACACCGTAAGGCTACGGCAGGGCTGTAACAGCCCTACATTGCTATCTGGGTATATTCTGTGCAGTAAAAATACTACCCAGTGTCAAGGATGACCAAACAAATTATGTTCTGGAATGCTTGTTGTGAACGAAGCAACCATTGGAATAAAAGTGAAAGTTTCGATTTTTGCACTGACCTTGTCCACCACCTCCTCCCTGATGGCCTGTCCGTTTTCATAGGTTTCCTTCATCTTTTCTAGAATGTCTTCAAACTCCTTGATCAGGCGCTTGCCGAGCTCGGTCTTGGGTTCCCTAAATGAACAAAAAAAGGTTATATCCTTCATCTCAAATTTAAAGCAATGAACGACGAAAAGTCTAATACTAATAGCTTTTAGGCATATAAACAATGTAATTAGTAAGAGCCGTATTGTGCCTGTCCTTAAGAATGCTAAACAGTCGTTAACACAGTAGAATGTTAATTTTAGCACTCCTAGCACTACTTTTTGACTTGGCATAGTAAATGTGTATGGTAGTTTGGTGTAACATGTAAGATTTCATCTTACGATAAACTACACACAATATGTCACATAAACATTTCTATACCTCAAAAATATATAACCAAGTTCTGAACTTACGGGAATTACCTCTTTTAAGTTCACCATCACTTTAATATTGCCATTAAACAGAGAATAAGTATATCAAAAATTCGGAATAAATTAAAGGATATTCTACTCACGCCCTCTTGTCCTTTCCTCCGAGCCTGTCGAGGATCTTCTGCCAGTAGTCCTTGGCCTTCTCCTTGAGTTGAGCGATCAGTTCCTTGGCACGGTCTCCCAGGTCGACCTTCAAGTCCTTCAACTTGTCGCGGATCTCCCTCAGCTGTACAGAGAGAATACATGAATACTACTACGAAGCCACAAACCACCATGAAGATGCATAAAAAGGACATTTACCTTCACGAGGGTGTCTTCCTTGACGACCTTTCCGTTCTCAATGGCGTCCTTCACCTTCTCCAGGATTTCGTCGAAGCGTTCCTTCAACTTCTTGCCGAGTTCGGTCTTGATGTCGTCACCACTGGTTAAAAAAAAGAAATATTTTTTAATTTAAAGTACGCTAAAAAATTAAAAAAACCATCGAACAAGAGTCAAAGCCTATACTCACTCGTCAGCAAAAGCAACGGTTTCCTCGGGCTTTAGCCTGTCCAAGATCCTCTGCCAGTAGTCCTTGGCCTTCTCCTTGAGCTTCTCGATCAGGTCCTTGGCACGCTCACCCAGGTCAATCTTCAAGTCCTTCAGCTTCTGGCGGATTTCTTTGGCCTTTGAATGAAACAATCAAGGTTTATTACATGATCCACAGAGACAGTGGCGTAACTAGAGATGACCCATGGGGGGTGTTACTCCGACCAGTCAACCCCTCCAACATATTACTCCCTTTTGAAAAGTCTCATAATATAGGTATAATAATAAAATTTTTTTTTGCAAACCTTCTGAAGGGAAAACTTCATCTAAGAGGCTTAACTTTCAAGGGAAAAACACAGTATAACAGACAATTCGTCTCTCAATGTAGTGTTTAAATTCATTTTGAGGCCCTTTTGGTTAGTTCCTAAAAGAACAGTTCCGTGTGAACCTCCTTCCTTTTGAGGGGAAAAATTTTCAGTTTTTCATGTTTTAGAAACCGTCGATGTAATGGGGGGGGTTACAACCCCAATAACCCCCCCCCTCGTTACGCCTATGCACAGAGAGAAAAATTACGAAAGACCTTAAAATTTGTCCAAGAGGGACTCACTTTTTCGATGTAGTCTTCTCGGAGTCCCTTTCCATTTTCGAGAGCTTCCTTGATCTTTTCCAAGATGACGTCCAGGCGCTCCTTCAGCTTCTGGCCGATCTCATCAACCTTGCTAAACAACAGAAAAAAAAACAAGTTTATTCAATTAAATAAACGTATATTCCATTTCGGCTCTTAAAAAGGACGTTAGTAAAGTAAAAGTAAGAGAGTGCACGTATTATTATTATTGATTAAAGAGCTTGGGGCAACCTAATCTAACTCCTAGTCTAAATTATAACAACTTTAAGAAGAATCCATTTTAAAGAACACCGCTGGCTGCCATCAAAGTTGGGCGCTGTTATACGACCCAATTCAGTTGTATTATAAACCCTAAAATACCTCCATTTTGGTGGAATTCAGCGCAAGTAGGGGTAATTGGTAAAGCTGTTCTAATTGTAATTTAACTCGTTGTTGCTCTTAGCCTTTCAATGTGTTATATGTACTAATGATATCAATAGTAATATACTCACTTATCGGCGAAGGAAGCTTCCTCGGGCCTTAGCCTCTCCAAGATCTTCTGCCAGTAGTCCTTGGCCTTCTCCTTGAGGTTCTCGATCAGTTCCTTGGCACGGTCACCCAGGTCAATCTTCAAGTCCTTCAACTTCTGGCGGATTTCCTTGGCCTTCAAAAGGATAAGTCCCGTTTATTACTTGATCCAATTAAATCGTGGATGAAATTTAAAATTATAAGGGTGTTAGTTAAGCAAGTGTCACCTTATCGATGTAGTCCTCTTTGAGTCCCTTGCCATTTTCGATGGCATCCTTGATTTTGTTCAAGATTTCGTCCAATTTTTCCTTCAGCTTATTGCCCAATTCGGTTTTGATATCCTCACTAAATATGAACAAATTACATCAGAAACATTCCAGGGATTATTATAATCTGTATTTTCCTAGGTAAACCTCCGAAGGATTCAATATTCTTATTCTCACTCGAGAAATCGTATAAGCGGAATTTCGCAGGTTTATACAGATTTTTTGGAATTTTTTTACATAAATTTTAAATAAAAATAATTAGTCTATATGCTAAAGTTAACAAAATAACAAAAAAATTCATTTTATATATTAAGTATCTCTACAAAACGTTTCAAATATCTATTATCGTGAAATGTCTTATAAGCGAGTTTCAAAGTAAAGTGTAAGAGCTTTTTTTTATAGGAAGATAATCTAAATATGAACAACTTTAATAGTTGGGATGAAACGTTAGGGGTTTTTATGAGTTTGTTAAACTAATGAATGCAAGTTTTTTTTAACGATTTCTATTTAAACATTAACCTTTATTTGAACTGGACTTTAAACTTCATAGTTTTATGCGTATTTTTTAAATGAATTTGTATAAACTTATATAGATTATTTCTTATTGTTGTATAACTCTATTGTAGAATTTTGTTTATTAATTTTAATTTCCTTATTAGCTATAAAATATATAGGGTATTCCACAGTATCTGTATAAATTATTATCAGCACTAAAGGAAATATTTTTGCCATAATTTAAACAAATATTAAAATACTATAGTAGTATGAGAAAAGAGGACAGTTTGGATACTCGTGTTATAAATCAATGTTAAAATCTACAATTTTTTTTCATTACATGAATTTCTTTTTTATTTTTTCAACTACTTATGTAAACAAACTATTCTAAGTGCTGTTAGAATGTAAACTTGTGAGTAAAGAAGACTGATGTTACATAGGTAAAATCGATGTGGGTTTTTTCTCTTTTTTATACCATAGAAAATTTGATTTTCTGAATTTAAGTTATTGCAATAACATAATAATCGTTATTCTAAATAAGCTAAATACTTCCAAATATTACGGCTGTAACTTTCTTTACTTATTTGAGATTAAACTTTTGACCCTTGCCACTCATGATATACTAAGATACTCTTTAGAATAGAGGTGAAACTAGAGCAATTAAAATTTTCGAAGGAAAAAGGGTGGATTTCCTAAAACATCTTTAATTTATCCATCCAAAAATAAAATATTTCAATTCTTAAACACTACCAGAGAAAAATACTACAAGGTTTTTTACTCACTCGGCTTGGAAAACGAACTCATCGAAGTCTGCATGGGGGTACTCCACAGCTGAAGAAAAATATTTTTGATAAGTTAAGAACTATTTTACAGGATTACGGGTTTTTAAAAGCCAAAATACACATATTGCTTCAAAACTTCAAAATTAAAAAGTTATCAGTATCCTACCCTATTGTGACGCTACACCTTGAAATTTTAACATTAAACTTAAATTTAAACTTTTTATTGGGAATCGTTGAAGTATCTTTAAATAAAAATAGTATTTATAATAATTCAATAGTTAAAAAAATAGAAAAAATAATTTTTATTTGAATTAAAAATTTTAGTTACTCTTAAGAATAAATTGTTGAATTATAGGATTAAAATAAAAAATGTTATTCATGACAATTTATAGTAGCTAAAAATGGAAAAATAAATTTTCCTTTGAATTAAAAATTTCTAGTTACCCGTACCCATAGTATTTATATGATTTTAGATCATTTTCCTCCATAACTAACTAATGAGTATTATACAATTATCTATAGTTAGGTAATTATTTTTTGCCACAGCAATCAGACTAAAATCCTGTTTTTGAATTTTTAAGTCTCAACATACTCCTCGAGTTTAAATTTTAGCCAAAAAATATTGCAACCATGAACCTTGGGTTCAAGTAAAATTCCAAAAACTCACCATTTTCCTGCTGGAAAAGCGGCACTGCGGCAGAGAGGGCGAGGCCCGCAAGGAATAGCAGCGCAAGAAATTTCATGGCGCTAGAAAGAAAAGAGTTTTCACTCGTAAGGTTCTCTCTTAACACTTAACTTCGGTTGTTACATTAATTAACATAAAACTTTCGAAATTTGGTAGCTATTTATCTTTTTTCGTAATATTAATGTTTTCTTTATGACTTGACAAAATATATTGCTGCAGTTGAACCCAGATACTTTATGAAGTATTTATACAATTAACTTTAGTTTTTTTTAATTCAACTTAAAATTGGAAAGATCACACTGAACTTTAGATTCTATTCCCCGATGAATAAAATTGGTAACAACGGTATCAAATTTTATCAGAATTAGCTCAAATGAAAAAAATCTATAATGCTAGATGGAATCGGGAACGATAAACTTCTGTGAGGTATTATGTCAAATTGAAAGTTTCAAATCAATGTTTTTTTTGAGCGTTTTGAAATCAAATCTCCTCTTAAATATTCGTTGTCTCGGCCAAAAAAGTGCAAAGTTATAACAATTTTACAAATATAACACTGCATTAAATATTCTTTGGGAAAATACAATAAAAGGTGTTACTAAAATGTGCAAAAATGAAGCAAGTAAAAGTATAGAGAAAAACGTTTAAAATTATTTATAAGTAATTTATATTTTCCTTAATAAAGGTTTATAAATATTTGAAAAATAAATTGCATGTTTAAAAATTCTTTTAAATATTTGAAATTTTAACAAAACATGTTATAATAAAACCTCCGATAAAAATGGGTTACACTGTATGTGCTTAAGCATTTGATTTCTTATCGATCTGATTTTGGTAATCTTAGTTTAGTATCCCTTTTCACCTTCTAACGAATTAGACATGCTAAAAAATAGTTTTAACCAACAATTTTAAAGGTCAATCTAAAAAAACTGATACATAATTATTGATTTTATTTTTAAATAAACAATAGAATAGGTTAGAATAGTTAATCATATTGATAGCATTCGCAAATAATACGAAATAGATCTCGATAATATGTTGTCTTGAATGCAGTAATTATGACGCTTTTGTTTAAAAACTATAATTTTGAGTAAGAGTCGCATCCATTGTCACATATTCGTATCAAAATAAACTTTTTAAACAACCCCAAGACATTTTAATGCAAGAATAATAGTTTCTCAAATACCCCTCAGCGCGTTAAAAACGCCTGAATGAACATAATAAAGTAAAAAGACAAATACATACATGGAATAATTTTTAGGGAAAAATCACCAGCATACTTACATTTATTGCCAGTAATTCCTCAACGTGTCGATACAGCAGAGAATCCCCGATTAAATACCCTCCTCGCTCTGAGTGATAAGCCTTCGGACACCTGTTGGACATGTATCCTTTCACTGCCAAGAGGTAACCTCTGATTCCTCACCTGCAGAGTTTCTCAGACTGATTAAGACTAAGAATCTTCCCGACCCCAGAAATATCCAGTTGTTTTTTTTTTAGGTCACACTCTGATTTTTAAGTTTCTAAGTACAGTGAAACATGACTATAGCGATACTGCAGGATCTAGAAAAAATATCATTATAGACAGTTTATTGTCATCGCTAGTATCCTTAACCTTATACACTGATTGCTATCCTACCTAACCATAGGGGTAGAGAAGAATTTCAGGGTGCAGGGAAGGGAAGTTGTCTTCAAGAGTTTTTATTTAATTATCCTCGTTTCTTTTCACCAGTGGTTTTAATGCTCTAAAAACAACATTTTGCCTAGTATGCACGCATGGAATTAATGGTTATGCGTATTGGTTTCATATATTCTAGTCTGCAAGTACTACCAATAGACTACTAACTTTAAACAAAATTTTACAGGAATAACCTGTAATAATATACCTGTCATGGAAATTTGTATCCTTTTTTTTTTCGATAAAAATAGTTATTTTTCTTGTTTTAATATGTATTTTTGAAAATGTAAAAAATAGTACAATTTAGAAAAAAAGGTATTTTTTTATTTTTAAAATCTGCAATGTAGTTTTTACCATGCTTTTTTCAGTTTGGTTTTATTTGACTTTCTCTTATTGACTTTCATTTCAATATTACGAAAGTTTTTTTCTCCGAACTAGATTTTATTGTATGATGAATTGAACAAATATATGAATGAGAATTCTAGAAATTTCTCCCCCCAAAAAACCCTTCAAAAGGCTAGTTACGACCCTGGTCAAACAAAAAAAAAAAAAATGCAACCCTCGAAAGAATGTGTGAGCGTGTGTTGAGTACTAGGGACCACTACATTTTCTTGCTAAATCCGAGTCGTTATTATTACCGGGTTTGAAAACTATTTGATATGTACAGGTTTTTGTATCAACCTTTTGATACTTACTCTAATAATTAAAACCCTGTTGTTCTCTCGTTTTCTTTGAGCTCGTTCCAAAGCGATTTTTACTGTATCGTCTTCAAATACACAGCTGGGAAGAATCAAAACTTAGAACGCCTCTTTTTTTCGTTCTGTTCCTTCGTTTTGGATCGCTCACATTCAAAATTTCTACATTGATTTTACTTTGAAATTTCATAAGAGCAGTTCTGAGAGAAAACATTATAAGGCTTTTATCACCAAAACCATCGCCAGGTTTGTAAGAAATTTCGTACCTGAATTATCTTCTGAAAAACTTTACTCCTATCTCCAAAAATACAGATTTAAACGGGACGGTCTTATTTTCTTATTAATTGAATACCTAATATAATTTATTTATATTCATGTAAGAAATCTTAGAAAAATGGCTCACTGCTTCTAAGCAAACAGTATAGACTGGTCACATTCCTTAAACAAAATTCTGTAAACGGTTTTATTTAGCAAATCCATTACATAAATATTTATATGTAAAAAAGTGTATGGCAATAGAATATACTGGGACATTAAATTAAATTGCCCAATAAAAAGCCGTGAAATGGACTAATGTTAAGACTTATGTTAGTTTTGGAATTAGGGCTCCAGGGTATTCCACCGAAATTCGCTCTTACTCTCATGTAAAATATAAAAAATACAGGTAGCAATTAACTGTACCTAAATATTTCTTTAAAATTTATAACAATGTTAAAAACTTCAAGTTTTGGTCGAATGATTTCAGAAAATACGCTTAGTTATAATTGGTTGAGAAATTAATTTTTAATACTACCAGTTTCTATAATCCAAAAGACTCCACAAAACTAAGTTAGAATGCTGTATGCAGAGTAATTATTTTAATAAGTAGGTATCTATTTCCAGAATGGGAAGAAATTGCTTTGGATGTAAATATCACTTATGGCCAGCTGTAACGTTTTTGATTTTGATTGGATGTGGAGTACTAATTTACTTTAGTTACAAATATGAAGGTGAGTAAAATCCCTATTAACCAAAGGAATCGGGGACGAAATACGGTAAATCAAAATTTCCAGATAGACAAGAATTTAAAATTAGCCGTAAGAATACCGCAAAAAATGTTAACACTGCATTTTAAACACGGTAAGAATAAATATAAATCTACTCGTAATTTATTTTAAAAGCTGCTTTACTAACATAGTTAAAGGAGATAAAAAAGTCGTTAAATTAACGTCGCATACCTAAAGAAAAATTTAAACTAAAAAACACTTAAAAGTTTTTTAATTACAAATTATGTTGATTTGTATCTTATTATAAATCAAAAGATCATAGTTCAGTTAGCATTAAAAGTCTGATTTATTCATTCTTATCTTTGCTTTTTGAAAACATCGTAACGTCCATAAAAATAGGATGCCATTTGATGCCGTCATCTAAAATTGAACTGTAAATTTTTTTTATAAGTATAGATAGGGGTCTTGGATTGACAATATCGTTTATTGGGTAGAAACATGTTTGGTGGCCGATATGAGACTATAGTTATTAAATATTATAAATTACGAGAGTTTCCAATCTATTGCTTCCAGTTATTTTTTCCACACACATTTTCCTTGATTTTAGGTAAATTCGACCATTTGTGTGAAGACTGTAGGGATGCAACTTCGATTCAGGCAGGTAAGAATGTTTACATAACCAGTGATACCAAAAACATAGAACTAATTTCTAACAATGGAGTAGACAACTTCAAAAGTGATCAATAGTTCACTCTTGAAAAATACTCTCCGTTAAATCTAAGAAAATTTAAGAACGCTATATACCGTTGATTTGAGTTTTTGACGTATCTTTTCTGTACTTCTACAAAAATAGCTTATTCTTTTCTGTACTTCTACAAAAATAGTTTATTTTTTGCGTTAAACGTTCGTTCGTGTGATGATCTTGTTTTTTTTTTTAGAAAAACTCAACCAAGAGTATTGTGAAGAAGTATGTTATTCAAAAGAGTGTTTGAAAATAGGTATGTGGGAGCCTGGTTGCATCAACATTCTTTAATACGCATAATTTTTTACTTATTCAATTTAAATTTGCCAGAGATTAGTTATAATGAGTTATTTGATAAGGAACGTTCATTATCCTTTTTTAAGTAGCCATAGGTCTTAAGTTTAGAAAATATGAGCTTTTCTACAAATTCTCCTTATGAATTGCATTTTTAACGAAAGAATTTTGTTTTTATAACAGTTTTAATTTTTTTGATTTTTAAAAATGATTTTAAGAATATTTAGTAACAAGTATGCAAATGAATAAGCTTAATGATCCTATAAACGTTTTAGTTAGAAATTATATCAGCATTTTGGCTTCATTTTACTGTAATTTATCCTTTAATACATATAATATGTCATTTTAAAGACATATTTATTTTTAAACATAAAATGCAATTTAAATATGTAAAATAAACATTTCATTAACATTCGCTTGAAATTGAAATTGTTCTTTTTTCATTAGTTTATTATTTATAATGCTTAAAAATATGAATTGATACTGAATTGATAGAATTATTACAAATTGTTGGTAATTTTGCGCTATTAATACCGAAAAAAAACCCTCACAAGCTACTTAGGATGCAAAGATTAGAAACTTCCCCAAAAATACTAAATTGAAAGAGATTTATAAATTTAGTTATGTTGATACCAACAACAACTTGGCATTATAATTTAAGCGTCCAAAATAGCTTGCTGAATAATGAAAAAGTACCAAATTGTTTCTCAACTGAGCGCATTTTCTATGCAGCTCAATTCCTCACGGATAACATGAATTCCAGTGCAGATCCTTGTGAAGATTATTACTCTTTTGCATGTGGTGGTTTATTGGGAAAATATGACGTCAACGAAAGCTTTTCAGTTATTTCACAGATGGAGAGATCTGTGAAATTTGCTGTGAAGGGTTAGTACATTTTCTATAGCTACTCTTCTTGGTGATTTAGAGTGGCCGAAACCAAATGCATATTTATTATTGTTCTACTTATACACATCCAATGAAACATTTTTAATTGCACGAAAATTTATTTTCATCAGAGTATTCTCGAAACATTATTTTCCTAGTCTAATTTTCTTAACTTTTAACTGAAAGGGACAGTTTTATTGTATTAAAAATGATCGTACCTCTTTAAAGTACCATGCTCTTAATTTTTTTCCAAAGAGATTAACCCCATAGGATAAATAATCAATTAATCTAGGATAATTTTTATCTCCATAAACGGGTAGTACCAGAAGAGTTAGGCTTGCCTTTTCACATCTAAAACTATGAAAGCCTAATCTTAACTACTTGATAACATTGCTCTGTTTAATATAGATGATAATAATATGAACCTTGCTAGCAGGCCATTTTTTAAGTAAGAAGTTTGGGGGCAAATGCCCCCGCAGTGGTCTATTTTGCCCCTGCAGTTATGAAAGTTTGCCCCCAAAGTGTAAAAGGTAAATTTCTGCGGACCCAGACTTCGCAATGAGCGAATTTTGAAAAAACTGCCCAAAAATTAGTGAAACCATGGTCCAATTACACATTACTTGGGGGCCAATCCCTTTCACCCCCAATTTATGGCACTTTCTGTTGGGGGTCAGGATTTGAGAGAGCTTCTTGCGGTACAAATGTTCTCAGTTCAAATTCGAAGAAAGGGTGTCCCTCCCTTTTATTTCGTTTTTAAAGTTTTTTCGCTCCTCTTCACTTCCTTTGGGGATTCCCTCATGAAAAGTCTCTTTTAATGAAGAAAATCTGACCCTTTTTTCTAACTTTTTTGCTGTCTTAAAAACGCTTTTTTGCATCAAGTTTTCTAATTTTTCTCACGTGAAACCCCCAGAGCCTCTTTTAATTGGTATGATGGCTTTCTCTAGGTTATAGGAGGGTCCCTGCATCCCTCTCTCGATGCCCCCTCAACGTCAATCTAAAAGAGCAGCGAGAGCATTAACGAAAAATTCATGGACTTTTGCCCTCGAAGTGAAAATTCCTTAAAAAGTGGCCTGCTTGCTAGGGCTATTTAGAAATATGTCACTGGATTACACCCTCCAGTTCCTGAAAAGTGACAAGAATTAAAAAAAAAAAATCTCACCTTCTCTAATTATTATTCCTTTCTTTTCTTCATTTCTTTCTTCTCATTTCTATCGGCATTTATATTCTTCATTCAACGCATATCTTCTCTTCACATAATTAATTCCCTCTTATTTTCGTGTAGTGTTAGGTGTTGTGTGACACATAAAGTGACAAAGAGAAAGAGGGAGTTTTTACTACCTTTAAAATGATAAAAGAAGCATTTCTTTGGTGTTTAGTTTTGATTTAATATTCTAAAAAAGAGAGCTACCAATTCTAACTAAATTTTGACTTAAAATTTGAAATTCTAAATTTTTGGTTTTAATAACTTTAAAGTTTCAAAAGTGGGATATCAGAATGTGGAATGGAGGCACTAAAATGTGACAAGGGGGTAAAACGGGAGTATAGAACGTAAAATGGTGATATAATATTGATTGAGTAACATAATTTGTAAATGGCTCTTTAAAAAACGTTTTTCTGTGTAATTGCTTACGAAAAATATCAGATTAGACTTATATTTTCCCTAAATCTTCAAAATTATGCATTATCAGATGGTTCTGAAAGTCTAAAATAGTTTTAACATTTTAACATGACTTTCAGGTATTTTTGAGAATTTTAAAGAACCTCAAGATGCTGTTTCGAAGAAGTTGAAGATTTTGTACGAATCCTGCATGAGTTATAGTATGTACTCTAGTTTATTTATTGAATTAGATTTAGAACTTACGATAATAAAAAATACTGCATTCCCACCTAATTAAAATTCTTGAGCTTACACTGAAATATAGAATACACGATGGGCACTAGATGGCAGCAGCGTCAAAAATAAAAGAACAGTATGCAGAGAAGCGATGTTAAAGGCGTATGCAAATATATTCTACATTCTAGTCGTCTGCAAATACTACCAATGCATACTACTAACTAACTATAACCAAAATTTTACATTAGACCTGTCATGGAATGGCCAAACATATTAGACCTGTCATGGAAATTTGTATCCTTATTTTTTCGATTAAAATATTTATTTTCCTTGTTTATTTAGAAAATTAAAAAAAAAAAACTTAGGAAAAAGGATATTTATTTTTAATTTTTAAAAATCTGCAATTTAGTTTTTACCCTGTTTTTTTTCACTTTGGTTTTATGTGACTTTCTCTTATTGACTTTCTTTTCAATATTACGAAACTTCTTGCGTCGTAGACGAACTAATCTGTTTCTACTTAACTATCTTTTTCTCTTTGTTTCTTCTAACTAGATTATATTGTATGATGAATTGAACAAATATATGAATTAGAATTTCAAGGTTTCTGTGTTAAAATGACTTTTTCTCCGTTTCTCATATTCAACTCTTAAGCGAAAAATATAGTGGATGATTTTATTAAAAGTTTTATGCTTCCCAATTTCCCAAATTTTTAATTAAATTCGGGAAAATTCTTCTCTCAAGAATAAAAAAAGTGATATTTTTTACAGGTGCTTCAGAAGCCAACGCGGTTCCCTCTGCTCTTGCATTCCTGTCAGAATTAGGAATAAAGGAGTGGCCTCATTTGAAAGATGACTTTTCTATGGATCTCGATAACGTTGTCGCCAAACTGATTTCTCACCTGGAATTCTTTTTTCTGATTGTTCTGCCCACTGAGAGTGAAAACGCATTTACAAACCAAGAAGATCCTCTTAATAATTTTACTGTAATTGAAAACTCTCTCTAAGTAGTATACTATTCTACTATTGTTAAGAAAGACAGTGACTGGTTTGCACTAGAGCAGCGATTCTTAAACTGTGGTCCGCTGACCCCCAGGGGTCCGCAGCGCCTTCCTTGGGGGGGTCCGCGAGTAATTTTGGGTAACACTCAAGAAAGTTTAAGTTTAAAGGGGCATATTTCAAAACTTTTTCTTGGGGAGGACCCCCAGCCCCCTCTAAATTTTGACTGCTACTTATACTATTTTTTCCTTGAAAATTCTGTGGTTTACAAGGAGCTTTTTTTTGGGTGGAATTAAAAATGTCTCAAAGTGAACTAAAACAAAACACCCCTTTATGAGGCAAATTCTCAGTTTTTCTGGGGGAGACACCCAGACCCCCTATTATTACTTGAACTAATTGTTAAATTTTAGCATAAATATGTAATGTTATGGGGTACCTTAGGAACAACATTGAGTCAACCACCTGAAACAAGTCTGGTTACTGCTCTGGGTGTTCAAAATCTTGGGGGGCCGCAATGTCTGACTGTTACATAAAGGGGGCCGCGGTGATCAAAAGTTTAAGAACCACTGCACTAGAGAAATTGTGACCCATAATAGTAGTCCTGCCGTCCCTTTAGATCGCTCTTTGACAACTTCACACTGACTTAAATTATTAAAATTCATTCTAATGAAACTTTCAAGGCATTTCAAATAGCATTAAAAGGGCTAATTTAAATTAAATTGTTACCAAGTAACCAATTGCAATTAAAGAAACAATTATTTATGCTAAACTTTAATTAAAAATAGTCCTGCTACTATGATTTGAAATGCCTAGGAACTTGTATCTCAGAGCTAAAGTTCCTATCTCTGTTTAGCTTAGTTTGTCCAGGAGAGAAGGTCCTAATTTAACTTCAAAAATTCGAAAAAGAAATTCAATTTTAGTTTCTTTTTCTCTGTTGGAGAAACTGCACGAACGTTTTGGTTCTGGAATAGGACGTTTTGGTTCTGAGGTATATGATTTAATTTAATTCATAGTGAAGTTGAGTTGCTATCAAAGAGCGATCAAAATGACGTCATGACTACTATTACACGTCACGATTTCAAGCTTCTCTGTCTATATTAGTCTAGTTGGCCATGCTTTTAAACGGAATTGAGTGATTGAAATTGAGCAAATTTTCAGTAATTGAAAAAGGTTTTCTATAACAGTGCCTCCTCAAATATCCTTTTTATAACAGCGTTTGTGTTGTTCCTGAGGAAATGAGGGCATTTTTGGACTGTTTTTACAGAACAATTTCTTAATTTTTTAGGCATTGACTAGCATTGACTTATACCATACTACACTGTAAAATATTCCCGTAAAATTTACGGTTTTAAACTGGCAGCTGGGTTGGTTGTGGTTAACCGTAAAAATCACAAATTAAATCCGTAAAAACGACGGCGTTTTATCATTTTAATCCGTGTTTTTTGGATTACAAGGTAAAACACCGTTGCTCTTACGAATTTACTTTTTAATTTTTACGGTTTTCCATAACCAACCCAGCTGCCAGTTTAAAACTGTAAGTGTACTAACAAAGGAGCTCGCCAGATACTTTCTTTCATTCAGAGAAAAGCTCCAAGTATTAATTTACATAACCTGGTAAAGGGAAAGACAAAACTATTCTTCAGAAAGTTAATATTTATTTACATGGAAAAGAGGGGAGAATCTGTTTTAGAGAAAAATGTTTAGTTTGAAAAGCTAATTTTGTATCACAAATGCAAAATAAATGCTTATAATAACACAATACTTAATTTTAAATATTTACGTTTCTAATATAATGTCTGTTGCTTACAGATCATTTTCGTATCTATTTTTTTTTGCAGATTAGAATGGGTTATGCTATTATGAGGAGTGAAAATGAATACCAAACTTTCAAGGAAATAGTTCTTAGGATACTATCCTATCTCAATGCCAGTACTGAAGAGGCAAAAGGCATTTGGAAAGACTTCAGAGAGATTGATGCTCTGATTTTAGAGATCAACTCGGTAAATAAAACTTTTTTTATTTAACCTATATATAAAGAGATGATTTCAAAGGTACCAAAAGTACTCCTTTGGTTATCTATAAAAAAATCTATATGAAAGAAAAAATGTGTCAAGATACTAGCCTTTATAAGTTAAAATTACGTCTGAGTTACCCCCCTCCCCAAATAAAAATCAACTTGTAAACGCTATAAATATTACGAGTTGGATTTTATACTGCCATTAAATTGTTGCCAGGTTAATCACAAATAACATAGAGCATTTACAATCACATGACTCGGACCTAACAACGGCCTTAGCAACAGAAGGGTTACATTTTTTTGCGCTTCAGAGGTTAACAGTTACAGAAAATGACTAGCCGTGGAATTCTTCTATTGGAGCATTTGCAATCACGTGATCCCATACCTAAAAACCTTCTTAGCAACAGATAACCAATGGCCTTAGCAACAGTTAAAAGCCCTACAGAAGATATACAGTTAAAAGAAAATAACCGGTTGTGACGTCACCTGAAAACACTCTATTAACGGTATTATAACGGGCGAAACACTAAATAAAACTTTGGCATCTAAAATAGAGTGGCTGTTTTGTAAGATACCGATAACAGAAAAGTACCAGATTGAAATAAAATTTATGAATTTTTATGCATATCACCTCGCTACTTTACTCAAAATTGCCAATTTTTTTTCTTTTTCTCTTTAGGATTCGAGATACCAAACAACAGATGCTCCTTCAGGTTACTCATGTATCCTGAACAGAAACGTAATGTATACCTACTGTTTTTGACTGCTAAAATGAAGACATTTAATTACACACAACCTGTATGCATACTTTCAGGACTCTATTTGTTCCATTTTGAATTATGTTATCATGTACACGAACAACTCTCGGAGATATTCAACTGATTTTGTTTACTTACAAGGGATAAATGACGTCTCGAGACTTGGGTCGAAATTGGATCAGCATAGCCACAAGTAAAATATTTTCCATATTTCTTTAAAATGCAAATATATGTAGATCTTTTGGCTGAAATAATTTTTTTTTGCAGATCTATTGCAAACTATTTAGCTCTTCGGTTTTTCCTCAACCATCTTGATGAACTTGATTCTTACTTCAAATTGCTCTTTTCTGAGTACCAGAAGCATCTTCCCTCCAAAGGAAAATTCGCGTTTTCTCTTGAAAAGTGGGAGTACTGCGTCGAATGGTTGTCGAACGCGTATGGGATTCCACTGAGTAAAGTATATTTGCAGAGTATTCCATTTGAAGAACTTCAAGAAGTAAGTACTGAAAAGTGATACGCAATAAATATCTGTTTTTTATTGAAGCGACGGTAAGTTTCACGACTAAAGATGTTTCTGATGGTGAAAAACAATTTTAAATTATAGAGTGTTTCAGGTGACGTCACAACCGGCTATTTTCTTTTAACTGTTAATGTTCTGCAGGGCTTTTAACTGTTGCTAAGGCCGTTGTTTATCTGTTGCTAGGGCGGTTTTAGGTATGGGATCACGTGATTGCAAATGCTCCAATAGAAGAATTCCACGGCTTTTCTTTAACTGTTAACCTTCTGTAGGGCAAAAAAAACTGTAACCTTCTGCCAAGGCCGTTTTTAGGTCCGAGTCATGTGATTGAAAATGCTCTATTACTTACTCTAGTTCTGGTAGCATAGTGATTCCTAAACTGTGAGCTGTGGTGTCCTTAAGTTTTTATAAGGGATCCATGAACTATTACGAATTTATATCCTTTCTCCTAATCCAGAACAACGTTCCATTGAAATACGACAACCTTACACAAGATTCTGCGACTATGTCTTTAGGTTTGAAGCACAGTCTTGTAAAGTTACACTAGAAATAATGTATGCCTATGTTGAATCCATTTAAATGGCTTATAGATCTCTCGGTAATGAAATAAGAAAGTTAAAAATAATTACATAAAAATTCTTAAAGAGAATAAATTTGAAGTTAGTTATAAATTGAATTGAATGAAGTTTATTAGTTTGATTATAAAAAATAGTTTAATTGGATAAATGGGAGCGGTATCATGAGAATAGTACAGAAAAATTTCTTATTCGAGGAGATATTTGTGATTGAAGTTTGTACTTTTCCAGACATTTTGTTCATCCACAAATTTAAAATCTACGTGTAAGGAGAAAATTTGTAAATTTCACTAACGGTAAAATAAGGTTTTAATTTAAGGTATAGCTTTTATTTAGCCTTAATAAACTTATCTTTTCAAAATTACCTATGCCTAGTTAATTATTGTCTTTAAAGAAGCCAGTTTTTGTATCAAACGTACTTTATGTAAGGAAACTTTACTTTATATAAGGAGTAGTATAATTAATATATTCTTGTTTTAATCAGTTCCTTTATTTTTATTCCATTTGTGCAGATATCCAGTATTTTTTTTACAACCCGTCAGGAAGCAGTGGCATTAATAAACAAACAGCTGTGGATTGAAGATGAAAAGAGAAAAGAATTGGAATTTAAGGTAAAATCAAAGATGCAATTAGTATAGCAATCCCATGTAAAATTATAAACTGAGCATATGAAATTTTTAGTACTTACAGCCAGTGCAGTAAAGTAATTATACTATACGAAGTGATGAAGGTTAACCCTGATGTTATTGTTTTAATGATGCGTATTTACATTTTCAGATGGAAAGTATGACGAATGAAATTGAAACTTTCATCAAAATGGATCTACGAAACGCAACTCATTTTATTGAACAGGTTCGAACAGTATTTCTCATAGTATTAAACTTGAGGGTGTTGGGAGCTTTGAGCCAATAGGAACCGATCACAAATTACGTCACTCCAGATAAGTTGACACATTTATAGATGATGCCCTCTTCTTTTTTGTTCCGCTTTTGAGTTTTTTTTATTAAACCAAATTTTCAACACTTAAAACTCCAACTGTAAGTAACCATTTTCGTTTTTTTTGGGAAATTTTCTGTTATATTATTTTGAGAAATTAAAAAAAAATACACGTTTCTTTTAGTATTGTAGTGTACAGTTTTTTAAGTGTGATGCCTGAAAATTTAAAATCCTTCCTCCTCTCTAGTTACATTATATCACACATTATATGGCAAGCACTATGTGGCACACAGTATTGTTTGGGTGGGACACACATAATCATAATGTGAGCCACATATCAATTAAAGATTATGTGACCGTGCAGCGTGCAGCAAAGGAGGAGAAGGGTTCTCTTAATCTTTTTTTACGTAATTTTCGAAAGGTCCCTTAAGTTTAGAAGTTAGTGAATTATATTGTTTGTTAACTTCAAAATTAATATGCTGCTTCAAAAATTTAAGGTTTTTTCGTCTTACAGAAATACTTAAATTATTTTACTATTTTCTTAGAAGATGCCTTAATTGCTATTGGTAGGAATTTCATTGCTGAATATTATTAATTATAATGTAAAAAGTTATAAAAAGACAAATTATAGTGAAAATTGTGTGGAGGGACTAGGTAACTAGGATTTTAATACTAATTATTCCTTATTATATAATATGTTTGCAGAAGGAATATCTCACTGGAAATTTTTCTTTCAACAGTTTCGTCCTACAAGTGAAAGTTTTCTGCGAAATTCCTTAGAGTATCGAAAAAGCTCTTTCAAGTTCTTATCAGCTTATATTCATTTTGATCCCCCTTTATAGTAAGTGTTAAAAAGGAATCTCATGTACCTACAAAAACATGTGATGTTGAGTTTACGCTACGCAATTTGTGTTTCAGGAAAAGAATATTATATCCATTTTTGCAACTTGTTTAAAAGGGAGAAATAAAGTTTATAGATATCTGGTATACCTTGAACAAAATTCGAAGCTATTAACTAAGTTCGCCGAAAAAGATGCTTGTGCAAAGCATCATAACATATAATGATTAAAACAACGTGAATTTATTTCTTTACCTACGTTATATTTGTGCAATAAATTCGCGTTTTTTTTTCATTTTATGCTATAAACTAAGTTATTTATATTATTTTAAACTTTGTTATTAGGAAGGATCCCGGGTTTCCTCCAAATTTAATGATCTAGTAGCATAGAAATGATGCACACAGCTCTTTTGAGTGAACTTCAAGAGGATAATTATATTTTAAAAGTAACATACAGTAAATTCATTTTAACGTATTGGGCTCCCATTTCTGTTTACGCCACTACAAGTTGTATAAAACACCTTAATTTACATTCGTGTTTAAGTCACGGAACGCACCTTTTGACATGTTTATTCTTTTTTAATGTTTTTTAACTTTTTTTTATTTCGCATTTATTTTTAGTTCAGTAATACTATTTGGTCATTCTTATTGTCAGTTGGTATATTGTTTTGAATCTAATAATTTGCTATATATATTTAAATTGTTTTAGCGATCCTTTTGGAGCAAGTGCTTATTCCACTGACAATGGAGCGCGTAAGTTACAATTTACATTACTTATATTTAAAAAAAAAATTGCCTTTCTGCGGTTTGACCTTGAACTGGGAACGTCATACCTTGTTTAACATACACAATGTTTGACATTATCCAGGATATGTTTGTATAATACATATTTTACAGTTATTCTAGTACATTTATATTTATACATTATTAAATTTGTAAAAAATTCTTATTTCAGAATTAACTTTTGGATTGCTTCAACCTCCCGTTTTCAAGTTAGGATTTCCGAAGTAATTATTTTTCATTAAGCTAAAAATTAATCTCCCAGTAAGTTTTCAGCAGCATGTAAAATCTCGTTGCTTTTTAATTTAGTTTTCATGAAACTTTTAAACTTCCTGTAGTATTTTAAAACAAAACTTACATTGATTTCATTCTCTCTTTATCACATACACAGAGTTTTCACTTTTTTTTTATAAATACTGGAACATTTTATATTTATCATCATTATTTTAGATTGATCAACTTAGCTACTCTGAGTCCCATTCTTGGTCACGAATTCGGGCACCATCTATGGAGTTTTTTCGGTAAAATTCACCTTTTCTCCATGTATGTTTGCTCTAATTTTTTATCTGATTATTCCTGTAAATGTAACGGATATTTATAGCCTTTAGAAAATTCACAAATAACTATCCATTTCAATAGATTAGATACATTTTCGCCTATAGGTAAACGTCGAGGTTTTTTCTGTGTGCTCTAAATTAAAATAATTAACGTGAACACCTTTGAGAAAAAGTAGGCCACTTCTTACACCTGTAATTGTAAACAGTGGTTACCGAGAGCGCTGATCTAGAAAGTGTTTATCTTATGTTTTAAATTGCTTAAAAAGGATTAGAAAGTTAAACTAAAAAAATAATGAAGGAACAACACAAAATATTTTTTAACCTTAATCTTAAAACTCTAAATTTAAAATTGAAATAAATTATTTTCGTCACCCCTCAGACTATAGTTACAAAAAGAGATTCTCCTACAATTAAACTAGATGGAGAGCGAAATAATCTCACTATCTTTAATTACAGTGTAATAGTGTAGTTTTGCTTGGTTTTCTTGTCTTATTTAGAATTATTTCCTTTCTTTATTTTATACAGATGATTTAAAAGAGGGCAATTCTTCCACTTCTCATATGTTTAGGAAAAAGTCGAAATGTTTAGAAGATCAGTTCTCCAAGTTTAAAATTAAGAAGATTGATGAAAATGTAAAATTAATTTTTTAAAGTCTTTTTTCAGTTAAGTAAAGAATTGTTGTGACTTATTTATTTACTCTTGCTAATTTATTTCTATTTCTATTATCACTGAAGCCATAAAAATTGAAACTTGAAGTTTGTGTAGATTTTGGTACTTTACATAAAAAAATTTTCAGATTTAAAATGATTTTGATTTATATGTATTTTTTATAACGTGTGCCAAAATTTCGATGACAGGTACAAGGGGATAGAACTGTGTCCGAAAATCTACCAGATTTAGTTGGCCATGAAATAAATGAAAAGGTAGAGTTCCAATTCATTAATAGTTTTTAGAAGATTTATTAACGTTTTATTCTTTTATTTTATCGAAATTTAATACAATTATATTTAGTTAAATTTTATTAGGTATTTTTTGAGAAACAGTTTAATTTTGGAAGCTTTGATTTATTAAAACGATAAAAATATTAAAAATAAGAAATTTAGAAATTTTTGTAACGGTAAGTAAAAGTTTCATTAAAATCTAAAGTCAACTTTAATTTTGTATGAAATATGAAATATTTCTTACAGATTATAGAGAAATATTTTGGTCATCAATTGTCCAGTGTTAGGTTACCTTCCATTCAAATGTCATCGAAGCAGCTTCTTTACGTATTAATGACTCAGGTAATCATTTTCGTTTGTTATTTCCCTTAACTCCAATTTCTTGGTTAAAAAAAACGTTTTAATTTATTATAAATGGTGACCACAATTGAATAGTTAGTTTGAAAAACGGAGTGACGATTCAATTGAGCTTGTAGAACTCGGGTTATTCGTTGGTTAAAAATACATAAATAAATAATTTGAACAATACATAAATTTGAACACACTCATTACCTCATTACTTTTTAATTAGCGGAATTATGTTCTAGACATATTCTAAAAAGTAATAGTTATACTATTTAGATACTAAATTTAGAATTTTAGAATATCGGAGTCTATAATTATATTAGTACTGAATCTAAAATGCTGATATTTGCAGATGTGGTGTGATACTACTAGTGTTGAAAATGAAATTCTGAGATACAAGTATGATAGCCATGCAAACCTAGAGGCAAGGTAAGAAAATTTAGATTTTTCTTTTTATAACAGTAAGAATAATCTAAAAATAAATACAGAGTTTAAAAATAAAATTTTATAAAACTTATACTAGTTAGTGTAAAATTTGTAGAAGATTAAATGAGGGGGGGGAATAGTTAATAATAAATGAAACAATACTTATGAAATATAATTAATCTTATTTCTAAAACTATATAGAAAACTAGAAAAATAAAAATTAATTTAAGTTTGTGCGTTTCTTGAGAAAAGCGTAACTATTTATTTAGTAAATATTTTGGTTTTCAAAATTTATTTCACTCATTCAATTATTAGTAACGCATGTTGATATTCAATTCTTTAACGGAACGTAATTGGCAGAGTTTGATACCGAAATGCAATTGATAAAACTATCATAGTGCATTGTATTTAAAATTGAAAATAATTTAAGATACAGATTCTAATTACGACTGTCGGTCAAAAGCTCTTTTTTATTTTGTCAGAATCACGAATGTTTTTCGGAATCTGAGAGGGTTTTCTGAGGCTTTCAGTTGTCCTGTCGGAAGTGACATGAACCCATCACAGAAGTGCTCCTTCTTTGAAGATCATTCATTTTGAATTTCAAGATTTAATTCATGCTCTTTCATGCGTGTTAATGTTGTAGAAGAAGACTATAACTCTTTTATTACATCATCCGAAATAAAGTTTATTTTATGCTATAAGAATTTTTAATTATTTCTTTTAGTGTGCGATATTTATAGAAGGCTGATGGGGAATGTTGGTCAATCACTTAATTAATTTTGGGATTTGAGCTAAGTGATTTCATCATTCATTCATTCACAAGCTTTTTGGTAATGGAAAAGTTATTCTTGTAAAGTGAGCAAAGCCCTTTTAACGTTCCAACTTTCTCTTGGGTAAGTGTTTTTTGAACTGATAAATAATCTTTTTCTAATAATTCCCTTGTATAAAGATTCTCTTCATGGATTAGCGATCTGAAAGACTGTAAAATTTTTTATAGACAATTTTGATCCAATGATCAACCATATCAGTATAGTGAAATTAGCACCCTTTCTTGGAAATCAACACTTTAAAAAGGTTGGCCTGTAGTACAAGAAACTACATCTATTGATAAAAAGTTTAATAGCATAAACTGCATGTTTTGTTGGTATGAAGGGTTATAACACATAATACGGGTAATTTCCGTAAAATGTGAAGTTTTGGATGAACAACTTTAAAAAATAAGTTTACCTTATGTAGCTTGAAAAATAATTCTTGAGGTGTTAATAAGACCAATGTTTATTGAAGATATATACGTTCCTAAGCTGATGTTTAATAAAAAATGGTTCAATTTTAAAAGAGAATTTCATCCGTTGAATTCTTAGTAACTAACGTTTTTCCTTGAAAAAATAATGCCCAAATATTTCGTGTAAGACATTTATTTGGAAATCAAATACATTAAGTAAACGATATAATTCAACAAGCACAACAGATGGTATTTCAATCGAATTTTATTAGTTCGGTTGAGTTTCAAAGTCCCTTAAGTGTGAATAGAGGAAAACTTTATAGTATCAAAGATTCTTTTGTGATGAAAGGGTGTTTTAAACCACCAATTGTAGTCCATTAACTTTGAGTTGGTCACTAAGCAAACTTGGTCGATAAAACACAGCTTTTTCGTGGAAAAATCCTTATAAAATATGTTTGAGGTGAATTACTCATCTGTAATAAGGAAGAAATAAGTTTAGTGTAAATTTCTCTTTAACTGCTTCACAAATGTACACAAAGTATATTTATGAGCACTTATGGTCTTTTCGGGAGCACCAAGTGCTCAGCATTGCACATTTTGGAATCCTAGGTCTATATTCCATTAGCTGATGGATATGTCAGGAGTCTCTGAAGTTTTTAGTGAGTGTGCCATCACATACACTTTAAAAAGGCCCGAGGAATATACTGAATGAGTTCGTATAAAAATTCGAGTTCAGAACTGTTCTGTACACTTTCGGTATTTAGGCGGATAAGTTCTCGTTTTCTGAACAGAAATCTCGTTTTTTTCTTTAGCTCAAAAAAAATATTTAAAATTCAACACATCATTTCAAATTGCACAGAAAAATCACAAATTTGGCCGCAATCACTTTTATATCATAAGTTAAAGTGTGACTGTCTTCTGGCCGAGATACCAGTCCGCTACCACTGAGAGACACATGGGTTCATTTCCATTGACAACACACGATGCTAACTGTGACAAATCAGACCATATATCAAGATCTATGTCTAATAATTACTATTTTAAATCAGCTTTGTTTTCTAATCAAATTCATCGAAGACGATGTCACTTTCTCAATAAAAATTAATCCTTAAATTCAATTAACAGAACTGTCAATTCGTAAATTTTATGAGGATATGACCAGAGCACTGGAATATCAGTGATGATGTCTGGTGGCTATAATCATGGCTATCTAGACTCATAAGGCCATAGAAGCTCGAAATTGTGACGCGAAATAGCAGGCAAGGCGTCACTTTTCAACAGCGCAAGGTAGAAGATTTCCGACTGGAGTTGCACTGTCCAAAAGAGTTATGAGTCTTGCCAACTATTTCGCGTTACGATTTCGAGCTTCTCTGGCCTTATGAGTCTAGGCGGCCATGCTATAATACAAACACGGCTTACTAGATACTTATACAGGCTAGCCGAGTTTTAAACAATGAAAACCATTTGACAACTTTTCCCGCTTGGAGCGCTACAAGACCTACCTATATCACCCACCGCCTTCAACACTGTGGATATGCTTTGCCAGTTTGTCCAGTATTGCCATCTGGATTTGCAATGATTTCCGTACTCGGCTAGCCTGTATAAGTATCTAGTAAGCCGTGATACAAACCTACTGGAAATAGTTTCCGAGTACACTCTAACACAGTGGTTCCCAACTCAGAGAAGTCCGCGGACCACTAAGTTTAAAATTGTAACCTTCACGGACCACCCTGTACTACAGCTTAAAATCTTTTACCCTCGCAAAATTGCAAGATGAAAGCTAATTATCCCTAATTAAGCATGGAAACTTATATAATGCTTTGAACTATAACTATGTATATTTTAAGAAAAATTTAATTACATCTCATGAGAATTAGTAATTTTTGTTGTGATGTAAGTAAATCTTCGGGACCCATCAAAAGGTGGCTGAGTTTTTTTTTTCAAAAAACTTAATTTAAATATTTAAGTAGAAGAAAGTTTTGTTAACAATTTAGTGGTTACTGTTGTCCCTACAAATTACACAGTCCAAAGTAGTATAATTCAATCACTTCTTGTTCAATTCATTCAAATTTCTATTATTTATTGGAAAAAAAAATTGTGTGCTTCCGGGTCCCTCCACGGACCACTTCCAAGACTCTCACGGACCACCGGTTGGGAACCACTGCTCTAACAAGAACATTTATGTGACGTAGTACTCTGGTCCTTTAAATCTGGGAGGTCGTAGCCAATCAACGACGCGTTGCCAATGGAAACAAACCCTAAATGAGCCTCTCGTCATTGGAGGACCAATAGACAACTCCCTCCGACCGGTCCAGATAGTTGGATCCCGTCACCGGAGGCGGGTAGTTCTTGGGCAGTCTCTCGAGGGGTGGGTGGCCCCCGCAGTCTCCAGCCAGGTAGTGTGTCCCTTGGCACCAGGGCCGCATGTCGGGCACCATGGGCCACATGGCGTATCGTATGCAGGTGCACTTGCGCGGTCCGCCGTCGCAGCAGCGTCCTCCACCCCCACTCGAGTCAGAGTCTTGCTCCAGAGAGTCGTGCTCTTGGGAAGACTCGGAGGACTCTTGGCGAAGTTGTTGGTGTGGCGGCTTCTGGTGGCGGCCAAGCATCGATTCGTACCTGAGGGAAGAAATGTTTGGTTATGGATAAGTTGGTTCTGATTTTTTACCCACTCTCGGGGGTGTTTTCTACCCAAAATTTTGACTTTTACCACGGATACGAATACCAAGTTAAGGATTGCATAAAATCGAGCTGATTAAAAAAGTACCCAATTGTTTTCTTTGAATGTGCCTGTAAAGTTTAAACTTTTTTTTATTTCCAATGGGCGTGTACTGGATTTTTCATCCTTGACCACTGAATTGCCCTAAGAAGTACCTACTTAGCGCTACTCAGCGAGCACCTGTGGACCGGAGCCACGGAAGTGAGGTACTGCTACCCACGCCACACATACCATTCACTCGCACAACCCCTTTTTACAGTGGGGCCACATTCATTCATCACACAAGGACAGAAACTAACATCCATGCCAAACGGGGATTCGAACCCCAGACGTACGGCTTCACAGTCAGATACTCTAACCACTAGACCAGTACGCATAAGTTTAAACTTATGCATATTGTAATGACAGAAAAGAGAAATGAAGGGGGGTTCAACTGAAACAACGGGTTCGTCGATTTCTTTTGCATTTTATGAAAAGTTCATTAGGCGAAAATATTGAGAACACAACTGATCTAGCTGATTGGACTGAGTGACCTGTCTCACCTGAGAGTTGATGCAGCTCCAAAGGGAAGCTTCTTCTGACCGCAGAGGTACATTCCTCCCGATGAACTCTCCAAATTCCTAGGTCCCAGTGACCACCCCACGCAATGGCAGCTGCATCCTCCTGCACTGCTCCGGGCGCTGTCCGGGAATCCAGATCCCAGTCCATGGGTGGCCCAGGCGGACTTGAGTCCGGCAACCGGACTGGAACCCAGACGCTTCCGCAGTCTCCGCCGCAAGAGAAACCGCCTGCAGCGGAGGGCTCCGATGACCGCCAGCAGGCAGAAGATGCTCAGCCCACAGCAGGTTCCTATCAGCAAATAGGCGAGCTTTTCCATGGTGAATCCCGCCTCCAGCTCGCGTAGCTCCGCCTCGTCTTCGGCCGACTCCTCCTCTCTGGGCGTGGTTGGAGTTGTTGATGATAAGTCGGGAAGAGGGCCGAATCTGAGAGTCACGTCTTGGATTCTGAATTAGGGCAAAACAGAAAATTCTTTCAGTGGTAAAAATATCATAGGTGAAAGGAAGCCTATTTGACACAATATAAGAAAAGTGCCAAAACTTACTGCCATATTCACCACTAACTTAATCTAAGGTTAACTTGAAATCAAGCATTTTCAACCGCTTATATTGACTTAAAACTTGATTTCCTTTTCCAACTACAATTAGAAGTTTTGATTCCAGGTTAACCTTAGGTTAGGTTAGGTTAGTATAAAAACTAGCTTATTGAAAGAAGAAATATTCCCTCTTATAATAGGTACCTGTTGGGGTAGAAAGTACTGGACACTCTGACGGATGTTCTCCTGGACTCAAATGGGGTGGTGTCAGGAGCAAATGTTGCAGGAGAGGTTCTCACCTTGAAGAAGGGGGTTGGACGAGGGAAGTAAATAT
Organism: Tetragnatha montana; assembly: GCA_963680715.1. Classification (NCBI taxonomy): domain Eukaryota; kingdom Metazoa; phylum Arthropoda; class Arachnida; order Araneae; family Tetragnathidae; genus Tetragnatha; species Tetragnatha montana. The sequence goes on from OY796685.1 coordinate 40,363,437, forward strand.
CCAGCACCGGCTTCCTAGGGAAAAACTCATCGTAACGCCCTGGCCTGTACTCTGGTAAGGAACCGTTGCCAGCAGCGTATGCTTTCAACAGGTACTCGTAGAAGCTCTTCTGGTCCAACTTTTTGACCGCTGCGTTCTCCTCACCGGTGTCGCTGGTCATCTTGGGACGTCGAGTGTCCGAGGAGGGGTCAAGGGTGGTAGTGGGGTCAGGGGTGCTCGTTGGAATGAGGTTCGAATAGTTTGGGATTGGGTTGAGGGTGGTTTCCGAGGGTATCAGGTTCTGGCTGTCGTCTGACGTTACTGGAGCTGTGACAGGATCCATTGTAGTGGATGGCTCAGTCGAGATTTCGTAATTAGCAGGGGAAGGATATGTGTTGTGGGGACTTTGTTCTGAAAAACCGATTTTCTTCAGGATGACGGGAACCACTGTCGGCATGGGGGTGGTTGGAATGGGTTCGTATTCCGAATCCATTCTCTTTGGCACTGGTAGGTTCCTGTACATGAATCCATCTAGTTTGAAGGAATCGCTGGATGATGGGTGCGACGTGGTGGTTCTTCTCTGTGAGACTTTTGTATCTTGCCTCGTGGGGCGTGACGTGACATCACTTGACACGGATGGTTCAGTGGGTGCTTTCGTGGGGTTGAAGTTCGCCACTCTGGGATACCACATGCTGCCCGTCGATGATTTTTTCTTGGATTTCAGTCGGGGTTTGAGCGATTCGTAAACGCTCTTCGGAGAGTTCGTCTGAGGACTCGTCTTGTTCGCCACCAGTGGGACGATGATGTGAGGTGACGGAAACAGGTCTTCTCTGTCGATAGACCCCTGCAGAGGGTCGTGCGGAAACACGGAGCCTCGTTCCACGGCCGATATGTGGTAGGTGTAGTTGAATAGGGTCTTGGGCCTTATTCTAAGGATCGGTGACGAAGTGCTGTTGGAAACGTCTGCTTCCACTTTCCGACTCCTGCTTCTTCGAACTACAGAATTCCGTTCGCTTTTCGATCTGGTGACTCGAGATTCTGGAACGGTGGACGTTCCGTTGCCCTCTCTGAAAAGAGATATCCGTCCCCTAAACCCTCTTGATTTTCGTTGGGGTTCAGTATTCTGAGAATCCTTTTCGTTTCTGTCGTTTCTTCGGCCAAAAGTACCAACAATTTGCTTAGAGTTGTGACTCTGTGCGCTTTCTCCAGTTGCCATGGCAATACGTCGCTTCATTGTTCTCAGAAACTCGATCAAGTCTGCAACCGTGTACACCACTTGGGTCTTGTTCTCTGCAGAAGACTCACCATTCTCTTGATCAGTATCAGTGACGTTTGTTTCTGGTTGTATTTCTTGTACACTCTTTTCATTACTGGACATGTTAAAACGCAAGATTACTTTAGAGTCAATTGCACTTTCTCCCGTTTGATTTGCTGTAATAGCACTGATATTTAAGATGGGCCGCACCTCATTGGAGGATTGAGTTAAATCACTAGTTATCGTTGACGAATATTTGGATTGCCTGTACAAATCCCTTACAATAGCGGCCCTCGCAGAGTCCATACCATCATTTCTTTGTGACTTCGATGCGTAAGCTCTGCCGTCATTTTTGGCATTTTCAAGAGTAAATCGAGATTTACTCCTGTACAACTCTTTCCTTACTTCACTAGGAGGTGCAGAATACAAAATACCAGAGTTTGTGTCCTTCTTCGAAGAATTTTGTGGTTGATAACCATTTGCAACCGCCATGTAAGGCTTATGAGTCTTAGGATTTTTATACAACCCGTACCCTTTGGAGTCTAACGTCCAGAAAACAGGGGTTTCCTTATCAGGCTTCACGAACCTTCCCATTTTCTCCTGGTTCGGTGTCTGAACAGTCCTGTCTTTTCTAGCGTGCGGATTTGAACGAATAGCGTGAGTTGGTTCGTAGGCATCTTTTGCCACACCCTTCAGGTCTATCGCGCGCACGTAGCGAGTCTCTGTGTTTCGACCTCTTGAATATACTTCTGGTGGATGATGGATAGCCAGAAGGGGAGTGAAAGTCATCAGCAATACCGCCGAGCCTGTGAGGCAGTACAGGGCGAACCACCTGCGGAAGGGAGTCATCAGGAGTTGACAACCGCATTTGCCGAACTGCATTGACAACGACGAGCCATCCGGTGGTGCGACGGGTCCTGGAAGAAGATTCTTCTAGCGTTTTCTCGGAGCAAGATGGTGGTCGGGTCGACTTCATGCCATTTTGAGCGTCTCTGCTGATGGGCGAAGATCGCATGTTGAATCCATGGAAGTTTTCAGAACTACTGCTTCTCCAGGTTAGGCCAGATGCTTGTTGTGTTCAGGACACCAAAGAGGGCAATAGGGAAATAACATGGCTCCAGAAAACATGCTTTGAATACTTGTGGGTGAGATTCAATAGCAGCTGGAGCTCACTCGGAAAAGTCAAACCTGGAATAAACATACAAACATTAGCGCTTTTTCTGATGGATATCTAAATTTGATAAAGTGTTTGAATGGTAGTAGGTATGATATAATTATTTATTAATATTGGTCTTTATTTATGCTTAGGATGGAATTTTTGATAGAAATCTGATCAAACACTGAGTATAAAGTCCGACCGCCACGACAGAAACTTTGACAGAAAAACAAAACTTTGAAAAGAAGTTCAAATCTAAATAATAGTCTCATAGATTTGGCACAAAACGTTTGTTTCAGCGTTTATGAATTACTATATCACCCCCTAAAATTAAGGGGAATAACCCGTTTCCGTAACAATTCCACAATATTGTACATCAAATGTTTTTCTCGTGGGGGTCGGACTATATTTATGTAGATCTTTAAATTTTGAAATTTACACAAAAATAATTATACTCTTATAAACATGTGAAATATCGAAAAGAAAACAATTTAAGGGATTTATTTTTCACCAATCCTCGATTTCCCAAGTTGAACGGGTTAGCTATTTTTAACTGTTAAATCACAATTACTGATAAAGTTGTCAAACACCGGACACTTTACCCTACCGACCTTAAATGCTTTCTCGGGAACAATAATAAATAAGTTATAGCGACACTGGGAAAGTACTCTTTCATTTTCTATTCAAGATCGAAAATAGCATGCGAGAGTATACTCCAATTAAGAACTGTCACAACATTTTCAAACACAACAATGTGATGAGGTTTGTACCGCATGCCCCTTTACTTGCGTTTTTCTCTTATCTAAATAGCTCTCCAAAAAGACAATGCATTTAAAGAGTTTGAAATATGAAAAACTCGTTAGGCCACTACTATTAATTATGCTTTAACGATTGCGTAACGTTGCGATGACACTCGTATATCATTGCTATTTATCTCATTGCGGTCTTATATAACGTTTGTTCATCGTACGTTTGCCGATGAAGAATTTCTCTAATTGCGACCGTGGTTTCCACAGAGGAACAATACTTCGAAAGGCGTTAAGTCAAAGGAGGCGTCCCCTTATTAAGGTCAGTGTCGCAAACGATGTGTTGGGGATGAGTTTCAGTCCAAATGGTTCCATTGACCCCTGCTGGTGTTTGTTTGCGAATCGGTGAAGCGCATTGTTTTCGTCTATTCGTTCAATCGGCCATTTTTTTTTTATTCTAGATAGATTAGAGCGGTTTGTTTATGGTGAAAGTATGTAGTGGATGCATCAATCAAATTAAAGACTTGCAGATACGGTATACATTCATTTAAAAAATAATTATATCGACTTTAGTGTAAGGGCCTAAAATAGCGGAACGAGGATCTGGGTTAAAATGAATTCTGGGATCTGATAAGAATTTTCTTGTTCAACACGTGAGTACTAAGAGTGCAAAATAACTACTATTATACAGAGAGACAAACAACTATCCAGAGGACAGATCCAGGTTGGAATTTTGGAGGGGGCAGTAAGATTTAAAAAATATCGTGCAATAAAAGAAGTATAATAATTTTTTTCAGAATATTGAAGGGTATAGTTTACTTTTCCAGCTAAAACTAAACTAAACAACGAAACATTTCACTGCCTCGAATTTCGATTTTTAAAAAAAGGTTTTTTTCAAGAAACCCTTTTATCTAGTCTAGTGCATGTTTATGGTTCTGGGGGGCTCATACCTCAGTGCCACTACCCTTGATCGGCTCCTATCTTGAATGAAGATATTCATTCCCCTATTCTTCCATTCTTTCCATTCTATTTTATTACTAATTAGTCAAAGTCTTTCCATTTTTATCTTTGTGCTGTAAATTGAGTGAAAATATAATTTAATTTTTATTCAGATCCAGTAGATGGATAACTCCATTGATTGACAGTCATTAAAATAACCCATTTTCATTCCATTTCATAATTAATTTTTTAGACCTTCCATTTCCACATTTAGAATATGTAAAATATAATTTTAATGCTCAATTTAAAGAAGTTTTACTATCTTTTTACCTATTTAAAACTCCTAAATTACGAGAAGAAAATAATTCCTACAATATTCTTCGGACAGACTTAAAGTACTTTTAATTCGATATCGATACCTAAAATTATCGATTCTGTCCATCACTATAGTTTTGGAACAGTCGGAAAACAAAAGGAGATCTGCCAGAAGGGGATGTTTAAACAGCGTCACCCGATCACACCCGATTCCCTCCGATCAGGCCCGAGAAACAGCTCGGGGCGACATTGGGTAACAAAGCGAGAAAACGGAGGTGCTGAGTCTCGTTTTGAAAACGTTGGTCCATGACGGAAATAAAACGGGCGATTTATTAGATTTGGTTTAACACTCCGTTGGACGCGATGATCCTTTGCGTTTTTCAGTCGAAGCACGATTTTACGATTTTTAAGCTGGTCCCGAGAGCACACTGTAAAAAAATCCCGTAAAATGTACGGTTTTATACTGGCAGCTGGGTTGGTTGTGGAAAACCGTAAAAGTTACAAAGTAAATCCGTAAAAACAACTTAGGTTTTCCCAGTGGCGGCTCGTGAGTTAATTAATAGGGTGTTCACACCTATTATATAAAAATTAAAATTAAAATTTACAAAATATATAGAAAGAGAAAGGATGAGGGATCAATATACATAAATATAACTTCTTTTAGTGTAAACCTCTCTTTCTTGGAAATAATTTTAAAAACCTAAGTTATTCAGTTATTCACTGCATGCACTTTTATTTTTAAAAAATATGCATTCAATGGAAATGAACACACACTTATGAATAAAAAAGAAGCCTTTTTACACATTGAGTTTTATACATTCAAGTTATTATACTTAATCATAACACTATTCAAAAACATTTTTTTAAACATAAAGTCTAATTGTCTATCTTTTTTTGAGTCAAATAAATTAATGACACTATCATTGAAATGACATTACACCCACATATCCATTTATATTTGTCATCTTTAAATTCTCTTTTAAAGTCCCTATCTTTTCCTTTTGTAATTTGGACAATGGTCAGATGAGGTGTTGGTCTTAAGTTCTAGAGTTCAACTTTTTTTCAGTGGCAAAAATAAAGATGCTTTATAACACGGAAATTTTACTTAACGCCATTACTTAAAAAACATCCTAATTAATAACAAAAGTATTAAAAAATTTAATGAAAAGATTTAAATTATATTTAAAAAGTGCTCTTACTCGTACTTTTCAATTAGCCGAAAAAATCAATTCAATTAGACGTCAAAAAAGAAAGATGTGCCTCAAAAGTGAAGGCCTCGGCACACTAAATCTGTGCTAACGGGAATCCAGAGTGCGTGGCCGTAAGCTCAAGTATCTCCTGGCAAGCAGTCGGTGTTTCTTCGGAATCTCATATTTCTTACGCTCGCACGTGCGTAAATGGAAAGAAAAATAAGAATTCATTCCTTTTTCTATTTCTTTCGCGTTTCCGGTAGTAAATTTTTCGTATTGAGTAGAGATGGGGGGGGGGGAGAAACATAATTCTCAGTACAAAAAGAAATTGAGACTATATTTCCATTGATATTTATTTATCTAAATATTCGATTTTTTTTCTCTTTTTCTGTGGGTGTTTACGTGCTCCTGTGCTCCTATGGACGAGCCGCCACTGGGTTTTCCATTTTAATCGATGTTTTTTTTTTTTTTTTACAAGGCAAAACAACGTTGTTTTTTTTTCGGATTTACATGGTAATTTTTACGGTTTTCCTACAACCAACCCAGCTGCCAGTTTAAAACCGTACATTTTACGGGATTTTTTTTTACAGTGCATAGTCCTATCATACAAAATGGAAATTTTAATTCCCATTTAACAAACTTACTAGTCTTTGCGGAAAATATTTGTTTTACAAACCTACTTCTTTACTTCACCTAGCCTTTACAAAAGTAGTTGACTTGAAGACTGTCCTTTCTATAAACATCATGTAAAAAACATCCATTATGGATGCTCTGGCTAAGCACAAATTTTGTCTTGCTATTAATATGAAGACTGCTGCTTTTTATTACACATGCTTTATAGATAATTATAAATGATTTATTAAGTCATGAAACCTGCCACCTGGAATGTCTTTTTACCCTTAATATCATCTCTTTATCATGTTATTTGTAATGTTTAATTTCACTCAAGTGTTAAATCTGCCAAGACAACTTAATTGCCAATATTATTTAAAAAAATACTTTTGTTTTATCATTTAAATTTACGAAAATATTGACACTTCTCAATAAGTGTGTATTGTTCACTCTTCCAAGAAGCTTAATTGTTAAAACAAAACTTCTGTCCACTTCTTAATTTGTCCTGTCTTGCGCCATAAAACCACATACAGCCAACCAACTTAATCTGTCAAAACTTCAAATTTTGGGAAAGGAAAATTCCATTCCATTTCTCAAACAATATAATATGTTATGGGCAAAGTGATTAATCGGGCATTATTAATAATGCCCGAAGTGGAGGCGGGCAAAGTGATAAATTTCATTCATAAATTCCACTGAATTTATCACATTGCCCGGGCATTATTAATAATGCCCGGATTTATCACATTGCCCGTAACATATACAGCAATCAAAGAAAAACATAAGTTGAGCGTCTCTGCAGTCTAAGCAATTGACACCGAACGAATACTTAATTTTTAAAAGCCATAATTTCCATCTTTTCCCACCTGTTCCGCTTCAATCCATAGAAACGGATCGTTACCCCTTTTCAGGCAAAAGACTCCACTTCATACTCCATTTCATGCGACAGCACTAATGACTCAATTGCAGAGGGATTAGTTTCTGAACCTTATTTTAACAAAGCTATGGGTGATTTGAAGATTCTTTGAACACAGAATATAACTTCGTGAATGGTTTTTTTTTTGCTCCAGGAGATTAATGGAGTTTTTAGTCCCTGACCACACTGGGCTACTACACTTTTAGAGACTAACAGCCGTATTCACCACTAATCTAACCTAAGGTTAACCTTGAATCAAAACTTCTAATTATGGTAGTTGTAAAAGGGAAGTATATGTTTTAAGCCAATCAGAGTTGTCGAAAATACTTGATTACAGGTTAATCTTAAGTCAAATAAGTGGTGAATACAGCCGTTATTAGGCCAGTCACTTATATATTGTTAAGTCATGAACTATGAGTGAATTTCTATCTTGAAACTGTGATGTTGCATATTTATCAAAGTTTAATTAAAATATTGTAAATTTCTCCTGAAATGCTTTAAATTGCAGATACATTTTTTATTTGGATAGCAAGAGGACGTTCTGCACTAGGTGTCATCCCAGAGTCTCCAATATTCAAAAAACTACTTTTAAAGTCAAAATTGCATAAGAAGGAAGGGGGAGGTATTGAGTTTAACTTTCCCCTTCTCGAAATTTTTAAAAAGCTAAATCTCAACTTACTGAATAACCACGAAATATGTATTTAACCAATCAATATGACTGGAATCAATGTCTGATAGCCAACACTCCCCAAACTAAAGTGTAACCTTAAATGTCTCATGACAATTTACCATCGATGGTTCCTTTAAAAAATACATAATAAAGATTTACATAACTTCCCATCTTAATAGTCATTTCGAAATAAGCTTTCGTCAATCAAAAACTAAAACTACTGGGAAATTTACGAAAATTGTCTCGCGTCACGTAAGTCTGCACTAAATCTAAAAATTCTTTCGATTCCCCAAAACCGGTAACTATAATAATCATAATTTTAAAGCCGTTAATTTTTGACTAGTAATGATTCGAAATTCACCCACGTGTGGAAGACAATTACGAACTTCTGAGTATCAGGTATAATTTCTTCCGCATAATTACTTCAAATAACAGTGACAGCCATCAGTTATCCCTGACTAAATTCTGAAGTCAATAATAAATGAGCCTCACACCAAGTTGGTGAACTCCGTTAATCTCATTTATATCTTTGTGGGGAAATGATATCTAGAAAAAAATTAAAATTAATGGTGGAAAGCAGAGTTAGATAATATATGCGGACATCCCAAGCGTAAAAAACAAATTTTGCTAAAAGAAATAATTTGATTTACATTTTTTTATAAGTAAAGAATATATCTTAGTAGTTAAAATAAACATTATCGGTGTTTAGGCGTACGTTGTAACAAGCATTTTATTTAAAGCTAAAATTTAAAGGAATGGCCCACTCAATTTGGAAATTATAAAGAAATTTTTGTGGCCAGAAAAGTTTTAGGAATTTTCAAGTCAGTACGGAAGTTTATTTTCATTTTTCATTCAAGTTTCAGTTTTCCTAAACATTTTGTGTTTCATAACACCATCACAAGTACTCAAATCACTTGATTTTTCGAAAATTTATTTTCCTCAACAAATGTTCTCAATTGTGTTTCTCTTGCCTTCCTTGTTAGATTATATAATGTAATTGATTGGATGACAGTAAGGGGCGGGCATAATTTCAAGAAATGCAAAATTATAAATCTAAGATGGAGATTTCAAATTAATTACAAGTTTCGAGTCTTTTATAACCTTTTTTAAACCCAAATTAATTACCTCCCTTTGCGACTGTGTTTTTAAATTTCAAAGGATTATTAAAATAAGGTCAAAATAAATTACCAAAATACTTGACCTTGTGTCCGTCAATTTTTTTCTGGATCCGCTACTGACTACGAGCGAGAAGTTCACAATGTGCCTTCAGTTTTATTTGTCTTAGGGCTATGTCCCGAGTGAGAAGATAATAAAAAATCATTAGAACAGGTCGCCCTTTCGTGAGTTGTTTGGCCACCAAAGAGGCCCCTACTGGGGTCCTTTGGAACATCCGTTTCTAATAAGGAATCAAGGTCAACTCGACCACTGTCTGCTACTGAAATCTTAAGTATGGAATGTGGTTAATGTTTGTTTTAGTAGAAGAAAAAATTACAGTGGGGGATGAGAATTGTTTGGTCTGTGAACAGAATGAAAGTGAATTTGAATATGTTTTTGTGATTTGTTCCACTAAATTTTAGTTAACAGAGTTTGCTTCTATATGTGATGGGATACCTACTGTTGTTTTCATTGTTGACCATTTATTGTTTTTAAAGGAATGGACACCTGTTATAACGTTGAATTTGTTCGAGGTACTTGAAAATGTAAATGGAAAATTTTGATTTAATTAAGATAAGATCCTGTAATTAGCGAACTCCCTGGGGTCCACACAGACTTTCAAGTGGGCAATGAAAATAAATAGGAAATTTTGGGTTCATAAGGTGCAAAAAGAGTAAGAGATTAATCCCATTTAAACTGGGTAATTCCTGAATTTAGGCATTCAGTTTTTTCTGTGGGAAAAGTTACATATTTTGTGGGTGTATCGATGTATGCAATGCATGTACTGACTTTTTCCCTTGAAGCAGGGTTTCCCGAGAGTGCACCAGAAAGTTCCATGCTAAGAAAAATTAAGCACCATTTATAAGAATACAATTTTAAAAAAATTCTGGCGGATGGGCCCCAAAAACCTATTTTCGCCGTGGAACTCAGTTTTACCCCAAATTTAAAATTTACGTACAAAAAGTTTCAAAAACTACCTTTTTTACATTCTGGAATACTTACGAAGGAAGTTTTTTTTTAAAAATGGTATTTAATCACTCATGTGACCAGAAGGTGTACTTAAAGCTCTGATGATTTTTACTATTTCTATAGAAATAGTAAAAAACCTCAGAGCTTTAAGTTCGGAATTAAGTTAAGTGGAATTTCGCCAAATGGTTGGGATAATTATTGAGATGTCAGATGTCATAGTAAAGTATCTTTAGCGGGGAAAAGAATAAAGTGGTTTTTATTGATTAATTAAAATTATCTACAAACTGAAAAGGATATTTTTTCTGTAATACGGAATAACAGCGTGGAATCCAGGTTTCCAACTGAAGCAAGCAGGGGCGCCATTTCAGTTTTTGGTTGGGGGGGCAAGGATTTTTTTAATGGGGCTGAGACACGCCGTAACCAGACTTGTTTTTTTTTGGGGGGGGGGTGACTCAACATCATGAGCTCTTAGTAAAAATTAAAAATGGGGGGGGGGTCTGGGGCCTAAATTTTGTCTAATTTCTACAACATTTAAGTTACATCCCAAGAGAACAGTCCCTTGTAAATTACATAATTTTCAAGAGAAAAAAGTAACAAATAAACGTCAAAGTTTCAAGGGGAGCAGGAGGTCCTCCCTCAGAATTTGTTTTGAAAATTTTCCTTTAAAGTAGTCTTATCTCCTTTTGAACCTCATTGGGGAGCACCCAGAGGGAACCGTTTCTTGTAAGCGGCAGAATTTTCAAGGTAAATACACTGTGTAACATATATACGTAAAAATTGTAAAGGGGGGTCTGGGGGTTCTCCCCCAGAAAATTTTTTGAAATTTGCCTCTTAAAGTAGTGTTTTAGCTCATTTTGAGGCCCTTTGGGTTACATCCAGAAAGAACAGTTCCTTGTAAAGCATAGAATTTTCTAGGGAAAAAGTTATATATAAACGTCAAATTTTTAAGGGGGGGCAGAGATACTCCCACAGTAAATTGTTTTAAAATTCCCCTTTAAACCAGTGCTTTACCTCCTTTTCAAACTCCTTGGGGTTTCATACTCTTTGGTTCCCAAAGGGAACCGCTTCTTGTAAGAGGGGCAGAATTTTCAAGGGAGAAACATTGTGTAACAGACATCAAAGGTCAGGAGGGGGGTGGGGGTTTTCCCCCAGAAAAATTGGAAATTTGACCCTCAAAAGTAGTATTTTAACTCCTTTTAGGACTTTTTGAGTTAAATCCGATGCTCCTTGTGGAAGTTACAAAATTTTCAAGGGACTTGCAGCAATTTTTCACTTAAGAGTGGAAACCTTGAGGGGGGCAATTGCCCCCCCCCCCTAAATGACGCCCATGGAAGCAAGAAACACAAATATCCAATTTAACTCAAATCTTACAGTACCTATCCTAAAAATTTTTGTTTTCAGCTCCCTATCTCATGACGAGCTAGCTGTCATCTCTTCTCAGAAATGAGTGTGACATTAATTAATTCACCGTGAATAAGGTTTTATTGTGTCACTGAAACTATGTCTCTGTATCATTTCAATGAAATATAAGTTTCCCACGATAAAATTTACACCAGCAGCTAAAAATGTTTTAAAAGTAAGCAGCAGTAAATTAAATGGTAGAAAAATAATTTCCTTAAAGCCTGTTTAGAAGCAACAATCGGCTAAACATCATGTTCATTGTTAAGAATATTTTCGTTTCGTGTTTCTGATCAGTGTAACTATTGTTGCTTTTATACTTTACATTGTTAACTATCGCATTATTATTTTATTTGTTACTGCTATTTTAAAACATTCAACAATTTGTAGAAGCATGTTATCACTGGGACTTCGCCATCTTCATGGTGGTTAAATGTATTTTTCTTTGAAATAATACAGGGACAATTTCAAAGAAAAATATGTATTTATATAAGGAGATATAGCCGGCTGCTTAACTAGGTGCTTAACATGAAATGCAAAGATGGTAAGTTAGACTCTAAATTCACCAAGTACGATAAGATTTATAATCCTTTTCACTTATTTATGAACCTTTCTTTAAAACCATAGCACTAGTAGGTCAATCAATACATATTCAATAACTGTTTATCTGTCACTAGATTCTTTACCCCATCGCTCTTTGATTGGAAAGCGTATTATTTCAGTTATTTTCTCTTTATTTTTTCACCGTTGTAGTTTTTTGCTATAAAGGCACTGTTTTTTTGTTTCGCAAAGGTTTTTTAATTAAGTAAATTATTTTGTTATAAAATCTATAAAATAAGGTGGGATAAAATGGATATAAATGCAATTTTTAAAATTTAGCTATTTTTCGTAAGATATTTTTTGCACTCCAACCAACCCAACCAACTCCACAGTAAGGGAATTCGGGGAGATATATCTCGAAATCCACTCCTCTTGGGCTAAATCCCTGCTAAATATCAATTATGATTCTTGTTTTCTCATGAAATTAAGATAAATTTTAAATAATCGGATAATAGAGAAAAAAAAAAGATGACATGAAACATACTGGAAATTTTGCATTATAATATGAAATGAAGTTTCTCTATGTTTTTGACTAATAAAGTTTTCATAAAATTTTCGTAAATCTCAATATTACCCGGTTAACAGTTCAACCTTTTTGCATAGGTGAATTATTCTACAAATCCATAAAGATTTACAAAAATAAATGCATCTAGTTTTTAATTTCATCAATAACTTTATTTTTAGTACCCTTAAATACCTTATATCTGGCAACAAAAAAGGGTACAATTCTGTTAGAGTTCCCGCTAAATATCGCCCGGTTCTTTTAGACAACAAAAAGTAGAAAGATTCATGAATAATTTCAAACTCCTGAATTAAAATATTTAATTACATCAATAAATATTCAGTTTATTAATAAAAGTCAGAAAAATTTGTTGATATTTGGATATAATGTGTCCAAAAGAACCGGGCGATATTTAGTGGGAACTCTAACGGAATTGAACCCAAAAAAGACTGGTGGGCCATATATTGTGCAGGCCTGCTTCAGCTGATAAAACCACAATTTTTTAAAAAAGAATAAATTTTAGAACTATTTTTGACAAAGGAATTTAAATTATTTTTCTTTCAGATAATAAGCTTCTTTCAGCATTGGTGAATCTACTTAAAACCTAAACTTTAAACGTAAGCTTTTTAAACTTAATCATTTAATAGAAAGAAGCTTTTGAATTCATACTTCATTCTACACGAGCTTTTTTAACATAATATGTGGGGTTACTCACATGAATTTAATGCCCTTCAAACTATTTTACATACTTAAACAACATAACGCGTCACCTGATGAGCATTAGAATACATCTACAAAAGAAGTTCAATTCAAATTGCGTATACATTGTAGCTTTTAACGCACTTCTGTAACCATAAAGGAAATATTAGTTGGAGGTCAAAAAAGCTTCCTATAATCGGATTTTCTGCTTCCCTTCTTTGCAACTAAAAGACGGGGACAAACCCTTCATTCTTTGGGTCAAAGGAACTAAGCATATAATGAGTGTGTAGAAGTGGCAATGGTTACATCTCTTTTTTTTATTTACAGTAGAACCTTGATTTAACCGTCATTATTGGGACTAGGAGGTGGTCGAAACGCTCAAAAGGTCGGTCAAAAGCCAAAAAGGTAATCAGATGAGGAGATTGAAACAAGTCATTATTAGAGAGGTCATAACGATTTAAGACCAAAAGCGAAGTTCGGTGTGGAACACAAATGAATGCTCGGATAAAATCTGAGAAGTTAGTTACTTGAGGTTCTTCTGAATTAAGATTGGAGAATTTTCTGATTTGTATATTCAATTACTATTATTAAATTTAAGTATGTATCGTAATTTAAAATGCAAATTATTAAATTTTAAAATACTTTGTCATTACTACTATTTAAAGTAATACAAAATTTGGATTCTAAGAAAAGTTTAAATACGCTATGTTTACGGCTTTGAGTCGTGACTTTTTTGTATGCAAGTCTGGGAACACTGGGGATAAACAAAAAAAAAGTATCTAAAATTAATTCCTCAGTATTTATAAAAATTTATAAACTTCATTCCAAGTTGATCCCTCTAATTATACCTCTTTTAATTTACGTTGTTTCAAATTAAGGAAACAGTAATGAATTGGGAATTTAGTGACGTTGATAATAATGAAACTAGAGGTCAAACAGATGGCATTTGTCGGATTTACTAAAAAAAATTTGCAATAAAAATTTTCCCATATATTTATAAATTGTTTAGAATTTTTAAATCGTTATGAATAAATACGTAACTCTTTTTACTAGTCAAGTTGATGGTTTAAAGTTAAAATTGGACAATCGACTCAGAAAACAAGCCTATAAGCTTGCATTAGCTACATTCTGCTGTTAGTGATGTTAAACAATGTGCATACTTTGATTCTAAAGAAAAACCAAGAACACTTTATAAACTTATTAAAGGGTAGTAAAGTTTAACTCTTATAGTTCCGTTGATACATAAAGGGGTTAAATGGAATCAACGCTATTTTGTATTTATGAACAATAATAATGATGAATGTAGAGGTCAAACAGATGGTGTTAATCAGATTTCCATCACTGTGAACGGCTCAGAGCTTCCTACACATAATACCCTCTTTAGGTCACTAACAACCCCCGAACGGGGCTCTAAATGCCAGCGCAAGGGTCAGCGGAAACACGATTGACTGAAATCGTCGCGGCACCTTTCATTCGTCATTCATTGTTCCAAATGGAGGTGATGTTTGCCGAGCATGAAAGGTCCCAAAAGAGGGATTTTGGGGGATATATGGAAGGATTCGCGTTCATAAAAATGCATGGGAAAATGTTGTGATGTTACGTTAGCCTTTGATGAATACAAAGGGGAAATTATGTTGGTAAGCTGCTATGTGCTCGGTTATTACGCCGATTTTTTTTTTTTTTTGAGGATGTTGTTCTTACCGGTGTTGTTTTTTTTATTTATTGAGATTTAACTATAGCTGAATTTGGGCGTTTTGAGGAGTCGTGTTTACTTAGTGGAGCATGTTGGGGAGGGATATTGACCTGCGAAGGATGTGATGTGTATCAGATCTTTGATGGAATAATTGTAAATGGAGCAACATACCTTATAATTCTATGTTGAATCAGTCAGCTGGTAAGCGAATGAATAAAGAGCATATTTCATCATGTGATATGCGTCAAAAGACGACGAGAGGTTGGTGTTTTAACATTTCCACTTGGAATTTCGAAGCCCTTTTGGTTTGGAAAACTGGATAGAAAGAATCATGGGGAGAATGTAATATATGGGAATTTTTCCTCACATCCTAGTTTTTCTCGCACCATTGGTTGCGTATTGATGTAGCAGGGGGCAGTGCAGAAAAGAGAAAACTGGGGGCGTTTGGACTGTCTAAGGAATTTTAACAACTCTTATGAACACCCAATATTTTTCGACATTTTATAATTTAGGGGAGACCGGGGTTAGTTGGCATAGTTTTTGTTTTTTGATGTATAACTTTTTTCTGTAATACTTAGAGGGAATTTGTTTTATGCAGTGGATAGGTTATAACCTTTGTGGTAAAGTATATACGTCGAGTTTATAATTTTAATAAGCGTTTAATTAATATAAAATTTAGTTCAAAAATTAGATCTCGAATATGCCAATTTAGCCCCACACCCGCTGTTACTTGGCATACCTTATGTGGTAAGTTGGCATAAGGTAATTTGCATATTAATTTCTATAAAATACGGCGGTTTTTGGAAGGAAAATTTGTTTATTATATTTCTCTTTTATTTCACATTATCATGCCATATTTTTGGAGGTTTCTTCTCATTGACATTGAAAATGTTTACTCATCAGAGAGGAAAACAATTAATTAAGGGTCTTTCCTTCGTAAAGCTTCGAAACAGACTAAGAATTTTTGTGGTTATTGCTTTTATGCACAACTTCCAGCAAAATTCGAGTGCTCAGGCTTTTTTTGTGAAAAAAATAAAGGCTGAAGGCGAACTGTCTCCCCTACATAAAAGGGACATTTTTATCAGGATTGTTTTTTTTTTCTTTCCATGAAGGTTAGGGTAAATATTCTATTCCTTAACTTTTAAGAAATGCTGTAATCAATATGATGTGTATTATTTGGTACTAAGTAAGACAAACCAAGTTTTGTGTAGGGGAGAGTGTTGTATCCTAAAACACTTTTTAAAATTACTTACATTAAAAAACTTAAAAATGGTGTGAGCTAAAAAAATCGTATAGTGTGGGTGGTGAATTTTTTTTTTA
Source organism: Tetragnatha montana (assembly GCA_963680715.1). Taxonomy (NCBI): domain Eukaryota; kingdom Metazoa; phylum Arthropoda; class Arachnida; order Araneae; family Tetragnathidae; genus Tetragnatha; species Tetragnatha montana. Next base: position 40,379,551 of record OY796685.1, read on the forward strand.
AATAGATGTGGTGATCCAAAATAGTTTCGGAATCTACAACTTATACCAAAAACAAAACGTATACCTGATACTATTACAAAAAAAGTTTCTAAATTAACCCGAGAAGAGAACCCGAGCTCTTTTCTATTACTTTTTTTCTATCATTTCCTTTTTTTCTTTTAATTTTTTTCAACTTTCGTCGAAACTTGTAATGATTCCAAATACGCCACCGGGCTTTTCAGGCCCGGCCGACAGTTTTTCCTCGTAAAGTGTAGCAAGTTTAAATTTTTTATGTAACAAGTAACTTATAAACTTAACGTATTAATTTATAAACTTAAAGTATTAACCAATAAAATGATCATATAAAGATGTTTTAGTGGTATTTTTTTAAGTGAAATAATTTTTAAATAATTAATAGTGCGAATATTAGACTGCATATTTGGCGAGTAACTAAAAATCTTCAGAAACAGTTTTTAAGGTAATTTTATTGTGGATAATGTGAAATAGTATAAATATTTATACGATAATACCAAATTCATAATTCTAACAAAGTCCGAAATCGACTAATAGGTTTCTTGCTCCGTGATTTCAAAGCTCAAATTCAACAAAAAAAAAATGCTTTTCTCAGAAAATAAGATAACCCCAAACTGGAAATTTTAAAGGGTTAAATTCTTATTTTTACTTATGTATCAAAGAAATCAAGGACTTAAAATCTATATTGTACCAATTTTTGTATACTGAAGGTATAAGAAACGAATAAGTAAAAGAAACAGTAAGAAAGGTGACATTGAAACCGCTGATTGACGACCATCTCCTGACAGTTCAACGGAGCGTATAGACGAAAGACGGTGTCTCATCAGATGCGACACAAGTGGTCCGACTCGTCCAGCCTTGCAGAACGACTGTGGTGACGAAAACGGACACTTTTGAGTGGCACCCGCAGAAAGTGGGGGAAAAGTGACCATAAATAGAAACGGTTTACATTCCTTTAAAAATGGGTCCTTTTGCCACATTCAATCCCTCTGTGAGATGTCAAAGTTCTAAATCTAAAATTGAAGATATTTCACGTTTTATGACACTATTTTGTCACTTGAGAAATAGTATTTTTATTTATTTTTTTAACTTATCACTATAAGAAATGTTTCTTTAAGCATTGTAACAGCAGTGAATTATAGTTTCTAAAGATTGAAGTCAGTATTTAAACTTTCTCACATGCAAGACCCCTTATTTTTCCACCTATACATCAAACTGTGCGCATGAATCAAATAATCAATCAATAACCTAAACATCAATCAAACGTGATTTCAAGATTCCAAAATCGCGTTGTTTTTTTTGTGAATCACTCTTTAAAGTTTAGAGCTGATATAACACCGTTTCAAAACATAACAGATGGTCATTAAATCCCCATTAACCTATGCGGAAATTTTCTTTTGTTTTCAAACAATGGAATAAATCTAATTAGTAAACTAACTTAACTAATCACTTCCTCTTCTATGATCACTCTTACAATTATGCTAATGCTCGAACAGTTTACTTTCTATTGTAAAACACACCCAAAAGGTGGAGAAAAAAAGTTACCGTAAATAATAAAGGGAATGGAAATCCCCCCAATAAGTAAAGTATGGTATAAATTACGACAGTGGCTCCTAAACTTTCCCGGAATTCCGACCCACCTTTTGGAAAGTGAATACACCACAGCCCACTTCCAACCCCCATGACGCATCTAATTTTTTCAGAAACAAACACCACTGCTAAACCATGAAAGTTGTATAGATTAAATAAACTTTTAGGAAAAGAAAATATTTGTGAAATAATTTTTAAAAAGATTATTATAACATTTTAAAATAAATTTGGGAAACTAGTTGTTGCGCTTGTTTTCCTTTGCTGTAATTGCAACATCAATTTAAGTTGCTTTCAGGTTAAGGAATTAAACCTTCTGCTGTTTGGTTTAATGCTTAGTTTAGGTTCCAATTTTCTTGATTTACATTGGATGGTTCTTTTATAAAAATATTACTTTTTTGATTGCCTACAGAATAACTTTTTTAATAGAAATAAAACTTTTTACAAACTTAAAAAAATAACTAAAACATGCAAACTTTTTAAATCAATAAAAATGTTATGTGTGTTTTGACGGTATTCTAAGAACACAGTATTTTGAGATAATACTATTTCTAGGAAAAATTTCAAATGGTCCCACAATTAACATGAAATAAATCCCCTTAATTCTCCTAATCATTTATAAAATTTTCAAAATAACTTTAATGTCAGTGAAGTATGTTAAACCAAAAGCTCTTTTCTGTTGTGTTTCCAAAACGTTTCAAGGCTTCAAACCCTCTATTACTTGAAACGCATCATAATATTCTACGGATCGTTCTTTCCCAAATACCGCCAAAAACGACGTGAAAACGATCCAACCACCTGAAATATCGTCAATTAAATAAATCGAGGCAATAAAAAACGAGATCTGATTGGTTAGTTTTTTTTTTCTAATTATATCCCACCACCCAAGCAGCAAAAATGTTCAAGATTCGTCCAATTTTTGTCAAGGAGGGCCAAATTTAGTTTATTTCTTGTAGCAGTTACGTAAACTTGACATATTTGGCATGAGCTGTGCTACTAGGGAACAAGGTTTTTAATTTACAGCCATTAGAAATAAAATTTCTAAATATCTTTTATTTGGTTGACATCGTTTTTTTTATGTCATTTTTGAGAAAGCTGCATCTGGCCCTAAACTATTTACAAACGTAAATAAGTGACGTAACAGCCTTTCTGTTTACTAACATTAGTTTTGTGACTGCCATTGCTGTGTTTTCGTCTTCTGACATCTGGTTTTGAAAGCATCCCAAGAATATCAACAGTGGCGGCAATTTAGGAATATCCTCGACCAAAAACGGCTCTGTTGATCTTCGAAACGGTGAGTACGACTAAGTAAATCCATCTAAAAAAAAAGCTGTACGAGGGTCTTAAAAACGCTAACTCAGATCGGTACTATTTCGTTATCTATCCCATATAAAATCGTCGAGCAATATTTCAAACAAACACTGATTAAAATATACAATTATATTAAAGATTAGAATAAAAATTTGTTGATGTTTGAATATTTGGTATCTAAAACATGGATATCAGTTAACGTTATAACATAATTGTACCCATGAAGTAATTTAAAAACAATTGATATTGTTCAAAGTTATTAATGTTTGGCAAATAAGAAAGGCTTGGTGATTTTTTAAAAGATAGATAGTATAATAGTACCAAAAAGAGAATACAAGATCTCTTAGAGAATTAAATCTAGTCTTATTAACCCCCCTTAAAAATAACCTCCAGTAAATCTCTCAAAATAGGAAGTCATTTCTCAAAATGTTAATTCTATCAATCCAAAATAGCCTTGTTTTAATCTAATTTAAATATCTGTTTTATAAGGTAGTATAAGATATTATTACTGCATCTGTATCACAGAAGTTGTATAGTTTATTTATTACAAGGCAGCCCTCCTACTTATGAGTTTTTAGAAAAAAAAATAATGAGTAATTTTAAATTTAATTGTACATAGTCCTACAAAGTTAAAAAATATTTCATTCATTTTACTGTCAGAGAGGTGTAAAAATTAAGAAAATTGACACTAGTTCATTGAACAACTGATCCATTAAAAAAAGAAATACCTATTTATTTTAAATCCTTAAAATCAGAGACTTGACATCATTTGGGAAGTGAAAAGGTAATGAGGATGTCCATCAAGACCAAAATTTTCAAAATGATCAATGTGTTATGGTTTTACAGATTAAGTGTGTAATGGGTAATTAGTTCTTAACCAAAAGAAGAAGTAGGATAATGTTACATATCAACTAATTTTTGGTAAATGTTTTACACCTTAACACCAATTTTCTATGGGTGTTCGGGGGGTATTAATATTTAGAAAATTCAACTCTTAAAACAGTTTTCCCACACATTTTTGAATATTCATAGAACACAAGATTTGTGGTTATTTGAAGTATAGTGTCATTTAATTATAGTATATATATACTTTACGGGCAATGTGATCAATTCAATGGCATTTATCAATAAAATTTATCATTTTACTTGCCTCCACTTCGGGCATTATTAATAATGCCCGATTAATCACTTTGCCCGTAACATATACATTGTCGTTTAACTATGGACCAAGAATAATATTATCAAAGACCGCTAGGGTTTGACACCCTGATTTAAAGCATGCGGAGGTTAGGTGGTTTATATCTGTAATTAACAACGAAATTTCTCTCAGCATAACAAATTAGGAAATTTTTAGTTCCTCTCAGAGGGATCGAGAAATCCTAATGGAATCCCATAATGGACCTACCTCCTCAGCTGCGTATCCTTTCACGTGATCTCACACCCAGTAAAGATAGTATCCACATCAGCACGCGATCATCAGTATACACCTCCTCGCTCCATCCCATCCGAGATGCGACTGATCGGAGCAAAAACCTGTCCCCGACTCTTCCTCGTGGAAGAGGGAAGAAGCGCGGAGGATGCGTCTCATCCGCACGGCACGGATCAGTTCATTTTCGGTTAGTGCAAACACAGTGGGGCTCTTGTCTGCCAACAGGATTTGCAGCGGTTACTCATTGCCATTATTATTGAAAGGATTTCGATGCTTCAGTAGCGAGTGTTGAGCAGTTTTATAAGCGTTTTATTGTATACAGTCGTGCGTCATTCTCATTTCTTTTTATTATGGACTTCGTAAAAGATGAGGTTATTAATATTTGACGCGTATGAAGCATGACTTTTATAACCACTGTTAAGGCGGTTTAGTGGTAAAAGTCAACTGAACGTAGTTTTGAGTAATTGTAAGTTTTCAATAACTGCTCATGTGTTGTTCTTACGGAGAAGGCATTTTTAGGCAGCTCAGCTCTTACATGCCATTCATAGAGCTTTTGACTTTGGCGACTACTGCACTAAGTAAAGGAAATTAAAGATATCCAAATTCATGCTTTCCTCAAATTTTGTATTTTTGAGCTTATACTAACTTTATCCTGAGCAGCTCATATATCTCAATAGAAGAGTTAGTTATTAATTCACGATTAAGAAATAACCTTTCTTCTTATAATTGAGCTGCTCAGACAGTGACAGAGCACTTAAGTTACTGTCATTCAGAGTAAGTTTATTGAAGTAATTGTAGGAACCTCTGTTGTTCCTAAGAAGAAGTATTTTTTTCATAACTCTCACAAGCTTATCGTTGATATTTTTACTTGATGGAAAACTACCACACGAAATAAAGAACCTAAATAAAAAGAAACCCGAAATCATTATATTGTAATCTCAAATTAGACTTTCATTCTGAGCAGCTCACTTACTGATACCTGACCAGCGGTTAATCATCGGTTAAAGAAGGATTCCACCAATCAGAGTCAGAGAAAAGCTCAATTTCTTTCTTAACTGCTGGTCAAATGGCAGTGAATAAGGCCGTAAGGAAGTAAGGAAATAAGTCATTTGTAACTTAAAACGTGTTAGTAGGTGCTAGTTATTTTGTGTATCAACACCGTAATAGTATTCACTAATTACCATGAACTTCAAAAACTACTGACAAACTCGCAATAACCTTCTCATTTAATGCGCGCTATTAAAAATCCACTTAGTCTTGTGCTTAGGTAGGTGAAAGAAAAATTTGCCACCTTGGCGTCAGTAAACGTTCAATTACATCTGAACCGTGGAAGTCCTTTTTAGCGGCTGTTGTTCGGAGGCAGGCGAGCATGGAAGCCATGCACTATGGAAAAGCCCGCCTTTTGAGAAAATGCCACGCTTATCTCTATAATGACAAACAGTAGGTGAGTACGCTCTCTAAAATATATGCCGAATAGGTGAAAACGCTCGGAAAATAGAGATGGAGAGAAGGTTAGGAGAACGCGAGTTGAAGGCTTTCGCTTCGTTGGTTCAACGAGGTTCCATCTCGTAGTAAGAAAGCTTGCTACGAGCGAATTCGTTCTGAAAGATACATAAAATGTTTTTAAATTACCATATTTTGAATTCTAATTTTTCCGGTCAGGCAGTGCATGGTGGGGTGGTTAATTTACTATCAAATTTCGTACTTTTGTTAAATGACCTATACAAGTTGTGATGTTTTCGATCAAACACTTCTTTAGATAATTTTTCAACACATAAGTTATGTTTATTTCCATTCCGAATTTATAGCTTAAATGATCTTAATGATTAAATATTTATTTAACGCGGCCACCTAGACTCATATAAGGCCAGAGAAGCTAGAAATTGTGATTAGTCCTAATCTCATGCTTTTGATCGCTCTTTGACAGTAACTCAACTAAATTAAATTCTGTACCTCAGAGCCAAAAGGTCCTATCGCTTAGTTTCTCCTGAAGAGCAGAAAAACCACAATTTTAGATTTTTATTGGAATTTTTTGAAGTTATAAAGTTTGAAATGACTTAAATTAAATTAATTTAAATTAATTAAGTAATTACTGCAAAAATTCAAATTAAAACTTTATATTTTAGTTTTTCTTCTCTCCTGGAGAAACAAAGCGATAGGACGTTTTGGCTCTGAGGTACAACTTTTGAGGCAATTCAAGTAATAACAGCAGGTTGATTTTTAATTAAAGAAAAGTATAGATAGTTGTTCCTCTAATTGAAATAGGTTACTTGGTAACATTTTATTCAAAAATAACCCTGCTAATATTATTTTAAATGCCTCGAAAGTTTCATTTGAAGAAATTTTACTGATATGATTAAATTCGGAGTGAAATTGAGTTGTTGTCAAAGAGAGAAAAAAATGACGTCACACGTTACAATATCGAATTTTTCTAGCCCTATGAGTCTAGGTGGCCATGGTATGAAGACGGGGGGTGCAAGTGACAATTCCGAATAATGATTTTCTTTTATGAAGTGGGTTAGCAAACTTGCCGAGATTTTTACCTTGCGTTCTCGATTCTTGGCTTAAAAAGGTACTTTTAGTAGTAGGGATAAATCAGAGTATAGGATATCATTCCTTCCCTAAAAAATTTTGTTTTATCCTCCATTATCATCGTTAATACCTTTTGGTTTCTCACCCACTAATTTATAAGATCATGCCTTTTTTGCCGCATTTCCCCCATCTTATCTGTTTTGTCTATTATTAATTTCGAAAGATGCCTCCAAAACAGTCTTGGTACCCCCCCTTAGAAATAAGACTTGAGTCCGCCCTTATATGAGTATCAGTAGCGCGTGGGAAAAAACCTATTCCTTCACTTTCACAGTAGTACTACGTCTATCTTTCCTCTATGTTCCGAAGCCAAACAAACAAAAAAAAAAAAACATCTTCCCAAACCTTTTCTAATAGCACGTTCTCAACAACCATCCTTACGACAGGTTGTGAATGAATTACGTAAAAAAAGGTAAGTATAAAGAGGTGATAGAATCGACAACAACAAAGCCTTCAGAAACGGTAAAAATAAACCCAAAAATTATAAAAAAAAATCTCGATTCCGGTTCGCGTCGTCGTTCGTTCAACTTCGTTTCACGGCCGACAGCCGAACGGAACTCCGAAACGATCCGATCGTTCCGCGATTCAATTACTTCCTCCCAAACAATTAGCGGAGAAAGTAAGAGACTGTTGCCATTACTACTACAAAACGCTATTAAGGCCCCTGTGTGTGATTGTTTTCCCCCTTCTTTTTGTCCCTTTGTGTGGGCATGCAGATTTCCTGGTCAGCTAATTGGCCACTTTGGAATGCGCCACTTTTTCCTCCACTCCCTCTCTCTTTCCATTCAAGCCTTTGAACTGCAATTGACCACACAGGAGTGTCGAATATTAAAAAACACTGCACCTTTTGTGTTTTTTGAAAGTATGTGATTTGGTTGATATTCGTGTTCCCAGTAGTGAGCCCGTTTTCCTTGTTTCTTTTAGGCTTGTTAGATTTGAATTGGTGGTAAAAGATATGGGAATAAGTTTCCCCTTGTGTTGCAAATCTAAGCACCGGAACCGACTAGCTAATGATAAAGCAGACGAAATTATTGAAAAAAAAAACCGTTCAGAACTATTGTCAGTAGAATCGATCAGATGAGAGGCATAAAGGTCTAACTCATTTAATACATCTTTAGGGAAAATAATGTTATGCGTTTGAGAATACTTAAAATACGCCCTCAGAAATATGCAATTTCATAAAGAAATTTGAAGTAACAGTAGTAGAATTTGATTAGGGGTATTTATCAAATTATCAATAACAAATGAAATATTTTTTTTAATATTAGCACAATGTATCACGAGTTTAGCAAATAAGAAATATTATATGAAATACATTTGAAGTTTATAAGTTCAGACAATGTATCAAAAATCAGAAGAGTAAAAGAACACTTAGTAATTACAACCATAAATTTTGTAGTAGGTACTATAAATGCAGTATATTTTCATTCTCTTTAATTATACGGAAATTTGAATGAGAAATTTTTTATTTTAAAAAAATTAACAATAGCATTATAATAGAAACTTGATGAGCATTATAATAGAAACTTACCGTATTAAATTTTACGCTTCTTAAACTATGTACTTTCTTGTGGTCTACATACTTAGATAATATGTAAAAATATATTTCAAACATATTTCGTCTTAAGATTGGTTATGAAACTCTACAACAAGAATTACTGTTTAATGATACACGCAGACCCAAGTGAAAATTCCTAACCTTATTTCAAATAATAAATACATTGATCAGTCCTTTCGTTGATGTGAATTTAACATAATATTGACCTTATTTGTGAAGTCTGAACTGAATAAAGTTCGTGTGTGAAATTTTCCACACGCAAATGCTTGATTTTTAATTAGATATTATCTTTGTAATTATTGAGGTCAGTTGCAGTATTTAGTGATAATGATAAGATGTCTGATTTTCGTTTCAAAATAATTTAAGAAATAATAAATTCTAGCGATTTAAAGAAAAAAATGTAGATAAGATTGTGTAACTGGTTTTTTTGTGAAAGCTTTGTTGCATGATAAACGAAAAATATCTCGTTTGTTTAGCATTTGAAAGGATTTTTAAGAAATGGAAAGCAACTGTTCAAGCATTAAAAAATAATAGTAAGGTTAATCAAGGAGAGGAAGTGATTAGTTTGTTCACTAATTGAGTTTAATTTAATTGTTTGAAAAATAATTAAAATTTCAAATTCCTTAAAGGTGATCTAATGACCACTATGGTATGTTTTGACACACTACATCAGTTCCCTAACATTAACTAATGTAAAAGCGGTAATCAAATTCCACTGGATGGCACTAGCTTTTACAAATTCGAAACAGACAACAAGGAGCATTGTTTTTTCTAACGATCCAAATGAATTATTTTAATTAGAAACTGAAAAGATGTATACAGTACACATTGTTAAACGTCTCTCGTTTAACTCGATAGTTTCTTTAAACGACCGTGATTATTTTAAGTTAAAATAAGTTAATAAATAAAAAAGTTATATGAAAATAACTTCAAATAAGTTATGCAGCAGTCAAATTTTTAAATTTCAGGAATAAATGGTGAAATTTTTAAACCTATTTGCTGAGGATGTTTACGACTTTTGCAATAAATTGACTCTTGATAAATAATGTGTCTTTACTATGGAAAAAAATTCCAACATAATGTACTTTATGCATTATCTTTTGCAATGTAAATCACTAACCGGCTTACTTACATCCGATCCCATTTGGCATGGTTAAGAGGAGTTACTCTGTTCCAAAAACATTTTTTTTCAGATATTTCTGTTATTATTACAAATAACTTTTTTTCCTTTTTTCTCTCTCGTTCTCTCTTTTCTTCACACTTTTCTTTAAAGTTTTCTATTTTCCTTTCCTGTTCATCTCACTTCCCCCTCCCCCAGGGAATGAGAGAGCAAGAGTTTTATTTAAGAGTTTATCAATTTCATCAGCGAAAAATTGTGATAATGTTCTCTCTTCCAAATACCCATTGCCCAACTCAATGTAACAGTATACCTTATTCTTCCTAAAGTTCCTTTTCACGCTGTCCATATAGTATCCCTTCATCGCCTAGAAGAACCCTACATTACACTGTTCTTCTTTTACCATCCCCTAGATGTTAATATTTTCTCTTAAATGTACCACTGTTTTCTTACCAGCTTAATGGTTTCCTTACTTCCACCACATAGAATCCCCAACAGATATTTCCCGATTCAACAAGTCAATCTATACGTATATTACAACGGATTTCACACTTTACGGTATCATAATAATAACAATTTCTTGAATAAAAACTGAATCTCCAAGAAGCGGTGCATCATCCCATGCAGGTTGTTCACTCCACCAAAAACTTCATTATCCTCCTCAGAGAACAATGTGTATCAAAGTAACCGTTCGTATGCCAACATTTGCGGCGAAATTAAATTGAAGAAAAAACAAATATGCTCTCCCTTCCCTTATTGTTCTGGCTCGCGATTAAGTTCGTCGAACTTGAAAAGCGATCGCCAATACGCCGAATAGCAAAACGTTTCTTTGCCGAGCAATTTCACGCACAATGGCGGCGATTTTCTCCGTTACTGTTGTTCTCTCTCGCTTTCGAACAATACTGGGCACGCGGATGACCCTATGTGGTGAGGGTTAAAATTGAATTTTAATTTATTTCCATGCCGGAAGAAGTGTTAGCTGGGTACGAAACCCCAGCTGTGAAAAGAACCCAGCTGGGAGTTGGAATCCTGAACATTCAAGGCTTTACTTTAACTGCAGTTGCAGCTGATGAGCAGTATGAAACCTTGCTACATTGTATTTTAATCGCAAAGATGTCGTTCTACGCAGAGATATTTTTAACTCCTCTGAGAGAGTATTTCACTCCTTGAAAATCGGAATTACTCTTTAAAAAACTAGCGAGGAGAATTTTTACTCTTTGAATTTTTCACAAAGGTTTAGCTTAAACCTTCAGCCACGGAATCCTAATTATCATATTTTTTAATTGTGTTTTCATACAGCCATAGTATTTTTTTTTCATTTATTGTTCTGATGTTGTTGTTGTTGTCGTGTATGACTTAGTGCACATATTACAAATACAAACAAAGAAAAAAAACAATACAGAATACATTCTTAACAGGAACAGATAATGAAATACAAATAACAATAAAACATGGGTTAGGGAGTTTGAGTGAAACCCAAAATATATTTTGGGTTTCACTCAATCAAACTCCTAGCATCATAATTTATTTTTCAATTTCATTTTGTCCATTAAAAATTAAGCTTCTTTAATAGACATTTTGTCTTTGTATTATATAGTTTATGCTATTTCCGTATTTCACTCCTCATAATTAAATTTCACTCCTTCTAAAAAAAAGTCAAGGAGTATTTTTATTCCTCAAAAAAAATCCTAGGAACAACACTGATTCTACGTAAATATAATTTTACTCTATTGTACCCTTCTTGAGAATTAAATTAATGACGATGTTGCCGGTACAGAGCGACTGCTTCAATTTATGGCTGAAAATTAAAATGTCAAATTTTCTACTTTTCTCAATAATTTGCTGAATAATAACCACCCTACTATGCGATTTTTGAATACAAAAACGTTTAAGTAATTTGTGAAAAATAACTTATGTACTTGTTAAATAATATGGTTATAATTATTTCCGAGCTGTGCATTTCCAACTTCAATCTACATTATTTTTTTTGCTACCTTTTAAAAAAAATCTTGATATTTTGACATTCTGACTCTCTGGTTGTCATTTAGCAAATAATCAAGAAATTGTTTCTATCATGTTTATTGATTGATGGTCAAGATAAAAAATTACAGCTAAAAAGCACAATTCCTAATTTAAAGGATTTCTTTTAATTAATAAAAATTTAAATAACAGTACACGGGACACTAAGAGGACGATCACCCCCTAGTCAAAATGCGTCTATACCTCTTTTTTGTTATAAATTAATCAAAATACTTAATGAACTTTTCTGGATCTTATATTTTTAACAGAAATCTTCGGTTCTTAGTTTTGGAGTACGTGAGAGTATTGCCCTGTTTGAGCACTCTTCTTAGGAAAAAAACGGGAATGAAACTCTCACGCTCCAAACCTTCCCTAATTCCCAACTTTGATTTTTATTTCCTACGTTCTAATCGCTTCGTTAAACTTAATGATCTTTACCCTTTCAAAACAACCAATTTATATAAAAGCAATGGTGTGGCAAGAGGAGAAGGGTTGGTATGGCAGGAGTGTTCTATGTAGAAAGTCACCCTCTTGATTTTGATCATCAGAGGGCTTGAAAAATGACTAAATGCTTTTTTTTTCTCAAGGGTCATGTTAGAAAAAGAGTTAATGCCCCCATATAAGAGTAAATTAAGAAAAAGACTTAATACACCCTCAAATAAAGGGGTATTCTTTCTACTCCTTTTATACGAGGGGCGTTCTGGCGTTCATATAAGAGTCAAATTGAGAAATAAATGAGTTTGTAATACCCTCAACGGTTGAAATTTACGAAAGGTTTATGAGGAAAGATCTCAGACCTTCTTTTCAACACACACGGAACCCTTAAAAATGTCATGCAATTTAAAAGTTTTTGGGTCTAAATAAGTTCAGTTGAATTCCAGTAGATTTACATCGTACTAAACGTAAAAGTAACGTAACGTAAAACGTAAGCAAGCTTTTAGACACACAAATTTGGTTACAAGTTTTGCTTATCGCTGAGGGAGGAGGGAACTATTTCAAGAAAAATTTAATAGAATCTTTTTAATGCGTACGATAAAAATAATAAAGGTTAACTAACTACGCAACCAGCTTAAAGCACCAAAGACAGCTTCAAAAATACGTAAAAAAAAAGAAGAGTTCGTTTTTGATGTCCTTACAATTAGTGTATGAATACTGAATAAGATAATTTCTTTTACAATTATCAGTTTTTGTAAAACAAAAGTTCCTTATGCAGATTAAAATACAGCCCTTTTTCACCCTGATTAAGTCCAGTGCACAAAACGATATGACTTTCTTAAAGGGAAAGTTTGAGGGTAGCTGAACTGGAATAATAAGTACAATCTAATAGATTTACTTTCTCCTGAACATGCAAGGACAAGCAAGAAAATATTCACTAAATTACTTTTAGCTTCACCAATTACTTTTTCTTGCCCTTTGAAACCAATTTTGAGTGTATATTTATTCCACGTTTTCCAATTCATTCCCCCCACACTCGACTCCATCTACCGCTTAAACGACGAGCAATATACGTAAATAGCGAGGCACACGCAAACCACTGTGTTTAGAACAAAAGAGCTGATGGCGTTAAATCATTAGAATTTCGAACTTTCTGCGTTCTCTGTATCCTGGAAGCGATCCGATTCTATTTTCGCTCCACGCACGATTCGGGAAAAAAGGAATTTGCTCAAACTTAAGAATCTTTTGACCTTCTTTCCACGCTGCAGAATCATAAATGTTCCAAAAGAACTTATTACTCCCTTCGAATGAATATTCCGCGGTAATGCGGGGTCATTATTGGTCCTCCGAATCTACCATTTGAAAGGTGATATTACACACTCCCTATTGTCGTTATGGTGGGACCACTGCGGAGAAACCTTAATCTCTTCTTTCTATTTTCGAAGTCGTGATATGGACACGCTGAGTTACGGCAGATAAACCGAAGCGAATGATGGTTTGAAAGAGAAAGTAGGACAACATATCACTCAATTAATACTTTCTATAGCGCTTCATGAAGGTGTATGGTCAAAGAGGAGTGGAGATGAAAGTTTTCTTTTAAAAAAATTATTAAATTTTAATTAATTAAATTAAATTAAAAATTTTTTATGTTCATTTTAGAATGTTATTATAAATTCAGTAAAATATTTGTTTGCCTGAAATAGCAAATCATGGTGTAGATCTTAATTGGGATCAATTTTTAACTTACTCTCGAGTAATTCTCGAGTACCACTCATACACTAATACTAATTCAATGGGGGTTTCCCAGCAGATCACGACTACCTAATGGACATGCGGTGGCTAACAACCGGATAAAAAAGGGTCAAACTAAACATCCAGTCTAAAAACATTTTTTTACCATTTCAATCTAGACTTTTCTTTATAAAATACACGGGTAGTTATTTAATGTCACCCTTCTTTCCCTCTTAAAATTCGTACAAAAGGATACCAAACAATTGACTAAGCTGAAACTTTTCACGAAAGGTCTTCTAAATTTTTTCGCCTATCTTTTATTCCGATGTAACGGAAGGTTTCAGTTCTTTCACTCTAAATTCCTATAAATTAATTAAAACTCAAACGTAATTTTAAACTACCTACCCACGTTTAATAAACTTGTTATAAAGCGTCACCAACTTAACCCTATATTTTTTTACTAAATTTTTTTTTATCATTTTCATCCCAACGTCGGAACGGAACTTACGATAGAAAACAATTTAGGAGCGATAAGTAAAACATACTTTAACAGATAACAGAATAAAGTACTTCGTAGTTAACGATAATTTAAAAAAAAATTAGCTTTGACAGTTTCATGCTGAAAAATTGAATTTGAGACTTTGAGAGAACTTATTGAAAACAGTCGGAAATCCTACTGAATTTAACTCGGAACGGGAACAGGATAGCCTGGAATTTTTCCGATTTCCCTCAGAACTTTTCGATCGTAATCCATAGATCCGATTCCCTTCAAAGAGCATAGTATTTGGCAACGACAAGGAATTATGTTTATTATTTCTCCAACTCTATTGTTCAATCTGAGAATATTTAAGGATTTAAGCAATTTGAAGAGCTTTATTATTTTATTATTGCGATCATTTTATGTATATCCGTGTTTATTATATGGGGTACAGTAATTGGATGGAATATCTTTTTTGAGCTTCTTTTGTATCTTTTTAATAATATCTATAATAAAATTTGTTTTTGTGTTCAAAATAAAGAAATTTATCATTGCTATTTCTAACATAACTTTATTTTATAAGTACGTTTCAGATACTTCAAGAAAAAATAAATTATTTAAAAATAATTCCTTACAACCCTAAACTTAATATATTTATTGATATGAGGTATTCTTTTAGTAAAAACATATTCACACATTTTAAAATTTGTTTTTTAAGCAGTCAATAATTTTTGGCATTCATCTTCAAATCTTCTCTTCTGTGCCTGCCTATGAATTTAAAATTCATCCCATAGGTGGCCACTATTGGGATGGGACAGTGTCCGCTATACCCACATTTAATACCACTATACATATACATGGAACTAGAAATCCCTACCCCGTATGTAATCGCTCCCTCGTTGTAGCTCTAACGAACCAAAAGTTGAGAGAATTTAAATGATAGATACTGGGTCATTCCACAGTGACTGACGTTACATTTAGACTCTGTTTTGACCTTATAAATTCAGCTCTGTCTAAAAATTTAAAGACTATATTTTCGAAATTGATAAGTTTTTAATCGAATACATTTATGCTATCCATACCTGCTTTTATAAATAATAAGGTTTTTTTATTTTGCTATAGAAAGGTTAATAGAAAAAGTGACTGATGTTTCGCAAAAGTGACATCAGAGAAAAGTGTGTTTTTATTACTTCAAATTTCTCTTTAAACTTAATACTTATAGCCTAAAATTATTTTTTCCAGTAAAGAGGATATTTTAAACTTTATGGAAAGGTTTTGTTTCATTAAAAAAAATGAAAATTGAAATTGTAGAAATTATGGAATCTATGTGACTGATGTTACAAATATTTTGTGACTGATGTTACATTGACATAAATTTAATTTTTAATTAATGATTAAATTTAATACTGACATTAAATTTGAAAAAAAAAGGTGTTCCCAACATTTGAGTACAATTTTATAAAAATTCATACTCTTCTACTTTATTGGGGGAAAAACTGAACAAGAAAACAATTTTTTGCTTTCGTGTCCCTGTTTTCATGGAATGACCCCACTACTTAAAAAATCAGTACATACAGGGTGTTTCAAAAGTCCGTTTCACGGCTTTTATTTGGAACCAACGTCTCCTAGGGTCCTGGAAGTAAGGTCTACACCTAGGTAAGTGACCCTGGAGAATCCGTTGAGATGACTTACAGCGCTCCTAGCGGCGAAATAAAAGAGTTAAAAAATAAATAAGAAACTAAAGGAGATAGAGCAAACATCTCAGTGAGAGTATTGTTGCCACTGTTATAAGTAACTCACTGAAAAAATATTCATGAAAATATCTTGAATATTCGGGAGATATTACTTGTGAAAATAGCCCTTTTCCAAGCCTCAAAAATGGAAAAGTTCGCAAATTTGCATATTTTTGTAGTTTTGTATCTTTTTAGTTAAAAATGAAGAAAAGTTTTAATCAAAAATTCAAAAAAAACTTGCAAATTTTTGAAGTTTTTCTTTTTTGATGCCTGAAAAAGTGCTATTTTCACATGCTAATATCTCCGCGAATATTGACGATACTTTCATGAAATTTTTTTCAGTGAGTTACTTATAACAGTGGCAACAATACTCTCACTGAGATGTTTGCTCTATCTCCTTTAGTTTCTTAATTATTTTTTTAACTCTTTTATCTTACTCTACTCTTCTACTATCTTACTCTTTTATTTTACTTCAGGGTCACTTACCTAGGGGTAGACCTTACTTCCAGGACCCTAGGATACGTTGGTTCCAAATAAAAGCCTTGAAACGGACTTTTGAAACACTCTGTATGTGTGGTACAGAGCACAGTGGTTAAAGAAGTCCACTTTCCCATCGCTCGCTGGGTGCGGCGTCGTTCCGATTGCGATCGTTTTTAATTGTGGCCGTCGCGCTTGGCCGGCTTTCGGGGCATGTGGGTCCTTTCGTTTGTCCTGCTGCTGCTGCTGTGGACTTTGTCGTGCGACGCGTCGGGAATGTGGGCCGCTTTCCATTCACTCGAATTAGATGCACACACCTCATTCAGATTTTCTTAAGGGTGGGAGAATCCTATTGCGATAAGGCTGTCACGGAACTGACGTCATATATCCCAGGGACAGTTAGTTTCTCAGAGTTGCGAATGTTGAGTTTTATGGTGGGTTTGTGTGGAGTGATTTTAATGGGGAGGCGCGATGGAAACGTCGAAAACAGTAGAAGAAAATTTAAAATGTCCTATAGTCAAAGATATTTTTAACTCCTCTGAGAGGGTATTTCACTCCTTGAAAATCAGAAATACTTTTTAAAAAACTAGCCAGGAGTATTTTCACTCTTTGAGTTTTTCACAAAGGTTTAGCTTAAAAAATGCACAGTGTCCCACCGAAATCAACAAATAATATTTTTTTACTCAAAATATAGAGGAAAAGAAGATTAGAATTGTAACAGATGTTTAATGTAAAATAAATTATTTTATTTATGTTTAATATTTTCTATTAATACTTAACATATGCTAGAATTGTTAAAACTAAAACCCAAAATAGCATCCTCATTTTTTTCCCAATTTCATTTTGTCCATTAAAAAGTAAGCGTTTTTAATAGAAAATTTGTCTCTGTGTTTGTAGTTTATGCTATTTCCGTATTTCACTCCTCATAATTGAATTTCACTCCTCCTTAAAGTCAAGGAGTATTTTTACTCGTCCAAAAAAATCCTAGGAATAACACTGCCTATAGTGCTCGCTCGTCATCGGTGAAGAATCTGGTTCTTCCATTGGTTTTCGGCGATAATAGATTTTTTTAAAAGAGAAGATAGTAGAAATTTTGAAATTCTGGTCATTTGAACTATTTAAGAACTTTAAAACAAGGCTGAAGGGTCAAACAACGGGTGTTTACTAAATTTTTCAAAAGTAATAATCACCCTAAATCCTAAAATCTTTCACAGTTTTCAGCAAATTAGAGCAGTATTTCACAACACGTTATAAGTCCGTGATGGACCACCTAATTTAAATTTGAATCTTGCCCGAAATTCTAAGGTGCACCATAAGTGGTTTACGGATCACCAGTAAATCAGGGGTTTCCAACTTACAAGTGCTAGAGGGTCGCCATCTAGAGCAGAAGTCTAGTAGCAGGCCGGGCAGCAAAAATCAGCATTGATTCTTGTATCCATGACACCTTTCGGGGGAGTGGCTGAGTTTTTATTATAGAATCTTTCTGAGAAGGAGAGATGAAGGTCATTTATACTTATTATGTGGGTGCTACTGTGAAATTTTCAATTATTTCAGAGAATAAACCTCTAACCAACCTGTTTTCACACTGATGAGTTTTACGCAAAAGTGTGTGTGTGGGGAGTCCTCCCAAAAATGTTCTCCTGAAAAATGTCCCATTAAGAAACTCGAGCTCCATTTGAAACGTCTAAGATCCCCCTAAATAAATCGTTGATGCACCTAGGGGGAGTTGTAGAGTATACCTTCTCCAAAAACTTGGAACTTTTCCTTTTTTAACAAAAAAAAAAAACCTCTACTAAAAGTGCTCCATTACCTAACAGTAAACAAGAGTACAATGAAAGGTTAAAAGCAACGTTTTTTTATTTTGCACATAAATAAAGATTAAAATCAGACTTAATTTTCGGGGATACGTGGATCCCCTTCGTCGGTGAAATAGTTCACCGTTATTTCACCGACGAAGGGGATCTACGTATCTCCGAAACTTAAGTCTGATTTTAATCTTTATTTATGATGTGCAAAATAAAAAACGTTGTTTTTAACCTTTCATTGTACCTTTTTGCACAACATTATATCGATAGTAAACAAGAGTGTTTGGGGGTCCTCCCACGAAAAATCTTTAAATTTTAGCATATCAAAAAGTAATCTGAAGTTACTTTTGGGTGTTCTTGGAGAAAGCTTCGCGGGCCTCACGAAAGGACACCGAGGTGGCCACCACAGTTGGAAACCCTTGAAATAAACCAATCAATTAAAGTTCTTCTGTTCCAATGAACCTTGCTAACACTCGAGTGATTTCGTCAAACACGTGACGATCATCAAGGAAACGACAGCGGCGATGGAACCGAATTCTAACGCGTTTCATGAGAGGGATGGATGAAATCTAAACCTGCAGTTTCGTGTCTGGAATTCGATGGAAGCTACTGTTGTACCGTTGGCGTTTGTTTTACGATCTAATGGTTGCCGAGAACACTCAAATATGCTAAGTTCAATTAAGAAAAATGTGAAATGCATTATTTTCCTTAAGAAACTGGTCACGTAATAAGAGAAATAACTTCGCTTAATGGCCAACAATGACGAGAATCTCAATATGTGCACCTTCTTAGTTGTGTATATTGCTTTTTATTACTATCTTAGGTTATTTTTAACCCATTAGCAATATGGAAAAACACAGGATAAACTATTTTAAAGTTCGACCATAAGAAAGAGTTGTTAAGTTATAGGTAGTTACGTGTTGCGCTATTGGAATATATTAGCCTAATTTTTGATATTTTTCTTTTTATAGTATTGTCGTACGTAACTTTTCCTTGCTATACTATACTGCAACGTTAGTTGACCCCATGACGTCACTAACAAACAAAGTAGTTCCCATCTTGGTGTCTGAATTTTGAGTGAAATGAAGAACATCAATTTAAAAATATGATTATTTTGTTAAACCCATGTATATACAGTGTCTTTTTTATCACGATTTGAGTACTGAAACTCCTCCTAGCAACCCAACAGACTTTGTGTTTACCCATTTTCTCCTTCCGCATAGTGACGTATTGGGTTCAGGAAACCGAGTATAGAGCGGATGAGAAATAAAAAAAAAACAAATAGGGTTCGGAAGTTTACAACCCTAGCGTTAACAATGCCACAGTGAGAGCAGGGACGTGGAATTTACAGGAATTTACGTGATATCCCCCTTCCAAAATCACTAATTCGATTATTTTTTTTAACCTTTTTTTATATTTTTACCCAATATTTCTTACAATTTGTGACATAGTGGAAGAGGTTATGGTTATAAAATTCCACTCCCACTGAAACAAAAAAAAAGTTAAGATGATTTCCCCGGTGCAAGTGGTAAAAGCAGCCCTATTTAAGTTTTAAAAGAAAAAGAAATTTGCTTATATCAATTACAAAATACCTTTTCAAAAAGGTTATGAAATACAAAAATGGTTAAGGATGTTCACTTATGCATCGTAAACAAAGCATATCGAACGAAGAAAAAAGGTTTTGATTTTAGATCGACATCAGAGTAATTATTTTTATTAAATTGGCCTTTTTTGTAGGACTTTTCTATTAAATTTTGAATTCTTTGATATGGTCCCATCTCCAAGAGCCAACGTTTCTCCACAGTATTAAAAGGGGGTGCTCCCCTAGAAATACTTATAAATTAGCTGCTTAAAAGTTTCGAAATGGGTTTTAACACATTTTTAAACGCAACTAAGCACTTATGAAATAATTAAAATTGTAAACATTAAGAAAAATATATCAAATCTGAAGGGAAAGCTTAATTCCACTTGTAGAAAAGTAGAAGTGTTTTTGTAACAGAAAATTCAAGATTAAAATAAATGCACATAATTACATCCATTGTTTGGTACAGGGTACCATAAATTATATTCTAAGCATAAATTAAACTATAAGGAGGAAAAATAATATACACCATGAATAATCATACCATTGCTCATTTTTTAATATCGTAATTGTCATCTACTAAAACAAAAGAGACTAACAAACCGGACTATAACCAGCCGAGAAAAATGTGACCACAACTTACCCCACTCGTTGTATGTATCCTTCGTATCCAAAGAGGTGTTGACCGATCCGTGTCACCTGTTGGAATGAGCACTTTGCCGGGTTTCGCCGCATTTTGCCTCCCTTCTCTCTTTCCCGCTTCTGAGAGACCGGGGGAAGAACTTGGTCTAAGGTCTAATGGTTGGATCTCTGGATGGATAATTTTTTTTCTTAATTACTGTGTATAAAAGTTTTCTTTGAAACTCGAATACCTGCTTAATTTTGGTTTAATAATAATTATAAAACAAAAAACATTCTTGAAGGTAAAAGTTTCGACTTTGAAAATGATTCTTTAGAGGTTATTGTCCAGATCAACTCGTTTCCTTACATTTTTTACATAAGTTAATTTTAATCAATTGAATGATTTAATTAGTTAGTTGTTTTGTTATTCCCATTCATACTGTAAATAACATATATAATTTTCAATTTAAATCTAGTGAATGATTGATACCTTTCCCCCTACATTTCATGGATTTAATAATTATTTTTTATCTTATTATAACCTATTTTATCGCAGTCTGTTTTTCCCCTTATACCTACTGCTATAAACTAATCAAAAATACTGTAATTTAATTTTTAATTATATAAATTATTGGCTATTCTTTCTCAACTTAAACTCAGCTATATATGAAGGAAATAAATCAAACTCTTCAAATTTACATAATATGTTCTTATATACTATGTGTATTGATTTCCTGTTTTTAAAATGGTGTCTTGAATTTTTAATAAAAATATGGTGGTTATAGAACAAAATTTATACCACTTAAAAACAGGTTTTTATTTTTCTTAATTTTCTCAAAACATTATTTTCGGACTTATTCTCATCTTAAACTGAACTGGTTCAACTCTTTCCAAACTATTTAATTTCACATTATTTACAATTAGACGTTTTTTCATCAATAAATTATCTGAAAGTGTATTCTTGAATTGTTTAATTTTTCCGAGATTTACCTGAAACCTAAGAATATAAAATATATAGAATTCTTTCCAAATTATCAGAAAAAAATATCATACATTCATATGTTAAAGATCAATTTTAATATTTTCTGCAAAAAAAAAAATGTCAAATGTACTGAAAAATCAGAAATCAGGTCAATATCATCAAAGGTCGTTTAAATAAATGAATATCAATGCGACGATAAAAATTAAACATCGCATATGCTCTCAATTTCACTTTACAGTTTCTATTTATTACATTCGAACTGTCACCAACGCACACAAAAAAAAACTTGTCAAATATAATACCCAACATCCAATGCGTCTCACGGTGTCATGTAAATGCAAGGCAGTGGGTACCAAGAAGACTTTCCTCAATAAAAAGTTAAATAGATTGACTCTGAGCAGCGAAATAAATTCGTCACTAAATAAATCACTTCTGAAAATAGTTGAGACTGTTGAGACTCTCGTCAAAAAAATTCTTCACTCCCAACTTTTTACGATTCCATGCGTGAGTCCCTCACTAAGTGACTATTTATAACGGGACACGTAAACCGCCGCTAAAAGGCTACGTGGGTAACGCTCATCAGGGTTCAACACACTTGTTAGATAACGGATTAGGGAGGAGGGATTGTAAGAGGAATACTAAGTTATTTTCTCAGCTCTCTTTTTCCGCACCATATCCGACGGATGATATCTTATCCGGAGGCTCGTTCGTGGAAACTAGTGTTAAGAGTATACCTCGATCTTCGAGTGCTAGAGAAGAGAGTTCTTCTATTTTATTAATTTACTTCTATTTGGATGTTGGGGTGAACATGATTATATTTCCAAGTTGAGGAATTTAAAAAAATTTAAAATAAAGGCTGGAAGTAGCTAGGCCTCCTTTTATTTGACAACCTTTTCGGATTATAGCGTTTTTTTCTAACTTCTAGATCTACAGATCCGTCTAGAATAGAATAGATCTACAAATTTTAACAATTATTCATTTTAATGTAGGAATGATTGAGAAAAGGGGAATGTATTTCGTAAGCATCTTTTTTTCCATGACAGTTTTTCGATTTTATTGACATCATTTTAATGTTTAAAGATTTAAATATGTATAATCAGAGGGATGAAGCCGTTATGAGCTAAATTTATATTCAAATCTTGATCTGAATGAATAAGAATATCTGAATATTTTCTATATCTCTTAAAATGACGGAAAATTTTATAAGATTAATTTGATAATGTTTATTACTGTTCCAGTGTAAAGATTGGGTTACAAATAACATTCAGGGGAAAAAGCATTTAAAAATTTACATCTGATTCGCTTATTTTTATCAAAAAAATTCTTGAAAATTACTAACGCTTTCTTTTTTACTAACTATCTCAGCATTTCATTTATTACCTCCACCATATGTGTGTCCATTCCTCTTCTGAGACTCGGAATTTCCCAGTTACATTTTTCAATAACTTTTTTTTTAATATTTATGAATTCTTGCGGTTATTCGGCATCGAATTGAATCCTCGATGACATCCACATTCATCCGCTCCTGAAAGAAAGTCTCCCGGACCACGAAAATTCATTTTCTATCGGCCAGGCATCAGTGAAGCGGGCGTCACCTACTTTTCCAAGAGCTTGTGACGAGCACGCGATCCCCCTTTTCCTTTCAAAAGCCCCATTGAGAAAGGATACAGGTAGAAGGGACACAGACAGTCCTTTTACGCTGAAGGTCTTTTCTTTTTTGACGTTAAATTTCCGTAAGGCTACGAAATTCCGTTTGAGTACATCATAGCTACAGATAAAAAAAACCATATACTATATCGACAGCCACGTTGCAAAAGCCTGTAAGTGCAAAACCTCAAAGTTTTCAGGAGACGAAAAAAAAAAAACCAAACTATCGCAAGTTTGGTTTTTGGCAAGCATGGCGATGGGTTTGATGATAAGCATTTTAAAATAACGCTATATACTCACGTTTTTCTGAGGACTACACGGCTTCCCCTCACAGCGTCACTGCAACTTACAGAGTTTTGCTTGGTGATTGAGAGGTTCCCAACTTACAGGTAGGTTATTACAAATTGTCATGGAGAAGTTTTGAAGCGTCTTAGGTCGAATTTGGTGGCACTGAGATGTGCCCAAGGCCATCTTTAACAAGTACAACTCAAAACCTTATTTTCGCCAAAACGTGTTCTTACAGGCTTTTGCTACGTGGCTGTCGATATACATATACAATTTATACTATTAGAGGAGAAATATAAAGAAAATTAGTGATTAGTGTGCAAGTGTGTAATCAGTAAGTCTATAGTGATTATGTCAAATTTGCTACAATTTTTTTTATAGACGAGTTTAACCGGAAGTTGACCGAAGACCCGTGCACTTCAGATTTATATTCCATAACATTGAAGATAAATTGTATTTCCGGTTTGAACTATAGTCGCATAATGTCTTCGGGGTACAAATGAACTCTTATATCAGAATTTTATCACTCAATTTTCCGGTTTTGCTTATCCTTTACATTTTTCTTCTCATATCTCAACCTACTAAGTTGTTAAATTTCAGTAAAGGCTTCTCCCTATTGTTATGCAGCACTTTAAAACTTTTAAATAAACTCAAATTTGAGGTACTTAAAGTTTCATTAAATTTTTACGTCTTTAATAAAATAGTTTTCCCGGTGTAATAAAACGTGGTAAAAGGGCGTAAAAACTGACATTTTGTTCTCGGCAGCGGAGAACACCATCATCATAATCTATAAAATTGACGAACAAGATCGAAACTTTCAATCTCGACCAGAGAGTGACTGGAAGTAAGCCTTCATCACTTCATTTTTAACGTTACTTTGGAAAGATAGTGTTATGTCGCAAGTCTATAACCCCCTTTATCAAATTGTCATACATATAATAAAACCCTCTCTTTTGTCAGCCTTAACGAGAGACGTAGTAGTATGTGAATGGTCCCTTATTGGTTGCAACAACAATGAGTAAGTACTAATATTGGGAGTTCAGCAGGAAACATGGGCAAGTACAATCGAAGTAATAATTAGCCTGTTTAGTGCTCCAATAATATTCGTAGGAGTTGATAGCATTGTGTTTTAATAACGCCTGACCTGAAATTGATTTCGATCGGGAGAGAGTTAAAAGTTTCTTGATTGATAAGGGAGGGAGGAGATACGTTGTACTTTATATCCAGATTAATTGTGTTTTGAATAATTATTCTTTCCTGGATTAATGTCTACTAAAACAATGCTGTCGCATTATCTTGTTTATGAGAATCTTGGAATGTATCCGGAAGTTAGATTCAGTATGAAATTAAAGTAAACAAAATAGACCATTTAATTTTCATTTTCATTTTAGTTTAAATTTAATAAGAGGTTCCATGAATTAGATTATCATTTAAATAAGTTCAAGGAATGTGATTTTAAAGAGTTTATTATAATGGCAATTCATTTAAAAAAAATTGAAAAATAATTATAGTAAAAATACGACCTCCTAAGTACATTTTACTTTTAAGAAAAACTACACACGAAGTAAATATATGCTATAAAAATGATCCATGTAAAAAGGAGTTGAGGGTGAGGTGAGGAATACTTTAAGTGTGACACAATATGAGAAGGACGTTTAAACTTGACGACATTATATACTTTTAAAGCATTTTTCCCAAGGATGCAGAAAGTGTTTTTACTTCCAAGATTTCCCCCAATCCATACAAAAATTTTCCCAAAATTTTAAAAAGTGATAAACACTTACAAAAATTCAGAATTATCGTCGGTATTAAAAATAAGTTAAATAAAAGTTCTATCTTTAAAACCAATAGATTTATTTTGTTAAACCCAAGATAAGTTTTCGAAAGTGAACCTTCGATCTGTAATGGTGAAGGCGAAAATTGCCACGTAAATTTTGATTACTGTACTGAAATTGAATTCAATTGTATACTTTTCCACAAAATTTCCCCAGATGGCTAAAATTTCCCCCGATCCTAGATCGCCGGATCGGATATATTCTTCATCTCTGCTTTTTCCTTGCTCTTACAATGTCATAAGAAGCATTTATTCCA
The DNA here is from genome assembly GCA_963680715.1 of Tetragnatha montana. Classification (NCBI taxonomy): domain Eukaryota; kingdom Metazoa; phylum Arthropoda; class Arachnida; order Araneae; family Tetragnathidae; genus Tetragnatha; species Tetragnatha montana. Next base: position 40,405,040 of record OY796685.1, read on the forward strand.
CTGCTATAGTTCTGATTTAATAGCAATACAAGGCCTGAAAACTGTGAGCAATCCACCTGAAGGACTTTTCGGGGATTTTATCAAGTTATCTATTCTGTATCATCATCGATGATAATACAGAATATGACACAGCTAAACTATTTCCGGACCTTCCGCAGTAGTTGTCACCCACTACTCAGAGGGAGCGAACGAGCGCTCGGATGCACTGGCCAACAAGTAGAGCTGAGCCGAATCCATAATTCACCAAAAAGAACAGAAAAAAAAAGAGGCGAAAGAACAAAATAAACTTCCGCTTGACCTCTCTCATATAAAAAAAATGGAAAGAAAAACGCAGTAGCGGCATTTGTTTCACCGATGACTGCGGAACTTTCACCTAACTACCGCAGTTATTCGAATTCAGAATTTTTATGTAACATTTATTTTTCGTCCCCTTGAGAGCGAAATCCATTTCAATGAGATAGTTTTGCATTGCAACAACTATGGTAAACCACGCAATAGCCCATCCATTTGTATCCGTGAATATGTAATTTTTTTTACCATAATTGTATAAACGTTGTAGACGATTGTGTGTGTACATAGGCGTAACGAGGGGGGGGGGGTTATTGGTAGTGTTCGGCAACTAGTGGTCAAAAAGTAGTTAACTACCAACTACTAACTAGTCTGGGAAAATCTAGTTGCAACTAGTAGTTAACTATTTTTTCCTGGGACTAGTTGCAACTAGTAGTTAACTATTTCCCAAAGTAGTTAACTACTAGTTAACTAGTCTATTTAATTTCATAACCTATTTTTTGCCCAAATTCTAATACATCTTTCTTATCTATATCACAAAAAACTTTATGCTTCGCTCAAAACGGCGCTTTATTTCTGGTTATGGTATTTGAGTACTCTACCATGACATTGTAGTTATAAATAGCAGTGTAATTTTTGTATATTTTGATAAAAATTTTAAATATTTTTGAAATTTTAAACAAAAATTTTTTTTAAAGTAGTTGAAAATTTGAAAGTAGTTTCAACTAGTAGTTATTAAAAAAAGTAGTTTAACTACTAGTTAAACTAGTTTAAACCAAAAGTAGTTAAACTACTAGTTAACTACTAGTTGATCGGTAGTTAACTACTAGTTGCAACTAGTTCTAGTTAACTAGTGCCGAACACTAGTTATTGGGGATGTAACCCCCCTATTACATCGACGGTTTCTAAAACATGAAAAACTGAAAATTTTTCTCTTTACAAGGAAGGCGGTTCACAAGGAACTGTTCTTTTATAGAAACTAGCCCAAAGGGCCTCAAAATGAATTTAAATAGTACATTGAGAGACAAATTCTCAAACATTCTAATTTACTCCCCTCTAAAATTTTTACGTCTGTTGTACTGTGTTTTTCCCTTGAAAGTTAAGCCTCTTAGATGAAGTTTTCCCTTCGGAAGTTTTGCAAAACAAAAATTTTTTTAAAAGGGGGTAATAGTATGTTGGAGTGGTTGACTGGTCGGAGTAACACCCCCATGAGTCAACTCTAGATACGCCACTGTGTGTGTAATTAGTAAAAAGAAATAGCTATACTCTAAATGCAGTATAGGCAGGGATGAAAGTTGCAAAAGTTCTCAAAACTGAAATTTTTGGATTAAAAATATCTGGCTTTTGAGGTCGGAAAAGAGTGCATAAATTATATTAATCTCTTTATTTTAGCTCAAAACACTTATTTGTATATATTTGAGAGTAGAAAATGTCGAAACTAAAATAAAACAATCAGTACACAAGTCCTTGTTTATGTAACACAAAGTAACAAGAAGCTTCAAACTTTGTGCAATCAGATTTTTAAAACCTCTTCTCATTGCTGTTATAATGCCAAATGAATCTACTACTACCCAAAAAGGATCCAACATTTTTTTACCTTAATCCTTATTGGAAGTGAACTTTTTTACTGTAGGCCAAAAGAGTGACGTTTTCAACAAAATAAGTATTAATATAATAACTATGAATTTAAACTAATGTTTCGAAGATATCGAATCTAGAAAACCTTCCTTTAAAAAAGCTAATTGAAAGACTGATATTAGTCTTAAGTCTTCTTAGAAAAACTTACGTCTTCTCCTTCCCTGATACTACTAGGAAGGATTATACAAAGAAATATTTTTGAATAAGTTGGAAAAACAAATTGCTATTGCAAATGGGCTATACGATTTCTTAGACTGGCTGTAATTATGCTCCACCTGTGTGTATAGCACATGTTTCAATGGTACAGCATTAAGTGTACATACCAAAACACTTTTATTTCAAGAAAAACCAAAAGGTACCGATCAATGATTTTGTTATAACCCTAATATTTTTTTTACTGTTTGCACTCTTGCTTAACAGAAAACTATTTTTATGCTGCAAACACAAAAGTAGTCGTAGCTGTTTTCCTTTTTTAATTTCCTTCATTTACTCCAATTATCAGAGACATAAGTAAGCTAAACACAGAAATTCAATGAAACCCAGTTATAACGGGGAATCCCATAGTGGTCTGTACGAACGGACTGTAATAAATATAATTTCAATTTATAACTTTCCTTCGTCACAGTAGTCACACACAGTCTTGGAGATCTTATTCACCATTATTATGACCGCACACCATTTGTCACTCTAAGAATACTCTAAAAAAGAACTATAGAAGAAAGTGATACGTGATTAGTTGAGATCTCCGGGCCCGATTCGAACTTAAAGAGGTGCATACGAATGTCCATTAAGGCATCATCCGTACCTCACTTTCCCCATGTCGTTGCTCTTGTGTACGCTGTGACCTCGCTTTTGGTTCTATTTTCTCCAGTGGATGTGTCCCTTAATAGTCGAGGTATATCTGTGAAAGATGTCTTGATTTATGGAATGGAAGGACACGTTCTTTGTAGTCATGCGTTCCTAATTAAATGTTCTGCTTCAACCTACTTATTGTGTGTGTTTGAGGATAGTGTCTTGTTAAAAGGTATCTTTTCGCAGAATCGGTGTTCGAGGCTTCGTAAGCTTCCTTATTGCAGTCGACGCTTGTTTTAGGAATTCGATGTGAATATTCAAATAATTCGTAAAAATCGAAAAAACTTTAAGAATTTGTGGAAATATTTACAGATTTTGTGTACATTGTCGTAAAAATGCTTCCATTTTATTGAATGGAGTTTTTCTTGGGATGTTCATTCCTATAATGGGACATCCATAAATTACGTGAGGTGTTTTTTCCAAAATCTGGACCCCCCCCCCTCCCCCTTTAGTGAGATTTTGCTGGACCCCCCCTCCCCCCACGTGAGATTTACCTACAACTTTTTAAAAATTATTTTCCTTTCTCAAACTTAAAAACCAAAGAAAATCGTATAATTTCTAACTTAAAAAGTTGAAGTGAGATTTTAATCGACCCCCTCCCCCCTTGGTGAGATTTGGTGAGATTTTTCCAAACCCCTCCCCCCCCCTTTTTGACCTCACGTAATTTATGGATGTCCCCTAGGGTGTTCAGCGTGATGGCTAAATTCCAAACTGTACTGTACGTTCTATACGTAGAGGTTTACAATGTTTGAAGTAAAATAAGAATTAATGATTTAAGAATTTTTGACAAAAATAATTTTTCAGATAAAAAAATACGATTTTTTTTCAATTTTGTCCATGAGTTTTGAAATACCCCTGTACGTATTCGTGATTTAAATTTGGGCGTGAAAAAAGGGTTATGTTGAATGTTGAGATAATAATTGAGGAGCTTACGTGCAAAACGAGGTAACTCCAGTTTAAACATGATGGAGTGCTCTCTTTGGAGCGCTTTATACTTATTTGTACTATTTTATCATTTTTATTTATGCCATCCATAGCATCCCTATGGATGCTATTTTGTTATGACTTCATAAGATCCAACCTCAACAACATCTTACAGTTTAAGGTTCCTAATAGTTGGTCCTTGTATTAATATCTATCATCCGACGAAGTAACATATTGGCATCGTAATTTGATGTTTATTTCAATGCTAATAAACAACTGATGCATTTTGTAAAGACAGAAAACACCATACAAAACGTACAGCGGAATGCGTAAGGGGCTATTCATTAATTACGTAAGGATGATTTTGGCAATTTTTGACCCCCCTACCCCCATGTAAGGGTACGTAAGATTTTCAAACCCCTCCCCCCCTTTTCTTACGTAAGATTCCATTTCGATTTTTAAAATAATAAAATGTTAGAAAAGGATCAGTTACACTAAAACTATCAGTTTGACGCAAATGAAAGATTTTTATTTTTCAACAGATAAGTAATATTCTTGCTGTCAACTACATTTTATAATTATATTTTTATCTCTAGTCATTTATCACAGTAGAGATTCAATAGTAATTTGATTAGAATAAGTAGAATTTGTTTACATTAACTTGGAAAATCTTACGTAAGAATGGGTTTGACCCCCCTCCCCCAAGTAAGGGTATGTAGAGATTTTCCACCCCCCTCCCCCTCGGGACCCTTACGTAATTAATGAATGTCCCCTAAAGCTTTTTAATATGACGTCATCTTTTTGGAAAAAAAATATCCGTTGGACTTTCCGTTGGAGTTCTTTGGGCATTTTTTATGTATTCCACTCAAGAAATCTTTCTGTGCAGAATTTGAACGGACTTGTTGAAACACCCTGTGTACAGGAGGAAGTTTTATGGAGAAGCACTATTGTTTTGCAGTTAGGCAAGCAAAGTTTTATACATGCGACTTGTTTTCTCTTTATTTCTTTATAAAATATCTTTAACGGTTTCAAAGTGAAGGGATTTCCTAAACTTTTCTAAATTGCGGCACTTTTGGAATAAAAATACTTTTTTTTCGTAAAGGTGCTAAAATTCAGGTGGTCAAACGCCGAATTTTTATCAAAAATCTAAAATAAAAAAAAATGAGTTTTATGTTATGGTGCACCTTTAGCGGCGATTTGCATTTTCCACTTATGTAAAAAATAATTGCGAGAAACTTGCCATGTTATTCATTTTACTTAGATAAGATTACATTCAGAATAGACAGTTCTTCTGTGCTCAATTGTTTGAAAATCGAATTGTCATTTAAGGAACGCCTGCAATCTTTTTCTGATAAAAATAACCTTCCAAGCGTGATTTTATTTGATAATACGTAAATAATAAAAGTATATGTTATTAAAGAGGTAAATGGATGGTTTTCACGGGGTGTTTCACTAAGGCATTTTACATGATTTTTTTTTTTGTAAATTCAAAAAGGCATACTGTAAAAAAGTTGCCTTAGAGGTCACATATATTCATCAGAAAAAAAATTCAGAGGGATCAAGAAAAATTTAGGTATCACGGAATTGCGTCAAAATTTATGAAATTTCATCATTTTTCACAGACCAAAAATGCCAAGAAAAAATTTTCATTTAAACTTCATAATTTTTCTTAGGAGATATAATATTACTATTAAAATGTGCGCCTAATTTCATATTTTTATTGCTATTAATTTGAGAGAAATGATTTTTTGTAGAGTTAAACGATACTCGTAAAGTTGTTTTTCCTATATTCTCAAAGCGCAATTAACTAATTAACCGAAAGACTAGAGACTGGTGTCATTTTGTGTAAAATTATAATATCTCTCTATATTAAATAAAAGTAACGGTCACCGCCGCCGCTGTCGCCGCCGCCGCTGCCGCCGCCGCCGCCGCCGCTGTTTCAGAAATTTTTATTTTTGAACTCTTTGACCTCTCACAACGCAAAAACTACTTGACAGAAATTTATGAAATTTGAAAAGTTTGTAGAGGAATGTTTAGAGAACAATTTAGAATAAAAAGCTAATTGATGTGATTATTAGTTCTGGGGTATTTTTAAGGTCAAAGTTGAAGTTTTTGTTTTTTCGCCGCGTAATCGCGTTCAGCGAAAACTATTAGCATCAGAGCTTTGATTTTTTGCAACCTCATACTCTGATATCTGAAGATGTGCACTACGTCGCCCTTTTTTCGAATTTCGAATTAGGTTTGGAGTAATTAATTTTTAAAGTTTCGAAATTTTTGTTACTTTTTCGGTTTTTTCGATCTAAAAGAAAACCTAATCACAATAGGAGTATGATTTTTTAACCTCTTATGCTCTTATTTTTTAGAAAAAGATTAGCGTTTAATTCTTTGAAAAATTCGAATTAGTTTTGGAATTATTAAGCATCAGAGTTTCATTTTTTCCATAGTTTTACTAGGTCTTCATCAGACACGTTTAATGTTTATTGGAGATTTTTTAAGTTTATTTTTGACGGTTCACTAGATTGTCGCGAGCACGGATATTTAAAAGTTTTGTGGGTGCACGTTTATTTCTCTTAGTTTATTAGTGATTGTTAGTAGACTTCCTTGATAACTATGTTTTCAACTATTTTTTGCTTTTGAAATACTAGAGAAATAAATATAATTCGGATGAAGGGTGGAGATTTTTGTTTGGAAGTTGCGTGTTTTTCTGATTAATATTAGCTCATAGTTAGATTAGTCATTGTTTTAAGAGTTAATTAGATTAAATGCGTTTTTAAGTTCATGTGGTTATTAAATGTTTAAGGGAGGATAGTTTATGTATTCTGGAAAAATTAATATTTTTCAATATTTGTTGAACAGGTTGGGAAAATATTTCTAATAAATTAGTGATAAGAGAAATAAAATATTTTAGATTGGATAAGGGTTTTCATTAGAGTTGGTAAATTCTACAAGCGAGCTTTGCTCGCTGAGATCGCGAAGCGATCTTAAAAGAACTGCGAAGCAGTTCCGGGGGTTGGTGAGCGATAGCGAGCAGGGGGCAGGCCCCCTAGTCCTTTAAATTGAAGTAGATTGTGATCAACTTTCTCTCTATATTAAAAAAAAGTAACCGTCACCGCCGCCGCCGCCGCTGTTTCAGAAATTTTTATTTTTGAGCTCTTTGACCTCTCACAACGCAAAAAGTACTCGACAGAAATTTATAAAATTTGAAATGTTTGTAGAGAAATGTTTGGAGAACATTCTCGAATGGAAAGCTAATTGATGTGACTATTAGTTATGGGGTATTTTTAAGGTCAAAGTTGAAGTTTTTGTTTTTTCGCCGCGTAATCGAGTTCAGCGAAAACTATTAGCAGCAGAACTATGATTTTTTGCAGTCACATACTCTGATGTATGAAGATGTGCACTACGTCGCCCCTTTTTTCGAATTTCGAATTTGCTTTAGAGTAATTAATTTTTAAATTTTCGAAAATGTTGACACTTTTTCAGTTTTTTGGTCTAAAAGAAAAACTAATCACAATAGGAGTATGATTTTTTAACAAATTAGGCTCTTATTTTTTAGAAAAAGATTGGCGTTTAATTCTTTGAAAAATTTTAATTAGTTTTGGAATTATCAAGCATCAAAGTTTCATTTTTTTCATAGTTTTACTAGGTCTTCATCAGACACGTTTAATGTTTATTGGAGATTTTTTAAGTTTTATTTTTGACGGTTCACTAGATTGTTGCGAGCAAGCGTGCACATTATAAATTGAAATGTTTCTTAATGATATGTTTTTTCTACAAGATGGTTGATTAGTAGACTTCTGGATATTTTTTTAACATTTCAATAAAATTATTGATAAGCTAGATAGAGGTATTTTCCGTGTTACAAGAGGCTTAATTAAGCGGAGAAAAGGGTTGTGCTGGATTGTTGAGATAAACAAGCGAGCTCTGCTGGATTAAATTATTTATGAGCAAGAGAGTAATATAAGTAGTTTCAGTTATAAAGGAGCATTAATTAAGCCGACCAGCGGGGTGTGCTGGATTGGTAAGATGAAACAAGCGAGCTTTGCTCGCTGAGATCGCAAAGCGATCTTAAAAGAACTGCGAAGCAGTTCCGGGGGTTGGTGAGCGATAGCGAGCAGGGGGCAGGCCCCCTAGTCTTTTAAAAAATACAAAATAAAAAAATTAAAAAAAAAAAAAACAACAACATTTTTTTAGCCTTTTAATATTTACAATTTTGTTTCTTTTGAACTTCCAAAAGAAAAATTTCCACCAAATTTAAAGTTTGAAATCAATTTTAATCACAGAGAAAAAAAATTACACTTATCAAAATTTAAGGTCGTCTCTTAAACAATCAGCTCATGAAAAGTTTATCCTGTTATGAGTTCTAAACTGACTCCTGCTAAGACTTGTATTTTTAAGAGATTAGAGCAGTGGTTTCCAAAGTGGGTTCCGTGGAACCTTGGGGTTCCATGAAAAGATTTAGGGGTTCCGCGTGACAAATTTTATCTCCTTAAAGAAAATAAGAATGGTGTTTTTCAAAATTAAGTTCATCAAAATGCAAATCCTACCAAAAATATGTATTAAATTTTTAAAAATGTATGTCCGAAATTCGGATTAGGTGTACCAAAGCAAGTTAAAACCCTCTTTTTAAAGTCAAATTTCCAAACATTTTCTGGGGGAGGACCCCCAGACCCCCCTGATGGTTCTTGGAACTCGCTTAATCGCAACTTTCTTAACGTTAAGTTGGCTTGTTTAATTTAATATCAGATATTGAATTGATTCGTTGATTAAAAAATATTCAGGGTTCCGCGATCATTGACAACAAATTGGGGGTTTCCACGAGCAAAATAGTTTTGGAACCACTGGATTAGAGTTCGTTTAGAAATTCTTCACAAAATATTTTATCTGAATAAAAAAAGAGACTCTTCACAAAATATTTCATCTTAAAAAGGGTCTTTTACAAAATATATTAGCTTAAGGCTAAGCGCGCACTAGAGAATTGCTTCGCGGCGACTAGAACATAACTGTCACTCGAAAGCAATGGATCTATATGAAGAGATTCTTGGCAATCGGCCAAGAGTTTCGTCGCCTATTGCGCGCGCTCTAACTTGTTGCAATAGCCAGGGTGATAATTTTGTTTCAGTCGCCCCCCGAGGCAAAAGTATCTAGTGCACGCTCACCCTAAAAATGTAGCTTCACAACATTTTAGGTGCACTCTGAAACAAATCCTTTTATGCTTCTCTATGATAATTTTACCGTTGTTAAACGGAACTCTGACTGAAATAACCTTTTTGAAGGGATGATAAGAAGCGTAGTACTTTATTGATTGATTGGTAAAACAAAATAGACATTAAAATAGTGGAAGTCTCCCTAGATCCTCGCAAACTTGAACACAGCCAACGCCACGGCCACCATCACCGCCAGCCCTTGTGCTGCTTGCTGTTCCGCCCCGCTGTAGCACGTCATTTCGTAGGGTCCGCACCTGGTTTTGCAGCACCACGACCGCTTACCGCTGCTGCAACAGTTGCCAGTGCCAGGCATGCAGCAGCTTTCGGAGTAGGTGCAGCACTGCCCGTAAGGACGACAGCTGTCGAGGTTGTAGGGATCCTTGCAGCACTTTCTCTTGCCCCGCGTGTCGGGGCAGTAGTTATAGAGATCGAGGATAAAGGGATATAAGGCGTGTTGCACTTGGGGCGTGGATGGCAGTGACTGGTTGGGGAGAGGCTGCCAAACGCTGGGGATACCTGGGATCAGTTTGGCGTCGTCATCCGGTTTGTGGTCGCAACAGCTGTACCCCGAGCCGGATTGAAAGCAGCAAGCCTTCCCTGGAAATCAAAAACTCAGCATCAGCCGTCTTGAAACAACAGTAAAATATTTTATAGAGGATTGGAGGACAAAATCAATGTTGCTAAGGCTGTTGTTAGGGGCGGGAAATAGAAGCATCCAATAGCAGCGTTCGCACATGATGTCACTGGAGGACAAAAACAACGTTGCTAAGGCCGTTGTTAGGTCCGAGTCGTCATGTGATTGAAAATGCTCTATTAGTCGTTCATAAGTGGATTTTGTTGCGAATACTAGTGAAAATACTAGTACTAGTAGCGAATACTAGTGAAGTTAAAAGCCCTACAGAAGGTACACAGTTAAAAGCAAATAACCGGTTGTGACGTCACCTGAAAGCACTCTATTTTAATAAGTTAATGTTAATGTTTAAAATCAAGCATTCAATTTTATCGCGTGTGTTATAGAGTGTTTTCAGATGACTGTGTACTTTCTGTAGGGCTTTTAACTGTTGCTAAGGCCGTTGTTTATCTGTTGCTAAGGCGGTTTTTAGGTATGGGATCACGTGATTGCAAATGCTCCAATTGAAGAATTCCCCGGCTAGTCATTTTCTGTAACTGTTAACCTCTGGAGCGCAAAAAACTGTAACATCTTCTGTTGCTAAGGCCGTTGTTAGGTCCGAGTCATGTGATTGAAAATGCTCTATATATATAGTGAATCGACGTAAAGGACTAGCAACTTCTTATTGTTGTACATTATTGTGTTTTGGCTGTTGACATGGCATGATATCGTGTTCTATGGTTCTATCGATTTTGTAAAATAATTTTTGACGTTTGTATATTTTTCCTTCCTCAAAATTCCTTTTTATTATATCATTTTTCAACTAGCTATCGCTCTGCTATTCAATTTTACATTAATCAACTTTAACTTTTAAGGTGGTGGCATTGTTGTAAATATATGTATGTAATAGGCTTATGAATAAAATTAAGATTAAGTTTCTTCATAATTTAATACCCTTCAATCAATTCAATCACATTGAAGCTGGGTCTCACTTCGTATCCTAGATTTTTTAATCAGCTAAAATTCCTTTCCTTCTAGTTAATGCTTTTATGTTTTTTGTAAAGTATTCAATTACATATGATTTAGAGAGCCTACTTACCTTCAGCGCAAGTCACTATACCGTCTGGACAAGTGAAATCGGCTGACACGATACCAACTCCTACAGCAAATAGTAGTGCGTTGAATATCTACAAGAGATGGAGTGGTTTTTAAAATTACCTTTCTAAACTATCTCTAAAGCGAAACTATTTAAATATTATAGAGTCATTCCACGTCAAATCAACACATTTTTTGGCATGACCATCTCGGATTTTCTTGAAATTTGGTACACATGATCTACTTATAGAAACTCTGAAAAGTACCAACTTTCATCAAAAAATTTTAATTGGTTCTGGAATTACAGGTGCGTAAAGTGGTCGAAAATGTGCCAAAATTGGACCAACATAAGTTCTCTAAATTGCTCTAGAGGATCTTCTAATTGGGTTATACAAATGAAGTTGGTGTCATTTTAAAGCATTTTAAATGTTCTTTTTAATGGTGTAAAATGTGCAGCAAAATTTTGAAAAACAATATATTTTACAAGACAAAATAGAATTAAAAGTTCGATTTCTATCAAATGTACCACTTTTTAAATTTTGAAAAAAATTCCAGGTGTAGGTAATATTATTCTAAATAATCTGGTAAAATTATAGGATGGGACAAAAATGGGATCAGTGTCAAAAACTGCTTAAACCTAAGTTCGATTTTTCTTATATCCCCTTAAAAAATTTTAAAACTACTTTTTTTTCATTAATTGGATGGGAATTGAGTAGTATTTAACTGTTGTTGACAATTAGGGCCCCTGCACAAAATAGGTGTAGCCCGGGCTTCATATTTACAACCTGTACACTAATTCAGGCCATTGTATTGTAACAATGCATATAAAGTAAATATGAAGCCCGGGCTACACAAAGTTTGTGCAGGGGCCCTAATTGTCAACAGCAGTTAAATACAACTCAATTCACATCCAATTAATGAAAAAAAAGTAGTTTTAAAATTTTTTAAGGGGATATAAGAAAAATCGAACTTTGGTTTAAATAGTTTTTAACACTGATCCTATTCTTGTCCCATCTTATAATTTTACCAGATTATTTAGAATAATATTACCTATACCTGGAATTTTTTTCAAAATTTTAAAAGTGGTACATTTGATAGAAATCGAACTTTTAATTCTATTTTGTTTTGTAAAATATATTGTTTTTCAAAATTTTACTGCAAATTTTACACCATTAAAAAGAACATTTAAAATGCTTTAAAATGACACCAACTTCATTTGTATAACCCAATTAGAAGATCCTCTAGAGCAATTTAAAGAACTTATGTTGGTCCATTTTTGGCACATTTTCGACCACTTTACGCACCTGTAATTCCAGAACCAATTAATATTTTTTGATGAAAGTTGGTACTTTTCAGAGTTTCTATAAGTAGAACATGTGTACCAAATTTCAAGAAAATCCGAGATGGTCATGCCAAAAAGTGTGTTGATTTGACGTGGAATGACTCTATAGTTCTCTCGTTATAGTGACTCGTAGCATGGCCATCTCTATAGTAGGGGAGCCCAGAGTGTTTTTGGGTAGTAACTCGAGCGCGTCAGATAATCATAGGGGGGATACCTTGCATGCTTTTGAGTAACTCCACCAAATATAAGCTCTCTATGTTGGTGGGTAAGTTTAGAACAGCCCGTCAGATTTGTAAAAAAAAGTTAGTTAAATGGACATACTCGAGCGCGTCAGATAAAGATAAGGTAGGTTAGTTATAAGCTAAAAAGTGTACATTTTCTAAAATCTGCCGATTTGAGCGGTGGATAAGGGAGCGGGAGGGTTACAAAGTTGCAAAGTAAAGCCAAGACCGGTAAGACGCTATCGCTCTTTTTGAGAAAAATGTACGAAACAAAATGTTTATAGACTAGTAGCCAGGATACTAGGCTCAACTAGTTGTAAACTGTCTTGGTAGCCAATCTGACGCGCTCGAGTATGTCCATGTAACTAGTTTTCTTTCAAATTTTGACGGGATGTTCTAAACCAGGTATGGGCAACCTTTTCGAATCCGCGGGCCGGACTCAAAGATTATAATGTCGTGGAGGGCCAAAGAGTAGATAATAGGTAATATTCTTTAAGTAAAAAAATGAGGCCTTTTATTATATATATTTATGAAGTTTAATTCTAAAGTTAAAAATTAATCTGGACTTGTACAATATCTAGATTACATAAAATAATTATAATGAAGTTACATTAATCTGGACCAGGCGCGGATCCAGCACGGCTCCAATGGGGGGGAGCACTTCTTCAGACCATCATCTTTATCTTTTGAAAAAACGTCACAATTTTGGGAATTTTCTAAAAAGTATCACTCAAGGTCCCCTTTTGGTACCGGGGGGGGGTCTGGGGGTCCTCCCCCAGAAAAAATTTTGGAAATTTGACCAGTAAAAGTAGGTTTTTAACTCATTTTGAGTACTCTTTGGGCCTTTTTTTCGTACTTATGAATGATTTTTGGGTCCAAGGGGGGGCACTTTCCAGAGTGCCACCCCCTGTATCCGCCACTGATCTGGACTAGAATAATATTACATACAATAATTATAAAGTAAGTTACATTAATCTACAATAGATTAATATTTTGATTAGAAACAACAATTATGTTAAAGTTACAAAAATCTGGACAAGAATAATATGTGATTTTTGAGTACAATTGTTAAAATGTTCCGCGGGCCGGACCAAATGACGTGGCGGGCCGGATCCGGCCCGCGGGCCGGAGGTTGCCCACCGTTGTTCTAAACAAACCCACCAACATAGAGAGCTTATATTTAGTGGAGTTACTCAAAAGCATGCAAGGTATCCCCTATGATTATCTGACGCGCTCGAGTAAATCCACATTTAGCATCATGGGCTCCCCTACTACTAGACACTTATGATCAGAGAAGCTCGAAATCTTGAGTGACGTTCTGCCTGCTATTTCGCGTCATCATCGCTTTTTGGACAACATCTCAACTCCAGTCTGAAGGGAGCGTGCAAGACTATTTCTCCATATATTTATAAGACATTGAAACAAAAGCTGATTTATTCATAGGTTTACAGCATTCTTGAAATTTTGGTACTATTTTTAACATTTACAGCGATCAATTAAGCTGGATATTTGGAACTTTTAAGTTTTTTCATAAATTTCAGAGTTTTTTTACACTTCGAAAAAATTCAACGAAATATCATGATAGATTACGTTTTTGATAAGGAAAAGAGTACTTCGAGAGAAAACTCATTAAAGGAAATATAGTCCATTAATAAATTCAATGAGAATAAATTGAAAGTTTATACTAGAATTCAAGTTTAATAAAATAGAAATAATTGAGCTAATCAAATTTAAAGTACCTTAAAATACTAGATTTAAAGTCTAAAAATGCGTTCGAAAACAAAAGGAATTGGAAGGGATTTTTGAACTGTTCAACTGGGGCCCATCTACCATCTCCAACTTTAAGAGTAAAAGATAGATATTTGTAATTGAAATTGGGAAACTATTTTTTTTTTGGATGGATCGGACTTTATTGATGCCTCAATAGAATTCAAGGCAAAATTTCTACTTTAAAAAAACTTTCTTGATTGAATTTTCACACGAATAAAAGGGGAAGATAATTTACTTTGCACCTTCCAAAGCAGGCAATGTTTATATACTAAGGGTTTCAATGGGCCCACTACCCTGAAAATTAAGGCAAAGAATCGTACTAATACAGTGCTACTTATAGTTAACTAGCGCTTTCAGCGCTAGACCCGGCGTTGCCCGGGCCCAGTAAAACTTTATATTTATACCTATGGCGCACGCGCTATCCCAGCGTTGCTCGGATATTATTGACGGGCTGCGCCCGTACTAAGTTCCTTTGACAGAATCTCATACACTTTGTAATAGTTGGGAAGTCATATTTGTTAAAAAATATTTAAACTTAAGGTGCAACAGATTTAGCATTTCCCAGACTGCACCACAAAGAGGCCCGCTGCATTACCGTCCATAAAAATGGATTAAAACAGTTAAATGAATCTATTCGAAGAATTAAACAAAAATCAGTAAATGTATAAAAAACCAGAGTAATTTAAAGGCACAGCTTTGATAAGAGTCCTTCAGCCTGCCATGTTAAGCCATAAGCTGAAATGATGACAACACATAAGCATATTGCTTGTGGATAAATATGGCGGCTGGAGGACTTATCGAAGCCGTGGCAATTTAAATTATGTGTAACAAATGTACGAACAACCTCAAAGAAAAGGAAGTCTAATCTGCCTCAAAACCGTTCAATTGTTATCTGTCCCGATGAATATCGTCAAGCTGTTTTAGTAGCTATAATGATTAAGAAAAAGTGTATAAAATGCCACTAATGTAATATTTAAATAACTTAAATTATGTGACTAAACACAAACAATTCCCAAACAAAAATAAGACTTAACTACTTTAAAAACCAAAGCAACTATGGTGAATTTGAAACTGTGGAAGAAATGCACAACTGTAATCAAACTGAAGTAAACTGCTCCATGGATTTTCTTAGTGTTAAAAATGCACACAGAAAAGTAAGACTAAAGTCCTAAGTAAGATTCAAAGAATGAAATGAAAATCAGTTTCAGGATAGCACAAAAAGCACTTAATGAATTAACGACTAACATCATCAAGAGCCAAACATAACAAAAATACAGCGTTAAATAGAATAAAAGGGAAATGTATGTACGAAAAACAGAACAAAAGTAATAAATCAGAATAGTAAGAAGCACTCACTAAATGAAGAGGAAAAAAACACCGTTCACCCTTCGCGACCTCTCAGCGAAGTAAATCGGATGTAAACAGCCAAAGCCATGTTGTTTAACAATCGGCGTTCGAAAATGAAAAGCAATAACTGAAAAAGCTTTATGCAATCCCCACCACAGAATGCTATTAAAAGCCAAAAGGCAAATCAGTTTCTGGATATAAACCGATACTTTTCACCAAATTATGTAAACAGACCGAAGAATGAGAATAAGTGCTGTTGCCCCTTGGCTGTTGCCAGGTTTCAAAGAGAAAATGGCTGCACCTAGATCACGATGATTCTTAGCATTAGGATATTTGACAGGACGAATCCTAACCACTCCGAGAGTAGGAGAAAGAGAGTTTGGACCAATCATATACGCTGTAAGCACAGCGCGGAGAAACAAATAAACAAACAAACAGCGGGTTTCTATTTTATTAGTATAGATAGATAGATTGTTTAAGGTTTATAAATTGAATTTCACATAGAAATAAGGGGTTTGTTTTAATCACGGCTTACTAGATACTATACAGGCTAGCCGAGTTTTCAACAATGAAAACCATTTGACAACTTTTCCCGCTTGGATCGCCACAAGTCCTACTTATATCACCCACCGCCTTCAACACTGTGGATATGCTTTGCCAGTTTGTCCAGTATTGCCATCTGGATTTTTAAGGATTTCCGTACTCGGCTAGCCTGTATAGTTTCTAGTAAGCCGTGGTTTTAATGTGCCCCAAATGCGAATGTACCCCACTCTCCCCAAGCTTCGAAAATTATTCCATAGTTGATAGTGAAAAGCTATTAATTATAATGTTGGCTAATTTAAAATTAAAGTTCCTAACTTATGACTAACCGTATGACCAACAAATGGTTGACCGACCATGGTACTAAGTTAGGTAGCTTAGGGGAAAAAGTAAAATTGTGATATCACCATGAAATTTTTAGGAGTACAAAGTATTACAAAAACATTTGTAATGTACAAAACATTTTTATAGCATTTTTAAAATGTAGAGCTTTGAACGAAAATAATTTCAAAAAATAGAAAAATAGGTGTTTGGGATTTCTTTTGACATCATTTTGTTATGACGTCACAAGGTCCAACCAACCAGATCTTAAATGTTAAGGGTCCTAATTAATAGTTGGTCCTTATATTAATTTCTATCCTCCTACGGCGCTATTTTGTTATGACGTCCTATACGGTCAAATCACCCTTAAAATGGTCCTATTTTTTTTCGTTCTTTTGTGATTATCTATTATGCTCTAAAACTAAAAGTTCGAAGTTTGTATCACATTTTTTAGTTTTCGGTTATTCTTGCCCCTAAACTGCCTATCTGTACAATAAAGTAGATTAATTTTCTTATCAGATTATAAGCTTTTATTTCTTTTTATAGATATTTTATTTTCTGATATATATATATATATATATATATATATATATATATTACAAAATATTTCAAAATACTTCTGCTTTTATGTGAAAATGAAAAAAAAAAAAACAATAAAAGGTACTAAATGGTCTTTACTATCATACCCAGATTATTCATCATACAGAGTATTTTATCTTTTTCATGTTGACGTTAGATGCTTTAGATCTGTGTTTATAACATGATTGTTTACTTTGTTGATAAAAAATATGACATCACTGGGCTGAGTTAAAATAAATACTCAGTGTTTGATAACTTAAGTTTGTTGTTTTTAAGCAATTGTATTTCATGCTATCAGACTATAACAGAGCGTATGCATGCACGCGCAGCGGAATGAAGTAATATGACGTCACTCTTTTTGAAAAAAAATATGCGTCTTAAAGGTATAGTCCTCTGGGAATTTTTTATGGAATCTATGCAAGGAATCTTTATGTGTAGAGTCTCGGCAGACTAGTTCAAACATTCCGTATACAAAAGACAGTTTTTGGAAGGAAACTAGGACGCAATTGTTTTGCAGATAGGCAAATAGTACTTATATCGCAAGCTAAGTTATAGATCTGAGACTTGCTTTCTCTTGGTTAAAAAATCTCTTATTAGGGTTTCAAATCCAAGGGATTTCTTAAACTTATCCAAATTACACCTTTGGAAGAAAATATTTTTTTTTTCGTAAAGGTGCTTATTTCAGGTGGACAAACTGAAAATTTTATTAAAAATCGTAAAAAAAAATTATGTCCATGGTGCGTGCATCTTAAGCTACGATTTGCATTTTATACTCGATTAAAAAGTAATCGATAGAAACTTACCATTGTGTTCGTTTTACTTTAATAAGATTAGATCCAGTACTATTTTGGCAATTCTTTCAATGAAGAGGATGATCAATTGTTTGAATATAGAATTAACATTTCAGGAACGAACGTTTGCAATCACTGTCAGTAATTCTGATAAAACTAAATTATCTTAAAAAAACCCTCCCAGTGTGCTTTTTGTATTCAATATTAAATGATAAGATAAAAATGTTTGTTATTCACTTTACTTGAATAACATGTCACCCAGTTAAGGTGTTAAAGGTTTATCTGAAGGTCTGTTTCAGGGTCCCTCTTATGGGCCACAGTGGAAAGTAACGTGTGAATGACTATCCCGCTTTTTAGTCATATAAGATGATGGACCTATAAGATGATAGACTATGCCTATAAGATGATGGACTTAAATCCACCAAAACTATTTGTTTAAAAGTATTCAGATGTTTTCAGTAACGTTTCTTGTCCAGAAACGATTTTTAGGACTGCTCTTACAAATCAATTATTATTATAGTACCCTGAAAATAGCGAAAAAAAGCCGAACCTCGGATAAATTGCCAAAAACAGTTCCTCAACGGTTTTCACATAAGAATGGCCAAAAATAAAAATGATATAAACATGTGAGACATGTTTATGTTTATAGGTTATTTTTGCGTACTGAAACCCGATACTTCATTTAGTTTGGAAATAAAATTAAATTGCAATTTTAAAATGAATTTGAATAATCAACTATATGAAACAAATTAAAACTCTCCTCAAAATCTTACAAAAGCATCAAAAGAGATAAATCCAACGGTTTTAATTTAGAAATGACCTAAATAATAACATACTAAAATTTGAAAAACATACAAGTCAAAATGTTCTATCATTATTTTTTAAATTTCCAGTTTTTTAACAAAATTTCATTTTTAAAAATTACAAACCTAAACTTTTGAGACTTTTAAAAAGGTCATTTTTCAATTAACAGTTAAACTTTTAACTTCGAAAATAACACCCTAAAAAATAAAAACAAATGTAAAAAAGAATCTAGCGAATTGATGCTTTTCTCAATAGATAATTTAAATTTTAGACTTGGGTCTCTGTCATTTTGAGCAGCTCATATTATATTGCTCAAATAATTAATGTGCACTGCTATATTTGTACGTATATCTTATAACACCATACAATTATAAGTCAAGACTATCAATTTGAATAGTCTGAACTCCAATAAAAACTTCCGTTTGAGTTTAAAATGGCTTATAGGAATTTTCTAACCCTCTTGACAGAATTTAAGCATATGAACTCTATGCATATTTAAAAAACGATTATAAAAAAGAAGCCACTACGAAAAGTCCTTTTTTTATTTTATCTGTCGAAAATAGGTGACAGCTTGTGTGCCAGGGCTAGAATCAAAATTCAAGGAAATAAAATATTTTTCTTCATTTCAAAATTAGCTATCTATTTCAAATGTGCGCTAAATTTTACTATGCTTGTGAATTTAAAAACTTTACCCCTAAGCTCTCTTTTTGGAGATTTGTAAAAAGTGCTTTTTCATTTGTAAAAAAAAAACAATCTCAAGCACTCTTCTTTAAAAGAAGCAGGGGGCGTATTTAGGGTGGGAGGCATTTGAACCCCCCCAAGGTTTTCACTGTTATGTGAAAAAAAATTCCTTTGAAAAAGTCCCTTGAAAATTATGCAACTTACAAAGAGCGGTTACCCTTCGCCTGTTCCTCAAAGTAGTTTCAAATTAAATAAAACACAAGTTTAAATGGACAAATTTAAAAAAAAATTCTGGGGGAGGATTCCCAGTCCCTCTAGAAATTTTGATATCTGTTTATAATTTTTTTTCCTTGAAAATTGAGTGGGTTACAAGGAACCGTTCTCTTTGGATGTTACCCAAAGGGTAACAAAATGAGCCAAAACACTACTTTTAAAAGCAAATTTTCTAAAACTTTTCTAGAGGTGAGCCCCATTTTTACTTGGAGAATTATAAAATGTTGGCAATATGTGCACCATAAATCATAAATCAAATACTACTTTTAAGAGATCTAAAACTAGTTATGTAGTACCTTAGAAATGACGTTGAGTCCCCCAACCAATCACTGAAATGACACCCATGAGGCTTACATTTTAGGGGCCTATTATAAAAAAAATTAAAAACGTAAAGGAGTGAATTCAGCGGTGCTAGTTCCAAATTTGGTGCTGCCACCTAGCGAAGAAGTAAGGATTTTGATACTAAATGAAAATGTGTCACTAAAACTTCCCCACATTTTTCCTGACTTTTAAAATAATTTATATTTAAACCCAACAATTAAGCATTAAGAGTATAAAGAACAAAACCAATTGTATAACCCCTTAAATACTTTTTTTTATCATATGATCATAAAACATCGAGTGCGTTTTTACTTTCAGTTCAGCGGTACCGTTTTCGAAACTGGTGCTGCCGCCTATTGTAAGACTGGGAAGTTCGATTCTAAATGGAAATGTGCTTTCGTAACATAACACTTTAGTTTCAGCGTTAAACTCGAACAGAAGAAAAAGTTTGTAAAAATATTTTATTACTCCTCCAAATATTTTTCATCAAAGTCATATAATAAATCAGACACAGAGGTAAGAGGTGATATTATTTCCAATAGCAGGGGAAGTTGACAAAAAAGTAATACTGTAAACAAAAATGGTGCATTTTTACTGTGTCACACACTAGTTTTTTTATAGCGAAGGATAATAAGTCGAATGAAATCCCATCCTAATCTTCATTATGATTGATCAGTAAGCTTAAAATAATCGATTCTCGAGAGGCAATATTTCGAAGCTTCGTAAGAATTAATAGAGTCTACTATCCTCTTCAGTGTTAATTTTATTGTTTTGCGCCGTAATTTTGGCAATTCATTCAACCTTATTTGTATCCACTACCGCTCCCCGGATCATACTATTCTCTATTGACAGGTATTGTAGTAGGGTCCGCATATCTGCTCCTTCCTGCAGTACTTTATTGATTGACTGATAAACAATACATTAAAATAGTGTAAGCAGGCCCTGATTACTGCCTAGGCCTGCAAGGCCCGGGCCTTGGGCCCATAATTTTTGGGAGCCCCCAAATGGTCTGAAAATAATTTTTTTTTCACGAAACATTAAATTTCATGTGATAAAATTTTATACTTAAAAATTATAAGAAAGTTATTTTTCTAGAAGTGCATTAAAATTAAAATAAAAAAAGGGGCGGTGTATAATTTTTTTCTAGGTTATCATTGTATTATATGTATATGTAGCAATAGTAACCCAATGACGCAGTTTCTTACACATTTTTTTCGTGAAGGGGGCCCCTAAAAGCACCCGGGCCTTGGGCCCGGACTTGCCTTAATCGGGCCCTGAGTGTAAGTCTCTAGATCCTCGCGAACTTGATCGCAGCCAACGCCACGGCCACCATCACCGCTAGCCCTTGAGCCCCTTGGGGTACCGCCCCATTCTTGCACGAGAAGTAGTCTCCGCACTTGTAGCCTTTCAAGCAGCACCACTCACTGCAACAGCTGTAGCCTCTGGTGCAGCAATTCTCAGCGTCGCAGCACTCCGAGTACTCTTCGCAATCGACGATGTTGGAGTCGTCGTCGGTATCGCAGCATATCCTTTTGCCGGACGTGTTGGGGCAGAAGTCGTCGATAGTGTAGGAGTGTTGGGGTTTGGCCATGGATGGCAGTGACTGGTTGGGGAAGAACTGCCTCTTTCTGGGAATACCTGGGATCACATCGGCGTCCGGTTTGTCGCAACAGCTGTACCCCGAGTCGGACTGAAAGCAGCAAGTCTTCCCTGAAAATTTAAAACTTATATAGTCTACTGTCCGTCTACCACAAGTTGGGCTCTCGCCTATTTTTCTGGTTGTAGAGGTTGCTATGGAAACAAGACCGATTCATTTTAAATGGGGATAAACTTTGTTATGATTTGACGGGGATTAAAGCATAGCCATCTAGACTCATAAGGCCATAAAAGCTCGAAGCTCTAGTAGGCGAGACGTCACTTTTCAACAGCGCAAGGTAGAAGATTTCAGATTGGAGTTGCGCTGTTGTCCGAAAAAGCTATGAAGAGCGACGTCTTGCCTACTATTTCACGTCACGATTTCGAGCTTCTCTGGCCTTATGAGTCTAGATGGCCATGATTAAAGCCGCCGGCGGAGGATTATTAGCAGAATTTTTGGCGATCACAAACACGGTCTTCATCTCGGAATTGATGCAGTTGCACGCATATGTTAGAGTTTGGGATTAGTGAACTGTTTAAATAATAAACAAACAGGACCAGTGATTCATTGCAACAATTTCCCTCGTTGAAAATGAGGAGAGTCCTGTTGCCTTGGTAACAGAAATCTAAACGAGAGTTCAACTTGTGATTTACATGACAGTAACAAGGAAACGTGTCCAGGCTAAACTCACAGAAATGAACGAAACTTCTCAAAACATTTACTGTGAAAAAATTACCTGCGGAATTTCATTCAGAAGAGTAAAATAATTTTGAAAATGATCATTTTTAACGCCAAATGCAACTTTACTAGCCAAGAAATGTATATAAAGCGCCAAATGCTCGTTTTCTCCTGAAGCAGTTTAAATCGGACAATCAGAAAATGTTAATTAAAAGTACGCCAAATGGTGTTTATAGACCGGGAGCCAGCAACATATTTTGTCAGTCATTTCCTCTCAAGCGATATTTGGTGGAAAATTTCAGGAAGTTATATCATAAAGCCTGGTGAGCGTCAGCTGGCTGTAGGGCGGTGGAATAGACGTCAGCTGGTCGTTTAACATTTGGAGCGTCTTTCTCAAAGATTTATTGCGGCTTCAATTACGCGAGAGAAAAAGAACAAGAGGGAAACTCAGTGAAACTGTTATGTTTTTGTTTACATTTCGATTTGCTTTGTATTGAGGAGAGGTACGAAAGGGTGTGTGGCGGATATCGTTTTAAATCAAGATTTTGTAAATAATGTAAGATGTAAGGAACCAACAAACATGAACAAAAATTTATACTTTCAGTGATTTCCTTTCAACGTTTCCTGACTTCATGAGTCTCAAGTTGTCAACCAAAAACAATTCCCTTCTAGAACATTATTAATTAAATATTGCCAACTTAAAATTATCTGAAAAACAAATAAATATCTAAAAAATTAATTAAAACAGTGTCCTTTCAAAAAGTTGGTTTGGTTTATAAAAAGAAATGAAAAGTTATCTTTAGGGAAATTGGTTAGGATTTAATTTTTAGAAGTAATAATTTATTGTTCTTTAAAGAAAGTTGGTCTATTTCCTAACAATACAAAGCAAATCGAAATGTAAACAAAAACATAACAGTTTCACTGAGTTTCCCTCTTGTTCTTTTTCTCTCGCGTAATTGAAGCCGCAAAGAATCTTTGAGAAAGACGCTCCAAATGTTAAACGACCAGCTGACGTCTATTCCACCGCCCTACAGCCAGCTGACGCTCACCAGGCTTTATGATATAACTTCCTGAAATTTTCCACCAAATATCGCTTGAGAGGAAATGACTGACAAAATATGTTGCTGGCTCCCGGTCTATTACTGAATGGGTTTGGGCAACTCAGAACTCAATTTGCAGCATTAATTTACTCCTCTCTTTATGATATTCCGCAGCTAATTTTTTCACAGTAAGTGTTTTGAGTCATTTTCTTATGCCTGTAAGCTGTAATATTTTCGTCTATTTCTGTGAGTTTAGCCTGGGAACGTTTCCTTTGAAAGAGCAGGATGCATATTTTCAACAAACCAAGGTGTACGAAATATTTGACCTGGAATAGAGAGTGGAAGTATGGGAGAAGGGTCGAACGGTGCAAATTTTTTGTCAAAAATAAATGACAAGGTGAAAGACTGTAAATCAGAATAAGTATAGATAGATAGGAAAATTACAACCCGAAGGCTAAGGGGAAGACAAAAGGCAACCAAAAGGCATCAAAGTTGAAAAAAGGGAGAAAAACAGAAAATTTTATTCTTAAAAAGCAATAAAAAAAACCTTCTAATCGTGCTAATAAGTCATGTAACAAGAAAAGTTCCAGTCTAAGAAAAATAAAACACTCACTGCAAATAAGCGAAACACTTTCCCAACACAATAATAAACACTTTAAGCAAAAAGTGTTGTGATAGTGTTGCGAGGTAAACAATTACAGAGACAGAAAATGTGTTGTGAATGTGTTGCGAACTAAATTTAAGAACACTATCAGATTCTGAACGCTTTTTACAACACTTTCACACTATTTTGAAACACTTTAGCTATTTAACCATAATTCAAATCACATATGACTTACTATGGTCACGATTAAAAGGTGTAGTAAATATTTTTTTTCCTCTTTAACAATAATTGTTTCACTTTTTTTTTATCGTTGGTGCCTTCTGGCGGCCATTGGTCTTCCACTTAGCTTTCTGTCTGAAATTTTCCTGACTTTTACTCGCATTCTTTCTCAGTCATTCATTCATTTTCGCATTTACAGCCATTTTCAAGTCAGTTATTTTCCCGAAAAATTTGCACCTTTGACCCTCCTCCCCATTGGAAGTTAACGTCTTGTTGCCAATTGACCCTAAGACGAGTCAGATCAGCTATTAACTAATACTGACGCCATTGATAGTTAACTTTTGAAGTTTTGATTGCTTCTCTGATTCGTGTTTTTATCTATCTTTTTTTTTAGAAATAAAGATAAAATTAAGTTTCTTCATATTAATCTTTTCATATTAACCCTTCAATCAATTCAAACACATTGAAGCTGGTCTCATTTGGTGTACTAAATATTTTAATCAGCTAAAATCACTTTCCATTCTAGTTAATGCATTTATGCTTTAGTATTCAATTACATATTATTAAAAGCGACAACTTACCTTCAGTGCAAGTCACTTTACCGTCTGGACAAGTAAAATCGGCTGACACTAGACCAACACCTACAGCCAATAGAAGTGCGTTGAATATCTACAAGACATGAAGTAGTTTTTAAAGTTTTTTTTTTTATTTATAATTTACAATTTTATTTATAATCAGAAACAAACAGAACAAAGAAAAATATCCATATCACCTGGGATCGCAACGATCCATGTAGGTGAACAAAACATGCATAGAATAATTACAAAAACTAAAACGTGAAGAAGTTATAAACTAAAGTGAACAATACATAAAAATAATATAGGAACAGTATAAACATAAATATAAATATATAAACAGGGGTGGCAAACAGGGTGTCTTAAATTACGGGCTTAATATCTGTCATAAGGGGGTGGTGTATAAAAAATGTGGATAGTTGATATTATACAATAATACAAAATTTAAGCAAGAAAAATTTCAATATTTTCTATAGAAAACAAAAACTCTTTTAATTTCTTTTTAAATACATGTTTGGATGAACTATTTTGTATTTCTAAAGGTAGTAAATTAAAGAACTTAGGAGCTAAATAAAAGAAATGTTTACAAAACATAGTTTTTTCAGGTTTAGGTATATCATATACTATATTGGGTCTTCGAGGGTTTAAGTTTTTCAAAAGTAGGGAGGGGAGTTTTCAAAATTAACTTTCGAAACTATCCATAAAAACGTAACTGTTATCTCATTAGTTTTCTCATAATAGAAAAAAAGGCTGTACTCTAAGTTCTAAGAGTTCTAAAAAAAAAATACCCCTAAATATTATTTTCAGTCAGCCCATGAGCATAATCCCATTCCCAGTTTTTAGGATTTGGAATAACAAGGATTAATTTGCTCCATTGGACATTATAGGGAAGGGGGGAAATTTGAACAAAAGGTACATTTTTGTGACTATCTTTCCATAATATTTTAAGATATGTAACAAAATCTGATTTATTCATAAATTTACAGTTTTCTAAAATTTGTGTATCTTTTTTAGATGTATTTATCAAAAATTTCCAGCTTGAATCATTATTCTAAAAATTGAGGAATTCTTTTTAAATGTGCAGGGGCACATTAAACACATCTTGGAACACATTTTAACGACTGCATAGATAATACAAAATCTATTTTTGCAAGCTACCAAATTCATTGAAAAATTAAGTTTACATTTACTGCAATCAATTAAGTTGGATATTTGGTACTTTTATGGGGTTTTTTTTCATAAATTTTCAAGTTTTTTCCACTTAGAAAAATTTTAACGAATTTTTAGGTTTAAGTTATTTATTATTATAAGTTATTTATATTAATATAGTAACATAGTTTATTATTATAAGTTTGTTATTTTTAGGTTTGTTATTAATATAGTAACATAATTTATTATTATAAGTTTGTTATTTTTAGGTTTAAGTTATTAATATTTCCCATTAATAAAAATCAATGAGAATACACTTAAAAAATAATTTATTTAGCCAAAATCTAGGGATTTGCTAACGTATATCCCATTTAATCATATCATTATAAAAGGGAAAGATAAAAGGAATAACTTATCCCTTTTGTAAAGACAGGCCATAAAACGTTTTGTACAACATCGTTTTTCGACTGCTATACACACTCCAATTTGTTATGACGTCATTACGGTCAAAGTACGCCCTAAAATGGTCCCATAGAATTTTTCGTTCTTATGTGATTATCTATCAACCCTGAAAGTTTGTTCCACATTTCTCAGTTTTAGATTATATTTTCCCCTAAAGGCCTAAAGTCTCTAACTTTACATTAAAATAGTTTTCTACACGAAAAATTTATCAGATTTTAAGCTTCTTATAGGCATTTTATTTTCTGAGATAATAATACTACTGCTTTTGTGTGAAAACTAAAAAAAAAACATGTTAACAATAGATGCTTTACATTTATGTTTATTACATGATCATGATTGTTTAATTTGTTGATAAAAACATAACAGTGGGAATAGGGTAAAAAAAATACTCAGTGTTTAATAACTTAAGTTTTTAAGCAATTATTTTTCAACATTTAATACTACCACGCCTCTTAAACTTAAGAAAAGTAATAGCACAACTTAAAAGCCGTTCAAATTTTTCGTAAGCACTTAAGGGGGAAGAGGGGTTGACATTTGCTTATATTTTCAGAAAAAGGGGTGATTCTAATATCTCTCATAACTCAAAAAAAAAAAACTTAAAAAAATTACATTTGGCAAAAAAAAAAAAATAATAAAAAAAATTATTCAGAGGGTTAAGGAATAGCATTTCGCAGAAGGAATCTTTCTGTTTGGGTGGACTTGTTAAAATATCCTGTGTACAAGAGAAAGTTTTATAAAAAGGGAACTTCTGAACAAGTCACAATTGTTTTGCAGATAGACAGAAGAGTACTTATTATGTTCGTAAGTAAAGTTTTAGATCTGAAACTTGCTTTCTCTTACTTTAAAAAAAAAAATCTTATGCCTTAAGTGGCAATTTGCATTTTATTCTCGTGTAAAAAACAATCGACAGAAACTTACCATAGTTTTCATTTTACATTAATAAGATTACATCCAGTACCTACTATTGGCAGTTTCGTCGAGGATACTCAAATGTTTGAATATTGAATTGTTATTTCAGGAACGGCTGCAATCTTTTTTTCAGTTTTTCTGATAAAAATTAAATTGCGCGGGAAAAAACCCTTCCAAGGTAGCTCCTATTGGATAATAAATGATAAAGGA
Organism: Tetragnatha montana; assembly: GCA_963680715.1. Lineage (NCBI taxonomy): Eukaryota > Metazoa > Arthropoda > Arachnida > Araneae > Tetragnathidae > Tetragnatha > Tetragnatha montana. The sequence goes on from OY796685.1 coordinate 40,432,123, forward strand.
TAAGAATGTTTGTAATTCACTTCGAAATATACTTACGAATAACTTGTCACTGAGTTCTTGTTAAAGATTTATCTCTCTCAGGGTCGCTCTCAGTGGCGGCTCGTGGGTATATCTCAAAGGGTACCCAGGCAATTAGCCTTAACTCCAATAAAAACTTCTGTCTCAGCTTAAAATCGTTTTTGGATATTTTTTAGCCCTGCGTGATAGAATTTTAGCTCTTAATTATACCTTAAATTCAAAAATATAAAAATCCTCTCCAATAAATAAATAGAAAACATTTTTGCAGTACGTTAATAACCTCTATGCATACAATACCCCTTAATAGTACCTGAAAAACATTTTTTTGCTTGTTAAACTCTTTTTTTTTTTTTTTAATTTTTGGGGAAATCCCCAGTAACATGGGCCGGAGGCCATGGAAGATGCCATGTTCTACTCCCATGCCAGAGGCGTATATTGGGGGGTTCAAGGAGCCCGGCCTCCACTCCGAAAGTAGGACTAACAATAAGTGGATAAAAACGAGTTAAAATGCTGTTTTTAAGGGTCAAATTCGCTAAAGTTTTCTGGGGGAGAACCCCCCCCCAGACTCCCTTCTTTTATTTTTATTTCTATACTGATCGCAAATATTTTACGTCCAAATTTTTTAAATTAAAAGTACCCTTCTCTCCTATTTTTAAACTTTTTTATGTCAGTTGTAAGTATCAAAACAGCTTAACAGTACTAGTTTTTTTTAAAGATATTTTTTTTAAAAATTATCTCCCAGGGAGGACGTACTCTAAATTGAATATTTCATCTAAGCAGCATTCCATCTCAGCGGTACCGTTTTTGAATTTGGTGCTGCCATCTAGTGTTGGACTGAGAAGTTCGATACTGAATGGAATTTTTTAATAATGGTACTTATATATTATCCGCATGCTATTTTCAAGCTTCGCAAGTTTTTTTTTTTTTTTAAAAAATGAAATGAAAACATGCAATTGCAAACAATCTAATTGGCATCAAGTAAGCTTTTAACAAGAACATAATCAAATCACAAACAAAAATACTTGATAAGCGATGATGTAAAATCTTGGTTGATTAATCGCTGGCATGTGAATATACTATGCATGCATGTACTATGCTGGCATGTGAATATACTGAAAAATACTATTATTACTCCTCAAATATTTTTCAGAAAAATTGTATAAAATCAGACACATCGATAAGAGGTGATAATATTTCAATAGCAGCTAAGTTGTCAAAAAAGTATTGCGCGTCGTGTTTTTGTGTGTATGGCAGGGAAAACGTTGCTACAGGGAGAATCACGTGACTGGCTTCAGCCCATCCGATATTCCTTCGACCAAAAAGGTCAGAATATATAGACGAAATTAGTAGACATTTACTGTATCACACACAAAAATAGTTTTTTATTTTTTTTCACAAAAGTATAATTGGAAAAGTTAAAGGAGAGTCTACTAATTCTTTTTCGGTCTTAATGTTCTTGTTACCACCAATTCATTGATATTTATTTCATCAACTTCTGCTCCCCCTATGATACCAATTTTGGCAGGTGTAGTAGTAGGGTCCGCATATCTGTTCTTTCCTGCAGCACCACTGCCCGTTTCCGCAACATCTCAAGCCCCGGACGCAGCAAGTGTAGGCGTTGCAGCAATCGGATCCGGCCAGGCAATTGCTCGGGGAGTTGCAGCAGATTCTCCTTCCGGTAGTGTAGGGGCAGAAGTCGTAGGGGGAGGGGCCGCCGAGAGGGGAGAAGGACCTTTTGGAAGTGGGAGTGCCTGGGATCAGGTCGCAGCATGCCTTTCCTAGAAGCGTAAAAAAATGAAATAATGACACTTGAAATTTAAGGGATTGTACGAGGGCTGTCCGTAAAATAAGGTTCCCAAGGAAAACGCGAGGTTATGAGGAATTTGTCCACACTGGCTTGTACCTTGGCTCTTTTTCTACAAATCCCCGCCCCGGTCAGCTCCAGCTGTCTTTGATGATTTATTAAAGGTTTGGCAGCTGTTAGAGTTGGAGCTTTCGCTCGTTCTTCCCGCCAACCGCGTAATCCGTCCCCCATAGGTCGTCCATCACGTTGGTCGTATTGGGCGTCTGTAAGTCCGTTTTTGAATTATCTGTACCATTTGCGCACATTTTATACGCTTATACACTTTTCTCCGAAGACTTCACACATGTGATGGGAATGAACTGTCTACAGCCGCAATGTTTTTCGCACACCAAAAAACAATCTCAGAACGTGGCGGGAGAAGCGAGTGGAAGCTCCATCTCTAACAGCTGTCAAACCTATAATAATCACCAATTCACCACAGACAACTGGCTGGGGCACGGATTTGTAGAAAAGGAGCCAAGGTACACGTCAGTGTGGCCCAATTACAGCGTTCCTCGCTTCCGCAGCTCCTTGATGGGAACCTTATTTTAAGGACAGCCATCGTATAGTATATGTGTTACGAGTAATGGTGATAAATCCGGGCATTATTAACAATGAGCGTGTATTTCGGGCAAAGTGATAAGTACTCATTGATAAAAGCCATTGAATTTATCACAATGCCCGCCTCAACTTCGGGCATTATTAATAATTCCCGATTTATCATTTTGCCCGTAACATATAATACAAGACGTTTCTACAAGCCCGCTTAACTATGCACATAATACCCTGAAAGAAATCTAAATAACTTACATAAAATCGAGTTATTATATAAATTTTATTTGCACAGAATCCATTATATTTTCTTGGGAACCCTATAAACTTGAAGTTTAAAACATGAGCGAAGAATCTTTGAAGCTTGAATTTATTTTCATATTCTGACTTATTTGTCCGTAAAACTTAATCGTGCCTTATTTATCTTTTTATGATCGACAAACCAATCATTTAAATATTGCGAGTTCATTTCATTTTTTATTTATAGTAATTTCTTTTTGATCTGAAACCATAGGAACTTGACTGATGGTACTTACCATCGGCACAAGTCACCTTTCCTTCAGGACAAATGAAATCTGCTGATACCAGGCAGGCGGTGACAGTCAACATTAGCAAATGAAACAACTGTAAAAGAAAGTAAAGGTTAAAAGGGTTGTTTAAATGTCATGTGATGATGGCTCTTATTTTAGCTTTTTTTTACTCTTTAAATATCACCTTAGCCAGAACACTTTACTTTCAAGCATTTTTTAAGAACTATGATGTGATTATCAAAAGAAATAAATCTCCAAACGAATATATGATCTAAATAGGTAAGCCAGATTTTAAATTAAAAAGTTATAAACAAAAACCTGAGCCAATCATTCCCCTTAATGTTATGCAAAGTTTTTGAAATAATTAATCTTATTTATTAAATATCATAATAAACTCTAAACTTTTTTCCTCCAAATTTCTACTTTTCATGAGAGAATTATTAGGAAATATACAAATAGTACACAATCATCAAATAATAGATTGTTTCAATAACTGAGTTAAAACAATAATCCTCAAAGATCTTCATCGAATTTATAATTTTCATACACCTATTTTTCTTTGAAAAATATTATAAAGCTCTAACTTTTACAAACAGCACATATTTTCCAAATAATGAATAAAAACTCACCATTTTTGTATTTTTTCCAAGTTGAAAACCTTTCTATGCAGTTGTCCGCTCTAAGCCATTTATATAAGGATTTTTATTTCTCTTGAGAATGGCAAGCTTTCTAACGTATCGTGTTTAACGATTCCAAAAGATATCTCCCAACTGTGCCCAGTTTTGAGAAATGATAAAACTTTGATAACTTTTAAAACTTGATTTTGCTGATAATATCGCAAAATTGCTTGCTTGTGTTATTTTCTTAAGAAATATATTTAATTTTGTGAAAGCTTGCAGTTTGGCAATTTTGTCAGTTGTCAGTTGCAATAGACTTACTACGCAAATGAAATTTGGTTTTCTTTTTTATCATGGCTTAGTAATATTTTAGCCAAGAATTTGGAGAAAAAATAGTAAACTGGCAGCTGAAGAATATTAAATGTATTTTAATTTAAGATTCATGAATAGATATTTTCCCGCTAAATTTAATTTTAGGATGTAATTCAAAAATATCCTCTCAAGTTATTTTTTTTCTACAAAACCTTGTTTATTGAATGTTAAAATACATGAATACATGTATAAATAAGGCTCTGGATCAGTTTTATTGGGTTTTTATGCATGATATTTTGGATGCAACTGTACCTAAAACAATATTTTGCAATAGGAAATTTCCTATTTGGTACACGAAAAAAAATAATTGAAAATATTAAACTAAAAAATTACTATTTAAAGAGATTCAATAAACATAAAAATACTTTTGATCTAGAATGTTTTAAGTCTTTGAGACAATCTATTAAACTTAAAATTCGAGGAGCTCGCAAGAATTACATACATTCGATTGAGAAATCCTTAAAACTAAATCCTAAGACTTTTTGGAAATACAACAGAAACATCAGGCAAATGGTTCAAGTTAATGATTTTTTTTATAGTCTTGTAAAGTTTAGGAGGGATATAATTAATAGTTCACTTTAATTTGTCTTCAGCATTGTCTGTTTGTATTGATAGATGTCTGCTGATGTGTTCCTTATGTAAATGTCTTTTAAATTGTGTTTTCCTTTTATTTCATTGCATGTATTTCTTCATACCCAAGTAACTGGACATTATGTCTGTTTGGGATCATAAATAAATAAATAAATATGACACAATTAAAAAAAATGTCTTTCAGCCTTTGGATATTTTAAAATATGGTAAAACGTTTTGAAGTAGTTATTAAATAGATTTTAAAGTAGAAAGTAGGTTGAAGTAACTAGTGTTTGATAACTTATGCTAAGTAGCTTTATTTCTTAAAAACAACATTATTAAAACATTAAATAACATCTTTAGCTGAAGAAAATAAGGTTTGGCAAAGTATCGCAGTAAAAATTTGGTTTTTACTAAACTATGGTTGTTAAAAAAGTGAGTACTTTGCGGAGTGACAGTATTAAAAAAAAAATCATAAAAAAGAAGCCAGTACGAAAAGTCATTTTTTGATTATCTATCGAAAACAGGTGACAGCTTGTGTGCCAGGGCTAGAATTCAAAATTCAAGGAAATAATATTTTTTCTTCATTTAGAAATTGGCTATCAGTACTTCATAGTATGTGTTCAAAATGTGCGCTTAATTTTACTATTCTTGTGAATTTAAAAACTTTAGCGGGGGAGACCCCCTAAGCTCTCTTTTTAGAGACTTGTAAAAAGGGCTTTTTCATTCACCCTTCTTTAAAAGAAGCTAACTTATATTTTTGAGGGCAGTGGCGTAGCTAGAGTGGGTGTCACCCGGGGCGGAAGTTCGCGGTGTCACCCCCAGGGTCGTCCTTGCAGTTTTTGGTTGGGGGGCAAGGATTTTTTTTAAAGTGGTGCTGGGCCGTAACCGTAACCAGACTTTTGTTTTGGGAGGATTCACTCATCGCCATTTCTAAACCCCATACCTAGTTTTAGATCACTTAAAAGTAGTATTTGCATTATGGTGCATATATTGTCACAATTTGATAACTACTCCAAGTATAAATGGGGGGTCTGGGGGTTACCCCCAGAAAAATTTTGAAAATATGCCTTTAAAGGTAGTGTTTTAGCTCATTTTGAGACCTTTTGGGTAACATCCAAAGAGAACGATTCCTTGTAAACCACGCAATTTTCAAGGAAAACAATTTATAAACAGATATCAAGATATCTCAAAGGGGGCTGGGGGTCCTCCCCCAGAAAAACTTTGAAAATTTGCCTTTAAAAGTAGTGTTTTTAGCTCATTTTGAGACCCTTTGGGTAACATCCGAAAAGAACGATTCCTTGCAAATCCCACAATTTTCAAGGGAAAAATTTATAAATAGGTATCAAAATTTCGAGAGGGGTTAGGAATCCTCCCCCAGAAAATTTTTCGAAATTTTCCTTTAAAAGTAGTGTTTTAGCTCATTTTGAGACCTTTTGGGTAACATCCGAAGAGAACGATTCCTTATAAACCACGCAATTTTCAAGGGAAAAAAATATAAATAGATATCAAGATATTTTAAAGGGGGCTGGGGGTCCTCCCCCAAAAAAATTTTGAAAAGTTGCCTTTAAAAGTAGTGTTTTAGCTCCTTTTGAGACCCTTTTGGTAACATCCGAAGAGAACGGTTCCTTGCAAATCCCACAATTTTCAAGGGAAAAAAATTATAAATAGGTATCAAAATTTCGAGAGGGGCTAAGAATCCTCCCCTAGAAAAGTTTTCGAAATTTGTCCCTTTAAATTTGTGTTTTGTCTTATTTGAATCTACTTTGGGGAACACGCAAAGGGTAACCGCTTCTAGTAAGCGACAGAAATTTCATGGGAAAAACACTATATAACATGCTTTAAAATTTTGTAGGGGGTTTGGGGGTTCTCCCCCAGAATTCTTTTTAAAATTTGACCTTCAAAAGTTGTGTTTTAACTAATTTTGAGACTTTTAGGGTTACACATGATGCTTCCTTGTAAGTTACAGAATTTTCAGCTATATTTCATATAACACTGAAAACCTTGGGATTCAATTGCTCCCCCCTGCCTCCCTTAATAAGAAGATTTTTTAAAGGAAACATTTTTAATACTTTTGGGAGTGTTTATAATTAACTTTTACAATCACAAGTCACACAAATATCAAAAGAAATTATTTAGCAAAACACAGAAAAAAGCTCATTTTATTCCTCCCTTCGCTTTTCCAAATAACCATAAAAACATTTTACCTTTTGAGGAGACTAAAAAATTCCAGCAAGTGATCCAACAATGGTCATCACATCAACAATCCCGACGAAAACGCATCTGAGACACAGAGTACAGTACAAACACAAAATCTCACCCCCTTCACACACGAAGTCACGTGACGTGGGGTATTACAAAACAAGGAGCCAATGCACACCATTGGACATTGCCAATACTAATTACGACCAGGGGTCGTTTTCGGCGAAACCCCCATTTCTTCCCCTCAACGACAGCTTTGACAAAAATTGATTTTCGGAGCATTTCTGAAGTAGGACACAACTGCAAATGAAAACAACCGTCCTCGAAACCAATTTCCTGTTCGACAGAGATAAGACATGTCCCCCCTTTGAGAACGGGAAGAAGGCCCCACTAACACAACATTTCAAGGTCACGAAAACAGTAAACCACGTGCTAACTAATCGTGAATTCGACATGCTTGCAACCCCATGGATACAGGCCAGTTGGGTAAACAATCTCAACAACCTGTCTTTACCCCCTCTGCAGGGGGAAAAATTCTTTCTACCACCTGCTTTCCAGTGGGAGTAAATCTGTCCAGGGTTGTGACCTTGAACTCACAGGCCTGGGTGTCACCCCCTACATAGCCTGACGGGTGACACCCGGGGCGGACCGCCCCCCCCGCCCCCCCCTAGCTACGCCACTGTTTGAGGGCCATATTATAAAAATTTAAGGACTAAAAGGAAAGAAGGCAGTGAATTCAGCGGTGCCAGTTCCAAATTTGGTGCTGCCACCTAGCGAAGAAGAAAGGATTTCGATACTGAAGGGAAATGTGTCACTAGTAAGTAAAACTTGCCACACATTTCCCCCGATTTTTAAAATAATTTATTACTTAAAATAAAAAATTAAGCATTAAAAGTATCAAGAACAAAACCAATGAGGGAATTTGTTGGAATATGCAAATCAATACAAGAGGAAGAAAGGAACTGAACTGTATTACGTTCTTACGTAGAAGGCTTCTGCGTCATATCTCTGTTAGTATATATGTTGGACTGTGTGTTATGTTTCGATGATGCTCGATGCTCTATGATGTGTATGCTCTTGATGCTGTCTGATCCGATCCACATGTGTTGTTCTTTTATGTATAAGTCAAGAGTATTCTAATAAATACTAGGTTACCCACTGACTCTGCTGATTACTCAATTGGGACGTTTCATTTTCTAATAGAATTGCACGTTTTTTTTTAAATTTTATTATGATAGAGGATGAAAATCCATGAAAAATGACGTAAAAATTATTGAAATCGGAAAACTATTCCCCAAGATATTAATTTTTAAAATGTCGTTTCCAGTATTGGCGGAAAAAAACAGTAATTTCGTTATGGCTGCTGTGTGACGTCACAGCGCTTGGACCCACTGGTTTCGCTATGTTATTGTATGTTTAGCTTGCTTCATTCTGCTATTCTTCATAAAGTTTTAACTAAAAAACTATGATATTTTAAAGACACATACAAATATTTTTTATAAAAAGATTGGCGTTTTGTTTTTCAAAAAATATTAATTGGTTTTGGAATTATTAGGATTCAAAGTTTTAATTTTTACTTTTTCTGGCCGTTCACTAGAGAAACAGACGAGTTTTATGCGTGTTTTGGTTTTATGATAAGTCTGATTTCTTTTATTTTCAACAATTCACTAGTTTTGACGGCGCTGTGATGTCAAATCCCGTTTTTTGATCACATGACTTTACTAGTGTTTTGGCAAAAATAAAATCGAATTTTAAGTTATTTGAAACATATTTTTGAACATTAAAATCTGATATTTCAGAGTTTTAAACTATAACGTATCAAAAAAGTGTAAAATTAAGCAAATCCCTCACCTATGCAATGGACTCTAACCGCCTATCTGGTTCGAGACTTCACGGAACCAACACGTGACCTACAACTGAGCTTGCAATTGGTTACCACAGATACTACACTAGTAGATCTACTAGTGTAGTATCTGTGGTAACCAATCGCAAGCTCAGTAGGTCACGTGTTGGTTCCGTGTGACGTCAGACGGTTAGAGTCCATTCCCTCATTTATTACTTAAAATAAAAAATTAAGCATTAAAAGTATCAAGAACAAAACCAATGGACTCTAACCGCCTATCTGGTTCGAGACTTCACGGAACCAACACGTGACCTACAACTGAGCTTGCAATGGACTCTAACCGCCTATCTGGTTCGAGACTTCACGGAACCAACACGTGACCTACAACTGAGCTTGCGATTGGTTACCACAGATACTACACCAGTAGATCTACTAGTGTAGTATCCGTGGTAACCAATCGCAAGCTCAGTAGGTCACGTGTTGGTTCCGTGTGACGTCAGACGGTTAGAGTCCATTGGTTACCACAGATACTCCACTAGTAGATCTACTAGTGTAGTATCTGTGGTAACCAATCGCAAGCTCAGTAGGTCACGTGTTGGTTCCGTGTGACATCAGACGGTTAGAGTCCATTGTACAACCCCTAAATACTTTTTTTTTATCAAATGATCATAAAACATCGAGTGCGTGTTTACTTTCAGTTCAGCGGTACCGTTTCCGAAACTGGTGCTGCCGCCTAGTGTAGGACTGGGAAGTTCGATACTTAATAGAAATGTGCCTTCGTAACATAACACTTTTTTTTCGCGTTAAACTCGAACAGAAGAAAAAGTTTGTAAACATATTTTATTGTTCCTCCATATATTTTTCATCAAAGTCATATAATAAATCAGACACAGAGATAAGAGGTGATATTATTTCCAATAGCAGGGGAAGTTGACAATATGAGTAATATATAAACAAAAATAGTGCATTTTTACTGTATCACACGTATAGATTTTTATACTGAAGTAAAATAAATCGAATGAAATCCCATCCTAATCTGCATTACAATTACAATTGATCAGTAAGCTTAAAATAATCGATTCTCGAAAGGCAATATACTTCGAGGCTTCATAAGAAAAGAGTTAGTATAGTCTGTATTCCCCTTCAGTGTTAATTTTCTTGTTAACGCCGTATTTTTTTTGCAATTCATTAATAATATCTAGTTGAGCTCCCCCTGTTATAATTTTGGCAGGTGTTGTAGTAGGCTCCGCAGCTCTGTTCCTTCCTGCAGCACCACTGCCCGTTTCCGCAGCACCTGAATCCCCGGACGCAGCAAGTGCTGCCGCTGCAGCACTCGGATCCGGCCAGGCAGTTGTTTGGGGGGTTGCAGCAGATTTTCTTTCCGGTAGTGTAGGGGCAGAAGTCGTAGGGGGAGGGGGCGCTGAGTGGGGAGAGGGACCTTTTGGAAGTGGGAGTGCCTGGAGTCAGGTCGTCTGGTAAGTCACAGCAAGTCTTTCCTGGAAGCGTAAAAAAAATAATGTGATGTGACTTGAAATTTAAGGGGTCATGCAGGGTGATTCAAAACTCCTTGGCAAAAACGTTTGAGGTTGTAGAATACCAATAGAGAGTTCAGAAGAGACCCTGGCCCCGAAGAAATCCTGAGGAGGTGCGGACAATAGATGCCAAAAGCTATGGAAGTTGGGTTACTGGGAGCAGTTGGAGGTGAAATAAAATTCCAGTCCCAATTTATATCATGCTTTAAGTTATTTGTAACACGTGTAAGGTTTTTGTACAAAGAAGCCTTTAAAATGATATAGTAATAATTTTTTTAGTGTCGTAATTTGTTGTAGGACCTCCTTAGGAAAAGAAAATTACAGTGTTTATCAGTATTAAGAAAAACATGATAAATGACACTGGAGTTTTATTCCTACCCCCAACTGCCTACAGTAACCAATCTTTCATTGTTTTTGGAAAGTTTTTTTTTCCGCACTTCAGCGTCTCGAAACTGCTTTGGAGCTCCCTTTCCAGGATCTCTTCTAAATTATCTTTAAGTGCTCTAATACCTTTAGCATTTTCCCCACGAGTTTTGTTTCAACAAGCTCTCTTAATTCTGCACAGTCATATTCTTTGCGTGGACTGCATAAAAAATACCCAGGGAACTGTACGACTAGGAGCCATAGTTTTTGAGAAAAATTCGATAGAAAACGGTATGACGTCATATCCGGTACATGGGTATTTGAATGCGCACGCTGTAAAAAGAAATACTTATTTTATTGTGAATGACGTCCCATTTTTCAAGAAAATAAGTCGGCGTAGAAGTAAATTTCTCTGTGCATTTTTTATTTAGTACTCTACGAAAGGAATTATATGTGCAGAGTTTGGGCTTATATAAAAGTTATACAGTGTCGGTGAAAAGTTAGGACTTTTAAAATATTGATAAAACCCAGAAAGTAGCTTGCAGAGCTAGCATATTGCGTTGTCGCAAGGTTCTTAATGTATAAGTGAAAGAAAGTAGTTTGTATATAGAAAAACTGGGATGGCGCAAGTACGGAAGATACGCAAATAACATTCAGCATGTGTTACATGAAGTCGAGTTATAATATGAATTTCATTTGAACAAGAAAAATTTCCTTTACATTATCTAGGAACCCTACCTGAAGTTTAAAACACGAGAAAGAAAATCTTATAAAGCCTGAATTCATTTTCATATTCAAACTTAAGTGTCCGTAAAACTAAATCGTGTCTTGCTTATCTTTTTGATCGATAACTAATCAACGGTTTAAACCTCACAAACTCAAAAGATCCATTTAAATGTCGAGTTCATTTAATTTGTATATTTATAATTTTTTTTTTATCTGGAACCGAAGGGACTTGACTGATGGTACTTACCATCGGCACAAATGACCTTTCCTTCTGGACAAGTGAAATCTGCTGATACCAGGCAGGCGGCGACAGTCAACATTAGCAAATGAAACAACTGTGAAAGAAAGTTTAAGGTTAAATTGTTGTTTAAACGACATAAAGTGGCTTTTATTTCAGCATTTTTTTAAACTTTTTAAGTATACTACCTTAGCCAGAACACTTATTATTTCCAAGGATTTTATAGGATTATGATGCTATTTTCAAAATAAATATACCTCAAACGAATTTATTACCTAAATAGGTAAACAATATTATTTAAATCAAAAAGTTATAAAAAGCCTTGGTCAAGTTTTGAACTTTCAACAGATTTTCTTTAAATATTCCTCCTTATGTTATTCAAAGGTTTAAAATAAATTCAACGTATTTATTAAATATTGTAATAAACTACTAAACTAAATGTTTTATTTTTCAGATTTTAACTTTTCATAAAATATTTATATTATACTTATGTTTCCATTAGGAACATGATCTTAAAAGGTCAAAACTCATTAAAATTAAGCTTGTGTTTCTTTTAAATTACTTGAACAAATTAAATGAATGTATAAATTTCAGGAAGGAAATTTTACTCGTAAAAATATTTTTCCAATAATTACAAATCGAGATAATTTTTAACGACTAGGATTTGGTCAGTTGCGCTCGTTAAATCAATCGGAAACGAGATGTACAAATTTTAAACTTATTTAAAACTTAAAAGTTACAAGTTTTACAAGAACTGACAATAAAAGGATAAAAAAAAATATAAACAAATTTATTTTTCTTCTGGTAGGTACAGTAAAAATGTTGGTATGATTTTGCATTTGTAAAAAATTTGTGTATTGCGAAGAATTATCCAAATATTAGTACATAAAATTACTGCTAGTCATAAACCGAGGTTATGGTCCGTGTATTTAACATTGTAACAGCCATTTGATATTTTTTCTGCAATCAGTTTTTCGTTTTATCCGAGCTCGCTATATACGAGTGAAACTGTGTTATAATATACTATTTAGTATTTATGTTACGGGGCAATCTTATAAACCGGGCATTTTTAATAACGCCCGAAGTGGAGGCGGGCAATGTGATAAATTCAATGGCATTTATCAATGAGAATGCCCGAAAAACGCGGTTATTATTAATAATGCCCGGATTTATCACATTGCTCGTAACATTTATACAGCTATTTTTCTTGGAAAATATCACAAAGCTCTAAAAATTATAGTAAGCAACAAAATTGAATAAAAACTCACCATCTTTGTATTTTCAAGTTGAAAAGCTCTCTGTGCTGTTGTCTGCTCTAAGGCACTAATATAAGGATTTGTGTTTCTTTGGTGAATGCAATCTTTCTAAAGTATCGCATTTAACGGTTCCGAAAGATATCTTCCACCTGTGCTCAGTTTTGCGAAATGATAAAAATTTTGCTGATTATATCGCTAAATTGCTTGCAGGTGTTATTTTCTTAAGAAATGTATAAATTTTGTGGAAGCTTGATACAAAGGTCAATTGCCACAGCCTTATTAAGCAAATGAAATTTGTTTTTCTGTTTTATCACTGCTAGTAACATTTTAGCCAAGAGTTTAAAGAGAAAAAAATATTTAAGATTAAGGAGAATAATATTAAGATTTTTTACAGTTAAATTTAATTTTAGGAATTACGTTTAATTTAATTCAAAATTTAAATTTCTACAAAAATAATAAAAAAACCCCACATCTATAAAAATAATAATACACAAAAATTTGTTTATTGGAATGCTATAATGTCTTCCTTTAGATATTTTTAAAGATAATAAAAATCTTTTAAGTAGGTTCTATGTTCTATACCTATGTTCTATAACTTATAGTAAACTGCTTTAGTTCTTGGACAGCAGTATTAACACTAAATAGCACCATTACTTTAGCTTAAGAAAATAAGAATTGGTCAAGTATTTCAGTAAAATTGTTTTCTTTTCGAAACGACACTTGTTTAAAAAGTGTTATATATAAACTGGTATTTCATAAAGCACCATACATCGATATTGTTTTTATTTTTGATACATTAAAGGATCTATTTTAAAATTGCATCACATAATTTTTACTTAATTTATATTCCTCCTTTATGTAACAAGCCAGGGCCATAACCAGACTCTGTTTACTACTATTCGGTGCGAGAAATAAAATGAAAGGAAATCAAAAGATCCAAAAACTGAAACACAATATGGTTTAGCGCCAAATCGGCCCTTTCCGAACCATACTTTTGTTTCTATTTTTGAGGCCTATTTTCCCAAGTATAATATTATTATAGGCCAAATGTGAACCTTCGAGCACTTTATGTAAAGGTTTTGCTGATAACAGTTACCCGCAATTTTGAAATTTCACCCTAAAAAGTAGCATTTTTTACTCTTTTTTTTTTGGGACCCATTGAGTCATTCGAAAAGAATCGCTTCTTATAGCACTCATAAATTTTCAAGGGGAAGAAACTGTATATAAATAATCATGATAATTTCGGGGAGTTGATGAACCCCCTAATGATATGGCCCTGCCACAAGTTGTCCCATCCTCCAGTAGCCCCCTTCCCACTTGAATTTTCTAGCTTTTGAAATTATCTTTGAATAAGATTTAAACATTTCAAGTTTTACTCTGCCATTTTCATTCTTGTGAATTAGATATTTTGTTTGTGTTAAATAAATTTTCAATGGCAGAATTGATTTGAATTGACTCCCTTAAAAATTGCAGTTACCTACTACTATTTTCAACAGTTTTATTTTTAAATGCTGTACAAAGCTTCTTCTACGATAGAGTTGGGAAACTATCCAAACTAAAAGAAAGCTGTTTGTTGACCGTTTCCTTTGAATTTTTGACTCAACAGTTCATACAGTTGACCAGTCTACATCGTAGTGAATACCAGTCGACCAGTGGACAACTTTAACTAATTTTATACCAAATAATAATTTGCATAAGATTGTTGTTTACATACATTGTAATAATACCTTTTAGTAGATAATTTTTCTATTCTTTTAGTAGTACCCCTCACAGGCAGAAGGCCGGCCTCTCGGGGTTTTGGTCCCCCCTTTTTCTCATGGCAAGTGCAAATAGTGATGGTTTTAATGCTACCGCGTCCGGGGCGCGTAATTCTAATTCCCACATGGGTATGGAACAAGCGCTTATGCGCATGCGTGTAGACGAAAAGAATGAACAAGGTTTAAAAAGTTTTAAGGTTTGTTAATCCCCAGTGGAGCAGTGGTAGCGTGCTTGCGTTGCATGCGCCAGTTCGCGGGTTCTATCCCCAGTTGTTATTTTATTAAAATTTTCAAGCAAAACAGCAGAAATGAAGTCCACACGCATGCGCATTTGATCTAAGTTCCTTATCCATGTGGGAATTTGAAATACGCGTCCGGGGCAGCCGACGCGTCAAATTCTGATGTCCGGGAGTTTGATGACAAATGTGCTACGAGGACAAGTTCTCTTGCAATAAATTGTGATAGTTTAAAGTTTAAATGCTACTGCGTCTGGTATTAGTCACATCCTCCTCGGATGCACATATCCCATATTCCATCGGGACATTCTTCGGGGAGTGGCGACCACCGTGGAGGAAATACTCAAAGATAAAAATTTTGGACCCTCGCCTGCCTTTCATATCAGGGACATCGAGCTATCGGCTACAATTAGCCGGACGCTCGTAGCAAGAAGTAAGTAAGTAAGTAAGTAGATAATTTTATCATATATTTTTTTTTGTTACCAATATTTGGTTACAAAAATTTTGATACCTAAATGGGAGATTCGAGTCCTTCATTTCATGCATCTGTTTTAAAAAGTTTATTTCATTAATTTTACAGAAATCTTCTTCAATTGTTTTACATTATAGCAGTATATACAAATTGAACATAAAATATTTACAACCAAAATACTTAAATATACAAGTGATTCGCGCTAGAGCAGTACACTATAGTACAAATTGAACATAAAATATTTAAAACCAAAATTCTTAAATGTACAATAATAATTTATCTCTAAATATATAATCAAGGTGTGTGTCCGTGGGTGGGTTTGTCCGGAACAGATTTGTCTTAATTTCTCCCAAACTACCCGTCCGAATAGAACCAAACTTGGTACACATACGTATGAGGATGGGGGAAAGGAAATTACACCAGTTGAGTAAATATCGATGTTATAATCACGACGAGTTACATTTTTTTTTAATTGTTTGTGTAGCTCGCAAGGACAATGATTAAAGCTCACGGACATGGACCTATCTGGCTTCATTATCGACATTAACACTTCTTTTAAAAGTGAATCGTTCTCACAAATATGTCAGTTATTTTCTGCTCATCATCACATCGATTAAATTTTAAGAAATCACCGTATCGGAATTCAATTAACAAAGTGGTTATTTCCACGAAAGTTTAAGCATGCGCAGTAGGGTGGTCCTTATTTGTATGGTAAATTTTTTTGGGGGGGAATTCCGTTGGTGACGCCCCCTAGTTATGTGTCAATTTAGAAAATAATAATGTATGCAAAATTTAAGCTCATTCGGATAATAATAACACGTGCCGCAAAAGCCTTGAAGTTTTACAAAAATACTGATTTTTTTACAAAACATCCAAAAAAACAAAGATTAAACCCTCCCATATTCTTCTTGATTTTTAATGAAAATCTAATAAGGTTTTTGTTATAATGTTTCAGATTCCATTCTTCTATCACCCCTCTTTCGGTAGTAAAGTAAATTTAACTCTTGTAAAGTTGTTTTTCCTGCATTTTGAAACAGCTAATAACTCTAGAACTATACAACTTAAAAACCTGAAATTAGTGCCATTTTGTTTGTAATTTTGTTATCTTTGATTTGATGTGCAACATAACTGCCTTTCTTAAAAAAAAATTTCAAAATTTCAAAATATGGGAAAAAATTTAAATAAAAAAAATTATAAATTTTTTTTATTAAGTAAATTTAAAGTTTTTCAACTCCCAAAATAAACATTTCTGCCAAATATGTTGCACATCAAATCAAAGATAATAAAATTACAAACAAAAGGGCATTAATTTTAGGTTTTTAAGTTGTATAGTTCTAGAGTTATTAGCTGTTTTAAAATGCAGGAAAAACAACTTTACAAGAGTTAAATTTACTTTAAAAATTTTTTACTACCAAAAGAAGGGTGATAGAAGAATGGAATCTGGAACATTATAACTATAACCATATTAGATTTTCATAAAAAAATCAAGAAGAATATGGGAGGGTTTAATCTTTGTTTTTTTTTATGTTTTGTAAAAAAATCAGTATTTTTTTTGAAACTTTAAGGCTTTTGCGGCACGGGTTAAGATTTTTTGATTGAGCTAAAATTTTGTAAAAATCATTTATTTGTATGATGGAACAATTTGGGGGGGGGCGTCGCATAAAGATTTCCAAACTTTAAAAATAAGGACCACCCTAATGCGCAGTAATAGGAGTTCATACTATAGTACGTGTTTTATAACATTAAAATATTAAAATTATATTATTGATCAATCCTGGCATCAGCACCGATGGTCTATTGGTATAGTGTGCGGCTAGTAACCCAAAGGTTCCCGGTTTGATTTCTGGCTGCTACTTTTGCTATTATGCTTTTATTTAACTTGAACTAATTTTTCAGAAATAGCGAGATTAGAGTAGAGTTTAGTTGTTACTTTCGTGAAAATAATCAATGCCATCAATTAAAGCATTCCTTTCGATTTCACAACCCTAGATTTTTTTCTTTTAGTGGTGAATTATTATAAGCTCTATGAATTAATAGACCTTCCATTGAATAGCAGCGTTGCAATCGCTGCCAGTACGAGGCCTACCACTGGATATACCCCCGCTGCCCCGCTGTAGCAGGTCAAGTGGTAGGCCCCGCATTTGAGGGGCTTGGTGCAGCACCACTGCCCGTTTCCGCAGCAGCGAGTGCCTCGGAAGCAGCAGTTTTTGTTGGTGCAGCAGTCGGACCCTGCGATGCAAGTGATTCTGCGCGGATCGCAGCAAATCTTCTTGCCCCAGACGTTAGGGCAGTAGTCCCGCGTCGAGGCTTCAGACGTGCTCGCCGCTGCCGAAGGTGCTAGTGAAGAGTTGAGGTAGGCGAGGCTAGGGGAGCCGGGGACGATGCGAGCGTCGTCGATCAGATCGCAGCACGTGAAGCGGCCGTTCGAAAAGCAGCAGGTCTGACCTGTTGATGGGGAAAGTCGGATGAAATTGATAGTATGTTGGTTTTCGTTCAAAAAGTAATAATAATGAAAACTGTGGTAATATTCTTTGTCGATATGAACGACAAAAGCATTTCGAGGATGAAAAAAAAAAATGCAGAAAAAAAAGGTAGGAAAACAAAGTTCCAAACGCAAAATAGGGAAATCGCAAACTTGGGTGAATATACAGAGGACAGAGCGAAGTTGAGTGCTCTCTATCTATTTAAATATTCAATGTTCCGTTTCGACTTATCAGTTCTGTTGCTCTATTGAACGTAAAATTTATGATATGACAGGGTATGGGGGGGTTAGCTCCCTAAATTTTCATCCCTAAATATGTACTGTTTGCACCGGCCTAAAATGAACGATGCTTTTGTGTGTCACATAAACGGTCCCAAATGTTAAATAATTAGTCAAAAACTACTTTTCGGAGCCGAATTTCACCCCCCCATATCCTATCTTAAATAATTAATCAAAAATCCTCATGCACACGCATGCATGGGAGTAAGAATGAAAAGTGGAAAGGTATGAAATAGCGGTTCCAGAATCAAGCAAAAAAAGTGGGTTTATAGGGGGGGTATGATCCCCTCCTACTGACATGCAGGCCTCTTTGAGTGATTTTACACCATAATAAATTTTCCTGTTCATATAAATCCTCGTTCCTCAGAAACGCTGTTTTGAATCCCTTAAGGGATTTTTGAGGGGGTATAGCGAGTTACAATTGCCTTATCTAGAGCCCCCTATACCTACTCTACAGGGTGTAAGTCTAAAAATCTGGCTACCCATTCCATGAAGAGAATACCGTCAATTTTAATGAAAATTGCCAACCTGTTTAACTCCATTAAATTAAAAAATCAGTGGTTCAACTGATCTGAGACTTAACAAGGAGGAGAATTATCAATCTTTAAATTAGGCATCTGATTTATGACAATTTGAATTGTTTTTTGGGTATTATGTCAACCTATTACGAAAATGTTTTTACGAAATTTCATCCAAATCTGTAGATCTGGAGAAAATCAAACAATTATAAATTGTGTAATAAATAAATAAGTTTTATTAAATAAAAAAATTATATTGTCCACAAAGGAGCGCGCACAGGTGCCCTTCCATGAGGCACACATATCACACAAATTGACACTATCCAATTAATTAAAACACGAAAGTTATATAAAAGTAACAGAATCAAGAACGGAACAAATACATACACAAATCACATAAAAAAATATCTTTTTTTTAGGAAACTAAATTAAGATAAATTAAACAAAATAAAATATGAATACCCCCTTCCCTGGCAACTAGCTAAATGATTCGATTAAGAAAAAATATTTCAAAGCTCTAAATTTATACGTTATAATTTTTATTAGGCGTCGATTAATTTAATCAGTTAAACATCGTAAATTATAAATCATTACTTTTTTTGTAATTTTAAACTGACAATTTAAGATTTTTCATAGATGATTTATTTATTATATTATGTGATTTTATCATATTTATGAGATTTACTAACTTTTCTACATCTGAGATATTAAGTAAATAATATTACAGTAGTTTTAATTAATGTTTAGTAATAATTTAAATGTTTAATTTCTCTTAATTTTGAACACCTGTGTAATTCAAATTGTTAGATTTTAAAACATATCTGGTGACACAATAAGACAATTATTCTAGCTATAGCAGTTCAAAAGTTACAGTACCAGGGAACATATTGAGTAGTAGGAAACATTTTATCGGTCTTCTGCACTAACCTTCTCCACATGAAACTTCTCCGCCTGGACACACGGTGACCTGGGCCGCTGCAAGGCCACACACCACAGCAAAAGTGACCAAACTTAGCATCTGGAAATAAAAATAAAGGGATATTTGTTGTGCACTTTCAGAAATTATTTCTTAAGAAAATATTCAACCTCCTCTGTGATTGTTAAAAAAATGTTCCGTGTAAAAAAGAAATGTTCTTTATCACACCATCCAAAAGTAGTAATACCAGTTGAATTTCTGGATTTTCGAGCAAAAACCTCTATTTTAAATACCTTAGTTTAAGGGACCGTCTCTAAAGTCACATTTCAACATTGATACTAGGATCTAATAGTTTTCCACGTGTGGAGACGTGAAGCCCGTGCTTATAGTCTAAGGAGGAGTTAGCCCCAGTTAGCCCTCATTTGTAAATTTGTGTACACCCCCCTCTTGTTAAAAATGTTAAACCTTTTATAAGTGGGCCAATTCTTGTCGTAGGAGAATGGAATACTTTTTGTTCGATGTAAAAAAACAATAAATATTTTTTTCTAAGTATGATTGATAGGACCAGGAGATTATATGCAAAAAAATTCAAATTTCGTGTTTTTTTATGCATAAAACTTTTTTCGACCAAAACATTTTCCTTAAATTATTATATCCTTAATATTATCCTTAAATCCTTAAATTCTTTAAACATCTTTGAAATTGAAAGCATGCAACTATAACGAAAGGTTTAGAAAATAGCTATTGGTTCACTTTAAGAATGGAAATCTTGTATTATTATTCTTATATATTCTTTTCCTTCTGATTAACTTAATGTTAATTAGTCACAACAGCTTCAATTTAAAATGACAAAAATAAAGACAAAAAGGAATTTACCTTGAGGATTCAGATACTTTTGACAGTCGTCTGTTTGATCTCAACAGTAGGGTCAATCTGTTTTTCAAAATCAATGAAATATTTGGGGTGAAATGGGTAGTATTGTAGCTACATTCAAGATAAGAAATCGAATGCTATCGCGTTTTATCCAGAATTCTAAGTAAATATTCCTTTTGCAAAACACACATGATGGATTGCTAAAAACTTTATCTTTTTGCCATTTTTGTTGCAACAGATTTCGTTTTAATCTTTTTACTAATGTGACCAGATTTTTCAAACCAAAAATTAGGACACAATGCGTGAGGGAGGGGGTGCAAAAAAAATTGCTTTTAAACAATTTTCGACGCATTACCAAAAGGAAGAATTCTAATAATTTTACGTAAATACCTCCTGTAATAAAAATATTTATGAAATCAAAAACAATATTTTAAAAGTTTAAATAACTGCTCAAGTGATAATTGAGTTCAGGTAAGATGGATATACATACCACATTTTGAAAAATAAATTGTATAACGTAGTTCGTTAAAAAATCAAACTACAAAATTTTGTTTTTCCTTGTCATCGTCATCTATCTAGTACTTGTTGGAAGCAATTTTCATAATTAAATTATCATTTAAAAATTTCTTGCTTCAAAAAACATAAAATTAACCAATGTAGAATTTTTTTATTAATTATAAAATATTACTGGAATAATATTCTAAAATAAGTAATAACTTCATCAAATCAGGGTATCTTTTAATTTCAAAATAATTTAAAAACTAAGAAAACTAAAACATTCTACAGTTGTTCTACAATTTAAGTAGAATGACAATAATTACACTTAACTTGAAAAACAACGAAATTATTTTACAGAATCTTAAATTAGCCAAAAAGTAAATTATTAGCCAATGTAGAATTTAAGTAAATAAATTAAATTCATGAAATTAGATTATTATTTATTAACTGACCACGGCTTACTAGATACTTATACCACGGCTTACTAGATACTATACAGGCTAGCCGAGTACGGAAATCATTAAAAATCCAGATGGCAATACTGGACAAACTGGCAAAGCATATCCACAGTGTTGAAGGCGGTGGGTGATATAGAGCATTCGCACATGACGTCACTTGGAGGACAAAATCAACGTTGCTAAGGCTGTTGTTAGGGGCGGGACATAGAAGTATCCAATAGCAGCATTCGCACATGATGTCACTGGAGGAATAAAACAACGTTGCTAAGGCCGTTGTTAGGCAGAGTCATGTGATTGAAAATGCTCTATAGGTAGGAATGGACTCTAACCGTCTGACGTCACATGGAACCAACACGTGACCTACAGAGCTTGCAATGGACTCTAACCGTTTGACGTCACACGGAACCAACACGTGACCTACTGAGCTTGTAATGGACTCTAACCGTCTGACGTCACACGGAACCAACACGTGACCTACTGAGCTTGCGATTGGTTACCACAGATACTACACTAGTAGATCTACTAGTGTAGTATCTGTGGTAACCAATCGAAAGCTCAGTTGTAGGTCACGTGTTGGTTCCGTGAAGTCTCGAACCAGATAGGCGGTTAGAGTCCATTGGTTACCACAGATACTACACTAGTAGATCTACTAGTGTAGTATTTGTGGTAACCAATGCAAGCTCAGTTGTAGGTCACGTGTTGGTTCCGTGAAGTCTCGAACCAGATAGGCGGTTAGAGTCCATTGGTTACCACTGATACTACACTAGTAGATCTACTAGTGTAGTATCTGTGGTAACCAATTGCAAGCTCAGTTGTAGGTCACGTGTTGGTTCCGTGAAGTCTCGAACCAGATAGGCGGTTAGAGTCCATTGTGGCGATACAAGCGGGAAAAGTTGTCAAATGGTTTTCATTGTTCAAAACTCGGCTAGCCTGTATAGTATCTAGTAAGCCGTGCTTATACAGGCTAGCCGAGTTTTAAACAATGAAAACCATTTGAAAACTTTTCCCGCTTGGAGCACTACAAGACCTACCTATATCACCCACCGCCTTCAACACTGTGGATATGCTTTGCCAGTTGGTCCAGTATTGCCATCTGGATTTGCAATGATTTCCGTACTCGGCTAGCCTGTATAAGTATCTAGTAAGCCGTGAACTGACAAAGAAATTAATATTCGTAACATTGTTTCGTGTTGTTATTATGGATTTTGAAAATAAATACTCGCATAAGTGTTGAAAAATTCGTTTTGAATTAACTTTAATGGAAAAGCGGGACTTTGGCGGGACATTTAGGCGGGACATTGGGTTGGCGGGACAGCGAAACAAAAAGCGGGACTGTCCTGTCAAAATCAGGACGCCTGGTCACATCACTTTTTACCCCGAATTCTGTAATCTAGAAACAGCCCGGATAAAAACAGTTTTCGACTTTTAATGCAGATGGCAGCACCACCGAATCTCAGCGGTGCCACAGACTTTTCTTTGAAATAGAAAAAGGCTTAGGAAGGAATTTCTTATACATAATCGATAAAGAATCAACAAATTCATGTCATTTAAATACAAAGGTGATAAAATGAAAGGTATTTTCGACGTCTTAAATTTCAGGACCTATACGCTACTATCACTCCGTTCCTCTAAAAAAGGACTAAAATCATCCATTCCCCATCTCCCTTTTTTTTAATCTTCTGATGACACTACCCCTGTCTTACGAAATATCACTTTAATTGTAGCATTCAAAAAGTTTTATAGGCATCATCAAACTTTTGAAATTTTGCGTTTTGCTATTTTATGCAATGTATGCTAAAAAATGCGTCTTTCTTTCTTTTTTCGTTTTTCTTCTTTTTTTTTTTTAAAGAGAATTTGAGGTAAAATGTGAAAGGATCATCGGAGTAACTAAATCGTTTGTTTCAGGATGGGAATGAGTCCAATAATAAAATAATCAGAAAATCGTTCCCCCTTCTTAGTACTTTTTTTCTAATGGTAATGGTTCTAATGGTAGGCGCCGACTTATGGAAATTATTCGATGGGCTGGACCAAAATTAGCCTTTGGAGAATAAAAGATTTTTAAGACGTGTAACATTCTTCCACTGATATATTTTCAAATTTTACCGTTTGAATATTTTTAAACCATTATTTTGATCGATTCCTAAAAAATATTAGGTGGGTTAGGCCTCCTCTTTGGAAAACAATGAGGGGGCTTAGTCCCCCATGCCTATTTTTAATTTTTTTTTGTCTCAATTGGCTTCAAACCATATGGTGAATTGTCCGGATCCTATTTGTAGACATGAGCCTTCCTTCAAATGCCCCTCGTTTTGGAAGCAGAAGTAAGTGGACCAATTCTTTCATAAGAAATAATGTAATGAGGTATTTTGAATTCTTTAAAAAGTCATTTGAAAACAATCCTATGCAATTAAATTACAAAATGTAGTTTTTTAATAGCAATAAAAGGTCAAGTCTCCATATTTGAGGATACTTTTTGGTTTCCCGGATTGTTTCTATTTGCAATAATTTTTGGGATAACCTTTGGTTACAGTTAGTCCGAATAAATTTAGTTGTATTTTTTTTCATTCTGTATATAGTAAATAAATCTGAAGTTTTCTTAGGTCTGCAGCAGAAATCTGAGTCCATTGATAACCAGAAACAGAGTAGAAGTGGGGCCCCATCTGGCCAGAGGATATTCTGGGCGCGAGTGTGTTTACCTTTTGCAGCTGTTTGGGCGGCGGGCCAACTTCCATACAAAACACTCTCGCGCAGTGCTGCTTCTCTGCTTGTTTGTATCGCAAGAAAGATTCTCAGACAGAGGGGGGAATATTTACAAAAACGTATCTGAAATCTTCAGTTACAAACTCTATCTAATAAGAATTTAACTTGTTTTACCATTTTTAATCTTCCTCCTCAACAATCGTCAGAGAGGGGGGTATAGTGAGATACATTCCCGTGGCTCGGTCCCGAAGGGAAGGCAGGAATTTTATATTTTATGTTTTTGGGGGGTGTCTTTTCAAATAATTTGGAAATTAATTTATTTTTAATTATTTTTGGTAGTGTACCGCATGCCAAATTTTAGGAGCTGGTGGGCCAGTTTTCACCTGTCAGGCAATGTGCGGGGTTCTTGAAGACACATATATATTAAAGCGTATTCAGTTTTGTCACGATGATGATTGGCCTATCACACATTAAGTTACAAGTTTTAGGGAGGAGCTGGAGCGTGTGTTGTACGTGTGAACCAATGTGACAAAAATGAGGGAGTTCACAAGTTTTGTTACATCACACTTTAAAGGGTGTTAATTTACAATGGACTCTAACCGTCTGACGTAACACGGAACCAACACGTGACCTACTGAGCTTGCAATTGGTTACCACAGATACTACACTAGTAGATCTATTAGTGTAGTATCTGTGGTAACCAATTGCAAGCTCAGTTGTAGGTCACGTGTTGGTTCCGTGAAGTCTCGAACCAGATAGGCGGTTAGAGTCCATTGGCTCTTTACCCTTTCCTAGTTTATGTTTGGAAAATGATAAAATATTTATAAGAAATTTGATATTAAACTGAAATCTCAAATTTGAATTTGATTTTAAATTGTGACATTCCGATGGGGAGAGGGGTTCACTGAAATGCGACATGAGGAAGGAGATAGAAGCATAAGATAATCTCAAATGCTGGCTGAACCCTGCGCCGGAACCACCAATATTTTATTTTTAGTGCATTTACATAAAAGCCTGTTTTTTATTTTGGAGTTGAAGTATAAATTTGCCTATTAGCACTAATGAATTAGCTAACAGGGGCGGGCGTGAAAGTCGGGAACCATCATTTCTATTCTGTCCTGAAGGTCAACTGTGTTGTGTCTACCTTGCTAATTGTTTTTTGTGTGATGGAAACACCAATCATTAGGAACGGTTACGTAAAGGTGTGAGGTAGACACTCAATTAGTAAGGTACTCAGAAGGACATCCGAGTCACCTTTAGAATGTCCGAATTTTAAAACGAAAAGTGTCAATTTATAAAAAGTTATGATGGAGTATGGTGATCGAATTGCCCAATATTTAATATAATCCTTTATTTTAGAAAAAGTAGTAATCGCTACTATCTCCCTCCTCGAATGTTAAACGTATTTCGCGAAACCTTTTGTGCTTTTGTTATGATATTGCACCAAATATTCTAAAAGTTTTTTGGGGGGAGAGGGGCACTCGAATCTAGGATACTAGACAGCGACTTAAGTTGACCCTAAGACGTCACTAATAAACAAAGTAGTTCCCATCGCGGTATCTGAATTTTGAGTGAAATGAAGAACGCCAATTTAAAAATGTGATTATTTTGTTAAGCCCATGTATTTATAGTGCTTTTCAATCACGATTTGCGTACCGAAACTCCTCCTATCAACCCAACAGGCTTCGTGTTTACCGATTTCTCCTTCCGCATTTGTGACGTACTGGGTTCAAGAAACGTTGCTGTCAAGTATAGTAAATACTGGTACTTTTTTTTCATGCTGATCTCCTCCCCTTATTTCCCTCTCGAAATACGTAGAGAAGGAGACCGAGCCCAATTGAGTTATATAAAACTCAATTGAGTTAGTTTTAATGGAAAACTTATCAAACCAGTTTCTTCAAAACGCTTTTTGTTGAGGAGTTCTCCATTATACTCAGTATGATATTTTTCTCTGGTACAAAAAATTCCTTCACAATATTTTTTAAACAGTCTAAAATGTGATAATGGTTTATTCAATACCACTTACGAGTGGCTCCAAACTACCTTTCCACGTCAATAATGTACGAACCTGAACTGTACAGAAGGTACATAAAGCAATCGAGGAATTGGGGCCGGAACAGTCGTTTAAGAGCATCGTGATTTACAATTCGTTAAGGTGTGACAGACTTGCCTTCCTACTCTAGAGGGATGAGTCATGCGGTTGACCCCACGCATGGACACAATGGCAATTGACTAAAAACACCATGTTGGTGGAGGTTTTGAAGCCATAACCACCGAATTCCATATTATGTCGGTTCAATTCCAAAAAATGTTTTAGTCTCTGATGTTAAAAGTTGGGTTTCAACAAAAAGAAAAATTTAAGAAAGAATTTACCGTCTTAATATTTACATAGTGCTTAAAGTTTATGGGTATGCATTTGTGAATTGTGTGGATTTGAATTTTTTCCGATTGGATTTGATTCCATTTTTTGAAAAAAAAATATCAAAAGAAAGTCAGTATTAGTATACTTAATGTTTCTATTTTTCCTTTGTAATTTTTTAGCTTTAAAAAACTAAAACAACTACTGAACTATTACAAGCAATTTCTTTTTGTGATTCTTTCATGTCTGTTTTTGGGTATTTTGTATTGATTTCTTTTAATAAATTTTAATGAAAAATTAAAAAAAAAAAATACTAAATATAATAAATAGATAAACTATAAATTAAAAAAAAACTACAGTAAAACGTAAATAATTCAAAGCTGTGAGGTCACAAAAACACTGAATTAAAGAAGGTTCATCTATCAAATTAAGTTCCAGGTCTACTGAATCCATCAAAATAACATTCTATCAATGAATAAATTTCTCTTGTTTAAAAAACACGGCAGGGAAGACTTAAAAATTAAAGGATGTAAACAAAAGAAGATTTATTACAATTTTCTCAAGAAGGGCCGTAACTATCGTCCCCTTTTTTAATTCTAATTTTAACTTCTATAGCAATGAAAGGCTGAAACCGTCTTTATTGTTCCTTCAACTTCAAATTATCCATTATTTTTTACATAGATTTAGCAGAAAGGTCTATGCAAAAATTGGTTTATCCACTATTTCGAAGTAGAAACGTTCAAATGCGTTGTACTATGCATTGTAGAAGTCAGAGATATATTTAGGTACGTACTTCCCATTCCTTTTATGCTCTTGAATTTTATATGCAGAAAATTATTTGAGGGTCATTTAATTTTTCAGAGAATAGTAAAAAGGTCTGTAAATCAACTCAAAGAGAAATTAGAGTACTATTCATGCTATACCAGACTAAAATAATTTAAAAAAATCTTCTGGAGTGGGTCTTTTGGGCTGAGGCTATTGCACCTCTCGCGAGAAAATGATATCTCAAGATTTCTGGAGACATCTTCAATTCCCTCTCGGGGTGTGCCGAGAAGGTTACTCAGCACGAGACTGGGTTTCCAAACATCCGAGGAAGGACGGGTCAAGGCTTGCAAAGGTTACTTTCTATTTCACCCATTTGCTTATCCACTACAAGGCATTTGAATCCACTATTGAATAGGCTGAATCCACTATTTGGGTCTAATAAGCTTTGTAAGGACTGTACACAAGAATAATTAATTACCATGAGGTTTACATACATGGAAACAAATTTCTTGGAATAAAGTGACCTAATTTCTTATAGCATTAGTTCATTTACACTCATTGATGTTTTCATTAATGCCAAATTGGCTTAAGGTTTTAACGGCCTCTATTCTCTTATTTTTAATAAGAAAAATCCTCTATGGAGCCCTCCATTCCTTTTTGTTCAATCCTCTAACACTTAGAAATAGGTCATGTGTAGATTTT
Source organism: Tetragnatha montana (assembly GCA_963680715.1). Classification (NCBI taxonomy): domain Eukaryota; kingdom Metazoa; phylum Arthropoda; class Arachnida; order Araneae; family Tetragnathidae; genus Tetragnatha; species Tetragnatha montana. The sequence continues at coordinate 40,459,797 of OY796685.1, forward strand.
CATGATATACCTAACTAATAATTACGATGAAGAATTAAACTCAAAATATTTAAGTTCTTTTGAAATCCTGATAAACCAAGAAATTTTCTCAAAAAACAAAATTGTAAGGACTTATTATAGCAAACATTTTTTGAGTTTTAGGCCAAGATAGTTTTTTATTTGAAAAAGTCCCAAATCAGGCTTGGGAAGTTAACTTACGTAATTAGGCGAGGGAATTAACATGGGAGGAGGGGGTACAACATTTACCCAAAACATTATTACATAGGGCCCTACACTTTAACCAAATGTGACTTTTCAAACACCATCGGTACGGAAAAGGTTAGGAGAGAACCAAATATCAGGTGCGCTGTCCAATGCCCATTCCATTCCGATATGGAGTGAAAAGAAGTGCAAATCAACCTGACTGGACTCGGCTATTGGCCTTGGCAATTTGTTGATCGGACGACAGGTCAATAAATCCTCGGACCTGATTCACTCAAGGTCTGTGTGCATATAGGAAAGGTCGCCCGCGCTTTCTCCTCGGTCCTTCTTTGGCAGTTCAATAGCTCTCGCGAACACGCTTTTCGGATAGAACTACAGACTTCACTTTTATAGAAGGACTCGGATGTCCGTAAATATCGACTGTTTTCCTTGTCTTTTTTTCTATGGTTGTTTCTATGGAGTTGATCTTTCTCATAGATTTCTCTTTCCTTTTCAACAAGTGTTTGGCAATCGTATTTGAGCTGAAAGATTGTTGGAAATCAAAATAGGACATGGAATATAAAATATTTCTTATTAGCTTCTGGTTTTGCAAAAAGTCCAAAAATTTACTCAGAATTTAAGGGGTATTAAAGTGAAAATCTTAAAAAGTGAACACTTATTATTCCACTTCAAAAAATACTAAAAAAATAACATAAAAATACTGTATTTATTATCAGTTTACAGGAAAAAAGCGCTACGTCAGAAATGGCAGAAATTTTATAATCTGACATTACTATAAAAATTGCTACAGATTTTTGGAGATATATCGATGCATATCGATATCGATAAATATCGATTCTGTGATTTAAAATTGCTAAAACATTGGAGAACTTCAGATAGTAAATTTTCGGTATAGAATTCCGTTGATATGGATGATACTGAAATATTTACGATAGAATTCCTGTATTTTTGCAATTAGAGAATTCGATTTTACATCGTAAAATCCAATTGATTGAATCGAAGCTTTTTACTCTTCGATCCCAAAGATTCGAGTCCACGACCGCGTTTTCAGAAATAATGTCATCTCCTTCGAGCCGGAATAATTATCCCTTAAAAGAGTAAGAGAGCAATTTGCATCGGATGGTGTCAAACACCCAACACCTCCAAAAGGAGAGTTCCGGCATGAAGCCGTTTATCATGTAAAGAGAGTAAGTACAACAACGACCAATTTGCATTGCTAAATGAAAAGTAGGAAATTGCTCTCCACTTAACCTGCTTTGCCCGAGTTGCCTCTCCTAAGAGTGGGGGAGGACCCCGTCCGGAAATGTCGCCCTGTGTCGTATATATTAGTCCATTGAAAATTCACTACAGCCATAACCAAATCGCAACGGAAAGTTTTTCAACTGTTTTCACCTATCTGCGGCGTTTAAACAATTTATTCATCACCTTACTAAAAAAAACCCATGTTTTATTCTTAAAAGTTAAAGAATAACTCTCAAACATAGTTTCCTTTTTTCTTTATTACGTATTATATTTATGACCGGATAAAATGTATATAACTAAATGTATTCTCAAACTCACGCTCGATACCCTTTTTTGACTATTCAAAGCAATGTAATCCTTTTTGAAAAGGAAGTAATAGTAACCGAACTCTACAAGGGGGTAATTTCAAACAGCTAAACTACATTTTCTTATCCGAACAGTGTCATTCTCTGTAGAAACAAATTTCTAACTATGATGTACAGCAGTGGTTCTTAAACTTTTGATCACCGCGGCCCCCCAAGATTTTGAACACCCAGAGCAGTAACCAGACTTGTATCAGGTGGTTGACTCAATGTTATTCCTAAGGTACCCCTTAATATTCCATATTTATGCTAAAATTTTACAATTAGTTCAAGTAATAATAGGAGGTCTGGGTGTCTCCCCAGAAAAACTTTGAGAATTTGTCTCATAAAAGGGTTTTGTTTTAGTTCATTTTGTGACATTTTTAGTTACACACCCAAAAAACAGCTACTTGTAAACCACAGAATTTTCAAGGAAAAAATAGTATAAGTAGCAGTCGAAATTCAGAGGGGGCCGGAGGTCCTCCCCAAGAAAAAGTTTTGAAATTTGCCCCTTTAAACTTAAACTTTTTATCTCATTTTGAAAATCTTTGGAAAACTCTCAAAGGTAACTTGAGTGTTCCCCAAAATTACTCGCAGACCTCCAAGGAAAGCGCTGCGGACCCCTGGGGGTCTGCGGACCACAGTTTAAGAATCGCTGATGTACAGGACATCTAAGAATGTTCGAACGATACCTAACCTTTAAGTATTCAGATCTCATGTACATCTCTAATCTAAACTCATCCTATCTCCTTTCTTCTCTAATAAAAAAAAACTGCTCCTTCAATTACGCAATGGCTATTTCAAGATCAGACCTAACACGCGTGTGTTGACAGAGGGTTTCACAACTAACTTGTATTCTTCCACCTTGGCTCCCGTGATCTGCGTTGGACCCAAGCCCGAAAGAAATGTCAAAAGAAGGAATCTCAAAGAACCAACCCTATGTATTTTTTGTGCGTATTTTTGACATTTTCTTTCTTGAACTGGTTCAATGCTTATAATACGATTTATACACTGAATTTTCAAACACTTTAGTGATGAAATTACAGCCGATTTCATAATGAAAAAAAAATCGGTTCGAAATGCCAGGATTAGGCTTGGTTTAATACATCTAAAATTGTTCAAAGTGGACGATAGGAGAAAGAGGAGAAGCTAATGTTGTCCTTGGGCGAAAACTTCAGCTTAAAATTTCCGAAAATTTTCTTGGGCCTTTTTTTTGTCTATCTCTCAGACCCCCTTTTTCAACTGATGATAATTAACTAAAATTCCTTAATAGCTTTTAATCGGGCATAGTATCCCATTTTATCAAACGAAAGGTTTTGAATTTGAATAATTTGAAGAGGAGATCCATCTTATTTCGCTTCATGGCCAGTATCACAAGAGAAACTGTAAAATATGCTGTAAATTTCCTTTTAATGTCTCTAATCAGTGCTCCAGCTGGATCAAAAGTTTGGGGAGACTTACCTATTGTTATTTTCACTTTTCTTATACCAAAATCTTATTATTTCGGGGAGACAGCCCAAATATCATGGAGGATGGCGTCCACCCCTTGTCTCAGTTCTATCTCTATTGGCGGCTTTACACCACGCGATTTGCGACAAATTTTGACAACCGCTATTCGAAAGAACCAATAGGAAGCCTCGAAAGCTGTCGCTATTGTAGCAAATCGCAAATCGCGTGTCGCAAATCTCGTGGTGTAAAGCCGCCATAAGGGTCTAAAATAAAAGGGAGCTAACATCCGGGATGACACTCCTGGTTAAATTTTGCGGGTTCACGGCCATTCAGTTCGAAGAAATGCTTGATATATGTCGTTTTTCGGAGTCGTATATTAACCTCCTTTCCCTTCGCTGGCACGCAAATCGCATAAACAGACCTCTGTCAGAGTGTAACACCTACGCCACCTCTAATTACAGGACTAAATATAGTCGAGTTCCCCCTCTGTGATTTCGGGCTATTTTGACGGATGGGGAAATTCCTGAGGAGACGCTTAGGGTCGGTGTCAGGGGATACGTTTTTGAGACCCGTGATCCTTCCTTACATTAATAAGGGTCGAAGCAACTGAAGTTGGTGAAACAGGTGTTATATTAATGAACTTATTGTTTTTAAATGTATATTTCATCTCTAAAAATATTGTTGATGATGCCATTCAGCTATCTTTGAATGTTGAGGATCCACTACTGCTTTATTGAAATAGAAATGAGGAACTTTTAAGAGGAGTATCACAGGGGCATTTTAAGAGTTTGTATAAATATTCTGAAATGTGATGAGCATTCAGCAATAAAGTCTCCTTATTTCCATATATGAGGTCATTTCGGAGATTCAGACTATGCCATCATATGCTATGGGGAAGAACTTTTTTTTCACGGTAATTATCCAATTAAATACTGTTTTAAAGATTAATTAAAGTGTTTGAAAAAACTTACAATCTTTCATTTAATTTCTCTACGCATATTTCTTATATTTTTTTTGAAATTTTGTTTACTTATTTATTTTAAATTACCTATAAGTAGAACCGGAAATCCAGGGTAGATGTCATTCAAAATTCACTAGCTGTATTCTAGATGACGGCAACCTTAAGATATGTAATAGTTAATCAATAATGTTGTTGTCATGGAGTTATTTCCCTTTTATTTGGTCAATGGGGTCAGAATATATTATTCTCAAATCTGGTAAAATAACAAATTGTGAAAGAATAAAACCGACTTTAAATTTTAATAAATAGCTAACTGAATGATTGATATTAATTTTTTTAGGCAATTATAATAATTCTGATTAATATAATAAGTTCAAAACCAATGAAGCCTAACGTACTAAAATGCTAGAATACGTTATTAAGATTAGGAAATTCACAGGCTTTGTGTTTCTCTTAACTCTAGATTAGAGTGTTTTGAATAGTTCATATACACACGCCATCAATACACAGAAAAAAAAAACATAAATAAAGCCAAAATTTTATTTGAAACAAACTCAAGACATAAGATTTAAATACATTGACAAAAAATGTACAACGCACCTTTGTATCCAAGGCTTTTTACATGGACCCAAAAATACAGTTTACAAAAAATATACACATATTTGCTCAAAGGGTAATTACCATATAAATAACTAGGTAACCAGGTTTAAATACTGTACAATGAATAAGACTTCAAAATGAAGGCTTTTAATTTACAGTTGGTAAAATTTTAAAATGACATACCTCAAGAGTAAAACTTTTGAAAGCTACTTCAGATTGTTGTGTGACTGTTATAAAAAAGTGTTATAAAATTTTATTGTTGATTATTGAATAGTGTTTTAACATCGATGTATTTAAATGGGTTTTCTCAAAGTAAGAGTAAAATTTAAACTAACAAACTTTTATGCTTTTAAGCATAAATTCAAACCAAAACTTTTTTTCATAATTTTCAGGCATAAGCACAGAAATATTTTGGATTATCCCCGTTGAAAATAAAGCATTTTCTTTTTTAGAACATTGAAAACAAATAAGACTACCCCATATCTCCAAAATTGCAATGTATTTCTCCGAATATACTATTACCTTCCTGGTTACCCCATTGAAAACGACGGTAAAACAACTTCCTCAAGTATCGAATATAAACAAAGATGTTTGGCAAATTTACAGCGCAAAACAAAAAATCAAAAAACACCCAAGAGAAACTCGCGCAAAAAAGGACAAGCCTTCTTTTTTATAAAAATGAAATATCCTTAAAATAGGATTGAGGAACGTACCAGACGTTCCCATGTCGAGGTAGGCATTATATACAATTGAAAATATAGATCCATAGCCAACAACGTCCTAGAGTACTTTTGTACACCAAAATGACATTTGGAAGTGATCATCAGGTATTCTAACAGATTGCTTTGACTTTTATAGCCACGTTAATGTCAGATACAAGGTTTGGGACCGAATTTATCTGTCATTAAAACCACAACCACCTAGTTTTAAATATCAAAAGTACTACAACGTCACTGAAGCAAAACATAACTTTATAGACTTTTTTGTTTGGAGGGGAGTTGACTCTAAATTTCATTTTTTAGGACTTCTACGCTATGATAAATTGAATAAATGCTTCATTAAAAGAAAATTTTCAGTTAGGATTTTAATTTTGTTGCATTTAATTGAAAATTTTCCCCCAAACATAAGAAGAGTCTTGCGGCCATCCCCAAGAAAAGTTCAGAAAATTTGATATTACTTAAATTTAGAGGTAGGAGGTTCCTTATTTACAGACATTTTTGGGACAACCTTTGACACCAAAAGAAATCCCTTATAGCCCCAACATCAGAATTTTGGGTGAGGGTTAAACCTTATACCCCCTCCATTTACAAAACCAGGTGGAGTTTAAATTGAAGAAAAACGCGTTTTCTAGTAGATTTAGGTGATCTCATTGTAATTTGGCCTCTAAATGTGTAGTTTTACCTGTACCTCCTGTAGTGGTTTTGATGATCACTTCTAATCGACAACAAGTTGAACATGTAAGTATCAGCACTCACAAATTTCACTGTGTGGAACGGAATTATGATAAGGCACATCATTATTCAAAGGAACAAATATATATCCTGACTCAAAATCTGTACAAATATTTTCCATTCAAAACATGTTATACAAAAGCACCTCTTACTTAAATATTTCAAAATATTTTCGTCTGTAAAGGCTCAGTCTAGGAGAGCGGTTCCACTAATACCCCAGAATAGAAGAAAGCTATATCTAGCTCTTGTTTGATGGCTATATGCATGGTAATCATGTTCTCCGTTTGGTGGTGATGAGAACCTAACAGGTAATGTTCTGTCTTTTTCTTTTCTCTGACTTTTACTATCTTTTTTTAATGAAAACTGGCAAGATCAACGGAAGAATCACAAAGAGACAAAAAAGACGTCATTTTGAGTTGTCTCACTGTGAAACGCTCCTTAAATCAGCGGTTCTCCAACACTTGGATGTGTCCCTTGTAAAAAAAAAGATAAGCGCAAACATGAGCGAAAATATATTCTTAAAAATGCTTCTTCCTACGTAGGTTGTTGCTTTAAAAAAATATTTTCATCAAGGAACTGATGAAAATGAATACTAAAAACGTTTTAGAATTTATTTTTATACTGAAAAAGATGATTGGGCACACACCAGTAAAGCATGAAAACCGCTGGTGAAATTTTACAATAACAAAAAAACCTGTATAATCTGTTAACTGTATACTGTGCACACAGCATTTTTCAAAGGAGTGTCAAATAAAGTCAATATTAGAAAAAGGATACTGTCTTTTTCAAGTCAATTCAAAACACAAAGTCCTTCTTACGTATACCAAAAGCAAGTCATACCGATTCTTTTCACCATATCTTCCACAAGGTTGGTAGGTTGTATTGTGTTATAAGGCGCAAGGTCTTCATATGAACATAATTTCCCCACAAAGAAGGGCGTGTCTTACATCAGGACCTAACATCTAGAAACGTTGAAATTTGAACAGAACGACAGTCACCAATCTCTTCAAGCATTAAAGCTTGGTCTGTACGTCATCTTCATCCTTGCGGGTGTCATCATCCTTTTTCCCTTTGGGGACTTCCCTCCCAGGAACGTCCCCGAGGGCTATCACTTTGGGGGGCGTCTGTATAGCACCCTCCAGCGGAATCACTTTAGGGGGTCCTTCCAGAGGAATCACTTTAGGGGGTGGCTTGGCGTCTTCCAGAGGAATCACTTTCGGAAGCTCTTGCTTGGCATCTTCCTTGGGGTGTTGTTGTTGTTTCCTGGCGTGTCCCTCATCCGCCTTCTCCTCCAGACGATCTATGCATGCCTGCACCTCCCTCACCGCCCCCTTGCGGGCTGCCCTGACGTCCTCCCTCCCCTCGGTGTCGACGTCGTCAAGTCTGAGCATGCATCGCGTCAGCATCTCGTCCAGGAACCGGTACTGCTTGTCCCTCCCTGACCCCGAGTACGCTTCCACGGTCTTCCTCAGGTCCTCTGCCGTCTGGAGGACCGCCTGGATCTGCTGCAGACCCAAGGAAGGAGGGCCCCCTCCTTGAGGGGTCTCCTCTTTGGGGGCCTCTTTCTTGGTGGTCTGATGGAAAGTCTGGTTGGGGCAGTGGCCGTCAGAGTGCGAGCGGAAGGCCGCCGAGTGGGGCTGGGACGGTCCGGTCGGCTTGATTGGCTCTTCGTGCGTCTCCGAATGCGACCGGTGTACCTGCTTCCCGGGGTTGACCGGGTGTCGGGAGTCATCGAAGCTCTGAGACGCTTTGTGGCCCTTTCTGGTGGGCAGAGTCCGGGCCGCGGCTGGGTCCCAGGCTGGCTCCCTCCTGGAGAACAGCCCCCGGTGCGCAAAGGGGTCCTCTCCCCCTTCGAAGGCCTTTCTCAGGCGATGCACCTAAGAAATAATGTAAGAAAATGAGAAAATTGCTGGCAGCGTGATATATCATCGATTAAGAACCATTAACGCACATCAAAAACAATCGGAACAGATATAATGTATTAATATCCCTCTTTGTTGATTACTTCGATTGGCATCAAAATAAATCGCCAAATGCTGATCCTTAAACAAAGACGAATGCTATAATAAAACCGCCAAACAAAATATATAACTAAACGGGTAGGCGAGAAAAGGAATTATCCTGCATCTGTTCCAAATATTAGATGTGCGTCAATGGTTCTCAAACGATGATAATACTTTAATACTTTTTTCTTTTTAACATTCTAGCTAACACCTTTATGATTATTTTCCCCCAAAGGTATTAAAATCATAAAGAAAATAAAGGAAATCAAAGAGTTAAAATCCACAAATGGTCATTCTCCTGACATGCCAAGACATTGACTTACCATAAGTTATAAATTACACATTGAAATTTAAATACTATTTCAGGTTCTTCAAAATTTTACTATAGCATCTTAAATATCAATTAATTCTTAATGGTATCGCAACTATTTATTTAGTAAAAATATCTGTCCTTACCCTTAACCGCTATTGAAAGGACATAAATCAAAGACATCTTCTCGGATAACATTTCAACAAGGAAAACCCTGAGCAGTTTTGAAAAAATTTAACACCTCAAACATTTTTACTTAAACATTCCCTCACCCGTGGAGGAGGCTCGTTTTCCCACTCGTCCTCGTGCTGGGGCTCGTCCGAGGGGCGACGTCGCTGTTCGACCACGATGGGGATGTGGTGCACTCTGCCCCCTTCCAAATCCTCTTCCTCCTCTTTGTGCTGGAAGCGGTGGCGCTCGAAGTCGCGGTCGCGGTCCATCTCGCGCTCCACGCGCCGCAGGGTGGGCTCGTCGTCCCCGTCGAACTCGTCTGACCACCCGCTGGGGCGGAACACGCGCTTGAACATTCTGTGTGGGGGGGAAGGAAGAAATCTTGTAATTTTAAGTGCTAATGCTTTGAATTGATTTAGACTATATATTTTAGTATTAATGTGACTTTTTTGTGTGTATAAACTAGGCTAGGGGGCTCATTTTTTCCATGAGTGGCTTTAAATATTTGGTGGATCTTCCCATGGCCAATAGACACATAAGGTCAGAGAAGCTCGAAATCATCATACTATTTCGCGTCATCATCGCTTTTTGGACAACACGCAACTCCAGTCTGAAGGGAGCGTGCAAGATTTCAGACTGGAGTTGCGCTGTTGTCCAAATAGCGATGATGACTCGAAATAGTAGGCTGAACGTCACTGAAGATTTCGAGCTTCTCTGGCCTTATGTGTCTAGACTCTAGATGGCCATGAACTTCTCCTGATCTCTATTGCTCACAAAAACCCTGACACTGGCGCAGTGCAGTTCTTTTCAGATCACTACGAAATTTGAACTCTTTTAGCTGGGTTAATGCAGTACCTCTTCATCTCCATCCCTAGAGAATCTCCTCTTTCGTATGTTGAATAATATCTGTTCTTAATTTACTAACAAAACTCGTTATACAAACAGAAGGAAAGAGACATACTACCTACATCACAAAAAAGTTAACAAAAAATTAAGGGAAAAGGAACAAAATAATCACAAAGGAGCCAATGGCTCGTCCGTTTCCCTCCGTTCTTGTTTTTTCATATCAGAATGAATCTCAAAAGTTTTTCATCATGTGTGTAAAATTTCCCATCCAGTAGCGAGACTAATTTTCATCCAACATTAAAGTTACGGTGTTGGTGACCTTTTCTTTTTTTAGTACGCAGAGATAACATCATTTTAAGGAACTATTCCTTAACCCATAAAACTGTGATCTTAAAATAAAAATATTTCTATCAAAGTCTTACCTCGGTCTATCGGCAAACGTCCTGTGATTGGGGGTCTCTGTCCAATTCTCCTTGAATATCCTCCTTGGGAATGTGGGACTGGTGCGGCGAGTGAAGAACTCATCGTCTCTGCCCCTGGGGAAGTCGTCGACGCGACGGCGGTAGGACTCCGGACTCGAACCCGGAGACCCGAACGAGCCTCCGCCCCCTGACGGAGACCAGGACATGTCCTCGTAGTGTGATGGCTGAAATAAAGGGAGAGGGAATGAGACAAACATTTACGTGAAATTTACATTTGCATGACATTTACTATGACCTGCTGGAAATTGACAACAATTTACATAATATTTACTACAATTTACATAAAAATTACTACGACCTGCTGGGAATTAACAACAATAGACATAAAATTTTCTACAATTTAATTTTCTATTCATTTCTACTAGTGTAATAGAAATTTACAACAAAACTATGAGAGAGTAGAGAGTCAATGTTTGAATAGATAGTCAAATAGAGTGTTTTCAGGTGACGTCACGACCATCAGGTATTTTCTATTAACTTTTAACCTTTTACTTGGTGCACCGCGTTTTTGGTGCACGTAGCGCAGATCTTTCCGTAGTAAAAGAGCATGACATGGCGTAAGTGAACTTTCGGAACTTTTGGATTACTGCGCTAAGCGAAACAAATAGAACGGAGATGCATCTGCTAAATTAAAAAAGAATGAAAACATCTGCCTTCGATCCGGGTTACTTGGACAGCTGCGGAGGGCAATTAGAAGACAAATCCACGAAATTTTCCGGATGAGCCACTAACCAGCTAGTAGTGAAAGGTAAAAGAAGAGATTCTTCTATTCACTCATTACAATCAAAAAATTTTGTCACACAATTTTCAAGGAATGTTTATCATTCATTCCCTTCCCCATTTTTCAGTCATTCCAATTAATTCCTAATTGTGATGTCGCGTTTTTTTCTACTTCTGAAACATTAAACTCAAATTAGAGTATTTAAGTTTCATATTTTAATTTGGCACTATCAGTACATTGAGAATTTATATACCCTATTATAACTCTTAAAACGAAGTTGGCATAGCTAAAAGGCCTCCTTTAGACTGAAAAATTACTCTTTTCAAAATATTGGGTAACATTAAAATCTCTCCTCTCCACTTGTTACATGTGTCTGCCATATAGAATTCTTCAACGAGTATGTAATTAGTAATGTTTCTTAGTTACTGTAAAAGTCACGGTATATTCATTTTAGTCCTTTATCCCCTTTTTAGATTTAGGAACATTGTCTCGTAGAGTCAAGGAACTAACGCATTCCAATAATAAAGAAACCGTGCTGAATTTTTTTAGAGATATATGACAATTGTGAAAGAATATTTTTTTATAATTAAATGGGTAATGTCAACTTCTCACCCTGAAGTCACCTTCACCACTTTCATTTAAATATAGTACATGTTACGGGCAGTGATTAACCAGGCATTATTAATAGTATGCCCAAATTTTATCACATTGCCCGTTATACATATACTATACTAAAATTTAAAAAAGGCTTTGTTTACATTTATTTATTTAAAAAAAACTTATTATTTCAATAATTTGAGTTAATGATAATCCACCTGGAATTGTCCAGACTTAGCTGTAGTAATACTCTCAACAGCCAACAAAAGTAAATGACAACGATCTGATTCCATCAGGTGGAACAGGCTTTAGAAAAAGATGCCTCTTGACGTCATCAGGTGTTCCCCTTTGACGTCATCAGCTGGCCGCCTGTCTGGGTAGGGCCGGTTCGGTCTCTCGTCCCTCGGATTTCCCAACCTTTCTCTATTTAAGAGAGTGGGATCGAGTATGCCTTTTATGAGCAGATACATGATTCTTTGCTATCTGATATTAATCTATTCAGATCTCTAGTACAAAAATACATAGGTCTGAATTCACAATTTTTTCCAAAAATTCACTGAAGTTATCTTCTTAAATCCATTTGAAAAATTTTAGTTATTTCGAGGTTTCGGGAAAACTCTTTTAATTTTTGTTTTTTGAAATGTGTAACTTTAAATATCTTACAGCTATTTAGTGGAAGTCGTTAGAAAAGCTTTTATGAACATAATAAAAATTATGAGGCATATTTACCATTTTAAGAGGATTTTAGAATATGAATGTTTTTGCTAAAAAATATCTTCTTTGAGAATAGTTTGCTTGAGTGTGATCTCATTTATGACCGTTTTTGAACTTCCCACTTGGAATTGGTCACTCCCCCATTTGATACTTTTTATCTACTAATGTACATTTTAGAATGTTTGAAAAATCTTGCAAGTAATTTTTAAAACCGGTCTTCGATAAGAAAAATCTATTTTATCCCTCAGTTGTATACATGTCGGTTCAAAAAACATTTTACACAAAAATTATTATGTAGCAATCGTAAATTTATAAGTTTTAAAAATTTTTGGAATTTATCCTGCCCGCCAGGTATTTTTTCCCCTCCTATATTAATAGAATAGTATTATTCTTTATGGCCTTCCCGGTATTTTTAATCCGGCATTCCAGTTGAAATGATTTGAGTACACCTGAGGTAAAGCAATAAAAATTTGATTTATATTTTAAGCCCCGGTTCGATAAGAGTTTTGGTTGAGAGTAATCAATGATAAAAAAATGTCCCAATTTCATGGCAGAATCATAAATTATGGTCCCATTTTTAAAGGAGTAAAGGGTTAAATTTAATAAGAGAGCAATAATAACTTTGTTATTACATGTTTTCCAAATTCCTTAAAATTCCACGTTAATTCCGGCCTTTCTCCCCTTCAATTTACAAAATATCGTTACATAAGCATTTAAAACCGTGTAATTATATTCATGTACAGTAATTATCGCGGAACTCTTGGCAAGAACACAAATAAATAATCACTCCTAATTAGTTATTCCAGTTACTTCACAGGACAAAAAAGGAAATCTAAATTAGATGAATCATCGCGTTTGCCTGGAGGATGTTTCAAAAACCTGTCGTGGTCTGGAAAGTAATGAGTTCTGTTCTGCAAATAAATTACATCACGTTTGACCAGTTTTTAATTAATACAGGGGACTTTTGATTTACCGGAAGGGTTGGCGCGGATGCATATTTACAAATGCTCAATACTGGGGAACATTATAATTTTTTTTTTCATTCATAAAATGAAATAAAATTTCAAAAATTCGCCAATGGTTCCCCAGTTGTGAGCCTTTGTAAAAATGCGGCCCGCATAAACGTACAACATCCCAAATAACCAAATTTATGTAACTTTTTATTTAAAAATTTTGTTAAGAAGAATGTTAAAGCATGTAAATTAATGTTGAGTTTAAAATTATAGTACTACAATGGAACGGGGTTTTTATAATTTAATCCATACGAAAGAAAACGAATGGTTACAAATTTTAACGCTACATATTCAGATTTGCAATTAGACAAAACATAGAAATGTTTATCTCAATGTTTTCTTAGTTGAATGTTAGAAGTCTGTTTTCATCTTCACTGTAAACTCTATGGCTATACACACAAAAATAAACACATTTAAGGACACTTTTTTTGCCCTCAAATTAACAACACTTTAGTTGTGTCGTAGAATACACTTTAACACCTTAATGCGTTGTGATAGTGCTCAAAATATGTTTAAAAAGTGTTATAAATATGTTCTACCCCTGAAATGTGTTGTAAAATATTTTTAGAATCTGAAAGTTTTATTCTTAAATTTGGATAGAAAACATTCTCGGAAGACTTTTTATGACTCTATGGAGGTGTCCTAGATATTCCATTCTCCGTTAATTAATAGTCCACTGTATTTCTTGATGCATTTTTAGAGATGCTTTAGTTTTCTTAAACGTAACTTCCTTTTAACTTAATGTTACTTCACTGTGAAAGTCAATGGAAAAAGCGTTGATTGTTTATGAAAAGCAAAATATTAGGAAGAGATGTTTGGGAAAGATGCCAACACAAAAACCTTAAAGCAGAGGAGGCCAAAACTTTTGACTAAATGACGGGATGACTGCATGAAAATTGCCATGCGGATCGAATGGATGCCAAATAAATGCTTATACCAGACAGAAAAATTGTGTTTTTTTAAATAAACTTTTTTAACTAGTAATAAAATAAATATTTTTTGCTAACTAATATAGATTGTTTCCAGGTGACGTCACAACCGGTTATTTTCTTTTAACTGTGTATCTTCTGTAGGGCTTTTAACTGTTGCTTAGGCCGTTGTTTATCTGTTGCTAAGGGGGTTTTTAGGTATGGGATCACGTGATTGCAAATGCTTCAATATAAAAATTCCACGGCTAGTCATTTTCTGTAACTGTTAACCTTTGTAGGGCAAAAAATTGTAACCCTTCTGTTGCTAAGGCCGTTGTTAGGTCCGAGTCATGTGATTGAAAATGCTCTATTTCTTTCATAACCTTAAGAGAACAGAGTTTAAAAAACACGAACTTGAGAAAAATTATTTTAGCTACTGGGAGGGAAAAATGGTTAAACTCATTTTAACAAATTAAAGTTTTGTGTTTGGGTGAACTATACTTTTATTCTTTTCCAACCGATGACCACTGGACTATAAGTGGTCCATGCATGAGATAGTTGAAATTGGTTCGTGAAGAAACGACGTGCTGCATTTCTAAAATAATTAGGGGTTGTAACTAGAGGAAATTAATATATTTATGCGAAACACTCACGCATGATGGGTATGAATAAAAGTTGATCAAAAGGCTTCAAAGTTCAAAACGCTTAAGGGCATGGGATGCTGTAGAGCAGAGAGGTTCTTCAAGAGGAAGTACATTTTTAAGAGCAAAGAGAAAGAGACTGAAGTGCAAATAGATGTTAAGTAGTAAGGGGATGCTGAATAGAAAATGAATGTTGAAGCGTAAAAAGTTGCTGTAGATCAGAGATTCTCGAAAGCAAAAAGAGTCTCCAGAGTAAAGAGATACTTAAGAGAGAGGGGCTCAAAGCTAAAAAGATATAGTAAATGTAAAAACCTTTTTTGGATAAAAAATAATTTTCACACACGTTTGCTAAGTTATAGCTGTTCTATTGGGAGTGAAAAAGTTGTATTACAACATCAGACATTTTTGTAAATATTTAAGCATGGTAAATGAACAATATAGCACCACTATTTTAAATTAATGGTCTATCCCTAAGTTTAGTACTGTATTTCACGAATAAAGAACTGCATTTGATATATATGCCACTTTTCTTTCGAATGGACGGGCTCCAAAACGGGTCAAACTCGAAATCGGAAAATTTTGGAAAATTTTGAATTCTTAACAGCTAATTGACAAAACATTCAGAAATAAGACATTCATTTAGAAACAACGCAAAATATACCCAACGTTTAGAGAGTCCTGTCTTAAACAGATCGTACTTCATTAACAATATTTTCCCAATTATTTTAAAGTTGCTGAAGACTACAAAATAAAGCTTATTAAAAAAAGAACCACCCATCACCTAAACAGAGGAGTCAAAAATGTAACATCAAAATGATAAACCTCCTCCTTTTTAAAACCGTTAAAAATAACGCTCAATTACATCTAAAATTTTCAAAAGGCAAATTTTGAATGAATGCCGTTTGCCTTGAGATCCGAAGATCGTAGAGATAACCAGATAGATTCCTTCTTGCTCCACATTTTGAAAATGCATTCAGGAAGGCAGGTAACAATCGGGACTCTTTCCGTCCCATTTTCTTTCCATCAATAGAGATTACGATGCAAGTGAAAGGAAAAATTAACGAACGGACTAATTTACTATAGTAAGTAATTCCTCGAAAGTAGGTCGGTTTGAAGAATTTTTCAAAGGATAGGTTGAAAAAGGTTTCGTGATCATATCATCTGCATTCTTCACGTAGAGTAAAACAACTTTCTTAATGACTACGATAATGACTGTTACCTATTATTTTTTTGGATGCTATTGTGTTAACTGTGACATAGTGGAAAGACCGGTTACCTCTTCCATTATGGGAAAATGCGGTTTTACATCAGTTTTCTAAGTCAAAAGTGTACTTTATCAACTACAAACAAGCAACCAAAAAAAAAAAAAAACAACGCAAAATCCTTTTAAAACCAGTGATTTCATTTCCGTCTAATTTAACAAAAGCTCTGTAAAATCTTTGAACAAATTATATTTCTTATTTTTTGGGGGTTACTTACTTTACTATTAGAATTGCTGAATTTTTTCCCCAAATTCTTAAACATCCGGAAATTTTTATACTTCAATTATTAATAAAAAAGTTTTTCAGCAATTTAAAATTTTTAAAATATCTGATAATTAATTGGACCCAACAAATATTATTAAAAAAAGACGGAAAACTTTCAATTGTTTTTTTTTAACCTAAAAATATATAATTATTATTAATGTTGTGTAAATCATAAAAAATTGTAAAAAATTATAAAAATAATTCGAATATGAATCTGGATTTAAGCAGCTAACTGAGTTCGAAGGCCTCTCTGTCGAAGAAAAAACACGATGAAGCGAAAAAAAAATTCGTTTACCTGCCTTATCCCTCATGCTCGCGTTAATGACTAAAAAAAAGAAGGTGTATTACGCAACCAGGCTCCCAAAAAACTTCCCAGGGTGGTCGTTACTGCTAATTACTTCCAACAGCGGGTGGATCAGCGCATTTCTGGCGCGCTTCTTACGAACAGACGCCATTGTCTTTTTGCGTAACAGGTGAGAGCCCCAGTCATGTTCGATTGTTTGGGGCATTTGCGGAATGGAACGAGGGGTGGAATGTGCTGAAGGGAAGGCGATGACACGGGGCGATAGAATTGTTGATCCCTCGGGAATGCACTACTATCCTATCACGAAATAATAATAATAAAAAAGAGTTCGAAACTCCAGCCATGTTGGACTATTAAAAAATGGCTGGGATCACTGCGAAGGAAGAAGAATATCTATATAAAATAAATTAGCCCACATTAAAATAGTCCTTATGTTCACATGCACTAATGTACTTTGCATATATCCTATACCCAGTGTTATTCCTATAGGATTTTTTGTAGGAGTAAAAATACTCCTTGACTATTTTAGGAGTAGCGAAATTCAATAATGAGGAGTGAATAACGGAAATAGCATAAACTACATATACAGAGACACGAAAACTGTTATTAAACTCCCTAAGCATAAGAACAATAAGTGAAAAAATTATAATCTATTCCTATCCTAAAACGACCAAAAGTAGATCCAATCTTTCGAAAAAAAATTCCGGCTACGTCATTATGGCCACACACCATTTATATAAAGTTAAATTTCATTGGTATTTGCAAAGTTTGATTGATTGGAATCAGTGCAAAAAAAAAAAAAAAAAAATCGGTGGGGCACGGTGCATTTTTTAAGCTAAACCTTTGTGAAAATATCAAAGAGTGAAATTACTACTGGCTAGTTTTTTAAATATTTTTTGTCAAAATATTTGGACCAATTCAAGAAAACAACGCGAGAAGGATTCTTTACAATCACGAAATTTACAAAAAATATGACAAATTTGGTGGGACCGACATTGTGAGAACTATTAAGGCTTCACGTATTAGGTGGCTGGGCCATCTCTTCAGATATCCCGATGCCACCCCAACCAAAAAAGTGACTTTCTCCAGAATTGAAGGGATTAGACGAAGGGGAAGACCACCTACAAGATGGATGGATGATGTTGAGGGGGACCTCAAGCTACTGGGAATTAACCGATGGCGGGCCGTCGCACCGGACAGGGCCAGATGGAGGAGAAACTGCGAGTCAGCCTTGGCCTGCCAAAGGCTGTTGAGCTTTTGAAGAAGAAGAAGAAGTTTTTTAAAGAGTATTTCCGATTTTCAAGGAGTGAAATACCCTCTCAGAGGAATTAAAAATATCTCTGCCTATACCTGCTCATAAATATTTCTCTCTTTTAAGTCAAGAAGTGAACTACTTTACAATTCGGATTTTATACGTAAAAACTTATTTTTTTTGTTACTTTATGGTATGTTTAATCCTCTTGCTGCGAATGAGTTTTTAAGGAATAATATTCGGGAGAGAGAAAGAAAGAAAGAAAGAGAAAAATACCACTCACAATTAAAGGGTTTGGTGGATGAAGGGGCTATGTTACATTTTTTTAAAATACAATTTAATTCATTGGATGAAAGAGTTACGTGCAGAAGTGTTATGAAGCAAAATTTGAATACTTCAAAACAGCTAGAAACAAAGATATGAAGAAGATGAAGGGGCTATGTAACATTTAATATTATGTAACAATAAAACTTCGAACCTAAATTACTCTAAATTATGGTTTTGTTTAGTGTTCGGCACTAGTTAACTAGAACTGGTTGCAACTAGTAGTTAACTACCGATCAACTACTAGTTAACTAGTAGTTTAACTACTTTTAGTTTAAAATAGTTCAACTATTAGTTTAACTACTTTTTTAATTAACTACTAGTTAAAACTACTTTCAAATTTTCAACTACTTCAAAAAAAAATTGTTTAAAATTTAAAAGGATATTTAAAATTTTTATCAATGGTAGAGTACTCAAATACCATAACCAGAAATAAAGACCATTTTCGCGCGAAGTATAAAAGTTTTTTTTGTGACATAGATAAGAAAGATGTATTAGAATTTTGCCAAAAAGTAGGTTATGAAATTAAATAGACTAGTTAACTAGTAGTTAACTACTTTGGGAAATAGTTAACTACTAGTTGCAACTAGTTCCAGGAAAAAATAGCTAACTACTAGTTACAACTACTACAATTTCCCATACTAGTTAGTAGTTTGTAGTTAACTATTTTTTGACCACTAGTTGCCGAACACTAGTTTTGTTACATAACCCCTTCATCTCCCAAGCCCTTCAATTGTCAAATTTATTCCATTGTCACCGCATTGAATCTTAAGTGTCCAAATATACTTTCCCTTTTACATTCAACTTATACGAGAACGGACGAGTTAAAAAAAACTTGCGGTCACGCCCATTGAATTACGCCGCTTGGAGTGATGGCGAAAGAATTTTGCAGGAAGCCGAGTGTTGAGAAATAGAAAGTGGTTTTATTTTCTATGAACCTGTTCCATTCAGTCCTGCCTATTTCTTTCCCAAACCGACAAAAATCTAGTTGAAAAACGTCTCTCAATAAATGCCTGTGGTTTGAGTGGGTGTTATTCTGGAACTATTTTTTCTTTACCTACGTTTTATTCTTTTTCTTGATGATACACTGTTGACAGTTACCTTTGGTGAAAGTATGAAAAAAGTTTCTGATGATAGGCTGTTTCTCTCTTTAGCTCAGTTGGCATAATACTACAGTTTTTGGAAACTGAAAAATAGCCTAGTTAAAAGGTAAAATAGCTCCTTAAGAAATCTGGACTTTTTCCTGGAATCTTTTTTTCACTTAAGATTTCTGTTTAAACTAAAAAAGATAACAGCTGTGTTAAATGAAGTGTAAAAACTGAAATGATTCGGATGTAGTATCCAAAATGAATGTGATGCAACAAATTTTAAAGAACCGTGTTTATACCAGAGGTACTTTAGGGAAAAGTTTCTTAAATTCTCTCTCAAATGAATTGATTTAAAGTGATAAAATTCTAAAAAGTAATGAAATTAACAGCCATATTCATAGCCATCAGCGTCGAGGTTAACCAGCGGTTAAAGAAAGAAAAAGTAGCTTTCTGTTGACTCTGATTGGTGGAATTCTTCTTTGACCGAGGATTTAACACTGACGCTGATGGCTGTGAATATGGCTGTTAGAGTAGTATCACTCGGACATGTTTGTCGTAGGAGAATGAACTTTTTTTGTTATACATAATAGCATATCAATATTTGTTTTAAAAATATAGTTGATAGAACCAAGAGAACGTGAAGTATTTTTTCCACCTTTTATGTAATTTTTTACATTAAAAAAAACTATATAAAAATTTTGGTTACTGAAAGTGTATCAGGAAAGATCCGCACTTCAGAAAAATATACATAACCAAAACCCTTAAGAAAAATACTAGGGGTTTTTTAACACACACATAAATGATACCTTCACTACTTCAACCTTATTTTAACATTTGTTTTTCATTTCCTTAAATTTTTATTTGATCAAATGATACGCACGTCTAGTCAACGTAATTGTAACAGTCCAATTTGAAATAACCTTCACTTAGGGAATTCCCAAATTTGCTTCACGGCATTCCGTTTTACGTATAAGGCGACTCCAAGATATTCCAAGGCTAGATGTGTGAAATTGATTAGAGAAATTTCTGTATGGAGACATTCATAAATTACATCCCACATTTATAAGAGAAGGAGGAATGCCGTAAGCAGCATGGCACAAGGGGGTGAGTTCAAACTTTGTGACATCACACTTAAAAAACTATTCTTCCATCTGTATTTAATTTTCAAAGTATCAATAATGAAGTATAATTATAGAACTAAATACTTTGTTTAGTCGTTTTTACAACACAGTGATGCAATAATTTCCGCCATTACAATTTTGTTTCTACAAACCCCTATAACAATCATTTGAGAATCGCTGAACAAGGGAGTCCGAAAAAGTTTGGCACACAGATCATTTTTAGGTATGAAAAACTCGTCAAGGAGCACTATTGGGTTGAGGCAGATTTAGAAATAACATTTTACAGAAATATGTAGGAGAAATTAAAAAAAAAACAAGTATATTTAAGGAGAACTAGAAATGCTATGCGGAACATCGAATTCTCTGAAGAGCGTAGTTTAGGACAACAGAAAAAAAAGTCAACGAAGACAACAGAAAAGCAACGTATTTTGACATTCACTTTCCTCAAACAACCCAACGCAATATTTACAAATACGTAACATATACTTCAGTTAATAAAAATACCACCATTGGGGAGGTAATTTTTAAGAGTAATTATCGATAGGCTTAGTGTAAGAAACATAAAACGCACTAAAATTCTTACGTATTTTTATAAACCTGCACTCAGCTGAATGAAGCTCGAAAACAAGAGAATTTGGGGGTTTTCTCGATTTGTTTACATTAGCCACTCAGCAATCTCTGCTCTATGGTGGCATCGAGCTTGGTTACAACATAATATCCTTTTTTTACGGTGTAAATGTTACATGAATTCTAAGCTGAAAGAACCACTAAAAATATTTAAATTATGTAATAATTTATTATAATTAAAAGTAAAATATTTAAAACGAATTTAAAGGGACCAAGAGAAATCTGCTTATTTTCGACGACTTCAAATTAAAGACGCTCGAGTTATTCAGGTAAAGCTGTATTTCTGACCTTAATGTCATCGTTAAGACGCAGCGTGACATATTTCCTATCTACCAACTTTTTTAGGGGTGCTACGGACGTTTCATCGACACGGAAATTCCCTACCCCCACTCGTTGACCTTACACTCAAAAATACATTAAGCAGGATATTCCAAGGCAAGGGGAAAGGAAATATTTTGTCGGGGAAACGTCCGGGACACCTTTTCAGAAGAGGAAAAGAACAAGTTCTCTACTCTTCTATCTATAACATACTGCGATACCGAAATCCAATAAACCTTTTTCCGAAAAAAAAAACGTTTACTTTAAGAGAGTCAAATTTCGAATAGAAATTGATGCATAACTCAAAAATGGCCGACAATTGAGCCCTGTAAAGCGGCGCCTTAAGCATAAAAATTTGCCTTACTTGCGTTGTGTGGGATTGTCTGAGGATAATGGGTTTATTCTCATAAAATCGTTCGTGCTTCTCACGAAGAACAAATCCACAGATTTCCAGTGTTTTTAACACGCTATACATCCGAACTGCGGAAGTTTCCACACCTCCCTACTTAACCTAGTCTCGATTCCAGGGTCAGCAAGGATCACGGTGTTCGATTGTTGCGCAACAGGTGGGAAATCACTTATTCGTGAATGGAAAGGGGTGAGGAGAGTGTTGGGTCAAGCGAAAGTGCAGCTGACCAATGGATGCCGTGGGAAAAGATTACTCTATTTGTATTATATGGTGCTGGAACATCAGTATTTCGTCTCCAGAAACATGCAATATGATGTTACCCGATTGAAAGTGTTTGTGGTAACTCAAGACTTAACATATATTTTATTTTCACACATATTTAGAGGCCGATTTGGAAAATTTACTTCAGTATAGGCAAAACACGTAGGATTACTCCTTTACGTTGTGTGTTCAACAATAATTGATTTGGAATAAAGTTTGGATATTTCCCTTATACTAACAGAAAAAAAGCATTCCAGGAAATATGAAAAGTTGTCTTTGTTTTAAACTTTTACGTACTTTTGAAACTTAAGGTATCCCGACTCCCGTGATCATGATAAATAATATAAGACTGTTAATGTTTGTTTGCAGTTTCAACAGGTTAATTTTTAAAGGGGTATAAAAATACCGAGTGGTCGAAGAGTCTGTTTGAAGAGTTATACAATTCTATTTCTACTTTTCTCATTGTAAATCTCATTAGCATATTGTGTATAGTACAAATTTTTTCATTTTCTATCTTTTCTCGACCAAAATTTGCAAGCGATTATGCGTTCTATTCTCTAATACGAGACGAGGCATTATTAGACCATACCGGTTAATCAAAAGTCTACCATACTTAACCAAGAAAATATTTAAGGTGAATGATGCAACACATCAATAGATTTTCGAAAAAAAATGTTTTTTGCTTACTTTATATGAGCGCTGCCAGCCTGGACCTACGGTATGGGCCGTCTCGTAAAACATCCCGAAGACGGAAGCACAAAATCCAACACAAAAATGTTTGCAAACACAAACAAAAGCGAAAAAAAGAAATCCTCACAGAAGAAGGAGAAGAGGGAAAACGTAGGTGCTCTCGCTCTTCTCTCCTGACTGACTTTGGCGATGCCACAGGTGAGTTGCGAGGATCCGGCATCCCGCAGCCAATGAGAGGCCGAGGAAGGAGTCACGTGTCCCTCCTGTCAGCTATGTGCCGTCCAAGGCCGCCTTATAAAGTAAGCACAACAATCAAGGCTGGGATGCCCGAGAGACTTCGAGTCCGTTCGATCCCAATGCAACAAGTAGTGGGTGGAAGAACTGAAATTTGTTCTATTAAGTTGAAATTTTTTTTTCGGAAAATTGAAAGTTAAGGTGTTTGTGTACACTTAAAATGGTGGAAATCAATAAAAATATTTGAACTGTATTTCAGTTCTCCCCCTTTACTACTTAAACTTTCAAATTATTTTTTAGCTTGCTATTAACTGTTTTATTTTAGAAAATGTGTTTAGGTGAAACTATATTTCTAAAATTAAAAAAAAAAAATATGTGACCGCATATTAGGTACTTATTTTTATTAGAAAATAATCTAAGGAATACTGTAAAAGGTTGGAGCCTCTAATCAGGGATACAAGTAAAGAAAATTAGTTGTAGTTTTTAAATATTAGTTTTTCCTGGTTTTTAAGGGTTACCTCGGGTGAAAATTGAAAAAAAAAAAAAATAAATAAATAAATAAATAAATAAATAAATAAAAGTATTATTTAGACAGATTTTCAATAATAACCTATTTTGCCTTTTAGAACCTATTAGAATTTATAACTTAGTAAAATATATCTATTTAGCTCATTATTTCTTAATTTGAGAAGTATTTATTAGGGTTAGAATATTTTTTATAATATTTGATTTAAGTATGCATTATGCACCATTGATCCTCTATGAAGAATGGTTGACCAATGAAATTCAAGTATGGGGAGGGTATAAATATATAAAATTGTTAGAAGAAAATGGTTCAACAATACGAAATGAAATTCTGTGGAAGCTTGTAGGCTTTCTATTTACAATAAACCTAAAAGTAGAGTTTACATGCCTTTTCCTAGTTGACGCCTCGTACATTAGACTGAATTTTTTTCATCGGTGTGACCGTGGAAAAATCGGAAGTTTACAACAGCAGGATAAAAAGCCTATTGTGTAACATTTAATTCCTCACCTATCAACTTCGAAATAATGCCCAGTTCTTTAGAGAAGAACAGCAAACAAAGTCGATGCGTGGCAAGTTGAAGATGAATGGACTTTCGTTTGGGAAAAAATAAGTTCTGTGTTGTGTGTTTTGCTACTTGTGGAAGCCAAAACAGAGTTTGGCCCAGGACATGTCTTGGCTGTTTACCAAGTCCGCCTAACTGCGCATCCGAAACCTTCCAACTACAGAAAGAAAATTTTGGGAGAGAAAAATTCATTTGGAGAATCGGTGACGTGGGAAACGAAATTTATAAATAAAATCTGAACAAGGCCGTTTTCGAGGGAAGTTTATCCACTTTGAAAGTTTTACATTAATAGGTACTTAAAAATAAAAATATAATTTTTTTTACTAAAAAGGGGAAACTCTGAAAAATTTCTATAAACCAGCATTAAATTGAAATCAAAATACTTCTACTTCATTAATTTGATTGAGTAATGAAATAATGATTTTGAAATGATGATACACGATTTTGAATGATGAAATAATAACCATCTTTCTTCTGATTTGGAAATTCTATTAATTATATCATCCCCATTTAAATTTGTGTTTTCTTTTATTTATTTAGGTACTGGTGTTTTTCCTTGAAAACATTAAGTTCAATTTTAATTCTTTCATTATTTTTCACATTTGTCAATATAAAAGGTTTTTTTTTTCTTATCTAAAACTCAACATTTAAACTTGTATACGCGTGCATGGAAAAATGACAAAATATTTTTCGACAAACCCCCTCAAAAGGAATATTTTATGACCTAAATACTAAACAGAAATAAGAGGTACTGCATTAATACCAAATTTTCTATAATACAATTATTGATGCATCATTTTAACAAATCTATTAGGGTATAAATCTAGTGTTCTTTTAGAAAACATATTTTATATTCAGGGAATAGTACAGGTAATTGCATTAATGCATTCTTTGTATACGATGAGTATCTTTAATTATAACGGCAAACCAAAGGGACGTAGACTAGCACTTAAAGAAAATTCAGAAGATGCTATAGTGAGAAAACAGCAGAAGGTAGGTATAAATGAAATTAGGGTTTCAATATTTATGTTTTAATTTATAAACCTGCTTTAGAAATTGGGAAAATCCAACTAATCCATGCTGGTCTGCAAAATATTCCCTAGAACAGTGGTTCCCAAACTATTTTGGTCGTGGAACCCCCAAATTTGTTGCCAATGATCGTGGAACCCTGAATATTTTTTAATCAAAGAC
The DNA here is from genome assembly GCA_963680715.1 of Tetragnatha montana. Lineage (NCBI taxonomy): Eukaryota > Metazoa > Arthropoda > Arachnida > Araneae > Tetragnathidae > Tetragnatha > Tetragnatha montana. The sequence continues at coordinate 40,484,881 of OY796685.1, forward strand.
TTATTTTCAAAATTTAATATCTAATATTAAATGAAACAAGCCAATTTAATGTTAAAAAAGTTGTGAACAAACAAGTTCCAAGAACCAACAAGGGGGTCAAATTTTTTTTAAATCAAAAAATTTTTGGAAATTTGACTGGAAAAAGAGTTGTTTAACTTTGTTTTGGTACACCTAATTCTGAATTTTGGACGTACATTTTTAAGAATTTAATACATATTTTTGGTAGGATTTGCATTTTGATGAGCTTATTTTAAAAAAGTTGAAAATAATGGGGGTTTAGAGGTCCTCCCCAGATAATTGCAGAAAATTTTAGCCTAATAGCAGGGTTTTTTACTCGTTTTGGAACATTTACTCGTAGTCCAAATTTCGAGGAGAGAAGTTGGTTTTGGTTTTCATTCACCTTCTATAAAAATTTTAAATTTATTTTAGTGGTCGATTGTAAACTTTCCGAGGAAAATGTGAATACATTAAACAACATTCTTATTTTTTAATAAAATAAAATTTGTCACACGGAACCCCTAAATGTTTTCGTGGAACCCCAGGGTTCCGCGGAACCCACTTTGGGAACCACAGCCCTAGAAAGACCCGCAAAATTATATAAAAATACAAATGATAAATAAACAAGATTGGTTTTTAATTAAACAAATATTCTTAAATATGTAATTACTTGAAGTAAATGATCGTAACCTATGTTACTCTATCAGTAATTTTTTTAAAAAAAAATCTCAACAATTGAGGCACTCGCAACAGCTTTACATTGGATGGAGTTAACTCTTTGTTGCTACCTTCACCTCAACAGAGCATTTTCATTCACATGACTCGGACCTAACAACGGCCTTAGCAACAGAAGGTTACAGTTTTTTGCCCTACAGAAGATTAACAGTTACAGAAAATGACTGGCCGTGGAATTCTTCTATTGGAGCTTTTGCAATCACGTGACCCCATACCTAAAAACCGCCTTAGCAACAGATGCCTCGTTACCTAGCAACCGCTTTAGCAATAGTTAAAAGCCCTACAAAAGGTTAACAGTTAAAAGAAAATAGCTGGTCTTAACGTCACCTGAAAACACTCTATTATTAAATTTACTAGATCCACAGAAGACAGAACCATCGGCATCCTTTTGGACCTACCTGAGATAACTATAACGCTATCGTAACCGTTTCTCCTTCTTTTTTTAAAATACGGCAATGCAAAATCTGACATTACCAACATTTTTCCCGATACTCAAACTTCGATACAAGTTGGCCCATCTCAATAATAAGCGATTGTTGGGCGTTCGGTGACAAATGGTCGTCAGTGTCGAAGCGGGGGAGGCAGGCGACGCTTTGCTCACCGCTTGCCCTGCATGCAAATGAGGACGTTATCCACGAGCTCTTAATCATCCTTATTGTTTTCGTTAGGATACTTCAGTTTATGGAGGTTTATGGTGGTTAAAAAAATGTTTTATCTGTGATTTTTAAATGAAATTGTGAAAATTGAAGTGGAGGTGTTGACAGATTTATTCAAAGTATACTAAGGGGACATCCATAAATTACGTGAGGTCAAAAAAAGGGGAGGGGTTTGGAAAAATCTCACCAAGGGGGGAGGGGGGTCGATTAAAATCTCACCTCAACTTTTTAAGTTAGAAATTATTACAGCTAACTTCTATTTATTGCTGTCATTTTACAAATTTTGACCGGATGATAACATAATGTCCCTTCCCCTCCCCCCACATTATTAATAATGTAAAGGTTTTAGGTGCTATGAAGCACTAAATGCAAATGAATAGGATAGAAAATCACTTTTAAAAAGTTGTTGGTAAATACGTGGGGGGAGGGGGGGGTTCAAAATCTCACTAAATCTCACAAAGGGGGGAGGGGGGGTTCAGATTTTGGAAAAACACCTCACGTAATTTATGGATTTCCCCATAGTTAAGGAGGTGTTTAAACAAATGATTTTTCGTGGATTTTCCAAAAGTTTTGGATTTATAAGCGTATTTTTTTGGGAGAATGTTGCATTGTAAATTTTTCTGTTGTTGTTTCTTTCCTACTCCACGTTCTGACGAAGAGTCAGACCAGTTCCATTAAGTTGTTGACTCTGAAGAAGTCGACCACAAGGAGAGGATCCGAATAGAATAGATGGAGAATCCTCCCTGTGAGTCCCCAAAAGTCGAGCTTAGTTCGGGAGAAGCCTGATGATTTTAAATTCTCTTATTTAAATAACTTTCTTAATTTAAAATTTTCTTATAATATTGAATAACACAAAAAGATTTGTTTTAAACAATATAAATTATGTTTTTTCTAATATGTGTATTACTTTGTAAAATCCATTGCTATCAGATGTATTTTCACATTCACGAAAATAACCAAAAAAATATCTTCTGTAAAGAAAAGAAACACTAAAACGCGCTCCTAAAAAATGGTTGGTGCTCACTGCTCAATCTCCTTAAGAGTGGGAGCCAATGCAAAAGGGGTGTAGCCATCGGGTGAATATTGAAAAATTCCTTGAATGTCAGAAATTTTCTAGTTAATTTTTTGAAAATTGACAGCGACCTTGAAATGCCGTTCCCAACCGATTTGTAATAATCGTTATTTATTTTTATGGTTAGGGGTTAAATTTGTTAAAAATATTAATAAATATCCTTATTATACTTCTCATAAATATTATTAAAACAGAATTTACTTTAACTATAAAATGTTATAGGGTATGATTAGAGCTTTAACCATCTATTTTAACAATGAAGCCATGTCCAATGTGCATTCCGCACATTGGACAAATTCCGCAAAATTAAATTGGCAAATTCCGGGTTTTGACCGAAACAAATACCGTGTTTTTCTAATTCTACAAACACCCTAAAAATATTTTCGACTTTAATAAACTTTGAAAAACAAAGCTAGGAGGGATGTTTTGCCCATTTTTTTCTTCTAAATGCTTCCGCTATCAACATAACAGTAAGCTTTTAAATAAAAAAATATAGAGGTTAAGTTCTCCCCCTCTTCGTGAGATAACCGTTGTTATACTTGGCGCTGGCTCCTAATTGTTAAAAAGCCAGGAATTCACGAATATTATCTTCGGAGTGCTTCTATTTTGGCAGGTGAGTAGTAAGGGCGCCCGTTTGAGGGCAAAAAGGGGCGTGGCCTAAGTGGGCGTGTCCAAGGTTGAGTTGAGTTGTTTTTTTCCTTCTGCTGGTTTTTTTAGTTTCGTTTTCTTGGAGTTGAGTTGTTTTTTTCCTCCTTCTGCTGGAGTTGAGTTGTTTTTCTCCTTCTGTTGGTTTTGGTTTCGTTTTCTCGGATTCTGCTGCATTGGACTTGAATTTTTTTTTCAATCTTCGTCTGCTAGAGATGGTTTCGTTTTCTCGGATTCTGCTGCATTGGACTTGAATTTTTTTTTCAATCTTCGTCTGCTAGAGATGGTTTCGTTTTCTCGGATTCTGCTGCATTGAACTTGAAATTTGTTTTCAATCTTCGTCTGCTAGAGATGGTTTCGTTTTCTCGGATTCTGCTGCATTGGACTTGAAATTTTTTTTTCAATCTTCGTCTGCTAGAGATGGTTTCGTTTTCTCGGATTCTGCTGCATTGAACTTGAAATTTTTTTTCAATCTTCGTCTGCTAGAGATGGTTTCGTTTTCTCGGATTCTGCTGCATTGGACTTGAAATTTGTTTTCAATCTTCGTCTGCTAGAGATGGTTTCGTTTTCTCGGATTCTGCTGCATTGGACTTGTAATTTTTTTTCAATCTTCGTGCTAGAGATGGTTTTCTGCTGCATTGGACTAGCCATGACGTCATTTAAACATGATCGAACTCCACCATGACGTCATTTAAACATGATCGAACAGGGACCAACTCGTTCAAGACAGGCGTTCCTATTGGATGAGGAGTCTTCTTGCAGAAAATAATCTAGATTTGACACACTTCTCTTCAAGATATTGCTGAAATCACACGTTCTCTCGTGAATATGAAACGTTCAAGTGACCAACAGATGACTTTCAAGCGTATTAAAACAGAATCTTCTCTAACTATGAAGAACTTACCAAAAGGTATGCATCATCTGGGAGATCACATGTTTGTGCACGTAAACGACTTCAACGGTGTATCGCGAGTAAGCATTCGGAAGTATGCGGAAAGCGAGGATGGATTTCTATCCCCTACCAAGAATGGTATCACACTTCACCCTAGAATTTGGTATCAATTCGTGGGACGAATAAGCTTTTTCAACCAACTTGATGTGAACCACGTCGAACTCCTCGAAAGTGACTTGTGCTTCTCTAAGGTGAATGGCGAATTAGTGCTACAAAAAATGTTCCGCAAGAAAGACAGAACGCTGGCGTTTGCCCCTATGTCTGTCAGCCTAACGCAAAATCAAATATCAGTGTTGACCGATCGAGGGAACGATATCAACGACAGATTGAAGTCTTCCCTTTTGAAGTATTCATTTGATCATTTCGTGTGCTCTGAACTGGACAATCTCCCTATGGAAGAAGAAAACCCTTTCATAGATAACGATACGCCGGATGGTTGGGAAGACATTCGCGTTGCACTACGTAAGTCTTTAAAAAACTCTATCTCACCTAGTATTCTTGATGACTTTACGCTAGCCTATTTTTCAATTGATTGGAAAAACTTTGCAAAATGTTTTGTGGAAGAAAATGTCAATCTTCATAAGTTTAAATACTTCATGTCTTGTGGGGAATTTTTTTCGTGTTGCAATTTCAATGTATTGAAATTTCTAGATGAAATTGAACAATTGTGTAAATTTGAAAACCCTAGTTTACGTCATTGGTTGTAAATAAACTTTGTTATTTTACCTTTAACTTGTTTTCTTATTTGTGTTTTCTATTTCAGTAAATTTGATTTTCTTTTTTTCAGGGATAACTTAAAATTATTTTCAGCGTCAACTAATTTTTCAGGGATAACTTTAATATAAATAGGTTTGCTCTTTGAATATTTAGCATTCTAACAACTATCATGGAGGAAACTTACCAAGATCCAGCTCTTCCAGGTAGCTTCGGAGGCATCAATACTTTACAGCGAGTTTTGAAAGGACGTGTTAGGACAGGGGAAATTAAGAAATGGTTGCAATCTAAGGAATCTTATACGTTGCATAAACCCTTAAGGCACAAATTTAAGAGAAATAGAGTAATAGTTGGAGGTTTAAATGAACAGTTTCAAGCTGATTTAGCTGATATGCAGTCACTTTCTGTTGAAAATGAAGGGTACAAATATTTACTTACTTGTATTGATATTTTATCCAAATATGCCTGGGCCATTCCCCTAAAAGATAAGAAATCAGAGACCATTGTGTCAGCCTTTGAAAAAATATTTTCTGAAAGAGTTCCTCAGTCTTTGCAAACAGATGCTGGAAAAGAATTTACAAACAAACAGGTTCAGGCTTTCTTAAAAAAGAAAAATGTGCATTTCTTTACTACCCATAATGAAACAAAGGCTTCGGTAGTTGAACGTTTTAATCGCACATTAAAAACTAAGATGTGGAAATACTTTACTGAAAAAAATACTAAGAAATATATAGATGTGATAGATAAACTAATGCATAGTTATAACCACACGTGGCATCGTAGTATAAAGACAGAGCCAATATCAGTGACAAAAGAAAATGAAAAGAAAATTTGGCATACACTCTATGATAACTCTTCTAATGTTAAATTGAATAGTTCAGATTTGAAGATAGGGGATACAGTTCGCATAAGTAGAGATAAGATGATATTCGAAAAAGGATATGAACAAAACTGGACTCGAGAAATATTTACAATACACAAAATAATAAATAGAGTTCCTATTGTTTATAAATTAAAAGATTTATCGGAGGAAGAGATTAAGGGTAGTTTTTACAAGGAAGAACTGCAAAAGGTAACAGATTCAGGATATTACCCAGTTGAAAAAGTTTTAAAGAAAAGGAAGCGTAACGGAAAAGTTGAGTACTTTGTGAAATTCCTGGGTTACCCCGAAAAATTTAATGATTGGGTGGAAGATGTTAGGATGATATAAATATCACGCACACAATACTTTTCTTTCATTTCATGAACAATGTCGTTCTACATCACGCTAATCAGTGATAGCTCTATGGGATTTTTCCCGAGTAACAAAATTTCTCAATTCACAACACAACTTCCTAGTTCTATAAATTTAAAGGGAGAATGGGAAATGGCACTTGTAGATTTCATTTATCCTCATACCTGGTACAATGTTCAAAGTCCAAGCAACCTGTTCGGTTTTGATTTGGGAGACGGAAAACTAGAAGGAAGAAGAGTTCCACCCGGATGTTATGAATCGATACCTGACCTTATCAAAGGAATGCTAATCGAATCGCATAGAACCAAGATAGAGCTGTATTATCACGCTATCACCAAAAAGGTTGAAATCAACACAGCCGAAAATTGCAAATTAGTTCTTCACGAAGGACTAGCTGAATTACTTGGGTTTGAACCTGGAGAATATTCGGGTACACATCAAAGTCCTTTCGTAGCCGATCCGAAATCCACTTTTCCAGTTATGTATGTGTATTGTGATCTCGTTGAACCTCAAATTGTGGGGGACGTACAAGCTCCTCTGCTAAAAATTGTAAAGGTGGAAGGGCAAGACGGGGAAATTATAAATGCCCATTATCCTAGACCTTTTTATGTACCAGTTATTAGACACCATTTTCAAACTATACAAATCGATATCAGACTCCATTCTGGAGATTTAGTACCATTTGAAAGAGGTAAAGTGTTTTTGACGCTGCATTTTCGTCTCAAGCAAATCCTATAAAAGAGCAGTGCATTCGAGATAGCCCTTCATTTCTTGATTTGAGTTCAAAGAAAGAACAATGTTGGTTCCTTATACTTGTTGTACGAAAAAGTTTGAAGATTACTATACCGATCAAAATGGAAAGTGGATGTCTTATTATAAAGGGGTCGGTTATCAAAAAGGGTATGGCATAGGGGGTTTTTTCGCTAGACTCTTTCGCAGAGCTTTACCTTTCCTAGTGAGTGGTGCCAAATCTGTGGGGAAGGAAGCCTTAAGAACTGGAACTATGGTTGCCAACGATGTATTGTCCGGAGAAAATTTCAAAACTTCCATTGAATCAAGAGCTAAAGAAGGTGGTAAAAATTTGGCTAGAAAAGCAGTTCGAAAAGCAGACCAGATGATTGGTCGAGGAAAGCTTAAAAGGAAGCGTAAACACTCAAAACGTGTCATTTCATCAAAAGTCAGGAAGGTTGTAGGACGTGATATTTTCGACTCGTGATGGCTTTTTTACTTAAAGATTCCCCCGAATGTGCTAAATCTGAATTAGAAATATTTACCCTCCCTCCCACTCAAACTGTTATAGAAAGAGGACAATGGATAGAATTTCACCCCCTTGCCAATGTTTCCGACGGAAGTCCTGTTGAATTTAATATATCTGGAAGTGGAGATGAATACCTTGATCTCTCTCAAACGCAACTTTATGTAAAAGTGAAAATACTAAAAAATGATGGCAAACCCATTACGCCTGATAGCAAAGTAGGTCCTGTGAATCTCTTTTTGCACTCCATGTTCTCTCAAGTGGATATCAGTTTAAATGAGAGGCTTGTTTCTTCCAGTAACAACACTTATCCCTACCGAGCCATGATAGAAAAATTATTAAATCACGGTTTCGATGTAAAAACTTCGCAACTTTCCTCAGAACTCTTTTTCAAAGATACGGCTGGCCAAATGAATGTTTTCGATTCCGCGGCCAATGAAGGGTTTACTCAAAGAGCAAAATTGTTTCAACTTAGCGCTTCCGTAGACATGATTGGTCGTTTACACTTGGACCTGTTTCACCAAGAAAGATTACTTTTAAACATGGTGGATATGAAAATTAAGCTCATACGTAGTAAACCGGAATTTTGTTTACTTGGAGAGGGAGAATTTAAGGTTTCCCTGGAACATGCATCCTTATTTGTTCGAAAAGTTAGAGTTAGTCCAGGAGTTGCATTAGGTCATGCCAAGTGTTTGGAAAAAACTTCAGCAAAATACCCTATCAATAGAGTGTTGTGTAAGGCTTATTCCATACCCACTGGTAATATGAGTTTTGTGCAAGATAACATTTTTACAGGGCAGATGCCGAATCGCATTGTAATTGCCTGTGTTGATAACGACGCATTCAACGGAGAGTATAAAAAGTCTCCTTTTGAATTCAAACATTACAATATGAACTTTATCGGAGTGTATGTGGATGGTCAGCCAGTTCCTCATAACCCGCTTCAACCCAATTTCGAGAAAAAACAATTTATCAGAGCTTATCAAAATTTATTTACGAATTCAGAAAATAAAGGATTATATCTTTCACGATCAGAATTTCCTGAAGGATATTCGTTGTTTTGCTTTGATTTAACTCCTGATTTGTGTGACGGTTCGCATTTAAATCTCATTCGACACAGCAATTTGAGATTGGAAATTAAATTTGCAAGCAGTTTGCCGCAAACGGTGTCCTTATTAGTGTATGCTGAATTCGAAAACCTGATAGAAATCAACAAGGCTCGCAACGTTCTCTACGATTTCGGAAACTAAAATGATTTCCTCAGAGATTGATAAAATTTTATCTCGAGATCCTACTACGGCAAGATATTACAGAGGAGTTTTTCCTTCTGACAAAATACCATCCATTGAAACCTACCCCACAGCAATAGTACTGAATACTGACCGACATTATGAAAAAGGAACCCATTGGTTAGCTGTATTTGTTCAAGATAAACGCACTATTAATTTTTTTGATTCCTATGGATTACCACCTGAAGCTTTTGGAAAAGATATTTCAAGATTTATCCGGATGTATGATCGAGTAATGTGGAACACGATTCCATTTCAAAGTCTTACCTCAAATGTATGCGGACACTATTGTATTTATTTTATTGTAAAACGATGTCAAGGATTGTGTATGCAGTCTATTATTTGTCAACTTCAAGAACAAAAGAAGAACGATTTTCGAATATTTCTGTTTGTGAAAAAGAGATATGGTGTAACCATGGTTTTTAAAAAATAAAAATAAATTAAAAATTACATCTGTGTGTTTTTTATTTTGTCCCTATTTTAACAAAAAAGTATAAAAGAAGATGATTAATAAAAATATTTCATTTGCAAACATGGAGCTTCCGAGGTTAGTTCACCCTTCCACTTGTCTCCTTAGCGGTCCTACTGGATCAGGCAAAACAGTGTTTGTTAAAAAATTGATTGATTTTAAAATGTTTAACCCCATGCCCTCAAGCATTATTTACTGTTATGGAAGTTATCAACCCCTTTTTAAATCTATGACAAATGTCCATTTTGAAGAGGGTTTACCATCTAACTTAAATTCAATTCGAAATTCAATTATCATCATTGATGATTTAATGGTAGAATTAGCCAGTGATACCCGACTAAGCAATTTATTCACTAAAGGTAGTCATCACCGAAACCTTTCCATTATCTTTATAACCCAAAACCTTTTTCATCAGGGTAAAGAAATGAGAAGTGTTCATTTAAATTCCCATTATATCGTTTTATACAAAAGCCCTAGAGATAAAAGTCAGGTATTGCATTTAGCAAGGCAAATGTTTCCCAGAAAAATGAAAGCGTTTCAAGAAATTTTCGACGATGCTACTTCTACCCCCTTCAGTTATTTACTAATCGATTTGAGACCAGAAACTAGTGAAAAGTTACGGTTAAGAACAGGAATATTTCCAGGGGATACACATTACGTGTACGAGCCTCGCTAAATCATTTGGTTCCCAGACACCACCAGCGTAACATGGCTATCGTGTTAGATTTTGAAGGGTTTCAAATGAAGTCTGATATCTTTATTATAAAAGAATTGGCATTTTACTCTATCAACGAAGGTTATCACGCATGTTGGACATTTCTCCCTCCTATGCCCTGGGAAGAATTATCAAGTTTCCATCAAAGAACCTTCTCTTGGGTAATAAGAAATAAACATGGCCTGAAATGGGAAAATGGAGATTTGCCTTACAGTAAGTTACGTGATATTTTACAATATTTATCATCCGTGTATTCTACTATTTATGTGAAAGGAAACGAAAAGGAAGATTTTTTAAAAAATTTGATGGGTCATATTCATCCTTTACACTGCCCCAAAATTAAAGATTTGTCACGAAATAATTTTCCAACCATGTGTTTTCATCATCCAAAGGAATTTCATTGTTGTGCTCTGTTCAAAGCGAGTGCTTACGCAGCCTATATAAATCAATGTACCCGAGAGGAAGAAATCATTTCTATGCAGAATGCCTTCAGAGAAGGATGTAGAATATTTAAAGCTGTTAAAGAAAAGCAGGAAGAAATCTAAAATTTTGAAAAATTGCTCAAATTGTATGATAAAATCTATTTGCGAGTGTGTACTCAATTTACTTAAGGGTAATCTTCCTATCAGTAAGCGTTCCAAAACCAAATTATCCCCCTTCAAGAAAACTTTGAGAACTCTTGCTCAGAAGCGAGTTCCTCTGTACAAGAAAAGACGGCTATTGATACAAAAGGGTGACGGATTTTTATCTTTTCTCATTCCATCTGCCTTAACGGTTTTATCCAGTTTAATCCATGGAGCATAGCAAAAAGTTTGCTCTGGTCCCATTAGACCGTATGCACGAGTTTGAAGAAGATCACTTGAGCGAACTCGATACAAAAATAAAAGAAATTTTGAAGAAGAGAGTGAGTGATTCGGAAAAAATTAAACTTTACAATCAGATTTTGCAAAAATACATTACCTTTCCATCTGTGAATGCTGCAAAACCTGTTGAACCTCCAACACCCGCACAAGAACCCGAACCACAAGAACCCGAACTCGAACCTGTTCTGGAAGAAAATGTTATCCTGGAAACTGTACCTGTGAAACATAAAACAATTGCAAAGAACATTATTGAATTTCTTCAGCAACGCAGCATCACTTGGAATCCTGATAAGGAACTTGTTATCAATAAAAAAGTCATTCCTGGATCTGATATTGTTCAGTTAATTAATTTTTTACTAAGGGAAAGAAAAACAAGACCGAAAGCTTTTGAAACGTTTAAAGATGTTTTAAAGAAACACAATTTTCCCCAAGAATTTATGAAAAACCCATATTTAAATAATGTGAAAACCTATCCGAAAAGAAAAAAGAAACAAGAATTTATGAAAAGCATTAATGTGAAAACTATGTATGCTAGACCCAAAAGACTTGGAAAGGAGAAGAAGTCTTGGTTAGAAATGTAACTTTTGTATTAATAAAGATTTTTGATTTATAATATGTGTGTTTTTTTTCTCATGTAATAAATTTAACATGCAATAAATGAATTAAACCTATATTAAAATAAATTTAACATGTAATATAAGAAAAATAAGCTATTTTCCACACCACTCGAATGGAGTATAGCTTGTGGCGCGTTACCCCCCTTTTTTTCGGCAACGGCGGGGGTTCCCCAAGAGGCGCTATTTCTCCGTTAAACTTAAAGCCTAATACCCATAGGGCAAGGTCGAGAGATCCTCTTGTATGACTCGCTTGGTGTACACGCACTTGTATACTTTTTTCTCCTCCTTAGACACAATTTTTCTCCTCTTCGCTTCTCTCACAATCTTGTGGGGGTCACAAAGAGTGAGCGATACATCAGGATTCTTGCTGAGGACTAGTTTGCACATGGATTCAAAGTTTAACACCAAGGAATTTCTGAAATTCAGGGTGAATCCTCTTGCTTTGCTGCATAACTTACCTTGTTTGGTCTTGTAGGAGTAATTTTTTGGTCCGCCTGGAAAAAAAATATTCATCAGCACAAATAATTAAAACGAATTTCATAAAAGTTTTTTTTTTTTTTTTTTAAATATTTATCTCTTACCAGCTACGAAAGTAGTTATTAAGTCCCCGTCCAACTCGTCAGTAAATTCACCTAGGTAATTTCCCAGAGGGGGATCATTGACCCCATTGGTGGCATATATTATAGAGTCCGTGTCGTGGTATAATACATCACGTCCAATCTTGTCCATCTCATTGTACAATTTTATGCGCGCCCATGCTGTTGTGAATGAGGCGAGGAATACATTTGTTACTGTATCTTGAGGCACAAACTCTTTAAGAAGATTAAAATGTACAGCTGCAACCTCTTGATTGCAGAAGTAAATATCTTGCACCTAAAAAAAAAAAAAGAGTGATAATTTTTTTATAGAGTTATTTTTTGTATATATTTCTTTTATTTAAAAAATTAGAGAAACTTACATTTTTCTTCTTATCAGCTAGAAGCTGATTGAACTCTGGCACTGTTATTATGTAGTCAAGTTTACTTTTGTTGATATTCATCCCCCATCTGAAAATAAAAATTAAAAAAAAATACTCAATATAAAATGTTATTTAAACAAAAAAATTTATACAATAATGAAAAAAAAAAAGTGTTACCTTCCCCAGAAACTGTTTAAAGCAAGCTTTGCCACTTGCCGGGCACCAGGATTTTTTGAAATGGAGTCAGGGTTTAGAGACACTCCTTCTCTCTCATAATAATTTTTAATGTAATTGTCCCGATCTTCATCAGTAGTGCATTCTGATGGCCATCCGCTGCTCTCTTGCTTAATCTTAAGAAAAAGATCTATATAAGATCTGAACAGAGAGTCAGCGGACTCCTTAAAATGGTACACCTCAAATATCTACAAAAAAAAAGAAGAAAAAACGTGTTAAATTCTAGTTGTTAAATCATTTTCAACCCCAAAATATTAAAAATGTACTTACTTTAGTAATCCGATAGCCTTTTTTAACGGCCAATTTTAATTCTTCGGACACCCATGTGCCTCTAAGGACACGTTCTTCGTCTGTGTGCTGACAAGGACTCTGTTCCATATTTTCCGCACACGTACGGCAGAGTGGGAAAAACAGTTTGTTGTTACATCTCACAGGGAGAACTGGCAGATATAACTTCTTGGGAGGCAGCACTGAACACTGGATAATTCCAAAATAGTTTTCTATATCCCCGAAATCTTTTGTTAAAATTTCGGGGTGCCCCACGGGATATGAACAATATTTGTTTACCTATAACAATAGAAAGAATTAACATGAAAAACCCAGGGTGCATTTGTAAATGAACACATAAAAGAATATGAAAATCTTCTTACCCAGGGGTACAATGAGGTAAAGTCTATATACTTCGCTTTACCCTCATAAAACAATGTCGTAGCGTTCGTTCTTCCCCCAAAGAAGGCATCTCTGGGTTTTAGGCGGTCCATGATAATTGAATGTCCATCCAAGAACGATTTCAATTCCTTGTCTTGTTTTTTATCCTTTTGGAAGTCGTGCTCCCATTTTTCCACGACAGTGTACCCATTTGCTCGAAAGTATGCAGTCGTGTTGGTCGTTTTCTCGTTTAGGTCTGCCATTGTCAGAGAAGAAACGGGATGCTTGATTTCTCCGTCATAGCAATATGCGCATCCATGCCAAAAACAACCCTGTAAAACAAAAAAAAAGTGCTGATTTTTTAGCATAGAAAATATGTTTGTTTTTTCCTTACATTATCGGAAAATAAAACTTACATGGTATTGAAAGATAGTGCGCGTTTTCTCACAATAGCCATCAACAGAAATGCCATGTATCTTTTTCTCACCAAGACCATTCTTAGCATACTCAATTTTCAGTCCATCTTCCTTGAACATTAAATACTCCAACCACCTAATGGAATCCCGGCTATAATTCGTATTGTTTAGATATCCATTGTTGGGTATCATGGCAATTGTGTTCTTCTTTATATGATGGGAACGATAAACAGCCATACATGCCGATGCAATCGTCACATAGCTAAAAAAAAAAAAAGAAATATTTATTAGCTCTTTTCTTCTAAATTTAAAAAACTGATAAATAATTAAAAGTGTATTTACCAAAATGGGTCCACTTTAGCTATTTCCAAAAATTGCGTTCTAAACTCTAAACAACAGCGACGTAATATATCCACGTCTGACCTAAAAAAACAAATGTTAGCTTTAAAAAAAGAAATGATAATATTTACCACACCCTTTTTTATGTATGTATAAAATGTCATACCTGCAGTACATTTCCATTTCTTCCTGAAAGTTGAACACATCATTCTCGTGTTCTTTGTGCCACTCCATGAATTGGCTGCGTGCTGATGGCTGCATACTGTCAGGGCAATAAAAGTGTGTATCCGGAAGGGGTCCCTTATATCCCTGATTCTGGGGGGTATTAAACATGTGTGGAAAATATCCCTTCTTGAGTTCATTCATCCCAAAGCATGGAGGAAGTTTGCTTAGACCCATAGGCAGGAAGTTGAAAGAATCAATTACCCTGATGTTTAAGATCGGGGATTTAATACACATGACTTTTGAGCCATTTGGAATCACTTCTGGAGGAGTGCCCTGTTCTAGCATCCATGCCATCACGAACTGTCCATCAAATCTAAAATTAAAAAAAACTTTACTAAATCTAAGAAGAAAAAACTACATAAAATATATAAAAATAAGTTTTAAATTAATAATAACAATAATGAAACAAAAAAACTTACCCCTTCATGTTATGTGCTATTGCAGTGTACCCCTTGTGTTGTTTGGTAAAGAGCCATGCGCAGAAGTCCTCGCAAGCCGTATATCCTCTGAACACCTTCTCCTCCCCATCAAACTTCTGAGCTACTGCAAAGTTAACTACATGCTCCCCGGATGACTGATCCGTTTCGAAATCGAAAAAGATCAGTCTCTCCGAGGGCTTCTTTGCTTTCACTCTCTTTAGGAAACACCGGTGTTCCGAGGGGAACACGAACTTTTTGCACGATGGGCATTGTGATGTACCACATACATGTTTTTCCATTTTACACACACTCCTCAGAATAACCTGCCGACAATCTTGACATTGATACATCTAAATTTAAAAAAAGAAAATATGTAAGATAAAGTATTTAAATATTAGGGGAGAATATTATACACACTGATTTCGTATTTATACTCACTTTCTCACAAAGGGATTTTTTTTCTTTGCCCTTCCTTGTGTCATGGGCCCGGAAACATTCCTCTGATTGGCACAATCGCTGGCACTTGAAACACCTTATTGGGCCGTTCTCTTTACATTCAACCCTCAAGCAAACGTAACATGCATTTGGGCACCTGTGTTTGTATGTGTGATAGTACTCCTTATCACAAGGCTCACAATAGTAACTGGCACCATAGAAGCCTGTCATACTTGTTATTACGTCATAATGCTCACTGTGGAGCCACAGGTTGATACGTCTTGCGTTATCAGGGCCTTTGTATATGACCTAAAAAATTAATGAATACAAAAATAAATGTGTAATTCCTATAATGCAATAACAAAGAAAGCAAAACACTTAGTAAGAAAAAAAAAATACCTTATTCATATTTTCTGCCGATATCACGGCAATTTGAAGGTCTAACTCTCTTTCGAAAACTGCAATATCCTCCAATGTACAAGGCCTCAATGGTACACCAGTCTTTTCGTGCAGTTTGATGGCCTCATTCATCAAAGCTGGCCTATCTTCCTTCCTAAACGATTCGTATCTTCGTTTCGCGTGGGGGTCGGAAAAGGGGGGGTTTTTCAATAAGTGTGCCTGCGCATACAAAATTGCTTTGGCACAACAAAGCCCAAGTGTATCCGATGGCACACTCCACACAGAATTTTTCCTAAATCGATCTATTTGTATATTGCTGACCTTACTAGCTCCACTTCCTCCAACGTCTCTCTGAATGGTCATAACGTCTGCCATAAACCCTTCGTCCATAGGGATCTCCTCCTTGGACT
This sequence comes from Tetragnatha montana, assembly GCA_963680715.1. Classification (NCBI taxonomy): domain Eukaryota; kingdom Metazoa; phylum Arthropoda; class Arachnida; order Araneae; family Tetragnathidae; genus Tetragnatha; species Tetragnatha montana. The sequence goes on from OY796685.1 coordinate 40,500,577, forward strand.
GCAGTACTTTCTCGACTGTGGCCAAAATCTTTTCTGTGGTGAAGGAAGCCACATCTGACATGGGTACCGAGATTGGTTTATCTAACCCTTTTGCCCTGATACATGTACGCACGAGGTCGTGTGGTCTCAATCCTTCGGTTGCTTTCTCGACAAGGTTGTCCAATAACTCCCTGACGAGTGTATTTGTTGCATGGACTGGATCACTAGCAAGCTTTGATGTAATTTTATCTTGGTCCACTCGCGCTCGAAAAGTCACTTGCTTTCCTTTGTACTTCTTAACAGAAATAGATGAAACTTTCTCTACAACAACAGCATCTCCAAGCTGCAAAATAATAATAATAGTAATAAATAAATAAAAATTTATGAATTCACAAGCAAAAAAAAAACTATCAATACGATAAAAAACACTTGAAAACATACGGTAGTTACATCATCATCATCATCTCCAACTCTTCCAAACCCTTCCAAAACGTTGGAGGGACCAGCACGACTCTGAAAAAGATTATTGAATTTTAATTCGCTGTAAAATTACACTCTTATCAATTTTATAAAAAAAGTAAAACACAACTGTATATTTAAAAAAAAAAAATATTTACTCTTATTCCGCTTCCTGTTTGCGAAGGAACAGCAGTATCCTCGGTACAATTGGTTTCATCTTCAAAGTAACACTCTTCCACTAACTCGAATTCCTATTCAATACCATTTAAAATTATATATGTATACATGTTATCTATAAATTGGAGTAATCTGTGAATTTAATCAAAGTATTTTAGAGATTGATACTTACATCAATGCTGTTAGTATCAACACTCTCCTCCATGGTTTGCGTGGAACATTCGTCCACTATTTCATACGTCTCCTATTCAACATCATTTAAAATTATATATGTATACATGTTATCTATAAATTGGAGTAATCTGTGAATTTAATCAAAGTATTTTAGAGATTGATACTTACATCAATGCTGTTAGTATCAACACTCTCCTCCATGGTTTGCGTTGAATACTCATCAATTATTTCATACGTCTCCTATTCAACATCATTTAAAAAAAATATACATGTTATCTATAAATCTGACTATTACAACTCAAAGTAATATTAAAATGTTAAGTACACATAATAAGTAAGTATTCTAGGAACATGGTAAATATTCATCAAATATATATAGGTTAAAACGCACTGAAACTTACAGCACACACAAGTTACTTAAAGTATAAAAAGAATATTCAACAACCGCTACGTGAATTTTAAGAGGAAATATTTAGCGCTAAAAATCAACCGTAATGTTCCCAAAGTTAAATTAAGGAAAGTTAAAAAATTACTTTTAAGAGAGAGAAATTGAAAACATAAGCACATAAGTTCAACTCTGCAGCATTTGTAAAAATATACTTACAGAAGAGGTATCCATGGAATCCATTTTCTTCTCTTTCAGATCGTAGGGGGAATCAGAATAACACAGTTCGTAAAAATCAACTAGAAATGGTCTTCCAAGACTGTGTTGTCTTTTTTATACTGTGTATGCCTTTTTTCTGATAGGTCAAAAAGGCCGAACCAATGATAGTATCCCGGAACCGTGATTGGTTAACACCTCCCGAATGTCCAACCTCTCCCTTGACCAAACCAACCCCTTCAAGGGGTGACATGTTGTAGCAAAGAACTTTCCCATGTGCGCCGAGCTGAAAGCGGCTTATCAAAGTATTGTTGTTGCTCCCCCTACCACTGTCCACTGCGTCTACTCCACCCGTTCTCTTTGAAGGCTTCAGTATATTCCCGCCCCTTAGTGCTTTGTATCCATCAGATGTTCTCGAACTGCTTTGTGATAATCTCTTATAACCCTTTAGAGAAGGTATTGCAAACTCTGTCGGACCCCGTGGGAAAGATGATCGTTAATCCCTGACCCTTTCATACTTCAGGGATAGGGCTTAAAAGGGGATGGTCAGTTGTGTTAAGTCGGACTTTTCTTGGCCCCGTGGGAAAGATTAGCGTTAATTCATGCTGCAAGGAGGGGATTCAGAGGGGACGGTCACTGTGTTAAAAATTCTTTTTAGTTATACAAAAGTCACACCTGGGAACTTTCTCTTATTGTCAGTCTCTTTGGGCATTCTAGCTGTTTTGGAAAAGAATTTTCTCGTGAGAAAATTTCCCTGCTTCATGCGTAAAGGAATACTTCAAAAGGGATCTGTCGTTCATATCGTTCAACACTGATATTTGAGTTTGCGTTAGGCTGACTGCAAATTTAAATGAAAAATATCAATACAAGTAAGTAAATATTTGTAAGATTCCTTAGATTGCAACCATTTCTTAATTTCCCCTGTCCTAACACGTCCTTTCAAAACTCGCTGTAAAGTATTGATGCCTCCGAAGCTACCTGGAAGAGCTGGATCTTGGTAAGTTTCCTCCATGATAGTTGTTAGAATGCTAAATATTCAAAGAGCAAACCTATTTATATTAAAGTTATCCCTGAAAAATTAGTTGACGCTGAAAATAATTTTAAGTTATCCCTGAAAAAAAGAAAATCAAATTTACTGAAATAGAAAACACAAATAAGAAAACAAGTTAAAGGTAAAATAACAAAGTTTATTTACAACCAATGACGTAAACTAGGGTTTTCAAATTTACACAATTGTTCAATTTCATCTAGAAATTTCAATACATTGAAATTGCAACACGAAAAAAATTCCCCACAAGACATGAAGTATTTAAACTTATGAAGATTGACATTTTCTTCCACAAAACATTTTGCAAAGTTTTTCCAATCAATTGAAAAATAGGCTAGCGTAAAGTCATCAAGAATACTAGGTGAGATAGAGTTTTTTAAAGACTTACGTAGTGCAACGCGAATGTCTTCCCAACCATCCGGCGTATCGTTATCTATGAAAGGGTTTTCTTCTTCCATAGGGAGATTGTCCAGTTCAGAGCACACGAAATGATCAAATGAATACTTCAAAAGGGAAGACTTCAATCTGTCGTTGATATCGTTCCCTCGATCGGTCAACACTGATATTTGATTTTGCGTTAGGCTGACAGACATAGGGGCAAACGCCAGCGTTCTGTCTTTCTTGCGGAACATTTTTTGTAGCACTAATTCGCCATTCACCTTAGAGAAGCACAAGTCACTTTCGAGGAGTTCGACGTGGTTCACATCAAGTTGGTTGAAAAAGCTTATTCGTCCCACGAATTGATACCAAATTCTAGGGTGAAGTGTGATACCATTCTTGGTAGGGGATAGAAATCCATCCTCGCTTTCCGCATACTTCCGAATGCTTACTCGCGATACACCGTTGAAGTCGTTTACGTGCACAAACATGTGATCTCCCAGATGATGCATACCTTTTGGTAAGTTCTTCATAGTTAGAGAAGATTCTGTTTTAATACGCTTGAAAGTCATCTGTTGGTCACTTGAACGTTTCATATTCACGAGAGAACGTGTGATTTCAGCAATATCTTGAAGAGAAGTGTGTCAAATCTAGATTATTTTCTGCAAGAAGACTCCTCATCCAATAGGAACGCCTGTCTTGAACGAGTTGGTCCCTGTTCGATCATGTTTAAATGACGTCATGGTGGAGTTCGATCATGTTTAAATGACGTCATGGCTAGTCCAATGCAGCAGAAAACCATCTCTAGCACGAAGATTGAAAAAAAATTACAAGTCCAATGCAGCAGAATCCGAGAAAACGAAACCATCTCTAGCAGACGAAGATTGAAAACAAATTTCAAGTCCAATGCAGCAGAATCCGAGAAAACGAAACCATCTCTAGCAGACGAAGATTGAAAAAAAATTTCAAGTTCAATGCAGCAGAATCCGAGAAAACGAAACCATCTCTAGCAGACGAAGATTGAAAAAAAAATTTCAAGTCCAATGCAGCAGAATCCGAGAAAACGAAACCATCTCTAGCAGACGAAGATTGAAAACAAATTTCAAGTTCAATGCAGCAGAATCCGAGAAAACGAAACCATCTCTAGCAGACGAAGATTGAAAAAAAAATTCAAGTCCAATGCAGCAGAATCCGAGAAAACGAAACCATCTCTAGCAGACGAAGATTGAAAAAAAAATTCAAGTCCAATGCAGCAGAATCCGAGAAAACGAAACCAAAACCAACAGAAGGAGAAAAACAACTCAACTCCAGCAGAAGGAGGAAAAAAACAACTCAACTCCAAGAAAACGAAACTAAAAAAACCAGCAGAAGGAAAAAAACAACTCAACTCAACCTTGGACACGCCCACTTAGGCCACGCCCCTTTTTGCCCTCAAACGGGCGCCCTTACTACTCAGGTGGCAGCTGTAGATAAAGTTGCTTGTGTCAGTTACCGAGAAATCTAGTTCTGACATTGTTTTTTGCGTGGTTTTTTGCCGTTCACCTAATTTTTTACACGTTTTTTTTTTCGTTTCAGAGAGTGGGTGATGCTGATGTTTGTTCACGTGGGTCTGAAAAGAGATCCACTTTTATAAAAAAACAACTTCGACGAAGACTCGTTATCTAGATACAGTTTTCCAGGTTCATACAATATTTGAACTGCTTTGCAAGAAGAATAGGTTTTTAAAATGGTATATACAATATACATAATTCAAAAAGAGTTCTGTTGGGAAAGGAATTACTACTTTACGTACTGTCAAGAGTTGGTTAGCATGTCTTGAGTTTGAAACCGAGTTAGCCCGGAGTTCGTAATAATATATATAGATAATAATGTGGAAGTAAAGGGAAGGAAGTTTTGTGCCAAATGTGTGCGACTACATTTAGATTTGAACTTTTTTCAAAGTTTTGTTTACCTGTCACAGTTTTTCTCGTAGTGTTCGGGCGGACTGTAGGAGTAATGATAGGTGTGTTTTAAATATTACTTAAAAAGTAAAGTAGAGGACATCATGATTTCCAAACTGACATTAACTTGTACTTCATGTCTGAAAAACTGTCGTCGAATTAATTCCGATTCCAGTAAACTCCTCGGCTAAATTTAACCGACGGCGGTCGAGACGGGAAGTTCACGCAAGGTAGACGAGCTCAGACGGGGTGCATGCGAGACGGCGACACTTTGCGGTTTCTGACGCAAAAAACGTCCACTGAAAGAGTCGCGTCGGCCAACAACAGTAAGTTGTTGGAAACCTACCCCCAGACCGCAACTTGGCGTCAGTCCAAAGTGGCTATTCCGGTCAGCCAAATAAATCGCACCCCATGCCATTTCCAAATGCATGGCAGGGAGTCAAGCATATTTGACCACCATCTACTAAAGTTGATGGTATTTCGTCAGACGACGAATGTATTGGTCGTACCCGTATATACGGTCTCGATAGAAGATGAATTCGAAGTGAACTCTCCTCCGTCAAGAGGGGATAATTTCCTGATGATATCCACTACCTGGCATCACTCCTATTTCCCCTTTTAATTTTGAACTCTTACATGAATGGATGAGAACCCAAGAAGTACAAATAAAGCCGAGTGCAGAGTTTACTATGCTGGGTAAAATTGTAGCAGCAGTAGGTATTGAAAATATAATTACTCACAAACTACTGTGAGGTTGCTAGTATCATTATTTATCACTCTTACAAAATTACCTTATAAGAAGTCAAGGAAAAGTGAAACCAACCCACTTCTTGTAAAATAAAATTTATCTCATTCTGACACTTTGTACCATGGCCTGGCCACCCTTGTATACATACCCCTTTAGCTTTTGTATATTTCTAAAAGACTCAACCAATAGCTTTAACTTCAAATATTGCCTCTACAAATTTATACTTTTAATTGTAAATTAATTATGCATGAAGAAATATTACAAATTTGATGGTGTAAGTATTTACTTCATTTGGAGATCTCAATGAGAAAATGTAGGAAGTGAATTTTTATGAGGCCCCCAAAACTGAAATTCTCAATAGGATTTTTTTCCTTATTTAATTTTGATGAAACAAAAAAAAATCCGTCTTAATGTCAACAAAACGCACTACGATATCTGAAATAATCTCAAAATTCCTGAGCACACCACTTCTGTAATACCTCTGCCATTCCATTGGTGTAAATAACGGATTTTATACTTTTAATCTTTCAGAATTATACAAGTACTACTATACATTTTAAAAATAAAAAATAAACTTAAATTTTTTCAAATTTGGAATTTGTTATCTATGGGGTCAGGTAAAAATTTTGTTTCTGCACTTTTCACAAATAGACCCCTCTAGAAAAGCTGCAACCTATTTTAAATCAAATTTGTGATCTTTATTTTATGAAATTTTACAATTGAAAGGATGTGTGTAAAGGCAATGGGAATTATAATAGTATTAGTCCAATATATTTTAATCACCCTATATTCTCAGTTCTGTTGAGCGTAAAGATTTGTCGAATATTTTTAGTGCATTTGATGGTGATTCTAGATGCATTTTTATACTTGGAGGCATAAATAATTACAATTAACAATCACATTGCTAGTAAATCAGTTAATTTCCATAAACATTTGCAAACATTGATTTCTATAACGCAAAGTTCGTCACCCATGGTTTTCTGGCGCCGTGCCTTAAACGTGAAAAAAAATATTTTTGGACGCATTAACGAATTATCGACTAAACCATTCGTTTTACCCTCAAAGAAATATAAAAAAATTTCCGGTTACTCTGCCAGTGAAATTTAGGAATATACACAAGACCGATAAAATCATGATTATGGAGGAAACTGTTAGGTCGAGTCGGTGCAACGAATTATTTAGCAAGAAATTTTAGACAAGGGAAATTGCCTAAAACTGTGATATGTGATATCATATCCTATAATTTAATAAAGGATAGTAGCATTTTCAATTCATTTCATTGACACACCAATTCATAGAAAAATAACAATGCTGGGTGAGCGATAAGACTTGTTGCTCTTTTTATTTTTAGTTTCACGTTATCTACTTCAAACTTCACTTTATATTTGCTTGTTTGTCACCCCCTCAAATGATTTGAATCACCAAATGTCTTGTTTGTTAGAAGCTGATAACAAGTCGCATCTATCGCGGTCTACTTCTTTAGTTCCCATTGCACTTCTCGAAACTTAAACTTGAAGATAGTGCGAAAATATGAATAAACTATGAATAAGGTTTGATAGAATCCTCAACTAAGTATAAAAGCCCTTAAAAATTAAAGTTTTTCTAGAATTTTATAGAGAAAGAGACGGCTAAAGATGGATTTCACAAATGTTCAGTGGTTACTTTAGTGGTTTTAATCCTTGCGAACCCCTTTTAAAATTCGAAAGGTATCAACAAATCTCTTGTTTAATCATTTAAATTTAAAACATAATTTTTATAATAACTATCCGATCCAGGCAACAAGTTTCTGTAACCAACTGACTCGCTTGCTTGGGTTATTGGGGGATGTAACCCCCCCCCATTACATCGACGGTTTCTAAAACATGAAAAACTGAAAAACTTTCCCTTTACAAAAGGAAGGCTTTCCACACGCTTTCCAATCCCTGATGCTGCCCACCGAATCAACTAGTTCACAAGGAACTGCTCTTTTAGGAACTAACCCAAAGGGCCTCAAAATGAATTTAAGCTCTACATTAAGAGACAAATTTTTTAAAAAATTCTGGAGGAGAGCCCCCAAACCCCCATAATAAAATATTTATGTCTGTTAAACTGTGTTTTTCCCCTGAAAGTTAAGCCTCTTAGATGAAATTTTTCCTTCGGAAGTTTTGCAAAACAAAAGTTGTTTTATACCTCCACTGCATGGCAATAGGACAACTTGTGACTTGGGGAAGGGAGAGGTATAAAACTCTTGAAAATCGTGTGACGTAATTTGGGAATGTCTCCTAAAATGTCACATTCAATCACTACGACTTCCATTGTTCCGATTCTTCAGCCTCCACGGATTTCGCGATATCTAACGATTTGAATGAATTAGTTGAAATCTTTCCAATATTTTTCTTCTTCTAAACCGAGAGAAATGTCACCCAAATAAGAAGGGCGCGTTTCGAGATTTCGAGTATACGAATTGAGACGCGGGAAGGATCCTTGAAGAAAGTCTGTGAACGAAGAAAAATAGTTTTTTCTTGCAAAAATAACGTTTCTCTCTCTCTCTCCGACTCTAACCTATATCCGAAATAATCTCTTCGACGACTTGAATGCTTGAGAGTTCGCCAAGAGCTACAGAGTCTCGATTCTGTACAATATATTCCCGACCGTCTTTATGCTTTTTTCCCTAAAGAAATTGCCACTATTGTGCTAGCAGCAATAAATATAGAGCTTGAAAAGAAAACAAAAACACCATCTATACTTGTTCTGTTGTTGTCGGAATTGTTGTGTTGTGGCTATCTATAAGACATCATATGATACTAATCTTTGATATGCATGGTGATTCCAAATTTACTGCACAAATTTCTATAAAGGATAGACAATTACAAATTCAATACTTAAAGTGCTTTAGAGAAATAATATGAAAGAGAGGATATTGTGGCGAATCGGAAAAAAATGAAATTAAAATAAACCAATATTTTTTAACCTCAATTTTAAGATATGTGGACAATGAGTTGGAGTTCCAAGTTAAAAAAATAAGAGTCCCCCCCCCCCAAAAAAAAAACATTTTTTGGGGAGATTTTATCTTTAAAAATACAATACGATTTGAAAACCGTCTATGCCGATGGAATCTTAGAACAATAGGCATCGGTCGAGCCCTACATTCCTCTAGGAGTTCCTGGAGCGAATACGAGGGGAGAAAAATTAAAGATCCACTTAGAATGATCTCCTTAACCACTGGTGACGCAAAGATTGAATGTGAATGAATAAGTAAACAAACCTTTATGAGTTACTTTTCCACAAATCGAATATATACCTAGTTTTAAAGTTTTATAATTTCTAAGATGGTAAAACTAATTTATGACCACCTCGTGTAAATTATCACCTCATCGGAACCAGACCCCGGAATAGAAGCTAGGTTAGTAACAAGACCAAAATGTGTCAAAATTAAGGGAGAGACTCTTCCTGCAAGCTTTTGATAAACAGCAAAGCATCCTTCCTTCCTCTTTATTCTCTTTCGAATCTGTCTTAGCTCTCAGGTTCGACATTCGCAGGTGCGATGCCAGACATCCATTCATTCTTCCTCTTTGTTTGTCACCTTTGGACGGTCCCCAACTTAAGAGTTTATTTTCCTTTTTAGCGAGATCTGTGGTGTCACCCGGGGGCATATTTCGCACAGCAACCGGGAGCGTCGGGGCAAGTGCCATGCCACACTACAAGGCAGCAGAATTTTCGTGAATGGCAAATTAAAATTTAAATAAAAATACAATATTATAACGATAGTAGTTTTGGGGCCGTAAAAAATGTTTTCAGTCTATAAAATTCCTATAACCGTCAGATTCGGAACTCTATTTCAAAATGATATTAGACTAGGGGTGTATATAAAGGGGGGGCGAGGGGGCCTGCCCTGCTATTTGAACTACACGTACCAAAACAAGTTAACCCTGTTTTTTGGGTCAAATTTTCAAAAATGTTCATCCAGACCCCCTTTTGAACTTTCGGACTCAATTATTCACAACTTTTTATATTAAGTTCATCAATATGCAAATCCTACCTAAAATTGAATTAAAAAGCTACACTGAACCTATTAAATATGCAAGGGGGCTTAGGAATAATTTTGGGCCCCCTCCCCCGGTTCAAAAATCTAGCTTTGGCCTGTGATGACTAATTTTTTAGGGGATATTTCGGCAATTTCCGAAATAAATTTTCATATAAGTATAAATACTGACTGAAGTGAATATAACTCCGAATTATACTTTTGAGTCGTATCTCCTTCGGATCGGTATCTCCCCGTGGCTAGCATTTGCCACATGGTTATTCAATCTATCAAGTTTCACAAATTTTACCAATTATAAATAAACACTCATTTTAATTGCTCTCAAACAATAATTGAGTAATTATTTTCATATACATTTGCGTATTTGCAATTCAAAACTCCTCCTACTCCTGAATTTCCTCTCTCGTTATTGAGAGGAATATATGCATTTGTGAAATACACCACTCAGAAAAAAAATTGTCACCTCCATTATTTTTTTTTTCAATACAATTTTATAGTAAAAACAGCCTATACCACTCATGTTAGCTTTTGTTTTTAAAAAAATAACAAAAAGGAGAAAAAAAAGTCTTACTGTTAGTATTATCTTTTTTCCAAGCTGCACAAGCGCTGGAATTAGACTAATACAATTACAGTAAAATTTGATTCTGTTGAAGTCTCGGGTTAATTTTAGAAATCTTCAGAGATTGAGAAATTGAAAAACTGAGAGGAATATGCACTTGTGAAATACACCACTCAGAGAGAAATTGTCACCTCCATTAAAAAACTTTTTTCAATACAATTTTAGTAAAAGCAGCCTATACCCCTCATGTTAGCTTTTTTTAAAAATAGTATGGCATTTCCCTCTCTTTCTATCAAACGTAAATAATGAAGAGCCCAACAGGTTTCAACAGGATGTGAAAGATTCAGTTTTAGAAAAGGGAATAAGGACCGAAAATACCGAAATGACTTTTCGTAGTAAGTTAGTGACGATTCAATCGGAGTCGCGCACTCGCGGAATGGCGTGGTAGTGACAGAAAAGGAGGGGGTCGCGACTGTAATCGCTCACCGGACGCCCACTTGGCAATCAGGCCCCACCTCTCTCTTTCCATCTCTGCGTCGCGGACTTCTCTCCTCCGTTGACCTTTGGATGGGGAAAAAGCATGCATTACAGCAGCGATTATGTTAGAGTAGGTTTGTTTTAGTCAAACTGAGTGATCCGACGTTGTTCAGGCAACAGAAACATCTGGGTATATCCATTCGGACGGCCATCAGTGTTTCTCAAACAGAGGGGCGCTTTCTAAAAGTGGATACGAGGGATACCGGCTAAAATGGGTATTGGCCAATAAATGCATAACATTGTATTTTATTCTTCCATCCTTGCTTTATTTAGCATTTACACGATTTTATTCGTTGGAGTTCCGGTGCTGGAAAGTTTTACTGGAACACCGATCGTATGAATATGGGGGCTAATTTTTTTGTGTAATAAAAAGGTATGGAATGCGCGTTAAATTATCTTTATCCACAAAGATTTTCTTCTTTGGCTGAGAAACCATATTGGAAAATGTGAAAGGTTATCCTTTTAAATTAGTAAGAAGTACTAATAACAAACTACTACTAAAATTTGCCACCCCAAAACTTTCTGTCTGATGCACATAGCACACGTAGTATTATAGAAAGTACTCAAGAGAAATAAATGTATTATAGAAAAACATTCAAAGAAGTCCATCTTGCATTTAGGGAATAATCTGCCGGGTGTGTTTCAAAAATCAATTTCACGGCTTTTATTTGGAAACAACGTCTCCACCTATTAGAGTCATCATGGAAGTAAGGTTTACCCCAAAGAAAGTTTTTGCTCTATCTCCTTTAGTTTTTTAATTAATTTTGTAACTCTTTTACTTAGCCGTTAGGAGCGCTGCACGTGATCTCAATGGATTCTTTATGGTCACTTATCTAGGGGTAGATCTTACCTCCATGACCCTAAGAGACGTTGTTTCCAAATAAAAAGCTGTGAAAGAGATTTTTGAAACACCTCTCTGTATAGGGAGCAATCTATTATTTTAGCATCCCTACTCAAATATATTACCTGAATTGCAATTTAAAAGAAAACCCTTGAAAGCTTCCTTTCTATTATTTCTATTGTTAAACATTAAAAGAGCGAAAATTTTCTCAAAACTCGGGATAAATTTTTTAGCCCGAAAACACTAAAAAACCAGGACAGTCAAAACATCCCGAAAAATGGTAAGTTAGGCGCATACCAAAACACTGTGTGTGACACCTGGGATTTATATCCAATGGAAAAAGTTTGTCCTTCCTCTCAGAACGTCGCATATCTTCAACCCCGGATATTTCTAAATCGCATTCAGATTTTCATTGAACATCCCATAATAAATATACGAGTACATGCCGTAAAACTTATAGTGATTCTCCAAGTAGACTCCCAAAATGACATTATAGTATGAAGCCATCAACAAATTGAATAATTAATTTGAAGAAAGACCAAAAAACAAGTATGAGAACATTAAAAAGAAAACTGAAGGGGGTAGATACAAATTAGAATTTTAATTTTATAGTCACCTGGAACTTCAAAATTCTATTTTATTTAGTGTACAGAGGCGTTAATTAACAAAATACTTATAAGCTCGTGTAATTTTTGTTGAGTTGAAAAAAGTAGTTAGAATTATATCCTTCTAAAACTTATAAAGTTTCAACTCGGTAAAAATTGTTAAAAACTTTTAAATTGGAAATTAATATGTTTTTGCTTAGAAAAAATTGTGAAAAAGGACTACTTATCATTCTATTGAAGAGTTAATAGTGAAAGGCCAGTCATTGAATAAATTTGTCATATTTTTATAGTATGTTGTTTTGAAAAATGTTTTTTTGTTTTTTGTTTTTTAAATTAAATATACAATTTTAATCCTTTAAAGTTTAAGCTAAGGAATTATTTTGTAAACACAGAAATAATATTAGTCCTTGCAGTTTTTAGAGGCATTTCTTGAGTCTTAAAAATTAAAAAAAAATAGTGATTTTATTTTATAGTGATTTTATTTCGATGATTTTTACTCTATCCTGGTGGCTAACGATGTGGTTACGTCCACTGCTATTTATGGTCCACTGCTATGGACATTAGGGTGGTCCTTTTATTTGTATGGTAAAATTTTTTTTTAGGAATTCCGTTGGTGACGCCCCCTAGTTTTGTGTCACTAGAGAAAATAATAATGTATGCAAAATTTAAGCTCATTCGGATAATAGTAATAACACGTGCCGCAAAAGCAAATACTGATTTTTTTACAAAACATCAAAAAAACCAAAGATTAAACCCTCCCATCTTCTTCTTGATTTTTTTATAAGAATCTAATATAGTTTTTGTTATAATGTCCCAGATTCCATTCTTCTATCACCTCTCTTTCGGTAGTAAAAATTTTTTAAAGTAAAAATAACTCTTGTAAAGTTGTTTTTCCTGCATTTTAAAACAGCTAATAACTCTAGAACTATACAACTTAAAAACCTAAAATTAGTGCCATTTGGTTTGTAATTTTATGATCTTTGATTTGATGTGCAACATAACTGTCTTTCTTTAAAATATTTTTTTCAAAATTAAAAAAATGGGAAAAAATTGAATAAAAAATTTTTTTGAAAAAATTTTTTTATTAAGTAAATTTAAAGTTTTCCAACTCCTAAAATAAACATTTCTGCCAAATTTCAAGTTGAAAATAAAATTTGATCATGTAGAAAAAAATTTCGAAATTTTGGCAAGTCCCTTAATATTCCATATAATTCAACAAAAAAAGCGATTCACTCATGGGGAATTCAAAAACACCCTTGAGGGTGTTCATACGATTTGTACCATGCAAAAAAATTAACTTAAATTTCAGAAAATACAACTCTTAGCCTATTCGGTACAAAATCTTACTAGAGAATTCATTTGTTACTTAAGTATAAGTTTGAATATTGACTCAACCGATTATTATTTAGAATTATGATTTTATTTTATTCTTTGATCTTCAAACACTTTAATTTCCTTTGATTTGGCATGTTGGAAGTGAAAATTACGTAAAAACTTAATTCTAAGGAAAATTCAGGTGAAATATAGGCACATTGAATTAAGTTGGAAACTAACTCTGTAAGATTTTGTACCGAATCGGCTAATAGTTGTATTTTCTGAAATTTAAGTGAATTTTTTTTGCATGGTACAAATCGTATGAACACCCTCAAGGGAGTTTTTGAATTCCCAATGATAAGGTATTCCCAATGATAATTCCCAATAATGAAATTTTATTTTCAACTTGAAATTTGGCAGAAATGTTTATTTTAGGAGTTGGAAAACTTAAGATTTACTTAATAAATTTTTTTTTCAAAATTTTTTTTTATTCAATTTTTTTCCCATTTTTCTAATTTTGAAAAAAATATTTTTAAGAAAGGCAGTTATGTTGCACATCAAATCAAAGATAATAAAATTACAAACCAAATGGCACTAATTTCAGGTTTTTAAGTTGTATAGTTCTAGAGTTATTAGCTGTTTTAAAATGCAGGAAAAACAACTTTACAAGAGTTATTTTTACTTTAAAAAATTTTTACTACCGAAAGAGAGGTGATAGAAGAATGGAATCTGAGACATTATAACAAAAACTATATTAGATTCTTATAAAAAAATCAAGAAGAAGATGGGAGAGTTTAATATTTGGTTTTTTTGATGTTTTGTAAAAAAATCAGTATTTTTTTAAAACTTTAAGGCTTTTGCGGCACGGGTTAAAATTTTTTGATTGAGCTAAAATTTTGCAAAAATCATTTATTTGTATGATGGAACAATTTTGGGGGGGGGCGTCACATAAAGATTTCCAAACTTTAAAAATAAGGACCACCCTAATGAACATATCGAGAGCTGTATTGAGATGTGAATTTGATTTTGATATTAATGGTTGAATTTTTAAGAATTATAAATTATTATGAAGTCTTAAAACTATATATTACAGCTATAAATTATCTAAGGTGCATACTATTTTAAAAGTCCTTGACAGACACGATCTCTTTCCCTTTTTTCTCCCTTAAAATATATACAGAAACTGTTAATCGGAGTTCAACAGTTCTTTTATCACACGACTCTTCAAATACATTTCCATCAATTTAAAACAGGTTTTTCCACGCTTTTAAATTACAAAACATAAATAAGAACATTAAAAAAAAACTAGTTTCCAACGAAGCATACAAAAAGTTTTCACGATAAAAATTTAGATGATTACTTTTCAGGAAATTAATTTAGGGAAACAAACACTTTTGCTGAGCACCTAGAGATGTTACGTGGAGAACCCCTGATGTAGAGTATGTTGATGTTACACTATCCTTCGGCAGTATCAAACCCTTTGTATAATTCCAAAATTCCAAAAACGTATTCGTAAAAAATCCGCGAGTAGATTTTTTTGTAAAGACAGTCATACTCAAATTGGAAAATAAAAATTTGGCAATTTGGTAATCCATGTTTCGAGTTACGAAAAGTTTCATTATGCACAGATTAAAACAGGATATCCGAAGACTCATTTTTTCTAGGTTGAGTTCCAAAGTGATAAAAAAAATATGGTTCAATCATTAAAACTATTCAGTTTCAGGACGAAGTAATAGTCGTAAGTGTAAAATGTCCATGCAAAGATAGCAAGAGTCGCTCCCGGGTCATCGAAAAGTATACCAATATGTGCCAGTAAATTTCAAGAAACGGGATAGAGTTTTCAGACACATTCTTCCAGGTATAAAACAAGGCACTGGAGTTGCACAACAGCACATCAAAAACAAAAAACCAGGGCAAAGCAAATTATTTTTACTAACCGTGTCAGCCGCTCATGCTGTCTATAACACTTGAACCCGAAAGAGATATTAACTCCTATAAATACAGCATCGATCCAGCGGAGCCGGCAGAAGTGGCGACGGAAATAGTGCTTCTTCTGTGCCTCTATCTCTCCAGATGCCTGTGGAAACTTCCCTCCTTTTCCATCTCCCCTTTTTAGAGATCTATCTCCGGCTTCTCCGTCGCTTGTGCGCGAACCCACAGAATCCAGGGGGCGATGTCAGGGAGCGTTTCGGAATCCACTGACTGAAACATACCTGTATTTGAGTGATTCAGAATGGTAATGGAGTAAGTCCGAAGTAGAAAAAATTGAAATTAGTCTTTCTTTATCATGTTATTTTTTTCAGATCATTTTAAGTTCAATAGGTTTGTCTTTATATACTAGCTTAATCGAAAAGGATTCTCCGTAGGAATAACACTAGAGCGTGTCACAGAATATCTTCAATTATACTCACAACTAACAGATGGGCTTCTTAGGTCACTTTCCTCCTGATGAGGAGCTCATTAATTTGAGAGATGAATTATCATTGCTAACATAGTATTAAAAAAGTTGAAATCCTAGAGTCTTGTGGATAGTAAGTATAGAGAGCGCAAAAATTCCACTGATGATGTTTTTTTGCTGGGCAGAATTACACGGCAAAAAACAACACTTATCAGAATTCAATAAGTTCAATAGTTTGTCTTTATAATAGCTTAATCGAAAAGATTCTCCGTAGGAATAACACAAGAGCCGTGTAACGGAAAATCTTCAATTATATACTCAAAACTATGGCACGGATTCAAGGGGGGTACTATGGAAAGCCTCCCCTTCTTGGCTAAGAAAGAAAGAAAAAGAAGGGAAAAAGACAGAAAAGGCGTAAAAAAAAAGAAAGACTAAAAGAGATTCTGACCAAAAATGTTTGTTATTTTTAAAAATGTAATTTTTTTTCTTTTTACCCTTTATTTCTCTTCCTTTTCCCTTCTTGGTCCCTTTTTTTAAGAAACCCAGGGGGTCGCTTTCCCAGATTGTTCAAACTTTTTTGCTCATTAAGTGATTGTGCTGATCGAAAATGAGTTATTTAGGGTCAAAATCCATCCCTATAATTTTTTGAGGGAGAAATATGGCGGGGGCAGTGCAGATATAAATTTCATAGGGGAATCTGGAGAGATCTTTATAAAAATAAAAGTAAAATTTTGCATATTTGTCTCCAAAGGTAGAGGTGATTCTAAAAAGGTTCCCTCTTTTGGAGCCCTGCTGTATCCGCTCCTGTCAAAACTAAGTTAGGTGAGCTTCTTAGATCACTATCCTCCTGAGAGTAATAGCTCACTAATTTGAAAGGTGAATTTATTATCATTGCTACATATTAAAAAAGTTGAAATCTTAGAGCCTAAACTAAAGAGAAAGAAGTGTGAATAGTAAATATAGAGAGTGCAAAAATTCAACTGATGAAGATTTTTTGCTGGGCAGAATTACACGGATAAAACAACACTTATCAGAATTAAAGTAGTATTTCAAAGAAAACTAGGACTTTATATTTTTTTCCTCTCCACTATCATTATAAGAAAAAAAAAGGAAAAATAAGGATGGCATATTGCAGGCCGCAAAAATCAAATTCTTTCTAGTGGGAAGAGTGAAACAACATCTTTTAAAATGAATGGATACAAATAAGAAAAATATTAATTAGTTTTTTCATTATACATCTCTTTCTTCATCAATGATTTTTAACAACGCCCGTACTTCAGTATGATGCACATGATGACCTGAGAAGGATTTGGACAAACCCTGAACCTGTGGAAGGTTCCTGTAGAGTGTAGACATTCACGGAATTAAAAGAAAACTAATTTGAAAAAAAAAATGTCGTGGAAGAGGAAACAAAGAACCCTTTCAACCAAGAGTTCATAAATGGAGGCAGAGAAGACTGGGAAAGAGAATAATAAGGTAAACAAAAAACAGCTTCGAAAGCTGCTCCCCGCGGAACCAAAACACTGAACTTGTTTGACGCAACGTGACGTCAATGTGCCACCCACCCGAAAAATTTCTGTACCTCGGGTGGCAACATTGAAAGAAGAAGTAGCAGAGATGGATCTCCCGTGTCAAAACAAACTCCCGTTCTTGATGCGATGGCTCTTTCGGGGTTGGAACTTTTTTGATCACCCAGAGACTGTAACGAATTCGCGATTTGGCAAAAGGACTGTCACCTGTGGCGTGCCCGTCTTCCATCGCCGAGTGGTTCAGTCTGGGCTCAATTTCTGAAAGAAGTAACAGAGCTCTAACATTTCGCATTGCATTAACCTTTGCGTCTGAAAAAATACTCAAACACTGATAAAATTTTCTTTAATAGAAATACATTTTGACGATGAGTTTTAAGTACAAAGAAACTACAATATTTGATAGAGAGATGGGGGTAGTAAGAAATATGTTTTTAAACTATTAAAATATATCTAAACAGAGTAGTCCTGGATTTTCCTTCGAAAAATTTTGGGAAATTAATACAAACCCTTAAAATGGAGGAAGGTGTGTTTTTTTTACAAGTTCAACCACAGAAGAGTTTAGTTCATACGAAAGTTGCAATGAACTTTAAAAGAACTATAAATAAGTATATCAGTTTGGAAATAAGTATAATCGATACCAGATAATAAAATTAAGTATATCAGTTTGTATCACCGTAGGGGAAGACCTCGCGGCTCCCTTAGAGTGAATAATAAGTAAAAAGAAGAGGGGTTCCAGAAAATATGAACAAAGCCATGCAAAATATTGGATCTTGACGCTCGTTAGGAAGAAATTTTAAGCCATGGGTTGTCGGTTAAATGAAAAAGTGCATGGTTTCTTGTTACTTCTAAACAGGAACTAGCAGGGTGAGGTATTGATTACCCCCATGCCTGGTGCCAAGCACAGAGGTGCCAAGGGGGGGAGGAGAAATGAGAGAATGGGGTAAAAAGAGAAATGAAAGGGAAAAAAAGGAATTTTGAATGATCGATAAAGTTTCAATAACCTGGGAAAAGTGACCCTCTGGACTTAAAATAGAGAAAGGATGGGCTATAAAGGAAAGAAGGGCGTAAGAAGTAAAAAGGAGAAAAAAATTGTATATTTTTAGACACAAAAAGTTCTATCATCCGCGTAAAAGTGTCCCCTCATAGTAAAAAGGAGAGAGAAAAGGGAAAAAAGGAAACACTGATTACATTTTTTGAATGACAGAAAAAAATTTTCGGCCATTCAAAATGAATACTTTACAATTTTTGTTTCCCACATTTATTTCTCTTTTTTTTCTTTTACATCTTTTTTCTATATTTTTCTCTTTTTTTGGTACAAGGGGGAGTAGTTTCCGGAGTGCCCTCCCCTTGGATCCGCTTCTGGTTTGATGTAAAAAATAAAAGGTAAAAATTTATTTAATTATAACATTATTTTAAATGAGAATGCAAGTGTTAAATTAGCATTCAACTGCATTATTTCTAGAAACAAGTTGTTTTGAGAATAGGAGCGAATTTCAGTAACTATTATCACCATTACAACATCGTTTTTTAATGAAATACAAAACCGAAACTAAACAGAAATTTGGTATTAATTGATATTTTATGTTTTCTTGTATTAAACTCAAGGGACGCTGATAATTTATTTTAATATTCAGGTAATCATCAGTTTTTTATGCAATAGCTTCTTGTATAAACTAAAAAAATGAAACTAGCAGGTAGATTCGTGACCAATAAACCGAAACCACTATTCATATAATGACCGAAACCTGACCGAAACACCGAAACCATAGACCGAAACCATTGCATAAATGTCTGCTTCTTTTGTGGTTACAGTTAAACTTTACCGCTAAAATTATTTTTCTTGTTGTGTAGTTCCGCGGTTTGAAAATTATTTATCATTACAATTCTAATAAAAAAAACAGGAAAAGAGAGATTTTTAAAAGAAAGTCTTAAAATATGATTCCATTTTTCTTTGGTTAAGAGTTAAAAGTAAATTGACCAAAGACCATTTTAGAAAATTAACTCACACTGTGCCTGTACCTGTCAAAAATATCGATGTTAACAACCAAGTGTATGTGAAGTGTTGCGGCTGTTGTTGACACACTAATTTTATTGGAAATATTTACCAAAATATGATGTTTTTGAAAAGAAATCATACGCTCTGAGTATGGCCAAATGAAAATAGACACGAACAGCCCTTTTTACCAACTTTTTTGGACTGTTCGCGTAACATGGTTAGTATTAGCTGCTTATAGTCTCAATTATTTCCTCTAAGCAAAATTGGTACACGGAAGCGTTTTTATCTTGTAATTTATCATGCAATTCGTTTATAATGTTCCCCATAAAGTTACAACAATCTTTTTTGTAATTAAAATATACTACTATCTGGAATATTTTGCTTTGATCACTGTGAGGTATTTTCATAACCATTGCTTGATTTTTTAAGAAAACAAGATCGTTACTTATTATTTTTATGAGGAATTTTGTGGATAACTCATACTCGATCTCTTATTAGCTCATTTCTTTTTCTTAGACGTTTTGTTTGAAATTTACGATCTGAATAATGTGATGAATAATAATTTATTTCAGTTAATGACCAGCATCTCTTTTGAACAAACTGTGTTGTAAATAATCTTCATGTGTATTAATGTGTATTAGATTAAATTTGGTTGGTTTTTAGTGATAATTGTCTGTGTAATATCATCATTTATTTAAAAATGTTTATTAAGTAGTAATAATCTTGTGCAGTGTGTTGTTATGTTTAGAATATTATGCTTAAAACAGTCCAGTTGAAATATAATTTTAAACATTTATTATTTAATTGGTACGATTCTGGGAACATATTCGATATGGGTCCTCCATGCCGACTGATGTAGTTGGTCCCCGACCAGTCAAGCCCCTCTAGACCCTCCATTTTAATGTGAAATGAAACTCACTGGTGCACTCACAAATTCAAAAATTTTTGTGCTTATGTTCATATACATTTAATTCAAGAAGTACATACATTTGTAATTTTCATTTGATAATCAGAATTTGTATCTTATACAGAATTTCTACTCCGTAATTGACAGGGATGTGTTAGAAAGAGGCGAAAGAGCCCACCTAATCATTTATGTCCAGTAGATTTTGATTATCTTTTCTATTTTATAATCTATGTGAAGCTTATTTCTTGTTTTACTTTTTTTAAAAGAAAGCAAATGGAGCAGGAATTTAAGTAAATAAGCTTATCTGTTTTGTGTAATTAATTTATTTAATGAAAAAATAAGAAAACTTTTTAAATAATATACTGTATTGCTTAACTTTACATTTTGCTACAGAACATCCTTTTTTTGACAAGGAGTCATATTGAAATTTCTTTTTTTTTCTGGAACCACTGGTTTAAACCATATTATTAACAAATTTAATCAAGAAGTTTCTAAGTTTTTTGAAGTATTAGTTTAAGTATAACAGGTTATTTAATACCTATAATTAATTACATTCGAAACTCGGTGGGGTGACTTACACGAAAGAAAGACCCCACGTTTTAAACTTTAACTTATTAATTTTACACACCGTACAACAATAAACTTGCAACGACATATGGTACACCTACCATTGACGATAGAGGAATAACAAATCCTCTATCATCACCAATATGAAGGTAAATTAATATTTAATATAAATAGTAAGTGGGAATGATGCTCATTTATCAACTTAAAGTTAGAGTAATGTCAATATTCAGGCTGCTATCAGCTTTCCTTTAGGTAGTGAACCAAAAAAATGCAGGGATCATATGCATATATTGCTATTAATTTCTTCAATAAAACACATTTGAAAAATTTAAATTATTCATACAGGAATTTTAAAATTGGGCTTTAGAAATTTATATCATCAACTTATAGGGCTTTGAGCTGCTACATTTTTGTATAAAAGTCTGACAACACTTGCTCAACTGGATTTAACTGTTACAGCAGGTCTGAAGGGCTGGAGGCACTTTTGAATGAACTAAACTCTTCTGTACCAGACCAAATGAAATGCTTTTTAAACTTATGCCCAGGCAATGCCAGGTCTGGCTTTTAGGCATTTGTTGCTACTACTTATTCATTTATAATGGGGTCTGATTGTATCATCAAAGTAAATCAACTATTGTCCCCAAAGGAGTTAACTGCTTGAAAGTAATTGAATGATTAGTTGGTAATTCTAATTGTGCTGTTCTTTTCTCTTTGTTTTTAAATTTTCCTCTTTATTTTAAGTCTGACTTGTTTGATTGATTGTTTTGATTTTCCATTTTGCAGATGCACCATGGGGACCTTTTAAACAATGGGTGCTGAAGATGATGAACTGTTCGTATCTTCTGGAGACTGAGTACATCCCCACGATGGAAGAGGCAGTTGCTGGTAAGCCAAATCAAATTGCTGTATTTTCACTTTAACAGGATACCCCAAAAACTCTGTTTTGAGGTTACCCTGAATAACTGCTGAAACACTGATGTAGGGTGAGGGTTAGAGACACTTAATATTATAAAATGCAATGTTAATGTTTCT
Organism: Tetragnatha montana; assembly: GCA_963680715.1. Taxonomy (NCBI): domain Eukaryota; kingdom Metazoa; phylum Arthropoda; class Arachnida; order Araneae; family Tetragnathidae; genus Tetragnatha; species Tetragnatha montana. The sequence continues at coordinate 40,522,387 of OY796685.1, forward strand.
TGTACATACATCCATTATTTTGTTTTCAATTTTAATTATTTAAAATGTTATTTCTTTCATTTGATGAATATGATTTATTAAATCACCTTATGAAGAAGCACTGGGTGATTATAAAATAACCTCACCTATTCAAGAGAATCTAGCTGCCAAACCGTTCACAGGAACTGAATGAAATTTTGCTTGGTGGAAGTGTGGCTGCAGAATATGTTCAGGGGAAATTTTTGCTTGAGACAAATAAATAGTTTTGCTAATGACCGTATCGTACCCTTTAATTTTATGGGAAATGGGGGAGAGAACTACAGAGTAATGGATGCTGAGTGGAAAACTACGGATCTACACCGAAAAAAAAATTCCTTTTTGAATACCTGAAAGTTGGCTTTTTCTTGCATTTTTATTGATGTGCAGGAAAAACAATGTATCTGTGACAGAATAAGGGATTTTTTATAAAACTTGTGTTCTTGTTCAATCATATCGATATTGGAGAGTATGTAAATATATTTACGTGTCCCAATTTTTAATTTGTAGTCTTGAAAAGAGTTCTTAAATATCAGGATATAAATAGTATTAATACCAATTGATTGTATATATAAGCCTGTAGTAGTATATATTAATACATTGCTTTTTATATCTCTATATTCAATCTATATATTATATTTTCTATATTATTCTCTATATTATATTTTTCAATCTCTATATTAGGATATAAATAGTATTAATACCAATTGATTGTATATATAAGCCTGTAGTATATATTAATACATTGCTTTTTTACAGCTTTAGGGGAGTTGAGCATAGGATTGGTAATCTTGGGAGGCATTGTAACTACTGGAATCTATTGTATATACATTGAAGAGTTAGTATATCTGTATCGAAATTGGCCTGTCAAGTTTTTCCTCCTCAAACTCGGTTGCCTAAGCATATTTCCAGTAAGCTTCTTTTACTTTCAAATTGCATGTAATGAATTAATCAATTTTATTTCATTAACTTTGCTTGGATATTTCTTTAAATTGTATGATACTGTATAATTAGGGCATATTTTGCAACCTTAATTATTTTAAAATAACAATTTGAATCAAACTGATACTTAAGTTTTACACTTGTTTAAGTATTGATTTCTAAAGGTTTTTTACCTATCAGAAAATTTCTGCCACATGAAAAAAAACTTCATGTAAATTTAACCTTTATGTATTGCAAATTTAACTTTACTTTGTAGTACTTATTTACTTTACTGGTAACTTAATTTTCTATAGTATTTCATAGTTCGATTTCTAAAACCTTGGATATGTGAGAAACATTCTTTTGTATTAAATACTATTAATGGATGTTGAAAACGAAATCTAAATCAAATTAATGGCATAAGTTTAGCTAAATGAAATTAATTAACTGATTTTTTTTTTTTGAAAATTCTATTAAAAAAGAATGCTATTGTTTCTGTAGACTAAAAAGATTTCAAAGTTGCTCAATGTTTGGTTTACACTCCTGATTTATATTTAAAACAAATTGCCTTATTAGGGATTAAGATGAAATACCTTTTCTGATTTAAAAGGCTTTTTTGCTTTGTTAAAAATGAAAAACCTTAAAGTCTCATTGTATTTTTAATTGTTTTGTAAATGCAAGAGATAAATGTGAAATTAAGTTGTAATATAAAAAATTTTAATACTTTATGTATAATAGCTTCACTTTACCTTTATTAACATATTTCTACAGTAATTATTGTGTGCAAAAGTCAAAGAATTGAGGACTAGCATTAGCAGGTATTAAAGGGATGTTTTATTTTCTAAAATTATTATTACTGTGGTGAAATAGATAGTTGCTTTTTTTTTTCAAACATTATGTCTTACTACAATACATTTGAATTTGAATGTTTATGAAGTTCACTTTCAAGTTAAAGTTTGGTTTTAAACTTATGTGCTTGGATTTTTTTAGATTGTTGGCTCCTGCTTCTTCCTAAATCTCTTAGTCCCACGTGCCACTGAATATACAACAAATACAGTTGTTCTGTAAGTAGAAAAAAATTCCCATCATATTTAGTTTATTTGTAAGGGCTCTTTTATAGTCAAGCTGAATCTGAGCTGAAACTTAAAAACTATCAATCACTGGACCCCGACACACTTTCCCCTTCCAGCCTTCGCAATACAAGAGAGGGGGTTGAGAACGTCGCGTAAACAAGACGCTCTCGACCTCTCGACCCCCTCTCTTTGCATTGCGAAGGCTGCGAGGGGTCGCGTGCCGGACACCTGTTTTGGATCGAGTTTCAAGCTGACAGATTTTTCAGCTTGACTATAAAAGAGCCCTAAAGAGTTGAAGAATGATTTTTAACCCACCTGGGGGTTTAGACTTATTGATTTGTTCTTAGCAATTTCAGTTTTATTAATTATGGAGCTGGATGGTTTGGAACATTGCAGGGAATTTTATATAAATGTCCTGTTTTTGTGAAATAGTAAAAAATCTACCCATAATTTTCATTAAGTTAGCCCATTGGATTATTTCGTCTCTAGATCTGATGCATAATTTTAGTCGGTTGATGGATCAAATGCCATCTCTGCTTACTTTGGTTTTGGGCTCAAACTTATGGCCACCCTAAAAAGCAGTAGAAACAAAACAAAAGAAACCTTAAGTATTTTTTTTAATTAGAAGCAATTTACAATGGTGTCTTCCTAGATTTTTTAGATAGTTTAAATCAACTTTCCAATATATATTCATTTGATCTGATAAAGATGTTAAAAGAAATATCAACAATTTGGATCTATGTTTTCACCTCATTTGAAGCAAAACATTTTTATTTTTGACCAGCTAATTGCCAAATTTTAATTTATAAACTTTTTATTTATTTATAAATTATTTATTTATTTGATTTCCTTTTGTTTTTCTTCTTTTCTTGTAATTCAAATTGTGTTTATATATTCAAGATCAAGATGTTCATATGTAAGATTGTAAGATTTTATTTTCTATAGCCCGAACGGGATTTCTTAATTTATCCCCTTGGCTACAAATATGTATTTAATTTTTTGCAATTTCTTTTCCCGTGTAAATAAAGATTATTATTATTAAGAACACTTGTTGTATTACCCCTTTTAAGTTTTAATTGCATATCTGTAGGTGTTTGCCCGCTCCACTGGTGTTGTTTTTCTGGGTGGTTATTGGATATGCGTCAAAGGAACGACACCTCCTGGAGCGTTTGGAGGACAAGCTGATGCCTCTACGCGGACCTCCGTGTTGCTGCGTCTGTTGGTGTTGTCCCAAGCTGCCCTTTTCTAAGTAAAATGGTTTTTCTTGTTTCCATCTTTGTTTGGTTTTCTTGCAACAGTCTTTGCACAGGGTTCCCACTGGTCAGGGAATAATACCTGAAAAACCTGGAAAAGTCGGGGAATTTTAATTTTACCTAAAAAGTCAGGGAAAATTGCTCATTTTGGCCCAAAACGTGGAAAATCGTACAGAATACCTGGAAAATGAACAATTTTTAATGTTTGGGTGTCAATTTTGGCTTTAGAAAAAAAAGTTATTAAAAAAGTTTAGTGGAAAAAAAATAGACAATTTATTGAAAATATATGTTCATGAGAGCAAGAAATATCTGAAAAATGCCATAAATAGCCTGGAAAAGTCAGGGAATTTTAATTCTGAAATTGAGTGGGAACCCTGTTTGCATTCTTTTTATTAAAGTTATTGAGTTTTCAAAATGTGATGCAAAATTCAAGCTTTTGACACTTCTGAAGGCCATATTCACTGGTAACTTGACCATAGATTAAGTGGGAGTCAAACCTCTGATGGGTGTAAAAATAGTTTTCCTCTTCACTAACTACCAATCAGAAGATTGACTGCTAGTTAATCCTTTGTCAGGTTAACAGTTAAAACGGTCTTTTAGAGATATAATTACTAATTGTTTGCTTATTTGTTGTGTGTAAAAATTGCAACTCTTAGTACAAATAATTTGCCAGCATCTTTATAATTTATTGAAATGGGTTTCTGCTATTCTTTAGCTCTTTCCATACCAACCCTGGAATATGTTTTTTTAGGGATAATATTTAAACAGCTTTTGCCAGCTTTTTTGTGAGATAAGCAACATCACACTACTTTAAAAACATACTTTTTTAAAAAATGACTTACCAGCATGTGTTGGCAATGCTCAATTCTTAATATAGTTAATAACTTTATCTACTGTATATATAAATAACAGATAGAAGAAACTATTGTAATTCTGGAGTGTACTTACGAATCTTATAACTTTCAGCAGTAATACAATTTAAACATAGAAATGGTCAATAAATATTAGGTAACCACTGACATTAGGTATTTGATAAATACCTAATGTCTGGGGAAATAAATTTTGACTTATCAAGGGTTTTTGAAACATTAACGCTTTCAGTCCTAGCCGCCCCAAATTTTCCTAGGATGCAATGGTAATTTCAGGCACCTTAGGATTGAAAGTGTTAAAGAGTGCATAATATGTTAGTTATTTAACACAGCTTGTTGATGTTGTATCACAATTTTCAGAGTCATGTATATGATTGTGTGTTTTTCTTTTTAGGCAGCGTTTCAAAGTAGTCAAAGCATGTATATACCAGTTTTTTTTAACGCCAGTCATCTTATTTATTATTGCAACAGTTTGTTCGAAGTATGGAGTATTCAAAGAACTAAAAGTGAGTGTTAAATCTTTTACACCAAGAAGCTATTTGTGTTGTTTTTGTGCATAAAATCCAAAGTACTGATCTTATACTCGGAGCAAAATGAAATTAATACCTTTCTGCTAACTAAAATTTATCACAAAATCTTTCTACATAATTTTACAAACCAACCCTTTTTTTTAAATGTGTTTAATGTTCAATCAAGAAATGTTCTTATTTTATCGATCTCTTCAAAATACCCATAATCTAAAAGAAATTAATTCATAAAAAGGAGAGTTGAAGTTTTTCCCTTTATTTGATCTGTGTACTTTGACACAGTTCTATCTTTAATTTGGTTTGATCTTTTCATAACCAACTTAAAAAAGGGGGCTTAAAAGATAAAAAAAAAATATTTCTTTAATGGTTGCATTGTTATCTGAATGTTTGCTTTTTGATGTAAATAGGTATTAGTATTTTAAGTATTTTTATAATTTTAGTTTATTTAACTTTTACCTTTTTTTCAACAAGTTGTATTTTTAGCTTATAGAAGAAAAATACTACAGAAGCAATTGTAAGGGAACTGCTAGGGTTATTAATCCTTACTTAAAATACCATCTTCATATTGAACCCAAATAACACCAAGTTTACTTTTTCTATGAGAAAAAAATTGAATGCCTCCATGGAAAAAAAATTGACTGTGTGTTTATTTTCCTGGAACAATCAGTAAACAAATTATTTCTTAGGTACAAAATATGTGAAAATGTTTTTATTCAATTAAAAGTTAGTTAAAAATAAGTGCTGAAAATTTATTTAGAGGATATTTTTGCCCATTTTTAATATTCTCAAAGGACATACTGGGATAATATAGAAGCACACGCCAAGCACTGCTAGTTTTAGAATTTTGCAGAAATTTTTTTCAAATAATTTAAATTTTTGGTAAATAAATTGATTTTTTCTTACTGTTGTTGCTTATGAAGCATTATTACAGTATTTAGGTAAACAATGGGACTGTCAATATGTTTTTAAGTCAAAATTCAAAAGTCTAGGGGCATTTAATTAGTTTGCAGAAAATATTTGAAGGAATTTTTGTGCGCAGAGAGTTTTTTGTTTTATTCAACTATGCCAAAGAAGAAAAATAGTAATTTTTTTTTAACATACAGAAGTAAATTTAACCAAATTTTGATTCCTCGCGTGAATATTGTAAAAAAAAATCTTTAGTAGGTAGAATTTGGTATATTCACAAGTATATCCTAAGTTTTAAACTCGATATCGCTTTTGTATAGTTTGTGCCGGACAACGCCGCGCCCTACCTGGTGCTGCTGAACTTTGTGTCGTTCTTCATCGGGGTGTACGGGCTGGCCATCTTCGTGAAGACAACCTCCAAGGTGCTGGTGGGGTTCCACATCCACGGCAAGTTTCTCTCGCTGCAGCTGCAGTTCATCCTGGTCCGCTTCCACTTCTTCACCTTCGACACGCTCGGTCGCCTCGGCTTCTTCCCCTGCCACCCGCCCGTCTCCTCTCTCATGACTGCTCTCTGTGAGTCACTCCTTTCTCATTTCTCTCTCTTTATTATTTTTATGTATGCTCCGTCACTCTGTGGTAAAATTGCGGCATGAGGGTCTCAGGGTTCGTAGCGAAACTGTAGGACATTTGCGCCAAAAATATAAATTTAGGACATGTCATAAAAATTTCATAAATGCAGAAGAATTAACAATGCAAGTTGAAGGGTTTGGTGGATGAAAGTAAGTAAATAAATCTTGGTACATTAAAAAATAGATGTCATTAGTAGACTAATTTCATACGCTCACTCAACGACAAAACCAGAAAACGAAAAAGCTGCAACAATAAAACTTAGAACCTAAATTACTCTAAATTAGGGTTTTGTTACCTAATCCCTTCATCTCTCCAGCCCTTCAATTAAGAAGTAGAGAAATGTAGGGAATATAGGACAAGGGTCAAACCAGTGGCGTATATAGGAATTTATTTCGGGAGGGGCCCAAAATTACTCCCCAGACCCTCCCCCCCCATATTTTATAGGTCCAATTTAGCTTTTTAGGTGATAAATTGGTCCGAAACACTTTAATATTGGAAAAGTTGTTAGTAATAAAAATACAAGTACCAAAACTTAGTAATAAAAATGCAAGTATCTGGGGGTCCTCCCCCGGAAAATTTTTGGAAGTTTGACTAAAAAAACCCAGGTTTTTAACTAGTTTTGGTACACTGAATTCTTGGATGTACATTTTTATGAACTTAATGTTTAAAAAGTTATTAAAATAGAGTTCCAAGTACAAAAGAGGATCTGGGGGTCCTTCCCCAGAAAATTTTTTGAACTTTACCCCTAAAAACAGGGTTTTATCTTGTTTTGGTACACTTAATCTGAATTTTGGACATTTATTTTTTGATAGGATTCGGATTTTGATGAACTTGAAGTTGTTTATAAAATTCTAAGTACAAAAGGGGGGGTTGGGGGTCCTCCCCCAGAAATTTTTTTGAAATTTGACCCTTAAATACAGGGTTTTAACTTGTTTTGGTACACCTAGTCCGGATTTCGGGGGGGGGGGCAGGGCCCCCTTGGCCCCCCCTTATATACGCCACTGGGTCAAACATATAGAAATATAGGACAACTGGGAACCCTGTGTACTCCAGTGATGTGATTCTTCTGCAGATTTCCTTATTTTCCTGTTTTTTGTAACTTAATATTCAATTTATTAGGATGAAGTAATTTTTTTCCCACTTTCTTTAAGTTTTGGACTGCCATCTCTGCCATTTAGTTAAACTATTGGGTCCCAAGCACAGCGATAGGTTCACGTTAATATACACTCTTTGGAATGGATACATTCCCTGACTTTTCTTCTGGTATTGGTACCCATGTGGAATAAAATAGCAAAATGATTGAAAGGCACAGGCAGCTTATGGTGCTTTCAATGTATGCAGAGAGCTTCACTTCTTTCTCTTACAATCAAAGCAGAGAACCAAAATGGTGAAACTGACTCATACTGAGTTTCAGGAAAAAGAAGCTCCAGAAACTCCAGGGTGAGGAAGGTGTTCACTTGAAAAAATTGACCTTCAAAACAAAACTCGAACACGGATGTTTTTTAGGGGATATAAACCAGGGCCGGCGAGAGTCAAGCCGGGCCCCGGGGACAAAGTTGAGAAGCGGGCCCCCCCCAGTTCTTATTTTGAGGGGCAAGGCAAAAATTGTCTTTCGTAAATGCATAGGCTTAATGCAGTTTTGAACATTTCTATGCAAGATTTGAATCTTGATAAACTTGATTATAAGATGAGTAACAAGCACTAAAAGGGGGTCTGGGGGAATCCCCAGGAAATTTGGAATTTTGACCCTTAAAAAAGAAGTTTTAAACTCATTTTTGGATACTTTTCACAATTGAAAGACACCCAGGATTGGGATTTTCCTGAAATGAAGTTAAGCCTAGGGTCCTTTGAAATAACGAGTTATGAGTATGAAATTTTAGAGAAATAACTCCATTTCGTTATGAATTCTTTTAGGGGGTGTGGGGGTACCCCCCAGAAAATTTTTGGAAATACGCCTCTTGGAAACTGAAATTTACTCATTTTCGGCAGCCTTCAGGGTGGAAAATTAATTTACAAAATATTCAAAATTAGTATATTCCTCTAACTTAAAGGAATAATTATCTTAGGGGGTAATAATCTTAGTTTTATCTTTTTTAGTTGGAGGTTGCATACCAGGGAGGAGGGGGCCCGTGGCCCGTTCTTAGGAAGGCGAAGGGTAGTCGTGAGAAAAATCTATGAATGGGTATTCTTGTTTCAGAACGTTTAGTAGTGTATCTCGAGGTGTAGATTCTTTACGGGCCCCTATAGGGCTGGGAAAATCCCCGGGTCCGGGGGAAAGTGCCCCCTTTGCCCCCCCTGTCGCCGGGCCTGATATAAACAAATTTTGATAACATTAAGCGGTATGTTAATCACATAAAATGATGGATTTTACTTTAAATTAAATAGGAACGATTGGGTCCTGTGGATTTCGATAACATTATCCAATTGATAACATTAAGCGGAGTCGACTGTAACAGGAATTTTTCTGATAGAATAACAAACTAACTGCTAATACTGCCTTGCCAAAAAAAGATAGAGAAATATATTAATAGGTTGAGGTTCAAGTTTTGTGATGGTATGTCAGTTTTACAGATCAATGCCAGGAGAAAAATACTAACAATTTAGCTAAAATGCAAAAATCATTATCTGGCATATAAGGAGTTTTGATTTGCAATTATTTTCCTTCTGTAAAAAGGCCTGGGCAAAACCAATTTTTAGTAGCTTTTCTTAATATGAATGGAAGTGTTGCGAGAAAAATGGAAAGGGGAATAATATTTGAGGGTTAACTTCTGCCTCAGGTGCCACCCACAATTGCATGCACTGTACATTTGTCGAATATTTTGGTCTTTGTATGTGTTCCTCATCTTACCCTTTGAAATTTTCTTTTGTGTTTCAGACATTAGAAGTGCCTTGCTTTTGGGAGAAGGCTTTATTTTGTCCGTCGTGGGACGTTTCTTCTTCCTGCATGCCCCGCCGGCCCACTTTGTGAGTGTGGACGCCTCATCCCATCCCATACACCAGAACGCATAGTCTGTATATATACGGAACCCGTTTTGTGTTTGATGCTGCGAGGGGTGATCAAAAACTACATTCCAGTTGTTTGTTTTGAAGCGAGAGTCTCCAAAGCATTGATGATTGTCGAGATTCACATTTGAATTCCCTACTTACCAAATAGATTAACTCCATTGATTATCCACATTGTAATAAATCAGCGAGCTAATTTGGATGCCAAAACTATGATATATTGCCAACTAAGTAAGTAAAATAACTGTTGGTTACGGTTTTGATGGCAACTACTTTAGTTTTTTTGAATTTTCAGCATTCCAATTAGCTAGGTAATTTTTTACTGCGCGGAAAATGGAAGAGGTTCTATAGAGTTAATCAACTTGGCAAGTAAGACGTTCTTATTCACTACTTAATCTGTTTTGAAGGGCCACACTTGACTATTTATCAAGAGCCACTGAATAATACTTCTTTAACTTGTCGTATGGGACCTGCATTTATGAATTACGTATCAAAAATCTGTGACTCGCCTCTTTTGTTATTTAATTCAACTTAATTAATTAATTAAAATCAAATATTTTTATTGCACTGTCTGTCATATCCAAATATTAATTTAGTTAGTGTCTGATTGTGTAATCAAACTCCTCTGGTTGACCAGTTCTTGTACCTAAAATGGCATTTGAGGTGTTTTTGCTGCCAGTTTTGGCCCTCTGGCTATAGTTTGTGGAGACCCCTGCTTTAGTGTTTAACTTTGTTATTCATTCTCTCTTGTGTTTTTAAGAAGTTTACACCCTCATTTGTTTGCAAGGTGTACTTAATGTTTGCTAATGTTTTTTTCTATAATTACATTCCAACAACATATCGCACATGGGCAAGATTTAGGTGGGTGCTTCTGAGAGGCATGCTATCTCTAATGGCTAAAGAAACATCATTCTCATAATGAAATGAATGTCTTGAAAAGTTTGGGGTGATGAAAATTCCCCTTAAAACTGACCATAATCTTGCACCATCAATTTTGGCTCACCATAAAAGATGAGACCTTGTCAAAAACTAATACAGCGATTTGTATGAAGATGTGTAGCTATAGTTTTATAAAATTTGTGATATGAGCAATCAATTTTATTTTAATTTTTATATATTTTAGAAACATTTTAGTTAAAAAATTATAAATTTGCAACAAAAAAGTTTTAGTTGCAGTAAATATATGTGTGTGATATGTTTTAGGATAAGACTGCTGTGATTTAGCATTAATACCACTAAAAAAAACTGAAAAGGCAGTTAACATGTTTGTCAGATCAAATTGTGAATAAGGATTCATATGTTTTTGTTGAGGGCTAATTGAGAATTGAGGGAAACATTTATTAATCATAAAATTTTATAGCATAATTACTAATATATAATGCCCTGATAGTTATCCGTGATGTAGAAATTGATTGCTGATACAAGCTGATTATAGTTTCATTTGGCAGTCTAAAAACACGATTTTAGTCACTTCTACACTGAACTATATCATAATAGTGCTCAATATTTGTTTTTATGACCTTAATATGTTAAAGGTCTTTTTAAAAGGTTAAAAAGTATTTTATTCATTCAATTGTCATTTTAAGAATGTTATCATACAAAGCTTAGTGAGGCAGTTAAATAAAAGCATATGCCTTTTTAAGTAAATACCCACAATTTAACTTATAAATATGATCGTGGTTGAAAGTATTAAGTAAAGACTAGATTTATATATTTTTTGTACTTGGAATTTTAGTTTGAATTTATTTTTTCTTATGTTACAAGTTCTTTTGGGAAATCAGACCAAGTATATGTTTACTTAAGTTTATTCTAAGTTTGGACATTGCAAATATTCATGTTCTTTCTCTTATCCATTTATTTCATTTGCCTTTTAGTTAATTGAAAGGGTTGTGGGATCCGAATGACCTATTGAAGTTTTATTTCTAAAACTGCACAAAATATTTTCTGTTGGTAAGTTTATTCATTCTGTGGTATTCATTCATCACCTCTTGCAGTATTATTTGCTCTTATATTTCACCTTCTAGTTGATTTATTGTATGTAGTGCCCAGGTGGTAATTACTTTGTGCAATACAATTTTATTACATGTGATAAGTATTGCAGATTTCAATTCTGCTACATTATTTGGGTTTTAAAGGCTTTCATTACATGATTTGATGTATGTTAAGCTTTTTTGATCAATTTTTTTTACTGGTTGTGTTTCAGCTATTTACATATATGCTTACCTATATATAACTGTTGGTTGTATGTTGACAGTATTTATATTTTTCAAAAATTGCTGATAGATAGAAATATGTACAAGCTCCTGCGAGTGCTTTTAGCTGAGGTGTTATACTAAACCAGGGTAAAACTGCTACTTAGTTTTAAATACTTTTCTTTGCTTGATTGTGCTAAAGTATAATTTATTTCCAAATTAATACTCAATTTCTTTTATGTTTCTGGTTCAGCTAGCTCATTGTCTGCTAAAGTACTCTGTATTTTAAAATGAGCTCAAATTTATGAATAGGTTTCAGTTCTACTTAGTGTAAAAAAGAGGTTTGAAAATAGTTCAGACAAGTATCCTTTCATTGCTTGGAAGCAATTCATTACATTTATGCAAGAAATAGCCATTGCTGGAATGATGGATATTATCTTGAAATAGTGTCTATTAATTCAAAACATGCACACACGTAACAATGCTTCACAGTGTTTAAACATTAAGATATTAGAAGGCAGGGAGAAATGTGCTTTGGTACCAGGTGCCAGGGTATTTAGAGTTATTTCCATAAACATAATTCCATAAAGGTAATTTTTGCTTAGGCACTCTAGTGTTTAGCACTTAACTATGCTATTATAACCAAAATCCATGAAAGATGTAGAAAAACATCAACTTAATTGTTATTATATTATATAAATATTGTATTTGTATTAATTATACAAAAAAAATATATAAAACCAAATGATCCTTGAACTCTTCTAATGCTGCTTTTCTGTGACTTTGTATGGATTTTCCTGGAGCTAACTGCATAGCAGTCTGAAATAGATCAAATATACAGGAACCAGTCCTATCTGTGATTTAGAACTGCACAAAATGGAGTTAATTGCATTTTTTGTAATATTTCTAATTTAAAAAGACATGTTAAATACTTTGACATAAAATATTCTATAATATTGCCTATTTATTTCCCCCCTCAATAGAGTTGCATTTAAATAAGTTGGCTTATTTCCAATCTTTAAAATGTCAAATAATTTAATTTTTTACTGTATAGGTATTAAAAATGTTAAGAAACTTTCCATTTTGAAATAGCTTATTCTATTGAGAGTAAAGTCTTTTACTCAGCGTTAGAAATTGGGGAAAAAAACCACTGGTCCGGCGGACCAGTGCTTTGCCAATCTTACTGGTCTGCAACAAAAATCACTGGTCCGACAAATTAAAAAGGACCGGTTTAAATACTATTATAAATTAACTATTGCATTGAATGTGAGTACCAAATAGTAATGTTAAAAATTAATACATATTCAATAATATTTTTTCTCTTTGGCCGGGGGCTCCCCTATCCCATATCGCCACATTTCGGGTTCTGTCAAAAATATGTACTTGCTTCACCAAATGCAATCATCAAAAGCACTTTTTTTACCGCAAGAACTGGAGGGTATGATATTTTTTCACTACACACACACTGGTCCGGCGGACCAGTGAATTTCTGATTCCACTGGTCAGAGCCGTTTTTTAGTTGTCCCGGACCAGCAAACCACCCCAATTTCGAACGCTGCTTTTACTCATCAAGAATCACAGTTTTCTACTTTGCATTGTTATAGTATGGATCTGTTTAAGTTTTTAAAAAGGTTGGGTTGCATTTAGTGTGGGATATAGTGTTGTTTCATGTAATTTTTTTCTTAAAATAAATTAAAAAAAAGTTCAATCTTTTACCACAAAACTTTTGAAAGAGTTACAGATCAACCAAAGAAATTGCTTCCAAACAATGGTTTGACCCTTTCTCTACCAATATTGTTTGATGAGAAAAAAATTAACGACGTACTTTGTGAAATCACTTCAAAAAATACATTTAAACTTGCTTATAAGGAGCTTAATGGGACCACCCCCATTTGCTCGCTAAATCAGAGTCCTAGTAATTTCCTGCAAATAGTGCATTTTAAGTAGCTTTTAATCTACATTACTAGATCTTATAATAATAAGAAAAATAGGTTTCACTTTTATGCATTCATCAATTTAATTGAAATTTCATATTTTCTCACTCAGCAAAACTTTATTAATCGTGTGTATTTACCTCATAGCATCATTTGAAAGGCAACATATAGGTAGAGAAAGGGTTGGGATGCCTTGTTTATGACAAGCCAAGCTGTGTTCATTTTATAATTTACCTGTAATATAATGATTGTGTAATATACTTGTACAAAAGCATATATTCAAAGATATAGGTCCCTTGATGTCAAGGCTATGTAGATACATACCAGTGTAGTCTTGTAAAAGGTGACTGTCATGTAAACTTGCCTGTGTTTTTCTATTGCTACAATAGTGCATGTTTTTATATATAAGTACTCTGCACCTGTGAGTAAGGTATGTAGATGATAATAGTTGTGTACATATATCTATGCATTTCACTGACCTGTACACTCTAGTAACTTCTATAGAAATTAATAGGGAATGAGCTTGATAGAGAATCAATGATGTGCATTTCATCATAGGTTTTAGGGAAGTATCAATTACAAACATTTCATTTCAACAAACTTTTCATGTTTTATAGGAATTTAGATCCAGAAAGTACCATTGAGAAAATAAGTACTTTAAAGCTACTTACTGAGTAATAATGACTTAAAAGTTTGATGTGTTTCATATCATTTGAAACTACTGTATCATAAGTATTAACAGTTTTGTTCTGTCAACACAAATTTGTTTCAATTTGTAAAGACAATATGAGTAATTATTTGGTTATATTTAGATAACTTAAGAATAAAACACAGTGGTCAACTCTCCTTAATCTTTTGGGGATATCCTAAACTTCTTTGGCCTAACTTACTAATTGAAAAATTATCTTTCATTAAAAAATCAGGAATTGTTTTTCCTAAGAAAAGAAGGGACTAAAATATGGTAAATTAGGATAATTTAGGTTGAAGTCCCTTTTGTTAAAAAAATAAAAAAAGTTAGTATAAGTTATCAAAAGGCAGGAAATTATATTTTCTTATCACAAAATAGGAAAACTCAAATGAGAAAAGTACTTTTTTTTCTAAAACTTAGAAAAATAGTGCAAAAAACCTAGAAGTTACCAATTTTGATGTTAGTGTATCATTTTTTGGAATTAAAAAAAATTACTTCCTCCAAACTATATTCAGAATCAGGAAAAAATATATAAATAATCCTTGAATAACTAGCATTTTAATCTGGAATTTGCTTAATTTAAAAAAAAAATGAAGGGGAATTTCATTTCCAAAATTGTGTGGATTCTTTAATAAAGGTTTTTATCATCAAATATTTGGAATATTTACTTTTTGTGACCTAATGCATGTCATCTCTATCAAGCTCTTTTTAATTTTCATTCATAGACTATTTTGACAATCAGAGTGAAAATTAGTAATTCAGCGCTTTTAGGCAAGTTATTTGAAATTAGGAGACTGCTTCTAATCCAGGTTGGTCAGGTTTCATACGTACTAGTAAATTCCTTCTAGATATAGACATGTAGTAAAGCCTGTTGAATATTTATAAAAGGTGTATTTTGGTGGAAATGCAAGTTGAAATATGACCATGTCTTGGTGCTAAGAAGTAAGAATGTTACTAAAAACAAAGCGCTGAGTTCCGAGGAATTCAATTTGTTTCAAAGAACATGTTCAGTTATGAAATCTCTCACATACTGGATGATAAAGAGTACTCAACAACTTGTCTTGTGACATGCCGGTGGTTTTTTACTTAATTAAAAAATGGCAGCAATATTAACATGAAATGTACATTCTTTTAGTCACTGAAGGAAAATTTGTACTGTGAAAAATATTGTATTGCAAAACTACTGTTATTATAGTTATCCTTGTAGTAGGTACCATGTAATCAATCAAATATGATTTTATTCATTCCGGATGACCCTAAGCTCAAATCCCTAGTCTTTATCCTGATGCTATGCATTTTAAGTAGAGTAATGCGTACTCTTATAATTGTTCCCAATGCATCTGAGAATGAGACTTCAATTCAGCTGAAAATGCACCAATTTTTTTAGGCTGTTTTACAATGTATTAACAGTTGTAATTTTAATAAAGCAAAAAGTGGCTGCTAATCCAATCTTGCCTCAATAAGTTCCGTTCTGATGCTTTTTCATAAAAGCTGAAGTGAAGCTCTTGTTCTTCTGCCCGTGTAAATGTCGTATTTCAGTGATTCCTGAGCAATAACTATTCCGAATTCCTGTAATGTCTATTGTGAAGTTTTCTCCAGTTCATGCTCTCTCAATTTTCATGTCACCTGCAGTGTTTTTTCCTCCATGCTAACATTTATTAAATCATTGAGTAGCCTGTTGCAATGAGCTGTAAAAATATTATTAGATTATTTGTATAGTTATTTTTCCCCCTTTAGAAATTATTTTTTCATTTTAGAATAGATTCTTTCCTGTTAAGTATAATAAGTATTTATAAACATAATACTTTATGCTTATCAAGCAAAGTACTCACCAGAGTTTAAAAATCTAAATACTGCTTTTAAAACATAGACTGCAAAATTTAATTTCTTTACCAAGAGGTGTGTACTTTTCAAAGTAGATTTTTCAAAAGTAACATACAAAGTACAAAATACATGCTGTTGAAATACATTAAATAAAACATCTGACATACCTAGTTCATAATTTGATTAGTCATAAAATTAGTTTATGCAAGCTCAATACCTTTACGGTTTTTAAACTTCATTTTATTTTTAGCTTCTTCATTTTTACTGGTGAATTAATAGATAAACCGTACCTTGTTGATTTTGTTAGAAATCAAAATTTACTTGGCATAACAGGAATCATTTGGGTGGTTTTTACATTCCATTGTTTTTTTGTTGATAAATACTTAATTATGTTTTTATAGTATTAAGATTATTTTTATTATACATATTTTTAGAAGTTATATTTATTTATAAGATATTTTATTGTATATTATGTGAGTTGCATTTCGTTTTGAAAGGTTCGTTTTTGTGAGTGACATAGCTTTTAAACTTGATTCACTATCATGAAATAAAATTTCATGCTTTTCATATTTTTCCAAATATCCTGCCTTTTAAAAATAAAGTTAAAGGACTAAAACTACTTACACAGTATTCTCTTTTAAGTAACTAATTAAATAATATTTTAACATCTTGGTTGTGTTGTTTCAAGGCTAAACTGGATCTGTTAAGTTAACTGTGTTATATAACAGTTAACGGATCCAGTTTAGCCTTGGTTGTTTTGACTATTTGTTTTTTGGTATTATTCCTTAGTTTATACTTTTTTTCCTATGTTGGTTTTTACTGTATTTTTTTATAGAGGGAATAGGGTGTTTTGTTTTGATTAAATTTATATTTCAATATTATCTAAATACTATAATGTTAAATGAAAATGAAACACATGGTTTATTTTTATGTTCTTTTCACTGCATTTACCCTTATTTAATTTTAAAATGAGTTCTTAAATATTATTCCTCTCCTTTTTTTAAACCTACCTTTTTGTGTTGCTAAAAAAGTCAAGCATTTTAAATTTACTGTATTATAATGAAAAACTGTGAATTGGTTGTCAAATTTCATTTTTCCTTATAAATTTGGATGCATAATTAATTCTTTAAGCACTTTCTTACCAGTTGCCAAATGTATATCCCTCAGGAGAATCGAACTTATTTGTTCTGAAAAAAAATTCTAGAATGATAAGAATAGTTTATTTAAGAAATCCTCACCAAGATTGTAAACACTGTGTAAAGCATGTGAATTCAAAAGAATGTAAAACATTGTGAAAAGTCAAATGTGTGTTGCCTTTACATTTAATTCATTTGGTGCCTATTGATCTTTGGTTCAACCTTAGGTACCCATTCATACTGGTTAAAGAAAATATCTACTTGAAAAACATATTTGTTATCTCACACTCTTAAACTACTTACAAAGGGTCATTTTTGTCATTAACATTATTGCCAACCAAGTTATTAACATCATGCTAAAATATTCATTAGAAGTGCTACATTTGCTTTGAACTTAATTTATGCATGATTTATAAATGCTAAACTAAATTTAGTTTGCATTAAACTAATATTAAATTAATGTTTGTTTTCTATCATGTTTAGATTTTTAAAAATTTGTTTGGATACTTTAGTATCTAAAATCTAAAGTATTGGTTCTAGTACCAACCGTAGCAAATTATAAGTTAATATAGTAGGAAAACTGAAGTTTGTTCAAGTGTTTTTTGGGGATTTTGATGATTGTAACGGTCTTTTTCATCAGGGGGAACCGCAGGTCAAAATTATCAGAAGTCAGGAAAATTGTGGAAATCGTCATGGCGTATTGACCAAAAAAAAAAAATCCAGTACATCTTACTTTTGCTAAAGCCTGGAAAAGTGAACCTTGAAAACTAATTTTGATGCCTTTGGTTTCACTTGAGCATTTGAAAAGTTATAAAAAAATTCTTGTAATGATCAAGATACTTCTTATTGCTGTAGATGGCCTTTAATGGTAACTGTAACTGATGTAACTTTTTAAAAGCCAGAGCTCTTTCACTTAACACTGCTGCCTAAAGAAAAACCTAGACAGGGCTATGCATGAAAGTGTTAAACATTATCGAGGTCGAGCTTGGATCAAAGATCAAATGAGCACATATTATTATTTGTCATAGTTTTTTTTTAAAACTGTCATTCTTATTGAGAGACACTCAGAATGAAACTAATGAGTAAGACGGAGAAACAAAACTGATGTTGGTAAATGAGTGGGACCAAGTGTTGGAAACTGTATTGCTGCCATAATAATTCTATAGTTTTAAGTGTATACAAGATTTTATAATAAAAGCAAACTTTTGCCAACCAACAGGACTTATTTCTCTCAACTCAAACCTTACCCATGAACCAGAATAAGCAAAATGTATGTTTACAGGTTGGGACTTGCATTGTTGCCCTCTAGCGGAGGTTTTGAACTAGGCTTAGTCTGGCTATCAAGTAAGCAATAAGAGTAAGTAGCTAGACTTAGACAAGACTAAGTTGGTTGGTTGGTATTACATATATTTTCAGGTATGTGTGCTTGATCTCAAGGATCCGCTTATACACCTTCGTCAAGTAACACAGACACAACAGAAATTTTTAACGACACAAAGAAGGAAAATACACCCAGGGGTGAGGTGAGAATCGAACTCACGACGGAGCAGTGCGCAGACTGCTGGCTTGAAAGGCAAAGAGCAAACCGAACAGGCCATCCGTCCCCCGCAAGACTAAGTAGCTTCCTACTAGTTAGACTTCTAATTATTCGAAGCTACTTACTCCTACTACTCCCTTACCTGCTTAGACTAAGTAAGACCTCACTAATTAGACAACAAACGTTCATGATTCGTAAAATTTTGTCATTTATGGCCAATTTTCGTTTACTTCTGGTAGCAGTTACGTAAGTTAGATTCCCTAGTAGCACAGCTCGTACCAAAATATGTCTAAGAATTTGCTTTGCACCATTAGTAAAGACACACATTCAAGTCACAATTCACTAAATCTAATGTGTACCACTCCAATTCAAGTAGGTGCGCAGACGTATAATGCGTGGGGCCTTAATAAATCTGAAAGGAATTTCAGTTCGACTTCAGTCCTAGAAAAATTTCAACCAAACAACCAATTAGAGCAAACTTCTATTTTCTAAAAGAATTTTAATCAATCAACCAACCAATCAGAGCAAACTCTTGTATGAGAATCTATTGTTTATTTATTATCGATTACAACGTCAAAATTCATAGTATTCAGTAAATCTTTAAACTCCCAGCAACATGTGACCCAGTAGCATGGTGGGCTGGAGCGTAATGCTTCGAGGCGGAAGGTCCAAGGATCAAACCCTGCCTTCCGCGGTTATCTTGTATTTTTATAATGTCAGAATTTATATATTAACTTTAAATTAATGAGGTACACCTGTGGTTGCAGGAACGGATGGCACAGTGGTTAGTGCACTGGACTTCCGTGCTGCAGGTCCACGGTTCGGTCCTGGAAAAATTATTTTTACATTGTGAAATATCAACTTTAAATTAACCTATGTGCAGTAGACGCTGTGCAGCAGCTTAATCACTTTACGTCACACGGTGCTGGCGCCATCTATATGATAAAAAGTAAATTAAAATATTGAACAACATGGTGGAATATCAACTTCAAATTAATTAGAAGATTGTCATAGCTGCAGGAACGGATGGCTTGGTGTACTTGCTCGCCAGTCTGCCATCCCTAAGGCCCTCAGATCGAACCCTGGTTCGAGTCTGAGCCTTCTCCCCGGGTATAGCACTCGGACATAAATGCAGTTGGGCATTTATAAATTTTCCTGCGCATCCACGGGGGGTCTTAACGTATTTTTCCCAACTCTTAACTGTAACCGTAACGGTTATTTTCTTCAAAAAATAGTACTATTTTTGACTATTTTTCTGTGTTTTTTTGCCAAAATTCAAGACTTTGTCCTTTTGCCTCGACGGAAACTACGCAAATTTAAAGAGTCTTGGAGTGCTAATTAATAATAACTGCTAATAGTTTAACTACAATTACAGGATCCCGTCCACAAACCCCAACCACCTACCCTGGCCGTCGCATTTAACTTTACAAATTTCTTGAAATTCTTTCAGTGGTGACTCAAAGCGCAGGTACCGTTAGATTAAATGGGGAAAATGGTAGATTTATAATTTTTTACCTCATTCTTTAAGCGGTAACTATGACAGTACTAGCTAGTATATTTCAAATACTTCAGAGGCTATATAGAATTTTGTTCCTATCTCTTTAAATACTGGGATTTACGTAAAAGTAGCCTCTTACTCCTCATAAATTTCCCTAAATATAGTGTTTTATTTCATTTTTGGATACTGGAACCCCGAGTGATAAGGTTGACCTAATTCTTATAACTCTTTGCTATCACAAAAGGGGTATACCTAATTGTGGGGCTGTTAATTTACAGACCACAATGTGACTTCGCTCTCCTCCTGGGGTTTATATTAATCTTCGCTTTTGTTAGAGGGTCATTGAATGTGGTTGTTTGTAGTTTCTCCTTTATCCGAAACTGTACCGATATGGATTCGTTCTGACACTACCCTAACGATCAGCACGACATTCTGTGAAGAAAGTATTATAGAGAAAGCACTTCATAAATAAGTATTCATTATATTAGGCCCTGTGAGAGTCAGATACATAAAAAGGGAAAAGGTAGAGTTTTCAGATTCTTCGTCACTCCCTGAAATAGTTCTTGTCAAGTTAGTTGTCCAGCGGAAGTCAAAAGAAAGAGTATACTAATAATAAGTATTTTGTCCTAAAATAAATCTGTTACTTGTTAAACAGAAAAGGCTACCTAGAGTTAGGTTAGAAAAGGCTAGAGTTACCGAAAGAATCATTTATGGCTTAATCTTGAAGAAAGAATAATTTTAGGCCAAAGTGAAAAATTTGTCGTGAAGGAAATAAAAATTACAAATTCTTCTAACAGATACTATTCTTTGAGTGCAAGTTAAAATAACTTAGAAAGTTCGGATAAGGGTGCTTTCAAAAAGCATAAGGTAAATTGCTCTTCTACAAATCTGAAGATATTGAGTTCATAAACAAGCTATAAGATTACCAGTATTTAAATAGAAATTTCCAAACTATGAAGAATACCCTGATTATTAATTCCGAGGTGTTGCAGATAAAGACTCGTCACAGAAAACTCGTTGCACCAGCGGTCAGAGTGCGCTTTCAAACCTAGGACAACCAAACCTCCCCTCAACAGGTGCTATTGAATATTTTTCCTATAAAATCTGGGGAAATGATATCTCAAAGGTGATGCATAGGTTTTAACTCAATATCTACCGAGTTCAGGCTAATTAAAATAAAAACAAAATAATTAAGATAATTACAATATTTTCCCTATGCAAATAACATAGGAAAACCACTTTTGAGGAGCGCGGGGGGGTCAAAAATTGACGTAGAGAAGCGAAAATTTGCAGGTAATAAAATAATAGTAACAACATGAGAGGGGGCACATGAGAATAGATTAAACAGATACAGGTCTTCAAAGTGGTCCGTGCAGGGGCCCGGCGTAGCAAAAAAAAATACAATAAATACAAATTTGAGCGAATTGAACAAGAAAAGATTGAATTATATCCGTGACGATGACCTTTGGCAGGGTAATTTGTAGGGTTAATAGTCACCACTAAATTAGTAACAATATTTTTGTATACTGAGTGAAATTAGGAGCTATGAAACAAAAAACTTGACTACATGTTTGTAGGTCGGAAGATTAAATTATATCATAACAAAAATTATTAACTCTTATGAATGTAATTAAAAACATTTTTAAAATATAATTATAATTCAGAGCATCATATGAATTTACATGCTTAATTAGGTAAAATAAACTTTCATCTTCCAGTTTTGTCAGGGTGTAGGATTTTAAGCCATAAAGGGGTGGTCCGTGATGAAGGTTCCAATTTTAAACTTAGTGGTTCGCGGACTTCTCTGAGTTATGAACCACTGTTCTAAACACAAATACTAGTTGTATCTAGACATATTTATTTTTTCTCTTGGAAAAAATTCCAGTCAAGGAGTTAGGGTAAATCTCGACACAGTATACTTGTGACGTCGGATGCACCATTCGGATCCTATGGAAAGAAAAAAAAATCCTTCTATAGTAAATCGTCGCTTAAGGAGCAACATCTGCTAAACTACTTGTTAAAACTGCGAAATCCCATAATAGAAAGAAAGCCGCCAAAAATCGCGAGAAATGGCTAACCGATCGCATAAAGCTGTTTAGGAAACAAAATAACCGCAGCATTATGCCTTAGCTAATTTGAGATTTCCAATCCAAATAGCTTAATTATTATTAAATTTTTCTGATTAATTAGGAGGTAAAATATTTTTAATCAGAAGGTTAGAAATATTTTTAAAATTGAATTATTGATTTCATTAATTTTAAAAGTCTTTGGAAACTCCAACTCTCAAGGGTGACCTTCAGCCATGGACCGGTTTCGTCCTTGTTAGGACTCATCAGCACGGCATAGGAAGGTATAACGCAAGAGAGTGGAGGAAGGCTTCTAGTCAAGCCGACTATAATTGAAAAAGTGGTGACCATTGATTACTCCTTTACTCTTTAAAAGTCTTTGTTTTAGTTTTCTATCAGAAAACTCTAATCAATAGTAATATTCAAATAAAGCTATAGAAACTTAAGAATGATTAAAGCTTTCTTACTCGTAACTTTTCCACTCATATGAGCATAAGAGGTTTTATCCAGGGATTTTACCCCACCTGAGTGCGGCATGAAAAAAAATTATATGATGCTTATTTCAAATTCTATAATTTGAGATGCTTTATTTAAATCAAGAAAGGTGGGTAATTTCCTTGGAAGTACTTTCTTCGCAACATTATCTCGCTAACTGTCATGAGAAAATCATTAAATAAAACTTAATCTGACTTTTAAATTAGCTAGCACAAACGCCTTAGCTGATTTGAGATTTTTAATGTAAATCATGAAGTTTAATTTGCAAAAAAAAAAAGAAAAAAAAATCCAAACAAGCACCGAGACTTTTGAAGTGGGATGTCGCCTGTTGGAAAAATAGTTTAGCACATGTTGCTTATTAAGTGGTGAAATAATAAACCCAAGCTCTTGTGCAGACACCGGCAAAACACACAGTCCGAGGGCCTTCTTTTGTAATAAGCCTGATAAGTTTTAAAATGATTCTAACAGTTTGGAAAAATGCAGAAATTCAGGAAAAATTATTTTTTTTTAAAAAATCTGAAACATTTGTAAAAGAATTCGTCAATGGAAAAATTAGGGTGTATCTGAAATGTGCAACAAACTTTCAGGGATGATAGTACTCATCAAGACGATCAAGAATTGGTATAGAAAGGGGGGGGGGTCGCAAATGAGTTTTAAGGGGTGAAAATCAGCAACAAAACTTGCATATTTGTGCTGGAAGAGACACAATTGTTCTATTCCGTAGTTTTTTACATCAAAATATTAAACTCGTACCTGCAAAAAGTAATTTTAACTGTAACTTTTTCAGGAAGTTATCTTTTCGTAGCGAAAGATTTATTTCGATCAGTCTTCTTTTTTAATGCATGTGCAACTAAATTTGGCAACTTATTAGCCATTTGGCGCAATTTTTTCGATTCTTATTTTATCGTTACCTTAAGAATAACAAAAAAAAGAAGTATTTGGCGATCACGGATTGGCAACATTTTTTTCTCTGTCGTATATGCAAAAGTGTTACTGGTGGGAAAACTCGCTTAGTAGAAGAAGTTATAATATTTGAAGTTGTTTTACAAAATAACTACCGGAATCGAACCATTGTGTCTCTTTCTGCAGAAATATGCAAGTTTTGTTGCTGATTTTCATCCCGGGGTTTCACCCCTTAAAACTCATTTGCGACCCCCTTTCTGTACCAATTCTTGTTCGTCTTGATGTACTCTATACCTACCCTATCCAGTTTGTACCACGAATTTAGGACCACCCTGTACAGTACATACCAGTGGCGGGGTCCCCAATTTTTCTATTATTCAATTAATTATAATTTCCCTCAATATTATGAACAAGGAACTTGTGAATTTCGATTGATATTTTTGCCCTTGAGATCGATTAAATTCAATATTTTGGCCCGCATCTCAGTTATATTGTGCAAGTCCGCTCTTTTGTATTATTTCTAGGGTATTCTGATCTGATTTAATTCTACACCTCCAACGTTTTACCATTAATTAACTTACAAAAGAGTTTTTTATGTTATTTTCTTGTGAATAATCATCTTTTAAATGTGCGTCAGTTATTTATACTAAATAGTCTACTCTTTTTAAAAAAATTCCCATCATGGGCAACTATAAACTCTTAACACTTCATACAATCTCCGCTGTCAAAATTATTTCTTAGTGCCTACCCCTCGTAAAGAAATATATAAAAAACATTTTCAATATCTTTCTGTAATTTTATTTAACAAATTACCAAGCCAAATTCTAACACAATACAATCTAATATCAGATTATTTAAAAAACTTTGTATTGCTTTTATTCTTGACCAAAATAATGTTGAAACCCTAATTTAATTTGTCAGATTTACATTCAATTTATGTTGTTCTCTCATTCTTCCTATAATATAAATATAACTTCCAGCCAAACCATTCTCGTTTTATTTTATTTTATATTTTTTTTTCTTTCTACGTATATAAAAATATAAATTTGTCTCCAATTCTTCCACTGTTATAAGGCCATTTACCCATGGTTAGAGCAGTTGCTCCTTTGGGATAGACAAATATGATCATGTTTATTATTATTTTTTTCTCTGTATTCTTTATTTTTATTGACCATGTGGTTTACCTGTATTCTTATGTGTCTTGCTGTTGTAATAAATTTGATTTGATTTGAAATAGTATTGTACACTTAGGCAAAGAGGGATTTTTACTTCAATTAAGGCTCATTCAGACTTTTCACTTTTGATCTTCATTTTGAAGAAATCATCCAGAATGACAAGTGTAAATTGTTGTTTCCCTCTTGAATCCTCCGATTTCCTATGCAAATGTGATTTCCTCGGTGAGGATCACTCATGATGAACATTGAAAGTGAAACATTATAAATGAACCTAAAAGCTCATCCACACTCTTTCACTTCATCCCGAGTGATTTACTCCTGCAAATCTCTAGTTTGCATAAAAAATTGAAGGAGTGAAACGTCAAGTAAAACTTTTCACTGTAGATGATTCCCCCAAAATGAAGATCAAAAGTGATAAGTCTGAATGAGCCTCTAATCTAATGATCAATGACTTCAATCATACTTCCATCAATCCCCAATCTGATTCGTTGAATTTAACATAGTGTTAGCAATAGAAATGCCACTTACACATGCGCTTCGATTAGCTTGTGAATGTGATTTCCTGTCATATTCATAAAATTTTTGGCCTTATAAATTGGTAAGTAAACCTAAGAAAAATGGGATATTTTGAAATTTGGTTGTACGTAACTTTTCAATTGTAAAGTGTCCATTTTCGATACCAGAAAAATAGTAAGGGGAGAAATATTTCTGAACAAAACCTCAAATGCGATCTTAGCTATATTAAATTGTAAATGCACAGTTAAAACTCAAATCAACACGGAACTCTAAATTCAACGAGCAAATAGTTTAAACTCCTCAAAATGCAATACGCTTAGTAAACAGTTGCTTTCTCTAAAAAAAAAATGGAACTAAAGGGGAAATATCTGTTGCTGAACGGACACCAGCTTAGTATTTAAAAAAAAATAAACCCTCGTCTACAATTCAATTGCGATTTCTCGTGAATTAGGTTTTAAAGTAATGCAAAATAATCTGTTTAAAGTAGTATTCTTATCCTAAAACAACACTTGTTGACTAAGCTTGGGTTATAATATAGAATTCAAGGTTCCCTCTCATATTTGGGTATACAGACTGAAAGAAAAATTCTATCACTCAACAGAGTTCTCATGAAAACTCCTTCAAACTTTTAGAAATGAGTTCAAGATCCAAATTTAGATTTTTACAAGACCGAAAGTCTACAAGTAGGTAATTTGAGATAAGCATAAATTCCGGTTTTTGTTCAGAACCTTTATTAGTGTGGTCATTGTTTAAGTTTAAGTCATAAGTTCCATATAAGTTAACTTCTATACAACCACCAAAAACGCCAGTATTCATGGGTTGGTTGGTTTGGGTTTTATGGCGCAAGGTCCCTATACGGACGTACCGCGCAAAACACAATTAAGATAATAATGTTAAAATTTATTTAGATTTAAAAGTCATTTCTTCTTCAAACCAACATTAAAAAGTGAAATTAATTTAAAACTATCTTCTTTGGAAAACCACAGGCCCCGTTAGAGAAAGCCTCAATTAGGCTCTAAACTGTGTTTGATGGCCCTAAGCAGCTCAAATGTTCAAAAACAAGACTTACCTTGAAATGCCAGGGGGAAAACACTGGAATATCTCCACGATATTGACAACACTCCCCTCTTCCAGATCGCAGAGCTCTCTAACGAGTTGCCACCGAAAATGCTGAGTACAGATACAAAGATGCTGATTTAGAGGAGGTTTTGTTTTTGCTTTATTGATTGGAAATAATATTTGTCTCTTGGTTGAGAAGCTATCTTCTCCAGATCCGGAGTAAAGAGCGTTCGTGTCCCGTTGTCTGTATTATATTTTCCCCGTCTTACTTAATAATACTCGCCCAACCTTAACATGTTTTAGCAAATAAGTTGTGATTAAACTTGAAGAAATCACAGGGTGGGGAAAAAGTCAGTACCCTTTTGGATATTCCATAAAAACCGGAATAAAAAACGGTCTTCAGTCTCAGCATCCTAAGGTCACGTTTTTTTCTTAAAGACATTACAAATTTTTAGTTTAAAATTATGTTAATGGATGGAGCAAACATATTTCACGGGGTTCCGTGTTTGATACCTACTCTCTGTAATCAGCGGATCCGATCACGAAACCGTGAGTCCCATACCACATCCAAGATAGGAATTATAGGCAAAATCATTTCTTACGGAAGTATGGGTTAGATTTCGGCCATGAGAGGAATTACGGAGGGTTTTGAAGGGGAAATATTTTTTCAGGACATTTAATTTTTTTAATGTAATCAGTTTATTCTTCAATTCGTGATTCATTTTGCCGGACTTCATGGCGGGTTATTTTCGAAATTTAACACGGAACACCGTGAATTAGGTTAGCTCCATCTATTAACATAATTTTGAACTAAATTTTTTTAATGTCTTACAAAAATCTTGACCGTTTTTTATTCCGATTTTTTTTTTCAGTTTTTGTTGAATTTACAAAAGTGTACTGACTATTTTCCCACCTTGTATTTCTTCTATGTGTTGATATTACGGGCTTATTGTTATTAAAAGTTTTTTTATTAAAGGTATGTTATTAAAAGGTTATAATATAATATTTTCATTTTTATAAAACATGTTTATTCAAGTACTTAAAATGTATTTGAAGGAAAAATTAGTTAAGAAAAATATAAAGGAGAGCGTGTTCTTAAAATTCAATTAATTCTTTCCCATCCCCATTCTCTACTTGGCTCTGTGTAAGTGTATATCTCATTATTAAGTATTTTACAGATTCTAATAAAATATCATATTTGAAAAAATGGTATTTAATGTAGTAAGAAGTAAAGTTTAATCTTGAAATTAAGTACTGATTAATGTTTGTATTGAAGTAATGTTTAATGGCTTGTAATAAAGTAATATTTAATGTTTATAATGAAGTAATGTTTTCTAGTTCAAAATGAGATTGATTGCTACATGAAAGGTATTCCCAGTAAATGACTGCTCAGAAAAGTGGTATATTTTTTTCATTTATTCATATATATATAATTGGAAGAAAAATGTTATCACCAGTGTGTCACAGAGATGCATAATCTTTAAAGTGGTTAAAGTTATATAACACACACTTTTTAACTCCTGTGATTTTACAATTCTCCATACAAAATAAATCACTGTTTATAAAAAAATCACTAAAAGAGTCATACAGCAGATCATTATTCTGATGAAACAGATATGACACACAGATCATATGAAAAAAGTAACAGAGAACAAAAACGTCTACAAGCACTAGCTTTCTTTGTTATAGGACTGCAGTGAGTCATTTTCGAGCGAACTGCAGAGAGAATCAAATCGTGGTTGCATCATTACAGATTGGCTCAGTGTGAGAACAATATTGCTTTCTTCCTACACCGGTGGTTCCCAAACCTTCCCCCCAAATTTTCATTGATTTATTTTAGATTGTATAAAATGAAAATGCTAACGATTTCGCTGTTTAATTACACTTAGTTTTTAATTTCTCACGAAGTTTTACACAAACAATGCAAAAATATTACAAAAAATGTAAAAAAAAAACATACGCGTGATGTCGAAAGTGCATTTTTCTTGCAATTATTTTCCAACACTGCATTGTTTCTTTTTGCGTGAGTTTGGTTATCTAATCAAAAGACTTGAGGGCCCCTTTGTTCAAATAACTTACATTTCTGATTTTGTTATTAGAGGTCTATAATTGTTATTGAAGGTTCTTTTTTTTATCATCAAATACTTAGTTTTTATTCTATAAATAAATTTTTTTCTGAACCTAACTGTAAAGAAATACAGCCATATCCACCAGTTTGTTTTCATAACAAGATATTCCAAAGTAAATGCATCCAACAAACGCCGAGAAAGAGAACACTTTGTAACATTTCTATGTGCTCTGTGAAGAGAAGTGCTTCATTTAAGGCTGGATAAATCTTTCCTTTTGACGAATTTGTCCATAGTGAAACAAGTTTTCCGTTACTTTACACAATCTAAGGTTGTCATGAAAGACTTCCCATGTCTTAGTGAGCGTTTCCACTTATCCAGTGATCCATTACAACAAACATTAGGGGAGACCAACTGAATCAACTTCGGCGATACTGCTCACAAAAATGACGTCACTCGCGTCTGTTGTGATTCGTCCGCTTGGTCTCGCACGACTGCAACAGAACGCGTAAGTGGAAACGCTCCCTTAGAGTGAGAATCGCGCAACAATGTTTTCACACTGAGCCTCCGTTTCGAAACACGTTTGAGTCATTTAAGCTTAGAGAAATGATACAAAATCGAAAACGAAGGTTATAACGAACGCCTAGTAATAACCTGTGCACCCTTCTGTACGTTTAAATATGTATTAATATTCATTTTTGTTAACGCTGAAAGGCCTCTGGTTAACATCAAGGTATTGCTTTTTTGGCTGCCGGCTCCCAAGGGGAGGGAAGGGGAGGCGACACCGAGGGGGGTGGACCAAGAGGGGGCATGCACCTTCGACTTTTCTGTCACTACTGAGCGAGGGGGGAAAGCTTGCGCAGCCAGTATGCGCACTACCAATTATTACTTTTTAAATTAATAACATTAATTTAACGAAACGTTTGTAATTTTTATTCACTATTGTAGGAAATTACGCCGAAAATTTCGATGTGAGTTAAAAAATGTTTAAGCATAACTTTTTGAGATTAGAAATGAGGATATAGACATCAAAGTTTTACCAAGCTTGACTGGTAGTACACTTGAAATGTAATTTTAGCTAGATGAAACTTATTCAATCCACTTTCTTTCGTGGTAGAATTTCGGGGGAAAGAGGTTTTTAAGGACTTTCTTTGTTGAGAAATGATGAATAATTTAGTGTAAGACTACTTTTCCTTGTATTCGTCTGTGTTAAAATATATTAAGTTCTGCAAAGATTTTATTACCCACTGAATGAATGTGGTTTTTTTTTTTTACAAAATTTTAGTCAATTTCTAAGCTGAAAAGATTTACTTCGAAAATTTTCAAGGTATTTTACAATAAAAATAAAGAATTTAATATCTATGCATGAATTTTGTTTTTCCCTAGGGTAAGATAATTTTTTTTTTCAAAATAAACTTTTGATTTTTTCTTTTATCTCTGGACTAATATTAGTAATTTTAGTAAATGGGAATTTTATTAGTAAACGAGTTATCAAAGACAAAACTCACTGTTAGAGTGTATTCGATTCCATCCAAAAGGATCTTTAAATACCATTCCTTCTTTAGATACCATGTATCGAATTAAATACATATTATTATAGGGAAAAAAGAAGTTTGAATAAGACATAAGTGTTTCAACTTGCATACTGAATCAACTTAAAAAATAGGCCTTAAAGTTTTAGCCACAGATGTGGTAGAGGTAGCTTTTTACTGGCTGCGCGAGCTCTGTGTCAGGTACTGGAGACCAATTTGTACAAACCTAACGGCTGATCTTGTGTAGGTCGCAAAGAGGTACGGAAGATGGACAATCCTCCATCGCAAGTTAAAAATAGAAAGGTCCTAATTCAAAGCCAAACCCGTCACCGCTTCTTTAATAGTGATTGACTCGTGTGTTGTGTTAAGGAAGACATTTGATCTAAGATTCCTAAGTTTCTCTGTACACTGTAAAAAAAGTTCCTTTCAGCTCACACGCAGGCATAAAAAATACTTTAACCGTTTCGGATAGTATTTTTCTTTATTATCTAATGGAACAAGCAGCGCGAATCTCTAATTTATCATTATTATTATTACTATTATAGCACTCTCTCTCTAAAGCTGTAGCATCTCTAAGTTAGACAACGCTAATGATTGTCCTTCCAGTCTCGACTACGTTTTCTACGTCCCGGAGTGGTTTCCGCTAAAAATAGACGCTTTTGGTTGGTTGGTTGGCGTTATTGCTTTGGTGTGACACACGAACATGGAGCGGTGTTTTTAAGAACCATATCAGCTCATCCGTGAGAATATTTGGTGTCCGTTTACCAACCCAACGTCCTTCTACGCTTCCTAAAATGAAACGAGGCGCCCTTTTTACGATGGAATAGTACTTAAATTTTAATATAGTAAGTCCAATCAATATTGTTTTAAGTTTTACAAGCGAAAAAAAACCCGTCTGTTTGTCTAAAAAAAGTTTAGTCAGAATGATACACTGTAAAATCTTTCTAGAAAGCAAGTGTATAATAAATTGGGTCAACAAATTTTATCAAAAACTCAAGTTAAATACCAATTTTTTTATTTCACATAGTCGGTTTACAGGAGAAAGACACCAAGTCGGCACTTAGTCCAAATTTACCATCCTAAGTCACATAATTTTAGCGATTTCGTTAGTTAAAAACATCACTGAAAATCCCCAAATCTGGCATATAACCTAGGATAGTAAATTTTGACCGAGTCTGACTTTGTACTCTTCTTCTGCTAACCAACAATATGTAATTGATTTGGGTTTTTTTAGTCTTGTTTTTAAACATAAATGAAGACTGTTTAAAAAATAAATTATGTTTTAAAGATACAACCTATATTAATATATCCTTTTTCTCATTACCTATACTTCTTCCCTGCTAATTATACCAAATAACTCAAAAAACACCAGTTTTCATTAAGCACACTTATCACATTTTCCTAGTAAATAGTGAAATTCCAATGCACTTTTGAATTTCTAACTATATTATATACAAGTGTAGGGTATCCTTCTTTTCATTAGACTGATGAGATTCTATTCACTTCGAAGATTTATCTCTTTCATTTAAATCTGCGGTTTATTCAATTCCTTGTAAGACTTCGAAGATGCAGCTCCCTTCACATACATATTACGTCTTTCCAAAGTCTAAATGAGATTTAAAATAATAAAAAAAGGAAATTCTAATTCAAGATGGATATACCTACATTTTTTTTAGGTTTACCCAAAGTTAAAAAGAAGTTTAAAGTAATAGTTATCTTTGTTTTCAGAATATATCATTTTCGTATTCAGGAAATTAAATATCTTATTTAGAGTATAAGCTTGAACTGGACTAATTTTGCAGACATTTTTTTTATTTAGTCTTCCTTTTAGAAGTATCATCAAATACCAATTTTGATTAAGATTTGATAAGAAATCAGCTATACAAACATTGAAAATTAAATAACCAGTAATAAGTAGATTTGATGGTCAAAAGTCTTGGATATCAACGGTATTATTTTAACCGATCTCAGAATATTGATTTCCTACACTGAGACTAAAGACACAGAACAAGCCGATTCTGGACAAGTATAGATTTAAGATTGGTACCCAGAATAGACTGAAAAGTTCTATAGAAATGACCACTGTACCCGAAAGGAAATGGGCAAAAATAATCTTGTTTTCAACAAACTAAAATTCTACTAGTTGAAAATATTGAAAATTATAACGAAAGAAAATTTTATCTTGAGCCTATCACCAGGCCGAGAGGTTAGCTCGACACTGAGTCTCTTGTGACAGCTAAAGCTTCTTCGAGCAACTATGGATGCTCAAGGTTTGTAGAGAGAGAAGGTTGGCTCATCCGTGACGTCACCACATGGGAAGAAGGTGCTCTGCCAATGGCAATGCTCATACAGAGCTGTACGAGCATTGCCATTGGCAGAGCACCCTCTTCCCATGTGGTGACGTCACGGATGAGCCAACCTTCTCTCTCTACAAACCTTGATGGATGCTCATTGCTCAGCTGTTATCCTCTAGAGTTAGTTAAAGACGAGTAGAGTACTCACTCATAGTCCTTTTAAGAAGAGTATTAACCATGACTCATAACAATCGGGATCCTCGGATTGAGGAAAGGATGCAATATATTAAGTGTGATTCAGACCAGATAGTGTAAGTCAGCTAACAAAAACGGATCATATTTTTCAATAATACACTAATTCCAAATACATACGTGAAGAAACATCAAGTTGAATATCTTTTAGCAATGTCCCTCGCCTTCCTTTGAGAGGCATCTTATTAAGAGGATTTAGTATAAAAAAAGAACATAAACTATTTACAGTGTTAAGAGTGTTTCGTTTCTTTCCCTAGTCGGTTTCTTCTACTATCTATAGACCAAAGTCGAAGTCAAGATGGGGGACATGGGGGTGGTGGGGGTGTCGCCGTCTCCCGCCCGCCCCCTGGTGGATAATTTCCTTCTGAGGCACACTAGGAAGCAAGTATTAGAATACAGCGGCGCGAAACACGCGATCTAAAATAGTTACGTTTATGTTGGAAAGGGATCCTTCGTCCCTCTCTATTGCTCTTGTCGAACATCCACTGGGCCGACCCCGCCCTCCATCGACGGAAACGGGCCAATCACAGAACAGAAGAAGACAGAACGCTCACTGGGCTTGATTGATAGAAATCAAACGACGGCCAGAGTGATCACAAGACCTGATCGCCAAAAGCACTTTTTTTACTTAATTCTTTATTTCCTTGCAATAGATCACTCACAAAGAGAACTTTTCTTTTTTATGTGATTTGTGTATGTATTTATTCTGTTCCTGATTCTGTTACTTCTATCTAACTTGTGTGTTTTAATTTAATTTAAAAAAATTCAATTTGTATTCCACATGGAAGGGCACACCTGAGCGTGCTCCTTTGTAGCCAATATAGATTTATTATTTGATAATATTTTTTTTTAAATTTAAACTATTCAAAATCAAATCGTATAGTTTCTTACAATTCTGTGATGGCCATTTGAATCTTAACGCCTTCCCTTAAAAAACACAGCTCCCTAAATACAAATAAAAGCTCCCGATGAAGAACTGCCTCAATTCATTGAAACATAAGCTAGAATGACTTGGCGATGCACTCATGGCATTTCGTAACCGTATGGGGAACCCAGGGATCGTTCTGTTCCTTTTGTTCTATGGGTCCGTTACCCCCTGCCGAGAGGGGGGTTGGCCCGAATAGTCTGCTACGTTCTACTTGGAGAAATGGTGCTGCTGCAATGTGTGTGATGTGTGCCGTGTGAGTGTGTACTATTGATTATTAATCGTTATTACTGCCCCCTGGGAGGGGACACAGGTACTGAGAGGAGTGTTTGTCCCCCACACTTGTCGAGAAAAGACACCGAAGCAACCGAACACGAAGGGGACATGGTCTCCGAGGTAGGTACGTGTAAATACCGTTACAATAGGTTTTAACCGTTATTCGTTACATACTGTTCATATTCATAATAAGAAATGTTTTGGGGGTGCTTTAATATAGACCCTTATATATTATTCCTGGGACACTAGCCAAGAACTTTTGGTAAAACATAATGCCATTGTCTATCTGTTTTCAGGTGGGCCGAAAAACGTAAGGTAAAAAATATTTAAAAGGGTATTAAGAAAAAATTATCAAAATTCAGAACTTTCCAAGATACTCAGACTATTAAGACTTTTCTAAGCAGATTTTTAATATGGGTCTTACGAACTTAAATTATATTTCACAACGAATTTTCACAACTTACCTCGGAGGTATTTTGATTTCGAGAATCTTTTGGGAACTAGGTACTTCAGAATTTGAAAGATTGACCGAAAAATTAGCGTTTTTTTATGTTTCATAAAGATTGAGTAAAGTGTAACAATTAAAAACCTAAAGTATTTAGATTTTTTTTTTCAGAGCCAAGACTCTCAATATGCAACTCAGTTTTAGGTGACGTCATTACACGTGACAATACTTTTGACGTCCCTATCATGACGTGTGTAATTTTTACAACTATCAGCATTGTATATTAATTATTATTACAATTTTATTGTAACTCAACTCTGAGCTTCTTTCAAAACCTCTACATTTTTCATTAACATTAATTTGCAAGAATGATTGTAAAAAATTAGGACACGGGTTGGTCATCTTGATAAATAATCTAACCAACAAAAGCGGATTTTAGAATTATGTATTCTTTCAAAATTCCAAAGTGCTTAGCCCCCTCACGTGCAAAGGGTAGAGGGTGGTGGGTTGTAGAGCAGCCACAATGGAAGTGCCATCGTATTAGGAACTGGGGAATGGGGGTCATTCCCAAAGTATATTTATACATATTATATATATATGACTCATGACTGCTCTTTTTTCGAAAAACAACTGTGAGTATACAGTGCCGGTGAAAGTTGTAAAAGAGCAATTTATAAAAACCATATATTTAAAAATATAATTAAAATATAGCAAAATTAAAGCACTAGGGTTCTCAATGCATTGAACAGTTGACATTAAGCTATATCATCATAAAACAGTTTGGCCTCCCAAGACATTATCTCTGAAGAATCCAGTTCACTACTATGAGATCAAAATAAAGAAATACGAAAGATTTCTCGTATGAAATTCGATTCTTTGAAAAGTATAAGTTGTTTTAAAAGACTCGGTATACAAATTTCTAATGTTTCTTACCCCTAATAGGACATGATATTAAACAATAATTCCGCACATTCTTATTATTTTAAATCGATGCTATAATATCAATTGATACCTGAGAAATTCAGTTAAGATCGTGAGTTACTAGGGTATCTTCAAAAATTTGTAATGGTAATGGTAAGATTGTGGTTTGGCGTGAAAAACTCCCTTGCCCTATGCACAACTAAACTCTTACTAAATAAACCATGATAATGTCATTGATGCAGAGACATAGCGTGGATACTAAATTTGATGAAAGCTCAAAATAAATTGATAAACAACAAACAGAATGCAAAGGTTTAAAAATGTTTTGAAACTTTTTCTTTGGGATATTTCTCTTTTATAAATTTATCGGATGTTCCATCCATTAAAAAAAGTGGGTTGCTTTTTAAATAGTATGAAATTCTATGAATGGTATTTGAAAAGATGTATTAGTATTCTTTCAAGAGATTCGTATTCGATTGTTCTGATCTCCCTTTAGCTCTCTCCCGAAGTCATGTTTGTCTTGAGAGGCCTTTAATAGCAAAGCGTAAAGCTTAATATTTGTCTGTATTGCTTTAAGTGTACATAAAGAGTTATTCGCATGGAAGTAAGAACATAGGGGACAATTTTTCCACTGCAGTAACCAATGAGGCCGGCATCCTGTCCAACCATCTATCCAAAACACGTATTTGTACAGCTCAGCCACCATATTAGTCGACTCCAATAACCGCTCACAGATAGGCTTGCATTGCACGATTTTCGGCTTCAGTGCTTACTCGTCCCTTACTCTCACTTCCATGGTTATTCGTCACCACTCAAAATGCACATATATTCAAAAAAGAGTAGTTGACAAAGTCTATTCATGTGATTATAAGGATACAATATACAATCAACACTTTTATATAACATAAACAGAGTATTCATATCACCATTCAACATGCTTTGTGTACACACACACGTCGTGGACGCCCATTGGGTGACGTCACACAACAAGCCCCTCCTACTGCACGGTTCACGCTACGTAGTGTATACGTAGCCTTAGTAGTGAAAGCATTCAGACAAACGAAAAGGATCAACATTCATTCTCGGCACTTAAATTTTTGTATGGCGAATGTGATGCAGCTTTTGCAAAGCACCGGAGAGCCAGCCAATCAAGGTTCAGATTAGGACCAACTTCTCGAAATGGTTTTTACACGATACGAACTTATTTCGTCGATAAAAATTAAACTATTAGGTATATTTAAATATAGGGGGTGCCATAATATTAAAGAAAAATAAGGTCTCTATTCATGTTCAAACAAAACAAAATACTATATTTTAGGTATTTAGAATGTTTGGAAACACTCTGTATCTAATCATGGCGTTAAGTAGATGATGAAGAACTATATAATTATCAAAGAATGAATTAGTTTTATTAAGAAATTAATAAACACATTGATGATTTTAAACTTCAATCTGAGGTAGGGGTTAAATCAACCACTGTATCAAAATCGCCAGGTTTGGTGGAATGCCGTTAAACCACAAAACAAATGTTTTCTAAAAGTAAATTAAGTCTTACTGATGTAAAAGCTTATTTTCAAAGCTGATAGAAACACGTACGTGAAATGCTGACTCCGTTTCAAATCCCTCCCTCAATGTAGTACGTATGACCTTTTTTTTAAATCAATATACCACCTACTTTAAATAGTCTTCCTCTTCATGTATGAAACGTTAAATTTATACTTTTA
Source organism: Tetragnatha montana (assembly GCA_963680715.1). Lineage (NCBI taxonomy): Eukaryota > Metazoa > Arthropoda > Arachnida > Araneae > Tetragnathidae > Tetragnatha > Tetragnatha montana. The sequence continues at coordinate 40,559,042 of OY796685.1, forward strand.
AAGATGAGGTGTCGATTATCGCATCGAAAAGGAGTGTGTCTCGAATCAACAAAGACCACATATTCATTGAAAACGTATTAACTGATTATTTAATAATGCTATGTGTATATGTTGTCATGTTAAATTCTTAAATGTAATAAAAGGTCATATTAAAAAAAAAGTTTCCCCTCTCTAAAAACTCTTTAGTACTCCTTGATTCCCAGACTATTTTATTACTTTAATTGCATAATAGACCTGTCCATGCTGCTTTAACAAAGTCAGGTGATGAAATTTGATTGGCAGGTCTAACTTTACCAGATATACTTTTGGAAAAGAAGTTTACCAGAAAAGAAACTAAGACAACTCATGTGCAAACAAAATATGACGGATGTATTGCATAGTGGTCTATGATAACGTCATGACGTACGCTCTGTACATTAAGTAGTGGTATACAATAACGTCATGATACATGCTCTTTAGGTCAAGTAATGGTAAAGGATAACGTCATGACTTACGTGCTGTACATCACGTCAAGTAGCGATCTACAATAATGCCATGACGTACGTGCTGTACATCACGTCAAGTAGCGATCTATAATAACGTCATAACGTACGTGCTGTACATCACGTCAAGTAGAGATCTACGATAATGTCATAATATACGTGCTGTACATCACGTTAAGTAGAGATCTACGATAACGTCATGACGTACGTGCTGTACATCACGTCAAGTAGAGATCTACGATAATGTCATAATATACGTGCTGTACATCACGTCAAGTAGAGATCTGCGATAACGTCATGACGTACGTGCTGTACATCACGTCTAGTAGAGATCCAGAATAACGTCATGACGTACGTCAAACAGTGGTCTATTCTAAGGTCACGACGTAGGCAGGAGGGGGGGGGATCGGAAAGGGAGTCAGCACTTCAGAACACCATTCGCCCGTGCAGCAAGAGCCGGTCGGCAGAGATTCGCAGTCTGCAGCACCCTCGGTCGCCAGAAGAGTTAGTTCGACGCCGTCGTCATTCACACCAGAACATCATCTTCATCATTAATATTTATTTATTGCTTGAGATTCGGGCGACCGGGTCTGCCGTGTCACCGTCCGACCGAGAGAGAACAGAAGCGCACACAGCTTGAAAGAACGGAAGTTTTTGAACTTGTCGAGAGAACAACTCGGGGTGCTTTTGGTTGGGGACAGGAGAGAGAGAGAGGTAGGGGGTCGAACGAAACGTCTTTTGTGGGTTGGGGATGCAGTGCCCGGGTTTTTTCTTCTTTTATGTATAACAGGTGGTTTGCAGAAAGGCTTTGGTTTTAATCCGTGGGTTGTTTCAACGTTTGGAAGACGCTGGGGAAAGTTTCAAAAGAAATTTCATTACAATTTATAGGGATAAACATGGAGAGATACACTATCTGGGATATTTTCTAATTGGTGAAGAATATTATTTTCTCTTTAAGTCCTGTTTGTAATTATGTAAATTATGTAATTTATGTTCATATTTTAAAAAAATGCCTCTTTAAATTTGCATTTGAGAAATTTTTTCTTAACACCCTATACATTTTTGTGATAGCCAAAGGAATAAAGAAAGCTTATTAGTATAATAAAATACAAAGACCTTTTTGAACAACACATATAAGAAAATTTAACTCTATTTGTTAAATTGTTAAATTGTAATTCTATTTGTTAAATTAAATTAAAGTTTCTCATGAAAGTTTCTAAAATTTTGAAAATAAAGGATATGAATTAATTTTCAAAAAATTCAGATAACCTTTTCAATCTTATAAGCTATAATAGTATACTAATAATAATAATAATAATAATAATAATAATAATAATAATAATAATAATAATAATAATAAAAAAAAAACAGTTTTAGAATTTGTTAGAGAATCATACATTTATAGACTATTCAATTGTTTAAAATATATGGATCGAATTACTATCTTTATATTAAGAAGAATAAATTAAATGAAAAAATTAAGGAATATAAAATAAATTAAAAGAATATAAACTATAATTTCTACAATGTTTTAAAGTACATGAAATTATGGTTGGATGCGAAGAAATAATATTGAAAAAAGCAAATTACTGTTTCTTATAAAATTTGCCTAATAACATGTAACATAACAATGTAAAGCTATTGGAATTAGCTTGTTGTTGCTGAAAACTCTTCAGTTACTAAAAGCAATGTTTCAGGTGAAAGTTAACAGTATTGAGCTAAATTGTTACTAATTATTTACTATTAGTTATTGTTGTTATTAATTGAGCTTAATTAATATTGAGAAATTATATGCGAATTATGAATCCAGTTAATTACCTGAAATCAAAGTCCATTTCTTGTTCAATGGTAGCCGTTAGTAAAAGCTGCAGCAATCAGCGGGCCCTACAAAACAACGTTTTAAATGCACCTGCTTGAATAAACATTTATTTAAAATTTAATAATTAATTTGACGTTTTAGTTATGAAATCTATTCAAAATCTGACAGATTTTAAAGATTTCAGTAAGAATAACAATGGCAAACTCCAAGTAAATACACTACAAAAATAAAAGAAAATTACAAGAGCTGAATGAATAATCATATACGTACAGAACCTAAATTTATATTATTTGTGTAAATCAGGTTTTTAAGGAATGTCAACAAAAATTTACAAAATGGGGAAGTCTGAAAACTCTTGTTGACTTTTTGCATTGAAAATATTTTATTCAATAAGTGTTACCGATTTCGGTTTATGTTAAAACAGAAATGCATGAAAATGATATTTCCGGGTCCCTTAAAACATATTTTTCAAATTATTTCACTGGAAATTAATTGAGCCAAGCACAATAAATAGGAAGAAAACTAGTCAATAAGAACTTGATTAACTTGCATGGAAAAGCTCCCGAAGGTAGCGATGTTAGTTTTTCCGCATACTATCAATCATCAAGGAAAAATGAGTTTTACAGGAAACAAATTGCTCTGCTGAGAAGCTTCCTATCAAACTGCATAGTTTCCGTTATGGATGGAATTTCAGATTGAAATAGGAACTAAATGAATATAAATTGAAAGGGTTAGAGTACGAACGAACCGTATTCTAATTAAACTTTAATTTATAGTATAAAAATGTTTCAATGTTTATGCGCCACGTCATTACATGCCACGTTCCCGCAACCTTTTTTGTAAACTCTTTTAGCCAATTATTTATTATTTTTTATAGAATTAGTCTCTGTATAAACTTAACCAATAAAAAGGTTTGAGAGAAAACGCAGACTTAGTACAGAAATTAAAATTTCTAACATTAATCAGGAACCAAAATTTAATATAATATTAAAAATATTATGAATCTCTGTATTCTAAAAAAAGTTTTTGGTGACCGGTTTACTGAGAAAATATTTTTAATTACTTATCCGAATGTCATATTTCTAGTATCAAAATGTCCGGATTCTTTCGAGGATCGTCAGTAAGCTGATGGATTTTTTAAAAAAAATATTCTCAATTTTAAAATATTTCCATTTTTTAGATTACGGATAAGGTCGCAGTTACAAAGCAAGTACTGTCAAACCACATAAGTTAGAATTAATAAATATTCAAACTTTTAAGAGAGTTCTATACACGGAGATGACCTGTGACGTATGATTATATGTTTGGAATGTTGGTTGACGTTTCTTCTGCTAATTGTTTTTATTGTTTTATGAAGTGAGTTAAGTTAACTTGATTATAACTTGCTTCTTGGAAAAGCTCCCGAAGGTAGCGATGTTAGTTTTTCCGGATACTATCATTCATCAAGGAAAAATGAGTTTTACAGGAAACAAAATGCTTTGCTGAGAAGCTTCCTATCAAACTGCATAGTTTTTGTTATGGATGGAATTTCAGATTGAAATAAGAAATAAATTAATGGTGGTTTTTTTTTTTTTTTGAGCAAACAATCTAAATGGCCCTGCGTAAGCAGTTTACGGGGGTTTGTGTGCTTCTTAAAAAAATAATGGTTGTAATGTTGATATTTGGTTGTTTTGTTAAATCACTTGCCGACCACTGGGATACCCTATTAACCGCTATGGGCGGAGGTTGTTCGGACGTATGAGTAGGAAATGTGGGGTGTAGGTATATTTACCCTATCAACCGCTATGGGCGGAGGTTGTTCGGACGTATAAGTATGAAATGTGGTGTGGTTACCCTATTAACAGCTATGGGCGGGAAGGCGTTGGAGTGCGGCGAGTCCTGGACGTAGCCGATGGTTGTTCCGTCCTGGTGGTTGGCGTACAGGTGATCGATGGGCCCGGGGCTGCCGGTGGGGAAGACTCGGTTGGTGGCGGCCGGCGACGCGGCCCCGAAGCCCCCGGCTGCCCCGTAGTTGTTGATCACTGAAAGAGAATTATAGCTCTAATATAGGGGTTCCATTTAAAAATGTTAGTGTTCGGCACTAGTTAACTAGAACTAGTTGCAACTAGTAAGTTAACTACCGATCAACTAGTAGTTAACTAGTAGTTAAACTACTTTTAGTTTAAAATAGTTCAACTATTAGTTTAACTACTTTTTTAATTTACTACTAGTTAAAACTATTTTCAAATTTTTAACTACTTGAAAATTTTTTTTATTTAAAATTTAAAAAGATATTTAAAGTTTTTATCAAAGGTAGAGTATTTCAAATATCATAACCAGAAATAAAGACCATTTTTGCGTGAAGTATGAATGTTTTTTGTGAAATAGATAAGAAAGATGTATTAGAATTTTGCCAAAAAGTAGGTTATGAAATTAAATACACTAGTGAACTAGTAGTTAACTACTTTGGGAAATAGTTAACTACTAGTTGCAACTAGTCCCAGGAAAAAATAGTTAACTACTAGTTACAACTACAATTTCCCAGACTAGTTAGTAGTTGGTAGTTAACTATTTTTTGACCACTAGTTGCCGAACACTAAAAAATGTCACCAGTGGAGAGTAGTATGAGTCGTCTGAAATGGGTGTAGTTAGAACAAAAGACGCTTGCGATTTCACCCTAAAATTATCACCAACTATCGGTATATTTCTGTTCTGTTTTTATTTACCAAATCTTGAACGCATGATCTCAAGAGTATGATGCTCAAAGTTCATGCCATTCTGGTCCAAAGAACTTTGAGTTTCCCGACCCCCCGTTCATCATATATCGTCGGCATAATGACATTAGACTCTAATCTCAGCCTGTCACTTTTCGCAATCTGCAACACTGCGTTTAAAGTTAACCTAATAAAGAAGATGTTATAATAAGTTTTAAAGTTACTGAATCCCGGCTGTAGCAACGGTAGGAAGCTTGGGTAGAATGCGACAGTTCCTGTGTTCTATCCCCAGTTATTATCTCTCTTTTCCATGTAAAAGCGTTTTAATTACTGATCCGTATAGCACATTTTTGGTATCAAAATGCCTGGATTCTTTCGAGGATTCGCTATTTGAAAGGGTTTTTTTCATATTTTTTTATTGAAGTTTGTCTTTATCTAATTAAAAAAACACATAACTAAATAAGAACGCTGGAAAACTTTTTCTTGAAAAAGCGCTATTTTCACACGCCAGCGAAGTTTTCATAATAGTGGCAACAATATTTGTATTTAAGTTTTGTAACTTTCTTATTTCGCCGTTATGGGCGCTGTAACTCATCTCAATGGATTCTCCAGGGTCACTTTCCTAGGGGTAGACCCTACTTCCATGACTCTAGGAGACATTGTTTCCAAATAAAAGCAGTGAAAGGGACTTTTGAAGCACCCTGCATATTAAACTATACACTAGCATAGAAGAAAAAATGCTGTTTACCAGTGGGTATCTGCGGAGGCGGTGGGGCAAAGCGCTTGACGGGGGAGGAGGGTGGCTCCTGCGTCATGTGAGTGGCAGCTAGGGCGGCCGCCGTGGACACGGCCGTCGCCGAGAAGGCGTCCACGAAGAACGCCGCCGTCTGAGGGTCGGCTGCTGCTGCGGGACTGGGGATGTAGCTGAACCCGTGGAAGCCTGCAAGCAACACGCATTCGTTACCACAGAAATATGTCACGCTTTCTGTTTCTGATTTCCTAAAGGAGCGTTTCCATTTATCCGATGTGTCGCGGTACGGCAATCCTGCGAGACCAATCGGGCGATTCACGGAGTTCCAAAAGTGACGTCATGTTGTCTCGCTGTGATTCGTCTCGCCGGATTGCCGTACCGCGACATATCGGATGTGAGTGGAAACGCTTCCTTATAGGGGATTGGGGAACCCAACAACATATTTCTTCAAGATTGTTAGTCATAAATATTGAATTAAGATTTTAATATTTTCTTTCAGCATTAAGAGTATCTAATAAAATATTAGATCGATCATAGTCATTTCAATCAAATTGTTAAAGAGGTTTTTTTTTGGAATTAGTCCTGTATGGAATAGAAGAAATATTAACTTTAAGAAATGGAATACTTAAGTAGCAAATACTTTTATAAATTAAACTAAAAACTGGAAAGAGTATTCGCAACTTTTGTATTCCATAACTAACTATCCTCGAGAAATATTAATTAATAACTATAAATTTTGGGTTTTAACTTACAAAAGAAATTAAATGCTGTTTTATAAATTACAATGAATATAAAGCAGTTATCCTCGGTGTTTATAATAATAAATTCTGTAATATTAGCATAAAGGACAAATAGTTTAGATCCATAAATAAAAGTGTACAAATATTATACTTCGCATTTTAGAGAACTCATCTCAAATTCTAATATCATAAACACACCGTTGGGTTTTACACTATGCATACTAAAATACCTATTGATGGAAAAAGTGCGTTAGTATTTAAAACTCTTAAACGCTTCTGATTTGATAGCTCCACGACTTCTGCTTCCTAAGTGCCTACGAAAAGAGTGCGGCAAATAAAGAACCTAAAAAAATGCAAATTAAGATTCAATGAATGGGGATAAATTAAAATGTAGCGAAACAGAAAAAAAACCAATAAATGCAACTCAGTGGCGGGGGTTCTAGAGCTGCAAGAGTTGGGAAACAAGAAAGGGAAGTGAAGAAACGGAAACACTGTACCCCTTTTGATACAAATATTTTCTCAACACACGTGTGACACTTTTTTAACTTCTGTAAGATGTTTTTATAGCCTTAATCTTTTTTTTTCTATTAGTTGGGCATACTTTAGGCTTCCTGGGTACAAAGAGAAACACAACCCTGGATCAACATTTTTTTTTCATTCGAATCTGAACCGTTTAGAGAATCTGCAAGTGCATTTTCCATGTTGAGATCACCACTTTCTAGCATTAAAATACGCAGATAATGATAATAATCTACTGTGTTATCCTTATTAGTCTTGAGGTGAAACTTTTTAAATTACATTCTTTAAAAACACATTTCGTATCCGAAGAGGCTTATTACAACCGTGGGGGTAACCTCGACTGTTGAGTAAATTAGTATTGAGCTTAATTAAAGGTTACTTATTAATTTAAAAGTATTGATTACTTTTATAAACATTTCCAAAAACTTGGGTCGCAAAAAAATTTTGATAACAAGTTTGGCATCATACCGCTGTATTAACTAAACGGAAGCTAACATTTAAATTAATTAAAGGGATAAAATATTTTTCCTCTTTGAGTTTTAAAATAGTCGGTAAGCTAACGGTTTAACTTCTTTGTTCTAAAAATATCTTCATCCATCAATTTAAGCAGGATGAAAAAAAAAAGTATTTCTTCTCGTATCTTATACTGATTTGGGTGCATTAATTCTGAAAAAAAGTGTTGAGTTCTCGTCGCAGAAAAAAAATGAATGCGTTGGGTATGAAGTGCATAAGTTAAGGTTCATATAAGTAGGTTACAGTGGGTAAATCTTTCTGAATACCTTGCTCAGATTATCGTTATAACAAATTTTATACTTCTGCACTTGAGAATCGTTTCCACGTTACACCATTATGGTGAATCCAACAATATTGTTCAGGCCTCAAGCTGAGTGATTGGTCGCCAACTACATTGTTGCTATTTTAATGTCTTCAACATCAGAAAATTTTTAATAGACATGTTGTTGTTACTTATCCTCTTGGTTTAACCACTCCTAAATCAAGTCCAAAAGACTGCGTCGCATCAGTATAGATTGTAAATGGGCATTCCTTTTAGATGTAGATGGGATTTAATAGACATTCGTTTGCTTAAAGAACGACCCCTTGACTTACCGTGAAAATATCTCGCATGTCGGGTTTTTCAGATTAAAAGTAACGACGTAAAAACGACAGTGCACAACAGAATCTAATGAACGAACTTCTGGTACCGTTCTTCATTTCCGTTTCGAGTTTCACAGCCCCTTCTAAAGAGCAGCAAGTAAAAAAAAAATCGAAAAAGAACAAAGCCGCGGCCTCTGCAGAGGGATGTATGATAAGAACGGGGGAAGGGGGGCGAAGTGACAAATTATCATATTCACGCATGCGAGGACAAAAAGCAAAATAAACAGAAGAATGCTACCAGAAAGCCTTGGCGACTTTCTGTGAATGCTTTAGTGCTACTCACGTCAAGGATGGTTCGCTTCTTCTTGAGCCCTCTCTTCCTTAAGGAGGTCCTCTCTCTCTCTCAACCCTTGAGACCAGCTTGCGAGAAATAATTTTTTAAGTGGCACGCTCCATGCCTCTCTTCTCTGCACCGTCGGCGTAATTTAGAAATAACTTGCCTCCTGTCGCCCTTTCTGCTATTCATTTAGTGTTTTTAAAAGCTCAAATTCCATGCATGAGTCCCCATTACAAATAAGCTGAATTTGAATCTTAAAATCACAATTTACCAATTATTATTATTATTCGACTAAATTAGATCTACCTTTGGTTTTCCTTTTGCTTCTGGTTATTATATACAAGCTACTAAATTTCATGTATTTTATGATAGGTTTTCTGTTCTTGGTAAAATCTGAGTTGTGACTCACACTACCCTTTCACCTGTAGTGTGAGTCACAGCTGAGATTTTGCTAAAAACAGAAAATCTATCATAAAATATATGAAATTTAGTTGCTTGTGTGTAAAAGCCAATCATCAATAAAAGGAAAACCAAAGGTAGATCTAATTTAATCGAATAATAATCCTTTAGTTGTGACTTTAAGATTCGAAATTAGATAATTTGTAGTGAGAGTCACGCATGGGGGGAATTAGCCAAACCTGAGTTTTGTATACTCTCGATATACAGAAGTCGAAAGAACGGAAGGAAAAATTTCAAGATAGCGAATATTCGGGATTATAAGGAAACTCCAAACTATGGTCTGATATAGGCAGCATACCCTGATAGTCCTTAAAGACTTGGAAAACCATTACTATGGAAAAAATCCTGAGGCATTTTGGGGGCAATGTCTTCCTAAATCCCATATCCAAAGGAAGTCTAAAATAGGTTAGAAATCATGGAAAATAGTCTGCAATGAATCGCTATCAAACAATTGAAAATCTTAAATTCAGCAATGATTTGTAACACAGCTTCAATTGGAAAAACAGCTGTTGTGATTAAACAGGTGTCAGGCACGTTATTCATAAAATTCCCTACTGTTGTGTGGTCAAGACTTTCTTTAAGGTCCCTGAATTTACTTTGGAACAACTATATCACTTCGTTGTGAAACATAGATTAGGTAAGAAAGATTATTTCTTAGTTTCGAAAAAATTTCGAACAAACGAGGATTTTAGCGAAGTCTTTCAACATATGAACGAGAATTAACATGGGAAGAATGCAATAGTATCAAGGGGAAAATATTTGTTTTGATTATAAATATTTTTGAGATAAGTTTTTGGTATCGAGAGTATACTGAAATATTACTCAAGCTCAGAGCTTTTCCTTGGCAAATCTATTACTTAATTTTTTTTTTACTTTTGAAAACAAAATAGTTTCTGTAAATATCTATAATTTTAAACTTTAAGAGAATAGTTAATTTAATTTTACTGGATTTTTTATATTTTTATAGTGAAATATTTTATAAGAATTAATTTTTTCTTTAATTTTTATTTAAATTGTCAAATGCCTGAGGGTATATTTCGTTTGTGTGTTTTTAAAACTTTAGTCATCTCATTAAAATAAATAGTACACGAAAAAGAAAGTTCCACTGAATCCGTATGATTCTACTTTTAAATGTGAGACAGTTTTCATGCCGGTTATTCAGTTCAAAAACTCCTAAACCCCCCTTTGAGATGGCGTTCACTCTAGTCGGCCATCTGAACTTTTTACGAAATCCTAGAAAAAAACTCCAAGGTTCCTTTTGCTGAAAATAAACGATATAAAACAAAATATTTGGGAACGATTCAACGACAAGCAACAAAAAGATCCATAAAAATAAATACCACTTCCAGGAAAAGCTAAGTCATGCATTCATGCGAAGAGCTAAGGGGGAAACATAGCCATGCAAGCAAACAACTAAAGTCAGTACCAACTAGACGTAAGAGGCTTCAGAGTTCATCTACCTAAGTTCTAGAGATATCTATGAGTACAGTGTCCAGTCACACTGACTTCAGTGGACACATTTTTTTTGCCAAGGTTGGTGTCTCATAAGGAACCAAACCTGAATTTTAATCCAAAAGTTAACGGCTCTGTTTTATAAGACCCCAAACTTGGCCATGTCCTCTCGAAGTCAGTGGGTTCTCCATTTTTTTTTCTCATCATACGGCAATGTTAATGACCCGAAAACCCCTTCTTAAACCATGTAAAATAATATAAAGATCTCGAAGGAGGGACGCATTATACCAACTCGACTGGACAATGTATGGAAAGTAATGACTATGTACACTGAGGAAGTATTGTTTACAGGAAGAAAAAAGCAATGTTAGTAAACTACTATCATCTACTGAAAAAAGCCTACATGATAGAAGAAAAGGTGTTACTCTCTCTACGTCGGTAACAATACAGAAGTACACGCTGGTTAGTAAGTATTAGTTCAGGCAACCGAAACATTCTAATGTGGCCTTTCTCATCAAAACATTCAACTAAGTATTAACATCAAGGAGGAAGCGAAAGCAACCGTGATGGTCTCCGCAGCAGCTACTACTGATATTGGCAAAAAAGCAATTACTGCCGCCATTGATCGATTTCGATCTTATACATTCCAGGGAGCTTCATTTGGGAATGGAATTAACTGCTGCTCTTGCAAAAGAAGAACTACACTACAGGTAGAAAATCTAGGTCATATCTGATGGAAGGGCGACAAATTCGGACGATAAGAATATTAAAAGGGTGTTAGAAGAGAGTACTGAAAAGACAGTGTTTTTAATGCATATCCTGACTTAAACAATAATTAAGGTAAGTTTAATCTTATTGGCACTTTATTAGCCCGATAAATAGAAAAGACTGATAAAAAAAGAATCTACTTAAGAAAGTTGAAAAATTTAGTAAAAATTATATATACTAATTTTGGGTGGATATTAAAACAGTGGGGCAAATTAGGGTAATATGAAGGTTTTAAACTTTTGAAAAAAAAAGTCCTCACTGAAAGGAAATGAAAATGTATGGAATAGATGCTGCAGAAATCAGGGTTGCTCTCCTACATTCTTTGTAAAATCGAATCAAACACACAATTCTCTACAAAAAAATTTGCATACAACTATATAATATTTGTTTATACAAATGCAAACTATGGAAAACCAATTAACAATATATTAATTTCTACAAAACAATAGAAGTAAACTACAGATGCTGAACTTATCTACATACTCTACCACAATTTATTTAAAAGGTACTTATGCCTTTATTAGCTCAGAGATACTCTAAGCACTGACAACACTTTTTTTAAAGAACAAATGCTTGTAAACTATAACTGTACGCCTTGTTAGGGTAACAGTTTCAACTTTTCAAAAGCTTTGTTTAAGCAACTACTAAATGGAAAATATATTCCATCTCATAACTTTTTTTTTGGTATTATCTAACTTATCCCATTTTTAAGTATTTAAAAATCCATACATAATTTAATCGATTTTTAAACACCTCTTTTAATATTAAATGTCATGTTAGGTACAGAAAGATAGTTAATGTATTATGCTAGTGTGTTCAGGAATACGTTAAAAGCATTTAGAAGGTGACCAAAACTCAAAAATTCTTTCACTACCTTACAAACTTTGGCGTCGAGTATTTTTCATAAAATCATACCTTTGGTTGATAAATTTCATCTATTTCATTAATTTTCAACAATTAATTTATGAAGTTTTTGACATTCTTAGTAAACTTATCCCAGTGGGTTACTGACAATATCTAGTTACTTATAAAGTCATGAAATGACCATACTATTTTTATCATACTTTAACAAACTAAAAAGTAATTACATCAGTAGAATATAATTGTTGCCTATGGATCATACTAGCACAAGCTTGTTTCATAAAATATGAATCCTTAAAATTTTACTTCTGTATTATTATAATTTGAACATATTTTTGGTTATTATCTAAACCTCGATATATTTATTGTTATTATTTGAAAGTCTATATATATATATATATATTTATTGTTGTTTGAACGTCTACATATTGGAGAAAATTCTTTCACGGAAGAGACACTTTGCTTGCTTCCTGCGTCTCGCTACCGCTAAAAGTTTCCTCAAGAAAGCAAAAGAGAAGGAGTTAATATTTATGTAAAGAAGAATTTTATTTCTTTATATTCAACAAAAATACAAAGTTCATTCACACGTATATTTAAATATGACAATGGCACGTGATTATTGCAAAATGACATTCATAATATGTAGTTCTAGATATTTGTACACATTTCTGTAGATGAGAGACACATAGAGAGAGACTTGTAGCTCTCTCTGTATATTGCACATTCATAGGCCTAACGGATAGATTGTACAGTACAGCCAGCGGGAAGGCTGTGAACATGTGGAAGAAGCAAAGCTATCAAATAACTATCCAGGAAGAAACTTATTTTTATTTCTTCCGAAGAAATTTAACTTTTGTCCTTTGTGATTACATTTCCCTTCTCCTAACATTTTTATCAGTTTAAGTGCAGACGATGGGTCTTAGGATCAAATATTTTTGCAACTTTTAGTTCGTAAAAATTTGGCATTGTTTCTTCCCATGTTCTCTACTTGGAATTTTGAATCGTAAAACAATTTCTCATTTTCCTTTTACCAAAAAACTTCTGCATAATATTCATTTCCATCTTTCTAGTTTGTTTCTTAGACGTTATATGCTGTTTTACTTTTATAGTATGTATGTATTACGTTAGGATTGTACACTGAGGGATAGTCCTCGAATTTTAATGACATTTACGTGTTTATCCAAAGATTCTATATAAGTTCCAATTTTACAAATTTCTTCTTATTCTTCGATCGAAAATTCTTTTTTATCAGTTTGAGAAATATTTAATGCGGTACAATTTCTTACGATGATCTCGGCTTTCAATATATACAAGAGTACTATTGGATTGCTCATGAGATATTACGAATGAAAACGTCAAGTGAGAGCCTTGTTCTTCGACATTTTCACAGGTACAGACAAAATCGAGTAAGCATTTCTGAAAAATGAAAGTGAAAGCTAGCTGAAGCCTAAAGAATTTCTAATACAGAGTAAAAGCTCATGCAAAGCTCCTCAACCCATACGGTCAGAGAGAAAACTTAAAAAAAAAACCCCATTTACGACAATTTTTTCAAACAGCGGTCATCAATTAGATTCTGAAATGTTTCTAGAAACTATTTTACTGTTAAAATTACCAATCAAAGCACGGCTCTGGTATGAAGTAATAATTTAATTCTATCGGCTCTTTCAAAGTTTTACTTGCAGTTTTAGGAGGTACACACTACAGGCCGTATTTAGCATTAACCTGACCGGCGAGTCAAACCTCCGATGCCCGAAAACTATTAGTTATCCTTCCTTAACTGCCAATCAGAAGTTTGAGTGAACCACCGATCAGGTCAGCGGTGAATAGAATACGGTCGTTGGTGTACGAAATTGTCGGGCTCTAAGTTAACAATTTTGAGAAAAGTATCACGTGACGAGCAAACAAGTAGGTACTGAATCCCGCGTGTGTTAGTGAAAAGAACACAAGTTGGGGTTTGTTACAGAAAGCTAAGTAAGAAGTATTTGAGCTCAGTGTGTAAGAAGTCAGTCCGTAATCAAACTATCTCTCTCACCTGGCTGTTGGGATCGCTTTGCAGGAGCTTGTCTACTTGTAGTGTGAGTGCGAAAACAAGCGATTTGTCGAGCGACTCTAACGCAACCTACGAGACAGAAACAGCTTTTTGTTTGTTTTTTTGGCACAAGTTAACACTCTGCGACTAGGTCAAGAGGGAAGAACGCGCACAGCTTTTTCGCTATCTCCTGCCCTAGAACAAAAAATATTCGGATTCAAGATTCGACCACACTACTACTGAGGAGGTTAGTTGGGCACTTATAGAATGACGAGGTTGTTGTTAAGGTGTAAGTAAACACTTTTTGGGAAAAAAAAATTTTTTGTTTTGACCCCAAACATTTGACTTTTTTTTGGTAGTAGGTATTTAGTTTTATTCGAAATTCCTATTCGATCACAAAAGTAATTTTAATTACCTACTTAATTTAATGAGCTAATTGATGAGTTTAAAACAGTTTTATCTGTTCTTGCAATGGGTCTGTAAGGACAGAAATATTATCAATATTATACTCCCTATCTTTTGGCTTTCACATTTAGTTTTTTAAATTATCATGTGATTGTATAAGAGATATTTTTAACATCCAAGATTTTTTTTCATTTTTTCACTTTGAAAAGTAATTAAAGTATAATTTATCTGAATTGATTACGAGACGACTAAAATATCCACCAATTCAAACAGATTATGTACTATATGGGACAGAATTTAATACAATATAGAATTTTCTTTTTTTCATGAGAACAAAATGTGCTTAGTGACGTTATAACTCTAGATATATTCGAAAAAAAATTGAAGTGTTTGGTAGAGATTGAAATTTTAAGAAACAAAAAAATTAAACTAATTAAAATTCAATATTTTTGTCAATTTTAAAAATTTTAAGTGTGTACATACACCTTAAAAGAAGGCATTAAACAAAAGGGGGATTTTTTAAAAATTTAAGCGAGCACTTCAAACGCATTTAATGTCAAGGTCAGCATTGAGATCCAGTCTTATATGAAATCAAGAATATATCACTCTTATTCTGTAGTTACCATAAAATGCTTATAGAAAGCTAGGCACTTATTTCACACAGAATGTCTATAAAACCATGATATGTTCTAAAGGTATTAAAAACTACCACATTAATTTGAAAAAAGAATGGGCGAAAGACACGAACTTCTTAGCATTTTCTCACGAAGAATTTTTTTTTTACTCAATCGAGAGTTATCTAAACTAATCAAAAGGCACTTTTGCCTGTTTCTACTCGCTAATTTCATAAGTACTCAGAGACTTAAGGTATAATATAAATGCATTAGACTGGAAAAATTCAATACATTTTCAAAATGCTAATCTGACAGGGGTCTTTTTCAGGTATGCCATAATATAACAGATATATTTTTTTAAATTTCTGGTATCGTGCGAAAAAACTGTGTACGTCCTTGCAGCGTTGAATCAACGGTTTCTAAATCTCCGTGTACACATGCCCTAGAAATTCTAAAAGTCTATGAACACAGGGGAGGACTAGACTGGGGTGGGGGCACAAGTTTTTAGAATCCAGTTCATAGACACATTCGAACACAGCCACCAAAATTGCTCGACATCGACATCGACCGACAAGGGTTGTTGATTGCGTATGTAAAATCGGTAAGAAACACGGTATACGAAAGAAAGCATTTTGAAAATAAGACTTTACAGATTGAATTCAGTGCTCAGCTAGGGGTTACTTCGAACATTTGTACTTCTAACGATTGATTTACCTACCAACTGCTAACTACACCAGGATGAAACATGACTAGTGAAAGGTATCGATATGTCTTGGCTGAGATATAAATTTTGAATTGAAATAAAATCAATATTTAATTTTTTTTCTTCCTGTTACAACTTTTTAATTATTCATAGTGCAGAAAAGTGGGCCTTGAAGGTGAAGGAGTAAATGGTTAAGGTTTACTACTTCATCTAAAAGAAATTCACATATGTTGTGAAATACCCACAAAATGTAAACTAAAACATTATAACCTCAATTAACCACAAGAGTTAAACTTCGAGCCTCTAGAAAAACACGATAGCTACCGATATTATTTGACACAAATATTGACGATTAAATATCGGTTGGCATCAGAGCAATATTGATTGATATCGTGTACTACCCACTGAGCTATATAATAACCTGGCGTGCAAACTCAGCGTGCCAAAATGAAAATGTATCATTGCGCCAAGGGGGCAAAAAGGTTCAAGTTCCCCGTTTTTGTTGTATGTTAATAAAATTTAACTTCTCAACACGTTTGTTTATTTGATGAGAGAGTGCGCAAAAGTTTAAGAACGATATACTTACAAAATTTCTTTTGAAAAACGATGTAAAAAACAAGATATAAATAAATATTAGTTTGTTTAGGGAACTATTTTCAAAAACGCTTACCTTGTTTTAGCATTAATGTTTTGCTCCTTTGAGCAGATTTTCATAAAGGAAATTTGCACTCCAGGTTTATATATAGCTCAGTGGTACTACCAGGGATGTTCTTCAAAAAGGTCTGTCCGGAAAGTAATGAAACTGATTCCATGAAATATATAATATTTTAAGATAGTTAAAAACAAATACAGTTAAGTCTCCTAAATAGCATCCAAATGAGCACCAAAATTCCCATCTTAGTTTAGACTTAAAATGAGATTACTTTCAAAGTCGTCCTCACAGCCAGCAGACCAAAAAAATGGAGTCCTTTCAAGCTGGATTTCAAACGAAGAAGCTTTTTTTCAAGTGAAGTTGAGCAAACTTAGCCATGGTTCGTTTTGCAAGAAACTCGTGCGAAATTTGCGACGTGTTTATTAAGGGGAACTTCGCCCTAATGGTACTCTCAAACTATAAAGTGACTTCCAAATGACCGACAATGCATGGTAGAATCGTTGTAAAACAGGAAATGATGCTCATGGTTGCTAATTCGAAGAACTTTCACTGCACTCTTTAAATATCCTGAAATACCTAATCAGTCTCATTACTGGACAAACAGACCATCAATTTAAATTTATCTTTTTCCGCCATTTTTAGTGAAGGTTGAATTCAAGAGAGATACCTCTGACAGCCATGCTTCAAAAAAATATATGTACTGGTACTACATACACGTTCAAGCACTTCAGTTTAGTAAGGTCTTTATAGAGAGTGCTGGTAGAGAACAGAAGGGTTTGATATACCTTCCTGTCCCCAAGGCCACTCATGAAAGGAAACACAAAAGTCCACCGTTCTTCTAAGGCATGTAGTATGAGGTTTTCACCAAGAGTAAACCAGGGGTAGAAATCTAATGTCTAAAAGACTGAGAGCCCTTGTAATGCTACGATACCGCATTTTTCAAAACAAGGCACAAAACTTACGTGAATTTCTCTTTCTTTTTTTTTTATTTCTTTTTTGATTCTACGTATGGGCTTCAAAATTATCACTCTAAAATCACTAGATTATCACATGACTAAGCCACGTAGGAGTCGGCAAGCCAGTTTGAGAAAGACCAACCCTTTTCGAATTATTACTAACATACATGATTGCTGAAAATAAAAGCCTTTATTTTCAATTTTATGCTTGACAGATAGTTTTGAATTTTTTGTTTTTTAAGGTTAAAAGTATTTGCGAACTGCTTTCAAAAGCAATATAATATTACTGTAAACTTTCGCATGAAAGATTTTGTGTGTTTTTTTTTATATATCAGATAAATGTCAGAGGGGCTCCTTAAATTATTTATACCAATGACTTACAAATGGTTACTCAGAACATTTCTGAGTTAAGGTTTCAATAAATCTAATGCAATTAAAACGGCAAGGACATCCTACAAATAATTAATTCCTTTACCTTGTAATATCAGAGCCAATAAAGTTGACGAAAGATTTGAATTCAATTCAATTAAAAAAGATTTGAATTTTTCGCATTTGAAAGTGTTCTAAAAGGAAATGCATTGATATAAAAGAGAGGTTTTCAAACTGGGTTGCCCTGGCTCCATGTTTCTCTAAATATTTCTAAAATAGTCTATAAATTTCCATAGTAGTATATAATAGTTTTGGTAAGAATAGTCTTTAACTCTCTAGTCTATCATAGAGACTAAACGATATGAAATCACACTCATGCTAAAATACATCGAAAAATTAAATATTATTTCTCAAAAAACCACTATTAAGATTACTTGTTCCCTTGTTTATTATTTGGTTGCCACCTGTTTTCGTTGAAAGATGTAAATTGGTTACAATTTTATGTCAGAGAGCTGAACAGTCCTCTTTTGGTATTTCACTCATTCTTTCTTTTTAAAAACACTATCCAACTTTAGTTAAGTAACTTTACGTTACGTTAATTTTGAGCACGATGATGTCAGCTATGAATTATTCATTCAGGTATAAGGCTGTTTTTAAATTAAACGAAATATATCTTTAGGATAGCTGCCATTTTCATTTTTATTGCAGATTTTTTGTTCATGAGTAATTTTTCACATAATAAAAATAAAATCTCATGGACATTGTGATTGACATGTCAAATTTTTAATGCAATAGTTTCGTTCTCTCCTATAATCTACTTAAACCTTATTTCCAAAAAGATCCTTCAACTTGAAATGCATTCACAGAACTTTTCAGCTCTCCTCATGTATTAATAGTCGGTATATTTACTGGTATTGCACACCTAATCTCAGAACCTCCTTTCCTCCACATTTGATGTATTAATGCAACTACCCAACCAGATTTGAACAGCCATGTTTGCGTTAATGATATTTCGTTAGTTTCATATAAAACCAAAAGCTCTTAAATTTATCTGTTTCAGTTAATGTTTATGAAACAACGGTGGGAATAGTGAAAAAGTTAAAAATCCACTGGATCATTGACTAACATGCGTGCTGTATTTTCAGAGTAAGGAATCGTAGGTGTGTTGTTCTTGGGACATGTATAGAGGACCCTTGAAAATGACGCCATCTTGAATGTGGAAACCTCAAGTTTAACAAAAACACATTCTTAACAAACAAAACATCTTGTTGAAGTAACTGAGAAATGCATAAAACATTTGAAGACAAAAATGGTTCAGGTGCAACCCAAAAGATATAAAATTTATTTGCAATTGAGAAAATGTATTTCTTTTTGCTCTTTTCCCAAATTTGAAGATCAAATTTGCACAAAGGGATAGTCCCATTCCATCCTTACTGACTGAGTTAAGCAAAATAGTTAATTATCAAACTCAATCGTTTAGGATATGCAGGTTTTCTTCGTGATAATTTATAGAAAATAAGCACACAGTTCGACCACATCGCTTGAAATTATCAAGTTCCAATTGGGTATGACATATGTGTACGTTATGGGTCATCTTTAATACTGAAAACCATCAATAGTACTTACATAGTATAAAAAAGTCCATTGCTTAAAAAACTTCTGTTGGGCTGCCTTAAACCCGTTTCAAACAAATTCAAGAAAAAAAAATTATCTTCGCACTTGTTAGCATTATGGAATAGTCATATTGGAATATTCCCTTCTGTTGTATTACAGGGTGATCACCTCTCGTTTATATAAAAAAATGAAACAAAAACAAAAGCGACAGAAATGCCATTGGCACGACCCACTGAACACCACATACCAAGCAGAGAAGGTCAATACAAGTCGTGGATCTTGCACCCTGTTTCCTTATTGATATAAAAACCACAGACGTCATAAACGCACAGCATATAAAAGCCATGCGTTTTGAGTGGTTTCTTTAAATGAAAACAATGTTTACAGCAAGCAAAATTATCTATTTCGTCTATTTTAAGATGTGCCCATAATTTTGGGTAATAAAACAACAGGGATGTCAAAAGTTTTTAGTCAAATAAGGCTCACACTTGCTGTTCCATTAAGTTCTGTGGGCTACACTAATAGGCTAAAATAGCTAGGTCATCATACACATATGATTTATTAACCTAAGTAAGTTGTTTGTTAAGTTTGTTAGACAAATCCTTCCCCCTAGCATCACAATCCACATAAGGCCTCTGTTTCAACTCTTATTATCTTTTTTTCCTTTTTTTTATCAGTTTATAAGACATGACGTTCGAAATGTATAAGCCTTCCACATATTTAAACTCAAATAAAACAATTTAAATTAAACGGAACTTCTATTGAGTTTCTCTGCTACGGTAATGTGTTCTAATTCTCTAGGTCTACCTTTTTTAACAAAGTGCACCAGTCTTTAATTTGCCAACTATGAGCAAGGAAAGAGCCAATATGGGTCAATATCTCTCTTCTCGGGAGATCGATTCTTAACTGTACAGATGCGATGAATCGATCATCGATCCAAAGCATCAAAGGGAATCGACTTCGCCACAACACGCTTCATTACACTAAGACAGATACAGGATAGCTTCGGCTACAGACATCAAGGGTCACGTTTAGAATCGACATCGATTTCGAAAAAACTCTTGAGAGGATACGAGTGATGTTGGACATCGATTTCGTTCCGTTTACTCGGGAACCTTTGTCACTGCTAAGGCTTTGAAGACTACTGAAAACAAACAGGAAGATTTGAGATTGTTCTGGAAAAAACGCCTATTGAAAAGCGTGCGATATAAAAGAGATATCGTTATTGCTCAGAAGAAGGAAGACAACAGTTCAACACGATTTGCACAAGAAGAACACTGAGCCGCCATTTTCATTCGATATATTGAGAGAGAATAGAGATATGTGGAGTTATATATATAAGTATATAATCTCCCTCGCAACCTTTTCGTAAACTTATCACAATCACCGTTTGTAGAGATAGAATGAGGGAGCGTAAAAAATTTACAATATATACAAATGTATTTGTACTCAAGTACTGATTCGAGATGTTTCAATTTTTATCACAAAAAAGGTGATGTGTTGTTTTTTGTGTTGCCAACTGAAAGTTGTTGTTTTGCCGACTTTTGTCGTTTGATTTCTTCTGCATGAACTTTAAGTACAGGTTTCGTTTCTTAATAAATAACAAATGTTTGTATACACAAGTATATGAATAGTGTTTTTCTCCTCTAAAAAAATGGAAATTTCAAATTTCCTTCCAAATGTAATTTTGGAATCAATTCTCTTGCATACTTCAACCAATACATCAAAAACTTGATAGTTTGCCGAAGTAAGACCTGATATTGATCTCTAAATCCGTGCATCACATTTTTTCGTCGATAATAATAATACAAAATTCATTCAATACAAAGGAATGCATTTGAAGTAGTGATGTGCAATACCGATACTTTTAGGTATCGATACTTATAAATCGAGTACTTTCAGGAGATATCGACGCTCAGGAATCTAGTACACACATTTCTACCACTTTTATGAATCAAATACATTTTAGGTATCTAGTCAGAGTATTTGAACTTCGATTTTGTGAACTATGGTAGACCCAAGCGAGAAAATGACAACGCTTAAATGTGAACAACTTTGGTATGTTTTCTTTTTGAAGATCATCTCCAGTGGTCACACAGTTTTTAAGGCAATTTAGCTTGCCTATGCCCGGCATGTTTATTCAATGATAGTTGATTTTGAGTTGAGCCGTAGGGAAACATGGCGAAGCTAGCCAAGTTAAAATGACTTTAAAACAGCGTCACCGTGGCGATAGCCGAAACTAATTCCTCCTAAAGCCGTTTTTATTTCGGTTAATTTCACTTTTTTGTCTGGATGTGATGGGTTCAGATCCTTCAAGTACTATTCACCTAAGTGTTGATATCCAGACCCATTAAAGGTCCCTACTTCTATGTACTACTATAGCTTTTTTACCTCACTCCTTACTTCGACCTTTTTTTTTTCATACTATAGAATTAATTTTAACAATGAATATCCCCACAAGATTTTATATGAGAGATAAACAGGGTATTTTTGATTATTACGCTGTCAAAATTACAAACATTTCCAAATAAGTAAGGTATTTTCATAGTGAGCATAACAAACAACACAAATAGTATTTTTTCTGTCTATAATAATAATTTACCACCCCGCCTACTTGTACACACACGTTGCCCATGCCTAAGTATACATCCGTACCTTAAACTGTCGATTTTGCACACCACTAATTTAAAAAGACAGTCATATAACCCACACGCATAGAACAGCATTACAGTGTGAAGCATATATGGTAGTATATTTTACGTATTAGAGATATATAATATGTATAAATGCAACTCCTTTAAAAAAAAACGGTTTACAGTGAAATTTCGAACGAAAAAGCAGCTCACAGTCAACTCTTGACTCTCAAGACCGACCGCACGAGAAGCAGTCCTCCTCGTTAAGGGGTGGTCGCCCCTGCCCTTTTTTTTATTATTCGAGTCAACTTTCTCTCGTGGGGGGGCGACCGCCGCATCACAGAGAGAGCGATTCAGATTTGCATCGCGTGCAGGTTGAAGATGTTCAAGTGTTCCAGGGGGTACGGTATGCATATCTGAGGCACGTTAAGGTTCATACCTGGAAAGGAGTAGCCGAAGCTGGGGTAGCCTGGGATTCCCCGACCGTAGCCGAAGGTGGTGAAGCCGGCTGCGGGAGAGAGAGAAACAGACGTCAAGTCGTGATGAAAAACGCAAAATAGTACATATTGCACCCTTGCTACAAAAGTGCCACAACTCAAAAAACTATGTTTTCCAGGAATTGCAAAAAACTGTTCCCGGGCTGACTAGGCACTAAGAACGATACATCTCTCAATACTAAGAACGATACATCTCAAATTATGACTCGAAATATCACAGTTTAGAAAACAAACGACACGCACGTTACTCAACGACGGCTGGACGACAACTCAAGATGTGGCATTTCAGTGGAAGGAATCATAGTCATCTTGATAACAACAAAACGCCATAACTGCCATCTGGCGGCTGATTTTTCAATGCAACTTCTGGCTCTTTTGAAGATTGGTAGAGACGTGAAAACTACGCCTAATGGCGGTCATAACTCAAAAATTACAATTTTTGAGTTGTGGCACTTTTGTAGCAAGGGTGCGATATGTAGGGTGTTGGCAAGTCTTGAACAAACTCTGTATAGAAAGATTCCTTGCGTGGAGTAAGGGAGAGCGGGACACATTAGAGCAAATCACTTATCTTTATGTGAAACTCAATTTAAAAATCTTGAAAAAAAAAAAAACACCAATAGGTAGCTGCATTAGTAGCAGTGGGACCATTGGAACCTGTAATGTTTGAAAATGGCCTGCTTTGGATAGTGTAAAGTAAATTTTCTTCTCCTTTTATATGTGTGAAAATTCAATCAAGAATTTTTTTTTTAAAAGTAGAAATTTTGCCTTGCATTCTAATGTGGCAGTAATAAAGTTAATTTCAAAAAAATTTTGTTTCTCAATTTCAATTACAGATATCTATACATTCTTACTCTTAAAGTTGGAGATGGGGCACATTCGAACCCAAAAGGTTGTGGCACATTTGAACAGTTCAAAAATCCCTTCTAATTCCTTTTCTTGATTTCGATCGCATTTTTAGACTTTAAATATAGTACTTTAAGGTACTTTAAATTTAATTATAGTTCATTTATTTCCAGTATTAAACTTAAAATTCGGAGCTTTTAGGATTTTTCCAGTTTCAACTTATGATAGGAGTTTGGATAAATTTTTAAAAAATATGGTTTTCCTTATAAAATGTGTTTTGATTTAATATTCTTTAATATTCACGCTAAAAATATTTAAGGAAGACCTGAAAATGGTTATTTGGATATGTTTACACACTGATATGCTAAAAATATACATTGAGCATGCATGCGCACACCGTGGAAGGAATAATTAAGATTTTATCGGATATGACGTCACATTTTTGAAAAATATAAGTCCTCGTAGAGTTATTAATTATTTGGGAAAATTTTATGTACTCTACGCAAGGAATCTTTCTGTGCAAAGTTGGAGCAGACTTGTTGAAAGACCCCTCATAAAAAATACTTAAACTACAAAAGTATGGAATTCGTAAGAAATTACAGTGCAACTTGGATAACTCAAACATCTTTAATATATAATTATAAGTTCAAGTTACCTCTCTTGGACCATTGAACTTCCTTTTAAATCAATTTTAAACATTGTGGATGATTTTAAGTTCAACTTATTTAGTAATTTAAGTGTTTTATGAATTTTTTAAATCATAAAGACTTTTTGCCTGTCACGTCATTAAGAAATCGTCTCATGTCATCATTTGTTGCGGTGTGGCCTCAGTGCCGTTTTATCAACAAAAAAAAAGAAGAAACGTAATCCAAAACGCTTGGGAAGAGATCAGATGGAAATTATTATTATAATTATTGTTATTGAAGGATTATAATTATTGAACTAAATTTGTAAATCATAAAGCTAAAATGCATGCATTAATATTTTTCTTAAATAACCACGAATGTTTTAATGCATAAATTATATGTGATTGATAAAATCGTTGATGAAGTAAAGTTCAAGTATCAATAAGAATAAAAAAATTAAAAACAAACACTTACCGTCCGTGAGGGCTCCTAAAGGCCACACCAAGTCTTCACATGTTGTTTGAAAAGAAAAGAAGTAAAACGTATGGATATGTTCATACAAAACATAACATGTCAATAATATTATTATTACAAATGGTTGAATGAATTATTACAGTTGATCCTTTGAACGTACAACACGTATTAATGATATAAAAAAATTGGTGTGATAAATAAAAAAGAAATTTCTATCATATCATGAACTGAAAAGTCGTTAATTTTATATATTTAAATTAAATACCTCCGAATTAATTAAATTCGAACTATGTGAATTCCGTTAATGAAGTAATAGAAGATCGAGTTAAAAACTGTCATATTTGTATTCAGACTTAAAGTACTATTTAAAGACTATTTAAATATCCATTTTTAATTTTTCGCTTCACGAGGTGATATAAACCATATAAATCCAATGATTATTTCTATAGAAGAGTATTAAATGTCAAAAACTCTTATGTAGTAAAATAAAATACCAGGTGGTTTATAGGTTAGGTTTATTGGGTCTATTTTCTGTCGTTTTTTAGTATTTATTTCAATAAATCGTCTTACTTTTTGGTCAATAAAACTAACTTAACACTTTAAAACAACAACTTAACTAAAAATATTTAACACAATATTAATTTGACTTAAACGATAAAAAAAAAATAATAATTTAATGATTTGTTGAACATTTTTAATTCTCTCTAGATAGATTGACTGCATAAATTTACTGACAAACGTATATATTATTTGGTTTAAATAAAATGTTTTAACATTAAACTTAAAAAGAATATCACAAGCCTATTAGCATACCACGTGTAGTACTGTTAGGCATCATGACCTCTTTGGGTTGGGCTTTCTTGCACTCGACCTGAAGTATAGAAAATGATTATTTTAAAAAAAATATGGCATATACAAAAAAAAGCATTGCATTTTGGTTTAATGTAAAATATATTTTGTGAATCTCTTTTTGAAAGTACTAATTTTTGAAAACCAAAGAAATCTGATTTTAAAATTAAATTAAGTAATGGGAATAAAATTACCAAAAATCCCTTTTATACCATAAATCAGTGTTTTCACTTATCCGACCCGGTCTGTTAAAGGATATTTATTATAAAGTCTCATTTATAGATTTTTTGTGAATTATTTTAATAAATTCCCTGATTACTAATCCTGCGTTTGGAAAATTTATTAGGTGTTACAAAACAACTATCTATTTTTATAATCTAAGGTAATTGTCACTTTTTAAGATTATGTTCTAATACTAATTTAAAAAAAATTATAACTTTGCTGTTAGAAAGAAAGAAAAGCCTGCGATTTTTGGTTCAGCCATTGGCGACACATACATATATAAATCCGCCAGTGGCCGTAACTATGTGAATTGAGTGTAACACTACAAAGTAAACTATTCTGAATGAACAGAGTATAGTTCAAATTACAAGTAAAAATTGAAATTAAGTAGATATTGTTTAATTTCAATATTCTTTCTTACGGTATGCGAAACTTGTCAAATAAATTGATGCCAGTATGAAAAAATGCTTCTTTTAACTATAAAAAGTACCCATTTCCTACCCAGTTTAATTACTTTTTTAAGCTTCTGCTTTAACCCCATTTTTGCTCTACCGTTTATGAGGGAGTCTGCAATAATATAAATAAAGATGGTCTCACCATTTTGCTGTTTATTTCATGAAAATGAATCTCGCACACTTTATCCACGACATCCTCGTTCTCGAAGGTAACAAAACCGAAACCTGGAACAACGCAAGTCCAGGCATTGATAAAATAGAACACCATTAGAAAGTCATTTAAACAATCAGATATGGACTATCCACACTCATTCCATATTTATACTTATTCAGGCTCCAATTTAACCACTGTATGCAAAATCTATTCCAAAAGTTCTTAATGACTAAGTATTGTTAAGGTGTCGGTTTTACCCAACTAGTGACAAATCCTCTTAGTTAAAAAGTGTTGTATTCATTTCAACATATCAGCACACGAATGTTATAAAAAAAACTGGTAATGCAATATTAAACTTTTACATTTGCAGTTAAAGAGTTTGTAACAACATCGTTAAGCTAACTTAGAGAATAAAGCAAAAAATGAAGGTCCAGGTTTAAAAAAATCACTTCAAGAATATTTTCTAAGGATCTTATAGTTTTTGAAATTCGGGATGCGAAACCCAGATAATTTCATGTTGAATATTTTGGAAGATATCAATTTGAATATTTTGATAATTAATTTGTATACCTGGATGGACAAAAATAAGTTATTTTCCCTTTTTAATCAAATTTCCAAAAAAATTCTTGGGGGTAGTACTCCAGACCCCTAACAAGACCCAGAAGGAGCTAATGATAGTTAACTAAAATGTTACATCCATAGAATATAGTTCAAAAGTTCATAGCATTTATTTCATTTCAAGAAGTGGCCCACCCTGGGTGTCACAAAATTCTCCGCCTTCTTTCAACTCCATCGCATCCCAATGCTTAATATAAAACCGCTTTCGCATTCTATAGGATGACTGTTAATGACACAATAAGTAAAACTCGGTCCAGATACCAGTCATCCATAGCCAGCCCTGATTTTAAGACCAAAAGATGGAATCGTGCCCAACAGTCGTCAAGTAAAAAAACCCCTCTGAAATCAGAGTCAAGATTACGAAGTCAATAGTTTTGTAACCTCGGTTATGATTACTACCGAGGTTGATTCTTCGCTAGTTTAATGGAATGATTCGACAAAAACTGTAACTTAATGAAAAATTAACATGCACGAATGGTCAAATATTTTTTTAACCCTTGTAATATGACTTAGTTTATTTTTTCAGGGGACTAAATTTTCCTCACTGTTTGAAATACCCTCGTAGTTCCGTTTAACAGAAGAAAAATGACCCGCTTACCTCTATGCCTGTTGGTCTGTTTGTCAAACATGAGCATAGCATCTTCCACCTGAAAATTAGTGACAGAATGAAGGCACTAGTAGCTAGTAAAAACTAAAAGAAACATACTGCAAGATCAAACTGTAAATACATGTAAAATCTTATGGCATTATAAATGCTGATGATTGGAATGAGACCTGCATGTATGCAACTTATATTAATAGATAATTATTAACAAATCTATATTTTTATTACTAAGGGCTTACATTAAATTATAAAGCAAACTTTAAAAAGTGTATAAGTAAATAACTTATCTTTTTCATTTTGGTCAATAAATAACTTTTGTGGCAAGCGATTCATTTGAATTGGAACATTTTTTTGAGTTGAAAGATTGCGACTTTAAGCTTACATTTTTCCTATGAGAGAAAGTTAATTTTCCGTAAAATATCAGATGTTATCAGATTTTTGTTGTAACAGAAAAACAGTACAATGTTTTCACTTACTTAAAGATGTGTAAAATTTCGTTTATTATTTTCCTAAAAAGGTGCGTTGTTAGGTGCAACCACAATTTAAAAAATGTAGATTTCTTGATAATATAGAGTAAACCTATACTGCTTTATTTATTGACAGGGAATAAAATTTGTGTGTTTGTAAAGGTTCAGTGACATATAGAAAAACCAACAGTTAAACCCGCTTAGTGTAATTTCTTATTACTCCCTGACATTAATTACAGCTAAATAAAACTAAAATCTGGCACGCTAAGCCCTTTATCTATAGAAGAAAATAGCTGTCATGCTTTCATTCTTAAATTTATATGAAATTCAACTTATATTCTTGATGAATATATTTTTATTTTATTGTACTTCTTGTTGTTCTATTTATTACTATAAAAACACCGCACCTAAACAATTAAAATGAAAAGAAAATCAATTCGCAACAAGCGAGTAACAGCGATTTGGAAAGCACGTATTGGTTCGTGCAAAGATCCAAGTCAACCTGACAACAATTTAAAAAGCAAACCTCACAACCTGTACTACACGTAATGTACCCGAAACACAACAAAAAAACTGAACCAAAAATTTCTTTAAAATCGGGTCTTTTACTCAACCATGTAGGGTTTTGGCGCCAGCCCGGTTCAAAAAGAGTGTATAACCCATTCATCCAATCAAGGTGTCGAAAATTCCCGATAATGAATCAAGTTTGTGGCGGTGTTAAAAAAAAATCCAGCGCTAGTGATTTAAATTTTAATCACATCCAAGCCGCTCAAAAGAGGGGGGAGGGATTTCGTTTCATCGGGCTTTTGAAAAGGAAAACAAATTTGTTATTAATCATCGCCAGACAGAGAATGTTTTATTTTCTTTCCTCTGATGAAACGGAGGAGAATTTTATTTCGACGAGAAATTAATTCCTGAAATGGAGGAAATAAAAGTTCTCTCTCTTGCGCGCGGTCCTTTATTTAATTACGAGGAAATGCAGCTTTTCGAAGGATGATTGTAGCAGAGAAAAGAAACTGTTTATTACATTGCGTGTTACTGAGTATTATTATTTTTAAAAACATAACATGGTTGTGGGAATCGAATGGAAAATGTTGAATTATCGTCATAAAAGTGTAGTACAGTGATGTTCGTGAGGGACTATTCTCAAATTACTCGACTTATTTTTAGGGTTATTAAACCTTTTCTTTCGCTTGCGTTACAATTTGTCTAATCCCCCCTCCATTCCGTAAATATATTTCGTTATATAAAAGTTATATTTAATCCATCTAGAAGGCTTAAATTGAACTCCTCTAATTTCTTTTGCATGATGTAACATCTGCAAATATCTCAGGCAATATTTCTTAATGGGGCATTTTTGGATATTTTTAAAATTGTTTGGTTGCGTAAATGTAAAAAATGTTTCTAAATGTTACATAAATTTGTAATAAAAATTCAAAAATTACCTTTGATTTTTTTTTTTATCTCTGAACGTTAATGAAAAATTTATGATCTATATCAGGGGTTCCCAATCGGTGGTAAGCGGGAACGTTTCAGGTGGTACGCGGGAGTCAAAGTGATTTATGATTTTTGCTGAGTTTGTACTAATTTTTCATCTATATTTATGTATAACTAACTGATTATGGATCACTCTCATACAAGAACATTTATTATTTTTCTAAATTTGTGTTATTAATTACTATTTTTGATTAAAATTTAATTATTATATTTCAATGTACCCCAAGCAATGTATCACAAATCCTCGTATGTGGGGACACATTGATACAAAATAGGGTTTTTTTAAGTCATTTTATTTAAATAGTTTTTAAATTGTTTCATAAAATTTAGTTATTTTTAGAAGAAAAATTATAGGAATAAATAATTTTTCTGCACAAAAAATGAGTCAGTGTATTAAATAGCCCTGTTTTCCACTATTGATTTTATACAGTTAAAGGCACTATAACAGTTTGAATTATGTAAACATGCTATTCAAGTCTTACTGTAACCTGGAGCTATTAAGTTCTAAAAATATTTTGTATTAAAGTTACTATAAAATTAATTATATTATAAAAATTTAGAATAAATCATAAAATTTTAAAAAACAATTTGTGTTCAAAGTTAACTTCAGAAATTAATTTTATTCCATGTTCTCCCCTTTCATTTTTTAGACCTCTCAATCTGTTACACTTTGCATTCAAATAGCAATCTTCGTTACCGGCTGACTTTTTGTATGAGCAGCTATATAAGCACCAGTAACTGTCACAGTCTATTACCTACTTAATTTTACAGTGTGTGGTCATTTAACATAAGAAATTCTCGGAATCAAACACAGTTCATGAAATATAAACCTGCAAATGAAGTGTCATTAAAAACCAATCACAAGTACAATGAAGAAGATATATGAATGAATATCTAGCTATGTGTGTCGTCCTCTATTCTGTCTAAGTAAGAAAGAGACCTACAGAGACAACTCGCAAAAAAGAAGAGAAAGGAAGGATATGATATCTGAAACTAGTACCTAGCATGCACTTCTCACTAGACTGAACTCAGGTGGTCTTCCAGATAGAAGCTAAACAGACACCAACCAACTAGTTACGTACGAGAGAAGGCTACTTATAACAGAGACCGCATGCGCTATTCCCCTAGCCAACACTGCCATAACGAACCCCAGAGAACATTCACATTCACTTTAGAAATTGGGCGAATATGAAAGCCAAAGAAAAGAAAAGAGTTTTAGCAAAAAATAAAGCCAAAAGTTAAAAAATTATTTTGATACACACATATTTATGTTTGTTTAAAAAAATTGTGGTTTATAAAAACCATGTAAGCAACTCAAGAATAGTTTTCGTGTATTTTTTTAATTTTAAGGTTCGATTTATCCTGAAAGAAGGATTCTCTTCAACTTTGTAACTGACGTTTCTTTTAGGAAATTAAAAAGAAGGTTTTGAAGCTAAGGGAATCAAATTGTTTAATTGTGGGAGCAACAATGAGCTTCAAGATAAAAAGGAGGTATCGGGGTCTTCCCCAGAGAGATTTTTGAAATTTGACTCTTAAAAACAGGGTTTCAACTCGTTTTTAAGTAATGTGATAAATAAGGGGATAATTTAATAATAAGGATAAGGGATAATTTAATAAGGGGTTTTAAGTAATGTGGAATAAATTGCAGTTATAACATCATCATTGCTCTTTAAAAAATTTTTATTACTATGGTAATTTGATAAATTTTAAAAGCAAACAATAGAGCATTCGCACATGACGTCACTTGGAGGACAAAATCAACGTTGCTAAGGCTGTTGTTAGGGGCGGGACATAGAAGTATCCAATAGCAGCATTCGCACATGATGTCACTGGAGGAATAAAACAACGTTGCTAAGGCTGTTGTTAGGCAGAGTCATGTGATTGAAAATGCTCTATACGTTTGTAAAAATTATGAAGATTTTATATATTCAGATAAAATCAAAATCTTGTCGCGACCCACCAAAAATTGACTGGTGACCCACCAGTAGGTCGCGACCCACAGTTTGAGAACCTGGTCTAGGGGACAATGTGACCTGCTTTGGGACAATCTTAAGAGTATTTTCTATAATTAAAAAAATATCTCATATTAACTCAGTGGAATATATCTAAAAGGGAAGAGGGACACAAAAATTTACCATACACATTCATTTTCATAATTAAAAACATATTATGCTTTTCCCTATCGTTCGGTGAACGTAGTTTTGAATTTTACACCCAGGTTTTTTCGTTCTCTTTGGTTCGTGATGTTGGCGAGGGGATTGGCGGTCAAGGGCGCTCCCAGAGACACCTAGTGGAGAGAAGAGTCTATCTAATGAGACCATTGTCTTACTGGAGGCGGCATCTTTGTCCATTTGGCGAAGGGGGGATTCCGCAACGACAATCAGAAGGGCCCAATCTGCCGTGACACAAAACACGCATCAGTACAAAGCCACGGCACCACAGCAAGGTCCCTCACATCGCGAGAAAGACACTGGTGTGTGTTGTTGTGTTTATTCATACAACGTTCGACTGATTGCCAAGGGCGAGTTTATACGGCTCGGTAAACGCGACGCTATCGCAAAAAAGAGGGTGAAAGAACCAATGGCAAACCGCGTATTCTCCTGCCACTCTTATAGTTGAGGAGAAAACTTCCCCGAGTTTTTAGGGAATGGTAAGGCAAACTGATATGAGTCAAATGTACGAATTACAGAAACATAAAAGACATCATTTGAGCTGTCGTCCTATTGGTCAAGTCGTAATTACGTCAACCGGATAAGGTGAAACACCGTCTTACGGCCCCTTTGCGTTTACCGATCCGTATAAATTCTCCCTAAATTTTAAACCGTTTGTTATTGATGCATACATTTAAGTTCTTAAAAATCTTGAAAATGAGGTAATACTGCTTAGAGTGTGTGGCCCAAAAAAAGTTATACAAAAATAGAAAACTTAGAAATTTTATACGGTTCCTTGTGGTAGACATACATGATAAAATATAAATTATACATTAACTTGTTGAACGAAATCACTATAGGTCTGAAGGTTTTGAGGTCATACTCATAGACTCTCATACTCACAGACTCTCATACTCATAGTCATTATTTGGTCTTACAAAACACTAAACTAAACCCATTGGCGCAACAGCCAATGTGGGTTGGTTGGTTGGTATTTTATGGCATAAGCACTAAGCAGCCAATGTAGGCCAAGGTCTACCGGTTCCCATATTCGTTTTTTTGACCGTGGGATCTAGGTTGTGGATATTAGGCATTTTCCCCAGTTAGGTAGTCAGCTTAAAGCAGAACCCCCAGTGTTTAGTTCCCATGTATATACTTAGTCCCCAGTTTATCAACCCACTAAAGGGATGAAAAGCTGAATTGCAAAAATTGCATTCTCCAAAATCTTGAATTATACTTCTTGAAACTAAGTTAGGTGGAATTATAAACCATTGATTATTATTATGAACAGCTAACTTAAAGTATGCATCAAAAACTAATGGCCACAGAAATCAGCTATCAGTCAACGTTAGTAGAGGATATTACACTGCATTTTTAAATATATTCAGTCGAGTAAGAAAAGATGAATTATTGCAATTTAAGGAAATTATTTAGAAAATAATGTATGCGATCTCCAAAAATGTTTAGTGTGTATGGAAAAGTTCAAAATCCAAACAAAACTATAAAACTAAATGATTTTCGGAAAACCCAAACATAAGTCTAGGACATGCATGTATGGTTGTTGGAGAAATATATTGCTTAAACATCAATAAAGTGCTTTTATAAATTTATCAAACTGACTTTATCAAACTGAGTTTTGTTTTACTAAATTTCTCAAAAGCTCGTCTTCCTGTTGAAATTTTTTTTACAAAGATACATAACAAATATTTCCATGATGCTTTGAAAATGGTGGGTGGGTGAGCTTAAAAGGTGTTGTAAAAGTGGGATTGAAGAGGAAGGAATAGAATTAAACTAATACGTACCTTACCAAACTGTTGGAAATAATTTTTTACGTCATCCAGAGTGGTTGGAGCAGAGAGACCGCCCACGAATACTTTTTTTGTCCTAGTCACCATCTGCAATCGAAATTCATGTTTAGGTTAAATAGGGATTATACATAAAACAAACACTAATAATGATGATAATACTAAAGAGAAAGTAAACGGTGAAGTTAGTGCAATGGATTCATTAAAAATACAATATCGTATCAATTGAACATAATTATTTAATTTATAATAGAATCTTTCTAAACATTCAAATAGAAATATTATCACATTAGTTTTCAATGCAAATGTATTTAATTGTGCGAAATATTTACCCAAATACAAATTCAGTGAAAATTTTAAATTGAAATAAACTTGTTCTAATCGTATACAAAATTTTGCTACAGGTAATAACATTTACTTCTAATAGTTCTTCGAAAACTTTGTAAGGAAATAATTTCATCATTCATGGAGGAAATGAGAAAGGTATTAAAAAAAGTTTTATTACATTTGCATTCATATGAGGTCAGGTCCGAAAATCTGTAAAATCTTATTTTGTTCATCTCACGTCGGCACCCACATTGAGAACCCCTGACATATAGAGTAGGAAATCAAATTTTCAAGGAAATATGTTAAAAAAAAACTTGAAACAACTCTGAAAAACGCCCCAAATAAAATCATATCCGAAGCCCCTTGAATATGGGCATCCCTGCCTGACACTCAAAAGGAATACTGTGTTTCGCAGCTTTTTCTGCAGATGGCAGCACGAAAGGAGTTGCGAGGGGTATCGATCCATCGGTCATTTTGCGCTTCAGTTCAGTTCTCCCGCCCCCTCTGCAGCGAAAGTAGGCCACGTCCCCGGGAAATACGAAAAATCGAATCGGACCCCAAACGCGTTTTTTATTTACTCCTGGAGGAACACTTGAGCCCTTTCCGCTCTCCCGGTTTCCGCCTCTATGTATTCC
Source organism: Tetragnatha montana (assembly GCA_963680715.1). NCBI lineage: Eukaryota > Metazoa > Arthropoda > Arachnida > Araneae > Tetragnathidae > Tetragnatha > Tetragnatha montana. The sequence continues at coordinate 40,593,216 of OY796685.1, forward strand.
ATCGCATAAAAACAGAAGGGATAAGGAACGCAGTGGAACGAACATTCTTGACGCCTTGTTTGTTCCATATATGTAGGCTGAAACTAACAATATTTATAAATACAGTATAATGCATGAATGAATGGTATACATTTTGGTGTCTCGATAACGTGTGGGCTCCAAGAAATATTATTTTTAGTGGCATTTAAGTGTTAATTTATGAGAATTGAATTTCATGTAATTAAAAACGCAAAATATGACTGAAAAGGAAGCTTAACGTATGTTATTTCAAAATAGGAAAATTAGAAAATCTTTTTAGAACAACTAAAAACAAACAACATCCAAATCTCTGAATTTTAAAAATTATTGTTATAGAATGATATAATACCCAATTACAATAACGAGAAACTTCACAATAATATGTTATCAAACATGTCTTATAATTGCTGAAAGATCATTCAACAGCATTTTTTATCGCGTTATTGGTGTAATTTTTCTTCTTTCACATTTTTAACAGACCGTGATGGTTGATGAAAAAATAAAATTGATAATAATGTAGCAAATTATTCAATTGTGACTTACATAAATGTTAAAATACGTAAAATAATTTTATCCAAAATCGCTTAAAACAAAGTTTTTTCCGAAATTCGGCAGTATCAGTTTCCTGAAAACGTAAACACATTGAAATCCCACCCAGATCTATTAATTACTATTCTAACGCTAAAGTTTCAGTTGAGAAACTGTTGTGTTTCGAAACTTGAGTATCTTTTCCAGAAAATATTTGTTTGGGAATGGGTGATTCGGCTGTCGTCAAAAGAGAGAACTTAGCATTAAAAATTTCAAGAAGGTCTCGGTTACGTAATAGTATGGGATGTTTATCAAGCATCTGTTTGACATCTGTCCTATACCGAGAAAGCGGCTTCTCTTTCCTTAGGACAAAGCAAAAAGTGGAATGAATGGGAATAGTCTGGAGCAATAATCTCGAAACTTTTCTCCCAGTAAACAAGAAACCTCTGAAGATAGTAGCTCATCAGATTTGATATGCAGACAGTTGAACTTGCTTTTATTAGAGTTTCTGAGGATTTTCTGGTCTTTTCGTTTCCTCGGAAAATCCCGGGAATTGAAAGTCATTCGCGAGATTTCACTAAATTTGCATAATATTTCTTATTAATTATTTTTAACCGTAAAAATTATTCCCCTGATCCGGAAAATACATCAACGTCCAGAAAATTATTTCTTATTAGTTATTTTTAACAATGAGTTATCAAAAATTTTCATTATGAATACAAAGAAGGAATGCTTAAGTTTAAAATTTATTTTCTTCCATTTCCCTGGCACTCCCAGGAACCAAAATTATTTTCCTTAAATATGAAAAGTAGGAGAATTTAACAATTTCCCGAAATCCCCTGGAAAGAGACCCTAGTTTTTATGAGAAGATAGGATGAGCATTGACGAAATTGTAAAAAGATTTATTGAAACTTCATAGGGTAAAGTAACGATTTCTCTACGTCTGATAACTAAGTAGGCATTTCTACTTCAACGTATTAAAGCCTCATCCCTTTAGCATAGTAAGGGATTCGTAGAATATCTGTCTTGTATTGTTTTCTTTTAAAGTTTTTACTTGTAAACGAAAGCAGAATTGATTTTTGTATAAGATACAGAATAATAAAGTTATACCCACATACAGTCAATGTTTCAAAGAGTATCATTAATTATAATAAAAAATTCATAGCATTAAAAAATATTTATATTAAATAATCGTGTTATTTCTCAGTTGTTATTCTAAAGATTTTATTTGTTTGCATTATCACCGGTTCTGTTAAACACTGTCTTTCAAAAATATACATAAAATTATTGGATCACAGGTTTTTCTCAAAATAACTGTTTTTCAAGTTTATACTATACCACTCTGTTCTCAAAACAGATATTGAACATAATAAATCGATGCTATTTTTTAATTGGAGCTTGCCATGATATTTGCATATTTTTGTATGATAATTTTTAATTTGATGGTTAAGTTATTGTAAAAGATATCTTTCTAAGAAATTACATCAGGTTTTAAACTTAATTTTTTTTCTACTTAGCAAAGACGGTTTATTGAAATTTATACGCCGTTGTTCCATCTATCACCCACGAAAACTTTTCAAGGCTACCTTTATTAGTTTACGATAAAAGTGTACTTGGAAAAATAAAACGATTTTAAGATATAGAGAAGCTTCTCCTTAAACTAGCTCGATTGATATCCTGAAGGCCAAAAAAAAAAAAAAGACGGAGTAGCGCCTTCAGAGAACCATTATCCTTATTAGAATCGTACATCTCTCAATCAGCTATTGGGTCGAAGTGCTTCGCTGTCAGAACAGCTTTGCTGTGCCAGTGTCAACTTCTGCGGAAAAAGGATTCCCTAATTCGATTTGGAAGGTGAGCGATTACCTGGTGAAAGGCTTCGCAGCTGATTGGCGCGGGTCTGAATGTGACGTCACTCCTAATCCCTTTAGAGCGCCAGATTTCGAAAGGCTTCCCTTTCTAGGGCTTCTCTCGAAATGGAGCGACTTTTTACTAAAGGGAAAAAACAGTTCTACTTTTGGGTACCGATAGTTAAATATCTAGTTTTTTTTGGTATCCGATAGTTACGAATAGTTATCTACAACACTACTCCAAACGCTAATGGGAATTCAACAGGATGAACTTATGTTTGAGAAAAATTTTCTTTTTAATTTGTATCCAAGTGTCCATCATAGAAGCTAACATTCTTCTAGTAAAGCAATTCTTTTGGATTTCTTGATAAATTTCTAAAAGACAAACTCACGCAGAGGCTTCTTGCCAAGCATGTGTTTAGAAAAAAAAATTGTTGATTAATAAATTATCATCACTTGGAACTGTAAGTTGTTACAAATTATAAAATTTATGTGTCTTGGAAAAATAAAAAGGGATGTAATATCTCAGAAACGGTTTAAATGGTTTATTTTATGAATTTGGGAATGACATATTGACAAAAACTCCCTCCTGATTTAACAATTTATCAAAAAAAAGCAGAAAATTTCATTCTTAATGGACAATTATGAATTTACGCAACAGCTTTGTACTGACCAAAGGACAGAATTTCTAAGAAGGGTCTCCCTAGGACCTGTAAATTAAAACTAAATCGACTAAAAGTATTTATTATAATAGAATAAGGGGACACTGAAATTTGATATAGTAACATAAGGTAGAAAGGGATACTCGAAATCATGCTACGTAATCTGTAACGACGATAGGAACCATAGGAACACCCTGTCATTCAAAACAGCTGTCCACAACCGAGTATACGCCTGCCAAACGGGAGTCCTCGCATCTCGGCTGTCAGTGAGGGAGAGAGAGAGACGAAAAATGAGGCAAAACTTCGCTTAATTAGGCATGCAGCCGCTTGGGCTTCCATCAACGCCGAGCTCTCTGTTTATGTTTATTTCCATTGCAGTCTCCGGGCGAATCGTTCAAATTAGTTTCTGCTGACGCGAGACCGGTCAACAATTAGGGAGCGTTCACATTTGTACGATTTATTGCGGTATATTAGACGAATCACGGAAAGTGACGTCATAGTTTGAGGTGTATCACTGTGATTTTTCTAGTTTTCGCCTCGCTAAACGCTGGGGAAGTGATGGGAACGCTCCTTTTGAGAGATTAACGGGGCTAGCAATAGTTTTTTAGGGCGTACAACAAAGAATATATTAAGTGAAAAATGCAGTTATACTTCATGATGACGTAACATGACGATGTCGAATCGTGGTCAAAGCATGGCCACCTAGACCCATATAAGGCCATAGAAGCTCTAAATCGTGAAGCAAAATAGTAGGCTTCATAGCTTTTTTGGAAAACAGCGCAACTCCAGTCTGAAGTCTTGTACCTTGCGCTGTTGAAAAGTGACGTCTTGCCTACTATTTCGCGTCACGATTTAGAGCTTCTATGTCCTTAAGAGTCTAGATGGCCATGGTCAAAGTGTTCTGAGAATGGCAATTAAAAAGTATAGTCTTTCTGTGATTCGTCTATGGGATTGCCGTTTTGTAGTAGATTCGGATAAGTGGAAATGCTCCCTTAGTACTCTTATAACAGGCGCGTTCAGTATTTCCCGCGGGTTTGATTCCAGTATGTGTAGCTCAGTTACTGTTTTTATGTTTAAAGACAATTTTTTTGAACATTCGTGGTTAAATCATACGTGGTTGTCAATGCAGTGTTTTCAGGTGACGTCACGACCAGCTATTTTCTTTTAACTGTTAACCTTTTGTACGGCTTTTAACTGTTGCTAAGGCGGTTGCTAGGTAACGAGGTATCTGTTGCTAAGGCGGTTTTTAGGTATGGAGTCACATGATTGCAAATGCTCCAATAGAAGAATTCCACGGCCAGTCATTTTCTGTAACTGTTAACCTTCTGTAGGGCAAAAAAACTGTAACCTTCTGTTGCTAAGACAGTTGTTAGGTCCGAGTCATATGACTGAAAATGCTCTACGTAAGTATAATTCAAAAGACTAGTTTCCCTTTGAAGCCAACACCCAGTTCTCCTTTCCTAGCACGTGGGTGATGGGATTTAATACAAGGTGGCACCAAATCTTTTCTCTCTGAATACCCTCTCCAAACTTCTCGACGAGGCGGTGTCCGGGATGTGTTTGGCCAGGTGACGTCCCGAACACACACATGCCCCCCGTTCAAAAAGAAGAACGAAACTAAAACTTCTTCACGAGGGGGATGCTGCTGGCTCGTTGCCAAATGGGCGACGGATTTCTCCTCAGGAATCGATCGTCTTAGAAGAGTCTTCTCCTTTTTTTCCTATAAATCCCGAGGAGAAGGAATGCGCGATGGCGACTCCGGGCTCCCGGCGATTAAGGGAGATTCCCAGGGATTTTTTTTCAGCGTTGGCGTCTTTTTATGTGTGGACTTTTCCCGTATTTCCCGTATTCCTCGTTGTTTGTGTTTGATCACTGTGAGGAGGGGATTTTTAGGTCAGGTTTAGAAAAGCACGTGGAAAGGATTAGTTTTAAGCTGATTTTGGTTATACGGTGGAAGGCCTTTTCACTTAGGTCCCCAAACTTTTGGGAACCACCACCGAAGAATTTTTTCCGCCGCCCTTTTACAAATTTCCCACCAAATTTGGTTATAGTGTTTTGATAAGAAAAGGTACAATTTCATAGTTTTATATCAACGTGTAATAAACATTAATTTACTTTAACTTTTAAACCAAATAACATTTCGTAAAGCCAATAAGATAAAGACAATATTCAAACATTAAGTTTTCTATGTATACTCTTAAAATTTTACTGGAAATAGAATGATAATAATAATAATAATTTTACTCCGTATTTTTATAAAAGTGTCTTTAAAAACAATTCTTCAACGGAATTCTGGATACGCAGTTTAAAAAACGACTTTAACTTTAGCCACATGTAAAGGGGGATCCTTGGATTCTCCGGGTTAAATAAAAGTTGCTAACATAACGTTTTATTTTCATTATTATTTTATATACTATAATTATTGGTTATATCGTCCTTTTTTTCTTATATCGCTCAATTTAGTATGTTAACATTTATTTTGGAATATATATCTTTACTCTAGAAATAGGAAATCAGTAAAAACTAAATTAACCAACTTCTTTTCTCTAACGGGGCTGTATTTACATGAACCGGCTGTTATCCGGCAGTGAAAACTTCTGAATGGCAGTTAAAGAAGGAAAACTAGTTTTCCACCAATCAGAAAAGTTTGACTGCTAGTTAACCGCCGGTTAGGTTATCGGTGAATACGACCGTAAGAAAGAATGGAGAAAAAAAATATGATGGTTCCATAAATATTACAAGACTTTAAGACTTCCCAATAAAAGTTATATCATTTTTCTTATTATTTCCGAAAGATATTATTATATTGTGTTCCCATTCCTAACATAAAAACCATAACATCCCCCTCCCGAAAAAAAAAACCAAGCTTCTCTTCTCGACTTGTTTTCTTCCCATACGTTTCGGGCGATTGTTTTCTTGCGTGTATTAGTACTTAGAATGATTAAAAAAGGACACGTGGCGCCAGCTTTATGTTTGACAGAATATCAGACGATAAACCAGAGACAACAAGGAAGGGGACTGGAAGCTCCACTTCTCAGGCCATCACGTCCCCGTATATCGGAAGCATTTTTATCGGAACTGCGCTAAAGCTTTACGGCTTTCGCTTCTGTTAATGATTATAGTACTTGAAGATTCTTTAACGGCAGAGGGTTTTCTTGCGGTTGGAAATCCATAGTACGTAAGGTCTCACCAGTTCTTTTTTTTTACACGATTTTCGAAATGGACATATTTGGGAACTGTGGGATATTAGGGGAATAGTTATAGATGTATTTTATGTAGTTGTTAGTTAATTATTAGTAAGAGATTAAAAATTTTCAACTGTTTAATAAGCTGTCAACGATTGTTTCACAAGCTCATGCAGAATAGTTTGTAAAGTTCGAGAGTTCAATAAAATTCAGTGACCTTTTGTAATCTTTTTACTACAAACTGTCTTTTGTTCAATTTACAGAATAAAAATTGTTAAACTAAAGCTTCCATAATCTCGTGAAAACTTTTTAATTTAACGTTTAGTACAAGTCCCATTCTGCAACTCCACTCATAACACTTATTGATAGCAGCTTCAGAATTAAGTGAAATATTTTAAATACTTTTAAAAGAAAATATTAATTGAACGTTGTCTTACGTCAAATAAATCCTGGAATGTGTATAAATGAGTTCGCAAGAAAAACTATGACTGTGTCATTATTATCATTATGAGAAAGCTCGGAACGAGCTAACACTTCGTAAATCAAGTTTCGTATAACTATCTTCATTTGTTCTCAATAAAAAAAATAATTATATTGAAGTTAAACTTATTAAATAAAAATAACAAATGTCAGGAAAATTGTGATACTAAACCATTCACAAACAATTACGCAATTTTTACTACATTCAAGGGTGGATTTTGGCATGGTGGCGCTGGAAATATTATTTGCAATTATAAAGGAATATAATCTTGAAAGATGAGAAGAGGTATTACCTCCCTGCCCCCTTCCGGAAACTTGCCCATGACAGTATTAAAACGAGTTCATAAAACAACTATTATAAGTTCTTAAAAAAACAGCACTGAAATCATTAAGTAGATTTTTAAATGGAATCTGCAATAAGCTAACTATTTAAACTAATATGGTAAATCTAATTTGACTAAATAACCATCGGTACTTAAAAGGTATAAGGCCTTATGCGCCAGACTGGTGTAGAAAGAACCGTGATAATGCTTACCATATTTAAAAAAATACTATCAATTTCATATTCATGTGTTGTTATTTAAAGTTACTTATCCCACATTCATTATAAATATTTTAAAAATTATTTTCGATTGAAGAACAAATTAGATACAACAATTCTGTAAACTATATAAGGTTAAAACATCTTTCAACAATTCAAGGGGCATGAAAATTTCCAAACGTTTTTAAAATTTGCAACGCAAACGCGCTATTAAGAAAGAATAGCAACAGATTCTTCAGAAATAGCTTACAGTCTGAATCATCATCACTTAAAGATAATACAAGTTGTCAGCCAGCCATATTGATATACACGTGTCCCACAAGAGGTGTACTTTCGATTATGGTCCTATTTTAGGCGTTCGCTGTTCCATTAGAACCGGGAGACAGGCCCTTTACATGAGCCATCTGTCGCTCCTTGAGGCTTCCATTTTTTTTTTGTCTAACAACACGCGCCTCCGTACTTATGCAATGAACTTTTGGAACAGGGAAGAGTACTCTCTTCGCGGTTGGAGAAGCTTGTTCATTGGGAAAAAAGCCGGGGAAGTGTTTTTACGCTTATCTGATCTGTTTCGGGACAAATTAGAGAACGTTTTCGCTTATCAGGATATGTTGCGGTACGGTCATACCTAGACTAATACTATACTATAGAGCAGGGGTTCCCAACCTTTTTGTACCCAAGAGCACATACCAAAATATCGGTCGAATGGAGGGCACCATTTATTTTTTCGTGATAAATTTATAGTTGGTAGACACAGGGCTTAAATTCTAACCAAAGAAGTACCGGAGCGCTACTATTTCAGCATTACAAATACGTATTTACTGATTAATGAATAAATATCAGTAAATATTTACTGAAAACCAAGAAGTACCGGAGCTCCGCTCCGGTGCGCTCCGGTGCAATTTAAGTCCTGGGTAGACATAATTAATAATACACTAATGCACACAAAATTTAATTTTAAGAATTAATTTGACACATTAATATAATTAATATTAATATTCTTTTTTAAAATAAAGGAATACTAATAATGGAAAACTGAAATATATCATCGTTGGGCACAAGCAGTGGGCACACCTAGACCGATCGACGGGCGCCATGGTGCCCGCGGGCATAGGGTTGGGGACCCCTGCTATAGAGCATTCGCACATGACGTCACTTGGACGAATAAACAACGTTGCTAGGGCTGTTGTTAGGGGTGGGAAATAGAAGCATCCAATAGAAGCATTCGCACATGACGTCACTTGGACGAATAACAACGTTGCTAAGGCCGTTGTTAGGTCCGAGTCATGTGATTGAAAATACTCTATACTATGAACGAATAACAGGAGACGAAAGCTCACTCACTGTCATTCGAGTAGGGGAGAGTGGGGCACCTTGGAATACTTTTCATTAAATTATTTTTTGATAGTAATATTTGAGGATGATTCAGTAAGGTTTCGGGGGAGGAGGAGTTTTTTTTAAGATTTTAGAATGGGGAAAATTTGGTTATCAAAGGATGTTAATTAATTACAGTCCTATTAAAACCAAATTTGCAGTTTAAATTACATGAAGAATACCAATAGTACGTGCAGACATTAATCCCTTAATCAATATTTATTAATTCACTATTGAAATTTCAGCTAAAGCAAGGTAAGAGAAAAGTACAATTATTTAAACACAGCTTAATCTTGATAGCTAAATTATTCGAATATAAAAAATTTACCCCCGGTCGTATTTATACTAGTTTTCTGCACAAATAGCTTTTTAGTCTTTGTAAGTTGATAAAATAATCTGAACTGCATAAGCTTCAAGATAAATCTACAGCGCTCTCTGCCACGCGGTGGGATTCCTGTACCGAGACTTGCCTTATGAAACGACCACTCGAAAAAGAGGAACTAAAAGAAATCCAAATTAATATTAGCTTGTTTTTTTATAAAGACTCACACCACTCTTCTTCTAATCATTAATGTCCCTGCCATAAACGATTCCTGCAGCACTCTCGAACCCAGAGCGTGAGGAGATAAGGCATCGATTCCGCGCGCGCGGCTGTTACGGCAGATAGCGCTTGCAAAACAAACATCGCGCCTTTTTCGAGAGTAGTTCTCGTTAATGAGCGAGGGGCCAATCAAAAGGCCGTTCATTAGCCGCGGGATTAGGCTAATTCGGGGGGTCATCACTCATTAGGGGATTAGGGGAGGATGCGAGGCGCCGATAAAGAGATCGATTCGCACATCGAAAGCGGGTCATCGGGTTGTGTTGTTTAGGGATTAAGCGAAACAATGGAAACTGGTTAGTTCTTAGGCTTAGTGATGGGTGGAACGGATAATGAATCCGGACATTCGCGTGGGTTAAGCATCGTTTCCACCTACGCGTTACGGCTATTCGGTGGGACCAATTGGAAGGATCAACGAGTCAGCACAGACTGACGACTCACTTCAGTCTCTCTGTAATACGTCCGTTGGTTGTGCATTTTGTGGCACAAGATCCTTATTCGTTCGTTAATTGGTCTAGCCGGACTTTTCAACTTACAAGGGCTTGAGAGTCCCAATAAAAACCACAAATTCATAGTGGCTGGCCGCGAAGAAAGAGGTATAAAGGTCTTTTACTACTATAAAATTTTCAAAACTTTCAGAGGACAAACCTCTATGATTTCCTTTTTTTATCTCTAAGCTTTACGTAATACGTGTGTCCTCATCAAAATATTTTTTAGAAATTTCATACGTCAGTTTTAGGAATGTAAAAACTCCAAAATAAAAACAAATTTTGAGACTATTAAATACAACTTTTATTCTATAACCTCAAATATTTAAAGGAACTTCAGAATCCTATTTTGTGTCCAGAACAATTATTGAAAAAGTTCAAAATTTTTGAACAGTTGATTTAACTGTTAAAAAACATCTTCAACTGAGTTGAGAAAAGTTTGGATTTACTTTTTTCTTTAAGTATTATTTTAGGAAACGATGGTGGTGAGACCCCTTTTTTGATATAAGAATCTGACTTACGGAAGAAAAGGAAATTAAAAAAAAAACTACCAAATAATACTGACACAGAAAAAGTATATTCCAGAGAAATCATTCTCTATCTGGGTTCAAAATTACGCAAAAACTATTACGCACTAGGCTGCAAGGAAATCTAGACCAATGAAGAAGTTAGTTTCTCTGTATACAATGAACATTCAAGGAAAAACAACTTTTACAGGACTGGTCTGAAATATCCTTATCTGCATTTCCTTCCTCTCAAAAATGTTTACTCTTTTATCAGCACAAATGTTTTCATGAAACGTATTTTTTGGAAAAATTTAATAGTTTTATTTTTTGTTGGGTAAGGCATATATTTTTTGGTAGTTAATAATGTCTCACCTCTTAAACTTAAAAAAATACAAGGATTGATGGAGCACCACCATATATTGTTTTAACTATTCAAAACTTTAACTTGTTTAAAAGATAAAATGTTTTCATAAGAGATATTTCAAATTTAAAGTCTTATAAATACTCTGTTTAATAGGGGCTATCAGAAATTTTAATCTAAGCAAAAACTTAGACTTTAAAAAAGGAATCCCATTAGAATAAATAGTATTCTTCAATAGTTATATACTAAAAATATTATTTACTGCAATAGAAGTTATTATGAAACATGTTGGGAGCCACTGCGGTAGAACAATAACCACTTTTTATGGTTATTTATACGATTTCAGTATTAAATGTTTAAAGTTATATCATTATTTAATATTCATTCATTTTAATTAAAGTTGGGGCTTTGCTTATTCTAATATTCCTAACTAAATTTATTGTCGATAAGAATTGTTTCTTAATTTAGCCAAAAAGAAGCCTGCTGTTAAAAACAGCCTACATACATTTACACAACCTAGATTTCCATTCCTACAATTCTGTTTAGTATCCTAATTAAATTATTCCAAATATATACAGCATTGAACAGTTGCCACAAACTAAAAGGTAAAACAATAAATAAAAATAATTACGAATCACTGTTCGTTACTACTACTTCTGAATCACTAGTATTCACAACACTTACATTTGACAAAACCCTTAGCAACATTTTGTTAAAACATTGGTAACTTCAATGTAAACATAACACAAACAGGATTGATAATATGTTTCTAGCAGGAAAAGAACGCCTTTTCAAACAACAAACTTTTAATTCAATCCCTTCTACTGTGTCACACACAACCAATGTCGCTCTGTCACAACGTCACTGCCAAAACTTTGCTCAGCAGTGATATGAAGGCTGAGCGGGAAACTAATTATCCTAATTTTCGAAATGCGATAATTTCTCACGCAGGTTGTCCGAAAATTCTGACATCGAGAGCCTTTGAGTAGAAAGAGGGTTTAACATGAAGAATTTTTATATTTTTGAAAATTCGCTCGCTTTTAATCTTCAAAGAACTTTTAATTGTTTTCCTGTTTCGAAAAGGAACTGTAAATTAAACACCATCCATTTCCTTCAAATTTATTTATTTGCGTGATAGTTTTCTAATTGTTTAAAGCTCTAAAGATTGATTTACTGTATTTTGCATTTATAATATATATAGAAGTGGCACCATTGAAAGTATTACCATTATTATAAAGTTTTAATATGAAATACTCGTACAAATAACTTGTTCTGTGTAATAGAGAACTGAAACTCAAGTACTTATTATAAGAAAATATTGATTTCCAACTCATCATTATCCACAAAAAAACTCTTCAAAATAAGTTCCTATTGAAGTACTAAAAATGCTTACCTTTGGGTGTGCCCTTTTGGGGAAGGCAATCTTTGGATCGATCTGGAAAAAAAAAGAAACATTAGGCACCGGGGGAGAAATTCACTTTAGTTTTAACTATTAATTATGCATACTTTAATCTAGAATAAGTTCTATATAATGTTTCTTTAAAATGTTCCTAGTTTTATCAAACATATCATTAGATATGCCAATGCAATGAACCCATTTTTTAGAAATTGATTATCATTGGTTGTATTTACCACAGGAAACCCGGGAATTTATGTATAATAAAATATTTAATGCATCATAAGATGTATCATCATGTTCATTCCATTAATTATAAAGATTTTATAGATATCCTATTTTTTAAAATTTTCTTGCTAAGCCAGAAAATCCCAAAACTGGTTAAGCTTTCTTTTGGAGACTAATTTGCAACATCATGTTAAATGCTGTTTTGATAAGAAAAAATATCCATATTGGTGTGAAATGCTGTTTATTCATAAGTATGTAACTGTGTGTTAAACAGTGTTATTCCTAGGATTTGTTTGGAGGAGTAAAAATACTCCTTGACTTTTTTAGAAGGAGTGAAATTGAATTATGAGGAGTGAAATACGGAAAAAGCATGAACTACATATGCAGGGACACGAAAACCGAAATCTAACTCCCTAAGCATCAGAACAATAAATGATCCATGATAATTAGGGTGTCGTGGTTTTTGGTAATTGGCTTTTTCCAGAAGTCGGGCGAAAATGTCTCCGCTGAGAACACTTGGTGTTTTGAGTAGAAAAATATTACTTGTGGATTTCGGTAGGGCACGCGGTGCATTTTTTAAGCTAAACCTTTGTGAAAAATTCAAAGAGTGAAAATACTCCTGGCTAGTTTTTTAAAGAGTATTTCTGATTTTCAAGGAGTGAAATATACTCTCTCAGAGGAGTTAAAAATATATCTGGTGTTAAACATATAAAAACTTTTATATCCACGTAATCAAGAGGTTTTTATTTTTAAAAAAAATTACACTTTCCATCTACATGTCCTCCACAAACGCCCCTTCATTTTGATGAGTTTTAAAGGGTAAAAAGGGTAAACGTGGAACAAAAAGGTCCACACGAAGGCACTTTTTCTAGTGGTACTTAAAAAAAGAGAGGAAGGTGCTGTGCAAAAGTCACCCTTTGGTTTACAGCCCGTTTCCCCGGCCATTTCTCCCTCCTATTTCAAGAGAAGGAATTAATATCGTCTTTTCAACGCTCCATAAAACTGGACCTCCAGGGGATCATTAAAAACAACGATCCCAACCGACCATTGGACGCTTTATGACGCGATTCCAAGAACCAGATATGAAATGTATTGTTTGATAATCCTTTCTTATGAGTTTGTTGTTTATTATACTTCCTCATTTTATGACGAAACTGCGAGAAACCGACGAGAAAAATTACTGTTAAGTTTGTAAGGTAAAAAAAAATTTAGTTTTGTTTATATTTTTTTACTCAAAGATATAAAAAATCAAATTTAAATTATTTTTGATCACATCGAATATGATATTTAGATATTCCTTTTTTCAGTTATCGTATATTTTTAATTACGTTTACATCAAGTATTTTCGTAGTCTAGTTTCTGAGATATAAATTTTTGAAATTTCGTTTTTTTGTTAGGGTGCGAAAACACTTTCCAAATCACTAATCGTGTGCTGTGACGTCACATCCAATAGAAGCCCGTTTTCTGATCACGTAACTTTTCTGACGTTTTGGCAAAAATAATATTGAAATTTAAATTATTTAAAACACAATTTTGAACTTAAAAATCAGAAATTTGGGAGTTTTAAACCATAACGTATCAAAAACGTATAAAATTAAGCAAATGCTTCACTCATACAAATACCTTACATTAGGATATACAGCTACAATCGTTTGGTTTTGAATCCCTCTATAATTTTAACCCGTTTAGGTGTAAATAAAGTTGTGTAGAAACAATTCTTTAAATCGTTTGAAAATGTAAGCCATGTTCAGTAGAAATGTATCCACCTCATAAAAACAACCTCATTCCATTCGATCGTACCTAAAAAAACGTCGGTAAAGGCATTTCCTGAAAAAGAGCCCAATCTGTGTCGAGCTCCCTAAATGACCGGACGATCAACCTGCAAATAACGCTCGGAGCAGTTGTTTCTATTAGCATCGAAAAGCCCCTCTCTGCGTCAATGACAAATTCCATTAAGGAATGGTTAGGCCCCACATCCCCCAGGGGAAGAGAGAAAGAGTTCCAAACCCAAAAAAAGAAGAAAGTACAACTCTTTCCAACTCCCTATAAGCGCAAAAAAGCCGCCGAGAAACCTTCAACTTATTCATAAGAAGTAAAAGAAAATGGGCTAACGTGTCTGACGGAGCCAACGAATGAACTTTATCCCAAACGTCCGTAAATATCCTTCTTAAAAAAAACGCTGTCCGAAAGCTACAATTCCGTTACTCCCTGGATGTATTGCACGTAGGTCAGTGCTTTTTCGCGATTATTTTGCCAGATACTCTCGTTCCCCCGCTGCCAGGCTTCTTTTTCTTCTTCTGCGGGGTCCATTTCGTTCTTTTTACGTTCTGTTTTGTTTGTTGTTGTTCTCGGGGATTTATCCCCCACCGAAAGTGGCAGCGGCGTGGAACATTTTATTTCGGCGTTCGGCCAGATAAAGCGGCTCCGGGAACAATCGGGAGCAAACTTTAATCTCGCCCGGCCCGACGTCTGGGTTCGAGAGGATGAAAAAAAATTTTTTATGGTTTTTCTAGGAGACTCAGACGTACCTTTGCTGGACGGATTTGAGATTGATTCTCTCTTTTTTTTTCTCCCGAAATGGCGATAATTGCCTGTAAGGTACTTTCCTTTTTTATTTCGAAGTGTAACTTTTTGATGCATTTTCTTGCCGTATAGAGTGGATTAAAATTTCTGGGACTAAAAATATTCGGGTCTTTTTATGGATATGTTTGTAGATCAATATTTGTTTCCTTCAAACACCGAAAACCAAAAAAGGAACTATATTTAGGTCAACCAGTCAAAATAAAATTCTTCTCATGTTGTATTGAATTTCCTGGTATTAAGTGTGGATGTACCAATATAGTAAGTAAGAATTTTTCCTATTATCCGTTTTAAATAGCAATTCATAATCTTAACTTTAAAAAAATTACAATTAAATTTAATAACACCCTCAAAACTTTAAAAAAGGAAAACAAGGATGGGTAGAGTAAATTTCTTAGACTGTTTCCTTTTTGAAAAAGTACTTTCTTAAGGAAGAAGAATTGTGCCTTTGTTGTAAGAGAATTTTTAGAATTAAATGAGCTTGGTTAAATATCTGCTACTCTAAGATTATATCGGAGCTAAATACAAAATTTTAAAATAAGTTTGGAGTTTCTAAAAGCACCCTCTTTTAGGAAAAACAGAGAGAACAGTTGTAAATTTGGAATATGTATAAAAGAAATAAAAATATTTTTTTTTCTTTTGCATGTTAGTGATTTGGTAAATCGGAATAGAGTAAAAGGTAAAAAAATTCCCATTCCACTTGGAAAAACACAACTTGAATTGACGTTTCTGCGAAACATTTCGATGTATGCCGACAGAAACTAATCGATGTAACGACAAAACAAAGACAGCAAAGAAACTCAGCAGTACGATTCCATGTTTCTGTCGTTTGGGAGTTTTGAAATCGGAAGCAGGAGACGGCGTTCTAATCTATACTATGGACTCACAGTCTGGGTCTCCACCTAAACGCGTATCATCAAAATCCATTTTACACCCCAGACAAATGGAGTGTCGCGGATTTCAGAACAAGCGAATCGTTTTCTCTTCAAAGGGGAGGGAGGACCCTCCACCCACCTGCCGTCCCTCCCAAAGTCCGGTCCCCAAAGAGAATTTTTCAAAAAAAAAAAAAAAAAAAATCGAGCTCGTTGTTAAAACAACGGGCGTATTTCTTTTCCACGTTGCCTTAACGACGTTTTTACAAAACGCGTCTTTGGGAACATTAAGAGCGGAGTTGAGTTGCACGGCTGCTGCTTTCTCTCTCTCCGGGGGGCGACTGGATGTCACCTGCATCACAATCGATGTGGGAGGGGGGAAGGAGCTACCGATTCCGACCGTGGAGAGAAGTTGTAGGGGGGACGTCGAGCGCGAAGCAAGCCAGAGGAGCGGTGATAGGGGTTTCAAAACACATTTTTTTTTAAATAGTAGATTAATTTAGAATTTCGAAATTTTCCAAAATTAACCATAAAAATCACAGTAGAAATTGCGAAAGGGAGCATTCATTAATTACGTATGGGTCCCGAGAGGGAGGGGGGGTTGGAAAAATCTCTACATACCCTTACTTGGGGGTATGAAATGGGGTGAAACCCATTCTTACGTAAGATTTTCCCAGTTAATAATTACTGATAAATGGTATTCCAAAGACTGGAGATAATAATATAATGGTAATATATGTAGTTGACAGCAAGAATATTACTTATTTGTTGAAAAACAAAAATCTTTGATTTACGTCAAACTGAGAGTTTTAGTGTAACTAATCCTTTTCTAACATTTTATTATTTTGAAAAACGAAATGTAATCTTACGTAAGAATAGGGGGGAGGTGTTTGAAAAATCTTAGGTACCCTTACATGGGGGTAGGGGGGGTCAAAAACTGCCAAAATCATCCGTACGTAATTAATGAATGGTCCCAAAGACATTTTTTGCAGTGTTTATACGAAAACTTGATTTTTTTTTCCAATAGAGAAGGATAGTTTTAAATTGAGGATGAACTCAAAATATTATTTTAATACAATTTTTTACAATATAATTTTTGGGTTCGCAAAGTATTTTCCAGATTTCCTCTACCAGTAAGACGAAAAACACCTTGAATTGAGCACTAACGACTGAAACTAATGTAATCAAACCACCCACGTTGATTTCTCTGTGTGTAACAAAACTTAATTTCTGTGTGCTTCTCTGAGAGAGGAAGGGAAAGAAGAGAAAAACGAGAGAGGGAGACAGAAAAATGAAGAATTCCCAAATTAGGCAAAAAAGCTAGTTCTCAGACTTTACGTTGCTTTCACTAGGTTACAATCCATGTCTCCTCTATTTCTTTTTGTCTCTATGCGAGGCAGCTTTTCGGAAGGGTCTCGGAGGAATGGAAAAGAAGGGGAAGGCCGGTCGCGAAGAATTATGCAAAGAGGATAGGGTGACGAAACTGTTGCTTGACAATTTGGATTTTATCGTCAAAGCAGGAAAGAAAACACCACCGACGCAGCGCAAAAAAAAGCGGTTGCGAAACAACTTTGTGATATTGGATGCGGCATCAGACGAATATTATCTTTGACACGAAATCGCAAATATAGTTAATAAAAATAAAATGGTGAAGACATTTAAGAGAGGGGCATTAAGTTTACGCTCGACAAAAATTGTGTTTAAGGGGGGAACTCTTAAAAAACAGTTCTGTTTTATCGAAATTAATATAAATTTAGTTTTGGAGTTTAATATTGTATGTCAATATGTCTTTACAGTATTTTAAATGTAAATAAAGTTAGTATGAAACTAAAATTCTAGAGATAATGTGTTGCAACTTTTGGATAGGGTCACTTGGGGTAAGTGGGTCCCTGGGGTAAGTGGGTCACCCCCCTCAAACTAAACTATGTAAAGGACATTTCACACTTATTCACATTGATCATGTTACATTTTGTCACACTGATGGGTTTTGCATATATTAGAGTTTTGTGTCATTTCTTTTTAAGATTATAGAACTATTGTAAAAAAATTTCCATAATTTTTTTTTTGGAGAGTTCAAGATGCATTTTTCCAAGAAGTGTTTCCAGGAAAGTTTTCACTATATTTTAATGTTTTTTCAACTGTTGTGCCAGGTTTGACTTAAAATACATACTGCAATTTGAATTTTCACAAAATCTCTTATTTAAAAATTTTTAAGAGGGGGGCCCCACTTACCCCGTAATTTAAGCAAAGTAGGGGTAAGTGGGTCCCCTCATTATGGGGTAAGTGGGACACCCTAGACTCACCATTTTAATGTTTATTGAATCATTTATAAGTAATTTATTGAAATTTTAAATTAATTTTGCGTTTTAATATAAGCTGTGGTAAGTAAAGAAAACTATTAAGTTGGGGTTTTTTTTATACACGTTGCCGAGAAATTAATTAAAACACACAGTGGGGTGGGGGAATAGTTTCGAGGGTTTCTTTATAAGTCTCCCGAACCATTCGAACCTGAAGAAAACATTCTGTAATTGTAGTGTTCCAAAAAGGGGTCCCACTTACCCCAACCAACCCTATTAATTTAAATGTGAGTAGATATCTCGTACATGGATTAAGTTACAATAAAATATTTTGTACCTAAAACTTCTATACTTTATCAAGTAAGACCCACTTACTCCCTCTTAAGTTTTGCTTGCTTTCAATCAAAATAAAAAGGGGGTGACCCACTTACCCCTTCCTATGGGGTAAGTGGGACCCCCGTCTCATTTTTTACAAAAAGACCAGTTAAGAAAAATGTAGAACATTATTCTAGAACCTAATTATAAATTTTTGTTTATTAATAGTGTCTTAAATAGTATATGTCATCAAGTTCAAATTGAACCTCTTCAAAAAAATTTTATGAACCTTCAAAAATGTACTGTTCCAAAAAGGGGTCCCACTTACCCCAAGTGACCCTAATTCAAACGCCTCAACTCAAAGTCATAGATAATTCGAAGATTTTTTTAGAGCCCCTCAATTTCTATTACATGATTTTTAAATTTTAATAAAGCTTATGATACTTTAAAAAAATGGTGGTCTCTTAAGATTTTAATTATTAAAGTTCCAGTGTAGTTATAAAGTTATATTACTTTTCTGACACCTTCTGAAAGGAACTGAAGAATTAAAAATGAATAAATAAAAATTTTCTGAAGAGTTATAAGTGCATTAACTATATTTACTTATTTCTCTAAACAATTGCAGCATTGAAGTTCAATAATTTAATTTACAATTGCGTGGATTTTTTAGTTCATCTATCTTATGGTAATTTTGTTACAGGACACACAGAATCACATTATTTGTACTAAATATTGTTCCAGAAAGAGGACTATTTTGTTCCTTTTGAAAGCTCTGCCTGAATACCATAAGTCGGTAAGACTGATCGAACCTTATACTCTTTAGTTGTCTTATCTAAATATAAACTTAAAGACTATTTCGAAACCACTTCACTCAGCTATTCACAACTCATTTCGCACCACTCCCGATCTAAAATCCACGCCACACAGTAGGCGACACGCCTACAGTTCGTGGATCGCCCTCCACCATGCAAGAAGGCGATTCAAGAAATGCCAGACTATTATTGTGGATAATTGCGGTTTTTCAAGCGGTTAAGAGAGATTCAATGATATCCAACCCACGCTGAACCGTGTAATTGTGACTTAATGAGGGATTTAACGCACGTTTTTTGATAGTTCTTTGCAGGAAAACGGCACGTGTATTAGTAAGTATTTAAAAACGCTTTAAAACACATTATTTAAAGGAAGGGAGATTTTATATATTAGTTAATAAAAAAATGTTGCGTATATTTAGAGTTGTGTAAAGAAATAGACTGTAAAGTGTACGACTACAGTATAAAAAAATATTAATTATATCAGTAAAGATATTATTCACTACTTTTATATCTAATATTTCTGGTAAACTGAGAGGCAAAGGGGGACGTAATAACTTTTACATCGCCTAAATAAGTGAGTGCTAAGAATAAATTTCGGACTTGGACATAATTTTGTTTTATGAATTGATATTTATCTGTGTTTATGTGTATGTTATGTGTTTAAATTTTTTTTTATTGGAAATTAACTTTAAATTTATCTTTTAAGAATGGACTAAGAAAGAACAGTTCTGAAGATTTTTACTGCCACTCCTTTTTACGGTAGACCCAGAGGAAGACCCAAGAAGAGATGAAAGGACTGCCTAGATGAAGATTTTGCCATCATAATTGCTAAACACTGGAGATAAATTTCTAGAAGAACGGCAGAATAGGAGAAACTTTTAAGAAAGGCCAGAGCTCACAGCGGGTTGTCGTGCCAATGTTGATGACGATAACTTTAAATTCCCCGATCGATGGAATTTATGATAAATGTTTGACTTAAAATGTCTCAAGTGTTCTCCCAAAAAAACCTCTTTATAAAAGTCAGTTTAGTTAAAAGACTGTGCGCTAAGTGCGATACATAGCCTCATATGATACCACACAAATGAAGCGTAAATATATTGAGAATTCTGGAAATGATACGAGTTTTCTAAAGGAACCGCTGTTGCTAATAACCCCAACTGTCACGACAGCGATTCGGGAAAAACATTATCCGGGTCCTTTTTTAGGGAAAAAACGGATGTGCGTTTTAGTCGATCACGAAAAACGGGACTTGAGTGGGAGGTTTTTCCTTCGGCAGCAGGGGTTGACTTGTCCTCTAATTATCTGACAATATTCTTCCCTTCATCGTTTGCCTGGGAGGGAGGAAATAATAAGCACGTTCCGACGGAAAAACACGGGGAGGCGTTGTAGGGTCGCGTGACTGTGGCGGCGGCGGTGAAAAAAATGCAGAGGGAAAGAGAAATCGGCTTTTTTGAGTCACAACTGTTTCTACTCTGTCTTTCGGAATGGAACTGCGGAAAAGTGAGACACCAGTCATAAAGAAGTGAATATCAATTGACCCAAATTGCATTGATAGATCAATCCGACATCATTTTAAAAGCCTCTTTACAATATGGTACCCCACCAAAGACTGGGACGACAAACAGATTGAAAAGAAAAACTTATAGATGCCTCAAAATTAACTTAACTCAATCACTTATTTAACAGGTTAATTTAATCAGGGTAAAAACACGTTTTACTAGTGGTTTTCTAAGTTTAATA
Organism: Tetragnatha montana; assembly: GCA_963680715.1. Classification (NCBI taxonomy): domain Eukaryota; kingdom Metazoa; phylum Arthropoda; class Arachnida; order Araneae; family Tetragnathidae; genus Tetragnatha; species Tetragnatha montana. Next base: position 40,614,041 of record OY796685.1, read on the forward strand.
TTAAATTATTAGAAAACCCTAAAATGTTCATACAATTATTTTTTTAAGAAATACTTGGATTTTACTAAACAATAGCCTAAAAACTTATATCATCACATTTATTACCAAGGATTTTATAAACGTAATTAAAGTTCTTAAATTTTTTATTACAAAATGATGACTACGAAACAAATCTTTATAAACAAAATTTCAAGCCATGAAATTTTTATAATTAAATATTCAACTTCACAATTGACCAAAATTTTTTGAGTTCATCCCTTCAATTGTGAAAAAAATGTCGAGAAATAATTAGTTAATCTATGGAGTAATATTTCAAATTATCTTGTGGTCGATGATTCTGTTATGAATTGAATTTCTAATCTATGAAACATATGGGTTTACTGACGAGACTATTTCATTTTTTAAAAGTCTATTATAAAGCCATTGTAAAGATTTTTTAAACAGGAACACTTTAGAAAATAAGACAATTCAAATAAGAAACTCCAGCTTTTTCAGTACTAAGTTGCAAGGAAGAGGTGTTTTTAACTAAGCAGGTTATAATGAAAGTGGTATAAGTCCACTGAACGTAGTTTTGAGTAATTGAAGGGTTTCTCTAAAGGAGCCTGTGCTAATCATATGGAGAAGACAATTTTAGGCAGCTCTTCAAGGCCAATCATTGAGCTTTTGATTTACTACACTAGGTAAAGGATCTTAAAAGGAATCCAAATCCATGCTTTTTTCAAACTTTGTATTTCTGGACTTATACCACTTTTATCCTGAGCAGTTCAACACTGTAAAAGTACAAATATTGCTCAAGATTTACCCTGTGCTTTATTTGAAGAAACAGCCCTTCTCAAAACGCCTTTCCTCTTCAATGATGAGAAGGAGGAGAAGCGGCATTAGGTGAACATCAGCCAACGAAAAGAACCCTACACTCATTTGCTCCAGTCGTTACAAAACAAAACAACAGCGCAAAAAGAAGAAAAACAATTTCGAAACAACAAGAAGAAAAAGGACGCCATTGTTGAGCGCCGGGGATTCGAAGCGAGTCCAAAAAGAATCGAATAATAAAAAAAAAGGGGCGATTCGCCCACCTTCCAGAATCGATGTCCTAATGACAGCTCGGACGAGGGCCAATCGGAACGAGGGTTGTTTTTCTTGAGATTAATTATTCTATCCAAACAGAGAGGGAGAGAGAGCGGCGGAAATCTCATAGATACAGCTTTAATTGCTTTAACAATTGATGAATGTTTCCTTTTCGGAGATGCCAGATAAAATGAGTGTCATTAGTGTGGGTGGGGAGAAGGAGATACTCTTAAAAAGGAGTCGATTTCTTTCGAGAAAAAACTCTTTCGTTCTTTTTCTGAAAAAAAAAACCCAACATCGTAGGAATGTTTTAGTGATTAAGGGGTCAATCAAAAATTACGGCATGCACTTTTTGGGGATGATTGTTGCATACCCCCTCCCTCTACGTGTCAAGTTGTCACATTTTATTAACCATCCTTCCCCTCTTATGGGGTCAAACTTTTTAATTATAGTTCCATATATTCTTTTAAGGTGTAATTTTAGGTTTTAAATTTTTTATGAGACAAAGCCAATTGATACCTGATAAAAACCTTTCCTTTTATACTTATTTTCCAAGCAGTTAGACCTTCCTTTTATTTATTTATTTAAATAAATTCTACCATACAGATTAAAAAATCCCTTTACATGGTAGGTTACAATAAAATACACACACAATGAAAAATACACACACATACGAATACAGAGATTAAAGATAAATGTCAACTGAAAGAAAATCCTTTTTAAGTTTAAAAAAATTGTCATAGAAAATATCACTGTGATCCGGTAGGCTATTTACAATTTTTATAAATTGGGTTATGGATTGATTTTCTAAATATTATTTTGAATAAAAAGGTTTAAATAATATTTTTTTATAGTTAGGAGAGCCACGACAACCTTTCCTGAGAAATAAATGAAATCTGGAGGGATGGTCCATCAGAATAGTGATGAAGTTTTGAAAATTGATTTTAATAAAATGAAATAAACACTGTAAATAAAATATGTAATGGAAAAAAGTATCTCTGTGCATCATCAGTGGGCTTTGGCATAGATGGAAGGGGGTATCTGATGCTTTCACTTTATTACATTTTTTAGTTTTAACTCCTTTGTTTCCATTTTACTTTTTCGATTATTTTTTTTCTCAAATGACCTCAGAAGGAAAGTGATATAAGTCCTAAAATGCAAAATTTGGGAAAACATGGATTTGAATTTCTTAGATATTCCTTTATATCTAGTGTGGACAAAAGCTCAAAGATAGGTCTGTAAGAGCTACCTAAAAAGTGCCATCTCCATATAGGAACAACACTGGCGCCGTTAGAGAAAACCTTCGATTACTCAAAACTACGTTCAGTGGACTTATACCAGTTTCATTCTATCCAGTTCAAAGATAGGATGTTAAGAGTTGTTTTGAACTGTTAAAGATTGAATAATGCTAGATTACACTAAAATATACCCAACAATTTTAGTGAAAACCAATACAAACACATCATTCCGCATTAAACTTTAGAATACAGGGTATAAACTTTCCATATACAGGGTTTTCCAGCTCCAAAAGGTCAGTGTAAATTTTAGAAAAAACTTTATCCAACATTATTCTCAACCCTTAACCCTAGCAACCAAACCCACTCCACTCAATCTCGCCTATATCTGGGGGGCGAACCACCCCTTTCTGGGCACGTAGGCATAGAATTCGGGCAGAAAGAGGTGAGTTGAGATGAAAAGTCCGCTGATAGAGAAAAAGTGGAGAAGTAGTGCTTATCGGCCCCACAACGGAGAAAGGTCTCTTATCGCAGCCGAGCGGCTTTTTCTCCCTCCGGAGGGAAAAACTTCCCCACTCAGGGATTTTTTATCTCAGTAAGAGGGAAGAAAAAAAGTGAGATCGTTCGGGGAATTCTTCAAGTTCAAAGGGGCTTTTCAACTCTAGTGACTAGGTTTGCGTTTGGGAATAGATTAGAAATTAGATGCAAGGCTTAATGAGAGTTGAGTCAATATATGCTTATACTTTGGTGGGGATTAGACCTGGTGATCGTTGTCAAAAGGTTTTTCCACGAAACCATTACGGAGACGTTGGAATAACTTCATCATCCCTTTTAAATATAATAGGTTTACAATACAGAAAACAGGATCGTTGCTTAACCCGTTCAAATTTAACATACAGGATTGTATAATCAAGGAGTGTAGATAAATGCAATACCTATATATACGATTATTTAATTAAAAAATCGCCAATAAAATGAAAAACAATTAATTCAAACGAGAAGGAACTACCAGAAGGTACCAGAGAATATGTTTTTAAATTTGAGAATGACCCCTTTACCTTGGCATTAAATAGTTCAAGTTGCAATCGCAAATATTTCCTTTCCGACTTACAATAACTACAAGAAGCTTTTCACTATAAATAAGAATTGAATTTTCTCACTCATTTAACTGTTTAATTTTTAAATTTAATTCTTAGCCTCCTTATATCACCAAAAGGAGTACTGTAAGTTGTCTCAAATTTATAATATGGCTATTTGACTATAAATTAAACTACTATTTGACTATTAATTAAACTATTTGACTATTTTGGTTTGACTCTACGGGACGGTTACTTCAAATATGAAAGGTTTAAATAGATATTTCTGGTCGCTCTATGTATGTTATGCATATTTCAAATAATTAATAGTGTCATTAAAATAAGTTATATTCCTATTAATATACTAATAATATGTTGGGTTGCTAGGAGGAGTTTCAGTACGCGAATCGTGATAAAAAAGACGTTATATATACATGGGTTTAACAAACTAAATCATATTTCTAAATTGAAGTTCTTAATTTCACTTAAAATTCAGACACTGTCCTGTGAACTACTTTCTTTGCTTGCTTGTTTCTCCAAGTAACATTGCAGTCTAGTAGAGCAGATTTTATGTCGGTAAAAAAAAACTAAGAGTATGATTATGTAATTATTTTCAATCGTTCTGATTGTCTTAGTGTACTAGAAACACTAGAAAGTTAATGAATTTTTTGAAAGCCTGGATGCCAAAAAACTGTGATATAATTAGCAGTTATAAATACTACATATATTTAAAGTAAATGGGCATTTCTAGAGTTACTATAAATATTCACATGAGAGATAACTCGCATTGGAAACAAAGAATGAATAGACACGGATACGTGCTTCATGTAATATTGACGTTTCCATCCTATTGTTGCGCATCCTATTGTTCCCTATCCATTCTATTGTTCCTATTGTGAGAAAAAAAACTTGACACTTTAAATTAGGTGTTAATTTTTGGAACTTCCAATTGACATTTGGCCAAATCACGTACTCAATGATAAAGTGGGAATTTAAGGTATTAATCCAGTTATTGTTGAATAGTCTTAATCGAATACTATAGAATGACTTTTAAAAGTAAGCTATCTAGGAAATAAAGTTTTAAATATTAATGTTAGGATTAGATACTGATAATTAAACTTTCAAAAAGAAGGGAAACTTCCCAAGGACTTATGCTTTTAGGAAAAGTTTCACACTTTAACTGTATTTACACAAAACAACAATTTCCTTAAAATCTCAAATTTTTAACTCCTTCACATCCAACTTAAGATCCTAATCTGTTCAGACAAGAAACAAACCAAACGACGCAATTTCTTAAATCTCTCAGTTAAATACGACGCGATTTTCACGAAAGTGGGTAGTACCAATACATTCAGGATCTGAGTGGATATACAAGTTTAGAAAACTGGATGATACGCAAGTTCAGTTAATTCACGTTCCGATCATTAGAATAACAGCCTGTACACTACTTAAAGAGCAACCCTTTGTGGTCCTTAAATTCATCAAAAAGTGCGCTTTGGGCGGTTAGAGTGCTCCCAGCCGGCGCAGCCCCGTAATGAGATAAGTGGACCAACGCCGACGTTATCGATCCGGCGTTCGCGAAGATTACAGTATCTATGAATTTTTAACGGCTAAGTGGCTTTAATATTTAAATTCCCTTTAAATACTTAACGCTACAAAGTCTTTTCAACCCATTGCGTTGAAGACTGGAGTAAAAAGAGCATTTTCGTTTATTGATTAGACCCGTGGAGGGATTTATTGATAGAGAGCGCTATGGCGTGGTAACCCTACGTGTCCACATAGTGAGCATAGAGAGAAATCCGTAATAATGGAAATCGTGTAAGGATGGGTGTATTCAAAATAGTGTAAAATCACTCTCCCAGAAAAGAAATCGGAAAAAAGAATGAACGATTCCCTACATGACAGAAAGCAATGTTGAATCATTCAGGAAAAATATTTCTCCATTCAAGTTTTTATTTTCTATTTGCGATGACTTTAACCCTTTATTTTACCGATGGTAACCATTTTCTTAAACAATCAATGAATTCCTAACTTTTTAACGAAATTTTTGTAAGGAGAACTTTTTTAACCTTATTTATTTTCGGTTAATAGATGTTATCGCAGGTTTAAGTTTATTTCCTTTTTAGGTTATTTAAATATTTTAAAGTGCTTATATTTTTTTAATTGAAATTTTAAAAATTATTTTTATATTTTTCTTAATTAACGCGCTTAAACGTACATTAAATTTCAGGATTACACTTTTTAAATTTTTTTTAATAATTTTGTAATTAAAAGGATAAAATATATCGCGATTTCAGAAAGAAAAACTTATCTAACGAACTGTACTTCTTGGTTGTCACAGGATTGTCGCATATGCCATATAAACCCCTTAATTCAATTAAAGCCATTTCTAATTTGCATTCATTTGCTATCATTTATGGAACATAATTGTTTCTAATTATCTATTTAGTTGATTTGATTTCAGTTGAATATTACTCTTCGGAAGGCTTTGGACATGAAAGGAAGGTGTAGAAATCTAAAGCCATCCAATGAGGTGATTTCGACAACCTGCCGTTTGAGTGGTTACTACCACAGAGCAGATGTTCAATGTTCCCTCTATAGACCCTAGTATAGTGAAACTGCTGAGGAAGATTACGAAAAATAAAGGACGTTTCATGAATTCATTTTCATCCAGCGCTTCTTTTATTTCGCAGGGAAAATCGCAACAATTAAGTTTTTTTTTTTGTTGAGCTGCGATCGCTCTTATTTCAAAAGGCATTCTTCAAAGTGAGGGGCATAGAAAAAAGTTTAATTATATTTTATTCGTTTTGGTTTTGTTGGAAAGAATGTCTGGAGTTCTTTTTTTTATGTTGTTGTTGTTGTTGCTTCTGCCAATCAAGTAATGAGTTTCCTTTCGGAGGAAATAATTGAAGTATTTCACAAATTCGAGGGAAAAGCTGATTTTTTTTCAGTTGTCTTATTTTTTGGTACATTAAAATTGGATTGGATTATTATTAAAGGAAATAAAATGTTTTTTTATGGACGTAAAAGAACAAGCTACGGTTTTCATCATCATAAAAAGGAAAACTTTAAAAAATGTGTCAAACTGGAGAAAATTATTTTAATGAATCAGTTTCATTTCAATGAACTTTATAGTGCTTTTTTGAATATAAAAATATTTCCTTGGTTTTTTTTTTCACATTTTATACGCGTTAAAAAGTGGTAAGGCATAAAGGTATTAGCAAGGGCAGAATGACATTTCTTATTTTTCATGGTTAAATGGCTCAGGGAACATATTTTGAAAAAAAAATTAATTAGAAGCTAAATTAATTACAAAATTACCAACACAAATTATTTTTTCAAGTCGTTTAAATAAAACCCTCTTGCCGGATGATTTAATTTATATACCCTTATTTACCATTTAAAATATAATTAGTTTAAGATGTACTTTAAACAATTATTACAATTCAAAATATTTTTAATAACGTTTTATTTTATTTACGAATTTAAGCGGAAACTTACATCTATTAATTTAGATTCGGTATTTTCAAAGATAAAAATTACAAAAAAAATTTTAAAAGAAAAAGTTCTAAACATTTGCTTATAATTATTGGCAAAACAACATATTTTCACAGCTCTATTTTTTAATTTGCCGAATAAAATTTAAAGTTAAATATTTATAAAGAATGTATTTCTACCATTAACTCTATCTTTATTGGTTCTTAACTTAATCAGATAACAAGAAATAGAATAAACAAGGTGAAAAAACGCACCATAGAGAAAATAACAGATTCAAAGCTAGGACACATACTGCTAGACCCTCCAAATCATTATACTACAAAAGACTAGCTAAAAACATAATTCGAATATAATTAAAGCAAAAAAGGTGTAAATATATTTTCAAAACAAAAAAAAAATCTAACGGTTTTGTATTCCAATCTCCCTTAAATTACCACCGTCAAATTTTATAAGTGCATTTACTTTTTTAACGGCATCGTCTCAACGCATCCTAAAAAAGACTAATTAGTTATCGATCTTTCTCACACTTCCAACAACAACCTGTTATTTATAATGGCCTCGCAGATTCGAACACAGCAAAGGGAATATTTCCGTCCCCCAACCTTCTCGATTCAACGAAGTGCAAAAAGCTCGATTCAGCGCGCACCATGTTTACGATCTCCCCTGTCCAAGTCGTTAGGGGCGAAGGATTAGTGCGGAGGGGTTTATGGACCCTGTCCACCCACCTAGATAAAGCTCTCTCTCCTCTCTTCTCTTCAAGTTCTTGTTCGTGATGTGAGCACTGCTTTAAAGTCAGCTCGGAAATTATCGCAGTTCTTGAAGGAGGTTTCATCAGTTTCGGTTCGAAAGAAGGGTTTAGCTTGCTTTTGAGAATTTTAAATGAACGTCACAGTCGGAAGGCTTGGGTTTTCGAGATTAGACTAAATAATTTAGAGGCAAACGTTTATACCGCCATTTTCAAACCTTTCGCTAATATCAACTTCAAATCTATGTTATATTCTCGACAGCAACGTTTCTTGAACCCAGTACGTCACAAATGCGGAAGGAGAAATCGGTAAACACGAAGCCTGTTGGGTTGATAGGAGGAGTTTCGGTACACAAATCGTGATTTAAAAGCACTATATATACATGGGTTTAACAAAATAGTCATATTTTTAAATTGAAGTTCTTCATTTCACTCAAAATTCAGACACCGCGATGGGAACTACTTTGTTTGTGAGTGACGTCATAGGGTCAACTTAAGTTGCTGTCTAGTATAGAGACTGTTCTTACAAACAGAAAGCTTAGATGGACTGACCAATAACTGTCTATATTCCATTATACTGCCTTTCTATGCAAAGCAAAGTAACTTTTTTCTATAAATGTAGTATAGAAAAATATGAATTTGTAATGAACGTCATTGTTTGGAGATTTGGAATTTCATGATGACTAATAAAATTTAAAGACTCTACTTATATTTAAACTCTTCGCATAATCCTTTCAATCCTAGTTCGCCCTAATTTCCCTTTAATTCTACATAATATTTGGGAAGGAGAGAACTGAAACGGTTAAATGTACGTAAATTTCATGGAAAATAAAAAAAAGGGTATTGTATGTATAATAAAATTATCCGAAAAGTTTTGACTTAAGAAAAAATATTGTGCACAGAGTTTAAGATCTTTCTTGATGGTTTAGATTCAGAAAAAATATCTTGGTATAGTCTAACTAACCTATGCATGGCGATCTACGAATAGAATGCAAAAAGGAATTGTAAGGTCAAATGATAAAATAAGTTTGTATTGTTTTTTATTTTTTAATGAAACTTAGAAATTAATAATTTTCTAAAAATATGATTTAGATAAATTTGTATTATCATATTATATTTTTAGATAACTAGATTAAAAAAAAGACTACAATTTTTTCAACTATTATCAAAATTGATAAGGAATTATAAAATTCCTGAGAGGAGTTTTCAGTTCTATCATTGAAACTTTTTTCAAAGTTTTATTTTTTGGAGTGATTACGGCTTAAATAGTTGAAAGAAGAGCTCTTACCTTTTTACCATCGAGTTCGTGAGGTCCATTTGCTAGTACTTTGTCTACACTGTCGGGGTCCGAAAAAGTTACAAAACCAAATCCCCTGAAAGAAAAAAACTATTTAATTAAAAATGAATAAGTAAAACCACAATTCACATATTTTATTATAACAGTTTATATGTAGTAAGCTTAATTTAATTTGTAATACTTGTATTTCTAATGTAATATTTAAATTTTAAATGTTAACAATCATAATATGTTATTTTTTTATATGTTAACGGTTTTACTTTTAAACTTTATAAATTTTAGGGTTGTAAGTTGACTATCAACAAGTTTCTAAAATATAGTTTCTTCATGACGTGAAAATATATTTTAAAGATGATAAAATTTAATCGTTTTGGTAAATAAATTAATGGTCAAATAATTTTTTATCTAGTTTCCTTTAAAGTGAGAAACATTTATTCATCTAACCCTTTAGGGTAATTTAGAGTAAAAGAATCTTTATTTTATATTTGAAATTTTTACAAGCAAAATCGAACTAAGATCGTTGAATGAAACCTTTCGTAAATTAAAACGTATTTGCTGAAGCTTAACATAAGAGTAAAATGTATTCTTTTAACTTGGGTTCACACTTCACAAAAATTCAAACTTTTTGCACATTCTGACACAAGAGAAATATTAATCATCGTTAAGTGAGAAATGACTCATTTTGTTGGAAAAGGCGTCAAAACTTCGCTTAAATTAATGAAAATCGGCTTCATTTTTGAAAAAGGGAAGAAAGAGGCTGGATAATTTTATTTGTCGATGTGAACCCAACTTCTGTCATCAAGAATATTTAAGTTTCGGACACAAATTCCGTCACTCAAAGAAAACAAATTTGTCGTTGAGATCTTGGAAATAATAGAAGGAAAAGAACGGTTATGCAACTGTGTAACATATTTTTTTTTCACGTTACTTAGTAATAGAATTTATTTCAAATGACTTAAACTGACGTTTTTTAGTAGCATATGTTTTTTCTTACCTATTTTTGAAAACAAATTAATAAATTGTTTGCGTTGCACGAGTATACGGATAATTTTAAACAAGCAACTAAGAAAATTTACTTTATATACAAAAAAAACTGTACATACAAAAATACATATTTTAAAGCATAAATCAAGAGAATTAAACATGCTACTTTTTCAAATTTCATTTATTTGTTATTTTATTAATTATATTTAAATTTTGGAGCGATATGAGTACCACTTATGGTTATAGAACTGTGATTTCCGTGAATTTTTAGAAACAAACATCGAACTAAGATCGTAGAATGAAAACTTTCATAAACAAAAACGTATTTGCTGAAGCCCAACATTATAGTAAAATGTATCCTTTTATTTTTTCATTTAGCATTTATTTTTAGGTAAATATTATGTGATTTATATAACATGAAAAAAATGGGAAAATATTATGTGATTTTAAAACATATTTTCTTCAAAAAACACTGAAAATCAACAAATTTATAAATATTAAAATTATTATATTGAAATTACCTAGTTAATAAAAAATATTTTTGATAATTATGATATGATTTTCAAATACAGAAACTACAATGATCATGGCAATAAGAGTGTGCTTTACTCGCTGAACACTTCAGAAACTACTTGCTACATTAATTGATGTGATTAATAATGCTATTTTGGAAAAAATAGTAGTTTAATAGATACTTGTTTTTTTTCTAGCCATATGTATTTATTTTCTTTTTTGCTCAATTTTTTCAACATAGCTTGATGGATAGTAGAAGCAGAAGTGAAATACATAGCAAAATACATATTTATGGGTTGAATATGTAAAATTAAGTAAATAAATCGAAATATGTAAAATATAAATAATATAAATCGATCCAAAATCACTTAAAACATACAGTAAACAATCTGTAATATTAGATTCGTGAAAAAATATGTTAAAACCACGGAAATTTTTCGATTTCACTTTATAGTATTCGTGTTTATCGACATTGAAAATACTAACTTCCCCCAACCCCCCATGATATACTGCTAATCGTTTCAGACAGATAGCGACATCCCTCCAAATAACTCATCAAACTCCGGCCCTCCTCCCATAAATAACCCAATCCGCATTTCTCGAAATGACGTCATTTGAGAAGGCCGAATAAATGTTTCCTTCCTAATGGCTCCCAAAACAAAATTTCCGAACATGGCGCATAAAAAGGCGATCGATGGAATTCATTCCTCTCCGTGCATCATTACATCCTCTAATCCAGGTGCAGGAGTAATGGTTTGTAAGTAACTGACTTTTAAAGCCCGCTGCCCCTACCCTTCCTCAATGGATCACCTTAATGAGAAATAAAATGGAGGAAGAGAATATGCACTACGAAGGATAGGAAAAATCATGCAATTGAATGGGAAGCTCACAAATTTCATAATGTGTCGTAATATACATTTTCATCCGAATTATAAAGTTTAAGGTAAAGGTTATGCAAAAGTGTAAAATTTCTGAACTTGAGGGTTGAACTATACTCGACAGTAGTGTTCGGCAACTAGTGGTAAAAAAATAGGTAACTACCAACTACTAACTAGTCTGGGAAAATCTAGTTGCAACTAGTAGTTAACTATTTTTTCCTGGGACTAGTTACAACTAGTAGTTAACTGTTTCCCAAAGTAGTTAACTACTAGTTAACTAGTCTGCCCAAATTCTAATGCATCTTTCTTATCTATATCACAAAAAACGGGCAAAAAGGGCCTTTAATTCTGGTTATGGTATTTTGAGTACTCTACCAACTTATTAAATTTGTTACAGAACAATTTTTTCTATATTTTGATAAAAATTTTAATAAGAATTTTTTTGAAAGTAGTTGAAATTTTGAAAGTAGTTTCAACTAGTAGTTATTAAAAAAAGTAGTTCAACTACTAGTTGAACTAGTTTAAACCAAAAGTAGTTAAACTACTAGTTAACTACTAGTTGATCAGTAGTTAACTACTAGTTGCAACTAGTTCTAGTTAACTAGTGCCGAACATTACTCGACAGCAACGTTTCTTGAACCCAGTACGTCACAAATGCGGAAGGAGAAATCGGTAAGCACAAAGCCTGTTAGGTTGCTAGGACGAGTTTCAGTACGCAAATCGTGATTGAAAAGCACTTATATACATGGGTTCAGCAAAATAATCATATTTTTATATTGACGTTCTTCATTTCACTCAAAATTCAGACACCGCGATGGGAACTATGTACTTTGTTTATTAGTGATGTCGTAGGCTAAACTTAAGTTGCTGTCTAGTATAGTTTCTACTTCTTGAAAAGGTTGAAACCGAAGCTAGTTCAAGCGCCAAGCTAGTAAAATGGTTTCCAACTACTGGTGAATAATTTCATGATTTTAAGATGAGAAAAACTTTAATTAACATATGTTCACTTTGAAAACATGGCAACTTTAGCAGCAATATATGTGTTTTAGTTAATTTCGTCCACTGATCAACTCCTCTTCACTCATGGAAACTTTAATTTCAGAGAGCGGGACATCAGATCAAAGCAAGAGATCACAGAACAGTAAAGAGGTAAAAGTATGAGGTAGTGACCGGTTGACGGTTTTGGCCGTGACATGTTATATCAAAAGAACTCAAAATTAACATAAATTACAGGATTTTAAGAATTATAGGATTTTTTTTCTCTCGAGTACAGGTTTGGTAGGAATGAAGTATTTTAACCTCGTTAGGACAATCGATTCCACTTTACCAAATCCGAGTCCTTGTTATAATTGAAGATTTTATTGCATTTAATAAAGGTTCTTAACAGGAAGAAAGATACTAACAGTTCAAGAACTACTAGAAACTAGGGATAACTCCCCTTTTTTATTTCAGAAATTTATCTTGAAAATTCGTGCAACATCTACCTTTCCCCCGTTTAAATTTCTTAGTTGAGTCTTACAGCTCTACGTCAATCACCATAAAAAACACTAAAGTTGACAAATGGTTTCCAAGCTAAGAAGCCATTTGCGAAGAATAAGAGATCATTGTTTCCCTCCTACTAATTCATTTTCTTTGGACAGATATTTAATAAACAGATTCTTGGCGCAATTTCCTTAATTGCGAGCGAAATTATTTCTGGACTTTCATTAAGGACGCCCAAATGATTCTGTATTAAATACTTCCGAATTGAGCTTTCTTTGCCATTAAAGTGGCTTTGCTAATGACCAAGAATGGAATGCCGCATTCTTTCTGGTGTTAACTGCATGTTTCCCCACAGCTTTGGAAATTTAGAAGTGAAACTATCCACCACTTCTACCACTCTAGTGTTTCGCAAGCATCTATCTTACTGGTTGAATAGCTCGCTATATGCCAATCCAACAGGAAAGATATAACCATCTCTTGAAAAATATTTTATTTCAAAATATCCTTTCAATGTAATTTTGGATTACTTTAAGGATTACTTTTCTGTGTCCAGACTTTTAAATGAGAGAATATTTTTATTTATTTATTTATTGCACACATGAAACGCAACACTAATGAATGAACATGAAACATGAATGAAAACATTCATAGTCACTAGGGATCGCTTGGTTCATGTTAGTGACCCTTTAGTATTTATGATGATTAAAGTGGACAAGAAAACAAATGAAAAAAAAAAGAATAAAAATAAATATGGGTCAAGTAAAATCTCGGAGAAAATAATGTCAATGTTGTGATCGTAATCTGATCTTAAAAATCCCATTAAAACCTCGCTGTACATTGTACAATAATACAATTAGCATTAATCGCTACCCAATTTAAACATTTACACAATGTTACAAATTTCATACGTTGCAAATACCATAGCAAAGATATCGAAGATTTTATTCATTTTATGACTTCAGTTTTCTTCAATAGGGATCAAAATTCAATCCATTAGGCTTAGATATGTATTTAAGAATTGAGTTCGCTGGCGAAGAGCCAGATAGTTTGGCGCATCAAATCATTGGTTTTTCTCCCCTTAAATATTCTGGGAAAATAAAACCATTTTTCGAGGTGTTGGTATAAAAAATTTTCATTATTTGTAGTTGATAATGCAGAAAATATTTAATACCATTGCATAGTACAGATAAAAATGACTATCCATTCAATACACAGTTCAAGTTCTAAATGTAAAGTAAACATATAGTAAGTATAGATGTATGTTACGGGAAATTTTATAAATCGGGCATTATTAATAATGCCCGGGTAATGTTATAAATTTATTGGCATTTATGAATGAAATTTATCACTTTGCCCGCCTCCCCTCCAGGCATTATTAATAATGCCCGATTAATCACTTTGTCCATGAAATATATAGTAAATCGTAAACAAATGTAACAAAATGTAGTAGAATATTAAAAGTATACGACAGATTTTAAACTCCATAGTTTTAAAAAGCATTCAGGATTTAAATAGCTAATACTACTGGTCCAATCGAGTTGATTATAATGCGAGTTTTTCAATGAAAATGATACTTGCTTTGCAAACGATTGTGGGGAGTTGCATTGCAGCATTAAACACAATTTTTCTCATCTGTTAATATTTTTACATTGTGGTTTCAGAATTAAAGGACGAAACTGTCGAAACAAAATTTTGTTTTCTCAACATAGCTCGTGATCTGTAAAAGTTGTTTTTCCTTGAGCATTCTTAGTGTACAGGAAAGAAATTCCATAGTTGGTGGTAGAAAGATGGCGCAGCACTTGCAATCAGATGGCACTCGAATTTATAAAGGGGCCATTTACACTTTACGTTCCATGTTTCAGGGGCCGTTCAAGTATTACGTAAGCACCTAAAGGGGGGGAGGGGTTTGCTCTTTGCTTATTTTTCCTGACAAGGGGGGGAGGGTGTATGGGTGATGCTTACGTAAGATGTTTCAAACACTGCATTTTCGAAAATCTCTTGTTTCTTGCATAAATAATTTCAAAATTTAACCAAAAATGAATTTTATTTTAAAATTAAAAAAAGGACATAGGAGGTGTCGGGCAGTTTCTTACGTAATTATGAGGGGGTGGTTTGTAATTTGCTTATTTTTACTGACATGGGGGACGGGGGTCAAAAATGACCAAAATATGTTTACGTAATATTTGAATGGCCCCTAAGGAGGGGGTGTTTTGTTTTTGAAACAGTGTGACAATGGAAATCATACCTTGTAACATCGCATTTAAAAATTACCTTTCTTTTACTTTTACGCTTTCCAAATACCCCCTGTTACAATGCTGATGGAGGCTTTTCTTCCATTGCCAGTTTTCATTTAACCAGATAGTGATCTTGCACTTCTATTCTCTTTTGAGTATTCTTGAAATAAATGACCGTATTTTTATCTGTTAGTTTCCTTTCATAATCAGTATACGAGAAAAGGATATTATGTTCAGTTTTGTATAGAAAAAATAAATAAAAATGAAATGATATACGTGAAAATTTTTTTAGAAAGGTAATCTTTATATCTATAATTATGATTTAATATTAAAAATTAAAGATAATATTTTATAACGTAACTCGAGTCAGACCTACCATTTAAAAACTCCAAAAACTAATAATTTTTCAATTAAGTAAGTAAAAAAATAAACATCATAAATGTTGTACAATAGTGCGCTATTACTTAAAATATACGTATACCACCAAAACAAATAAGTAATCCGTTAAAGCTCACATTATTCAAAGACAAAGATTAATACTTTCGGGGCTACCTTCATTTATTTCCTTCGGAACTCTAAAAAAGCGAGCCTGAAGAAAAAAATCTCAAGGTGTGAAAAAGAGGGGAACGAAACGAAA
This sequence comes from Tetragnatha montana, assembly GCA_963680715.1. Classification (NCBI taxonomy): domain Eukaryota; kingdom Metazoa; phylum Arthropoda; class Arachnida; order Araneae; family Tetragnathidae; genus Tetragnatha; species Tetragnatha montana. The sequence continues at coordinate 40,629,685 of OY796685.1, forward strand.
AAACTCCTTCATCTTAAAAACTTTACAAGATTAATAGTCACCACTCTCCAGAAAAATTAGCATTTTTTTTCTCTCTTCCTCTGTCGCCATCTCGAGGAAGCGCGTGCATTCAATTTGCATGCATTATGGGTCTCGCGTGGCAACAAACTGAAGTGAAAAAATTAAAAATCGCGGGGAGGGAAAAGTCTCTCCAGTCAACGCTTTCCAAAGAACGTTATGTTGAGGATTGGATAGTATGTAGTCAGTACGGAGCATAAGAGAGAAAATATCTATGTTGTTATGTATGTTGTTATTCATACAAATATTTGAGGTTATATTTTAAAAAATAAACATAAATTTGTTCTTTTGCTATGCAATTCTGGTTGCAGAAGTAGTTTTCTGAGCATGTATAACATTTATTTATTTATATGTGAAAGCAGGCCTAAAAATTCCTGCTCCTTAGAAATAGGTAATACTAATTAAATAAAATATATCCTTAGAATGATTAAAACATTTACAAGATAAAAACAATTTCTCTCTGTTTACATAAAAATATACGAGTGTACTAATATAAAATTAATACCAATAAAGTATTAAATTTGTCCTTAGAAATAACATCTTCAGTTATTTGAAACTATAAAGGTTTAAGTCGGTTACGTCACTATCTAAACTTCCGTCGTTACGTCACTATCACAAACCCACTCGTATATTAAATGAATGAAAAGTAACCGGGGTTGAAGGGTTCATAACATCGGAATGTACGAATTTTCATGGAAAGGTGTTTTACTTTCAAACTATAAAATTATCCTGCTATAAATAAATAAGGGACTAGAGAATATAAAACAACAGAAATTTGTTAATTTTTAGCAATAAAAATTTTATCATCACTTAAGTTAAACTTATCAAACATCGTCGCTTGTATTCTTAGCTTTTCCCCCACTCATTTATATAGTAGTTAAACAATCAATTAAACTTAAAAAAAAACGTGTTTTAATTTATATTTTAGAAAAATATCAATATATCGTGCAAATTTATCAAACCATAGCTGAAAACTAAAACAATAAAATAAAAATCATTTAAATAAACAAGAATTTTTAATGTGTTATCGTATATAACAAACGATTTCACTGTGGAATAACAGACATGTTTCATACAATCACAACATCCTACAACGAACAAAACTGCCATTATAATATTAAAATTTAAATACAAATTGAATTATATATAATTCAAACCATTATAATGGTCAGGCAGGCAGAATGAGTCAAAATGACGCGAGATTCATTAGTTAGCAGAGCGGTAGGAACAGTTGCACACCAGAAAAATTCCGGCATTTTCAGTGTAACATCCCAACATTAACCTTGTAAATAAATAAATGACATTTTTTGGTACATGTACCAACAGATTAGTATCTGGCGACTCTGATGGCCAACTATACTCTCGTGGAACCTCGCTAGACACCGCGTGCCATGCCTCGCAACGATGACGTTGGCATTCCTTGCGCGTGATTGATCACGTGCTCGATCGGTTCATCAGCAAATGGATCTCTCCACTCCACTCACTCCCTAGGGGAGGGGAGGAGAAGGATCATCCACGGAAAGACAACGGAATGCAGATCAGGGGGAAGCTTTCTGAATGACGGAAAAACGTCTCGGGAATATTTAAAAGGCATAAAGCCAACTGATTATCGTTTTCTGTGATACTATCCAGAATAATGCTCTGAAGAAGTTTTAGAAACATTTTATTTTTACCCCCCATTACCCCTTGACAATTAAATCTATTAGTATTCTTTTTATTAGTGCACTGTAAAAAAATCCCGTAAAATATACGGATTTAAACTGGCAGCTGGGTTGGTTGTGGAAAACCGTAAAAATTACATAGTAAATCCGTAAAAACAACGGTGTTTTACCTTGCAAAACCAAAATCATGGGTTAAAATGGTAAAAAGCCGATGTTTTACGGATTTACATGGATTAAAATGGTAAAACACAGTTGTTCTCATGGATTTACTTCGTAATTTTTACGGTTTTCCACAACCAACCCAGCTGCCAGTTTAACACTGTAAATTTTACGGGAATTTTTTACAGTGTGGGAATGATCTGGAAATGGCTGGTTATAGATATGCAAATATCCGGGTTTATACAAATTTAGAAAAAACAAGGAATGTAATGTAAAATTCATTTGGTACGTTTTAATAACTTAATTAGTACTGTAAAACGGGGTGAATCGAAACCAAAGTTCCCATTCATAGAAAAAAAAATCTCATAAATTTACGGTCGGTAATTTGTTTAACTTTCGTTTTTTCCAACCTCTTAACATCATGAAGAGCAGGGGGGAAGGTTCTGTTGATATATCATCGCAACTACTGGCTTATGAACAGGACTTAAAAGGGAGGACTCAAAAAACTAGCCGATTTAATCATGTTGGAACTTTGTTTCCCTGTTCCCACTTGTTCATATTCCAAACAAATCAGTGGTGTGTTTTTTTCTAAGAATACGTCCATACAACAATATGCAATATTAGATTTTAGGTTTTAATAAAATTACTTTCTAAAAAATGACAATTTTCTTGTTATGTTGTCACTTCCCGTCAAGATGCCAAAATTCCGTTTAATACTAATTAGTTTCATATACTCATTTGGCTAACGACGTTTGCCCACACTTTCCAAGACAACTTTACCAAACTTGCGAACATTGGAAACATAGTACAAAAATTTATAAGTACTGTGCTCATATTTTAAAATTAAAACATCTCTACATCAAAAACTAATTCTGAACAAAATATAAATAAACAACACGAAGTTGCAAATGTCATACCTATCTTCAAAAATAATTCCAAACACAAAACGAAATGTAAACAAACTATCTAAAGTTACCCCTTTGAGTGTAAAAAAAACGTAAAAAACGTTTCATTACCACGTTTATTTGGTCGATACCGGTAGATACACATTTTAGTATTTGATTGAAAAATTTTCCTACAGCTGAACTCGGCCCTTATTTAAAGAGAGGGTCGAGTAACTCCAACCAAAACGATCTAGGTTCGATTCCTTCCACTACTTGGCTAAAATAAGGAACCGCTTAACTCTTTCAAGATCACTCCATCCTATAGGGAAAAGGGCTTCAAAACCACCAGCGAGCAAACCAAAACTCTTTTCAAGCAGCACTTTAGCAACGCGACCATAAAAATTGCATCCCGCATTTAGGAAACTACAGCAACTAGCTGCAAAGGATGAATTCGCAGTTACTCCAAGGACCATAAAAAAGCGTGTTGAATCGCTGTCCTTCCATCAAGTGGGCTTTGCGAGTCTGATCGGATCGGTCCTTCGCCGCTGGGCCGTGAAATGAGCCCGCTGACCCAAACGACTCCACGCCAGTTCGTTCCCTATAGTAAGGGGTCGTAAATAGGGATATGATCCCCAGTTTTGACATAGTGGCAGACAGGTATTGGATATCAGTCTTTCAAAACTGCTTTACTGTGGTGCAGAAGGATTGGATCTTAGACAGCGGTACTCTAACTCTCGGGACTTTAGAATGATTTCCTATGGGATTTGCCAAAGAAACGACAAACATTACGAAATCGTGTTTTTTAGATTTTATGGGTCAAGAAAATTACAAATGCATCTTTTAAGCTGAAAATAACTTTAAATACTTACGAGCATTGAATTCAATGCGATACTTAGTTAAGAGGGCCGCTTAGTTGACACGAATCTCATAGAATAGAGCATACTGTGCAACTAAAAAATGCATAATGCAACTGCTTTAACTGAATCCTTAATTTTTAAAAAGCAATAAAGGCTTTAAATTTGGTGGGACCGACATTGTGAAAACTATTAAGGCGTCACGTATTAGGTGGCTGGGCCATCTCTTCAGATATCCCGATGCCGCCCCTACCAAAAAGTGACTTTCTCCAGAATTGAAGGGATTAGACGAAGGGGAAGACCACCTACAAGATGGATGGATGATGTTGAGGGGGACCTCAAGCTGCTGGGAATTAACCGATGGCGGGCCGTCGCGCCAGACAGGGCCAGATGGAGGAGAATCTGCGAGTCAGCCTTGGCCTGTAAAAGGTTGTTGAGCTTTTGAAGAAGAAGAAGAATAAAGGCTTTAAGCTTTACTCTATACCCAGGAAAAAATAACTAATACCTAATGGCATATATAGCCCCTCGAAATGACAACAAATTTTAAATGTATTCCTTGGATTATAGAAAAATTAAATAATTCGTGCCTCCGTTTTCCACTTTTCATATTCTTTCTATAAACTAAATATTACAAAAGAGCGTAATTCAATTCAAATAAAGTGGACGCTTGAATCCATTTTCATGGATTTAAGTAATTTAATGACTCCCATTACAATTTAACTGATTTTGCCATTCTATTTTCTACATTTGAGCTAAAAACAAAGCAAACAGTACACACTAATTTTAATTTATATCCAACTGATGATAAATTTACCATGATATTGACTTCATTGACACAGTATGAATGATATTTATTCTATCTTTTACCTCAATTTATACCCGCGTCTTACTATATTTAGAAACTACTATTTCAAAAGAAACATTCCATCACAGTAAACCATAAACTATACTCGACAGTAACGCTTCCTGACCCCATGACGTTACTAACAAACAAATTAGTTCCTAGCGTGGTGCCTAAATTTTGAGTGAAATGAAGAACGTCAATTTAAAAAAATTTGATTATTTTGTTAAACCCATGTATGTATATAGCGTCTTTTATCACGATTTGCGTACTGAAACTCCTCCAAGCAACCCAACCGGTTTCTGCTTAGGGGCCATTCATTAATTACTTAAGGATGATTTTGGCAATTTTTGACCCAACCCCCTACCCCCATGTAAGGGTACGTAAGATTTTTCAAACCCCTCCCCCCCTATTCTTACGTAAGATTCCATTTCGTTTTTCAGTTTTATTTTTTATCATAACTTAATGCTACTCCAATAAAAAAGATACATCTGTGATATACCTTCATTTTTTTTAAATTAAAGCTTCGATAATATACCGAGATCGTCCGCATTTTTAAGTTTTTCTGGGGTTATTCAATGGTAATTTGATTAGAATAATTGAAATTTGTTTACATTACCTTGGAAAATCTTACGTAAGAATGGGTTTGACCCCCCACCCCCAAGTAAGGGTATGTAAAGATTTTTCCAACCCCCCTCCCCCTCGGGACCCTTACGTAATTAATGAATGGCCCCTTAGGCAGTTTCTGCTTCCATGTAGTGACGTCATAGGGTCAGGAAACGTTGCCGTCCAGTAGATAGCAAACAAAACACTTTTACTGTTTGACGCTACAGGGAAAACACCCAACACCTCGTGCGTGTGTATACTATCAAACCATTAAAATGCCACGAACAACCGAGTACTAATATACCCCGGAATGAACCGGTATTTAATTAGAACGGAAGGGAATCAGGAGGCGGTTATCGTTGATCTCCTTCATTAGAAGGAAGAGCCGGATTTCTTGAGGAGGCCGGATCATCCTCGGCTGTCGTCTTCCTTCTGATGGATGAAGACCCAAGAATCACACAATTACCGGACGACCCCATAAATCAATCCGGTAATCCCGGACCTGGATTCCCGGGATTTCGGACTTTCCTGATTTACTCCTTGGAAGGGAGTAATGACGTGGGGCTGAGGCGTTCCGATTTTGGGCCACTCGGTAATGAAATTTTCAGTCTGTATTAATCGAAGGTATGATTTAATATTTAATTTATAAATCAAATGAAGGATTGACTTCATTGATATTTATTAAGCTGACGGAATGACTCATTTACATTGTATTTAATTTTTATATTTTGTTGTCATTGATGGCGAATATTAAATTTTAAATTTAATTAATTGAAATAAATAGATAAAATGCGTGTATTTTATATTTTTTATATTGGTTACACACTTAGCGTAGTTAGATACCTGAAATAAATTATTGAATTTTTAATATTGCAATTTAATTTTAGGAGTACTATAAGGTAAATGAGGGTATAATGGCAACTTTTAGGAAACTTTTCGCTAAATTCTCAATAAATATCATTCGATTTGCTTGGAAACAGTTAGGTTGCAAGGTTGGTATTTTGTTTGGATGTTTCTGGATACTCATTTATATAATATATAATATCAAAGATAATGCTGCAAAGTTTTCTGAAGTGGTGACTTTCGCTAATTGATTTTAAAATGAAACATGTTTGCTCATCTATGGGTTTTTGAATAAATGGGCCTATTTTACACAACAATAACTTAACCTAGATCTGAATCAGTCTGTAACTCTGTAACTTCATTGTTAGAGTAATCAGGCATTAGGATTTATCAGTAGGAGTAAACGAAAAATTAGTAACACAAGTTAAAGGTAAAAATGAGCTTGATAATGAAAATAAGTTCAGGCTCTATAAGATTGTCTTGGCCCATATTTTAAACTTCGGGCATATTTCACTGAAAAAAAAACGATAAACTTTTTCTTGTTCTACGCCAGTCCCATTTACCCCGATTGTGTACATCGCTCAACATATTAATAGTGTCATCGGGGAGTCTACTGTAATTGAAAAGCTGAAAAGCCTTCATAAAGATAAGGACATGAATCTATCTCATTTAAGTCACATCTGGGAATGGAAATAAAAAAACCTCGAAGAGTCCCTTTAGCGCCCCCTTTTCCAAAAGCAAAGGTCAGAGGCAAACGCGAGGTAAGTACCGTTTATTTAAATATTTCTGGCACCTGGCAATGTGGGAGTAGAACGAACGAGCATGAGAGAAAAAAACTCAGAAAGTAAAGCACGAAAAAAAAAAGTGATTCGGTTAGCATGGACGGAAGCCAAAGGGAAAAAAAACGCGACGGTCGCAGTGAAGCAATTTACGAAATGATGCCAAAATGGAAAGTGGATTTCCCTCGCCCGTTTTTAATATGCTCTTACGGCGGAATTTATACAGTGAGTTATGGCTGGCCCGTCCATACGTCTTGTTCGGGGCACTTCAAATTGCTCTGTCCACTGTCGTCCGGACCAACTCCCATTAAAGACCGACCGCACACATACGGACACTCAATAATGTTCGACCGGGAAATGCCTGCCAGTCAGTAGTTTTGAGGGCACATCTCTTCCAGGAATCTGTTTTTCAACATAATGGTAGGAGGGTATGAGGTCACTTTTGGATCTCGTATTCACTACGCTTCATATCAGGTCAGATATATCTTTTATTCTCGCGCATGTAATGGTATGTCTTTGATAAAAATTTGTTACTTGAAAAATTTTGGTTATTTTCTAGATGCTGATGATGGTGTATGAATGGGTCACCCTTGTATCTAATTGTCTTTACCTGAATAATTTGGCAATTCAGTGTATGTTTTTAAAGACAATAAAACAGATAATAGTTATAGTTATATAATATAGATAATAAATAGATTATAGTTGATATTTTATATGCTTACCCTATTGGAAAAATTTTCCCAGTGTTTCATAAACCAGTATCAAATTATACTGGATCTAGTATAAATGATACTGGATCCAGTAGGATTTGATACTAGTTTATGCAACACTGGGAAAATTTTCCCAATAGGGTAATATTAAATAATGAGTATTCAGTAAACTACTTTTCTAAATAGTATACGTGTTGATTTTCAAGTGATCTGAATCCACTTTTCATGGTGGCGAGAATAAAGTTTTGTATTTTACTCGTATTACGTAGAATTTTTTAAAAAACTTTTTAGAAAAAAATAATTTTACACTAAAAATTGTGTATTCTTTCAAAAATAAATTATTTCAATTCAAGTCAATATTAATCAATTTTGAAAACTTCCGGACTTATAAATCATTGGATAATTGATTCATTTATAATATCATTTAACTCTCATATAAGCACTCAATACTTAAAGTTTGTCGACAGAAGAGTATGCAGTTCTAAGTTTATTGTCTAAGTAAGTTAGTGCTCTAGAGCTTTAGTTCAACACCCTTATTCTCTAACTATATCACTCCCATGTGTATGCTTTAAAAAACTTATTAAGGTTTGAGAATCCTCGCAAATACTTAAGAGGACATGAATTCGAAACATCCGCGAGCGGAATGCTCAAGAGGGCTTCACTGCCGAATCTTCGCATAACCCCCTTCTCCCTCCTACTGCATCTTTAGCCTTTCCTCTACTCTCGACATTTTAATCCTCTTAAAATGAGCACAGAGTTTCCCCTCAAGTATGTGATGCCGCCGGTTTCGTTTCGCTCTAGGAAACGAAATGGCTGGTATTTGAGAGGGTGAACCATCAAGCACAAATGCGCAAAATGGCCGCGATGTGGCGTAGAAGCTTAGCTGCCAATGGGATAGTGTCATTTAAAAAAAAACAAAGGTGCGAAACGTATATTTACAAATTCCACTTTGTAAGATTTCTACCTCCAATCTCATATTTAGAAAAACAATTATCTGACTAACCAATCAGAGCTCTTGCTCACATCGAGGAATTGGAAAATATGCGCGCGGAATTGATTTGGAGTTTTATTTTCTGTTTTAAGGAGTTATTTTGTTCCTTATTAAGTTTTTTGTTGGTTGCGACCTATATTGACTGTAACTGTATTTGGGCACAATACGATCTGTTCAGAATGATACTTCACACACAACTTAGTTTTGAGTTTATGGAGGTCTTCTGAACTGTGTTTTGTGGTTTGTGATTTACATTGAGAAGGCATTTTTAAAATGCTCTTACAGGCTAATTACACAGGTCTGCAACGAAAAAGCTGTTTGAGTAATTTCATCGATTTCCTATGTATTTTGGTGTGCTGATTACGGGACAAATAATGAAAAAAATCCTACACGTCAGGATTTTTCATAAAACGCATATTTATTTTCAATTTTGGCCTATTTTCCCCAATTTTAGGTGTTTTTTTATCCGAGAGTTTTCAACGAAATTTTTAGTTAAAGCTATTTTTATATCGTTTATATCAAGGCGTTATATCGTTTATATCGTTTATATCGTTTATATAAGTCCCTAACTGTCATAGAAATCCCCACAGAAGAGTTTAATGTGAGCAGCATCGCGCTTGCGTCTCGGCTCGCCTCACTTCGACCAGACTCCATGTATTTCTATGGGAGAAAATGCAGTAGTACAAGAGTGCGGGATTCTTTTCTTCGCTAGATTTTTATGAACCAATGATGTATTATATTTTAATGAGATGCTAAAGAAAACTACAGAAGTTGTTTTTATCATGAAAAATATGTAATAAAAATAAATTTCTGTGAGAAATTTTCATTTGTATTGAAATTGTATTTTCTTACATATTGAGCTAAATTGTAAAAAAATGCGACGTCCTAAAAATAAGCGGTGGTCATTTTCGGATTTAGCACACCAAAATCAATAAGGAAAATCATTTCTATAAGAAATTTGAATAAAAAAAAATATTTTTTAAAATTTAATTTAACTTTTATTAAGAAATTGCCCTTTTTACCTGAATTGTACGCAAACATGATCTTTCAGGACAAAACAAAGGTCATTTTTGGATTCAGCGCCCCAAAATACATAGGAAAATAGGTTTTAAGGAATATTCTGAATTAAATAATTGGCTTTATTAGTCTATATTCATTAATTTTGAGGTATTTCCCTTATTATCATAAAACGTAAATTGTCAAAAAAACCTGACGTGTAGGAGAAAAATGGAGGTCATATTCGGATTCAACGCACCTAATATTATCAAAATCAGTTGAAATATCCAAAACAGCTTTTAGAAAGTTTTTTTTTGCAGACCTGTGTTATTGAACTCATGTCTAACAAAGCCCATGTGAAATAAAGGATCTATAAAGAAACCCAAATGATATATGCTAATTTCAAAGTTTCTATTTTTGGACTTAACTGCCATTCTCAGTAGTTCGTATACCTCCCAGCAAAGCTCGACTTAAGTTCACTCGTATATTCGCCAAATTACATTTTTGACGCTGATGTAGGTACTTAACTAACTACATACACCCAATTCTCCGTGTTTCTTACTTTTACAACCGTATTTTTTACTTTTAAAACCCAAAAGGCTCCTTCGGAGCAAGAGGGATAGCAGCAGAGAAAGAAGAGGATGGGGAGCACTTTGTGGAGTTTGGGGATATGTCTCCAAAACTCCTGTGTGGGGACAGCCTTCCTTTTGTGGGCTTAATTGACCACGAGTGGCCTCAGGGCGCCTTTTGGGTCATAAAATCAATGGTTGTATGGGCAATCTATGGGCAATGTTAGACTTTAAACTCTCGATTTTATATGCCCAAAATAGACAAACACCCCAAACCACACAACGATCTCCCCACCCTTTTCTTTGTGTGGTGATATCTATCCTCTTGCTCTGAGGGCGCCTTTTGGGTCATATCTATGGTTGAAAAACTCTAACTAGTCCCTTAACCAGGTGCATTTTTAGTGGTTGCTTTATTTTCCTCAATTATATGGTTTGAGACGGGGTCTTAATGCAGACGAACGAATTCAATCAGGAGGGTCGTACGGAAAACATGCCAGCGAATGGCGAAACAACGCAACCTGTCCAAACACATTTTCGGTCACTTAATTTAATCGGGTCCCATTCCATAAACTACATGCTTCCAGATCGTTAGCAATAATTGAAACGAACGGGCGGAACACCTGTTCCGGAACAAAACACCATCCTCCCCTCCCCCTTTTTCCTCTCCACCCCCCTCCCTCCTCCAATTAGAAGCCCCTCGCAAATCAGCCAATTTTTGTTCTCAAACGTCCGCCAATAATTAACGCCTCCGTTTAATAAGGGGAGGCGAGCGAGTCCAACAAGGGTGATTCCGAAAGGGGTGGCTGGTCGTTGTTTTTCGTTCGCGAATAACGTTAAGAAAAGAAGAAGGGAGGCGAGAAAGGGTCGTTAGAGGGGCGTTGTTGTCGTTTTTCAAAGCGACATTATTTCTCCTCGTCGCGTAGATAACTCGGGGGAGGGGTGCTTTTCGAACAATTGGGGGCACGTTCCTGGGTGATTTAGGGAGCGAGGAATTTCGAATAGAGAGGTGGGCGCTCCTCGCGTTTTAATGACCGTAAAAATGTGTTTGGGGATTCAAGGAAGCCGAGTTTCGCCGCAGATGGTAACGCTTGTTGCGATGGCTTCATTTAGCCTAACTCCCTCTGAAATTTAAGAGCACGTGTAATGTTACGGAAAGGACATCTTTAACAGAGACTGACGAAATGAGTAAGCTAGATGTATACTCAATAAATACACACCCCGACGTAAAATGAATGAGGGAAGCATATTGCAATGTATCTATAGAGCATTCGCACATGACGTCACTTGGAGGACAAAAACAACGTTGCTAAGGCTGTTCTTAGGGGCGGGAACTAGAAGCATCCAATAGAAGCATTCGCACATGATGTCACTAGAGGGGGGCAAAAGCAACGTTGCTAAGGCCGTTGTTAGGCCGAGGCATGTGATTGAAAATGCTCTATTGTAGTATTCAAGCTAACGAGATTTATGAGGCATTCTTTAAAATCGGGTAAAAAAGGTTGATTTTTTAAATCTCTTGTAAACTGCATGTTAACTGTGTAATTGCCTGTAAAATTTACCTTGTGAGTTCAGGTAGATATGATCACATGCATATTACGTAGACCTCAAGCAAAAGTTTTCATTCAGTGTGTTTAACTGACATTGAATACTATCAATTTAACTGAATGACAAAATTTCTCTGATAACTTTAAACATTTTTTTTTAATAAATTGAAAAATATAATCCTTCTCAAAAGCGCCTTAAAGATCAATTTAAACGGCCCTAAAAGAGCCCTTTGAAGGACCTATGTTTGGTTTTGCTGAGAGAGTGGGAACTCCGCACTGTATAGAGCATTTTCAGTAACATGACTTGGACCTAACAACGGCCTTAGCAACAGAAGGGTTACAGTTTTTTGCCCTACAGAGGTTAACAGTTACAGAAAATGACTAGCCGTGGAATTCTTCTATTGGAGCATTTGCAATCACGTGACCTCATACCTAAAAACCGCCTTAGCAACAAATACCTCGTTACCTAGCAACCACCTTAGCAACAGTTAAAAGCCCTACAAAAGGTTAACAATTAAAAGAAAATAGCTGGGCGTGACGTCACCTGAAAACACTCTATGCTTCATAAACTACATAAAGTTTATTAATTTATAATTTAAAACGTCCAATATTCTAATGAATATTAATTAACTCAATGATACTAGTTCTCAAAGTAAAAATCTTTACGTGAACAATGACGTAATGATGCTATTTGATGACGTCACCTAGAATTGATTTGTAAGCCGTTTATATAGTATTGATCGGGAACCGCTGCTGGTTCGAATTTTCTGTAGTGATTTGAGAACCAAAATTAACAATCCTAATTTTGCATTAAACGATGCCCATTCAGTTTCATTTACCGCTTCTGAACACAGCGGTGCCTAACTTTTACATTGACAAATCAGGTGTTCTCAACGGAACGAAGCGTCGTTCCCTTTCGTCAGATGGATTGTTGTGGGGGTCAAAGGGAGCAAGTCCTTCGGAAGGGGTGCTCTCACCCAGAAAAGCTCTCGGGTCCAAATCGTTTGGTCACTTTTCTGTGCACGCTACCGCTAATGAATTGTTTCGTTAACAACAGCGTCGATTATTCAGCGCGCGGCGAGCGTTCGGTGATTTGGAAACTTCCAAAATAGCCTCGATAATGGAATTGTAATCCGTGTTGTAATTGTCGCTGAATTAATTTAAAGTGTGGGTGCTGTGCATCTGGCAGCAGCATGCAAAAATTGCATTCGATTGTGAGTAAAGGGTTTTGAATACTGTATCGACAAGCAGAAATAGTCAGGGGTGTAGCCCAGATAGGATATTGGTATTTAGCCTCCCGATAATCAGAAATGTTCTTCTTTTGATCTTAGAAAAGGAACTGTGAGTACCCTATATTCTAATACCTCAATCCAAAATTTTTCTCCGGTATAAGCCTTCGAAATCATTCTTTTATCATATCACCATTTGCTTTAAACAAAAAATTATATAATCAGAAGTAAAGTGCTCCCACAACTATCAAATCTGATGATATTGTTGATGCGTTACTTTAATCCGTTAATTATCTAAAACAGGTAATGTTGTTTGTATCAATACTTGATGGTCAAAGCATTTCAGAGAGATATAGTTACGTTTACCGTAGGATTTTGTATCCCGATTCGGAAAGCAATGAAACGGACCTGAAAACGTTTTCTTTCTTAGAGTGGAACATTGTGTGATTATTAACAGAAAAACCTTTTATTTGTTTTGCCAAAAGTAACAGAAGTAATAAGTTTCTTCTTATTTAGATGCACTTGCTAATTAAATACCACAATTTTATACCCCTCCCTTCTCCTATGTCAACATTTGTCACTTCCTTATTATGATGTCAAACTTTTAAAACATGTAGTACAATGTCGTATAGGAACTCCTCTCCACTCTACACTCATAAAGTCCCAAAAGAATCATCTTTTAAGTTTGAAATTTGATACTTTTAATGTACTCCAAACATGTAGGTAATCATCTTTGATGTAGCAAACTATAGTGAAAGCATTTCTCGGAGAAATTGTGATAGTTTTATATAGTAGCTTAAAACAGAGCAAAGTATGAAAAGTTACTCACCGTGATCTTCTTGTTGTGGGATCTTTCATCACCATCACTTCCGTTATGTCCCCGTATTTATTGAAATATTCTCTAAGGCCCTCTGAAAAATTAAGGAAGCGTTTAGTTATGACGAATTTTCACACTCAAACATTATGACAAAGTGCATATAAAAAAGGCCTATAGAATTATTGAAACTACAAGATTATTTATAAACATATAAGATGTTTTGAAAGTAATTAGCTACTGGAGATTATTTTTTTTTTGGTTTTGTGAGTAAGATAGTTCCTGATAGGAACACAACGGCTTTTTATTTGTTAGCCATGCAAAATAACTGCATGGTAGGGTGTTTCAAAAAATTTTTTTTTCGAAATTCCCAGATGCCCCCCCTCAAGTTGTTACAAATACTAAAACATTATTACCTGCAAATTTTCAGGTGTCTAGGACGATTTTTGACCCCCGCGCCCTTCAAAAGTAGGTTTCCCATGTTAAAGTATAGGGAAAATATTGAAAATATCGTCATTTTTGGTTCTTTTCAATTTTACGAGCCTGAAAGCACTCAATATCGAATTAAAACCTATACATCATCTTTGGGACATCATTGCCTCAAGATCCTATCTGAAAAATATTCCATGGCACCTACTGGGGGGTAGTTACACGGGGGTGAAAAGCGAGCTTTCACCGAAAAACGAGGATGCTTGCCGCGGGTGCTGGTTATGCTCGCCGGCGTTTGCGGAGGGACCTGGATAAAAGCCTATTTAAGTGTTTATTGAACCTTTTTCCTAAGGTACCTGGTCATTTGGAACCCATCTGGCGGGAGTTGTGTCTGGACCCCCCATGAAAGGCCTTCATCCAGCTCCCGCCGCAAGCGCCGGCAAGCATCCTCGTTTTTCGGTGAAAGCTCGCTTTTCACCCCCGTGTAACTACCCCTCAGTAGGTGCCATGGAATATTTTTCCGATAGGATCTTGAGGCAATGATGTCCCAAAGATGATGTATAGGTTTTAATTCGATATTGACTGCTTTCAGGCTCGTAAAATTGAAAAGAACCAAAAATGACGATATTTTCAATATTTTCCCTATACTTTAACATGGGAAACCTACTTTTAAAGGGCGCGGGGGTCAAAAATCGTCCTAGAGACCTGAAAATTTGCAGGTAATAATGTTTTAGTATTTGTAACAACTTGAGGGGGGGCATCTGGGAAATTCGAAAAAAAAAAATTTACCATATACTTTCGAAACACCCTACTGCATGGAAGCAAAATTATTTCAATTTCTCTTGCCGCGGATCAAAATTCTTTAATATTTCTTGTGTAAAATTGTTGTTGTTGTTTCCAATCCTTCAGGATCTAGCGGCAGCTAGATCAAATCCATGAGACCATGATCTCTAGCACGGTCAAGCACCAGTAGGGGGCTATTACGGACATGTGTAAAATTGTAAAAGGAATGAATAATAGGGATTATTTGCACATATGTAACATTGGGGAACTAAATATATTCCAACTCCCTAACCCATGAGTCGTGCTGCCAAAGAACTAATCACAAAGTGTTGTATTCTTTCCCCCTTCCATAAAATTCCACCAACGTCACATAAAATTACTCCGCCTGACATAATCCTTAACTCAGAATTAATTTCTACCAAAACCCGAATTTATATACCTCAACACAGACTCATTGCTTTCAATTAATCAACCTCAAGACGGTCACTACAAAGACACCCCACAAGTTAGCGCCGACCCCTTACCATCCATCACCGGCAGGAGGAGTGTCGACCCCCCCCCCTTGAGATCTTATTTTTGCGCCTTTCTCCTAACGACATTCTGCGGGATTAGTCCGCCCACGAGAATGAGGCCTAATTCGACCATTTGCATTCCCGCCAAATGGAGTTGTAACGATTTTTGGACGAATTCCAGACTTTCTCGTCCCGAAGGGGTACCTCTGCCCTAATCACTTCCCTTCTCATTCGAATGGTAGAGACTACCTGGACTTGCTTTCTGAGTGGCAGTTCGTCAAAAACCCTTTACACCATTGACATACATGAAGGCCTTGCATTTATCTCAATCTGACGTCACCATATAATGACACCATACCTTTGACGTCACGAACTAAATGACGTCGTAGTTTTCCTCTTTTAGAATTGTTAATATTGAATATCGATTAGAATATCGTTGTTCAAAATTCTTCTTAACTAAAAAACTTCGCATATAGTTAAATGTTCGGTTCAACATTGAAATATTTATTTTTACTCTACAGAAATTTTATTATTTTATTTTACCAAACTTATAATAAAGCTCCCGAAAGCCATCAGAAATAATAAGAGAAAAAACCTGCGTGACATTCATTGTTTCCAGAAAAAAAAATATCCCTGTTACGTAATGTATGAAAGCGAAGGAAGAAGAGGACCAAACGGCCTATATTGGTCAGCAAAGGTCCCTATACTATAACAATACCAATACGCTTAACATTGTGTAAATTTAATAATTGTGTAATAAACAGGGCAAAAAAGAAGTAAAATTTGTATTCTAAACGAAAGTTTAAGTGAATTCATTGGTTTTTCCTCCTTAAAATTGTGTTTTTTTTTTATTAGAGAGGATGTTAAAATCAATAGAAAGACTATTAAAAAAAGTACCTCTGAGTTAATAGCAATGATAACTCAGAGTATCAAAAAAATTTAACTTTAAAAAATGTCTTACTGAAGAAAACTTCACTTTAGACAACAATGAAATTTTAAAATCAAATGCTGTGTTTTAGTAACTAACTTAAATTATTTCAGGAGTAAAAAATAACCCTTTATTAAACCGTTTATGAGCAATTGCTGTAATGGTATCACCTATACGTAACTGTATTTCTACCTCCTTTCCTATTTGAATTTAATTCATTGTTTTTTCATCCCTAAATTATTGAAATATTTACATTGGAGTAAGTAAATTTTGGTCGTTTTTTCGTGTTGCTTGTTAGATTTGTTATAATAAATTCAAGCGATCAATTAAATTCCTTTAGAAAAGATCAGGGATCAGAAAGCAAAGGTCAGTGTTAAAGAAACCTTTTAAGATGTCGTGAAACCATAAATGCGAGTTTTTGTTGACGATTTCAGCTTCACCCATTGTCTCTCCATCCGCACATGTCAACCCCAAAAAGCCCTGTAGTAAAATCGTTTGTTCCCCCTTCCCCACTTTTCGGTCGACGCATTTAATTCATCTCGGCCGGAGCAACGCACGCCCGCTGACGTCACCGCGCGCATCTGCCCGTCGCCATGGCAACTCGGCTGAATGGGAATGCCAATGCGTGAAGAAGAATTATTTGGAAATAGCCTTCCACGTTTCAGAAGAGAAATGAATTCGGATACTTTCACCCGCATTTGGTTTTGGATTCTGGGGCTCGGAATAATCGATTCATTCAGCGTTGATGATGTGTGGTGTATAATTGAATCCTAAATTTTAAATAAAGGAGTAAGGACCAAAACAAAGTTCAAAAAATCGAAAAAACATTGCCCATAATTTGTAGAATTTTTATTCTATGTGTAAACATCGAAAGTGTATTGGAACTTCAATAAAACTTACCAGACGTATTTTTTAAAATTAACAATGGTTTAGTTTAAATAAATGTTGATTATTTATTTATACCATTATTAATTTTAAAAAATACTTTATATATAGATAAGATATAATATTTTATTTTAAATATCTTTAAAATACTAAAATATAATTATTTCAACAACCTGGGGTTTTCTTTATCTTATGATCACCATACTTTGTCAACTCGTAACAAATATAGTTCAAATTTACCACAACACATGTAATTATAATTTAAAATATTAAAATATTTAAAATTTAAATAAAATGAACGCTTAAAATTTGTAAAATAAGTAAGAATAATTTTAAATTACTAATAAGTGTTAAAATATAATTTAATAAAAAATTAAAAACAGCAAGATATTTAAAATAAATAAAATTCTTGAATGGAAGTACAATCAAACTGAAAGAGTGAAATTACGTGATTATGGAACAAAGGTATCGGTTGCAACCTCTAGAGGGTTAAATTTTTTTACTGTGTAATTTTGAGACTTTTTTATTACAAAAATTATAAATCCCAAGGTCCAGGTTAAAGTTGTATCTGTTGTAGAGGTACGTTAAACGTGTGGAAATGGGACCTCAACGTATAGTATTACGCCCTTCCCCCCACTGCCAATAAAAAGGGTTTTCCTACCTATTTCAAAAATAGGCCATTTTGACTATTAATAACAAAAGTAGATCGATCTATGTATAGTCAACCAGAAACTAAAATAAAAAGATCAAGTTTTTTAAGCTACGTTTCTGAAAAAATGAATGGAATAGTTTTTCATGCGTCTCTTTCTACAACTTATAATTTAGGTTCCTCGGACATAGGCGTTGGCTTTTATTTACATCTATTGCATACTTACTATCTTCTACTTTACCGTGTATATGTTATGGGCAAAGTGATTAATCGGGCATTATTAATAATGCCCGAAGTGGAGGCGGGCAAAGTGATAAATTTCATTCATAAATTCCACTGAATTTATCACATTGCCCGGGCATTATTAATAATGCCCGGATTTATCCCATTGCCCGTAACATATAGGACTATGTAACAAGGCCGTAACCAGAGGTTTGTTTCTGGGGGGATTTGACTCAACGTTATTATTTCTAAGGTATCCCTAACAAGTACATTTATACGTTTTAGATGGTTTAAATGTAGTGTTTTAGTTATGTTGCAAATAATATTAAAATTTTGTGATGTGAGCTCCAAGTAAAAATTGGGAGTCTTGGGGTTCAGCCTCAGAAAATGTTTGAAAATTTGCCTCTAAAAGGATGACTTCCGTAACGTAATTTGTGAAGGACCCCTTACGGACATTTATGGAAATTGAGCAGTCACTCAAAAGCATACATATGTCCCCCGAATCGATATGAAACAGCCTTAAAAATATTCTGTGCTAGAATCATCAACCAAATGCACCATTTAAAAAGATGAAGCAGCTTTTATACACTTCAAAAGTCATAATTGGTTCACCACCTCGAAAATAACTCCATTCCGTTTTTCATTCAGAAAGCACCGTAAGCGTCTCATTGGAAGGTAGTACAAGAAATGGCAGCGTCTGCATTTGAGTTGTTCAGAATAAAAGTGGCTCAATTCACCAAACTATCCCTAGTAGCACAGTTCATGCCAAATATGTCAAGTTTACGTAACTGCAACTAGAATAAGCGAAAATTAGCCATGCATATGACAAACATTGGACAAATCAGGAACGTTTGTGCTCCTTGGGATGAAGGTTTTTCTGTATCTCAACTCAAAGTTGTCCGCGGACCACTTGGCATCAGATAACATCATTAACGGACCATGTATCACTTATACAAATCGATAGTTTATTTATCACATTCAAAGGTAATAGTTTATTTACCATTTTAAAATGGAATAGTTTATTTACCACATTAAAAGGTGATAGTTTATATACCACATAAAAAGGTAATAGTTTATATAAAATTTTAAAATGCAATAGTCGATTTACCACATTGAAAGGTAACAGTTGATTTACCGCATTAAAGGTTGTAGTTTATTTACCACATTAAAAGATGATAGTTTGCTTAGCACATTAATTACAAAATGCGATTTTTTACAAAATTTAAAGATTTAGGTTCTGTATTTGAATTATGTCACCCCTCAATACTAATGCCTTTTCTATTTCCAAGTTGCATTAAATTTCAATTAAAAATATATTTAGTTTAATTCAAACAGATCTAGATTCATCTTTAGACCATATAAAGACGTGGAAAGTTTTATTAAAAATTTAGTAAGGACTATTTTTTCCCCTAATTTCAACAACTGTCATATCTTACCTCGTTGAACAAACGAAGCCTTAAAACCCTCCGTTGACAAACTTTTAAAATACCTGCTGCATTCTTTCGCAGAACACATCCATGGATCTCACAGACCACTTACCACACCTCCAGTTGAAATCCACTGCCTTATAGATAAAGGATTTTTAGGGTCACTCTTACATATACTACCAGTTTTTGAATTTTTGACCTCGGACAAAATCTGAAAACAATTCCAAATTCACGCATGTCTCAAATCTGGTGAGTAATTTCAGACTTGGGTCACTGTCGTTCTACGAGGATCTTGTATGTTCGAAACCCTTGCCGTGAGGAGCATCCCATTTCGGAAAAGCTATTTCGGTGTCCTTATTCGGCAAGGGGGGTCACGAGGGAAGGAACCGATCCGATCGAACAGCGAAGCATCGCCTTCCGGAAAGAACCTTTCAGAGAACGATTACGATACCGGAAGAGGCTGAGGGGTTCGCACAGACAAGTTTGGAATGAATAAAATTTATCACTATGAACTCGACGATATGGGACCATTCACAAATACTTCAGGTTTCATACCCTATGATGTCACAAATTGCCACATTTCAGTGGACCCTCCTTGGGGTTGCCACACGTTTGAAACTAACTAAAATTGAAACCAAATTTAACACACTCATAATTTGCTTTCGTTACTTAAGAGAGGTAAAACTGACACAAAGCAGTGGAAGAAATTCGGTCTCTTTTAATATTTTAATTTTAGGGGGGAATAGATAATGATGCCAAAAATGTTTGAACTCGCTTTCCCTCTCTCTCCAGATATTGTGTTACACTCCCTTAAACATGTGGGAATAATTTGTAAAGCGTCCTTAGCACACGTCTAAGAAAAATCTGCTTACGGTATAAAATTTTAAAAAATTAAGGACACTAAATAATCAAATTCATCGTAAGGAAATTTATCTCTTGATGTACCGCCGAGACTTTAAAATTTCCTTTCAGTCAAACGTCAAAAAATTCAGAAGTTCATTGAAAGTTTCTTGTCTGAAAATGTAAAAATACGTAGGAAATTGTTTGTTTAACGTATTAAAATCATTATCATCATAGAATGCATACATACTATCAGACATATTTTTAACTCCTCTGAGAGAGTATTTCACTCCTTGAAAATCGGAAATACTCTTTAAAAAACTAGCCAGGAGTATTTTCACTCTATTTGAGTTCTTCACAAAGGTTTAGCTTAAAAAATGCACCGTGTCCCCTTCAATTTTTTTTGCAGTAATTCCAATCAATTAGACTTTGTAAATACCTATATGAAAGTGAACTTTATATAAATAGTTTGTGGCCATAATGGCGTAGCCGGAAATTTTTTTTGAAAGATTGGATCTACTTTTGGTCATTTTAGGAGATGGATAGATTATATTTTTTTCACTTATTGTTCTGATGCTTAGGGACTTTGATTACGGTTTTCGTGTCTCTCTATATGTAGTTTATGCTATTTCGGTATTTCACTCCTCATATAATTCACTCCTCATTTCACTCTTCCTAAAAAAAAAGTCAAGGAGTAATTTTACTCCTCCAAAAAATCCTAAGAATAACACTGCATACTATAGAATCATAGACATACATCATAGATAAGTTTAACACTTAATTAAAAATTCTAAAGAAAAAAATCTTAAATTTTAGGTTTAGGCAGATTTTTTTCTAATTAGCGCCTCACTAATGTATAAATAACATCAAAGTAACATAGCTTATAGCTTGGTATATAAAGGGAGGAGTTTTCAAGGCGCCTGTCAATCTTTCCAGGAGTAGGAGGTCCCTCCCATCGTCTCCTCCCCTTCCAAAACTTCCCACTAGGAAGTTAATTGACTTCGACGACCAAACAAAGCGGAAGGGGGGAGGAAGAACAATGGAAACTCGAGAACCCTCTTTCTTTTCTTGAGACACAGTAGAGAAAGTTGTGCAAGGTTCGTTGGAGGTAGACGAATGTCTTGTCGCCACTGGATTTCGTCTCTGTTGAGCTCCCCGCTTTCCCCAGATAATTAATTATTTCATTTGTTACACCCTTGTGAACTGGTTTCAATCTCGGTTTTAGGGAGCCTATAGTTAGAAATAATGGCTGCCCGCGTGTGCTAATATGCCAATGAAATTAGATAGGGTTCCCTTCTAATTAGTTATAAGAAATAAGTTCGGAAAACCGGGACTGGTGCAATACATGGCGAAAAATAATGATGGCTCAATTGATGTGGAAGATTATCTACAGATAAATAGAGGTATTAGATTTTAATTGGGTTTTTAATGCGTGCAAATAAATTACTGTTATCTATTGTTCTAATTGGAAATATTGTGTTGAAAGTTATGGAAGTGCTTACTGTGCTTGTTTTCGTTATACAGGGATTAAAATGTTTTTTAAGTCGGCATTATAAAAAAAACCTTGATTATAAACGGGAATTTAAAAATACGAGAAGATAATTAGTTATTTAGAGAAAACTGGAATGAATAGAACCGGGTATTTAATTTTAAAATGTTTTTAAAATACAAAAGGATTAATTAAGAGGGATCAAAATTTTCCTAAGGACAAATTGTAAATTAATCAAGGTATCGCAAAACATTTTTTTTCTTCAGAAAGAGAAAGTTTTGTCATAAAAGTCAATTAATTCAGGTCCGGCAGATCAACAACATTCAATCAAGAGGATTATAGATTTCTTTTTAATTTAGGTGTAATCAAATGTATAGTACGTAGGAACTTACAAACTGATTCAGTAAAAGCATATATTCAACGTGATTTGAAGATTTCTTGAAAATATGACAGCAGCTCTACTTTTTTTTCACTACTTAGCAAGATCATATCGTTTTTAATGCGGTTTCCAGCAAGAAGTTAGAGAAATTCCTACATATGGGTGCGTACTAAGGAACGAACCGACATTTTAACCATCAGAATGCTAAAGATATATAAAGGCGCTAAGTAAGCCTCAAACGAGATTCGTTTAAGTCACGTCCTCGACCTCAACGAGGCCCTTCGTCATTAAAGGAGAGGGATCTCGGGAGCAAAAAGTAATCTCACATTTTCCTAATTTACACCCCGCACGGGTAATTGATCCTGCTCCCTCATATCGCGCGTGGGCACAGCACAGACACCCCAGGACTCAGGTAATTTGGCTGCGCCTTTAACAAGTGGGCCCGGGAGAATCCCTTATTATAACTACCCCGAAAAGCGACAGAAAAAGGAAGGGAATCTGTTGCTTCATAAATTCCGCCGCGGATTCCATATTTTTCGCGGGGATTCTTGAAGTTCTGATGTGATAATGACGGGTACGGGAGCAAGTTCCGGTCTGATGTGGACAGTTATTATGGGTAATGCATGCACAATTTTAATGGAAATACTACGGCGAATCGAGGCAAGATAGTGTGTTTTATAAGATAAAAAATTGAAATATTTGTTTTAATGTTTATCTGTACTTTAAACTACCGTCTGCACGTCTTATAACCATTAAAATACGAGTCAGTTCGGCATTTAATAATTATTGAAGGGGGTAGGTGCACGAAACAAAGTCCCTATATCTCCGTAATGTTAAAAATGAAGATTTTTAAGGAACATTTTTAAAAAATGTACTGAATCAAAGTTCTCAAATTTTTTTCTGAGTATTCCCTGAACTATATTACATACTTTAATGAGAGATTTTAAGGCTATGATGATTGGTTATTTTTTAAAAAAATACTATCTGGATTTACTTGGCTTTTTTCTCAAAAAGGCTGAAATTTCATGATGTATCATACAGTAACTTCAGTTTGAATGAATTTTTTGAGAAACCCCCCCCCATTATAATATGTAACATAGTGCCATTAATTATAATGCCAAGTTATAAGTAATTTGCACAAATAAATTTTGAGAAAATGTTCCTTATGTGGTAAAAAATACAGTTTTGAGAAAAATGAAATTTTGTAAAAAACTAACTTATTACTAAAGTGCATATCATCACCATAGCTATAATATTTAAACCACAATTTTTTTTAAAAAGCTAAATTTCAAGGCTGAACATATAACAGAACGTTAATTTTGGTTTGAGGGGGCGTGGCACCACAATTACAGCTAATTATCCATTTTTAATTATTTTTTTAAAAAATAATTAAAAATACTTCTTCTCCTTGTAGAATAATAATTTTGGTATCATTCGAAGCGTAAAATGTAATACTTGTTGAAAATGCAAAAATTAAAAAATGTGTTTTTTGGTCGAAAGTTGTGCAGTGTGCACCTACCCCCTGAATTGAATACAAGCCTATTCAAAATTTACATAACTAAAAACATTATAAATTGTTATCTCCGAAATGTTTTCGAAATTTGACATTTAAAAGTAGTGTTTTAACGCTTAACTCGTTTTTAGGTGTTGAAGACCCATTAGCTAACTCACAAAGAGGCCCCTCCTAGTTACGTAACAGAACGTTTAAAAAAGGTGCATAAATAGTTGTGAAAATTTCTCGGAAGGGGGGTTGACCGCCATTTAGGGCCTTGGGACTATCCCTGATGGATACCTAAAAGAACTCAATATCAGAGAATATCGATACCTATTTAAAGTATAGTTTCATCTGAGAAACTAGGGTAAGCTACAGCTCATCACGAATTCCAGTGTAACTTAGTTCTTCGTGTCAGCATCCGAAACTGCTGCCATTAGCAATAGATATCGAAACAAACTGAGGCGACAGCTGTTGGTTGGAGTATCGCTCGAAATTTATGGTTTGGTGGTGGCAGCAGCTACTGGATAATTACCCGTCAACCCACGGTTTTTATGACGACGAAACTCGACTAAAAATAAGACAGTTTTTTTTTCCCAGCAGCGAGCGCTTTTTCAGCATAAATAGGTTACCGATCCTAAATATAACCCTAAAATTTATGGGTAGGGAAAACTTTTTGATGCCTGCATGATTAGTACAAGTCGTTAATGGAAAATGCTGCAAAGGGGTGGGAAAGTTGATACAAAGTGTGTGTTTAGTGTCATCCTGTCACACGGCTGATTTAAAACTCTAGTCGGAAAGTAACTGCCATTTTGTGATACTTTTGGAAATATCTCAGTAGACTATAAAAGAAAATTTGTAATTGAAAAAAAAAATCATGAAAAAAAGAAAAATATAACTAGTGCACCATGCAAGGTAAAAAGTAAAATGGAATCTTCTCCCTTTTAAGTAACAAAAATACACACAGATATATTTTTTTTTACTTTTTAAATGTTGTGACACATTACTAAATTTACTAAAATTCCTGATTTATTCTCTAAAACAACACTAAAACTAAAAGCATGTTTAGTATATTCTTATTTTTCAACCACCTTGATTACATTCTATTATAAACAACTATTACTTTATTTTAGCTATTATTGTGGTGCCGAATAAGTTTATACAGAAAAAACTAAAGGAAATGTTCGGAATTTTCAAAAGGTTTAGAGACTCTCTTAATCATACACACTTTAAAGTCATTCTTAGACACTGTAAAGATTCATTTCAGCCTGTGAGAGGTCCGTGAAGAGATGAGATTAAAAAAAATTAGGGGTTGCCTGGAGAAATAAAGATATCTCTGTGATGCAGCCAAGCATGGGTATAAATTAAGTGAATCAAAGGGTATAAACGTCAAAAATGCTTCATAGAGTAAACATATGCAAAAAACAATGCTGAAGATTTGATTTGAAAAAAGGCTCAAGAGCTAAGAAATGCTGAGCTGGAGATGCTAGAGCGCAAAAATATGATAAATGGCAGAATAAGGCTAGAGCGCTAAGAGATGCCAAAGAGCAGAAAGACGCTTAAGAAAAGGGATGCTAGACGACCTTTAATTTATTTTTAATGAACTGCAAAAATTTTTGTGATGAAATAAATTTTATTAAACAAAATTTATTACGACTTATTGAGGGGTGACATATAAAATACATTCCTAGAAATAATTGTATCAAAACATTATAAATTTTCGTAAAATATTTTAGAAATGTAAATTAACTATATTATTGAATTCTGTCACGGTGAATGGTTCTTAGTGATATAAGGTAAGCGTGACGATATTTTAGGCTAAAAGTCATCTAACTTTTTCGAGTCGGGAACCACTACTTCAAAAGGTAAAGCAGCAAGGTCAGAAAACCCCTCACACTTACACATTTATAAACATTTTTGAGACTTCTGCAACCCTCTGCGAATATTTTTAGTTCTCACGATAAAGCCTTTTTAGATCGTTGATATTATCCGACGAAATAGCCATCAGCCAGCTTACAGGTCGCCCCTGTCCTTACATACCCCAAGTTTAAAATACTCACACCACAATTCTCAGTTTCGGAACGGAACACAATCTCTCCCTTTATTATTCACCCAAATGGCCCACACTGGAGATCGGGGGAACACCTTTCCGAAATCATAACTTCCATACTTCGAATTCGAACCGCAATAAAACCCCGCCAGGCCGCATATTTTAACTGCCCCTCGCTTCCTGTTCTTCCAAATTATCTGTACGCCGAGCTTCAAATAAACCAGCGCGGCCGTCCAAATACCGCTTCCGCCGAAAATCGGGTTTATTTCCGCTCTAGCCCCTCCCTCTAACGGCCCCAGAAACGGGGCGTCGGGCGGTGTAAATAAGCCCCTTTGGTAACGGACACAATGGCGCCCTTTGATTTTGTGCAGCAGAGAGCAGCCCCACAAGATGGCACCGGGCCGTCTGTATGGAAGGCCATACTACTCGGGTCTGACGTCATAAGCGTAGTGCCGTTATGCTTATGGGGAAAGGTCTCTTTCGTGGACAAAAACGTACTTTTAAAACTCTTAGGGTTAAATACGTATCTCTTAAAGGCTGATAGGCCTCCGAAAGTTCGAGATACTTAAATGGCCACTCTGTCCCAATAGTGGCCTCCAAGCTGACGAGTTAGAGGTATCAAGCCATAGTAGATTAGGCTAGCAGGTAAGCAGTTAAATAACCACCGATACCACAAATCAGCATGGGAAGGATATTTAAGTCTTTGAAATTAACACCATCGGTCCAGTGACTGAAATTTGATTTTCCTCATTGAATCACGAAAAGAAACGAATATTTTGGAACTAATTTGTTATATTTTTACTGATTGATTGACTTTTAAATTCCTTTTAAGATAAAGTAGAGTGTATACAATGATACTGAAGAAAATTTACTTCGTAAGTTGGCAACCCCTGATATAGAAAAACTCAAAACTTTCCAAAAAAACAAATGAAATTGGGAAGATATTGCTTTAAAATAGGTAACAGTATTTGGCGATTATTGACATAATTTGCGCCAGCTTTACAACGCGCGTCTCAACAATTATTCATGCGAGGAGGTCGCACGATCAATATGATTAATTAAACTTTAATTTTTATGAAACGCAAATACAAAGGAATAAACAAACCACTGTTATGATTCAATTCGAAGGTTGTTCGGTCGGTGAGATTAGCTTTCCTGCATTTTTAGAGGAGGTCATACTAAGAGCAGGTACAAGAGCTTCCACTGTATTTATATTCTCAGCTAGCAATACCGAAATCCATATCCCCTCACAACACAAAAGGCGTCAGAAGGTTTATTTTTAGCATGCATAATCGAAACACGCCGCTTCCAAACTCCCAACTCCTCCAGATAAACCTCTCGGAGAGGCGCTATAAAAAAATCTTGCGGGGCATAAAAGTCTCCAAATGACCCCTACGTGCCCTACAAAGCCAGCAGCACCCTATTATGCAAACGAACCTCTCCATAGAGTCATTATGTGAAGAGAAAGCTTTGGACATTAGCTCCAAGTGTACCGAGTGTGGCCATCATCCAGTAAAATTTGCTTTGTTGGAGATTTGCAAACATACTTCGCACATCCAAGGCCGTCACGAAACTAACTATCAAGCCTCAACAACAGCATCATTTTTTTTTCTAATTTTTCGATTTTCTTTTATTTAGACTTTTCAGTTCTAGCCACCTCAAATTTTCTATAGGATTCAATAGTAATCTCGGGCGGCTTAGGATTTAAAGGATCAAACCCCAGTGGTTCTCAACCTGTGCTTCATCAAATGGTTCGATAGGTTTCATTGAAAAAAAACTGCCAAGATAGATATTTTTAAATAAATTACGTTAAAAGAGAGGGGATAAATATAATTCATTCAGATTATTTTTAGTTGCTTAATACACGTGGGTATACTATACCAACTAGTGGGGTCACTACTAAATTCCTAATAGTTACTATCTGCGATGTTTTTTTAAGTCTCTTTTACTACTTTTATTTGGAAACGACGTCTCTTGGGGTCACGGAAGTAAAGTATTAGGTTTACCCTGGAGAAATTCATTGAGATGACTAACAGCGCAAATTTTTAAATTAATTAAAAAACTAAAGAAGAAAGAGGTTGGTTGGTTGGTTGTTTTGGGTTTTATGGCGCAAGGTCCCTATATCGGACATTCCGCGCCAAACACAAGATTAATAGTTAAAAAGATATTTAAATTAAAAGTCATGTCTGTTTCCAACCAGTATTAAAATATGAAGCGTATTAAAATACTTATAAGATGCGGGCGTGACGCCCGTTGTCGAGCGTAGTCTATACGCCATTATTAAAAGGTTGATAGGTTAAAAACAATTTCAGAGACGCCAGCATCTTTTCAATTGTACATATGATTAAATGTCATGAATTATTCTAATGGCATTTAAAAACTGAAATAATGATGGATGATGTTTATGACCTAAAAGTTCAGTTAAAACTGGTGAAAGAAAAGAAGAAAGAGGATGAACATCGGTAATAGTATATTGTTTCCAATGTTTTATAAAACTCACTGAGAAAAATTCATGAAAATATCGTGAATGTTTGAAGAGATATTAGCAAGTGAAAATGTTTTTTTTCAGGCCACAAAAAACAAAAAGTTCGCAAATTTGCAAGGTTTTTTTATGTTTTGATTAAATTTTGAAGAAAAAAAAACCCCAGAAAACTACATAATAATTAATTATTATTAATTATAATTATATGCATTCACTTACTAGCAGAATTGAGTTAGTTCCATGATCTCATTTTTTTCTACATTTCTTCTTAGTCTTTCCATTTAAATGTGTGTCTGTTTCGCCATTATTTTATATTTATGTTGTTATTGTGTTTCTTTGTAAATTGTAGTTATTCTTTCTTTGTATTTACCACCTTGTAAACGCGGGCACGCGCCTCAACGTCTACATTACATGCATTTTTTCTGAAAACTCCCCTTTCATAAAAAAACGTAGCTGGAAGTCGTCTCTTTCAAAATCACGTTTAAAAAAAAAACATTGCAAATAAAAATTCAACTTATTAAATGGGGATTTTATTTCTCACTGAAAGATTAGCCAATTGTTTCTTTCATGAAGAACCTTTTGTTTACTTTTCCTATCATTTCTCCTGGGAACAGAGATGAGCACTTCTATATATGGGACTTCTAACGTTAGGGATATCCTTTTCACCACTCAACAAGTTGCCACCTAGGGCTGCCTTACCAAAGCACTCTCTACACATAATCCTTCCCTCGTTGCCCAGATTATGGGAGCGAGAGAGAAAAACGCGCGATATCTTTTTGAGCTCATCTCGGTAATGTGTTTACTTAGGGACAAAAGTTTATGAAAAGCCGAGAGTGTGGCTCATTTGGGGTAATTGTTGGCCCCCTCCGCCTTTTGACAAGGAAAGCGAGGATGGAACAATGGGATGATCAAGGTGTAAAGTTTTGAATGGGCGAGAAGTTTTGGGGCTTTTCTTGAGAGGAGAAAGCGAGGGGAAGAGTAAAGTTTTCAACGACCGGTTGATTAGAACCTTATCCGTCTGTACTTAATACCTAATTTCATGGAATCATGCACTTAATTCTGTAACATTCAATCATAGTTTTTTATTTTTCTCATAAAAAATTATTTAAAGTCTGTAAAATTACCTTCTAAAGTGTTTAGAGGGATTGAAATTCGTACAATTGTCTTACGTTTGTGTATTACAAGTATATAGACTCCTTTTACCATTATGTGTATCAAAAATGTCACTCTTATAGACCAATAAACGCATGAATTTAAAAATGTGAAAAGCTTCTGTTATTTAAGTAAAATATTTTGACAGTACTAACAATAGAGGATGTCATGTTTCTTAAATCACACCATTTTTAGTTCCGTCCACTAGAAGTAGGTTTTAAATTACAGTGTTCCTTAAAGGCGGTCATCCATGCAGTTTTGACTGGACCAAATTTGCAGAAAATTAAATACTCAGAGGCATTTTTACATTTTTTCTCATAATTATACGGTTTTAGCATATAGTACATTTAGAGATGACCTAAACAAAATTTTAATATATGCATCAACAACTGGAATATAGTTTTGGAAATGACCCAAATAAATAACTAAAATAGCGATAAACTATTATAATGGTATACTGTTTCAAAGAAGAGTTCAGTTTTGATACCGCCATAAAAAGATATTACTAACTCCATCCAGTTTTGAAACATTAGCTTGATAACAAAGGTTATTAACTAAGAAGGTTAGGTTTTTAACTAAAATGAGCTAATTAATAGCTTGATTTTGTTTTTAAAGTTAACTTTTTAGCCACGAATCGGCCGAACTCCAACATTTTAAATCAATGTCAATACACAAGATCTCCAAATCATCAGAAATTAAATTCTTTTTAGCCTTGACTTACACTCTCTTTACTCTTACAAGCCATCAGATAGGAGCATACGTCTGTTCAATCAAGTTCCTACTCCATGTAATTGGCTACTTTCATTAGTTTTTTGCAGCAGAGAAGTTCCCTCGATAAAAATTGGCCCGCGACCAGTTATACTGGCCAGTTGGCACTTACCCAGAGATTAAGGAAATGCGCTATATGGCCGAGAATTTAACGGACTAGACGGGGCTCTTTTTTTTTTTTACCATTTCGTCCGAAAGTTTTCCGGGGAAAATATTTGATCACAGACGTTTTATTGCGAATGCAATTTTAATGATGGGATGGTGGCTATTTATCTCTCCCTCGACTTTGAAATGCAAATGGTATTTTTAGTTGCGGAAGGGCAGGATTTTGCTCTGTTTGATGAAATCACTAAATCCGTCAGATATTTTCGACTTGTCTCTTTTTATGGAGAGAGCGATTAAAATTCTACAAATCGTTCCGTCTGTATAAAAATCGCTTATAATGGTCTTATTGACATTTGTTACCCTAGTGCTTAGTTTATAAAATCGTTTGTTGCATTATTTCCCCTTTTGTAGTTGGAAATTAAAAACCTTTAATATTATAATTCTTATGGGATCCTTTATGGCGCAGAATGCCATTTTGTCACTCTTTTTTGCCAGTTTAAGTTATGCGTCATTTTGTGTTTTTTTTTATTTAACTCCAGATACTAACTAACTAAATGGTTTTGCGAAAAATGTCCTTGAACCGCTGTTATTCCCACTTTTGTTATTGCTCTAACCATAAACATGCACTTTATCTAGATATTTCTGTTTCGTCTATTGAAAAGTAATTAATTTACAAATGACAGCCTGTTTACCACAAGGTCATTAGGCTAAGTCTCCTGAAAAGTTGCTGAAACTGATTTATGTGATATTGCATCTAAAGTCACCTAAATCGAGTATATTTAAAGCAGTGTTCGAAATCCCAGTCGATCCAATGGTTCAGACAACAACAAAAAGTAAAATTGACCCACAAGCATTTTCTTAGTTTAATACGTATTGTTAATTGATTAATTATTTTCAAATAATGTATTAATTTTAGTTCTAACATTAAGTAATATTTGGAATGTTATATATATTTCCATACTGTTATTATTTGTCTTTTTTTCTATTTGGCAGACTAGTCTACGGACCAGCAAGCTTTTCAGAGCACTGGCCCTGAAGACATACAATCTATTTCATCCTTCATATAAAAAAATCTTAAATCAAATATATTTTCGAAACTTTTCAGGATTAACATTAAAAATGTAAGATAACTCCTCTTTACAGGTCCTGCAATGGTTTTGTTTTTTTTTTATCTTAATATTTTATCACAATATTAACTGTATGATATGGCAAAGTAATCAAGTGAAAATCAATAGCATGTAACGACGCTAAATTCGAAAGGAAAAACAAGTGACTTCCACCAGACTTCCAATTTTGAAGCAAAATGTGTCGAGTCAACTGCTGCTTGAACGTGATTATGCATCGACTCAATCGGTCACGGAAAGTCTGATTGTCGTTCTTTTGTCCCCGCCCAATCAGAAAACAGAAGATGACGTCATCAATCATTTTCGGTATGATCATAAGGTACCTTTTCAGCAGGTTGCCGAGAGAATTATATTGTTGAACCTGTTTCACTATTTAACGAATACGAATGACTCGTACGCTGTGTAAGCAATACCGTTTTGCGGTGGGAAAGGACTACATAAATGAAACTGCATAAAAAATATCCTGAAAATCCAAAAGTAACTTTAAAATATATTCTTTACTCATTTTCAGTAGATAGGGACTGAAAAAAAATTGCTAGCGAATGAACCCTTGAAAACAAGTAAGATGTTAGACTGTGTTAGAATCCGGTTTATGTAAATAATGTATTCATTTTTATTTGCATACCATTCTGTAACCGAAAAGAACTAATGTTTAATTTATTAAATTTTTAAGAGTTAGGTATAGATACTTATTGTGCTTATAAAAATTATAAAAGTTAACACATTATTGAATTTAAGATGAATTTCCACAAAACATTATGAGAATAGAATCAAGATACAACATAAAAGGTATTTAACATAATAAATATTTACCATAAAAAATGTCTACAACTATCAAAGGGATAACCATTTTAATTATGGCACTGAGGAATTAAATCTGACATGACTAAAATACTCATTTTATAATAGTTTTCGAACACAATACATTTTGTGGTACCTCATCCTTAATTTGTATACTTAGCTAGTAAATAAATACGTAAGCATTTTATTTCTTTGTATAAATTTAAAGATATTAATTATCTTATCTTAATTAATTATCTCAATAAAAGCCTTTTTCGAATCAAAATTTGTAATTCTAACCTTATGTAAAAGATTCCGAATAAAGTTACTAACTTGCGTCATAATGACTATTGGTTTTCAAAACCAAAAGTTTCTCTATCTTCAACACATCAAATTAACTTGCAAAATTACACCTCAACCTGAAAACTTCGTTCTATAAATCAAGCAGAACAAATTTGCTCAAAAATAACAACACTTACGCCGATTCACCCAAAACCAACCAATCAGCGGCTCTTCGCGAAACAAAGCGGCACGCCCACATTCAAAAAGTTTCCAGCCGTAATTAGAAAAAAAGCGTAAGCGAGAAAGGCGAACCCTAGAGTGAAGAATTAAATTCGCCACAAGTTGAAAGGACGGAAAATTCGATCAAATTCGAGGCGAAAGAGCAGAAAACTCTGCTTACCCTTTAATTGATTTTTTTCTCCTCACGAGTAATTAAGACTGTGGATGCAGAAGCACGTTTTTGCGTGGGAAGCCTTTATTTATTCAAAACTTTTGCTGTGGTTTTAGATGGAGCTGTTGTTTTGTAAGCACTTATTTCGTAAGGACTGGGATCGGAAAGCTTGAATTGGTGGAGAATGTTTTAGCATTTGGTTTCTTCCCCCGAAACCTTAATTCTTAAACTCCCACTTGTTTTATTGTTTGATCTTTAAACTTTAGATTTTTGGGGTTAAATCATGTAAAGTGAAAAATACGTAACTGTGGTAGTAGTCTGCTTTTTTGTAAACATTTTTGCCCGTTTGTGGGGAAGGTTATTGAAATTCCGCGTTACATCCACGGTTGATGCTAGAACAACATAAAATTTGTAAACCTAAGTGTCAAAATTAAACATTTATGGCATTAATGTTTACATGACTGCTGGTTAAATGTAAACACTTGAATATGAATTATCCAATTATGGTTATGGTAGAAATTCCTACATTTTCACTTAGTTAGGTTAGTTCTTGTATTGATCAGTGATGTAAATTTTTAAAAATGTTTTCATAAAATTCGTAGGTTTTTTTACAAGTGTTTACATTTAACCAACAGTCATGTTAACATTAATGCCATAATAGTTTTATTTGGATACTTGGGTTTACAAATTTTACCCCTAGGGGTGTTACTATTTGCTTTCTAGTTTACATTTACAAAAGGGAATTTTTTGAATATCAAAATTTTAAGGTAAAATTAGTGTCATAAAAACTAGCTATCCGTATGACAAAAGTCGAAAGCACGAAACTTAAATCAGTCTTACGGTAAACATTTCCCACACTGTTTTCAAGTCACAAAACTTTAGGAAAAAATAGGTAAGAGCAAAAATAGCCTATCCTATAGCAAAAATCCAAAGTGCTAAACATAAATCCGCGTGTGGGTAAATACTTTCCTACATTTTAATCTATTGAGAGAACGTTTGAGATGGAGAATCAGTTAACAGTTAAAAATCGATCAATATCTTTTTTAAGCTTTTTTATCATTTATAGAGTGGTATGGTATAATCATAGGATAACTTACCCGGTGCGGTTTGCCAGCTTAATCCACCAATGAACATTTTCCTATAAGAGAAAGAAAAAAGTATGAAAAAAACAAGTTTCATTACAAAAAAATTCTGAATAAGTTATAAAGTATTCACAGATTTTGTTTTTATAGAATTTTTGATGAATATAAATTAGGATATTACAAACTATTCAAGCATAAACAAAATATACGATCCATAGCGCTAATTAAACAAGCTATTTCAAAACATTCCAAATGGATCCGTGAATAAATGTAATGACTTTGGATCGTGTTATTTTATCTGATGCGTCATCATTACGATGAACTATTTATATCATAAATTAACTTAATTTGTTCATTCTTAAATTTGCTTTTAAATATAACGCCTGTTTCCTTTTACAAATTTATAACAAATTACAAATATTATACAAATTTTTACAAATTAAAAGTTTATAAAAACACAATACTTTACACAATACAACTACTTTGTTTTTGTCCTTCCTTAAGAAAACTTTATAAAAATAGGAAAGACTTATAGTACTTTCATTCCTATTTTCATTGAAAATTTTCAAATTTATAACATTTTTAAAACATAACTCCCAATATGTGTATATAATACGTTCGAGTACAATTTGGATGGAATGAGCGAGAGTCCACTGCATATCCATAATAAAAACACAAAAGAAAAATTGCAGATTCAATGGGTAGAATGAAAAACACTCTCACAGATTAAAGATCAATAGGGAAAAAATAATGAACCCTTATAAATAATAGCCCCAAGCGTAGTAGAATGCAAAGCTCCTATTGATACACAGCTTTTCACTCCCAGTCACCTACCCAGTAATTACCGTACATCAACCCTCGTGGCATCAAATCACCATTCCCTAGCTACACATCGCAGACCTTGCATTCATAAATGAGACCCTCTATTGCCTGTCTTGCGGTGTCACTGAAAGCTCCAGACACTCTGTTTCTTTATTGATTGGTTTTCGCCTTATCAACCAAATGGACTTTTCGTAATACTCTTGGGCAATTTATGTCAGGAGTTTCCCCCCCCCTCTCGTGTTTCATCCTAAAAAGTGTTTTCCTGTGGCGAATCCGAAGCATTCTGAGCAGGATTGTGGTGACTGTAGTTTGGTCTAAAAATATTTTCCTGGTAAAGCTAAAGAATAAAAGATGGGTTTTTGTCTAATGCTGGTCTCTGAGTTTTATAGTCTATGGTGTGGGTTCACAAAGAGCAGTTTCCTACTGAATCCAAAGCATATGTATCGGATGTTTGTGTTAAAACATTATAACATTCAGGGAACCATACTAGACAGCAACGTTTCCTTACCCTATGCAAGGCTAAACTGGATCGGTTAACTGTGTTATATCAGGCTTGGACAATGAGTGAAAAGCGATGTTACCATAGAGATCTAATAGTATATTAGAGTGGACGTCACGTGACTTTCACTGAATTGACAAGGCGCCATGTTTCCATCGGCCAGCCGTACTGTTAAGTCAATGGAAGGGGTCTCAAAAATGCATTTAAAAAGTTTTCTAGCTGAAATATCCCTTACAGACCGATCGAAATGCAAATAGGACCAAAAAATACATCTTTTAACACCAAAATTAAATACCTTTTGTGCAGTTTTCTTGGTTTTTCATCTCGATTTTTCTACAGTAAGCCTAATATAATTGTTTTCTCGTCAAAAACCATTGTTATGCAGATTTTGCCTCTTGTTAATTTGGAGGGCTGCAAAAATGTTTTTTAAAAACACTAGTATAACGAAAATATGTAAGAATAAAAGTAACACTTTATGTAAGTTTTGTCTCTGTTTTGTACACCTAAGGAATTTAATTTAATTAAATGTTAAGTTTGCCAGTATAATATTCTAAAATTCTTATTCTTAAGATATTATTATATTTTTATTTCTACTAGTGTTTTAAAATATTTCCAAACCCCTCCAAATTAACAAGAGGCAAAATCTGCATAACAATGGTTTATGACGAGAAAACAGTTATTTTAGGCTTACGGTAGAAAAATCGAGATGAAAAACCAAGAAAACTGCACGAAAGGTATTTAATTTTGGTGTTAAAATATGTATTTTTTGGTCCTATTTGCATTTCGATCGGTCTTTAAGGGATATTTCAGCTGGGAAACTTTTTAAATGCATTTTTGAGACCCCTTCCATTGACTTAACATTACGGCTGGCCGATGGAAACATGGCGCCTTGTTGGTTACCGAGTCTCCTATGCAATAGCATTACTGGGTCACGTGACGTCCACTCTAATACATAGATATATATATACTAACTGGATGGACTGCTCGTATGGCAACGCCCCGATAAAAATGCGACCAGTTGAAACTTTTGGCATCCATTTTGTTGGGCGTATGATTCCTGGAGGTCTGTGGTCCTGTGCTTCAGAAAAATGGTGCACTGCTGCGTTGCATATAATTGCAAGAACAAGCAGGTTTTGAAAAATAAGAACATAAGCTTCCATCGGTAAGTACAAACTATTTTTGATGCTAATTTTAATGTTTTACATCCTTTATTTTCAATCTCGTTGTTTTGTTATTCATGGCTTATAGGTTAGGAAAATTGTTTATCCTAATATGTATTACCTTTACAAAACCAAAAACTTGTATCGAAACGTTAACTATTATCTTAGCCATCAATATTATAAGGGAAATTATGTTATCAGTTAATAAATCGTGAAGCTTAGTATTTATATTTTATAAAACAAGTGTGATCACCATGATTGTTTATCATTTCGCTTTAAGTGTGAGGAATTGTTTGTCCTTTATGAACCAAATGTTATTTTTTCACTAATCAGTTCAATTAAATATATATATATAAATCTAGTTATCTTTTAAAACAATTTCAAGCCAGCTTAACATGTTTATAGTTATTAAAATTCAGTCAACATTCAAGACTTGTAATACTTGCATCACTTAATTTTTATCAACTTATTTGATCTTCCTAGAAAATAATAAATATCAAAATCTCTATAATTTGTGGAGATGTCATCAATGTGGGAGCATTTTCCAGAGTTGGATATATTAAAAGCTCAAACGTTTAAAAAATATATCTTTTATTTTAAAACAACGACATTCTTAAATTTTGAAAGAGAATCCAAAACAATAATAATAAATGACACGCGCGGAACTAGTTCAATGTGGTTTATGTGTTGTCACAAATTAAACTTTACGCAATGATGATTTTATTTTACTTTTACAGATTTCCTTTCAAAAGACCTGAGGTAGTAAGAGAATGGGTGAAGGCCATCCATAGAAAGGATTTTGAACCAACTAAATTCAGTAGACTCTGTAGTGATCATTTTTATGATGAGGATTATCAACTACGACCGGGTGCTGCTACCAGGAGACTCAAGGAAAACGCAGTGCCGAAAAACTTCAATTATCCAGCTTATTTGCTGCAGCCTCCTACCAAAAAAAGAAGAGTTTTGGTCCGCAATATCCAAACTAAGGTGAGCCTCAGCTTTTCAATAAATAAGTTTCTCTGGGTCAATCTAGATGTGGTTGGCAACTACGTAAGTAGTAGACTGTGTACAACGAGTATTTTAGAAATACAAATGTGTATATACATATTTTAATTTTTTTGTCAGGTTGAGTCTGCGGAGGATCTTATAGAAGATGCCACTTCTGTCCCCCAGCAGCAAGATTTGGATACAAGAAAATCAAGTTTGCATTTGCTGCAGCCTCCTACCAAAAAAAGAAGAGTTTTGGTCCGCAATATCCAAACTAAGGTGAGCCTCAAGTTTTTAATAAATAAGTTTTTCTGGGGCAATCTAGATGTGGTTGGCAACTATGTAAGTAGAAGACTGTGTACAACGAGTATTTTAGAAATACAAATGTGTATATACATATTTTAATTTTTTTGTCAGGTTGAGTCTGCGGAGGATCCTATAGAAGATGCCACTTCTGTCCCCCAGCAGCAAGATTTGGATACAAGAAAATCAAGTTTGCGTGATGTGAATGTTACCTCAACAAAAAGTAAACTCAGGAAGAAGATAAAAAATCTGCAAGCAAAGCTGAGGAGAAGAGACCGAAAAATTTCCTCAATGAAAGATTTACTTGAAAGTTTAAAAGAAAAAGGTTATTCTGATAACTTACAAGAAGTAATGGAATCCCATTTTAGTGGTTTTCCACTAGAGCTGGTAATTAATCAGGCTAAAAATGACAATAACAAGAAAAAATCATATTCAGCTTTAATGAAGCAATTTGCTTTAACATTATATTTTTACTCACCAAAAGCTTACAAGTATATTAGAAGTTTATTACACCTGCCACATCAATCCAGGATTAAAGATTGGGTTTCATCTGTCAAATGTGATCCTGGATTTTTATCTGAGGTATTTGATTTTTTAAAGTTGGAAGTAGGAAGAAATTCTTCAATTAAAAATTGTTGTATTATCTTTGATTCCATGTCCATAAGAAAGCAGCTTATTTGGAATCCTAGTACAAGAAAAAATAGTGGGTATATTGACTGGGGGGGGATTCTCCAGGAAGAACGTGAGGAACTTGCTAATGAAGCTTTAGTTTTCCAGATTGTGTCTCTGACAAGTAACTTTAAATGTGCAGTGGGTTGACGTGAAATTTTAATTGACTCCCCCCTCCCTCCAGGTGAGATTTGGTAAGCTTTTGCTAGACCCCTCCTCCCCCTTTTTGACCTCACGTAATTTATGGATGTCCCCTTAAGATCAAAAATATCTGTTCTTATAACAGCACAATTGATGCTGAAAAATTAGTTGTTGTAAAATGTGAATTTGTCTGATACAATAAAGATATTGTATTTAATCCTATTCCTTTCTTCATTGTAATATTTCCAAAAAAAAAAACCACTTTGTTCTACATTTAGGTGTATTTTTAGTGCATCTGTTAATACCATTTTAAGCTTTTAAATATCTGCCCCTTAATATTTGAAGTTGTACTAAAAAATTGAAGAAAACAACCTAATTTTGCTCATGATTTTTGAAAGAATTGAATATTATCATTCCTGCTGATTATTTATTTAAAACAACATTCTCAAGATGCAATTTTCAGCATAAAATCATAAATATCTCGAAAAAAAAATATGTAAAAACAAACTTAATAATGTTTTGATTCAACCGTCAATCTAAAAACGACACTGAAAAACGCGTTTTGAGATTTTAATTAATATTTAAAAGGAAAGGGAGCTAATAAAATAACTAGTGCACTATCTTAATTAAAAACTACATTACCCTAAATAATCCATTTTCGAGTTTTAATTCTTCAAAACCCCTAATATAAAATTTTTAATCGCAAAACAACATGAAGCTCTATGGAGATCTGCGAAATATCATACGCCCAACGATCTGGCAACAGCGGTGGCAACGGCTGCATTTTTTTACTGTTGAACAGTCTATCCAGTTACGTTAGTATATATATCTATGCTCTAATATACTATTAGATCTCTATGGATGTTACGGATTATGTCTCTAGTGAGCCATACGTGGCCAGAGCCATCTATCTGTCATTCATGGCATTTTTTAATAAAATTGCCGACTCGTCACGCTTGAATTGAGACTCGCGCATGACCAACGATGTGGCAGTGCATTGTGACTAGTGGAAAATGACTAGTAGTGAACCTCCAATTTTATTTACACAGACTATAGATCATTAGAAACCTACAAAAAATTAGCGATCAAACAGAGCTGACAAATCGAATTTGTTTCCCTCTTCAAACCAAAAGATTCCTTCTCTCCCAAAATTTTATCTCCGGGTGGCTGATTCTCAACTCTCATCCATGCGAGGTATATGCCGGCCAAAGAGCCGAGGCAAAAAGCACCAAGAACCCAACCCAATCAATCAACCAAATTTCCTTATACGTGGCCAGCGCTTTCAAGCGGTAAGATCTGAAAACTTCCAGTAACGTCGGCTTCTTTGATCTTTTGGGAAGTGACCAAGCCTGATATAACACAGTTAACCAATCCAGTTTAGCCTTGCCCTATGACGCCACTACGAGGAAGCGGAAACTGCGAAAACAGAAAGCCTGTTAGGTTGCTGGAAGAGTTTCGGTACGCAAATCGTGTAAAAATTGCAAATCGCGCAAATTTGCAAATTTGCAAATCGCGCAAAATCATAAATTTGGCGACATTTGGCGAAAACCTCGATTACGGAATATTACCCCAAATGGTGATAAAAAGACACTATTGTATACACATGGGTTTAACAAAATAATCATATTTTTAAATTGACGTTCTTTATTTCACTCATAATTCAGACACCGCGTTGGGAACTATACTTTGTTTGTTAGTGACGTCATAGGGTCAGGAAACGTTTCTGTCGAGTAAAGTACTTATTTAACTTTTGATTTCACGTATCTAAATTAGTTTAAATAACTATACGCATTCATTTAAAATAATTTTACACCGCTAATTTTCATATAATACAAACATTTTATAATCTTTTTAGTTGATTGCGAATACATCAGAAAGATAATTTGACCAATTCCACGTCAATTTCTCAGAGAATTTTAATTCTAAAGTGCTCTTAAAGCTAAACGGGATATCCTCTTCAACTTTGAAATCATCATTTTCCAACGATCCCAAAAGTTTTTGAATATCAACGCTATCTCCACTTTTACCAGCCAGAGGGGGGTAAAACCAATCTCAGGACCACTCAAATAACACACTCTACCAATTAAAAAACACTGGAATCAGTTCATTTAAATATACCTTTGAGAAAAATAGACCAATCAAACGCTTTAGATTGGGGTAGCAAAATGTCGGCATTAAAATTGTTGAACATTCGTGAAACATATCTGGGGGAGTTCATTCTAACCTCCCTCTCTTCAGTGAGAAGGAGAAGAAGAGTGCCTTTCAGGTTACCTGCCCGATGAGCCTTGTGTGTCAGTAATGAATTATAATCCTCGCTGCTCACAGTAGATAGGAATCCGGATCCTAAAATAAAACCCTTGGCAAGAAATTCGCACCGACGGCTGCTTTTTATCAATCCTTCAAAGGGATGGGGAATATAAAAACGGGGGAATCGGAGCGCTTTTTGACATGCCCGCCCGGCGAAGGCCGCCTTTTTTTTTACACACCTGAGAGCATCTTTCTCGGAAAAACAGTCGAAGTCCTGCGAAACCCTATTCGAAACACGTGCTCTAACTAGGCTTACCATTAGCCCAAACAGTCCTTGTTTTGTAATGATGTCCCGGGTTGAAAAATTTTATGACAGGTTAAAAGTTTTATACCGATTATTTATTATTTGTGAAGTAATAGAATTTTTTCAAATATGGGGAATATTCTGTCTGTAAAGGGAGGGGGGATATCAGTATTTACCATTAGATAGTTCAGAATCACATTAAAAACTATTGTAAACGCAATCTTATGACGCTGGAAGAACGGACTAAACTTACCGAGAGATGCCAGATGTACTATATTGAAGGCTAACGACCGAGTGTCGAAATAAAATCCCAGCGTCAATTTTTTTGTGCTTTATCTTCAAAATTCAACTTCAAAAATGTGTTATTCTATTCTCCCTTGTTTGGTTCTTCTATTTAAATTTTAAGTGATTTAATTATCTGGTAATCTAATAAATCCAAGGAGCTTTTATGGATACTAAAGTACTGAGTTTATTTAGGT
The DNA here is from genome assembly GCA_963680715.1 of Tetragnatha montana. Lineage (NCBI taxonomy): Eukaryota > Metazoa > Arthropoda > Arachnida > Araneae > Tetragnathidae > Tetragnatha > Tetragnatha montana. The sequence goes on from OY796685.1 coordinate 40,671,081, forward strand.
ATAGAATAGTTGATAGCATGCAATAATTTCTTAAACTAAATGATATTTCTTCAATTATTAATAACATCACGCCCCTTCCCTAAGATCAGCATGCTTCTACATGTCGTTTTTCTCCCAAACCCACTCATGTACCAAAGTATTCATACCTATTCGATACCCAACAAGTATACATACCTAAAACTTTCCATTCCATCAACCATCGCTAGTTATATAACCCTCTACTTATATAAACTACTTGAATGAATAGATGCACAATTCTGAATAGAACCAAAGATGAGTTTTCCGTGGAATGAAATTCGAAAGATCCAGAGAGAGAGAGAGAGAGAAAGATAGATAGAGAGAGAGAGAGAGGACGGGTTCATCGCTCTCCTTCGCACGTGCGAAGGTATGCTACATAAAATCGATATTCTCTCTCCGTTCACCAGTGATGGCCTCGTGGCACGAAACACGAGCCTATGGAATCGAAGGGAAAAGCCGGTATTGAATGTCCAGCGTAAGCTATATATAAGTAGGGTGGGTCATTTTACTATGGCGAAAAAAAATTGAAAATTCTATCGGGAACAGCAAGAAAAGGGGGCCAAATGGAGTATTAATAAGCTCACACGTGAAATTTTATTAAATTAGGATATTATCTTCTGCCTCCGGATTGGCCTTAATTAGAACAAAATTATGTACTTTTTTACGTTTATTTTTTTAAATTTTTGACTTTTAAATTTTTGTTGATAATTTTTTTAAAGTTCAAAAGCATTGGTCTTTAAAAACAATTTTAATTACATTAGTTGGTAACATTTATGCATAATTAGTACAAAAACACCTTCTAAAATAGGCAATATATTATCATTTAACAAAATAGGCATATAAATATGGGGATCTTTCTTTTTTGCCAACAAACAATGGATTTTCAGTCGTGTAGATTTTAAATATTGGTAGATCAGTATATTCTTCCTCAATTGAATCACTTATTTCAGAAACATGTCAAACGCCAATTTTTTCAAAAATGAGTTATTGGTGTCATATGATTCTGTAGGAGTAAACGCACCTTTTAGTGTAAGAGTAATAAAAATAAAGGGATTTTAAAATAGTTTTCCAGCATGTTGAATTTCAGCTTTAGTGCAGAAACAAGTCAAACGACGTCGCTTGACTGGTTTCTGCACTTAAATTGCGGGGAATTTCGCTCATGCCGTCTCATGTACCGCTTGTTTGGGACTGCAGTTTGTTATTTAATCGCATACAAAAGCTATATGCGATTGAAAAAGTCATTCTTTAGAGGTTAGGTCCATCAAGCCATAGTACAAACCCTATTTTTAAAGTTTTTTTTTTTTTTTTTTACGAATCTCAACACTAAGGCGTTTTGTAGATGTATATATAAAATTTCCATGTTTGTGGCCATTTATCACATCCACGTGATTGATATTTTGGATCTATGAATCACAGTACACATCAAATCTATACCCCAGATCATAATATTAAACTAATTAACTAATTTTGTAGGCTTTTAAAGCAAAATCGTTTTACTGTCGACAAAGTTACTTCTAAGCAACTATCTAATTGACTTTGAAGATGTCTATATTAACATTTTGAATTGGCTGACCACTATTTTTGAGTCTAGAGTTGAAATCATTTATAAAAATAAGTATTTGTACATCTAATAACCAAAAGAGAAAAAAATAAGAACTGTATAATAATTTTATGGGTTAGTATTTAATATGGAAATGTTATTTTCAAATAATACTCCCACTTTTATTACCAAATCCTTAAAAGAATTAGAGTTAAACTATGAAAATTGGCCTGAATACTCTGTTTATTGCAGAAACCTGTCAAATGCAAAAATTTCAATATTTTTTTTATGCACAGAATAAAAATATGTTAAAAATTCTTTTTGTCTGTAAAATACCCTAATGAGGTCTACTTTAAGAAAAAAAATTACTAAACACCTTCATAAAAATGTAGTGAGCATCTATACAGTTTTTCTCGTTTATCTCAAAACAAGAAAAGTGGCGTTTGACATGTTTCTGAAATAAGTGATTCAATTCTGGTCAGTATAAACCGATGCTTTTAAATTTTAAAAGTAAAAAGTGGAAATAAATGTATTTTTTGTAAAACTGGGCTTTCAAAATTCAGCGACTGTTATTTCACTGGATGATCAATTTTCAGGATGCGTGAAGTAACTGTTTCTTTGAAATACTTGATAAAGTTTGGCTTGTATTTCTGTTTGGAAAATATCAAGGTGCAATAATCGATCTTTACATAAAGAGCGAAGTTCGATTGCAATATAGGTTGGACCATGAACTTTCATCCTATGCGATACAAGCAGAAGCAGATTCTATTGAACCATACACAATTCTACAAGGTCCTTGTAACACTATTCTATTCAAATATAATTTTTGGTTTGAGCTTGGGAAACTGGAGTAACTGCTGACGTACACTGTTAATTATAAAAGGAAAAATAAAGATTTTACGTGTTTCTAAACTTTTGCCCATACTCCTTAAAAGTGTGATACAAATGTGATCTCATAATTATATTGAAACAAGTGTAGGATGAATAGCTAATTCTGGGAAAAATATAAAAAAAAGTAAACAAAAAAGTAACGTGCATACATCTTTGAAACTTTTGTAACATATGGACGATAATTGGGTTTAGCCTTCATTATAACTTTTTAGTACTAAAGTTTGCTATACTTTGATATCTATGTCTAATTTTAAGACTGGCTGATGGAAGACCCTCTGATATTTTTTGTATCTGCTAAATCTTTGCAATAAATAAAAAAAAGAAAGAATTTTTGTTTTCTTCTAGAAATGACAACTTTCTTTCAGCTCTCGAACTTTTAAAAACCAAAAAATGAGCAAAAAGTTACTTTTCCATCGAAATCTCGACGTTCACGGCAAACTTTGTTCGCAAAACACAAACTAATTTCTGGCGCAAAACTCGCTAAAAACACACACTTTTAATACCCCACTCAAGAAAGTTATTCTAACTTTAAACCCATCACATTACGGACCATCAAAAGGCCCTCCAAAAATCGAAATTAAAAACCAGGAGCAGCCAAGCAACAAAGCAACACCCGTAATGAAATACAGAATCTCTTCACTTCTCGATTCCCGATCGTTTGCAAGCGGCGCGTGTGCAATCTATTAAGTGCATTCGAAAAACACCCCCGCTTTTATTTAAGGAACAGCGCGCGGAGAGAGGAAGGAATCTCCAATCTCCCTCCTCTGGAGCGGCGCCAACTCGACATTCTCATATCTCCCTCATGGAGGTATGGCACAGAGGGAGCATCGAGCATCTGCCACGACCGTGGACATCATCATTCGTTGGCTTCGTAAAAAAAGAAAGGGGAAGAAAAATGAAATAAAGGAAGAAGAGAAACTATAGAAGGGACGGGGTCATAGAAGTGAATAATAGGAATAATTTATTAACATAATACATACATAGGACACAACAGAGATATTTTTAACTCCTCTGAGAGAGTATTTAACTCCTTGAAACTCGAAAATACTTTTTAAAAAACTAGCCAGGAGTATTTTCACTCTTTAAATTTTTTACAAAGGTTGAACTTAAAAAATGCACCGCGAGCCCCACCTAAATCAATAAATAATATTTTTCTACTCAAAACACCAACTGATTTCATCGGAGACATTTTCACCCGACTCATAGCCAATTGCCAAAACCCATTGCACCCTAATTATCATACTTTTTTATTGTATTGTTCTGAAGCTTAGGAAGTTTGATTGCGGTTTTCGTGTCTCTTTATATGTAGTTCATGGTATTTCCGTATTTCACTCCTCATAATTCAATTTCACTCCTCCTAAAAAAGTCAAGGAGTATTTTTACTCCTCCAAAAAAATCCTAGGAATAACACTGGGATATAATATTGTTCCCCAAGAGTCCCTGAACCTTTTTGATGAAACAATTAGTTGTAATAAAGATAGTACAAAATACAATAAAAAGAACATAAAGAGAAAGAGGAACCATTGAGAAATGAAAGAGAGAAAAGAGGAATTGGAATGAAAGATGGATGAAAATGAGAAATGTAAAATAGAATAGAAATGAAATAAGAGAGGGAATGATAGAAGGAATGATAAAGGAAAGAGAGAAAAAGAAGAAAAAATTAACAGCATTAATTTCACGATTAATCTCATTCACATCTCTTCTCATTCTCCCCATTTCATCTTTCGTTCTTTCTCTTTTAGAGAAAAACTTAATTCAGCAAATCAAGTTCAATTAAAACCACTGCTTCAAATAACTCGGAGTACCTTGTTACTAAAGAATATTTTTTTCTGAGTTATGACATTACTACACAAAGCCAGTGATATGATCTTGACATCATGTTGATGCCCCCGGCAACAAAATTGATTAGTTGGATTGTGAGATTTTCACAGCCAATCTTGAATAGCCAAACCCGTTCAGGGAACCCGATCCAAACGTCAAGCCTCGCCAACCTCACTTTTTTTTCGAACACTACAACAAACTGGTTTAAACGAATAAGTAATGGCGATCATATCGAATAAAGAGGGAAATTTTTAGTAAACAACTAAAAAAAAATTTTTGGAGTCGTTCCTTCTAATCACACGATATTTTAAAGTAATAGGCGGGAATTAAAAAACAACTTGGATGGAGAAATATGCTTTTCACTGAATGATTCATCATTGTTTAACCTCATGTAAGAAAATAATCGTATTTTTCTTTTTCTGGAGGATAGCGATACTTCAAAAGTCAACCGTCTACGACCCTCCCCATTTTACAGATGATCCCTTTGGGCCAGTGGTTCTCAAACTGTGGAGCCGGGCCCCTCTTAAAATTTCGACTAATAAGTGTACAAAAACGAGTTAAAACTACTTTTATGGGTCAAATTTCTAAAAATTTTCAGGGGGAGGACCCTCAGACCAACCCCCTCCCTTTATGTACTAGAAACTATGTGTTACTCACAGTTTTTATACACCAAATTTATCAAGATGTATTAAATCCTAATTTAAGATTTCTAAAAAGCTTCATTTTTTAACCTGAGGGCTTAGGAGTGCCATGGGCTTTCGAAAGCCCTTTAAAGTGGGAAAAAAAACCATCATTGTGCATCATAATATTTAAAAATTTTCTGGGGGGAAGGCCCTCTTCAAACCCCTTCTTGGATGCAAAAATTTACATTTAACTAAATATTTGGTAAATCAAGGTTCAAATTATACTTTTAAGTAACTTAAAAAGAAATATCGATGGCATTGTGTACCCGAGAAATTAAATTTTAAAAATTTATTTTTGCGCACCAACCAAAATTTGTGTTATATCCCCCCTGGAATATGGTCGAATAGTTGCTTCAGAATCCAAAAACAATATTGTCACGTAAAAAATTTATAATTCAAACTTCCCACTAATTAACCACTTCAAACTAATATTAAAAAATATTAATTCAAAATTCCCACTTCAAAACTCTAAATATTTAATTATAAGAATTTATTACAATTTAAAGAATACACTTAATTAAATTAAACTAGCCAAGAAATTAACCCCCCCCCCCTTCAGAACACAAATAAACTCAGAATACATTTTTAACTCTGTTGCCATCCTATAAAAAATAAATAAATAAATGGTAATAATAAATGTACAAAAATGAGACTAGTGAATCAATCACTAGTTCTTGCGTCAATATTATTTTTGCATTAAATTACATGGGGGTCTAAGATAATTATGATTGAAAATTGGGTCGCCAATCTAGAGTGTTTTCAGGTGACGTCACGACCAGCTAATTTCTTTTAACTGTTAACCTTTGTAGGGCTTTTAACTGTTGCTAAGGCGGTTGCTAGGTAACGAGGAATATGTTGCTAAGGCGGTTTTGAAGTATAGGGTCACGTGATTGCAAATACTCCAATAGAAGAATTCCACGGATAGTCATTTTCTGTAACTGTTAACCTCTGTAGGGCAAAAAACTGTAACATTTCTGTTGTTAAGGCCGTTGTTAGGTCCGAGTCATGTGATTGAAAATGCTCTATTAGAAGTTTGAGAAGCTTTATGCCACTCACTCCCTCTGTCTATAGCACGCAGGGTTAACACACCGAAGCGCTGCCTGAGTGCAGTGCCGCCACGCTCATATCTCTCGCGAAGAAATTCTATTTCGCCAAACAAACGAAGGGGGGTGGTGCGTGCATTATCATACACCGAAATAACGAGAAACTTGTTCGAGAGTTATATTTAGCAGAGGGAAGGGATTGAACTCGCGCGTCTCGTCGAGTCGCGCTTTTTCATTGTGTTGTTCCGCAGGGATCGCCTGCGAGCAATCAGTGGTGTGTGAGAGAATGAATACGCGAGGGATTTTTTTTTTATATTATTGGAATGAGGTGTAGTAGGGAATTTTTTTTTTTAGCGAAGTTGAGAAGTGAAGTAAGTGATCGTTTTGTAATCAGAAACCAATCTAAGAAGTATCATCGGAAAAGTTTTCTTTCTTTTTTTTTGTGGGGGGATCATGTTATTTGAGTAAAAATCGCAATAACGGTTCTAACTTTGTCAACGTTTCAGATATCTACGCGATAATTTTATATTAATCTATGAAATAATCATTTACATCTGGTATTAGGTACAGTTCAGTTATTAACTCACACACTCTAAAGGACTTATATCCCTCATAACAAACTGTCACAATTGAGTAACCCATGCCACTTTGTGGTGTCACAATTTGAAACTTTTACACCCAAGATCTTATACCTAATTTTGAAACTCCTTTTTGTTTCTTGAAGACACAGAAATGTTTTAGTTAAATAAAAAACTGTTAAAATATTAACTAAATTACGTCCCCAAACCTTTATTAAATTTATACTACCCCCCACACTTCACTTTTTATATTTCAGCAATCTTCTTCTCTACCCAAGTGATGTCACATTTTTAAAATATAAATATGCTTTAATTATTAGGATCTCGACATTTAAAACATAACTTTTTTTTCTATTGATTTAGTGATTCCTAAATGTCTGAAGTCGGATAAAACGAGCACTGTAAGAAATGTCTCTTTTAGAATTGCAACAGCCTTGATGGAAGAACATTTGAATCGTCAGTTAGAAGAAGAGAAAGAGAAGAAGTCCAAAAAAATGGCAAATTGACTTTTTGTGCGCAAAAAAATCTCCAAGCTTCGCTTTACACATGAGTGTAATGAGGAAAAAATAACTACTCCCTATAGGCAGATATAGCCCCTTGAATTTGCGAAATCGATGTCCATCGATGTATTTTTTGATTAATTTTAAAATTTAACTTAATTTGTCTTTCTTTTCTTATTCTTTGGCATGTAAACTTAACTAAAATAAAATTTGATTTGAATTTAAAAGCAATTTTCTTTTTTTTAACCAATGAATGTTTGACTCCATTGCTATTCACTTACTCCATTGATAGCGCCCTAATGACGCAGTTTCATAATAATTTTTAACTTTATTCGTCTCAGTCTTTCTATCTTTCACTTTTGTACTGTGAACTAAGCAGAAATATAATTTAATTGTCGATTTAAGTGGTTTTTAAGATTTTTGATCAGCTGAAATTTCATAAGGTGTAAGAAGGGAATAAGTCCATCCTCTTTTTTTAACTGTAAAACATTTTCAAAAACACTTATAATTTTTTCGATGATTGTTCTGTATTCTTAACAGTGCCATGAATTTCCTGTAAAAATTTGGTGGCTATAGGTTAAAAATTCCATTACTTATACTACAGGTTTTTTTTCTCCTATTTTCTCAAAACTTCGTTATTGGACTTATTCCCTTCTTGTAACTGACGATTCAATTTCATTATTTAATATTTAGTGGAGAGCTACACTTCCTCCCACTTAACCATGTAAATAGCCAATGCAATGGCGAATATGAAGAAATCCCACATTTCCCAAATCCGCCCACTCCGCTTCATAATGAATATTTCACCCACTCCCCTCTCACCATCAGGCACTCAGAATTATCCGCAGCCCGGCGTTATTAAATTTCCTAATCAAACAAGAAAAAAAAGGACTAATAAGTTAATAACAAACTCCCCATCCTCACCATTTAAATTTTAAACATAATATCTCGCTTAATAGTCGAAAAGAAGCGGCGGTTCCCGAGCGTTATTAATTATTAACCGCATATTTCTCTACGCTCCCTCTCTATTATCTGATTAATAATCGGCTGTCACAAATCGCATCTATTCGCTCATTTGCATAACATGCCATTAATACATCGCCATTACGGTTTTATTAAAATACTCCCACCAGGTAATTACTGATGGAGAGCCTTCTTATATATATGTTCGGCGTTATATTACGAGAAAGCCTAAGGTAAGGTTTAATTATGGGAGAATAGGAATTATTACTTTTTCCATCATTCTGGCGTTTTAGGTGTTGATGAGACATTATTTACAGGTCTTTTCGGGATTGCGATTGAGCTTTTAAGGCTAAGACAACAACGAGTAAGAATGCAACATTGGTTGGGGATGTATTGTGCTACGAATTAGATACGAGATAGAAAAGTCAATTTTGTTTTAACAGTCATGCTTTTAAACTGAATCAGAAGTTTTAAGTAGGAAGAAAGAGCAAAAAGTAGAAAATGACTCTTTGAGCTTTGGGGTATCTTTATACTTTCCACTTTATTAATTGGGTGGGTAGAAAAATAATTACTCACAACATGCAGATATAATGTCCTGTTATTAACTTTAAGGTTTGAGAAGGCAATTAATTCAGGTGTTTTTTTAAACGAATTTTATGTATTGTTGGCGTAAACTAACATATTATGCCTTTTTATCTGATTTTTAGCTTCTTCTTGTGAACCTATTTTTTTCCAGTTTATATCTAGTAAATTTACACTGACTTAATGAAACAGTTTCATTCTATTTAATTACTCTAATTACTTTTATTTTTCACATTAGTTCTGTATGAACCAATCAACAATATAATTTAGTTTAAATTTAATTTTCCCCCAATGTTTTGCAACCTTTTAAAATTAAAAAAGGAAAAAATCTGACATTTTTTTTATTTTCTACAAAATTTTGTGTTCTCTAAATATGATTCTGAAGTCCTAGTAAATATTTAGTAGTTAAAACATTAAATTTATTTTTGTTTTTATATCTTTCTAAACTGATAATTCCATACTATATATTTTACAGTTTATAAGTAATAAACCGATTTAATTATTCATCTATTCTTTTTAATACAATATGAAATAAAATAGTTTTGTAACAAAGGTTTCGTAAAGTTGAAAAAACGTCAAATAGCTATGAAACATTTAATGTTTCGACTTGAAAATTTACTTAATGAAACACATTTTCAAGACATAATATGAGAAAAATGGAAAAACTATCTTTTCTTTTACAAATAAAAATGCATTGGAGAGTTGCGAATCAAATGCAGAATATATTTTCTCATTTTAATTTTGTAGTTAAACAAATATTACATACAATTGCGTTTTAAGAGTGTATAAAAATGTAACTAGCAGCATGTTCATTTTAGTTGTCATTAAGTATTTAGAATATCTGCAATAAAAAAAAGAAATAATCCCCTTTTATTATAAGTAAAATCAAATTTTTCATAAATGAGTAAATCTTTTTAGAATTAAAGGAATAAATATTTTCATTATAACATGTATTTATTATTAAGTGTATGAAGTCTCAAAATTAAAAGTGTAAGTCTATTCGAGGTTCTAAATGCGTTTTTGTTTTATTTTACTGTATTCACATTATTTAAGATCACATTACATTTTTCACTTTATGCCTTCTTAATTGGAAAAATGTAACTTTGTTAAGAAATAAATTGTATTTTCGGAACCTTAACTTTTTCCTTGTAGAAATCTTTCATTTCAAGATGCAGTTTTTCATTTCATTTCCTGCGCAGCCTAATGTCAGCATGTTTTAATTTGAAGAGATTTAAAAAAAAAAAAAAAGGGGGGCGAATCCGATCTTGAAAGGAGAAATCCATTCATCTCGTGAGCTTGTCGTTCCGTCAGTCGGAACACTAATGACGCCCATGGAATGCATCGGGTGTGGTTTGATGGTGTTAAATGGATCTCGATTGTAAAAAATGGCGGCAGTGGTAATTTAAATTCAATACTATTATGACTTATTAGATTTAAATATTTTTTTTACTCCTTTTAATAGAAAAAGTAAGGTAACTAAAAAATGTTTACCTAGAATTACAATGAAGAATTTTTGAACAGGACAAAATAACTGTTTTGCTATTTTATTAATTTGCGTTTCTAGTAAAAAGGAAATTTATCGTTTGAAGAAATAAAATTAATTGTATAATTTATTTTCTCTTTATATGTATTCTTTTTATATGTAAAAATTGGCCGGAGTAAATTGAATACTTATGAGATTTAAAAAATTTTTTTACTCTTTTTTGTAGAAAAAGTAAAGTAACTAAAAAATGGTTACCTTACAATGAAGAATTTTTGAACAGAACAAAATAACTGTAATGCTAATTCATCAATTTGTATTTCTAGTAAAAATGAAATTTATCGTTTGAAGAAATAAAATTTATTGCATTTCTGAAGAAGATTCTATTTATTAAAATTTATTTTCTTTTTATATTTATTCTTTTTTAATGAACCAGTGATCTAAACTCAATAAAAAAGTACCAAACTATTTGTACGCAGGAATTAAAATCTTAATTGACATGGATCAAAATTGCCCGGTAATGACGTCAGAGAAGAGTTGAGCTGAGTATCTAGCATGGCATACTGCATGAATGAAGCCATGCCAAATGCACGGGGCAGCATTGTGGTCGCCATGGAAACGGCGATCTTTCTTCGAAGGCTCACGAGAGAGAGATTGGCACCTGGACCTTGCAAAGGATTGCAATCGATACGACTGAGGTGGTCTGGACAATGCGATTCGAATGTTATCAAAAACTGCTGGACAAATTTAAACCTTCTAACCCAGTGGTGGTCCGTAAGATCCCCAGAAGAAATCCACTTAAGAATATTAAAGGCAAAATATCTTACGGTTGCAAAATAGCTTAAATATAAATAAAAGTTAGCACTAACTATTGAGAGGTGATAATAGCTAAAATAGTATCTACTATTGAATGGTATTGAACTATCACTTTCTGACCCCCACCCAGGGTCCACAGGGAATCATATTTTCCAATCGTGTTTCAAAGAAGAGCGAAAAAAGAATATAATAAAAAAATAAACAATCAGAAACTAAATAAATGTTATTAAGAAATAAATAATAAGGCCGCTAAGGAATTAAAAGGATTGTATTACCATGTAATTAATGTACCAAACTGGGTCTAAAAAATGTTTAGAATGATGTTCAAATATCAATCGCAGAATTCACTAAGCTTAAATCTGTGGTTAATTTTTCGATGAAGAAAAAAAGAGTTTACGGTTATAGATAAAACGAATTTTTTAATGTCAGGTAAATGAGATAGTTATCAGTATTATTTTTATCCAATCAACAATGTAGAAAACCTTAATTACGCTTAAACGTAAGTGCAGTAAACTGAAAGGATTTATTAAAATCAAAAGTTGAAATAATGTACTGCAGAAAATAATAGTAGGTAAAGACAAAAGCAAAGAATCTAAAATTGCCTAATTAGATTCAATTATGTGTGACTTGTGAGAAACTAAAAAAAATATAAAATGTATAGTAAACAAAGGAATATTTAGATAAAAAAGCCACTATCAATACATACATATTACAAATTTAAATCGTAATTAAGATTGAATACAAACTAAAATATAAGTAAGTATAAATAATTTCAAATTTAGGTGCATAAACGAAGATTTAGATGGATTTAAAAATAACATAACCTTATGTCAAAAGATTAAAATTAAAATTAAATGCTTAATGAATTAAATTAAATTAAAAAATTTTAGATGTTGTGAGCAAATGAAGATTAAAATAAAATTTAAATAATGACTAATGGGTGTATAACAAAATCCTTTAGTTAATATTAAAATAGTATGTGTATTTCAAAAATTAATGTTAGGATAAAACTAAGATGATGCATTAAAAACTTAAAATTTAGATAAAATTAAAATAATTTATAAGTATTGCAGAAACTGAAACGAAATTAAATCAAATTGTTAATTGTAAAATATAATGTACGGTACATTTAACCCTGGGAAACCCTTAAAATATAATTTTCCAAAAGACCAATTTATGAAGAAGGAAAAAGAGTTTGAAAGAATTAACTTTAATTACGTAAAAAAATCGAATGAAAAAATCCGAATGACAACGCTTATTTTTGAGTAAAGCTGTTGTATAATAGAAGGAAAATTAAAGTTGAAAATATCTATCTTTTTGGAACCAATAACATTACATTTTTAACACATGATATATAAGTACAATATAGTTATATGATGGTTTTACTTTTACACCAAAATAATTTATCCTTAATTGACTAACATCTTTAACTGAAGTGTCTTAAAGATAAAACTTCTTTACATATTCAATTGACTTCTTTTATTTAATTTTATGATTGGATTTTAATAATCTATTTATTCATTCTGTTATACCTACCTTATTATTTTTAACCACGATTGTAATATGGAATTCGTTTTTAATCCGATAAAAATATCTTATTTTTAAATAGTGGTGTACCTAAATAATCCTAAGTACACCTGATTAAGCAATAAATTAATTCGTATCTAATCGTTAGTTATCGATTGCAAATATGATTAGTTTATCATTTACGTAAATTTTATTTTTAAAAAAGATTAAATGATTTTCGGTATAATAAATTTTGCAAATTCTTTTAGTACATACAGCATATTAAATATTTCACAAATTAATGAAAAATGTAATTTTAAACAAGTTGAAATCCAATTAAATCTAAACTTGTAAATCCTCTCCATTTTGAGGTAGACTTCTATCATTATACTCGTATACAGCATGGCAATTCTTTTAACTATATTAATATTTATTAAACTATATAGTATATAGTTTAATAAATATGCCTACGTAAATGCAAATGTGTGTAGGTAGATGTTAGTAGATAGTTTCTTTTATCTTAACGTTTTGTTCACTCGTTGAATTTAAATAGACTTTGTAAAGTATTACGGACTAAATTAAGTGTAGACTTGAATTTAATTTTGGAAGCAGGGAATATTTAATATGAGATTTAAAGACAATTTAATCCTGACTAAAAATTGGTCTTAAACTTGGTTTCCATTCCAATTTAAGTCGAAAATAGTAGAAGTTAGAAAAAGTTACATAAGAAAAGTAAATATTGATTTACATAAATATTGATGAAAAGATAACAATATGAATAATTTTTCAATCATTTTTATAAAAATTCTGATAGTAAAGATAAAGAATATAAGCGTGTTTTACAAGAAAACTTATAAATGTATCTGAGACCTCATCAGGTTTCATATTGGTGTTTAAAAGCTTATTTGTTTATTTAACTTTAAGCTTTAATCAAAATAATGAAGATTTATATTAAGGGACCAGGAAATAAATTAATTTTCTCAAATAACCCTTACTCTTCGGGTATTTTTTTTATCTTCACTTAAAAACACTTGATACAATCCCTCAAAATCTAAGTAATTTCTAGATTTACATACTATTCTAATTAGGTTAAGTACACCGAATTTTAACTCAAAGAATTTATACGCAATCGTAATTAAGTTGTTAATCCAGTTTGGAAACACAAGGAGGTCTTCATGGAATTTTATCTATAGATCTAATATTTCCCCCCAAAAATGTCGGGTGGTTTGGAATTTTAAAGTATTTTATGACACTAACCCCCAAAAAATTTTTACCCTTTTTACTTTTTCTTTAATTTAAAATATAATGTAAAATTACATTTTAAATAAATGTGAAATTCATTTCAGTAGTTGTGATCCGAGGGTTCCCTACTTCGCATTAAACTGAAGATATAGTTATGAAGCTCAATAGTTAAAATATCAACTTGCTGTTCCAACAATGATGAGTGCAACTTGACAAGTGAATAACTTTTATAACGATTTCGGAATTCCCACATAATAGTGTGTAAATTGTATAAATTTACACACTATTATCAATTGTACGTTATCTCAGATCAGTTCTGTAACTCACAGCAGAACATAAAATACTACCATATCATAGGCCAAAGCAGTCACTCAATTTAACAATTTAAAAAAGAGGTTGGTCACACGCTATATTAATTACCAAACTATAGATTAAATTTTCAAAAGGCTGGAGAAAATGTCGAACTCTTACAAAACATAAAACAACGTCAAAAGCAATCGAGAAATAGTCAATGTCCCTATGTCTTCCATTTTAAAATGAGACTGCAGAGGGTATTGCGGTCTTTTAAATGAGACGAAGATATGGACTATACGGTCTTATAGAAGCGAGCCAGAAAACTAGGTAAAAAAAGCACGCAATGATGGAATAATTCCTAATGAGCATGTATAATATATGTAATCTTAATAAGACAAAGTTAACAAACATAATTTCCTTTGAAGGAAAAGCGAAAGAAAATACTTTGAAGAGAATTCCAAGGGAAATACCAAAAATACTAGACATCTTTACAAATCAATTCCGTAGCTGAAACAAAAGTAGGATATAAAATATAATAGGTATCACTCGCCATTTTCAGAGACGCCAACTGATTATTAAAAAATGAAATATTGCACCCTACATCCCAAAAGGCTTTTGAAAATCTGCCACCTTATTATGAATTTCCAAATGAAACTTCAGAATGGTAAATTTGCAATGGTCTCGGAGTGGCTCACCACAAATTTTGACTGACGACCCACAGTTTAGGAAACAGAAGGTAATTTTTTTTTCTTAAAAACTAAAAGAACAAGACCTTAAAAACTCCGCCACCTATAATGCATTACCAAATAACCCTATGGAATGCAAATGAATATCAATTTTCTATTCACAAAGAATACTTCAACTTCGTAAATAAACTATTAATGAATTCGAAATTTACAAAAAGGAATGCATAAATTCAATGCGAATATACACCATTGTCATCTGATAATCAGCAGGAAGAAAGGAAAGAAGCAGGAAGAAAGGGGAACCCAAGCTAAGGAGATCATCTGAAACTTGAAGAATGAATCATTTTAATAACGAACTCCAAAATCAAAATGATTATTTTCGAAATTCCCCTACATTAGTGTATCAATTTTGAATAAATTCAACGAACAGCAATAATAGTGCATAACTAAATGAAAATTTACACACTATTACTTGATCACAAGACAAAAGAAAGCCGGACACAACTTGAATAGGGAATATTTTTCTCATGATGGATTCAAAATTCGCGCACAATAATAGTGCATAAACTCAGTGAACATCAGTTGGCTCAACAGAATAATATACTCAATGAATTTATACACTAATGATATCTGAGATCATAAAGCCGGACCTAGGGTTTTTCAAACACTGATGGCTATGGTACATATTCGTCCGTCCCAAACTAAACTGAACATCCCAAACATCAACTACAACTGAATACCTGGCTGGAAAAACGTTGCATGTAGCGAAAGTTCAATTTTCAGGAGAGTGAATTATATGAAAAAAGTAATTAAAACGGCAGCTGGCAAACTAAAGAGCAACATACAACGTTTTTCCACTAAATAACACTCAGTTGCAAACTCAGCGCTTCCACAGCATGAAACGTATTTCCACCAAACCCAAGCATGATTCCCACTTTTCTAGCGCATTATAGGCTATCTAGCGGTTTGAAAACTAACTACTTCAAGGTTTGATTCGATCAACCAAGTGACACAGATAGTTTTTCCATCAAAAACCGACATGTAACGTTTTTCCAGCCACCCATTCAACTCACAGAAACATATAACCGACCCTACACAAGAAACACCACCCATCAGATCAGCATCGGCACGCACAGCCATGTGTACTACAACAGCTCGTCTCTCCCTCTCCAGTAGCTGCCTTCGATCGGGCGGCCATGGGCTTCACAAAGGGCAAAGAGCGGCGGTAACGGGAGCAGAAGAAGAGACAAGGGGAGGGTGGGACGTACCCGGGGTCGTGCGACACGTCGGTGGGGCTGGCGGCACTGCTCTGGTCCTCGGAGTCCATGGCGGGGATGGCGGAGAGCGGCTCAGTGGTTCGGGGTGACGACGGCCTCCATGACTGCGGCGACAGAGCTCTCTGCTTCTCCCCGCGCTCTGCTCACTGGGGCTGACCTGCCCGCCTCCCCGCCCCGGTGGAGCGACAGCGCCATCTGCCGGGCGGGGCGATCGATACCCCCGCTCTGGAGCCTGGTGGGTGGGGGTGGGTCCCCGAGTAGAGGAGGATTGGGGAATTTTTTGAGTTGATGGTTGGGGGTGTTCAAATATTGTGTGAACCCCTGCACTCATTCCATGTAAGCAAACATCAGCAAATCGTTAACACAGATCTTATTATTATTATATAATTGGCACGAATCTCATTGAAATATTCAGTACTGTATGATCTCATTTTAAAGATTTATTTATTAGAAATCCTGCAGCCCATTTAAGAGCAGATCTATACTCAACAGCAACGTTTCTTGAACCCAGTACGTCACAAATGCGGAAGGAGAAATCGGTAAACACGAAGCCTGTTGGGTTGTTAGGAGGAGTTTCGGTACGGAAATCGTGATTGAAAAGCACTATATATACATGGGATATTATAAATGGGTTACAACAAAATACTCATCATATTTTTAAATTGACGTTCTTAGACAGCAACTTAAGTTGACCCTACGACGTCACTAACAAACAAAGTAGTTCCCATCGCGGTGTCTGAATTTTGAGTGAAATGAAGAACGTCAATTTAAAACTGATTATTTTGTTAAACTTATGTATATATAATATTTTCAATCACGATTTGCGTACCGAAACTCCTCCTATCAACCCAACAGGCTTCGTGTTTACCGATTTCTCCTTCCGCATTTGTGACGTACTGGTTTCAAGTAACGTTACTGTCGGTAACGTTACTGGTTCAAGTAACGTTATATACTCGACAGCAATGTTTCCAGACCCTATGACGTCACTAACAAACAAAGTAGTTCATGTAATATGTATATAACTTCATGTAATATGTATATATCATGTGTATAATAGCGTCTTTTATCATGATTTGCGAACCAAAACTCGTCCTATCAACCCAACAGGCTTTCTGTTTACGCAATTTCTGCTTCCGCATAGTGACGTCATATTAGGGTCAGGAAACGTTGCTATCAAGTATATGATATACTCGTCATAAATCATATAAATATGATTTTAGTTTATTTTCAAATAAATGTGATACTCTGCTGAGACGATATCGTTAGGCAATGCGTTACATTCATCGATTGTAAGCGGAGAAAATGAAATTTAAAATTTTCGTCCCTCAAAAATGTGGTACTTTCTAGAAGTTTTAAGGTAGTCTCAAATTCGATGGATCTCTAAACTGCAAACAATTAGAAAAAATATGCTAATAACCTAAATAATATGGAAAAGAAATTTTTAAATGAATAATTGTAGTGCACTATAGTCTGTTCATTTAGAATTGGCGCCTGAAACAGGATAAAAAACGCTCAATAATGCTTCATAACGGTCATCACACAACTTCAGTGACCGATTTTTTCACAGTATTTTAACTACTTCTGTTTCGGCTGCCTTGTCATTGCAGAAGAAAATGCTTTCGATGATAATTACAATAGTAACTGCTTCTAATACATTTCGTCTCATCTAAATGAACAGACTATAAGAGGGGTTTCCACTCAATTTCTCAAGCGTTTCAGTAAGTTAAATTTCATACTGAATTTAAATGAAAAGCTGATTTTACTTGATACAAAGAATACATAACTTAAGCTTTTCAAATTAAATTTGTTTTTGATAGTTAAAAAAGATTTTCGAAAATATACTATTTATCATCATTTACGCTCATCATTTATGTAGGCATCACTTATGTTCCCCTTCTTCCTTTGACAACAAAAATAGGCAAATAACAAACCTTCTCTCCCATTACGTGATTACTCACTATTTGAAAAGCCTCTTTGAATAAAACTTGGGTGAGTCGAAAAAAAAAGAGGGTTGTGATTGGTAGTGTAGTGTGTGCCACCAATTGTGTGGCTAGTTTTCAAACATTTGAGGAAATTTTTATGAACGAAATAAGTTTATCAAAGCAAACAGGAAAAATAACTAATCTAGCAACTAACGAACTAAATATAATAGGGGGCTATATAATAGGAATAGCTAAATATAATATAATAATAATAATAGGGGGGGGGAAGAAATGAGAAAGACGAAAATTAAGGAGCTAACTATCTATTAGGAGGATTTAAACAGAAATGTAGGAAAATGAGACTAAACAAAAATCAGCTGCTGGGTTTTGAAGGAATCTTTTAGACTCATCCTAGTAGCCAAGAAAAAAATGCAATTTATAAATGAGAACGGGAAAGAACCAAAGACATTAACAGACTGTAAATGGCTACAAAACAGAAAATGAACTCTTATTTAAAATAAAGAAACATTCATTTGTGTAAGAAAAGTAAACCCACACAAAATTGCATACAGATAAAGCAAAAAAAATTACAATAAATGTTCTAAAAGTTACTTTAAAATTTATAATATATTTTTGGGTTTTTCATTTATTTCATTTTTGATAGGTGTTTGAAAAATATTTCATTTACTTAGGTATCATATTTTATTGTTATTATTTGTTTTTAAATATAATCTGTTAGCTAATGAGATTTTAAGTAAATTTTTATTCAAACACCTTATAAAAATATCCAGAAATTTTCATAAATTTTACTCTAAATAAATAATAAAAATAAAGCCTACAATTTAAAAAATATATCAAATCACTTCCGGGTTTCATTTTAACACTTAATATGTTATTTAATTGTGTTATTTACTTGTTTTATTTTTTTTATGTGTTTGATATTAAATAGATATAATTTGTTAGCTAATGAAATTTTAAGTAAATTTTTATTTAATCCCTAGTTAATTCATAAAATTACAGAAAAATAGTTATAAAGAAACTCCTTTTTGATCCGATCCAACTTGCAACAAAATTAGAAGAAGAAACATCAACCAACTTTCATGAGTCATCTCCATGAATAACATAGAGCATTCGCACATGACGTCACTTGGAGGACAAAATCAACGTTGCTAAGGCTGTTGTTAAGGGCGGGACATAGAAGTGTCCAATAGCAGCATTCGCACATGATGTCACTGGGGGAATAAAACAACGTTGCTAAGGCCGTTGTTAGGCAGAGTCATGTGATTGAAAATACTCTATTCTCTTAAAAGATTTGAATATTTATTAACTCTAACTTATCAATAATTTAATCAAAATGTTTTCCTTAAAAAATATCCAGCAGGTTTATTAATAACTTTTGTTAATCAATATTCTGGGAAAAAAACGAACACCAATGAATCTTTTAAATTCAATATTTGACCTCCTAGTAAATCGTGTTTTATCATTCATATTTTCTTTTAAACCCAGATTTGTCAAACTATAACTTTTAAGCTATTGAAAATAATAAGAGACAAAACCTACATGACACTCAAGGTTTACAATTAATTTCGATTATCAGATTAAAAATTATAAATTTCAGACAAAATGTGTGAAATTTTAGTATGAAATAGCATATCAGTAAGTTTTACGAATAATTTTATCAGTCTTTGAATGATATTTAATTTGGAAAGTCCTTTTTTAAAACGTGAAAAATTTGTTTTATCATAAAATATGGCGTCAATTTGTCGTTGTGATTGGATGCAAAATAAGTTGCTTGACAGTACGTGCTTTGTAACTGCGACCTTATCAGTAATCTAAAAAAATGGAAATATATTAAAATTGAGAATTTGTTTTAAAAAAAATCCAACAGTTTTCTAGAAATCCTCGAAAGAATCTGGATATTTTGATACCACAAATGTGTCATTCGGTTCGGTAATTAAAAAGTTTTTCTCTGGAATCCCGTTCACCAAAAACTCTTTTTTAGAATAGAGAGATTTTATTAGCTGAAATACTTGTTATAGTAGCTGTGGTACCTAATAAATTTTTTGTTCTTCTAATTTTAGTTACTTTTCTGATATAAATCTTTTGCTTTTTGTTTACCGTTTATTTCTACTACTACTTAGTATAGGTACTTGTTAATTTACTACACTTTCGGATACATAAGTGTTGATTACGCATTTTAAAAATATCCTACACGTATGTATTTTATAGTATAAGTAAGGAAATAGGATAATACTAGTATACTAATAGTGCTAACTAAGATACTGTGTATAACATCCATTTACCTAACAACATTACGCTTATACCATTTTGAATCTGAGTTACGATTATGTAGAACAATATAACAAACGTATTACGCGTTCCAAGCACTTCAAACGTATCAAAAATTTATAATAAACTGAAAAAACAAAGAAATACAAAGTTGTTATCCCATACATTACTTCATTTTAAAAAACAAATCAAAATTTACTTTAATAGCTCAGAAATCATACTTTTCATAAATTACCAGAAAAAAATCGGCATTATCGATGTGGCTCTTAAAATTAAAAGTAGTTAAATGGACAGTAATTATTGGTGGATAGTCATTACAATGTCATTATGAGTTAATTAAAGTGTTCATTAGTGAGTTCATTACGATCGTATCTCACGAAGAGAACTTTTGAAAGTTAACGACAGACAATGAAGAATAAAACTAGCGTACAAACCCAGCTTTTATGTAGCTCAAAATAGTATACAGAAATTTACTCATTGAATTGGTGGTATGTTCATACGTTCTTTTGCAAAAATTCACTTAAAAATAATGTTGCGTTTGATTGAAAAATGATTCATTATTTTTATTAAAAGGCTTGGATATTTTTTAGTTTACATGAAAAATTAATACTTTTTAACCCATAAATTAACTAAAATATTGAATGTTTGCGAGTTGCTTGTTGTTTTGTAACTCATTTTTACACATTTACTTAAAAGTTTATACTACTTCTCAAATGTCAAAATGTATTTTAAAGTATTCCTGGAAGAGAATAGTTCACATTTTTCTGTCTTTTCCTCGAAAATATAATATAGTAGAATCTTTTTATAACAACTTCTCTGGATATAGCAACTCCTACGTTTCAACAACCAGACATTGGAAAACAATTACAGTATATAGAAAATTTTTATATAAATTTGTAAACGAAATTTTCTGATGGTATCATAAGATTTTTGAAAAAATCATAAGATTTTGATGAAATTTTGTTCCGATGAAAGTAGCGAAAAAGGGCTTTGATAAAATTTTAGCAAAGGCCTTTTTTAAAGATTTTCACTTAGAAATGAACTAATTGATAACATAACTAAAAATCGACCAAAATGGATGCCCTGGAATAATTTCTTCTAATTTTTAAAAAGTGGCGTTGAAATAAGGTATTTTCCTAAAAGATCCTTTCATACTTTGAGTGTTGAAATCACTTTTTTTCAATAGATTTGAAAAATGCATTAAAAATTCATGGATTTTATTTAAAAATATCGAGTAGGAGACTCGTAATTATCTAAGGACTAAACAGTGAAATACACTTTGTTTCAATTATTTCTTGAACCAATAAAACTGTGTATCCATATTATACTGCTGTTAAATTTTAAAAAAAATAATGATAAACCCGTAACACAGCAATCATAACAATACGCTAAAAACTACGTTTTTCTTAAATTTTCGCGTCTGTGAAATTCAATCACGAAAATTTCTTAAATCTTCAAAACTAGCCGTAAAACATTTTAAAACAGAACATATAATTTTCGCAAAAAGATTCCACGAGAAAATGATGAACTGTCCTCCCAGATATGACAACTTCAGATGATGGATACGCGAATTGCCTCATTCAAAGCGAAGGCGCGGAGCAATTAAATTCATGGACGAGGTCCAAACGCATCGGAGCCCTTAAGTGAGTGTGCCAAAGAAGCGAAAAATTGTATTATCTTTCATGTTTTGTCTCCGTGTAGGAGATGCTGGCTTCAAAATTTGAATGGAGGCATCCATGTGGGAAGGATATTTTGTTCCCGAGTACCTACTAGTAAAGATTTATTATACGAAGTGACATGAACACCTGGGAAGATGTCAGAAAATTCTATACCGCTCTGTATCAGGTAGGGCCAGATTATGTGATTATGTAAGAGGTTTCTCAAACTTTTTGGATGAGTGTATAAAATCAATTCTTTTAAAGAACATATGTATAAATAAACATAAGACAGAAGGGTACTTAAGGATTCGTCAGGTAGGTGCAAACGCCAAGTCTTCTGATAAATAGCCAGAAAAAATCAAGAATCAAAGTAAAAAAGCAATCAAACTATCTCAGCTAGCATATTTACTTCTATTTTTTCTATACTATTACGTTTAATTTGTAACACATCGCCAATATAGTCAGATTGGCTAAAATAGTTCCAGCAGAAATTAATGCTTATATTCAGTCTTTTTTTTAACAGAAAAATTTCGTCTTAAAAATGAGGGTGATCATTCTATTACAATTATTCGTTTAATTCGTGATATAAATTAATGTATTCAGCTTAAAGGTCATTCAAAGAAATGTTATTTATAAAAAGACTGAAATTAAGTGAATGATACAACAAAATAGTACATGAAATTTCTTTTTGAAAACTATTCATCGTTACCAACTTTTATACTATATTATGATAAGAGTGTTGAGCCAAATTTTAAAATGCATACAGGAAGCACTTTGTTAACTAGTAGGTATTATCACAAGTATCATGTATTTATGTATATCCTCACCGCTATCGTACTTTTCGCCTTTTATCTTTTCATACAAAACTTGTCCTTCCATCTTTGATACATTTTATCATAAGAATGTTTAGTAAAATTATGCATAAACGTTATACACCCATGATGCACTCCTAAGAATGAGATGTATATCATAGGACCCAAATCATACAAACGTACATACATAAACGTCATTCGTACCTAATAGTCGATGGCCGCATTCGGTCAAAAGAGGCAGCCAATCAAAAGTTCAAATTCAGTAAGCGGACGTCAATAAATTACGTGAGGTGTTTTATTTCCAAATTTTGGACCCCTCCCTCCCCCTTGGTGAGATTTTGCTGGACCCCCCTCCCCCCGCCCCCTGGTGAGATATTCTCAACCACTAGTTTTGTTTTATCAGTATAAAAATTACCATTCAGATTGCAAAATTTTGATACAAGAACATGTTGAAATCAAAAACATGATTCTAACTTGTAATTATCACGACTGACTGGCTAATGATTTGCTGTTTCGACTAATCTGTGCATTTTATCTAAACTTTTGCTAAAAAATATTAAAGAAAAAACGTATATTTTCTAAACTAAAAGTTGACGTGAGATTTTAATTGACTCCCTCCTCCCCCTGGTGAGATTTGGTGAGATTTTCCTGGACCCCCCCCTCTCCTCTTTTGAACTCACGTAATTTATGGATGTCCCCTAATATGTGCATTACCAATAAATCCTTTCAGCCCCCTCCTCTTTCTTTGAGCGTTTCAGATCAGGTGTTGAACAAAGACTGTTCCGGCAGAGAAGACGCCGACAGTCAGTCAGACACTGAGCGATTGCACATCAACGCGCTGTTTACCTCATTCAACTCCCGAGAGGTTTTTCTCTCGCGACGACGGAAACACGCTGGATTTCTAACGAGACAGAAAAACGGAAAAGAGAAGGATCCCTAAAGCGCGTTACGAATACTGAACAAACGTGTAAGAAAAAGTATGTTGCTGAGTCTACCTAAATTTTTAACGGTTAAAAAGTATCTCTGATGGTCGACTCGGCTTCATTTCTTAATTCTCTAGAGGTACCACAATCCCGAAATTACATTTTGTCACTTACGGATACATTAATTACTTCTATTAAACGAATTGTTCTCCTTACCAAACTCTTAACACACATTCTTAGTACGTATTCCTTCGTTTAGCGTTAGATTAGGCATGGCCATTTATACTACACAACAACTTAAGTTGACCCTACGACGTCACTAACAAACAAATTCCCATCGTGGTGTCTGAATTTTGAGTGAAATGAAGAACGTCAATTTAAAAATATGATTATTTCATTAAACCCATGTATATATAGTGCTTTTCAATCACGATTTGCGTACCTAAACTCCTCCTAACAACCCAACAGGCTTTGTGTTTACCGATTTTTCCTTCCGCATTTGTGACGAACTGGGTTCAAGAAGCGTTGCTGTCGAGTATAGACACATAAGGCCAGAGGAGCTGAAATCTTGGCCAGAAATCTTGAGTGACGTCCTGCCTACTATTTCGCGTCATCATCGCTTTTTGGACAACAGTGCAACTCCAGTCTGAAATCTTCAGACCGGAGTTGCGCTGTTGTCCAAAAAGCGATGATGACGCGAAATAGTAGGCAGAACGTCACTCAAGATTTCGAGCTTCACTGGCCTTATGTGTCTAGATGGCCATGGATTAGGTCGAATTTTAGGTCGAATTGGATTAGGTCGAATGGATTAGGCGCACTACACGAAAGGGATGTCCAAGGATCACTTGAATCTTTTAACGAGTTATTTCAGTCTATTTTTTTATAGATTGCAATTCAGCTTCACGTCATACTATAGAGTTCGTATCGTCAGATTTCATACCGTCAGAGATCACAGTAAATAAAGATTTGGTATTTGAGGGTGCCCAAACAGCCACCATTACCAACTTAAAAGGTTATTGAACCAATGAATTACCCTTCCCAATGTGTCTCTATTCCTCAACTCCCATGTATCACATCAAGATCCTTTCAAGAAAATGGTTAGCCATCACGTCTGTCAAGAAGATGCTGATATTGGTATTATTTGAGAATGAGTCCATGTCCCTCAATCATTCTTAGATAAAAATCTCCTTTCCAGAAGGCTTATTAGAGGCTTGTGATACCTTTATTCCTCTTTTTCATTCAAATCTGGATTGATCCCTCTCAAATGGAAGGTTTTTTTTTCCATATTATTATTATTTATTTATAATCAGTCAAAACAAACAGAACAAGAAAAATATCCATATCACTTGAGATCGCAACGATCCATGTAGGTGAACAAAACATGCGTAGAATAAATTACAAAAACTAAAACGTGAAGAAGTTATAAACTAAAGTGAATAATACATAAAAATAATATAGGAACAGCATAAATACAAATGTATAAACAGGGGTGGCAAACAGGGTGTCTTAAATTACGGGTTTAATATCTGTCATAAGGGGGTGGTGCAAAAAAAATGAAGATAGTTGATATTATACAATAATACAAAATTTAAGCAAGAAATATTTCAATATTTTCCATAGAAAATAAAAACTCTTTTAATTTCTTTTTAAATACATGTTTGGATGAACTATTTTGTATTTCTAAAGGTAGTAAATAAAAGAACTTAGGAGCTAAATAAAAGAAATGTTTACAAAAAATAGTTATACTATATTGGGTCTTCGAGGGTTTATTACGTTACGCCTTTTGCATATTTCTGAGTTTAAGTAAAGATAGAGACTTGTTTTAAAGAAAGACAGTTTCTTTAACCGTTCGAAATATGTGTGGAAGTCCATTATAAAGGGTGGAACTTATGTTCTTAATTAAATAATTGTAAATTCAATATCATATATTTTATTTATAATCATTTAGGACATTAAGGTATATTTCTCAAAATAAAACAGCATTTCAGTCTGAACTTTCATTTATTGTACAGTAAATATTTTCCATGTAAAATTTTTATAAGCATTTCAAAAAGTAACAGTATCTCAAAATAATCCATTTTCTATATGAGTTTCGACTTTTTTTCATAAGGTTTAAGAAAATCAAGCATTCATGAAATTGAAACTCCATTGTACCAGATTCCTTTCTAAAAAAAAAGTAAAAAAGAAAAAGTACCTTCGAAAAACAGCTTTTATTGTTAGAGGTAACTCCAAAATTTCACCCGACATATGCTCCGTGATGAGAAACTTCCTTATACTCCCCAAGAAAAAGCAAAATCAAATAGTTCAATCCAAAGTCATTACGGATTTCATCAAATATTGACATTCCTCCTCCTGTCATCTCGGGACAATTCGTCGTTTAAGAACATTTCTATAAAAAAAAAAGAAGATCGCGGTGTCGCAAAGAGGGCCATTTAGAACTAGAGAAGTCCCAAAACTGATTGGAAAGGAAGGCAGAGGATTACTTATTTACAGAAGGCATCAGAATCGTCTCCGAAATCGATTCAGAACATATATAGATAGAAATACATAGGGGAGATGTCGCATCCTTACCTAGAGAGAGCGGTTGAAACTTGGGATTCATTCCCAATGACAAAACGCGACGGAGAAGTCAACGAATCAGATTAGTGGTCAGGCGTGATTGACGTTATTAACTAATTTCAACGTCGCTTTAGCAGTGGAAATGGAGACCATGTCATCAAAGCTCGTTTTAAGTGTAACTTGAGAAAAAAAATCAAAATACATACAATCCAATAGAAAATGCTGATAATTTCATGGTAATTGGGCATTTTTGAGAGTCATTGACAGGTAGTTTTAAGAAATGTTTTAATCTTTAGTATATTTATGCATTCTTTCTCTATGCTTAAGGAATTACAAAAATTAAGTAAGATATTACATTACAGGCTAAAAATAAGACATGAATAATATACGTATATTAGATATAAACTTTGTGGAGTTATTCCAAAACCTATAAAAAGCTGCGGTACTTACGTATTATCCCGTCGACCGTTCACCGGCCGTCTAATTCAGTGGCACAGTAATAGTAAACTCAATGGGATTTGATAACGTTTTCGGATTAAGCGTCACGGTCGACGGGATAATGCGTAAGAACCAAAGCTGCTTATAAATATCATGGTCATTTATCAATTCAAAAGAATAGCAGAAAATTCGGATTTTTGTCTCTTACGTATTATCCCGTCGACCATCACTTCCAGCGGCACATATATGCATTTTCATTTTTAGCGGCACGGATAACGGGGTAATACGTAAGTACCAAATTTTTAATTAACAGTGAATTAAATAACGTGACCGCTCTGCCTTAGCTGAGTAACAGAATTTTAGTTCCTAAGTAAGAATAGTATTAGACAAAATAATTTTCAGAACTAGGTCGTTGTTGAATTCTATCGTACACTGTTGTTTTCGCAGTGATGCAACCTATGGATCTCCTAATCTTTTTTATCTCTACGGTTGGTACAAAAAGCTGACGGTGGAGGTGACGTCGCTGCTAGGGATCGATGCGGTGCATGTTTCATGAGCGGTGATTAGGAAGGGACGTGTAATGACCATGATGACCCACGTGATGTCCATCCCGGGAGCAAAGGATGGGCGGCACAAACACAAACGACGACATTCTTGTAGAAATGGAACTTCCCTCCATGGAAGTCGCAAATTAAGTTACGAGTTAGATAGGTTCTTTAAAGAATTGCCTTTACTCGTTTCTGATTGATATAAAGAGCTATTCAACTGAATTCAGTAATAGTAATACCCATGGATGTTTTATCGAAGACTGCATTTGCTGTTTTTGAACACGTTTAGAGAAAGATCTTTATTATAACTTGTAGATTTTAGTATTACGTTGGTCATGGTAGATTAAATTTAACAAAATTTAACTAACTGAAGCAGATAAAGTAAACTTGAGTGAATGAAACTTGAGAAGCAATCTCATTTTTTGGGATTCGTGATCATTATTTACTGTTTTAGAATTTTTAGCAGTTTTATGAAAGGACTAACTACATTTTTTTAGAAATGTGATACATAAAAGTGAATTTCGGAATTATTCACAGCTATTCGACCAGCAGAATCTCCATACATACATAAAATCAAGAAGATAGGAGTTACTTAGAAACCAATTTAGTTTTGAAAAAAAACTATGATTGATTGACGCCCGCTTCATTTAAAGATGTGGGTAATTGAAATTCAAACGAAATTGAAGAGCAAAATTCCTTATATACAAGCAAAATACCTTTTTGTCACTACTCTATTCAATCACGGACGCCAGTACACTTTATAAATTCTAAACTCATTTCTAACTTATCTCTCCAATATAAACTTCTGACTACATAAATCTAAAGTAAAAGCAAGCTGATCTCATTTAATATCATGTTATCAACAACAAAAACAATTATATTCTAGAACATAATACTTAACTGTTGCCAATTTTAAAATAATCTGAAAAACAAAGAAATATCTAAAAATTAATTAAAACCATGTTCTTTCAAAAAGTTGGTTTAGAAAAGAAATTAAAAGTTAGTTTTAGTTGGACATAGTTCTTAAAAAATAACAATATATATATATATATATATATATATATATTGTTATATATATTGTTAACAATATATATAACATATATAATATATATATAAATATATAAATAAATATATATATATATATTGTTCTTTAAAGAAGATTTGTCTGTTTCCTAACACATACAGGCACCCTAAAAACATATATAATAATAATAATAATAATAAGCTTTATTATTTTCATAACGAAAATTACAACAAAACTGACAAAGTAATATATTTATCATCAAGGGGACTTTTGTCCCGTTCAGGTGACAGATAAATTTAATAAGATTACTATAATAATGCAAAACAAACAATACAATACGAAAACAATATACAAAAATTTAAAATGAAATAACAAACGTTTAATAATAAAACAATATTGGCAAGAGGCTGGTCATTTTAGGTATAGTTGCTTCAATTTAAATATGAAAATGACGGTCTATGTCGTCCAAATTTATTAGGAAATTAAAAAGCTCGCGTTTAAATGTTGAATATATCTTAATATTTTGAAGATAAGAAGGCAAATGGTTGTAGATTTTGGGTGCTAAAAAGTAAAAATGCTTCCGAAATATTTCTTTAGAGAAATGAGGAATTTTATACATTTCATTAGGTCTTCTTAGAGATACATTTAATTTTAAGTCACAAATTATATTTAAGTACTTGTAAATAGTTTCATAAGAAACATGTAATTTACTGTTAAGCAAGAAAAATAACTGTTTCGTAGAATACTGAAACAATTACATAACATCGAATTGGTAAAAATTACCATCCTAATTTATTATGATTGCTATACAATTAAAAGTCAATTCTAAAGCACTAGATTTATAAAGGTTTGGAGAAACAAAATGCATCCCAAGAATATAATGTAAGAAATTGAGGTGTTAGCTGCACTAAGGAAACTGCAGAGACTGCACTGAGTTCCAAACTCCAAAATCAGAATCCACATCAAAGAGCGTTAGTCGCCAAGTTAGTGCTATTTTATGGCTATGTACAACTGGGTTGGTGATTATGGTCACCATTTTTTACCACAAAACAAAGTATAAGATTAGATAAGTAATGACTTTACGAGTATTCATTCTACTCATTGTTGCAGCAAACACCTCAATTCTAGAATGATTCTAATTCAGAAACTGACTCTAATGCTTCCAGATTAACTTATCCCTAGAAAAAAAAAAGAATAATAGAAATAAATTCAAAATTTTCACTTCTTCGGAAATCGAATGGAAACAAGAGAGCCGGGACTTCCGATGACTGATTGAAAATTCGAATATCTCCAGTCCCGAAGCTCATCCGCCATTTTTCACTGCTAATGATCCCATCCTTGGTGATAAGCCTCCAGAAAAAGCCTCTCGCTCTATCCTCTCTATGGCTGCGATGCGTTGCAGATAAGCGAACTTTCGAAGGCAATCGACTGTGAGATCGAACGGCGACTTTGAATGCCGCGGTCATATTCAACAGAATGGGTAGCGAAGGCTTATGTGTGAACGAGAGGAATTCCAAAGATGCAAATGGAACCGACTTGGTTGATACTGAGAACTTGGATTTTCTGTGAAAAATATATTTATCTTTCCAACACATACATAGAAGGTATCCTTAGATTAGTCAACAATTTATGAATGATGAAATACCTAATTAGTTAACTAAATTTCAGTAGAAAAAAAATTCTATTTTCCCATTAATGTTTCAAAAAATTATTTTAAATCGAAAAATAGAGTGTTTTCAGGTGACGTCACAACCGGTTATTTTCTTTTAACTGTGTACCTTCTGTAGGGCTTTTAACTGTTGTTAAGGCCGTTGTTTATCTGTTGCTAAGGCGGTTTTTAGGTATGGGATCACGTGATTGCAAATGCTCCAATAGAAGAATTCCACGGCCAGTCATTTTCTGTAACTGTTAACCTCTGTAGGGCAAAAAAACTGTAACATCTTCTGTTGCTAAGGCCGTTGTTAGGTCCGAGTCATGTGATTGAAAATGCTCTATATGTAAACTAAAAAAAAACATATTCAAGTATCAAGTGTTAGTTAATGGAGTTAATAAAAAAGTGGATATATTTCCCTCTTCAATAATAAAATCAGATTCTATGAGAATAACATATTCTCCTTACATAGATAAAATCAAGAATATAGAAGTTACTTGAAAGAAAACACATTATATTATAACGGTGAATCCTGCAATCAGGTTCTAGTGCCAAGCAAAGAGATTTTCAATCATATGACTCGGACATAACAACGGCCTTAGAAGGTTACAGTTTTTTGCCCTACAGAAGGTTAACAGTTACATAAAATGACTAGCTGGGGAATTCTTCTATTGGAGCATTTGCAATCACGTGATCCCATACCTAAAAACCTCCTTAACAACAGATAAACAACAGCCTTAGCAACAGTTAAAAGCCCTACAGAAGGTACACAGTTAAAAGAGAATAACCGGTTGTGACATCACCTGAAAACACTCTATAACGGTGAATCCTGCAATCAGGTTCTAGTGCCTAGCAAAGAGATTGATTTCAAAATCTAGACAACCAGTTTTAATGCCTCAAAAAAAATGACTATGCATAGGAACAAATAATTTGGGAATTCCATCAAAAATTCCATCAAATTCTCTTTCATTACTTTGTTGTCATCTTTTCTGAAATCTACCCATGATCAACGTTCAATACTGAATCCAGACAGACAAGCACTTGACCCAATAATACCGATAAAAAAATAACAATGATCTTCAAGATACTGCGACACAGAAAAGACGACTGATCTACGGATTGTCTGGGATCATCCTTGACTCTCGAATCCCTTAAAAAGCAAACAAGGAGCACACAGTTTATATAGATGGAAGATCCTTTCATATAAGTCTTCAAAAAAAAAAGGCCTTTCAGTCCATTGATATAAATACTTCGGCATCGGGTATATTTCCAAAGAATCTCTTTGAATATTAGATTAAAGCAGCAGGAATTAGCAGTAACTCTCGCTCTCAGTAAGGGACTCCCTTCAAGTGCTCGGCACATAACAGCTTTGGATGCGGCTAAGCTGATTAACTCCCGCGTATGGAGCCATTGAGGGGCTTCCTTTCGCACAGAAATTCGCTGAAACTGGTAAAAAGAAACTTTCGGAACTCCACCGTGGATGGAAACGGAGGATTAGGGGAGGACTTCCGCTTCTTCTGACAATGGCGCGAAAGTGGGCCTCTTTTCAAAAGTGATGAGTTTCAGATTTTCGTGATGTTGAAAAAACATTAAAGCGGGTGTTTTTAGTGAAATATATGATGATTTTTCCCAAAATTATATACTAGACAGCAATTTAAGTTGACCCTACGACGTCACTAATAAACAAAGTAGTTCCCATCGCGGTGTCTGAATTTTGAGTGAAATAAAGAACGTCAAGTTAAAAATATGATTATTTTGTTAAATTCATGTATTTATAGTGCTTTTCAATCACGATTTGCGTACCGAAACTCCTCCTAACAACCCAACAGGCTTTGTGTTTACCGATTTCTCCTTCCGCATTTGTGACGTACTGGGTTCAAGAAACGTTGCAGTCAAGTATAGAGCCGTATCTGGTATAGACGACATTAGTGTGACGTCACTTGCTTGTTTGGAAACGTTGATTCTATCCGTGATTGGTTCCGTGATTGGAGGTAAATCCGTACCAATCCGTACGGAACCAATCACGGATGGAATCTACGTTTCCAAACAAGCAAGTGACGTTTTGACTAATGTCGTCTATTTTTGTGTTCTTGTTTACCAACAAACAATTCTACACACAGCATTCCCAAACTATACTATACTTCCCCAAAAATCATTTCCTTCATATTTTCTTTCAATTTATTCAGGGGAGTTTCTAAAACTGTAACTAGTCGTGCCCATTTTATTTTTAAAGGTCGCCGATTCGTTTCTGCTTCACTCTTAAACTTTTCCTTCCATCCAACATAAAAGTTTATTCATGCTGAATGATTTATGATAGTTTTTGTTAATATTCATTTAGAACTAAGACCTGGAGGAAAGTATAAGTATCGTTTAAGTCTCTCTGGTGAACGGTATGCACCACACGATAACCTGTGGTATATAGAAGCAAAAAAGTAATAGACTGTTATCAGAGATATTTTTAACTCCCTTTGAGAGAGTATTTCACTCCTTGAAAATCGGAAATACTCTTTAAAAAACTAGCCAGGAGGATTTTCACTCTTTGAATTTTTCACAAAGGTTTAGCTTAAAAAATGCCCCGCGTGGCCCCACCGAAATCAATAAATAATATTTTTCTACTCAAAACACCAACTGATCTCAGCGGAGACATTTTCGCCCGACTTCTGGCCAAAGCCAATTGCCAAAATAACCACACACCCTAAAAGCCACAACACCCTAATTATCATACTTTTTAATTGTGTTTTCATGCAGTAGTAATTTTTCTTCATTTATTGTTCTGATGCTTAGGGAGTTTAATTGCAGTTTTCGTTTATCCGTATATGTAATTTCCGTATTTCACTCCTCATAATTATATTTCACTCCTCCTAAAAAAGTCAAGGAGTATTTTTACTCCTTCAAAAAAATCCTAGACATAAAACTGACTGTTATAAATAAACCTATTGTTTTCAAAGAAAATGTTATGAAATTTTTAAAAAAAAAATTTTCGTGAAACCATAAAGAAACCAAAACTGAATGAGTAATTGTATATTTTTTAATTTAATTTAGGATAAAAATAATTGAATGCCAATTTTCAGTGTTTATTTATATAGTAACTCATGGTTCTTGTACATGACTCCACTAACCACATAAAATCTTAATCTTGTGACCAAGATGTTTTGAACACAGTGGTGAAATGTTATAAATGTTTCCGCGACTAGTTAAGGGTTAATTGATAGAGACTTCCTAGAAGGGTCCAAGGTAAGATACATTTAGGTAAGGTACATATAAGATACATAATATATACATACATACATACATAAGGTACATACAAGGTAAGATTAGTTAGCGTTTTTAACACAGAAAATTTGGAGATACTGGAAAATGTAACACATTGCAAAGTAGTCGTGAAACCTTAATTTAGAGCTAATAATAGAGAATAAATAGAGAAATAATTTAGAGTAGCGGTTCTTATACTGTGGTCCGCGGACCCCCGGGGGTCCGCAGCGCCTTCCTAGGGGGTCCGCGAGTAACCTTGGGGAACATTCAAGACTCAAGTTACCTTTCAGTGCTTCCCAAAGATTTTTATAATATGAGGTAAAACACTACTTGAAGAGGGTAAATTTTCAAAAAACATTCTGTGGTTTACAAGGAGCTGCTTTCTTTGAGTGTAACCAAAAATGTCTCAAAATGAAACTGAAACACTACTTTTTGAAGCAAATTTTCAAATTTTTTCTGGGGAGACCCACGACCCCCATTACTAGTGAATTACACAAGTAAATGTAAAATTTTAATGTGGAACATTAGGGGGTACCTCAGTAATAACGTGGAGTCAACCCCCCGGAACTCAAGTCTGGTTACTGCTCCGGGTGTTTAAATCTTGGGGGGCCGCGGTGTCTGGCTGTTACATAAAGGGGGGCCGCGGCGGTCGAAAGTTTAAGGACCGCTGATTTAGAGAATAAAACTTCATATTTTCACCTCCAAGTGTTGAAAAATTCAAACTATTTTGAGTATCTCCATCATCTTTAACCCATTACTACAAAACAGCTATTTTTTAACTTGTTTTATTTTTGTTTATTAAAAACTTATTCTCCGTGTTCATTACTGTTGGTTCATTTACCGGACACCCCCGTCTTCGAACTACACCACCCACTGTTCTTCATCTCTAGAGGTTGAACCTCCCTCATTCCTTCGAAGGAAGTTCTGTCCACGAGACAAAAGATGTCCAAGAGAGAGAAGGGGGGGGGAGTTGCGCAATCGATCGATCGGAAGCACTCCGCTTCTTCCGGTCACAGAATGGAAAGTGTCACGTGTCACAAAAGGAGTAATTACGCCTCACAGAATGGCAACGGATCCGGTTTCCTGAAGACGCTTTTTACCGCCACAGAAAGAGACAGAACTAATTATAAACCGACCGCTCTCAATCGAAGACCTTAAGACGGTGCCAGAAGTAATTACTCCTTCACAACGGAGTAGGACCCCTGGAGGAATGAGGGCCTATCGGAATGCAGTTTGTCCGTCATTGGGAAATACCTATGAACAGAAGGGTTTTGGAATAGGCTGTCTTATAGTACTACTTGAATTAATCCTTTGCTGTTGTTCGACCACGGCTACAATGTCAGGGCATGGTCGAGGTTCGAGTTACTAATAGGAATTGGACGTCAAATAGCTCAATGAAAATGGAAAAAAAATGAGGAAGTGTGACTTTTTTTGGGGGGTTCCAGTTTGAAAAATTTGTACAAATATTTCAAGTCAGACGTACGTTTCTACTATACCATACAATGTAATATTTTATTTCTATTGCTTACTCCGAAGAAGGAAAGGGGTTATTTAAATAGGAAATTGGAAATAGCAATAATATTTACTTACGTTAGATAAATTACAAACATATGAATATTAAAATATGTGTCACTAAGGGTAACAATACCGTCAAAGACATTTGATAAAAAATATAAATGCAAAATACAATACTAAAATAGAGATAATACAAAAAAATCTATATGTAAGCAAATTTTCATATTTAGCAATAGCTACTTTTTTCCTTTTTACTCGATTAGAATGTTCAGAAAAGGAACTTATGCCAAAAATATAATAGAAAGAAATCACATTTATCTTCAAATGCGTAAAAACTAAAATAACTCGAATGTGTGACAATTATTTTAGTTGGATAAATTAACGGTTTTAAAACTTCTTAACGTGGCACAAGAGCAACGACTAAAATGAAAAAAAAAATTAATGAAAATTAACAATGGCCAAAAAGTAAATCTGGAAAGGAAAACATTCTTATTGGCTTCAACAAAAAATATGTCAAAAATCAGGTTTTCAAAATAAAATCTGAACTTGCAGGGAAATTGCTAGAGGAAGATAAAGTCCCCCACTCAAGTAGCCTTCTAAGGAGGATGAGACACGATTTATGAAAACACAAAAATACACATCACTTGAAAGAGACTGGTAGATAGGAAAGACACTCCGGACGGGCACCAAAGATATCTGAAGTATTTGGGGAAGCCTTAGGTACAAAGAGCTATAAAAGCGTTTCAAGATGTTAACTTGAAACAATGAATTAAATTTGGCTCCGAATTGCGTTGCTATAGATAAATGTCCACGCCTACTTCATACGGTTAAAAAGAAAATTTAGTGACAAGAAATAAAGAGAAAAAAAATAACATTACCAAAAGTTTAGAAAGCTCTATTCATACACATTTACAATTAAATCGTTTAATAGGATCAGTATGGTGATGAAATATTTTTTGTATATTACTTTTCTTTCATTTTTTAAGAATTTCAAACGAATGGATTTTTTCTTCGTTTTTATACCTTCAAACCTTTAATATAAAATATAATATATTTAATAATATAACAATTTAATAATATAAAAAGATAATTAATAGCTATGACCTTCTTTACTAAACTTTTAAGGTATATTGTATAGTGTTGGAAATAAAATTCAAATAAAAAATAATCATTTTTAAATTTGATTATCTATTTATCTCAACTAATGATTTATCTTATAATACCTTCCGAATTTTAAAATTAATTTACATTGTTAAATATACTGTTATTCTTTGATTAAATCTTATTTTCAGGGGTGGAAAATCCACATCAGCAGATCTCATTATCTCATACCCCACCATCAACAACTTAAAAAAAATTAATACGCAAATGAGGAAGGACTAAGATGACAAATATTTCAAGTTGCATCAAAATTAGTTGGGACATATATCCAATTAATTGGGATCAAAACTTCGTAGAATTAAGTAGGTTTGAATGACAGTGAAGTAAGTTCCCCAACTAAGTTTCCAGTAATTAAAGGTTTTGTCATAACCGTGAAATTTTCTAGGGATAAGGGATCTTTGAGATTATTGTTCTATTGTTCTTTGATCAACTATATTGTTCTATTGGCCAAGAAAACCACAACACTAAACAGAAAGAATATCTCAGTGCTTAACTCAAATTTTTAATTTTTATGAATTATGCAACTTTTAATTCAAAAATTTAAATTGAAGATTAATCAATACAGTCGACTCCGTTTATTGTGATTACAGTTAAAGTTATAAATCGGATGTTATTGAAATTGACCGGTCAAGAATACTCCTATTTAACTTAACGCAAAATTTATCGTTTTATGTGATCAGTCACTTAATGTTATCAAAATCTGGTGAAATCTCCTAAAAACATTCTTTTTTTCCCGTTTAAAGGCCAATTTTATTACATCATCATACAAATGAGTCACTAATTTATTAGTATTACATATTCCACTCTCATATTTTTCTTAGAGAATGTAACAGTTGCAAAATCCATTCTAGGTAATAGTTTTATTTTTTTATTTATTTAATAATAATTTATTATGAAAACCTTTAACCTTTACATCCAATGAAAGAGAGAGAGAAAAAAAAAGCGACATTATATTGTTCACTAAGGGGCCGAAATTGGCCCTTCCAAGTGAAACAAAAAGTTTTTCGATTTAAACATATATAAATAAAAAGAAATTCAGTATATAAATATAAAAATAGAAATAATTACAAGACATGGCAATGGACAGCACAGAGAAATATTACAGTTACTTTGTGGCTCTATACAAAAATACAACCCAATTTAAATAAAAGATAAGAACACACTAGACCATATGGACAAAGACAAATATATATGATAAAGATAAAAAAGAAAAAGAAAACAAAATAACAGTACATTTTGGCAGGGACAGAGCACAAATATTTAGCTAAAGTATAGGGCTCATCAATTTAAACTAACATGTAAAAAAAAAACACATCAAGATGCATATACCTTCGTACAAAGAAGTATAAAGAAAAAAATACATTCATAAAGATAAACTAACTTCATTAATGTTAAATAGAAACTTAAACAATTCCCTTTTAAATGAAAATTTATTTGAGATTGAAGACAAGTTATAAGGTAATTTATTGTAAAAGAGAGGACCCTGATATAAAAAACTTAAACGAAAAATCTCTTTATTAGGTTTTGGAATATTTAAAAGTGGTGATTTTCTAAAATTGTAATGGTTGTTTGGGTTACCTAAGGAATATGTATTATTATGTATATAAAGTAACACTCTAAAATAGAAAAGTTTCTTTAGAGGTAAAATCTGGTCATGATTCACGTATCTGAAAATTTTGATTTGTAGATTTATTAATGGTAATAAATTTGATTTATAATCCCCTCCCCAGAAAATTATTCCGTATTGCAAAATAGATTGTATCCATGAATAATATAAACACTTTTAAATAAACACTTGTGATTTTAAAGCAAACACTCGAGATACACTTTTTGAAACGTCCTATACTAGACAGCAAAGTTAGTGGACCCTATGACGTCACGACCAAACAAAGCAGTTCCCATCGCGGTGTCTGAATTTTGAGTGAAATGAAGAACGTCAATTTAAAAATATGATTATTTTATTAAACCCATGTATATTAAGTGCCTTTTTATCACGATTTACGTACCGAAACTCCTCCTAGCAACCCAAAAGGCTTTGTGTTTACCCATTTTCTCCTTCCGTGTAGTGACGTATTGGGTTCAGGAAACGTTGCCGTCGAGTATAGTATTATTTATTGTTATAAATAGGATATTGTTATCCTTCTACTCTTGAACAAAAAAGGGATCATATTAAGCGGAGTCGACTGTATTAATTGAAAAAAAAGCAAATTGTAATAAAAATTAAAATAATTTTATTCCCTATTGAAAAAAAAATAACAAATTAATTTTTCAACTGGCCGGCTATTCGATCATCAAACCAACTGAATTAAAGTCTCGCCTACACCCCCCATCGTACTTACTCGACCGCAGCTAGGCCTAAACACCCGCATCCAAGAACTCATCCACCCCTAAAAAAACCAACTCCCCTCCCCGTTCCTTCTCCACTGATTACCTCCCCACCAGGCAGACAAGTCCTATCAATTAACTTTACAAATGGCCCCCGGTGTGTCCCAGATTGTGGGACATCCATCTCGCCCGGGCTTTTGTCCCACAGAGATTGAATCGTCCCACAAAGGGGAGGGGCGACTGATGAATACGGGGACCGCCCACCCGGAGGACCGACTTCCGATTAGATGTGTGACACTTTGGACCGGGAAAATTAAATGTCACCCTCTGTGAAAAGAAGCCGTTTTGGGGAAGATAGGGCTCTGATGGGAAGATGTTTTTTTTTTGTTTCGTGGTGGTGTGTGAACTAGATGAAATCGTCGGTTATAGGGTTGATGTGTATGGTGAGCGAAGTTATTAGTGTTGGGAGGGTTTTTTTGCTCTTTGTGGAAGGATAGATTATGGTTGGTAGACTGAAAATCACGACTTTTATTTGTAGCTTTAATGTGATCTTGGAATTTAATCAATAAAATTGGAATCAATCAATAAAAAGCAATTTTACTTTAATATATGTATTCTGGGTCTAGAAATTATTTTGTAATGTATTTGGGTTGTTAATGGGGAAATAGGCGTTGTCGGTTTACTTCAATGAAAAAACTTGCCGTATTGGGATCTTTTCAGAACTCTCAGTAATATCAGTAAAACCATTTGGTTTCGTAAGCATTATTAAACACACAAAAAGTTCTCCGTATACCACCAAGTATTATACGTTATATGTATAACATTTTAAACATACTGTCAACTTTTAAATCCTTTGTTAGTACCTTGTAGTTTTACTATGTATTTTTACTTACTTCTGTAAGCCCCGTATACTAATATTTGTGGTCTCTTTTTGCGTATGGCGAATATAGGAGGATAATATCCTGGCATCCATGTCAAAACTAGAGCAGTAGTACACTATTTTGCGTTATTCAGCGAGATGAGACGATGTGAGTACTGACGGGTACTGTTACCCGCGTCAAACGCATATTCGCTCACACAACCCCTTTTTACAGGGGGGGCAACATTCATTCATCTCCACAGGGACACAGTAACAAAAATTCATGCCTGAACGGGTTGGTTTGGTAGTCAGATGCTCTAACCACTCAGCCAGTACACCGGTTATATTTCGGACTTATTGTCTTCAAAACTCCTAAGTTTTTACCAACTACTTCTTGTTCCTTCGCGTGTCTGAAGTACCAAGGGAGAAATCAGAAGGACATTTTCCAAGGTGAGCGGAAATATCTGCAGAAAGATCAATCCGCGCCATTAGAGCACTCCTTCACGAGTTATAACGGTGGGCAATAACCCCCAGAGCTCTAATGCGTGTTTGAGCGGGATCAAGAGTTCAGTGGCAATTGAGTGGCGATATTAAGGCTCTCTTCGGAGGAGAGGCTTCTTTTTCCGCGCCTTTAAGTCCCCCCTTGGGTTCGTATTAAAAACGCCGCCTCTTAACGATGACGTACGCCTTCGCGGCTCACAAATTGGCAATAATTTGAACATGTCGATAAGGCGGGCGCAAAAAGCGGCAGCTGGAATGTTTTTTGGGCAGTTAAACCGCTTTTTCAACGCGCCGTGATTTACGCTGGCCGTTTCGCGGTTGTTTTTTCCTTCTCTGCAAAGACGAGGGATTCGAAATCGAATATGCAACGTCCGTGATGACACACGCCGCTTGTCACGCGGTGCTTAGGGAGTAATCTCGACATTTATTAAGGACGGGGAAGAAAAAGCTCTTTTGGGGCGGAATCAATTTTTATGGTACTAGTTAAGTTTTATGCGAATGAGCGCGTGAATGAACGGTCTTTTTGGGATGTTTTGACTGAAAGGGGGAAAGTTCTTTTTCATGGGGGAATTTTGGAGAGAAAAAAAGGATATTCTGATATATCTCTCCATTTCACAGGAAAAGGATGAAAAATGCCACCTTTGATAAAGTAAAAGTAACAAATGCTTTATAAAAACAAATTTTGAACAAACAAAAAACGAATTAAAAAAATTATACTGATGTAAGAAAAAACAAAGAGGATACGAATTATTCAAATTATCACTATTAGTGAAATTTAAACCCAAGTTAGCTCTTGCTTTTCCCGTAGGTTGATTTGATAACCGTAAATTAACTAGCAGTTCGGTGTTTTCTATTAAAACACAGCGAGTTTAATACAATTTACAAACAATATAACTGTTATGCAAAATAATCGTGAAATAGTATTTAAATATAACAATTTGTCGGACTCCTGCCAGTATGGGTATCTAATACAAGCAGTCAAGCTTTTTTATTGAACTTGTCTGTTATGGCCCTTTTGATTCTGATTTTTCCCGTTAATGTTGGCTTCTTATGGAAAACCGAAACCTGTAGAAGTTGTTTTTCCTTTAGCATTCAATATATGCAGAGAAACCAAGAACGTAAGGAAAAATGTAACCTGTA
Source organism: Tetragnatha montana (assembly GCA_963680715.1). Lineage (NCBI taxonomy): Eukaryota > Metazoa > Arthropoda > Arachnida > Araneae > Tetragnathidae > Tetragnatha > Tetragnatha montana. The sequence continues at coordinate 40,711,578 of OY796685.1, forward strand.
GAAGTTGTTTCTCCTTTAGCATTCTATGTATGCAGAGAAACCAAGAACTGAATGAAAAGAGAAACCTGTAGAAGTTGTTTTTCCTTTAGCATTCTTTGTATACAGAGAAACCAAGTGATGTTGGTACTTTTTCGTTCGGTGTAGAGAAACCACTAACTTTCACTCATTTTCACTAATCATTCTTGTTCCAAGTTCTTAATATCGAGACAGGGCATTTACTTATTTCTCTTGAATATTTTTTTGGATAATGAATTCGCATTTAATCCCTTCTGTAAAAAGAATTGCATCTTTGAAACTTAACTACAAGATACCAACTTAATTCATATTTTTCGCGAGTTCCCATGCTCATACTCCCCAACGAAAGAACCGTCATAGTATACAAGTGAATTCAGATGTCATACATTATTAACCATCACCAACTAATATTTAAGAACAAACGAACGTAATTCCATCCTTATCTGTTAAGAAAAGAAAAAAACATTTTTGGGGGTACACTCTGTGATTGCGGGCGGCTGGCCTCATTAAGCCCACCATCGCCAAATGAAGCTCACCAAAAAAAAAAGAAAAGAAAGAAAAAGCCGATTCTAGAGTTTTTAGAACGGACCACTCAACTTAGGCACCCTCAGAAAGAGATAGAATTTTTTTTTCTCCGGAATCTGGCCGTCCGTAGTTTTTTTTTTCAGAGTTTGTTCTTTTTCTCTTTTCCAGTAATGAAGGCCGGGGGTGAGGGTTTTATCTGTCCCCGCGTCGTCATAAAGAGGAGGGTTTTTTAATCAACTTGTTTATACCTTCGTGAACAAAGTGACTTAATTCTTCAAAAAGAAAAGCTTCGGCTGCATTGCTTGGGAAAAATTGCGTGGCCTTCTTAATCGACTGGAATCGCGGGCATAGTTGTAATTGGGTTTCGTAAAACTCAAGCAGGGGGCCATGCTTTAGAGTTTTATATTGCACAGCTTTGTACAAAATACGGTAATAACTTTATCTGAGTAAAAGTATAAATATGGTAAAATTCAAGGCCTCAGTTCTCAACAATGTTTAAAAAACAACGTAGTACGTTAAACTCTCAAAAAGAAATATTTAAAGGAGAATCATATTGTAGCTACTGACAACCGCCATGAGAAATCAGCGAGGTCATGCATCATGCAGAATTATTGAATATTAATTTTATTTATAAAATAATCACTTGTTAACTCCATCTCTCAACAGTCGCTTTTAATTTCAACAGCTTAATAATTATGTAAAGAAATAAATTTATACTTTAATTTATAAGGGCCATTTTCTTAATTAATATTAGTCACAAATGAAGTCAGAAAATCCAACCACCAACCAGTGCTAAAGTGGTGATCCGGACATGACCATCTTTAAAAAAATCTTAAATATCTTAAAGGTCTCTGTAAATAGTACCTACTGTTTTTCTTTTTGAGAAAAATTTTTATTTATCAAGTTTTCTAATGATCTTAAAAATACATTATTGCTCTCTCATCAGTGTAATAAATAGGCTTACCATACGTCCCGGTTTACCCAGGACAGTCCTGGGTTTCGGAGGCTGTCCTGGGAAATGTCCTGGGTCCCAAAATGTCCTGGGTTTTCATAATTTTAAGACTGGACAAAATTTTTTGTGAAATTTTCGAACTGCATTTTTTTACCTACTTCTACGGGTTCACTTAACACATATTTAGATTACTGAAAGGGGTAGACTCTCTATTTGTACTGTCAAACACCTTTTAAATGTGAAAATTAACTCTGAACTTAATTGTTGTGAATTTTATGACTTAATTAAATCTCACAAAGAATTTTTGAAAAAAGTGATGTCAAGTGAAAAGTACAAATGATTAAATAATGTATGTTATTTTAGTTTAATTTTTTTAGTTTGGGTGTTTATTTTGTTTTTAATCTTTGATGGACCGATAGGTCGACAAAGTGTCCTGGGTTGAGCTCAAGAAAATATAGTGAGCCTACTAATAAATAAACCATATACCTAATTTTGACCAATGCTGATGTGGATTATATCAATCACTTTCCATCCCTGGACTGGGCCAAGCATCGAATTCCATAACACATCATCTATACAGAGTTAGAGGGGAGAGAGAACGTTCTAAATGAGGTTCGGAAAACGATAAGAGGTACAAAGCCCCTCCCCACCACCCCATTGTAATGGAAGTGTTGGACCGGAGCAGACAGATTAGGGTCTTCCATTGTCTCGCTTCTATCAGCTCGTGAGCGTTGACAAGCGACGAAAAAGAGATACATCAGATCGATAGATTGATACCTATGGAAGGAAGTCGAAGGACAGAGGTTTGGCAAAAATTATAAATATTTCAGGAGAAAACTCCTAAACTCTTTTCCCTATGACAATGGTTTCCAATGTCATTCGGTGGCTCAGGGATCCCTGGAAGTCCGGGGATTTTTTTTTTTAAATTGGTTAAGTCAGGGGTCTCAAACCCATGGCATATATAAAGGACCATTAAATAGTGAAAACGGTTCAATTCCGTTAAAGGTCCCGCTTGATATTGTCAAGTTGTTTTGAATGCCATATATTCAAATATCGACGCATTTATTGACATAACTGAATATTTTAATCTATGAGTTTAAATTATTTAGCAATATTTCTAAATTTTTGGTGTCCAAAAGAGCTTGGCAGTATTTAGCTGGACTGCTAACGGATAGCAAATTCTAGCAAAAAATAACCCTTTCGGGGCTTGAAGAAATCTCGATTACACCCATGTCTTGTAGGACCATTCATTACAACAATGAAATCTACTAAATGCTAACAATTGCATTTTTTACTAGATTTATTGTTCGTAGAAATTACATACAACAATGAAAAGCGTATATTTCCTTTATTGCACAGTGCATTATTATGAGTTTTATCAAGAAATTTTCTTTGGACTCAGTTCTTGGAAAGGCGATGCTGAAAATTTTTATCGGTAGCTCGATAGAAAGTATAAACTTGTTTCTTACTCATTAGGATAAGGTGTAGGTTACTATTTTTGACCAAGTAAGAGGAGTTGGTCAAAAATAGTAACCTTAAATAAATTTATGGATAACGTCCAGGCATTTAGGATTGAAAGAAAGAGAAGGTAAGTAATAACCTGATATTTTTGACGATCACTTTAAGAATTGTAGTAAAATTTGGCTAGCGAGTCTTACAACTAACTCGGATAATTACTATCAATCAATACATTACGAAATAAAGAATGGGATATTAAAATTACAATTTACCCAAAGTTCATTAATCAGCTATTTTATGTAAATTCTTCCCGTTGGCACCTCCACGTGTCGTGGAACTCTATTTATAACATGTATGTCTTTACTGGAAATAAACCTGACAATGTCGTTAGGTTTAGTTTTCTTGTTTTATTTTCTTGGAGAGAGAACCAGATAGAACCTAAAATTACCTACCTACCTAAAATTGAATTTTTTTGGTGAAATTCCTGCCGAACGGTACTTTGGTCAATGAAAATTTTTTAATGTAAAGTTCTCAGAAAACTACGGTGTTCTTATGACAATAATACTCGTCCTCACGCTACTGCTGCAACTCGCACACAATTTTCAACATACGTCACAACACGTCTCACACAAGTATCAAAATAACGATTGTCATTGATGCTTTTGATCTGAATGCCACCAAACATATCACCTTTAACCTTTAAGATCCCAAAGGATCATTTAAGTTTGAAAATATTATCCCCCGATCATATAGGTATGCCCTATATGGCCGAGAAATGATTGTGTAAATTTTAAAACTCAAAAAATTTTAAAATGAAAGTTATATTTATGTACAGATACGAAAGATTCAAAGAAAATAAGGTAATTTTTTCAGTTTTATTTTGAGTTTAATTTCTTGTGAAAAAGAAGGTTCTTACTTCCTGAACGATCCTTGTAACACATAAATTCATTGGTTTACGAGAAAAATGCGTTAAATCAGATCTTTTTCAATCGATTTTACTCCAAACTTAGTGATTTTTATTATACTAGACAGCAACTTAAGTTGACCCTATGACGTCAATAACAAAGTAGTTCCCATCACGGTGTCTGAATTTTGAGTGAAATGAAGAACGTCAATTTAAAAATATGATTATTTTGTTAAACCCATGTATATATAGTGCTTTTCAATCACGATTTGCGTACCGAAACTCCTCCTAGCAACCCAACAGGCTTTGTGTTTACTGATTTCTCCTTCCGTATTTGTGACGTACTAGGTTCAAGAAACGTTGCTGTTGAGTACAGTTATATCGAAAAATTGAAGGATCAAGAGGAATCTTCGAACCATCCCCAATTATAATCTCAATTATCATCCTACTTCAACCAAGAAATCAACTTAAAAACTTCCATCAAACATCTCATCCAACTCACAGCACTTTCCTACCTCGCGTTAGGCAAAAAGCCATCCCTCTTTACCCACCTGGAGGCACACAGCGCTCTCCCTCTTCACATTCCCAATCAGGACGAATCTGTACTGCCCTCAGGCTGACCGATGGCTCCTTCTATCTTCCCATTTTCTCGGGTCAAAATGTTTTTTTGTTTCTAGACGACGATGATCGCTGTTTTATCTGGAGGTACCCCGAGGGAAGTCGGTCCCAAGAGGGAGATACGGAAGCATTCGCTCCGGGACCCCCGCTTTGAGAGGCCGGCAGCAAAATGGCCGGGATGGGACCTGATAAAGATAAAGATGAGCTAATGTCCCAAAGTTTGTACTATTTATCGCTCTGATGTTTGTTTAAGAGTGAGTAGTTTTTAAACAAAAAATACCGAAACGTCGAAAAGAGTTCTGGAAGTTTTTTTTTAATTGTGGTTGTATCAGGTGTATCGAGAGTTCTCCAAAGTGTGTCCTGAGGGTTAAAACCGGCCCTCCAGCTCTTAAAGTGTGACATGATGTAGCTGGCTGGAATTTTTTTTCTAGGATTTTCGTTGTCATCTTTTTTTTTTCTCACCGACAGCCTCCAACGTGTAATACTATTGGAAAAATAAATGTTGGGGTTACTACAAAAATAAAAGGATGGTACGTCACATATTCAAAACAAAAATTTACTCATAATTTATATGTCCTAATATGGGATAGCTGTCGTGGCCCTTGTAGGATTTAAAAAGCGTAGACCGTGCACGAAATCGTTCACTCTGTTTATGTAAACTTCTATGAGAATTATGAGAGTTAGATAACAAGTTTAATCAATTTTCTGTAAGTTATTTTATCTAACTTCCAGATAACGCTCATTCATATTCAAATTTGTTGCATTATTTTTGAAATAACAAAGTCTGTTCGAAATTTACTTTACCGTTGAAAAATATGATTTTGAATTAGTAAAACGCATCCTGAAAAGGGTAATAAATAAATAACATCTACAGTAAAATAACCATAGTGAATTATCAATAACTAAATTTCATTCTTTTTACACTCAACCAAATTATACCTTAGAGGCCAGTGATTCCCAACGTGGGGTGCACGCCCTACCGGGGGGCAATATGAATTTCTATTGGGGGCAATTTGAAAATTTTTAACTAATTTGCCCCCCAAGTGGAGCATGGAACACCAGGTCTTATTTACTTTTCAAGAAGGTTTTCGAAAAAATAAAAGAAGACATGGGGGGCATGGAAAATTTAGAAAGGCTTTGGTGGGGCATGGACCGAAAAAGGTTGGGAAATACTGCTAGGCTAACTTTGTAGCTTTCGCCAAACGGCGATAAACACTTAAAATGGCAACGCTTCACGAGAAATAATAATCATGAAGATAAACAACTTGAAACCGAAGCCCCAGAAAAATTACCGTAATCATTGCGCTCTAGAGTTTTCTCATTCTAGGTAGTACCACCGCATATTCCAATCTTCCCAAAAAATGCCCCTCTGCTAATGATCATTCGGCGCTGATAATTCATGTCCCGAAATAAAGGCACCGAGCGAAGGTTTTCGCGCTAATAAACGTTCGATTGCATGCGGAATGGAATCGGAAACATTCCAATCGCATTCTAGAACGGTCTCCGCGCGGTCTAATTGAAAATTAAATAAAGCGAAATGGATAACGCAGACTCCCTCGCTTTTTCTTACAGCCCTATATTGACGTCAGGCAAACTGTCGCCAACTTGTGGGCTTCGGTTGCTTTTGGAATAATCAAGTAAATCGTCCTTTGTAAAAGTGTAACAGTAGATAGATAGTGACAGAGAGGTGAATCCAAAAAGCGATGATGAGGCGAAATAGTATGCAGAACGTCCCTCAAAATTTCGAGCTTCTCTGGCCTTATCTGTCTAGATGGCCGTGCTCTAGCTCTCTTTCATAGTGATTGAATTGAAACCAATTTAAAACTTATATTTTACTAGTTTATAAATCTCGCTTCTTATTCTCGTTGATTGAGAATTAGAACATCTTTTATTACTCTTAAATAAAAACTAACGAAAGAAGAAATTCTATTTTTGGAATAGTAATATAAGTGTAAAAATATAGTTTTAAAGTGTGATGTCATAAAGGTTTGATCTTCTGCTTACATGTTCTCATAAACACGTTTAAAACCCCTCATACTCCTAAAAGTTTGACTTTATTAGTGAATGGTCTCTAGAGTGGTTTCCAATTAATTCTTGAATAGATGGAAATTAAGTTTTAAACTTAAATAAAAAAAAAGTATACCTTCAATCATTTTCCCGTTTTAAGAACATAAAAGGACAAACCTAAGGTTTGGGTAAAAAAAAAACTGCATCTAGATCCTTTAAAGGTCTTTTTTAATAGGTTTAAAAACACATTGCAATGCTTTTAAAACGCTTTAAGTTGCTTATGAGTCTTTCTCATTGTAGAGGAAAGATTTTTTATACCCCAACTCTTTGTTTCTCAATAACTCACAAATTATAAATGTTTTAGTTTCCATAAATGAATTAAATGGTAATTAAGGATTAGTTCTTCGTAATAATGGTAGTTATTGGATACCATTCTGAGTAACAGAGGTTTGTACAAGTAGTGTAAGTCACTAACTTTGACTTTAATATCAATGAGTTACAGATATTTAGATGAAACCACCATATAGTTGCAAATGCATAATCACATTTTTAATTAGTTGTGCAATTAGCACTGCTTATAAAGGCAATACGTATTTAAAGACAGCATACTCAGAATTTTAATCGAATTATGAATTTTCCGGTCGTATGTCCAAAGCCTTTTTGAATCATATCTCATAACTGCTGTGGTAGCAAAAGGAGTTAAAGTATCATCCTAAAGGGATAGGGTTTTTTAAATTTTTAAAACATAAAAATTATTTCATTGCATTTATATCGAACTCCTGTGAATTTACATAAACGGCCCATGCGCATTAAGCACTCCATTTTTACTTTCACTATTAAAAACAAACCCTACCTTGACTATTGGCGATACTTGGCGACCAAAACTTTCCCCGCCCGGTCCACCTCAGTAAAGCCAGCCAGTGCCGGTGACACACACAGGTGCTTTGGAATCCGATTCCATTCGCAGAAACGTCCCCCGATCGATCGCGAAAAACAAAACCAATTACTCGGTGGCCATGTCATCGCCTTAATTATATTCCACTGGGGGACGGAAGAGTGGTCTTTCGATTATCTCCTCCCCCCCCCGCAAATGAATTCCCCAATTGAGCAGAAACAAACGCGCTTCGGCTTTGAAAGTTAGAACGGACATTAACATTCTCTGGATCGATCGGGTACGCAAAAAGTGAGCCCAGGAATTCGACCCTCCTTTTACTTGAATTCGACTATGGCTCTTGGGAAGGGTTAGGAGAAAAAAAAGTGATTTAGTGTCCTGAACTGTTGTTTTTTAGCGGTCGATCTGAGAATTTTTGGTACTATTACGTTATCTGTCCAGTTAAAAATCGCCTAACGCACTCCAAGAATTCGAATATATCGTTGCTACCAACAAAGGTGTATGTTTAACTATTTTTAGCGTCTAAATTTAGCGATTTTTATGGGGATTGATGACGGAATAGTGCCAAAAATTGGTTGGTCGATGTTTTTTTTAGAGTTATAAAATTAAATATTTAATCGGGATTCCCATTGTTAAAATTTATTTAAATCACTAGCTGATATGCCCGGCCTTGCACGGGTGGAGTGTATCAATTTATTAAAATTTTCTCAAGTTACATGCCTAATTTTCTGTAACCATAATTACCAATCATCCTGGTAGTTTTTCATATCCCGGTGTTCCCAGTATTTTTTCATATCCAGGTGCCTTTTTCATCTTGGTGTCCCCGGTGCCTTTTCATCTTGGTGTTCCCGGTGCATTTTCATCACCGTGCTCCCTGTGCCTTTTCCCTCCCGGTTCCAACTGTGTAAATCTAACCTAACCATCCAGTTCCGGTGTTGCACATTTAATTACGACAGTTACCCAATTATCCATTCTAAGTGAAAAAAATCAATTAAAATTATTACAGACTTTTGAAATCCCAAAATTTGTAAATACCCCCTGTTTAAATTGAAAAAAAAAATCCCGTTAAACTACACCAAAGAAACAAATTATAAGGTTAAATAACAAATTGATCTAGTGTTTCTATCATCAACTTTCTAAAAAAACTGCATGATGTAATCTTTACTTTAACCAGTCTAATTCTTAAAACTTTCTATTTCAACTTAAAGTTTCATGGAAAATGAAGTTTTTAATAAGAAAATACTGTTATAAAGTTTTTTATAAGGGCCGTTTTTAATTTTTTAAATTATTAATAACCTTTTTAAAACATTTAAAACAATTTTAGCCAAGTTTTATCTTTAAATACTTTGTTTTATGTTTAAAATTGTTTTTGTTGTATTATTTGCAACAATGCGTGTTAAACAGATCTTCTTTAGTGGAGAAGTAAGGCGATTTTTACAAAAAGGCCTAAAAGGGGGTGAAGGGGTGGTTTTAGGAATTAGAAATTGATGTCATTGCCTTTCCCCCGTCCTCATACGCAAGTGTACCAAGTTTGGTTCGAATCTGATGAGTAGTTTAGGAGAAATTGCGCCACATCTGATCCGTACAAACCTCGGAAGGAGCCAGCCAGCCAGGCAGGCAGGCAGGCAGGCACACCTTGATTATATATAGAGAGATTGGATCTCAAACGTTTTGGGTAACAACCTTCTTTCAAAATTTCCTTTCTACCACTTTAACCAGATTTCCTTTCGTTCGCCTCACAATATTAAGGAATTTTCTCACTCAGTTCACAAAATTAGTTATCTTATTCAATGAGCTGTAATTTGGCCGTGATTTTCCAGCCCTAAAAATGCGACCATGAATTTTGCATTAATGACACAAAAAGATAAACTAGTCATAAAATTTTTACCTTATGCCCTTCGTTAATGTCTGAAAACCTTTAAAATTTAGGTTGTAGATAATGAATTACTATGATATACTAACTTTATGACCAATATCACATAACAAACAATAATAACTCTTTTTGAACGTGAAATTAAATAAATTATGATAATGAACAATTATTAAATTTATGCACTATTGAAAACGGTTCTGAAAATGAAAGTTACGATTTTATAATACAAACTGAATTTACTTTCGCAGAAAATTTTGGGAATGCAGTTAATATTTATATAACAGCTTGTTTTCAATTAATATTTATTAAATAGTAATAGAGAGTAATAGAGGTGTTTCCCATTTCCCGGTAGCAAAATCTCATATAATTTGTACAATAATTTTTGTCAAAAATTAATAACCGCAAAAATTTTTGTATTTGCCTACTGTTGTTTGTAGTGCTGAAAAAATAACACTTCCTAACATTTTGTAAAACTAACGGTAATCAAATAACGACTAATATAAAGCAGCAAATTACAAAGACATGTCTATTTCCTCAAAATTAAGCGAATATACCCATTCTATTTGATAATACATCTGCCAATCGGTTCCCCTTCACATTGTTGCCAACGCGGAGAAGTGAAATCCGGCGTGAAAAGGGTGATAAGAATGTGCCATCACAAAAGGGAATCTCGCCACCCCCCATTCTTAATTCACACATCCTTTTTGTCAAAATGGTGCGGTGGCAACTGGGGTCGTTTTTTACAGTCGGCGGTCATCAGTTAATATGTTGTGTCCTAATGATCCTTTCCTTGGATGAATGCTTCCTTTGTTGTGATTCAAATCCCAAAGAATGCCTAAATTGAAAATGCGATCGCTTGCTAGGATAAAAGAAGCAAAATATAAATGAACCTTTTTCGACTTTATATTTTTATTACATTTTGTTTCTCCATCAGAATCAAGGGGATTCTCATAGCTTAATGACAATGTTGCTTACTTTTAATTCTGGTATACGTACTTAATGGCTACATTTGTTTTTCTGAAAACTAACTATAGGTGTATCTTGAAATCAAAAATGTATTCAAACTTCTAAGACCTCTAAATCAGGTACTGGTTTCAAATATTTTTAAGTTATTTTTCTTTTGAAGCTTCTACCATTTCTCGTTAATCTCTAAAAAATTTAAAGTAATGCACGCTTAATTTTTTAATTAAAAAAAAAACACCAGAAAAATGTTAAATAGAATATTGATATTACAATTATACTATACCTAATAAATGGATAGTTAAACCCTGTCAAGAAAGATTTGCATTCTGTACAACAATAGGTTTGGGCAAGAAAGTGGTAGAAAAACATGAATCTTGAAGTAACACATCACAAGAAGGACCTTCAGTGCGAAAACAACGAGGTCTAAAAATTAAAAAATTACACGTTTTAATTTCTAACTTTTAGACCTTGGTGTTTTCACCCTTAAGATCCTTCTTATAAAAATGACCTGCCGAGAAAGCCTATCAGTTTTATACATCACATATACTGCTTAAATCTGAATAAATACATAAATAAGAACTTAACATCATGTAGATAGTTAAGATGTAGGTTTTAAATGGTAGATTAGAAGCTATCTACACTCATATGTCGTGGTATGACTCTCTCTTGGTATCTCTGTATGGTTGTCATACACTGTAAAAAATTCCTGTGAAATTTACTGTTTTAAACTGGCAGCTGGGTTGGTTGTGGAAAACTGTAAAAATTACAAAGTAAATCCGTAAAAACAACGCCGTTTTACCATTTTAATCCATGGTTTTTTGTTTTACAAGGTAAAACACCGTTGTTTTTACAGATTTACTACGTACTTTTAACGGTATTCCACAACCAACCCAGCTGCCAGTTTAAAACCGTAAATTTTACGGGATTTTTTTTACAGTGTATGAAAAGTTAAGTAGACTCCATCAATTAAGGCAACCGCTTTGCAACGCCTGAACGGCTACCCTTCTTGAGAAATGACTTAAACTTCAGTTCTCAATAAGGGTACTTTAAAATAAAATTCCTTTCTTTTTTTTCCCGTATAGTCAGCCTTAGGCCCTAGGAATATAACTTTTGGACACCATGGATGTAATACAATATGGTCACTCATCTTTTCCTTTTGCCACATTATACACAGCGAACCCATCCTTGGTAAAAGATATGACGCGAATGGCGTATATGAACAGCTTGCGCCATCTTTCCCAAGACGGTCGCCATAGCAGCCTTTGTGAGAGTCCATCTGTTACTCCTTTTGGGCGTCGCCAACAAAGAAGCCGAATGGCATCATTCGCTTCCACCAAAAGTCTCGGTTTTGTGCACAGAGTGCGAATGTGCGACTCTTCTTCTTTTCTGTGCTGGGGAAGATCGATGTCTTCATCATCCATCGGGGTTTCTTGTGGGAAGTTTTCTTTGAATGGATGGCAGCATTCGTTGGCTTCTAGATGAGTTTGTTATGTGTTGCTGAGGCCAGTATTTCTTGGTCCCACCCTTGAAACGCAGGAAATATTCTTGACCCCCCCCTTTGCGTTCTAAACTGAGAAAAGCAGTGTTCTTTAGAAGTGGAATTTTACCATTTGTGGAATAGAGTGGAAATGCTTACCCAAGTAGCATGGAACCTTACGGCGAACCTTTTCCTTTTATTGTTATTGGGACATTACAAAAACCCAACAAATGGTTGGGTTGCGGAAACCATAGAAACCATTGGAAAACAAAAGAATGCCTTTCTGCGCATGCGTCATGTTCACTCGGCATGACGCGACAGAATTCTCGCCTTTCAAGATGGACGCCGCCAACCCAAGTTCAAGTGAGTAGTATTTTAAAACTTTTTATCTTATTTACTTTTAACCTCGATTGGGATAATTTATCATCACCGGTTCATTGCATGAATTTGATCAAGCACTCAATCCGGAAAATGTATGTAAACAAATCCAATCCAATCATTGCGTGGATTTGTTTACATCCTTAATGTTGTTAAATTCGTTTTCAGCAAAAGTATTTTGGACGAGATTTCTCTTCTTTGTTGTTTTTCCTGAAAGTTTCTTTTCTTAAGCAACCGAGTTCTATGAGTGGTGGTAAGTTCAAAACGTGAATTTGAATGAGTTGGGATGTGAAATAAATTTAAGATCCTGACCTATGTTTCCAATACTAATCGTAGCTTTTAATGACATTATTTTAAAATTTGAGTTGAGACATTAATATTAGGTGCATGTTATGCTTTCTGTAAGTTGTGTTAATGACCTATTATGTTTAAATTTCCTTTTCAAAATCTGATTAGTTTTTGTATACAGTGTATGTAAATATCATATATTACTACTCATTAGGTAACTCTTGATATCTTTAAAATGTAAACTTAATGTGAATATATCTCCCACAATGCAGAATTTTTTTTCTACCAAGCCACATGACCTAGGTTTAAATTCTCACCCCCTTAGATGGTTCATAGACTGAAAACCAAGTAGGATCTGGAATGAAAACTGTGGTCATGTGTTTTACCACTTAACTGGGACATTACCTTAAACACCCCTTGATCACAAAAATATGCGAGCTTTGTAGGCCTTGTCCATTAGTGCGCTAATGAGCTTATTGTAATCTTTTCATAATTCAATGTTTTGATAAAGTTATAACATCCCTTTGACTGAAGTAGTAATCTAGGTCGACAAATGGTGAGGCATTTCATTTGCCATTCATTGTTAGCATATTGTTTTGAAAATCTATCTATCCTAAAATAGATTGATAATAACCGATTTGATACTAAATAGTTTCAAACAGCGTAACTTGAGTGTTTGCTTTAAAATCACACTATGTAGTCCAAATTCAAAGTAGGTATTTAAAATGATGATAGAATGAGAATAGAACATATAAAACTAATACATTAATGACTCATTTTGTATGATAATGTTATAAATTTGGCCTTCAAATGGGATTCATGACATCACTGACAAGAAAGGTTGGAATCTAGAATAGTTGCAACGTATTCAAAACAGGTCCTCCATGGCATACAGCTACTGCCAATTTAAACAGTCGTCAAACTTTGCGACTGCTCTACAGCTCTTTAGACAATCTCCCTAATTGCCGTAAATTCCCTTTTTGAATCTTTTAGAGATAATTTATCATCAACAACTTACATTTAATCTCGTGTTCTATTATTAATGGTACTTATCCGTTAGCTGGGCACAAATGTCGCCAATTGTGAACTAAATGCTCGCCAAGCAAAGCGAATGACAATACAGTCAAGTGAAAACGAAACAAATGCAGTAGGCGACAGTTGGAACAGAGAATTTCTTAATTCATTCTAAATTTTTTCGGGATTTTTTTGCTTGCGCTCGTTTAACGGATAAGAACCATATTAATTATTCACCCCTTTATGGGAACAGATTTGATGTAGGTTGAATGGTCACCAGTGGTGGATCCAGGGGGGTGGCATTCTGGAAAGTGCCCCTCCTTGGACCCAAACATACTCATAAGTACGAAAAAAGTCTCAAAATGAGTTAAAACCCAACTTTTGCAGGTCAAGTTTCAAAATTTTTTCTGGGGGAGGACCCTTATAGCCCCCAGCAGTACCAAAAGGGGATCTTGAGTGATACCTTTTAGAAAATCCCCAACATTTTGACATTTTTCTCGAAAGGTAAAGGTGATAGTCTGAAAAAGTGGCCTCTTCCTTGGAGGCGTGCTGGATCCGCGCCTGATGGTCACTGCTATAGAGCATTCGCCAAGTTGGCAGTCACTGTGAAGGACCTATACCAAATCTGTTCCTATTTATGATAAATATTCATTACATATTTTTATAATGTTTTGTTTTAGATTCTGCAATAGGATGAATATTATGCTCCTGAAATTTGAAGGAAGTTATGTTCCACCTCCATCTACCATTTTGCTGGTCATTGGCCATAAGTAAGTAAATCAAATCAAAACTTCTAAAAGTTATCTCATGTCACCTTAGATGTAGGTGAATCTTTTATGAACAGTTCCTTAAAAAAATTTGTGATTGGGTTTTGCTACGTTAAGATTAGAACTTTTCATTCATTGGGGGAACTAAAAACAGCTGAACACCAAGTGGTATCTGTGCTTTAAAGCAGTGGTCTCCAACCCCTGGTCTGCGGAACGATGCCTGTCCGTGGATCAAATGGTACAGGGCCGCGGGTCGACCATTTCATTGAAAATGAATTTAAATTCTTAGGGTTTATACTCCAAATTAAAAACATCTGTGTTTCATTAAATTTTATTTATTTTAAAAAGGGGCCCGAAGGTAGTGACATAAATCATGCACACCATGAGAACTATCTTATTTTTCCTAGAAAACTGAATAAAAACGCTTAATTAGAAATCCATAAATTTTTATATTCTTTTTTTGTGGCGAACTTGTTCAACCCGGAAGTAATGGTGACAGTTGTCTGAGTTTTTTGTTACAACTATAAGTTAATGAAAAGAAAATCCATAAAACAGTACATTTTTCTGCGATACGGAAAGAAAAATAAAGAAAAAGTGTAATAATATCAATGCGCTTTGTCGGATTCATCTTTTTGTAAAGAATTGAAAATTCGCATATTTTAAACTTCCGAAAATCCCATTACATTGAAAATGAAACCAAAATCAATGCCACCCCCAGCGGGCCGCTGTAAAATTATCAAACGTTGACCGGTCCTTGGTGGTAAAAAGGTTGGGGAACACTGCTTTAAAGCACCATTTGTTTATCTGACAACCTAAAAACATAAATTATGTGCCATATCCTATTTACTTAACACATTAGTTGTTCTTGGGGTCCTACCCAGAAGTGGGTTCAATCGCCAAGCGAAGCAAGCAGTGCTAAAGATCAGTTGTCAAACCCATTGATTGCATATTTGCGAGCTTATGCGATGTGATTTTCTCATTGCCATTATCATGTACCTTTACGCCGCTTGCTTATTGGGTAGAAAATAAAATGTTAGTTTGAAGAGAGATCGTAATTGCCGAAAATTTTATGATTGAATTTTTTAATTTCAATTTGAAGGTTTAAGTAATTTGAATTTTTTTATACTTCCTTAAACTTTGAGTTATCAAAGAGCAATTACTGCGGACTAAGCATTAGCTTCCTGGCCTGTATACGATGTAATGGGTTTATCGTTGGGTCGTAATTTTATTATGATTCCGAAGTTGTTAAATAACTTTTTTCATCTCTATTTTCTTCTAATAATGAGGTAAGTTTGTTTATTCTACCTGTTATTTCTTGTAATTTCAAATGAATGTTAGCAAGCGTCATGATTTGGGTGGTTAACCAGGGTTTGTTTGTTGATGTTTATTCAAGTTAGTATTGGGTTAATTTTCAAAATATCCATGTTATTGATATTCATATTTGATTTAAACCACTTTTAAAAGAATAGCAGTAAGACACAGTATCATGAAAGAAGTGTTTATTTATTTTTGTAAATACACGACATTAGTCATGACATCACTTGCTTGTTTATAAACATTAATTCCATCCGTGATTGGTTCCGTATGGAATTACTTCCAGTCACGTAACCAATCACGGATGGAATCAACGTTTCTAAACAAGCAAGTGACGTCACACTAATATTGTCTATTGCATACTGTTTGTTTACACCCCACAACAGAGGGCCGTATCCAAGGGGGGGGTTAGGGGTTCAACCCCCCCCCCCCCCCCCCCCCGAAATTTTGACATCAATTTTTGTACTGCTATTTTTCTTGAAAATTATGTCTCACAAGGAGCGATATCCTCTTCGGGTATAACCCTAAGGGTCTCAAAATGAGTCAAAACCCTACTTTTAAGGGTAAAATTTCCAAAATTTTTCTGGGGGAGGACCCTCAAACCCCCTCGAAATTTTGAAATCTATTAAGTATACGGTTTTTCCTTCAAACTTGTGTGATTTATAAGGATTGGTCCTCTTTAATGTAACCTAATATGTCTCAAAATGAGTTAAAATGCCACTTTTAGGGGAAAAATTCAAAATATTTTCTGGAGTAGGAACCTAAAAACCCCCTTAACATTTCGCCATTTATTACAATATACCTTCTTTTTACCTTGAAAATTCGGCTGCTTACAATGAGTGGTGCTCTATGGGTGTAATCTAAAGGGTCTCAGAAATGAGCTAAAACACTCTTTTGAGGGGCAAATTTCCAAAAATTTTTAATTGTTATATTTAAGTATTTAGTATTGGGTTAATTTTCAAAATATCCATGTTATTGATATTCATATTTGATGAAAACCACTTTTAAAAAAAATAGCAGTAAGACACAGTATCATGAAAGAAGTATTTATTTATTTTTGTAAATAGACGGCATTAGTCATGACGTCACTTGCTTGTTTGGAAACGTTAATTCCATCCGTGATTGGTTCCGTATGGAATTACTTCCAGTCACGTAACCAATCATGGATGGAATCAACGTTTCTAAACAAGGAAGTGACGATACACTAATATCGTCTATTGCATACTGTTTGTTAATACCCCACAACTAGGATGTTATAATTAAGTAAATACAAGAAACTATTTAAATCAAAAAGAATTCATTGTTTTTAAAGAATTTGCTCCTTCCTAATTGCTGTGGATTCCCTTTTTGAATCTGTTAGAGATAATTAATCTTCAACGACTTACATTTCATCTTGTGTTTTATTATTAATTATTCACCCCTCTATGGGAACAGATTTGATTTAGGTTGAATGGTCACTGCTTTAGAGCATTTGCCAAGTTGGCCGTCGCTGTGGAGGACCTTTATCAAATCTGTTCCAATTAATGATATTCAAAACATTTATTACATATTTTTATTATATTTTTTTTAGATTCTGAAATATGATTAATTTGAAGGCTTAGAAGAAATGTTCTATCACCTGCCATTTGCTGGTTATGAGTAAGTATGTCAAATTAAAACTAAATTTAATGAACTATCTTTCTAAGTTGTTATTTAAAGGACTCTTTTTGTTTTAAAAGTCGTTATCTCAAAGTGACAGGGGAGGGAGGGGGTCAGAAATGTTGGGGAGAAAGTGACATGTTTTATGGACACCCTCCTTAAAAAATTCACTGAAAATTTGTGATTGGGCTTGGCTACGTTGAGATTATAACTTTTCATTAATTGCAGAACTTAATATCTGAAGACCAAGTAGCATTGTGCTTTAAAGCAACTTTTTTTCTCAGGTAGCAGCCTCCCCCGCAGCGATTACATCTACAGGTCACCGCCAGTCGCTCCAGCCAGTGCCCTATGACATCAATGCCCGGACCTCTCCTGCCACCCCGGAGTCTGTTTCCACCCAATTCCATCGTAAGTTTCTGCTTTTTGGATTACTCAATTGATACTGTCGCATAGCTGCCAAGTACTCAGATTTTATTGGAGGGTTCTTATGTATTATCCCGTTGACAGTGCCGCTGAATTCAAAAAATTGGTTAAAGGGCCGTTCCATTGTGACGGGTGTGACATTCAGAGAAAATTTTAGAGGTTGTATCTAAATTTTGAGGGATATATTAACCATTAAATCCCTGAAAAATATTTTTATTATGTTCTTCTATGCTAATACTTATTTATCAAAGCAAAAGTAAAACTAAAAAGGAGATAAGAAAACGCAGTGCCCCACTTTTTTTTATTGCTACATGTTGAAATTAAAATTTTTTATTCATTGGTGGAACTTGCATCATGCAATAAAACAGATCTTTTTCCCTTGGCAGCAAGAGCAGCAGCTGCCGGTATTGCTCCAGCAGACTTCTACGATAGAACCAGGCTGACTAGCCCACGAATTCCCCCACTAACTAGCAGCAGCGAGTAGCTTCTTCAGCTAGAGTATAATGTGACAGCAGGATCCAGGGATGCACTGTCAGAAAAGTAACAGCACTAAAATGTAGACTTAGTGGACAAGAAAAGCTGACGGGTGAGTTAAGATATTATTTTAGTCGCATTGCTATGATTATGACCCAGCCCAGTAAAGAATTTAAAAGACAAAAACAAACGTAGAAATTCAAACTATTTGAGCCTGAACTAGAGTCTTTGGCCAAAAAGCAAAAGTCTTCTACCACTGGGTCAACTCTTAGTGAGCGCGGATCTCAAGGGTGTCTTATCAGTGTTTGTAAATTTCATATTTACTCCTATAATTAGATTTCCCCCTTAAAATTGCCATCAGTATTATATAAAGGAAATTGGGGTTAGAAATTTTAGCATACTATAATCGGATTATAGTTAGGAGAAAAGATAGAAAACGAAAATCAAGGTTCTTTGCAGCCATGAGGTTGGCAACTATGCTGTCATATGTGACCCAGTAAACAGTTAAACCATTTTACATAGCTTTATTTCTTGTATGATATTAAAAACTAAAATGCAGCGTTAGAAAATGGAAAAATAACTCACTGGTTCTGCAAACTATTACTTTGCAAATCTTATTGGTCCTTAACCAAAATGACTTGTCTGGCAAATTAAAAAGAAAAGGTTCCAAACTTCCAATTTATTTAAAGTAGTTACTGCAGTTAAAGTGAATACCAAATATTAATTCTAAAAAACTAAAAATATCTATTTATTAAGTACACTTTTCTTGATGAAATGTTAGTATTTCTCTAATTGATATAAAATTTCTAATTAGTTATGCAGCAAAAAAAAGAGACTAGAACTGGAGAGTGAGATATTTTTCCCCCACTGGTCTGCTGGACTAGTGATTTTCTGAGTAGTGGCCAGAGCCTATTTTCAGTCGTCTCGGACCAGTGTTAATTTTGATCACTGCTGATATGCTATCTCTCAAATGTATATATTATATGTAATTATAGTCGGTTCACAGTTTGGGGAAATGGTTACAATCTGTACTATTTTTTTCATTGAGGGCTTATTCCCACTTATAAGAAATTTTAAAATTATATTTTTTAATCTATGCAAATGGATCAAAGAGTATAATGAAACTCATGTTTGTTTTAATTTTTTATAATTTATGATACTTACTAATATTTTGCAGTTAATGTTTTCCAGAAGTTTTTAACACATTTAAAAAGCTTGTAAAAAGTCTTATTTAAAAAATGTGCATTTTACCTTGGTTAAAATATAAATATTGATTTGTCAATAGTACATAAACATCAAACCTTGTTTTTCCCATTTTCCCCACCTGGCTCTACAAATTATATTTCAAAATGAAAATTTTGGCAACCAAGGAATTTACATAAATTGTTTGGACTTCAGTCCACCAGTTGCTAACCATTGGTCTATAATTTTCTGCATTGTATTGAATATTATTTAGAATTAATTTTTTGAATGGGTTAATGCGAAAGTACTTTTTTTTAATAGTTAAAAATAAAATTGCTAAATTTTTTTTTGCAGGAGCTGTCAGTTGCATTTGATGTCCCCTGAAATAGTATTATTTGAATCATTTTTTTAAACAAATTTTAATTATATTACATTTTTAAGTTTAGTTATTACCTTCACAGTTTATATTTAATGTATATTTTTTTATATGAACACTTTAACCTTGATCCCTGTGATGCTAGAAAGCTGTTTGTAAAATTTGTCCTGTTTGTATCAGTTGTTCAATAAACTTGATTTTTCTTACATTTAATGTGTTGAAATAAGTTTTTTAAATAAAAATGTGTCCATCTTGAATTATACTTCTATTTAAAGGTGAGTTTTTTCATTAGTGCTTTAAGAGCCTAAATTAAACAAAATTTTTGTAGAAATTAAAATATATATGTATATTTTGTTTTTATGAATTTTAAAAACTTAATTTTAAATTTATTTTATTACTTCATTTTACTGTATTTACTTAATAATTACTTTGAAGTATTCTGTAATCATACAGCATAAAATTCGAGTTACTTTTTGTTAAAAGTGGTGTGTTGACCTAGCTAAAAAGTTGTGATAAATTATTTTTATTTCCAGAGTTATAAGTTTAGTATCGCATTTTTTATTTTTTCGGTGTTTCTTTATTGAATTATGATACAAAATTTTCCCTGAAAATATGTATTATATACTGTGCAATATTTCGGGAGAAATTTTGCGACATCATATAATTCAACAAAGAAACTCCGAAAAAAATAAAAAATGCGATATTAAACCTAAACATCAATATAGAATGAAGATATTTTGGAAACCTTACAAAAACCAATGACCGCAATAGTGAACGAAGGTTTTTTGGCATTGGTTGCCGCAGTCTACATGAAAAAACATTTTTCTAAGGTTGCTATGAAATCTTTCAACAACCTGGCTCAAGAATATTGAAACAATGTTTTTTTTCTTAATCTTGTAAAAACCTGTACCTCTAACCTTTACACAAGGTTCTTCAGCAAGGTTACAAAAAAGGTTGGAAATGTTGACT
Organism: Tetragnatha montana; assembly: GCA_963680715.1. NCBI lineage: Eukaryota > Metazoa > Arthropoda > Arachnida > Araneae > Tetragnathidae > Tetragnatha > Tetragnatha montana. The sequence goes on from OY796685.1 coordinate 40,732,085, forward strand.
GGCGTACCTTTTTTTGAGGTTGTTGTAAGGTTTTTTTGGGGTTTTTGGGTTGTAAATAAAAACCCAAAAAAACCTTTTTTTGGGTTGCAATGCAAGGATGAAAAAACCTTAAAAAAACCCAAAAATGCTACATGGGTATTAGTATGATAATTAAAAAGAGTGTTAAATTTTCTTATAAAGTTCTGCTCTTGCATATTTGTGTATTTTAGGGTTTACGTACGTTGGGAAAATTCCGTATTTTCTTTAGAACACTGGATTAAAAATTTACGTTTTCACAGTTTCATAACAGAAATACTAAGGCATTCTTCGGTGTTAAAATCTTAGTATCTTGAACCCTTTTAGAAGGTCTCTATTGCTTTATAGATTCACTGCAGCACTTATTTTAAAACATAGCTACTCTTCAGAACCTATTGAAAAAAAAAATTAAAAATATTCGTAAGGCTGGAAAAAAACTTCCCCATACACATCTTCAAAACTCTTACTTCTTGGTTTTAATGGTAGTCCAGCTTTTCATTAAACATAAAGGGAAAAAAATATATTTTAAAGGAACTTTTGCTTTTTATTCCTATTTTTTAAATGCTCATAAGAGTTATATAATTATTAATTTATTATTAGAGTTATATAATTGACTCAATGAATTAAAATACTGAAAGCAGTAATCATTTAAATATTTTTTCATCATTTTAAAAGAAATTACTTTTCTACTTGCAACCCTTTCTTATAAGGTGTTCCTTTTATCTTTTATGCATATAGAGGCTCATTTAGACTTTTCACTTTCGATTTTCAGTTTGGAATAATCATCTAAAATGACAAGTGACCAAAATGACAGCCGTTTTACCCCTTCGATTTTCTATGGAAATGTGTGATTCCTTGGTTAGGAGCACTCTTGATGGACATTGAAAGTGAAATAGCGTAAACAAGCCTTAAGATGCATCACTATGGCAGCTACTTGCAACATAAACGGAATTTAAACTCTTGACATACAGTGGGCGATTTTCTTTTTTTTTTTATATTACAAAGCCATAAAAGAGCATCTCCATCAGAGAAGAGAACTAGCATGACATGGTTCTTTTTAAAGACAAAAAAATGATCGGTAAAGAATTTCTTAAAGATAAAGAAGAGGTGCGGAAGGGTCATTGGAAAATTGAGATTAACCCTTTCAAACCTGTACCGCCCGAAATTTTTATTTTCCAGGACAGAAAAGGCGAAAATGTGGGGAGTAGTTTTATAACGGGGTTTGAAAGTAGTAAGCCTTTTGAATTTATTATTTATGACCACAAAGAGCAGATTCAAGTAGTAACAATAAAACACCACCTTGAAAAATGTCGTCCTCGAAATTTCGAATCGGGGGGGGGGGGGGGTACGGATCTCGAAATCCGTTTCTTCAGCAGCATCCGGGCACTCTGCCAGTCCCATTGTCCACCGGGGGACGGACGTGCTCTCGCGGCCGATGCCGGCAAACGATAACTCGCCTGACTCAGCGCTCGAGACTTTGTTCGAAGGCGGAGCTCCCTCAAAAGCCGCTGCCTCGGCAATTAATAATGCGAAGCTCCTTTCGCTTCATTTACGGGACGGCTAATTGAGCAGCGGTTTTTTTTTTGGAGGAAGGGATTTATTCGATTTGTGTGGGGAATTTTTGAATCTGCTGGTGGGATGATGCGATTTTCGAATCAGGCAGGGATTTTCGGTGATTCAATTGGATCTGGAATTCAAAGGGAGAGTCTTAAATCGTCGGCTTACAGGAAAAAGACGCTAAGTCACTTTTGGAGAATCTTTTCAAAGTGGTAGAAGGACGCCAACGAACCACCCGGATTTCCAAATTCTTGCGCCAAGCTGAAGCAAGTCAGTATACTGGTGAAATTGGCAATTGGAAAAGAAAGCGATCGGATATCGTCAGATTCGGCGTAACCTCAAACATAGTATATAACAAGAAGTGCATTTGTGCATTTTTCCTGTAAGCCAACGATATCCAAGGGAACAATTCCGTACTTGTAAAAAAAGAAACGCGCCTTGTAAGTAAGGGGTTCCCAAAACGTTCCTATTCATGGAACCGTTCAGGAATACAGAATATTGAAATGGTAGCATAGCCTTTCAAATTCTAAGATTGAAAAATTACTATAAAATCGGTAAAAATATATAAATTGAATTCCTAATTTATTTTTTAAAAAAGCGCTAAATCATAAGTTATAAAACCTAGGTACATTTAAAAATCCCGTTTATTTTCGCGTGATTAATGTAGAAAAACAGGAGGAAACAAATCAGGAGCAACTCAGAATGACAGTGGCATTGTGGCAAGCACACTCACCAAACAAAAAGTCAAGTAATTCAGTTCTGGCATAAATACCGACTGATCTTACTTTTGAATACGAGTCTTTACTTGTGATACTTACTTTTGAACCTCAAAACTTTCGGTTCGGTATCTCTCAACAGCCCATTGACTCAAAACTGCCAAAGATACTCGTAGTTTTGAATACAAAAAGGGTTTTCCTGATCGGCATCTGGTTGCTTCTTTTAGCACTTTTAGGGCGGTTTTCACATGCCTATTAATAAACTTTTGACTAATACTAGACAGCAACTTAAGTTGACCCTACGACGTCACTAATAAACAAAGTAGTTCCCATCGCGGTGTCTGATTTTTAAGTGAAACAAAGAACATCAATTTAAAAATATGATTAATTTGTTAAACTCGTGTATTTATAGTGCTTTTCAATCACAATTTGCGTACAAAAACTCCTCCTATTAACCCAACAGGCTTTGTGTTTACCGATTTCTCCTTCCGCATTTGTGACGTACTGGGTTCAAGAAACATTGCTGTCGAGTATAAGACAAAAGATAAGTACCACACGATATAAAGGATTTTTATAAAGAAACCCAAATCTAGGCTTATCTCCAATTTTGGACTTGCGCCACTTTTATTCAGTGCATCCAAAAATATTTCCAGTCAGTTAGGTCGTGTTTGAATTTACGGGTCCTCCCATTCTGGATGCTCCTCGTAGGGTTAAATTTCGGACTCATGCACAGCAGCACCCTTACACCTCAACTCCATTTTACCGATGAGAAGCCTTGCCGTAATGAATAACTAATACCTCACGTAATGCTCTCTCTCCTCACTTGAAAGATTGCAGTTTCGATTGGCTGCTGAGTGACGCCAGCCCGTAATGACCGCAAATTGTCTTTGCGCGGACATACAGAGTGAGGGAACGGTTGCGACGAAATCGGGATTCTCTCGTCGAAAATTGGATCTAAACGGGTTTAAAAAGAGACTAATAATGGGCGAGAATGAGAGGTTTGGTGTGCATTAAAGCACGAGTTGAATCATCGTGCCCATAGCCTCATTCGTGTTAATGTTTTCACTCATCTATTGACATTTTGGATGAGTGCAACAGTCAGAACTGCATTGAAGTAGAGATATTGTATTAAACCATACACAAGTTCAGTAGTTGTTAATCAATAGAAGAATCAATTAACTTCCCTATTAATGGCATAGTTGTGGTGGTAATTAGATTTTGAAAGTTCATGGAGGTTTTATTTAAAGTTGTTATTTGAAATGGCCGTAAAATTATATGAAAATCACTCGACCTACAAACGAAATCAAATATGGCTGTACTCAAACATAAAAAGATATTTTTCAGTCATACCCAGAAACCAACCTAATATTTTAGTTGGAAAAAAAGAGAGTAAGATTAGTTTGCGGAAACTTGTAAATTGTAATGAGCTTTAAGATAAATAAGCTTATACTGATAATTTTGAACGAACTTAAATGCAATTTAGTAATAAGCTCTGATATGTTCAGAGTTACTTATTTTAAGTACAAGCAGTGTAATTAATTATCATTAATCAATTAATTAGTACCCTCAGTGTACACTCCCTTTAGACAAGACTACGTTTTAACTTGCCATAAGGAAATTAAGTAAGATACATTAGGCATGCCAATAAATTTAAATTTTTTTTTAAATAAATTGAGGAATATAAAATAAATGGCGTCTTTGAAGAATGGAGAAAATTAATTTCCATAATCAAGTAAATATTTTTTTCAATATCCCCTTTAAACTAGAATTCTACCGTATAATTATTTACACCGGTTTATAGGGCGTCTAAAATTATTTTTTATCTATATTTTATACGAAACGGTATACGTATAAGCATAGAGTGAGTTAAACCTCTTTGGTTTTAGTGGCCTGATATTCAGAAAAATTCAAGGATTAATTAAGTTGGATTAAGAATTGTAGTAGATTTTAATAGTAATAATAACAAGTTTTAGTAGAATTGGGTTTCTAAAGTAGCAATAGGCAGTGTCGATATCCAATATGTAGGTTCTTATATTTCAAGATATACATTTATGATATACGTATAATACCTTTAGGTAACTAAGAACATTTTAAACATTGATTTAAATTTATTGTTACGCATCTATGTTTTTGGTTACATAAATAACTACTCAATATTTAAGTATCTATACCTAACAGTGCCGATTGCACCCTCACTTCTAAAACGTGGGTAGCAATCTATGAAAGTTTGGAAACCTCTATTCCGCGAACACACAAAACAAAACTAATCCTATCTTCTTCTCCATTCCACGGCAGATGCAATCCACCACCGGGAAGACATGTCCCGTCTGAATGAAGCCCATTCCAGCGCAATCTTCCAGACAGCCTTTGAACCCGAAACAAGAGGAACGCGTTTTCTAGGAGAAGAAGAAAGGAAGAAAAGAACAACGCACCACCCGTCACGTCACGTTCTCGAAAAGGTTCGATGTTCCCCCCGAAATGCTCGCCGGCGCCGAACGTGCGTTCTGGGGGGACGCGAATATGAAAAGGGAGGAAGTTTTTATTGAAGAGATTGTTGTTGTGGTCGGTTTCTCTCTCTCTCTCTGAGGGATGCCTCCGACACGCCTCTTCCATTTCCTGGAATCGATTTGAGAAAGAAAGCGGTCAAGACTTCGGCTTTGACCCGATCGAAACTGCTATTTTTTTTTTTGGTATACCGGTGTATCCGCGAAGCACTGCAGGGATTTTGCCTAGAGACTTAACTGATGAAGATGCACTATGGATCAACATACGAAAGTAGTCTGCAATACTTTTGAAACCAACTGCCTTAAGGGTGTTATTTGAATCTGAAATAGAGCATTCGCACATGACGTCACTTGGAGGACAAAATCAACGATGCTAAGGCTGTTGTTAGGGGCGGGACATAGAAGTATCTAATAGAAGTATTCGCACATGACGTCACTTGGACGAATAACAACGTTACTAAGGCCGTTGTTAGGTCCGAGTCATGTGATTGAAAATGCATTCGCACATGACGTCCCACTTGACGACGTGAAGAAGAAAAACAACGTTGCTAAGGCTGTTGTTAGGTACGGAAAATAGAAGTATCCAATAGAAGCATTCGCACATAACGTCACTGGAGGACAAAAACAATGTTGCTAAGGCCGTTGTTAAGTCCGAATCATGTGATTGAAAATGCTCTATAGAGCATTCGCACATGACGTCCCACTTGACGACGTGAGGAAGAAAAACAACGTTGCTAAGGCTGTTGTTAGGTACGGAAAATAGAAGCATCCAATAGAAGCATTCGCACATAACGTCACTGGAGGACAAAAACAACGTTGCTAAGGCCGTTGTTAGGTCTGAGTCATGTGATTGAAAATGCTCTAATGACGTCACCACCAGTTATTTTCTTTTAACTGTTAATTGCTGGAGTACAAAGCGTCTGTTGCTAAGGCCGTTGTTAGATCCGAGTCATGTGATTGAAAATGCTCTACTGAAAATCTTACTTAAAACCAACCTCCATAAAATATTTAGTTAATTTATTTTAACTTACTTCACACATTTACATAGTTCTTGTTACTTTACAGTTGTACTTCCGTGTATTCTATAACATTACGCTCAAATCAAAGTAGAATTGCATGTCCGATTTAAACTTTATTAGCGGAAGTGTTCAAAGTATTCGTGATATAACACCGTTGAACTCGTCTAAATGTGTAATTCTTAGAAATGAATGACACACACATTTTAAGCTCATATTGTCATTCATTTTTATTTTCTCTATTTTTCAGGAACAGTGAAATCTTTTACTCTATGGTTTTTGAGAAGGTGTACAATTTTGAAGCAAATGGAGCTAAATTAATTTTTAAACAGAGCACGTATTCCTTCCAAAAGTGGGGCTGATTTTCTTTTCCATTAATTAATGCAACCGCTGTTCAACGGCTGTAAGAATTTAAGTTCCTGTGAATAGTTCTATAAAATAAAGCAATTTTCACAACTATGGCTCCTCGGTTTAATTCTTATGTAGTAATAGCCCTGGGGCATTTTAACCGGTCTGAAATTAGCAACATTTTAACGAAATAATTCATAGTGAGCTACCAATTAAAGCAAACTCTGGCGGTTTCAAATAACAGGTTTTGACTACATATTCCTTGTAGTAACTTAACAAAAAACGAAATTTGTTTGCTTCCCATTGTAAACGTTAAAATTCTATAGAGGAATTCTTATATAGCATTAATTTCACCAACAAAACGCATCATTACCATAAAATATCAATTTCGTAACACGTACCTATCTCAGAAAGAATGCTTTTATTTGAATAGTGCTTTCAAAATACTCAAGCCTAATGATCTCCAAGCATGATTGTATGCATGTATGCGTTTAGTGAAGGCTTTTTTGAATTAAGACATCAACGGACAAGAATGATTAAATCTGAAACATGGGTAAGTAATTGTTCTATTGCGTGAGTTTGAGAAAAATCGCTTCACTAACTTATTTAGCTTTTGTTAAACTGATTTTTAGCGTACGCCATGGGAAAATGTATTCATTCCACTAATCAATTTAGAGATTTTCAATATTGTTACATGTCATAACGTAAATCAATGAATTTGAGTTTGGAAATTCAATATTATATAGACATTTGGAAGGCTTGAAAGTGAATAATGTACAACAAAAAGTTAGGTGCTTTGAAAACAGACTATGACCTCAAAAGTATTACAAGGTTTAAAAGATAATCCTGTTCTTTATACGTGTAGTTCACTTTAAGAAAAATTTTTTAACTTCTTTATATAATTTTCCAATCATTTCTAACTTTTAATTTGAATTTAAATAATCATAAAATTAATTCAGTTAAAACAATCAAGTCAAAATTAGAATTATTGATACAAATATAAAGATTTTTAACATCCAAGGGATTTTACCAACAACAGTTTTAAAACCTATTGGAAGAGTTGATAAACCTCAAGTTTTTATGATATATTACAATTCAAGACTGCTAAATTAATTACATTTAAAAAAAACTGCATTTAAGACCACTTTTCATTCACGAACTTCTAAAATATTAAACTTATACCCGACATTTGTCAAAATTCATTAACAAATTATTTGCCAAAGGGAAAATACTCTTTGATTCTATTTATAGCAAAAAGAAATATCATAGACTAAATCGATTTTGATAAATCAATTTAATAAGCTCAAATTAATGAAACATCCAATCCAAGGGTTTTACCAACCATTTTAGAAGCCACGAGCAACTGTATCATCGATAATTACTTTTTCTAGGAGTTTTACTTAAGATCTTACACACACACAATCAGAAGTCCTTCCAAAATATTATTTCGCTAGGTATTTCCTTTTATTCTATTATATGTGTTATATACGATCAAAGTCTGTCCTCTTTCAGATAGATCAAAGCTGGATTTATATGATTAATTCACGATCTGTTTAGATCTTTTACTTCAGCTTCAGATCATGAAGTGACCAGAGAATTTGGATTAAGAAGAAAGTATCCATTTATAGTAGCTCACCCTAGCAATCATTTAATGGTGTTTTTTTATCCCTTAATTGTGATTACTGTAAATTTAACAGAATAAACATCATTAAAATCAGTAGTTTCTGTGAAATGTTTCACAACCCGCCAATTCTCGCTAAAACCCGGAGAAAACAAGCCACCGGCGGTTAAAAAAAACACCTGATTTGCAAAAGTAGGTCTCTTCCTTCAAACAATAGAACTAAAAAAGCCTACCTGTCAACCTAGTAAGCACCTCCGATCCAACCAAAGGCGAAAACTTCATCAGATCCGGCCAAGGTTTTGTTGTCTTGGGAGAAAAGAAAGCGTGTTTACACACGTCGGGTCTGTTTTTAGAGCTTAAAACCACAAAATCTTGAAGCGGTAAACCAAGAAGTGTCAGCCAGACAGTCAACGCTTCGGTTTGCATGCGGGCAATTATCGCCCCGACTGTATTTTGAGAAGGTGTCTTGTCTTCTTTTTTGCCCAGACTGTTGTCTTTTTTCGCGCTTCGGTGGTTGTGAAATCGGTTTAACTGCCTCTTTAGCCCGGCCAAACTTCAAGCGGTTTGACGTAAACTAGGATATGCGAGCTGACAATTCCACCTAACCTAGTTTTGAATGATTGAATTTTTTTTTCCTAATAGGTGCTGTTTTTATGGAGAAGTCATTTTTGGAGCATTAACAATGTATCTAAAAGGAAAACCCAATCCGTGTTGATTAGAAATTTATAATTTAGGGCTTGCACAGCTCAAATTCCAAGCAGCTCACATATAAATCAGCTGCGAATACAAAAATAGTTGACAGAGAATGTACAAAGTAAGATTTTTATGTACGGGGGTTATTTTTTCAACTTCCGTTTTGCTCTTGAAACAAAAGTAGTGGGTAATTTCAAAGTGATTTTGCTACTGGTATATGGTACATCCTTGAAGTCCAATTGGCATCTTTACTGGAAAATATCGGGCAATTATTCTATTAGTTATCAAGTTTTCAATCTCGCTTTTAGAAATAATTTCCCGCCGGCACAAGCAACCCTCGTATAAGAACATTTATATATGTTTTACTCAAGTAAAGATGATTAAAGGGAATCCAGAATGTTTTGTAGTTTTCAAAGCAGTCCGTTGTGCGTTCTTGAGCTTCGTACATCAATTGAATAGTAATTAATTAATCAAATCTAATCAGTCACTTTCGATCGGTCAATCTGCGCTCATTAATCAGAAAATGTACGTATTATTTCCATGCTTCGTGACGAAGCGCATAAGTGCGTTCTTCATTTCGTACGCTCCGACGCGAAAAAAAAACCTGTACATTGCTTTTTAAATGGGAGTTTATTTCTCTTATTTTTGCAGCGAACTGTGTAGTAAAACATATTGAGTTTGCTAATTCATCCCGAGTGTTTTCCTCTGAAGAATTAAGAGTCCTACATCCCATCTACGTACAACATGTCCCACGTCTCAGGCCAGATGGACCGAAACCTGTTTTCTCCTCTGGGCGCCACGGACTGCCTGTAAAACTGTTTTTCCTTGAGGTGATCCTAGTGGCAGGGAAGTTCATTACATGAATTCACATGGCTCGGCGGTAAACGCAACGTGATCCGAGCACGAGGATGAAAAATTTCCCTTTATGATGTACGTAGCTATTGCGTCGTATAATTGATAGCAACATTTCCTGACCCTACGAAGTCACTGACAAACAAAGTAGTTCTCATCACGGTGTCTGAATTTTGAGTGAAATGAAGAACGTCGATTTAAAACTATGATTACTTTGTTAAATCCATGCGTATATAGCGTCTTTTTATCATGAATTGCGTACCGAAACTACCCATAGCAACCCAACAGGCTTTCTGTTTACGCAGTTTCTGCTTCCGTGTAGTGACGTCATAGGATCAGTAAAACGTTGCTGTCGAGAAAACATATAATCAACAGCAACGTTCCTTGAACCCTGTACTTCACTACGCGGAAGGAGAAAATGGGTAAACACAAACCTGTTGGGTTGCTAGGCAGGCGGAGTTTCGGTACGCAAATCGTGATATAAAGACGCTATATACACATGGGTTTAACAAAATAATCATATTTTTATATTGACGTTCTTCATTTCACTCAAAATTCAGGCACAGCGACGGGAACTACTTTGTTAGTGACGTCATAGGGTCAATTAACGTTGCTGTCTATATTATTGTAGTGGTTTTGTTCGGTATTGCATCAGTTATTAACTATCAACAACCGTATCACATCGTGCTTCTTTTACAACTTTATTTTCGTTTATTTTCAACCTTATTAACATTTTCTTCATCAAAAAATAAATAAGTATTAATAAATCGATCCCTACCGGTTCTACCGTAAGTCCCCAGAGCCCGCTCGCGAAAATAAACCCCTCCCACAAACAGGGCAATAAATGATCTTGATTCGACGGCATTTATTTTTACCCAATAAGTCGGTCCCGCACTGATCCCAGAGCATCTTGGAGTGACGAGGGACATTCGGGGGCCCCGTAACTCTCCCTCCGTCCCCTTCACCTGGCCCCGGCGCGTGTTGCTCGTGTCACAGGGGATGAAGAGTGCCTCGTAATCCGACCGAGAGGGAAAAAGCGCTGATCCAGCAGAGGAAGAGGAGGAATAATCGGGAGGATTTTTTTTCTCTCTTCTAAATCATTCGCTCGCTCTCAGTGCGGGGATTTTTTTGTGCGGTTTTTACATGGATGTTTTATGCATAGAGCGCAATTGGGTATGGTGACCCTATGTGCCGGTGAGATGAGTGGTGAAAGGATATACGATATGTAACATGGGAAGTCCCATAGACTGAGGGATATAGGGGGAGAAAAATCACTTTCTTTCCCGCAGAGCTGATCGAAAAAAAACTAAATGAATTAACTAAATGAACGAAATAATGAGAAATTATTCGGTAAAAAATTCTCCAGTCAAATATGTTTTTTATATGCGATGATTTTAAAACATCGTGGTTTTTGAAAGGATCGACTTTCAATTGATATTTAGGTCCTTATGGGGAATTTTTCAATGAAAATTCTTCATATTATATTTGTAATATGAACCCTCCTAATTTAATTTAGGAGCAGTTCAAATATAAACATAAGTACCTAAGGAAAAGGGAGGTTTGCTATTTGCTTGCTTTTGCTGACAAGGGTATGATGAGTATATTATATTGCTTACATAAGACATTAAAAACACTCTATTTTCGAAAACTTCTTGTAACTTAACAAAAGAAACTATTTTAAATTTCAACTAATTAATAGTAATGGCTAAATAATTTTTTAAAAAAAGCATTCATATTTGGTTTTAAAGTCAGGGTAGGTTTTCACTAAAATTAAGTATATTATTTTTTTATCATTGCTGACAGCTTTGTAAAAAAAATGGAGGGGTGGGCAGTTGCTTATGTAATTACGAGGGTTGTCCATAAAGTAAGTTTCCCAAAATTCTGCAGATGCGAGGAACACTGTTATGGGGGATTTGGCTACACTAGCCTGTACCTTGGACCCTTTTCTTCAAATCCCCGCCCCCACCAGCTGTCTGCGATGCTTATTAAAGGTTTGGAAGCTGTTAAAGATGGAGCTTCCACTCGCTTCTCCCGCCACACTCTGAGATTGTTTTTTTTTTGTGTGTGCGAAAAACACTGCGGCTGTGGAAAGTCATTCCCACCTGTGTGAAGTCTACGGAGAAAAGTGTATGATCGCAAAAAATGTGCGCAAATGGTACAGATAATTAAAAAACGGACGAACGGACGCCCAATACGACCAACGTGCTGGACGGCCAATGGGGGACTTATAACGCGGTTGGCGAGAGAAGCGAATGGAAGCTCCATCTCAAATAGCTGCCAAACCTTTAATAAGCATCGCACATAGCTGGTGGGGGCGGGGATTTGAAGAAAAGGGTCCAAGGTACAGGCCAGTGTAGCCAAAACCACCATAACAGTGTTCCTCGCATCTGCAGAATTTTGGGAAACTTACTTTACGGACAACCCTCGTATAAGAGCAGTCAACGATTCGCTTATTTTTGCTTATGAAGGGTAAAAATCACCAAAAACATGCTTCCGTTATACTATTTTTACGGGTTTTAGTGAACGAGGTAGGAAATTCAGTTAGCTGTTGAATCTGGTTTTGTGAATGGCTGTGGATATGCTATAGACAGGTGTAAAAATCTCAAACGCCGAAAACGCAATTTTGCAATGGATACATTAACCCGGAGTGTGGGAGGGCAATGGAGACTGGCCACTGTTGATACAATGGAAGCGGGTCTTCCATACGCTCTCTGCATGTTATAGATCTATGGTTTTATGTAGGAGGAATCTGACTCGGATAAGTAGGCCCGTATTTAAAGGATCGTGTTTATAAGTTTTCTGGGGGAATAGGATACCTCGCAAAAAATCATCGCATAGGTTAAGCGGATAAAAAGGAATGTTGATAAAATCCGTTATTGTGGTTAAGAGTGAAAGAACGGTTTCTTTGATAATAATGAACTAATAGGATAGGATAATTGTGGAGACTGGCAAAAGTTTATCCGAAAAGAAACTTTTTTCTTGAAAATAGTTGAATGAGGGAATACAAGGTTACTTTCTTAAGGACTTACTTATTAGTTTATTTTTATTAATTTTAATTAACTGTTAGTGAATTTAACTGACAGAACCAAAGCCATTAAAATTTTTAAATTTTTCTATATTTTACGCAAACAAATTGTCCACAATATCTTCAAACACGATTTTTGCATCACTTTATACATTTTTGTTCTTGCATACATGCATGTATAACATACGGTTTATAAATTATCTATCAGATCATGTTAAGAAAAATAACTTGCACACAGCTCCTAATAAAGAACAAATGCTCGTCAAGTTGGCAACTCTTGATCTTCATTTACCAAAGTTAAGTTCATGTATATTCTTTTTTAATTCCTCTAGTATCACGCGAATTTTCTTTTATTCACATCTGTACATAATAATGAAAAATCAGTGTAAGATTTAAATAAAACAGTAAATATAGATTATTAGTGATTACCTAGCTTACTTAAAACAGTTCTCAGCTTCTAAGCAGTATTTTTATTACTGCTCTCATCTCAAATACTTATTCTTTTATTTCCATTTTGAGATCTACTCGCTTCGTAATTTCGTCGATTTAATTTTTTAATACGTGACTACGCGTTTAGTGCAGTTTGGTGAAAAGACTATACCATTATACCAATATTGTAAAACATTTCAAACAAGAATATAGCAGATTTCAATCTAAAAATTATTAACTTATTAATTAATTCGATTAATAGATAATCGATTACTATTACTATTTTTTTCATTTGAATTAGAGACAGGCAAAATCGATAACGTGTGATGTCAATAAAAAGGTAACCAAAGGGAAAGATAATAATAATAAAAAGATATCATATATTTTCCCAAAACACAGAAAGTTTCCTTTTTTGACTATATAAAACAACTCAAACTACCTCATATTTCCTTAAATACCCAAATTTTACGTAAAAGTATCGATTCTGCTTCATCATATCGATTCTTCCCACCAACAATACGACTCTGAAATCGATTCACAGACTGAATTTCAAAACCCTATGCTCAACCAAACATGTCGTCAGATATGAAAATTCAAAACCTCCACTATTCTTAGCGGCCTTATTAATTCCCAAGACAATCCCCTCGGCGCAGATTCTTTTGACAAACGACTCTTGCGCCCCGCCCCCTACACGGAAGCGGTGTGCCCAAGGGAACGCGATTCCTGTGTTCCATTCGAATTAGAAGCCGCATTTTTGACCGCAGACGAAAAACACGGGGTTTTTTTTCCCTGTAGGAGATGAGGCAAAACCGTAGGGAATGGAATTTTGTGTGTTGTGGGTATAACAGGGCGGGAAATGGTAATGCCTACTATGCATTTCATTGAGAGCGGCTGAGTCATGGATGCCCTAAATGTGCAGAAACATTTTCTATGGCTGCTGAGGCACTGTTACTAAGAAATAATATCTATATAGAAATAGACAAATAGTTTTGAATCTGTATAAGCAAATACTGACCTAAAAATGCCCGACATTTTAAATGTGATTGAAGAAATAACGAAGAGAAAGAGATGTAAGAAGTAACAAATTGAAAAAAAAAAGACACACAAGTTCAATTTTTAAAGGATTTAATGTAATAGTTTTTTTTACCAATAAAAACAACTACGGACACAAAATGAGCACTTTGGTTGAGAAAAGATTATGGCAAAAAATTATAATGGAGATTTGTTTGAAATTTTAACAAGTATCTAATTTTTTATTATTACGTTATTTAAATATTAGATTTGTAGTATACTCCTGTAAATATTTAAAAAGAACGACCGAAGAATATAATCCATCGTTAAATCAAACTAATAACTGAACTGAATCAGCTATTTTTTGTGACTCCAGTAGAATTTCCTGGAACTAACTTTTTTTTTGCAAGCCTATGTAATCATTCAAATAACTAATTAAATTCCTTTTAACTAAATTATACTTATTCCTTCATTATTACAAATGTAGTATCTATGTTACGGGCAATGTGAAAAATCCAGGTATTATTAATAATGCCCGCGTATTTCGGGCAAAGTGATAAATACCATTGAATTTATCACATTGCCCGCCTCGTTTCGGGTATTATTAATAATGCCCGGTTTAATCACTTTGCCCGTAACATATCAGGGTTGATGAATATCAATTTTTGATATTTATCCCATATTTTAAGATTTAAACTAGAAAAATTGTTGTTTAGAAGTTAATGCTCGTCTAAACCAAAATACACTACTAAAGAGCATTTTTTATTAAATCTTAATTACCCAGAGCATATTTGCTTACAATTACGAGAAAATATCAATGCACCAATAACTTTATGCATGTATATATTATAATTTCATTTCTGCTTCAAAAGAAATTATTTTTTCCCTATAAAAAGTTTAGCTTCTTTGTAATTAATGAATTAAAGAACAATTTATTTATTCATAATTTAAAAGATATCAAAATTTTATTTAATTATCTTCAATAGTTTACTTAAATAGTTGTAGCAATTAGTACAAGATAGATAAAAAAAAATTTGTGGTAATTTACTTAACTTGCGTATGTTGTTAAGAACTGGAGTTTGACTTGATGATTTCAAAATTTTATAGATATTAAATTATATAATTTCAAAGTTTAAAAAAATTATTACTTAATTAGCATGTTTATGAAGTACTCAAATATGAATTTTGGGAGGTTTTAGCTTGAAAACTGTTAATTTTTTTATTGGATAAACATCATGATATATATCGGCCAACCCTGTAACATATACATGTTAATCCAAATGTCTTGAAATACAAATACCCCACCCCGGCTTTCCCCATACTCGCTGCATGGTATAGCTCCTTAACTTTTTGCCCCATAAATACTTGTTCTCAAAATAATGCAACGTCACTACTATAAAAGCGATCTCACCCGGCGGAATCTTGTGGGTTTGCCAACTGACGTCAAACGAATACGTACATCTCCCTCCCCATTTTCTTTTCAACGATGGAAGGATTAAATTAACGTAAGCAATGCCTTGAGCTTTCAGACTCGTATATTTAGGGTAAAGAATAAGGGCAACAAAAGATTTGCCGGAGCATCTATACATACTTTACGATATTTTGACCAGTACAGTATATTTCTTTCAAACAGTATTTTCACCAGAGTATTGTGTATATAGTAAATACAGAGAAAATTAAAATTTTGTATGGTAATCCTTACACTTCACAAGGAATCCTTACACTTACCACAAGTTGCGCTCTCGCCTAGATGCCGGGTTGTGGCGGTTGCTATAGAAACAATAGAAACAAGACCGATTCATTTTAAATAGGGATAAACCGTATTATGATATGGCGGGGATTAAATCCCATGGAGGATTATCGGCAGAATTTTTGGTGGGTCAATTTATGGTGGGTTCTAAGGTTCCATAAGTCATAAGGTTCTATTGTTCAATTTTCCCTGTGAGAATTTTCCCGGTTTTCTATAGTCATCATATAAAATAAGGTTCAAGAATATAAATATGTGAAAAATATTAAATGTTTATGCATAAGTTTTTTATGAAAAATGTTTCATAAAACTAGCATACTGCTGTTTTTAAAAGCTCAGGAGTGCATTATTTATGAGCAATTTGATAAAGATCCCCGAGAACATAATAAATGCACAACATGGAAGCTGGGCTCCTGTGAACTCCGAGGCAAATTTAATATTGTTCAGAACACACTTATGGGACCATGCAATGGTAAAATCATACAGAAATAAAATAGCTAAATGTTATGCAATAGCTTAATCTTTCCTATAAAGTGCGTTAGAGTTAGGTAAAAACTTATTGACACCCCACCATACTGAAATCATCCATTCAATAAAAATCCAGAAGCCATTAAGTTCAGAATTAATGCATCAAGAAGCATTAATCTTGGGAAAATATTCCAAAATATTGAAATAAAAATACTAATAATAATGTGACCTCATAAAATCTCGTTTATCATTATGCATGCAAAGAATACTACTATAGAAATAGGTATCACATACTTCTACTATATTAGTATTCTTAGCCGCTTGGACCAGACTTTTTCAGACTGTGGGTGTGGAGCTTCTCCTAAGGGGTTATCCCGGGGATAATAGTGGGGCACCTTGAGACACTACACTTTTCAGAAGCAATTTTATAGTTTTGAACTCGTGCTTATAAGCAATAATAAATGACCCTATAATCTACTCTTCAACGTGTTTTGGAATCGTTGGTGCGTCTGGAGAATTATTTACATCAGTTTTCTTGTTTTGGGTGGTGCAACATCACAATCACAATCACTTTAAAAGCGTTTTTTTAATAAAAGAAATGTATTTATGTTATTATAATTATGTTGAGATTAAAATACGTGTATCCATTAATGTCTTAAAAAAGAACATTTTTTGCTAAACCTAGATGATAGTAATTAAGTTTAATATCCAAAGAGTAAGTGGGGCATCTTGGGACATGTCCAAAGATACCCCAACCTCACATGAGTAAAAAAATGTTTTTACTTTAAAAAATAGTTTAAGAATTTAAAAAAAGATTATAACTAGAAATTGGTGCAAAAATGTATCTGGAAGGAACAAAAAATCAGCGAATTATGAGGCAATCGAGAAAATTTTTAAATGTATAATATGTTTGATGTCTAATGTTTGATGCTCAAATATTCTCCAAGTACTAAAATAAAAGGTATAATATAAAATTCGGGGTAGTTATCAAACACTAGACACAAAAAAGTCGATAACTAACAAAACTTCTTTAAAAAATTAAAATTAACTCAGAAAGAAACTTTTGTTGTAAACTAGGGGCCGGAAGTCTTCAAAAGATGATATAGAGGTGTACTTTATCAAGCGCGGATTCAGGGGGGGGGGCAACTGGTCAATTGCCCCCCCCCGTGGGCTCAGCCGCCTTTTTTTTTTAATACAGAAAGAAGTAAAAAACGAGCAAGAAGAGAGAAGAGAAAATCAAGTTATAATAATGTGTATTCCAGGGTCGACAGTTTTCAACCTTAAAATATACCCTACCATATACCTCATATTCGATTTTGGTGAAAATCGGTTGATAATTATGGCAGTTATTGGACTTTGAAAAAAGTTCAGATTTCGACGAATAAACACAAGTACAAAGAAAGCTTATAAATCCGAAAATATTATTAGTTTTTTCTTAATTTTTTCTATTGTAACTAATTGTAATGGCAAAGTTTTTCCAGAATTACGGGTTTCCATGGGGATTTTTACGTCATCCAGGATTTTTAGAAGAAGACTAGAGCTTACTTACATTTAGAACAACCATTTTATGAAAAGTACTTTTATAATAATTTGTGCAGAAAAATTTTAACGAAAATACAAAAACGTTAAATTCGAATGTTATAAGTGTTAAGAGTCATATTTTCCTTAAAGAACATACATTTTAAAGGAAATTAAATGTAGTATATTAGTCCAGGACGATTACGTTTTTATATGCTTATAAAAAATAGCCTCTTTCACTTATTTCAAATACTTAATTAGGTATTACATATTTCTAATTGAGTTCCTAAAAAAAATGAAATATTTTAACACTCCATTTTTGTGGGGCAAGTCGTGTCAGAAGAGTAGAAGAGTTTCGACGAAGAGTTTTCACAGATTACGAATATGTAAATCATTAGGCCAGACTGGGCCGAGTGGCGATCGCCACCCTGATGGGGCCCTATTCAAATAATTACAATTTTTCAAAAATAAGTTCAAAATGTGAGAGGGCCACCGAAATGGGGACAGAAGCTATGAGGTCCCGAGAGAAATGTAGAATTTTTTTCACATACCACGCTTCCCTTTGATTTTGCTGCCTTAGCTTTAACAGGGCACTCGAAGTCTTCATCTTCGACCCACAAAAACACTCCCTGGGAGAATGTAAAATAAATGTATTGACTTATGAATTTAAAATCAATCTTAAGCTTAGGCACTTTTCAAATAAAGAATTTTTACGAAATGCTTACACAAGGATTGAAAATGATTGATTTTGTTACTTTAAGTCAAATAAATTTAATTTTAAATTTAAGACATAACGAGGGCCCCCAAGCGAATCTTTTGCCCTGGGCCCTCAAACTTGTAAGTCGGGCCCTGTTCGGCGTCAAAACACTACTTTCTTTTTCCTCCATCATTGTCCATGCTATATGCTATCGTTCGCAGAAGGGAGTGAAAAACACAAGCTACCTCGGTGGCTGATTCGACCCCTCGGCCACACACAGACGGCGACAGAGGGATTGTAACTCTATACCATGTGCTGACAATCCATATTTATAGCCCCCCCGTAGGATGGTAGTTGAAAGGGTCTCCTTTTCTTTTTTATCTTGTTTAGAGGGTTCAGGAGCGGGCGCTTGTGTTTTCTCAGGGCTGCCGCCTCTCGCAGGAGATGGGACACCGTTTTATGGTTTTATGGCCTCTAATTGTTTGTAGATTCTTGTTTTCCCACCCCACTCCCCAAATGACCGATGGGAAGTTGGGAGGATACATTTTTTTCTGGGGGGTGACACATTTTTCCAGAAGACGTCCTTCAGTCTCTTGTTGGTTGTGATCCCAGAAAGGCTGCTGGTTTCTTGGATCTAACGGCTAGAAGTATAGCTTCCCAAAAAGAGGTAAGATGTTTTATATTTATTTTTCAAAGTAGTAAGGGGATAAGGGATTTATGTTTTATATTTTTATCTAAATAATTACAATTGGTTTTTATGATTTGATATTTTGTGAGACAAGTGACTTAAAAATTCTCCCATTTTTGCCCATAGGGTTAAAAGCCGTTTTTCTCTACAAGCTACTCTCATACAAGCGTTCATGTAGTATTCTTACAAGATTCTATAAAAAAGTTCATTGAAAGTTTATTATAACATTCTTCCTTCATCACTTTCTTGAAGAAAAACTAAAAGTAATAGAAGAGCTACAGACTTAAATTTAACTTTTATTATTTCTTTAAAAATGACCGGAAAATGTGTCTGCTAAATACGAATATTCCATTTGAATTGAAAAGAGATAAAATATAAATTTAAAAAATTTGATAATTGAAGAAACGTCTCTCAAATTGAAAACATCGCTCAAAACCACAAAATAACAGCGAAAGAAGTAATTCACACGGTTTCCCCTTCCTAAATAATTCCACACTAATATTGTTAAAAATGGGACAAGTAAAAAAAAAATTAATTTTTTCAATTTTATTTGGCCTTAAAATTCGACCTTTTTAAAACTCCTGTTATAAACGTTTAAGGCATTTTTCCGAGGTCATTTTTCCATGAATATCGTAATTATATAGCTATATAACATAAAAAACCACCATTGGTGATTAAGTCATTAGTTAATTAATTTATTAAAGTGAAATTTGAAAATACAGGTAAAATTTTCCAATCAAGTGAAACAGAAAATATTTTGACAATGTTTGGTAACAAATCATTTAAAAAATACTTAAATTTAACAAAGACAAAAAAAAATCTTTTTTAAAGTTTAAATTTTAAACAAATTTATTTATTTCTTAAATTCTTGTAGTATAGGCATGTGATACATGTGTGTAGGTAGACTATATTTTAGTACTCTTTGCGATTATCAGTATCAGGCCAGTCAAATTTAGAATATGTGTGGAAATATTAAAGCATTTCAGACAAAAGTATTAATAATATAAATGCTTCAAACTAAATTTCAAAAGAAAGAGAGGGGAAATGCAAAGAAATACTTTTTTAACTAGCTAATGAAAATAATTGTTTTATTTAAAAAATTGGATAATAATGAAAGGAGGAAACCATTATCTTTAAAATCTTAAGTAACCTTAAATTTAGAGTTAAATGTAATTTTTTTAAAAAATTAATTACTTTAACAATTTATAAATAAATTTCCTTTTATTTTTATATTACGGTGATGATAGAAAATCTAGAAATCTTTACAACATGCTAAAACTTAAAAAAATTCCCAAGGTATAAATAATGCTGGAACTATAGTGCTAATAAATAACAAAGTATGTTGATCTATAATAATTCTCAGATTCTTCCATTTGATAGGACTGTTATTTGTAATCGTATACTTATCCAGTATTATGTTAATGTCCTACCCAGATTCAACGTTTTCAGTCAAATTTTCTTGGTCCCATGAAAGACAGTAAATCGGAGTTAATATCTAAAAACGTATTTACAAGCTACATTGAACCTATTAAGGGCATCGAATCTATTAGGGCACCTTAATTAAGGTCTCATCCTCCGATCCAGATGCCGTCTGAAATGTTCAAAAATGAGTCGAGATACTACTTTTTTAGTCTACGTTTTCAAAAAAATTTCTGGGGGAGGACCCCCGGAACCCCCACGGTTCCTTAGGTTAAGGATCGACAGTAAAATTTGCACATTTTTTTCAGCGAAAGTTCACATTAGATCCATAAAATACTTGGGGGAAGGAACCTTAGTAAAGAAATTGCGAGTCAAAACCATTTCTGGAAACATAAGTCTGGTTGGGGGCAGGTCCGTATCGAAGGGGGGGGGGTTAGGGGTTCAACCCCCCCCCCCCCCCCGAAATTTTGACATCAATTTTTATACTGCTATTTTTCTTGAAAATTATGTCTCACAAGGAGCGATATCCTCTTCGGGTATAACCCAAAGGGTCTCAAAATGAGTCAAAACCCTACTTTTAAGGGTAAAATTTCCAAAATTTTTCTGGGGGAGGACCCCCAAACCCCCTCGAAATTTTTAAATCTATTAAGTATACGGTTTTTCCTTCAAACTTGTGTGATTTACAAGGAGTGGTTCTCTTTAATGTAACCTAAAGTGTCTCAAAATGAGTTAAAATGCCACTTTTAGGGGAAAAATTCAACAAATTTTCTGGAGTAGGAACCTAAAAACCCCCTTAACATTTCGCCATTTACTACAATATACCTTCTTTTTACCTTGAAAATTCGGCCGCTTACAATGAGTGGTGCTCTATGGGTGTAATCTAAAGGGTCTCAGAAATGAGCTAAAACACTCTTTTGAGGGGCAAATTTCCAAAAATTTTCTGGGGGAGGACCCCCAGGCCCCCCCTTTTACTTCGAATTTAAATTGTTTATACAATTTTGAAATTTAGTGCATCAAAATTTCTATCCAGTGTTGTCATCTAAAACTTAACATATAAAAGTACCCGTCAGGAGGTACCTCAGAAAATATTTGAGTCAACCCCCCCCCCGAAACAAAAGTCTGGTTACGGCCCTGGTTGGGGGGTTATGTCACTGTAGTTAACCAAAAATGGGTTTTTAGGGTCTTATTTTCAAAAATTTTCTGGTGGAAAATCCTAACCCAAAAATGTGGTTGCCCCCCCCGTAGGTCTAGGCTGGATCCGCCACTGTACTTTATACTGGAAAAATGCTTGAGTACCGCTGGCAGCAGGCAAAGTCTTTTAAACACCACAAAGACAAATCTTTTGAAAGAGGGCTCGATCAAGTTATTCGTCAACGCTTCAGAGAGAGAAAAGCGTACACAAACCGGCGTCTCAAAAAAGTTCCACCCGCTTCGAAATAGCTCATACGAAGCTATTTTAGGGCCTCGGAACTTGTTTGCTTCTTAATTGCTCCGAAGAGGCATTGTTTCGACAAGAAAACACGAAGCGAAATGGGAACTATTCATCATGTAAGTTTGTGTAGGTAAAGGGTTTCTTTAGGGTTTTTTTTAAACAATACCAGAAATTTAATTAGGGCGATTCCAAACTCGGAGTTTATTTTATTGGATGATTCAAAGCCGAAAGTGTCATAAAAAAAGGTCAAATCGTCCAAAAATTCAAATTAAGAAAGTAAAATAGTTTTAATAAAATGTTTAGAATTGATTAATAGATTAATTTATTTGAGATTGTTAAGGAATTCAATGTGCTATCAATCGATTTGAATTAGAGACGTTCGAATTTTCTAAGTTGTACATAGTACGAACTTGTTGGATATATCTTTCTATACTATACAGCCTGAAGACTATTCGGAATCGCATAAGAAAATGGGGTCGCAAACAGACTGAAGGGCTAAAGTATACGGGCAAAAGTTGCCAGCAGCAATGAAAGGATTGTTATTGTTGGCGACCTGATTGAGAATGAAATTCTGGTGCCAGTTTCCATGATTTAAAGTTATTCTTAAATTTCTATTCAGATTTTTTTTTTATCCTTATTAAAGGGTCGTTTTTATATTAAAAGGCAACAATGCAATAAAGGAGAGTACATACTATTTATTACACAACCAATTTCAGAGGACCACACTAAATTTCTCCCTGACAACCATAGGACAAAATTTGTATGAACAATTCAAGAATCCAGTTCAATTTGGAGGCTTTTGGCAACATTTTTTCATGTCGAGTACTAAAAGTGGCGTTTTTAGAGTGAAAATTCGCCCACCAAAATCTTTTGAAACTTTAAGGTGTAGTATTAAATTATAGTCACTAAAATTGGCGACTATTGACGCTTGCACCAGATTGTAGTATTAACCGTACTGATGCGATATAGTAGATACAAAACAGTTTACCTCTCTCTTTTATCGATTAAGGATTTGATCCGAGATTTCCGCGTCATCCATTTTGTGGGTTATTCCTTTGATTATTGTAGCTAGGTTGACGATTGGAAAACGTGCTCAGCGATGCAGTACATATTGCATAGCTGCCAAAGGTTCCGATTTGTCCACATTCGTTCCTATTTTCACCTCTTGTTATACAAAAATAGAATATTTTGATAAATTGTTCCGAACTGTAGCATACCGGTTTAACTTTTTGAATTCGGAAAAACTTCATAATGTATTTTTGTAACAAGACTTGAAAATCGGAACAAATGCTGAAACATAGAAACGGTTGGCATCTATGATATTGTAAAATGTTTTTGCATATTTAATCAATAATTTTGAATTTAAAAAATAACTTCGTAGTGTCAAGCTTAGAGTTGCAGTGAGTGACTAAAAACTTTCGTAACACTCTCTTTTATGGAGTATAAGGCCTGACCCAATTCATCCGCCGCGGGGACCACTATCCATTTCGTTCGAATTCGTGTCTCTATATTTGTGTGAATCCATAACAAGCCTAAACGCGTCTAACGAACCAGAAACAAAGACCCAATTATAGATCCAATGAGATAAAGGGCCAACTTATCGCTCAACCATCTCCTCCCCTTGGATGTTGTCAAAAAAGAACTATTTTGCGAAAGATGAGGGAGGAGGGGAAAAAAAGAACGTTCTTTGCTCCCCCACGTGACGCGGAAGGATTCTCGTCACACGAGAGAGAGAGAGAGGGATCTGGCAACGTCCCAGCATCTCACGTGAAGGCTCTTTATTAAGTTCCACAATTAATCCCACCGTTGCCAAAAAGCGAAGAGTAATTTTAGGTGAAGAGGGGTGCACGCGAAAGGTCGGGGTTCGACAGACGGGAGTAAACACTACTGGAGGTTGGAAAAAGGCCTTTGGGTTCGAGGCTTTAGGAAGGATTCGGTAATGTCAAGGTTGCGTTTGGAGATGATACCCTGGAGGCCTTACCTGTGATCTTTCACAAAACAGTATTGTATTATCGTTTAAATATTCCACCGTGAGATAAATAGAAGCAACGCAGGCTACGATACAGTAACAAAAGCTGCACATCCAGCAGTCTTTAAGAACTCTTGGAACGTATTAAATGAATACTGGATTTTACCTACTGTTTCAAATGGGCTTGAAAAGGCTAGAAAATCTTTACTGCACTCATGGGCGTCGATCCCTTGGCGAACGTAGGGGGACACGTCATCCACATTGTATTGTACCCATTCCATAAAAAAAATTAAACATGGATATCTCGTATACTCTGTCAATTTACGATATTTATTGCAGGTACTGTCTATTTGGCTGGCAAATATACAACTAAACTCTACTTTTTTTTTACGCGGCAACGGTTCTGATTGGAGCGCCGGGACTGCTACGTAACCGCGAGACCTACGGCGCATGCGCCATCTGCCGTTTTTGCCGTCCAAATAGACACTTTCTTTGTGGCAGACCTCGCGAAATCTCATGGTGCTCCGCCACATTTTTTTTATTGACCACACTAATACTAAAACCATTACCGGCAGAGCTTAAGGTTTTTAATATTTGGGTTTACTGCAATTTTTAACCATTTATATGCTTTTATAAACTTTTCTGAAAGACTACATTAAAAAAAAAAGGAGATTGTATACACACTTGTGCAAGTCTCGACCAGTTCAGGGTTTATGGTTAACAATTGAATCAGTTGGAGGATAGCCAAACCCAGAAAAAATATGCTCAGTAAATTCCTTATTTCAAGTTATTCTAATTCCCTAACAATCACACGGCCTTATCTCTTCGAAATATTCTGGTGTGACTTGGCTTTTTCAAACAGTACTAATACTTTTTCTAAAATTTACGAATGGATGCATAATAAAAACACTGCAACAAAGAGTTAGAATGAATTTTTAAAGTATAATATGTACGAGCTTTTTAGAATAACACACACGTGGCCTAAGTTCACAAAATTTAGTTTTGAATAATTCAAAGTTTTCTACGATAGCGCTTGCATTGTTCCTATATGGTGAAGGTTTATTAGGAAGTTGGCTTTTACATTCTAACTAAAGTTTTAACTTTGTCCCATATAAAAAATCTGATGACACCTAAATTTACGCTTTTCTAAAAATTGTATATTTGGATTTACGCCAATATGTCACTCAGAACAGTTCATGTGAGCTTAGTTCACCTCTAAAATTTAAATTACGAGAATTTAGAGCAGTGGTTCCCAAACTATTTTGCTCGTGGAACCCCCCAATTTGTTACCAATGATCGCGGAATCCTGAATATTGTTTAATCGACGACTTTTCAAAATTTAATATCTGATATTAAATAAAACAAGCCAACTTAATGTTGGAAAAAGTTGTGATTAAGCGAGTTCCCAGAACCATCAGGAGGGTCTGGAGGTCCTCCCCCAGAAAATTTTGGGAAATTTGACTATAAAAAGAGGGTTTTAACTTGTTTTGGAACACCTAATCCGAATTTAGGACATACATTTT
The DNA here is from genome assembly GCA_963680715.1 of Tetragnatha montana. NCBI lineage: Eukaryota > Metazoa > Arthropoda > Arachnida > Araneae > Tetragnathidae > Tetragnatha > Tetragnatha montana. Next base: position 40,757,333 of record OY796685.1, read on the forward strand.
CAAGAATTTAATACATATTTTTGGTAGGATTTGCATTTTGATGAACTTAATATAAAAAAACACCATTCTTATTTTCTTTAAGGAAGTAAAATTTGTCACGCGGAACCCCTAAATTTTTTCGTGGAACCCACTTTGGGAACCACTGATTTAGAGGCTCTAAATTCTCGTAACTGATATTTAAACTATCAAACTTGGTGACCAATTTTTATTTTGTAAATTGTATTTTAAAAAAAAAAAGATAAATAAAAATTATTATTATTATTATTAAATTTTGGTTAAAATGGAACCACACGCATTCAGTACTTTTCCAAGTCGGGTCAAACAGGTCTTGTTCAAAATAACGTAACTAAATTTACTGAAATGGAAATCACGAAACCGATGAGAATTTGAGGAGCTTGCACCAACAACGAGTGCAACGATGGAACTCCAATCAATATATAAGCTGTTGGAGTTATCGGGGATTCTCAAATGGGCATCAAGGTCAAGGTTTTGTGGATGATTGTTTTTTATCAGATTTCTGAGCAAATAAAAGCCTAATGAGCTCGTTTAACATTTTTTGTTTAAAGAACGGGAGAATCTTTTCAAAACGATTTTAAAGATCAGAGAAGAAGAAGATTTAATTATTATTTTTTGTGTTTTTTTAAAGGGGTTTATCTTGCCTTTTAAAATATACCAACTCGATTTATCAGTGGAAAATTTATTATTCTTTAACATTCATACTCTTTTACAAAATGGGTAGTTAGAATAGTGCAGTAGGGTCGATGGCAAAGGAAAAATTTGCATAGGGGGTCGATGCCAAGTAAAGTTTTGGAAACCATGTAGCTGCAGAAATCGGGTTTTTATCCAGAGCTTCCCGATGTTTCAAACTCACACGCTTGGCCTTCTTTCTATTCCTGGAAAGGAGCCTATCAATTGTGCTGTCATTACCCCAGAGCCAATAATCGATCAAGAAAAGCTTTAAATGTATACGAGACCTATGGAAAAAAAAGAACAGGCTGCTGTTCATTCTTGGATATTCGATAGTTGCATCATCAATCGTTCGCTCTTTTGTTTCCAGCGTCAGCCGACCAGTTCCCGAGAATGACAGTGACGTAAGTGCCAAATTATAAACTTAGATACAAGAATTGACTCGAGTTTCATTTTGCATAATTTACTTCGTCCAGTAGTTCCCTAAGCCAAAAGTTCAATTGTTGACTTCTAAGAACAAACTCAAAAAAATGTCGTTTCTAACAGAAATAACAGAGGCACTGTTACAGAAAGCATTCAGTTACAGAAAACTAACATAAGTTCAGTGGATTAACACCATTGTCACTCTGATCATAAATAATGACGACTTTCTAAAGAGTTATTGTTGTTTTTTCTATACGTGTGTTTTGGTAGGTGATGTGCCGTAGAGAGTTAGTTTATGAGCTCCTTTTCATTGTACTACTCCCTAGAAAGAAATGGAAGGAAAGAATATTTTATGAAGGTATTCTTTCTGACACAGTGATACAACTTAAAGACGATATAGGAAGCAAGCGAAGTTATCCACCAATATTTTCATTTATAGACAATTGCTGCGAATAATCAAGTTCCATGTTTAAAAGGGGAGTCTGAGGGATTCTCCATCAGAAAAGGTTTGGATACTTTTGATTCTTAAAAAAAAGGTACATATTAACTCATTTATGGTCATTTGGACGTTTTGGGTGTCACCCCCAGTCCCCAGATGATAAAGTGTGTGACACCCGTACGCCTGGCTTAATTTCATTTGAAGTTATTATACCCAAAAAAATGAGTTAGAACGTATATAACAAAAATGTTCGGTAATTATCGTGTGATAGTATTTCATCTTCGGCAACCTGAACTCTCAAAACATGTCCCGGTCTTTCATTTTTCATCACTGTCGTGACGTCACTTTACTTTTTGACACTTCATTCATCACCGGAAAAAGACGAATCCTAGATCCTCGAACGGGGCGAATGTTCTCAGCATCGTTCTGTAGGATGGTTATTTTTTCTTTCGAGGAGGAACAAACTTATGACGGATTGTTGGAAATTAATTATCCGTTCGGAAAGCGGAATACCAGAGCAGTCGGAATGCAACATCCAGGCTTCCTTTCCTGCTGGCGAGGCAGATTGTTGTTGTGAAGGTAAAAAAAAACACTCGAAAGACACTACGAAAAAAAAAGAAATGCTAAAGGGAGTACACTCCTCCTGCAGAAAACCAAAATAAGGTGTGGGTGGAACTAGAGAATGGAACAGGTGCTTTGTGATAGAGTCAGAAACAATTTTTGGACAGTAATGCTCCATTGCTTGGGGGATTTCATTTCAAATAGGCCGTGGGTGGGCTAACGTCCATTTCGATAGAGGTTCACAAATCAAATACTATTCATAAATATTAATCCCATGAACGCTACATCTTTGCGTATATATAATTTTTAAGGGATAACATTGACATGAATGCCACAAAAAGGCCTTTCGGGGGTCCTCCTCCATAAAATGTTTTGAAATTTATTTCCCTTGAATGATGATTGACGGTACGAAAGTTTTGTTCATCACTGAGAGCCCTAAAACAGGAGAGTGAAAAGTACTTACCGGCAAAATTTCAGAGGAGGTATAACCTTATATATAAACCCATGGATGGTCTACAACTATTCGGCGCGGCCGAGCGCCAGATATTTTCATACTGAAATTTTTATGAGTTACTAGACAAATTTTGACTAAAATTTCTTGGTTCTTTTTCTAAATGTTAGAAAAAGTTTTCAGATCATTATTTGGAATCATGTTTTTATCAAAGTTGAAACTATTGTTATTATGCACGTTTCTACAAAATGAGGTATTTTCACGTTTTGAGATTTAATTTTATTCAAATAGTAGATCGAAAACCATGAAGAATGACGTTTACATCAAGTATTTCCGTGGCCTAGTTTCTGAGATATAAATTTTTGAAATTTCGTTTTTCTTACGGCGCGAAAAACACCCGTTTTTCCAATGGCCGATCTGTGACGTCACGGCCCGTAGTAACAGCAGCGTCATGCGTTGCTAAGCTTGTTTGCGCTTGTTTACTACACGTTTCTACCAGTGTATTTCCCTCCGTTTTGTTTGCTGTCTCTCGTTATTAATTGAAACAATGAATGATTCCTAATCCTATTCATCCTATAAGTACTGTTTAGTACCTAAATGCAAAAGCACAAGCGTCAAAACTCCAGACAAGCTTATTTATTATTTATTACAGCTGAGGAAAAAAAAACGTTACAGTAGACTGCGGGCGAACGGGTGGGGTTAGAAAGATGCTGTTGGTGTCATTTTTCAGGATTCAGTGTATGCTTGAAAAAACTAATTGACTATTTTTCTCTCAGAGGTCGTCTTCTGGCGCAACGCAATAAAAAGTGCAACTTTTTTCATGGGAGACCCCAATTTTTATTCAATTTTATGAAAGATCATACTAATTTAACCCTCAAAACCGAGTTTCATTTAATTTGCTCACTAAGCATAGCCATGACAGACCGTCAAAAAATAAAAAATTCTTATACAAAGCCTTAAATTAGTCGCCAACATCCGACCGCCAAGTAAGAATTTCTGTCAATCTACCAGTACTAGTAGTGAACCGATTTTCATTAATATTTCAGTTTTAAATTGTTGAAACATGAGATAAGTTTGTTTTATTAAATTTTTTAGTTTTAATAAGCATGTAAATACTATGGTTAAATTATTTTTTAAAAATTTGTATTAGTAATTTAAATTTTTTTTACGTGTGAATATATACACGCTTTCACGGAGGGAGTAAATGTGATATTTTTATACATTTTAGTCTGTTTTTTTAAAGGCATAGAAAATTACGTATATAAATGTTTCTTATTCAGTTTTTGTCTTTTTTTTTTATTTTTGCCTCCTATAATATCAAAATACTTGCCAAATAACCTAACACTGTTCTCTAATCTCTAGCCCAAATTAAAGGGACAATCTCGAAAAACTCAGTTAAAATACTCAGTTTAAAACTCAGCTCAAATTATGACTGAGAACCATAGAGATCTAATTTTTAATATTATTATTAGATCCTAAAGTAATAGTAATTAGTGGAGTATTGTTAGAGACCTAAAACTGGAGGATACAATAACGGTACATTGTATAGATGTATGCTTATCTGTCTAAAAATCATTATTATTAAAAGCTGTATACCTTTAAAAAAACATTAATAGTGGATACATAATTAATAAAAATTCCATAAATTCTAAGATATGAGTAAAAACACAATTAAACACTTTATTTTTTCCATTTCCTTTTCACAAAAGTTACATTTAAAACCATTTTTTTATGTGATGATGTTTGTCTTATATTCTTAAATAATTTTTTTGACAATTCACATAATTGAGCGATTAATTTTATGCCTTTAAAAACGATTGATAAGTTATTGTTCATTAATGGAAAAATAGTAGAAGTGAAAATGAATATGTACCTCATGGCTTTCACGTCTCTCATTTCCGCACTCATGAAATCAGGGTTATTACCCAAGAAAGAGAACATGCAAACTGTATCTATCTTCGGCAAATTGTCCGATGATCCTTTTAAAAATCCAGGTAGAAAAGGCATTTCAAAAATGTTAAAAAATTTTGAATAAAATTGAATTATAATAGCACTTTCTCAAGAACGAAGCGAGAATACCATTCGAAGCACAGTAAACACACTTGATTTGGCGTGCCGTGACGTCACATCCAATAGAAACCCGTTTTCTGATCACGTGACTTTTCTGGCGTTTTCGCGAAAGTAAAATAGCATTTTAAATGATTTAAAACCATTTTTCAACCAAAAAATTTGAAATTTGATAGTTTTAAACCATAACGCATCGAAAAAGTGTGAAATTAAAGCGATTCCCTCACTAGTGAAAATACCTCATTTATACATAAAGTTGACATGAAATTCTAATGCAAGTTTGCATTTACTTACTTAATAATTAAATGAACACTTTTAAACCCAATTATGGGAAAAAAACAATTATATTCAATTTTTATGTATAGCTTTTACTTTTCTAAACTCTAAAAATTCTAATGAGGTTGTAGGATTTTTTAGAAACTATTATAAAAACTGACATAAAATTTTATTCACATAATAAAAATAAGTATTTGAATTATTTATAACCACAATCAATTTCTACCTTTTTTCTGTGAATTTTTACCTTTACCCTCATTTTTAAAAACCAGTTTTGAATTCTTATGGTTTAATTTAAATTAATATTTTGTTCAAGTTTAAAAAATTAAAAAAATAAATGTTATTTTTTAAATATATTTTCTCCTTTCCGAAATCCACGCACTGTAATAAGTTTCGCGTCGAATCGTCCCATTCCACATCAGCTTTTGAAGCTTGCGTTTCCTATCTTACCTGAACCTGATCCTTCAGCAAAAATTTTTCTTGTCTATGCTTAAGGAAAGATCGATAAATTTAAATACTTCAAACATTAAAATGAACTTTTTAAATAATACAAATATCTAGAAAAATTAGAGTTATCTTACTTTTCCCAAAATCAAAAAAGGTACAAGAGAGTTAACCTATTTACATTTGTGAAAAGCTCTTCGGCAGTTGACAGTAATATTTTTTACAAAAGAAATAATTCATAGGAATCAAATTTATTACCTGGTGGTTATCACCATACTCTCTCTCTCTCTCGAAAGATGCCTAATAAGCAATTTCTTGATCAAAAATATTTAGAAATACTAACATCAATTTAAAGGAGCTAGAATTCTAACAATTGAAATAAATTTGTGTATTTATTGTGAAGATAAACATAAAAACTATAGCTTTAACTTTTATGCAATATAGATAGTTATCAAAGCCCAAGTTGGGGATTTAACATGAACTAGGCCAGAAAAGGTTCTTAGGTACTTTTACTAATTTAATCATTTAACTGAATTCAAATCTTTGGAATTAACAATCAAGTTTTATCCATATGTTGCAAAATTAACTGTGAAAATTAAATTGTTAAGCATTTACATTTTGAAAATTTGTAATTGTAAGAAAAATTTAATTCTAGACAGATTACCACAGAAGAACTACATAAAGCAACTACTTCTGGGACCGTCAACACACATATATACAGAAGTAGCATTATATTGAATTAACGTTATTCTGATGTTAAAATATCTTTTTTTTACAGGCCATTGTAACTATGGCATCATTTATTGTGAAGTTATTGAAAAGAGGGTCAACTGTAATAGAGTTACCTAAGTTTCAATGAATTTTAAATAGTTTTGAATATGCAGAGTTCAAGTATTTAGTTACTGCTTATCTAACAAAATGAAATGGAATTGGAAGTCTAAAGCAAGTAAGCATAAAACTTCATTGAGACAAAAATTTATTGCAATCTTTATTTCAGGACTACATGCCCATAATATGTGGTAGCATGCTTTCTTTTTCATACATTAAATATTTTTCTATTTTATGATTTTTATTTAGATTGTTTTTGAAACCCAAATACCAGGGAATCTCAACAGGTGGGTCACAACCCCCTGAGGGTTTGCAGGATGTGTTTAAGAAGTTCACAAGATACATAGAAAATAAATAAATCAATCAAAAATGTCAGTAAAACTATTCTGTTTGAATTGATCCAAATTGTTAAATAAAAAAGATATCTTGGATTTATTTCACAAATGTTTTAACCTTAAACATTAATCTGAAGTTCAAACAAACATCACCAAACATCATTATCACCAAGCAACTTTTTGTATTGGTATCATTTGTGTTTAGTATAAAGTATTCAAAGAAAGTATTTCAGTAAAGTATAAAGTATCCAGTTATTTTTTTCTGATGATACATAACTTTACTTTCTAAAGAAATGCTGCTGATTTCAAAAAAAATCTCCCATGTTAGTTCGGTCAAAGCATGTGTGCACGAGAGTCAAGCCCATGTGTGTGAGAGTGAATACGATCTACCAGATTTTGTTTCTCTCTTTGTTGGCTCCATTCTTTCCACACTATAGTACTCTAGCTGTACTCAACAGTTAAACTGGTAAAGGTGTTATGTTGTACTTTATCACTGAGCTTGACAAATAAAAGTACAAAATATTAAATATTTATCCTCAAGCCAAAGCACAGCAGCTTATGCAATTTTTCCCCATTATTGGGGCTTAATGTATACAAACGAAGCAGTCATTTCTTATGAGGGAATGAGTTGGATGTGAATTTTTCCCCATCTCTAAAATTTTTACTAGATGAAAATCTGTCTCCACAGAAAGTTTTACCTATGAAGTTTGCTAACTTATAGAATAAATTAATCCGGTAGAATACTATCACCATCATGATGCATTTTATCATCGGGCACATTAATCTTTGCTATATCTTTTAGAAAAGTAAGGTAAGCATCCTCCGAAAATACTAATGATTTTCTATACATGTACTCACAAAACTGAGTGTCATACTTAAACTTGCACCATCCATTAGTACTTTGTTGAGGTCTTTCAGCTACATTTAAAAAGTCCTTATGGGCATTCAGTTCTGTTTGTGTCACTGAGTCGAAAAAGGTTATATCATGCTCTTCTGTAAGGGATACAAAGTCTTGATAGCTAAGTTTTCTAAATGACGTCCAATTTTTGCCAAATAGAGTGGTCCCAGGTAATATATACTTTTTGATAGTCTCCAAAAGGGTCTTGGATTCCTTATTCTTAAAAAAAACTAGAACCAACTTTGTGCCAAATTGTTCAAGACCACAAAACACCCAATCAGCGTCCTCAACTGATTTTTTCATGCGTTTGACAGTTTTTTTAATTTTATTCTCAATCTGACACTCGAAAATTTGAACCAGCTTCAAAGATCCTCCGATCGGATCAGTTTTTGACTCAAGGATAGTTTGGCATGCTTCTGAAAACAAAATGCACCAATCCTTCATTGTTTCATAGTTTCTATCGCATTCATGCTTCATAGAGGCATTGGAGTACGAGTACATCCACATGTAAGCAATCCACAGAATTTCCACTATTAATATGCGACCATGTCCAAACCAAGTCCCTCTTCGAACACTCATTGTAGCAGGGTACCGATGGAAAGAACTGTTGTTGCAGCACCAAACCATTCCATCACTATAATTGGTGTTGCATTTAATTTTCATTTCCTCTCCACAACGACAAGTTACTCTTTTGGCTATTAGACCCTGGTCTTGACAAAACTTAACGATATCAGTCTTTAGGTAGTGCCAAAGTTCAAAAGCCTTCATACCTTGTAATTGTCCTTTCTTCTTAGGAAGGAAGGGTTTTACGTTGATTGATGATTTCTCTGGTTTATTGGATTCCTCTGGAGATGAATCCATGTGCTCTTCATCTGATGTTATGATTTCTTTCTTTAAGACAGAATTTACATTGATTGATGCATTCTCAGGTTTATCGGATTCCTCTGGAGGTGAATCCATGTCCTCTTCATTTGAGGTTATGATTTCTTTCTTTACGACAGATTTTACATTGATTGATGCATTCTCTGGTTTATCGGATTCCTCTGGAGGTGAATCCATGTCCTCTTCATCTGAGGTTATGATTTCTTTCTTTATGACCGATTTTACGTTGATTGATGCATTCTCTGGTTTATCGGATTCCTGTGGAGGTGAATCTATGTCCTCTTCATCTGAGGTTATGATTTCTTCCTTTATGATAGTGATAGGTTCAAATATATTCAGATCAGATTCCTCACTCATTTTAGAATTCCAGTGCAAAAGTAAAAGAAATTATCTCAAAAAGCCGATTCTAAGAATTTTTTGACAAAGCTTTTCTTCTTTAATGGCTAGTTCTAAAAATATATTAACTCCAGTAAATTCCGTAAATTTTAAACTTTGGTTGGTTGGGGTTACATATATTTTCAGGTATGTGTGCTTGATCTCAAGGATCCGAATTTTAAACTTGAATGTAAACAAACAAACCTATATTTTCTTATTCACTTCAGTTCTCATTCGATAGCTTAAATTTTTTTAACCCGCATTGAAACCTAATATTAATGTGAAAATAATTTAAAAATCTGTTTGAATTAGAAAAAGTTCTGAAATAAAAGAAAATCTCCTAAGATTTTTGAAGAATTAAAATCAAAAACGAAACTCAAGCAGCTTTAAAGTTAACTGTATATATATTTAACTGTAAACAAATGCAGCCGCATTGTGATATTTTGTTTTCATTCGAGAATCGAGATTCAAAATATCTTTAATTTTCTTTGAGAATGGAAACCAATACAAGTAAGACAGAATTTAATTCAATTTCAACATTAAATTTCTACCAAGATTTAGCAGTGATCATTACGGAATTTTATTTCGGGTGGGGGGGTGTCCAAATCATCACATAATCCCTTTTCTCCGTTTCGATAACTTATGTGGCATGTTTTACCGGTTTTGGGGCCTTATTCAGAAACTTTTAACACGATTATAAACCGATACGATAACGATCCGAGACCGATCTATCGAAACGATCAATTTCGAACGAGGACTCCAGCTCACTCGTCCCCTTAAAAACGAGTAATTCAGCGGACTCTGATTTTCCAAAAAGTATCAAGATCCCCTTTTGGTACTGCTAGGGGGTTATGATGGTCCTCTCAAAGAAATTTTTTTGAAAATTTCACCTGTTAAAGTAGGGTTTTAACTCATTTTTTTTGGGACTTTTTCGTACTTATGTTACGAGTGATTTTTTGGTTCTAAGGGGGGGCACTTTCCAGAGTGCCACCCCCTGAATCCCCCACTGGATTGGGCATGGGCATGACGTAATTTCTTCTTATTCTTAAATCTCTTAACGCCCAGTGGCGCATGAGGCCGCAATTGTGGCATTCCATTCCCTCCGGTTTAGTGACGCCTCTCTGGCACTCCCCCAGCTCATCCATCCAAAGGTATTTCTTTCATTTATAGACATTTGGCGCCAGGTTAGTTTGGGCCGCCCTCTCCTCCTTTTTCCATCAGGGCACCACGTGAGGGCTAATCTTGTTGGGTCCCTTGCCTGCATTCTTAGAACATGCCCTATCCATGACCATCTCTGTTTTTTAACTATTGCATTTATGGGTTTTGTGTTGGTGCGTTTGTATATATCTGGATTTGATATTTTATTTGGCCAGTATATCTTTAGTATTTTTCTTAAACATTTGGTCTGAAAGGCATCAAGATGTTTTTCTTGCTGTTTGGTTAACTTCCATGTATTGCTGCCATAGAGTAGGACTGCTCTAACTGTTAAAATGATTATTTTTATCTTTAGTTTTGTATGTATGCTGTTAGATCTCCATACCTAACAGCATAGTACATACAAAACTAAAGATAAAAATATTCATTTCAACAGTTAGAGCAGTCCTACTCTATGGCAGCAATACATGGAAGTTAACCAAACAGCAAGAAAAACTGATGCCTTTTCTTGCTGATGTATTAATGCCTGAACACTCTGATCCTAGGTCCTAGTATCACCACCCACACTTTTGAAGACATTCTAATGGATAGTCCTGTTACATTCCATATTATGAAACTACATCAGAACTCCCTCTTTGTATATGTTGGCGATAGTGGCACTTTGGGAAACCTCGCAGTTGCCATGACCACACCTTATGCCCAAAAACCCACAGCCGCAAGCTTGATGGGACACTCAACAGATGAACTTAGTAGCTCATTGGCTGAAAAATTGAGTCAACGAATTGGAAAGCAGGTCTTTGCCAGTTGCAATGTGTCAAAGATGGACAACTGTGTCATTGTGGCACTAGTACAAAGGTTGCTGAAAGAAGCCGAGACGTATCCAAACATGTGGTGAGCAGAATAAAAGTGTGGTATTCTCTAGTTAATTTATTATTTTTGTAAAAGATGTCACTCTGGGGGATGAAAGTATGGAGTATTTTCAAAACTTAATAAAGTAATGTTGAAGAATTAAATGTCCATATTTTCTTATTAACTAGTAGAGTTATTGTTTTGAGTTTATCGATTGGCACTGACAATATGTTGACCCAGACAAGACAAACACAACAAACAAAATTGCCTCAGTCAAATGCAGTCTGTAGGCAATTGTAAAATAGAGCAAGTAATAAAATACTGAGTGTTAAAATATATAAATCAACTATAAAAAGTTGTAATGATTTAATTAAAATGTAAAATTTATATCTATATTTAGAATATTTCCATAGAAAAACTTAGTTTAAATTTTCTCCTCCTAGATTTCCCTTGTAACAGAATGGATTTGTCTTGTCTGGGTCAAAATATTTACAGGGGTCATTCCAGACTTTTTGTGAAGGGTCCGGTTTTTGTAAAAATTGTGAAAATCTACTCATAATTTTGTGAATTTGAAGTTAGCATTAAATTAGTTTTTTTCAGCCAGGAGCCTGTTTTTGTGAAAATAGGGTCCCATATTTGAAGTATTATGAAAAAAGGGGCCTGTTTAAGGACAAAAATACTTTGTGAAGGGTTCGTTTTTAAAGTAAAATGTTTTGTGAAGGGTCCGTTTTCACAATGAAATATATTGTGAAGGGTCCGAAAACGGACCCAAATTTCTTCTAAACAGACCCCTGATTTAATTGGTTTGAAAAAGTTTTTACCTTTAAAATTTTGATTATTATTACTATTATTTCCTCCTACTTCCACTTCAGTATTTATACTGCATATACAGTCAAGTATCAAGTACTGGATATACAGAGTTAATCACAATCTTGTAGTTTCTTTGTTAATTACAAGCATAATTTTTTTGTTATAGGAATTCCAAAATAATTTGAGTGCAAGTTTCCTAAAATTGAAAAGCTTTTATTAACCTTGAATGCAGGACCAGGCCTTGTGATTTACTTGAGTTCTCTAAAATAAATACTAGTAATTAATCACAAGATCTGTTCCTCTACTTCAGGGGTAGTCTTATCTTAAATTTTATACCTACGGCCCACGTATACCTACTATACATAAAAATTTTCCCATTCCCCCACTGCATAAATGGTAATTTCCTTTTGCAATTTCATCTACCAGATTTACAGTAATGTAGCCCAAAAACATTTTAGAAGGGGATAAGGATTCCTTTTCAAGGGGATAAGGATGTTTTTAGCAAAAATATTGAAATCAATAATACAAAAAATCCTGATGTGATGTGATGGAAAAAAACGGAAGTCATTTTCGAAATCAGCTTACCAAATAACTAAAAAATTAAATACAACTTCTTTTGTATTTTTCAAAAAGTTAAATTTTTCAGGCCTGTGTTATTGATGCAAAAGTTGGGGGTTGGCTTAAACTCTGATCTCAAGATTTTTTTTCTTACCACGTTGTTGCGGAAATCTTTAAAGACTACTGAGGTGGTCATAACTTGTTAATTTATTACAGGCAAATACAGGTTAATTTATTACAATTAATTCTATTTGGGAATGGGTTTTCTTTGATTTTTATCGATGGCGTTTCAAAGGAGTGCCATCATTGTACCCCAATAAGGGCCTCCATTAAGAAGCCATAAACCGACAGGGGCTTGCTCTCCGGTAGAAAAAGACTTTCCTTTGTCCTAACGCTAGCAAGGTTTGTGGCAGAATATACTTTTTTAGGCCCTGCTATTAGTAATTCATACAAACGATGGTGGAAAATTTTAACTCTGTTTATACACTGGTTTTGAATTTTTTCACATACAAACGTACTTTCAGCTTAGACTGGAAAATATTTAGTACTGTTATTAAAATCTAATCCCTTACTGCCCACTCTATGAAAGTTGAAATGCCCACTAATGAGTGCTATGAACCTGGTATACTACCACTGCACTACTTGGTTATACAAAGTTATTGAAAGATTCAATTTTAAGAAATTTGCACCATTAAGAATTATTTTACTCTATATTTTTATTTTTGAAAAGATATTAAACTAAAACATAAATTTTATAAAGTTTAATTAAATAAAATTATTCAATTTATTTACATAATTACATACATACAATAAGTTGCAGTCATTTGTTTTTACCATAAAAAGTATAAATACATTAGATAAAAATATTTTTAAACTTCTTGGCAATATCCACAGAAAAGGGGAGATCCCCATAATTATTCCAAATCCGATATTCAGTTGATTGAACACTTCGTTCTAAAAGAAAATGACACTTTTTAACCTATGAAAAATTTGTAAAGAATGAAAATAAGAGTAAGGGCATTTCACTGTATCTTCATTGCACTGTTGAGTCTGTTACCTATGAACTATTTCTATGCATAACTTTAGCATAGAAGAATTTTTTTAAAAAAATAAAATTTATGTAACATTGAGATGCATATCATACGAAGGGCCATGGGGAGCCTAGTGGTTAAGGCTTCGGGATCGGAGGGTCCCGGGTTCGATTCCCGACACCGCTGAAGAACTACCAAGTATATGCAGAGTATGTGCTCATTAAATCTATGGGTCTGAAAGTCCTGTGGTCGGTCATGGCGCAGTTTACTACAGGTCCAGGTGTCTGGAGACTATTTCCCTCCTCTTCAGAGACATGGCAAAATTGTGGAGGTGGCGACATCAATCATCAGAGGCTTAAGTCAGACTCCTGCCATTTCATGGGCCTCACTTTCTCAGGAGCCGCATCCCCTTTGCCTTAAATCCTGTCCGCTTTGCGGATGGAGCTTGGATATTCCAAGTGGCATAAGAAACAACAACATATCATACGATACCCAAGTTATATCTGTACATTTGACCAGTTCTAATTTTTCATTAAGTTACAAATAAAGAGCTCACTGTCTTAAGGTGGAAAAAAGTTCAAGATTTTACTTGCGACTTATTTTAATATTTTCCAATCTCCAGATTGAATGCATTAAAAAATGAGCAATGGATCGTTGATATGAAACTCAATATTATTTTTATAAAATAAAGAGTTTTAATTAACTTACCTATTAAAATTTTTGGTTTATGACCTTCTGAGACTGTAACATTCTTTGCATCTATGGTGCAGCCACTCATATTGTAATTGCTTTGCTTAAAATTCAACTAGAAAATTTGGTGTACTATTATTAAGTAAAACAGGTTAGATAGATAAAAACTTATATGAAATAGCATAAGATAAAATATGAACATATTTATGTTTTAAAACTGTAAAAATAATAAACATAAATCCACCAAAAACACTAAAAAAAATTTTCTGGTACTTATGTAAAATTCAGCGACACAGCTATAGAACAGATAATGGACACTGACAACGTTGTCAAACACAGGGGCATGGTCGAAGGGATAATACGCAAGAACAAAAAATTATTTTTGCCAAAAAAAAATATAGCTGCAACTTTTAAAAACCAAACAACCACACTGGTAACAAAAAGGACTGCAGTTTCTTTTTAAGGAAATGTAAATTCTAAAATATTATTACCAAAATATTTAAAGGTGTACTACTGAAAAACAATATTTTTTAATTAGTTAGTACCTGTTGCACTTTAGATTTCAAGAAATTAGATTTTTTTAATATAAATTCAATACATTTCCTAAACATTTTTGCATTTAGCATTTTAGAATTTCAATTGGTTTAAACTAATTTATTTATAAAGCGTGAATCTATTAAGGGGGAAATAAATTGTAATTTTCATAGTAAATATTAAGATTTTTTTAAGATTGCTATTTTATTCTAGATTCTATTTTGATTATAGAAATATCAAATGAGGAATGATACATTTGCAAGATAAAAAAAGCAAAGATAGTTGATTTCTTTTCCAAATGAAAAAAGCCTATGACGTACGTACCTGAGCATAACAGTTCTTGTCAAAACAAAAAGGATCACTGTTGGGTAACACTGGCTCATCGTGAAATTCTAATTTGGCTGTTAGAGCAGCTTCCAGGTCTTTAGGAAATTTAGTACCTGTAAACATAAATTTTTAAAATCTTAGAATCAAGGAACAAAATACTTCTAAGTGGGCATTGCCCTTATACAGCCCAAATGGGTATGGTTATTATTTTATGGCACAAGAATCAAGTATGCCAGTTAAGTTGGTTTAGCAAAATTCCAGTTAGAACATAAACTAAGGGAATTTATTTGAATGTATGAATTAACTCTTACTGTTCCTAGACCCAAAACCAATAAAGCACATATGAGAACTTCTAAAAATATAGTTTAATAATAACTTTATTTACTGCACAAATTTTTTTTTACAGAAACACAAGGAAAAAAACATTTGACACCAAGGGGAAATTTGACAATTCCTGTTCAGGCGACAGAGAATGTATTTTACATTAAATACAAAATAAATGAAAAAAAATTATAACAACTTAAGAAAATGAGTAAATAAATAATGGCAACAAGCTGGATAACTGATTATAAATAGATTGCTTCAATTGAGGAAAAAATATGAATCCAAGTCGTCAATATTTAATATGAAGTCATGTAGTTTTCTTTTAAAAGTGGAGTATTTAGTAATAGTAATTAAATTTAGAGGTAAACTGTTATATAATTTAGGTGCAAGATAATAGAAACTTTTAGAAAATATATCTTTGGAAAATTTTGGTATCTGATAGCTTGCAGTTGATCTAGTAGTGTAACTTCGATTACGCAAGTTACACAAAGATTTATGTCTTAAAAGGTGAAGTAAAATACGGAAATATGCATTGTGTCGAATTGGAAGTAATCTAAGGGTTCTAAAATTATTTGGATAGGGTTGAGGATTAAGAATTTTAAATATTTTGTTTTGGATTGAGATAATTGTTTACAACTGGTAAACACCCACCAACAACTATTCAGGAGTTCAAAACCACTATAAATGAAGATTGAGCTCTGGTATCTTTAAAAATGACTAAAAATATTATTCAAAGCTAGAACACACTCTAAATCTTGCATTGGTTTCAAAGATAATTCTATTCTTCACCAATTGCAAGAAATCTTTTGTTAATGTTCTTCATTACATAGAGATAGCCAGAGCTGTAGTTGGAACCAAATATTTACATATATTTTTAACCCAACCCCATATTTTGGCGGCAGCTAAAATATTTTGGAAGACAGCACCGGCACCCCCAATCTCAGCACTGGATTAACAATCACTCTGACTGTTCCAAATGCATATGAAGCTATTACAGCGATAATTATAAGTTGAATGTGTTTTCATCCCCTTAAATTTGTGCCTGGGAAAATTTTATCACAATTCTTATATTCCCACTTATTGAGTATCTTATATAGTATGATTTTTATTGATGGAGATCATTTACATGAAAAGAAAATAACATATGTTCCCATGGGCATAGCCAGGGGAGGGGCAGCTGTCCCCCCCCCTCTAAATTCTCAGTTTGTTAATTTTTAAAAAAAAACTTTATGAAAACAATAGTACATAATTTTCTTTGAAAACTCTGTGGCTTACTAGAAGCAGTTCTGTTCGGCCCAGTCACAAAATGAGCTAAAACACTACTCTGAGGGGCAAATTTTTAAAATATATCTGGGGGAGGACCCCTATTTTAAGGTCAAATTCATTACCCATATTTTTACGTTATGGGTGCAAAAGTTCAAATCCTTTGTATAAGTACCCTAAAATTCAGCGTGTAAAAGTACTAGCCATGAGGTATGGGGGGCCTGGGAAATTATGTTGAGTCAACCCCTAGTCACTAGTATTTGCAACATCAAGAGCACAGGTAAGTATCATTGCCCCCCTTTAACATGAAACCTGGCTACGCCCATGTATGTTCCTTTAACTTTGGAGGAGATTGTAAAAGTGTTAAATTATAAATGGAAAAAGTTAAATCATGTTCCTTCCAGGCAATTTTTTTCCCAGTTTTCATCTATGCTTAAGGCAAAAATTCAATTACCTAAAAACCAGCGCAATGTGTACTTGTCTTCAGTTAGTCGAGGAGTTCCATGATTAGCATTAAATTCCATACTTTTCACAGGTCCTCTAAAAAATAAATATTGAACACTCAATATCAACTATTTGCTAACAATTTTATAATTGATAAAATATATGTGTTCAAATAAGTTAAACGCAGGCCTTAAAGAAGTAGGTAAATAAGGACATTAAGATAACATTTTAAAGATAGTGTAAAGTTAAGCAGGATTGCACACATCTTTAATGAATTAATAAGGCAAATTGTTCAGTTATTGGTATTTTTAGAGCTTATTAAAGTATTTATCTCAATTTTTTTGTCTTTTGTTGCTTCTTTCTTACTATTCAGTTTTAGATTTAATAAAAAATAACATTTTAAAGTACCATTTTTAATTCAATTTTCTTGTATATTCATTTTTAATTCTTTGTCAAGTACACAAAAAAAAAACTATAAAATCACCAAGATCCTACTGATTGCCTGATTGCAAATCTCCTTTTTTGCACATTATTTACAAATTTTAAGAGGTGTATTAAATTAAAATTATACTTTATAATACTGGCACTGATATTCATAAATATACTGAAGTTAGAATTTTCTTAATAAGATTATTAAACAATACCTGTTAAAAAATACAATTATAAGATCACAGTAGTCAAAATTGTTCTTCACTTTTTCACTTAATTTTAGCTGAACCAACAATTCAACTGAGTTTTCTCCCTGTTTGAAAGAAGGAAAATGTAAAACACAATTTTTGTAGTTAATAGAAATTGTCTGGAAAATAGTCAAGAATTTATTAACTTATTTTATTAGAATCAGTCATAATATACAAGAGGAGGTCAGGGAATTTTATTTCCCATTAAATATTAGCCAAAATATTAATTAAAGAGAAAGATGGTACACAATTCGAAATATTGGTTTCAAATATTTTTAAACCAATCAGGTTGTGTTAAAAATTCAGTACAAAAATCAATTCAGAAATGTGGATGTATTTACAATCTTAGCTTATAGATCCAGTTATTATTTTAAACAATATTCCTTCTTAATGGTATGTTTTAACTAATTTTTACAGTAGTTGGTTGGTTGGTTGTTTTGGGTTTTATGGCGCAAGGTCCCTATATCGGACATTCCGCGCCAAACACAAGATTAATAGTTAAAAATATATTTATATTAAAAGTCATGTATGTTTCCAACCAATATTAAAATATGAAGTTTATTAAAAGGCTTATAAGATGCCGAAATGTGGAGTCCGTAGTCGAGCGTAGTCTATACGCCATTTTTAAAATGTTGATAGGTTAAAAACAATTTCAGAGATGCCAGCATCTTTTCAATTGTACATATGATTAAATGTCGTGAATTATTCTAATGGCATTTAAAAACTGAAATAATGATGGATGATGTTTTTGACCTAAAAGTTCAGTTAAAACTGGTGATGGAGTTTTAAAATAGCAAACATAGTAAAATAATAAGTTAGGGCATGAGGTTAAAATGTGCTTAATAGTTAAAATATTCTGGCAATGAGGGCAATTTTTACAGTAGAAAATGAAATCATTGTCTTCCTTAAACCAATTCTAAGTTAACTGACACTAGGACCTTTTTAAAGAGAAACTTTATAATTAAAACTTTCCAGTACTCAAAACTATAACGACATTTATGCAACACTTCAGGTACATAATTTAGACGGTCAAAGAGAATCGTCCAACTTACGAGTAACTTGAAAACTCCTTGAATAGGGGGCTGTTTAGGAATCGGAGAGCAGTAACTGAAGAGAACTATTTCTTGCAGGGGTGGAGTAAAACGGATCCGTTTGTTGAAATTAGAACCTAAGAGAAATACAACACTATAGCAATGTGTATGTTACAGGGAATGTGATAAATCCGGGAATTATTAATAATGTCTGCGCAGGCAAAGTGATAAATGCCATTGAATTTATAACATTTCCTGCCTCAATTCGGGCATAATTATTAATAACCAGTTTATCACTTTGCCCATAACATGTACATTACATGCATACTTTTGGGTATATAAAAATAACTTTTAAAGTTTATACAAGGCTAAGTTTAACCATGTGTGTTTTTTTAATCCATTTTATAGAACTGCCATCACAAGATATTCAATAAAAGTGTTATCTTTTATGTATTTAATTATGGAGTGGAGCCTAGTGGTTAAGGCATCGGCTTCGGGATCGGAGGGTCCCGGGTTCGATTCCCGCCACCGCTGAAGACCCACCAAGTATATGCGGAGTACGTGCTCGTTAAATCTGTGGGTCCGAAAGTCCTGTGGTCCGTCATGGCGCAGTTTACCACGGGTCCAGGTGTCTGGAGACTATTTCCCTCCCCTTCAGAGACATGGCAAAATTGAGGAGGTGGCGATAGATGGTGGCGACATCTATCATCCGAGGCTTAAGTCGGACTCCTGCCATTTCATGGGCCTCACTTTCTCAGGAGCCGCACCCCCTTTGCCTTAAATCCTATCCGCTTTGCGGATGGAGCTTGGATATTCCAAGTGGCATAAGACAACAACAACAACGTATTTATTATTACGTGATTAAAAAATTAATACAATAAATTTTTTAAAAGATAAAAGCAGTAATAACATAAGAAAAATCACCCAAATTTGGTTTATTTTCGAATTTAACATACTAGTTATCTATGCTCCCAAAGCAATAGGTAAGTTATACCATTTTTTTTTCGAAGCAAAACTCTCTAAAATAAACCCCAAAGACAAATGCAAGTTTTGTAATCTAGGCAAACCAGAAACATGGGAACATGTATTTCTATACTGTCCTATTTATCGCTTTCATAGATTAAAGTATCTTTCCCCCTTTATTAGGTACCAAAATAGTTTTTTCACTTACAATCATAAGAATTTTTTTGCAAAAGTAAATTTTATTAAATCAGCTCAAAGGTTGAACCAGTTCCTTTCGGGGAATTGTTTTTAAGGCTCCTGGGAGTTCTTATTTTCGGAAATTGCATTCTGGTTTTATTTATTTCCTTATAGTTTTCATGGTCAATTTGTCTTGTGTTTTGGATGCTTAGTATTTTGGTGTATGGGCCACTGGGCCTTTTTTTTGCCAATAAATATTTATTATTAGTAATAGAATATTATAATAATAGGTAAGTTACAAATCGCCAAGATAATGCTAACAATGTAAGTTAAAAATTAAAAATTCTTCAAAATCTTTAATCACAAAAAAAACCCTCACTTAAAGTGGAAGGTTCACTGTAGTTGTTGATGCATGGGTGAATTACAAGTGAGTCCAGAATCAATGGTTGGCCAGGCTCTGTGGATGTGAGGGTCAAACCCACTTCATTTGCAGCACCTTCGAGGTCAGCTCTCATAGAAACTTGACCAAACACTTCAAAGTGACATATACCGCCACTCTGGTCACTCTGAAAAAAAATAATAAAATCATCATACTTGACCACCTGATTGATTGGTAGTATTCTTTGAATTTCTCAGTTTTTTTTGTTTTTACCTTCAAAATTTTTCATCTAAAAAAAAAGTAGGCTACACTGTGGATACAAAGAGAGAATTGTTCAACACATAGATAGGGGAATCTGACAGTCTTAATTTGATGCAGGTGGCTTTGTAATAAATAATCATAATAAATTATTAATGCAAAGTTGACAACACCCTTGCTCTTGGTTGATAGATGGGTAAAATCAAAACACCTCCAGGTCTTTGAACTTGCATTCACTGTGTAGGGGTCCTGTCCACCAAGTGTAATGTTACACTGCCAGCTTGCTGGTTTAGTGGTTAGAGTATCTGACTACAAAGCTGGGGTCCGAATCCCAACTTGGGTGTGGAGATGGATGAATGTGACCCCCCTGTAAAACGTGGTTGTGGAAGCGAATGTGCATGTGGGGGGGCTAAATAACTTTACCTCTGTGGCTTCAGCCCACAGGTGCCTATCACGTAATGTAAAGTAGGTGCTAATGTTGGCATATTTAGGGTGACTCCAAGAATCTGCCATAAGAACAACAAACATGTTACACTTGCTATTTTTCTTTGGTAAAAGGTTGACATGATTTCTACACCTTCCTTGGCCAACCAGCAGTACAAAAATCAATTCAGGAATGTGCATTTATTTACAATCTTAGCTTATAGCTAGTTTGGTTTAAGTTTGAATCCAGCTATTATTTTTAACAATATTGATAATAATGTTATTTTTTCCTAATGGTAAGTTTTAACTAACTTTTATACAGTAGAAAATGAAATCATTGACCTCCTTAAACCATTTATAAGTTTACTGGTACACTGCAGATTCTCTAAGCCAATCTACAATGTCGTTTCCAGATATGTCACAGTGACTGGGAGACAAATGAGATGAAGGTTGTTTGTTACCAATGTCTTCAAATAAACATAAACTTTATAACTTATAAATATCATACAAAAATTTATAAGAGGAAACAATAATAGTTAAATTATTATTATAAAATTGGTGAGAAACAGTGCCAAGATTGGGGTTGGATGCAGTGGCATCCCCAAAAATATTTGGACCATCCACCTAAAAGATGTGGTTTCTAGTCAAAAATATGAAAAAAGAAAAAATTAGTCCCCAAAATGTTTTGTTCCAACTACAGCACTGGGGAGAAACCATTATACTTACAAGAACACATCTAACGAATTCCATCATTTTGAAGTGAATTTGCTGCTTTCCTTTATATTCAAATGGCTTCCATGCTGGTTGCTGTAAGAGAAGATAAATAGTATCACAGATATCAGTTAGAAACAACAATTCAAAGCACTTTTAGTGCAATAAAACTATTAGTAACTAAAGGTGACATATATTGCAAGTACCTCGTATGTCACCCATGCTATCATTATGAATACTGGGATGTGGGGTGGCTCAGACAAAACAGCAACAGAACCCTATGCTTTTTATATTAAGTCCTATAAGTAACCTAGTTATTAAAACTCACAGTCTTAAATTTTCAGAAAAATTAATCTGTATGAGGTTACATTATGATACATGATATATGGGGTTGCATATGATTATGATTAGGCTAGAATAGTTTCCTTTTCCTTTCCTTATTCAATTTCATTTTCATTTCCTTATTCAAAGACCTTTAAAAAAGAAAGACTGGAAACAGGAAACCAACAGCTGATTCTTTTAGATTTTTGAGTGTTAGTAGTTTGTTGTTGAGTGTATAGTTTTTTTCCTAATTGATAATAATTTTTATTTTCATAGTCACTTATCAATTTACTATGGAAGGTGATGAGCTCTTTGTGACAAAAATGTATCTCATATTAAATAATTATATACTATTAGAAGAAACTCTGGGAACAACTTAAACAGTACTCAAGCAATAACATGTCAAAAAATTATTTGGAAGGAACACACTTTACAAATTCAATATTTCTATAGCATAGTGCAGAAAATCAAGATAAACCATGTACCCTTCATATTGTATGAATCATATAAGACAAGGTATGAAATTTCAGCTTTATAGGTACTAGCCAGGCCAATACTTTTACATGCTATTGGATTGAGATTTTAATCTGATTTTAATACAAAGTTTAATTTTAATCACATTTTAAAAGACAATTCACTAGTCGTCCTTAAAAAATAATTTAACTGAATATGAAAGTTATAAAGGGTATGTAAATAGAAAGACAATATAAATAGGATGGTAATATTAATATCGTGGTAAACTGCTCAAAGAAGATTTGCAAATATTACTACCTACAAAATACAGAGTGGCAAAGACATTAAGGAATTGTGAGTATGAGGTAAATGGTATGTATAGTATAAACTTATATGCATACACTATGTATAACCTAAATGAAAATTTACCTTTTTAGAAAATTTCTGAGTATGATTTTTATGAAGATACATAGCAGAAGACAAGTCAACATCTGATGGGGTTCCAAATGGCATAGTAACTGTTAGAAAGTTTTCCAACTCCATTAAATGTAATGGTTTTAGCTAAAAAAATTGAAAGGGTGTTTATTTTTTACGAAGAATAAAAAAAATATGCTAATTTTTTTTCCTAACTTACCAATACCAAAATACAAATTAAGTTTTCAACACAAAAAATTTTTAGATTTAAGTTTATAAAAACATTAAAAAATGAATCCAACTATCAACACTTATGGTTCTGAAAGATGTTTAGGTAAGCATAATTATTAATTAACCAATATCATAATAGTGTTAAATTTGGCAAATAGGTGTCATTAATCAACACAGGAAGCTTACCTTCACAAAAAAAATAAGTCAGTGAAAATACTACTTACATCAGAGTTTGGCATCTCAGTTAGAAAATCCAAAACACCCTGCAGGACTGAAAAGCCAACAGACACTGAAGGCCTAAAAAGTATCTAACATTAACAAAAGTTTTTCAAAATATAGACCATAAAGAATTGAAGATATAGGAATTTCACTTACGTGTTTAACAGATTTGTCTTGTCAACACTTTTATAATTCTCAACATAGGGAAGACAACAGACCAGAACAGAGTTCTGCAAAATATTAGTTACATTTGAAAACATTTCAGCTGGCAGCGTAATATTCACAAATATAAGATTGTGATTGACAAAAAGGCAAAAAAGAGAAAATTCAAAAATTTTACACAAAAGAGAGCAATAAAGTAAAAACTTGTAAAAGTTATTAAGTTAATTTTAAAAGGGATGTGTGTATTTTAATACGCAGAAGAAAATAAAAAGTTAATTCTTACAGCTAATTATCATGATTTCCTCTTTTACATTTAGAGAACTTTAGGAATGGTAAAAAAAAATTAAACTTCAAAATTCCTAGTTCTGATAAATTTAAGGAAAAAATTTCAATTAAAGCAGGAGAAAATAAAAAGTAAAACTAACTAATGCAATAGCCACAACAGGCCACAGAACTTGTCCATTAATGGTCACTTCTGTTACTGGAAGCTGCATTTTCCCACTTGCTTTGTCTCGCCAATGAACATACTAGAAATAAAAGGTTGAACTTTTGTTAATTACTGAACACTGCATATTTATAAATCTATTATATATTTTTTGCACTCATATAATACATTGATATAATACTCACACAATATATTTAATACTTTTAATTTAGACTTGCTGAAATTTAAAGTTACTGACCTGATTTCCTTAAGAGCTCAGTTGCAATGTAAACTTAAGTTACTGTACTTAGATTTAATTGGTATGCATTTACTGAGAGCCTTCACCAATGTATAAGAAGAGGGTGTTTATAACTGTAAAGCAGCATGTGTCAAAAAAAGTGAAGAAGTCGTTTTTTTTTCTTCCTTTTATTCTATGCTATGTATGATATAATGTATCTATGTTGTAATATATATTTTTAAGGGGTTTTTATTACCTATTAAATTTGAAAATTTGAAAAATGTTTTGATAATGTTGAGGCCATAAATAATGGAAAAGTAGTACTATGATATACTTAGATTCTTATGTAATATCCCGTCGACCATCAGTTTCAGTGGCATAATTAATAGGTTTTCTAATACATTTTCGTTTTCAGTAGCATGGTAGACAAGATACTATAGATAAGTACAAGTACCTAAACTTACTAAAGTGTTGAACTTAAGATAAACTTTTAAGAACTAACAAGAAACTATCTAGATTTAACTTAAATGAATACTTACCTGTTTAGCCTCAACAGAGAGTCCCAATTTGACTAGTAGGTTACAGCAAAAAATTGATGGAAGAGGAATTTGAACATAAGCATCTTTATAATCTTCCTTACATTTCTTTTCAACTGTTGGAAATTTTCTGAAAATAAGCTTAGAGATTTTAAACAGCAGTTAAAATAGTAAAATTAAAGGACTAATCTAAAACACAGACATATCTGTCCCATTAATTAACACTCCAAATACTTAAATATAGTCAAACTTTAATGATTGTCATTTTTATAACCATGTGTTTTATTCGATTAGTTTTAAATTTTTGGCAATACAGTAGAGCCTAAATATAGTGACCCCTTACAGTACCAACAAGTAGAGGGACATTATAACAAGTTGAGGGGAAATCCCAATCAGAACGACACAGAAATAAAATATGGATATGTTATCTAGAGTAGAACCTTCTAGCCAAGTGCTCAATGTAATCAATACGAACATTTTGAAACATTAAGAATATGATCATTTGGAGTAGTATTGCTTCCAGAAATATTCTTCCTATCACTTTCCTTCAGTTCTAGCCTCTTAATCAGCCGATTTTTACAATAGGCAGTTGCAGCAAATCCAAAAAACAATGGGTCTGGGCGATATTTTTGACAAAACTCTGTGATGCCAAAGCCGTTAAATGGCGAGTAAGCAATTCAACTTTTATAGAACTGGGTTGCCAGAATCCAATATTTTAATGCCATTTTTGATGACAGGCCCAGTTTCTTTGAATTACCTGGTCGTTGCTATAATAAAAACCTCATACTCTGTTTGGGGTTGCTGTAAAATTTAAAAATGACATTATTTCTATGATACCTATGATTTAACTACTCGGTCATTGTATCAAAGGGGATGTTATAAAGAGGTTCAATTGTATTCCTAATTTTTAGCATCCAAAACAGCTTGGCCATATTTAAAAGGATAGATAACAGAATTGAACTGAGAGAACATTAAACTAATATGTTATATTTGGTTCGATTCCGTTAACTGTCCCGCTAAATACTGCCAAACTCTTTTGGACACCAAAAGTTAGAAATATTGCTAAATAATTTCAAAACCATAGATAAAAAATCAGTTACGTCAATAACTGCCCAGTTATATCAACAAAAACCATAAAAATTTTGTCGATATTTGAATATATATGATGTTCACAAGAGCTTGACGATATAAAGCAGAACCATTAACAGAACAGAACCGTAGAAGGAATTATCACATTGTAGATGTTAAATAAATTACTTAGTTAGACCTTATTTATATCCCATTAAAAATTTGAAAACCAGGTATTCAAATATCCCCAAAATGGGCGACTTGGTGAAAAGGGCCCCATAGGGTAAAGTATAGCCAAAAATTTTTGGCAATAATTCTTATCTTTGGCGTTTAAAACTTTGAGAAGGTATTGGAGGGATAGATATCGGAAAAATACCTTTATTAATAAGTTTGGTAAATCCACAGAAATCAGGCCTGTGCCTCATTTTTGGCACCAGGTCCGATTTCTTTGAATGACCCGTAAGTTTAATCACTTTAAGTTCAGTCCATCTTTCAATTCAAACTAATTACCTGACAAGTAGAATTTTCCCAAAGTTTTCTTTTGAAATGTTAATTACCCAGATGCAGCGCAAAGCCATTCTTAAAATACTAAAAACGGTAGCAGAAAAAGCTATGTGGAGCAGTTATAAAACAAAATAATAAAGAATTATATGAATGTTTATTAAAAGAAATAAGAAAAATAAAACTTTGGAACCGAAACCAACGGATTGGTCGTATTGTAAATAAACAAATTTATCATGTGACTTATTTACCGTTGCCATTTACTGATTATAAGATGATGGCTGTAATTGTGGCTGTGTCAAAGCATTTTAGGCAAAAAAACACTTTGGACAAGAAGATCATTTAGAACTTTTTGGCAGAAAGATTTCCATTTTAGCGGCGTTAGAAGTTCTAAGCTGCTAAAATGCAAAGTTAATACACGAAATACATTGCAAATAAAAAATAGTCAAAGAAGACTTCGAAATACATACATAAAAATATTGTTTTAAGGTTAGTTGAAGATTCCAATAGTGACACTCCCTCTGGGACACTTCATAACTACAGATATTAAAAGACTAAAAAATTTACTGATTATAAAACAGATTTTGGGGAAAAATAGTTTTATAAATTTCTAGGGAATAGAGAGGGCGAGCCATTCCTCAAAGCTCTTTTAGAATTTTCAAAATATTCTTAAATATTATATCTTAAGATTTTTTTCTTTTAGAACTCAATTCATAACACAGGTTTTACAGCCATCAAATTAATCCAAATAAAAATATTTTCATTAAAAAAAAGTTGAGGTTGAGACTGCATCTAATAGTGAAAGTGAACCTTTCAACAAGAATCAGTCCCCATCAAAAAATAAACCTATTCTTAAAACAACAAATCAGAGATAAAGTCTGAATTTATTAAAAACTTTGATATATAATGAAATCATTTTCTAAATAAATTACAAATGAAACCTTTTCTAAGACTAGTGTACTTACCTTGAAATATTTTCTAAGGAATGAAATTAACAAGGTAGCACCTTCACCATTTTTCATTTCTAAGCAAAAAGTGGTGTCCTAATCAAACGTATAAGGACATAAAAAAAGTCTTAAGGGCCCCACAGACGAGCAACTTGATCGTCAACCGGGTTGTCAATTTGCGAAGTTTGCAACCAAGTTGGCCGTCTGTAGGGAAGTTGATGGTTGAAATTTCAAATTGATGATCTGATCGTCAACTTGATGGGCGGAGCTTAATCGGAACATGTTATTAGGAAAATAAAAGAAACTAAGCATTAAAAATTAAAAACATTTATTTCTAGCACGAGAGAATAATTAAATAAAATATAATTTTGCATTTAAAGTACTAAAATAAATTAATTTGTTACAATCTGATTAATTTTTTCTTCATTGTTCACATTCTGGTTGACGAACAGGTTGGCCGTCTGTGGGAAAAGCATCAACCCGGTTGACGACCAAGTTGCTCGTCTGTGGGGCCCTTTAGGAACACCTTTTGGTATCTACACACATTAAATACTTGGAAATATTTTTGAACATAGTTTACCAATTAATAGCACTTATAAAGAAATGAGAATCATTTTGTTAAAATCTTTATTTACAAAATATTTAATACAAAATGTTATCATAACTCAAGTAGTATATCTTCTTTATCTTTTTCTAATAGGCACAGTTTTGGTACTTTGATTTTTAATGATGCATTCTTCACTGATTCAGAAATATCCTTTCCTAGTGGACAGCTAAAAAGAATAGAAAATAACACAATATTTAAAAAAAAACAACTTAATGATAACTGTGTACTGATAAAGCCATACAATTGAAATGATTGGGAGGGGTGCAGTGATTGACAACCATTGGATCATTATCGTAAAAAGTTTAAATATATGAAAAAAAACTTCTTAGTGACATTTATTAATACATCTATGATAAATAAAATGCACTTTGCCACAAATTCTAAAAACCTTTTTTAAGAAAATTTCAACTAATTTTTAAATTAAAGCTGGCAAAATGATCTAAATTGGACATTCTTTAACACCTGTGAATTCATCAACCCAATACAAAAGTAATCCAGCAAAGCAGAACATTTCTGGAGAAATCTTAGAGGGTGGAGAAAAAGAAGCACAATTTTTAGAAAAACGTTTTCTTGTTTTTACGTAATAAATAAATGTTAACATCCAACCCGATACCATGTTTGAGAAACTTGTTCACTTTAACAAGCGTTTCTATTGCAATGCAAGAACAACAACTTGCTATGTTTTTCTACATTTAAGCTCTAAAATGCCTTAAGATGATACCCCTTCCCTGAGCAAAAACAAATTGTCTTAGGTTTTATATTCATCCTAAAAATTTTTACCATGAATTTGGAATCAAAATATGGGTATCTTTAAACAAACTACAAATACATACTTTGGATCTGGTTTGATATTTTCGGAGTATGGCATAATACCAATATTTTCTTTAAGTTTCTCCATTCCATTCCTGAAAGGAAAAATAAATTTTGTATCTTAACACATTGTTCAGTAAATTTCAAATTAGATCACTTTTGAACTTTGAACTACTGCCAAAAATCCCCTAATAAAGATTTTGGAATGCTTTAAGAAGCATATTTCAAATTGCAATCTACATTTTTAGAATCCATTGAAAAAATTCATTTACCATTAACGGTTGATTTTATAAGTATTTTTAGTGGCGTGATCCGATTTACTCGCAATGTGGGGTGAATCGGATCACTGCCAGTTGTCATAAAAAGACAATTTTGACGTGTTTAAGTGATACAGAATCATAAAATGAGACTATAAATAGTTTAATAAGGTGAAGGTGAAATGAATAAATTTCATTAAAATTAATGAATAATTTTTTATAAAATCTCTAAGAGATTTTGACCAACAGCTGATATCGACAAGTGGTATTTTAGTGCTGGAAGGCAGCGACACAAACATAAGGGGATAAAACTAAACAGAAACTTTTCATAGATGGCTAAGGGGGTATGTAACAACTTTTAAGACCTGATATCAAACATAGTTTTATTATTTTTTGCAGTGTACTTTAATTTTACATTCTTTTTTAAAGTTTTACTTTCCACAATGTTTCTGCAAACACTAAATTTTGCGAGTAAAAATTTTAGTCTGGCTAGTACCTTTAGAGCTGAAATTTCATGCCCTGTTCTATATATAACTATTTTTACAACAATCGTTATACAAGAATACCTGATTCTTTTTTTTTTAATCTTTTAATACATCTAGCACCTACACTTCATTTTAAAAAAGGATTGAATAATAAGCATAAAAGTATTTTTTTCTATAACCTAAGTTACATTTAGAATATACATTTACTTAAATAGAAATACAATTTTTATGCATAAATGTATTTTCTATGTTTAAAAAGCTTAATATTGGTTTTTGTTTATTTATTTTCTACCTAGGTTGTGTTGTGTGAGGGTTGTGATAACAGAAATGATCCATTACAAACTAAAAAAAACTATAAGTACACATAAATAAAATCAAAATTTAAAACTATGGAGTTTTAGATAATTAGAAACTGATTGAAAATTCAGTCACAATCCAAAGTATATAAATGAGAAAAAAGTCAAAATACTTAATGTATTAATTAATTTAGTAATAGATAAGAAATAAAGTGTTTCACTTCATTCTAGTAGCAAAAGATATGTTAAGTTTTTATCTGTTCTCAAAATGTCAGTTACAAAGAACTTAGCCTGATGTTATACTATGTGGAGCATGAGTTGTGAAATAAATTTTAAATTAAAAAAATATTTACTAATGAATGTGTATTGGCTTGATGATAAAATAATGTAGCATCCCTTGTTTTGAATATCTCAGCACATAAACATATTTTAACCAGGAAAATTTTTTATGAAATTTTGTTCCATGCTCATTTTGATTATTAACATAACTTTGCAGAAGGCTGCTTCAGTTGGAACGAAAATGTAGTATAGTACAGATAATCAGATACAGATCTTACATTAAGAAGGTTTTGTTGCACTTGATAACATCAAAGTATTAAAGGTCAAACCTTACCAAGCAATCATAATCCCATTGTCAGTGCACAACTTGGGAGGTGGTACAAAGAACTTGCAATCAAAGTCAGAACACCACAGTTGCAGAGCAGACCTGATGTAAGAGTTGCAAGCTACTCCTCCCGAAAACACAAGTCTCCTCTCCGCTTTTGTTGTGAGGTTTTTGAGCTCGCAAAAGGCAAATGCTCTGTGTGTCCGGTGAACCAAATGCACAGCATAGCCATGAAGTAGGGAAGCACAAAAGTCTTTGACAGTAGGGATGACACCATCGGGAGGAAGATCTAAAACGGTTTTAAGAAACAATGTTAGAAAATCAGTCATAAATACAACATACAACAACTAAATTTCACTAAACTTCAAGAACTACAGCAGGAAATTTGCCTTTGTTTTATTTTTAAAATGATAAGAAGTGGAAGCATGACTTGTTTGAGAGCTATAAAATTTGGCATTTGCTGACAACTCATTAATTATTTTCACCACTTCCAAGTGAATTATGCAATTTCTCAGTTGGAAACAAACTCGAAATGTATGGGTCCCATGAAAATGTTGTGAATAATATTTTACAGATTGAACTTTTTTTTCATAATACTTCAAATATTGGACCCTATTTTCACAAAAACAGGCTCCTGGCTGAAAAAACTAATTTAACGCTAACTTCAAATTCACAAAATTATGTGTTGATTTTCACAATTTTTAAGAAAAACGGACCCTTCACAAAAAGTCTGGAATGACCCCTGTTAAGTATTAGTCCTCATCTTAACATTCTGAGTAGTTTTTCAAGAAAAAAAAATATGTGTTAAGTTTAAAGGCATAAAAAGTCCCATCCAATCGATAGTCAAAATGCATGTATTTTTCTATTACATCAAAGAAATTCAGCACATAAAATACTTTAGTATTAAAAAAAAACTTTTTGCATCAAATTAAAAGAAAAGTTCATAAAAAGGAGTTATTCAAAACTCTAGTTATTAACCCTTTCGCGACAGGCCCAACTGCCACTAAACCACTCTATGACTGTAAAATGATGTGGAGTCAAATTCAGCTACACTTCCACAAGTTGTACTGTACTTGTTCAATAAAGGAAAATTTCGCTTTGTGCATCATTCTTTTACATGCCACTGATTGGTTTTCAACAACAGCATAAAAGTCACGCATCTCTCTCATGTGACTTGTAGCCATCGAGAGAGACACTGCATGCTCCCTTCCTCTGCTTACTCATGAGCACTTACTCATGAGTCAGAGGCGAAACGTCCAATCATTTACCTCAAATCGTCTCCTCTGGAGCAGGCATTAAGGAAACAAACATTTGGTTAACAATCATACATTGCTGAATTTGGCCTTTGATGAATAATAAAATAAAAATTGTGGTTATACAGTGAGATAGTAACATATCAATGTAAACATCATACCATACTTTTCTTCTTCTCGGAGGATCAAATATTGAGCGTGGGAACCATATCCAGAAAAGGAAAAGTTGCAATCTCTATATTGAGTCATTGAGGGAGGAAAAGGGAAGGCTGTGGGATCTCCTCCTTGAGATACAAACTCAATGGCTTTTCCCCCACTCATCTCATAACACTCTGGAAGATTTTGAAGCTTTAATCTTCTAGCAATCTAAAGAGACACAAGTAGGATTTTTAGTTTATGTAGTGTTCGGCACTAGTTAACTAGAACTAGTTGCAACTAGTAGTTAACTACCGATCAACTAGTAGTTTAACTACTTTTGGTTTAAACTAGTTTAACTATTAGTTGAACTACTTTTTTTAATAACTACTAGTTGAAACTACTTTCAAATTTTTAACTACTTTAAAAAAATTTTTGTTTAAAATTTCAAAAATATTTAAAATTTTTATCAAAATATACAAAAAATTACACTGCTATTTATAACCAAATACCATAACCAGAAATAAAGGCTTGTTTTGAGCGAAGCATAAAGTTTTTTGTGATATAGATAAGAAATATGTATTAGAATTTGGGCAAGAAATAGGTTATGAAATTAAATAGACTAGTTAACTACTTTGGGAAATATTTAACTACTAGTTGCAACTAGTCCCAGGAAAAAATAGTTAACTACTAGTTGCAACTAGATTTTCCCAGACTAGTTAGTAGTTGATAGTTAACTACTTTTTGACCACTAGTTGCCGAAAACTAAGTTTATGATATACCTACACTATTTTAAACTTTATTTACATACAAGTTTTAAGCAAATTTACCACAGGTATATGAAATACTTTATCGATAATATTTGCAAAGATAAATATCATTGTCAGTAGTGAGTATCTAAAAGACGAAAACAAAATAATTTACAGCCAGTATTCAGTATAACAACCAAATAACATAGAAAAAAAATAAACCTTAAAATTAAGAGTAGAGTTGTATAAAAAAAAATTTTTTTCATAATTTTAAAGAAATTTAATTTTTTGATGTGCTTTAATGTAAATGGTTTGCTTTTATTTGAGTTTGAAAAAAATTGAGATTACTTTTTTAAAAAATGGACAAAGGGGGTCCATTTGTGGGGGGTTGATTTAAAAAAAAACCCTACTGGGTCTAACCAATTTTGAGCCTTTATTTCAAACCCTATTTATTTTCAGTGATCAAATAAACGCTTAAAGTTAATGAAAAATAATGTAAGGGGAAGAAAAATAAAAAGTATCTTAATATAGTATGAATTTAAATATGTAGACATTTGTGAACAAATCTTACAAATGATTTATTACTTTATCCAGAACTTCTCCAGGTGAATTATGTTGTGAGTTTCCCAAAAGTAGAAATTCATCAACACCTTTGACAAGAGCTAGCTGACAGTGCCCACCAGATGCCAAAAGACACAAAAAAGGAAAAGGAATTCTGTAAGAAAAAAGGTGGTTACTCTATCATTCCTAAGCTTAATTCTACACAAAAAGATTCAATTCTACTACAACAATAAGTCTCTACAAGAAAAAAAAATTTAGGCTCAACAAAACTCATATCCAAATTTAAAAGGAGTTTTGAGAGGTCGTAAAACTCTGGAAGTTCTAATGGTAGAGCTAAGTCATTACTCCAGATAAATGCCGATAACTCATAATACGAAAGCTGAAAGATGTCAGTTTAAAAAGGTCATATTGGAGATAATTTAATTCTAAAGTTTGTATATTTTTAGGATTAAAAATCAGACACCTTCTGGAAAAAAAAGACAAAATTGGATCAACACAATTTTTAAAAATGTTAATTTACACCCTTTAGAGAATCCTCAGATATAATTTTCATGATGAGATCACCCTTCATCCCCTTTTAAAATACAAAGAGAATGATACTAAGCTATTGACTTCCTCAAATTGAACTTTTTAAAATGTTCTTCAAATATAACTATGTACTTGTGTTGAGATTTCCCTTTCCATACAGAAGACCTCATATTTATTCAACTGCCCACTCATGTTTCACAGGTATGAAAATTTTGGTAACATGATTTAGAAGCCAGAATTATTCAATATTAACACTCACTCATTCATCAAGCGAGCAGTTAGAGCATGGGCTTCCATATGGTGAATGGGGATGAGAGGTTTTTGAGAAACTTCAGCCAACTTCTTTGCATGTTCCACACCTACTAGCAAAGAACCTCTGAGGCCTGGTTTGGTGGTCACAGCAATAGCTGATAAGTCCTGGAGAAGAAATTCACTGTATTATCATTGAAAGTTTGGGGGGGGGCAAGCTGCCCCTGAGCAAATGATTTACCAATAAGAAAATGGAATTTTCTGAAAAAGTTGGCAGTGTAAGACATCTTTAAAATGTCTTTCTACAATATCTTTATTATCCCTATCTATTTAACAATATCTTACAATGCAAAGAAAAAACTGCAATCGACTTTTATTCTGTGCCGCTCAAACCGAAGAACATTATACCTAATCAGTGGCGGATCCACGGGGGGGGGGATTGGGGTGATCACCCCCCCCCCCCAACAAAGCGACCTCGTCGAATTTCCGGCCGAAAATCACATCCCCGATAACACAGCAATAAACTTGACTTGTGAATAATCTCTACTGAGAAACTGCTGTCACCATCTGAGCGAGTATTTTTTCCGGTTTCTCGCAGTGCCCCTTTTCGGCAATAGTAGCAACTCGTTAAATGATAACTTCAATGCATCGATCACTTTTCAGAGGAACTCCCTTCCTGATAAGAGCCACCCATGATTGACAGAGGGTCCGCGCTAATGACCACTTTTTTCTCTCGTGGGGTTCGGTACTCTTTGGTCACCTGAAATTTCAGCCGGTGTTAAAGAAATCTGTATCGGGGTGAATTGGACCTCATATCGAGGCTGATTACTGGTATAATTGCACACAAAAACCAGAGCGGGCAGCTTGTTTGTATATTTTCTAATCTCACTGTTTTTCAACATCTATTTAAGGGCCAATCAAAGCTTTTTCAGAGCGATTGGCAATCCCATATTGGGAGGGGATAACAGCTATTTGTTGGCAGTGGGATGGTCAAAACTTGTGGGCGGAGCATGTCGTACATATGCCAAGCTGTACTAGTAAGAAATTTAGTTGATTTTCTTTCCAGCGTTTGTCTCGTTTTTTTACACTGATTTGCTGTTTTATTAAAACTTGGCGTTTTACTATCTCAAAAAATGGATGGTAGTGAACATGGTCGTGCTCAGAAACGAACAGTGGAACTCAGCTTTCGTTTTTTAAGAAAAAGCCAAGAAATGATGTTTTTGAAGATAAAGCTGAGGTAGTTTTGCCATTTTCTGCAACTTTTCTTTTTTTTAAACTATGTTTCGATGTTTTATAATTTTTTAAATTCAAGTATATCACTGTGTATTAATTATTAAGAGAAATTGCTATTTTAAATTTTCTTCTTGGTTGCTGAATTCGGAATACATATACAAAAGAAAATTGTTTTTATCATTTAGTAATAGATTTAATAATTTTTATGTACATTTATTAAGTTTTTATTATTATTTTGAGAACTTAACAAGGCAGCTTTCAATGTCATTATTACTTATCATTTCAAGGTTCTAATGATTTAATCTGGTTTACTAAATTTCTAAATCGTGAAAAAGCTAAAAGAAATAATTATAAACAGCAAAAAGGCATTCGTGGCTTTGCGGTAATTTTGCTTTTAGTTTCTTTTCTGTTTCTCTAATTTTTCTTTATTTTGGTCTGTCTTGTTATATATTAGTGTATACTTTATGCATTTAAGTAGAAGTTCCATTTTAAAAAGGGAAAATGAATTATTTTAATCATGCATTTAATGGTTTACAATTAAATCAGTAGAAAGTGGAACTTTCCACCAAATATATTTTATGTGTCTTCCTCTTACGAATTGAATGCAAAAGTGAAAATTGATTGTAATGTCGAATACGCATATAGGTAAAATCACCCCCCCCCCAAACCAAGTCTCTGGATCCGCCACTGTACCTAATCACATAGACTGTGCAAGCTGAATCTAACAGTTGCTGAATGGTCAACGGGATAATACATAATAAGTACAAAAAATATTTTAAAATACCATAAAGTTGTGTTACAATGAAGCTACTTACTTTAAGCTCTATTTTACTTTTCTGAAGGGCTGTCGTAACAACACCATTAATGTTTTCTTGATGAAAGTGAACAGCTATATGAGGGATAACACCTCCATTACTGTAAAAGGAAAATTAACCTTTAAGAATAAATACAATAGATGGATCATGGTAATTATAATTAAGGCTAACCTAAAGAATCAGATCCAAATGCTGAGTGGTGATAGAGTAACAGGATTTTAGCTAAATGGTTGCTTACAAGTTTAAGAATTTTCACCCCAATGAAAGGCGGAACAGATTCGATACAGGTCCTCCACGGTGACTTCTCTATGGCAGAAGCCATTCAGCCACTTCTTGGTGACTATCGTCCTTTTTGCCAGAGGACTTGAATCGAATCTGTCCCTTAAACTATGTGTTTTGTGCAGGCAGGGGCGTAGCTAAGAAGGAAAATTATGGGATTTATTCCCCCAACATGCAAAGAATATCAGCACAGCTTCGATAAGAGTCTTCCAGCCGCCAAGTTTAACCATAGCTTAAATGATGACAACACTTAAGCATGTTGTGTTGGGAGCTGTGTGTAAACATGGCGGCCAGCACGAGAGACCTACGATTCCACAGCCGATCGCAAGGTTAGCAGAGGGAGAGAGGTTGGCTGCCGATCGGATTACCAACTTTGCGACCGTTACGCTGTCGCCAAATGGAGGACTCTTATTCCAGCTGATCCATTACTTCTGAAGATAGGTAAGTACAATGTTCTCTAACTTTCAGTACCGTGAATTGCTTTCTCGCCAATTGCCGGCATTGGCAAAAAAGCAATTCACCAATAAGTCGCTGTGGCCCAGATTCTTACAATTTACCTTATAGGCAATTTATCAATATACAAACTTTCACCACTCTGAATTTAACACATTTTGGAATACCCTGTAAGAAAAAGGTAGACAAATGGAAGCATAATGCATACTCTAAATGAATTTGCATTTGAGAAGCATATCCTTCTCCGAGGACATTTCCCGCATTATCAACAACAGCTGCTCCGGTATCATCGCAGCTAGTTTCAATCCCTAACACGAGCTGTCTTGAAGAACAGTAGCGAGAAAATAGTCTTGAGATACGAATACTAGAAAGCAAATTTCGAGTCACTAGCATTTTGAAGTAAAAATATTGCAAAAACCGCTTAAATTTTCCCTAAGCATTGAAATAACTTCTCAAACGGAATCAATGGTTAGATTTTGAGTGTTGAGTACATAGATTTATAGAGATTTTGAACTCTTGTTTATAAATTTAAATTTGTGGCTACAAAAAGTAAACAAATGTATTCTTCACTTCAGTGATTTACGTATTTTTAAGATGCCAGATTTTATAACAAGCAATAAAGTATATCACAGAGAAGCATGAATAAATCGAGTTTAGCGCCATCTATAAAAAAGGTAAAATAGTGGAAGATTAAATAGCCAGTAAAAAAATTAAAACTGGGGGAACAGTGGAGTTAAGTATTGTGTAGGTGTGCGTAAGTCATCGCTATGTGTAGCTGTAGAATAAAAAGTTCTATTAAAATGTTCGCTATCTTTTTCTGCTAGTGCTATAACAATAAATTGAAAGCTCGATCGAACCTGGAAATTTTTGGCACAAGTTAATTTTTTAATATAAACCGCGAGGACATGCGTTGGGCCTAAGGAAGAGGGCCGGACATTTATATAAATTTTCACATTAAGTCCCCTATTTATCATAAACGGATGAAACGCCGTGTAGCTGATCTTAAATTTAACCTCAATAACCACCTAAAATTTTATTACTTAATTATTAATAAATTTATTAATTTTATAATTAACAGCTTTTTTCCTGAGATAAGCTGGTTTGCTTCTGAATTAGGACTTTTAAACTGGGGGCATGAAGCAGTTTAGGCACTTTTTAACCTTCCAGACATAGGAATTTGGTTTTACCATATAAATATCTATCGCAGAACACAAACTCCATAACAAAATTACCTTAAAATTTTTAATTTCATGATTATGACGATTTTTAGGAATTCTCCAAAGTCTCATACTTACAAGTCTAATATTTGTTACTTTAGAAACTTATTTTTAACGCATTCTTATTTCTAAAGCGTCTTCAAATATAATCTATTTGCAATTTATTTACGTGTTTTCTCAAAAAAATTTTAGATTTATTAAGCTTTTAATGGAGAGAACAATATAAGAATGGTTTCACAATAAAGTGCGCTCATCCTCCCGGGTTAATTTAGAAATTTACTTGTATTTGTTCATAAGGCATTTCACAGTATTAACACTGTTTGCTGTTTGTAGATTCCGTAAAACGTATTTTCCTATAAGTTTGAAAATATTTGAATTTTTTTAAAAATGCTTTTGAAACATAATACATATAATTTTTTTTTTTTTTTCAATTTCGAGCTCATGCAATATTGATCGACGTTTTTTATTATTTTTTTTTTCAAGTTACAGGCTCTACAAAATGCCAAAAATACCATAAATGTCCCTTATTCAATTAAAATATCATACACTGAGTACGAAATGAAATAATTACGTAAAACAATTGAATGGTCCACTAAAAACTTCAACTAAGTTTTCCTGTTTTTTCGGGCATCACATACAGCTGTTATAATCAACGTTTTAATAAAAAAAATAAATCTCTATTATCAACTAAAGTCATAACTTATGGAAGTAAATATATTCTACTATTTTAGTTGTATGTTTATATATTTCTCTTA
The DNA here is from genome assembly GCA_963680715.1 of Tetragnatha montana. Lineage (NCBI taxonomy): Eukaryota > Metazoa > Arthropoda > Arachnida > Araneae > Tetragnathidae > Tetragnatha > Tetragnatha montana. Next base: position 40,795,403 of record OY796685.1, read on the forward strand.
TTAAGCTAACATACGAATCACGGTGAATGACCTCAAAAGGCAATCAGGATTCCGCAGTTTTCCCTAATTTTTTCTGTAGGATTCTTGAGGTACTTTAAATTAAATATCTATAAGAGTTATTTTATCTATTAAAGGGCCCCACACTAAAATTTTGCATTATTTGGGACATTTATTTAACTCTTTCCCCTAATCCTTTAACTCGATAAAGTCTTCGTTTGACTTTCTCACGGGACGCTTCATTAACTGTGAAGAAAGATTCACTAAACCCTTTTGTGGTGAATGATACTTTCCGTTTCTTTTTTTTTTTAATAGTAATGTAATTGATGGGTGCCGTCGATTTCAATCCGTCTGTATCAGGTTTCCTCAAGCAAAAATGCAATGGATGAAATTTTCTTAAGGATGAATGAATATCGGATTAGGAGTCAATATCTCGTATTCAATTTATACTCTATTATACTCACAACAGGGAAGTGAGTGAGCCATCTCTTTCGCATCAAATGTGCGAGTCGAGAAAAGCTGTCAACAGCGTAATAAAATAATAATTAAGTAAAATATATAATGTGAATTTCAGTCTATTTAACTGTGTTCAATAAAAGGATGCGTTTTTAATGAAATAACTTAGTGAGATCATTTATTTTTTTAAGAATAAAATATCGTACTACTTTTAAAATTACATAAAAAAATGAATGCATTATAAAACCAGCCTTTACTAAGAATATAAAATAAACGTATACTTAAAACCATCTTTTAGAAATAAATATAAGTTAAAAGTAAAATAATCCTTAAAGCATTTACTAATGTTTAATATTTTATCTAACTTAACTAATTAAGTTGGAAAAACTACTATAAATACTACATTTTAACGACTAAAAATGCATTCATAATCAATATAAGAATAAACGGAAGGCATATTGGAACAAATGTACCCTTATCCTACCAACACAGCTTTTAATTTTGAAAAATTATTTACTATAATTGAAATTGCTAAACAAATCTTTTTTTAGGAATACTAATTCTATTGTGTCCTTAATATAGTCTATATTAATGACACAATATAATTAATGCAAAGTACTTTAAAAACTATATTAATTAAATTTTTACAATGAGGAGAAATTATACTTTGCATTGCACCTTTCAAAACAGGAAAGTTACAAAAACTAAAAACCTAAAAGGCCCACTGCTCTGAAAATTCAGGCACAAAAGGGTACCTAATACTGCTAGGTATTGGTACCTTTTCCAGATTTTAAAAAATTAAATTAAATCAGAGAAATATGACATGATTAATATGCCCCATGTTCAAATGTGTTTCCTTCTCCCACGCTGTATAAATGGTAAATATTTTTAGAACTGTATCGTTCCAGTTGAATTCGTCTGCAGGGAGCTCCTCCAATGTAAGGATGGAATGTATATCCGCTATCTATTTCAACCAGTAGAAAAAAAAACTTTTGAGATCAATAGGTAAAGGAAGCAAGTAGCGTGTCTGGTTTATTCCACGCGTATCCGATTAACGCTCACCTATGTTCCATATATCAAAGGAAATATACTGAGCATCAATTGTCATTTTCGCACTTTTCTTGTTGTTCATGCATGGCCGAGCATCTGAAAAAGAAGATGAACTTTTGCCTACAATTTTCTCAACTTTCTGTTACAAATAGATTGAACAGGGGAGGTACGCGACTCTAATCAGATTATTATTGGTTCGGTCTGTAGAAAGGGAGAGAGGGAATTTATGGCTTGGAGGAAGAGGTTCAATAAGGAGAATCAAAACTTTTTATTTTGGATGAAGGCGGAAGTATCTCCATTTCATCATTACTAGAGTTACGCATTCACTTATTAAAATAAATACGTTATTATTATCTAAAGAACTTTATATGATGATATTAGTTATAAAGAGGGGGAAATTCTAAAATTTTTGAAGCCAGAGTATTTGCTATTTTTCATTTTAGTATGGTGTAAGTCAAAGTATAATCAAAATTCATTCCGAGTTAAGATTTTATTGGGGGGAACAAAACCTCAAGAACCCGATAGTTTAAAAAAAGAAAACGTATGAAACAAAATTTTGGAAAATAAGGCAGTTAATTAAATTTCCACTTATTGCAGATATTGTAAGAAAAATCGTGCAACGTTATTATCTCTTTATATTTATATAAATTTATTTTATTGTTTATTTATTTTCTCTTTATATTTACATAAATTTTATAAATTTATATTTATATAAAAACTTTTTAGGATAAAAGATCCGATGCATCTTAAAAATAAACACATGGTTCTGAAAGACTGTCTCTTCTTACACATAAACTTTGTCCTATACTTAAAGTAATTATCAAGAAACTAATGAATTTTTTAACCATAAAATATGTATATTACATATGTATATTCAAAACAGACATTTACGATAATAAAAAAGCTAGTCCTCTAAATTGAAAATTCGACACTTTTTTTTGCTTTTTAGATATTTTTTTTTCTCAATTTCAATTTCAATTACAAATACAAACTATAAAAAAAAAAACAATTTTAACACTAAACAGTTTAAAACTCTATTACATCGAATCATAAAAGGGAACGAGAATAAAGGCACCCAAAGAAGGAGAAATATAGATTTTAGAAAAGCTTTGTATGGCATGAGTATTAGAGGTTTGAATATTGAATTGATCTATAAATTTAAAGGCGGAATCCAAGTCATTAAAAAGTTGAGGCAAATTCGAAGATTTGTTTATTTGACAGATATCATTAACTAGTTTCCATCTTTGTTTAGAAGTATTACAATTTAAAAATTTTAATTTATAAAATTCAGATTTAGTAATGACCTTCATTATTCGTTTAAGTTCAGAGACAGTGGTTTTATAAGCCAATTTATAAATAATATCAAAAGGATGATTTCGTACTTTTTTAAAAAAGTTTTTCCTTTCTACAAATTAAAGAGAGTATTCCATCATTTATCCAACATTTTTTGTATTTCTTTATGTGTTTAGGATTTACAGATATTTTAAAATTATAACGTATATTAGATAAGGAGAATACTAAAGTCTGATATTGTTGATCTAGGTAATCACTATTATTCCATTTGAAATTATACGTAATTAAGTAATCAAATAATTTAGTATAATTAATAAATTTTAAATTCAAAGCAGGAATGTTGTATGTTATGGATGGAATACGTAATTTACATATAGTTAAGAAATGATTACTAATGTCACTCATGTAAATTCCGGAAACTATATTACTTAAGTTAGATTTTATAAACAGATGATCAATACACGTAGAAGATGTATTATTTACTCTTGTTAATTTATAAAACTTTGAAAACCGTATAGTGATAAGCAATTCAGATATTTTGTAATGTCATTATCATCATCATTTAAGTTTAAGATATCAATATTTAAATCGCCCATTATTATTATATTAGCTTGATTCAAAGTTGAAAGCAAAGATTTAAATTCATTATTAAAGAAATCAATGGGGTAAATAAATGAGAGTAATAAACTGACAGAATAGTAATATTAAATGCATTTCTATGTAATAGAATTGATTCTGAAGAAACCAGATTGACAGCAATTTCAGTAAAATTAAAATATTTTCGAGCAAATACAACAATGCCACCTGAACGATTAGAATTTCGACAGCAAAAATATGATTCAAAGTTATCAATAGAATAAAAGGAAATTTAATCATTATAAATCCATATTTCAGAAAGAATTATAACAGATATCAAATGACAATAGCTTGAAATTAGAGATATAAAATTATCGAAATTAGAGCGTAAACTACGAATATTTAAGTGTAAAATTATATTAGACTCACTGTTCGCTGGAGTCCTGGAGCGGAGTGAATAAAATTAACAAAATCATCCAACTCATCGATTATTATACAATCTGGAACGGATACATCAATTTGATCATTCAGAGTCTGGAATGTTTAATTATTAATAAAAAATATGAATATAATAATAGATATATAAATAAAATTAATAGATATAACCATACAGTAAAAAGTTATTTGATGCAATATTTATACATTCTACGATTTGACGTTAATTTATATGTTGTTATTAATTAATTTTATGTTTTATTAGTTTTTGCTACATGTTAGAAAACAAAATTATTGGTATTAATTTTATGTATCTTATATTATTATTATGTAAGTAGAGAGAAAGTGTTTTTATCTTGTAAATGTTTTAATCCTTCGAAGGATATATTTATTTAATTCCTATTATCAATCTGTGTACAATTAGAAAGCAATTTATTTTTTAGCTTATACTGGAGGTGGAGGGCCCATAGGGTTCAGGTGCTCCTAAGTAAACCATTGTAAGCAACATGTTAGAAGCTCTCTTTTGAACCTGTAGAGCTGTTGACCCGGTACCCGAATTTAGTATGTCTTTTTTAATACCATTTAGGAACACTCGTGTTTGAAAAAGTTTATTATTAACACTGAATAAAAAAAAATTTAAAATCCGGATTGTTTTTTATTTTGTAAGTTTCCTTTCCTAATCTGTAAAACAAGTTTTTCCTTTATAGTAGTTAGAATGCAGCAAAAATAACTTTTCTACGATTGCCTGGGAAGTAGATTTTTTTTTACCGGTGTAATTTCTTGCTTGCTTGGCTATATTTAGCCGATTGGAATACTAATGTTGAATACTTTAAGTAAAAATGAATTCCCCCTCTCAGACCATTAAGAGAATAATTTTATGAAAATATTTTCGGTCAAATATCTTCTCCAAAAATAATGAGATTATTTAAATATTCGGAAATACAACTTTACGTTGAGTAAAGAAAATTATACTATTTATATACTACAGGTTTTCAAATAATGAGATAATAATTTTTTAATCGTAACAATTATCGTATTTTGTCATCAAATAAATCACTACAGTGATTAAAGTATAAGTTTCCGTTATGTTATCAGCATGTGGTGTAGTGTAAGAATTTTTTTTTTTGAAAATTTAGTTACATACAGAATCATCCAATAGAAAGGGGTTAAGAGTTTTTCCTTCGCTTTAAGAACGCTCGTGCCCACGGAAGCGTGACATTTGAGTGAGCAATCAGAGCTGCATCACGTTGCCCAAAATGGAACTTTTCAATACTATGGTGAGTACTCATTGTTTTTTTAAAGCGTTTTAACACTTGTATTCTTGAGGGGTTGATATAGCGTAGTAGATATGGATATATATTTATTTCATAATTTGGTGGAAAAATGTTGCAATAAATAAAAAAATACAGGGTAAAAGTAAAAATAGGTCCGAGGTAGTACAATATCTTTCCCTACTTTTAATCAAGTTTAATCAAATAAACTCGTGTCTTCAAATTCTGTTTTCATAATTTTTAAAATTTTGGTAACTTCTATTTGAATTACCTACGAGCACTGCTACAGCTAATAACAGACGTATTAATCTAACTTATTCAAAAGCCAGTTTAAAAGAAAACAAAACTCCTGACTATGAAATAGTTTTGAACTATTTTAACTAAACTAAATTTTCAAAAGAAAGAAAGTACTATGTTAATTTTATAACTCCATTAAAATTATTCCGGTTTTAGAAGTAACAGATGTATTAGCCCTATAACTTATTCAAAAGCCGGTTCAAAAGTTCCTACTGACTATGAAAGAGTTTTAAACTGTTTTAAATAGACAAAATTTTCCAAAACTTTTACAACTCCATTAAAATTATGCCGGTTTAGAAGTTACTTCAACATTTTCTCAGTTTTAAATAAATTCTCGCCCACCTATACCTGTTGATTCAATAACATTGCATTGATAAAATTTCAAATAGTACCTCCACTTCTTTGTATGGTACACTTTCGAAATCCATACACTAGTCTAGGATGAAAGCGATATATTTTTTATTTAGGGGTAAAGAGGTCGTGCATTTATAAATATACATTGCAAATAGATTCGAAGTACAGGGTGAGTAAGTAAATTTTAGGAAGTGATTGTTCGAGGTAATCCAGTTTTCTGGGATCCCACACACGTGGCATGGTTAAGGCATGAAGGCACGTGCACCAACAAAGGGTAGTCTATTTTTAATACTATCAAGACAATCAAACAGAGCCGAACTTCTTACATGAGGATCGCCCACGTCCTCAGACGAAATTCTCATAACCCACCCCCCTAAATGTACCTTAGACTTCTTTTAATTTGAGTCGAAACTTTATTTAAAGACGCGCTTATAGGAGAAGCTCGTTTATTCAAATAAACTTCCAATTACCAGTGCAGCAAGCCGAGATGCCCAGACTGTAAGAGGACATCCGGGTCTAAAAATACCAACTTTTCAAAAGCGGTAGCGATCGCCTCAATTTGTTTCCAGACCATTCAAGAGGGGATTCTATGCTAGAAAAAAAAGAAAGTGAATGGTTTAGAGACTATTTCGGTTTTTTTAATTCAATGTATAGTAGAGTATGAATGGAAAGCAATTGGCTATTGGATTTTTGATCTTGTTTCATTGAAATTGTGGAATAAACAGGGAGTGGGACGCAAAGCGTTATTGCTTTTTCACGGGTTTACAATTTCAAAAAGACAAACAGGAATTCTGTTCAAAGATAGGGATGTAATGTTTCACATCATTACCAAACTCAATGTACTACTTTAGAAGGGATAAAATACTTTGAATGCCGAAGATAGCTAATCTTTTTATTATGATTGTAAACTAATTCAAGAGCAAAATATAAATAGTTTCTAAGAATGTTGACCACTATTTATGTAATAGTTTCTTACTTGGAATATTTCGGCTCGGTATAGGAGCGATCCTTTTTTAGAAGTCACCCAAATGAGTTAAATAAAACACTACTTTTAAGAACAAAAATGCAAAACTTTTTCTTTGCAAAAAAGAGAGGACTCTTAGACACTATTTTCGCTTGAAACTCCAGTATTTTATACAGAATTTTTTGCATTAAGTACTCGTGTGGGGCCCCTTTGAAATAACTATGAACCAACGCCCCCTTTTAAAAACAAACTTAAGTCCAGTTACGGGCTTGACCGACTAACGTGCAAGAAATTTTCTTGGGCCCCCTCCTGAATTCAAACATATGAGCGCCCATGCAGCTTATAGCCAATTTTCTCTAGAAAAGGTTTGAATATCCGAATCATCCTGTTAGAAGGATTGATAAGACTAATTATTAGAAACTATGTACTTAAAATAGGGAATTAATAAGTCTATTATAATAACATGGGTCTCCGAAGAATGGCCTGCAGAACTTAAAATTTGGCTCTAACCTGGATTTGCTCTGTATGCGTACTTCCTCAATTTACTGAATTCACCATCAGACACCGTATGAATACATAAAGGATATAAGTACAACCAATGCAGAAAAACACAAGTTGAGAAATTCAATTTCATTTATCAATTTAGATTACATAAAAATATAGAGCATTGGACATCACAATCTTTAAAAAAAGAAAGTTCACTCATAATTCATGACAAAACTATGTTCATTTTATGAGCCAACTGTCTCGCCTTGGGTGTAGTAAATATGACTGTTGGGCTAAAATGTTGGAGACCTTTTTTCTATAACATTTTATGACGTAGAAATAATAGTTTACTACCTCATAAATTCATATAAATAACCCTCTTATAATAACTTCATCCAATTTTCGCCTACTTTTTCCACACTCACTTATGGGTGGCAATCCTCTCGTTTAACAGCTTCCTACCTCCCCTTAAACCCTAATCTAATGACTCTGGATTGCTGTAATTTGTACTTGAGGATAAACTCATACAACGAAATTGCAACTCAATAAACGCAGCCATATAATTCAACCCATTTATTCGAAAGCGTGTTCCCAGACATTACAGACGCGAAGAAGACAGCCCCTCCAGACTTTCCTTCATCCTTTTAAAAGCTCGTTAAATTGATTCCAGTTATCGAAACGGTCGCCGAGGAGCGAAAACCCAAAGCTTTTGGACCATCCCCGTCTTCTAATCCACAGGAAAAGCTTATATAGAAGTGATGTTAGAAAATAGAGCGAGCATTCAGTCACTTTCCCTACTGCATCTACCGTGGCAACAACATCAAACTGTTTCAAAGAACAAAGTAGTAAACTAAAGAATTGAAATGGCTTAGCTTTGCTTTTGCTGTTATTTTATCGCGTAGGAAATTAACTGTTCTTATCCCCTTGTACCAAACTATTATAAAAAGAAAAAAAAGCTATTATGAACTTCTTATTCTTCTCGAAAAAACTGACTAGAAAAAAAAATCTGTAAAAATTTAGTTCAGTTTTTTAATACAGCATAAGTTTTTATCTAATAAATTAAGTTAAATTATAAATTAAGTCATCACACTATAATAAATTTAAAATTTATAGTTATTTCAATTACGAATTATTATTAACTATTATTTTATTGTGTAAGATGATGAAAATATGTTGCTAAGTATTATTCCATGTACTGCGTCCAAATAAAAAACTTCAAAAAGGGCAAATTAGGAATGAAGTCTATTATTTTTTACACCGACTTGTGTAGATGGTGGTTGAAAATGAACAAAGTTGCCTAAACGTCGATTGCATTATTCTCTGCTGCTGTACCAGCTATTAGAAAATGAAAGAGGTTGCAAAACAGTAGAGTGATGAGAAATACAAATACTACATCTTGAAAAGAGGGGTTTAGAAACCCAAGTGTAAACCCATCATTTTGGAGAAATATTTTACTTTGAATGGGATTTGATTTCCGATGTTACGATTCCATTTCGCCACTCTATATGTTGTCACGAAGGGTTACCGCTCTGGTGCTCTCTATGTATTCCAATATCCTCCTCTATGGAAAATCCTTTTTGAGCCGGCGTCTTTTTCCCATGCTCTATTAAAACAGTTCAATCATCGGAGCGTGGAGAATCGCTTTCTATTCCAGTAGGCCGATGATGATGATGTGATGATAATGATGATTTGAGGGAGGGGATCCCCGCGGAGCCACCGGAGGCCAGAAGAGTGAAAACAGGCACTTGGAGGAAACGCATGCTTTTTGTTGCGAGCTATTGACCCGAATTATCCTTTTTCAACAATCGAGGGTAGGGTGAAAATTAATAAACGTTTAAGAGATGTTTTAATTAATTAGGATAAAGTATTAAATGTTTGATAGTGTCTTTTATTTTGAGAAATAATAAATGTTGTACATTTAATGAATGAGAAGTAAGGGTACGCGCATAGTGCGGCAGATTTTCAGATTCCGAAATCAGATTCCCGATTTCAGATTTTCGGAAATCTGCTCTCAGGGTACGCGCATAGTGCGGCAGGTTTTCAGATTCCGAAATCAGATTCCCGATTTCAGATTTTCGGAAATCTGCTCTCATAATTTGTCAGCGCCGGTGAGTGCGCATAGTGCATCAGATTTTGCCTGCTTCTTCGGAAAGCGTTTTGTTTACATTTTGCTGAAATAGCTTTATTTCTGCTCAAAAAGAGATCTGCTTATCCCAATGTTACGAAAAAAAACATAATGCAAATAAAAAATTATCAAAAGAAAAACTATATATGTCTATTTAAAAATCATATTTATTGATCTAAAAATATATTTCAACTAAATTTAAATTTTAAAACTGGTAAATATAGTTTAAAATAATTTTATTTGAGTGTTTAATTTTTAAATAAAAAGTTTCATGGAATGGCATTGTTGTTAAAATAATCTCCATGGAAATGCGATAAACAATGACCACGTTATCTGAGAATTCTGCAGAATCTGAAAAACCGGAATTAAAATTTAATTCCAATTTAATTCCGGCAAAAATCTGATTCTGACGATCGGAAAGTCGGAAATATGAAAGTCGGCCACTATGAGCACTCTCCACTAAATACGCTAGGTAATTCTGGTTTCCGATTTTCGCTGGTTTTCAGAATCTGAAAATCGGCGGCACTATGCGCGTACCCTAAGATGTGTAAATTTATTAATTTTTCTTCTTTATGGTTTGAATTTTTTGCTCTCTGAATAAAATTTCTGATACTCTGTCAAAAACTGTGTACATTGATAAAATTGATGTGACTACTTTAGTTTTAATCTTTCTTTCAATAATCTAAGTTGTAATAATCTAGTTGTTTGTTTAATTCTTCTTTTAAGTATAAAAGATTTCAACTTTCTGATTACTACTTCTAATTTTATCACTATGGAAAAATTTCCGTACGTATTTTTCTTACTTGATATGATTTTAATATCGCGCGGATTCTTATACAATAATGGTAATTTAATGCCATAAAAGTGAGAGTGATTTTCTTCTTATCTGGTTTTAATCCCATTCAATTTCAAGTAAAACTAAAACATTCCTGATCGCTACTTTATTAGAGCATTTTTAACAAAGGGTAAATGTTATCTAAGATATTTAGCTAATTTTAAACACCGTTACGTTCTAATTGAAGTTTAAGCGAGGGTGGGGTTTTAAAGGGGAGTTAATTCGTACTTGACGTGGGTGTGAGCCGATTAAAAAGTGAATCTTTTAAGCATAAAGAAGCATTATGACAAATAAGCGGTTTCTGGAACTGGCATATGTGGGGGAGGGATGCATAATTTTTAGAATTCTCTGGAGGAAGGGATTACTAAATTAAGGTAAAAGGATTTCGGAACTTAATAAGCTAGGATGTAGCAATAATTTTCCTGTGAATGTATTCCTCAAAATCTTGTAACTCTTAATTGAACTCTGATTGAATTTTGAGTATTTATATGTATGAAAAAGGCCTTCATTGGCGTTGTCACTCATAAAAGATTATGTGGCCAGGAAGTAAAAGAAAATAGTTTACAAAAAAACAACCCCTTTTAATACCTAAAATCTCAACATTAACGTTTCCCTTCGTTCCCTATGGAACCGAAGCCCATTTATAACAGTTTTTAAACAAACACAAAAAAACAGCTCTTGCTCGTATAAGCAAAAGTATTTTAACTCTAAAATACAGAGAATGCTTATTTTTATCCATGGTACACAAAAATCCGACATTAGGTTAAAAAAATGGCTTGATAATACTAATGCATAATGTTTGTATTTCGTATACCACTAATTTACCTACTTCATCACTTACAAGGTTGGTTTCACCATGTGTGAGTAACACATTTTATAAATCTTTGAGCATAATAGCAGAAGAATCTTTAGTTTGTCCATTTCATTTTGATTTTCTACTATAACAATTATCTCATTTGAGATAGTTATAAGAACACAGCTTCAACACCTTCATCATTAAAATAAAAAACAGCAAATTGTCGTCGTATAGGTGGAGAGTCATCGTATACTTTAAGTGGAAACAAGCGTGAATGGATTAACATTAAAATAAAAGGAAGAACCGCAGATAATTAAAGAGCATTCAATTACGAGCTTAAGTTTAATCTCCCCTTCAGAAATATTTCACGGTTGTCAAAATCTGTGATTAACAACTTTCGTTTCAGATGAGCGTTTTCTTTTCTTGTATTCCACCCTCACCACGATTGGAAAACGGTGAGGATTAATATGAGTTTGTTGGAAGTCAAGAGTCACAGCACAGTGCAGGATTATTTCTGTAATAAAAGTGGGTTGGTGACAATTTCTTTGCTATATGTCTTTTTGATTAGAAGTTGGATGGGCACAAATGGACGGATTAGGATTAGCCTACATACAAGACAACTCTCCTCCAAACGTGCTCAATTTATGAATTACCTCTAGTTCACAATCATCGGATATTTTTTTTTTGCTGACATCGTAAAACCAAAAATTGCCGAATGGACTAAAGCCTACTGCTAAGTGAAGGGCAGTAGTTCGGGGACATTCTGGCGAGCTGGACATCGATCCCCATCGTTGGCCAGGCTGGGGTAGACGATCGGACCTTAAACATTGCCCTCAATCACGATGGGTCCATGTTAATCATTCCGAAAATCCAAGGTCCTCTCGCATGCCTTGCGCCCATTCATCAGTCATATGGCTCCGTAGTAGTGATGTTAAATAGAGTGCTCAACCAACGTTTTCCTCCACTGAAGCTGTCGTGGTAATAATACATAGGATCTCGTTTCCAAATTCTTCTTTGACTTTCGCAATTTTCATGTTTTTTTTTTTGCTCGCAGTTCCAAAAGAGCAGTTAGGACCCCTCAAGTAGCACTAGATGTCTTTCGATATTGCTCGAATTTGAGTCTATATTGCAAGTGTGGAATGAATGTCGGAACAATATTGAACAATGTCAAGTGCAATAAAAAGCTATATCATACACAAAAGCTGTACGCTACTAGGGTTATGAAGAAGCATGTATAAAGGGCTCAGATAGAATTTAGGGTTCGTACTGCCTATTGTTAAACCACGGCTTACTAGATACTATACAGGCTAGCCGAGTTTTGAACAATGAAAATCATTTGACAACTTTTCCCGCTTGGATCGCCACAAAATATCACCCACCGCCTTCAACACTGTGGATATGCTTAGCCACAGTTTGTCCAGTATTGCCATCTGGATTTTTAATGATTTCGTACTCGGCTAGCCTGTATAGTATCTAGTAAGCCGTGGTTAAACATAACCGAAAGTTTTCTACAACATAACAATAGAAAATCGGAAAAAGGTTACTCTGAGACCGATTTGTTGTAAAAATTATCACAAATAAAACCTAAATTTTTTTTACAAAGAACTTTTTTCTCCAGAAGAAAGAAAGGGAGCAGGGATATACCGAGAAGAGAAAGAAAGATGGTAAAGAAAGGAGAATTAAAGAGATTGTATAAGAATTAGAGAAGAGAGAGAGAGAAAGAGAGACAAAGGTAGAGGGATAGAGAAAGATTTTTCAGCTTTCACTATAATAATTCAATCCGCGTATGGGTTGGGTATTCCCATGTGTTGGCACTCAGGTAGGTAGCTCTTGTGCACTCTAGTTAGCGAAACCTCTACGATCAGTCTCGGCTCTTTTGCATATTCACGCAACGGAAGCAAAAAGGAAACGAACTTGTATCGCGCTCTCTCAGATTAATTGAGTGATCTGCCTACGATCCAATACATTCAGAAACGCATTTTTATTCTTTTTTTTTAAATCAAATTCTCTCCAATAAGTTCCAATCCTCTGTTTAGTGTGAGGTTAAGGTGCTCGGCTGAAGGTTACAGTATTTGTCTTTTATTCCATACCCACAAGTATCAATACCGATAAGTGTCGAATTCATCCCTTGTCATCGTCACTAGAAGTATACTTTCTTACCTAAGGTATAACGAGGCTATCATACGAGTACCGATGCATATTTATCAGCCTAATCATTCTTTACATCTTGACATATTAACTAAATATGATTTAAGAGTTATGAGTAAATATGTTACGGGCAATGAGATACATCCGGGAATTATTAAAAAGACCCCCCGTATTTCAGGCAAAGTAATAAACACTCATTGATAAATGTCATTGAATTTATCACATTTCCCACATTGCATTTATTACTAATGCCATCACATTTCCCGTAATATAAAAACATTCCCGTAACATCTGCATCGAGGAGGAATTTTAAGATACCTCCCCCTCCAGAAAAAAAAGTTTATCTTTATAAACATAGAATAGATGACCCTTGAAAATCTCATATCCCAACAAAATTTCATTAAACCCTTTCGAATTGTTTTGGATGAATCAATGTTTCCATCGACAAGGGTAGAATAGAATGTCTGAGTCATAACATATAGAAAATTAAATCACTGGTCCAAAGGACCGGTAACAACAAACTATCCCCAGCCTATAGAATATTTTAACTGGTTAGTTCACATGTCCGTATCGAATTAAGCAATAGATAGAATTTCTAAACAAAATTACTTGACATGATTAGTAACACACAGATTTATAAAAAATTATTTCAAAATGCAAATGAAGATATAAATAAACTTAAACTTTCTCCAGGTTCTCCTCTTCCTCCTATCCCTGCTTGCCTTAGACACAGCATCCGCCTGGTCCCAGAAGACACAACCCACAGACAAAGCTTCAATGGACACCTCCGAGTCCAAAGTGAAGCTCAGCTTCGCCCCCAAAAAGAAACCTTCCGCGCAAGAGCAACAGCAGAGCAAGACCCCCGACGAGTCGAAGCTGACCCCTCGGTACATTGGGGGTGGAGGAGGCAGCAAGTACATTCTGGAGGAGGATGAAGGAGGGGACCATCATCCGGTAGAGAAGGAGTACCACGAGTCGGAGGAACACGAGGACGAGGATGCTAAAGAGCACCAACAGGGCTACCACAACGTGGGGAAGAAGGTGGAAGACTCCACCTCTAAGGACTACCAAGACAAAGGAGGCTACAGCGAGTTTAAGGAAGGTTTGTACTTTTAATTTCGGTTTACTTCGCTGCAGCATTGGGGGATCGTAGCTAAAATCATTTGGGTTGCTGCTAAGGAAATTTTTAGCTCTTATTGATTTATGTGAAAAACTAGTACATAATTAAAAAACTATTTAATATCAAAATCACACATTTGTTACTTACATTACCTCTAATTGTTACGTTTTAAGCTTAATAATATACCTATTTTTGAATTAAAATGCATTCTTTTTGTTTTGGCCACTTATACCTCCTGTTTTGGGTACTCCGACGACAAAAGTTCACTCAAAGACTAAGACCAATGACTACCCCTTACTTCTCCTTTAGTTACGTTTATTATCTAGGCTAACTATCAATATTTACATTGTAATACAGTTCATTTCATTCCATCCTATCCTACACTCCTCTAAACTACTCAGAAGAGAAACGAACGATAAAACTCCTCAGGTTGTAAACGTAAAGTACGCAACCAATTGCATGACAAACAACAAAATGAAAAGGGTCGAATTCGGACTCTCCAGTGCCCCCCAAAACAAAACGGGAGACCCCTTTTTTCCATTCTTCTGCATTTGTTGATTTCGGTGGGGCACGGTGTATTTTTTAAGCTAAACCTTTGTGAAAAATTCAAAGAGTGAAAATACTCCTGGCTAGTTTTTTAAAGAGTATTTCCGATTTTCAAGGAGTTAAGGAGGAGTTAAAAATGTCTCTGGTTGCAGGCAATTCTCTTCACTCTTCTTCATTCCTCCCGTTTAGGTGGTGGCTCTTTCGACAAGCACAAGGTGGACAACACGGCGGAGAACAAGGAGAACGAGGCCGTGCGGGCCCACGACGCGGGGGAGAAGTTCGGGGGAGGAGCCCTGAGAGAGCACCAGCTGGGCAAGCACAAGGAGAAGAGCGTCGGGCACAAGAAGCACGGCTTCAAGAACGTCTACCACAAGGAGGAGTACGGCGACCACAAGACCTTCCACGACGAGTTCCTGGACGAGGACCGTCACCACGAGTACGACGATGAGCGCGAGGAACGGCAGCTGCAAGGGGGACGATTCACCAAAGGGTATATAACCGACTTTCTGAAAGGATTTCTTTTAGCTTAAATAATTTTATACAAATTTCTATTAATGTTTGGAAAAGAATGGCAACTGTTATATAAATACTCTGTTTTCTCGAATACTAAATTCTGAGCTAACTGTCTCAAGTTGGTTACGTATTTTGAGCCAAGGTTAGAAGAGAGAAAAGGTTGGCTCATCCGAAGTAAACACGTGACGTCAGGGGGTGCTGAATGGCGATGCTCGTACAGCTGTGAGTCACAGCTGTACGAGCATTGCCATTGGCAGAGCACCAACTGACGTCACGTGTTTACTTCGGATGAGCCAACCTTCTCTCTCTACTGACATTGATTTTGAGCGAGAAATGACCAACTTTAACCTTAACTAACATTCTTAGGTTTTAGTATAAATCAGCTGAAATGACCATAATAGATTAAATACTACCAAGCATGTTTGCTACTCTGACGACAAATGTTTTTTTGACTATCAGTAAATGAAGATACAAATAAAGGTTGTATTACCTTGTGGGTATCGTGAAGCGTGAAGGAATACACTCAGGTTACGAGACGCACTTATTATATTATACGAGACGCACGTATATGAGCACACATTATACCTTTGATAGTGAGACTTACTTACTTTTCCCCTATAGGTACCGAAGAGAAGGCGAGAACAAGGAATTCAAGGAAGGTGACGAGGCGCAGTCCTGGGGCAAAGAAGGAAAAGACGGCTTTAGGGAAGGAGGGTACGAGAAAGGAGGGCACGTCACGGGGCACCACCTGGGACACCAAAAGAACGAAGGACACCACGAAGCGGACGGTCAACGAGGGAAGCATGCCGTCAGGAAGTACAAGAAGGGACAGTCATACGACAGCAATAGCCACGACAAACCCCAATACTATAGTCACAACTCCTACGGTGGTCACGAACACGAACCCATTCAGTACCATCCCGTAGAGCCCCCTTACGAGCCCGATGGGAGGGCAGCCGTCTCATGGAAGAAGGAATCCGACAATCATCAACAACTGGACGATGATGAACCAACCAAACAGCGCATACAGTACGGTGCTCCGAAACCGAAAGTCTATAACAGCAACAACCAGCCCCAGCAAGATTCGGTTCAACCCGTAGAGCCGTCGGTCCAGGACTGGAACCAAGTCCATGTCTACAACCGGAGGGAACCTGCCACACAACATCGTGAACCGGTCCGTGAACCGTTGGTTCAACGAGATCCACCAGTCCAGGACTGGAGCCAAGTCCATGTCTACAATAGAAGGGAACCTATCTCACAATCTCTCGAACCGGTTCGTCAACCAGTGGTTCAAAGAGATCCAGCGTGGGGTAGCCAGTTCCCGCAGCATCAGCCTTTGAACCACGTGAACTACGGTGGTCATTCCAGTCTGGGACCACCCCGAGTGCATCACAGGAACATTCCTGTGAGCCACGTTAGGTCCTCTCCTTATCCTTGGTGGAAAAACACTTCCACCCAATCCAGGTTCTCTCCTTCAGCAATGAGAGAAGAGTCTCAGGCCCCTTCTTATTACTATCCTTCTCAAGTTCGAGCTCCTGATTACTTCAGACCACAAAATCGTTACTAAGAGTTCTCAAGAGTCTTTTAGTTCTAAAGATAATCGTTTCCCTCTCATTCTCTTGAGACTGAAGTAATAAAAGAAACCCATTCTTTTAACAAACCCTACAACACATGCCTATTGTAATTTGTTGTCATGGAGATTACCAAGGCTGTTTATAGAATTCTTCTGAATGCTTTTGGGGACTTCATCTCT
The DNA here is from genome assembly GCA_963680715.1 of Tetragnatha montana. Classification (NCBI taxonomy): domain Eukaryota; kingdom Metazoa; phylum Arthropoda; class Arachnida; order Araneae; family Tetragnathidae; genus Tetragnatha; species Tetragnatha montana. The sequence continues at coordinate 40,812,418 of OY796685.1, forward strand.
GTGGGGAATGATTTTCTCAAATAATAACGTTGTTTATGATAGCAAATCCATAGTCAGTTGATGCGTTCACTTCCAATTTTTAATGAGGATAAAATTTTAAAGAGTTAATTTTTAATGAGTTGATAAAAAAAGAATATATACGTAGAACGTAAAAAAAACCGGAACGTTCTACTTCTGATGAAATGAAGAGATCCGGAATGAAGAATCTTTGATTGTTGGAAGATTGCAATAATTAAACTAAAGAGATATTGCCCATTCATAGTTTTAATAATTATACAATACTACCTTTTAAATTTATACGAACTAAAATATAAGTTGTTAAATTTAAAGAGTGGCCACTGGAGGGACCTCAGTTTATTTATTATAAGGTTTAATTATATTCTTACATTTCAATTGTTTTTTTAACATTCAAAACATTTCAAATTTTTATGTCCTATATTCGTTGTTCTCATTTTTCATAGTTTTACCTTTAAACCAATTAAGAGGAAGTTTCTCAAATCTCTAAGTGACATACCTTTAACATGGAAGTTTCTAAACCACCATGTGTACAGTTTGTATATAGATGCAAGAAAATGTTATGTAAATAAAATTAATTTTGTATGTTTCAGTTAATAAATATAATTGTAAAACCGTTTCTATTCTTTACTGTTCAATACATTAAAGTAAACGAACAAGCTACAAAGGTCTATAATATAAAACGTAGTAGTTCATAGAGTGTTTTCAGGTGACGTCACAATCGGTTATTTTCTTTTAACTGTGTACCTTCTGTAGGGCTTTTAACTGTTGCTGAGGCCGTTGTTTATCTGTTGCTAAGGCGGTGTTAATGTATGGGATCCCGTGATTGCAAATGCTCCAATAGAAGAATTCCACGGCCAGTTATTTTCTGTAACTGTTATCCTCTGTAGGGCAAAAAACTGTAACATTTCTGTTGCTAAGGCCGTTGTTAGGTCCGAGTCATGTGATTGAAAATTCTCTATAGATAATAAAATAACAACAGTGTTGAAAGCCTTATAACTTCTTAACAACCTCAAATCATCATTACCAAGATTTCAGCAGAGTAGGTAATGCCACACTGCTGATACTCCTGAAAGAAATAGGTGTGTCGTGTGTATCAGGTATGTTACAGTTACATGTTTCATACCTCCTTCTTTTAACACTAAGTATAAGAGCAACACCCTATATACCATTCATAATCTTTGGAAAATTTGTCACATAACTCACCATATAACATATCCACTCACCTCTTTAAAAAAGAAAGAATAACAAGAAAACAACTTCAATTTCAAGACAAATAGTTATTTTTCATAATCCTTACATGTAAAAGTAAGCCTACTCTGAAGACTGAACTGCATCATATTCAAGAAGTCTCTGGAAGTCTGGGTGTCCCTTCTATAGCCAGGTGCCGGTGAACCTCGCAGGGGACAGATGTCGCGAATAGGGGTGCCGGACAATCTCCCCGATCCGGAGGGTGGCAAGGGGGGTCCTCCCACGCGCTGGGATGGGTGAAGTCCTTGCTCGTGACGCTGCGGTACAACAAGGAGGTCACGTGGTTGGCCAACTGAACGTCATGAGGGGGTCGAACCCCGTCGCCTTGGCATTTGGAGTCGCAGGCTGAATTGTCCTCTTTCGTGAGGGAAGTCTTGTCCAGGCAGATTTGTCGAGTCTAAGGGGAAAATTTCAAAAGAAATTATCTGGACTCTGTATACATAAGTTTATAAAAATTATTAGTACATGAAAGGGCTAAACTTTTTGGTGGTCCCTTGGTTTCAGATCACAAAAACCTGCTGTGAAGTAGCAGGCGAACACCGCAACAGTGAACTCGAAATGTATAGTGAAACTCTGTGGTCATAATGGACCTTTTCACCGGTGCTGATTGAACAATCAAAATTATAATTATATTGATTATTGTGAACCTTCGGCTATTAAATTTTTAGTCTTTCTACGGTTTGCTATAGCAGGTTTTGGTTGTATTATTCAAGAGCTCTATGGAACTAGTCATGGCCAACTAGACGAGTAAGGACTTAGTGAAGTATGATAAATGCACTGACGGACGTTGCGATTGATAACTTTTTCGCAACAACTCCACTTCATACTGAAATCTTTGATGCTCTTTGCATATTAACATATCCTTCTCGGTAAGATGTTTCCAAGGGTTTGAGTTAATTGGCAGGATGTCATTCCTTCTACATGGCCAGTCTTTCTTAGATTGGTCCTTAAAAAATCTTACCGAGTAGGATCTGTAAATATGCTGGAAGTAAGCTAATATGCTCTGGGAAAAAGCTACCAATCGTGACGAAACTTCACAATTTTAAGCTTTCCTGAACACATGTGTCTACTTGGTCCTACGCCAGTTTAGTTGCTAAAGGAATTTTCGTAATTAAGTATTCATAAGTGGAAATGTTTATATTGTCTAGTAAAACCGACCATAAAAAATTTTGGAAGTCGAATTGACATTTTGGGGGATATAGGGTACTTTAACTAGTCCATGGTCCAAAAATAATTCGGAGTTTTGGAAGAGGAGGCATCTTGAAATCCTTAAACCAGCAAATGATAAATCTTACTTGAAGCTTCCCAGTGCAGAAATCATCTCTGTATATACTGGACTCATGACACCTGCAGAGTGGCTTCAGCGGAAACTGGTAAGACCACCAGGGCTTTTCCGCAGGCAGCATATTGGGCGGCTGGGGTTGGTAGGCCTCTCTGTTCTCCGAGGCCTTGACCAATGAATGCGAGGCCTTGGGGATGACCCACAAGGACGCCCCCTGCGTGTAGGGCTTGGAGCGAAAGTTGAGCAGAGGGACGAATTTCTGTCTGGTTTCTGGTAGTCCACGGAAGCGAGGGAGTAGACCCCCGTCGTTGATGTCGTACGGCTCTGGATCGCAGGCGCGATGTGGACCCTAAAATCATTTCAAAGTGATGGTGAATCCATTTGAGAACAGATTTATAAATGCAAGAATATAAAGATAAAATATGTTTAATATTTAGATAAAAAATAGATTCAATTCCGTCATCCTGTCCCGGTAAGTATTTCCAAACTGTTTGGAACGCCAAACATTCAACCATCGCAAAAATTTTATTTTTAGTGTCATTGATATAATTGTATAGGTATTTAACACCAGGGTCTATAAATTTAACAGAATGATTTTCAATTTTTTGGCGATATTTCAATATTTGGGGACAAAAAACAGCTTGGGGATATTTATCGGGACAGATAGCAAAGTTGAACCCAAAAGAATTACTAAATCGCAATATTGACAAAAATAAAGTAGGATTTTAACTCTGTCAAATTTTGGCTTTAATTTTAGCTTCAAAAGTGTGAAATCTCAATTAGAGAGCAGGATGTCTCTGATATGTGAAAGCTTTTGACGTAAGGAGGAGAAGCAAATATCTGTCTTGACTTACTCCAGAAGGAATTCCAGCAGGTATCCACCGAGGTGGGGGCGCATGAGTGCATTCATCAGATTCAGAATAATTACAGTATTCCTGAAATAGATGTAATAAATAAATCATCGATGGATTTGATGATTTAATCAGAATTTTAAAGATAGCTATGTTTTATGTGAGGCAAATTCATGAACTTAAAGAATACTAAGATAAAATTTCTTATGTTAAAATACTATTTAACAGAGGCTTAAAAAATAAAGTTCATTAGATAACACAATTAATTACTTATTTTATGAACTACAAACCTTTCTGTATTCACTTAAAAGTTTAACGTACGGTACACAATTACAACTCGTATTATTCATTTAAAAGATTTTGCTACAGAAATAAGAAATAATAAACTAAATCTTTGATGGAGATTAGTTTGATTCGATAACAAAAACCATAGAAGGTTGTGTGTCAGTAAATTAAGTAAATAGAAATAATTATGAACTGATGTTCAATCGGTGTTTTGTTTGATTACATATTTTGTAGTTTCTTTCCTGTATAAGGGTGGCATTTGCCAACATTGCTTCACGCGATTAAATAAAAAAAACTCATTATTGTAAAAGCAATGGGCCCTATGTTTTCTAAACATTTTCCTGTGTTTGTCTACTGTCATTAATTCTACATTTCTTTCCACCTTTATTTATTACTTTCATTTTTAAAAATAATTTATTAGTTTTAATTTACTTAGTTTTATTTAGATTTAGATTTGCTTAATAACTTTTATTCGTTGGTTGGTTGGTTCTATGGACTTTAAAAAGTTTGAAATGATAAAGCATATCATATGCTACATTGTGAATTTAAATGACGTTCTTCTTGAAGGCTACGTTAAGTAATAAAAACTAATATGTTTGATATACCTAAATATTTAAACATAAGTATAAGTTTTAATTTCAACGTTAAATTACAGAGAGCGCAAATTTTTCTTGAGGCTAACATCAAGAACAAATTTTTATACTGATAGAATTTTTCGTCTTTACTTTATGCGCATTTTTCTACCTTAAAAATCATGTATTGTACCTGTACTACAATAATTATAGTAGTAAAACATTTTCACTTTTGTTATTTTCTCAACTTTCATTTTTCATTTTTTCATAACTACAGAATATACTGAAATTTTGAAAAATTGAGGTAAGTAGAGAAACTACCATAATATTTTTGATAACATCGACACCTAATGTTTGTTTTGTAATTAAATTTTAAAAGTAAAACTTAAATTTAAAATATCTTGCTTTTAAATAACTTTTAATTAGTTTTAATGATCTTTGAAATAGCAAATGGGGAGACGGGGGGAGGCATTTGGACAAAAAGTACATTTTTGGCTATTTTTCCATAAATTCATCCGTGAGAAAACTCATAAAGAATATATTGAACATTTATAAAATCAATAAGAATAAATTTAAAAAATTAGTTTTGTTCAGTTAGAGCTATTTAGCAACTCAATACCCATCTCTTAGAATGGAAGGTTTGGATATTTTTACTAGGATTTTTGTTAAAATACCTAATTAGAAAATAAATCAATTTAAGTTTCTAAGTAGATCTTTCAACTGGTTTTAAAAGGGCTCACAAAAATAAATTTATAAAAACATGACTAATATTAAAGAATATTAAATAAAACATTTTATAGGGGAAAATAATATCTTTTTAATATAAATATATATATATTTTTAAATATCTTTTTTAAAACTTATCCAAATTCTATCATATAAATTAAAACTGGAAAAATCCTTAAAGCTTTTAATTTTAAGTTTAATACTAGAAATAATTGAACTAATTAAATTTAAAGTACATTAAAATACTATATTTAAAGTCTAAAAATGCGTTTGAAATTAAGAAAATGAATTAGAAGGGATTCTCGAACTGTTCCAAAAAGTGCCCCAACTTTTTGTGTTCCAATGGGCCCCATCTACCATTTAGAACTTTAGGAGTAAAAAATAGATAGATAAATATTGAAATTGGAAAACTAAACTTTTAGGGACTTAACTTTACTGATGCCACAATAAATTGCAAGGCAAAATTTCTACTTATAAACTTTCTTGAGTGAATTTTCACACGAATAAAAGAAGAAGAAATTTTTCTTTGCACCTTCCAAAGCAGGCAATTTTTAAACACTAATAGTTCCAATGCTGCACTGAAAATTCAGGCAAAGGATGTTCTTCAATATTTGATAGGATTTTATGCATTCATGTTAATAAGCCTTTAAAGATAGTTGTTAAATATTTTATTTAATATAAATATTAGTAAAATTTTAAATTAAATTTTTCTCTGATTTAAATACGTACTATGTTGCTCTTTACTAATAATTTTACATATCTACAAAGAAACATGAACTGATTTATTCTGTAAATAGGTCATATTTTTTTTTAAAAAAAAGCCTTTTTAGAAAAACTCTCTATTTATGTATGATAACTTTATAGGTTTGAATTTATAAAATATCCTTAGAATCCAGTAGAAAAAGGCTAAAAGGAAAATCACTAATACAAAACATTTTTATCTATACCATGATATCGTACTAAAAATATCCAAACGATCAATTTCATGAGGTGGGTATTAAGTTGCTAGCTTTCTCACTTTCCTAAGAAACCGAACAAAAATAACATTTTAAAATCTTTTCTCATTGATTTTTCTTAGTGGGCAATATATTCCCTTTACTTTTTACCCATCACAAGCTTTAATCTGCATTAAAAATTCATTGAAATTTTCTGGATGTAAAATACTCTGAAATTTAAGAAAAAACGCAAAAGGCAGAAATTCTCATGTTTAAGAATGAATCACTTTTAATGAAATTTAAGGGTTCTTGAAAAATGCATTTTAGATGGTTACCAAAAATGTCTTTAAATTTATATAAGTCGAGCAGTTTTCTTTTCTACATCATAAAAATATGGAGATATAGTCAAAAATTTATTTTTTGCTCAAATGTACATTTTTGCAACCTTTCCCGTGTTCAAAGAAAAATAATGAAATAAAAATATAATTAGTTCTGTTGCTATGGGCCAGTTCCACGTAAAAGCTGACTAATTTTAAAATGTCAACTAAATTAAATATCTTTGGTATTGATCGACCGTAGATCAAATTTATTAAAAACAATGAAATAAAATGTATATTTTGAGGGCGTATAATTTTAAGACTAATTTTTTTATTGACTATGAAAAAATATTAGTTCAAAATAGCCCTACTTTGATGTTATGTTAAAACTATGAAAATACAAAGGAATTTTATAATACCTTTAATTATTACTGTTCAAAAGAATGACCATTTCCTTAAAAGAAACACCAAATTTATTAGTTGAAATTTATTAGTTTTTATGGGACTATCAAACACATAACCTAAATGGATTGTCAAATTTTTATTTTAAAATATCATCGATACTTCCTTCAAGGACTTCATTTTCTCTTTTTGTATGAAAAGAAGCAGTTAAGGATTATAAATTAAAATTCATTTAGAAAATTGACTAGAATAAATTTTGTCATATCTGTCTTCGAGTTTTTTTATGTCTATCACAGTTTTAATTATTTCCATTTTTAATATTTTTTACATTTTTTTTACATTTACATTAATATTATTTACATTTATATTTACATTTTATAGGTATAGATTTTTTATTTAATAGATTAATTAGATTCTTGTAAATTAAGCCAGATAATAATCGTTTGCTAAATTACTAAACAAACGGAATTTGTTTATTTGCTGCATTCCATTCAAGAAAAGCATGGTTTGAATTTAATTTTTCTAGCTAGGTAAGGACTAAATTACGATTACGTAAGTTATATTTAGTTTTTATTTAATTTTACCAAACAAAATGTTATAATAATTGTAAAAATAAATATATTGTAAACTTGATTACTTTTAATTCAGTCATAAGAAATTTTAAAGTAAAAGCTAGATAATTATTAAAAGAAAATATGCAAAGGAAGTTTAGGCTTTCGCACGTGTCATGTCTGAATCTGTCACTAAATCATTGTGTGTCAAGCATATCTGTCACATCTCATTAAAACCTTCCATAGTATTTTACAGACGACCAACATCTTATACTGCTATATATAAAATTCCATGGACATGATATACGTGCAAAATCGGAGAATTTGAGTAATAATTAGGGTTCCTAAAAAATATAGATTAATATCATACTTATTTTATGCAAAAAAGTTGTCCGATGTCATGTCTGTCTTAAATGGAATTTCCCAAACTACACACTGACATCACTGAGAGGCCAACTTTCAATGACTTGTTTAAGCAATCATTAATAGATGGCGCTCTAAAATAAAGCATTGAATTCTTATTAATATTAAAACAGATATCCAAACTTTCAAACTTCAAATTATATACCTGTAAGGCGCCGTTAAACATGACCATAATCCGGATTACCGAGGGATAATTAACTGGAAAACTTAAATTTTAGTCATTTAAAAATTTAAAATAGAATAGTTAGATATTTAAATAATACCCAAATTCATTTAATAGTACCTTGTACCTACTAATATAAATTACAATCTTAAACGACCTACCTTAATAATTCACAAACCGTACAAAGAAATATTACATGAAAGTATTCTCTATAAAGGTCATTTTCTCTATAACAAACTGCTTTCATTTGTATTGTTGTATTTTTGTATAGAGCCACAAAGTAACTGTAATATTTTTCTGTGCTGTCCATTGCCATGTCTTGTAATTATTTCTATTTTTATATTTATGTACTTAATTTCTTTTTATTTATATATGTTTAAATCGAAAAACTTTTTGTTTCACTTGGAAGGGCCAATTTCGGCCCCTTAGTGAACAATATAATGTCGCTTTTTTTTTTCTCTCTCTCTCTCTCTTTCATTGGATGTAAAGGTTGAAAAAAAAAATTTTTTTTCATAATAAATTATTATTATTATATTCAGCCTTAAATTATAAAAAAATATAATTTAAAAGGGATTAATCCACTTATTTATTGAATTTGGAAAATTGTAGGGTTTTTTTTCTACTGTCATATTCTTTTTAATCTTTTTTATACCTATGTTTGTATTTTTAGTCTGGGCTGCGTAATGCTCTGAGCTTCTGAACTTTTGTATCATCTTTTTTTCATACTCTTGTACTTAATCTCTTTGTTGTATAATCTGAATAGTGTATTACCTTGCGGGAAAAGTGGTAAACCAAGCATTATTAACATTGCCCGAAGTAAAGGGGCAATGTGAAAATTTATTTGTTAAAATAATCTATCATGTTTGTGGGTATTTAGTTATTTTGTCTTAAAGAAGAGAAAATCAATTTTGTGTTTATTTAAAGTAGAAAAACATTTTAAATAGGTAAAATTTATTGAACTAATGATTTGTTGTTTTCATAAATTGCAAGGGAAAGTCTCCAAAACTTGGAAAATCTAGTTTGAAATTCTAAATAACGGTTTACATGCTATAATTTTTTTATAATATGTTTACAACTTTTCTTTAAGAATTTTAATCCTATTTTTTAAAATTTAATTTTGAATACATCGTTTGTATAAGCGATCTAGACTGTTTGTTAGTTTTGAAAAGTTATATAGGTAAATTAAAGTAAATTTCAGGATGTTAGGGAAATTGGAAAATAAATGGAATAATTTTAAACTCAGTTTGATTACGTAGCAATTAAGTAATTAATAGCATCAAACATACATAATTTTAATCGCACTAATTTAGTAAATTTGTGAGATAACTTTCTTGAAAAGGCCGAAGTGATCCAAAAAAGTCTTGGGATTGTAACTTATTTTATATTGATTGATGTTGATATTGCATAGTCACATTCTATTCAAAATTATGCTGAATTTATCATTAGGGAATCTGCAAATGGCAACTGCGCCTTTCTTTGATAAGTAATCAAGGGCTTAACTCGACTTGAGCCTGGGGTCACAGGCCGATCTTATCTGCGGTTACTGGTGGATATAGAACCACGTCCGTTTTTAAAAATAGAACAGTAGTTGGTATGGACAAATATTTTGGAATTTAGGAGATACAAGAGCCCTGCGGGAATAATTGCGAACTTGGGAGACCTTGTAAATGAACAAACAAGTTTCATTTCTTTAGAAGTATTAAAAAATTGTAACCGTGAGGAAAATCTAAAAGATATGGATATCGGAAAATTCTGTGTTAAGTCATAAAAATTAATTAATACTTTAAAATTTAATAAATCATGCTAATATGTTAAACTTAGTTGGCGATATCGCGTCCCAGTGAGTATTAAAGCTTTCTTTAGGGAGAGTGCTGAGTTTAGAAAAACTGGGAGAAGGGTTAAGTAAATTATATAAGATTGCATTTATTTTTTAATATTTAAAATATCTTAGTTCAACTTAAGATATTCATAATACAACTGAAATTATAATATTCTACGTTACGTACTTTGTGTTGATTCAAATATTATTGAAATTTAAGAATTGGTAACGGTTTTATTAAGAAAAGAAAAATGGCGAATTCTTTCAATTTAGAAATCAAAATCCATAGCTTCTTTGTCGAAAAAAAGGAGATATCACATACAAAATTCTTTATTACTTCATAGATTTTTAAAAGTAATTCAAAAATTTAATAGTCAAATATTGGTTAAAACGTATCATATATTTCAATTTTAATTAAAATTCAATTTAATTTTGATGTTCATTCCTGTTAAACATATAAAAATAAATTAAATGCATTCGGTTTGATTCCTTCATTATCAAGTACTTAACTATTGATAATACCCGTGGCTTTGGTCCACAGGTGCCCGGTAAGGGTAAGACTATATTACTACTCTTGGCATTGTATGGAAGAATTACTTATTATACAAGTAATTAACTATTGACTAGTGACTACTAACTAAATAATATTGATAATACCTGACATAAAAATTATAACGAGGGTTAAAATTTAGTAAACTCGCAAAATATGTTGATGAGAAAAAGAATGTAAAAGAAAAGTTTTTATATTAAGGAAAAGAGGGTAATGGATGAAAAATTTTCTGAAACAGAGTTAGTTTTTCTGAGATAGTTTTATTATTTAGTTACTTTAATAGTTATTTTATTTTCACTACTTTTTTTTTAAGAATAACTAACAGTTTTCATTACTCATTAGTAAAAATATATCAGTGGGAAAAATTGCTTCTTTTTAACACTAAAACAACGGTGAAAATGTAGTTTTGAAATGTGATGTCGCAACTCCCCATCCCTTATGTCTGGTAGAGAGTTCATTTCTGGTTTTCAAAAAAATTGTCAACTTTACATAAGAAAAGAAGTCAATGCAAGTATAGAAGGTGGGAATATTTTTTCGAGGCATAAAAGTTTATGGGGTATCGAAGTTCGCAATAACTAGTGTTCGGCACTAGTTAACTAGAACTGGTTGCAACTAGTAGTTAACTACTGATCAACTAGTAGTTAACTAGTAGTTTAACTACTTTTAGTTTAAAGTAGTTCAAGTATTAGTTTAGCTAATTTTTCAATGAACTACTAGTTACCACTACTTTCAAATTTTCAACTACTTCAAAAAAAATTTATTTAAAATTTAAAAATATGTTTAAAATTTTTATCAAAGGTAGAGTACTCAAATAACCATAAACAGAAATAAAGACCATTTTTACGCGAAGCATAAACGTTTTTTGTGATATAGATAAGAAAGATGTATTAGAATTTGGGCAGAAAATAGGTTATGAAATTAAATAGACTAGTTAACTAGTAGTTAACTACTTTGGGAAATAGTTAACTACTAGTTGCAACTAGTCCCAGGAAAAAATAGTTAACTACTAGTTACAACTACAATTTCTCAGACTAGTTAGTAGTTGGTAGTGAACTATTTTTTGACCACTAGTTGCCGAACACTAGCAATAACCAATGGTATATTGAAGTAGTGAGGACTCAGCATAGTGTGTCCGGTATTACCCACACGATTGAGGTCATTCTTTCTGTTTCCTATTTTTAGCTCATCACGCGTATTTTTGTGATTTCTCGATCTGAAGGGAGAGCGTGGCTAAGAGGAGTTTCCTATACACCGGGCGAATGGTCTGCTTCCTTCCTCTCCCCGAAACGGTTTGATCAAAGAGACCATTAAGAAAGTGGGTCTGACGTTTAACTATTCGGCACTTGACAAAATATCGATTGCCTCTCCTTTATGCCTTGTGTCACAGGTATTGGACTGAGAAGGATATCGTAACACTGGGGAAAAAAGATGATAATTTCGCCATGGGAAAAAAAAATATCTATGAGGATCTGGTGTAGGAGGTGTGGTACACACTACTGTATTAACTTTCAACTGTCTATCGAAATGAAAGGTTTTAGATTGTTATATATTTTTTACATTGAATAAAAACAAACCTCAAAAATATTTTAAACTAATATCAATTTAATAACTAACTAATATCAATTTAATAACTAACTAATATCAATTTAATAACTAACTAATATCAATTTAATAACTAACTAATATCAATTTAACAACTAACTAATATCAATTTAATAACTAATTAATATCAATTTAATAACTAATTAATATCAATTTAATAACTAACTAATATCAATTTAATAACTAACTAATATCAATTTAATAACTAATATAAATTTAATAACTAACTAATATCAATTTAATAACTAACTAATATCAATTTAATAACTAACTAATATCAATTTAATAACTAACTAATATCAATTTAATAACTAATATAAATTTAATAACTAACTAATATCAATTTAATAACTAACTAATATCAATTTAATAACTTACTAATATCAATTTAATAACTAACTAATATCAATTTAATAACTAACTAATATCAATTTAATAAATAACTAATATCAATTTAATAACTTACTAATATCAATTTAATAACTAACTAATATCAATTTAATAACTTACTAACTTTAGTCTAACTCACTTTTAGCAAGCTTGGATGCAACGAAAGTTTTAGTTTTAACGAGTAAATAAGAATCAAGAGGTTATAGTATCGCATTATAAACTTTGGTAAAACCAGTTAATTACGTTTAAAATTGTGATATGATGTGCAACACTTTCAGGATTAACTCGCATTCTTCTGTTTAAAAATTTCTCCTTTTCTGCTTTGCACTCAAGATATTCAAAGCAAAATAACTTTCTATTGTACAGTTGAACAATGAGTTGTAATATTTTACTATTTTGTTGTTAATTTTTTTATTGTTTTAAAGGAACATGATTTTTTTTTATTATTAAAATATTGGTTAGAAGGATGCTCAAAAATAATGTCACATACTTTGGAGAAGCACAGAGGTCCTGCATGGGGACCCATAAACTTTTGTGGCACCACACTTAAATACTACTTTTTCTTTGCATTGCCATAAGGGTACACTTGTTCCCCTGACAGTTTCATTATAAAAGTAAGTAATAAAAGATTTTCAAATAACTAAAATAAAGTAAGATTTTAGCTATATTTTAAATTTAATTTTAGTCCATTAATATAAGAGATAAAGGTCACTGAAATGTGTCAAATTGTGACATTAATGGGGACGGGGAGAAATTGGTATAATCCTAGGAAATTGTGAGGTCCCCTTAAAAAAACTAAGCAGTCTTCTCTAAAAATCATTTCTCTCTTTGTAAGGTCCAAAATTCAATCACCCACAGATGGCTCTGTTTACAATCAGAAAGAACGCAGAATCAGCTGTAAACCAGAATTAGTAAAATAAACTGATCCAAAGCATGCCTGTGATTATTTTCGGACCAAAATGCGTCACTAACTCTGTCCTATAATAATCCTGTTTACGCAGCTGTTTTGCATAACCGTCAGAAGGTGTGTATTTTTACTCCATCTTTGCATAGTTTATAACAGCCGTGTTTGACATGCTGTGATTCAACCAAAAAGCATGGTGAACGCTTTTAGTTGACATATTTTTATAACTGACCCAGGTAACACTTAAATGGGTACATTTTATTGAATATTTTATGAGTGTTTTCACTCATGTCTACTTACTTTCTGAATTCTTCGTGTGGAATTCCAGCTGTTGAACAAAGAAATCAAGGCTTCATCTTTTCATGTTTTCAAAGAGATATTTTAATTTAGGAACTATTAAAAATGTAATATGAATATCTTTGTGCAGGGGCACTGTTATAAAGATTTGTAATTAAATTCTGAACTGGACAATGTAGAAACTTGTATAAGGGTACCCAGTGTTTGATAGTATCTTTTATTGCAGTAAATAATATAATAGGAGTAATAATTGAGAAATAATAAGGATTTCTTAAGTATATATCTTAACATTATATTTTACTATTGACCAAAATCTCTGCTTAGGAGATCATTCAAACACTGAGTTTCAAGAAAATAGAAAATATCGATACAATGAAATATGAAACTTGCAAAACTCTAGTTCGCACAAGGATTCAGTCCCTGTACTTTCTCGGACAAAAATTCAAAATTGACCCAAAATAAAACTCAAAGTATTTTTGGCAAACTCATTTTTCTAGATTTAAAGAGAATTTTAACTTTTAAAAAATTTGTTTCTCTGTGAGGTTAGTATAAATAATAATTGTAATAACATTGAAAATTAATAACTTGAACATAAATGTTTAGCATATTAGGGTTCCACTTGTATAGTCCACTTTTTCTCGTGCTGTCCCAAATAATAAGATTTTGAGATAATCATGGATTTTAGTTTATTTTTTAGTTTAGTTCTTTAGGTCAAAAGTTCAATAATCTGCCTGTAAGAGCAGACCCCTTAAACTTGAAATATGTCAAATTTAAGCATTGACCAACATTGTAGAAAACCTTCCAACGCTCAAAATAAATTAATTTCAGTAGACTTACACCCCTCTCCTTCTTAGCAGCTCATGTATCTTCACTGCTTAATTTTAGAAAGTCGAAAATTTAGCAATCAATCACAAATCTTCTCGGCTTATTTTTACTCTATCAAAGCGTCGTTCGTTCACCTGTCCACACATGCTAACGCCATGAAAGATCCACTGGACCTTGGAACTGAACAGCTGCGAATGCGGAATGAGAACTGTCAACGAACGGAATCGGAATATTCCTCTCCACAGGTGGGAGCTCCCTCCACACTTAGGAGAGCGAGCCAAACATTCCTCGGCAAGTAAACGCTCCGCGAGATGCGTCCAAGGTTTTTTTTAAAGTTTGGTTTCATGCCAAGTAATCGAAATTACTGTTCACAGATTTCTCGTTCTTTTCAGTTTGACGCTTTGGTACAAACGGTACCTCGTCAGCACGTCAGCTAGGGTAACTTTGCCCATTAAAAAAAGAAACATTGTTTGTACACAAATTAGAGTAATTGTATTACTATTTATTCGAAGAGCACACAGGCCCTCGGAATAAATAATTATCGCTTTATTTTGTGTGCGCCACACATTTACACACACACTCTCTCTCATTTTCCCCCTACCCTCCTCTCTTTCTCTTCTCTCCTTTTTACCTTTTCGTTCTTTCTTTTTTGGTATTGCTGTAAGGAATAATTATTTATCCCTTGGAAAAAATAATTATCGCTTTCCTTTGTGTGTAATACATTTACTCTCTCTCTCTCTCTCTCTCTCTCTCTCTCTCTCTCTCTCTCTCTCTCTCTCTCTCTTCTCTTCTCTTTTTCATTTTCGGTATTGCTGCGAGGTATTGATAGCATGTTTTCGTACATCTTCTGGGAACCCAAAATATTCTCGGACCTTTCATTTGGATTATGTTTATTAAATACCTTCTACTTTTCACAGCTTAAAGGTTCTGATACAATTTTTCTTGGAATTTTTGGACGTAATCGAAAATGGGGATCCCTTCTTCCGGGAAGATAAGTTCTCAGTGATATCTCCTTAATTCATTCTACGAAAGTAGCGGAAACGGTTATCTTGTTTTCAGTTACCTCGACAACAGTTATTTAAATTTCTCATTGTGTTTTCCTGTGAGGTGTTGATCGCTTGTTTTCGTACGTCTTCTGGGAACGCTTAATATCCTTGGACCTTTCATCGGGAAATACGCTCATTGCTAATGCTTTTAGATGAGAATTACACGATAAAGTTAACGCTGAATGATGATCAGGTGATAAGTATGGATGATGGAGGCTTGTTTTGAAGTCGTATAAACGATATGACAACTGGAGAAATAACATTTTAATTGTTTATCTTGATAAAAATGTGTAATTTCCTGCAGTTTGAGGGTCTTTTAAGTCTTGAAACATAAGAGGACACACGTAAACTGGCACATATGTACTCAAGTGGTCACACATTTTTAAAAATGAAGATGTCAGCACGATTTTCTTTTGTGTATGAAGACGAAATTTTGATGAGGTTTATATATATATATATATATATCATTGAATTTCATTTCAAATTTGAAATTTGGTAGAAATATTTATTTTAAATGGTAAAAAGAAGTGAAATTTTGGGATTTTCTTTCCAAATTAAGTTGGTTATAATGAAGATAAATTAAATAATAATTAAAATTACAAAAAAAGTTTCCTCAATTTAACATTTTACCCAGAAATTTACTTTTGGAAATTTTTGATAAAAAAATGTCTCATTAAAATACATTGACTTACTGCGGAGTTTAACGGTTTCAGATGAGATGTTTATGCATGTAAAGGCAACTTTTAGAAGAAAAAAAATTGACCTAAATAACCGTCATAGTTGTTGAGATATTAAAGGGTATTCATGTGCCTCAAATTCATTCACTCATTCATTGTATCAAATCGCCGCACCCCGTTTTACCTTATTTCTTTAGTTGCTTTAATTTATATAGTTTATTAATACTTTTTGAGAAAATATTTACCAATAATATTAAAATGCTTTGTACTCCAATTCTAGTAAAATATTGTATTTATTCCGCATGGAAAGGGTTTAAAGTATTTTAATATAATTATACTATTAAGTTCTATCCTAATGTTTTTCACGTAACATAAATACTCCGAGTGAACGGAAATAAATTTTTCTGAAATTATCAATACAATTTTGTTTTTATTACTTTAATTTAGCTATTAAATTAAGTTAAGAAACAAATTTTAATGCTTAAAGTTAATAGTTTCGTAAATGTTAAAAATATTTTTAGAAAGTTTAAATCACCCATTTTCTTAACCAATACCTTTATGAATATATTTTGGTATTGTACAATAGCTGAAAAGTAAAACGCGTTTTTTGTTTTTAATAAGATTATGAAATCAAAAGTGTATTTCTATATCTTCAGTATTTTGAATATAGTAAATACTTCAAAAATTTAATGTTAATTGCATTTTACCAATAAAAACATAGTTTATCAGAGTCCCTTTTGAACATTTAACATTTGAAGAGTAACAGGCATAATCTGTTAAGAACATGTTTGCTGTTCTGCATAGCAAAAGAATGTGCACCGCAGTTGCAGTGTTAAGTATATGTTGAGAAAAAATTTTAAAAACCCACAAAATTAGTAATAATTTTAAATCACACACTGAACAAAAAAAATAGCAATATTTGTCCCATCGGAGCCACTCATCGTTAATGGATTTAACATAACCCGATAAATGTAAAAATAATAATAATTTTAATTCATATTTTTTTTTTAAATATTCATATAAGTAAGACCAAAATATATTTCACTTTGAATGTCATGTGGTTCGAAGTTATTTTTACTGAGAATTTAAAGTATAAACTTCAAAAGACATTTTTGGATTATTTATTTTATAAATTAAATATATAATTTGGATCCTTTTACATTTCAATTATAATAGCTTTAGAACTAGAGTTTACAATTAATATTTCACCAGATATGGAAAAAACTTACACTAATTGGTTGTATTCTAGATACTAAATGAAAAATAGCACAAAAAAAAAAAACGTTTAAACTGTTTTAAGATTAATATGCATTGATTTTAACATAGTTTTAAAATTATATATTGCTGCCCTAATTGTAAAAATTTCACACTTTTGCTATCATAAACTGCTACATTAAGCATATATGTCACTAGAAATATTTCTAGACTGTTAAATATACTAAACTCAAGAAATATTTCATTCGAAGTCATTTTACTCTTACCCATAAAAAATATTAACAAATTAAATTATTGGAAAATTAAACTTTATCTTTGTGTGACGTCAGCACTATTTTTTACTACTATAATCGTTGTAAATATAAATAACATAAAATTAATTATAATGTTATGTCTTTGTTCCCATATTAAAAAAATTTTCAGTTCATCTCATATTTTATCATTTAAAAACATTCTAAATGTTATAAAATAACCTTTCTTTCATAAATTCCTTTCTTGTGATAGGGCCTCTTTCTTTGGATTGCAGCAAGCGTGGGAAACTTTTTTGACGTCAGAAAGGACTACAAATAGCCCTGAGAGGTTAGTCATAAATATACTTAAAATATGCTTCAACTTCCCAAGGTACTGACTTTCATACTTAGTCATACTATTTGAGTTGTTAAAAATTTATACCTGGCATGTTGGATTCTAATAAACGTAAATAAAGTGATGTTTTTATTCGATTAAAATGTTAACAGGTGAAAACAATAGTTGGATTGCTTTGGCATCAATATAATATAATATTTTACATACAATAAAATGCTACAGTATAACAATACACTACGTCACCGGGTTTTTAAAGTGCGAAATCATAGATATTAAAATTAATTGCTTAATTTTTATTTCGAAATAAATTACTATTACTAACCTAGAACTTAGAAAGTTTATAAGATGATGGGAAAAAAATTAAAGGAAACTTTTCACTTCGAAATAGTCTTAATATAATGGTATGTAGGTACTATCTTTTCGGTTTTAAAAAAAAATGAAGGACAATTTTTTTAAATTAATATTTTTGGTGGATTAATGATACAAATTTATTTTTTATTGCTATATTTCAGTGATAAATACAAGTATATTACACTAATTAAAGAAAAGGTAAAACTTAAATTAAAAATGATAATGTAATTGATTAAAAAAAATCCATTAAAAAATTTAAACAAAGCTGTGAATGTTAACAAAGCATCCAAGCCTCATATAGGTTTAATTTGTTTACGAAGGACCAAAGAAGACTGTAGATAGCTATTCCAATTTTGTGACAAAACGGATACCAAATTTAAATCGAATCATAACTTCGGTCTAAAAACTTGCATAAATATTGTTTCAAATTTGTCTTAAATTTTAATTGTTGTTGTATTGATTGAGCCAAACTTTTGAGGTATGTCAAATAGGGACTAGTAATTGATATCGCCTCATAAACCTTAAGAAATCCTGGTTCCTGATAGGAAGTCGGATTGGAACAGGATCCCAGACTGGGCAATCATAAGTTTGACGTCATTCAAAGTTAATTTCCTTTCCGATTATCTGATTTTTGTTGTAACACTGGTTTCATTTTCATTCTAATGTGCTAGTGATGCCTGAAATCGATACTTTTGGGTATCGATACTTGGCCACAGATTACTTCTAACTATCGGAATATATGGCCAAACATATATTTGAGTGTGGGTGTGTCAGGACCGCTTAAATGATGTCGTATAAAAATAATCCTGTAACTTTTATAAACATCTTTAAAATTATTGTTTGCAACATGGTATAACATACAAAAACATTTTTTATGTGGGGGATATGTTCTGCATAAAAAGATTATTACAGATTTTATAAATACTACACTTAAAATAGGCGTTAGAGCACCGAATGTGTCAACGTTGGATTGTTAAAGTTAAGTTATATGTTGTTCTCTTTTTAAATTACATTCTTAATAGGTAATTTTTAATTATGCATTTTACAAACATTTATGACGGACACCAATAAATAGCACGCACTTAAAGAACTAATTAAAAGGCATTGTTCCATGTTACATAATCCATGTTCGACTAAAAAAAATTATATTTTACGTCATTTTCAAACATTCAAAATACAAATTCAAATGTTCAAAGGTTCAAATATTCTTTTATGCTATAGTTAACTATTAGTATTCAATTCAAACTTTAAATTCGATTCCTCAAAGTACTCGGTTCCGAACAGCATCGATTCTGAGGTAACCCATAGTTCTTTCGGTTTCTCTTCACTATCTAAATCGCATTCCTCTGGAATTGTTGCGCTATCGAAGGCGGAAGCGCAAACAGCGATGAGGGGGCTCCGCATGGTCTGCACGTCCCTCGGCATATCTCGCGAAGGAATCCCGTGAAATGGGGCCTTATTCAAGCAGCTCAAAAGTTCAGTGGCGTAAGTCCTAAATTTGAGACGAGCATGGACTTGGGTTCCTTTTAAGATTCGTTATTTTGTTGGGTAGCTATCCTAGTCAAAAGTTCAATAATGGGTCAGTGAGAGCAGCAATGAAAAGGACATTTCCATAGGAATAACACAGTCGCAATTACTATAGAAAACTTAATACTCGAAGCTAGTTTAGGGAGACTTACACCACTTCTCTTCGAAACTACTCATTTGCGACACACCGGACACATCCTTTGAGGGCCGCATTCCAATGGGGAATCACACAGGTGATCAACTCTCTTGTGTACGATTGGGAATTTTTCACCAACCTGTGTGAGATAAATGTGTTTTCCCCAAAGTTCGACAACAGAAGTTTCCCTCGGTATTGTTTTGCTCTCTTTTCGAGTGATGCAATCTATGCATTCAGCCTTTCGTTCGTTGTGTAGTAGCGTTGGGTAACTTCTTTTGACATGACGCAGCTATTTGATTAAAAGAGTCGGGGGGAATAGTGCTTTGGTTTAGGTCGGGAGTTGTTAACCTTTTCAGGCGGATAACAATTGCGTGGATCCTTTTTAGAACTATCTTGGGAATTAAGACATACGTCATAAAAGTTTAGTTACAATCTGAAGGAATTTCGTTTTAGAATTGCTTTTTATACAAGCGTCATGAGCTTTTTGTATACGTTTGTAAGACCTCAACTGGTGATACACGGGCAACTTTGAGAAGTATGAACTTTTCATCAGAAGATGTTGACAGTCCCTACTGAAAAAAATCTTCACTTTTTCTTTTAAAAAAATCTGCAGAATATCTGCAGTTATTTGAACATCTTCATTCTGAAGAAAATCTTAAGATAATGTTCTTAAGAAAATCTGAAGATTATGTTTTCTTAAGATTTTCTTGAAAATGAAGATGTTCAAATAACTGCAGATATTCTGCAGATTTTTTTTCTGAAGATTTTCTCCAAAATATTTAAATCTTCAAATATTCTTCAACAAGAAGTGATCCGCAAACCTGGAATATATTTCAATAAATTCCAGGCTTGGTATATTCTTTCTAAAGAATATTTAAAGATTCAAATATTTTGCAGAAAATATCATGTTTATAAAATAAGATTCTGATATTTTGAAGAAAATTTGAAGATTTTGATCACTCTTAAAAATTTCTTTATAATTGTCTTCAATATTTCTGCAGATTATATAAAGATACAACAGGGTCTTTAAAATGTCTGTGAATTGTCTTCAAAAATTCTGAAGACAATTTAAAGGTAGTGGTAAAACTGCTAAAAAACTTAAGAATTTCTGTAGAAAGTGTCTTTTTTTTAAGAAAATCTTCAGATTATTTTTAGTGGGGGTGTTTCGACAATTCTTTTTAAAATAACTTTCAATGTATACAAGGGAAGTAAAGAACTATCATGAGCATGAGTTCTCATTTTACAATTGAGAGAGAGAGAGAGAAGAGAGAGAGAGAAAGAGAAAGAGAGAGAGAGAGAGAGAGAGAGAGAGAGAGAGAGAGAAGACAGGTTGAAAGGGATAGGAGAAGCGTGTGAGATGAAAAAGTGAAGAAAAAAAAGAAATAGAGAAAAAAGGAGAAAGAAATGGGGGAGGAAGTAAGAACAAAATAAAAAATGGAGGAAAGGGGAGAAAGAGGAGAACAGGAGTAAAGTAGGAGAGAGAAAATAAATATAAAGGGAGAGAAGTGAGTGAGAAATGTGAAAGAAAGGCAGGAAAGCAAAGGGACAGGGAGTATATGTGAGAAAAGGGAGAGAGGTAAGTAAATGAAGTGGGAAAGGGGCAAAATGTAGAGATAAAAAAGAGAGATAGTGAGATAGGAGAAAGATAAAGTAATAAAGTTACAGAGACAGTTAAAAAAAGACTTTAAAAGCATGTGAGGGAGATAAATAAAAAGAAAGGGATAAATAGAGTGTGAAAAAAGAGAGTTTGTTTATCAAAAATATTGATTATTATCCCCTTATATAGGTAGTATTCTGGTTTAATTTTTTAAGTGTGGAGCCGTCCCTCGTAAATCTAGCTGCTTTGGCCAAAACGTTTCGTTCCGGGTGCCATTAGACAACCGGCGCCAACTTCAAATAGTGCTCAGACCATTAGCATCGAAGATGCATCCTCTCCCGTTCAATTGAGTCGTCTTAACGACCTCTTCTCATTCAACCCGTTGACGCAATGGGGAAAGCGATTTTTAGATGCCAAAGAACCTCAACAAAATGTTTTTTAATGTGTTATTTTTGGCACTGTCTTACTTGAAACGAAGACCTGTGGACTACCACGGAGGTCAAGTACTGTTACTAGCATCACGCACGTCATAGCTCACACAACCCTTTTTTCAGGGGCCATATTTTTTCTCCTTCACAGGGACAGAAACAAACATCCATCCCCATACGGGGATTTAACCCCCCCCCCTGTTATGTTGTCAGATGCTTCTACTAGGTCCACCATACGTCAGCTCATACGGAATTATGTACAATAAATGAGCCTCCAGTACAAATGTTGTTTTACCTAATGCCTTGGATGAAGACGTTACTTCCAACTCTAACTAACAACTTAAGTAACGTCTTCATCTAGGGCTTTAGTTTTACCAAACCCTTTGCCCAAATAGCACCTCTCATTGGTCCCGGCAACTTTTGTTAGCAATCTAGCTCTTCGTACGTATTGGGTTGGTTATCTAAGCCTACCACTCCTACACTAGAAGCTCATTTTGCAAATGGCAGACACACATAAGGACTATATCCTGGTATCCATGTCAAGCTTATAGTAGTACCCATTTTGAGTTACCCAGGGTGCACCTCTAAACCGATACCACGGAGGCAGGTGCTGCTTCCTACGCCACATACACCCACATTCGCTCCCACAATCTATCCTGGAACTATCTATGTTAGTATAGGACACGCTCCCGGTATTCTATGAAATCGCGTGCTATGAAACGCAGCGCGTATGAAATGCGTGGTCAACATCTCAGGTCCCCTTGTTAAACGCGCTTCTTCTTCCAGCTACTCCTTCTCCAGCTTCGTATTCCTAACTCATCCCGTTTATAGTTTAACACTTTTATCTCAACCGGGTGTTTGTTTAGAAACTGTTGATGCGCGCTGATTTATTTATCGTCGTAAATATTGTGACTTCCCTCAGTTTGTTTTTGTCAAAAGACCCAACAGCCCCGACATTGTCCGCCCGCTTGTAAATACCTTGTTTTTTATCTTGCCCGCTGACAAGCCTCTGCAGTCAGCCCACGCGACCCCATTGAAACAATGTATCAGAGAGACTTGTTTTTCTGGTGTTGCCTTATCTTCTCTGATGAGGAAAAACAACCAGCTCGGTGGTCTTCTAGCACTTGCTTTTGGATTTATCTCGGGCACATTCCAGATGGAAGAGTTACTTGCCTACATGGGCGAATTTAAGGGGTCGATTCCTCCCATAATTTCGGGATATTATCTAATTCTGATGTTGAATTTGATGTTTCAAGGGCAATCAGGGACGGCTTCGTAAGTCTCTCATTTGCGTTCATCATTCTGGGACTTCCTTCTAACTAAATCCCACCCCTCATAACCTTTGAGATCCTTTCAATCTACATGTAAGAAAACGTGAGCAGATTTATAACCTGTTCAGGACATGTAACTTTTTTAGGGATATTTGACCGACCTTTATGACGTATCGAGGGTTGTTGTAATGTTCTAATACAGATAGTATAATCCTAGTGGTTAAAGAGCATTTGACTAAGAAGTTGGGCACCCAGAGTTAGATTTACTTTAATGTTGCAAAAATTAACTAACATAAAAGTACTAGCAATAAAACTTTAATCCTTAATATAACTCTTAACAATTTTTGTAGTACACCACCTTTTTCTACTCATTTGTTAATAATATTAATTTATTAATATATTTATTTTTATTCCTAAAATAATTTTAAAAACAGTCTCGAAAGGAAGAACCAAAACCAGACTGCTCAGATAGTAAGTTGCCTGACTTCATTCTCATATGATTCAAACTTGCGCTCTTTTAACAATAACAATCGTATTTAGTTCATATTGCGTTCTTTAAGTTTCCTCTTAATTTTTTAACTTTCGGGACCTCTCGCTAGCGTGATGCATAGCGTTTCAAATCTCAGTTCTGAGTTAATATTTGGGAGGGGGGGTGAATATGTTATCGGAGAAAAAATGATACTATCTGTGCCCTGTTACGTTCCAAAAGCTTTTCATGAAATATTAGTGCACAGAGTACCTATCTTTTATTTCTGAAACCTCCTCAAAACAATGTTATTTCCTTAGGATGTCAAACCTGATGTGGGAGTCTGTTTTTATGGTTGTCACGAAATATCGGAAGGAACTTAATAACCTTAAATCGATTTCGTCTGATATCTTTTACTTGGGACGGTGAAATCATCTGTGTTTGTTTCCCCCCTAATGAAAGTGGGCGCCACGTAAGATGATACAGACGTCGCCATTGCGTCTAAGTACTTAAACTGTCTTTATACCGGAGGTTTCCTAGCACACTGTTAAGAAACCATCTCTACTATTCATTTTGGACGTAGAAACTATAAATTCTATCCAAATAGTTTCATAAGTGCGACTTTATTTTGAACTGATAAATTACTATGCACTTTCAAACACTTGACTATTTTCCTCTTTAAAAATGATATTTTATAGGATGCATGTAAATATAAACGTTGTCTTCCAAGAACAGGAACCAATTCTAAGAAAAACAATTTAATACTTTTGCATTACTATAGTTACGGACAATGTGACAAATCCGTGAACCATGCTTCATGTATTTATATAATAATACCCTGGCATTTTGGGCCGGGCATTATTAATAATGCCCGATTTATCACTTTCCCCATAACATATACATATACACTGATAAACTGAGAGGAAAACTCGTCTACATTACATTAAGTTGTCTGAAGAAAAATTTTCATATTTGTTGAAAAATTATACGCATGTTCTTAAAAAAAAGAATCAAGAAAGAATTAAGTCACTACTAAAACAAACAATTTTAAAGATGAGAATACCTATCAGGTTGCTCTTTAAAGCAAAAGCGGACGCGCACATTTGCTTCGGATTGATGCTTCATATTTCTCTCTTTTTCCTGGTTTTATTCCCATAAACAGGGCCGAAGCTGCTCACACTTCGTAGTAGACCAAATATGATGACGATGATGCAAGGACTGTGTGAGAAGCAATCGACAGGGGTTGCCCATGGGATGTCGCTTAAATCTCGTCATTTTTCCAAAATCTTCCACAGGAAAAGAAAAAAAAATAGTTCCTTTGCTATTTAAACTAAACGGTACCACAAAACGCAAAACGGTTTATTTCAGGTTATCCGCCGTCGCATTTTGGTCTGAAATAGGTGCATAACTTAAATGGGCAAAAATTTGAGTTATGTCATGATGCTCCCTCCCCTTCTCTTTTCTCAGCAATTGCGCGTTGTCCCACTTGCGATGTAAAGCGAGAAGCGTCGCGGCACCTCTCTAACGAGTCGCAATGGGCTCCAAGGGCACATCGCTTTTGGACGATTGGAGATTGAGGTCGAAGCGCATCTCAAGGTGCATCCCCTTCGAAAAGTCGTCTTTTCAGAGGGGTTAGACAGTTCATCCAGTGGCAAAGTGTGAGTTGGAAGCGCGCTAAAGAAACACTTTTCAGGAAAAAGATGTAATCTATTCGTCCCACGAAATATTTTATTTAAAAAGTGTGAGAACGCTTATTGCTTTAGTGCAGTGGTTACCAACAGGTGGTTCGAGAGATCCTCGGAAGTAGTCTTCAAAAAGTGCTAAGAAATTGTCAATTGAAATTCTTGAAGTGAAGAGATGGGGTGACTAATAAATCCGTTCTGATAACTATCAGCTGCTCAATTTCAGTCACCATTAAATTATATTGACAATACTATCCGTGACTACACCATGGGCAGATTTAAGGGATGGACCCTGTGGTGGCACAGAGTGCATTATAAAAACGGAATTTTCTCAAAAAGTGGCCCCCATGACCCCTCTATAAATTCGCTCATGGAGTACACACTGACAAAGTGCAAATTTAGAATTGTATGAGTGAGATTAAATGCTATAATTTTTATTTTTATTTGAAAAATAATTTAAATACTTGCAAACGTAATCACTACATTACATATGCATATTAATACTTACATAAATATTCCCATAATAATTAAACACGAGCTCTTAAAACAATTACCTCTAAAACATTATGTTTATAAAATATTTAAATGTGTTAATGAACTATATGCCCTTTGAATTTATTGTGGCGAAGGGTTTCGAGTGTTACCGAGCAAGGAAGGTCCGCGAATAATGTTATCTAAGGCTGAATGGTCCGCGGACTTCTTTGTGTTGGGATTTGGAAACCCCTGCTTTAGTGGCAGAGACTATACACCACGTGCTTTTATAACACCCTAAGAAGATATTCGTAAAGAGGTCATAGGTCTGAGATCATCCCAACCATATGCTTATTTAAAAAGGGAAAGTGTGAATATATTTTGAGCACTTTTAACACTTTTCCCCTCTGTTTAGTCTGCCAATACTGTGATAATGGCGGTATATTGTTACCTCTTACATACTGACGCATTTTTCAATATTTAGAGAATCTTTTCTTGAAATAAATAAAATCCCATAGTGTAGGTTTGCACCGTCACGAGAAAGCATAGAGTTGCATTGTCCAAAAAGAGCGTTTCACAAGCTTGCTTATCAGACGCATTGGAATAAATAAACAGATAAGGATTCAATAAAGTGCATATATGAAAGTCATTGAAGTAATTCGTCCAACTCTTAGCTGTTTTCAATTTTATTTCAAAGGTCATAAGAGGGTTAGTAAATGTTAATTCATCAAATGATAAAAGTACATTTTATAAATAAAATGACGAAATTTCAGAAATTTGTTTCCATAATAGTTGTTTAAAGTTGAATATCACTTTTTATCCACGTAATAACAAGTAATAATTGCGCAGAAACGAAATTTGTTTTTTTTTTAATTACTTAGAATTTGATGTTTTATTGACTAAAACTAAACTTTTTTTGCTATCAATAGTTCGTTAAAAAATGCCACCATACAATAATGCTGATCAATGGCGTAACCAGAAAAAATTCGGAGTTGTATGTAAGAATTTTGGGGGTTATGGGTAAATTCTATCCTTTCCATGGTCAATAGAGGAAACTTTCTGACTTTCGGGGAGATATATCCTCAAAACCCCCCTTGGATACGCCCTCGATGCTGCTCATTTTAAATTATCTTATGCATATTGCATAAGATAATAAGCCATAAGCACTGCATATTGTTTCTTTCATAAGTGATAAACTATTCTTCATAAAAAGACCTACGTAGAAAAAAAAGCACTCATTTTCCATAGAGAAAAATGAAATAAAAATGCCAATTTTGAGTGAATTAGTTAATACTAAAAAACAGGATGATATTTTTAAAGTTAACAAAAAAATATTTATTTACCTTAATTTTTTTGTTTCTCCTAATGTAAAAACGTGGGAGTCTTTTATTTCTTTACTGAAAATTCACGATAATAAGAACATTTACTAATCATTGATAGATGTATTCAGATAAAAGTAATATAGATTCTTAATTTAAAAGTCAAAATATATAAATAGATAAAATAATTGTGCCAATACTTTTTTTGCATAATTAAAAAAATGTTATATGCATTTTTATATCGTAAAATGTGTTCTTTTTTTGTATTTGTATTTGATTTGCTTGGGAATTCAAGAACTTGTTAAAAGAAAACAACTTAAAATGTTTTGAATACAAATATAAGGGCTATCCTAAGTCTTAAACTCAAGTACAGTATCAAATATTAAAAGAACTGAGATTGCTCCTGATAAAGTGGTTTTGATATAAATGTATGGAAAATAAAAAAGAAATTACTAAAAATGGTTTAACAGGGGAACCCAGTGAGGGGTGGTTTTATATTAAATTATAAATTTAGTTATAATTAGAGAAATGATATGATCATTAGTGAACAATATTCAATATTACTGTATAAGAAGTAAGCGTTTAATTAGCTTTGCATTTAGTTATATTTCTAACATAATAATAGGTAATATATCCTTTGCTTGTTATCTAAATTGGAGAGTTTTGTATCTGTAATTTTCATATAATAATTTAATTGTGTCAGAACTTTTCTGTTAAAGATAAATTTAAATTCAACCATTTTCTAATTTTTTATATCCTTGTAAAGGAACCCATAGTATGAATTAGTTTTAAAGTTACTTTTTTCAGAAATGGAATTTTTAATTCACTAGGAAGCTACCGTCCCCTACCAACCCCCGTAAACTGCTTACGCAGGATCTTTTGGATTGCTTAGCAATCCTCACAAAACCCAGATCACTAAACTTAACTCACTTCATAAGAGGGGCCGGCCGTTCAAGTATTACGTAAGCACCTAACGGGGAGAGGGGTTTGCTCTTTGCTTATTTTTCCTGACAAGGGATGGGGAAGGGATGGCAAGAGCAGAGATATTTTTAACTACTCTGAGAGAGTATTTCACTCCTTGAAAACCAGAATTACTCTTTAAAAAACTAGACAGGAGTATTTTCACTCTTTGGATTTTTCACAAAGGTTTAGCTTACACCTTCAGCCACGGAATTATCATACTTTTTAATTGTGTTTTCATACAGCCATAGTTTTTTTTTTCCATTTATTGTTCTGATGATTAGGGAGTTTGATTGATTGAAACCCAAAATAAAATCTTAATTTTTTTCAATTTCATTTTGTGCATTAAAAAGTAAGCGTTTTTAATATAAATTTTGTCTCTGTATATGTAGTTTATGCTATTTCCGTATTTCACTCCTCATAATTGAATTTCACTCCTCCTAAAAATGTCAAGGAGTATTTTTACTCCTCCAAAAAAATCCTAGGAATAACACTGTGCAAGAGTGATTCTTACATAAGATGTTACAAACACTAAAATTTCGGAAATCTCTTGTTTCTTGCATAAATAATTTCAAAATTTAACCAAAAATAAATTTTATTTTAAAATTTTTATTTTGGTAAAACATAGCAAGGGGGTCGGGCAGTTTTCTTACGTAATTATGAGGGAGAGGTTCGAAGTTTGCTTATCTTTGCTGACAATGGGAAAGGGGACTCAAAAAGGACCAAAAAATTAGATCTAGCTAATCAATAATTTAATCAAAATGTTTTCTTTAAAAAGTATCCAACACTCCTATTAATAACTATTGTCAATCTGGGAAACAACATTCTGGGAAAAAGTGTACACCAACGAATCTTTTAAATTTAATTTTGTACCGCCTAATAACTCGTTTGTATACCTAGTGTTTTATCATCCATATTTTTTAAAATAATGAAAGCTTCCACAACTTGAACTATTTATTCCATTTTCCGGGATTGATGGTCGTGTCGCATCAATCCAGGAAAATAGAATTAAAAAATTCATACTTTTGTTTAAACCCAGACTTGTTAAACAATACCTTTTGAGCCATTGGAAATAATAAGAGATAAACCCTACATGAAACTCAATGTTTACAATTAATTTCGATTATCAGAGTAAAAATTATAAATTTTAGACAGAATGTGTGAAATTTTAGAATGAAATAGCATATAGTATGGAAGTTTTTAGAATAATTTTATCGGTCTTTGAATAATATTTAATTTCGAAAGTACGTTTTTAAAATATGAAAAAAAATATTGTTTTATCATAAAATATGGCGTCAATTGGTCGTTGTGGTTGAATGTATAATAAGTTGTTTGATAGTACTTCCTTTGTAACTGTGACCTTATCCATAATCTAAAAAATGGAAATATTTTAAAATTGAGATTTAAAAAAAATCCAACAGTTTACTGCAAATCCTCAAAAGGTTTGTGAATGGTTCCTTATTGAAATAAAGAAACAAATATATAAAACTAAAAATTTATTATCACCTCTTTGAAATAAGCCTTCAACATAACAAGCTCCTATGAAATTTTACAATGCCAGTGACTTGTGCGTACACTATATATTCACTTACTATTAATTCGAAATCTTACAGACACTATTACAAAATATACTACTTGAAAGCTTTGCAAGATTCTCAATCAAGAAGCATTGAAGGATCAAGCATAGTTAACACGGTGCGAGCTTAGCGTGCGAATTTCAATAAGGGATGGGGTAATGAAATGCAACTAGTAGTCTTTGGGGGTAATGCATGTAAGGAAAGCAACAGGGGTCAAGTTATTGGATCATAAATACAATAGGAGTCGCCATTCATTCACTAGCCACTCCCCGTCACTCCGTTTTTGTATGAGCAATATTATAGCAAGCAGCAACAAATGGTTGTTCCCTAGGGAGCAAACACTTTTATTGGCAGGTGAGTTGCTCGTACCGAGTTAACAAGGCCTTTGAAAGCGGAAAACGGCCCGGTCGGTGCATTAGTAGTTGACATTGAGTCATTAGCATTAGACAAACCAAAACTGGTTTGAAAAAGTCTCAAAAGAAATATAATCTGGTCATTAAAACCAAAATAATTATCACCCATATTATACAAGAGAAAGTCTCGATTTTAATTCGACATTCACAATGATTTTATACATCTAAACTCAACAACGAATGTGAGTTATAAACTAACATCAATTTTTCTCACTTGAGAGTTGGTTTCTCACACACGATGTTAAGTTATTGCAATGCATCAGTAAATTGATTCCATGATATTACTGCAACCATGTTTTAAAAAGATTGAAGATTAAAAATAAAATTTGATCATTATCTTACGTGGTTGTGCATAAAAATTTCAGGTTAAACCTGAATTTCTTTACAAATAAATTATGTAACTAAACAAGTTGATCGTTTTTTTAATTTTACGAATAGAACTGCCAGAAAAACCACCGAGAATTATCAATAAAATAGATTCAATAAAATTTCAATAGGGTTGGTAAAAAGTTTATATAACGTAAGCAATACTTATACTTTTGACAGCTAATAACACCTCACTCCTTGTTACATTGGAAAACAAGAATTGGCGGTAACATTTGGGTTATCTTATTTTTTTTTTTTTTTTGGAAACTGTAAACTTATTTTTTTTTAAACGAGAAACATTTTTAATTATAAAAAAATTAAAATGAAAGGAGTGACATCAGTATGCCTAGTGTTTGATATGGTATCATAAATTATATTTAAAAAACTAAGTTGGTTGTTTACTTAAGGTTTTCTGGCCCAAGAACCATGAGGTTATATTAATAAAAAAAACTTCATCTCAGAAAGAGAACTGAAGTTCTAGTTTAAAATATGTTTAGATAAATGAATAAATACATAACAGTTTAATCATAATTAATCATTATATATGATTCTTACTTTTAGGTTTTGAAGTCATATTTTTTTACAATTAATATACCTTCCCCCTGTGGAGTGAAGGACTCTTGCTAGGATAGATAATTTGGAAAGTTCCAAACGTCTTTGTCACTAAAAGAACTCGAACGTATCTAAAGATAAAACTTTCCCCCGATCGTGTGTGCGTGATTTTCTCCATCAATCTTCCACCAACATGGTCGCAGTAATACGAGGGGTAAAAAAAAGTCCCTTCACAACGGACCACAGCCACCAGACGCTATAGCACAATATAATTCGGTAATTCATGGAAGGCTGATGGTCTGTCCATTGAAGTAGTAGTAATAAAATGCACATCATATGGATTACAAGTAAAAATTTACAAATACCCTGCTTTCTTTGACAACTCATTTATAAAAAAAAACTTGCAGAGGATCAAGGAGCTATAGGTTATGGAAAATGAATAAAAGTAATAACTAATTCAGTTTTTAAGTTTTATCTAAGAGAATACATTCTTTGTAAAAACAGGGTTCCATAATTTAAGCGCATGGAATTCCTTTATGCATCATTTTGAAAAAATATAAGACTATTTCCAGCTGGTTCTAACAACTTTCCAAAATGTTAATGGCTTTTAAAATAAATCGTTTCTGATAAGAAACAATCGTTCACCCTTTTTATAACTTTTATACATATTTAAAAATTCTACCTGGTTCACAACTAATTCTTTGACAAAAACGCTCGTCGTAATCAGTGCTTAATTGATTTCTGTTGACAAACGTTTAAATTTCGTAGTAGGAAAGGAATTTTAAAACACTTGAGACAGATAGAGTTCTTTTGGTTTAAAAAATATGAACTCGGCCCGCCAAGCATTTTTCTTGCAACCCGGCCCTCTGGTTAAAAAGTTTGGGGAAGCCAGCTCTAAGGCAAATAAATTAGGAAGTTTAAATTGTAAATACGGGATAATTTTTTTGTTTAGTTGATATATTTTACCCAAAAAGTTTAAATCCTTCATTTAATAATGCGACCAAATCTTTAAAAAACCCTACTTTCCCTGTTCTCAATTCTTTGACACTTCCCATAATTCATTTCCTGGCGTTGTCATGGCTTTGACAATGATATCAATGTCTTCCGGGGCTATTAAACAAGACTTTGAAATGGGGCTAATAAAAAAAACATGGATGTAAAGGGAAGTATTTTCTAAATGAAATCTCTTCAAATAATTTATACATGACATTTTATAACAATTTGCGTATTTTCATTTGCAAACTATAGCTGATTGATATACCTCTGCAATATATACGCTAAAGTAAGGAAGTACTTAAAATGTAATTCGTTTCGTACTCTCAAACAGTGCATGCATTTCACAATGCTCTCTACAACAGCAGAAAAAAAAACAAATGCATAAGATATTGTTAAAAATAAGTCCTTTCACATCGAAAAATCACATTGCAGATGAAAGCTCTTTTTCTTATCAATTACACTTGTGTAATAACGTAGCTGTACAATTTTTTGAACCCGCAAACTAAAAATTAATATAGTACTTGCCGGAATGTGTCTAGGAATACGTCTTAATAACAGGATTGCCAGAAGTTATAGAAAACGGCATAAATATTGACTTTTTAGGTCCGTTACCATGCATCATCCTAATGATGTGTTGGTAAGCTAATATACCAACTTTTTGTTCTAAGAGTACACAAAGTTGAGAAAACTACCAGATGTTCTAATTTCTTTAAAAAACTTCTTTTAATTAGTTCTTTTTTATTTAGAATATTAGTTAAATTTTATCGATTTTTATATCTGATTTTTCAACAATTTTTATAAAAATTGGATTAATTTCCACTATATTGATAAAAAATATCGATTTTTTGAAACTTAAGAATTAATGTTCAAGAAAATACCAATATTTTGTGAGGTGATACAAACTTTACCAAAAATACCAACTTATGATATTCAACTAGGATATTAACTTTTCGACTATCTGGCAACCCTGCTCAATAAATCATTACAAAGTTTTAATCACTTTAGTTTTGTAAGAAGCTCCTTTTGTTTTAATATGTAAAACGTCACGAAATTTGACTATGTATTTGAGCAGGAAGCTATAAGTTGAGCAGAATTTGGGCCTTGTAAGCATGGCAGTGATGAAGCTTTCTATCAAGGCAATTTTATCACTTCTTGTATAGGTGTAAAAATCAAAACGAATGGTTGCAAATAGCCTAAGTAAAGCGAATGTAATTTTATCCATCAATGAGAATTTAACAAGTATATGTTTTCATTTGTTAATAATTAATGTTATTTTTTTTTTTTTAGACTCGATTTTGGATCATTAAAACATGTTGTATATGTTACGGGCAAAGTGATTAATCGGGCATTACTAATAATGCCCGATTTATCACATTGCCCGTAACTAACATATAGTACATGTATAAAATATCGTTCTGAAGAAATATTGTTTTTTTCAGCTCTTGTCCCGGACTGTCTTGTTACGTTTTATGAAATGTTTGGAAATAAAATTCTTTGGATAGTTTTCTATGTTCATATCTTCAAGGGGCCATTCGAAAACAAAGGGCCTGAGAACATAAAAAATCTCCTAGCACGTTTTTTAAATAAATAAACATTCGCTTTTCTTGGGTTAGCACATTTTATCCGAAGATATTTAATAATATGAATTTCTTACATATTCCCAGGATGCTTAAAGGTTTCAGCTTGCGGGTCATATTTTGGATTATGTCACTCTGATTCAAAAATTTAAAAAGTTACAAGGTAATCAGAATGGTTTCTTTTGTAAAAAATCACCATATCATATTTTGGAATATGTCACTCTGAATGGAAAAGTTACAAGGGAATCAGAAGGATTTCCTCAAGAAATAACTTTTAGATTTTTTTCTCCGAAATATTTACTCAAATGAAATGTAAAACAAAAAAATCTAAAAAAACAAATCGAAATACAGTCCTTCTAGAATGTTCATGACATATTTACACATTCATAAATAACTATCTCAAACTTAAAGAAACAAAGAAACCATGAATTAACCTATCGAAAGTCCAAATGATAATAGAATTACGAATTGGTTTGTTCTGTGGCATTCGTCTTCTTCGACGTTCTTCATCTTCGACGGTTGTCAGGAAAAATCAAATAAAATAACATATAAAAATAAATAATTCGCACACTAGAACTGAATGGAAAATCCCCATGCACTATGGGATGGCAGTCGAGTTATTTATCCTTGGAAAAGTAAGGGTTATTTTATTCTCACTATTACCACAGCACTCCCATAGGATGACGACAAAGGGATTTGGAGTGACTGTATCGATTATTCTACGGCTCGATATTTTGGATCGATCATCCTCAAATACTGGATCGATTCTCTCCTCTAGTGTTGCATTTCTTCGAAGTTTGGGGCATGGAAAATCCTTGTCTTTTGTAATTTCTTTACTGGACAGTTTGGAATACTTTATTTTTTTATGCAACACTGAACTTAAAGAAGAATGAATTGGAACATGTTAGAATATATTCTCACGGCTACTATCTCTGTGAATTATCATTTTTCTAGTTTTCTGCAAGAAAGTCACAACTCAAACATCACAAATCCTTAGTATACAGGTAGTACCTTCACTCATGAAAGCTCCTGTCTTGGCGCCAATGCAGAATTATTTCTAAGGGCCCATCCGATCGAATGCATTATAAATGTAACTTTTTACAACATTTACATACACTATTTCAATCTTGGTGAACTATAAATGTTAAAATTTTGTAATACTGAATTCTTAGCAAAGATGGGGGAATCCGTGGGTCTTCCCCAAGAAGTTATTTGAATAATGACCCTTAAAAGTAGTATATTAACTCATTTTTGGATATGTGTGGGACCCTTTAAATTTAACCCAAATTGGTAGTGACTACTACTAAGTAGTTCAAGGTCAAAGCTAAATTCGACGATGTTCCCTATCACTAAAGAGGAAAACTTTTCGAACTGTGACGTTCTTGCAGAAGATCCAGCCCCTGACAGCAAGCATCTTTAACACTTCCAAAAAGGACATCGATATTTTCATAATAGACAATCGATCCAAAATCCCGATTCGTCGGAATTTTTTTTTTTATATTTTAACATCGCTGCGAAGCACGACCTCCACGATCGATGGACACGAAATCCGATGTCACTGGAACACGCTACCGAGGTCTTTTGTGCTTCGGCGGGAGGAGAGGGTTTCCACACGTCCCATCCATAGAACATCGATTCGACGGGATCGGATCGATCGTTGGTGGACGGCCGCCCCGATCCGGGTGCGAGAAGTGTGGTGTGTCAGAGTGTGCGAAGAGAGATCACAGCGAGGGGCCATCAGAGGGGGAGGGGAGGCTACTACGAGCATCCGCAGCGGTCCACCACCATGCCGGGCAGCATGCCGTAGATGATGTTGTACTCGGAGTCGAAGTACAGCATGGAGATGGAGGACATCTTCCTGGGGGCGCAGCAGGGCCCCGCAGAGCCCTGCGGATTGGCCTGCTGTACCAGATGCGTGTGCGGGTACTTCTGCAGGAAGACGTAGGGGCACTCGCCGCTGCAGTAGTTGGCCTCGTAGCGCTTGGGCGCGATGATCCAGTCCCAGCCGAACTCCTCGAAGTCCACGGTGAGCGGGTAGCGGCAGCAACGCACCTCGTCCGCGTTCTCCTCGCAGTTCAGCCCGATCATGCGCTTCGTGCGACGGTGCCGCTGCTTCTCGACTTTGGACTCGATGAACGGCTTCTGCAAAACAGAAAAGCATCGTCAGGTCCTGCAAGGCTTACATAGTCCGTGTACATAAAATTGGCGGCTCGTCACCATGGCAACGACGTAGCAGTGCAATAACACATGACCTACTGAGCTTGCAATGGACTCTAACCGTCTGACGTCACACGGAACCAACACGTGACCTACTGAGCTTGCAATTGGTTACCACAGATACTACATTAGTAGATCTACTAGTGTAGTATCTGTGGTAACCAATTGCAAGCTCAGTTGTAGGTCACGTGTTGGTTCCGTGAAGTCTCGAACCAGATAGGCGGTTAGAGTCCATTGGTTACCACAGATACTACACTAGTAGAGTTTGTAGTCGTAGTGAGATACGATTTGATAGTGAGAGTTTTTTACCACCATCACGTGATTTTTAATAGTCTCGAACCAGATAGGCGGTTAGAGTCCATAGAAATATATTGTGACTAGTGGGAAATGACTAGTAGTGAACCACCAATGGACTCTAACCGCCTATCTGGTTCGAGACTATAAAAGTCAGGTGACGGTGGTAAAAAAACTCTCTCTATCAAATCATATCTCACTACGACTACAAACTCTACTAGTGTAGTATCTGTGGTTACCAATTGCAAGCTCAGTAGGTCACGTGTCGGTTCTCTGTGACATCAGACGGTTAGAGTCCATTTTATTTACACAGACCATAGACGCTCATAATTCTGACTATGACATCCTTTTACAACATCCTAACTTCATATACTGAAATCTTTCATATTCCCACGCATATTTACTGACCCTGTTCGTTGAAATTCTCAAGGATCAAGCAGAGTGTTCGCAAAGCCAGGTTAGGAATGACATCCTTCCGGAAAACCAATCAAATATCTCGTTAGCATCTCTCCTATTACTAGGTTCTGTATACATGCGAGGAAAAAAGAAGATTTCAGTTTGAAGTGGATTTGTTGAGAAAGATCTATCTCTTTATGCCGTCAGGATGTCACTATTTCAATCTTCTCTGGCCTTATTCATCTAGTTTCACACGGCCATTGCCCCCTCTACTACTATTTCACGATATTTCAATGTTCTTACAGGTAAATTATGTTTACACTTTGCCCAACCATCAAGGACACCATTCCCCAAAAAGCTATACGATTCCTCCTACTCTATCTGATAGATTACGGCAATTTGGTAAGACCAATTATCCTGGTAAATAAGGTTTTTGGGGTACAAGATACTTTTATAGTGTTTTAGGATAACTTTTTTTTTAGGGTTTAACGACAATGGGGGACTGTAATTCTTGCTGGTTACTTCTGGACACTTTAATGTAAGATTTATGATGCTATACACAGGAGAAAATTTCAACCTTTACACTTCAAGTTAGTGGGATTCTATCAGGTCTATATGTGAAATGCAGCATTTGGTTCAAAATTAAAATACGTGTCACAAAAAAACTGTGGGTGATGGAGAAAAACAACTTGCATATTTGAATTCAGCGTAAAAAGTTCTATAAGGATCACCTTGTGCCAGAAAAAAAAGTTCAATTTTGTTGATTAGTGTTATTGGTCCATTTGGACTCTCCTGATAACTGCTATAGTAAGATCCAATTCTTTTACCTTTCGTTATCTTTTCAATTCCCAAAGCATACTCCAGTCACTCCCAAAGGAGCACGTTTAATACCTTAGGGGTGGATGTCCCTGATAGCTCTGGAAACATCATATACCATTAAAGAAAAGAAAATTTCCTGGAAAGGACATGGAAACAATTGAGGCATCTACTCATCCGTTGAGATCAACTGGAGAAATCACAGCTCATACAAATATAAAATCATTTTTGGTTAAACTGGCTTGTAAAAAGATTTCAAACTTTTATGCAAGCAAATGGAAAAACCCTTTTGGGATTCTAGTAAAGACTAATTTTGAAATCAATGAATTAACTTTCCATTGTTTTAAATCCAGAAGAAAAAAAACAGAACATATTGTGGGATCTGTGTGAACCATTGGTATTTAATTTTTTTACAGCATAAAAAACGACATAGTTTTAAATGGAATATTCTGAAATGACTTAAAGAGTGAAAAATCCCAGACGATAGAATTTTTTTTTAAGTAGACAACGAATGAAATAGCATTTAAAAGAATGAAGGGTCATTGTTCAAAAGGGCGGATTTTCGCTTGCACTTCGATTCTCCAGAAGCGAATTTGCATGCACCTCAATGTGCTTCCGTTCCCTCAACTCTTCTTACATTGGTTTGGCCGTCATCCAGTCTTATGAGGTCAGTGATGTCTGCCTCTGCCGCATGCAACACGAATCCGTGGTTCTCGGAGGGATGCTTGAGCCAATTGCTGACTGTTTTTTTCACGTCGAACACAACCCAGTGACCGTGCTTGTTCTTCTTTTCGCGAATCTTTCTTTTCACCTGCAACAAAAAAAAACTGTGTAAAGCTTTGCATAAACTTCGGGTAATATAGTGAATTAGTGCCTTTAAATGTAAAGTAACGTCTTTTTCATTAGATAAACTTATTAACTCACTTACAGATGGTAATCGAATGCTTGTTACGAACCCATTAAAAGGTAATTCTAATCCTTAAAGCATTGAAACATTTAAAATGAAAGGTGAAAATAAGGAATTAAATTAATAACTATCAACTTTTTTTTATCACCTTTGAAGGCTCTAACTGTTCTTATGGACCATGTGAAACTTTCGTTTTCTTTTAAGTTATATGAGGGCTCAACTTTGGAATTAAAAATTTTAGAAAGTTAAGCTTCAGAAAAAATATTCAAACCTATCAACAAGCTAGTATAAATATCTTTTACACAGGGAGAAAACTTTTTGTATGTATCCAAAATCAAATAGTACTTTTCCTCGTATAATCCCCAGAATAAAATTTTTCCCAAGCCCAATGTCGCATACCAAGTAACACACTACAGACATACCGCCCGGAGAAAAACTTTGTTGCGACCCACAAATTTTTAAAGTACCATAAGGGGACATCCATAAATTACGTGAGGTCAAAAAGGGGGGGGGGGAGGGGTTTGGAAAAATCTAACCAAATCTCACCAAGGGGGAGGGGGGGTCGATTAAAATCTCCCGTCAACTTTTTAAGTTAGAAATTTTAGAGGGTTAACTTCTATTTATTGCTGTCATTTTACAAATTTCGACCGGATGATAAGATAATGTCCTTCCCCCCCCACATTATTAATAATGTAAAGGTTTTAGGTGCTATGAAGCACTAAATGCAAATGAATAGGATAGAAAATCATTTTTAAAAAGTTGTTGGTAAATCTCAAGTGGGGGGAGGGGGGTCCAGCAAAATCTCACTAAATCTCACCAAGGGGGAGGGGGGTCCAGATTTTGGAAAAAACACCTCACGTAATTTATAGATGTCCCCTAATCATACTTTATGATAATTGTTAATAAATTGTCTCTTAATGTGCACTCATGAATTACAGTACATAAGCTTGAGTTAATAAAAGGAATCCTCGAAAAATGACTTTGTCTCCCTGGTTGTTCTGCATCCTCTTTTGGTTTGGGATTACCGGTTCAGAAACACTGGCGTTGATGAAATGCGGTCTTGTGCACGTATTTCTCGGTCGGCGAAAGGGTGCAACGGACCTCTCTCTCTAATAATGACTACGAACTTGTTGAAGTAACGCTTTGCGATAAATCGATGCTCTCTCGGTGGTTGTTTGAACTCTCGCGCCAATTGACATCCCCGCGATCGAAAGAAACGAAAGGGCGGCGTTCTAAAAATACTGCGGTGACATAACTGTGTTGAGAATGTAGGCGGCGGTCATTACAGCAGGAAGCAGGGAAGTGCAGAGCGTGTCGTCTGATCTGAGCCGGAGTCGCCCTGTCTGCCGAAGAGAGGAGTGCGCTAGTACCCGAGTAAAGAGAAAACGGACGGTGGGAAGAAAAATCAGAGAAGGAGCGCACTTGTTAAGCCCCTAGAAAAACCGCTGAATTTTTCACGGCACCAAATGGGTGGGAAGTAGGTCGAATCAACTGATAATGAACCCGATAGGACCCCGATAAATCAACACACGCGTAATAGGTCAAAAGTATAGTTTTCTAGAACGTAAAAGTACAGTAGAACTTAAATTATCCGAATTGATGCGAATGTTGCTTTTAATGTAATTAATTAAACGCTCTGTATCTTTAAAAATATAGTTTTTTTCTCCCATTTTCAACACACATGCAGTAATTAAATAAAATGGATCTTTTTCGGAAAAAAATCCAATTATCCGAATTTTGTATCATACGTATGGAGACCGGTCTCAATAATTGATTCGGATAATTGGATTTCTACTTATATGATTTGAACCCTGTCGAATTTACTCTGAGTTCTAAGCTTCAAAGGGGAGTATAAGATCCCTATACCTGAAAAACTATGTTGGATTTGACTTTGGGAAAAAGCGTTTTAAATCATTTTTGGTGTCTTAGGTGACAGTACGCCCCTCCTTCTACGAAACAGAATGTACAAGAAAAAGATACAGTAACATAAACAATCAAAACTTTCTAGGGGAGACTAAACCTTATAACCATTTGCTGGTTAAATTAAATCCACATTATACAGTCGCGTAGACATCAGAAAATAAAATTTCGGATGAAGATTGTTTAAGTATAGTAGGTAGGTAATAGTAGGAAGATGGTTAGGTAGTTTGGTAGTTTTCTATGGTCTAAATAGGAAATTCTATGATTTTCAAAAAATATTGCTCGTAATAGACAGATTTTTATAGCAAAAATCGGATTTTGTTTCGTTTGTTTTACATTGTACCAACCAAATGGTTCTTATTTACTGACTAAAACAGGGTTTGAGTTACATCCAAGTTCTCAATAAGCTGGTTCAAATTATTTTCAGCGGTGGGGACTTATTCAGAAAAAATTCTTTTTAAAAAATCCGAACATTCCAGATGCAAAGGGTAAATTTAATTTTTTTAGTAGACGATCGGCATGTGTTGATACTTTGAGAAAGAGAGAATAAGTTAAAAGAGAAAGAAGCAGAGGGGGAAGGAAGGATTGATATTGAGGAAGAGAAAATGGAGTGGGTAGATGGAGATATAGAGGAAAATATTTATAAAAATAACGAAAGACTGAAGGAAATAGGAGAGATATTTGACAAAACAACACTTTCTTGTAGAGGGCGGATGCCGTTTTACAAAGATAACTAAAAAGGGGAAAATGTTATAAATAGGCATTTAAGGATCTGTTTATATATTTTATAAGGAGTGTGCAGGACACTAACGGTCCGTATTCATCGCTAATATGACCAAAGATTAACCTGGAGTCAAACGTTTTCAAATACTCCGATTGACGTAATACTCCCATCTTTACCCGCACCGGTTAGTCCTAGATCAGGTGGTTAGCGGTGAATAAGGCTTTAACTGTTTATAAATAAACTTCTTCGAAGTAAAAACTAACCCGATTTTAACTAATGAAATTTCACCTAAGGCTGAACCACATGGGATTAGAAAGAACAACACATTTCAAAACAGCATTTGGTAAACTGAAAATAACAAAATAATTATTCTTTTGCGTTGAATTGAAAGAGAAGTTTTTGAGTATGATAAATATTTCTTTCATTCATAGTAAGAGAAAAGACAGGAGTTAAACCAGTTAAACACACTGTTCCACACGTTTCACTTTTAATATACCACCAAAAATATCGGTTAATTGAAAATATTTCAAATATTAAAATAATCACACTTTGGTTTTGGAGAGTTAAGTTTTGGTCCTTCAAGAATCATACGTAGTCTATTATTATCTTTGCCAGCGAGGATTTTCTGATGTTAGGAGAAAAAAATCCCTTGAGGGAACAAGATCGTCACTTCACGTTCAAGGTTTTTTTTCTAAGCATACTTTTCAAAAGGGTAAAGGGCTTCCCTAAACAGAAGCACTGAACGAAATGCATACCCAGAATTGGTTTCTAATTTTCCAACGAAATAAACATTTCTGTTTATCTTGATTTAATCGCCGCTCCTTGATAAGATAGGGTTATGGCGAAAGGCGTAATTTCTTCTGATTAGTGCAGGGACGGGATAAGACAGAAGACGTCAAAAGCTCCAATTGGTCATAAAGCAATCAGTCCTGTCAATCACATGGGAATGGACGGCCCATAGCTCACACGTAGGGCAACGATCCTTAATCACGTGTCGGTGAATCCACACGGTGAATTGTGGGGACAATAACACTACTTCATTAACCTTTCTAGTATATTTCAGTGGAGGAACTCAAAAGGTATATTTATTACCTTAACACTCAGTTCTGCGCAGTGGATTTCCTTTAATTAAGTAGAATCACTTCAGCTCTTTCTGTACATTTATGGTGATGAGGAACTAACTCCACAGAAAGGGTTAAGCACCGATTACATTGTTTCCTCAAAACTCCATCGGTGTTGCAATGTATGGTACCTATGCCTGAAATATACTATTCCCACGAAAATTTGTCTCACACAAGCTGAATTATGAAAATCTTTTCAGAGGCCAAATATACGTTCCATAGAAAACTTGGAGGGCCCATTCTCATGATTTGGATCTTTTAATTAAAAAAAAATGTAAATTTTTCCTAAAATTGAGAAATTTTTAAGATCTTGGGGTTTGTCGTTCTAAAACATCTATTGGCAACTTCACAACTTCAATGGTAAGGGAATATTGGGTAGCAGCTCATCCTAGATATTAAGAAAAATTTCCCTACCCCATTTTTTTAACCTAGGAACAGGGTAGTAATAATAAAATTAAAAAAAAAAATAAACACTGAAAATAATTTATTCGATTTTTTTTTTAATTATAAAAGTAATGTCTATCCAAAAGTTTTAGAACTCTAGCCCCCTCTGATACAAAAGTTCTAGATTTATTAAAATTATATCAACAAATTTTCCATGGTATTTATACTATACCCTCCTCCCTTATGTCACATGTTGTCACATTTCAATGGCTTCCTTTTTGAAATTTAAACATAAATTATCGGTTTCTAAATGAAACCTCAGTTTGAAAAATAAAATAAGTCCAAAAACCAAGTTTAGAGAATATCGAAAAGAAAACTGTATAAGTAATGAAATTTTTGCTGTACCTATAACCCACCAAATTTGTATTGGAAAACCAGGACCCGATTAACGGCCGTATTCACCAGTAACTTGACCTGTAGTTAACCAGGATTCAAATTCAAACCTCTGATTGGCGGAGAACTGGTTTTCCTTCTTTAACAACCATTCAGAGGTTTGAATCCTGGTTAACCACAGGTCAAGTTACCGGTGAATACGGCCGTTAGAGTACCGAATAATTATCGGGAAAAAATATAAGTATATTCAAAAATATTTTATTGTTAAAAGACAGTTGCTGGACTTTTTCCATTATTAAATCTTATGAAATTTTGATGAAAAAATCATAAAAACCCACTTTGATCTTAATCGACAACCAAAATATATATTTGCTTATTCACAACACAAAAGTGAAAAATACATAGAAAGAGTAAGATGAATAAATTTACAAGTTATTATGAAACTCAGTCATTAAGGCACGATCACTGGAGTCAAACATTCATTGGATAAAAAAAGAGGGAAAAACTTTTAAATTCAAATCAAATTTTATTTTGGTTAAGTTTCCAGTACAAAGAATAAGAAAAGAAAGACAAATTAACTTAAATTTTAAAGTTAATAAAAAAAATACAATGAATGGACATTAGTTTCCCAATTTCATGGGATTTACCGATAGGGGTTAGTATTTTTTTCCTATTTACACTCATGTGTAGAGCGAAGCTTGGAGATTTTTTTACGCACAAGTCGGATTTGCTATTATGTGGACTTGTTCCCTTTTCAAATTAGCGTTTCACGTATTCAATTTTTATTTTTTCGTATGCGATTCGTTTGCTTTTGTATCAACACGAGAAGTGGAAGAAATGCCTCCTTTAACACTGCATTGCAAGAAAGAAAAGAACAAATTTCCATACGCTTCCATGTTTGACAATGTTACTTTTCCTTTAAAATAAAAAAAATGATCTTGTAAAGAAGTTGCAATAAAATAAAAATAAAAGCAAATTTAAAGTTAGGAAATATTTATATTCATTTAATTATATAACTTATCATTTACAAAAAAGTTTGGCAAAAATCTAAATTTTTTAAACGTGTGTTACTTGAAAGTTAATTACATTTAAAACCTTGCATATATTCCTCTAATTTAACACTAATTCCCCAAAAAATCGGTGTGCAAATTAGTACTAATTTTGATAGAATACTAGAATAAATAACATTTTAAACAAAAAATAAATGAAAATAAAATTTTGAACAACGAAGTCCTTCTTAAAAGTTTCAATGAAACATTTTAGCTGCCGTTTCCAATAAATTACAGTT
Organism: Tetragnatha montana; assembly: GCA_963680715.1. Taxonomy (NCBI): domain Eukaryota; kingdom Metazoa; phylum Arthropoda; class Arachnida; order Araneae; family Tetragnathidae; genus Tetragnatha; species Tetragnatha montana. The sequence continues at coordinate 40,856,250 of OY796685.1, forward strand.
CTCAAATTGGCAAATTCGTTTTTCATCTCAATAATTGGAATTCTTCATTGTTATTTTACAAAATTAATTAAATACATGAAAAATTTTATTATTTTAAATAATAACTAAAAAATGAAATGAACTTACTTAGTCTGACTTTTTTAAAAAGAGTGGTTAAAAACATGAATTACAGTAATTTCTTGGGCACACCAGTTTGGGTGAAGATTAGAATAACCTGCAGATTTCTTAAGCAGGCATGTATGAACTACTATACATTCACTCTCGTTACAAGAGAAAATCAAGAATATAATAAGTGTGAATATTCAATGTTTTCAATTGAAACAATGGGGGTTTTTTACACATATATATTTTTTATTTAAAAGAAGGTTTATAATTGATTCAAAATATTTTCCCATTTCTTTTTCCTACCTCATAAAATCACCAAAAGTCATTGCTCGTAGATAAAGTGTTCAGGATCCAGGTTTAAATCCTCTAACTGGAGTTTTCAATTTTCAATTGTGATCCTATTTCAAAATCACCAAATAAGTCAGTTTGCTCGAGAAATATGTTTTAAATATCAAATAATTTTATTCGGGTATGTAATTAAAAAAACAGTGTCCACCCCCTTTATTCTGGTTGTCCATTAGATACAACATTCCAAAATATAAAAAAATTTAGAATCTCCCTATTCTAAAAGAAAAGTTTTTGGTGAATCATTTACATAGAAAAACTTTTTATTACTGAACCGAATGACACATTTCTGGTACTAAAATATCCGAATTCTTTAGAGGATTTGCAGTAAACTGTTGGATTTTTTAAAAAGGAATTCTCAATTTTAAAATATTTCAATTTTTTTAGATTACGGATAATGTTGCAGTTACAAAGCAAGTACTGACAAACTACTTATACATCCAATCACAACGACCATTTGACGCCATATTTTATGACGAAACAAGTTTTTTTTTCACGATTAAAAATGTACTTTAAAAGTATTTTCCAAATTAAATATCATTCAAAGACTGATAAAAGTATTCTAAAAACATACAGATATGCTATTTTACATATTAAAATTTCACACATTTTGTCTTAAGTTTATAACTTTTAGTATGATAATCACAAACATTGTAACATTGATTATTTAATTGTAAACATTTAGTGTCATGTAGGTTTTGTCTCTTATTACTTTCAATGACTTAAAAGAAAAAGTATTAATTGTTTAACAAGTCTACGTTTAAACAAAAATATGAATGATAAAACACTACATATACTAACGAGTTACTAGGCGGTACAATATTGATTTCTTTTCAGAAGGTTGATTAACATTAGCTATTAATAGACGTGCTCTGTATTTTTTAAGGAAATCATTTTGATTAAATTATTGATAAGTTAGAGTTAATGAAATATTCAAATATTAAAGAGAGTGTTATTCATGGAGATGACCTTATACATATTTTTGGAAAGTTGGTTGACGTTTCTTTTGCAAATTTTTTATTAATATGCTTCATAAAGCGAGTTAAGTTCAGTTAAAATTATGTAAATTGCTATTAAACTACATTTTATTTTAAAATGACTTTTCTCTCTGAAATGCTTTTGTGTGATTGGTCAACAAAAATAGTATGAATACCATTTCTCTAAAATTTCCCTTTCACATTGAAGAACCCCCTGTGCCAAGTCTCCCTAGTTTCCCCTACATAAAATGTAGATACATATCTTTTAGAGACTTCTTAATTTGATATTTTCTCTGTTACTTGCTAACCTTTTTTACCTTTTTAAAAAATTTACTTCTTAACGCACAGGCAATGAAATTGGTATATAGTGGGGTCGCTTCCCAGATAGCACGTATGCTTGCTTCAAGTTTGAGATTTCCTGTAATTTAAGTTGACATGTCAAACTTGCAAAAAAAACCTTACTTCAATTAATTTTCAAGCTGGATGTTTCAAGATGGAAAAAAATCCAACTATTTTCAAACTTGAGAGTTCAAACGAAAAACAAGCTTGACTTTATCAAACTTACTTCGATCATTTTTCAAGCAAGGAAATTCTAGCTTGGTTAATACAATATTTTTCAATCATTAAAGTTGGTTGAAAATACAAGCAAATCACAAGCTTGACTTTATCAAACTTACTTCGATCATTTTTCCAGCAAGGAAATTCTAGCTTGGTTAATAAAATATTTTTCAATCATTAAAGTTTGTTGAAAAAACAAGCAAATCACAAGCTTGAGTTTATCAAATTTACTTCGATCATTTTTCCAGCAAGGAAATTCTAGCTTGGTTAATAAAATAGGTTTCAATCATTAAAGTTGGTTGAAAATACAAGCAAATCACAAGCTTGACTTTATCAAACTTACTTCGATCATTTTTCAAGCAAGGAAATTCTAGCTTGGTTAATAAAATATTTTTCAATAATTAAAGTTGGTTGAAAAAACAAGCAAATCACAAGCTTGAGTTTATCAAATTTACTTCGATCATTTTTCCAGCAAGGAAATTCTAGCTTGGTTAATAAAATATTTTTCAATCATTAAAGTTGGTTGAAAATACAAGCAAATCACAAGCTTGAGTTTATCAAACTTACTTCGATCATTTTTCCAGCAAGGACATTCTAGCTTGGTTAATAAAATATTTTTCAAACATTAAAGCTGGTTGAAAATACAAGCAAATCAAAAGCTTGAGTTTATCAAATTTACTTCGATCATTTTTCCAGCAAGGAATTTCTCGCTTGGTTAATAAAATATTTTTCATTCATTAAAAATGGTTGAAAATACAAGCAAATCACAAGCTTGATTTTATCAAACTTACTTCGATCATTTTTCCAGCAAGGAATTTCTCGCTTGTGTAATAAAATATTTTCCAATCATTAAAATTGGTTGAAAATTTAAGCGAATCACAAGCTTGAGTTAATCAAACTTACTTCGATCATTTTTCCAGCAAGGAATTTCTTGCTTGGGTAATAAAATATTTTCCAATCATTAAAATTGGTTGAAAATTTAAGCAAATCACAAGCTTGAGTTTATCAAACTTACTTCGATCATTTTTCCAGCAAGGACATTCTAGCTTGGTTAATAAAATATTTTTCAAACATTAAAGCTGGTTGAAAATACAAGCAAATCACAAGCTTGAGTTTATCAAATTTACTTCGATCATTTTTCCAGCAAGGGATTTCTTGCTTGTGTAATAAAATATATTCCAATCATTTCAACTGCTTGAAAATTCAAGCGAATCACAAGCTTTAGTTGATCAAACTTAGTTCGATCATTTTTCCAGCAAGGGATTTTTTGCTTGGGTAGTAAAAGTTTTTCAATGATTAAAATTATTTTGAAAGTTCATTAAAAGTTTTTGTTCTAGTTAATATATTGTTTAAAGGATTTCAATACAAAAATGGGAAAATAAGTGTGCCTTTTTAATTGTTCAATAAATAATTGTTGGTTCAGTGTAAACCAAGAATATTAAATATACAAATAAATTTTCATCCTATAAAGATAAAGACTTATGAAATTTTATTATAAACTATCGTTAACTACGTAAAACAATATAATTAAAGATTTGGAGAAAAGTGCATAAAAACATCCCTGAAAATTCCATTAAATGTTTCCCCAAAGTTTGTGTTGTTTAGAACTATCTCTGGTCATTGAAAGTTGAAATACTAATGAGATAACGATGAAATATGATACTTTATTTTTAATGAGTAATATTAATTTTCTGTTGACATAAAAACAGTTAGTAATAATTAAAAGCATTTAACAACACGCATGTTAATTACTAGAAGAAAAAAGCTAAAAAAACCCCAACAGGTTTCAGTAGGATAGAAGATTAATAGCATTGATTACATCAATATCATGGTGGTTGATTGAGACGAAGAGGATATTTATTGCAGCAAATATTTAATTTTGGTATTCTAGAACATATTTTCCTTACGAGAATTCTAATTAAACGGATTCTATTATGTCCGGTGTTTTACCGAAAATCGCCGATAATTCTTATATAAATCGGTTTATTTTTTTAATAATGGTTCAAAAGGTGATTGATTCTTAAAATATACATCGAGATTCATGTCATATCCGATTTTCATGAAAAAATCTTTATAACTTAGTAAGTTATTAGACTTATTAAAAAATATATAGGATCGTTAAAAAACACAAGTCCAATTTTTGCTTAATAAATCGATAAATATTATTTAATTTTTTTATTTTATTTTACTTATGAGTAAAGGACCGTTATGGCAAAGTTTTTCCAGAATTACGGGTTTTCATGGTGATTATGACGTAATTGAGAATTTTCGAAAGCAGAATGGAGCTTACTGGTCTTTGACGCGAATGACTCTGGAATATTTCCCAGATTTGAGTTCTCGGTTTGTTTACTTTTAAAGTTAGATTTTAATGCTTTACATATTTAGAAAGCTTATAAAAAATGATTTTAGGAATTGGAAATTTTGAGGGGAATATATACATATTGCGCTTGTAATTTAGGTTCAAAGAATTTCGTTTTACTTGAAATTTTTTCCAAATATGGAGATAAATATTTAAGATTTTAACATGTTGTAGTAGACCTTTAGACGAACAAAAATATGTATCGCAATAAGGGGTTGATGAATTAGTTCTGGATTTATAAATTATTCAAGTTTATTACTGTATTTATTATGTATACGGCCCCCTAATTGAAATTGGACCCTGAAAATTTAATAGATTGTTTGAATTCACACCATGAACAACATATTAAAATTTCATGGTCCTAGCTTTATGGGAAGTCCCTTAATTAGCTTAATTACTTGCACATCCGGTGTATTTTAATACTTGGAAAAAATTCCAGTTCAAAAACCTGCCTACCGATTTCGATGAAATTTTAGTATGTTGTGGAACTCGAAGAGACGCTTCGTACAGCGTATCTCACTAATGTGGCGTGTGAAATTTATTTATTCCCACAGTTGTCACATGCAGGGCTTAGGCTTAACAGCTCCATGATACATGAGGCATGGGCATGCCAGAGAGTAAACAGTTGTCATTTAAAAAGGAAAATTCATTATTTAACAAGTTTGTTAAACTAAAATTTAAAAAAAAATGTTTTCTTTGATATTTAATAACTATTTAAGTGATTTATTACCGAATCTTGGTTGTTTTGATTGGTTTGATTCTTATTCAGTTCATAAAAATTACCTATTTACTCAACGAACTAACATCCTAAATGAAAAAAGAAAATAAAAATTTCAATAACATGGACAGTTTGCTTGAAATAATTGGAAATAATGATAAAAAATACTAATTGTCGGTTTTTTTTGTGTTTAATTTCACCCCACACACAAACCAAGTGAAATGAAGCAAGAAATATTGTTTTGGCGGGCGATAGTTAGGGTTAGCCACTAGCGTCAGCGTGACTAGCGTAATTCAAGTAAGTACAAATATTTGCTTATATTGTTGATGCCCTTTTAAATGCTTTTAAAATATATTTTCTCTTTAAAAGCAAGGGTTTTTATGTTTGCACATTAGAATGTAACAAAAATTAAGAGAGTAATAGATAAATATAGTGCTAGCTGAGATATTTTGAGGGTGTTACACAGGGCCGTAACCAGACTTTTGTTTCGGGGGGGGTTTTGACTCAAATATTTTCTGAGGTACCTCCTTACAAGTACTTTTATATGTTAATTTTTGGATGACAACACTGGATTGAAATTTTGATGCACTAAATTTCAAATTGTATGGACAATATGAATTCCAAGCAAAAGGGGGGTCTGGGGAAAATTTTGGAAATTTGTCCCTCAAAAGAGTGTTTTAGCTCATTTTGAGACCCTATAGATAACTCCCAAAGAGAACCACTCATTATAAGCGGCCGAATTTTCAAGGTAGGTATATTGTCATAAATGGCAAAATGTTGAGGGGGGGTTTGGGTTCCTACTCCAGAAAATTTTTTGAATTTTGCCCCTAAAAGTGGCATTTTAACTCATTTTGAGACACTTTAAGTTGCATCAAAGAGGACCACTCCCTGTAAATCACACAAATTTGAAGGAAAAACCATACTTAGTAGATTTCAAAATTTCGAGGGGGTTTGGGGGTCCTCCCCCAGAAAATTTTTGGAAATAAGTAGGGTTTTGACTCATTTTGAGACCCTTTGGGTTATACCCGAAGAGGATCGCTCCTTGTGAGACATAATTTTCATGAAAAATAGCAGTATAAAAATTGATGTCAGAATTTCGGGGGGGGGGGGTTGAACCCCTAAAACCCCCCCTTGGATACGGCCCTGGTGTTACATTTCATTATTTGATAAGTTTCGGCAATTCAGCATATTCTATGCTGCGTCAGCTAATCCAAAAAAACTTCCGAAATCTTCCCAAGATTTTTTGGGTAAGAAATTTGATAAAATTTCCAGACCTGTGCACCATATAACAAGCAGCCTATATAGTAAAGCCTGATTTTAAAGATTCAACTGCTTTAGTTTAACAGACTCCCATTTTTAAGCTCATATTCATTAACCATACTTTTACGTTAGGGGACATCCATAAATTACGTGAGGTCAAAAGGGGGGAGGGGTTTGGAAAAATCTCACCAAGGGGGGTGGGGGGGTCCAGATTTTGGAAAAAACACCTCACGTAATTTATGGATGTCCCATTAGGTGTGCAAAAGTTCAAATCCTTTGTATAAGTACCATTAAATTTAGTGTGTAAAAATACTCCCCATGGGGTAAGGGGGGACCAGGGAAATAATGTTGAGTCAACCCCTAGTCTAGTCACTAGTATTTGCAACATCAAGAGCGAAGGTAAGTATCCTTGCCCCCCCCCCTAACATGAAGGTTAAACTTTATATGCCAAGGCCTTTTTCGCCAAGTTCTGTTGTAACAATACAGTCGAGTCCTATGTGATCACATTTGTACAAGATCACAATAACAATATCTAATTGATGATAATAAGCAGTCTATAAAAAAGTGACAAACAGTATAATTCCAGTGTTTGCATTAAAATCAAGACTAGTCCTAATTGGAGTGAATTTCTAGGGTGTATTTTGCAACTTAAACATTGTTAAAGAAAAATATGAAAAAGTGGATCATATTATTCTTCACATTAATGACTCATTTTGTATGTTTATGTACTAATAAAATTGGCCTTCCAACAAGAAAAAGGAGATTTTTAAGGGATTTCACCAAATTTTGATAACATTAAACGATATTCTGATCACATAAAACAATTGAATTAATTTTGCGTTAATTTAAATGGGAGTGATCAGGACTAGACAATTTTGATAACATTAAGCGGAGTCGACTGTACCTTCAAAAAAGTAATGGTTTAATTCCTTTAACTGTCCCATTAAATACTGCCTAATATCACTAAATTTTTATTCTTGTTATTTTAAGGAATTGTATATTTTAATGATTAGAGTTTGCAATTTTACAGAATATTTCTAATTTTTGATGTCTAAAATAGCTTGGTAATATTAAACAGGATATTCAATGAAATTGTACCAAATTATTTTTTATGATCTGTAAATGTGTGAGATTTAAGTGGGCATTCCACATTTTAGATTGCTGTATAAGAGTAATCTTAGTTGGAGGGTGGAGTCTGCGTTGACATAGACTGAGATTGGCCACTACTGACTTCCTGTTCTCGATGGCATCCCGGCGAGCTGCATCTCTTCACCTGACAGCGACTTGGATGTCCTCCTCATTATGTGCCCCCCCCTCCCCGAAGATCCCCTACGCCACTCTTGGATGGAACGCTACACAGCAGCAGGTGGGTGCTCCCTTTCTTCCGATTCATGTATCGGTACTTACGTAATATCCCGTCAACCGTGACGCTTAATCCGAAAACGTTATCAAATCCCATTGACTTAACTACTACTGTGCCACTGAATTAGACGGCCGCTGAACGGTCGACGGAATAATACATAAGTACCCAATCTTACAAAATGAATTTTTGTTTTTATTTACGGGCCTTGCAAAACTCGCTTTCTGAATGGCCCCTGTATTCATTCAGATATTTTTAAATGTTGTCACACCGATACCAGGGATTTCGTGATACCCGTCATGCTGATTTGTCTCGCCCGTCACACAAAAAGTCATACAAAATGATAATTTTAAAACCTTTTAACATTTTACATGTGTTAAGAACTGCAACAATCAGAACTACTGAAACCTTCAAGTATTCAAGTGAAAAAATTGAATCTTGTGTAATAACCATCTTTTTTTGTGACGAGTGTGACAGAAGGAGGATCTAAATTTAAATGCATCAAAAAATGTTTTTTCTTTAAATGTTTTTTCAAAAATTGAGTGTTTTATTGGATAATCAAGGTCAAAAATAGTGACATTATGCTCATACAATGAAAATTCTGCTGCATTTAGTATTTTTTTGGTCAATATGAAAATACCCTATTTTACATACTTGAAAAGTTTTCAAGTAACTTTGAGCCCCCAAAAAATTATCAAATAATAATATTGTTAAAGCTTAGCTCTCTTTAAATCCATCTTGTTCATATCTCTACCTTTATAAACCAAAACCAATTTATAAACCAATTTGCATCAATTTAGCCCTTATGTCCACTTTTTCATGGAATGACCCTAATATTTATGTAAGGCATTAAAAGTGTACTATTTTCAAAAATATCTTCTTGCGTATAAAACAGGGTTCCCACGGTCCTTAAAAGTCCTTGAATTTTGAATATACTCCAGCCGTCTTTCGCTGATTTATCTAAATTTCCTTTCCACGTTTAACGGCAATGTTTGAAACCATAAAACTGTGATAACTAACTTAATAACTTAACTTAAGATGATTAACCAAGGTTATCTAAATTATTATCTAAATTTCCTTTCCACATTTAACGGCAATGTTTGAAACCATATAACTGTGATAGTAACACCCTCTACATCGGTTCCACAAGTGAACAAACTAGTTAGAAAATTAAGTTGGAGTCAGTAGGCAGTTTAAAAACACCTCCAATTGCTCTAGAAAGATTATAATTTTTAAATGTCTGCAAAAAAAGGTCCTTGAAAAATTTTGTTGAGGTCCTTAAGTCCTTGATTTTCAATGTTTTTGAAGAGATGAGACATTTTTTCTTTTAAGCCATGTAAGTTGTTCATTGATATTTAGTACTATATTTAAAATAATGTCATTACTGAAAGTTTGGTGCAAAAAATAACTGAAAATTAGAGTTTTTCTTGCATAGTTTTAAAGGGAAGTTAATATTAGGGTGACCATAAGTACCGCTTTTGACGGGTTGTCTGTGGGACATCATGAATTCCAAGATCCACTTCTGCTTATACTGGGTATGCTTATACTTATAACAGGTATGCTCAATAACAATTATACCCTAATATTATAATTGCTCAATAACAATTATAACAGGTATGCTCAAACTCTACACACCCAGATTCCTTGTATGTAGTGCATTAAAAATGCCTACTGAACTATAACTCTACAATGTTTAGTTTTCGATGAAATCACAACAGAAAAGCTACATACTACTCCGAGTAGGGATCATGTAAAAAAATTCACTGGTAAAATGTGATATTGTTAGGTATTATGCATAATTTTCGGATTAATCACAATTACTGTAACATAAATTTGCTAAATTATTTAAGAATTATCATTGTGTACATTCTATTTTGTTTAACAGGTTTTTGACTGGAACCCCCAGGGCCATTGAAACAGGGAAAGGCTACAAAAAGATTGGAATGTAACAGAAGCAAAGCATCTTGCCACCAACTGTCAGGTGTAAACATGATGGAGGCCCTATGCTCCAGTTAATGGAGTGCGAGAGGAATAAATTAAGTAAGTCATTGTATTTTAATTACAGAAACCAATAAAATTAAGAACATTAAAACTGTTATAAAATTTTTGGATACTGGGCTTATATAAAATCAACATTCTAGTAGAATTGATAATCAATTATTTTAGTCTATATCTTTTTGCGCTAAGTGGCTAGGAATGAGAAAATGCAAATTCAGGTAGGGGGTGGGAAATTCGGGTAGCTAGCATGGGCATGAAATTTCTCACTAGCCAAGAGGGTACTTACGTATTATCCCATCGACCATTCAGCGGCTGTCTAATTCAGCGGCACAGCAATAGTAAATCAATGGGATCTGAAAATGTTTTCGGATTAAGCGACACGGTCGACGGGATAATACGTAAGTACCACCAAGAGTAAAAAATCCGATATTCTTGGACGTAGAAATTATAAAAATTTTAAGAAAAAATACTATGGTAAATTGTCATCTGCTTGACCACAAGAGTTAGTGTAACAAATAGGACCATATGGGCTTAATTAAAAGACCTGCCTGTAGCAATGAGCTTCATGAAAGATAAACCACTTCTTAATAAGTAGGGGAAAGTGGGAGATAATGGGACATTTTTTAAAAATAAATGCTAGTAAAAAAAGCATAAAAGCAGTTATTTTTATAATGTTTATGATTTAAACCATTTACATTTAAGTTTTGTTTATAAAAATATTCCTTGAAATGCCTTTTTTATTTACATATGCTACTCTATATATTGAATATGCAAAAATTGTTGTGGATGAAATTTCAGCATTGAACATTTTAATACCACAATGTCTTCTGCAGTGTTTAGTTTCACTAATCCTACTTATTTCTTCACTAATTGGAATTATCATAATAGGGTATGGATAATTCTAGATTTAGTAAAACTTATGGGTTTAAAGTAATTTATTAAAATATTGACTTTGGTAAAAATATTGACTTTGGAACAAAGTATAATAAAAGTCCCTTGTTTTGTTTTTATGAATTTTTTTTTTAAATTCATTTAGAACTAGATACTTGAATGCATCATAAAAACCACACAATTGATTTTTTAATGCTTTAAAAAGAAACTCTTTATTTTTTTTTTAATATATGAACACCAAATTTGTTTTTAATCCATAAAAAAGACAAGATATTTGAATCTAGGATAAAAAACAGTTGGTTTTTATTTATCAATAAAAAAACCTTTCTTATTATAAAAATGTACATATAACCACTGTCTTTTCCATGCTATAGAAACTTTTTAATGCAGCTAAAAAATCTGATGGTTTATATATAATTTTTACTTTTTAAAACTTAAATAAAATTAATTTTAATTAATAAATTAGTTAAGTCACTTGAACTATTTATTCAATGCATTCATAATTTAAATCAATCAGAAATATTTATATTTATGTGTTAAAGGGAAATTTAAAAAAAAAAAACAGTTTAAACCAAACCTGAAAAAACCTGTTTATTTTTTCAACCCTGCTTAATACATATATAGGAAATTTTTTTTGAAGGATCCTATTTAAAATTACTAATTTGTTTGCCTAAAATGTTAAAATTTGTCCACTTAAAAAACTATTTAGTTCTTATTATCTTATTCTATTATTAACTTTTTTTTTAAATTTTATATGTTGGTAATGACTGTCTAATTCTGTTTCCATACTACCTAATTAAATATGCAAAGTCAAATAAACACTACAATGTTCTTTTAAGAAATATTCAGCCATATTAAGTTGTCCCATTAGCCCCCACAACACATGTAACATTAGCCCCCATGATGAGGAATTTACAATCCTAGAAATAGTTCTTTAAATGTGCAATTTTTCAGTAATATTTCTTATTTTCCAATATTTGTAGAATATAAAAGTGTCCTTAAATAAGATTAAAATATTCTTAAAATACAAATGTTTGTTTGAATTTTTGCAATTGATATCTGGTTTTGTATTCCAATGAAATTTATATATTTCAAAGAGCATATTAACAATCACATTAAATAAAAGGAATTTAGCAATTTAGAATAGACAGTCTTTAGATGTTAAGCAAATTGCAATTCACTGTTTAATTTCCGGATAGTTACAAACTTATTTATCAGAATTTGAGGACAGTAAGCAGTGTTTAAGGGGTTTAAAAAAATGTCACTAAAATATAGGGGTTTCTTTCAAGAAGGTCCCATGGAAAAACACTTTTCTAAAAGGGTCCCATAGCTTTACTCAATTATTATTATTTTCATTTTATTACTTTAAGAAGTCCAGGGATTATCGTGTCAAATTTTCAGGTGAATTAAACTGCACTACCCTCAAAAAATTGTTTGAAATAAGTTAATTTCTTACAACTAAAATCTAAACCTTTGTCTTGAAAGAGAATATACAATGCAAATAACAATGAGGTACAAATATTTTTTTTTATATCTTAAATTTTGCTTATAAATGGTAGTAATCTAATATTTATCCTAATACATCTTTAGTTTTGGATTTCAGATAGTACCCAATGCCTAATAAATATTGTAATTGTATCATCCACATTAAAGAAATATGTATTTATAATCTCATCTTAAATAATAACTCTTTGTTTATGACTCAGTGACCATAGGGGTAAACATTTAAGACCATGTGACAGGTCTATAGAGTAACAGCAATGGTGGAAAAATAAATTTAATTTTTAGTTTGGCACAAAACCAGTTGCACTAATCTTTTACTATGTGATACTTATAAGTTATACATATTATAATATTTTTTACCTTTTTCACAGGAAAAGAGAAGAAGAAATAATAAATGATGGAAATGATCTATGATCTGGTCTTTTTATGTTTAAATTTTTTTGTGAATAAAGCATTATTTTGAATATTTTAGTTAATAATTTATTTTTAACAATGGTGTTTGTGAAAGTGAACTTTCAATACTAATGATTCAATTAAATCTAAAGCAATTAATTTAACAGATAAGTTGTTGAGCATTTAAACTGGATTAATAATTATGATTTCAACTTTAAGAACGGTTAATTTATTAATCTTTAACGTTACCATAATTCAAAGCTGCTATTATTTCAACCTTAAAACGGTGTAATATTCAAGCTTAAAATTAGCTATAGGCTGAAACAAGCAATCACTGGTACAAATATATGCATAAAAAATTAAAAAAAAAAAGTTTGAAATTTCAAACTTATAAATTATTGAAATTTCAAACATGGAGAATAATTGAAATTTCAAACCTGAATAATAGTTGAAATTTCAAACCTGAATAATAATTGAAATTTCAAACCTGAATAATAGTTGAAATTTCAAACCTGAATAATAGTTGAAATTTCAAACCTGAATAATAATTGAAATTTCAAACCTGAATAATAGTTGAAATTTCAAACCTGAATAATAATTGAAATTTCAAACCTGAATAATAATTGAAATTTCAAACCTGAATAATGACTGAAATTTCGAACATGAAAAAAGATTGAAAGTTACAACATGAAAAATGATTGAAATCTCAAGCTTTAAAGTATTCTTTTTTCCATCTATATTTCAAACTTGAAAAATAATTGAAATTTCTATCTTGAAAAATGCTTACTTTTAGCATGAAAATTCAATCCTTCTTTATACATGATTCAAGATCGCCGTGGTACAACTATACACATTAAATACTGCTAAACTACCGTAATTTTCAAGTTTGATTCAGGTTTATCAAGCTTGAGCGCTTAAGTTTGATTCAATCTTTTTTCAATCTTTCTGTGCTATCTGGGTTATGTCATGTTTCGAAAAATTTTTGGCAGAAGCTTAGTGAGTGGTATCTTTCGATTTGTAATGACGTCTACATTAACGTGGTACCGGGTGTTTTTTCCGAATTCTGTGCAGGGGGTTTCTATGACGTCATGAATGCAAGATGGCCGCCGCAGGAAAAAAGCTGTAAATGGCGATCTAGGGATGTTATCGGAACTATTTTTGGACAAAAAGCTCAGAAATATATATTTTCATCGAATAGCTACAGAAATAAGCATCTAAATCGGTTAAAAATGGCGTTTATGACGTCAAAACCAAAAAATGGCTATTTTCACCAAAAATACAGTATTTTGTCATGTAATACTTTAAACAGATGCTATTTTCAACGTGAATGTAATGAAAATATGTTCATAATAAAAAAAACAACAATGAAAATTTCATTGATGGTCACAAAAGGCGGATATGACGTCAGAAATCCAAAATGGCTGTCACATAGAATAAAATGTTTTATTTTTTTATTCAAAAATTTTTTAATTGGGAATTATTACACTTATATGAATGTAATAAAGGTATTTTCAGGATAAAATTTAACAAAACATTTTAAAATTCCTGAAAATAGCATCGAAATATTAGGGGTGAAAGACAGAACTACAGTATTTTGTCATGTAATACCTTAAATAGATGCTATTTTCAACGTGAATGTAAAGAAAATATGTTCATAATTAAAATGCCAGCAATGGAAATTTCATTCTTTGTCACACAAGCCGGATATGGCGTCAGAAATCCAAGATAGCTGGCATGTGAAATGAATTTCTTTAGTTTTTTACTCCAAAAATTTTTAATTGGGAATTATTTTATCCTTAAAATGACTTTATTACAACATTAATAAAAGTATAATCATTCGCAAATAAAAAATTTTGGAGTAAAAAACTAAAGAAATTCATTTTACATGCCAGCCATCTTGGATTTCTGACGCCATATCCGGCTTGTGTGACAAAGAATGATATTTCCATTGTTGGCATTTTAATTATGAACATATTTTCTTTACATTCACGTTGAAAATAGCATCTATTTAATGTATTACATGACAAAATACTGTAGTTATGTCTTTCACACCTAATATTTCGAAGCTATTTTCAGGAATTTTAAAATTTTTTGTTAAATTTTATCCTCAAAATACCTTTATTACATTCATATAAGTGTAATAATTCCCAATTAAAAAATTTTTGAATAAAAAAATAAAAATTTTTATTCTATGTGACAGCCATTTTGGATTTCTGACGTCATATCCGCCTTTTGTGACCATCAATAAAATTTTCATTGTTGGTTTTTTTATTATGAACATATTTTCATTACATTCACGTTGAAAATAGCATCTATTTAAAGTATTACATGACAAAATACTGTATTTTTGGAGAAAATAGCCATTTTTTGGTTATGACGTCATAAACGCCATTTTTAACCGATTTAGATGCTTATTTCTGTAGCTATTCGATAAAAATATATATTTCTGAGCTTTTTGTCCAAAAATAGTTCCGATAACAATGCTAGATCGCCATTTACAGCTCTTTTCCTGCGGCGGCCATCTTGCATTCATGACGTCATAGAGACCCCCTTCTCGGTATTCGGAAAAAACACCCGGTACCACGTTTATGTAGACGTCATTACGAATCGAATGATACCACTCACTAAGCTTCTGCCAAAAGTGTTTTTTACACCATTGGTTTTTGACACAAGCGACTCCACTATATAGGTTTAAAAAACTTAAGAAAAATATAGGCTATGTTTTCAATTTCTAAAAACTACCACTTAACTGCTTAAACCAAAAAAAAGTTTCAAAACGTAACTGAACGATACAGAACTAATTAACTATTTTTTTTTAAATAAATTTAATAATCAAAATGTATGTCATGCACCTTGCAATAAAAATTAATTAAACAGTGATCTGAATATTTTTAAACTAAAAATTACTATTTTTGAAGGGTTGTTGAAAACACTAACGGAATCACTTTAGAAACTTTCATATTTAGATGAATAAAAAATATAGAGTAAAACGATATTGGAAATCGTGAATAAAATCCCGTAAAAGTAAACCAAGATGTTTTAAATTAAAGTAGCATTGCAAATTTGTATTTTTCCTGTGTTCTTTCATGGAGTTAATTTGTTGTTATGATGTACGATAAATAAAGGTAGGATTAAAATATACATAACAACACCAGGATGAGTTTAAAAAATCTTACACGGGGAATTAAAAAAAAAGGGAATTCGCTATAACGTTTTAGTAATAAAGCGATGTAAACTACGCCCGCGCAAAGCTGGATATATAAGTTATTACTGCTAGTCAGTCAGTAAATATCAATTGTTCTACTACTTTTATATTTTAATGGTAGAGTAAGGTGGAGCACCTTGGTAATATTGTAAGCATTGTAAGATTAAGCACAGATTATAAGTACAGCTTTTGTGTGTGCGAAACAAATTAATATTATGACCAATTACCTCTTTTAAGAAATTTTGAAAGCAAGTTTTAAAAATCTCTACCTTGGGACGCTTAAAATAATCACATAAAAAGTATAGGGTCGACCGGGATAATTTCCGGAAAAAAATCAATAACATCCAAAAACTATCAAAGGTACAGTTATAGTTTTTGGTATGGATTAAGCACACTGGACAACACTTCTGCACAAATTTTTGTTTCATTGTCACTGGCTTATAATTTAATTAACTATAGTTGAACTTATAGTGCAAATTTGTATATAAATTAAAGTTTATTGTTATTATCATAGAAAACTGGAATAATCATTATAATCATATTTGACTAATTAAACATAATTTACATACAGTACAGGAATATAGTTTCATAAAGATAATGAATTTTTCTACTAAAGTTAAATCATTCATCAAAGTGAATCTTACATCTTTCTCATCTTTTCTCATTTACTGAACCTGACAACACTCCACATCATTCCGAATTTCTTCAACTATTTATTGTTAACATTATTATAAAAATATTATTATGAAATGGTCTTATTCAGGGGTTCCCAACTTCCAAGTACTCGAGGGCCGCAATCGAAAGCACAAGTCAAGTGGCGGGCCGCAAAGTAGTCTGGCTTCTTTTTTATCCATGATATATTTTTCGAGGGTTGAGTTTTTAATATGGAACTTTTCTGGTGAGAGAGGGACGAAGGTTATTTACATATTGTGAAGGTACTACTGTATTTTCAAAAATTTCAGTGGATATATAAATTTTTGACCATTTACATGTTTTAATACTGAATATTCATTAAAGAGGTGTTTTCCTCCAGAAAATGTTTGTAAAATTCTCTAAAAATAGTGTTTCACCTAATTATTGGATACTCCATTTTGTCCCTCCTCGTGATAAAGGTTGACCTAAGCCTTTATAACCCCTTTATAACCCTATACGCTCAGAGGGATTTTTCCAACCTCCCTCTCGAAACCTAAATTTTTAATTTTTCACCATAGAAAACGACCGACCAAAGCTACGCCATAATCTAAGAGGTAAATAAGGGGGGGATTCGGGGGTCCTCCCACGAGAAATTTTTTAATTTTAGTATGCTAAAATGTGTTCTGAAGCTACTTTTGGGGGGATTTTCAGGGAGCTTCGCGTCACGGGCCGCAAGTTCGAAATCCCTGGTCTAATTAATGCTTTAGAATAAAAATAATTTATAGAAATACCAATTAAAAACAAATTTGTTATACATAAAGTATAAAAAGTGCAGGGTCCGCGAATTACTCCAAGAACATGAGGCGAATTCGGACCCCCCCCCCCCAGTTATTTGTTTGAAATAGTTTTTAAAAAATCCAATGCCATTTTTAAGAAGCTCAAACAGTTTAAATGTTACCAGAAAGAAATTCTAGAAAAAGGGATTAAACCTCTGCAGTGAGAACAATATTTGTAAATAGCGCCAAAAATCAGATTTAATTAATGTTATTTTATAGAAATCTAATAAGCGGTTTGAGAAATATTTTTTCCACAAAGTAAATACCCAGTTAACTATGAATTCAGTTATGAACCTTAAGGATGATAGTTAAGAGTAGCTCTATGATTTTTTTTTTCATTTAGTAGAGAAGTTTTTGGAATATAAAAACGCTAGTGTCCGGTAATTACCCCGGAAACTCGGTGTCAAGGAATTACCCTGGTCGACTTCTCTGTACACAATAGTTAATTTGAAAATATATTAATACATTACATTAATAATACATTAATGGATGAAAATACTGTTTAGATAACTTAAATTGGACATGATGTATTTTAAACTTTTAAATTTCTTCACAGAATTTCACCTCTCGTCATCACATAAATTAGTACTCTTTTGTGATTTTTTTTTCTTCAGATACTTTCTTGCAACATTTTTTTTCAAATGCATAATTGTTTTTTTTTATAAAATTAATTTATATGCTTATCAGAGGTCCCCATTTGACGTTTTGGGTATTAAACTTTATTGCTCTTTTAGATTTAGCAAAAAAAAAAAAAAAAAAAAACTTTTTTTTCTTTACTAAAAAAACTCCAAATAGAATACACGTGTTTTAAATATCAACATTATTATAATAACATAAATATAACTTCCTTTCTCGTTATTCTAAAAAAGTTTTGAGTCAACAGCTTTCAGAGAAAAACATTTTAAATACTGTTTCGAATGACACATTTTTGGTATCAAAATGTTTGGATTATTTTTGAGAATTCTGAGTAAACACTTTTGGATAATTTTAATCTCACTTTTAAAATATAAGGTCATCCAGAAAGTTCTGTTGGTCTTCGCAAATATTTGTGTTTGAAATTAATTTTTGAAAAACTGGTAATAGGTAGAGTTTTTAAACAAAACGGGTTTTGATTAAGGTCTATAAGATAAGGTATTTCTTTTTAAAATGACGGCTTGAAAAAACCGCAAATGGCAATTTTCGAAACATTTTACTCTGTCGTCTTAAAAACTGGGAAGAATGCATGATTCATGGCTAATAAAAGTTTTACTGTATACTGACAATTACAATGTTTACATTAAGAAATCACATAGTTTCATGATGTAAATTAAAGATGGGAAATTTTGATTTTAATACACAGCACAGAACTGGATATATTTTCCATAGGTTTTTAAACGCCCTCCTCTATTGACTGGGCAGCAGGTTTGAAATAACTGAAATCAAGACAGATGTTTTAGCAGATGTTTTATGAACCATAACGTTAAATCAAAACTTATGTATCCGTTCTAAAATAAATTTTATCAGAGTTAAACCAAGTTAAACTAATGAAACTTTTCGGAACGACTTTTATAGCTTTTATTCCACTTTAAAAGAAAAAAATCAATCCCGAGTTTTATTATTTAAGCATCAAAAATTGTGTATCTTTAATTCATTTCTTATTTCCAATGATTTAGTCGGTTGTTTTAATATAGTGTTTCAATTAGAAGCGAAAAATCGCTTAATTCGCCTGCTGAAAATTGAGCTAATGAAATTCTGCTAAGTTAAATCCTGAGTGCTGAACTATCGCGCTGGTTTTCGAACTTATATTCTGATATTATTTAATAACGGCATATAGTTTTAGATACTTGGGTTTATTTGAAACAGTTTTTTTTATTATTTATTTTGTGCCAATTTAGAGATAATTTCTTTCAAATGTCTAACAATTTTTGAGGCAAGTTTTCCGAAATAGACGTTAAGTTTGAGACCAAAATTGCTCATTTAAAACTCATCAATTAATAATGAAACTTTGTGTTGTCATAATGAAAACAATATCAACATTCTTGCAAAAAATTAATTAACCATGAACAATGCATTCTTTCTAGTTTTTAAAGCGACAAAGTAAAATGTTACAAAATTTGCCATTTGCAGTCTTCTTTTCAAACTACCATTTTGAAAAGAAACAATAACTCACAAGAACTATCAAAATACCCACTACGCTATATTCATAAATAGAGTGTTTTCAGGTGACGTCACAACCGGTTATTTTCTTTTAACTGTGTATCTACTGTAGGGCTTTTAACTGTTGCTAAGACCGTTGTTTATCTGTTGCTAAGGCGGTTTTTAGGTATGGGGTCACGTGATTGCAAATGCTCCAATAGAAGAATTCCACGGCTAGTCATTTTTGTAACTGTTAACCTCTGTAGGGCAAAAAACTGTAACAACCTTCTGTTGCTATGGCCGTTGTTAAGTCCGAGTCATGTGATTGAAAATGCTCTATATACAATGGAACTAGTACAATAAAATATACCTAATTTAAAATTCCTTTTGTTTAAAATCTTCACCTATTACAAGTTTTTCAAAAATTAATTTTAAACACAAATCTTTGCGAAAACCAACAGAACTTTCCGGGTGACCTTATTCATACTTTCATTTTTTAGACTACGGATGATTATAGTTATAGTAAGAAAACTATCATAAAACGTATCCATTTAATCAAAACAGTAAATTGACGCCATAATTTCACCCTGAAACAAATTCATATAAAGTTTAAAAAAAGGTACTTTGTAAAACTTCCCAAATTTTGTATCTTTCCAAAACTGATAAAAAAGAGCTACTGAAAACTTACAAATATGTGATTTAATACAACAATTCCATACATTTTATCTAAATTTGTATTATATTTAGTCTGATAAAACCGAAGATTTTGTTTAACATGGTGCTTCTCAAACTTTCAATACTTGTGACCCAATTTTCAATCATATTTATCAACGCGACCCCCTCTCATGCAATAAAAATGTATTGAAAGCAATAATAATGTTTTTTACGCTAAAGCTACAGTATGACCTAATTAGAAACCATACAAATTATCAAGATTGCGTTTAATTTATTGATATTTGACAACCACGATCTACTGCATGATCCAAAGTGGAGCTTTGGCTTAAAGTAATGGTGAAGAAAATGAGGGGCGAGTAATTTTCAAAGGGGGTCACTCCCGGAGAATGGCAGGTAACTAGACTTTTGACTCCAGAGATGTACAAAAGTAATTTTTAGACCTTAAATTAAGGGGTGCGTGATCAATTAAATGCATCTTTTTTTTTTAAATTAAAATAAAAGATTCGAACCTTGTTTTTTTTCACATATTTAGGGTGTTAAAGAAAGGAACACTGTTTTTAAAGATGAATGGGGTCTCCTGGGTTGGTGAAGTGCAACAAGCGAGTTTCGCTCCCTCAGAACGAAGCGGTCTGTAAATAAATAAGCTTTTTAGCATTTCCGGGGGTTGGTGAGCGATAGCGAGCAGGGTCCAGACCCCTCAAGTTATTTAAAGAACTCTTTTTAAACTACACGTGATAGTAACTTTTTACCACAAAAAAAGGAAACTGTTTTAAATTGTAATTATGTAGACAATAATTAAGGTTTCAAAGCCAGTTGAAGAATCGATTTTAGGGTGATTTAATAGTACCTATAAACACGAGTTCATAACTGTAAAATTATGCCTCCTGAATAGGGGATTGTCCCATGGTGGGCCACGTCCCAATGTATCCAACTCTCCCCAAACCATTCCTCTAAAGAAAACAAATTTAGTAAAGAAGAAGTCTTGAGCAATCTTGAATAGTTAGTTTCAATGCCTCAGTTAACTATCTCGACCTCGTTTTTCAAACCCTGCCAACCAGGAAGTGAAGTTAGTTGAAGGCCTTAACTAAACAATGTTTCTGAATGCGCGATATTTTCTTTTCAGAATATAAGTCTCGTGTGTTTTTAAGGCGAAGGAATTTTTAAGATTGCATTGCCGCATCCTAAGTAGAAAAAGATGGATCTTCTTCCACAAAAAATTTAAGGACCCAAGCCTGTAAAATGGAGTTATGTATACGTTTTTTGTTCTACACTTTTAGAACCATTGCGGAAATTTTAAAAATATTCCCGGTGAGCACGATTTGGGAACCTACAAAAAAGGCCACCCGAAAGGGTTCAGTGGAATATGTGCTATAACGCGGAGAAAAAAAAACGTACGGTGCGTCGAGTGGTCCTCCAAAAGATGCATTGCTCGAGATGTGCCGTGCTGGTCGCCAATCGATGATTGAGTGCTTTCTTCGGTGTACGTGACCTTTGGTCGCGTGGACGCCCTCCCTCCTACTCACGCGACACCCCCATTTGAGGGACAATTACTCTCTGCCGGACAAGCCCGGGTCCGGCGGAGCCGCGAGTTCCGGACATTTCAGTGCATTGGCGAAGAAGAATCTCTATCGCTCATAGAAATCAGATCCCACGTCAAGGAATAAGAGCGATTCAAATGAAGAAGTGAATACTTCTTTCACTCGACAACTTTTGCTTTGAACCACAATTTGTTATTATTATTTTTTAATCTGCTTCTAGGCTAAAGTATTAAACCCTTAATTTTTTGACACCCTTTTAAAAAATCAGAAAGTAACTTTTTAGGAACCAGAACTTTCACCTTCTTGATTTTTTTTCTCAAAGTCGCAAAATTCATATATTTCAATATGAAAATTATCAAAAGGATATTTCTTGTTTTTTATTTAATAAAATAAAACGGGTAAGAAAGGAAATGGTTATTCAGTTTTTTAGAAATGTTTTTAAAGTAGAACCACAACTTTTGACTTTTTTTTTAAATATTGCAAATCTTACATACTTTAACCCAAAAAAAATCTATTGGGCATTTTTCATTTTGTCTTAAAATAACAAACATAAGAGTTATAATGGATCTTTAAAATTCGTCATTTTCCCTCTCTTTCTTTCAAACAATGAAATTTAAAATTTCCTTGTTTAAAATGCATAATTTGAAATCAATGCCAAAAGATTTAATGTCTAATTTGAAGTGTTTTTTTGTCAAACTAAATAATTATAATATAGCTCAATTTTTAAAAAACTTGATAACCCAATACAAAAATTAATATGAATATAAAAACATATCTTTGTTTAATCAAATTAGAGCCAGATCTTGGGTTATGTTGAAGCAATGCAGTGTAACCATCGGGACTTGTGGAGTAGTTTTATGTAGGTGCTTGGAGTGAAATAGTAAATGTGACCCTGGGTCTAAATCTCGTATAGAGAACCTCTGGTCTAGCTTATCGATAGGTGTGTTAAAAACTAATTTTCAAAGATTTGCCGTGGAAAACAGACAAATGAACCAAGATAAGTAATGACCTGTGTAGATGATGACAATAAGAATAAAAAATGAAAGAATAAGAGAGGCTCTACTTACTTGTATAAAGTCGATTTCTCCCGTGGCCGGATTGTATTCTACTTGGTAAAGCGTCAAGTTGAGGTGCAAAGTGTGCCGCGTGGGCCGTAAGTGTATCCATACGTGAGCAGATTTAATTTGGGATTGCTGCAGGTTGGTAGGAAGCTGGAAGAAGAGGCGCTGGTCCCCACTCGCGATTTCCAGAGGTTTAGGAGCTACAAAAAAGGAAAGATAGTTAGAAGTTTGATTTTTTATATTTATTCTCTTTAAAAAGCTACCCAAGACGATATCTACAGTTATTTTTACAGTCCCCTAAAATAGAATTATCTTAACTTTTAATCACAATTCTGATTAAAAGTTAAGCTAATTCTACTTAAGGGGTTGTAGTTAATGAACTGTTGCAAATAAGTAGCTGAATTTTAAGAGATCACCTGTGTGAATCAGATACTATTTTACTCAGTTATTTCACTTTTCAGGATTATTCACTCTATACTTCATATGTATTTTAATTTATACATGTTTAAGTTATGGGAACGTAAGTTATGATACATTTTTTGAAAGCTTATTTCCCTCATTTTAACCTCAGTTCATAAGATTCGTTTCAAAAGATAATAAATCCATAAGATAAGATCATTCTTCGCAGTGCTTTCCCATAAAGCTATTTAAGGGAACAAATATGAAAATTAATGTAGTAGTGAGGATAATTTTTAAATATTCAACAATAAACTATATTTTAAATATAGTGAGGATAAATAATTGTATCCCTGCACTAAACATAAATCAAGCTATTAAATAAATAGCTTATTTTTAAGTAAAGAAAATCAAAGAATATTAAACACTACAGCTAAGATATTTAGGATGGTGTACAAGAGTAAGAAATTCATTCGTCTCAGAAACAAAAAATTGTTCCTATGCATTTTCATAAAATAAACTATCACATCATTTCCAGAACCATCGCTTGTTTTGAGTATTTGAAATTTAATTTTTTTTTTACTTTTATTATATTTAATTCTCTCGTGGTACTAATTAAAGCTTTTAAAGCCGCATAAAAATACATTTAAAGAACAAAGGTCCATACATATAAATAACATAATTCATTTTATGATGCCCCTTAAATGCTACTTTCCTTCAAAATTCCTTTATCCTACTTATTTCTCTAAAAAAAAAAAATAGGACAATTTATAAACCCCAGTTTAAAATTCCAAAAATAGATTTGGCCTTCCACGCATATGTTATGACTTTGTAGAACCTTTTAAGTGAATGAAACTCCATGAGATTATTAGATTCTCAGTACTGTATAGAATAGATTAATGCCTAGAGTGGATAAATCTCCAGTGTTGTCGTCATCCTTGATAAGTAGATTATGTAATTCCAACGAGATGGACCTATTTTCCAATCACTTCATCTGAACTTGTCGCAATTTCATCTATTTCGGATTGAGGTTAGTATAGGGTTAAATGTATCGCTCTTTTTTCCGTACATTGTAATCTCTACTTCAAGAAAGGGATAAGTTTATCATAAGATCAAATAAATGTAATTACATCTCTATGGTTAGTTGTATAAACAGATGGGGTAAAAAATTCCCACTCTGTTTAAACAAATGATAAAAAGTCCCACACTAATTACTTGAACCTACTAATTCAAAATTTTATGAAAAAGATTTGTGATAATACTTATTTTAGGATATCTGTTGTTTTAAGAATACTTTGAAGTTCAGGTCTTTTTGAGATGTATAAAACTTTACCCCCTCATTTTTTTACATCTGTCTATACTATTATTCATGCAAAATTTCAATCCACTAACCAATTTTTAGTGGGTGCTCAATGCTCATCGCTCAATGAACTCAAAGAAATGAAAAAAAAATGTTGATATCTTAAAAACAGCAGAAAAAAAAGATAAAACCTAGACATTCTGAAATTATTTTTACATGGTGAACTTCTATTGTTATACGTATATATTGTTATACATATACATATATATATATATTGTATATAGGTATAATGATCAAGATTTAATTTTGTTTATCACCCTTCCTTCGGGAGCATTATTTTTTAATGTTATCACGAGATTTTGTAAAGTTGTTTTTCTTGCGGTTTGTAAATGGTAGTACGTATCTCTAGAACTATGCAACTTAGAAACATTAAATTGTACTAATTTTGTTCATTTTATTTTCTTTAATTTGAGATGTGCATCGTGTCCAACTATTTTTTTCAAAATTTGAAAATTTGTAAAAAAAAATTGTTTACTTATATATTTTAACGTTTTTTACTTTTTAAAATGAACATTTTTACCGAATTTCAAGTTGGGTAAATTCAGTTTTATCATACCTAAAAATATTAAATTCCTCGAAATGTTGGTTAACACCCCCTAAGATTAAAGTATGGTAAGAGTAAAGCCCTGGATGAAGATAAGTTACTTAAGTAACGTCTTCATCCAGGGCTTTAGGTAAAAGGACTATTAACTCGTGCAAAAGTCATGAAACACAATAATGTAAGAAAATTCAACTTTTAACAAGCTTCCGATCAAAACCTTATAAAGCTCTCAATTTAGGAACTGATTTAAATATGCGTCAATTTCATCTTAATAATTCTTAGAATAGACTTATGTTATATTTCATTCATTTACCATCTAACACCTTTAAGCAAAGCAAATCAAGGCTAAAAATAAAAAAATTAATGTCCAAAGAAGAAATTGTTTTTAATATTTTGCCTTGTTTGGACAAAAGACGCAATGTTTTAATATTTTTTCCTGATTGGCACAGTATTGGCAGGGGGCTGTAACACCTTAGTTTACAAAAAAAATCAGGATTCTTTTATAGAAATATTAGAGAATAACTCAAAGAGAAACCATATTTTACCAGATAAATAAAATACAGAACGTATGAAAACAATAATAACGGTCTGTTAAGATAGCTTATGATACATGTGTTCGTGTGATCATACTCGCTTCCCCTTTTATACTGTTGTCAACAGAGAAAAAAAAACGCTTTAACCCGACTCCACACTGTTACCCCCCTTTCCCCTACAGGTTAAAAAGGTGGTGCTAAGGCAGTAGCCACACTGGACGAGCTGGTGGGGCAAACGATAAAAAAGCAATAAAGATGGTTATCTAAGACAGGGGACACTAATGGAGGTAGCGGAGGAAAACGGCTGTCATCGGGAGTAGTTTAGTGGATCGTGTGGATCGTCCCCTCGAGTCTCTATTAGTGTCCCCTGTCTTAGGTAACCATCTTTATTGCGTTTTTATCGTTTGCGCCACCAGCTCGTCCAGTGTGGCTACTGCCTAATAGTAATCTTGAAGATGGAAAATGTTCCTTTCTCATTTCCATTTATTACCATCAATTGCTAAAATTAGTACGTGTTAACTTCTCCCTGATTCTATTTCGTCGGAAGTATCATATTTCCGCATCATCATAGAGGACCATAATCCCTCATCGCAAGATGCTGATGCGGATAAAGATCGTCCCCGCAAGGTGATGGCACGCTATCTCTTATCTCCGCGAGCGATGATGCCTCTTCTTATCGCGACGGGTCGTTGGCACCCGGTGTCCAATTACGGGCGTTGAGCTCTCTCTCTCGGACCTTGTCAATCACTTGTCATTCACTGGCTACTGTGGCGGCCTTCGTGAAGATGCTTCTTGAGACGACTGCGTTTCGGCCCCTGGGAACTCTCTTTCTCCACGAAGCAGGCAATTTTTTAAAGAATTTTCACTGCGGGGGCAAAAGTCCATGAATTTTTCGTTAATGCTCTCGCTTCTCTTTTAGATTGACGTTCAGAGGGTATCGAGAGAGGGATTCAGGGACCCTTCTACAGGGAAAATCATACCAGTTAAAAGAGGGTCTGAGGGTTTCTCGTAGGAAAAATTTGAAAACTTGATGCAAAAGAGCGTTTTTAAGCAATTGAGACAGCAAAAAATTAGGAAAAAAGGTTTAGATTTTCTTCATTAAAAGTCTTTTTATGAGGGCATTCCCAAAGGAGTGAAGAGGAGCAACAAACCTAAAAAACAAAAAAAAGGGAGAGACACCCTTTCTTCGAATTTGGACTGAGAACTCTCTCGGATCTCAACATTCTCTGATCCCCAACAGGAAGGGCCATAAATTGGGGGCGAAAGGGATTGGCCCCAAGTTATGTGTAATTGGACCATGGATTCACTAGTTTTTGGGCAATTTTTTCAAACTTCGCTCATTACGAAGTCTGGGTCCTCAGAAATTTACCTTTTAGACTTTGGGGTCAAACTTTCATAACTGCAGGGGCAAAATAGACCACTGCGGGGGCCCCAAACTTCTTACTTAAAAAAGGCCTGCCACGGAGCCGGGGGTTCGACAATGGATCCCTCAAGTCGCTGTCAGATTAATCCGCATCGAACAGAGATAGAAGGGGAGCGAGCTCCGTCTTTCCATTTTGTATCCCCACAGCAAAATGGAGGGTTCGAAAAGCGATTACCCCTGGTTCGATGCAGATGCTATGCTTTAGCTGACACATAATAATAAGTTCAGGGCGAACCGACCCGTCGCCCTGGAAGGCGACATGCGGTGGACGTTTCTGCTTTAGCTGACACAACAATTAGCAGAGTATCAGCTAATTATCCTTTTTGTTCGATGCTGTGGATTTTGCATCGAACAAAGAGTAATCGTTTATGGCCCGCGTTAACTGTCCACATTTACATATTCCATTCAATTGGAAAAAATTCAAATGTCAATTAAAAAATGAATTTCAAAAACTGCGCCATTGAAAAACTAAATCATCACTCTAAACCTTAAAAAACAGGAAAAAAAAGTAATTCCTATACCCTTAGAAAGGAATTAAATAATGACATACTAAAAGTAAAATAAAATCAGACAGTAAAAAATTAAATTTTTTCTTTTTAATTTACCTTTTTTGCCAAAAATTAAGGATTTTTTCATTCCAAATTTGTGTTTATAACTTTAGAGGCCAAGATAATTTTCCTTGGATATTTCCAGTTATATTGTTACATTAAAGAAAATAAAAAAAAAATTGAATTTTTTAAATTTAATATATATATATACATATTTTAATTTTAAATTTTGTTGTAAAGGCTTGTAATTTGTGATACATGTTTAAGACTAGATATTGTCCTATCTCCATGAGGAAAACTTTGATAGAAAAAACAGAACTTTCAAAAGAAATTCACAGGTTTGGCACAAAACGTTTACGCAGCGTTTAGGAATTACTATCACCCCCAAAATTGAGGAGAATAACCCATTTCTACAACAATCGCCACAATATTGTACGATGTCAAAAGTTTTCTCTTGGTGAGTGTGTGGTCGGACACTATACTACATTATAGTGCTGATGTACAGTATCAGGCCAACTTAAATTTGTAAAAAAAATTAATAAAATAAACTACAATTTGTAAAAAAAAAAAAAATTGAAAATATCTAAGACAAAAGGAAGAAATAGGAAGAAATTTTCTCACGCTTAGTTCAAGTTTTTCTACAAAATTGAAAATGATAACTTATCGCAGTTTGAACACACACAATACTGTAAACTCGTATCTTATATTGACAGAGAAAACAATAACAAATTCAGTGATTATATTCGGTGGTCAGTGGGAAACAACGTTAAGCTGTTTATAATTTAAAAAAAAAAAAAAACTTTCAAATAGGTATATCTAAAATATTATAGAATATATAGAAAACTATTTATGGTCTTGTAAAATTTTAAAATTTTGGCGTTTCAAAACAGAAACTAATTTAACTAATATCTATACTTAATATTTAACTGCGAATTACTTATACATTAACTATTTGTGCCGTTTATTTTGAAAGTGATATAAGTCCAAAAATTTTAAAAATGATTTTATTGGTTATTTTGAATAATATTAATAAATAATCCGTTGGAATTTTAAAGAAAAATCCATTTTTAATCTTTAATTTTACGTTTAACGAAATAAAGAAATCGTTTATTTTGAAAGTGGTACAAGTACAATGGTAGTTTTCTATGGTTAATTGAAGTGTATATTTCTGTCAAACCGAAAGATCTTTTGAAAATAAATTAAAATCTATCTTTAATTTTATAAACCCGATTCATAAAACAATTTGCTATCGTACTTAAAGTGTCAAAAAACATTGTGATAAAGTAAATAAATATTCGTGGTGTTTTTAATTAATTTAATTATGAAGATAAACAACGATAAGAGGTGTTACACTCCTTTATATTTTTAAAGAGTTATGAGTAGAAAATATTATTTTAGTCGTAATTTTTTATAATTGCATTTCTAACAATAAAAAACCATTAAACTTAAAACTAAAACAGTTGGACTTAACCCCTTAATTTCAAAACGAAAAGCTCCTTCTATCATTTTGAAAGTGATTTAAATCACGTCTTCTATTTTGGACCGTAATTTTATGTAATTTATTTTGTAAAAACTACTAATTATTGTAACCAGAATAAATTTCATTCTTATAAGTATTAATTATTTCATAAAACAGTTGAATAAAAAGCAGTATAATAATTTTAAATTCAATCAGACGCATTAAATATCTAGAAACAATGAAAAGGTGATTTATATCCTTTTAAAATAAACGGCACATTTATATTATTCACAGTTTGCATAATAAAATATTCTTTATTTCGTTATTTTAATATGTTCATAACCAAATGATAAAAAATACATTTAAAATATTTGTTTGAAAGTATAATTAAAAATTTTGACAAAATCGGCGAAAATGACTAAATTTTATAGGTAAAATTTAATTTTAAATACGGCATTTCTCTATTCAATTTTCTAATGATGCGTCCTGTTGAACAATCAGATAAGGTGTCATTGGATATGTAAACTTGCAGTGTGTCCGGGAATTCTGAATGTTCTTGTAATCACAGGAAACAAGATTTCCGGCCTTGATTTTAAAAATAGGCAGGGATAGCTCCCACTTTGTTAGCACCACAAGACAATAAAGGTTAAAGCCAACGAATATTATGGAAGTTGTTTGGTGAATACCTTTTATCAAGAGAATAATTGCAAACCTATAAAAAGGTTGTAAATTGACAGTTTTTTTTACGTGTGAATCTAATTGCAAAGACATATATTTAAATTTTAGTGGTCTGAAAATTATTTTTTTAAAAGTTCATATCTTAGAAGGCTTGAAATTTTTCCGTTACAAATCGGTCATGTTAGTCAATAATAGATTTCTTTTAATAAATTGTTAAAATGAGGACCAAATGGTGTATCTCTTCCTCGATATACCCGTTTTCTCCCACGTTAGTTTCTTTATCTTCTTCTACATCAACAATTCCCTCATTTGATCTTCACAGTTCTCTTCTTAACCAGGGAGGACGCGCGCTACTTTCTGTTACACGGGCACGCGCGCAGGGCCTCTCAGGCCCTGCACATCGTTTTCCGTTCTAAATGTTCAGTGAATCCTAAAATTTTATCACGGAAAGTTTAAACATATAATTTAATCGTTCAAAGTGCATAATAACTCATTTTTAAGTTGACTGCTTTTTATTAATATTGGTATATTAGACTATTTTGAAAAGCACCAGCACTCAGGAGGAAGTGCCCGAGATTATCTAATCTTCAAAGGGGGGCCGATTTCCGCAGTTGATTTAGTGCTGTTTACCTTAAATTTTCTTTTTTGAAAGAAAAATTATAGATTTTAGTTACTTTTCGAGACCTCTTTGGTTATAACTCTCGCGAATCCTCCCAATTTTCGAAGCATTTCAATAAAAACAACAACCTAACTCGGAAAATAACATACCCACTCTATTTAAACTTTAGGAGGTGATAGGTGGAAACCTTTTAGGCAGATACACGGGATTTCAGCATTTTTGATTAAAAATAAGTGTTTTTATGAAGGTTTATTGAAGCGACAGGGCCTCTCAGGCCCTGCGCGCGTCCTCGCGGGTAAATTTCCCCCCGTTTTTTTCCCTTCCATCACCTCCATAATTGTAATGTGCATAACTTAATGTCCATTTTTACATTTTTTTGCTACTAAGTAGAAAACAATTCAAAACTTCCTATACATAAAAAGATTGTTCTTGTTATTTGATTCGGTATGCCCGCACATCCCCAGAACAATAAAATTCTCGATAAGGTTTTTTTATGCACCCCCAGTTCGTTTTTATTTGTTACATGATTCCAATAACAAAATATCTCTTTAGGATAAGAAAAAAATTGTTATTTCTTTAATGTTATCTTGAATAATGTTTTAGAAATTTTGCTTTAGTATGTGTATTTAAAGTTGGCTCTAGCATCTCTACATCATGGCTCATGTATCCTCCCATGGAGATACTTAAGCCATAACACTGTTTAATATTAATAAACTGTTTAATATTATTTATGTAACTGCACGTAATTATTTCTTTTTCAAGATAAAAAATATGTAAGACGAACTTCTCCACCAAAATATATAAGGTGAATTACTATTCAACATTTGTATAATAGTGCAAATGTATAGAGCATAATTCGTAGTTATATATTATAGAGCAAATTATAATTCAACATGAAATATAGTGAATAATTCTTTATTATAAATTTTAAGGCAACGGAAATATTTTACGTAAAACAATAATGATGACAAGTCATAAATAAATACACAGAACTAGGAACTTTTCTTCGGGAGTTTGAGTTTATAACTCCAAATATCGCCTCGGCTTTATATCTCAGATAACGCAAGTATTTTTGGATGTGTGTGTGTCCTTGTTATGAAACACCTCTTAATTTAAAGATCAGAAAGGGACTTTGTTTCCCTCCTATCACAACATTGAAACTTGTTGCTACCTTATAAATTCTTTTGTAGTTTTGTCACCCGAATTTTACATTATAGTTGGTTAATTGTTAAATTTTTTTTAAAAATCAGTTCAGTTTCTACTTTTTTCTGAAGTAATTTTATTTATTATGATAGTGAAATTAAGTTTCTTAGAACTCGCCTCCTACTCATGTGGCCCCCAATGTTCTATGTGGTTTTGGATCATTCTAGAGTTATCTATCACTTCTAGAAATTTGTATTAACACCTACATAATTTTATAAAAAAAAATAATATCCCGAAACAGTTTAGGGGGATCCCACCTGTCACTCCAGATATCTCCAGCAAAACCTCAAGTAGGTCATGACAGGTATTAGCTTTACTGAGTAAGAGTGATGCTATAAACGAGGCGAGTGATTTCTATTCAATAAAACAAATATTATTTTTTGACATTTCACCCCCCCCAATACACATTTGTCTCATTGCGTAAAGAATTAAACAAACTAACTGTGACGGGTCGGATATTGGACAAATGTAGTCATACAGCAGATGGGGGCATTCCAGGCGCACTTAGGAAAACTCTGCTCTAGCTCATAACTTTTTAACTAACTAACTAACTAACTAACTAACATTTTTATTATTTTACAACAACAACAACATACACATTAATAAGCATTTTAGAAGCACTAATTCAAATCTAAATGTGAATTATACATAGTAAAAACCATGATGGGTTCCCTAACGTTTATAACATCCCGGCGTATCGAGACCCAGATCTGGCGAGGGCTAAAAAAAGGGTCACTGATTGGTGAGGCACAATTGGCCTCTTGTCCACCTTCAGTCATTGTTCCTCAGTTCAACGGATCGAAAACGAAAAGACGAATCACTTATCTCATTGAAAGAAAAGTGGGCGCACTTTTACTCTCGGCGTAACTGTAAAAAGGGTTACATAAAATCAGCGGCTCTTTGATCAAATGCTGTTGAAAGTTTTAAATTCAACCCTTACTTCGCGTAATGTTAGATAGTAATTACTTATTCAGGTTCTGGGCTTTAGTTCAAGATGAATAGAGACGAAATACAGGGAAGCATAAATATAGAAATAATCATACTAAAATTTTTATTAACAAGGCAATTTACCAGAAGCTCCAACATATCGCTAACTCCGCCAGGGGAGCCTAGAAAAATATACCAATACATTCATGCAGCGTTCGAAATTGGGGTGGTTTGCTGGTCCGGGACAATTAAAAACGGTTCGGACCAGTGGAATCAGAAATTCTTTGGTCAGCCGGACCAGTGTGTGTGTGGTGAAAAAATATCTCACCCTCCAGTTCTAGCGGTAAAAAAAAGTGCGTTTGATGATTGCATTTGGTGAAGCAAGTACATATTTTTAGTGTTCGGCAACTAGTGGTCAAAAAATAGTTAACTACCAACTACTAACTAGTCTGGGAAAATCTAGTTGCAACTAGTAGTTAACTATTTTTTCCTGGGACTAGTTACAACTAGCAGTTAACTGTTTCCCAAAGTAGTTAACTACTAGTTAACTACTCTATTTAATTTCATAACCTATTTTTTGCCCAAATTCTAATACAACTTTCTTATCTATGTCACAAAAAACGCGAAAAAAGGGCCTTTAATTCTGGTAATGGTATTTTAAGTACTCTACCATCTTAATTAAATTTGTTACAGTACAATTTTTTCTATATTTTGATAAAAATTTTAATAAGAATTTTTTTGAAAGTAGTTGAAATTTTGAAAGTAGTTTCAACTAGTAGTTATTAAAAAAAGTAGTTCAACTAATAGTTGAACTAGTTTAAACCAAAAGTTAACTACTAGTTGCAACTAGTTCTAGTTAACTAGTGCCAAACATTACATATTTTTGACAAAACCCGACATGTGGCGATATGGGATAGGGGAGCCCCCGGCGAAAGAGAAAAAATATTATTGAATATGTATTAATTTTTAACATTACTATTTGGTACTCACATTCAATGCAATAGTTAATTTATAATAATTTCGGACCAGTGATTTTTGTTGTGGACCAGTAAGATTGGCAAAGGACTGGTCCGCAGTATTATTATACATTCATATATGAATGTATTAGTTAAGGCCCCCTCAGCGCTGAGAATCGCTTAAAATTCAATTCAGATTTCAGTAGCAGCATAAAATGTTTCCAAACCACTCTTTTCATTAATCTATTCAGAAACAATAGAAATTTTAGTGGCAGAAAAGGGTGGTGTTTGCATGTTGCACGTGCGGCGGAAGTGCGCATCTGTGGAACGGGAGGGTTGAGTTGAGATGAGAGAGAGAGGGGTGTCGTCAGCTGCTGAAACTGCGTCACCTGGTGTTATGCTAATAACGGCTCGAAGTGTGTCACTCGAACAAAAAACGAACGCGCAGTATATATTCGCATGTGTTAAAACAAATGGCCATCCCTTTGTTCTTAGTTTTCTCACTCAATTAACTTAATCCCTAATATTAATGGCAGGACAACCGGAAGAACAGATGAATGCATTTGCTAACCCGGCGAACATGCATAAAATGCCTTTATATAAATTTCAATCCTGTAAATTAAACATTGCATAGTTTTCCAAAGAAAATGTTTCCAGCAAGAAACTTAAATAGCTTGAATAACTGCAAAGGGTCTGTATAAAGCTGTTAGACTTTCAATGGAAACTTCACCATTTTTATTTTTTAAGGGAACTAGGAAAATCCTTATACCTACCCTATTAAAAATACTACCGTGCAAGCAACTTTTTCCCAGACTCTTAGAAAACTGGAAACACTTAAAAAAAACTTTCTTGGCCTGATATATGTATAGATATATGTAGAAATCAACTTTAAAAGTCAAGAAAATATGTGAAAGCAGTATATTGCCAATGATATAAAAGATTTAAAAAATCAATTAAATCCAATTGGTTGAGCAGTAGGATATAATTATTGGAATATAGTCGGAATATTTGTAGTAACTAAAAATTGGATATTCTCTAATTTAAAATGTTTCCATTTTTTTAGATTATGGATAAGGTTGCAGTTACAAAGCATTCAACTTTCAAGTAACTTATTATCCATCCAATCACAATGACCAATTGACCCTATATTTTAGAAACAATTTTTTCACGCTTTAAAATATACTTAAAGTAATTTCCTAGTATTTCAGACCTCAAACATAACATAACACATGTAAAAAAAATATTACAAACGTAATACTTTTTACTACTACTATACTAGTATATATAGTAACAGAAATTTCAAAATATTGGCCTTAACTAGCAGCAACATGCATGATAGACCGTAAAATGCATCTAACATGAATTCCGTGCAAAAATTCCATTTTTTTTATCTCTGTGAAAACGTATTATGTAAAAAGAATGTCAAAACATTAAGTGTTATATAATCTGTCTGGGTGAATATACAAGATTGTATGTATGAAATGTGGCATTGCACATCGTTAGTTTAAAACTTATATAATATATGTTACGCCAATACATTAAAGAAATTCCGTGAAATATTATTGAATGAACGTACGTAATTTCAAAAACTTTTTATACACTTTCATTACTTAAAATGAATTTTAAAAGTAAAGTTTTTCAAGTGAAATTGAACGTTAATCAAAAATACAAAACACAAACGTAATTTATATAGCTGTTACCTCTAAAGCTCGCAATCCGTTAATGTGTACCTACACATTACCTAACTAATCTGCAGATTAACTGATTTTTCCGTTAAAGTGCGCAAACAAAAGTTTTCTGCATTATACCAAGAGGTAATGTGCACATTATCCGCATCTGTATCGTTAAAGTTCAAAAGTTTATTTCTCTCATTTACTTTCCCTCTACTCCTATTCTTGATTCATACAAATTGTCTATCCAAACTAAATTGATAATTATTTTAGTGTATTAACTTTATTTATTAGGCATCGAAAAAATTAAATTAAAATTAAATTAAATTAAAATTAAAAGATTTTATTAATTTGTTCTTTAGGTTTTAAAAAATATATAACATTGATTTAATTTAATAGTACAGAGACGTTGCTACTGTTCCAGCGAAGATCATTCCAAAGAACATAACTTTAACGATTATATAGTAGGTGATCTGTAGGTTATATAGATTATTTGCAGATTACCTAGGTAATTAGAGAAATGAAACAATTTTCCTCATTTTAACGGATTTTCCCAGTTAATATGCAATTCAGCTAGTTAATCTGCAGATTGTTATTAGATTAATCGTCAATATAACTGATTTTCGCAATTTAGCATTAACATATCCACATAAAAATTGTATATTAGATTCTTAAAATTAAAAGTTTAAAATGAAATGAAATGCTTAACCTGAAAAAATAATGAAATTTGCATTTAATTTTTGAATGTAGTGTAAGCCACGATGGAATTGCTCACTAATGAAAATTACAAAGTAATTTTCTTTTCATAAAAGGTCAATTCCACGCAAAAGTTGGCAAAAGAACTATATTTTTAAAATTTCACCTAAATTAATTTTCTTTGGTTCTAACTGATATAATAAAGACCAAACCTATTAAAAACAATGAAATAAAATATATGACTTGAGTAGGTATATAGTTTTTATGGTTAATTACTTTTTACTATCTTTGAAACTAAATATCAGTTTAAACTAGCCCAACTTCGTTGGTTTTTAAAACATTGAAATAATAAATTAATTTTTATTTATTTATTAATTACTCCTTAAGTGAATGAATGACTCTTTCCTTCTAAAAACATCAAATAACACAGCATAAGCTAAATGTTTTGTCATATCTGTCATGAAAAACATAAACTTGTTTAAAATAAATAATACTATACTTCACTTAAAAAACGTGACACTTCATTTTATCATTCCTTGTACCTATATAATCATTCGAAGGAATCATTCAGGATAAAAATTTAAACTTTATTTGGAAAATTGACTAAAATATAAAAGTCTTAAGTTTTTTTTTTTTTTTTTTTAATTTCTGTCACAGTTTTTAGTCACAATCATATTTCCCATTTTATGTTTTTTCCAATCAATTTATTGGATCAATCTTTAAAATTATTGTCAAATGCATTTATTTTCTTAATTGGTGAATTCCACAGTAATCGTTTGCAAATTTTATAAACAAACGGAATTTGTTTATTTACGACGTTCTGTTCAAAAAAAGCATGGTTTGATACAGAATTTTACCATGTTGCTCGATTGAATTTCAATTACGTAAGTTACAATTAGTTTTCATGGAGTTTTATTAAATAAAATGTTGTTATTATTGTAAAAAATACTGCAAACGCGATTGCTTTTAAATGGGTCGAAAGAAAATAATAACTCTTGAAAGGAAATAAGAAAAGCGAAGTTAAAGCTTTCGAATGTATCATGTCAGTCACATCTTTAAAAATGTTTGGGAAAAAAAACTTCCGTAAAATCTGGCATTTCAGTTTTTTTTTTCTTACTTTTCTTCTTACAAGATTAACAATTAAGTAATTATTGGGGGTCTCTCAAACGCTTGTCCATTTTATGATGCTATGATGTCTGTCACGGAGTATTTTTGTCTTGTAAGCTAAAAGCAAAAAAATAATATCAATAAATATTAAATGCTTGGTGTCCGATGTCATGTACGTCACAAATGGAACTGGCAAAAAATTAACAAAAAGTTTGACAGTTATTAAATGTGTATTTATCTTAAGCAATGGTATTAAAAGTTTTCTAGCATAATTTTAAAAAGACAGTAAATTTAAAAGAGATTTAAAGTACGCTTTATTAATGGAAGTACTCCAGCAAAAACCTAATAGGCTGATCCAAATACAAATTTATGAAGTTAAACTATAACTATAAAAGTTATGTGAAATTCCTTATAAAAACTTCATGGTAAAATTTATTCATGATCATATTTACAGTGCATCTACAGTGAATCAAAATATTAATGATAAAACACTAGCAGCCATATTCACAGCCATCAGCGTCAATGCTAAATCCTCGATCAAAGAAGAATTCCACCAATCAGAGTCAACGGAAAGCTACTTTTTCTTTCTTTAACCGCTGGTTAACCTCGACGCTGATGGCTATGAATATGGCTGTTAGTGTACTGACGAGTTACTAGGCACAATATTGAATTTAAAAGATTCATAGAGCATTTTCAATCACGTGTCTCCGATCACGTGATCAAGCTGGCTTGGAGGATAGACAACTTTTCTTTAACATTAGGCTCCCATAGAGAATACGCGCTGCATTTAGTTTTTATAAGAAAAGTTCATTTAAAAAGATTCTTTAGGCTCGGTTAAAGATCGGAACGAAAGAATAATAGTTATTGAAGGTAAGTGCATATGTTTTTGTGTTTTAGTGGTAAGCTAAATTTAGAAAAAGACTTATTACGAGGTGACATGTTTTTGTTTACATTTGTTAGAACAATATGAGAGTCCGATACATCTGTAAAATACTTATAATATGCTACTGAAACTAAAAATTGAATAATTAATAAATAATTATGAATTTTAAAATATGTTAGTAGCATTGCGAATGGTACTTGCAATTAGAACACTGGCAGAAATGGTTTCAGCAATTAGAACACTGCTAAATATAAAATGTAGTATTATTGAATGACTTATAATATGCAGAGATGCTATTTTAGAGTAAATAAAGGTTACTTTAAAGTAAACTTTGGAGAAAAACATAAAACATCCTTATTTTTCAAAATTCACATCAAAAGTAAACAAATAAACGATGTGCATCCTATAGTTTTCCATCATACTGTCTGTCATCCAAGCCTCTGACGTCACAGCCTGTGACGTCATGTGCGAATGCTCTATTGGTATACGTTTTTGTTTTCAAAAGGTTGATTAACAATAGTTATTAATAGACTTTCTGAATATTTTTTTAAGAAAACATTTTGATTAAGTTATTGATAAGTTAGAGTTAATAAATATTCTAACTTTTAAGGTAGTGTAATTCATGCAGGCGGTAGTCGAAGTATTTTTGGAAACTTGGTTGACGTTTCTTTTGCTAATTGTTTTTACGAATCTTTTGAGTACTATAAGTTCAGTGAGCTGGGTTTTGTAACGAGATTGCGAAGCGATCCTAGAGTTCCTACGTAAGCAGTTTACGGGGGTTTGGTATTGCTTGTCTTTTTGGGTAAGTGGTAAGTGTAACCCTAAACCCTTTTAGTGAAAAAAATATTAAGCCCAAGAACGCAACGCAACAAGAAAACGAGGTTCTTCGAAAAGGAAATATCTTCAGTAAGGGGAATACCTAGTGCAAAAATCTATAGAAACACCTGTGAATCCTGTCATAAGTGCCACGAAATTAAAAAAAATAAACAAATTAAAACAACACAATTAATTGAAGGTCCGCTAATAAATACCAATTCTATTAACATACTGATTTTTGGATCAAATCCGTTATAATCGAACGTTCACTACAACGGAGTTCGTCCACTAAAGTTTCCGGAAGAGACCTCTTGTTAAACTATTACTATTTGAATTATTCATGAACTGAGAGATATATAATTTTATGATAATGTAATGGTTAATTATAATGCAACTGTGATGCATAAAAGTTTAAGTGTTTCTTTACATCCTATAATGATAACCGTAAGTACTATTGTAAACTTACAACAGTAAAATAAACCCTATTTTCTTATTACACCTAATGTTACTTACTAAAATTACAGGTAAAAGTCTACATGTTATCTACCAACTATAAAGAAGGAAATAATGTATTATAACTAATTTACTAAAAGGTCTCTCGAAATTACATAGTTCTTAAAGTAAAGCGCTAATAGTCGCATTAAGTGCCGAAACATCTATAGAGTAAAACTAATTATATAGAGTTACTTTAACACCTCATATGGCACGAAAGACAACTTGGCTTTCGCAATCAGCGCAACTGTACAACACAAAAACAAAGTACCACGACATGTAATGAATATAAGAAACTTTTTGCAAGTAAAGACCGCACGAAATCCCCAGGTGTGACACACGAACAGTTCGTGACAGTCCAGACAGACGAACTTTTAGAGCAGAGACGGCGCGTTTCGAAAAACCGAGACGGCATTCACTTAACATATGAATGAAACTGTACGTAACGTAGGGATATTTTTAGCTCATTTGCTATTAAGGTGTAACAACCTTTTCATTCCTAACTCACTCGAACCTTTTTTTTTTCTTTAAATTTAAATGGAAGTGGATTCAAATTGCGAAGTGAATCAAGTGGGTTAAAATAGATAACATTACACTACACACGTCATGAAAATCTATTCTTTGATAATGGTAGAAAAGTTATAATTTAGAATGGAACATGAAAAGGTTTTAGATCAGTGTTTCCCAACGTGGGGCGCACGCCCCACGGGGGGGGGGCAATATGAATTTCTAAGGGGGCAATTTGAAAAATTTTAACCAAATTGCCCCCCAGGTGGGGCATGGACCACCAGGTTTTATTTACTTTTCAAGGATTTACGAAAAAAATAAAGGACATGGGGGGCATGGAAAATTTAGAAAGGCTTTGATGGGGCATGGACCGAAAAAGGTTGGGAAACACTTTAGATTGTTTGAAGATTGAATCGCAAGTTTTTTATTCATAAAGAGACTATATTTTTTAATATAATCTTTGACTAACAATCCTTTATTCCATATTTAAAGAAATATGGCTTTCAAAAATATTTTAATTTAAACTGAATAGTGAATATGTTTGTAAAATAGTAATTGCTGTCATAAATTGAGGTTTTTGGGTGTCAATTTTTAAGATAATAGAGGAGAGTGGGATACCTTTGGACATGGCCCACCTTGGAACACTCCACTTTTCAGACACAATTTTATTATGAACTC
This sequence comes from Tetragnatha montana, assembly GCA_963680715.1. Classification (NCBI taxonomy): domain Eukaryota; kingdom Metazoa; phylum Arthropoda; class Arachnida; order Araneae; family Tetragnathidae; genus Tetragnatha; species Tetragnatha montana. The sequence continues at coordinate 40,896,272 of OY796685.1, forward strand.
GTGGTTATAGATACTAATAAATTACACTAAAATCTATTCTTCATTGTGTTTTCGAATCTGGTGCGTCTGTATAATTATTTACATCACATTCTTGTTTTGCGTGGTGCAAAATTGCAATCACTTGTAGTTTGAATATTTTTAATAAAAGAAATGTATTTGTTCAATAATTACGTTGAGATTAAAATTCCTATATCCTATTATTGAAGTGTCCCAAGGGGTACCTCGGAGAGATTTTTTAGATTTTTAGACTAAAATGTGGGGTTTTTTTTAATTCGTTATTATAAATTCCCTAAAAGAGATAATTGGTAGGAAAATTTTTTATTAGATGCGCAAAGGAGTATATTTAACTAGCTGTTACGACCCGGCAAAGCCGGGTCTTACAGCTAGGCTAGCCTTTTATGCGAGCTTCGCTCGTTACTACTTCAAGTTCCTATTAATTATACATTAAATAAGAAGTTTAACTTTAATAATTTATTATTGTTGAATTAGAAACCAACTTCCCTAAAAGTAACTTTTTAACCTTTATTAAGTAAACCAACTTTCTTGAAAGATATTTATTTAAAAGCTATTATATTATTTTAAAATTTTAATTACTTTTATTTATTTATTTTTCTGATTATTGCGAGATGGCATCGAGTCAGTGAGTGACGTGGGCTTTTATATTTTTCTGATGATTATGATTATTATTGCGAGATGGCATCATAGTGTGCGAGCGTTCCAGAATCAGTGAGTCAGTGAGTCAGTGAGTCAGTGAGTGACGTGGGCTTTTATATGAGAGATATATTAACTGTGTTTGAATAAATATAATTGTATAAAAATCAGAAAAATAATTTAATAAAAAGTAGTGTCAGGGTGCCCCACTCTCCCCTAATAATGGTTATTAACAGGTTTTCGCTACTACACATCAAGTTTTCTTAAATACATACGTAATATTTTCCTTTTGCATTTTGGGTGCAGAAGTGTTTGATTTTCATATTGGTGTCTACTTTTGGAAAAGAAGGATATAGTCTATTTTGATGTTGAATCCTTCTTTCAGATAATTTTTCATCTGATACCTCCAAATACTTTTATGCGTATATGAGGCAAACCTCAACAAAATTTTACAAGAAAAACTCCCCAAAACCAACAATTTCTAAAAGTAAGTATAAAAGTATTTTCTCTACCACAATCTATGAACTTTTCCTATTAAAAAAATATTAATAATTTCCCCCACCCCCCCAAAAAAAGTATTTAATAGGATAAATTTTAGTAGTTTTTTCACACTATCTCAGCAAAGCGAATTGAACAAATAAAACCAGGTAATTCTCATGCGGAGTCGATCGTTGCTTTTTGGACACGCTCACTGGGGATAAACTTAGTTTCTTCGAAACCGAAACTGCTTTGAATGAATTTTGCGAAGGTCAAGCAAGGTGAGCATTTGTAATCATATCTTATCGCATAGTTCAGCGGAAAGGCGATGGAATAACCTTATTCGAGCAAAAAAAATTGTGAAAGGTAGTTCAGTCTGCTTAAAATAGATCATAGGGTGCATTCGTATTTTAATTAATTTTTTAAAGTTTTTAATAACATAATATCCAGCAGCTAATGTATCACTGATATTCTTTACCTTATCTAAACTTTTAAGTTATATATTTGATTATTTAAGCATGCTTTAAAGAAATAGAAATCTATAATAATAAAAGAGCTTTACCACTCACTCATCAACGCACAGCAAAATCTACCGGGGCTAAAGACTCGAAACTTGGTAGGGTCGAAGACCTTACGGTGTATACGCGCACTAAGAAGGGATTTTTCGAAATATCTTTTTTCTGACCCACAGGGGGGTTTGGAGCGTTTCCGACGTTTTTGAGCCCAGCGGCGTCCCAAATGACCCCAGATCTTTGTTATTTCGCAGGAAGGTACCTAGCAACAATATCTAGAAAGGCATTTTTCAGATTTTGGATATTCGAATTTTAAGAGGTCTGAATATTCCAAAAACCCGTTTTTGCTGAGCATAAACCAAGTTTTATATTTTCGAAGAAAACAATACCGAAAAATCGATATTACGAATTGAACTGTTGGTAATACCTTCTTGAGAGAATTTCAAAGAAAGTAATTTCTGGATTTTTCGATATTCCATTCTGGAGGGGGTGCACAGGGGTTTGAATATTCACTTCCGTTTTTAGTTTTTGGATCCTAGCACCCACATTATTAATGTGATTGTTATGAAATTTTAGCATGTTGTTCCTCACACAACCAGGAAAGTTTGCGAAAAAGAATTTTCTGAATCAAAACATTCCAAGGAGCCTTTTTTGTCCCTTTTCTAAATTCTTATGCTTAGCCTTCAATGTTAAATTTATTGCGGTTATTGCTCTTTCCAGGACACGCAAAACCTCTATTGTTGGAAATATTTATTTTGAAATGTTTTATAACAGGTAAATTTTTAAAAAATATGATAAAGAAACAATTTTTAATGATTAAATATTTTTTTACGATAAACAAAAACCGTTCCACTGAAAAATTTTATTCTTTTTTCTATTTAATCAAATTTAAGTATTTCCAGCAAAGTTCAAAATTCAAATCTCTCATATAAAAGCCCACGTCACTCACTGACTCACTGACTCACTGACTCACTGATTCTGGAACGCTCGCACACTATGATGCCATCTCGCAATAATAATCATAATCATCAGAAAAATATAAAAGCCCACGTCACTCACTGACTCGATGCCATCTCGCAATAATCAGAAAAATAAATAAATAAAAGTAATTAAAATTTTAAAATAATATAATAGCTTTTAAATAAATATCTTTCAAGAAAGTTGGTTTACTTAATAAAGGTTAAAAAGTTACTTTTAGGGAAGTTGGTTTCTAATTCAACAATAATAAATTATTAAAGTTAAACTTCTTATTTAATGTATAATTAATAGGAACTTGAAGTAGTAACGAGCGAAGCTCGCATAAAAGGCTAGCCTAGCTGTAAGACCCGGCTTTGCCGGGTCGTAACAGCTAGTTAAACAATATTTTATCAGAGGCATTTTCAGTGTCGATTCAAATTATGTTTACTTTTATTTCATGTTTGAAATTTCTTTCAATGAATGAGTTGGTGATAAATCAGCAAAGGGGGGTTCAGGGGGTCTCCCCCTGATTTAAAAAAAAAATTATCGTTATTAAAAAATGGTTATAAACACTAACTCTAAACCGGTTTTTTAAGATCTTAAAAAAGTATAAAAGTATGTAGTATATTTAATTGTTTTGTATTTTATAAAAATTTAGCGGGATGAGGGGGAAATAAGTTTTATCTATAAACATTGCTGTTCAATAATATATCTTTATTGTGAAAACTAATGGGGTTCAGAAGGTCCTCTGACTTTTATTCTATTTTGAAAAATTACTCTTTAAAAACGGGGATGGGGATTTCACACATTAAATCTAAACAGGTGGTATTTTTAAAGTTTTTTTTACATCTTAACGAAGTGGTATGACATCAAAAAAGAATCCTAGCGGGAAGACTGTTGACTTTATTGCATCTAAACGATAATGCTTATTTATTTTAACACACAGTTTGATAAGCCTTTTATCCCCCGAGCAACGGCGGGCATATCAGCTAGTAAAAGATAAAATGTTAGAGAAAACCGTGTTATTTGATTTTTTTAATATTGAGAGGTTTATTTTGTTAATGTGAAATCTACATCACCTGTAATTAAATTTTCATTAATCGAAATTTTATGTCAAATTTAAATATTAAACTAAGAGATTATAAAAAGAACAAAGACAAATTAATAATCCTAAAATTAAACATAATATCTGGACGCCAAGAAATAGTTTAAAGTATAAATCAAGAGAGAAAAAATCACGAGGTTTCCAATGACATGTAGTGCAGAACATAATTCTTTTTTCCCCAAATAAGATTAAGAAAAAATTCCACCTGTTTACTTATTAAACTCATAAAAAAATTAACGCCTTTAATTACAGGATATAAATGGCAACGCTCTCGTATCCCAGAAATTTAACTTGAATTTAACCCAGAATTTAAACTTGATCATCCTTAAAAACTCAGTTAACTCGAAACAAAACATCTCAAACCTTAAGAACATAAGTGCGTCAATATTTATTTAAAAACACTACCATTAAAGGTTAAAAAATATTTCTTCGTACAAGTTCTACAAAATCATATCTAATACAGCGAATAAGGAAAAAATCGGGTAAAATATCCCTTATACGAACAAATCACACACGTAAAGCAAGTATGAAAAGAAAATTTGCGTGGTTAAAGATGAAACTTGCATCCGGATATACTATACATTAATTTTAGTGTCAGTGAACTTTAGCTTCGCATACAAATGAAGAAATTGTAAGCATTTCGCCCGTTTTAAGCTCTTTCACTATTCATCAAAATCCAAACATTCTTGGAATCAATGAAAAAGTTCTATGAAAGTATTACTAGTACATTCATGTCAATGCCAACAAGATTACATGCATTACAAGATTATGTCAATGCCATCGTTGGAAACATATTGATGCTTTAACAATTAGATAGTGAAAGATAAAAAATATCTTTCGGAAAATTTTACTTTTGTTCAGGGGCTTGTATCTCCAGTATCGATAAATAAAGTAACCTATAACCGAATTTTATATTGAATTTTACATAAAAAATCAGTTTAAAATGTTCAAAACATATTTTCTGCTCTTTTCCTGAAAATATTTCTTATTGAAAAAATCAAAAACCTCCATTAAAAATTTTCCCTATTCGTGAACTTAACGCGGACAGCATCAATAAATAAAGTTAATGTGCAACTTCAATTATATAATAAACTATTTTAAGCGAAATACAAAACTTATATTTTTTGACTTATACTAGACGTTATATCGCAAAATTTTATCAAAAGAGTGCAACAAAAGTATATTAATACGGCAAACAAGTTAGGTAGCTTAAGAAAATCAACTAACTGCTGATGGAAATATCCAGGTATTTCATTCAGTGAGAGACCGAGGAAGATGAAGAAAATATAACTACACTACTCTCAAAACATGCTCAAATGAGAAGTTATTTTATAAATATGCAAATATAGGGAGGGAGAAATTGAATGCAGAATGTGAAAGAATAACAGAGATAGTATGACTTCGCGATTTTCATGAAAAATAGTTAAGGAACAACTGAATCGTCAGATTTGAGTAGGGAATAAGTTTCTATAACCACGAAATTTTTACAGGAACTTCAAAATCTTTTTATAGTAACAGGTGTATACAGTTGGAAATGTTTGAATTTTTTTTTCTCCATAACACTTATGTTAGATTCATCGGTTGAAAATGATAAACTTTGAATTGAAAAATTAATATAGTTTAGTACAATTAGGTTCAATTATATATGTTACGGGCAATGTGATAAATTCAGTGGAATTTATGAATGAAATTTATCAATTTGCCCGCAAATTGACCGCAAAGTGATCACTTTGCTCATAACATATACATTGAGAAAATATAATTTGTATTTGTTTATTCCACAAATAGGATAATTAAAAATATCTGAGATATGCTGCGAAGAATTTAATAGTAAATTAAGTAAATTATTTCATTTTCAATGTATGAAATTTGTAAAAAAAAAAAATCTCTAACGCTCAAATAGGAGAGAGGGGCAAAAAGAAAAAATATTATTTCTCACGTTTTGATTAATAAAGTATGAAAATACTCTAAAATACTCTAGACTCTAGAGCCAGTGTTTCCCAACGTAGGGTGCACGCCCCTCCGGGGGGAAATATGAATTTCTAGGGGGGCAATTTGAAAATTTTTAATATAATTGCCCCCCCCCGGGTGGAGCATGGACGACCAGGTTTTATTCACTTTTCAAGAAGGATTTTCGAAGAAAATAAAGGACATAGGGGGCATGGAAAATATAGAAAGGCTTTGGTGGGACATGGACCGAAAAAGGTTGGGAAACACTGGAGACCGTTAAAAAGTCATTCAATTTTCGTCTTCATTCACTTATTAAAACTGATTATTCAAATTACACTACAGATCTAGGGAAAGGAAAAGGGGTCTTGTTGACCGGCTATGAGAAGGGAAAGATAAATAAGTTCAATTTTAATGACATCCCTCACCATAAGGGAGAGAGATGGTAAAAAGTAATTACGGACTGGAAGATAACACAAATTGAATTACAAATTTAACCTCTTGTTCATTTACGGTTTCATAAAAATAGTTGTCAAGTGCTCAATTCTATGGATTGTTTTTAATGTAAGGGGTTATCTTTTCTTATCGTACTACTCACGTGTCGAGGAAAAAAAGAGATTTTTACCCCCTTCTTTAAGCTAACGGTTCTATTATTACGGTGCTATCATTTTAAAAAGGGTCCGACGCACAAGTTTGGGGGCAAAAGACCCATTTGGGGGTCCCCGGCATATCTTAAAATAAAACTTAAATTTATTTTACTTAAAATAACATAATCAATTATCTTTAAACCAAGTGTAAACATTGCGTAAGAATTGTTCGTTCAAAAGCTTCATAAGTTTATTTTACACTTATTTCACATTTTCTTAGCTTTTGGAGGGCCCCTTTGAAATGGGGGCCCTGGGCAAGTGCCCCGAATGCCCTCCCAGAAATCAGGCTCTGATTTTTACATTCTCACAACATGTGATGCGCGTTTGATAAATGAGATTTCTATAGTTTGTGGGAACTTGGGGAAGAGGAGTACTCACGGGTCTGAGCGAAAGAGAGGACCTTCTCGGCGGCGATGTAGTAATCGTCGTCGTCCCCGTACTCGGGGCCGGGCACGAAGACCGGCGGGGAGTCCGCCTGCATGGCATAGTGGTCCAACAGGTCGTCGAGCGGCGGGATGTGCGGCACCAGCTGCTGCGTCACGTTGGGCGCCTCCTTCAGCCCCAGCTGGTTGAGGATCTGCAGCTTGATCATGTCGAGGCGCATGGAGCGGCGGTCGGCCTGCTCGCCGCAGCGGACGCAGCTCTCGACGAGCGGCGCAGCCTCGGGCGGCGGCGGCTCGGTCGGGCCCGCCGCCACCACCGCAACTACTAGGGACCACCACCACCGCATCATCATGGTGAAAGAGAGAGAGAGGAGAGAGAGAGTGGCTTATCTAACAGAGAGCGCGGTCGCGGAAGGGAGGCGAATTTATAGCGCGGGAAGGCCCCGCCCACCCCACGCCCCCATTGGAGGCCGGGGCGGCCAATCGCCGGGCCGCGCGCGCTTTTTCCCGCGGCCACAAACGCACGTGGAAGCCGGACCGGCCCCCTTTCGGCACCCCTTTGCGAAAAATCCCTCCCACACACTCGGGGAAGAGGGCCTCTTGTCATCCGTGACAGCACCACTCGCTCCCGAGCTGAATGTAGTAGCCGCAAAAAGATCCTGGAGACGGGGATTCTTAAGGTAGGGGATAACACAGGACCGTAGACAGAAAAGGGGTTTTCACCCTGAAATAATCCTTTTTTAGATCATAGATACCGTCTAAAATTATCCCACAACCCCCTTTGATTCTACATTATCCCCTCTCCTCACAAATCCTTTTATGGCATTGTTTCCTATACTTTTAAAAGTAGAATAGACCCTGTGGACTCTGAAGATATCATTCATCGTCACCAGACCAAAAAGAAAACCTTAAAAAGATGGGTAAACCCCCCCCCTTCCCAAATCCGTTCAGGCCTTGACATATCCTCAAAAAGATCACGGATGGTGAGCACTGAAATTTCTGGGGACGTTTTGGGCGATTTTTAGAGATTTTCTTATTAGGGGAGTAGCTAAAGAGGAAATTTTTGGATACATCACCCCTCAAAGTTAAAAGCATTCCTTTTTAACATAGACAACACAAGTAACTCACTTCTACCCCCGTAGTTCCGTTAGCCCCCACTACAATTCTTTTCTGGCTACGCCGCTGTTTCCTATAGTAAAAAAAGAAAACTTCCTTAGTTACACCCAGATATCAAATACTTGAAGTCCTTAATCGGGATAGTGTTCTTTGTTCAAAAAGGTGTAAAACTTCAGTTTTACGACGAAGTATTTAAATAACACCCAACCTTTCTCTTCTTTCTTACACATCCCCAAAACCTCTTTAGTGATTCCCCGCAAAGCATACACTAATGCTCGGTCTAATTTCTAAGTAGAGAAGAAGTTGGAATACTGTGGTTCTAATGGGGTAAAATGAGGGATCCGTTCAAACGTCTGTGTGTAGGTAATTTGAGATAGGAAACATTATGTTCCAAAAGATTAAAAGATAAAGCTATAGATATTACAACTAATTAATTTCATAGTTATGACATATTTGAAGAAAACGGATGATAAATAAGTAATGTGAATGAATTATTAATCATCCATTTAAAGAATTCATTCATCCATTTCCTGCTCAACGCCATGTATCGGGCCTTAAGGTTTACCCCCTTTGTCTGAAATGCAGTGCAGCGGAAGCTAGTCCTGCACATATTACAATATATGATTTGTATTGGATGCGAGAAGAGCCAGTTGTACTCTAGTCCTGGTGCAGTCTTTCTATTTTGAACCGTCTCACGTCTGATTACTGCTGTCGATCAAGTGGGATAAGTAACAACAAAACATTTTTCTAAATATACTAGGGAGCTACCGCCCCCTGTTCGCTATCGCTCACCAACCCCCGTAAACTGCTTACGCAGGACCTTTTGTATTATTATGTAATCCTCACAAAACCCAGCTCACTAAACTTAACTCACTTTATAAAACTTGTTAATTTTTCAGGTGACGTCACAACCGGTTATTTTCTTTTAACTGTGTATCTACTGCAGGGCTTTTCACTGTAGCTAAGGCCGTTGTTTATCTGTTGCTAAGGCGGTTTTTAAGTATGGGGTCACGTGATTGCAAATGCTCCAATAGAAGAATTCCACGGCCAGTCGTTTTCGGTAACTGTTAACCTCTGTAGGGCAAAAAACTGTAACCATTCTGTTGCTAAGGCCATTGTTAGGTCCGAGTCATGTGATTGAAAATGCTCTATAACAAAATTAGCAGAAGAAACGTCAACCAACTTTCCAAACATACGTCATTTCCATGAATAACGGTTGAATATTTATTAACTCTAACATCAATAATTTAATCAAAATATTTTCCTTGAAAAATATCCACCACGTCTATTAAAAATAATCAACAGTCTAAAAAAACGTACACCAATGAATCTTTTAAATTCAATATTGTACCGCATGGTAACTCGTTAGTATGTGTTTGTTTTATCATTCATATTTTTGTGTAATCCCAGACTTGTTAAACAATACATCGAAAATAATAAGAGACAAAACCTACATGACACTCAATGTTCACAATTAATTTCGATTATCAGATTAAAAATTATAAATTTCAGACAAAATGTGTGAAATTTTATTATGAAATATCTTATCTGTAAGTTTTTAGAATACTTAGTTTTTGAATGATATTTATTTAGAATGTACTTTTTTAAAACGTGAAAAAATTTGTTTCATCATACAATATGGTGTTAATTGGTCGTTGTGATTGGTTGCATAATAAGTTTTTTGACAGTACTTGCTTTGTAACTGCGACCTTATCCGTAATCTAAAATCTAAATCGTAATCGTAATCTAAAAGCGGCACTCAAGTGCACTCGCACGAGTCCAGCGGCCCATACCAATAAATCTAATTCTTGAGTTCAAGTGAATCCATTCAATTCAATTTTAGAATTGAACCCAAGTTTCATTGTATAACCACAAAATTTGTACCGGGAATTCAGGACCCTATTTAGAGTACAGAGCAATCATCGTAAAAAATATAAGTATATTTTTAAAAAATTACAGTTTGTTGATAAATGTGATCAGAGATATTTTTAACTCCTCTGAGAGAGTATTTCACTCCTTGAAAATTGGAATTACTCTTTAAAAAACTAGATAGGAGTATTTTCACTCTTTGAATTTTTCACAAAGGTTTAGTAGCATAGTAGGTTAATAATCTTCAGCCACGGCATCCTAATTATCATACTTTTTAATTGCGTTTTCATACAGCCATAGTATTTTTTTTTCATTTATTGTTCTGATGATTAGGGAGTTTGATGGATTGAAACCCAAAATAGCATCCTCATTTTTTTCCATTTAATTTGTCCATTAAAAAGTAAGCGTTTTTAATAGAAATTTTGTCTTTGTATATGTAGTTTATGCTATTTCCGTATTTCACTCCTCATAATTGAATTTCACTCCTCCTAAAAAAGCCAAGGAGTATTTTTACTCCTCCAAGGAAATCCTAGGAATAACACTGAATGTGATGGACTTACTATTCCTATTTTCAACCTTATGAAACACTTTTAAATTAAAATCAAATTTTGTTTTGGCTAATTTACAGTACAAAGAATTAGAAAAGAAAGACAAATTAACTGAAATTTCAAATTGAATCAAAATATACTATGAATGGACATTGGTTTCGCCTAAACCAAGCGGCTATATATCTACCGATGGGGGTAGGGTTTTTTTCCTCCTTTACACTCAGTAGAGCGAAGCTTTTTTAGAGCACAAAAAAAAGTCAATCTGCTATTTTTAGGACTTATTCCCTTTTTCAAACTGGCGATTCATTTGTTTTCGCAGTAAAACATCATTGATCTTAACTAATCTTTATTGCCTACCATTAACTAAACTTTATTGCCAACCATTTTTTTCTTCGTGGCAGTATGACGCAGTTTCGGCCTAACCTTTTCGAGCCCTCCTCCACATTTTCTGTTTAGTGTGCCCTAAAAAGCTCCTACGCACCTTTTTGAGAAAGAATGGTGTAAAAAGGTCTGGAATACTTCTCCGACGGCCCAAGGGAAATCACAAATTTAGTGGAAGGGAAATAGCTAATATTTGCATGCTCTTTAGTGCAAAGCGTCTTGTTATTATTTATCCCCCCTCTTTTTAACACCTCCATTTATCCAAAAAGATTCATTCATCAAACATTGCCTCTGGAGTTTTGCTTATTTAGGGAAATAAGAACGCTCATCTTTTTTATGCAACTATAAGTTTTTTGACACTGGTATTTTTAGAATCCAATTTTTGTTTTCTCTTACCATCACCTTCGTTCAAATTCAGTGACCTTCTTTCTGTAAACTTATTTTAAAACAATTATATTTACTTACAAAAAGGATTGTTGCAACAAACTTAAGCTTTTATAAATTTTTTCCTCGCTGTTTACACTATTCCATTGATTACTCAAACAGTAGTTTACTCTAAATTTTTTTATAGGATGTCTCATAATGTTTGTGGAAATGTCTGTAAGAAAATTTAAAGATTAGTAGGTCCAAATGAAGTGTTTTATTTTCCCATTGAAAGGAAATAAAAAATTTTAAATATTAAGTGGTTTATATTATTTTTAACATGTTCAACTGCAGTATAAACAGTTAATATTCTTGAAATTACTTTCGAATTTTACCTTGAATTGGGGCAACTTTGACCCAGATCTCAAAAAACAAAAACTTAAGACATTATTTAGCTTTAAACATGTGTTGCTAAGTTACTTATCAATTAATAGTAATAACCTATTCCAAGTCCATTTCAAGCTTGATTTGTAAAAAAATCAATAAATTAACATATTTTCATATAGAAACTGATTTCATCCAAATGAAATTTTCAAAGAAAAGACACAGATGAAGAGTAAAAAGCAATTATGAATCATGTAATTTACCTTCCAAACAAGAGTAGTAAGAAAACAAAAATTGACATTTTAATGCTACCTAAAGTGTAGTTTAGGAATTTCAAGACACCGCTTTGAGAATTTCAGGGCAACAATATCACCTGTTGGCCCTAGCATTAAATAAATGATAATCACATTCTTTTATATAAATACAGAACGTAGCCTCACTTTCCGATGGTTGGTAAAAAAGTTACCCTCAAGAATCAAAGTTCCCCATTTGACTGTATTATTTTTATTGCAATCAAAAGTTCTTTTGGATAGTTTACAGTAAACATAGTTTGGTAGCACAAAAAACTTATGTAAAACATTCACTCAATATGTTTCCATCTAAACTATGCGAAATCTGTAGTAAAACGGTTTTTTTTTTTTGTCAAAAATAAATATGGATGTAAAAATTTTGTATTATTGTTATTGCTTTTTTAAGGTTTCTAAAAATATAAAATTCCAAATGTCTATAGATATATTTTAACAAGTTCTTTCTTTGTTAAACTACAGAATTACAGTTAATTCATTTTCATAATTATATACTTTAATCTTGTGCAGTTTTAAATGCTTAAAAGAAGCTACGATGTATCATTCTGAGATGCGACATGCTCAGATAAACAAAAATATAAAGTACAAAATCATTAATTCTACACGAACATGATTTATTGAAGAAAAAAGCAGGAAAATATCCCATTCTCAAAAACCCAAATACAGGATGATAAGCATAATTACAATTTTGAAGAGATAAAGGCACAGAGAGTACCAGGAGAAAAAGACACTGAGTACACCGAGATAAAAAAAAAAAGGCGGCAGGGACACTGGGTTGATACGTAATTCCTAATACAGAAAATTAACAAGGTGACTTAAAAAATAAACTAATGCACTCCACACCCGTGCAAGGCCTGGCAAATCAGCTAGTTTTAGTATAAATGTATACACTAAGTTTTGAGTAGGAAGTTATAAATATACCTATCAAAACACAAAAGTAATTTATTTATAATTCAAAGCGAAATTTGAAATTCACAAGATATCCTAATACAGGAAATTTAAGGATTGATTTAAATTTAAACAGGTTTGGCATTTTCACGTGCTTTTAATGCACGGGTATAAATATGCAACACGTGTGACGTCTTCTTTTAATTCAAACCAAAAGAGAAAATTCTTGGAAAATGGGGAAAATGTTTCAACTTTGTAAGCGATGAAATTGCTCGCGCGTTGTCGAAAAATGGGTGAGGACAGCTAAAAAATAAACACTGGCTGTTTATTTTTTCGAGAGTTGATTACGCAAGTTACACTCTCAACTTTGGAAGCTTGTTTTCAGGGTTAGGAAGTACCTTGTTTTCAATCGGTATTCAGATAAAAAGTAACCATAAAAGGCAACGGAGTATTTCAGGCACCTAACTTTCAACAAACAAGCTGTCTATCTTTGAGAAGTTTTATTGAGTCATGCTTTTAAATTTAATTCGAAAACTTTTTTTCAATAAAATTCTTAGAAGCACGCTGTTAGTTGGCATTTGTTAACAAGGATGGTGGTAATTTTTAAACACCAAGCTTAAATTTCTAGATGAAAAATAGTTATTTTGTTTTGAGGTATTGAGGTATATTAATGTTCCTCCACGAACGCACTTTTATATATTAATCTATACTTTAATTAATTTAATATATACACTACACATACACACTAATAATTTTTCTAATACTTTTACATTCACATAAAAGAAAAGACGTAATTTATCTTAGTTCTGTTCACAAAATTACACAATTTTAAGAGTGATTATGATTTCTTTAAATATATGCAGAGAGTGTGTTATGTAATTATTTATCATTCTTTCACTCAAAATCAACTACATGTAGCAATATTCTCCCCGTGTTGCGTATGGTGAAGAAACAATACGTATATAGGTACAATTAAGGCTTGTTCCAAACAATGTACTAATTTTTCATTATAAAATTAGTATAAAATGACATGTTTTGGTTGATTTTGCAAAATAATTATTACCGTATTTATTAAGTAGGTAGTAATTATCATAGGGTAAAGTTACCAGTTAATGAAAAATCAAAATGTATGTTTCTACTTCAACAGTTTATAACACTACTTCCACTTTAACTTCGGAAAACAAAGATATTTGTAGAATGTCTTCCTAAGATAGTTTTCTTTTTAAGACTGCCCATGTTTTTGTCAAAGACATTTTTAATTTTAAAAGTCCAATCAATGTACCCAGTATTTAATAAGGTATAGCAGGAATTTTATTCCATGCAAAAACTTAGGCATATGAAAGAAAAATTTAAAAAACACAAAATAACTTACCAGATCATTTCCCAACTTTTATTTTACAACTATTATCGTCTAAAATCAAAGTTATTAAACACTGATCAGGTTTTTTTTTAAATTACAACTCTGTAGCATAAAACGGCCTCCCTTTCCTCCTGTTAGCTCCTGTTAGTAAAATTTGAAACCAAACTTCAAATGAATCACTTCAAATGAATTTACTATTAAAATCTACTTTTAAAACACTTAAAATTATTTCAATTAACATATTCAACATAAACCAAGACGTTAAAAGAGTAGAGATCCCGGAACCTTCATCTTATTATTGTGATTGTACAATACAAATGTCACGATATTAGTCATTTATTAATTTCACCATTGCATTGTTTGAAGTCTCAAAGTTCTGTAACATCTAACCACTTTTAAATATTTACTTTCTATAACTATTTCGTTCAGTACATTGGGTTTATCATTCAAACGTAGTTAAAATTTTCTTTCTGTAAATACACGTACTGATAATACTTCATAGTTTCTCCCTGATAAAATAGTTTAAGATAGTTTGACACGTTTGAGAGTTTGTATTGCTCTTTTAAGAAAGTTTTTTGCATCCAGACATCGAGATCGTATTGATATTTTCGTTCTATCCCCGGGTAAACCCTAAAATTTAAATTATTCTTATCAGTCCCTTCACTAATGCTAACGTTTTTGGTATAAAATGTAGAAGGAGAAAAAATACTTAAATCAAAAAATTTTAACGCTTTATGTGTTTTTAACAAATTTCGGCAAAATTGTAAAGATTATGTACAAAAACATATTTTAACTATTTAACGAAACAAAAGTATAAGATAAGGTATAAAAACGTATAAAACATCTTTATAAGATCGTTACAAAATGTAAAAGGTATAGAACACTTTTTTGGAAAACGCTACAATAATGTATAGGTATAAAATGTAGCATAAGATAACGTGTAATTTTTCTCCAATGCATGATAATAATACGTAATTTGTTATTCTATTTTCACAAACGACGCATTTTCCGAGCAAACTATTATTTTTGTTAGTCTTAAGTCCCTATTGCACATAATTTGTACACATTATTATACAATCAAACTATACTCAAATTGAGAGTTGTCGTTTGATTTCACTTTTAAGGTAAGTTTGGGTATTACTGATTTTGTTGATTTTATTAATTTTCAAACTATATGTACTCACTTGGCAAACGGTTCAAACTGCAACAGATGAATTAAATAATTTAAAAAGTAAGATGGAGATGAAGAAGTTATTATGTAAAAAAAAAATATAATGAATGTTAAAAATTTTAATAAGAACTTTTAATAATTTAGGTTAACACTAATGTATAAAACTCATGGTCACTCTTAATATAATATTAAATAAGGATTTTAAAACTACAAAAATATTAATTCACATTGAGAAGCTTTATTCGGTACCAGAATATTAATGAAGTTATATATTTAAAAAGTAACATCACACATTAAAAGTACAATTTGGACCTATTCGGGACGGGGTTTCAAAAACAATGACAATCTCTCTATTTTTTTTTTAATAATTTCAGAGATAAAAAGGATTTATGTAAAATTGTATTACATTTGAAAGTGTATGGTATAAACAAGAAACTACTGCAAGGAGTAAAGGATATAAGTATATGAACATATATTTTTAAACTGGAATCAACAAATTATTTGTAATGAGTTTAACATCAACAAAAATTTTTTCAATCCCAAATAAAATTTGTTCGTGTGAATCTTTATTTTCTCATTATATAGCCCGCTTTTCAAATGAATTTGACACGCCTGATGTAGCTTTATAGTGATTAATATCCTATCGACTTTCAATACTGTTTTATCAGATATATTTTAATTAGTAATTAGTTCCATGTTGATATAGCAGGAAACCCAGTCCTTTTTCCAAAAAATATCACATTTTTTAAAAGCAACTTAACAACCAACTAACAACTTTATCCGTGTAAAAAGAGATCCCACTGTTTTCTGTAAGGTATGAATTCTACATACATGGTAGTAGATGTATTAATTTCAAGGATTTGCTCTTGTTTTCTTGAAATGCATTTCCAAAGTATTCATTAGGGAAAAATTTTTCCTATTTATTTCTTGGAAACTTTCTTTAGAACAAGAAAAAATTTCAAATTATGTTTTAGCTTGCTTAATGTGCTGATGATTCGTAAGTGCTTTAAAAATTATTTTACAATGAACAAATCAACTGTTTTAATTGGATTATTCATTTTTTCAGGTGGAATTCTGGAATGTTTCAAAATTTTTGGCTCAAACTTCTAGAAGTAAGAAATACCTCCAAAAAAGAATTTGGAATTCCATGTAGTAAGTAAGTACATAAACGTATTCTTAAGATGCTAAGTCTAAGAGTGGTTTGGGAGAGCTTCGGAAATCGTTTGCTAAGTAGCCTGGTGACACACAGAAAATTTTCATTAAACTGTAAAAAAAAAAATTCGACTTTTTAGGCATCCATGGGATTTTTCACCAACTCATTCAGTGTATTCTTACGCCTAACACAAAATGTAAACTTTTTATATTGAGACTATAGAAGTGTCTTTTCAGGTTTAAAGTGTGATTAATTATGATAAAAAAAGATGATGTTTTCAGTATATCGCTTATATGTTATCAAAATCTAGTGAAATCCCCCTAAAAGGCTCCTTTCTATCCCATTTGAAGGCCAATTTTAATACATAATCATTCAAAATGAATCATTAATTTATTGGTGTTAAATGTCCCACTCTCATATTTTTCTTTAATAATGTAAAAGTTGAAAAATACATACTAGGTTACTGTTTTAAATACTTCCATTAGGACTACATAGTTGTGATTTTAAAGCTAACACTCGAGTTACACAGTTTGAAACTTTCTAATATAAAATCGCTTATTATTATCATCAATCGGATATTTATCATTCTTCTCTTGAACAGAAGTGATCACATTAAGCTGAGTCGACTATTTCAAATGTTTAAATTAGAGTATCACATGTAACCTTCAATAACATATTTAAATAAAGCTGTATCTTAACATGACCTAAATTCTAATAGCATTCCTGATAATTTATTTAATGTATTTGAATCACAATGTTGAGTCTACATACTCAAGCAAAGTAGTTCTCTTTAATAGAATAGTATTAAAATAAATATTACTGAATTCTACTTTAGTGAAATAAATTAACACACTCCTAACATCTTCTCAATATATATATCCTCTTCAGTTCCCTCCTCCTTTTAAATATCCCATTTTTCATCTCATAAAACTCTCATTCTCTTCATCTCTATCATCCTTGTGAACCTATCATCCTCTTGAACCTCTTCATCCCTCATCTTTTTCATCTCTCCCATCCTTTTCAACCATCTCATCCTCTTCATTTCTCTCATCCTCTTTAATTATTTTTTTTTTAATTTTTGAAGAATATTTTACAATCTAGTTATTAGCTTAAAATTTCATTTCAGCAGTAAATTTTACAATTGATGAGTATTAATCGTAGATTAAAATTTAATAACATACTTTTGATTTACTACTGCAGTATTTTTTATGCCTAAAACATTTTCTTACATTAAGAAACAAGATACTTTACACAATGCAAGACTACAACAAGAGCCGCTAGATTGAGGTTCCTTGATTTGGACATTTTTTATTTTAAACTCAACATTTTTTTCGGGGAAAAGAACTTTCTCGCCAGCCTTAAATTTTTTGTCGCCAATGGCGAGTTGGCGAGTGAAAATTTCGCGCCCTGCATTATGTATCTCTCTATTCTAAAAAAAAGTTTTTGGTGCACGGTTTTCAGAGAAAAACACTTTAATTACTGAATCGAATGACACATTTCTGGTATCAAAATGCCCGGTGTGTAGCAAAATGTGTAAAATACTAAAATTTCCCACATTTTGTGTGAAACTTATAATTTTTAGTCTGAAAATCGAAATTAAATGTAAACATTGAGTGTCATGATGGTTTTGTCTCTTGTTGTTTTCAATAGCTTAAAAGATATTGTTTAAAAAGTCTAGGTCGCAAAAAAAATATGAATGATAAAACACTAGGTATACTAACCAGTTACTAGAATATTGAATTTAAAAGATTCATTGGTGTAAATTTTTTTCAGAATGTTGATTAACAATTAATAGAGTGTTTTCAGGTGACGTCACAACCGGATATTTTCTTTTAACTGTGTATCTCCTGTAGGGCTTTTAACTGTTGCTAAGGCCGTTGTTTATCTGTTGCTAAGGCGGTTTTTAGGTATGGGGTCACGTGATTGCAAATGCTCCAATAGAAGAATTCCACGGCCAGTCATTTTCTGTAACTGTTAACCTCTGTAGGGCAAAAAACTGTAACAATTCTGTTGCTAAGGCCGTTGTTAGGTCCGAGTCATGTGATTGAAAATACTCTATACGTAGACGTGCTGGATATTTTTTAAGGAAAACATTTTGATTAAATTTTTTATAAGTTCGAGTCAATAAATATTCAAACTTTTTGAACGATGACCTGTGATGTATTTTTGAAAGTTGGTTGACGTTTCTTCTGCTAAATGTTTTTATTTTTATAGAGTGTTTTCAGGTGACGTCACGACCAGTTATTTTCTTTTAAATGCTATCTGCTGTAGGTCAAAGTGTCTGTTGTTAGGGTGGTTTCTAGGTACGGCGGTATCTGTTGCTAAGGCAGTTGCTAGGTATGGGGTCACGTGATTGCAAATGTTCCAATAGAAGAATTCCACGACCAGGTATTTTCTTTTTACTGTTAACTGCTGTAGGTCAAAGCGTCTGTTGCTAAGGCCGTTGATAGGTCCGAGTCATGTGATTGTGCTCTATAAAGTGAGTTAAGGTCAGTAAGCTGGATTTTGTGAGGAAGCAATGCAAAAGGTTCTGAGTAAGCAGTTTACGGGGGTTGGTGAGCGATAGCGAGCTGGGGGATGTAGCTCCCTAGTGTAAAAAAAGTTAATGTTTCAACAAAAAGAAGGTGTTTTTTTACTTGGATGGAGCAATCCTATCAAGTTAAATTTTAAACCAATCTAAAAATATGTTTACAAACTCTGCTATGTGAAGCTTTTGTCTTTATGGGTTCGTCTTCATATTAAATCCTAAACAGTTGCCCTTGTAAAACATAAATCGGACTCTGAATTTAAAAGAAAGATGTCCCTAAAAGGACTACTTTTTTACGTAGTTTTTCGAATACGTTTAGAGCATAAATATTGACCGATAAATTTATTTTCCTCCTCCCCAATGATGTTTTCCCACAAAAATCTCTTTTATGTCTCTAAGTCACTTTTGCCATTTCAGGAATGCACCCTACCACTCCGTCTCAAGGTTCACCATGAATCTGAAATCCCCGAGTATAAAGTTTTAAATTATAAAATATAAAAACCTTCGACCTTCACAGAGGGTTGTTAAATCTGATGGTGTTTGTCAGTTAATTTGAATTAAAATAAGTATTATATTCAGGAGGAGGAACGCACGGGGGCATTTGTCCCCAAGAAGGATCAACGAGTACTGTATAAAATGACTTATTTGTGGATGATATATCATCTACAACATTTTAAAACAATTTTTTGATTTTATTGCGAAAGATGTTTCCAAAATCTGTCTCTGAAAGATGTCTCCCCAAGACGTCAAAGCTGGATCCCCCCCCTAATTAGATCTACAACAATTTGCCAAGTTCACCCGGGGACGCATATGGAATTTTTACCGCAATGCCACTTGTATAGTAACCCCTGGCTTCTGACCCACAGTGGTTACAAGCACATAGCAACACGGTTGGTTCGACCTTGGTTGAGTGATTCAGAACTGTTTGTCGTTCGATCAATCAGGTTCTGTCGCCGCCGCCCTCTTGATTCCACACTAAGCCCCTCAGATTGAACCCTCAGGGCGTCCCCTCCCCATTCAAAAAATTGTTTTTCCGTCAGAGAGACCGTTAACATTCACTAATTACTACTTTTTGACTCATGTGAGCACTCATTAAAACGTTGAAGAGTACTGTTGTTGAAAGCTTCATGATGGATAGGAAAAGGTTGACTGGGAATCACTGGACCATGGGAAAGGACCCGTGGTTTTGAATAAATATACGTCAATATGGAGATAAAGGGACTAGAAGATAAATGAGGGAATGGTTCAAATGAAGTACAACGCAGAGGTCTACAAAGGAACGTACATGATATTATAAGGCATTGAATTACTTGAACCTTAATTATAACCTATCTGATCTGCACTAACACGGACTAAAGAGGCGTGGCCCTGAAATAGACAGATCTCTCCAAAACATTACAATAATATATGTATGAATTACATCCTATTTTTTTTCATAAAAGCTTGATTTGAACTAAGTCATCTGAACTGAGTTATGAGAAATGAAACATTTTTGAGGACAACATATGTTATGCGATAAATCCGGGGATTATTAATAATACCCGGTGTATCCCTTTGCCTATAACATATTAATTGTTTCTATGAAACAGACATTAGTGGGGCTGAGCTTATCAGTCCAATCATTGTACCTGCTGTTGACTTAAAAAAACTACCTGAACAGAGGGAATTAATTAAATCAATAGGCTTATCATCAATATTTGATTGTTTGACTCACACCACTTCCATTCTAACTAGTTTGTTAGTTGCCCAATTTAAAATACTCTAACAAAAGCGTTTATTAGAATTAAATTTACTCACGTCTTGCTGTTCAGCTATTGTTTTTCTGTAAAATTTCTAAACCAGTTTTAATTCAGTCTTCTTATTTTATACGAAAAGGAGGTAAAAATCAAAGAATTCATGATTATGTGTATGAATAAAACAACTTAGTTCACCCTTCTGAAATTCCGAAAGTCACGACGATATAAACCTTCTGAGACCACAGACAAAAATCCTAGATTCCCTACACATTCCACATAAATATTTGACAGAGTAGTTAACAACCGATTAATAAAATACCATCATGTACTGCAAAAAAAATTAGGGACATTATACAACTTTTCCAACCCATCATCAAAGCAAAACAATTCTTGATGTGCTACTGAAAACTGCTCAAATAAATTACTCCTTCTCAGATCATCTCTTTCTTCAACCACCCCCTTTTGTCTAATCTTCAACCAATCATTCCAAGCCCCTCTGAAAAAAAAATCCCATTCCCTCGGGTTTCTTTCGGGCAGGTGAAAAATGGATAGTGAGTGCTGACAAGTCCCACGTGACATCCCTTTTCACGTGTAGTAATTGTCGGGAGCGGAATGTTGCGTGCTGCGAGTGACAAACTCCTCTTTGAAAAGCCATTAACTGCTGGCGCCATGCTTCGTTTTGAAGTCCTGCCAGATCAGCGAAATCTCACGGTCACTCTCTCTCTCGCTCTCTTCCGGAAAGAGGTTGGTCAGCAGAGAAATCACCTGATGGTAGACCCTTCTGGACTTGGGTCCAACCCCTCCAACCCTCAACTCTTGAACTGCAATGTCAAAAAGACCACTTACCCTCTCCCATACACTCTGATTCACTATTCCCTTTTTTGTGTGATTCTTCTTATCTTTTTTACTCTTTTTCCTCTTTCTTTACTCCTTCTCTCCTTTTCATCACCCACCCTCTCTCTATACTATTTTTTTATCTTTTCTTTTCCCGCTCTTTTCTCTCATTCTCCGCCATCTTTTATCATTCTTTCCCTTTTTACTTTTCTCCCTATCTTAAATTCACTTTTAGTTTTTTTATGTCTTATCTTCATTGCTTCTTTCTTTTCTTTTTCAACTTCTCTATTCTCTTTCTTAACTTTTGCTTATTTTCTCTTATATTCTCTATTTTTCCTCTCTTCTTTCTCTTAATTCAACCACTTTTTCTACCTTATCTTCCTTCTTTTCACTCTCTTCAACTCCTTTATATATGCTCCTTCTTTTTCCTCTTATTCTCTTTTCTTTCTCTACACTCACTCTTTTCACTCTACTTTCTAACCTCCTTTCTCCCTCTTATTCTCTTTTTCCTCTCTCAACTTTTGCTTCTCTTCTTATTCAATTCCCGTTTTCTTTTCTTTTTCTCTTTTCTAATGAGTAAGGGGAAAGGAAGATGAGTAAAAATTATCCTCATTTTCCTTCTCTCTTTCCTTTTCCGTCTTATTCTCTATTTACTCTATCAACTTATTCTCCTTTTCTTTTATCTATTCTGCCTAGCTCTTTTTTATTCCTCCATTTCTTGTTCTTTAATTCTTTCTTTTTCCTTTTCATCCTATTATTTTGTCACTCTCTTTAATCATTTACTCACAGTGAAAATAATTCTAACCTTACTTCTTGGTAATCACTTACTGATTAATATCTTTAAAGCAACATTTTCCTCCACCCATTAAATGCCACATTTTCGAGTTTAAATATCAATCTGAGCAACATATCAAACATAGCAAGTAGCAAGAATATTTTGATTATCACAATTACATATTGTTCAATCATAAGTAGTTCTTAATTTTTTTACTACTACTTTTCTCCTTTCATGATTCCCAATTTCCAATTTGTTACATGCTAGTACATAAATTAACTAAAAATTAACTTAAATGAAATAGTATTTTTTTTTTCATTTGTTTGGAATATTTTGAGTAAATTTGCAAATTCAATGAAAATCATGCATATTTTATTATTTCCCTTTCTTTATTTTTTACTTTTGTGGTTTTTCAAAGTCGATTGAAGTATTGGAACATATCCTACATAAATCATAAATTTGATAATATAGTCTCAAACCGTAAAAATTAATTCCTTTTGTTATTTTATTTAGACTACCACCATTTTTAGACACTTTTTACCTATTACATTAGATTTGCAAGTCAGTCTCCATACGTCCTTTTAAAAATTTAAATTATGGTTAAGAAAATAATTTTCCTTATCCACACATCTTTTTGCTGATTCGGTCTTTTGGTCAAAGGTATTACTAACCCCTGCACGTGTCAGTACTTCTATTCGTATCAACTGATTCTATTTTCCTTTAAAACTAATACCAAACCATGATTCATAGTTGACCTAATACTTTCTTGGTAGCAAATAGTTCCATTTGTATGAGTCATTCGATTTCTATTTCACCCGTATATATCTGAATTTAGCTTCTTGTGAGTCATTAATTAGAATTATCATGAGAATTACTTAGTATAAGCAAAATTCAAGGTTCAAGGCCAAATCGATACTTTGATATATCGAGTGCTTTATGATAACGAATACTCTTTTCAAAGCACTAATGCATAGAATACGTTTAGGTCTAGAAAAATATTTGCACCCTGATTTAAAAATACTTGTGATTAGTTTTAAGTCTAAAACAGTAGATACTACTTAAGTACTAATACCTAAAATGCTTAATAACTTATATCGATACTTAAAGTTATCGGTTTCGATCATCACTGTTGACTACGTATCCATTGCTGTATCAAATGTCATTGTTTGCAGAAAACCAATTAGCTTTTCCAGCATTGACCGATAAAAGTGTGTTCTTACTTCACACTTAAAATGAAGAGAGATAAAGAAAAGTTAGCCAGTTAAGAGAAATTTGCTATAGTATGACTCATTCCATCAATAAGTTCTTTTAGATCAGTAGGTATATAACAAGGGACTGAAATTGTTTATGATTTGTTACAATTTAATATGGGTAACGTCTTTTGTTAAACTACTAAAAATGAACAAAATATTGAAATATTAAAATTCTTAAGTTTTTATCGCAATCATAGTTTACGAAACACTGTTTAACCGGATTATGCTTTTATTAAAAATGAAGTATCATAGGGGGGATCTAGATAGATACTTTTTAGAAAAAAGCAACATTTTATCTATTTGTGTCTTAAGGTAAAGAGGATCCGTAAAAATGCCATCCCCTTGGAGCCGGGCTAGTCGTTTATATTTTCATTAATGTCCCAAACAATTCAAAACAATAGAGTTCCTTTGGAAACTCCTATCCCGAACCAGTGGTTATGGTGAAAAATACTCCTTTTCTAATAGAGTTCCTGTTTTATTTAAAAACAGTTTTCATAAAACAGTTTAACCCCGTTATTATCCGGTAAAAACAAAATTAGTAATCGAATTGGTATGCGCTTCTTGCTCTATTCTCTTTGTCAATACTGATAACTAAAATTTTATACGTGACTTCTAGAATAACATTTTTGAAGGTGAAATCAAGAAAATGCGGCTTCCGGGTGGCTGTTTCCCCTACTTACTGGCAGCCGGCGGATTAGACTGGATTTAGCATTCGACAGCAGAAAACTTTCATAAGACAGGCAGATATGAAATGAGGGGAAACAGGGTTTACATATTTATTCATGGTAATCCACTGGGCGCCAAAACAACCCACAAAACTGTTTTAGAAATGCTTGAACAACAAAATCGATTGAAATCTCTTACATAAGAAATTCAACAAATGCTTTAATGAAAAGTTCAAACTATTCAAGTTTTGCTCTATTTTCCCTTTCTTTTTTAATTTTTAGCGCTTTAACTAAAATGTTTAGAACTGTTAAATCATTATGAAATAATAATAATAATAATTTTTAATGATAATTTTTAATAATAATTTTTATTTATCTTTTCTTTTTTAAAAATACAATTTCTCAAGTTGTGCCCAAATTGTGCCCGAAAAAATAAAATCTATTTACTTTAGGACATAATACGCAAGATTTTTACACTTTTTTTTACAGTGTTCAATCGTCAGTTTTAAGAATGGAATAAATTCTTAAAGCGGCGACTTAATAAGCTCTAAATTACATCCAAAGTTTTCTCTCCTCTATACGTGAGTAAGAAGGAAAATAGCTAATCTTTTTGGTAGATATAGCCCCTTAAATTAGTGATAGACAAGAATTTTGTCCCATTCAGTTCATGTACTGGAGGCGAAAACTTTAAATAAGTTTGTTTTAAACTTTGTATTATGTCATAGTATTTTCTATCATTCACATTTTTGCTGTAAACTTAGAAAAAGTTTATAATTTAGTTCTTTATTTATATCTAGTAGATTAATGGTAGACTTCTCATCGACATATATTCATTAATCAAACTTCAATCAGATTAGTTTCAATTCATAACATTAGTTTTTATTTTTATTTTTTTACTTTGTCCTGTAGACTAAATAAAATTATAAATTTATTTTTAATTTTAAAAGTTTGTATTATTTGCTACAACTTCATAAGTTTTTAAGAACTTTTCCTTCAGTTGTGTTGTTCAAGTAATCTAAATACCGAGTTCTGTAGTAAATTTGGTGGTTTTAAAATGAAAACCCTACTATTTACTACACTGTAAAAAATTCCCGTAAAATTTACGGTTTTAAACTGGCAGCTGGGTTGGTTGTGCAAAACCGCAAAAATTTTAAAGTAAATCCGTAAAAACAACGGCGTTTTACCATTCTTATCCATGTTTTTTGGATTACAATGTAAGACACCGTTGTTCTTACGGATTTACTTTGTAATTTTTACGGTTTTGATCAACCAACCCAGCTGCCAGTTTAAAACCGTAAATTTTACGGGATTGTTTTTACAGTGTACAGTCATCCTTCAAACATTTCCGTAAAAACAGGGTTGGGAAACATTCCCTTCTTAAAAGTTAAAACTGACAGTTTCCAGTTTATCTCTTTTAAAAATCACTTACACAATTCAGACAAAAATACAGGTGAAATATTTAAGGCACTGTCTATTCGGACGGCAAATATACAACTAAACTCTACTCTTATTTCCACAGCAGCGGTTCTGATTGGAGATCACACTAAGTGCCGGGACTGCTACGTAACCAGGGGTCGATCCAGCCGAAAATTGGAGCCCTTTTGCTGCCCCTTCACAAAATTTAACCACCTAAAAACGGCTCCTTCACAAAATTAAAATTAGCTTTTATGATTATTTGCAAGAAAACATTCACAAAATCTAGTTTGTTTCAAATCAAAAATATGTTTTTTAAGATAATTTCAAAAAAAAAAAAATATAATTTGACTTCAGTTTTTCAAAAAAATATTTTATTTTTCACAAAAATGGGCCCTGAAAAATAAAACCTGGATCGACCCCTGGTAACCGCGAGACCTACGGCGCATGGGCCAACTGCCGTTTTTGCCGTCCAAAAATAGACACTTCCAATATTTAAAGCGATAGCCAAGTCCGTGAAAACGGATCCTCCGTTGCATGCGCGCTCTAGTGAATACCACCTCTACACGGAGGATGCGGGAGGAAGAACAGAGGAGGAGGAGAAGGAAGACTCACCCTTTGCGTCCGCCGCCTTCCAGAGAGCGGAAGGGATGCGGAGAGGACCTCGCTGTCTTATATACAGAGCATCCGGGCAGTTCGTTGACCCTCTCTCCCCCCCCCCTTCCGACGGACCACCCTTCCGGAACCGAACTGTCTCCAGTGTCAATCTCGTTTTACAGATTAAACGCTTGCTGACCAAACGATACAGGGACGGTTTTTTCCCCTCTATCAATCAAAACGTCAAAAGACTTGAATCCATCTCATCAGTCCTTCGAAAAGAAGAGTTACTAACGAGAATAAGATAAAGATTCTGTACCTCATTTTATTTATCTTTAACTGGAAATAAGGCATCTACAACAAGTGTAATGAAGGTTTAAAAATTAGCTATCAAATCTGAGTCAACTAGTACTACTCTATAGGTAAAGTCACTATACTCGACAGCAACGTTTCTTGAACCCAGTACGTCACAAATGTGGAAGGAGAAATCGGTAAACACAAAGTCTGTTGGGTTGCTTGGAGGAGTTTTGGAACGCAAATCGTGATTGAAAAGCACTATTTATACATGGGTTTAACAAAATAATCATATTTTTAAATTGACGTTCTTCATTTCACTCAAAGTTCAAACACCGCGATGGGAACTACTTTGCTTGTTAGTGACGTCATAGGGTCAACTTAAGTTGCTGTCTAGTATAGGGTGGTTTGAAAATACTTCGAAGTCCTGCGATCAAAAAGCTCGATCTTGAGAAAAAGTGCATAGAAACATTTCTGACATTATTAGAGAACCAAGCAACCGAA
This sequence comes from Tetragnatha montana, assembly GCA_963680715.1. Taxonomy (NCBI): domain Eukaryota; kingdom Metazoa; phylum Arthropoda; class Arachnida; order Araneae; family Tetragnathidae; genus Tetragnatha; species Tetragnatha montana. The sequence continues at coordinate 40,923,087 of OY796685.1, forward strand.
GAATGTTAACCAGATACCTAAAGGCAGGAAATTAGGGTCATTTTATTAGTAATTATATTCTTTTTAAATTAATGTGCATCGTGATCAGCTTCTTAAAAAAATTCATTATCAAAAATGAAAACAAAATTTTAATTTTTTGAAATCTTACTAAAGCAGATTAAAGTTTTAAGAAGGTAAAGGAATGAAGTATGAATAAAATTGTAAGGAATATTAGGAGAAAATAGTTATTTCATTATTATGCAAAAACTTCAAAATGGGGAGTTCTAAGATTTTACGTGGAAACTAGTTTAAAGTTTACTTTAAATCAATGTGAATGAACACTATTCCCTCAAGAAATTTTAGGAACCTTCCATTTGTTAATTATTCTTTTAATTAAGGAACCTAGCAAAGTTTGATTAATTTTATTATTTTTATGATTAAACTCGTATTCCTATTTGAAATTTGGTAGAAATGTTTATTTAGAGGGTAAAAAGCATTGAAATTCTATGGACGAAAAATTAGTTTTTTTAAAATATACCTTAACTATGAAAAAGGACTTTTAAATCATTTTCCTAACCCCTGACATTCCCCTATATGCCACCTTTTTCCCCCCTTCGTAACTACGTTAAACATAAGTTTAAATAGAAGTTATTATGTTGCAAAAGGGGATTTGAAAGTTTGACTCGGCAAAGGAACAACCTTAAAGTGGTCGTGATTAATCGATCAGGGAAGACCTTTTTATCCTGATCAGTCAACCCTTCCGCGTTACTCTTTGGCGCCATCACTTGGCCGTCTTTCTCCGGTCACGAGGTCGATGAAATGTTGCCACCGCATCAGACTAATTTCATCTTCTTGACCGGAAGAGAGGAGGCTTGCTCTTCCGTTTTCATTGTGTTGAAATTGCCATCAAACGGAAAGTTTTTTTGTTTGCAATATGCAATGAACTAATGTGTACTTAGAGTGGTTTCCAACTCGAAGACGTTATCAAGCAACTTAACCTGAAATAACAAAGTTTTGACGACATGATACTAGGCATATTGAATTTAGAAATTTTTATGGTACAGGTTTGATTGAAGTATTACTTCTTTCTCTTCACAAGGCGCGTCAGAAGCGCCAAGGGCACGTAATCTAGCTGATAAGACCCGGCTTTGCCGAGTCGTATCAGTTAGTCGCTTATTAAAAACGTTCACCATGTCAAAATTCAAAGGTGATAGTTCATTTACCACAATAAAATATTTTGAAAAAATTTAAATATTTCAATCCAAGATCTTCTATATCTTGAGCATCCCTTTGTTCTTACGTATCTCTCTGCTCTCCAACATCTCTTTATTCTCCATCATCTTTCTGGTCTTGATCCCCTCTCTAGAGCATCCCTTTACTCTTCAGCATCTCTCTGCTCTTCAACATCTATTTATACTCTTCATCATCTTTCTGCTCTTGAGCCCCTCTCTAGAGCATCCCTTTACTCTTCAGCTTCTCTCTACTCTCCAACATCTATTTACTCTTCTTCATTTTTCTGCTCTCTAGAGCACCTCTCTAGAACATTCATTTACTCTTCAGCAGAGTTTTAACATTCCTTTGTTCTTGGGCATTTCTTTCTCTACAGCATCTCCTCTGCTCTTGTGCCTTGCTGTTCTCTTTAGCACCTCTCTTCTTTGCAACATCCCTTTGCTCTTGAGTATCTCTCAACTCTACAGCACCTCTTTGCACTTCAACATATATTTTCTCTGAGACTCTTTATGCTCTTCAACATTTTTTACCTCGATGCCTTTCGATTCTCTTTGTTTATACCAAGGCTTGGCTGTTTCGTTTCGCATCTTAATTTCTTTAGGTGTCCTACATATTTTACTAATGTATCACCTAACCTTTTTACGGACCGCTTTCTCACGATAAGAACCATTTATGGTCCGTGGACCACCGGTTGGGAATCACTGTAATAGTGAAATAAAGTGTTGGCAGAACTTTCAATACTTGTTTCATTTGGTCATACTAAACTCTAACTACGAAAGTGAAGAATATGTAAGGTGACATCATCAAGAGTTGACAATGTATCTTCCATTCTTAAATATGGTCACGCCATTTGTTGAAGCTAATAGCGCCTGCAGAAGAATTAACGTATTGAATTTTTTTTTTAGTAAATCTCAAAATGGAGCTACTTAAATTACCAACTTGAAAATCTACTCTAAAGCACAGATACAACAGGTTAGAGAGAACCTCATAGCAAACTTATCATTTACTCGAAAGCGTTTTCTGCAAGTGCATCAAAAACCTGGAAACTTGTCAAAATTTTTAATCCTTCAAATAACATTGATACATAATAGTATAAATTTAGTTTTCTCGAAAAGAGGGGCGGGAACGGAGTTACAGCATGAGTGCGATTCATCTAACGTGATTCGCAAGCAATATCCAGGGCTCTCTTTCTATTATTTAAATGAGCAAGGTCGCTTATGTCAAGGCTTCTCTGGGAATGCAAGGTTGACAGCGAAGGGGTGTACACAGGGAGTGACATTGAAGAACATTCCTCGGAATCGAGTTTTTGCTCCTCCCATCGGACACTGGCCCTTCTCTAGAGGTGACATTAGCCTTTCATTAAGGGAAAATCCAGTGGGTAAATTTTCACCCGAGAGATGATTAATTGGGGATCTTTGAAAGTATTGAGGATAATTTATGAAGATGTCTTATTGCTGGACTCATGAGGCTCTATTCGTAGATCTGACTCTGATTTACGATCACTACTGATATACTGATCTAGATCTGATTTATAGGTATGTTTGATTACGAGATTCTGGAATCTGGGAATATAATTGCTGTTTGAACTTGAAGACAGTGGCGAATATATTCAAGGGAGCTTGTACCCTCTTTGGATTTTGTGCAGTTCTGTTAAGAAAAGGACAAAATGTTTTTATTACAACCATAGTTATAGCAAAGGAGAACTGAACTGGACGTCCCAAGGGATGCTTATTGAGCCCTTGACTAAATCTTCAACCTAGTGTTTATCTTATCTTTTTTTTTCATGGGAAGCCCTCAACTACACCCCGTGAGCCCTGTGCCCATAGAGTGTTTTCAGGTGACGTCACAACCGGTTATTTTCTTTTAACTGTGTACCTTCTGTAGAGCTTTTAACTGTTGCTAAGGCCGTTGTTTATCTGTTGCTAAGGCGGTTTTTTGAAATGGGATCACGTGATTGCAAATGCTCCAATAGAAGAATTCCACGGCTAGTCATTTTTTGTAACTGTTAACCTTTGTAGGGCAAAAAACTGTAACTTTTCTGTTGCTAAGGCCGTTGTTAGGTCCAAGTCATGTGATTGAAAATGCTCTATAAAACATAAAAAGAAAAAACCCTGATAATTCATTAAAAGACATGTCTTTAAAAAGCATGAAAAACTAATTATAGGTTCCTTAGATAAAATATAAAAACCTAGAGATCAAATTTGACCAAGACCATGGCATCAAAGGACATTAGTGAGTACAGAAAGCACACAATCACATAGCCACGTTGAAGTCTGACATCAGGCAGGCTATAAGGGTGGGATTTATTTATTTTCATAGAGGACATTATGTGTATGTTGAAATAATTATTTTTTCGGATTTAGGCAATGCCGCTGGGTTCTTAATTTAAACTCAGAATTGAGTAGAAAATTACCTTTATGATATTGTTGTAGGACCTATTACTAGACCAAGGGGACAATGCAAAATAAGTGTTTCATGATTGGGATTGTTGAAAATGAAATGTTGAAATGTTTATGTTTGGAATGTAAATTCACCTACACCACTCTATTCACCAACAACACATTCACCAAAAAAAAACTAATCATCCAAAAAAAGATGGATGCTTACAAGTGAACTGTTTTGTATGCCAGTGGGACAATGTAAAATAAATGTTTCATGATTGTGATATGTTTGGAATGTAAATTCACCACCACACTATTCACCAACAACACATTCACCAAAAAAAAAACTAATCATCCAAAAAAAAGTTGGATGTTTACAATTGAACTGTTTTGTATGCGCATTACACTTAGTATTATATAACTTTAACAAGCATAAGGTAATTTTAACTTGCATAACTAGCTATAATAAGGACGATTTCAACTTGAAAATACATTGTAACACCCATGTTATGTAACACAACTTTTATCACTACCTCAATCAAGAACTCGAAATCATACATGGAAACATACATTCCATCGAATATAAGTAACCCTTCATCATTAAAAGAGTGAGTATTTGATAGTTCTTTAAATTGGTTCAGTAATTGCAAGGCCTTGGTCAAAGTACTCGTCAAAAACAATCAATATCACATGCATAACGAGATAGAGCCTCCTGGCCATAGTATAAAAGCTGCTCAGGAAAAGATCCTCTTTTCTTATTCTCCTCAAAAAAAATGTATACCACTCGTAGAGATAAGATAGACAGTGGTGGAGCAAGCTAACTAACCCACCCAAGACCAACACAAACTTGTGGCAAAAACTCCTTTCAGCATATGGTTTCCTATAGACGGGCGAATTTTGTGAAGGCACAAAATCGTTGCACTTATCTTATAATTCAGATTTAAGGAATTTATCTTATCATTGCCAGGAGGAATAATTAGACACCCTCTTTTAATGAAAACATTTCCCACATCATTTATAATTTTTTTTTCGAGACGGCTGTTGACTTGGCAAGATCAGCTAAGCATCTTATTTACGTAGCTAATAAAGAGCCTTTCTTGTCTAATTGGGTTTTAGTTTTGTTCTTTTTACTTGCTTGTTGTAAACAGGGCTTCGGGAGTTCGGGGGTATTTCCTTTAAACTACTCGCTCTAAAAAAAAAGGCTCGGGGACTGTAGAAGCTCCTAGGATGAAGTTTCAGTCCCAATCGCCTCAGTGATATCTCCGTTTTAAACTCCGCCTTATTTTTAAAGGTTGTTTCTTTAGTGAATATTTTTTTTACATTTTAAAATTTGGATTTAGTGACTCAATAATGCTTTATGTATTGATTTGTTGCATAGCTCATTCTTTCATTAACACGTCTTAAACTTTTAATACGGCTAAAATATCCCTACTGAAAAAAATCTTCACTTTTTCTTTAAAAAAAAATCTGCAGAATATCTGCAGTTATTTGAACATCTTCATTCTGAAGAAAATCTTAAGATAATGTTCTTAAGAAAATCTTAAGATTTTTTTTTCTGAAGATTTTCTCCAAAATATTTAAATCTTCAAATATTCTTCAACAAGAAGTGATCCGCAAACCTGGAATATATTTCAATAAATTCCAGGCTTGGTATATTCTATCTAAAGAATATTTAAAGATTCAAATATTTTGCAGAAAATATCATGTTTATAAAATAAGATTCTGTGAAAGCAATATATCTTGAAGAAAATTTGAAGATTTTGATCATTCTGAAAAATGTCTTTATAATTGTCTTCAATATTTCTGCAGATTATATAAAGATACAACAGGTCTTTAAAATGTCTGTGAATTGTCTTCAAAAATTCTGAAGACAGTTTAAAGATACAACATGTCTTTAAAATGTCTGCAAATTTTCTTCAAAAATTCTGAAGACAATTTAAAGGTAGTGTAAATCTGCTAAAAAACTTAAGAATTTCTGTAGAAAGTGGCTTTTTCTTAAGAAAATCTTCAGATTATTTTTAGTGGGGATTCTTCCTATTATTTTGTAATTTGCAAATTGCTTACGTATGTTTAGATGCGAGGGTATTTCGACAGTGCAATTTCTGACAGAACTGTTGCTGCCTCTAGTTCATTTTGACTCTACTGGTGGGTATACCAATAGATGTGCCAAGGTCACAGTTCTACCAAGGTCTCCTTGCGGGCATCGCACTCTCTGGTAGGATCCATTACTGGTTGATTAATGAAGATTCGATCAGGGGACCCTGTGCGACATCTCAGCAAGCCCCAGGCAATGTCGTCAAGAAGGACAATTTTAATAGCTGGGCTAAACCGAGAGGTCCACGGACCACTTGGGTGTTGCTACTATGCCGTAGAAGATGATTAAGTAGAACAAGCACTTATTATGGAGCGTAGAAGAACTGGCACCGTCTTCAGTACATTAGTTTGATTTTACTTAACTCTCAATTAATACATCATCCGTCAGTTTCGTTTCGCTGCTTGTTTTGTACCACCCTAGTTAAATGATGAGCAAATAAACTAAAGAAACGTTTTCACTTATATCCGATCATCCGAATATTCTGCATCATTTCCATCTCTTTGTGATTCGTTGGATGGTTTTGAACTTTTTTAATTTTTTTTTTTTAATTTTTTTTTTTGGTTGGAACAGTTGAGATAGTGGAAACGCTGCATAAGGACCGTTTCCACTTTTCCGTTTGGTTGCGGTCCGGCAATCCGGATAGACCAAACGACAAATCCCAGGAAGACAAAAATGACGTCATTTTATTATTCGGTCAGGAACCAAACCCCCATGCAAAGGTGGACGATTAGATATTACGTCACCCCCAGGTTCTTTTGGATACTCGCCGGATCCCTCGCACTGCAAGTTACGGCAATCCGGGGAGACCCATTGCAGAACGAAACAGATACACAAAATTGGATTCACCAGATTGACATAATGCAAAAATTGGATAATTAAAATGTTTTTTTTTTACTAAAAGTTTTTATCATTAATTTAATTACCTTTTAGTTGAAATTTCATTTAATATATTCTAAAATATCTTTATTTCATATATGTACAATCGGATAAGTTGTAAGGAATGGATTTAAACTGAAATCGGAACAGGTACAGGGCATTTTAAATTTAAAATTAGTCAAGACGCGATTCCATCTTTTCACATCATCCACTGATTGATTTTATTTACTCAATAAATCTTGTTACATATTTTTTTTGTGCAATGATTTATCCTTTTTGTTTTCCAAGTACGTACAGGAGAAACTATAATTTTCAAAACATTTTTCATCAGGGGGAAATCTTTAGGTATAAGGTATATTGACAAAAAACCTGGAGAATTACGTATCTTAAACATTGAATTTCTAAGTACGGAATGTTTTTCTCAGCCATTCCCTCTCAGTATGTGAATGTGACTCAAGAAAACATTTTTCCAATTCGTTCTTTCATTGGTGGATCTAGATGAGGAACCTCCCTCTTATTCGGTTTCTATGCTAATTTCTTCGAAGAGCGTGCATAGCATTATAAATAGAGAGAGAGAGAAAGTGGAGAAGAGCGTAGGACACTTTCTGAACATTCCTCTAAGCCACTGATGGGGTTTGAAGGAAAAACCTTACTAACCCATTTTGTTGCGTTGTTGTTCATGAGTTAGATTCGTATTTCCTACTTGTTAATGATACCTTTAGTGGTAAGTAAAGTCGTAGCATAAGTCAGGTGTAAACATCACTTGTAACTTGTGTCCACTGTAACTTTTGACCGTCTATCTAACAGCAAGTGGACTGTGTCCAGTAGCATGAGAGGATCGACTACAAATCTATGTAATATTTTTAGTATTCTGTATTTTTTTTATCCCGAAGTTGAAGGAACCGGGTGAAAATTTTGACTTAGGGAGTTGAAACAAGGGAATCCAAAAAAACATCAAAGCAATTGAGATTTTTGCTGCAACAAGAAGTTAACTCCAAAATCAGAATCCACAAGCAAACGTTAGTTGCCAAGTTAGTGCTATTTTACGGCAATGTGTACAACTCGGTTGGTGACTATGGTCACCATTTTTTACCGCCAAACAAAGTGTAAGATTAGTTAGAAAAGTAACGACCTTACAAATATTCATTCTAGTGGAGTTACTCATTGTTCAGCCACGGCTTACTAGATACTTATACAGGCTAGTCGAGTACGGAAATCATTGCAAATCCAGATGGCAATACTGGACCAACTGGCAAAGCATATCCACAGTGTTGAAGGCGGTGGGTGATATAGGTAGGTCTTGTAGCGCTCCAAGCGGGAAAAGTTGTCAAATGGTTTTCATTGTTTAAAACTCGGCTAGCCTGTATAAGTATCTAGTAAGCCGTGGTTCAGCAAACACCTCAATTCATGAAATATGTGGCCGATTAGAAAACAACAGCTATAAAGCAAGTGTCGGATTTTTGACAATATTTCATACTTTTTTGCCGGAGACCTCTATGTCTCAAAGTTCGACCTCTTTATATTAAATACGATAATACAATAAAGCAAAATGCGTTTACCCACACGACAACAAAAACATTATTTTGAAACTTTTGGAAATCCCCTTATTAAAAATGAACTGAAATAAACTTTCTAGGTACTCAAAATTTTTTCTTTTAAGTGGATTATTCAAAAGCTTATCAAACATTAACTCTTATCTTTCTGATTAATAAATGCAGCTACTGGAGGTCACGACTGGTCAAGAGAATACAAGCATCAAAGGCGTGAGTAACGTTAAACGCGAGGATCTTGATAATGCTCCCTTTATACACTTTATCACCTTTATACTATTGACGTTTAACTCTTGATACGGAGACTGCATGCTGACCAATATGCAGAAATGCGCTTATATACGTAAGAGATAAAAATAAATATTCGTCTTTTACGCTTTCCAAAATATCAGATAGATGTGGGAAAGAACAGCGTTCTTTTTTTTCTGCACTGAAATGTAAACATTGAGAGCGTCAAGAAAATTATCCTTTTTTATCTCTATAATGTGCGATGAGAAAAAGATTGAAACGGTTACTCTGCGTACGCATGTCAAATCACGCCCTTCACTCCTACTTGAAATCCATGACTACTCGTTTCAGAGAAAATTAGCATCTTCTGTGTATTAAAATACTTCTTACTTGTTAAACTATAACATAAATAGAGAAAACTCCATGTCCTTAAGTCCTTTCATCCTGAAACCAGTAGAACAAAAAAGTACTCACAATTCTCCGTATATCTTGTTTTAAGAGAAATTATTTTGAAAACAAAACATTTTTGTGGGGAATATTTAAAAAGTGGCTGAAACCCTGGAAACTCCATTTTTGGAAGAGAAAGAGGACAAGAGAGTCAGTCAGGAGGTAGATTATTTCTAACATGGGATAATAAGTGCAATCGATTAGAGGGAGGATAAGATCACAGAAACGAAAGTAAGGGAGTTGGAAATGGTACAAGTATGGATGAAAATGAGGCGGAGATAATCAAAATGTCGAGATCATGACGTTGAGAGGTTTGAAGAGGATGAGAAGGATGTAGAGGCTGAGAGAGATGAAGATGTTGAAGTTAAAAGAATAAATAAAGAGGATAGATTAATACAATGAAAAAAATCAAAGCAAAGGGAATTAAAGAGAATGAGGAAGAAGTAAAGAAAGGATTAAAATGTGTTGAGAAAATCGTGAGGATGAGTATTTTGAAGAGGATGAGAAGAATTAAGAGGCTGAGAGAAATGAAGAGGGTGAAGTTAGAAGACGTAAAGAGGAGAGAGAAATGAAAGTAAGGGGGTTGAATAGAATGAGAGGGATGTAGATAAGGAGGAGAGGATCAAAAATGCCGAAAAAATCATTAAGGTAAGAAGTTTGAAGAGGATGAGAAGGATGAAGAGGCTGAGAAAGATGAAGAGGATGGGAAGGATGAAAAAGATAAAGAGGATGTGATTCATGTGAATGCAGTGGCGGACCCAGGATTTGTTTTTTTTTTTGGGGGGGGGCAAAGAATTTTCATAATCCAATTGTATCTTCTTGATTATCTTAATATGTAAAAGGTAGTTAATTATCCTGCTCCAACCACTAAAAGGGGGGTCTGGGGGTCCTCCCCCAGAAATTTTTTGGAAATTTAAGTAAAAAAAAACACTTTTCATTTTGTTTTTGTACGCCTCATCCGATTCCGGGTACAGATTTAATGGTAGAACTTTTGCGTTTTGAAAAACTTTATATAAAATTGAGTTTTAATAATAGAGTAACTAAAAGTACTTAGGGGGTCTGGGGGGTTCTCCTCCAGAAAATTTTTGAAAATTTGACCTAAAAATAACATGGTTTTAACTCATTTTGGTGCATAAAATTCCATACTATATATTGTGTAAAATTTTTCATTTTGGGGGGAGGGCTCAAGTCCCCTAGCCCCCCCTGGATCCGCTAGTGTGTGAATGTAAGGATGAGGTTGAAGAAGATGAAGACAACCCTTTTATACCTTCCTCTGTTGCACTCTTAAACTTAATTTCCGTCACTTTCCATATTTTCCCTCTTTTTCCCCCTTTTGAATTTTTCACCCACTATCTCTTACTTTCTTTTCTCTTTAATCCCTTCCCTACTTCTCGGTTTTCCTTTTTTATCCTTTTTCTCCTCTCAATCCCCTCTCTTCCTCTTTTCTCTCCCTCTTTCTCTCACTTCTTGTTTCCCTCCTCCTTACCTTTATACCTACCTTCTATCCTTTACCCATTTCCTCTCTCTATCCCACCATCATCTGACTTTATTGGGAAAAAAAAACGTTCGTCATAATCATGCTACCCCCTGATCATACGGTTGTGTCCCACTTTAAAGTGCACTTCCTGGATGCCTCTTTGGCGATATAGAAAGTTGAAACAAATTCCTCCTCGGGAACAAATAAGAAGAGAGGCGACTGGTTTGCTGGCGACTCGAACAGGTTCGCTGTAGCTACTGAGAGGCAACAAACCTGAAGAAGAAGAAGAAGCGGGGAGCAGCTCCTTTGAATAGCAATGGCAGTTAATGACGGGCTTCTGTTTAACTAAGAGGACGTGAGGGGAATGAGGAGACTCGGATACTCTGCTGCTGTATCTAGGGGGCCTTTCCATTCACTTTTCCGGGTAACCTGTCAGGAAAAGCGGATACTCGAGCACTCAGGGGAGAATATCAAGGTACGAGTGGGTTTAGGAGGAAGATCATTCAGGAAAAGTTGAACTCCTCGTTAAAATGGTTATTTCCACGAAAGTAACAACTCACCTCTAACACTAATTTCGCTACTTCTGAAAAATTACAAGTTAAATTAAAGCAAAATACTCAAAAGTAGCAGCCTGTAAACTAACCGGGGACTATTAGGTTACTACGCACACTCTACCACTAGACCCGTGGTTCCCCAACTACTTTGCTCGTGCCCGCCCCCAATTTGTTGCCAATGATCGCAGAACCCTGAATATTTTTTAATCGACGAATTTTTAATGCAACAAGCCAACTTAATGTTAAAAAAGTTGTGATTAAGCGAGTTCCAAGAACCACCAGGGGATCTGGGGGTCCTCCCCCATAAAATTTTTGGAAAGTTGATTGCAAAAAGAGGGTTTAATCTTGTTTTGGTACATCTAATCCGAATTTCGGACATACATTTTTTAGAATTTAATACATATTTTTGGTAGAATTTGCATTTTGATGAACTTAATATAATAAAAACACCATTCTTATTTTCTTTAAGGAAATAAAATTTGTCAAGCGGAACCCTAATATTCTTTCGTGGAACCCCAAGGTTCCCCAGAACCCACTTTGGGAACCACTGCACTCACTAGACTAGACCATCGGTGCTGATGCCAGGATTTATCAATAACATAATCTTAATGTTAGTAATAACAAACTCCTATTACTGCGCATGCTTCAACTTTCGTGGAAATAACCACTTCGTTAAAAATTGACAATTCAGAAAAGTCATGGCCATAAGTACCCCCACAAGTTTCCTTATACGCCCATTGCTTGTACCAACTTAGCACGAGGGTCTCCAAAGTATACCCTCCGCTTCTTTACTACATATAAAAGCCACAGAAGCCATTACTACACATATTTTCCTAAGTAAAATAAGGAGAAATTGTTGAGATATTTCTAAGAGAGGGATGGCGAGAGTCGAGAGAGATAAAGGTAGAAAGAGAAGAAGAGAAGTTAAAGTGAGATAGAGAGATTTGAGAAAGAAAATGTAGAGAAGAGAAGATTTAAGTCAAAAAAAGAAAGATATAGTTGAGAGGGAGAAAGAAAGATAGTTAAGAGAGAGAAAGAAAGATAATTAAGAGGGAGAAAGAAAGATAGGTAAAGGGGAGAAAGAAGGTATAGGAGAGAAAGAGGAGTTCAGAGAAAGATAAAAAGAAGGTATTGGAGAGAGCTGGGTTAAGAGAGAGAGATATAGTTGATAGGGAGAAAGATGAGATAGGAGTTAAGAGGGAGTAAAAAGGAGAGAAGTAGTTAAGAAGAGACACAAAAAGATGGAGAAGTGTAGAAGAGATAGATAAGTGGGATAGAGATAGGAAAAGTTAATAAGAGAGGATGAAATCCACTAGTAGAGGATTTGTTTGTTAATGGTCCATTGCAGAACTCATTTTTTATCGATACCACAAATAGAATCCAATAAATGTATATTTTTGCTACTGTAAAAAAAGTTAATGTGGTATTTATTCGTGATTCATATACAAATAAATCTATCCTTTATTTGATTCATAACAAATATTTAATTACATAGTTCATAATTTGAAAATGAAAACCTGCTATTAAGAACTACTCAATAGGTTCGTTAGTTTCCTTCTGGATTTATAACGGGTTCACAAGATGGAAAAGGTTCGGTTTAATAATTTAAGTTGCACATCCATTTTGACATTTTTCCCCAGTAAAAAAACATCTGCAAAATTGCTTCAAAACAAGCGTCTAAATTGTTTTTAAAGTGTAGTATACTTCAAGACGTCTGCAGTTATTTGGTAGTAATAGGACTTTGAAACCTGTCAGCATGTAAGTCTGCAGTTTTTCTACAGCAATTTTAAAAACATTCTAAAAGCATTTCAGTTGTTTAAAAAAAACTGCAGATTTTCTAAAGAAAACTGCAGACAAAGTGTTTCAAATCCCTTCACTTTTTGAAGCAATTTTGAAGAATTTTTAGCTGGGTCCTAAAAGAGTACCTCTTCACTTTTCTTCAAAGTAATATAAAACCTTAAATTTTTTATTCACAATCTATCATCATTCACTCGATGGTCAATCAATCAAAGTATGTCTTTTTTTATTTTAAAGGAAATTCTTATTTTATAAACTTGTTAATCACAATTCATGAAATATCCTTAAGTTTAAACTAATGGCTAACTAATTATGTGCTGGAAAAGATAGTTAATAAATCCTTTAAACTAGTTAACCCTGACCAATCAATACCAATCAAACCAAGCTCGGTCATACAAAGAAAAGAATTTCGGTCACCATCTTAAAATTCATACGACTTGTGCTATAAATGTCACATGAAATGTGCTCTGGTTTCATAAGTCACTCGTTCTACATATTTTTATTACTTTTCAATTACCTTTATTTTGTATAAAATGTAGCATTTCGAATTGACACATGAGACATTAAGTGGTGTTATCAATTTGAAATAAATAAAGTCTTTTCAACATTGCAATTAGAATGTCATTGGTTTCTACATTATTAACACATGTTTCCAATGCCATTTTTATGGTGAAGTTATTTTATTCTCTTTGACTACTTTTAATGGATTTATCCAATATTTTTTTTAATAATAAGTTATAAATTTCTTGGCTTTGAATAGATGTGGCAAAATAAGATAACACCCTCTTAGCTCATAACATCAAAATTAAAGAAGAAAATTTTTCTTACGTTGCTTCTTTCACCCAAACTAGATTTTCATCCACACAGGCATTAATCATTAATATCGATGAACCCAAGCAATTTTTTAAGGATTCAGAGAAGTTGTTTTAAAATCTTCTTAGAATCACCATTGTCCGTTAGATTCTGAAAACGCTACGTAGTAATTTTCTTCTATGTTTATTTACCAATTTTCCTCAGATTTATCCATTTGTAATAAATTTTTTGGTACCTTTGGAGTTCAGAACTGATTTTGATATTTATGTGAAATCTAAAAACAAAAATTGTTCTTTTCCGTTATCTCTCCCTTTAAAATCATTTTTCCCTGCTTCCTTGAACAGCATGTAATATTAGATAGATTTCCCTGTTAGCCTTTCATTTTGTGCCGTTCTTATTATAGTCAGCGCAGTCCCGTAACTATTGAGTACGAGGTAGGAGTTAAGAGAGGTAAAAAAGATAGGAGGAGTTAAGAAAGAGAGAGAAAAGATGAAAGAGAAGTATAGAAGAGATAGAACAGTGTGGGACAGATCCTCCTTATTAGCTACAAAATTTTCAAGGGAACGTAAATAAAAATTTCCGAGCGGGGGAGTTGAACCCTAGAACCCCTCCTACATGGATACGCACTGAGTTAGTAGTGCATATAATCAAGACTTCCCCCTATTGCCAGTTTGCCTTGCTGTGGAAAATCCACCACAATGTTACAGGTAGGTAAGAAGCTTTCGAAGTTTTAGAACTACTAGTATTAGCATATTAGATAAACATAACATTTGTGTAATATAAAATGATAACGATTCTGATTCTGGGTTTATTTTTTTATATATATATTTTTATCTACGGGGATTAAACTTAAAATTTACCATAACTTAAGTGTTACACAGAAGCTTAAAGTACTAGGCAAACACTATGGCACATTTAACTTAAGGAATAAAATTCTTATGGTACTCCAAATATATACCATGAAAGCCCGGTGGCGTATATCCGTACCCTCAAGCACCCAACGCACTGGCGCGGTTTGAAGAGAGCCATACCGTTTGGCGATAAACCTTGCTTCGACGCTTGCGCTATGACACGAATGCCTTCGTATCATCGAGTACGCGAACGAACGGTGTACTACAGAATGTAAACAAATGCATTCGCAAAGAAAACTTACCAAAATAGTTTAACTCGTACCTTATACTATTCATTACATACATTCATTTTTTTTATCAACGCTTCTGCTTTGCTGGAGTGATAAGCATATCATCCAAATAATTTTCTCGTTTAAGTCATAGTGAATAAAATTTGTGTTTTTTATGGAACTATGATATTCAGAAGTATATATGTTTAGTTTTGCTTCATTTTAATTACTATTAAGTAAGTAGTGAATATATGATGGACAATTGAAGTATTTGTTAAGTTAATTTTGAATGTAAAAGTTTACATGGTACCATGCATACACCAATAACGAGCCAATAATAATTTGTTAAATATCGCTGTCAAGAGTAGTATCTAATGGTACTCAAGGTTTCATTTAAATTTTCTACCATCTACATAATACATAAAGCTTAAAATGATGGTAAGGGTGATTTCAGTCCTGTGTTACATTAGGATCACTCCCAGAAAAAGTAGAATTTGTTATATTATCAAATTATTAATCTAGGGCTCAAATTAAGACAGTATCTTTTCAATACTGTAATTAATGGTAATGTGAAAGTTAGGAACACGATTGGAATTATAAAAATTGAGTTTGAGATGTTGAGAGATTCTAAATTATTTGGCTTTTTATTTTTTTTTAGTGGTATGACTTTATTGAATAATACTGTTTGACATGTATTATCTCCTTTAAAGCAATAACTTCACTTTTATTTTTAAATGCCCAGAGGCCTTAATTTTTTTATCAAAATTGTTGCCTTTTATGTCTAATTCTGAGTTAGTAGATTTGGTCATATATGGGCTTACTTTACACATCACACAAACCTCAATCAAAATATTAGTATCTTGCATATTTTTTACTTAATGTTAAGTATGAATTTTTACAGAATATGAAGTTATTTCTTTTTAAAACTGTAGTAAACGATCCAACCTATGCTCAGGATGCTTGAAGTTGCGGTTTTAAAATTTTCTGCATCGTCTTTATCTTTTAAAAATAGTCGCAGAACTGCGTTTTCCGGATTTTGCTTCATCAACCAACAACGAAGGATAAATGGAAATAAGTTGATCGGAAATTAGTTTTACATCCATCTTCAGGATCCACGATCATCTATGGAGTAATGGCATGCATAGAGACAATGCGATGGTTAGTGGAAATAGGAAGCGAGCGTAACATGAGATGCGAGTACTTCTCTATGGACGCGAGAGCAGTTCAGTTTCGGTTTCAAGTTTCACTCACATACAAATTACTAGTCATTTATTCCTGAATGTTTTCTTTTCCTTCATACACCTCACCTCATAAACAAATAGGTTTGCCGTAGTTAAAAGAGAGGGGTTTACTAGATTTCGTTTAGCGCCGGTCTCTGAAGCGCACAACTTTTCAAACCGCGCCAAGGCGTTGGGTGCTTGAGGGTACGGATATACGCAGCCCGGTGGCGTAGAGGAAGCGCTTTGCGCTCCCACACCACAGGCCCGGGGTTCAAATCCCTGTCCACGGGCAAGGTAGACTCAGCCCTTCATCCCTCCGGTGTCGATAAAATGAGTACCAAGGTTACTTGGGGAAATCAAGGGGGGGCTAGCATCAAGCTAGCCACTCCTCAGCTGACTGTGACTTTCAAGTCACACGTTCTGTAACTGTTCAGCTCATGGCCTCACCCAGTGAGGCTAGTTATACTGGAGTTTGAAGGTCCAACGACCTAGGTACTCCCTCAAACACTCCCCTTTACTTGATATACCATGTAACACCTGTTCTGTGAAACGCAGAACGATCTCACTATCAGCTGTAAAAATGTTATGTATGAATCCCCATCTAAAACGATGCAGTTGATGGGTGCTCTTCTGGAGAATCATTTTTGATGCTGCCATCTATGAATAGTAGCAAAATACATTTCTGCAAAATAATTTATATGTTTCTGAAATCATGCTTCCCGGAGCAGCAGCCATTAGTGTCATCCAGGAAAGTATTCCAAGAGAGAGTGTATTGTCTTCAATCTCCCCCAAAATAAATAAATTTCAGAAATTAGTTAAGCGCTAGTTTTAAAAGAAACATTTCAAAAACACAGGGGCTTTTTAGAAGTTTAATTTCTTAGGGTTCCCA
The DNA here is from genome assembly GCA_963680715.1 of Tetragnatha montana. Lineage (NCBI taxonomy): Eukaryota > Metazoa > Arthropoda > Arachnida > Araneae > Tetragnathidae > Tetragnatha > Tetragnatha montana. The sequence continues at coordinate 40,939,743 of OY796685.1, forward strand.
GACCCGTAACAAGAACATTGTTTCGGGGGCAGGGGTTAGCCAAAATTATTTATAAGTCCACCCCCTCGGGGATCTTACATTCCCCCGAACAAAAATCAAATATTTTCATTTTTGACAAGAGAAAAAATTATTAAGTATCCCATATTCCCCCCAAAAAATTCCAATATTCCCATTTTATTTTTTTTTTCTGTGTGTACCATTGCCTTAAGCGTATATTTAAGTTAAATGTAGCTGTATAGAATACTTACAGTTAGGATTTTAATCTTGTTCTGTTCAAACTTATATTAAAATAATCTTAGTCCCAACTCAAAGATGGTATGTTGGGGTCCACCCCCACAAAATTTATTGAAATTTGACTCTAAAAAGTAGTGTTATAACTTATTTATGAACATTTGGGACCCTTTGGGTAACACCCGAAGAGGACCGGACCACTCCTTGTAGGCTACAGAATTTTCAAAAAGAAACCAGTATTATAAATACGTCATGAAAATTTCGGGGAAGGAGATTTTAACCCCCCTAAACTACCCCAGATACTGCCCTGCGATAAAGGAGACATTTCTAGCTTCGATTTAAAGGAAATTAAGCAGAATGTACTAGTTCTTGAAGAATGAAAAGAGTGAAGTCAAATTAGAAATTTTAAATTGATTACTTTTAAATGTTTGAAAGTGTGGCATCGTAATTGGGGAAAGAGTTGGAATGGTGGAAGGAAGGGGTATAAATATTCCTTTGAAAATTGCGTGAAGTTGTGAACGATTCCCAAATACTTACTAGATGGCACAAAGCTGCACCAACGAGCTACTCAATTACGAGAGCGGTTACACTGCCCGAAATGGTCAATAAAAGTTTAGAGGCCCTCTTGGTTTTTAAATTTTTATTAAGGATACAGAGAAAATTTCAAATTGGATAATTAGACCAAATATTTTGTACCACTCTAAATCTCAAGACCCTCTTTTGCTTGAAGGATGTTTTCTCTCCTTGCACCTCCCACATTCAAATCGGCAAACTATTTTCATGAAAAGAATAAAATAAAGTTTAAATTACAGAATAGATTTTTAAAGTAAAGAAATTGATTCAACTTTGAAGGTTCTTCAGTCCCATATCTTCCCTTTCGCCCCTGGAGGAAATCCTTACACCAACTACGTGTGACTTACGCAGTAGATACAAGAGATGCCTTCTCCGTAGAGACTCGCTTCCCTATAATTTGAATACTCTTTGCATGCTAATGATTGAGCGATTCAAAGAGATAAAATATCAAAATTTAGATTGCTAATCGTCGAATTAATTGTGGAGTGGCGTCCACCTGTCGGCTAAATATAGCAACGAGCAATCGATGGTGCGAAAGTCGCTCTGAGTCGATTAGTGTGTGAGCTTCATTAATTACATGCGCTGGACACTAATGAGTCAAGGTTAAGGCAGGGAATGTGCGAGGCGCCAAGTCCCTTGACCTTGGAAGGGACTCGCCTGTTTAAAACATTGCGTAATTCCTTCTCATCAAAGGACGTTTGTTTACCTTTGAGGGGACGCCCTCTTAACCGGCCCGGGTGTATGATTTTCCGGTTAAAACTAAGAATAAAGAAATGCAAACTAAAATACGTTGTTAAATGTACTTTTTGCACAGTTAAAGTTACATTTTTCAAATATGTCAATTCCTTTACCATTAAAAGAGAATGGAGAGAATTATTTCCATTCATACCATTAAGAGAGAATGTTTACAAAATTCACTTTTTTCTGCCAAAAGGCTCAAAATTAAATGACCTTCTGAATTATTTCGCAACTTTTCACTCCATAATGAAATAAGTTACGATATACCAATTAAGTGGAAAGTGGATAGGATGTCGTATCGTGACTTACAAAAAAGGGAGAAATTCTAGTGTAAAAATTTAAATTATAGTATTTCACATATTTGCAAATAAATTAGAGATTTATCGCGACTTTCACCCTTTCCCTTACTCGAATGAGCACCTAGAAGACCCACTCTGATTCACTTCAGACGAGGAGGGGAAATATTTCGCGACGACAACGTCGCTTAAGACACAAGGACAAAATTTTAGAGACGTATTCGTTCAAACTCATACCACCAAGCAACAAGTGCTTAGAGCTACATCGACCCCCAGGGGACTCGGTGTCAACCATTTTTTATTTAATCCCCGGCTTAAACGAGTAAGAAGATAATGTTGAAAAATAACTTAATGGTATGAAACCATCAGTAGGCTCTATTCATTGGTTGTATGAAATAAAATGTGGACATTTTACTGCAGGCTGGTGTAACAACCTTACTTTCTGATCGACCCTCGTTTACAACATAAATTCATAGTAATTATGAATACTCGTAAAACTGACGTCCCTTTTGCCTCTTCATGGTTCATTGTGGTATTTCCGTACCACAACAACCGATAGGATATAAAAGGAAAAAAATTCCCTCAAAATCTGATTATTTTCATTTCAAGTAACATAAAGTGCCACAACAACAGAAGATAAACATGACACATCTTTATTTCCGTTTCTAAATCCCAATTTACGCCGATCGTTCAATGAATGTATTTATACCACATTGTTCAATTTCTACAAAAGAAAGACTACTTCTTCTTGCCCTTCTTGCCTTTGTGCTTCTTGTCCTTCATCTTAGCTTCCTCCTCCTCCCTCTTGAGACGCTCAGCCAGCTCCAGGGCCTCCAGCCGCTCCTTCTCCTCCTTGAGGAGCTGCGCCAGCCGCGCCTCCTTCTCCTTCACCACGTCCAGGTAGAGCTTCTTGCTGCGGTCGGTGCCGATCAGGTAAATGCGGTACAGGCTGTCCCAGTGCTCCGACACGGCGTGCCAGTAGCTCAGCAGGAACTTGTGCTCCTCGTTCTCAACCTCCTGCCTGCAGGTAAGGAGTCGTTTACATTTACATGGTTGGCTTTTATTGATTTTTTGTTGAGTTTTATCACGGCTTACTAGATACTATACAGGCTAGCCGAGTTTTGAATAGTGAAAACAATTTGACAACTTTTCCCGCTTGGATCGCCACAAGTCCTACCTATACCGACCAACCAATAGGATAACACACTGACAAATAAGGAAAAATAAAGGCGTCTTTTCATGACGTAAACTTCTGATTGTTGGCCATTAGTGGTTGAGTTGAATTTTTGAGCCATTAAGCCCCGCCTTCAACTCTGGGGATTTGCTTTGCCAGTTTTTCAAGTATTGCCATCTGGATTTTTAATGATTTCCGTATCTCGGCTGGCCTGTATGTATATGTATAGTATCTAGTAAGCCGTGGTTTTATTGATGTCTTTGATCATTGGATTTAGGGCCGAATTCAGAAACTTCAACACGTAGATGAAACGAGAACGGTATGGAAACGGTGTGAAAAATCTCTCGACACGAGGGATTTCAAACTTCGCAGCTCTCGTCCGCCATATTGTTCCGAGATTCGAACCGTATTCCGATTGCTTTTACACTTTTTGTGGTCCTTTAAATAGTTCCAAAAATTATAGAACAGCTACTAATTACCAAGACAATCCTCCGACATTAATATATTGCGAAAGTAATGGACATCTAGGGTTTGTTTAAATTTGTATTATCAGTGTATAATTACTTGTAAGGTTTTCCGACAGGTGGAGCCTCGACTGGAGCCATGAGCGCACGAGAGAAAACGGCAACCAGAGACTTACCATTTCCAAATTGCTCGTTTCCATCTCTTTTCTTCTACGTGTTAAAGTTTCTGGATGCTGCCCTGAACCCTCGAACGTTTGAGTGATCCGTCGAAGTCACTATCACGTTATAAGTGTCGTGTTGTTAATGGATGGAAATGAACTCTAATCATCAAATACTGTTAACTGCTTTGATTTACTGGTCTGCTAGAATGTTTCTTTTTGAATCATCGTTCAAGTATCTAATAACCCAGATTTGCGTACAGCTGACCGAGACGTTTAAAAAAAGGATGGGTTTGCCTAAGGCGTTCATTGCCATTTTAAAGAGTAGGTAACTACAGTAGAACCTCGATAGAGCATCCCCTTCTGGGTCCAACATTGTACGATCTTTTTAACGAAAGACGTTATAGCTATTATAAATGCTAAATACTAAGGGGATAAAACAACTTCTGCATGTGGTACTGGAGTCCACCATCAACCTATGCTTATAGGTGACACTCAGTCGGGCCCGGGAACAGAGTTCTCAAACTTGCGAAGCCTTTTCAGAACTTCAGAGGAAGAGAAAGGTTCAATTTGTAACTTACAAAAGAAGGAGGTGGGAAAGAAGGGAGGACTCATCTTTTTATTTTTTCCCCCCTTATCACTTTTTTTTTCCTAAAATATTTATTTTAGAGAGCCTAAATATTTTTAGCGAAGTTTCAAATATTTCAAGAAACGGTATTCCCCCGAGTTCCTCCAATCTCAGCACTAGAAATACAGTTTTAAATGGTCCTGCGTCATAAATCTGCTCCAGTTGATACAAAGCAAAATGTGATTGGCGTAATGAATGGCCTCTTAGAAAAGCTGTACTTTGAAAACCTCTGCTTTTGTCTCTGAAGGGAAGGATACCTGATCATTAGTTCCTCCTTGGTCTCTTTGGTATCTTTCATGGAACCTCCAGCCTTCTTCTTCTCTCGCAGTTCCCACACTTCTGCACTCTTCTGGAATAAAACCGCGCGAGATTGCAAGAGCTGATTCTTCCAACTCTTGAGCCTGCCAAATAAAGCGTAGTTTAAATACATCAGTGGACCCTCTGTTAGAAGCAATTACTTGCGCAATGAAGAAAACAATTATCCTTCTTCCTTCTAAAAAAAATCAGTAAAAATATATCGTAAAACGCAAAGGCAAGCTTACTTTTCGTTGTTGGAGATAGCGATTTCGGACATTCGTTCGACTTCGTCTACTGCAGATTCGAACATATTTTTGAGGACGTCTCGTTCTGCGCGTGCAGCAACCACGTCTGGGTCTTCCGGAGGGGGTGGTGGTGGGGGGTGCTCCTCTGAGTGTTCCTCTAATACAGAGTGCTCCCCTGCAGAATGCTCTCCTGCAGAGTGCTCCTCCGACGCCAAGGTAATTTCCGTTTTAAGAGAATCAGTTCTGAAAAGAAAAGAGTCAATAAAGCTTTACCTTATAAACTACTAGTAAATCATGCTATCACTAATAACAAATTGCTCATAATATTGGAAATCTTCAATTTTTCGGTTACGATTGATATAAAAAGGTAAGGTTACAAAATAAAGCCTCATATCTCCTAGAAGACCACTAAACTGTTGAAGCAGTTTAGCTGCGACATCACCACTTTTGCGACATCATTATCACCTTTTTAAATGTTTTGTTAATTCACAAGTGAAACACTATGGAAAATTTGGAACCAGTGATGGGTTGTTTATGAATCTATCTATGCCTTCCATTTTAGGAGACTTACTCGGAAGGGACTATGTCTTCGGGATGTGGCTTCACCTCTTCCTCTTCGTCATCTTCTCCCATCGCGTAGAACTAAAAAAAATTACATGTTAGTTCAATACATCCTTGGGGTGCTAATTTAAACACCATCTAGATAAAAATCCTGGGGGATTTGTAACTGTTTTATGTCTTACAAGCTATTAGGACTCATCCAATTGAAATCTAGCTGATATAGGGTATCAATAAAGTTTTGATTAAAGCCCCAGTCGATTAACTCATATATAGGTAAGGAATAAAGGGAGTGAGTACTGACCGATAAGGGTGCAGGGCACCTGAGTCCTGCCACCCGCTCCTCGGCATCGTGGTCGGCCTCCTTGAGCCTAGCCAGCAGATCGGTGTTGGTAGCGTGGCGCGCCTTCAGCTCACGTAGCTGCTCGCAGTAGCGCCGATGCTCGGTGGCACGCAACTGACGCTGACGCTCGGACAGCTCCTCGAACGTCGCCTGCTGGGCCTGGAAGAAAGCAATCCCTTTACTATGCATTCATACTTACGTGCCAGCAACCTTTTCACAAATAATAAGGACGAATGGACATGCAATTCACTAGTCAAACACGTCTAGGGGTAAATTGCCTTGCGATTGGTTCTTGACGCCATTAAGTAAAAGTGTTAAACGACGCCAGGAACGAATGGAACCCCTTGGTCGCCCTCGAGAATAGCTCCATAGTCCATATCCATCCGCTCTAAGGGACACTTTACGGGATGGCAACTCAGCTCCTTTTAACTCTTTTCATACGGAATCTAGGAAAACCAATTCTCTAGCTTCATACAGAAACGGCATTGACGGCATCTTCTGTAGAAATACAGCGGTCAGTACGTCTTCTCAAACTTGATTTATTACTTCAAAGACTTCCAAAACTGCTTCTGCAATATCTTGTCTAATCTTTTGCAAGTCATCTCTTGCCTTTGATGTCATACAGAACATTCGTCTATATGCTTAATACATTTTTGCCAAAAATTAACGCAGCTAAAACAAAACAGATGTGGTTGATTTGAAATTCAAAGTGAAATTCACTTTACGAATTTAGTCACTTTTTGCTACTCTCAACAATTCCTCAATAAGAATCGGATGTGCTCATAGCCGAACAAGGTGACCCGCAACCATTTGGTTGCTGACAACCGAAAAACAGCTTAAAATATACCAGATTAGCTTAATTTAGAAGAAAAAATTAAATGACGCTTTCCTTACTTGCAGGGCCTGCAGCAGTGTCTCGTCATCTTGTGCCTTGGTCGTGATCCTCTCCAAATCCTCCCGCAACAAGTTCAGCTCGTCCACCATCTTCACGTTTTTGGTTTCGGCCACTTCCAACTTCTTCCTCAGTTCTATCCGGTCATGTTGACGCTCGTGTAAGTCACGCTCCAGACTCTGTAATATTGAAGAGAAATTCAAGTGTCGCAATTTTTTTCTATTCGCTTTTTTATAAATTCGCGTTATACTGGTGTCTTCTGTAAATTTCGTTTTTCGAAATAAGGTACCTGTACCCAATATGGACACCCTAAGGAAAATGTATTTTTTTCACCCCCTTGTACACATCACAGGACTCCAAAAATGTATGACCACTATCCCTGGACTGTTAACTATCATTATTAAAATTAGCAACTTTGTAATTATTCTGGTTTAACTTCAATGATAAAAACAAAAAATGTTTACAAGTGTCCATATAAAGAACCACCTGTCCCTATTATGGACATGCATGTCCATATTAGGGACAGGTGGCTCCTTATTGTCCTAATACACAGGGCGTATGGAAGAGCCACTCTTCAAAGGATTTTAGAGGATAAAAAATATATAACTTAAAGTAATGCGGGGGTACAGTAAATAACTTCAGAACATTGCATTTTAGAAGGGGGGTCATTTTTGGTTGTGGCTCTTCAAAGACCCATACAAAGCATCTCAGTTACTACAAAGTAATATGAAATAATGTAGTTGCTTTTGCTTAGCTTTATTGCACGTGTCTGCAGAATTTACATCTGTTATTATTCAGTCCTCACACGACGGACAAATAAAATCTTCTTCATCATGGGCGCTAAGTCCTACACAGTCCTCGTGGACATATCTACCACATTTGATGCATGCCCGCATGTCTGCAACAGCATCAATACTGCATAAGAAGCAATACCAGCTCTCCTTTTTTGTGGAAGTGATACCGCTGGTACCTGCGGTTTCGCCAACAGATACCCTACTGAGGGGAGGCTTCTTTTGATTTCTCTGCAAGGGCTTTTTGGAGGATTTTTTTCTTTCAGGAGGTTTCTTGGAGGATTGTTCAGATGGCATCTTGTTGAACAAGGATTTTACTACTTTGATGCCTTTTGAGTTTATCGCCTGGCGACGTTGTATCTTCTTTCTTCTTACAGTTGGAGTTGATAACACGCTGGTAAAGGAATTTTCCATGGAAATAATTTTTACAGGTGATGATGTTGATAGTGGGTCAATAATAGGAGAAGGTATGCCGTTAACAGGAGAAGGTGTGTTGTTGACAGGAGCTTCATTATCTGTTGCATTTTCCAAATTTGGTGCATTTTCTTCCCCTTCTGCTGCTGATTCCGGAATTGCAGTAATGTCACTAGGCGCGAAGGCTACATCTGGAATTATAGTTGGATCGAAAGGAAAAATTCCAGTTGCCTGAAAACCTGAAGTTATGTTCGAAAGGGTCATCGAACGATTCCAAACCTTCCTGAAGATTTCCCCAAATCTAAGTCGAGTGATCTGTCTATCAGGGTGACGAGTGAAATGGAGCAATACTTCATCATCCCAGTATGATTCAAAAGCTTTAAAAACAGCTTTGTCCAAGGGCTGCAATTCATGAGTCGTGTTGCTGGGCAGGCAGTAGAGTGTTATATTGTGCTCGTCTGCCTTTGTCACGATTTCTGCATCCAAGTGAGAACTGGCTCCATCAAAAACAAGAAGAGTGGGACCTACAGTTTTGAACTTAGCGAAATGTTCCAACCAAGTACAGAATACCTCAGTGGTCATGCTGCCTTTAGGGGTCATCATAATTTCTGTTCCTGGAGGCATGTTATCCTTCCATTCTTGTTTCAACCTCTTTCCTTTAAATAGCACCATGGGAGGAATGCTGTGGCCGAAGGCATTACAGCACGAAACAATTGTTACATTTTCTGCATGCTCTGGTGCAATAAAATGCACCCTTTTTGCCCCTTTTCGTGCAAGAACATTCTGTTGATGGTGGATAGTAAGCCGGCACCCCTTTTCATCCATGTTATAAATGTGCTGCGGTTGATTTACAATATCCAATTCTTCCAAGCATGTTTGCAGTTTCTGAAAATGATCAGAAACAATTGCCCGGTTCAGCTTCTGGGCTCTCCCTGGATTTAGATTCTGAGACTTCCTTTTAGCAACAAGTGGGTTGTTTTTCAAGAAAGCTGCCAACCACTTCCTTCCAGCCATTTGTGTTCCTTGGCTGAAATTGTGCTTCAAACCCATTTTCTCAGCATAGGTGAAAATACTCCTTCGTAGTAATCTCCCAGTAATTGGCATGCCAACGTCTGCTAGTCTAAATATTCTTGAACAAAGTTCAGCTTGCTGCTTTTCTGTGAGCATGAATTTGCGGCCCAACTTTGGCTTTCGGATTTGATCATTCACCTGGACAGTCTTGAAAATTCTCATGAGAGTTGTCCTTGGAATCCCTGCTGCTTTAGCTGCACTGGCAAATGATGTCCCACTGTGTACAGCTTGAATGGCATTCTGCAATTTTTCCTCTGTCCACTTGCCTCTTTTTTTCGGCCCCATAATGAGCAAGTCTTTAAAAAATCTGAAAAAAAAAAAGCAGTGAACACATAAGAAGGAAACATTTGACAGTTTATTCACATGTAATTTGGACAACCTTTATTTTCTCTTTTGAAAGTTTTTTAAAGAAAATAATTTATTAAATAAAAAACTTTTTAAAAATCATGTTTTTTTAAATGCACAAAAAGGTTGTACAAAATATTTTTTCTAACTCCTTGTAAAACGAAAAACGCGGGGCTCCTGCATTAGTTATTTAATTCATCAGCTTCTCTCGGCACTCTTTATTCTTATTTTTTTTATTTATACTGTGGATAGATTAGTAAATAGTGTCAATAGAGTAGTAAATGTAAATATTATTGCATAAGCCCCACCTTTTTCGTTTTACAAGGAGTAAGAAAAAATTATTTTCTACCTTTTAGTTCTGTGTTCAAAGTTTCATGTCTCCACCTCATCGGGAAGTTAGTTCAAAATCGATTTATAAATTCCACACGAAAGCCCCCCCTGGGAGTTATGGGGAAAATTTAACTTAAACAACGATATAATATCGCATTGTCATCCAGATCCTAACTGTGTTCAAAATTTCAAGCCTCTACCTCATCGGGAAGTTAGTTAAAAATTGGTTTCTAAATTAAACCCGAAACCCCCCCTGGGGGTACGGGGAAGCAAACTTAACCGAAACAAGGAGATAATATTTCATTGTCATCTAGATCTAAACTCTGTTCAAAATTTTAAGTCTTCACCTCATCGGGAAGTTAGTTCAAAATCCATTTCTAAATTCCACCCGAACAGACGGACAAGATTGCAAGCGACCTAATAAAAACGTGGTTAAAAATGTTTTGCCCCCTCCAGGTCCCCCACCTCACCTTAAAAATTAAAATTTCTCGATGCAAATTTTTACATTACTATTTCAGCATCTGATTTGAAACATTTTTGTAATTAAGTAACAGTTCAGAAAATAAAAGTCGTTCAAGTAATCACTGACAAACCTATAAAAGGTGTAATATTTCCACTCTTAATTCATAATATACGGATACTATAATTAAGATTAAAAATACATGAACAATAAATTATTATGAATTAGCTAAATAAAATAACATTAAACCCGCAAACAAAAAAATAACATTAAACGCATTACAAATTTGTGAATCAGAAGATTCAATTGTTCTACTTCCAATGTGGACATAAGGTGTCCATAATGGGAATAGGGCGTAGTTGTACTAAATATTGTAATAAATAAACAAAGAACAAATTTTTAAGCAATATACACAATAGCAATCGAAAATATGTTTCATCAGCTTTCTAAAACACTCTACTTTTCAATATTTAAAGTAATATTAAGATATCGAAAACGAATTTAAACTTACCTGTAATTTAGATGAGCACACGACGAAAACACAAGTTTTCTTCAAAATGGCGAAAAGCGCTTTTTTTTGCACTTTCCAGGCTAAATTATTCTTTCAACTGCTTTTCTTCACGGACATGTAGCGCCATCTCTCGGTAAAATTTCTTACTTCTACAGATATTAGGGGTGTCCATATTGAGGGCACTGTCCATATTGGGTACAAGTACCTTAGAATATTTACCCCGTAGGCGGTCCTGATTTCCTGCAGCTGATCGCTCTCCTCTTGCAGCCTTCCCAGTTCCAGTCTCAGCATCTCGGCTTGCATTTCCAGTTCCCGGTTCCGGTCCCGGAACCAGTCGGTCTTGCCCTTAACCTCCAGACATGCCTCAATGCCCTGCAAAAGAAGAAGTTGAATCATCATCTGGGCAAAGCCACCTGATATGAAATGCTTTTGATAAGAATATTCATTAAACCACGTGATAGACTTCATTTTTAATGTTACAAGAGGAAATCAATAATGTTCAGAGTCATTATTAATTTCTCTCCAATAGGCACTACTTTCAAAATGATGCCGAGGTATGAGATTTTTTTTATCTCATGTGCAATATGTTCACGTCACCAGTTTCGGAAAGAAATATTATCATACAGTGGAGAAAATAGGGGTGGCTCAAGTATCCCCACTCTCCCCTACCCCTTCTTAGTTTTTCTTGAAGAAAACTGTATATGAAGGTTTGAAATACTTTTTATATGTGGTGTAACTCATTGCCGTATTTTTCATGAATTCATCAACAATGCAATTTTCTGGGGGGAAGGTTCTGCAATCTTCATCAAATCATGATATTTAAAGAAGGTGGTCTCCATTAATCTATCATATCTTTACCAACAGGCCAAAAACGCCAATCAGTTTTTCAGGTTTCAAGAAAAACGTATTTGAAGTTTGACCCAAGAAAAGGCAATTTTCTAAATACACGCGATGGATTAGTCATTAACAAATCTATAGAAATTATGATCATCGGTTTTGTCAGCATCACATATTCACATCATTTCTCAAAGAAAAATATTTTGCCTAATACATGGGAGGATTTATAGATTTCACGGGACAAAATACTCCAAGAACTTTTTCTTAATGGTAAATGGTTGTTTCCAGAAAAACTATGGATAGCTTGTGCGCTCCTAAAGTCCATTACTGTTCCCTCTGAAATATTTGGACCCCCGAAATATGGGTATTTTTTTGTTTATTTATTGATTTTGTTATGTTTTTGGTCAAAAACATGAAAAAAGGGAAAAGAAAAGGTTAGTCCCCCAAGAAAATATTTTTTTCCACCTACCGCACTGTTACCCTCCCCCCGGAGTCTTTTCTTTTACGAGTAAGGTTCTGGAAGGAAGTGTAGGGTATGATGTGTCTTAAACGAGTAGCTTATAATAATACCAAGGAATAAGCTCGTCTATAATGTCTATCAATTTTTGAAATAGAAATAAATATACTAACCGACTTATCTTTTTCTCCATATTCGTGTCTTTTGGCACTGCTTCCCGATGGAGGTTGGTTCTCCAATTTCTGGACCCGAGTTTGGAGCTCAGAGAGCTTTTTTCTCAAGACCATTTCCTCAGAATCCCCCTGACCGATGTTTTTGACTGCGCTCCTCATACTCTTCGCTTTAGTTTTTTGCCTGAAAGGGAAAGAATTATGAGCAGAAAATTGTGTTTCGAAACTGCATGTTCTTATGACAGGAACAGTAAGATGATTATTAAGATCAAATAGAGAATCAGTAATTTTATTCTTCCTCTAATGGTTAAGTAATTTAAAATTAACCGGACGCAAATCTCTCCAACCGCCCCAATAGGTCTATTGGCAACAATTTTACACATAAAGTTATAACAAAAATTAAAGGAAACACTGCTAGTTAATATTTTTGAAAATATAGCATAAATCCAACGCTTGCACCCGGCTAATCCTGAAGTACCTGAGAAGAAATTCTGTTTTCCTTTTTAAGCTTTGAACAGAGATCTTCTTATCTCTTTTCGAAGCAAGAAAGACAAACATTAATGGTACTTTAGGATAAGCCGGGGCGCAAATCTCTCCTATCGTACTATATTAACAACGATTTATTATTTACACATAAAAATATTAACTAAAATTAAAAGAAACACTGCAAGTTGATACTATATTTTAATGGTGTCATAGATATTTGATTATTTTTGGAGATTTAGCGTATAACTGGACGCTTGCGCCCGACTAATCCTAAAGTGCCACATTAATTTATATTTTCTTCTCTTTTATAAGTAAGTAGTACCTTTGAAGTTATTCAATTAATATCATATAGGTAGGTGGGTGCATCCGGATGATAAATCCGGATGATGTTTTTATAAATCTAACTCTGTATTACACACTTCTTTTTTACAAATCCTACTGAAAGGTTCTCTAAAGCAACGTTATAAACCTACTATGTTTGCTGCCTGGAGGAGAGATTAAAACAGGAAAAATGGTTTGGCATGAAAAGGCTTACATATCTGTATCCAAAAAACTAAACTTAAAATGCTTTTACCATAATTAAATCTTAAAATAAATTACCAGTGGAAAAGATGATTTTTTAATATTATATAATCAAACTTGATTTAAGAACACTCTGTTTGAATTAACACTGTTGTTATTTACTTATCGAAGAGAATGTGCATGAAAATGTGTTTATATCCTGTAATTGAGAACTTTGTTTTAATAGTCGGCATTACTTATCTTGCAACTTGTTTATTTAATGATAATAAAGATAATGAATCTTTTTTAAAAATGAGGTATTTGCATAGGTGAGGGATTTGCTTAATTTTACGCTTTTTTTATACGTTATAGTTTAAAACTTTCAAATATCAGATTTAAGTTCAAAAATATGTTTTAAATAACTTAAAATTCGATTTTATTTTTGACAAAACACTAGTAATCAAAAAACGGGATTTGACGTCACAGCGCCCTCGAAACTAGTGAATTGTTAAAAATAAAAGAAATCAGACTTATCATAAAGCCAAAACACACATAAAACTCGTCTGTTTCTCTAGTGAAAGGCCAGAAAAAGTAAAAATTAAAACTTTGAATCCTAAATTACCAATTATTATTTTTTGAAAAACAAAATGCCAATCTTTTTATAAAAAATATTTGTATGTGTCTGTTTTTCCCGCCAATACTGGAAACGAAATTTTAAAAATTAATATCTTGGGGAATAGTTTTCTGATTTCAATAATTTTTATGTCATTTTTCATGGATTTTCATCCTCTATCATAATAAAATTAAAACAAAAAAAAAGTGAGAATACCTCATTGCTCAAGAGAGATAGGAGAAAAGTTAAGAATCTCGTTATCTATTATTGCTAGTTTATTTTGGTTTGTTGGTAAGATTGTTGAAATAATAATAATAGTAATAGTTGAAAATATATAGGAGGTAGGAGAATCTGGATAGATTTGAGCGTAATGTTATGAAATACACCGGAACTTATACAAGAGAAATTCCGGTCTCAAAGTAAAAAGTAATTCTGGTTGAACCCCTCCGTAGTAGAGCATAAAACAGAGAACATAAAAATGCAAAAGATATGATGAAAGTAAGTTTCTATTTTTCCTAATTATTACTATATTTTCTTATTTGGGAATAAAATAAAATTAACTGGTCCCATGAAGAGGAATCACATTTCTGATTAAACTACGTAAGCGGAAGTAATCTTGGGCTTCGTGACACTGTGACACAGTTGAACTTGTCCATTGATTTCCTTCGAAAAGAAACATTTCCAGCGCATGGGGGACGCCCACCGAGCTAATATTGCGTGATTTGCCGTTGCGTAGGGATACCAATCTTCCCAAAAGGGCACGCCGTGTTTACACTCCAGGTTTGGTTTATGATATAATTCAGTGGGGACGCCTGTGGCAAACTTTTTCTGTGAAGTTTTCCCTACGGGCCTATCTGTATGTGTTATCTTTATATTTTCATATTTGAGTCACATAACTTTGGCAACAATTATATAGTTATGGTTTCGGTTTGTATTTTGATTTGGAGTTAGAATTTGTATTTGTAATGGTAAAAGTTTTGTGTCGTCGATTTGTTCAGGATTAAACAAAATGTTCTCTGAATGGATTGTTTCTACAAATTAACTACTTTATGGTGAACTTTTTAAGTCTTATTGAAGAATTAATGTATTAGTTGTTCGTATGAAATTCTTGTTGATTAGGCATACCTACTGTAGTATATTAGTGGATAGAATATAAATCTGATTGAAATCAACAGTGTAGATTTTATATTTCAGACAGTTCCGAAAAAAGTGCATTTTTTACCAAAGAAAGTGTAACACAAATATTTCGGCAAGTATTAGACTTTTGTGTGTATATGTGTGTGCCCTGCTTTTGCTTTATGTCGGGAAAATTCCCTTTTCAGCTTTATCTCAAATAGGATCGGCTCTTTTTGTTACCAGGTGCCTTTTGTTTGTTTTGATCCCTCAGGGGAAGGAATTTTTTGTTCTGAGCAGGAATAAAAAGTATGATGAAGCGTTCCAACCCATATTCTGACAATCCAGGTATATATTGTTGAAATATAATCGTCCAATCGGTATAAGTTTAGAATCGGGTGCCTTTTATTTTAGGGATTTCATTTTTAGTGCTTTTTTATTTGGTTCTCCCTCCACTCTGATAAAATTGACAAGCCATTTTAGAACCCAACAATAAATTGCCGGTTCAATTCCGTTAGAGTCCCCGCTAAATATCGCCCGGTTCTTTTAGACAACAACAGGTAGAAATATTCATAAATAATTTCAAACACCTGAATTAAAATGTTTAATTAGATCAATAACTATTCAGTTTATTAATAAAAGTCAGAAAAATTTGTTGATATTTGGATATATTTAGCGATTTGAATATTGGCGAACCAAATTTGACAATATTTGAGTAGGGAGACCGGGGCAGGGTGGACCACTTTTGAAACTTTTGACTCTTTATGGGCAAAATAATTATTTTTTCAATTAGATAACATGCATACATATTAACCATATATTCAAGTTTATAAAACATCCACTGAAAAGTAAAAGTAATGCTTACTTTTTTTTATAAAAATTTTTAAATGGAAAGTGACAAAGTGGTCCATTGTACCCCGGTACCGGGGTACATTGGACCACAGGACGGGGCACAATGGACCACTAGGACTTTTTTTGCAATAAATGAAGTAAATACATTTTTTAATAATGCAAAACATATAGTAAATGATAATCTGGTTTATTCTGATTATTTAATTTATTCTGGTTACATAATTTATTTAATCATATTATCCTAATTTTAACAGATGGTTAACCCAGCAAATGAAAATCCGAAGGATTTTTGTGACTGATAGCCTACTGTTCTAGTTTGGGTCTGGTAGACGCATAATGATATCTTCAACATTAACATGATATTCATCAACATTCTCAGGGAAAACAAAAACATTTTGGTTAGGTTTAAACAACCAATCAATAATAAACACTCAATAAGGACAGTAAAAATGTCATTATTCAAATATAGTAATAGTTAGTAAATAAATAAAAATAGTAGCAGAATTAATTGCCAACCACATTATCTAACAAATATTCACTTTGTGATTATATTTATTTTTTAAATATGAAATGGGATTAAATTTATGACGACTCAGTTCAGTAAAGAAAAACAGTTCAGCACCTAACTTTCTGAAGCCCTTACATTTAAATAAAATTAAGTGTAAAAACAAAGGAAAATGTTATAGAATGAATAAATTAGTTATTATGCAAGAAAAAAGTAAACTCTTAATACCACTAATTTTGTTCACTTAAAAATGAATGCATAACTAAGTGGTCCATTGTACCCCGCACCTATGTGGTCCATTGTACCCCGCTTAGAGATTTAGCAAATATAATTCTTAAAAATATATAAAATGTAACTGTATCCTTTTAACTTAAATTGAATATAATAGTTTAGTATCTTATCTTATGATTGGAGCTCAGCAAAATTTTTCAAATCCAAAATTTTCAGTAAAAAAAACACAGTTAACTTTGAAGGGAAAAATTACTTTTGCATACCTTAAATAGACTATCAGGAATAAAATGACTAATTAGTCAAATAAGAACATGAATTCTGGTTTATTCTAACTGCTTTAGGGTGGCCATCTAAATGACAAAATTTGAAACACATATACATAAAATAAATATAAAAAACAGGGGGTGGTCCACTGTGCCCCGTGGTCCATTGTACCCCGGTCTCCCCTACTTGGTGCCTGAAATAGCTTGGTGAGCTTAACTGTCAAAAATTTATAAATATTGCTGAACTTCATAAGTCTTGATATTTTGGGTGTCTAAAATTACTATTGTAAAATGTTCCGGTACTTACGTATTAGCCCGTCGACCGTTCAGCGGCCGTCTAATTCAGCGACACAGTAATAGTTAAGTCCATGGGATTTGATACCGTTCCGGATTAAGCGTCACGGTCGACGGGATAATACGTAAGTACCTCAAATTTTTATTGTGATCAATAAAATAATTAATTAAGTTAGTTTGAAAATTTCGGCAATATTTTTGTCGCTTAGCACTTGAAACTGCCTTACTATTTATAGTATTGGGATAGATAATGAAATTGTGCCTTTATCAACATTAATGAATTTGTTAGTGTACTTGTAGCAACTACCCCTAATCAATAATCATCTTTGTTTTTGTAATTTTAGCCTACTTTTTTAAATGTGAAAAAAATATTTTTTTACCATTACTGCAGCAAATATATAGATAAAAGTTTTCAGGTTTCCTATACTGTTTTAACACTTCTTTGCTATAAAGGGCAATGGGCCATCATAGTACTATGACTGCTTCTGTGTCTTTTCAGCATTTTTTTTTCTGAATCCAACAACCTGAAACTGGGATGGTATTAGCCCTAAGCTTGGTGGTGTAAGGGTTTTTAAATCTAGGGTCAAAAGAGCTTGGCAATTTTATCAGAATAGATAACAAAAGTACATTTTTACATGGATGATTAAATTTATGCAAATGAAGCAAATGCTTTGTAACAACTGCAATCTGATTATGCGAAACATACCAAAGTATTATGCACTCTATTCTAAACTGAAATTCTTATCATTTGTATACAATTCAATCAAAACTATGATTATAACCTCAAGATCCTATCGGAAAAATATTCCATGGCACCTATTGGGGGGTAGTTACACGGGGGTGAAAAGCGAGCTTTCACCGAAAAACGAAGATGCTTGCCGGCGCTTGCGGCGGGAGCTGGATGAAGGCCTCTCATGGGGGGTCCAGACACAACTCCCGCCAGATGGGTTCCAAATGACCAGGTACCTTAGGAAAAAGGTTCAATAAACACTTAAATAGGCTTTTATTCAGGTCCCTCCGCAAACGCCGGCGAGCATAACCAGCACCCACGGCAAGCATCCTCGTTTTTCGGTGAAAGCTCGCTTTTCACCCCCGTGTAACTACCCCCCAATAGGTGCCATGGAATATTTTTCCGATAGGATCTTGAGGCAATGATGTCCCAAAGATGATGTATAGGTTTTAATTCGATATTGACTGCGTTCAGGCTCGTAAAATTGAAAAGAACCAAAAATGACGATATTTTCAATATTTTCCCTATACTTTAACATGGGAAACCTACTTTTGAAGGGCGCGGGGGTCAAAAATCGTCCTAGAGACCTGAAAATTTGCAGGTAATAATGTTTTAGTATTTGTAACAACTTGAGGGGGGGGGCATCTGGGAAATTCGAAAAAAAAAATTTTACCATAGACTTTCGAAACACCCTACTGTTTCAAACATAAAATCAGAATTCATTTGGGTATTAAAGATTCCAGTTCTTTTGTCTGGATTGTGGTACTACGATTTCAATTCTATGTAGAGTTGAGTCAATAATTCCAGTCTGATTTGTTTGAGTTTCCCATAAATATGTAAAAGAATTACATTAATTTTTTTTCATTATAATAGTAGACTTAAACTAGATTTTAAAAATTACTCTTTTTTCCATTAAAAAGAATCAATATTAGTATTTATAAATGAAACTGGTACTTATGTTTGCCTGTCGAACCTTGTAGTTGAATTTTAAAACTTTGCCAAAAGGTAGCTATAATGCCAATAGAAATTAGTGACATCACAACTCAACCCTGATTCATAATGGGTTGCGGAGGTTCTAAAATCTAGGCTAATATAATAAGATTCAAAATTATAAAATTTAATATTAGAAGCCGACTTAATCCTGAGTCATGTTTTCCTCATCAAAATGATTTTATTTATAATTATTTTTGTAAATTTAAGATATTGTGGAGTTTTAAGTATAATTTTAAATTTCTTTGTTTGATCAATAAAGTAAAGTATGAAATTTCATTCTCTTTGGCAACGTTTTCAGATTCAGCAGCATACTTGTCAGGTTAATACGTAGTACCATTAATGGAAAGGTTAATAGGTTTTTGTAGCAGGCGGGGGGATCTTTATGGAACTCATTGTGGGAAAAATTGGATTTAGCCTGCCAAAATTGATTTTTTACATTAAAACACTTACCTTCTTTTATTTGTCCGAAATTCATTAATATAAATTAGTGCTTAAAAGCTTTATCATAGTGAGCGTCTATCATCATATGCATAAAATACAAACTTCTTAATAAATTTTATTTAGTTTTTTTCCCTAGAGGTGTAAAAATCTCCCAAAAAAATGTCAAAAACATAGATTCGGTACTTAATTAGTTTTTTAATAACTTGACTGTTATTAAAGTAGATGATTAATTGCATCTATAATAGGGTGGCCCAAAAAACTTTTTTTTCAGGTAGAGTTCTGGGCACCCTCTACTTTTTTTTTTAACAGCTAATAGAAGCTCACAGCCAAAATTTCAACTCTGTATTCGACTTAGAAGTCGATGACCAAGAGGAGAGGAATTTCCCATGTTAATTAATAGCTCTTTTTGTATTATTTGAAGATTTTTAGGGTTTTATTTTTTTTCTACATGATTAAATCTTATTTTCAACTTGAAATTTGATAGTAATGTTTATTTAAGGAGTTAAAAAGCTTTGAAATTTCTTAATAAAAAATTTTTCAAAAAAAAATTGGGAACTTTTCTAGAATCGCGGCGCAAATCTCGCCAAGCAGACTTTTTGGCGACAGCACACAGTTGCCGGAACAAATCACACGAAGATTATCATTCGAAAGAATGAGACGCATCTGCATTTTCGATTCCTTTTTTGTTATTAAGTTGGTAGCAATGAATCATGGAACGAGCATCTGCCCGAATGGATGAATTAGCAACCGTTAAAAGATCATCGTCAAGGTCAGAGCTCTCAGCATTGGTTGGAAATGCGGAGGCATAAGGGTTACCAGCGGCGATATTCCGTTTGGCGCTGGTTGCATCATTATTGGCGACTTCATCGCTTGGCGAGATTTGCGCCGCTTTTCTAGAAAAGTACCAAAAATTGTATTAATTTTTTTTTCTCATTTTTTAAAAATTTTGAAAAAGGTGGTTATGATGCACACCAAATCAAAGAAAATAAAATTACTAAAAAATGAGCCTGATTTCATGTTTTTAAGTTGTATAGTTCTAGAGTTATTAGCTGTTTAAACATGCAGAAAAAACCACTTTACAGGTGTTTTTTGGACATAAGAAAATTACTACAACCAAAATAATGGTGATAAAAAAACAAAACCTAGAAAATTATATCTATAACGTTAGTAGTTTCTTATAAAAAATCATGAACAAAATGAGAGGGTTTGATCTTTGGTTTTTTAGTTGTTTCTTCAAATTTGGACTTTTTCACTCCTCTTGGTCATTGCTTTCTAATTATGGTACAGAGTCCAAACTTTGCCTGAATAGTTTTTTAAGTATAGGTCTAAAAAATTGAGGGGGTGCCGGGGCAATTTCATAACAATTTGTTTTTTCCCATAGAAAAGTGGGCCACCCTAATCTATAAACATTATTAAATATAAATTAACTATCTCTTTTGTTAGTCCAAATTTTATGCTCCAGTAAATTAAGATTAGTATCAACATTTTATATATTGATCTGCATAATGCATAAGGTTTTGGCAAATAATAATTCTTAAAATTTCATTTATCCATTTAAGTTTATTTAAAAGACCTCGTGGCATTTCATCCAAATTTCAATAGTTTCTTTGTTCCAGAAATGGTCAGTAAAGGAAAAGTAAAGAAGACTGAAGATAAAAATGTCACAGATGCATACAAGTCTTTCACTCCTCGAGACTATCAGGTATGCATATAGTATTAAAATGAAAATCAATTGGATGAAAGGTTTTACTATTTTAGGAACTTAGAATGAATAGTTTGTAGTACCATTTGAATGAACCAGTTAATGAGTGACCCCCCAATTCAAAACAAGTTATTAAACAGGTTGTTTTTGCAGGAAAGATAGGTTTTTTTTCCCCAAAAACCCCTTTCACCCTCAATCAACATGCTTATTTTTTGTTTGGTTGTAAAAACACAGTTAGCATTTATGAAATAATTTGATCAATCAATTCACTATTTAAGAAAATATTGAATTCATGTTATCTTTTGTATAGTGCTTTATGTCCTGATATGGGCCTAGCACGCTGATTGGTTGAAAGCACTTTGTCCTCTCAATAGCTATGTTTCTTGTTTATTGGATTAGCTGTAAGTGGGAATAACTATTAACTAAAAATAAAGAATAATTAAAATACTAAGAAAATTCTGAAATTTTGTTTTCTCTATGCAATCTAGAATGTATTTCACCTGTCACTTCTTTAAATTGGTTAACAAACAATAAATGGCCAAATGCATGTCTCTAGCCAAATCCAAGTTTGATGAAAAAAAAATTTGGGGCCGTATTCAGAAACTTTTAACACGATTATGAAACGAGTCGATAACGATTCGAGACCGAGAACAACATCAAAATGATATCGAAACGATCATTTTCAAACGAGTACTTCAGCTCTCTCGTTTCCTCAAAAACGAGTAATATAACGGACTCTGATTGGTTGAAAAGAAATTTGCGTCATCGCTGGGAGGTTCGCAAACCTCACGAATTTCTTTTCAACCAATCAGAGTCCGCTATATTACTCGTTTTTGAGAAAACGAGAGAGCTGAAGTACTCGTTTGAAAATGATCGTTTCGATATCATTTCGATGTCTTTCTCGGTCTCGAATCGTTATTGACTCGTTTCATAATCGTGTTAAAAGTTTCTGAATACGGCCCTTGGCCAGCAAAGAAAATACCTCTTGGTTCAATTCTGTTATCTGTCATGTTAAAAATCGCCAAGATGTTTTGAGTGCCATGCAAAAGAAATATCGAGAAAAAGGATTTAACTAACTTATTAAAATATACTGTTTTAATAAATAAATAAATAATATTTTATTTCCATAGTGCACATATAAATTCAAATTCCATACAAATTCAAATACACAATCCAACCGTACATTATGGATAAGCCACCACCATAGCAATTTGCTGTGATGTGGTGGTGGCGACAACATGAAAAAAAAACAATGCCACTAGACAATACAGCAATGATCATTACAACAAATTTATTAATATAAAAAATATATGAAACTCAACTTTAAAACAAATATTGATCAAATTCTCTATGAACCAAAAAAAAGTAAACGGAAGAATGTCGAAATGAAAAAATTACTTTAGAAACTTTATTAATAACAACAATATAAATTGGGGATATTTCTATTAATTGGCACTAGAAACAGCTTGGCGATTGATTTAAAACAAGATTGGACCTAGATTTTTGTCATCTCTGTGATTATGGCTCTCTACTCAAAATTTATTATCTTATTACAGAATGTAGGATTATTTATACATACTTGTGTGTTGCATTAATATATGAATCGTATCATATCTATTCTGCATTTTAGATTGAGATCTTGGAGGCTGCCAAACAAGGGAACACCATTGCCTGTTTGGGCACAGGGACGGGAAAGACATTCATAGCTGTGATGCTCATTAGGGAGAGTGCTGAAAAAGTGCGCATTCCCTTTGAAAAGGGAGGGAAAAGGATATTTTTCCTGGTACCTACTGGTGTGTATTTTTCTTTCGATACAACCGATCTAAAAAACGAAGATTGCCTTGTTATATTTTTAAATGTAAAATTGGTATCTAACATTAAGTAAGACCCCCAAAAAACGTTTTCTTGTCGTTGTAGTCCCTCTTGTGGTTCAACAATCCAAAACCATTAGTGAACACACCGACCTCAAAGTAAAGGGCTACTATGGTGCAATGGACGTGGACTCCTGGTCCAAAGAGCAATGGGAGGACGAGCTGACGAAGAATGAAGTGTTGGTCATGACAGCTGAGATTTTTCGGATCATGGTGGAGCACAAATTCCTGGCCCCTAATCGCATCTGCCTTCTCGTGGTGGACGAATGCCACCGTGCTCAGGGCGATCATCCGTATCGGCAGGCGCTGAAATGCTTTGTGGAAATGAAAGAGGACCAAATGCCGAGGATTTTTGGCCTGAGTGCTTCGTTGTTGAACGGGAAGTGCCAACCTTCCAAACTGGAAAAGAAGTAAGTGGATGAAATAAATAGCAGATAAATTACTCCACAACAGGGTTTCCCAAACTTTTCATGCAAGGTAACCCTTGGAAGTTTTTTACCTATGCCATCGACCCCCTTTTAAAAATCTGACTAAATTCTTTAGGACAAATTATTTATGAATTAAAATTTTACAGCCGGTTTCATTCACTAGTAATGTACTGTTCAATCTGGAAAGTTTATAGGTGAACCAAATCTATAATAATAAAAGAGCTTTACCACTCACTCACTAACCAAGGCTCAGCAATATCTACCGGGGCTAAAGACTCGGAACTTGGTAGGGTCGAAGACCTTACGGTGTATACGCGCACTAAGAAGGGATTTTTCGAAATATCTTTTTTCTGACCCACAGGGGGGTTTGGAGCGTTTTTAAGCCCAGCGGCGTCCCAAATGACCCCAGATATTTGTTATTTCGCAGGAAGGTACCTAGCAACAATATCTAGAAAGGCATTTTATAGATTTTGGATATTCGAATTTTAAGAGGTCTGAATATTCCAAAAACCGTTTTTGCTGAGCATAAACCAAGTTTTACATTTTTGAAGAAAACAGTATCGAGAAATCGATATTACGAAGTGAACTGTTGGTAATATCTTCTTAAGAGTATTTCAAAAAAAGTAATTTCTGGATTTTTCGATATCCGATTTTGGAGGGTGTCCATGGGGGTTTGAATATTCACTCCCGTTTTTAGTTTTGGGATCCTAGCACCCACATTATTAACGTGATTTTTGTGAAATTTTAGCATGTTGTTCCTCACACAAACAGGAAGGTTTGCAAAAAAGAATTTTTAAAATCAATGCATACCAAGCAGCATTTTTCGGCTTTTTTCTAAATCCTTATGTGCATCCTTCAATTTTAAATTGATAACGGTTATTGCTCCTTTCAGGTGAAGCAATACCTCTATTGTTAGAAATATTTATTTAAAAATGTTTTGTAACAGGTGAATTTTTTAAAAATATGATAAAGAAACAATTTTTAATGATTAAATAATTTTTGCTATGATAACCAAAAACCGTTCCACTTTAAAAATTTGTTATTTTTTCTATTTAATCAAATTTAAGTATTTCCAGCAAAGTTCAAATATCTTTATATATTACAAAAAGATTCAATTAGAAGGGTGAACCTGATGCTCAGATTTTTCACAACTAAGTGTTGTCTATTCAACACACAATGGATGGTTCGAAGATCTGGAATTTCTTTCTTTAAAAGTGTTAAAAATCTTCAATATTTACCAATCATTACTTTTTTATAACTGTTTCACCTTCATCGACCCCTAGAGCTTCATTGACCCCCTTGAAACCCTGCTCCACACAGTTGTGTGTCCAATGTGAAATTGATCATTCAAAGATTTTGAAACTTGTTTCTACCTTTACCAATCAAAATTATAAGCAAAGAAATTTGAAAAATGGTTTAAACTCGCTGATATTAAAATCATGAGTTTCTAATAAATATTTGTTTAAAAATTAAAATGCTATTTTAAGCATTTTTGCAATGTTAGTAATACCACGGCTTACTAGATACTTATACAGGCTAGCCGAGTACGGAAATCATTGCAAATCCAGATGGCAATACTGGACCAACTGGCAAAGCATATCCACAGTGTTGAAGGCGGTGGGTGATATAGGTAGGTCTTGTATAGCGCTCCAAGCGGGAAAAGTTGTCAAATGGTTTTCATTGTTTAAAACTCGGCAAGCCTGTATAAGTATCTAGTAAGCCTTGGTAATACTTAAGTATTGTTTTAATCTTCTTAAAAAACATTTGAGGGACAAAGTGACCCATTTTTAATTAATTTGTGTTGCGTGTGGTGGGAAATAAAAGCTTTGTCAGAATAATTCAATATTTTTTTATGTACTTAGAAATTAGATCCTAAAAATTTTAATATTTATGAATTTTTTATGTATAAACATTTTGAAGTTGAATGAATGAATTGTTTAAATTTCCCAATAAACTCTTGAAGTATAGTAATTTGTTTTGGATTGGTTTTCTTAGTTACTATAGTCTGTGTAAATAAAATAGGCGGTTAAACGTCATTCTTCACCATGGCAACACAGAAGAAATACATTGAGAAAAAAGTCAAGGTCAACCGCCGATTCTATTTACACAGAGTATAAATGTGCCAAGTAGTTTTTGCTGTAAAGATTCTCTATTCTTGTTACTTATTGGCTTTTACATTGTAAGAATTTAAAGACAAAAGATATTATCTTGGGGCTTCTTGTTTTTCAGGTTGAAAGAACTAGAAATAACTATGAACAGCCGCATAG
This sequence comes from Tetragnatha montana, assembly GCA_963680715.1. Classification (NCBI taxonomy): domain Eukaryota; kingdom Metazoa; phylum Arthropoda; class Arachnida; order Araneae; family Tetragnathidae; genus Tetragnatha; species Tetragnatha montana. Next base: position 40,965,016 of record OY796685.1, read on the forward strand.
TTACTTCAAACGACCTTACAGACCTTCGAAAATATGGTACAGACCCTAATGAGTACCTTCTGATATACTCTCCTTATTCCAACTGCTCCGATGATCTCATCCGTGACATTCATAAACATATTGAGGTTTTTGAAAAGGAGGATAAGGAAGCTAGAAATAAGCCCCTTGATATCAATTTTTTCCAGGTCAGTTGTTTAACATTTGTTTTCAATATTCATTTGCATAAGAGTATACTGAGAGGAATAGTGGACCCCTAGATTAGGGGTGTGAAAACTTTGGGATATTAATGAAATTGCCAGTCGTAAATTATAGGTGGATGTATAAAGTAATAATAATATGGTTTATATTATATTATAGTTTTTAATGTTTTAAAGGGTGGATCACTGGCTGGGGTATGCCCTATCTAGACCCTGACCAGAGGTTTCCCATTTTTACCCTTGGTCAAGACAAACTTAATTTTTGTATGTTGAGGCGGTAACCAATTAAATACTTACAAGTGTTAGGCTGATTTTTTTTTAGCATAAGAATACCTATAAGAAGTTTTTTTACAAACATCTTAAAGAGTAATTTACAAACATCTATAAAGAGTAATGGTACTGTTAACCCTAAATAGAGTCTTGGCTATGCCCATGTTAATATTTTGTTTTTGTTTTGTCAAGAGAGATTAAACCTCCTTTAGTAGACACCTCTAATTAGTGGTCATTTTCTCAATCCCCAGCCTTTTACTGGTTATCAACTCTAAGTATTGGTTAAATTTTTTTTAAAGTTTAATTTAAAGACATATATAGTAAAGAAAAATATAGACAACTGCTCTTCTCCTCTTGATGATATTAAGTTGAAAATGTAAAGCTAACAATTTTGCCTTCTGTCTATTTTTGCCTGTTGATGAAGGAATTATCTGTATATTTAAAGCTACATCATATTTACTTATTCTTCTTTATTGGCTCCACAGCCCTTTGTGGGCCAAGGCCTTCCTAAGAATCTTCCTCCATTCTGTTCTCTTCTTGGATAGAGTTCTCCAATTGCTAATTCTTAATTTTTTAAAATCCTCATCAACGCAGTCCACCCATCTAAGTTTGGGTCTGCCTCTTAAACGGGTTCCGATTGGCTTAGTGAAAGATCCTTGAAGCTAGAGAGGAAGGATTCAACCTGTAGAGGTGTCCAGCAAGTTTCATACGGTTGACTTTTATAAATTTGATGATGTTTGCCTCCAGGGCTTAAATTGCACCGGAGCGGAGCTCCGGTACTTCTTGGTTTTCACTATATATTTACTAATATTTATTTATTAATCAGTAAATATTTGTAATGCTGAAATAATAGCGCTCCGGTACTTCTTTGGTTAGAATTTAAGCCCTGTTTGCCTCTCTATAAAGGTTATACAGCTCGCTATTGTATCGGTGCCTCCATGTACCATCGATGTTTACAGCACCCAAAATCTTTCTTAAAACCTTTCTCTCGAATATAGCCAGCCGATTTTCGTGTGATCTTGTCAATGCCCAGGTTTCTGAGCCATATGTGAGTATTGGTCTGATAATGGTTTTATATATTAAGATCTTAGTCTTCCTTTTCACTAATTTTGAGTAAAGAAAATGCCTCAATCCATTAAGACAGCGATTTGCAGCAACTGTACGTTGTTTTATTTCCGAGTCTAGTTGGTTCCAACAGTTTGGGTTTGAGCCAAGGTAATTAAAGCCATCAGCACGTTCAAATTCATATTTACTTATACTTTTAAAATAAATTTAAATTTTAACGCTAGTGGATTGTAATTCATGTTTATTAAAATGATTGGAATAGTTAACAGCATTGTGTTAAGAAAACTCTATTTTTGTGTCGATATCAAGAGGATTTTGTATTCATTCAAGAGAGAAAATGTAAGAATTAATTCACTGCCTTATGTATCCCAATTTTTTTACACCGTTAAAAGACACTAAACCCTCAGTCCTGCCTTTTGTGTTTTTATATGTTTAGTTAAAAAACCCTGAAGTTTATCTTTCTCAATTTTGTTTATTGGTTTTTAGAAATTAAAATATGATTGTGTTTATTCCAACCAGAAACCAGTCAAGAGTCTGAAGGCTTTAGAAAAGACTCTCAGCACTCTGGGTCCGTGGTGTGCCCTCAGGGCTGCCGAGATCTACGAGAAGGAAGTGGAAAGTTTGTTGCTGAAAGCCCTGGCCAAAGACTATGAACAGGAGTTGAGGAAAGTTGTTGATTTCTTGAAATACTTCTCTCTGGTCTGCTCAGCATTGGTGGAGAGTGTGGGAGGTTTGATTGGAGAGGGTATGCCTCATAAACTGCAGAGGCTCTTGGAGGTTGGTATTATTTTCCTGTTAGTTTTTCTTTACTTACGGGGAAAACTATAAACAGCAGCTTTAACGACATTAGTTGTCTCCTGTAATTAAACGATTTTTCCCAGCCTTTGGTATCCTTTACTTAAATTGACAATGCCCTTCTTTAATAAGATTACCTCTGAGGAATCTTAAAACACTAGGTGTTGTGCATTAAAGCAGTTGGCCTGTGAATGTGTGAATAATTAAATAATTTTGTTTAAGGAGGAAACAAAGAACCAAATATGGCAAAATTTTACTGTAAAGGTTTTATCTCATTCCAAATATAAAAACCTGTGCTAAAGCATGGCTTACTAGATATTTATACAGGCTAGCCAAGTACGGAAATCATTGCAAATCCAGATGGCAATACTGGACCAACTGGCAAAGCATATCCACAGTGTTGAAGGCGGTGGGTGATATAGGTAGGTCTTGTAGCGCTCCAAGCGGGAAAAGTTGTCAAATGGTTTTCATTATTTAAAACTCGGCTAGCCTGTATAAGTATCTAGTAAGCCGTGGCTAAAGTCAATATGATAAAATTGGTTAAAGACAACGTAAAACATAGCACAATTAAAAACAACAAAAAACTGACAGCTGTTTCGGTGGTAAGTAGGCAACCACCTTCGTCGGAGCGAAAATTTTCCTCCGTTATCCTTATTTTCATATCCTTATTTTCAGTGTTATCTCCTTTTTTTAAATCCCTGTTTGACTTAAACAAATCATTTTTGAAATCTTATTATTCAAAAGTCTTCTTAATTGTAATTCTCCAATATTGGAAGCTGTGCCATCAGTATCCATGCTTAATTCTGTGTCCCTCAAATCTGACAGGTGTTTACTGCTGCCAAAGTGCGACTGAAAGTCCAAAGCGAGCTGCAGCCCCCGACGATCGAGGAAGTGAGCTTCGAAGAGGACCCGGAGTCACACCACCGCTTAATGCAGTCCCTGGAACTCCAGTCCCGGCAAACTCAGCTCTGCTGCATCGTGTTTGTGGAGCAGCGAATCACGGCCTACGCGCTGTGCGAGTGGCTGAAGCAGGCGGCAGGGACCATCCCCGGGTTCGAGTTCATGAAGCCCGAGTTTGTGGTGGGCCACGGCATGATGGGGGGAGGGGAGATGTCCATGTCCGAGAAGCTGCAGCAGAAAAAGTTGCGTTCCTTCAGGGAAGGAGGCTGCAACGTTCTCGTAGCCACACAGGTAATTTGGTAATGGTGTCTTCTTCTTCCTTAACCCTCTGGTCTGGATCAGACCAGATCCATGAGATAGTTCTTTTTTAACCTCTCCAACACCAAACCAGGATATTTATGGAGTTCCTCCTTCGCCAGTCCAATACAATCCAAAAGATGTTTGGCGGTAGCCTCCCCTAAATTGCACTTGGTGCAAACAGGAAATGTCCCTGTTCCATTTAAAAAGTTTAGGGTTTTCAGATGACCAGTGCACAGTCGAGCCAGAGCAGTCTGATCTCTCCTATTTCCAACAAAACTAATCGATGCCCCACGACCCTCATTTTAATTTTAAAGAGGTTATTTTTTATGTCATACATTTATGTGCTATTTATTCCTTAAATCCCTGGATTTATTCCTGAAAGAAAATTAATGAAATTGTGGTTTCCCAAGAAAAAAATACCTAAATTGAATATGATTTCTTACATGATGTAATGTGTTACAACTTTCCAGGTTCTTGAAGAAGGAGTGGATGTACGACAGTGTAACCTGGTTGTGAGGTTTGATCCACCAATTGATTTTAGAGCATATGTTCAATCGAAAGGAAGAGCCAGGTCAAAGGACTCTCTATATGTTGTAATGATTGAAGAAGGAATGAACCATGGAAAGTTTATGATAGACTTGTGCCATTTCAAGACAATTGAAGCGGTGATTTTTAATTGAACTGCTATTTTTCTTCTGTGAAATAATATGATTATCACATTATCTGTTAAGTATAGTTAAAGGGGTTTATCTGTAATATTTTGTGAGGAAAGGGAGGGGGGTTGTGAGATTTGTGACACCATACACTGCAAATCAACAAAAAACAAATATGTATATTTAAATGTAGATAGAAGTATAAACAACATTATTATAAAAAATGAAACCCTCAAAATAAGAGTTCTCTTTGAAATTACAGTAGAACCTGTTCGAGCAACTGGTCTGGTTATCTGGCCTTTTGACCTACAATTTGCTTCATTGTATCTTGTAAACGATGTAGGCATTGTGTTAAGTCTTTGAACATACTTCTTAAACATAGTGCCAGTGCCACAAATTTGTTACAAAAAAAATTTTGCATTGTTTTCTTAAAGAAAAGTTTTTTTTTATTAAAAAAAATCACGAAATTTTTGCCAAATTTTATAATGGGGCAATTTTACATCTTTACCTGGAATTCTCTTGAGTGAGCCAATCCTTATTGAGGTGACTTTTTTTGTGAATATTTTGACATAAAAAGCTGCCTCTTACTAAAAGTCAGTTTTTTTAATGCTGTATATTTTTAAAGTTTAAAATGTTTGTTAGCTGTAAAAACTTGTAGAAACAAAGTTGAAGTTTTTAAAAATACTTGTCAGTGCTTTTTTGTCAATACTTTCAGTACTTTTACCAAACTAAAAGGGAGTCATTCTAGAAATTTTGTCAGTTTTCATTTACAGTTTAAATGTTTTCTGTTTTTGGAAAACAATTTTTCAATTATTGATTTGCATCATTCATTACCTTAAGTCAGTAATTAATTAATTCAGTTATCAGTAATTCATTTATGCTTAAAGCATAAAAGAACCCTTTATGCTTAAAAAATTTTCAAAACCTGAAGAAGGTTTTTAGTTCATGAATGAAACTTGTCTTGTTTTCATTCTGCAAATTTTTTCTTTAAAATTAGATTTTTTTTCAGGCGTTAACTTACAAGTGCCAGAACCGAGCCCTGCCTAGCCAAGAAGAGGTTCTGTGTCACATGAATGATGATGAAATCCCTCCTTATATGCCAAAAGGACCTGATGGCCCTCGCATTACCATGACATCTGCCATTTCTCTCATAAACAGGTAGGAAAAGACAGTATATTTATTTATTAGCATTGTGTTGAAAGAAGCTTAGAAAATACATGATGGAGGAAAACAATACTTAGGTAGTTAAGAAATAGCTCACATAAATACAGGAAATCTTTAATCTGTATTTAATAATTTTAATTGTCTTTAATATTTTCTTCAAGCTACTGAATGTAGATAGTATTAAATTTAAGATACAAATAATCAGTTTGTGAAAGGGGTTTTTTCAGCACTAATTATATATTTCTAAAATTTTGCAAGAGCATCATAAAAAAGTTATAAAACCATCATCTTCTTTTTTGTTTGGATGCCATTTTACCTTTAAAAAGACAGTTTAATAAATATACTATGCAAAGGAACTTGAATAACTTGGAAGTCTTATTTAAAACTGTAGATAACTCAAAATATTTTTTAGACCCTACTACTTCCTGTTAAAATAATTTCACATTTTTGGTTCAAAGTTTAAGATGGTTTAAACATTTTGGTGGTCCCTTGAGCTTTGAATTATTCAAGTTAGTCTGTAATTGATAGAATTTATTTTCAAAAATATTACCTTTGAATACATTTTGTCAAACATTGTCAACAAATTATATAGAAATGATATTATTTGTAAATGTTAATGAATTTCTCTTATAAGCAGTCTCAATATTTTCTTATGTTTATTTTCAGGTATTGTGCCAGTTTACCTTCTGACATGGCTACTAAACTAACTCCCAAGTGGAATATTCGAGAAATTCATGAAGATCAGATTGCCCACGAGTATGAATGTATTCTTAAAATGCCTATCAATTCACCCCTGGCCCGATTCACAATTGTGGTATTCATATTTGTTGTTTTGTTACTTTTATTAAGTTAAGTGTATAATGCGCAAGGGGGTCCGGGACACAAAAATCATCAGATTTTCAAAAATATGTTTTTGCTCTTATAAGTTAACCCATTTTTTTCTGCTTAAAATGATGTTTGAATTATGTTTATGAACCAGAGATACAATCCTTTATTGCCGGCTGCTTTGGTTAATCTAGCATACTACGTTCTACATTCAAATGTGTTTTTCTCTATGATGCATTTTTACACTGTTTCTCAACTTCAAATTGATATAAGTCAAGAACTGTTGAAGATAAAGACTTGAAATTTGAAACACATATATTTTGAACACTTTACTTAAATCGTGATTCAGCAAATTTGAAAATTTTGTTTACTTTTTAAAATATGAATTTTTAAAAATAATTAGCATGAAAATTTTAAGAATTTTTTACTTAATTGCTCATATTTTTGAAGAATATTAATATTTCTTAAAATGCTGAATCTTAATTAAAGATAATATGTTTCTGTTTGATTTGGTGAAAAAATTTTGAAAATTGATTATTAATATTTTGAGTTATATCAATTTTGAAATACCCCTCTTTTTTCAACAAAAATTGAATTTAAATTTTTTCAAAACATTTGAGAAAAGTTTTGAGTAGTAATTTTTTCAAATAATTTGATGCTTAATCTTCAAAACAATTTCCGAAATTTTAAACTTGAAAATAAAAATTTTTTTCTGAAGTGTCCCGGACCCCCAACTGAGAACGTTTTCCTTCCTAAGATAACTTTTTAAGTGGCTGACTTGGTTTATCTTCACTATCTAGTTATGTAGGTCTTTGCAAGTGATTGCAGGATTCTGTTTAGAAAATATTAGGATCTGTAATCTGACCCTTCACAAAATATTTTAGCTAAAAAATACATCTTTAATGTGGTATAATTTATTTATTTTTTTTTAAAAAGAAGAAACACAAAAACAAACACTTGGCCAATGGTTCTCTAGAAATGAGATGTTATGATTGCTGTGCACATTTTTCCATTACTAGAGAGAGGCATACCTGGTACTAAACTTTTAAAAAATTGAAATAAATTAAGAATGAATTTAAGGAAAAAGGACTCATTACTTTAAATGTTATGTGGAAACTGTCTCCATACACCAGCCTCCACTTAGATGTAATAAAATGGAAGTTAAACTTTTAAATTTCCAACCAGTTCATATGATAACTCATTTTGATTGTGTTGTATTGATCAATGTATTTTTTAAAAATGTTTCCATGATACATCCAGTATTCGAAAGATGTTTCTATTTCTTATCATTACTATGAATCTTACAATCTGGTTCAAATAGTTGCATACTCATTCATGTATTATTAATTTAGAAAGCCATTACTAATATATTAAGTTTTGTTTAACTTCTAATACTGGTTGAATAATTTATATACTCATTATACAACATAAACTTTTTTTACATTCATTCATTAAGAAATTCATTCATGCTGTTGCAGAGTGAAGCAAGGAAACAGAAACGTTTGGCCAAAATGTGTGCAGCACTCAAAGCCTGCAAGCTCCTGGATGAACTAAGTATGGCAGCTTCTTGGGCGGTAGTGTATTTTGAATACACATTAATGGCAGTGACAGTTATCATTTTTTAAGTATTTTAGAAAATATTTTTTTAATTATATGAATTATATGGGGTTTATTCAGTTGACTCTTATTTTTGTAGACATTAATGTCTACAATATCAACCCTTTAGATATTAATAATGTATCTAACTGTGGGCATAGTCAAGACTCCGGCTGGATAGTTGTTATATTCATTCTAAATTTTTTTTAAATGTGCTTGATATAAATAAACATTTTTTTCTTATTCCAATTATTAAAAAAAGAACATTATCTTACATTTATAATTTTTGATATAATGAAATGAACTTAACATGTTTTAAACCCCTGACTATGCCCCTGTATCTCACTCACTACATTTTTAAAGGCACAATGTTTTCATTCTTAATACCTTTACCCGAGCACGGCTTACTAGATTGTACAGGCTAGCCGAGTACGGAAATCATTTAAAATCCAGATGGCAATACTGGACAAACTGGCAAAGCATATCCACAGTGTTGAAGGCGGTGGGTGATATAGGTAGGACTTGTGGCGATCCAAGCGGGAAAAGTTGTCAAATGGTTTTCATTGTTCAAAACTCGGCTAGCCTGTATAGTATCTAGTAGTCCGTGACCCGAGCATCAGGCCGGCCGCTAGTTGAGCCGCAGTACCGTAGCGTGCACGGTGCTGCTCACTGTGAAATTCCTGCCCGCAATGTTTATGGATGCATCTCCGCTTGTTGAAGCACCGGGTGATGTTTTTAGTTTCTGCGTGTGGTGGCAACCGCTTGTCGCAGTTTTCCAGAGGCAGTTTACTGCATTACTGCCATAGAGATCTAATAGTAGGCATTTAAAAAGTTTCCCAGCTGAAATATACCTTAAAGACCGATAGAAATGCAAATAGGACCAAAAAATACATCTTTTAACACCAAAATTACATACCTTTCATGCATTTTTCTTGGTTTTTTAACCCGATTTTTCTTCCCTAAGACTAATGTTTTCTCGTCAAAAACCATTGTTATGCAGATTTTGCCTCTTGTTAATTAGGATGGCTTCAGAAATATTTTAAAACACTAGTAGAAATAAAAATATAATAATATTTTAAGAATAAGAATTTTAGAATATTTTAGTGGCAAACTTAACATTTAATTAAATTAAATTCCTTAGGTGTATAAAAAAAAGACAAAACTTACATAAAGTGTTACTTTTATTCTTACATATTTTCGTTTTACTAGTGTAGTAATGTCGGGAAACTAAACTGCGAGCCAACTAGCGTTAATCTCTCCGTGTGGCAGGGAGAAGTGAGGCAGGGTGAAGTGAGGTGATTGTGAGTCACCCTGCCTCACCTCACGGAGCTGCGTCTCAACTAGCGGCCGACCTCACAGGAGCATTGTCGTTGGAGTTAATTTCATTTTGTGGGACTTTTTTTCAGAGGAGCTGAATGAGCATTTGGTGCCCATCAGCTGTCTGGTGGACCTGGCCTTGGAAGATGAACTGGGGGAAGAAGAAGAGGAAGATGGGAAAGGAGCCATTCCTGGCACCAACAGGAGGAGACAGGTCTATGATAAGAAGGTAAGTTGAGTTTCACTTTCTCATTGTTGTATGCGTTATGTGGCCGATTTATTCTTCAATCAGTAGGGTTCTCAGTATTACAAAATGTATACATGTACAGCCAAAGCTGGATAGGTGGAATTCCTTGATAAGTGGAATGAAAGTGTCAGTCCTGACCCCCAGAGCACCAAAAACCTCTTTCAGTGCAATTTTTTTTTTTACCTGTATAAGTGGAATTGAAAATTTCTTCGGTAATTTCAAAATTTACATCAATAGGGCAATTTTGATGGTCCGAATATCTTGAGGTATGTTTGTTTCGGAATAAATAAGATCATGCAGTGATAAAATATTTCACTAAATGACCCATTAATAAAGTGTAAAACACATAATTTTATAATGTGTTATATTAGTGGAAGCAGTAGTTAGATTGAAAGTTTCTGTACAAGCTATAGCATTGCATATATTTTAGAAGCTTGGGGCAAAGGAAATACAAGAGATTACTTGGATAAGTAGAGCAAAAACTTCTGTCCCAAGAGATTCCACTTATCCAGATTTGACTGTATAACATTTAACATTGCTACTTCTGTTTCAGAAAATTTTTACCTTGAGTGGTATATGTAACATTATTTCACCTCTGCTGCATGTCCAATTGGCAAAAAAAGTATAATAAAGGCTGTTTCCATAGCTAAAGTCATTGTTATGTTCTTGGATTACCAAAACAAATGTAACTTAAAAGTTGTGCTTCTATGCCATAAATAGTGAAACTGTATTAATTTCTACCAACCATTGTATTAAGTTATAAGTCTAGTAAAACCTTTCTTCCTTCTAAGAAAATTAGAATCCTAGAAGAAGATTTAGTATCCCACTAAATATGACCCTGATCTGTAATTTAATCAATTTAAAAAAAATTATGTTCAGGTATACAAAACAGATACTATGCCAAGGAGTTGTAAGCAAAATATAGCCTTCCATACAGATATGATCTTTGTAATGTTTTCTATTACTGAATTCCTTTTTTCCTGTGTAGATTCCTACATGCCTTCAGAATACAAAACCTGTGCCTGGGATGCCTTGTTATTTGCATATCATCCAGATGGATCAAGTGTTCCCCCTTCCCAAACAGCTGAATCCAAGAGGGAGGCCCATCATGGATCCTGCCAAAAGTCCTAGGGGTCTTGCCATCCTTACCACCAAAGAGCTACCACAAGTAAGTAGGCTCTGATGCAAATGATTCGTAAGTACAAAGTGTTAACCAAAAAGGCTAACTATCAAATTTGTGTGTAAGTTATGTGAAAAGTGTTTTGTACTTATAGAGTATCACAATAGTTATATTTTTGATATGCCCATATCACAGGTGAGATTTTTCCAGTTCACCCTTGGTTCTGAAAATTGGGGCTTTCTAACTGTGTGAATCTTGGAACTTGATTTATTAAATGTTTTAGTTCAGAGGTTCCCAATTATTTTAAACCTCTTATTTACTACAGACCCATTTTTTGTTTCTCAGCAAGCCCCATCACCTTGAATATTGGTAGCTGAGCATAACCAATAGTTTAAAAATTGAAAGAGCAAAACAAATTGTAAAATGCAACATGATGTTATAAGTATTAATTCTTTCAACATTATTTCTTCCTGCTACAAAAAAGTATGATTGAATTCAGTTTACTGAGTTAATTGAGTTTATATACAATATCAAAGGAAACTGCTTGATTATTCTTTTTGAAGTTTCTTCATTATTTTTCTAAGACTGGCTTACTAAAATGTTTGAGCCCTATTCCTTTTTTGTGTTTAATATCCCCCAAATGAAACAAATCTCTTTCAGGTTAACCCGTTTCCACTCTTCAACAAACATGGAAAGCTTATGATTACTTTTACCACTTCAAAAACAGAAATTAAACTCAGTGATGCTGACATCCACCAGATTGAAGCATTCCACCGTTTCATATTCTCAGACACACTTTGCATTGAAGATGGTCATCTCTTTAGTCCTGAAAATGCGCATTCATCTTATTATATTGTTCCAATTAATAAAGGTTAGTGAACATTTACTTTGTTTTTGTAATAAATAATAAAGACATCAATTGGTAGTACAAAAAAGATCATTATCTTGAAGCAAGTATAAATGTTAAAAACCTTTGTTTAATTTACATTAAGCAATTTGATTTTATGACTATTAAAACCTAATTGTTTGGCTTAATGATTCTAAAAGTATAGGGTAAAAGGTTGTTCCAAAATTCATGTAGAATTTGAAGTTTACTTTTTTTGTGTAGTGAAAGGTTGCCAAATAAATAGTGTGACTACTTTTATTCAAAACACAGCTCTAGATAAAAGAAAAACATGTTTTCTTCGTTAAACAAAATTTTTAAATCCACAGTTGATTGTGCATAATTTTTGTGATTAATTTCAGGCCAGAAGCAAGAAATTGAAATTGACTGGGATTTCCTAAATTTAACTAAGCATCATCCTTACCACAAACAAATTACTAAAACATCTGCTACTGTAGAGCGACCCATCTACACAGAAGAAAATTTCAGGTACCTTGAGATAAATTTTGGAATTAGTTTAATATTCCCATCATCCTTCATCGATATGAAATTATATATTAATGTTAGGGTAGATGCCCTCCAATTAATTATAAACAAACTCTTAATTATTGATGAATAAATCTTATGGAAACCTTTTTTCTCATGACCTTGTCAGGTGAATATTTACCCTCTTGAGTAATTTGTAAATGAATTAGTAGTTAGAAAACATTTTTAAGCAATATATGCAGAACCCACTCCCTATTTATTCCATTATAACCTTTTTTCTCCCAAGATGTGGGCCATTGTTTACATTTCATTTTGTTGGTTTTAGGGATGCTGTAGTACTACGTTCTTACAAAATGAGCATGTGGGCTCACGAACCCAAAACTTTCCATCACGTCATCAGAGTTCTTCCCGATATGTCCCCATCCTCAGAATTCCTCTGCGATACCAATTACAAGTCCTTCATTGAGTACTATCAGCGCAAGTACGACACGATGATCCACAACAAGCTCCAACCTCTCATTGAGACAGTGCAGAGCGGTGGTTTGCACATGTGGAAGCCCATATATCTGTCTGTCAAAGAGACATTTGACGACAAGGCAATCATGAGCAAGAGTAAACTGAAACATAAGAACTACAAGGAGTATCTGGTGCCTGAGTTGTGTATAATTCATCCTTTTCCGTCCACCTTTTTCACTAAGGTTGGTGGTTTTCCCATAATTCTCCTCAGTAATGTTAACTCCATTATGTGCTTAATTGTATTAGTAGTTTGTGAAATGGATCTTTTTTTTTTGCATTTAGAAAAAATAAAGCAGTTAGACTAGTCAAACCTTTGTACAATAATTACTTCAGCTTCGTGGGTGTAGCCATAGGGGTGAGGATTTAGAGATATACCACCTGAAAATCAGAAAAATTATTTTTCACCTTAGTAAATTGCTAAATTAATCCTATATCCCCCTCCAAAAATTTTTGTGGCCATTTCTTTGTTCAGCATACATTGAAAACTCTCAAAACGATAGGGGACTATAAAAAAATTTCAATAGGGTAGAAACTTTCACAAACTTTTTGCAGGGAGGAATGATTTTAGATTGTTTAAATTTCAAGCTTATTAAATTATAAATGTTTCATATTATTTAAGGTTTTTATTTAAACAGATAAAATCTTAAGTGATTGTTTCTGCATAGAGGTTTACAAATATAATACATAAAAATGTGAATGTTTATTTTATTATCTCCAAAATTATAGGAGAAACTGGTACCAGTATTGCTTAGAAAAATATTCATCAGAGAAAGTTTTGCTGGTGGTGGCAATTTCAAAACTATTCTCGAACTCTAAAATTTTTCTTATTCCAGGTTCTGTGCCTCCCCACAATCCTGTTTCGGCTGCATCAACTACTTTTGGCAGAAGAACTTCGATGCACTATTGCCGACGAAGCCAAGGTGGGGCGTCCTGTACCAAAAAATGGATCGTTCCACTGGCCTCCATTTCACTTGGAAACTGGTGACAAGAGTTTGAGAGAACACTTGATAGCAATAAATGTTCTGAAAGAAGATTTCAAAAATGAACTTATTCCCCGTGACATTGTCAAAAATGGGTGCAACGTTAAGAGTTTCGAGGTTAAGGTTGACCTGCAGTCCAATGTTGGACCGGAACCGAGAGTCCTCCTCCAAGCCCTGACTCCAAAATCAACTGGGGATGAGTTCGATCTGGAAAGACTGGAGATGATCGGGGACTCTTTTCTGAAGTACGCCATGACAGTCAAGTGCTACGTGAAGTACTGGAATTTCGACGAAGGCAAGCTGACACGTCTGCGCATTGGGTTGATCCAGAACCGGACTCTGTACAGACTTGCCAAGAAGAAGGGACTGCCTCAGTTCATGACTACTGCAGCTTTCAGTTGCAAGGCCACGTGGCTGCCCCCTGGGTATTCAGTAGAAGAGACAGTTGACGAGTCCACCTTGATCAAAAAGTCGCGGAAGGAGTTGAAGGATGAAGGGAATAAATCCAAGGAGGAAAAGAACAAAGGGGACCTGCACCTCTATTTCACAAAACAGGTTATCTCAGACAAGTGTGTGGCAGATTCTGTTGAAGCGTTGATCGGCTGCTACCTCCTGTCTTGTGGTCAGGAAGGGGCTCTGCGATTTATGGCGTGGCTTGGGCTGAATCCCCTTGATTCGGAGGGCGATGTTTCAAAGTTTGACTTTTCTGGTAATTGGCCCCCTACACCTCCCAATCCAGTGGTTGCCCAAGTTAATGACATGCCTGTGGATGCGATGATAGCAAGGCTAAGTGGTGGACTGGAAAGGTTTGAAGAAATAATTGGATACAAGTTCAAGAACAGAGCATACTTGTTGCAGGTATGTTTTATTTCTAGTGTTCATTATCATCATTCATTGCAACTTAAATGGTAATTTTTTATGAATTCACCATAAATATTTTTCATCTTTGTTGATTGAGCTAATGCTCTTTTCAATGTTTAATGCTTGACATTTAGTTCAGTGGCGTATAAGGGGGGGGGGCCGAGGGGGCCCTGGCCCCCCCCCCCCCCGAAATTCAAACTTGGTGTACCAAAACAAGTTAAAACCCTGTATTTTAGGGTCAAATTTCAAAAAATTTCTGGGGGAGGACCCCCAAACCCCCCTTTTGTACTTGGAATTTTATTATTAACAACTTTATTATAATAAGTTCATCAAAATCCAAATCCTACCAAAAAATAAATGCCCAAAATTCGGACTAAGTGTACCAAAAACAAGATAAAAACCTATTTTTAGGGGTGAAGTTTCAAAAATTTTCTGGGGAAGGACCCCCAGATCCACTTTTGCACTTGGAACTCTATTTTTATAACTTTTAAAATATTAAGTTCAAAAAACTGTACAACCAAAATTCAGACTGTGCCAAAACTAGTATAGTTAAAAACCTGTTTTTTTAGTCAAACTTCAAAAAATTTTCTGGGGGAGGACCCCCAGACCCCCCTTTGGTACTTGTATTTTTATTACTAACAACTTTTCCTATATTATGTTTTTGGGACCTAAGTTATCACCTAAAAAGCTACATTGGACCTATTAAATATGTGGGGGAGGGGCTGGGGAGTAATTTTGGGCCCCTCCCGAAATAAATTCCTATATACGCCACTGATTTAGTTGTTGACTTTAACCTTGTTTTCCTCCTGTTATACTTTTTATCAAACCTTAAAACGCCTTAATTTTACCTGCAACATAGGCCCTATAGCCTATAATGAAAAGTGAATTATTAGAAACTCACCTCTCTAGCTCAAAACTGCATCTAAAACTTATTTTCATCTACAATAGTAACCTGGTTTTCTCCCTAGGCCTTTACACACCCTTCTTACTCTGATAACAATGTCACGGACTGCTATCAACGCCTGGAATTTCTCGGGGATGCAGTCCTGGATTACCTCATCACACGTCAGCTCTACGAAGATCCGAGCAATCACTCCCCTGGCGAACTGACTGACCTTCGATCAGCTCTGGTCAATAACGGTTACTTTGCCTTCCTCGCAGTCAAGTTCCAGTACCACAAGTTCCTGAAGATTTTGTCACCACATCTATTTAAGTTAGTCCAAGACTATATCAGGATGCTGTCTGAAAGTGAAACTTTCAAGTTCTTTGAGGTAGGGTAATTTTAGTTGCCTTTATTTGCACAATTGGACTCTTTTTGAGTAAAATGAGTTGCCTCAAACTAGGTTTGTCTGCTGCTTGAAAAGTCCTAACTGAATTTTTTTGCTAACCCTCATCTTAATGCTTAAACATTTTGTGTCTTTGTTTATCTTATAACTAGCACAACATTTAAGTTTTAGTCTGAAAGAGAATTATTACTTTTTAATGAAACTTTGAACTACCAATTTGTTTTAGATATTTAGTAGATTGGTAAAAATATTCTACTAAAAATTTAATTGTTTGGGAATAGTTTACAGTACAGAATATGACAAATTCATAAAATGTTTAGACCAATTTTTGACTTTTTTTATTTGAATGATAAGTTTCTCCTTTTTGGATTTTGCCGCTGTTTGGGTAATTTTAATTTTTCTTAGCATGCAACAGAAAAATTACGCATTTAATGGCTCACTCATGAGTAGAACTTTCACAATCAAATAAATGGAACTGTTTTTAATCTATGTATGATGCAAATGAATGAAATTTAATGGGACTTCTTCTAATTCTAGCACTGTGTTCAATAGTCTATCCACGGCTTACTAGATACTATACAGGCTAGCCGAGATACGGAAATAATTAAAAATCCAGATGGCAATAGCTGACAAACTGGCAAAGCAGATCCACAGAGTTGAAGACGGGGCTTAATGGTTCAAAAATTCAACTCAGCCACTAATGGCCAACAATCAGCAGTTTACGTCATGAAAACACGCCTTTATTTGTCAGTGTGTTATTCTATTGGATGGGTGATATAGGTAGGACTTGTGGCGATCCAAGCGGGAAAAGTTGTCAAATGGTTTTCATTGTTCAAAACTCGGCTAGCCTGTATAGTATCTAGTAAGTCGTGGCCTATATACAACTTTTAAGATACAAATGTTTATGACAGCCAAACCTGAGAAAGTAATTAATGTTATGATTCAGATTGCTTGCTTTGAGAGCTGTTTTTTTTTCCAAAAGCTTCCACTGTAATAATCTAATTTTCATGTGTAAAAATCTGTGGGCTGATACCCAATTTCATCGTAGGAGCACTTGTACATTCTGGAGGAGCTTGAGTGCTTTGAGTTGGAAGAGGTGGAAGTTCCCAAAGCACTGGGAGACGTCTTTGAGTCAGTGGCAGGGGCCATATACCTGGACAGCGGGAGGTCGCTGGATGCCGTGTGGCGCATTTGCTATCCAATGATTGAGCCTGCAATGAGTATGTGAATTCTTTAAACTTGAATCGGATTCCTTGATATGATAACACTTAATGTGTAATGAAAAAGCTTTTAAATGACAAAATTTGAGAAGTTTTCAGTATTTATTTTTTTCCATAGTCACTTAATGTACTTGCAGCCGCCAATGGTATGTGTATATCCTTAAATGTGAAATTGGTTCTTTATTTTATCTAAATAATCCTTTTTTAAAATCTTTCATAATTTAATGCCATATTGATAAACTGGTTTTTTTTAACATAAACCATTATTTTTTTTTTAAATCAAAGTTTTCACTGTTGCCAATTTGTTCTATGATTCTGTTCCGCACATTTATGCATAATTTTTTATATATTAGTAAACAGTTTTAATATTAATGTTTTATCACAGCATTTTACTTTTGAGCAAAACCAGAAATGTACTGTAGTGTTTTTAGTATAAAAGGATTTTTTTTTTTTTTTTCATTTCAGAGCACATGATTGAGCATGTCCCTAAATCCCCCGTTAGACAACTCTATGAATTAGTGAAATCGCAAAAATTGTTTGGGTAAGCACTTTCAGTTTTTTGTCATTTTGTTTTAAGTCAAATCACATCCACATGGACCCCCTAAGCTTTTCTCAGTTATTCTCCCACCCCTCCTGTCTAAAATTTCAGGTTCTCATTAACTATCTTAACCCTACTCGTCTTCCTTATTTTCTCTTTCAATTTCAGTGAGGCAATCACAAGAGGCGAGAAAACCTTCATCCAAGTTGTATTACCCAATGGTCAAAAATTCGAGGGAGTGGGACCAAACAAGAAAGTGGCCAAAATCTCTGCTGCGAAAAGAGCTCTGGCTGCACTTAGAGCTGAGCAAAAGGGGGCTTCACCCAGCAGGCTGTAGCAACATTGAGACCATTGTAAAAACTCATATCATCTTCACTACCTACAAATTCAACTCAACTTAGGCTGAAAGTTTGATTCCGAATTCATAGTCCTAACTTTTAGGGGTGGTACAAAAGCAGAATCACGTATGGTTTAAGAGCTGAAGGTATATTTTCAATATGACTCAGTGCATGAAATATTTCACATGGATGCTGGCCAGCCAAAAGGCAAAGTGGAAGCCTTAAGCGTAGGAAGAGGGTCGACCAAACAAATTTTTCATAAAAATAACTTACTTGGAAATGGCTGTAAATTGATATAAGTATAGAATAATGTGAGTTAAAGTCAGATAAAGTACTACCAGAAGGCTAAGTGGAGGATAAAAGGCTGCCAGAAGGTACTAAAGTGGGAAATTTATTGTTCAAATAATATTTACTATAACTTCTAATTTGACTAGTAAGTCATTATGTGATTTGAATTATTGTAAAATAGTGTACTGTCATTTACCAGACTTGCATTGTTGCATGGCCATAATGGCTTTCAGTTTGCAGGCATCAATCAAATATATTCCAGGTGGAATGTTTCATGCACATAGTCATGTTGAAAATATGCATCCAGCTCTCAATCATATAGAGTGGGGTCCAAGTCACTACTGAAGTGTGTTACTCTAACCACTCAGCCTGCATGCTGGCATGTAGGTAAGTTTCCAGAAGCAATTAAAGGGAATGTTTTGGAAAACAGCTGAGGGTTGAGTTTTCAGTTTTAATGGTCTCTTTTTCACTTCTACAAGTTCACTATGATTATCCTGTATAAGTTCTAGGCATGCTTTTTCCACCAACTTATGCATCACTGAATATGATCAGAACTAATAAAGCCCAAGGAATAGTAGTTGGAGAAATAATTATCTGTCTTTAGTTATGTTATTCTTAGTTTTAGATCAGAAAGACTGAGAGTTACTGAACTCGTTTTTATTAGCCCCTCATACAGTGCTACCAACTACAAGTTCAGCAATCTTTGGAATCTAAAATCCTTGGTGAAATTCGACCTAAACCTGCTGACACACCTTCAAATATATTATTGTAGTTAGTACCCAATGTTTGGTTGTCACATTGAAAATGTTTAAGATTGGTTAAATGATGCATTGGTCACAGTGATGATATAGTGCCTAGCAAAGCAACCATTCTTTTCATTTGTAAGTATTAATGTATGGAAAACTGTTGAAATGTCAACTTTAGTAATTTTTTGTTTTGTTAATGGTTGTGTTTTAAAAGTATGAAACTCATTTTTTTAAGGACTTCTTTATCTTAACTCCTCTAATGTGTTTTACAATTGACCCACTTTTTAAGAGTTGTCATGTTTTTAATCGAATAAGATAATCTAAATATTTCATGCAAAATTTGAGTACACAATTGTTTGTAATTATGGCCCAACACATGCTAACAGTGCTTTTACTTATTTGCATACTTGTAAATCAGTAATTTTAATGGTAGATGTAAATTTTAAATTTTGTTGAGTTCATTAAATGAAAAAACAGCTTAAGGCCTACCTACCAAATTACTTAAGTTGTTATACTCAGATAATATAATATATAGTAGCTTAAAATGAAATAAGAGTATAAGTGTGTATCTGAGATCTGAAGAAATAATAAATATATAATATTTGTTTGTACTCTGAGAAATGTTAGTGATAATATATGATTATAATACTGTTTTATAGAATGAACTTGGAGAAACTATAATGTTGTCCCAAATAAATTTTCATAAATTCCAATTAATTTCGTACTAAATTTAAGTAGTTTTTTTTTAATTATACCCACTGTTAATTGCAGATTTTTATGAAGTGTTTGCTAGGTTTGTTATTGATTGGGGATAATGTATTTTATCAAAAATCTGAATTTAAATGGATTTGTTATGATGATGAAGTATATATTTTTATGTATTGGATAATTCATACTTTGTTACCATGAAAATATTTTGTTTCTTTATTTCTTAATAATACAAAAAGATGTAAAAAATTTTTAGCATCTTTACATTGCAAAAAGACTGGGGGCAGTTGTGTTCTCAAGCTGTAGTCCATACAAAAGGTGTTATGACTGAGTAAATTAGGTCTTACTTAATATATTACTTTTTTATTATTTTGTGTATTTGGAGTTGGGATTTTTTATGCATGGTTTATCTTTCTATTAAATTTTATTTAGGGGGACAATGTTTCTTTATCTTTTATCTCTGCTTATTATTCACTCCCCCAATTATTAATGTTATACTTGCTTACTTCCTCATATGCAAATGCAGCCTGGAAAGTTCTGAATATCAGAAAATTAATTTTCTCTTTAAATTTAAAGCAAAGGATTCACCATGCTATTCTCTTTTAAATTGTCTACACCAGGGGTTTCCTTCTCTAAAATGCTACATCCTTAGGAGAATGTGTATTTTCTCATGGCACCACAATCATGCATTGTCTTTTTTATCCTTTGCGTAGAATGCATATAACTGTAAAATAAAGGATGCTAGTAGTAATAAAAATACTTGTCTAATAAAAAAAATATATGAGTGAAATCATATACTATGGAAATTGGAAAAGAATTTCATATATCTCTTGGTGTGCATTTCATGAGTAACTCTGCTGTTCTCTGTAGATAATGTTTATTGTTCTTATCGTATTATAAAGGTTAAAAAACCTAATATCTTTTTTCAACAAAAATTTTGAATGTTATGTGCAATCAGTAAATTATGTAGGCTTACATGGCTGGCATCAGTATATAATAAAAATAAGTCCATTGGGCATATGTAATTTTCAGTCAAAATTACTATCCAATAATACAGCCCCTTCTATTGGTTTTCAAATGTTATGGTGCTTGTTATGTGTCATCAAAAAAATTCTGTTCAGAATGAAGTGCCTAGAGAAATTAAAAGTGATGGTTTTGCATAATGTCACAGTAAAGGGCCCATATTTTTGTATCATTTCAAGTTATTAATATTCCCAAAGGATTACAATCCAAACAAGCATTAGAAATGTTGATGTGAAGACTATCAATTTGAACATTAAAGGGTTAAATTACTGTGTATAGTAGTTAAAATGTCTGATCTGGCTTTACTCCTAGAATTTCCTAGAATTGATTTTCTGGTGCAATATATCCCTATTATATCAAATCTTTCATGTAATTTTTTTTAAGCCTCTCTGTCTCCGCTAAAAACATCTGTGATGAAGTGTAATATATTAAGCAAAGGCCTGTGATATGCTTTGTATTTTATTATGATGTTTATCTGTGATGCTTTGTCAATAAAGGTAGACATTCTTGTGACAGGGTTTTGGTTTGTGACAAGGTGACTTGACTTAGTGACTAGAGGTGTGGTTTTACAAGTCTGATAGATATTATGGGAGTTGCAGAATATGTCTGAATGCCTGAACTAGATTTGGGAAAAAATCAGACTGCTGTGGGAAAAAGTTCTTAAAATCCAATTGTTATTAGTGATAAACTAATATTTTGGCCAGCGATTGTATCATACCCTCCAAATTCACTGCAAATAAGTTGAAACTGCAGAGTTTCGGATGTATATAGTAGAAAACTATAGATCTATACGCCGAAAAAAAGTTTCCATGATGAATACTTGAGAGTTGGCTTTTCCTTGCGTTCAGTATGATATGCAGGCAAAAGATTCCAAAACCAATAAAAATAGGTTATTAATAGGCAAACACGTTTGTGGGTAGAAAAAAAATTTTTAGTTTATTTAAAGGTGCACCAAATCTTCTGGTAGGTTCGATCCATTCACCCACGTTTTCGGAGTTTCTCAAAACCTGTAGAATCTTTGATAACTTCTTGCTTTATAGAATTAATTCCAGTTCTTTTCCAAAACATGCTAAAATAAAAAATACCATATTAAATGAAGGAGTATTTTCTAAAAAAAAGTTTCTTAGAAGTGCCCCTAAACCCTCTTTCATACGGCTTTTAAAGAATTTAATGATAAACAAATAGTAGTAACTGTTTAATTTAGTGCTAAATGAAAGGATTTATTTCACGTTTTTTTATCATGAAAATTTTTCAACGTCCCTCCAAAAAAAAACGTAGACAAATAAACTCTCTTACAAAAAAAATTCACTATATTTGGGGAGTGTCTAAATCGGGCCAATAAAGAATTGAATATAAATTTTAAAGAAAAACTTCACCCGTTTGAAAATCATCGTGTATTGGTAGAATTGAGATGGAAAGAGTAAACTCCCGCATTTTCCCTGGATTATCATTTTTTCTCAATGAGACCTAAATAAAAGGTATGCTTTCAGAGCCCTCCTCATGGGGAGCCTGTCTAATAGTCCCCTACCTATCTCCCCATTTTATCGTGAAGTATTATGTGCAGAGATTAAATAGGAAACCATGTTTCATTTAAAGTTGTGGCACTCTGCACCAGAGCTGTCAATTTAGTCTTGGACACGCATTTAATCTGATCCTTGTTCAAGGCAATAATAAAAATCGCGGTGATATCGGGACACGCGATTACTACAAAAGGCTTCTTTATCCGAGGCGATGAGGTAATGGCCCTCTCTCAATATTGTCTGCGGTCGACTTTTATTGCGGCTTTTGTTGGGGAAATTTTTTCCTCTCTTTGGACAGGTTCCAAAAGTAACGCCCCAAGGTTATGTTCATCATGAATTCACCGGAGGAAAAGCTTTCCCTAGTGGTTTACACCGAGCTCGTAAATGTCCTGAAATATAAAAGAAAAACTTCAGAAATTCGATGACACCCTAATATTTCAAGATGAATATTTAATTTTCTAATTCAACGGTTTGAATAGCTTTAATTGAGATCTGTATGCAATTTTGGATATTAAGGTTTTTTGAATTTTAGGTCTCTTGAAAAACGATCACTTTTTATGTTAATCTGCTTGTACAAAACGGCAAATGCTTATATAGGAAAATTTTTAAAAGGTTGAAATATTTTAATATCAGTATCATCAATTATAGTAGTACAATGCTGGGATCTCAAAGTGGGGGAAAAACAGGAGGGTCCCCATAGCTATTTATTTTTTATTGTTATGGACATTAATCCTCCATAACTATAACTGAAACGATCTTAACTTATGTGATGTATATTTGTATTTTATTTCGTAACTTATTTATTGTAATTTTCGTCCACAGGGCTTTTGAATCTAGAAAAATCATAAAAATTATATTTTTGTAAAAATTTGATAATTTTTTTTCTTTCCCCTTTTCTGCTAGGATTTTGTTCTCAATTTCTGTTAATTTTTTATGACAATCATAAATGTGAAAATCTTAATCTGTTTTTGAATGCAAAGAAAAAATTAAAATAATACCTTTTATCAAAAATATCAAATTTTTAAAACTGTTTCAGAAGTATCTATTTCTATCATAGTTGACCAAAATTATGTAAACACTTTTAATTTATACTTGGTAATTTAGGAGGATATCTTGCTAATTTCGACACATTATTTATTCAAAAGTTTTTCAGCAATAATAGTCCACTTTAAAAATCCCAAAAAATAAAGTTTTTCTCCTACTCAACCATTCTACCAATGATGGTCCCCTTGTAGTGTCTGGTATGTGATCCCCATCTCAGGGAAACTGACGGAGCCTATGCTCATCGTAATTCTGATGTGGCCTCAAACCTCTAGGTATCATTTAATTTCCCCTATCGAGACTTTGCTCAATCCCCATATTAACGACATTAAAACGATCATAAAAAGAGAAGAAATTCTTAAGAAGAATCCTAATCGGTTGTTTACTCTTCTCTTTTAAGAGGCTCATTCCGGAATTTATGTCGTTTGTTCAGATAAGCCTCCATCCGATAAAGGGTAAACGCACGTAGATAAGTTTTATTTATTTGAGTTCACGGGGACGATCTGTTGTTTGAACGCTCCGGTTTCGGAGAAAATCTGGTTTTATAGTGTCGCGAGACGGCTTTTGAACGAGAGTATTAAAAAATGTTAAGCAGGTTGTCACTAAAAAGGGAACGCACAAGGTGTCTCTCGAAAATCCTCAGAAACATCCCACTCCCATTCTACTAGATCCCATTAACATTACGTTAAATTTTGGCGACATTCAGATACGCTAACCCAGGATTAATAACTTTTTAAATGACTACCGCCCATTTTTAGTGGTACTCTTTAAAAAATTTTACATTAAATTATCAAAAACCAGGGTTCCCACTGGTCAGGCAATACCTGAAAAACCTGGAAAAGTCATGGAATTTTAATTTCACCTAAAAAGTGAGGGGATAGTCAGAGAAAATTTCTCATTTTGGCCAAAAACCTAGAAAATCATACAGAATACCTGGAAAATGAACAATTTTTAATGTTTGCGTGTCAATTTTGGCTTTAGAAAGTGGGAAAAAAATAGACCATTTGTTGAAAATATATGTTCATAAGAGCAAGAAATATCTGAAAATGCCGTAAATAGCCTGGAAAAGTCAAGGAATTTTATTTCTGAAATTGAGTGGGAACCCTAAAAAACGGTCATATTCTTGAAATAAAAATATTTGGATTTGTTTGAATGGAACTTTATTCTTTGAATAAATGCAACCAAATCTAGTGCGCTGTCGCGGGTTTCGCTATAGGTTTAGCGCAGGCGCAGTACGGTTCTTTGTGTTCAGGTTTCGGTTAACTTTTGGTTTCGCGTTTCTTTTCTTTTTTCCTTGTCTTCCTTCCTTCCTTTGCTATGGCTCTCTTGATTCGGTGAAGGGCTTTTTTTTATCCGATCCATTGTTCAATCATCTTAAATAAGATCATGTTCTTAGTTTCCAGCACATGAGTTATAAATCAAATTCCGTACTCTTAGACGGAAGAAGTTTAACGGAATGCTGAGAACGAGTCGAAAAGTGTCAGATCAAGAATATTTTTCCACAGCTTTTGCAATGTGTTATCGCCTGCATTTTGAAATAAGTGAGTTATGTTATAAGCCAAGGTGTATACACGGGTGTCATTGCGACGACTAGTCCCCAAATGAAACCTTTCGATCTGAGTTTGACAATGTATCATGATCTACGGAGAATTCCACCAAGTTTACCAACCATACTTAATATTCGGAAATTTTCCTTCATTGTCACCTGTCTGTTCAAGGCTTTGTGAAGAAATGGTCAGGAAGTATCCAATTCGCTAGAAAAGAGTCTTTTATTGTTTCCATCTTCCTATTTTCAATGTATTTTCTCATAATTTTTAAGTGACAAATTAAGATTTTTATAAATGTTCAATTTATTTTGGATGTGTTTCGTTATACAAGGGCACTTGAAATTTTAAGAGAACTTAAGAGGGACATACATGACATAAGAAGGTTGAGAAACATTAGTGTGTATGGAATGATTTTTGGAAGATTAAGTAAAAGCAGATATAACTTGTGGCTCACCCAGCTGCTTTATATTCTTGGCAATGAATCTACAGAACAAAAAGTTTGTCAGTATGACTAAACTGGTTGGAAAATACCTATTATTTTTTAATTGTATTTAGTGACATATCCAGAACAAAATGAGATAGATATGAGATCCGTTTGATCTCGAAAAAAGGAACATTTTCAAACCTGATATAACAATAAGCATTTAATCATTTATCGTAATGTTATCACCCTGTGATCCAATGTTTGTATGGTCTAACTGATGGGTATCTACGAAAAAAGTACACTCCTTGAAGATTTTTTCGTCCTTAAATGTTATCAACATAAGAAATCCGAGCGTAATCTTATCTGTGTGTTCCACGTCATACTCACCTTACGCTTACTGTCTTTTTTTTTTGTAGAATGGTAATTTCTGGGGGGAAATATAGAAAAGAGAATTTTTGAAGCTAAATATTGCTTTTAAATTGTATTAAGGGGTCCAAACCTCTGCATGAGTGTGTTAGTAGTTAGGTGTAAAATAAAGTAATTAAAAATACCGAACTCTAGTTGCTTAATTTTTATAACAAAACTTAAATCCATAGTATTTCTGCTTTAGTCTAAAACACAGGGGGTTGCAAGTTACAAGTGCTCGAATATAATACCTTAAAATGCAAATCAAACTTTAAAATGAGTTATTTATTATGAGTTGCATCGTTCGTTGTCGCTGAAAAAAATCTTGGCTCCTGAAACGAAACCGGTGCTGCAGTTTGATACAAAAACTTCTGCTACGATGTGGCGGGCGTAGCCCATAGACGTAGCCAGGAAGGTGCAAAGGGACATTTTATGCACCCCCCTGAAATCGCCCTAGCGGTCCCCATAAAAAATTAACTTTTCACAGGGACCAATTTACAAGTTTGGGGACCCAGGGCAAAACACTTATTAAAGGACCGAGACACTGAGCTCCCGACATGTCTTAAAAAATGATAAATTTATTTGATTTAAAATAACAAAATCAATCATCTTTAATCCAAGTGTACCCCTTACATCTTTAATACCCCTGCGTAAAAATTATTGGTACTTACGTATTATCCCGTCGACCGTTTAGCGGCCGGCTAATTCAGCGGCACAGTAATAGTAAAGTCAGTGGGATTTGATAACGTTTTCGGATTAAGCGTCACGGTCGACGGGATAATACGTAAGTACCAAATTATTTATTTGAAATCTTTATATAAGCTTAATATATATAATATTTAAATTAAGAAATTTCAAAAGTTTAAAAATAAACTGCAATAACCTTTTTTAATAAATCTTTTACAATAAACTGCCAATATATTTAATTACTAATTCAAATAAATTTTCTTTTAAAAAGAGTCTTTACACATATTTATTAAATTTAAAATACTCTGATTTATAAGCCGTGGTTTAAAGTAAATAAAATGGATTGAGAGCCACTGATCTTGACTGTCTTTTGTCCTCTGCGTTTTGCCAAATGTTTTTGAATTATTTTTCCTTGGGTTTTTTTTTCTCTCATATGACTGTTTTTGTCTCTAACGTTTTCAAAGCTTTTGTATTTTTACCTTGTTTTATTTATAAATATTAATTAAAAAAGTAATTTTATGCTTCACTTCGAAGGGCTAGGGCCCCTTAGTGAGCAATATTTGTATTTGTATTGTTTTTTTTTCTTTCTTTGTTTATTAAATTATTATTATTATTATTAATATATTTATTTTAAATTCATTAGTTAAGAAATTTATTTTACACTCTTTCCCGTTTTCTTAGATTTTTTAGCATTTGGGGGGGGGGCTTTAAAATGGGGACCCTGTCAAGTGCCCCGAATGCCCTCCCAGAAATCGGGATCTGCTTTTTCGGTTTGCGTTTTAGCGCAAAAAAATGTTGCCATCTTTGATTTACAAAAAAAAAAAATTAAAAATTATTACCTTTCACTTCTTTACTTGATTTAAATTGTATTTAGTAACATTTCTGTTAAGCGTCGAACGTGATTATTTGCTTAAGAGGATTTTATTTTGTTCTTGAGGAGAAAGCTTTTCCCTACTAGGGATTATTTTCTTATCTTCCTTCACCGTTTTCCCTATCGAAGTTTTGTTGTGATCCCTCGCTGCAGAAGAACACATCGCCGACCCGACGAGATTGCGCCAAAGGTGTGTTGGAGAAAATGTACAGTGATCATCAACTCAGGTCCTTCAACAGTCTGCAATAACCCAACTCCAACCACCTAGAAACTCATCCTTTGCTCAAACTTTCGATTGTGCACTTTTAACCGAATCATGGCGTCGATTTTGTCCAATTTCCGTTCTCTTGGGCTTCGTGGACTTAAAAAATCAACAGATCTAGGCCTAAGCTCTGCAAGGTCGAATGTCTCTCTGAGGGCTTCCAGTTTTATACTCCTTCAGTCCAAAAACTTCGGTTCGCACGCGATTCCTGATAATTTGCAGTACGTCGAAGATGCCGAGCAGCCTTCTTTTTTTCACATGGTGGAGTATTTCTACCATAAGGGGTGGGCGATCGTGGAAGACAAATTGGTCGAAGAGTTCAAAGGAGGCAAGTTGAGCGTAGAAGAAAAAAGAGAGAAAGTAAGGGGTTATTTGGGAATCATTGGACCCTGCCACTCTGTACTGGAAGTATGTTTTCCTTTGAGAAGAGACAGTGGAAAATATGAAATGATAAATGGATGGAGAGCCCAGCACAGTCATCACAGAACACCTTGCAAAGGAGGCAAGTATATCTACTTTTACTTTCTTCTAGTACCCACATTAAACATACATTTTTAATGTTAAGCACCAAACCTATTTGATCCCTTGTCTTGTGTGTACTAAAAAGAAAGATGCTTTCAACCATAACTAACATAACAGTCTTCTTAGTTTATTATTAACTAGTAAAAGTCTTCTCATCAGAGAATAAAATCTTGATTATTTCAGTTTTTAAAACTATTAAGAACTTGAAAAATGCCCTAGGCTTAAACGCAGACATGGAAAAGTTGAAACTTTCCGAACCTAATTTCCGCTACCCCATTATTATTTATAGCTAAACACTCCTTTATATTTATGTCTGTAGGTACTGTAGGTAGTCTCGTGTAATACAAATTCACATAATTAAATTGACAAATT
Source organism: Tetragnatha montana (assembly GCA_963680715.1). Classification (NCBI taxonomy): domain Eukaryota; kingdom Metazoa; phylum Arthropoda; class Arachnida; order Araneae; family Tetragnathidae; genus Tetragnatha; species Tetragnatha montana. Next base: position 40,992,989 of record OY796685.1, read on the forward strand.
AGATAAATGGCAATGGATATATTCATGAGTAAGATTCACATACTACACAAACTTAGTTTTTGAATTAAGAATTAAGACAGCTTGATTTTCCCATTAGTACCATGGCTCATGCTTCATTACAATTTAAAGTATTTATTATTGGTTATAACCTGGGAAAATATATGGTAAAGCTTTGGCTCTAGTCCTCCATGGCAACCGACAGCCAAGTAGGTGCAATTTTGCATCTGGCCATTCCAGTTTCTGAACGTGGAGGATCCGTACCAAAGCTATGCCAAAAATAAAATATTGGTACGACTCATTACTAAATTTTCCATTTAAACTACCTTTTCGGTTCTTACATATTAAACCGTCAACCGTGCCACTGAATCCAAAAACGTTATCAAAGCTCATTGACTGTTCTATAGCTGTGTCGCTGAATTAGATGGCCTCTGAACGGTTGACGGTATTGTTCGTAAGTACCACCTTTTCTTTTCAAAAAAATATTTTAAACTTCTACCTGAATTATTATAAAAATGTAAAAAAGTCAAAGGCACAGCTGGAATAAGAGTCCTCCATTTAGCGACTCGTGTTGCGGTCACAACTATACACTATAACTAATCATGATATACCACCAACTTGGCGACTGCAACGCGAGTCGCCAAATGGAAGACTCTAATTCCAGCTGTGCCAAATCAAAGAATCAATACAATGTAAAGAATCAATACAGTAACCACTATGGTTAGGCTTTTATTTGCAAAATGCAAAAGAAACTCTAGAATATTGAACTATATATTGCAAAAATGTGAAAAATCTGAAGGTTATAATAAAAAATTTTATAAATGAAAAATGTTTTCATTCTATAATTTTATTTTTACAATATCTGTATCTACTATTAATTTGTATTTCTTTCCTTAGGTATTCGTTTCAGCCTGGATGTGAGTCTAGACGAAGTGAAGGCTCTGTCAGCCTTGATGACTTTTAAGTGCGCTGTGGTTGACTGTCCTTTTGGAGGAGCCAAGGCAGGGCTCAAGATCAATCCGAGAGATTACAGCGAGTTTGAACTTGAAAAGATCACCAGGAACTTTGCTCTCCAATTGGCGAAGAAGGGATTCCTTGGTATACTTATTTTAATTGAAAATATATCTTGCACAGAGGCATAGCTAGTAAACAGTGGTGTCTGCAAAAGCCTTCTGCCATAGGGCTTTGTAAAAACTTTAAAGATTGTAAAAAAAAATGTTATGCTTAAAAGTATTAATTTTTAGGAAATTTAGTTTGAGTTATTTATTTTGTTAGCACACGAAGCTTAATAGGTTATTGAAACTTTGATTAAGTCCTGGTACATGAGACTTTACAATTAATATAGAAGAAGAAAAAGGTATTGACTAAGTTCATTTGCTAATGCTCCTATTTAGTCTAGGCTCTTTCTAACAGCAGGTTCTATTTTGTTGTTCTGGATCAGAATTTTGGATCACATCCTTTAAAATGGATTTATTTAGTTTTTTTACTTTTATTTTTCTATGGGCACATGACCTTCTTGGATTTGCTAAATCGCCTTACAAAAACAAACTTCTTCTAGAGGATGTAAAAGGTTTCCCACAAGTCAGGAAAACCAAAACCTTTCCAAAATTTAAATTTGGCTACAATAGATCAAAATGAAAGGAGCTATCAAATCAGTAGATGCTGCGAGTTGTAAGTAACATTTCATCCAAAAAAAAATTTCAGAAATGTTCAGTACAGGATCGCAGTTGTCTATCTATATACTACTATTAAGAACTTAGTTTTATAATTTCCAACGCTTTTACAAACTTCTAAACAATTCTTGCAATTTCATTTTTAAAAAAAATGGGAATTGCCTAATTTCTTAGAAAGGTTTTCTCTTTACTTTGGATTTATTATTTTTAACAACATATCTTTGATTTGAATTAAGTTAAAAAGAAAAATAAGCTTATTGTTTGAATGTGTTCTATAAATTATTTTTATACTATCTTTTTTTATCTTATACTATTTCCTAGTCGTAAAGTTCATAGAAAAAGTAGTACTTACACTTTACGAACAGTTTTCTTTTAACAGCATTTGAGTGTGCAGTGCATAAATGGATTCTCGCTTATTTTCATGTTGTATTTTAGGACCTGGTTTAGATGTGCCTGCTCCTGACATGGGAACTGGTGAAAGAGAGATGAGCTGGATTGCTGATACCTATGCCCAAACTATTGGTAAGCTTCATACTTTCAAATACATTTATTATTTTTTATGTGATGAATATGGATAGCTAGCCAAGGATGGATATGGATAGCTAGACTCCAAGTACTACGGTTAAGTACAAGTTTCTATGGTTGTTTTGTTCTCATGCTATAAATTACAAAAGTCATAAAAAAAACTTCAAAAACTCTTCAAATGTTGCACTGGGTTCTATTTTGGGGGGAAATGCCTTATGCCACGACTGGTTTTGCAGACCTTGGCTTTGCACAACAAATATGAATATTGCAGCTAAAAGCAAGGCCCTCTTATAATCCTGCATCTGCTTAATTTAACAAAAGTAAGAGCTTTTTCTCCATATCATCAACTACCATTCTCAAAAATGGTATCGGTATGGTATTATTGTAAACAAGCCTTATTAAGATCTTATTATGATAAACATAGTCTGCTTCCTCAACAGAAGTGGACATTCCCAGCAATGTCAACTTGACTTAAGCGGCATAAGTTTGGCAGTAGTTTTTCTGCAGAAAATTTTCTTCAGAGGGCAGAATTTTCTGCAAACGCCGTTTGCGCATTCATGTATAAATATTATACAAGATGGTCAATTTACGGAAAATATTTGTTGGAGTTTGATCTTGTTCTTTTGAAATGAAATCAACAGAAATACAAGGGGAAGAAATTAAAAGTTTGTTTGTAAAAATACAGGGATTGTTGTACAACTGGTCATGGTAGATTGACTGCTTAAAAATCATTTTCATGACTTAATATGTTCTTTTACACTTTCAGGACACACTGACATGAATTCCCATGCTTGTGTTACTGGAAAACCTATTAACCAGGGAGGAATTCACGGTAGGATCTCAGCCACTGGAAGGGTAAGTTAAAAAAAGTTATGGGTAAAAAAATTTTAAATTTTAAACTATGCTCTCAATTCAACCCTTAATTGAACATTTCAAAGATAATGTACAAAACAGGAGTACTGATTTCTAAAATAAGATTTATTTTAGGGGGTATACCATGGACTTGACAACTTTGTCAATGAAGCAAGTTACATGAGTATGATTGGTACAACTCCAGGTTGGGGTGGAAAGACCTTCATTGTTCAAGTAAGTATTTTCTGCTTGTAATAATAGATTGTAAGACTTACAAATAAAGCTCTCCAATGTTAAAACTGTTTTAAAACTACTTTTCTTAGTGACAGTCTTGGAACACAAGTGATTATATCGCCATCTTAGAATCAAATAGCACTGTCTTCTGGTCTGCTTCAGGAATATTCAGAATTACGATCAGATAATCTTATTTGATTGGTTCTTAAGTGCTGAAATTATCGACCTGAAAAGAACAAATCCTATCAATTGAGCTTAGTCACCAAGGATCGGAATTCCTGAAGTTTTCCCAACGGAGATGTTAGTGTTTGATATTATGATGGCGATATCTGATAAATTCTAATTTTATTACAAATTCATGAAAAAAGTTTAAGCTCCATGAATTGTGCCAACCCTCTCTTCAAAAGAATACTAGAATTTAGAAGACATCTCCATAACTTCTCAATCCGAAATTTTCCTCCAAATTTCAAGAAAAGTAGGAATTTCTCTAAAAAAAATTAATTGTATAGTAAATAAGGATAATTTGACAATTCTTACCTACAAAACAAACATTCCCCATGTGAAAATATATTGGATAAATTGCTTTTTCAATGTTATTTTATTCTGTTCAATCAATTTTTTTTTATCTTTAGTGCAATGTTTTTGTTTCCATCCTTGGTGCAATATTTCCCAAATCTAAAATATCTGTCCATTCAGACTTTTACTTACAAATGGCTAAACATGGATCTTGAAATGTTTATTAAAAGAATTGTGATATCCAGCCTACAATTAGACTTATTAAAGAGTAATTTTGGTATCTATTAATTTAGGGCACGAAATTTCCGCTCGCCAACTCGCCATTGGCGACCAAAAATTTAAGGCTGGCGAGAAAGTTCTTTTCCCCGAAAAAAATGTTGAGTTTAAAATAAAAAATGTCCAAATCAAGGAACCTCAATCGAGCGGCTCTTGTTGTGTAATGATAGTCTTGCATTGTGTAAAGTTTGTCAGGAAGTGCCATCCAGTAATGTGGACAAAGTATATTAAGGTTTTTCCGGACCTTTTAAAAAGGAAACATTTTCTTGCCATAATCAAAGCAAAATCCTCTGTGAAAATTTTTCCATGGTAAAGGCAGAAAAGCGAAGACTGAGACACTGAAAGATTTGCTCAGAATTTCCATTAATGAACCCTCTCTAACGGTCGTATTCTGAGCCTCTGGCAACCTCTAACAAACATTGATTTGGTATTCTGACCACCGTTAATCCACTTCAATTAACAAATATTTGTTACTTAACAAATCAGCCAACAAACGAGTGATTTAAGTTGAACTACCAATCAGAATCGAGAATAGAAAAAATGGCGTCCTCTCATCAGTCTATTCCTAGGCCTATGAAAAATCGTGAACATTTCATTTTGAGACTCTGGAAGTATTTTTTCATTGTTAAAGTGTTATCAATAGAGAAAAAATAGTTTTACAATTGTATAACAGTGAATTAACATTTAAAATATTCTTAAATCACATCAATTAAAATCCGCAGAACAGCTCTCTTCTAACGTGTAAGTCCGCCCAGATAGAAGAACTATTTCATAACTAAGATCACTAAAAAATACATTCTCCAAAACGATATATTTAAATGTTTTGGAAATCCATATAAACAACTAAGGAAACACTCTCAGATGTTCTTAAAACCTTAAAAGTAATCTAAACTCTTGGCACTACTTTTTTCTTCAATGTTTTTATACTAAAACTTTCTCCCATGACATAGATTAATGTGGTATGGTGGTGATGGTATTGGACTACAGACCTGAAGGTTGTGCGATCGGGTCCAGCAAATGATGTTTTTTTTTTAATTCTTTCAGAGCATTGAAATTTTTTTTGTGTGTAGTAGAAAATTATCTTGGAATTTTACAAATATTTCTAGAGAAATAAGACACAAAAATATATATTTTTTTATCGTAAACCTTTTTTCTTTCTTAGAATTAAACTATCAAAAAATTTGCATCAAAGTATTGAATCAGAATAATAAATTCCAATTAAAAATAAATTTATTGAAAATATTTTCCTTTTTAATTAAATTTATAATGATAGCTAAGCGATCATTATAATCAGTTAACAAAATATAATAAAAGCAAATTAATTTTTTCAGGCTATTTTAATTCGATATCTTTCTGATCACCTTTAAATAAATTTCTTGAGATTTCTGATTTTTCAAATGATTTTAAGTGTTGAGTTCTTTTATTATACATATTATTTTTTAAATGTAAAAAGTGAATCCAATAGAGTAAATTTATTCTTTAATTGAAGAACTAATTATTATTTTGAGAATTTGTTTCAATTCAGTAACGTTTTATAAAAGATATGAAATTATTTCTATAATTTAAGACATTTCCATATTGAGATAATAAAAATATTTTATATTTCTTTCTTGTATAGGTAGTTTAATATTTAAGAATAATAATTAAGTTTAATATTAAAAGAAAATGTTATTTTTTAAGCTATAAAAGATTATAAAACAATAAAAAATTAATTAATCTTCATTAAAAATCATCGACTTTTAAAGTAATACAGTCAAAAACGCTTTTATTTCCTGCTTTTTCGCGAATTTCTTTCCTATCTTATTCACAACTGAAAGATCTCCACCAATCACGATTGAGCTTTTTTTTATCGCCAACGGTTTCGCTTGTTCGCCAGCTCTGGTGCCACTGACAAACGTAACAAACGTTTGTTAGTTGATCATTGCGCTCAGAATGCCGAATCAAGCAAACATGAATTTAACAAATTTTTGTTGATTTGTTGATCGGGCGATTTATCAGAAAGCACAGAATACGGCAGTAAGAGATTTTGACCCAACAGCTGATATCGACAAGTGGTATTTTAGTGCTGGAAGGCAGCGACACACAAACATAAGGGGATAAAACTAACATAAACTTTTCATAGATGATGGCTATAAGGGGGTATGTAACAACTTCTAAGACCTGATATCAAATATAGTTAGTTTTACTATTTTTTGCAGTGTATTTTAATTTTACATTCTTTTAAAGTTTTACTTTCCATAATGTTTCTGCAAACACTATTTTTTAAAATAAAAAAAAAACATGAATCCAAAGTAGTGGCGAGTAAAAATTTTAGTCTGGCTAGTACCTTTAGAGCTGAAATTTATGCCCTATATTAATTTATCATCTTGTATTTAAGTTTTGTTTCTTGCATTTCTCATTTAGGGTCTAGGTAATGTAGGTCTCCACGTTATGCGATACCTTCATCGTGCTGGTGGACGATGTATTGGTGTGATAGAAGTGGACGGAAGTATTTACAACCCCAATGGCATTGACCCCAGGGAGCTGGAAGACTGGAAATTGGTATGCTGTCTCCTATTCTTTTGATCTAAGAATAGTTAATTCAAAGCTTGCATTTTCTTCTCAAGCCAAGAGATATTATTGTATTCTAATGTATTTTTTAATAGCCATAAGAAATTAAAGTCTTAAAACATCCAATTCATGTAAAACCATAAATTTTTCAATTCATTTACGATCCCCTGGCCCTTTAAAAAAAAATTAAACCATACAAGAAACTAAAAGTTAGTATATTTAAAGGACCTATAACTTATGTGTGGCAATTCCGTACTACTACTACTACTTATGAGTTAGATTAGGGTTGGCAAATATCATGATATTTATATAAACTAGAAAAATACTTTTTTAGAAGTGAATGCTAAACCAAAATATTACTACTAATGAGCATTTTTAATTAAATCTTAATTACCCAGAGTATATTTGCTAATAAGTACAAGAAAATATCAATGTACCAATAACTTTATGCATGTACTATATTATAATTTCATTTCTGCTTCAAAGAAATTTTTTTACCTATAAAAGAGTTTAGCTTCTCTTGTATCTTTTAAGAGTATCTCTTGTAAGAGTTTAGTATCTGTAATTAATAAAAAAATGTTTATTCATGATTTGAAAGATATCAATAGTTTATTTAATTTACTTTAATAGTTTATTTAAATGGTTGTAGCAATTATTACAAATTTTTGGTTAATTGAAATTGTTATGGTAATTTACTTTTAAAATAGTTAAATAGAAACAATAAGATTTGAAAATAAAACCTTGTAAGCATTGTTTAATGCAATGTGCCAAAGAAAAAAAGTCAACACTGCTTTTAAAATACATTACTTCGTATGATTTTATTTGTATGATCATTTTAACTTGATGATTTTAGAATTTTATAGGTACTAACTAAATTATAATTTCAAGGTTTAAAATTTTTATAACTTAATTAACATGTTTACAAAGTACTGAAATATAAATTTTGGAAAGTTTTGGCTTGAAAACGGTTAATTTTGTTATTGGATAAATATCATGATATATATCGGCCAACCCTAGATATAATATAATCAGGGGGCCCACTTAATGCTTAAAAATTATGTACACATTTTTATAAACTTAAAAACAAAAGAAAATTTAGTCTAGAATGACTAATAAAATTTAACTATTAAGATAATATAGCTTACTAGAGAACTTTTTTTTAATGTATTTTTGTGAAAGTACCTTTTTCCTAAAACTGAATTTGTGAAGGTACTGCAAAACTGTTGTAAAATTGACCTTGACAGACTGTTGATTATCTATTTGACTACTTTTTAATACCTTAGAACAGGGATGCAAGTGCTGCGCCAATTGCGCCGAACTGCGCCAGTTATTGAATCCTGCGCCATCCTGCTCAAAAATGTAGTTTTGAACCGAAATTGCGCCGAACTGCGCCAAAGCGAGTATTTTCACGCGAATTTTTCAAAATTGTTTACTCCGCGACCGCCGCGACCCGTCCAATAATCGCCAACAATTGAAATTGGCACTTCAGAGCCTTTTTCAGAGTGCCATGATAAGCGCGCTTTTGGCGTAAAGCGTGGAAATTTACGGCTCCAAAGCTGTCCGCGCGCGACTTTCCAAATCGAAACGAAACCCACGCCCGCCGGGTCATTTTGTGTGGCCCGCGGTGCACCCTGAACCCCCCCCCCCCAAAAAAAAAAAGTAGCTTCAAAACACTTTTTAGCATAATATTTCGGGGAAGGACCCCCTAACCCCCCAATTTCTTTCGCGGAATCGCGATTTTCCCGCTTATTTCTGCTCTTCCACTTTTTCATCAATTTTACGCCCCTCGAACTAATTTTAACTTTTTCAGATAATCCCTACTTTTTTACTTCCCAGATTTTTTCCAAGAAAGATCACTAGTTATCGCCAAAAAAAGTCGGAAAGTCGCGACTTCTCGTGAAAGTTTCGTTTTGCTCACGGAGTGAACCGTTCCTTCCGCGATGCTTTCTTGGACGCCGCGGCCGTAAAGTTGAAATCGGCTTCTCTTCTCGCGTTCTTATTGCGATGTAGATCGAACAACTTCACTGTGGTTAGAAACTAGTACTTGCAAATCTGGTGTTCCGGAAATCGAAAAATAGCGATTTTTCACGAAAGTTCCGTTTTTTCCGCGACTGCTTTTTACGGGCGCCTGTTGAAGTGGACTGTAAGAGCAGCCTAATAAGGCTACTCTAGTGATAGATATCTCTCAGAACAGCGTTCAGGGGCTTATGTAAGAGGGGGCCTACCCCCCCCCCCAGAAATTCGGTCAAGGTTACCAAAACCCTGTTTTTTAAGTGTAAAATTTTCTGGGGGGAGGGCCTCTAAACCCCCTTTTGCACTTGGAACTTGAATTCACAACTTTTTATAGTAAATTCATTATAATCAAAATTCTACTTAAAAATATTTTACATTCCTAAAAAAGTATGTCCACAATTTGGACTACATGTACCAAAAACAAGTTAAATTCCTGTTTTTAAGGTCAAATTTCCAAAATTTTTCTGGGGGGGACCCCCAGACCGCCCTTTGGTGCTTTGAACTTTATTACTCACAACTTTTCTTATAGAAAGTTCTCTAAGATTAAACCTATTCTAAAAATTAAACCTATTAAATATGCGGGGCTGAGGTTTTTCTAAGTTGTAAATTTTTAGTGAAAGGTTGCTTTGAAGCAACTTAGTCTTGTTACAGTGGTTTATTTAAATCAGGTTAGATTATAACCTGTTTTAGATATCTATAAGATTAAGATTCTAAAATAAAACTTTCAAAAATACATTCTAATTTTTTTTTACTTAGCATAAGTGATATTGCTAAAAAATTTCAGTAATTTAATTATTTAAGTGAGAAATTAAAATTGCTTCTCTCATTGCTAAAAATTATTAGTTTCATGCTAAAAAATTGCATAAAACTAAGCTTGCGCTTTTCACTCTTTTTTTCATCTTAAGACAAACTCATCCCTAATAATTGCAAATAAACCAATAAAATATGTAATTTAAAGAATTAAATATGTTAACATGTTTGGGTAATAAAATATTTTTATAGTGAAAAAAGTTAAGTAATTCTGTTCCTCAGAATCAGATTTGATAAGATCAAATCATCCCTGTCCTAAAGTAAAATCCCTTGCTCTAAAATGGCATTTTCCCTGCTCCGAAACGAGGTTCTGCTGCTCCAAAATGGTGTTTTACCTGCTCCTAAACATAGTTTTGCTGCTCCGAAATGGTATTTTCCCCTGCTCCAAAGGTGCTCTAAAACCCCTTTTTGCCACTTGCATCCCTGTTAGAATTGTAAAGGCAATTATTTATCAATAAACAGCTAAAGAAATAACATCTATGTTTGAGAAGTAAGCTCTCAATTCTGTGTAGTATTTTTAAACTTAATCCTAAATTCTGGTTGAAGTTGGTGACTTTTAACACCATATTTTATTACCCTATACTAACTAAACTAGGTACCAACTAAAATTTAAGACATCCTCAAAATTTTTCACCCTTGGAGCCTTTTAAGTAGTCATTATAGTTGATGTGATAACCTATCACTTTGTTTACCACTGAAGTTTGACATTAGTGAGTGATGCAATGAAATAAAGTTGACAAAAATTTAATAACTTATGAGTCTTCATCCAGGTTATCAAAAATTCATAATAGAAATGAATATACTACTTATTGTAACAAATAACTAAGCTTTATGGTGAAAAGTTTTCAGCATTGAATAAGTACAAATTTGAAGAGGAAGATCTAAACTTCTGCCACAAAATTTTTAATCAAATTTTGATTTTACTTAAGTGTAGCTGAATTCATTCTTAATAATACTGTGTTTCAGTCTGATTGAGCCCAGTAACCTACAATTGAGCAATTTTAATTTCAAGAAAATACTTTAGAAACAATTTTAATTACAGTTAGACTTGTAGGTACTTTTTCAACTACAGACAACTCTGCTTAATATGATCACATTTGTCCAAGACCAGAGTGATAACTATATCCTTCAATTGATAATAATGAGCCATTCTATACTAAAAAGTGACAAACAGTGTAACTCGAATGTTTGCATTAAAATCAAGACTGTGTATATAAACTACTACTATACTACTTGAAGTATATAAAACAATTTTCTAGTATGTATTTTGCAACTCAAACAATATATAGTGGATCATACAACACTATATATACTAACTTAATGACTCATTTTTTATGTTTATGTATTAATATTGACCTTCAAACGGGGAAATAAGGTTTTTAGGTGATTCCGCCTAATTATGATAACATCAAATGATTTTCTGATGACATAAAACTATACATTTTATGTTAAATTAAGTAGAAGTGATCGGGACCAGTCAATTTTGATAACTTTAACCGTGATCACATTAAGCAGAGACGATAGTATTATTTTATGTTAGTGAACAATTTAACATTTTGTTTTAGGCTCATGGCAGTATCATGGGTTTTCCTGGTGCAGAGGTGTACACAGGAGAAAGCCTGTTGTATGAAACTTGTGATATTTTGATACCTGCTGCCATGGAAAAAGTTATTACCAAGGACAATGCTAACAAGATTAACTGCAGGGTAAGAAGCTGTTGTTTAAAATATTCCACCTACTCAACTTAAAATAAACTGATTTAACGTTTTGTTTTAGCTTCTTTCAAAACAGAACTAATTATTTTCTGTCCTAAAACAAAATTAACACATGTTACGAAAAGTAAATTTTGTTGTGTTTGTGTCGGTGAAAGTTTTCTGTCAATTTCCAAAACTGAACAAATATAAATAATAATAATAATAAGTAATCTTTAAATTTAAATTAAAACTGGGATCTTGTTGCTGTGGCTGTCTGTAGACTGTCATTAGACTTCTTGTATTGTTAAAAGTAATGTACATATGTTTATTTACTAATATGAGTTTGAACCGATTGTTCTTACCTTGGTTGACTCTTATTAACTAAAAGCTTTATTATTATTTTTCCTAGATTATTGCTGAAGCTGCTAATGGTCCCATCACTCCAGCAGCAGACAAGATCCTGATGTCTCGCAACATTCTGGTGATCCCTGATCTCTACATTAATGCTGGTGGTGTCACTGTGTCCTACTTCGAGTGGCTGAAAAACCTCAACCATGTCAGTTATGGCCGTCTTCTCTTTAAATATGAAAGGGACTCCAATTACCATTTACTTGGTAAGTAAATCTGAATTGTAAAAGATCTTTTCAAGCATTCAGTTCTCCTGAATATAAAGTTAAGAAATAGTTCTTTTTAACTAGGAGTTTTGGAAATTATTTAGTGGTCTATTCAGAGATATTTTTAACTCCTCTGAGAGAGTATTTCACTCTTTGAATTTTTCACAATGGTTTAGCATACTTGCCAACTCTCCGGATTTTGGCGGGAGACCTCCCGCTTTCTCGGTTTTCTCCCGCTTTTTATCGGAATTCCTGGTTTTTTCGAATTATGCATAAAGAAAATGCGAAATGTGTGGAAAATAACCAAAAGATTTCTGTAGTACAGAATGATCAGACGGTAATTAATGCTGAATGCCTTTTTACAGCATTCTTATTGGAGCATAATTTACCGATCAGTGTGGCGGACCATTCCGGAGCTCTCTTCAGAAAAATGTTCTCGGACAGTGCGATTGCGAAAACGTATGGTTGTGTGGTTTTAAAACGGTTGAATTTTTATTTTGAGCACATATTATCTTTTTATAATTGGTTTGCGATGGGCTATACATCGATAAAAATTTCTCCTGATTTCTATGGAAAATCTCCCGATTTTTGACTTTCAGAGGTTGGCAAGTCTGGTTTAGCTTGAAAAATGCACCGTGTAATAATGTATAATATTAAATATCTTCTATTAATACTTAACATATGCTATAATTGTTAAAACCCAAAAAAGCATCCTCATTTTTATTTCAATTTCATATTGCCAATTAAAAAGTAGGCGTTTTTAATAGAAAATTTGTCTCTGTATATGTAGTTAATGCTATTTCCGTATTTTACTCCTCACATATGAATTTCACTCCTCCAAAAAAAAGTAAAGGATTCTTTCCTTTACTTTTCTAGGAATTCTAGTTTTCTAATTTCTAAAATTCTAGGAATAACACTGGGTCTATTCAGCTTTGAGTAATCCTAGTAGTACTTTGTAATAAGAATATTTAATATTTGTGTATTTCACAATATTAGACAAGTGTTTTCTTGTGCATTTTTTCAGAAAGTGTCCAAGAATCTTTAGAAAGGAGGTTTGGCAAAGCTGGTGGTCGCATTCCAGTAGTGCCCAGTGAAACATTTCAGAAGAAAATATCTGTAAGCATGCTGTTGCTATTTTTAAGAACATCTTTGTATGAAATCTTTTGATTGTTTAATTCATCCAAATTAGGAAAATATTTATGACAAATATGAACTGCTGCTCCTTACACTGCTCTTGTAATAAGTGCAACACCTGTTTTCTGTCAGATTCAGAATAAATTGTCAATTAAAGTGCTTGCTGCAACTATGAATCAAATCCAATGTAAATGATCTGTTGGAGTTGTTAGCATATAGTTGCTGCAAGCACCTCAATTGTTAAAATACTCACCATTAACCAGAAACAAAAGTGAACTTAACAGGATGCACTGGAGCATTATGAATAATAAACATACCCGGAGCATTATCGTAAAAATACCCGCTATTTTTGCGAGCTTGGCAGATCAGATGAAAAGCAAACCCCCTACTTCCTAAAATTCAGAATTAAAACGTAATTGTTATGACACATATATGCAGCTTCATTTCCTTAATATAAGATAGCCGCATGTGCAGAATTTTGAGCAAAAGATAAATTCAAATAAAAGGATAGAGGCTCCCTTAAGTTTTATTGGCAAAGCACAGTGTTTTAATTATCCTCTTATTTTTTATTGTTTTAATTTCTTGTGAAATTTATAACAGGTTACTGTGTACCAATTAATTTTACATATTACCTTTTAGGGTGCATCTGAAAAAGATATTGTTCATTCAGGTCTCGATTACACTATGGAACGTTCTGCTCGGGTAAGGAAAAAAAATTAAATTAATTAGATGTTTTCAAGTTGATATTACATTTTAGTTGTAATGTGGTAAATACTTGAATATCAAGTTGTCCCATTTTCTGTTATATGTGACTTTATTATAAGTGATACCCTAGAATTTCAGCATTGAAAAAACAAAACAAATTAGGGTTAAAACTGAACTTAAGTTAAATGGCTCATTTCATTTATTCGTCTTCTTTCATGTGGTGGTGAAAATAACTTACTTACTATTATGTTAACTCCTTGCATAAAACTACCTAATGTTAGAAGTTGCAATATAATAAATATGTATTGCATTTGATTGAATTTGAATAATTATTATATTGTATTAATACAAAACTGGCAATCCACATAATCCCAGTTTTGAGGAAGACACTTACACATAGTTCTTATACTTACACAGTTTTTATGTATTACCAAAATGTTGAGTGAAAATCAGTTGGTTGTTTTAATTCAGTTAACTTATTCATCCAGTTGCTTTTGAATGTTAAGTTAGAACACAATACAATTCATTACACTCAAAACCCAAATAACACATTCTGATGTACCATGTGTACTCTAAGGCTAGTGGTAATAGCTCCTTATGAACTCATAGATTAACAGAGTAACTACAGAACCTGGAAATAGGGGCTCTCGGGAAAATTCTTAAAGTTGTGTATGAATCAAGTAAATTTCCTGAAGAGCATTTTGTGCTGCCATTTTTTACATCTGAAGCACTTATGTATATGTTTTTCACTCAAATTTCAATGAGTAACATATTTAGTGAACCACTTGTGTTTGAATTCAAGCATCAGTATTCTCAGCAAATGCTGTTGCCACTTATCAAGTTGTTTATGCAGGTTTCATAGTTTTCCTGTTCTCTTCCTCCCAAAAATAAGATTTCAGACGATAAATCTTAAGAAAAAAATCTGTCAAGTAGCTCATTCTTACTCACTTACAGCCGTGTTGACCATTGCGAGTTAAACCGAAAGTATGAGTAAAACCTCGCATCCTAGCGTTAACGTTATCGACCAGTCTTACTCCCGAGTAAAACCTACGTTGTGTGACCCCTCAACTTTGCCGAGTAAAACCTGGTTTAAGTAAACAAAATGGCCACCGGCAATATGTTAGTAGGGTTAGTTGAGAGAATTAAGGTTAAATGTGTGAAAATACAAACCTTTTAAGCTATATTTAAGCGATTCATTTCATTTGTAATCATATGCATTTGATTTAGTTTTAAAAATAAAGACAATTAACTAGTAAAGAAACGTTCAAAGTAATACTGATTTACGTTTTGAGTTCGTGTTCATATTCATAGATGGCGCCCCGCAAATATTACTTTTGGTATTCTATTATAACATAATTTAGGAAGCACTGATTTCCCCAGTTTTAAAAACCTTTCTTTTAATTCAATAATCCATTTAAATTACTCTAAAAATTTCTTAATTTTGGAGAGGTGTTTCAGAATTTTTGAATTACGGTAAGTATTTTTAAAATAAGATTGAAATTATGTTATAGAGAACGTGGGAAGCCGAGGTTCGATCGCGTGAACTGCCGTGTGTCTCCGCTGTCCAATCAGAAGTGTTCTTACATAGTCCCGCCCTTCTTACTCTCGAGTAAGCTATACCGATGTTGGTCGATAAGCTTGGCATTTATTACGCGAGTCTTCTTTACTCTCGAGTTAGCTTCGATCTTACACGAGATGGTCGATACGGCTGTTATTGGGCATGCGTGATAAAGACTATCTTTGGCGACTAAGAAAGTCAGTCATTGGCTGCAGCGATATCTACATGTCACGCCTATGGCAAGTCTCTTGGAAGAGCTGTGAGATGAGATGTGACCTTCCTAAAAGTTGCATCCTGCACATATGTTTCTGGTGATGTAAGATTCCTTGACCAATCACATCCATGAAACTAGTTCGCCAAGAGAAAAGAACTTGTGACATTACAACCTGGTAAACTTGTTTGCGAAGAATATGGCTGTTAGGGTTAAAATTAAATTTCATTAACTTATTTATATTTATCATGCCGAGTGTTTTGGGTTTTTTAATGCACATTGTTCACACACAGTGATTCTGAGTACAGAGAAGGCTAGAAAATCAATAAAATGAATTTCTGTTAATTAATGAAGTTTTTCACTTCCCCATTATCTGTAGTCCTCACCCTAATTAACATAAAAGAAAGATGAAATCACTTTCACATATGAATACATTTTTCTAAGGTTTCTTGTTGGAATTGGTAAATGGAATTGTGTTCTTTTGCTAGGCTATCATGCGGACAGCCATGAAGTACAACCTTGGTCTCGATCTCAGAACTGCCGCCTATGTCAATTCCATTGAGAAGATTTACTCCACCTACAGAGAGGCTGGACTCACTTTCACATAACTCTTTGGACATCTTACCAGAAAGCATTTACATTAATTAGGCGTCTTATGTTCTGCGAGGCTCCTTTGTTCACGGTTAATATAACTGAAGCTGGATTGAAATAAATAAATGTCAGGTTTTTTTCATTATTTAGTTGCCCATTATAATTGATGCCTGTAAGATCAAAGTTTCTTAAACCCCATTATGTGCATACCTAAAGGTTATCATCAATTCATCTTGATTCATTTTTTTCCAAACTAAATGGCCAAATTTTGCATGTAGATGAGTTTTTTATAAAATTTTGGTTAGTTTTGTATAAATTAAACTGTTCAATTTTGGTCATGTTTTTATAAAGGGAAATGAAGATTTGGCTCAGAAATAATAACTGAACTTTGATCTTCCAGGTTGATTTTGTGGGATAAGTACCTATTACTCATTGTTTACCTTCTAATAACCAGTAGTCTAGAGATTCCAATTAATCTGCTTTTGCATGCTAAAATCAATAATAGTTAGCACTTTTTGGGTACCATTTTGTTCATGCTAATCACTACTTTGTATTTCTTATCTGTTAAAAACAGAATCCAATTATTCCCACTCATGTGCGAGTAATCTTGTTTAAAAAAATGTTCCTGTTTTTGTTAATACTTGTTCCTTTTTTGTTGTTTACCATCCATATTTGTAAATGCTAGTTTCTAAGTCATTGTTAGAATGTTAAACTGTTAAGTAGATATACTTTGCTGATTTCAATATTTAGGAATCCAAATAAAGCTCGTTTAACTTGGTATCATTAAAAGTAAAGGCTTATGCATCTGTTACAAATCGGCATTTTTATAACTGAACAATAAATGTTTTTATTATGGTATGTTTATGTCACTTTTATTTACCTAATCCTCACAAATGAAATAATGAAAAATAAATAGCTTAATAAAAGTACCTATAATTTGTTAATAGTGTTGATAGGATATTAAGTATTAGTTTAAGATCATCCCAAAAGCTCTGTTCTATTTTGCAAAAATGAGTGTTTGTTAATTAATCTACTTTTTTTATAACTTGTAGTAAGATGTTTTAAACTAAGTGGATTTTGATTTATTTATGAATAGAATAGGGTGTGATTTTGGCAGTCCTGTTGACATTATTTCTTTTCAAAATGGACGCTGGAAAAAAGATTGCATTGGAGGATTTGTTCAACATTTTAATCTTTTGTTTCAAAAACAGGAAAGAATAGATGTAAATCAAATGGGAGAAGGTGTCAAATTTTAATTGTAACCCCATGTATATGTAAAAATGCATTAACTAAATTTTTATTCTATCTCCTTAAGTTTAATATTTGAGTTTTAAAAAAACTTTAAGGTGTGTTAATTCTCCTGAGTAAAACCTGCAAACTTTAATAAGACCCAATTCTACATGTACCAATTTCTGCAGAATTTAATTAGATCTACCTGTTTAAATTTTTTAACTAATGTAGTTAAAAGCTCTTAATTCAATAAACACAGGGATCATCCAAAAATCACTAATTATGCTTAAACTATCATGTATTCCAAATGTGTCCCTCAGAAGCGTGCTTAAGCGGGGTGCATCAGTAATTTGTCTTGTAATCTCTTAAGTTTTTCAGGAATCAAAATTGATACCAATTGTATTTAGAATTTGTTTACCATCAGCCTGACAAGAGAAAGCCAAACTTATTTCTTTTTTTTTTTTTTCTGGATTCACTAGGACTCATATTTATCAGACCCTTTGTTCAATTTATCTGAATGAAGAAACTTAGTTATATGCCTAAAATTCAATACAGTAGAAGAAGCTCTTACAAAAACCAGTTGTCTCACCTTTTGAAAGATGTAACTTGGTGAAAGTCCTTAACAGTAGCCAGGTTGGCATTATTTTAGATCTGATCGGTTGTATAAACAAAACGAATCTCAAATATCCATTGGTAATAAAACAGTACCAACTTGGTGTCTACTAGGGTCTTTTGCCAAAACGAACTCTTTCAAAAGGTGGTTTTTACAAGAGCTTCTACTGTACATTAATCTTAAAATTCTAATATTTTTTCAACATAATTTAGTATGTGCCCGATTACATTAACCAGTTAATACTTATTTTTTCCTGTTCAAGCTTTGTTTTGTGTGGAATTTTTGGATTCCCTCATTTGTGTTTTGATAAATCACATCCCTGTTTCAATGGTTGACAATATACTAATCAATGAAAAGTGTAAAGTTAAGTGTTAAAAAGTGTATGTGTGTGTTTTAATTTGTAAAACCACCACTAAATAACTAGGTTCTTTTAGTGGCAGCTTATGAGGGGTGCTGTGGAACTCAGCATGGAAAGTGGAATATCCCGATGACTTCCCCATAGATACTCCCTTGAAAGTGTTGCTTTTGCAATTTTGTTAGACATAAATAATCAAATTATAATCGTACTTTATTTAGTTCAAAGTACATTTTTCAAATATTTTAGTCCTTTTAGTTAGAGCTCAGTTTATAAATTTGCATTAGGCTGATTTTTCTACAAAACTCAGTCAGAACAAACTGCTGGACTTAACAAGGAAGTATCATGTATAAGGATCTTATTTCTCAACACAATGCTTTTATAGAAAGCTGATCTTAGTTCATTAACTTCAAACAGGACTTCCACATTTGATCCACTGGCTCAAATAAACCAGCCAGCTAATAGAATGTAGTGTACCAACAGAGGCGCCGACGACCTCGTAAAAACTTTGAAATGAAAATAAAAAATTTGATGCTAACAGGGGTGCTACTTCTCCAGGGTAGTCCCGGAATTCCGTTCCCCCCCCTCCCGAAAATCTCGAGCCCAACAAGAAAGCGCTAAGCTAGGTCCGATTAAAAATTAAGGGCTGCAACCTTCACAGTTCCGGATAAAAGATTTACTAGTTTTCCGGAATTTTGAGTTGAAGTCAGTATAGCACCGACAATATTTTAGTTAATGGTTTAAATTAAAGCGTACGAAGCTTTTCTAAAAACAAATTTCTAATATTGATAACTTGAAGGGAGGGTTTCTCGCTCTTCTGCATCTTTTCGGGGAGGATGCTCCTTCTGCGTCTTTTCTATGATTTGTAAAGGGGTCCCCCCATTCGTGTACTTCTCTTTTGCTTCTACATTACTCTGATAAACCATCGGGGGGGGGGCTTCTCTTGCTATTTTGCATCCTCGTATAAGATAGTAGGAAGCGCCTTTTTATAGTGCTAAAAAATTCCTTTTAGTGGTTTTAGTTTACGATGCAGTTTCAATCAAACCAGTCAGTTTGTTTAATATCGGCGAGATTTATAAGGTGTTAATGTTTTCTGGCTAGAAGAAGAAAAAAACTAATTGTTTGTATTTTTATGGCGTCCTTAAAAGAGCCATATTGGGTGCTAAGCAAAAAAAAATAAGCTTGGGTAAAGTTTTACTACCATAAAATTGTGGTATTTTTTATGTATCAACTTTTTGTACGTTATTAAAAAAAATATTTTTAACAGAACAATTTCTCTTGTAAAAAATGGAGCGAGTTAAATGGTTGGTGCTTCAAGTCAAGTGGGAAGTTTTAAGTTCCATCGGTACATATATAGTAAAATGATATTTTCACCTCCTTCCTGAAAAAAAGCATAACAGTGGCACATAAAAACACATAACCCTTATTACGAAACCGAAGCCCAGTAAATTCTATTTTATACAGCGATTCCAGCTTATAAGTTATTCACATTCCCTCTCTCGGAATTTGCCAAAAGTAACAAGATTTCAACTCGCATTTTATACCGCTCGAATTACCAGAACGATGAACCCTCCTATCCGTATTAAATAAATCCGCAAACCCTCCCCACCCACCCTCCAATGACTAACACTCCCATCCCCT
Organism: Tetragnatha montana; assembly: GCA_963680715.1. Classification (NCBI taxonomy): domain Eukaryota; kingdom Metazoa; phylum Arthropoda; class Arachnida; order Araneae; family Tetragnathidae; genus Tetragnatha; species Tetragnatha montana. The sequence goes on from OY796685.1 coordinate 41,012,781, forward strand.
TGAAATTCGATCGAGGATCCCTTTTAAAACTCGATTTTTCAATGTCATGATCGAACTGATTAAAAATGCATAGCGTTTTAAGGCCGCTGTCACATTCTCCTCCCGATGCAGCAGAAAAAAGCGGGAAAAAGTCCCCTCCCGCCGGCAGTTGTTTTGCAGACGATGCAGGCAGCTCTCTCCCCCCCCCCCGCCGCTCGGCAACGGTCGGGAGGGAGGGGGAGAGGAAGCGAGGGGGCTTTTAGGGTGGTTTTTTCGTGGTTCATGGAACATTCGTTCGTCTGTTTCTTTTCGAGCGAGGCCCTTTATTTTTTGGGTTGTAAAATGCTATGGAGCCTTCGATCGCTTTTATTTTGGTAGAAACAACGAGGGTAAATTTGCCATGACATTTTTGAAACATTGTAGGGTAAAATACCAAGCATCCAGGGCCGTATCCAAGGGGGGGGGTTTAGGGGTTCAAACCCCCCCCCGAAATTTTGACATCAATTTTTATACTGCTATTTTTCTTGAAAATTATGTCTCGCAAGGAGCGATATCCTCTTCGGGTATAACCCAAAGGGTCTCAAAATGAGTCAAAACCCTACTTTTAAGGGTAAAATTTCCAAAATTTTTTTGGGGGAGGACCCCCAAACCCCCTCGAAATTTTGAAATCTATTAAGTATACAGTTTTTCCTTCAAACTTGTGTGATTTACAAGGATTGGTCCTCTTTAATGTTACCTAATATGTCTCAAAATGAGTTAAAATGCCACAATTAGGGGAAAAATTCAAAAAATTTTCTGGAGTAGGAACCTAAAAACCCCCTTAACATTTCGCCATTTATTACAATATACCTTCTTTTTACCTTGAAAATTCGGCCGTTTACAATGAGTGGTGCTCTATGGGTGTAATCTAAAGGGTCTCAGAAATGAGCTAAAACACTCTTTTGAGGGGCAAATTTCCAAAAATTTTCTGGGGGAGGACCCCCCAGACCCCCCTTTTACTTCGAATTCATATTGTTTAAACAATTGTGAAATGTTGTGCATCAAAATTTAAATCCAGTGTTGTCACCTAAAACTTAACATATATAAGTACCCGTAAGGAGGTACCTCAGAAAATATTTGAGTCAAAACCCCCCCCGAAACAAAAGTCTGGTTACGGCCCTGCAAGCATCCGATAATTCCTTTTGTGTTTGTGTGAATGTGTAATGATTGAATCGAATATGATTAATTATTGACTGTACATTAAATTTTTGTCTTTCTTACGGTTTAATTTCTGCTTTAGAATAAAACGTGTAATGCCGTATGAAACACTGGGTACAGTGGCGTAGTAAAGAAGAAATTTTGAAAGGGGATATTGTTATTTCGGAAGAGGGAGGGATACGATAGATGAACAAGAAAGAAAATTTTCTGAGTTTCAGGGGGGATATCCCCAAATACTCCCCTTGACTACGCCCCTGATTGGAAAAATTGGGGACTTACTTAATTTTGAACAATAACATTTTAACAAGTATATCTTAGAAAAGATAATCTAAGGGAGTATCTACGAATCCTTGTTTTCTAGGAAACAGAGGCGTATATATTAATTTGTTTTTTCGGGAGGGAGGGGGAAAATATCCTCTAAAAAAGGTGGTGTATATCGTCAGACCCATAGCTAGATGTTTGCTCACCGGTGGGATAACCATCCAAAATTATTCCAAGCTCCCTACACAAATTAGGTTAAAAATGTAGCTTTTTAGAAATTTTAAGATAGGATTTGTATCTTGATTAACTTGACAAAAAATGTGGAGTATACAGAGTCACAAGTATAAAAGAAAGTCCTCCCTAAAAAATGTTTTGGAGATTTTTCCCTTAAAAACAGGTTTTAAACTCGTTTTTTTACTAGAGTAGATATATGACCCAAAATCCTCCCCAAGATAAACCCTTTCAAAAACATTTTTTCTGATTTTGCGTAAACTTTCTTACGTAGTTTTCATCATTAAACTTACTCAGGGTCGTATCGAAGGGGGGGGTTTAGAGGTTCAAACCCATCCCGAAATTTTGAAATCAATTTTTTAGTGTGTTTTTTCCTTGAAAATTGTGTCTTTACAAATAACCCAAAGGGTCTAAAAATGAGTTAAAAGCCTACTTTTAAGGCTATAAATTCCAAAATTTTCTGGGGGGGCCTCATACGCACACCCTCCTAGAAATTTTGTGATTTTTACAAGGAGTATTTCACATTGGTGTAACCTAAACCTAAATGGTCTCAAAATGAGTTTAAAACACTACTTTCAGGGGTAAATTTCCAAAAATTTTCTGGAGTAGGATCCAAAACCCCCATAGATATTTTACCGTTTATTATAATAAACGGTTATATATATAATAGTATATTATATATGTTATGGGCAAAGTGATTAATCGGGCATTATTAATAATGCCCGAAGTGGAGGCGGGCAAAGTGATAAATTTCATTCATAAATTCCACTGAATTTATCACATTGCCCGTAACATATATACGGTATATTATAATACCATATACTGTTTTCTTTTAGCATTTTGAACATTATGCTCTTTGAGTGCAATCCAAATGGTCTCAAAATAAGCTAAAACACTATTTAGGGGTGAATTTCCAAACTCCCCAAGTGTACTCCCCTACTTGGGATCAACATTGTAAACATTCTTTTGAAATTTAGTGCAATAAAATTTAAATTCTACTACTACGTGTAACTCGTAAGGAGGTACCTCAGAATTAATGTTAAGCCAAAACTCCTTCCGAAACAAAAGTCAAAAGTCTGGTTACGGCTGTGGAACTACACTATATGATACATATAGTCTACTATATGTATATTATACATATAGTAGACTATATGTATCATATAGTGTAGTTCCAAGAGAAAAGAACGTGAGACTCCAATATTTTTCTACTCTTGTATTTATGTTAAAATCTGTATTTTGAAACGGCTTATGCAACTCATATCATTAGCAGAGGAAATCATGAGATATGAAGCTATTATTTCTATCATATTATAAACTGCATCATTAGAACGCGACACTGACTCACTTCGACCGAATCGGACAAAGTTTTTGCATGTCCTTTTCGCTGAGAAAGCCTTTTTACGTCCCAAGTTAGGAAAAACATTTTTAAATATGCATAAATTTTGAAATTGCTTGCGGCTGGTGTGGAATTTTGTTTTAAAACGTGAAAAAAAATTCAGCTCAATACAACTCCTTCTGCTACCGACTTGCACCCTTGAATTTGAAAATAATAAAAAAAATCACAATTATTTTTCGAAAAAAATATGTAAAAATCAGTTTCTTTAAAATCCGCTTCCGGTTAGGGTGGATTTTGGGCCAAATGGCTTCAATAAAACATTTAAAAATTTTAGCTCGATACGACAAGAATTTTTTCTGCTTTTGACATACACCACAAAATTAAATTTTCGTGGGTTTTTTTTTTTTTTTCATTTTAGGGCATATGGGTCAACATCAAAAAAAACTTTTTTTTGTATCGAACTGAAAGTTTTTTTTACGTTTTATTGTGATTATTTGGCCAAAAACTGATTTTTTATCGAACTTTTTTTTAAAAAAAAAAATAACCATTTATTTTACTTATTAAGTTTAGGGTGCAAGTTGGTAAAAGAAGGAACTGTTGTTTTATTCGTTTTAATGAAGCCATATGGGGGCCTGAAACCCACTTTAGCTGCTAGCGGATTTTACAAAAAAAAAAAAAAAAAACATATAGCTGCTTCGCAGTTCTTTTCAGATTGTTTCGCCATCTCAGCGAGTGAAGCCGTGAAACTTGTTTGTTTCATCTCACGAATCCAGCACAACGGGCACAACCCGCTCGTCGGCTTAATGATGCTACAGAAACTGCTAATCTCTCTAGCCTGTAAATAATTAAATCCTGATCATACCCCCCCCAATAATAATAATAAAAAAAACTGTTCCTGAAATATTCCTTCATCTTTATCAATAATTAATATATTTTTAATTTTGTTACGTATTTTTTAGACACTAAAAATTACTTTGACCTTTATAAAAGTAAAATTTTCTAGGGAGAACCCCAACCCCAGACCCCCTTTTCAATATAAAATTATTGAAAACTTTACAAGACAAAATTAAAGATTAAATTTTTAAAATTAAAGTTTATTCAATGGCTTTGAATGTGATGCCCTTTAGAAGATGTGCTGAAATGTAAAAAGTTTATTTCTTTGTAGGTAATGAATTAAGGTTTTGCAAATCCTTTTGGGAGGAATCCCAAATTCCTGGACCATACCTCTGACGACGCCCATTTGTTTGAGTGATAGCTTTACCAATGCTTACTTTTTAATATTTTTTTAAAATTAAATTTTAATTTTTATTAGTGTTTCTGTAATATGCAAACGTTTTAATGGCAATTAACAACAGTTTTTTACATTTAGTTAAGAAAATAGCGTACAATACTTAAAATACCTGTAAGAAGATTATAATTTATTATTATACCTCAATATGAGTATAATAGAAGCAAGTTTCAGGTTCAGAGGCAAACATCGAGCAATTTTGACATACCAACCGTAATATTTTTAAATAGCTGATGCTCATAAATTATTCCCTCCAAAATCATGGACAATGTGCCATTCTCCTCTGCTTTAAATGATCTTTAAAATTATATAAAACATACAAATACAAATATAGTCGATCAACTACAGGCTAAAAGCCCAGCAAGGTTGATCCAGTCTATTCAATTCAACCTCCCCCCGATTTCCAGTATTCGTCTACTTTTCTTTTAAACTCGTCCACCCCACTTGAGTTAACTATCGATTCAGGTAATGCATCCCATTTATCCACTACTCTATTAAAAAAATAATGCTTCCTACAATCTCGTTTAAAACTTGCCTTATTCAATTTTAAACTGTGACCCCTCGTTCTATTACCCGTACAGAAATCTAGTCCCTCTATGTCCCCTTGTTTTAACATTTTAAAAAGTTGAATCAAATCCCCTCTAGCCCTTCTTTTCTCTAAAGTGAACATATTTAACTTCTTAAGTCTTTCCTCGTAACTAAAACTAGATATACCCTTGACCAATTTAGTAGCCCTTATGCTGAACCATTTCAACTAAATATATATCTTTTTTTAAGTATGGAGACCAGAACTGAACAGCATATTCGAGATGAGGCCTCAAGCCTCTATATAATGGCAAAATAATGTTTCCGGACCTTGAAGAAACAGTTTTTTTAATGTATCCCAACATCCTATTAGCTTTTTTACTTGCAGCTGAACACTGATGTTTCATTTTAAAGTCTTCATTTACTATCACCCCTAGATCTCTGATACTATTATCACCCTCTTTTATTTTATCCCCTTGCAGATAAAATTCAGCCCTACTATTGCTACAACCCATGTGCAATACCTGACATTTACCTATGTTAAAGGACATACCCCATTTTTCTGCCCATACCGATATAATATCTAGATCGCTTTGTAAATTTTGAACCTGCTCCTGAGTATCTACCCTCCCCCAAATTTTTAAGTCATCAGCAAAGATGCTAATTTTGTTCTTGATATCCTGACTAATATCGTTGATGAAAATTATAAAGAGAATCGGTCCCAATACTGACCCCTGAGGTACACCACTCTTGACCTCTGCCCACTGAGAATAATTACCCTTGACTTACACCCTCTGCTTCCTACCTATCAACATGATACATTGGGGCGTTAAACTTTTAATTTTTTTAATCTGAAAAAAAACTTTTTTTCGATAGCAAAAATTCATCGAAAATGGAAAGTTTCTTCATAACGTACATAAATATTTTTCAAATATATGTTATGAAGAAACTTTCCATCTACATGTGTGCCAATATTCAGAATGGGATGACCCATGGCTTCATATAATAGAAAAAAATTATTTAGTAATCGGGAAATTTGAAAAAAAGCTAACAGGATGAGAGATATTTTAAAACTGCTAAGGGTAAATGTAAATGTGGGTATAGTGGACACTTTTAGGAAAATTATTTTTTGCGTAAATTAAATTCTCAATAATAGCAACCTATTTGCTTGGAAACGGTTATCATCCTATTTTTAGGTTAACTGGATATTCTTCTTTTGATTTTACCAATAAAAATCCTAATTAGATCGGGGAAAGTATTTTTAATTAATTTTTTAAAAGTTATCCAAATTAGCTAGGTGGGCATCTGGGTCAAATTTTTAATATATTTCAGGAGTCAGGACAACCAGACCCCCTCCCTCCTTTTGGTACTTGGAATTGGAACTATTCACAAATTTTGTGTGTGTCACATTAAGTTCCTTAAGATGCAAATTCTACCTAAATATGTATTAAAAAGCTACATTGGATTTACAAAAAATTAATGTCCTTACAAATAATTTAATGTCCTTTGCCACGTTGCAAAAATCTGGCTGCTTTTAGACCTGATAAATGACTAATTTTTAAGAGAATATTTGGATTCATACCGAAATAAATTTCTATATTACTCCACTGATTTACAAATAATTTAATTTGAAACTTTCCCTCTTTTTTGTTCCAAGGGGGAACTTTTGGATCCGCGCCAGCGTACCAATTATTCCAGAATAACATTTAATTTAGAAATAAAATAAAACATTTTATATGAATTATATGAGATAAGTAAACACTTAATGCTTTGTTTCAGATGTACTTCTTTGCTTCTTACTATTTTTTAAAAAGCTTAAAACTTCTTTCAGGAATTTTGCAAAATACGCTTCTAAAGAAACTTCTACTTTTACTATAACTGTCTGTCTGTAACTGCGCCATCTATTAGTAAAAACGTGAGGCTACATTTTTTCTAACATTTCTGTTCTTATTAGTTTTAAAATCAATCTATTAAATATAAGACACAAAACTTCAAATTCCCAATTAGTTTTCTCAAAGATATTATTTGAAACTAAACGTAATAGGATACTTCACGGTTTCAACACGGGTCACAAAAAATTCCGGGTTTTACAGACCGTACAGGTAGTGCCATCTATTGGTAAGCTGTAGAAGAATGCGTTCTGTTTTTGTCAACGGCCTCTTTTTCGTTGATCCCTGGTGACGCGGCGAAGCAAGCCACCAGTTTCCAGTAAGTGTGTACGTGTGTTGGATAAGGGCAGGATGGCTACGGCTGCGGATTCAGGACCTGTGTTCTTCACTAAAGCTACCCCAGAACAGTGGTCTTATGTACTCTCGCAGTATAAAGAGGTTCTGAAAGAAAAGGCGTCCTTGAGAACCAAAAAAGGTGGACCTGAAGAGCTTATTCGATTAGATACATGGTAAGCAAAAACCTTTGTTCGACTGGTTCAAGGCCATTCACCCTCTGTCTCTTTGTTAGTCCCGATCGTCTTATGTGCGAAAAAATTGACAAGTACTTTTTAACCCAGGCGGGATTAGTGATGTTTGGCACACGTGCGATTAACGCACATGTTACGCTTAGCTTTGTTTTTCTACCCTTTAGGATAGTTTCGTTCGATATGCGGAGTGCTGTAAAAAAACACCTCTTCGTATGCCCAGTCTACTGTAACCGGGCTTTGCTATTCGTTGATGTGTGTCCTTCCTTGTTCCATGTTTTCTGTTCTGACGTTATTTCTTTTGGAAAGTGTTTCCTATATGTTGTTGTTAATAAAAGTGTTGTAATTTTTATGAAAATAAGTTGGGTTAAATGTCAGCAAAATATTGACTTCCATTACGGTCCTAGAGAATCTTAAAAGCAGTCATGAAAAACCTTTTAGTGAACTACCAAAAAGATACCCTGCACAAAATGGAGACTTTGTAAATTAAATAATATATCAATGGAATTAATTAAATTTAACGTTAATTTCATTATTTTTTTATTGTTTATTAAATTTTTAATACAGATTCTTGGAAAGTTCATTTTTAAGATTGTAATTTCACTAAAAATTTTGATCTTTGACTTATTTATTTTTATTATAAATTAAAGTTAAATACTTATTACACATTAAAAAAAATCTTAAACATGAGCGTCAATCCTGTGGGGAACACCTTCCCTACAATTCTTGGCTCTTGGTACATTTAAGTTATGAGGGAGACGTTGGTATTGGGAGTGTGAGTTGTACAATTGGAGAAAGACTCTAAAGAACTCAGTACTTTCATGGTTATTTCTTTATCAACTGGAAGATTTCAAGAAAAAGATCAAACATCGTTACCAAAACAATAAAAATACATTTACGTTATTTATCATGTTAAAAATTGCCAAGCTGTAAAAACACCAAGGTTATTGAAATAATTGTGAAGAATTGTAAATCACCCGATAAATAGTTTGTTTATATCAGTAGTAAAAATGTGGCGATATTTGAATAATTGTTCAAATCAAAATAACTAACAGCTTGGCAATTATTACAGGTAACATCATTGTACTAAAAGTTCATCTAAAATAAAATGGTAAAATACAGAATAAATTTGTGAAAAACAAGTTTAATTTTACTATATAGCACAGGTTCCTAAAGTGGTTCACAGCGACTTTCAGGGGGTTCATGAGTGTGAAAATGAAAATTGAGGGTCCACCTAGGCTCCCAGGTGACCCACGAGACTCAATCTAATAAAATATTAAAATTCAATAAAATTTCAAAAACTAGTTTTCTATTTTTGGTTTTACCCTAAGGTAGTACCTTAGGTAGGTCAAATTTGAAAAAAAATTCTCTGGTATTAAGCGTTTAAACCTCTTGAAATTTTCATGTTTTAACATTGTTTCTTTTCCTTGCAAATTCAGCCACTTACAAGAAGTGGTCGGTACAACCCAAAGATTCTCAAAAAAAGATAAAACCAGCATTAGAAATTTAAAAAAAAAAACACTGATCGTGCGGACTAGTGCTTTGCCAGTCGTATTGGTCCTCAGCCGAAATGACTGGTCCGCCAAATTAAAAAGGGCAGGTTTAAATTTTTAACACCTTCTTGATCTCCATCGCATGTCATACGTGCAACGGGAAGTGACCCATTTTCGTAACAGTCACTCTTCGTGCCAGGGTTGCTTGATTTAAATCGCAATTTAAATCACTTGATTTTTTTGTTTAGGTTCCTCTATCTACATAAAATTGCCTGTAATTTCAAGAACAAATTGTACTACCAATTACAAAAATATTTATACAAATAAATTATGATATGAAAAGAGGTAAATAGCAGCGTTTAGAATCAATAATTGTGATAAATTAAATTAGAATTAAAAATCTTTAAATTTTTTTCAGGTATACACAGTGGCGGATCTAGAACATGAGCAAGGGGGGGGCTAACTTAATCTGATTGAGGATGATAATGAAGTAACAAGCCGTGCTTTTTGCAATATTCATTAATGTCTTAAATATTGAGGGCAGTGTTTATTGTAAATGACTAGTATTGTTAAATATAACTAATTAATTAGTAATTAAATTAGTTAATCATTAAATATATCAAAATAATAAGGGTGTGTCAACCGGGAGGGTTTTTTTACAATGATTTGAGTCAAATATTTTTTTCCAAGAATATAGATCAAATGTGAATTTTCGTGCACTTAATTTCAATGTTTAGTGAATAATACATCCATCCCGAGGCATAAGAGGGGGGTTTGGGGGAACCTCCCCCAAGAAAATTTTTGAAAATTTGACCCTAAAAAGTTGTGTTTTGACTCATTTTTGGTCATTTGGGACTCTGAGTGTCACACGAAAAAGATGATTTTTTGTACTCGTTTTCAAAGGGAAAAAAAACTGTAAGATATAAGAATTTCATGGGGGTGGTTTGAACCCCCTAACCCCATCTCTATTTTAACAGAGTAAATGTTTTGTAAGAGACATAGCACATTAGACCCTTTTAAAAGGTGAATCTTATAAAAACCAGGGAGTTAAAGATCTTGCAGAGGGGCTAAAGCTCATAACCTTTAAGATGTGAAACAAATCCATAAAAATGTAAGGGGCTAAGTATTTTGGAGGTTATGCTTTGTAAGGCTTAGAAAGCTCATTGGAATCTACAAGTTCTGAATCGCATTTATATTAAAGTGCTGAAAGCTAAAGATCTTGGAGGGGGCTAACGCTTTTAGGCTAAAGCTCATTAAATTGCGAACTAAACACTATAAAACATCTCAAGGAGGCTAATTCTTTATGGGGGCTAAAACTCATTGGCCCCTTTAAATTGTGAATTGAATCTACAAAAACTCAGGGCTAAAAGCCTTGTAGGAGCTAAAGATCATGGAAGGATTCATAAGGGTTAAAGCTCATTAAATAGTGAACCAAATATATTTAAAAACGCAAGAGGGCTAAAAGCTTTGTAGAGGCTATTAAAGAGCATGGAGGGGGCTAATGTTTCATAGGGCTAAAGCTCATAAATTTGTGTAACAAACATAAAAACGCAAGGAGGCTAATGCTTTTAGGGGCTAAGCTCATTGGATTGAATAGACCCTTTAAATTACGAATCAAACCTTCAAACATGCAGGGGGCTAATAATTTGTAAGGGCTAAAACCTCTAGAAATCCTTAAATAGTGAATGGAGTTTATAAAAATGCAGGGGGCTAAAGATCTTGGAAGGGGCTTAATGCTTTGTAGACCCTTTGAATTGTAAAAAAGGGCTACAAAAAACTGAAAAAAGTTTAAAATTTTGGAAATTTAAACAAAATTTTCTAGTAACTTAATTTTTTTTTCGAAAAAGTTCAATTTTATGTAGTGTAAACTTAAGTCCCAAGGGGGGGGCTTTAGCCCCTATAGCCCCCCCCCATAGATCCGCCACTGGGTATACATCCCCTTTTTAAAATACAAGCATGAGAATGATTTTTATCGAAAGCTTGCTTTTATAGTTTTAGTCATGTTTTCCAAACTATTATTTTTTTTTAACATAACTACAGCGAATACTCTGGGTACATGACTGTCAATAAGTTGCTTATTTGATTTTATTTGTATAAGTAATTATTATTTTAAAGAAATAAATGCACAATACATTTAGTGAAATTATTTCAACTGAATTATTGAAATTAAAATTTTTACTTAAAATTGATCCATAGATTTTTTTTAGAAATAGTCACCATTTCTTTTAAAAATTGATATCACAATTGGGTAAAAATAGTTATAGAAAAAAGGATAAAAAATTTTAGTAACTGATAGTACAATTAATTTTTCATTCACCATTTTAGGATGGGTTTGGGCATCTCACCATGAAATGGTAGCAAACTACTTCACTTAATTAATTCAATTAATTAATGCCTAAAATAGATAAATATTGGGATATTAAGTAATGCTTAACTATTATATAACATGGATATTACAATATCAGTAAATTATTAACCAGTTTTGGGAAGTTCAAAGCTAGTAATTCATTTAAATAAAAAAAATCTGATTTAAATAAAAAAATCTGATTTAAATAAAAAAAATCAGCAACCCTGCTTCATGCGACGGACTGAAATCTCCCTACGCTATGCGTTATTTTGTTTCTGTCAGTGTCTCAGTGCACTTTCTCAGCTCATTTCCCATTCGTTACCAAAAAGCAAAGAAGTGAGGGAAGGAGCACACTGGCCCGGAGAATTAAAAGTCATAAAATTGTCACAGGGTTTCCATTGAAAGTTCTCACACCTCTGTTTCTTCCTTCCCTTGTCCTCTGAAATTCATCTACCCCCTTACATAGCTGCCAACAACCATTTAGCCGGAAGATTTTCGCTTTTTTTAGAGAATCTTCCATCATCTGTTTTGTTTTTCAATCAATTTCTTCCGTTTTTTGCTCAGTTAAAAGATTTTTTCTCATCAGTTATTAATCTGACTTGATTAAAGCTTAAAAGCAGTTGTTCTGCTGTTGGAAATAAAGAATTGCTACATCTCTTTGTAAAAAGTATAATGAATTGCATGAGAAAGCGGTTACCAATGCAGAATGTTTATTGACAGCTTTCATAATTGATCATTATTTGCCACTCGGCTGTACTGATCATGCTGGACAATTGTTTCAAAAAAACTTTTCAGACTCCAAAATTACAAAGAGTTAGGAATGTGGAAGGACTAAAAAATACATATTTTGTTTAGTGTAAAAAAATGCTGTGGGTATCTTGAGTTTTAAAATCTTCCTTTTTAAAATCTCAATGTTGGGAGGTATGCCCTTAGCAGTTCCTTGAAATTTTGTTGACAGATGTTCTGAACCCTTATCTTGATCTGTGTGTAAAGGTCAATGAAGTTTGAAGGTCAAGGGCAATGTTTTGAATTTTGATGCATGTATTTGGTCAGGTATATTGCAGGAAAAACTTAAAAACAGAATGTAGGGCAAAAGAAAATAATTTTCTTAATTAGGCAGATGTTCCGCATGTTCACAGCAAAAAATACGGAGCTGATAAATAGGTACTTTCAAAAATTCAGATTTAGGAAAAAAGGTACCTTTACAAAGAACATTAAAAAAATATCTGAATTATAGTTAAATGTCTGAATGTTAAATGTCTGAATTGTAGTTAAATTATCTTTAATTTAAAAAAGGTAATCCATTCTAAACAAAGTTTTAGGTAATTTTTGATGTTCTAAAAATAATGTTGTGCATGTTTCAAATCAATCAAATTCTGCCCAGTGGCCCATCAGGCGGTGCCCATCTCCGTTGTAATACATGTTTACTGTTGATTTTTTAATTAGATATAATTGTTAAATTTTACAAATTTATTAAAATTTGAACAAGTTATTTCCAAATTTTTACGAAATAGGTATACTAGTTAGATAAAAATCCTAGACAGACCCCTGATAACTCCATAATAAACTTTTAGACCAGCGGTTCTTAAACTGTGGTCCGCGTACCCCCGGGGGTCCCCAGGGCTTTTCTAGGCGGTCCGCAAAGGTATCTCGTCTCATAATCCTTCAACTGCCAGTCTGCCATCAACGTAAATTTCGTTTCGGGAATCCCAAGCGTTACCTTTGAGTATCCCCCCCAAAGGGTTTAAAAATAAGATACAATTTTATTTTAAAAGGGCAAATTTCTAAAAACTATTAGGGGGAGAAGGAGAACCCCCTGTCCCTCTTGAAATTTGAACATCTATTATAATTTTTTTCCTCTCAAAATGAGCTAAAACACTACTTTTAGTGCCAAATTTTCAAAATATTTTGAAAATTTTTACTCCTAACCTCCCCGTTTTACATGGAGTAATTGAAAAATTTTAACTTAATGTGCAACATCTAAAACTTAATTTACTCGTTAGGGGCGGACCTGGAAAAAGTGCCCGAACCTACGAACCTGGTTCGGGGGAAGCCCCTGTCAGCTCCATAGGTGCAATACATTAGGTTCGGGTAAATTTTATTAGGTTCAGGAGAAGGTTAAAACTTTTTCCAGGTCCGGTTAGGGGTATACATCAGAAATAATGTTTATTGAACTACCCCCTCGAAATAAAAGTCTGGTTACGGTCCTTGGTGTTCTAAATCTTGGGGGCTGCAATGTCTGGCTGATACTTAAAGGGGGGCCGTGTTGATTAAAAGTTTAAGAACCACTGTTTTCTCTCTATATATAATCAAGGTGTCCCTGCCTGCCTGGCTGGGTTCCTGGGTTTGTCCGGATCAGATGTGGCGCAATTTCTCCTAAACTACTCATCAGATTCGAACCAAACTTGGTACACATACGTTTGAGGACGGGGGAAAGGCAATGACACAAGTTTCAAATTCCTAAAACCACCCCTTCACCCCCTTTTAGGCCTTTTTGTAAAAATCGCCTTACTTCTCCACTAAAGAAGATCTGTTTAACTCGCATTGTTGCAAATAATACAACAAAAACAATTTTAAACATAAAACAAAGTATTTAAAGATAAAACTTGGCTAAAATTGTTTTAAATGTTTTAAAAAGGTTATTAATAATTTAAAAAATTAAAAACGGCCCTTATAAAAAACTTTATAACAGTATTTTCTTATTAAAAACTCCATTTTCCATGAAATTTTAAGTTGAAACAGAAAGTTTTAAGAATTAGACTGGTTAAAGTAAAGATTACATCATGCAGTTTTTTTAGAAAGTTGATGATAGAAACACTAGATCAGTTGTTATTTAACCTTATAATTTGTTTCTCTGGGGTAGTTTAGAGGGATTTTTTTTTCAATTTAAACAGGGGGTATTTACAAATTTTGGGATTTTAAATATCTGTAATAATTTTAATTGATTTTTTTCACTAAGAATGGATAATTTGGTGGGAAAAGGCATCGGGAACAGAGGGATATGAAAAAGGTACCGGGAACACTGGGATATGTAAAAATACCGGGAGAACCAAGATATGAAAAAATACAGGGAACACCTGGATATGAAAAACTACTGGGAACACCAGGATATGAAAAACTACTGGGAACACCGGGATATGAAAAAATACTGGGAACACCGGGATATGAAAAACTACCAGGATGATTGGTAATTATGGTTACAGAAAATTAGGCATGTAACTTGAGAAAATTTTAATAAATTGATACACTCCACCCGTGCAAGGCCGGGCATATCAGCTAGTAGACTATAAAATAGGACTCGACTCCTATTTAAAAGGCTAGGACAAAATACCCTCCAGCAACCTTATCATATGATACTTTACCAAGTTCTGAAACTCACGGTATAAGGTCATTTCCCAGGGAAGACCATTTAAAAACCTTCTGTAGCAATTTGTCCAGGTTTCAGTGTTGGATTGGAATGTACACTGTATAGAAAAATTTCTTGTTTGAATATTACTTCTTAATTTTTTATTTGCAACTATTGTTACAGCCAGATTTGTATTTAGGGCTTATGGTACCCTGTGATTAAATTTTCTCACCACATACTTTTTTTTGGAGAAGACCATCCTATCATGTGGTCCATAATTTTTTTGGATTTGGTGGATAGATTGGTTTAAAATCTAATTCTTATTATTCATTTTATGCATTTATGATAGGTGATAGGATAAATGTTGATTTTAAAACCTTTAAGTAGTATTTGGACCTTAGGGTTATTTTTTTGTTGGATTGGTGGGATTTTTTTTTTAAATTTTGTAATAAATCAATTATCATTACTACTTAAATTTTTTCAAGTGGAAATTAACCCTTTTGGATTTAAAAAACGGAATGGGGGAAATTGGTTATTATATGGTTAAAATTTTACTTAAAGTAGGTACTGGATATAATTGTTTATAATATAAGAATATATTAATGGTTTAAAATTTCTTTTGTGTAACTGTTCTGTGTTTATTAATATATTTTTGCATGTACATTTTTGTTATACTATTTTGTAATCAAGAATGAAATTAGTTAATCACTTGCAGCATACATTTTGCAAGTTAAATGTTTTCATTGATCTTAAATGTAAAAATATCTAAAGAAAAAAAGCATTGTAATGTGACTATAATACATTTCTAAAAACATTATTTAATTCCTAACTTCAAAATTTTCATTTTTTTCTCAATGGAATCGACCTTCTTGGGGGAAAATGCTTATTTTAGAGTTAAAACTTCATGTACTGTATTACCTAAAAGAACATCTAAAAAATTTTAGTTGATACTATCAATCAGTGATCTGGGGTTCGTCCAGATTTTTCTGTCAGGGTCCTGTTTTAGGAATTTTGTAAAAATTCAAATTGAATATAGTGAAAATGAAGGAATTGTAGTACCCACATAACTTTTGGAATGGGCTCAAAACTGACAAATTCCATTCTAAAATGATTGAAACACATTCTAAAAACAATTTTCAAACCACTTTAATCTTTGGATGAAGGAGTCCTCTTTTGAATATTAGAATTTTGTGCAGGGTCCTTAAACGGACCCCTTTCAAAAATTTTTTTTCCCAGTTTCCAGGTTTTTCCAGCCATTTCCATCTCTAACCTTTTCCTTATTGCTATTAAATGATAGTATACCAAATATTTTTCTGATATTTTAATATTAATGTACGAAACGTTGGAAATTTTAACGTACAACATTCAGCAACCCTCCGTAGGCCAGGGGAGAAAACCACAGCAGCACACTTTCTCCACTGCAGGAGTGCTCTCCAGAATGCAGGCTTCATAGCTGTCCTATATTTTTTACCCTTGTCCTATCTTTCATATATAGGAGTTATGCTCAATGTTGCCTGCCTTACTGTGATATTTTAACACATGTTGACAAGTTGAAACCATACTTTTTGCATGATGTTAAATCTCTACAAGTAAATTTTTATCACTTATAGAGAATTTACCATTGAAAAAAAATTTAAGGCATTAAATAATATTTTATAATTTTTCAAAAACTTGATAATTTAAAGGCTTTTTATTAGGTATTCAATTCACCCTTTTAGTGGTGTGTGTTAATTTTTACTAGTTACTAACTACCCTATAAGAAAAAAATTGGGGGAAAAACTACGAAATTCTGAAAAAAAAAAACATTACACTTGCTAGGACCACCCTAATTATCACATGCCCAAATAATGGACTTGGTTGTATTTTATTCTTAATTCTATACTATTATTTATTATAATAATGTAGAATTTCTTAAATAACAGAAATGTAGAATTTCTTTAATAACAAAAAAATAACACAGGTCTGCAAATAAAAACCTTTCTAAAAGCTGTTTTGGATATGTATTCCAACTGATTTTTATAATATTTGGTGCACTGAACCCAAATCTGACCTCCATTTTGCTCCTATACGTCAGTTTTTTTTAAAATTTACGTTTTATGTAATCTTTCTTTGGGGGTTTCTTTGACAGTTAGGGATTTTAAGAAATATGTATCTTAAAGGCCTTGATATGAACTATATAAAAATAGTTTTAACTAAAAATTTCGTTGAAAACCCTCAGATAATAAAACCTAAAATTGGGGATAATAGGCCAAATTTGAAAAAAAAATTACGAATTCGATGAAATTACTCAAACAGCTTTTTCATTGCAGACCTGTGTTATTGATCCTCATCCGAAACAAAAGTATGTGTGTGTGGGCATGACACCGAAAATGAGTTTAATACTGTTTCAAGGGGCAAATTTTCTGAGGGAGTACGTATCCCCAGACACCCTTTTTTATTATGGAGCTACTGATAACTCGCAGAACACTCTTACTTTGTGTTTAATTGATTTTGTACTGAAGAAAAAAATCGAAGGAGATTAAAAAGTAAAGCTTAATATTACACTAATTACTAATAAATTACTAACTATTAATTATTATAGAGAATATTAAAAAAAGTGTTAAATTATAAGTTCATTTCACCTATTTTTTTATATTCAATAATAAATTTTTCCCATTGGAGCCCCCCAAAAGAAAATCCTGGCTATGCCCCTGGTATGAAGAATGTAATTGGGGGGTATCTGTAAATATGTATTGACTATCAGATTAGTTCTTTATTATTGTGTATTTAATTTAGACATTCAATTCAAAGAAAAAGATAAGTTTAAAAAATAAAAGCATCCTAAATTAAATCCAATTTACATTTTTCAAAACTAGATATGAAAACCTTGTGCCAATTACGTCTCTATATGCACATATCCAGCTCTTTTTATGCATGATTTATTCCGAGCAGGAGAGAAAAGGGGGAAAGACGGCAGGAGAAAGCTACCCATTCTATTTACTTATGATTCCCAGCCGTGCAAGAGAGTTAGCATTTTTCTGAATGCCTCACAAAGTGATGCTTGCTCATTATGATATTGATTTTCTGCAACTGCACAAAGTATTGATCTGAGCTAGAGCTCCTCTTTATAAAAAACAGAGGGAGAAAAGAGGGGTTTTGAATTTGCTTGTAATTTTATTTCTTATGAGATGCTCTTGTTTTTCTCCCCATCTTGTATTCATTCCACTTAGAGCAATTGGATCTATAAAAACTGGATGAGGGTTAGATCTTTAACTCTCGAGCTTTGCTGTTCTCTTTGTTGTTAAGAGTTGTTTTTAATAGGAATAAATATCATTGTTATTAGTTTTAACTTTTTTTTTTAAACTAAGTGAATGCGCTTTTTTTAAGGTATTTTGTCAATTTCTAATTACTTATGTTAATCATTTTATACTTTAATTTTTTTTGTGGGGGGGGTCTTAATTAATTACTTATTTGCTCAAAAAAATAAGTCTTCACAGAAGTTATAGCTATACCAATTGATATTACTATTAATTTTTAAGGAATCGAGTTTTGAATTTATTTTGGTTCAATTCCCGAATCTGCCCCATTAAATATCACTAAACTGTTTTTGATCAATTGTTCAGGTATTCTTGGAGTATGTGATCTACTAGTTTAGTTTAGGATTAGTTAGCTTTCAAGGATTTGTTAGTTTATAGTTTGCCTATGAACTTTAGTTAGCTCATTAGGTTGAAAAAAACATCAGTTATGGTGTCACCTCACCATCTACCCTAAATCCAGCTAACTTAACTGGTAGATTGCATACTGCAAGAATAATGTTATTCAAATATTGCCTAATTTTTATGATTGCAACTGATAAAACTGTAATCAATTAGTTCGCAATTTTTCTAAATTTAAAAAAAAAAAAAACAGCTTGACGATACTGGACAGATTAACTGAATTTAACTTTTAGTTTTCTTTGAAGATTATTACCTTTTAACCTCAAGTTTAATCAAATAAAACTGATGTTAGTTAAAGATTAAGTGTTGTCTTATTTTATAAATTTGATTGCAGGTATCAAGAGCAGTTACCAAAGATTATTTCATCTAGAAAACCTCCTTATATTGTTCATGAGGAATTAATCCAAATTGTGAAATGGAAGTTAATGGTATGTAGACAAATAAATATATATAGTATATTATTTTTACCTATTTAAAAAGTATTTTCTTAGTATTTATCCTTATTGTTGCTATTATCCTTATTGTATTAGAAAACTAGATTTGCTTACCAGTGAATTTGTTTCAGTGATTATTTAACAGTTAGGAAGCTGTTTAAAATAAAATATACATTGTGATCAAATTGTTCTTAAATTTCAGAGAGGAAAATTCCGTCCAAGGCTCACGGATCTAGTCCGAATAAACACTGAAACTGCAGTTCTTTCTATAAGCAAAAAAGCATTTAGGAAGCCCCCTAAGGAATTATCTCAAGCAATCACTGCTCTCACCAATTTAAAGGGTGTCGGACCTGCCACTGCTTCTGGTAAGTTACCTGTTTCTTTGCCAAGTTTCATTTTCCAATGTTGCCAGCTAACTGAAATAATTTAAGATTTTCTGTTGCATGTATTGTATATAAGATTTAAAATGTGCCTCTTGAATGCAAAGCACATACTTCAAGATATTCTTTTATTTGAACAGCTATTCTTACCGCTGCTTTTCCCGATGATGTTCCATATATG
This sequence comes from Tetragnatha montana, assembly GCA_963680715.1. NCBI lineage: Eukaryota > Metazoa > Arthropoda > Arachnida > Araneae > Tetragnathidae > Tetragnatha > Tetragnatha montana. The sequence continues at coordinate 41,031,887 of OY796685.1, forward strand.
GCTGATGAAAGCATGTTGTCCACTCCAGGCATCGAAGCAACAGATTACACTTTAGCTGAATATCTGAATTATGCCGAACATATAAAAGCTTGCGCTGAAAGACTACAGAATTTGGGTAAATATTTGAGTTAAATGAACTTGTGTAGATTGAATAATTAGTTTTTATAGAAGAGAATTTATATCAATGTTTTATTTAAATAGAAATTAAAGCAAAAATTATAATATCACTTTGCACAAAAGAAAAAATATGAACTTAAACTGTTACTAATTTAAAAAATAACTGTAATAATCTGAGTGTTCTAAACACTGAAGTCTGCACCAAGTGTCTTACAGAACAGTCTTCCACTAATCACATTCTTACTTGTCTGGACCTTTCCAGGCAGGACCTCTTTGACAATCCAGTGTTGGTCTTGGATTTTTTTCAGGGTGCATAATTTGGGATCCGTTCATTTGCCTGACAATTCTCCTTCCTTCCCGTTGTATCGCATTGTCATTGATAATGTCGGGATTTCGAAGGAGACCCGCATAATTTCATGGACTCAATATAGCTCGGTTATTCTTGTTGATGTGCAACATCAAAAACAACTGTCTAGGTAGACTTCTGCAACTTGACTATTATCAATATTGTTTATATCTGGCCCTGTTTTTTTTATTGTACAAGCAAATTTTTCTGTTTTAAAGTTATGAATGGGAGTAAGATTTCTATGTATTTACATATGCTTTCAGGGACCTGATAGTGCTCTCAATTACAAAATCTTTTAAGCCATTCTGGATTGATTTGGATTATTTTTGTTTTGTATACTTTGTGTTAGATGTAGGAAAAACATCTTCTGATTTTTGTGAGAAGTCTCCCGAGTTTTGAGGGGTCGGCCACTGTGTTGGAATTTATGAACAAATCTTACCTAAAGCTTCAGTAATTCTTAACCCAGTGATCACTCTTAGGGGCCATTCATTAATTATGTAAGGATGATTTGGGCAATTTTTGACCCCCCCCCCTAACCCCATGTAAGGGTACGTAAGATTTTTCAAACCCCTCCCTCCCTATTCTTACATAAGATTTCATTTCGTTTTTCAAAATAATAAAATGTTAGAAAAGGATCAGTTACGCTAAAACTCTCAGTTTGACGTAAATCAAAGATTTTTATTTTTCAACAGATAAAATAATATTCTTGCTGTCAACTTCATATTACCATTGTATTATTATCTCTAGTCTTTGGAATACCATATATCAGTAGAGATTTAAAAGTAAGTGATCTTATGTAAGAATGGGTTTGACCCCCCCACCCCCAAAGTAAGGGTACAACCTCAACGTAATTAATGAATGGCCCCTTAGACATGTTTCTTTTGTTTGGCAGATGCCAAGTCCAACTGGACTCCTCACAAAGTGGAGCTCACTTTGTGGACACACTACTTGGCCCGGGATCTAAAGCCGTCTATTCTGGAGGGGATGCCCCTGCCCACGGACCCCGGCACCGAGAACGGGGAGCACGCTGCCGACGACGACAATGCCACCGAGAACGGGAACGGCACGGAGGAGCCGGCCGTCCCCGGCCACCAGAACAACTCGACGGACGACGAGAAAGAGCTGCCCTCCGAAGAGAACACCAACGACTCGCACGCCGACTCTGGCAAGGAGAATGTCGGAGACTCGGCCGACACCCCTGACGAGGACACCACTGTGGGGGCTGCAGCGGTGGCGGAAAAGAGCCCACCTGACGAACCTCCTGCCAAAAAAATATGCTTGGAGCAGTAAGTCCGGCATCGTCTCGGCATTTAGTTTGCACAATTTTATTCAGGACAAGCAATGGTTGAAAACAGGGAATTTAAGAGACTCCTATTTTTTATACATAGGCTTTCTTGTATTTTTGCTCTCCATCATCAATGTGTGCCATTGTCTGAAATTATATTTATTAATAATGCATGTGACTGTTTTAAATCTTTAAGTAGGCAAATGTATCTAGCGATTATTACAGTTCGGGTAGGTATTGTTGCATGTGTGACATGCGTTTTCCGCAATTTGTATTTGACTGAGAGTATCTCGATTTCGAGCAATCGTTCAGTTGTGACTTAGGAAAGATCGCGTCTGTTCAAAACGGGCGCGTATCGTATTAAATACTCTGGATTACTTTGATTATGAATTGCTAGTTAGGTAAATGAAATAAATCAGGTTCCTTCTATATTTGAAATTGAAATGAAAATGCTAAGATTCTTATTCTGTAATGAATTTCAATTGCCAACTAAAAGTATACTGGTATAAATAAATCAAAAGATCAATTAATTCGTGCAATTATCTATGGGTAGTTAGTTTTAATTTCCATATGCTGCATTGATACTCCTACTGGTGAGTGGAAGCATTTTCATATGTAACATAGTTTTTGTATTTGTAAAATATGCAATAGCGTATTTATAAACTCAAACAAAAAGAAATCTAGTATGATAAGAGTTGCAACTTAAGTTTTACCATGTACTTAAATGCTTTCAAAAATCAAATTTTTCCTACTCTGCGTACCTATATACTTTACATTATCATTTATTGAAATTGAGTGCAACTGTTTTTATTTCTTACTTTTGTTGTGTATTATTTAAGCTACTTTTGTGCATATTTTTTTTATTATTCAAGCTTTATTCTTAAGGGAAAATTGTAAGATACATTTGAATTCCATAACTTTTAAATCTATTGGATTTCATATTAGGTATTGCAACTTCTCTTTAAACATTAAGGGAGGGGACAAAACTTCATCTAAAGTATTGATCAATCACACATTACCTGTGACAAAGTACTATCATTATGATTTAGTATTAAAGAGCAAAAACACCTGTATGTAGACTTGATGTTCTTTGAAAAAAAAAATGGGCATGAACAATTTAATTGCTGTATGTGTGAATACCTGTTTTTCCCTCATGCTGTGTCATACGTGTTGCTTTGTATTCTTTTATTATCTGTATTCATCATCATCAAAATGTTTGAATCATGTTTGTTCTCTATCTAATTAAGGGACAATGTTTTGCATTTAGTAGAAATACACTGAGATCAGGTTTAGAGATTCACTTTAACAATATAGAATAGATGCTTTCTTTGTGTTTTTGCTATCACGGTGACGGTTTTTATAATAGTTAAATTATGCTTGATAGTTTGGGCAAAAGGTGTTTTAAATTAACCAATTTTCAGACGTATCTGCTTACCTGTTATAAATATGAATGTTTGTACTGTGTTTAGTCATGGTGGCTCAACCCTTTGCTTGTGTGGGGAATTGTACATGAGCAACTAAATTTAATGTGAGGTTTTCATAGAGCTTATTTATAACCTCTGATCTTGGTGAATTATAATATAAAGATAATAAAAAATGACAGGTACTTCAGGATCAGCTGGGTGCAAATCTCATCAATCAGACTTTATTTGGAAAATTTACAAATTACACACTACAATATGACAAAAATTTAAAGCAGCACTGCTAGTTGAGATATTTTGATGATTTTTTAATATTACTTTTAATTTTTTTCGCGATTTATCTGTACACTTGGTGTGAGTGCCAGGCTAATCCTAAAGTACCAAAATGACTTTTGAGTCCAGACAGCCAGTGAAAATCACTGCCTTTTGATTTAGCTGAGATAAAGTAAATTTCAGTAAATTAAGTACCATTTAATTTTTTGCACGAAAGCGATTTCATCTCCATACATTTTATACATATTTATTCATACTCATAAGCTTGAAAAATGTTTCTTTTAAGTAGTTATTTATGAGGTGTATGTGTTATATTTTATGTTATGTATTTGTGAAAGTTGCTTTTAGAAAGTTATTTCTATTGACATTTTAGATGTTCCCCCGCTCCTGCGAATTGATACTTTTTTCACAGTTTTGTTGGCAGTAACATGCACCTTAAAGCATTCCAAGCCAAAATAGATAATATTCAACAATGGCACATTCCATCTTAGTAATTTCATGTGTACTGCAGCCTATTTTTTTTTCTCTTTCAAAAATCACAGTAATTTTTTTTTTCAGTAACCTTGTCCCTACCTGTTGTGTAAATATGATAAATCGTGGTTCTCAAAGCTCAGGCTTTGTACAGGCTTCTTCGCTGAGTAAATGACGTATTAAACCTCTGAATAAAGTTTCCATCCCTTTTATAAGTAGGTGATCTCTCGATGTAGGTACGTTCTGATTTACTTAATACATTTTCAATGTACAGCGGCTAGTTAAAGGGGAAATGCTTTATCTCAGGAATTCATTGTTCACCAGGTGCCGCAATGTGTGGCATTCCACACCATTCTCAATGCACATTGTGTGTGTACTGCTATTTTATCCAGTGCGACGGATCTTTCGTACAGGGTCTTGGTTTCATTCTTATTTTACTTTATTGGTGTCCGCAATTCAGTCTGTAGTATCATTTGCAACACAATCATCAAATGCTTTTTATTCTTAGTATTCAAACCAACTAAGCACCTACTCTAACTAGATAAACATACGTGTTAAATTACCATTACTTGAGTAAACTAAATTTTTTTGTTATTCAACAAAAATAAAATTTTGGTAAATTACTACTAAAACCTTTATAGGTGCTTTCCCACTTTTTAAGAACCTCTGCCGTGAGGTTGACAGGACATTTCAAATAATAATTTGCTTTTAATGGTTTGGGTTATTGTTTTTCATGCTTGCATATCTTTAATTTTACTTTGAGAACCACAAAGCACTTGTATAAAAATAAAAAGTTGATGTCATACCACACTAGTTGGTATCTTTTTGAATGAGATTAAAATGGATTATTCAGTAAATTTCTGAAACCAAGATCTGAAACTTAACGGGTCATTGTAGTGCCCTTATAAAAATGCCTTTTAATACGATGAAAAAGTTGAGTAAAAAGCCTTTACAATGATACCTCATTAGATTTAAGCTACAACTTTTCACACTGTTAGAAGTGTACTACTTTTTGTGAAATTAAGTGGCTCATTTGTGATGTCTTGTTAATTTTTATCTTGTTAGACTGAAAAAGGAACTTTCCTGGAAATTTTTTGGAAATAAAATTTTTCACTAACTGGAATGTTCTTATAGTAGATAGACATATTTATTACATTGGTTAAGAAAACTTTTTCATTCTAGTATCTCAAGAAGATTTTTCCTTCAATGAACTTTTTAGTTGTTCCTTCCTACTGTTTCTATAAGATCAAGATATGTATTAAAATAAACTGTTTCTATTATTTCAAAGGTGTTGTTTTTTTTATCTGTTTCTTCTATTACAACCGCAAATTAATTTCTGTCCTTCATAAGTAATTTGTTTCATCCATACCATTTAGATTTTACAGAAAAATGGATGTTACGTGTTATTCACTTTTAGTTATGTAAAGCTAAGGGGAAAAATTTATTAAACCTAGAGACTTCGCTTTCTTGTTTAAATTCTCTCCCTAAACTTGCAGGGGTGCTAAAAGGTTTTCATGTTTTGGAACTGAAGCTGTCGGTATTTATTGTTGAACTGGTCTTCAAAAATTCTCGAAATTGGCGGTGGTCCGCTGGTCCGAGACCACTGAAAAACTGCTTGGACCACTACGGTCGAAAATCACTGGTCCGGCGGACTAGTGGTGAAAAAAATACCCCTCTCCCCGTTCTAGCCGCTTTTTTTTCTGCTTCAAAACTAAACTGTTCAGAAGTCTTCTGTCAATTACTGTTTTTCTAACTTAGTGTTAAGAAAAGTACTTATTTAATAAGATGCTTTCAAACTTATTTGGTTAGTTTCTTAAAATTAATTATTTGTATTCACTTTAAAAAAATTGAAACCTGCCATTTGTAATTCATTTGGTTGTCAACCAAATGAATCAACCTGTCATTTTGGTTGAGGACCAGTAAGATTGGCAAAGTAGTGGTCCGGAGGACCAATAAGTTAATTTCTTACGATGCCCAAAATAGATGGATCCTTATACAAATTTTAAGAGGGAGAAATACCATCATACTAAAGACTTCCAAGAGTCGGAAAAAAGTGTTAAAATTTGGATATGGTACAGGCGTGTAATATATGTTTTAGCTAATTTTCAATTACTTTCCAGAAAATCATTCCTAAGTCCTAAGTGAAAACCGTTGTGAAACCTTTTATTTCAATTTGTTCGAGGTTCAACTCTATTTTGAATGGGACTAATGTATTACAAATGCCTGTCCATAATCTATTACATTTATTAAAAATTTTAAGTACTTATAAAAGGTTAAAAATGATTAATGAACAGAGCATATTTGAGAGTGACAACATAAGCATAAGTGAGCATAGGATAGGAATTGTGTTTCTCTTGGAAAGATTTTATTTGCATAAAAAAAGAAAGGTTCTTTCCTCTGCTTTTTTGTTAGGAGAGTACAGTTCAGGTTCGCAACTCAGAGGATGAGAGGATGTGGAATATCTTTCTCTTCTATCGTATCTTCATGGAGTATATTAATTTAAAAGCCCAATTAAAGCAAATTATAACAATAAATTCCCTAAAACCATTATTGCCGACCCAAGGTGTTAAACCAAATCCTAAATATTACAAAACCTGTTTTATAATTTAAAACTTAGTTGAGAAATGTTAATAAATTAAACGATGTAGTACTTATCTTACCTTTCTTTTTTTGTGCAGATATTTTTATCACTTAGTATCTAATGCAAAATTTTGACAGTTACAAACAGCGAATATCTTCTTGTTTTCCATCAGTGGTATCTCAAAATATCGGTAGACATTTTTGTATTGTTGGCGTTTATCAGAAATTGATATCATTTTGGCGCATTCAATTTGAATTAAACTTGACAGTGTTAATCTTAGTTAACGAGTCATCGTGAAAGCTCTGGAACAGATATCTTGGTAAGTCGATAAACTGAAACTGATATTAAACTGTCGATACTGTTAAATTTCCTTTCAAACGTTTTTCCGATTTTGTTTGAATGAAGAAGACACTTCGTTTTACACCCTGCGATTATCCAACCAGAAAACGGACCAACTAATATTTTTCCTACGTTTCCATGCCTTCTTATAAATTTTGTTGGTGTAGCAGAAAAAATTCGGAGAAGGATATGGGGTAGTTTTAGTTCTGAGTTTCGGGGGGATACCCACCTTCCTTTCTAGTCTATGGTTATTTAGTTCTGTCCTTAGTCCTGTTATTTAGGCTTTTAGTGGTCATATTAGTTGCTTAAATTGCTTCATTAAAGAGAGTGTATGATTCCTAGCCAAAAGAGTTAGGGTTTATATTTCCCAAAGCTTTAATATTAAGATGCTGTTTAGAACTGTTGCAAATCGTCCTTTCCAGTCAAACAAAAAAAAAAATTTAAGCCTTTAAAATAAAAAAAATAGTACTAACTTATAAGCATTTGGCTAGATGAAAATATTAAAGCCCCTCCGCAAATAATTTGCCAAGGGTTTAAATTAGTTTATATAGATCCTAGGTCTACTACTTTGAAGCCCGAACAGTTAACTTAAAGCTACTCTGGCAGTTTTTATACTTAAGTTTCATATGGCACAAGCATAGGCACTTTTAGGAGGAAAACTTCAGGTGAAAACACAAGGGCAAATCTGTTAGGGTAATTTCAAACATTTTTTGGCAAGCACTAGTAAAAACCAAATTATTTTAGGAATTGATACTAATTATTAGTATTTTAATTTTATATTACCAAATTATTCTAGCACCAATTAAACATTCCCGAACCCACCTCTTAAAGGCTTAGTTTGACAAAAGATTCGCAGCCGATGTAGTTTAGATTCAATTCCAGGGAAAATTAACTTCAAAAAATAAATTTTAACCACAAACTAACAAATAAATCAAGTGTGAATGAATTCTGATGGTCATGGTTCAGTTAATAGAGTATTATGCAAATGGGACAAAGATGTAGATGTGAGAAGTGGTCATGACAATCGTAGTTCTAGGTTAAATTTTTTCTTAAATTCTTTTTCTCTAAAGTTATGAAAAATTTGAATGAAATACTCTGTAACCAAGAAAAGTAACAAAAAAATTGTCCGTTCCCTAATGGCTCAGTCGTTATTTTGTTGTATGCTTAGTAACATAGAATCTGGTTAGTAGTCATGATGACAATTTTAGGTTCTATTCAATTTTGAAAATTTACTTTCGCTCAAGAAGTAAACAATTCTTTATTTAATTTAAGTACTATTTCCAATTTAATTTATATTTTAAACAAAGAAATATATTGTCTAAAACCCTGTTGGTTCAATTGGTTTATTCTGTTGCTTGGGGACAAAGCATCTGAATCTGATGACCATGTCAGTGGGATTATTCCAACTTTAAACTGTTCAGTAATATTCAGTATAAAAGATTTAGGGTCAAAAATTTATATACTATCATCTGAATTTTTAAAAAATATAGCAGTAACTTCGCACCATGTAAATAACTCTCCAGAAAAGTTCCATATTAGACTCCCCCACGAAAAATATATCATAGATTAAAAGAAGCCAGGTTACTTTTCGCCCTACCACTTAACTTGTGCTTTTGAAGTGGTATCTACTCTGGAAAAGGTGTATAAAATATAATTTTTGAAAAAGTGGTGAGTTTCGAAATAAATTTTAAATTGAAATTTCGTCAAAATTTCTGCAGGTTGAAAAAAAGGTCCTCGATGTCGATAAAAATCAATTAGGTTTCTTTACAATCGATTACTATGTCAAAATTCAAAGTTCTTTGCTGGATGTGACCGGATGGCCTAGTCAAAAGGATCGAGATCGAACCCCCTCTATACTCCTAGTAGTGTTTCTGGTTTTTTTATTAATTTAGAATTAATGAGGGAAAACAGTGGTTGCTGGCACGTCTGGTATGGTTGGTTAATGCACTGGTGAAGTGACTTAATCAAATATTTTTCAAGATTTTTATGTTTATTTTGTATAAATCAAGTCTATTCTTTCTGTCTTTGACGGAAACTAAGTTATGAAAATTGAGAAAAGAAATCTATTAAGGAATTTAAATTGCTTTATTGATAGTGTTATACACCCTTAAGCTACCTAGGATCTAATCCTATTTAGGAATTGAACAACAAAACAAGTTACTGTTATATATGGAGGGCTCAGAATTAAAGTGGACCAAGTCCACTTTTTGTCATTTTTGAGTTAGCAACGCTATAACATGCATCAACTATGAAAAATTTTAGTGCAATAATGAACCAAGTCCTAGTTCTGATAATATCCGCTAAAAATGTTAATTTTAAAAAGTGTTAGCATTAATTTTGTATTGAAGCTTTAACTTTAAACCTCTGCAGCTCAAAAGTAGCTAAAGTGGACTTGGTTCACTTCTATTTTGAACCCTCCATAAGTGGGTGGAGAGGTGTAGAGGCAACTCTGGGAACCATGTAAAAACCACAATATTAAAAAAGTGGTGAGTTTAGAATACAAAATCGATGGCTAGGTCCTCGATGCCAATGATATCCCGATTAAGATTATTTTATGTTAAAACTAAAAGTATTAAGTAGTCTTAAAGTTTTCAATTGGGTGTGAACGAATGGCCTAGTGTGTTGGAGCGTCTTGCTAGGATTCAGAAGTTTCTCGGTTCAAACTCTACCTACTGCAGTGTAGCATTTTTTAATGAAATTTCTGAACTTATTTATAAACTTCAAATTTATTAGAGAACTTGGCGAAGTGTAGGGACCGATGGCACGGTTGGTTAATGCACTTGTATACCGTTCATCAGGTTCTCGGTTCGGTCCTAGCTAGGACCTAGAATCCTAGTATTCAATAACATTTCTCTCTTTTTTTTTAAATGATGTAATATCAACTTTATATTAATTAAAAGAACTACAAAGTTGCAGGAACGGATGGCTTGGTGGCTTTAATCACCAGTATGCCATCCGAAAGGCCCTCAGATCGAATCTGAGCCTCCCACGGGTATAGCACTCGGAAATAAATGCTGATTGGCATTTATAAATTTTCCTGCCTATTCAAGGGGGGTTTTATCGTTTCTTTTTTTATAGTTAACTGTAACCGTACCGGGCAGATTTATTGAAAATATTACTATTTTCCCAAGAATTTTGTTATTTTTTTTAGTATAATCCAAGTTTCTACCCTTCTGTCTTCGACGGAAACTGAACAAACTTCAAGAATCTTAAAGTATCAAGGGATACGGGTTATTATAGGTTTCCCACCCGCCCTTCAGAATCTCCGATTCTCCCGTGGGTGTGCAATATATTATTTTTCACCTAATTTTTTAGGTGGTGACTAAATATCTGAAGTTGAATAAAGAAAACTAGCAAACAGTGAATATGTAATTTTTTAATACAAATATTAACTGGTGACTATTAACTAATAAAAGCTAAGAAATATGCAGGACCTGATTCAATCTGCATTTATTTCCAAGTACTACTATTCTCAGGGAGAGGCTCGGATTAGACCTGAAGGCCTATCTATTGGACGGGATACTAGTGCACTACCACACCAAGCCATCCGTTCCTGCATCCAGACAGGTTTTTATTTAATTTAAACTTGCAAACAAAGAAACTTGCTAATTTGCGAACCTTTTTTGAGGCTTGAAAAGTGCTGTTTCCCACATGTTAATACCTCCTCGAATATTTAAGATATCTTCATGAACATTTTTCAGTGCGTTTGTCATTGATATTGCAAACAATTTTTCAGTTAATTGAAGTGGGCGGAGGTCAAAACAAATGAGGTAAAATTTAACACACATTCATTTTTTACTAATGGGAATAAGATAGAAGGGGGGCACCTCAAGAAAAAGGTTCAATATAACACAAGTGACCTCCCCCGCAAAGCCTTCTCTTTTCTAGGTAGGAGTGCGTTTTTAACCCTCGGGAAACTTCCGTTTTCCAATAGGATCTTGGGACAATGATATCCCAAATGATCTGTAGGTTTTAACTCAATATTGACAGCGTTCAGGCTTATTAAATTAAAAACAATAAAAAATTAAAGTATTTTCAATATTTTCCTCTTTACATTAACATGGAAAAACCACTTTCGAGGCGAGCGGGGGTCGAAAATTGGCCTACAGACCTGAAAATTTGCAGGTAATAATGTTTCAGTAATTGTAACAACATGAAGGGGAGCAATTGGGAAATTCCCAAAGAAAACAATTTGGCTTAACCAACAAGCAGAACAGTTTCAATAGTAAAGTTTGTCTGTCCTCGCTTGGCACGAGTGGCAAACCTAAAAACAGTACCCACAACAGTAAAAACAGGGGCGAGTGCAGGGTATCGGGTATCTAATAGAAGTGAGATAACCATTTTTATGGCTTTTTTAGCGCACTCGCCACTGTTTTTTCATATGTGGGTACTGCCTTTAGGTTTACCACTCGTGCCAAGCGAGGACAGACAAACTTTAGTTGCCTGCCTAGGTACCGTTAGATAAGACATGCATACCTATAATAAGTCAATTTTGAGGTATCAGCAGCGTAAGCTGTTCTTGCCCCGTTTAACCTTTAGACGGGAGGGAAGGATGGCAACCTTAAAATAACTTTCCTTATTTCTAACATAAGTGGGGACTATCGATATCAAACAAGAAAAACAAACTCCATCAAAGAAAAATTAAACTCCTGACCCTATGACGTCACTACGCGGGAGCAGAAACTGCGAAAACAGGAAGCCTGTTGGGTTGCTAGGAGGAGTTTCGGTACGCAAATCGTGATAAAAAGACGATCATGGGTTTAACAAAATAATCATATTTTTAAATTGACATTCTTCATTTCACTTAAATTCATTCAGACACTACTCTTAAAACTTACTTTGTTACAAACGTCATAGGGTCAGGTCAGGAAACGTTGCAGTCTAGTATAATAGTATAGAAACCGCTAGACTGCAAGAAAAGATGCTAAAGTTTAAGTATTTTTCCTTATTTTCTGAGTGGTGACTCAGTGGCGAAGTAATCTCTTGGATAATACTGATTTTGATGCAAAGGTGCGATGCAGGTGAGGGGTGTTCAGTGTCCCCCAGAAAATATTTTGAAATTTGACGCCTTAAAAGTAGTCTTTAACTAATTTTTGAACATACGGTATCGGATAGGACTCTTGGGTGACAGCCGAAAAGGACGTCGCTTAAAGGTTCGCAAAGACCAGACGAATGAGACAAGGAACTAATAATTTATAGTTTAACTAAAAACTACTGATTGTGACCGTTAACAGACGATGGATAAGTGATTTCCCATCTGACTAATGGGTCCAGGATGACCCCCCCCCCAAAAAAAATCATATTTTTTTTTTGAAATTAGAAAAAAAAAACCCAAAACGCCACAACTAAATTAAACAGTGGCGCATCCTGCGGGGTGGCACGTGCGAACCAGAAGGTGGAAAAGTTCATTAGATAAAATAAAATCTGCAGATTATTTCTATATAAATAGTAATTTTGAAGTTTTGAAATGCGTCAATATGTAGCTGTAAGGATAAAAAGTTAAGTACTATATTATCTTTCGATATTTTCAAAATTATTGCAATTTTTACAAAGGAAGATCTTAAAAATCCTGGTGTTTCCCGCAAAAAAAAAAAAACAGTCAAATCTGGATTCGCCCCTGCACTTATTAAACTTAGACATTGATGGGTCATACGCAACCAAAGCATTTGACATCCCTTTCAGAAAATATGATAACTTTTCACTTTAAAATTGTAATTGAAATACCATTCGTACGCAAATCGAATTTATAACCGTCATTTCGTGAATCCCCCCCCCCTTCTCCCTAATTCAATCATTTAAAATAATTATAATTTAAATGTTGCATTTCTAATTACAATGTTTCCTTCTATACTGAAAGTTTTAAGTAGATATCTCTGAAAATACTAAGTTCAAACATAATTGTCCGCGAATTCGCTAATGTGATTTCAACCGAAAACACTTAGGGCTGAAAATCACTTAATTTTGGAGTATCCTAGCTAGGAACTATAGTTCTGTCATTACAATAAGGGGGTACATTACTTAATGACAACCAGGGGTGCAGGGGCCGAACATGGTTCGGGGGAAATTCTGGAAGTTGTAGGGAAATTTTTGCCCAAGTTTAATAAAGAAAAAAAACCTACAACCTACAAATCTAAGTTTCTATTAGTAACAAATATTTTGGCTGGTGACAATATCATACCTTCCAAACTCTACGACAAAAAGTGAAAACTACGGTATAACGGATGTAAAGCAGAAAACTACAGATCTACAAAAAAAAAAAAAAAAAAAAAAAAAAAAAAAAAAAAAAAAAAAACTAGTTTCCTTTGTTGAAACACCTGAAAGTTGGCTTTTCCTTGCACTTTCATTGATATGCAGGAAAAATAACGTATCCGTGACGGAATTGGCGAGTTTCAATAAAAATCACGTTCTTGTTTAATAACAACGATGTTCTTGACTTTTTCTAAAAAGAACATTTTTGAGCTAAGGTGAATAGAGTAGAAAGAATAAAAGAAGGTATTTTGTCCTTAAAAATTAAAACTTGGGGATTATTTGGTAACTGATCCTTCAGTATTTAAGAAAGCTCTTTGTACTTTAGTAATTGTAATAACATAAACTGCAGTGAAAATATGGAGGCATTTTTGGAAAAATTTTGATGAACAGAAGGAGACATTTTGGGGGAAATTTTGGACAAAATTAATTGTGTTCTGGGGAAATATTGGGCCTTGGAACACTTTCTGCACCCCTGATGACAACCAATTTAATCCTAATAAATTAAATTAAAATGCCAATTATCTAGAGTCTAGACTAGACTACAAAAGACAATTAACAGGCCAAATGCTAAAAAAAAGAATCCACCACTAAAATGAAACCCCATTGCAGATAAATTCAACTTTTCTCTTATTTGGCTTGTTAGGGAAGGAGTTAGAAACTCTTAAAGTTTAATAATAATATAAATGGTGAAAATTTACGAATACTAAGACATTATTCAAGAAATTTTGACTATAATTCGGTTTTCTGAGTTTTCAACAAGCACCTCTAATTTAAACAAAACAAAGCCCAATTTATTTTCGAAATTATAATACACTCAAACTTGAACATTGAAATGATCAGGGGTCTATATAGGTTTTATTTTTAGGGCCCATTTTTGTGAGAAAAAATATATATGGATATTAAATATAGATATTTAAAACTATTTACTTTTTTAAATAAAACTTAAAACTTTAGAAATTTTGATAAATTAAGTAATGCTTTGTGACATAGTAATAGTAAAATGCAATAGTAAAATTTAATTTAAAGGCTAAAATTACCCAAAAAAGGGAACAGAGAACAATCAAACATTCCTAAAGCAAAATTTAGAGATTCCAAATTGGGAATATCTAAATTTTACATCCATATCAAATCAACCAGTCACTTGAACAGATACTTTCTGATTTTAATGAAACTTTCAGGAATTATTTTTCCTATGATATAAATTTGAAATTAATCAATTTTTTCATCTTTAATTTTAAGTAACTCCAGTTCAATTAGGCCAAGTAAAATGTATTAAAGAAGATTTTGCAAGGTTTCGTTTGATATAAAGTTTGACTATGTATACAAATTTAAAAAAAAAAAACTAAATTGGTATCCTTTAATTTTTTTATTTCTACAGGCTTTTTGCAATACTATAAGGCAGGGGTTGCCAAACTTTTTAAGTCGCGGAGCACTTTTCAAGAGACAAATTCATCACGGAGCACTTTTTTCGAAAAATTAATTTTTCAAGGTGTGAAATACAGATTATTACATAAAACATACTGCTACAAGATATAACAGCATGAGAATGGAATGTTTTTAAGCAATTAAATATATTATATATACTTTTAAAATTGTTTACACTATTTGACTATTACCAATTTAACATTATTAAAGTTTTATTTTAAATTATCATTAAAAATTCACAGAGGAAAGAAAACAGTTCTTCCACACTGGCATTATTAACAAGAACATAAAAATAATGAAAAGGGAGGAATGCAGCTGAGACACTCCACATCTTGTAATAAAACCAGACGAGCATTTCACATGTAAAGTTTTAGGGAAACAAAGGATTTAAACTTTGGTGCACTCAATATCAAAATTTTCAGCCAAAGTGGAGGTCTGCAAGTTCTCCCCAAGAAAATTTATTTGAAAATTTGCTCCTCACAGTAGTGTTTTAGCTCATTTTGAGACCCTTTGGGTTAATACAATTAGGGAATTTTCAAGGAAATATAGAGCATAAATGGGTTTAAAATTTCAAAGGTCTTTTCTCTCCACAAAATACTTTAGAAATTAGCCCCTTAAAAGTACTGTTTTACCTTATTTAGAGCCCTATGGGTGACCACCAAAGAGGACTTCTCTTTGAAAGTGGCAGAATTTTCAAGGAAAAAAACAGTATTAAAAGACGTGAATATTTCGAGGGGGATTTGGAGGTGGTCCTCCAGAATTTTTTTTCGAAATTTTACAAAAGTAGTGTTTTAATCCATTTTGAGACCCTTTGGGTTACACTTCTAAGAGGATTGCTCCTTGTAAGATGGAGAATTTTAAAGGGAAAAACAGTATAAAAATTTATGTTCAAATTTCGGGGAGGGGGGGGGATGAACCCTAAAACCCTCTCGGATACGGCCCTGAATAAAACACTTTAATTTTCTTCTTATAAAGAAAAAAACCCTAAATTTATTATTTTTATTAGTACATTAAAATAAAAAAGGAAATATTTCAAACCTTTCGTTTTGATAGAATCAGAAGAATTAAAAGGAATAATAGGACTGAAGAAAAAAAAGGGTACAATACTACTCAGAAGCTAAAGTCTCTAATTAGCGGATTGTATATGTAATAATGAGAAAAATGAGTATGTTCTGGCGATTACATTGAGGCTATATCTGGTTTAATTTCTGAGACATTTAGAGCAATGCAAATAAGAAATTTTCAAAAAATAGTATTCATTTCAAATTTCTTCGCGGAGCACAGTTTGGAAACCGCTGTTATAAGGTATAAATGCTGATAATAATGAGACAGCCATGGAATCAGGAGTTAGAGCAAAGAGTTGTTCCTGTTTTAAATAACACTTAGTAGGTTAAAATGTTCATATGTAGTGTCTACTATTAATCTATATATTTAGGTACTACTGAAGATACATTTTTATTCACAAATAAATTAGGAAAAAAAAACCAACAACAAGATTTTTAAATTAAATAAAAAAATACCTATTTTTTAGAATAAAAACCTATTTGTTTAATATCTAGCAACTCAGTTCATGATTACCAGATAATACATTCATATATTTGGGTTAGTAGTAGGGGAAAGTATCATACCTCAGTCCTGCACTGTTTCTAGCAAAACTATTGTAGTATGGACACACTACATATGTAGTTAGCATCTTTACAACCAGAGCTTTCAGTCTAGATAACTTTTTTAAAAAGTCCACAATTTGAGATAATATAGTATAGTTTAAAAAATACAGATTCTGTTTTGCAGTGAATTTTATATCATAAAGCATATTGTTTCATCTATAACAGCATTGCTTAAAATGGGGCTGGGGGGTTAACCTAAACATGGTGATCAGACAGACATTTTTAATAAATGATCAAGTATTGTACATACTACCTTGGACCTGTCAAAGATACACTTAACTACCTTGAGTTACTCAAAAATTCCCTATACTGACTTTATTACATTGGTATTTTTATTTTAAAAGCTATGTAGGATTTAGTTTCATGACTGAAACTAATTTTAAGTGAAATCTATAATTTTGTGATAAAAAAACCCTTGCTTTAAAAGTTTAGAC
This sequence comes from Tetragnatha montana, assembly GCA_963680715.1. Lineage (NCBI taxonomy): Eukaryota > Metazoa > Arthropoda > Arachnida > Araneae > Tetragnathidae > Tetragnatha > Tetragnatha montana. The sequence continues at coordinate 41,048,495 of OY796685.1, forward strand.
TGAAAAGTGCTCCAACTAAATCTATAAGCTTAAATACAATTGGGTGGTTCAATGAACACTTGTATCATGCGTTTTTCACCAACATGAAAACAATTCATTTTGCTAAAGAAAATAGTGGCCCTCGTAATATTTCTAGAAAAAAGTAACTCCTCAACAATGGGGTTCTTAAACCCTTTCTAAAGTGGCTACAGTGCTATGAATCATTGATAAGTACATTTGAAAATATTTGAAAGCAAGCACCTAAATATCATGAGGTTGAATCAGTTTGGAAAGTATTCCAATTAGCCTTCCGACGATTAAATCTCATCAAGGAATTTTAAGTTTCTTAAGAATTATTTCTTAATTTAAGGCTTTAAGTTTAACCCATTAAATAAGAAATAAACTAAGAATTTTTGACATATATGCAAGGTACCCTTGAAACCAAGGTACAATACCGGTGTTGTACCTTGTGGACCTATTTTTTCAGTTTCTTTTCTTAATTACGTACCTAAATACTTCCAATTAAAATTCTTAAAAAAAAAAATATGCTGTTTATGAAAGGCTAGGAAACAATATCGGGCAGTATCAGTATTTAAACAGTATTGGGGAAAAGTTGTTTTATCAGTTTATTTTCAATAAATAAAAATTACAAGGTAAAAATAGGCCCGAGGTGCAATACCTTCCCCTACAGCCTAATGTGTTTTTTTTACCTACTAAGTGTTGTTTAAAACAACTCTTTTTTGCTATGTCCCATTCTACAATTTTCAGCATTTATACCTTATAATATTGCAAGAATGATGTAGAATTTTCTAAAAAAAATCATGAATTTTTTTTATAGACATAGTCAAATTTTATATTACATTAAAACCTTATGATATAAGGGATGATAACATTTTTCTCGACCAAATAGAACTGATAAGAACTTAAGATTAAAGGGCCACAAATTGAACTTTTTTTTTAATTTTCAAATAATTTGAATAAAAAAATACTAAGAAAATGTTATTATAAAAATGTTTTCATTTATATTTTGAGGAAGAACAATTCCTAAAAGTTTTATTAAAATCTGAGAGGGCTAGAAATTGCACAATTTTGTTTACATTTTTAATGATATAGAAAATGAAAAAATAGGACAAAAAGTACTTTTTCTTTTAAATTTTTCATCCTGTAAGGGTAAAATAAAAGCATTTCAAACGTGCTATATTTTCTTCAACTCAAAAACACTAGTTTTCCTAAGCCACTTCTTATGATACTATTTCCCAAGGGTTGTATGTGGTGCTCTGAGCAACGTTTTCATAGCACGCATAATTGTCTTATTGTTTCAAAATGCAATTCAATTGCACCACAACTTGGGTATCTGTATTGTGGCAACACATTTTAGGAAATTCATCTGCAATTTTTAAAATTTATTATTTAATTATAGCACTATGGATTTTTTTTAATTGTAGAAATAGTAATGTTCTTCCAGAGTTTTTAGGGTTTTTTAAACATTTAAACTAATGACAAAATTTGTTAACTCAGTTCACTTTTTTTGAATTACATAATAAATAATAACATATTATTAAGTAAAAAATCAGTTTGAAGATTTTTTTAAACAGTTAAACAAATGACAAAGTTAGTTTACTCAGATACAGTTTTGAATTTCAATTTAACTTTTTAATAATTTGGTTTATGAAATTTATTTGTATAATTATTATTATCCACCATTAAATAAATAAGTTCTCAAAGTATTTAAGTTTATTTATAGAAGTTCAATAACATATTATGAAGTGAAAATTCCTTTTTAAAACAAAAATTTAGCATACCTATTTTATCTTGTAAAACATTTAATTTTGTGTGCATTTTATCTTGCATGTTATAAAACAAATTCCATTTGGAAGAGGTGAAGTTAACATCAATAAGATTTTCATTCTTAAAAAAAATATTACAGGTCTAAAAATTAAAAAAAAAAATATTATAAGTTAAAAATACAGATCTCGCCTCAGGTGGAATCAAACCTGGGTCAAAAGAAATCTGGCTTGTGCGCTAACCACAACACCACGTCATCAACAATGAATTATGGGAAATTAAGCATAACAATGTTCTTACAGTCGAGGCAGAAATATGTTTTTTTTTTACTGAAAAGAGTTGATTATATTATGGGTTAATATTTTGCTGGAAGAACCCTACTATTATGTGCTACTTTCTTGTTTTCGAAAATAATTTTTCCAGTGTCTGTCTGTCCATTGGAAACATACAGATACGATACCATACTCGTTCGTATATAGTAAACATTTTTTTTTTTGTCAATCACAGAAAAATAAAATATAAAAAAACAGTTTTTTGAAAATCCTATCAATGATTTCTATTTGTTGAAATCATCAGTTTCTAAAACTGTATCTTCCCAGTTGAGATATTTACTAGCTAACAAATGTAATAGTGACGGCAAACCAATCACTTTGTTTCATAGTCACATGATTTTTCTGCAATTTAAAACTTGAAGTTTTAATAAATCTATTTTATGGGTTTTTAGAACCATTTTGACCACCAATCCTTTGATTATATACAGAAATGAGCATTTTCCCTACGGGTGCAAGTTCCTCTTTACCACTTGGCTTCAGTATTGAACCATACATTCATTTTGCGATCTATCTTTTTTGGTCACAAGACAATTTTCATACAATTCGATCCCATATTTTATAGATTTATATGATCTTTTTATGTCTTAGATGTTTTTTTATTGGATTTTTCAAAACCTTTAAGATTCTTCAAAATAATTAAGAACATACCATATAATTTAATGCACTCTCCCCTTGTTTCCAACTTAAGATCTGCCTTCATTTGAAATCTTTCTTTTGGATCAATCAGATTAAAACTACTCATCAAGTGTCTATACCTCATCTGCCTATTTCAACATCTTCTCTTAAGAGACTGAAAATTGTACAAACTGTTAATGACAGACATGAATACATAAAACTTTATTGAGAAGATTTCTACCTGATACAATTAAATTTTCCAACTGTATTATTTTACAGTAAATACAAACAAAAAAAAATAACAGAAAATTTACAAAATTATATTACAAATTAATTACATAACTTTTACGTTTTGTAAAAACAGCGAATAAATACTAATATTATTGCTCTTGTATATATTACTTTACTTTGACAAGACGACACAAAGTATGTATTCTTATTTGGTTGTATCAGGTATAATAAGAATTTTTCTTTATTAAAGTACAAAAAAGTAATGTATAAATAACTAGCAAATATCATCAGTGTATTCGAGAGCATTTGCACCTGTACAAAAAATAGTCTTTGTCTCGGAAGCAAAATAATTCATGTCTAAAAACTGATGCAGACTGCATCTTGTCATATGATCAACATAAATATTACCGACTTAAAACTTTCAACCACTTCAAATAAACTTTTTTTGGGCTGTAAAAAAATATTCATGTCAATGCATAAGTAGATGCCATTTTCTGCAACAATCTAGAATTAATCTTATTCACTGAGATTGTTGTTGCTTGTTGGCTTGTAATTGAAGGGATCTTCTTTCTAGAAATCCATCCAAGTCAAATCGCTTAAAATCTAAACAAAAAAAAAAAGAGTATTGATTAAATGTCAAATAACTGCCACACAAATAAAACACTACTAAGAAATCAAGAAAACTTTAAAATGTAACTAAGCAAATTGCCCAGCTTTTTTTATGCACAAAACTGAGCCCTTAATACTTCAGCTAAAAAAACTAAGTTGGCATAATTTTACTGCACTTTTTTTTCATTTTAAAAATTAACTTATTTTGCCAACTGAAAGAAGGAGAAAATATTGACTATGCACTGAATCAATAACATTAATTCTTTAAAAAACGGGTTGTTAGTCTTTTTTGTAAAGAGTGTCACTATTTGGGAAACAAAAATTTAGCATGCCACTTTAAATTTCCTTAATTAACACAAAAATATAAAAAGGTAAATAATATTCATAGACAAATTTTGACAAAAGAAAATCCAAAAGCCAGAAATGGGAAGTAAGAAGCAAAATTAACAAAGTTAGTGCCGAAAATCACTGCCAATTGGTTCCCGATTTTATTAAATCCGGGACGAAATTCCGTTCAGAATTTTTAGGAAGACAGAATTCCATCCTCAGGACTGAAGAGTGACACTCATGGAGCAGAGGGTGATAGTCCTCTAGTATTTATTAAATCAATAAGTATGAGGCAGAGATTATTATGTTTTTCCCCCATGATTATTTTTCCTAGTTTTCCTGGGAACATCTGTAACCATGGGAGCAGCAACCTTTTAGTTTTTGTTTTCTATTTTAAGTATTAAAAACATCAAAATAAAATAATTTCATTCCTTAAGTGAAACATTGATTGGGAGTAATGCACTTCTTTATAAAAACATAAGAAATAAAATAGTATAAACAAACAGAAATCAGTCTCTTTGAAAGGCAAAAATAGTTTGGCAGTCATCAGTTGGGGAAAATGAAAAATACAATTCTTTCATAGGCACAAGAAATGGATCATTTTAATCTTTTTTTTTTAAGTAAACAATACACAATGTTAGATAATGGTGATTAATACTAGAAAAAAGATATATTAATATTAGTACTAATAAGTGTTCTTAATGAAGCTGACCTGGGTGGGGAAACTGCTCTTCAGGCAAACTGCTTGAATAATAAGAGACTGAGGGAGCTGAAAAAACAATAATATTTAGTATTTTATATTGAACATAAAAAACCTCCCATTTCCCACTAGGTAAAACTAAGGGCAAAAGTAAATTAAACATAAAATAAATAAAAATAGAGGCTTCTGGGCTTGGTCGCCGTGGTCTTGATGGTGATAAAATGGACGTTTCGCCCAAAACTGTGTTAGGCATCATCAGCAGGTTTCTCTCCCACGCAATCGTTGAGATCGTCGTAAGACAGGGACTGACTGGTCGACTGGCGATGCAGAGGCATCCATTGTTGTGGGAGGGGTCAATTCTCTGCCCCGCAAGAACTCTCCAAGAATTGACCCCGCCCACAACAATGGATGCCTCTGCATCGCCAGTCGACCAGTCAGTCCCTGTCTTACGACGATCTCAACGATTGCGTGGGAGAGAAACCTGCTGATGATGCCTAACACAGTTTTGGGCGAAACGTCCATTTTATCACCATCAAGACCACGGCAACCAAGCCCGGAAGCCTCTATTTTTAATACATCCGGCCGTGAAAGCCTTTCTACTTCAATAAAATAAATAGTTGATAATTAAGGGATAATTACATGTGTTTTTTATGAAATGAACAAATAATATAAATTCAGTATTCACAAGGCAATTATCCACAATAGAGGAGAGTGTTGTACCTTGAACCACTGATAATTTCTAAGATTCTTTTACACAATTATAATTTAAATTTAGTGATCTTAACTTTTCTAATTGATGACATTATAGTAAGACAGCATTAAGATGATTTAGTAAGAAATAAAATTTTCCTAAACTTAATAGTTTCTTTATTTTATTTGTTCTTTGATATTGTAAAACTAGCAAACCAAACTTTTTAGATTGTAAAATAAAAATTTTTAGAAGGTTTTGATTATGATAAAATAATGAAAGTGTACATAGATTGGTCACTCTTTTGGTTTTACTTAAACCTATATGGTGGTTTTACCTTAGGGCAGTAATTTAAACATTAAGAGACAGCATTTTAAGATAAAAAATATTAATATCAAGTTACTAAAAGACAGATAATAGATGCATACCAAATTTGATTTTTTTTTTTTTGCATTTATAAATGTACCCCTTCTTATCATTATTAATTAAGGTTAACTAGGTGTCCAATCCAAGGTGATAACTATAACTTAAAATGGTTTTTAATACTTTATTATCAAAGAGTCTGAAGTTATAGAGAAATAAGATGGTGTACTAAAAATAAGCAAAAAAAAAAAAGTATAAGGGCATAACACTTTCCCTTAGCAGTAAAACCTCTAAGACAATATCATGCATCATATGTAGATATTTTTTAATGGGTCTTAATGGGGAGAAATACTAAGTTAATTGAAATTTTGACAGGTTACTATACTTACTACCATCAGCAGCACTATTTCTGCTTTCTTCAATTTCCCTTAAAACATTCTTCCATGCTAAACAAAAAGAACAGTGTAATTAACAAAGAAATGCTTATAAAATTTAACGCTACAACTTAAAACATAAAAAAATGTGCTATGATGAAAAGCAATATAAACAAATTAGAAAGATAAATAAAAATAATGGATGGAAAATGGATGGATGGAAAATAATAAATAATGGAAAAAAATAATAAATACCAATGGATTTAAATAATTTAAGATTTACAATAACTTTACACAATGATTTTTATACGTTACGTAGGGAAAAAGAGGGCATATTTGGAAAAAAAAAGTACTTTTTTGACTATTTCTCCTAATATTTATAAGATATTGTACCAAATCCCTTGTATATTAAAGTTTACTTATACCCACTGCACTCAATTAAGCTGGATATTTGGCACACTTTTCTTTTAATATCTGAGTTCAGACATTTAGGAAAATTTCAACAAATATTTAGTGCAGATTAAGTTTTTGATGAGGAATAAAATACTTTGATAGTAAAATCATAACAAATAAATAGCCCATTAATAAAATCAATGAATATGAATTAAATAAAAATTGTCCAATTTTTAAGGAAAGTGAGCAAGTTAGCAACTCAATACCCATCCCCTGAAATTGATGGTTTGATATTTTCAGTAGAATATCATGGTAAATAGTTAAAGGATGTTTTCTAATGTTCGGCTTTGTTCTAACTATACTTTTTAAATCATAACCTATAAAAAGCTATTCATTTATTAACAAATAGCTTTACTTCAAATTACATTATAAGAGAACAAATAAATTTATGTTTCTAAATAGATATGTGAAAAATTATAAGTCAATAATATATTTCTTAAATCAGATAAAAACTTAAGTTTAAAATTTTACTGATACTATTAAACAAAATATCTTTCAACTGGTTTTAAAAGGGCTAAGAAAAGTAAATGCATGAAAACCTCAATAGTATTGAAGGTTCAATACTATCATTACTATCTCTCATATAAAAGCCCACGTCACTCACTGACTCACTGATTCTGGAACGCTCGCACACTATGATGCCATCTCGCAATAATAATCATAATCATCAGAAAAATATAAAAGCCCACGTCACTCACTGACTTGATGCCATCTCGCAATAATCAGAAAAATAAATAAATAAAAGTAATTAAAATTTTAAAATAATATAATAGCTTTTAAATAAATATCTTTCAAGAAAGTTGGTTTACTTAATAAAGGTTAAAAAGTTACTTTTAGGGAAGTTGGTTTCTAATTCAACAATAATAAATTATTAAAGTTAAACTTCTTATTTAATGTATAATTAATAGGAACTTGAAGTAGTAACGAGCGAAGCTCGCATAAAAGGCTAGCCTAGCTGTAAGACCCGGCTTTGCCGGGTCGTAACAGCTAGTTGAGGTAGAATACTATAGAAGGTTTCATCAACAAGCAAATGTCTGAAAAATCTCAACTCAAATAAAAACATTTTTTATTCAAAAAAACATCTTTTTAAAAAACTTTTCCAGCTTATAAAATACAAGTTAAAACTGGTTTATCCTAAAAGCTTTGAATTTTAAGTTTAATACTAGAAATAATTAAACTAATTAAATTTAAAACTTAAAATACTACATTTAATGTCTATATGGCACTAAAAACTAAAGGAACTAGAAGGGATTTTTGAACTTTTTAAATGTGCCCCATCTTCCATTTCAATCTTTAAAAGTAAAAAAAAAGGATATTTATAATTGAAATTGGGCAACAAAATTTTTAAGACTTTGATGCCACAATAGAATGCAAGGCAAAATTTCTACTTTAAAAACTTTCTTGATTGAATTTTCACACAAATAAAAAGGGAAGACATTTAACTTTGCCCCTTCCAAAGCAGGCAATGTTCAAACACTAAGGGTTCCAATTGGCCGCTCTGCTCTAATATGTCCCCCCCTTCCCTAAAGATTTTTTATACTAATGTCCTGGGCTTGATTTGAGGTAGAATAACCCCCAGAGCAGTTTTCCAATACCTCTTTCAATGAATTTGAATACTCCTTACCCTGCTTTGGAATACTCACGCTTACTCTACAGAAGTTTACCATTCCTGCACCAGTATATTCTAAAAATCTTAAGAATAATGCACTTTGAATTAAAACAAAATAATTATTAAAATACATTGCATAGTTTTGCCAACTAACTTACAATCATTTATGTACTTAATAACTTCCCAATGTGGTGGCTCAGGATTAGGTTTCTGGGAATATTGTCTTCGTCCATTGAGATGATGAAAAGGAGGTTTGGAGCTGAAAAAGAAAACATTGTATTTAATACAAATATCAAATAAACATTGAGATTATCACTTGGGTCTTTGACACATGAGGAGCTCATATAATGTTTTTATTCATTTTAAACTTAACTTTTTTTTTCATGTTTTCTAGTTCAATGTATATTTTTGTGTCTCAAGTTAAAAAAAAAAAAACTAAAATAATGGATTCTGATTTTCGGAACATTTACAGATTTAAAAACATTTCTTGGCTTGAAGGTATTTCTCCCACAAAATATTTTCTTTCAGAATGATGAAGCTACTATGTTATTGTGCTTAGAACCGATGGTAGAATAGCAGTTTTCGAAAGAGGGATTTACTGCTGCTCCATGTTTGTATCATAACCTTAAGTTTCAAATGTTTGGGATATGAAATTGATTTTGTTTTGGATATTGCAGTGAGGCTAGTTAGCAGTTTGGTGTGGGTCAGTTGGCATAGCTATTACAGCGATACCAATATCAACAGTGGCAGAAAAGAAGGTGTGCTGTTTTAACAAGCACAATTGTCAAGGATCGAAAGTGCAGCGAAAAAGAATTAAAAAAAGCTATGTAAAGGGACCAAGAAGGGCAATACAGTCTCTGGCAGAAACTTTAAATAAGAAGAAACTTCCAAAAATACGGCAAAATAATGTGAAGTAAAAAGAAATATAATTAAATTTCCTTCTAAGAATTGTTTTATCAAAAGATTAATATACAAATTAGCTTATGCCAACTATCTTCATAGGCATACCCATATAAAATGATAACCTTCCTGCAAAGATTAATTTTTACTGCAGAAATTTTTAAAAATTATTCCAAATTCCTTCTTATTAAGTACCCTAAATGTTAGTAACCAAGGAAAGTACTTATTTTATCCTGTTTTAAAATACCATATTGGGCGAAAAAAAAATAAATAGTCCTTGAGAGGGAGTGTTGGAGTTCATTACTTTATTTACAGATTCTGACACAATGCTGTTAAAATGTCTAACAAATGTTAGCTTTCCTGCTTTGAAAAATAAATTGGGTAATATACAAGGAAACCAGGCCTGGCGCCAAAAATGGCGATAAAATAATGGATTCTGACTCAGTTCTATAGAAGTTGAATTGTTTACTTGCCAATAAATGGCATTGTCAACACTGAATTTAGCCAAAAATGTTGCCCAGGCTTGGAGTCTTAATTCAATTCTTGTCACTAGTAGATAACTAAAAACTTGATGTTTGCAAAAAAAAATTAAATATTTATTTACAACCAGGTGCTACTCTTCTTGGTGACTTTATGGTGCTTCTCTTGGTCCTGTAACCTGCTACACGATATACCCACTGGGTTGCTAGAAAATAAATCATTGACCTAGTTGGCGGCAGCAAAAAAACAAGTGGCAACCAGTTGTAGCGTGAAACAATTGGCAGAAAGTCTCATTTTATATGGGAATACTCATAAACTGAATGTGACAAGATCTCAATATCACTAAATATTTTCCCATCTCCACCACAGTAATACTTGGATAATTACATTGGTTTATATAATTACTTGGATTTATATTTTGCCTGGGTTCAATCTTCAATCAACTATGGAATAACTTGCTATGCTTCTGATTATTATAACAACATAAAACCTCTAAACCACCTTCAAAATAAAATCTTCTCACATAAAAGGTAATTCTTTAACAAAACCTATTTTGACTGTAAGAGAACTCTATATTTTTCGACTATTACTTTTCATTTTCAATAATAAGTCCTTCTATCAATTAAAAACTAGTAACTATTCTCTTAGAAACACTCAAGGAAATTATTTTATTCTAAAGTCTAACAAAGAAATTTTTCTTAAGTCTCATGTTTTTCTAGGTCCCTTTCTATTTAATAAATTAAACGTAACCCTTAAATCATCTAATGATAGAACTGAATTTAAAAATGGTTTTTATGATTTTATAGCAAGACATAATAACATAGAGAAATTATTTAATTTAACCAAATAGTCAGCGCAGCTCCAGCTTCGTTGCCAAAGCAAATAAATTATAAGTGTAGTACCTTGGACGAGCTATGAGCTCTTTTGGTACTCATAACTATTTATTTATTTTTGTATGTATGTCTGTGTTTGTCTCCCCATTTTTGTCTTTTGTTCTTAATGCATGTATTCCTTGTGTTGTATTTTGTAAATCTTTGTGTTAATAAATTCTAAATACTTTTCTATTCTACATTAATGTTATCAAAATTGACCAGTCCCGATCAGTCCTATTTAATTTAACACAAAATGTATTGTTTTGTGATCAATATATTGCTTAATGTTATCAAAATCTGGTATACAAATAAAAACAGCACAGCAGGAATAAGAGCTCCATTTGGTGACTCGCATTGCGGTCGCCAACTATACACTAATCATGATACACCACCAACTTGGAGACCTCAACGCGAGTCGACAAATGGAGGACTCTTATTCCAGCTGTGCCATAAAAACATACAAAATGAATCATCAATTTATTAGTGTTATATGTTCCACTCTCACATTTTCTTTGAGAATGTAAAAGGTGCAAAATACATACAAGGTGTCATTTTAAATACTTCAGTTAGGACTACACAGTTGTGATTTTAGTTACGCTGTTTGAAACCTTTTAATATCAAATCGTTTATTATTATCAATCGGATATTGTTATCATCTACTCTTGGACAAAAGTGGGTTCAATTCCGTTAGAGTTCCGGCTAAATATCACCCGGTTCTTTTGGTCACATTATATCCAAATATCTACAAATTTTTCCAACTTTTATTAATTAACTGAATAGTTATTGATCTAATTAAACATTTTAATTCAAGAGTTTGAAATTATTTATGAATATTTCTACTTTTTATACTAATTTAGAATCGGGCGATATTTGGCAGGAACTTTAACGAAGTTGTACCCAAAAGTGATACCATTAAGTGGAGTCGATTGTATTATGACTGAAAAATAAAACATTAACAAATTAAAATTTACGTTTACTTCTGTAGAATTAAAGTAATGTTTTAAAACAAAAATGATACTGTAACTGTTTTACAATTAGAATCCCCCCCAAGAATGGGATAATAAATACTCCATTTCGAGGTGAAATAGAAGTACATATTTCTTAGACTTTAAAATTTATTTAGACAAAAAAACTTTTCCCCCTGTGGATAATAGATAAGTACTTAAATTTTTACCCCACTTTTACAATTTTAAAAAGCTGAAGTTTACGAACTAAAATCTGGATAAAAAGAGCATTAGGATATACGGCTGACGTAGAGTTTAGCAGTGCAGTTCACATGTTTAGGGGTTGCAAATGCTTTAAAGCATAGCTATAACTTATATTTACGCCACAAGCCAATAGGAAGGCCAGATACCACTTAGATGTTTTAACTGTGCTGCTTTATCCCAACCCATAGCTATCTATTCTTAAACTCATAACTTGATTGCATAATATGTGTGAGCACATTTTTCTAAATCATTTGAGATTTAACCCACTTCAAACTGAACATATAAAGACTTAATACAACCAGCATAAACTAATTGATTGTAAACTATCACACAATAAAAAAATAGCAGAAATAGCTCTTAAAGGTTATAGCATAAGATAAAGTGTAAGTGTATATAATAGGGAGTAATCTGTTTGTATAGCACAGCTATGAATACCATTGCTACTGTCACATGTTGAAGAAAAATTGTTCGCAATATGGGTTAACAAACAAAACAACACATTTTTGGGAAGTTTTTCATCATGTTTTGAAAATATTTACCTCATTCTTCTAAATATTTCGAACTACACTTCGAATTTCAAATTTACATTAGCATCATCACAACTGGTCTTCTAAGCTACAAAAAGAAAGAAACCTCCTTATAATAACATTAATGATCACAATAAAAATTTCACATTTGCAAAGCAAAAGGACTTACAAATAAATTAAAAGAAATATTTTTATTTAAAATATATTCGATCGCTGTCAAACAATAAAAATATTACAATAATAAAAAAATTTTAAGAAACAGGTCACAGTTACAGTCAGTTACGTAAAATGTAAAAGACAATGGATGCGAAAAATGGCTGGAATGTTTTTGTCAGTTTCCACTAACCGCACCATTTTTTCATCCTCTTCAAAGGTTAATGATTCATTACTTCTTTTTTAAATTTAAAATTAAATAGAATGATTTTTCATTCAGCTCAAGCACGTATTTAAACGCAGTTCTTATCAAATACATATTAAGCGTTGAAGAAAACTACCTACTCTGTATGCAAAAGAGCCCACTCGTCGGGCGTGAAATTTTGCTGTAAAAACCTTGATATATATATCATATCCTAACTGATATGACATCATATTTCTAACTGATTATGACAAATGACACAATTGTGTCTTAAAATTAGTTCTAAAGACTGTTGCAGTATACCAGCGCCATCTATACTAGGTTTATTATTCTGGCTGGATTGGGCTGGAGTACTTGAACCATAGAGCATTTTCAATCACATGGCTCGGACCTAACAACGGCCTTCTCTATAGAGCATTTTCAATCACATCACTCGGACTTAACAACGGCCTTAGCAACGTTGTTTTTGTCCTCCACGTTGTCAAGTGTGACGTCATGTGCGAATGCTCTATGGACTCTAACCGCCTATCTGGTTCGAGACTTCACGGAACCAACACGTGACCTACAACTGAGCTTGCAATTGGTTACCACAGATACTACACTAGTAGATCTACTAGTGTAGTATCTGTGGTAACCAATGGACTCTAACCGCCTATCTGGTTCGAGACTTCACGGAACCAACACGTGACCTACAACTGAGCTTGCAATTGGTTACCACAGATACTACACTAGTAGATCTACTAGTGTAGTATCTGTGGTAACCAATGGCAAGCTCAGTAGGTCACGTGTTGGTTCCGTGTGACGTCAGACGGTTAGAGTCCATTGCAAGCTCAGTAGGTCACGTGTTGGTTCCGTGTGACGTCAGACGGTTAGAGTCCATTGAACAGAGTCCATGGCCATAGGCCATAGGCGATAATGGAAATCGAAAAAGCATGATATATTTCATGTGATTTCCATGCTTATTTTCGATTCCTACATGAAGAACGCAGCAGTGTACCGATCGACCAATAGGATTGCTTGTTTACTCGTTTTAGCTCCTCCCTTCCCTACATCTACAGGGCAAAGCCGCCGCGAGGAAACGAGTCTATTCGAAGTCGAGACTTTTGTTTACATTGTGGATCACACTATTGAGCGCTATAAACAGTAAAAAGTATACTCAAAATAATATATTAATGTTAATATGCAGCTCAGGGATTGTCGCAGTAAAGACTACGGGTGTTAATTACATCTTAGTTGAATAAATTACTGATGCGAGAATTCTCTCTAAAGGTTTACTGCAGTTCTTATAGACGATATGTAAAGTTGTAAACAATAAACTGTGTTTTTTGTGATTAAAATGTTTAAATAGAAAATGGGAACTAAAACTTTGTTTTCTGCTGAAAGTTATTAACTGTAAGTATTTTATATGATGATATAAATGTAAATATCTTAACTAGCAGGAAGCTTTTAACTGTTTTATGTTTTAACATTAACAGTGAAAGATTATCAATAAATCCAGTGATCTAGATTTGTGTCTGGCTTATTTTAAAGTACCAATAACTCTGCAAACTTCATCATTCCCTATATTTATTATGTAGACTGTCCTGTTTAATATTGCTTAGTCATTTTAGATGAAAAATATTCGAATGTTTCTACCTTTTTTGACTTTCATTGATATAATTGTAGATATTTTAATTGATTAGCTTTGAATTGAGATCTTTCTAATACTTAAATTTTAAAACAGCTTGGCAATATTTGGCAGGACATACTGAAGTCTAACCCTACATTTTATAAAACTTGAGATGTCTTGATTGTTTTTAATTTTATGAATTATTGGGCTTATGGGTAAAAAACATGACTTGTTAATTTAATAAAGATCCTTCTTAAGATACCGTGGACATTTGTGCTTCATTTATTTTTAATTAATGCCATGTTAGTTTCTTAGTTATATATTCATGCAAAGATAAGAATTTGAGAGTTAGATATGAATAAACGGGATTCAATTCCATTTACGACCCTACTAAATACTGTAATGTTCTTTTGAGCACCAAAAAGTTGAAATATTACTAATTTCAAACTCATAGGTTAAAATGTTTAGTGAAATCAATAAACTATTCTGTTTATCAATAAAAATCAGTATAATTTTTTGATATCTGTATGTATAGCATACAAAAAAGCTTTGCAATATTCAGCGGGAACGTTAAGGGAATTGAACCGAATAAACTGAAAGAGAAAGTAGCCAAGTAATGATTAATTTTAATAATTTTATTGAGGCAAAATGCTTAATAACGCTCATCCCACAACTTCAGTGTGACCAATTTTCAAAAGAACAATCATTTTAAGTGAAAATTAACTTTATAATGTTTGTAGGTACAATATAAATAATGAAGTGCTTATAATATCAGACAACTAATGTAAATCTTGACACATACTTTCCTTTATAAATTAGCAATTTTTAAGAGAAAACTAGACTTCATAAGTATTATATAAATGAGCATTAAATGAAACTTTTTTTCTAAATACACATTGTACTATATAGTAGTCTACATGCGACTTTTAAAACATAACTATATGTAACACAAAGAAAAATCTGTGATGTTAGCTTTACAATTAAGATTTGTTTAAGTATCAAATCAATATTAAATCCCTTACCAAAATGTTGATAAGAAATAAAACTTGCCAAACAATCAACTAATCAGTCACTTGAACAGGAACATTTCATGAAAGTCAGGAACTTATTTGAATTAGTTTTATTTAATATATACATTAGGTGTGTTTGAATAAGTAATATCATTGAATAGAAAAATAATTTACTAAAATATGTTTCAGGTACCCATCTCTCCCCTATATTTAAAATATGTTCATGATTTCTTTTAATTTACATCTAATTTGCTTCCTACATGCCTAGCTGAGCATCTCTAAATGCAGAGACAAGCATGTATAGGAAAAAATATTATCTTATTTTTAAATTAGGAAAAATTTTGTGTAATAACTTATTTAAAAAATCGCAAAAAAAACCCTACTCTGAATTATCTCAATCTGCTCAAATGATGAATTCACTTTAAAAATGAATGATAAAAACTTCAGAAGTAATCATCATAATACCTTTAGCCACACCATAAATTCATATTTATCTTTAACTTTAAGTCTTACTTTTACCAAATCTTCTTTTTTCAATGAAATTTGTATCTGAAGAGAACTCCATTTCATTCTCCATCATAATAACAAAAAAAATAGGTATTTGAACAAACAAAAAAGCATAAACCAAAAGCGTGTTCTTGTTGTGGTTTGTGGTCTCTTTTTTTTGAAGGAGGAGGAGCTAAAGCACACTCCTATTGGTCGATCGGTACACTGTTGCGTTCTTCATGTAGGAATCGAAAATAAGCGTGATTTCCAGCATGATTTCTTTCTTGCTGGGATCGCATAATCTGCAACGCACACTCACGACTCTTTCGTCACGTCACGAGAGGCGGAGAAACAAAGCTTGATCCTCCAATATCCCTCCGAAAGGACAGATTGAATGAACACGTCACAGCCAATCACAGCTTTGACCCCCAAAATGTACTGCCTACTTCTCTGTCAATCATTGAATTTCCAGGGTTGCCCTCTAACTTATGAAGAGCCTATTTTGGACCCTTTTTTAGGATTTTTCTATGTGGGCTGGACTACCAAAGAGTTCAATTTTTAGGGTATTCCTTTGTATATCATTTTATTTCTATTGAAAAAAAAAATAATTTTTTCAATCCAAAATTAAAGCTTTTCAATTCAAAGAAATTCCCCCAAAGTATACCAAAGCATTTGGCTTGCCCCCTCCCCCTTACGGTACTCTCGTAAATCGTTTATTTCCATTAGAAGAATGTCGCTTTTGTATGACCAAAAAAGATTTTTTAATTTAAAAAACGCATACTCTCTCTCTCGCTTACAGAAATATTGAATGAAGTTCACTGTACTAATAAGTTCACTGTTGAGAACGAACTAAAAAATAACTCCATATTTCTATTTGAAATTCGGCTTGGGTTAATACTTAATGTGCTCCAAAATACATAGAGTTTAATAAGTGGGTGTTTCATACAAAAACGAAAAAACATTAGCCCCTATGGATTAAAAAATAATAAGTTTGGAAAATAAGAGGAATATTGCATATAAATTAATATTTTATCTTAAATCAAAAGGTTATAAGTTAATTTATTTTAAATTGAGAAGACGGAACAAAAATATCAATTTGAAAAATGTTTGTAATGCCATAAAAAAACCCGGAGATAATCAGGAAGATATTCGCCTTTGGAATTGGCATCTTTTCGGGTTTTGAAAAAGGGGATACCCACAAATTCAGGAAGCTATTAGATGTTGTGACGCCAAATAAAGAAGAAATTTAATTCAAACATAAAAGAAACTGCAGTATAAGAGGTTTGGGAAGTTCCTAAGTGCAAATTTCAACTGCGAATATCTCATCGAATATTAAAGAAAAAATACCGATGAAATTTTCGTGAAGTACTTTTATAGCATTGTAAAATTTTTATAATTGAAATTTTTGTTCTATTTTCTTTAATTTTAAATTAAGTTTCTTATTTTGCAACTAGGAGTGCTGCAAGCCGTATATAAATTAAGCAAAGTCAATTTACCTACCAAAGTATTACATATTATTCCCATGATTCTAATACGTTGCAAGACAGTGTTTCCTAAAACCTTGAAACGGACTCTCGGTCTCGAACTTCAAAATATGTAGCGCTCGTAGACTGCAGGTCATCTAAAAATTAAATTAACTCTATTGGGCTCAAACATTTTGAAGAAATTTTAAAATAGCAACTGGGAAAGTTAAAATTCCAACCCAATAATTATTTTGCGCAAGAATTAAGGAAACGGTTATGAATCAGATAAATATTTCTGTATGGTTCCAGGTTTCATTTCTCAAAGTTGCATTGATTGGTAGAGGTATTTTGAATGATTTTGAAACCCAATAGCTTTGCCAGAAGAAAAAACATTCTGGAGGGGGTATAAAGTAGTTTAGCTATATGAAGTAGTTTAGTTGTTTTCTATGAGCAAAATAGATGAGCTTTTTGAATTGATAGTCTAATTAAAGTTAGTGCATTTGAAAAATAAAGAATTATCTTCAAGTTTCTGACAAGACGCTTATGTATTTATCATCCGGTAATTGCAGAAGCTTTATTCGAATACTACTTTAAAATTCATTTGACCAGGGTTATTGCTATTGGAGCTATAACGAGTTCTAGTTTTAAAAATGTAACCTGGAATACTTTGTGGAGACTGAATATTTTAAAAATAGAAATAAGAGAAAAAAAAAGACCGAAGAGAAAGCAGGAGGGAAAAGAACAAGCTCTGAAAAAGAGAGAAAGAGAGAGAGAGTACCAAAGAAAAGGAGAAAAATAACTCATTACTCTACTCATATACATCCTTTTTGAAGTATTTATGCACCTTTCTCAATGTATTAATGAATGCTGAGAAAAAACTCGTCAACTACGGGGTAAAGGATCGAGTCCAAAAAAAGTAATTTACTCTTATTTTAAAGATAATAATATTTTGACGTAACTGGGATTCAAATTTAGTAATTTAAAATACTTACTGTTACTTCTCTCTGTTAATAAAATTCCAACTATAATTTTATATCAATAAAAGAGCAACTAATAAAAATAGTGTAATATGGAGTGCTCATAGTTTTGAATAAAATTATTCACTAATACTATTAGGTTTTATTTTTTGAATTTAGATTTAAATTTTTGCAACTTTGAAATTAGCCGTTTTTAACCTGCATTTGACCTCTCATACCTCTCAGAGGCAATTTAATTTCATCCTATGTCTACTTTAAATGCAAAGGAGTGAAAATAAACGTTATATGTTAATGTTAGGTATATATGTAATAATTAGAAGAAAACCTGTTAGGAAAAACAGACGACAATAATAATGAAAATATAATATTTTAATAACACAATTAGGTAATTGTGCTACAGTGGTCGCATTCAGAGTAAGTAGAATAATACTATACCATTCATGGGGTCGCATCATTCATGTTTAAAATAATGAAGCAATGTGTCTGGTCTGGTTGGATATAACGCTATAACGGGGAGAGGATCCTGTATCACGGGTGACTAAAAATAACCGCGAGCTTTCAATATACCGAATATACTAAGATGTCATAATCTCGTAATAGAAAGAGTCTGTTTTCTTGGATTTCATCAAGTAGAAACAGAAACTAAAAACCATCGTGGATCAATGCGTCTCTTGTTTTCTAAAAATATTCATTTTGACAAAAATACATTAAAAACATTAAATTCTACCACGAGTAAGAGAGAAAAAAAAAATGACCAAGGGCAAAAAGGAATTTCAAACATTGGAAGAACTGAGATTTGGTCATGTTTTTAATGAAAACGGATAAAATGCTTCCTTTGTATGTCCCATCCTATAACGCAGCATGCGACTTTTCCACCGTCTAATTTGAACATGATGGAATGGAGCTTTTCCCCTCGTGGTCAACCGGCTTTAACAATAATTCTGTTGCGTGTATCTGCAGGGGTCACTAGTTTTTCTTCTTGGAGAAACTCTCCCATACTGCTTGTTGAACGGTTGAGAGGATTTTCAGGACTCGGTGCGGCCATAATTAGAAGAGCAATAATCGCCACAGTAAGGGAAGCTCTTAGTATTAACATGAAATAAAAATTGATGTAATAATTTCGCTCTCTAGACGGTGGTTTTATTGGCCTAGTAAAAGTTCGTAATATCGAAAGGTACGAGAGCTGGGGCATGAACATGGTTTATGGGGTATTTATTGATCGCTAGAGACTTTCATATGCGACAAACATCGTAATTAATGGAAATGTGGCTCTTGAATAAACAACCAGAATGAACTCAAAACAGGTCGGGACCTTTTGGCACGTGGAGGACACAGGATGGGTAGAGTTATTGAATTGAAGCTCAGCAAATAGGTATAATGTTAATACGTATCATTATGTATTATTTACTTTTATTCTATACTTAAATGGTGTACTGTTAATAAAATTCCAAACAAAATAATATATCAATAAAAGAGCAACTAATAAAGATAGTGTAATATGGAGTGCTCATAGTTTTGAAAAAAAAATATTCACTAAAACTATTAGGTATTATTTTTTGAATTAAGATTTAAATTTTTGCAATTTTGAAATTAGCCGTTTTTAACCTGCATTTGATTTAGTAAACTTATATAACGTAGATATAACTTCTGTTACCACACCAGAAAGTAATTTTTTCATGTTATCATTTTATAAAAATATAACTCTATAAATAATGATTATTTTAAATAACTATTTTACATTCCTTTAATTAAGTGATACATCAAATAAACTACAAGTTTGTCCTAAAATTATAATTATAAGGATAAAAAAAGTTTTTATTTGGTAATTATCTTCTTTTTTCTTAAAAGAGCTCAAGGCCGCTTTATAACTCATTGATTTTACAACGAATTAATATTGAGATATATATACGAGTAGTTATATACTAAATTAGCCGAAAGAAAATATTTTTAAAAACTTTTTTTGTTCATCTTTAGGGAACATCCAAACTTAAGCTTACGACATGCTGATTCCAGTTCAATACTTTCCACATTTCTTTCCTGAACCTTTTAAATATTTACCCTAAATTGCGTTATTCACTTTCAGTCTAAGAAGATTAAAATCGTATTTTTCTTATGTATCTTTCAAATAAAGGATGCTTATAAATTTACATTAAACATTGAAAGCCTTTTTCTTAGTTTAAAACACGTCATGGTCTTATCTATATAATCTCCAAAAGAGTTTACCATATTATTACCTAATGTTTATTTCTTACATCATTCATACGCAAAAATCGAAGTAAAGCTGGATATTAAATTCTGCTAGAGTATGAGCAAAATTTGCATACACAACCTACTCCTCTCTTGACTCTCATTTAAATAAATACATCAATAACAATGTTCGTTCAACTAGATCGGACTTGACAGCTTTTAAACTCAGCTATTCTCGTTGGAGTGAAACAATATAATTTCACACGCCGAAAAAAACTCGGATGTTTCATTTTAACTGGAAAGTCCGCAATTTTCATTCTATGTTATCAAGACCAAGACCCTTCAGAAAAGTAGATTCGTCCTCCCAATTTGAAATTTCCCTGAACCCTGATGCATTTCTAATACCATAAATGTGTCTCCCAAAATTAGCACCCACACAGCTAGCTTTACTTGCTTTAGGGGTTTGTGTAATAGGTATTCTACCAGAACAGCTTTTGACATGATAATGGTTTTTACACAGTTCAATTGTGTCGATTAGAGGCATTGTTTTTTCCTTTCAATTGACAACAGGTTTAATCCCTGAAGCAGCGGGTTTTTTGTAAGGTGGGTGAGTTGAGTATATAATGATTATGTTTTGACAGTGAAGCCTCAATGAATGGAAATAAGATCGTGGGAATGCAGTAAAAGAGTCCGAGAAAAACGATTTCGAAAGATTTTGTCTGATTAGTGTAGAATATCTTGTAGTTTGATGTTACTATTGGTTACTTTATCTTTTTAACTATTGTTAAACATGAACATTAAGTAAGCAGAGAAAATAGTGTTCCTTATTCGACCAATAAGACGGAAAATAATGCTGTTAGAGATCAGTTGTTCCGTGATTTTCATGAAAGCTATATCTACGAGGCTATCGTAAATAAAAGAGCGTAAAGGAATTTATTATGATTACCTCATACAATTAAATACAATTTTTTTTTAAAAATTACATCATGCAATTTTTAGAAGTCCATCCCCCATGTCCCACGTTTGCACATTTCAGTGGATCTTGTTCCGTCACAGTATTGTCATACTTTTAAAACTTAAAATTATACCAAATTAAACAAATTTATAAAATTCTACTTCATTTTCATTTTTTTACCTGATTTACTTGGGAGAATTAGTAACTCTTTTTATTAATTGCTAAATCAAAATTACCAGATGAAAAATAAAAACATCTTTATCAGTACAACACACAACAGTGAAAAAAGTTTTAAAATGTGATGTTAAAAATGTTTGAACTCTTCTTCACCTCCCTTTGTCATCTTATGTCACACATACCGGGACTTGCGATTGTCCCCTAAGTAAAAAAAAAAACATAACTTTTTTTTAATTATGCCGATTTAAATGAAGATAATTTACTTTAAAATTTCTCATTTATTCTTTTGAAATATAAAATAATAAACAGCAAAAAACTTTGATTGTTTGAAATTCATTTCAAGCAAGAGTTCACAGCATTCGTTAATATTGATTGATTAAATTATTGATAATGCTGAAAAAAG
The DNA here is from genome assembly GCA_963680715.1 of Tetragnatha montana. Lineage (NCBI taxonomy): Eukaryota > Metazoa > Arthropoda > Arachnida > Araneae > Tetragnathidae > Tetragnatha > Tetragnatha montana. The sequence goes on from OY796685.1 coordinate 41,070,169, forward strand.
CGAGAAATTCTGATGCACTACTGTAGATAAATTTGTTAATTTATTTAATGACTGCATACAGCTTTCAACTTTGATTTCAGGAAATGTGATTGAATCAGCATAAAACTTTTAAATATTCGTTAATTTTTTAGTACATTAAAATTTTTTAAAGATGTATTAAAAATATAATATGCCACAAAAATATTATACCAAAAACACAACAATAAAATTTAGTTAAATTTTTAACCCGAAAAAAATTAAGCAATATGCCTTTTAAATTTAAAATTAACGTGATAGTATACCTACTGTATATGAACTACACACAGATAAAAGGAAACTCTTCAGATAAAAGGATGAACATCTTTTTGCGGTAAAAAAAAACAACTAACAGAAAATAGGGTCTGTAAATGTTGCTTTACTATGAAGGAAATTTTGTAGCAGAGAAGCCCCCAAAAGTGTCTACAGCGCTTGTAAGTTAAGTGGGGATCGGGAACAATTACATTGAGATGAAAATTTCTGGAGATGCCAAAATAAAAATTAAATGTATCTCGAGCTTCGGAGCTTTAATTTTTTTATTTAACCAAGGCTAAACTGGATCTGTTAACTGTGATATAACACAGTTACCATGTTAACAGATCCAGTTTAGCCTTGATTTAACAAAGCTATAGTACAGTATAGTATAGGTACAGATAGGATTTACAATAATAATGGAAAAGTAATAAACAATCAAACTTTAAATAGTTTCCTTCAATTTACTTATCTCTCTTATCTGAATCAAATCAGATCCATGAGATCGCCTTAAAAAATATCGAGGACAAAAGGGGGTCTTGCATCAAGTTTACACATTTAATTAAATGTTGTGAAGTGGCCTTGAATTAAAGAGTTATCACAGATTTTAGTCAATATTTTAATTGGCGTTTTTTCTTAAACGACTTATGTATAAAACTTTTAAATTTGACTTATGAAATAATTACATTCGAAAGGTAACGTAAAAATCATTTGGAGAGAGACTTAAGAATAACCTAATTTAAAAATTATTAGTGATTTTTTATTTTATATATTAGTACAATGTGTATTAAAATGTGAAATTTTAAGAAAGATAAAGATTTATTTGATTTCGTTTAGTATGGAGTGCTATTAACTCTAAAATACTTATGCATTCCTTAATAAATATTTTCATACCGGAGCCATCCCTGTTGTATACTATTAAAGTGTTTGGTGATTACCGAACAAGTATTTTTTAATTTTACCTTTAGTTTTTTTTTATTGAAATAAAAACTTAAAAGATAAGTATATGTAGTATTAAAAAAATATTCGCTTTTGTGAAGCTTAATAATACTTTTATGAGTTTCCTAAATTTCTACACACAAATTATTATAAATGAATATCCAGAAAATAGTTAATCTTTTGATCCAAGAATAAATTTATGAATGAAGCGTTCAAAACTCCGTGACGCCTACTTTCGACTTTTCCACATTCGCTCAAATCTCCGTTTCAATTTAAATAGAAAAACCTTTCCCACTTCTTTAGGACATCATGTTAGTCTTATTTATTTTTAACATGGACTTCCATCAGTTTCATACGTTAATGGGTTAACTGACCGACTGTCAAATGATGTAAAATATATTGCTGATCATGATGATCGAGATGCGCTTGGTTAAATAATAGTTTTCCTTACTCACTCGGGTTTCGTTCAAGGTTGATTTCAGCGGACTTTCATCTTCCAATTAATACTATTGGTCATGGTATTAAAAATACGAACTATTTCATTTGTGGTAATGAAATGAACTTAGATGAACTTCAGTTCCTGAGAGGGGATTCATTTAAATATACGATATAATAAGTAAATTTTTAATGTCTCTTCATGTTTCGTTGTAAAAAAAAATACCTTATATTTCTTATATTAATAGTTAATTAGTTAAAGCATGCTCCTTTTTAAAAATTAAAACTACATTAAAAAGTATATTTAATTTTTTATCTGTTTTATACTTTTTTTTTAAAATAAGCTGTATCAAACACAAATTTTTTACTTAAAAAATAATTAAATCAATTTCATTTTTACACATATAGTTTCTATGCAGTAAATTTTAAAAGATATTGTATTTTTTATATAATTATAAAACTTATCTAAAAATTTAGCTTTCTTAGAATTAGAATGTAATGACTTTACCATTAACTTTGATATTCCCTCTTTAAATAGAAAAACTTGGAATTATTTTTCTTAATGTTTTGAGCAACATTTTTTATACTATTTAAGTTTTATACCTTATATTTCATCCAATAATTTTTACTTTAATAGATTGTCAACTTTTAAAAATATCCAAAATAATCTGTTTGGTTTTAGTTTATCTGAATAGTTAAAGTGCTTATTTATTTAATAACTTGGTTTAGTTATATAAATGAACTACTTTAATTACCTTAGTAAAATAAATAAATATGCTTAAAACAAATGTTGCTATTTGTATTTTTATTGAGGATTTTTCTAAAATATAAGGGGAAAATATAAGTTTGTAACATTAATTTTTGTAAAATATAAGGCTATATAGGACGAAATAAGGCTATATAAAACGAAATAGTTTTTGTTGCCTGCAGTAAACTCTCTGTAAATATCAATAAATTATTCTTGTATTCATAGCTTGATAAACATTTATAAACACTGAATAATTAACTGATAGGAACTATTTCTTTATCTTGTGAAACTGCAGACCGGGTGGCATATTTACAAAGGCTCAAAACTGTGGAACCGTTGGAAAAATTAATTAAATTATTTTAATGTTTTAACTAATTATTAAATTAATTTTTCAAAATGGTTCCCCAGTCTTGAGCCTTTGTAAATATGCGACCGGGTGTACATTCCACTTTTCAAACCATAGGTTAAAACCGTTCAAATCCACAACACAATAATTTGGACAAGATAATTTTGCATCCACGCGGAGTTTAATCTTCAGTACAGGAAGCGAAACTTGTGCGGAAGAGCTTCAAAAAACAACTTGCCACTCGGAGCAGAAATAACCCTGATAACTTGTTTGAAGAGAGCAAATAAAAGTAAAACTAGCTCTTATTGAGAGAAGTTTTAATGAATAGAGTTAAGACAAAATGAGATGCTTGAACGTAATGAGGTAAATTCGGGGATATGGAAACAGATTGTGTAAAACTAATTGAAAGAGAAAGGTACAGATTTTTTCCTTTCGGTTACGTTTTAAATAGCGGAAAGGTTAATAAGAAAGCTTCGTTTCCTTTGAGCTTCTTTCTAAGTAAACATTCCTTTGGTTCTGGATTTCTCTTTAAAAACAGACACAATGAAGTGGAAGTCTACTAAAAGAGATGTTATTAAAATAACAAAATATTGTATATTATGAAAACCAAAAGTTTTTCAATCAAAATTTCCGAATAGGATAGAACAGTTTGAACAGTGCTAAAGCCGTAAGTAGGCAAAAATTCTATATGATAGTAGCAAAATTCAGATAAAAAATACAATATGTGTCTATTGATGGTTTAATTGCAATACATTCTAATAAAGCGAATATTTTTCAGTTAACTTGTATGAATTTGATAACATTAAAAGTTTACTGAATGAAAATTCTACTCATCACAATTTCTTTAGTACAAAAAGATACTTTCTTAGTTTCTTTGCATATGACCATGCATATGACAATTAAAATTTTCCTCAATTTGTTTCACTATTCCAAAAGCTATGTAAATAAATTTGCATTTAATTTTGAGTTTTTAAACCATTTGTTGTTTAAAAGAGGTGACACAATTTAAAAATTAAATACATTTTTAACTATTTACATACAGTCTCAACATTTTTAACCATTTCAAGTTAACCTAGTTAACCTAAGATGATCACAACGTTTTTCCTACAAAACTCTTACCCATTAAAAATACTTAATACCCTTATTTTACTTACACATAAATGAGAAAGATCTAGTTTTATTGGGGGAAAAAAGGAAACCAACATATTTTTTATAAGAAAACACGAAAAAAAGTTAAACCTTTCCTTCCGATTATTACATAATAGGGAAATTCACATTCAAAAATGGACGATGGACACGACAATTCTCAAAATTACAAAACCTAATTTGAAGTTGAAAAGATTAGGACAATTGCCCTAAACAATAAGGAAAAGGCTATTTGCTTCAGCTTCTTTGGACTTAAAACGTTCTTCCCATTGCACAGTCTTTTTTTATTTTAATGCTCGCTTGTTACTTTCATTGTGTTCGTTTTTATTGTACGCTGAAAATCCTTTAAGGATATTTAAGACTGTTAAAAGCCAATTCACGGGTAGTGAAGCTTGAATTATAGGCACAGAATGCTTATGACATGAGAACAATTCTCGAATCAAAACAGAGAAGAGACAACTCTTTTGTTGTTGAACAAGTGAGAAACTTTCATCTGGGTTTCTGCAAGTAATTATATTCAAAAATTACTATGTTGTATACAAGAGACAAAAAATTTAATTGGGTAACATGTTTTATTGTTTGAATAAAATGGTGTAACAAACTTCTACATAGAATTCTTAAATAAAGCTAAAAATATGTAATTATAGTAGATTTTTAAAAAGAGAATGCTTGTTAACTTACAGTTTTAAATATAAAACCACCTGTCAACTTTAGATATTGAAAACCTTTTTGAGTCATTTAAGAGAAATGAAACTAATATCGTTAGATTTTTAAGGAAAGCTTTGACTTTCATATTTTAGATAGAACTTAGGGTACAAATGGAAATGTTTTAAGATACATTTGTTCAGATTTTGAATACATATTACAACCCAAATATTTTTTGAAATGGGAAACATATGAGTCTTTATTGGTCTTGCCAGACTTTTTTTTAAAAAATGTTTGACAATTGGTAGTATACTCCTTATTCTGTGTTTGGGTTAGTTAAATAAAAAAATGAAAGAAACTATGTTACACGGACACTTTAAGAAAGTGGTATAAACTGATCGATTTTAGTGATACGAAGAATGTGAGTCCTCATTGATGAAGATTTTTCAATTTCTGTTTCATTATAAACAAATGTGTTGACGTTTTTATTCCTTTAAAGAAGCAGTTAAAGTCAGTGTTTAGTGTAAAAGCTAAGCCACAATAATTATAATCATGCTGTAATACTTGGGAATATGGGAGATTAAGTCTTAAGCTTAAGACCATTGGGAAAATCAATGGAGGTTTCCCACCTGTTTGCATCCGGATACACGTATAACTGTTGGATGTTTCACTTTAGCTTACAACTTTTTTCTTATTTAATTTAATTTTTAGCGCTATTTAAAATAAAAGATTCTTGTGTGTGTTTTAGTCTTATTCTTGAATTACTAACCTTAACTAATATTTTTTAAGAAATGTGATTTATGTAGGTATTAACAATTATTGCATTTAGTACAATAATATGTAATTTTCTTTATTGATTCTATTCATAACTCATTATTCTGTTAATTATCTTAAATATGTTAGAATTATATAACTGGACTGATTAACTTAATATTCATGTTATACAATTACTTCTTTAAAACAATCTAAAAGTAAAGTGAGAAATTTCACGCATATTTATAGCATTGTACAGTAAGTGGTTTTAAATATTTAAAACCTCCACTAAAACCAAAGGTAAAATAACAGAAATATAAAAAATTAATCAAATAATTTTAATTGTTAAACCTGCATGAAACACATTTTTTCATTGGAGGATTTAATCTTCATAACGAAGCTCAGAAACTCAAAATGTAATTTATTTCCCCCTTTATCCATGTATGTTCATAAAATAAAAGTGGGTTTATATTTTAAGATTTCAAGAATATTTTAGCAATAATTAGGGTATCTTTAGAACTTAAGATTATAAATTGTGCCCCTTTCAACTATTCAATAATATCTCATTTATTAAATTTATTTAATTGACACAGAAATTTTCTCAGATTTTGCAACTTGAATAACTCGAACATCTTTTAAATCGAAGTGGTGGATAATTATAAACTTTCTCTCGCTTCCTTCAAATTGATATAAAGTTTACTTTTTTTATCGAAGTATTTATAGTTCGAACATTTTGGAGATTCTTTGAGTTTTTCCAAGTTGCACTGTGAATTGAAATAGTAGGCATTTCAGTAACAAATTTCATAACTTACCTATAATATATATAACCATGTATGGTATAGTATATAGTAGGGGAGCCCATGATGCTAAATGTGGATTTACTCGAGCGCGTCAGATATTTATAGGGGAGATACCTTGCATGCTTTTGAGTAACTCCACCAAATATAAGCTTTCTATGTTGGTGGGTTATTTGTTTAGAACAGCCGGTCAAAATTTGAAAGAAAACTAGTTACATTGACATACTCGAGCGCGTCAGATTGGCTACCAAGACAGTTTACAACTAGTTGAGCCTAGTATCCTGGCTACTAGTCTATAAACATTTTGTTTCGTACATTTTTCTCAAAAAGAGCGATAGCGTCTTACTGGTCTTGGCTTTACTTTGCAACTTTGTAACCCTCCCACTCCCTTACCCACCGCTCAAATCGGCAGATTTTAGAAAATGTACACTTTTTAGCTGGTAAAACTAACCTACCTTATCATTATCTGACGCGCTCGAGTTTGTCCATTTAACTAATTTTTTTTTACAAATCTGACGGGCTGTTCTAAACTTACCCACCAACATATAGAGAGCTTATATTTGGTGGAGTTACTCAAAAGCATGCAAGGTATCCCCCCTATGATTATCTGACGCGCTCGAGTTACTACCCAAAAACACTCTGGGCTCCCCTACTATAGGGTTTATGTAAATAATTTCCTCGGGGGTAATTAAAATAAATTAGGATCTTTTTAAAGTTCGCTTTATCAAGATTTCATTGTATCAAAAACAGGATCTGGATCAAAACCAACCTACGCACCCAAAGCATTTAACCCAATTTACATCATGTCCGAATCAAAAACTCCCAATTTATCAAATCGGACTTTCCCAAAAGAAAAAAAACGCGGGGGATTATCGATGAACCACCTGTCGGCATCGGCGATTCGCCCTCCGTGATCACCCGACCTCGAATACTCGAAATTCGAATTAAAAAGAACATCGAAACACGCCACAGAGAAAAATAAAGAATAAGAGAAAACATCTCCCGCCGTTTGTCTAGTTAACCAATCTAGCGTCGCGCCAAAGGGCCGTTTGAGGAAAACGAATGCAACAAAACGGGACAGCGTGCCCCAGAAGTTCTTCATTTTGGGTCTAAACGGGGAATAGTATGGATGGTGTCACAGTTCTGCTTGTTAATCGTTCATCAGTGAGGACCGCCATGCTACGGCGATGAGGGGCGCAAGGGTCCCCGGACCGCCCTCCACTGGGTCCTCTTCGGGGTCCGGGGGGTCCGTGATGCACCGGGCACCCCCGCCTGGGGTGTTCGTGCCCGGGGAGGATGAGAAGCATACCCGGACGAAGGCGATTGTCATTCTTGGGATTGCTTTGCCGGTGTTGGCGTGTATTATCGGTGAGTAGTTTTGATGTGGTGGTCAGTTTTGTGCATGGGGATAAAAGGAGCAAAAAAAAATTGCAAGGTGGGAATTTTTGAAATAAAAAGGGGGCGTGTCCTGATATGTCCTGACGTGTCCTGTCTTTGTATTCTAAAAATGATACAAATTTCTTTATGAAAACTGAGGGGTACGCAGTAGAAATTTTATCAAGACCGGGAGTTTTGAAACAAGAAAGCGGCGTGTGAAAGATGAAATCTTTATATTCTAAAAATAAAAATGGATTACAACTGATTTAAGTGAGGGGTGTTAAGTTGAACACAGTAGAAATTTTAAAACCTTATTTTTTTTTTCAGGATTCAAAAACTTAAAATTGAACTTTTCTACGAACATTCAATAGAAAAATTAAATTACTAGAACTAATTTCTGAATTTATAATATAGCTCATATAATCCTTAAAGTTTAATGAACCATTAAAGCAGGGGCTTCCAAACATTTTTTCCTCTTTGATCCCTTGACGATTTTTTCACTTTCCTATAGGGATCGTTCAAAAAGCAGGCAAGGCATTTAAATTTTATACAAGAGCTTTCCATAAAGAAAATACTGATTTATGATGGTTAATTTTCATCCAAGGACCGTTATGTAACATTCGAAAGGGATTAAAATTTACCTTACACAAAAATAGTTGAAATTTAAAAATCGCAACTATTCACAAAAAAAATGTGTCTTAAAATCTCTTTCATTTACGAATATTTAGAAACATTAAAAATTTTACAACAGAAAGTAAAAATGTAACATTACAAGAAATCAAATTTACATATTTTGTGCCAATTTTTTTCCCGAGATACCGTACTAGATGATTTTAATCTCCAACTTACCAAATTCCCATTTCATGTCCAACAGCGCTCTATATCTATATCATCTGGTAAATACTTACTTTTCTTTGAAATTGCATCTGTATTATTTCAAAGAAAAATAAGTTTGATCCCCATGAAAAGGGAGCATGCAGGTAAATAACTTTCCTTCTTAAATGTTTTAAGTTAGCAAAAACAATAAAATAATGTAACAATTAAATAACAAAAGTATAAAAGCAACAATGAGTATAACACTGATCACTTAAAACACGTAACGATAAAATTCTCAAAAATATGATAAACAATGAATTTTTAAATTGAGAACAATCATAATTTTTTGCTGTTAAAGTTTTGTCCATTGTTGCTTATAAAAAAAAAAGTTAATTCATTTCTCTACCGTTTAATTTTTCTTCTGTGTTTACCATCTTTAAAACATTTTTAGCTGCTTGTGGGTATTTAATTTGCTATTTTATTGTGTGAAACTTATATTTTTCTTTGAAATTATTCAGAGACAGTTTCAAAGAAAAATATGCAATCACACGCATTTGTAAGATGGGAAGCTGAAGATTAAATGCAGAGTACAGTATGATTAACTTTTTCAGTTTGTAGATGAAAATCTGATTGATTATCATACCAGGTAAAGATTATATAAAAAATTACATTATATTCTTAATTAGACAATTTTTACACAAATGAACTTTCATTCAATGCTTTGAAATTAATATTTAAATGGAAATATTTTATGTAAAGTATTTCTTCCTCCGATCAAGAATAAATATTAATAAATTTTATGAATAAAATTTAGTTAAAAACAGGTTTAGATTCTCTTCAAAATTCTATAAAAATTATATTTTTACATAAAGAGAAAGTAAACGATTTGAATGCATAATACGTTATTCCTTTTACGTTTCTTTTAGTCACTCGATTTGCATCAATTTGTTTTATTTCCATTCAAATTAAAACCAAAGAAAGTATAAACTTTAGTGAAACACCTTTTAAACAACCTTAAAGGAAGATGTTTCAAAGAATTTAATAAAAATTTAAGCATCAAATTAATTACCATGTAAAAGTAAATGTTTTATTTATTATATTTAATTTTTAAAAATTGATAAATATGTATTACTTTTTGTAAAATATCCTAAATAAGTAATACTTATTAGTAAAATAAAATAATTTCAACGTTAAATTTCAAAGCTATTTTATCACGATTGTGTCTAAATATAAGCACAAATTATGATGCATACATTGTATCAACTTTTCAAGGTTCCTAAATATTACATTTTTATACATTTTACTGGTCACTACAAAGGAATACAAAAAATAAATTATAAGGGGGATACCGAAATAATTAAATTATCTCTTATTGACTTTTTTATAAAGATATTTTCGATAGTTCTAAAAATACAGTCAGGTTTGAAATTGTCTGGTTAAAGCTTACTTTTTTTATATCAAATAAAATATTTTGCCAAGGTCAACCATTCAACCATTCTTTTGTATAAAAGGCATTTAAACTGTTTAACTATTTTAATAACTGATAAATTTTAGATCTCTTTGAAATGAAATGAGCTACAAAATTAAAAATCCAACAAAATTAAGGGTTTTCTAATTTTTTTATTTCTGTGATTGTAGTTTAATAAGTGGTTTTTAAAATAGTGTTTTAATATTTTATACTAAAGTATTCTAAAAAGATGGATAATTCAAATGATCCGTAAATTTGTCTCTATAACAACACTTTTATTTTTTAGTATTTGTCATTAATGCCACCCAATCCACCATCCTAAATATTTTCTTTCAAGATCAAATAATTAAATTTAAAAAAAATTACTAAGATGAAAGACGCCATACTTTCAACACCATGTTTAGTGTAACTTACATTTACGTAATATTTTAATCTCTATTCCCTTCTCTACTTCCCAAACACCCTTTCATAATCCTCTATAAACACAGCAAACAGACTCACCCTCACCTAAATTTGCGTAATTTGACTTAAAGACATCTTTAAACCTTCCATCCTGCATCTAATGGCCGTCCAAAATTGCTTAACCATTTTGCCCCAAATTCGCCCTTTTGTTTCTTCAAACACAAACTTGAAGCCACGCGATTAGTCTACCGAAAAATCTGCATCAACTCTTCTCAATTATACTTCATCATTACAATCATTTCTCTATACTGATGTCACACTGCTTTTGTATTGTATTTTGTTGAGCAATGTCTTCCGAACTTTTTGACCGAAAGTTTGATATAGATTATGATGAATACGCAAAAATGTTTCAGATATTATGCATAAATTAAAGCATTTTAAAACCAAGAAATACAAAATCAATTATTACACAAACGCTTTTAGTGTTTACTCGTTTAGGAAAGTTAGTAAGAAGTTTAATAAAATTTCGACATTTTTCAAATTATACTCGTCTTAAATAGGATTTTCAAATCTTAAAGATTCGTTGAAATTGATTGGAAAGAAATGTCCATTTAAAGAGAATAACCAAAATAGTGTTTATTGAATTGTCATTGAATTGGTTAATGAATTGTCTAACACGAAATATTTTTTCGTAGTTTAAAAAACTACATTGAATTTTTTCTAACACATCAATGTTATGAGCCACATGACACCCACTGACTGTTTGGATTGGATATTACTTTTCCAAGCATTAAAATATTTAACTGTTTCTTAGAAATAATTTTATCATTGGCAATGACAAACACTTAAAACAATTGAGTTTTTTCATTGAGACAAATTAAACAGATCATTTGAATTAATCATCTTTTTAGAATTTTATTTATCTATAAAATCTTACTTATTACTTAAAAAATTACTTATTATAAACTAATAACAGAAATAAAAATTAAAAACCCCTAATTTTGTAAAATTTTAAGTTTGCAGTTCATTTTATTTCAAAGAAACTAAAATTTACAGTTGTTAAAATAACTTAACTTACATATTATATAACACACAAAAGTTATTTTAATTAACATAAAAAAAATAAACTTTGACCAGACAATATCAAATTTGACTTCGTTTTTAGAACTGTCGAAACTATATAAAAAATTCGATGAAAGATAATAATTTAATTATCTCGTTATTGCCCTGATAACTTATTTTTTTCATAAAATATAATGAGCGTTTTATTAATTATCGTTAAACCCAAGTCCAGTCAATTAAAACATTAAAGAAAAGGTTTATAATTTATGATGGATTAACAATTATCCTGAAATTACCAAAACCAACTCAACAAAACAACCAAAACAATCGTCACACACCCTCAGAACGTCTCCTTAACACATCTTCATCTGTGGCTTACAAATAGGTCAGGCCAAGAAACGCCTTTCCGTTTTTTAAAAGCGAAGGTATAACAAGGGGAGCGTGGCTTTGTTTTACGTTAGAAGTCATTGTCCGTCGCTGGCCGACGCCCTGGCCGCGTGGTTTTTATTTTGTTTGTTCATGCAATTAGGAAAGACAAACGGAGCAATGTCTGCTATACTAAAACATAACTCAGAGTAATAGTGTTTGTTTACTATAGTGGGAGTAGTAGCCAGAGGAAGCTAGTTTTGGGGATGATGGAGTATTAGGAACGGAGAATGGATTACTATTTAAAACTGTTTGTTAAATCGAAGTTCTTTGTAGCTTATAATGAATTATTATTATTATTGAATTTCAATTATGTTTAATATTTTGAAGGTAGACTGTGATATGCTGCGTGTTTAGTGTTTAATCGAATTTCGTATTTTTAACAAATTATAATAATTAGTCCATTTTGTTGCATTTATGTTTTGTAACGTTTAGTGCCTATTGCTGAAAGTATCCGGAATGATTTAAATACATGAAAGTTCTTTGAACTGTTTACTCATACCTGACAAACTATAAATTGAAATTTGTTGATTTAATTAATCAAGTGTTGAATCATCAATTTCAAAGCAATTCTAATTGATGGAATAGCAATTAAGTTTGCAAACCGATATTGTAGATATTTTATGTAAATAAAAATATTTTTTTTCTTGCAAAAAATGTTAATTATTTTGGTTTTAGTTTTAGGGAACTCCTTTATATGCTCAGTTATTACTGTATGTAACATCACATTTAATTTCTTGAAAGTTTTATGTAACAAAGAAGGAGCGAATATCATAAGTTAAATTTCACACTCTTGATAGTGCAGCTTTTTGCAAAGTTAATTTTAGACAAAAATATTTCTCATTTTGTATCAGATGCTATATTTATATTTGCTGTGAACCATTTTTCCGGTCTATTTCCTAAGTCTTAATAACATGTATTTCTCTGCATTTCCATTTTAATATGTTATTTAATTAAATGAGATCTAGTACCACTAAAAACATTCATTTCCCCTTTCTACACCAGAAACTTTCTTAACTTCAGTTTTTAATCAACTTTTATGTTTCTCTTTAAAGTATGATTCAAACAATATGATTGGAATGCATTTCAATACAACTGTATATTATACATTTAACATCATAATGTTTAATTACGTTGAAAAATAATCGTTAAATAATTAAACATAATGGGAAATTCCTGCATTTTTATTTTATTTTTTTATTCGATAGAGGTATCCAAAAGAGAAATATACGAGCAAAAATCTTTTAATTGCTATGCTTTTTTACTTTTTAATTTAATTTCAAAGTTAGACGTTTAAAAAGGGGCGCGAAAACAGCATGTGACGCTTATCTAAGTCATCTAAGCTTATTATTAACAATTGAAAAATCAATAAATTAGTAAATAAATTAGTTAGTAAAACAATCAATTGAATTTTACTTCAAAGCAGGGCCAAAACAGATCTGACGTCATTCAATCCGAAACAATGTTCTTATGATTCAAAGCGATTGTCGATTTTTATTTTTTTAAATATTGAATTAACTAAATTTTTTTGAAACTTTTCGTGTTGAATTTTAAATTTAAAAATATTTTTTGACTGAAAATATGCATTTTTTTCTGTTATTAAAAAATGCGGAAATTGCCCAACGTAGTTTTGCCCTCTGGAGTAGTAGAAAACCCTCTAAAACATCTTGTTGCTTGAATTAAACAGTAAAAGTGCAAAAATGTAGGAAAGTGTAAGGTTGCGAAATGTTATCAAATAACAACACAAAGTTGTTCATATCCCGTTAACTTCATCCATATATCTAAACGATGCTATAGCATGCGTCATTAGCTCTGGCATCATACGAATTCCACGACCCGTATTCTATTAAAGATTACGATCAAGAGTTTACTGTCTTTTGAATCAGAGCATCAAGAAGTGAAAATAGTCTTAAAAAATAAAAGGTGATTGATCGAGCTCTTTATCGCGATATAAAATGGAAATTTGTAAAGCTTTAACCACTCTTTTTAAATCAAGAGAGGAATTAAAATTTTAAAAGAAATAGATACTTAAAATTTTTTTAAAAATTTATACTAGAAATCATTTAAGGGGATAAAAATGTTGAGATATCCCCCCCTTTTAAAAATCTAAAACATCTGTTAAAGTTGTTCTCGACCATGGTGGGGTGTTGACAATCCGTATGTATTTTTAATTTTATTTTTTAAGATTTAGAGGAAGATGTAATAGATGTTGAATAGTTTAAAAAAACTAACGACAAAATTTAAAAAAATACACATAAAAGATAAATGACTGCACTACCGCTGTTACGAATTCCTACTTCAGTAAGCAGTAACCTACCTTTTAAATTATCGTCTATCTATGCAACCATCCAATGATATCTACGTACTTTATCTATCATATGCTTCCTAAAAGATGATTTCCTCATGCTGCAAGAAATTTCATTTTGATTGCTACTTCGTGAGAAAACCTAAATGGGAAAACGAGATGTTGAAAAATGATACATCACGGAACGTCACGTTTTACAGTTAAATCTTGTTTAAAACACAAAACCCAGTTTATACCTGAACAGCCAACTTTTACTACTAAGGCGATTTTAAAATTTTATGTTTCTGACACATATTCAAAGAAATTACAGTGTTATGTGGAGAGCATACATACACAACAACCTTACTTACATTCGCTAATGTTTTTACAAACCAGTTTTAAGTTACGGTTCAAAAACGCCAAAAAATCCCTTTTGTTTAAAAGTTGAAATAATGACATAAAAATCTTGTAGTTTGTATATTTTTACGCCATTTTTTAAAAAAATTAATTATAATGAAACAAATATGAGGGGCGTATACCATATTTTTAAAAGTCATATAAATGAGTTATGTTTAAATATTATATGTTATAAAAGTTTTTTCAACGATAATCTCTCTATATTAAAAAAAAGTAACAGTGACCGCCGCGGCCGCTGCCGCTGCTTTTGAAAATTTTATTTTTGAACACTTTGAACTCTCACTACGCAAAAACTATTCCACGGAAATTTGTGAAATTTTAAACATTGCTAGACAAATGTATGAGGATTGTTTTCGTTCTAAAAGCTAATAGATGAGATAATTAGTTCTAGAGTTATTTAATGTCAAAATCGAAAATTATTTTTTTCTGCTGCGAGTTCGCCCCCAGCAAAAGCTATTAGCAGCAGAAATATGATTTTTTTCAGACACATACTCTTAGATGTGCAGTTTTGCACCACGTCGCCCTTTTTTCGAATTTCGAATTAGTTTTGGAGTAATTAAGTTTTAAAGTTTCGAAAATTTTGACGATTTTTCTGTTTTTTCGTTATAAAAGCAAAACTAATCATTGTAGAACTATGATATTTTAAAGACACATACAAATATTTTTTATAAAAAGATTGGCTTTTTGTTTTTTCAAGAATTCTAATTAGTTTTGGAATTATTAAGATTCAAAGTTTTAATTTTTTCTTCTCTTTCTTGCCATTCACTAGAGAAACAGACGAGTTTTAAGCCTGTTTTATGATGAGTCTGATTTATTTTATTTTCAACAATGCTTTTTTCTTCAAACTGGTTGATAATTATTAGCAGACTTGCTGGATATTTTTTTAACATTTCGATTAAATTATTCATAAGCTAGAAAAGAATATATTTCAACAACATTTTTTTCTGTTAATTTGGAGGAATGATCCGAATTAAATTATTTATACAAGAGAGAGGTATTTTCGGTATTAATTAAGCTTAATTAATTAATTAGGATTAATTAAGCCAAGAGGGTGGTGCTGGATTGTTGAGATGAACAAGCGAGCTCTGCTCGCTAAGATCGCGAAGCGATCTGAAAAGAACTGCGAAGCAGTTACGGGGGTTGGTGAGCGATAGCGAGCAGGGGGCAGGCCCCCTACTATATTTAAAACTTAAATAGAGTCGATCAAGTCGCACGGGTTTTTAATAAGATATAGGTATAGGTACACCTCTGAGTAAATTTTAAAAACAAAAATGAAATTATTTTTTCTTGAACTGAATTTTATATTTCTACGTATATTGCTTTAGTAACGCTAAAATAATTTTGTGCAATTTTTCTCTATTTTTATAAGTTGCTCTTAAAGTAAAAAGCATTACATAATCAACAAAATAAAATATTGCAAAATTTTGATCCTTATTCAGTTTATTTTTCTTTTAATAAAAGGCAACTCGTGATCTAAATATGAAATTGCGTCTTTTTCCTTTCAAAATGGTGAATACCTATTTTTATCCATTTCATTTCTAACTTAAAATATGTATTAAAGGATTTGTTCTTAAACTTTAAAGGAGATAAAATATTCAATAACGTTTCAAAACTAATACTTTATGTAAATTACAACACATTACTACCTAAAGTGTTTCTACATAAATAAAAAAGTTGAGGTAATATCTCGTAACCAGTTATTTTACCTATTTAAATAAATTTTTGAAAATTTTTGATAATTTAGCATGTTTTCCAAAATTTCTTTTTTTATTGATAATTTCAATAACCCTTATAATTGGTAATCTCAACAAAAATAATTCTAAGTGATTATAAATAAATCAAATATATTAGTAAGAAAATTTTGAAAACAATAAAAAAACTAACATTATTTTTTCCATTTTCAGGCATAGCAGCTTGGGCTGTGACAACAGATGTCCTCAGGATAAGTCCAAGAGCTCATGACAATGCTTTCAACAGATTTGGACATCAAGGAAAAACAAGGGTAAGTTTCAACCCAATGAATTTTGAACATTTATAGCTCATACTAACTATTTTCTTAACTAACAACACGCTTAAAATAGAAGTGACCCTAACCCTAGTAAATATGAATCAAATGAGAAAATTATGTAGTACACGCATCTTAAACTTTAGCAGTCCACCTTGTCACCCGTAACTTTGATACGGTTTTTTCACATTGACCGATCGAGCATGTCGGCACACGAAAGGTGTTTGACACCTACGCCTGTTGATTATAGTTGCAAAAAGAACAGTTAATTTGAATCTACTCCCAGACTGTATTGTTTTGTGTGTCCTTATCGAAACTAATTCATCCTTTTTCTTGCGAATCTCAAAACATTCACCTTGAAATGAAATCGGTATGGGGATACAAAATAGGGTAAAATGGGGCAATTTGATACAAGGGGCATATTAATACACTTTCAATATCTCAAAAACTATCAAGGTTATTTTGGTCGGGTTTTTAAGAAAAGTTGTGTCTATATGCCTAGGCATAACATATGAAAACATAAAGCTCTGTAATAAGTCTATAAAATTTGGTGAAAGAAACTAAAATTTTTTCATCAAAAATTTCCAAAAGTAAATTTCTAAGTAAAATGTAAAATTTTCCTGAAGCTATTCTACTTGGAATACAGAGATCTGTAAATTTGAAAAGCAAGTTCATTCTTGTTGTTAATAGGGGAAATGCTTAAATTTTAAATAACCTTTGCCAATTTTTTTAATTAAAGGTTTCTGTTCAGAAAAAACAGATGGGGCAAATTGATACACTTAGATGTGGGGTACTTTGATACACTAGTTCTATATATAAAGTGCAATAGGTGGCACAAATCATTAGTGCCTTATTTACTTTCTATATGATTTTTGGTGAAGATACCTTGGAATATTATTTGACTTGATCACGGGAAAACTATCCCATCAAAACTGTCTGTTATTTCTTTAATTAGAGATTTTTTTAAAAATGGCCATTTCTCAAATTTCTTAATTATTTTTATTTCTAAATGTTTAATGGAAAAATGATTTTTTATACTTGAAAAAAGGTGCTAAAAATGTGCTGTAGACACATGTCAATAAAAGTATATTTGTTATTTTTCAATATTTTTGTTATTAATTACTATTTTTGAGCAAATTAATCACTATTAAAATACCCCAATCGATGTATCGAAATGCCCCACTGGTGGGGCATTTTGATACAAAATTGAATTTTTACAAAGGTCGTTATACTTTAATTTTCATTAAAGTTATATTTTTTTTTTCTAATTGGTTTTATAAAATTGAGTCATTCTTAGATATTTTTAGAAAAAAAACTATCCGAATAAGTCATTTTTTCCACTCAAAAAATGGATTTGAATTCTGCTGTATTAAACTGCCTCGTTTTCCCCTATTCCCATGATATGTTACTTAAATTAAATTTGTTCTACTACAAGTTGTCTTTACCGAAGTTGTATTCAAGGGTAAAACAGTGGGATGGAACTTAACTTTTAAATGTCCTGTTTTATCTCATGTTCGTTAAGTCTATTTATAATTGATTTGAGCAACATGAAAACATGGCGAGTATTTTTTTTAACGGTTTCTCATTTTGAAATAGTCCCTTGATGAAAAAAAAATGTTTAAAGTCCCTTCACATACCTGAAGTTCACATACCAAGTTCACATGCGTACTTGGGTAGCAATATAAACGTACGAAATATGGCAGCCAATTCTAGTACTTAAACAACTTTATTTAATTCTAGTACAATCCTTTGTAATATTGCACTTTTATTTCCAATGGAGCAAATTTGATAAGCACGACTTTAGTAGGTTAAGGACAAAAGTGATATTCTTTTTATACTTCTTAACCCCTTGTGCTATTAAATTCTACCGAATAACCACGCTACAACCCATCTATTGATAATTTCAAAACATATCAAAGATTTTAATACAAGTAAAGAGATCTAAGACTGGTTTGGGAGAAAAAAAAGTTATGCATATTTGATAGGTCCGGTTTCTAATGAGAGATTTACTTTTACCTTCCAAATCTCCGTTCTCAGATCGTTAATAACCTTCGGTATGATGTTCCGTCACACACTGATGATACCAACTGGAGCATTGACTTGTTGCAGTTCGAGATGTAATTTTAGAATACTTCCTACCTCTTTGACACGCAAACTACAAACATCCTGGGATGGGTTTTCATCATTTGGTTTTTTTTCCTCCCTTGTAATATTTAGATGAAGTTGTTGAAATATTAATGTTGTTTACCGTGAGCTTCTTTTAAAGCTAATCATTCCAAAATCCAGAGTTAAAATAACGATTAAGATGTTGCTTTGAGATTTAAGAAGAAAGCCAAGAATTTTTTAAATGTATTCAAAGTAGTTGCGTTCAATACTATTATGAAAATTGGGTATACTGAAAAGTTTCAAAAGCGTCCGAATATTTTGCATAATATATAATGTATTCTTAGATCATTTAATTTAAATGTGATTTAATTTTAAAAGGGAAGAACATGAAAGAGTAGAATATTGATTCAACAAGGTTTAATTAGTGGATTCTTTGCATTAAACTAAGGCTGGAACTACAAGTTATGGTAAAGAAATGTTATTGTTTATTAATAGGGTTATTTTATCTGCATTTCTCCTAACGTGTGACAAAAGTATTGATTCTTCGATATTTCAGGATTTTACAAATAAAATGACTCATATGAAAACACACTCATTTCTTCTTTCTCTCTCTCCCTATCAGCCAATTTTAAATAAGCCGTTTTCCTATTAATACAATTAAAATAGACGTTGCAAGTCCACTATTTCCAACCCATAGTATACTATGTTATCACACTAATACACTATACAATATTACAGTTACACTACTATGTATTTCCATTTGTTGTACTATCCATTTGTTATTAGATATAACAAATGGATGGTCCTGATTGTTTCTAAGATTAAACAAATTCTTTCTCCAAGGTTCAGATCGCCTGTTGTTGATCCATGTTAAGGGACATCCATAAATTACGTGAGGTCGAAAGGGGGGAGGGGGGGGTCCAGGAAAATCTCACCAAATCTCACCAGGGGGGAGGAGGGGGGTCAATTAAAATCTCACGTCAACTTTTAGTTTAGAATATATACGTTTTTTTCTTTAATATTTTTAGCACAAGTTCAGAAAAATTCTCAGATTAGTCAAAACAGCAAATGATTAGCCAGTCAGTCGTGATAATACAAGTTAGAACTATGTTTTTGATTTCAACGTGTTTTTGTATGAAAATTTTGCAATCTGGATGGTAATTTTTATGCCGATAAAACAAGGGGAGGGGGGGGTCCAGATTTTGGAAAAAAGCACCTCACGTAATTTATGGATGTCCCCTTACTCGAACTTCTCGACTCTAGTCTTTCCCTTCTCCAAGAAAAACAGATTATATGAATCGAGAGCAAAGCCGAACTCCAATTAATTCTTCAAACGAACTTTTAAGAGAGCATTCCATTTCACTTCTCCCCTCACAAACGATTCATCACCCTTCCCACACTGACCTACTACTAGAGAAGCGAAAAAAGAGAGTAAACGAAAGTTGACTTTTTAAAAAGAGCTTTCATTTCCGTATGCCAGACGCAAAACAACCTCAAACAAAAACAGTCAGTAACTGAAACCAGATGATACGAATCATACCCTCAGGCGAACTCAAGGTGACCCATTTAGAAGTACAATTCAATACCAGTACATCTCTCCTCATCTCCCGATACAGAAGATGCGTTATTGCACCTTGGGGGAAGGGTTTTAGAAGGTGTTAGCTCCAGGCATTTCTTTGTGCATATTTTGTCACCTGAGGAGTTAAAGATGAATCTGCGTGTACATAATAGCGCAGAAATGGCCGGCGAAGAAATTGCGGTAATCTCTATTGTTTAGTAAGGAGTCGTAATCGCCTTTGGAGATTAAAAGGCGATTTGCGGGAGTCGCAGCGGTTTGACCCGAATAGCGGGATCATTGCGTGAAAATTATTGTTTTCGATGAAATTCGGAGAAATAATTCGTCTTTTAAAAGTTCAACTGGTTCGTTCGTGTAGAACATCCTCGTACGGTTCCTCTTGTTCCCCTTATTGGGGGTTCAAACAGATGGTGTTATTTGTTATTCAAAATTGCATGCTTTCCAGTGAGTTCATCTCAGTTCGTTTCGTCTAGTCTTTGGGACTCTTCATCCCTTTGGGACATGTCCCCAACGGGAGAAATTCTTAATCAGTATAATATGATCGCTTTAGTTTTAATAATAACAATTAATCAAATCAACGAGAATTGTTTTGAGTCGATGATTGCAAAACTTCAAACACACAAGACTAATAAGCAGGAAATAATTAATTAAATTATGTTTAAAAAATAATGAAACACGTTTTTTAACGGACTGAAAAGTGCAAAATGTTTTTTCCTAAGTCATTGCAAAATGAAAAGTGGAGCGAATGCGATATATAGGTAACGTAACAGTAAATAAAGAGTGCTGGGAGAGTACAGCTGTCGAGAAAATTTTCTCATAGGAGGCTGTAGAGATAAAATCGCAAGTGACTTAGGTACTTTGTGTATGAATTATCTTTATCTATAATAATCGCACCAGGTTTTCCGTTTTATAGTAAGTACTAGTTAGGAAAAATAATTTTATACTTTTTAGTCCGTTTTAAAAACGGTGGTTTAAAAAGTTTTTTTTTTATTTCATTAATTATCAAAATTGATATCTTAGACTTTCTATAATGTTTCACACTTATTAAACTAGTTGAAACTATTATTTAACTATTAATCATTTTTACCTCGTTAAAACTTTATGTTTGAAGAAGGAAATAAATTCGACAACTTTTTTTAACATAACAAAATTTTGGATTTACTTATATTTTTTCAATTAATACTATACTGCATGATTCTTATAAGGATTCTAAAGCTCTAGTTAAAATTTATGGTTTATGTAATAAAAATTCTACTATATTTATAAATTTTTCCGATTGTCTCAAAACTTGCTTTTTATCAGAGGAATTGATCCCTTCTTCAAACTTATACTTTAAAAATTATATTAATTACGAGTCAATTGTTTCATACAGAAATGAGTTTAGCGTAAAATTCGATCTTTCCTTTACTTGAAATAAACAAACATGAAATTAAAGGTTTTTTTCCATACTGCAAAAAATACTGCGGGGGAAGATCCATCTAAAATGATGGATGCAAATAAGTTCTCTCCTCTATCTTGTTCCTCCATCTCATCTAAATAATTTTGTCAAACATTTCGAAGGCATTACTCTCTTGAGGGATAAAAAATGTGCCATCCTCATCGAAACAGAAAAAGTTACCAAGAAAGTGTCAGAACTTCGCATCACGGCTATTTATGTTCCACGGACTGTTAACTGGAGAGGAGTAAATATTCCCCTACTTTTCAGATCGTAATATGTCAGAGAAGTCCAGAGAACTAGATCATCGTAAGTGTCAGCAAAAAAAAAAAGTTCAATCAATATATTCGTCAGAGAAATTTCCCAGGATTTTTACTCGTTTTCAAGTTGATTTTATCGGGGAGCTATTTTTTATCTGATCGCCACCTTGGAATAAGTTTTGAAATTGAAATAGTTTGTAATATTTTTTTCCACATTCTAAATTCTATGGAGGGTATTTCTTTCATATGTAAGAATATATTTTTAAATGATGCAAAAATCACGGGTTCAAAATTAATATGTTTAATCTGTTTTAAGTGAAATAGTTTTATCCATCTCAGTAACCTTTACTCAAAATTCAGTATGCCACCTAATTTGTTCCTTGATTTTGATTATTAAAAGAACTATTAAAGAGAGGCTTTAGGCTTTTTAACTATGCTATATATTATTCTTAAGAGAGATTTTAAACTCTATATATTATATATTTATACAATTTCAGGCTTCAATGATTTTATAAAAAGTAAGTCTAAGCAATACTGTTAAAAAAAACTTTGTAAAGATAGTTTTTAAAATTTTAATTTTATCTCATTCCAAAAATAAAAAGAATTATCTTCCCACACATTTACTTGATTAGAAAATTATAATTAAGTATATTTAATTAAAAAAGTTTATGTAATTTACAGTCCAAATTTTGAACGGTTTTAATACATACCTACACATATTTAATTTCAATGTATGAAACATTAAAAAATAACTTACAAGAAGACACTCGTCTGTTTTAATTTGTTAAGAACCTTTTTAATATTAGAATAGTATTGATTTTATCATCCCATTGCCAATTTAAGTTCAAACATTCAAACATAAACTCCTATATTGACTGTTTTGTAACATTCAATTTAAATTAAACAGGTATACAATGAAAATAATTTTTGAAACATTGATAGTGTTATGATAATGAGAGTAATAAAGTTTTTTTTTCATAAATAAAACAATAAAAAACAAATATTATCTCCGTATCTGGTCAAAACATACCAAGCAAGTATAATAGTCCAGGCAACGAATGCTCAAAAAAAGGTATAGAGGGAAATTCTTGGAGCACAATTTTTGACTTCGGAACTTTGTTTGGACTAGTTAGGAGGTGAACATATCAAAAGTCCCCGCCCGTAGCCCTTACGCCGAAGTGAGGAGGGGTGTTCGAAAGTCTCATTTTTCAGTTTTTGGCTAATTACTCTTACAAAATGCATCCCCACAAAAAAGTTTCAATTCGCTTTTTTAAAGTAGATAAAATTATCAACAATTTAAGACCCTTCCCAGGTTTATACGTCCAATTGATCCCGAGTTACATCTCTTCAAAAGTGGGAAATTTTTTCTAAAAATTCGAAAATTTGAGTAAAAAATGTATTTAAAGCAATTTATTGGCTATATTACCCATCTAAAAGGGAATTAAAGGCTATTACCTTATAATGCACTTATTTAGCTTTAATTTAAGCCCTGAATCAAGTATGTGAGATCAATAGTTCACACGTTATCTTAAAAAAAACAAAAATTGGGAAAATGGGATTATCCCAGTATAGTCCAGTCAAATAGTATTTATTTTGAGAAATATTTGGGGTAGAAGATATTTTTCTCTATCCGTACGTTTTTTTGGGGTGCTGAATCCGAATCTGAGGTTTGCCAACAAAATTTCGGGACGGAACATTGTGAAAATTCGAAAAAAGGGCAAAAATTCGCCCCTTTTTTTCGTTTTTTGCCCCTAGAACATTACCTTTGCACTTCTGAGCTAAACAATCAATACAAAAAATAAAGAACACAAACCAAGCTACAAAAAAGTCTATTACAACTTTTCTCTCAGGCGCGTAGTTTCGCCGATAGAGCACGTTGAAAAAGGGGTTATTTTCGTTCGATTGGTAGAAAATGTCACTAGTATCGCCTAAACGCCGAATTTTTGGAACATAATACTTTAAAAACTGCTTTAATAATATTCTTCATCAAATCGACCATCTAAAAACTCTAATGATGATTAACTAAATGCATTTTCGTTGCGAGATTTCTCTTACGAACGAAAGTTCCATAGGAGATTATAGTATTTCGATAACTACATATATGTTGCTTCTTCGAGATTACATACAAAAGTGTTCTTTTGACTATTTTATAAGGTTTTGGGGGTGCTGAATCCGAATCTGACGTTTGCCAACAAAATTTCGTGACGGAACTTTGTGAAAATTCCAAAAAATGGCAAAAATTCGCCCCATTGCCCCCAAAAATTGCCATTTTTTGGAATTTTCACAAAGTTCCGTCACGAAATTTTGTTGGCAAACGTCAGATTCGGATTCAGCACCCCCAAAACCTTATAAAATAGTCAAAAGAACACTTTTGTATGTAATCTCGAAGAAGCAACATATATGTAGTTATCGAAATACTATAATCTCCTATGGAACTTTCGTTCGTAAGAGAAATCTCGCAACGAAAATGCATTTAGTTAATCATCATTAGAGTTTTCAGATGGTCGATTTGATGAAGAATATTATTAAAGCAGTTTTTAAAGTATTATGTTCCAAAAATTCGGCGTTTTGGCGATACTAGTGACATTTTCTACCAATCGAACGAAAATAACCCCTTTTTCAACGTGCTCTATCGGCGAAACTACGCGCCTGAGAGAAAAGTTGTAATAGACTTTTTTGTAGCTTGGTTTGTGTTCTTTATTTTTTGTATTGATTGTTTAGCTCAGAAGTGCAAAGGTAATGTTCTAGGGGCAAAAAACGAAAAAAAGGGGCGAATTTTTGCCATTTTTTCGAATTTTCACAATGTTCCGTCCCGAAATTTTGTTGGCAAACCTCAGATTCGGATTCAGCACCCCAAAAAAACGTACGGATAGAGAAAAATATCTTCTACCCCAAATATTTCTCAAAATAAATACTATTTGACTGGACTATACTGGGATAATCCCATTTTCCCAAGTTTTGTTTTTTTTAAGATAACGTGTGAACTATTGATCTCACATACTTGATTCAGGGCTTAAATTAAAGCTTAATAAGTGCATTATAAGGTAATAGCCTTTAATTCCCTTTTAGATGGGTAATATAGCCAATAAATTGCTTTAAATACATTTTTTACTCAAATTTTCGAATTTTTAGAAAAAATTTCCCACTTTTGAAGAGATGTAACTCGGGATCAATTGGACGTATAAACCTGGGAAGGGTCTTAAATTGTTGATAATTTTATCTACTTTAAAAAAGCGAATTGAAACTTTTTTGTGGGGATGCATTTTGTAAGAGTAATTAGCCAAAAACTGAAAAATGAGACTTTCGAACACCCCTCCTCACTTCGGCGTAAGGGCTACGGGCGGGGACTTTTGATATGTTCACCTCCTAACTAGTCCAAACAAAGTTCCGAAGTCAAAAATTGTGCTCCAAGAATTTCCCTCTATACCTTTTCGTTGCCTGGGCTATAAGTCATAATAATGATATAAATTTCATTAATATGAAGTAGAACTAGTGGAAAGAACAAATTAAAAGTTACTAAATTTAGTCACAAAAGCTAGAGCGTTAATGGCTTCTAAACCTTGTTTTATGTAAAATTTATAGTTTTCATAGAAAATCTTCAACTTCCAGTTTAATAAATGCATTTTCCCACAGATCAACCTATTAATTACCATTCGTCAACATCAAACATTAAAAAAAACTACATGCATCAATAACCATTCAATTACTCCACCAATCTCTTCCTTATGATAAAATCGATATCACACTTTCTCTTGTAATGAATCTGAAAATAAATTGAATCGTGCGAGAAGGTGAGAAACCGACTTCCTTGATTGGGAAACCAAACAAATCGTGCTCCAATCGCTCACTGGCACGCATTGTCATTTCACTTTTACTTCAACAACAGTTGGCAACAGTGAAAGCAATTAAGCAACTCATAATATTCTATTTTCGTGCCAGAATGAGAACGATTCGAGGTTCCCCCAGAGGGCATGAAACCTTCTAAAGTGAGAGAAAGTGTTTTTTTTTTCTCACACCGAGGTGTTTTAATTATGTTGTTCTTATTATGTTATGTTGCTTTATTTTCCAAGTCATTAAATAGTAATCAGGAAAAATAATCTTTATCATAACTGTGAATTTAATTTCATTTGATTATTATTATTTGAACTTATGCAAACATAAGAGTCAAAATAAATTAAAAATCGCATTTCATCTTGGTGTAACTGAATTTTCTAGGAATTAAGTTGCAAAGTTGAACCAGTATTAAACCTGCATACAAAATACATTTAAATAGAATGTTTTTTTTATATTTTAACTATGATAAATTATAAGTCATAGAGTTTTGGTGATAAAGCAAATAATCTAAGTAAGTAAGAACATTACAATAGTTTTTCTTACCTAAGAAAATCCCAGTTCAAAGTATAATGTTATACAATACCTTCATAAATGCAATAGGAGGAATAAGTAATTTTTAGTTTCAAGTGAACAGTTTCATATTTTCTATGACTTAAAAAACATGCCTTTATGTTCTCTCAAAAACATTTTACTTAATGAACTAATGTTATATTCCCTAAACATTAATTGTTTCTCCGTGTACAAAACTGAGAAATCTTCTTGAACATTCTACTTATATACTGGGTGATATTTTTATTATACTCAGTTTATTGATATCAAACAAAACTATTGATTCACATGTTTCCAAACAAAAAGACTACAAAGGCTAGTAGATTGTAATATCTCTTGTAGCTTGTAGCATAGCTATAACACTGATCAATAGCAATAAATTTAGCTTAAGATCAATAAAGCAAGTAAGGTTATTAGTTCAAATGGGGATAAACGATGATAAAAGCGTGGCAGAAAAGCACATATGAAATTCACT
Organism: Tetragnatha montana; assembly: GCA_963680715.1. Classification (NCBI taxonomy): domain Eukaryota; kingdom Metazoa; phylum Arthropoda; class Arachnida; order Araneae; family Tetragnathidae; genus Tetragnatha; species Tetragnatha montana. Next base: position 41,096,737 of record OY796685.1, read on the forward strand.
TTCTCCTACTATTTTTTAATTGAAATATCTGACTCTGGATTCTATGTAATTAAAAAAATTATACTTTAGGATTAGCTGGGCGCAGGCGTGGAGTTTTATGCTAAATCGCCAACAATAATCAAATATCAAAATAAAAACACTATTAAAATATCTTAACTAGCAGTTTCTTTTAATTTTTGTTACATTTTTACGTGTAAATAAGAAAACATTGCCAATATAGTTCGATTGGAGAGATTTGCGCCCATCTAATCCAAAAGTATCAAAAAAGTATAATAGCATTTTCACCTATCTAATACTAATAGGTTGAAATCTAATTTGAAATTTTCTTACTTTCAGATAGATAATCTCCAGAATCCAAGCACTCAAGACGTGGATATTTTCCAGTTGCACGGTATATCTCAAATTTCATCTACAAACATGACTCCATTTGCAGAAGACGAATCGCATACCAAATCTTCACAGACGCCAACTAAGCCACCATTTCAAAAGACTGTAAAGCCTGATAAAGGTCCTAAGCCATCCGACATATTGTCGAAACTCATATCTGACATGCCCGACCCAAAGAGGCCGAAGAATTTCGTGGTATTTGCGCCGGTAGCTGATACACCGAATGACAAAAATCCGTCTGACGGTCGGAGGTTTGACGGGAAGTTAGTTGTACATGATGGAGAAGATCTGGTAGCTGAAGAAAGCGTTTACTCCGTTGAAAGTTCTCAAGAGTCTATCGAGCGTAGAGCTCCGATCAATAGGAGGCGGAAATCTTCAAGGGATAGAACTATTAAATATGAAGATGAACCCTCTCAGTATGACAAGGATATGAAATTCAAGAATGGCAACCCTCACTATTTCCCTAAAGTGAAGAACAAAGATGGTAGTTCCAGATCCGGTAAAAGGTTACAACTCAAACCAAATGATATGACTTCTCAACAACCGAGCGAAGCTCCGGATATCATTTCCAATCGCAATTCTGGCAATTTTCCTTCAAGAACAAGTCCGACTGGTCAATCAAACAATTTCAATCCCCGAGGAAATGCGAAACCCAGACTTCAACAATACGACAACGCAATGGAATCTCCCCAACCGCACCAGCCTCTAGTTCAAGACGGAAACAGAATATCAGGGTTTCAGCAACCACCCCAAAATTCCCCTAACTCGAGACAGATAACGAATCAAGCATCTCCCCAACAACTTTCGAATAATAATGGACACAACCCAACCAGAGGAGTCTACTCCAATTCTCCACTACCCACCCAACAAAATTCTTACGGTCAACAACCTTTTCAAAGCAATCTCAACTCCCACAATAAGCCACCTCAAAACAATCCAAATCAACCTCCATCATTCAACTCTCAGTACCCAGGAAAAAACCAACAGCCCTTGATGGGCAATCCTCCACAACAGAACCAACAGCCCTTGATGGGCCATTCTCCCCAGCAAAACCAACAGTTCCCGAACCAGCAGTTCCAGCAGCACCCACAACAAACTACTCCTCCCCCGCATTTAGTCCCTCCTCCCTTCCAGAACCCTCCAAGCTACCAATCACCCCAAAAGCAACAGAACTTCCAAAGCTACAACCCTCCGCCTCAGAATCCACCCTCATCCTACAACAACAATCCTCAGTTACACCACCCAGCGGACAACAACCCAAACAACGGAGGACCGCAGTACTTCGCTCCTCCTCCACAGACCTTCCACACCAAAGTGAGCTACGACACCCCCAAGTACCAGGGATCTTCCTCCCTGGGGTCGTACGAGAGGGCGGTGCAGAGCACGGTGGAGCAGCCCAAAGACGGTCACCACCACCATCATCATCACCATCACCACCACGAGCCGGTGGCCTCCAACTCGGACCCCATCGGAGACGTCAACCTCTCCGACAGGACCCACGATGCCGACAGGTTGGGGACCATAGGCCTGGGGATCGGACCCCCGAGAGGCATCACGGTGCAGATAGGAGGAGGGAACGGCGGGGGTCTGGGTCTACCCCTGGGGGCTTTGGGCATCGCGAAGGGGATCGTTTCGTCCCTGCTGCCCAGACCTTCCTTTGGACTCAACTCGAAGGTGTTCCTCGGGGTCGAAGTGGGGAGAGGAGGCGGACTCAGTGTGATGGGCTGAAGTAGACAAGTGTCATATATATGAATCAGGCCAACCAAAGCTGCGCTTTCGAAATGGTTGGACCTTCGAATTAATATGTTTTCGTGATGTCCGTGAATGGTTTAAATATGCCTCTTCATATTGCAGAAAATTTTATGGACTTCATGCATGGAAAGTCAAGTAATATGCATAACAATAAAGCATAAATCAAAGTTTCAATGGCGTACTTTGAGCAGTAAAATCTTAAAACAAGTTTGACTTGGACATGCTGAAGAAGTGTTTCCACTTTTCTGGGCTTTGCATTTTGACAATCCAGCGAGACCAATTCGTCTAATCACAGTGACAGAGATCAAAAGGATGTCTTTTTTGACCCTGCATGAATCGTCTATTGGTCTTGCCGGGCGCCAAGTTAAACCACTAAATGTGATTGTGTGCATTGGGAATAGGCGCCGACTTGGGTGGGCCCAAGCCCCCTCAATGTTTTCCAAGAGGATATGCCAAGCCCACCCAATATTTTCAGGAATTGAAGAAATAATGGTTGAAAAATATTCAATTGGTAAAATTTGAAAATATATCATTGGAATCAAGTTACACGCCTTAAAAAATTTTTGCACTACTAAGCCAAATTTCGGTCCTTCCGTCCCACCCAATAAGTTCCACAAGTGGGTGCCTATGGTTATGTGACTGTTTAGTTTGACCAAATTATACTTGTAACTTGAATCTCAAAATATTTCATTGAAACGTTGTTATGCCCACATTGCATTTCTCCCCATCTTGTAACTTTAAATCTGCAAGCTTGGTGAAAGCCTAAATAAAACCTAATGAACGTTGTGCAGTTTTAAAGCTGGAAAATCATTCCATCCATGATCCACGTGGAAGCTTGGTGCAAAAAAGAGTGCTCAGTTCAGGCTAATTAAAAGCGAAATGATTAGCTCATTTCACTCAACTTATTAGTTGAAAATACTTCAATGAGTGACCTTCCTGAAGCTATTCATATGGACAGTTACTTCATTAAATAAATAAGAGCTTGGTACATTGTGATAATTTTGTGAGCTGTGGAAAGCTTTTGTTTAACTTTAACACTAAGTTTTAATTGGTTGTATCTGTAAGAATTTTCTTAACTAATGTAGTGTACTTAACGTTATTTTTAGCAACAAAAAAATGGGGAAATTTTTATGTACTTGCTATGGCGTTTCGAATGCCAAAGATTTTGCAGAGATTATTTTGTATAAAATAAAAAAATTATAAATGATTTATGATTTTTCCTGCAGTGCTAATTTTCACAAATATTTTTAATTTAAACATATTTATAGTGTAAGCAGGACAAATTTTAGCTAACAAGGAATAACACAACTTACCTGGAAGTAAAAACAACAAGTTTTGATACCATCTTATTAATAAACTTTTCAACCTATAATAAATGTAAGTATTATGCAATAAAAAGAAGTAAGCATAATAAGTATTGAAGACTTTAAGAGTTTTCAATTTTTACATATTGGAGTCTGTAAAACTAAGTACGAAAACAGCCATATTCACAGCCATCAGCGTCGGTGTTAACCAGCACCTAAACAAAGAAAAAATAGCTTTTTGTTGACTCTGGTGGAATCCTTCTTTGACCAAAGATTTAACACCGAAGCTGATGGCTGTAAGAAGAAAACAAATGGTAGTAAAAAGTTTTGAAGGGCAAAGACAATCCATTGCGACTAGTATAAGCGAATCTATAGGGTGGCTGAGGTCCCAAAAAATTAAGTATAATATATTCCATATTATCCTTTTTTCATAAACGTAAAATTAAAATTGGTGAAGAGTAGTAATAAAAATGGAGAAAATGATTTATATCTTGGGGTGGGGTGCAGAACCACCCCCTCTCCCTGAATTTTCCAATTATGACAGTTCATTAATTAGTTTAAGGAGTTCACGGTTTGTATTAAAGTTCACACCTCGGATGAAACCAAGTTTTCCACAATTAAATTAAGTACCCAAGAGAGAAAGAAGCAGATGTGATTAAAAAACAGTTTTAAGTAAATTTTCTCGAGGTTTAGTTTGCAAACTCTTAAGTACAAGTCCTACTTTAAAATTTTCAGTAAAAAAATGTGAGAATTTCTTAAGAGAAAAATTCCTATTTACGCCAGTAAACACTCCTCTACGAAAAAGAACTCTTTGTCGACGTTCTAAATTTTGAGAGTTAGAGAAACGTGATGAAAAAAAGAAAATAAAAAGTAAGGCATCCCAGACAAACGAAGCGAGGAGGAAATCAGCTTTAACTTAAGAAAATTTGTGTCAAAGAAGAAAGCTCCGAAATGGAGTATTCGCCTTCAGGCCAAGAGGAAATGAATCAGAGCAGCCGACTGGGATTTCCAGAACTTTCTATAAACAAAGAAAATAAGCACCAATAGGGCCCGATAAACGAGTTTTAATCGCAACAATAAGCATTGATTAATTAAATGCTTTTTATTTAAAAGTTATGTAGCTAAGAAATATGTTATTAACTAATAGTGTTCGGCAACTAGTGGTCAAAAAATAGTTAACTACCAACTACTAACTAGTCTGGAAAATTTTAGTTGTAACTAGTAGTTAGCTATTTTTTCCTGGGACTAGTTGCAACTAGTAATTAACTATTTCCCAAAGTAGTTAACTAGTCTATTTAATTTCATAATATACTTTCTGGCAAAATTCTAATACATCTTTCTTCTATATCACAAAAAACATTCATACTTCGCTCAAAAATGGTCTTTATTTCTGGTTATGATATTTGAAGTACAGTACCTTTGATAAAAATTTTAAATATCTTTTTAAATTTTAAATATTTTTTTCAAGTAGTTAAAACTTTGAAAGTAGTTTTAACTAGTAGTTAATTAAAAAAGTAGTTAAACTAATAGTTGAACTACTTTAAACTAAAAGTAGTTAAACTACTAACTAGTTAACTACTAGTTGATCGGTAGTTAACTACTAGTTGCAACTAGTTCTAGAACACTATTAACTAATGAGTCAAGAGATTTTACGTTTTGAGGATAATTTCTTTTTTTTTGGCTTTTCTTAAGACAGCAAGGTTAAGCTTTTGTCAACCAATATTCAACAAGGACGATTTTGACCAAGTGAAAAATCTGCGAAATCACTCCGAATATCGGCAAAACTCGGTGGAAATTACAATCAGTATACAACCGATTCAGAATGGAGCACGAAAAATTAGACGCATACCCGAGGATACAACCAACCCGCCATAAAAACTTGCGAATGCAGAAAATATAATGACGGATATCGACAAATATTCATGTGAACAAATGTAGCAATATTTTAAAAAACTAATTCAAAAGAAAACCCAGACTGGTTCATCCGGAAGGGGGAAATCGAAAGACCCGGAAATCCGGGGTGGAACACAGTCACCCCGGATTCAGGCCCCTTTTAAACGTTCTCACGAGTAGCCTTGATGGGATGCAAGTTTAAAAAAGCTATACATAAAGCTCATTATAAATATCTTAAATGCAAGAATAATTATATCAATTACAAATTAAATTTATTAACTTGATACTTGAGTTGTCATGGTTCTGAGGCACTGAAAATTTCGAATCTAATACCCTCCGCATCCGACATGACCCCCCTTCCCCGAAAATCTGGTCTGGAACCGCCCTTGCACGTACCCCCGGTTAATAATTCAGATTACCAATTTAGAACTTTTAAAAGATTACCCCTCGAAACAAATAAAAAAAAAAAAATCAAGGTTTCACTTTACAATTTTTTCGTTTTATGAAACTAAATCAGAAATTCGGAACTTAGGCAGGACTTCAATGAAAAAAAAAAGCGGAACATTAAGGCGGGACGTCTGGTCATCCTACCACTGACCTCAGTGACCCATACACCGCTTTAAAAAATATTTTTACACCATTTCTGAAACCCTTATTAGCCCCCTTACATCTGTAGAAATTGTTGCTTCAGAGACTACTAATAGGTATTCCAATTCCATGCATTTAAAATCATACATGGACAAGGAGTTCAGAAATATGATATCCTTTAAAAATAACAGGGAATTATTTGCTAAATGACTCTCACGTAGTTGTTTCTGGTACCGTTCCGAATGTGTGTGGAACTATACATTAACAATGGAGGGCCTCTGTTGCTCTTTAACAACTGTTTGGGTAATTTGATCCCAGATCACATCTTCTCACTTCTCATTCCTAGATGACGGGCATTGTTCCCATAAAAATAAAACTATCCTTAATTTTTGGACTCAAGTACATAAAGTTTTACGCCAAATAGGAGATCTGAAGAGGGAGAGGAGGACCTTCACCCAGAAAATTTTTAAACTTTAGGTTGTACAATTTTTTTTTGACTAATTTAAAGGTATCTCTCTCAAGACCAAGGACTCGGGAATCGCCAAGTATATGCAACGTATAATTTTGCCAAACCACACTTTCAAAGCCCTCTATGACTGATTTTGATCTGAAAAATTACAGTTAGAAACAACTGCCCAAGGGGAATGTGGATTCTAGGATCCTTCCTCGGAAATTTTTTAAAAATTTTAGTGCAACTATTTTTCACATCCCATTTAATCCTTTTTGTTTGTAGAACTTATACCAATTTTCTAATTTTAAATAAATTTATTTTGAAATAACTTTGCTGTGTTTCAGTAGCTACAGTACACATCTTTCCATTTAGCTTGACAGAATAACTTCGTATTCCATTTTTAGAAGTCCATTACCAACTGGGGAAGTTTTTAGAGGATTTTTACAACGTAAAAATTCAAGTTATTTTCCATTCCCTTTAATTTTTGAATTTTTTATGCCTCAAAGGATCTAAAACAGGTTAAGAATGTTGCTTTATATCTATAAACTCAATAATTATTTGTTCACCATCACCTGATTTATGGAGGAATAACTGTCAAATCTTAATAGCAGATAACCACAACAATATATTATTTCTCTAACTTCCGGACTCATCAATTTTGAATAATTATCATAAGGGGTCACACAAAGGGCATACTTGGAGTACTTCAGAGGATTTGCATAATTTTTTTGTGGAAGGGCTCTATATAAATGCTTTATATATTTGTATATAAAGCAGCTGTTCTCAAACTGTAAGATGCGCCTTGTAAATTTGAACTAAATATACAAAAACGAGTTAAACCCTGTTTTTAAGGCTCAAATTTCTAAAATTTTTCTGGGGGAGGACCCCCTTTTTGTACTTTGAACTCTGTATCACCCACAATTTTTATATTTCACGTTATTCAAGATGCAAATCCTAAACTACAATTTCTAAAAACCTTCATATTTTAACTTGATGGCTTTGAAATAATTTCCTTCTTACCCCGCTGGACACAAAAATCTAGATATGGGTCTTGCGATATAAACGATCGAAAATATTCAGATTACACCCAATGGGGGCGTCCAGGGGTGCCATGTGTTTCTTCCTGAGAATCCTCAAGAAATGGGTTAAAATTGCATTTGTTGCATGTAAATAATTTCATATCTTAGTGTTGCTTTCTAGCAAGTATCAATTTCCTGCATGAAAAATTAAGTGGTGAAAAAAGATCCCTTATGTTCCTATTCGGCAACATTGGTAAGTAAAGGGTTAACTTGGAAATATGTCAATCTAATGGTGGATTTACACCACCGCGTTTAAAGCAGCAAAAGCGGTGAACAGCGATTCAAAAGAACCAATAGAATAAAATTACAAGGATGGACTAGAGCAGGGGTCCCCAACCTTTTTGCACCAAAGAGCACATACCAGAATATCAGTCGAATGGCGGGCACCATTTATTTTTTCCAAGATAAATTTATAGTTAGTGGACATAGTTAATAATACGCACTACAAATAATGCGCAAAAAAATTTAATTTTAAAAATTAATTTAACATATGAGTATTGTAGTATTAATGTTATTTTGTAAAATAAATGATTACTAAATTGCGTGCAAAACATACAAAGTGTAAAAATTATTTATAAAATACAGTCAATGTGATCTCTTTGGCATTGCATTTCACTGGCCAGCGCTTATAATTGGGAGAATAATATGATGAAGATTTTTAAAGAAGCAATAGCGACGCGAGTGGAAAATAGGTCTGCTATAGTTTTCTATGTGCTTATATCTGCGGGGATTGAAATTTCCATTTTGGTTGTGTTTATCATTAATATTGAAAAAGCAAAAACAATTTGCATAGCATTTTATGGGATAATGGAAACTGAATAATTTTGTCGTTGGGCACAAGCAGCGGGCGGCGGGCGCACCTAGATCGATCGACCGGCGCCATGGTGCCCGCGGGCATAGGGTTGGGGACCCCTGGACTAGAGAATAAAATGCCAGTTGTTGAGTTGTGCCAACCCCCTGACTGAAAACAGTCCCTGTCCGCAGACACTCAACAGTCCCCTATGTAGGACTAGACACTGAATGATAATGTGACTGACTCAGTGAGGGGAAAATACCCCACTTCTCAGTAAACAAAAAACATTCCTGAACTGAACCAATAATAAACGATCGCTGTTCACCACTTTAACCTGTTTTGACGGGGTGGTGTAAATCCACCATAAGAAAGAGAACTTGTTTTATAAAGACCAAATAATAAAAACAAATGTTTTCAATAAACACAAAAAGTGTTTTATATTTCATAAAAACTTCTCTATTAATATTTTATAGAATTTCAGTTTCAGTTAAAAGTCATATACAGGGTGTCCAGTCGTAAGGCTTATCACGGCCTTTGCTGCTGAACGCCTGGAGCTATTTCCATGAACGTGGTGCCTACCCCGGGTAAAAGGCCAATGCGCTTTCCGATTAAACCGCTTTTAACGCCCCCTAGCGGCTAGTTTAGGAGTTAGCGTACCTATCTTAAAAACTATTAGAGATACAAGAAAAATGTCAATGATAAAGTTGTAGAGCATTGTCTATTTTATGCAAAATGACACCTTGTAGACAAAAATTAAAAGAACAAGTCCCGAAAAAAGAGCGTTTTTTATCTGCATTTTAGTACACATAGCCCAACTTATTCAAAAACGATGCATTTTTGAAAAGTCATTGTTGCGTTTCATGGGATTAAATGCATGAAAACGCGAATAAAAAACTCGCATTTTGGGGGTTTATTCTTTTAATTTTTGTGTACAAGGTGTCATTTTGTATAAAATGCACAATGCTCTACAACTTAATCATTGACATTTTTCTCGTATCTCTAATAGTTTATAAGATAGGCACGCTAACTCCTAAACTTGCCGCTAGGGGGCGTTAAAAGCGGATTCATCGGCGAAGCGCATAAGCGTTTTACTAGGGTTAGGCACCAGGTTTATTGAAATAGCTCCAGGCGTTCAGGAGTAAAGGCCGTGATAAGCCTTACGACTGGACACCCTGTATAATATTCAACACTGTAATTGTTAACCCTCTGTGCCTATTTTCTTTAAAAATAACATAAAGGTAATGATTTCCACCTTTTTTTTTACTTTTATAAACATTACTGATTTTAATATAGATTATAATCAATTGTGTTTTGGTCAGTTACATAAAACCAGACACACATTTGAAATAGTAAAAATGTTTTAGTTTAATTATGCCACACTATATACAAAATAAATAATGCTCAAAAATAGTATCTTAATCTTTCAATCTTAATGGACAGAATAAAGTATCTTTTTCATAGCATTCACCTCATCTTTAGTCATTGGTTTCAAGTTGAAAGGGTGATTAGGTTTTCCTTCCATTTGTCTCATCTTATCTACTTTAACCTTCAAATTATCCCGTAACTTATTTATTTCATCGTCCATTATAGATTGATCTGAAAAATAAAAATGAAGTTAGAAATTTATTAAATAGCTTACATGTATAGCTCAGAATATTGAGGTTATATTAGAAATGTAATTGGAAAAAAAAGTATTCTGAACCAAGATTCTATTTTAAAAGAAAATACATTAACTGAAAACAAAGAGAACATGCAGACAACCACTACAGAGAAATTCCTATAAAACTTTTCCAACTTTTTTATGTTGGTCATTATCTCACTCAAAAAAATACTTGCCACCCCCAACCAACTTTTTTCGAATATTATTTTTCAAGGTGTAAAAAACAGATTATTACATAAAATCTACTGCTACAAGAAATAACAGCATGGATGAAATGTTTTTAAGCAATTAAATATACTAAGATATATTTGTTAAATTTCTTTCATTTTTTACACTGTTTGACTATTGGCAACTTGACATTACACAAGTATTGTTTATTATCATAAAAATTTACAGAGCATGGAATACAATACTTCCACACTAGGCCGTAACCAGACTTTTGTTTCGGGGGGGGGCTTTGTTATTTCTAAGGTACTACACCATAACGAGTATATTTATGCATGAAGTTTCAGATATCTAAAAAGTATTACTTAAATGTTGCACATAATGTAAAAATTTAATAATGTGCTCCAAGTGAAAATAGGGGGTTTGGGGATCCCCCACTAAAAAATTTTGAAAATTTGCCTCAAAAAGTAGTGTTTTAGCTCATTTTGAGACCCCTTGGGTTACATCCGAAGGGAACAGCTCCTCGTAAACCAGAGAAATTCCAGGTAAAACAAAATATAAATAGACATCAAAATTTCAAGGGGGCTAGGGGTGCTCCCCCAGATATTTTTTTGAAATTTGCTCCTCTAACAAGTATTTATCTCATTTTAAAACTCTTTGGGGAACACCCAAAGGAACCGCTTCGTGTGAGCGGCAGAATTTTCAAGAGAAAATTATGGTAAAATAGACAACCAAATAGAGGGAGGGTTTGAGGGTTATCCCCCATAAAATTTTTTGAAATTTGGATCTCAAAAGTGGTGTTTTAACTAATTTTGAGACCATTTGGTTATACTTGTAAGTTTGGGGGTTAGGGAGGGAGGGACAAAAATGGGTTCTTGAAAAGAAAAACTGTGGTGAAGGATATTTATACACCTTTCAGAGCAATGCAAATTACTATATATTTTCAGAAATTGTATTTATTTCAAATTTTTTTGCAGGGAGCACAGTTTGGGAACCGCTGCTCTAGTCTGTTAATAAGAGAGCCTTTAAACAATATAAATAAACTATTTGCAGAAAAATAAAGATGGTGATATTAAATATTTATACCTTTTTCTACTATGGCTAAAGCTTTTTCTTTTGGACATTTAATAAACATGTTACCAAAGCACATCCAGGTTTTGGAAGTTGGTGTATCTTTCTTCATATCTTTTTGTAAAGCCCTGTAAAATGAAATGAATGATAAAGAATTTTAGTAATCCATATTAGCTAGAGAGGGTAGTTTTTTAAATAAATTTCAGAGAGCTAGAAAAAATTTACCTTTTTGCTTCTCGCAATGCATTACTTCTTCTACTGTAGTTTATAATCTGCTCCCGATCAATCAAAATATCTTGTCCAACTTGCTCTAGTTTAAATAAATAGTCCATACAAGCATTCGAATCTTCTGCCATTTTAATCCTGATTGAATAAATTCAGCATAATAAATACAAAAGAAACAATTGATGTAGGACACTTTTTCACTAAGGGGCCATCCATAAATGACGTCATGCTTAGAGGGGAGGGAGGGGGTTTATCAATTTGTGTACACTTTGTGACAAGGGGGAACAGGGGAGGGGTCAAGAATTGTGATATCTCACATTGAAAATCAAAAAATAAAACTAAATATCATTTTCTTCTGGAACTGAATACCATTTTTTTTTCTTGAACATTATTATTAGAATTATAATATTCATACCAACGAAAAAGAGTTATTTATCAGGTGGGGTGCACGTAAACTTCAATTAAAACATTGGGTTCCAAATTATTAGCAATCTTATTCTAAAAAAACTTTTCATTTATAGCAGACCGTGACAAGTAACAAAGGGGGGGAAGGGGGTACTGTTAAGTGTGACACTTTGTGACATAAGGGAGGGAGGGGGTCAAAAATGTTGAAAAAAAGTGTGACATCATTTATGGATGCCCCCTTATTATAGGAGTTTTCTAATAGGTTATAGAAATTTCAGCGAAATAGTTACCTTGATTTTTTAAACAACCAAAGTCTATTGAAATTTTCACAAAGAAAAGTTATCCCTTACTTCTAAGATTTCAAAATTATATTAAAAATACCACCAACCGCCAAGACCAACCGAACCGCACTACGCTGTTTATTATTGTTTTGAAATTATTGTTGCCGTTTGTTACTTTCAAAACTCTGGTAATAAAACTATTTGAATTTGAAATTAAAAAATCAGAAATTTTAAGTGATGAACGTCAAAATTTTCAGAAAATTTTGAATTTTCAAAATGATTTTTGGAATCGTATTATAAGTGTATCAGCAAATTTGATAGAATTTTTGTGTTTCTTTTCAAATTTCTTTTGAAGTGTTCAACAGATGGCAATGTTGTTTCGTTTCGTACGTAATGTAAATAAATAAAAGCCTCTAGTACAGTGCCTCTAGGTAGAGCGTAGAGGTATTTGTTTTAGCTGCCAAACTATCAGAATTATTTTATTTAAGACTTTTAAAACTGTCTTTCATTGAGTGTAAAACTTGAGTGTGTCATCAAGTATGGAAAAACGAATTAAATTAGATAACCCCGATTTCAGCCTGAGGTTCATCCCTTTTGTGACTCCGTCGGAAAGTGTTATAAATAATTCTCCAAAACAGGATAGTTTATTTGATATAGGGTTAACTGGGGAAGAAGCTAGTAATTTTTACAAAGATGTGATATCTACTCCCTCCAAGAACGTCACTCTAAAGACAGTTTCTAAAGTAAAAAAGACTGTGACATCTATCCAGAAACCTTCGATCCGTGTTTCGTCCGAATCTGTTTTTCATTTTGCTCAAGATGGAAATTTGGAAGGCTTGAAACAATATGTTGCAAAAGGCTACTCGATAGATCACCAAGATGCTTACGGATGGACACCTTTAATGTGTGCATCTTGTGAAGGTCACTATGATTGTGTTGAATACTTAATTCAAAACGGTGCTAATATTTCTATGAAAAGCTTTGATGGTACAACTGCTTTGGATATTGCTAAGAAAACTAATCAAACTGCTATATTAAATCTCCTCTACAGACCATCAACCTCAAATTTTCTACAATGTGACAAAGACACCAAACTTACCAAAAATGAAAGTGAAACTGTAAGATATTGTGTTGCATGTAAACTGCAGTATAAATCATCTAAATCTGAACATGAAAATGGAATTACACATTTATTGAACACTCAAAAGCCAAACCAGTCCACATTTTACCACATTCCAGAAAACAATAAAGGATTTCAACTCATGCTTAAAAATGGATGGGATAAGAATAAGGGACTTGGACCTAATTTAGATGGTAGGAAGTTTCCTATAAAAACTGTGCTTAAAAAAGATAGATCATGCATCGGAAAAAATAAAGAAAAGCCAAAAGTCACTCACTTTGCTGCTAATGACCGATCTTCTGTTAAAAGAAATAAGCCAGGTGCAGTTCAACCTGTTCGAGAAAGAATTCTTAAAAAGCGTGAGAGAGAAAAATTGAACAGAATCAATAATCAAAAAGAAATAAACTTCAGGCGTCAATTTCATTAATAAATAATTGATGTATTGATAGCTGTCAACTGTTATTCCAACATCAAACTGCCACCTAAACAAAGAATAAGCTTTATAGTTTTGTTATTTTTGGGATGATATTAATGTTTACAAAGTAATTGATAATGGCTTAATAAGTAAGTACCATAATGACTGTAATTTTCAACATTTTTAATAAGGTACTTAACTATTAGACTGTGCCGTTGAATCCTTCCAAAAACATCATCAAATCCCGTTGATTTTGTTATAGCTGTACCCCTAAATCTAACGATTGCTGAACGGTCAATGGGGCTAATACATAAGTACTGGTAATAACCTGTTTGTCACATTGTAATTTTATATATTTGTGTTATATGTATTAATTTCAAACTTTGTCATAAATAAATTTATTGTGCATCTTAATTTTTCTCCCATGTGGCAGTATTTCATTTGATTCTCTTTTATACTATTCCCCTTCTACTTTGCGGTATTTAAGCCTTTTTTTGTGTGGGGCTTGTGAAGTGCATTCCTCTCGTTATTTTAAGTGCATTGTTCGCACCTGGATTTTTCCCGAGTAGTATTCCGACGGAGAACCTCTAGGTCAGTCCTATTTTAAATTTTGAACACCATGGATGTGAGCCCGCGCTCTGTGCGGAGATCGGGTTTTGGCCGCGGAAGGCAATTTCCCCTGGATACGGGGACTCCGCGTCAGCCGCGTTCCCTTCCGCTTTTTTTATTTCCCTCAATATCTTCGGGATCATTTTCCCGACTTTTTTAAAAGGTTAGCTGAGCCCGTGCCTCCGGTTACGTTATGCATGCGTCCGGATGAGCATGTGCTAATTTGTCTATGTCCCTTTTGAGACGTAAACAAATGTGTGTGTGCGTGTCCTTCGTGTGAATGGGTTAAAAAATTTTGAATGTGTGTCTCTTTCTGTGCTTTCTTATTTATTCTTTAAAAGTTACTTTCCTTTTTCTCTTTTTTTCCCATTTCATTTCTTTAGTGTTTTATTGTGTTGTGTTTACTTTCCCTTTTTATTTTCTTTACTTATTGTTGCGTGGGGTCTATACTGTATTTGCCTGCTCACTTCTCGTCCGCTGTGTATTTCGTTACCCAATTGGATTGTCTTTTTCTTCGTGTTTGTAAGTACCTTCTAATTTATTTGTGTACTAGTTCCTGAATTTCCCCTACAACATTGAGATGTCTCTCTGAAACCACTAGACTTACACTTTTGTTGTTATTTATTATTATCCCTAATTGTTCCCCGTAATATGCCTAATATTGTGCTTTTCAAAGTGTGATTTATTCTTTGTTTATTATTTATTATTTTCTGCAAAGGGGATTTTATTGTTGTATTTTATGCGCTGTATATGTGATTAAGGGTGGTGTTTTATTATTAGTATTTCTAGCTGGCCTGATTAATCTTTAAATTGTAATATTTGTGTTGGTTTGAAAGTGATATTTTTTTTTCTTAAGATTGTAGTTTTGTTATTCGTCTCAAATTCATTTTGTGATATTCTCTTTTATTTTCTTGATTTTTATGGGCTGGGTTGCGAGAATAAAAAAAACTCCTGCGCTTAAATTCGCTCGCTTCAAGAGTCTCCGCGAAAGACCCTGAATTCCCAAGCACCTTTAGACCAATGTTTGGCTGGAAAGAGTATTCATGACTACTCCGTCCAGTTATTAGTGTTAATTTTATATTGTGTTTTCCTTTTTTTTCTTTCCAAATTTGTGTGCTCGTTTATGTGTGTATAACCAACAAGTAATAATAAACTTTAGTTTATGTAACTTCTGTGGAAAAAATAATTTTAAAGCTTAGATATGAACATTACTATACTAAAAAATTAAGTTTCCGATGTACTCTTATATTCTTAATAATCCCCGAGTAATATCCGGGCATTATTCATAATGCCCGGATTTATCACATTGCCCGTAACATATACATAACTAATTTTCATGATTTAAATCGTGATTTTAATCACTTCATTTTTAAGAAATATCGTGTGATTTGAATAAAAAAATATTAAAATACCACGAATTAACTGTTATACGTTATAAAATTGGATTTCAATATTTACTTCATAATTTTAATTACGTTGATTAGGAATAGTAAGATATGATGAGAGAAACTACTAAAACTCAGGAAGAAGTTTCCACCTTGTTCCCTTTTATATCTTGTTGACCATTGATACCCTTCACTTCATATATCTTTTCATTGGATAGGAGAGACTGTGCGGACCTGGAAAAAGTTGTAACCTTCCCCCGAACCTAATGTATTGCTCCTATGGAGCTGACAGGGGCTTCCCCCGAACCAGGTTCGTAGGTTCGGGCACTTTTTCCAGGTCCGAGACTGGTTAGTTGGCATAATTGAGAGTGATTAATAATTAAAAGTGTATTCAATAATAAACCCGACGTACATTTTTAGCTCAAAGATTAACCTATCCAATGCATAAAACAAATTATCTCCAAGTATTACAGAAAAGGTTATACAACGAAAAACAAAAACTATGCCAACTTACCCGTGTCTACCTATGAAAATAAAATAAATAATATTAAATAAAATTTCTTAAAATCAGAAGTACACAAACCTAGAATAATAATATTCTAGTCTATAACGAATGTTACATTTGAGCGAAAGGCATTCTATTTACCCCCTAAGTAAAAGTTAAAGAGGAACATCAAATTTCTAAGAGACAGTTGTTGCATTAAAATTCTAACATCCACTTCAACCGACGTCCACTTTAACACAAATGCCTGTTTTGCTTTCTCCAGACAAATTTTATTTCCTTTATATTAAAAATAAAATAGGTAATGCAAATGGACTCCTAGCTTGATTGTCTCTGTTTAAAATAGCATGCATATTTTGCTGGAACAATTTTTTTTGCCATAATTTACAGATGTAGTAAGGTATAAAACTGAAAATTTCATTAGCTAACAAATTTATTATGCATGTTTTTTTTAACCTTTATATGTAAAAAAATAAGTGTACTTACTTCATACTCAGTATAAAACACATGATATTGTTAAAATATATGATATTTTCCACACGTGTGACTAGTTAGGTGGAATTTTCCGTTCTTTAAGTTTTTCTTCGAAAAATAATTTATCAGATAATTAACAATGATTAGTGTTCGGCACTAGTTAACTAGAGCTAGTTGCAACTAGTAGTTAACTACCGATCAACTAGTAGTTAACTAGTAGTTTAACTACTTTTGGTTTAAACTAGTTTAACTAGTAGTTGAACTACTTTTTTTAATAACTACTAGTTGAAACTACTTTCAAATTTTCAACTACTTTTTTAAAAAATTTTGTTTAAAATTTCAAAATTATTAAAAAATGTTATCAAAATATTCAAAAAATTACACTGCTATTTATAACTACAGTGTCATGGTAGAGTTCTCAAATACCATAACCAGAAATAAAGCACCGTTTTGAGCGAAGCATAAAGTTTTTTGTGGGAATGTTCCGTAGTCGAGGTGGGTTGGCGACTTTGGCGACTTTTTTTGTCGCCAACTTTTATTTGGCGACTAACAATTTATTTTATGGGTTTTAACAACGATTATTTAGTAAATTTAGTAAACAAAGGGCAATAAAGTAGAAATTATAAATTTTAAAATACATAAAATAAAGCTCAATCAAGACGATGCGGGTTTTTTTTTGTAAACCAAGGGGTTATTTTCGGGGTTTTGTTTTACATTTAGTACACACGGGTGGGTTTGGTTACATGTTTTTCATCACATTTTTAGTCAACTCGTTTATCATTCAGTAAACCAATCTTGGTTAACTTGTATACGTATTTATTCAATATTATTAAATAATTGAATTTTTATGATGTTTTAACTATAATGTAGATTTTTTTCTAGTAGTAGTTTGGTATATATATGTTATGGGCAAAGTGTATAATCGGGCGTTATTAATAATGGCCAGAAGGGAGGAGGGGAATGTGATAAAATCAATGGCATTTATGAATGAAATTTATCACTTTGCCCGCCTCCACTCCGGGCATTATTAATAATGCCCGATTAATCACATTGCCCGTAACATATATAATGTAGATGTTTTTTTATTAGTGGTATTTTAGTCTATAGTGAGTACTTTTTTTTATCTAGTAACCTATAAAATTAGTGAATTATTTAATATTAAAATTACGAAATACATATTTTTCTCCGAAAATTTAATTTTAAAAAGGTCAAAAAAACTTATCAATTTTTCAATGTAACAAATGAAATGAATACAGAACAATTTTTGAGAGAAATCTATTAAAATATCTAATTTTTTTTTAACCAAAAGATGAAGAATAAAAATAAAACGTAGGATTTCAAAATTCTTGCGAATCAAAAGAGTAGAAATTATTTTGGTCAGAATCAGAATCATTTTCAAACTTTTTGTACATCCAGCATCAAATCAGTAATACCTTCAGATTGAGGAGTTGGATCGTCGAAATATAGTAATTTTAGAGGCTTGAGCATTATTTTTATATATTTTAAAATTTAAAATTTCTACTTTATTGCCCTTTGCTTACTAAATTTTCTAAATAATCGATGTTAAAACCCATAAAATAAATTGTTGGTCTCCAAATAAAAGTTGGTGACAAAAAAAGCCTACCTTAACCTTGCGTGTAGAATCCATGTTTACTTTCATAACATTTCCACATTTTGAACAATTCACTAAATTGTCTTTTGAATCTATTAAGCCAATTTAAGCTATAAGCGACTCCAGTGGCGGATCTAGAACATGAGCAAGGGGGGGGGCTAACTTAATCTGATTGAGGATGATAATGAAGTAACAAGCCGTGCTTTTGCAATATTCATTAATGTCTTAAATATTGAGGGCGGTCGCAGTGTTGATTGTAAATGACTAGTATTGTTAAATATAACTAATTAATTAGTAATTAAATTAGTTAATCATTAAATATATCAAAATAATAAGGGTGTGTGTGTCAACCGGGAGGGTTTTTTTAAGATGATTTGAGTCAAATATTTTTTTCCAAGAATATAGATCAAATGTGAATTTTCGTGCACTTAATTTCAATGTTTAGTGAATAATACATCCATCCCGAGGCCTAAGGGGGTTTGGGGGAACCTCCCCCAAGAAAATTTTTTAAATTTGACCCTAAAATGTTGTGTTTTGACTCATTTTTGGTCATTTGGGACTCTTTGAGTGTCACACGAAAAAGATGATTTCTTGTACTCGTTTTCAAAGGAAAAAACTGTAAGATATAAGAATTTCATGGGGGTGGTTTGAACCCCCTAACCCCGTCTCTATTTTAACAGAGTAAATGTTTTGTAAGAGACATAGCACATTAGACCCTTTTAAAAGGTGAATCTTATAAAAACCAAGGAGATAAAGATCTTGCAGAGGGGCTAAAGCTCATAACCTTTAAGATGTGAAAAAAATCTATAAAAATGTAAGGGGCTAAGTATTTTGGAGGTTATGCTTTGTAAGGCTTAGAAAGCTCATTGAAATCTACAAGTTCTGAATCGCATTTATATTAAAGTGCTGAAAGCTAAAGATCTTGGAAGGGGCTAACGCTTTTAGGCTAAAGCTCATTAAATTGCAAACTAAACACTATAAAACATCTCAAGGAGGCTAATTCTTTATGGGGGCTAAAACTCATTGGCCCCTTTAAATTGTGAATTGAATCTACAAAAACTCAGGGCTAAATTCCTTGTAGGAGCTAAAGATCATGGAAGGATTCATAAGGGTTAAAGCTCATTAAATAGTGAACCAAATATATTTAAAAACGCAAGAGGGCTAAAAGCTTTGTAAAGGCTATTAAAGAGCATGGAGGGAGCTAATGTTTCATAGGCTGAAGCTCATAAATTTGTGTAACAAACATAAAAACGCAAGGAGGCTAATGCTTTTAGGGGCTAAGCTCATTGGATAGACCCTTTAAATTACGAATCAAACCTTCAAACATGCAGGGGGCTAATAATTTGTAAGGGCTAAAACCTCTAGAAATCCTTAAATAGTGAATGTAGTTTATAAAAATGCAGGGGGCTAAAGATCTTGGAAGGGGCTTAATGCTTTGTAGACCCTTTAAATTGTAAAAAAGGCTACAAAAAACTGAAAAAAGTTTAAAATTTTGAAAATTTAAACAAAATTTTCTAAAAACTTAATTTTTTTTCGAAAAAGTTCAATTTTATGTAGTGTAAACTTAAGTCCCAAGGGGGGGGCTATAGCCCCTATAGCCCCCCCCCCATAGATCCGCCACTGAGCGACTCCACTATCAAGTGAAGAGGCAAAACCTATGCAAAAAGGGATGCATTTTGACCCTTGAGCGATCCCGAATGAAAGATAATAAAAATATTTAAAATCTCACGCAGATTGCTAATGCGAAATATAAAATTTCTTGTTATAAAAATAATAAAAAACTACAAATAATAAAATGATTTATGCATTAACGTGCTTATTTTTAGATTGCCGTTACTAGTCATAACTTTATTATCACTAGTCATCCTCTTGATATTTGGAAGTTTATTGATATTTTATCAAGTAGAAGACAGTGAATATTGAATTCCCATATTCAAGTATTTTTTTCACTTTAGAATTCTAATATATTTGTTCAATATAAGATTTAAAAATACAACAAACTAACTAAATATAATAAGCTATAAATATAAGTTCATTTTTTTATACAATCAAACTTGATTATTATGCTATCACGCATTATGCAGGAAAAATAAATAAATATAACTAGGGTTGCCGTAATCAGTTGAACTAAATTATTCATAGTTTTTAACATTGCCGGGGAGTCGCCAGATTTGGCGATCTATTGCACCCACCTCGACTACGGAATTTCCCCCGTTTTTTGTGATGTAGGTAAGAAAGATGTTTGGAATTTGGGCAAAAAATAGGTTATTAAATTAAATAGACTAGTTAACTAGTAGTTAACTACTTTGGGAAATAGTTAACTACTAGTTGCAACTAGTCCCAGGAAAAAATAGTTAACTATAGTTGCAACTAGATTTTCCCAGACTAGTTAGTAGTTGGTAGTTAACTACTTTTTGACCACTAGTTGCCGAACACTAACAATGATAAATAAATTTTGAGATTAAAAGAAATGATAAATTTAAAACATTTGTCTAAATTAGTATCAGGGTTTTAAATTCTAGATGATTGGTAACATGAAATTGTTATTCCATTAAAATTTCGTACTTTAAATATATCATCCTATTCCTTAAAAAAGCACATAACTGAAATCAAATTATTAAGTACTACAACAAGATAACAAATCTGAAGCATTTTTTATAAGCAAATTTTGGCATAATGATACAGGAGGTATTGGGGTAATGAGAAACAGACGTCCAGCCTTTGAATTTCTAACTTATAAATATTGCCCCTGTTTTTTATATATATAATCTTATACTTCCCTAACTAAACCTACTTAACAGTTGTTTTTAACCAGTAGCGGAGCTAGGCGTCGGCGGTGTCGGCGACCGCCGACGGCCTCGCGCCCAAGAAAGAGAACCTAAAAATCGATGAATTTTTTTCCATTTTTTAAAAAGTAGATTTTTTTTAGAAAAATTTAGAAATTGGGACTAGGTGTACCAAAACAACTTAAATCCCTGTTTTTTAGGGTCAAATTCCAAAAAATGTTCTGGGGTAGGACCCCCAAACCCCCTTTTGTACTTGGAACTTATTATTAACACCTTTATTATAGTACTATTACTTATAACACCTTTATTAGGTCATCAAAATCCGAATCCAACCTAAAAATGTAGTCCAAAATTTGGACTAAATATACAAAAACAAGCAAGTTGAAACCCTGTTTTTAGAGTAGTTTTAAAAAAAAAATTCTAGGGAAGAACCCTCAGACCCCCTTTTGTACTTGGAACTGTATTACTTATAACGTTTTTAATATTAAGTTTATAAAAATGCAAATCCTACATAAAAATATATATCGGAAATATATTCGGACTAAATGTACCAAACCTAATTAAAAACCTATTTTTTGAGTCAATTTTCGAAAAATTTTCTGGGGGAGGACCCCCAGACCCCTCTTGGTTACTTGTAACTTAGTTTCTCGCAACTTTTCTTATATTAAGTTTTTCAGGGCCTATATAATCACCTAAAAATGTATAAAAAAAGCTACATTGGACTTATTGAATATGTGGGATGGGCTGAGGAGTAATTTTGGGCCCCTCCGGAAATAAATTTCTATATACGCCACTGGTTTATTTAGTTTTTGTAATGGAAAATTCCCTCATTTTTTAAAAACAGAAAAGGTATATTTCTCGGTACAAATAATGGTGCCAAATAACGACGTTTAAAGTTTAAAAAAAGTAGTTAGTTCAAAATCTTTAATTTAAAATTGAGAATCTGTAAGCAGGGGTCTCCAAACTACGGCCCGCGAGGCCCTTTCATCCGGCCCGAAGATACTTTTCTACCTGCGAAAAAAATATTACGAATTTGTTGTGTACTCAAAATATCCAAGAGTTCCCCCTCCACGAAATTTGGACTAGAGGTACCAAAATGAGTTAAACTCCAGTTTTTTAGGGTCAAATTTCCAAAAATTTTATGGGGGAGGACCCCCAGACCCCCCTTTTCAAACTTTTAACTCAGTTAATAACTTTAATATCCATAAAAAGTTCAGAAAATTTATAATCCTACCTAAAAATGCATTGAAAAGGTACATTAAACATCTTAATGAGCGTATAAGAGGGCTTAGGGATAATTTGAAGTCTCCTCTTCGATAAATAATCTTGCTTGGGGTATGATAATGACTTAATTTTCTTAGAAGATATTAGGGTCCCTCCCGAAATAAATTTTTATATACGGCACCTAGATCCAAGATGTTAAAAAACCTATTTACTGATAACTATTTAAAACTGTTTTATTTTCAAAAGTTCACAAGATGTGTGTGCATATTTTAAATTTAAAAGTTTCTTAAATGCATGTTTTTTTCTCTTTTGAAAATAATAATAATTATGATTTAATTATAAGGTTGTTACTTAATTCTTCTTTCTTCTCTTCACTAGAAGACCCTAAACTGCAGGTGGCCCTGCCGCAAATTGTTTTATTACATCCAGTGGCTCGCTGTAATAAAACTTTACGTTGGCCCGTATTGTTGGGGAGGTCGGGGGTTTCGGTCCGTTATTTGTGGGAATTATTTGTGTGTGTTATTATATCCTCCTTGCCTCCTCCGGCCTTTGTCGGCAGGACGCTAAATTCTGTTGGCGTAGAGCCAAACTTTTTGTCTTACTAAAGAATTCTAGAAATTTGGTTTTAAATGTTTCCAAGTCATTTTCATGTATTAATTCTGAATTGTTTATGAGACTTGTTTGAGCGTCTCCTTTAATTTTAGATTTTATTATAAAAATCTTTTGGGAATCTGGAATACTTAACCCCTCGATTAGTTTATGTACCGTGTCGATAAAATATTCTGGAGTAATTGCCGAGCTTCCGTCAAATATTGGGATCCAGTTTTGAATAGCTAGGCTTGGCAAGTCGTTGGTGTTTGTGTTATACTATTTATACCTGAATTGCCTACGCCATCGGAAGTTTCCTCAGTTTGCGCCATGTTTACTTTTATATTTTACTGTGGCATATATTATACTTGGGGGTGTTTATCTTTATGTGTATTGGGAAGGGGTAACATATATTTGTTTTGAGACCAGTGGCGAATCCAGTAGGGGGGGCTGTGGGGCTGCAGCCCCCCCCAGAACCAAGACATCCTAGTTTTGGTATAGTTAAAAATTGCAATAACGTTTCATTTTATTTTTTTTTTAAATTTTGGAAGTAAATATGATTATTATAGGGACTTACTTTTCCGTGATATTTTTTAGCAGAATTATTATTCTTCAGGGTCTATAACCCTAGTCATTAGGCAGGGTTATTTTTCAAGACATTTATATAGAAGGTTTTTTTCGTCGGTTTTATGTTTTTGAAGGCGCTGATTACGAATATCAAGTTTGCTCCCATTTTGGAGGTCGTCTTCATATTCAAAAATCGCAAAATTTTTCGATTTTTTGCTTATAGTTCAGAAACTACAAGTTTCTCGATCATAATCTCAATTACAAAGTTGAAGTAAACAAAATTTCACTACTTAAATTTGATTTTCTGAAGAGTGGTTCTGCCACTAGAGTGAGCTGAAAAACAGCGATTTTTTGGTCTTTACGTAAAAAAGTGAAAAACGTGCGCTTCTAGTCTCTACAAAATGAAAAATATTCACGTTATCAACACAAATTTTATATAATGTGAAAGAGAATTTAATTGTCTAATCATAATGTACCCTATTATTATTTTTTGTGAAGGGGGAGAATAAAACATTCGCTTCTTACATCCAAAACGAACTCTCCCCAGTTATTAATCTCCAATCTGGGCGCTTTTCCTCCGGATAGTATTTCCAATAAAATAGGTTGTTTGGATGAATTGATGACTAAGCATGTATAAAAAAATAATTTTTTAAATTTATTTATGAAATATTTGGTATTTTAATCGGAAATTCAATCCATTTTTTAAATTCATAAATTAAATTATGGAAGTGTTTTAATGACTGAATTTATATGTTTTGTACATTGCTGAATCCGAATTTTAAGTTTAAAAACCCGTAAAAAGGCAAAAATTTGAGATTTATTTTGCATTTTTTGATGTGAAGGTGGCCTTTTAAATAAAAATAAACTCGAAATTTCCATAATTTAATTTATGAATTTAAAAATTGATTAAATTTCCTAATATTTTATTATGGTGTTGATATAAATATTAATGAAGTGTGCTGGATAAATTAAGCCAAAAGAGCCGAGAATTACAAATATTATTGCAATGATTTCAAATTTAAGATTTAAATAATGATCTTATAAGTAAAAATTTAAAAAAAAATATTTTCAGTTAAAAAATGTGTACCTTATTTATTATTTATAGGTCTTTAAGATCACAGTTTTTTTTTGGGCAGTATATTTTAGTACCATATAAAAAGTCTTATATAATAGGAAGTAAGCCATTTGAAACTCAGCCCCTCCCAGACAAAAATCCTGGATTCGCCACTGTTTGAGACATATTATACCATATATGATTATAGATTCATATACACTTTATACCATTGTAGTCGAAAGAAATTATACCAGTCATCTTGCTTAATCAAGCTGTCATATTTTTTTTTTCTTTTAAAGTACGATGTAAAATTTTAGTTAATTTTGAATATAGGTCCCGAATAGTCACGGCACCACTTGCTGGTTGAAGTCGCTTCGGAATAATTAAATTTTATTATCTACTCCTTGATTTATCAGTTAAGCATTATGTGCGAACTTCATCCAAACGTTACTAATATGGCCTAATCGTATAGTAGTGATTGACACTGACAGCATTATAATAACATAAAGGTCAAGACAACTGGTTTAATTCACACATATTTATTAGATCAATATACCACTCCCTTACAACATAATATATGAGCATGCAATCTTAATAGTTAATATAGATATATTAATTTCTAGGTTCCCCACAGCAATTTACTGGCCTATAGCATTTCTACTTTACAGATTGAAACTTAATTCAATTGCATGAGAATTATCTCAAAACCCAAAGTATATACTTTTATATTTATTTTATTCATGCATTCATCAAATTAATTTCCACTTAATTGCATTGATTTTGCAAAATAATTTCAAAAATTAAATAAAAACTATTTCCAACTGTTTTTTTCAAAGTATGGAATAGAAAATCCTAAAGAAGAAACTGGACTTTCAAGTCTTGATTTAAAAAAAAAAATTAAGGTTGAAGTGTAGCATTTTTAAGGTAGAAAATTATCAAAAATAATAATGCTAACCCCTTTTTTCTGTTAAAAAAAAAAATGGAAGTGTCTATTTGGACGGCAAAACCGGCAGTTGGCACATGCGCCGTAGGTCTCGCGGTTACGTAGCAGTCCCGGCGGCGTATTCCCAAAAGTGCCCCCGAGTTAGGACCGCTTGGCGATGCGCCGGAGGAGAGGGGAATAACCTATGGGAATAACTCGCCATTCTGGGAAACTTTGGCGCAAATCCGTAGAGCTCAGAAAGCGGGAAGCGTAAACAAATAATCTGTCCACCGATTTTCATTACGCAGGTTTGAGTTAGTTTAAAAGTGTTCCTCTTGATATATAACTTCTAAATATAGTTATAATACTTATAATATTACTTTATAATTTATTCATTTTTATAATGTCCACGTTGAAGAGCGGTTAAAAATTTTCTGGTAATTTTGCTCATATTGCGTAAAAAGAAATTTATGATACAGTCAATAATTTGTTCAAACAGACTTGTGTGTACATAGTGCTACGTTTTGCTCTTTAGCAAGTAATTGTTCAAATGGACTTTGCAGAACTTTATAAACAATCATTCAATTAATTTAATTTTAGTTTTTAATTAATTTAGTACTAAATCATTATAATGTTTTTACTAAACAAACATTACATATTATAATTATTTAGTTCTAATACTTGTTAAATATTTTAAAAAACAATAGTTTAAATTTTGAGTTGGTTTTGTTAATTTTTGTTTTCTTTCCTTTCTTTATTTTTAAGTCATATTTATAGTTCAAGGAATGAATGAATGGCGTAAAGTTCATAAGCTTAATTTATAAATTTAAATTTGGTAGTTACTACATTAAAACCTTTTCCCAAATACTTGGTGTCTGATTTTACTAATTTGCAGTATGGTCAATGAGCTTAGTACATAAATACCAAATAATAAAGTTAAATATTTGTTCCATAAAATTTATTTTAAATTCTAAAGCACAGCCCTAAAAATGTAGTGAAAGTTGTTTGTAATTAAATACTGTGAGTGTGAGGACCCTGAACCCTGAAAGAATATTGTTATAAGCAAGTCATTGTTATACTGAAAAATACTATGAAATTGTATTATAAGCTTATACAATAAAGAATCTTTATGTTTTCATTTTATATTATCTCTTATTTATTTGTGAAAAAACTAGTAAATTGGCATCCTTTAATTAATTAATACTCTTTAAATAGAAACTTTGTGATTTTACATTTTAATCCTTTCCTTTGACAGAATTCAAGCACTACATAAGAAAAATTAGCCATTATTATAGATAGGTGGAGCCACATGAGTCCACACTTACTAGATTTGTTTACAAACACACTCCGGCCACTCTCCTCCCGCACATCGCCAAGCGGCCCTAACTCGGGGGCACTTTTGGGAATACGCGTCCCGGCGTCCAATCAGAACCGTTGCTGGGCATCTGCCGGGTAATAAGAGTAGAGTTTAGTTGTATATCTGCCGGCCAAATAGACAGTGCCTTAAAAAATACATTATGATGTTAATTAAAATATTTTATTGTATGTTTAATAGGGATAAAGAATAGGTTGCTCTTACGGGTGAAATAATGACTTCTTTCCTGCAGCTCCTTGGCTAAGTCGAGGAGAAAACCCTCACTTTAATATCAAATTCATTGCAATTAGAAAAACTGAAAGACTGGAAAAACCTGAATACTGAACTGAATACCAATACCTTGCAATGGGCAATTTTTCTGTGGCGATATTGCTTATGCTACCCGACTTAAAATGGCCCTTTTTCTTCCGTTAAAACTATTTTATTTTTTTCCCTTTGTTTATTTTCCAAGCTTTGTTTCCATCAGAGCTTGATTAGCTTGCAATGCTTCTTCCATATTTGCTTCTGTTTTAATCAGATATACTTGTTTTCGTTAGAGGAACCCCACTCCTGACACAACTGTTACAAAATTTCCATGGGTTCTCTTTTTATTTTGTTTATTTTTAAATTATTTTTTTTCTTCTGAATTCCACTCGGGGTGTAAGGCGTGATGTATAGTTCCGGTGCTGGGGATTCTCGAGGGGTTTCTTGTTTTCCATGAAACTCTAGTGGTTAAAAGGAAACGGTCTTAAAATAACGGTAATGCAGGTAACCAAAACGGTCTTAAAATAAGCAAAATACTACTTTTAAAGATCTAATTGCCATACTTTTCCTGGGGAGGACACCTCCAGATCCTTATTCTTACATTGTTTACAAATTATCACATGTATGTGCCAAGATTCATAGATATAAAATGTCTCGAAAGCGGGGGGCCATGCAATTCATGTTGAGTCAAAACCCCACATCCAAAACTCAAATCAGGTTATGGGTCTGACACAGAAATTTAGTTTAACACAGTTTACGAGGAGACTGGAGGAGTTCCCCCAGACACCCTTTTATTATAGAGCTACTGATAATTCATACAAAAACTGAAGGGTATCTCTTCCTTTGTTCTTAAGGAAAAAATATTTTTTGTTAATGAGAACTTGAAATCATACTAGAGATTAAAAAGTACTTACCATTTATTACTAGTATATTAACTATTTAATAACAGAGGAAGTAATTAAAATATACTATGTAAAGAAAATAGATATTCAATCTTAAATTTCGTTAATTTAAGAATGTGTTTAACTTCATAATTAAAGTTTTAAATTAGATTATTTCTGCAAGTTTCTATAGAATTTTGAAAATAAAATTATTTTAATGTTTTAAGTAAACATCTCTTCGCCTTTCTCTTGTCAAGAAAAAGTAAGCAAATAGCAAACCTTCTAAGATGCTTACATAATACAGTAGAACCTTGTTAGAGTAACCCTTTATGGGACCAACAATTAACGGTCATTTTAACAAAAGAACGTTACACTGAATTAAGTTAGCACTATGATAAAACAATCTGTACTTTTCTTACTGGCCGTTGTAATGCATGGGTTGCTATATCAGGGGGTCGTTGTAAGGAGGTTTTACTGTATGTGAACAGCCCTTTAGCAAACAATCTTAATTGAAGAAATACAGCTCAAACAACTCCCAAATTCAATGTTAGAATGTTTAAAAAATATGGTTTTAATTTTAGTTTATGGTCAAACACTTAGTAATTTTATTGTATGTGTTTCAGACTACTTTTAAACAAAAATAGTTTGTTTTGTATGCAAAGCTTATTATTACAACAAAATGAACTTAAAATAAAATACATTATTTGTACTTTCCCACTTTTTTTGTTAGTGATGCAATTTTTTTTATGCAATATTGTAGGATAATAAACAGTTAACCCTTTTCAGTTGTTATACATACTTAACTATACATACTTGTTCAATATACTTAAGCATACAAATTGTCTTTTTTTATTTTCAAAGTGTGAATATAATTAAATGTGTTATATGAAATATAGAGTTCCTGAATTTAATTTAAAAGATGAAAATGTTTGAAACTGAATCAAAATAAGCATTTAATAGTTAAATTGTATGTACAAAAGAAATTTTTACATAAATCAGATCTTTAAGAATCATGTAAAGAATCTCACCCATTTATAAAAACAATTTTGTATTTCACCGAGACTTGAAGTTCAGAGAACACAAGTTTTAACATTTTAGAAACAAGATAATGAAAAAAGTAAAGAATATAAAACTTTTACAATTGTTAATCATCAAACATAACATTGAAGTAACAAAGCTTTTTATATTTTTTTGAGAAAAACATGGCATTAAAGAAAGGGGTCTATGATTTGCAATGACTAGTTTTGCTTTAGTGATCATATAAGTTGTGAAAACACCAAAAAAAAAAATAATATTTTCAAAAATAATTCTTTTTAAATATACTGTGGTGCTAAGACTGATATTCTAAGATAAATTTTGAATGTGTGATAAGTCTATATTTCACTTAAAAAGATTGTTTTTGCTGCTGATAAAAAAAAAAAATATTTTTAATTACACTGAAGATAAAAAGCATAAAATTAATAGTAATTATAATTAATAAAATTCTAATAACTTTTAAACAGATACAGAATTATTTTATGAAAGTAAATTTTATCAGAATGTTATTTGACACAATAAATTTAATTTTTTTTCTCACAAGAGACTCTTCAAATAGTTTTTAACTATTATTATTTTACTATTTTTATACTCAGAGATATATAACTTTTTTTGTAAAATTCGTGTTATAGATAACACATTTAGTGAACTATTAAAAGCATTTAGGCTATAGTTTAGATTAAAGGTTTTAGAAGAACAAATTCAATCCAGAAACAGCTTTCAAGAACATTTGAAGTTCTCTTGATAATGAAGGAATGTCTTCACTTATTGTTATCAGACATTTGCTGTCCATCAGTCTTAAATTTTACTTTTAGAATTTCTATTTCACAGATTTTAAAAACTGCAGAAAAAATATATCCTTTAAAAATATATCTTAAATGTGAAAGAAACTGTGAAAGACTGTGTTAAACTGTGAAAGAAATTTCACTTTCATAAAATTAAACTTCCATCATAAACAAAAATTAGCATTGACTACACCACAGGCATAATCTACAACTTCTCAATATAACATTGACTTAGGAAATTATGCATAGCATTGAAAGCATTTAAACATGTTTTCAGATGCTAATATATATGTTAACTATTGAAAACCCCTTCAATAGTAGTATTTTTGAAAATGTGTTTACCCAGACATTTTTGCTTGGAAGACATTAATACATCATTTCATACATATAACAAGACCATGTCAAGTTCTTATTCAGACATATAAGGGTACTTCCATTCTCTCAGAGGAACAAAAGTTTCTTTAACAACTTGGGGAGAAGTCCATTTCAACATATAATGAGGGCCTCCAGCTTTGTCATTTGTCCCTATAAAATAATGAAAAAAAAAATTATTTACAAGAACCAAGATCACTCAAGGTTAGACCTAAAATTATTTTCAAAGTTTGGCATGCAAAACATTTCTTTGGAGGGGAAATGGGGTTTCCATAAAAAAGAAGTTACAAAATTAGCATTTATCAAAATAATTTGGGAAATCTTTGTTTTTTACTCCAACTTTTTCATTAGTTCTATTCTGATGTACTTTTAAAATTCAATTTTTAAACCTTCTAAAACCCTTTTATTTAACATTTATGACAAAACATTGTTAGACTCTCTATTTAGGTTAAATGTAATAGAAACATTGACTATCAAAATAACAAGCCCAACTGAAAACTTTAACATGAAATTAATATGCTGAGTCCTTGTAAGCTTTTGGAACACCTGCTGTTTTCTTTAGCAGCTTATTAAAATGCAATTCATTCAGTCCTTAGTGCAAATCTATTTGTTGAGGAAACAAATCCTGTATATCCTCCCCAAATCTGAGATACAAAGTTGTTTAATGATGTCAGAGTCAGAGATATATTGGTTAAAGAAGGTAGGTAACCTGAGAACTAAAATTTCTTGTAAATCTCTTACCTGAAAGTCGTCCACCTCCAAATGGTTGTTGTCCAACCACAGATCCTGTAGATTTGTCATTAACATAGAAATTTCCAGCAGCCATTTTCAAAAACTCAGTAGCATGTTCCAAGAAGTTCCTGATAGAGAATTCATTTGAATAATTTAGACAAAACAAAGCAATGCCACAAAGCTAGGATAAGGATATAACTTTAAAAGTACGCTATATTTAATTAATCGATAAATATGAATAGCTTTAATCCAGAGGAATGAATAATGCTTTAAATTATTTTCATGCAAAATGTTGTTACCTGTCTTGGGCAAATACAGCCCCAGTCAATGCATACTGATTACTTCTCGCCAGTTCAAGAGCTTCCTCTACGGCATTATCCTTATAAACATACACAGCCAACAGTGGTCCGAAGATTTCATCTTGCATGGTCATGTCCAGAGGATTTTTGGCTTCAATGATTGTTGGTTCAATAAAATATCCAGTGCTATAAAATATATTTCAATTGAAATCCACCATTATTATACCAAGTTGGGTTAATATGCAACATTTCATTATTTAGTCTTAGACTTTATAACGTAATGATTATTTTCTTAGTTTTACTGATTCATAATATAATGATTTCCAACACTTTTGGGTGATTTAAAATTTTAGTACACTTACTGTAAAAATTGGGTGCCCAATACTGAGTTAAAAGTAAAAAAAGGGGTTTAGGGTTCCTACCTAAGAAATGTTTTTTTTTAATGTGACCCTTAAAAGTAGTTTTACTTCATTTGAGAACCTTAAGATGACACTCATAGAAAATCTCTCCTAGTACACAATAGAATTTTCAAGGAAAAACCTATAAAATAGTGGTCAGAACTTTGGCGAAGGTTGAACACCAAAATGGATTCGGCTTTGAGAAGAACCTATCTCTTAATGACTGGCTGTGATTGTTTAGATACAAAGTAATAGAAAAGATATTGGGGGTTCAGGGGGATATCCCTGGAGAATTGTTTGAAAATCACTTTCAATACTAGGTTTTAAATGTATTTTTGACCACCAGATGAAAAGGTCCTTCGTCACTTAATTCACAGTGATGCCTCAGAAATTGAGTCTAGAAATTCTCCACCAGATAAACAGTACCAGGAGAAAGGGAAAGGTTATGAAACTGTAACCAAAAGTCAAGATAACACACTGTGACATTATTTAAAAATCTAATTATTGTGACACTATTTAAATCAGGGGGTCTCACCCTGAATTTTTTTATGGAAGTCTTACTCATATCTGTCCCCCTAAAATTCTATCAGTAAGTAGGTTTTATTTAATTAACTATTGAGTTACTGGTAATGGTCTGAAAATTACAAAATAAGTGAAAGCCTTTTTACAATAGAATAGAATATTTTTTTCCCATAAGAAAAATACAAACTACTTTTCTTTACTTATGCTTAAATAAATTCCCATTCCTGTATAAAGCTCTCATCAGTTTCATTTGTGGAGAATTTTACAGTAGGGTTGTTTAATTTTGGATACCCATAACACAAAATCACATACAAATCAAGTTAAACACCTAAAGCTAACAAAACATTTCAGACTGATTAAATGGACTTCATGTTGAAATAATAAGATTAAATAAAAAATGTATTGAAGCCTTTTCATCCCAAATTTTAAACACATAAATCCAGCATCTTCAAATGTTTGTTTGAATTCATTTTAGGGTGTAACCAAATGTTTTGGTTAGGGTGTAACCAAACCAAACCAAACCAAGAATGTTTTTATTACACATACAGATTGAAGAACATTAATAGGTAATGAGAGATTTAGTTTTAATTTTATAAATTTTTCAGTTATAATATGTTTAATTCCTTACACTACACAACTTTAAGTATAATTATTTTCGAAAATCAATTAAAATGCATGCTCTGTCAACAAATCAGGATGTACATTTTTAATGACCAACAAGTCAACAAAGAACAAAAGATACTGACCTGTCATCACACTTTCCACCAGCCAATATAGTACAGTCTGGAGAAGATTTAGCATGTTCAACAAAACTTTTAACTTTCTGGAAAGCTCGTTCATCAATAACAGCAGAAACAAAAGTTTCAGGGTCTAATGCAGATCCTACTTTGAGCTGATCCCTTAACTCTAGCAGACCTTTCTTAATCTGAAATAAAAAAAGAAAAATTGATAATCAATAAGTCAAATCTCTTCTTAAGAATATCAAAATTTTTAAGTACAGCTAATCATGCAAATTTTTTAAGTTTGTATTAATCTGATTTTTTAAAAAAATATTTCTCAGACTAGTTGATTTAAAGCAGAATTACAAAACACAAGGTCAAATAACATTTAGACACAGTAATTTTATAAACACCAAATGCAATAATAAAATTTTAAAAAGTCTTCATTCATAATGCATTGAATAGTCCCAAAAGGTTAAAAACAAGCTTGGTGTTTTTGTTTTAGAAGCTGAGAAACAGGTATAAAACTATAAAAATTTTAAAATATAATGTCATATAATTATATTTGAATACACTATCTAATGCAGTCAATAATTGAAAAAGTTGTTAGTTTACACTTACTTGTGGCCACAAACTTTCAGGTACATACATACGATCCAGGGCAGAGCATTTTTGCCCACTGTATTCAAAGGCAGACCTAATAGAAGAAGCCACAACAGTCTGGACATCGGCAGAATTGTGGATAAAGTGGAAATTTTTCCCTCCACATTCTATGTAATAAAATTCTAATTAGAGGTGTTCACTAAAACACAATGAAATATCAAATATACTGATATATTTTTTTTCTTCAAAAAATAATTTTATAACAGATATTTTTTAATCTGTTCCCTTGATTAGTAAGGTTTCATTCAATACAACAGCTACAACCATGACTCATGTCAAGGATTTAACATTTCTGAATGACAGATAAAATGCAGTTAAATAAAAATTATTAAATTCCTCATTTTGAGGGTTTGTTAATTTAAGTGCAAATAAACCTAATAAATGTTGAATAAACTTGGAATATTTTTGCCCACAACAAAACCCAGATGCAAGAAAACAAGAACTAAGGGATAATAATTTGCTAGTCTAGTCAGACTTTAAATAGAATCAGATGAATGCATTCATTTTCTCTGCAGCATAAAAACTTCAATGGAATACATTCTAAAAATCATAGCTTTGTTGTAGTTTAATTCTGGTCTCCATATTTGAACCAAGACATTGATTTAATTGAAAGGGTTCAGCATAGGGCAACTAAAATGGTCCAGGGTATTTCCAGATTAAGTTATAATGAGCGCTTAAAGTTAAATATGTTCACTCTAGAGAAAGAAGAACTCGGGTGAATTTGATTTAACTTTTTAAAATGATAAAGCAAGGGGCACCGAGGGTTTGGACTCCAGTATGAACGAGGGATCAGAGATTCAAATAGAATAAGGCCCGTCTTTACCGGGAAAGCAGAATTTTTTCTTAACAGGGTTGTGGATAGATAGATTGGGTTCCCAGAAAAGATAGTTAGTTTCATTGGAGTAAACGAATTTAAGAAAAAAATTTAATCCGGTAGTTTCCGGAATCCGGTTGTTCAAGTTAAATGGACCAAACTTGCTGAGTTTCATGTCTATAATTTGTCATCAATATTTGTATTTGTATTAAAATTTTTACATGAGATTTTTTTTAACACTGAATAATAATCTATAGCTTAACAATAGTACATACCTCCAATCATTCTAGGAAAATTTCTATATACATCAATGTTTTGTGATGTCAACTTCCACAGCAGTTTAAATGTCCTTGAAGGAAAATTATTTTGTAAAATTATATCAATAAAAGTTCATAAAATGTTTACAAACAAAAGAGCAAAGTTAAACACAAAAATACAGTAACTTTCTTTGCCCCTTTTCCATTTTTCACAAGAAGAATTACTTAAATCATTTAAAATACTTTTCTTAATGAAAAATAAATTTTTAGTTATTCGAGTGCTTGTTTCAAAAATCAAACGTATGGATTTCCAACATTGCTAGAAATGCTTTTATGACTAAGAAATTCGATCTCCCAAAATTTCACAGCACATTTTCAATGGAAAAGAATGGATTCACACTTTTGGCATTTAAAACTGCTTTGGCATGTGGGTCAATAGTATAATGTGCTAAATGTAGTGTTTGGCACTAGTTAACTAGAACTAGTTGCAACTAGTAGTTAACTACTGATCAACTAGTAGTTTAACTCAACTATTAGTTTAACTATTTTTTTAACTAACTACTAGTTAAAACTACTTTCAAATTTTCAACTACTTCAAAAATTTTTTTAATTAAAATTTAAAGAGATATTTAAAATTTTTATTAAAGGTAGAGTACTCAAATACCATAACCAGAAATAAAGACCATTTTTGCACGAAGTATAAACTTTTTTCGTGATACATAGATTAGAAAGATGTATTAGAATTTTGCCAAAAAGTAGGTTATGAAATTAAATAGACTAGTTAACTACTTTGGGAAATATTTAACTACTAGATGCAACTAGTCTCAGGAAAAAATAGTTAACTACTAGTTACAACTACAATTTCCCAGACTAGTTAGTAGTTAACTATTTTTTTGCCTACTAGTTGCCGAACACTAGCTAAATGTAAATTGGACATAGAAAAGGAGTACAATATTATTTAACCGATATTACTAACACACGTAATCCAAGCTTGAAACCCAATACCAATTACATTTTACCCTCCCAGAAATACAGTATACTCTCTAAAATCATACTTTCACTAACCTCAAACTTCCAGTGAAATTGATAGCAGCAAGATGGGGTGAAGTGGTGATGACATCTCCAAACACAGGTCCATCAGCAGGGACAAAGTTTATGACACCAGGTGGAAAGCCTGCCTCTTTGAGGATTTTAAAAACAATATAGTTGGATAGCATGGCAGTATCAGAGGGTTTCCAAACAACCACATTTCCCTGCAAGAAATAAAACATTTATGTAGGTACTTTCATAAAGGATCTATGAAAATGTTGCACTATTTTCTTCAAATTTTAAATAAATTTCCAATTGGCATGGGTTGTTTTTTTAAAATAAGGGATTTCAATAGCAGGGCTTAGCCTCTTTAAGCAAAAATAATTATTCTGCTCTTATCAACAAAATAAGAAGTTAAAATCATAATTTAGACTACAATTATCCTTTGTTGAATTCCACTTCATGACATCCTAACTTGCATTGTTCCACTGAATTAATATTTCAACTCAGAGCGTGTAATCAACACTATTACAAATATTAAAAAATTATTATATCAATTGGTTTATTATGAAAACAATAAAGGAACTATTTTTCCTTCAAGATATAACAGTTGTTTGAATGCATAAGGTATTAAGAAGTTTTAAGGTAGTTTTTAATAAACTTTTAAGTTGTAAGAAAAATAATTTTTTTATAATACCATCAATGTGGGACCAGAAGCTAAGTTTCCACCAATTGCTGTAAAGTTAAAAGGAGAAATAGATGCTACAAATCCCTGTAAGGAAAAGTTCAGTTAAAAATTTTTTGACAGAGACATAAGGCATACAATAATTTAAGTAACAGTTTGCAGTTTTACCTCAATTCCTCTATAGCGGAAAGAGTTTTTTGTAGTTTTAGGATCAGGGCTAATTGGTTGGTATCTGGTTAATTCCTATAACAAAAACATACAAATTCATTAACTCTTCTCATGGTTTGCTTATTTACTAAAGTTTAGATAACTTCTTATGAAGAGTTTACATTGAAAATAACTATTAGTATTTCCGTATTAACTTGGTAACAGTACTGCTGAAAATGTATGGCAAAATCCATTAACTGTGCCGCTGAAACTGCCAGTTGATGGGCTAATACGTAAAAAACTTAGCTGTTTCAAATATTTAACAAAAAATAGAAAATTTTTCCCCTTAAAAATTCTGAACATGCAAGATTGATTATAAGAAAAATTTTAGTTTTCAACACTTCAGCAATTTAAGCTTCCAGGAGAATTTTATTATTAAATTACTTACTTTGGCAAAATATGCATTAAACCTAAAAAAGTCAGCCAATTCTGCAGCAGCATCAATTTCAGCTTGTATAACATTTTTAGCCTAAAAAGAAAACAATGATACAACATATTATAATGAAACTAATGAATATAATAGTGAAACTACTTTAAAAGTAAGCAAATATTCTATTAAATTAAACTTTCACTTAAAATGTTTGTATTAATCTATAATTAAACACATATCACCAATCTTTTTATTTATACAATTAAAACAATTGTGATAAATAACATTTGGTAGATGAATATTTTCAATTAGTAATAAAAAGCAAAGTCATCAACAATAATTATAATAAATCCTAAAATTATCATGTTTTAAAAAACATTACAGACTATTTAAAAAGGGAAAACATACCAAGAGATGTCAAGTTTAACTAGTAATTACATATCATAAGTTAAAATTCTAGAACCTTTATAAGATTTAGCTTCTTACCTGTCCTAGCATGGTGGTGGCATTTAAATCCATTCTATATTTCCCACTGACTAGATCAGCAGCTTTCAAAAACAGTTGAATTCTTTCTGAAAGAGGCTTCTTCTCCCATTCTGTTCGAACCTTTTGACTTTCATCAATTGCAGACTGAATCATGTCCTACAAAATAGCATAACCTTCAAGAAATAGGCAAAAGAAAACATTTTTAATAGACCAGTGGCGGATCCAGAGACTTGGTTTGGGGGGGGGGTGATTTTACCTATATGCGCATTCGACATTACAATCAATTTTACATTCAATTCGTAAGAGGAAGACACATAAAATATATTTGGTGGAAAGTTCCACTTTCTACTGATTTAATTGTAAACCATTAAATGCATGATTAAAATAATTCATTTTCCCTTTTTAAAATGGAACTTCTACTTAAATGCATAAAGTATACACTAATATATAACAAAACAGACCAAAATAAAGAAAAATTAGAGAAACAGAAAAGAAACTAAAAGTAAAATTACCGCAAAGCCTTTTTGCTGTTTATAATTATTTCTTTTTCTTTTAGCTTTTTCACGATTTAGAAATTTAGTAAACCGGATTAAATCATTAGAACCTTGAAATGATTAGTAATAATGACATTGAAAGCTGCCCTGTTAAGTTCTCAAAATAATAATAAAAACTTAATAAATGTACATAAAAAATATTAAATCTATTACTAAATGATAAAACAATTTTCTTTTGTATATGTATTCCGAATTTAGCAACCAAGAAGAAAATTTAAAATAGCAATTTCTCTTAATAATTAATACACAGTGTATACTTGAGTTTAAAAAACTATGAAACATCGAAACAGAAAAGTTGCAGAAAATGGCAAAACTACCTCAGCTTTATCTTCAAAACCATAATTTCTTGGCTTTTTCTTAAAAAACGAAAGCTGAGTTGATCCACTGTTCGTTTCTGAGCACGACCATGTTCACTATTTCCGGAATCCATTTTTTGTGATAGTAAAACGCCAAGTGTTAATAAAACAGCAAATCAGTGTAAAAAGACGAGACAAGTCAAACGTTGGAAAGAAAATCAACTAAATTTTTTACTAGTACAGCTTGGCATATGTACGACATGCTCTGCCCACAAGTTTTGACCATCCCACTGCCAACAAATAGCTGTTATCCCCTCCCAATATGGGATTGCCAATCGCTCTGAAAAAGCTTTGATTGGCCCTTAAATAGATGTTGAAAAACAGTGAGATTAGAAAATATACAAACAAGCCGTCCGCTCTGGTTTTTGTGTGCAATTATACCAGTAATCAGCTTTGATATGAGGTCTAATTCACCCCTATACAGATTTCTTTAACACCAGCTGAAATTTCCGGTGACCAAAGAGTACCGATCCCCACGAGAGCAAAAAGTGGTCATTAGCGCGGACCCTCTGTCAATCATGGGTGGCTCTTATCAGTTCGGGAAGGGAGTTCCTCTGAAAAGTGATCGATGCATTGAAGTTACGAGTTGCTATACTATTGCCGAAAAGGAGCACTGCGAGAAACCGGAAAAAATACTCGCTCAGATGGTGACAGCGGTTTCTCAGTAGAGATTATTCACAAGTCAAGTTTATCGCTATGTTATCGGGGATGTGATTTTCGGCCGGAAATTCGGCGAGGTCACTTTGTTGGGGGGGGGGGGGTGATCACCCCAATCACCCCCCCCGTGGATCCGCCACTGTAATAGACGCTCTTCAGACTGAGCACAAAGCTTTTTAAAATAGCTAAATGGCCTAACAAATAGCAATCAGTACAAATTCAAAGAATATTACTGTCATTAATCTCTTGCATGAAAACAAACCAGAATGCAGACACTTACACAAAAAGAAAAATTGTCAATATTTTGTTCATTTTCCAAAAAAAAATTAGCTCATGCATTTTTGTCTCACTTTTAACAGATCAACAATAATGGAGAAATGTTTTATACATTCAAAATAATTGAAGTTCATAAAAAACATGATAAATACAAGTTAACAAAATACATAAAATTATCTAATCTGTGTTTGCTGACCAAAGGCAAAAAGGCAAGGGCGAATCTAGATGGAGGGACTTAGGGCTGCAGCCCCCAAGAGCTAAACAATTCTTCCAATTTTAGTTAAAATTCATTCATTAGTGAGAATTTTATCTACTTATTTTCATGTCTTATTTGAAGAATAACAATTGTTAGCCCTTAAAAATTTGAAAAAGACATGATATTACAAAACTGTTGGACCTTAGCTCCCAAGACAAAATCCTGGATTCACCACTGGCAAATGGTCAGGAAGTTTTCAGTAACTTCACTTGAAAACTATTTTATTACCGTCTATGATGGGAAGAATAAAGATGTACCAAATGATTAATTTAAAAACCAGAGACGGTATAAAAGTACTTTAACTAGTCACAAAACTTACCGCACTGGCCCAATAATACTTGGCAATTTTCTTTTGATGATCAAATGGCTGTCAAGAAACAAAAAAAAGCTTATTTTAAAAGATGAACCACCATTTTAAGAAATTAATTTTAAAATGTTGAATTCAAATTCTTGACAAATAGCTTTTTACAACTAATGCATAACTTAATATATCATTTATCACCCCAACAAAAGTCAACAATTAAAGTTCATGAAAATTAAAATTTTCACATACCATAACCTGATACTTTACATCCCCAGAGAATATTTCCTTGCCACCAATAATAATAGGGATTTCCACACATGAGTCTTTGTATTTAGCTACCGCATCAAAGAGTTCCTTTCGCTCCTTACTACCTTTCAAGTACTGGAGAATAGGTTCATTCTTTACATCAAAGTCATCAACATGGGTAGTGACAGAAATAGGTTGAACTCTGAAATAAGTATTACTATAATTAGAAGTTTGTGATAACGATTGAAAAAATCATTAAAAACTAAGAATCCAGTATAAGTTAAGACGAATAGTTATAAAAAATGCAGACCTATTGACAGACAGATGTATCCAATGCTAGAATAACTCAAGTTAACAAAAGCAAACATTGCCCTCCAACAGTTTAGTATTAATTTTGTTAAAGGTTGTTAACACAGATCTGGATGTGTAACAAAAACATACACAAAATATTGTTTACAATATAATTTCAAGACGCCCAAAATTATCCTGCTAAAAGGCGATATTAAACGCCTAAAAGATAAGTGTTGGATCAAAAACACAAGGCGTGGAAATATCGATAAATCTGACGAACTTTTACAAAACTTACTGTTCAGTAGCCATGATGCTTTCTTTCCACGTCTTAGTAGTTGAAGAAAACTACTTAAAAATATAATTTTACAACGTTTTAATGTTAGAGCGTCGAGATAACACAGTGTTTCAACTCAACTGGGTAAACAAGCCGCCCGGCAACACAGCAGACAACAACCTTTGAAATATTTTTTTAGTTCTTTTTTCATTCCCGTCTGCTGAAAATGGGAGCCAACGTCGTTGAGTAATTTTGCGACCCGCGATTCTCAAAGTAACAAAAGATGGCGCTTTACAGGCATACAACATGAGCATGTGCAGTAGTTTAACGCTGTCCTCATTTCAAAACGTTCAAAACATAACCACCCACTTATTTTAATGAATGGATTTCAGATTTTTCTCTTGTACTCATCGAAATATTGCTGAAATATTTCAGTAGAACCGCGCAAGGTAAAACAAAATTTAATGCATAAATAGCAAGGAACTGGCACTTTTTATAACAGTTTCTTATGCGAAACTGTATTCCTGCTAGTCATAATTTTTTGAAATCATAACATCAAAAATCGTGTTTTTACTCATTATAAGACCCTTTGGGCTACACCTGAAGAGGTCGGCTCCTCTGTAAGTCACAGAATATTCAAGAGAAAAAAACCGTATATAAAAATGTAGTTTTTTACATGACAACATTATTATTATTGTGTAAATTGAAAAGCTGAATAATTTGTATTAAATACTCTAATTTTCTATTGTTAATTTCCGTTAATTTTTTTTTGAAAATTTGAAGAAAACTCGTTTTTTTACCTCTTTAATTTTGAAAAACTCCAGTTCTATTAAGCCTACAAAAATGTATCACCCCTCGTTTTGAAGAAGATTTAATTAAACATACAACTTGACCATCCTCACGACAATTGTTTTTTCTTTTTCAAAATTTTCTCATAAAAAATATAAAAAAAGAAGTTGGAATCCTTTTTTGTTGGTAAGCATATACCAGTAATTTAATCAATAGCTATGTAAACAGTTGCTTGTTATTGAAAAATATGTTTTACAAATATATTTTAATTAATTAAAATTAATTCAAAAACAATTCTTTAGTTCTATTTCTAATTTGTCCGTAAATAAAACAATATCTGTGATGAAACCCTAACATACATTGGTTAGTAGTACACTTACCTAACCTACAAAGTGCAATTCAAAACAATTTTTTGCTACAACTCCGGATCTCATTTTATAACTTTCAGAAACCATACCTTCGTCCTTCCTTATAATATTGTAAGAAAATATTATTTTTGTATTTTATCACGAGTATATTATACGAGTAATACGTTTAATAATAGTCACATTGGTGTTTATTTATGTAATTATTTAATATTTCAAACTCATTCTAACTATGGATCTCCCTTCATCTACATCAGTGTTTCCCAACCTTTTTCAGTCCATGCCTCACCAAAAGCCTTTCTAAATTTTCCATGCCCCCCCATGTCCTTTATTTTTTCGAAAATCCTTCTTGAAAAGTAAATAAAACCTGGTGGTCCATGCCCCACCCGAGGGCAATTTGGTTGGAAAATTTCAAATTGCCCCCCTAAAAATTCATATTGCCCCCCGGTGGGGAAACACTGATCTACATCAAACTGTTAAAATTATGCTTTTATTTTTGTTACCCCCTTCACTCCAATTCTTCACAAACATTTCTTTCAATAAGAAATAAAAGCGACTTTCAATTAAATTACCTCTAGAGATAAAATCATTCTAAATAACAAAATATTAATATACATAACAACATCACATCAAAATTGTTGGGCGGATGCGGCCAACAAGATAATTTCGGTACCGTTTTTAGAACAAAATGTAAAGTAAACTTCTCTGAATAAGTGTGAAGTTTGCTTTAGATTCTAAGAGAGTACATTAATCATTTACTTTCCGTACCTTATCACGAATCAGTAAATATTTGAGCTCGTCTTGAGATAACCCCATGCTCTTTCTTGAATGTAGATTACACTCGATACTTCGACAATCCCCCACAATTAAATAAAAAAATTAATGACCACTTCAAGTGAGTGTGAATGCATTCATCTAAAAAAGTCGGTTTTAGGGATAGGAGTATACCGTCCCTAAATTATCTGCAGACCGAGGTACCAAATTGCTTTTACAACAATCGATGTCACGAAAAAAAAAAAACGGTCAATGCAAAAATCGGTCAAAAATATTAAGAGTTTTACCCATGTAATAAATTTGTTAAACCGATTTTTACAAACCATTATTTCATATAACCTTTTTAATCGGCGGGCAGGGACAACATTTAGTTTTTGCTAAGGGAGCAGAATTTTTTTTAAGGGCATAGATTTAAAATTTGCACTCAAGGTCCTTTATATTATGTTGCATTAACATAGATTATTCAATTAATTAAATATTCTCAAAATACATTAATTAATAACTATTTTGAGTTTCTAAATTAGTAGTTAATAAATTCCATTATGTGATTACAACTTGGGCGCTTTTCTAAAAAAAAATATATCATTTAAAAGTGAAGAGTTTCGAGGGTTAACAATTGTTTAAAATTAAGTCATCTAAAATGCTTTAGAAACTATCTAAATCAACTGATTCATTGGGATTTAGAAAATATAGGAGCACATTTGGAAAAACCCCTGTTCACAGTGTGTTTTTATAGCATTTTTTCACTGGACTCAGTGGCGTATATAAGGGGGGGGGCGAGGGGGCCTTGGCCCCCCCGAAATTCGGACTAGGTGTACCAAAACCAGTTAAAACCCTGTATTTTAGGGTCAAAATTCAAAAATTTTTCTGGGGGAGGACCCCTAAACCCCCCTTTTGTACTTGGAATTTTATTATTAACAACTTTATTATAATAAAGTTCATCAAAATCAAAATCCTACTGAAATATATAAGTCCAAAATTCGGACTAAGTGTACCAAAAACAAGATAAAACCCTGTTTTTAGGGGAAAAGTTCCAAACATTTTTTTTGTACTTTGAACTCTATTTTAATAACTTTTTAAATATTAAGTTCATAAAAATGTACATCCAAAATTCGGACTTAGTGTACCAAAACTAGTTAAAAACCTGTTTTTTTTAGTCAAATTTCCAAAAATTTTCTGGGGGAGGACCCCCAGACCCCCCTTTGGTACTTGTATTTTTATTAATAACAACTTTTCCTATATTAAGTTTTTAGGACCTAAATTATCACCTAAAAAGCTACATTGGACCTATTAAATATGTGGGAGAGGGGCTGGGGAGTAATTTTGGGCCCCTCCCGAAATAAATTCCTATATACGCCACTGACTGGACTAGAAAAACAGAAAAAATCATCTATGAAAAACAGAAGGTCTCCCCATCTGTTGCCCTGGGAGGGAGAGATAGGGAATTATATAATATTATTATTAATAAGAAGAAACCTAAGGGGGGGTTCAGGAGACCTTATTGTGAAAAAAGTTTGAAACCCTCACCCTGATAAATCATGGGGGATCTCTGGGGGGAGGGGGCTGGGCGATTGACCCTCTTTCCCCCATCATAAACGGCTATTATTCTTTGTGAATCGCTGATCTACAATCGAAATGCAAAAATCGACCGAAATACGTAGGGCGCATCTGTACAATCACACTTGCAGGTGAGTAGTGATTTTATATCATCCTCGACACTCAACGTTTCAGCGCTGGACGTTATTTGTCAAACCACCTGGCATTAGCT
Organism: Tetragnatha montana; assembly: GCA_963680715.1. Lineage (NCBI taxonomy): Eukaryota > Metazoa > Arthropoda > Arachnida > Araneae > Tetragnathidae > Tetragnatha > Tetragnatha montana. The sequence continues at coordinate 41,140,831 of OY796685.1, forward strand.
AACAACGTTAAGAGGACATCAAGACTCACGGGAGGTAATCATCATCATTTTCTAAATATTCCGTGAATAGAGAAAATTTAGATTGAATAACACACATTTAGCAACCCTCAACCCCCCAGAAACACAGGTCGATAACCCTTAATAATCTTAATATCATTCCAGGGTGGATCCAAGTTTAATTTATGAGGGAACTTGGATTTTGTAAACATTAGCGCAATAAAATTTAAGTGTTTGAAAATAATAAAGGATAGTACTATGCTTTTTCTATTCACAAAACATGCTGTTATCCTTTTTTTTTAATTGAATCGACTAGATTAGTTATATTAATAGCAGTATGAGGAGCAACATAGTAGTTTGCTTTGCAGTTAATTATTTGCAAGGATTTTACAACATTAAATCCTAGGCGGGTTTTTTTAATTCAAAAATTTAAAAAAAAGTTGAAAATGATAACATTTAAAATAAGAACATTTGGAGGGAATTAAAAAAAATCTAAAACATTGTATAACTGCAATCATTGAACTAGAACATAACAAATATTGTTTTAAATTTTTTTATAATATTGTGACAAGCATTAAATTACAAATTAAAATGTAAAGGGACATTTTAAAGAATTTATTTAGTTGTGTGTGTGGGGTCCACTATTCAGAGATTTTAGAATTCAGAAAACCATATTCTACTACATTCAAGTACCTAAAATTGCAAAAAGTTTAAGTTGAAGTTTTCTGGGCCCTTTTTATTTACAGATAATTTAAAAGAACTACAATTATTCATTCCCCGTTTCAGGATGGGTATCTCACCAGTGAGACAGTAGTGAACGTCTTCACTAATTAATAGTTCCATTAATTTTATTAATTCCTTTACTTAATGCATAAAATATATTAGAATAGGTTATTCCAGTTTCTCAAACTGTGGGTTGCGAGTCAATTTTGTTAAGATTTTAAATCTAAGTCAGGGTGGTTAGTGATTATCCACCTCAAAATTCCCTGACCAATAGATTAACTTTCCCTGACTAATGATGCACTCCAAAACTACCTTCCAGTGGCGGATCTATGGGGGGGGCTATAGGGGCTATAGCCCCCCCTTGGGACTTAAGTTTACACTACATAAAATTGAATTTTTTCGAAAAAAAAATTAAGTTTTTAGAAAATTTTGTTTAAATTTTCAAAATTTTAAACTTTTTTTCAGTTTTTTGTAGCCTTTTTTACAATTCAAAGGGTCTACAAAGCATTAAGCCCCTTCCAAGATCTTTAGCCCCCTGCATTTTTATAAACTCCATTCACTATTTAAGGATTTCTAGAGGTTTTAGCCCTTACAAATTATTAGCCCCCTGCATGTTTGAAGGTTTGATTCGTAATTTAAAGGGTCTATCCAATGAGCTTAGCCCCTAAAAGCATTAGCCTCCTTGCGTTTTTATGTTTGTTACACAAATTTCCCTATCTTTAGCCCTATGAAACATTAGCCCCCTCCATGCTCTTTAATAGCCTTTACAAAGCTTTTAGCCCTCTTGCGTTTTTAAATATATTTAGTTCACTATTTAATGAGCTTTATCCTTCCATGATCTTTAGATCCTAGATAGATAGATTCAATTCACAATTTAAAAGGGCCGATGAGTTTTAGCCCCCATAAAGAATTAGCCTCCTTGCGATGTTTTATAGTATTTAGTTCGCAATTTAATGAGCTTTAGCCTAAAAGCGTTAGCCCGCTCCAAGATCTTTAGCTTTCACCACTTTAATATAAATGCGATTCAGAACTTGTAGATTCCAATGAGCTTTCTAAGCCTTACAAAGCATAACCTCCAAAATACTTAGCCCCTTACATTTTTATAGATTTGTTTCACATCTTAAAGGTTATGAGCTTTAGCCCCTCTGCAAGATCTTTAACGCCCTGGTTTTTATAATATTCACTTTTTAAAAGGGTCTAATGCGCAAAGTCTCTTACAAAACAATTACTCTGTTAAAATAGAGACAGGGTTAGGGGGTTCAAACCACCCCCATGAAATTCTTATATATTACAGTTTTTTCCTTTGAAAAGGAGTACAAGAAATCATCCTTTTCGTGTGACACTCAAAGAGTCCCAAATGACCAAAAATGAGTCAAAACACAACTTTTTAGGGTCAAATTTTCAAAAAATTTCTTGGGGGAGGTTCCCCCAAACCCCCCTTATGCCTCGGGATGGATGTATTATTCCCTAAACATTGAAATTAAGTGCACGAAAATTTACATTTGATCTATATTCTTGGAAAAAAAAATATTTGACTCAAATCATCGTTAAAAAAAACACCTCCCGGTTGACACACCCTTATTATTTTGATGTATTTAATGATTAACTAATTTAATTACTAATTAATTAGTTATATTTAACAATACTAGTCATTTACAATCAACACTGACCTCAATATTTAAGACATTAATGAATATTGTAAAAAGCACGGCTTGTTACTTCATTATCATCCTCAATCAGATTAAGTTAGCCCCCCCCTTGCTCATGTTCTAGATCCGCCACTGCTACCTTCAAATGTTTGTTAAAAATATATAAAGGAAACATAGCAGGTGAAATCTTATATTCACATCTCAGAAATTATCAAAATATTCATATATTTGAAAATTGTGAATGCACCATTTTTCTTAATTTTTAATGACATTAAACACAATTATTGAAATTAAAAAAAAAAGGAATTAAACATATGTTATTATACACAATTACAGGAATATTTAAATTCCACTCTTTTTTATTTCATTCTTTTGGCAATCTTGGTTACTACTTAAAAAATTTTCCTGACCAATGAGCAAATTCCCAGACATTTGCCTGACTTTTCCAAAAACTGACTTTTCCAGGATTTCCAGGTTGCTAGCCACCTTGTAAGTCTAAATGTATTTCTTTTCATAACTTCTACAAACGTGATGTTGGTTTTAAACATTTATCAACAAACCATATTGTAAAAAGAATAAATAATAGAGCAATAAGCAAAATGACTCTACTCACTGTCAAAAGCAAAGGGCAAATTTAAAAAAAATATGAGTCACTTTAATGTGCGGATAATACAAAATTTGCTCAGTCATTCAAATAAGATTTGAGAAACTTAATTAAATCATTGTTTCTAACCATGGGGCGCACTCCTCACCGTGGGAGAATTTTATGAATTTTCTTATGAAATGTTGTAATTTAAATTACCCCAGATTACTAAAAAACGAGTTTAAACCCAGTTTTTAAGAATAAAATTTCAAAAATCTTTCTGGGGGAGGACCCCCCTTTTTAATATAGCACTCATTGTTTCTCACAAAATTTTGAAAATTTGAAAGCTCTGTTCATGTAGGGGGCATGGGAAAAATAAATAGACGGGGAAAAGGTTTGAAAAACACAAAATCAAGTGTTCTTTAGTAGTCATGTTAGAGTCTGAATAATGATGAAGATGAGGTGAGTCGCGGTAGATTATATTTTTAAAAAGTGGGTCACGATTTTTAGAAGTTTGAGAACCCCTGTGATGTTTGGTAAAGCAAAATTCTTATATATCTTATAGAAATTATAATATCAATATATTTCAGGAACATTGTTCCTGAGGAAAACAGGACCATCTGCTTGCTCCAAAAATCAGAAACATTGTTCAGTAGCAGAAGACCATTTGGATGGAAATATGCAGAATTTCCATTTTTATTCCATTTTCTAAGACAGTATTGGTTATGTATATTTCTATTAGATGTAAGAAGTTTTTCTTTAGAGTTATCAGCTATGACACACATTGAATAGTTATTAGCATCTCCTTGTGAACAGACCTCAAAGAGTAGTAAGTAGGTACATATGTTACGGGCAAGGTGATAAACTGGGCATTATTAATAATGCCTGAAGTGGAGGCGGGCAATGTGATAAATTCAATGAACTTTATCAATGAATATTTATCACTTTCCCCGAAATACATGGGCATTATTAATAATGCCCGGATTTATCACATTGCCCGTAACATAAAAACTGTAAAACCTTGTTTATATCGTAATTATCAAGGCTTAAATTCTAACCGAAGAAGTACTGGCAGCGCTACTATTTCAGCATTCTACTTAATTGGGATCTCTCTGCTTAATAGGGACAGAATGGGACCGAGACATTTTGTACTACTTTATTAAATCTACTTCCATATAAAGTGGAGTCGAATTATAAATTACAATCTAGAGTAAAATATACTGAAAACCAAGAAGTACCAGAGCTCTGTTCCAGTGCAATTTAAGCCCTGCTGATTATCCAAATCAGGCTAACAAATTTAATTGATTTGACGGATTTGTAGACACTACAAAAGACAGTAAGATCATTTCTTTGCAGGGTTCATACTCCTAAGATAGCAAAATTTAGGAGTTTCTAAAGGTGGTTTTTAGGAGTTACGATACAGTAAATTTAGGAGAAGTAACACAATCAAAATTCATACCTAGTATAATTTTAAATTCCCATTTTTAAATAATTAGAATATAAAAACAAACACAATAAAGTTAGAACCTGAAAACTTTGTTTATTTAACCCAGTGGTTCCCGATTCAAAGAAATCAGTGGACCACTAAGGCTTTCTACGCTATTATATACTTGCTACAGGTCCTTCCACAGACCACTTCAAAGATTCTCATGAACCACCAATAAATAAATGCATTTTACACTGAAATTACTTATATGGTATTAGGTTAGGAATTTAAGTATTTTGGTTCAAGAAAAAATGCAATGCACATACTAATAAGATCAGCAGAAGCACTCAATATTTTTAAGCAAAGTAGAGCAAAATACATAGTGCACAGATCCTTTATAAAGGTAACAAAGCTAGTAAGTATTGATTTTATTTAATAAGATGTTTTCTTGCTAAAATGAGTAATCTATATCAAAGAATAGTATTTTTTGTTCAAACGTAATAGTTTAATATAGAGCTCTTCAAAATAAGAAGAGATTTTATAGGGCAGGAGATATTAAAATTTTGGCTCATGTTGATTTCAATCGATGATACAGAACTGAAGAATTATTTCTATAAAAGAATATTAATAACATTGATGAGGGCTATTTATAAACATTTAAAAACTTCCACATGATTTTAATAATTCTCCAATTATTATGATTATTTTAAATGTTTTTTATTAGTCTTTGCATTACCGAATTAATTTGAAACAGGTGATATTTTCAAAAGTTCTACAAGAAAGAAACTCCCTCAATTAATATAAATAATGTTAAACGAAATCTACAGCATTGAAACAAACACGTTTAATTTCAGAATTACCAAAAATATAAAACATTTTACATACCTCCTCAGAAAAAAGTAAGTTATCTGACGTTTCAACAAATTTTTTGGAATCCATATCATTTTGAAATATTAGAAGATGTAAGGAAATTAATATTGCATGAATTTATATTAAGGAACAAATCACACTGTTGGTCTCTTCAACTATTCTTCTAATTTAGATTAGAAAAAAACGCAAAATAAAATCTCATCTCAAGAATCACGGAAACACAAAAACAGAACACGGCGGGCAGAGCTGACAAAACACAGGAAAATCTACCACGCCAAAAGAAATCGATCTAAACACTCCTTATCGATCTTTGTGAATCGAAATTATAACAGGTAAAGCAAGTACACACACAACTCAACTCTATAATTTGCTTCAATCTTGCCAATGCTTGTAAACAAAGATATTCACAGAAATACGAAATACGTATATCCAGGTAATTACAGTTATATCTTATAATTCTTTGTTATAATTATAAGAGTAAATTAAAAATGGAGGACGATGCAGAAGAAATGTCAAGACTACGTCAAATGCGAAACAAGAACTATCGTGGGAGAAATAAATCTCAGGAAAGTTCTGATGAAGATTCTGTTAATGAACCAAGCTCATCGAATCCTACCACTGATGGAGATATGTTTTCCAAAATGGGATTTTCCGGATTTGGGAAAAAAGCCAGGAGTTTCGACTTCCAATCCTTATTCGAGCAAACAAAGAAAGCTGCGCAAGTAAAGTTGGTGGAGAAACCCAAGAAAGTTGAAATTGTATTGGCTAAAGAGCAGCGTGAGAATTCTGGTGATAAACTTTCTGATCCTAAGAACACCAAAATTCAGAAGGATTCTTCCTCTTCCTCTGATGAAGACTCCAGTGCCTCTGAAGATGAATTTGTAGGCCCTCCAGTCCCACAAAATATAAAAGAATCGTTAAATAGAGAGCTGCTGAAATCAAGTTTAACCCAAGACTCTGATGATGAAGAAGATTCTGATAACATTAATGTTAGATATAAACAAATACCATCAAATAATTCTATAAAACTTCAACATGGATATAAAACTGTCTCGGCAATAGCTCTTGATCCAAATGGTGCCCGTCTAGTAACAGGTGGGTATGATTTTGATGTGAAATTTTGGGATTTTGTAGGAATGGATACCTCAGTGCAGTCATTTAGATCTATTCGACCGTGTGAGTCACATCAGATTCAAAACATTAGTTATAGTGCCACTGGTGATTCCATTTTAATTGTTGCTGGTAATGCACAAGCTAAGGTGCTGGATAGAGATGGATTGGAGCAGTTTGAATGCCCTAAAGGAGATCAGTATATTTCTGATATGTCAAAGACAAAGGGTCATTGCGCCATGTTGAATGATGGTTGCTGGCATCCTCGTATTAAAGAGGAATTCCTCACCTGCTCGAATGATGGAAGCCTCCGTATATGGCTGGTAGATGAAAAAACTGTTCAAAAGCATGTGATTAAACCAAGGCAAATGGGTGGCTTAAGAGCTTTGCCCACATCTTGCCGATATAATCGAGATGGACAGTTAGTGGCTGCTGCTTGTCAAGACGGATCTATTCAAATGTGGGATCACCGAAAAAATTTTGTCAGTACCACACTTCTTGTTCGTGGAGCTCATGATAGAGGAACGGATATATCCTCTATTGCTTTTTCTTATGACAATACTTATCTTGCATCCAGAGGTTTGGATGAAACTTTGAAGCTGTGGGATTTAAGAAAATTCAAAGACCCAATCCACTCTGCCAACGACCTCTTCAACAGATATCCAATGACTGATTGCTGTTTCAGTCCAGATGACGGTTACGTTTTTACGGGCGTTTCCTTACTGAGGAACGAAAAGGTTGGCAAGGTAGTGTTCTTTGATCGAAATTCCTTCAACAAAGTCGAGGAGCTCGAGGTAGGAGACTCTGATATTGTCAGAACCATGTGGCACCCGAAACTCAACCAAATCATAGCCAGCTCTAAGAGCGGTGCTGTGAATGTATTCTATGATCCTAATCTCAGTTCTCGTGGAGCCAAGTTGTGTGTAACAAAAACGAAAAAGAAGAGTAAGGAGGTGACGATGATTTGTGAGCAACAGATTATCACACCTCATGCATTACCCATGTTTAGGGTCGACCGACCCAGAAGTTCAAAGAAGCAGTTAGAAAAAGACCGTAAAGACCCTCTTAAGTCTCGTCGCCCAGACCTGCCAGTCACAGGTCCTGGGCAAGGAGGCCGTATAGCTTCTGCGGGTAATACGCTATCTTCCTTTATTGTTAGAAATTTAGGATTGAAGAAGAAAATTGATGATACTCTGAATCCCCGTGATGCAATTCTACAGTATGCTAAAGATGCTGAAGAAAACCCTTATTGGGTTACCCCGGCTTACTCTAAAACCCAACCTAAGCCGGTGTTTTCTACTGAAGAGAAGACAGAGGAACCTCCTAAAAAGCTGCCAAAGTTAGATAAACTTTAACATTAATGTCGTCTGCCATTGTTATCAGAGGTCTGGTCTGTCTTGTTTTTCTTAATTAGTACTTCCTATTTTGTAAAAATTTAGAAATGTAAAAATTTTTCTGTAAATTTATGAAAATTAAAGAACAAAATCAACATAAAAAACATGAACATCATTTAAAAAAGGAAAAACAATGGAAAATTTTGCCTGGAATTGCTAACAATTTCACAATAAAAAAAATATAGCATTTTAGAGAACTTTCTTATATGAATTTATTTTGTGAAAGTTCATTTTTCTCAAACAGTGAATTTATTAAGGTATTGTGATCATACTTGTATAAAATGAAAACCTTTCTGCGAACTTAAATTTTTTCCAAAAAATTTTCTGCAAGAATTTACACATTTTTGAAATCTTAACATTCTTCCTTAAATACTCAAATCAGTACTAAAATATTTTTTATTTGTGCTACCTGACTATCTTGTACCATTTCCCAAACTATTTTATTTAAAATTTATGTTTGGAATCAATTTCAGATCTAATATTTTGATTATAGCTTTAAAATAGGGATGCACAACCTTTTTAGGAAGGAGGGCCACTCTCATTGTTGATTGAGACATGGAGGGCCGCAAAAGAAGTTACAGTAAAAATTATAATAGAGCTAATATCAAATTATGTATCGCTGTTAAAAAACTGAGTATATGTTTCAAAAAAATTATTAATCAAAGCATATAAATAAAAGTTTCTTAATGGTTAAGATTCCTAAGGATGAATAATATTGTGAATAGTTTAAAAAAATATAAAAGATAAAGCAATGATCAAACCTCTGAAAATTCTAAAGAATGTTTGTCATTAGAATATTTGTGTAAGAAACAAATTATTGGTTATAATCTAGTAGCAACAAAAGAGGAGTAACAGAAATTTTAATATCTTTAAAATACAAACTACATTCCCCAATATATTCAATGTTAAACTATGTTCTACCAAAGGGGGGTCTAGGGTCCTCTCCAGGAAATTTTTGGAAATTTGACTTAAAAAACTAGGTTTTAACTATTTAATTAAATTAGAAAGAAATTTTTAGAAAGGTTTAGAAATTAAAAACAGGGTATTAACTAGTTTTGATACACCTAGTCCAAATTTTGGACAACATTTTTAGGTAAGATTTGCATTTTGATAAACTTAATATAAAGAAAATAATGTGAATAATAGAGAGTTCCAAATACAAAAGGGGGTCAGTGGCGTATATAGGATTTTATTTCGGGAGGGGCCCAAAATTATTCCCCAGCCCCTCCCCCACATACCTAATAGGTCCAATGTAGCTTTTAAGGTGATAATTTAGATCCTAAAAACTCAACATAGGAAAAGTTGTTAGTAATGAAAATACAAGTACCAAAGGGGGGTCTGGGGGTCCTCCCCCAGAAAATTTTTGGAAGTTTGACTTAAAAAAACTAGGTTTTAACTAGTTTTGGTACACTAAGTCCGAATTTTGGATGTACATTTTTATGAACTTGATATTTAAAAAGTTATTTAAATAGAGTTCCAAGTACAAAAGGGGATCTAGGGGTCCTTCCCCATAAAATTTTGGAACTTTATCCCTAAAAACAGGGTTTTAACTTGGTTTTGGTACACTTAGTCCGAATTTTGGACATATATTTTTTGGTATGATTTTGATTTTGATGAACTTATTTTAACAAAGTTATTAATAATAAAATTCCAAGCACAAAAGGGGGGTTTGGGGGTCCTCCCTCAGAAAATTTTTTGAAATTTGACCCTAAAATACTGGGTTTTAACTTGTTTTGGTACACCTAGTCCGAATTTCGGGGGGGGGGGCAGGGCCCCCTCGGCCCCCCCCTTATATACGCCACTGCTGTGGGTTTTCCCTCAGAAAACTTATGGTAATTTGACCCTAAAAACAGGGTTTTAACTTGTTTTGAACACCTAGTCGAGATTTTTTTTCAAGGGGGCAAGGCCCCTGTTATCATATCTGAAACAGGTTATAACCTAACAAGATATTTAAAAACCACTGCATTATTAATTATTATCTTATCAAGTTGCTTCAGAGACCTTTCAGTAAAAATTTACAACTTTACTCCTCAAATAAGTTGAAAATACTGACTAAAATTGACAAAAATGCTATTTGGAGGTATCACACAAGACCTATTAAGCTCCTCTGACCACGCTAAAGTATTTTCTGCATCGCAATTATAACTAGAAGTCAACTTCAACTAGGCGCGGAAAAAACGGACCTTTCGCGAAAACCGCACGCAAAACGAAACTTGCGCGAAAAATAGCGATTTTTCCGACTTTTTCCGCGATAACTAGTCCTTTTTCTTGGAAATAATCTGGAAAGTAAGGATTATCAAAAATAGGGATTATCTGAAAAAATCCAAATCAGTTCGCGGGCCGCAGGTTGTGAATCATAGGTCCAATCGCGGTAAAGTTGTTTTTTCCGCATTGCGATTAGAACACGAGAACAAGCAAACTTACCGGGTGAGCGCGCGTGAAGACTCGCCAGCGAATTCGAAAAAGACTTTAAAAAAAGCCAAATTTCACTCAATAAAAGGGCCAAAATTGAGAAAATCCTAAGGACAGGGATTATCAGAGAAGAATTTATCCATCAAAAATAAATTCTGCAGAAAAATTTCCAAAAAAAAAATTTTTTTTTTTTTTTTCTCCCAGAAAATTTTCTGCAGAGGGCAAAATTTTCTGCGAACGCCGTTCGCGCGTTCGTGTATATTATACAAGTATGATTGTGATAAATATAATAATTGTAGTAAAATTGCCCTGGACAGACCACTGGTTGGTTATAAGTTATGCATTTTGTTAATAAGGATTATGAATAAATTTGTGGCACGGTTTTTTGATTACTAGATTGTTATGTAAAAATTAAATAATAAGTAAAAGTGTTCTCGTGTATTATCCCGTCAACCATGCCATCGAATATGAAAACATCAAATACCATTGACTGTTCTATAGCTGGGTCGCTAAGTTTGGCCGTCGCTGAACAGTTGACGGGATAATATGCAAGTACCCAATTAAAGCTAGAGGATTTAAGTATAGTATCTTTATAATGTTTATTTCTCTTCAAAATATTTAAAAGTTTTTAACAACACTTATAAGAAAAAAGTGAAAATTTCATAATTTTTAAAATTGTAACAGTTGCCAGAAAACTAAAATAAATTTGGTTCTTACGTGTTATCCCGTTGACTGTCCCACTAAATTAAAAAATGTCATAAAAAAAACATTAACTATTCTATAGGTGTGCTGCTGAGCAGTCGATGGGATAATACTAAGTACAATTTATTTATTTTGAAACATTATTTTCATAATTTAAGATTTTAATTTTCTCTAAAATAATTACATTTATGGAATAGCAAAAATGAAATAGTTTCAATGGAAACAGAGCTGAGATTGTTTCATACAGCATGGTTTAGGCTGAGCGCGCACGAGTGACTAAAGTCACGGCGACCAGGATTACTAGTATCAAAAATATCACTAGAAAACAATGCATCTCTATGAAGAAATTCTTGGCAATCGGCCAAGTGTCACGTCGCCTAGTGCGCACACTCTAACTTGTTTCAATAGCCAAGGCAACAATTTTGTCTGTCACCGTGACAAAAGTCGCTCGTGTGCGCTCAGCCTTATACTAGATTTATACATTCACTTATTATATTTTTTTCTGGACAGACATTATTTAATTTTCAAAGTAGTTTTTGAAGAAGTTGGGAATCAAACCAACAATCAACCATTACTTTCATATTCTATTCTCATTACCATTATTCAATGGGATTTGTCATGTTCATGTCTTTTAATATTTTGATATGTTTTTAATTTTGGAGATGTATCATAGGAGTGGAAAATGTATTTGTCATCATTTCTAAATTTAAAAATAAATTAAATAATGTTGAATATATATTTTTCTTTAGCGAGAGTTGTTGACTGAATTACTTACCGTACCAGGGTTATTTACTGATGATATTATTTATTATTTATGAAAGTACTAATAACATATTACTTTGGAAAGCAATGAAAAAATTAAACACATGCTTTGTAAATCCTGTTAAAATTTTGAGCCTTGGCTCTAAGAGATAGGGTTTTCTCTCTCTCTCTCTCTCTCTCAATAAAATATATTAACTTTTAAACTTTAAGATTTTCGAAGTGGTTATTTTCACACAAAAAATAACAAATAGAATAATAGGACTTTGTATTGACCGTACTATTACGTGTTTTGTAAAATTAAAATTATATTATTGATCAATTCTGGCATCACCGATGGCCTAATGGTATAGTGTGCGGCTAGTAACCCAATGGTCCCTGATTCGATTCCTGGCTGCTACTTTTGATTATTATGCTTTTATTTAACTTATAATTTTTCAGAAGGTGAGATTAGTTAGAGTCGAGTTGTTACTTTTGTGGAGATAACCAGTGCCTAAGATTTTTTTACTAACATTTGTCCCCTACCATTATGCAGTTGGTCACTGGGATTGATATGAATAAAGATTCAGAGGGGGGGGGGAGGATTTAAAAAAAAATTAAATTTTATAAGTTTTAATTGAGTGACTTTTTAAAATTAATGTGGAATTTCAAAAAGATTAGAACACTTCATGAAAATTCTGTTTTAAAAATTTTAAATGACTATGATGTTTTTAATTAGATTTTCCCCCTTAGAATGGATAATTTGGAAACAGCCAAAGTTAAATATTGGATAATTATCTTTAACTGAAGGTTGAGGTTTCAGGTTGATGGAAGTTTTTGCTAGCAACGGAAGACAAGCTTTACTTAATGTAAAAATTTTGTGTATAATACTGGTTTCGAGTAAAGCGTGGTAACCTAGGGGCGGGTTTCCTGCATCAAATTTTAACAAAGAGCGATTAACCTTGCAGTAATATCCAAGCTCACTGAAATAAGTGAGTGGTCTTATTCATAGCATGTAAAGCGCCATCTGTCGTTTTTTTGAATCGAGTGTTCGAATCGATACAGAATCGAATCAACACCAAAATAGTTCCTATGTAATGTAGTAAACCAATTAAAATAGGTTCCTTTATTTAATCACTAAAATACATAACAAGCTATATTTTTTCACTGAGTTTTGAAAATATATTTAATCGTAAATGGTATTGATCATTAAACAAGACGTAAACATCTTCGTATGTTAGGGTTGCCATAAAGCCTCTAGCTACGTACTTTGAGGCATCTTTTATCTTGTTCGTCCATTTTATCAATACACGGCCGAGTGGCAGCAGACAAACAGACCGAGACCATATGAAATTTAGGGTTCGGTGCTAGGTCGGTATGGGGGAAGCGTCTTACCACAACATTAATGTTAGATATAAACAAATACCATCAAATAATTCTATAAAACTTCAACATGGATATAAAACTGTCTCGGCAATAGCTCTTGATCCAAATGGTGCCCGTCTAGTAACAGGTGGGTATGATTTTGATGTGAAATTTTGGGATTTTGTAGGAATGGATACCTCAGTGCAGTCATTTAGATCTATTCGACCGTGTGAGTCACATCAGATTCAAAACATTAGTTATAGTGCCACTGGTGATTCCATTTTAATTGTTGCTGGTAATGCACAAGCTAAGGTGCTGGATAGAGATGGATTGGAGCAGTTTGAATGCCCTAAAGGAGATCAGTATATTTCTGATATGTCAAAGACAAAGGGTCATTGCGCCATGTTGAATGATGGTTGCTGGCATCCTCGTATTAAAGAGGAATTCCTCACCTGCTCGAATGATGGAAGCCTCCGTATATGGCTGGTAGATGAAAAAACTGTTCAAAAGCATGTGATTAAACCAAGACAAATGGGTGGCTTAAGAGCTTTGCCCACATCTTGCCGATATAATCGAGATGGACAGTTAGTGGCTGCTGCTTGTCAAGACGGATCTATTCAAATGTGGGATCACCGAAAAAATTTTGTCAGTACCACACTTCTTGTTCGTGGAGCTCATGATAGAGGAACGGATATATCCTCTATTGCTTTTTCTTATGACAATACTTATCTTGCATCCAGAGGTTTGGATGAAACTTTGAAGCTGTGGGATTTAAGAAAATTCAAAGACCCAATCCACTCTGCCAACGACCTCTTCAACAGATATCCAATGACTGATTGCTGTTTCAGTCCAGATGACGGTTACGTTTTTACGGGCGTTTCCTTACTGAGGAACGAAAAGGTTGGCAAGGTAGTGTTCTTTGATCGAAATTCCTTCAACAAAGTCGAGGAGCTCGAGGTAGGAGACTCTGATATTGTCAGAACCATGTGGCACCCGAAACTCAACCAAATCATAGCCAGCTCTAAGAGCGGTGCTGTGAATGTATTCTATGATCCTAATCTCAGTTCTCGTGGAGCCAAGTTGTGTGTAACAAAAACGAAAAAGAAGAGTAAGGAGGTGACGATGATTTGTGAGCAACAGATTATCACACCTCATGCATTACCCATGTTTAGGGTCGACCGACCCAGAAGTTCAAAGAAGCAGTTAGAAAAAGACCGTAAAGACCCTCTTAAGTCTCGTCGCCCAGACCTGCCAGTCACAGGTCCTGGGCAAGGAGGCCGTATAGCTTCTGCGGGTAATACGCTATCTTCCTTTATTGTTAGAAATTTAGGATTGAAGAAGAAAATTGATGATACTCTGAATCCCCGTGATGCAATTCTACAGTATGCTAAAGATGCTGAAGAAAACCCTTATTGGGTTACCCCGGCTTACTCTAAAACCCAACCTAAGCCGGTGTTTTCTACTGAAGAGAAGACAGAGGAACCTCCTAAAAAGCTGCCAAAGTTAGATAAACTTTAACATTAATGTCGTCTGCCATTGTTATCAGAGGTCTGGTCTGTCTTGTTTTTCTTAATTAGTACTTCCTATTTTGTAAAAATTTAGAAATGTAAAAATTTTTCTGTAAATTTATGAAAATTAAAGAACAAAATCAACATAAAAAACATGAACATCATTTAAAAAAGGAAAAACAATGGAAAATTTTGCCTGGAATTGCTAACAATTTCACAATAAAAAAAATATAGCATTTTAGAGAACTTTCTTATTTGAATTTATTTTGTGAAAGTTCATTTTTCTCAAACAGTGAATTTATTAAGGTATTGTGATAAATATAATAATTGTAGTAAAATTGCCCTGGACAGACCACTGGTTATAAGTTATGCATTTTGTTAATAAGGATTATGAATAAATTTGTGGCACGGTTTTTTGATTACTAGATTGTTATGTAAAAATTAAATAATAAGTAAAAGTGTTCTCGTGTATTATCCCGTCAACCATGCCATCGAATATGAAAACATCAAATACCATTGACTGTTCTATAGCTGGGTCGCTAAGTTTGGCCGTCGCTAAACAGTTGACGGGATAATATGCAAGTACCCAATTAAAGCTAGAGGATTTAAGTATAGTATCTTTATAATGTTTATTTCTCTTCAAAATATTTAAAAGTTTTTAACAACACTTATAAGAAAAAAGTGAAAATTTCATAATTTTTAAAATTGTAACAGTTGCCAGAAAACTAAAATAAATTTGGTTCTTACGTGTTATCCCGTTGACTGTCCCACTAAATTAAAAAATGTCATAAAAAAAACATTAACTATTCTATAGGTGTGCTGCTGAGCAGTCGATGGGATAATACTAAGTACAATTTATTTATTTTGAAACATTATTTTCATAATATAAGATTTTAATTTTCTCTAAAATAATTACATTTATGGAATAGCAAAAATGAAATAGTTTCAATGGAAACAGAGCTGAGATTGTTTCATACAGCATGGTTTGGGTTGAGCGCGCACGAGTGACTAAAGTCACGGCGACCAGGATTACTAGTATCAAAAATATCACTAGAAAACAATGGATCTCTATGAAGAAATTCTTGGCAATCGGCCAAGTGTCACGTCGCCTAGTGCGCGCACTCTAACTTGTTTCAATAGCCAAGGCAACAATTTTGTCTGTCACCGTGACAAAAGTTGCTCGTGTGTGCTCAGCCTTATACTAGATTTATACATTCACTTATTATATTTTTTTCTGGACAGACGTTATTTAATTTTCAAAGTAGTTTTTGAAGAAGTTGGGAATCAAACCAACAATCAACCATTACTTTCATATTCTATTCTCATTACCATTATTCAATGGGATTTGTCATGTTCATGTCTTTTAATATTTTGATATGTTTTTAATTTTGGAGATGTATCATAGGAGTGGAAAATGTATTTGTCATCATTTCTAAATTTAAAAATAAATTAAATAATGTTGAATATATATTTTTCTTTAGCGAGAGTTGTTGACTGAATTACTTACCGTACCAGGGTTATTTACTGATGATATTATTTATTATTTATGAAAGTACTAATAACATATTACTTTGGAAAGCAATGAAAAAATTAAACACATGCTTTGTAAATCCTGTTAAAATTTTGAGCCTTGGCTCTAAGAGATAGGGTTTTCTCTCTCTCTCTCTCTCTCTCAATAAAATATATTAACTTTTAAACTTTAAGATTTTCGAAGTGGTTATTTTCACACAAAAAATAACAAATAGAATAATAGGACTTTGTATTGACCGTACTATTACGTGTTTTGTAAAATTAAAATTATATTATTGATCAATTCTGGCATCACCGATGGCCTAATGGTATAGTGTGCGGCTAGTAACCCAATGGTCCCTGATTCGATTCCTGGCTGCTACTTTTGATTATTATGCTTTTATTTAACTTATAATTTTTCAGAAGGTGAGATTAGTTAGAGTCGAGTTGTTACTTTTGTGGAGATAACCAGTGCCTAAGATTTTTTTACTAACATTTGTCCCCTACCATTATGCAGTTGGTCACTGGGATTGATATGAATAAAGATTCAGAGGGGGGGGGGAGGATTTAAAAAAAAATTAAATTTTATAAGTTTTAATTGAGTGACTTTTTAAAATTAATGTGGAATTTCAAAAAGATTAGAACACTTCATGAAAATTCTGTTTTAAAAATTTTAAATGACTATGATGTTTTTAATTAGATTTTCCCCCTTAGAATGGATAATTTGGAAACAGCCAAAGTTAAATATTGGATAATTATCTTTAACTGAAGGTTGAGGTTTCAGGTTGATGGAAGTTTTTGCTAGCAACGGAAGACAAGCTTTACTTAATGTAAAAATTTTGTGTATAATACTGGTTTCGAGTAAAGCGTGGTAACCTAGGGGCGGGTTTCCTGCATCAAATTTTAACAAAGAGCGATTAACCTTGCAGTAATATCCAAGCTCACTGAAATAAGTGAGTGGTCTTATTCATAGCATGTAAAGCGCCATCTGTCGTTTTTTTGAATCGAGTGTTCGAATCGATACAGAATCGAATCAACACCAAAATAGTTCCTATGTAATGTAGTAAACCAATTAAAATAGGTTCCTTTATTTAATCACTAAAATACATAACAAGCTATATTTTTTCACTGAGTTTTGAAAATATATTTAATCGTAAATGGTATTGATCATTAAACAAGACGTAAACATCTTCGTATGTTAGGGTTGCCATAAAGCCTCTAGCTACGTACTTTGAGGCATCTTTTATCTTGTTCGTCCATTTTATCAATACACGGCCGAGTAGTTGTTAAATTGGGTGCGAAGTGGGAACTGTCAAAGACGTAAACAGAACCGGTTTCCACTAGCTCCACTGGGAGAACGGGTGTTTCAAAGGGCAATAACTCGCCAACTGCGGTTCTACGTAGGAAACCTGTAATAGGCCTTTATCGCTCTTTTTACTTATATTGGCGAAATGAAGGAAGTTGGGTTTTTTTTGGTAGGGATGGGTATGTGAATGAAATTCTCCGGGATCGCTGCCGGGAATTGCCGCGACCCCGCCGGGAATTGCCGCGACCCCGCTCGTTACCGAATTCATTCGATAAAACGTATCAACTTTTAAAAATAATTTAAATTTTATAATTTTAATAGGAACTAAAATTTTGACAGTCAGATAGTACAAACTTGTACTATTAATTAAACGCAGTGAATTAAAATTTTGATTTTTTTGTTAAAAACTAATACGGAATTAAGGCTACTTAGGCTTATTATTTAACCAACATTTACTATTCTATAAGTTATGCATTTTTTTTTGTTTAATTTCAAATTATTAAATAGTCGATTTTTTAAATAGCATATGGCTTTAGTGTAAAAGCATTATTTTCTAATTCTCGACCAAATATATATTAACCGCGCAGCTATTTTATAAATTTACAGGGAAGATTACAGGCATGAGTTTTAATGATAAGTATTTTTCAGGCATTAGTTTTACTAATAAAAAATCAGGATTCTAATAAAAATTTGTTGTGTAGGTATTTAATGTCAGGTAAGGTTTTTTGCAAACATTTTATTACAAGTATTATATGAATTTCAATACTATGCCAATTTTGTTTGTGTTCATTTGATTATAAATTAATTTATTTAAAGTAAGATTTGAGCAGTACAGAAAATTTTTTTTTCTTTCTTACAGTGCTAAACAAAAGTAGAAGTATTTAATGAAACATTCCTAGCTTCCTGTTAACTAGGAAATATAGTATTGATAAATAAATTGCAGTCAAAGCATAGTCAAAGTAAATTTATATTTTTAAACATTCTTTTGAAAAATACAAAATTAAAACAATTACTGGTTAAATTATTTTTTATTTTGTGAAACCCTACTGATTAAATCAATTACTGACGCTGTTAATTATCCTAAATTAATTTACTTCCATCTGCATTTATAATTTTATTCTGGAAATACTGGAAATTTGTGCATGGCTGTGTTAAATAAAATGCAGGATTCTAAGAAAAAGCTTACCAACTTATTTCTTAAAATTTAGTTCTAATAACAGTTTTGATTACATTTGTAGAAGTTATTTCTTAAACAAAATGAATGCTGAATGCTCATTCATTCTGTACTGAACACAGGACATTACTTTATGTTCTTTAGTTTCTCCTAATATTGTAACTTCTCAAATCATTAAACAAGGTTTTTTAGTCCATAAAGCTTCTATTGTCACATGGTTTTTATAAGTCAAGAATCTTTTTTTATTTTGAAACGGTGGCACATCTATTCCGTATATCTGCTTCTCATAAATTGTTTTGTTATTTTAAAAGTTGTCTCATACTTTTAGAAAATATTTACCCAGTTATCATATTTTAACTTAGTTTATAAAAATATTAAAAGGAATATGACGCTTTTAAAATGTCACAAATTCGGTTCAGAACTTTTTCCAGGTCCGTATAGGCATCAAATAGAAGTACGTACTGTAGATTTCCAGAACCAAATGACAAATAAGATTGGTGCCACATGCCACATGAAATGGTCACCAAACTTAATTTCCATTTAGTGTTATAGCAATAAATAAAAATATCAGCACAAAAAGAAAACACAAAAATTAAGCAAAATTTAGTACTAATCTTATTCTTTTTAACTGAATTCAATAATTCAATTCCAGAAAGCAAAGAAAAGTAAAAATATGAAACTGCGAGGTCCAAAACGTCATGTCGTATGTGTCAGGAAAAATAATATTTCTGCTGTGAATAGATTTTGCTAGGGGCGAACTCGCAGCAGAAAAAAAATATTTACGACTTTGAAATTAAATAAAAACAGACCTAATTATTTCATTTATAAGCTTTTGGAACGAAAATGATCCTCATACATTTGTCTACTAATATTCAAAATTTTATAATTGTGGGACATCCCCCTGGATCCGCCACTGCTTACATTTCAGAATTTAAAAAAGTATTTTTTCCAAACTATAAAATTTCTTAATGAAGTGAACATTGGTGTTTTTAAATATGTGAAAAGTATATGGAAAAGCAATTGGTCATACACTTTTTCCTAAAATTAAGGGTAAAATGATACTCTAACACAAAACATCATGTCCCTGGTATCACACAAAACTGAAATAATGGACTTAAACTATTATAATCCGATGCATTTTTAAAAAAACACACATTTGTGTATCCTTCGTTTATCAGTTTTAAACACAAGCAAACGATAAATCAGTCAAAAATAAACCTAAATAGCAAAAATAGAAAAGCAAATTAATATTAATAACTTTCCAAATTAGTGGAGTTGACATTTTAATAAAATAACAGAATAAAACATACTTGCGTAGTTGGAAACTGAAATAAAGCTCCATATATCTTTTTTAACAATATATAACTATATTTCTGGGCTTAAAATTTCCAAAAAAAGTTTATTTAATATTAAAAATTACCGTAACGGGAGTTGACAATAATAAAAACGCCTTACCTTGACGACAGATTATTTCGCTAAAAACACGACAGTTTTCACGCCGAATAATAAAAAAACGGTTAAAAGATATTCTTAAGTAAATAAACAATCGTTTGAAATGTGTTTTTTCATTTTTAAAGTATAATTATTATTATATTTTTTAAAATTATTTCGAACGTAACGGGGGTTGACATAAATTGAGAGACATAATTGAGATGGTTGTGTGGCGAAGGTTTGTAATTTAAAATTTTGAAGAATTTATTTTGAAGGGAGATTAATGGAAGTAAGTTAATTTTGTGTAATCTCCTCCCCACACAATAATACCATATTAATAGAGAATAAAACCAAGAATAATATAATGTATTTAAGAATAACTTATTTACCTTGTTTTTCAAGTGATGAAATCTAATTAAAATAAAGCGTAGTTTTGCAAAAGATAAAAAATAGTTGTTTCTCATACAGATCGCTAGAGGCGTGCATCCTTCGACCTGTTTTTTCCCGGAAACGTTTCAATGGAAAAGGTTCTCCCCTCCCCCTCCATTTTCCATTCCCCACATCGTTTTCCCATGATTCGGTGTAGTTCGAAGACAAACCTTATCGGTTGATTGACGAGAGTCCAGAAACTGGACATTTTGGCGACCTCGGGGGGTGAGGGTTGTAAAAATCCATCAACGTCACAGCCTACTCTAATGAGCAAGCTTTTATCTTTATTTCGCAAGTCACCCTCGTGGTCCCGCTCCCCACGCCTGAAACAAATTGCAACAGAAGTTTTCGTTCATCGGTTTTCAGTTGGAAATGAATGACCGCATTAATAATATACAAATAATCAGACAATATTGGGTCAAATAAAATATATGTTTGATAATTAAAAAAATAGTTAAAATTTTTTTTCAAAAATTCAAATAACAGTGATTGTGACTTATGATACCATTAATATACATGTATTTATAGCCTATTTTTCAATGCTAAATACGAATATTCTATTCCCAAATCATAGCCAAAATAAATGTCTCATTCTTGAAATAAGCATGACTAGCCTGTATATTTAAATAGTAAAATGCAATTTTCTCTTTTAATAGTCCCGATTATCTGAGTTTAATGTAGACTGAGGTTAACTCGGATAACAAAAAAAAACTCTGTTAAGCAAAAATCGTATGCACCTAATATAAATTATGTAGGGAAGAGGGTGGCTCACTTCAACCAAAAGTACATGTTTAACAATTTATCCCTACTTTTATAAGATACTAGCTGATATGCCCGGCCTTGCACGGGTGGAGTGTATCAATTTATTAAAATTTTCTCAAGTTACATGCCTAATTTTCTGTAACCATAATTACCAATCATCCTGGTAGTTTTTCATATCCCGGTGTTCCCAGTATTTTTTCATATCCCGGTGCCTTTTTCATCTTGGTGTTCCCGGTGCCTTTTCATCTCGGTGTTCCCGGTGCATTTTCATCACCGTGCTCCCTGTGCCTTTTCCCTCCCGGTTCCAACTGTGTAAATCTAACCTAACCATCCAGTTCGGGGTTGCACATTTAATTACGACAGTTACCCAATTATCCATTCTAAGTGAAAAAAAATCCATTAAAATTATTACAGACTTTTGAAATCCCAAAATTTGTAAATACCCCCTGTTTAAATTGAAAAAAAAAATCCCGTTAAACTACACCAAAGAAACAAATTATAAGGTTAAATAACAAATTGATCTAGTGTTTCTATCATCAACTTTCTAAAAAAACTGCATGATGTAATCTTTACTTTAACCAGTCTAATTCTTAAAACTTTCTATTTCAACTTAAAGTTTCATGGAAAATGAAGTTTTCAATAAGAAAATACTGTTATAAAGTTTTTTATAAGGGACGTTTTTAATTTTTTAAATTATTAATAACCTTTTTAAAACATTTAAAACAATTTTAGCCAAGTTTTATCTTTAAATACTTTGTTTTATGTTTAAAATTGTTTTTGTTGTATTATTTGCAACAATGCGAGTTAAACAGATCTTCTTTAGTGGAGAAGTAAGGCGATTTTTACAAAAAGGCCTAAAAGGGGGTGAAGGGGTGGTTTTAGAAATTTGGAAATGATGTCATTGTCTTTCCCCCGTCCCCATACGTATGTGTACCAAGTTTGGTTCGATTCGGACGGGTAGTTTTGGAGAAATTGAGCCAAATCTGTTCCGGACAAACCCAGGCAGGCAGGAACCCAGGAACCCAGGGACACCTTCATTATATATAGAGAGATTGAATGAAACAAAACCTAATTTCTAATTCATTCTTAAACTTAGTTTAATTCCTAAAATTTTAGAACCTCTTTAGGATGGATTTAACAAATTCTAAGAAAAATTCAACCAAATTAATGTTTTGTTTCTCCTGAATTTTAGACCAAAGATGTGCTATAGTATCCAAAATAGAAAAGTAGTAATCCCTTTTTAACAAGTTACTTATAGTAAAAATTGTGCGCATTTTTTCGATATTTTCAAGATATTTTAAGAACAAGTTCTTTTGTGAAAATCGAGTATAATTGAAAAATCGCAATTGTTTCCCTTCCCTATTGTTCAGGTAACATTTTAGCTGTATTTTTATTTTTTAAGGCCGGTGAAAATTATTCTGAAAGAGGTACACAAATCAGAGAATATCTGGAATGCACCTTAATTATATTTTCTGCATTCTACACTCAATTTGTAAGTAAATACTGTATTTACACCATATCTCCATTTTTTTTAACTCATTCACTTATAAATATGCATCTTGATTTCATGTGGAATTAAAAAAATTACTTACTCTTCAATTAATTAAATTTTGGTTATGACCTAAGTTAAAAATAATTAGATTTTTCTTACCTTATGAAATGGAAAATTGGATACCAACGTATACGACCGAATTGGAGGGATGGAAGTCCCCTTCAAGAGTCTTCCGGCCACGCCTTACGAAGCACGCCATTGGTCAAGGTGTCACATTATGTTACCACGCACTCTTGGGTACAAAATTTATGGCACCAGGTAGAAAACCTTCAAGGAAAGGCAAAGAGGTCAGGCAGAGGGGTGGAAAATAGGAAAACAAAAAAGAATTAATTCAAAATCCCTTTTTTTTAATATGTGGGCAATAAGTTTTTAATAGTATAAGTATACTACGGATTTTTAACCCGTTGTTTTAATATTTTGTTCTCTTATGAAAAGTACAGTTCTTTGGAGTTAATAAATCAAGGCTTTGGGAATCCTTGGAGAAATCCCAAATTCCCCGGCCATTCCCTCAATATTCTCTTTTTGACGAAATCCATTCGTTAACATATAACTTTACTTTTAAGAATGATTAAGAGAATGTAATTTTTACATTTCAGCATTCCTTGAGTCTTTAAGATGCTGATGCATCGTTTTAGTGATAGTATTGCATTTTGCATTATCAGTGCTTTTTTTTAAATATATGACAAGTAAATTGGATTTTTAAGTAGTGATGCTGTGATTGATGTGAAAGGGATTTAAGATTTAACAACAACTAACAAGAGTTTGTTTAATTTAACAATTTAATTAAGAAGATCGCGTACACTACTCAAATTACCTCTATGCATAAAAATATGTGTATCTGTAAATAAGAATTTAAAACTAATTAAGTACCTTTTCAAAATTATAATTCAAGTAAAATTTTCAAAATTATTTGGACCCCGAGTAAAATTCCTTGCCGACCATTGAAATAGAAGTAGTACGTACTGTAGATTTCCAGAACCAAATGACACATAAGATAGGTGCCACATACCACATGAAATGGTCACCCAACTTAAGTGCCATTTAGTTTTAACAATAAATTTAGCTGCAATAAAAATTATCAGCACAGATAGAAAACACAAAAATTAAACAAAATCTAGTACTAATATTATTCTTCAACTTAATTCAATTACCAGAAAGCAAAGATATATGAAAATAAGAAAACTGCGAGTTCCCACCATAGCTATGGTTTTCAACAGCCTAAGAGTCAACCCGAGATGTTTAGTAATAGCTATGTAGCTTCTTTGAGACGGAAATTTTTTAAAAAACTTAATAAAATTTGGTTAATAAGGTTTTGCAAATGAAAATAATCTAATTAGTTGTAAATAAGTCTTACATGCAAAAGAAAAACTGAAAACATAAGTATCTGAATATTATAACATAAAAATTATACTCAGTTGTAAAATATCCGTATCTTGCAATCAACGGCGTGAAATTATTTTTCATAGATTTATTGTTTTCGTATTCGGCTGATGAGTATAAATAAGAATAAATTAGCTTATACATATATAACTATGTAGCAGATTTGGCGTTACCCAGGGTGCACCACGAGGAGGCCTGCTACGTTACACCCCGCAAAAAATGGGAAAATGTATGCAATTTACGGCTACTTGTCATCGAATAATCTGGTATCATCGTAAAAGTACTGGAAATTTTAGATGTTAGATTTTTCTCTTAACTAACCTAATCTTCTGAAGCTTTAACAAATATTTATTCAAAGTTAAAGAATGGGGCATTCTTCTCAGAAAGTGTACAGTCCCAGAGCACATACATATTCTTTAATATTTAATAACTTGTATTCCATTGTTAACCGTAGACGCATAAATTAAAATTCTAATACGTATTCTTTCAGATAATACAAAGATTTATAGATCCTTGTAACTTCTACTTGGAAGATTCGTCTATAGAGAAGAATATTATCGGCCACCGTAAATTGCTGTCTTTTCCCATTTTCTGCCCCTGATTTGAGCTGAAAAAGAAACGCTCATCAGGGACTAAAATTAGATTGTAATTTAGTTGAAAAAGTTCTGGTTTGAAAATAAGTTACTTAGTACCTGGCGGCTGGTGGATAATTCGAATGGGGGTTCACAATTTTGAAAATGCAATTAGCACAACAATCTCACAATTAAAATTATTTATATTATTGGTTGAAATAAATTTCACAGGTATTAGGCAACTCATCCAACGGGAAGTAGAATTCCATTTTGCTCACCAAACACAAATAAATGAAGTTTATCCGCATACACGAGTATGCCAATTTACAATAAATATCAGTTCAAATATCCTTTAAAATCTAAAATTGTATTTTGGCCCAAAATATTTACTTTTAAAACTACTTAAAACACACAAAACTAAAGATTTTTAGAAAAAAAATTACCAAATGTATTAAAAAAAAGTAAGAAAAAATTTCCCGCAAATAAGAAAGAAATGTAAGCGGCGGTAGGCTCAAAGTGTGTCAAGAGAGTCCGGTAAAGGACTCTAGGAAAGGCAGGAGGCGGAAAGAATATTCTCCCCGATCAGCTCCACAAAGGATTTCCTGCCAGCCTATTTATGCCTATTTCTCGGTCGCGCACGTGCCATTGAAGGCAAAAATTCATAAAACACTGTAATGGCTCTCAAAAATTTATTAATATTTTTTTTTCTTTTACTTTTTGATAAAAGGAACGCAGGAAGCTCATCCTGAATAAGTATAAGGAAAAAGTTCGAATAAAATTTTATAACTTTTTCTTTTATTTTAATTAATCGACTTATTTCATTTTCACTGATGGTTCACGTGCCGCCACTGCATAGTACAAATCTGTATAATTATTACACTGCTGTTATATTGATAAAACTATATCGGTTCACGGTACTTAATCGTCCTTTATAATTAACAGCATTAAAATAATGTTTTTATATGTGTGTTTTGTTTTCAAGTCTTACTTGAGTTATAACATAAAACAGTGAGGTCCAACCTTTATTAGAGCGAGAACAAACTAACTTCAGTAGAAAATAGTGAAGTCCGGAGTTTAAAAAAGCGAAAATTACATATAATTTACTATTTTAAGCCTGTTAAGCTTATTTCTTTCAACAGCGAACTATCAATCATGAAAATTCAGGTGTGATCGAATTAATCTTAAGAATTTTCATAAAATTTCTGATTTATAAACCTGGACAACGTTTTGAAATTGAAAGTGGAGTATATTTCTCAGACCAAAATATTTCCTAAAGGGTTATTAAGGTTTCAGAGATATCCAGGTTTACAGCATTTTTTAATACAAAGACAAACAACTTAAGCCTTGTATTTCTGAAATTGCTATTGGTGGAAATATAATTTTAATAAATAATAGCACGTACTAAGGAAGGTTTGATTTTGCTCCTTTCAGTGATTTATATTTTTTAAACACAACAATAAAACCAGCAGAAACGTATAAAAAAGCCATAAATACATTATCATTATAACTAATGCCCAATAACTTGAAAAAGAACCAACATGAAAACAAATTTCTGGAAAAAAGGTACCATTAGATTCTATTTTAAGAAACATTTCTATTTTATGGCGGCCAAAAAATCTCTTCGAGAGCCGCATGCGGGCCGCGGATCGGACCACACTTATATGTATAGAAGCTAAATCAAACAATAATAACATAAAATACACTGGTTGAAAAGGACTTGATTTTTAGAAGATTTATGTAAGAGTATCATACATGAATCTTCTAAAATAGTAAGTGTCAAAGGCCTTACTTACATCATTGTTACTGATTAATTGATTAACAAAATAACAAATAAAAACTCCACAGTTTATTTTATCTATTTGATTGAAATGAAGAGGAGTGTAAATAGGCCAGTCTCGGTCAGGTTTTACAACTGTCAAAATTTGGTGTCTCCATAGTTTAATGGTTTCTATATAATTTTTCACGCAAGTCGAGCCGAAAGGTTCGTAAAATTCAAATCTCTTTTTAATCATGTTTGCAACTAATAGAACCCAATGATTATCTTTATTGAAAGGGATGAATATAAATCTCAAATTTATTAGAGAAGTTTCTTTTAAATCTCTCAAAACTTCACTTTTTCCTCTAATATAATCGGTTTGATAGCACTTTAAGGCTAAGCAACTTTTATCCCGAGTAATTTTGTCTAAAAATCCATCTATTACACTGTCATAAAGCCAACCGAGGTGGAAGTCCTTTGCAATCCTCCTTATCTCCTGAATTTCTTGATCAGATAGGCATGGATCAAGAGATTTAATTTCTAAATGGGAGATTGTGATGTTCCTGGATTGGAAAATGGGTAGGTTAAAATTAGTTAGATTTATTTCAGGGGTGAAAGATGATTGGGTATTATTCGCCACAACCAAGTTTAGTTTCGATGAATCTGATGCACTGGAACCATTTATTAAATCTTCTTCCATTTTCTTTTTCTTATCTAAAGAAGGGTACATACTTGATTTCCTTTTACAGGTTTTTTTTGAAGTCTTATAAAGATTCTGAGTAGTTAATTTTTGATTAGGTGGTACTGAAAAAGGTATGAATTTTGAGTCAATGAAATTTGATTTTATGGCTCCTTTGCATTTAGCTACTAAGTTCTCTAGGGAGGGTAACATATCCGAAATAAGAACTTTTTGAACAGTAGAATTCTGTGACAGATCCTGAAGCTCAATTAAAAGATTCTGAAATTTTTGAAATTTATTTTGTATTTTTAAGGAGGAAGTATCTGGTAAGATATCAGGCATGGTTGTTAATGGATCACCATTTTCTTCTTTTCCTTGGCTTCTTTCTTCACCTTGATTTTCTTCTTCTTGATATTCTTTTACCCCTTGATGTGCTTGTTCAACTTGAATATCTTCTCCATTACTGATGTTACCAGCTGAACAAGTTTCTTCGAGCAAAAGCATATGAATTTTATGTATGTGTTTACAAAGGGGATTTCTATCTGGACAACTACAAGTGTACATGTGGCTACACAAACCTAAGCAAGACACTTCTAGGCACTTAAGAAAACAATGATCGTCTGAAGGACAAAAATCATTGTCTTTACTAACAGTATATAGGGTGCTTTCATCAGTCATTGACCTAATCTGCCAAGACTTTTCAGTCAAATCGACAACATAATGACTGGGAATGCTTTTTCCTGAGTTGTGTCTTTTAAGATATGTTGGGGGATATATATTATGGGTAGTGTTGGTCAATCTTTTGTATCTATGATTTTGAAAAGTGTCTTCTTCCATCCTCAACAATGTTTCTAGTAAGTTATCTATTCTTCTATTGAAATGTCTCTTTAAATAGTGTGATTTTAGTCTATTGTGGAAAGATTCACAATACATATTTGTGTCTGTGAAAGCATGAGGAAAGTTTCGGTAGGACATGGCCCAAAGATTTCCTCTGCAGTAGTAATTGTTTTCAAAGTAATTTATGAATATAGGTTCTAAATTTTGAAACTTTTGAATGTAGGTATCCATCATCTCATGGAATGTATTGGAATTTCTCTGTTCAAGTAAAGATACCAAACCACAATAGAGATCTGCTTTTAACTTTTTTCCAGAAACTTTATTCAGCTCCCGCTGCCATGCCCTCAATATATGCCATTTGCATAATAGATGCTTAACATCTTTACCAAATACTTCCAAGAATGCTGTTCCTGTTGTTTTGTCATCATCTGTCATTAAACAATTAACACTTAAATCTGGTAATACTAATTTAATGCTTTTAAACAAGCATTTAAAAGTTTGTATATCTATATGTTCAATTATGAAATGGGCTACAGGGTAACCAACACCAAATTCATCTGGAACTACTAGGTTGAGCAAATGATACCCGTAATAATTAGTTTTGTGAGTAGAGTCAATGCAAAGAATACGGGTGCAGCCTTCTATCATTCTTTGCCTCTGCTCCCTAGTTTGGAAACCCAAAACAAAAGCATTTTTACTTTTTGGCAAATCATCTAAATCCTTAGGTCCATACAGGGTGGGTTGATCTTTAGGTTTGTATATAAGGATGGAATCACTTTTGCCGTTTCTCAACTCCTCTACCATGAGATAAACAGATGTTGCATCATCAATATGAGGATGAGATGAAATTTTGTGTTTTCTTACATAGTAATTTATTTTTTCTCTTGTAATATAAGATTCTTGTATATATACAGAATCTCTATTATTTATTGATGCAGATCCATCTCTAATCAATGACTGAATTTTTTCAACAGGAACACCTAACCCCACTAGGTATTTTATTGTCTGGCGACAGCTTTTCCTTAAAGGATGGAATTTAACATTTTCAAATTTTAACTCATGATTGTGCCCTGTAAAAAATTTAACAGTAACATTTTTTGCTTTCTCTTCAATTACCGTTACCCGAGATGTACAATTCCCGGTAGATGCATTTGAAAAATAAACACCTTCAGGTTTAGACCTTTTTTTTTCATATTCTGTAACATAAAATTGACAAACAAAATAATGATAAGTTTTGCCATCTATTGTCTTTGAACCTGACTTTTTCTTAAAAAAACTGTTAGTTTTGGCACTGATTTCTTCCAACCAGGTTTGAAATTCATCCATGGAGTTAAACTGGTATTCTTCAAACTTTGCATTATGGTTATCATTAAGATGGGAATTTAGGGCACTATTAGTAGGAAAGGAAAGTTTACACTCCGAATACAAGCAATTATGAATTCCTAAACCACAATTTTTTTTATGTTTGTATAGGCCAGACTTTGATTTATAT
Organism: Tetragnatha montana; assembly: GCA_963680715.1. Lineage (NCBI taxonomy): Eukaryota > Metazoa > Arthropoda > Arachnida > Araneae > Tetragnathidae > Tetragnatha > Tetragnatha montana. The sequence goes on from OY796685.1 coordinate 41,170,187, forward strand.
ATTTTTTCACATTTAACACAACGATATTCTTCAGATATTATTTTTCCTAAATTATTTAAAAATGTATTTTCATTAATAAACTTACCATTCCCTTGGAAATCATTAAGGTTAGAACTTACATTATGGGGTTTTTCTGAGCCTGACCCCCCACCACACCTTGAGTTGAAACACTTTTCGAATTTCTTAACTTCTTTTTCAACCTAAATGCAATGAAAATATCCATTAGATTGACATTTACCTGAGCAGAGCGAAAAGTAACTCCATACAGCCAGCGCACACGTTTAGAATTGAGGATATTCAACGAAAATAACTTGAAGAGGACATTCAACGAGATAGTAAGGAATTTCGTGTAAACTAAAAACTAATTTTAAAAAGTACTTATTAATTTTATCGCTATATCTGCTCTGGTAAAGCTATTATTTTTCAAGTATGTAAAATAACAGCGACGCAATTACAATTGAATAATTTACATCCAGAATCACATTAAAGAAAACAATACATTACCGAAACGTTATTCTTTTCGGTCAAAGCGGTTGCTTTTGGCAAAATATGATGACAGTTGTAAGTAGGATAGGATTCTTCTACTGGAACCATTTCAACCTATAAATGCAATGAAATCATACATTACATACTTAGATTGCTGAGAGTTCAGATATAGAGTTTTCCCTATTAAAATATTTCATTTTGATATTTTCATCTTAATTACAATATTACAATAATGAGTCAAGCAGATCTTCTCTTACAGAGCAATGGAGAAATAAGCGTTTTTAACCATAAAAACGTTAATTACGGGTCAATTTTCGATTTTGGAAAAGTTCGTGTTGATCGTCCTCACCTCGGGTACTACGTCTATATACCGGGTTTGTTCCACGTCTGTGGCGTAGTTTAGGAGGAGATGTGTCCTCCCCCCACATACACACACACACACACACATAGCCACATAGACCTTTAGTTATACGGATTATTATTATAAAACTCTAGTATTATTTTTTTTTTATTTTGAACTATTATTTTCAAATCAAATCAAATCATTTTATTCACAAATTTGTAAAGTATTTAACATTTGTACAGATTAGAAAAGAAAAAATAACGCGCAATGTACAAATAAAAAAACACTTAGACGTATTAGTCTCCAAGGGGTCAATTACCCATTCAGAAGACCAATTGAAGGGATAAAAAAAAACTACATTAAAAAAAGGGGGAGGGGGGAAACATAAAAAAATAAAAACATACACAGTTGATTTGTAAATATTAAAATAATAAACATAAAAATTATTTTCAGATATTGAAGGTGGAAGTGGAATGCCGTGGTGAGCTTCAAAAAATTACATATGAGAATATTAATTATTGTAAATATTGTTCTATGTTAACTATTGTGAAAGTAAATATTTTTATTAGTTTTTTTTAATTTAATTGGTGATTTTTCTGTCTTTAGATGATTCGGTGAGGCTTTAAAGAATTTGGGGATAAATAAGCATAACTTTTTCGAAAAATTTCTTTTCTTGCTTTAGGAATTAGTTCTATAGGTGTTTGCAGAGCGTAGGTTATAATTTAAATTTCTGATTTCCATTGAATTATTATGGGAATAAAACTTGTGCTAATAACTTTTTTTATATGGTAAAACTTATATAGGATATATCGTAATTTATTTGATAAGTAGTTTACGTGAGTTTTTCATTTTAAATTAGAGTCAACATTTAAACCTAGATACTTGATACTTGATGTTTGTTAAAGAGGAGGACAATTGCAATTTAAATCATCGCATTCATTTAAGTGAAGAAAAATACAGAGAAGATTAGACGGACCTTTAAGGCAGAAGTTAATATACTTGTTTTTTTTTTTTACATTTATTGATATTTTGTTTGCTTTAAACCATTTTTTTATTATTAAAAGATCATCGTTTATTAGTTTAGTTAAAACATTATTATTTGAGCATGAGTAAAGAATCACTGTGTCATCAGCATATGTAATTATTTTTCCACTCAATTTTAAATTACAAAAATCATTTATATAAATTATAAATAATAAATGTCGAAGTATGGAACCCTGAGGAACTCCAGATTTTAAGTTAAGAATTATACTTTTATTGTTATTTATGCTGACAAACTGATGTCTTCTATTCTTAAGATAAGAAGTAAACCATTTATATAAGGTGAATAAGGTATTTGAATAAGGTGTTTGTAAAAGGACTCTCTTAAGTGAAATAATCAATTATATTCTATAAGCCGTTTTATATAATACAAAAGCTAACTTTTGAGATTTATAATATGCGGTGGTGGGTCCCTAGGATTACAGATATCACTGAGACAAAATAAATATTCGAAAAACTTTTTACCTTTGTGGATGGCGTTGCTTCCACAATGGACTTTTGAATGCTGGATCCGATTATTTTTTTCACATCTGGCCGTAGAGAACTTGATCGCTCATCATACTTGGAAAATTGCGTTTCTGCAGTAGCAATTGGGGCCTTTGCTTTGGTTTTATTCTCTGTTTTTCCCGTGCTAGCCTTTTTCACCCGCTAAAAGGGAAGGCAAAAAGATATTTTGTTATGATGACAAGGATGAGTAACATCAAACCTACTATTTTCACCGAAAGGTTTTCTAAAAAAATTTAGAATTTTATAAATAATATAGAATAAAAATTAGAATTTTTATATCTTACAATCTGTAAATGGGAATCAGACTCCCCATTGTTCGATAAAACAAACGGGCTTACACATTCCATTATTTATTAATTTCCGATTCACCCCGTTTTACGGCAGAACTTTATATCCATAAAATGAAATATTGGTTTTGTTTTAAATCAACATTTTTAATGTTGTCTTAATCTAGATTTTTACCCAAGGAAAGAGAATCTTCTAAGATAGATCCTACTCAACATTGAAAAGTTACTAAACAATGTTAATATTTTTTCCGAGACTTAAAATTGTTTTTAAAATTTTACCTTTATGGGTTGAATTGTGGATTTCCTATTACTACAATTTTGTTTTTTCTCTGAAAGAAGCTGCTGCGTTCCTTTCCAAAAAGAGGCATGCTTCGGAAACAGCTCTACAGTAGACAACATGGTCTGCTTTGCTGCCTTCTTAGTAGATTTGAATTCATTTGATGGTTTGGCACCTTTTTTTCTCTTTTCCTGTAAAAAATGCTTGTTGTAAAATCGACAGTTTAAATTCAAATAGTAAAACAAGTACCGCGTAAAATGGGGTAAAGTCCAAAGGAAGTGTGTTTTTAAATTTTTACCTTTATGGGTTGAATTGTGGATTTCCTATTACTACAATTTTGTTTTTTCTCTGAAAGAAGCTGCTGCGTTCCTTTCCAAAAAGAGGCATGCTTCGGAAACAGCTCTACAGTAGACAACATGGTCTGCTTTGCTGCCTTCTTAGTAGATTTGAATTCATTTGATGGTTTGGCACCTTTTTTTCTCTTTTCCTGTAAAAAATGCTTGTTGTAAAATCGACAGTTTAAATTCAAATAGTAAAACAAGTACCGCGTAAAATGGGGTAAAGTCCAAAGGAAGTGTGTTTTTAAATTTTTACCTTTATGGGTTGAATTGTGGATTTCCTATTACTACAATTTTGTTTTTTCTCTGAAAGAAGCTGCTGCGTTCCTTTCCAAAAAGAGGCATGCTTCGGAAACAGCTCTACAGTAGACAACATGGTCTGCTTTGCTGCCTTCTTAGTAGATTTGAATTCATTTGATGGTTTGGCACCTTTTTTTCTCTTTTCCTGTAAAAAATGCTTGTTGTAAAATCGACAGTTTAAATTCAAATAGTAAAACAAGTACCGCGTAAAATGGGGTAAAGTCCAAAGGAAGTGTGTTTTTCACATTAAAGCACCCTTTGGTGGATGTCATGACAGCAATTTATTTTAAGGTAGTATTTATTAGAATAATACTCTTTAATAAAGATAATAAATAAGAGAATTTCTGAAATTTTTACCTGGGCAGATGCTAAAAGTTGCTTTCCCTGATTAAGAAAACAAGCTGAGGAATTCTTAAAGCCACTTTCAATTCCCAAAGAAAGGACATCGGCATAGGATGGTTTTACCTGAAAATAAAAACCATTTTCGTGCTATCTATAGATTCAAAACAAAGATATTTTTATGCAACATACTAACTGGGTCTATTAACTATTCTAAACTAAAATCGTTAATTATTATTACATAACTTCCAAAGGCAAAATAAATTGTATAGTATGTTAAAAATTTAAATTACTAAGAATCTTTCTCTAAAAACAACAAATTTTTATAGTATAAACTTCAAATTTTTAGCAAAATGAAATACCAAGTACTAAAAAAATATACAACTTATGATTGTCTTCATTTCTAGATAAACAACATAACAGACTAAAGTTATCACAATCCTGGAAAATTAGCCGAGTAAGATTAATACTTAAATTACTAGCTAATTAGAAGCCGAATTACAAAAAGCAACATAAACACTTGTACAATTTTAACATAAACACTGTACACATGTACATAAACACTTGTACAAACATTATACAATTTTTAAAATAACGCTCAAAGGACAAAAAAGGCCTTTAAGATGGAAATTTAAAATTGGTATTTGTTTCTATTTGGTCACTATGCCGTAGGTTTATGAAAATACTTTGCTTTAAGGTAAAATTTTATGTGGGTATTTATTTATTTATCTGTGATTTAAATTTCGGAAACTGTGTAGAAAAATTTAAGATTTACGTATATTTCATTTTATAAAAAAATTATACATATATTGATCGGACATTTAGAATAATGTGTTCTACGTTCTACTGTAGAAAAATTTCTTACCCTAGTTTGAAGAACATCATTATGAAATTTTTCCTCCGGTTGTTGAGAAGAAACAAGAATTTTAACCCGTTTCTGAAAATATAGGTTAGACTTTTATTATTCTCTTAATGCAGTAATATTTATACTTATATAAGATAATTCGAATGATTTTGAAAAATTTGAAGAAATAATTTGGGTTTTAAACATTATTATAAATCAAAAACATTTACTCGTTTTAACCAAAATATCTTAAATATTATTTTAATTTTGGCAGTATATTTAATTAAAAAAATATTTCACCCAGTGCGAAGAACTAAACTACCAAAAAATTTCACCATAGCTGAGAAAATTATGACGGCTAACCATTTTATAAAGATAAAGGTTAGGGTTAGACACACTTGATATGCTCCTCATTTTAAGCATATTAAAAAAGGTTAACTTGATTAATTAAGACCAAAATTTAAAGCATTGATCATAGTATTTATTATTTAAGAAATTATTGTATAAAGAGAAGACACAGCAGTGATATAAGTTAAGTAATTCTAAATAACTATAAATTAATAGCATTTGCACTTCCAAGTCATGTTTATTAAAAAAGATGGCATATAATAAACTAAAAACTTAGAAAATTTAAAAATAACCCGGATGGATCACGATTTTATATAAGGTAATAAAAATAGATCCCAATTTCGGTCTCCAATTACTAAAGATAGTTCCAAGTAAATGAAGTAAATTTACTTAAAACGGAAACTAAGCAGGCATTTGATTTTATCAAATTAGAGTATTGATGCTTAGATAAATTACAGAACTGTTTTTAGAAAAACCGCAATTATTACATTGTCAGATATTATTAAAATAATCTCAAACAATATTTAAAAAAACTAAAAGTCGTTTTTAAAAGGTCTAGATTTCCTATCAGATTAGATGTAACTAAATTTTTTTTTACCTCTGGCACTTCTGAATTAACTGTCGTTGTTACAGAAGGAATTGGAGTTTTTACTGGTTCCTAAAGAGAAGAAAACAAAATTTTTTATTGTGTCTTAAACATTATAATTAAGGTAATTTCACTCGAGTAACCAGTATTATATTTAATGTACAGTTGAAATGTAAGGATTTGTATAAAAAGTTTCATATTCAGTAAGTTTAAGTTACTTTAAAACTCTAAATAATATTAACACTATTTTAATCTTCCCGTATTGGTTTACTATTAACTAAATGTTTCAAAACAAAGGAATGAATGAATGAGAAATAGTGATATAATAATTACAGTAACTATTTGTCCATTAAATTATTTAACTATAGTACTGAAGCTTTTATTAAGCTCTGACATGGGTGCCACTTTCCAAAATTTGCAAGACGGAACTTTAAAGTATCGTATTAATCATTTTCATCCAGTCTAGCAATTTTTTTTAATTGCATGAAAATTCATAAAATATCATGCACAATCATAGTTCCATAAATTCTTAATCAAGACAAAGCTGTATGTGAGTAAAACCATGTTACTTGTGGTCAAAATGTGCGGTTTAATTCCGTTATGTTCCCGCTAAATACCGCTATGCTCTTTTGGATACCAAAAAAGTAGTAATATATTGCTAAAACAATTTTAGGCTCAGATTAAAATTAAAATGTTAATAAATTCAGCAAATAAAAATGCTCAGACAAAAACTATTCATATTTTCAATAAAAGAAATGTTGATATTTGAATGTATGGCATTCTCAAAAACATGGCAATATTTAGCAGGAACGTTAACCGAATTCAACCGTAGGTATTGGAATTTAGTACTAATTTTGCGTTTCATAATATACCTGGGACAGAATTCCGTTCATTGAAATTTTAAAAAGACAGAATTCCTGGGTACGGAAGAGTGGCACCCATTAGCTCTGAGGATAGTCAATTTTATTATTTTATTGGTAAACAAAAAATCATTATTTTCGAGTTAGACAGCCAGACTATGGGTAGATGAAATTATGTATAAATAAAATAAAACACATAAATAAAAGAATGTATTATTAATCCTAAAAATAAAATTATGCTTAAATTTTTTTCCAAAGATACTTACCAAACTATTGTTCACAAGAATAGTCTTTCTTAAGGATTTTTCAAATAGCTCTCCTAATTTTTGATTTCCTTTATAGTTAGGATGTAATCCATCTCGTCCCAAGAAATTTTTCAAATCCATCACCGCGTAGTTTAGGATTTCTATATTCTTTTCTTGGAATCTGTTTTGAAGCTTCTTATTAAATTCCTTGATCATCTCATTGGTTCTTTGGAGTTTTTCAAAGTATTCTTTTGAATTATTCTTCAAAAAGTTGTTTTCTTTTCTTGGTAGAACTGGCGACAGTAGAATTTTTTTGGGCTTCATCTTCAATAAAGCCTCTACAAGAAGCTCGTATTTTTCAATGCAATCATCAACAGTGTCTTTCGGAATATTATTCGTTCCAACGTGAAGTAGAACGTAGCTGGCTGCATCCATATTCGAAACTTTTCTTTTTAAGTTTTCAATAGTAATTCCAGGAAACGGTTTGAAGATCACATTTTCCTCTTCAATAGTTGAATTCATATTGAATTTTAAGTACTTACAAATGGAATCTCCGACGATAAGAATCATCTTGAAAAACAGCGAAAACAGCAGAAACACAAAAGCCAATTTTTCCAATGAAGATATCGGCGATTTGGACAAGGGTCATTTCATGGGACGTCTGTTGTCATTGAGTCTCCGCCCCCTCTGTCTTGGAGAGGGAGGGGTTTGGGAGAGAGGAAACCGAACCCACGGCGGCTGAAACACCGACAGAAGATAACAGTGGACGTCGGGAGGAGAGCACGAAAAACCCGGGGAGAGAGGAAACAAAATTTATAGCCGGGGTGTGACAGAGGTTCTTAACCTTCTGTCATTTTAAGGTCACTTGCGTGAAGTAGAGATAAACATTTACGGAAAGATTTTCAAATATATCATATGCATACTAAAAAAATATTAGTTCCCATTATTATGAGTACAATAAATATTTAGTTGTATTTATATAGGACAGTGTGGTCCAACCGCACGCGGGCCACAAGTGGCACTCGAAGAAATATTCGTGGCACTCGGCCTCAAAATTAAATTTGTATTCTAACTATATAGAATGTAATCCACATTTCAATTTTATTGCAGAAAAGTGTAAAAACCCGGTTTTATACAGTCTAATTTTCAAAAAAATTTCAGGGGAGAACCCCTGACACCCCTTGGAAGTTATTTTTGGTTTAAAATTCACTTTGGGAATCAGTTAGAACAGCTAAAAATCTGCTATTTCAGGTCTAATTTTCAAATCATTTTCAAGGGAGAACCCATGAACTCCCTTAGGAGTTTTCTTGAATAGAATAGTATTTAAATTTACTTTTTCTAGTACTCAATTTATTAATGTAAGTTATAATTTCTTATTCAGTTATATCAATAAAGCAAGAGTTCGGATATCTAGTCCCATAATTCCTGAAGCCATTGTCCGAAACTTATTTGGAATTAATTAAAGAAATTTCTTTAAATAATTCCTGATTCATGTAATGTCTTTAAATGCCTAAGAATATCATAGGAAAGTATTAAGCTCTGTAATAAGTCTATAAATTTTGGTGAAAGAAACTAAAATGTTTTCGTCAAAAATTTCCAAAAGTAAATTTCTAAGAAAAATGTAAAATCTTCTTGTAGCTATTCTACTCTGGGAATACAGAGGTCTCAAAATTCGAAAAGCAAGTTCATTCTTGTTACTATTAGGGGATATACTTAAATTTTAAATAACCTTTGTCAATTTTTTTAAATAAAGGTTTCTGTGTTCAGAAACAATAAATGGGGCAAATTAATACACTTGGATGTTGGGTAATTTGATACACTAGTGGGTAATATTGATACGTAATAAATTACCCCTCTGCTGTATCTAAAGGCCCCATATAATGGAAAATTTTGTATGAAGTGTGAGAAAAAAATTTCGAGTCTGCAGGAGGCCAGCAAGCAGGACAGTTAAAAATATTTTAGAGACTTGCCATGCAGTAACTGAAATGTAAATGCTGAAATCTTTAGGTCTATTTAATTTAAATGTTAAGATTGGAAACTTCTTGTAGTGAAGCTACTTTTATTTCTGAAAGACATTTTTATAATTCTTTCAAGACGTGATGCTAAGGATTTTTTTATCTTAAATTATTTTATTTTTCTGATCTTCATGAAGATATTTATACTTATGTACCCGATCCCAAAAATATTAGCATAGGAGATTATCTTCTAGTAAAGTTTGAAACTAAGAAGAAAAGCTGATTTCATTAGTTGCAAAAGTGATGGAGAAGTACAAAATGATATGATTTAAGGTGTCATACCGCAGAAAAAGCCAGGATCGACTTATGTTTTTCTCTTGATCAAATACGAAGCCTTCGTGGATTTTGATGATGATATTGTTTTAAAGTTGCCAAAACCAAGCTTCTCAGAAGGGACCTTAAGGACTGCATCATTTGCATCATATCTATCTTTTCTCATTGATTTAAGTTACTATAAAGTGATATAGATGGCAGAATCCCACATTAGTGCCAATTATTACTTTCTGTATCATTTTTGGTGAAGATACCTTGGAATTTTATTCAACTTGATCAGGGGACAACAATCCAATCAAACTGTATGTTATTTCTTTCATTAGATATTTTTTTTAAAAATGACTATTTGTGAAATTCTTTAATAATTTTTATTTCTGAATGTTAAAATGGAAATATAATTTTTTATAAGGTACTTGTACCCAATATGGACAGGGCTCTCAATATGGACACCCCTGATATCTTAAAAAGCAAGAAATTTGATCGAAAGATAACGCTTCATGTCCGTGAAGAAAAGTTTATAAAAGATAATTTAGCCTGGAAAGTGCAAAAAAGCGCGCTGTTCGCCATTTAGAAGGAAACTTGTTTTTTTGTGGTGTGTGATCGTAATTACTTCTTATTAGATATGGTAAAATTACTTTAAATATTGAAAAGTGGACTACCAGATCATACAGATAGCACTCAACTAGCTAACGATCTAAATTTATACTTCTCCTCAATTAATGATCGTGCATGTTATCCAGGTGATGGTTATAAAAATTATGCAATACCTTCTGTCAATTCTTTTTCATGGTTTGATATAGAATATATTGAAATCCTACGATGTATTCGTAGCTTATCCTCCAAAAAATGTCCTGGTTCGGATGGAATAGATGCAAAAACGTTAAACATTCTATCACTCACCCACATAAATATTTTAACAAAGTTATTCAACGACCTCGTGAATGAAAATATTTTCCCAAGGTCATTGAAAATTTCAATTATTACCCCCATCTTCAAAAAAGGCAATAAGAACGAATACTCTAACTATCGACCTATTTTTACCTTTACTCTCAAAGATATTTGAGAAAATAATCAAAGATAGACTACTCTCTTATTTCAACACAATAATTTTTTTTTTTTCAAATAATCAATATGGCTTTTTGCCGAATTCTAACACTGAAAAAGCTTTATTAGAGTTCACAAATTTTATCTGCAATAGTGCGAACATGAACAAAAAAACTGCTGCTGTTTACTTGGATATTTCTAAGGCATTTGATTCAGTGAATCATTGTATCTTGATGCACAAAATTTTTTCTGCGGGAATCAGAGGACCATTTTATAATTTCTTGAAGTCTTACTTAGTTAACCGGTATCAGATTGTTAAGGTTAAAGATTCCTTAAGTAGGTGCCTTCCAATAAATAGCGGTGTTTTTCAATGCTCTACATTAGGCCCTCTATTATTCTTAATCTTCATCAACGATCTATGTAACCTTAATCGAAATGGTAAAATAATAAGCTTTGCCGACGACACGGTCTTACTTTATTCAGTTGATGGAATAGAGGATTTTAATTTAATAATAAATGAAGACTTACTCAAAATTCGTAATTGGTTTTTGCAAAACAACTTAAACTTAAACATAGACAAAACGAAATATATGTTATTCGATTTAAATCATATTGTATCAAACCAGCTCTCCCTAAAATATCATGAAGACCATTGTAATTGTTTAATTAATTGCAATTGCAAATCCATCGATAAAGTGTCTTCAATAAAATATCTTGGTCTTTACATCGACTCAAATCTAAAATGGAAATCTCATACTGAACATATTGCAGATAAACTGAGTAACATTTTGTTTAACTTTTATCATTTAAAGCAAAAAGTAAATAAAAGACTACTAACTAATCTCTATTATTCTTGGGTTCATTCTCAACTAAATTATGGTTTAATGATTTGGGGAGGAGATTTTTTAACAAATCTAATCAGAATAGATAAACACCAAAAAAGGTTTTTAAAGTTTTTAATAAATCATGTTCACTCAATTGATATTAATCATTTTAAATATTTAAATATTCTTCCAGTTCGTCATCTTTTTTTTCTATAAAGTTTGTCTTTATTTATATTCAAATCCGAATGCATGTACAAAAAGAAACAATATTAATCCACGTAGACCAAATGTAATCTATCTAGTACCAAAACCTAAAAAGACTATCTTCTGCAAAAATTTTTGTTATTTAGCTCCTAAATTATTCAATGCCTTACCTACAGATATACAAAACACAGCCTGTCGATATATACATTTAAGAAGAGGTTAAAGGATTTCTTGTTTTCTATTGATAACATAGAGTTTCTTTTCTTTGTAGTTATTCATCATTATCCTTTCAAAGTGTTTGTTTATTTACTCAAATATATGTCAATGTCTTTTTTTTTTAAATTAACTTCATATATCTGCTAGTAAATATTTTATGTACAATCCTATGGCCAGCAGTAATTATAATTTATTGCCGCCCTGTTTGCCACACCACTTCTTTATATTTCTTTGTTTCCTTTCCTTTTTTTATAAATTAAACTTTATATGTGTGAAATGTCTATATGCAATAATACAGTCACCTACACGGATCGAGTATGATCCCAGGTGACTATAAACATTTGTTGTATTTGTTCGTTATTATAAATAAATAAAGAAAAAAAAATTCGATTTTAGGATTTTAATGAAAATTAGCATAAAAATATTTTTTTCACGTTGAATTTCTTTCGTGTTTGCCTGACCATTATTCTGCGCGTGAGTGACAAGTGGAAACTTTATAAAAAAATTAAAACAGTTGCTTTTCTCGTGAAACATGGCTTTGAGTTTTATACGTTTTTAAAGTTTTCCAGATGGTTTCTGCTACATATGTAGCGAAATAGTATCATTAAAAATAGCATGAGTAGTAATACAGACTAAGTAAGACAACCTTATCTTGAGTATTTCGACATGAAACTTGAAGATCAGGACGAATTAGGAGCTTTTCATTAAGTTTGTGTACAGGGTATAAATTGTTTATGCGTTTGGCTCTAAAGAAAGAAGACTGCTTTACAATTTGGAACTCCTACGGCATAGGTATAGAGCCGAAAAACAATTTTGATTATTGTTGCTGCTGTTCCGGCCATGTACGTGGGTATAACCGCAAAAATCAAAAGCTAATCTCTCATCCTGAAAAAATTCCGTCGACCATAATTCCAGTTTATTAAGAACCTGATATTACGGTGCCTTTTTCTCCAAATGAATTACCAGTCATCTCTTCCGGTCACCTCTTGGACACTATTTGCATTAAAAAGAAGGCTATGAAAAACTCGCTCTCGTCCTTGATAAAACAAAGTATGCTGAACACTGTTGGACCATTTGCGGTGATTTCAAATTATCTCCATGTTTTTTGGTCGACATGAAAGGTCACATAACGTTGGGTCAAAAAAGAATGACTAGAAAGACCAAATACTGGGCTAGGCCCCAAGAATGTGGTTCTAAACAACTTAGTTAATCAAAATAAGTATTTTTACCCCCTCTGCATATAAAGTTACTCGCAATAAAAATATAAAATGCAAAATTTTTCACATGAATTCCTTTTAAAATAGGATTTTAGCAAAAATATAGAAATCCATAATAAAAAAAATCCTGACGTGATGGAGGAAAATGGAGATCATTTTTGAAATCAGCATACCAAATAACATAAAAATCACCTAAAACTTATTTTGTACTTTTCAAAAAGTTAAATTTCGCAGGTCTGTGTAATCTTTCCTGAATGTAAACCCCCTTGTTCATAGAAAGTCAAGAAAACACAATCATGTCATTCATTCCTCAAACGTTCGCAGGATGAGAACCTGCGAATATGTAAGCGGACATTCGCGCGTTCTAAACGTTCAAGTTAAGTAAGTTCACTTTGAAAACGTTGTTTTTAAGAAGTGTTTTTTATTAATTCATTAGTTATTAATCTAAATTCAGGTACAGTGGAAACTCATAGATAAACCTAGAACTCATTGGTAATATGATATCGCAAGAAAGCAGGAAACCCACACACTGCAGGTGGTCCGAAAAGAAAGGAAGGGGTGATGTTGTAAAAATCAATCAACGTCACAAGCCACTCTAGGGGACAAACTGTTATCTTTATTTCACATCACAGCGATTGCGTCCTGTGATAAATGGCCACCTACGGTTGTGTCTCAAGACTAGGGATAATTGGGACGGGAAAGGCACAATAAATTTTCTTTCTTGACTGCTTTCTTCCCCCTCAGCTTGTTGGTACATTTGCATTTGTAGCAACATAATGTGGAACCTTGACCAATGGAGAATCTGGTAAGGCGTGGCCCGATGGTGCTCTACTATAATTCCTAGAAAAAGGGGATAGGAAACTCTTCTCCTTGGCGGAAGCGAAGTACTACATTTTTGAATTTACATTAAAAAAACGCAATTACACCAAAATTTAAAAGAATTTGCACCAAAAGTCAAAACGCAAGGAAAGAAGGATGTACCTGTACCCAATATGGACACCCTCCTAACTACTCATAAATATTATTTTATTATGAATTAGCTAAATAAATAACATTAAACAGATAATTATTTTACAAATTTGTGAATCTGAAGATTTATTGGCTGTACTTCCATTGTGGACATATGGTGTCCACAATTGGGAACAGGACGTAGTTTTACTAAATGTTGAAATAAATAAACAAAGAAAAATTTTTAAGCAATATACGCAATAGCAATCGGAAATACGTTTTATCAGCTTCCTAAAACACTCCACTTTTCAATATTTAAAGTAATTTTGCCACATCTAACAAGAATTTCAACCTATCTGTAATTACGATCACACACCACAAAAAAATAAGTTTCCTTCTAAATGGCGAACAGCGCGCTTTTTTGCACTTTCCAGGCTAAGCTTTTCTTCACGGGCATGAAGCGATATCTCTCGATCAAATTTCTTACTTTTTAAGATATTAGAAGTGTCCAAATTGGGTACAAGTACCTCATTAGATTTGAATAATACCTGTTACATGATACATGAGTTAATATAAATTGAAAAATCCGAAGAAAACCATAGGTACACAGGTACACGCATTAGTCCTATCTTTTGCCTGAATTTTCAGATTATTTATTGGACCCATTGGAATTTTATTCCGGTTTTGAACAGAGAAAATAAATCGTTTCTTCTCCTTTTATTGTTGTGAAAATGCATTAAAAGTTTCATTAAACTAGAATTTCAGTATTTAATAAAGTAGATCCAAAACCAAAGGTTTGTCAGTCAGAAAGTGGTAACTGTTTATCTTTCTTGATTGTGCACTATTTTAGGTAGTTTCATACATCAAATATTTAACTCTAAGGGGAATGATTTTAGGCGGAGATTTTGTGTTCTTGCATGTTTTAATTTCCCTGTTATGATAATTCCTTCAATACTAGTAAAGTTTCAAACTAAGTTCTCTGATACAGTAAAGCACCGTTTATACGTCTCTCATTTACAGGTCTTTTATATTTATACGTTGCTTTCGCTAAGTCGCAATTCGTTCAAATTGTGGCACAAAATAAATCCCCTTTAATAAATAATAAGTATATGTTATACATTGTATCTTAAATGTAAGAAAGATATTTCTTAAAGTAAAATTCATCTTAATAAATCTTTATAGTTGATGTAAATGTTCTAGTGTTGAAATGTAAAATAGTAAAATGTAAATTTACTGTCTTTGGCACTCGCCTCCATATAAAAAGTTTAATTTGGCACTCGGGCTGCTAAAGGTTGGACCACACTGCTGTAAACAAAAATACAGCTAAATATTGACGAATGTGAAATGTAATTTCAGTCAACTCAAAACCTTTAACCAGTATAAAGTTTGATAAGAGATAAAAATCAAATGTAAAATCTCTTTCAAATGTAAAAATAGGATACATACTTAGTTAAATCAGGGGGAGATAATTGTAATAATTATTTAATGCCTCTATGATTTACTAGTGATGATTTTCGAATTAACGTCACGTTACTAATTACAAGCAGTTTGTAACGTGACTAATTAATTAACTACGTCTCAAGAGTTGGAGTTTACACTTATCCGCTAACCAGCGATAATGGTGAAATACTCCTTTATTTAACTAGGTAGTGTTTTTGTAATGTGGAATGAATGATTTTCTACAAACAAAAAATGCAAGGAGTTCATAGATGAGCAATTTATTTCTGAATAAAGAGGAATATAATAAATATTATGTTAAATGTTATCCTTTGACGATGAAATAGATCTTTTCTCAATTGTAAGATTTTATCTTTTAGTAGTAGGTACATGCATAATATTAATCGATTTATCAATATAGCATTATAAAATAACATTAAAAAAAGGTTTCTTTAATGCTTCCTTTCTTTAAATCAATATTAAGTAATTTACATGTAAAATCCTTCAGGAATGTATATGGTTAAATATAATTTATAATTCTCTAATTGTAATTATCTGGATGTAATAATTGTTTATATTAAGAATGTAAAATTAACATTTTTTTCTGTGCAATTCTTCTGTCTGTGTTCACTACTTTAATTTTGCATGTTCCTTTTTTATTTTATGTACAGTGAAATTAGTTTATTACTTGAAGCATAGATTTTCCAAATCAAATATTTTCATGTGTGCTATAAAATATAAAAAAATATTAAAGAAAAAGCATTGTATAGAAACTATAATAAATTTCTGTAAACATTACTTTTAATTCCAAACTTTAAATTTTTCATTTTTTTCAAGTTAATTAAATTGAGGAATCAAACCTCTTTGGGGGAAAATGCTTATTATATGGTTAAAACTTCATTTGTAAGTACTAAGTTACATATAAATATCAATTATAAAACATTTTTAGTTGGCATCAATCAGTGTTATAATTCTTAATACAGTATTTTTGACTAAAATTTTCAATTTTCCGGAAAGTAACAAACCCCTCGAAAAAAAACAGGTTTTATCCCCAAAGTTTCCGGGTTTTCCCATTCTAGTTACAACGAGGCCTAAGTAAAGCTTATAAACTAGAGATACTAGTAGAATGTTAAGGATGGAGATTTTGTTACAGATATAAAAATAATCTACCTAGAAAAAAACCATAGGAATTTAAATGAGTTTTAGCACTAAAAACAGCTCTCAGTTTTTCAAGTGATTTAGACTTCTAGAGCTCTACTTGGAAGGTTTTCAATCATTTTGATAGTGTGTTAATTCCTTTTATACCAACATAAGACATAACTTTTGACCGACAAGTGAAATTAAAGAAGGAAAATTGTTTAGAGATGGAAAATTTAGAAAAAAATTATTGAAAGAACGTTTTTTTGTGTATTTTTTTTTTAAAAAACTAAATACTATTCACTGTTACTTCTCTAATATAATTTTGTACATGGGCATTTCACGGTAATTGTAGAGTCCGTAACATTTCATTTTGTCTTTAAAAGCTGTATAAATTTAAATTTTTTATGTAATATGATGTTTACAGGCTATGTTAGTATGAGAACAGAAAATTTTGAAATTTACACAATTACTGTGAAATGCCCCACATACGAGGGTTGTTTTTTTTTCAACTTCCGTTTTGCTCCTGAAAAAAAAGTAGTAGGAATTTCGAAATAATTTTGGTACTGGTAGTTAGGTACATTCTTCAGGATCAATTTGCATCTTTACTGCATAAAAATCGGACATTTTTTATGTTAGTTATCGAATTTACAAGCGCGCTCCTCGAACTTATTTCCCGCCAGTCCATAGAGAATTTCGCTTTCCCCTCCTGCAATTTTCACCTGCTCACCCATTGTTTAATGTTAAATGCTGGGCGAAAGAAGCGGTCGCGCGAAGAAGAAATTGAAATTCTCTATGGGTTGGCGGGAAAAAAGTTCGAGGAGCGCGCTTTTAAATTCGATAACTAATAGAAAAAATGTCCGATTTTTATGCAGTAAAGATGTAAATTGATCCTGAAGGATGTACCTAACTACCAGTACCAAAATTATTTCGAAATTCCAACTACTTTTTTTTCAGGAGCAAAACGGAAGTTGAAAAAAAAACAACCCTCGTACATTTTTGTTTTAAAGTAGAAAAAACGTGTTAAAATAGCAAATAATATTTTGACGTACAGTAAAATAAGTTTATTACTTGAGGCTTACAATTTCCAAGTTAAATATTTGCATGTGTAATGTAAAAATATCTAAAGAAAATCATTGTAATAAGTTAACCAAGATATTTTCATGCGTAATACATTTCTGAAAACATTTTTTAATATTTCTAACTTTGAAATTTCCATTTTTCCCGAGTCATTCAAATTGAGGAATGAAACTTCTTTGGGGGGAATGCTTATTATATAGTATAAACGTGTTTTTTTTAAGTACTAAATTATAAAAAAACATCAAAAACTTGAATTTTTAAAGTTAAATATATTTCTGTGTCCTGTGTGATGTATGTAATGAAGAAAATATCTAAAGAAAAAGCATTACTAATGTAAGTATAAGATAAGACATTTCTAAAACATTATATCTTATTTTCAAACTTCGAAATTTCCATTTTTTCCAAGTCATTCAAATCGAAGTATTGTACTTCCTTGGGGGAAAGCAAGTTACATATTTTCTTGTAAATATGTAAAGAAAAAGCATTGTCATGTAACTATAATACATTTCTGAAAACATTATTTCTTAATTTTAAACTTAATAATATAAATTTTTTCCCGAGTCATACAAATAGAGGAATTAAACTTCATTTGGGCAAAATGGTTATATGGATAAAATATTAATTAGAAAATACTTCCTTTTTGAGTACTAAATTATATAAGAACATAAACTAAAACTTTTTTTAGCTAACATCAATCAGTTGTGTAATTCTAAAAACAGTATTTTAAACTAAAACTTTCTCAACTTTTCCGGAAAGAAATGAACCCTTTTGAAAAAAAAAATTTTCCCGGCCATTTTCCCCATCTCTTGTGTCGCCGGTAGGGATCTAAAAAATCGTTCGATTCGATTCCGGAATCGATTCCTGAGGTTCGATTCTTTCGATTCCAGGTTTCGATTCCTGAGGTTCGATTCCAAACTGGAATCGATTCCTGAGGTTCGATTCCAACCTGGAATCGATTCCTTAGGGCCAGAATCGAAAAAGTAGAATCGGAAAAAAAAATTCCAAATTGAAACTGTCACTGTTTCCGTGTGGTCGATCCCCGAATTCTCTCAGCTCTCCCCCCAATCAATGGGTTTTTTAACCTCGCGGAGAGGAAGGGGGGTCAGGGGTCAACCGGGGGACTGAGCACTGGAAGCTTGTTTTTCTTGTTTTTTGACTGAATGTAGGGAGCGGGTTGAAGTGCAAGTGAGAGAGAATCAAATCAGAGAACGCGTTTTGCGTTTTCGTTTCGGCAGGCAGGAATCGAGTAAAGTTCATCTTATTAAAACTTCAATTATACTAATGGGATGGAATCGAAAGGATTTCAATGATTCAAATGATTAATTCACATAAGTCATTACTCCCAGAAATCGAAAGAATCAGAAAAAATCCTGAACTAAAAATTAAATTTTGAAATAGCTCCGTTTTTTTAGTTTCATGGAATCGAAAGAATTTCTCCTTGGAATCGAAAGAATCGGGAAAAAATCCTGAACGCAAAATTAAATTTTTGAAATTGCTCCATTTTTTTCAGTTTCTAAGGAATCGAAAGAATTCCTCGTTAACAAATTTAATTTCACACACGTCATTAACACCCAGGAATCGAAAGAATCTGTAAAAATCCCGAAATCAAACTTAAATTACTATTTTGAAATGGTTCTTTTTTTTTTTACTTTCTAAGAATCAAGAGAATTTCTTGTTTTCAAATTTTTAATTCAACTATGTCATTTATTCCAAGGAATTGAAAGAATCGAACAAGCTCAGGAGTCGAAAGAATCGGGAAAAAATCCTGAACTAAAAATTAAATTTTGAAATAGCTCCATTTTTTTTAGTTTCAAGGAATCGAAAGAATTTCTTCTTGGAATCGAAAAAAAAGTCCTGAATTCAAAGTTAAATTTTTTAAATTGGTCCTTTTTTTACTTTTTAAGGAATCGAAAGAATTCCTCGTTAACAAATTTAATTTCACACAACATGTCATCAACACCCAGGAATCGAAAGAATCGTTAAAAAAATCCCGAAATCAAACTTAAATTACTATTTTGAAATGGTTACATTTTTTTACTTTCTAAGAATCAAGAGAATTTCTTGAGTTCAAATTTTTAATTCGACTATGTCATTGATTCCAAGGAATCGAAAGGAATAATGGAAAGATTCGAGAAAACACCGGATGTGCATGTAATTAGGCTAATTAAGAGACTTCTCTTAGAGCTAGGATCATGAAATTTTAATATGTTATTCATGGTGTGAATCCACACAATATATTAAATTTTCAGG
Organism: Tetragnatha montana; assembly: GCA_963680715.1. Taxonomy (NCBI): domain Eukaryota; kingdom Metazoa; phylum Arthropoda; class Arachnida; order Araneae; family Tetragnathidae; genus Tetragnatha; species Tetragnatha montana. The sequence goes on from OY796685.1 coordinate 41,189,633, forward strand.
GTCCAATTTCAATTAGGGGGCCATATACATAATACCTACATTAATAAACTTGAATAATTTATAAATCCAGAACTAATTCATCAACCCCTTAATGCGATACATATTTTTGTTCGTCCCCTAAAGGTCTACTACAACATTAAAATCTTAAATATTTATCTCAATATTTGGGAAAAAAATTTCAAGTAAAACGAAAATTCTTTGAACCTAAATTACAAACGCGATATGTATATATTCCCCTTAAAATTTCGAATTCCTGGAACCATTTTTTATAAGCTTTCTAAAAATGTAAAGCATTAAAATGTAACTTTAAAAGAAAACAAACCTAGAGTTCAAATCTGGGAAATATTCCAGAGTTATTCGCGTTAAGGACCAGTAAGCTCAATTCGGCTTTCAAAAATTCTCATTTACGTCATAATCACCATGGAAACCCGTAATTCTGGAAAAACTTTGCCATAACAGTCCTTTACTAATAAGTAAAATCAAAAAAAAATTTAAAATAATATTTATCGATTTATTGAGCAAAAAGTGGACTTGTGTTTTTTAATGATCCTATATATTTTTAATAGGTCTAATAACTTTCTAAATAATAAAGATAGATTCATGAAAATCGGACATGATGAGCATCTCGATGTATATTTTAAGAATCAATCACCTTTTAAACCATTATTTAAAAAATAAATAGATTTACTTAAGAATTATCGGCGTTTTTCGGTAAAACGCCGGACATAATAGAATCCTTTATATAATGATCGGGTCCCTTAAAAATCCCGAAATAAAACTTAAATTATTTGAAATCGTTCCATTTTTTTACTTTCTAAAAATCAAGTTAATTTCTTGTTTTCAAATTTTTAATTCAACTATGTCCTTGATTCCAAGGAATTGAAAGAATCGAACAAGTCATCAACTCCCAGGAATCGAAAGAATCGGAAAAAAAAATCCTGAACTTAAATTAAATTTTGAAATTGCTCCATTTTTTTTCTAGTTTCAAGGAATCGAAATAATTTCTCCTTTGAATCGAAAGAATCGAAAAAAAATCATGAATTCAAAATTAAACTTCTGAAATTTCTCCAATTTTTTTTTTACTTTCTAGGAATCGGAAAAATTCTTCGTTATCAAATTTTAATTTCACACATGTCATCAAATTCCAGGAATAAAAAATCCTGAACTAAAAATTAAGTTTTGAAATAGCTCCGTTTTTTACTTTTTCTAGGATTTGAAAGAATTTCTCTTTATCAAATCCCAGGAATCGAAAGAATCGGAAAAAAAATCCTGAATTAAAAATTAAATTTTGAAATAGCTCCATTTTTTCTAGTTTCAAGGAATCGAAAGAATTTCTCCTTGGAATCGAAAAAAAAAAGAACCCTGAATCTAAATTAAATTTAAACAATGGAACTTATCAAACCATAATTAATTTCTAAAAGGTGAGAAAAAGGAAGCTCGCAAAATTTCAAATCCCGACAATTTTTGCGATTCTTTCGATTCCTTTTAATTGATAATTAGAGTAAAAATAAAATTTAATTAAGAAAAAAATCATTCAGTTCCGTAAAAATGCAAAAAATAAAGAAGTTGTTTTTATTTTCACAAATTTTGTTTCAGTTCGGACCTTTCTTTTCGATTCCATACCGGTCCTATCTATATCCGATTCCCTGGAGTCAGTGAGAATGACATGACGTGAGAAATTAAAATTTAAATAATTGAGACACATAATTTCTAGAAAATGAGAAAAAGGAAGTAAAATTTCTAAACTGGACACAAATTTTGCGATTCTTTCGATCCCTTGGAATCGATAACGATAACCTAATTAAAATTAAAATATAATTAATAAGAAATTTTTTCGATTCCTAGGTATTTTACAATTACTGTTTAATCTTAGATAATTATTAGTTATTAATTAAAATTATTTTAGAAACATTATTTAACTGATATAAAACAATGCTTAATTAGTAAACACAATTATTAATAGCTAGGACGTTTTTATTTGGGAAAAAAAGGTTCGATTCCTAGGAATCGATTCCGGCTGGAATCGATTCCTCGGGGGGTTCGATTCCTTGGAATCGATTCCTCAGGGGGTTCGATTCCTTGGAATCGATTCCAAGGCATTCGATTCCGATTCGATTCCGGAATCGATTCCATCCGAAATATTTAGAACCCTAGTCGCCGGAGAATTCTCGTTCATTCTCCTCACATGCTGCTTTTCTTTGAGGTCAACGAGTAGAGGTCAAACTGCTGAAATCTCCCCTTCCACGGGGGAATCCGCACAGCCAGACTGGCTCCGTCCATCCGTTATCTCATGCCTTTTCATGGCCGATGGATGACAATGACACCGGGACCGGACTTTTCTCTTTTCTGGTACAATATAGTGGGAATAAAATCTAATAAAAATATAGTTGTGGATAATTTTTAGATTCAAATATTAAGGGTTATTAATTAACTATGTATTTATAGAATGGAAACAATTATCACACTATACACCTGAACTTCCTCAACACAAGGTAAGTATACTTACAAACATAGAATCAATTTTAATTACCACAACTTAAGTGTTTGAAGAAAGGTAGCATAAGTGATAAGAACTATTCCATAGTAATAATAATGTAATAGTTCAGTTGAGTAAAGGAGCAGGTAATAATGATGTTATATATTAGTTTTTATTACTAAATCTAGGTATAAACTTCCATATGTTGGTATTAAATATTTATGTTAAGAAAAATGTGGGTAAGTTTATTCCTCAAAGCCCCACAAGTAAAAATTTCATTCTGTCATATTTATAAACAATTGAATGGGAAAGAGAAAATATGTGTCCTAGCACAATTTAAGCCTTACTGTGATGATGTCGTGTCCACGACGTGAGTATGAAAAATGTGTGCTGGTGTTAAAGATGTGTCCACATGCAGTTGTCACAGACCTCACTTATTCTTCGGTTATTCTTGGCTGACTGGGAGTATCACTGTTGAAACACTAAAAAACAATTGTGATTGATGCTACAGGCAGTGGTCATGGTCATCAATCACAATTATCATTTAGTTCATGTACAAGTCTGAAAAAAAAATTCAATGTAGATAGGTCAAGTAATTTAAATAAAGAATGAAAACACAAGTGTGTGTGGGGGGGGGAATGTACTGAAAATTCCGAGTCCATTCAGGCTTGCCTCCAGTACAATGAGTATGGTTATAACAGGGTTGTTACGTTTAAAACACTTTGTTTAAAACACTTGTTTTAAACACGTTTAAAACAAAGCAAAAAAAACATTGTTTAAAACACATGTACTTTTTTAGTAATTTTTTCTATGAACAGATGGGATTAGTATTATAAAACTTAGTATTTACTTTCAACTGATTTTGATTTTTATTTGATTTTTTTCTAGAAAGTTATTTAATAAAAAATACAAATAAACTTGTTTGAAAATCATATTTTTTTATAATTGACCTGTTCTTAATGTTTTATTTTAATATTTTAATCAATGCTGCTAATGTCGTCAAAATATGCAATGAACTGAAAAGAATATGCATATAATAACTTATAAATGTTCAGATCGTATCTTAAACCTTTTAGCAAAATATATTGTCATTTCTAATGTTAAAGCTGAAGTTGTTGACATAGTAACATATTTCCAAAACAATCATTTTACTTCGGCCAAGCCCCAAGAAACAGGTGCTAAAAAAGCTCAAGATGCCATCTGATGTCAGGGGTAGCTTTGTTAATCCATTTTCAATTTTAAAAACTTAATTTAATTTTTTTTAAATCAAGGGGTTTTTTTTTAGAATTTCTGTGTCGAGGGTTAAAAAAAACAAATAAAACGTTTTAAACAAAAAAAAACACGTTTTTTGTTTTTTTTTTAGAAAAAAACATGTTTTTTTCCAACCCTGGGTTATAATAAAGAAATAAAGCATCCTAAACATATTACAGTTGACTGTATGAATTCAACTGATATGTAATTTTTGAAGCATTAAACAATTTGATCCGGTTGAGATTTGAATTAACGTAGCCGATACTTACACGTTATTCTTCTTAGCTTCTATATTCGATACTTACGTTATTCTGTGTGAGGAAAACCTTTGAAAAACTAAAAAACAATTCTGATTGATGCCACAGGGAGTGGTCATGGACACCAAACAGAATTGTCTTTTAGTATAAGTCTGAAAAGAAAAATTGAGAAGTCAATTGTATTTTTAATTTAATTTGAGTATTAACGACCAACAATGAAACAATATACTATAGAACAGGGTTTTCCAACTTCGAAGTACTCGAGGGCCGCGGTTGAGAAGTGAATTAACACAACAAAAGCTTCTGAGATTTCTATAATAAAGAACGGAAACAAATAAAAACTACCCTTCATAAACCATAATTAAACTCCAAAAAAAAAAAACTAAGTTAAAAAGGCCAATTTAAAAATTCTACTAAAATCACTGACAAAATGTACAGCGTCTAATGTGGAAGATTTTTAGCACTATAATACTATGTAGATTTAGAATTTTGATCATGATATTAAAAGTCAGAAACTAGATAAAATACCCCATTGCATTCATATAGTATACTATAGGTAGCAAATCAAACAAAAAAAAAATAATTTAGCTACCTCAAATATGAAAATTTACCATTGGAAAGAGTCTCATAAGTCAAGGACATTCACACAAAAGTAGAAAGATGAAAAAAATCTTCGTTGGAATCTTTTACCCTTCATATTAAAAGCTAATGGTTACGCCAAACAAAAATAGTTTCCAAGCCCTATGCATTTTATATAGCTTAAATTTAATACTAACAGTATTTCTAGAGACATTAATTTTAAGATTAAGGTTCCGCCAAAAAAAAATTTATAATACGCTAGTAAGTTTTTAATTTTGATAAGAACAGAAGTTAATACCCTTATAAAAATTTATTGGTTATTAATAGTAGAGATGGGAATGGTAGGAAAAAAACCGGAAACTTTGGAAAAAAAAACGGGTTTTTTTCCCGAGGGGTTTATTTCTTTCCGGAAAAATTGAAAATGTTAATTTAAAATACTGAAACAACTGAACTTTTCAACTGAAAATGTTTTATAATTGATGTTTATATATAATTCAGTTCTTACAAATGAAGTTTTAACCATATAATAAGCATTTTCCCCCAAAGAGGTTTGATTCCTCAATTTAATTAACTTGAAAAAAATGAAAAATTTAAAGTTTGGAATTAAAAGTAATGTTTACAGAAATTTATTATAGTTTCTATACAATGTTTTTTCTTTAATATTTTTTTATATTTTATAGCACACATGAAAATATTTGATTTGGAAAATCTATGCTTTAAGTAATAAACTAATTTCACTGTACATAAAATAAAAATGTATATGCAAAATTAAAGTAGTGAACACATACAGAAGAATTGCACAGAAAAAAAAATTTTAATTTTTACATTCTTATAAACAATTATTACATCCAGTGATCCAGTACTTTAAAAGTAAAATTTAACCATATAATAACCATATTTTCCAGGTTTTCTTATCCAAATGGGTTTATTTCCATTTGGAAAAATTTAATTAATGATCATTTATTTATTTTTTTACACAATGAATAGTTATTCGGTTTATTTAAATATGTGAAATTAATGGTTATTCAGTTTCTAATAAGTATTTGTGCAAAAAAGTTAACAAAAAAGTCAATTTTTCCGGAAAAAAAAAACGTTTTTTTTTACGCCTTCTAAAAATTTCTCGATTTGATATTAGAAAGTTTCAAACAGTGTAACTCACAATTCTTTAGACCTAATTGAAGTATTTAAACAATTCCCTAGTTTGTATTTTGTAAATTGTACATCCTTAAAGAAAAATGAGAATGGAACATATATTAATAATTTTGTATTTTTAATAATTAAGTATTTTGTATGTTTATGCATTAAACTTGGCCTTCAAACGGGAAAAAAGGGTGTTTTAAGGGGATTTCACCAAATTATGATAACATTAAGCGAAAATTTGATTACATTAAAAGGCGCATTGAACATTAAATTAGATAGAAGTGATCGGGACCAGTCATTTTTGATAACATTAACCGTGATAACAATAAGCGGAATCGACTGTTACTTTTTTATTCTATTTTATAAGAATTTCTCAAGAAAAAAATAAAATGTGGAAATTTGAATGCAGCTATGTTTCGTCAATTTTTAAAGAATAACATGATTCTAGAAATATTTGATAGCTCGGTTAAATGCGGAAACTCAGATGATAATTAAGGCTCGCATAATTGAGGTTTTACTGTACTTCCAAAACTACTTTATACAATACATAACTTATTCTACCCCATAAATTAAACCAAATTAATACAACCATCTATTAGAAATCGTAGAATTTCCAATGAAACTTTTCCAAGAAACGTTTTTAAAAAAATAATACAAGAAAAAAGTTGCAACATCTAGTGACCTTATGAATGCAATTAAAACGTTCAAAAGATAGATTTAACTAAATAATCAAATTAATTTCTTAAAACATAATCTTTCTCATAACTTTTTAAACCAAAAATATTAAAAATAGGATTTTTGTTATTGTTGCTCTAAAGAGAATAAATTTAATATAACGGTGAAATTTTGGGTGGGGGTAAAAAAATGCTTTTCTGAAATCCGCTTACTATACGAGTGGTGTGCATTATTGGTGAAATCTCTTCAATAAAACCAGCTTGGTACAACAATTTTATTCTGGTATTGACCAACACCCCGAAATGGAAAATCAACCAACCCCTAATTTAATAGTGGGATGTTAGTCAGAAGTGGTAGAAAATGGGTAAAAACTGTAATCGCATGGAACTGAAATTTTTTAAACGTTTTATTTATGCCTTTAGCTCAAAATTCACCTTAACCGCAATCGGATTTCGAAAGAACAGATACATACAGAATAAAAAAATAACGTTTCTGCATCTAGGGCTCGACCGGTGACATTTTTTTGCTGATGGGCCGATTGTACGAGGATTTCCATCGGTATGCCGATGATCTTCAAAAGGCCGCTTGCCCATTTTTATAAATTTTTACTGAAATTGGTGGTTGCTATATAACAAAACAATTTATGTGTCTGCGGTCACTGTAACGAATTACAAATAACATTATTCCTTTGATAAAAATGATCGGGAGGTTCTACGTTTAATGTTTGATTTTTTAACATTTTTAAAAACTTAGAATGTAAATGATTTAAAAAAATTTCTATTCGAATAATTGAAATTATTACATGACATGACATGAAACATTAAAATGGAGAATTCTTATTATCCTCTCATTAAAGAGAAAATAGATTTAAAATTATTTTATAGATTGATTGAAGTAAGTATATTTCTTTATTTGATTTTGTTTCGAAGCTGGGGAGAGAGAAAATGTCTGTAGACAATAAAGCGACAGAATTTTCAAGGAAACAGTTTTGAAAAGGCGTCAAAATTGGGAGTGAGTGAGTTAAGGGTCCTTCAAAGAATTTTTTTTAAAACTTACTTCTTAGAATTAGTGTTTTATCTCAATTCCGAGACCCGTGGTTTAAACCCAAAGAGGGCAACTCCTTGTATGAGGCAGAATTTTTACGAGAAAAACAGTACAACAGATGTCATAATTCTGAGGAATTTCAATGGTTTGACATTTTTTGAAATTTTTGACCATTGAAATTAGTGTTTTAAGTCACTTAAAAACCCTTTGCTAACGCCTGAAGAGAATCGCTCTTTGTAAGTCGCAAAATTCGAACAGAAAACAAACAGTATAATGATGTTAACTTTCGTTAGATTTGGATATGTTCGTGGTATCAAGACTACCGCTTTGTCTAACTTTAAATACTCATTTTATGGAGTTAAATTGGAAAAATCAATAGTATTGCTTTCTTCAAAATTCAGATATTTTGTTTCCGGATGAGAAAAAAGAATTAGTCGGCATGGGAAACATCCGTTTTGGCACTAACAAGTGGAATTTCAACTTAAAGCTAAATTCTGAGGCAGAATCTCGCTTATTTTCGCCTTGGCGTAAATTTCTATAACCATTTAGATGTTTTTTTCAGGCCGATTTGCTTATCTTTGTAAAATTTAACATAGGCCGTCGATGACCATTTTTTATACAATTGGCGTCGACGCATCGGTAGAGTCCTTGTTTTTTTTGTTTATTTCCTAATTTTATAGCGCAGGAACTGTCATATATTATATCAAGCTGAAATATTTTACGTTCAGATTACTTGTCATTATAGGCTTATTAAGGTTTTCCAAATGAAGCGCTTTTTTGATAGAATAAGCAAACTGCAAGTCTGCGCAATTATTTGAATGAAACATACTTTTTACTAAACTTTAACAGGTTAACTTTTACAGGTTTTTTAATATTTAACTTTTTGTACGCTACTTTTTCAAACACTATTAGCATTTGTAACGCATGTTTTCATAGGTTTCTTTATTAAATCTAAAGAATTATTACGGATCAATTATTAGTAATTGTTTAATATAAGTCAAAAGTATCCCCATTAATTTTAAATTCATTCTCCAGTGATCTGGGCCCGGTGGACCGCACGCAGCTGGCGGGCGTATAGTATGTAGGACTGATTTAAACAATGATTTAAAACATTAATTCTATTACAAATACGTATTTATAAATACTAAATGTAGAATTAAATCTAATCATAATGATTTAAGCAAAATAAAAAATACGTGAGACATAAACCACAAAATATAAGCTATTTAAAGTCTACAGTACGAATACCTAAATATTAGTACACACAAACAGGGCAATTACAAGGGAGATATTAATGGAATTTATAAATTCGAAAAAAAAAAACATTTGAAGCACAGAAATAATAAAATAGTGCACTCACCCTGCTATAACCCAAGCGCAGCGAAAAGAGCCGCAGCCGCTGACCGCGCGCACGATTGTTCAAAAATGATTAAATGAATGATGAATGAAGCCATGCCATTGCGTCCAAACTGGACTTGAGAGGGTTGCTTTGGCGCTGGAAAAACCGAGCCAAACGTTTTAGTCAGCAACCCGCCAATATTCCGATACGCCAAATTAGTTGGAGCCAACGTAGCCCTCTAGCGGAGAAACAGGGAAATAAAAGCAATAAATCAACGACCGACCTAGCACCGAACCCTTAATTTCCACGGCCGAGTGGCAGCAGACAAACAGACCATATGAAGTTTACTACAAACTGCAACTCGGTCGCCAAATGTTTCAGCGCCATTGGCGGTGACTACTTGGTTGGCAGGGTTACTTCTGAAGGTTCTTTTTCAAGCAGCAACCTTGTGATTTGGCTTTTCTCGCCATTCCCTCTAGAGGTCCGGATGAATGATGACGCGCACGCTGATTGCTGACTACAGGACGTTTTCATCGGAAAATTCAGTCCGAAATGTGAGTAAAAATTTATTTCTTTTTTACAATAGTTTCTCCTAGCTAAATGTTTGTGTATCCTTAAATTTTAAACTGAAATATTTTCCAATTTTATATAAATTGGTATGGTATAATTTTGTTCTTAATTGTGTGCTTTTTAAAACGTTTTGTCGATTAGTATTTCAAAAAGTTTTATACCATTTGTAGTGTATATTTAATGCGTTGGTACTGCTGTAATTCTGTTAGGGATCAAATTTTAATTTCACCTAAAAAGTCAGGGAATAGTCGGGGAAAATTGCTAAATTTGGCCCAAAACCTGGAAAATGAAAATTTTTAATGTTTGGAAGTCAATTGTGGCTCTTGTAAGTAGAAAAATTGTCAATTTATTGAAATTATGGGTTCAAAATTGCTGGATTTCTGAATTAGAGTGGGAACCCTATGATGACTAAGTGTATAGTAATTAAAAAACCTTATGTAGATAAATCGAAAATGCTTTTAAAATGTCACTGATGCATTTAAATAAAGCTTTTGAAATGTTACTAAAATGTCACTGATGCACTTAAATAAGGCTTTTGAAATGTTACTAAAATGTCCCTCTCATCTTGGGTTTTAGTATGGATATCTCAAAAATTACATTTTCAATTCAAATTGTGACCAATAACGGGCTTGAAGTACACAAAGGTTGGTCCTCTGTTAATATAAATTTTTCTTAAACTCACTCCCTGTACCTAAAATATTTTAAATCCTCCTGACTAAGATTTCCTTTATCCCTTTAAAAAAGAAAGCTCTGTGCCTCTCATTAAAAACCTACCTTATTTAGTGGGAATGTACAAAGGACCCTTCCATATACTGATATGCATTATGTTAAAAGCATGCCATTATATCAAAATTCTATTCAATAATACAATAATATGGAGTATGAATATTAAGTACCTAAGGATTAAGCGAGTGCAAATCTTGGCAATAGGAATTTAATTTACAAGGAGTGTCTTTCAAATTAAAAATTAAAAGCGACATTTAAATTAATTAAGCCTAGAGCTTGCACCAACTGGCCAATAATCCTATAGTACCAATTTTAATTGTAGTGTCATCTTGAAATCCTACACTGTAGAAAATAAAAGGGTATAATTTTGTGACCCCCTTGAAATCAATGATATAGGTTTAGGTTAGCAGAAAAAGATCATATCCTACTGAACCCTAAGTTCATATCCTACGAAACTGCTAACATTTAAACATTTTCCCCAGTAATCTTAATGTAAATTAGTATATTCGCAGTAATATTAATAAATCAAAAAAGTTGAAAGGATGACCTTCTTAAACAATACTGTATAAAAAAGTCAAAAATAACAATCAAGTATTAAAAAGTGGTATAAATAAAAATGTTACCAACATCATTTTTACATTTGCATAAAATGTCGTAGTACGCCCAATTGGATTTCTGAAATAACCTGGGAGATAATAGTTTGTTTAAAGCTTAGAAGATATTTTAGGGAAGAAATATCTTGGGTACAGAATAATTTTAGGATTTGAAGTAAAAAAAATAGTAACTAACAAAAATATTAGCACTAAGTATTCAGTTCTTACACAATTCACTCTTAATGATTAAAGCTTAAGAAGTAAACAAATCATATATTTCTAACCATTAATGCATTAGCAATTTAAAAATTAAATCCATTAGGGAATATGATTAACATGGACACAGACAGTGGTATCATTTAGCTAAGATAAGGGGAAAGCGTACTAAAATTAGGTTAAAGGAAATTAGGTTAAAAGCTAAGTCTTGATACTTGTATTTACCCAGCCCTGATTAGGAAGCAAGATTCAATTATTATTCCTTACTTAACAAATTCTTCCTTTTCTTAAGCCTACTATTTAACTAGTTTCTTTGGTGTAGAAACATTTCAAATAAGATTCCTTTTCTTTCACTTAAGCCTTGTTAAGTATTTTTTGGTAAAGCATTCCAGCCATCTCAACATTAGTGGTTTTATTGATATAAAATTTTAAAAAATGTCTTACAATTTCATTACAGGATTCCTCTGAAGTTCTAGAATTACTAAATAATTCTTTTGTGTGGTTGACCACTTATATTATGTGGCACCATTTGAAAGAGTTTTTTAGTTCAGAATTCAGCTCAACTGAAGTGGTAAATACCCAGATGGGTTTTTTGGAGAGGTTACCAGGTATACATTAAATTCATTGTAGCCTTGAGTTATCAGTAGTTGTGAAATTATCTTTTCAATACAAAAGATTTAAATCTACCTTACTAGAATTGATATCAATTTAATTTTGTTACTAATTCACTCTAAAAGGTCAAATTAATTTAAATAAAAATTTCTCCTTTTTGTGTTTATAATGCTTCTGAAATTTCACACTGTTGAAATAATCTTATGTATTTACTATTGAGCTAGGTGAAACATCCCATGAAAACTATACGTGTGAAGATAAGTTTGCCTGGAAAACAAGACATTCTTTTCTTACTTAAATTTTTGTTTCAGGAGCAGGAATCCTCTAGATTACTAAATAACTTTTTTATGTGGTTGACCACTTACATTATGTGGCATCATTTAAAATAGTTTTTTAGTTGGCTGACTTGAAGTGGAGCAATAAACCCAGATGAATTTTTTTCAGAGTGGTTACCAGCTATATCAACTTAAATAAATTAGTTGTGAATGATATTAAACTCTAAAAAGTGTCAATGTATTTAAATGAAAATGCTTTGAATTTTTAAGTAGGTAACTCAATACCATTTTCAGCCCAGATTTAATGCTTCTGAAATTTTACTCTTAAAATTATCTCTCAAACTCCAAACTATGCGTGAAAAACATCCCATGAAAAATTTATCAAAATAATTTGCAAGCCAATGAAAAAATCATGTTTTAGAGAATGGACTTCAAAACACTGCTATAGTTGTGTCATATTTGTTGAGACTGATAAAATTACCTAACCATAATTATTTTTAATAAAAAATACATCTCCTTACATAAATTAACCTTTATACTATTTATTAAAAATATTTCAAGAGTAGTCAAATGCATTCATTTACCACTTTACTCTCTTCAACCATCAGAAATATTTAAAATAATAAATGAAAATAAAATTACCAGCTCCCTCCACACTTCACACAGATTGAACATCAAAATTAGTGTGTGATAATGATTGGAAATATAGTTGAATTGGATTCTATTCGTTAACTAAACCATAATTATATTTACTATTTCTCTCCTGATGGATCGTGGTTGGGTAGCCCGCCCGCCAACAAGTTCTGGCGGAAGAATCGTTTTTCTCCCCCCCCCTCCCCCGATACATTTCTGGGAACGGACCATCGGTCGGCACCCTTTCTTGTCATCCGTCTTGTCAACAACAGGAAACGGTCGGGTTGCAGGAAGCTGCACGTGCGCTCGTAAATCAATCAGCATTCCTGAAGTCCCCCTCTCCTTGTCAAAAGTTCTCAAACAATCACGTTTCGGTAATCAAGCAATTTTCATGCTTGGCAAACTTAAGAAACAAATATAATAAGAACTTTGAAAATTAAAAAAAAATTAATGTTGAATTAGTTCAGTGAGCTGGGTTTTTTGTGAGGATTGGATTGGTGAGCGATAGCGAGCAGATATTGAATCAAAAATTGATTAATTCATAAATTTAAGTCTTTCTTGAAATTTTGGTACCTTTCGTAAATTAATCATCATTTCAAAAACTGAGAAATTCTGTTAAAATGTAAATTTAGAAGCTACCAAATTCATTGCACATAAAGTTATTTTACAATTAAATTAAGCAGGATAATTCGAACTTTTATGCTTTTTTTAACTTCTAGTTTTTTTTACACTTAGAAAAAATTCGACGAACTTTTAAGTGCACATTAAGTGTAAAGAAAAAAATCATAGTGATATATGTAATACCCCTTAACAAAAATAATGAGAATATAATTTTAAACAAATTATTTTTACTCAATTTTTTAGGAAAGCAAGCATATACCCCTCTTCTGAACTAGATGTTTTAGATATTATAAGGATATCATTGTAAATAGATAAATGATTTTTTGTAAATGGTTTTTCTTTCAGTCACTTCAGCTTGGTTCTAACCATACTTTTTAAATCACAACCTATAAAGTTGTGCATTTATTTACAGATAACTTTGCTGAAAAGGTTTAAATTATCTAATTAGAGAATAAATCTATTTTTTTAAGTAGACAAGTGTGAAAAATTAAAGGTATTAAATCACCAATATATTTCTTAAATAGAAACTTACTTTAAAAACTAATACTGGGCAATTCCAGGAAAATGTCAACCAAAATTTTAAAAGTTAAGAAATGTTAAAAGTAATGATAAAATTATATGTAAGCAAAAATTGTCAACAGAATATAACCTATAATTTTTACTATAATTGCTAACCTCTTCAGTTAACTCTTTCATATCATTTTAGTACACTATTTTGAATTTTTGCATTGGGGGAGATTCAGAAATGTCAGTCAGTTACCAGACACACGTCAGTTACCATATTGTAATTACTATCATTCTCTATTGTAGCAACATTTTTGAACTCAAATGCCATATTCTAAAAGCTTATGTATTGTTCTTTATCACCTTTTTAACTTAATGGAAAATTCCAATAAAATAAATTTTACAAAATACTTATTTTTTTTCTTTGTGAATGTCAGTCAGTTACCCGTGGAATTGCCCTACTATCAAACAAAATATCTTTCATTTTCAACTGGTTCTAAAACCATTTCGAAAAACATGCATTAAAACATGAATAATATTTAAGGAATATTAAATCTTATCCAACTTCTATCAAAACTAGAGAAATTCTAAAAGCTTAGATTTTAAAGTTTAACACTTAAAATCAGGGGCGCAGCGACGGGGGGGGACCAAGGGGACCAAACCCCCCCCAGGGACCGAGAGGTCACCTGATGTTATAAGGAATTTCCAGTATTCGTAAAAAAATTCAAAAAATGTTCGAATCTCTTTCCGAAATTTTTTTTTTTCATTTTTTAACGAATTGATTTTTTTTATTATTTTTTAATTAATTTAAACTTTTTCAAGTTAAAAATATGTTTGTGTCTGATGTTATTCTACTCTCCAGTGCGCATTCTAGGGATGGAGAGATAAGCACACCTAGGGGAGGGCGTGACGAAGAGGAGCAATTTCCTGTCCTGGGGGCCTACCACGAGCCTCTCGACAAAAATAACGACACCCTTACTTCTTCCGTGTCGAGAACGCAGAAGAAGCAAGCAAGTTGTCGACACCACACTGTCGCGGAAGGTTATCCATAGGAAATAGCATTAGTGATCTCAAGTGAGGTCGAGAGTATGGGCTCACTTAACAAGAGGGTCTACCATCAGACTGTCGGGAAGTTTTTAACTGTCGTTAAGTGGTATCGAGAAAGTGAAAAACTCAACGACACCTCAAGAGGTGTCTATATCTTGTTAACGACACGAGAACAAGCTCTTTTATACTCTATAAATTATGTGAATTGTTTACCCTGTTATCATTGCACGTTTTTTGAGATACTTAAAGGTATTTTTAAAGTAAAATTGGCTTGCATTACATCTTTTTTTTTAAATTATCGACTTAAAAATCGGGCCGGTTTTATGTACTAAAAATTAAAGTCGATTTGTGGGTTTTATTTATTAAGAGAATTGAGGATTACTCATACGTTTTTTTTTTCAGATAATATATAAACAATCGTGCATCCAAAAAGCAGCTTTAAAATGATTATCTGATTTAAAAAATTTTAATCAGAAATAATCACCGTGGTGATGGGAAAAAATTTTGTTCTTTATCTAAAACTTATTTTTTTGCGATTAAAAAATTGTAATCAATTGATAACAAAAATTTCCTGAATTTATGTTTGTCCTCCGTTATATGTTCGTAAAGGTATTCGTTTTAAGCGTCTTAATCTTATTACGATCATCCCTTGTTTAGAGTGGCGAGAATTTTGCTCATGAAAAAACGAGTTCCTTCCCTTGCGTTGGTGATCATTTCAAATTACGCCAGTGTAACTTAACTCCCCGCCTATTTCTGACGTACAAGATGACGAAAACTTTTTACACCAATCAAAAGCGTTATTTCTTCTCGACACCTATACTCTCGAACTCAGTTGCAATCGGTAAAAGCTTGCATTTGTCGACATTCAAAAACTACATCGTCGTGGTAGGCCACGGTAGGCCATCGAGAATTTGATCTAGATTTTTCAGAATTCCCAACACCATCGTGCTGCCATCTATAAATCGAAGGATGAAATCCACATGAAATCACTTCTGTGGTTATTCTACCTCCAGACTCTTTTTACTGTATTAATATAAACTTGAACCTTGTAAAAATATATTTTAAAAATGAAAGAAAAAATATTCCATCATAAATAAGTACCCCATGACGTGTATTTTTATGAATAGAATTTTCATCTATTTCATACAAAGCAAATAATGGCGGCGATTTGGGCTATTTGCAATGGAAGATCTGATGACTACGCAGAGAAAACATAGTTCCTACGCAAAATAAAAATATTGTTTCATCTATAGGTTGAAAAGTAATTCCTAAGAGCGCTTTTTAATGTACAATAGCTATTAATTTGAAAATAATGCTACAGCCCTCGATAAGAGGTGTCGTAGAGCTTTTTCGCCTCTCTGTCGTTTTCTCCTCTTGGTTTCTCCTCTCATGGTAGGACCTGTAGTTAAGTTTGAGGCGCATCACGTGACTGTCGATAATTTCGGCAATATTAACGATAACGACACGCTGGTGGTAGAGCCCCAGAACTGGAGAGCTCTCCACTGGAGTATGACCTCCTGTGGTGTGTGTGCACGAGCACCTGTTTTTGTTATTTGTTTAGTGGAACTAGAGGGTCCGAATCGGAACAACTAGATTTCCTCTAACATTCTTTTATTCTTTTTCTCAAGCGTATTTGGATATTGCAATAAATTTTTCAAGAGTTATTAACCAATTTATGTATCAAGGGCCAGACAGGACCGGATTTACAAGTTATGGGGCCCAGGGCAAAAGACCTATTTGTGACCCTCGACATGTCTTAAAATAAAACTTAATTCATTGGACTCAAAATAACAAAATCAATCATCTTTAATCCCAGTTTTAAAAAATGTGTAAATTAAAATATATTTACTTGAAACTTCAAAAACTTATTAAATTGATTTTAAATTCGTTTACTTATTTTACACACTCACATTTTCAAAGCATTTTAGTGAGGCCCTGGGCCCTAAATGCCCTCCCAGAAATCAGGCTCTGGGCCCACAGCCTTACAAAGAACGTAGAAGAAACGAGAATGAAGTATATAAAAGTGATTAAGCTCTAAATATTAATTATTATTCAGAGATAAAGAAAGAAGTTGAGTAAGAAGAATTAGGATTTGAAATCTTAAAACTTAATGAACAGTAATTTATCTTATCGAAATTGCTTACTGTAAACGTTTTTAATAACAAGAGCAATATATAGCAAGCCTTTCTTGTGACAACGAGTTAAATTCATCAATTGTTTAATGTTTCTTTTTAGAGAAATGATCTTTCAAATTCTTTGTTTAAACCTCCTTTCGTTGTAAGGTTTTAATGCCCATAATCATCTTGTTATACAATATACAAATAATATTTAAAATAATAATATAAAAAAATTATACTAATAGTGTTATAAAAGTAGAACAAATGTACACAGGCCCAAAATAGCCCAAATAACCCAAAATATCATCCTCATTTTTTTTTTCAATTTCATTTTGTCTATTAAAAAGTAAGCATTTTTAATCGAAATTTTGTCTCTGTATATGTAGTTTATGTTATTTCCGTATCTCACTCCTCATAATTGAATTTCACTCCTCCTAAAAAAGTCAAGGAGTACTTTTACTCCTCCAAAAAAAGTCCTAGGAATAACACTGCCAGTTTTCACATCAAAGAAGCCTCTTAAGTAAGAGTTCCAAGATTCACACTTGCTAGTACTTCTCTTTGCGCGACAGCCCCGGGTGGGCCCTGGGCTTCTCCAAAAAATGCTCTTATAGTCATAGATAAACTAAATTGTAACAGTAGAACTGAGTTAGGTTCTAATACATTCTTACTATTTACTTAAATTTTGTACTATAATAATTAGGAGGTACTAATAAATTTATTAATTAATAGAAGTTCAGCAACAAAGAAATTTTTCGCGTTCATCTTAATAAATTCTACATAAAGCTTCCATCGTTTTTGAAAAACTAAGAAACCCAAATTATTTTTGACTGGTCCCCCCCCAGAAGGAATTTCTGGCTGCGCCACTGCTTAAAATAGTTTCTTATTCAGTTTAAATCGATTTAAAAGGCTGCATTTAATGTCTTAAAATGCGTTCAAGATCAAGAAAAGGAACCAATTTTTTCTGTTTAACTATGTATATCCTGTAGTGTTCGGCAACTAGTGGTCAAAAAGTAGTTAACTACTAACTAGTCTGGGAAAATCTAGTTGCAACTAGTAGTTAACTATTTTTTCCTGGGACTAGTTGCAACTAGTAGTTAACTATTTCCCAAAGTAGTTAACTAGTCTATTTAATTTAATAACCTATTTTTTGCCCAAATTCCAAACATCTTTCTTACCTATATCACAAAAAACTTTATGCTTCGCTCAAAACGGTGCTTTTTTTCTGGTTATGATATTTGAGAACTCTACCATGACACTGTAGTTATAAATAGCAGTGTAATTTTTTGTATATTTTGATAACATTTTTTAATAATTTTGAAATTTGAAACAAAATTTTTTTAAAAAGTAGTTGAAAATTTGAAAGTAGTTTCAACTAGTAGTTATTAAAAAAAGTTGTTCAACTACTAGTTAAACTAGTTTAAACCAAAAGTAGTTAAACTACTAGTTAACTACTAGTTGATCGGTAGTTAACTACTAGTTGCAACTAGTTCTAGTTAACTAGTGCCGAACACTAATATCCTATGTATACAATCACACTTAAAGAGTAAAAATTTATTTATAATTGAAGTTAGGGAAGCTAAACTTTTTTTTGGATTTAACTTAATTTATGGCACAATAAAATGCTAGACAAAATTTCCATCGCAAAAACTTTCTTGATTGAATTTCCACACAATTAAAATGAGAAGAAATTTTGCTTTGCATCACCTTCCAAAGCGGACAATTTTCACACTCAAAGGATTCCATGTAGCACACTGCACTAAAGTATCATAGAGAAAAGTGGGCTGTTTAATTTATGGATGTATTTTAAAGATGGATCAATAATAAAAATTGACTTTTAAAATTACATTTAAAAAGAAAATTGCTTTAATTTCATTTGGTCAATTTCAAAAGATTAATTTTAATGGCATGCAATTTATAATTTCTTTATGCCTAAATTTTAGTATGTATTGTAATAATGTAAAGGTTATTTCCTGGTTAAACTAATGATATCTTTTGTGTTGTAATTTTTTTAATAATTAATGAGTTTTTTTTTCTATTAAAGACTTTTTGGGATATCATTAAAAAACTGAATAATTTTCAGAATTCCCACTAAATATTTTATAAAAAAAGTAATGACCTTAAAAGTAATAAACCTTTAGTACGTAACTTTTGAGATTAAAGTTTTTACAAAAATTAATATTTCAAGAAATTCTACTCGGCAAAGTACCAGTCCTTAGCAGAGTTGGCTAGATTGGGCCAAATGGGTTAAAAAAAAAAACATGGGAAAAAACCCTCATTTTGGACCCATTTTTGGGGGGTTTTTTCAAGAAAAAAACAACATTTTGTCTTAATATTGAAGAAAAACATTTAACGGGAAATAACATACTAAGAACTGCAGTTGCGTGGGTTTTTTCAAAATTTTAACCAGGTTTCAATAATTTGCTTTGTCCTAAGATATTTTTTTTATATTTCATATCACACATGAAAATATTTAACTTGGAAAATGTAAGCTGCAAGTGATAAACTATAGTATGTGCCTGCTGCCTGCATATTACTGCTGTTAATGTAATTTTCTGGAGGCGAACTTTTTCCTACAAATATTTTAAAATTTTATAAACTTCCGTTTGATAGTTTTTGCGTAGCGATAGTTGCAAAGTATTCGAAAATAAAATTTTCAGAATCAGAGACGTTGACGACAGTGACGGTTCCTCTTAATTTGTTTAATATTGAGAGACGAATATGGAATTATTTTTTATGAAGAAACGAATATAAATTTATATTTAATACAACTTTCATTGTTTTTAGGGTTGTAGCTTCCAGAGATAGGAATTGCTGTTGTTAAGTCATTCTTTTCTATTTAGATTCTGGGATTATTTCAAATTTTTTAATTGCGATTGATAAGTAATAGCTAGGCTAGGTTATGCTGGTGAAAGATATTAAAAGGACATCGTAAGCTTTAATTGAAAAGTGAAGGGTATTATTTAAGAGAAAATTTATTGAATGGAACCGTTACATCTCATATGGCAAAAACAGGTAATATATCTATTAATAATAATTAATTAGGGTAATAATCTATTTTAATGTTTGACATTGATAAATAATTAAAAATTCACAGTTTAAATTATAGGTATTAGAGGTTTAAATTATAAAGGTATGCAAGAGGTTGTAAAAAAAAACAGTTGGAACAGTTGGAATTTTTTGGTTTAAAGGACAGTTTATATGGTGTTTATATATAAGATATAAAAATTGAATGGTATGAAAACTGGTAGGGGAGAGTGTTGTACCTTCGGACAAAAATCACGTTTGGATTTTTCTAAGACAGGAAAAATCATATTTTGATTATTTAAAGTGCCCAACCTATAGTCCTAACCTTTGTGAGTAGGAGGATATTTTTTATTAGCTAAAATCTTGAAAATTGGATTTTTTATTAATTTTAATAACTTGACGAAATTTGTGTCCATAGGTACAACCACCGCCTCTCCCTATGGACAGACCCGGTTGTACCTCGTGGACACCCTTTAAAAGGGAGGTTTTAATTAAAAAGAGCTAAAAATGAACATTTTTATTGATGCTTTGCCAATAATTTCTTTGAAAGTGATTAAAAACGCAAATGGTTTTTACACAGCACTACAAAATCACTGCAATTTCTGATTAAATGATTAACCTTAACGTTTGAAATCTTTTTTAAAGGTTTAAATAACACAGACTATAGTTTTTATAAAATTACATATAAGGCCCATTTCCTACAATTAAAAAGCCAAATGTTTTTAGTAGCACTTTTCAAAAAATAGATTTGAGGATGCTATTTAATACAAAATTACCTAGTTATCATTACATAAAATAAACCAATCATTCATTTAATCATTTCATAGTAAAAAATTTGCAGCTTGTCAACTTTATTTCAAGGGGCTACAAGTTAGTAATTTAATGTGTTCCCAAATTCTCATAATATAATTTATACTCTTTATGTACTGTAAAATATTTTCATACATTAAGAGCAATACTTTTCCTTCTTGAAATACAAGGCACAATGATAAAAATGAAACCAAAAAATTGCATGTTTTCTGCAAAATGTGCAATTTTATTACAAGGTTTACAAAAAAAGAGGTGTCTAGCGAAACATATAATAAAAAAACATAGAAAATAAAGAGGTAAACTCTACTAATCATAATATTAACTCTACTAATCATTATATTATTGTTATTGAGAAAAATTTTCTTTTACAATAGACATTTTTTTAGGTTTTAAAAAAAGGAAAACTACTTATCCTTTACTATTATTATTTCAGATAATTTTTTAAATAAACACTTATATAAGCCCTAAATATATCTATTCTATAACTATCTATAATTAGAAAATAATTAGTTTAAATCGCCTGTAAATATTTCGGTAGGTTTTAAACCGTTTCCAGGGTAATTACAGGGAACACTTAACTTGTTTTCCTACACATCTCAATTGGAATTTATAGCTAGATAATATTTGAATTTGTAAATAATAAATCTACTCACAAGCTACAGTTTTTATTTTAAAATGTTAGATATTTTTGTTACATAAGGGAAAGCGGGACTTAACAGCAAAATTCAAACCAATTTTTTGAGTAGAAAAAATGATTTATTCGGGTACTTTCTAAAATTATTAATTTTTCTAAAATTATCTAAAAACGACTCAATTTTATTAGACTAATTAAAAAAAATAATAAAGTTTGATGAAAATTAAAATATAACGACTTTTGTATAAAATGATTTTCTATCAATATGCCCACCAGTGGGTTAGTCGGATACATTACTTGGGGTATTTTGATAAAGTGATTTATTTTCTCAAAAATAGTAATAAACAACAAAAATTTGGGAATAATAAACGATTTTTATTAAGAGATCCTAAGCCCTTAATCACAAATTTCCCATTCAAAGATAAAAAAAATCATAGAATTTAACGAATGGTCATTTGTAAAAAAATATCTAGTTATGGAATTAAGATGGAATTTTCATATAAGTATAATTTCTACAGAATTAGTAGAATAAAATTCAAAGGTATCTGTCGAAAGTTATCCAAAAATTATAAAAAATACGACCCTACTTAACTGGTTATTTTTGGACATTTGTAGAACTATTTTGTCACTGGTTTAAACTAATACCTTTTAAATAATGGTCATGTATTTATCAACTATCTTTTCTTTTACAAAATTTACTACACATAGCTACAATGCAAGCTGTTTCCAATCCTAAATCTTACTTAAAATAAATTTAATTTTTAGTGTAGTCTAATATAAATTTTGTTTCAGCATCTCAAATTCTCCCTCTTACATTTGAATAAAGAATTTCTTATGAATAGATTTTAATTCTTTAAAATAACTTTTATTTGTTGTGTTGACTTATTAAAGATTTTGTTTCAGCCTCTCAAATCACAAGGTAACGCAAGAACTATTTGATAGAAATTTATGAAATTTGAAACGTTTGTAGGGAAATGTTTGGAGAACATTTTCATACGAAAAACGTTGATTTGATTATTAATTTTTGAAAATAAATTAGGGAGGGAAATTTTCAAATTTTAGGCTCCTATTATTAAAAAGAGTTCAGCCGATTTTATTATCCTTTATTCAAAATTAATGCAAACGTGGAGGGATGTATGATTATTGAAGACAAATTTTGATAAAAAAAGTTTGAGGAAATTAGAAGACATTTATAAGTTTGAACATTTTATTTCGTTTTATTTAATGGTATCACAAAGTTAACAATGAAAGAATTGTTTTAAAACGCAGTCTAAATTTTAAAAACCTTGTAATATCTTATTTAAAGACTTAAAGTGCTTTTTGACCCTGAAAATCGAATTCAAAGTCATTAAAAAACGTAAAAAGGGTGAGGGGCCGTTCCCCGAAAAACCCGAGCTCATTGAGAATTTTGATGGTGATTTTCGTGTTCAGCGACACAAATTCTATAAGAATTGACTGTTTTCATCAAGGAAAAAATTTTGAAGGTCCAATTTGTTGAACAGTGTTATTATATGGGATCTCATTCGGTGGGTAGCAGTTAAGAAGGTCCAGAAAAATGACTAATTGCAATTATCTTGAAAGCATAAATACTTTTTTCTAAATTTCACAGTTAAAACTGTAGAGTGTCTAATCTAGTTAAGATTTTTGTAGTAAAAAAGAAAGAAATGAAGCATGTCTTGAATGAAAACATTGAATTAAGACTAGCCCAAACTATTTCTTCTTATATACAACCGTTTCAAATGCATAGTTAAGTAGTTAGAAAAATATATACTATTCAATTTTTTAAGGTACCGTGGCAGGTTGTTTTGACGAAATCAATACTGAAATTCAATTCCTCAAAAAAGTTAATATATGTGGAAAAGTGTTGTGAAAAGTATGGTCTCGAGCCGGTTTAAAATAAATCCCCCCTTAATTTTGAGATCCATGACTAATCATGCTACCTTCGCTGTCCAAACATGTTGTTGATCAATGAACAGGAAACGGCCCCTCTCGGACATCTTGTAGGAAGCACTATTTGTCACCCTGTCAGATAACAGGGGCGCCGCGCCATCATTATCCCGAGAACGTTGAAAAAACAAGATAAGCCTACCTCAGTGCACTGCAGATGTCATTTCACATTTGTTCACATTATTTTCGCATTTTCCAAAAAGTCTCAATATTTATTATCTAAATATAGTTAAATTTATCAAAAATGTAAACTATGCTAGAAATTAAGTTAATAAAATAGCGTCAGGACTAGGCTAGAATGTAAAATAAGAAAGGCAAAAGATGAAAAATCTCGAACATTTATGATCAATAATATTTAGCTTTGATTTAAGGCTAAATTAAACTGAAATAAATTCGACATAGATCAGAAAAACGTAAATTAATATTTTTAATTGTAACAATGAATTCTTGCACTTTAAATTGAAAACTCGAATAGAATAAGAACTACCATTCAAGTTAAGATTTTTGTATTAAAAAAAGCAATAACTAAAATAGTATTACTATATTAGGAACTTTGAATACAATTTCGAAAATCTGAAACCACACACAAAATCTACCAAGAGATTAATTCATCTTTAGATCATTTCAGGCTTCTGCTTTTAGGCTTCATTCATCTTCTCAGGCTTATTCTTGCTTCGAAATACTTCCGCCGAAAAAATACCCGTTATTGGATGTCTTTCAAAGACATTCAAAAATAGGTACCCATTCAGTGTTGGAAGTTAACCCTTTCATTCCAAAATTTTTATTTTTCATTCAAAAAATTCTGAAATCTGTAAATATACTCATTTTGCCTTCCTATAACAGGGTAAAAAGAAAAAAAATTAATCTTAATTTTTTAATTGAAATTTTGAATGAGTCCAAATGGCATCATTGGGAGGCCCTAAAATTTAGAGAAAAATTATTATTAGAAATTAACATTGCATAATTACTGATATGATACTAATATATGATAAAACTGGGTTATAAGTGAGTATCTTTGAATTTGTTTAAACAACATTAAATATTTTAGGTGTTAATTTGACCGTATAACGCCTTCCAACTTATCCTAACAGGAGCTAAAATTCTTTTATGATGTTAAAAAATATTATTATAGTTGTAAAAAGTTACCCCTAAAAACTTCACTTTTTATTTAGATTTATGACACATGAGCAAAAGTGATTCGATTTTTTTTTGGTCTCATCTCTTTTTAAATTTAGATATTATGGGACATACATGCATGTTTTATTCCAGCTTTTTTATATATAAATATAGATGACCAAAAAAAAGGCAGCAAATATCCTGGGCTATTAGGGGTATAGAAAAATCAATAAAAATAAAATTACATATATATGTAGTAAAAGAAACAATTATGGGTCAATTTAATTAAAGTCTGAAACTAAATCTAATTGCTTTTTGACCCTAAAAAGTAACCCCATATCACTCTTAACACCTTAATCTAAGCATCAGAAATTCTTGGGAATGACTGAGAGAAAATGATATTTTTATTCATTTAAAAAGAAAGTTCAAGCAAGTAGGAATGAGACAAGATACCAATCACAAATTTTGAAGTTAATTATCTCAAAATTATTATCTAAACTTTGAACAATAGTAACTATGTTACATTGACTTTAAATTGTGAATTGTGATAATCATAATTAAAATTCATGATAAAAAATAATTTATTTTACTGTAAACATTACAATGTAATGTGTACATTACTGTAATACAGTAATGTACACATTTTGAGCATTCTAATCAGTGAGCAATATGAGTTTGGTAACTACCCAATTCCCAAAAGCAGTTTATTATAAAACTTTTAAGTAACTAAGTTAATTTGTATGTTTAAAACAATTTTAGCAATAAATTAAAAGGGAATAATCTGGTTATCAATTAATTGAAGCTAGAACAGTAAAATGACTTCAATAAAATCATTAAGTGAAAAACCATAGGACACTATTAGCCATATTTTTTATAGCAATGCCTTTCTGTACAATAAATTAATGTATAAAAAAATTAATAACACTTTTTCACTAATAAAAATGTATAATTTTTTCCAAAATATGTCACTGTGGGGCACATTGGGAGACTTTTTATTAAATTATTTTTCTAATTTTTTTATACCATCATATTTATTTAAACAAGGCTAATACATTAAATATATACTCCTTTGCACATCTGAATAAAAACTTTTATGCATCTCTTTTAAAATTAACTAATTGAAAACCTCTGTAAGTGTCCCACCTTGAGAAACTTTCAATACTAGCATAAAAATTATAAATTATTTTGAAAAATACAAATATAACACTAAAAACTAATGAAAAAGCTAGTTTTAATTTTCTTATTTTGAACATCAAACATATTTTACATTCAAATTTATTTACTTAATTTCTTATTTTTGTAATGACATTATTAACTAATTTTTTGTTTCCTTTCAGAGACTTTTTTGGCACCAACTTGTAATTATATAATTCTCTAAATTCTTAAATCATTTAATTTTTTTATATATATTTTTTTTTTACTTATGAGAGGTTTGGGGTATTTTGGGGCATGTTCCAAGGTGCCCCATCTGACCCTTTGGATATTTAACTTATTTACTCAATTAGGTTTGGCAAAAAAATGTTTTTCTCTTCTAAAATATTAATGTATATTTGTTACAGACAATGTGATAAATCAGGGCATTAATAATGCATGCATATTTCGGATTAAGTGTGATAAATACTCAATGATTAATGCCATTAAATTTTTCACATTGCCCTCCTCACTTGTAATTATTAATAATGTCCGGTTTATCAACACCCTCTATATACAAAGCCTGACAACTACGTCACTGTGACGTCAAAGGTGGCGGAAAATTGCTACATTTCCCATGTTAAGTCTATGGAGCATAAAAACTTACTTTCTTAACTCCTCGCGTTATGTATGCCTTCAAGGCTGATAATACTGTTCTGGAAACTCAAAATCTTTCGTTTAGAATCAAAATTTTGTCCCTTTTGTACAGGTTTTTTGTATTTTCATTCAGTTTTTTCGCCTTAGGACTAACATGGCTTTTAGTTCAGTTTGCAAATAATGAATGCATGTCATGTAGGTTTTTCTCACAATATCAAGTTTATCTAGGAAATTAAAAAAAATTCACTAGTAAAATAAAAAGTAAAATCTATTAAAAATTAAAACAAATAATTGAATTTTCGAATTCTTCCAACAGTAAACAATTTATTTAATTAAACTAAATTCTTTAATTTATTATAAGATTAAACTGATGAGAATCAAGCATTATATTTATTGTTGCGGGAAATGCACTAGTAGCACTAAGTTCTAGTTAATTCTTCTGATTTGTATTTTTACATTTTTCTCAGATGGCATCACGTTTTTGTTTGTTGTTCCATCAATTTTGTTAAATTAAAAGGCATTTTTAATACTTTATGCTTATTTCAGATTTCTACTTATTAAACTGTGGTTTAAATAGCGATAGCCATTAAAAATTAATATCACGGCGTTTGTTTTTACATCGTTCCATTAATGTTAATAACAAAAACACGAATATTCCTTGTTCAGTGTTACATATAAATCATGGCGTCGTTTTGCATGTGACGTCAAAGGTGGCGGAAAGTGTGACGTCACCCACCCGAGTTGTGAGGCCATTATATAGAGGGTCTTGGGTTTATCCCCTTGCCCAAACATATACACAGATATTTTAATCTCAACATAATTATAACATATATACACTTCTTTTATTTAAAAAATGCTTTTCAAACTACTAGTGTTTGTAGCTTAGTACCAGAATTCAAAACACATTGAAGAGTAGATTTTAGTTTAATTTGTTAGCATCTATAAGCTTGAGATAAAAAAAAAAAAAAATGCATCTGAATAGTGTAGTGTACCTTGGTGCCCCATTCTTCCCTATTAAAATATTATTAGAGCTGAATTTAGAAGTTTCACAGAAAATGTCTTGACATTAAAGGTTATAACCAGAGCTCTGTGATTTCCATGTAATTAAATATATCTGTTTATTTTAGAAGTCAAAATCAAAATGTAATTAAAAGTACAAAATAAATATTTTAAATCAGGGAAAATATGAAGATACTAAAATGTTTTAATGAATATTGAAAAAAAACCTCAATATTAATTTAAAGTCATAAAAGGAAGTTTTTTTTGTTTCAACTTTTTCCACTAGAAAAGGTAAAGGGTTCCTCTTCAAAATAGTGCTTTCAAATCTATTAAAAGGCCTCTTATACACATTAGCCTATGGAAAAAAAACTTTTTAAAAAGTCCAAAGAGGGATCTAAAGTTTCAATATAGCTTTTAAATAGAACTCTAAAAGCACACAACATATTGTTTTAAGTAAGACGCATTTCAAACAAAAGGAATTTAAGCCTTTTCACTAAAATGGTAAACACAATATTGACTCGTTCCAATTGAAAATCTTTTGAATGCACTACTTTTGGTATACTTGAGGATTACCCTGGGCATCTAGGTTTTTGCTAATTCACCAAAAACAAAAATAATAAAATATCAAAGTATAACACCATTTAAATATATCAACAGCTACGTTTCTTCTAATTTTTGTGTAAATAAATAAAATGTTGCCAATATCATTCGATTAGAGAAATTTGCAGCCTGCTAATCCTAAAATACTTACCCAAATTTTAACCACAATTTGAGATCTGTTACTTCATATACTTCATTTTAAAAAATGGGAAAACCAGTGATCATTAATGACAAATCTCAAAATGGATTATTATGTATATTTATAGCATAAATAAGTAAAAATATGTAGGTTTGTAATTAAACCAAAATATTAAAAATAAAAACAGTCTAAAAAATCTATTCAAAATTCTTTAAAACATGTAGTACTTGAGTACTCTGCAATATCAGATTTCTGAAAAGATTTAGGTGCAATTACATCAAAATCTCCCCTTTGACTTGGTCTTATCAAGAGATTATGGGCTTTCTAAAACCTGTTATTTTCCCATGATATTTTAAAAATATTAACTTTAATTAAACTTACTATAACTTTTTAATAGTCTGCATATTATCAGATTTGGATAATGAAGCATCTCTGCATGTCAACCATAGAAAGTTTCAAAATTTTGCAAAAAATCATCATAAATATATAAATTTTTGATAAACAAATTGATTTTTCCTACAGTTGTTACATATGAAGCATTATTACAGAATTTAGGTGAACAAACAATGGAACTGTCATTATGTTTTAAGTCAAAATTCAAACAACTGGAGGCACTTAATTAGTTTGCAGAAAATATTTGAAAAACTTTTTGTGCGCAAAAAGTTTTTTGTTATAATCAACTATGCATATCATAGTATACACCCAGTCTTTTTTATCAAAATTCACAAAATAATAAACTCTTAGTCAAATATCATTAAACAATCTAAACTGAAATTTAAGTGCAAGAAGTGTAGAAAAAATAGGTTAAAAGTGTTTTGGAACTAATAATTTACAAAACTCATTTGTGGTATTTATATGCTCAGCCAAATTTTATATTAATGTGGAACTTGTGAATGTGAAGTCACACATTGTACACATTATTTGTAAATTTTTTATAGAGTAAGAGTAGATTGAATAATAGATCTCAATATGGTAAATTAAATTGAATTTACTACAGTAGAGGAGATTGGCCTGCATGTGCAAATAAACACAATTTCTTAATGGGATAATAATTAACACACATTGAAATCGAACAAATTGATATTATTTGAGTAAAGATTATGAAAGAAAAGCAACAAGGTTATTGATTTCACCAAAACTTCCTCAACTAGATTTTCATACAAATAATACATACATAAATAATACTACAAGACAGGGCTTAAATTGCACCGGAGCGCAGCTCCGGTACTTCTTGGTTTTCAGTAAATATTTACTAATATTTAAATTTATTAATCAGTAAATATTTGTAATGCTGAAATAGTAGCGCTCCGGTACTTCTTTGGTTAGAATTTAAGCCCTGCTACAAGAAATTACTGGGTTTTAAGCACATTTTACATGAATTAATAATCTTTTACTCTTTATAAAAATTAAATATTCTAAAATGTCCACACAAATGTTAGACCATTAAGTTAATAAATACATACCACATCGAATTGTTTCGAAGTTAGGCCCCATCTTCTGAGAAAAACCCATTTTAATTTTGTTTTTGTAAGTCCGATTCTGATGATGCGATGGAACTTGTGTTGTTATTGTTACAAAAAATACAATGCCAATCTTTAGTCTTTACATGCCAATATACACTAAAAAGGCGATACTATGCCAAAACCGGCACACCCACATGGCATAGTATGGCAACACTATTTGGCGCATTATCGCTATGCCCTAAGGGCGTTTTGGCGTGTTTTATTGCAGTTTGAGTACCGACTAAGACCATATTGAATCATCAGTTTTACTTTTCTACGTCATAAATCAGCTGTGATTGTGTTTGAACTCCTTATTAATTTGATTGTCCTTGGTTTCAATTAGAGCCAATTCTATTCCCATTCTTCCTAGTCTATTTCTATAATTTTCACGTTTTCCTACTTTCTTCTCAAACGCTTAAATGTTTAAAGGAGTTAGATAGTCGTTTCCTGTTCATCTGAGTGCGAGCTCAATACAATCAGAAAAGGAGACATGTCCAAATCAAATCCGTTCTTAGATGATGATTTTGAAGAAGTGGATGATGAAGAATTTTTGAACTCTCGCATACAAGGCTCATCTGGATATATGCTGGGAGGTCAAAGTAATGCAAGCGAGCATAATGAACTGGAAGTTAGAAGAATGCAGTTACTTGAAGAAAGGCGTCGGATCGAAGAGAGAACTCTTCAAAGCACCCACACTTCTCTCGGTTTACTCCATGAGTCTGAACAAGTTGGCATTCTTACTGCAGAGGTTGGACAACACCCTCAGTTTTTTCTAAAATGTTATTATTTTAAGCGCAATTTATGTTTTTTGTTATGTTATTAGTAGGATGGGGCAGGGTTCACAGATTGTCATCATATCATATATTTACCATGGGAGCCACTCTTCCGTTCTGTTTTTTTTTATGAAAAGCAAAATCAGCTGACTAGTTGACAGCGATTTGTACTAAATTTTAGTACTTACAGGCCTCGCAGAGTTCCTAAAATTCCTTTTTAGTTTGAGGCTTTCCTAAAATATAACTAAAATTTTATTGTCATCCTAAAATTTTTGATTGAACGCTCTTTGTTTCCAAAAAAGTTCTAATTTGTCCGTTATTTTTATGTCAGCAGAACCAAAATAGCCATGGCATCTGCTTTTTTTAATTCAATAAACTACTTCTCACTGTTGCGAAATGGTCTTATACTGTTGGCTTTTCTGAATGGCTAACGGAAGACGAGTGTAACAAAAATCCTTTTTTCTGTGCTTGCTCATAAATATAGTAACGCTGATAAAAATTTGTCTGAATCTACTGGGACGACGTCTGTGAATTAACTGTTATCTGGCCAAGACTTTGCTGCTTTGGGATTGGGCACCTGTGGACCGGAGCCGAGGTACTGTTACCAGCGCCACACACAAATTCGCTCACACAACCCCTTTTTACAGGGAGCCACATTCATTCATCCTACAAGGACAGAAACTAACATCCATGCCAAACGGGGATTCGAACCCCAAATGTATGGCTTCACAGTCAGAAGCTCTAATGAAACATTTGATGTATCAAACAGTGGGTTTAATCAAGTAAAATCATGTCATAAAGGAAAAAAGCATACAATCGTTTTTAAAAATCAGTTCAAAAACAAATAAAAAACAAAGGGTTATCCAATTTTATGTTCTATGCAGTAGTTTTTCTGTTTTTATAAGCAACTTATTTTAATCAAGCAGTATCGTAATTGCAAACCCAAAAACAAGTTCCTAAAATTGTTTTTAAAAATTCCTAAAATTCCTCCCTAAAAATTTTAATGAGCTCACTATGAGGCCTGTACTTCGCACATTTTGCCCGCAAATAAGCCTGTTTTTCTCAGATAAAGCTTTGAGTTAAAATTTAAGGACCTATTTATTTGTTCATATGATATTTTGCAATTAAAAAAAACCATTACCATACTTGGGGAATGATTGAAAAAGGTAGTTCAAAGTTCAGTTTTGCAATTTTTGAAGAGTGGCACACATTTGTATATTACCAAGGCTACAGGGTCCCCTTAAATTTCTGGGGCCACATAACAAAATTTTTGCACTGAGCCCTTAAATTAAAAAGGGTACAATTTCGTTATATGTCCTGTAAAAAATATCCACGCTGTTTTGGGAAAAATATAGGACGATGGCAGGATGCACTGCTACATTACTGCTATCAGTTAGTATTGAATTTGACAATATCCTTGGAGAACAGCTTTAGAAGGAATACTTCAGCTACCACATTTACCCACAGCTCAAATAATGGACACCGAGCTTTACACTAATCAACTCATAATAACGATTTTCATAAATGTTAAAAGTTTAGGAAGTTTGCTCTCCAGGTATATATATAGCTGAGTGATGATAGTTAAGCATGGTCACTGGAGGACACTTTCTAAAGCTATACCTATCTTTGACAAGATTTCCAACAACGTTATCTGTGAATCAAATAAAGACCTTTTACTTATGGTTGGGTAATCCAAATAAACTGGGTCCTATAGAAGTTGAATTGCTGACAATAGTAAATTTCACCAAAAATGTCGTCCAGGCCCGGTTTGATTGGATTTAGTACCCATGTGGTTCATGTTACCAGTAAATTTTATTTAAAAACAAACTCTAGCATTAAATGCATTACACATAAAATGAGGCTGACCACTACTACTTTTTTTAGAGTAGCTTTTTTCTTAAATCTAAGGGAAAAGGATACCATCATTTCAATTTTAATGCTTATAAAAAGGATGATTATTACCCTAAAGCAGGGCAGCCGAGAGCCAAGTCGGGCCCCGGGTACATGGTTGAGAAGCAGGCCCCGAGTGACATATTCTCATTTCGAGGTAGAGGGCGAAATTTTCTGAAGTACCTCCACCTATGCATTCATAGGCTTAATGCAATTTTTAGAATATTTCTAGGCAAGATCTGAATTTCACTCAACCTAAAAGTATCGTTTTCTTGATAATTCGATGAGTAACAAGTAATAAAGGGGGTCTGGGGGTCTTCCCCCAGGAAATTTTTGAAAATATGCCCTAGAAAACTGGGAATTTACTCATTTTTGGACCTTTATGTGAACAAATTAATTTCCAAAATATTCAAAATGATATCCGTCTTAGTACTCAATATGAAAAGCTTTGAGTACCGGGCCCCCTACCGGCCTGGGCCCCAGGGTATCGTATCCCCTCGCCCCCCTCTCTCGTCAGTTCAAAGCAACTCAATACACATTATAATAATTAAGATTTGAGGTGACTTAATCCTAAAGTACCCAAATTATTAATTTCTTCAATGCTCGGCAGGATATGGGTTATTTAATGCCTTAAGTTTTAACTTAGCTTAAATAGGATTTCTTTATTCTGTACATTTGCAAAGCTTGCACCAAAGCCTTTTATTGGCACTTCTGAAAAACTGATTGATTCCAAGTGTTATATATACATATCTTTAGCTTTTTAACTTAGCTAATTGTTACTTATTCATAATATCTTAAGAAAATATAATTTTACAGTATTATCAATTTGTGATTTGTAGGAACTGGTGAAGCAGAGAGAGCAACTACAAAACATAGATGAAAACTTAGACAACATCAACAGTACCATGCGGACTAGTCAAAAGCATATCAATTCTATAAAAGTAAGTTACTAAATAATAAATTCTGTAAAACTGCATTTATAGCTTGAAGGTTCATTCTTATTCAGATCTAAGTGTTGCTATGATGCAAAGAGACAGCCACACAGAGTGGCATATTAAGAAGGCTGCAAACAACTGATAGAAATTTTAACTTTTCTATATATTTAAATAAAAATAAGAAAATTATATCATTCCTTCACTTGAGAATTTTTGTACTGTATGCGCAACACTTCCTCAAGGAAGCAACACATTTGAAAACTTAGTAGAGTTTTCTGGTAATTTAATGAGAGGAGGACTGAATTGAAAAGGGAAAAAGTACTGAAAGGAATGCTATATTCCTTTTCTTAATTCCATACAAAATTATTAACGCTTTGTGTTTAACAAATAACGTAACAACAATTTATTTACAATACAACAATTAAATTAGATAGCGTGGCACGTAGGCCTACGAGAAGTACGTGTTCGTCGCATAGCGTGAGAGAGAGTGCGACTGATGCCAACGGCCCAGAGAAACTCATGTGCGGGGTTGCCTTACGGCGCACGCCAAAATGCCTTTTCTCTGGCGCTTGAGCCTTCGTTTGGCGGGTCGCCTCAGTACTATATTATACTCATTTGAAAAATACTTCATGGGTATAGCATAGAACAGGGATTCTCAACCTGTGATCAATGGGAGGACTACAAGTTTTGGACGTATTATCCTGTTGACCATTCAGTAGCCGTCTAATTCAGCGGCACAGTCATAGTAAAGTCAATGGGATTTTATAACGTTTTCGGATTAAGCGACACGGTGAACAGGATAATACGTAAGAACCCAAGTTTTATATTATGTGTCACTTCTATTTCTGATCTATGGCGGGATTTAACAACCATATATTGTTGGCCCCATAAAGAGTCATTCTAACAAGGTTCTTCTGTAATTGAAAAATTGCTGGTCATAAAAGTCTGACAGGCAGTACTCCAAGACTCCAAGGATGGGTACAGATGCCACTAAATAGTTAGGATGGTTCCAGAAAGATAGGATTGTGCATGCTTATAGGCTACATGTAAATGGTTGCTACCATTTGGATCAAAGTAGTACATTTCTTTATTCTGTACCTTTCCAAAGCCTTTTATTGTTACATCTGAAGAACTGATAGATTCAAATTTATAAAAATATTTCTTAAAATTTAGAGGTATAACTTTTCTATCCAGAAAGTAAAAAATATATGTATTTAAAATTATTATTTTTTCTTTGTTCAGAGCATCTTTGGAGGCATCAAGAATTTTTTCAACAAATCAGGCTCTGATCCATCTGTTATGGCTCCAGTAGAGGTTGCTCAAAAAAAGCCACCTAGCAAATTGTCCAATACTATTGATACCTTAAGGGCTGACTCCAGTTTGAGCCAATCAACTCATCCAGCCTTCAGAGTCAGAGACTTACCCTATGATGAAGCAGATGCATTTAGAAGTGCAGACCCACCACATATAAAATCGTCTTCTGCATCAAAATCCTTAAGTATTGATGATAAGCTGGACAACAATTTAGGTATGTATGTTTATTCTTCAAGTTATTTGTGTGATTGTATCCTACTTTATGAACTTTGGACAAAGGGATCTTTTTAGAAACAAAAATATCACTTGATTTTATTATAGGTTTTCTGTACTTTATAAGACCTTAGTTGTGACTCGCACTACACTTCCCTGTAGTGCGAGTCACAACTCAGATTTTGCCCAAAGCCCAAAACAGAAACTCTATCATAAAATAAATAAAATTTAACAGCTTGTATGTATAAACTAACTATCAACAAAAGGAAAACCAAAGGTGATCTAATTTAATTGAATAATAATCCTTCAGTTGTGATTTTAAGATTCAAATTTAGCTCGTTTATAGTGTGAATCACGCCAGTGGCGGATCCAGAGACTTGGTTTGGGGGGGGGGGGTGATTTTACCTATATGCGCATTCGACATTACAATCAATTTTCACTTTTACATTCAATTCGTAAGAGGAAGACACATAAAATATATTTGGTGGAAAGTTTCACTTTCTACTGATTTAATTGTAAACCATTAAATGCAATTAATTCATTTTCCCTTTTTAAAATGGAACTTCAACTTAAATGCATAAAGTATACACTAATATATAACAAGACAGACCAAAATAAAGAAAAATTAGAGAGACAGAAAAGAAACTAAAAGTAAAATTACCGCAAAGCCAAAGCCTGTTCGTTTCTGAGCACGACCATGTTCACTATTTCCGGAATCCATTTTTTGTGATAGTAAAACGCCAAGTTTTAATAAAACAGCAAATCAGTGTAAAAAAACGAGACAAGTCAAACGTTGGAAAGAAAATCAACTAAATTTTTTACTAGTACAGCTTGGCATATGTACGACATGCTCCGCCCACAAGTTTTGACTATCCCACTGCCAACAAATAGCTGTTATCCCCTCCCAATATGGGATTGTCAATCGCTCTGAAAAAGCTTTGATTAGCCCTTAAATAGATGTTGAGAAACAGTGAGATTAGAAAATATACAAACAAGCCGCCCGCTCTGGTTTTTGTGTGCAATTATACCAGTAATCAGCCTCGATATGAGGTCCAATTCACCTGGATACAGATTTCTTTAACACCGGCTGAAATTTCCGGTGACCAAAGAGTACCGAACCCCAGGAGAGGAAAAAGCCAGAAAAAGTGGTCATTAGCGCGGACCCTCTGTCAACCCTTTTATCAGGGCTAGGGAAGGGAGCTCCTCTGAAAAGTGATCAATGCATTGAAGTTATCATTTAACGAGTTGCTACTATTGCCGAAAAGGGGCACTGCGAGAAACCGGAAGAAATACTCGCTCAGATGGTGACAGCGGCTTCTCAGTAGAGATTATTCACAAGTCAAGTTTATCGCTATGTTATCGGGGATGTGATTTTCGGCCGGAAATTCGGCGAGGTCACTTTGTTGGGGGGGGGGGGGGTGATCACCCCAATCACCCCCCCCGTGGATCCGCCACTGAATCACGCATGGTATAACCCAGCCATTGTTAATAACCCTGTAAAATTTAAACTAGACAACATAGTTGGATAAAACAAAAAACTCTCTGAGCACAAAAATTTCTTCAAATATTTTCTGCAAACTTAAGTGCCCCTAGTCGTTTGAATTTTTATTTAACACATAATGACAGTCTCATTGTTCTCCTAAATAATGTAATAATACTTCATAAGCAACAACAGTAAGAAAAAAATCAATTTATTTATTAAAAATTTTAAGTTATTTGAAAAGATTATCTGCAAAATTCTAAAACTCTCTATGCTCGGCGTGCGCTTCTATATTATCCAAGTCTGCAAGACAATTTCAAAAAATAGTTACAGTAGTTTGAATATGATATTAGATATTAGTTAACTGAGTAAATTAATTGCTTTAAGTTTTTTACCTTTGTGTTTCTTTTAATTAAAATTGCCTGAAATTTGTTTTCAGAAAACATGTGCTTGGGTTTGGGACGTTTAAAGAATTTAGCAATTGATCTGAATGAGGAAATTGGTTCTCAGAATGAGATGCTGGACACAATCCATAACAAGGCTGATAAAGCAGATGAAACCTTGGAGTACCAGAATCGGCAAATCAAACGTATTCTAAAGAAGTAAAAGTAGTGTTTATAAGTTTATTATCATCACATCAGTAGAAGAACAGTTTGATCTTTTTCTTTAAGATCTTTGTTTATAACTGTTACAAAATTGTTTTCATGGAATGAATTTTTAAAAATATAGATGTTCAAGTTATATTTTTTTAACTTCATTATTTGTGTCTTGTTGAGATTTTAGAGCACTGTGCAACTATATTTGACTGTAGGTTGAACGTTTCAAGTATTATATTTTATTGTTAACTGCAAAAGTTTTGTTGCTGTTGTTTAATTCACTTAAACTTGACATTCCTGAAATAAAATGAATACACTGTGTAAATGTTTTCTTGTTTAATAAAATCTCTTACAGAACTAAATTACTTTGAAATTAGTTGCTTTCAGTTCTTGGAGGCTTGGGGTTTAAAATGCAAGTGGGTGTGAAGCAGAATTTCTACCTGAACTACTAACAAAAAAATAGTCTTGTAAAACAATTACGTGAATTGTATAATTTTGTAAAACAGCTGTTTGAGAGTTGTTGAAAACAGTTAGCTTTGAGATTTTCAAATTCCCTCAAATCAGTGGTTCCCAACTAATGATCTGTGAGAGCCTTGAAAAGGGTCCTGTAGCAGACATTTAAGTTTTCAATAAATTTAAATTTCAAAAGCTCATATGAGAAAATGTATCTGTTTAATTAGGATAATCAAAAGATTTATTATGTCTTACCAAAAATTTACCATAACTCAAATGTCAATGTAAAACTAATTTGTTCTTAATTATGTTTCAGATCAAATTTCCATGGTTAATTTATGAAAATAAACTTGCATCTTGCAATTTTGTGAGGGTGAAGGATTTTAAGTTATATAGGGAGAGCACATCGGTAAATAGAGGTTCCAATTTAAGCCTTAGTGGTTCACTTACTGTACTATGAGTTGGGAACCACTGCCTTAAATGGGACAAATTTGACATTCACACACACTGATATAAATGTGTTTTAAAACATTATCCTTGAAGTGGAAGTTATTGAGATTGAAGATTTAGTGTGATTTCAAATACAATTAAGATAGAAGCATTGAATAAATACAAAAAAAATTTTAACTAACAAAAAAGAAACACTAACATCTTGCTCTTGTTGCTTCTCAGATGTATATGTTATGAGCATAGTGATTAACTGGGCATTATTAATAATGCCCAAAGTCAGGCGAGCCATGCGATAAATCCAATGGCATTTATCACTTTGCCCGAAATATGCAGTCATTGATCATGCCCAGATTTATCCTATTGCCTGAACATACAGGGTGAATAGGAAAGTCCCTTTACCCCAGACCTGGAAAAAGTTGTAACCTTCCCCCGAACCTAATGTATTGCTCCTATGGAGCTGGCAGGGGCTTCCCCCGAACCAGGTTCGGGCACTTTTTCCAGGTCCGCTTTACCCTGAAATAAATTGCTAACAGAGCAAGCTAAAGCTATCCAGTTAAGGTAACGGTATAGTAAAGTGACTGTGCAACCGAATACGAGCGACTGTAGTCATGGGTGCCACTATTCAAAAATTTAAGACTGAACTTGATCTTTTTAATCATTTTTCTCCAGTGAAGTGAATTTTTTTTTGAATTGCAGAATACCCCATAAAATATCACATGAACAGGTCCTTAAATGTTATAAGTTAAAGCTGTACTGTATATGTGTAAAACAGGATTATTTCTTGGCAAAATGGGTTATGCAAGAACCAAAATTAAGTACAAATTGCTGCCGATTTTACTTTTCATAATAAAACCAAGACTGAATTCCGTTCACAAAACTTTTAAAAAGACGGAATTCCGTCCTGAGGACTGAAGAGTGGCACCCATGTGTAGTTAAGGTTACCTTAACTGCATAGCTTTAGCTTGCTCCATTAGCAATTTATTTCGGGGTAAAGGGACTTTCCTATTCACCCTGTATAACTATTCAGGGCATTCAGGAATGTGAGGTCTATAAGAGAATAATCAATACTAACTGTGAAAATGACAGAACCGTCTGAAGCAAGGTTTGTAATCGAATTAAAAGCAAAGCAGTGTAGGGTCTTTTCTCTTCCATGGAAAAATGAACAAGTAAGATGTGAAATAAAATTGTGAGGATAATAAGGTTATCTATCCAATTCAGAATTAGATGATCTCTGATGTCACATCTTAATTTAAGGAACTTCACAGTTGTCTAAATATCCATGAAGTAAATTTCCTCATAGTGGCTGCAGTGATGTAGTGCTCAGCGTGTCTGGCTTAGAGATCAACTGGGGGCCCAGTATTGGACACAAACTAAGTAATTAGCATCCCAGGCTTGAAGGCTAATCACACAGAGTTGAGACTGCCTTATAACCTACTAGCGCTGGACAGAATTTGATTTTGAAATTCCCTCAAACAAAGATCTTTTTGTACATATATTTGTGCATCAATCATATACAAAGTTGAAAAAGTATTTAATAAATACATACTCTTTACACATTTACAAAATTAATCAGAAAGTTGTTCAGCATCAGAATCTTCACAATTATCTTCTGAATCAGAATGGAATATTACATGCTTAGGTTTCACTCTAACATTGGCTTCATATATTCCTCCTTTACTGAAGAGATACAAAGGTCGACTAAAACCTATAAAATATACTATCATTAAGTTCTGAAATTTTAGGTAATCAAATTATTTATATGCCAATGGAAAATTTAATTTGTTTAAATAAAAGAAAGGGTTTGTAAACCTTAAAACTGGAACAAAGTGGTACTTTAACCCTATAAATCCTAAGCCACCCGAGATTGCTATTGATGGAAACTTTGGGGTGACTAAGAATGAAAGGATTATTAACAGGGGTCTGTCTAGGTTTTTTTAAGAGGTACCTATTTTGTGAAAATCTAGTGCTAATTTGTGAAAATTTAGAAACTTTTCTGTGAATTTGTAAAAATTTAAGTTAAAAATCAAAATAAAAGCATGTAAATATTTTTTTAAACGGTATAAAACAAGAGAAACTTTAGTTTAGAATGGCTAAAAATTAAGCTATTAAGAGAACATAGCTTCCTAGAAAACTTTCTTTACAATATGTATTTCGTGAAGGTACCTTTTTTACTAAAACTGAATTTGTGAAAGTACCTATTTATCAAACAGGGATTTGTGAAGGTACTGCAAAACGGTAGTAAAATTGCCCTGAACAGACCACTGATTAATACAAATATTTCTTAAATAAACAATTTATCAAACTAGTGTTCTCGCTGTTTGTAAGGAAGTGTGAAAGGTGAGGGGAGGAATGAAACTGGTTGCAAGGCATGATGTAAATGATGGGTATAAATGGAGTTGCCAAAAGAAAAGAGAGAATGAACATTGGATTAGATCCAGTGTGCATGTGGGTTAATGGTTTAGTGAGAACCATTTAACCATGATCATATATTAGTATATGTTTTTCGTATACATGGACTTAACAGTGTAGGAGTATGGATGCAATTCGAGAACTTGGATGGAGTAGCAAGACAACGGCTGATTGGAATAGTTAGTGGAAAGGGCATGATTGTAGAGGTAATTGAGTGTAAATTTGGTGGTTCTTTGAAAGTTTGGTTCTCTTTGAGAAACGCATGTTTGGTGCTCTTAGTGATATTTTCTTGGCGCCAAAAATAGGGGACTTGGCTTAAGTTTAACCCATAATTGTAAAGTAGTGTAAAAGGTAAGTAAACTTTTAAAATAATTCTTACTCTGTTTAGAAATAAACTTACTTTTTTGTATTCAAAACTATGACATAAAGACATTTAAAAAAAGTTATAGCTTACCTAATAAAGCCTCAATATAGTCTTAAGTATAATTATAACATTAGAAAAAACAATTATTACCTTGTGAAGAATGAGCAGGTGTGTCAATAAGCTCGCAGTTTTCAAAACCAACTTCTTTAAGCAAGTATTCATTGAACATCTCTGGATACAGTTCAATGCTGTAATAATGCTTGAAAACTTCGCCCTAAAATCAAGGAAAAATTTTTCAGTGCAGAGTTTAGTTCAGTAATAACCTATTTTATCTCATGATTATTTAAGCAAAATATTTGGTCATAAAGAAAGCTTTACTTCATAAAGAGAGATTTTTTAGTAGAATTTTTGCCAATAAGTAATTTTTAAATTTGTAAATTCAATACTAGGAATTTAATTCTATAAGATTTCTAGCAGATCTGAAAAAAATCAAATAAATGTGCAATTCTCTTAATTTTGAATACCAATGTTTATTGGGTTCAATTCCGTTAGAGTCCCCGCTAAATATCGCCCGGTTCTTTTAGACTTCAACAAAAAGTAGAAATATTCATAAATAATTTCAAACTCCTGAATTAAAATGTTTAATTAGATCAATAACTATTCAGTTTATTAATAAAAGTCAGAAAAATTTGTTGATATTTGGATATATTTAGCGATTTGGATATTGGCGATATTTAGCAGGGACTCTAACGGAATTCTACCGTTTATTGTATACCTCGTAGATCTAAGATTACATATTTTCCAATGAAACAATTGTTTTTGCATCTTTTTCTCAATTAAAAACAATTTTTATGAATTTAAATTCAAAATTGTGTTCTCACTTTTCACTCTTGTTACTTAGTCCCAAATATGCTTAAGTTCAGGGTATTACAGTACAGAAAACTGGGTTCTTACGTGTTATCCTGCTGAATACAAAAACATTATCACAGCCTATTGGCTGTTTACAGTTGTGCCACTAAATTTGGTGGTTGTTGAATAGTTGACGGGATGGTACATAAGTAACGAAAATTATCACAGCTTTTCAGGTTTAAGTACTTTAAGTGTTTTAAATTAAATGCTAAATAATTATAAAAGGCTTACTGTAACTTTCTTTCTCTTTGCATATGATCGATAATCTTGAGCTTCTAAAATCAAGACACCACCAGGTCTTAGTTGTTTGAATATTCTCTTGAACATTCGTTTGATACCAGCATCACCCCAATTTAAGTGAATCCATTTCGTAATACTGAGACATAAAATTGTGTCAAAGCACTCTTCTTGATGATCTAGCAACTCATCATATGGGAAGATGTAATTGCACTGAAATAAAACAAAGTACATTGAATGAATAGAACAAAGCTGCTGTGTTTAAGAATTACTGCAGCTTTTGAAAAGTTAAGGTCAAATGACTATGTTCAGGCCATGAAATTCGGTTCAATTCCGTTAGAGTTCCCACTAAGTATCGCCCGGTTCTGTTGGACACATTATATCCAAATATCAACAAATTTTTCTGACTTTTATTCATAAACTGAATAGTTATTGATCTACTTAAACATTTTAATTCAGGAGTTTGAAATTATTTATGAATATTTCTACTTGTTGTTGTCTAAAAGAACCGGGCGAGGCGATATTTAGCGGGAACTCTTTCTTAACGGAATTGTACCTGAAATTCTTTTGTCAACCTTTTAAAACACCAAAATTACCTCAAGGAACTGTACATTAAATGGAAAATTCCCTGGTGGATACCTCTCTCTCAAATCCATCACTTGTGCAACTGGACCATGGCACAGTGGGAAGGATACAGGAAAGTCATCATGTGAAATTTTTTCAGGATCTAAATAGTGCCGAACATTACGTTTAGCCATTTTTACAAGAGTTTCATCAATGTCTATACCAATTATGGCTCGAGGGTTCAAATCTCTGGCAAGTGCAAGCGTAAATTGACCAGAATTACAGCCTATATCCAACACATCTTTTTGATCAAACCATTCTCTTTTCATGCATTGGAGACGAGGATCTTCAAACCCTTGGTTACGGTAACCATAATACTGGTGGTAATTACCGTAGCGAAAATCGTTAAGCTTTTTGTATTCATTATTTTCAAGTTGATGCGTTTGGCTGGATTCGCCTCTTGAGAAACATTGATTTGAACCATTTTGCTTCTTTTTTGGTTCATCACTGTTCGAAAACTTTTTAGAACGCTTACCGAAAGAAAAAGTTTGATTATATTGGTTTAACTTTTTCGGAGAATACTTGAACTTCTTTGGAGAACCTTCTTCTACGGAGAAATTTTGATGGTTTGTTTCCATGAGCAGATCGTCTTTTTTGGACAAGTTTTCATAAAAACTTAATATTCACTTGCACATTGAAATAAGTTAAAAAAATAGGTTCAGATTTGTCAGAGAAAGAGTTTCAAAGAACTTTGTCATAAAAAACAATCTAAGAACCAATAGTTGTTGGAGATCTGCGAACTTTGTTTACATTTTATTGTAAATATGAAAGTCGCGGGAAGTAAAGAAGAAGTAGAAGTTGCTTCAATTTCTTCACGTAATAATTTACTTTTTTTGCTTTTCAAATCCATTTTTATCAGGCATTCACAATTTTTATCACAGTTCCAAAGGTCGAGTTAATTTTAGATCGATCTTTTATCGCTCTTATCAATATTATCAATCAGACAATAGCGTCATAGCGAAACAAAACGACGTTTCGGCTTTCAGCAGACCGGCAGACGACATCTCCATCTCCTGCGATTGTGACTATGGATTGTGATATTCAATGATATCAATCAACCCTTTCTTTACCTTTACATCTTTGACCGGGCGAGAGGAGTAAGGAGCTCAAAATTAAGAAAATTTACCTGAAAGCTAATTAAACCTCCGTGACATCTATTTCTCTTTTTCAAGTTAACATTACAGTCGTGAATTGTCCTCCATTTGAAGAGAATGGGGAGTAAAGTTTCAAGAACAGACTTCGAATGGGTTTATACTGACGAGCCTCATGCAACTCGAAGGAAAGAAATCTTAAGTAAGAGATTATTATGAAAATCATGTGATTTTAATTTTTACAATTAAAAAGTCAAGCTTTGAACGACGCACTTGTTGATTCTTTTTGATCTGAAATTTGCTCAATGGTTGATCGATAATAAGTTTGAATGCTATGCTTTCTTTATTTCCATGTTAAAATGAGTATTTTTGTTTCAGAAAAATATCCAGAAATAAAAAAATTGATGGGATATGATCCTTACTTCAAGGTTGTTGTCACCGGTATGGTGTTAGTGCAGTTTTTATCCCTTTGGCTGTTGAAAGATTCATCATTTTTGGTGTTATTATTAGCCGCCTATTGCTTTGGAGGTGTTATAAATCATTCTTTAGGACTAGCTGTACATGAAATATCACATAATTTAGCATTTGGACATTCAAGACCCATGATGAATCGCATATTTGGGATGTTTGCAAACTTACCAATAGGTGTTCCCATGTCTATATCGTTCAAGAAATACCACTTGGAACACCATAGGTACCAGGTTAGTGTTCTTTTAATACTGTTATTGATATTAAAGTTTCTTAGTTTATTTTAAAAGATTATCAAAATGACAAACTGCAATCACGGGCAAATTTACTGGAGGTGTTAGAGATATTCTCATTGTTTCATGGTAAATGATGTTTCAAGAGCTATCAGAGACTTCCTCCACAATCTACTCAAGTCTGCATCAGCATCAACTGTAATATCTGATCTTTTCTTTATTCTGTGCGAGTTACATAACAATTGTATCATAAGTTAATGACACTTAAGTTTGATACGTGTTATCACTATGACATCCTCTCAACCCTGACTACTTGAAGAACATCTGTTTACCTAGTGTTAAGCTGATACCTAAGAACCCTAGATATAAAATGATGAACTCATGAACTTCACAAGTAACAAGCAATGCAAAAAAACTAATGAATAGAAATATTTATTGATAGCAACCCTGGTTTTTCAGACACTGTAATCTGAATTTTAAGCTGACTGTACAGGAACGTCTATCAAATTGGAGGGATGGGGGATTTTTTAAGTGTGTCTGTGTCAGGGTTGGCACGGTTTAAACCAAATGGTTTATTTCATAAAAAAAAAAAAAAACAAATGTTTT
The DNA here is from genome assembly GCA_963680715.1 of Tetragnatha montana. Lineage (NCBI taxonomy): Eukaryota > Metazoa > Arthropoda > Arachnida > Araneae > Tetragnathidae > Tetragnatha > Tetragnatha montana. Next base: position 41,233,912 of record OY796685.1, read on the forward strand.
TTTTTTTTTTTTTTTTTTTTTTTTTCCCCCAAAAAAAACTTAGCTAAACTTTTGGGTTTAAAGTCATTTATTGATTCAAAAATTGTCTTTTGAACAAAATATGTTGAATGCTTCTGACATTAATGCTGTAAAGCTATGCAATTTTTTGAAAACAATTAGCCAATTGAAATTTTCTTGGAAAGACTCCTGGTTTTTTTATAAAAAACCTGGAGTGGTTTGGTTTTGAAACTTGTTTTTTTTTTAATTCATTAAGAACTAGATATTTGAATGCATAATAAAAATCAAATGTTTTTTTTAATCAACTAATCACCGGATTTTTAAATTTGCATTATAGAGAACCACTTGGTTTTTTAATGCTCTAAAAAGACTCCCTTGTTTTTTTTTTTATAAAAAACCAATTTTTTTTTAATTCATTTAGAACTAGACTAGATATTTGAATGTATCATAAAAACCAATTGTTTTTTTGGTACTTACGTATTATACCGTCGACCATTCAGCGGCCGTCTAATTCAGCGGCACGGTAATAGTAAGGTCAATGGGATCTGATAACGTTTTCGGATTCAGCGTCACGGTCAACGGTATAATACGTAAGTAACGTTTTTTCTAATCCATTGGATTTTTAAATGTGCATTATAAAAACCAGTTGGTTTTGAATGCTCTAAAAAGACTCCCTTGGTTTTATTTATAAAAAAAAAAACAATTTGGTTTTTTTAATTCATTAAGAACTGGATATTTGAATGCATAATAAAAACCAATTGGTTTTTTAATCAAATAAGCACTGGATTTTTAAATATAATATGCATTATAAAAGCCAGATGGTTTTTTAATGCTCTAAACAGTCCCTTGGTTTTTTATGGTTATGTATAATTTTAACTTTTTTTAATTAAATAAAATTAATTTTAATTAATTAATTAACTCACTTAGTTAATAGCTGAATTGATGAACTATTTATTCAATGCATTCATAAATGAAAACAATCAGAAATATTTGTATTTATGTGTTAGGGAAGAATTTCAGTAAAAAACCCGGTTTAAACCAAAAAAACGTGGTTTAAACCAAAAAAACTGGGTTTTTAGGTTTTTTTGAAAAAAACCTGTTTTTTCCCAACCCTGGTCTGTCATCCATATTTCATAAATGTAACTATTTAATAGCATGGGAATAACCAAATTCATTTTGTTGAAGAATCTGGTTTCACCATTGGTTTTAAGCATAACTACATTTTAGTTAAGTCATTCTGAAAGAAAATTTTCACCCATAGCTATGATTGAGTCCCATTCAGATAAGGCTGTATTCAAAACATTCGTGACCGTTCTGCTCTTCATCAGTTCATAGGGCGCGTCGTAAGTTTTGTGGGAAAATATACCATCAGAATAAGAAATGTTTTTATAATCTGTAAAAATTCTGGATTTTGTGGTATTTTGGAATTTGGGATAAAAGGTTCGTTACTCTGATAGTTTTCTGGGATTTTGTGTTGAAGTCAGTAACCACTGAGTTTAAGCTTGGCCAAAAGCAATCACATTAAGCAGTCAACTGTAGTTCCTGACTAATGTAATAAATTTTCTTTGTATATAATAAATGTATATAAATTTTTCATTATCAAAGTTTTAGCTCATTTAACTAATAGTAACCAATTAGTAGCTTTTAATGTTTTAAAACGTTTTTTATCTTTCTAGATTGAGAAAAAATTATGAGTAATTGGTTTTTATGATAAGAGTACAACCAATTCTTAAGTTTTACATATTAAACATTAAAAATGAATATTGCTTCTCCCTACCTAACTGGCATCCTCAGTGGTCTGTCCAGGGCAATTTTACTACCGTTTTTAGGTACCTTCACAAATTCATCATTTGATAAATCGGTACTTTCACAACTTCAGTTTTAGGAAAAAAGGTACCTTCACAAAATACATTTTTGAAAGAAAGTTCTCTAGTAAGCTATATTCTCTCAAAAGTTAAATTTTTAGCCGTTCTAGACTAAATTTTATTTTGTTTTTAATGTTTCAAAATTATGTACATGTTTTTATGTTGATTTTGCACTTAAATTTTCACAAATTTAGAGAAAAATTTTCACAAAATATGTACCTCTTAAAAAAAACTGGACAGACCCCCCCGATCCTGGGTATGAGCATTTTTGCAATATTAAAGTAAAATACTAAATACTTAAGTTTTATAAAATGTTTTCATTATCTAAGAGGGATTAGAACAGATTTGATGTGGTGACTGATCTATAGCAGCAATCGGTCTCCAGTTCTTGGCGATTATTGTCCTTTATACCTGGAGGACCTACATCAAATCTGTTCTGCAAGATTTTTTTATAACTTTGCTCTACTAAGTTATAATATCTAAATGTTTTTATTTACTAGGGAGATGAGAGGTTGGATACAGATTTACCTACTCAGCTTGAAGCTAAGCTGTTCTGCACAACAGCTACCAAATTGCTGTGGGTTATTTTGCAACCATTTTTCTACACTTTAAGAGCTTTCTTTGTGTATCCCAAGCCACCTACATATTTAGAAATTGTTAATACCATTGTTCAGGTGACATTTGATGCTATTGTGTGGTACTTTTGTGGTAAGTGTGTTTTCAATAGTTGAGAATGACTTTTTGTGTTAACTGTTTTCATTAAACACATATTAAAGTTTAAACTATAACCCAAACAAAAAAAATTCAATTTACCAATTCTTTGTACTCATCAATTTTCTAATAAGAAATAATTTACTATCTACATGCATATCAGATACAAATAATTTTAATAAGATATAAATTTCTGTCATACCATTACCATTTAAAGAACTACCTTTATGTTCTTACCATTTTAAGAATTAAAAAATATCCTTTAATAAAGCTTAAAGTCTCAGGTTCATTTAAACAATGTTTATTTGATATATGTTACATGAAAGAAATCTTATATATGTAAAAAAGTGCTTTATTTAATCCATTTAATTATAAATGTAGGTTTAAAAATTCAAATCAAGAGATACAACCATATTCTTTTGTTTTCATCATATCACCAAATTTACTATTTTTTGTTAGTTTTCAATTAACTGAGTGGAAATCATGCTATTCAGACTTTATTGGTGCTGTTTTACAATTACATTTAAAAATGAAAGAAAGCTAAGCAACTCCTTTTAGATATACTTTGATATTTTTTATATTGGTATTGGATTTTGTTTGTCTATTATAAGACTGCTTATGTAATATTAATTGAAAAATATCCTTTTTCATAAACGCTAAACATTTATTTCATAATTTCCATTTCAAAATTTAGGTCTGCGTATGATTGGTTACATGATTGGCGGAACACTTTTGGCTATGGGCTTGCATCCTGTGGCTGGGCATTTCATATCTGAACATTACATGTTTAAAAAAGGGTTTGAGACATATTCTTACTATGGTCCTCTGAACTTCATCACTTTTAATGTTGGCTATCATATGGAACATCATGACTTCCCAAGTGTGCCTGGATCTCGCCTGCCCCTTGTAAGTATAAAAGGAATTCTATCATAAAATGTTAGTTATTTGTCTGACTCTCAAGAATTTTAGAGTTTGTACTCCTCCACGAGGGTCTTAGACAGAAATAGTGAAATAGGTTTATCATAAAAATGTTAATGATAGTTTCTTTCCATACTAAATTCAAAATTGTCTTGGTTGATGAAACAAACTGGTTATAGAGAAAGAGATAACTTAAGATATTTAAAAGAAATGTTGTAGTACACAGTAAAACATTAATATTTGAATTAAAAAGTTGTTTTAAGCTTAATTTTCACATTGAATTATATTTTTCAGCTCTTATCTTTCTTGATAAAAAAAATTTAAGATGAACATCATATTACTTAAGAATATTACTATTAATTGGAATAAGAATGTTAATTTTATTCTCAAGGCATATGTTGTATAAGCTTAAATTCTAATTCAATTCAATTTGGGGAATAGCTTGTATTTAATATTAATTTTTTTATAGGTGAAAGAAATTGCTAAAGAATACTATGATGATCTGCCACAACACAATTCATGGTCAAAAGTCATTTGGGACTTCATCACTGACCCAGCCATTGGACCATATGCTCGTGTAAAAAGGCTGCATAAAGCTACTGAATAACTTACTTGCTCAAGAAAATGCTTAATCAAGATTTACAAAAAGCTTTTTATGTTCGTGCGCTATAAACATGTGGCTGGTCCCTGTTTGTATACTGTTTTAAATGTGGAAATGAAATTTGTTAAGAGTCATTTTGCTTTGTTAGTTATTTCCAATTTTAAAATTTCTGATGCTTTTAATTTTTTCAAAAACATGCCAATACTGAAATCAAAATTGCAAAGCTATATTATCTAAACTTACTGGACTAATTTTGGTGAGCAATGTTATAAATTATTTTTAGAAATACAAGTTTATAGTACCTTTTAAAAGTTAGTATTAAGTAACACTGTTGTAAAATGGTTATTTCATTTGTAAGGGATTTAAATACATTGTTAAGTTTTGTTATCAATTTAACCTAGAAGGACATTCTTATCTGAATGCTTATCACTTTTAACTCAATATTAGTTTTCAGCCTAAACAGATTATTTAAGTAGTCCTTCTAATTGCCTAATTTTTTCAACCAAGTATTTTTACTTACCTCTTAAGGAAACGTTATTTAACTTTACTTTAAATATTATTTTTAATTGTTTGCATTTTATGTTTGTTAATGTCTTGTAAATATGTAAATCTTTATTTTAACAATTTGTTTTTCTCAAATATTTGTAGTATAAATTAATTTTTAGCTCTTTATATTGATGTATTTAAAAAATCTTTGAACCTTGTTCTGCCTTCCATCGATCAATTTTGTCTTTAGATTTTAACTGTTTTGATGTTCATATGCATGGTTAATGATTTTTTGCTTTGAAGTTTATTAGAAATGCTATCTTAAATGAAATTCCGATTTTTTAAAAACCCTCATCTGGAATATTCGTCTTTTTTTTAGATACTTATGTAATGGAAGATATTCACATACTGGTCATATGCTCTAAGCTTTTATGCTGATTGAAAATATTAAGAGTGTTACTGTCTTGTTTTAGTCAATTTATTGTTTAGGAGTTATTTTAAAAGGTTTTACAATATATTCATTCATGATAATGTTGCATTTTTTCTAGTCCGTACACTTTTTAGTCATGTAATAACTCTTGAATATTATAAAGGTGTTTCCACTAAGTGGGTTATCATATTTCTTTTGCTTTTATAACAAAAAATAAGTGTCAAATATATTTGGGGTAGTTCACAGTTTGTCATATTTTAGACTCTTTAAATGTAATCTATTGCATAAATTTAAAATTTTTAGAACTTTCCCTTTCTGATATTAACATAACATCTGCATAGGAATGATTTAAACATTTCAATTTATCATTGTGGGTAACTTTGTTTTTCAAGTCTTTTTAATTTATTCTAGTTGTGGGCTTTCAAAATAACTAGATTCAGAATAATGATTTTTAGACCATCTAATTATAGAATTTTCCCAAATGTGGTACTTATGCAAAATAAAAACTGAAATTTCAATATATAATTAAGTTGGTTACATAGATTAGATCAGGGGTTCCCAATAGGTGGTCCGCGGGCTGTGTCCAAGGGGTCTGTGAAATGTCACCGAAAAATTAAGTATTTTTTTACTTTCCTTAATTTGAAGTAACCATTATCTTACTCAGCAGTTCATTCGTTAGTTTTGTTAATTAATTGTCACTGTAGTACAAATAGATTAATGTATGTGGCGCAGCCTCTGTTTACCACCGAAGATAATCCATGTTTTGTTTTTTGCAATTTTTTTATTGACTAAAATACGATAGTTTTGGTTTTGAAACATCGAGTTTCGGTTTTGAAATCGATTGTTGCTGAGGGCAGACTTGCTTTTTGCTTCGAGTTTGTGTTAAATGACTTTTGTTATTGCTAAATTGCTGTGATTGATTTTGCTTGGTATAAGTACAGCAATTGAAAATGGATCGAAACGGGATGTTAGTGGGGCTGTAGTGGAAAAGTCATCGTAATTTGTAGTAAATTCTATATAATCTACATTTAAAAAAAAAAAAAATTAAGCCTTTAAGTTCAAGGGGTCCTTGTCAGTAAATTAATTGTAAAGGGAGTCCTCGGCAAAATTTTATTGGGAACCCCTGGATTAGATATCTACTTTTTGAATTGGAACTGTTACTTTGGTTAGGCCGCACAGCCGTAACGGTTACAGCCGAAAGTAAGAATGGTACAGCCGTAACGGTTAAAAAATTACCTGCCATTAGAAAATAAAAACTTTGGTTATAGTAATTTGATAATCATACAAACAGACAAAATGTTGCTTCTGGCATGTTGACAATAGTGTCAAACTGTTTTTTCCTTGAATAAATTTAAATATCATGAATTTAGGCTTGCCTAAATTTAGTATTGCTATTGGACCTACAATACAAACAGATAACATAACTACAGATTTATCCCAGATACTGTGAAAGGCCCCATTTGCAAGTATGTTTAAAGAGAAGATTTTCGAAAATCTGAATAACTTGTGATATTTTTGAAAATAGTGTCAAAAATTGTGAACCTGTTGTATTTTTGTATTAAATATAGCAACTTTGGTAATCAAGATAAAATATTAGAATAGATGAGTGCTTTTTAAATTTAAACTAGCCCCTTTTCTTCATTGCTTATCTTTTTAGTATCAAGCAAAGATATTTACTCATTTAAAGCATTAGCAGCAACAGCAAGCTAACTCAAATGTAAAGTTTTTGGAGTTAGCTTATTGCTGCAAGCGCCTCATTTTTTTGTTGCAATATTAATCCTTTCATTCCTAGAGTGCCCAAGATTCTCATTGAATTCAGTAGATAAATTGGGGCAGCTAGGACTGTAAGGGTTAAAGGAGGGATTTTCTTTCCTATGTTCCTAATGTCTTTTCTTTGTATGTTAAGGAGCTTGAATGTAAAATACTTATAACTATTTTGTGTATTGTTTAAGATCTGGTGCCATTGTTTTTATGGTTAGAAGTAGATTTGCTTACACTTAATTACAATTGCTCATAAGTATTTGGCTAACTTTAATTTGTTTTCAGAATGTAAATTTTAATCAGCAAGCAAACAATTACACTTATTTAATAACAAATGGACAACAATAAACATCAAAGTATTCTTACAGTTTAAACTATTCCTTTAACTCACTCTCCAAGAAGTGTGGAATCTGATGCAATTTAGTATCAAAACTTTTTGATAATGTTTTAAAAAAGGTTTTTGATTTTAAATTGGCTGTACACATTGTTTTATTTCAGCCAGACCCATATCTAATACCTGAATTGTAATATTCAAAGTATAATTAGTTGCCCTTATTTTATGTAGCTCTTATCACAAAAATCTTTTAAATAAATGAATATTTTTAATTTGCCTTTTGATGTGTTAAATTAATTCAAGTTAAAGCATAAGTTATTCAAGATTAGAAATTTTAGAAAATAGAAGTTAATATAACAGTACAACTGGGCAGGGGTGCATAATATGTCCGAACGAGGTTCGGGGGAAATTCTGGCAGTTCTGGGGAAATTTTTGCCCAAGTTTGTAAAGAAAAAACACTACAAATCCAAGCTGTTATTGGTAGCAAATATCTTGGTTGGTGGCAGTATCACACCCTCGAAATTCTACGGAAATTAGGAGAAAATTACCGATGATAGCGAAAAGCTACGGATCTTCGCCGAAAAAACACATTTCAGTATCAAATATCTCGAAGTTGGCTTTTCCTTGCATTTTGAATGATATGCAAGTAAAACAACGTATCCGTGACGGGATCAGTCAATTCCACTAAAAATAGTGTTCTTGTTTAATCACATCAATGCTTTTGACTGAAAATGTTTAGTTAAAGATGAGAGTTTTAATGTAGCTCAAATTTGAGAGTTTATAGTTCATATTTTAAGTCTGAGATATTTTCGAGCTAAGGTGACATGTATATAAGAAGGAATAAAATCCATAAAAAGTGAAATTTATGGAATATTTGTAGTTTAGTAGCAATATAAACTGGAATGAAAATATGGAAAATTTTTTTGGGGAAATTTTGGACAAAATTAATTGTGTTCTGGGGAAATATTGGGCCTTGAAACATTTTCTGCACCCCTGCAACTGGGTATATCTTTTCCTTAAACATATGTCAATCATCTCAAGATAAAATATTAGAATAAATGAGTGCTATTTAAATTAGCCCTTTAAATTTTCTTTTTTTTTCATGGCTTATCTTTTGTGTCAAACTAATATAGTTAGTGATTTAAAGCATTTGCATAATCAGATGAAAAAGATTTGAGGTACTTAAAGCAACAACCTGTGACCAAGTTTAAGAACATTTTGTCCAGTAGTTTTCTTTTTGTAGTCATCTCAAAGTGGAAGTTTATATGTATTCTCTTAGTTCTAGTTATATTTTAGAACATAATTTCCAGGGGCAATTATGGAGAAAATAAACTTCCATTTTGTAATTTGTGTGTGTGAGAATGGAGAATTTTTAGTTATTATAAAGGGTGGTCCATAGAGGTTTCAATTTTAGGCTTATTGGTCTGTTAACTTCTAAGAGTTGGGAACTACTGATATAAAGTAATGAGAATTGCATTTTAATTTTAATATCTTAAGAGGACATGCAAAGAACCTAGAATAGATAAGCAACTTCCTAATGAATGAATCTTACTGTAGTTTGGAAGATTTTGTATGATAAGCACTCTGGTAAAAGGTGCTCCATAAGTGAAAGGATTTTTTTATAAGTGAATTGCAAGATGTTTGTAAAATGAAAGATATTACAGTATACTCTTGATGTCATCATCTTTGATATCTCCAAAATCTTAATTTCCTGAAATTGTATCTTTCCTCTAGACATTTTATGTTCCTCTAAATTTTTCTATTTAGTATTTCTTATTTTATGATACTTTTTTTTGTTAAAACCCATTATGTCAATAAGTTGAGGCATTTGACCTTCAAGAAGGACATTTTTTGACACAGGCAGCACTTTTTGAGGGGGTATCTATAAAGCACTTTGTGGTAAATCTTTGGAAACTTGACTTATTAGGTTGTGAGAAAGGTAAGTAAGCAAAGAAAAATTATGACTTGGTAAAGATGATCTTGCCAACTTTGTATTATGCTAAATTGTAAAGGTCTATATAAATAGCAGATTTCTCCTAATTGGATATTGTGTGCACTCTTATATCAAAACTACAAAAACTGACTGTAAGAAAGATGTGGCTTCTACAACAGTTAAAATGTTTTACTAGACAGTCTTATGTGGGGAAACATATACAAGGTTTGTCCCAAAAGTAATGAACTCAAAAAATTATGGTGCATTGCTGCTCAACACTTGGCTGCCTTCTGAAAACCTAACGTAGCTTCCAAACATGCATCTGTTTTCGGAGCTCACTTGGGCATATAAAGGCTCCAGGTCTGAAGCCATCTATCTGCGGAACATAGTAGCTGGGATCCCATACAACCATTACCACCAAAAAAATCTGCTCCATTGCCTTTCTGCTCTGCATAAAAAATATCATTACTTTTGGGTCAAACCTTGCTGTTTGGATTTAATAAGGTCTAATTTTAAAATCTCTGTTAGTATTTAAGTAATTTAAGACTTACCTACAAACCATTGTGTTTTTAACTAAAATAATTCACAGATAATACAGAAATAAAATATTTACTGAATGCAAAGCTGTATACAAAAGTTTGAGTAGCAATTAATGTACATGATTAAATCAGTTTCAGTTTAATCTTGCTTCAGTGGAATAGGAATAGGGTAGAAAATGGCACTTGATATCAGTCCAAAGATTAATAGTACTATTAGTAGAAATATGCTTAAAAATGGATAACCAAGCCAGTAAAACAACACTAAGTACACTAGAAAATAACTAATTAGCTGCTTGTTGGACAAGAAACGCAAATTCACTCTTGCTGGCAAGTAAATAGTGCTCCTCGAATAAGTTACCATGTCTTTGGATTTCTTCACATCTACATAGGTAATTGGTGGGGCAAGTAAGCGACGAGAAATCTTTCCAGCCATATTGTCTCTGTAGTAATAGTCTTGTATCAGGTCATAATACTGTAAAGAAAAACCAATAAGTTGTAAAAGTTTCAAAATACAGTAAAGGTAACATGAAATTAAGTATATTATTTTTAAACTGGGGGTCCAGCGTCGGGCTAGCCACTCGACCTGGACACAAGCTAAGTAATTAGCACCCCAGGCCCAAAGGCTAAGGAAAAGGAGATGGGCACCGCCTGATGGGCCACTAGGCCCGGGTAGAATTTGATTTGATTTGATTATTTTTAAAGCATGTTGTTAGGTTGAAACTCAAGACACAATATAATTATCAAGTGTCAAATTTTATTGTTTATTTTAAGCCCTCCTTTTAGCTTAGAGTGTCTTAACTCTTTTAAAGTTAATACCCACAATAATATACAAAGAAAACAAAATTTGAAAAATCCGTTAACAAATTACCTTGCTGTTTAATGTCACAGACATGTCATTTAGGAGGTGGACCAGAGGTGCAACTTCAAAAGTACGCACTGGCTGCAGATCTGGATTGTCGTGGTACGCCACTTCTTGCTTTTTTCTCCCCTTGAACATCTCAAGTCGTTCAAGCATAGTCAATTCGTGAAATCTGGATCCATCGCCACTTTCAAAATAACTATTTAAGAAGGAAGGACTGGTTGGGGAAGCAATCATACTGGCTGTTAGAGGAGAAACCTGAAAACAGTGCTTGGTTAAAAATGGTTTCAAGCAAAACTTGGTGATTAATTCAATTAAAGATGAATACTTTACAGTAAAGCTTCTAATAAGCAATGCCTCTATTAAGAACTTAAAAAGTCCTTTAGCAGGGTTCCTACTTTTTTTCAAAGAAAAAAAAAAAGGATCCAGTTCAGAATTTATGTAATTTTTGTGTGAATATGAAAAAGGAGATAGTTATATAAATAAACCGCCTTTTTCGGCAATGAGGAGGATGCTATGGTTTACGAGGTTTGAGGAAATCATAGAGATTAATTATAACTTAAAAAGTTATAATCTTAACTTCTAAATTTACATTCCTATATTAATGAAACACTTAAATTGGTCAAATATTCAGATCTTCAAATGATCATTTGTAGCAAAAAAATATGCAAACGCAGAAAATTCAGAAGAATATAATCTTCCCCTTGAAATTAATGACTTATTCTAAATAAGATACTTTGATGTCAACCAGAAAAACTTATAAAGCTTAACCAGTCATTGAGAATACAGATGGAATTGATGCAATTCTAGCAAGATGGTGGTTTTTTTTTCATTTAAAAGAACATAAAATCACGGAAATGGGAATAGCTTTAATAATCAGGTTTATCCAATAATAAGGCCCCTTTTTAAAACGACAAATGAACAAAAATAATAAATGAATACATAAATTTTTTCAAGGACCAAATGAAGGGCAGAATCAATTTAATTTTGTTTTCATGAACCTTGGAAATCTTGTCTAATATAGACCAAGCAACCTTCTGTTAGTAACCAATTTTACCATCTTGGACTGGTCCAAGGTACACCACTCTCTTTAGGTTTTAAGGTCTTAGGTTAAGGTTTGAATTTCTTGACCCTTAATAAATCATTTTAATAGAAAGATTAATAAAATAAAATTACCTCTCTGAAAAAATTGCACAAATTTTTCGAGGAAGCCTCTAAGTGAGTAGATACTTTATGCACATCAGTTGGAATGCTCTCACTCAGATTGAATTCATCATCAGACTTTTCAAACCAACTAAAAACGGTATTAAATATATTTTTACTGGTTAAACTATCATGAGTCGGATTTAGCTGGATTTTTTCAACAGCTGCTTTGATTGATGACAAAATATGAGTCACCTACAAAAAAAAAATATGAACATTACATTGCATCACTGAACATTTTTACCACAAAATTTTAAGAACAATCAAAATCAGTAATACATCCATATTTTATCTTGTGTGTTTTGCTACATATATATTTTAGAAAAGTTTACTTCAAGGTCTAAACATAGTCCCTGATTTAAATATATTTAGTGCTTTAGTTGGTAGATAATCTATTTTTTCTATGAACATCCTTTATTACTTTACTGAAATAATTTACCAATATGATTAAAATATTTTAATACAGATGACAGATCTATCCAGAATGTAATTCAAACAAGTTTTTAAACTAATTAAGAGATAGAAGCATCAAAATTACATGAAAAAAAAAGAACGTATTTGTATGAGTATTTGAATCTGTAAAGCAAGAACATACTTATTCAAAATACTTTTTAACCAAATGGAGCACCATTTCAAAACAAATATAAAAAGTATTTAATTTAAATTTAAAAGGACTAGTTTTTAGGGATATTGGATTCATTTACTAACTTATCAAAGAAAAAAGTATTAAAAAAGTTAAAACTATCTTGAAATCCAGAAAAAAGTGTTTGTCAAAATACTCATAAGCGCTACTGTATTTTCTTTGTTATCAAGATATTTTCAAGAGGCTATTTAAACCCATACCATCATAAAAATTGGCTCGCTGAACAGAGGCACATAACTGGAGCTGGCTATTTCAAGTTGAGAGTTCCTTTGAAATGGAAACTTTTCCGGTGAATGTTGAAAAGTCATTCCAAGAGCAGATGGGTTAGACAAATATTTCCTTTCAGCTATAAAAAGTTGAAACTATATAAATGCATAGCTTATTAAGTACAAGTAATTGTTATGCTTAATTGCACAAAGCATTAAGAGTTGATGCACCTTATTGAGTTAAGAAAAAAGGAAACATACCTTGCATTACTAAGCCCCTTAACTCAGCTGTGCAGACAACCTAAAAATGTTACCAATTTTTAAATTTTTCATTTCAGTTGAACAGCATTATCATACAAAATAGCAACCTCCCCTTTCCCCAGATGTTACAAAAACCATAGTGAGGAAATGGCTTGAGTTTAAAAAAAAATTTGGTGTAAATTGGATTAATTAAATTTGAACATGACTATATCTTTGATGCTAAACTCAAAGAAACTTGGTTTTAGGAGTGCTTTTCAGAATATAAAAATGTTAACTTCTTGAAATATGTAATCTTTATACTTAAAAACTAAAATAAACCACATAAAATATTCATTAATATGTAATTAAAAATTATACATGATTTTAGAAAGTAACTTAATAATTCTTAGAAAAAAATCTTCAGATTCAATTAATTTGATCATAGCTTGGAAGTGACATCAGGGGCCTAACCGCGATCCCATCGCCTGTAGACGAAACCAGTCTAGGCGAGCTCGTGACGTCACATTACGATAGTTCGGCAAATAGTCGAACCGCGAAGCATTCGAAACCTCGCCTACGGCCACTTTGCCCTCGCCTACGAAGCGACTGCTTCGGAGCAATCGTAAAGGTCTTTTCGTAATTATCGTATACGCTATGTATCGTTTTTTTGCTATTATTTCCTTATATTATGACGTTTCTTTTAGTTTTTAACCTTATCATTCTTTGAGGTTATGCTTAAAAATCTTCGATTGTACTTTTTAAAGTATTTTATTTAAGAACTCTTTCTCTATGTCTGCGCACGGTTTACTTTGGGAAGAGTAGTGATGCGGTGTAGTGTTTTGTTTGCATTTTCTAAATCCGAAGACAATTTTTCATTATGGCTGGGACTTTAGGGATGCATTCAGAAACTTTAACACGATTAAGAAACGAAAACAAATTGAAAAGTATAGCCCTTCCATTTATAAATTGATTTATTCAGTAACGTGATAGTGGAGCCATCTATGGAAAAACGTCACAAGTAATTCTACACTGATCCTACAAATTTGTATAAACACTAATGTCCATTACTTTCGTACCAGATTAATGTCTGAGGACTTGCTTTGGAAATTAACAGCTGTTTTATATTTTTTGGAACTATTTAACGGACCACCAAAAGTGTAAAAGAAATCCGAATACGGTTCGAAACTTAATACAAGATGGCGAACGATATTGCAGCTCATGCGGATGAATACTACCTTCGAATAGGATGCTCTCTTTTGATTGGCCAGCTCTCTTCTCGAGACGAAAGCGAGAGGCATCAGTAAATCCTTTTCTACCACCGGTTCGCGGTCGGGCCAAAAGCGCGTTTTGGGAAGGTCTCGCATAGAGAAAAACGTGTTCTCGCTCGCCTATTGTCGATAGCAACTATAGGCGATGAGATCGCGGTTAGGCCCCAGTCAACACAACTCAGTTTTTCAGAGTTGTTCCTATTAAGTTGAATTTTTGCATCAGCTCTTTCAAGCCAATTATTGACAACTACTCAAGGATTGGCTAAAAACAGCTCAAATGAAGCTTGCAATATGTTTACTTTGAAATTCAATTTAGAAACCAAAATACTCACCTTTGTCAATCTAAAAAGCATGTAAGCATTTTTAGGACAGCTCAAATCCATTCTAAGAAACCTTTTCAAAATTTGATGGAAGATGGTTGTGTAAAATAACAAGTTTTCATTTATAAACTTATGCCTGCAAATAGAAAAAAATACAAGCTTACTTTAAGTTGCATCATTTGGTTGAATAACAACATATCAATTAATAATAGGCTTCTCTTGACACATTAAAATTATTAGTGGATAATCCTATCCTCCAAGGGTAAAATATGCTTTGTCAAACAAAATACTTTTGAGCGGTACATATTTGCTTTACAATATAAATAGAAAGATGCTATGTACTTAAAAGAAAATGCTCTTTTTAACCTTAAAAACAACAATTTTCTTTGACCTTTTCCTTACATCCAGTTTTTAAGCACAATACACAGATTAAAAAAATTACCACCCACTAAAGACCAAAGCCTGACTAAAGAGGCTAAACAGCAGAAGCCTCTCTGCTTTTTATGTGAGCACATCCACACTATAGTTGCCACTGGTGCTATATACCTTACAAACCTAGCAATGAGGTGTAGGATAGGTGTATGTGCGGTTTTCCATACCCTGCAAGCCACTACACACCAAACTGATACTAAGTAGAGAAATTGAGCAATTTTAAAAGATTGTGAACAAATATTACCAAATCGATGAATCTAAATCACATCTAACATATCTCCATGGTTGGATGTAGCTTAGGTAAGTCTCAAGTGGCTGTAATAAAAACACCACGAAACATTAATAAAGAATAGAAAAAATACATGCACAAAATATTGTAGTTCTGAAGAAAAAAATCACAATTTCCTGAAAGGATTACAAAACTTAAAAGTATTGTAAGTAAAGAAAGCTTATAAACAATTTTAAAAAATCCTGTGTGTGTGTGAATTAAGTTTAAAACTTAAAATAATACTTTTGAGCTATAAAAAAGATTATATTGTTGGATTAAAACTATTTTGAATAGTTCTTACACAAGAAAATATTTTAAAATATTAAATTTACAGATATAAATTATGTATGAGGAAAAGCAATAAGAATTATTTGAACTCATTATAATTTTAGGAAACACACAATTTGGACTTGAAAAGCTGTAAAAAATAATTTTCGTTAAAAGCATTTGTGACAACATAAAAATCTTGCTATGTTTAAGTCAAACACTTACTATTCTAAATGATTGATCTAATGGCCAATGATCAAATGTTGACTTCAAAAAGCAGTACATTTCTTTTTGTATCAGTTGAGTCATCCCTAAACTGCAGATAAAAAAGGTTACTTTATGTATTTAAGATTCATAGTACACAGTATAAAAAGACACAATTTCTACTCTTTTCAAGGAAAAAATACAGGGACTTCAAAAGGACTTCAAGGGACTTCAAAAAGCAGTATACATTTCTTTTAGAATAAGTTTAGCCATTATTAAACTACTGACAAAAAAAAGGTTGCTTATTTTATTTAAGATTCATAGTACAGTTTATCAACAACAAAAACTTCAATAAAACAAAGGATACAATTTCCCTCCCATTTAAAAAAATGCAAACTGCATTGTTAAGAAATCAATCAGGTGTAGTTTTGTTACTATAAATTAAAAATCAGTAGTATCTGTACTGTGAAAAGTATTAAATCTATAAAAGGGACTTATTATGCCTGTTTCCAGGCTATGGATTCATCAAAACCAAATAATTTAAACTAAAATAATTTCTAAAAATAAAAATTTACACTCAAAACAAATCATTAATAAAATTAGCTATAAATTGAAGAAAATTCTAAAGAATATACTTAATAACAATACAAAGAACACCCCTGTTTAAAACCTTACAAGAATGTTATGTTTAAGTTTTTAAATTCAATCAAACTATGTTGTTTACCTCTTTAGTCGACCTAAGGAGTCTATCATAATTTGCCCATGGCCAGATATTTGGTTGGAAGATAATGAACTGTTGAAGAAAAAGTGTAGATGCTTCAGCATAATTCTAACCATCCAAACATGGAAAGAAGAAGGGACTAGTGTTTTCTGAAAATAAAAAAAAAGGTTTGTTAACCTCCTGGCAGACTCACAGTGATGGCAGTAGATAACAAATCTAGTTCTTTTCCACAGAGAAGCTTTCTATTGTATTACAAAATTTAATAAACACATCAAGGGAAGTTTAATATTTTTTAACAGTCTCAGAGTTTTTTAAATCTTGAGCCAAAAAATATTTTCCTAAAGCTTAGTGCGTTTAAGTTCTTAGTGGCTGAGAACTTTAGTTTACATGTAAATAAAACAAGGGGTTTTCTTATTGTAGAGATAAGAATGGCCGAAAAATAAAAAAGGAAGAATCTGAAAAATGCATGAACGTCAATTGACCAACAGTACTTACATTTAGGTCTAAATCAAGAATAAATCGGAAAAATTAATAATAAAAAGGGAGGGTTAACAAGCAATTAATTCTTACACTTTAAAATTAAAATTCTAATGTGTAGTAATGATCTGAAAAATACAAAACTACCCATTAGAAAGAATAATTTATGTGGAGAATGATCCCAAAAGTATAAAGACAAATTATATTTGCAAATTCTATTGAAATCACTAAAAAGCATAAGAGACTCTAGTGTCTTAATAAAAGGGAGAAATAACAACAATAGTATTTTTTAGAATATTTGAATATGATGTTTAAAATCTGAATCTAATTATTCCAGGCTTCCGAATTGCCTCTATTATGAAAATTCCCCCACTTAAAACAAGCCTCATAAATCAAGAACATCAAATTGAATTGAAAAATGCAGTTCTCATTCAAAAATTTCACTTCATACGCTCATTTTGGAAAATTAAAACAGTTTTTATCAAAAGTTCAAAAAAAAGTATATAAAGGAAAATTCTCATCCCTGTTATTGAAGCTCAAGATGAAATAAAACTAAAGCAACAGTGCTTACATGAGTAAACATTGAAGATCCTCTTTGATGGTCTAAATTATTCAGGTTCAAATACATCTCCTTCATTATGAGGATGAAACTTTCTGATCTCCAGCTTTCTGCAGGGGAGTGTCCGTAAGGCGAGTTGGACCCAGGAGATGACACCATCACAATTCCTTTCTTAAGTAAACTGGGCTTTTGTTTCATAGGTGACATAAAATCATGATGAGAATGGCCATTCATTTGAGCATTGGGACAGTTGAAGTCTGACATAGTATTTGGGCTAAAAAAATACAATCATAGTCACAAATAAAAAACAAAAACTAAACTCAGAAACAATTTTAATCTGTCACATTAACCATTTTCTTTGAGCATTTGAGTTATTAAATATGATTTAGAAATTTTTCAAAACTATAAATAAAGCAAGCACTGACAGTTTTTGTTACAACTATATCTTTAAATTAATCCTAATAATACACAATCTCAACTAACTTCCCCTAAAATAAAGCTCTAACTAAAGTCAAGGTTCAGTAAAAATTGTATAACACATTATGTCAATTAAGTATATTATTTTGTATTTCACAATCAATTTTAATAAAAGATGCTGATGAGACAAAAGAGACTTTTCAGGGATTTTACCAATAACTCTCAGTTCTTGACACATTTGTTTCAGAAGTCAGTCTTTAAAATAAGTTTTATTTATTAAACTTTAGCAGAATTTCATATACAGTAAACTCTCGTTAGTACGCCCCCGCTTAGTGCGACGTCCCGCATATTACGACGTTTTTCTCCGGTCCCTGGTACCAATAGGCCTTTTATCATTAAAAACTATCCGCTTATAGCGCCCCCGCTTAGTACGACTTCCCGCATATTTCGACGCTTTTCTCCAGTCCCCTGAAGAAAAATCCCGGTTATTGCGTGGTCGAGTTCCTTTCAAATAATGTATGAGCTACAGAACCGTTGAAAACGCGAGTAGAACAATAGGGTAGAACTGGTCTTTCACAACCGCTCCCCTTTTTCCCCGAATGGACCCCCGTTGCGCCCTCAAAAACAAGGATGACCAGTGTCTTGCAGGGCACGTCACGTGGGTTGTCGTGTGACAAACCAGAACACTCCCTGAATTTCTTGGAAATTCTCCCCTTCTCCTCCAATTCGACTTCCGCATTCCAATAGCTCAGTGTTCAGTCCACTGTTGTGTAAGTTCAGATACTGTATTCAGTATCCATTCTTTCTCGGCAAGTTTAAAATGACAAGTTCTTCTGGAAGTAAAAGGAAAGCTTCGAGTTTCGATGATAAATTCAAGATAATCAAGCTTTATGACGAGAAGAAAGGAGTTATGAATAATCCCGCTTAAAGAGGTTTCTAGGTAAGATTAGGTTTTACGGGTTTAGGTATATCTCCAAAACGGTGTTTTGTGGAACTCCGCATATAGCGTCGTACCGCTTATTACGACGTTTTCACTAATCCCCTTGAACGGCGTACTAACGACAGTTTATTGTAGTTAGTACATTTAGATGCAGTGTTTAAAAGTTCTAAATCTTACTTTTTGTTTAACAAGTCAGTGTTTAAAAAAATTCCCAAATGATAAACCAAGAAAATGCTTTTTCTTTTTTAATCTTGAATTTCGAAAATCATTGCACAGCAAAAACGATACAGTAGAGTGGAATAACTCTAACTAAGAGCATATTTAACACTAAGAGCACTTCATTCCTGCATTTACTAACCCAAGATGAAGAAGCATAATTTGCAACTAATTTGTTTTACATAAAATGTTAAAATCACTCAAGTGCAGACATTTTTGTGTTACCTTCCATAATAAGATGACAGCGAAAGTGCTTGGATAGGTGAATGCTGTGGACTTGAAGTGGGCTGGTAAAAGGGAACTGCTCTGTTGTCAGTAGGCAGAAGAGCGAAAAGGTAATCTTCCAAAATATGAGAATACAAAACATCTTGCTGATCTAGTGTGTGTGATGCATTCTAAAATTAATTTTACATAATTAGATAACACAGTATGAAATACATCGAAACATAACTTACCAAAGAAAGATCCCCCAAATCCTCAGTGGTAAAACCAGAATAATAATTCGGGAATTTTTGGCATATGTTGGTTGGTTGTTTGGGGTTTTATGGTGCACGACCCAAGACAGAGTATAGTGTTTTGGCATATGTGGGATAGTTTAAATTCCTTTCATATGGTGAAAAGGGGAAACTTTTGAGTTTCAGAAGGGTAAATCCCAAAATCTTTATTATCCTCTTTTGGCTACAGCTTAAACTAATTATATAAATCATTAGTTTTAATCATACAAGACTGGGTATTTTAAAGTTCTATGAAATGAAGAAAATAATTTTGTTTCAAAAATATTTGTAATAACATATAATATAGATAAAAATATAAACATTGATTGGGATTTTAAGATGAATCATAATGAGGAAATACTCACCCGAATAGCAGGATTTACAATGAAGTAGGTAAAATGAAAGAAATAAAACTCAAAGGCATCTAGGTTGAATTAAGGAAGAGATCATGAACAAAAAATACAATATTTTCTAAGAATTTAATTTTTAAAAGTAAGAGAAAAAAAAACTTGCACTTGCTGTGTCTCGAGTGTTAACTGTTATAAATTCATTAGAATTATATACAATAAAAAGCTCTATGTAAAGTAAGTAAATATATTTTCAAGGATACTCAAATGAAGTGTAGATGGAAAGGTTGCTGGGTTTAACACCTGCACCTTGTTGGAAAATAGAGGTGGAACTTTGCCTTCTTGCAGCATAGTTTGAGTGGAAAGCTGTAAGGAAAAATATTTCAATTAAATCAAAAATGCAAGTAAGAGTGCAAAAGAATAACAAGGAAAACTATCAGGCCTCATATATTATTATTTTTCAAAATTTAATGCAAAAATATTTTTTGGGTAAAAAATGTTTATTTAGAGTACAAATCAATAAATAAGAACAATTATTGTCTTATAAACAAAAAAAATTTAATGATAAAAACTAACTTCAGGTCAGTATTTAGCAATAGCCTGCTTTTTTATGATTAAGATAGTAGATTGATAAAAATATTTTAAGTAGTACTTCAATCCACAATGGAATTTGCGCCTTAAATTAAAAAATGGGAATTAAATAACAATAATGTAAACAGGATGAAAAAGTTACTTACGGGTAAGCATGCAATAGGGAATTCAAATTTGGGAGAGAAATCTTCACATAATTTATAGACTAATCTCAAGATAGGTCCATCGGGGGCTAAAAACCTCCTTAAAGTTTCAAATTCTCTACGCTGAATGTCCTTTTCAAGTGAAAGGAGTCCCCAGTCTATACCAGTACGAAAACCAAATATAGCCTCTACCAAATTAGGAAACACATATTGTAGTTCCTAAAAGAAAAGATTGGTAGGCTTAGAATATGCATTTATCTTTTTAGCAGATGTTTAATTGGTCACAACAAATGAATAACATAAAGGGTAATTTCATATTTTATAGAGTTAATACTTTACACTAAGACCTTAAAAAAAGTTTATCAAATCAAATTAATCACCAATTTACTGCATTTGGCAAGATTTTATTTTGTTATTTAAAGTTTGTTATTTTTGACACGATTTTATTAATTTGAATCAAATCTCTCATACCAGACTATCATTAATTTCAAATCTCTCATACCAGACTATGAGGCAATGTATTATTATTAACGATATTAAAAAAATTTCTCACTGCTAGTTGAGAAATTGAAATAGTGTTACACTTCGATATATGATTATTTTTGGCGATTTAGTAAAAAACTCAATGCTAGCACCCGGCTAATCCTTAAGTATCTTAAAAACATACCTTTACTGGTGAATCGTGTAACAACTGGATCAATAGATGACATCTGTCATACAAAGGATTTGCAAGAGCATTTTGATAACTTGTCTGAAACAAAAAAACATCAAAGCTATAAAAACCTACTTTAATAATGTAGGATTGATTAATAAATTCGAAAGAAAACACAAAACAATCCCTAGAATATGACTAATTTAAAAAATCCACCCATTTTGGAGGGGGTTTTGGTAATAGTCAATTCCGTTATCTGTCCCACTTAATGTCGACAAGTAGTTTTAGATGCTAAATGTTAGAAATATCACCAAATATTTCAAACCAATCGATTAAAATACATGGCTATATCAATGAAACTCATACAAATTTGGCAATATTTGAATATTTTCTTGTCTAAAACACTTCGATGATATTATACAACACAATTAACAGAATTGAACCAAATATGGGGTAGTTTGTCATTTTCTTTTTCTGTGTTCAAAATATGGGGAAAACTTTTTAAATATTTTGGATTATAATATCCTTAAATCCATGAAAGATTAATTATCAATCTATATCATGGCAAAGGTGACAAGGGGGTTTTATTATCCCTTATAATAACATTTAACTTATTGCTTCTGTACCTAACGTATATATTTTTTACTTTCCTTAGTTTTGAAATAAACTGGCACAAATAAGTTTGTTTTGGAACAGATTTGATATAGGTCCTCCATGGTGAAAAGGGCGATAGTCGCCAAGAACTGGAGAACGGCTTCTAGTTGGTGGTCACCGAGGAAGACATGTTTAAAATTTGGGTTTCTAACTACAACCGGGTGCCACATTTTTTCTTTGGTGTTGTAAACTAGGGTGATTAATTCTTTTCCTAGCAACCCGGTGGATATACTGGATTATGATGCCAAGAGGAAGAGAGAGATAAAGGTCGCAGTTGGCCTACTGACTGAACATTCCAGGGGTGGAAAACCAAAAATTCATTTTTGGAGCAGCTTTAGAGCAGTTTTGGAGCAAGGCTAATCAATTTTGGAGCACCTATTAGTGTTTCCGTATCAGGGTATGATTTGCATTTTTGCAGCACCTTTTGGTGATTTCATATCAAGCATTTTTGTAGCATTACACTTTCATGTTAATTCCCAGAGCAAAACGAAACTTTCGCGAAAGTCACGATTTTCCCACAATAACTCGTGATTTTTCTTGGAAATAGTCTGGAAGGTAAAAAATAGTAGGGATTATCTGGAAAAATCGCAGGTTGTGCATCCCTATTTTAGATGGAGGCTCATATTTTGTAGAGAAAAAGCGGAAAATCGTGATTCCGCGGATGGTAATCATGATGGCTGAAGATTGGCTCTTTCCCTGTTGGCTCTCTCAGGAGACATCTCAACATTATTAGTGTTACTGACAACCCTCTTTGTAGAGGTTGTCAGAAAGCAAAAGAAAGTTCGAGTCATATACTCTGCGAATGTGACTACTATTCTATTCTGCCAAGAGATATGAACATCTCGGCTATCATTTTAATGAACCGTGAGAACAACCATGTATTCCTACAAAACAACTGCTGAAATTTATTTCTGCCATAGGTCTTCTTTAAGACAAAACTGGGGACAGTACAATAGACCCTTGGTGCCTGAATGCAAGACTAGATTTGGCAAACAAAAACGGGTAGGCGAGACAAGAATTATACTATCTATAACCTAATGCTATTATAAATACTGAATACTGTAAGTTATTAATTCACAACCGTTTAGCACTGGAAAATTAAATACTTAATAAACAAGACAGGGTTATTTTGTGAGCGATGGTTAAGTAATACCATGACCATGAGTAATACTAAACGGTTGTTTCAGGAAAATCTAAAGTTAAAGTGGAATCACCAATTGATGGAAGAATATCAATACAAACCAGTAACATTTGGTATGAAGTATTTCCAGCAAACATTGTGCCCGACATGATATAAGATTAAAATTGGTGAAATTTGCTACTTTTCGGTAATGTTTTTATTTACATTTTCGAAATTCCGTTATCTTGTTGCCATCTTTCAACAGAAAAATAAGATGAAACTCACAAAATATCACGGAAAAACTATACAGATCGGTCAGTAGGCGGGACTTCGGCAGAAGGGGCTGCGACCTGCGACCCGACGTTGAGTTAAGTTTTATTTTAACTCAGTCATTTGTGTCCCCCCTTCTGCACCAAACCCTTCAATATTGTGATTTTTATTTTTTTTTCATTCCCTGGTTTATTCTGGAAAAAAAACTCAAAGCTCCGTGACATTTTAATTTTGTTCCGGAGGAAATAAATTAAACTCCACTTAGAAATTTTAATTTCGATGTGGAACTAAAATAATCTTTCTTTGATACTTATAAATAATTTAGTTCTGGTACAAAAGTCAAGTATATCTTCATGAAAATCTAGATTATTTTTTCCATTTTCGGGGTAATATTTCAAAAATTCTTAATTAATAGGTTGAATTATACTCATTTGATTATCATTAGTTGTAATTTCAAAGTTATAAACAAAATTAAAAAAAATTAAAAATAAGATTTAATAAATTATCCTATTACAGACAGAGCGTTCATGTGCTCTCTCTGGAGGCTTTAGTGATTATTTTCGTACAGTTTTTCCCGTTCGAAGTATGTTAACTATTTCATAGCTGCTAATCCTCTTGGTTTACCCATGAGTTTCTTAGGATTTTCAATCATTTTACAGTTTTACGGCCGGAAACGAATTAACACAATTTTAAAAAGTCAAATTTACAAACTTTTCTGGAGGAGGACTCCCTAGACCCCCTCATTTGACAGATTAAAGAATATCCGAAAACTTTTAAACTAAATACGAAGTTTAAATAATATCTTTTAATGATCTTAAAGGCGTCCTTTACCAAATTGAGGTGTGGATTCAAGAGGGGGCACTCCGGAAAGTGTCCCCTCCTTGGGCTGAAAAATAAAGGGGAAAATGAGAGAAAAGGCGTAAAAAAAGAGAAAAAAGAAAGTAGATTCTGAAAGACCAAAAATTTTTCAGTCATGTAAAAATGTACTTTTTCTACTTTTTACCCTTTTTTCTCTTTCTTTTCCTTCTTGACCCCTTTCTTAGCACAGGGTGTCACCTTCCTCAGATTGTCAAACTTTTTCGTTCATCAAACGCTTATTGTGCTGATAAAAAATGAGTTACTTAGGGTCAAAATCCGTACAATTTTGGAAAGACCCCCAGACCCTTCTATCATGGGGGGGGGGCTGGAAAGATCTATATGCAAAAAACAAAAAAAGATTTTTTTTTCTATTTGCGTTCAAAGGAGAGGTGATTCTCTAAAAGTGCCCTCACCTTGGAGCCCGGCTGGATCCGCGCCTGATTTATTTAGGTGATGTGTAAGAGACCAGTGCTTATAAAAGGTTATTAATTTACCTCCATTTTGAAGGAAAAAGTAGTTTTGCGTTTTATGCAAAATTTATTCCCATGTGAGATTTAAAATCTTCCGTTTTATTGAGATAGTGAACATCTAAAAAAAAAAAAATTATAACTTCCCTTCTTTAGTGAAATGTCCCGCTTTTTAGATTGAAAAACCTGGTCACATTATACCAAAACGAAATAAATTCCCTTAAAACATTGATTTTTTTCCGGGAGCGAAAATAAACTCAATCATTTGTTTGAAATTAAAATTAAGCAGTATCCACTCTGAGATCTAATATTTGTCTTTAAATAGAAATGGAGGATTTTGTTTCGCTTATTCAAAAGAGCAAACAAACTATGTGGTAATTTTCAGTAAGCCAATATCCTTTCTCTAATCTTTTAGTTTTTAAGAACAGTGATAAATTTTTATCCTGTGAAATCAACGATTTCTGATTTTGATTTTAAATCATATACTTTTTAATTGGAAGTTTTGGATAACTCGAACCTTATCAGTGGTTCCTTATCCAAAATTCACTCTAACATTCTTATGCAATTAAATTTCATTAATACATAGAAAAACATGAATTGATAGTTTGATATTACTTTTCTGCGGAATTAGGAACTTATAGAATTCAGTAGTAAAAAAAAACCCTAAAGAGTTCATTTAAAGAAATATTTTTGAAAATTAAATATATACTTTATACTTTTCGTCAAATAATCTAAAGAGTATCTGATGCCTCTGCGGATAACCTGCTTAATATTTTACTTATCTATTGAAAAGAACGCTTGTAGATTAAACGACATGTGTTACAGTAAAATGGCATTGATAATACTTTCAACTGTTCTTATCTTATGTTTGCAAGTAACGTCATTAACCCAAGATCAATACTGTTCTCAAAAGTGATACATCAGTTTGAAGTGATCCCCAATTTATTTCTCGCAAACAATTCTCCCAAAAAGTATTCATCCGACGCTGTTTTCATATTCCTAAGTCTTCAACCTTAAAAGTAGAGTTAAATTATTTCAATAATTCCTGAAATGTCAGATCTTTCTTTGAATTTAATTTAAATGCACTCTCTTTCTTTACATGTGTATACATCAGTCCTGTCCCATCTATCGAACCTTTGTTGCTATGCATTTGTGTATCGATGTATTGTTTTATCTGAAAAACAATTTGTGCAAATCTGGGGCTTAAGTGATAAGCAATATTTCATTTTTAAAACGGTTTCAAAAGTATGCTATCGATCATAATATATTTTAAACGATCCGTATTTGTGTTAAATGGCGCTAGTAAAAGTTTATTGAACAGAAAGTTATACTTTCTTAAACGATGAAATCAATTGTGCGAAATGGTTTTATCAATATATTAAATATAAAAGAGGTCCATCGTATTTGTTTAAAGGAAGATACCTTTGGTGCCAGTTTGAAATTGTTCGGAAAGAACATTTTTAACACTACAACTAACTCATAAGGATATTTGATGTAGACAAATATCTGACACCCTTTTGCATTACATGATGCTTACCTTTTAAATAGTAACCCATTTATTTGAATCCCATTGGATTAAACTGTTTGAGATGGATGACACTGATGTATCTGATTGAAATTTCATTGAAAAGAGGACGACAGCAATATGATTAATTTTTGTATTATAGATTATTGTGTTGTAGCATTGGAGCACGATATTTTCCTATAAGCATGATTTAGGAAAGATGAAGAAGTTTTGTGCGTTATTTATTTAGGTTTTCTGTGCTGCCAAAATATTACCCCAAGCAGCACAAAACGTTCATGATTCGCCTAAATTTTGTCATGTATGGCCAAATTTCACTTATTTCTAGTAGCAATTACGTAAACTTGACATATTTGGTATGATCTATGCTACTAGGGATAAACCCGGTTCCTGAAAGCCTAAATGACCCCTTTTATATAAGCCCCATAATCATTTTATTCTATATAATAAATTCTTTCTAAAATCTATGATAAATTAGTTGATCCCCAAAGTTAGCTGCCTATTGGTCAGCAGGATTACCACTAAACTTGACAGGAAAAGCTTTTAAAATTTTGCAACCATAGTATAAATACTATCTACAAAAGTGAGCAAGCAGAGTGCCTCTACACACACCAATAGACGACATTAGTGTGACGTCACTTGCTTGTTTGGAAACGTTGATTCTATCCGTGATTGGTTCCGTGATTGGAGGTAAATCCGTACGGAACCAATCACGGATGGAATCTACGTTTCCAAACAAGCAAGTGACGTTATGACTAATGTCGTCTATTCCAATTCCAACAACAAATTAGCATTGATATTTGGAAGAAGAAGGCATAAGCGGCTTCTCGAAAGCAAGCAATACGCCTCTAACATCCCCAACTAAGAACTAAGAACTATCTACAAATTACTTTGCTCAAAACAGTCAAACCTTGGATAAGTGGAATTCTTCTTTAAGTTGAAAAAAGAGGTGGGTGGCTTAATCGTAAATCCAGTAAAAATTTCTTTAATCTAGTTTAAAATGTAAAAATCACGAATGTAAAAAAAAATAAATAAATAAATACTACATGATTTGAAATCTTAAAAACAACTTTTTTTTGTCTTTATAGTTGGATTACTTAAAAATGTCTTTTTGATACTTAAAAACATTTTTACGAAAAATGGGATCCTTTTCCCTTTGGATCATGTTTTGTTTTGTCCCAGAAAGTCATATATATTCCTTTAAAATGAGTCACAAAACTTGTTAAGTAACAAACGGAACCTGGAGTTTCTTTTTGTATGAAATTTAAAGTTTGAAAGATAATTATCAATTTTTGAAAGGCTGAAATCAACATATAGTACATCCTTTTTCACATATTGTCGTATCAAAGTTGGGAAAATCTTGGATCTCATCTTTTATAATTCTACTTCCCTTTTTTTTTCTCAAGTGGAAATCGAGATAAAATAACTCTAAAGAAATTTTATCTGAGGTATGATTAAGAACTCCTCTATCATAAATAAAAAACCCCGATCCTTTAAACTTGGTGCGTGTGTGCAATGTGTCACTAGCACTAGGCATATTTCTCCAAAGAGCATACATACCCTAAAACATTTTACCCCCAACACTTGCTACCGAAAGGCAAAGACCCACATACCCTATATGTTGGGCTTGGGGCCGATCCAACCGAAAATTTAATTTTGTCCATTTTCGGTTACTTTAAAAAATTCAAATTAATAAAAACTGCC
Source organism: Tetragnatha montana (assembly GCA_963680715.1). Classification (NCBI taxonomy): domain Eukaryota; kingdom Metazoa; phylum Arthropoda; class Arachnida; order Araneae; family Tetragnathidae; genus Tetragnatha; species Tetragnatha montana. The sequence goes on from OY796685.1 coordinate 41,261,549, forward strand.
CTTCATAAAATTCAAATTCATAAATTGAGCCCTTTCACAAAATCCAAATTAGCTTTAATGATTATTTCTAGAAAAAGAAATTCTAGGTTTTTAGGCCGATTTTAACATTTTGGGACCGATCTGCTTTGACCGTGAATCGCCCTGTAAAAGCTGCTTCTTCTCGTCTGTTGGTTGTACTGCAGAAAAACGACTTTTATTGAAAGATTCTTGCTTTTTTTGCAATGCACACAAAAGGTGGAAAGAAGTTGACTTTACAGGTTGTAGCCGTCGGTAAAGTTGGCTTCACACATATGTTGTATTACGGAAAAACACACGCGTGAATTCATTGAGAGATTTCTTATTCTTAACTAAAAGGGTTTTTTCATGAAGTTATTCTCGTTGATGGCTCAAATTTTGTAAGTTAAAAAATTGAAAGTGAAATATTTGAAGTTAACTCATTTGAAATATGCCAAAAAGGCACAATTTAAGGTCATGGAGTTATTTTTTAGGAGTTTTTTTTTATAGGAGTTTTAGGAGGAGGAGTTTTAGTATTTTTGGAGTTTTATTTTACAATTTTGTCTTTTTGGTTTTTCAAACCATTATTTTTCAATGAAGTAAAAATCTTGTAAAGAATAAAATATCATATGATGCCAAATAACAACTTTTTATGAAAAAACCCCCCCATAATTTCTCTTTACAAGGTAGTCTCTATACATAAAAAACATATTCTATAAATTATACTTTTAAAGGAAGTTTTATTTTTTCTCAGTTACATTTCTGGATAATCTCGTTTTGAGCCTTAGCCTTTAAAGAAATGTTTACCATTGTACTCTCACCTAATATGTATTACTTTATTTATTTTTTCTTAAATTTTTAAAGAATAATTTGAAGAATCAAATAGCATTTTCACAAAACATTTTTTTTTACAAAAATAGTTTTTTTTTTTTTTACAAGTGAGACCTAAAAATTATAGCCTGAATCGATTCCAGTGGAGGTACAAACCACAGAGTATAGAGTTAAGCTCTATACTCTGTGGTACAAACATAAATAAAATTTGGAATTCGTCATATAGAGTGTTTTCAGGTGACGTCACAACCGGTTATTTTCTTTTAACTGTGTACCTTCTGTAGGGCTTTTAACTGTTGCTAAGGCCGTTGTTTATCTGTTGCTAAGGCGGTTTTAAGTATGGGGTCACGTGATAGCAAATGCTCCAATAGAAGAATTACACGGCCAGTCATTTTCTGTAACTATTAACCTCTGTAGGGCAAAAAACTGTAACATTTCTGTTGCTAAGGCCGTTGTTAGGTCCGAGTCATGTGATTGAAAATGCTCTATAGAAGGATATAAAAACATGTCTGCGTAAAAGTTACTGCATCCTTACAGTATCTCTCTATATTAAAAAAAAGTAACGGTCACCGCCGCCGCCGCCGCTGTCGCCGCCGCTGCCGCCGCCGCTGTTTCAGAAATTTTTATTTTTGAACTCTTTGACCTCTCACAACGCAAAAAGTACTTGACAGAAATTTATGAAATTTGAAATGTTTGTAGAGAAATGTTTGGAGAACATTTTCGAATAAAAAGCTAATTGATGTGGTTATTAGTTCTGGGGTATTTTTAAGGTCAAAGTTGAAGTTTTTGTTTTTTCGCCGCGTAATCGCGTTCAGCGAAAACTATTAGCAGCAGAACTTTGATTTTTTGCAACCTCATACTCTGATGTCTGAAGATGTGCACTACGTCGCCCTTGTTTTGAATTTCGAATTTGTTTTAGAGTAATTAATTTTTAAAGTTTCGAAATTTTTGTTACTTTTTCGGTTTTTTCGATCTAAAAGAAAAACTAATCACAATAGGAGTATGATTTTTTAAACACTTATGCTCTTATTTTTTAGAAAAAGATTAGCGCTTAATTCTTTGAAAAATTCGAATTAGTTTTGGAATTATTAAGCATCAAAGTTTCATTTTTTTCATAGTTTTACTAGGTCTTCATCAGACACGTTTAATGTTTATTGGAGATTGTTACGAGCACACGAGCACATTATAAACTGAAATGTTTCTTAATGATATGTTTTTTCTACACGATAATTGATGATTATTAGTAGACTTTCTGGATATTTTTTTTAACATTTCAATAAAACAAGCGAGCTTAGCTCGCTGAGATCGCGAAGCGATCTTAAAAGAACTGCGAAGCAGTTCCGGGGGTTGGTGAGCGATAGCGAGCAGGGGGCAGGCCCCCTAGTACTAGTAAAAAAAAAACTTTTCCGTTTGTAAAAAAAGCAATACTTATGTTGATTTTCCAATGCATAAAATTACTGGTCGTTAAAATCCAAATCTAAATGATCTTTCAAGTGACAGTTCCTAACTTGCACGACCGTTCTTGTAGTGTGGCAACATGTCTAAATTACCTTGTTTTGAGTATTGATTTCAAACCTTTGTCATCAAACACTGGCAATTACTTTGTCATTCTCCCTGATTTCGACCAATCTTGGAACAAAAACTACCCTGAAGCATGAGGAAGGCCGGGCCTCTTGCTGTCACGCCAGTGTTAAACACAAACATAATAAGGCTGTATTGCAGAGAAGATAAAACAAAGGGTTGTTCGTATTGAAACATTTGTTACATTTGTATGACTATTGAGATATTATGTTAATGGAGAAATTTATGCACTGGGATGTTGCATATCTTCTGATTTGGTGCAGGCACCACCATTATAGATTTGAATATTATTTCAGAGGAAAATTTTCTGCAGAACAAGGACTTTTTCTATTTTTTTTTTTTGAAATTTTTCTTCGTAGAATATAGCCATGTTACATGATTAGTTGCGTGAGCTGCAAAGAGCATAAATATTTAACCGCGAGAAATAAATGCAAAAACTTTTCTGCTGATTGATTTGATTTAGTTTCTTTATACAACAGTAGATTTACATAAAAGGTTTAGTATATGAAATGTATTTGGAATTTAACTTTAGGAAGTTCATTAAAAATTAAATTTTTGGAATTACTTATTTTTTTTCAATTTAAAGGAATGGGAGTTATTTTTATAAAATTTTTGTGTGTGTTTTTTAGGGTAAAAGACATTGAAAATATACTTTGGGTAACAAAAATTCACAGTTAAACTTTATTAAAAAACATAAAAAACAATAACAAATTCAATACTTAAAAGAGAAATTAACAATAAATAAAACTGTTTTCCTTCTACATTAAATGCATAAGCATTTTGCTATATTAAAATCTAAAAATCCTATGTAAAATAGGATTTGGGGGGTTTCCACTTGAAAAACAAGTGGAAACGTGCATTTTTTAATAGCATCAGTTTTAATGTTTAAAATAAATATTTTTTTCTATTTCAATTGTATCGATACTTTTTATCACTGCAGTAATTATCAGAATAAAAACCACACACAAGCAAACATCAAATTCAAATGATTCCGAAGTTTAGTAGGATTTAACAAACGCAACTGATTGATTATTAATTTCAGGTGACATTTATAACTTTGTATGTTTCCGTAGAAAAAGTTTAATTTTAAATAACAGTTTAAACTGCGAAACTAAAAACTGAGATATTTTATAGGAAAAAAAAACATTTCCTTTCAATTGCTTTCTAGAGACAGACTTTAGATTGCTCCAATCCACAATAGCTTCTCTCTGTCTCTCTTTTCTGTTTCTTTTTCCGCACAGCTTAGAACTTCTATCCCTAGAAAACTGTTTTTCCCCCTAAATGACGAAAAAAGTATTTTTTAATCAACTGCAATCAGGGCCGAATGAATAAAAAAAAAAACTTAGGCAATTTTTTTTACCCCTAAAAACTTACTTCATCAGTTAAGATATTCCAAAGTCATTAAGGAAAATCAGATGATCTAGATAGCTGAAAGGCAAGTGGAAGAGTCTTCACAAAGTAATACACAGAAGCCGCCCGGAAAAAACCGAGAAAGTTCTTTTAAATATCGTCGCATGTAAAAGAGAGATTAAAAAATACTAATAAAAATAAGAGAGAAGAGGGAGAGAGAGACCCAACAAAAGAATTAAGAGAAAAAATGTTTTCGCCCAGTGAAAAAATAATTAAAAAAGAATAAAAGACAAACGATTTCCAAGTGTGTTCTACCTCCTCCGTTCCGCTACATGCTGTTCTTCTCCAACGAAACGTATTAAAACTTTCACCACTGATCTTTAAGTAAAACGCCTTCTACTCCCTTTATACAAAAGGGAGGGGGAGGGAGAAAGAAAAGCTGGGCTATTTTCTTTGGAAAAGCCCGTTTAATTACGCAACTTTAATCAAGCGTGCCTAGCGCTGGATTCCGTTTATCTGTTTTTGAAACCAATCGCTACGCTTCCGACGGAACACAAACATATCACGATTAAAAGGACATGAGAATATAAAAAGCTTTTTTTCTTACTCTCTCTCTCTCCCTTTGGAGAGGTTTTTTTTGTTGTTATTATTTGCAGCAGCAGCTGAGTTTAGGTTCTTTACGCCATTTTTTTTGTTCTTCCTCCATGCAGGGAAAACATACAAAAGAATTAGAAGAGGGACGGGGCGGTAGTATGTGTGTATGTGTTGGCTTCTCCCCGGTAGTTCTTTCGGTTTTTGTTTTGTGCGGGAAGGGGAGGGAGGGGGGGGGGAGTTATATTTTCCGGGTTTAATTTATGCATAGACTTGTTTTTCGCTCACCTGCAGCTGGGAGAAGATCCACAACTTGAAAAATATTTGCATATGAAAAAGTGGAAGAGCGAAGTTTCTGGGAGCAGCAGAAATTTCTCCTCTCTCTCCTTTACATTCTAACAAAATGATAATTTCAATTTAATCTCCATCGAAGCAAGATGCAGAGTTTTTTTTAATTCCTTGGGCCTTTCGTAATTTTGTTGCTAATACGATGGAACGAAATGGTGAATTTTGAGTGCATTATGTTATCTCTTATGAAAAGAACACACTTGGCTGCCTGCGACTCATATGCAAAAAAGTCAAGTCAGGTAGTTATCATGCCAAAAATAGAACTAATTTTTTTAACATATCTTGTCATTCTCGACATATGCAAACTGATAACATTCCAGAAACTTATACTCTTATATTTAAAATTTTACTATTCATTTTCGTGTTATTTTTTACAGATGTTGGAAATAGGAAAAATAAGTTATTCAACCTACATTATGCTAAATTCTAAAATGAGATGCTTTTTTAATTTGAAAGTTGTGTTACGTCCACTTCCCATAGTTCCAATATTAAGATATTTGATCCAACGTTTAATTAGATTAAAAATTGAAAACACGGATTTCATTTATGTAGAAAATTGTATTTTCTTCAAGAACTCAGGGTAAAAGTTTTGTTTAGGTTAATATCAGTTAAAATATATTATAACCTCACTTTAAACCAACGGTACAAACATAATTTATTACATCAATTGAATCGCCAGTCTAAAAAAGGAAATATGTCCAAAAACCAAGTTTTAAGAAAACCTGTATAAATAATAGAATTTTCATTGTATAACCACCAAATTTGTACTGGAAATTCAGAACCCAATTCAGATAACAGAATAGCCATTGAAAAAATAAAAGTTTATTCAAAAATATTTTACAGTTAAAAAAGATGATGGACTTGTTCCCTTTTTTAATCTTGTGAAATTTCAAATGACAAAAAATCTTAAAAACCACTTTATTGGACAATTAAACTATATCTCTGCTTGACAGCACAAAAGTGAAAAATATAAAGCCAGGTACCATTAAAATTATAAATTATTATAAAACTGAGTCATTGAGGCACTATCAATGGAGTAAGTGAATATAGAGCATTTTCAATCACATGACTCGGACCTAACAACTAACTAATTGTTGTAACTAATTGTTATTCGTCCAAGTGACGTCATGTGCGAATGCTCTATCAAGGGAGTCAAATATTCATTGGTTTAAAAAAGGTGAAAACACTTTAAAATTAAAAGAAAATTTTATTTTAGCTTAGTTTAAAGCCCAAAGAATAGACAAATTATAACTTAAATTTCAAATTTAACAAAAAGTACAATGAATGGACATCGATTTTGCCAATTTCAAGGGGCTATTTCTGCCTATAGGGAGTAGGTTTAATTCCCTATATATATTTACACTCATATTAATATAAACTTTATATACTAATATAAACATTTATGTGTTGGGATCAAATTAAATAGGCCAAATATGTCAAAAATTGGTCAAAATGTTTGATGTGTCAGGTTTTCAAAGTACATCATTCAGAATTAAACGCGCCAACCAATGAGAGCTCACAGACTCAGTGTTTCTTCCGCTCATTGTCAAGAAATCTAATAGTATTCAAGTTCATTTTCTAGTTAGGGAGTAGTAATTTAGTATTTATTGTATAATTACCCTCTTATAAATAAGGTACAGCTGCAATGAGATTTTAATTAACTTTTCGTTGAGCGCTTGCGGTTCCAAGCAAAACGTTGAATGTCCAGCAGCTTCCTTAACAAAATTAATCCCACGTCTCTTTTTACTCAGAGGTCGGCTGTCAGCGATATTTCGAGCCCTGTACCGTGGGTACGTCGCAGTTGCGACACAAAGGCTTCGGGTTTCAGAAAGTCACACGAAAAAACTCCTTCCATCACGACGATAATAATCCTAAGAAAAAAAAAAAAGAAAACGAAAAACAACGACGACGACGTCCTATCAAAACAGGCTCTCCAAAAAACAACAGAAGTGTATTTATTGTGCGTAATACGGCGCAATACTCCCGCCCAATTTTATTATTATTATTATTTTTTCATCTCTCGCACCTCCCTTTTTTATTTTTTTTCGCTCCCGATCCCGGGCTTCTCCTGATCTTGACAGAGCCGGAATGAGGACCCTGAGGAGAGAGAGATGCCTTTTTTTATTCTTTCTTCTTCTTCCTTTCTCTTTTTCATTCATTCATTTATTGTTTTCGTTCTTTTCTCCCTTACCTAGCTTTGGGCTGCGGCAATTCTATCGAGAATACAGCCCCTCCCCGCGCGAACTTTTTTAAGCCCCTGGGTATTTTGTATTTGTTCTTTTTTTTATTATTCGCGTTCCCTTTTCCACCCGCCCATTCTTCTTATCAAACGATTTCGCGTTTTTTAATTCTCCCCTCCCCCCTCGATCGTTTTTTGCTCGATCGTTCTACGCTTTTTTTTATTGTTTAAATAGATTATTATTGGAATTTTCCCTTTTACTCCCCCTCGGGGTAATTATAGGTAATTAAAATTGTATATGCATGAAGAGATTACAACACTGTGCATGCTACGCCCTTTCGAAGTTTAATAATAATTATTATTCTTTATTCGGGCTCTTCGCTATTATTATCGTTATTTTTTTTATTGCTGCTTCTGTCAGATTCTTTTTCGTACGTAAATGGCGTTTTGTAATTCCTAGAAAATTTTTAAACGATTTTCTATACACTCTTTTAATTACCCTGTTTCGGCAACGGCCGCGTGTGCACAAAAGGCAGTCCCATTCAGCCGGGGCTAAAGCGACCGAGAGATCCTTTAATTATTTAGTGATGAATGGAAAATGTTTTCTCGAGATTAAATTCCTGAAAGAAGGGGGATCAAAACCGTTTTAACCGGAGCAATTTACGCGGATCCTGTGTGAACGCACCCTCAGGCTCGATCGGAACATCCTGAGAGGCCAGGAAAGGCGCTAATTGGATCAATTCGTCATTGTTTCTGAGTCAGATGTCGTTGAAACAAGAACCAAAACATCACTTTATGCAATGTCCTAGTTCAAATGAGTCGTCTAGTTTCAAAACCAGATTTAAGTCACTTTTTCCTAATTTTCCAGGAACAACAAAAAACTAAATGTTCAAACAAATTATGCTGTTACAAAAACCCTTATTATTATTTAAGATGGTAGGAGATGGTTACATTATCAACATGTAAGCTTATAGATTTAGTTGGAGCACTTTTCAGCATAAACGTTTTAAAACACTGTTTTTTGTCACAAAATTATAGATTTCCCTCAAAATTAGTGTTAGTCATGAAACATTAGATCTATATTTTTTTGAAGCTTAAAACTTGGTTAGTTGCTAGATCTGTATTTTAACAATCAGAACACAACATAAACTGAAAATTTGGAAAAAAAAATCCTTCTGGTATTGAAACTAGACGACTCAAATACAGTATAGTGCTGTCCTTTAAAAATAACCCACTCCAAATTGTACCCTAAAAACAACCCATTGAGATTTTTTAATTAAATAATTAAAATAATTTTACCATTTCATATACCCTGTCCTTCTATGCCCTTTAGAGTGTCTGGGGTGTAAAAACTGGTCAAAGAACGGTTTATTTACTTATTTTTTAAACAAGCTGAGATAATGTAGATTTTTGGCAAAAAATGTGCTTCAGATTTACAGGTTTTGTAAAAATGCATGTTACAAAGACTTAAGAGCATTTTTCGCGCGTTTTTATGTTATCACATTACTATGAGAATAAAATATTAAAGTTTTAGCTCAGTCGGCCAATTAGAGTCCTTCTAGGAAAAAGTGGGTTTTTTACAAATTCTTACTTAATTGGCTGCCAATTTGTAATGGATAGTTGGAATTAAAAATGCTTAGCACTAAAATGTTAGGGAGGATGAGCCGCTAGTACAGTTTTTTGTTCGATTTAATTGTCCTTTTTATTAAGCTTTTAATGAAGAAAATATGAAACAGAGTGGGTTGTTTTTAAAGGACAGCACTATATAACTTCGGTGTGTCGAAATTGAAGAGACCCGAAAAGTAATGTCTAGATAACAAGGAAAAAATAGAGCAATACTTAATTTCAAGGAGAAAAATATTTTTTCTAGATATAAACGTTTTCGAGATATCGAAGTTCGAGTAAACAATTTTATACTGTACAAGTTTTCATTTCGGTTGGAAAGGGTTTCAGGTTCACTATCGGAGATATGAAATTATCAACAAAAATATCATTGAAGAGTCTACCTTCTGATACAACATAACCTAATGCACTAAAAGAATTTTACAGAGAACGCAAACTTCAAAGAGGGCTCCTATTAAGGGTATTATAATTATTACAAACTACTCTCCTATAAAGACCTTCGATACACCAAATAAATTATGAATACCTACCTCTGCTTAAAAGTTTAGAACAAGTTTGGAAATGTTGGAATTTTAATAAAATAAGGAAATTTAATAAGATTAATAATCATGGCCAATTTGATATATCTTTTCATGTGATACTCTATGTGATAAAATATAAGATAACGTCTTGTTGCATCAAAGAAAGGAAAAACGTGTTTTACTAATACAGTCGACTTCTCTTATGTGATCACTTTTGTCCAAGAGTAGAATGATAACAATTTCCGATTGATAATAATAAGCGATTTGATATTAGGAAGTTTCAAACAGGGTAACTCGAATGTTGTTTCATTTAAAATCACAACTATGTAGTCCTAATTGATGTTTTTAAAACGATTACCAAATATGTATTTTGCAACTTTTACATTCTTAAAGAAAAATATGAGAGTTGAACATATAACGTTAATAAATTAATGTCTCTTTTGTATGATTATGTATTAAAATTGGCCTTCAAACGGGTAAAAAGGGGTTGCTTAAGAGATTTCACCAGATTTTGATATCATTAAGTTAAGCGGAGTCGACTGTACATACAAGAGGTAAATTATGGTAAATTATATTAAGGTCTTTAAAAATAAAAGAATAGAAATTCTCAGACAGTACAGAAAAATGTTGAAATTTAAAACCTTAGGTAACATTTTAAGTAAAAACGTAAGGTATTTTTCCGACAGCAATGGTAAGCCTTGATGTCTCCCTCAAATGTACGATTAAAATTTCAAATTAAAGTATCCTAAATTAAGTTATATGATTCCTTTTATTAGACAACTTATTTTTCTGCAGTTTTGACTGGAAAGACATGAAACTAAATACATATTAATATTGATGTGAAGTCCCCACTAAAAATAATCTGAAGATTTTCTTAAGAAAAAGCCACTTTCTACAGAAATTCTTAAGTTTTTTAGCAGATTTACCACTACCTTTAAATTGTCTTCAGAATTTTTGAAGAAAATTTGCAGACATTTTAAAGACATGTTGTATCTTTAAACTGTCTTCAGAATTTTTGAAGACAATTCACAGACCTGTTGTATCTTTATATAATCTGCAGAAATATTGAAGACAATTATAAAGACATTTTTCTGAATGATCAAAATCTTCAAATTTTCTTCCCCTCCCCCTTACGGACCCTTACGTAATTAATGAATGGAATATATGTGGTCTTATAATTAACTAAAAAGTAAGTTATGTAATGATTTTCTGCAATTTATCTGATTGCAATATATTGATGATATTTTCTGCAAAATATTTGAATCTTTAAATATTCTTTAGAAAGAATATACAAAGCCTGGAATTTATTGAAATATTCCAGGTTTGCGGATCACTTATTCTGAAGAATATTTGAAGATTTAAATATTTTGGAGAAAATCTTCAGAAAAAAAATCTGCAGAACATCTGCAGTTATTTGAACATTTTCATTCTGAAGAAAATCTTAAGAAAACATAATCTTAAGATTTTCTTCAGAATAAAGATGTTCAAATAACTGAAGATTTTTTTTAAAGAAAAAGTGAAGATTTTTTTCAGTAGGGGTAGTAGTGCAAATAAAACAGTACGTCAATGAAACTATTAGAAAAGATTTTATCTTATCAGGTCTTTATAATCAGTTGAAAACTACGCTCTTTAATATCGAGTCAGGATTAGAAAATGCTTTTCTGTCTGCCGTCTATAGATTTTAAAAAATTGAATTTGTATTTTTTCTTATGTTTTTAATGTTTATGTCAATCCAACGATTTTCTTTTATGAATATTCTAATTGTTTGAAATATTTACTACATGACTTTTCTTCTGCATTCTGAATTTGCATCTATCATTCAAATTAAAATTACATGAAGATAAATGTTTTAAATATAAAATAAGGCGTACTTGAAAACAGTATTTATAACTAAAAATATTTGATAAAGCATTAAGATACCCTGACTAAATAACTAATGAAAAATTAAAGCTACTAATTCAATAAGTATATCTTAAAACTGCACATTTATTTAAATAAAAAAATGAAATATTACTTACATGTGCATTATAATTTTTAAGCCACTAAAATTGTAAAACAAAGTAACATTGTATGTTTGGTGAAAATCTCGTTGGGAAAGTTCTTTTTTATGACTAAGCTTTTATACGAAAGTGTCCAAAATGTGTATTATTTTAAAACGAATTCATAAACAACTTCTATTCCTGTAAAACATTTTAATATTTATAGAACAATAACTCATTTGACCAGTATAATTCATATAAACCAAAATAAATAGTAAGACCTGCAAATAGTAAGACCTGATTTCGTGCATAGTTGTATCTTATCAATAACTACAGCTCATCTTATAAATCGAATAACAAAACGTTTTTAAATTTATTAATTCTCCATTAAAATTTTTTAGATACTATTGCACATTAAGCGCCCTTTATATGTGCAAATTTTATATAATTTCTCCCCTTCTAACGCACAATTCAAGATACTGATACTTATTACCAAGAACATTTTAATGATATTTAATGTACGATTATAAAATCCGTTCATACCATAGCAATATACTCGTGTTACGAATGTCTGGATAGTTTAAAAATAACTTTAGTCTAAAAACAATTCATTTTTATCTTCGTTTTAAAATTTTTCTTCCCGTTTCCTTAAAAGATTAATTCAATTGCAATTGCAATTTACGTCCTTTATCCTTTTTTAATTACATACTGTTCAATTATACGCGATATAGTAATAAATAAAGAGTTTTAAACAATTTATAAGAAAGATTCACCAAAACTAGATACATAAATTAAACACTACCCAGTGGTGAAATATAGTTCTACAAATATATTTGCCTCCTAATTTACTTATCTGTCCAGAAATTCAAGGAGTTATATTACGCCAGACCCATACCATTAAACGACTCGTAATCAGAATAGGACTGTATTCAAATTTTAATGAATGTGCGTGCAGAGAGCTTCCCTGCAACCGTCATCGCTTCTCTGGCGAGCACTCTTCATGTGGCGAAGCAAACTTTACAGGAAGCCTCGCGGAATTTTCCTCTAGTACACAATTCAATTGATTTCCCTCTCTCTGGTGGAATGATAAGCGGCGGACAGGGGCTTTGCAAAGGAAAGTAGCTTAGAGGGGAAATCGAGTTGGGTTGAGATGTTCAGGTGGGAAATGCTGGTGCTTTGATCGCGATGAATATCGTTTGGGGGCGTTGTTGTTGATGTGAGATTTACTGACAGCTGCAGATGCGGAGGTTAGGTCTGACATTTTCCAACGGGGATGCTGAAATAATAATTATTTAACTAGTAAATGGAATCTAGGGAAGTTAATTTAAATAATTACGGATATATTTCTTGTTATTTAGCATAAATGGTTCATAAAATACATATGATATTCAATTATTAATGGGTTTTATTAGTGTGTGATTGAAAATTTCCTTCGAAACTGCGAGTGAAGAAACCTATTTTCTTTAGTGAACATTGTGTGAAAAGTAAAAAGTAAGGGACAGGAACTGCAAAATTTTTCAACAACGAAGGGGGAGCTACATAAACTCATTTTTAAAGCAAATTTTTTGCTGTAGTAAAAAGACTTTTACGAAAGTTCCTTTTAAGTTACAAGGTTACTGAAACTGTCATAGTTACCTTGAATAAATATTTTCACTGTGTGGCTAACTTCCTAGCTTTTTTCTTAACCATCTTGTCGAGAAAGAATGATATATAAAGAAAGAGAATGAGAAAGCTGAATATATGAAAGAAATTAAAAAAAGGTGGAATGAAATGATGAATAGAAGTAAAAACAAAAATTAAAAGAGAAATGTATATAGGTAATCGGATGAGATCGAAAGATGATTAGAGAATGAGGGCTATAAAAGAATGAATGGAAAAACTTAATATTTTAAAGAATTCCATATAAAAAATACTGAGAAAAATAAAACCACTTTTTGAAAAATAATATTCTAAAATTAAAATTTAAACTATTTACTTTTGTTTTCAAATGAGTTTTCAATATTTATCATTTACATTTTTTTCTCACTAAATCGCTAATCAGCCTTATCTTCACACTGGGATAGATTTATTAATAGTAACTAATGTATATTATTTCATTGCTAAAATAAAAAAAAAACCTGTCCAAACACAAATGGAATTAAAACCAGTTACTTCGCTATCTTCAAAAGAATACAAAACAAATACTAATTGTCTTTAGTTGACATCAGCAGAAAATTTTCTGAAATTTTCTTAAAATGTAAAAGGTAAGAATTTTTTTCAACTTTTTTTGGTCAGTGTAAAAGTAATAGAATGGTTTAATGTTTCATACTAAATACACCTACACCCTAAATATATTTTATTTAGCTAAATATATCTAAGTATTCAGGAAAACAAATAACATTACATTTATATTATTGATGCTATTTATTTCAGGTTATTTGTTTTCCTATCCTATTTTATTTATTTAATAGTTTTAAAAGTCATTACCCATCACAAAACTTAAAAATTTAATTTACCAATGTTGTTTCAAATCTTATACGCATCTAAATAATCTGGAATAAATATCTAAAAACATATTTTTGAAACATCGTAAAAAACATAATTATTGTTAAGGTCCCAAAGTTTTCATTGATGTAAAAGTCAGAAGATCTCTCTCATTGCGTTCTCTGAAAATATCTTTACAGTTTCAGACTTTGAAACTAGATGGCAGTACTTATTCCGTAAAATTTTAACCTCTTTGTGGAAGAAGACCCAATTTATTCTAAATAAAATATTTTATTCTTTCAGATGGACAAGATAGCTTTTAGAAGTTTCACCTTAAATATTTTTTTCATTTCCATAGAACTTTCAAAAATAGCAGCAGAAGTTAAAAAATGACTACCACCTTATAATGTGAATAATGAATAAATTTATGTTTAACTTCAATAGCTTATGTTATCCAAATTTTATTTTGTGTAGGAATTTTTAGATCTTAACCTGCTGGTTCGAATGTAATGTTTGTTTTTCTGCGTTTCGCTGCAAACATGAATTTAACTTCAATAGCTCATGTTATCCAAATTTTATTTTGTGAAGGAATTTTTAGATCTTAACCTGCTGCTTCGAATGTAATGTTTGTTTTTCTGCGTTTCGATGCCAATTTTTTAAGTATTTTAGTTGTTTTTCATTCCTTTACTCCGAGGTATTTTTCTATAATACTTTTACACTACTTTTCTTACTCATTTTAACACATCTTATTTGGTTATAAATAAATTATGGGGGTCTTTGATCAACTTCAGGTTGAACTCGCATACAACAAACTAACACTTTACTTCTTATTTATGCTTTCACTTTTCTTGAATTACCAAAAATCCTATATAATTTATGTCTTTTAAATTCTGACTTTTTTTAAAAATTCTTTTTTAAAATTTTCTTAATTGAAAACTACTTTGACAAATACACCATTTTTAAATCATGCAAGTTAAACAGAATATTCATAAGCTTAATCGAAGGAAATTTGCTCCTTTAAATAATTTCAAAAAATCAAAATTTCCACAATGTCTAAGAGGGAAAACTTGTTATTTATTCACGAGTGTAAAAACTATATTAGGGTAAACGCACCAGTACCCGACCAGTTAAGGAAATTTTTACATTCAATTTGATATAGCAACTCGGAAAAATAATCAAATGTCTGACTACTGCTGTCTTTATATATACCTAAAATTACCTTAACAAAACGTATGTTCTCAAAAATAATTATTATTTATAAAAAAATATCGTCTGCACCATTATCTATCCATTCTCAACAAAAATTAAAAACTGCCTATAGTTCTAATTCCAAGAAAAAAAACTTGAAATATCTATTCAACAATATTTTCAATACCTGAGAAACATGGAAGTTTATAATATAGCAGGATTGCTATCGTCTGAAAAAAACGTATTTATGGTAGAAAGTAGTCTAGTTGACAACGTATGCCTGTTTGGTTATAAACGAGTAAGTTCCTGTTTTTAATAAAATAAAATTCAAAGCATAACAACACCAAGATAAATTCTTTTTGTTTTTAGAAGTACTTGGGATATCATTACCCCTATTATAACTAGCAATAAGTTAATGCAGCGTGAGATTCCAATTGATAGAGTTAATAGGTAATAATAAAAATAAAGAGTTAGAAAGTTGGACTCTTTCACATTTAGTTCTCCAAGTAATGCGCACTATTTGCATAACTTAATAAAAGAAAGTCATGATTAAGACAACCCAGAAATTTTTATAAACTATAAAAGTAAAAATGATGATATATGTTTGTAACAAAGGAATATTCATCTGAAAGATAAAATAATGTCATTTCACACAACCTCGAAATTACAAATCCTGAGAAAAGAGATTGGATCTTACAAGAAAAAGATGCAAGTCTTCAAATTCTAATTTGTTAGATAGGCTTAGTTAAGCTGTATCTAATAATTAGTTCTCAAACATAAGCATAAAAAAGTAATTACTTAAATGTTCTATGTAAAAGCAAAAATAGCGAATCTTCGCTTCTATGATTTTCATGTCGCTACCTCAATGCCTTAAGGGGCATTCAATGAACTGTTTGCAAAGCATTTAGAATGCCTCTTTCGAAGAATGCTTTCTAAGTGTATGGAAATTGAATAAGTTCAGAATTCTAGGTTCTCAAGTATAAGCGGGAAATTGCGGGTATTTAATTTATGGGGAAGAATTTCAGGCGGTTTATGAAACTCCGGAATAATATTATTGGTTGTTGGAAGTTCGGATGGGATGTATCTTTAAGGAATGATGTCTTGATAACAGAATTTTTTTGTGTGATGATTAAGGCATTTAAAAAACGTTGTTGTTCCTTATGTCACTTGGAATATCCAAGCTCCATCCGCAAAGCGTACAGGATTTAAAGCAAAGGGGGTGCGGCTTCTAAGAAAGGGAGGCCCATTAATGGCAGGTATTTAAAAAAATGTGTTGCCTTAACTTAATGTTATTTTTTTTAAATCACGCTTCTGAAACGGGCAAAACGTGCAAAATAATTTTTCATTACCCATTGTAAGGGGAATGCAATTTTAGAAGACCTACTTTTGATGGTTAGTAAGTTAATTCAATATGAAACAAGGTTAAATTATAGAAACCACATTTATTAAAAGCAGAACAATCTAAAAATACGTAAAATAAAAAACTCGATAGCAATTAAAAAGAGCACCCCCCTTTAAAAAGAGCAGTCTCCCTTTATACTAAATATACAACCTTCCTAAGCTTTGCTCTATATAGGTGGTAGATAATGGTAATAGGGGAAAACAACTTTACCCTATGCAGCAATTTTTCCTTACATTTTTTAAAGGGGAACACTTTTTATTAATTTACCTTGGGTCCTTATATAATATGACTTAGTCTCCATATCCGCTGCATTTGTGTTAGAAACTAAACAAAAATACGTCTATTATTATTATTATTATTATTATTATTATTATTATTAAAGATGAGATAAAAATTAGATAAAATAACAAATAACCTTAACATTTTGGAATAAGCTTATTTTTTTTTAAGTTTCAGTAAAAATTTAATGTTAATAGAGAATAAAAATGCCATCATTGATACAGTTCTTATTTGACTACCTCAAAACTTAGTCCCCTTCTTGAAAAACAGTACATTCTTAACTTTCAGGTAAGAGGAGTCTTTGTGCAATAATTTATAAACATACATAAAATCTGACTGAAAGTTTAAGAAACTTTAAATTTATCAGATCGAATCACTGCAGTTGCACAGCTTCACTTAAAATTTATCTTCCATCCCAAAACTTTTTTCCCGTACTCGTCGACTATAATCACTTCTCGATATTTATATCTCCGAAATCCGAAAAAACATCACGGGCAAGTCCGCATTCTCTTAAGCGGACTGTCAATACAACGTGCCTCCTTCCAAACACTTCGTCGAGCGCATAATTCCGAACCCGAAACTTCGTCAGAGAGAACTTTCCCCCCCTTCTACAATCCAATCCAATCACTCAAATAAGTTCGGAAACGACGTCCTTCATCTTCCGAAATTGCTCCTCCGCCGCTTCCGTATTTAAAAACAACGCACGTGACTCCACAGTTACAGTTACTTCCCATTTCCGCGCGCAGAAAACGTGTCAAAAACAATGACAGCTCGCGAGCCACCTCCTAAATATAATTCCACCCGTTTTTTAGAGGCCATCCCATTGTCTTCCCTCCCCGGCAGTCCCATCTAGGATATATCCCGATCATATTATTCATGCAAAGAGCAATATTTTTTTTCCTTTCCTCCTCCTCCTCCTTCGTCTTACACATCCCCATCCTCCCCTTTCTTTTTCTCTTTCTTATTATTATCATCGTCGTCATTTTTGTGTTCCGTCGTCTTTTCCCGCGAGCGGAGGTATGCACGTGAGGGGGGGGGTCTCCCCCCCGCCAGCTCCACCTAGCGGGAACAAGAGACAGCTGTACATGTCCTTAGACGAAATGAACACGGAATGTACAGCATACAAACGGAGGGTTCAGCCAGCCAATCAGGGTAGACAAAAGCCGGTGTCACCTGCACACGACACCCCGGCACTCGTGAGGGGGGGGGGGACAAACTACCCCCTTCCACCCCCTTCCTTTCAGCGTCGGGTTCATGAAATATTTACCGTTTCTCTCTCCTCCTCTCCGGATCTTTCGTTCGCCCATAGCTTAGGGCTCAAACCAGGGCTAGAGCGAGCTGTAACAGATTAGAGATTCTTCTTTTTATTCTATAGAAACACGAAAGCTGAGGATGTTGCAACAATAATAATAATAACGAACCGATCGTTTCCCTATCGTGTTTTTTTAAGTGTCTTGATTTCATTTTTACGTCTCCCTTCAGTTTTGTAATGATAACAGTAGTATTTTTTTATTCAAAGCTCCTTTTCTCTTAAAACTCTTTCAGTCTTAGACCCGCCCCATATTTTCCATAGGATCCAATGGTACTCTCGGCCGCCTCAGGATTGAAAGGGTTAATGAAATTAAAAACGGCGAAGGGAGAAGTAATCTCGAGATGATTTTAAAGAGAGAGGTTAGAGAGTTTTGGGTTTTAATGTTCGCTATTATATTTCGGTTAAGTTCGAGGATTTTATTTAGTTTGGGTGATTTCAATTAGTGGATGATTCTCTTCGAATAATAAGCATGGATTGGGATTTTAAAACATAATGGTGAAAGAAAGTAACATTTCCATGCATGTTACTTGAACTAGTTAAATTAGGTAATCAATTATCGTATTCAGTAAAAGTTATTTTAAAGTTCATTATATTTAAAAATACTTAACGTATTTCTTCTTTATACTATGAAACTCATTCCACGATTAATATGGACTGAATTAAATATTATCTCCAAATTAGATAATATGGAGAGATGATATAGATAATAATTTTTTCAATAAAAGTAATTATTAATTAAATAAGTCTGGTTTCCATTACAAATTATGCAATTAAATACCTATTTGATTGCCATATGGCATGGTTTAGTTATTTTGTGAAATTAAATAAATAATCATAAGAATGTTTATGTGCATTTTACACTCACATGAGTCTTTTTGTGTAATATTGAAGAACAAAGTTTGAGATGCATGCAATAATTTTTATTTTTAATAAAAATAATTTAATTTTAGAAACAAATATTCTGAGTTTTGGCTATGTTTTTAAAACATTTAAGTTAGTCATATATTAAGCTGTATTTTATTCCTGCACCATTCCCTGATCCACGAAGAAGAAAAGTTATAAGTAGAAATCTTGGTGAAGTGGACTGTATCATCTTAAGAGGTAAACCGAAGCCTAATAATTCAAAATTTATTTTTAACTATATATTTGTATTTAACAACCACCTATTACTATTTAGATTTTATAAATGTCTCTTGATATGTTATCTCAATCCTGTATAGTTTTTAACGCAAAAGATAGCTATGCTCGTATTTTCTATTGTAGCTTGTCCAATTTTAAGTAATATTTTTAATTATTGGTATAATATGGGTGAGGTTGGCTGTGACATACGCTTGGCTTAAATTGAATAACGCCCAAATTAGGATATGTCTAATGAGAAAAACACATTTTTATTTGAATTAAATTACAAGCTTTCAACATGCCTTCCTCTCCAGCATCCAATGTATTATGGTAGAGTACTGTGTTTCAGGGCCGTAACTATACTTTTGTTTCGGAGGGGTGTTTCACTTGGCTTCATTTCTAAGTTCT
This sequence comes from Tetragnatha montana, assembly GCA_963680715.1. Lineage (NCBI taxonomy): Eukaryota > Metazoa > Arthropoda > Arachnida > Araneae > Tetragnathidae > Tetragnatha > Tetragnatha montana. The sequence goes on from OY796685.1 coordinate 41,280,717, forward strand.
AAGGTACCACTTCTTAAGTTTTAGATTACTTACAGACAGAATTTGAATCTTTGGTGCACTTAGGGGGAATTGTTGTTTACAGTATGAGCCTCGGGTAAAAGGGGTTTGTGAACCCCTAACCCCCCAAAAATTTTGGTACCAACTGTTTTAGTGTTATATTTCCCTTGAAAGTTCTTGGATTTCTTAGTTCTTTTGATTTGCTGGATTCTGAACAGAGTTGTAAATAATATGTCGGCAAGACCATCATTTGATGGCCTTACAACTTCCATCTTTGACGTCATCACTTTCTCATATCTTTGATGTACCAAACATCACGACACACACGCACCATGATTTTCACTTTCTGAATTTAATGTTCAACAAAAGCTTTTGAGATTCCACAACAGGGTTACCAGCCTTGAAGATATAACTTGAAGAGCTAAAAAAGTAAGTTTAATGTACTCCATAGAAATAACATTACAACTTCACACTGATTTCACCCTAAGTTTGACGTCACACGCCCGAGTTGTAAGGCCATCTATACAAATTCCATCTTCTCAACTTTTCCCAGTCCCCGGGAATGCACTCAAATTCTTCCACAAAACCACACGGCCAACACCACTTAGCGCAAAACAAACCTCGAAAGAGAGGAAAAGAAATAAAAAAAAACTCCCTCCAAATTCATTACCAAAGGAACTCTTTGTTCATATTAATAAGGTGGCTGAACGCTCAAAAGCGGCGACCAACTCTGCGCATCACGCAATCGTAGAAATTCTCTCGCGGTGCCCCCCTCCCCTCGGGTATACCTGCCAATGCAAACCGCCACAGAGAGAGAGAGAAAAAAAAGCCAAGAGATCGAAACAGCCAGTTGTTGACTAAGATTGAATAGGTGCTTTGTGACCTCAAAAGAAATGCCTTTTCCTCTTTTCTTCTTCCATTAGACAGATAAATTACCGTTGCGGATCTTTTCATTAGGAGGGGTGTGAACTCCGGTTGGGCGAAGGGGACTCTTTTTCCAAGGGGGTGGGATGAGAGTTGGCTAATTCTCTGATGGGCTGGGTGGATGCTGTTGTAGGGATGATTATTTATTGACGCGATTTATATTCAAATTAGTGCGGGTATTTTGTGGTTCAAGTGTCACACTTTAGATTCATTACATTCTTTTTTTTTAGAGTCGTTTAGTTCTGTGGGGTTGAAAAGATTATCTTGGTTTTCGTAGGATTGTAGGAGATAAGTTGGAAGATCAAATAACTAGTTAAAATTCTCGAGAATATACTAAGCGCATCAATACTTGTATCACATTTAAAAAAAAGACTGGGTTAAAGTTTTATATAATCCGGATTTTGAATCTTGAATGAAATATTTTGCTGATATGAACTAATACTTCCAGAATATCAAAAAATGTTTGAAATATATTGATTTTTTCTACTTATCTACTTAATGATACCTTGATTTATGGTTTTTATTATAAATAGAAAAGGAATATTTTCAGAAGTTAAAGTAGTACTACTATTACTCAGAGTATTTTGTAGTTCAAGTTCACACTTTCAAATCGTTAATTTTTTTTATAGAGTTTTTAGAGTTTCTTCAGCTTCGATACAATAGAGCATTTTCAATCACATGACTCGGACCTTAGCAACGTTGTTGCCTGTCCTCCACAGTTCTCCATGTAGTCAAGTGTGACGTCATGTGCGAATGCTTCTATTGGAGCATTTGCGATCACAAGACCTAAACAACCTAAGATCCTAAACGTTCTAGACGATCCTAAACAACCTCAAATCTTTTGTGAAAAATTGCAAAATTAGCTTAAAGAGTGGTTTTTGGATTTCCCTTGCAGCTGGAAATTGTATTCAGTTCTTACCTCCATAGACCCAGAAATGACATTTCTAATAAATCTTATAGCATTTCCTTCATTTCCACACATTTTTTATTGCATTTTATATTCCTTCCTTACCTCTATAGGATTTGGTGGTAACAGCAATTTGAACATTTTTCTTCTTTGAACTAAATTATTTAATTATTCCAAAGATTACTCAAACCTCAGAAACTTTTGTATTGAAATATCTCAGCAGTTATGAAACGCTAATTAGAGGAAAAACAATCTTACTATTTGTTATACGTTTGTTGGAACAAAGCTTCGATTGTATACATAACGTCCCACTGACCTAAGGACAGGTACAAACTAATGAGCTAAAACTTACCTAATGGAAATTAAGTTTTACTTAACCAACAGTATGATATACAAGAAGTACATTCACATAAGAGATGTCTATCGAAGTTTTCAAATTAACCTGAAAATAAAAATTATGAAGTCCCACAATAAGATGCAAATCTCGCTAACTAGAGCTTGTGATTAACTAAATTTCCAGAAAGAGGCGTTCTGTGAGCGACATATAATTCATGGTACTATGGTACCAAAAGCTTACTATACATCCCAGCTGACAAAACTGTCCAAATAAACAAGTACTGCTTTTTACATGGTATTTTTCAACTGACCTCTAAATAGGACAATGGGATAAAATGGATTTGGCACTTCTGACCTTCGCAATGATAAAACATCCATTCCATTTTTTGCCTTCTCTGAAAGCTTCTACATCGGGTTTGCTTCTAGAAAAGTGTCAGAAGATTCCTCCATCAGGGATATAATAAGCTTTCATTCCCCGATAAAATAAAAAGCGGTACTACCTCGAATCGAATGGATGATATAAATCACACACACAAAAAAAATGACAAATATGTCCCACCAAACCGGATCTTCTGTATTCCCAAACCAATAAGACCCCAATAAAACCAATTAATCACCAATGAAAAATCGCCACTCTTCCAGATAGCCATCAGGAGAGCTACTATCCAATATCCACCTAGGGTAGAAGAAATCTCCCGAAAATTCCAGAAGGTGCAGCCTCATCCACACCCTGCCCGGGTATTCGCCCTAATTAAATTCCTCGCGAAATATTAAGACAAAAGCCTCGCCCAGCAAATCCAATACCCTCGCTGGTCTCGTCCAGCCACCTGTTACACCTGTATATAGGACCGCCTATTGGAGCACACCTTGGCATGCGAATCTAGCGAGATGATTAGTGGACGGTCTCAGGGTCGACCAAAACAAAAGAAGGCTCTTAAATAATGAAGAAGGGAGGCAGATACCCTTCTTCATTACATAAGGAGGCGTACCTATGCCGTGCCCACACGTCAAGACCGAGGAATGCGAAGAGTCGTTCGTGGCAAAAAGGTTTTGGTGGTGGGATGGATCTCCTGGAAGAGATAAGGGTATGTTCTTTTGAAGTGCCGGTTTTTTATTCGATTCATTCGGTGCGTAAAAAAAGTGGTGGGAGGTGAGGTACCAGACGATTTTTCGTTGCAGATGAGAGTGGTGGGAGGACTCTTAGGAGGGAGGGGGAGTGTAGTGGAGGATGGGGATTCGTTGTTTCATTGATTCCATCCATCAAGCGTGATCGTGTGCAAGTGAATTAGGGGTTGGTGCATGACTTGTGGGTCTCACGATTGGAACGGATTTGGTGAGGGTTTTGTGTTGTGAACTTGGGAGCGATGCGTGCTGGTTGGGAAAGAAATTTAAATGAAGCGAAATCAGAATTGCGTTTTTTTTTTTAACTTTCCTCCTTCCAAATTATCATAAAAATTAAATTGAAACGATGTGAAAAGTAAATTAAAACGCTACGTTCATTTTAAGATTTAACCATGTAATTTATGCATATTTCTTACTAGTTGATGAGTTGAAAGGCTTCTCTGCAGACGGATGCGTATAGTAGCAATTTGATGTGATTTGACTTGTAAGCTCTTCGTTGCTGAATAATAGTCCTTTTAAAATAAATTTAAATGTCACCTTGGTGAAAGTATGCCCTAAAAATTATGTGACAAACAATTTTTAACATTTGGAAACTCCAACTCTCAAGCGTCACCTCCAGCCATGGACCGGTTTCGTCCTTGTTAGGACTCATCAGCACGGCATAGGAAGGTAAAGCAAGAAAGTGGAGGAAGGCTTTTAGTCAAGCCGACTATAAAGGAAAAAAAAAGTGGTGACCATTGAGTGGTCCATGGCTGGAGGTGACGCTTGAGAGTTGGAGTTTCCAAACATTTTCCCTAACCAGTGGTTATGGTGAAAATTACTCCCCTTCTCAATTTTTAACATCTCTGGGTTATATTTAAATTGCTAGAAGTAAGGAAACGGAAACTTATATAACAACTTCAAGCAGCTACTGAACCATATAATATGAATATTTGAACAGTTTCACAAGAAAAACATTCCTTTTTGACAATTTTTTCATTTGTAACTTAAGATTGATAGAATTAAAACATTTCTATTAAAATTTGTGTAGAAACATATAAATACTTTACATCTTTAAAGATTTTATAAAAACATGACCTTTATTATTCACTGTTCAGCATGGTATTGATACTTTTTTAAGTATCAATACTTTTCTTTCCACATTGTTTCTACAAAAATACTTCAATGTTTTTTTTTTTTTCTTAAGAGTTTTTCCGCTTCTAATCCTCTCTATATCGAAGTAAACTAAACTGATGAGATAGGACATAGGAAGAGCCCGTCTATCTGTGATCTGCTGATGCTACGCGATCTTTTGGACTTGGTTTAGGGGTGAAAGGGGATAAGCAACAACAACAACAGAAATCAACTTAAAGTAAAAATGTGATAAAGATAAAGGAGTGGTCAAACTAATCTGGATTTTTTTTTGTAGATATTGGAGATTTTAGAAGCATTAATCTAAAAAAAGTCTTAAAAAGTTACATAATCGTTTGTCTCGATTTGGTCTAGCGACGACAAAGCGACAACCATAAGTAGGTCACGAATATAAAAAGTCACACACACGACATGGGGAAACAATACACTTTTAGAGAAAAAGTTCATTTCGAATCCGCATCAGCAACAATAATTTATAAACAACACCAATTCTCCTCAATACCTGTCTCTCTACAAATCCCACCTGAAGACAAATCACCACCTTTCTTTCCTCCCTCCCCCTCAAATCTCTCCCCCCCCCGACCACAAAAAACAAACCATAATCGCTTCTAGTTTCCAACACCGCTCCGTTTCTTGCTCCCAACCCTTCTTCCAAGGGGCTCCCTGTTGGGACCCCGTCATCGGCCGAGCCCAAGGAGGACCCCCTCCCATGGTCGCCGTGACACTAACGAATCGGACTAACATCTTCTTGCTGCTCTGGAAGCGAGAGAGAGAGAGAGAGAAAAAAAATTGTTCTCCTTCTTCTTCAAGCTTTTGTAATTATTAGAAGCAGTCAGAGTGATTTATTCCAGGATAGGAGGAAGCTTTCCGCGAGAAGTAAATAATCTGCGGGGCTGCAAGGCTAACGACAGGGGGTTCCGTTTGGGTGGTGTTGGCGAAGAGGAAAATTCGCGTATATGCAAAAATTGAATTTCTGGCTGAGTCGTTTGTCAGAGAGGGGTGATGCACCGGTTTTTATTAAGGGTGGTTGTTTTGAGTGGAAAATGAGGGTATAATTCATTTCGGTTGATGTGAAATTGAAGGTTCGTTTTGTTATGAGCAAACAAAGTGTTATGGGTTCGTGGTGTGAGGTTTTCAAAGTTTGATTCAGGTTTAGTACTTCGATCGTGTATGGAAAACGTTTAGGGGCGTGAGCTTTCTGGAGAGGATTTAGACAGATGATAGAATTAATTTGTTTAGAGCCCCTAACATCATGTTCACGTCCTCTACTTTAACTTTAAACATCGTTTTCGGTGGTAATAAGTTTTCTAAAATGGTCCTAGAAAAAAGGGTTGTTTGATGATTTTGACAATCTATATTTTATAGAAAAGCTAAGTGTTTTCATTTTAAAATAACCTTCATATACACTGTAAAAACAATCCCGTAAAATTTACGGTTTTAAACTGGCAGCTGGGTTGGATGTGGAAAACCGTTAAAATTACAAAGTAAAAGAGAGAGAAAGAGAGAGAGAGAGAGAGTGAGAAAGATTAAGAGAGAATAAGAGACTGTGTGTGTGTGACATAATTTGTTTGAGAGAGAAAGAGACCAGGGGAATGTGATAGAAAGAGAGTGAGAAAAATACAAAGAGAGGATGACACAGGTAAAGAGAAAGTGAGAGAACCAAAAGAAAGAGGTAGTAAGAGATAAAGAGTGATGGTTGAACGACAGACAACATGTGAGGAGGGTATGAGATGGAAAAAGAATAAGAAGGAGGGACACACAAGGAAAAATACCTATAGTTTAAGTGTTTTACCGTTAAAATGGTTTGTTCTACTTTAACGCATTGTTTTTGAGAAAAAAAAATATTGAATTGTGTAGATTAAGATATCAGTTATTCTTTATCAGTTTTTAGAGTTACTGCTATCATTTACTGTCATCTCAAAGAAAAAGTTTTATCAAAAGAGTTAAAATTTTCCTGAAATCCATAAAAATGTGTTTTTTAAAATACCTATGAGCGCTACTGTGAATGCAACTTTTAGTAAAAATGCGACCTAAATTACCTTGACAGTTTTTTAGACGTTGCAGGTCTATAACATCAACGTGCTCCATGTATTCAATAGCGCCGTTTACTACTACTTAGTACATACATTGAATATTTAATATTTTTGTCCCGATAAACACTTTCTGCACAAGTGTGCTTTAATTTCTCAATAACTTTGCAAAAAATAGAACGGGGGTGAAATTCTTTAACTCATGAGTTTAAATGTATTGGTCAAGATGGTTTAGTGTTAAAACATTTGAAGATAAAAAAATATACAATGTATTTTACTTTCCATTTAATGCAAAGAAAACTCACAAATTTTATAGAATCTTGGAAAAAAACCCTTGACATCTTCTTGTCAAGATGAATAAAAAACATCTGATAATTAACATGATTATCCACATCAGAGCTTCATAATGATATTCATAACGATGACCCAAAAAAGAAAATTAACAATGAATAATAACTATCGAGTGTTTTAAGTATCTTAAGTATAAATGTGGCGTGGATGAGTTTTATATCCAAAATTTTGGTCTCTAGGTTCGATTTTATTAAAGTATTTACGAATTGTATTTATTACTTTAAATGTATTAAAAATGCAATTAAAAAATTCCTTAATTTTATTTACTTGGTATGAAATTAATTAAATTCATAGTCACAAATTAACTTTTAGTTTCCCTAATTTGTAAATTAGAGTAATTTTTCGTTTAATTACTTTAAAATATGTATCAAATAAAATATTTATATAGTATTATCTTAAAGAACTACGACCTTAAAGAAAACTCAATGTCTAAAAGTAAATTAACTAATACCTTAATGTCTTAATAATAATAAAAGATATACGTATATTATTTAAATTTAGGTAATCTACTATGGCTTTATTCAAAATACACTCAACCAGAATAAATATAAATGCACTTTGTACTTGTGACAAAACTATGTACGTATGATCAGATATCAGTGCACTTACCTCATAAATAGAAATTTTATTTTTCGGTAATTTAAATTTAGAATCTTATATTAAAATTAAAGATATCAAAACAAACTTTGAATATACTTTTCTATGTAAAACTAGACAGTAAAAATGTCTAATAGGATGGAACGAAAAGATGGATATTATCAAATAGTTTCGGGTAATAGCGCACAAAAGTTACCTATAGCTATTAATATCAATATGTAAAAACCGGAAATTGATCAAAACATATTTTAATGTGTCACAATGGCCATGGAGTTTCAAAAAAGTGCTGGTTTTATTTTTACAAAAGTTTAAAGTTAAAGTTTGGTTATAAAACCAAAGATTAAACCCTCATATAAATTGTTCATGATTTTTATGAGGAACTACTATTGCTATTGATATAATGTTCCAGGTTTCATTTTTTATCACCCCTCTTTTGGTAGTAATAGTTTTTTTTAATGTTAAAGACATTTTGTAAAGTTGTTTTTCCTGAATTTTTAAACAGCTAAGTACTTTAAAACAATACAACAAACAAACAAACACGAAATCAGTCCCATATTTTGTAACATTTTTGTATTTTATTTGTTGTAAATCATAGCCACCTTTCTTCAATTTTGTTTCAAAATATAAAAAATTAAATAAATCCCACTTGATGATCAATTCTTCTGATGTACTCAGTGTGTAAATTAAGGATGCAATCAAAAAAAGAGAATTGATTGGAGGAGGGGGTATAAAAGAATAGGCAGCACACGGAAAGTACCAATTTAACATTTTAGTAATTGGAACTTAAAATCGATATTAAAATGAATAATAAATGGTACAACTAGAGACCCTATATATAGGTACAACTATTAAACTACTTATCCAAAACTAGACATGCTTATTACTTCACTAGTTCTTATGTTTATTTCAATGAAACAAAATATTGAAACTTATCTATAATAATAAAAGAGCTTTACCACTCACTCACACACTCACTCACTTACCAACGCACAGCAAAATCTACCGGGGCTAAAGACTCGAAACTTGGTAGGGTCGAAGACCTTACGGTGTATACGCGCACTAAGAAGGGATTTTTCGAAATTTCTTTTTTCTGACCCACAGGGGGGTTTGGAGCGTTTTCGACGTTTTTGAGCCCAACGGCGTCCCAAATGACCCCAGATCTTTGTTATTTCGCAGGAAGGTACCTAGCAGCAATTTCTAGAAAGGCATTTTTCAGATTTTGGATATTCGAATTTTAAGAGGTCTGAATATTCCAAAAACCCATTTTTGCTGAGCATAAACCAAGTTTTATATTTTCGAAGAAAACAATACCGAGAAATCGATATTACGAATTGAACTGTTGGTAATACCTTCTTGAGAGAATTTCAAAGAAAGCAATTTCTGGATATTTCGATATTCCATTCTGGAGGGGGTGCACGGGGGTTTGAATATTCACTCCCGTTTTTAGTTTTTGGATCCTAGCACCCACATTATTAATGTGATTGTTATGAAATTTAAGCATGTTGTTCCTCACACAACCAGGAAGGTTTGCGAAAAAGAATTTTCTGAATCAAAGCATTCCAAGGAGCCTTTTTTGTCCCTTTTCTAAATTCTTATGCTGAGCCTTCAATGTTAAATTTATTGCGGTTATTGCTCTTTCCATGACACGCAAAACCTCTATTGTTGGAAATATTTATTTTTAAATGTTTTATAACAGGTGAATTTTTAAAAAATATGATAAAGAAACAATTTTTAATGATTAAATAATTTTTTTATGATAACCAAAAACCGTTCCACTGAAAAATTTTATTCTTTTTTCTATTTAATCAAATTTAAGTATTTCCAGCAAAGTTCAAATTAAACAATATTTTATCACAGGCATTTTCAGTGTCGATTCAAATGATGTTTACTTTTATTTCATGTTTGAAATTTCTTTCAATGAATGAGTTGGTGATAAATCAGCAAAGGGGGGTTCAGGGGGTCTCCCCCTGATTTAAGAAAAAATTATCATTTTCTAAACCGGTTTTTTAAGATTTTGTTTAACATCTTAAAAAGTATAATTGTTTTGTATTTTATAAAAATTTAGCGGGATGAGGGGGAAATAAGTTTTATCTATAGACATTGCTGTTCAATAATATATCTTTATTGTGAAGCGAAGGCGGAGAAATTTGCCTGAAATATACATTTATACCAATTTTAGAAATGGATGGAGGGAGAAAAGGACAAGAGAGAAAAAAATAATGGGGTTCAGAAGGTCCCCTGACTTTTTTTCTATTTTGAAAAATTACTCTTTAAAAATGGGGATGGGGATTTCACACATTAAATCTAAACAAGTGGTATTTTTAAAGGGGTTTTTTACATCTTAAAGAAGTGGTATGGCATCAAAAAAGAATCCTAGCGGGGAGACTGTTGACTCTATTGCATCTAAACGATAATTCTTTTTTATTTTAACACACAGTTTGATAAGCCTTTTATCCCCCGAGCAACGGCGGGCATATCAGCTAGTTATGAAATAAACTTTGCATTTACAGATGAAAATCATATCTGTGCACTATGTTAAATCCTATCTATAATTTTTTTGATGAAATAAAAATACATTAAAAAACAGTTTTTCCCTATGTTTATAATTGTAAAAATACCCCTTTTTTACCATATGTAAAGTAGTATATTTATATTTTGAGCATCTTTTTAAAGCAAGAACCTTAACCAGTCTATTGGCGTACTTTTGACAAGTTTCTCCCTAAAAATAAGAATAATTTTATCTCATGTATTATCTTTCACCAATTTGAATTATTTGTTAAATTCATTCATTTAGCCTGTGTTTCTTAGTTATATTTGAAAAAAGATTACTGTATTTATAATCTTAGAGTTTTTATATATTATGTAGTACCTACACAATATAAAATTTTTTCTCTACAATTAAATTTTACATATAATTTTAAAAAAATTGGCTTCCTTTATGATCATGAGAATTAGTGTAAGTCCCTAGTAGCACAGCTCATACTAAACATGTCAAGTTTGCTAACTGCAACAAGAAGTGAACGAAATTTGGCCATACGACATAACGAAAATTGGAAGAATTTGCTGCATTAATAAAAGTTACCCCCCCCGACTTGGTAATAGCGATTGACATCTCCAGCGTATAATACACTAGCAACAGAAGCCCATCACTCCATCCGGGCCCTCTGCATCCAAAAACAATGTCATTCCCGCCTCTCCCATGTCCCAAGCGATGCTCCCCACCAGGCGAGAGACAACTCAACCCAACTCCCGTCCCCCCCCCCCTCCGCCCTGACCTGCTTTCCGGGTCCGAAAACTGGCCAACTCATTAGAAATCTGCCAGCGTGATGAATGGCCGGGCTATTCACACGCGCTCGGGTGCGCACGCCCCCTGAAAATGACATGCTTCTTTTGGCAGATATGGATGTCGTGACCCTTGAACCTCGGCTAACTTTTCGACTTTTTCATTATTTTATCGTTTTGTTTCGCGCGGTAATCTTTATCTGTCTTCTTTTCTTTTTTTTGTAGAGGATTTTCGTTAATTTTTTTTTCTCTCGAAACAAAAAGGGGAGTGGAAGTTGGAGTTGTGTTTTTTTTCTTCTTCTTGCGGTGGTGGAGTAATAATAAAAAGTTCGTTAGGCTTGGGGAGGGTCCTAAAGACCGCGAGGCCACTCCTCGGTGATTTGGAAGGATGAGGTTTTCTCTCTTTTTTTTATCGCCTGGAATTTTTTGTTGTTGATGGAATAGGTGTCTCATTGAAAACGTATCTGAAAGTGATCTCGGTGTTTAAGAAGTGAACGAGACGATTTTTTTTTATTGCTGAGCCCTGATTGGAACTATGTGGTATGTGAGCTGATTTCCATTACAGATCGTGACGTAAAATACTGGGGTAATAAATTATTGACTAAGCAACAAAGAAGGTTTTAATAATAATCTAAATTATGTTTATTTTATTGAATTTTCGTCCCTTCTACCTCTTTTATGATGTTGCGTTGCAGCTTAGAAATTTTTAAATTGAGTTTATATCTGTTATGGAAACTAATATTTAAGTTTCAAAAATAAATTAAGTTTCAGCATTATCTATGATGCGTGGTTTTATTTTGGCAAGTATAAATATGAAAGATACATTTTCTTTAAATATTGATTTAATTTTAAGGGGAATTTTTTGTCATGAGTTCTATCGTATCATGCCTTTTAGATATTTCCATAAGATACGCTGCCTACTCGGTTGAGTTACAAATTTGTAATTTTAATGGGGCTAGCTCTGATTGTTTTTACCCTTAACCTCCTTGTTCCTTTATTCTGAATATGAGAGAGAGAGATAGAGAGTGAGACAGAGAGAGTGATGGATGATAAGACAAAAGGAAAATGAAAGGGAGAGGTATTTTTTGAGGTCCAACAACTACAATCACTGATTACTTATAAAAGAACTTTGAAAGAACTAAAAGACATTATCTTATGTTTTAAACATCTTTGGGGTTTCCCTATAGTATCACATGATATTTATAAATATCAAACGATATAATATGTATAAGATAATATTGAGCAATATCATGTGCTATAATCGTTAAGAATACTTTTCCATCGTATGAAGCTATTAAGAGCCTTCGAAATTAGTCGTAAATTTTTCTGCAAAATTTGGTGACTTTTCTTTGGAATTCAGACTGAATCCGGCGCCATCCTACTGTAAAGTAAAGAGTTTTACATTTTGATGCTTTATGTCTGAAACTCAAAAATTGCCAAAAGCTGAAAAGTTCCAATTTATATTACGGAACATCTTTCATATTCTAGCTAGGAATACACTTTATTCATAGCTCCCTTTTAAAACTCAAAGCAATTTTGCATTGAATTTTCCTCCCCGACAAGCCTCCATCCTCACTTCACCGCAATACCCACGCCACCCCCAAAACCCCCCAAAACATCGACACCCCCTTCAAAACAAAACGAACACCCCCAATTCCGAAATCCACCAACAACTCTCCACAACAACCATTCCACTCGCTCTTCCAAACAATTCTCACACACAACACAACCATCCATATAAGCATCAAGCACCAACCTTCCTCGAGAGTTCCATCCAGTATAGCTCCGAGAGTTATGCCAACGCTGATCCGGGGAAATATTAGCCGCGGTCCTGGCATACCGCACAAATCCGGCTCCCGGATTCTGGAATGCGGCAGGACGCGAGTCCACTCGCCTCTCCGGGATCAATTCATAACGCTCTCGTTCGAAAGCGAATTCCTTTATTTGTCTCTCCCCATGCTCGGTGTGTGGTTATTTAAGAAGTATTGGGACAATTTGGATTGTTTTGAAATGGCCGCCATTCTTCATGCGGATCGAATGCGGGAGATGTTTTGAATATCAATGAATGTAAATTGGATTCATTTTGATAAAATTGACTCATCATATAAGTAATGTGGCGGTCATTAGATAAATTAAATGCGTTGAATAGCATACTTCATTCCTATATTGAAATAGTATACCATTTTATCTTCCCGTCCTACATAACACTCAAAACTACCAATGGTTAACTACTGATCATTCTAATACTTAAATTGTTCTGTAATATCCATTTTAAAGGACTGTTCTCGACCCTTGATTTAAATTAAATCTTTTGTTGTAGATTTTAGTCTTATCTCAGTTCTTTTCCTCTGAGGTCTTGAAGTTCCTCTTTTTCAGTCATACCTTGATTCTTTATGTAGAAAATCATACTTTTTAAATATAGAATAGCATGGAATTTTTTTCTGTCGAATGCAAACGAGTGTAGAAAATAACTGCATAACTTGAAATTATTGATTATTTTGTTGAAAACCTCTGTAGCTACTTTTATCAATTAAATATTCTAGAGAGCCTTAAATTGAAAATAAATTGTATCTGGAAAACTAGAAATGAATTCATCCGTAGATTTTATATTGATAGAACGTTTAGTTAAATGAATGTTCAATATCTTGACCGCTAAGATAGTGTAAATCTATATTTGTTCAACAACTTTTTACAATAGTTCATTAACAGATATTGACAATTGTAAACGGTTAAACATATATTTATTGAGAAAAATATTTATAACTTTAATAAAAATTATACATACAAAATATACAAACTTCTGATAAAAAAAATATGCTCGCATATTTTTCTAATGATAATATCTGAGTACCTCAGTTTTAAACCAATCTAGCAGTATTCGTATATTAAATATAATAATAATAATCTTTATTTACATGGAAAGAAACACAATACAGAAATTAAGTATACATATTTGTAGCCAAGGGGATAAATTATGAAATCCCGTTCGGGCTACAGAAAATAAAATCTTACATATATGGACAAGAATAGAAGAACCCCCCCAAAAAATTATAAATTAAAAATTTGGCAATAAGCTGGTCGAAAATAAAAATGTTTTGCTTCAAATGAGGTGAAAATACATGAGGTAAAATATATTAAATTCTTTTTGATTTATTAAGCAATATAATGAAACAAATAATTCTCCGATTTCACCCCTCACGCTTTTAAAGCCCCAGCGACCACCCCACAGCGTTTCGAATCCCGATTCCCCCCTTCCGGAAACTTCATCCAATTGATTAACACAACACAAAAAACATTCCGAACCACCCCATGGATCCCGCTGCTGCACCAAGAATAATGTTAGTTTAACTTCAACCCACAAAGAGGTGACTAGCATATAATGTGGCTCTAATCGTCAGTAAAATATTCAAACGATGGGGCTGCACGTCCCCGGACATTCTTCTGCCCCCTAGCCCCCAGATCCACTTCATTAAACACGAGGCGTTCCGGCGGATTCCACAGACTTGGCTTTCCCGCCGAGCAGCACCTTTTTTGTGCACCGCTGGAAAGCCGACACAAAGGCGAGCGCCGAAATAAGAATAACAAAAGCCGGAAGAAAAGAATGACGAGAGAATAACGATAATAATAATAAGAATAAAAAAAATAAAAAGGATGGACGGAAGGGGTAGAGCCTCCGCTATTCCAAGTATTCTTCGAACATGTAGGTGTTTTGCTGCCTGTCTCCCCCCTCTCTGTATTGTTGGAAAGCGAATATGTTCATTGTCGTGTTTTTTGGCTTCATCGCGTTACAATGGAATTTGTGGAGGGGCTTTTTACACGGTGGGGTGGGGGTTTTTCTTCGTGATGTGGATGCTGAGGCTTTTTCTGTCGGTCATTAAAGCGCTAATGATGTATAAATGCGGGGGGTTTAAGCCGATTCCCTTCGCTGAGCAGTCTTCAACGCTTTTCGGATAATGTCTTGGGTTTGGTTGATGCTTCTTTTCTTCGAGGAGGAGGAATTCCTTCTTTCTGCTTGCTCAGGTGTATCTTTTTACTCAACTTTTTTTTTTAATTCCTGTACTAAAGTTCAAGATTTGAGAGAAATGAAAATGAATTTTTTTTCTGTTGTTTTTAATATCCATTGTTTTTGGTACAATTAACAAAATCTGAGTATTCAAAACATTCGCAGTTTATTGCGTACCGTTTCTTCGAGTAACTTAGTAAATATATTTCCATTGTTCATCTAATTTTAATTAGCTCCTAACAGTTAGCTCAAACGCTTTGCACTGTCTGGATGTCAGAATTTTGTAAGAAGGGTACGATAAAGGTAAAAAGGTTTTCAATAAATATATCTCCGGTTCAGAATTTGCATGTACAAAGCGATTTCAGACTCATTAATGAGTCTGACATGAGTTTATGAGTTTGACTTTTTATGAGTTTAATGGACACTGACAATAAAATCAAATCATTGATGTTATTATTAAAGTTATTCTGTCAAAGTTTTCCTCAACTCTTCGTATCATCTTAATTGCTAATTTTTATGCACACCTTAAAAGTTGTTTTCAAAATGGTTTTGATTTGATTTAAGAATCCTATACCTATATGAATTTATATAATCAAAAATGATTTTCTTCCCTGAACGAAAATAAAATGAACTGTGTACAAACTTATAGTATTAATATCATCGTATTTATTTCTAGTAAAACTGGTATGCTTTAAGTCATAGATTTGCTTTACATATTTATTAGTCCTAATTTATTGCCTTTGATTAAACTTTCTGTACTTAATTATTTGGTAGTAAATATTTCTGGATGGAACATTTTTTGAGTGAATGGTCTTTAAAGTTCGGTCAAATGTTATGAAGTTAATGATTATTTACTGAATAGTTAATATTTTTTATTTACAAAAGAATATGTTTAAATCTTCTTTTGAATAAATTTAATAAATTAAATTAAATTTTAATAATTAAAATTAATGTTATATGTTAGCTACTTTGTTTGATCACTTACACTGATTAAAAATAACTGGTTATGAGTTAATTATAAACTAAATTGATAAAAACAGGTAAAAAACTGTAGGGGAGACCGGGGCTAGTTTTCCAACCTAAATTAATTTTGCTTCCTTACATTTTATTTTTACTTATTTTTGGGTAAACAAAATTTCATCATATTCCTCATACTGTTCTCTACAAAATGTAGCATTCAATTTTCATCAACATTATTAGTTGTTTTACAAAAAAGGTTTAAAGGTGACCATGTCACGTTGGAAAATGTGCCCCGTATGTGGGGCATGTTTTCCAACAGTAAGGGGCAAGTTTTCCTACAGTACTACTATCTGCAGTTATACCGATTGCTGGCAAAAACTCTGATTGGTTAACCGGATGGATGCCATTCCTAACATTCCTTTCTCATTGGTTGGTGCCTCTTCTCTCTCTAAGCCCCAGAATACGATCTTGAGTGTTGGTTGTTTGATTGGTTGTCAGACATAACTAGATTTGTAGCTTTTCAGGTATTAGCTTGGAATAAATGTAGGAATCGAACGACAGTGCCGGTTAAATTAAAAGACTGGTCTTAAAGGGTTAAATCGTAAAACACTTATAGTAAAATTTATTAATTATAGTATAATATGTATTTTTCATATGAAATCATCGTGTTGTAGCTGTGAACTTTACTTGCGTTATAGTAATCTCCAAAAATTAGTTTAGTACGAGTACCTTAATTGTTTTGTTTATTTGTACAGTCGTAGAGAAAAAAACTGATTCAGTTCGCATTGTGAGTGAACTACTGGGGGTAGAATGATAATTTTTGTGTCATTCTTCATGATTTAACGTCTTTTTGAAAATAATCCATAGTTTATGCCCTTAGGGGGCCGTCTACATATTAAACGAAGCACCAACTTTTGTTTTTCCTATGGGCGACATCAAAGATTATCCCCGATTCTAAGAACACCCCCTAAAACCAAGTTTTGTAATATTTGGCCCTCAAACAAAGCCAGGAGGGGGGTTTGAAAATTACGGGAACTTTACTTCTAACAGGAAAGATTGGCAACAATTGTCAGGAAATTTAAAACAGATTTGGCTGCTTATATATATTCTACTATGGCACAATTTCCACAAAAGTTAAAACATATTTGGCTATTTATCTATATTTTGGCGCAATTTTGTCTTTCAATTAGGATACCTAAAGTGGTAGCCTAGTTGGTAGAGTATCAAGCTCGTAATCACTAGGTTGCAGGTTCTGTCCCCGCAGTTGCCAAATCAGTTAATCATTGTTTTAGGTTAACCGATAGGGATATAGGCAAACACAAAGCAGAATAGATGTTGGATACTGCTTCAAATTTAAAGCATTTGGAAAAATTTATATAATTAAATTTAATTTAGTTAATTATTTAATTAATGTAAATGGGTAATAAAAATACCACGTATCACGTTAAATTATGAAATTATTATATGGATTCGTATTACGTTAAGTTATTTTACTTCTCAAAAGTTCCTGTCAAAATACTTTAATACAGATATGTTTAGAGGTGTTTTTTTAATATTAATATTTAGAGAACGGTTCTAATAGAACTTTCCCACTTAATAAAAAAAACATATTTTTCTTTAAAAATTAAAACACTTTCAAAGTTTAAAATTTGCTTATGCATATACTATGAATAAAAGAAAACTCAGATAAAATTTCAAATAAGATTATTATGATTCTACGGTCGTGTTTTTAATGATTAATTGAGAGTTATGTATGTTTTATTACATTTCCAGAAACTGCCCATTTGAGGAAAAAAGTTTTATTAGATTGGGTAGGGAGTTTTAATCATTTTTAACGAAAAACTAAGGAAGTTCCTGAACGTTGTGCTTGGAATAAAATACCAATATAAATATTAATTATGTTAAGAAGTTAAGCATCAAACATCAAATTTACTAAAATTGATTACATAAAATTAATTAACTTAAATCACATCAACGATTAGAAGCTTCTTGATATTTTAACTTATTAGGAGGTTAAGGAAAAATTTGAATCGTCGTGTGGTCATGATAAATTTTTAAAAAAAATTATTTCATTCTGTTTAAAATTTTTAATAATTTAAACACCCACCACACTGACAAAACTAATCCATAAAGAAAAGAGTAAGAATGCGTCTTTATAATTATGAGTGAATATTTTTTTTGGGGGGGAGGGGTTAATCGAGACCTTTTTTCACTGCCAAACATTTGATAACCCTTTATTGTGGAATACGCAAAGCATTGATCCATGGAAACAGTGGGATATCCAGAATAAAAATTGGAGATTGATATTGGAGTTTAATTTTAGGGGGAGGTTTTTTTTGTTTTTGTTTTCTGAGGTGAAAGAGAATACTTTCAAGGTGTTTCATGGTTGTGTTATAGGGTAAGGTGGGGTAAAATGATTATAGCGGGCTAAAATAGATATAGGGATTTTAGCAGTTTTCAAATTTGTGAAACTCAACGTTAATTGGCATGCTATTTTATCATAAGCCTCAATTAAAATCAGCATCCACATTAACATTGAATTTTACAAACTGTTAAAATCTTTATAAAATGTATACTCCACCCTTGTCTTAAACATGATTAAAATCTTAGAGAACAGTTTTTAAACCCGATGCCGGCCCTATATCTTATTTACAGCACATGCGGCTGGATCCGCTGTACTCCCCAGAGAGTATACGTCGGTAACGGGTTACCACTCCTGCCCCGTCTGTACTCCCAATTTAAAAGATTGATTATATATAAAAAAGAAAATAAAATTAAAAGTGGTAGCTAAATTTTAATTATAGTGTTAATCTTTTCTTTTGTGTGGCCACCACTGTTTTATTTATAATAGTTTAATTATATATCAGTCCACTACCAAGTTCTGGCATCGAGTGTTTAGGGTGCGTTAGATAATTCTGACATCATCGACCCTGCCGGACGGTAGTAGGCTGTCGGTGAAACCCTGGGACGTCTTTATTACGCCTAAACAGTGTGTGTTTCGAGAGGGGGGGAATATCAATTTTAGCACTACAGTTGTTTTTTCTGCAAAGTTATTGCATTTAATTTAACTTGCATCTTGAGGCGCCATGTTTACCCATAAGCTCAAATGATGACAACACTTAAGCATATTGCTGAGGGAGATGTGGATAAATATGGCGGCTGGAGGACTCTTATCGAAGCTGTGCCCATCTTTATTACATTTAATAGACAATAAATGTAAGAAGACACCGTTCTTATTAACTGACGACTTTTCTAAAAGTTTGATTCATATGTAAAACCAAATTCCTTTGTGTAACCTATGTAGAGAAATAATCTTTCTATAGTAAAAAAAAATTTAAAAAAATGGTTTAATCTTTGTTTTTTGTTTTAGATTTTTATTCATGTAATTCAAAAATACTTCTAATTTAATGCAGGTGAAATTTTTAGTCGAATATTGAAAAGTATCGTTTCGGAATTTTTTCCTCTGAAAAAAATTAGTAACAAGTAAAACATTTTACATACACATAAAAAATAGGTTAATATTTCCTTTTACGGAAATCAATAGTGTAAAAATAACTAATAACTCTACTTTATAAGTAGTTTAAATTTCAGGCATCTTCAAATTTTTTAAAATTAATCAATCATATGGCAGGTATGCCGATTCGAACCTGGTTCTGAAACTTAAAGACCAAGCACACTAACCGTTCGGCCACGCCGGCTGCAGTCAGCAAGTTTTAGTAATAAATCTGACCAACTAACTGAGTTAGTATATCGTGTTATTGCGGGTTACAGTAATTTTCATAACCTGGCGATTTTCCTTCTAATCTTTGGCGATAAGAGTTTGGCGAAAATTTTCTAAATGAAATTTCCTACATTGTGCACGGGGTTAATGGCTGTAGGGATCAAAATCTATGAAAAACGAGATTTCAATGTAAATTCGACGAACTTCAAACCATAACATTCTAATTTTCAAATTGCAAATCCTTCTAGTGGGTCTGTTTATCTGATTAAACTGTTTATCTGATTAAATGAATATTTGTAAAGGCTTTCATGGTCGTTTTCTTTAAATGTAAGTACTATAAGAACTATATACACTTTAACAATAAGAACACCACCTTTTTTGAAAGAAATAGGAAAAAATTTAGAGGGATTCGAACAAACAACTCCTTTGGAATCGTTAGCTTGCGTTATGGATTGGTTGATTGGTTTGAGCTTGAGCCACACAAATGTTGGAATAAGTGCCCCGTCTACTTTTGGAAAACCTGCCCCAACTCACTTTTTGAACTTTGGGAGCCCCTCAACGAGTGGGGGTGTAATATTATTGAAAAACAAAAGCATAGTTTTGTAGAGGAAGAAATCCTCTATCAGAATATGCAATATCAGATTAGTCAGTTAAAATTAAAAGGGCTTAATCACATTTTTAATAAAAATCCAAAAGTTTACGCAAAGAGCAAAATATTGAAAAAACCGCTTTTCTGACGAAACTACAAGAGCTAAAATTCTGAAAGTACATCAGAATATGTGTGAAGTCTTTCTTTTTCATCCAGTTCACTCGTTGGGTTGATCTAATTGCTCATTTAAAAATAAAGGGCGTTGGAAAATTTGCCCCAGTGGAAAACTAGCCCCGGTCTCCCCTACTGTATGTCTTTAGATGTCAAGGTAACTTTGAGCAAAAATGCGACCTAAACAACCTTGATAGTTTTTTAGATATTAAAAGGGGTATAAATGTGCCCCATGTATCAAGCCCCGCTTTCCCCTAAATACTTTAATACCTCTGAATGAAACTTTTTAAACAAATCTATTTATTATTTTTTAAAAGAGAAATTTCTTTTAATCTATTTTTAACAAATCTATTTATAATTTACAACTTCTTATTTATAATATTTTATTATATTTGTGTTAAGAAAATTTAGGTATAGAGAATCTCTAACAAATACTACAAACAATCTCTACAAAATATTACCATTTTCAGAAAAAAAAACGTTCTCGTATCCACTGAACAGTTAATCTTTTTACTTCAATAAGGTAGTAGGGATGTTTAAATCTTATTTTTTTATAAAATATCGAAATATCTTAATCATGTATTTCATTTGTTTATTCACATTCTTTCTAAAAACCAATTACAAATGTTTAAATTGAATTGATGAATATAATGTCTTAGGTTCCATATGCTTATGCGTCCAATGTTTTGAACGAGCTTCGGTTTAAGTGTTGTGAGTTTTATTCGTTGCAGCAGACTAGAATAGAGGACCTCCAAAATAAACCACTTCAACGCAACCAGACCTCTTTCACAAACGAGATCCCTCCCCCAACTACTAAATCTTATTAAAAATCATCTTCACCCCTCCATCACAACAAAAGCCCCTACTCTAAACACATGCAAGAGAACTCTTTAAAAAGAACCCCGTCCTCTCTATGTGAAAAGCAAAGCGCAGAAGAAAAGTAAAGAACCGAGAGGGAGAGAGAGAGAAATCCATGGATTTCTAATTAGGATCGAAGGCAGGAGGGGAACGCAGTAGACCACTGGAAAAGAAAAGAAAAGAAAAAAAAATCGTTTAAATTTTCATTCCGAACCACGGAACATTTTTAAAGAACATTTCTCAATTTCCTTGGCCCTTCTTCCTTCCATTTTTCTTTGGCCGCAACTCCCCTCCCCCTGTTCCTTGTTTTTGAATTAATTACTGGGGTTCCTTCGGACTCAATAACATCTGTGCACGGACTGCTAAATTAAGATCTGCAGCAGAGGGCGGCTCCCTCCCCCTCTATTTCGGAAGGGGGGAAGGAACGAGGAATAATAAAATGTATAAATAGAACTCGACGTTTAAGGAGATGATAGCTATAAATTGGAGGGAGGGGGGGGCATCTGATGGAGGGATGTTGTATTTGAAATGCGGTGTTAGTGGTTGAAGAGTGTGTTTTTATTGTCTTTAAAGTTCATATATTTTGGGAATTTATTTCAAATCTAAAACGTATAATCATAAAGGTATAGATGCAGGAAAGTTTAAACATTAGTTACACATGTTTAAGGTTTTCCTTTCATTTATATATTCATAAGCTGAAAGTTTTCTAGAAATACTGATTAAATAGCATTTCCTTTTTGCTTGGAATTTTCTAAAATATATCAGTGATCACACATTCGTGTTTTTCTTTCGATTTTGTGTTATAAATTTAGGTACAGAAGCAATGAAATTCATTGAATCGGAAGGATATTTTAATTTAATATCACACTCTGTGCAAAAGGTTTTCAATAGTTCGAGAGAGTTTTTATAATTCTCGATGAAATTTTCGTTTTAAAATTTGTTCATTGATGACATTTTAAAAATAACTCTTGAAAAAATTTGAATGAATTTCTAGTGAAATTAATTAAATTTTTCTACTAAGAATAGGATAGTAACCAAATTACTACAGTAGTATACTATTATTTAGTTTTACAGAATAAATTTATATGAGGGTTTTTTTCTGACTTATATTTCTTATCACTCTTCTAAAACTATGTATACGTATATCTCTTTATGGGAAATTTGCACTTTCTTGAATTTTAAAGGATTAAAATAGTAAAGTAATTGGAGAGTGTGTATTAAAAAAAAGCTCAAAGGGAAGAACGAACCTGGAAGAGCGTCTAGGTGGGAAAAAGTGGAGAGAGAGCTCAGTGGGGAAAACCCGATCAACCTGTTCTGTAAAACCCGCTTTTCCTAGGAGACTGTCTTCTTGCAGGGAAACTCACTCAGCAAGAATTCTGCTATAGATGGTATAGAGCATTTTCAATCACATGACTCGGACATTTATGTCTGAGTATCTGGTATCTGGTGCCCGAGCCTGGGTATCAGCATATAACAACGGCCATAGCAACAGAAGGTTGTTACAGTTTTTTGCCCTACAGAGGTTAACAGTTACAAAAATGACTAGCCGTGGAATTCTTCTGTTGGAGCATTTGCAATCACGTGACTCCATACCTAAAAACCGCCTTAGCAACAGATAAACAACGGTCTTAGCAACAGTTAAAAGCCCTACAGTAGATACACAGTTAAAAGAAAATAACCGGTTGTGACGTCACCTGAAAACACTCTATACTTATCTTCTTCAAATGTTGTTTGCCGTACATCTTTAAAATGCAATTATTTAACTGATTTTCCTACCAAATTAAATAAAATTAAAATTAAAGAAATGTTACTGAATAATTTAATGGGTTTTTAAGCATGCTTTTGTGCAATATTAATTTCTAATTTCGTTGTTTTTGACCGTTTACATCTTACTTTAGTTTTTATTTATTACTGCTTGATGTTTTAAAGTAACAAATTAATTTCCCAACATGATAAATTTACAATGGATTTGATACTACTACTGCAATAGATACTTTGATTCTTTATTAAATTTGAATCCACATAGTTTTTCCTCGATGATATTTTATTTTTTCGAATTATAATAGTTCTATTCGCTCATTTACAGTAGCTGCCTAATTGGAAAGGGAAAAAATGGATGCAATTGAAATCTTATTTTAAAGCCAAACTACAAGCTACCTTTGGAAGCTATTACTGATGTTACGCTCCATAAGAAAAAATATTAAAATTTATGACTGTAGTGACTGACCCATAACACATCAATTCAACAAAGACCTTGTTTTCTTAAGGTAACCCCTTACAAATAAACGTTCAACACGCGACGAATCGGATTTACCTTTACACTCTCAAATTATCAACAAAGGTGGAAATACATGGACATAACCTATTTCTTTTCCACCACCACAGGTAAGAACATGCTCTATTTCCAATCCCCAACAACACCTCCAACACACAAACCCAGGGGACCCGCTTCATAATGAAACCGCCAGCGTTTTTTCTCTCTCTCGACATTATGCATGAAGATCTAAACAAATCCGAACGGAGAGGAAGGAGCGGAGAGAAGGCACCGTCATCTCCCCCCCCCCGAACGAGCCAAGCGTCCCGAAAAGAGGGAGGAGGGAGAGCGAACGCCGAAATTCGATGGAACGAAGCTGGATTCCGACCGAATTGCGGCGGCTTCAAACGGGAGGGGCTCGGTTGCCATTCCAGCTGGCTAACTTTTCTTTCGCTGCACCTCGTCCTCATTACTTTGACCAATGATGCGTGGATGTCAATTCCATTCGCTGCTGGCAACAGTCGAGGACGTCACGTGCACTGCACGGAGGGGTGCTCCCGGCTTTCCCAACGACCTGTTGGAATTTTATCTTCTTGGTTTTCCACCGGCATGGGCATGTATGTATTTATAGGCGCCCCTGTGCTAATGGCGGGCCTAAAGCCAATATTGCGGCTTCATTGGCTCGTTATAATGGAGCTGGTGGCGCCTGGGATGACGTCTGAGTAGGTCTTAAAGAGTGCGACTGGAGCTTTTAATTATCTGGTGTTTGGCGATCGCTTTGGAGTAAGTGGAGGCTCAAAAACGTGAGGGTAAATAAATGGGTTTGCCAATCTCGGGGACGAAGAAGAAGGCACGTATTATAGCTTCGTTTCGAAGTCATAGCTGCGGAAGTCCAGAAGAAACTTTCGGTTTTCGGGTTGTTTGTTTTCCGGTAGTCTGAACTGGACTGCAACATCACGTCTAAGAAGTTAATTTCTTCTACAACTTGTAACAAACTCGTGAGGTCATGCAGGGTGATTCAAAACTCATGGTGGGAAAATGCCAGGGGGTGTGATTAGGGGCCATTCATTAATTACGTAAGGATGATTTTGGCAATTTTTGACCCCCCCCCCCTACCCCCATGTAAGGGTACGTAAGATTTTTTAAAACCCTCCCCCTATTCTTACGTAAGATTCCATTTCGTTTTTCAAAATTTTTCGGATTCAACAGTTTTATTTTTTATCTTAACTTAATGCTACTCCAATAAAAAAGATACATCTGTGAATACCTTCATTTTTTTAAAATTAAAGCTTCGATAATATACTGAGATCGTCAGCATTTTTAAGTTTTTCTGGGGTTATTCAATAGTAATTTGATAGGTATTTGTTTACATTAACTTGGAAAATCTTACGTAAGAATAGGTTTGACCTCCTCCTACCCCCCAAGTAAGGGTATGTAGAGATTTTTCCCAACCCCCCCCTCGGGACCCTTAGGTAATTAATGAATGGCCCCTTACTCGACGACAATAATTCAGAATCACCGTCCGTGAAGCAATCCAGAGGCGCTAGAGCTCGGACAAAAGTTGGCAAAAGCGTTGAAAATGGGTTATTGTTCGCGAACGGTAAGGGGTAGAAATAAAAATTCCAATGTCAATTACCCTGTTTTAACTTATATTTATGAAAAATGTGTTAAGTTTTTGACTTTAAGGGGTTGTCTAAAATGCGACAGCAACAACTTTGTTATTGTTGCATTGCTTAAATGCTTACTGTCGCATTTATTTAAAGTACGACAATAAACAAAACATGTACAATTGCGTTTTCAAGGGTATGAAGGGGGTCTTTTTATGTGGCAAAATGTGACAAGGGCAAACGAGGAAAGAAAACTTTATTACGAATAGAAAAACACGCATTGCCCATTTTTGTACAGTTAGAAAACTGAATATATAAAGATAGCTAGCACATTGAAAAAAAACCTACTGCTTTGTTTCCTCAGTTAAACAAATAAATTGATTAAAGTTACTAAATGATTAACAGCCTATATGGATCTAAATATCTTATATAGCTGTATTTCTATCTATTTAATATTTCCATTTCCGACAATAATGTTTACCTCGGTAGTTCTTCAATTTAAACCGACCTAGAGTTAATCAGCAAGGCATAAATATACAATCACTTGGTTACATAATGCAAAACCCCGAAATCGTCCTTGATGGGGACGGAAAAAAGAGAGAGACTTTTCAAAGAGGGGGTGGATTGTAAAAGCGGCGGCGTTCCATAACATCCCCTCCCGTTCTGTTTAGAATCGGCTTAGTTGGAGAGGATTAAAAAGTAAATAGATAAGTGAAACGAAATGAAATGAACAACACAAAAAAAACTAAACTAGGGGAGAGGACCGGCGATCGTTTTTCAGTAAGCCCGTATTGTTGGACGCCTTTGGTACTGATGGAGACAGCATTGACCAGGACGCGCATCGGATACGATACTACGTGACAGAGTGAAAAAGTGGCAAAAGAAGTAAGTAACAAGGAAAGCAAATGCAAAATAATTTCGGGGTAAAAAACTTTTTCTGTCATAAAATATAAGTAGAAAACAGAACGAATCATTTCTACTTGATGAAGATACTGGCAAATCATATAGAAAAATAATTTTTCTCTGTACAAGCTAAATTTTATTGAGGGATGATTGAAAGGTTCCTCGGATTTGAAAAGAACCTTTTCAGATGAGGTTTTGGCTAATTTTATTCAAAATTTTTAATAAATGAACCTTTTTTGTTGTTCGAAGCATTAAAGAACCATTTATTTCATCAAATTAATATTTGATGAAATAAATAGTTCTTCAGTGATTGGAAATACGAAAAGAAATTTAAGAGTTTTGCTTCGCATTTATATGTTACGGGCAATGTGATAAATCCGGGCTTTATTAATAATGCCCGTGTATTTCGGGCAAAGTGATAAATATTCATTTATAAATGTCATTGAATTTATCTAGCTTCGTGATTTATTAATAATGCTCGGTTTATCACTTTGCCTATTGTTATTTGTCTTTTTCAACCTCATCCAACCATTTTTTAACTGGCCTTCCTCTTTTCCTTTGTCCCTGGCACTGGCCTTTGAAAATCTTTCTAGTGCCCCTATCTTCTTCCGTTCTCTCGAGGTGTCCCAGCCCTTTTTGTCTTTACGTAATTAAGGATATCTTTTTCTTTAAATATAGACTATAAATTTCAAAATTAAATCTTTTCTTCCAAAGGACAACCTCCTTCATAGGTCCAAAAATAGTTCGAAGAATTTGATTAACTGATAAGAATAATGAAAATCTAGCTTTTCCTAAAAAGAAAGGAAAGTTTAAGTAAAGGGCCGCCAAGAAATTTGTAGCTCAGGGTGGCAGAACCCTAAATACGGGATAGGACAAGAGGCGGTATAGTAACATGGATTCTAGTGTTCGGCAAATAGTGGTCAAAAAATAGTTAACTACCAACTACTAACTAGTCTGAGAAATTGTAGTTGTAACTAGTAGTTAACTATTTTTTCCTGGGGTCTAGTTGCAACTATTAGTTAACTATTTCCCAAAGTAGTTAACTAGTCTATTTAATTTCATAACCTATTTTTTGCCCAAATTCTAATACATCTTTCTTATCTATATCACAAAAAACGTTTATGCTTCCCGTAAAAATGGTCTTTATTTCTGTTTATGGTATTTGAGTACTCTACCTTTGATAAAAATTTTAAATATATTTTTAAATTTTAAATAAATTTTTTTTTGAAGTAGTTGAAAATTTGAAAGTAGTGTTAACTAGTAGTTCATTAAAAAAGTAGTTAAACTAATAGAGCATTTTCAATCACATGACTCTGCCTAACAACGGCCTTAGCAACGTTGTTTTATTCCTCCAGTGACATCATGTGCGAATGCTGCTATAGAGCATTTTCAATCACATGACTCGGACCTAACAACGGCCTTAGCAACAGAAGATGTTTTGCCCTACAGAGGTTAACAGTTACAGAAAATGACTAGCCATGGAATTCTTCTATTGGATCATTTGCAATCACGTGATCCCATATCTAAAAACCGCCTTAGCAACAGATACCTCGTTACCTAGCAACCGCCTTAGCAACAGATACCTCGTTATACCTAGCAACCGCCTTAGCAACAGTTAAAAGCCCTACAAAGGTTAACAGTTAATATAAAATAGCTGGTCGTGACGTCACCTGAAAACACTCTATTGGATACTTCTATGTCCCGCCCCTAACAACAGCCTTAGCAACGTTGATTTTGTCCTCCAAGTGACGTCATGTGCGAATGCTCTATAGTTGAACTACTTTAAACTAAAAGTAGTTAAACTACTAGTTTATCAGTAGTTCACTACTAGTTGCAACTAGTTCTAGTTAACTAGTGCCGAACACTAGTGGATTCAATGGATCAAACAGCTCGATGCTCGCTCTATATTCCTACCAACTCTACGCTGGAGTCAGATTAACACGAGCGCAGGGGGCTTTTTCATTCTTCTTGTTTTTGTAATTAAAGAGTGCTCCGAGGAAGTTGGGAAGAAAGGGATTAAAAGTTCCTCAATAGTCCGAGGTCAAGTTTTAGGGGGTGCTGCAGAGTGTTTGACTTTGTCCCTTCCAAATCCCGCGCTAATGCCGAAGAGGGAATCGAATCTCAGGATTTGGGAGGGCTTTAATTCCATGGAAGTTTTTTTTTTGTCTCTTTAAAATTTTTATCGGGGGGAGGATCTGAGTGGAGGGGATTTTGGGGAGCTGAGGTGAAGTTGTTCTCTGTTGGGAGGGGCACCTTGTGTTTGTAATCACGTTCATTGGCGCTGTAGAGAGGCGATCTAAGTAAACGAGTTCTGGAATAGTTGTGTTTATTTCTAGTGGGGAAACAACTGTGTCAAGTTTTTACCTTCCCTTAATTTCCTTTGAGTCCATTTTTTGGGACTGAGCTGTGTTTTTTGGGGAACATCTGAACCAAAAACATTTAAAAATCTTTTAAAACATTTGAATAACTTTATTCAGTCTCCTACTTGTTTTTATGTACAGATTCCATTCAACACTTGAATATTGGCATGTAATAGAGAATCCTGAGAAATCCCTCATATGAAATTCTTGGCTAATGAGAGTTAAACTTAATAAATAGGTAAAAAAAATGTTAAGTACTACTTCTTTCTCCACAGTATGATTATTGAGATATACGTAATATGTTTTGATTTAATGGTAGATTTTTAATTTTTCTTCTTTATGGTCTATGTTTCTGCTTAGGATATATATATATATATATATATATATTACCATTCCTTACAAAGCATTAGGTGTATTCACAAACCTTTTCAATTTTTCAATAAGTAAAGTTTTGGAAGCTTTTTTTTGTTTCTATTATTGGAGAAAATCCTTTATCCATAACATGCCGATATTACCATCTATTTTACGTTACTCAGCGATACGCACACGAAAGAAGTTTTGAAAGAATACCAATCTAAATTAAATACTCTATCCATCCTTATTTTGCTAATGGTGATGTGTCATACAAATACATATAAAAATATTGGCGACCAACTATAGGCGTGAAGCCCAGCAAGGTTGTTCCATTTAACTCAAACTACTGGATTCCCATAATTTTTCAACTTTTTCCTTAAACTCCTTTACCCCATTGGAACCAACTATCGTTTCTGTCAAACGATTCCATCTATCTATAACCCTGTTAAAAGAATAATTTTTTCTGCTTTCCCGGGTAAAATGTGCCATATTCAATTTGAATCTGTGACCCCTCGTTCTATTATCTCTAACTGATACTGCTTAAGTTATCAAGCGATGCTATTTTACCCTTAACAATTCAGTTCATACACCCTCTATGAGTTCCTATCTATAAAAAGCTTACTCACACATCCAACGAAGGTTCGCCCAGACACCTTCCTTATTATACGAGCATCCTTAATTCCGGGCGGGATCTCAGTCACCTCGCCTTAAGACCACCCACTAGTGAGCTGATTTATGTGAGCAATAATTACAACAACTAACATCTTGGAAAGAATTGTGAATCACGACCGTGGTTTGAATGTGTTGGGATAATCACGATTCTAACTTTTCTTTTTGGTTCTGCTCTTTTAGTAGTTGGAAAAGTGGTAGAGTAGTATAAATTTATTTGATAGGAATATAATTAAAACTAGAAACTGACTTTAATGTGTGATTGTATATTAAATAGATTATTGGGGAAATAACATGAAACACAATAAAATTTTACCCCAGTTTCAATTTAAATGTGGATTAGAAAGATTTTTTAACTTGCTCTTAAAAGGTGTTTATAAAACTTTCAATCCAAAGTTCAGTAAATATTAATCAAGTAAACTGAACCTACGTATTTAAATTTTAAATTTGATTGAGTCAAGCTAAGCTGCTAAGCCATATTTGTATTTCCAAGGTTATTTACGCCCTAAATATTACGCTTCTTTTCTTAAGGTTCAGGTAGAAAGGGAGAAAAAGTACCCATCAGTCAATGAATGGGGTCCTCTATTGAAAACCTTAAACTTCGAAAGTAAGTCGGAAACATTTTCGAATTTGAATAAAAAATGTCCTTCAGCTTTTGACCTTACTTACCCCATCAATTTTAGGATAGAATTTTTTTGCCAGTATTTTCACATAGAGATTCAAAGCAGAAACCATTTCCAATTTCTGCACAAAATCTGAGTAGCCTTTCGTTGATCCCACAGTCAATGCCGAGGAAAAAATAACAATATCCGCGAGAAATTGGAGACTCCTGGGCCTGATCCGCAAAAGCACAACGGTGCACAGTTGCGACAAAGAAAGACCTTCGATTCTTAAACTGCTTCGAATCGGGTCCAAAAATTGCTCTAAAAATCCATTAAAAGGCACAAAAAGTCCGGCCTGCACGTGTTTATACAGAGCACCGAATCGCTATATGCATGTAGCAGCAGGGGAAGAGTATGGAGGAAAATATACAGCATATAACCATATCTCGCCAGAAAGTAATATTATAAATCAGGAGATGGGTGAAAAAATTCCAGAGGAGAGGAAAACGATATTTTTTTGTGTGCCCCTAAAGATTTTGTAAATTCGAAGATTCTTTTCCGAGCTCCCCCTCTATTTCTCTCTTCGAAGGAATAAACTGGGTCTATCCTTGCCGAATACTTCCCAAAATGAGATAAGGGGAGTGGCAGCAGGGTCTGTGCGAAATAGAGTTTTTCCCTACTTTGAATAGGGAATTTCGAAGCAAAGGGAAGGGGAGGGGAAAAGATGATGACGAAAGAAGAGAGGGGAGGGGTGGAGAGCAGAAAAAATATATTTCATATATAAAACTCCTTCGGCACAGGACCGGATCTCCCCACTATATAAGGCTCTCTCTCAGAATATATGCAAGCTTTCACAAGAGTTAAAGCTCTCAGAAATAAGGTGAGCCGATGGGATATATGGAAAGGGGAGAATAATAATAAAAAAAAAAGAGTGGAAGGGTGAATTTAGACGATTTTAGTCAACTGAAGAATTTCGGAAAAGGGATGGTGGACAGAGAAGGGGGACGGTGTGATATGGAATCTTTTTCTTCACCCTGAGGGTGGAGGGTGACAAAACAGGTTGATCCAACGCAAATATGGAAAAATAAAATCAATATAGATATTCTATAGTTAATCCTCGTAGTGGCTCTGTTTTGAATACGCACTTTCCGCGTGCGGCTGGGAGGTTGAAGAGTTCTTTTTCCCCGCGGAGAAAAGTTTTTTTTCTAGAGGAAGGACACAGGGGTGGCGTGGAGAGATATTCTGAAAGGGGGGAGGTGTATCGAGTTGGGATGATGGGGATATTCAGAGCTTTCTGAATGCTGTGCGCATGCGTGAGGGCGGTCATTGGGAATAAAGGTTTAGAAACGCGGGTTTAGCCAGGTTGAGTCTATCTACCTTCTCTTTCTTTTCTCTTGAAAATGAATCAAAAATACTTTTTCAAGTAATCCATTTATTTACCAAGAACAAAAGTTGGCAGTATTTGGGTGAAAATCAGAAACTAAATGTAAGTTGTTAAGTTTGCTAACTAATCTGAATACATGGCCCGTTTTCAAAACTTGATTAATATGCTGCCTCAAATCAAAACGTTGAAAATTCATCCATGAATTGGCGCTGAAAGTTTTATTTGAGCAATGCATTAGTGAAGATTATTACTAGTATTGGTAACAGAAAAATGTTAAACTTATTATTTAAATTTGTTTGAAAGTATGAAACCACCAAAAATGCCTTGCCCGGTTCTAAGTTTAAAAACGACAATTCTTTGTTATAAAACTAAACTTTATTTTTAATAAAGTATAATTTAATTTAATATGATTTATTTATTACATGGATTGGGATAATTGATTTCGGAAGAGAGTTTCTTTAGTTGGGAAAATTTAAAAAAATGCCTACTTTCCCCACTTTTTATTGAAAGTATGAAGTTTTGAATTCTAAAATCTTCTAAAATTTAATCTTAAGTGAATTATCTTCCCCACGCTGCTATTTTTCTTTCCCCCCATGCTTATCACACACTTTGAAACACTTATTGCTTTTATTTGCCAATTTAGAACACTTATTGCTTTTATCCAACCTTTATATAGCAAAACGGTAAATAAACCAAGTAGTGCTAATTTTTAAATTTATCTCATCCTCAGTACTACGACAAATGTGATGATTTTAGACTCGCAAATACTATAACAATACCAAATCAATAAAACCGATCACTTAATGTTTCAAATTTCGTCCAGCCAAATCGTTACCCGTACTACAACAACTTTGAAATGCTCGTAAAACTTAAAAAAAGAATTACAAATGAAGCAGTAGCTTTCAAATAAAAACCGCCACAATGCATCATCTTTACATCCCTATATTCCAAAACAACGGAAAAAGACTTTCTCCTAATGCCCACTCGGGGCGATATCCATCAGAGCTTCCCCCCAAAGACATATTAATCTGGGCCCAAGTCTGAGGAGAGCCCAATCCAATCGGCAGGGCATTTAAAACTCCAGAATCCCGGTCTCCGCTTCCAAATGGGAATATGATAGGGGCAGTCTCCGCGACGCCCTCAAAGCCCCCAGAGGGCGGCGCCAGACAGAACGCATTACGCCCCGAGTATTTACCTAATACTCCCTGCGCCCCGTGTCCTTTTATGCAAAATATTTCTTCTGGAAGGCTGTCAGTATTAGCTGATAGTATAAGCCTCCGTGCGCATTGGATATGCATTTTGATACCCTTTCCGCCGGGTTGTCGAAATGAAACGATTCCCGGTTAATCCCGTTTTTCCCCCGGCTTATAACGCGAACCTTCTCTCCCGGAATTAGAGAGGGTCTCTCTCTTTGAAAGGGGTGGCTTTGTGAAGCCGGGTGGACCTTTCCGGTCTTCGCATCCAGATTTGCATTTGGTGCTGGAGGAGGATCTCCGTCGTCGTGTGGCCTTTGGGAGTCCATCACTTTTTCCTCATAGACCAGTAGCCTTTAAGCGTTTCTTTTTTTGTGTGTGTGTGAAAGGGATGGGAATTTCGTATGAAGGGGGGTGATCTCTAAAGGAATTT
Organism: Tetragnatha montana; assembly: GCA_963680715.1. Lineage (NCBI taxonomy): Eukaryota > Metazoa > Arthropoda > Arachnida > Araneae > Tetragnathidae > Tetragnatha > Tetragnatha montana. The sequence continues at coordinate 41,313,455 of OY796685.1, forward strand.
GATATATGATGTATGTCTGGGGGACCTTTCTGAGGACACCTTTTAAATCAAATCCCACGATATATAGAGTTGAAGTAAACCTTGGAGGGTCTTGGGGGGGCTAGGTGTATAATACGAAAATTAAATACGGGGGTATGCTATGATGTATGAGATTCTTCTATAGTTCTATTGGTTCTATATAGTTCTATACTTCTATTGGTTCTATGGTTCTATACTTCTATAGTTCTATACTTCTACAGTTCTATCGGTTATCTTTTAGTAGCTTAGTAACATCTCGTTAAAATGTTAGGTATACCTTCTTCTGAGATAAATTCTCGTACTATTCTCTTCTAAGACATATTAAACGATTTGTGAATTCGTTATTAATGATAATCAGTTGATGTTTATAGCTTACATTTGTCTCATATATAAAAACATGTATATATTTAATTGAATTTTCTTCAAGATCTAATGTTTTTATTCTAGCTTTTTTACTCTTATTAAGAATCCCATACATGCATAGAAATATGTAGTGATAATTAAAACAAGTTCCGATTCAAGATATAAAATCAATATAGTTAAAAATATCTAGTTAATAAGAAGTTTTTTCACTTAATTATCAAGCAAAAGAAGAAATAATTTAACTATCAAATTCTCCATATTACTTTAAAAGTTTATGTTTAACTTTAGACTTTGATGGAATGAGATTACACCAAAATATTATATACTAAAGGACATGAAAAAGAACCACTTTGAAATTCTCCGAAACAAAAACTTTCCTCACAAATCAAGAATGCGATCTAACAGCCTTCGAATTAATGGAGCTTAAAGGTCGCTCTAAATTACGCCCACCTCGATAAAATTCCACAGAATGAAGGCCTGAAAAAAATCCTTTATTAGAATTTACGAGAACGCCAAACGATCAATTAGGGTCTTAATTAACTCTCAGTCCAGCCATTATTCGTCGCATAACTGACAGCTCTCAGAAATTTTCTCTTAATCTTCCCGACACCACCAAAACTATCGAATTCGTTATCTCAACTTCATCCTAGAACTTTAATACAAATCCATACACTACCTGCGAAATATATTATTAACTTTTTCCTCCGGTGAGACTGGCTATCGCCGCATCGTGCGATGTGTCATTTTCCTTAACGTCATTGACGATTTTCAAAACTTAAAATACCTGTCCAAGGCCTTTAATTTTCAAAACATTGGCTTTGCGCTGATAAGAAAAGACAAAGTTGTGGAAGGCCTGTGCCATTAGAGGGAATCCTCTTTTGGTCTTTTTTGTTCTCCGCTCTTCCCTCCCTTTTCCTAACTAAGTTCTTGATAAACAGGATTAGGTTGCTATAACTCCGTCCAGCGGAATTAAAAACAAGAGAGGCTCTTCGACGTCGAAGTTTAATTTTCGCCGGCGAACTTTAGAATGGGGCAAGGCTCATAAATAAGTAAATAAACCAAACTATATATTAGAGGAGGTAAACCTTAAGGGGGAGAGAGCTAGGGAGGAAAAGGCCGGAAGGAAAAAAATCCCCAAATTTCCCTCCTTGTCAATATCTCGCCATTACCGAAGTTTTAAGTTCTCCAAGTTGCCAATACTCCTTTATCTTTGCTTCTGGTAGCGTAATAATTTTAACACCAGAAACCGCTAGCTTTTACGATATACCCGTTTAGCAGTTTAAGGGGGAACTTTTCTCCCCCCTCCTCTCTTCCTTAATGCGGTTCCCGATATATTTTTAGGGGCATCGGGTAGGTCAGAGACTCCATTTTTATGAAGCGTTTTCTTTCGTTTGTCTGCTCGCTCTTTTTCGCCGAAAGTTTGTCTCTGGTCCGTGGCAGCACTATCTGAGCACCTTTTTGAGAGAGAGGAAAAAAGTGGCAACGGTGGTGTGGTTCCCATGGCGACGCGAAGGGAACATAAAAATTTATGAGACAACGGTGGATCGCCGTTTCTTAACGAGGAATCGAGTAATTAAGTCATTTCGTTTTGCGTTGGATGATTTAGAAAGGGCCGCCTGGGCCATTGTGGTGAAGGGTGCCGTAGGCGAGATAAGGTGAGGAAGAGGGGAAATATAAGTTCCCGGGCGTTATGCGTCCCCAATCGACGCTTTTTCTGCCTTAACCCTTTTTTCGCGTTTAATTTATGCCGAGTCCCTTATCTGTTTGTTGGGGAATGTTCCAATTTGAGCTACACTAAAAATTTTCTCTTCAAACTATCGATGAAAGAAAAAGTTAGTTGAGACGAGGATGTTGTTTTACGTCGGAAAGAGGATGCACAGATCCATATTTTAGTAGAAGCATTTGAGTATTATGTGAGGAAAAATATTTCGTAATTAACTAAAAGGTGATTAATTCATACTGAGTCTCTTATTTGTCTGTCTCATAATTTTTATAAGTATTTTATTCATGTATAATACGAGAAATTTCGCACTATTTTAAAAAAGTTTTAATTATTTTATTAAACAATTAAGGCAAAGTGTACTAATATTAATTAATTTATTAAAATTTGGCACTAAATTTAGATTAACTCTTATTTAAAACCATCAAATATCTGACTAAATTCACTTTTTATTATGTAATACTGTATAAACTGCTACTATTTTCTAAAAAATATTGTATTTGAGTTTTAAAAATTTTAAAACTATCCCCATCACTTCAAGTTTCGACAACTTTGCATCCATTAAAGTCAAGCGTATATACCAGTATCCTGACCTCACTTTAAATATTTTAGTCTTTAAAAGATCCAAAAATTAATAAATAAACATCAAAAACGTGTTACTTAATATATTTTATGATTCAATTTTTATTTTCAGGGTTCTTCCTTGTGTTGTGCAATAATTGTGGTTTTATTTTAAGGAAGTTCCATTTCTTTAATTTAATTTTAACAGTCGATATAAAATGTATTAGTTTATAATAGGTAAAGTAATAATAAAAACTAAAACAATTATCTTTGCTTTTGAACCCAATGATTCAAACAAATAAGACTTTTTATAAAATTTTACTGAATATCAAAGTTACAGATAAAATTAGCAAGAAGGTCATAAATAAATTATTTAAAGGTCATAATAATTTATATAGAGTATTTTCAATCACATGACTCTGCTAACAACGGCCTTAGCAACGTTGTTTTATTCCTCCAGTGACATCATGTGCGAAATGCTGCTATTGGATACTTCTATGTCCCGCCCCTAACAACAGCCTTAGCAACGTTGATTTTGTCCTCCAAGTGACGTCATGTGCGAATGCTCTATTGAATATACTCAAGACCCTCTATATAATGGCCTCACAACTCGGACGGGTGACGTCACATTTTCCGCCACCTTTGACGTCACATGCAAAACGACGCCATGATTTATATTTTTGACTTCTTAACACTGAACAAGGAATATTCGTGTTTTTGTTATTAACATTAATGTATCGATGTAAAAACATACGTCGTGATATTAATTTTTAATGGCTATCGCTATTCAAACCAGAGTTTAATAAGTAGAAATCTGAAATAAGCATAAAGTATCAAAAATGTCTTTTAATTTAACAAAATTGATGGAACAACAAACAAAAACGTGATGCCATCTGAGAAAAATGTAAAAATACAAATCAGAAGAATTAACTAGAACTTAGTGCTACTAGTGCATTTCCCGCAACAATAAATATAATGCTGGATTCTCATCAGTTTAATCTTATAATAAATTAAAGAATTTAGTGTAATTAAATAAAATTGTTTACTGTTGGAAGAATTCGAAAATTCAATGATTTTTTTTAATTTTTAATAGATTTTACTTTTTATTTTACTAGTGAATTTTTTTAAAATTTACTAGATAAACTTAATATTGTGAGAAAAACCTACATGACATGCATTCATTATTTGCAAACTGAACTAAAAGCCATGTTAGTCCTAAGGCTAAAAAACTGAATGAAAATACAAAAAAACTGTACAAAAGGGACAAAATTTTGATTCTAAACGAAAGATTTTGAGTTTCCAGAACAGTATTATCAGCCTTGAAGGCATACATAACGCGAGGAGTTAAGAAAGTAAGTTTTTATGCTCCATAGACTTAACATGGGGAATTTAGCGATTTTCCGCCACCTCTGACGTCACAGTGACGTAGTTGTCAGGCTTTGTATATAGAGGGTTTTGATATACTACAGTAGTTATTTCTGACATCAGATAGTTGAACGCTGAACCCGTCTATAATCTTTAACGTTTTTTAAATCTATGAAATGTTCTAAATTTCTTGGCCTATTATCAATAAAATTATTTTAAATTTAAACTATTTTACCATTTAATATTTACGTTTAAATCTAGTAAATAAAGGCGATTTAAGTATTGAAAAATTTAGAATTTTGTTATTTTTAAGTGCAATTAAAATATAATTTACGGAATTTTTTAGTTTTAACTTTAACATCTGGCAACGTTATAATGCTGGTATTCTAAACTTCTTAAGGGGCCCACAGACGAGCAACTTGGTCGTCAACCCGGTTTTCAACCAGGTTGATGCTTTTCCCACAGACGGCCAACCTGGTCGTCAACCAGAATGTAAACAATGAAGAAAAAATTAATCAGATTGTAACAAATTAATATATTTTGGTACTTTAAATGCAAAATTATATTTGATATAATTATTCTCTCGTGCTAGAATTACATTATTTTAATTTTTAATGCTTAGTTTTTTTTATTTTCCTAATAACATGTTCCGATTAAGCTCCGCCCACCAAGTTGACGATCAGATCATCAACCTGAAATGCAATCATCAACTTCCCCACAGACGGCCAACTTGGTTGCAAACATCGCAAATTGACAACCCGGTTGACGACCAAGTTGCTCGTCTGTGGGCCCCTTTAGAGGAATTTCACAGAATTTGTGACATATATTGTAGAGGTCGAAAATGTGTTATGTAATCAATCTACATTTTTTTTTACATAAATTTTAAGTTTTACATGTTTTTAAAAATTTCATATAAATATTTCATTATAATATACTGTAAAACCGCGGAAATACTGTAAAACATTCATCAAATTAGAAATGCTTGGTTTGAAAATCCAAGGGTTACAAATCAGGTAAATCCTTTTGGAAAGTATTTTTATATTCGTATTTCTGTATAAATAATACAAATTACGTGTATTTTTGTATTTTAAGCATCTTTATCTACGCTTTTAAATTGAATTTTTGTTTTAAAAATTTCTATTAAATTAGAATTGGTTACAGTTCAGGTTAATAGTTTTAAAGCTTAACTTAGTCTATTTTTTATCTTATAGGTATACTATATTTGAACTCGATAAACAAAGATAAAAAAATAAACCGAGTTTTTTCTTTTTTTGAAACATTGAAATTCTTTCGCCATTCACACTATCTTCCGTTTATTTCTTATTCCGTACTGATTGCAGTCTTTAGAAAAGTTACGAAAATTCCCACATCATAGCGAGTTTCATTTAGTTGATTAAATTTAATGGGTTTCCAATTATCATTCTAAAAACAATATACCAAACCTAGAAATTCCTGCAAAACTTATTGTAGTACTTTCAGAAACACTTAAAAAGTCAAAAACTTTCAAAAGAGAGAAACTTCTCCAAAACCTGCATCTAGTAGCAGAGTCTTCGTGGTCATTTGACAATGAAATAACTCTACTCACCCGCAGATAAAATTTCTGTCCCCTATTTGATCTTCGTTCGTCAGTAATCCCGTTTTAACAAAGTCTTTTCTTGACTGAGGAGAACCCGTATATCAGATTCCATTCGCTTGAAAATCCTCCCTTTATTTTCCTTGCAGTGTAGGATCGGTTAGTTGATATTGTCATGTTAATTGAGTCGAGAACTTCCTTTCATGCTGTGGTCCTTGTACGGATTCAATGGCTCCTTCCTATCCATATGAAGCAGATGGTCCGAGAAATACGGGAGACTTTTATAAAACTTTTGGGCTCGTACACAAAATGTACCCTGTTCTTCAAATTGATTCCCCCCTCATTTACTAAAATCCGAGGATGTTTAATTGAAAGGAATAATTTTTGAAGACAAAGCTTGGGGAAGGAAATCATCGGGATAAACTTAATGATTCCTAAAGTTGCTGAATTTTTCCATGCATGATATACTTTCATATGTCTGCCTGTGTGTAATCGAAAGACAGAACAGAAAGGTTCCACAAGGCGATGCTTAATACATGTGTTGATTGCTGATTTATGTAAATGGTCTAATTTAGATGGGAATTTTATTTTTGGGGATTATTATAATTATAATTATTATTATTATTATTAATAATATTATTATTGTTATTATTATTATTATTATTATAAGTATTAGTATTAATATTAGTATTAGTATTAGTATATATTGTTGATTATCAACTTTAGCCTAAAATCTGGAGAAATAGAAATCATACGTTATTTGTAAGTCTACTAACGTTTTCTATTTATGAAATTTAAAAGGATAAATTGAAACACTACGTTACACTTAGTAATTACATTAATTTCTGTATACATAACTTCAGTATTAGGTGGGTTGACAGACATAATGCCATGTCTTTTTTACTCCATACATCTTAATAAGAAGTTTCATCTTCCCTTGTAATTCAAAGGTAGCCTATATATCAGTATACGTTATATAAAAATCCATATAAGGTAAATGTGGGTATAGTGGACACTTTAAGGAAAATTTTCGCTTAAATTCTCAATAAATATCAATCTATTTGCCTGGAAACGGTTACCATCCTAATTTTAGATCAACTGGATCTTCTTCTTTTCGATTTTATCTATTAAAACTGTAATTAGATCGGGGAAAGTATTTTTAATTAATTTTTTAAAAGTATTCCAAATTGCTTCTATAGTGGCCACATCGATGTATCTGATGTTTCTATGGTAGACACCTTTTGCATCAAAAGTGGACACCTCTCTTTTTCTGCTTATATGATAGGGTTTATTCATGAAATTGAGTAGGTATGGTTGTTTAGTTCTAAGAAAATCTTCCTTCCTAGCGAAATATATTTTAGATCAAAATAAAATTAGTTTTATTTGACTTAGAATAACTGACTTAATGGTTTCCGGCCCACAGCCTACGTTGTAGCTGATTTGAGAGGAATTTCCCGAAGCCAGAATGAAACCTAATTCATACAACACACGTTTTAAAACATAATCAACAGTTTCTGAAGAAAATCAGATTCACATTAAAAATGATTTATATTTCTTTTAAAAGCCATTGCAGTGACCACTATTGGAAAATCTAAGATTCTGAGATGGTAAAGTGGCCACCCCCCTAAATCCTCGTAAAGTAAAAATTTTCAAATAAATTTTCTTCAGTATGATTGTATACACTCTACTTTATCTTAAAATGAATTTAAAAGTCAATTAAACAGTAATAAATACTAAAGAATCAGTTCTGACTTAACCGTTTCCTAATGCGATTCATTAAGCAAAATCAAATTTCAGTCACTCGGCCTATGGTGTTATTTTCAAAGACTTAAATATCCTTCCCATGCTGATCAGTGGTATCGGTGGTTATTTAACTGATTACCTGATAGCATAATCTACTATGCCTATGAATTTTAACGCTATGTGATGCCTCGAACTCTTATTATTTAAAATTAATCAACTAGGTGGCCACTATTGGGACAGTGTCCACTATACCCACATTTACCTTATATATTTGTTAAATTAAGTATCCAGCAGTATTTACAATTTTATTCACCACACTTAAAAAACTTATCACACATTGTCACTTCTACCCCTTAGAGAAAACTTGGCACCGACTTTCTTTTTTCAAAGATTTCGCTACTTTGGTTATTAAGTAAATCCTTATAGTTGGGTTTAATTGTAAACAACATTCTATTTGTTATAGTATGTACTACTATAGTATGTGGCTTTGCCTGACGAAGACTTCCATTTACAAAATCTTTCGGCCAAAATCTTTTACATCGATGCATATATATAGTGATAGGATATGAACCTAAAAAATAAGTCTATACAAATCGTTTGCATTTAAAACCACCATCCAAACTATCTCAAATATATACAAAAGCAAAAACCCGTTCCAAACCTCCTATCTCCACAAAGTGTTTAATTCCACCTCACTTTTTTCTCACTGCTGCAACCGTCCCCGCCGGACCAGCAGCAGCATTTGTTGCTTCTCATCTTTCGGAGAGAAAAGAAAAAGATAGAGAGACAGAGAGAAAAAAGGGGTATGTATCCTCCTCACTTGCGATGACTGTCTTCTATGAATCCGCAATGAGCGACGCACAGCGGCCGCGCTGCATATTTCATGAGGTTTTCTTTTCCTCGCCTTTTTTCCTCCCCCCCTGCATTCGTAAATATTTGATTTCGGAAACCTTGCCTTCCCCTACTCCCAATGATGCTTTTGTTACGGCTATTGTTACCATCGTAACGTTTGGGACTACCGGACAACGCGGAAATTAGTATCGATTTTTTTTATAGTTTTTTTTTTATTATTTTTCGAAATAATAAAAATGTGGTGGGCGAGGATGTGGTTTTGATGGGCTCTTTTTTGGGGTGTCTGCTGAGATTTCAATGAATTCAGGGACTGCTTTTTTTTTTAGTGAGTGGCTATTTTTGGAGAACTATTAAGTAGGGTTTACCTGTGCTAAGTATGAATTAGTAATAGTGTGGAGAATATGTGTTTCTATAAATACCTCGAGAATTTTTTTAGTTCATTTGAAAAAAAGGACATCATTTTAGGTACAATAAATACTTATTTAAAATCAATAACAATGAAATAAACTCCACAGGTTACAGTGTTTGTTAAGTAATTCGGTCACTACTAATTAGACACTAGACAACCTGTGTAGAACTAATAATACTTTATTTTTGCAAAGAAAACCTCTCTAGCTATTATGGTTCTCTCTCTTCTTCTTTCCCTCATTCCCTCTCTTACTCTATCTCTTTTTACCCTTTCTACATTCTCTTCGTCCTCTCATTAGCTCACGTCATCACCCACTCATTATCACCTCTCATTTTCCTTTTCTCCAATGTTTCTCTCGTTTTCTCTTTCTTCTCATTCTTCCACACAATCTTCTCCATCTCATCTCTCCCTCATAATATTCTGCATCACATCTTTTTTTCTCATTTACTCCTTCTCTCTCTTTCCCTTTCTATCTTTTTCTCTCTGTAACTCTCTTTCTCATAATTTTCTCAATCTCATCATTCTCTCTCTCTCTTTCTAACTTTTTTCACTCTAACTCTCTACCTTATTACCTATTTCAATCTTTGCCTTTCTCTCTTTTTTCTCTCTAACTCTCTGCCTTATTACCTATTTCAATCTTTCCCTTTTTATCTTTCTCTCTAACTCCCTTCAACATAATTTCTACCCTCTCTTATTTCTTTCTCATTTCCCCTTTCACTTTCCCTCTCTCTTTCCTCCCCTCTAATGTCTCTAACCTCTCTCCCTCCTCATAATATTCTCCATATCATATTTCTTTCTAATTTCTTCTTTCAATCTATTTCTCTCTTTTCTATCTTTTTCTCTTTATAACTCTCACCCTCATAACTTTCTCCATATCATCTTTCTTTCTCATTTCCGCTCTCCTCCCTCTTTCTGTCCTATTTTCTCTCTCTAACTCTCTACCTCATAACTCTCCCCTCTCATATTTCTTTCTCATTTCCTCTCTCATTTTCTCTGTCTCTTTCCTCCCCTCTAATGTCTCTAACCTCTCTTCGTTCCTCCTCATAATATTCTCCATCTTATATTTCTTTCTAATTTCTTCTTTCAATCTATCTCTCTCTTTTCTATCTTTTTCCCTTTATAACTCTCACCCTCATAACTTTTTAGTGTTCGGCAACTAGTAGTCAAAAAGTAGTTAACTACCAACTACTAACTAGTCTGGGAAAATCTAGTTGCAACTAGTAGTTAACTATTTTTTCCTGGGACTAGTTGCAACTAGTAGTTAACTATTTCCCAAAGTAGTTAACTACTAGTTAACTAGTCTATTTAATTTCATAACCTATTTTTTGCCCAAATTCTAATACATCTTTCTTATCTATATCACAAAAAACTTTATGCTTCGCTCAAAACGGCGCTTTATTTATGGTTATAATATTTGAGTACTCTAACCATGACACTGTATAGTTATTAGGGTGGTATAAAAAAACAAAAGTCCGATTTTTTTTTCGGGGCATCCCCCCCCCCAAAAAAAATGTGACCCTCGGTATAAAACTAATATTCTGAAAGTTTCAGCTCAAAAAAATAATATTTAGACCCCGCCCCCGAGCATCAAAGCTCCAAAAAAAAACTCGAAATTTTGCACGTTTTCACCTATAAAATCCGAACCGGTTGTTGTAAAAATACAAGACAGGTATCATTTTGTAGATTATTTATTTAGCTTCAACGTTTTTAATTGAAACTTGTTTGTAGAACTTACAGATCAAACGATACAAGGGGTTTTACTAACTCCCCCCGCAATATCAATTTTTTTAAGGAGTGTCAGGAAATTCCTGAAAATGTTTCAGCTATCGTAAAATGGTTCAAAAACATATAAATAATGGTTATTGACTGCATAGGTGTAAAATTTAAGAGATTTACAATGAAAAAAATAATTTTTGTTCATACCTGTTAATTTTTTAACTATCCTAAAATAATTCAAATAAAATACGTAAATTAATTTTTTAAACTAGTTAATAAATGCATAAGGTGTAAAAGTTGACAAACAAGCAAAAAAAGTTCAAATTTACTAATTTTAACCCATTTTCAAAATTTTTCTCTTCACTGAGTTAGGTGTAAGAAGACTGAATGGTGTATTTCCCCACAAGATCGCCCTATTTTAGAAGTTTTGAGAGCGGTATTTGACTTAAAAAATGGGATCAACTACAGGACCTCCACCTGAAGTTTTTAAAAGTTTCAATTTAAAATGGACTTAAATCAATAAAAATAGCTACGGAAAAAGAGTTGATAAAAAGAGGCCAAGTTAAAATCAAAATGGTATCGGAAATGTTGGAAGCTTCATAGCTGGGCTTGATACCGAACCAAATATCAATTAGAGCCCCAGGTGCCATGCATGTGCATCATGCTAGTGCTAGATAGATGACAAATGCCCTCTATTGAGTGAAAATTATCTTTTTCGGGTACGAATTCCCTCTAACTCTTACAGAGATAGATACATACCATTAGAAGTATTTGTATAACCTTAATAAACATCAAAATTAAAGTTTGGTTAAATGCACCAAAGAAATTTGCAAATATTTACGAAAAATATATGTAGAAGTATCAAGAGTTATAACCACAGTACCATAGTTTAAGAACTTGGTGTCTTAAAACATGAGACATTTGAATTTTTGACGAAAGTTTTATAAAAGAAATTAAAATTAACATGCCTTTGTCTAATGGGGAATACTAGAGGAAGACTATAGTGAGGAAAATAAAATAATAAAAGTGAAAGTGAAAAGTTTCCATTAATAGTAGGGCCGTTAAAGGGAAGAATTGTTCAGGTAGTGATAAAATCACCAAAATTGCTGGAGGTATAGTTTAAAACATGCTGAATCCAAAATCGACCGGAAGCACTCTGGCGGAAGCATTGTTTTGGACTTCCGGTCAAAAACAAAATGGCCACCCGCGGACCTATTTTCGGTTGTTTTAATGATAAAAAGATAATTTTGGTGACGAATATTATGTTTTAAAGGTCAAGGATCATGATTATGATACAAAAATTTGCAATTTATCTATAAAAAAATTAGTTAAAATTCAATAAAATCTGTTAAATAGTGTGATACAGTCAATCGGTAGGATTTTTCTCAAAACATTTGTAAAGAAGTTTTTATTTCGACAGTTTTACATGTTTTTGAGGTGCTGATTCCGAATATAAAGTTTGCTGTCACGTGGTAGGTCGGCTGCATATAAAAAATTGCAAAACATTTCAAAAAATCTTAAAGTGTTTTTCTCTATCTTCAGATTTTTGCTTATATTTCAAAAACTATAACTTATTTGAAGATGATCTCAGGTACAAAGTTAAAGCAAATAAAATTTACTATAAAATTCACTATTTAATTTCCAATTTCTGAAGAATAGTAGTTCAGTCATAGAGTGCTGAAAAGCAGCTATTCTTTTGTTCTACTGCAAAAAGTGACAAACGTACGTTTCTACCCGCTAGAAAAGAAATAATATCCACAAATTTTTATGCCACGTGAAAGAGAATTTCATTCATCACTAAATTAGTGCCCTAAATTATCATTTACTGAGAAGGGGGAAGGAGGTTAGCAAAAATCGCGAATATGTTTTTTTGCGCCTTGCAGCCAAAACGGACCTTCCTTGCTGTTTATCTCCAATTTTCGCTTTACTTTTGGTGTATTAATCATAAGGAAAAATATTTCTGATCAATTGATGACTAAGAATGTTCAAAAAATAATAATAAAATATTAAATATTAGATATCAAAAATTGCCTCAAAATTTTTACTTTAATTATTAGTTTTTCGTAATTTTCACAAATCTTATAGTTTCTCAAAAAAGTGCAGTGCAACAAATTAAAGTAGTACTTAAGATGCATTATGGTTAATTTTTATTTTCTGACGAGTTGTTAAGTGTTCACTGTTCATATTAGGCGTTCTGATAAACAGTGATTTTCGCGTTTGTGTGTAGAAATTAAATGTTATTTCATTTGGTATAAAATGTTTGAAAATAATTTTTATTTATTTAGAGATTTAGTGGCGAAATAGCAAGCATTCTTCACTTTATTGAAAAAAGAAAAATTAACTTTTCTTTAGAAAGCTCTAGCGGTGATACCGCTTTTCAAAAGATAAAAAATGAACTAATATGCTTGTTATAAGAAATTTTATGTGCTTAAAATTTCGTGCACTGCACTTTTTGAGAAAAATTTGTGGCAAGTTTTGATTTCAAGTGATCTTTTAAATGAAAATAAACCTTAAATTCGGATTCAACACCATTTGAAAACAAATACAATATCAGTACATTTAAACATTCCTATAATTTAATACATAGATTTAGTATTCTGTTGTATTTTCCGAGTAAAATAACTTATATTTAATAATTTAATTAATTAAGGAAATTAATTAATAATTATAATATTTATTATAACGTACGTTTGTGACTTTTTTCCAGAAGAACAAAGGAATAGCTGCTTTTCAGAACTCTATAACTGAACCACTATTCTTCAGAAAAGGGAAGTTTAATAGTGAATTTTATAGAAAATTTTGTTTACTTTAACTTTGTACTTGAGATCATCTTCAAATAAGTGATAGTTTTTGAAATATAAGCAAAAATCTGAAGATAGAGAAAAACATTTTAGATTTTTTTTAAATGTTTTGCAATTTTTTATATAAAGCCGACCTACCACGTGACAGCAAACTTGATATTCGGAATCATCACCTCAAAAACATGTAAAACTGTCGAAATAAAAACTTCTTTACAAATGTTTTGAGAAAAAACCTACCGATTGACTGTATCACACTATTTAAGAGATTTTATTGAATTTTAACTAATTTTTTATAGATAAATTGCATATTTTTGTATCATAATCATGATCCTTGACCTTTAAAACATAATATACGTCACCAAAATTATCTTTTTATCAATAAAACAACCGAAAATAGGTCCGCGGGCGGCCATTTTGTTTTTGACCGGAAGTCCAAAACAACGCTTCCGCCAGAGTGCTTCCGGTCGATTTTGGATTCAGCATGGTTTAAACTATACCTCCAGCAATTTTGGTGATTTTATCACAATCTGAACAATTCGGGTGTTTTTTTCCCTTTAACGGCCCTACTATAATCAAAATACTAGCTAATAGTTTCAGAAAATTATCACGCAGTAGAGGGCTTTTGACATCCATCTAGATTCTAGAATGATGCATGGCACCTGGGGGTCTAATTGATATTTGGTTTGATGTATCAAGCCTTATAAATATTTGGCCCTTGGAATACTTCACTGTAGTCTTGAAAGATATTTCGGGTTTTTCAATTGTCCAGGTATAAGCTTCCAACATTTTCAATGTCATTTAATTTTAACTCTTGACCTCTTTTTATCAACTCTTGCTACGTAGCTATTTTAATTGAGTTCAGTCCATTTTAAATTGAAACTTTTAAAATCTTCAGGTGGAGGTCCTGTAGTTGATCCCATTTTTTAAGTCAAATACCGCTCTCAAAACTTCTTCTAAAATAGGGCGATCTTGTGGGAAAATACACTATTCAGTCTTCTTACACCTAACTCAGTGAAGAGAAAAATTTTGGAAATGGGTTAAAATTAATAAATTTGAACTTTTTTTGCTTATTTGTCAACTTTTACACCTTATGCATTTATTAACTAGTTTAAAAAATTAATTTATGTATTTATTTGAATTATTTTAAGATAGTTAAGAAATTAACAGGTAAGAACAAAAATTATTTTTTTTCTTTGTAAATCTCTTAAATTTTATACCTATGCAGTCAATAACCATTATTTATATGTTTTTGAACCATTTTACGGTAGCTGAAACATTTTAAGGAATTTCCTGACACTCCTTAAAAAATTGATATTGCGGGGGGAGTTAGTAAAACCCCTTGTATCGTTTGATCTGTAAGTTCTAAAAACAAGTTTCAATTAGTAAGGTTGAAGCTAAATAAATAATCTACAAAATGAAACCAGTCTTGTATTTTTACAACAATAACCGGTTCGGATTTTATAGGTGAAAACGTGCAAAATTTCGAGTTTTTTTAGAACTTTGACGCTCGGGGGCGGGGTCTAAATATTATTTTTTTGAGCTGAAACTTTCAGAATATTTGTTTTATACCGAGGGTCCCATTTCTTGGGGGGGGGGTGCCCCGAAACTTTGGACGAAAAAAATTTTCCCCATGTTAACCTGGACCACCCTAGTTATAAATAGCAGTGTAATTTTTGTATATTTTGATAAAAATTTTAAATATTTTTGAAATTTTAAACAAAAATTTTTTTAAAGTAGTTGAAAATTTGAAAGTAGTTTCAACTAGTAGTTATTAAAAAAAGTAGTTCAACTACTAGTTAAACTAGTTTAAACCAAAAGTAGTTAAACTACTAGTTAACTACTAGTTGATCGGTAGTTAACTACTAGTTGCAACTAGTTCTAGTTAACTAGTGCCGAACACTATAACTTTCTCCATATCATCTTTCTTTCTCATTTCCGCTCTCCTCCCTCTTTCTGTCCTATTTTCTCTCTCTAACTCTCTACCTCATAACTCTCCCCTCTCATATTTCTTTCTCATTTCCTCTCTCATTTTCTCTGTCTCTTTCCTCCCCTCTAATGTCTCTAACCTCTCTTCCTCCTCATAATATTCTCCATCTTATATTTCTTTCTAATTTCTTCTTTCAATCTATCTCTCTCTTTTCTATCTTTTTCTCTTTATAACTCTCACCCTCATAACTTTCTCCATATCATCTTTCTTTCTCATTTCCGCTCTCCTCCCTCTTTCTGTCCTATTTTCTCTCTCTAACTCTCTACCTCATAACTCTCCCCTCTCATATTTCTTTCTCATTTCCTCTCTCATTTTCTCTGTCTCTTTCCTCCCCTCTAATGTCTCTAACCTCTCTCCCTCCTCATAATATTCTTCATATCATATTTCTTTCTAATTTCTTCTTTCAATCTATCTCTCTCTTTTCTATCTTTTTCTCTTTATAACTCTCACCCTCATAACTTTCTCCATATCATCTTTCTTTCTCATTTCCTCTCTCCTCTCTCTGTCTTATTTTCTCTCTCTAACTCTCTACCTCATAACTCTCCCCTCTCATATTTCTTTCTCATTTCCTCTCTCATTTTCTCTGTCTCTTTCCTCCCCTCTAATGTCTCTAACCTCTCTTCCTCCTCATAATATTCTCCATCTTATATTTCTTTCTAATTTCTTCTTTCAATCTATCTCTCTCTTTTCTATCTTTTTCTCTTTATAACTCTCACCCTCATAACTTTCTCCATATCATCTTTCTTTCTCATTTCCGCTCTCCTCCCTCTTTCTGTCCTATTTTCTCTCTCTAACTCTCTACCTCATAACTCTCCCCTCTCATATTTCTTTCTCATTTCCTCTCTCATTTTCTCTGTCTCTTTCCTCCCCTCTAATGTCTCTAACCTCTCTCCCTCCTCATAATATTCTTCATATCATATTTCTTTCTAATTTCTTCTTTCAATCTATCTCTCTCTTTTCTATCTTTTTCTCTTTATAACTCTCACCCTCATAACTTTCTCCATATCATCTTTCTTTCTCATTTCCTCTCTCCTCTCTCTGTCTTATTTTCTCTCTCTAACTCTCTACCTCATAACTTTCCCCATATCATTCTTCTTTCTAATTTCCACTCTCCTCTCTCTTTCCATCCGTATTTTCTCTCTCTAACTCTCTACCTCAGAACTTTCTCCACATCACCTTTCTTTCTCATTCCCTCCTTACATCTCTGCCTTTCCAAAGCAAACGGACGCAACGAAGTTTGCATCAATTAAATAATGTTCGGCACTAGTTAACTAGAACTAGTTGCAACTAGTAGTTAACTACTGATCAACTAGTAGTTAACTAGTAGTTTAACTACTCTTGGTTTAAACTAGTTCAACTATTAGTTGAACTACTTTTTTAAATAACTACTAGTTGAAACTACTTTCAAAATTTCAACTACTTTCAAAAAAATTCTTATTAAAATTTTTATCAAAATATAGAAAAAATTGTACTGTAACAAATTTAATTAAGATGGTAGAATACTCAAAATACCATAACCAGAATTAAAGGCCCTTTTTGCGCGTTTTTTGTGATATAGATAAGAAAGATGTATTAGAATTTGGGCAAAAAATAGGTTATGAAATTAAATAGACTAGTTAACTACTTTGGGAAACAGTTAACTACTAGTTGTAACTAGTCCCAGGAAAAAATAGTTAACTACTAGTTGCAACTAGATTTTCCCAGACTAGTTAGTAGTTGGTAGTTAACTATTTTTTGACCACTAGTTGCCGAACATTACAATTAAAGCACTACAAACCAACACAAATCACACAGCCAAAAGCCAAACCGAAGAAAAGGAGACTTTCATTCAAACAATATACTTTCCCTAACCACAACTCCCACCTATTCCACATATATATACCGTCATTCTGCCTTATATTTCCTCCCATCTGCCAACTCCGCAACAACAAGCCCGCAATTAACAGCAAGCAGGGCACGCGGCGAGGCGGATCAAACCCCATAACAGCCCCCTCGTGGGCAGGGCGGTCAGTCGCCGGTCCTCCCCGAAAGCACCGCTTCGAGACCACCGCAACTCACGGCCCACGCCAACGGCCGGATCAGGAGGGTTGCCGCTTTTTGGCGAGATTTGCACAGTCGCCAAGAGAGCCAATTTTTAAATGTGCCAGGGATATGCAAGGAAAGGGAATATCGTTCTTGGATAAAAGCGAGTTCTGTTTATAAATTGAATGAGTGCGAATGATCATTTGGAAGTGAAAGGGGGGGGGGAATGTACTACATTGAAATCTATTTTTGTTCTGATTTAGTTATTCTTTTAAAAAATTCAATGCTTGTCTGAGAGAGTTAAATTTAATCCCCTTAGCTACCTCTCTCTAATATTTTTCCTTTCCAAGTTTATGTCTATTCATCTCTTCTATTTCATCATTCTTCTTACCATAAAACGTATGTAATTATGCCAATTTGGTGTATGGGCCAGTGACCTTCTTTCAATAAATTTATTTATCTATTTAAAATAATTTATTTATTATTATTATTTATTATCTCTTCTCTTTCTTCTTTTCTCTATTCTCATTTTTACCTATGCTGAAATCCCGTTTCTTCTCTTCTTCTTTTAATCTCTTTCTCCTTTCTTATTCATCTATCATCCACCTCTCTCCATCTCTTTTTAGTCTTATCCTATCTCACACACTCTCTTTTTCCCTCTTTCATTATCATCTCTTATTACAGTATAGCTACGTATTTTTCTTCTGAGTATTAAGAAGTTCTATCTTGAAGTAAATATCCATTTACACGTTACGTCAAGAACCTCTGATGGTTACTACGAACTTGTTTTGAGGTTTCATAAAATTCGCTACGGCGGAGATATACTTGGACTGGATCCATATGTAGTGTTTCCCAAAACTTCCCTAGTTTCAAACATAAACATAACATAGTTAAAAACAAGTATAATTTTAGTGGTGACTGTTGAATTATTCGAAACTGAGTATGTCTGGTATTTCAAAACTGAAAGCACTGGGTCGTCATATTATTTGAAAAAAAAAAAAAAAAAGAAAAAGAGTTTCATATAAAAAAAAAAGGAAAACATCGATTTACTAATTAGATGATGTGAAAAAGGGAAAAAAGGATCACTTTCAGAAACAGGGAGATAGGTCTTGCATAGACTTGGACCTAAAGCACCCGTTGATCCCGATACTTCCTTCATCAAGCTACCCCTACAGCGCAATAATTTCCCCCAACAACTGGGAAGAATTACACAAATTAAGCAATCCTTCGAAACTACTCCTCAACCCCTAAATGGCGATCTGTCGCCAAACTCGCCCCCTCTATCCCGCTATCTCTCCTGGAAGCTGGAGTAATTATTCCCAATCCGCATCCCGTTTTTGCCCTCACCCGTTCCCCGATACTTTACTACTCGGGTTATAGGTCCCCGATGGGCCCGACCGCAGGGCACTTTGCGCCCCCGAACTTTATGGCCCTGATGAGGAAATATTAAATGGAACTACCCCTCCGGATTCCCGCTAATCTCTACGGAGGCCTCTATGGAAATGTTGTTGACTGTTGTCAGTGAAGACTCTCCTATATTAAGCTCAGGGAGCTGGCTCCTTTCTCAGCTAGAACATAGAAGTTATAGAATATCAACTCTGTATTATGTATTGGGTGAAATGTTTGTGCATTAACTTTCTTAATGATGAATCGGCATGTAATGCTATAGTGTGGTTGATTCTTATTTAGTACTATATTCGACAGCAACGTTTCTTGAACCCAGCACGCAGGCCCGTTCCTGGGTATGAAGGCGCCTCCGTGCCAATAAATTACGGCGTCCCTTACACCTCACCCCCATAATAATTAATTCTAAGTTAATTAATTTTTACTTTTAATTAATTTTTAATTAATTAATCACTTATTTTAAATTATTTGTTAATTTTAACTAATTAATAATTACTTTAAACAAATTTGATATTACTTAACTTAATGATACAGTAGAACTTTGATAAAGCGACTCCTTATGGTGCCAACAAAATGCGGACGTTTTAACGAATAAAAATAACAATTCCGAATAAAGTGTCCGAATAAAAAGGTGCTTTTATTACCGGTTGTTGTAACGCAAGGGTTGCTATAACAGAGGGTCGTTGTAAAGGGGTTCTACTTATTAATAAATAAATAATATTGGCATTACTTATTTAATTAAAATTAGTTTTCAGTTAAAATAAATTAAGCTTTTTTCAATATATTGTGGGGAATTTTTACAGTTTTCAATTTAAAGAATAATGATAAACTCATTTTTAGTGGTGGGGGGGGTTGGGGGTTTTCCCACAACAAAAATTTCAGAAATTTTACCCCTAAAAGTAGTGTTTTAACTCATTTTGAGACCCTTTAGCTAACAACTGATGAGAATTGCTCCTTATAAATTTGCAGAATTTTCAATGAAAAACAGTATAAAAATTGATGTCAAAATTTCGGGAGGGGTTTGAACCCCTAGATACCCTTGGATACGGCCCTGGGCCATAAACTCAAAAATATTCCCTTAGGATTACTCAATTTTCGCCTAGCTCTCGATAATGGCTGTATAGTTTGGCTATTTATCTAACCAGTAACTGGTTACCAGTAATTGACACTTTAAGAACAATATAAAAATTAATTAGCTATTGCTACTTAATAAAACTATCCTGAAAAAAATTTTTTGTTTTGAAAAATTAAATGAAGTTTCAATATTTATCTAGAGAACAATTTGTTTGAAAAAGTAATTATTTTCTATTTTTAAAATATTTTAAGTTGGCATGGTAGCAGCACCAGTAACCGACACCCCGAGAAATTTTGGCACCAATAACTCAAAATTTGAAATACCTTTAATAAATTAAGCTTATAATTAGGTATAAATGAAAAACAGCTGCTGATACAAAGAAAGCAAAATATCAATCTTAAAAATCCAATAAGGAGATCAAATCCTATTATCACAAATCCTAATCCTACGTTATCAAATCCTATTGAGTATTGACTACTCCAGGCCTGACGAGAGAGGGGGGGCGAGGGGGTACGATACCCCCGGGCCCGGGCCGGTAGGGGGCCCGGTACCCAAAGCTTTTCATATTGAGTACTAAGACGGATATCATTTTGAATATTTTGGAAATTAATTTGTTCACATAAAGGTCCAAAAATGAGTAAATTCCAGTTTTCTAGGGCATGTTTTCAAAATTTTCTGGGAGAAGACCCCCAGACCCCCTTTATTACTTGTTACTCATCGTATTACCAAAAAAACGATACTTTTCAGTTGAGTGAAATTCAGATCTTGCCTGGAAATATTCTAAAAATTACATTAAGCCTATGAAGGCATGGGTGGAGGTACTTCAGAAATTTCGCCCCCCTACCTCGAAATGAGAATATGTCATTGGGGGCCCGCTTCTCAACCTCTTGTACCCGGGACCCGACTTGGCTCTCGGCGGCCCAGGACTACTCTATAGCTGTACCGCTGAATTTAACGGCTGCTGAACGGTCGACGGTATAATACGTATAAGTACCAAAATTTATTTCTCTGTGCTGCTTTATGAAACTTTAATATCCATTGTATCGAAAAATTTTAGATTAAATTTAGACAAAAAGATCCAGTTGCAAAACAGGTACGATACATAAAAATATGGAAAACAATCTACTAAAAACTGATTAATTTAGTTTAATAATAGATTTATTCAAAAGTTTTTGTTTATTTACCTTCAGAATGATACTGGATGTTGTATGTTATCCAGCTAGTCCAGTTAGCTTGTTTTGTTTTTATTTGAGATTCAGAAATATTTTCTTTAACACGTCTGTCATTTAATTATCTTTTTTATAGTTTAACTTTTATTTTTTAAAAAGTGAGAGGGAGAGAGAATTAAAATGGAGTGAGTCACTAGCGACTAACCTGATTCCTTTCACTTTCTGCAGCCATGTCATTTTTAAACCAAAGAGCACGACACCAAAAACTCAACTAAATGGCGGGAACTTTTTATGTTTTCTGCCCCCTCGTATATTGAGTGAAATAAACAAGGACGCTTCTGAACTTGAGACCACTAATATTTTTTTTTATGTAATGATGAGAACACCTTTTCATCATCTTCTCCCGTCTCCAGAGAACTTAGTCGCAATAATAGCTCTTCTCTCTCCCTCACTCTCCATCTCCAAGTATTTGTATGGATGGATCTAGAGCAGAGGTCCCCATTCCCCGGTCCGTGGATCAAATGGTACCGGGCCGCGGGCCGACCATTCATTGAAAATGAATTTAAATTCCTAGATTTATACTCCAAATTAAAAGCATAACAAATCACTTTATATTTATTTTTTGGTGTAACTGTATTTTATTTTGAAAGCATATGTAAATACAATTAAATCAAAATTAATAAATAAAAAAAGTTCCTCAGGTGTGTGCTTCCAACAAATTTATTTGTGTGAGATATTCAAGAGCAGGTGCACCTAATAAATTTACGTAAGAGATATCCATTCGGTTTTTTACAATAGTCTTCTTCAAAACGTTTTTCACAAGTCAAGGGCCTATTATATAGAAATTTTTAAGCTATTTAATAACTGGTGAATCAAATCTTCATCCAAGGAGGGCGCCTATTAATAGATTCATACAATTCGGTTTTTCTAAGACGCCTTACAGCTTTCAAGTCCGGAGTGTTTAAATTTTCACTCACTCAGAATGGGCGCGCTGGGCGCCCTGAACAGATTCATTTGATGGGCCCATACAATATGGTATAGCTTTTAAAGTTGGGAATGTTAAAATTTTCACTCGCAGGTCTGGCGGTCTTTGATAAATCCATTTAATTAAGACAACTCATACAATTTGGTTTAGCTAAGTAAGACGCCTTACATATTTCAAAGTCGGTGTGTTCAATTTTTCTCTCAGGGTGGGCGCTTTGAATATATATTTATTTGATGGGGCGCCCCACACAATTTGAAAGCTAAAAGGAGTCTTCCTTATAGCTTTCAAAGTCGGGCGTGTTAAAATTTTTGTTAAGAGTTGGCACCCTTTAATAGATTCACTAGATGAGGGCGCCCCATACAATAAGTTCAAAATGCACTTCTCTTAAAAGGCGCCTATATTAGTTCTCTTAAGGGGACGGGTGTGTATAACCCAGTAAGGGCGCTCTTTACTCGTTTGTAGGCGCCTTTTGAAGCTTTTTTTGTAAAGGAAAGGCGATCTAGCTTACTGCTTAGGTTTGTTTCTTTTGAGTCAGGACGTAACGGAATATTTTTCCCTTAAAGTTAGGGGTCAAAAAAATTTTCTAAGGCGCCCCTTCATCGGTCGGCGCCTCCGTGCAGGCACGGCCAGCACGCCCGGCCGGAACGGCCCTGCCAGCACGTCACAAATGCGGAAGGAGAAATCGGTAAACACGAAGCCTGTTGGGTTGCTAGGAGGACTTTCGGTACACAAATCGTGACTGAAAAGCACTATACAGGGTGTAAAGGAAAGCAGCGCCCTCAGTGTCAGACTTTGGAAGTTAGCTATTACAAATAAAAAACTAAAAGAGATAGAGCAAAAATTTCAGTGAGAAAATTGTTTCCAATATAATAAAAAACATACTGAAAAAAATTTAGTGAAAATATCTTAAATATTCGCGGAGATATTAGCTAGTGAAAATAGCACTTTTTCAGGCCTCAAAAAAGAAAAAGTTCGAAAATTTACAAGTTTCTTAGATTTTTTTATTAACATTTGTCTTAATTAACTAAAAAGTAAAAAAACTACTTAATAACACTGAAAAACTTGTAAATTTTCGAACTTCGATTAGGTAACTGTATGGTGAAAAAGTTTTTCATATTCAGTTTCTCATTATCAATGTGTAGTCACTTGTACCCCTTGGCTTCTAGGCTCCTCATATGTTTTCTTATTATAGATTGTATTTGTGGGGGATAAGAATTAGTTGACTTACAAACAATGTTAAATTGGCGTTAGAAGATGAGAGGTTTGGTTGTACACTGAGAGAAATGGCAGTTTCAAATATGAGTAAATCGATGTTTTCCTTTTTGATGTGAAACTTTTTGTTTCAAATAATATAAAGACCCAAATTTATCAGTTTTGTAAATACAGTCGATTTTGCTTAATATGACCACTTTTGCTCGAGAGTAGATTGATAACAATATCCGATTGATAATAATAAGCGATTTGATACTAGAAAGTTTCAAACAGTGTAACTCGAATGTTTACTTTGAAAACACAACTTAGTTAGTCCTAATTGAAGTATTTAAAACTAATACCTTGTATGTTTGTGCAACTTTTACATTCTCAAAGAAAAATATGAAAGTGGAACATATAACACTAATAAATAAATTAATGGCTCATTTTGTATGATTATGTATATTAAAATTAGCCTTCAAACGGACAAAAAGGAGGTTTTTAAAGGATTTCACCTTATTTTGATAAAATTAACCAATAAATTGATAATATAAAGCGATATATTTTGCGTTAATTTAAAATAGAGTGATCGGGGCCGGTTTATTATGGTAACATTAACCGTGATCACAATAAGCAGAGTCGACTGTACCAGGCATATTCAGTGTCAGATAATTCACTAGTCACCAATAAAATTATAATTATTTTTAATTTATGTTTCACAGTAAGGAATTCTTGGGACAATCTAGTACAATCCAACTATCTAATATTTTAATGCGATTCACAAAATTGCAACGTCACACCTATGTTAAAACAGACTAGTCTCCTCCTTTCCACCTATGGAAATGCCATGCACTCTCTCTAAAAGAAGCGCATGATGTATCGTTTTTGTGTACCTGCACATTTTCAGAAATGAGTGTATCCATGTTTCAAATTTGAGTAAATTCGTTTCGGAGCCAGATTTACTACGTAACATAATCAAATTTGAGTAATTTTTACTCAGTTTCGAAAATGTCGTTTTAAGAGTGTATTTGTATGTGAACTGCACACTTTATCTAACATATTTGATTAGAAATTCGAAAGCAAAATAGTCTTATAACAATTTTTTTTAAATCTTCCAATTGAAAAAGACAGATAAATACATGTACAAACAAATCAGGTTAATATAAGAAACTTTTTCATTACATTACACTGAGAAAAAACGACGATTTCAGATCTGAATACATGGATGGTTTCATTTTGACATGAAACAATTTCTTTCAAATATGACGACACATTTATTTCAATTTTGAAATAGCATAAATACTTTGTTTCAAACAATTCAATAGTCACCACTCAAATTATATGCGTTTTTGTTTAATCTTTGCAGAATGACAGATTATGACTAATTCTAAACGAATCTGGTTGGATTTAAAAACGTGACTGCCCACCTCTCTCAGCTGCGGCATCACATCAAACGTTAAAAGTAGACTTGTCACTTCCCTGAGACGATACGTTATGGACTAGTCCCATTTTGTTCAAATACTGGACTATCATAGGAAATAATTTTGACTAAGGATACCGGGCAGTGCTTTATATTCCGGAAACATGAAATGAGCACATGATGTATCATTTTTGAGTACCTGCATATTTTCCGAAATAAGTTTATGCATGCTTCAAACTTGAGTAAATTTGATTCGGAGCCAGTTTGAGTTTGTGAAACACTCATATTTGAGTATTTTCTACTCAGTTTTGAAAATGCCGTTTTAAGAGTGTAATTTTAGTTCAGCTACCGAAACACTTCAGATATCCTTTAACGAAAAGTTGTGGTACATTTAGGACATGAATCATCCTTTCGCTTCTCTGAACCAAACATCTCATCATCCCTCACATTTTTCAGAAGAAGAAACATACTCGACACCAACACCCCCAATTAAGAAATACATACACATTTCAACGAACCCCTTATCGGAAATCTACACCTCAACCCCAGTCACCAGTGAAAACCTAACCACCCCCGAAACTTATCACCCTCAACAATCATCACCTCAGCGAAAAAAAAAACCTTCATCGCAATTAAAATAGAAACCTCCTCAAAAACATCATTGAGACCCAGAGTGGGGCAGTTATAGTTCTTCGGGGGCTCTTCGCGCTCCATTACCTCCGACCGCTGCCCCTGCTGCAAACGGCGCGTGACCACCAGTTTTGAGGGATGAGCATCAGAGTCGTTTGGGGGGGGGGAGGTTTTTGGTCATGTGGTTGGTTTCCAGGAGGAGAGGTCGATGGTGAAGGTTGATAGAGGTTTGTTAGTCTCATTAGGGGGGCATGCTTAAGATTTTTGTGTAGGGTATTATTTTTGTCTGTGATACTTCCTCGGGGGGTTGTGGAGCCGATTATAAGAGATTTGGCTGATGGAGCTTTTACGCTGTAAAAAAATTGGCGTTTTTACTCTGAATTTTCCATTGTGTTTTTATGAAGATTTTCCCTGTGCGCTTAGAAAATGTGCTCTTTCCGTGAATTCTTCCATGAAAAGAATTTAGATTCGAAAAAATCACCACTAAATGAATAAATATATTGAAAACAAGTATGTACAAGTCAAAATGGGGTTGTGTTCCTTTAGTTATGAATGATGAAGATAATCTCTTCTAACCTAGCTTTGTGATATGTTTGCCGGTGACGTCATATTGAGATTCGGGTATGTAAACTTATATTGATTGTCATTTTTTATCGATTTTTATAAATGCAACCCTCTGTAACTAATCTAAATTAACTCTGAAGTTTCTTCAAATAAAGGAAAGTTTCTCTCATGTGACATAACCCCCCCCCAGATATTTCTTTTAAGTATAGAAATTAACCTACAACAGTGCTACCTATTAATTTCCGTTATTTGAATCTGAAAGAATATTTTACAGTGTATGCAAAATACAAGTAGTTTGTCATGTAAGTTTGGTGACATCTTCTTATGGCAATAAAAGTTAATAAATATATTCGGTGTCTAAGCCAGAACTTCAGTTAAGGACATGCAGTTCGGAGTTTAGGAGGAAGAGCCTGAAGAAAACAAGAGTCTTTGGGGGTATTTTACCTCTAATTGCTATGAAAACATTATTCATAGCAATCTGGATTCTGGAATGTAATATTATCATCGAAGTAAAATTTCAGAAGAGTTGAGGGCACCGTATCCACAATGAATCTAACAAAGAAGCAAGAAATCATAAATAATTTAAAACTATGCAATTCACTATTTAATAAGCATTTTAAAGTTTATTGGAATCATCGATTGGAACAAAGACTGACTTCCGATGGCTGTTAGAAAACATCAGATTTAAAGAGAATACTACTTCTAAGAAATGCCTAAGACATTTTTTTATACCTGAAACCATCATTTATCATAGTTTTGCTAATGCTTCATGCTACTAATCATTCCAATAACATCGACATTGAGATAAATCGACAATCTGAGGCTCAGCTGTGGGATTTCATTTCATAAAAAAATTAATGAAATAAGGTTGAACTTATTTTAAATATTCTTAACATAAATTCATGGGTCACTAATCACCTAACTTATACATTCATTTTTTCCCAACAAAAATATAACTGGATGACATCAGGGTTATTTCACAGCAAATATTCTACTTGCATCTTTCAATCATTATCAAAGGTTTCTGAAAACCGTTTCATTATTCCTCATTCTTACAGCTGTCATTTTCCATTTTCATGCTGATGATGATGTTAATATGTATCACATAGGTTTACCTTAGAACACGGATATCATTCTCAGAACATCCTCAAGACATACATAGTATTTAAAGTTCATTTATCGTTTAATTTAAGGATATCCTTTCAGCTGACCGCAAGTCGTCAACTTAAAAGAAGGTGCGTTCAAAATTGTTAATATTCATAGGGTTAAAGTGTCAAACGCGCCTGTAGGTCGTATTTACATGGGTTGGTCACTTGGCTGGGCTACAGCAACATAGAATTGGCGTTTCAGAGGGTTAAGAATGAATTACTTATAGTTTATTTTTGAGTTGACCCGTTACTTTGTAAGTTTTCTCGATGGTGGTGTGAAAGATCGTGGCACAGATTTTGATGACTGTCAAAAGGTCGCGAGTTTTGCATTCCAGAATTTGACGTTTTCTAGAGCATTTACATAAAGATTTACGGTTATGACAGCAAAAGTTACATGTAGCATTTGAGTGATTGGATGCGATTTGTTTCTAGGGCACTCTTGAATACATGGAATAGTTTCTGATGGTCATTCGATTAGTTATACATTTAAACTATCCGATTAACTTTAACAGGTCTTTACAAACTTAAGAATGTAGATTGAAAAGTGAAGTGGGATACTTCAAGTTGTCATAAGGGCATAATGACGTATACTTGTAAATAAGAAGACGTAAAATTAATTAATGTGAGAAGTAAATTTTTATTCAAGGTCTCTTAACTTCACTATTGGGTCTTCATAACTATTTAAATTAAATGGAAATGATTGAATGTAGTTTTTATTTAAAATGTTTTATAAAAGACATATTTTGCTGTCAACTTCTGTAACTAAGGTTTTATTTCAATTTATATTTCTTTCCCCACAAAAGTAATATATAACATGTCAAATATTCAAATCATAATTTTCAATTACACCCCTTACTTACTTAAGTTCTTGCATGTTTACAGAATCCAACCTAACACGTTCATTTATTTGATGAAATGGAGCTATAAATCGATACATTTACAAAATTTCTTTTGAAAAACGATGAAAAAACACACAACAGAGTTAAATAAATATAAGTGCTTTTCAGGGAACTATTTTCAATAGACACTTACCTTTTTTCAGCACTAATGTTTTGCACATTATGCTGCAAACTACTCACTAAAAACGGCGCGATTTTCATAACGTTAAAGAGTATAGGAAGTTATATATAGCTCAGTGACCTCACCAGACACAACCACCTATACCTACTCCCTTAAAACACCAACTCCCGCAAATAAAAAAAACACCCTCCCCCCTCCCAAATCCTCCTCCCTGGCGCAAGCAGCAATATCTAAAACGAGCCACGAATCCGAAACAAATGAGGCCCCTGCGCCTCGAGATAGGGGCCGCTGCGCCCCAAGAACCGGGGCGGCGCCTTATCTCTGCCGAGGATCGGGGGCCTTCCGGATTTTCCGGAAATAGGCACGTCGTTCGGATGGGTGATGGAGGCTGCTGCTGCAAATTTGTGAAGTGATAATGGGATGATGTATGCGCGTGAGAGGCGGCCTTCTTTTTTTTTTTCCTGATGCGAGGGCTTCAGAAGGGTTTTGTTTTGGATTCATTCTGGCAGAGTTAAGGGGAAGGTAGGGTTTTTTTTTGGTTGGTTGGTTGTGCGAAAGGGTTTAGGTGGGTTTCGTGTTGGTGTTGAGGTAGTTTTGATAGTTGGGTTTGGGAGATATTCGTGGATTATTTAATGTTTTGTGGGGTATTAATTGGGATAGACTATAATGAATCAGATGGCAAAGTATCGAATAAGGCTCTAACAAGCAGAGAACCTAGCAATATACATACATACCTACATGATGAAATTTAAGGAGAAAGTGTCCCAATGTGGGATAGGTGCCTATTATGGCGGCCCCCTATATCTCCTTTATGCGGAATATCTGTTAGTGGCTTGGATTAATAAATTGGGCTCAATTATGACCACGAACATTTTAATATCAGGTAATATAATGCAACTTTAGCTATGGGAGCACCGCAAAACTTTGAACACACCCAAAAGTTTTGAAAGCCTTTTTTAAACTACCGTTTTTCCAAACTAAATTAATGGTTTCTAAACTTTTTTCTATTGATTCCTACTCGGAAGAATCTGAATTTTAATGTACACGCTTAAATTTTTCATTTATAAAACATATTTAAATATTTGTTTGCATTTGTTTCTGAAAAGTGCAAATTCCCAATAATGAGATATTGCGATAGTTCTTAATATGCGATATCTCATATTGAGAACTTTTTTTGTAAATTATGCCTGGTATAGAGCATTCGCACATGACGTCACTTGGAGGACAAAAACAACGTTGCTAAGGCTGTTGTTAGGGGTGGGAACTAGAAGCATCCAATAGAAGCATTCGCACATGATGTCACTGGCGGGCAAAAACAACGTTGCTAAGGCCGTTGTTAGGCCGAGTCATGTGATTGAAAATGCTCTATACTAGATTTATTTGTTTGCATCACTACCAATACCAATTCACGATTTATTTTATGAGATATTTTAAGCAATTATTTTCTCTACAGACAAACAAAACTTGTCCTGTGAAGTTATTATTTCCAATCACTTACAGGATTTGAAAAAACATGGTTCCTCCATAATGCTACTAATTAATTTTGTACTTAAATAGTGCAACTGAATTAAGTTTTCAAATGATATCTTGATAAATGGTATGTGGTCATAGGATATAAAATGGAAACTCTAACTTTCTACCAGATATAAAATTTAAAACCATATAGTAAGGAAAGCAAGCCAGTTAGAAAAAAAAACCCTTTTAGTGCATCCATTTCTTGATTTGTCTTATATACGGATTATTTTTCTAGTTTGACTTTTACGCTTTATTAATTTATTCCTTAATTTAAACTTTTCGGTACTAATTTCAAGAAGTATTTTTCTTTTTACTTAACAAAAAAAATTATATTAGTAAAACGCGTGTCTTTAACAAAATGATCCCTTTTTATGTTTTTATTATAAAATAGATAATATCAATTGGAAGACTAAAAATTCGTGGAATTCCAAAATGATTGCTACATTGATTTAAGTACAAATTTACGAGGAGGGCTATACACAATCCTAGACATAGGATATCCGTCTACTCAAGTTCTGAATATTTTGCTTTGGTTTTAGGCATTATTAGTGCCTTAAGTTAATTACTTGAAGGCTGTGCTCATGTCCAATCGAAGCCAAATGTACAAATAATTAAAAATGTTAAAAATAAAGTTGGGGCTCAGTAAAAATCCAATGTAAAATCAGAGGTTTTAATTTTTCACCACTATTTTTACAATTTTCAATTAAATATAATTTGTCCTTCAAATTTCATTTAATATTACACGAATTTATACACGATTACATCTTGATCAATCCTTGCCACTGAGAGTAGGGATTATTATTATTAGCATTCTGTGAAAAACTAAAGCAAACCATGGCTGAATTCGCCTATAGCGAGTGTTGAATAAAAATGAAGTACCAAGGAATTTCATGTAATGACGGCTCTCAAATCACGATTAACGTAAAATAATTTAAAAGTTCACTTAGTTGTATTATTACAACCTCTTGTTTGTATGCAACATAATTTGATATAGAAGCCACACTTATAAAATAATAAAAAGTTTCAAAGGAAAATACACGTTTACACCAGCCATCAAGAGTAACTGGTAGTTTAGTCAATTTATGTGCAATTATTTTGTTTGCATGTTGAGAATAATATTTTTTACATTTACTAATTACCAGGGCTGCAATTTCCATGTAATTAAAAACTCAAAATATGTACAGTTGGGGAAATAAAAAACGACTCAGTTGAGTTTTCTGACGAACCACTTGGGTTAGGAAGACAAATAAGGTGTCATTTTTCATGTCATGAAGTATTCTTTAAATGGAAAAAATTTCGAGTCCTTAGGGGGTCGTCTTCATATTAAACGAAACACTAACTTTTGTTTTTCCTATGGGGACCCCCAATTATTATGCGTTTTTCTGAAAGAGCATCCCCATAAACCCCCAAATACCAAGTTTCATCTATGTAAGTATCCAAATAAGAAGCATAATAAATTTTTAAAATGTCAACCATTCAATGTGAAATTTGTCAAAATGTTTTCGGCGTAAAAATATGAAACTTTGAATTTAGATCAAATTTGTGTCCCCAAACAAAATAATTATGCTTTTGTAGCGATATTTAATGGTTAATAGATAGAAAATTAACATCTAATTTTGACCCAAAAATTAAATTTTAAAATCTTTTAATATTTTTTTGGTAATCGATTCTGGTAGTAGTTTTAAGAGGAAAACCAAAATTTCAGTCGATTTCAATTAATAGTTTTGGAAAAAACCGAATTAAACTAAATTCCCACTCTTTAAGGGACCGTATACCGCTGCCAAATGCATACCGGTGAATGCTTTTTCTGGTAAAAGTCGCCTTATTTTAATCACCATAACTTAAATTAAAAGGCAAATTTTATATAAAATTTCAATAAATTACTTATAAACTTTTCAATAAACATTAAAGTGGTGAGTAAAAGTCTTACTATCCCTCCGTTTTTAGGAAATAGTGTTTACAGAAAATTAATCCTTCTCACTCTGGAGACGACCCCCAAAACCTAAAAGCTTTATTTACCGCACGATGTGAATGAAACTTGGTATTTGGGGGTTTATGGGGATGCTCTTTCAGAAAAACGCATAATAATTGGGGGTCCCCATAGGAAAAACAAAAGTTAGTGTTTCGTTTAATATGAAGACGACCCCCTAAGGACTCGAAATTTTTTCCATTTAAAGAATACTTCATGACATGAAAAATGACACCTTATTTGTCTTCCTAACCCAAGTGGTTCGTCAGAAATCTCAACTGAGTCGTTTTTTATTTCCCCAACTGTACGTATAATATATATTTATTTTAGGTAAATAGGTAATAAAAAGTGTGAATTTTTGTAATTTTAAGGATTTCTAATGAATTCTGAAAACAAAAAAATATTTAAATAATTTTTTTATCAAAGTCATCGGAGAAGTTTGGAAAAATTTCGAAAAACTAGTTGGAAAAATTTGAAAACACTAAAACACTAGTCTTGATTCTCACTAGATTCATGGGAAAACCCAAACATTTGATGAATATATAGCAAAATATGTATTTTTAGCTTCAATATGTAAAACCACGTAAATAAACTGAAATATGTAAAGATATGTTAAATAAAATTTGTCTCAATCGATTCAAAATAGCTCAAAACGTGTAGTATTTAAAAGAACTGTGCAGTGTCAGATTTCTGAAAAGATATGTAATTGCATGGAAATCCAGCCCTACTAATTACATATTTAACTAATTTTTCTTTACTATGACATCTTTTTGAAATAGTCGTGTAATGTAGCAAGACAAATCAGTTCAGCATCCTAATTTGTAATAAGTTCTGCGACTGAAACGTTTGTTATATTCTTATAACATTAGTCTTGCTTGAAATGGTTCTGTTAATATAGCACAGCAATTAGCATCCTTGCCCCTAGTCTATGATGTATTCTGCAAATGGAACAGTTCTGTAGTTTTTCCAAGCTAACGTAATTCACAGTCACCATTTTTAGAATTAGGAAAAATTGCCTAAGTTCAGCACCCTTATCAGCACCTTTATTGTTTTGTCTATTTCTAGTCTAGTTTTTTAATAAAACACCCTGTCGGAAATGGGGTGTGTGGCATAAAAGTTTAGTATCCGTTATCTAGCCTGTGAAATATTCTGCGTAAGGAACAATTGTTATTATTTAAAACGTCTGGCGCGATTATTCTTATAAGTGGATCGGCTTAAATTAATTTTTTAAGCAATTTATAGTCACCAGTTTCAAGATCATGAAAAATGTTTTAAGTTCAGCATCCTTTTCCAACATTATGCATTTTCTTAGGGGACATCCATAAATTACGTGAGGTGTTTTTTTTTCCAAAATCTGGACCCCCCTCCCGCCTCTGTGAGATTTAGTGAGATTTACCTACAACTTTTTAAAAAGGATTTTTCTTTCTCATACTTAAAATAAAAGAAAATCGAAAATTTCTTACTTAAAAAGTTGACGGGAGATTTTAATCGACCCCCCCCCCTTGATGAGATTTTTCCAAACCCCTCCCCCCTTTTTGACCTCACGTAATTTATGGATGTCCCTCCTTATGATAATTTCTGATGAACCGCACAAAAAATAGCTCACCAATTAGACGCTCTAAATTATCTATAGATTGCACAAATAGTAGTTCGACCGTATATATCATCTTCCGTTCCTTCAAGCCTCGCTTAGTTAACAGCATCAGGGGCATTGCATGCAAAGTTGCATTTCGCCGGGGGTGTTGTTTCAAGCCGATATTGTATTACGGCCATCAAACCCGGGGAGCGAATCGTCTTTGAAAACAACGTTTCTCGGCATCAGTAGATAATAAATGCGCATTTGAAATCAACTCGCCAATTGATGTTTCAGTTAGCCTGGGCCAGCCTCATTAATCACATATGCAGCTTGAAACGACGTTTCATCCCCCTCATTGCATGCGTCCGTTCGTTTTATTCGGCCTTCAGTACCTGATGGAAATATTCTGAATATTTGGGAGCACCATTTATTTTGAGCTGCTTGTTTGCTCTGCTTCGTTACTGATGAAAGCTTTAAGTAAAACTGTGCGCTCATCAGTGGCTCGATTTTGGCAATTGATGTAATATCTTCATTGAAAAATTAATTAGTGAATTAAAGTTTCATTTATTTGGCAATCATCAGAGAGGTATTTCGTGAGATGTTTTGCTTCAGTTGTGACTTTTGATACTCGATCTTTGAAAAAGAATTCGGCATTCACGATCTACTAGTTTAGTTAGCTTGATTTAGAGTAGTAGATGGTGACACCAGAACTGATGTTTTTTTAATCCTAATGAGCTATCTCAAGTTCATTAGTTAAGTAAAAACTTACTAATCCTCATAAACTTACTAATCCTAATGAGCTAATCTAAACTGGCAAATCGCATCATGCAAGAATACCAAGAATTATATTAAACATCAAAGGGAATTTTGTTTTCTTTTGCCAACTTTTCTAGTTAGTTTTGAAAGTAAAACGAGATATTAAATTTGAAGTTGGCTTTCGTATGGCTAACGAAGTTCTTTCATGAAGGTTCTATACCTCCATGCTCGCTACCATATATGAAAGCTTCCACTGTATTTTAAAGATGTGAAGCTCTTCAGATTCCTAAGTGGTAATACAGGGTGGGACAAATAAAAGTGGCCCGGAGAACCCAAAGAGTTCCAGGTTACAAAAAAAAAGCACAGCAAAGGAAAGGAAATACTGCTTATTATAACTATGTTACTAAGTTATTTTGATAAAAGCCTGTTTTTCTTCGAATGCGAGGAAATTTTCATTGATTTTTGACGGTTGCGTCGTTTAAGTCGCTGCTTGAGAACCCACCCTGAAATGGTTGTAATTTTTTATCATCTGAAATTATTTATACTCACCGCTTTTAAAATTAGAAAAAAGTTATTAAGCTCAGCATCCAAATAGTAGTGTAACGAAAACTATTCTGTAATTTAAATTGTAATTGTAATTGTATTAATTGTAATTGTAAACTGTGTCCACTAGTAGGCAATGTCAGGTAAAAAAAAATTAAAGATATTGTTTCATAATATTTTTTAAAAATATATTTTATTCTTCTAAAATCAACAAATGTATGCGTGAGTATAAGTAATTTTTTCTACTCACAACGGAATAGTAACAAAAATAACAATAAAAATACAATAAAATTATTAATAATTACAATAAAAATTATTGTTGTATTTTACAGGACTATAAATTTTGGAGTGTGTGGGAGAGAGCTCAACGGGAAGAACCTCCAGCTTTGTCAGAGGGAAAAACCCGATAAACCCGTTCTGTAAAACCCGCTTTTCCTAAGGGACTGTCTTCCTGCAGGAAAACTCACTCAGCAAGAGTTCTACTGGAGATCTTTCGTATCCTTTTCAAATATCTTGTCTGCCGTACATCTTTAAGATGCAATGAGGAATTTGCCTGTGTGAGGTTTTTATATAAATTGTGAACATTTTAATGGATTTTTAAGCGTTGAATTTGAAAATATGGTCGAAATTTTAAAACAGCTAAAAGAAAATTAAATATTTTGATTTAAAAATAGATAAAAACACACGTGACTAGAAACGCGATTGTTCGTCACAGGTCATAAAGTTGAGTTTGTTTCGATTTTCACTCTTCTAATTGGTGCTTTAATCACCTGTAAAGTTGTGTTTTTAGCTAGAAGTACTTGCAATTAATTTTAATATCCTTCTCCATGACCCAAAGAATAGGGAAATAGCGAAATAATAATAAGCTTTCCAAACGAAGAGCATGACATGTGACATCACAGCGCGTTTTCGCGCCATTCTGAAAAGACTATTATTAATAATTTTGTTCTAAATGAAAAAACTATCAAATCAACCTGAAATTTCGCACATGGGCTTTTTTTTGCATGGAGTATCGATTAAAAAAATATATAAGAAACGCGCAAATTTCACAAAAAAAAAAAATCAAATTTAAGAAATTTTACTGATTAATTTAATAAGGGGTTTAAACATGCTTTTAAACAGGGTGTCTCAAAAGGTTGGTGCCAAATTTAACATGCAGGTCTGTGATGCCATGACAAATAAGATTTTCTTAATAACTCATTTCCGCAAATGTTAACTGTGTTCGCTAAAGGACAATGTTCGTCAGCGAAGGGACAACGTAACCGAATTATTTTTTCATATTCGGAGAAAGAACCTCTCCCCCAAATCCCATGAAAACCAAATTTAATTCAATTATCCCGGTGTCTTCTAGTGGACAAAGTTTACATTTGCGGGCACGAGTTTCTATGAAAAATTTGTTTGTCATGGCATGACAGTTTGGCACCAACCTTATGAGACACCCTGTATATTTTCCCTAGTCTGTCATATATTCTGCGAGTGAAACTGATTTGAAAGTGATTTTGTTGTTTTTATAAAATCTTCTACTCGGTGGGCGTCCTTTGCGCCTCCATAAAAGCGAGGTAGCGTTGTGCCAGATGTGTTAGTGCCAGACCTGTTTTCTTTCTCTGTTTTAGTGCTATTATGTGGTTTAATGTGGTATATAGGCTGTTAATTATTCTGCTACATAAAAGGTTTTTTTTTTTGTACTATGACATCTTTTTGGAATAGTCGTGTAATATAGCATGACAAATCAGCTCAGCATCCTAATATGTAATAAGTTCGGCGACTGAAACGTTTGTTATATTTTTATAACATGTGTCTTGCTTGAAATGGTTCTTTTAATACAGCATAGCAATTAGCACCCTTGCCCTAGTCTGTGATATATTCTGCAAATGAAACAGTTCAGTTGTTTTTCCAAGCTAACGTAATTCATAGTCACCATTTTTAAAATTAGGAAAAAGTGCCTAAGTTCAGCACCCTTATCACATGATTGTTCCCTAACCACAGGATGTCTATTTTAATAAAACACCCTGTTGGAAATGGGGTGTGTGGCATAAAAGTTTAGTATCCATTCTCTAGCTTGTGAAATTTTTTGCGTTGGTTATAACAAATGTTATTATTTAAGCGTCTGAGCGTGATTATTCTTACCAGTTTCAAGATTATGAAAAATGTTTTAAGTTCACCATCCTTTTCTCCAGACTAACGGTATCTTGCCTGTCAACCAATCTGCTACTGATATGGTTTTGTTACTTGGTTATGCCACTTGAATTTACTTATTAAAAAAGATTGCTCTAATGGAAAATTTTCAATGAGTTTCACAATTACCACACTCAAAAAATTAGGGAAAAAGATTTTGAGTTAAGGATCTTATTAAATTTCATCTTTCGGTACTACTTCGGTAAATAATCTACAAATGCCATAAGCATTTTCTTTATACTTTTTAAGGCTCTTACATTCAAAATTTAGTTTCCGTCGAAGACAGAAGGGTTAAATACTTCAGATTTTGGAGTAGGTGTCTTCAGTATGTGACTCGATGGTCTAGTGCGCTGGAGCGTCAGGCTGTGGATCGAAAGGTCTTTGGATCAAACCCTGCCATCCACCTTAAGTAATTATTTTTATTAGTCTGTAGTGTTATACCAACTTTAAATTAAATAAAAACCTGTGCAGAAGCAGGAACGGATGGCTTGGTGTGGTAGTGCACCAGTATCCCATCCAAAAGGCCCTCAGATCTAATCCGAGACTCCCCGAAAATAGTAGTACTTGGAAATAAATGCAGATTGAATCAGGTACTGCTTGTTTCTTATCTTTTATTAATTAATAGTCACCAGTTAATATTTGTTTTAAAAAATTACATATTCAATGTATGCTAGTTTTCTTTATTCAGTTTCAGATATCTAGTCACCACTTAAAAAATTAGGTGAAAATTAATATATTGCACGCTCACGGGAGAATCGAAGATTCTGAAGGGTGGGTGGGAAACATTTCACATCCCGTATCCCTTAACACTTTAAGATTCTTAAAGTTTGTTCAGTTTCCGTCGAAGACAGAATGGGTAGAAACTTGGATTAAACTAAAAAAAATAACAGAATTATTGGAAAAATAGTAATATTTTCAATAATTATGCCCGGTACGGTTACAGTTAACTTTAAAAAAAGAAACGATAAAATCCCCCTTGAATAAGCAGGAAAATTTATAAATGCCAATCAGCATTTATTTCCGAGTGCTATACCCGTGGGAGGCTCAGATTCGATCTGAGGGCCTTTCGGATGGCATACTGGTGATTAAACCCACCAAGCCATCCGTTCCTGCAACTTGGTAGTTCTTCTAATTAATATAAAGTTGATACTACATCATTTAAAAAAAGAAAAAATTCCGAGGATCGAACTCGCAACCTTCTGGTCAGGATACCAGTGCCTTAACCAACCATGCCACCCGTTCTTGCAGACTCAGTGTTCCCTCATAAATTTAAAGTTAATTGAATATAAATATAAATTAAAATTTATTTCTGAAGATTCTGAATAGTGGTTGACGGGGTTTGATCCCAGGACCTTCCGACTCGCAGCATCACGGTCTAGCTCACTAGGCCATTCGGTCACACGCTTCAGAGAATTTTAAAAGTTACTACTACATACTATAGATTTTTACATTGTAATCGGTTTTTAAGAAATATGGTATTGTGGTTTGTGTTTTTTTCTTACTGACTTTTCTATTTAGGTTTTGAATATAGGTAGATGTTGGACTGGTAGCCCTGGACATTATGAAAATTAGTTATCTCTATTTCTATTTTGGTTGTTCTCTGAACGATCAATATCTCAAACTTTTTGAAATATTTTTAGAAATTTATAGCCACCACTTTCAAAATTATTCCCTTCTAAAGAATTGGTTTTGTTACTATAATAAAGTTCATGATTGCATAGTGAAAAAAGAAAGAGACACACACATGACTAAAATTGTATTATCATTTCAATATATTTGCACCAATAAAATTTACATAATTCTCAGAAACAACCAGTACACTGTAGGTAAGCAGGCAGAAATCAGAAAATAGGACAGGAACAACAGAAAACAAAGAAAAAATGCTCCTTTTGTTGCTCAGGAAAATAACCAAGTTCACGAGAAAGTCGCCTCTCTCACAATCTCTTTATAAATAATGACACCCAGTTTCTATTGGACGACAGTAAAACATTTATGGCATTGAAATCACCCTCCGTTCCGTATGTACAAGTAGAGGAGTCCCCTCTGGTATTTTTATTTATATATATAGATAATAATTCTCCACTTTGAACAGTGCACGGAGCACACGGCTTTTTGTTTGTTTGTTTGTAAGATTGCACTAAGGTCTCAGCGTGTGCTCCTATAATAATTGTCTTTCGAGAGTTAGGAAAAGCGGTTTGTTTCTCTGTCTCCGTTTACAGGCTGTGGTCTGTGTTGCGTTACGGAGAAGAGTTTGTGCTTTGGCGTTGGCAACGTGATGGGATCGAACGACGTCTATCTGCCTTCTTCAGTGGTTTTGCGTTGTTGTTGCTGCTTGAGAAATAATCATTCGTTTGGTTGTTCTTTGATAAAAACCAGAGATTTAGCGATGAAATGCTGTCAGATTGGTAGGTACAGACGTATGATGTTTTTACATACTGATGAATTTAGACTGAGTTAGAAAATTTTCGACTCATAATAAAATTAACCAAACATCTTAAAGTAACTTTCAAGTAATTTTAGTTAGTTACAATATCCAAAGTAAAACACTTCGCATTAACTGTCACATCTCAGCATGGAGCATTTCTGAACTTAATAATTGATGAACTGTGCTCCCAATTGTCATGAATATAACATGTGCTCTTAAATAAATAAATAAAAATAAAACCTGATTAGTATACAATTGTTTGTTTACATAATTCCTCGAAATATTCTCTTAAAAGTTGAGTTGTGACAGTATATTGAAGTGTTGTAAACATATAAATGCAACAAATATCGGTGAAAATTCAGAATCTTGGAATCAAAATAAATGTTTACCATTTCTCAACCTTTATGGTGAAAAAAACATTTCAAATTAGTAGCCGGTGAAAAATGATTAATAGTTTTAAATTTAGTAAAATGATACATTACAAATATGAATGAGAAACTTTTTCCGATTATTTTAGTAGGTATAAGAAAAAAATTGTGGGAATTAACCAAAACTGTAACACAATTTTGTTGGTAGAAAACATATCTTTTTCATGATCTGGTGTTCAAGAAATGTTATCTTCATCGAGTTTAATAAAATCTTTGAATATTACACTTGAAAAAATTACATTTTGAAAATGACGAATCTGTAATTTTGTGAACTTCACATAATTATCATATTTTACTGAGTAAATATCACCTATAACCGTTTAAGATATTAATAAAAATATGAATTTGTTACACACTTAAGAACATCTTCTTACGTTTAACCGTTGGTAAAACAAAAATGTGTTGCATCTAAAGCTATTCTTCAATCTTTTTGTCTGCAACAACGGGTTAATAGTTTCAGAGCAATAACTAGTGTTTTTGAATTGATTGCAATAGTTAGATGTTGGTCGGTAGTAATTTGCTCCAAATAGAGCTGGGGCCTCGTTTTTGAGCAATCGTGTGGCAGCGAAGGGGAAGGCTATTAAGGTTCGAGATTCATCGGTCATTTAATGCTTTTTGGGTTCTAAAAGCCCCCTTACGTGATCGCTTAATGGCTCAAGAGAGGGAATGAGGAATTGTTTCGAAAAGAAAAGTTTCCCCAAAAACCGAATCCTTAAAACTGTAGAAGCAGCATGTGCAACAAATGCCTGGAGAGAGCGAACTCCTTAACTGGCGTGCACTACCGCTTTATCTATTTCTTTATTTATCTTCCCGCGCGCGCGAGAAACTTTTTTTTATTTTATTGTTTCATTCGGCAAAAAGAACCATTAACAAACCTTCGGAATGGAGGAAAAAGAAAGAAAAAAAAAGCTCGGGAAGAACAAAGGTAAGAAGAAACAAAAAGCATAACTAGCGAAAATGAACTGAATTCTCATCTCGCGCGCACTTGTGCTCGTTCGTTCTCCCCGAACCTCCATCAATACAAACGATGGGTAAATTTTATATTAAACCCAGGTGCCAACCTCCCCCTCTGCTCCGAAACAAAACCATAAAACAAGCATAAAAGAAGCGGAATTAAAAAAACAACAAAAACCAAAAGCGTCTAGCTTAGCGAGGAACCTCAAGCAGATGGCTGTAGCGAACTCTTTCGTATAGTCGTAGTACGTATATCTATATGAATGTACACATATAGATCGTAGTAGCCCCCAGGCAGCACCTGTTGTGGTTCCCAGCCTTGATGAACCATGCAGAACGAATAATTTCGGGCACAGTCGTTCCCCGAGCTGTTGTTTTTCCGGGTCGCCCTCTCTCTTTCTCCTGTTTTTGTTGCGGTTTTTAAAAAGGGAGGGGAGTCGGTTGGTTGGCGTTTTGGCTTAATCCGTAATTTTTTTGACCCGGGGTAGCGAAAATGATGAAAGTCTAATGAAAAGAGTTGTTCCTGGGGGTTTGTTTAGATGTTTGGTGTATTTGTGGGATCGAAGGTTTATTGTTAGTGGGGGGGGGGGGGAGAGATTTCGCTGTCTTACAGACAAACAGATGCATATAGATAAGAAATAGGAATCAAATGATTAATACTTATGCTTATTATCAATAAGTTACAACTTAGGTGTGTATCTTTAATTGTGTTTACTTTATTTTAGGTGACTTAAAGGTATTTGAGGGTTGATAGATATAATTTTCTTAATAGAGATGATACTTAAGTGCGTAACAAAAAGTGGTGTTTATAGAGAACTGTAATGCTTCAATCTCAGCAAAACGCCTGTGAGTGAATTTTGGTTCATTGTTTGTAAAAAAAAAATTGGTAACATTGAAACGTGAAGTAAACGTTATTTATCTAAAAATTTTACCTTAAATTTTATAATTTTGATACTAAGGATGAGTTGTCTTTGTTGAATGTATATTACATTTTAACCCCTATAAGTGTACGAAATCATTATTTAAGTGTTTTTTTTCTTATAATTTATATGAATTTTTCTATAAAAATTAACTAATTACAAAAATTAAATAATACCTGTTTTTAACAAAAAAGCAATTGTGAGACATAAATATTAAATAAACTTGATCTAAGACACAAATAAAGAATAGGCTTAACTTCGAATAGTGGGTAAATGATTATCGCATACATTCCATGATACTTTGACACTTTTAAAATTTGAATTAAATTATAAAGGTTGAGAATTCGTATACGATCCTATTGAATCTTATTCTTAAAATCGAGTCTACCATTTTTCCTCAATCAATAACAAACCAAAACAACAAAAAAACCCTTTGATATTGTAACTAACATTAAAACGAACGAATTTAGACTTGTCTCAATTCAACCTCCAAAGATACCACCTCGAAAAAGATCCATTTCTCATCAAAACAACATCCCTGGAGGTCTACAGAACCTGGAGAGGAAAGCTTCATTGCTTCCACCCATAAAGAGAAACAATTAAACCAATCGACAGCACTCAACAACTACGACAACCACGAATGAATCTCCCTTATATTATCACGTTGCCAGCCGGATGATGCGTCGTTGGAGTTCGCTCAGTGCGAGGCGTGGCGTCACCAGACGGGCGTTTCGGACATGGGGTGTCCGGGGAATCCGGCCGAGGAGGACCGCGGGGGCCCGTACGCGTCCGAAGCCAGGCTCAGGACGCTGTCCGGGCTCGACCGCTGGGACAGTAGGTGGTCGCCGTGTGAGGACAGGTAGGGGGCCTCGCCGCCCAGGTTCACTGGACCTGTACAGGAAAAAAAAAGCCTTGATTAGTTTGTGTACAAGTATGACATCAATCCACAATACTGTAGCAGATTTTGTTTATGGCAGTAGACAGTACGAGAGTTTTAAAATAATAGACATTTATTCAGTGTACACAAAATAGCAAACACGAGTGGACACTACGACGGTTCTAGAACAAAGAGGGCGCTGATAGCGCATGTGTAGCGCGCAGGCCACAAGTTGAGTAGTTGGTTGCCTACTGTACTGACAATAAGCTTTGAATATACAACAAATACATAATATTTAACCCTATTACAGTGGTTCCCAAACTTTTTCAAATCACGGCACCCCTCTTGTAAAATGAGCAAGCTTTTGAAAAAGGGAAAATTTAAGTTTTTTTAAAAAAATTTGGTGATGCCATTAAATTAAAAGCAAATGAAATGTACATATTTTCAAATATCTTTTGTTTTTATCTAACTTTTTTTATAAATTTTTATCAACCACCCCTCATAAACATCTTTGAATACATTTCGCATAATGGTAATAAAATAATAACGCCTGTAGGAGTGCTGTAAGCCATTTCAATGGTTAGCATGGTCACTTAATTATAAGTAGATCTTACTTCCACGACTCTAAAAGACATTTTAAAAAAACTAAAGCCTCGAAACGAACTTTCAAAGCACCCTGTAATGTATGTCCCAAAAATTTAAATATCATTCAGAGAAGGCATATGTTTTTATAATCTAAAAAAATAATTTTGCATTTCAAGAAGGCATAAAACTCAATTTTATTTATTTTTATCACTATTAGTTTATTACTATTTTCATATTTTTATTTACTAAGTTCCATGAATTCTAATTACTTAGTTGTATAAAATTTGGTTTTTTAAGCTGTTTATTCGTAACTAATTTCAAAAGAAATTCCGAGAATTATTACTTAAATTAATAATGACAAGATGAGTTATTTACTAGAAATAAATTAAGAGATAAACTGAAACCTCATTTATTTAGCAGGAAAAAACACCCCAAAGCAACATTGGTAACGCTCCAAAGGTTTTTTTCATAAAAGATATCAGTTCCAATATCAGAAAGATCAAAAATTTTTTTTGTAATTAACATCAAACTGTTTTCAACGCTAAAACAAACATGGTTCTTTTAAAATTTGAACTAATTTTAATAACTTCATTGGAACGTTCTTTATAGAACTGCTTCATCGAAATATTATCAAAAATTCTTTTCCAGGAACTGAAGTGAAGAACATAAAAAAGTTCCTCTGACACAAGCTACTTTTTTTTCTCTCTCTCCTTATACCTCTCTCTTTTAGAAATGCTAATTATCTAATTTCTGAAATATTTTCGAAGAATCAGAGCTCCTCATCTATAGTTACAAATCCAATAAAAAAACCAACGGCAAAGCAAACCTGACAAACTCATTTTAAATTCCGAATACACCACCTGCTTAATACACTCGATAATTTCCAGGAAAAATTAAAATATCACGCGAAATTATCAAAAGGTTCATTGCGATCTCCTCCTT
Organism: Tetragnatha montana; assembly: GCA_963680715.1. NCBI lineage: Eukaryota > Metazoa > Arthropoda > Arachnida > Araneae > Tetragnathidae > Tetragnatha > Tetragnatha montana. The sequence continues at coordinate 41,356,856 of OY796685.1, forward strand.
GTGTTCCGACTTATATATCAAAAACTTATCAAAAAACTTCCCGATGCTAATAAGGGTCCTTTTGAAGTACACATTAAAGAGATTCCTCTTCTTCTTTTTTCATATTTTTTTAAAATTAAAAGATACTTTACGAAACATCTCAAGTGACGAAACTAAGACTTAGCTTCACTCCTGTCCTCTTATTATTTTTTAAGGGAGTAAAAAGGAGCAAAATTCCAAATTTATTCCTCTTTTTGAGCAAAAAAAAAAAAAAAAAAAGACGAAACTGAGCACCAGTTTCGAATGGCGGATGGAGAGAAATTCAATAATTCTTCATGCGTGCTAAAGAGTAGGAAGGAGAGAAGGGCTTGTGCACGAGGAGAAAAAAAATGAATCCCCTAGATGAAGAACATTTATTCTCTCTTCTCATTGGAATGGAGAACGTTTTTTCTCCAAGTCTTATCGCAAGAAATATTTTCGAAGATGAATATTCGGTGTATTACAGAGAAACATTCTCAACAGTCTAAAAATGGCGGAATTATTTCGTGTCTTACTTCACTTCATTTACACGACGAGATTAGTTCCCGGTCTGTTTAATTAGAGAACTAGCGGAGAAAAAAAAATAGAATATGCGATACCTCCAGATATATCGTTTGTTTTCGCTGTTTAAGAGTAATGATGAGGCATTGCTCCAACGGCAAAAAAAAAAAAAAACGAGAAAAAACTATCCTAAAACAATAGTAATATTATTTGCCGTTTTTTTTTCTACTCTTCATCGCACTTAACCGTCTGTTCCGGAATTGAGGGTGGTGATACAATATTGAAAATCAGGGCGGCGAGGAAAATTTTTCGATAATTACAGATCGATCAAGAGCTGTAAAAAACTGGGTGTCATTTGCACATTGATCAGAAAGGGAAAGGTATAGATTTATATAAAAAAGGGAACGTTGGAAAAAAAAAACCCTCGGCTCTAAGCTTCTTATTGGCTCGTTTTCTTGGGATAGTCCTTTCCCTTTCGGTATTGAACGATTTTTCGATATCGGGCATCGGTAGATGAAAGATATTTTGAGTTTAATTAAACTTGGTGACAAATTAGAGACTTTACATGAAAAGAAACGTGGGATGTATGCATTTTTTTCTATTTTAACTTTCGCTCTTTTTTTTTTTTTTGCTTTTTTCGTAAGGGAAGTAAGCTAGTGCTCAGTTTCTATCGCAGTTTTTTCACCCCGCTGTTTTCTCTTTCAGTAATTCTGTTCTCAAATTGGTTTTGACATAAGAAAGTAAAGGATTTTTTCCCTACTCTTTTCGGCTTTAAAGGAGTGAAGTAACGATGGTCCTATTGGGTGGTTCTTCTCGATAGAAAATGCATAAAACTTCTTGTTTTATTTATTTTGAAGGAACATTTGAAATATAGAAGCTGGTATATGATTTTGGTGTTGGTTTTTATTTTGTAATAATTATGTACCTGAATAATTTGACTGGTAATAAATTGTTAGCATCCATTCTAGCCCAGGTATTCAAGAACAATTTAGTAATGCTTGAATTGTATTCATCGACCACTATGAGATATCTGCACTGCATGCATTTCTTAGCTAACAAAAATGATTTTTTTTTGAAAAAATTAAAGTTGGACACATTATTTTTTTATTCTAAAACTTTTAAAAGTTTTCTATGAATCTTATATATATTATGGTGTATTTGAAAACTAGAATAAAGCAAACTGTATAGCTCATCACCTTTAGTATTAAATTGCACAATTACTTTTCACAAGCTTCTCCTATTGAACGTTAAATGAATGATATTTCCAACTAAAAATAGTTAAATAGATTTAAAATTGAAACGTATTTTTAATCCATTTAACAATTTATTTAGTCCTTAATATATGATTATGTTATTTAAACTGTGCTTATACTGAAAATAAGAGCTCTGAAATTTCAGTTGGAATTCTGTCAATTTCCCTTTACGCTGGCAGGTTTTCTTTCCCTCAATACATCAAATGCTTAAATAAGTTTTTAATCAGTCAAGTAGAATTGTTTTATTTAATGTTTCTATTTAATCCTGTAATTATATCTCATCTATCTTTATCTGTCTATCAAGGTATGTACAATACAAACCCTGAAGTTATCGACCTAAGAAACATAATTTCCTACACTAGACAGCAACTTAAGTTGACCCTATGACGTCACTAACAAACAAAGTAGTTCCCATCGCGGTGTCTGAATTTTGAGTGAGATGAAGAACGTCAATTTAAAAATATAATTATTTTGTAAAACCCATGTATATACAGTGCTTTTTCATCGCGATTTGCGTTCCGAAACTCTTAGCAACCAAACAGACTTTGTGTTTACCGATTTCTCCTTCCGCGTATGTGACGTACTGGGTTCAAGAAACGTTGCAATCGAGTATAGTGTAGTATACTTAAGAAGTCAGTGGGACTCACCAGGGGGGCCTACGACGGCAGAGAGGGGCTGTTCCATGCTCGTGGGTGGGGGAGGGACGTTCTGCCCCGGCCCCAGCACCCCGTGGTAGGCCATGCCGTCAGGAGGGGGCTGACCAGGGAAGAAGTCGTAGAACCCGGGCTGCGCCCCGTAACCGAAGTCGCCCGGACTGCCCGAATCTGAAAAGAGAGAAATGCACGATTAGTTTAACCTTTAACATGTAATGTTCTATGATGGGTCAATCTATAACTAAAGGCCGTATTCACCGGTAATATGGTCTGAAAATACTGAAGCCAAAGAATGTCTAACGTAACTGTGGAAATGACTGCCGGCCATCTTGAGTAAATGCATCAAAGATTTATCAAACTTAACAACTTTTCTCTTAAACTATAACTGGTGACTAACTTCATGTTCCATGAAACTTTTGCACGTTTATTTCGCACTCTTCGGAAGACCTTTTATACCTCTCAATAAAACATGAATGAGCAAGATGGATTGTAGTAGGACAATAATTTAAAAGGGATGCAAATATTTTGTTTGAAAACTTTATATTTTTAGTAATTTATATTTTAATCTTAAGTAAATAGTTTTAGGGAACATAATAATACTCACCAGTAATAGGTTTTGAAAAGAAATTATAATTTTGGTTAGTTAATGCTTTACTCAAGATAGCGGTCAAACTTCACGGTTGCTTCAACTTGATTACTGAGTTTCTATTGACGATGCTCCTAGCTCCATGCCGGTTATATTTTTTATTTCTTAAAAAGTGAAGTATAATATTAAGTGAAAATAAAACATGGTAACATAAGTTTTAATTCCCATCCTTCAAAATAATTTTTAATATTTACAACACATCCTAAGAGTTATAGTGCCATAGAGTTGAGAGTGCCATTGTGATTCTGAGAACGTTGAAAAATAGAGTATTAAAAAAGATACAGATCACACCTATCCCCTCAAAATTCTTTTACGACCGAGCTTCGATCCCAATATCCAAAAAAACTCAATTTAATAATTCAAAACGCTCAGAACAACGGGGGCCGTTTTAACGTATTCATCCAGCAGATAACACGAGAGCGTAAAACAGAACAAATAAAAAAAAAGGAGCAAGGACCCCACAGAAGCGAAGAGCCACTCCAAAATTCGATGTTCGATAGCACCACAGTGGGATTATAACCTGCAGAGCCCCCGATTTAATCTCGACTAGAATTTCGCGGATATTCGACGCTGCTGCTGTATCAGACGATCCGGCGTCGCCATGGAAACGCGGATGGGAAACTGGATGCCGCCTTGTTTTGTGTGTGGCGGTTAGGGTTAAGCGGCTGTCAGTCGCCGCTGCAAAATATCTCGCGCGCGCCAAGATTGTTATCGGAGGGGGCGTATTCCGGAAAAGGGGGGCATAAAATTTTGATGGAAGGGACGGTGGCAGATATAACTTTGGGTGGAAATTTAAATTTGTACTTCGATGCGCTGATAATTTTTTTTTTCTGAGAGGGAGTGTAGCGTGTTTTGTTTTAGTGCTTTTAAAAGAGTCGGTTTCGCTCTGAAGTTTTAGTTTTAGTAGCGTTTTACGGTGTTTTCTCTCGGTGTTGTCGAGTTGCGATGTTTGGATATTATTGGATATTTTTTTTTTGAGATTATCAGTAGTTGTTTTTTGGGGTGAAATTCGAAATAATATACAGTATAAAATAACCGATACCTTAATTGTTATATTTATATTTGTCTTCTTTAATTACATTTTATGAAATTGGTGATTTAGAGGCTAACATTATAATGTTTCGAAAGTTCTTAACGTTGCTTTTAATAAATAATACTTGCAATGACAAAATAAATATTTTGTGGTTTTAAAGGTTTCAGTTAAAATTGATTCCACATTCAACTTTATTGTATGCCCTCCAATAATGTTGTCATGATGAAGTAGCAAAGTTATTAGGGGCCATAAAAACTTTGAGTATGGCAGGATAAATTTGTATGGATTTTTTTAACAAAAAAAAATACTAATAAATACGAGATATTTATTTCTTCCTTGAAATGCCATAGAGCGATAAGCAAAATATATCTTATTATAATATTTGGAGATTAAAATTGTTTCACAGAATAGATAGATAAAATACATATGTTTAACTTAAATTTTGTGCATATTTCTTGAACTATTATTTTTAAAGTGCGATGTGTTCTGTCCAGAGTGCCCCCCTTTAGATCCACGCCTGATAATGAGTCATACCTGACGTAGATAGGGGACAAAACCCTGACTGGGTCAAACACAGCTCAGGGGGTTCTTGCCGTCGTCTGCAACCGACGATTATAATTCTGTTAACTCTCATCATCATCGAAACCTGCTAAGCTCCTCACCTCCCGTCACAACCACCTACGACGACGACCCCTCTAAAAAGTCACGCACCCCTTCACCGTCACGAGCACATGTTGCTCCCACCCCCCTGGGTCCCGCGGCTCCGCGGAGCGCGAAATTAAACGAGCCGTCCCCGGAGCCGACCCTTTGAGTCACGTGACCCGGTGATGGACTGCCGCACCGTCCCGGGGCCTCGAGGACCACTTAATTAGGGCCTCGGTGTAATTGGGGGGAGGGGTGGGTGTTGTAATAGGGGCTAACGAAATTATGAAGGGGGCATTCCTGTGGAGGTGGGTGTGATTTTCAGGGGGGTGGTGTTTATGGGAGGTGAGGGAATGTTTATTACTGGTGTAATTGCATTTTAAAGAGATCCGTTCATGATAAAAAATATAAGAATTGGGAAATTTGATAATTAGAATAGGTAGTTAAAAAATAACTATGGATGAGAGCTAAACATTTGAAAGATTAAATATTTTTTTTATCTTCTTTTTCTTGTTTAGAATTAGTTTCGCTATTTGGAGTTTTAAAACACAGACTAGTGTCTCATAACGTATATAAGTTAATGCAATGCAATACGATTAAACTTCAAAATGAACTTTTGTATGGGCCCTTGAACGGTTGTCCTGTAAAACCTTCTTTTCCTCGGTAATCCATTTGTGGCGGCATAAACAACTTTCAGTACGCCAAGAGCGGGATAAAACTTGCGATGTGGGAAAAACATCTTTAGGCGATTCAAGTCAATAAACTCTAGTCTCCCTTGAGGATAACATTGTATGTTTATGAAAGAGTTTAACCACTAGTTAAATCACAAATCCGTAATGAGTCAATTTTATAAAAACGTTATGAAACACAATTTTGTATATTTGAATACTACCTTATTTATATTAATAACTGAATTTTCTCGGACAATATCCTTTTCCTCCCTACTTTATTAGAATAAATAAAACCATGTCTGTGGGTATTATAATATATTTATTAGTTAATTGATTAATACACAATTTATTTTCTGTTAACTAAAAAGTATCCATCAAAGTTCAGTATATAATAAAAAATTTGATTCATGAACTTAAAATGTTATGCTGGGTTGTTGATCAGATTTCATGATTAGAAGCAATTTTTGTTCACAATTGAAATTATAAATACACATTATAGTTTGATAATTTAAAGTAAATATCCAACCCATTTCTACTATTATTTACTATTTACATCTTACTATCTTTAAATTATCGATTACATTAGGTTTTTAGGGGTATAAGCAACAACTCATAAGTTGGGGTAAAATAAACGGATATATAAATATGGCAGATGGTGCTAGTTGGAACGGAGTTATAATGAGTTTTTTCATCGCGGATGTTTCCATGCAAATTCATCCCGTACTTTCGTCTCACAAAACTAACTTCTCCCGAACAAAGTAACGGAATCATTCACTCGTTGCTTTCGGAGAACCGCGACTTTTCCCTCATCTCCATCACCATGGCGCCCTAAAGCTCCACACCACCGTTCCAATTAACAGGGGCATCTTGATTAAGTTTTTTCTACTCCTCCCTTACCAAAAAGATTCACACGCGAGGAACTCCGAAGAAGAAGAAGAACCACAAAAGATCCCAAAGTAAGAAGAAGAAGAAGAAGAAGAAAAAAAAAGGTAAATAAACGAGAGAGAGAGGAGAGAAAAATTAATACTATTTACGATTCGCTTTTTTATTCGAGGTGGTGATGAAGACCCCTTGTGAGATCTCCGTTTACTCTGGGAGATTTAATTTGGTTCGGACACGGTCTTCATTATTACTTCCGCACTTATTTATGCCGGGTTTTTTAATGATATTTTACTTCTCATCAAGTCCTCTCTTCCTTTATTTGTTTATTATTATTATTATCATCACCATCATAGAGGATTTTTTCCAGGTGTAATTTCATGCGCCGGTGCTTCCGTAACCGCTCGCAATTTGCATGGAAATTACCAAAAGTGCCGAAGAGACGCCTTCTTCTTCGAAACCACCCCCTGATTAAATAAAGAATGGCGCGCACACTCATCACTTCACTTCGAATCCCCGAAAGGTTATTACGTTTTCTTTTCCCGCGCCACTCATCTACGGTGCGATACATTCGGTCGCAAAAAAACTTTCATAAGTCCCCACCTTTTGCTCCCATTCGTTCTTTGTGAGGGTATATAAAAAGAAACTTGGGAAATGAGGAAGAAAAAAAAAGACGTTTCTTCTAAACACACTCGAAATTAAGGTATGCAAAAAGAGCTTAACTCATATAAGCAAATAGTGAGGGAGTTAGTTGGGTAAGAGGAAAAAAACAGGCGAATATGAAGAAAAATTGGTGTAAAATGCTATTAAAAGAGGAAGTTTTTTCTCGACTCTGTTTCGTCTCCATAACCCTACGCAAAATGCAACTAATTTCTTCCGCGTAGAAAAACGAGAGCGGGGAAAAAAATTCCTTCATTTTCGGATGTGCCTCATTACATTTCTCAGCCTAAAAAGCGGCTTTAGATTAAAATCTCAGAGATGAAATTAATAAATAAATTTAACGCAAGCTCTCGCAAAGTTCCCACTGCGAAATGAAGACATTTATCTAATGATATACGCGTGGGAGGAGGAGAGAGAAAAAATGGCCAAAGCGAAGGGCCGGCCATGATTGATCGCGATATTACACTGAGGAAAGCTCCTCGAGAGTCCATTTTCTCCATTGAAAGCTAAATATTTAGTTTCCGAAGGGTTTTTTTTTGTGTTAGTCTATTACCCAGAAATGCATTACCACTTTGCCGAAGTAATCCGTAATACTATTTTTCATTATTTTCTTCGTAGTTTACGGCGAAGCTTTTATGTTATGTTCATAAATCAGTTCCTGGAAGACTGCGATTAAAAACGTAGAATTTCGTGTTGTTTGAGAAAATAGTGGTATTAATGAGATATTTTTAGGCCTGTTTATATAGGTTTTGAAGTTAGATTAAAGCCTTCACACATAACTATTTTAAAACTTACGAGAATATATAGCCTTTGAAAGTTTACTTATGGAGTTTGTGAAGTGTAACGTTAGAAGCTAAACTTTATATTTATACAACTAATAATTATATTTTTTATTGATTACTTTATTAAAATAAAGTGAAGAAGACAACCTCATAGCGGGTCACAACCCCTCAAGATTTTTTACCTTGTCAGATTTATACAGTGTTTATAATTTTTAAATAAGAATAAAACACTGTTATTGGGTTTTTAACCTTAAAATTAGGTGCAAGAAACAATTTAGATAGTTAAATAAAAACATAAGAGATTGTTTCAAAAATTCTGTTATCTGAGATATAAATACCAGATATTTTTCATGCTAATCGCTATTTATTTTTGCACCATTCACATTTCAGACATTTCATATAGTTATAGTTTAAGGTTGAATTAACTAAATTTATGTTGGCTCTAACAGAGGATAGATCCATGTAGTATTATTCCATTGCAGTAATTACAAACATATGTCTTGCGATAAAACTGACAGTCACACATCCATTATTAAAACATTGCTTGAATGAATGAAGCTCTTCCAGTGTTTTGTAAAGAACTATGTCAATATTTTAGTAGAAGACGTTAATTAAGGTCGAAGAAGCCGGTTAATCAAAGCTAGTCCAATCAGGGTGACATCTTACCCACAGAAAATTAACCCGAAACGGTTCCATTCAAAGAAACCTCCCCAAGACAATGCCCCCAGCCGAGGAGATTTCCAATCCCATCAGTAGGGTTTTGTATTAAGACTTAAAATCGGCCTACACACACCAACGCGGGAACGGGAAAATCCATTTAAGAGGCCCTCGCTTCTCCCTCTCAGTTCATTTAGGCAAATTGAAAGAATTCCTCATTAGTGTAATCGAACCATTAACGCGAACTTTTCTCTCTCGGAATTAACTTCATCAAAAACGCGTTTAGGCCTTAAAGTTTGTGGGAATGCGCAAGGACAGCCGCAGATGCTCTCTGTCCAAGAGGGGATCATTAGAGGAGGGAGAGGGAACGCTTTGCGGAATTTATCATTCGTACTTTTAAAAGATGGAAAAGTAATTTTTCAAAGAGAGAGAGAGAGGGGGAATTACTATAATACTACTACTGTTTGTGCAAGAGTTGTGATGGGGGTATTTTATGATCTATTATTACCCGTTCGTGCGCCACAAATAATAAAACGCTTCGATTAGGATTGGAGTGTGGGAAACGCGTGGCTTATCGTTTTGGGGAGGAAGAAACGTAGGGTTGTGATGCGAGGCACTCTTGATTCCTATTTAAAATCTTATCTTATAACTGTTGTTTGTTTGGAGGAATTGCAACTGTTCTTAGTGGCACGAAGGCTAGTTGGTTGGCTGTACCTGATCAATCAATCTGCGCACTGTTCCAAGTTCCCATAACTGACACTAGGACAAACCGGTATGATTTTGGGATTAACTATACTAGACAGCAACGTTAGTTGACCCTATGACGTCACTAACAAACAAAGAGTTCCCATCGCGGTGTCTAAATTTTGATAAAACGAAGAAAGTCAATTTAAAAATATGATTAGTTTGTTAGACCACGGCTTACTAGATACTTATACAGGCTAGTCGAGTTTTAAACAATGAAAACCATTTGACAACTTTTCCCGCTTGGAGCGCTACAAGACCTACCTATATCACCCACCGCCTTCAACACTGTGGATATAGAGCATTTTCAATCACATGACTCGGCCTAGCAACTGCCTTAGCAACGTTGTTTTTGCCCGCCAGTGACATCATGTGCGAATGCTTCTATTGGATGCTTCTATGTCCCGCCCCTAACAACAGCCTTAGCAACGTTGTTTTTGTCCTCCAAGTGACGTCATGTGCGAATGCTCTATGCTTTGCCAGTTGGTCCAGTATTGCCATCTGGATTTGCAATGATTTCCGTACTCGGCTAGCCTGTATAAGTATCTAGTAAGCCGTGGTTAGACCCATGTATATATAGCGTCTTTTTAACACAATTTGCGTACCGAAACTCCTCCTAACAACCCAATATGCTTTGTGTTTTCCCATTTTCTCCTTCCGCGTAGTGACGTACTGGGTTCAGGAAAAGTGTCTGTCGAGTATAGACTAGTATTGGTCAATCAAATGATATATTAAGCTTTGATTACCTAAGTATTGAGAAATTTTAGGTACATTAACCATAAATAAAATTATGGTCGGAATTTAAAAGTATATAATCTCAAAGTAAAACAATAAAAACGGATTTGATGTTTTAAAAATCTAAAACCAAAAGATTTTACTAGAAGTTATTTAACTTGATACCTACAGTATATTTTCGAAAACTGTCAATTTAATTTTCGGAGTCAACATCCTAAAACTAAATATCATCAGAAATGTTACATGTTTTACTACTACCATAAAATTGATGTTATTTCGATTATGAAAAGGATCTTGTGGTCATTTTATGTATCCAGTAAAATTCAAAGCTCTAAAAGAATATTTATTTCATTCCGAATAGAAAAATTTGTAATAACGATCATGTTTTGTAACGAGAAGAGAGGGAAAGGTTAGTTGGAAAAAGTACACTTTTAAAATTACCATGTCTTTAAACTGATAACATGTGAAAGTAAGCTAATAATTATAAAACAAGGAAAAATATAATTAAAAACAAAAGAAAAAGTGACTTCATATTAGTCTAATTTGGATATTACCTGTTCTATAGGGAACAAAATTTGGTGGTTGTAGCTGCGGTCCCAGAGCTACAAAGAAAATTATACGAAAATAAATAAAACTATTAAAATAAAAAAAAATACTTCTTAATAATATTAGAGTATTTTTTTTTTTTGGTTAGGCTACTTTCTTTAGGTGTAAAATAAATATAATAAAATTATAAATTAGTGAATTGTTAATTAAAATAATGTTTTACTTAAAAAAAAGGCAGCATCCCGAACACTTTTAGGGATTTCTACTCTATTAAAAATAAATGAAGGGGTAATTAAACCCATGAATTAAATAACTCTCTTCACACCCATTAAAAAATGACCGTAAAAATGATTTAAAAAAATGCTTACTCCAATTTCAAATTATTACTATAGTTTTTGTTGCTATTAAAAAAATTTCGGATACAAATTTTGTTTGACTTATTCGAGGATAAAACTTAAATTTTCACTATATTTTTTATCACTTTCATTAAGAAAATCAAAAACAAGTTACAAATAATAGTTGTTACTAAGATTAATCCTATTAAATAAAACATAACCCCATTTATATATTCCCAAAGTAACGAAACCCATAATGATAATTATACTGAATTAAAATTGGTGACAGTAAAGAAAAACACCAGCCATATTCTTATGATTTGATACTTGTTCATAACCATTTTAATGTCTCTGTTATCTTTTATTCTATCATCTTAATTTGATTAAAAATGAAAATGCTCTCCAGTACAACATTTTCATAAAATAAAATTGGGACCAAAAATAAAGTAAGGGATGATATTCTCTAGCACTATTCACTAGCAACAATCACTCACTTAATTATATATAAGCATAAATGCAATATTAAAAGCGTCACAAAATGCAATACAAAACTGCATTGCATCAAAAAGTGCAAATTAAGAAAAAATTATTTACACACTCAAATTCATCACATTCCGTTATCACCCCTCAAAAGAACTAAAAGGTTAAAAGGTTACCCCCGAAATCCCCCGACCGCACCCCGCCACAAACGATAACTCGAGCAAAAATCGTCTTTTGATCGTCCGGAGCAAAAATGCCCTTCTAATGGCGCAATCAATTACATTCTCTTTATGAAGGAGAGATCCCAACGAACCAACCTTCAGCAACAGCAGCAGCAGAAACCGATTACGATGAAGGAGGCAGCAGCAGCACACAATTAGTTTGAGGCTCAGATGCACCGATTCCCAACAAAGAAGTATTCGGTTAATCATCAATCAAATTTCAACTAACGCTCTCTCTCTCTGCTTTAAATATTCAGCGGCTTTTAATGTTCTTTGACTGCCCAATTTTCCAAACGGGAAACGGATTCGGAAAAGAGCGATTGATGAGGAGAGTGGGTTTCTCAAGATGTTTGGTTTGGATTTCGGAAGGGTTTTGCGGGATTGTGTTGTTTAGTTTGGTTTAGTAGGACACTTTTACCTGTTTAAATTCAATCTTGGGAAAATGTTGAAGTTTTTAAATTTGGCAAAGTTATAAATTTGATTAAAATGAGCAAAAAAATTATAGAATTATTCGTTTTAGAATGTTTTGGGTATATTTACCAAGCAGGAAAGAAAAAAAAGACGTGTTTTTTAAAAAAAATAACTGGAATAAATTTGAAACTATTGTAATACTTTCAAAAAAATTACATTAAGGATTTACGCTGTTGAAAGAAAAGTTTAAAACCAATATAAACCATTTAAAATTTAAAACCATACCACCTACCTTTAAAACCCGTTTTGATACTTTCAAAAAATTCATTAAGAATTTATGCTGTTGAAAGAAATATTTATATGGGTGAAAATTCTATTTATGAAGATAATATTGATGGAAAATTAAAAACAAATTATAATAAACATTATCTAAAAGTGAGGAATAAAAACTTGCTTCAATTCTACTTTTATATAACTTGAATAGGTATGAGACAGAATCTTCATAAGAAACAAGAAAATATCTAGGAATAAAGTAAAACATGTATTGGGAAGAAGCTAACTTTCTTAACCTGTAAATGCTGCTTTGCGGTCAATAGCGTTTTATGCATAAAAGCAAACATTCAGGGCGGATACTGAACAGGACCGATTCTCCAAGAAACTTTTAAAATAATAAATTATACAACAATATTTTTTATTAGTAGAACATAATTTTAGCTATTAAACAAATTTTGTTAATTATTTAATTTATTTATTAATAATAAAATAAATTAAAACGCAGAATTTACCCCATATGGCATAATTTTTCAATGAGTATGTTATACAGAAAAGTTATGTACCATTTAGAAATATTTTCACAATAGTATGCTAATTGAATACACTTGGTAGAACAATATTTTTCTTAGATTCTAGAACTTCCTTAAACATGCCACACGACAGCAAAGTATTTTTAAAGTGCTTAATTCATCCGTATTGAAATTGTTCCATAAAAAGAGATTCAAAAAGTTTTATTATTATGCTATTAAAAATAGATTACATTGTTCTGAATCTGATCTCAAAATTTAAACAATTCAAATACAATTTCTTCATTACTTTCAATTAATAATAACTCTTGGCAATTTTTAAAAACTAAAATATCTTTCTATATAGGACATTTTTTTTTATTAAAAAGTTATTTTACTGATTTCATCACCCAAATCCCCATTCAAAGGGACAGTTAAACCTACTTAAAGATGCGTGTCTCCATTTCAGATATTTCAAAAAGTACATTATAAAACTTTAATAAAAACTGATTAAAAAAACAAACAAAAAATTGTATTATAGATTGTTTTCAGATGTCATCACGACCAGTTATTTTCTTATAACTGTTAACTGCTGTAGGTCAACGCGTCTGTTGCTAAGGCCGTTGCTAGGTCCGAGTCATGTGACTGTAAATGCTCTATATCTTAATAAAAACCCATGTGAAATGCAAATATGATTATGAGCTTTCCTGACTACCTTCAAGCATATTATTAAAATTGCATTTTTACCTCAAAAGAAGGAAACCCCAAAAATATTTCCTCTTTCCAGCAACCACCCCACAAAACTTAAATCAAACCCCATCCAAAGTAAAAAAAAAAAACTCCACAGAACCCTAATTGTACCGCAACGAAACACTTCCCTACTCCCAATGAGTTATGAAACCAGGGAACAATGGGCAGAGGCGGGAGAGCGGACATCAAAATATTGGTTATTACCAGCCATTACAATGCTCCCGGCCGCTTGTAAAACCAAAAGGGGGGCACCCTGGGGTCTCCAGGGGGGTTTACGACCCCCTTTTACTGCGAGAGAGGGTTCTTTTGATTTACGAGACAGCCCTCGAAGTTGCAGAATTTCGCCGGGTGGGTTTATGAGAGCGTGCTGGAGACAAACCAAACCTATAAACAAGCCTTTTTAACGCCCGGGGTTTTCACTGTGCATTGCAGTGAAGTGGTTGCGCAGGGTTCATATTATATGAGAAAAAGAGAGTAGTTTATAAGTTGGGGAGGTTGAGGAAGAATTGTACAGAATTCTTTTTTTTTTATTTGGTTGAGTTTAGAGTTAGACCTTTTTCAATTCTAAGCCATTCGAGATTACCATTGAATACTATGGAAAATTTGGGGTGGCTAGGACTGAAAGGGTTAAAGAGGGGGCGAAATAATTACTAGTTTGACTCAAAATATAATTAGCTTTACATTGATATTATTTTGGAAATTCTAGGATATCCTTATATTCTAATGTTAGCATTATTCTGAATTTTATTTTTAAGGGACACACAACATTTTGATGATATCATATTAAGCTAATGGAGGAGCAGGAAAAAATCCTAGATTATTTATTTGTTTTGATAAATAATTAACGTTTTAACAGATTCAGCATTCCTTTTAAAGCAGTTTAGTGTATCGAAAAGTTGAGTCCATGATTTTCTCAAAGTTTTTGGAGGTTTGTTTATGGCAATATAACATTAAACACTAATGAACTTTACAGGATATAATAACAAGATACATATTTAAAATGGCGATTGTTTGTTGCTGTTTAATATACATTTTTTTTGTATAAAAAATAACCTTATAAAAAAATTCAGTTCATAATTTAGTAGTATGCCATGTCCATGGTGAAGTCAAATGGATATATGGGCTCATATTACATTACAGCCCTTTGCCAGCTTAATAATATTCTCTAAATGACGAACTCAGACGATGAACGAGACGAGTGACGAACTATGATGAAATTTAAAAACTATCAATATTCTTCCCATTAAAATAGGAAGCAAAATCATAAAGTAAAAATTGAAAACAAGCGAACCCATGTACTTTGTTAATAGAAATACCTATTTCCTCCGAGGTTTAATAAACAACCCCAAATCACCACCAAACCACCACATTTAGTTTCACAGCGAAACATTTTATATCGAGAGAAACTCACCCACCCATTTAACCTCGAAATCAGACTATCTCCTTCCTCAACAAAACACACCCCTCGCCCCCCCCCCTAATCAAGCTATCCGTTCCACAATCCCCCACCCCCAACGAGTTAAACCCCCAGGGGAGGCATCTCCGCAGACGATTTTGGGCTGACCGACCCCCGCAGATGAGCGATCGGGAGAGAGGGTGGAGAGAGAGAGAGAAAAAAAAAGAGAGAGAGAGAGAGAACGCTTTGTTCCAAAGGGGGGGGGGCTTCGACAGTGACCGATGATCGTCTGGGGGCTATCGTTGACCGTCTGTTGGGGGTGCAGAAGTGGGTGGGAATGCGGATGCTGCTGGGGGTGCAGCACTCCCACTCTTGTTTATCACCTGTGGAAAACAACAGGGGGAGGGGTGGATGGAATTATGCGAAAAAAGTGTTTTTCACGGAAGTCTATTCTCACGACCTGGAGCGCTGGAACAGTTCATTAAGTGGGGTAGATGCAGTTGCGGATTCAGGGGGGGGGGCTCTCCAAAGTCCATCCAAAAATTACTCAAAATGAGTTAAACCCTACTTTTACAGGTCAAGTCCATCCCCCAGCGGTACAAAAAGGGGATCTTGAGTGATACTTTTTAGAAAATCCCCAAAATTTTGTCATTTTTCTAAAAAGGTAAAGGTGATGGATTGAAAAAGCCCCCCCCCCTGGAGCCGTGCTGGATCCGCGCCTGAGTAGATGAGGGTAATGTAAACGACCTTTTTAAATGTTAAGTGCACTCATTCTTAAATTTGGTGTTTAAAGGTGGAGTATTGCATCTACTGTTCCAATAAAATAAAGTGTGAAAAATCAATTGAGTGAAGGATGTTTATGAAGTGTTAATGTTAACCTCCTTGTTTACATTTACCGTTATTGACCATGGGTTCTATTTCAAGTGGTCTAAAATAATAGAAAACTTGAGTTGTTTACCACCTTTTTTCAAGTAAAATAACAGCTTATATAGTACAAAAGACATAACTTTGTAGGATATTCGTAAGCCATACTTATCTCCAACATATGTATCAATTCATAAAGTTTATTTGAATGGAAATTTAATTAAAAGAAACCTAAAAGTCATTGAATTTTTTTACAAGATTCCTCTCAATTATGTATTTCTTTGATAGCTTTGGATACGAAATCCACTACAATTTTCTAGCAACATCTGAAAACATATCTATCGATTTTTTGAAAATTTTCAGAAGATTAAATTTTTTTTATTTAATTCCACGAATTTTATATCAGATTCGAATAAATTTTATTAAATAACTTAATCATTATATTGACAAAATTTTTTTATCAGGTTAATAAAAAACTAATTAGACTTAAACATCTTTTGGAACTTGATAAGTATAAATTAACGAAGTCAAATATAGAACCAGGTTGGAGAGAATAAAAGTAACAAAAGTAATCCTCTTAAAAACCTTGTAAAAGAGTAAACATAAAAAGTTTTAATTAAATAAATTAAATATTATTCCTCGAAAACAGTTCTTCAAGCAATTATATAAATCGAAATAGCTTTTAGAGGTTGTTATAAAATAAGAACGTATAAAACTAGTTGTGGTATCCAATAACAATTAAAATCACCTTCAGTATTTAAAAAAATGATAAAAAAGATAAAGGAAAATATTACAAAAAAGAAAATTTATATAAACTTGTCAAAGTACCAGATACAAGATCAATATCGAAAACAGCACATTAAGTAATACCATTTATAATATAAACTCAACCCCAAAAACTGCCTCAACAAATATCCTAGAAAAATTTAAAAAAAAAAAAATTCCTGCCCCTAATATACCCCCCGTTAAAGTTATTAATTTAACGACTGCACTTCAGACCAATAAAGAGCAGAGAAGTTGCCCAGGAGAGACCGTGAAATGACGACAATAATAATAATAATGATAAAGATAAAAACAGTCACGCCCATCTCCAAAACAACCCATACTTAGACACATCGTATCATGAAAAAGCGTTCGAGAACGAAACCATTATTTCGGAAGATACCCTAATTTCATTCCAGACTCATAAAACACATCCCGCCTATCTAACGATTGCTGAAAAACTCCCATTCCTCCAAATACGACCAACCTTTGATAAAAAAAAAACTTTCTCTCCGTGTCGTCAAAAATAACCTCTGTTCGCAACGTGTGATTTGTTCGATCTGTGTTTATGTCCAGGGGACGATCACAAAATGCGATGTTTTGTCTTTTTTTATGGTTTGTGGTGTCTGTCTGGAAGTGATGTGATTTGACCTTGCACTACTAAATTTAGATCTAGATGTTCGAAGTATATTTTTAATTTATTTTTTTTTTAATTTTTGCTTTACAGAAATTCTGTATGGGAAAGAGAAGTATGGATATTATTTGTAACTAACACTAATACAGCCAATCTCATGTGATGTAAATGTAGTACTACAGAATACCATTAAGATAATTGTGGAATAGCTTCTTTAACAGGATTCTGGCTAGTATAGTTAGTGTACTACATAATAACTCCAAAGGTAAAGAAAGATAAAAAGATTTGAGTCTTCTAAAAAGGAAGTTTTGAATTAGTGCTTAGGCATTGTACATTCAGATGTAGACTGTTTAAAGTCTAAAAGAAGAAGAAAGCGGATAAAGATAATTCCTGAAAAGAAGATACAACATTCCTTTTGAGAGGGTGAGAAAAATGCCAATTTACTGTTTATTTATATATTATAGTATATGATTACCAAAATCATCAAACACTGTCAGTTATTTTTGTCAATAAATCAAATAATCTTGTATGATATTATTGCATTATTAAAGTAAAAATGAATAAATAATGGCATCCCCCCTTCTTTACTAAGAATACTAAAAATGAATATGAATATGAAAGTTGAACATAAATTCCTAAGAGTTCTAAGGTAAATAGGGAGATACACTTGTAGACATGAAGTAACCACGTTATACAAACCACAATTCACAACATTCTTAAAGAACACGTCATAAACAAAATCCTAAAACCATCGAGTTTTATATACGCCCCCCTTAAACATCGCTCGTACAAACACTCCACGTGAGGGACAAAACACAGATTTGAATAAGAAAAAAAAAGGAGACAGCCGTGGGGGTGTAATGACAGGGATGAGTATATAGATACCCGATTTGGTATGCTAAACGTTCCAAATTGGGGGGTGGTGGCCTCCTCCCTTATTACACGGGGTCCTTTTTAGCGCACCCCGTAATCAAGTGGGGCTCACGGGAGGTGGTTCTGGGGATGCAAACCCGTGATTTTCGGAGGTGTTGAGGGTGAAATGCTTCTGTTTTGTCCAAGGGGGTTATTTGAAGAAATGATGGCTATATAGAAGGATTTTATGGGTGGAGTGCCACCTGTGGAATCTTCGCTTGGAATAAGTAAAGGAAGGATTTTTTTTTACTCAGAGCTCTTTATTTATATTAGAATTGAAAGAATCTCAATAACCTTGTTGTGTTTTTATGTTTATCACTGATTTGGTGCTTCTATCTTACGTTGGACTAGAATTTTAATTTAATTGTTTTTATAGAAAAAATATAAAAAGTATTTTACTACATTCTGAAAGGGGATTTTAAAGCCTCATAAGAAAACTGAAGAATGAAAACTAATTGACTTTAACATTATAATATAGAGGGGCTTAGGTGATAACAGTGATATTGCTTTTGTTTTCATATTGTAATTATTCCCATTATTCATTAAGCAAAACTACAATCGCTTTTAACCTCAGATCCCCATAGGCACCGAAATCATATTTGCTCATATTACAGTTTTATCTGTCTCACACATAAGCTCAACCTATCGAAATTCTTTACAATATAACACAGATGGCAAATCATTATTGAAATTACAAAACAGATTTTATTCATAAAATGTAAAAACCTATAAAAGTCTTATATTGAATAAGATTCAATATGAAAAGCACTTCTAATTCATTCACAAAACCAAATCTACTGCGTTTTTCCATACAAGAGAAGCTTTAACCCTTTCAATCCTAAAACGCCTGATATTACCGTTGAATTCTATGGAAAATAAGGGCGGCTAGGACTAAAAAAGGTTAAATATAAGCTCAAAGAATAACTCGCCTACGTATCGAGCTCTAAGCCATCATATCATCTCTCACCATGTTCTCCCGACCAAATACTTTGCAATTAAACACGGATATTATTTAGAAAAAAAAATCTGTAGGCATGTTTACTTTTCAAAGGCACGCTTAGAGAATAGGAAAGTGGTTAAAGTAGTTCTATACACGTCCTCCAAATCCGCACTCGAAAGAAAGATGGAAAAAAAATAAATAAAAAAAAAAAGTTCCGAATATTCAAATTCGCAGACCGTTCCTTAAGCATTTCCTCCTCGGTAGTAAGTGCAAAGTATTCCTTAACAGTAAGGGAAAAAGAAAAATTTTCTGGGGGAGTGAAAGAAAATTATATAAATACATAAATCTTACTAAAACCTTTCAAGATGAAAAGCTTTGAAAGGGGGTTTAGAGGGAGCACACACAAAAAAATAAGGAAAAACGCTCTCTCCCGTACGAACTCGGGTATTTTCCTAATGCCATTTACGTTTCAATTGCTCTGCAAGAAGGAAACAGCAGCAGCACGTGCATCGGAACTTCGATTTTGTCATAAAGGAGAAAGGGGAGAATATTTTTAATGCGTTTAAAAGAGGGTGGGGAGATGGGGCGAGGCGGGATGGAACAACATTAAGCTACTGTTCCCACCTCTCTCTCTCAAAAACTTGCTTTATTATTATTTTTTTCTCACTCGCTCGCTTATTTGGAGTGTACAAAAATGAAACAGCTCTTCGAAAAAGTTTTGAACGAATGAATGAGAGTGGTTTTGAAGAAGAGTCTTGAGTTTTTCTTCTCTCCACCGACAGAACTATTTTCAAAGTTCAAATAGGGAAATCATAATACGCCGCCTTGATGTGTATCGCGTTCTCTTTGTGTAAAGCATTTTCTGAATGAACTATTTTTCGAGGAGACGCGGTCGGTGGTTTGCATGCATTCATCACATTGTGGAATTATTTATCTTGTTGAACAGGGAAGTTCTTCTTCGGCTGTTTATAGGGGAGAAGCTCTGTTTGTGGTGACTGATAATGGAAGTTCAAACCGGAAGGATCTCGCCATTGTTGATTGGGATAATCACTAGAAGCGAAAGGGTTATCCAATGTGTAAGTTCTTTATTAAGTTTTTGAAGAGAAATGTCAAGACTGGAGGCTGTATCTGTTATTAAGAATGGATCTTGAATTTTATCAAAGGGTTAAAATTTTCAAGAGTATGGCCACATTATTCCTATTTCGACGAATGAAAGTATTTGTTCGTTTCTTAACAATGTTAAGGTTACTTCATACAGTTCACATTATTGGCGCGTAGTAAAATACCCCAAACGAGGCTGGAAAAACCCATTTAAAACAAACAGCGTGGGCTCAAGGTTCCCATTTTTAAATTATGGATTTATTTAGCATTTATCCCTTCATGAAAACTTTTGCTGACCCTTATTGGGATTACGTTTTGAGAAATTTTTCAAGTTGTTTTTACTGCAAGCTGTTCAATAAAACTTCATAAATAAGGTAAAAGCACATGCAAAGAGGTTCATAAACTATTTTCACTTCACATAAAGTCATAGTTCTACGTAGGTGAAATAATCAGCGTGGGTTGCATCATGATTTTGGTGGGATAGGGTTTCGTTTCGATAGAAAAAAAAATAGTTTAGTTTTTAGTTAAGCGTCATGGGAACCAAAATTCTACGAGATTCAGTCACTTCTGTCTTTTGGTGATGCCACACCGATTCAGGATAGCCACAACACGTAGGATAAATTCTGCCTCATAAGACCTAGATTTTATATCATGAATATTTGTATCAATACAACTCAAAAAACAATATAGACGTGTGAGAATTTTTGGGCATAGTATATAAACCTACAGTGGCGTAACTAGAGTTGACTCATGTGGGGTGTTACTCCGACCAGTCAACCCATCCAACATATTACTCCCTTTTAAAAATGTCTCATAATATAGGTATAATGTAAACAATTTTTTTTTGCAAAACTCCGGAAGGGAAAACTTCATCTAAGAGGCTTAACTTTTAAGGGAAAAACACAGTATAGCAGACGTAAAAATTTTAGAGGGGGGTTTAGGGGTTCTCCCCCAGAAATTTTTAAAAAATTCGTCTCTCAATGTAGTGTTTAAATTCATTTTGAGGACCTTTGGGTTACGTCCTAAAAGAACAGTTCCTTGTAAACCGCTTTCCGTGTAAAGGGAATTTTTTTCAGTTTTTCATGTTTTAGAAACCGTCGATGTAATGGGGGGGGGTTACAACCCCAATAACCCCCCCTCGTTACGCCTATGTAAACCTAGGTAACACACAATAAAATATCTCTCGTAATTATTAATAAATAGTGACTATAGTTTTGTAGTTTACCGCCTCCACATCTCAAAAAAGAAAACAGAAATCCTTATAAATCAGACATACTCACCCTCACATCGCAAAGGGCTCGATTACCTCCCCATAGGGCTCCTGAAAGCGGTCTTTTACGCGACAGCCCAAAAAACCTCTGCTCTTTTGTGCGGCGAGGGACGCTTCATTAGGCCCGCGTGCCGCACTCAGCACTTCCGGCGATCACGTGCCCTGTACCATTTCCGGCTCACGCGAGCGCCCCGGCAGACCGGCAGGGGCCTACTGCGATTTCAAGGCCGCCCACCTTTGCAAGGGTTTTTGAAAGGGATTTTATAATTTAATTTTTTTATCGTGTTAAAGATAGTGTTTTTAATCTGGTTGGGAAGTATATTATTCTTCAGAATAGTTATTGGCATGTCTATTACGGTAAAGTGAAATTTCATGTATGAAAATCTCCCTGTTTAATTTGATAAATATAAACAGTATAATACTAAACTGTTTTAAATTGAGAATTTATGATAAAAGAGAGAGATTAAAGAAGGGAGAATACTTGAAGGAGTACCTAATCTTCAAACTCCAGTATAACTAATGTCACAGGGTGAGGCCATGAGCAGAGCTGTAACAGAACGTGTTACTGAAAGTCACACAGCTAAGGCAAAGCTGACATGTGACAAAGTGACAAATCACAGCTTAGCCACAGTCAGCTAAGGCAAAGCCCCTTGTTTCCCTGAGTTAACTCGGTAGCCTTTAACTTTAGCCATCATATATCGGACAGATCCTTACGGACAGATCCTTCTTCAAGTGTTTTTTTTAAACATTTTTATAAATTATTCAAAGAAATTAATAGAACTTAAAATAATAATAAATATATCCATTCAAACTCAAAATGACAACTCTCTTAGAGGAAGAAAAATTATCATCCGACAGTAATCTCTCCTAAACTAAACTCAACACACAACTCAACTGCAACAGTTTTTTCTCAATTTTTTTTGCAATGGTGACACTACAATTTCCATAATCAAACACCTCTTCACCACACATTACCCCCTCGCTTTGCATATAGCACCCCAGGCGACACTAGAATGTCCCTGCTCAACCCCCCCCTAAAGAAGTCGTGTCCATGATCGGTCCCCAGCGGTCTGGTCTCGCGGGTGACGTTCTAATGAAAGACTCACGCGCCTCTAATCAAAAGGGGACGCCGCGGGGTCTGGGGGGTTTGTAAAAAAAAGGGGGGGGTGAGGGACCAGCATGTGTTTAGAGGGAGGTGCTCTCACACGAAAGGTAGATTTGTGGGTGGGTGGTAATAGAGGAGAACAATGTTGAAAATAAATGTTAGGTAGAGTGCGAATCAGATATAATAGTCAGGAACAATTCAACGTGATTTTAAAATAAAATTTAAAAGCATACAATTGTTTCGGGGATCTTATTTTCGTCAGATGTAATAGGTCGATGATTTCAATTTAAATTTATGACTGCTGCATTACGTTTTTTTTTTCGAGATAAAATGCTAAATGTATGGCTTATTGATCTGTAAGTGCAATATAATAGACGACATTAGTGTGACGTCACTTGCTTGTTTGGAAACGTTGATTCTATCCGTGATTGGTTCCGTGATTGGAGGTAAATCCGTACCAATCCGTACGGAACCAATCACGGATGGAATCTACGTTTCCAAACAAGCAAGTGACGTTTTGACTAATGTCGTCTATTAAGCACTGGTTGTATTAAAATTGATGGAAGACGTATATAAAGAAAAGTCTTTATAATGTTCATCTTTATATTGAAATGTTGAAAATAAAATATCATTCTATTAAATTACTACCATATTTTCAGTTTCATGTCATATTCTGGATATTACTCTATGGATATATATAATTGCAATAAATTTTCTGAAACTGAAAAAAAAGTATAGGATTGAGATATTTAGGTATACATTTTGAAAATATAATACATCAATCTAAAATGGTAAAAATGTTTGTTCGATACTAATTTGAATGAGAATATCCTTATATAAAAAAATAGTCATACGTAAATGAGAGATTTTAAAAACTGATAATCTTTAAAATGTAATTTATTTTCCACAATCCAGTGAATTTAAACTGAAGCAATACTCGATTGCCATCGCTTTTTCAGACCGAATCTTCCAAGTATCTTTACTCCAAATACCTAAATAGAACACTATGCCATTCTTTCCTGGTCCAGTTTCAAAAAAAGTTACCATAATGATGCGTGATTGTGTTACAGATCATAAAAATGCTGCATAAACTTATTTATGTATTGTTGACAGCTAAAACTTGTTACTGCCTGTCATGATTCTTAGTCATGAATTCTCGAGCACGTTACTCAGGTGTAGATGAAATAAATTAACTTTTTTTTTTGATTTTTTAGATAAAGAAGTTCTTCTTTTCCGTGTTCCAGTTAGATTTTCATGCACATACCTCGACACAAATTCAAATTAAAATTTATCTTAGTTCTGACGGCGCAGTAGTGTTGATGCATTCATTGCTTGAAGTCGAAATTTCATCATTCCTCTAAAAGTACAGATGAGAATTTTACTTGAATAACTACTTGATCTTAAAGTAAATAAAGAACATATTTTACATCTCGTTAAAATTTTTAAAAAGAAAGCTTGTTTTTTTTCTACATTGAAATAATGCAAAGTTTAGTTTCAGTAGAACTTATCCAAAACATTTGCATTGTCAGGAACTTTTTATCACGATTTTAAGTGCAGTTTACAATTTGACAAACTATATTTTAATGTTTGAAATCTATAGTTCCGATATTTTTCTGCATTTATAAGTAAAAATTCAGCATGAATGTTTGAAAACATGTAAATAGAGTTAAATAATAATATTTCCTTTCCTGTCCATGTCAAGGAGTCCACGTCATTTTTAACCAAATTTGATTTTGAAAACATCTTTGGCAATAAAATAGGAGAATTGCATAAAATATTCACGGATAGCTTGCTATTTCACCATACATTTCTTCACTTTATTCAGTGCTTATTTACCATACTGGAGGAATACGTCCTACCTCTTATTGAATCCGTTATGGTCGAAATTTGACTTATCTTCCTAAAAATATAGATAGCTGGAACAAGCTGTTCCTTTCATTACTTTTTATAGGTTGAAAGTATTTTCTTGAGTTATGAACTAAGAATTCATCGAAATAACAATCGATCCCTTAAGGAATTATACTTAATTTCAAGGGGAAATATATTTTTTCGGGATATAAAGGTTTTTGAAAAATCGAGTTTTCGAAAGTTCGAGATTACGAGGTTATACCGTACATTTATATTGTCCTAACAGTTTCACAAACTTAACTACAGAGTCAAACGCATTTAATTACCCGCTTAATTTAGCGACCCTTTACCTTCTCGCACTAAATTTATATCCACGAGGGCAGAGATTACAAAATATCTCTCACAACGCGGAACATGACATCTCCTCCACGCTGTAAAAAAAAAACCCTTTCCGAAAGCACTGAACCAAGCAATGTTCAGACCAACCTCCACCATCGACCCCATCCAATAGGTGCGAACACCGAAGAAAAAAAGTCAGAGAGAAAAAAAAAAGAAAAGCGGAGACCAGCTAAGACCACTCTACTATAAATAAAAGGGGAGAAGAAGATAAAAAAAAAGAAAGAATATTTTTATAGCCCGCCAGCTCTTGGTCCCGTGCCCGAAGGTATAAAATACCTCGCTGCCTTCCTTGCTGCTATAATCCCCAACACCCGTGGGAAAATATTTATACCGTAGGGTAGAATAGGAACTGGCAGCGCGCGAGAGTTTAGGGGGGCATGAAATAATCCACTGTCTCCCTCCCTCCCGCCAGAGCCGTGCCAGCCGCCAATCGGAAATCGATGTGAGGGAGAGGGGGGCGGGATTGGAGAAAACTCCGAATGAGAAGAACGGCGAAGAAACGTGCGGGCGGGCGACATTTGGCGACTTATCGGCTTTTTCGTGAGGATTTTTTTTCTTCCGTGGGGATTTTTTTTGTGGGGAGCTTTTGTATTGTTTCTCAGGATTTTTTATTTTTCGTTTGGAGGGGGTTTCGTTTCTCGAAAGTGGGTTCGTGTTGGTTAAGTGGGGGTTGGGTGTGCCGGACAGCAGCTTTTGGCGGGGAAAAATAAAGGTGGACGGCTGGGTTTGGAGTTGGTGTTGAAAGGATGAATAGTTTGGGATTGCTATCAAAGATACAAATTTTTGAAGTGAAATTGTTTTTTCGAAACATATCTAAATACCTTGAAAATCCAGTGTCTTTAATTTATACAAGGGATTTAGAGAATATAAAAATTTGAAGCATATGGGGACTGGCTAATTTGTACTGTCCAATTTGAAAAACTCCATTTATGTAAAATATCTAGCTATTTCTTTTTAGTTCTGTGTAACTATGAATGTATGCTTAGGGCACGGTCAGCCAAAAAACCTATGGTATCTCTTCAAAAAATCTGCGGTATCTCTTCAAAAAATCTGCCCAATCTCCCCATTCATGACCCCTCCAACAATAGCGAAGGAGTCCGAAGTCACCTCCCCCAGTCAAATAGCAGACACCCGATAGTGACTTCTCGCTCCTCCCCGAGGACTGTCTTTTGTTAGAGGGACCATTGAGAATTTTGTACTCAATAACTCGACTTCACCGCATGAGATTAATGTGCTACAGATGTTAAATGAATTTTTGTTTTTTTCCCTTTGAAAGCTTAAAACCAATCTGAAGTTGAAACCTAGCTCATGTAAAATCCTGTAAAATAACAAAGTGTAATTTTTAAGAAGATTGAATCGTGTGTGGATTATACTTAAAGAGAGGTGACATGAGAGAAAAATCTTTCAATTACAAAGAAATTGGGGCCTTTTAGTTTTAACTTCAAACTAGATTGAGTTCCTACAAATAGTTCAATGCATAAAACATATTAATTGGAAAAAGTTAAATAAATTCGCTATGCACCCATTTTGAAATGTGTTATTAAAATACTTATTTCAGTGATTGAAATAATAGAAGTATAAAGCAACTTTGATGTGTTTCCAATTTCTTGACTTTGTATATAGGTAAAAAATTCAACTTCAGAACTTTTTTGTTCCCCGAAATAGTTCATTTTAATGCTTAACAAAAATACATTTAAAAACTGCTAAACTTTATTAGTTGACAAATATTTAAATACTGATAATACACCAAACACTTAATAAAATGGTAATTTTTACGTAATATTATTTTGGAATTCTAAAATTGATTTCGTTCTTATAAAAAAAAACTTTGTCTAAAGAGAAACGAAACAGATGCGAAACCTTTTTGCATGAAAAAGTATGAGATGTGTGTCATTTTCATGGACTATTTTAGTGTATTAACAATATTTTTTACATATAGTACTACCTTCAGTTATTTATTATTTTTAAAATATTAATTTTGTACCAGATTATTTAGATTTATTGTTAGTTTTATCCTCTCTCCCTGGGAGGGCAAAATTTTAAAAAACAATACTAATAAATTACTAATAACAAACAAATAATATTATGAGTCATATTGTGGATACTCGCAAATTAGTTTAGTTCCAAGTACTCTAATAGAAATGCATAACATTTTTTCGGATTCTTCATTTCTTAAAAATAATTTCACATCACTGAAATTATTCTATGATAAATGGTAAGAGAAAAATTTTGTTTTCTATCATTGATTATAATAATTAATTACTTAACTCTAAACTACCACTCAACTAATAATATATTTGAATACAAATGTATAACACACATAAAAAATACATCAAAATTCAAAATCTTCATTTCTCAAACAACCCCCAGAAACCGACTTATTACGTATGTTTAATGATAAGAGAAGCATACTGATTTAGGTGATTACAATAATTAATTAGTTAATTCTGAACTGTACACTGTAAAAACAAAGGCGTTTTGTAACGCCAGTTTCCAGTTGCAGAAACTAAAAACCTGGTGTTAAAGAGCACTGCTCATGGTGTCAACCTTAAATAAATGGTGTTCTACAAAAAAAAGCGTATGGTCACACCATTTTGAGTTCATGAAACACCAAAACAGGTGTTGATCCTGGTGTTGCTGCAGCATCCGTGACCGTATCCTTTGGCGGCAAAAGCAAGTGTTTATTTTCATGATTTGATCGTGTGGATCCCGGACTAGAACGAACTTGAAGACAAGTGCAAACGTCTCACAGAAATTGTATTGATTTGAAAACGGTAAGCAATTATTTAACTCCCAATACCGTGTGTTTTTTTCGTAACGTATTGATAAATTATAATTTAGTTTGATTGAAAGTTCAAACACGTTATTTAGGCTTAACTTTGATATATGTAGTGGGCTAAAATAGTTTTGTACGTCACCTTATTAACTGGACTTAAACTTTAGATTTTCTTACTCTGTGACAACTCTCTTACTCTGTGCAATATTATTTCTTTTATATCCTTTCCCAAGCTGTGGAACTTTAGTTTAAAGTATGTGAATGCAGAATGCATTGTTGATGTTTACGTCCGTAAGGCCGCCTTACGGATAAGGCGGCTACTGTCAGTTTTCAGATTGCATTTTCTCTCATAATAAGTATAATTTTTGTCATTTTCGAAAACAGTGATCTCTCTTCTATTCTTTTTGACGTTGTTTCTTTCGTTAGGTATCTAATATATAGATCTTCTGTTTCTCCAATCTTTCTGACTGCAGTTAACTAAAGGAATTTCTTCTCTGGATTGGTACAAATCGTTGAAAGATTCTTACTACAGCTATCCCGCGAAAGCGATAAGTATTATAATTTACTTTCTTTTTAACGTTATCTGTTACTTGCTTTTAATTTTCTAAATTTCTTAGTGTTACATTATCTTTTATCATATAGCCTCTTTTGTTTAGTATCACTTGGTATACGCTTTCATTCATTCGTATACGGTATTCACGGTATACGCTTTCATTCGTTTATACTTACTTTGATTGTAGTTAATGAATACTGTTGTTTGAATATCTTTTCATATATTTAAGTTTATGCTTAGTATTATTTGTGCATTTTTTAAACAAACTCAGTTCATCAAACATCAATATAGTTTGAGTGCTACATTCAATATAGTGATATTATTGTTTATGTTTTGATTTGATTACGTTTACAGATTTTCGGTGATATTTGTTTACCTACTAAGTTGACTGCATTAGTTTTTTATTTTGTTAAAGCTACTGATTTCCCGTGTTTTGTTTTCACCTACAGTATAGTTTTGCGCTGAGTAATATTCAGCGTTTTCTTTTCACATACAACTAAGATCAGCTTAGTTGTTTTTCTTATAGTTTTGCGCTACATTCAATATACTGATATTCATTGTTTTGTTTTGATTACGTTTACAGATTTTGGTGATATTTGTTTTCTACTAAGTTGACTGCATTAGTTTTTTATTTTCTTAAAGCTTACTGATTTTCCGTGTTTTGTTTTCACATACAATATAGTTTTGCGCTGAGTGATATTCAGCGTTTTGTTTACACACACAACTAAGATCAGCTTAGTTGTTTTTCAAATACTTTTGCGCTACATTCAATATAGTGTTACAATGTTTTCTTTTCATTATGTTTACAGATTTTCAGTGATATTTGTTTACCTACTAAGTTGACTGCATTAGTTTTTTATTTTGTTAAAGCTTACTGATTACCCGTGTTTTGTTTTCACATACAATATAGTTTTACGCTAAGTGATTTTCAGTGTTTTGTTTTAACTTACAATATACGTAGTTTTATGCTTAGTGAAATACAGTGTACAACTAAGTTTAGTTAGCAGTTGTTTTTCATTTAGTTTTATGCCTACAGATTTTTGGTGATTTTTGTTTATTTACCAAGTTAACTGCATTACTTTTTTTAAAGCTTACTCATTTTACATACTAAGTTTTTTTTACATGTGTTGATTTTAGATGTTTTTTGTTCACTTACCAATTGAATGCAGTAGTTTTTAATTTTGTTTTCTTTACGCTTACTGATTTTCAGTGTTCTGTTTGTCAATTTTTCACAAACAAGGTTTGTCTTACTTAGATTTATTTTGTTTTCAACCTGTATACCAAGTGATACTAAACAAAAGAGGCTACATGTTAAAAGACAATGTTACAAAAAGAAATTTAGAAAATTAAAAGCAAGTAACATATAACATTTAAAAAGAAAGTAAATAATGATACTTATCGCTTTCGTGGGAGAGCTGTAAGAATCATTCAACGATTTGTACCAATCCAAAGAAGACATTTCTAACCGTCGTCAGAAAGATTAGAGAAACAGAAGATATATATGTTATGGGC
The DNA here is from genome assembly GCA_963680715.1 of Tetragnatha montana. NCBI lineage: Eukaryota > Metazoa > Arthropoda > Arachnida > Araneae > Tetragnathidae > Tetragnatha > Tetragnatha montana. Next base: position 41,386,324 of record OY796685.1, read on the forward strand.
AAAGTGATTAATCGGGCATTATTAATAATGCCCGAAGTGGAGGCGGGCAAAGTGATAAATTTCATTCATAAATTCAACTGAATTTATCACATTGCCCGTAACATATATATTAAAGATACCTAACGAAAGAAACAACGTCAAAAAGAATAGAATGGAGATCAAGGTTTTCGAAAATGACAAAAATTATCTACTTATTATGAGAGAAAATGCAATTCAATATTTTCAGAAAAAAACTGACAATAGCCGCCTTATCGACGTAAACATCAGCCATTTTGAAAAATGTTGCCAGGTTTCAAAGAACAGTCGTAGTTCTAAGCGGCAAGGGGGCATTTAACATTTGGGGACATCCATAAATTACGTGAGGTCAAAAAGGGGGGGGAGGGGTTTGGAAAAATCTCACCAAGGGGGGAGGGGGGGTCGATTAAAATCTCACGGTCAACTTTTTAGTTAAAAAAAGAAAATCATATAATTTCTAAGTATGAGAAAGGAAAATCATTTTTAAAAAGTTGTAGGTAAATCTCACATGGGGGGGATTTAGCAAAATCTCACCAAGGGGGGAGGGGGTGTCCAGATTTTGGAAAAAAAAAGCACCACGTAATTTATGGTGTCCCCTTACAACATTCGAACAGGATAAATCTTTGAGAAACAAACCACTCCGATAGTAGGAGAAAGATTTTTCGGACAATCATAGGCATTATCAAAACATCCGATTGCAATAAACGGCCGCTTTTTCGCGACTTCCAGTTTTATATATTATGATGATATGACTTCCCAACTATTTCAAATTTATGAGATTCAGTTAAAGGTACTTAGTACGGGCACAGCCCGTCAATAACATCCGAGCAACGTTGCGCTATAGGTATATAAATAAAGTTTTACTGCGCCCGGGCAACGCCGGGCTAGCGCTGAAAGCGCTAGTGCTGAAATAAGATATAAAGCACACTCGAGTCTTAGGGTTTCGTCACGTAGTCAAAAAATAAGGAAAAAAAGACTTGTGTTTGTAAATTAAGTTATGTTACAATGACTTTTACAAATTTTTTTCTTCTTGATAACATATTTTCCACACTTGTATGCACATACTCTTGCCGTCACGAGGAAAGCGCTGTATTAATAAAGACAAATTAAGCCAAATTGACTTTTTTTAACTTTCTGTTTGCTAAAAATGATTGAAATTACTACTACGTGAAAATTTGAGGGGCAGGGGGGTCTTGGCATATACTACGGGTGGTCACCAAGGGGGGGAGGGGGGTCAAAAATAGTAAAAAATAGGTCACGTAGTATGGGTACGTTCCCTAAACTATGCTTTACTTTTGCCTTGTTTTGGCCATCGAGGTGTTCCGTGTGCCCTAAATGATGTTTTTCCTCATAACCTGACAAGATTGTTGACAAATAACTAACCTTGCAGCTCTCTAAGTTTTCTATTCTAACAGGTTTTCGAATATAAATAAAATATATAGGATTTGATCTGAATTGGGAACAACCACTAAAATTATTCTTAAGTAGCATTTAGTGCCCCATTTTGTCTAATTTATTTTAATTTATACGATTGAACAAAAAAAAACAAAATAAATATTTTACATATATTTATGATGCTAGCTAAATATTTTGGGATGAATATGGCTAAAAGAATGCCAGAAATACCTTTTTGATATTTCCCCAAGTAAAATTTTTAACATTAATGTTATATGATGTGCCTGTCAGTTACATTGATTGATGGTGTCACAAATACAAATATTGACAACCTACTACAGGTGTGAAGTCCAGCTAGGTTGATCTGTTTAACTTGAACTACCAGATTTTTCAAATAGAATGTCATAATAATAAAGAGTATACGTATATGCAATTATTTGTGAGAAATAAGGAATATTTAAAGCAGAGAAACAGCAAGTTTGACTGTTTTGAAATGCAGTGTATAAAAATTTTAGGCACCCCAAAAAATTGTGATAAAATGTTATCACATTTGTTAATAGTTCAAGTTACTGACTTGAATGCTCGTTGTAAATTAATCATTGGCATAATGACAAATTTGCCAAGTTTGCGGTAATGACATATATTCAACTATATATATATACAGCTATTTTTGACTTAAATTGTATAACTTCTGAAGAACCATTCAAGAGTTGACGGAATCAAATGAGAGTATGGCTGACGATTAACTTTATTTTTGCAGTTTCGTTACAGTGCCTATGACATAATATTCACAAGTGAACAGTTTTGTGAAAAAACTCTGGTATTTGGGTATTATAACGTCGACTACTACGCCAACACGAAAACTGCCACCGAAGAGTAGAAATTTTGCAGTTAACTATAGTGCTTAAAGCTACTTTTTGGCAAATTTGGTGATAGATTTGGAAGTTTTACATTGCGTGAAAAAAATGAGTTACTAATTAAGGGTGTTTCGTGACACCAGTTTCAGTAGTGGTGCTTTACAACACCACAAATGGTGGCAACTTTTTTCTCCACCAAATCTGGTGTTTTGGCTAAGTTGGTGTTATGCAACACCAGGGCGTTCCATAACACCAACTTGGTGTTATGGAACGCCCGCCTGGTGTTGCATAACGCCAACCTAGCCATAACACCAAATTTGGTGGAGAAAAAAGTTGCCACCATTTTTGGTGTTTTGGCACCCAATATTTTTTACAGTGTAGCAACACAAGATACAGCGCAATACATATAGTCACCAGTCCAACCCCATAATGAAGAGTTTTTATCACACAAAAAAAACATCACCCTTCAACCTCACTACTTCGGTAAATACCTCGTAATTAACCCACAACCCCACACATAATACCACCTCTCGAAAATCCCCCAAAAATATCACCGAACGGCCCTAAATATTTTCCATCAAAAGCCTCTCCTTTCCTTCAACAAATCACCTAAAAATCCAAGAGCGCGTCCCTTTCCCACAATAATTACCGCTCGGTCCATTAAGACGGCAATGCCGGCAAAGCCCTATACGCACACACAGATATCAGCAACTAATTAAATTACCAATACGTTGGCGAATGAGTGAATGAATGAATGAGTGTGGTGTACTAGTAGTGATTGGAATATGACTCTCGCGGAGGTGGAGAGAGTAGTTGCTTCTTCACCGATGTTAATGAAGATTAGGGATGAATAAGATGCTGCTGAGGATGACTTGGAGATGGATGGTGATGAGGGGGATGTTTTATGGCGGGATATTTATATATAATATTGTGTTAGGTTTTGGAATGTATCGGTGGGTTTTCGGAATTTGTGGTATTTCATTTCGCTGTGTGTGGTGTTTGTTAATGAAATTCAGAGTGATTATTATATCATGTTATAATGGAATGGAATAATAAGGCGGTTGAAGATGTAAGAATTCTTTGCTTGATGAAGAAGGACAGTCCAGGAAAAAATTTAATGAAAACCAGGTTTTGTTATTTTTGAGATGAAGATGTGCATGATGTAATGACTTCTTAGGTTTTACACAGAATGACTGGCACATCCTCCCTTAAAATCTAATCATAATAACTTTTTTGCAAATAAAAAGCCAGGAATATAAATGCCAATAAAAATATTTTTTTGTATTCATTGATTTTATAATGAAGTTAGCTTAACATGTTATTTTAGAAAAAGTTTATTAAAAGCTAATTTATGAAGTATAAGCTTTGTTTTTGAGGTTATTTGTTACACCTAGCATTTGAGATAAAAAAATATTTCTCAGTGAAATTTTGATTGAACAGTTGAATATATTCTATAGGAAAACTTAAACCAAGTACTATATTATAGTTGTTTTACTTTGATTACCTAAAACTCAAGCAAGTACCTCTTTAGCAGATATTATTCCTTTAGTTCACCACAAATAAATGAAATGGTATAAGAAACACTGGACTGGAAAGTAGCAGTACAAGAGGAGTTTGTTGATGCCTATTCACTCTATCCATATAAGCATTAGCAAACTGTTTAACCTTTTCAGTCCTAGCCATCCCAAAGTTCTCATAGGATTCAATTGCAATCTCGGGCGTCGTAGGATTGAAAGGATTTTAAAGATGAACAAGGAATTTAATTTTCTAGTTCTAGCTTACATCGGGGGGGGGATACAAAAAAAAATTTAATTCCTCCAAAATCGCCTCCACTTCGCTAGCTGTCACTGGGCGCATTCCAACCTGACACTCCACGGACTTTAATACCCCCGATCGAAACCTACCGCAGACACCCCCACAGGTTCAAAGTGCGAATAGAAGAAATAAACCAAAGCATCGAATTCCAAAGCTGCGTAATTTACTGGCGGGCCACCTCCCGCTCTGGCTCAGCACCAAACACCTACGGAGGCCGGGGCCACAAGGTTTGTCGGTGGCAAATGGCCCCGCCGCGGGGGCCCCGTTTTACGGCGGGCCCTGGGCAAACACCGGGGCCGTAAAGTGTCTGGGCCGCGGAGATTTGTGGCCGAGGGACCCGGGGCGATCTCATTTTGCTTTTTTTTTTTGGAATGCGCGCGAGATCTCGTAGCTTCTGGGTGCCGGGTGACTCGTAAATTAGGGATTTTTCTCTTGAGGTAGTGGTTTTTTTTATGTTTTTTTTGGTGGGATGTGGGTTTTGTGGTCGTTTAGGTGTAGTTAGGATTATGAATGGCGCGCGTTGTTAAAGGCGAGCGGTGATTGGAGGGCGTCTCCCGGTGAATATTGAGCAGTTTATGTGTAGATTGGAGATAATGAATCAGAATGGTATTTTGATAGGTGTTTATTTATATGCTACTATATGGGGAGTAAGAGGGACTTAAATATTTCTCAAGACAACAGAAAACTTCAAACATTTTACTTTTATTCCATTAATCCATTAATGTATAACAAATTAATTTTATTCTGGGTTTTTAAAATTCAGAGGTAACTTTAACTTATCCCCTATGTCTTTAAAATATAATGTTCAGTTCCTAACACGGGAACATACCCACTACTTCTAGAATGGCTTCTTTACTCGTATGAAACTGAATCATTTGTTAATAATTAAGATCATTAATGAAGGACATATTTCCTGATGGATTTACTCGTAAGTTCTCAATGAAAATCTTTTACAAAGGTTAAATGGCTTATTTGGTAGTCTTGATTGTAGATATGTAGACCTTATGTGTGTTTACTCCATGAATCAAAAACCCAATACCTAAATAAGAACTGCATAAGATAATCAAAAATTTGAATTTTCTCTAAACTGTTCAAGATAGATATATCTTTGCGATCAATGTTTGATGAAATATCACATACATAATATTTATATAGTTTTGTAAAATATTGTATCTTTCTCACTAAGCTTTAGATTAAACATTGTCATCTATAATACAGAAGAACTTTATGTTTTTGTGAAATCATTCCCATCAGTTGTGTTGTGAAACACTATTCATTCCATGATTTCCTTGTGTTGAATTTTGAAAGATTATCACCTTAGTCGGTATATTTTTCATTATACATCAACGGTATATTTTTTTGTCTTGCTATTATATATAGTAGAATTTCTTTGTGTTTCGATGATACAGCATTGAGAAATTGATTGGTTAATATTTCTTGCAAAAACCAATAAGATAGAATATAAGAATCCAACCTTTATTGGCGAACACTGGCAAAGGATTTCTTACCTCCCATTATGAAACATCAAATTACCACACAAATGATTTTTATAAATTTACTACATCAATTCGTCAATATAAAAGTATGATTAGTTTGTTAAACCAATGTATACCTATATATAGCGTCCTTTTATCACGATTTGCGTACCGAAACTCGTCGTCGCAACCCAACAGGCTTTCTGTTTACGCAATATTTCCCTTCCTCGTAGTGACATCATAGGGTCAGGAAACGTTGCTGTTTAGTATAGTGGCATCGTCAATACACAGAATATTCCCGTAAAATTACCGTTAAACTATTATTCCACCTGAATTTAACCGTTCCAAGAGCACTCCACCCCTGTTCTCCACATGAAGTAGACATCACATCACCCCACCTCAACCTTACACCGTCCCCCCGCAAGCGTGACATACCCTCTCCCCGACGAAAAAAAAAAAATCCCACCCACAACTCTCCCCTCCTGACACATTCATGAGTCCGTATCGCGAGGTGGCCAGGAGGCGATTTTTCCACCCCTCTCCCTCCACCCCCCTGGAATAAAACCTTTGCATATTCATGGAACGAACGACAACGACAAAACGAGCCTACCCCCCCTCACAACGAAAGACACACAAGGGTTTCCAATCGGATAGTTATATGCTCATGCAGATTAATCCCCTTCTCAACACAATGCATTAATCTCTCCCTCCACCCCCGGAGGGTGGTGGTTCCATTTTATCCCGATCGCTGGAGAATTTCCATCCTCCTCCTCCTCCCCCTCTTTTGTAGGGGGTGTTTCGTTTTCGATTCGGTGCCCCCCCCTCTCTCTCTACTCAGCGATGTTTCGGAATGAAATGTTTAGCTGGGATTCGGACATTCGGTTAGGGGGCTTCTATATTGTGGGTTCGCTGCAGTTTTATTGAAGAGGAATATTTTTGTTGTGGATTTTAGGGGTGGTTGTGACCATTAGACATGCTGAAATCTTTTATATCTACTTTTCGAAACAGATAGATTCTCTTCTGAATAAAATTTCTTGTCTTTCCTCTTTTGAAACCCTTTTACAACAGGCAGTAATTACTATGTTGAGTTTGAGGAATCTATCGAATTTTTATTGACAATAGACGATATTAGTGTGACGTCACTTGCTTGTTTGGAAACGTTGGTGCCATCCGTGATTGGAAGTAATTCCGTACGGAACCAATGACGGATGGAATCAACATTTCCAAACAAGCAAGTGACGTCATGACTAATATAGTCTATTAACAAAATAAATAGTGATCATGTAAGAGGCATTCGTAGAACTGACATTGCTATTGAATGTTCTGCTCTCATAAGATTCTCATTGAATCCTCTTCCAAGTCTCCACTATTATCCTTGTAAAATGATGCAAAAGAAAGTTATGTCCCTCAAAAATCAAAAAGTTTAATTTTCCTATCTTAAGAAGATAATGTGAGACAAGAAGAAACACACACACACATCCTCCCCCACCGAATATACCCTAAGAGAATACTTTTTCGATACGTCACTATTCTTGATACAACAAAAACAACTGAATGACAAAACATGAGAGAAAATTTGTCTCATCTTAAATACTGAATACTGTTACTAAAAAAAAGGCACGGTAACAAAATCATAAGAAACATTATTCACAATTCAAAGTATCTCAGCACAAAACAATAAAAGCCCACGAAGATCAAAAAAAGAAATTTAAAAGCAAAACACACCGAGCTGGACATCTGTTACAACAAATGATATAAACAAGAGAGTCACTTAAGTCCAAATTAAATAAACTCTCCTAATGGAGGCAAGCCATCAAAAACTATTAAGTCCGGCCCTCAGCCAGCCAGACGAACCATCTGAGGACCGTTGCCAAACCGAAACTGATTAATAACAGCCTCCCAATCGAAAAGCGCACAACAATCAGACTCCGGGATCTCCGCCCCATACTTCACGATTAACTTTCAATTAAAAAACGATTTGTCGGTTAATCGTTTAATCGATAGCGGAGCTTCCGAGCGCTCGCCAATCGATTTATCGCTGCCTTTCTGTAATCGCTTAATTGCTTCCAGTTTACAGGAAAATCTCCTCCCGCGCTGAAAGGTAACTTTTAAAACGCCGGATCATTAGAAAGCACTTAATTTCTTGAGAGGGAGAGAGAAAGCACAAAGAACCGGCCCGGATTGTTCCAGAACGGATGGTCCCATTCGGAGACTGTGTTGCCATTTTCGTATAATTATTAATAATAAGTGGCGGGATGTTCCGGTCGAGTGTGGTAACAATGACTTTGGCTGGGAATTCGCTATCCATTTATCTTGCCATTGGAAATGTATTGTGTGTGGTGTATGTTTCTCTACAACGATAAAACTTAACCTTCACTGTTGGATGTAATAAGGTATTGTTTTGTAAATATCTTTTAAAGATTGAATAATTTTAAATCTCGGAGTATAGGAATCCCAATGCATTGTTCAGAACTTCACTTTTATTTCTTGTTTATCGGTTTAAAATAAAGAGATGTATCAGGAAGATACTACGTCACTATTTTCAAAAATGACTGAATTTTGTGAATAATTTATAAAAATTTATTAAATAGCGTCTCAATCATTAAGTTTCAAACGATACAAACAAAGCTTTTTACTTAAAAATAGTTTGTTTAGTTTCAGTGTAATATATAAAGAGTGAATAGTAAGGGCGCTCTTTTATTTAACAAAATATAGTTACTCCTTGACTTTCTACCTAATTTTAAATAAATAAAATAAAAATTACGTATGATATAAGTAATTCCAAGTTTTTTAGAGTACCGATACTTTTAGACATACAGAATATATTTTTTCTTACTTTCCATAAACATTTTGATTTGAATAAAAGAGGCGCCCAATGAATTTTACAAATTGCGTTGTGAAAACTACTCCACACACTACTTTAAAGTTTAGAATTGTGTAAGAGGCAAATAACTTTTAAAGAACTGCATCTTCAAGGTAATTTTGAATACAAACTTAAAGGTCATTCTCTCATTCATAAGTAAATAGCACAGAGCTATCCGAGAGAGAAGTTCCGAATTATTCTGGATTCATGGATTGTACGCAATCCATTTAATCAATCTACTCCTATCCTGGAATGCAAAGGTGCTTCCTCACCAGCTATTCTCTTCCCTCAGGGATCCTCCTTCCCATTCCCCCAAACGCATAGGAATAGATAATCGATTCCAGTGGATTCGTATATCGGAGCCTGTTAGCGTTAAATATCCTCTTCTTATGAATAAAAACAGCAGCGAACAAGTCAACAGCGCTTTTACAATCGAGTTTCGTGAACTTTTGTTTGTCGAAAAATGTATTTTGCCAGATGGGAAAAACTTGTTTTATTTGATTATCTATATTCTGATATTGAGGAGTATAGTATTAAATTTATTATTCGAGATTATGTTATATGAACAGGTTTTGCGATCTACTGTTTTTTTTTCAACCAAAAACATTTACTTAATATTTCATTCATTATTTAACGGATCAGTTATTATCTTTACCTGAAGTACTTGACAATTGTGGGATTCATATTCTTAGTATATTATAAAATATACTAAGTATACTATAAATACACAGTAAATTTTGAGTCGTAGTTTCAATTGTTTCTTCTACTCCAATTAATTCTAGAATAGTAATAGTATTTATTTTTAGGGGGGGTTGAATTTTTCTTGAGTTGCACGAGCAATAAGTTAGTTTGTGAAGAAAGTTACAGTCTATGTAAAGGTGTCTATAGGAAATCTACACAGGTTTCTCAGCAATTCATTCTTTACAAAGATATTCCTCGTATAAAATTAGATACAACAATACAATTAACATTGACCTTTTTTTTGTCGTATTGCCTATCCTCTTTGTGTCTAGTCTATAGTGGCACATAAGGCCTCACTAAAAGTACTACATATCATATCTGTAAAACATATTGAGATGCAATGCAAAAATGCAACTAAATTGAATCTTTCTTTGTTGTATTACTTATCTTCTTCGTATCCCCCTTGAGTGGCACATAAGGTCACATATACATAAAAGTACAATATCTGTAAAAGATATTGAGCAATGCCACATATAGGCATTTGCTTGGCCTAAACATGCCTAACAGAGTTACCAGCTACACAAACACATTAAAATACACAAATAATACTACTATATTTGAAATTACTGCCAAAATGAAAAAAAAAACCCACACTTTAAAACGAGAAAATACATACAGCTCAATGTACAGTTCCAACAACCCCGCTCCCCATCCTCCCGTGTCAGCTGGCAGGCGAGGAGGAGGCCCAGGCGACCCCGGAACCCCAGCGGGGGACGAAGTGGTGCTCCCGAATCGCTCCCTCCGCAGGGGAGCAGTGTTTTTGCATGTTCCCTCGATCGGGGTTTTTGCCACCACCACTTAACTCCTAATGAAGCGCGGAGTACATTAGCGGCTTTTAAGACCCGGCTGTTTAGTTTGTGGTGGGGCCGATATTATATGTTGGGCGTAGTTCTCGGGGCTTCTGTTTGTGGGGGGTTTTCGCACACGCGTGTCGGGTAATGGGTTTGACTGTTGGTCGGAAGTGAGGGTTTTCCTCGGTGGAGGATGATTTCGAAACGGGATTTTTATTGAGAGAATATTGCGAGAATCGATTTTTGTCATATTTGTTGAATTGTTTTTTTTTTTAAAGTGATTTGTAGTGCTGTAATGGACATTGAAAAGGGTGTTATAAAAGCATTGAAGCTGTTATACTAAGGATTTTTAGTCCTTTAAAGCAATTGTGTTGAAATTATAGATAACAATCAATTTCCACTTTCTTAAAAATGTTCAAAATTTATTTTCCGTAACTTAAGTTCACTGTGTAGTCTGTATGAAAGTTAACAACAATGCTACATTTTTAGTTAAAAGTATCCTATTTATAAAAGTGATGAACATTATTATTTCCTCTCCAAACTAGTTAGATATGGGTTAATTATAAATATTCGAGAAAACAGGAAGAAAACTATTTAGTGCCTTCTGAAATATTACCAGTTTATTTTGAGCAAAGCTACATGCAAATAGTTTAGTGCAAAGCTATTGCCAAATAATTTAATTTTCAACAACTTAAGTAAGTTTTAAAACAGTGTTTAAAATTACTTGAAATAGTTATAAACAATGCATTTTAAATATAATAAAATTTATGTGATTTAACTTTGTGATATTCTGCATTTTTATTATTTTGAAAAGAATGAGTTTTCAAGAAAAAGTTTTGATAAGTTAAAATGCAATGAAATAATATTGTATTTAGATATAACCAATAATATTGATCGGTATTTTATTTACAAGTGTAGGAGGAAGCAGGTTTTTCCTTTTTTAAAGCATAATCAATATGATAAAAAAATTAAAAATGATTAATTTGTTATAAATAACTATGATTGAACTTGTTTGTAACTACATATTTGTCTGGGTTTTATGGTGCATTCCCAAAGATTGAAAAATTATGTGTTTTGATGAAATATTAAGAAATGAAATACTTACAGAAAGTTATCTATATCTCTCAAAAAACCTAAATGATTAATTCGTTATAAATAACTATGATCGAACATGTTTACAAATATTTGACAGTATTATTTTAGATGCGCATTCAATAAGATTGAAAAATTACTTGTTTTGACAACAAATCAAGGAATAAATAGAAAAAGCTTATTTGTAACTCAATGATATAAAATTGATATTTAGAGATAAACATTATGAATAGTTTATTTTAAAAAAAATATTTTTCTACCAGTTTATGCCTCATGAGTCAGCTAACTATGTTTACGATACCCCACACCAGACTTCTTTTCTAACATCAAACAATAGATTTTTAAGAATCGAACTGAAAAAAAAAACGTGTTTTCTTCAAGCTTTCGCGTGCCTCCGCTTTTGCTACGCGTTTTAAACGGCCCAAATCAAAACAGCCATTTTGAGACTCACGTTTCCCAGAACATCGATCACATCAACCAAAACACCATTCCTTAAAGTACAAAAAAAAAAATCACCAACTTCCCACAAAAAACCCTCATCATCAACAGTGTCCAACTTTCCGTAAACGCGTGCCCCAAACAAAGCAGCTGCCACCCTCGTCGTCATTACGTCCACGAGTCGTCCACAGGAAGGCCCACTTAGATCCGCATGGGCCAGGAGGGCCTCTCGGAGACAATACACAGACGCGTGGGCCTTTCTTTTGTGATGGCGGAGGGCGCTTGTGCATATTTACGCACACTGCAGAGCGTGAAACGATGGATGCCCGCTGAACCGTTGTTGAGGTTCGAGACTGGGTGGTCCTGCCCGTGGTTAAGAACGTTTTGGTACGTGGGCAGCTAACAAGTCGAGTACAGTCTGCAGTTCTTGAAATGGATGCTGCTCTAACCGAGAAAAACTTAGCTTTTTCTTTGATTTTCTTATGGTTTGTTTTGTATCGATGGGGTGAACTTGAGTAGTTCCTGAAAATATTTGGGTTTTTTTCTCTCCTAAGTTGGTACGTTAAGGTTCATTGTAGTGTATTCCTTGGTAAGGAGGGGTTTTGGATATCGTTCTTGTAAGGTTGAAGGGAGAAATGATTGCTCTAATAAACAAATACTAGTTATTATTCCCAGAAGGTACTTTATAAGCCTATTAAATACTCCAACAGAATGATAGTAGTTGCTTTCGATGATGACATTACTAAAACACCATGACATTTGAGAGGTACTGGTGAGTGTATAAGAATGTGTTTTTTTTTTTTGCTGTTTTTTGGTTTGATTGAGCATGGTTACAACCTAGACATGTATTTTTAAAGTAAAGGGTTTGAGAAAGTGATGTGTAATTCAAGATATATCTTAAAAAATAGGTATGAAATTTACTCTTTTTAAATTACAGATTGAGTCCATAGCAAACCGTGTACATGTAACAAACTTTTCCATTGTGAATCTAATATTAAACTGACCGGTAACTTGTCATTTTCTGTAGGAAATATTTAGAATGAATTAGATGAATTGCGTTTAAATTTAAATTAATTGTGTGTGTGTGTGTGTGTGTGTGTGTGTGTGTGTGTGTGTGTGTGTGTGTGTGTGTGTGTGTGTGTGTGTAGGTGGTTCAATAACTATACATTGTAGTTTACTATGTATTTTTACTTACTTCTGTAAGCCCCGTATAATAGTACTTGGTGGTATACGGGGAACTTTTTGAGTGTTTAATAAAAATATAAATATAAACAAGAAAATGAACACTTTGCGCTTCTTTAAACGAAATCACGCAAAAAAATCCCCTTTTAAAGTCCCTCACCACACAAAATGTATGGAGTTCTAAAAAACTTCCAAAAATAATGTTGGCTTACCTGAGAAGTAGGTGAATCCGGAGTTGGGTCCGGAGACCATGTCCGGGCTGTCGTCCAGGCCGTCTGGGGACATGCCCGGCCTGAGGGGCCGCATCGCTCGCCGAGGGCTGCGAAAGAAGTGCCGTCGTGCCCCCATCGTGCTCAGCTGCTTCATTCGGCGCTCTTTGGAGCGACGGTTCTGGAACCACACCTGGAAACAAAGAAATACATCGTTAATACATGGTTGTTGATTATCACAAGTTGATTGTTAAGGCTGTTCTAAGAGAAGACGATTGTTAAGTGTTGTCATAAGATGATTGTTTAGGGTGTTGTGAAATAACTGACATTAAAGTGGTAACAGATTTCCTAAATACATTGTAGAAACGTAGTGGTTACTTCCACGACAACCCAATGGTCCACGGTTCGATTCCTGGCAGCTACTTTTGATTATTATGCGCATATTTAACATTTATTTTTTCAGAAGTAGCGAGATTAGTTCGAGTTTAGATTTTACTTTCGTGGTAATAACCAGTGCCTTGTAGAAACTTAAACTACAACTATGTATCACTCCATCTGTAATGTCATAAGGAACAAAAAGACGAAGCAGCTTCTCAACAGCAAGAAAATGTCCCAACTATACCATCTCATCTCATCTCATGATTGTTAATGGATGGTATAATAAAATATGTTGATTGTTAATGGTGTCTACAGATTTGTTAATGTTTTCATCTGATGATCATGCATAATGTTGTGAAGTAGTGATACACGATATGATGATTGTTAAAGTCGTCATAAGAATATTCAATTGTTAATAATTTCATAAGACGATTGTTAATGTGGTTGTTAAATTATTGTGAACGGTATTATAAAATAATAAAATGATTGTTAATCCATGTTGTGAACGGTGTCATAAAATAATATCAATGATTGTTAATCAATGTTGTTTAATAGTGTCATAAAATGAGTTCATTGTTAATATTTTCTGCAGATAGGTCGAATTTTAATGTTTTCATAATACCATTGTGTATGTGCATGGTGTTGTTTTAGAAATTTATTACTTATTATGGTGATTCTGATCATTTATAGGGAGCTTTGCCAAAAAGCAAACATTTAGTGTTAGAATACCCGTAGAAGTTGTTTCCCCTTTAGGGGAGAATGTATGCAGGTAAGCAAACCATAAGTGAGTGGGTTAGAAGACGAGGGGTAAAGCAACTGCGTGGGATAACTTCCGTACATGAGGTGGGTTGGAAAACTTGCCAAGGTTTTCTTTTCTTTCATTGAATAGTACTTAGGAAGTTTCACTTTCCCTCGGCTTTGAAAGCTATATGAGTAGCAGCAATAAATCAGAAAGCATAATATTAGACCCGGAGATTTAAAATAAGTTTACAGTGTTTATAATTTTATCCACCCAAAGAGTAAACTTATCACACATCTTCACTTGTACCCCTTGGAATCCCACACACTTGTCTTTTTAATGGATAAATGTTTTAAAATATATTCTTTAACTACATCGTTATTAGGATGATAAAACCTTAAAATAAATCTGTATCCAAAATTAGGAAATTTATAAACTAATAAAATACTTAAAGCATACACTAAACTGAATGTTCTTCAAATTCATAATTAAATTAAATATTTTGAGATCAATAAAATTCTACAAAATGTTGAACTTTAAACAAATTTAATTAAATTTTATTTAAGATTATACTAAAACGGATTTTATTCTTTTGGGTAGTTTTTACTATAAGAAAGTATTGAACATTATTTTATTTCAGGTGTTAGTACGCAATATTGTAACAAAATCTTCTTACGAATGTGCCTTCCGAAATTTCGCACTTCACTGTTTATCTTTTTTGGCGTAATTAATTCCTACTCGGTAAGAAAAGAAAGGATTCAGACAGCTCACAGACCTTGAACCTTATTTATGCAAATGAAATCGGTCCCGAATCCTCCAAAGAAAATAGATCATCTTCCCAAATAAGGAAGAGAGAGAAAAAAAAGAAGAGAACTTCCTCTCAAAAATACTCCTCTCGACGTAACAAAAGAAAGGGAGAGAAAAAGATTAAAATACTTAACACGGCGAAAGAGCAAAAGAAACGGAAGGGATTACGAAAGATATTAAAAGCCGCCTCCCGCCGCGATAAATAAATAAATCCCCGGGATTCGCACTCTAAGCTCTTTAATGGCTTAACGTAAACATTTAAATCTATCTGGACGAAGGAAAAAAAATAGCTTTCTTGCCACCATTAAAAACGACGCCCCAAAAAAGACCCAACAGTGCGGTTTACCGTCCGAACCCCTTTTCCCTGGAATCGGGAAAAAGTCCGCCGCCGCCGGTCTATGTATATGTGTGTGTACCGAAACCTTATCGGGGCGAAACAGCCCTGGGAGCGGCTTCAGCTTGCGGTATTAATCCACAGAAAGCCCCCGCTTAGGCCTTTATCGGGGCCCGAATTCGCGCATAAAAACGGTCGCCTCCTGACCAACCCCCCTACCTGATCCCTCTCCAAAACAATCCTCCTCTCCCTCCCTTTGTTTCTACTTCTTTTGTTCTTAACTTCCCTCCTCCTCCTCCTCCAACTTAAAACCTTTTCCCTCTCTCAAAATCCTTAAAACTTCGGAGAGAGAGTAGGAAGATTACCGAAGCCACTGACAAGTTCCGAAAGGGTTTGTGCTGCTGCTGCTTGTGGAAGTTTTTTTACTCCGTCTGCTCGCTATCTCCGTCTCGTCGTCGCTGCTGATGTTGTTATTGTGAAGGCACACAGTCGGGTGTTAATATTTTAGTTTCGAGGAGGGGGGATTTTTTGGGGGCTTAGCGGGGGAGAAATCTGCGCGAATTGACGCGGGTGATAAGAGAGTTTTAAATGCTTCTCTCGGCTTCTCCAGATTTTTGAGGCCGTTTGTTTTGTGCTGTGTGGCGAAGAAAGAACGCAGAGTCGTCGGAGCTCTCTTCTCTCTCTCTCTCCCCTTGCTTATCGATTGTGTCGCCGTTAACTTGACATCGCGGGCTGTCAGCGACAGAAGCTTGTCGTCCGTTGTTTTCCGGGGTAATTTTTGAATGGGTGTATGGTTTCTCCTTTTTGTGCATATCGGGAGATGGATATCGTTTTTTGCTGTTCTGCACTTAGTTTAGAAAAGTTACGTCGTTGTATATGTCGCGTTAGATAAAGTTATTTTGGGGATAGGAAGTGATTAGATTCACACAACTCGAGAGAAGTGCTAAATTATGAAATGCAAGTGCAATGTTACTTGCAAAAGTTTTAATGCAAGCATTCCAGATAGTCGAATTCTTTGGATTTTATCAAAAATATCAGAATAAGTAAGTATTTTTTCATTCTTTGATGATTAAATTACTTTTAGTGAAATAAAATAATTTTTTAATGGATAGTTAAACAAAAAAAAGGTATTTCTAAATAGGTAGTTTTATAATGTAGGAGTGCCATTCGAATAGTAAGCAGAGAAAGTATTGAAATTTAGCATGTAATAAAATTTAGACTGACGCACAGACGTTTTTAAGGATATTAACAATACTAAACTAATATATAAATTTGTCGCATCTCTATCTTCTAAGTTTATCATTTTCTTTTTACGGTCGGGTCATTCGATAATTTAGTTACAGCCGAAGGTAATAGTCATAGTACATAGTGGTGATCAATCCCACACATTTTTTTTACTAAAAGTATAACCAATATCAGCCGTTTATTTGACTGTTTCAAAAAAGTTAATTTGAAAAATAATACATTTCATTAAGTGGAAAACTATAAGTTGATCTTTAGTTAGTTCACGAAATTTAGGCTACAGTTGTGCTCATAGAGTCTGTAATTTTAAGATCTTTAAAGTGTATATTTTAAGAATTATACATTAATTAAACACTTATAAAAATATAAATTAATACTATAAAGCTTTCTGAAATATGATAAACATAGTATAATTAAATATAAAAAATAATTATGCATTTTTTTCTCATACCTATTAATCGAGTTAGAAGTTAATATAAAGTAACATAAACTAAAACTTTCAGCGAATATACCATTGATGCACATTCGCGAAGCCCTATAAGATTCTCTCCCTATACTTCTTCTCAAATTAAGTTGAGATACTCTAATGAAATACAAGTATATTTGTTGATATTTTATCTCAGTGAATTATGTAAGAATGTTAAATAAAGAAAAAAATTCTATGTATAAACAGTTATATAAAACTACTTATGATGGTTAGAACCACTTTTGACGTATTTATTTCCAAAGATCGTAACGTCTCTTACTCTAGTTTCCCCTCTAATTCATTTATTTCCCAGAATACCCAAACATTTCTTTTTTCCCCACCTCCAACAAACGATCTCGGATCAAAGAGCAACACAAGGAAACAACACACCGGGCTAAAAACAACCTCCCATAAAGAAAGCGCCCCAAACCCTGCGCAGAAAAAAAAACAACATCAGAAAAGGAACAAAAAACCCTCAGAGAGAGAGAAGAAGAAGAAGAAAGAAGAGCAAGAGCAAGGATGCGAGGGATGCAGGGGAGCGCGAGAAAAAGACCACTCAACCTCCAAATGCGCGACAGATAAGGTCGTTTCTGTGATTGTCGTGTTTACATGGCCTTAAGGCCCGACCGGGGAAAATATTACCATTATGAATCGGTGATCCTCGCGATTCGCTCACAATGAATGGGGATTTTTTTTTTCGTTGTTGTTGTCGGCGACAAAAAAAAGAGGTATTTGTAGAGTAAATAGTGGCATCGGTTCAATAGAGTGTATGAAGTGAGCAGCTTTTCTGAGCGAGGGAAATTAAATGTAAGAGGTTTGTCATTATTAAAATGAGCCGCAGAGGAAAGTGGCTAATAGTGGTCGTATGAAAGGAAGCGCTATCTGTGACAATGTGGAGTTTCTGATGTTTTTTTTTATTGCATGTGTGATATATTCAAAGCGAAGAATTTATGTAAGAATTCCCTAGTTTTAAATTGCAGGTAGGGGGAAATTTGTATTTTCTCTTATTATATTTCAATTCTTTGAAAATAGTTGTAAGTGTTGCTAATTTGTGGTGAGATTTTAAAATGCAGACTAAACTATCTCGTAAACCTAAAATTAAAACATTGTTTCGCAAACCACAATCTGTCAAGAGCTTTTACTAAATGTATCAAATGAAAGTTTAGTCACACTAATCAATACGATAATTTTAAGTGTCAAACACTATTATTTCAAAATGAAATTTTCAGTAGTTAGAAATAAAATTCATAGTGAAAACATAGCTAAATATTTCTGATTCGAAGTCAAATAATAAAAATAACAATAATAAAACGGAATTTTTAGTAATAGTAATAAAGTATTAAAGTTAAATTAGTTTGAATGTAACGAGAATATTTCTCTTCTCATACCCTAATGTTCTTGAGAAATAGCTCAAACTGTAGTAATATACATGCATTTCTAATTCATACACGAATGACCCCATGTAAACACACAGAATTGGGACATTTTTTAAACAATTTGGTTCATCCTCTTCTATACATAAAAGGCAGAAACACATTTAATAAAACCTTATATAAAATGTCAAACAATTTAAAAATTTCATCAACACTTCACTTTACCACAGTGATTGATGAAATCATGAAATCACTTTTCGCCTCAATTCAATACTACGACACAACACCTCGAAGTCGATCATTAAATCCTTCAGCCCTCTTCAAAAACCAAACACAGATTTATTACACACCCTCCACCCCAATGAATCACACACACACACAGCAACCGAAACCCCTCTCGCACATTACCGAACAAGAGAAAGAAAGAGAACCAATGACAAACGACCAGGTAGTACACTCACAACAACAAAAAAACCGAAACTAACACCCCCTACACCCCTTTATGACCGTCTCCCTCCTCCATCCCCCTTTCCTCACCTCTTCCTCCTCCCAGCCAGAGACCACTGTCCACCCAGCTTTAACACCCAGCTATCTTTATTTTTCCCTCTTTGTGCTTCTTTTTCCCTATCTTCCCTTCCTTAAATTTCAACGGGATCGATGCCGTCCCGCCATTGGTCGGAATCCCCCGCCCTCTGCGCCATACGTCATCCGTCGGAATGACTTGTGGCGCTTGGCGGAGGGGCGTGGCCTCGGAGCTGTCACGAGAGATTTCTTCTTAGACTCCGTTCTTTCTTTATAAAGAACGGCGGCCACCCTTTTATCATTTTCTCCCTTCATATTTCCCCACCCATAGGGATTTTTTTTCCTATTCAGTTATCCTTAGCTTTTTGAGGGCTCTTATTAGTCGTTTTTTCTCTTCGTTGTTGCTGAGGAGAGACATTCTTTTTTTTTTTATCCCTTTTGTGAAAGTTGGTTGGAGAGAGAAGTTATGGATGATTATTCTTCCCTTTATGGTTAAGGTCTTTGGGTGGGCCTTTCTTGCTGTAAACGACGCTGTTCAAAATCATCAGCCGCGAACCATCCCTTTCGGCTGGTCCAGTTTTTTTTTTCTCCCTGTGCTGGTGATATTTCATGTGTCTCGTTCAGGGTCGAGTTAGGAGTGAGAATGATCTCGTTGCTCTTGGGTATATGTTCTGCTAAGTGGACGAGTGTCAAATGGTTTTAAAAGAGTCGTTTCACTTGATTTTTATACAAACATGAATGAAACCTTTTTGTGTGTATCACTTTAAGATAAAATAAAGGTTTTGTACAGAGTAATAGAAAAAATCGAGCATTTTAAATGACCAATAGAAATCTTAACATTGAAATTCTTTTGAAAATTAATATTACCATGTTTATGTAAATTACCTCAAACATCTTACAATAAAAAATAATACATGGAATAAATTCATATGACTAATAAAAACACTAGAGAAATCATTCACCATCCACCCAATTTCATGTAAATACAAATCACCTAAGCATCCTAAAAAATATCTACCAATATAATTTTACATCGAACTATAAAAAACATGTTAAGTGCATTTATGCATAAATAATAAAACAAATTTATTTCTACATACAAGCAAAATAATCCTCCCCCAAACTCAAACTTTTTAAGTATCTTAAAAGAGTAGTAGTGGTCATCAAACGCATCTATTTCCACATGAAAGAAAAATGGATTGTAATTTATAAAATGCAAAGAAATAATTAATAAATAAATAAAATAAATGTGGGGGGACACGCAAGGAAATGAAAAAAAAAAAAGCCAGTTTTAGTTTTATTTGTATTTTTTTTATTTTATTTTAACTGTAGAGATGATAAGAAAAAGTAGATTTGAAGATAAGTTAAGGAGTCAAAAGATGAATGTTTTCTTATTGAAGATTTCTGGATACTTTCATATCAACAGCATATTCTCTAGCATTTTACATTGGGTCAAATAGTAGTTTATTCTTGTGGTATTAAATTTGAAACATTTAAAAAATTCATACTTTCTTTTTATTACAAGTGTCTACTTGATTCCAATCTCCGAAATTAAATGTTATTATGAGGAATAAAAAATCCTTCACTCCTCTTCATTGCTATAATCCTTAAATACGTTTAGGGGGAAAATGGAGGATAAATATCAGAAATATTCAAAGCAAAAACTATACTGAAATTAAAAACCAAAAGCAATTTTACTCGAACATTTTTTATCCATGAGCTAACCATATTTTTACTTTCCCAAGCAAACTGCAAAAAAATATTGGCAGTGACCACTACATATATTTAAGCAAATAATTTCCCCATAAATATCTTTCCCCCCTCTTAATCAAGTACTTCCAAGTTTTCTTATACTACGAGTCAAATTAGTTTTCATTCGCCTTTCTAAGAACAAATTAGAGGTTATTTAAAACCGTACGTCATAATTTTTATCCATCTCCAACACGGTAACTCATGAGTTAGATAAGTGGCGAAATCACTTTTATAAATCAATGTAATTTACTGTATTATCAGAGATGAAGAGACAGATATTGCAAAAAAAAATTATGACAAAAACTCCCAGAACACCCATAAGATATCATAAGAGATTGCAACTATCGATCACAAATACTTCCAGTGTTTTTAAAAATAATGTAAAAAAAAACACCTTCACGAGACAAAGGAATATTTTTTTTCAGTAATCTTCATTATTAATAATTCTCCCCCTCCCAGCAAGGAAATGGAGTTGTATGAAAGATAATCCATTTTCCACAGGTGCGCCGGCCTGCCTACAGCGAGCGATTAGGCCGCGCGGAGGCCTATTCAATCAAACCCAATGAAATATCGGCTACCTGAAATTACGTGGGGAAAAAAAGAAGCGGGCAGCACAAAAGAGAAAAAATTATGCTGATTTTTGCATCTTCCCGAAGCGGCTCCATGCATTTAAGTCAAAAAACCTCCGGAAGGCAATGCAGAAAAATGATAACAGCAATAAACAAAATGGGGGGAGCGCGCACAGGAAAAATGTCCCGGGAAAAATATTCCGGGGCTGCAGCGGGAAAATAAAATTACCAAATAATAATAATGACGAGAAGAAGAAGAAGAAGAAGAAGCAAGAGGAGCGAGAGATGGAGAGAAAAAAAATCGAACCGACCGAACTGAAAGCTTCCCGCCACCCTGAAGGTTAAAATATACACAACGACGAAGAAAAAAAGAAGGAGAGAAGAAATAACGGGAGCAAAATAATAAAAAAAAAAAGAAGTGAAGGAAGAGAGTAATTTCAAAGTCCGTTTGGCATGTTTCGCTCTGCCATTAATTGTTTAGCTGCCTCGTCGGAGGAGAGGGAGGAAGATTCTTCTCCATCCTCTTAGCGTGGTAGGGTTACCATGGTGATTGCCTTCCTGATTATCATCAGGGAGCCTCGAGACAGCCTCATCAACAAGGGCTACAGGGCATTATCAGTTAACACCCCGGCCTGCGATGCACGCCGTATACCTGTACTGCAGCACTTTTCTCGCACTGAGTCCTTAGCGGAGATCTTTTGCGGGGATTTGGGGAGGGTTTTTTTTTTTTCGTTTGGAGGGTTTGTGGAGATCATATTCTTTTCTTCGTGAGGGGGAGTGAGCGAACTTGGTGGTGGAATGTAATGATAAGTAATTCTTATAGGTTTATGAGTTGGAGCAGCTCGGAGGGTTAACTTTGTCAATGGAGAAATTGTTTCGTTTTAAATGATACCATCTCAGTGGTTTGTAGTAAATTTCGAGTAAGATGAGAAGCATTTCTATAGATTTGTATGAATAGGAAGTACTAGATTTGGCTTTATTTGTCCTTTAAAATCATAGAGTTTGGTACCTGGATAATCATAATTTTTAAGTCATTTTAATATTTGCCGTGATCATTCAAATATACAAAAAGCTGTTTTTGTTGAGTTTTTCCCCCTCAATGGATCATTTTTCTCTTTATTTTAAATGTCCGAGATCAGAAAAAGGCAAACATATAATGTTAGAATTAGAAAGTGATTATTATTTATGTACTAATGTTTTAAATGCTACTAATTACATGGGTTTCTTTTATCATAGAAGTATATGTGTTTATTTTTTTAAGATAAGGGATAGTATAATTTTTTTTTGGCGAATTTCTATTTTGTTTTAAATATTTCTCTTCAACCTTTTATTTCCCATTCTAGACATAAAAACACATCGGTCAAAAGTTCCCCTTGTAAAACAAATTTTTTCTTCAAAAACTCTTTTCCAAATATCAATCATTTTAATAAAGGACTGAATTATACACCGCACATGAGGAAACCTTCTTTTTAAAACCGTTTTTAGAGTAAAACTTTTAAATTAAAAATTCTAATGAGAAAATAATCGCCAAATACTACTCATAAAGGCTGGTGTATCAACCACAGTTTATAAAAGGAAAGCTTTTATATGTGAGGAAAAAAACATTATGAAGGATTTTTAAAATGTTAAGAACATGACCACGAGAGCAATTAACATTAAAGCCCTGTGTAAACACACTACTTCTTCACTTTACATTATAGATACAGAACACGTATCTCTACGATTTTATTGATAAAAAAGCATAATGAAGGACTTTTAAAATGTTAAGATCCTGGTCACTAGAGCA
The DNA here is from genome assembly GCA_963680715.1 of Tetragnatha montana. Classification (NCBI taxonomy): domain Eukaryota; kingdom Metazoa; phylum Arthropoda; class Arachnida; order Araneae; family Tetragnathidae; genus Tetragnatha; species Tetragnatha montana. The sequence goes on from OY796685.1 coordinate 41,409,165, forward strand.
ATGAACATTAAAGCTCTCTATAAACACCACCTAAACACACTACTTTTTTGCTTTACGGTATAGATAGAAAACTTGTATCTCTACGATTTTATTGATAAAAAAAAACATAATGAAGGACTTTTAAAATGTTAAAATCCTGGACAATAGAGCACTAAACAATTAAGCTCTCTCTAAACACCATGTAAACACACTACTTCTTCGCTTTACATTGTATAGATAGAAAACTACGATATTATTGATAAAAAAAGCATAATGAATGACTTTTAAAACGTTAAGATCCTGCACACCAGAGCAATAAACATTCAATCTCTCTCTAAACACCACCTAAACACACTACTTCTTCCCTACCAGCTATTCTCAACTTCCCCTATTCCTGAGAAAACTTCCCATCATCCTAGCTAGAAGACTCCTCAGTTTTCCCTCGCTAAGTCTCCCAAAAACTTCCCCAAGTGGAGGGGGATCCGGGAGTAAAAAGCCAGAGAAAGCATTTCCATCCGGGGACTCGCTAAGTCCCGCGAGTGACGGCCGGACTCATTAAGGGGCCGGATCACGTGACCATCAAGGTGGGCGACGGGGCGTGAAGAGCAGCTAATCCCGAATTTTCAGTTCGAAAAATTCCCTTCGCACGGCTTTGACTGGCGGTGGGCCATCCATCTTTTTCTTGTGGAGGGCTTTTTGCATCACTGGAGGGGGTGTTTGTTCGGATATTGATTAGCCCGTGTCGTGTCGTGAAGCCCGCTTGTCAGGTCGGGCGTCGTCTTGGAGGATTTTAGTTCGGATCAAGGGTTTTGGATGGAGGGCCATATGCGTGAATTTTCCACGAGAAACTAAAATACTGCACTTCAAACGCTCAACGCATATTTAAAAACACTTTTGTGTTGCTAGCTAGAGCACTTTATTGTGTTGCGACAGTGTTCTGAATATGTATGTAATTTTTAGTAACTCTTCTATACAGTACTATTTAGTTTTTGGATAGCAATAGTTTTTAGAGACAGAATACATGTTTTTATATTCTTGTGTTTCAATCTTGCTTTAAGAAACCATTCAGATTCTAAACATACTTTAGTACACATTTTAAGAACACTTTTCTGGATAGCAACACTTTTCAAACATATCCATAACACTATCACAAGAAGTTGAAGTTGTTTGCAACAAAGTGTTCCAGTGGATAAGATAACACTAACTAAGTGTTGATTATTTGATGGGGGAAGGTAATATCAGTATGTTACAGCTTACTATTTAAATGAAAATTAAACGCGTGTGAACATACTGATGATAAGATTGTTATTCATTATGACAATTCTGAACATTTATAGGGAGCTTTGTCAAAAAGCAAACATTTAGTGTTACGAATACTGTAGAAGTTGTTTCCCCTTTAGGGGAGAAAGTGTGCAGGTATGCAAACTTTAAGTGAGTGGGTCAGACGCCCAGGGGTAGAAGTGACAATGAGGTATAACGTCAAAATACGAGGTGCATTGGCAAGTTTAGTGAGTTTTCTTTATCCCAAAGTGCATTTTTCATAAGAAGCTTCATTTTACCTTGCCCTCCAAATGTAGTTCAGTAGCAGTTATAATCAAAGTAAAAAATATTAAGCCGCTCAGAAGTTTGTTGAATTATATTGTCATCATTTACAATTTTATCCACCACAAATAGTAAACTTTTCACTAATTGTCACTTCTACCTCTTTATTTAAAATTTAACTCAAACTTTTTTAAAGTATTTTCTGATATTCTCAGATGAATTTTAAGCATGAATATTAAACATACTTTTTTGAACGAAAACAAAACATAAATAGATTTAATCATCCATTAGTGGCTACTGAATATATCATTATCAAATGAGTGGTTAGAAGTCTAGGGGTACAAATTACAATGAGCAAAATGTAAAACTGTAAGTAGTGAAAATTTAAAATAATAAATTTCTAGGATGTTTGATATATTCTCCACACTGGTTTATAACTGCCAATAAACTATTATCTCTGGGCGCCAAGGGAAAGTGAGACAACTTTTCAAGAACACACCTGCTTATATATCCACCTCGAACAGAAGTTTGAGTTACTTAAGGTTTGCTTACCTGCATACATTCTCTTCAACCAGTGAAACAACTTTTACAGTATTTGTAAAACTAAATGTTTTCTTTTTAGCACACCTCCAAATAAATGCACCGAAGAACGTTATAAATAAAAAGCTGATGAACATGATTGGAAATTTCGATTTTGTATTAATTATTTCACTTATCACGACAGTTCATGCATTAAAAGAGTACTCATTTTCAACTTTTATTAACTTTTGTGAATACAAAAATTTCTGTTAACCCCATGGCTACTAACTCATTCAATATATTTTCTCAAATACTATAAAGTTTTATAACTCTAACATTTTATTAACTTAACTACTTAATGAAATTCAGCTGCCTATGCTATAAAACTCTAAAAATTAAGTAGGCTAATTACGTTAATTAGTATTAAAGTCCCTCGCCTATGCTATGGTATACAGAGAGTAGTATGCAATAGAAGCAGTGTTGATCCATTATTAAAGAAATAAGTATTTGATTTATAAAATACTGCTACCAACTATTAACTGTCAATTTAAAAGAAAAATACTATTTGATGTCCGACCTATGTTTTATTTAGAAAGCAGCCAACATTTTGACCAAATATTGTCTCGAACTGTATTACTTTATTACAATTGTAAAGGTATTTCATTATAAAACCTTAAGGTAAAGATCTTATAGTAAGTAAAGATTATAGTAAGTATAAGTTATAGTAAGTAAACACTTTATAGATGAGGACATAGGTTAACAAACTATTCACACCTAACAGTAAACTAGTTAGGCACCTCAAGCATCGTATTCCATATTTTTATGGAACAAAGTTATATTACACTCTCAGAATTTGGAGGATTATAAGATGGGTGCGCACAATGCTTACAAACTCCCTGCTCTGAGACGAAGCGAGTTACACACAACACACAATTACCGTTTTTAAAAGTTTGAGCAAAAAGCCCGGGGCTCCTAAAACTTCCCACCTCCGGGATATATGATCCATTATCCGAGTTTCCCGGAATAAAAGCCCCCCTCTCTGGATATTGCATCAGTAGCAGGAAAAACAGAAACCTCTATCCAGGAAGGATCCTAAAAAGGGACGAAAGTAATTCTCCTAGGTTGATGAGGGTGGAGCCGGGAAAACTTTGTTTCTCCCTCCTACTGCAAACAACAAAGAAAGAAACAGCCTTCTTATATGAGGGCTGCCCTAAAACGGGGAACAACATGGAAGCAGAAGAAGTAAAATAAAAGGGGAGCTTTTACGATTTTTACCCTGCGCGATCATCTGGCCCGGTGTCACGTTCGGGGCCAAACGACTTTTTGCGAGAAACTGAAGAAGAGAAAGAATTAGGATCGTTCCCTCCATCCCCCAAGTATTGTTGCAGCAGGGAGGATCGTGACTCCCAGGAAAAGGGACGGCCAAACGAGAGTTGGGGGAGTTCTACGAGGGCAATACTTTCCCTCGGTTCTTGCTCGGGCCTACGACTAATTACAGCACAGCGGAGGAGTAAGGGAGCCGGGATTTACCAGACTTTGTTTTTACCCGTCTTTTATGGGCCCTCGGCTTTATTTGTTTGCGCCCCGTTCCCCTTTATGTGTGAGGGAGGAGAAAAAACCGTGAAAGTTAATATGGGGACCCCTTTTCGGTTGCGACTTGTTTAGATCGTAGGGCCGAGATTAGGGTCCGGTTGTGTCAGGTGAGGTCTTAAAAGGATTTGCATCTCTTTATCGGGAGGTCTGATACGCCAGTAGTGATGATTACGGGGTGTGGGAGTTTTTTTTCTCCTGACGGTATTGGGTGGTGGAAGATTACTCGCTCTTAAAAGGGAAATAAGGTTCTTTTCTGGTGGAGTATTCCAGTGATGAGAGAAAGCTGAGAGGAGTGAAGATAGAGAAATGCCAATGGATAAAAACGAATGCAGTGAAATAAGAAATGGGGAAACACATTAGATCGTGAGATAAATGAAAAAAAAAAGATTATATTGATATAGATATAAAAGTTAGAGAGATAAAAAGGAATATTTTACAAAAATATACGTGATTACTATATTTCAGGTAATTTTTTTGGAAAATATTTCCACGATGAAGTACAGGGGAATGCAGCGTAATTCTTTGGAGAGCTAAATGAAGGAATAAATTTCACATTAAAATTTGATACTCTGAGAAATCAAAACCAATTTTTCGTAGAATACTCCAATGATTAGAGGAATTAAAAGGTACAGGATAAATGGAACAGAATTCTATAGTAAGCTTAGTATTGACCAAATTTAGCTTCATGTTAAAAGAATATCAAAATTTGATGAGACATCATAGCGGGGTATGTTTAAAAAACACGTAATAAGTAAATAGGAAAAGTCTTGATCATAAAACTTGTATTAATGTTATTAACTGACTGAACAGAGAAAAAAAACATTATTATAAACTTTATTAATCAAGTATTTGCAGTATATTTATCTTCGAAATATAAATACAGTATATTTTTTGTGATACATTGTAAAAGAAATCAAACTAAAATAAGAGTTTAAATTATTATGTAGATCTGAAAATGTCACCAAGTGCATCAGAAGGTTAAATAGGAGGGGAAGAGTAAACATTGAAGAGGACCCTTTATCCAATATTTAAAAATGAATATATAAAACAAGTTACTTTTATTCCCACAAAAGTTACTTCTTAGCGACTATGTATCAAATTTTACCCTCCTCTTTTTTCCTACCTAAAAGGTGATTTGGCGCAACACTCTACCCTGTTGCAATTATAAAACAAATTACTTATTTTATTCCCACAATAGTTACTTATCAGCGACTAATGTAACAAATGTTACCCTCCTCGTTTTTTCTACCTAAAAGGTGATTTGGCGCAACAATCTACACTGTTTCACGCCATGCAAGCAGGGGACAAGCTTCCTCTCAAAGAGGAAAAAAACAAAAAAAAAAAACCTAAATATTCCTCCCAAAATCCCTCCACCGAAAAGAAAAGACGGAAACCCCCGCAAATCCCACTTTTTCTTCCTCATCTGTTTAAGAAGAAGAAGAAGAAGAAGCCGGAGTCAACTTTTCCTTCCTGCCATGCCCAATCAGAAAAGGCCCGCGATGAGATATGCGCCCGCCCGTGCTCCCACTCCCGAAAGCCCCGTGGCTGCCAAAAAATGTCCACCAATAAATATCGGAGCGCACCGCTAAAATGTCACTACCCCCGAAACTGTCAAAGCAGAGACGCCGGAGAAGAAGAAATGAGAGATGCCGCTCTGTTCCTACCGACGAAACTCCATTTATAATGTTCCCCTTTTTTCCCTTCTTCCTATTCGCTCCATCCCTCCATTTTTTCCCTCTTTTTTGAGGAGAGCGCGTGTGTATATATTTCTTCTTTCATATATTCGTTCTTTTCGTGACGTGGATCCCGGGAGACTTTAAGGGAACTGTGGCACGGAGAGATTCCGGACGTTGCCCGGATTGAGAGACAGAGGGGAGTAAGTCAACGTGGGGAAAAACTCCTCAATGCGGGGACGGATTAAGTGGGATTACAAGGTGTGCTTATTTTGTCACGATGCCATCAATTCGAAATAAATAAGCAACGTCTCTCTCTCTCTCTCTTTTTTGATTGTTCGGTTTGCCTTTTTGATTTGTGCTGTAGTAATCCTGAGATTTCAGTGGCGGTCGTTTTTAATTTGTTTGGACGCAATTAGGAGATGTTGATTGAGGCGGCATTAGGAAGACTCCTCGCTAATTTGGAGTTTAAGTTTTGAAATTGGGACGAATTTAATAATGCAGACGGACCGGATTTATCATGGCGTTTTAAACGGTTTCGTGAGTTGTGCTTTTCGTTTTAAGTTTTTCGTAGGTAATTTAAGTTTGACAGGAAAAATTTAAAAAAAGGAGAAAATATGGATATAAATTATTGATATTCTGTGATTTGTTTTAAGTGTTTATTCTTAAAAATAATTTATGTTTTATTTAGCCCATAATAAAGGGTTTGATCCTGTACTGCAAATAAGCATACACAAAAATAAACACATTCAAAACACATTTTAAAACACCAAAATGTCACCATTTTTAAAACACATTTAAATATGATAGATACAGCCTTACTACTCATCTGAATAACTTCTTTAGGTTTAAAGAGATACTTTTTGTACCAGGATAGTAAATTCAAGTTTTCTTTTTCAATTTTTTTTGCATAAAAATGAAGAAATTAAATAAATTCCAAAAGAAAATAAATTATTTTAATTTTCTATCTGAGGATTATGTACGCGTAACTTAATTTAAACTTCCGTTTACTATATACACAAACTTATTTATCATACACGTATTTTCTACAGCTTACACTATTAAAAAATAATAATGATAAATACAATTAAAATTTCAATTAATTTTTAAGTTTTTAACATGTCGTAGACTAATAAGTTATGAAAATTAACATTAGAGAGATTTCTTTTCATTCATTCAATGAGCTTACTTTAAGATGCCTTATTGCAAGGCATCTTGTTCAAAAGAATGAGTAGGACATTAAACACGCGTTTAAGCAGAGGCGTTGCCACGAGGGGGATTTAAAAATATATCGTCCCCCCGACACTCGGAAATTTTCCTGTTTTGACTGTAGAACACGATTTTTAACTACCCGTATCCCTCCCGAAATTCCAATACCTCCCACCAGAATATCACACCACTGAGCACAAGTACCACTTATCTACAAAAGTTAAAAGTACAAAGTAATGATAGTAATAGAAAATACATTAGTTCCTAGTGCATTGACATAATCTTTATAGTGTTGAAATTCAAATTTCAATCGCATCCAATATAAATGAGAAAAAAAATCATTTTAAAATCACCTTTCACAACATTTTCTCAAGCTCTTGCAGAATATTCTCAATACCCAACGATTTATCCATTCTAATATTAAATACTCTCTATCAAAAACTACTACAAACCTAAACCACTTAGGTATATCCCGAACAACCGACTGAAAGCAGCCTCCCCACCAAAAGGGGAAATTAATGAACCAAGTGCAGGTGGAGAGCCATAATTGATTGAAAGCGATTGCGTGCTAAAAATAAGTAACTAAAAGGGCCAAAAGTGTTTTCTATTTGGAGGGGATATATATCCTACACCACTGTCGTCTGGACCTGGCTGGAAATATATATACATTTGATCGATCAATCTGAACTTGCAGTATCGGTTCCGTTGTCACTTGTCTTTTTGCCCACTTCTCTTGGGGCGGCATCTGTACAAGAAATGATGACAAGTTTCTTTTGATCGAAATGCTGTTACGACTTTCTCCTTTTTTGTTTCTCTATTTTTTTTTCTCTCTCTCCTTCTTTGGCGCCTACAGAGAGAGAGGGAGGGAAATATTTAAGAGAATGTCTTTATCTTTCTCGCTGCTGCTGAGGCTGTGGGATTTTTTTTTGTGTTGGGTTTGAATGGAGATCTAAGATTGAATTTGAATCGGTTGTTTTAGTTGTGGTATATTAATAGCTTGTGAGGTATTTTTAATCGACTGATATCTTGTTTTTATAAAGCATTGAAATGTTATAATTAAACTGAGCTATCACAATTAGATAGCTTGATGTTATATTTAAATTTATTTTTTAAAATTTGCTTTTTAAAATGAACTAATACTTTAAACGAATTGCTGGGCAACTAAATAATTTATACTCGTTTACTAAATAACATTGCATTGATGGTTCATAAATCTTATTTTATCACTCAGGGTTTTTTTCTTGTAATTTTAGTATTCTACTAATACAAGTTATTCTTAAAAGGTAAGCGTATTTTATATCATTCACTAGAGTATAATTTTAAATTAACAACCACAAACAATTAAATTTCGAGAAATGTATTTGTATTTGTAAAACTTTGTATGATTAAATGAAATTGTTATTAGCTAAATAAATAGGAAAAAAATAAATGAAGTGTAAACAAATCCATAAATATTAAATAGGATGGAATAAATTACCTTAACTAATTGAAGAATACGACTTAAAAATTATTATTAGGTTAAATTATTAGGTTATAAAATTTTCTGTGACTCCTTTTTTTAATTTTTGTTAATGATGTTGAGCTCTATGACGGACCTCATCCACCCCCAAAAAAACTTTAAAAAATATTTTATAAGCGTTTCTTTCCAAGATAATAAATAGCCTCGGTACATTGAATTTCCATTTATTTTACGAATATTTGAATCAAACCATTGTAAACATATCAGGAAAAGAAAGCTTCCGAAGGTCTGAATGAAATAATAAAAACATGAATTCCAAAATGATTTGCATCATCATTACTTCAATCAGTATCAGTGATATTAATTCAACTTTGCTTCTATATTATTAACAGATAAAGTGCTTGAAATAAAAAATTAAATATAATCCAAAATATCAACCAGGTAGACCAGATCTACTCCTCAAGGAACATTTACCACATTTATGTATCACGGAAAAAAAAAACTAAACCTTTAACAGGATCAAATATCTGAAAACCGGAAAACTAAAACTAAAATATTACGGCAATTCACGGTAAATTTAACCCTTCACAAAACACACTCGATTCCTCCACACAAGCGACTCAACACAGCAATCTCCACATCACATCATTAACAAACAAACAACCGCGGCGGTCAGAACAATTAAACCCATCTGCTCCACAAACCAACCCCACCCCCCCCTCAAAAACAAAACGTCCTATCCCTCCCTACCTCCCACATAAACTCGCCCCCTCAACAACAACACCAACAACAAAAAAAAAACACCAACTCGGCCCCTTCAAAAAACCCGGGGCGCAGCGAAATCTGAAAACTTTCGGAAATACGAGCGAGGAGGATTAGATCTATCCATCACCCCAACCCATGTGGGAAAAGAGAAGGCTTTGGGAGGGAGGGGGGTGGTGCCGCCCCAGATAAGTCCTCCGTCTGCTAGTGATTGGAGCCCCGGGTTTCGGTATTGGAAAACGATTCCCCTCCTCAACTTCTTCGTTCTCTTTAATGCTACCAGCCGTCATCACTACCCCCCAGAAATGGGCTGGCTGGCCCCTGGATGTGTCCCCGGCCTCCCCCGGAAAAATCATTTCTCTTCTTTTGGCTTCTCCGCCGCACTGCTGTTCATCTCTCGGCGTTTCTGTTGTTTTCTCCGCCATACACGTAGTTGCCTTGTTTTTTTTTCGAGGAGGTTGGTCCTTCTGTTTATTCTGTCGCTTGGTGCTCCTTGCTCTGTTTCCTTTTTCTCTTACTCGTTGTCGCGTGTTTTTTTTTTGTCACATCCGGCGTTTTCCGGAATGTGCAAGTGAAGGATTACTCTCGTGTTCCTCTTTTTGCGTCTGCTGGTCTTTTTTTATCACCTTTTGTTTAACTCTCCGTCTTTGGGTATCCCGACGAGGATATTCTTGTTCTAGCACGAAGACGCTCGTTACGTGTGCTGTGTTTTGGCTATAACCGTGGATTCTCAGAGGGGAAAAGTATTTCTATTCTTTCTAAGAAGATTTCTCTTCTCTACACAATGTAATTTATGTTGAAACTTGGAAGGGTTTTGCTTCTGTTTCATGTTCAAAAATATTCTCATTATGTTTAATCGTGTAAAAACAGTATAAAATATAAGTTTAAGAATAATATGAATATGATTTGCGTATTGTATTAATTGTTACAATCTCAATATACTAAAAAGTTTCATTTCTTTATTTTGATTATTTGATTCATAAAACATTTAAATGTAAAATTAAATGGTTATATATTTGAATTTTTATAAATCAATTAATAACAAGTAGGTACTATCGAGAGAGATATATGGATTTCACCTAAGAAAACAAAAAGGACTACAAAAATATTTTTTTATATACATATTTAAGAAACATATATGTATACTCTATTTGAAATATTAAATCCAACAGACAAATTACCTTTCCCCCTTTATTTTTAAAAGAAAATTTTCTTTTTCAAAACTAATCTGATGTCAAATCGTTTTAAATAAATTTATGTTTCTTAAAATTGATATGTTAGTTTACTTGTTTGGAACCATCATAATATTTTGTAAAAAATATCATAAATAAGATTTATTCCTAATTTTTTTTAAAAACACCTCAACATAGCAAGTATTTTTTTCCAGCACAGTAAAATGCTTTAACTTTAAAAAAAAAAACAATATTGTAATGAGTACAATTATTTTGTACCTTAATTATAGTAGCTAACTTGATTCAATTGATCATTCATTTCTCAGACTTCTCAGGCTTAACTCACAATTAAGAGAGATACTGCACTGAGAAAAAACAAAACTAAACATAGTAGAATCGAAATTAATTTCAGGCCAAAGAGCAATACTCACATATGTAAACACTTAATGTTGATGTAACTTAAATAAATTTTATCAATAATGTAACTTTAATAAATCCCATCAATAAATAATGTAACAAGAATAACAAATTAAATTAATTGCACTATAAATAAAATAAAATAAGTAAGGATAATGACAGTAGTTAAATGACAAACGCGATTAAAAATTCGATACATTAGAAAGCAAGACCGATTCAAGCTAATTTAAAGCAAAAAACTAAACGAGGTGGGAAACGTACACATTCATTAACCCTTGATAAATATCCCAGCTCTTTCATTACTCACATTAAAGAGCTTCATTCATACACCAACAAAATTTGTTAAAACAACACGTACTCAATTAAACTAAAAGGAAGGGAGACAAAGACACTTTAGCCTTGCTAAAAAGCACTTTCGTCTGGATAAACATAAAACGCACCATAAAAAAACACGACTCGTAAATTGTATCATCCAGCGGAAGTACTTTTTAATCTCCTATTCCTAATATCACCTGATGAGCTTCGCATCATAAATAATTGTGGTTAATTTTAATTCGCCCTGACCCGAGAAAAACCACTAATTGCTTTTAAGCCCGCTTGAAGTAAAAAAAAAGACGCTTTTTCCTTTAACTCCCGACTTTCAGCAGCAAACGCATATTAGCACCAAAAATGACGAAAGTTTTTTCCCACAAAAAAAAAGAGGCACGCTATACAGGAGTTTTTTCCACAAACAACAAAGAAAGCGGTGGCCTTTTAACGCTAAATAAAACAGATGATTATAATTATAATCATATAAAAACAACGCCCTTTTTTTTACTCTCTGTCGTTATTGTTGCTCCAAATATTTTTGCAGGGCCACAACATCGGCGGCATAAAAAGCGGATTTTTTATTTGGGGTGTCGGAGCAGCTAAAACCGCACGGCTAATGATAATAACGCGTAAGGGAAAAGGTGGTAAAGAGCGAAAGAAAAAAAACCCTCCCACAAAAAAAAAAGATTCCCACTATGTTAATAATAATAATAATAAAAAAAAACGTCTGAAAAGGGGTGGGTGAGCAAAAAAGCGTAACTGTGGAGGTTTTTACCTTCTTAAAAGGCAATTAGGGCCTTTATTTTAGTGAACAAACACCACAGAGCAGGGTGCAAACGAGGGAAGGAGAGAAAAAAAACCGCTATCTATTACGCTGCTAATTGAGCGAAAATTACATAATTCAACTCTAATTGCTGCAAGAGAGAGAAGAAACAAATTAATTACCCCGTGTATATTAGGTATGAATGTCAGGGATAATAAATTCTCATTTGCGAAGGCGAGGAGAGAGGAATTAAACCCGGATTTCGTCGGTGACTGTTTTTTTTTCAGGAGGTTGTTTTTGGTGCCCGGGAATCGTAAAAAATGAATGCCTCTAATTATGAGGTATGAGGCTGGGATCGCTGAGGCTTTAAGGGCGCTTGAAGAAGCATCATTGTTGTGAATAATGTAACGGAAAACAATTACGGGAGTTAGGAGAAGGATCATTAATAGATTGTTTTCAACAGTTAGAAAGTAAATAGTCGTAATTTTGTTTCTTTCTATCAATGAAAGTTTCATTAAAACCAAATCTTTTATGAATTTGGTAAAGCGGCAAGTATATTTGCATGGAGTAGAATACATCAAGTTAATAGAAATGTCATGCTTTTCATAGAATCGATTATTGTGCATTGCATGTTTAAGTTTATTCTTTTTAAAAACATTTATTTTGGTCCATAAAAACATATTTTGAACCATTATACAATCATAAAATTAAGTAGCTATCGTTACCTTCCCCTAGGAATGATTGTAGTTAAAAATGTGTTTGCATATCCTATACTAAGTCGTTTTTCGTTATTTTAAAATGAAAGTAACACAAATTACTTTGTAAATTTAGTAAAAAAAATTAGCAGCGCCTTAGGATTCGCCAGGTGCAAGTTCTCTTATAAATCGCCAAAAAATAAGCACATATCAAAGCATAACACTTTAAATATATCAACTATCAGTGTTTCTTTTAATGTTTTTATTGCTTTTAAGTGTAATTTGTAAAATACCGCTTGTCAAATCCGATTGTCAAGATTTGCACCCGGGTAATCCTAAAGAACTATAGAATGTTCTAATCCTGGTGAGGTGTGTCTTATTAAGATCCTTCCATGACAACTCTCAAGGTGCTGTTACCTCGAGAGTTTCTAAAAATCACTCTTCAACCCATATGGAAGAATGATACATTTCTTTTCGTAGGTAGTTCCCCCATATTCTACTATAAACTTATCTAAAAAAAATCCCTGGAATCTCTAGTTACTGAGATGATTATTAAATATTTGCAAGTTGAATTTGACGGTATAGTACCTTGCCAATGGTTCTCAAAAATGTGAGAAACATCCATTTCTCTGGCTCACATTTCTCCGGGTTCGGTCCATTCCTCAACAAGCCCAACTCTTTTTTTCCCAGCCCAGATCGTCACGTCAACCGTGACATCCATCCCCAAACAAACGGACCGACCATCCCGAAAGGAACATTAAACGGAAACGCAACCATCTGCACGCAGCCTGCCCACAAGAGATCCCGGGACCATTAAAAAAGGGGGCGCATCGTTGCGATCCGCCATCATTGACCCCCGGAGGAGTGGGATTCCTCAAACAAAAGGGGCAAGGGCCCTGTGGCCCATGACGGATCCATTAGTGCGTAAAATACCGTTTTTATATCATATTCCTGTCGTTATTATGACACCGAAAGGCCAGTCGGCGTTCACACTTGCCTGTGTGTGGTCTCCTCTGGTAATTGGAGTGGACGTGGAAAGCAGCCCAGAAAATTACGAGGTGCTTTTTTTTTGTTTAGGGAGGGAAGAGTTAAAGGATGCTTTTTGAATCGCGGGGTAATTGGGGATTTCAGCAGCAGCAGTGAGGTTACCTTGTTCCTGTTCGGTGTGAAAGTTTTGAGTTTAGTTGTGGTTTGCTAAAGGTTAACCAAGGTTTTGAGTGAAGGGCTGCTGTGGAGGTTTCTTCCTAGTTAAGAGGTAACGAGATTGATCTCTAGTTGGAGGTTGTTAGTTAGTAGTTTTTCTCCCACAAAATTGAAGTGGAATACAGCTCGTGGTGTTGATGTAATTTTAAAAAATAGTCTTCACAGCTTGAGTATATGACTTTCTAGCTGCAATTCTGGTTGATAAATTGACCCTCGCCCATGGGAGAGGATTAAACTCTGGTGAACCAACTTTTTTTTCTGTTCTAGAGGGTGCGTTGACCTTGTATTAAAGCCCGAGCTATGCTACGTTAAGCAAGTTATTAGAAAGGGTTTGAAAATTTTAGGAGAGAAAAATTTTGACGGATGAATTGAAGTGCTTATATAAATTAAAATATTTTTAAAAAATACTTTTGAATAGGGAGTATTGATGCAGCATTTAGTGTCAAAGATCTTGTAACAATACCCTCAAAAATTAAATTAAAAATAGGTTAACCATTTGGAATTGAAATAAAAGTCCCAACATTTAGCAAAAGTAAGGTTCCATGAATTAGGAAGTTCCTGCAACGTATTGTCACTTCCAATCATCATCAGAAATCAACCTCATAAATATATAAGCTATAGAGAATAAGAATCTCAATAGAGAATAAAAATATCTCTTATTTTCTAAAATGAACATTTTCGGTCCATTATTTGAATGATTTTTAAATCAGTGAACACGGAACATCTTAAAATACAACTGTATTCTAATACAATTCTAATTAGGTTGCTTAAGCGGAGTCGACTGTATAAGTATAACCTGCAGATTGTGATTCAGATACACACTGATTTCACGACCCTGCCAAAGCGGTTGGGCCGACTTCACTTTCCTTCCTTACGATCAATCTCAAGATAACGTCAAATGCCCATTTGATCTTTGGCTGTAATGAGAATATGGTGGGCCATTCAATCACAAACCTCTTCCCAGAATAATTTTAAAATCGAACAGAAAACGAAACAGCCCATCCTCAAACAAATAACACAGGCGGCATTTCGCGTATGACCGGAAGGTTGGGTTGGTCAAGACCGATTTGCCGTCGTGCATTGTCCTGTTGACAAGAAGCCGACCGACCAGAAGCTGACCTCACTGACGCAAAAAGAGAGAGAGAGAGAGACTGGTTATTACTACTACAAGACGTCAGTTGAACGTCCTCTGGCCTCCCCGCCTTTCTAATCAAAGGTTTCGGCATCTGCGTTTTTTGATGGTTTGTGTGGCCCATTTCGGGCGGGCGTTTTATAAAGAAGGGAAAAGGTCGCTTTTCGGAGCGTTTTTCGTTTGTTGGGCGAAACAATGGGAGAGTAGAGACTGCACTTTGTCTTGTTTTTCGGTCCTTCGTCATTAAGGAATGATGCTCAAAACAGCTATTAGGCAGGAATTCCGGAGGGTTTCCTGTCGGCCGCTCAGAAGTCTCCTTACATGATGGGAAAGTTTCCCAAGATTTTCGATGAATAAATTCTGGGAAGATGATGGGTGCGGGTGGATTGTGTCGATGAGGTCATCTTTCGCAAAGGTCTCCTCTCCTGTTTGTTCTCTTCTGACGAAAACTTATTTCGAGTGTTTTGTTCGGTTAATGGAAAATTTTTCAATGAAGGGAAATGAAGGAAATTGTCGTTTAAGCAACCAAATTAGAATCGGGAACATCCAGTTGTATTTTAAGATGTTTCGCGTTCACTGATTTAAAAGTCATTCACAAAAATGAACCGAAAATGTTAATTTTAGAAAATAAAAGAGATTCTTATTCTCTTATTATCACAGGAATATAAGAGAGATTCTTATTCTATATAGTTTATGTTTTTGAGGTTGATTCCTGATGATGATTAGAAGTGACAAGACGTTACAGGAACTTCCTAATTGATGGAACCTTACTTTGCTTAATGTTGCGGCTTTTATTTCAATTCCAAATGGTTAACTTATTTTAAAATTTAATTTTTGGGGTATTTTTTTAAGATCTTCGACACTAAACTCTGAATCAATACTTCATCTTCAGACGTATTTTTTAAAATATTTTAATTTATGTAAGCACAATAAAATATTCGTAAATTTCGATAATATTATCCGATTGATAACATTAACCGTGATCACAATAAGTGGAGGGGACTGTATTTTAAATTTAACTATAAGTTAAATTTATCTATACATTCATCATTCATTTATTAAAAACTCGCGTTGAAAACTAAAAAAGGTTTATTAAAATGGAATTTTAAAAAATAGCTTTAAATGAAGTAAGGGATGTTTAGTTAGTAAATGAGACTTATATATTGATACAAATAAATTGCTTCTTCTGTTGAGTTAACTATACTTGTATCATCTCTTGAGTAATTATTATCTATTATTTTTAGTTGATTATATCTTACCGTTGACAGTTCAATTTTAAATTTTAGGAAACATATTTTGAAATTCCATATATAAAAAAGGCTTCTTAAACTTTTAAATTATAATATCTGAAAACCTAAAAGTCTGATTTAAAATAAGCACACTGTATTATGAATTTTTAGCCAGTCGCTATAATAAGTGAGTAATTTTAAGTTTACGTATTTTAAAATGCAAAGGCAACAGGTCATGATGCTTGATAAATCACTTATCAGTAAATGAATGAACTTTCCCAAAACCTTTAGGGGGTTATGGTAGCTTCGAATTTTAATTTATGAATAATACAGAGAACAAACTATTAAGTAAAGAAAAAGGGGACTCTCTGTTGTAATTTTTCCATTTTATCAAAACTTTTAAAATACATTCAAGTATTATCCTTGAAGGTTATTAAGTTATATTTTAAACTCTTATTATGCTTTTTATTATTTTTTGGAAAAATATATAATAATAAGAATTTTAACTTTGGTATCAAGACATATCTTCTCTCTCTCTAAGGTCTATTTTTTTAGGCTTCATGAATATCTCACATCAGGAACTTTATTAAATAGTTTGATTTTTAAAAGATTCATACTTAAAAACATGTCTTTATGACCCCCCTCTAGAAACAACACGGAAAAGGCAAACGCGAAAACCCTACTTATGTGCTCAAGAATCACAAAATAAATAAATAATAAAAATAATAATAGGTACTCCCTGGATTCTGCCAATTGCATCAGTGATGATATAAAATTGCACGGTTGTAATCAGAATTACAGGTGTTACTGACTTTTGACGAGAGAATACAATCCTTGCCTGTAAATTCGGTCAATTTAAGCTAGTCGTTTATAATTTTAAAGCTGCCGCTTCAAGTTTAACTAGTACTTTGATAATACGGTCGCTGATTACTATCTTTCCTAAAAGTAATACGAAGAAAATAGTTAAAAATGTTATTTACTATTTGTTAGGTAATGAGATAAATGTTTTACTTTTTAATGTTGGTTTGAGTAGTAATTAGGATGAAATAAGTGCCGACCGATTGAAGTGAAACCAGTTATTTAACTTAAAAGAATGGAATTTGTTGTAAATGAAAGGGTTTCGATGTTAGTATCTTGTTTTTTATGTTAAGAGTTGACATATTTTTGTTTGGTTCGATATGTTATATCTATGGTCAATTATTTCTTACAAAATCATAAAAATATGTGTAGCTAAAGTTAAATGTTTTGAAATATCTATTTTGTATTATTACAGTAAATTTACTTTTAAAGCATTCCTGGTTTTACTATTTTAACCAAAATGAATTTCTTTTATATAATGAAAATGAATTGTTAAATCGTTTTCTGACTAGATTATATTAGAATTTCGTAGAACAATTTATAAGAGTGTTTCACAGGAAATAATTAAAACTAACTTGAGTGAGTAAGTTATGATTTCAATCTTTTTACATAATTTAGGAAATAAAATTTCATTTTTTCAAATCTTAACTATCATATTATGTAAAAATATATAAAAATTTCACTTTTCGTATGGTATTTCATGCATATTGATTAAAATTATCTGCAAACATTCTTCTATTTTATGAAATGACATCATTAGGAATCTCTATTGTTAGATATCTTTTATGAAAAATGGTACTTCGTCCGAATTCTGTTTCACCAAGTTAAGCAATTTTTTTTTTCACATTGGAACTCTGAATAAATTTATATGAATTAAATGAAACTTAGATTCTGGGAACTTCGGTGTGCTCTCTCAAAAAATTAAACAAAACCTGAGAGCCTTCATAGAAGCATACATTACGTGTTAAGACGCTTTCTTAAAGGCTTAAATTTTACGTTAAAAAATACACCGTTTAGTTTTTACTCCACAATGACTACTGTAACCTTCTTTCTTCAGACAACCGATATCCCACAACATCACATTGGTGAACCGAACAGGACCTTCACAATTTGTCATCTTCAAGTTCGCAAGTCTAGAATTCCATCATCACCCCCCACAAAATTCAACCCAACAAATCGCTACTACCACCTCAAAAATCCGCCACAACAATTTCACTCCTCATCATCCTTTCATTACATCACAGTAGAGTGTAAGACCCCCGTTTTTTATCGCTGGATGGAAATATATATTTCCATATCTCTCTATAATAATTCGCGTGAGCCGTATCATTTTCCGCCCCGCTCGCTGCGCCCCTGTAATTTTCCGCGGCGAGGGTAGTAATTGGCACTTGCTGGGGCCGCCCCATCTACGCCCCGCGTGTCAGTCCCAATTCCACCTTTTTTGCGCCATCGTGAGTGACGGCCGGGCCTTTCACTCCTCAAAGAGTGACAGTTCTCGGGGCCTTTTGTCTCCTTTTCTCTTGTATTGTGAGCGCCTTCTTCGATGAAATTTTCTTCCTTTTACCTCTGGAATTACGCGGGTAATTACCGGTCTCTCTCTCTGGTGCTTTTTTTTTTCTTTTTTTATTATTTTTATTATGACGTTCCTTTTTGCGGTGCTGATTGGTGGTTGGAGGTGACCAGGTGAGGAGGATTGGAATGTCTTGACGATTATTTTGTGATGGTGTTCGTTTGATATTCCTTTTGAATTTTTAAGCTCGTCTTTGATATGAAGTTCTATCAGGGATGAGTAGTTTGATAATGAGAAATAGATATTCTTAAAGTAAGTGTATGAGGCACTTATCGAAAGCTGGAACAAATCCACATGTGAAAAAATACAACTAAGGGAATTTAATTTTTTTTTTCTTTTCATCAGGGATTTCCCATGACGCGTTCAATTGATTTGGTGCTTATGATAAAGAGCAGGTAGTATTTCTACTAGCCTCATGATATGAAGTTTAGTTTTGAAAATGTCGCGATATACATGACTGTTTTTTAGAGCTCAAATACATTTTATACTTTTTTTTTTTCAATTTTTTAAGATTTCCTAAGGGATATTAGCTGAATAAGAAATAAAATAAATAAAATGTTTATTTAATTTGTAATTTATACCTCCTTCCAACATGTAGAACAAATGTAGTGAGTAAGTCTAACTTATAATACTTAAATCTACTATTTTTGCATGCATTGAGTCATTAGAACAAAACGTAAATTCGCACTGAAATAATTTCGTTTTAAAACGGCTAAACTGTACTTAATTTCACCAATACTTAAAAGCAGCCAACCATATAAATCCGTAGCATAATAAGAAATTAGAAAAGCGGATTTAATTAAAATTTAAGATATAGTTTCTTAACACACGAATGTTAGAACATTCTACCGCAAATTATTCGCGAATTAATTAATCAATAACCCAAAACGTTTTTAATTTCACAACAAACCCAACAAACAAACAAGACTGATAACGCCCTAAACCTCTCACACCAGTACCAACATCCCCTAATAACAATGTATCTTCTCCGAAACGTCCACATAGACGTCCCACAGGGGACCCCCAGAAATACATCTCGCCCCTTTTCAAAAAATCAATGCGCATCTTTTAAAACCGGACTGCCAATACGCGTATACGCGCGGCATCAAATGACTCCGAGTATCGAATTGAATATCCGAATTCAATGGCGTAGGGGGGGGGGTCCACGGGACACTAGAGCGTGTGAACTGTAACTCTGTAACATGTCAAATAATCCGCTCGATTCCGCCACGCCGGAATGTTTGGGCACCCCCTAAGCTGGCATTATGCGATGGTTATATAGAAGCGTCTATAGGCTTTCCATCACCGGGCTTAACGCGTGATAGTGGTACGTGTGTGTGTGTGCGTTCGGGGTTTTGGCCATATGGTTATAATGGTTGGGATTGCGGAGAACACAACATGCGGGATGGTGTATGTGGGGGTGATGTATTATTGGAATTGGTGTAAAGAAATTAGAAATGATGATTTATGTGACTATACTACCTGTTAAGGTAGTGTTATAAGTATAAAAATTGAAATTGCTGTACTTGACTAACAATATATTTTATGCCAATTTATTTTGCCACAAATCCACAGAGTCACTGGTTAGTTCTAACATTTTAAACATATCTATCCCTAGTAGTTGGTTGGTTTAGAGTTTAATGGCTCCAGACCCATATATGGACAGGACATATAGCGTCAATCTATCCCTAGTGTACGGTATAAACCGATGTTATAGAGTATTTTCAGGTGACGTCACAACCGGTTATTTTCTTTTAACTGTGTACCTTCTGTAGGGCTTTTAACTGTTTCTAAGGCCGTTGTTTATCTGTTGCTAAGGCGGTTTTTAGGTATTGGATCATGTGATTGCAAATGCTCCAATAGAAGAATTCCACGGCTAGTCATTTTCTGTAACTGTTAACCCCTGTAGGGCAAAAAACTGTAACATCTTCTGTTGCTAAGGCCGTTGTTAGGTCCTAGTCATGTGATTGAAAATGCTCTATACTTATCGATTTAATTTTGTCGCAATGTCTGCTATCGGTTAGAGGTTAGATTATGTGTTTGCTGCAAGCGTTTTAAGCAAGCAAGTTTTAAAAAGCCGGATTTAAAATTTATATTTTGAGAGTTTCTTTTATATAGAATCGTTAAAACTTTTAAGCAGTTAGCAGTTTAAAAGCAGTTTAGGTTTTTTTTTCTAAATTTTAAAGGTAACATAAGCAGTCGGGATAACTGCACCAGTCCTAACGGATGTTATTCGCATTCCTTTTCACCAATAACTCTCAGCTTAATTCTAACTTCTTTAGACATCATCCTCAGTGGACGCATAAAATGTTACGGTTCAAGAAACAGAAAATGGCATCCCAACCAAAAATATCTCAACTGACGGTTCTGTAATTGGAACCAAGACAACTAACTAGATTTTCTTTAAGGCTCGAGTCTAGACTAGACCATAGCATTTTGAGCCGTTAGTTAAGAGAAGTCTGCTTTAGAGAGACATTTGAATATGGTGAGACTCTCAATTGAAGTTTATCTTTATCCTTTTGACTCGAGTATGTTATTTACAATCATACATTTTCATTTCCATGACTTGAAGTTGAAATAACACTAGTGATCTAGCTGCTTTTGTTGCTGCGTTGATGTGATTGGTGGTGTTAGTAGAGGATTTTTGGTCACTCCGTATTACTTCCCTAATAGATGGAAGAAATAAGGTCATAGAGGTGAATGTACCTTTAATTTTGCTATTAAAAATACCTTTTAAACATGTGTAAGGGTAAACTTTCCTGGATAAGAATAGGAGTGCAGGTTTTTTTTCTATCTATTATGACAAATTTTGCCAGCTGTTGTTTGTAAATGATAGGTCATCAGCCTATGTTCAGAATTTAAAACAAATCAGAATATGGAATAAATTTTCTACCGACTTTTGGGTACAAAAGACATGAGAAAAAGGCAGGAAAAATATTTTATCTATGAAACCAACAAAACTTTTCTATTTGTCCCAAAGCATTCTATACCCCTTTCCTAATTTGTGTATTTTAGGCTAAGGTAAGTCCATCTGTTACATTTAAATACTATCATGGAAAAGTTCAGTTAGATAAAAGAGTGTGCACTGCACATTGTATGTTAAAGCAGTAAGCAACGCTGACCACTATTGACTTTGGGCTGTAAAACCCTAAAAAACTACCAACTTATCCCAATAGAGCCTGAATGGCGGTATGGTCCAAAGATCAAATCAGATCATTACGGCTAAGCCAGTGGTTCCACACCGGTGGTCCATGAGAGAGCTTATGAAGTGGGCCGTGCACAGAAAATGTTGCCTATATAAGTAGTGATTTTGAAAGTGGTCCTCTTCGAGTTGGGAATAAATAAACTTTAGTCAAGAGTTGAAAACTCTTTCTTGCTCCACGCCAGTGCAGTTAGAGATTATTGTGTTATTTGAAATCGCGTTTTACGGGAGCCTTAGCCGTGGTTGTGTAGGTAAAATGTTATGTTTGTAGAGTGCTGAAGTGGTTAAAGAATCTGACAACGAAACCTTACGACATGCGAATGTGTGTGTGGCGCGAGTAGATATACTTCACCTACGTCCACACGTGCCCCCACTAACCATGGCATTATATTTGTAAGGATGAACGATTAATATATATTATGTTTGAAGAGTAATGGGAAGAAAGGGGTTCGACTGACCTGTATGACCCTCATGTTGAGCCCCGTCTCCTGCGCCAGCTGCTCCCTGATGTGCCGCGTGGGCTTGGGGGTGGCTGCGAAGGCCGCCTTCAGCGTCTCCAGCTGCTTGGCCTTGATGGTGGTCCTCGGGCCCCTCCGCTTGGTGCCCGGCGTGTTCTCGTCGTTCTGCGGGGGCTGCGGCGGCGCAGGGGGCGCGTCGTGCGGCGCGTTCTGCGGGCCTGCGGACTGCTGCGGCGGGCTGCTCGAGACGCAGCCGTTCATGCCGCCCTCGCGCTCCACGCTCGAGTCCCGCTCGCTGAGGGGGCCGTCGCCGTCCCCTGCCAGGCCGTCCCCAAGCTCGTCGAGGTCGTTGCCGTCAGAGGGGGAGCTGGCCGCCAGGACACCTGTAGGAAAAGATGGAGGGTCAGCGACGAGGAGATACAAGTGCTGATACAAGTACGAAAATGAGCCGCTTAGAATGTCAGAGATCTTACCGCCTTACTTAGGATAGAGATGGCATTAGATGAGCCCCTTATCAAACTTAACACATTTGCTCAACAGATAAGGGAGGTCAAAATTTAAGAGGCCCATAATCGTGACCGAGGGCCCTGGTGTGCAAGACTTGACAAGCCACACCGCGCAAGACACGCCTATATGACAAGCCACACCGCGCGCCACCGGTGGCAGGAGCAATAAAAACGCAATAAAGATGGTTATCTCACTTCTATTAGATACCCCTGTCTTAGATAACCATCTTTATTGCTCCTGCCACCGGTGGCGCGCGGTGTGGCTTACCCTAAGACGTATGATCAGTCTAACGAAAGATCTCAAGAATCAAACCAGAGACGACCCAATTGCTCTGACTTCGGGTGAATGCATTACCAAATGAAAGTGAGTTACCAGAAGCTGTGCGATTCACACGATGGACAAGCCGGAAAAGCCTCCTAAGGGCCTGAACATGTCCATTGTGTGCATACTGCTTTTGCAGAGCCATGGCTCTTATAAGCATCTAAATAAATGTTATCTAAAGTTTATAATATTGAAATTGCACCTCTGTCATTCGGGGCAGCTCTATTAAACTCTTTATAACAGTTAAAGTGATGAAATAATACAGAATCACACTTTGAAGGACATGGGACTAAACGCCAGCTTTAGCTTCATGATAAATCTAGCGGTATTTTTAAAATACTCTTACTACATAATTGAATGGGAAAACTAAATACCTTACTAGGAATAGGAATTTAAAATACTATACTACAATTTTGCATCATTGTACGATGCGAACACCAAAGTATGACAAACGCAGCACCAAAAAAAACCATCCTAACCTTATCCTCACCATCACTTCCCACCAACAGGAAAAAAAACCTTCACAACCCTGAAAAATCGCATGCATTCATGACCAATAATACGACCCACACCCCCGCACGCGCCCTGCCGTCCCCAGCAGACGATAGCCGGGCACTTTTTCCCCCTCTGGCCGAGATATCTGGTGCATTATTCATGGAGAGATCCCGGGTGCAGATGGCATTTAAACCGTCCTCCCCACCCACCGCCGATAGAGCCGAGAATTACATCATTTAGTGCGATTGTCCCTCCCACCCCCATTGTTTAATGGCCGCCAGGGGGAGGGAAGGTGTCACAACAGCGCGTGACACATTTTATTCCGTGACCTATGACTTGCAGGGATTAATCTGGATGGACCCCCCTCTGGGGAGACATTCTTGGCGTTGTTGGTTTTTTGGTAGGGGGGAGGTTGGAATGTGTGGGTTTTGGAAGGTTTTTATATGGGCGTGGTAGTGTATGTTTAGGGAGTGTGTGTTTGAAGACATTTGAGACAGATCACTGTAGAGATGAGAAAGGAGGATTAGTGCTAAGAAACAGGCATCACGCATTGTTTTAGGAAGTGTCAAGGCGTTGAGTTGTTGTTTTTTTGGACATGTATGGATTGGTGGACTCTTGGACTCTATTGTGACTCTCTATATTAACCCTTATCAATTAACTATTGATGCCCTAAATCACATCAGATTCATAGACTTTACATTAATGAAGCTGATAAAATACTGTTTTTTGAATTCGTACTCTGTTTTATGGTAGGTTGAGACACGGCTTACTAGATACTTATACAGACAAGCCGAGTTTTAAACAATGAAAACCATTTGACAACTTTTCCCGCTTGGAGCGCTACAAGACCTACCTATATCACCCACCGACTTCAACACTGTGGATATGCTTTGCCAGTTGGTCCAGTATTGCCATCTGGATTTGCAATGATTTCCGTACTCGGCTAGCCTGTATAAGTATCTAGTAAGCCGTGGTTGAGAAATAAAAATTTTGGGACTACTGTAAGAAAGATTAGTGAAATCATCATTGCAAACAATGATTGCAAACAATGAACCTTTAATTTCATATCAATTAATGCAGAGTAATTAATGAATTAACTACTTTTTTCATATGAATAATTCTTTAAATAGTGATATCACTTAGTTCTTCTATGTATCCATTCTTTTTTTGCATTTTATGTAAGGATACGAAGTCCTTACATAATCCGCGATCCTCGTACACTTCATCAAACTCGTACAACTAAAAATACGCAACGATAAAACGGTTCTCGCATGACTGGAGACCAGTGTATCAACTACTACACCTACCTATCCTCGAAAATGAACCCAGTTGTGTCAACTTTTGTAACACGACGACATTAATACAAAATAAGTAGCACTATATCCCCACCGAATAAAAAAAAAATCCTAACAACATCTCCTAAGAGCAGAATTAGAATCCTTTAAGAGCACTATCATCCCTCCCCTCCAATAAGCAAAGCACCTCCTTGCTCTTGATACACCATACAATCAATACTACTACCTCTCTGCCGCGATATTAAAGTACCTACTACTAAATTACAGACCAGAGTATCACTAAATTCTTCTCTCTCTCCCATGTAATAAACAGAAGGGGAACTAACACGATAAGAATAGCCCGTATTGGCTTTCCGTTCCGCCAAATTTTTGGCGACTTTTTTTTTCTCTCTCTCTCGCTTCTTCTTCCCATTCAATTCGTCATGGTAGGGTGAGCGTGAAAATAGATTTATTAAATATGGATGAAAGGGGTCATAGAGCAGGGTATTCCTTCCCGGTTTGTCACCTCCGCGGGTATGAGTGTGAATCTTCGGCGGTTTTTTTCCGTCCCCTTCTAGTTGGGAAGGTTAAGCTTTTTTCTGTCTCCTTGGCGTATAGTTTTTCTCGTGCGGTTTGGATGACAGGGTATCAACCGGTGCGCATCCCCGTGCGTGAGTTCGTTTGCTCTTTTGGTGTAGGGAATTAGGAAACGGATGTCGTCAGTATGAAAAAGTATTGATGAACGTTTTTTTTTTTATGGTGGGGGGATATCCTGATACGGAGATGCTAAGTTTGATTGACCTCAAGTTATGACGGTACCGTATGGAAATATTGGTTTTAGATTAAACAGGTACTAAATTTTTATTCTTTGAAGGATAAATATGAGTTTCACTTTTTATTTGCTACACAGTAGGGGGGGGGAAATTGAGTGGCCATGTGTTTGACTGACATCAAGTTATGACAAAATGTAAATTAGTTTAATAATAAACAACATACTAGCTTCTTAAGAATAATAAAAGGACCACGTTTAATTCACACTAGAAAAATATTCCTAATTTCCCTAATTTGTCATCATAAATTTGAAAATTAGTCACATTTCTGTCCGGACAAAGTGGACCCAATAATCACCGAAACAATCGTATCCCTCTATATTTTTATCGTTCATCATCTATTCATTCTTGAATCATATTTGCTCAAGTGTTTCACTGCTTTTACTAAGATTTTAGATAAATTGTTATTGATAAATTATAATTGCTGTTTCCTCTATCATCTATGTTTCTAGCCTCCATTACGGGGGCTAGCTCCTGACTGAAGATAAAAGACTATACTGAAGATCCTGCACTGTTCCCCAGCTCAAGAAAAGAAGTCTTCCGGATAGAAAGGGCGAAATAAAAATTAGAGTACCGAGAAAAACACATTTTAAAAAGTTCCTCTATAAGGGCGATCCCAACAGCTTAGTATCATCCTCCAGTGTATTTTAAGTTGGAAAAAATGATGATCTCTACTCAACAGGAAACATATACCTGTAGATTCTCTTTAACAAAAAGAAATAGTTTCCAACCCGATGAAATTAGCGGACCATTAGGCCTGAAGTATCATCATTCACGAACAACCCTCACCCTTCTTTCTTTGCTCTTCCGCATCCCTTCGGTCTTAAGCATCTCTGCTCTAAAGCATCCCCTTTACTCTCCAACATCCCTTTTCTTTTCAGCATCCCCTTGCTCTTGAGCATTTTCCCCCTTCAGCATCCCATTGCATTTAGCATTTTTAACCTCGATGCTCTTTGATTCACTTTTATTTTAATATGCATGGCTTTCTTCACGGATATTTTAACATCTGTAGGTGACTTCAAATCGTTTTTTAGAATTAATTTTAAAAAATACTTTTTTTTTAAATTAAGAATTTTTTCCCCAGATTTACTGGCATTTGTCTAGCTCTGAAAATATTCTGCTTCATAATCCCTAAGAAGAAGATGGAAAACTTTTTTTGTACTATCTACTATAAAATATATGTGTTCAATAAAATGTACGGCTCTGTAAAATAGTTTATGATACAACAGCAGTAGTTCGTTTGAAAGTACAGTTTTTGTGTTAATAGTATATTTATAGGGAATTTTCCGAATTTTAAATAAAAGAATTTAGCTCAAAAGTCTTGATACGTAGTTATTTTCAATTTCAGCGAATTCACAAAGTTGAAGAAACTACTAAACGTAACGATACATTTATGAAGTTATTATGGCATAAAAATGACTTATCTGATTTTCTTTAAATATTCAAAATAAAAATGCATTTGAAGTTAATTTGCTCATGTTGTTTCAAATATGGTTTAAGATAAAAAAAAATACCTCAAAAATTGTAAAGTTCTTTGAACTATCTCAACATCATACATCGAAGTCATTCAGCATAACCAAAACGAAATTCTTCATACGGTCACAAATAGTTATCATTTCTACTCTATCAGAACTCAAGGTAATGTTTTGTTTAAAAAAAATCTATGGTCTGGAACTCTTTGTTTTTTGAAAACAATAGACAGTGGTTTTC
Source organism: Tetragnatha montana (assembly GCA_963680715.1). Classification (NCBI taxonomy): domain Eukaryota; kingdom Metazoa; phylum Arthropoda; class Arachnida; order Araneae; family Tetragnathidae; genus Tetragnatha; species Tetragnatha montana. Next base: position 41,436,046 of record OY796685.1, read on the forward strand.
CTGCGAGAAATTGCTTCGATTTAGTTATCATAAGAGTTCCATTACTGTTAAAGTAAGCTTGATATTGTTTGGGTATTTATTCGCTTGGGGTATATTGGGACTTTAAATGGTTTATAACAAATTGGTCTGACCATTCAGTTATTTGAGAGAAATAGTAAAAGAAATAATAAGGTTTAGTATTTCAGTTTCCATTGTGACCATAAATTGTTTTCGCTATCATTTGCGTTTTTCATCTTTATCGAAAATGCAATGTGAGCTTATTATGGTCCATTATTTTGTTTAAAAATGACCAAAATGGCTTTGAAAACCACGAGCATATAGAATTCGTTCTCAGGGATATTTTAATCACACTGAAAACAATATTATGTTTCCAATCCAAGCAACTTATGAAATCTTTTTTGGGGAAATTGAAATTTAGACTTTGCAAAATATTATGTTATGGCTTTAACAGGTAGCAGCAGGATGTTTCAGAGAAAAAAAGATTTTAAGAAAGACAACTTTGTTTAAATATTTTAAAGTATATCCGAGTATCAAGGAGAGAAAGGGGTTTTTTTGCTCACAATATTCAGTAAATCTTTGGTACAATTTCGTTATGTACCCATTTAAAAATCTTAATAATATTTTGTACCCCAAATATTAAAATATCTCTAAATTTTTATTGTTGTTATCAGTATAACTTATTCGAATGGTTTTTGCCATATTTATCTTAGGCGTCCAAATCAGCTTATCGATTTCAACGGGATAGGTAACTAATGAGTACCAAATCTTGGAGACACCTAAAGCCTCTTAAAACATTTCTAGGTATTTTAAAGCAAATTTTCTACACATGTAAAAGCCATTTTATGGTAAATGAATGATGGATTATTCAATTGGTTCTTTTATCCAATACATCAGCCATGTTTCTAAGTTAGGAACATGCCACCTCCTTACAATCACCTTTCACCCCTTGTCATAAGAACAAAATTTCTGAAATAGATTATTCGCATCATCAATCATTCGTCAAAAATCCTTAGCATAACAGAAACAATCGACGTTTTACAGTTATCAAACGAAGACCTATTAAAACACTCCATCTGACCAACAACGACTGCACCACCTCGATCCAAACCTCAAACCTAACTCCAAAGCTCCCCCCCATAAAAAAAGAAGAAAACAACTCCAGCAGCAAAATTTCATAAATCTCGCGAGAAATAAAATCAGAAACTATCCCTTAATCCCCAGCCAAAAACAAAAGCACCAGCCCAAAACCCCCACGAACAACACAAGAAGAAGAAGAAAAAAAAAAAAAGAAAAAGAAGAAAAACACCTCCATTCCTCCCCCTTTCTCCAGATGCATTGTTTCCTCCGCTCACAATCAATGCCCTCCTCCCATTCGTTGTCTTCCTCCCCCCTATCATGCACCCCCGACACCTGCCCTGCACCACCCCTATCGATTATTATATGCCCTCTCCACCATCGATAGCGGACCAGCCTCCTCCTTTCCCAGCAAAGAAAGCAGGCACGCAAGAAGAAAATAGTTTAGGACCAGCCCTGGATTTTTTTTATGGGGTGAATGAATTTTTTTTTGTTCAAGTTTTTTTCCCCCGTTGAGTTTTTTTTTATATAGGGGGTGTTCCTCTCTTCTTCTTCTTCATCAGAATATTAAAATCGCGGAAAGTCTTAATGTAGGAGGGGGAGGGACGGGCGTGGGGAATTGTAGATGGTAATTAGGTTTTTAGGGAATCGGAGGTGTGTGGGGTTTTTAGTTTTTAGGGGGGAATATTCAGATGTAGTAGGTACGTTTTTTGTGATTGATTGAAAACTCGGGATTAGAATTGTTTTTTTTCTTTTCTTTTACCAGAATTTTGAGATCACTTAAATCGGATCTAAAAATTCGTACGGGTTTTTTTTTTACGAATGATCATTGAAAATGAAGAGAAATTTGAAATTTGGTGTTCTGAAGATTGTTCATGGTTAATCAGTGAACGAAAGTACTTTACTCTTTATAAATACGATCAATCAATTAAAGTAGATGCTTAAAAGTAACTCGTTATAATTCTTATTTAAATTAAATTAAATTAAAGAGTATGATCTATTTCTAAAATCTAGCTGGTTTATCGAGTCTATACAAAAAGTATAAGAAAATTCAAAAGATTTCCAGAATTAAATAAGATAATCGATAATCGATAAAAAGATAATCAAAATGAAGATAATCGATTTAAAATAAGACGGAGCACTAATTGAATAGTACTACACTATAATGGTCTTCTCTGATTTTCTCTTCAATCAATTATCAAGCAAAGTATTCTTTAAAAAAGAATTTTTTCATAATACGACACTTTTAATAGGATATTTAGGTGTTCTTTTTATCAAAGCGAAATTTTTTTAAAGATGTTTCTTAAAGATTAGAACAAAGTGTAAAAGTAATGATAAACACTATCACTAGATTTGTGTTAATCATTGAAAGAGAGTAAGTTCTTACGTTGAATTACTTTTTCGTTCAAGCACGTAAGAGTGCTGAAAAACTTTCACAAAATTCAAAACAGAATCAGTTGAAAGTTGGTCTTCAACAGAGTGACGTTTCATAACAAAATGTTTTGATGATTAGATCTCAGTTGATTACGTACGTTTGACTTATCAACTCAAGTTATATTTACCTTTAACCAACATGATTTCTACAAGAATTAGACGTGAGGGAAATTTCCTTAAATTAACAGCTTTAAGAGAATAAATAGATTCTAAAAAAAAAAAAAAGAGAATTGACCTTTCTTTAGTCAGAGGAAATCACAATTAACTCCAACATTATCTTATTCTTTAAAAAGTCTCACCTGTACAAGTAAAAACCAAAGAAAATTACCTAAGGTCTTCATTTTCAGTCTTTTAGCCTCGCCCAGAAAAGGCAACGAACCCTGAAAAGTCCCACGGTCTTCTCACCGGAAACGATCACCGAATCAAGCATAATAATTATCACCATCACCACACCGCACAAAAACAACTAAACTCCACATCTTCCTCCGGTTATCGCCACTAGTCCAGCAGCCAGCTCAAAAACGTCCCCTCTACACAAACACACATCTCCGTGTATATAAAAATCTTTTCCTGGTGGAAGTTTCTATTTTTCTTCTTCTTCCTTTAAATGCTGCTCGGAGGAAAAGAGATCATTCAGGAGGAGAGAAACGTTTGCCGAGAGGAAGGGGATAAGAGCTTGTTGACAGTCGGGATTAGTGAAGATGTGCAGAACAGGGTGGAGAGGGATTACACCGAATTGAGGGGGGGGAGAGAGAGGAGGACACCGGTGTTTGGTTTCTGAAATCGACCCCGATACGTCGATATATCGGGTTTTTGCTTGCCTCCGCTCAGGTAGGGCGAGTTGAGTTGAGGGGAGGTAGTTCTTCTGCTGGAAATTGATGAATGTGCGTGTGAGAGGAATGGTCGTGGAGGTGAGTCGGGTTTTTTTCTGGTGTGGTGGGTTTAAAAAAAATTTTTTTTTGGGAGTTGGTGGTGAACCCGAAGTTAATTAATCAAGAGTGAGAGGGTTTTTAGAAGTTAGAAAAAGTATGTGTGTGCTTAGGTTGGTTTCGTTAGAAAATAAAGGATTTACCACTGGTAAATAGAAGGATTTTTTTTTATTTTTCTATTGTTCTTTTGAGTAAGGGATGTAAGAAGGTACAATTGTGGCATCAAAAAAGATTTAATAGAAAATAAGCACAGTGCAAAGAATATATTTATCAGCGATGGACTGGCCGATAATTTCAAGTATCAAGATACCAACTTGGGTACCAAATAACTAAATAACTTTCGTTATGAAAAACGCAAGAAAACCTAGTTTACACTAATGACATTTATTTACCACAGCTGGGACTTTCACCTACAGCTATTAAAACACGAGTAAACCATTATTCACACTTTTTTTTATCACAAATTTAGTTTTAAGAATGATTTCAAACATGCCTATTCCAATCGTCAAAGTGCTATGCGCCTAAAAGTCTTCATTATTAAAATAAGCACTTTTCACACACTTTTATTTCACGTAAATTCTTCTCTACCGGCAAAACTTCGCGTAAATTAACGGAAGGGGAAGGAAACATAAATAATGAATACGCACTTGATCACAACAGAAATCGGGGAAACATTTAAACACTCCCACAACATCGCTGCGGTCGCGCTGCTGCTACTATTTAGCGGAAATAACTCATAATTACAATAAAAATCCATGCAGCAAATCTCAAACCTCCCCCACCACAACCAACAAACTTTCCCCTCCCTCCACCCCGCCGTGCGAACGAAAACTTCTCCCTCGCAACAATAACGATAAAAGAGGAAACAAAGAGTTAATAGTAGTAGTAAGGGCCTCTCCACTGTGTCGGGGAAAAAACCTCTCTTGCTCCGACGGCAAACACTGGCGGCACACGGCCAATTAATCCTGCTGCAAGAGGCGGATTCCGTTAAAACAAGCTCCCTTCCCCGGTCATAATCCCTTCCGCAAACACCCCAGTGATACCCGGGAAGAATTTCCCCGGGAAAAAATCCCTACCTGCCCGAACAATGATGGGGAAGAGTTCCGCGGTATGGGCTGCTGGGGAGTTTCCCATGGGCTGGATTACGGCTGTACAAGCAAGGGGAATGCTTGTATTTACGTTTAGTCTTTAAATTCTAATTTACGGTTGGCGAGGAAGGTTGGTTAGGTGGGGTCGTCCTTCCTTCTTTGGGGGCGGGGGTTCTTTTCCTGGGGTGATGGTGACGCGCTTGGGGTGCTTCCAGTTTTAAGAAGGATTTGTCTTAATTTGAGACGTAGAACTTGAGGGGGTGGCTTGAATGTTTGTTTGTTCCGGGACGTTAGCAGATTTAGTAGAACACATATGGTTGTGTAGCTAAATTATAGTTTCATTTACTAATAATGACTAGGGGTAAATAAAAGGGAGAATACTTTTCGTGATCTTTGAAATTTAAAATTTTACTAAAATAATTTTTAAAGTTTTTGTAAAATGGCATTGAGATTAAGTAAACTATTTTTGAATTTTTGAAAAAAAAAATCCTGTGGAGTGCCTTGAAAACTTGTAATTTTTCAAAAATAAATTTAATAATACGATTATAACTACTTTTTAGTTGCATGAAGGTAACGGAGTAAGTTCTTGAATGAAACATAGCTCATAAAAAGAGTAATTCCTTTCGCATTATGGTAAGTAAAATGCTAAATAAGTCTAGGTACTACAATTTGTTCTTGATCACTCTTTAACGAAAAAAAAATAGTATTAAATAGGGCTGTATTCAGTGGGGGTTCTTCCATAGGAGCACGTGAACCTCCAATAAAAAATGAAATAAATCAGTAAATAAGTGAAAATATAATAAAAATATATTCCACGTTGTACATTATTCAGGATTATCTTCCACCCCCACTTCTGTTCTAATAGTGAGATTTTTACTTAATTTTATTTTCAAAATTTAATTGTGAACCCCCATTTGAATTACCCACGAGCCGCCACTGGCTGTATTTAAACAAAATCAATGAAAAAATACTGACAGATGCATAATAACAATTATCCATAATTTGATAAAAACACCACAAACGCCCACAAAACGGTCGATTTTCCAGCTTACCCCCCCCCACAACTGAAATTTTAAAGCACATTAACGGAGCAAAAACTCATTAATAGCAATTCAACAGCACACACAGCAGGTGGCAAACAACATTCAAATCACCAAGGGCCCATTCAAATCAAACCCCCCTAAAACAGCAGGTCCCTCGCCAAAAGTTAACAGCTGACGTCTATAAACCAACAACAAATCATCACCGCCCTTTCTCTCTTAGTACTCACAACAATGGCGGGCTTTTGTCGCTGGTGGGGCATTTAATATAACACAACGGTCGCACTTTTGTGCTCACTGCATGGGGTCCTCCCGTCAACTGCAGGTCCCGGGACTGTCATCCCTTCTGAGAGGACCCTCTGCTGATAGCGAACGTGTCACTCAGCCCCCGATTTCATCTTTGGGAGGGAGGAGAGAGCGTGCGTTTGACGGAGGATGGAGATGACCGGGAGGATGAGGAGGAGATGGGGTGGAGGGATGGGAGTTGTTTGGGGGAATAGAGTTAGTTGACCACGGTGCAGTTGAGGGTATAGTTTTGTAGCGTGCTTTACAGAGTAATTAACGCATAGAATACCTTAAGAACTTAATTTCATTAAAATGTTGATGTGGCTGGGGTATATTGAATAAAGCAAAAATATATTTATCCGAAGCTGAGGTAATGTTTTTATATTCTTTAGCAATTTGAATCTCGAGCCAATTTGTTAAATAATGTTTTTCCGATTTTACCGCAACAGTCAACAGTTCTTAAGTAAGTAGTATTGTGAAATTCCCATACAGTGAAGTTTATTAATATATTTGTAGAATAGTTTGGCTTGGATTTATTTAGAAAAATAATTTAGCAAGATGATTCGTTGGAAAATAAATTTTTTGGGAAGCTGAGAACTGAGAAGATGTAGCTATTATGGCATTGATTTGAAGAAATGTGTAAACCTTTCTAGTCCTAGCCGCCCCAAATTTTCCGTAGAATTCAATGGTAATCTCGGACGGTTGAGGATTGAGAGGGTTAAACTGAATGACAAAATGAACTAAACAAGAGTACAGTGGTTGGAATATATTACGAAACAAAGCAGTTTAATATAGTCTTCTATGTATATGTAATCTAGTCAACTACATCGCTTGTCAAAAAGGGGTAACACTGCCAGAACACGCATAAAATTGGAGTCATCAATAAATTCCCAAACTTTCCCAAACTTGAATTACACACCCTTCATATTTAACACAAGAGACTAGCCATCATTCTAAAACGATCGCACCACTACGCCGGACTTTACATCCTAATTTATAGCCGCGAGGATTAAAACAACACAAGATCCACATAACAAGCGGCCCCTACATTATCTGCATTCCTGTTTGAAGTCGTGTCCAAGGGTATGATGGATCCCCATAGCAGCATCAAAGCGCCCAAAGGAAAGCATTAAGCCTACTCCGGCTACTGCGGCATTTTATGCTTCATTTCCCCGGGCCGGACCGGGGCGTTATCGGGGCTCGTAATCGGGAAGAGAGGGGACGTCATACGCCGAGGTCCCTCGAAAGTCGCTTTATGGCGCAGATTGTTGATTGTGGGGGAGGGACGGTGGCGATAAATATGCGCTGTCGGGGGTGGTGGCGACCTTTTGTGGTGGACGGAGGATGGAGAGGAAGGGGTTGGGGATGAGTTATATCTGAAAGGGGGAGTGGTATATATCGAGGTCTTTATCAGAGGGATGTGAGGAGTTACTGGAATTTAATGCGACGCGGATTTTAGTATTAACCGGAGATCTTATTTAAATTGTGTAAATTATATATAGAGGCATTTCTCAGTATTTTGTCGTATTGTGGAGTCAGTTACATGCAATGTTTTACGTAAATTCAACCTTACTGATATCGACATAACTTGTTAAAATGATATTAGCGTAGAAAATTTAAAAAGAAAATAAATTCATACATAAGAGACATAAGAAAATGCTACGGACTATACAAAATGTCACAAATACCGTGAAATAAAGAATCCAGTGTTGTAAAGAACATGGAAATTCTAGAAATTCTTAGGTGTACGTGAGTTGGTAAAGTGGGTTAAACATTCATGGAGTTTTCCATAAGAAAATGCAAGAGGTAAACCTCGGCTGTAGTGGAATGACTGAAAATTGAAAAGAACTATACTTTTCAAAGATTCAGAATTCAGTTGATATTAAAAGAAACTGTTTGAAAAATTAATAATATAAAGACTATGAAGATGTTAGTAAATGTAGAATGGATAGACAACTTGCTTTGTTTAAGATACACTTGACAGAGCTAAAGAACACATAACTGATAAACAGATTGAGGATGTGAATTGGATATGCTGATTTTTCTGAACAATATGCACTTTTTGAACTGGAGTTATAAGGATTTAATTTCAATACTAATCCTCACCAAAGATGTTATTGAAATTATTTCAAGATAATTAAAATAATAATGAGTGAATTATAAGTCAGCACATTTCTGAACTCATTGCCTTCTAGCACAAATGCACTCCAGAACTCTTTCAAATGAAAGGTTTATCACAAGCTTCCTGAAAACACTAAACAAAAAAATCAAACAGCTCAAACGAATATAATGAATTTTAATTCAAAAAAAGCTTTCCCATCCCCCCAAAAAAAACATCCTCCCGGAAAAGTTCCAATCTCCCCGATAAGACCAACACCCTCGCAACGTCCCTCCTACATAAAAAAGAAAAAAAAAATACAATTTCGACAACAACATTTCCCTCCCGATTCAAACTCGCATTGTTTGAGGCTACAACACCAGCTTTTTTAATCGCCTTTTGTTTAGAGAAGAAGAAGAAGAAGAGCTTTTCTCTCTCTCTCCCAGAGCGGGTTGATAATGTTTCAGAGTCTCTTTTTTCCCAACACCGACGTAAAAAAAACCTTCTCTCAAAAATTCTCTATCTTTTTCACACGCGGGTTTTCTTTGACTTCGGCTTTTTCGCGCGCGTTTTGTTCGAGCGCAATTTATGTCCTTGTTTTTTTTCTCTCTTCTCTTCTCCCGTTTCTCTCCCGGTTTTTTTTTCCGGGGGAGAGTTCTTGTCGCTTCCATGTCTTTTGTTTAAAGATCTGGCGGTTGCGGTGAAGTCCCTCCTTTTGTTTCCCGCATTTTATTCACGTCCAGACGCGGGAATGGAGGTTTATGTCCTTTAAGGAATCCTTTGAACTTAACTTTTATCATCCCGTATTGTTCTCAAAAAGGTTTTTTTCTTCTGAAAGGATTCCAGGGGAGGCGTTTAATGGGTGGTATATATCTCTTTCGCTGTGAAAAATACGGTTGTCAGGAGTCTCTCGGTAAAGAAGGTGTGGGGGGATACGTTTGAACAGTTATGGAGGGGAACGTTAGTTTTTTTAATGTTTCAAAATTAGTTACGCTTCTTATTCTTCTTGAAATTTTTGAAAAAAAAAAAACAGAAATCCGGACTCTTTTGAACCAACCCATGACATGTAACTATATCTAGTAAAGTATTCTTTCTCATTGTTTCGTAAAGAATCGGAAAGGATTCCATAAGTTTCCATTGTGAAGCAAAAGCAGTTTTTATTAGTTTGTTACTTTCTTCAGCATATCAATTAACAGCTGCGACATATGTAGCCATTTTTGAAAAATAAGTTCAATAGGTTGAGTTGAAGTTATTTAAACATACAGTTTCAATGGTCTTCTTCACAATGGTTTTTTAGGGAAAAGTATGCATTCAGGCAGTGAAGTAATTAAACATTTTGAAATGAAATATATTTAAAAACTAATATCTTCACCAACCATACTTTTTTTATATAAAAAATCCACCACAGTATTTAAAATAATAATAAGAGGGAATTAAAAAAAACCCAGAAAATATTGTAAAATACAACAAATAAAAGAACTTAAAGGAAATACTCCTAATACATTTAGGATTATTTCTATTACCCTTTTTAAACCCCTTCAGTCATTTCACAAGTTCTATCTACCATGATTTATGAACACAAATAGATTCCCTTCAAAAATAAGAGGATAAAAATTCAAAAGACAAATACATCTGATAACCAAGAAAATCATACCCAACCCCAACTATTGAAGAAAATCCCTCCAAACAGAACAACAACTTGATCAACTCCGAGAGTATCAATATGCACAAAAATAGATTAAAAATATCATCAATCTCCCCATTTCTTTAAAAAGCAACATCTTCAGTAATCGATAACCACTAAAACCAAACCCAACTTCCACTCAACCCGTACACACACACAAAAAAAAAAAAAAAAATCACAACCCCTCAAAACCCCCCAAAACCACCATCGCAACCACACGCTCCACTCCACCGTTCCTCTGAAGACGCAGAAGAAGAATAAGAAGAAGACGACGGAGGAGAGAAGAAGATGATGGGTTTGGGCCACCGAAAGGGGTGGGAGCAGCCGATAAAAGCCGTAATTACGCTGACAGGATAATCACAGGGAAAACGGTGGCAATGAGGGACTGCCGCGCTTTTTGTTTCGCTTTCAGCTGCAGCCGCTTCCTGTTTATTATTGAAAAGTCGCCGCGGATGGACTCGTCACGGATTCGGCGAGGTATCGATGAAGGTGTATTATTCATAGTTCGTTATGGTGGTGGTTTGAAATTTTTTTTTTGTTGGAGGTATCTTGCTTTTTATTAAAATGGTATTCGTGATTGTTTGTAGGTTAGGTTTGGTACTCTTATATGAAGAGTTTTTAAGCTCTTTCGATCCGAGGGGAGAAATTGGGTTATATTTGATTCTTTAGAATGTTTTGTAAGTTAGGAGTCATCACTTTCAAAAAAATTCTAAGCGATGCGAAAGATTGGTTATTCATGTTTAATTGTTTTGATGTTGATTTAAGAATTTACACATAAGAGGAAAAAGATGGAATGGTTTAAAAAATAGTCATCTTAGATTTAATTCAATTTTATGGGAAAAATATAGCCTAATGCAAATTGCTTCTTTTTACCAATTAAATACTTTTTGAAGTCTATATTCCATTTTTGAAGAATTATATTCCATTAAAAGTTATTTTTCTGTTATCTATAACCCTAGCTAGATTATAAAAGAAAGAAAACATTTTATCCTTAGCAATATGATTTAAAGAAAAATTGCTAACTTATAAGAACTAACTGAACACAGAGTGTAAGAGTTTTGAACGCATCTAAGAATAATTCCCTAATTTTTTTTCAAAGCAATACAAATAATGTAAAATTTATAAGTAATTGTTATTATTATTTTTTTTATTTATTTATTTACATTACAGTACAGGTTTAATACAGAAAGTAGGAAATAATTATAATGTTCACCAAGAAGAAAAACAACTTGTTTAGGTGACAGCAATAAATTGAGTATAATATAATTAATTTGGAACAAAAATTAAATTATTAAAAAAAATTTATTTTATTTTATTTCAGATAAGAAAATAAATGAAACCCTCATGCGTAAAAAAAGATAAATAGATTTACTAATGGGTTCTAAAATAAAATATAGTAACCATTGTAATAAGTTTAAGATTTAATCAAAAAATATCTTTGAAATAACTAGGGAGATAACATTTACAAAAAAAAATTATCTCAAAACTGCAACATAACAAAATACACAACATAAAGCTCCATTTCTCCACAACACCAAAACGACAAATCGGTTTTTTTTCACTCCCCACAGCACCCAGCTCTAAAAATGTTTTCTCACATATTTCCCCTCTTCAAACAATCAAAGCGAAAACTCGATAACTGGCGAAAATTCTCCTCAGCCGACGAAAATAGAACCAGATTCAACCACCACCAACCATCCCAACAGTGTGACAAAGAAGAATAAAAAAAAAAAACATCCTAAATTCGTTTCGATAATACAATCAATCGACAGAGTCAAATGTGCGGTCATCCGATTTTTGTCGAAAACTTGTCACACAAAAGCTTCTGCAAATTCGATTCTGCGCCCACTTTCTCTTGACTTCCTAATTCTATTTTTGGGGCCTTTCTGACCCCTGTACGGTGGAGGTCCTGATTCCCCTTCTGTTTCTCCTCTTTGCATGGATTTTGGGGGTTTAATGAAGTTAGGGGGTTTGTGGAAATTGGGGGAGGGGGATTTTTTTTTCGGTTGTGTTCTCTGATTTGTGCAGGTGTTTAAATGAAATTGTTGAAAAATTCTTTGATTTTGTTTTGCAGGTTATAAACTGAATTTGAATAGCAGGTGGTCACTTTACTATGCTTTAATGAAGAGCTTGAACATGAATTTTGAAACCCCCTGTATATAGCAAGGAAAAACGAATTGAACCACAGTTTTTTGTGGGTACAAAAAGATTTTAAAAGATTTGCTGAGAAGAGAAAAGTACACAATCTTAAAAAAATTAGTTTCTCTTATTCATATACTGTTTGTTTTCTTACCATTTTAAATAATGTATTGTATAATAAAAAAGTTATACAGAGAAGCATTTTTTAAAATTATTTGTAGTCTATATTCAAAGTAACTAAAACACTTGATCGTCCCCAATCTATTCCATAATTATGAAAACTTTGTGTGCAAGCGTGCGTTTTTATATGTATCATAGAACACAAATTCCATCATAATTATTACTGAACTGAATTCAAAATCTTCAATTAAATCTGAATAGAAGAATAATATAATAATAATCTCGATAGAAAGGATGTTTTAAGGGTTCAAGATTCCTGGCAGCATGATAGATCTTCACCTTCACAAAAAACAAGGGGGAGGGAGTACCAAGGTCGTTTGACCTTAAAACTCCAGTATAACCAGCCTCACTGGGTTTGAGGCCATGAGCAAGAGCTGTTGCAGAACGTTTGACTGAAAGTCACAGGAAGCTGAGGCAAAGCAAAGCTCCTTGTTACCCCATGCGAACCTGGTCCTCATTTTATCTACTCTGGAGGAATGAAAGCATGCCCAACTAAAGGGACCGTGGACTTACGCTATTCTGTCTCTCAGGGCGCACAATTTAAGAACTCCCCCGCATTCTTCCGCCCCACAAACGACCACCCCATAAGTAAAACCGGGCCGTCCATTTATCACCAAATCCCCCCGGTTTATCTGACAAGTAGCCCCCGAGAAATCGCCATCGCTCACAAAAATGATCGCTTAAAGACTCTCGCCATAACTCCCCCCTACGCAGCAGCAATAATAATCCTCCAAAAGAACAATGGCGGCCCCCATTGTGGGTAATGCTCGTTTAAATCGCCATCATTTACTGCGGGACCTACCTTTCGACAAACGCTAATTATCCGCAGACTCTTTTAGGCGCTTCCTCACTTTATGGGCAGATGATGGTAATTGTATTTTAATGTGCCTCTCTCTCTCTCTGTGCTCTCAATGACAGGAACTCTTGATGGTTTCTTTCCCGCTCGCTGAGGTGTCGGACCTTCCGCTCATTTTTTTTTTCATCTGGTGTTCGTGTGCTGGCGATGATCTGGAATGGATATTGTTTTGAAAGAAGGGTCGTTTTTTGGTTTTTTTCGTTTGTGATTTAATAACGTTCATTAGGATTTGAGTGAGGATTCGTGGAGGGAACGATGTTAGAGGCGGGTTTGAGATTGTTTTTTTTTATGTGTGTGTCAAAGGGTACATTAGTTTTTTTTAGAGATGTATGACATTTGAAGAAAGAACCATATTTCAGATTTGATTCCGTAAAGTTTTTTTTTATTTGAAACATTTCATGGAGCTTTTCTTTAAGGGGACTCAGTACCAAAAAATTTTTTTCCTCTGTATTTGGGATTTTTCTTTCTTTAAGAGTGCTAAATTATCTATTGCTACCTTATATTACAATATTAAGCAGAAAATCACCAAAAAAAATTTTATTTTTTGAAAAATTAAACAAAATGTCCAAAATTTTACATAATTTCAAAATGCTACTCCTCCGTTATTTTTAATTTTTTCTCATTCTGTTTTCACTAATACGTACTTTATATTATGTGTTATAATTCTATGAGGGGGATTAAGGATATTCGTAGTAGTTTTTAAGAAAAAAAAATTTTTTGGTGTTTCTTCTTCAAAAACGAGAAAATCTTAAGATATTTGCTTTATTATGAAGTGTAAAAAATAACTCGGGCCAAAAATGCATAATTTCGCAAGTTACATTTATTATAACTACCCTATAGAACATAAATATCAAGTTTCATACCATTTGGTCTAATAGGAAAAAAGCTTTAGGGATTTGAATCTAATAAAACCATGTTTTGAGAAAAACCAATTCAAAAATTTCAAAACAATGAAAACAATTTTAAACACTAAAATAACGCCTCAATTATTTTTTTACTCTTTCTTATGATGCTTATTAACATTATTAAACATTAAAATGTACTGTTTTAATTAACATTTTTGAAATTTAAGCGAGAAGGAGATAAATATGAGTAACGGGAAAAAATGTATTTTTTTCTTCAAAAATTAATTTTCGGAACGTAACGCACAAATAATGTTAGTTACTTTATAACAGATAAATAAATTAATATAAAACACTTAAATAGGTGTCAAAATTGAATTATTTTTAAAAATACGCGAAAAATATGATATTTTCAGATTGCAACTGATGAAAAAAGTTCAAAAGTATAAAACAAGCGCTACATGTTTCTAAACAAGCATAAATTGTGATTAAAGTAACCACAAACAATTTTGATTCAGTTTATAAAAAAATATGTGTTATTAAACCATATAAACTGATATAAACTAAAAATTTCGAAACCAAAACTAAAAAAAAAGCTAAAAGTGCTTTTGAAAAACCCATTTTTTTTAAACTTAGAATAAACCAATCGGTTTGAAATTTTGGATAATTAATTTTAGGAGTATAAACTATATTAATAACCAAAAATCTCAAAATCGATATTTTGGCCAAATTTTGGTACTGAGTCCCCTTAAAGATTACTCTCTCCTACTTTGTATTTAAGTGCAGAAGTTTTGTTGAAGATTCGAATTTCACGATTTTACCAATAATATTGTGTTTATTTATTTATTTATTTGTTTACTGCCATACAGAAAAAAATCCAATTACATGGCAGAAGAGCGAAAAGACACATACCATGACAAAACAATAGTAAATACAAAATACACATAAAACAGTAAAATACACAGATGTTAAAAATACAATCACAAATTCAAATAAGCTATCAAGTCATTTTTTAACTTAAAATAAGAATCAAAGAAAAGATCACTTTTGTTGGACATATTGTTTAGCAATTTAAAAAACACATATATTGACTGATTTAAGATATAATTTTTAGTGGAAGAAGGCATTTTAAAAATAAATTTTTTTCTTGTCGAATATTGTGGGACATAAAAATTAAATTCATTAAGTAATTCCGGGCAATCAATGCTGCCGTTTAGCAACTTATAGAAAAATTTAAAAACAGATAAACATCGTCTTTGTTCAAGGGTTTTAGTATGAGGCATCACATAAGTTTTGAAATAAAGAAAACGAAGGAATATATTTTGAATTTTCTCAATAGAGTTAATTTGAAGTTTATTTGAAGGATACCAAACAGCACAGTTATATTCAAGAACCGAACGAACTAGGCTATTAAAAAGATTTAACAAAACAAAACTATCAGTGAAATCATGAGTGGTTCGCTTTAAAATCCCTAGTTTTTTTATTGCGTTAAGTCTGATGTTTTGAATGTGCATATTGAAACAAAAATTTGATTCATAAATTACACCTAGATCATTAGCATGAGATTTTCTAGTTATAGTCAAATTATCAATAGTGTAGTTTTTTAGAAACGGGTTTGATCGACGTGCAAATGTTACAACAAAACATTTATCTATATTTAAATATAATTTGTTCTGAGAGCACCAATTATTTAATTTTTTAAGCTCAGATTGCAAAGATTCAAGATCATTATAAGAGGATATTTGTTTCATTATTTTTAAATCATCAGCGAAAAGAAGACAAAAATTAAAAAGGGTAGTGATGTCATTAATAAACAGAAGAAAAAGTAGAGGTCCAAGAACCGATCCCTGTGGAACACCAGAAGAGCTAATAAAAGCATCGGAGAAAACAGAGTTGTATTTTACGAACAGGGATCTTTGAGTTAAATAAGAACGTAACCAGACTAGTAAATTGTAACCAAATCCTATATTTAAAAGTTTCAAAAGTAAAATTTCAAAATCGACGGTGTCAAAAGCTTTGGCAAAATCAGTGTAAATTACGTCAAGTTGTTGGTTGACCTCCAAGGATTCAGATATTTTTTTATTTAGGCAAAGAAGATTAGTAGCAGTAGATCGTTTTTTTACAAAGCCATGCTGATAAGGGGAAATAAATTTATCAGTTTGTAAGGAAATTTTATTGTGAATGATCGATTCAATTTAATGCATTAATGTTCTGTTTTACTTCCTTTACTACCTTGCACTTTACTCAGAAATGAGGAGAGAGAGATACAGTGAGACAAGAGAGAAATAGACAGACATATAGAGAGATTGAGAGAGAAAGAGTGAAAGATAAAATCAAGGAAACTGAGAAAACGAAGGGTGAGACAGGTAAGAAATAAATAAAAGAAAGAGTGAGAGTGAAAAGGAAAGGAGAAGAGAAGTGAGTGAGCTTAAAAGGTAACTATGAGAGAATGAGAGAGTAATTGAAACATTTTCGAGATGCCTTTAAAGAAAGCTATAGCCAGCCTTATTTAGTTGATTGAAGTATCATGCAGTATCATTCACTTTTTATCAAATAAGTTCAGTTTTGATCAAATTAGAAGTTATCGTGATAAACAATTCATGATAAATCTTATTTCAATATAAGCGTGGCATAAAAACTAGAATAATATTCAGCACACATCATAGAATAATCCCTGTTCTATTTTAAATGTATTGTTTGACAGAAAATTTTTTCCAACTCAATTCCAGGAGTTTCGGAGCGGTAGGCAGAAAAACGTCTAGAGAAAACCTCAAACAAAAAAAAACACGCAAGACCCTACTGCAACACTCCAGCCAAACGCAAAAAAAAGTGACCCAAACAAAATCGCAATTTCACGGTTCTCCATCCAGTCACAAAAAAAAGAAAGTCGCAACAACTACAAACGTCAAAACACCCCTTCTCCACAAGAACGAAACGATAAATAATGTCCGGCCGTAACTCACGGATCGCGAGGCCCCCTCTTTAAATCGTCAGAAGGGATTTAATGGAGTAAAACATTCAAATCTGGTTGAAAAGACATCTACCCAATGACAATCCAGACGAAGATGAATGTTCCTTCCCTCTCTTCGTCCCTTCATTTATATCTTTCTCTCTCTCTATCATCATTATTATTATTTTTTACTTCGACTTCGCTCTTTCCCTCGTTTTTTATCATTATTTTATCCTCCCGTTTACTGTGACGCCTTTGACGTGGACAGATCGCCGTAGGACACGTACGGGAATGTCTACGTAGTAGAATCTCTGCTGTGGTGCTCCTTTTCCGTGTATTCCGATAGAGAAAAAAATTTATATATAAAAAAAAACGAAAGAAGGAAGGAGAGAGCGATGGAAAATACACGGGGAGAGAAAGAAGTAAGCCTTAAAGGTAGAAGGTGAATATAAAAGGTGTAGTAAAAATAAAAAGATGAAGCCACAGACTATTTTTCGGAATTCCATTTTTATTATATATATATATATGTGAGTATGGATTTTTTGAGTCTCTAATACTCTCCCCATTTTCTTTTTTTATTTTAAAAAGTTGAAGTGGGTAGGTAGGTATTCTTGTCTTTTAGTCGAGTGGAGGCTAGAGAATGAGAACGTTTTGGGATTAAAAAGTTTTTGGAAAAATTGATCAAATAGAAGAAAAGCAAACATCAAGCGTAAAAAAAAAGTCGAGAGGGTTTTTTTTCCGCTGTTGACGTGGGACAAAATATTTTCATTGCTTTTTACTCCCTGATGGTTAGACTTGTGTGTAAAGGTTTGCTTGCTTTTGGCAATTGCGGGACAGGAAATTTTAAAATCGCTGGAAGAATGTTTACAGATGGATGTTGTGGAATTTATTCGCCAACCACTGTTATTTTTCTTTCTAAAATTTGCTATTTCGTAGATTTTTAATTAATACGGAAATTTTATGGGATTTATAAAACTCTATTTAAACCTTTATTTAAAAATATATTTTTAAATGAAACATTCTTATATCATGATATTTTTATCATATGTAAGTTGTTATAGAAAAAAAAAACTTAAATGACTAAATTTTATTGTAAATTTTTTAAAATTCTTTACGAAAAAGAGTGATTCAAGAAATTGTAAAATGTTATTTCTATTGCAAATATTTACTCCTTTACATTGCTTAATTTACCCAAATTAATCAATTCCGATATTTATGTTAAATAAAATGTTATAATGTATAATTTATCAGTAGTATGAATTAAATTCAATTCAATATTTAACACACAAAAACAGTTAACATTAAAGTGGTTTATGTACCTTATATTTATTATCAATTAAAATTGGTTTAATTCAACTAAAACTAATTTTTTAAAAATATTTCGGTTTGATTTTTATGTTTAAGTACAATTTTAAAAAAAATATTCTGTAGTATTTTCCTATTTAACCTTGGGATGTAAAATAGTGCATTTCAAACTGACAAAAAAATTATAGTGTAAGGTAAAAGCTAAATTGATACACAGATTTTTTTAAAAATTTTAATTGTTACGCAACTTCAGATCATAAAAAAACACAGAAAAAACTTTTAAAACATTTCCTGGGAATAATATTTTTTTTCTAAACATCAATAAGGTCATCCCTTAAGAACATTGAAAGACCTACAATTCACAACGGGAGTCAATAGAACAATAACATGTCTATTTCGGTTTCTTACTCAAACAAATACAACCACATTTTATCATGCAAGGTGGTTACCAACATAACGACAACCATCCGACTCCCACAGCATTTCAAACCGAGCTTCCACTTACAAGGAAGGACCAGCATCGACTACAACAACTATTCCATTAACTCGAGTCCTGCCCGTTTGCAGTAGTAGTAGGGCACTCATGTCCACCAACAACACACTCGAGGATACAAAAGCCGGTGGCACGCGTCGCTGTTTGCCCACCGCGCCATCTGGGACGCGAGAGGAGGCTCCCTCCGCCATTGTGGAGGGGGTGGCCCCGCCCCCGTCATCTGGGTGTCGCGCGAGGAAGGCTCTCGAGTAGTAGTGGAGTGGCGAGTGAAGTGAGTGAATGGATGTTAGTGAATGAATTCATTCAGATATGCTTGCTCTTGTGAATGGGGTAATCAGGTGTTTGCTCTCGTGTCGTTGACTGCGTGTTTTAGGAGGGTGTGAGAGGAGGGTTGGTGTGAAAAAGATGTTGCAACCTGTTGGGTGATGGTTATTTTTTCTTGTGTTGTTGGGTGTTTTGTAAAGATAATTCAATTTGGTGGTTGGAATAAAAGGGGAGAATGTTTTGGTGGATTTGTGGATTTGGATTTATTGTCAGTTTTTTAGTGGGTTTCTGTTTAGTGGGACAATTTACTGAGCTATCAGTGGAATTATAAGTGTCCAAAAATAGCCTCAAAATATCCTCTTAGTGGGAACAACACAAGTACCGCTACTAAAAACAGCAGGACGGAATGACTTACTCTCCTTTCAATCAAATCAGCACATGCAAATGGAAATAGTTACAAGAGATGTTTTATAGCAATTTAAAATGTAAAAGTTTAACAAAAACTGACTCAGGACTAAGATTCTTTGACATTTTAAAGAACAGTACTACACTACCACAATGCCAAGCATAGTTGCGCCATACTTGGCATTGTGGTGGAAACCTTCAAAATGTTTTTCAACTCAAAATTTAAGAAACATAAATAACTACTTTCTGACCGTTAACAAACATTGATTCGTCATGATTTTAGGAAATTACCGAATTGTGAATCAGGCGCGGATCCAAGGGACCCAATAATACCCCCAATACTCTGGACCCAATAAAAGTACTCAAAATGAGTTCAAATCCTGCTTTTACAGGTCAAATTTCAAAATTTTTTTTTCTGGAGGTGGACCCCCATACCCCCTAGCGGTACCAAAAGGATATATTGAGTGATGCTTTTTAGAAAATCACCAACATTTTGATATTTTTCTCAAAAAGTATAGGCGATGATCTGGAAAAGTGCCCCTCTCCCTTGGAGCCGTGCTGGATCCGCATGCTAGCTACTGGCACACAACCCAAATTCACACTCCACGATAAAACCCAAAGAAAGCAACTGCTCTCTCCAAAAGATCCCCTCCATCCCCAGAAAACAAACGACTCACCATCAGGAGTAGGTGGTCGGAGAAGCGTCGCGTCGCTCGTATTTCTGGCGCGGACAAGCCGTTTCGTGTCACCCGGCCGGGCTCCCGTGTGGGCCACGGGATGTTCCACCGTGTTTTATGGACAGTTGGGGAGGATTTACGGATAGCGGCGCGGCGGGGGAGGGACGCTGGTGTGGGAAGCCGGATTCGAGAGAGAGAGAAAGATGCAATTACGGCGAGAAAGATCGCGAGGGTGCTTTGGGAAGAGAAACCCCGTTTTTTGAACTGTCCCTTCAAGGAAATGGTTCGATTGTTTTCGTGTTGGAACAAGGAAGAAGATTTTCTTATGGGTGACACAGAATTTTAGGTATAATAAATGAAATGGTGGAAGTCAGCGTGGTTCGTGTATCTTGAACTGAGACGGAAGGAACACCAATGACACCACATTTTAGGAGAGGAGTCAAGCTTCCTCCAATTCTCCTCTGTGGTCATCCTTAAGTCAAGTAAATTGTATTCATGTCACACAAAAAACATTTCTCCATAAACATTTACCCAATGGTTTTATTCGCTTCTAGTTAAGAAACTCAATGTCTTTCAAATTTTAGATATTGATAGTTTGTAATTACTGTTAACATGTATATTTGAGTTATTTCTGAAAAAGAGTGAACCTAGTCGTCTATTAGGTTCCTACACTTAGAAAAACTGTTAACTTTGTTAGGTTGAATCTCTGATTTGAAAAATCTGGTTTAAGTGGGATTTTTCTCGAAATTTTTTTAATTATTGGTATTAGATTTTAGTATTTTTGACTAATTATTGAAGGAATTTTTTAAATTACTATTCCTGGACCTATTCTAAAATACTAGACATAGGCCTTCCAATAAACTCTCATTTGAATTTTACGAACTAGAGACGTAAAGCTTTTCTATGGTCCAAAACGAAGAAAACTTTTTTTACAATATCAAGATTAAATAGTAGAATTACGTTCTTTAAGTTAACGACATTTTCTTAAACAAAAAGATAAGAAACATTCAAAATACCCGCTAATTTATCTCTTAAAAAAAACCCACGAAGAAATACTTAAATTTGGATAGCATTTTTTTTCTGCAACAAGTCTGTCCTAGCAGCAAAACCAGTTTTACAGGTTACGCTTGTGTGACAGGTAAAGCGATTTTAGACAGACAGACACAATTAAATTAAAATACACCAAATGCTTCAGAAGTCATTCATTATATGGGTGATATTTATACAATTTTATCACACGAACCGGAACTTCAATAAGATAAAAACTTGCATAAGGTGAAAACTGTCTGAATCTGAAAAATCTGAAAAAAAAAATGTGGCTCCTCACGATTTTGTTTTAAAATATCTTCCTGAATTGACATTTCAAGTTGTACTAGAATAAATAACAAGTACTATGGAAGTATTAAAGATTCATTTAAAACTTTGCCTACGCATATTTTTTCCAATTAAAAGGTAACATCACGTTTCTATTAAGATTATTTTAATAAGGGACTTAAGTAAGGGTTAATAAGGGACTTAAGTGAGGGTTAAAAATTAAACTAGTTAATTAAAACCAACCACATAATATGACGCTACAAAAATCAGAACCCTAAAAATAAAATCTTTAACACATCAATTAAATGTTAAATTTTCATGTACCACAATACACTACCAGAAATAAAATTGTTTTTAAAGTACAATCCAATAATAAAAGTTATATTTTAAATCAAACAATATTTCAATTCTCTAAAATTGTAAACAACATATGCCATTACATAGTGATTTATTTTTTGATTCTTTTAATAATTTAAGTAATGATTTTATGCCCTGTGTTAATCTTGTTTTTAATGCGTACTGTTTCTCATTGTTTTTAAAGTACAATCCAATAATAAAAGTTATATTTTAAATCAAACAATATTTCAATTCTCTAAAATTGTAAACAACATATGCCATTACATAGTGATTTATTTTTTGATTCTTTTAATAATTTAAGTAATGATTTTATGTCCTGTGTTAATCTTGTTTTTAATGCGTACTGTTTCTCTTTTATGCTTTCATCTTGTACTCATGTATTCTGCCATGCAATTGGATATGTTTCTGTTTGGCAGTAAATAAATAAATAAAGATCCAACAAGATTTCAACCTTAAAACAACCCAGACCCAAACTAGTCCTATCCATCCCATTGAAAACTATCCCGCCCCCGCCACCAGTCCATGAATGAACTGCTGGAGAGCCTGCTGTAAACAAATAAAAAAGCCAACAGCCCTCGGACCGCAGGGGGCCCAGCGGGGCGCCCCTGGGCTCAGCCCCACCCGCTGCGGGTCAAAACGACGGGCCTTGCGCCCCGCAGGACGTGTCGCACGTAATCCCAGAGTTGAATTTGTAGCCTCGCTTGATTTACCTCTCGTTTGCTCGGTAGAGGTTTTGGCTGCGTTTATGGCTCCGTGGAAATGCCGTGTTGTCGTGTGGATTTTGTTGGCGGGAGTTGGTCTTTTTTTTCTTTGTCGTCGTGTTTGTAGGTTGTTGGATGGAGGGTCAGATTTGGTTTCGAGGTTTTTTTTTCTGGTGTTGGAGGGGCTGTTGAATAGGTTTGCATTTTATTAACGGAATATTTATTCACGTAGTTGAATTTGGTGGTGTCAGTGTCTGACGAGATTGTTTCATTTTTTTTTTTTTTTTTGAAGTTGAATATTTTTTGTTGCTTACTTGGAGTTAATTTTTGTAAAAAAAGGTTCATTACAAAAGCTTGTTTCTCTTTACTGCTGGACGTTTAAATAAAACAAATGATTGCAGTATTTAGTTATGAAGAGTTTTTTTTACTAAATTCGACACATATGTTTAGTTAATTTTTACTAGATTTTTCTGCCTTTTTTTTGAAAAGAAGTGTTCAAAGATAATTTATGAAACACTACCATTAAATTTTGCTGTTTAAATAGGAACGACGAATGTTAATTTCTTTGAATTGAAACTGATACACGTTTTTTAAAGAAATGATTATGATTTACATAATGTAAAAAATGTTACTTGAATCCATGGTTATAAAATAGCAGTTTGCTTTTTTGACTTTCTTCTTTGTTAAAGAAGGTATGGAATATAAAGATACAGTTACCGAATTGAAAAACAAAGTTTTAATATTTTCTGATTAATTTGCGTTATTTTTTTACAATTTAATGCTTTCGAAATTATTTTTATCTACATAAAAGTTACATAAAAAATTAATTAGTTTTCCTCTCTCTATGCATCTTTCTTTTTTTTTAAACTTTCAGCAATGATTACATAAATTCTACAGAGAAAATATTTACTAAGGTATCTATATTTTCCTTATGTATTTGAGGGTATAGTTTTCTATAACAAGAATATTGAGCAAGAATTTTTTCCCCAACACGCTGTTATCAGAGTAATAACGGAGATCAAGTGAAAGATAAATCAAACAGACTATTATTCAAGAAATTGAATTATTGATAATATTTACTATTATCACTCCCGCATAAAAAAAACAGTTTTCATACTTAAATAATAAAACCCTCAAATAAACATCAAAAAGTCAAACCCAAGGACTGTCCCCTCCAATAAACACATCCAGATCAACTCAACTCCATCCCCTCCGTCCAACTAAACACCCTCAAATTATTAACTCCCTGGACACCAGGCAAACGGCTGTAATTACATTAATTCTTTCAATCAAAAACAAACTCGACAATATCAGCATCAGCAACATTCTATCTGCGGAGTTCCAGCCGAGCGGAGAGTGCGGTTGCGGCGGCCGCACGTTCTATATCTAAACGACATCTGCCGGGCGAGGGAGGCACGTCCCCCTTCCTCTTTTTAATGCACTCGGCACGTGCCCGTTCCCCCCCCCCTCCCCAAATTAATAGCCGACATATTATCGAACAGCCATCGCGCGTGCGAGCCAACTGTTTTGGAGCCCTCGTCTCGAACGGCTTTTTTTTTTTTGCGGACTCTGAAATGAGGATCTGGTTATATGCGGATTGCGTTTTTGGGGCGTGAGAAAGTGTGGAATTTAAAAAAGGGAATTATTTCTTTGAGGGCTAGGGGTTAGTTTTGGTTTGTGATTTTTTTTTTGTGGAAAATGTATTTTTTTTATTACCAGCAATTTTTAAGCTTTTTATTGAGAAGGTAATGTATTGGATTGAATTACAAACCATCATTTGTAACTGTATTTGTAGTTACAATATGGTACATGAAGTTCTTAAATATGATGAAAGCTCTCATGGTTGTTTTCACACAAGTTACATTATCCCATCTGTTTCCTTAAAACGGCTACTCAATTAATCATAATAGTGTTTGGAATTGTGATGAGGATATGTATAAAGGTCCCTCTTTCTTATCTTGTGTATCACAATTTAGGTAAAATTCTTCAATAAATTTTTAGCAAATTTTGAAATATAGTACTGAATAAAAGGTATAGTTTACTTTAAATTAGAAACAATTAGTTTCCTTTTACGAGGTCTATTTCTAAACATATTTAATTTAAACAACTACTCTTTCTCTTGTAAATAATTAACACATTCATATCTCCATTCAATATAACGAATAGGGATGTTTTGCTTAACACATAATAATAATGACGAATTTATACTTATGGTCCCAACAAACATCTGCAAAATTACTTAAAAAATGTGACTAAATTGCAGTTTTCTGCAGTTGTTATTTTGTAGCAATAGAGCTTAGAAGTCTTTCAGCATGTAAGTCTGGAGTTTTCCTAGAATTTTCCAGCAGTTTTCCTACAATTTTGAAATCACTCTAAAGGCATTTCAGTGGTCTTAAAAAACCTGCAGATTTTCTAAAAACACCTGCAGAATTTTTTCTTCAATTCCCTTCACTTTTTTAATAAGCAATTTTGCAGAATTTTTTGGCTGGGATATCATTGAAGCCGACATTGATGCATAAAATTAGTCAGCAACAGGGAGTTAGGAGTACCACTCTTAACACTATTTCCAACCAAACGCAATCGCAAGTTTACTACAGGTGATAAGGAAAAGAGGAGGCGCGAAAAACCACCAACATCCATCCATAAACCTCATCACCAACAAAACAAAAACAATCCAGAACTACAATTACAATAAACCGATGACACACTCCCATTACAACCACACAACAAAAGCAACAACGCACATTTCGATACCCTCCTCCCCCCATCACAAGTCCTCCCGCAAACAAATCCTCCCGCATATCTTGTAATCAGCATCAGAGCACCGCAACAAGATTTCCAGTCAAAGTCAAAGGTGCTGATACATACTGAAAACATGTTCTCCCATAAATCAAAAGCAACTCTCTTCAAGAGAAGAGGACCGGTTGCAGCAGCAGAGGTCAGATGCGATAAGCGGTCCAGGCGTGTCAGATTGTGTGGATAGATCTGTTGGGAGATATGTACCTGCGCGCACGACCGTCAGGGGATGGTGTAGAAATGAAGACGGAGATTCTCTTTTCGGAGGAGATTTGATGGGGGATGGAGATTGTTCCGGTCTTAATTCGGTTTTGATACCTCTTTTTTTATCGATTAAGTGGATAAAATTATTTAGATCAGTGTTTCCCAACGTGGGGCGCACGCCCCACCAAGGGGCAATATGAATTTCTAGGGGGGCAATTTTAAAATTTTTAACCAAATTGCCCCCCAGGTGGGGCATGGACCACCAGGTTTTATTTACTTTTCAAGAACAATTTTCGAAAAAATAAAGGACATGGGGACATGGAAAATTTAGAAAGGCTTTGGTGGGGCATGAACCGAAAAAGTTTGGGAAACACTGGCTTTAGATGATCTGGATATGAATTAGTATCTCCATCCTCTCTTTCGTTGTTGATGGTGTTCATATAATACCTGTTTGCAAGTACTGTAATTTAATGACTTAAACGAGGTTTCCCTCTTTATTATTTATGCAGGCCTCTCTAATATTACCCTAATATTGACCGGGACTGTGAAACTTTTTTATATGGTTTGTGAAAATTTAGTAAGAATGTAGTTATTAAAAGTTAGACCTATTTTAATGTTGTTGTTGTCTTGTCCAAGAAATTGGTACCGAGGAGTTAAATAGGATCGAAAGTAACCTATTTTAATACGTGAGAATATTGAAGGATTTTTTTTTTGTAATGGGACAAAAATTAATTCCAGAAGCCAAAACTGTGGTTAATCAATATTTTTGGGAACATTGGTCTTTAAAATCTATAAATTTTTATAATAAAAAAAGAGACTATCAGGATGGTAGTTTCAAAATTAATATAAGTAACTGTAAAAATAATTATATTATTAGAAAATTTTCACGTGCGTGTTGGTAAAATTTAAATAACATTCAAATGAGGGGCTTCTCTCTCTTCCCAAGTTTGATTTAGTTTAATAAAGAAAATCAATAACCAGTTACATTATAAAAATAATGATAAAAGAAACATTTAGATATTCATATAAACATATTTCATTTAAAAAAGGAAAATAGGTAATAGTTATTTCAAAATTCTTACTGCTTTTATTCTCATCTTTTGAAGGGTTATTTATCCATCAAGCGTAATTTTTTCTATCATTACGATCACAAAACAAACGATTCAATGAAATATTTCCCCTTAAATTTATAGACCGAATTCATACTTAAAATAAAAGCTTAAAAGCGATACTGCTCAACAAGAAGAATTATTTCAAATATTTAATATCAATACAAAAATCAAACCAGTTCTTCAGAATTTAAAAGATCTGATTCTGGTAAAATGACCTTAAATGCTCATGATTGAAAACGAATAATCCCTTCAGATTGAATAAAAAATCGATAAATCAAAAGCACCCCATTATAAGGAAAATGTCATTACATGTTAGGGACCTCCTTATCAATACACAGCAATTTCAAAAACAAACCTCACTACATCTTTCTCTCGAAATGCTCCATAAACGAACAATTACAAAAAAAAACAACTCTCCAACAATCCCTAGTTAACAGCAGCATCGGACACGAAGGACATGTGTGCTCTCAAAAGCGCACCATATGATTAGAGCAATTCATCATAAAACGTCGAGAATAGTTTAATGAAAAATTCCTCAAAACCGAAAATCCTTCGCCAAAACGCGTTTCATAACTCACCCAACTCGACTCCGCATTGTTCTCTCTTTATACAAAAAGAACCCAGCAAGGTTCTCTCTCCGAAAAAGCAAAACCCAGGTTGAAGCAGTCATTATGCATTTCTGCTTTCGGATAAATGCCTGCGTTTATCATTCGCTCAATCATACACCTTAGCTTCTTGTTGTTTTTATATGGAGGCGCTTGTCATTACTGAAGTCCGCGGCTTGATGCTTCGATAAGAGGTCAAAAGCACATTCGGTATTTACTACGCGAAAACCAGTAGCTCCTGTGGTTTTTTTTCTGCGTTGCGGCGGTATCGGTCTGGAAAGTTTCCTGTGTTTTATCTGATGATTTCTGATTAAAAACGGGAGTATTCGGCTTTATCGAACGAACGTGTGGGTTATTAAAGAGTAAGAAAACTTTCCAGCGTGTGTTGAGTATGTGGGTGAAGAAAAACGCTAAAGGATGGATGACATCGTATAATTTTAAACTCTTTAAGAAGTCAGAAACAACCTTTGATAGGGAAGGCAGAGAGAAAAAATTCAATGACCTGATTTCAACACATTCTTACGTTTCTTCATGCTTCGTCTGTTAGATTTTGAGTTACTGATTTTGTTTTTATTAGTTTTCTTTTTAAAGTATTTAAATTTCTAGTTTTGTAAATGCCTTTTGAATTTCACAACTAATGAATCATTGGAATTATGCATTCAAGAAGAAATTTATTTCGGACATTTTTTTTCTTGCTGGTAACATTTCAAAGGGTGTAAAATTAATTGTATTAGTAACAAGGAGAATCGATACATATTTGAGTACTTTTTCGTATCGAATACTAATATTTTAATTGCATTACACAATATCACAAAAACAGTACTTTTGAATACTCGAGGTTGTATAACTTGTTTAATACTAAATGGAATATACCTGTGTTATCAAATAGCTTTAACTAAAGGTATAAAATAATCAAAAAGACTACCATGTATAATAGAATCTAATAATGCACTCTAGTTTAAACCTAATTTGATCCTTTACACAACCCAAGTCCTCTCTTTAAAATATAATTTATCAAGTCTCACTTTTCGACTTAGTTTCTTTTTTCTTTAGTTTTAGTTATTCTTTTTTAATATAAACTTTTCCCCAGTTTAATTTTACAATTACACCAATTTTTGTCAAACTACTCATATCGTAAATGCGTATACCTTTAATCTTTTTCAGACTAGTTGATTCCCTCGAGTCTATGTTTCAACCAAACCGATGATACCGCAAAAGGTATCCAACCTGCAGCCAGGGTCTACTCCATAGGTGCATGGCCCCTCTACCTCCCACGGCCCGAACACGGAACCCAACATCACCTACCTCTCAACTCTTCTCGTTACGACCGCTGACAAGGGACGCCGCCCCCTTTCCCGATTGACACCTGGGACGTCCCACCCGGGTCAGTCCCTTCTTCCTTCCTTTGTTTCGAAGCATCTTCTTCTGATGGAAGCCGGGCACATCCGCCATGCCGTATACGTAACTGAACTGAGAGATTTGCTTATTCATACAACGAGGCCTCCCCGGGTGGAGTACCTATCGAACCTGCGTGTTTTACAGAGCTAAAGTTGATCGTATTGTAATAGGAAACGTTATTTAATGTTCAGAGAGCATAGGGAAAGATTGCAAGGAAAGGTTGTTCCATGTAAGGAGTTGCGAATACGAAGAGCTAATTCTATGTTGGGTCAATTGATTTATTTAAATCTAGAAGCAGATAATTTTGCCCTTCTTTCCATTTTAAGATGTGCAGAGTGATTCCATAATGAATTGGGCTCTACTGAAAAATATTCAAATATCTTTTTGTTGATTTAAACATGAAGAGTTTCAAGACCGTTATCTTTTGTTGAATTCGTTATATGATTCCGCAAACTGGTTTTAGATGGTGTATCCTCACTTCCTGTTTTTGTGAAAGTGAAATTCGGTTATTTTTTGGTAGTTATAATTCGTCCGAATTTTTCTTACTACAATTCTCTTAGTTTTTGTATATTATTTCTATGAGGCATTTTGTAGTTATCGTCCACAACCGATTTAGATTCTAACCTATCATAACTAGTTTTTACAGCATATATAAGTACACAAAACTTTAGCAAACCGTGGTAATCATCTAAGTGAAAACACATAATCGCTTAGAATGTAAGTATAATACCTAAGTAAACTACAAATAAAGAATACTTTTAAAAACGAACAATATTGGTTGAAAATTGACATTATATTGTTAAGTTATTTCCTCCATTCAAATTTAGTTGGCAATTAAGTATTATACCTCCAGAAACGCGCAAGCTTCATGAACATAATTTTTTATCATGTAAGAAATGTCAGAAGATCCTTTAGTAGAGTTAAGAGGCAACTGCTTTAAAGTTTTTTTTTCTAAAAAAATATCCTCTATTTATGATTCTCAATAATAACAACAACTCGAACTCAAAACCTCTTTCATCAACCTCAGCTTCTTGTTTATCCTCACCCATTTCCGTCTTTAATGGTGCATGAAACCACCTGAGACAAAATCCTCCTCGAACTTTTTTTTTACCTAAAAGCTCTTCCCCTCCACCGACTTTCCTTTTCTCCCGTCTTATTATTATTATTATTAGCATTATCAGACGATATCAAACACAAAAGACAATAATGACAATCCGATAGCAAACATCATCGCCGCGGGGATCGCACGGT
Source organism: Tetragnatha montana (assembly GCA_963680715.1). Classification (NCBI taxonomy): domain Eukaryota; kingdom Metazoa; phylum Arthropoda; class Arachnida; order Araneae; family Tetragnathidae; genus Tetragnatha; species Tetragnatha montana. The sequence goes on from OY796685.1 coordinate 41,465,527, forward strand.
CGAGAAGGTCTTATTTCGAAGTGTCCTTTCATCAGACTAGGTGGTCCTTATTGCCGATTGTTATTATACTAACCTGACCGACAATTGGCATAGACAATCGCCATGGTTTTGAATAAGGCGATAAGTGCTGTTATGATTATTGCGACCAAGGAGAGACGCCGTCGGGATGTGTGCTTTAGGTAAACTGTTGGCTTTTATTCTACCTTTCAAGTAAATGGAACGGCTGGGTTTGTTTTATTTTTATTAAAGTTGATTTGAGTCGGTCTTTTCATCTGGGATGTAATGAGTTTACGTTTTAGAGGGATATTTTCTTGAGAGAGAGAGAGATGGACGAATGCACTCAAGGTAAGTTTATTAAAAGTTGGGAGTCGTTTTTGGGTGTAATTGTTGGGAAGGAGCCGGTTTTTTGAAGAAGGAAGTTTGAAATCGGGGTAATAATATATTTAAATGTTCGCAAAAGTGGAACAATTTGCCTGGAATAGTTAATCAAACGAGCTAATCTATATTTAAGTTAGCAAATATGATTTTGTGGGAAGTTATCTAAAAATAATGTGACAAGAAATTATGTATTTGTTTAGTACTAGGTTCAACTTAAAGAACTTAATTTACAAAAGATTCTGTTCACAAAAGTTAATATGGTTTTCTAATCTTGTTTTGTAAGCTATCATAGAATTTATAACTATTTCTACCACCAGATCAAAACACTCCTCAATGTTTTTTTATAATAATTTTACAAGCCATTTTCAGAATAAAAATATCTTAAAAGCATAGGAACTAGAAGTTAGTTGTACTTTAAATATGAATTATAAATGTAAAATAGATCAAAGTTAAATTTCGTAAAATCTTTTATCCCAAACATTTATAAGATCAAATCTACTCTATTTATTATTTACATTTAATATTATAACTTTAATAAAAAAATATTTTTAAACTGAAATTTCATTAACTTAACCACCTTTTCTTCTTCAAAAACAGAGGAGGGTTCCAAGTAAGACAATTTCATACTATTCAGTTTGGAGATTATTTCATTAAATTCAATAATTTCCATACTTCTTACATCATTTTTAAAGTCATTCTCCAGTTGATACATTCATCTCATTCATAAACTCTTGCGCAACAACCGATATCAGGAAATACCTCAAAAACCATCCACGAACAGACCACCGCTACCTCATTCAAGCGCGGTCCAACCCCTTTTAATTCATAAAACACGACCTCCGAGATTTACATTCTCTCTCCCTCGGAAAAACATATCTCTAGCGAGATCTCCCAGGCAGGATCGAAGTAGACAAGACACGATTTTTCCCCTCGCGCAATATAATGACCGAGCTTCACAGATGATAAGCAAAACACAAAAACAAAGAGAAAAAGAGTTGAGTTGAGTTGGCCGGGCTCTATTCCATTTTTCATGAACTTTTTCTGCTGCCGCGTGGTTATTGTTGTTTTAATGCCGAAAGATTTAAATGGGGCAAGGACAATATTCACGAAAGAACGTGATGCATATACTCACCGGTGAAGCGTTTCCGAGACGAAACCAGTAATTTCGGAGGCCCGAGTCATCCTACTATACTACCAGAAGGGTTGCACTCATGAACAATTTTTCCCGAATCTGCGCCAAGACTGCTAATTCGTAATTTTTTGCATTCTAGGGATTTCCATCCATATTTCTGCTCTGAAACTAACGCATTAAAACTACCCCTAGGAAACAGGTAGTTGAACTCTTCAGGATTTTTCCATACCAAACACAATCTTTAAACTAATGACTACAATTTTTCTTTTTGGAAAAATTATTAATTCTCTTAAGTACAAAAATGTATTTCATTTGAAAAAATAAAATAATTTGTACAAAAACACAAAAAGAAATAATTTTTAAGTATTGGCATTTTTCCTATTATCAAAGTGTACCTTCTTTAAAAAAAAATAGTTAAAAATATACACAGTCCCCCAAGATAACTCCCAAGAAAACTATCACTAACGACAGCAAATTTATCCTCTTGCATAAATCTAATAACCCTCTTAAATACATTATATGTAACCCCAAAATATTCCACAGCTCCAATGTTAAAAACTCCTGACAAAATTCTTGTTAGCCAGCGATCAAATTTACAATGCGTATGGCATTCAAATCAATACGAGGGCAACTTTCGCTTGTAAAAAGATCGATAAATGTTCCGCGGGCATATTTAATCACGTTTATCTGTCATCAGCAGGCACCCTGCATTAAAAAATCCTCTCCCTGTTCTAGTTTTACAAGCTCTTGACTCCCCAGTGATAATTGACATCAACTCCCGACCTTTCATTTACAGGGCGGCGGAGAGATTTGGGTTGATACATTTTTTGGAGGGGAAACTTCTGCCTTACTTTCGGGAAACTTTTGCTTTGTTTGAAATTGTGTGTAGTTTACTTTTTATTTCCAAATATCTGATTTTTCTCTTTTGTAGTTGTTGTTTAACGTGAGTTCTCGACGTTTTTGTTTGAAATATTATTATAAAGTCTTAAGTTTATCAGTTAATGTATCTTTGTTGTTTTCGTGCCAGTTAATGCATCTTAAAAGTAATTAGAAAAATAGTACTTTTAACAATTAATCGCTAAATATTTCGGTGTCACTTAATCAATATCTTTTCTACTTAGTTTGTTTACTACTACTACTTTTTTTTATAACTATATCTTACACTGAGGGTAGATCAAATACTTTTCAAGAATATAGCAGCAGATAAACTCGAAGAACTGGGAAAAAGTTTTGTAAAAAACATAAAATATTAAGAGTTTCCCTGTTTTATAAGTGTAATTTGTTATTTTTTTTCGAATGTACTCCTTTCATAGTAGCTAGCAAATGTAAAAAAAATACAGATACACACTATAATAGTAGTTTCCGTATGTCTCGAAAAATGTCTACTCACGAGGAAATTTCAATAAAGTTTATAAAGTTTAGAATGAAATATAATAATAAAAAATATAAAGTTTTTTTAGTTTAGAATGAAAGAAATATTCTAAAATTAATAAAGAAGCTGTCCTAGTTGTAAAAATTTGTTTAGTTTATCACCTCTTATATTAGCCACTATATGTCAACTAAATATCAATCCTTATCCCTTAAGATAAGATATAATAAAACATAAACTTTCACTACGGTTCATAAATGGCGATTTGTAGCCAAATTATGGAAATCCCTCCTTTTTTTGCAAATCGTGCACAAGCCAAGAACCCGAAGCTGACCCATCTCTTACGACACCTCTCCTGTTAACCTTACATTCAACAACACAACAGTCAATAGCAGGTGCACAGGCAGAGAGAGAGAGTAGAGCTAACAACTACAGGGAAGTAGGCCACTTCCTAAGGAGAGAAGCTTGACCACTCGATAACATTACTCTCCCTCTCTCGAGTGGAGAAATTACCGCATTTGAATTTCAGATGACGGAATACGGAGATTTTTTTTTTCGGAGTTGTCTAGATAAGGAATAGAGATATATTCTTCGGAGGGAAGAGAGCGAATTATGTTATTAGAGTCGTAAAAATTGGGCGGCGTGAGGAGGGGTTTGGAAGAAACGTGTGCTGATGTTTGTTCTGATAGTAATTATACTAATTTCTGCGATTTTTTTTCTTTTTTCGAGATTTATCCTTTTCCCTCTCGATTTCGGATGGTTTGATGGGAATGGACAAAAGGGTGGATATTTCTAGGAGAGAAGCTGTTTGTGTCTCTTGTTGGAAATGTGAAATTTGTATTCTTTTATTTAACCATGGATTTCTATATTTTTTCTTTTATTTCAGGAGGAACTAATCGAGTAAAAGTAAAGCACATAAATGGTGTGTTTGTCAATTTAGATGTTTTAAGCCTTTGTTTTGGAACAAAAGAATACAGGCTGTATCCAAATCATGGACATTGATTGTTTTAAAAGTTATAATATCACTGTAATTACTGCAGTAATTTCTGTTCATTGGCTAAGTACCTAGCCAATACTTTCTCTATGTTGCATTAAGGTTATTGCAAAATCTATAATTAGTCCACCAGCCGAGTTTGTATAAAATATATTTTTCTGTTTTATAGAAAGGTAAAAAATATGTTACCAGTTTAAGAATATTTTGTGTTTACAAATTTAACACAAATTAGTTTAGGATAGGTTTTAATTTATAATTGAATTATGAAACTAAGATAATTTCCATTATAACTTTAGCCAATACTCTCCATTCTGGAGGAGAATACTACTCAAAAAATCCTAAAATCCAAACAACTTACCAATTCTTTTTTAATATTATATTTTTTAATTTACTTACACTTCGACTTGGACGATAATTTCTGAACTCTAAAGGGCAACTATCAATTTTCTAATAAAAAGATAGGATATTTAAACCTAGAAAACTCATTTTCTTCATTCCACAAACCCTACTTAAAAAAATTTCTAATAATTATTAACAATCTATAAAAAACATTCCCTAAATCAATTTCTCCACTCAAAACTCTTCTTACATCAGACATACTTCATTCATTTTAAGCCACTAACTTTTTAAAGATTCGTCGCACATGCTAAAAACCCTCGACAATGGAGGTAGGTGATCATTAGAAGGTGCAATCAAGGCAGGTGTCGCCGGGGAGAGTCGCTAAATGATTCATGTCGATCCATAACCCCGATCGCATCGATTCATCGTCTGGTTAGAGAGGGGAGGTCCCCTCGGCAGCAAGTCGATAGGTGAAAGTAATTCGGCCGCACGCACCTTCCCTCATCATAGCAGAGAACATTCTGGTGTGCGGTTTCGTGATGTAGTATACGTTGTTTTTGTTCAGGTGGGTTTAATGAGTGTAAGAAGTGTGTAGGTAGTTTTTTTTTATGTATTCGAGGAATGGTTGCTTGTTATGTAGGGTAATAGATCAGATTTGTTATGATTTTGAAGTTTAAATATCGAGTTGTTCCTTAAATTTTGATTTGGGTGGATGGATGGATAAACTGTTATTTGAAATTTTGAATATGGGATCTCAAATAATTGATAAATTATTTTTTGGTACTGCTTTAGGTAAGCGTATTTTAGGTAGAAAGAATTATTTAGTTACAGAATATTTTTAAATAATATTTAATTATTTAAATTTAATAATAAATAAAATAAAAATAAAATAAAATAAATAAAAAATTAAAAAAAACTGAATAAAATTTAGTTATGTGAGGTTCTTTCATAGGGGTATTCATTTACATTTATGCTATTTCATTTTCATAGTAACGAATAGTTGTAATAACGAATAATACGATGTTGAACAGATCAATTGCATGGAGGATTATATTTTGATATTTTAAATGATGAAAATAAGTTAAGAAAAGCAAAGAAATTACTTCCCCCCCATTACCCCAAAAGTGCTTTTAAATCGCAAATTTAAATTTTGTTTTTCACATTCGAAGAAAAATTATTGGAATTGCATTTAAAAAAATAGGAAAATTTATTTTTAGACTTAAATTTGTAGACAATTCTGATATTTTGAGGGCACTTAAACTTCGAGCCCCCTAGGCCCAGGCCTCATTCCCCTAATGGTAAATCTGGGCCTGATTCCTGGCACAGCGAGTGTGCAAGACTCCTTCCAACAAAAAAAAACAACAACAAAAAAACAACCTTCCAGCATCACAAAAACCCATCGTGATCCACCGGGAAACAATCAAGGCACATATTAATTACCCCTTCCATCCCACCATCAGAAAACAACAAAAACAACAGCTCAGAAGGGAGAAGAAGAAGAAGACAAGGAAAGGGCCCACCCCAATCCGGTAGCACGCGGCTCACGAAGCCCGGCGCTCGTCACGCCGCTCGTGACCCGCCACGAGCGCGTGCGTGACTTCGCCACCTTCGGGAGCACCCCTTCGCGGCCGCATTTAATTGTCGCTAATGAGGGGTTCTCTGCCCCCCCCCTCGTTATAACTTCATCTCGAGGGAGGATCGTGAGATGTGTAGTGCGATGCTGTTGTCTGTTGTTGGTTTTGTTGTTATTAAAGTGGGGTATGCGTGGGGTGATGTTTGCATAGGTATGTGAAGCGATTTTTTTTGTTTTGTGTAAGGCTTATTTATTACGTAGGGACTTGTGAAGAAATTCTTTACAGGGTGATTCCGAACTCATGGTAAAGTGTGGGTTGCCCAATAGGTAATTCAGAATCACATATGTGGGGTCATAAATGATCTCTCAAATTCATGATACGGACTTTAATAAGGAGTGTGGGTTACCCAAAGGTTATCTTCGAGATACGATAATTGAAATAATTTTTAATGCTACATTGTAATTCAATAAAATTGTGTGATAGTTTAAACATGTAAATAACAGTACGATACTTTTCATTTATATTTCAATTTGAATGAAAATCAAAGGTAATTGGTATGAATTTTATGAATAGCGAAATACAAGAGGATTTTTTTCTGCATAATCCTAAGAAGAGAACACGGTTTAGAAAGCGTGTTTAAACCATGCTTTATTTTAAATCTATCCCATTAAAATCTTACCTCTGTGTGAAGATGGAACCAAATATTGTAAAAATAGAAGTAAAAATTAACCAAAGTATAATTCACGGAACTAAAGAATTCGAAGCGTTAATTCACCTTTCACAGATTCTAACGCAAAAAAAAATCCCTTCACTATATTTTTGGGTCAGCTACTTCGATGTTTACAATGTAGCACTAAAACTTACATCTCAATGACTCAAAAGAAAAATTTTTTGGTTCTTTTTCACTACCACCGACTTTTGACTAATTACCATCAGCAACAACACAAGAAACTACACTGCTCCATCTCCGATAATTCATCACAACTCACTGCACGCACGACGTGTCACCACACAGTACGACTCCCCAACAACAACTCAACCCCAACATGAATCAAAAACTCTCCACATCGACAACAACAACAACTCATCATCCACAAAAACGAGAGAGAAAACCCAGCCAAAGATCACCCAAATCATCACAAATTAATAAACCGAAAGGAACAAAAAGCCAAAGGGGGCCGAGCGCACACCTGCGTCTTCCCCTCATGAAATCTTGTGATCCCTCGCGTGCCGGACGCCCCTGCTGAATTATTTACGCCCCTCTCGGCCGCAATTGTTTTGTCGCGACGTCGCCATGGCAACCCGTGACCCCGCACACGGCCTTTCCCATAGCCGCTTCTTAATTACCCTGACACCCCAGGTATTAATCAATGCCCCCCCCCCGGAAAAAAGTTTCTCTTTTGAGGGGGTGGTGGAGAAGAGGAATGATCCCCAGGAAGGAGTGATTCATGGAAGAGGTCCGAGTGGGGATATCAATCTCATGAACCGCTTTGTGAAATTTTAATGGGGTGGTGTATGAATAATTTCGATTTAAATGTAATCTAATGATGGTTGAGGTGTAATGAAGTTTTATTCATTCACACCCGAAGTGTTAACCTTTGAGTTTTAATTGAGGCTTTTCATGGAAAAATCAACTTCTAGTCAATTTCCCAATTCATTTCTAGATATACTTGTATGTTTTACTATGCTTTGAACTACCTTCTCTTTGCTTTTCAAAATATACGGAATATGACAAAAACATTTATAAAACGTTCGCTCAATCAAAAGTAACTTTCGTTGAGTCACCCTTGATATCCAGGCAACTTCAGTTGTCATGGTACTTAATTTAACTAATATCTTTTGTTTAAACCACAGAATAAAAGGAAAAATTCTTATTCCACTATTGAAACTGCAATTGCAATAAACTGCATAAAATGATATCTTAAGTCGCTTTCATTGTTTTATGTTTTATGTAAGAAAAATGTAACAACATTAACATTACAATTATCTACTATTTTTGTAACATAATTTTTGGGTGTAGATTTAGTTATGATAGTCTTTATTCATATCATAATATTGAAATCCCTAACTTTCCTTTTTAGCTTCATACAGTGTTAAAAGTTTTACGGAGAATAAGCAAACCATAATACCTACTACTAAATATTTGAAATTTAAGTTTTTTGTAGGTGTATTTAATTCTTGTACAATATTGGTTCATCCAGTCAAAAAAAAAAAAAGAATAAAAAGCAACTCGTGCTAAAGTATAGAAAGAACACTAATTCGTGAGTTAATTCTGAAAAAGGTTGAATGAATTTGATACTGTTTGCATTAGAGAAAGTTCAGGAGAAACTTTCTGCTCAATTGATTTTGTTACCCAACGCCAATCAGGTTTAGTAAATGTTTTTCTAACATTATTAGCTCACTAACTCATACATTAAATATTTGTTTTATACTTGCATGATTTTTAAGAATCTTGACATACAAAGCTTTTTTAAAGAGAAATAATTAGGGACCAATTTTTTCCATAAGATGAACAAGAAATGTTAAACCTAGAACTGCTATACGTCAATGCATAATTGAAAATATTACACAAATATTAATTTCGCCGATAATAAACTTTTTCCCATAGTCTTCAAAATTATCTCTGATTCACTTTCAGGCTTTGAATAAAATTAGTATTATCTGTTTATAAGAATATATAATTTAGTATTAAAATTTAGGAGTTAGAAATTTCCCGATTTTTTTTTTCCAAAATAATTAAACTAACCCTTAAATTTCAAATTTACTTTAAATAAAAATAAAATAAAGAAATTTTTATTTATTTTTTTACATAGACCCCCCAGTGAAATTCTCCTTTTTAACAAAACTAACAAGCACTCCTATTGGTAAAAGAAAACTGCTACAACACTATTTTTATACCGCGATACACGAGAAAGAAAAAAGGCCCAGAGGAATGCGAGGCTTACCCGATCACCAACCTCCGGGGTCTCCCCCAACCCTCCCATTAAATAAAATTCCCTCGAAACAGGTTGCTAAACAACCGAAATGCACAATTATCCTAGCCGAAGAACAATGCCGTGGCAAAGTATTGAGGCCAGGCAAGGCCATTAGACCTAATGGAGCCTTCATTTGGACGGTGGGGGTCAGAGAGGTTCACACACACACCGAGGAATATAATATCGCATGGAGCAAACAAGGAAGCCGGATCGCAAGATTGATGGGAGTTTTATTTATGGGAAAGTTAGTCAAATCGAGCTGGCAACGGAGTGATGAGGGTCCTTGGCTCCGAGGAGAAAGGGGGCACTTGATGCATTAGGAGAACTCAAGTGACTAGTATGTCAGAATATATGAGGTGGTTTCAAAGGGTATCCAAATTAAAATTTACATTTTTTTTCAATTGACTTGAGTAGTAATGAATTTTATAATTGGAAACGTAATTTATAGCTTTTCTTTTATTTTCAGTTTTAAGAAAAATTAAAATACATTTTGACGGCAATAGAATGCAGAAGAAACCGATTTTTTTGGGGGAAAGGGCCGAGATGGACTCTCCCTTACAGAAAGATGCAGATAACACTAGTGAAATTTTTCGCCATCAAAGCTGTGTAAAATCTATTCATACAGATGAGTAAATGTTTTTGGGGAATTTATTGGGAAAGATTTACTCCAAACTTTCAGTTGTTTGTTGATGAAACACATATCCACATTAACTTCTGTTTCCCCAATGCGATAGGATTTGATGAATAACTAGTCTTGGGCTAGTAAAACCATTCAAATTGTTCAATAATAGTAAAACCGAATATCAAAGGAGCCTTTAGTGATGAAACGATGTTCTTCTGGAAACTATTATCTATAGGTTTCTGTGTGAGAACAAAGGTTTGTGGATGAAATTCAAAATAATACTATGAAAGAGATTTTTCGAAAAAGCATTTCAGCTATACGATTTCACAGATATTACTCAAGTTTCTTAACTAGTCTTTGTCAAGTCTGCTCCTGTTTCCTAAAAATAAATTCCACCAGGGTTTCGGAAACTATCGCTTAAGATCCACAATAGGAAGTTGAGACAGTAAATACTATTGTTCGCATATTTTTTTTTAGTTTATAGAGGAAAGTTTTGAATATGCCTAGAAATTCCAATTTTTTTTAAAAAAAAATTGATACTTATATGGAGGAAGACCGAAGTCCACAGATTTATCCCTTTTAGTCCTAGACCGCCTGAGATTGTCATTAAATCCTATGTAAAATCGGGGCAGCTAGGTCTGAAAGGTTTAAAGCAAAAGGCGGTGCAGCTCCTGAGAAAGAGAAGCTCAGTAATGGCAGAATCCGAATTCCGACTCCATTGGAGATAGATAGCCCCACCATCTATTGCTCCCTATACAATTTAGCCATGTGTCTGCAGGGGAAGGAACATTGATATTCCTATCAATCAGTTTCAACGGCTACAGACTAAAAGCAAATCGAAAACTATTCCAATGTAGCGGCGTTCAGTTCGCTCCCTTTACAATTTAGCCATGTGTCTAAAGGGGAAGGAACATTAATGACTTCTATCAAGCGGTTACACGGCTACAGACTAAAAGCAAATCGAAAACCATTCCAATGTAGCGGCGTTCAGCTCGTTCCCTTCACCATTTAGCCGTGTGTCTGAAGGGGAAGGAACATTGATAACTGCCATCAATCGACGGCTACAGACTAAACGCAAATCTAAAACCATTCCAATGAATAACGGCGTTCAGTCCCATGCCATTTAGATAGTACAATAAAGAAGTGTAGTTAGGTGAAGAAGAAGAAGACTTACTTTGGCTGTTCCTGCTGCTGAGGTAGTCATCCTTGCAGATGAACCTGTTCTCGTCCAGGACGTAGAGCTCTTCCCCCGTGGACAGCTGCTTCCGGCACACCAGGCAAGTGAAACACTTGAGGTGGAACACTTTGTTGCGCGCCCGTCGCACCAGGTCGGTGGGGGAGATGCCCTGGGAACAGCCCGAGCACTTGGTGCCGAAGCGTCTGAAACGCAAGAAACACTTTGTTATTGCAAGTCACATAGCAAAAATTACATAGTCATGTAGAAAATTTAGCTCGTTGCAACAGCAAATACCTCATCCTCTATTGTCACCAGAATAAATAAGGTGGGGTAGCACAATCATGTACAATTAATAAGTCAAAACCGGATTGGTTTATTTGGATTATAATTTCAATATAAGATGCCTCAAACTACTACAACATTAAAGAAAATTTCCATTCAAATAACTACAATTCAGCCGCGTATCTGAAGGGGAAGGAATATTGATAACTCCTACCAATCGGTTACACGGCTACAGTTATTCAATATTATAGAGTGGTGAGATATTTGTGGAAAGTGAGTTTCAGTTCCTCTTGTACAGCTGAGGAAAAAAAAACGTTACAGTAGACTTTGCGGGAGAACGGGTGGGGTTAGAAAGATGCTTTTGGTGTCATTTTTCAGGATTTATTGTATGCTTGAAAAAATTAACTGACTATTTTTCTCTCAGAGGTCGTCTTCTGGTGCAGCGCAATAAAAACTGCATCTTTTTTCATGGCGACCCTCAATTTTTATTCGATTTTATGAAAGATCATAGTAATTTAACCCTCATCACCGAGTTTCATTTAATTTGGACGTTATACAAACCCATGGCAGACCGTCAAAATCTGAAAAATTCATATTAAAAGACTGAAATTAGTCGCCAACACCCGACTGCCAAACACGGATTTCTGACAACCTACCAGTACTAGTGAACCGATTTTCATTAATATTTCAGATTGTCGAAACATGAGATAAGGTTATTTTTAAAATTTTAAAGCTTTAATAAGCATATAAATAATATGATTAAATTATTTTAATTGTGTTTATTTATATTAGTTTATTAGTAATTTCAAAGTCAAAAATCGCACTGAGCTAATTTTCGTGTTGTTTGAAAACGCGTAAATAAAAACAAAAACGCAAGAAGCGCCAAATAATCGATAAATTGCCAAGCCTAAAAAATAACTGTAACGTTTTTTTTTTTCCTCAGCTGTACTAGTACATTTAGTAATTTCTAATCTCCCTTTTTGAAAGAAGGGATTCATGAGACATTGGGAGTAAAAAATATTTATAACCACATAACTTTTCATTTGAGTATAAATAAATGTTATGTTACAGACGTACAAGGGTCCTAATTCTCTTCTAGAATTTGAAAAATTAACTAATTTAAAAAAAATATTAATGAGGTATTCGTTTTACTTAATTTTAACGATAGCACATTTACCTTACTTGTAAGGAGCGTTTACTTAATGTACAGCTTTTTATAGCTTCAAATGCGGAATGACTTAAACGCTACACCGTAATATATCAACAACAATACCATTCTCAATTTGTTATTAACCATTTTTAGGACTTAAGTAGAAGGGACAAGTAAACACCAACATTATTTCCAAAAACCTTAGAGAGCAAAATTTTAAAAATTCCATCCCCATCACGCCCTACATCACACCAACCAACCACTATTAAAATCCTCCTCGAGAGAAAATCCCCCTCTTTGAAAGTCCCCCTCAAGGAAACGCATCGCCCGCGCCGCAAAATGTGACACCGGTGTCAAAATTTCGTCCCCGCATTCCTCGGGTCACGCGAAAGAACCGTCTCATGCATAAATCCACGGTAATGAGAGCGACCGCTTCCCTAACAAGCTGCTAAAGTGATACAAAGAAACGACATTAGCGCTCTGCTTTACCTGTGGTGGTACACTACGGGGAAGAGCACGCATCAGAGGGAGAGAAATGCTACGTCTCTTCGTGGACATCGTGCGAAGGAGAGGCTTGATGAATAATGAATCTCGCTCCCTCTTATTATTTTTGCGCGTGGATTAAGTGAGTGACTGGGGAAGTTACCACCGGATTAGGGTGGTAAAGAATGAGGGGAGTAGTTGTGAAGTTTTGGGAGGTGTTTGTTTCGAGGTGTGATGCGGGCTCTTGTTTATAAGGAGGTGAATAGATGCGGAGAATTATTTTGGGGTTATTAAATGGCGCATTGGAAACTTTCGAGCCGATATGAATAGAATCAGTGGCAAGCTAAAATTATTTATACATAGGTATCGAGTGTTCTTTTAAGTATTGAATATGCATGTATCTAGTAGTACTGTTTTGAGCAGAATATAATTTGGTATTATCCAAGGGACTTATCTGGGAACAGGACAAATCAAAAAATTAAAACACTTGTTCGAAGAAAAGTCCATTGAAATACTGAATGTTTCGTTGATACAGCAGTGACATAAATACGCTTTGGTGTGCGAATATGCATGTTACTTTTGTTCTACTCTTTTCACTTAAAAATATACCTCTTTTTCAATTATCCCAAATACATAGAATTTTTTAGTCAACCTGTTTATTTTCCAAAATAGCTATATGAATCATGAATCAAAGTACTACTAAAATTGATATAGTAGTAACATCATAGTAAAAGTCAGAATGAATGAAGATGGGGATAGATCTGGTTTGTAAGCAGATTTCGATAGAACCAACAATCTCGTTTCTTTTTCTCACAATATGCTTTTGTAATACCACATTTTTTTAAAAATTTATATACAGCTGGAACAATATCCACTAGGCGTTATTACTAAAAATTCTCAAAACACATTTCAGACTCCAACTAAAACTCTAAAAAGTAAATGACCGAAATAACATCATAAAACTAACAGGTGGATCTTCTCACTATGATCATCTACAAGACAAGCTGAAGAGAAGAGAGACAATTTACAACAACTACAACAAGGCAAACATCCCCTCTCAATATTTTAGTCCACCATCAAAAGCACTGCACACAACACACCCAAACAACTCAAAAAAACCTCTCTGACCATCCCAGTGTCGGGAAAGGTGGGTGTTGTCAGGCCGATGACGTGCCCTCGCGACCCGGCTTCATGAATATGCGAGTCATGCGCTCGCTGCGAGGGGCACCTCGCCTATGGACAGACAGTGATTGAATTCGCGCGCCGGATGTGGGTATGGATGGATGGACGTGCGCTTGACCCGTGTTGGAGTTTTTTTTTTTATTTCTTCGGGAGGGGGTTTGTGTGGAGGGTATGTGTGTTCGAATATGCAGGTAAGTTATGGTACGAAATGTGAGTTTATGTTTGTGGAAAAGTTGTATGGCACTCGGTTGGTGAAATTTCGTGATTTGTTAATAATTTTGAGTGTTTTCAAAGTCTACCTAGTGTTCATGTATTTAACCACAGAATGTAAAATGAAGTATTTTTTTCCCTTTAAACACAAATTTTTGTTTTTGTTAATGTTGAGTTCGTTTTACACTAAGTTTCTTAATTAAAATAATCTAATTAGTCTAATTATTAAATATCTAATGGTCGAAATTAATGGTTAAATTAAATATTCAAAAGAAAGGGAATAAAAATTGCAAGATCCTAGGCACAACCCCAGGAACTTCTCTTATGAAGACATGTTATCTGGAATTTTTTATACTTTGATTAAGTAATTTTTAATTCTAATTTTCAATTTATAACTATTTCTTTCATCATATGATTTTGTTCCTTATTAATAATTAAATTAAGATATAAGAGATTAAGATATAAAATACAAGGAGATTCTCCGTAAATAATAAATTTACTTGCTTGTAGAATTTGAACCCTTAATTCCTTCATTAAAATTATGAATTATATGTTTTATCTCCACTTTTCACTAGAAAAATTTTAAGAAAAAAATTATCAAAATGGGATAATAAAAATATAGAAATTCCTTGTTAGTTTCCTTCCATATTTCCTTCTATGGCTGTAGTTAAAAAAATAATTAAAAAATTACTATCCATGATAATTTAATCCAACTGAAACAAGACATTTATAGTATTATATACTGTTACCTCATAAATATGTCTAAAGAAGTTTAGTATTAAAAAATTCTAATACTATTTTTGTTAAAAAGGATAAAACTTGAAATCGGATACAAGCTCTCATAGGACAAAATAACTCAATATAACCATTTCATATCGAACGGAAATCAACATAAAAAACAAGTAGGTATTGTTCAAAAAATGCAAGTGACATTCCGTACTCGTAAGTTCCTATCATCTCTTAGGAGGTTAAAGTTCAATCTCCAACTTCAACTTCGTAACACCTCCGCAAAACAGGTGGTTTTTCTATGTCGTGAGCAGAGATTATTTGTTAGCCAATCCCAGCAAAAAAGTGACAGCTCTACCAAAAGATGAAGAGCTCTGAGACAAACTGCCCAGTGGATATTGAGGACAATTAGTATCTGTGTCAGACTTGTAACACACGGTTCCAAGCTCGATTCAAGTAAAACGGGATGTTAAAGAATTGGAATATAGAAAGTATAAGGAATGTGAAAGAACCAAGAAGGAGAAATGAAATGTTTTATAGTTTCAAATTATCCTTTTGTATTAATGTAGAGAAGAAAGGGTTAAGATGTTAAGGGAAGTAGATTTATCGATAAGAGTGATAGAAAGTGAAATTTAATTTTGAGGACGATCCACAGAAAAACTTCAGAGAAGAAATTAAAGGACTTGCTTAAGACGTTTCTCAGCTGTGTAAAATATTACTATTTTAGAATTGGACCCTAATGGTAAAATCATCTTTTACATTTTTAACTTATTTATTGGTATAGTAATATTTTTATTTTATACCTAATCAAAATTTTATAAAAAAAATGTGGTCAATATTAGGTTTTGTAGGTATGCTATAAAAGTTCTCCCGATATTTTTTAAAGGTTTGAAAATCTACACACTAATTTGAGAATAAATATAATATTTGACTTTTGAAAATTTGAATGGATAAAATCCAAAAGATTTAGAATGAAAAAAAAAGGGGAAACACTTTATTAAGCAAATAAAATGATCAAATGTGTACTTAACTACATAATTTTTTTTTAAGTAATGCTATCTTTTTTTTATATTCGCATCAATTTACTAATTTTCTACCTATCCTTTCTAGGAATAAATATAATCTTTTCCAATCAATCAAAATATTTGAAATCACGACCAAACCGACCAGAATCAAGAAAGAGACAAGCCCATTTAAAATAATTTCCACTCAACGGGGAATCCCTATCCGAACTAATCACATGCCTTCGACATCAAATGAAGAGCTTATCTCAATGGAATAAACGAGGATAAGCCATATCGATGGAATCGAATCTCTTCGCGTCAGTTCCTATCCCGAATCAAACATTCCCGGTTCATTCAAAAGCCTGGAGAAACTCGTTCATAAAACTTAGACAACCTGATAAGTAGACTAACGTGAAGATTGCGTGGTAGTAAAAAGGTGACCACACCTTTCCCCCAGTCATCGTGTGCTGCGTTCCTTCCTCAGCTCCATGTTCTCAAACTGAAAATCACATGTTGATAATCTTCCCGAATTTGCATAATGTATGCATCAGTAAAGAAAGAAAAAAAGTGTGTTTTTCTTTATCGCAGCGGAACTCGTACTTTCTATATTGCTGGCGATCTAACCCTGTCTTTAGGTTGATTTATTAAATATTCATAAGTGTATTTCATGCTGCCCTTCAATCAAATTCCGCTTTTTTTATTATTGTTTTTTTCGTGAATGGGTTTTTTGTATGTTAATGGACCTACCTCGAAATATCGGATTTTTTTGTGTGGAGGAATATATTCAAATCTGGGATTTGAGATGATTTTCGAGTAATGGAGTATGATCAATAACTCTATTCGACAATTAGTTTTCATATAAGCGGATGAACTAATTCAAAAAACTAAGATTCACCTGTAAGGAATACCTTTTGATGGAGCTATAAAAATAACTCTACTTTTTTAATGCCCATGATTGATCATGGAATCCCATGTTCAACAAGATAACATCTTTAACAAGTATGTATTTTCTTCATTTCTTTGAAATTAGTAGTAGACTACCTCATCTTAACCGGTCCTCATTCAACCAGATTTCTGTTTTAACCGACCGGAAGTACACTAAGCTATACAAAGATAAAAAAAGGCAAAATTATGCAAAAATTGAATGCAGTTTTGAGTAATAAATGGTTTTCTCTAACGGTGCCTGTGCTGTTCCTATGGAAACGGCAGCTCTTAAGGGCCAATCATTGAGCTTTTGACTTAGTAGGCGATTACCACACTAGGTAAAGAAACATATAGAAGAAATCCCAATCCATGCTTTTCACAAATTTTGTATTTTTTTAAGATTTGCACCACTTTTATCCTGAGCAGCTCATATATTATGAACGCGATTCGATTCATAGTGGTTACCTATCGCTGCAATTAAGCTTCAATTCAAAAACCTCCATTGTTCGGGTTCCACCATACCCGAAGCTCTCACTGTAGAAAGTGCCTGTTGATGCCACCACCTCCCGACAATTAAAATAATCTTCCGCCCTCATAAAAGCCAAACCTAAACACCCCCGCGAATTTATCACCTCCGCGGGAGAAGAGAAGCATCGCCGCGCTTTTTCACGACTCCACCTATACTATAAGAATTAGGCCCTACCTTTGTCTCTCTCAACCCCCTCTCCCTCCTTCTGTAAGAAAGCCACCCTTCTTAAAAACGAGGGGGGGAGGAAATATGAATAAAACTCAGATTATCGTCCCTGCTCATCACCGCGGCTCCATTTTTACGAGCATTATAAAATCGAGAGAAGAAAACCACGGGGCGAATCGCATAAAAGCACGGGCAGGGCCCATAAAGCAGAGGGGACCTAAAGTCGGAAACAACGCGAAAAAATGACGCCGCTTGTTTATGTAAATATATCAGCGCGGAGAGGTATGTGCCTTATTATTATTATTATGTAAGCCTGGCACGAAAAGAATATTTCGGTGGAAGGAATCGGTGGGGCTGCTGCTACCAATTGTTTCCTCTGTCTTATGGGGAGCCTCCCATTTTTACTCCTTCCCCCTCCGCCGTTGCCATGGTGACCGGTATCTTGTGAGCCATTCCCATATCCCCATCTTCCCCCTTCTGATTAACGGACGATGCTCAGAAACAAAGGGGAGAACGTATGGGGATCCTTCGCTCTCTTTCTCTCTTCACTTCTTTTCTTTTTCGTCTTTTTTCTTCTTCGTTGTTGTTTTTCTTTGTTATTACTTTATCCTTTCTTTTGATGTTTTTGCTGCTGAGCAGTCGGGGTTTTGGACTTTTCGGAGAGTCAAGTTTGGACCGAAATATCTCTGGTTTATCCCTCGGATTTTTTTTTTATTTTGAGCTGGCAAGGGATATTATCGGAGCAGTTGTTATCCCATACTGGTGATTTTGTTTTTGGTTTTGATTTCTAAATTTAGTTTTGGAAAAGTTGTTCTTTCTGTTTTTTTTGAAAAATCAGACTAGGGAAGATTATATTTCATTCACTTCAAACCTAATTCTGAATTTCTGAGCAATGATAGCCTCTAGGTTTAATAATAAGGTATGATAAAGTACTATGTAGGTAATTATAAACTTCTAGGTGGTTAATTATAAGAATTGATATTTGTGATTATTATAGAAATCTAAAGGAAGATTGTAAAAAAATATCACCTTTCATGATGAATTTAAGAAGAAAAACAAACCGATACATACAGCTATTTATCATTTAAATGCTATTTTTATAGGAGAACTTAATATCGAAATATGTTTGATGTGTGCATTAAAATAAGTTAAATAACTCAATGGTCATTAGTTGAACTTTTCTTATCCATTAGTTCATACCCGTAAGAAAATCTTAATATAATTATTACATCAAACATACTTGATGTATATGAAATATTATAGGTAGATGGACTAAAATAATCATTCAAGGGTTTTTTTCCCAAATAAGCTAAATTTAAATAGCTCATTTAACTTCCTATTTCACCGAATCAGTGGAAACGCCGTGAAAAAAAAGCATCTGGCGCACCTCAGAACTAGATATGTAAGGAAAAGTCACCGACATTTTTAAAATCACTTGGAATTGAGCGATATCATGGACTCAATGTTCTGCTCCACTGCGTTATACATTCTTAAAAGATCTCATCTTGATATATCTTTCGATTTTTCCATACTCCAACTGAAAAAAGTATGACCATACATGCACAACACCTTTCCGTCCAAACCACTACACAAAAACAACCCCCATTAATTAACACTACCAAACAACGTTAATCCACAGGAACAAACCCAGCTCGCAAAATCGAAACCACACACACAGCGAAAGTTTCTCGAGCGAGGCGTCAACCCCCAAACGACTCCCCCGCACGCACGGATCGTTAACGGGTGTCCGATGCCGGATGTCGTGCGTCGCGTGCCACCGCCAAAACAACGGTGCGCCACCGCCAACAAAAACACGTGGGACCGGACCGTGAACATTTATATACAGAGGAACAATGGAGTGAGTTGATGAAAGTGGACCAAGTCCCCGCAACTTTGTTTCAATTTGAAAGTAAATTTTTCGACGTTGATGAATTGACGCGTTTTAAAATTGGGGGAGTATTCTGGTGACGTTGTTTTCACGTGCAATAATGGCAAAGGAATTGTGGTTATATTACATACTAAGAGATATATGAAATTGGTGTTCCACATTAATTTAAATATTTTAGAGAATTTATGACCCCATGAGAATTTTCACTGGTTTAAAAATGTAGTTAGGGGAATGTTAAAAACCATATCTAGTTTATGTCTCGAGAAAAGATTCACATTTAATAATGTTAAGAATCAGGGGTGCATAAAATGTGTGATAAAAGCAAGAATTCCTTAGGATATCAATCTTTTCGGCAGTGTTGTGATGATAACTTCTTAATAGTACAAATGATTATATAATCGATAATAAAATCTTCATAATTGTTTAACCCTTTCAAAACTAGCCGCCCTAAATTTTCCATTGAAATCAATGGGAATCTCGGGCGGTCTACGACTAAATGAGTTTAACAGCTAATTGACTTAAAACACCTTAAGAAATCGGTATGATATTGTTTTTGTGTAAATCAACCAACTATTCAGAACATATTGAAATTCCGTCCCATAGTATCCCTTTTCCATCTTCATCTTTAACTCATAATGCCCCAATCAATTATTTTTAGACCTCATAATCTAAACTCAACTCTTACTTAAGATTAAAAACAAAGTTACGATTTATTTAACACACACAAGACATCCTTTAAAAATTCATTCTGACTTAAGCCATTTCAAACACCGCTCGCGTTTCACCTTTTAGTGCCGTTCACATGGCCAAACCCATTTACCCAGTTAAAAGAGTAGTGAAGTAGGGAGAAAGGATTTTTTGAAGACTACCCGGGTGACTGTTGATTAGCCCCGTTCACATGCACACTCGTTTTACCCGGACAAGGAGTCACGTGATGAGCAATCTTTTAGAGATTCGAAAGGTATTATGGGAAATGAGGGTAACACGTGGACAACGGGATTCTTGTTGATGCGTCGTTTTTTATTGTTTATAATAAAATCATGGAGTTTCTTTGTTTGTTTTTAATGATTTACATGAGAAAGAAGATAGAAATTCCAGACAATTTTTGCATTTAAATTAATTAACTATATGGTTAATAAAAATAAAGTATGAGTATTAAATTATGGGGTTCCTTTAAAAATGAAGGAAAAATTCAAAGAGTAAATTTTTAAGTGACACCCTCTCATTTTTTCTTTTTTACTACTAATACAGTAGAACCCCTTTATAACGACCCTCCCGATACAACGACCGGTATTTAAAGTACCAATTTTTTTATTATAGAAATAATGATATTTAAAGATAATTTTATTTCATTCATAATATGTACTTATATTAATAGGTAATTTATTCAAATTTTAAATATCCAGTTCCTTTTTTTTTCTATAAAAATCTGAAGGGTTTTCATTCTAAAAGTTCCGGTTGCCAAACCAATGTACCACAAAAATAATTATTATGTCTAAGCCATTTGGAAATAAAGCTAGAGGAAGACCCAAACTCAGATGGTCTGATTTTTATGACAAGGACTTCCTTGTCCTAAAATTTAGGAACTGGCGAACTGTAGCCATGAACAGACTAGAATAGAGGAGAATCCTTAGAGAAGGCTAGAAGTGAATAAGATTTAATTCTGTAACCTCAGAAGTATATTTTAAATTTCTGATGTTTGAAGAAATTCAAGGAATTTGTTTCCATAGTGCTAGGAAATGAAAAGATGGTAATCCTGTAATAGAAAATCCTTATTTCAGAAAAACATAAACTTTTTCAAAATTTTTCAAATGACCTATTCATCAAGTCAATTATTTGTTGGTTTTGACCTACCTATATAATTAGTTGGTTTTGGGCTAGCAAATTTTCACTGTATTTAGCTGTGCTTTAAGTCTTTCATTACCTGTTCAAAAGCTTCTTTTAAATGGTTAATTATTATCCTTTTACTGGCAGGTTTTTTATTTTCTGCCAAAAAATATATTTAGGAATTTTATTAGGGATAGTTTTGTAACCAAAAATGTATTAATAGATCATAATAAAATCTGTCACTTTGTTAAAGAATAGGGTATTTTCAAAAGAAATTTAGTTTCTAACTCACTGGGTGGGTTCTTATTCATTTCACCCAAAAATGAGGGTTTTTTAAATATCATCTTACAATTTGAAGCAGAGGAATGATATTTTTCTGACTTTGGGATAATTTTCAACAAAAATTTTAGTTTTCTTATTTATCAAACAATTATTTTACAGATATTTATTTATAAAACAGCCTATAAGCTGAAATTTTCAACTCAAATTTGCATTTTTCTCTATTCGAGTTGATGTTTCTGACTTATGAGGCTCTTTCCTATGGGAAATAAACCCTGGGAGGAATATTTTTTCTTTGAATTAGGAACATGCTTTAAGTAAATGTTTTGCTTAAGAATTTCTATTAATGAATTAGGAAAAATGAGATGAAGCATGAAGGCAACAAAGTACCCTATTTTGAATACATATATAATGTGCAATTAAACAGAGCATAAAAAGTAGTTTTTATTTAAAAGAATGTTTATAAACATTTTTTATTCCAAATTGTGGGGCAGTTTGACAAACCATATTTTAAAAGTTAAAAAATCTCAGTTTTAAAAGTTTTTTTTAACTCTTACAAAACTGTCAATTTAGTTTTAGTAGGTAGTACTCAAACTATTGCTTTATTTATTTGAATGCTTTTTTATAACAGCGCATTGAGAAAAAAAAAGGCTTAAAAATTCTTAATTGGAACACTTTTTGACATATTTAAAAATAATTATATATTAATCATAATTCTTAATAGGACTCATAATACAAACTAATATTTTAAGAATATATATAAAATATAATTCTTATATAAATGTATAAATTCATATATTAAAAGATTCAACAGTCTGTCATGAGCAATTCAAAAAATTTAGTTAATAGAAACCAGTGATTATCACAAAAAAATTTGATAAAAATGCATTTTTAGAAATTTGAATATGAAATCCCTCAGAAAACTAAAGCTACCTTTAAAACTCAATGGAGTTTAGGTCTAAGAATGTTAACCTATCTTCCTAACAGTATGAGTAACATAATTATTGCATTTCTAGGGTAAATAAAAGCCTGTTTTACAGATTAAGGTAGCAATCAAGAAAAAGAAGCACCATCTGCAGTTACAAAGTAGTAAACACTGGCACTGTTCAGCACTATATCAAATGTAAATATAAAATAGTATTCAGAAAATTTTGCCAGTATGAAGGCTTCTAACACGTTTAGAAGGGTTATTTCTCTTCGTGAGACCATCTATTTTACGATGCTCTATCCATTTTCTGGGACCCGAGACATTCAAATTTTAACAAGACTAAGATTTAAACAATTTTTAAAGGCTTTCTAATTAAAAATAAATATAACTAATTTTATCCACTTTCCACACAATTCAGAACGTAATAAAAAAACTCAGCATCTAAAAATAACTGAAAAATAAGAAAACTCAAATGCTTCAAAAAACTAATAAATGAAAAGAAACAAACAAATGGACAACACAAATGAAAGAAATTAAGCATCAGAAATGTAATCAGAATATTCGCAGATTTTATAAGAATAATTTTCTCTAAACACATTTTTAATAAAAATACTATGAATAAAAGTTTATTTTAATTAACACTATAATGGAGTTAAATAATATTCTAACCTTGATTAAAATATAAAAAACTAAGCCAACATTGGAAACTTGGAATATTGAATCGGCCAGTCATGTTTATACTTTGATCATTAAATAAATTAATCCATCGAAGTAATACAAAATTATACTAATGAATATATTAGCTGCCTTCAAAGGATGACCATGATGTAAAAAGTAAAATTGAAGAACAATCATAAAAAAGATCACTGAAACATTATTAACTTATTGCAAGCGATTTCATCAGAACATTTCGGAACGCAATAGTAAAAGCTTTTAAAACTAAAAATATCATAACATAAACATTGAACGAGACAAAACACACCTTGAGAATATTGAGGATCAAGAATATTTTATTTCGTAAGTAATAATATGGTTTTTATGATTAACGTGAAGTGCAGTGTAGTAAGAGGAGGCCATATTGTTTTTGTAAACAAACTCTGGTCGGAGTACTTTATTCCCCTACCCTAGCCTAGGGTGAAGTTTTGCACGGTTACTTCCGCACTTTTTCCCTTGCGTAGGGGAAGCGGTGTGATAAAACTGCGTAGAACCGGTTTTTCTAACCTTTTACCCAGGTAGAGTGGCTCATGTGAACGGCACTTATATGTCCATTTCGGTCTGGTGTCAGTCCTATGCTAATTTTACTGAGAGTGTGCAGGGGGTTATAGTGTGTGCGGTACATTCGGTTCCGTTCCGATGTGACATTTCCGCAGAGAAAGTTTCTTGGGGGACGTCGCACGCACAAGCAGGGTCGGGTTGACGTGAGCGTGGCAGTTAAGTCCTTTCTGATGGTCATTTGTCCGTCGGGTAATTTTCGTAATGTGGGGTGTATTAGCTGTTATTAATTAGAAGTGGCTCATTTGTTGTCAAGGATTGAGGTTGTGGTTGCAGAAGAAAAGGGGAAATTATATTCATTAGAAACGTCGTGATTCCTGTTATTAATGCTGTAAATTTGTCGTCGGTAATTTGTTTTTCTTGATTAATGGTAGATTTAGATAGTCTATATAAGGCTATAGAGTTGCAAGGTTTATTGCAAACAAATGAATAGGTAATCAGAATGGGGTAAAGTCTTTGTAAGAAGTAGATATCAAATACAACTAAGAGTATCACACACCTGTAGAGTTCTGTTTTAATAAGAATGGTTAACAACATAATTCGGAACCTTAAATAAATGTGATCTTAATACTGGCTCATTGATAGTTTTATTACCAAAGTTACTTTCCCTGTAATATATTGCACATTATGACTGCCATAAATTGAAAAGTAATGCAAGTTTCGTTTGAAAAACTACAAAAATTATGGAATATCTACCGAAAACAAGTTGGAATGCAATTTAACAGCTTTTTATTGTGAACGAAAGGATCAGATCATCAGAGTAACGCATGTAGAAGTCTGGGTTTTTCTCAACTATAACGGTCTTATATAATACTTTTTTTTCCTGCCGTCTATGACTAGAATTTGTCCATGTCCTTGTCAATAGCAAGCAATGTCTCTCAATACTTCTTTGTGTGGAACAAACAGTACTTTCTGTGGATAAAATAAGGGTACCATAGTAGTACAGCTCATAAAAAATAAGTCAAGTTTACGTAACTGCTACTAGAAGTAAACAAAATTTTTCCATATATGACAAAAAATGGATGAATCTTGAACATTTGTGCTGCTTGGGTAACACACGTCAGACTATTTAATTTACGTCCACTACACTCTTAAATTACGAGTTTCCAACTACACTTAAATCAAGATAACACAGCGATTAGACGAAGATAATTCGACTCCAAAAGTTAAGAACATAAACGCTTCATCAAACTCTGGTTTACCAAACTGAGCCAAAACATCCCTTCAAAGAGTCGCCAAATAATAATGAAGATCCCCGAAACCCAACAATAGAAAAGGTGTCACCGGAAGCTACCATCCACAAAAAGAACCCTCCTCTCCCTATTTCATACCTCACTTACCCTCAACAAGCAAGGCTCTCCAAGAGGATTAAGCCTGGCCTTGTGCCACTAGTCGCGGGATTAAGTGGCCGAAGAATAAGAAAGGGTAAAAATGGATCTCGGCTCACGTCTTGCAGTCGAACTGTCAAGAGGCTGCTGTTGTATAAATGTCGCTTCCGCTCCTGTTGGTTCCATTGTGGAACGTTTGTTGGAGTGGTGGGACCCATTGATATCGTCTTGGGTGTTCTTGTATGAATGAAAAGGATCGTGTTGATTGACCGTATAAGGGTGTGCAAGTGAGGGTGTTCGTATCGTATGAATGAACGTACGGACATAGAGTTTTCAAATGAATGAAGGGCTTAATGTCATGCAAAGGGATAGGCTGTTCCAGGTGTTCCCTTGTCCAATCAAAAGGAAGATGTTACTACTAGGAAGGCAATTCTAGAGAGAACATCTCTGCTGGAGCCCAATGGACTCTAACCGCCTATCTGGTTCGAGACTTCACACGGAACCAACACGTGACCTACTGAGCTTGCAATTGGTTACCATAGATACTACACTAGTAGATCTACTAGTGTAGTATCTGTGGTAACCAATTGCAAGCTCAGTAGGTCACGTGTTGGTTCCATGTGACGTCAGACGGTTTGAGTCCATTTACAGGCTCATGTAGCTAGGATTCAACAACAAAAAAATTTCTTGGTTGTACTCGAGTGTAGTTGGAAACTTCTATAGAAGATTTGGGTGTAAATAGATCTCCGAGACTTATCAATGATATTTAAGTGTTTTGACGAGATGGTGCTCTTTCTGAAAGATATTTGGGAATTGCATGACTGCATTTGGGAAAGGGAGGTTTTTGAATGATAGAGTTAAAAGCAGTTTAAGTAACTTAATAACTGCTTATTGGAAGATGTTTTTTTTTTAGATCTGAATAATAATTACTTTTTTAATCCAGAAATACCATGAAAATACAACTTGGGTTGTGTGTATATTTTGGCAGTTCTAGAAATAGACTTCAATGATAAATTTATTTCACATCGTGAGTTGCAGTCATTGAGAAAATAATACTACGATCAGGAAATACTACATTGTTTTTTAGTCTTTCAATGCATACAATTTCAGAAACATTTGGAATAATTAATGGGAAAATACCATTGTAAGTGTGTAGACGACTGTAAATTTTTAATTAAAATGGTTAAGCGGTCGGAGAAAATATTTGGAGTTTCACTTTCTTGGGGTTAATTATGCCATGGTTAATTGAGGGAACGAAAAGTCTAAATGTAACATCGATAAATCTAGCTATTAACTGGAAAGCTAATAGTTCATTGTATAGTGCATCATTGTTCAAAACAAATTTCTCACAACTTTTGTTGTTGTTGTTCCTATGGCGGATTCTTGGAGTCACCCTTAATTCATGCCATCTCGCACCTACTTTTTATTCAATGCCCAGTGGATACCTGTGGACCTAAACTACGCCGGTGAGGTACCACGCCACACCACACGCATTCGCTCGTACAATCCCTTCTTACAGGGGGACAAATTCATTCATCTTCACATACAAACATCAATGTCCGAGTGAGGATTCAAACCCCAGACGTAGTACGGCTTCATTCCATTCATCAGGCCAGCACGCCAGCAATTTCTTACAACAGTCACAGTAAATGTTCCAAACACAACAATACCTGTAGAAATACTCAATCGATTCCCTCGGGAACGAGCCTGCTTTTAAAAGCTCTAAACGTTCCCATGAAAAATTCCCCAAATAACCCCCCCCCCCTATACACACCTTGTTCCCATGTCCATCTTCCAGACACACTACAACACCATCAATTTGTCCAACAGCACTTCCAACCATGGGTGGTCCCAACACCCCTTCCGAGTCAAACACCTAAAATCGGAAACGTCAAGCGGGGATAAAAATTAGGCATTTCCCAACCAAACAATCTCCAACAAAACGGGCTTAGCATACTCTGCTAGTTGACCCACCTTTCAAAGTCAATCAATACTTGGGCTCTCTCCATCAGCAAGAATAGGTGCACTAGATTAAACCATTCGCCCCAGACCGCGTAATCCTTCGCCCTTTTCTTTAAAGCCAGCTTTTGGAGGACGGGGGCTGAATGAGGCCCATACGGGGAGATGGGTTTAGCGACGGATTTAACAGCAGCTATGATGGGTGGTCCCGAGAGGGAAGGATTAAGGGGTACGTGAAGAGGGAGAGCCCTCGTCGTTGTAATGGGGACGTTTTGAGCAGGGTAGTGTCGAGAAGTGGTGGTTTTACAGAAAGCCTTTTCTGTGAAACAACAGTTCCATTGCATATTAAACAAGGATAGTCTTCCGCCTTTTAAGGGCGAACCGTGCAAAGTCGAATTTATGAAGTTTAGAAGGTAGGGGGGGTTGTATTATTCTTCTTTTTTAGATAAAGGGCGAAAAAGGCGAATTAAAGCGTATTATTACCTAGACCCACAAAGAGCGATATTGTGATAATATTAAATCGACAATTATTATCGGTGGATGTCAGAGAAATTCAGGGTAATAACATGTTATATCGCCTAAAAAAGAATCAGACCAAACAAGATAAAAAAAAAATCAGATGTAATTCATACTATATTGCAGTAAGAGCAATTGATGAATCTCGTCTGATGACAAAAATTTGGGAGAGTTTCAATAAGGATCCCAAATTGGAACCCATATATAGCAAAAGCTTATAATCAGTAGTAAAAAGAAGCCTTACCATTTTTTAGAATGTATCAAGGAATTTACCTTAAGAATTAAGAATATTCAACAAGCTTGTTTTGAAATGCTTTAAAAATGAATTACAAAATTTACTGAATGAAAAACTTAATTAAAACTAAATATCTAGTAAAGAAGTTGTAAATAAAAAACCGTTGCCTACAAATTTAAAATAAGTAAAATTCAAATTTATTTCTAGATTCAATTATTCCATTCGTGTGGCGAACATTTAAACAGTTGCCACTTAAAAAAACTAGTAATTTTATAAAAATGTGATTATCAATTCGTAATTTAAATAAATAAAAATTTATTGAAATCACAAAATTTAATTGATTGAATGTGAATGCAACAAATTAAATTATTTTTTTAATAAATTAAATTAATACATTTTTTGTAATATTAATTTTTTAAATTAATAATTTATTATTTTGATAGAAATAAAATACGGACAAGTTAATTTCTTTTGTATCGTAATCGTTTTGTTTTTGACTTGTTTAGAATAAAATGAATTATGATCACATTTACTTTTAGTCCTGTTGCTAAAATTTAAATTACTTTTACAACCACATATTTTAGGGTATTGTGTACTAGTTAAATGGCAATTAATCAAAAAGAAAGTTTACGAAAATTAATCAATTATTTTAATTCATTTTTATTAATCCTTGACTGTTTAAACGAATCATTACGGTTTAATGCTTTATATTTTTTTCTGAAAACAAACGCTTAATTAGACTTATAGACGAACATGAAAAGGTACGTAAAATATCACTAAAAAGAAATAACTCATTTTTTTACATTTAAGCAAAAAAAAGTATAAGTTTTTGTTCTCAAATAAAGTCATGAGCCTCGGTGTTTTCAGCTATCTCATAAATCAGAGGTAGAAACTTCGCAACAAATTACGAATTAAATATTCAAATTCCTTAAATTAGAGTTCCTTTCTTCAAATGAACACACGAGTGGCCAACTCATTTCAAAAACGTCTCGGAACTTACAGCCTTAATGACAATTTAACTTTTCCCGCGTTTTCAACATCAAGTAGAATATTCTCAAATACCTCTCCAACGTATTAAAGTTACGAGGCATTTTTTAAAGTTATAATTGGACTTTTGAAAAATCTGACTCAAGTCTTTTTTACATGGGGAAACCATGCAAGAAATAATTGAACTTCCTAATTGCACAGAAAAAAATATTTTAAGGAAGAGAGAATCTTTAATGAAAAGTGACAATAATATAAAATGCAGAAAAGTAATTTGTTTCAACAGAAACAAACCGTGATTCCGAGACACCCAATGAAATATTCATCAATAGGCCTCTTTATGATAAGAACTTGTTTATCAAAACATTATTTGTAGGGATAGATAACAATTAAATTAGAAAATGAAATATTTTCCATTTAGCTTAGAACTTTATGCATGGATAGTGTATAAAAAGAAAATTCTTAGGGAATTTAAAGTAGGATTTGTTCAAATGTCATTAGGAAAACAGACTTATTTTCAATAAATAGTAATACTGAACTTAACAATGATATAGTGAAGCAATATTTCTTGAATTTAGTAGTGAAATATGTACACTTTTAGACATTACAGAAAAGTATTGATGAAGGAAATATGTACATTTTTAGACATTACAGAAAAGTATTGATGAAGGAAATATGTACATTTTTAGACATTACAGAAAAGTATTGATGAAGGAAATATGTACATTTTTAGACATTACAGAAAAGTATTGATGAAGGAAATATGTACATTTTCAGACATTATAGAAAAGTATTGTAGAATGAGAGTTTTTGAAGGTGAGATTTATAAGAATTCTATTTTAATCTCCTTATAAAAATACTTTTTCTGCAAAAAGTTTTATATTAAGAAACAGTATTATGAGCAAAACTTACTTAGAAACGTTATAATAAATTTTTTAATGAATTTTAAGAAAAATGTTTTATTTTTTTATTACTTATTCTACTCATAAGAAAGCATTTAAGTTTAAGGTACGAATAAGACATATATTAGAAAAGATTCTTCAAGGAACAGGAAATTCTCTCTAATACATAGTTAGTTTGCCATTCGTTAATAATAATACAAAACACTTTATTCACCCCGGCAATGAAGGAAACTATAACGAGCGCAGTCACGATTCATAAGATATCAAAACGAGACTGTGGTTACCGGTTATAATGTTAGTTTTAGTTTTTACTTCACTTTTCACTAATCTCTCATAACCACAAAACAGTCTTCAGGTGTAATCTCTATCTTTTTTTTTCAGAGGAGCGTCAGGAAATGGGTCAAAAAGTGCCGCAATATGACCAAAAACTGTTGTTAGTGGCTCCTTTGATAGTAAACAATGAAAGTGCTATTATGCCTGGTTAGAGAATAAGGAGTAGAGTATTTCAACATCACGTGGTATTTTTGCTTGAAAAGGCCACCGTGATTGTTTTTGAGTGAAGAGCCTTAGAGAACGTAAAAAGGTTTGGAATCAGAGTATGTAGTTAACTTAGATTCATACAAACTCCTGCACTTCCTGTTTATAGAAAATGTTTTCTTGTTTGAAGTAAAATATGCATTATGTGAGTAAAATACGCTCCAGAAGGATATCGCTATTATAGGCTAAACAAAGTTAAGTGTAGATTTGTTTGGTTTGCTCTATCAAAGTTAAGAATGTTTAAGAAAATAATAGTACGGTTGATTTGACTGGTTTTTGCGACTAAGCAAGAGTGGTAAGGTTTTAAATATGGCAAAAACTAATGATTTTTTAAAGGAAGTTTTCTCTTTATAAATATTTTTTTAGTCACACACTTTTTGTGTTATTTTCTACAGATTATTTTATAGTTTTTTTTAGGTTTCTCAGTTAAGCTTGTTTCACAAAAAAACCCCCCACAGTTTATTTAAAAATTAGAGCAAATAGTCTTAAATGGATAAATTACTGACCTTAGAATTCTTCGAATTATTAACGCATTTTTACAGATGATAACATCTCTCTCAGATAGTTTCTTGTTATATAAAGGAGAAAACCATACATCAATTATCAACTCTTTACTATCTATCTTTTATTTAAAAGTATAAAAACACCTCCACTGATTGTCTAAATGACTACCACATTTGAAGCATAAAAGAAAACTTCCGGTACTATATTAAAAGATTAATGATTTTGATTCCATAAAGAACCTATTTTTCAGTTTACGCAAAAAATATATCTTCGCGGATAAAAGAAAAAAATATCATGCAATTTTAATAGGATTGAGTCTAAAATGTAGAACATGTAAAACCTTAATTTGTAGAAATCTCCCCACTTGTATACTTTCGTACTTATGACGTTTTTTTAACATAAAGTTATTTATCATTACCGACAAAAGTTAAGTTGCGATGAACAAAATCTGCATTTGTTTAAAACAATGCCGCAACCTCGCGAAGGAAGGCGAAGAATTCCCAACCCTAAGCGTGAAAAATCCCTTTCCTCTACTCCAGTAATTTCCACCTTTCTCAGGAGCAATCCTGACGTTTTGATCCTGAAATACAATGCCAAATCCTCGGTTGTCAGGACATATATAATAACCCGTATTCTAAAGTCCGTTGCCAAAGTTGTCAAGAACATTTTTTAACGGCCTGTGGCTTATCGCCTGCTTTGTATGCCGCTCTGTTCTCCGGAGGGGCTTTACTGAATTTTATTTGGAAAACGCAACCCGGATTTTGGACCCTCCGGGCTAAAGTAAAAAAAAAAAATAAAATCCAGGGCCGTAATATATATAAATGGAGGGCCGGACAGACACGTCGGACTTAAGGGAAAATAAAATGGGCCTGACTGCCGGATAATGCCGCGCGGTTGGGTGTGGAATTCGGGGTAGGGGGAGGGGAATCCGGGTCCATCTGTTATGTTGCGGGGCTCCGTTTTTATCATACGTCGTCGGTTGGGGGGTGGGGCAATATATTTCATTGTTTTGAGACATTCTAAAGGCAGGCCGTGCGTTTCTGGAATAGACGATGGAAGTATTTATTATTTGGGATGAATAAAATGTATTGAAAGGTGTGAAATTGTTTCCACTTTATTATATTTTAAAATTGACGATGAAAGTTGTTTGAATTGAAAATATTATTTTTGAGGTTGTTGATTTTTGTCAGTCAGATATTTCTTAGAGACCTTCCTGTGGACAATACTGCGTGAGCTGTTGAAAATGACAGCAGAAAGGGGTGACGTTATATAGTAGAAGCTCATCGATACAGTGTAATAAAAAGTGACGAAAGTGTCCCACCCCTAAATATTATCCAATCTTGAATCTTGTTAAAAAGTTGGCTCATCTTGTTATAAGTAATGTGTTATTTTTTCATCTTATAGAGTCGGGCGACAACGATCCCAAATGAAAATCACACTTTTGGGAAAAATGAAACACCCTATTCAGCAATCATAATATTATTTTCAGATTGTCATTTTTAAAAATTTTTAAGAAAGATTTGGCAAGCTACAATAAAATCATATCTTACAGTGTATGCCATATTTATAACTTTTTCCTTCTTGAAAGGTTTCAATTTTCGAAATTATTATTTTTAATACGTTGATGATGGTTAACGCTCCTATTGTTGACATACCTCATAAAAACAGGAAATAAATACCCAAGTTCAATTTCGAAAGTTGATTTAGTCCAAACAAACTTT
This sequence comes from Tetragnatha montana, assembly GCA_963680715.1. Classification (NCBI taxonomy): domain Eukaryota; kingdom Metazoa; phylum Arthropoda; class Arachnida; order Araneae; family Tetragnathidae; genus Tetragnatha; species Tetragnatha montana. Next base: position 41,497,622 of record OY796685.1, read on the forward strand.
AAAAACGTACAAACCAGCAGAAACGTGTCTCTAAACAGGGACTTCACCCTACTAACAAACATCTCCCTTATTTGAACCCGAAACGAAATACAAGAACCGCAAACATCATTTCACCCGCACACCAACTTTCCCACTGATGATGAAAAACCTTCAAACTCGCCAAACAGGCAGTAATTACAGATGGCTCAAATCGCGTCGCACTGCACACAAAGGAGACACATTTAAAAACACGGCAACCCGAATCTGATGCAGAGAAGAAAAAAAAAACTCCTCGTTTTCTCATTCCAAAGAAATGAAACAAAACACCTCGGTGGCGGCGGCAGAATTCTTCGAGAAAGGGGAGCGAATTTTTCCGTATAAATTTTATTCTTCCGCCCGATCTACATACGAGTCCGAAATTCTTGACAGCCCCGCGCTTCGGGTTCCTTCTGAATGGGAAATAAGAAGAGTTTTCCTCGACAATGGGTTTAGACAGAGGGATCCCAAGCCATGCATGCCAAAACACCCCTGGGAAAGCACAATGGGTCGCTCCCATCGGAGGGGCTTACACATCTAATTCTCCACCACCCCCGCCGCCTCTCCCTACCTTTGGTAGTGACGTCACATTCTTATGCTAATGCGAAAAGATTTTCCTTTTTTTTTTCTTTTTTGGAATTCTCTCGGTTTGTGCAAAATGTTTCGGTCTGGATTTTTTTTTACCTCTGGAAAGTTTTACCGAATTTCTTCTTCTCTGCCTCGAGTTTTGTGACTCTTTTCAAAAGGGTTTTTTTTGTCGGATGTGGTGCTTGAGTTTTGCCTATTTCGCTCACGATGGTGTGTGTGATTTTTTTTTTTTTTTTGCGTTTTGAGGGTTTTTGTTTGTTTCTTTTTTGGCTGTGGAGAATTATCTTAATTCTGAAAGAGGATTTTAATGCTTTCAGTAGAGTAATGGTCTTTATTAAAGGCTCTGTAGGCTGAAGAAGGCTTTTTGCTTTATAAAGGCAAAGCATTTGACGATTGAAGTGTCCTTATATTATACTTGAGGTTTCATTTTTAAAGAGCATTTATTATTTTAAAGAGATTTATCGATACGTGATCTTAACAGCATTATTATTGCTATTTTTTTCACACTGTCTAATTAAAAAATTATTATAAAATCTCCACTTTTGTTTTTTAAAAGAGTAGATTAAAGAGGAAAAAAAAAACAGTTTAAAGCTTTGTTTTGGGGAGTTTTAGAACATTTATAACAAATATTTAGTATGCATATTGCACATGCGAGTAAAGATAATTTAATAATGAAATTGTCTCGGGGCACATTGAAAAGGAATACAAATACCATAGTCGTTTTTCTCTTAAGGAAAAAACTCATTAAGTCAATATGGATATATTTCTTGATGGTAACTAACTTATACTACAGCATAAACAAAACGTTTTACTAAATCTACAATTAAAAATCCATCTAATTAAATTTAAATACTAATTCATTTTCTAGCTAGATTTTTTCCTTAATAGTCCGAGGCAATATTCAACTGCCAGAAAAATTCTGTTCGTATCTTAAAGTTATAACATCATTAGTATTTAGTAAAAGGTCTAAAAATCACTCAATGAAAAAAAAAATTATTGATGAACATTCAAACAAATTCTTCAAATTTTCACTTTACCTTTGCCCAAATAAAAAAAAGAAAACGCACTTCATTTTCCACAGAGCACTATCCAACACATCGTCAACCCAATTAGTCATCCCCCAACATCCTCATGGAAGAGCAACTCGACACATATCCCTCCCCAGCGAAACCACTAAACACAACATTACGAAAACCTCAAACGATTAATCACAGGATCGTTCTCGATCGGTCACGTATCCATCCGATGAGTCAGGAATTATGATCTGGCAACACCGCAGGTCGCGTGAGCCCACTGATCCAAATGTCCCTTCAGGTGTTGTGGGCCCGGGCAGTTCCAGGTGACAGACCATGAGGAGAAAGTGTCCTGTGGAAGATGTTTTCTCTTCATTATCTCTTCCCGTATCCGTTACTATAACGAGGTGTGTCAACGAGTGTGATGTTTTTTGTACTGCAGTTCCTGAATCGCGTTTTGTTCTGGTTTTGAGGTTGTAGCGAACAAAATTTTGGTATTCTCAAATGGATATTGCTGGTATAACATGTGTGTGTGAATTTGGTTTAAAGTTATATGCTTATTACTCTTTAAAGAACTACGGAGATATACGGAGTTTTCTGTTGAAATCCTTCATTGATTGAATTAAATTAAGAGAGAAACCATGAATTACTATAATAGTGAACTCAGGCTCGGATCCAGCACGGTTCCAAGGGGGGGGGCGCTTTTCCAGACCATCACCTTTTCCCTTGAGAAAAATGTCAGAATGTTTGGGATTTTCCAAAAAAACAACAACACCCAAGATTTCTTTTTGGTACCGCTGCGGGGTTTGGGGGTTTGCCACAGAAAATATTTTGAAAAATTTGACCTGTAAAAGTAGGGTTTTAACTCATTTTGAGTATTTTTTTTTGGGTCCAAGGGGGACACTGTCCAGAGTGCCCTGGATCCTCGCCTGAGTGAACTGCATATAATAGAATTAGTGTTGGGCCAGCTGGAATTGAAGCATTTTGAGATATTATTTTGACTTAGGCTTATGGCATAACTAAAGTGACATTTATTTGAGTATTAGACGCAGTATATTTACAAGATGAGTATGAGTAAGTATATAGGGTAAAAGGATTTTAAATATAGGTGTTTTATCGATATGTTAAACTATATTGTTTTAATTTGTTTTAAAAACAACACACAAGCAGATATTTTCATAAATTCTTTTGATATAAATTCAAAAGACTAAAATTAAACACTAAATAAAAATTTGAATAAACCAAATGCAGTTATTGAAATTCGTTCTCCCGAGATTATCATAAATTCAATGTTATTCAAATCCGATTTCGAATTCACAAGAACCGAATCCATTTCCATTTTTGCCATCACTTTCCCGAAAATTAGTAACACCCTAATAACACAATTCAAAAACACACACACAGAAGCAGTGAAGTAACAATTTGACAGACACAACCCAACAATGAGATAGATCCAAGAGACCAAATTCCTCCAATCTCGCACACAAACAATGAACGCAAAACTCCTACGACAAAAGCAGGGACTACACCAAAACTGGTGTCAGAGAGAGGGGCTTCCTAGCATCGAACGAAAGGGAAAGGATCTCGAATAAACCCCATTCACCGAATAATTAAAAGCGTCGCAAATTTTCTTAACCTCGAAATGCGCAAAACTCTCTCTATCTCTCTCTCTCTCTCTGGGAGCGAGCGAAGGTTAGATATCACCCACCACCAGAAAGAGAGAAAGAGAGAGAGAGAGATGGAGAGAAAAGAATTTTATTAGTCCCCTCTCTTCTTTCCAGAGTCTTATCCCGTCATCTTGTTTGGCCTTTATTCATTGAAGGGAGGGTTCGGGCTTATGCAAATTGCACAAATTCTCGTTCCTTTCTCCTTCATTGAGTCGGAGGGGCGATAATAAAATGTGCATTCTTAGGAGGCTTTTCAGCAGGCCCCTTTTGATTTCTCTTGAAAGCGGGGCGACTCTCAATGTTCTTGACTGGCCGTGTTTAAAGCCCGTGTCGTCGGAGCAAGTGCTTTTGTCTTCGCCAGGAGGCAGCAACCCCTTTTCTGTGACTGTTTGGTTTATCTGGGGGAAGTTTCGGGGTTCGTTCGTGTAAGATAAAGCTCGGAGAGTTCGTTTTGGTTTCGTTTCATTGCGGGGTTTGGTAGATGTTTGGTACAGTTATTTTATCGTGCCTAGATTCTCATTTTTATTCTTTTGTTAATAGTATACGAGACAGCAACGTTAGTTGACCCTATGACGTCACTAACAAACAAAGTAGTGTCTGAATTTTGAGTGAAATGAAGAACGTCAATTTGAAAATATGATTAGTTTGTTAAATACATGTATAGTATATAGCGTCTTTTTATCACGATTTTCGTTCCGAAACTCTTCCTAGCAACCCAATATGCTTTGTGTTTACCCATTTTCTCCTTCCACGTAGTGACGTACTGGGTTTAGGAAACTGTGCTGTCGAGTATAGCATGGTATCTACTGTTTGGGTGCTGGATGGGCCATTGAATTCTTCTAATAATGTAATAACAACTATGTATGAACTATGTATGACTATGTGTAACTATGTATGAATGTATGTAGTATGATACCAACATTGGTGCATGGCCCTTTTGGCTCTGCATTGGCCCTTTTTCTAATAAAATTTATTTATTATTATTTATTATTAATTCTTCTAATAATGTAGGCTTACAATACTGAAAAAGGTCCTCGTAACATTATAAGATGTGAGTTTTGATCACTTTGCCCGAAATACGCGGGCATTATTCATAATTCCCGAATTTAACACATTGCCCGTTACATACCATTTCCTTAAGATTGAATTATTTCAACATCTTTAAAAAATATGCATGGAAAAAATTATTATTATTTTAACCTACGAACTTTTAACATGAGCCTAGTTTATTTCTATGAAATCTATAAGTACAAGAATATATTATTTATTTCAACGCATTTTTCTATGCTATCAGGCATGAATACTTCAATGTATACTATGGCAAATAATTTCACTCAAACTTTTACTTACTTAGCCAAGGTAGGAGAACCAAGAACTGATGTAAAATATCTCGCAGCTAAAACCGCATTCAAAACTGAGCAAACCGAATCGAAGATAAGGAACATTAGAAAAACTAATGGCATTCTAAAAGTTTCCGGAGGGGCTTCGAAGCACCATCTTGAGGGCTCTGCGACTAGAAAAGGAACAGTTTTGTCTGGAAAATATTTGCTCTAAAATATTTCAGAAGCAACGAGGCTGCATGTCTAGACGGAATATATTCATCACGGGAAAGTTCGCAGACACAAAGGGCTTTAAGTAGGAGAACGCCATCTTGAATTCTGTCCGACTGTGATAGAAATATTGCGTTGGATTAATATTTCTCATCTATTATCACTGACGCCCATTCTTGATTTTTCGGTTGGATAGGGGTAGTTAAGTAATCGATTATTATAGTAGAATTTTATTTATTTATTTATTTCGGTTAAGTATGAGATTATTCAAATATTTGGCGGCTTTGAAATATTCGTGTATTGTCATATCGCACTAAAGAAAAGTGTAAACGAAAATTATATATTTCCCACTTCAGATAAATACTGAATTTAAGATGCTTGCATTAGAAAATTTTATTCTTTGAGAGTTTGATTTTAAAGGGGAAAAGTGATAGAATTTGAAGTTTAAAAGATATAAAAGCGTTTGAAGGAAAGAGTTCAAAACTACAAAATGGCGTATTCACTTTTGTCACAACTAGGGTCAATGCAGTTTATATCTTTTCTGGTGTTGAGGAATATATTTTTATGCGTGTCATATATTTGTTGACCTCTTTGAAGTATCCTCAAGCTACCATAGAAAAGTTTTGTAGCTTTTTCTCTCGGGTATTTTGTAATCGTGATACAAACATCCTTCCTAACTAGTGTGAAACAGCATAAATAACAATGGGGACAAGAAGATAGAAATAACGAATGAATTACACGAAAACTAGTCATAAGTAATTTTTACCTGCATGCATAATGGAATTTTTGGCATGAAAATATGCGTTCTCATTGAATTGAAGAGTTTTGAAGAGTAAGCATGATGCACATATAGTTGAAAGGAAGTGGATATAAGGAGGGAGTCGTAAGGTCAATGCCAAAGACAGAGTCGTGACTAGTGACGAGACAGAAGGAAACCCAGTTGATTTGGATTGATATACTAAGTCACGAGGGTGTAGTTCAAAGTTCCATGCATTTCGAAGCAATAAGTCAAAATAATACATTCGTGCACTTGCGTACAAAAAGCAGGATTCGGTACAAGTAAATTGAAATTATTGTTTTTACTAAGAGGTAAAGAATTTCCCAGGTAGCACACAAATATCGGCCCATATCATTACGTCGATAAGGGCCTAAATCAATACGTTAAAAAACGAATTAGCATAATAATCATTATAAATAAAAACATTTTCTTAAATTTGAAAATTTTAAAGTTTTTGTCACGTTTATAAAGATTTAAAGAAATATTTTGATTGATTAATTTTATAAATATTTAAAATACCGTCAATTTTTTTTTATTTTTTTGATAAAATAAGCCCAAAATAAAATAATTCTTTGCGTGGTATTTTTTTTATAGCAAGGAGGAAATGGAGCTCTATAGAGTGAAACCATATTCCTTACTTAATTTTAACGTTAGTAGATATTTGAAATAAATAGGATATCAAAATAGTTTTAGAGAATAGGAAGAATATCAAGTGTAGTAAAAGTACAAATTTCAGAATATCTATACACAAACGTACATTTTCTGACCTGAAGGACGACCTATCTTCAGCATTGCGTGTGAACTCAAGACAACTAATTCAGAGCAGTTTGCACTTCCAGTTTATTCTATCCATAGCTAGGAAATTCCTCTAGAACTCCTAACTAATCTCACGCCATTGTTGAAAACAACTTGAAGGCTCCTTGAAGAGCTGCTAAGTTAGCTTGTGAACTCTCTAGAGTCTTTATCATGGTGTATTGAATATGCTTCATAAGTGGAAAAAGAATGTCGCAATTATCTATAGAAAAAATTCTACTTTAAAAAAAAAGTTTGAATATCTTGTGGTAGTATTGATAGCAACAGGCATGAAAATATAAATTACTTTTAATATTATTTAGTGATTGTTATGAGCAGGTCTTTTTATTTGAATTTCAATCTAAACCAAGTCAATGAGAGTATGTAAGATAAAAAGAAAAAAGCAGAAAAAAGGAATAAGAAACGGAGAGACAGAATGAGAGAGAAAGAATATATAGAAGGAAAAGGGAAGAGAAAGTAAAGGAAAATAGTGTGAAGGAAGTCTATCTTTAAATTATGAGTAAGTTTATTTGGAGTAAAAGTTTTCAAGATTTGGGAATTTTTTTTAATAAAGGCTATTAGGTATCACGGGAGCAACCAAGTCTGTTTAGCCATTGAAAAGCACTATATAAATGACTTTTAGCTTTTGACGATTGTATCACAATTGTCTGGCATATGCCTCAGCGACTTCACTACCTTCAGGGCAAAAGCCTTAAAAGAAGAAGCCCAATGCCAGAAAAAGATACAGACCAAACGCCAGAAGAGATGAAGACCAAACCTCAGAAACGATGTAGCAGTCCAAATCTCAGAAACGATGCAGACCAAACCTTAGAAAGATGCAGACCAAACCTTAGAAAGATGCAGACCAAACCTTAGAAAGATGCAGACCAAACCTCCAAAACGATGCAGACCAAAAACCAGAGAAGATGATGAAGACCAAAGCCAGAAAAAGATGCAGACCAAATTCCAGACACAATGCAGATTAAAAAACCAGAAACGATGAGGACCAAAAACCAGAAAAAGATGCAGAGCAAAAGTCAAAAACGATCAAAACACCAGAAACGATCCAAACCAAAAGCTAGAAAAAGATGGAGACCCTTCTCATCAGTCGTACGCAAAGAAGGGAATTTCCACCCTCTCGATTAATGGTAGCACGCGCAGCACTTTTATCTGGCACTCGCCCCCGCGCATAAATCCTCGCGCTTTAGGCGAGCCGATTAGTCCTGCTCAGGGATTAGCTCTCGGATCCGGACATTTTTATGACACCGCTGCTGTGCTAGATTGGACTTCTCTCTCGGTGGCTTTTGCGGAGTGGCGGTCGCAGATAGAGAAAGGGGAGTTTCTAGGGGGTTGGGATTTTGTGGTTGCGTGTTTTCTCGGTGGTTGGGTGTGTTTTGCATGTTGGAAAGACTTGGGGTACGTTAGTAAAGGTTTTATGTGGTTTGTGATAGGTGTTACTTGTTGGTTTAGCGAATTGACTTTAAGAAATGTACGTAAGGGTGGGGGAGAGCATAAATTGTGAGAAGTGAAGGAATGAGTGATGAAAGAAGTGTTTGAATGAGTGAGTGAGTGAGGAAGGGAGTGTTTGAATGAATGAGAAGGAAGCAGGAGAGATAGAAAAAGAGATAAGTGAAGTATTAAGAAAGAAAAAAAGGAAAATTCAGGAAGAAAAGGATTTGTTAAGGAAGAGAAAAGGAAAATAAAACTAAGAATAAATTAGAACTAGATGGAGAGAGAAGGAGATAATATAGAGTAAGGTAGAAGGAGACACGGAGAAATAGCAAATAATTTCTTGAGGAAATGAGAAAAAATAGCGAAAAAGTGAAAGTAAGACATAGAGGAAGAGACATGGACAGATTTATAAATAAAGTATGATGAATTGATTGAGGAAGAGAAAAGAAAAGGTCAAAGAGAGCAAATAAGATGGAGAGATGAAGAGAAGGAATGAGGGAAGGGTATAAAAGGAACGATAGATATAAAGAGAGAGACTAAAGATATGAAGGAAGTAAGGAATGTATGAGTGAAAGGGAAAGGAAAAAGAAGAAATTATAGAAAGAAGAGAGATAAATAGATCGAGAAAAGGTAGAGAGATGGGCAGAGAAAATTATGTTGAGGAAGAGAGTAGAAAAGATAAAGGGGGAAATAAGAAAGAACAATATCAAGGGTTGATGAAGGAAAAGAATGCGAGAAGGATAGAAAACGATTGATAATAAAAAGAGAAGATGCAGTAGAGTAAAAGAGGTAGAAAAGGCATGTACAGAAACCAAGAAATAGAGGAAGCAAAAGAAAGAGAAGGAGAAAACCATTCACCAAACACCAAAAAGCTGAAACAACTCCTGAACATGTCTTTCGAGGCCCAAAGCAGACAACCTCTCAGACGGTAGCGTGAAAAGTGAGGTTATTTTCCAGTTCAAATGTCGAAAGGTGAAAATACTGTGAATTCGCACTCGCTAAATACACTGTTTGAAAGCAAGAAAAACGTTTAGGGTATCTAATAGCCCTGTTTTTAACTTGGTTCAACCTTGAACTCGACTCTTAACTTTCCAGAAAACTATGAATTAAAAATAAATATTTGCCTAATCCTAACCCAACTTAAAATAACTAACTTAGGAGTACAGTGAGCTTAATTTAAGGCAAAACTTTTTCATAACCATTGAAGAAGAAAAAATTTAAGTTTATCACACAGATTTTACAAATAGCTCTTTACGGATTATGTCCTTTTTTTCTTTATTCGTAAAATTTAACATATTTGACTCCAATCTTTTATATTTAAATTATATACTATACAGTTACTCACACTGAGGCTATTTAATCCAAGACGTATCACAAGTACGGTTATAAGAAAAAAAACTCGAGAGAGGTTAAATAACAAATAGGCATGGATATAATTTAATTAAAACATTCCATAAGAATGTTTATATTATGAATTGAACTTAAATATTAGTAAAGAAGTGTTACAGGATGTTCTCGAAAATAAAACTGTATGCCCTCTTTATCTTGAAAAAAAATATCCCCCCTTGTTCAATTAAATTACTTATTAATTTTATAATTGAAATAAACTTGTTATCTCGAAAACTCGATATCTGGAATTTATTTTCGAGTCATTTTGATTTCGAGACATCAAGGTTATACTGTATGGAACATTAGGAATAACATTTTACTGTAATATATGTGAGGAGTTGCGGTCACGACCATATATATTGTTATAATATTTATTATAATTAAGTTATACCCAGATTTCTCTAAAAAAGGAATTTTACAAAAAATATCTTGCAATCAAAGAATTACGACTTAAAAAGTTTTTGAAGGAAAGTTTCTCAACGAAAGAAGTGACGAGGAAATATCTTATAAAACTTTACATTAGGTCAAAGGGGCTATTTTTTCAATATATTAAGTTTTAAGAGCTATCAAATACACACTTACTTAATTAAAAATGACATAACATCCCGTGTTCAATATTACGGGCAGAGTCTATGCATGACCCATTCACAAAAAAGGAAACCAAAATCAACAAAAAAAAAACAAGGAAACTCAAAATAAAACCAGGCGAACATCAACAGCAAAAAAAAAAAAAAAAAAAACTCGACCAACTTCCCAAAAAAATAATCCACGTAAATCACCAGGCCGATAAGAGCCCACAGTCCACAGAGCAAGGTGCGGACAAGAGCTATGGGCAACGAGGGTGAAAAATAGCCAAAGGAAGAGGAACCCGTACAAAAAGCTGCCACAAGCCATGCGGATCATTACGGGCAGTTAAAGACGCGTGTTGTTTCTAGAGAGAAAAAGAGAAAGTGGGGTGGGGGAAGAAAGTGGTCGCAGAACAGGTAGGTTCTAGCGTGAGTGGCCTACATCTTTTGGATGGTCACTTGGGTGACTTCCTTCGCGATCTATGCTAATGAATTGAGGTTTGAGTTGTGTTTTTCTGTGTATCAGTCATTGTTGAGCGTAAGAAAACGTTTTAGGGTAGTCCCGTGGTGAACTAACTTGCTTCAACAGACTTTTCAGAGAGCACAAAATTTACTAACACCAACTTATCAGAGGATATTTAATTTTTACTTTATTATTAGAACGAAAATTCCTTTTTAGTATTTAATTCCTACTTCGAAGTTCTTCTTTGGTATTTTTCTTTTTGGCTGTACCATTAGAATTATGTTTAAATAACAAACTATTTTTATGTCAAATCTCTGAACTACTTTTTTGCTTCCTTCTGAATTAAAAAAGGCGAAATTTTCCCACAGATTCATCTACGAGTATTAAATGGTTTAAAACGGATTACATACTTTTTTTAAAGTTTCTTTAGGTGTTTATTTATTATAGTGATACAGTAAGAAACATAATTGACTTCGTGATTTTGCCAGTCAAAAAATATATAAATGATACAAAAAAAATCAGAGACGATAAAATATTTTAAACGTCTGTTAAAAGGACCTTGGTGCACAATTCTAAATTCCAGCATCATCGTTTTTTAAAGTTACACTAAAAATTTTAACATATTTAAAATCTTGAGTGAAACAGTAGCTTTGATCTTTATCTATGACTGAGATTAAAAATTCTACTCATAAAGAACATAAACAGCAGGGAGTAGTGAAAACCCATTGAGAAAGTATCAAATGAAGCTATTTTAAGTAATCCAGCAACCGGTTTCGCTTAACTATTCTAAGAATTAAGTCGCAAAAAAAATGATAACGTTGCCACTTTGCATGTTAAAATAGTGCAGACATATAAATAAAATAATATTTTGCAGATTCTAGACTCATAAATTCCGTTGTATGAGTGTTTATAGGATTATTACACTTTAAAATTTATACTTAAAATGCAGAGAAACTGTTAAACTGTAGCAGAGAAACTGTATTTAAATATATAGATTTCTTTTTAACTTTTCGTGTGTTACAGTTTTATGCAATACATGTTGAAAGTTGTGTTAGAGTATTAAAAGTCTCGAAATAGAATAATATAAAATAGAGATCAGTTTTCAGTTTACACTTTAGTTGCATGTGCTTCCTATATCTCATTACGCAATAATTGAAAACTATTATTCATAATTTGAAGACAAAGAAAGGTCTTAAAATATTAAGAGTATCTCTAAACACAATCGTGCTTCAAGGAAATTCGCATTAATAATATAACCACAGCATAATAATATAAATAAACTTGAAAAGTTTTTATTAAAGCGAAGAAAAGAGTTAGAAGAAGGTACTTTTTATAAATAAGATCACAACTTACCACCTTTCCCAACCTTGCAATCCTGACGGGATAATTGATATAAACGATTGATTGATATACCGAATTGATATAAACGATTTCGATCATCATAAAATTTAAAACAGTAATAATAAGCATAATAGGGTGTTTATTAGGAATGAAATTATGCATTAAATAGTGGTGGTAAAATAATAGGTAAGATTTATTGTATTGTCAAAAAACTAATTTTGTACTTTTTAAAATTATAATTAAAATGAGAAGAAAAACATACAATTTTAACCCATAAAAATGATGCTTTCCTACATCATTTCAGGTATTAACTAGTGATTACAAAACTATTCAACACATTTAAAATCAAGAACCCCTAAGACAGAGACTTGTCTTATTGAACCGGTTCCCTAAGGACATTAAAATCTAACTTCAAAAGTAAAGTTGTTGAACCTTAAAACTTTAAAATCCCCCTCAAAGGTTGACGACATCCCCCTTTTTCGGCCTAAAAACACCTGGAGAGAGAGAGACGATCCAAACAACGCAATATATCACACTTGAAATATTCCCGAATCACGTTTCGTAAGCTCTTTGTGATGCTCCAAGATCCTCTTTCTGACCGGAATTTTTCTCCCGAATTTATGCGAAGAGAGAACAAGAAGCTTCTTCCAGGAAATTTTAAGTTAGTCGAGAAAACAGCGAAATTTTCTTTCTTTTTTTTTCTTCCTCTGATGCCTGCGCTAAGTTTCAAAAGAGGCTCTCTGGGACTTAACGAAGGTGTATACCGCGGGAAAAAAAATAAAAGACTGGGCAAAACGGAGAGTTTCAGACGCTGGCTGCTTGAAGTCAACGGACTTTTTCGGCGGAGTCAGACGCACTTTTCTGGCTGGGAAAAAGAAACAAGAGCAAAAGAGCTGCTTTTAAAGTTTATGTACCTGTCGACTGGATTCTCTGTGTACTACAACAGTTGCTAAAACTAGTCTTAAAGTTCTTCCAAACAATTTTTGCCTCGAGAACACGACAGTCATTTGGGAGGCTTTATAAATTTTTGGGGGCGAAATGCTTTTATTCGGTTTTTGAAATTTTATAAGAATTTTTACGGAGGATGTAGGAAGTTAATGAAATTTTAAAAAAGTCGAGAGAGTGCGTTTTTGGCTTTGGTGGAAGCGAAGTATAACGGAATTTCGCTGGTGTTTTTTTTCCTGTTAGGACAAGAGTGAGGAAATTGGCTTAACTTCGTGATGAAACACTAAGAGGTATTTCTTTTCTTGAAATGGAGTTACGCAAACTCAAGTTCTTAAAATAATCTTAACTGGTACTTCAATAAATTTTGAAATGTTTCACAACCTATATCTCCATGGACTAATACCCAAGAAAATGAAGAGTTTTGTAGATTCATTCATATACTCTCGTTTCCTAAAAATCATTTCAAAGTGGATTTATTTTGAAAACCCCTTACTATAAAATGACAGAAGCTTTCCTCTCATGTGCAACTGATGTAGGATTTCTGATGGAGTGACAAGAAACAGTACAAAAACACACCCAGTTTTTTATTATTATTATCAAATATTTAAATGCGTTTCTCTCTAGGGGATATGCAATAAAAAAACCAGTACAATATCTGGTAAGGAAGACTAAAAAAGTTTTTAATTTAAGAATGTGTATTTAATTTTTTTTAAGTGCCAAACTGATAAATAATTTGCAATGAATTTTCCCTTCAATACCCAACCAAAACATTCTATTTGAATGAAATTAGTGCAGAAAAACAAATTTTCTTTCTAAAAAAATTAATTTAGTACTATACACACTAAATTTAAAGAAGGATTCCTGATAGTAAATATTTGTTTGCAATGAAGCATGGTTATGTATAGGTGAAACAAATACATTTTGAAAGTTTACCCAAGAGATGAAATGTAAACAAGGTGTAAGATAATTGCTACGCGGATACTCAAATTTATCAAATGTTCCTTTGAAAATTAGTATTATTAACATGAATTTACTCATGAAACATATTTAATACATGCTGCGTGTTTTCAGGTAGTACCAAACTCAAGTTATAAATTTAAAGAAAAATTGCATACTTTCTAAGCATAATTAGCGATTTCACTGGTGACGGCCTAAAAACAAAAACATCCTGACTTACAGACATATTGACAGCCATCAGTGTCGGTGTTCAATCCTTGGTCAAAAAAGGATTTCACCAATCAGATTTAGTGAAAAGCTAATTTTTCTTTCTTTTGCTGCTAGTTAACTGTGACACTGATGGCTGGGAATACGGCTATTAATGTGGATTTAGTAAGCTCTTAAAATTTAAAACGAAAGCCTTTATCATAGAATGCCATTCTTTATCTCAGTGTTTTCATTATAATACATCCATTTATTTTTTTTAAATCAACAGGTCTAAATTTTCCCAATTTTTTACAAGCAAAAATGTACAATTAAAGCTCAAACCATATTCTAAACCCCTCAAGGCAGGAATAAAAATAACTCGAATCCAGAAATTAACCAACAAAAATTTCAATCAAGCTGTTTTTGCAAACAACAACGGTAGCTAAAAAACATAAACCCACCATCCCCATCAAACCCAGCGATCAAGCCGTCACCGCGCAGAGAGCCGTACTGCCCACAGCCCCTGCGATCACTACTCAAATCCGGACTTTGCCCTACCTCGATTGCAGTTATTTAGACCGAGCAAGCCTTGCCCAGCAGCTACCAGCGGCTGCTATTACGTAAAATAGAGCACCTCTCTATCTCTCCATTCTTTTCTTCCTTTTCTTCTTCTTCTTTCTTTCCCTCCTTTTGTGACGGTACTTGTTTCGGGGACGGTAGCCACGGTGGTGTAATAGCGTATGATTAACTCGCCGGTCCATTCTGCCCACTGAAGAAGAAGAAGAAGACACAAGTCCGTCAGACGGCTGATGGACTGGCTTTTCTCATAGGCAGCGACGAGAAAAATGAATAAATAAATGATGAGGAGTTGGGACTCTATCTTTATTTGGGGGGAGCCCAGATTTTTATTTTCTTCTTTTTGCATACTACATAATTTTTTTAAAAAAATTATATATAATTTTTTTAAAAATTATGTTTACTGAAAGAATGGAATGGTATGAATTTCTGTATTCTGGGCTATTCTCTAAATACTTCAAGAAATATTGCAAAGTTCTCTGGTGAATTTTAATGCTTAATCTGTTTAGCTATTGAAATTTAAAATTTTAAAGGATAATTAAAGATAGATTAAAACAGAAACCTATCCCACCATCCCCTTGGTTAATAAACTAAAGACAGGCAATGAAAGTAAGACCAAAAGGTATTTTGGTTGATAACCCTATATGGCTGTTTCCTTCTGTTTTTGAGATAGGCATACATTAAGAATTTTAAATTTAAATTGGAAATAAGTATACTTTTAAAGAACGCATATTTTTATAAATGCTGAACTGTTCAATTATTTAGAATTGAATAAATTCTAATGGGAATAGAAGCTCAAAAAAGAAGAAAGAGGAAGAAAGTATCACTCTATATTATATTATTAATTATATTATTTATGAATGTTTTATTAGACATTTCCTTTACACTCCAATATTAGGTTTTCAGTCACAATAATATTTTATGAAGTTTTGAAGGATAATTATGGCTATATGGACTGGGCGATATTTGAATTTTGATATCGATATTTATCGTCAACAAAATATCAATATATCGATATTTCGTCAAAATGTCAATATATCGTCAATATCGTTACATAGTCAGTATCGATATATCGTCAAAATATCGATACTAATTCGATTCAGGATATATCGACATTCGCGATATATTGATATCGATATCAGCTTTTTTTTCGATATTTATCGATATATCGCCCAGTCCTAATTGCTATGCATTGCAATTTTTTCAAGATATTTTCATATGAATCGAACACTTAATTTTTCATCTACATCAAATACAACTCTCTTAAAGGCTATTACTCTACAATCTGTGCAAAAACCATTCATTCAAACACCCATAAAATCCTCATCTTCGGTTATCAACAAAAAAAACACACAACCGCACAAAAATCACTCCAAAAAGGGGGGGCAACAAACATCGCCTGTGTTTGCGCAAACGATTTCGGGTCAGCAGCAGACCCCCTAATTACGGCGCAGCTGATGCGATGGATTTTCGTGCCACCCCCGTTACACCACCGGGCCTCGTGTGAGTGACCCGTTCGATGCTTTGTTTTCGACGTTCGTTGGGTTGCTTGCTTGTTTTTTTTATTTCTATGTTATGGAAATTATCGTTTGGTGAAGACGAATTTTTTGGCGATCAGGGAGGTCCATTTTGGGTGAGGCTGATGCGATGGAGTTCGATTGTGATGCGTTTCGAATTCGGATTTGAATGTTTTCGGAGGATTTTTTTTTTTTTGTGAGTGAATCGTGTTTTGATGGTGTTGGGGTGGTTCTCCCGTCTTTTTTGGTGTTTCTGGCCGTGTTTTTGACGCTATTCGAACGTCGAAGAGTAAAAGGGAACGTAGTTCGTGATATTTATTTTAATGGTAGTTTGTATTAAAGATATGCTAATGAATAACTAATGAATACCTAAAGAAAAAAAATAATTTTTTTTCGTCAGAGAATTCAAAGTTTTACCCTGTAAATAAAAAAACTACAACATTGCAACTTGAAGAATTCAAAACTGAAGGAAACAACAAAAAATATTTGAATAATCTAGAATACTTTTAATCGAAATTTAAAATTAACAGATAGGAAGTTCAAGGAACAAAGAGAAATATATCGAGTTATCCGGGATTTCGTATAAGGATCCTTAGTTCAGGTTATTCTGCAAAATATTGTTCTCATTTCTAAGTAATATATCAAATTTGAAAGAAAGTAATCTTCTCATGGAATACTCACTATATTTTATTTGCTACTTATAAGTTCATATAAAATTATTACATTATTTTAGAACTCCAGGACATTTATAAATGAATATAAGATATTTATTACTTTCTAGTTATTCATTTCACTCGTAACAAATATTAAAAAATAAACAAAAGATCATACAAATTTTAAGTACATTCAAAATTTTATTATTTTAATCCGTTAAACCTTTCATTTTTACATTATTTGACATGTAAAATTAACTTTAGAAATATTGTTATTGTAACAAAATTACTAGAAAACTGCCCTATTCTCCATGGAACACTATAATATTATGTTTTCTGCAGGTGCATTGGATGTTTTTGAACTCCCAGTTAGTTTCAGGACCTGGATTAAACGCTCGGTATCCGTGTGTATTTCGAGAACAAGAGCTATTCCAGAATCTCCAGGGTAACTAGACTGGACCATCCCAATAGCCCATTGTGTAACGGAGATGTGACGTTAATTAAATTCAAATCAATTCTAACCGTTGATAGTGCTACAGCGATTGACGTATCTAGGCCATTCCTCCGGAATACCCGAAGAGCTAGTCCTCACTAGATAGATTTAACTCGTTTTTAATCCTTATAACAATGAGTTAAATTTTGGATGCACAGTCTGACAAGAAAAAAAATTAAAAATAAAGATTATAAAAATAATTACAGTAGTATGACGGCTAGACGACCCTTAATTTAAATTCCCCTGTTTTTAGTGTATCATTCTGTATTGTCATGTTAGAAAAGATTGTAGGGTCATTCCATGTCAAATCAATACACTTTTTGGCATGACCACCTCGGATTTTCTTGAAATTTGGTACACATGTTCTACTTATAGCAACTCTGAAAAGTACCAACTTTCATCAAAAAATATTAATTGGTTCTGGAATTACAGGTGCGTAAAATGGTCAAAAATGGGCCAAAAATGGACCAACATAAGTTCTTTAAAATGCTCTAGAGGATCTTCTAATTGGGTTACACAAATGAAATTGGTGCCATTTTAAAGTACTTTAAATGTTCTTTTTAATGGTGTAAAATGTACCATGGTGGTTTGCAAAATTATATATTTTATAAAACAAAGTAGAATTAAAAGTTCGATTTCTTTCAAATGTACCACTTTTAAAATTTTGAAAAAAATTCCAGGAATAGGTAATATTATTGTAAATCTGGTGAATTTATAGAATGGGACAAAAAGGGGATCAGTGTCAAAAACAACCAAAACCAAAATTCGATTTTTCTCATATCCCCTTAAAAAATTTTAAAACAAATTTTTTTCCATTAATTGGAAGTGAGTTGAGTTGTATTTAACTGCTGTTGACAATAAACGCCCCTGCACAAACTTGGTGTAGCCCGGGCTTCATATTTACTTTACGTACATTGTTACAATACAGTTGCCTGAATTAACATACAGGTTGAAAATATGAAGCCCGGGCTACACCAAGTTTGTGCAGGGGCGTTTATTGTCAACAGCAGTTAAATACAACTCAACTCACTTCCAATTAATGGAAAAAAATTAGTTTTAAAATTTTTTAAGGGGATATGAGAAAAGTCGAATTTTGGTTTTGGTTGTTTTTGACACTGATCCCCTTTTTGTCCCATTCTATAACTTTACCAGATTATTTACAATAATATTACCTATTCCTGGAATTTTTTTCAAAATTTTAAAAGTGGTACATTTGAAAGAAATCGAATTTTTAATTCTATTTTGTTTTGTAAAATATATAATTTTTCAAACCACCATAGTACATTTTACACCATTAAAAAGAACATTTAAAGTACTTTAAAATGGCACCAATTTCATTTGTGTAACCCAATTAGAAGATCCTCTAGAGCATTTTAAAGAACTTATGTTGGTCCATTTTTGGCCTATTTTTGACCATTTTACGCACCTGTAATTCCAGAACCAATTAATATTTTTGATGAAAGTTGGTACTTTTCAGAGTTGCTATAAGTAGAACATGTGTACCAAATTTCAAGAAAATCCGAGGTGGTCATGCCAAAAAGTGTGTTGATTTGACATGGAATGACCCTGTACGATTTGAATATTATTTATTCATCAGAATTTTTTAAGTCTGTCCAAGTTGAGCCAAAAGTTCCCCCTCCCACAAAATTTTTTTTCATTGTTAATGTTTGTAAAAAAGCGAGGGAATTTTATTTACCTATACTCTTACACTCTTATTTTAATAAAAAAATATTTAATAAATTAAGAAATACGAATACTTTTCAAAAAGATACAGTTTGTTCAAAGAGGTAAAGTAGAATATTTCTAATAAGAATACTTTAAAAAAATTTATAAATTTAAAAAAAGTTTATTTTTTTATCACCATTTAAACTTATAGCATAGTATTTATGGTTTAATTTATGCTTTGACTATTTTTTTATCGTAATCGGTTTTAACACATGGGGTAATTTATTACTATACTTACAATTATTAGGTAAATTCATTGTCATTAGTGTATTCTAATCCTCCATATATCATACTTAAAAAGACTTAAATTAACACGATAACTTATAGTAGAAGACTAAAACCAAATACGCAACCCAAAACTCCCAGCAACCACCATATATCCCATCAAAACACACATCCACATAACCTACGAAAGAAAAAAAACCCTAAATTTTTCCACGCATTCCCGATCTCCCCATCATCATTTGCCTTCCCCTCCCCCGGCCGTCCCAAAAAACAACACTCCGCGAAAAAAATGGACCCGTCCAACCTCACCCTCATTCAAAGATCGTGATTCGAGAGGAGTCGATGAAATGACCTCACCTGAGGGGAGAGAAGGGAGGGAGGGGCTGTATGGGAGTCTTGGAATAAAGGATATAATCACGATCCAGCTACCGAGCCTCTTTAAGAAAGGGTCAGAAACCTCTTTGAAGCACTACCGGAATGGCTATTTATGCTACGGACGATGGTGGTAGTTGTTTCCCTTCTTCCTGATGGCTATGAGATGGATGGAGTGTCTTTTGGGTTTGATTTCAGTCTTTGACTGTATAAAAATGCGCCTCACACTCAAGTATACAGTGAAGAAGAGAAAATTGTATTACATGTATTAAAAAGCATCAATGGGTGTACGTTAAAATTTGTTTCGTGTATGTGCTCATGTGAAATGATCGGCTCAGAATCAGAGTGGCGTAAGGCGTAAGTCGACTGAACTTATGTCAAGTTTATGTAGCTGAAACAAGAAGTCAACGAAATTTGGTCATACATGACGGATATTGAGCAAATCTTGAACGTTTGTGCTGCTTTTGGTGTACTTGAAGGTTTTATGTAAGGGCCCCAATGGGAAAGGGGTTTTTTAAGGCAACTCTTACTGAACAATTATCAACCTAATGCCTTAGCCCTTAGACGGCTAATACACCAAATAAAAGAACTGAAAAGGAACCCGAATTCAGGCCAATCTTAAATTTTATAATTTTGGACATACGAAAAGCTCAAATGTATGCAAATATCTTTATTTTAAAACTAGAAGTCTGTGACCCCTTAGTAGAGCCCATAACCTTATTAAAAAAAGATAAAAAGCGAGTGTTAGAACTATTTAATAATCATATTCCTATTACTCAAGCCGGTGACAAGCAAGAAAATATTTATTTTGAATGTCATGCACACACCTAGTAATTATTAATTTATTTCAGTAATAATTAATAAATTCAGTAATAAAATCATTGAATTAACCATTTCAGTAATAATTAGTAAAAAACCTTTTATATATCTTTCTTTAAGATCTTGCAAAACACGATCAAAACCTGAATAAAAAAGAAGCTCGATAACGTTTCGCACGTTAGATGTTTACCTTACGAGCGTCTAATTGATTGAAGTATTATTATTCACACCTGTCAAATGCCACATCCTGCAACTTGTTTTAACATTAATATTAATTAACTGTTTAAGTGACAGTTAAATCTACCAAGAACGACCATTAAAACATTAAAAAAATAGAATAAGGAAAAAGCAAGAAGCTCAATTATCATTTTGAAAGCATCATTCAATACACCCTTTTCACTCTCAAGTGCTATTAGAATCCTCTCACGGTGTTCGTCTTTCTGGATAAATATTTGAACTTTTATTATTCCCCAAATAAAATTCAACACCTTAATTAGAATTTTTCAAGTTATGAATATAAAAATTGTATTCCTTTAACCATTTAAATGGTTGCAGATTTTAGGTTTCACCTGTATAACTCAATGCAGGCTCAAAATATTTAAAAAAAAAAACATATTTCTTAAGGAAATTTATTTTTTAAAATTATATTCAGGAGTAAGTTTGATTTTTAAACACTCGTTTTAGTTCACTTTTAATGTTTAAGAAGTTTAGTCATGAAATAAGTTCATTTTAGCATTATGCGAATAAAGAAATAATTCAAAATTAGCTGACTTAACCATATTAAACCGCGATTGTAGAAAACAGTATTTTACAATCTGAGTTTGAGGAGAGAAAAAACTACCTTATTCTTTCTTTTTTCCATCGATATTTTTATATAAACTATTTTTGTGCCAATCGTTTTTAATTATACAAATCAAGACAATCAATCACTTCAGAAATCTGAATTACACTTTTAGTTCTTACTATATAAATACTTCCGAAACCTCTTTAAAAAAAGCAGCACGACTAAAAAAAATACACATAAACCAATCAGAAAAATAAAATGATCAGATCAAATCTCTTTCATTCATTTCAAAAACGAATTTCCGACCGTAAAATCAGCAAGGGTCACTCCCCAGCCCCACACCCGTGATTAAAACGAAGCCGGACCTTTTGAAGTCCCGACACAGCGAGACAATGACCCAAACTGTCCAGTTTTTTTTCTTATATAATATATCCTGGGAGGCAGGTACCATTCCTGTCCCACATCCACCTTCCACTAATGCCTATAATTTGTCCCAAGACGGACCGTGTTTACCGACAACACCAAAAAGAGAAGAGAGACGCTGCAGCAAAATGTGCCCACGATGAATGGAATTAAAATAATAATAATAAATAAATAATAAGCAAGCAAACAAGCAAGCAAGCGAGCGATGTAAATAAGAAGGGGTATCGGCGGTGGCTACCGGTAATTACACCGCGGGTTTTAAACGTTACGCCTCAAGAGGAGGCTGGGTATTGAGAGAAGGTTTCGTAATGAGTCGTCGTGGTATAATATTTCGCATCCTGGGAGAGTTGACGGACCTTTTGGTGGTTCCCTTTTTTGAAGGGAGTAATAAAAATAATTTCGCTGAGTTGGCTACTGGATTTAATTTGGGTTTTGGGAAGAGAAGATGAAATGGGGTTTTTGCTGTTGTTCGACGGTGGGAATGTTCTGATGTGATGGTGGTAGAGTTTCGTCGGGCTGGAGAGAGAATTTCATGTTTTTGTGGTAGGAGGGAGTTAGTTGTTTGATGACTTTCAGGTGCATTCCTTGGAGAGATATTTTGGACTGTTTTCGAAGGGGATGATATCAGATTAATTTAAACTTGACCCGCATGAGGATTGATTTCCTATATAGGGTAGGGTGGGGTAAAGTGAGTAGGATTGGAATTGTTTTTGTATGTAAAGCTTCTCTCTGAAATAAGTTTTACAATTTCATATTTTTTTACTTCTACATATACAAGGGACTCGTTGACATTCACTATATTTTATTTTTCTTTATTACATATTATTATAAGTAGTAGTAATCTGCTATTAATTATTACTATAATATAAATAATAATAATAATTACAACTATCAATTAATCTTATTACTACTATTACTGTTAGATTTCTTTTATTTGTATATTTTGTCAAACCCTGGAAGAAATGGATAGTTGAGCTAGTGCGGTAAAATTGGTAGTAATTACCCAAAACAAAATTCCATAGCAAAATAAATAAGTTAATAATAATGCGTTCCTTTGATTCATAATTTTTTTAATGAATAGAAGGGACGCCTTTGACGGAATATAGGAAGGATTACTTTAGTTTTTAAATTAAAGTGTTTACTTTGATACAGTTCGAAGGATATTTTTTAAAGCTAACCTTTAAAGTTGTTTCTTAAGTTAACAAAATTTAATTCTCTACAATACCTTACTCTTTCATGCTAAATATAAACTTAAAACACTTTTTTAAATTTATTTTTCACTGACTTTAAAGAGAAGGAATTAGGAGGCATATTTATGGTTTTTCCCCCTGTTTTTTAGTATTTTCGTTCTAATAAACCGATTCGGGTGTTTAAATGAACAGAGAATATTCTTAGAATCACACAAACGTTTATTCCAAGCTGTGATTTTAAAGCTAACACTTGAGTCATATAAAAATAAAAATAAATATTTTTTAGTTAATCTAATAAACTTATTCGTTAATAAGAATTAGTATAACCTGAGCTCAGGAAACCTGCACAATACCATTATGGCATTATGGTATAAGTTCCTGCAAATCTTAGCTAAAGCTTTTCTGTACATCGTGTAAATTATAGCTACATGCTGTTTTAAGAAACGTTTTTAACCTTTATAAAAGTGTCCCTTTCACTTTCTCTCCCTATTTATTTTGTTCCCTCAGTCCAAACCCGTCACAACCACAGTTTCGTGGCCAGAAAACAGGAATTTAAACAGAAAAAAAAATCTTCACCTCTCATCCCAACTCGTCAAACACTTCTTGTGGCCACGCACTACGAAACCCTAACTCACGACTAAACATACTTATTAAAATTCTATCTCAGAATCGATTCCTGCGTTAAATCGATATCAAAGAAATATGTAGGCATAACGTTAAAAAAGAAATTGATAAAAAATGTAGAATTTTGAATCGATTTGAAAGAATTTCTCTCTTCTTTTTCCACACGTCAGATTGTTAAATGTTGTCTTACAAAAGAAATGGAATACTATACTAGTATATAATCAAATGAATACAATGAAATCAAAGTATAGAACAGGAGAAAAGTTAAGAAGACAATCCTAAGAATATGTTTCAAATATTAATGAGAATCTACTATGTATCAAAATAATTTGTGTAACTTAAAATTGTAAAAAATAAATTGTAATACCCCCAATAATATAAGAAGCAATGAAAAATCATAGGATACAAGGAGCAATGATTATTAAAATAAGCCCCTTTTTCCGTTGAACTTATTTTTTACTATTTTACACTTATACAACAATAATGTGTTTTTATACTGTAGAGTTTCGATTCAAATTTAAGAACATTTTCAAATTATAAACATTTTTTACAAAATTATTTTTATTATTTTTAGTAAACTTTCTGGAGATAACACTTTTCTATCACTTTTCAAACATATTCAGAACACTTTCACGACACACTTTTGTTACATTACACTTTTGTTGTACCTAGCAACACAACACTAAAGTGTTGTTAACATGAGGACAAAATGTGTTCTTAAACGTGTTTATTTTGTGTGAAGCGTTTACAGTGTATTTTCAATTTTCTAGAGGGAAACCACGCTCCCAAATTATCTCATTCGTCCACAAGATCTTTCTTCTAAATCCGCCCACGGATACCATCATGATCGTCATAAGGGGGTTCGATTTAAATAATAATCTCTTCTAATAGTGCGTATCGATTCAATAATAAAAATCACATCAAAAGAATCGATCCAATATTTAAAAAATCGATGTTTCCCTCCAACACTCACGACTCTTCACAGCACACATCGAGCACACAAGACCTCCCTATTTGTTTGTCCCGGCGCATGCACGAACCGGGCGGCCCATATAGGCCTTAACGAGCGGTCCGGGCCGTCATTAGGCCCGAAAAGGGAGGTCCCGAGTCGTGCAGCGGCCTTTTGTTTGTTCTGTTCCGGGACCGGCCGCTTATTTAGGAATCGTGGTGTGGCGATCGCGCTAATGGAGCCCCTGGTCAGTCGGTGGCCGCATCATGATTAAGGCCGATCAAAGTGATGGGTTCTTTAATGCTGCTACGGGGTTCTCAGATGAAGTCGTGGCGTGGCTATCTGGGGGAGGGAGGGACGCCATGTGTGGTTTTGACCCCATCTGCTGTTGCATGGTCTGCTGCTATATGGGGTTATTAAATTGACCACGTTTGCTGCAAACTCCTTACTATACTATCCGAAAGTTCGAATTAAGAAAAAATAATATTGAAGTACACCAAGAGAAATCTTTGAATTTTCCACAACGTCAAATTAAAGATGTTCGAGCTATCCGTGTTACACTGTATAACTATGTTATTAAGATATTTCTTTCATTTGTGGTGACATCTCTTTATTTTCTTTGTATTATTCAATTTGACTTATTTCAGCCTGATTCAATTTTTTAGTCGAAGAGTAAATCTTTTTCCAGTTTCAACCACATTTGTTGCTATGGTTCTGTACTGGGAAATTTTTTAGCCATGGCTTTGGAGCATATAGAAAATTCATTAGGGGGGTGAAATAAGAATGAAAGTGTATTAAGTCAGTATTTTAGGACAGCTAAAGCTATTAATGGAATGCATAACTCTTTTAGAATTGGCTTATTAAAAGCATCTCTCTTGTATGAAATCGTGAGCACTATAGGTATAGGTAATTAATCAAAATAAAAATAGTATTATTATCTTCTAATTCAAAGATAAATTCTAAAAAAACTGCATTGATGAAATTTATCGATTTTTCTGGTTTATTTAAAAATTCCCTTTAGCATGAAAACAAAACGCCTTGAGCCAACGTAACTCTTAACCGTAATGCAAACATGCTAAGATGGAACAAGATACATTATTATTTATCATTTGTAAACGTTGCGAAATACAGAATTATAAGCCAAATCTATTAATTTTTCTAGTGTTTTGACCTGATTTCATTATTTAAAATCAGTGAGATTTTTTAAAAAAAGAAAATATTCAATATAAAGTTCCAAGTATATTATTTATAAATCCCTGTGTGAAAAAAAAACAGTTCAAATGATGTACGAGGTCCCAAATAAATATCATAATAACTCCTTTTCTTTTTTGTCAGGTATTTTATTACTAAAGTTTACTCTCCCTATTAATCTTAAGCTACAAAGTAGTAAAAGATTAATATTACCCCCAGTAAGGAAATTTATACACTTCCATTACACGGTATGAAAACAATCAATCAATCATTTCGGAACTCCCAAACTATTAAACATTAATTACCAGTTACGGCATATACACAACAACCACCTTGTCACCAATCCATCATTTCCCAGTTCCGCGTCCACCGAAAAGAAACTGACTTTTTACTATAACCACAACATTACAAACTTTAACTATTTTCTTGCATATAATACTGCGCGAATCCCTCGTCACCACATTTGTCCCAATTTTCCCCAATCCCATATCATCAGATAGTTACAACCGATTGTTTCCACGCACTGACGATTCGGCTGTGAAAAATTTCAAAAAAGTTTTTTTTTTTTATTAGTGGAGAGGGAAATAACAGGGAAGGGGAGGCCCGGTGAAGAAACTGGATCACTAACCGATCTATCTCTCTCTCTGGACTATAAGAAAACGAATTGTTCCCGAAAAGTCCAGCGGTTCGAAAATGGAACGAGCGAAGTGGGTCGTGAGAGATGTCCAGGCTCCTCCGTCCCTCGGTTTTCGGTGCTGGAGACTTTCAAACTCTGTATGTAATGATAATAGGCACGAGAAGGCAATTATTTGTTGTATTATTTTTGACTAACTGTCCGGAAAAATTGGACTTTTATCCCCCTTTTAGTCGCTGTGATACTTCCTTAATGGTCAGATGATTCTGTGAAGCGGGAGAGATTACATTAGCTTCTCTTCTCTCCTAATATGAACTTATCAGTACATCTTAATACAGTCATCTGACAGTCATCTACAGTACATCTTAATAATCTCAGTACATCTGAACAGCACATCTTAACGTGTACTGTTTGGTAGCACTATTAGTTGATGTTGTATGAAAATGTGGTAATACTATATCTTCAGTTCAGAATACTAGTGGTCTAAGTCTTAAAACGCAACTTTTGAAACGAGCATGCAAATGTTGTTGGTAGAGATTCCCGACTTTCCCTACCCTGCCTCTTTACATGACATTCAAACCTTATATCTCCTGTTTGATAGCCTTAGTATATTATTTTATATGAGCTGCTCCGGATGAAAGTGGTATGTCCAAAAAAAAATTTTAAGAAGAGCATGGATTTGGATTCCTCTTAAGACCCTTTACCTAGTGTAGTAGTCACAAACACAAGTCAAAAGCTCAATCTGTATAAGAGCTGCCTAAAAAATGTCTTCTCCATAGGACTGGCGGCACTAGAGCTAGGGAAAACCTTCATTTACTCAAAACTACGTTCAGTGGACTTAAAGTGCCACACTCTCCCTCATGAAACTCTCACTTATAATTTATTTGTATGTGGGTCATTTCATGTCTCCCCAAGCCAATCAAAAATTCTCAATTCTCAACCTGACCCTCTCTGATTTTTTAAGGTGCCAAATATGAAGTACTACGCCATATTGGGGCACTTTAACTTACAAAATGGTACTTAAAAACAACTGTTGCTATAACTCCTGATCCCATGGCCTGTCCCATTCTATAATTTCATAATTTATAATATAACAAAAATATGTGCAATTTTCACCCCTTCAAATTTTCCATAGTATTCAATGGCAACCTCGGGCGGACTAGGTCTGAAAGGTTTAAACAGCCAGATAAGTTCTTCAAATATTCTCTACGCATGTAAAATATGATTTGACACGTTAAAGCTGAGTTTGAGTTTAAATTGAGTTTATTTTAAACAAGTTTTCCTTTCACCATGTTAAGGGATATCGTGTTGATTTTAGAATGTACAGTATCATACCCTGAGAATATGACATTGGAATTCATAATTCAAATCTACATCAGAAATCGAGCTACTATATGCAAAGTAATATGGAGTTACAAGAAATTGCTATGTATCATCAAAAACATGATTGTTTTTAGCTTTGACTTTATTTATGCTTATGTTGGGGTACTGATATTAACGGTTGAAACAATAAATACTATATTAAGTTTATTTTCAAGCACAGGACATTACTTTCAAATGCATACCAGCTTTATGATAAACAATACCCATAAATGCTACTTTTACATTCAAAAAATTCTAACTAATTTTCCTACTTCCAATGCATTACATCTGTGGGCCTGAACGTACTAGTCTCGTTTCCATGTTAAAGTTTAAAAACCATAAGTATGCTGAAAAATTAATGTTGATTGCACATTTAAAGCACACATATAAAATCAGCTACCAAAATTCTACAGAAAAGTAGATCTAGCATGTCATTTATTCGAAATTACTAATGTATTCAAAAGTTTTGGAAATGTAAAAGAGAAAGTATAACTCATTTCTCATAAATAAGTAAGTAGTTGTGGCATGTAACTTTTTGTGTATGGACGATATCGTGATTACTAAGTAAGTGGTACTTAATTCCGAACAGATGTTTTGGCATCGTTCAATCAAAATAAAAGGATAAATAATAATCCTTGCTTAATGGAAGAATTTTTTTTGCTCGATAAATAAATACTGTTCAAGCAAAAAGTATGTGAGTGCCTAAGTTAATAGATTTAGCCCCTCTTAATAGATTTATTTCTCTTAACTTCTAATGCGCATTAAATTTTCCTATATTATCTCAATTTTAAGTATAATTTCCATGTAACAAGCAGTTCTAAGTCACGTTTAGGAGGACTGTTTCTTGTAGATTTGACCACTCCAGTCTACTGTACACTGTACAGGTTAGGTACCACTGTAGAGGTTCCAAAAGTAACTGTACAGGTACAGTGTACAGTTACTTTCACAAAAACCAGGGATTAGTAAGTTTCTCTGATGAACCTTTCTTTGCGTTTAATTATCAGCATGTAAAAAAATAAATTTAAGTAAAAAACAATAATTCTTTCTTAGTTTGTTTGATTGAGTCATGCATTTAGCTTTATGTAAGTAGTTTATTTAAGGTGTTAGGTATAATCATAAACTTGAGCTCTTAAAAGCAAAAGCTAACGCCTTATTTGAATTCAAAGCTCAACTCAAAGCTTTACTTTGCTATCTCAAAGGAAATCAAACTAAAATAAAAAAAAAAAACTTGGCATGAACAAATGTTTCTTGCGTTATTATTTCGTTATAATGCTTATTTGCAATTGAAAACGCATTAAAATTTTGAAGTAAATATTTTTGAGCACAAATTTGAAATATTTTTAACCATAAAAAACATAACAAAACTTTTGATACATCATCATCCAAGAATTACATAAATTCGATTCGAGGGTGTTTTATTTTTTTCTTCTCAATAGCAGTAATATTTCTCCCTTTTCCTTCACGAGGGGTAATCCCCATAAACCAAAATTTAATTAAATCGAAGAGCACACCGATTGATTTTGTGCATCCATAAACTCATAAAATCCAAATTACACCGAAGAGATGACCCATACATCAATGCTAAGACCAAATTACAATAATAAGCAAACACTAGTATACCCAATACCTAAAAACTAAAAAGGTCCAACCACAGGACATCATCCTGGAACCCTTTCCCGATTCCGATCGCAATGAGGAGCCTTTCGATCCCATTGCCGTAATCAAAAGCAATATCCCCCGCAATTTCTCTTACTTTCTTCACCGTCATTTGATAGAAATGTATTCCGGGCTCTGGAGCCTTGTGAGATATGCCCGGGCACTAAAAGTGTCACCGGGAAATGAGTCCTTGGGGGACAATAGGGCACTTGGGTCATCCTCGTCACCTGGAGAAGAACCCTGGTGGTGATTTTTCTGTTTTTTGGGGGAGTATCTCCGTGGGACTGTCGGGTGTAGTGTATAAAATCAACGACGTCGGCACAAATGCTTAAGGATTGTTTTGCTGTGACAGTTGCTAAAATGAATTTCGGGTGTTGAATTTTTAATCTTTTTTTTTTATTATGTGACTGGGTTTTTTGTTTTTTTTTGGAAGGGGGTATAGAGGGTAATGGTTTGTTGATTCACCCCAGAAAAGGTCACTAGACAGCAAAAAAGGACTAAACAATTTCTGCTGTGGTTGGGAATTTTATTTGTGGGGTAGGAAAAACCTTTACTTTGACCTCTACCTTTCTTTCACTCCTAGTACACATATTTTTGTTCTATGTTTGATATTGGGATTGATTTGATTAGTTTTGAGGCAGTTTTGTAAGCGAAATTGTTGTATTGTATGAATTATTAGATTATTGTTTTAGTCACAATATTGCTTTCTTTGGGATAAGTTAAAACGAATCTTCTTAAAAAAAATTATATAAAAAAGTATTTTGGTACTAGTGATAAGTTTGTGTTTGGTTCGAAGATGAACTGAACTGCTTCAGTAAAAATTTAAATTACTCTTAAACTAGTTTTGTATCAGAATGGTACACCAAAGGAATGATTAAAGCATAGCAATGAATGTTTAAGGGTCCTTTTAGCATATTTTCTTTTTTTAGATACCCAATGTTTTTTATAAACTTACGGGTTTTTTTTTCAAAAAGGAAGTTGTTTTTTTATTGAATATAGGATTGCACGTAATTTATTTTTGTGAAGTAATCTGAACCCAATTTTTTTTCAATTTCAAACTTACTGAAAACCCTCTACGGATGTATTTAATAGGGTATAGCGTCGTGACATAGACTTCAATAATACTATTTTCAATGCCTTCTCAATTACTTATAGCAGAAACCATCTGATTTATTTATCACCCTCACTCAGTACCTTGTAAAATACAAAATTTTACTTTCGCTGCCGGTTATTTCTAATCTTTAAATCAAGAACGTCTAGGGTTAGAAAGGTGGGAGAGAAAACAGCAAATTATTCGAATACTCACATTTAAAATCCTGGAAATTTCTACCGAAATCTATCTTTTTCGTATTTAATCCCTGGGAATACTTAATTTACGTTTCGGAAATTTGATTCAGGGCCCATAACGACGGGTTTTAATCTGAGGAAAAGAGGACGTATATTCAGTTACAGCACGGCTAATCCATTTCCACTTACTTAGAACTTCGCGAATCGCATAGGTTTTATTTCAAAGGAATAAATTTCTAATGGATCAAATTGGGACGGAGTATCAAAATATCTCTGCAAAATATGTTATAAAATAAATGTAAAAAAGATAAAATAAAAATATTAAGTTCTTTTGGTTTAGCATGCTATGAACACTTAAAACACTGTATTTAACAATCTTTTCATATAGGGTTATTTAAAAAAAATAAACCATCGATTATTTTGTTTTACATAATTTTAATACTTAAAGTACCTATCCCAGTAAGCTTATGCTTTAAGTATCTGTTTAGTAGATGAAATGTTTAATGCAAAATTTCTCTTTGCATTAAAACTTTAAATAGTACAGAATTTAGGATTTTTAACTGATCAGTGGACATTTATCTATAGTATCGGATTAAAAATGTTGTATTAGTAGATCGTGAATATAAGTTGGGATAATCAAATCATGTATTTTAGTATCTCTATTGAATCTTTAATACCTTTAGTAACCATTTATTGGTGAAAGTAAATGAAAAAGATTAAAGTATCAAATTAGTTTTCTAAGAAATTCAGATAAATCCCTTTCATTTTCTATTTCTGGTATGTTGTTTTTTAACTTTGTAGTAGTACATTTTAGTAGAAAGTGCAGTTCTTAAAATTTAGATATAAAATTATTATCCTTGAATGGTAAAGTATATTTGGAGTATAAAATGTATTTTATGTACTTACAACATTACATTACTGATCTGTTTACTGATGTAAAACTCTAAACCAAACAGAAAAGGCAAGGTTATATTATCGAATTTTAATAATTAAAGGTTCACAACCAAATCATAAAAATACAAGTTTGGAATAACAGTAAAACAGTTGGAGCTATAACAATAATTTGTGTTTTTAATGTTTAAAAAAATAAGAAATGGTAATTTTAACATGTATTAAAAACAAGATAACATATTCATCTTAAATGGAGAAATTAACCTATCACCAAAATGATAAATTTCCACAACAACAAATAAATTAATATCGTTAAATGGTAGGTTCGGGTGGGGGAAAATGGGTTTAGTGGGGTAAAATAGGTCTAGGGATTTTAACCGTTTATGTTTATAAAATTTTATGTTTTTTGGCATGCTGATTTTTATTGAGACTCAAGTAAAATCAGCATGCTAAAAACATTAAATTTTAAAAATATAAACTGTTAAAATCCCTAGACCTATTTTAACCCACTAGACTTATTTCCCCCCACCCCATCCTAGTGTTTGAAAGAAAATTATTTTTAACTCTACCTATTTTAATAAATGAAAAAGTTACGACATGAATGTTGTAGATGTATCCGATTTTATAAAGTTTCTTAGATCAATTAAAAATATATTTCTAATAAACCAAATTCCCACCCAAAAAAATATTCCTCACAACTGTACTCAATTCACCTGTTCGCCAACCTTTTAAGGAAATCCAACAAACTCCACAAACCAACCATTCGCAAAGGCCAATCTCAACGAAACACGGGTCCAGCAGAAATAAAATAAAAAAACCTTCGACCCGTCAATACATCCCGTTTCTCCCGTTGTCACATGCATCACCTTACGGGGAAGAAAAGTTTCTCGAGTGGCCAAAGGCAGGACTCCGGTAGACTGTCCGGCAGACAGGGCGAAATATTCTTAGGGGCAGAAGAAAGAAGAAATGCAGTCCTATCTGGTATTGACATTTAAGGTATTTCTGTTCCCCTATGCTTACCTGAGCATGGGGAGGTCAAACATTTTATTTGCTTACTCGTAAATAATAATGCTAAAAATTGCATTTTTCGCTTACACCGTGGTGGACTCGTTTTTATGGAAATGTCAGTCTTCCTTAGAAGTGGATGTTTGGATGATAATTTTTTTTTTTGTATCTGGTACTTTTGGACACAATTTTAGGTTGAAAAGCCTTGGTTTAAGAGAATTTATTTTCTAATATCAAAATATTCTCTTGAGGTTTAATGTGTATAAAAGTATTCAGTTTGTACACTTTGAATTTTCAGTTTAAATAAAAGTTGTTGTATTTAGTAATTCGTTACACGTACCTACATTTTTTAGCTTATTTGAATAAAGATAATTTCCTTCTTGTTTAGGTATGGTATCAATTCAGAAATGGGGTAATTTATATTTAGAGTGAATAAAAACAAAATAGAGTTGATTCTTTCTTATTTAATAAAAAAGTTTGGTGCTAAAATAAAAATACTGATTAATTTTACATTCAAATGCGGTGTCGTTCACTGTGATGTACTGTATCATTTAATTTAAACTAAATACTCCGAAACAACAATAAATTTATGAGAATTTATTACATAAATCTTTCAACACTTAAAATTATTAACATTTTGTTAAATGTTTAAACCATGCAATATAAGGTTTGTTTGATAAATTTGTATCATATTAATGTCACAGAAATAAGTCTACCAAATATTTGATAACTAAAGTTGAGTTCAGCATTAACATATACTTTATTAACATCATACTCTAAGAACAAGAAAATATTTTTATACGCCCAAATTTATCACATCTTTACACAATTATTTAAATTTACACAAAACACAATTATGAAGTTTAAATACTCATACAGAGCTTTTCTTGTGGTTTTAGCTATGATAAAATTTAAAAGCTGTTTTTGCACGAGATTGTCTTTGTCATACTCACTTAAGTTTAAATTTTAGCTTATTTAAAGCTTGTTCTATTAATACTTTAAGGATATACAATGAGTGTAAACGTTACCAATGCCTTTAAGACCACTGTAAAAAGCGCTTTATCACCGGTTTCAGCCATCAAGGGCTCACAACAGAAACGATAGAGGGTAATTCCAAACACCCCCCACCACTCTCAGGGCAGAGTATTTCATTAACAAGCCCTGTGGTCAGCACCATCGCCCTAAATAACCCTCCAGTCGAGGCCACATTTCCCCCATAAACTCGACCACTGCTCTCTAATGGTGATCTCCTGGCCAGCAGCAGGAAGGTACGGTCGCAGTGATGTGTGAGGCAGTGTCACCCCACGAGATCTCCGATAGATCGTCTGCAAAGCTGATCCCGTAGAATTCCAGAGCCTTGTAGTAAAGCACGTCAGCGTTGTGAGGAGGCTATCTGCTGCGCGCCTGTCCGCATGTGTGCGCCCATAACGGGCAGATAAGGTTAAGGTTATGCGTCGATAAAACGCGGGGAGTGATTGGGATGTAACGAGAGGCTGTGAAATGATTGTTATACTCGCGATGTGGAGTTTAGAAGGAAAGGCAAGCAGTCTGGAAAATCGCAGAAACCCACCCCAAAAAATAATTTTCTTATAAATTTACAATTTTAACACTCAATGATATGAAATAGATGTTTCCTTAGGATTAAAAACATTCATGGCCAGAGTAGTAAGTGAACTAAAAATCGACAAAAGAATAATCACGGTTCCAAACTCTCGAGTTAACAAAGAGTGGAAGTGGAAGTATAAATAAACATGTATATGGATTTATAATTATCTATTTAATGTTATGAATTGTTTGTATGGTACTCAGCAGTAGAAAATCCAGTGGGTTGCAAGTTACTACTTTTTATAACTCTCCAACTTAATCTTTTTCTATTAATAATCAACGTAATAATCGAAATTAAATTTTAAAAAATTCGCACTTTTGTTTCGTAAGATTTGGAGACGACATGCTGGGATAACATGGGTTTTGAATTGGACTTAACCTTTTAACCATACAAAAATCTTACATATCGAAATCAAGTTGTATCACATTTACCATTTTAGATTATAATATTTACTACATAATATTCGGCTTTAAATTAAAATATATTTACTTTCTTAACCTTACCCGTCAAAGGAAATTCATCAAACTGATAATTAGGATGTAAAATGGTTCTCACGTTCATAATTCTAAACTGAGTTTGGACATAATTTAATCAAATTTATAAAGACTTACTAAAGATATTAAAATAAGATAATACACATAAATCACGAATTTTCATCTATCTATCTTTTGGCTAAATAATTTCAGAGTTGGTAATATAAATTTATACAGCATCGACTGTTACTTTAGTTAAACCTTCCCACTGAATACACTGTTCGTTAATTAAGTGATTGAAAATAAATTATTTCATTTGTTTCCATGAAAAGCGCAATGACAAATTTGATCGTCATTATCATGGATTTTAAGTCCATTCTTAGATTAGAGAGGTCGTTGAGGATAAAGGAGAATTAATCGGATTTTCATTAGCGTTAAATGCTCCCTGCCAAGACTTAACAGAGGGATCAATCGTAATAAACAAAGCTTAAGAGAAAACTTGAAATCGTATGAACCAGATTATCTTCAAATCATATAGTAGTTCTCTTGACTTATTTAACTCTAGTTAGCTTGCTATTAAATGTAGAATATAAAGCAGAATTTATTTTAAGAACAAATATTAATGATTACTTAAATATTTATATTTTTTACTACATAAATTAGTTTATAAAACTTCTTACAATATGTATAGATATGTAACCAATTAGTGAAAAAAAAATTTTTAGTTAAATGTCGTATCTACATAAGACTAAAATTAAGTCTTAAATTTAGAAAATTTAAAAGTGTACTTAAAAATGTCATTATACAGACAACTTCAAGCATTTTAAATAAGTATTAATAATTTATTTCAATAAAAATTTTAAAATGTTCATTTCATTTGTATTACAATGTACAGTTTGTCTTTTTATATGTAATTACACGTTGTTATAGAGAGTTTTGTGATGATATTTCAATTTTACTTGCTTTCTAATAATATACATATATTTTTTCTTTATCGTTTTCAAACCTGTTCTTTTCTATAGTTTCAAATGGGTTTAGTTTAAAAGAGAAGCAATTTAACTAAACTGATATTCAAAAGCACAAAGAGAACTTTTTAGCATTTCATTAAAATAATCAATTTCAAAAATGCAATGATAAATAATGATATTGAATAAAATAAGCTATTATTTATAAGGGTATTACATTTATCAAATGAAAAAGTATATATTAAAGTGCTTTTAATTCAAGATCGTTTAAGGATATAACACATACATAAATTGCTAAATAAATGTATATTAGTAACAAAAGCTAACTTAAACTTTTGAATTATAACGACTTTTGAAAAGAAACCGGTCTGATATAGAACACTATAAATCGTGTAAACAATCCTTACAGTCATTCCACACTTTAAAATTTTGCAAAGTTGCTTTCATTAGAAGCTAATTTTATAATTTACCAGGCATTATAGGGTTAAATCCATTAGCTTAAAATAAAAAAAATTAAAAATACCTATTACATTGAAATAAAATTGATAACTATTGTGGGAGCTATGTATAATATTTTTTTAAATATTATTAGGTGGTTTTAAGAAGTTTATACTAAATTCAAACACTCTTTATCAATACAAATAGCCAACAAAACCTATAACAGTACACCGATAGATTTTAAAAACTATACTCTAATATACTTCCGGGCAAAAAAAAACCAATCTACCCCTACTAAACACAGTAATCCCCACCATTCACCCCTCCCCAGATTACACGCACATCCCTCATAATTACCATAATCATCGGCCATTAGCGCGCGACCGGCGACGGGCCCACAATCGACGGGAAGCCGGCCGTGGCTCTGGCCGCCGGAGGAGCCACCTTTCGCCGCGGCACGGCGCCGAGACCTTCCGTCGAAAACGGCCGCCTTTCTTTTTTGCTGCGGCTGCTGTTGCACTTTTTTGCGCGTATGGGGGTTCTTGAACGTTAAATAAATGATCACACACTCGGATGAAATTAAGAATAAAAATTTTGCCGCCGAAATGCGTTCGGAAAGGGTAATTAGTGGGTGTTTTTTTTTCTCGGAGGGGTGTTGTGGTTGAGGTTAGGTTTTGTTTGGGGAGGGGGGAGGTTTGGTTAGTGCTGAGGGGGTTGGGTGGTGAGGGTTTAACTGGGATTTGAATGTGTTGTGGGGTTTGAAATCTGAATGGTGATTGGTGACTTATGTTCAAGGTGTTGAGAGAAAGCTAGTTTTTATTTCTGGAATTGAATCATCTTCGAAATATGCTCTGTGACAACACAAAAACATTCGTATCTGTCACTTAACTACAAAGTTAGTGATTTTTAATAATTGTTGCATATATTTTTCAGTAAGAAAATTAGTCTTTTACTCAAAATTCGCTACTTGTATAACTGGAAGGAGTTGGTGCTGCAAATAAACTGATGGTTTCGTTACTGACAAAAGAATAATTTTCAAATGCCTGTTAATATTGTGAAATTCAATTGATTTATTTTTACCTTAAAGTAAGCAGCAATTTTTTTAGAAATAAAATGGAAAGTCAGTTAATTAATACGAATAATATAATAAATAAATTAATAAATAAGACAGTATCGATCTTGATGAATTTGAAACATAACATTATTCTGAATTATATTTAAAGAGGAATCTATCATTTTAGCATTACTAATCAAATCGCTTATAAAACAGTTAAATTGATACTTGAATCAAGGTTACAGAAACTAATAACTTGTGCTTCAATAAACTTTTAGAGTTTCACACTTTTTTCTAAGAGATTTTGTAATTGGTGAATAAAGAAGTAGTTACATAATATAGATAGTAGTAATAATTTTATAGTACGACTATCTATATAATTTTTTTAGAAAATAAATCCAAAAATTTTACTGGGACCTATTTGCAAACCTTGGAGTAGCGTTGTTTCTTAACTTCCTTCTGTATAAATAATTGATCTTAATAATCAATTAAAATAATTAAATAGGATTCAATACTTCAAATATTATATTTACACTAAAATATACACAGTATTTGGATGGATGCAATAATATAATTTTTTTAAGATTGAACATTTTATCATTTGCTAAATAATTATAATATTTTCTAAATTTATGTAGGTAAGAAATCACTCAGTAAATATATTCCTAAGAGTTTAATGTGGTTTGGATTTTCTATAGAGAATGGATATTGATCGAGCAAAAAAACCATCTTAAATCCTTTGTATTATTTGATTCTAAATCTTGACAAAAATGACGTCGTATGCACACGTATTTAGAACTACTCCTGTGTAAGAAAGAGACTCGTCTCCTTTCCTTCCAGCTGTTCCACACCTGACATTATTCAAAAAACATTCTCCCCTCTCGAGAACGAAATAGATATCACACCGAACGGGGTAATAACAGGAATTTAGCCCCGATTCAAATTACACCTCTCTTAAGTGCCTCCGCCATTGACGCGATTTTATTCTTCATTGCGGGATGAAATAAACCACGTCGAGCAATGCAATCGGATTTTTGCAAAAATATTCCCCAGGTTCGATTCAAAAACCTCAATAAAGAAATAAATATAATATATTTTTTTCTCCATCCAAGTTTATTCAAGCAACTAAAGAAATATCCCACGCTTGCTTCTCACACTGAACGGAAACGTCAATAATTTTTTTTTTGTGGCAGAGGGTATTATGATGAACCCGGAATTTTTATTCTTGTGATTATTATTATGAGTGCTCTCTTTCCATACATTTTTATTTATTTATTTGGTTATCGAGTTTTTCGTACGGTTAACAGTGGGGAACAAATGCTCTATGACGGGAGCATCCTTTTTTTGGGGGTAGATTTTTTTTTTACTGGAGAACAAAAAAGTGTGTTTTTTCGGGAGTTTCCCTCTTCTTAAAAAGCTGTCACAGCTAGAAAATTAGCCGCAGCTATTAGCGGGTAGTAACCGGACGGGATGGGGTCGTGAGCATTTTAACGCGTGTTTTCAGCCGCTTAAATGTCTTCCTGAGTTCACATCACCGCCACATGTGGTGTCGTCGCTTTTTTTAGGTGGCGGCAAAAAGTGCGTTTATTGATGGCGTCCAGTTTTT
Organism: Tetragnatha montana; assembly: GCA_963680715.1. Taxonomy (NCBI): domain Eukaryota; kingdom Metazoa; phylum Arthropoda; class Arachnida; order Araneae; family Tetragnathidae; genus Tetragnatha; species Tetragnatha montana. Next base: position 41,535,842 of record OY796685.1, read on the forward strand.
TGGGGTCGAGGAGTTAGTTGAGCTTTTTTTGTGGGTTAGAAACACAAAAAAGTAATTAGTGGATGCACTTTATTTGTGTATAAACAGGGATGTAGTGACACTTTGGGTTAGGGAGGGAAGCAACAAGTTATTTTTTTTGTATGAAAATGAGGGCTCTTTTGAGGGGATAATTAAAATTTACATCCTTTGTTAGGTTAGTTTTCTAGTTAGTAACAAGTTCCATTTTTTATGACCAAGGGTTTTTTTATGAATTGAATTAAAAAATGTAATAGCTAGTAAAATTTCAGTTCATTATAATTTTGAGTGATGAGACAAAAATTTAGATGTTTCATTAAATAATTTCATAATGTAATTTTGACAACATTTTATGAAAATGTTTTATGGTCGTCATTCAACTTGACATATTATGTTTGATAATTAATCTAATAGTTCAGTTCCGTTAACTGGCCCGTTAAATATAGCAAAGCTGTTTTGAACGCTAAAAATTAGAAGTAATGCCAAAATTGCAAACTAAACGACAGAAATATACAGTTATATCAATGGCAAATAAAAGAAATTGGCGATATTTGAATATTTGGCATCGAAACCAATCTAATTATTTGTGTTATTACATTTTACATCTATAACTTATTTTAAGACATAAAATTTTCACATGATAAATAAATTAATCAACTTAATTTTTAGAGATAAAATGTATTCTAAAGTTTAAACTCCCTGTTTAAAATTTCATAACTCAAATAAAATGGAACATTTTTGTACTACCTCATATCATACACATGTTTTTTAGCGTATTTATAAAAATAATGGTTCAATGTTTAACTGAAAAATCAGCAAATTTATACCACACAGCTTCAAACATCTAATTCAAAATTGATCCGATAATTAGTATGTTTGACAGCTATAATTTCACACCAAGGTATCACTTAACTGTTAGTTGGAGTTAAACGTTTTACACATATTCGAATTTTCGTAAAAGTGTTACAAATATCAATGAGGGGGCACCAGAAAACTCCAACACGAATTCAAATCCTTAAATAAAAAAAAACCTACCCCTCCCTGAACAAACCCCCTAATCCCCAAAAATTTAATCGAAAAAGCGGCTCGGTTTGTAGAAATTTAGCGCGCTTTTAAATAAATAATCCGTCCATCGGAGTTGGCTCTCGGATTAGAAGCACAGCGCGTCTGAATTATTAATCTTTAACTCCCGATCGGGGAGAGAGAGAGGGGGGGTGAGTGACATCACAAATATGTGCTCTTCATAATTTAATCATTGAGTTCGCGCCATTTAATGTGCGCCCGCGAAAACTCGTAAATCACTTTTGCGAATTAGTCTCAATTACTTCGCATTAGCGACGAACGCGCGTTGTTGTTGTTGTTGTTGGATTAGCGGCTGTTGCGTTCGTTTCGCGCCTTTTTCTTGAGGGGGCATCATCCACCTCCTTGAGTAGAAGAGGTGTCTGAGATTTGAAGACTATGAAAACGTCTTTCTTTTATGGAAATATTTGAAGAAAAATATGTAAATTTAAATTTAATTTAAAGAGTTAAATATGTTTGAAGTAAGATTTGAGAAATGTACACTGTAAATGCTAACAAACGAAAATAAACACATTCAACAACATTTTTCCCATCAATTAACAACCCTTGAGTAAGTGTTGTTTGGTAGCGGTTTACTTCAATTGTGTCGTGATAGTGCTCTGAATATGTTTAAAAAGTGTTTAAGTAATGTATTTTTAATCTAGAAATATGTTCTTAAAAATAGTGTTGTGAAATAAGTTTAGAAACTGAAATTGTTCTTAAATTTGGATCAAAATACTAAAAGAGCAAATTTTGTTGCAATTCTTATAAACACTTTTACAACAATACCTTCTTCTCACACAGCACAATCACAGCAAAATCGCAATACAATCGAAATGCTTTTGGTTAGAAGTGTTCATTTTTGTGTTTACTTAGCGTTGCAAAAGTGTTTCATGAATTTGAAAGCTACATATTCTTTATATAGACAGGGGTAGAAGTGACTAAATAAAAATATATAGGATTTTTGAAAAATAAATATAGGACAAAACCCAGAAATGAACAATAGGTGGAAAATTAAGTGTTTTTTGTATTAGTGCTTACAACATTTTTGTTACTATTCAATTTAGTAGCAGGGAAAATTGATAAAATGAATGTACCGAAAACAGGCACAAAATTGTAAGTAACTACGAGGCATAAACAAGAATAAAACCTAATAATGCAATGTGAAAAAAAGCATGTGCAAACGCAAAAATAAAGCATTCTGGAGAAGGATTTTCATTGACTTCATAAGTAGCCAATGTAATTTAACACTTAGAACCTTGAAAACAAAATAAAGGTATTTAATTAAAAATACTTTTAGTAAAATCGTAGTTAATTTAATCTATAACTTAAAAAGTAAAAATGCATGAATTGTACGAAATGAAAAATCTAAATAACTCTAACATCTCTTTAGAGAGATTTTTAGACAAGATTTTTTAAGAGGGTTTTCCTGATAAAAAAATTCTTGATTAATACTTAAAATAGTAATACTGTATTGCTATTTAAGTATCCTGTCCTCATCCAATCAGAAAAACCAACTTTATAGGCAAGAGCCCGAACAATAATTGAAAACATAATTAACTTTGAGAAGAACTTCGGGCCGTGAGCTCGATATCGGAACTTCTGCATGATCAGAAAACATCTTGTAATAATTATAGGGCCATCTAAAAATTAAAATTCTAGGCACTTGGTATGTATTGAAAAATATTTTTTAAGGATATTAAAGGCATCAAATTTTAATTTTGAAATTCAAAGACTTATAAGGTATTTAAGGCAACAACCTAAAAACCGTTGAAAAGCAAGCTTTTTAACCAAGAATATCTCCCGATAAAAGTCTAGTTTGTTTTTCCCAAATTGCAGTAAAAAAAAGATGACTTTACAGTCTGATTCATGGTTGAAACTTCCCCAATTATTGGCAATTCCATAGATTGCCGAACTTGAAAGTAGGTTCATTTGATGGAATATAGGATTATTTTTTGAAATATAGGATATATAGGATTTATAGGACGTTTTTTTCATGTTTTTTGAAAATATAGGATTTATAGGAAATATAGGACGACTTCTACCCCTGTATAGATGCAAAACCTATTTTATTTTTTTTACTTCTTTACATAAAAACTACATAAAAGAAGAGGAACTACTTTTCCTCGTTAAAAATGTTATCTCAATAATCTTCAATAAGTTTCTTCAATAAGTTTCAAATAAATGTAGCATCCCCTTAACGTATCATCAAAATGTAATGTATCACAAATCATATTAGCGAATTAATCATGATCAGATATATCTAAATCTAAATACACGATCAGATAAATTCATTCAAAAGGAGTACTACTTAATTAGCTATTAAGTATTTTATCCCATTAGTAGCCCAGCTATGATGCCAAAATAAAGTAGGTAATTACATTTTGGGTACTAAAAAATTATCTTCGATATTTCTATGAGTTGTGTTTTCTTATTTGTAATGTTTTAGCGACCAATAAATGTTCCTATCTAATTCTCATTTTTGTATAACACCTGAATGTGCATAAATGTATTAAATCTAAACACATTCAAATGAGATCTTACTTAATTACTTATCTAAATTATTTTCTTCTAAAATGCATTACTATTAGATATATGCCAAGTGAATTAACACATATATGCTCTCAAAAAACTACGTCAATAAGAATTACAGAAAAATTTTGTATAACCATACAGAACCACTTTTTTTCCTACTAAAATCCATATAATTTTCACTAATTTTTATAACTAGACTTGTTTTTATTGTAAAAATTTTACAGTAAAATGTATTCTCGTTAATAACTGTTTAATTTAGTTACAAACAAATTTTTATACCAGTAACTTGTATTTGGTCATTTTATTCATTTTATAGCTTTCATACATTTATTTGAAATTAGTTGTTGCCAATATGAAAGTGTTTTCATTCATATTAAAGAGGATAACTGTATATTATTCAGCATTCAGCTTTGCTAATTTTGCATTTGTTAATTGTTATTGTTGATTAATTGTTTTAGATTTATTTTTCATTATTTAATAGATTGCAGAGTAGCTAATAGTTTTATTTTTGAGAATGAATTCCATGCTTTTTTGGTTAAAAATTTTTAAACAAGAACAGTTTGTGTTATAGAGGATACCAATGGTTGTATTTTAATAACATTGAGTCGTTGGATAGTAACATTTTTATTATAAACCTTGAAATTGTATTAATTGTAAATTTAAAAAAATGAAGTTTAAGTACAACCAATACAAAATAATTCAAAATAATATCACTATGCAAATGCTGATTTTCTCATATTTAAGAAATGATAACATAAAATATTTTATCAGTTTTTGGTTTACTCCAAGTCGTTTCCAATGGTTTTTTTTCTTTCATTTCATTACTTATTTGGGAGTAAAATATGCAACGTTGATGTATGATTATTTCCAATCCTATGTAAATTACATTTTGCATGTAAATTACATTAAAGTTTATTAAATTAAACCTATTATTATTGGATTTAACTTGGTTGAAAAAATGTTATAGAGATAGTGCTAAATAAAATGCTTTTAACTAAAGACATTTACTAAATTTAAATATTAAAGAAAGTGAGTTAACAAATGTATGAGTAACAAAAAATTAAAAAATATCAGTTAAAGAGTTACTTTTACAAAATAACGAAATAAATGTAAAGAAAAATGAAAGATGAGTAGAAATAATATTAATTATAGAGATTAAATAACATTGAGAAAAAAGTAGGTAGAAAAAGTTCTCATTATTTTCGTAATCTTCACAAAAGTAAGTTTACTGGAGTAAAAGAAAATTTCATACAACATTTCATGTTTGGATGCTGAAAATTAACAGCTTGAGTATTTATACTTTATAATGTTTTTCATACCTTAAAATTCAAAATACGTGGGCCCATTTTTGTTGAGCTACTTTTTAGAATAAAAATGTATGCGTGTGTTGTTTTTACAACTTTAGAATATAATGTATAAAGATTATAAAATGCATTGAATGAATTTTGTGGCATAAGAGAGGGAATAAAAATCAAATCTTAAAACATATTTATTATATTTAGCTTTGTTGAAAAAATTTTATTAAGAAAGTGCTAAATAAAATGCTTTTAACTAAAGAAATTTACTAAATTTAAAAATTAAATAAAGTATATAAGTAAACAAATGTAAGAGTAACAAATAATTAAAAATTATAAGTTAAAGATTTACTCAAGTGTTGACAATTTTTAAACCCTTACAAATTCCTCAATATAGTTGAATCTTATGAAATAAGTTCATTTTAATTTTCTATACCTTCTTATTTAACAATTATTAACAATTGTTAAATAACAAAGTATTTTATCATCTTTCATTATTAACCGAAACAAAATAGTTTTATTTATAAATAACTTGATTAAATAATGTATACATCTATATTTAAAAGAGTTTCATCTTTATTAATCTAGTATGTAGATAATCCATCAATATATAATTGTGTTAGGCATGAAAAAAGTATCAGATACAATACATAGCTAAAATTCAGGAAAATTAAAAGACAGTTAAATGCTCGCCAAATTACAACACTCAAAACAAGATCATTTACTACTTTTACAACTTTCAATGATTCTCAGCCCATTCATTATTTTGTTGGAGAGTGAGCATGATATGGTAACAAACCATGACTCAATTACGTTCACGCAAGAACCATTGTGGTGTGACAGATAATGAGGGAGATATCATCTCATTGAAACCTATCTCTAATCATTAACGGTATGTTAAGTGGTTGGGTTTTTTATTGCCCAGTGCCTTCTGTTTCATTTGAATTTACTATTGTTTGGTAGGGATGAACAGTGTTACTGTTTAGTATAACTTTCATTTGATCATTTATCAATAGAATTAAGCTTAAATCTCAAACATGGATATAATGTTTGGTAAGGAAAATTTTTACTGTTTAGTATAACTTTCATTTGATCATTTATCAATAGAATTAAGCTTAAATCTCAAACACGGATATAATGTTTGGTAGGGAAAATTGTTACTGTTTAGTATAACTTTCATTTGATCATTTATCAATAGAATTAAGCTTAAATCTCAAACGTGGATATAATAATGGTTTTGAAAAAATGTTTCTTCCGTTATTAATATAGTAATATTTATCACGTTAAAAATATGTGTTTTTCCAAGACAGAAAATAACTTATTTACAATGGTTTAGTTTACTTTCATAAAATAACAGGGTAATTCTGCATAGTTTTTATAAGTATTCTGAATGCTTTGAAACTTAACTCTTTAATATTTATATAAGAATCAAAATTATCGGTACCTAATTCTTTTGCTTACTTAAAAGAAAATTATGTACAATTACTTCCATAAAGTAAAATAGTCTCTTATCAGAAATCAACTTGTTTTTAGACTTGGAAACATACCATAAAATGAGTTAGATTCTTAATAAGTATACAAATCACATAATTGTAAAGAAAATTTAATTTCACACATGTTTTAGTATAAATTAATAGAACATTTTCAATATAAAGTGTTTAAATTTTAGACATTAAGAATCGTTTCAATGCAAACTGATTTAGAATAACAAAACAAAAACTTATGCAGTATGAATAAACTGTAGAGTTTTTACAAATATGGTTCATTAGTCTATAAGGAAATATCTTTCTCTAGCTTTGATATAATGTCAAGTTTTACATAAATATATTTATTATGTTTGTCTTAGTTTATTTTTAAAGTGGGAAATTTACCACCCGTTTTAATATTACTTTGGCCAAGAAAGATTAAGACGTGTATCCCTACTTGCACACAAAGTAATGATTTTTTTGGACTTGGTGAGTAGTAAGTGATATCAGTTGTAATCAAACCAGTATTTTTAATATTGTGCGTAGGTATGTTCAGAAAGGAGAGTGATTATCACTAACTTGTTTCAAGAGTCATAAAGTAATGCTTTTGCAATAAATAAATGATGATCAATATCTTTTGAGTTACATAAAATTTCATATCCTTGCATTCTGGGTCAAAGTTAAAATACATTGTATGTAGTGGAATTAATGTTTTTATACAAACATGTGGCTTATCAAATGAGTAATCAAGCGATATTTGTTTGTACACAATTACTAAAATTGTTACGGACAGAATTTTGTTACAAACAAATTATTGTTATAAATATGTTTTTGTAATAGACATTAATTTGATATTAAACAATTAGTTCAGGCTTGACCTCGCCAAGACCGTGGAAAAATATCTTTATAGATAAAAAGTATCATTATACTTAGGTTTTACAGTACAGCTTCACGCAAACTGCAACGAGGATTTACCCACCGTTTTGCCCACTAACGCTTTCCCTCCTACACCGCCCGAATCTCGGGGTGGGTCGAAAGCACAACGACGGGAAAGGAAGGGGTGTTACTCACTTGAAGAAGTCGTTCCTGCAGTAGAGCTTCCCCTCCCTGGAGAAGCACTTCTCGTGCAGCGTGCACTTGCACTCGCAGCAGAGCACGCACTTGGAGTGCCAGGAGCGGTCGAGGACGCTGCACAAGTACCTGTCCATAATGGGTCTGTCGCAGCCGGCGCACTGGGCCATCTTCACGTCCATCAGGCGGCCGGCGGCCCTCCAGCCCGAAACCTCCACTTTGGACGGGCGGCCCTCATACGACAGACCCAGGGCGGACAGCTCCACCACCTTCGAATCCAGCAGCCTGCTCGGGAGCACCTGGGCGGCCACCTTAGAGGCTGGGCGAGGACGCGGTTTGCCTATTATTACTGCCTTTCGATTCAGCTGGCACTGCCTATGCCCTCTTGGAGACACAGTCCAAGATGGTGCTCGCAAGATAGGCAATGTCCGAGACGCTATGTCGAGTCTCGTTGGTGGTGATTGCAAGACAGACACTGTATAGTTTCGTAGATGGTAATTGCAAGACAGACACTGTATGGTCTCGTGTAGATGGTGCGGTACTGTCTATGAAGACTTCTGTGGCTTCGTCTGCAAGTCAGACCCTGCTGGTGGACAGTTTCTGTGAAGTTGCTTCTTGTGTAAGGTGCCTGCACCAACAAGTTGATATCACTGATGGGTCTGTAGATAGGAGGGGGTCTGAAAAAGCTGTGTATCACTGGGAAACTTAACAATGGGATTGGGGCTGTCTAATAGTTTTGTTCAGTGTTCTACAGCCTTCAGGGTAAGATGAGCTCACAGTTTTCTTCCAAATAATACTTGCAGTTGGGTTTATCTTTTCTTACAAACTTTTCTTCGATCTGATGGCCCAATCAGGTTAAAGAAATCTTCCAATACGCTTCTAAAATAAAGATGGAATTTCCAAACGATACTTCTCTTCACACTTGAAAGGAAAGAGTTTGGAGAATCATAGAGAGGAGATTCACAGTACAGGCTCACTTAGTTCTTGAAGGTAAGTTGTCTCCTAACAGAGTTCAACACTCAACAAGAACCATTCGATGCTCTTTCGGAAGAAAAAAAAACAAACACACTTGAAAATTACAGCAACGAAGTTTCGCGATACCGATCAAACCGAGCCGGACTCCGCATGCGGCCGACGGGAAACCTTCATCGTCGTCGCGGGATCAGAAGCACATTTCCTCGGCCAAGGATGGTAAACAAGTCCGGTGGCCACTCTCACAGCCTCCTTCCGTGATCGCGTGCGCGGCGGTCGAGCGTCTGCAACCAGACTGTGCGGTTTGCTTTCCCTGCTGAAGCCAGGCGATGGGGAGGCGGGGCCTACGCCACGTCAATCAACGCCGTTGTTTCCATGGGGACAATGCTGGAGCCCCGCCTCCCCACCGTCACGTGGTTTCGGAGCGCGGAGCCAAAATTTTGAACGGAGTGACAAGGGAGGGACACACGCAAGATTTTTTTTTATTGTTTTATTTTAGTCCTCTTTTTTTTTGGAGGACAAAAGAGCACGCGTTTTTTAGTAGAGGACGGCTTGAGATCGGTGCAACCTGTTTCGGGTTTTGTTTTGCTGCTATGGTCTCGATTTGTGTTGTGTGTGTGAGAAAAGTGAAATGCAGGGAGAGAGATTTTTAGAGAGAGAGAGAGAGAAAAAAAGAGAGAGGCGAGATTGATCGGTGGAACTGAATGCGTGCATGATGCAAAAGGGTTAGGGAATCTCCGGTGAAAGTGAGAGTTGAGTTGGAAAAGGGTTTTTAAAACTTGACCTATATTTTGGAGATTTTTTTTTTGCCACAGTATGAGAAATGCTCTAGGTTTCGTTTGAAAGGATTCATCCTGAAGAAAAAGATCTTTTGAGAAAAACCTTTCTGTAATATCACTTCGGAACGCTAATACATTGACATAAAACGGTAAAAGATGAATCATGTAAATCAAATACTGACTTTATCATATTTGGGAAAAAAATATCTTTTCGTGCCCCAAAATGTAATCTTTAAAATAGCTAATTCATAGAAGCATTATGTATGCCTTCAACCCATTACATCTGAAATAGTGACTTTACCTTCACTACTATGGGATTAAATGATCTTCATTACACAATGTTCTCAAGTTATTAAAGTAGTATCATAATATATTATTAAATTAGTATAAAATTGTCTGGTAAGTCCACAAAAGTTTTTTTTAAATGTTCATCTTATTTTTCTAAGATAAATACATTACTAAGAATCAAGAGAGTTGTAAACTCCTTGGATGAACTAAATAATTGGATTGAAAATATTATTCAAGAATAGAGTAATATACTTACAATAACTGGTCTATGGGAAGGGTAGAGAGAAGTTTCATTTAAGCCGGGGAAAAGAGGTGAAAAATATAATTCAGTGTCGGTGAATCCCCTTTGTGGCCTGGTCCCTTGAACTTGGTGTAGGATTTCCTACCTCTCAGAGAAATTAACATCAACAGCATACCTGCAGCAAAAAGTTTAATAATTGAACATGAATATTTACATAGTAACTTGTAAACCATACATTCATTCCTAATTGTTTTGAATACATAGATAAAAAGGAAAAGAAAAGGACATAAAATTAAAAGTATTTTAAAGTTTAAAACTAATACTCTCTATGAAAAAACATCAATGAAAGTTAGAAAAAGGCAGACCAAATGGATGGAGTAGGGATTTTTCAATAAATTTTATTGAGTTTCAAATTAAATGCTTATAGTAATCAGCTCAAATTAGAAATTTAATGTCATAATGAAGTAAACCTTACAGCATATAGAAATAATATTAGTTGAATCTTACATGTCATGGTAACAAGAAAATTGAAATGAAATCGATGAAAGGAAGTTATATAAGAAAATACACCGTCGAACATTTTGGCCGGTAGTTAAAATCACGTGACATCTTTCAACGACTCCATCTTTTCAACTGCGTGCGAGTTTCACCGTTGAACACCATTAAGAAGTGACTTTTTACTGTTGAGAAGTGGGAAAGAGAAGTTTTGCGATTTCACCATGGCTACACCATCGTTATGTTTCATTTCTGGGTGGAAGTTGACATCGGAATATCAAAAAAAAAAAAATGTTTCTTGAGGTACAGCCTACTATTTCAATCCCTTCAATAACTCTCGTTAAGTTTCTAAGGTTACTTAATTCGGCTGAAAGAAGGCAGGAATTCGATGTTAGTTGGAATCAATGTTGATTTGATAAATTAAACAGTTTATTATATTTACCAAATTTATTTAACAATATCGAATCATATAGTTTTTATATTTCTATAGCTAAATAACAAACGTTATACAAGGTGTCCGGTTGAAAGTATCCTGAAATTATGGCTCATTATAATTATTAGAGTGTTTGGATTTTTCGTGAAAATGAATTTTGTACTTTTAGCAGCTAAGAAATTACAATAATAAGGATACTTATTTTCTTAGCTCATTTAATTAAAAGGATAACCCTATAAATGATAGGAAAATCAAAGTTGTTCAATACACAAGTAAGTATATTTTTTTATTTAGGTATTGAACAAATATTTTTCATATTATTAAGAAAGGGGTTTATTTTACATTTTCTAACAATATTTTATATTTTTGTTACTTACTACGTACATGTTTCTGTAATAATTGTTTCCTTACTGTTTAATCATGCATAAATCATCATGGACATGTAATAATTATTAGTTAAAGAATATTTTTGTTATTCAATAAAAGTGAAAAGGTTGAAAGAGGGGATTTTTACGAATTTATTATCGATTTACACATTTATTAAAATTCTGGTTAGGCTGTCAGTCTATGGTGAAGAAAATATGGTAAAGAAAAAGGAAGAAAGAAAGAAGTGCTGAAGAGGCACAAACCTACGGCAGTAGACCATCGGTCTTTAGGAAAACACCACAGAAAACATCTCGAACGACACGTGGGCGACCTTGTCGAAAAAGGACAACGTGACCGACAAACAGTTAAACGGGGAAGACAAAACGAAGGGGCTTGAAAAAAGACAAGGGAAGAAAACACAAATACACGTGGGAAGCTGAAAGCTACACCACACAATCTTAAAAAGAAAAATAACCCAGTTATGATTCAAAATTCATATTCATGCAGTAGCTGTTCTTTTATTTTGATATTTTATTTATTTAAATTAACAAAGTTGTAAAGAAATTTCATTCAGCATTTCTCAACTGAACTCTAAAAAGCAAAATAATTAATTTTCCTTTCATAGACCTAAATACTAACAGGAATCCACTTTAGGCTACAAGCTGTCAACGCTTAAATTTTATAAATAGTTTAAAGAAAGTTTTACCGATTGCGAAATAGTCTTCAATGATGCATAATTGCTTGAAAAATTGCACAAGAGAGAACTAGCCCGAAAAGAAACGGCTTTCATCAATTTTAAAAGGTAAAATTTGCATAAGGTATTAGATGCTTTAGTCTTACCCGTCAATCAACTCATGTAGAGATATAGAAAAACTATACACTTAAAAATTAAAGTTTTGTCAATGCAGTGATGGACGTTTTTAAAGTAACATACCCTTTCAGAAAATCTCAAAAATTACAAATTTATGTAAAATTTAGACATAAATTACAAGTTACAATACAAGTTACAAACCCTACAAAATCTCACAAATTTCGGGAAATGCTCCTGAATAAATCGATCTCATATAGTTAAAAAGAGAGGTTACATAACAGTTTTAATTACTTTAAAGTGAAATGAGTAAATAAGTTTTCAGCTCTAACTAAAGCAGCGTTAGAAATTGGGAAAATAAAACAGTGGTCCTGCGGACCAGTGCTTTGCCAATCTTACTGGTCCGCAACAAAAATCACTTGTCCGATAAAATTATAAAGGACCGGTTTAAAAATATATAAAGTAAATATTGCACTGAATGTGAGTACAAAATGTAGTAATGTTAAAAATCAATAAGTATTAACGATAATTTTTCTTTTTCTCCGGGGACTCCCCTATCTCATATCACCATCTTTCGGGTTCTGTCAAAAATATGTACTTGCTTCACCAAATGCAATCATCAAACGAACTTAAAATACCGCCATCACTGAACAAATCGTCTAAATGATTTTACGCGAGCTCGAGAAATCACAGGTCCGGCGGACCAGTGATTTTCTGATTCCACTGGTCCGAGCCATTTTTTAGTTGTCCCGGACCAGCAAAACACCCCAATTTCGAACGCTGAACTAAAGAGCAAGAGCACTATTTCATTAAAGTCTTTTAAAACTGTTGATACGTTTTTTTTTAAAAACTCCTTAAAATTGATTTTAGAATTTTATTTCCCTTAAAAAACTCTTTCTTTAAGAGTTATTTAAATTATAATTTGTTTTACCCTTATTTGTGCCCTTATTGTTTTTTAACACATCACTCTAAACAAGGTATAAACATGTTGTTTGGTAGAAATTGATACCCCAAAACGACAAAATTCTAAACTTTCTATCTTCGAAGTTCTCAAAAACTCTTCTGGTCTTTTACAGTAGGAAAGAGAGGAAAAAGGAACTTGGTGTTTTCCTCGACGAAAGGGAAGGTTACTGTGGACAGGGGATGCAGAGAGTCACGAAAGTCATACTCTATTTCGTAACTCACGGGACGGTCACGCAAAAAGATTCGGACTGATGGAGACACTTTACGAGTGTTTGTACAAACTTCGCTGCTTCGATTACTATATACCACTACTTGTGCGTTTAGGATGGTCTGTTACAGGGAAGTGGATGTTATCCTTACAGTAATCGGATGTTGAAAGAACTGTGTCCACTTTGAAAGGAATGATGAGTATGAATGAAACTGCACTTGGTACTTTCTGTTTCTGTGGTAGAAGTAGTTCGAAACTCGCATTTGTTTTATAGTTTTTTTTTATTTTGGGCTTCTTGAGAACAGTTACATAAATGCAGTATAAAAATGTATATCATTATTGAAGAATTTTCTGGTGAAAATGTTATCAACGTAGTTACCAATTTTTTGATAAGCCTTTTGTACAAAACAACTCAATTGTATTCTTTCAATTTTATAGTTTAGCATCTATCGTTTCTTTTAACTTTTCACTCATTGAATTCATTGTGATTAAAAAATGAATAAATGAATTAAGGAAGTTGAAAAGTTGAGAATGAAGGAAGAATGAAGGAAGTTGAGGTAAGTATTACAAAAATGGGTAAAACCTCAAGAAAAGTACTCAATTTTATTTCCCCAATCAATTATTGACCGATATACCTCACTTTCTAAGCCTAGTGATGGATAAAAGTTTTATATAATCAAAAAAATAATAAAATTCGATTTTGTCCATTTTAGAATTCCTATTCATCTAATTCTCTTTATATTTTTAAACCTATTTTACAGTTTAACGAATCGTTGAATAATTTTTGAGATTCTTGATGAGTGGTTGTTTCAAAGAGTGTAATTTCATAGGAAAACGAAGAACTGGTGATTTTGACTATTATGAGGAAGAAACCATATGAAGCAGATGAACTGGCTTAATCTTAGTATAAAAAACCAAGCATAAACATGACTATTAGTTAAGTATATTCTCTTAAAAAGTAGTGATTACTCTTGGGATGAATCCTTACTGGGATGATGATAGAGATGAAAATGGTGAAGAGAGAAAAAAAAGGAAGAAAGTATGAGAAATAATGCAATTTTTTGTATTGCGCATGATTTAGTAGTGATGGGTTTTTAAGTGAGTTTCCCAAATTTTGTTACAACTACATCACAACATAGATCAAGTATTGAGAAGTACTACAATAGTTAGAATAAATGTTAAGTTATTGTACACTTATTTATAAATGTATTTTTATAATAACCATTCGAACAATAGTATTAAATTACTGAATGCAAAAAGTGCACACTTTAAAAAAGCTGCCACACCATTAAAAATTACATTCATGTAATTGAGATGGAAAATTTCATTTGACTTGTTTCCATTTTTACTAGTACCTACTGAAAATTATACAAAAGAAAATGTAAAGGTTGAGTTTCTTCTCTTCTCCAGCTAAGCAGTTTCAATCTTTAAAAAGCTAACAAGTTTTCATAGTAATATTATAGGAATCCTTTTCATAAAAATCTAGAGCACACCTGTGTATTGAAATGAAGGAATCACATGATGATGAATCCGACTAATAAGCCGAAAAGACTACCAACTCTTCCAAAGAGTAGTGGTGTTCCCTATCCAGCACGAGCCGAACAACATGTGGGAACCGGAAAACAAAAAAAGCGCGTCCGAAACCGACATTAACCGACATTCCGAAATGGAGTCTTTTATTTATTTAACCTCCTCAACCTGAGCAAACAGGTAGGGATGACACAAGCCGTGAGCGCGTAGCCCGAGCTATTTGCTTTATCAAAATCGATTTCGCCTAATACACGCTCGCCTGTGGCTTATTTGAGCAGTGTTGACAGAAGGGTGGCTGGGCACCTGTTGGATTGATTCTTTTGTGCGTTTTCCAATTAAATTCGTCGGATTGCTCGCTTGGTGGGGTTTTATGATGGCGTTCCGATTTTTATGGGCTTCCGACTTTCTCGGAGTGGCGGTTGGGGAGGTGGTTTTCGGAAAATTGAGAGCAAATTTGAGAGCCCTGAACTACACTCGTACCCAAAAATTAAGCATAACTTGATTTTTTGGGAATTCTGACATAAATTTTAGTTCCTTATCAATGAAATTTAATTTCTGCCATGGGATCTTTTAAGAGTGGAAATATGTTGTATGGAATCAAATTAACTTAAGAATAGTTTAAGGGGGATACAGAGGCCCTCCATTGAAAATGGAGTGCCATACACATTTGGAAAAGTAGCCGGATACGTTTATGTGAGAGTCATTTAGTAAAACATTCCCTTTTCCTTATAAAGAATGTGATATTTCTGAACTCCATTCATGATTTTGTGCGTGGAATACCTTTAAAGAATCATTTTTTAGGCGGTATTAAGTGACGTCCTCAATCTTCGTTTTGGGCGGATTATAGCTCTTGGGTCCTTTATTGGCAGATGGTAACCATATTTTTTGAAGCTCTCATATGTGTTTGCTTCGACTTATGTCTATACAAGATTGCAACTTAACTTGACCCTACGACGTCACTAATGAACAAAGTAGTTCCCATCGCGGTGTCTGAATTTTGAGTGAAATAAATAACGTCAATTTAAAAATATGATTATTTTGTTAAACCCATGTATTTATAGTGCTTTTCAATCACGATTTGCATACCAAAACTCCTCCTATCAACCCAAAAGGCTTCGTGTTTACCGATTTCTCCTTCCGCATGTGTGACGTACTGGGTTCAAGAAACGTTGCAACCAAGTATAGGAGACCCTGAAATTTTGATGACAGAAACTAAGATTTGTGTTTTTATTCCCAAAAATCAAATTATCCTTAATTTTGGGTTTGGTTTTTGCTAAACACACGTATTATAAATGACAAGTCGAAAATTTGTACGGCATTGTAAAATATTTTATACAGTCACACCTGGATAAGTGCGATTTTCCTCGATAAATGGAACGAAAGTGTCAGTCCTAAACCCCTAGAGCAAAACCTTTTTAAGTGTAATTTCCGGACCTCTATAAGTTAAAATAAAAATTTCCTCCTGAAGTCCAAAATTTACGTTTTTAGGGTGATTTGGACCGTCCAAATATCTTGTGATATGTGTGTTTCGGAATAAATAAGATAAAGTAAATAAAAAATCACTAAATATCCAATAATAAAAGGTAAAACATCATTTTGCATATCTTATAGGTATATAGACAGATTTTGTGGAAGTAATATATATTTATAATGGTGGTTCAAAGTAAACTACGATCACTACAATTTTAAAAAGTCGTTAACTTCACTAAATATTTGGCAAAAATACTTCCTTACTATACCAATTCGGTTACTCGTTAACCCAGCGATTACAGTCTGTTATTTAAAAAAGGAGCTCCGGAAAATACCCCAAAACAGAACGCGTCCTAAAAATTTCAAAAACCACTTTCATCCATCCTTTCGTATATAAAATTGAGCTCAGGAAAACTCCCTCTGTTGACTCTCTGCTACTGCACAAAAGAATCACAGTCAAAACAATCAACTCTGCCGAAGACATTAAACTTGTTGACTCTTCCGAAATCACCATCACCGAAAAAGAAAAAAAATACCCGCATCCGCATCGAACTCCACGCAAAAAGCACCGCACAAAAATTTGTATCCACTTGCGAGAGCCGGGTAGTTATGAGTATTTCACGCTCGAGTCGTCAATGAAAAACAAAGGGTTTTAAAAGCGCGAGCACTGCTGTTGTTTTTGGTGAGTACCAGTGCTCGCCGGAGCGTACAGGATTTCAATACCAAATGGGAATTACAAACAAACAGTTGCTGGATGACATGTGAAAAGGAGCGGCAAATGCGGGATTTGTTTATCTATCTTTCGGAGGCGAAGTCATTTCTGAAAAAGAATGGAGGGTTTTCTGAATTTTTCTGGGGCGGTGCTCGGCTTTTGAAGTTTGTTATTTGAGACGCGTTTTGAATTTGTAATACCTCAGAGAGAGAGGGAAGGTGTGCTGTTTTTTTTTTATTTTGTTTATCGAGAAGGAGGGATTTTGTGAATTTTAGTATGAATTAATGACCCTGAAGTTTGTCGTTCGTTGGGTACCTTTGTGTGGGGAGTGAGGCTGAAATTCATGGGTGGTTTGGCGAAAAAAAGGTGAATGAATGAATGAATTGGGTTGAAGGTTGCGAAGAAGTTTCGAGAAGGTTTGGTTTTTGGAAGTTTTGTATTGTTTGTCAAAAACTACTAGTCTGCGTGTGTTTCATTTAGGCATCCCCGTTGAAATGTAAACTTTGTCAAAGCAGCAAAGTATTTGAAAACAAACACACATTGTTATTTTTGCTGAATACTAGCTTTGTTACTGTAGAATCAGCTGTAGATATTCCTATCACAAATTCTTCATCTAAAATGAAATTAAAACGTGATAATGCTTTACTTCATCCCAATCCAGCTTCAAAAGTGATATCATCAACCCATACTTTAGCAATGCTAAACTACCCGTGCCTAAAGGTAGATTGCAAAAGGGTAGCAGTATCAAAATTGGGTCAAAATTTCGATTTTGTGATTTTGCCATAAAAATGAAATTAATACCCTTAGAATTTTTCCTACTAAGTTTCATAATGATATGAGGGTTCTAAGATTAAAAATTTCGAGGTTTTCTGAAACATGGATAGGTTTTCAATCTTTAAACGATTTTTTCCTCAAAACAAGGGTTTTATTATTTAAAATGAAAAGGCTATTTTTTCTAATCATCCAAACTACTTCAAATTTTGTAATCATTATCAGTAACATATGTTTAACATCTCTAGGCATGGATTTTAAAATATATTTATTATTAATATTTTACAAAGCAATAAAGTGGAAACTTAGAATATTTTTTTCGAAAAAAAAAATGCTAAATTTCAGAGTGTTTTTTATTTTTTATTTATTTATTATTATTTCTTTTGAAGCTTTTATAGGCATTCAAATTTTCAGGCGTACAAATATGATTGATTTATGTTCAGAAAAAAAAACAAGTCTAAAGAATACAATTAAAGGAGGATAGTATCACTTGTAATTGGTAATTTCGGGTAATTAAAAAAATAAATTTTTGAATTCGTTTCTCGTTCTAAATAGTATGAAGTAAACACATAATTTAATACCCATAAAGATAATAAAATACCATTAATTGAGAAAATTATTTTTGGTACTGAGTCGCCTTAAAAAAATTATATTAATATGCAGGAGAAATAAGCTTTGTGTATTAAATACTAAGAGTTGTGTATTAAATACTAAGGAAAAGGAAGGACCATAACTTATGTTATGACTATTGCATTTGGCTAGAGTGAGTTACTTAGTAAAAGTATCGAAAGAACAACTGAATAAGCAAGCAGTCCTGCAATTTGAATCAGTAAATGCTTTACTAAAGTACTGAAACAGTTTAAGTTACCAGTTGAAGAACTAAAACAAGTTTAAAAGTGCTATTCGATAGATAATTTTCCAAGAGAAGTAAGAAAATGGTTAGGCAAACAGGATCTGTAAAAGTATTTTGTTAGAAACCGAGGCATCGGGAGATTATGTTTTGTAATTTGTTGAGAATTTGAAGAAATGTGTTGATACATTCCGAAGAAAAGCGAAATAGTTTGTTTTGAAATAATAAAATGCAAATGTAATTTTAGAACTACGAAACTTCTTTTATGGAAGGTTTTTTTTTTTTTTTTTAAAGTGGGAAAGTGAATTTTATCTTTAGATCATTTATAGAAAAGTTGCTTGGTCGCTAAAGAAATTTGAACCATTTTGGGTTTTTAATTTTGATATGAACATTTTTGACCTTTCTTCCATTTTTTACGGGATAAAATAAATATTGCTTTTATTTTGAAGAAATTTAAGTTTTTGTGACAAAATTAATATTCATTTTTTTCTAATATTATTTATTAAAATTTCTGTATTAAAAATGTTTCTAATTAATTAAATTAGAACAAATGTTAAAAAAATATTTTTCTAATTTTTAATTATGTAACATTGTAACATGTAGCTAAAATAGCTAGTGTTACTATTGTAATAGCCTTCTAGTTATAGCTAGTGTAATAGCCATTTAACTACATTTAAATTTAACAATAATTTAACAAGTATCTAAATGGCTTCTAATTTTTACTGTAGAGCATAATTTTACAAGAAAATGAAAAAATGAAAGACTTGCATCACTGCTCATGATTTTTTGATGATACGAAAAAAATACTAGTCAATGGTCAATGTAAAACCGGTCAGTAAAATTCGGCCCATAAAAAAACAAATTTATTACAAGCGCAAAGCTATAATTTTTAACCGGATTTTGCTGACCTATTATTAAATTGACCGATATTTTCGAGACACCGAACTTTTCCTACCTGGTTTCTAATACATACTATTCTACAAAAAGTTTCTTTTATTTTAACCGTAACACTGGGTCCACTAAAAATATTTCTCCTCTATAATATTTTAGACATTGTAGTAACTTGTTTAAGTATGTTAGAAGATAACATACCCTTATAAATTGTCTCTGCTATGCATTGATTTAAGGAAATCAATAGTTTAACCTATATTATCATCAATTTTTTGAAAATATGTAGGTTTTATATCCTTTTCATCAACGACTTCTTAGAAAAATAATCTGTTAAAGAACATCTAAGATTGTATCGGTTCCACCAGAAACCCAAGTTGTGCAAATATTTTAAGAGGTTTTCTATGAATGTTTCTATTGAATGTCTGTTTCCGGTGGTTATATTTTATTGAACAGCTTAATTCCAATTGCATTGACAATAGAGTGTTTTCAGGTGACGTCACAACCGGTTATTTTCTGTTAATCTATTGTAGGGCTTTTAACTGTTGCTAAGGCCGTTGTTTATCTGTTGCTAAGGCGGTTTTTAGGTATGGGATCACGTGATCGCAAATGCTCCAATAGAAGAATTCCCCGGTTAGTCATTTTCTGTAACTTTTAACCTCTGTAGGGCAAAAAACTGTAACATCTTCTGTTGCTAAGGCCGTTGTTAGGTCCGGGTCATGTGATTGAAAATGCTCTATAGTTATCCCATGTTTATTCTGTGCTCATGAACTTATGATGTAATTATAAGTTGACAAGTTAAGGCAGGTGATGGGGGTCTGTAGGAATTAATAATATAATTAAAGTATTCTTTTCAACTAACATAAAAAATATTTCTATCCTTTAAAAGAATAAAATTCCATAGCTGAGAATGTGTAAATTTAGGACACTCCCGCTTCAGACATGGGTGGGGGCATTAGCTTTCTTCCGTTTATATGTACCATGGGAAATACCCATTACACTTAGTACATACGACTCCGCTTATTGTGATCAGGGTTAATGTTATCAATCGGATTATGTTATCAAAGTTAACCGGTTTCCGATCACTTCTATTTAAATTCACACAAAATGTATCCCTCAAATTTTTCTTTAAAAAGAATGTAAAAGTTGAAAAATTCTTACAAGGTACTATTATTCGTTTTAAATACTTCAATTAGGACAACATATAGTTGCGATTTTAAAGCAAACACTCGAGTTACACTGTTTGAAACTTTCTAGTATCAAATCGGTTTTATTATTATACCAATTGGATATTGTTATCATTCTACTCTCGGACAAAAGTGATCACAATAAGCGGAGTCGACTGTATTAGGGATTATTTATTTATTAACATTATTATTCTATTTTAAATAACATGTGTATATTTAAATTTCTTTTACAAAAAATAAAATAATTTTAGTGTCATTATAGCTTTCAAGAACCATTGTTTTCGAAATGAAATAGATTATTGAAAAGAAGTGGTTATTTCCACGACGGTTGAAGCATGCTCAGTATTAGGAGTTTGTTATTACGTGTTTTATAACATTGAAATTAAGTTATTGATCAATCCTGGCATCAGCACCGATGGCACAGTGGTAGAGTGTGCATCTAATAATATAATAATATATGGTCCCCGGTTCGATCCCAGGCTGCTACTTTTGAGTATTTTGCTTTAATTTAACTTGTAATTTTTCAGAAGTAGCGAGATTAGTTAGAATTAAGTTGTTACTTTCGGGGAAATAGCCAGTACCTCTTATTAAAATACAAAAGCTAAATGCTGCAAACGAATATTTTTAAAATAAAACGAATGTATTTAAAATGTAGAGAACGTATGGGGCTGGTTCCTTTAACACAGTTTCTCTCGTATCATTGTTTTTATGCGTCAAGGGAAAAGTTTTCTGTTTTCTCCGTGCGTTTTTATCACCACTTTCTTCCTTCGTTTGATTTACATTTCGGTACCAACGAAGACACAAACTAAACGCGACGCATAAACAATCCTCCTCCTCCTCCACACCAGGAAGAAACTGCTCCCAATTTTTAATAACAAAAAAAAAAAGAACAAAAAAGGAACGTTCCCTCACTGCGAGAAAAAAAAATTGAAATTCTTTGTCACAGAAAGACAGCAGAGAAAGAAAAGAAACAAAACATCGCGTGCTCCTCCTTCAAGTCGAAGTTTTCACACACATATAACATCAGGGCACGGACAAGATTTCTTTCTGCCAAATTTATTCCACGAGAACGACAACAACAACAAGAAGAAAAAAAACACAGAGGGACCAGAGAGAAGAAACATTGGCATAAATAATCGAAGCGAACAAACAGGAGAAAAGTGTCAAACTCCTGCGCTTCAAGAACAAGAATGAATGGAACAACAACAAGAAAAAGAGTTCCATGAGGGGTGGTGGTGGGAAAGAGAAGATTTCTGGTGTGCAGGTGCCCGTTCTTACCCGGATGTGAGCTCGGTACCTGCCAAAAGAAAGGAAAACTGTTTCTTGTCCCGCATCGAAGCCCTCTCGCTTCGGAGGAAAGGGTTGCCGTGGCTTCTTGGCGAGGGATTACTTCTGCCAAGGAAGATCCTCGTGTAAGAATAAGAAAGTTAGGTTGGAGAAGATTGTTGACAGTGACTCTGTCATCGGAGATTCGAGTGAGAGTCGTTGGGGAAGGCTGGTTTTCGTTTTGTTAGGTTGTGTGACACGCTTGGAGGTTTATTAAACGCTACAGAATTTTTTATGTCCAACCGAGCATCTACTAGTTGTTTTTGCAACATGTAGTAATAGTATTTGGTTGAGTAACTTACGATTTTTAAGTTATAGTGAGATTTTTTTTTAAATAATTAGTACAGGTGTGAAAAATAATTCTGATGTTTGAGTTAATTCAGAAAGGGATTTTCTTTTGAATTTTTCAATTAAAGGGGTAACTTTTGAAAATTGTAGCTATAGATGAATAGTAAATTGCTCATGTTCACTAAGAGAAAAAAAAGAATTTAAAAGAAAGAGAATTCCCATTTATTTATAATTATTCTTCTAAAAGCTCGGTTTCTTGTCTCTCTTAAATTTTCCTAATTTCAGTTGCATTCAATTTTTTCTTCCAATCGAATCTTTCATTTATTAATTATGAGTCAAGTCAGTGGCAACATAGATTTTACACTCTTAATAGTGAATTAGAACTAATTATTGTAATTATTGCACACCGAATAAATATTTAAACTCGTCTTTTTCCAATGGCTCCTTATTCCATAAACACTATTTGTCTTACACCACACAGTAAGAATACATTATTACCCCATTTTCATACAAACTCGGTGAATAATATCTAGGAAAGGAAGCTTTCCGAACCAAAATTTAAGTTTAAAAACATTTCATTTGAATATAAAATAAGATATAAGATCTCAGAAAGTTTAATTAGTAAAATTATGTATACAGAATGTTAAAAAAAGAAATACATTTGAATCGCATAGATTGCCTTACAGTTCATGAATATAGTTATTAAGTAAATTGTAATGGTGTTTAACGTTTCCTCTTCTACAATATAACCCCGAAAAAATACTTTCCTCTGTTTAAAAGAAAATGGAATTAATGCTACAATTTTTTTAATTTCAAAAAGTCTGACTATTAATGAACACTAACTAAGTGAGAATAGAAATTTTTGAACTTGGAACTCATCGACATGATTTTCTATGCCAGAACACAGGTAATGATTCCACACAAGTACTTTCTTTTAGGCATACATGTTGCCATTCATTTGTTTTTTTATAATTTAGATCAAGTGTTTAAAAATAAATATCACAGTTTCCTTACATCCAATCTTTCACTCATTTTAGCTAGTTCAAAACATGAAATTAAACCACTAGAGTTTTTTTTATCCTGAATATCTTTGTTTAAAAGATGAAACAGACCTTAGAAGTCTCTACAAAAAAGAGATATTTTTTTCCCCTTCAGGCAGTGTTTTCGTTTACCTCACATGAACCTGTTTCAAAATCAATACTCTCAAAGGACATTCAACGCCCCCTTTCTCAGTGATCACGTAAGTACAAACTTTCAGCTGCACCTGTGGCTAAAATATTTGTTTCACCTGGAAAAACAATTTTTATGTCTCTGTTTCTCCACTTCGATTATTTTTGTGTGTCCCAGATCATCAGCTGAATCGAAAGATTTTGTTACTTAGGGCCAGTCTCAAACTGCATGTGGGTCGAGGGGGGATGAGAATCAACCCTATCGATAAGGAGTTCTCTTTAGTTTCTCCTTAATACGAGAGTGTATAAAGAGAAATCCACTTTTTCTTAATTTCGTAGACTTGGTCAAGGAAAATCAGAAATTCTATTCATTACTAGTTGACACAGTAAAAAAGAGTGATGTCATAATCGGGAAGAAAGTGTGAGAATTATTGTGCTCATAGACATTATTATAATTATTCTCTCTCTCTCTGCACGGCTCTACAGCCCCTGGTGGGCTTTGGCCTTCTCTACTATAGAACGCCACGTTGCCCTCTCTCCTGATTTCCTTTTCCAATTTTTTATTTTCATTTTGTTTAGGTCTTCTTCAACTTGGTCCAGCCATCTTAGTTTAGGTCTTCCTCGTTTCCTATTACTATATAGTTTTCCACTCATAATTTTTTTGCACATGTCAGTTTCCTTCATTCTTTCCACATGTCCAATCCACTGTATTCTCATAGCTTTAATGTATCTTATAATATTTTTCCCTTTAATCAGCCTTTCTATTTCATAGTTGTACCTTTTCCTCCATGTGTTATTTTCGTATATGGCTCCAAAGATTCTTCTCATTATTCTATTTTCAAATGTTCTTAACATAATTTCATCTTTGTTAGATAACACCCAGGTTTCAGAACCATATGTTATGATTGGCCTTATTAGGGTTTTATATATCTGCACCTTACAATTTCTAGATAATAATTTACTTTTTAGTAGTCTACTATTTGCAAAAACTGCTTTATTTCCATTTTGTATCTGTTTGTTTATACTCTCATGGATTTCACATTTATTGTTTATTTCATTACCAAGATAAGTATACGAGTTGGTACCCTTGAAAATTTTATCATCTATTTTTAGGTTTTGTATCTGTCTTCTTTCTTTAGAGGTTGACATAATCATGAATTTTGTTTTGGTTTCATTCACCTCTAGACCTATTTCACTTGCACAATTCATAAGTTCCTTAACAGTTTGTATTAGTCTATTTTTTGTTCTTGCAATAATTAGGATATCATCTGCATAAGCACAGATTTGTGTCGTCTTGGTAAATATATTTCCTCGTTGATCAATTGACATGATTGCAGAATGCAAGGCAATATTGAACAGCACAGCTGATAACGAATCACCTTGCTTAACACCTTTGTTAAACTTAAATGTATCTCCAGTTTTTCCACCTATATTTATACTGGCCATAGTGCTTTTCATTGTCATTACTGTAAGTTTTATTATTTTTGCTGGTATACCAAATCTGTGCATTGCTTTATACAATTGTTTTCTATTTATGCTGTCAAATGCTTGCTTGAAATCTATAAAAAGCATATATAAATCAATATCATATTCATAAAACTTTTCCATAATCTGTCTGACCACAAAAAGCTGATCTACAGTTCCTCTGTTTTGTCTAAATCCACATTGATATTCTCCCAGAAATTTTTCAGAATATTTCTTTACTTTGTCTGCTAACAGACTTGAGAATATTTTGTATGTTGTGTTTAGTAAAGTTATCCCTCTGTAATTTTTACAATCAAACTTATCACCTTTTTTGTATATAGGGCAAATGATTCCTACATTCCACTCATTTGGCATTATTTCTGTTGCCCATATTTTATTTATTAATTCAGATATTACTTTAACTGCTGTGTTTCCCCCATATTTTATTAATTCAGCATTGATGTTATCTGTTCCTGAGGCTTTATTGCTTTTCATTCTCTTGATACAATTCTGAATTTCTTCTATAGTTGGTGTAAGATCTTCCTCAACTGTTTCTTGATCTTCCCCATAATTTAACTCATCTTCTAGCTCTTCACTCTCATTTTCTGTTAATAAACCTCTAAAATAATCTGTCCACCTTTCCATTACTAGATTTTCCTCACCTAATAATTTACCATCTTGACTTCTACAGCCATTAATTTTTGGTTGAAATGTTTTGGTTTGAAAACTCATTGCTTTATATAGTTTTCTTCTTTCATTTTGTCTTTGTAATGAATCAATTTCTAGTATTTGTTCTTTTAACCAGTCTTTCTTCTTTTTCCTGCAGATTTTATTTGCAACCCTACGTTTCTCTCTATACCTCTCATAGTTACTTCTTGTTTCTCTTTGTATCATTGCTTTTCTAGCATCATTTTTGACTTTAATAGCATTCACGCATTCTTCATCAAACCATTCCTTATATTTTATTTTTGTTCTTTCACCTATTTTTAACTCAGCGGTTTCAATGAATAGTGTTTTAACTTTGCACCAGTGATTGTTAATATCCATTTGCTCCTCAATATCACTGTCTTGTTCAAATCTCCTTTTTAATTCATCCTGATATTCTTTCCTTATATTTTGGTTGTTTACAATATTATCAACATTCCATTGTTTTTTCTTGTTAAATTCTTTCTTGATATTTTTGTTTTAACTAAATAGTGATCAGAGTCACAATTAGGTCCTCTACACGTTTTCACATCGATTATCGATGTTGAGTGTCTTATTGTAGTCAAAACATGATCAATTTGATTTGTTTCATCTGTGCCAGGTATTCGCCAAGTACCCAAATGTATTTTTTTGTGCGGATATTATAATTATTATTACATTAAATAAAAAAATGGCAATTTTTAAAAGTCTTTTTACAAATGTATTATTTCAAAATCATAAATTATGTAATTTATGTTTTTACCCCAATTTATTTAACTAATATACATCTGCATTTATAACGAAATTAAGATGAATTCCCCTTAAACTACTAAGTCTCTAATGATCAGAAATTCTCCATATTAGAGCGAGTACATTAGAAGGTTATTCATTTGTATTTCATAAAATTTTAATGGAGTATTTTAAGAAGCTCTTTTAAAATTTTATAAATTTAAAGCACAACACCAAGCTAAACATATTTTTTTTACCACGAAATATGCCATTAGAATTGTTATGTCATCTTATTTATTTCATTGAATAAATCATTTCTGTTTATTAGAATAATGGTAAAAAAAAAGTAAAGTACCCATTTAATAAAGTTTTCTGGCAAGGGCAACTTAACTATAATATTATTTTTAACTTAATTTTTATTTCCCTTTTTATTTTCAAAATTATTATGAGTGATTTACAATCAAACAAGTATCTTTCTTTCTCCCCGTCATTAAATTATATACCTAAATCATGTTTTTACATTATCACTCTTACTTATTAAACAATTTCAGTAGAAAGTGAAAGTCTATAATGCCTCCAAAAATACAGCCAACTAGGCGATACACCGCCAAAAGCCAGCAACCTTGCCTCTGCAACGGGACTTGTGCGTGTTTCGCTCGGTCCGCCGGCCAAGCCCATCCGCACGCTGTCAACCATGGCGGCAGATATCTGCTGCACGGACAAGTCGCGTGCCACTGTCCGGCCCGGCATGCCTGCCGGACTGTCCGGATCCTAATTGCCTCCGAGAAGCACACACTAAGCCCTGGAACGCCTCTCGCAGGGCTTAGCGCGTTCTCGCGGCTTAAACAATGATGGTTGGTGGTGGTAAGGGAAGCAAAAGAAGGGTTGGGTGTTGGGTTGCCGTGGGAGATTTGAGGGTAGTGTTGTTAGATAAAAATTACTATGTATCGGCTGCTGAAACTTTTTGAAAGGCTAGTTATTTGTTGTATGGAAAAAAGCATTAAGTGCAGTGAGGGAATGATAAAAAAAAGAAATCTGTCGTTTAAAAACAGGAGATTCCACAAGAATACTTGACTACAAGATTAATGGGGGATATGAGGAAGCCTATCCAATTTTGTTACGATGTCAATTTTTTCCTTATCTAGGAATTATAGGAACCCTTATCTAGCCCCCAGGGTCGCCCGTGAAAGAAATTATTGAACTTAATTCTCAGACTTCGGTTCTCAAACTCTCAAACTTCAAAAACAAAAAAT
This sequence comes from Tetragnatha montana, assembly GCA_963680715.1. NCBI lineage: Eukaryota > Metazoa > Arthropoda > Arachnida > Araneae > Tetragnathidae > Tetragnatha > Tetragnatha montana. The sequence continues at coordinate 41,563,157 of OY796685.1, forward strand.
TAAATGATCCTAAGAAGTTGTTAATTGCCGTGCTTTATTTCTTCAATATGCTTCAATATTTTCATATATGCTTTATTTCTTCAAATTTATGTAACGTTAAATTTCTTGACGTTTTTAAAGGTAATTTTAAAATGTTTTGAAATAGACCCTATATAATTTATAATGTAGCATTTTCATGGTGTAATCTCTAACCAACTTTATAGATGTAAACCATTTTTATATGAATAACACCATACCATACATCGTATACATAACCTAAACAGTATAGGTAATACTGTAGGGTATTCCAAAATCCGTGTGCCCCACCCCCATAAATTTTGAACGGCTTTAGGTATTACTCATAAAATATTTGTGTAGCTATAAACATAGGGTCCTAGCTCTATTTGATCAGACCATTTACAGCACCTGTACCGCCATGTTTCATACCAATTTTAAAAACTAGTAATTTGAGGTACAAGAAAAAATCAGTTACAAAGTTAAAGAGAAGTAGTGAAATAATTCCAAAAGATACTTGTGCAAAAAAAAAAGACGATAATATACATTATTATTAGAAGAGAAACTCATAAATAAAATTTAACTAATTTTTATAATTAAGAAACACTTATCAGTTTTTTGAGGGGTTTGGAATGTCGCTTTAATTATATTAGTTATATTTTTTTTACTTTATATATATACCTTTGCAGATTCCTGAATGTTAGTTCCTCATACCAGAAATTATGGGAAAAAGTTGTAATATATAGGAAAAATATAGGAAAAATTGATTGAAAAATGTTGCATAAAAAGTTCAAATATCTAGCATGCAACAAAAAATAATTAAAACTCCTTATTACAAAAGAAATATTTCTACACTTCTAAAAACGTTATACATGAATGACAAGGAAAAGAACCCCAAACATATTTTTTCATGTATATCATAAACATCTCATATAATATCAGGAAAGTTAATAAAAACAAAATAGTAGCTAAAATCTAAAGATTCACTCCGTATGTTAAATAATTGTTCAATCTACAATGCACAGCAGCAGCGTCCATATTCTAAAAAAAAAACCTCGTCAACTCTTATACCAGAAGAAGAAAAAATACTTTATTATGCACGTTAAGAAAACAAGCCTTCCCTGAGACAGAAAAAGCATTCAAGAGTTCCTTTTAATAGACTACCCAATTTCGTTTGTCCCTTTAATTTAAAACCAAGTTGATGAAGTTTCTTAGGATGTTGACATCCCTGCAAACAAGGTTTAAGGCGAAAGCTCGCTTATCTGCCTTTGATGGTATCCATATTTTATGCACCTTTTATACTGGTGTTGAACTTTTAAGAAACACATCGTACATTAGCTCAGAGGCTCTCTCATTCGAAGATGTTTTGAGATTATTGACTAAAAGTTAATGAGTTTTCTTCGTTTTTAGCTTGCTCCACGGACTAGAGGAGGAGCAAGAAAAAGAGTAGGAGAAATTTTTAAAATATTTTATATACGTATTTTTTGAAATGGCTCCACTCACGATGTTTGGTGATTGGTTTTTATGCTGCGTTTTTGGGCTTTTGTTTTTGAGTGCTTGCCGCGGGAGAAGATGAAGAACGTAATTTTCGTTCCGAAGATAAATAATCGCCGAAATTAAAATTTGTTTTCGAACCATATTCATCGTCAGAAATACTGGAGTTGAGATGATTATCCAAGTTTTGTTACTGATTTTTAAAAAATAGATTGTTTGACTCATTCTGTTTAACATTTTTGTGAAGTTTGCCCATTAAAGAAAAGGTTCAGGCTCTTTTTAAAACAATTTGAAAAGGATAAAGTAGATTATTAGAATGCATAACAAATTGGATTGATTTATTTGATTGTTTATTATTATTTTATTTATTGTAGAAAGAACGAATAGAGTTATTTATTTATTTTTATTTATTTATTTATTTATTTATTTATTTATTTATTTTATACTATACAAGGGTGTTTTAAAAGTCCGTTTCCGGTGCTTTTATTTTGAAACAACGTCTCTTAGGGTCATTAAAGTAAGGTGTACCCGTTGTAAAATGACTAGACTGCTGCTGCATCCGTTGAGACAGCTTATAGGTCTTTTCCGGGTGAAATAAAAAAGTTAAAAATTAATTTATAAAAAAACTAAAGGATGGACATGCGCTTTTCGAACCGCAGATACTGTTTGTATGTATAAGTTTAATTTAAATTTAATAAAAGTTTAATAAATTTAATAAGTTTCTTAAAGAAAAATAACGAGTAGAACATATAACACTGTTTATATGTTCTACTCCTTATTTTTCTTTAAGAACGTAAAAGTTGCAAAATACATACTATAGGTAATCGTTTTAAATACTTCACAATTAGGACTGCATACTATGTGTGATAATGCAAAACTCAAGTTACACTGTTTAAAACTTCTCAGCAATAGCTTTTGTTATCAATCGGATATAATTAGGGCGAGCGCGCACGGTAGACTTTTGTCACGGTGACAAAGAAAAAAACAACGTTGCTAAGGCTGTTATTAGGGGCGGGAAATAGAAGCATCCAATAGAAGCATTCGCACATGACATCACTGGAGGATAAAAACAACGTTTCTAAGGCCGTTGTTAGGTAAAGTCATGTGATTGAAAATGCTCTATTGTTTTCTAGTGATATTTTTGATACTAGTAATCCTGGTCGCCGTGACTTTAGTCACTCGTGCGCGCCCAGCCTTACACTAGTCCACAAAATTAAAACTTTTTTCCCTAACAAAAATGAGATTGGGTATTCCCGACTAATTTCGGGGCGTAGAATTCAGAAATAGTTGTGAAAAAGCTGCAGCACGTACAGTTTTTTTGTTACATATATGGCACCAGTCCTGTAAGAAACGAACAAAAGCGTTGAAACCCCTCATTTTTTAACAGTTATTCTTATTAATTTAGCCATAAAATACTATCATAACTGGATTATATACATGTTTCAGACAAAATATAAAACTAAAAACTATTAAATATTCATTAAATACGATGCAATTTTTTCACTTTTTATTCCCTTAAGTGGCTTGAAATCAGTGGCGTATATAGAAATTTATTTCGGGAGGGGCCCAAAATATCTTAAAAAAAAATTAGCTTTTAAAAAGCCGAAAGCTAGAATTTCGCACTGGGGGAGGGGACCCAAAAATATTTCCATATTTCCATCCCCAAATATTCCCCCATGCATATTTAATAGATTCAATGTAGTTTTTTAATATATTTCCTGGCATGATTTGCATCTTGATGAAGTGAATATTGAAAAATTGTGAATAATAGAGTTCCAAGCACAAAAGGGGGGGTCTGGGGGTCCTCCCCCAGAAAATTTTTGGAAATTTTGACCCTAAAAAACAGGATTTTAACCCATTTTAGGACACCTAGTCAGAATTTCGGGGGGGGGGCCCCGTCGCCCCCCCCTTATATACGCCACTGCTTGAAATATTCTCTTTTAAGGAACCAAGAGTTGTTACCAAAAATTGCTATTTCTCAATGACCTATGTATCCAATTAATATCCTGAGGGAATCTTTACCCTTGTTTATGATTACCTACTACAGTGAGATTTTCCAGACATAAATTCAAACGTGGATATAAAATATGAATTTTGAGTAGTTGTCAACATCCTATGGCTTGGTACGACTAAAGAGACCCTTCTTTTGGGATTAAAACATTTGTATCGGTCCTATTTTCTAAAAATCCTCTTACTATTCTCCTACTAACCATTTCCAAGCTGATAATACGTTTTGATTAAACTTTCCTTCAACGCGGTAGCTTCTTAAATGCTTTTCTAACCAGAGGTTCATACTGAAATTGACTATGGCTTCACTTAATGGCGAAAAAAGTCCTTTTAAATGCTTTTTTGAAATATTTTTTCTGTATTTGTGATTGATATAACAATAATTAAGATGATATGAATGTTGTCCCCATGCTAAATGGGTAGTAATTTGCTTAGAACTTCTTTTGTCTCTTATCCACTGAAAAAGAGCCACAATCTAACTTATGCAACAGACGTGAAGAGCCCAGATTTCATCTTAAGGGGACTCAGTACCAAAATTTGGTCAAAATTTCGAATTTGAGATTTTGCCATAAAAACGAAGAAACTACCCTTAGAATTATTCTTACTAAGTTTCATAATGATATGAGGGTTTTAAGTTTAAAAAATTTGAGGTTTTCTACCCGAATATAGGCTTACTGAAGCATAATTTTCAACCTTTAAATGGGTTTTTCTCAAAACAAGGTTTTTATGGTTTAAAACCCTAAGGCTTTTTTTCTAATTGTCCAAATCACTCAAAACTGGGTAGTCATTATCAGTAATGTATGTTAAACACCTCTGCGTATGGATTTTAAAATATATTTATTAGAAAATTTTTTACAAAGCAAAAAAGTAGAAACTTAGCATATTTTTTGGAAAAAAATGTCAAATTTCAGATTTTCTTTTATTTTTCCGAAACCCTTGCAGATATTTAAATTTCCATACGCAGAGGCAACAATATAAGTTTGATTTATGTTGAGAAAAAATATCAAGTGAAAAGAGTGTATATTAAGGGAGGAGTAGCATTTTGAAGTTAGGCTAATTTTGACCACTTTTTTGAAGTTTTTTTAAATTTTTGAAATAAATAAATTTTGGAATTTGCTTTTTGTGCTAAATATGAATTAGTATGAAGTTAATACATAATTTAACACCTAAAAAGATAATAAAATCCTGTTAATAAAGAAAAATATTTTTTTGGTACTGAGTCCCCTTCACCTAATTGGACCCAAATCAGAGAAGAGAAACGTTTTCCCACTTCTTTTGTTAAATATTACCGTTGGATTGTAATTTAAACTGCACCCACATTTAGCAAAACGTATTGTGCATAAATGAACAAAATCTACGCTGAAAACTCGACATTTTCAAAATGAACTGCAGTATAAAAACATAACCACGCTTTTAAATGTATGCCTATATACTGGGATACTAGAAATAAATTAATTGGACGGGGTTGCTGTTAGACAAAAATGACGCCTATAACGCAAAAACTACGAAAAATAGCTGAAAATCCAATTTTTTTTGTTACACAAAAATGGGACGTGGTGGAACTTTTTTGCTTGCAGATATTTGAATAACTATATGAATTAGTAATAAAAATAGTAATTTGGTTGTTGTTAAGTGTTATCATTCTACCCTTGGACAAAGGTGATCACATTAAGCGTAGTTACTGTACTACCATACTTATGAACCTATTTGAGTTGCATTGAGTTGTATTTCTCCAAGCAGGGGACCCAAAGCGGTCCTGACGTCCGGATCGAAAGCCCCAGAGACGGTCTCCCGGATCCTCTCGTTGCCGGACTCGACCGACCGGAACCGACGCGTCTGGGGCTTTTTTTGCTGGGGGGGGGGGGGATTGTCAAAGTGAGGTCTTCTTCTGGGATGCGATCGGACAGAGGGGTTTGTGAGGTGCAATGAGGTCTGAAGGCTGCTGATGGGAGGTTTATGAAGAGGATAAATGAATTGGAGAGTTGTTAAGAACTTGTTTTTGTCTGGTTTTTTTCTCTGTGTGTTTTTATATGGGATTTGTTCATATACTAGACAGCAACTTAAGTTGACCCTATGACGTCACTAACAAACAAAGTAGTTCCCATCGCTGTGTCTGAATTTTGAATGAAATGAAGAACGTCAATTTAAAAATACGATTATTTTGTTAAACCCATGTATATATAGCGCTTTTCAATCACGATTTGCGTACCGAAACTCCTCCTAGCAACAGGCTTTGTGTTTACCGATTTCTCCTTCCGCATTTGTGACGTACCGGGTTCAAGAAACGTTGCTGTCGAGTATAGTAATTGATGTGGAGGATATGTACGAGTAATTAGGATGATGTCAACAATCCTTTAATTTTCAGGTGTTTTAAGTGAAGTGACGAAGTACCGCCATAAAATAGAGAGTTTGACTTCTTGTCCCACGAAGGAAGATATGGCATAAGAATCTGAAGAAACCTCATTCTTTGATAATAATAAAGATTTTAATGATAGTGATAAACAGTAGCTAAATTTTGCGTCAAATATAAGTTTTTTTACGTGGCTTTATGTTCAAATAGGGTAAAGAGGGGGGTTATGCTGTTTATGTCATGTTTGCGGACTACGTTTTGTGTGACTACTCTCGTGACTACTCGCACTACTCTCTACGCTGTTGTTCTCTTTCCTAGTTTCTCTTTTTCTTTTGTAATAAACAGTTGTATTTGCACCTTGACTACTGATTGACCACTATCCACGCTCAGCACGTAAATAGTACAGTTTAAATAGGGTAAGGCTGGGCGCGCACGAGTGACTAAAGTCACGGCGACCAGGATTACTAGTATCAAAAATATCATTAGAAAACAATAGAGCATTTTCAATCACATGACTTTACCTAACAACGGCCTTAGCAACGTTGTTTTTATCCTCCAGTGATGTCATGTGCGAATGCTGCTATTGGATACTTCTATGTCCCGCCCCTAACAACAGCCTTAGCAACGTTGTTTTTGTCTTTGTCACCGTGACAAAAGTCGCCTGTGCGCGCTCGCCCTAAAAGGCAATGTAAAATGACAAAGAGAAATACTATAGAGGATGTATTTCAAATGGGCTTTTGTAATTAAGTCTGTTTTTATCATTAACATTTTGAGTTTCTTTTACTTTATACATGTTTCTCAATAAGTAAATGAATAAATTATAGATGGTGTTGGAAATCGGACTAGTAGCAGCTATCTATTTGTTTATCTTTAGTTAGAAACCTTTTGGCAACCAGGAAGTGACGCGTGATATTATTTTGTGAGCTTTTAAAATTTGAAATGAAAAATGTTTTAGATCAATAGAAAATATGGAAAAATTGTAGTTCTTTGTGTAATAGTTAATTTTTGGCCCGTAATAAAATTTATTGTGCTGTACTCATCAAGTTTCGCTCCTCTCAGATGTTAAGTGTTCGGTACAGCTGTCCATAGTATGAATTTGAAACCACAGATGGTATGGTGAAGGGGCAGTGTAAAATTAAGTTAAAGGTACAAAAAAGAAGGGGTCGAAAACCAGGTTCAGATCATCTATCTCAACTGGCTGTCAATGGTTAAGGTGATTATAAAGGAATTATAATATAAGAACTTTTAGCATTCAAATAGTTATGTTTCTCTTATTTCACAAGTTATTCAGTCAATTAATTTTTTTTAAATGAATAAGTTATGGAAATAGTAGGCAGTATTAGAAACTTATATCATTAAAATAATGAGTTTACTTTATTTTACGTGTCAGTTAATATTTTTTTTCCATAAAATGTGTGAATAATACATACGGTAGACGCTAAAGGAACTCAAAATTTGCATTTCAATAAATTATGTGTTGGATCATTAAAGTTTCAAACATGACTAAAATGAATATTTTTGGGAATGAAAGTTATGAATCGATACACATTATATTAACAAGTTTTAGAAAGTTTCTTACTGACTAAGCTATAAAGCTATCAGTAGAGGCATCCTATCTTAACTTAAAAACTTCCATCCAAATGTAGTTTGAAATCTATATTTAGAAATACAAAGCTCAAAAATAACTAATATTTTACTTTATCTTTTAAATGCATAAAAATCCCTCTTAATCTACATTCAAAACGAAAACGTCTATAAAGCTATGAGAGAAACGGATAAAAGCTGTTGATGCACCCAATATTACAGTTGGTTTGACACTGATTCTAATTTCTTTTGACACCTTCAATCTTTCTTGATGAGCAGTAGGGCGGATGCTTTCCAACTGTTCCCTACTACACAATGGCTCCTACAGGTGTTGTGTTTCCTGTTGGTGCATCAAACATGAAGGGTTCGGAGACATTTGACGATTTTGAGGGATATGTGTGTGGATTTCCGGCCTACCCCTTATTCTTTATTGTTTACGAAGCTATAAACGTTGTGTGATGGTGCAACAGAAAACCTACCATCAAATCTAACTTTGAATTTGTTTGCCTATGGTAACGATTTTATAATTAGAAGGATATGATTATTTTTCTCTTTATAAGTTCACTCACTCGCATATTTGGTAGTAAATCAAAAACAGGAACGGAATGTAAACGCACTATTTATTATATTTTTTATATTCAATGGAAGATCCAGGTTTAACACCTACTAGGGCCAGATTGGACCAGGACTTTTTAAAAATATTTCACAGTAAAATCTGAGCAATTTTTTAAAATATTGAAAAGTAATTTTAACCAAAAAGCTTACAGAGCCTTTTATAGCGTAGTAATGGTCCTCTTTGTGTATATCAATGGTATCATAATATCTTAGTAGGTATTTCCCAGATTTCCTTTTTATTTTTAATTTTTCATTCAATGTCTTATTTATGGTAGTTAGGAAAGCAATCTTTCATAACATATAATCATTATACTCGACAGCAACGTTTCCTGACCCTAAGACGTCAGTACGAGGAAGCAGAAACTGCGTAAACAGAAAGCTTGTTGGGTTTCTAGGAGGAATTTCGGTACGCAAAACGTTGTAGTCTAGTAAAGTTGTTTTTACCACGTTATGCAAACAGCAAATCGTAATAAAAACCACAGAAAATGTTCTGACAACTATAGCCTTCTACGGTATTTAAGCTACTAATTATGATTAATTATGAGTTATCATTATGCGAAAATTTTTTCATAGATGGTAATGAGGGGTAGTTGATAAAAATCGATAAAAAAGTTTGAGAAAAATAGATGATATTTGAAAGTCTGTATACATTTAATTTCCTTTAAATTTAATAGTTTCATCAAATGAACAACAAAAAAATCGCTTTATGACACAGTCAAAATTTTAAGGAAAAAACTTCAAAATTTTAATTTTTGCTCTTTTTCATAAGAGGGGTACCGTGGAAAAAATTTTAGTCAGTAGGGGCGAAATACTATTATAGAGAATTTATGCCTCTAGAATCTCTACTCACCGAGACTACATACCCTTCACCATCCTCCTCCCACTCCACCCGGAAGTCCCACATCCCTCCCCCGAGCAAAACGATAAGCCCCCAATTAAAACCCCAACAGGGCGCACCACCCCGAACTGACACATGACACCCTTCCGTCAAATTAATATTCACCTCCTCGACTGCGACACCGATAACGGAACGCTAAAAAAAAAGATAGAGATAGATCTCTTCGTTGGAGGAGAAAAAAAAAACACCCTCTCATCCATCCCCCAAAGAACACTCCTGATTCGAAGCGAAAGGTAAATAAACCGAGTCGGCGACTCCGTGATCCGTGTTCGGTTCGATTCCGATGGACTTAATCGCAGTTCGATCTCCCCCTCCTGTCATCAGGGAGGCGCCGATTCGGATTGTTTCGCGTCCTCGTCACTGCCGCGAGATAGATATGACACTTCGATTTGAGGAGGAGCCTTCACTTGCTATGCTTTGCTTGCTGTGTTGGATGATGTGGAGATGGTTTTTTGACGCGCGTGCGGCGCCATCTGGTGAGGGAGAGGGGAACGCTCTTTCGGTAGGTGATGCTGGGAAGGTGGTTTTACAGTGTGGAGAAGTCGGTCAGAGGAAATAACAGTAATTGAATCGTTTCTAACCAGTGGCGGCTCGTCCATAGGAGCACATGAGCACGTGAACCAACAATAAAAATGAAATAAGTCAATAATAAAATAAATGAAAATAAAATGAAAATCTATTCCGTGTTGAACATTATTCAGGATGATCTTCTACCTCCTCTTCTGTTCTAATAGTGAGATTTTTACTTAATTTTATTTTCTAAATTTAATTGCGAACCCCCATTTGAATTACCCTCGAGCCGCCACTGTTTCTAACTATACCTAAGAATCAAATGCAATGTCGCAGCAGCCAATGAAAACGTCGAAACATTTTGGAAGTAGGAGGAATACATATCAACTCAACGGAATCTATGAAACTTTTTTTTTTACAAAGATCGGCCTGGATTAAAAATTGTTTCCGATTATGATATCCTAATATATTACGTCTGGTTTGCCCTCTGTGTTTATTTATGTTACATTATCCCATATCACAATGTGCGAGCAAAATGATACCAAGGGAACTACGTAAGCAGTTGACGGGGGTTGGCGAGCAATAGCGAGCAGAGGGTGGTTATAGTCCCGTAGTATTTCCGAAATATGTCAAACACCAAATTTTTCAAAACAGGTTTTTTTTTTTGGTGGCATGGGATTCTTTACACATTTTCATGCAGAAACAGTTGAAATAACTTCCCTTTAACCTGTGTGAGGACTCTCACACCTTTTTGTTATACGGGAACGTGCGTCCTCTAAACGAGTAGAGAAAGTAAAACTTTTTATTGAATTGACTGACGACTTTTTATAACAGTTGAATTATTATATGAAAACGCATAGTTATCTCTCCACTAACTGATACAAGAAAAATAAGAACTATACTAGCTGGTTTGACCCGGCAAAGCCGCGTCTTACCAGCTAGATTACGCGCCTTTGGCGCTGATGCGAGCTTCGCTCGTTACTACCACACGCTTGCAGCACAGTTAATTTTTTTTACAATTTATTACTTTTTTTAAGCTGCATCGTCAGCGCTAAACTGTTCAATATTTTCAATCAAATTATAGGTTTTTCTAACCACAACTAATTTATTCTTATGCGTCATCTGAAGAGAAAGAAGTAATACTTTAATTAAACCTGTCCCAGTAATTTTTTTTATAAATCCAATATGCCTAGTAGGTATCCTGTTGCGATAAATCTAGTAAAACGTCAAAACATTGAAGTTTGATAATGGACTCTAACTGTCTGACGTCACACGGAACCAACACGTGACCTACTGAGCTTGCGATTGGTTACCACAGATACTACACTAGTAGATCTACTAGTGTAGTATCTGTGGTAACCAATCGCAAGCTCAGTTGTAGGTCACGTGTTGGTTCCGTGAAGTCTCGAACCAGATAGGCGGTTAGAGTCCATTTCAAAGTAGATTTTCTTCACGCTCTTTAAAAGACGTTTTGCCTGTGTTGGTAAAAATATTAACTGAAAACAATGGGGCAAATTGAAAAAAGTTTCTAATTTAAAAATGGAATGCTTTGAAGGAACGTGACACATTTTTGGCTCATCTAGGGTTGGAAATCTTTCAATCAAGACCGAGTTTGTTAAAATCGGTTCAGGGGTTCGGGCTGGCGGCCGGCCGAACGGAACCTCCCCATAGAGTTAACATGGGGGCAAAACGAAAAAAAACAGCATAATTTAAAATTGGAATGTTTTGGAGGAACGTGATACATTATTGGCTCATCTAGGGGTAGAGAGCTTTCGATCAAGACCGAGTTTGTCCAAATCGTAACGGGGGTGCGGCCTGGCGGCCGGCCGAAAGAAAAACCAAATTATTTTAATATATAAGATAATAATTCTATTGGTAAATTTTTAATAAGTAAATGTTATTTTTACTTATTATTCCCATTTTTGTTACCAAATCATTAAAAAAATTAATTATAGTTAAGGTACTCGTATATATGAAAATAAACTTGAACACTCTGTATATTGCAAAACCTGTGAAGTACAAAACCTTCAATATTTTTTTACAAAGAAGAAAGAAGTAAAAAAAATGTGTCTGTAAAAATATCAAATGAAGGTCTAATTTAATAAAAAATTAGTGAACACCTTCATAAAAATGTAGAGTTTCATAACATAGTGTTTATCATGTTTCTGAAATAAACGATTCAGTTTATAAGTAGAAATAAGTTAATTATATTTAATGAAAATAGAAAATACTAACGGTAAAATAAGATACCGTAAAATCCATATCTAAGCTACAAAGAAGTCATAGACTTATAAATAACTTTTGGATGGGTGTATGGGTTACTTTTAATTATATTCTGTGGTCAAATTTTTCACTTTGATAAAATAATAAAATATCGAAACAAAATTAATACAACTAAGAATATTGTTGTAAATACTCGTGTATACACATTAACCAAACGATTAAATACTAAACGTCGATCGAAGTTATATTTTAAAGCACACGTATAATGCGTTGTTTCATGTTTATAGTCTATACCCTAATCATCTTCGTATTTAAAAATTTATTATTTATTTATATTCTAACCTTTTTTTTGCTTTGAAAGCAATGAAAATAAAACTCACTCAGTAAGACCTGATGTGCATTTAGCATATGGAAAAAACATCTATAAAGGAAGCAATAAATTTATCTAGAAAAAAAAAACAATGAGGCCAGTTAGCCGGTAGAATAAAACAGACAGTTTAAACTTCAAATTAATTCTTGTTCTTCAAACCTTGAATTGTTTACACAAGGAAAACGAGAAGAGACTGACAGAGTGACGAAAATTTACATTTTTGAAGAAATATCTTCAATTCATAAAACCTTCAAATCAATCATCAATGGATTTGAACAGAAGTAATTACAAATTAATTCTTTCTCTAGAATAAACATTTTAATCAGTCATATGGGGAGGTCCTCTATCTTGATCTGACAGTTAAAACGTTGGAAAACCGATGAGTAGGGAAGTAATGTATCTTCATAGATTATGCGGAAAAAAAATTGAAGAGAAATTAGTGATCATGTCAGAAAAAAAATACGGGCTGGGTTTCCCCCAAATGCATGTATCTGAAAAAGGCTTCCTTCTAGCATCATGCCATTTCGGAAAAAAATATTTATTAATTTGTGTATTGCGGAAAATATTTTCTTAATGAGTAAAGTAGTTAGTCAAATACTGACTTAAATTGAGTCGGTTAGAGCGTTGTTTTCAGGTTTTTATTTATTTACTTTCAGTCATACCGAAAAAAGTTCAATTTAAATGGCAGGGAAGAACATACAAAAAACAATTTCATGAAAGTACATTATGTATAAAATAATTATTTAATATTTAAAAAGAATCAAAGAACAAATCACTCTATTCTAAAACTGTATTTTACTGTTTTACCGTAGTATACTTTACCATTTGCATTTATTTTAAAATGAACTACTTATGAAATTTATTTTTTTTTTATCAAATAATAATTCAGAAATAAAATAAGATATTTTTAATTGTACTCCGGGAGAGTTCCCTAGAACTTGAACATTGTCAAAAGGGTTCCGTGAGTATAAAATGTTGGGGGAAATGGCTGGGTTAAAAGGTGAGGGGTAGAAATGAAAATACGGAAAACTTCCATACACAATGTGGATAGGCAACTTCGGCGAGGTTTTATTCTTTAGGCTTCTAAAGGGAGTTTAGTTGCATGGAGAAATCAGAGTAGAGAATATCAACCCAATCAGAAATTTGTGCATTGAATTTTCAGTATTATCAATTTTTTCTACTATGGACGTATACTAAACTTTAGATATAAGTACTTCTCCACTTATACCCTATGATTTGTCAATTCTCATCCACTTAAACATTAAATGTAACTTGTGTAAAGGTAACGAATGTGTGAACTTGATATTAACCTAAATCATGTATTATCGGAGTTTCAAATTACATGCCAAATTACAACACCCATCCTTAAAAATGCACAGAATGCAGGAATATAGAATTCCTCTCAACTCTTCCTAAGTTTTGTACTTCTTTTATGTTTCAAAATCCACCCCCCCCCCTCAACAAAATATATATTCATTACCTTTCTTTTGTATTCGTTAACACATTAATAACACAATTTTTCTATCGTACTTTCAATATTCTCTATCAAAATCCGCATACATCAAGATTATCAGTGATCCGCCTAATAATTGCTCAGCATTGAACAAAAAAAAATCATTAAAGTACCACAATAATAGACCAAAAACGCTCTTTCCATTGAAAAAACCAACGAACACCTTCCCTTCCCGAAAAAGCAACTGACAATAATCCCTGAGAAAAAAGCAAGCAGGTGCCCTCCTTTTAACCTCACGTCTCCAAGCAACTACAGACGACAAGCCACGCACACACGCGGCGGTCCGGCAGCAGGTCAAGCGTTGGATTATCGGGAGTGACAGCAGGACACATCGATTGCACAGGTGTCCGGGTCCACACTCATCCGTCACACTGGAGCGGGGCATAATGAAAGAAGACGCAGCAGCCCTGCCCTTTTGTTAATCGGAGGTGGGAGTATCGGGCTATAATGAATAAAGGTTTGTGTCCATGATGATGAGTCGTCTGATGTGAGACGACTTTATCTGTCGTGTCGTCTTCTTCTTCTTGAAGATGCCTCACTCTCTTTTGTTGTGTTGTTGGATTTGGTGCGAATTATTATCGATTAGGGGTGAGAGTGGAAGATGGATTGTGAGGTGAGGTGTCAGGTGGTTTTTGATTGAGATGTTGAAATTGATTGGGGTTGAATGGGTGGGTTATTGGATTTTAGTGTCCGGGAAAGTCAATGAGAGAGAGAGAAGAATTGGAACTTGTGGAAGAAACGATAATGGCGTGAAGCAAAGTTGCCCTTAAGATGGGTTTGAAAACTGGGTTTGTTAATAAATAAATTAGTTTTTGAAATTCCATGATTTTGGTGTAAATCATTATACATGTTACAGAACATATTGATTCCCTTCTGGAATTTCATTATGGAACTGGATGTGAGCCTTATTAAAGGAAGCACATATGTGTATGATTTCAGAGTTTCTAACAGTGTTCTCATTTTTCCAACCAATTGGAAGTAGGTGAAAGATAGGTTAAAAAGAGAGAAATTGTTAGAAACGAAAAGAAAAACTCCTTTTTAAAAAATATTATTCACTGATGGTGGTCAGAAATATTATTGTTTTCAATTGTTTGATGTTTGGGTTGACAGGAATGGCGTTATTGTAATATTTATTTTCATCGTTCTCACATTCTTTTACTTGTTATTCTCTGTCTTATTCTGTTTCTCTTCCCTGATTTACCTCTTTTTCTATTACCGTTTCATATTTCTCTCTGTTTCGGTTTTTATCTTTTCCTTTCTCATTACCTTTCAAATACCCCCCTCTCATCCATCCTTCTATTCCAAAGAAAGGTATACCTTTCTTTGTCCTCTTATATACCTTTTTATGAATAATTTAACTTATGTTAAACTTCTGACATATATGTAAGAAGCTCAGCATAAGTTAAATTATTTCGTTATACATATTTCTCGACTAAACCATTGAGCTAAAAAATGTAATCTAAACCACTCAAAACCCTCAAAAAATAATCGCACTATTTCCCAGCCCGGTAACAATATAACCCCACGAACATCAAACCCACCTCTTCCGTTCAGATTGACACATACGCACGAACATTCAAATCCATCCGCCCCCTCCCCCTTATAAAAAAAAGAAAAAATCCCCACGCGCCCGCCACCCGTCTCCCATTCCGAAACCACCCTTCGGATGGATCGGGGGTATTATCGGCACCGGGGGATCTGCAGCAGGAGAAGAAACGCGGCGGCGCTATCTCTCTCAAGGCATCTTATCCTCCAATCACTTCCTCCCCGTTGCCATGGTGACGCTTCCGTCGTTCCCAGAGGAGGGGAGTGTGACGTCACGCGACCCCTTTTAATTCGCGCGAATTTTGTCATCCGGAACGCGGCGATAACGGTCAGCCAGCGGCTGGACGGGGCAGTTTTATGAAGTGTGGTGTTGTTGCCCCCTTTATGAATTATTTAGTAGAGAGAGCCCCTGTGTGTTGGGTGTCAAAGGGAATGGATGGGCTCTCTCTGTGGAAAAAATTCATGGCATGCACATTTTGGTGTTAAACTGAGCGGGGATGAGCAAATTGTGAGGTGCGGTATTATTGAGAAGGGAATGTCTGTGTGTATTTTGCGCAGGGAAGTAAGAGTAAAAAAAGTTAGCTTTTTTAAAAAAAAATAAATTGCATTTAGAAACTTTTCGAAGTAAAAGGTAATAATTTTATTGAAAATTAACAAGGTTTTAGTTGGGATACATAGCACCCCAGAACCCCAGAAATATTCAGATTTCTCTCACGAATTTATCTTCTTCTCTTTTACATATACTCACCTTAAATATCTGCCTCTCTACACACTCTTTTACATTTTACAGCGGTTATTATCATTCTCTTATTCACTGCCGCAAACACAATTTATATTCTCTAACAATTTCTCTCTAAAATTACTGCTCTGTTTCTCCTATCACGGCTTACTAGATATTTATACAGGCTAGCCGAGTACGGAAATCATTGCAAATCCAGATGGCAATACTGGACCAATTGGCAAAGCATATCCACAGTGTTGAAGGCGGTGGGTGATATAGGTCGGTCTTGTAGCGCTCCAAGCGGGAAAAGTTGTCAAATGGTTTTCATTGTTTAAAACTCGGCAAGCCTGTATAAGTATCTAGTAAGCCGTGCTCCTATTATCTGTTTCTT
Source organism: Tetragnatha montana (assembly GCA_963680715.1). Taxonomy (NCBI): domain Eukaryota; kingdom Metazoa; phylum Arthropoda; class Arachnida; order Araneae; family Tetragnathidae; genus Tetragnatha; species Tetragnatha montana. The sequence goes on from OY796685.1 coordinate 41,579,372, forward strand.
CTCTAATCTATAGTAAGGTTCAAGGATGTTAATGGAAGGAAAGCAACTGGCTCTTAAGCATTGCTGACTTTATTAAAGCAATGTTGCTTTTTTAAAAGTTATTTGAGTTTGTTTTAGACTAAGTGTTATTTATTCTTAAAACTAACCTATGGGAATATATTAAACCAATTCTATTCTATTTATATTATTGTCTTTTTCAAACAGTTTTGCCTAAGTTATTCTAAGTCTCTTATTAACAAAATAGTTATAATTTTATTAAATTCAGAATTCTTTAGAATTTAAGATTGCTGAAATTGTTCTCAACATTTTAAAATAAACACACAAAAAAAACCTAGCATAAGTTTTCATACGAAATTTTACTTTCTTAATAGTTAATCCCTTTTCATGTAATTAAAATCCATTGTAACTATTAACCATAGTTTTTAAGATAGAGGAAAATAAAAATAATGTGTAAACCACGCTTCTTTTTATCAGATCCTCCATCAAACATAGCCAGTACTACCAAATACCCTTTTACCCTCATCAGGCGAGGCTCCAGCACGGCTCCCACAGGGGTCACTTTTCCTGACCATTACGTTTACCTTTTGACACAAAATGTCCAAATATTGGGGATTTCCTAAAAAGTATCACTCAAGATCCCCTTGTGGTACCGCTGGGGAGTATGGGGATCCCCCCAAACAAAAATGTAATTTTGACGTGTCAAAGTAGGGTTTAAACTCATTTTGAGAACTTTTTTTGGGTCCAAGGGGGGCATTGTCCAGAGTCCCCCCCTCTTGAACCACGCCTTCCCTTTTAGGGAAACTAATAACATTGAATCAAAGCACACAAAAATCAAGTAGTTTATTCAGCATCCTAGTGACGGACAGCTTAGTTTGACACATCTAATCCACACCTCATCCTCCCAATCATGCATTGACGAGACCTGTCCCAACCAAAAATCCCCCTCCCCATCCCAATAAACTCAAATCATTATAATCAACACACAAACCTCAACACCAACTGTGAATTACAACAATAGAGGAAACACTCAACCGGTGCCATCCACCACAGTATAAGCAACCTGAACGCACTCCCTGACATGCTTTGAGCTGACAGCGCCAGTCGTACCCCTTCACGTCACCCCGAACCCACAGGGGAGAGGTCCCCGAAATCCCCTCTGCCCATCCAGCCGAGAAGGAATGGATCCAAGGGTGGACCGTCCTGGAGTTTTTGTTATAGGTTGATGGTGACGCTTTTGTGAGGGTGCCTGTTGACTCAGTGCCTTTTCGAGGGAGGGGGCTGCGGTTTACCAAATCCCACTTTTGTTGCTCGGATCTCTTAAATCGCCCATTTTTTTTCTTTCTGCTGGGGGTTCTCCTTCCAGATGAGGTGATCTGTGGGGTGGGTGATGGCATTGTTTGCCTGGCGGCTGTTTTGTCCTGGAGGATTTACCTGGATGGTTCTCATGTAGTTAGTTTGTGGTTGATGTTGCTTGTGTTATCCATACGTTTCAGTATGGCATGTATAGACGGATAATAGCTCACCCATGGCTGCTAGCTGGTGATCATAGATTACAATGTATTCTTGGTAAACGGTTGAATGAGTGAGGAGAAATACCTTAATTTGAACTGTTTCAAAAACGGGGTTTTAGTCTATATTCACAAGCTTAGATCATTACTTGTGCAGAACTAGTTTTTAATTATGATGTAATGGAAGTTTTCGTACCATCTCCTCTGTTTTTTTAATTACTTTTTAAACTTATTTCCCTTCTAAAGGCGCTGTAAGTCGTTTTCATGGACTCAGGATTGTGTCTCACCAGTAGTATATATATAGAAATTTATTTCGGGAGGGGCCTAAATACCCTCTAAAAATTAGACATTATCAGGTCTAAAACTAGATACTTGCACCTAATTCTTCATCCCCTCCCATACATATTTAGTAGGTACTATGTAGCTTTTGAATATATAGGTAGAATTTAAATCTTAAGGAACTTAATATAAGAAAAACTTGTGAGTAATAGAGTTGAAGAGTTTAAGTAAAAGTTTAAGTAAAAGAAGGTTGGGTCTGGGGGTCCTGCCCCAGAAAATTTTTGATAATTTGATCCTCAACAACAGGGTTTATAACTTGTTTTGGTACACCTAGTCCAAGTTTAAGACATACATTTTTTCGAATTTAATTAATTTTTAGATAGAATTGTGATTTTTTATGAACTTCTTATAAAAAAAGTTGTGAATAATAGAATTCCAATTCAAAAGGTGGGTCTGGGGTTCTCCCCCAGAAAATTATTGGTAATTTAACCCTCAAAAACAGGGTTTTAAGTTATTTTAGTACAATAAGTCTTAATTTCGAGGGAGGGGCCCTTGGTCCGCCTTTATATACTCCCCTGTCTCTTACTGTCTTGTTCTTTGTTTAGAAATAAAAGCCGTGAAATGGACTTTTTAAACACATTGTATTTATCTTTTTTAATGATTGAATAATCATTCAGCAAAGACAATAAGGGCGCAGAACCTACTTTTGGTGGTTTAATACACAAACTACCGCATTTTTCTCACCTAATAATCGGACGCATCAAACTAACGATTCATCCAACCACTAAACAAAACATCCCCCATACATACCTACCTCAACCAGTACCCACTTCATATAAAAAAAACACCCAAGAAACATCCTAAGAACCTCGGAAAAAAATCCGGCCGGGTCCGCCTAATCCGAGCGGTGGGAACCTCTCTCTGGCGTAATCTGTCCGGGAGGGATTACAGCCGCCCTTCCGCCCCGGCGATCGCGCAGAAAGGGCCGCCCTTGCGCCCTCGGTTGCCCTTTTTCCCGCAGGGTAGTCCCCCTCTCTCTGTGTTTAAAGCGGGGTTTAATTCCTTCCTTTTTGTGCGGATATGGCAGTTTGTGAGCCGTTTTTGGTTTGCGTTGTTGTGGTTGATGGCGGGGTTTTTTTTCGTGAGGTTTACTGGGGTGTAGGGTAGTGAGTGGTTTGGATGGTGGGCTTATTGACACCTGTTGATTTTTTTTCTTAAGATGGCGAGTGTTTGGTTGGAGTTCGGTCTTTAAGTCTAGGATGAATGGAACAAGAGAAGGTATTCTAAACAGAAATAGTTGTTGTAGATGTTATGTATCCTAATCCATTGTAATGCTATTTATATATACTTTCCGAACAACAATGCAGTAAAAATCTTTGAAAACCACATGATAATCCAGTAAACAAATTCATAACTCTTCATAACCACTATCTTTCGAACAATTCGATAAAACACTGCAGTTTAAATACCTGATTAAATTGATCGTGAAAAGAAATACTTTCTGATACATTGTAAAGTCTATTTTTATGGTTTGAATACACCATTGTATGGACCCCTTAAAATTGTTGGTGCATTCTAAAAATTATAAATGAAAGCTTATAGAAATTATGTTAGAATATTATTTGTTATTGTTGTTAGATTATTGGTTAAAGAACTAAAAGCTTTTGGCTGTGCTGTTTTTATGTGTTGTAATGATTAGCAACAGATTTTAAATTTCTCAAAATGGTTCAGTTTTCAATTTATAAATCCCCAAAACATATTTATTTTTTATCTTGCAAGTTTTTTGGCATAAAAATACTTTAACCTTAGTATCGAAATTTTTCAAATTTCGGTTTAGATTGCATAAATTTTTGTCTTTGGATAGAAATATTGGTTAAATTATAAAATTAACCAAATAATAAACCCATATAATATAACCATATAAGCAAATTATAGTATTTAATTTCTCTATGAGAATCTTATTCAAACAATTAAGATCATGCAATACTTTAAGATATTGCTAATAATTGGTAGTAAATGGCAAATGCCATAAATAAATCTTCCCACCTCTTTCTAGAAAAGAACCAACAGCTAAACCTTGCTCATCCCCCAGCCAAACAACATCACGTTTGCACCCCTCAAATCTCAGTCCCTCCAAAAAGCAAAACCCCTCGACCCTCCGAAACCGAATTAACCCGTCCCACCTTTTCCACCACCAGGAGGTGGAAGAGAACATGTGTCACCCTGGAACAAATAATACAGCCAATGCTCTCTCCCGAAAACGCGATTAGCGGAGACGGAACGGAACAGGAAAAACGGACAACCGGGCATCATCAGGAATCGGGAATTGGATTTCGAAAGTAGGAAATTAGATAGCTGATGCAATTTTCGACCGGCATTTTGGGCCCCCGTGCTGATTTCTATAACTGCAATAAAGTAATGCTACTCGGGTTCCGGTAGTGTTGTCGGCCCGGCAAGTGAGGGTAATTTTTGTGCCATTTGTATTGCTGGATTCGGGTTTCGCATCAGCAATGATATGGGAGGAAAGGGTATACTACAGAGGCGGTGGTATTTAGATTTGATATGGATTGTATTTGGGTGTATGCTTGGCATTTGGGGTTTGGTATTATCCGATATATATGGGGAATTTCAAAATACGAAATTCAAGAAGGCGGTATTATTTGAGATGGAGATGGTATTGCGGTGGTGTTTAATGGAATGTTATTGAAGAAATGAATCTGAAATGAGATTTTGGATGGATGCGATACAATCAAAAGGTTATCGGTTATTTTTTTTCGTTTGTTGATTTTAAATTGTTTTTGATGTATGATACTCAAACGTAAATAAATTTTGGAACATTGATAGAAGTGGTGAGATATGTTTCGGTGTCATGTTGGTAGGTATTATTTATTCCAAACAAAATCTATATCATTTATTTATTCTAACTAAAATTAAAATGGTGGATAAATTGAAGTCGTGTAAGTGTATAAATAATTGCAAATTTTTTATATATAGATTGAAAGTTTTGACTTAAGCCGTATTATTTGGAAAAGGCAGTGTTTTGAATATTGAATGTAAAATCCCTATAAGTAGCCAAAATTCATATAGCATGATAATATTTAAAAACAATTCATCAGCAAATAAAAAACATTTAATATTATTGTAGCATTGGAATAAATTTTATTGTAATGTATTTTTTACTATCAGTTTAGGCTAATGAAATACTTTAAGCTAAACTCTTGGGACAACACAACAGTCCATGGGAACCAAGGCCTACGAGATACCCATATTCACTTTCGGGACCAGCCCTGGGTGCAATGATCGTGGGATGAAACACTTCCCAAATAGTGTTTTTAAACCTATTTTGTGGGAAATCTTGATACTAATTTGCGTTAGTTCTATACTTATTCCGTTGACTTATTTTAGATTATATAAAATCGAGAAAAGCATATATGAATAGAGACCTCCATACTGTTCCAACCCCCCCAAAAAAGCTCTAATTTAAGATTATCATTAAAAATAGAGGCTTCCGGGCTTGGTTGCCGTGGTCTTGATGGTGATAAAATGGACGTTTCGCCCAAAACTGTGTTAGGCATCATCAGCAGGTTTCTCTCCCACGCAATCGTTGAGATCGTCGTAAGATCACCTCTCCGTAACTCCGTAACTAACTCTCCGTCACCTCTCGTAAGATCACGTCCATTTTATCACCATCAAGACCACGGCAACCAAGCCCGGAAGCCTCTATTTTTAATACATCCGGCCGTGAAAGCCTTTCTACTTCAATTAAGATTATCAGTTTCTATATCATTCTTTTTTTCTAAATGTCATAGTCTCAATATAGTATAGTAATTACTAAGTATATCATGGAAATCAATAATGAAAATACGTCGCACACGGCTCTAAAAACCTTAAAATCTTGACTTAGCATGTTTCCCTCGGGGGAAAAAAAGGACGATACCGCATTACCTGTCCTTAATTCGTCAGTAAACCACCTTATCCAACGGTAGTTAGGCTAACAACACACACACGCCGAGGTCCGGTAATGGGCAGACACGGCCACACGCTAGCTTTGTTTGCCAAAGGCGAGATCTATCCCGATCGCCCTGTTGACTCTTATCGACTTATCGGCCTTTTTTCCTCATTTCCTGCTGTTTGCTCTGGGACCTATTCCGTGATCCCCGCGTCTTTTCGACGTCTCGTTGCACGAACAAGGTGCAAATAATACCGAGCGCGACCCCTATGCGTATCGCATGCCCGACACCGTGGACATTAAAATTAATAATGGACGTTCTGTGTTGATTTTTTCCCTCTAGTGGGTTCGGCTGAAGTTGACACATGCTGTTTTTTTTTCTCGTGAGGGCATGTTGTTGTTGTTGTGGGTTGTTTCTGTGGAAGCGTATACAAAATATTGGGATAATTTTCGGATTGATGAGATGTTGTTTCGGCTCGTGTGTGTTTTTGTTTTAAAATCACGCAAGGGGGGGTTGCGATCAATCGGTTGATGGTGTTGGGGCTCGAGATCGATGGAGCGAAAGCTAATTCCAAAATGTATCATTTCTAAGCGTGTTTGGCAATGAAAATGAAACTTAAAAGGGTAAAACTGGTTATCATCAATTATCCAATATTTTCCTTATAATGAAATTACAAGAATATTATCTTTAAGCGAGTTTAACATCAAAAAGTAAAAAATATTTTTGAGATAAACTTTTGTTTTGAATTGTTTATCACTCGGCATAACGTTTAAATTGAGAAATAATTTTTCCTACATTTAAGGATCGAATACTAATACTGCGAATAAAAAATATAATTAAAGAAGGCGTCTATCATCAACATTAATGGATATGCTATTCTCAAACCCTATTTTATAATGTTAATAATTTACATTCAATAAAATAACACAAACAAGTGAAATACTCGCATTTATATGCTAGTGGTGAAAAATTGCTAATTTATAAAAACTAAATCATTTTCTTCTTTTTTTATGAAGATTTCATATTTAGTTTCATGTATTACAACGATTTCAAAGTATTACAAGTCAATAACGAATAGTACAAAAAACTAAATAGCGCTGTTGAAAGTTTTACATTACATAAGCATTAATTTAAATTCCGTCCTTTTATTCTTTGAGATTTTATTGTCACTATCGTTTATTTTTTAAAAAGTATTATCGATAAGTTTGGTTAAGATATTTATAATCAGTGTTTCTACTAAAATAGTTATTAATAACAGAGAGTCCTTATGTTTTTGTTTAAGAATTTTCATGATTGGAAATATGGTTTATAAATAAGGATAATAAAAATAGATGCACTTCATATAAGAAATTTCGTTGTTAAAAATTATATTTTAAGTACACTTTTCAAATGAAATAACATCCAAAATCAAAATTCACCATCATCATTTTTTTAAATAAAAAAATAAAAGTCAAAATAATACAATAAAACTTGAAAAATAATTCACCTCTTTCATCATAAACTCAAATACTTCAATATCCACCTAGCACCTACCCTCCAATAAATGTCCCTAACAGCCTACAGCTCTAAGTGTGAAGTTTGTTTTGCTGCGCTAAGCGTCATATCGCAGCAAAACAACTTCTACAGGTTAGCTTTTCTCCATTACGCAATGCAGCAAAGCCAACTCTATTTCGTACGATGAAGCGCTATTCAGCTATTACTTTAGAATTGACAGATTTACATTTAAACATAGTGTTTGATTTAAGGTGTAGTAAAAGAGTATATTGAAGTAACAGCTTTTTTAATATTTTATGAATTTTTAAGTTAGTTGATCGAGTAAATCGAGGGATACATTTAACAATGAGATGTAAATGTTCTTATTTTTGCAAATATGTAATTAAAAATAGTTCTTTTGAATGATTTTATCTCTATAAGGCTACAACACAAGAAGATGGTTATATTTTTTGTTGAAAATGTATATATTTACATTGCTTTTTCAATTTAAGATGTAAAAATTGATTGAAAACTACAAACTCAATAAACAAACACTGGTTTATTCCAAAGAATTCTTAAGCAAAAAAATTAGCATTTATTAAGAAAATAATACATATATTATGTGTGCATTGAAATTATACTGAAAAAAAAAACCTACAATATACTGCTTCTCAAACATTAATGAATTACTAAAAAAATATTTTTACACAAAAACGAGACAACAAAAGTTAGAACCTAAGAAAATTAAATAGAAGCAGAGAGAGAGTATCATTCAAACCGATCTACAGTTTACCCGTGTAATCCAATAACCATCCTCCAGTTTCTAAAATAAATTTCTCACAAAACCAACCTCTCGTTCAACCCACCAGTAAACTTAAACCCTCATTTCATCCACCCTAACTTCACAATTGAAACGCGATACACTCTCTCCAATTCAAGGGGATAAAAAAAGCAACGCGATCGTCCGGGCACGCGACGCACGGCGGGACATTTAAAAGCCTCGTAACGACCCACCCTGGGTCCCCTGACCCGGACGGAAGGAAGGGGCACGTGCCCCTGGGGGTCCCGCTGTGGGGTAATGGATGAGTTGCTGTCTCGTTGTGTTTGTGTCTGACCGGTGTTTAAGTGGCGGTTGGCCGTAGCGTTATGGGAACAATGGGAGGTTGTAATACTGTATTTGCGTTGTTGAATTGTTGTGCAAGAAGGTGAAAGAATTGAAGTTTTTATCTCCTTTTTACCGTGATAGAGCATTTTCAATCACATGACTCGGACCTAACAACGGCCTTAGCAACAGAAAATGTTACAGTTTTTTGCCCTACAGAGGTTAACAGTTACAGAAAATGACTGGCCGTGGAATTCTTCTATTGGAGCATTTTGCAATCACGTGACCCCATATCTAAAAATCGCCTTAGCAACAGTTAAAAGCCCTACAGAAGGTACACAGTTAACAGAAAATAACCGGTTATGACGTCACCTGAAAACACTCTATAGTGCTAACTGAAGTATTTAAAACAATTACCTAGTATGTATTTTGCAACTTTTACATTCTTAAAGAAAAATATGAGAGTGGAACATAAAACACTAATAAATTAATGACTCATTTGTATGATTGTGTGTCATAATTGGGTTTCAAACGGGAAATAAAGGAATCATTAGTAGGTAAATTTTACTCACTTTTTAAAATCTTATTTAAAGTCTGCATGCATTTAATTTTGATCTAAAACAATCTTGAATTTTAAAGAAAAATTCCTAGGACGCAGTGTGCTTTCGAAAGCTAACTTTATTAATATCACGCAAGGGTAGATCTATTATCATTTTTTAAATTTTAACAACTTAGATAATGCATTACTTAATTCTAAAATGGAAATTTTCCACTGACGTGTTTGAGTTTAAAGTAAAGGCTCATAAACAGAGCCTTGTTACGTAAGTTTATTAGGCAGGAGTATAATGTTATCACTCGCTTATCTTTGAAGCCATTATATTCCATCAAAAGTTTTCATCTTTGTTGTGTAAGATAAACAAAGCTGTATTTAAAAGACTTTTGGAAGGAAAACTTAAAAAAAAGAAAATATTGAAATATGTAAAAATGTTTTCAAGAGGCAGGCTTACAGCTGCTCGTAAAAATAATAAAAAGAAAAAGTTTTGTATAGGGATATCGGGAAATATCGTTACAAAGAAATTCGCTTTTCAAGATACCATTGGTTTTATTTTCTAAATATATTCAAATTAAAATTTAAAGCACATATTTATAGTTTCCCCTTTTGGTAATCTAGCGGTAAACAACGGGATCTTCTACGCATATTATTCGAATACCTGTTTTATTATTTTTAGAAAGACAGTTTTTCAAGTGAAGGCAAAGGATAGAATGTATAGTTAATTATAAAGGGAAGTTTTTAAACCTTTCATTATTTTGTAAAAGGATATATATAGCTAAGAAAGTTTAGGAAATATTGCTTCTTACAGTCATTTTATTTTAATTACTTTTCATTTCATAAAATAGTCTTTTTAAAGACATCAATTCAACATCTTCCGACTTCTCAGAAATATTAGAAATAACAAAAAAATGAAAAAAACAGGAAAATCTTAGCACTATCCTCTTTTCTGAACTCCATAGAAGTATGAAAAAGAAGTAAATAACTAAAGAAAGAAGAATAAGTAAACTAAATAAATAAGAAGAAAGAAGAAATGAGGAAGAAGACGAAGCGACACTTCGGAGTGAGCAAAAGTCTCCACTCCATTTGACTTGACTTGAGTCTTTAAAAACGTAAAGGTTAAAGGTAAGGTGGAAAAAATAATATATTTTTGTAGTAAGTGAAAAATTATCACAAATTAAAGAAATCTCACTCCAATTGCTCAATTCACGAGCAGTAACCCTTTCAGAAATTACCTCACCGTAACTTTTCAGCTATTCTTTTACAAATCCTACGAACCAAGATCATTAATCATTCCCTGAAATTACAACGTTCCTTTCTTGAATCTTTCAATGAAACGAAACAAATAATAGAAAACCGGCTGGATCTTTACAAACGATATCATTGACTACAGAGATAGCGTCGAGACGGGATGATGCAACGGGACATGCACGTGCCCGACTCGTCACTCGAGATGGTCGGGCACTTTGGGCCCGGAAATGGGACGGATATTGGGACAGGGAGGGTCCCGGGCGGGCAAACAATGAGCCCCACACCCGGATAATTTGCCCGGAAGTTTAGCCACGGGAGGGAAAAAATGACGGCGATGTCTTTTTCTGCGGACCCTCGTCTGGTTTCTGTGTGGAACGGAGTTCTTATTTGGTTGGAGTTAAAATTTATGCGAGTTTGTTTTTGGTTATCAATCAATCAAATTATTAACAAACACAAAAACAAATTACAAAATCTAAAGAAGAAGCACAATAGTTTACACATAATTAAAAAGAAAAAAGACAATTGCAAATACATCCCAAAGGAGCCACAGCTCGTCCATGAGTTCACAGATTTCCAGGTTTTATGAGTTTTTAACTTATAACAAAATAAATCGTAAATGTTTCTGTCTGGTTGGAGTGTGTTGTTTTATTAACGCTTTTTTTTTTGCAGTTTTTTTTTCTTGGTGGTGAAATCAGTGTCAGAAAGGTAGGATTTGTGCATGTAGTGTAAAGTACTGTAAAACACTTTAGGGCCTTGTAGAGATAGATAATAAATATACACGTAGTGTATGGAGCTATATAATACTGTAGGGTATTTGTGAATTCAAAAGCTATAAAAGTAATTAATTTTAAATAAGGTTAATTTTATAAACCAGTAAGTTATTTTTATATAAAAAAAGCACTATTGCACAAAAGAAGAATTTCAATGTCTATTCTAAAATTAAAAACAAAAAAAAAGTAAATCACGTTAAAATATCACCTCATTTTCCGAAACAATCACAGCTTTGAATTGATTAAAACAATGTATAAAAACAAAAACGTCCTTACTAAAAATTCGCTTCACGATATAGTACAATAAATACAAATGAGAGTATTCCTTCGCTAAAATATTGACATTAAGTACCTACCTCTTTTACCAATACGTTATCCATCTTTATATTTTATGAAGAGTAAAAACTGGTCAAGCAGTAAAAAAATATCTCTACATTTTTCTGTACTATCTTCATTTGGTGTTCTTTATTTGAATAGCAACCATTTTTTACATTTACTTGAAATTATTTTTTACGTCACGAAACATAAAGGGTGTGGAAAAGAAGAGTTTTCCCCTATGGCTCCTATTCAGTACACTTCCTATATAGTTAAGAATTCTTAAAAAAATATTCACAATAAAAATAGGTCAGTGACCACTCGCCGACGCCCCAAAACTCGCATTCCCCTCCACAAAATTTCAACGTTCTTTTTTTTTTTTTAAACCTCGACAAAACTCCCCAACTTCTTCCATTCCAGATAGAAGGGGCGGAGTTCGAACACACGGAATACATTCATCAGGTTCTCTCCTCCAACAAAAGTGCGTTCGAAACTTTGCCGCTCGGAATTGTCGCTTCATCTGCATGACGTCGCGTGTGACCGAATATTTCCCTGTCATGAATGCTCTCGCTTGTTGGGGGGAATTCAAAATGAAGAATGCGGTGTTTTGAGTTCCTCCTGACGCGGGAAGAGGAATGGGAATTCGGACCCGAGGAGAAATGTCGGGAATGCGTTCTGACTCTCGCCCACATTTACCTGTCGTTAGGTTGTGCGAGATGGTTGGGGGAATGAAGTATCCTTCTTTAAGTTGTCTCCTCGAGGCTATATATTTCGGTGTGTTGAGCTTCAATTCACTGGGACACTCTCGAAAATATTCGTTTCAAAGGGAATTTGTTCGTGGGATTTAATTTTGTGAGTCGGTTATTTTGGGGTGGACCAACCTTCCTCAACGTTTTTAACAGTATTTCTAAATTTTATTTTATTGAGTAGTTTTAGTGTCTATGGAATGTTAAATCGGAATAGCAATGTTTGAATGGTTTTTATTGAACAGTGAATTGTTTTTTTTCTTTGGTTGGCTGTAAATAATAATTCAAATAAAAATTTAGTTATTTTATATGCGAACATACTTGTAATCCTGCCAAAAAGTCGGCTAAATTACTTTTTCCCACGTAATTTATGTTTACATAACTCAAATCATCTTCACATCCCTTATACCAGACGTAGACGAATCTAAAAGTCTTTAAAAGTCCGGTGGGGTTAGGTTACATACATAAATACACACACAAATTAAGGTTATGTGAGGGAAAATATCTAATTCAAAGGGAAAGTTCATGATCCATTGTTTGAATTTAAAGAAGTGTTTTTGGACATTTCGGGCAATTTAATACTCACTCCTAAATTTCCTCCTAAACTAATCTTGGTAATAAACTAATCTAACTAAAATTTCTTAAACTTGATCTTTGGTTGAAATAAAATAGCAGGACAGTGAAGGTTTGTTTTTCGGTGCCTATTTGGAATTGAAATTGTATCCTATATAAAGTTAAAACAATTATTTTTTAGGAATTTTCATTAAACTAAAAATGGGATACAAAATTAGCACTATTAAATATGAAAAACTGCTCATTTAAGTTTCCTTTGTATAATATATTTCAGTGTTAATTATTGTTATATTTTTTTATCAATAATCTCACCAATAAGTCAGGGCACTCTTTGAATAAACTTACGACATCCATTCATTTATTTTATGCCACACCATTTATTTTATTTAAAAAAACATTCTCATAATTAGGATGAACCTATAAATTACTTTATGTTATGCAAGTCGTTGTTAATACTGTTTTACATTTACACAAATATACAAACATGAAAAAGACGAAGTAATAGCAAGAAAACACGTAAGTAACTAATCAGGAAATAATCAATACCTACTGGAAATGAACGAGAAAAAGCATCCACACCAAAGCGAAATATTCAAAATCAGTTAAATCTGGGGTAAGCAATGATAAATCAGAGCAGACCCAGAGAATTCGAAATCAAGACACCTGAAATAAATCTAATAATGTTTTTGCGGCAGCGTGTTTGATGTGAGGCTCTCTTTTAAAACAAAGAACTAACTAGAAACAGCCACCTCCGGAATTTAAACTCCAAATTAGCAAAACAAAAGAAGCCAACCCTCAAAATCCCCAAACCCAATCCTTTTTCCCTCTCTCTCTCTCTCTCTCCCTCAAGAGACTCCCTCAAACAAAAACCCCTCAAACTTCGCGACCAGAAATTAACCAAATAGCACCACACAAACTCCTTGATCACTTGAGGGACCCGCAAAACCCCCCAGGGGGGCGCCTGCAAAGAAAGAGAGAGAGAGAGAGGCAGGTGCGAAAGGCGAACAGCCCCCTCGAGGAAAATGGAACGGAATATATTCGTATGAATAATTAAGGGAAACTTTCCCCTAATTGGTTTGTAATTAATATGGCATCTGTTGAAGGGCCGGCTCCGCTCTAATTAAAGTCTGTTTAACATTTAAATCGGGGCATTGGCGTTCTGACACCCAGCGTTTTAATCCATAATCGCATTATCGAAAGGGAGGGCTTGGCGACGGCTTCTAATTCGGTTTTAAAAGTTTGGCGTCGGACTCGGGGCTTAATGATGGAGCAGGGGCGCTTTCATAGCCGCAGGGGCGACCGAGCCCTTTCGCGCCCTCGGGGGCTGAGGAGTGCGGATTGCATTAGCAGTGGTGGTGGACAGGAGATCTTCTTGGCGCGGAGGTGGTTTTGGCAGTGTAGTAGTGGATTCTTTAAGTGTTGTGTTTAGGGTGTGTGTTTTGTATGGTAATTTGAGGGAGGGGAAGTCAAAGAGGAATGTTTAGTGAGTCGGATTGATGGTGTAAGTTTAATGGGTGTAATTTCATGAAGTGGTTATGGTTTGTGGAAGAACTGATGGGAACTGATTTTTGAATTACGTTATGTTGTTATTTAGGTGGAAAAAGGGGTGTGATATAACAGGCCTCCTTTTAGAGCATCCTAGTTAACCTCAACTCTGATCTCTAGCTTAGTCTCGTCCGGTTGTCGTACTGTAAAGTTCAAAGCTATTAGAAACTCGTGAACTAATGAAGTCATAACCAGTTGTCTGAGAATTCTTAATACATAAATTAATGTTTGGAAATTATGTTTCTTGAAGTCTTATGGTTTAGATGTAAGAAATATTTTATTAAAAGGTTTTTTTACTGGGTAACCAGTGTTTTTAGTACATAGTTTTCAGTTTTTTTTATTACTAATAATATTCTTAAATTTTATTATAGAAGAAGACAGGGGGGAAAGATTGTGAATATTGAATTGGAAATAGATCTAATAGATAAGTAAAAATAAAAAGGAGATATAGAGAGAAAGATAGAAGGAAGATGGAGAAAGGAGTAATAAGAAAAGGAAGGGAAGCACAAAAATACAATTTAACACTTTGAACGTATGAGGGTAAAGAAGATATCAAGACGCAAAATAACACTAAAATAATTTGGTAATTCAAATATAAATTCTTAAAAATATTAGTTTAAATAACATTTAATTTAAATTAATTTCTCGAAAAGATAAATGACAACTCATTTTTCTTCTTGTTATCCTCACAGTCATTAAAACACGTTGGGCGTTCTTAAAAAAACATTACAAAAATTTCTTGAGTGAATATATATTTCATATTTAAAAATTAAATATAATTTCACGTTTAAATGATATAACTTTTCAAGAACAATAAAGTTATTTGAATAATATCAAGGTATTTTTCCCCAGTTAAAAATGCATAAAATAAATACCAAAATACTAATATTAAATATTTGAAATTCTTTCAGCTATTTTTTAAATAATAATAATAAATAATTATATTTACTACACTTCTATAAACTCTATACCAAAGATAACATTATCTTCTTTTTTACATGATTTTTAATGCAATTTATAACGATTGTTTCGTTATCCCCTTTATATAAACCAAGATGTCAGTACTCGCTTCATATTAAAACGAGGAATATTTTAAGTATTGAACATACATACTTCTATTTTGATTTTATTACCTTCAAACTATAATTTTTTTTCAACTTTTCTATACACATAGTATAAAAAAGGTAATAATTTAAATTTTTATACAAAAATATTCAAAATAGGAAGAAGAAAAAAATATACTCTCTTATCACGAAACTATAGATAATTGACAAAACTTTAGACACTATTTTTAATAAGATTTGGAACAGGATTTAAAAACAATTTTTTTTTGTACAACAAGGATGTAAATTGAAACATAAAGGGATGGAAGTAAAATAAATTAAAAGTATCAGAAAAGTATATTAAGGAGTATATGTACAATGTATACATAATTGAAATTAAACTTTATTTTTAGAGACTAGTATCTATACAAAGAAACTTTCAAAAATCCGCAACACTGCAATTGCGTCAAAAATTAACCAAATAAGGTAGGTGTTATAATAAGTATTGAGGTTAATGAATCTCCACTTGAGTAGTGTAGGATGCTCGCTTAGCATGCTACAGTTCCTAGGTTCTATCCCCTGTTTATATTCTATTAAAAAACACATATTTTCCTAGAGAAATTTCAACCAACCAATCAGAGCAGACTCAGTTAAAAGTTTCTTCTAGTTAATTAAATATTTGTTACAGAAGGAAGGCAAAACACTAAACTCTCATCACAACAGATTTAACACTCGCCCCAATGTGCATCAACACCCCAACCTTGGCGACCCCATTGGCGCCGGCCCCTTGGCGAGCGCGGCAAGGGTGAAGGAGGCAACCCTTGCTTTAACTTCGCGAAGCCATTGAAATCGAAAATCCGAGGTAACCAGTTTAGGACCTCTAATTTCCAGGCCGATCTGGTAGAAGATGAGGCAATTTCCCTCCGTCGAAACACAATTTAAAAGCGTGTAACGAGAAATCAGCATGAAATTGACTAGTACCCCTTGGGGGAACCGAACCGTCGAATATTGGCAACGCTCTCCCTGTGTGTATGCCTCCCAGCCTTAAACCGCCCCCTTACCTAATTCACACTTTTCCCCAACTCCTCTCTCCCGCGTTTTATTATTTCGCGTTTCGCTTAAATTTATTTATGTTTTCTTTCTAGTTTTTTTCCCTGCTCTTCCCCGTTCCGCGTTTTTTTTTTTCGTTGTATGGCCCAGGGTCTTTTATTATTCCATCCTTTTGCCCGCCTAACTGGAGGGTGTGCCGAGTTTAACCAAATGTATCTGTGTATATGCACGGAGGGGAGGAGGGCCCTTGTTTGTTTATTTTTCGTCGTCGAAAAGGGAATTTAGCATCAATAATTTCTATGGCCGAGATACTGGAGATTATCGGCGAATAAAGCGGCGGAACTGTTACGAAAAGGATATCGTGTTTATATTGCTCTCCCCTCTTATATACAGTGTAACAGGGGGCTATTTTAAAGTGGCTTTTTATGCCGAACTGTGTTTCTTATTCAGGGAGGATATTGTATCGGAATATGTTGCGGAGGGAGGAGAAATTTTTTTTCAACCTGTGTGTAGGGGAGAAAGGGTTCGGGGATGGGTTGATATAGACTTGGATGTGTTTTCGTTGTGTTTGCATGCAAAGTGCGCGAGAAACCAATTTGTAGCGCGCTACAGTTCGTACGCCATCTTTTTTTCTGAGGGAAAATATGCTTTCTCCGCTTTGGGGCAGTTACAGTGCTTAAAGTATTTGCAGTCGTAAACATCATGTTCAAACGTACGAATTTTCCACTGGCGTTTCATGAAGATTTGAATGACTTTTATTTATCTTGACTTATTTATTGATTTCGGGAAAAGGAAATATTATTAATAAATAAGTTTATGTAAAAGTTTGTAAATGTTTATAGTGTAAGTAAATGTTTATGTAAGTTTATGTTAGTTTAAGTAAATAAGTTTTATATTTTAATGACTTTTAATAAAAGCTCAAATCCCAACTCAGTGGACATAATTGTGATTTAGTTAAGTGTTACATTTATAAAAGTTGTAACCTAAAAAGTATGAATTTAACTTTTAAAAATTGATATAATTCAAAATAAATTATAATTAGTTAATAATTAAAACAATTCATTTCTCCCTAAGTATAAAAAGGTGTTCATTTGGTATCATGTACCAAACTGACCCAAGAAAACTAATTGTTGTTAGTACATTTCCAAATTAATAATAACTTGGAAAAAAGTTAATCACATTAAACAACACAATATTCCTTAGAATTTCTTAAGAAGATTAGATTAATTTCCACAGACAAGATAAATCTGGAATCTTTATACTTAACCTACTTTAAATGAACTGTTAAAGAAATTTCTTATGTTTCAACTAGTATTAAAACCTAATTTTTAACCAAAAAGCCTATTGTTTTTCTACATATTTATACCCAGTAGGTATGACTTAATATCTAAATATTCAGGATCTTAAACAAAGTACAGAGCAATATAAAATGTTTAAATAAAGCAATATAAAGTGTGTAAACTATTTTTTTTTACTATTCTTCCGAATTAGAAGAATAAGAATTTAAATTGAAATACGTAGGACTTAAATTATACTGGTGTAAAACTAATACCCGTGTTAATTACCCACAGCACAGAGTACACACACATATAAAATAATACTTAGTTTGAATACTTTAATGTGAAATTAGAGATTCAAAGCTCACTGCTTTAGCTAGTCTTAACTAGCGTGTTTGCCTAAATCAATATGTTCCTCTCAAGATTTTGAGAAACAAAAAGTGATTAATTCAAAGAACTAATATATTTAAACAATCATTATACAATTATACTAGTGAATAAACTGTTGGTTTGTGTTTACCCTCCGCATTTTCAAAAAGTAAACATTAGTAGTAGCAAACCTTATCCATCTGATTCCATTACTTGAACACTTTGATACCCCTTGCAAACGAAGAAATTAAATCTCTAAGTAAAATTATCCGTTAGAAAACTTCATCCCCCGACTCTGTCTAAACGGGGGGGGGGAACAGTTCATGCTTTCACCCAAACCAAATAACGAAATTTCGAAATCATTGGCAAAAGAGTTCTACAATATTCCAAAAGAGAAATATTTATAGGATCCGAGCAACGGGGAGGGGGGGAATTCATTAGAAATAAACTCTCCCACTCCGCATTCTTCCATTGATCTTTGATCAAAACGCTCGAAAATTCCACCGCAAAATCCAAGAAAGTAGTTCGCGATTAAACGCAATCGAATAATCCGTTTGATGTCCCGGCAGAAACCATTAATCGGTTTTCCTGTTTGTTCGCTGTCTGTGGTTGTTTTGCGGCCCCAAACAAAAGCGGCCTCAAAAATTATCCATTTCCCAATTACATTTCTCTCCTTTTGTCCGCCCCAAAAAGGGCCCGGCTGTTCTCTCTCCAGGGGACAATTTCCTGTTGCCAGATTCCTCCGGATGTAAACACGATGCAAAAATGTCGCGCGTGCTCTAATTCTGGGCCGGGTTCCGGCGGTCGGGATTGTTTTGTAGAGGAATTGCCGCGGCAGGAAAGGGGACGGTTTTGGTTCTCTTCTGGTGCCACTCGAATGCTAAACGCTTCCGAGGCTGTAATGAGGGAAAAGCGCTGCCTCCTGCGTGCTTTGTGTGTCAAGAAAATCGCATTTTGAGGTTTGGGACGCCAGGAAATGACTCCGGCTTTGTGCCGCGCGTTTAGAGTCAAGATTTGTTTGGTGGTGGTTGTGTCTGTAAACTGATGGGATGTGACGTGCTCGACACTTTATCAGGGTGCCATCTTTATTGTGTGTGGGGTGATAAAAAAATGAAATGATTGAAGTATAAAGAAGTCTTATTTTATTTTTAGAGATTTTAGAATAATGGGTTACGTAAACTGGAATAATTAACGATTAGGTATTATATGGTATGTATTGGTCATAAATCAATTATCTTTTTTTAAAGATAAAGGTTCAGTCAAGAGTGATAGTTATGAAATATGGTAACATTTAATAAATATAATGAATGAGTCACGCACATAAATTTTGCTTCTTTTTAAAATATAATTTAGTTATAAACTCATTGTCTACAAAGAACACGTAATTGATCTCTTTAACTTAAAGAATAAAAAAAGCTGAAATTATTTTGATAGTTATAACATTTATTCAAAAATTGAATAGAGTTAGTCAAAGTCCTTATTTGCTTTTAGAGATTTGAGAACAATGGAGTGTTATTTATAAAGGTATTTGAGATTATATGTGTTTAGGTACAATAATATTTGCTAAAAGTATTGGATTTCGTTTCATTTTTATCCTAAAATTCCTTTTATTTAGCAAAAACATTTTTATTTTTAAATTAAATTTTCCATTGTTTCACACTAATAGTGCAGTGTTTCACAAATAAATAGCTAACAAAGAAAAAGAACTATAAATACTAGTATGAAAACATAAGCATATTCTAGAATTATTTATGGAATCATTTACGTAACTTTATTAAGTAAAACCATGAAACCATCTTTAAAACTCATATATTTGTTTTAAAATGGAAAATGAAAAACAAACCCCCCAAATCCATATTTCTACAACACAGGTTTTTCATTTCAGGTATTTTCGGACCAGTATTTTGATTCATCTTTAGTGACTGTATTTGTTTTTCAAAGTTTGTTAAAAATGATTATTTCATTAAACTTATAAAACTTAATTTAAAGAGAGAAAGTTTTTCAACTAATTATTTCATCACACAAAAGAATAATGCAAAACTACACTGACTCATAAATCATTTAAACAGAGCAATAACTGGGGAGAAAAGTATCTGGAAATATATTCACCTACCCGTGAACGAAGGATGATGACCATTTTCCATGAAGAGATAGAATTCTAGTTATGCAAGCACGGTCACCACAGGAGATTCAACAATTCCTTCCTCTGATCGATAACCCAGGAATTCCTGTCAAGATTCTGAAGATATATTAAACAGATGCGTTATGCAATGGAAAGGATTAGAATAAATTGCATGGAATTTATACGATGACAATGGTAGTGATGCGAACTAAATTTATTACTAAGGAGTCATATTTTAAGGACTGTCTTCATTGAAACTTGGTCATAAATGATTTTTTTAGGAACTTATTGGTGCTGGTCAAATGTTATATTTTATTCCTGGTTATTCATTTTAATTTTAATTTTAACTGTATTTTTACAAGTTTAATTAAAATATACAATTAGATTAAATTACTACTTTTTTTCCCAAAAAATCATCGTTCAAAGAGAGAAATGCTTGTTTCATCTTGGTAAACTTTCTTTTCTTTCATTGAAAGGTAAAAAAAATTAAATTTATGAAAAACATTTTTTGGATAAATTATTTTATAAAATATATTTATATAAACTACTTGTTTACCTTTTATAAAAATTCATTGACTAAAGACTCCATAGAGTGAAATGCTTGTTCCTTCTGGACCAACTTCAAAAAGTAAAAAAGTCAGTTTGGGCTGGACTTTTTTCATCTAAGGAGAAAAGTTTTTGTAGTTATAATCATGATATATTTGGATGAATTAAGCGATAATTAAAAAACTATAATCGTAATTTGAAATATATTCTCTTTTGCTCAGTAGTTTCACTTTAAGCGGTTTTCACCACATACCCTGAACAGTACCTGTAAAACTAGTTTTTCCTTTATAGTAGACAGTATGCAGTAGAAACAACTTAAGTGAAAATGTTTTTTCAAGCAACTTGGCAAACTTCAATTTGAAAAGAGGTTAACAAATTTAACACGTTTTATTTATTTTTCAAAAATGAATTTTAAGTGGTACTATAAATAGATTTAGATGAATTAAGCGATTACAACATATTACAATCATAATTAAAATATATTTTCTGTTGCTTGGTAGTTTTTTCTTGAAGCGGTTTTCCCACATGTCATGAACAGTACCAGTAAAACTAGTTTTTCCTTCATAGTAAACACAAAGATAATTAAAATTAGATAATTTAATCCATACTCAACATCTCAAATTGTGTAGTTCGTTTACATCTTATCTCATAAGACATTGCAAAGAAATTTTCATATTTTTACCAAATAAAAAATACGGTAAGTTGTTTATCCAATTCTTCCCACTGTCTCCCCAAATATTTTTATTCCCACAACACACTCGAAGTTAATACCGACGCACCATCACGAAGTATCGATAATAATTTCCCAAAACTTTATAACTCCAACAATCCCCCTATTTGCGACATAGAAAAACCACTCCACCCCCAGCTTTCAAAAGCACTTCCCTCTCTCTCCTGACTCAAGGGCGCTCAACCACCCATTCTGGCAACCGGGCACAGGGATAAAATTTTGAGAAAGCAATTCCCCCATTCCTCTCGCGCTTCCACATTACATCCAGTCCGTAACAACACAAACGCTTTCTCTGCTCCTCAAACTGTGGAAATTTCTGCCGCTGGGGGGTTCCTTCTCTCTCTTCCCCCTCCCCCTTCTCCCCCGCTTTATCCTATCTTGGCGGAGAAGATGCCGCTGACGTCACGATGCAGTTCGACATCCAATCACGACTTGACGAGAGCGCCCGAGGCCGAAATGTTTGCCTAAAGAAGGGTGCATATGCGAACCCCCTGCACATTTGGCGACCGAGCGGTCCAGAGATCGAGAGTTGGCGAGATGGATTTAGTGTTTTGGGAGGTGTTTGTTTGTGGTTTGGATAAGCTATTACCTGGGTAGCACAGCTCATACCAATTATGTCAAGTTTACGTAGCCGCAACTGGAAGTAAACGAAATTTAGCCGTAGATAACAAAAAATTGGACGAATCTTGAACGTTCGTGCTGTTCAAAAGTCCATGTTTATCAGTAAATTCGTTACATATTAACTTATGTTTGCTGGTGAATATAAATTAAACAAGTGTTCCCAATACAAGTGTTATTTATTTTATTCTTTAGTTTTATTTCTTCTTTTTTTTTCATATTTATTTATTTTTCTATTGTTTACCTCTTACAAAAATTCATTGAAAAAGGCTCCATAGTTTCATCCATTGTTTCTTCTTGGCCAACTTCAAAAAGTAAAAAAGACCGTATCGACTGGAATATTTTCATATAGGAAGAATACTTTTAGTTCTTAAAATATCATGATAAATTTGGATGAATTAAATTAAGCTATTAAAAAAATTATAATCATAATTTGAAATATATTTTCTGTTGCTTGGTAGTTTTTCTTTAAGCGGTTTTCTCAACATACCATGAACAGTGCCTGTAAAACTAGTTTTTCCTTGATAGTGAACAGTATGCAGTAGAAACAACTTTAGTACTAATGGTTTTTCAAGCAACTTGGCAGTCTTCAATTTGAACTTTTTAGTGACAATACTTAATTTTCTTTAGAATTTAAAACAAAAAGCCAAAAACTAATAAACAAATATGGTATAAAACTATTTCTAAGTGGTGAGACTTTCAAAAAAAATCCGTCGAAAACCCCCTTAACCCCCTTACTTTTAAGAGTTTCTATATTTTAAAGTAGATGTATCCTTATCTTGACATTTAAATCCTTTCCTGCTCAACAGGAACTGAATAACAGTTGAGGAGGTTTTCGCCCCACAGTTTTTGAGGTGAGGGGGCGAGCAGTTTTTATACTTTGGTCATATAATGAAGTGGTGATTGAGAAATTGGGTCAAGTAGTAGAGTCGATAAATGCGTTAGAAACCCGCCATTGACAGTGATTTTTGAAAACTTCCTAGGGAGAGCTCCTGAACTCCCTCATCTTTCTTATTCTTCACATTAAAACAAGCAATTAATTAAAAACAGTTTTTGAAACTTCCTTTACTCAGGCAGATTTAAGAGGGATATTTTCCACTCAATTTGTTACAGATTCGCAAAAAAAAAGCCCTTTCTTTCTATTCTGTAGTACATATTTTCAAGCAATGTGATATATCCGGAATTATTAATAATGCCCGCGTATTTCAGACAAAGTGATAAATATCCATTGATAAATCCCATTGAATTGATCACATTGCCCGCCTCAACTTAGGGCATTATTAATTCCCGATTTATCACTTTGCCCGTAACACATATACATTTTTCAACATTGCTGACTCATTAAAGTTTTGTCTGTCCTATGTCCATCCAACAAAATCCATCATCCGTCTTATTAATGTGGCCCACGTAGAAAAAAGGTTGGGAGTACCATTGATCTATGCTATGCCGAATAAGAACGCCTGCATCTATTTACTTTGACCCCCTAAAGATTAGGTTCATAAAAGTGTAGGTACATTTCCATCCATTTCGAGCCGGTTAAAAGCTACTCATTAAAGTAGAACATGTTTACTATTTGAGTAACGACAGCGATTTCAAAGCAGTCAGTTCTAAAAAACCTTCCAAACCTTACCTTAACTTTTAAACAATCAAACAACACCGTACATAAAACTCCAACGACAAAAACCATCCAGCACCCTTCCAAACACCGAAAAAAGAACATTATAAATCCAAACAATCTCTCTCTTCAAACTCCACCAGCAATTAATCCGCCTGCATCCGAATCAATAAACCCGCTCAAAAGAAATAAGAAGAAAAAAAAATCGCCACTGTCCGAAATAAATCGCAATGCTTCACGGCACATTGGTCGCATCCCGCTTTTGCATAAACAACAAGCACCGGTCAATGGCACCGGTAAAAAGACGCAGAGCACCCCTTCCCTTCTCCAAAGGAAGAGAGGAGTCAATTTAGCATATTTCATTGCCGGTGTCATCTGCAGTAATCCAATTTCACAGTCGGCTAAGCCCGGCATCCGCACAATGGAAATGGATGGTCATTACCAGTGGCTGGCTCCGTCTCTGGGGACAAATCCCCGGGTCCCGAAAATCCCTGGACGGAGACCGCGCCGTCAGCCGTCGGGCCGGGGGGCGTATACATACACCCCTCGCGCGGGGAATGTTGTAGGGCGTTAGGCTTAGGTTTGTGAGTAATGGGTTGAGGGAATCATCCGAGGATGAAGTGTCTTAAGAAACGGGTTTTAAGGGGATGCCACACGTTTCTGGGTAAATTGTGAAAAATTGAGATTAGCTTTGTGGTGTTTGTGTAGGGTATTTCAATTTGTGCTTAGTTGATGCCTTAAAAGTGTCCTTTTGATTTTGTTTAAAAGTTGTCTAACATGACATGTATTGTATAGAGTGGTAGTTAATAGTCGTACTATATGTGTGTGAGCATTTCATTTAAATTTCCAAAAAAGATTTTTTTTTTATGAATGAGAAGGTGGTTTGCAATAAACATTTATTGCATTGATCTATTGAAAAAACTTGAGCTAACTTCTATTTAAGTTAACTGCGTTACTTCTAAGTAAAAACTTAACTTTTGCTTTGATTTGGGCTCTTTTTTTGGGATGCCTACAAACGAAAAAAATTCATAACTTATTCCTAACCTTAGTTCAATGTGTCTTTTTAAATTTCTTCAAAAATTCCCCAAATATCTGTAAAGCCTCATAACATAATCTCATCAAACAGCTAATTTAATATTTTACACAAAAATGACAACTTACACTACATCTTCTATTCTTCATCACCATCTAGTTTCCTGTTGGTTACTTTAGTAACTGCCGAGAACGTAAGGATACAATTATTTCGTTATTTTGTAACTCCCTCTAGTGATATTGAATCCCAGATAACTATAACTTTCAACTCATGAATTCACAAAACTTCAAAACATTGTTAAATCCACCTATACTTAACTCTCTTCAAACTAACGTGGTATAAAATTCCATATTCGTGTCCAAAAATTTAACATAATTTCATTTTTGGAATAATGAAACAGATCTTAGTTCCATATAACAAAGAAATTCATATCGTAGGATCTTCTAACAGAGAAAATATGTGGCCTGAGATGGATCAAATTACCCTAACAATAGTTTAAGGAGACCCTCCATTAAAAATGAAGTTTCATAAACATTTGGAAAAGTATCAGAAATGTTCATGTGAGAGTCATTTAGCAAAAACTTCCCTGTTATTTGTAAAAGATATGATATTCCTGAATTTCATGCATAGGTTTAAGTACGTTGAATATCTTTAAGTTAGTAGGATTTTTATACTGTATTAATTGACACCTCCTCAGGCGGATTTTAGCTCTAGGATCCTTTATTAGGGGTTGCTAACCATATTTTCTGAAGCTCTCATATGTGTTTGTTTCGACTTTTGTTTGAGGGACCCTGAAAATTACACTACAGTAACTAAGATTTATGTCATTATTCTAAAAAAAATCAAATTATCCTTAATTTTTGGACATGAGTGTAGTTAAAATATCTCTAGAACCCCAAACCGATTGTGAACCAAAATATTAACGAACTGCCCTTAACGTAACGTAGCCTCTGGAGCACATGTTTTTTACCACGTTTTGGTAATTGGTTGAGACACTTTTTTAAATCTGCATCTGTGTGTGTGGACCTTAACGCTTCCTCTACCACTCTAACTTCACTTTGTGTTCGCCCCCTGCCCCAGCGTAGTTGATAGTGACACCGAGTAGTCGTCGGAGGAAAACGGTTTCAGCCCCAGAAGCGGCAGGTAAATTTAAGGTTCTAACTCCCCGCGCTTGGTCTAAAGCCCCTTGTTTCAGCAGCAGCGTTCCTCTCGTGCGGTCTGGGGTCCTCTAACTCACGTGTCCGGGGTGAGTAAGGGGACAGCGACACTCGGATGTCTCGATTCGAAAGGGTTGTTTTGGTGCAGGAATGGATGTAATTGGCTGTTGTGTGAGGAAGGTTTTCCGTTTTATATGCCGTTGTGTTAAATATTGTAATTTCGTACTTTATCAATGAAATGATGTGATTTAGTTTGATTAAAGTGTCGGAATGCTGTCCAGCTAACGAAATTGACCTTGTATCGTTTACATGTAGATTGAAGTAAGTTCATCATTTATCTATGAGACTACTATCAAGCAAAGGCTTAAAATATTAAACGAAGAATAAATTTTCTTTTACACTTTTGATCATGTCCCGGTTTCCGGCCTCGGATCCAAGGGGATAACTCTGGACAGTGCCCCTCTAGGGCCGTAAAAGGTACTCAAAATGAGTTAAAACCCTACTTTTACAGGTCAAATTTCAAAAACAAAATTCTGGGGGAGGACACCCTACCCCCCAGCGGTACCACAAGGGGATTTTGAGTGATACTTTTTAGAAAATCCTCAACATTTGTGTCAAAAGGTAAAGGTGATGGATGTTCTGGAAAAGTGTCCCCCCCCTTGGAGCTGTGCTGGATCCGCTCCTGACCGTTTTAAGATTTTTTTTTACCTCCTAGAAAGTTTTAATTAATTAGTACTGAAGGGTTTGGATTACCCAAAAAGGCATAGAGTCTTTTTATGGGAGATTCGTGTATGTAGGGCCACCCCACTTTAATACTTAATTTTAAGTATTCTTTCTCACTGGGTGAGTGGTAACACTAATTGTCACGTTATGAGCCATTTTTAAATCTTGCAGGAGGAAGTTGTGTCTAGTTTTTGGTAAAAATAGTTTGTCATAGGTATAAAGTTACATTTCAAAGTTAGCTAGCTCTTTTATTATTTTCAAAAATAAGTCGAATACTTTTCTTAATATTTTAGTCATAATTTTGTTTCATAGGTTAGGAGCTAAATGAGGCATATAAAGAAGTTCAAACTCCATGTGGTTTTATCCATGTATAAAATTGTGTGT
Source organism: Tetragnatha montana (assembly GCA_963680715.1). Classification (NCBI taxonomy): domain Eukaryota; kingdom Metazoa; phylum Arthropoda; class Arachnida; order Araneae; family Tetragnathidae; genus Tetragnatha; species Tetragnatha montana. Next base: position 41,606,101 of record OY796685.1, read on the forward strand.
AAAACTCCATGTGGTAATACATTATTTATAAAATTGCCTACTTTGTACCTAGGACCGGCCCCAAATACAAGTAAACAGATTTTGTTTTCAATACTAAAGTAAGAAGGAAAGAATACATAATTTTAGAATCACCAAAACCTAAATGTGTTCGAGTTTCTGGTAATTTATACAGAATTAGCTTTTTCTCAAAATTTTAGAAATTTGCCACAATTTTGTTATATAAATTAATTGTGTGATTGTGAAAATTGTGTGATTTTAAATAAATTATTACATATTAACATTGAAGTGTGTCACTTTTTTGCTATTAATTTTAGAGTAATTTGAAACTTTTATGCAGTGGCCTTAGGTACAATTTGTAATTGTACCTAGGACCAATTCCAGATTTTTTTAAAAATAACTTCTATTTCGATTAAAATACTTACTAATGTATTTATAATAATCAAAAAGGTAAGAAATTAGTATTCTGATGAGTGCATAATCGGTTTCACACTATAGAAACACGTTTTTTAGTAAGTTAATGGGGATTGAAAAAAGGCGGCCCTAGGTACACGAATCTCTCCTAAATGAATGAAATATTAATATTTTAATATTTTCTAGCTTAAAAACATAAAAAAATTCATTAAGCGCATAATTTTTTAATAATTATGAAAAATAGTTCTCACCACATTTCTGTTTTTTTATTCAGATTGTTATTTGAGGTCCTCTTAATACTGAGAAATTTATTAAGAAAAATACATAGATATAAGATGAATTATCCCCGTTTTACAAATTACTCTAATATTAACTTGCGTTATAAAATCCTAACATCATTCTTATATTTAGATACACGATATCTGCAACAGTAAGTTTCTATTTATTTATAAAAAACAATTCATATTCTATGCGTAATGCATTAAGTAATTTTGGGAGCTTCAGTTATAAACAGTTGTATTTCATTAACTTCATTAATCATTCACGAGAAATTGCATCTAGAACACAAAAGATTTTCTTTCTAAGTAAGAAAATTCAAAACATTAGTACAGTTATATTCACAAGGAACGTTTTTAAATTATAGTTCTTTAAACGAAATTATCGAATATATTTTTCAGAAGATTTAAAGGCATGTTTCGAAAAAAAGTTAAAGAACTATTTTTTCTATAAACGGCTTCTCAAGTTGATACCATTAAAACCCTACCTAAAATCTGCACATAATTGGATTTAATACAATCTTGTTATTATAAAGGATTAGAAATTCAGTGTAAGCTTTTTAATCAACTTATGACACATTTTATAGTTTATCTTCCTCTAATCTTGTCTTGAATTAATCAGGTAAAGGTATTACGTTCATAATATGCCATGATATCCTATTTAGGAAGATTATGTTTTAAAGACACGGGTGTCAAACTCAGGAGGGCTTTTTCCTGTTAAGTTTGATCTAATTTTTGAAGCTCACATTTACCCAAAGTAGACAGATTAATTTCGGAAGTTTCTTTCTGAAAAGAAAGATTTTAGTCACTTTAAAGAGATTCTTAAAACTATAAAATTTATCTCAGAATTCGCTAATACTTTCACGCGATATAGGTTTTACATTTAACGCTATTTGAAACATTTGAGACTAAGCCAAAAGCTCAATGGTCTTGGTGTCTTTTTTTTTGTAATTAAAAATTATAATATGAAGATGTTTTAATTTGATTTATACATCTTTCTAAAAGACCCCCGAATACGTAGAATAGGTAAATATTTTAAAATAACTAGTGGTTATTATTGTTATATAAGTGTTCCGAGATATTGTGACAAACTTAAAGGCAAAGAAATTAAAGAAAATATAATTAGTATTGAGCATTTTCAACTTGGGCGGCATGTTTCAATATTTTTATTTCTTTACTAGGCAATTTAAGTTTCTAAAAGGTTCTAGTTAGGAAAACCGTTTGTTTTATTTATTAATGATCGAAAAATTTTGTTTAAGATAAAATATTACTTATATTTGAGTTGAATAAACTTAATTATATGCATTTGTAGATTATTATACTACAAAGCTCATAAGTTTTTGCTCAAATCAATTTAGTCGTTAAATTACAAATAATATATTAAATATTTATTTAAATTGGTTAAATATAATTAGCATAAGGAAAAATTTAGTCTATATAACCATATATGATATAATTTAACATTTAATAATAATTCAATCCACTTATAAAAGTTAATAAAAATGTTTATAGTTTCTACTCCAGCTTTTAATGAATAAACAGTGTTATGATAAATGAATTAAACGCAAAAATCACTAATGATAACCTTTAATTTTTATTTGGAATTTTAATACTTGCGAGGAATGTCATAAGAATGAATCATAAATTATCATCATAAGTTCATAATAAGTTCATCATAAGGAATCATAAGTTATGATTAAATTATTTTAATAAAGCAAAAAAGTATTTTCTGAAGAGTGGACAAAGTCTCTTTTGTGTTCAGAATCTTTTGTGTCGTTGGGGAAGAAAATCCGTTATTGATATCAAATAAAATGTATAACTTGAATAAAATCAAAGATAATTTTTATTCCACTTAGTTTTAGGTTTGACCACGTAACTACAGAAAATCAAATGACAAAAACTTGTTTATACCATTTGACCAATTTCCCACTAGAACAAAGAAAGTTCTCAAATTAAAGTAAAACAGCAGCTCCCGACGAAATAAAAAGTTTAAAGCTCCAAATTGAGAGATAAAACAATCATCCTCTAAAATTACAAAACAGAACCTCCGTCGTCCACAGGGACGTCACAGCGCATGTGCCAACCACCCACCCTTTGAATGGTAATGAAACTGTGATTGAAGCTCTAAATCAGTTATCTGCCAGTCAGAGACGCTGCAAACCGAATTTTGAGGCTGCCTTTGTGACCTGCTGTTCTACGGGGTCCACATTTGTGATCCCAACGGCCGGGACCAAAGGGTTGAATCCGAATGAATTTCTTGTTCCAATCACTCGGTGATGAGTCATTGGTTGATGGAGGAAGGGTTATATCAGAAGGGCTTGACGTGACTGGTTGGAAGTTTTTCTGATTGATTTCGAATCAGAGATGGACTTTTATTAGTAAGTGTTAGGGGGAAATGGACAATAACTTTCTGGGGACTTAATAGGGTTTGTCAGATTAGGAGGCTATAGGGATTTGGGAAGAAACTTTGTAACTCGTTACAAGATGTTTTATGTTTTCAAAAACGTATTATTGGGAATTAATGTAATTGTTATTCATTAAATGAAGGGGTGAGTATAAGGTACTAAAATCCTTTTAGACGAAATATCTCGAAAAAAAAATTTTGTTACATATATAGTACTATAACTCCTACTTCCGTTATAACTTTTGTAACTAAACAATATTGATTTCATTATTGTTTATTATAATACAATTTCTAAGTATGAAATAGCTATCGATAATCGATATGCATGTTTATTAAAAAATAGAAAGTGAAATTTCTTTTACAGTGTGGTTCAATATTTTATAATGAAGGAAAAATTTGAATATGTCTTTAGTTAAAGTTTTATAGTTCTTTGTTTATAGTTATTAAAGTTTATAGTTAAAGGTTATAGTTTATATTCCTGTTATTATCCACAGATTTAATGAGCAGGAAGCCAATGTTTTAACCTCTAGGCTACCACGGCCAAAAATTAAAAAGTGACAAATATATTTTTAAAGTATTGATACCATTGATCAATATTTATAAACTGTTTAATTAAATATTTAAGAAGGACGTATATTGAAATGTTTGTACAAAATATAATAAAATGTTGTCTTTAACTTAGATCTTATAGTTTAACAAACAGGTTAAAATTACATTCAAAAATTAAGTGTCTAAAGTAAGTTTAAAAATTATTCGTATAAGTTCTAAAAAAAGGAAACATACCAAATATAAAACTCTATATTTACTTTCCAAACAATTATGTTACCAATATATTGTCTGATTTTAATATAAATATCTTTACGTGCTAAAGAAAGGTAGGACTGTTCTGAAACTACTAGTAATGTAACCAATTTCTTAAGAAAAAGGTAAAGACTAATTTAGTTCACAATCTCTAGCTAATCAATTTCTCCTGTTCTTTATTAATTAGGGTTATTTTGATTTTTCTTCGTTAAGTCTTGCTTCCATGTTAGCAAAACCAATTAAAGAATTAATTGGAACGAATAAAAAATATTTGCTCGATTAATTGGGTAGATTAATTTAAATTCATATTTTGTAGGTAGTAGCCCCTTCCGTTCATTAAGTGGTTTAATGAAAATTCTCCATGGACTCGTGGTAAAGGTAAAAAGAATTATAATTCTTTACATAAAAGTGTGTTTTAACTTTTAAGCAAAATTAAGTGCGCGGCTACTTTTTGACATTTTCGTAACTCAGGCAAAATAAAATCAACTAGATCCAATTAATGCTTAAGGATAAAAAAACTGCATTCTATTGCAGATTTTATAAGTTAGTTTGTATGAATGTTTTAATTTAATGAATAGTTTGCTGATAAAATTGAACGACCAATATGTAACAGAAGCATTTAGTGCATAAACTAATAAGCACACAATCAGTATAATTTTGATAAGTGTTTTACTTAAAATGTTTCACTTTTTTTAAGTTATATTCACATTAAATGTAATAATAACATCAAATGTAATTTAACGTTATTGTTTACATTTAATATAACATTAAATGCATTGAAGACATTCAAAACCTCTGTATTCAAACTGTTCCACATTTCAATGTTTAAGAAATTGCAATTATTTCAAGAAACAACTTATTTTACCTATCTTAAATACAAAAATTATTATTACTAATAATTATTAAATTAATTTATACCTAAATAGAATTCAAACCTCCAAAAGAAGATCTTGGAATGAATAATAATAAGTATATCTTTGTCAAAATAATTTAAATCCATGGAACTAGTACAATTCTCTAGACATGGAGAGTCTTCTAGTTCCATGTTTAAATCAAATCATCAAATTTAAAAAATTTTGGTCCATAACATACATATTTTTAAAACTTTTAAACTCTTGGAAATAATATATTTTAATTTTTAGATAAGTTAAACAGATTTTCGCTAAACTACTACTGTTTTCGTAAATTTAAAATTTGAATTAATTTCTTAAGATTATTATTTTTGACACAATATAAAATTATTTACGGGATTAGTTCTCATATTTTTAGCCATTCCATCAACTTTTCTTCAGAAAAAAAAACTAAAACTTACCAAGACCATCACCCAGACTTAAAGACCGGCAATCAAATTAGAGGAAACCATTTTTTTTCCCTTGCTCTTAAGCCATCTGTTATAATTTAATCACAATTTCTCAATTTAACGACCAGGCTTATCTTCTTAAAAAGACGGAAGAAGAAGAAGGAGAAAACGCCGCTAAACCCCCAAATCCCAAAAACTTTTTCCAAACCTACTCCCACCCAGCGAAAAAAAGTAATTAGCGATTATTTTTTTCATCCATCCCTCCATACAAAAAAGCAAAAAAACTTCCCTAAGTCCCCCTGCCCTGCAAAATAAGGTTAAATCTCAAAAAAGGAGGCAGTCTCCCCCCATAAATTATCCCCTCCCGAGGAACTTTATCTCAAAATTTTAACTCCCGTTTTCTTTAGGGGTCTCCTCCGCTCTAAGCCCCCTCTATTATTAACAAATCAATATTCTCCCCTAAGATCTCCGCCTTCCTTTTAAGAGATAGCGCCAGGGTTCGGGTCTTTTAATCTTAAAGCAAATCTCCATTAAATATAAATTAGGATGTCAGCTGGTGTTGACTGTTCTTTTCTCGAAGCTTAGGGGGTTGCTGCTGCTGCTGCACACATTAAAGGCAGGTGCGCGCACTGTGATAGAAGTTGGGTGGAAGATCCACAGGAGGTGTATCACTCTCCTCATCCCTTCGTCGTCTATGCGAGAGGATGAGATGATATCTTTCTTGTTTCGGGATTAAGGAGGGGAAGGTGGGTCGTTTCGGAGATGCTTAAATATGTCACTTGCCGTACATGACGATCTGTCGTGACGGTGTCGAAAGTTGTGCTTTAGTGTAAGGACACTGAAGTCGTGATAGATAACCGAGTAGGTGCGAAATTAAGAGGGAATCGTTAATATTCATTTTTGGTTAAGTTTTAGTCGTTCAAAATTACCAATTGCTTCAAAACGTTTGTGTGTTGGAATGAAGTTGTTGTGTAACTCTGATTAGATAACCAAATGGGTGTTTATTAAAGATGTCGATGTGCTTAAGCAACTAATTTTAAAAATTACTAATTAGTACTTCGTTTTGATTTCCATGTTATGCGTGAATGTTTCATTCAAATGTGATCATTGTAACACTCTGTAATAATTCTCATTTAAATTTAAATGCATAGAAGATAGTTTTATACTTATGGTAGAAATTGGGGAAGTGGCGTAAATAACGTGAAAAAAATAATATTAAAAAAACATAGTTTAAACGTCTATGAAAGAGAGTGTTTGTAAAAAAACTGTTATTTCTTATAACCTAACTGTCAATACTTTCTTTACATATAGAATCATACAAACAAAGCAAAAGTTTAAAAATAACAGACCGGTTAAACTGAAATCAAAACAACAGTCGATTACAGTTCTCATCAACAAGTCATTTTATAAGACTTACAGCAGCATACTATAGGTTCTCCATAACAAAAATTCGGAATAGTATTCAGTTTTAACAGAGCCTTAATATTTCTTTGATATTACGTTATAAGCTCTCTAACTCAAGTGTGTTACAAAGAAAAATTTATAACCGCCTTATTTTACTACATCTCTATTTTTATACTGTATTTAGCATATTTATGACAGTTAAAAAACTACTTCTTTGTTAACTTAATTAATCTAATGAGAAAGTACCTTAACCGACTATTAAACCTATAATTAAATTTCAAAATGGAAAATCATGATTTATTAACGCATTCCTAACCCTCCAACAAGGATTACTTCAAGAAAAGGTTACCTATCTCCTTTTGAGTTAGTGATTAAATGAGTTAAAACACACTCTCAGTCAAAAGACACATTAACAAGAACACTGTCACCAAAACGGCGGCTGAACTTAAACGTAAGAAATAAAGCACACACTCTCTGGCCTCTTCAAACTTCGAGAAGCTCGTTACAAACTAAAAAAGATGATTCGGTTAATTATTTTAAAAAACAAATCTCTCCAACGACGACGAGTCATTTTCGAAACACTTACTGAATCGGAAACTGCGCGGACTTGCCACACCACTTATAAAACACTTCACTTTTTTTTCCACGAAAGGAGCAAATTTTGAAGAAGTTATCATCCTTAAAGGATGACTGCACTCTTAAACCCTCCCTCTCTCCAGCTTCCATAAACTTCCAAAGTGATGTCAAACAGAAGCCCAGGAAGAAAGGATTAATACACTTCCCCTCCCTGAGCACGAAAGTAAAAAAAGAGGGGGGAGGGAGCGAAACATTTCCAATTTCCCACCTCCTGGAAAACTTTTCGCTAATTTTGTCGTCTCTGATAAACTCAGGAGTCAACATTCGGAGTCAGACTTTAAAAGCGCCAACGCCGTTTTCAGGGCAACTAAAATTTAACGCAAACTTTACACTATCTCCTCGCGGTAATAGCAGAGTTAGCAGAAGGGGATGATAAAAAATGGAGGATGGGCTGCTGGAGAGAGGAAATCTCCTTTTTTTACCAGCCAATGAATGGAGAGAGCGAGGCCTTGGTTGGTGCGCCGATCATTTATATGAGCTGCAACCGAAAGTCGTCAAAAAGACCATTTTACTTTGATCGTATGCTCATGGGAGGACTTCCTCGGTTAAAACACCTTTATGGTTGCCAGATTCAGTTTGTGTTTTTACCCTTCGTAATTAGTTTTGAGCAGGAGGAGGAGAGGATGGAGAGCTTGCGTTCGCTTCACTCCACTTCATAAAACTGGTCCCAAATTATTTTTGCTTTTTTGGGTCGAGAGGGTGGCATTATCTTCGTATATTTAAATAAGTCGGAATAAATGTTGAAATCGCCGCAGCTTCCATCGCGCTTTCCTTTACGGGAAAAATTTTTTGATATCGTTTTTTTTTAAAGGAAAAAATATCGTATGAAGGTTTGTTCGTATATGCGACGGTTTTATTCCAAAGAATTATTTTCAAGTTAAATTCAAGTTTAAGCATATTTGATCAAATGTGTATCGTAATTAGTTTTTTGGTTGTTCTTTCGGCATTTTCGCGTCTTAATGTATTTTAGAAGTAGATTAAAAGTCGGTAAGAATTAATGTCTTGTTTCTTTCATTTTCGTTAAAAGTAGCAACTGAGATTTTAGCAGAAAAAAATATAGTCCATGTTATGCTTTCAAAACTTGTGATTTTTTAAAATAAAGAAACGTTAATAACTTTTTCTCACATTTCATTAGTAACCTTTTTTAAATCAAACGCAAATCTTTACTTTTAAAGTTATTGAAGCCGAACAATTATATTTATTTCCAAAACAAAACTAAAAGAATGCGTTGGGAAGCAAGGGTTCTTTTATTCTTTATTTTTAAAAATCAATGTTATATATTTATAAAAATTCGCAAAGGTTCACGACAGCGAATTTTGTTTTCCTTGTAATTCCAGTTGACAATTTTAATACACTTCCAAAATAACCAATTTAAATGAAGATTGAGTTTTTTTGCATTACAATTTTACATTTCATAACAGTTTCAATGTCCAAAAATATTTTACAGAAAAGAAACTGACAGAAAGAATGCGTCTATTATACAAAGAAAGGATTATAACTTTTATAGTAATAAACCTTTGTATCACAAAGACTAGGTTTTCATAGTTATAACTATAATAAGTTAACCTGCTTTTTGATACGAAATAAAATATTATGTATTATTGAAGGTGTTTCAACAAGTCCGCATCAAACTCTGCACAGAAGTATACCTTGCGAGGAGTAGATAAAATTTGCTCAAGAACCTGTACCTCTTCGGCAACATTTATTTTCGAAAAGTGTGACGTCATATCCAATTACAACTTAATTATTACATTCTAAAGTGGGCGCATGCATGCACAATAGATATTTTTAATATCTTTTAGTGCTCAAACATCAATCAATAACCTTGTTCACGTTTTCCAAAACATTTTTTCAGCCAAAACCAGAAATGTGACGTTGTATCTTTTTCTGTCATGATTTTCACAAAAACTACACATAGGTTGTAGAGATGAAGTTCTTTGGACAATTTTTATCTAATCCTCGCGAGGAATCTGGCTGTGCAGAGTTTAGGCGGATTTGTTAAAACACCCTTTAATTTACTTCATTGATGGCATTCCCAAGCCCCTTGTATTGACACTGTTCAAAATTTCCACGTTTAAAAAATTGCAAGTGTTTTAAGAAACAACTTATTTACCTATACTTATTTACCTACACAACTTACAACAACTTATACAACTTATTTACCTTACTACTTTACTTACTTACTACAACTTTACTTACAACTTATATACCTTACTACTTTACTTACTTACTACAACTTTACTTACAACTTATATACCTTACGTACAAATGCGGTGTTGAATGGAAAGTAATTGCTTATTTACAAACCTTTCCAAGATCAGCATTACTGTCGACAAAATTGGCAAAACAGATGGACGCCATTTTTCTGCATGAGCTGTTCGCGAGTTGTTTATTCCTTCCAAATCGATGATACCAATCTCCACAAATGCGACTCTTAAATTCAATCTTAATAACATATTCTATTTTGTTTCCCTCTGTCAGCAACATGTCGAAACCCTTCGCAAACTCCAATTTCATACCACACCGATAATACGATCGCATTACTACTACAAACAGCAGCCACGCGAAATTTACAACGCAAATCCACTTCTTAACTCATGCGAGAGCAAAAAAAACTCTCGTCCCCCCCAAAACATCTCCGCAAATAAATCCATCCATTAAACCCGGTCGCATCTTCTTCGAGAGGCTGCGGCCTCAATCATCCGCGCGCACAAATCGCCGCAGATTAGCAGGTGGGAGTGTGGGCGGCCAAGAAAACGCACCGACCCAATTAGGGGACGTCGTCTCTCTGGGGGTCCCGTTCCGGGGGCACCGAGATTTTCCATTTAAATTCTTAGTCAAAATCCGATTGCGACCAGAGATTACTGAAACCAATTTCGTATCGGGGAATGCAATCACCAGGGGGGGAGGAATTCGGAATCCCTTCCCTTCCCTCCCCGTCGAACACACGTGATCAGTTGTATGGGATGAGTAACTACCGGAGTAAAGTTTTACCTTGGCATGACGCAAATGCGGTATTAGTTGAAATGTATGGACCCCGGAACTTTACAAGACTTTTTTTCTGTATAACTCGGGAAAGAAAGCCCGATTCTTTTCCCAGGGAAGATTAGAGTTTTAAATCTTTCAGAGGGATGAGGATCAGAGGAGGGTCCGAGAGAAGAAAAAAATAATGATAAATAAGATTCCCTCCTATCTCTCTTTCGCCCGCTGTCTTTGTTTTATCCCAGGAATTTCTCTCTGCAGGGGTAACTGTAACTGTAATTAAGCGGACCGTCTTGTTTTGTTCCCCGCGTGTGCCTTAAGTTATGTATGAGAAGAGATGGGAGGCAGCTTAGTGATGAATTTAAGGATGAAAATGCCGTCGGCAGGTTCCTGATTAAAGAAAAACAACTAAACTCGAGAAGAGAGAGGAGATTCGAACCAAACAAAAGGATTTCGGGAGGAGATTTGAGAAAAGCGACATCCCTTGCTCTTCCCATTTCAAAAATAAACGGATCATACGCGGGAAGATGTAGAAGTGGCGAGGATTAGAAGAAGAAGGAGGGAGAGGTGCTCTTCTTTCTCTCTTTCCTCGGGATTACGCTCCAGTCCTTGGAAATATTTCGGGAATTTATACATTTACACGTCCGGCAAACAGCGTTCGCCTTTATTTTTGCAGCGATATTTTGTGGAGGGATGATGATGAATTATTATGAATGAAGAAGGACGCGGCGTCTTCTTCTTCTTAAGAAATTGATTCGGTATAGAGAGAGAAAGATTTGCGCGCGTCGTTGCTGTGTGTGCGATTACGCTGAGTAAATAAATCTCCAACAAAAGAGAAAGGGGAGACGCGCTCGAAATATTAAATCAGCTAAATACCTTAATCTTCTCGCGAAGGCCCGAGCGCCGCTTTTCTTTTATTTCATAATGCAAACATAAGTGGAAACAAGAAGGGGGGATCTGTGGAGATAATTTAGGAGATTTTGATCGCGTGTTTGAGCTTTTTCTTCGGAAAATTTTCAAAAAACGAGAGTTTTAGTATTATTCTGTTTGGTGCTTGTGTTCTATTCAGTGCATGCTTGTCACTGTTTAACGATTTCAATTATGTTCAGCAAGACAAAGTTTTATTCTGATGGGGAATATATAGGAGGCTGTTCCGAGAAAGTTCATATGTATGCGCCGCGAAGTAAATCATTGTAATAGAAGTTTGTTTTCAAACAAAATAACGGTTGTACGATATTTGGATTAGTCTTCGTGGCTTCTTTAGAAGCCGTTAAGATATTTTTTGAACGGTGATATGTTTTTTTTTTCGTTTACCCCTTTACCTGTAGTGGCACCAAACCGTTATCATGCACTGCAAATTTGTGAAACGCTTTTGGCAACGCAAAGTAAATACAATAATGAACGCTTCTAATCAAAAGCGTTTTGATTGCATTGCGATTGTATTACGATTAAGTTGTGCGTGAAAAGATGGTGTTTTAAAACTGTTTTTAAAACTTAAAGAGGCAGAAAGTGTGTTCTTGTATTGTTTTGATCCACAAATTTAAGAACACTTTCAGATTCTAAGCATATTTTACCAGCATTGTTACTTAGTACACACTTCTGGATAGAACACATTTCTAATAATTTTCCAACATATTCAGAACACAATCCCAACACAATGAGATGTTAAAGTGCCCTCATAATAAACTGTTGTTAATTGGAAGATAAAAAGTGTTCTTAAATATGTTTTTAATGTGTTTGTTTTTGTGTGGATCGTTTGCAGTGTGATATTCACTATGAATTTTATTCTTCCATAATCTCATAAGCATTCATATTGCTTATTAAGATTATGAAGAAATAAAATTGCTATTTAGTATTAAACAATGAATCTTATAAAGGTCTGATACATAATTATACCAAAAGTTGAAAATTTAGATTGATTATTAGTACTATTTCTCCTAGGAGAGATGTTAACTTAAACGAATAGAGTGTTGCTTAGCATGTGTTTAGATACCCAGCATCTCCATTATCAGTTTTACTTCAAAATATCTAGACTCTAGAGTATCTCTCATATTACCAGCGCACTTACATTTCTAGCTCACACTTTTTCTCTAAAAATAGCCCTGCATCAGTGGTGTACCCGGAGGGGATTTTGGGTATATCTCCCCCCCCCGAATGTCAGCTTTTTTTTATAGAAATGAAGTAAATTTATCCCAGATTCCCACCTAATTCCAAAATCCCCCTCCAAAATTTTTTCTGGTTACGACATTGCCTTCTGTTACATAAAGAAACACAGTTTTATAAGAAACTAGCGCTTTTAGCGCTAGACCCGGCGTTGCCCGGGCGCAGTAAAACTTTATAAAAATACCTATAGCGTTGCTCAAACATTATTGACGGGCTGCGCCCGTACTAAGTTCCTTGGACAGAATCTCATACACTTTGAAATAGTTGGGAAGTCATATTTGTTAAAAAATATTTAAACTTAAGGTGCAACAGATTTAGTAGAGTACCTAGACTGCAACACTAAGAGGCCCGCTGCAAACAGTTAAATGAATATAATCGAAGAATTAAACAAAAGTCAGTAAATGTATAAAAAGCCAGAGTGATTTAAAGGCACAGCTCAGTGCCTGCTCTTAGCTCATTAATTCAAAGATTGACATTTTTATGGGGTTTTTCTTATTCTGAAGAGCGTTATCAAGAATGTGTTTCCAAATGAATCACTCCTTCTCTCAATAATATCAGCTTGTTTCTTTTTTTATTTTATCCTTATATTCAGTCGCTTCCGCAAGGTTTCTTTTTTCATTGAACAACGGATTTTTCGGCCAATCATATGCTTTATCAAAACAGCAGACGGATTTCTTCATTTTATATATTAAGATGATATTACGGAAAGCAAAGTATGGTATATGTATAAGTTTTAGACAGACTGTAGAAAATGAAATTTTAGTTAAAAGAATCAATGTGTGTGTGGGGGGGGAATGTAAATGCCCCGTTATAAAAATATTATAAAAACAGCTCATGTTTTCAAACATTACATATAAAGAATAGTTAATCAACTGCTCTATAAAAATCCAATGTTCTCATTCACCATCATCTTTCAAAGAGTAATTCGAGTGCTCATATCGATCCAGTTTTTCCACGAATTGAATATCAAATAAAGGCAAGGTGTTATTTAATTTCCATGAAGCAACTTTATATCTGAGGTTCATACAACCAACGTTCCCCTTCCAAACTCTGCGACTTACACTTCTTTCCTCGCAAATCCCTTTTGTGGAAGAGGGGAAGAGAAGTTCCCGTTTAAAGTTTTTCCGTCTTGAAGCCCTCTGGGCAGTAACACACCCTTGTCTTTGGTTACCATAGAAACGGGATCTCAGCTTCTGCCACATACACGGGATATGTAATTTTTTCCTCTCTCTCTCGGCATTTTTTTTTTATTTTTATTTTTCTCCGAAACTAGGAGTAAAAAAATTCTCTCTCTCTCCCTTCTGCAACTTACTTCGGAAACTGAAAAGTATTTTTACGCGGGGAGCCTTTGAAAACAGTTTCTCTGCCGCCCCTGTCAAAACACTGAGGTCTTTTCCAGTCGTTTGGGAAAGGAACCATTTGTGTTTTTCTTTGTCAGGGGGATCCGCCATGCAGATTGCTGCTGGGATACATGCTCGAAGGAAGGTGGGGTTACGTTTTCTAGAATGTTTGATAGTTTTTTTTTCTCTACCCCAAACGCGAAAATTTTGAAAAAGCTATTTGATTAAAGGTGTTATTTATCCGGTGAGCTCATGTTTCTAAGAACTAAATCAATCCTGAAAGTATGCATGCGTTATATTTAAAAGGCAATATTCGATTATCATCATGTAGTTAAATAATTACTTGTTTCATAAATTTAAATAATGGATATTTTTTCTGAGGGTTTTTAATTATTCATTTTTCACAGAAAAAAAACATACAAAATAAGTATTCAGCATGAAACATAAACGCATCAGTCTCCTATCTCCTCATATCAAAAACCTATCAGGAGAGCTTAGCATAAAACGAAAGCACGTTTTCAGCGAATAGATAAAAAATTTTCGTTAAGTAATAAAAGTAGGGGATGAAACCTGGTTAATAAGTGGAAACTCCCGATTTACGGAACAGTATACATCAGTAAACCAATTCTTTCATTTTGACACAACATAATCTTGACATAACAAGGGGAGGGCACTTTTTTAGGATCACCTCAACCTTTGGACGCAAATAGACAAAAGTTTACTTTTTTTCTCTCTCTCTGGATCCCCCCATGAAATTTCTCACCTTTCTTTCTTTTGTAGGTATTTTGACCATAAATAACTCATTTTTGATCAGCACAAGCTCTTAATGAACGAAAAAGTTTGAACAATCTGGGGAAAGTGTCCCCCTGGGCTGAAAAAAGGGGCCAAAAAGGGAAAGGAAGAGAAAAAAGGGTAAAAAGAAAAAAAAATGTGCATCTCTTAAATGACTGAAAAATTTTTAGTCTTTCTGAATCTACTTTCTTCTTTTTACGCCTTTTTCTCTTTTTCCCCTTCTTTCCCTTTCTTTTTCACTCCAAGGAAAATGAGTTTTCCAGAGTGCCCCCTTGACACACACGGGACCGGACAGTTAACGAAATTGCACTTATAATATTTTTGTATTTAATATTTTTCGTCTTAGTTTTGTTGTTTTAAGTTTTTAGCTCTTACTATACCTAAAGCTTTATTTAAAAAATCTAGAAAAACATCTCTAATTTGTCAACACGTTATTATTTTTGCAGTCTTTTCTTCAAAACTTTAATAACTAGAAATTTATTTGACGCCTTTTTAAAGAAATATGGAGATTAGGTAAATTTTATTATTAAGAGCTCTTAAATATTGTGCTCATAGTTGGATACAACGAAAATCTTCCCACGCACATAAAATTAAAGTAAGAAGAATTCTGCAAGTAGTAAGTAAATATTATTTAGTGTTATTGCTTTAACAACTTCATCTAGTTTTTCCAACAAACCAGAAGTTATAAACAAGCTTATAGGATTAGCTCTCTATCATTTTAAGGTTTCCTGTAACATCATTCTAATTTCAAATTAATGAACAATGCATAATAATTGGGAGAAGAAAATCAGGTTTTCAGTCATTCAAACATATTTTGTAGAGGAAAGGGGAAACCTTCTGCAAAATCAGAAAAATTTACAAAAAATCAAAAAATAAATAAAACAACCCAAAAACCCTAAACTATCGATCCATTTCAAATCATTAAAAGATTACAATGCAAAATCTTCACCCAACAATAACATTAACGAAAGAATACCCCATGTACAACAGGGCTCGCGGAACTCACACCCTCTCCCAAGTAAAACCCTTTCGCGTTTCTCAAGCGTGCGATATCCCGTCAAATTAATCTTCCTTAAACGCTTTTCAAGTGCGAAAACAAGTGCAGCTCGGACCTCCTCTGAGGGTGGGAATGGGGGGAGGGTGTGAATTTATCACGTTTCCTTGGTTACCATCACCTAAATCAGTGGAAGAGTTCGGGGACTCCCTAGCCTCATCCGTCTTCTCTAGGCCCCAATGACGAGTCCGATTTTTTTTTACCACTTTAGCCTCGCAACATCGCCTCCGCCCGCTTATGCATCGCTTACGTGAGAGGAGACGACCTTTTTGTAAGTGGGAAAAGAAAAAAAATGGGATTTTGTGAGTTGTTTTTTGAATTTGGTGATGAACTAGTAGTTCGAGATATTTAGAGCACTCTCTTTAAGTAGGGTTGAGTTTGATTTCCATTCAAACGTAATTGAAGGATCTTGCAGGCTATAAAAAAGGGGTTTACAATTTTTAGATTTGTGTTTTAAGGTATGTAAATCATACATGTTGATGCACAATAGAGCATGAATGATTTCTTTTGAATAGAGAAGAAGTCCAAAATCATGTTTTGAAAAAAAAATCACTGTGTAAGTGAGGTAGAATTTTCATTTTAACGCAAAATTTTTGTTGGATCATAAAAACATTGTTACAAGTACAAGATAGTGAATAGGTACTACAAAAATATTTTTGAGCGTTAAAAAAAGTTTTCTAATTTGTTTCTTTCTGGAAACTTTTGAATGTATAGATGTGTAAAAATGGTAAAAGGCTTTTAAACTTCGCATTGAATAATATTTTTAATTAGTTTACTGTATAAATTTGAAAAAAAAAATATAAATATATAAAACATAAAATTCTAACATATTTATTAACTCAGTTAAAGGAAATATGGATTGAGCCATCCACCTGATATAAATTGAAACTTAAATTATGTTTTCGTTTAGTTTGCATGACAAATGTGAAAATTTGAGAAAATAAAAAAATAAGCTTAGTTTTTACTTCCAATACTAAAACTCTATAAAAATTTATTAAAGGGGCAATATCTGCTTATGGTTTACATGTTTGTGTATTTTTCATAATTAGTACTTTCTTTTGTTTACTCCGATAGGTATAAAACACTTAGTAAACATATGTAGTTATAGCTTATAAATAATAAGATAAAAATGCAAAAGTATAAAAATGTGCAATATAAGAAAGAATATTATGTTGGTAAATATTGATTCCATAATAATTTCTATAAAAAGTATATTAAGACACAGTTGGGGTAAATAGGTCCGTAATTCAAACAATCAATAGAACACCATTATCATGTCCAATACATGAGAACAAATTAAGCCTATGTAAATTTAGAAGAACATATTAGTTTTCTAATTTTACTTGTATGCATTACTTCAATAGTGATTGCATTTAATTTTATATCCCTGAGACCTGAGACAAATTTAATGAAAATCAATGTTTGTATTAATTATTTTTCCTTCCAAAATTTTAGTATTTTAAATTTTTTTATATAAATTTAATGAGAATCTAACACTTTAAATCCATCTTAAATTATATTTAATTCAATACTAGTTTCAAAATCTTAAACTAAAAATTAATTTACGAATTATAGCATGAAGAAGGCTTTAGTAATAATGAGAAAATATTATACAGAAACAAATTACTTCACGTAAACTTCTCCTCAGTATTATGCCACACATTTTACTATCAGTAAATTTGTTGACAAAACTTAGATTACAACTATTCATATTTTCAGTAAATTGAATATCTTTAAAATGTGTTAAATTAGATTTAAAAACCTCTAGTTTTTACCTATCACTTTCATGTGAGTCGATACATGTTTCGATACATACGGATATTTCTTGATTACATTGCAGTTAAATATTCATCTATGATATATTTAATACTATCACACATAAAATGTTTAAAAAAAACTTATGCATCCAAATTTTTTAATCTGTCCATTTAATCTGAAATGTGTTATTTATTTAATTGGTATAAGTATTTAATTTTTTACTACACGAGAAAGAAAAGTAGAATAAATTTAAATACATTTAAAAATATCAAATTATGAAAAACATAAGTTAGTTTTTTAATAAATTTGTACATTTAACTCGGTGGTATGAAATCTGAATATAATTTACGAATTCGAAACTTAGTTACAAAAATTATAATACATTATGAATGTGTAAGGATGAAAAATGTGAATAAAAAAAAAGACTCCTTAAATGAAACACAACTCAAATTTTATCAACTAAAGTAAGGTTTAAGATTTAAATTACGGTTTTTCTGTATTGTATCAAGATGAGGAGTTTCATAACAATTACAGATAGGACTGAATAAAAATTTATTTTGTATTTACTTCGTAAAAAATATTTTGCAGATACTCAAAACTGCTTTTTGATCTAAAAAAGTATCTAATAAATATTTTTAATCTTGATATATGAATCTATATAAAACACAGTAAAAAATTAACTATCAATTAACGAAAAGCCAAC
The DNA here is from genome assembly GCA_963680715.1 of Tetragnatha montana. Taxonomy (NCBI): domain Eukaryota; kingdom Metazoa; phylum Arthropoda; class Arachnida; order Araneae; family Tetragnathidae; genus Tetragnatha; species Tetragnatha montana. The sequence goes on from OY796685.1 coordinate 41,624,124, forward strand.
CTTATTTTATGTTCTAAAATCCAAACTCAACAAGGATAGTCAGAAATTATTCTAAACAAATCCAAAAAAGTGCATGTACCCTGTCACTCAAAGATATCCACTGCAATTTTTTATTTTTAGAAAAAAAACCTCCCAGAAGATCATCCAAGGATGGGGGGGAAACAAGAACATCCATAAAAAAAAATCTACCGAATCAAAGTCCACTGAAAATTTTCCCGAGTTCGGCAAGAAAAAATATATTCAGAAAACTCTTAACCGTCGCAAAAGAGAAAAGATAGGAAAAAAGATGCAGATCTCAGGAGCGAAAGATAGGAAAAGTAAAAGAAAGCTAACACAACCCATGGAAAAAAAAAAGTATATGGATCCAGAACTCTCGGCTCTCCAATTTTTCTTAAGTTTTCGCTTCTGGACTGGAATCTGCCCGGGGATATGAAAGTGGTATGGGTATTTCCTTTCCTCTCCTCCTAAACTTTATCCTTCAATAATTGAGATGCTAGACTTTTCGCCAGTATCATCTTCAAACGGGATACATATTTTTCGAGCAAATGTCGCCTTTGCTTGTACTTAAGAGATTTTTTTTTGTTGGAGTAGATTCTTTGTTTTATTAGAAGAATCCTCGTGTGATAACAGCACAAATCAATAAAGTTGTGAAATAACAGCTTGGATATTTTTTTACTCCTAAAATAATTTAGCATGTCAAATTCTTTTAACTATGTTGTTTCATTACCTAATTTTTTAGTACTTATGAGAATGTAAAGACACGTATTGTTATTTTTTATTCCCTAACTCACAATATTTTCTAGAAATATCAATAGGAGTTTCTGTTATACTAAACAGCAACTTAAGTTGACCCTATGACGTCGCATATAAACAAAGTAGTTTTATCGTGGTGTCTGAATTTTGAGTGAAATTAAGAACGTCAATTTAAAAATATGATTATTTTGTTAAACCCATGTATAAATAGTGCTTTTTCATCACGATTTGCGTACCGAACCTCCTCCTAGCAACCCAACAAGCTTGGTGTTTTCCGATTTCTCCTTCCGCATTTTTGACGTACTGGGTTCAAGAAACGTTGCTGTCGAGTATAGCATTGAATATTAATTCATAGTTATTTTGATTTAAAGCAAGCAGACAAGGAAACAAAATGTATTCCTTTTGCTTTTTTTATGGTTATCTATAATAATAAAAGAGCTTTACCACTCACTCACTCATTCACTCACTCACTCACTTACCAACGCACAGCAAAATCTACCGGGGCTAAAGACTAGAAACTTGGTAGGGTCGAAGACCTTACGGTGTATACGCGCACTAAGAAGGGATTTTTCGAAATATCTTTTTTCTGATCGACAGGGAGGTTTGGAGCGTTTTCGACGTTTTTGAGCCCAGCGGCGTCCCAAATGACCCCAGATCTTTGTTATTTCGCAGGAAGGTACCTAGCAACAATATCTAGAAAGGCATTTTTCAGATTTTGGATATTCGAATTTTAAGAGGTCTGAATATTCCAAAAACCCGTTTTTGCTGAGCATAAGCAAAGTTTTATATTTTCGAAGAAAACAATATCGAGAAATCGATATTACGAATTGAACTGTTGGTAATACCTTCTTGAGAGAATTTCAAAGAAAGTAATTTCTGGATTTTTTGATATTCCATTCTGGAGGGGGTGCACGGGGGTTTGAATATTCACTCCCGTTTTTAGTTTTTGGATCCTAGCACCCACATTATTAGTGTGATTGTTATGAAATTTTAGCATGTTGTTCCTCACACAACCCGGAAGGTTTGCGAAAAAGAATTTTCTGAATCAAAGCATTCTAAGGAGCCTTTTTTGTCCCTTTTCTAAATTCTTAAGCTTAGCCTTCAATATTAAATTTATTGCGGTTATTGCTCTTTCCATGACACGCAAAACCTCTATTGTTGGAAATATTTATTTTGAAATGTTTTATAACAGGTGAATTTTTAAAAAATATGATAAGGAAATAATTTTTAATGATTAAATACTTTTTTTATGATAACCAAAAACCGTTCCACTGAAAAATTTTATTCTTTTTTCTATTTAATCAAATTTAAGTATTTCCAGCAAAGTTCAAATTAAACAATATTTTATCACAGGCATTTTCAGTGTCTATTCAAATGATGTTTACTTATTTCATGTTTGAAATTTCTTTCAATGAATGATTTGGTGATAAATCAGCAAAGGGGGGGTTCAGGGGGTCTCCCCCTGATTTTAAAAAAAATTATCAATATTAAAAAATGTTTATAAACACTAATTCTAAACCGGGTTTTTAAGATTTTGTTTAACAGCTTAAAAAAGTATAAAAGTATGTAGTATATTTAATTGTTTTGTATTTTATAAAAATTTAGCGGGATGAGGGGGAAATAAGTTTGATCTATAGACATTTCTGTTCAATATTATATCTTTATTGTGAAGCGAAGGCGGAGAAATTTGCCTCAAATATACATTTACTATACCAATTACAGAAATGGATGGAGGGAGAAAATGACAAAAGAGAAAAAAAATAATGGGGTTCAGAAGGTCGCCTGACTTTTTTTTCTATTTTGAAAAATTACTCTTTAAAAACGGGGATGGGGATTTCACACATTAAATCTAAACAGGTGGCATTTTTAAAGGTTTTTTTTTACATCTTAACGAAGTGGTATGGCATCAAAAAAGAATCCTAGCGGGAAGACTGTTGACTCTATTGCATGTAAACGATAATGCTTATTTATTTTAACACACAGTTTGATAAGCCTTTTATCCCCCGAGCAACGGCGGGCATATCAGCTAGTCTATAATAATAAAAGAGCTTTACCACTCACTCACTCACACACTCACTCACTTACCAACGCACAGCAAAATCTACCGGGGCTAAAGACTCGAAACTTGGTAGGGTCGAAGACCTTACGGTGTATACGCGCACTAAGAAGGGATTTTTCGAAATTTCTTTTTTCTGACCCACAGGGGGGTTTGGAGCGTTTTCGACGTTTTTGAGCCCAGCAGCGTCACAAATGACCCCAGATCTTTGTTATTTCGCAGGAAGGTACCTAGCAACAATTTCTAGAAAGGCATTTTTTAGATTTTGGATATTCGAATTTTAAGAGGTCTGAATATTCCAAAAACCCGTTTTTGCTGAGCATAAACCAAGTTTTATATTTTCGAAGAAAAAAATACCGAGAAATCGATATTACGAATTGAACTGTTGTTGATACCTTCTTGAGAGAATTTCAAAGAAAGTAATTTCTGGATTTTTCGATATTCCATTCTGGAGGGGGTGCACAGGGGTTTGAATATTCACTCCCGTTTTTAGTTTTTGGATCCTAGCACCCACATTATTAATGTGATTGTTATGAAATTTTAGCATGTTGTTCCTCACACAACCAGGAAGGTTTGTGAAAAAGAATTTTCTGAATCAAAGCATTCCAAGGAGCCTTTTTTGTCCCTTTTCTAAATTCTTATGCTTAGCCTTCAATGTTAAATTTATTGCGATTATTGCTCTTTCCAGGACACGCAAAAACTCTATTGTTGGAAATATTTATTTTGAAATGTTTTATAACAGGTGAATTTTTAAAAAATATGATAAAGAAACAATTTATAATGATTAAATAATTTTTTTTATGATAACCAAAAACCGTTCCACTGAAAAATTTTATTCTTTTTTCTATTTGATCAAATTTAAGTATTTCCAGCAAAGTTCAAATCAAACAATATTTTATCACAGGCATTTTCAGTGTCGATTCAAATGATGTTTACTTTTATTTCATGTTTGAAATTTCTTTCAATGAATAATTTGGTGATAAATCAGCAAAGGGGGGTTCAGGGGGTCTCCCCCTGATTTAAAAAAAAAATTCATTATTAAAAAATGGTTATAAACACTAATTCTAAACCGGTTTTTTAAGATTTTTATAACATCTTAAAAAAGTATAAAAGTATGTAGTATATTAATTTGTTTTGTATTATATAAAAATTACACGGGATGAGGGGGAAATAAGTTTTATCTATAGACATTGCTGTTCAATAATATATCTTTATTGTGAAGCGAAGGCGGAGAAATTTGCCTCAAATATACATACCAATTGCAGAAATGGATGGAGGGAGAAAAGGACAAAAGAGAAAAAAATAATGGGGTTCAGAAGGTCCCCTGACTTTTTTTCTATTTTGAAAAATTGCTCTTTAAAAACGGAGGGATGGGGATTTCACACATTAAATCTAAACTGGTGGTATTTTTAAAGGTTTTTTTTTACATCTTAACAAAGTGGTATGGCATCAAAAAAGAATCCTAGCGGGAAGACTGTTGACTCTATTGCATCTAAACGATAATTCTTATTTATTTTAACACACAGTTTGATAAGCCTTTTATCCCCCGAGCAACGGCGGGCATATCAGCTAGTCTATAATAATTAAAGAGCTTTACCACTCACTCACTTACCAACGCACAACAAAATCTACCGGGGCTAAAGACTCGAAACTTGGTAGGGTCGAAGACCTTACGGTGTATACGCGCACTAAGAAGGGATTTTTCGAAATTTCTTTTTTCTGACCCACAGGGGGGTTTGGAGAGTTTTCGACGTTTTTGAGCCCAGCAGCGTCCCAAATGACCCCAGATCTTTGTTATTTCGCAGGAAGGTACCTAGCAACAATTTCTAGAAAGGCATTTTTCAGATTTTGAATATTCGAATTTTAAGAGGTCTGAATATTCCAAAAACCCGTTTTTGCTGAGCATAAACCAAGTTTTGCGTTTTCGAAGAAAACAGTACCGTGAAATCGATATTACGAATTGAACTGTTGTTGATACCTTCTTGAGAGAATTTCAAAGAAAGTAATTTCTGGATTTTTCGATATTCCATTCTGGAGGGGGTGCACGGGGGTTTGAATATTCACTCCCGTTTTTAGTTTTTGGATCCTAGCACCCACATTATTAATGTGATTGTTGTGAAATTTTAGCATGTTGTTCCTCACACAACCAGGAAGGTTTGCGAAAAAGAATTTTCTGAATCAAAGCATTCCAAGGAGCCTTTTTTGTCCCTTTTCTAAATTCTTATGCTTAGCCTTCAATGTTAAATTTATTGCGATTATTGCTCTTTCCAGGACACGCAAAAACTCTATTGTTAGAAATATTTATTTTGAAATGTTTTATAACAGGTGAATTTTTAAAAAAATATGATAAAGAAACAATTTTTAATGATTAAATAATTTTTTTAGGATAACCAAAAATCGTTCCACTAAAAAATTTATTATTTTTTCTATTTAATCAAATTTAAGTATTTCCAGCAAAGTTCAATTTAAACAACATTTTATTATCAGAGGCATTTTCAATAGCTGGTGTCGATTCAAATTATGTTTACTTTTATTTCATGTTTCTTTCAATGAATATGTTGGTGATGAAGCAAAGGGGGGTTCAGGGGGTCTCCCCCTGATTTAAAAAAAAATCTTATTATTTAAAAATGGTTATAAACACTAATTCTAAATCGATTTTTTAAGGTTTTGTTTAAGATCTTAAAAAAGTATGTATATTTAATTGCTTTGTATTTTATAAAAATTTAGCGGGATGAGGGGGAAATAAGTTTTATCTATTGAAATTGCTGTTCAATAATATTTTATTTTTTACCTACCTTTATTGTGAAGCGAAGGCGGAGAAATTTGCCTCAAATATACATTTATACCAATTATTTAGAAATAGATGGAGGGAGAATAGGACAAAAGAGAAAAAAAATAAGGGGGTTCAGAAGGTCTCCTGACTTTTTCCTATTTGGAAAAAAACACCTCACGTTATTTATGGATGTCCCCTAATTGGAAAAATCTGCCAATTTAGAGGAATGATTCATCATAAGAGTGAAAACTATGCGCTATTGTTTTTTTAGCTAAATTACAATTGAATAATGCCAAAATCATGAATACAATATCAATAAATCCGGTACGTAAAAAATTTAAATATATTTGGCACCATTTTGAGAAATTCACCAATATAAATAAATGAAATATTTTAAGAGGTAAAACGAAAAACTAAATGTAGCCTACTTCTTACTATTTTTACAAAAACAATAGTTTATCAGCATAATTAATACATTATGGACGCCCTATTGGAAAATCCACCACTATTTTGGAAGAATGACTCGTCGTAAGACAATAAACCTAACTTGCTAAAAATATTTCTAATAAAAAAACTGCTGAAATTATAATTGGTAGTTAAAAAAAAGTTAAAAACGATTGACCGCCATTTTGAAAAATCCACCATGTAGAAAAACGATAAAAATATTCGGAGTTATAACTTTCTTAACATAAATTTTTATAACACTAATTTGCATTATAATTTTACTCTTAGTTACTAATAAGTTATTATTTAAGATAGGTTTGAAACGTACAAGCTGCACATAGATAAAAAATAATGCATACGAAAAGAATCCATTAAAGACGATAAAAAAAACTTCGGCGAGAATTCGATGGCGTAAACACTTCCGATTTCACAATTCAACACTACGTCAATAGAACCGTTGCCACAAAAACAAGTCAAAACAGCAGCTGTTTTCTTTCGCTTTATTGATTGATTGACTCTCTTGATTTCCGGGGAAATCTTAACGAAAACGCGTGTTAGCTACTTAAGATTTACACACAACACGCAACAGACTGAATAAGTAATATCCGGTGTTGATAGTTCTTAGATTATTCTTGAAGTGAACCGCCTGATTTTAAGATGATGGACCCACTAATTGTGACTCAAATGTTTATGGTCGCTTCCTCCTCCATTCTATGTAGTACAAGGGTCATCCAATTAAAATTACGTTTAGCATAACTTCTGATATTATAAAAAGGACACAGAAAACTCTTTTAAATACATATTTTGAACCGCCTTTTAAGAGTTAAGATGTGGATTTGGGTGTTCATGCTTTTCTCTATTTCCCTTGGAAAGGCACAAGGTAAAATAATCTATTTGATTTGTCCCTTTTTTTATTTATAAACTGAATTTTTTTATGGCACTAAATATGAGATATTTTGACTTGTTAAAAAGTTCCAGTAATATTTATTTTTTAACCAAAATTACCTAAATTTTAAATATTTAAAATGATCTATAAAATAGCAATTTTCATTTTTATCGATTGAATTATTTTATATTATAGATTTTGCCCCCTAGTAAAATTTTTTGTTTCAGTCTTAGAGAATTTAAGATTTCATAAATTTGCAACAGTTCGTATTTAACAAAAATTCAAAATATGAGTTAGTTTAAAGAAAAAGTTACCTTGAACAAAAGCTAAAACTATATTGATCTCAAAATCAAGCCAAATATACTAATTTAGAAAGATTTAATTGAGTTAGGGAATTATATTTTGTCATTCCCTGGATCGATTTTTTCATCGAAATCGAGCGGAATAGATGTATAATAATTAAGGAATTCGATATGATAGCAACTATATACCTATTTCCATATGTTTTTATTAATGCATTCATGCATGAAGACATTGCAAATAAATGTAACTCAATTTATGTTAAATCTATAATAATAAAAGAGCTTTACCACTCACTCACTTACCAACGCACAGCAAAATCTACCGGGGCTAAAGACTCGAAACTTGGTAGGGTCGAAGACCTTACGGTGTATACGCGCACAAAGAAGGGATTTTTCGAAATATCTTTTTTTCTGACCCACAGGGGGGTTTGGAGCGTTTTCGACGTCTTTGAGCCCAGCGGCGTCCCAAATGACCTCAGATCTTCGTTACTTCGCAGGAAGGTACCTAGCAACAATATCTAGAAAGGCATTTTTCAGATTTTGGATATTCGAATTTTAAGAGGTCTGAAAATTCCAAAACCCCGTTTTTGCTGAGCATAAACCAAGTTTTACGTTTTCGAAGAAAACAGTACCGAGAAATCGATATTACGAAATGAACTGTTGGTAATACCTTCTTAAGAGTATTTCAAAGAAAGTAATTTCTGGATTTTTCGATATTCGATTTTGGAGGGTGTGCACGGGGGTTTGAATATTCACTCCCATTTTTAGTTTTTGGATCCTGGCACCCACATTATTAATGTGATTGTTGTGAAACTTTAGCATGTTATTCCTCACACAACCAGGAAGGTTTGCAAAAAAGAATTTTTAAAATCAATGCATTCCAAGCAGAATTTTTCGGCTTTTTTTCTAAATCCTTATGCGCATCCTTCAATTTTAAATTGATAACGGTTATTGCTCCTTTCAGGTGAAGCAATAATACCTCTATTGTTAGAAATATTTATTTAAAAATGTTTTATAACAGGTGAATTTTTTAAAAATCTGATAAAGAAACAATTTTTAATTATTAAATAATTTTTGTTATGATAACCGAAAACCGTTCCACTGAAAAAATTTATTATTTTTTCTATTTAATCAAATTTAAGTATTTCCAGCAAAGTTCAATTTAAACAACATTTTATCAGAGGCATTTTCAATAGCTGGTGTCGATTCAAATTATGTTTACTTTTATTTCATGTTTCTTTCAATGAATATGTTGGTGATGAATCAGCAAAGGGGGGTTCAGGGGGTCTCCCCCTGATTTAAAAAAAATCTTATTATTTAAAAATGGTTATAAACACTAATTCTAAATCGATTTTTTTAAGGTTTTGTTTAAGATCTTAAAAAAGTATGTACATTTAATTGCTTTGTATTTTATAAAAATTTAGCGGGATGAAGGGGAAATAAGTTTTATCTATTGAAATTGCTGTTCAATAATATTTTATTTTTTATCTACCTTTATTGTGAAGCGAAGGCGGAGAAATTTGCCTCAAATATACATTTATACCAATTATTTAGAAATGGATGGAGGGAGAATAGGACAAAAGAGAAAAAAAATAAGGGGGTTCAGAAGGTCTCCTGACTTTTTCCTATTTTGAAAAATTACTCTTTAAAAACGGGGAAGGGGATTTCACACGTTAAATCTAAACAGGTGGTATTTTTAAAGTTTTTTTTTACATCTTAAAGAAGTAGTATGGCATCAAAAAAGAATCCTAGCGGGAAGAGAGTTGACTTTATTGCATCTAAATGACTCCTCGGAAAGGAATACAGTAAAGAAAATAATTCTGATTTATTTTAACACACAGTTTGATAAGCCTTTTATACCCCGAGCAACGGCGGGTATATCAGCTAGTTTTAAAATAAACGCTAGTTTTTACCTATAGAGCATTCGCACATGACGTCACTTGGAGGACAAAAACAACGTTGCTAAAGCTGTTGTTAGGGGCGTGAAATAGAAGCATTCGCACATGACATCACTGAAGGATAAAAACAACGTTGCTAAGGCCGTTGTTAGGTAAAGTCATGTGATTAAAAATGCTCTATCCCTTTATCCTTTATACATAATTATACTGACATTTCTTGATTCCAATGCAGTTAAACATTCATCTATAACATATTTAATATTATCACACATAAAATGACAAAAAAACGTATGCGTCCAAATTTTTTAATCTGTCTATTTAATATGAAAGGTGTTACTTATTTAATTGGTGTAAGTACTTTAATTTTGTACTACATGAGAACGTAAAGTAGAATAAATTTAAGTACTACCTTTAAAAGTATCAAATTTTAAAAAACATTTTATGTTAGTTTTTAATGAATTCGTACATTCAACATTGCGGTATGAAATCTGAATCTAATTTACGAATTCCGAACTTATTAAGTTAAGAATAATACTACATTATGCATGTGTAACGATGAAAAATGTGAATAAAAAAAGACTCCTTAACAAGACACAACTTAAATTTTATCAACAAGGTAAGATTTAAGATTTAAATTACTGTTTTTCTGCATATTGCATAAAAATAGGAAGTAAGATAGGACCGAATAAAAATTTATTTTTATTTACTTCGTAAAAATTTTTTTGCAGACACTCAAAACAGCTTTTTCATCCAAAAAAATATCTAATAAATTTTGATATATTGATGTGAATATGAATACATATGAATTTGTGACAAACAGAATAGAAATTAAGTATCAATTAACGAAAGCAGACCTTATTTTATGTTCTAAAATCCAAACTCAACAAGGATAGTCAGAAATTATTCTAAACAAATCCAAAAAAGTGCATGTACCCTGTCACTCAAAGATATCCACAGCAATTTTTTATTTTAAGAAAAAAAACTCCCAGAAGATCATCCAAGGATGGGAAAATAAAAAGAAGAACATCCATAAAAAAAAATCTACCGAATCAAAGTCCACTGAAAATTTTCCCGAGTTCGGCAAGAAAAAATATATTCAGAAAACTCTTAACCGTCGCAAAAGAGAAAAGATAGGAAAAAAGATGCAGATCTCAGGAGTGAAAGATAGGAAAAGTAAAAGAAAGCTAACACAACCCATGGAAAAAAAAAGTATATGGATCCAGAACTCTCGGCTCTCCAATTTTTCTTAAGTTTTCGCTTCTGGACTGGAATCTGCCCGGGGATATGAAAGTGGTATGGGTATTTCCTTTCCTCTCCTCCTAAACTTTATCCTTCAATAATTGAGATGCTAGACTTTTCGCCAGTATCATCTTCAAACGGGATACATATTTTTCGAGCCAATGTCGCCTTTGCTTGTTTTACTTAAGAGTTTTTTTTTTCTGTTGGCGTAGATTCTTTGTTTTATTAGAAGAATCCTCGTGTGATAACAGCACAAATCAATAAAGTTGTGAAATAACAGCTTGTATATTTTTATACTCCTAAAATGTTTTAGGATGTCAAATTCTTTTAATTATGTTGTTTCATTACCTAATTTTTTAGTACTTATGAGAATGTAAAGACACGGATTGTATTTTTTATTCCTTAACTCACAATATTTTCTAGAAATATCAATAGGGGTGTTATACTAGACAGCAACTTAAGTTGACCCTATGACGTCGCATATGAACAAGGTAGTTCTAACGTGGTGTCTGAATTTTGAGTGAAATATGGAGAACGTCAATTTAAAAATATGATTATTTTGTTAAACCCATGTATAAATAGTGCTTTTTCATCACGATTTGCCTACCGAACCTCCTCCTAGCAACCCAACAGGCTTTGTGTTTTCCGATTTCTCCTTCCGCGTTTGTGACGTACTGGGTGCAAGAAACGTTGCTGTCGAGTATAGCATTGAATATTAATTCATAGTTATTTTGATTTAAAGCAAGCAGACGAGAAAACATAATGTTTTTCTTTTGCTTTTTTATGGTTATAAGTCAATAAAATAGCTTTTAGTATGAATTTAAAATGTGTTTGATAGTCATATTGGTGCGTATAATACAGATGTTATAAATTTGAATACTTGAAAAGGTAAATATCAAAATAACTATCAGTAAAATCATCAACATTGGATATCACTTTCTCATCCCTCAAGAACTTGAATATTAATGCTTACCAGAGATAAAAAAAAATTAAAAATATTACAAATATATAACAAACAAATCTATAATCTCAGTCGTGATATTGCATAATGACTATCGTCAACCATATAAATAAATTAAAAAATAAAACACATAAAACTAAGAAAAAACCTCAGTGATAGATGAACTGCGAAAGTTATATAGGGTTGATTCACAAGCTACTACATTTCATTTATTTTATGATAGATTTTTTTTTTGTTTTTAGCGAAAAGGTAGATCTAATTTAATCGAATAATAATCCCTTAGTTGTGATTTTAAGATTCAAATTTAGCTCATTTTTAGTGGGGACTCACGCATGGAATAAGCCGTAAGCAATCTAAACAGCGTATGGGGCTGCCCACACCAAGGAAGCCACTCCAGAGCAATAAAATAAATCAATCTTGACCCCTTGGCCCTCGCAGCCTTCGCAATACAAGATAACGTTAATTGACCTCCTGGACAGTCGAGTAAACAAGATACTCTCAACCCCCTCTCTTCTATTGGGAAGGCTGAATGGGGAACCTGAGTCCGCCTGTCAAGATAACGATCTTAATGGGACAGCACGCACGACGAGCTCGGTGTGGGCAGCCCCTAAATGTAAAATGTTTAAAAATTGAGTTTTTAATATTAGCTTTCCGTTTACATTTTATGAACTATCATTTGAAATACCTTTCATATATATCTAGTAAAAGTAAACATAACACCAAGAGCAATGAATTAATTCTAAATTTAATTTCATACATTCATAAGAAATTTATTTTGAGTCACTACAATAAAGATGTGTTTTTAGAATTTTTAACAATACTTACCCCATTTGAGAAAATTCAATGTCAGCTGTTGAGGTAAAAATTCAGTTACAAAAACTTCATACAGCATCTATAAAAAAAAGGAAGATATTTAATTTACTGTTATTTAATTAGCGGTAAGTGAAACTGCGGATATTAAAAGTACCCATAAAACATGCATTTTTTTTATGGAATTCTACAATAAACAAAAGTAATATCGTATAACAATAAATATCACACTGATGTATTTTTTATTTCAAGCTTATTTCATAATCCTATGCCCTAAGTTGAAATATTTCTTGGAAAAAAATTGTCGGAATTCGAACATTTTGAAAGATTTCACTCTTAATTTGATAGATAAAAAACTTATTGACATGGACTTATTGATAATACATATTGACAAGAAAATTTATAAAATTTTTAAAAATCTATCTTAGTTTAAAACAAATTTACTATCCAAATTGTATTTTAAATTATTTTCCAAGTTAGAAACTATGTTTACTTGAAGCGCCATCTAGCAATAAATGTAAGAGTTACATTGCTATGATTTGAATCGATTCGTGTTCACCACACACACACACACACAAAGACACTAACTACCTCTATAAATATATTTAAAAATTTATTAAAACTTTTACATTTTCTTTCATTACAAAGAAAACCCTTTAAATTTGATTAAAAGAAACAGTTTCGTTCTAGTTATTTTTGAAAAAAAAAATAGAAACAATTATATTTAGCTTAAAATAATTTTTGGAAAACATTTATTCACTATGTTTAGTAAAGAGTAAAATTGATTATTATAAAAGTGTAATATGTAAGCATTAAAAAGTATATAAAATTAGAAAAAAATAGGTAAAATAAGAAAAATGTATAGAATATTAGTTTCAAGACAAAAACTGACGCTAATGCAAGACTCCAAACTCACATGTCACATTTCTTTCCAAACAACTTAAAAAAAATCTTAATAAAAATTCCAAAACTAAACCAAGCATTGACACTGAATGCTGTAATTCTAGTCATATCAATTATAATTTAAAAGAGGTATGACAAAGTATTTATTGATATGTAGTAAAATTATTTAATTTTTAATGTATTTATTAATTGATAAGTATATTATTTTTTAATTAATTATTATAATACAAATTGAATACAAATAATTTATTTAGATAATTAAAACCTGCTTTTAAGAGAGGTGGGGTAAATCTTATAACGAAAAAAGGCTTAAATATAGGAATATAGCATAGCTAAGAAGTATATGCAGTGGAAAAAACTGTTTCACCCTTTTTTTCATACACTACATGGGGGAAAACGGGGCGATTTGATAAAAAAGGGGCACATTCATTTAACTTTCAATATCTAAAAAACTATCAAGATTGTTTTGGGTCATTTTATTCCTAAAAGGTGCCTTTACATTCATAAACATCATACCTGAAACCAACTTATTTATTTTCAGATTGAACACTTTAAAAGTTACCAAAATCAATTCAAAAGTCTAAGAATAAATTGTGAGACGGTGTGTCTTAAATTTGGATATACTATTTTTACCGTTTCTTAATTTAGTTTATCATCAGAAAATGTGCTTATCAAGCTCCCTAAATAAGTCAAGAACGGACAGATCATTAACCGTATAAATTGCACCTCAAGCAATGATAAAAAAAAAACGCTTATCTGATCAAAGGAATTCCCTAGACTAGAGAGTTGAGAGGATATTTGTACGGGGTGTTTCAAAAGTACGTTTCACGGCTTTTATTAGGAATCAACGTCTTCTAGGGTCATGGAAGTTGGGGAATCCATTGGGATGACTTAGTGCCCCTATTGTCAAAATAAGGAAGTTTTAAGAACTAATAAAAAAAACTTTTGAAAATACAAAAATTTAATGAAAAAATTATTGGCAATATCACAAAAACGCACAGTTGAAATTTGAAGAATGAAATGAATGAATTTGAAAATTTGTTTTCATATAGCTAAAAAACGTAAAACCTACATTAAAACACTGAAAAACTTGCAAATTTGCGAATTTTTTCTTATTGAGCCCTGAGAAAAGTTTAAAAGTAACAAGAGGTTTTTGAAAATGCACTGTTTGTAACATCTTACGTAAGCATAAAATAAGCATCCTCTCCCCTTGTCAGGAAAAAGAAGCAAATAGCAACCCCCCCCCCTTAGGTGCTTACGGAATACTTGAACGGCCCCAATGGACATATTTTTAAAAATCCGTAATCCCTATATTAGTTACAAAATAATTCTGAATTTCCCTGGTTCTTTACTCTAAAAGCAATTGAAGTTTATGGTGTTGGCATTAAGCGATAACTAGTCAGCGAAACACTATCCAAGACTTAAATGCACCTTCAGCTGAGATTGATTTCATCTTTATCTGATTCCAAAAAGAATATAACAACTGGTTTCCTAACGACTCACTTTTTGAGCCCGTTAAAGCGTCATACTAAATTCACAACCATGTTAAATCCGTTTTTCTTAACAGTTTTATCTCTTCTGGCACTTCTTCACTTGGGTGCTAGTGAAAGTGGGTGTCCAGAAGCTGACGCAATCTTACCTTGCACGTGCAATACTGTCCCTCTAACCTACTTGGAATGTAAGGGAATAAATAATCCTGAGGACATAAGACGTGTATTCCAAAATTCTGAGAACTATAGGTACAAGGAGGTAAGATGTTTTATATTTGAAAGTAAATTGTTTCATTGTTAAAAATTCAATTGAATTATTTTTATTTCTAAAAAGTTTACAAATAAAATTAGTTTAATATATGTTTTTATAATTTAAAATAAGGAATCTTTCTGATATTTTATTTGCATTTTGAATTAATATGTAAAGACCTTTGCTACTTATTTAATTATGTTTCCAATAATAATATCAGGTAATTATTTTTAGTTATTTACATCTTGATAACACGCTTTAAAGCGGGGAAATAGGTATTGTGTTTTGGAATTTCTTGTTGCAAATAATGAAAATTTTAAATTTTCTTTTCACATATCCGATCTAAAGAAATTGTACATAATAGCAATTATTAATAGCATAATACTATAATCAAAACTGTAACCAATTGTGAAAGCAATTGACAATTAATTGGCAAATCTGATCATGGTAGGTATTTTGCCGCTTTGAGGTTTAACCGAAACCAAAAATCATAATGTAATAAAAACTTTTGAAATTTTTTATTAATTATTTCTTATGCATGGGTGTGTATCTAAAATAGAAAAAGTGTGAAAATTTAACCCATAAAGAAGGTTTAAAGTTCGTCATTCTCCAAAGGGTTTCCAATCTTTTAGTAGCTTCCTTATCGGCAAATGAAAGAGAGTACATTATTTTATGTAACCTCGGAATAGATCAAATTTTGAGTTTAAACCTCTCAATTCACAGGTTCACATAGAGTCTTCCACTCTGCAATACCTACCACATGATATTTATGATAAAGTGAAAGTTCTTGAACTATACTTTAAAAATGTCACATTAAATCAGCTGTTCGACAAAACCCCAGAAGCTTTGGATGATCTATGGAAGCTTCATATGGAAAATACAATTCTCAGAAGGTAAGATTAGAAACTTTTTAAATTTAATTGCACGCAAGCTTCCTCTAAAATTAACATTTTACCCACTTATTTATTAGCTTTTTTTGTCTGTCGATTTCGGTGGAATTTAGAAATTGATTTCTTACTAACTTCCCGATGAGCTAGAAGCTTGAAACTTTCCATATATTCAAATCTGGATGACAATGCAATATTATATCGTTGTTTTGGTTAAACTTACTTGCTCTGGACCCCCTGGAGAGTTTAGAGGGTTTTCCGCGTTTCAGAACCTGGTACAGTCAAAAATTATCGGAATTCTTCGAAATTTCACATAAAGGATCCTTACTATAGAAGCTTGAAAAAATTTCACATATTTTTGATATTCAAATATGAATGTGAGGGAATCCCTTTCTTATTTAACTATTTTTATTAAACTTTATTTTTTGTTATTATTTTATTTGAAATTTATTTATTATTATTTTTATTTAAAATTTATTTTTTGTTATTTTTTTTATTTAAGTTTTTATTTAAACTGTAATTATTTAAAGTTGAGTTTAAAACTTCGGACACAAGACTAAAAGGTATAAAATAATTAATGGAATAAAAACGTTTTTAAAACGGATTAAAAAGTATAAAATAATTTTTCCCCCAAAAAAAGCTTGTTTTTCCATGCGAAATGAAAACATGGGGAGATATAAAATAACATAAATATAAATTGCAATACATATAAAAATAAAGAGCTGAAGTAGTAGTTGATGACTTGTCTATTGCATATGAGCCCAAGCTTTTAATTTTACAAAGTAGGGGAAATCATTTTATACGTTTTAGTCCGTTTTAAAAACTTGGTGTTTCATTAAATATTTTTATTTTATAAATTTGCAGTCTACATGCAATCATAATAATTACATAAATATTATGTTTCTTATACGTATATTATAGTTTATATATGTTACGGGCAATGTGATAAATCGGGCATTTTTAATAATGCCCAAAGTGGAGGTGGGGAATGTAATAAATTCAATGACATTTATCAATGAGTATTTATCACTTTGTCCGAAATACGCGGGCATTGTTAATAATGCCCGGATTGATCACATTGCCCTTAAGATATATATATGTTATTTATTGATACTTACAGAGGAGTTGTATGGAAACTTTTGGAGCCAATCAAGAATCTCCGTTACCTCTCCATCTACTATAATGATGTTAAGACATTGGGAAAAGATTTCAATCAATACACACCGAAAAGTTTAGAACAGTTAGTTTTTCATAAAACGAAAACCAGGTCACTTAAAAAAGGTTTGTCTCCTATTACTTCGTTCAGAATTTCCTTGAAATAAGATCCAGATATTGAAGAGATGACTTTTAATTAAATAATTTAAGCAAATCCAAAACCTTTATTGAAACTACTTCTACAACGTAGAATTTCTATTTACTACGAATTCTTACTGTTAAAACTGAGTCTAAAAGAAAGTAAAAAAAGGAGTGTATCTTCTCTTACTGTGGAAGATGTGAGCCTAAAATAATAACTACTTAAACATATTTGTGCGGTTTTTTAACCTTTACTTTGATTAAGACCTTTATTCTGTGGATATTTACATTCTATATTCTATAGGTGTGTTTCATAATTTTACCAACCTGTACAGAGTCGAGGTTTCTCAATCAAAACTTAAAGAATTACATCGAGATATATTTGATGAGACATTTAATGGAAAATTTTTATACTTCAAGTAAGTAGAAACGTAGAGTCGAAATATTATTCCAAGTATTTAAATAAATCTCTTAAAATATCACCTGTTAATGTGCCCCACAAACGGCCGTATTCACCGCTAATCTAAACTAAGGTTAACCTGGAAAATTTTAAACTATTATAATGCACTGAAAAAATTTTTGTGTTACATAATTTCATTATTAATGAAATTTTACTGATGTTTAATTATAGTGGCAATAACATTTCGAAGATTTCAAAAGACATGTTTCACAAGATGCCTAACATACAATCAATTATGCTGAAAAACAACCAACTCTCTGGACTCTCACAAGATGCATTTGACGGAAACTTTGGAAGCCTGGATTCACTCTACTTACAAGGTAAATGTACCAAAGTCGCGTCAAATATCGTCGTACATCGTCGTACATCGTCGTTGTTTGTAAATTTCAATAATAGTAGTCAGTATGAAATTTACAAATTTTTCCTCACCGTAGTTTTAACATCGATGGATAACAACTTATACAGCTCTTTTATCGCAGGAGTCTTTCACCATAGGGGCTGGGAATGGAGCAACAGTTGAGTTTAGAATGGGTGGTGCTGGTAATTTTTTTCAAAACCAGTACTGCGACTCTTTGAAATCTTATTGATAAACCACAAAGGATTTGGAATTTTTGAAGAAAGTTTAATTTAGTAAAATATTTAAGTTTAAGTCAGTGGTTTTTAATTTCTACTTTTTCTTAATCTCACAATCCAAAAATAATATTTTGGTGATTTTTGAAGGGCGGTGCCTTAAGAAACTCTTAACTCTCAATGACTCTAAAGGTCTAAAGGAACTGAAGGGTAGTATATAGCCTCGGAATTTGTGGGGGGTTTGGGGGATGTGGATTTTTTTTCGAGAATTTTGACACATTTTAAAAGTACCTATATTATTCTTGTGTGAAGTGTATGGTATTAAATTTAGTGTGTGTTCAACCATGACTTAATAATTGACCGCTGTCTGCTACAATACATTACAGTGGTTAATATTATTTTCTTATTTAACCATATCTAGGTAATCCAATAAAGTGCGACTGTAAGCTTCAATGGCTAACAAGAGACAAGCCCGGATACATCACAGGAAAATGTGCATCACCGAAGGGCTTGAGAGGACGGGAGCTGAAGGATTTACAGTGGGAAGATTTGAATTGTAATTAAAAATGTGTAAATGTATAAAGATTATTTTTAAAAATATGTATTGTTCTTGGATACGAAATAGCTGCAAATAAAATGTTATGCGTTTATTTTTTATGACTAGTACATATTATTGAGTTTGGGGTATATTTTTTCAGTCCATCCCTTTCCCTTCTGTTTTTCGATTTAAAACAAACTAGTTGTTTGTAATTCATATGAAGCGAAGGAAAATACAAAAAAGTAGTTAAAGGAACATTTCAAATCAATCTCACAAGTGGACTTAGAATAGTAATTTTATTGAAAATATAGGTACCTATAAACAACACATTTGTGAGGCTTTTAGGAAGAAATGGGTCTAATTAAGGTGATGTGTAATAAATCATAATTTTGATTCTGAAAACTCTTATTTTTACTGAACCAAAGTAAAATATATTTTCCATCGGGAAATAAGAGCTAACTTATGGTTAATTGCAAGAGGGTTGTTTTCCCACACTTGAAAACGTCGTTTCGTATTTACTTAACGACATCAAGTCAAACCGATAGAGAAAGTTCGAAGCATTTATCACCTAAATTTCCAATCTAACAAATCATGAGTACACATCGCTGCCAACTTGTATTGTGAAATAAGAACTTGGACTAACGAACTAACTATCACAGAAAACCATTATGCAAGGTCCGAATGTCGAGATTACAATTCGCTTTCACTTAGCGAAAGACATGGAAGACCTCACCAGCTTCCATTGAAGCTACGACCAAAACTCACTTCAAAAATGGATTCCAACGTCGATCCGGAGAAAGAGCCCCTTATTAGTAAGAAAGGTGGAAATATTAAGAACACGACAAAATGGACAGTCTTCTTGGCTGTGATCACCGCCAACATGTTTACGGTGATCACTGGAATGGTGGAAGGTTTCACAGCGCCGGCCACAGCGGACATGCGAAAAGAGGGAAGCCGATTTTTAAAAATCACTTCTGATCAGATCACTTGGATTCCGAGTCTGCCGATCATTGCTGCTGGAGTTGGATGTTTTGCATCTGGTAAGGATTTGTTTATTGATTTGTAATGCTATACAATCTGTACTAGACTCTAACTCCCCTCTCGTAATTTCTTGATAATGGAGAAATAAGCTGAGAGAAAACGAAGAAAGTAGTTCCCAGCGCAATGTCCTATTTTCGAGTGAAATTAGCCACTTTAGAAATGTTATTAGCTTGTTAGATCCATGCATATATTGTGTTTTTGGGTCCTAATTTTCATAAAATGTTACTTATTTTCGATTTTGTGGTGTAGTACATACATTCATTTAAAATTAAAGGCACTAGCCAATGAGAACTTACCGACGATCTGTTAACTCAGTTTTTCTTCCGCTCGTCGTGACGTCATAGTTTAGAAAGGTTGTAACCTAGTATAAGAATGTGTGGTTATTAGTAAACATGAACAATAGTGTCAATATTTTCTTTTAAATACAATGAAACATGCCTAGGTTTTCGAATAAGTTCATTAAATTAATTTTGGTAAAAACGTATCCACCAAATGCTAACTCAGAGAAACCATATTTTACCTGATAAATAAAATACAGAATGTATGAAAATAATAATGACAGTCTTTTAGGATAGCTTATGATACATGTGTCCATGTGATCAAAATTTCTCCCTCTTATACTGTTCCCAACAGGGAAAAAAACCGCTGCGTACTTTTTACCCGACTGCTCTCTCTTATGGCGGCTTTACACCACGCGGTTTGCGACACGCGATTTGTGCGATTTGCGGCAAAAGCGACGTTTGCGACAATAGGAAGCCTCGAAAACTGTCGCTTTAGCCGCAAATCGCAAATTGCGTGTCGCAAACCGCGTGGTGTAAAGCCGCCATTACTCTCCTTTCCCCGAATATTTCTTACGTTTTCTGTGATTTTTCATGGACCATAACAAAAAAATATTTTTACAGGCTACACATCTCAAGCCTTCGGTAGGAGAGCAAGCCTCATGCTCATATCCCCTCTGTACGTCCTGAGTTGGCTCATGGTAGCTTACGCGCCATCTTTGGGCTGGGTCTACTCGGGCCGCTTCCTCTCCGGATTCTGCTTCGGCCTCGGCAACGTCTCCATCCCCGCCTACGTCACGGAAGTGGCCCCCAACAAGATCAGGGGCCTTCTGGGCACGGTGCACCACTTCACGCACGCTTTGGGAAACCTGTTGATCAACCTGCTGGCCTACGAGCTGCGGTGGTCCTGGATGGCCGTGTCTGGAGCCGCGTTCTGCGTCCTCGCCTCTTTCCTCATGCTCTTCATGCCCGAATCGCCGGAGTGGCTGCTGAAGAACTCGAGAAGAAAAGAGGCGATCGATAGTCTGAAGTTCTTCCACCACGGAGAAGTGGAACGGGAGTTGGAGGAGCTGGAGAAGAACCTGATGGAACCGAACAAGAAGCTGTTCGACTGGAAGTTGTTCCTGAACCCGACCATCTACAAGCCCCTTGGCATTTCCTTCTGCATGGTGCTTTTCGCCAAGTGGTCCGGCACCACGGTCATCACCGCCTACAGCGTGCAGATCTTCAAGAGTGTCGGTAGTGTCGTGGACCCGCAGTCATCCGCCGTCCTGCTGTCCGTCGTGACGCTCCTGTCCACTCTGGTGACCAGTCTGCTGGTCGACAAAGCGGGGAGGAGGGTCCTCTACATAATATCAGCGTCCGTCCTGACCGTTTCGCTTGGATGCGTCGGTCTGTACGACTTTTTACGACAGGGGGGATACGATCTTTCCGATTGGAAGTGGATACCGATGATCAGTTTCTTCGTTCACAGGGCGTTCTATTCGTCTGGGATAGGACTCATGGTGACGATCATGACCCCCGAAATGGTTCCCATCAGCAGTAGGAGCACCGTGTTAGCTGTTGTGCTGATGTGGAGCAGTCTTCTCGCTTTCACCACTACGAAGTTGTTCGGCATAATGGTAGAGAACTTGGGTTTCTATGGACTGTTTTGGACTTACGGGACAGCTACTTTTTTTGCTACACTGTTCGGGATTTTCATTCTACCAGAAACGAAGGGCAGGGCTATAAGTGAAATCAACAACTCTTTCAGATAAATATGTGTATAAGTTTAAGAACTTTATTTTCATTCCTAAATTTACGTGAAAATATTTTACAATCGCACATTCTGAAGTAAACAACAGGAAAAATGCAAAAAAGCCGTTGTTATTTCTACCCCATTGGGCATTTTAGTTGCAAAACATTCGTGCAATTACATTGATTAGCAACGTAAACTGTAGACCATATGATATGGCTACAGGTATTCTTAACAATTTCAATTTTATTTGTTATATTGATACAGTACTCTGTCTAATTAAAAATATAAGGTCTTTTTAATATGTCTGTAACTATATTGGCTTTTGAGCAGCGTTAGAAATTGGGAAAAAATACCACTGGTCCTGCAGACCAGTGCTTTGCCAATCTTACTGGTCCGCAACAAAAATCACTGGTCCAAGAAATTAAAAAGGACCGGTTTAAATATTATAAAGTAACTATTGCACTGAATGTGAGTAGGAGTACCAAATAGTAATGTTAAAAATTAATACATATTCAATCATCTTTTCTCCCGGGGGCTCTCCTATCCCATATCGCCACATTTAGGGTTCTGTCATGGCTTACTAGATACTTATACAGGCTAGCCGAGTACGGAAATCATTGCAAATCCAGATGGCAATACTGGACAAACTGGCAAAGCATATCCACACAGTGTTGAAGGCGGTGGGTGATCTTGTAGCGCTCCAAGCGGGAAAAGTTGTCAAATGGTTTTCGTTGTTTAAAACTCGACTAGCCTGTATAAGTATCTAGTAAGCCGTGGTTCTGTCAAAAATATGTACCACTTGCTTCACCAAATGCAATCATCAAACGCACTTAAAATACCGCTATCACTGAACAACTCGTCTAAATATTTTTACATGTGCTTGAGAAATTTCCCGAGCATGTGCAGGTGTTCCAAATCATTTGAACTGCCCAGCGAACAGCTTTCTTCTCCAACTCGTAGCGAAAAAAAAAACCGCTGCCAGAACTGGAGGGTGGATTATTTTTTCACCACACACACACTGGTCCGGCGGACCAGTGATTTTCTGATTCCACTGGTCCGAGCCGTTTTTTGGTAGTCCCGGACCAGCAAAACACCCCAATTTCGAACGCTGCTTTTAAGTATATGGTTTTATAGTGTATGGCTTTTAAGTATTTTAGGTATATGGCTTTTAAAATTAAGTTATCGATTTTAAGAAAAATTCTTACATTTACCATATATTACATATTTGACAACCACGAGCACAAGAAAATTATTTTTTCAAAAAATCTTTACCCCATACCCTAAAGTTTGCATAGAATTTAACGTTTTTACGATTTAAGAACAAGAAATTCAGTAAATATTCACATTCAATTTATCTTTTACTTTCAATTTACTATTTTATCTTTAAAATTCCGTTTATATTAATGGTGAATTAAATCAAAAGTTTAAAGAATTCTATAGTCATGAAGTTTTTGCATAATTTAAAATAGAACTTCTTTTATATAATTTCATTAATAAACCTGGAATTATTTTTTCAGTTTCCAGCTGCGTTTAGAACTTAAGCGGGGCTACTATTTTTATCAATTTGCTGATAAATGTCAGTTATCTCATTACGAAACGCTATATTTTTAGACTTAGTTTTTCCCGAACACTAGTATTATCTAAAAGGAAATTACATCCTTTGTAAATATAGTAATCGTAGATAAATAGAAGAATGCACTTTTATATATATAAAGTATGAATGATAAACATCATTTGACAAATATTTTGTTCATGGGTTTTGCTTAAAGATTTCAGGGTTCCGAAAAGAATACGAAAATTGTCACAAGGAATAACAAAGAAGAATCACAAATTACTTAATTAGAACAAAACCCTTGTTTAACAATATGTTTATGTTAAAAAAAAAACATTTTATTTCATTGGAATATTTTTAAATATCTTTTTATATTAATTCAGTTTTTTATGATATTATTGTGTATACATATTCTCCTAGTTTTTGAAGGTTTAACTACTTCTCTCACTACAGCTTTGTAAAAAAAAATGCTAGAATTAAGAATTAAAACAATTTCTTGAGAAATCCGAGCTAACCCTCCTAATAGCTAAAAAGGCAAGATTAACTGTTTTTTATTGCACGTATCAGATAAAATAAAGGCACTTGTGCAACAGAGGAAGGATAGAAGCGAAATGGTAAACAAAACATTGAATACCAGGTGTTAGGTCTACTGTATGCGTCATTGCTTATGACTGTGATGTTTTCCACTTCCGTCTGTAGTCACCGCAAGCACGTTTCATAACAAAAGATTCAGTTTTCGAACGTCAAGTTGAGCTTTGTTTTGTAACTCGACTTTTCAGACTGCTCCGCAATGGGTGAATTTAATTTCAAAATATTAAATCCCCCAAAAAAAATTTAAAATTACTTAATTAGTAAAAGAAAAATACTGTTGGAGGGATTTTTACCACATTCAAATATTGAGAGAATGTTCTGAAAATTTGAGCAAGTCATCGAAAACAATTGAAACCAGCTTGAAGATTTAATTGCATGCTGTAGATGGAAACGGCACAGTAATAAATCTTTTTTCTGGCACTAGGGGAGTTCACTATACGGTAAGAGAGATTTTATTATTGTCACCTTTAATGTTGATATTTAAATAAAGCCTTTCGAACTATAAAGCATGTGATTTAAATTTGTGTCAATAAGACAAACGTTTTGTTATAAATACATCTGTTTATTTATACATTATAACATTACACATTGTGGTGAATCTATGCATATGTTGTGGGCAATGTGATAAATCCGGGCATTATTAATAATACCCGTGTATTTCGGGCAAAGTGATAAATACTCATTGATAAATGCCACTGAATTTATCACATTGCCCGTCTCACTTCGGACATAATTAATAATGCCCAGTTTATCACTTTGCCCGTAGCATGTTTTAGTTTTTACTGGTTTAACAAATTTTTTGCAATGAATAAAGGTGCTTGCTCTCAAATGTAACAGTGACTTTTTTTTTTAAAGTTAGATTGAAATTAAGGCGTTTTTGTTGTTGTTTACTTGCTTAGATTTTGGTAGCGCTAGGATCACGTTTTATTAAACTGCGCACGACGAACAAATATAAACAAAATCTAATGAGAAACATAAAAATAGGACAAGAAATAGTAGTAGGAATGGAACCTTAAAATAAGACTTACGTTATAGTTGTGTAGATAGGAACTAGTACATAAAAACTTCCCATACCCACCGACTGATGAAGAAAATCCTTCAATTTATTCATAATATGCATGTACAGTACCACGTGTGATGTGTTCATTTCATTTTAAGGGGTATGTGACTTCCCCCCTCGGAGTACTTTTTATCAAACTGTACAAATTTAAATGTTTTTTTTTTATCGTAATGGAGATACGAAAAAGATGCTGAATGATATTTAATGTGCTTTTTGTATGCATTAATTTTTACTTTCCTTGAAAATATTGGTAGTTTTATGCAATATTTTAGGGGGATTTAAATTAACGCTATCCTCTTAATTTGTAAAAGTTCTAATAAAAATATTTGAAACATACCTCGCTTTATATTCTTAACTGTAGGTATAATAAACTAAATTATATTTTATCCTATACGTTTGAAATAAGGATTTTTCATAACAAAATCGTTTTAAAAATCAAGTGAAGAAAAACGGCTTGGTTTCAAATTCAAATTTAATACTGACATCAAATTCTGGAAGAGAAACAAAGTTTTTACATTATTATTTTAAAGCTTTACAGTGGTTTCATATCTTATTGTGAGTTTTTTAATTTTTGAGTCGCCAATAATCTTTCAAATCCTTTGTATACTATCAAAAAGATAAATTATTCATATAAACAGCAAAAAAAACGCATGTTTCATGGTGATAACATGATAGCATGTGTCAACAGCTATAATTCAGGGTCACGGTGGTGAAAAATAATCAAGTCGAGGAATTATTTCATAATGGTCGTCTCTTTAATAAAGAGGAGGTATCAATGATAAGATAATATATAGAAATTTAACCCCACTATCGAATTATTAAACATGGAATGACTGCATGTTTTTCAAACGTAAACAGAAAGCCTCCAACTTTTATCTTTTTTAAACAACAGATAAAGTTTTTTTTTGTTTAATCTCATTACTTGAATTATAAAAGCAACTCTTCACAAAAGCCTATTGTTGATATTTTCAATACGACTTCCTCATAAAGGTATAATAAAAGTTGAGATAACAAAGAGCACATGTTTAGTGGTTTGAATGGCTCAACACGAAAACATCCCCCTTGCTTCTACTGACTGAGAAAACTCAAAGAGCAATGGCATCGCATCTCTTACAGTAAAAAAAAATTAATAAGTTGTTTCAGAGCTGACTAGACACCGAAAATGGAAGAAAGAGTAGAGCTCGACGCGATCACCAAACCCTCCCGTCTAAGAGAAGTGGACACGAAACCAATACGATGGATGGTTCTAGTGGCAGTCCTGTCTTCCAATATGTATCTTGTGGTTGTGGGTTTGGTGGAGTCGTATTCAGCTCCAGCTACTGTGGACATGGCGAAGCCAGGAAGCAGATTTATGAACGTCACTTCTGATCAAGTTACATGGATTGCGAGTCTGCCGGTGCTGTTTGCTGGAGTCGGATGCCTTTGTGCTGGTAAAAAAATTATGTATATGCTAAAAATTTAGATCCTTTCGCAAAAAAAAACTATTATTGTAAGACCCTTTTGATGCTTCAGAGTAAGCCTGTAAAAGTCTCGTCAGTTTCCAAAGATTCTATAGAAAAATTTAAACTATTATCTATGTAAAGCGCAATATAAGAATTAACCCCTTATCTTCCATCTACAACCCTACTAAGGATAAAATGGATGGTCAGTATAAAGTCAAAGAAAGATACGTTTAAAAAGATTACCAGTTGGTTTATAGTATGCAGCAGATGAAGTAAAATATATGACTGGCGTTGTCTGAACACTGATAGTCACTTCAACCCCAACCATAAGGCTGGGCGCGCACGAGTGACTAAAGTCACGGCGACCAGGATTACTAGTATCAAAAATATCACTAGAAAACCATAGAGCATTTTCAATCACATGACTTTACCTAACAACGGCCTTAGCAACGTTGTTTTTATCCCCCAGTGATGTCATGTGCGGATGCTGCTATTGGATACTTCTATGTCCCGCCCCTAACAACAGCCTTAGCAACGATGTTTTTGTCTTTGTCACCGTGAAAAAAGTCGCCCGTGCGCGCTCGCCCTAAAGGGATAGTTTCAACCAACTTATGTGTTTGGTTGCGGTACTGTGATCCGGTGAGAACCCAAAAGTACCCTAGATTTAGATAACGTAATAGCTGTTTCTCCGCGTTTTCATTTGGTTATGGCTGTTAATCGAATGAAATGACGTCATTTTTTTCTGCTTGAGATTAGTTATTTGATCCATCCGGATTGCCGTACAGCAACTAAACACAAAAGTAGAAACGGTCATTAGGGACAATACGCATTTTAAGTCATAAAAAACCTTTCAAAGTTTCATTGAAGATTTTTTTTTTTAAATTTAACATTCATTATTTTTAAAAATAAATAAATAAAAGCGTTTCATACTCAACCCCACTTCTCCTAGCATTTTTAACAACACAAGACTCATCAGTGTCTTTGATAAAAGAAAGAGACAGATGACGGTACAATTTCGTATACCTAGATTTTAAATGTCGTTAACATGTTAATGTCGTTTACAGGTTACACGACCCACGTGTTCGGGCGTCGAGCAACCCTCATCTTCCTGTCCCCTCCCTTCACCCTGGCCTGGCTCATGATCGCCTACGCCCCCGACATCTGGTGGGTCTACGCCGGCCGAGTCGTCTGCGGCTTCTGCTTCGGCATGAGCTGCGTGCCCGTGCCCGCCTACGTCACCGAAATCGCCCCAGTGAGGGTCCGCGGGTTCCTCGGCACCTTCAACCACCTGTCCTACACCATTGGCTGCTTCGTCACCAACCTGCTGGCCTACGGTCTCCGGTGGTCGTGGCTGGCCGTCGCAGGGGCCTTCCTCACCACCCTTTCCATGTTCCTCATGGTCCTCATGCCGGAATCTCCGGAGTGGCTGCTCAAGAACAACAGGAAGCGCGAGGCCGTGGAGAGTCTGAGGTTCCTCCACGGGAAGGACTTCGACGTCGACCGGGAGATCGACCTCCACCAGAAGGACGTCGACGCACAGTCCAAATCATCGACCTTCGGCTGGAGGCTGGTTCTGGACCCGATCGTCTACAAGCCGGCCGTGATATCCTTGTGCTTGGTCCTGTTCAGCAAGCTGGTGGGGATCAACATCATCACGTCGTACACCGTGGAGATATTCCAGAACACCGGGAGCGTCCTCGACCCTCTGACATCCACGGTTCTGGTGGAGGTGGTCAACATACTGGCGACATTGGTGTCCAGCTGCCTCATCGACAGGGCCGGAAGACGGATTCTGTACATCACCTCTTCGGTGTTCCTCACCATCACTCTCGCTACTCTCGGGGTGTACGACTACCTGTTAGGGAAAGATTACGATCTGTCGGGGTGGCATTGGATGCCGCTGGTGAGCCTGTTCCTCTACATGGGGTTCTATTCCCTCGGCATCGGGCCGATGATGATGGTGATGATACCCGAGATGCAGCCCATCCAAACCAGGAGCACAGTGTTGTCCATCGCTTGCATGTGGAGTGCCGGTTTCGCGTTCATGATGACCAAGTTGTTTGCTGTGATGGTCGATAGCTTCGGCTATTACGGATTGTTTTGGACGTTCGGTGTAGCCTCGTTCGTTGCGATTCTGTTCGGTGTGTTTGTTCTACCAGAAACGAAAGGCAGGACCATTGCTGACATCAGTAATTCGTTTCGATCCCCACCCAAGAAATCCTGACATGTTTGAAACACAGATCAATGTTCTAATCATTTGAAAAATCAATTTTCGTTTTGATTGATCTTAAACAGCAAACATTTAGTAAAAAAAATGTATGTGACCTCATATTGAAGTTTACGAACATTTTGCACGCATTATAAATAGTCTTCCATCTTGCCTGACACCTTTTATTTATTTCATTGAGCTTTATTGTTTTTATCTGAAGTAATTAAATTCGTCCAAAACTTTTCATAACATTTTATGTGAAAAAAATTGTTTGATATTTAATTTATATTATTTGTTCATAAACATTTACAAGCAGAGTATTTCAGTCCATCTCAAATCTTTTAAGTTAGTTAAGTTAAGAATTAATGTATTATCTGTTTCAAACTGTCTGAGTGCTAAAAATGAAAGCAATAATAATTATAAACACCCGTGAATTAATATTTCTATGAACTTGTAAATAAATATCATATCTTGGAACTTTTGTTACTTCCCTTTTTGAGCTTTCCTCGCATAATTTTATAACTATGATCGAAAAACGCATTTTTATTTACGCTCAAAACATCCTCCGAAAAAATTTGATTCTAAAATTATTGAGATTAGACTTCAATTATCACAAATCTCTGAAAACCTAGCTATCAGTAAAACTATTGTTTAAAAAGAGACAAATAAAAATGTGACCATCAACTATATTTGTATCAGTGATAAGATATTTATAAGGTAGTAGTTAAATGATAGAAACTCAGAAGCGAAATTTTCACTATTTCAATGTGAGTGGGAAAAAAGTATCTGCTTATCTTTAAAGCTTTTGTTGTTCATTTTACAGAAAACTTTAGGTAGTATTAAAATGAATATTCCTTGTTATGCAGAAGAAAAACAGAATGGATATTTTCAATTCCAAACGGAAGGTGTTAGATTTATGAGTAATATGTATTATTTTGAGGATTATATAGAAGAACAATTAACGTTAGTAAATACAGAAGGTGTCATTATATTCTATAGATTAAAATATCATCAGAAAGAAACTTTGAATTAATTATTAAGGAATTGGATTGATCTATTTAATATAAGTTTGAATATAGTTTTGAATCTATTAAAATCTCAGCTTTCTTAAAAAAAATTCTCGTATTAGAAATAATTAGGCTACTAGCTGATTAGCTGATGAAACCAAGCCAAATTTTCTTGAGTATGAAAATATGGACATTGACATGGAATTTTTGTACATTATTAGTTAGAACTTCACTTTATGATAGATTCACTAAAATGTTATTGATAAGTCAATTTTACCATCTTTTGACTAAAAACAAATCACAGCCTACAAAATTATAATAAAATGAACAACTACCAAGAAGTTAGTAACTCTTAATGTGTTAAGTCATATAATCTTTAATTTAAACTAAGAGGAAGATTGCACTCCTCTCACTCTAACGGTGCATGTTTGGAGTTTTTATAAAAGGATGGTGACATTAATGGAACATGATAAGCTGAAGGTGTTCATCAAGACAGAAAGAATGTGATATTCCCTCTCTCCCCTCATCCTCAAAAACTTCAAAAACCCTTCGATTTTTTTTTCTCTTCAACTCATTTCACTTCACCGGTACACCCCTACCTTCATTAATCCGTCACCCATGCCTCCGAAAAGCGGGGTCTGTTTATCTTGTCGCGAAAGAATTTTTACGGCGTGATCTGGTGAAACGGAACGTTTTATGGTTTTTGCACCGCGTCTGGATGAACGAACGGGTAAAACGCTAAGTCCGCGCCGCACAAAATATATACGGGACGTTTTCAAAAAGCAAAACAAGCAAAAGCGAAGAATATGCAGCAGGGGGGGGGTGACGCGATCAGTGGAGCGAAGGAAAATCTTGTTCGCCCCCCTTTTTTTTTTTATTCTGCTTCGCCCCCCTCGTTTTGTTTTAGTCGCTTCCGGTTGCCAGATCCGCGTGCTCATCTCTGCTTTTGGGGAGTTTAGTGGAGCGGTGAAGACGTGATTTGGGGAAGGTGGATCGCAAACCGCGTCTAGAAGAATAGCGACGGAGGAGAGCATTAAATTTTGAAATAAAGGAAATTTTCTTTCAAATAATCAGTTAGTTTTAAAATCTCATGGTGTGTTACATAAATTTTAGTCCATTCCAACGTTTTTTCACTAAACATTTACTATTATTTCAATTTCTTACTATTGTTGCTGCTATGTATTTCAGTTCTCTCTCTATCTTTCTCCCTTTCTCTTTTTCTACAATTTTTCCATTATTCTAACTCTCTTTAACTTACTTTATCTATCTCCATCTTTCTCATCCTTCTGCCTCTCATCCTCTCTTCTTCTTTCTCTCTTATCATCTATTCTCCTATCTCTCTTTCATTCCCGATTCTTCTCCATCTCCCTCTCATACTCTCTCTTTCTCTTTTCATCTTCATTTCTTCTCTATTTCTACTTTTCATCCTCTATCTCTCTCCCACTTATCCTCTTCTTATTCCTCTATTCATCTTTTTATCTATCTTACTTCATCTCTTTTTTATAATCTTACCTTCTCTTTCTCTCGTATCATCTATTCTTCTACCTCTCTTCATCCCTATCTCTCTCTCTCTCTTACTCTATCCTTCTCCCTCTGTCTTTTTCATTTTCTGCCCTTTTCTATTTCTATCATCATCATCATCATCATCATCTATCCTTATATTTCTTTCTCATCCTCTCCTTTTATCGCCCCATCCATCTCTCTTGTTTTCAACATCGGTCCTTCTCTAGCCCTCTACTCCTCTCATTAAGTAAGCAACGTAAGAAGGTGGTATAGGAAACAACTAGTTTTTTACTGTACAAAATGCGAATGCTCTAGAAAACTTTGAAACTTTCTATGAAACACTTAAATCCTCCTAAATTACTGTCTGTCTAACCTCCTCGCTCATAACAAAGCTACAAAACCTATCTCCACTTACTAAAAACTAAATTAAATTCAAACTTACAAGAAATTCCTCTACTAAACCAATCCCCACATCACGAGAAGCTGCGACATCACAACAACAATGATTATAACCCAGCTCAGTCACATCCCACCACCACTTATCCCAGCACCCAAAATAATTCATTCATACCACCCACTCACACCCCATACAATATTAACGTCCCCAAAACACCGACAGACATTACTTACACCCCCACCGAAAAGTTAAAACCCCCCTCCCGACACTTTTTCAACATTTTTCTCAAAAAAAAAAAAAATTCCACCGGCGGCAACCCTACCCTCCGGGTCCTTTTTTTTTTCTTCTTTCCACCCGGTTCAGAATTTCCCCTCCTCCTCAATTTTTGCTGCGTCTCTTTCGGCGGCGTTGGCCCCCGGGAGCCGAAGTGTGCATATAAATGGGATCATTACCGCGGCAGAGGGAGCGATAGATAGACAGACGGACACGTCTGAGAAGAGCGAGGAACGGAGATTTATGAACAAAGAAGGGAGCGACGCATGGTCGGACACGCTTAAACGGACTGCATGTCGTCTGCAGGAGGGGCTCGGCTTTTTCATTCTTCCCTCCTCCTCCTCCTCTTTTCTTTGCTCGTGTTCTTGACGAGTAGTAATGAGTAGGCTGTGTGCCGTTATTACAGAGGTTTTTTGGTCGAGAAAAATGTTTTCATTAGCGAACATATTTAGTTCAATGGTATCCTTTGAGAAATTGGTAGTTATATATCCGTGCAAGAAGCCATTCATGAGTATAAATTTCATGATTTCATAAATTTCATCAAGCAAAAAGGGGTGTTGAAGAGAAAAGAATGTTTAAGAAGAGAAAGAGCAGAAAGAGGCTCAAGAGCAAAGTGGTGCTGAAGAGCAGAAAGAGGCTCAAGAACAAAGTGATGCTGAAGAGCAGAAAGAGGCTCAAGAGCGAAGTGGTGCTGAAGATCAGAAAGAGGCTCAAGAGCAAAGTGATGCTGAAGAACAGAGAGGGGCTCAGGGGCAGAGATCCCAAGAAGTTTAAATAAGTGCATTAAAATGTATAAGTGGAACCTGGATAAGTGGAGTTCCAAGCTAACTCCACCCTTCCAATCCTAAGCCGCTCGAGATTATCATATCATAGAATCCTATGGAAAATTTGTCAGTCAAAACATATGGCTTTACCCCTTTATTTTATATTTCAAGTAGGTTCAGGTATACTTCTTTTAGTAAGTATCTAAATAATTTTTAAAAAAAGCTAAACTATTTCTCAAATTAATAAAAACAAATACTAGGTAAAACCTTCTTGCCTCCTTCAATGACACCCTTTACATTCATCCAAACAAATCATCCTGAAAACCAAATAAAAGTTTCAGTTTTTAATCAATCGCCAAAAAAAATAAATAATAAGCCCTAAAGTATTCACGCGATACTTCAATCGTATAGACACAGCAACTTTTCCTATTTACATTCTTAAACAATCTCTATAAGCACTCGAAATCCATACGTATTTTGAAATTGTTCCTTACAGCCTCGAATATTTTTTATTAAATGTAAAAAAAAAGCAACGAAGAGTAGCGGGAGTGGACATTTTCTTCCTGGAAGCAATTCTCCCACTTACCGCTAAGAAGATTATCGACATGCGGCACATCATCTTTCCATTCCGAGCCGACTTAGTATTTGTGCCACGTTAAGACACTACTTCACAATTATCTCATTCCTTTTTTTTTAAACATAATCTTCCCTGAGAACGTTCTTTCTCCCCAAATCTCGCGAAGAACAAGAGGTATTAACATGGCGGAATTCGGCGCGCGGCGCGAGCATAATCTTCTAACGTGGAAGCGGGAGGAGCACGTGAATGCGATCCCAATAAATTGAGAAACAAGCTTGCAGACAGCAGAAGCCGGGGAAGAAAGGATTAGGGATTATTTAAAGTCGAATGTTTTGTTTTTTTTTTGCGTTGTGCGATTATTTTATCCCTGAGTGAGTGAATCTTTAACTGATGGGAAAAAGAGCGTACGATGAAATGAAGTGAAGGGGGAATTCAAAATGCATTTGTATGAGAAGGAATTCCGAAATTGAAAATTGCGTTTCCCTTTGTTTGTAGAAGGAGAGGAAGAGAGATATTCGCTTGCCTTATTCGAAAGAACAGCGCTCGTCTTCTCTGATGTTGCTTCAGGTTCGCGGTAAACACATCAAGTATTAAAAAGAGCGCCATTTCAAAGGCTTATCACAGTAAACACATTATTCCTCCCTTTCATCGCGGCAGTGTTCCGTTTGTTGTTCTTTCTTCTTCTCTCCCTCCCTTTTCCCCGTTTTTGCTTCTTTCGCTCAATGAAATACGCATTCTTGATATGGAGTGCAACAAACAAAAAGAATTTTTCTTCTTCTGTCTGCGCGAACACGGTTGCAGCTAATGTGCTGCGTTTCAATTTTGAAGGATTATCATTCCATGAGACGTTCCGAGAGCAGAACTAAATGCCCTTTGTCGTTAAATAAATGTCGCAGAAAAGCGAATAGAAAACCCAGAGTGAAATCGCTTTTTCGTTTCTTTCTTCCCCTTCCTTGTTTTATAATTCTTTTCGGAAATGATTTCTGCCCTGCTTCATACAATCGACTTCACAGCTACATTTCCACAACTCTCTAATTAAGGACATTATTTTTCAACAGTAATAAGAGGAAATTTCTTTGCATTAAGGATACTGTCCTTTGTGCCTTAAATAAAGCATCGCTGGATGTTGTCACGTTCTTATATTCTACAATATATTTCTTTTTAAGATAATAGGGAGCAACCGCCCCCTGCTCCCAATTGCTCACCAACCACCGTAAACTGCTTATACGTAAGTTCTTTTGGATTGCTCTGCAATCCTCACAAAACCTAGCTCAATGAATTAAATACACTTTATAAAAATATTAATAAAATAATTAGCAGAAGAAACGTCATCCAACCTTCCAAACATACGTCACAGATCATCTTTATGAATAACACTCTCTTAAAAGTTTGAATATTTATTTACTCTAACTTATCAACAATTTAATCAAAATGTTTTCCTTAAAAAATATCCAGCAGGTCTATTAACAACTATATTGTTAATCAACATTCTAAAAAAAACTGTACACCAATGAATCTTTTAAATTCAATATGGTATACCGCCTATCCTATAGTAACTCGTTAGTATACCTAGTACTTTATCATTCATATTTTTGTTTAAACCCAGACTTGATAAATAATACCTTTTAAAGCCATTTAAAATATAATAAAAGACAAAACTTACATGACACTAAATGTTTACAATTAATTTCGGTTATCAGTCTATAAATTATAAATTTCTCACAAAATGTATGAAATTTTAGTATAACATAGCGTATCTGTAAGTTTTTCGAGTACTTTTTCTGTCTTTGAATTATAAGTACTAGAAAGTACTTTTTTAAAACGTGAAACAAATTTGTTTCATCATAAAATATGGCGTCGATTGGCCGTTGTGATTGGTTGCATAATAAGTTGTTTGACAGTACTTGCTTTGTAACTGCGACCTTATCGGTAATCCAAAAAAAAATTAAATATTTTAAAATTGAGAATTTTTTTAGAAATTCAAATAGCTTACTGCATATCTTCAAAAAAATACAAACAGTTTCATACCAGAAATGTGTCATTCAGTTCAGTAATTAAAACGTTTTTCTGTGGAAACCGTTCACCAAAAACTTGTTTTAGAATAGAGAGATAAGGGCCATTTTCACCATGCGCTTACATTTCAGAATTAAAAATATTTCTTACAATCTACATAACTTTTTAATGAAATGAGCATAGGTGTTTTTAAATATGTGAAAAGCATATGGAAAAGCAATTAATTGGTCATACACTTTTCCTGAAATTAAGGGTAAAATGATACTCTAATACAAACATCATGTCCCTGGTATCACACAAAACTAAAATAATTGACATGATCTATGTATTATAATCCGATGCATTTTTAAAGAACACACATTTGTGTATCCTTCGTTCATCAATTTTAAACACAAGCAAACGATAAATCAGTTAAAATAAACCTAAATAGCGAAAATAGAATAAAGCAAATTAATATCACTTTCCAAATCAGCGGCTCACCAATGGTCGAATTTCTTAACACAGATATGGAATGGATGTAACGGGAGTTGACATTTTAATAAAATAACGGAATAGAACATAATTGCGTTCTTTGAAACTGGAATGAAGCTCCATATGTCACACTTATATCAATAGATAACTATATTTCTGGCCTTAAAATTTCCAAAAAAAGTTTATTTAATGTTAAAAATTACCATAACAGAGTTGAAATAAATAAAAACACCTTGCCTTGACAGCAGATTATTTCGTTTAAAACACGATAGTTTTCATGCTGAGAATAAAAAAAACGTTAAAAGATATTCTAAAGTAAATACACAAATATTTGAAATGTGTTTTGCCATTTTTAATGCATAATTATTATTATATATTTTAATTGATTCAGACGTACGAGATTTGATATAAAGTGAGTTGTAAAGTGAGGGACAATTCAAAAAGTAAAATTAAATTATAAAAAAAACAACAACTTTGAATTTCATGAAACTCGTCAAGGACAAGTGTTTTTGGCTAGTTTCGTATTTTTAAAGATCTTTATTACATAACTTTACAGATTTGTTTACTAATTAAAAGTTAGAAATATTTAATTTAGTCCACTTTACTTAAATCAAAGCTCAAACAGAAATTTTAATAATGATTAATTGTTTAATTTTCATGTTTTACCTTCGGAACAGCAAATGTAAGCAAATAATGAAAATTACCTATTTACCTAATTACCTATTTTATAATATAATATGTTATTAAATATTTACGATAGAAAAATAGAACGTCACTTTCTGTAAAACAGGCTCCCAAAACTGAGATGACTTATGAAACTTGAGTCATTAAGACAGTATCAATGGATTAAATGTATATGAATGGAGTTAAACATTCCCTGGATAAAAAAAAAGTTAAAAACCCTTTTAAATTAAAAGCAAATTTTATTTTGGCTTAGTTTATAACACAGAGAATAAGAAGAGAAAGAACAATTAACTTTAATTCCAAATTAAAATAAAAAATACAATGAATGGACATCGATTTCGCTAATTCAAGGGACTATATCTGCCTATATAGGAGGTAGTTATTTTCCCCCTCTTTCCACTCATGTGTAAAGCGTAGCTTGGAGATATTTTTGAGCACAAAACGTCAATTTGTCATTTTTTGGACTTATTCCCTTTTTTAAACTTGCGGTTGAAATACTAATTTAAATTTTCCAAATTACGTCTATTTTAATAATGAAGAGGAAAACATTTCAAAATTTGCTTAACGTTAAAAATTTATTATTACTTAACGGAAAATGTGAAAATTAAGAAACTAAGAACTTTTTATTAGCTAAAAAATGCTGTCCGAATATATGCAAATTGAATAATGCAAAATTGGGTTTATTTTACGATGAATCAAACAAAGAAAACAACTTGAATACCTCAAACGATAAAAATAAACTTTACAACTTTGAAATTCAACGACTCAAAATAACGTCAACTGTAACATCATGTGACACTTTTTAATAAAACAATCGAATGAAAATATGTTTGCGTGCGTTGTTAGAAACTCAAAGCTACAAATATCTTCTAATACCACTAGTTAACAGTATTCTAAAGTTTAAAGTTTTTAAACATATAAAGTTAAATATTAAAAAATTATCGTGACGGAGTTGTCAATAAAAAATAAATTTTTAAACAGAATTTTTAAAACAGATTTTTCTTTTAAATATAGAACACTTTTCACAGGAGAAAAAATTAGGAAGAACGTATTTTAACTCATTTAATTAAACAGTGACTTTAAATAACTGATGCCATTTTTCAAGCATAATTATGTAATTTCCAAAAATAATGAATCGATAACAAATTTGACATAAAACTGGAGACATTTTTCCGCTAAAAAAGAAAACATTAGAAATAAGATATAAACAATAATAAAAAGAATAAATAATTTTGATTAAAATTTAATTTTTAAAATACTTAATTTTAGTGTCAAGAAATTGCATTCATTTTTTAATAGAGAAGCATTTCCCCCTAGATTCATACGTTTACAATCCGAAACAACCCGATTTCCATTAAATCTAATAAAACTTTTGAACCTAATATAAAATAAAATAAAGGACTGAAAGGGTTAAGTTACGTTTCTTTCAAAGTTTTACAGTTATTTTTTTTAGTAATTAAAGCTGCTTCACAATTAGGCAGTGTTTAAATGGGAATGTCTTAAAATCAAGCCAATCTCTTCTTTCTTAACTAAATGAACTACCAACTGCTAAAATGTTTCTTTCGTATGAAATCCATAGCAAAATTTTCTTAAGGTGACAAAAATAGAAACTACGAAAATTTTTTAAAGTATCAAACTCAATAATCCAAGATTGAGATCAAAATATTTTTAGGCGCAGTTTTTAAATTTAAAAACCACTTTAAATTTTTATGCTTCCCTTTTCACTGGAGTATAGATATTTTTTTCGGGTTTCGGATATTTTTTCTAAAGATATTGATTCTGGTGATTTTAAATCCGTTACAAGTCCGTCTTTAGGGAAAATTTCTACAACTTTCGGGGGAGCACCCCCTGTATGAACTTATATATCTTCACTATACTTAAAATTACATGAGAAACAATGCTTTTTGCGTAACAAAAATCAATCGAATACTTTTTTTTTATATTTTAGCCATAATTTTGTTGCTTAGGTTAGGAACTACGTGAGACATAAACTCCATGGGATTTTTCCAAATTAAGACAATTTGTGTAAAACTCTGCTTACTTACTCTCTCTGATCATTGATCCAGAATTAGCTTTATCAAAACAAAGTTGAAAATTCACCAAAATTTTGTGATTTTTTTATTATTAAAAGTAATTTTCATAAGAAGCCCGGTGGCGCAGTGGTAGCGCATAGCTCTTCCGTGCCAATGGTCCGGGGTTCGATTCCCGGCTCTCGGGCTGGGCAAGGTCCACTCAACCTTTCATCCCTTGAGTGGGTCGATAAATTGAGAACCAAGCGTGCTTGGGAACTAAACACTGGGGGTCTTGCGTTAGACTGACCACCTAACCAGGACATATGCCTTGCACCCCAGGGCCCCACGGTCGAGAAAACGAAGATGGGCATCGTAGGACTTGGCCCACTGTAGGGCTGTTGCGCCGATGAGTTTAGTTTTAATTTTGATAAACAATTACACATTATAATTAA
Source organism: Tetragnatha montana (assembly GCA_963680715.1). Classification (NCBI taxonomy): domain Eukaryota; kingdom Metazoa; phylum Arthropoda; class Arachnida; order Araneae; family Tetragnathidae; genus Tetragnatha; species Tetragnatha montana. The sequence continues at coordinate 41,662,701 of OY796685.1, forward strand.
AACGTAACACGCGAAGAAGCCAATTTTACCTTCAGTAACCTGCTACGTTAAGTCCCAGGCGCATTGCAAAAAAGTGGGAAAACGCGAATCGAGAGGGACGCACTGATAGAAGACAATCACAGGTTTTTGTGGTAAAGTTATTTTTTCCGCATTGGGATTGGACCACGAGAAGAAGCCGACTTTACGGGAGAGCGCGGTAAGATTCGGAGGTGAATCGGAGAAAGCTTTGTAAAAATCTTCCAAATTCATTCAGTTTAATGACCAAAATTTGGATCACGTCGAGAATGGTGGCGAAATGTTTTTTTTTTATTTTGCAGATAATTTATTGAAACCCGGGTTATTTTCAGATCCATCCGTAAAAAAACGAAAATTAGCGGATAAATTTTAAGGATAATCCGTAAAAGAAGGCAAGGCAAGGATGAAAAAAAAATCCTTTCTTTTTTGTTACCTGCACAGTTTTACATTGTTGCTAGGATTTAAAAGCTGAAAAAAAATACAAACAAACAAAATACTTTTCTAGAGAGATGTTTATTCATTTAGAACTGCAAGGAATTTTAAAAGAATTTCCACAGAAAAATATTCTATAAAATTTATGAATGTAGTCAAAATTAAGACACTATACTACATTTTTACACCCATACAATGATATGCTATTTTACATGTAATAAAAAATAATGTAGCAATTAATTTTTAAGTAATATAGTTAAAAAAAGGTCAAATATACTTATAAAACAAATTTGTAATAAAAAGTATTTAAATTTAGAATAATCTATATTTATCATCAACTTTTCGCACAATAGTGATTACTATTTGTTTCATTTTAAAACACACTTTTGACACAGTAACACAGAACAGTTAAAATCTTATACATTATATGTCCAGCATATAAAAGAAAACAAGCAAGTTGTAACTGCAAAAATTTACTCATTTTCCACTTAGAGTATTTATTGGTAAATACAAACCTAAATAAATCTGACAAAACCCATATTTTTTTTAGTTCAAAAAGATAAAATGAAAAGACACAATTTCATAAAATTTTGTTTCTGGATAGAATAATACTTTAAATATTAGAAGAAAACCCTTGTCACATAACAACTCTACAACATACAATCATTATCACAGTGAGAAAACTATAAACACAACTGACACAAAGGTTAGGAGCATTTACTGTTAACTAGTGATGGGCAAAATCAGATACTTAATTGATAACTTTTAATTACTGCTTCACAATAATGAAAAAAAATTAGCTTTAAACTTCACTAAATACATTTACAAACTGAAATAACTATGGCAGTCATACAGTCAACAAAAAAAATCAGCCTAAATAAACTGAACTCAATTTTAACAGTGTGTAAACTAAGCTAATAAAAACTTAAAACCACTAACACAAGCTGCTAGGAGTGCCCACCGCAAGCAGAAAAGGCTAATCCGGATGCTTAACAGCCTTTAAAGACAAGAGGAAGAAGAAAATGCAATCGCCAATCCAGCTGGCGACCTCCAACATACAACTGCTAGATATGCATAAACACGATCGGCAGCAAAAAAAAAACATGCCTGTCGATATCTGACAAGAAAGGGGCAACAAAAAATCAACCTACCAAAGAAATCAGTATGACTGCCACAATGAAGGTATGATCTTCAAAAAGATAAGAGGAATATACTTGCTATGGTTGAAATACAAAAAGTTAAGTAATTAAACAAGTTTTCCTTGATATATTGAAACAAATTAAACAAGGGGAAGAGTCTCAAGATACAAATTTTCATTTTCAGGAAGAAAAACATCTGCCCCTCCCCACAAAAAATAATTAGTTAACCAAATACTCAAAATTCCAATTGAAGTAAAGCTAAAAACAATTACAAAAAAAGTAGGTACCTCATTCATTTAAAATAATAGGTAGAAGTAACCAACATTTAGGATTCAATTACGAAAGTAATTTGTAAAAGTAACCAGTATGAAAATAAGGATGTTAAGTACTGAATAATTTAACCAATTACCAAAGTAATCAGTAAAAGTAACTGAATACCAAAGTAACTGTTAGATGTATCTGATACCAAGATTCAATTACAAAAAAAGGCATTTTGGTGCAGAGAGAATTCAAGGTCAAAGAAAGCCTTCAAATTTCACTCGCAGAATATTTATGGCTCGGGATTTTGATGTTGGAAAATAAAAGTAGGTTAGGTTAAATCAACAGGATCAAGATAACTTCATTGAAAATTTTTAAAGGAATTAATTACTAAGGAATTTGGTATTAATACTTGCCCATCACTACCATTAACACAGTAAATGTTATTGGTGATAATTCTGGTGGATTTAAGCTGGAAGAAACATAGCAAATTTCAATCAAATACGTCAAAGATTTATAAACTACAAATAAAATCCCCATTAAAATCATCAACAAAATAAACAGATTTAGAAGCAAATCTATACAAAAATTTTGAGGGAAGGTACAATTGCTGATTATTTTGAAAGCTTCAAGCATCTCTGTAAATGCTTCAGACTCAAAAAATTGCTAAGCCCACTAAAACTTTTTTTGCACTAAAAATACCTAAAAAGTGAAGATAAAACTATGTACAAATTTTCTAACAAATAAATAAAACTCCAATGCATTAAAGCTCAATCAGCACATATCAAGAAATTAAATAACAACAATAAAACAATTGTAGCAATTTTCATGAAGGCATCAAAAACCATACGGGACATTCACAAAGAAATAATTATGACCCTTTGAACATTTTACACATCATTCACATCCTTTGCAAGTGACAAAATATCAAAGGAAAAACATTCAGTGACTATCACAAAAAAAAGCCTTAAAAAGTCACAATGACCTGAACACCCAAACAGATCTTCCTTAAAGTAATACGAGGAAAATTGGAGTTACCTTCAGTTGATCGGAAAAGTTAAGAAATCTGTCTCCCCTATTTCTAAGTTTTTGGATTACCCTCTCATAGTGAAAAAAAAATTAAAAACAAAAAAAAAAAAAAAATTTACACTCTCCAATCCATTCACAAAGCATACTTTACACAGATCTAAAAAAATACACACAACTCAACATCAAAATAATATATAAAAAATCTTTTAACATACATATTATTTATTAGTGAGTGTAAGATAATTGTACAGTCCACTATATACAGTGCAGGAATAAAATGTGCATACAGGCAGACACCAAATTTGGATCACGAGAGCTCGAAACCAGTGTTGCAGGCGATCGCATAGCGCAACTTTTCCCGCAGAGTGCTTTTCTTTTGGTAGTTTGGAAGCTTTAGGAGATTGAAGCAAGTGGAAGATGTCGGAAGGCGGTTGACTGGGTCTTTCTTTCGGATGGTGAAAAAACCTCGCAAGACACTTCCAACTGTGTCACCAGTGTCCTAACGCATAGAAAAACTTTGAAATCAGCAACCATTATAACAAAATTTAATCGTAATTCATAGCCTTTTGGCTAATACAAAGTTCTGTTCTTAATAGGAAACTATCCATGAATTCTAATTTAAACACATAAAATTTTTTAAATAAGATACTTTTTAGTGTGGAATTCTAAAAACAAAACAGTTATGTATTCATGCTTAAATTGAACTTCTATTGAACTTCAGTTTCAATGTTGCCAAGTGAGACAAGCATTTCTTAGTTATTGAAAATCTATTGTTTTGGGGTTTTTTGCAGAAATAATGAACCTTAAGCTAGAAAGATAACAGAGTTTTCAGAAGGCCATAAAAAAAATTTGCAGTTTTGCTTAGTAAAACATGTATAATTCTAACTTATTAACTAGAATTTTAAACAAAAAAATACATTAAGAACATTTTTATATAAAAACATCATTGATTGAGATTGATGATTATTAGTCATATGAAAGATTACTTACTTGGTCATCGCTTACTTCTACACATCTAATAGAAAATGCTGGTTCCAAATGTGCAAATCCCAGGAGAGGGGGTTTTGAACAACTGGTAATAAACTGAAAAATACAGAATAATATAGAAATGAAGAATTGGGGGGAATAATCCAAATAGAGTAGAACCTTGATAGAGCTCTCCTTCAGGGACAAACAATCAGTGCTGCAGTAAAAAGAGCATTTCAGAGGGATATAGGTATTTTGGGAGGATAGGGGCAGTTTCAGTGGTTTTCTATGGTCAAAAATGGTAAATTTCTGAGTTTTGAGAGGGAGGATATATCCCCAAATCCCCCCTCTGGCTATGCCCCTGACAATATACAGTCATTTATATAAAAAAAATTACTTCAGTGATAATACAAGCCATACTTTAGTCATCAGTCCTTGTAACTCAGGAGTTGCTATATTAGGGGGGGGGGTAATTGTAAAGAGGTTCTACTGTATTATCATTTCAATATAATGAGGATAAGTTTAATTGCTAAAATGAAACAAAAATAATGTTATCTGAAAATTTTTAGCAACTGTTTTAAAAGTCTAAGATAGTGGAGATAAATGAGAAAACACCTAAGTAGTTTTTTGACACTAGTTGGAATTGTTAAAGCCCTGGATGAAGCTACGCTACTTAAGTAGTGACATGAGTTCAATTGTCCGGCATTGTGGGTAGGATATTTGGGAGATTTTAGATACAAATGAATTGGTTTAGACAGTTTAGGGAATAATTGTTTTTCGAGAAGTTTGTTATTTTTAAAGAAATAATTATTAAACGATTTTAAGCATTGTTGATGGCTTTGATTTTAAGATACTGGATGGATATTATTGTTAAATAGGTATGTATCAATAAAAATATTTTGAATTAGTTTTTTGAGGCCACAACATGCATATGAAATCTGCTACATATGTGTGTTAAAAATTAATCAAAAATGAGTAATGAAAACTGTGTTGTTTTTTATAAAGACCTGATCACTTTACAAAATCAATACGGGTTGATTAAATTAACAAGTGACCATAATAAATGCAATACATAACTTGGGCAACATTACTAATAGAATTTCATAAAACTTGATTGGGATAAATATAATTAAATGATTTTAAACTTACCTCATGCACTTTGCAGTGGTCATTTGCAATCAAAGGTGTTTTAGTATGAAAATCTATCGCACTGGCTCTGAGCTTAAAACCCAAATCCCCACGATGGCGGCTTTTTACATGCGTGACTGTGAACATCCAATCAAAATCGAAAGCGGCAAGATCAAAGGATGTCACTACTTAAGCTTTGCTATCCAGGGCTTTAGGAATTGTTAAATTAACATATCTGTTGTATAGCAATAAAATTTTGGTTTTGACTAAGGATAATAAAACAACCAAAAAAGATAAATTGGAAAGGAAATTTTAGAGCAATATGTAATTTTTTTTAAAAGTAAAGTATATGGAATTTATTTATGTTTGTTAGTAGGTTTTTAAAGTTAATATACTCTTATATTTGTTAATCTTGACATGAAAGACATAGTTTTAAAAATCGAAAACACCAAGACATAATAGTCTTATCATAGATAAAAGTGTAAACATACTTTTAGAAACATTCTGTGCTCTTCCTGTGAAAAATCTTTTTCAAGAACATCCCACAGCCAGTTAATAACTCTGTGATTGTTGTGAAAGCCTCCAAAGTATTTGGTGTGTTTTCTGAAAGAAATGTGCTTTTATGAATTTCCTTCACTAAAATAGAATCTATAAATCACTTTATACATTTAGTGAATTTGGAATTACATTGAGAGCATTAAAATGTTAGTTACTTAATATTTAAATAAAATATATTTTTCCCACATAATGCAAAGAGCTAAAATGACAAAAGAAATTTTAAATAATAGCAAAATAAAGATCAAAAGTTGTTTAAGATAAACAATCATTATGGTTTTATTTTATGTTTTTATTGTATTGGATAGACAATCATAAATAAAATAAAAATAAAATTAACTGAAAAAAGAAAAAGTTAAAATTGCAATTGAATTGTCAGTTTAAAAAAAAAAGTCCAAACAGAAGAGGGAAAAAAATAACTATCCCATATAGCCTATAGGAAGATATAGCCTATTGAATTTGGCAAAAAGGATGTCCATATAAAGTTTTTTTGTTTGTTTAATATGAAGTTTATGTTACTTTGTCTTTTCTTTCTACTCTTTGTGCTTTAAACTAATCCAAAGCAAAATTTGTTTTCAATTTAAATCTGATTAATCTTTATTATCAAGTGAATGTTATACTCCATTGAAATTCATTAAACTGCCTAATAACTCAGTTTCATTAAAAGCTTGAATTTTATCTGTCTTAGTCTTTGTATTTCTCACTTTTCTGCTGTGGAGTAAGCAGAAATATAATTTAATAGTCATTTTAAGTAGTTTTTGAGATTTTTTATCAGCTGAAACATGAGTTTGAAAAAGGGAAAAGGTTCATCAACTTTTTCAACTGTACAATATTTTTGAATATTTTACATTTTTCCAATGATTGATCTGTAATCTAAAAATAGGGTTCCAGAATTTTCAGTAAAAATTTGGTGGTTATCCAATGAAAATCCCATTACTTATACAGTGGGGGAGGTTAATTTTGGTTTTTGGACTTATTCCATTCTTTAAACTGACAATTCATCTCCACACAAGTGTTATTAATTAACAGAAGTTTATCTCAATATTACACTTGGATTAAATAATTTGCAGTAAGTATACATTAATTTCTACAAGTTGCCAGCCAAAAACAGACTACACATGATTTTATCTTACAGCCCAATTATATTGAACTAAAAAAGTTATAACCGTTTCAGTCCTAGAATGCCAAAGATTGTCATTGAATCCTATGGAAAATTTAGAGCAGCTAGGACTGAACGGGTTAAAAAATTTTCAATAGGAAAATTAAAAGCAAACCTAAGGTCTGCTAGGTCCACAGGAGTGTTATCACCAGAAATCAGTCTTTGTAACTCAGGTGTGGAGAACATGGTCAGCCAGTCTGGATTGACGATTGAGCGGAAACCCCTGATGAAGGCATTGGTTTGGTCGTGAATTTGAACATGCATGCGGAAATGCGCCATCAGATGTATGTAACTTATTCTAGGAAAAGGAAAAGTACATAATGAGCATTAAAGTGGTAAAATTTTCAAACTACCACATAAACTGAAAGATAAAAAACTCAACTATATTTAATTATTAAAATTAACAATGATATTTATAAGTAAGGGTTGAGTTGATAGTACATAACTTTCCAGACTTAGACTCTTCTCAAAAGAAAATTTCCCATTAACCAGCCAGTGTAACAAACCAAATGAGTATTAAATTTCACGTTTCCCCTCAAATTAATTTGTACAGTATAACTTTGTTATCTCCAAATCAAAAGGGACCCGAAAAAATTAAATAAAACGGAGGTAACAAGGAAAATAGAGAATAATTTTACACAAGAGGAAATATTTTTTTCGAAATATAAAAGTTTTCAAGTTATCAAAAGTTTGAGATCATGAGACTTTATAGCACCTGTATAACACATGATAGATTGATGTAAAATGGAATAGACCAAATTTAATATATTATCTATCATTACAATGTGATCCAAGATATTATTTTGTATAAAAGGGAAAATAAGACTACTCTATTCAATCTCAACATTTTTTAAAATTAGTATTGGTTTTAAACTTTTCCAATAGAAGAAATAACAGATGAAGTAATTAATATAACAGCTCATACGAAACCAAAAACTAGAGCAGGATGAAAGTGTTTGCATAAAAAAATAAAGGAAATTAAAGTTCACCATTTGATAGCCATTTAAATTCTATCAATTTTTTAATAAATAAATTTTTGGAAAAATAAACACAAACTAAAATTATCACAAACATGCTTAAACATTTTTTTAAATAAAATATTTAAACTTTGGCATAGAGTAGAGTTGAACACAGTAACTCACATCTTTTTTAATAAATTACAAATAAAACTATATAAAATATTAACTCAAGTCTCTTACTTGTTTTCACATGTTACTGGAACTACTTTTCCACCAGGAACAAGTTCATGAGTGACAATCTGGCCCATGCAATCTTCATCAATAGAAAACGTTAATTCTAAATCATGCAAATCCCCGTCGTAGTGCTGTGGAAGCAAATATTTCAATTAGTTTCAAACTTGGTCAGAATTTAAGTTAAATGCCCAAGAAGTTAAAAATAAATACTAACACACACAAAAAAAAGATGTGTGTGTTAGTATAGTATTAGTATTACATAAAGAAATACCTTAATGTATGTCAAACTTTTATACAGCTCAGGATCTAAAGATGGAAGCTCATCAATGGAGCTGTATAAAGCACTATGAGTATGTCCTAAAACTTGACTCAGAAAAAATGAGGCAAAAGGTACATCAACAACAATGCCCTGGAAAAAACACAATTTAAGAAAAAAATTTATTCTATTTTGAAGGATGTGTTAAAAATAAAAATGCATGGTCATTTTAACGAAAACACTTTAAAATGAATATAATTACTTCTGCGATAAAACAATTGGTACTTAAATTTCTAGTTGTTGTAATGCTAATAATGGTTGTTGTAAAGAGGTTCTACTTTATATTGTTTTTAAAAAGGTTACTGAACGTTTTTTAGAAACCAAACTTATTAAGTCTTCATTTAAAACAGGGGTGGCCAAACTATTGCATACTATGTGCCAATATTTGGCAGACAAATTTAGATGAGCTTTTTATTTGAGCACTTAATAACACCATGAGTTATTAAAGTGTAATTACAATTTAAGATCACAATTTTTTAGGATTTTTATTTATACATCTACTTCCCCTTTTGTCACAACTGACAAACCTGTTGAAAAGCTTGTTGAGTCTTTCCCAGAATTTCTATATTCTAGTGGTAAATTTTAAATTGAGAGTTTAAGATTATTTTTACATTTAAAAAATTAATCTAGTTTTTAATATGAATTGTTATTTTAAGCACATTCACCGTTACTCAAATCAACCTTTTCTAACTATGAGGTACACAGCTTTAATTTAATTTAAAATGAAGTTATGGTACTTATATAAAATGATAGAATAATTTCTAAATCACATGAAGAACCACTAGCAGTGAATCATCAGTGCACCATGTTTGATGCATGCATCACATTTTGGCCACCCCTGATTTAAAAGGTTGAGGCATTGATTATGGTTGTTAAAAGAATATAAATAAAAAGATAAACTTTAATAAACATTTAGTCCTTTTTTAAATTAAGTTTTACATCAAATTCTCTCCCTTAAGTGCTAGTCTCCTTCTCACAAATTTTGGCCCAGATAAGCATTTAAAATTGGAGGCATTAATATTCTCATTACAAATATATATTATTTTATTTTTCTTCTCAGTTAGACAAAAGGGATATATTATGCTTTAAAGTTAATCAAATAAAGCAGATTTTGTGAGTACCTCATACACAGCTTTTCCAAGCATTTTACCCACAAATTCAAATAGCGATAAATGATTTTCTTGAATGTAAGATGTAGGTGATGGAAAAAGTCTCTCTTCACTGGTGGCCTGAAAAAGTGAAATGTTATTGATACTTATTATTGCAGCCATTTAATTCCATCACTCCCAACAAGTCTCTTATTTCCAGCTAATTAAAGAAAACTAGTCTGTGAGGCAGGGTTTAAGTTAGAGAAACAATTTCTTTAGCAAAACAACAAAAAAGCTTAGCAAAATGATGAAACAACAAATAGGTTAGATACAGCATTTTTTAGCTGAAAAAAAATTAAAAGAAGCTACTCAAAGAATAAACTTGATGCTAAATATTTAAATATTTAGGAAAAAGTAAAATTTAAGGATACTTCCAAATATCTTACAGTAAATTTTACAAGAACCACTGAGAATATGAATATTAAACAAAACGTTAAACTAACAGAAAATAATTACTAAGAGATCTGATGCTGCATTTGTAGCACTTAGATTTGGAAAATAGAATCTCGTTCAATTCATGCTTAGAACATGTTGCATTTTAAAGGGAGTCAGCACCGGACCTGGAAAAAGTGCCCGAACCTACTGACCTGGTTCGGGGCAGTTTAGGCAGTTCTATTAGGTTCGGGGGAAGGTTACAACTTTTTCCAGGTCCGGTCAGCACCATAAAAAATATTTTGTAATTAACTGAATTTCATTATCTTTTGAGTGTAGAATACCAGTTAACTCTATTCTAATAAATGTATAGCACTTAAAACTGAATTTAAAGAGCATTTTATAAAACAGCTGCAAAAAATTGTAAAAAAAAATCCATTCTAAACTAACTTTAACATGCACCTCCTTACTCAGTATCTACTCTTTTGGCTTGATTTCTTTTCTCCACATAAATCAAACATACATCTTTAATTTTATGTATGGATTTTTGAATATCATCAATAGTTTCAAGATAGAGAAACAGAAACTTTTCTGAATTTTTTTCCTTTAATTAAAGTTATTGATTAATAACTGATGATAATAATAACATTAATTGATAATTGTTTTAAATTTTTAGGACTTTCAAGGAACATAGTAATCCTCATAACTTAAACCTAAATGAAAGGGAGACCTTTACATACCATACATGGAAAGACTATTAGACGCTTCTGGACATAAAAGTGATACAAATGTCTCCAATATTAAAACATGGAATTTTACTTACTCGAAATAAATTAAGTGAAGGATCAAACACCTTCTTGATTGTTTCTTCCAAGAATTCCTTAAAAACACCATCTTGATCTATGCCAGCTTCATCTAAGCCCTAGTAAATAAAAGCAGAGATACTTAGGAGATGTTAAAAAATAAAACCTGCCAAACATTATCACCCATACTAATTCAAAGCATAGTAGAACCTCAATTAAAGTCATCTGAAGGGGAGAGGAGGGCACATTAGTACAACCCCAATATCTCTATGTTAAATTCAATTTAAAAATCTGAAAAATATCAATACCAGTTTCAATATCTTATAATATATTAGCAGTAGTACCATCTTTTGCCTAAACTTGCAAAGCAGTGGGCCCATTGGAACCCTTAGCGTTTGCTTGATTTGGAAGGTGCAAAGTAAAATTCCTTCTCCTTTTCATAGCGTGAAAATTTAATCAAGAAAGTTTTTAAAATAGAAATTTTGTCAAGCATTCTATTGGAACATCAATAAAGTTAAGTTCAAAAAAATTTGGGTTTCCCAATTTCATTTATAAATAGGGGAGACTGTTGTACCTAAAATTGTATTGGTGGTTCATATTGTATGCAAACTGATGCTATCTAGTTGCCAACGCGAAATCAGCTCTTTGAAATAAAAGTTTAAGTAAATATAATAAATATTATCTTTTCAGATGCTCCAAGTTACTTTAATTGCACACCACTACATTAATATCTTTCTTCCTCTTTGATGAGGATGTGATTAAATGGGATATATGTGGTGAATCCCCAAGATTTTAACTATTTAGTTTTAGTATTAGAAGTTGCCAGATCTCAATCCTTTTATTTTTATAGAACTTTGAATTTGAATTCCAAAACACCTTATGGACACCATAATAGTTGTTCCTTTGGAATATTTTTGAAATATAAGAGCATGTATGTGAGGAATTGCCCACTCAACCCCGTTGAGTATATTTTATTAAGAAGCAAAGTAGCCGGTGAGATGTAGCTGTAGCTGTTGATGGTCATGTTGGGTATAAAAGGCTGTGTGCTCGGAAATTCTGGAATTTCTTCTGGTTTTAGATATTTTAATTGATTTTAGACATTTTAATAAAGTTGTATTTGTTTTAAACTAAGTGTAGTTTCTTGAAAATAATATCCAAAAAGAGAAAGTATGAAAAATAACACAAACCATCTCGTTAATAAACTTGACTCGAATCACTCCTTTCAGAGATTGAGGAGGAAGCATTGATAAGAACTGATATCCATTCTGAAAACAATACAAACTTGATTATTAAAAATGAACTCTGTTTCAAAGCAACATTTTGGCATAGGGAAAGAAGACAAAACACACCTCCACTATTCTAGTCCGGTGTATAGTAATGAGAGTACTTTGAGGAGAAGCACATGCAGATTCTGTCAAACCCAATATCTCTTTTTCAGTGGCCACATACTTCCTAAACAATACTACTCTCTGAAAAAAATAATAAGAGCTTGAATGAAAGGAATCTTTGGTCAAACATAAAAACTATTTTTATTAGAAATATAATATTAAATCAAGGTGTATTTATCACTGGGCCATAAAAAGATGAAAACTTGTGATTGAATGACAATTACTTTGATATATGGTTTCGTTTTATTTCAATTGCATTAACATTTAACATTTGATTAAAAGATACTTAGGTATTCTTGAACCTCTGGGTGATATTTAAGAATATAAATGAGGAATATTCTCTCAACTTTGGAGAAAAAAAAATTAGATTTTATCTTTTAACAAGCTAAAAAACAAAATATTATCTTTTAGAGAATATCTGAAATGGCATGAATCACTGTGTAATGTTAGGTTCACCCTTTTCTCAGTTTCTTTTACATTAAATTTTTTATGATGGCCCTTTTTAAACATATTCTAACTTCCCCTTCAGTGAAATCATACAGGCATGTACTAGTAATATCAAAAGTAAATTTTCATATAATATAGACAATGGATTTGCTAGGAATTAATATAATTTTAATTTAATTCAGCAACCAGATTGAACTTAGTTCTTTTAAAGAGAACTAAAGGAAAGGGTTTAAATTTGTTTTTACTTTTGTAAGGTTAAAAACCTATTGTCCAAAGATGTTTGGACAATTAAAGATGTTTGGACTACCACAAAACTCAGTAGAGAAATTTTTTGTGAACTTGTGTATTCTATTTTGTTTTACCTTAAATTTTCAGTTATTGTTGATGAAGTATGACAAGGCAGGGTTCTTAGATAGCACTAGCTTTATTGCTCAACAGAATTGATAATTGAATGAAAAAAGTTGAAATTCGACTGTCATGCTGCTTTTGCTCCTTCTGATGATCACTCAAAAACAAAAGCTTAGTATATTTAAACTAAAGACAAACTGTGCCTGCTTATGCACAACTGAAAGTTCTTTCCAAGTGAAGTCGTCTTCTTCATCTTCGCAAACAGTTATTATTGCCTTAAATAATTTTTTTGTTCTATTTTGCTTTAGGAGTTGAAAGTAGCCATCCTCAATTGTGGTTTAAGTATTAATGAAGTATGTTAAAAACAAACTAATTGATGTTTCCTATGTTTGCTTCCATGATGTAATTTCTTACACTTCTTAATTTTTACCATGGTGTTAAATTACTGGTAATAAGTTTTAAAAGCAGACTCAAAAGTAAGAACACATTAATACATCCAAGATTTGGGTTAAAAAATGAGTAAATAATTCAAGACAATCTCAAGCAAACTTACTTCTTTGTGTGGGATTACGTGAGGCATTTTTTGCATGAGGACTTGAACAACTTTCTTACCTTTCTCAAGATCACTCATGAAAGTACTAACTCTAATATCTCTGAAAGAAAATCCAAAACACATTTACCTAACTGCAGTAGATACACACTATATATTTATAGGATTTTATTACGATTATTTACTTTTTGTTTTAGTAAAAAAAAAATCTAATAGACATTTCAAAGCTTAAGACTCAACTTTTAACCAAACCAAAAAGCAGGGATGTAAAATAAAAAACATCAATTTGATAAGTGATGTGAATAATTGAAAAGGGGAAGTAATGATGTTGGTAAATATTCTATATAACCAGACTGAGCTCTAGATTTGTAAATATTTAAATATTTAAGCAAATCATGTAAACTTTGTAACAGAAAACAAATAAAATTAAACCAAAATTTAAAACTTCCTAACGTTTTTAATTGGAATTTCTAATGATATATCATTTATATCAGTTTTCCAGGAAATTCTTTAATAATAAAAGCCTTCATTGTAATGTTAAAATATATCTACAAAATAAGTAAAAGCGGGAAACAAGTCTTACCTAATCAGCCAATGATCTGGAGGAGTATAGGAATGCCGAGAATCTCTCTTGTAAAGCAACATTAATAAAGTATGTGCTGATGTTAATAGAGCATTACTTTTGACAGCTTTAGCATCTAAAAAGTATAATTCAGTAAAAATACAATCTAAGAATGTACTAGTCACTAAAAAATTCACTATAAGCACAAAATTTAGAATAAAATCAAAATAAAAAGTTTAAAAAATATACAGATAATTTTTTTTAAATTGACTAAAATATACAAATACAATTGAGACATTTGCAGCAAAAATGAGCTAATTCTAAAAGCTTTACATTGAAGTTAGCTCTATGTTGGTGTAAGTGCGTCAATTGTAGCATTTAGTGTATAAAAGGACATATATCACTCATACGCTAAAATGGCACTAAATTTTGGCACATATCTTTAATATAAATCACTACAATAGAATATACTAATCTTATTTATTTCCTTGTTTGTTTCTTTTCTCTTTTTGCTACCTTTGTTAAAGGGCACTTAACCAAATAACTAAATTTTGTCTGGTCATATCTAGAATATTCTTGAGTTCATATTATTTAAACTATTCTCAAAATACCTATCAGGTTATTCCATATTAGCTTGAAAACCAATTGGTTAAGAAAAGCTGAAACAGACACTAAATCCTCTAAGCAAAATGGTTTTTGTTGCTCATACAGCTCAACATCATCCAAAATCCTAAAAGGGAAAAGACCAATTTGATACTGAAGAAAACTTTATTTTCTGACAGCATAAACATAAATTCTTAACTTATATAAGGTTGAAATATTTTTGCTTCAAACCTAACAATAAAATAGTGCAGTGGAACCCTCATGCAATTCTTTTGTTTTCAAAGTGAAATAAATCAAAAAAATTTCAAAATTGAGCTTGCAAGTGATTTTAACAAATATTAGCCAAAACTAAGTTAATCCAATGCATTTTTAGAGAGAGTATTATAAGTGTTCCTTTATATTTAAGTTTGTATTTTTAATTAGATAAAATAATCAAACAAAAAACCACAAATATCTTGCACTATCAAAAAATAGACTTGTAACACTTTCAAAATCAGTGGCATGCACAGTTAAAGAGTAAAAAGCAATTTTAGGTAAAGTTTACCACAACCTAAATAAACTAACTTACATTAAACTAGAAACACTTTCAAAGTAAAAGTTATTAATTAATTAACTACTAACGTGATTAAGTGAGTAGCACAATCGCAAAACAGAACTAAAATCTGGAATTCAGGACTGCAAGTTTTGGTAGTGATTGCTAAATGATCCAAAAATGCTTTCAATCCATTTCCAGGGCCAAGACTGCTGATGAATTTCCATAAATTTGGTAATACCATGTCTTGATAACAAAGACCTAAAAAGAATTTTCTAAATTTAACTTTTTCTCAATCATTATGAAATTAATATTAAAATTAAAAACTTTTTTACATTAGAACCATTTTTCAATAAAACATCAAAAATGGCAAGACTTTTGAATTTTTTTTTTTTTTTAAATATTTTTAACTATTAAAATTAAGCAAAATTAAAATTTGGGCAGTTTTATATAAAGTATTGAAGGTTAGATAAAATCAATTAAAATAATATATACCCGTTAGAATGTCCAACTTCATTTGAGTCAAAGTAGCAAGAGCAGTTTCGTACAAATTGCAAGTTAAAGCAACCATGGTAGTTTCTGGACTTCCTAATTTCCTGTATCGAATATTACTCAGGCAACTTGATGATGCTTTCTCTAAAGCTTTTTTGAAAATACCTAAAATAACCAAAGAACAACTAAGAATGCATAGATAAAAATGAAGGAGAAACCTTAACCTGCAAACTGTGTGGATGATACTATTCAACACATAGCAATCACATCCAGAAGTAAATTAAAATAGTATTCTTTTTTGTATAATTTAGATGGTTTATTATTTACACAGAAAAAAATCCTAACAGAGGGTCCAAAATGCTATTTTCAAATTTTCTAGTGAAGTAGAGGGCAGCACTGGAAATTCAATGAATTACAGAGAGATAGGCAGTACATTTTGGAGGTCACTGATTCATTGATTGGATGTGGCGCGTTCTTTCAATCTGTCTTTTCGGAGGGCTTTTAGAGGATCAAACTTTTTTCTCCGCCTCTTGTGACAAAAGAAGCTTGATGAGTAGCCCATATCTCATAACATATTCTATGCTTTTTCGATTTCCATTATTGCTTATGGCCATGGTCTCTCTGTTCTAGTATTACTTCATGGTTTATTTTAACAAAATATTTAGAATCTCTTATCATAGTCTACATTTGAAATAAATGCAACATACTTGTTTTAAAAGGAGAACTGTGAACAGGCGATGTAGCACTTTGGTTTGTAGGACTAGAAAGTTGGGGTGCAGTTGACACTGATTCAACGAGGTGAGAAAACATTGTTTTTATCATGGGACCACTCCAAAGCAGTTGCACTTGCTTCTTAACAAGTGATAAAGAATCATGAAGTCTAAATAAAAAAAGCAAATATAATGTAAGTTGTTGATAATGAGATCTAAAGAAGTTGTCTGGATAGATAGTTATTTTTAATTGTTATCAGCAAAACTATATCTTAATACATGCAGATAGCTAAACCTGTCTGATGTTTAAATCAGAACAGGTTTTTGTTGTTCATATTAATAACTTGAAAATGCAATAGTTTCTAATGTTATAAAAACTAAAAGAAAGACGTTTAGAGAGCTATATAAAAATACAGTAGACTCTCCTTAATGTGATCATGGTTAATGCTATAAATGGAATAATGTTATCAAACTCGGCAGGGCCTGATCACTCTTTTTTAACTTATGCAAAATGTATCATTTTATGGGATCAACATATCCACATTTCAGAAATAAACTAAATAACGACATTTCCCTTTATTCCTACAAAAACTGCCCTTTTCCCAGACTTAGAGGTCAATTTTTCTCAAAATGACTCATTAATTTCTTAATACTATATGCAGTACTTTTACTTTATTTTTCCTTGCAGAATACATACTACTGAATAGTTTCAAATACTTTAGTTGGGACTACATCTATATAGTTATGATTTTAAATGCAAACACTCTAGTTACACTGTTTGATGCTTGTTAGTATTAACAAATTGCTTATTATTATCAATCAAATATTGATATCAGCCAAATCTCTGCCAAAATTGATAACATTAAGCAGTATTTAGAAGTGTGACATCACATTACATAAACAAAATCCTCTCTATATTTTAATGATATAATTTGTGAAAGTTACAAGAGAAAGATTTAAATGGTGTACCTTGAAAGGGAAAAAAAATAATTCATTCTTTTTAAGAATATAAATGCTGCTGAAAAAATTTAATATCTTAAAATTCTGTTAGGACTCAACCAAAAAAAGCACATACCCATGATCTACATTTTGAGCAAACCATCCCAACACTGGATGCCAGTGTGTTAAATTGGATTGCTTATTCACAACATACTTTTGACAGCTTTCCATCATACGAGTTATTACGTGCTGAAAAATTAAACTGGGTTATTTTATGAAAGGACACAACTAGATGCCAAATATTAGTAGTACTTAATGCATAGATAGCACTAGAAAAAAAACAATTGTACTTACAATAAAGTCTAGTAAATTTGAATGGAGATTCTGAAACAAGAATTATACCTTTAGGTCTTTATATACAAATAAATTTCTTTAGTGGGAATTTGAAAGTATGTGTTTTTAAAAACTTGAATAGTTAGAACTAATTAAATTATCTAATAATTTCTCTTACAGAGGTTATAGGGTAATAAATGAAGTAATGCAAATCTCAATGTTTCCTAAAAAATCATTTTTTAAAGACTTTCAGAGTTAACAAATAACCCCAAAAGGAAATTTAAGATTTATAATAACATACAATAAAAAAGAAAGAAAAAAAAACTTGATTAAAAACATTTTTACCTCTAGATCAGTATGTCCCAAATGAATCAGATTAGCTAAAAAAGAAAAACTAAATTTTAAAAATGAAAATTTCAAAGCCTTTTGTAAACATTTGATACTTTTCAAAACAAAAAAATACACTCCAATCAATAAATATTATGTTTTTATTTTCTAAAGACAGACCAAGCTGTACCTTAAGAGGCATCATAAAACAAATGTTTAATAATTCACCATTTTTTTTTTTGTTATATACAATTAGAATAAAATCCATATAGCTCAAATTACATCATAGATAACTTTAGAATCAAAATCATACACAGTTTTAAAGTCCTTGTTATCTGACTCCAATAAGACTTATTACAAAAAAAATCTTTAATAAAAAATCTGAAACCAATCAGGGAAAATCTGAGCTTTTTTTGTTGTTAAAAAGGAATAGCTGAAACATATCCAAAGTGACATATTTTTGAAAAATTAAAAAAAAAAGGTTTTCAAGATATTTCTGAAAATATCTTAGTTATAAAATCAATATTATAAAACAGGGGTTTCCAACTTCCAAGGGTACGTGAGCCACAATCGAAAGCATAAGTTGAGTGGTGGGACACAAAGTAATCTGGCTCCTTTTTATTTGCAGGGGAGAGTCTTCAATAAGAAACTTCTCTGGTGAAAGAGGGACAAAGGTTACTTACATAATGTGAAGGAACTTGTATCATATTCTCAAAAATTTCAGAGGATATATAAATTTTCGGCACTACATCTTTTGATACTGATGAATATTGCTTACACAAGTGGGGGTCTTCCTCAAGAAAATATTTGTAAATTTCCCTAAAAGCAATGTTTCACAAAAGTTGACCTAAGCCCCATAACCCCTTGCTAAAGCCCAGGAGAAATTTGAGGGTATACTGTTACCTTGCCCAAAACCTCAAACTTTTAAATTTTCACCATAAAAATATGACCAAAACTACTCCATAATCTAATAAATAAACAGGGGGATTTAGGAATCTTCCCCCTGAAACTTTTTGAATTTCAGTATGCTAAAAAGTGTTCTGAAGCTACTTTTGGGGGGGTTATCAGGGGGCTTCAGGGATCGCCAGTTGGAAATCCCTGTTATAGTAAAATGATCTTTAGTTTTAGTAAAAACATGCAAAGCAGGGTAACTAAATACATTGCATAGTATTATTTCTAGTAATCTCAGAAAAGAAAAAACATACCTATTAGACAAAGAGCATAATTCCCCTCAAGAGCATTGAAAAGAATTCTCGAGTTTTGCTCAGAAATCAGTAATTCCAAAGAATGTTTAAAAATACCATGATTGGAAAGTATTGCTAAGCACTGTAAAAAAAAAACATGTGTAATTTGGAACAACATAGTTTATTCCAAGAATTAAAAACATGGGTGCCACTCTTCAAAAATTCCAAGAAAAATATCATATAAAAATTAAATGGGTCCTTAAATTTTAACTTAAAGCTGTATCTAAGTAAAACAAGCTTATTTGTGGGCAAAATGTGTCATGCAAAATCAGCTGACCGATTGGCAGCGGTTTGTACTAAATAGACGACATTAGTCATGATGTCACTTGCTTGTTTGGAAACGTTGATTCCATCCATGATTGGAAGTAATTCCGTTGATTCCGTCCAGCTGATTTTTAATTTCATAATAAATCAAGGACAGAATTCCTTTCACAGAACTAATAGAAAGACGAAATTCTGTCCCCAGGACGGAAGAGTGGCACCCATGATTAAAAACACAACATCTTAATCATGAAGTAGCACAGAAACTTGAAAATAAAAACATGAATTATTAATGTGTTAACATTTTAAAAAATCTGCATAAGTAAAATGTATGCACATTAGCTTCACTGTCAGACCTTAGAGCTATATTCAGTTTTTTTTATTACCTTTAGTACTGACAAAGAGGATGTGTGTATCCTTAAAACCACTGAATTGGTGAGAAGGAAAACAGATACAGATACATACAGGAAGGAATACAGATTTTTCATTAGAATTACACTGTTTTTATTTGCAACAATTCAACTATATTTTTTAATTTGTGTGTTTGAAAGTTGGTCCTATTTTATTTAAATTTTTAAACTAAAATAGGTTTTTATAAAAAGTAATAAGAAAACACATTGATTTTTAAAAAAGTTACTGTAAAATATTGGTAGTCTTTGATTTTTCAAAGAAGTGATATGTTTAGTGATTTCAAGGCAACTTGGTTTAGAAGTCATTCAATTCAATATTTTATTAGTAAACTTTTAACTTCTAGTTCAATTGTTTCGGAGATTCGGAACTGCAGCTTGATAGTCTGCAGTAGTTAAATATTTATTAATCCCAAAATATTGTGATACACATTCAATAAAAATTCAACATTTACTCTTTGATGTTAATTCAAAAATCAAAAGACCAGCTACAACATGAAATCAATGATCAGCAAAAATATAAAAAAATGCTTACATCAGGTGCAGAGTTTTGAAAGTGTAAAACTAAAGCTGGAACTGATAGGACATGTAAAAGAAATAGATTCATCAAATTGTTGGAAAACTGTGAGGAAACAACTGGGCTGAAAGGTACAATAAAATCTTCATTAGAATTTTGTTCAAACTCACTGAAATTGATGACTACCAAAATTGTTGTTCCTTGAAAACTTAATACTTACCGGATTGCTAAATTTGTTATGGCAAGTAGTGTGGCCTTTTTCAGACACGGTTTCACTCGAACAAGGCCTTTTAGTAAAAGTGTCTGTAATACAGAGTATAGACCTTTTGTCACTAAGTGACCCATGATATTAGCACACAACTGATTCATGGCAGGTTTCAAAGCTTCACCTGTAAATAAAATGTGTTGGAGAATTGTTAAAAGCAATTTTATTTCACAATTTTCAATAGTGAAAATCAGTTTAAATAAGATGGAACATAATATCCCATTTTACTAAGTAATCTCACCTTGCTTGTTGTTTAAAACTTTCCAGGTACCTATACTTGTAAAAGACACCAACATATGAAGATATAGCATCATAGGTTTTACATCTTGAGGCCATTCTGGCTGTAAGAAAAAAATTATGGCTGATTAAATTTTAAAGAGAAACCATGTAGAATAGGGGTTTCTAACTTGCAAGAGCTAGAGGGCCGCAATCGAAAGCACATTTTTGTTTGGTTGCGTTTTTATGGTACAAAGCCCATAATCAGGGATAGAGTGCCAACCAAGATAAATTACGGATAAAATTATTTTGAGTCACAAGTCTTTGTCTGGTGCAGTCTATACACACAAAATAAAATAGTTAAAAATGCAGTTTAGAAGGTGATGATATATAACATGATAAAATTTTACACATTATAATATAACTAATTGTATGAATGAATTTACATGATTATTTTACATGATTACATGATTTGTATGAATGAACATGATTAAAATATGAGGGATTGTTTAAAATTTCTGAAAGGTTAAAAGTTGGATTTTTAAAACATGACTTCAAATTGAAACCCTGAGTCCAGTGGCGGGCTGAAAAGTACTTAGGCTCATTTTATATCCACTTATTTAACATTGAATAATGCTCATTTTATGTAACACTTAGTTATGAACATCTTTTTTACCATAGAAAACAAATAAAACTACTCCAAAACCCACAAAGTAAATGGGGATCTGGGGACATCTCCTGTAAAATTTTTAATTTTACCACGACAAAATGATATTTTTAATTAATTTCAGGGTTTCTCTGGGGATCCAGCCTCTCCCTGAAACCACTTTCTGGTAATTTATAACATCAGAAGGTTTTGTGGTTAGGTTAAATCCTCTAAAAAGAACACAAAACAAACTCTTGAAATAGTTTACAGACAAATCAAATCATCTTATGCAACTATAGCTGTTTATATAAAAAACAGCAAGCAACATAAGCATAAGTTACATATTGAATAAAAATGTAAATCTAAACAATGCATAAACAGCAATGCTCAGAATGAAAAAATGTCATAAATGAGATGGGAACAAACATCAAAACCATTTGATTAGGAATAGAAAAGAAAATTAAAAGTTTGTGTCAAAATGTGTATTTGCGCAACACTGGTATCTATAGTCTGTGTAAATAAAATCGGCGGTTTCACGTCATGCTTTACCATGGCAACGCAGAAGAAATACATGGAGAAAAAACTCAAGGTCAACCGCCGATTCTATTTACACAGACTATAAATCAGAAGATTATATTTACCAGCAAACAAAATGGAAATATTACTCAATATGTTGATAAGATGAAATGCATACTTTAAGATTTTTCAAATATAGACAGCATTGCCACAATAAAGCTTTGATGTGATGAATCCATGCAACAGCAAGATCCTTGTTGAAAGCTACAGCAATATAACTTTTCTAGAAAATAAATTCCACAATAACACAATTTATAATTGAGAGCACTGATAGTAAAATATGGTAATTTTCAGTTAGTCTTGAGCAAGAATCACACTTCTGATAAATTGCCAAAAGATCAAAATGTCCAAACTAACAGCGTTGCTTTATATTGTTTTTTTAGAATGATTGTTGAGTCTAATTTATAATGCATTCCCCATTAGCATCCAGCTACACATTTTAAATTTAAAAGTTCAGTTTATACTGCTTTTATTTTAGTGAACTGAGTAAATAGTAAAAATAATGAACTACAATCTATAAATAAGAGTAAATTTATAAGAAAAACATTCCTACTAACAACATTTTGATTCTTTACATTTTCTTTCCAAGTATGTGACATCATTTTTGACCATTTTAAATGCTTTGGTTGCATAATCTTAACTGTTGATACTAAATTCAGCAGACATCACTAAAATATAATTGAACTTACTTTTAAAGAATCACTTTCTATACTTGCTATGATGTACTTGCAGATTTTTTCAAACCTCTGGAAAATATTATTTTATTAATAATAATATTATTATTATTAACATTGTTTAGACAGGGTGGCTACAGAATCTGTGGAAAAAAATTCCCTGACTTTTCCCTGATTTCCCTGACTATAATTTTAAAATTTCCCTGATATACCTACATCAAAATTTTTTTACGATAAATATTAATAAACTGTAATTTGTAAACTAGAAGTTATATAAACAAAGAAATACTTGAACGTAATAAGCATATTAAAATATTAATTACAATGATATATAATATTTCTTATGTAGAAATAATACATAGAATATTTTAAAATTTTAATCAAAAGACATTGATTAAATATGAATATTCTTTTTATTCAAATCTTCAGCTACATACAAGTAGGAAATATAATGTATTATTTTCAATTATTCTATGTATTTAATGCTTATAATATCAGGGTTCATACAATTTTTAAGGAAAAAAAACTCAACAAGGATTTTCAAGGACTTTTCCAGGCTACCAGATGAAAATTTCAAGGCTGACCGATATTGTTTGCAATATTTTTTTTTAAGGAACGTGTGTTTCATTTCGTACAACTATATCTATTAAATAGTTTAATAAAAGAAAATTTTCATATAAGTTCCTAGCTACACAAAAGGGTTTGATTAAAAATGTAATTACGCTATAGTATATTAACAAAATATTTTCATGTAATTTTGAAATAAATGAACCTATTTAGACAGCAGTGGCATATACAGGAATTTATTTTGGGAGGGTCCCAAAAATACTCCTCAGCCCCTCCCAAACATACTTAATAGGTCCAATGTAGCTTTTTAATACATTTTTAGGTGATTATTTAGGCCCTAAAAAACTTAATATAAGAAAAGTTGTGAGGAGCATAATTACAAGTACCAAAAGGGGGGCCTGGGGGTCCTCCCCCAGAAAATTTTTGAAATTTGACTAAAAAAAAACAGGTTTTTAACTAGTTTTGGTACATCTCTTAGCCCAAATTTTAGATATATATTTTTATATAGGATTTGAATTTTGATGAACTTAATAATAAAAAAGTTATGAATAACAGTTTCAAGTACTAAAAGAGATCTGGGGGCCCTCCCCAGAAAAATTTAGTTCGAATTTTGGACACACATTTTTAGGTAGGATTTGGATGAACTTATTATAATAAAGTCGTTAATAATATGTTCCAAGTACAAAAGGGGGGGTTGGGGGTCCTCCCCAAGAAAAGTTTTGTAATTTGACCCTAAAAGCAGGATTTTAACTTGTTTGGTACACCTAGTTTGAATTTCGAGGGGGGGAGGCAAGCCCCCCTTATATACGCCAGTTAGACAGATTTAATTTCAAAAAATTAAAAACTATCTTATACTTATAATAAAACTATAAATAATGATCAATAGTTATTCTAATGCATTGACTCAAAATGTATAAATTGCAGAAAATGAAAAACTAAAACAATCTGAAAGGAATAAAAAAAACTTAAGTCCAAAAAGTTTAATTTCAACCCCAAAAAATTACCCATATGGAAGATTTTGTAAGATTTCCTTTCTGATACTTTAAAATATTCATATATCCTATTATCAATACACCTTGTAATTCTTTGATATTAAAACTCTAAAGTTCAAACTACAAATTTCTATTTTCCTTCTTGCAAACAGGAAATTCCTCTAAAAAACCTCTTAATTTGCCAGCTAAATATTCTTCACATTTGAGCTACCAATCTCCAAAATTTCTCCAAAAACAAGCATTTAAAGCCAAGGATATTGACGCGAAGTTTGAAAAACGCGATCGCGAACCTACCGTGAAGTTGTTTTTCCCGCCCGCGATCACGCCGTAAAAATGCCAACTTTACAGGCAAACGTCCGGAAGCATCCGAATTTCCGGCAGAAATCCGGAATTTTTCATTGAAATTCCAGATTTTTATAGGAATTCCAGACTTTCCCAGCCACTGAAATGAGTGAAGGATGCGATCGCGGATCGCGCGTATTTGCGGCGTGAATTACTAAAATATTCCCTGATTTTTTAACTTTTTTCTGAATTTCCCTGACTTTTCCCTGATTTTTCCAGATGAATGAAATTCCCTGACTTTTCCCTGATCTCCCTGATTTCCCTGATCTGTCGCCACCCTGTTAGAGTTAAATGCAATTATGAATGATGGTTACTTACTTCTTTATCACTACTGTCATCACTGATCACAAACATGAGTCTCCGTATCAGTTTATAAACATCAATAGCTATAATAAAAATGTTTAGGATGATTACAGAAGAATTTGATGACAACAACAATAATTTGGTTTTACTTGAACTTTTGGTACCTCAATTGGTTTGGCAATTTTTTAATGATTTGATAACGAAATAGTAATATTTAAAGGCAACAGTGGATGACCAAGAAAAGTAACATTTTTAAAACTTGACTTTTCTTGTAGTATCTTCTAGAATGTTGCTTGCATTTTTGATCAAATTGAAGAACAAGCAGATCCAACATCAGTAGTTTATCTCTTGGTAACCCAATGATATTACAAAAAGTAAGACTTACAAGGAGCTAATGATTCCAATATTATTTTTACTGTTTAGAATGAAGCTTATTTAGTTTGGAATAAATCAGCTTGAACTTTAATACTATTTAGGTAATAAGCTCAATGTATTCTTGATTAAAATAATGAGAAATATGAATTTTTAAAAAGAATTGTCAGTTAGAAGAATATAAAAATATTTATGGAAAGGACTACACTACATTTGAGCCCATGTTCCGAGTTGCTGATGCTTGGCAATATTGAGTCTGCTGGCATCAGCTAATTTGTGAATTTCTACTCATTTTAATTAGGATTGTAATTAGCCTTTTATTGCTTACAGTACAATACATTGACAACTTTGTGCATGAGAACGGTTGAACTCTAACTTTATATTAATACTTTTTAAGAACAGTTTCAGTAATAAAAAATTGTAAATTTATCTTTTTTTTTTCCCCAAATAAGTAATCTTTTCTTCACCCTCAACTTGTTTCATAAAAAAAAATGTAAATCTTTGCAAGGATTAAGAAGATAAAAATTATGAAGCAACACTATTAAACTACTTTTACTTCCAGTGAATAAGTACTATGTGTTTTAAAATAATTTGACCAAGATTCAAATCTTGAATTGATAATAAGTATACAAAGACAAACCACTACCTACAAATTTCAGAAAACAATTCATTTATCAACTTACCAGGAGGCAGCTTAGTAGCTCCTGTGACATCAATAAATGAATCATCAAACTCTTTCCAAACTTCATGTTTCAGTCTTTGACGATCTTTGTGTCCTCGTACATATGCCTAAGTAATAAAAAAAGAACAAAAAATGTATACAAAATAAAAAGGAAAATAGTTATTATCAATGTCAGGCCAAAAGGTAGCTGAGATGCTGCCTCTGTGGCCATCTTCAAGAAGATGGATTGTATTTTTGTATATATATAGCCAGGGGTGCAGAAAATGTTCCAGGGCCCAATATTTCCCTAGAACACAATTAATTTCGTTCAAAATTTCCCCCAAAAATGTTTCCAAATTTTCATCAAAATTTTTCCAAAAATGCCCCTTCATTCTAGTTCATGTTAAAAATACTAAAGTACAAAGAGGTTTTATGAAATAATAAAAATTATAAGTAATAACTTAATTACTGAACTTCTGCAAGGTTCAATAATTACCAAATAATCTATAAGTTTTAATTTTTAAGGACTCAATTCATTCTTTTATTCTTTCTTGTTACAATTCATCTTACTTAGCTATAAAATGTTCTTTAAGTCAAAAACATCGTTGTGATTAAATAAGAACACGGTTTTTAGTGAAAATCGCTAATTCCACTACGGATACGTTGTTTTTCCTGCATATTTTCCAATGGAAGTCCAAATAATTATGCCATAAGTCCAAATGGAAGGAAAAGCCAACTTTCAGGTATTCACCAAGGTAACTCGTTTTGTTCGGCGTAAATCCGTAGTTTTCACCTAATTTCCTTAGAATTTGGAGGGTATAATATTGTCCCCAGCCAAAATATTTGTTACAAATTACAAATTGGATTTGTAGAAGTTTTTTTTCTTTATAAACTTAGGGAAAAATTTCCCCAAAACTGTCTGAATTTCCCCCGAACCATGTTCGGGCGTTCGGACATATTCTGCACCCCTGTATATAGCGAGGAAATGCTTGGTTGGAGGAGATTTTTGCTAAGTTTGTTTTTAGATAATCTTTTACATGACTTAGAGTTTTAAACAGTTTTAGAGGTTGTAGTAAGTATGAGATGATTTTACTATGCCTGCTGTTTAATTGTTAAGGGAACCACCACAATCAACTTACAATCAGAATTTTGAGGAATGTCTTAAAAACATTGTGCAATTCCAGGTATGATACACAGAAGCACATAGCATGCAAGGTTGAAAAAATTTTAAGAATAATTCAAAATATATTGGTAGTTTTTCAAGGACTACTAGAAGCAAGCAGAAAAGCTAGTTTCACTTTCAATAGCTTTGATTGTTAAATTTTTCTTATATATTTTGGGTACTTTCACATTATCCTGTCAACCATGCTGCTCAACCTGAACAGAATTACCAAATCTCATAGACTGTGCCGCTGAATCAGACAGTAGCTGATCAGTCAATGGGATAATAGATATGCAAGAACCATATTTTGTGATAAATTATAAGATTATTATTAAATAACCTGATTTTCAAAAATAGTAGTTTTTTCCAGGATAATATTTTAGGTACCAATTGCTAATTAATTTTAATATTGCCCTTAAAGTGTCAATTACTGGTTCCACTAATGTGCAAAGAAACTAAAATCTTTTTCTTGAAATTTGTTTTTGAAGAACCTTTTAGCCTAGTTACAATCATCAAATAATAAATTTACAAGCAATTTTAAACATTTTGATGGGAGAGAGATGCCAAATTTTAAGTTTAACCCTTGAAATGGCTTCAGTTAAACCAATAACAGAACACTTCCCTGTATTCCCCCTTTCATATTTTACAATAAATAGAAGAACTTAATAAAACCTTTACTACCTGAATCACAACAGCAGCTTGTTCTTTCTTTCGCTCATACGCTCTTTCTAATCTAGCTGCTTTTGCCTGCTCCAAAAACTCATCCTTCTTACTGACATTAGATATTTCAAACATTTTCAAAATGAAAAACAAAAGGAAACAAGTACGGTAGAACAACTATTTGAATTCATGAGTTGACCCCTCTCCTAAAACTATAATCCATGAAATTTTAATGACTGGTTTTCATTAACACTGCTAGACATCTTTTGAAAAAAATCAAGACAGGAACTAAATACGTATTGGAACTAAAGAGGAAAAAAATTCCACAGTAAACTCATTTATTTGATTGAATTGAAAGTTGTTAGAGGTATTTATTTATTTGATTTTAAATTGTTTTTTATGTCATCCCAACGTTGTAAAGTGAAAATAACAAACGATTTCTCGAAAACGAAATCACAATCAATTTGTTTCCAAAACAACAAGTGACTGTTGCCACCTATGGTTTGTAGTGGAAAAATTTTCTCTCCAAAACAAGGAGAAAGTTATTGCACAGAGGGGCTTAGGGGCTTCGAGAGGCTCGCCCTCTGGTGGTAGCTTTTACCACTTCGTAAATGAAAAAGGGGCCGAATATGGCCTTAGTACTATATATTTGGCTACTTAAACCTAGAAAGTAGTATTTTAAAACAACTATTTTTGCTATATAGCATTTTCAAAACCGCTGTAGCAACGGCCACTGTAATCCCGCTTTTTGTCCTCCAGTGACGTCATGTGCGAATGCTCTATAACTCCTGATGCTCCTGATCCCATGGCTGTTCCAATGTTCCATTATATAATTTTCAGATTTCATATTTTATAAAGTTGCAAAAAATATTGAAATTTTCAAAAAAGTTCAAAGGGCACTAACAGTGGTTTTTTTATATTTTTATAAAAAAATCATAAAAATATTTCTCGGAAAAATAGAAATGGAGTTATGTAATATTAAAGAGTCAAAAATTTGGATTTTCTTCCTTTTTTCAAAAAAATTTAATAAAAAAATACTGAGAAAATTGAATGATAAAAACATTTTTTCAAGCACATCATAGGAGAGAACAATTCTTAAAAGTTTCTTTGAAATCTGAGATGATCAGGTTGAGTGCCTTGTTGATTCGACATGGAATGACCCAAAAGTTAAAAATAGAATAAAATTAAAGTTTATAATTAATCTGAGTCATTTCTTAATTGTAAGTGAATATCAATGGGTCAAACATTCACTGGATAAAAAAAGGTACCAAAACACTTTCAAATTAAAAACAAATTTTATTACAACCCAAAGAATGAGAAAAGAAAGACAAACTGAAATTTCCAAGTATATTAAAAATACAAATAGACATAGATTTCATCACATTCAAGGGGTTATATCTGCCTATAAGGGGTAGTTATTTTGGTACAATTCCGTTAGAGTCCCCGCTAAATATCGCCAATATCCAAATCGCTAAACATATCCAAATACCAACAATATTTTCTGATTTTTATTAATAAACTGAATAGTTATTGATCTAATTAAACATTTTAATTCAGGAGTTTGAAATTATTTATGAATATTTTTACTTTTTGTTGTCTAAAAGAACCGGGCGATATTTAGCGGGGACTCTAACGGAATTGAACCGTTATGGTAACCTCTTTCCACTGATGTGTATCTCCGGAGATATTTTTAGCTCAAAAATTCAAATTGCCATTTTTTGGGCGTATTTCCTCTTTTAAACTGATGATTCATTAATTTTATACTATAGTACTCTCTCCTCCAACATGAATAGGATGCAAAGCTTATGTTAAATAAAAATAACTTTCTTTATAGTAGAAAAAGAGATGAGGGTCATCGTTTTTTACTCCCCCCTCTGAGATCTTTATTTATAAAGTCTAAAATTTTTTCCCCACAATTTTACATATTACACTTTTCACTTATTTCCGGGATTGACAAGGAATCATTATCACTGCGTGCAACCAGGGTGATGTCCACTAGCCAACAAAAACTTGATAATTGATAAGAAAGAAAAAAATTGTATGGAAGAATTTAAAGAAAAAGATTGTAGAGTCAGCTTAAAATATTTTTCATTAAACTTAGCTCTCTTTCTCTTTAAGTTAAATTCATATCACAACGGGAAACTGCCAAATTGATGAAACCTAAAATATCCGAAGCGAAACATGGAGCGACTTCATCTTCATCGTGCTTATCAGTTTTCTTGCATTCTCATGTTTTCAGCTTTCTCTTTTAATGATGATGGATCTTGTTTAAACCAAAAATTTGTCACAGGACTCAGGCATTTCGAATCTGCTGGAATAGTGTTCTTACATCCTGTCGGATAGTAAAAAAAATGAAACAGCATATAGTTATTTCAAACAAATATATTAAGTATAATACTGCAAATGAACATTATAAGCAACTTAATTGAGTATCCATAAGGTATATTTGAATTTGGTTATCCAAAAGATATAATTGTTGCCTTTTAGAACAGACCTACACAACTGAAACATAAACTGCAAAATTATGCCATCTCATCCCGGTCCACGGGCAAGGCAGACTCAGCCCTTCATCCCTCCGGGGTCTATAAAATGAGTACCAATGTTACTTGGGGAAATCAAGAGGGGGTTAGCATCAAGCTAGCCACTCCTCAGCTGACTGTGACTTTCAAGTCACACGTTCTGTAACAATTCAGCTCATGGCCTCACCCAGTGAGGCTAGTTATACTGGAGTTTGAAGGTCCAACGACCTAGGTACTCCCTCAAAAATCCCCCTTGATTTTTTGTTTAACATTTTTTCGTGGGTAAGTTTTTCATTGCAATTCTAAAGTACAATCGACTCCGTTTAATGTGATCATATTTGTCAAAAGATCAGAATGATATCTATCCTTTTGATAATAATAATCGCTTCTATAATGCAAAGTGGCAAACAGTGTAACACGAGTGTTTGCATTAAAATCACAACTGTGTAGTCCTAATTTAAGTTTTCAAAACGATTTTCTAGTGTATTTTGTAACTTAAACATTCTTGAAGAAAAATATAAGAGTGGATCGTATAACACTACTACATTAATGACTCATATTGTATGTTTGGGTATAAAACTGGCCTTCCACAATGGGAAAAAAGGAGGTTTTTAAGGGATTTCACCGAATTTCGATATGTAGTTCACATAAAACGATATATTGATCACACACAAAACGATACATTTTGCGTTAATTTAAATAGAAGTGATCGGGACCAGTCAATTTCGATAACATTATCCGATTGATAACTCTAACCTTAATCACATTAAGCGAAGTCGACTGTATTTGCAAAAAAAATTATGTTTTATTGAGTTTTCCCCGTTTTGTATTTAAAATTACTCCTGGTTTTTCTGGCCTTAAAAAGAGCGCAAACATTATGTTGTGCAGTCCTGTTTTTAGAGTTATAGCAAAAAAGTAGTGTTCGGCACTAGTTAACTAGAACTAGTTGCAACTAGTAGTTAACTACCAATCAACTAGTAGTTAACTAGTGGTTTAACTACTTTTAGTTTAAAGTAGTTCAACTATTAGTTTAACTACTTTTTTAATCAACTACTAGTTAAAACTACTTTCAAATTTTCAACTACTTAAAAAAATGTTATATTTAAAATTATTATCAAAGGTAGAGTATACTCAAATACCATAACCAGAAATAAAGACCATTTTTGCGCGAAGTATAAACGTTTTTTGTGACATACTAGATAGAAAGATGTATTAGAATTTTTCCAAAAAGTAGGTAATGAAATTAAATAAACTAGTTAACTAGTAGTTAACTACTTTGGAAAATAGTTAACTACTAGTTGCAACTAGTCCCAGGAAAAAATAGTTAACTACTAGTTACAACTACAATTTCCCAAACTAGTTAGTAGTTGGATAGTTAACTATTTTTTGACCACTAGTTGCCGAACACTACAAAAAAGTATTTACATCTTTTAAAAACAAATTCTTGATAGGGGGTATAATAGATAATCTAAGTGTTCTCTTACGGCACCAATGATGTTTGTGTGTGATAGTTTTAAAAATATTTACGACTGTCACTGTCGGTACATACAATGGCAGACTTTCACACAAAGAAACATTCCCGTTTTAAACCAAAAGTGGTTTTATATACTAAATACTACCAAACTTCCTTACCAGTAACACAAATTCCTATGGATGTAAGAGTCAAAGTAACAATACATCCCATACCGGGTA
This sequence comes from Tetragnatha montana, assembly GCA_963680715.1. Classification (NCBI taxonomy): domain Eukaryota; kingdom Metazoa; phylum Arthropoda; class Arachnida; order Araneae; family Tetragnathidae; genus Tetragnatha; species Tetragnatha montana. The sequence continues at coordinate 41,694,521 of OY796685.1, forward strand.
ACCAATAGAAAGACATTTTGTACAATACAAAAGGTTCCCTAAAAAAAGTAAAATAAAATTTAAAACAACTTAACTTAAAACCTTAAGCTAAACTTAAAACATTATGTATTAGTATTATAAAATATATACAAACGATATTTAAGAGGAGTGTCACAAATGCCCCATGTATAGGGCTGTTCAAATATTAAATGAGCATTCGAAGGGAAGGTGGATAATTCACTGCTTTGTTTTTTGCTGACAAGGGGGGATATAAGATAGTGATGCTTACGTAAGACATTAACATTTATTTTCTAAAAATTTGTATAGCCTGCAATTTGCAACAGTAGTTTAATGCATTAATTTTTCAAGCACACATTTTTTTATCTCCAAGCCAAGATATTTTGTCATTTAAAGTAATTTCTAAATTATTAAAATTATATCATTACCGAAAGTTTTGTACAAAATGTACCCGTAATGGTAATGTTAGTATTCCAACGTAATTTTAATATATTCCTCAGGGTACAGGGTGTTTCGAAAGTCCGTATCACGGCTTTTATTTCGAAATAAAGTCTCTCTCTCTCCACATGACGTCTTGGTTGCATCGCTCGAATTACAACATGTAAACCCGCCCTAACACCAAGAAGCTTTTGAGACAAGACAAGAATGTTCTTACTGCGGGGGCGCAACCGTCGGTGTTGCAAGACAGGTCGCGTTGCTGAGACACATGGACGTGCCGTTTTGAAGGATATCAGAAGGGCAGCCGCTGGTCGACAGATGCAGGGTGGGGTGGACATAGCCGCTGAAGAGGAACCCGCAACCGATCCAAGCCATCAAAGACACACCGATAATCAGACCAACCATGGTCCACTGTCAAGACAATAAAATAATTTATGTCCTATATCATATTATAGTATTTACTATTTATATCCTATCATCATAAATACTAACAATAGAAGAAAGACGGTCATAGTAGGATTTATTGTATTACAGCAGAGTCTGACTCCAGCTAATGTAGACAAGAAAACCATTTGTAATGTAAATGAGCTAATTCAATATTAATATGGTGGAGATGATATCATCAGAGATTTGCATACCTGGAGATCCCTACTGGATATCGACGAAGTCTTAAGGAGGTTGAAGAAATCCTAGAGAACGATAGAAATTCTATCGCATATGAAGACTTATGGAACTTTCTGGTGTAATTATTTTCTTGTTGCTCCTAATGCCGCCCCTCGGAATATCCAAGTTCCATCCAAAAAGTGTACTGGATTTAAGGCAAAGGGGGTGCGGCTCTTGAGAAAGTGATGGCCCATGAATGGCAGGAGTCCTCCTATGTCTCTGAAGGGGAGGGAAATAGTCTACAGACGACCTGGACCCATGTTAAACTGTGCCTTGACCAACCTCAGGACTTTCGGAGTTCGGACCCACAAATTTAACGAGCACGTACTCCGCATATACTCGGTAGGTCTTTATAGTGAAGTCGGACCTTCCGATCCTCAGAAGTCGATGCCTTAACCACTTGGCTACCCACGGCTTATTATTTTGTTACTATTAAGTAATTATAATGACCATTGTTAATAAACTTTTATTTAATATTTGAATAAGAATGTGTTTCTTCTGCATGCATCAAATGAAGGGGGACTGAAGTATGAAAAACTTAGTCCAACCTACTATAGTATTTTGAAACCGCCAAAACTGTGTGTTTGATGATTGAGGGAGGGAACTGTGTCTTACTTTTTCCGTTCCCTTTCTGGTTAAAACCCCTATCAAGTAAACGGCGACTATAGGGCCTTCTAACGCTCCCATCAGGATATTGGCAGTGGATATTAGGCTGTCCGTTCTGGAAATACCAAACGTCAATCCGATGCAGATGAGGCCATAAAACACAGCTGCAAAGGGAGCAGTTAAAATTATTTCAGTTAAAAACTGTAACTTCAAGGGATAAGAATATAATATTGCCTTTATACAAGGGATTAGTAAGACCTCATCTTGAATAAACAGTACAATTCTGGGCTCCATACATGAGGAAGGATATAGAGGTAATAGACGACATTAGTGTGACGTCACTTGCTTGTTTGGAAACGTTGATTCTATCCGTGATTGGTTCCGTGATTGGAGGTAAATCCGTACGGAACCAATCACGGATGGAATCTACGTTTCCAAACAAGCAAGTGACGTTATGACTAATGTCGTCTATAGAAAAGGTACAGCACAGAGCTACAAAAATAATCAAGGGGATAACACACCTGGATTATAATGAACGTTTGAGCAGGCTCAACATGTATTCCGGGAAAAAAGAAGAGAGAGGGGGGATTTGATTCAGCTATTCAAGTTGGTAAAGCAAGGGGATACGGAGGGATTAAGTTTCAGCAAGGATAACAGAACAAGGGGCCGTGGGTATAAACTAAATAAGACACAGGTCAATGGGAATTTAAGGAAGTACTACTACTTTAATAGGGTAATTGACATATGGAACGCGTTGCCAGAAAATATAGTATATTCAAAGGGAGTGTTTGAGTTTAAGAGGCAGTTGGATAGGCTGTGGGAATTGGGGAATTCATAATCATAGGACCAGCCTTGTTGGGCTTTGAGCCTGTAGCTGGTCGTCAGTCTTTGTATTTGTATTTGTAAAACATGTCCTGAGAAAAAGTTTGGAATATTACTTACATAAAATTTTAGCGAACAACACGATTTTCTTTTCTGTCATTCTTTCAGACATGAGAGGTTTGATGAAGTCGATGACAGTGACCGTCGAAATGGAGTTAAGGGCTGAAGACAGGGTGCTGAGAGCTCCACTGAAAATCCCAGCGAAGCAAAGCCCCGTTAGACCAGGGTATGCACTGAATCTAGTGACAATGTAGTACGGAATTATCTAAAAGTAATTTCCCACTAAAGATATAATCAGAGGTAAGTGGCAGAGTAAAATTGATTTCATAGAGATTTTAGGGTCGCTTAAAAGTATCATATATAACTTCGAAATAACTGAAAATTTTTTTTTATCATCTCTTAATAATTATTATACTGGGGAATTTATGTTAAAGAATTAAAAAGCTATGCGTAAAAAGAGGTCATGACAAAGATATAATTCCATTAAATTCATGAATGTTTTAGCATTAAATATTTAAAGGCATATATACTTGATCATATTTCTTGAGACCAGTGTGTGCATTATCTTTTACAGGATCACACGAAGAGAAAATGGCGTACATGACAAGGCCCGAGAAACAACACATAAAGTTCAAAACGACTGAACATACGGCACTGTATCTAAGAGATCTAAAAATATATAAAGATGTTAGTAGTAGATGGAATTACTGATTCAAAAATCATGTTCATAGAGAAGTTAAAACTCACGATTTTGCCCTTCCAGCGTTTCTTAAGCTCAGCATTCTCTGTATTTCCACTTGGCTTGTTCCACAATACGCTAATCCTCCGATTACTCCCCTTAGAGCAGTATTCCAAAAAGTATATCTGAGAGTCATGTCTGGGGAGAAGCTGGTAAAATTAAAATATAGTATTTTACATTCAAAATTTATTTTTTTTACTTCTTTATGTATTTTACCAAAAACTTTACTCTAAATTAAATTAAATTATTAAAATTATCTTTAATGAAACATTTTAGGTATTTCAAAAAATAGTTAGCGAGAAGAATAAATAATCACTAATTTAATTGTAATTGGTAACAATTTAATTAAATTTATTATATTAGAATTTAATTAAAGATCACCTTACTAATATCATGGAGTGGTTAATAACTAATATTAAGAGGGGGATATTATAGTGCAGGGAGATTTTTAATTAAAGAAAAATACAAATAATCGCAACACTAATTGTTAGCAATTTAATTTAAGATCTCCCTACTAATATTATTTCAAATGCTTCAAAAGTTTTATCAGTTGTTTTAATAATTTAATTCAATTTTTGCCATAACCTCTTTTTACACATGACTTTTTAATCCTTTAATATAAATTCCTCATCCTCAGTATAATTATCAGAGATGTTAAAAAAGATTTTTCAACTATTTCGAAATTATACCAATATAATTTTTTAAGCGACCCTAAAATGTCTAAGATCCCCCAAGGGAACGTAGTATAAGGGTCAAAACCCATGGTAAAATTAAAATTTCTTACTTCCAAAAGTACAGCCTATTGCCGTCGACCGCTTTTTTAAATATCTCTTTAATTCCGCCAGCTTCCGTTATACCTTGAGAGAACAAAATAATCCAAAACGAGAGCATGAGAACCGTCTGAAGCACATCGGTCCACAATACTGCTTTCAAGCCTCCCTGAAAAAACAGATTCAAATCGACGAGTTTTGCATGATTATAAAATTATTTGGAGGTTTGAAAACAGAGCTTTTCACATCACGATCACGTGACTTCGCCCTAGGGGCAGTCCATAAATGATGTCACAATTTTTTTGCCCATTTTTGACCCCCCCCCTTCCCATATGTCACAAACTGTCACATTTCCCCATACCCCCTCCCCCCCCTATGCCACATGTCACGCTTTCAATCGATCAAAAATTAATTTTTTTGGATAGAAATCGTAGCAAAAAATTCTGTTTTTGTTATTTTTGGTTGATTTTCAGTTTTGGAGGATGTGATATCACAACTTTTGAACCCCCCCCTCCCCCTTATCACAAACTGTCACAAATTGATTAACCCCCTCCCCCCCTCTGAGCGTGACGTCATTTATGGACGGCCCCCTAGCACACGTGTTGGAGGTCAAGCTTTGGCATCCATCACTCCATTGGGCACTATGGTTTTATGTACAAAAAAGAGGTAAAACAAAAAGATTTCGATTATTAACGGAATAAATCCATATGGAATGGATTCAAGAAAGATTATTTTAGATATGGTATGCATCAGGTACTATACTATATGAAAATTTCAGATGATAAAACTCTAACCCTACCTTTTTTAGTACTGAGTGATTTTTACTGCGGGTTACTCTTTCAGAAAGCGTTTAGAAATTTCAATGAAAAATTGTGCTTTAACCAGAATTTTTCCTCAGCCAGAACAAAAACATCATATGCCACAGTAACCATTTGTTTGACCTACAAGCAATTAACAGTTAGAAGAAAATAACTGGTCGTGGCGTCATCGTGAAAAGCTCTATTAGTCGAAAATTTTTCATATTGGATCACTAGCATTCTCCAGATAACCGTGGAATAATCTTTTGCACATGCACTGGGGACTTGAACTTTAGTATAATTTTCTATTATTTACATAAAGCATATACGACCATACGCAAATGATTATTCTGAGGTTATTATAGGCTTTCCCCACTTCTATTAGGGAGTTTATTTTACATCATAAGCCTGTATATAAAGAGAGTACAATATTTCTTACCATCATGCAGTAAAACGTACAAATCAGCCCAATTATGATAATGGATGCTTCCAAAGAGAGATTAGTAACAGAACCCAAAGCCAAAACAGGGCCATAGAGAGATATCGACATGTAAATTAGCTGGAAAATTATTCTATAGTGAGTTTATTATGTAACTAACATTAAAGAGTAAAACTAAACTAAATTGTTCCAAAACCTACCATTTGTATGACAAATACAGCAGATACAATGAACCTCAGTTTACGCCCATACCGCATTTCCAGAAACTGAAAAAAAGTTATACCCAAAGTTGCAATTACGTCATATATATATATATCTTTTCTTTTATTTATTGTGAGAATTTTTATATGTAAAAATTAGAGAATTTAGAAACAGAAACTTGACGAAAGAAAGTACTAGATATGTTTAAAGGAGCACCAAGTACCCCAAAGAGAACAGTTCGAAAACTAATGATCAAGACCCCCTCCCGAAATTACAATAATTACACTGGGCAACAGTGAAAATGTAAAAATTGATGAAAATGTCGAATTATATGTAATTTCAGCCTGCTAAACACGAATATGGCAATAAAAATTCGATCTTGGTTCCGTTTTTTTCGTAAAGTTGAGATTTTACTATATGTGATAGAAGCACAAAAATTCATTTAAATTGCCTTTTAAGTCATGTTTATCCCTTTAATACTTAAAGAAATGACGATGAAAACATGAAATAGTCTGGCCAAAATATAATTGAAAGGTTTGTTAGCTCTTTTGATTATACACAACGTCTAGAATTGATCTAAAATACGTCCAAAAATTGGTTACAACTGCAAGCATAGACTATCAGACTTTGTTCTGTTTACTATGCTAAATCTCATTTGTATACTCTTAGAAATACTCCCCGGGCTTGTCCCTAAATTATCTAGTTATAGGATGTGTGACTTTTAAGATATTTACCGTTTCAATCCCTGATAAAAAGCCAATTTGTGTTGTTAACATGAACTTTGATTTACTCTGATCAAATGCTCCCAAAATAGTTTTTAAAAACCTTATAGATGACATTTAATGTGTTGAGCTGGTAAGATAAGATATCTAAAGTGTGTAGAAGGGGTATTTAAGACTCTTTACAATGTTCATGACATTTGTATTTTCAAAAGTTGAACGCAGATTTGTTTTATTGAATACAGAGTTAGGCGACTGTTTCGTTCTCAAAGAAACATCCAAATTTTTAAAATTCCTGTTGAAAGTATCGGTTTAAGTACTCCTTGAAGTGAGCACAGACACTCAAAATCATATTTCATAAACTAAATACGGTTTAGGAGCTTCTGAATGTGTTTATAAGTATGTTTCGTGCGCTCAACCTATTTAAGGGGAATAGAAGGGAGTTTACGGCTATTTCGAAGCAAAATCATTATTTGACTTAATTTTGACAATTTTTTTTGCAAAGATGTGACTTGTTTACATAGTCTGAGACCATTTTTATGCTATCAAACCTTCTGTATATATGCGAAACACATTGCTATAATTTCCATCAAAATAACGATAAAATTTTGTATGTCAGCGACAAAAAATTTTTATTATAACATGTCTTCTGCATGTGTTGTAAGCTTGAAGACATTCTAAATAAATATTACTCATATTCATACCTAAATTATAAATTTATCCTGAGCAATGTTTTAAAAATTGCAATATTTCTGCACTAATTAAAGTATATCATGACCCCTCTGTATTTCTGAAACAAGAACCAACCCAGAATTTTTATGGTGATATTCGTGTTTAGCACGTCAAAATCAATAGGATTTCAAAAATCAATTTTTATTATTTTTACACGAACTTCGTCAAAATTTGTTGCCCAGTGTTATTTAAGAATATTATTAGCCGTCAGGTGCTCAAAATCTAGTTGAAATCCTGTTTTTGAGAGTTTACATTTGGCAAAGGCGGACACAGAACCCACGCGACACATATATTCGCTGGCTAAACCTTTGTTTGGCTTGTGTTTTTTGTTGGATGGCCTTGGGGTTCAGCTGTCGCTTTGCGACAGTTTCAGAAAGGCCGTCCGGGTGTGGGACGTTGGATGGACCCCCTGATGAGAGTCCAACGTCTCAGACCTTTACATTATATTATATTATTTTTTCTGTAAATTTTGGCTGGCTAAACCAACATTTTTAAATGGGGGTAAATTCAAAAAATCTTCCGCCCTCTGGGTTGTGACTTAGTGCTACCTACAAAATTTAAAATAGCCTTGGTTTAAATCCTACCGTTTCATTTTATAGTAACATCTACATCAAACCTGTTACGCGGAAAGGTAGTTGGTTATTATCAAAGGGATAGTAGTAGGGGGTGAGACCCTCCAAGACACTCAAGTCTAGTTACTGGATTAGATATTAAAATGTCATAAAGCTATGGTAATTCAAAATACTTAAAAGGGAGAAATGAGATGAATCAACACTTACTTCATAAGATGTAGATACGCCACATTGAAAATAAACTGGTATGAACACGAAACTCGAAATGAAGGTTCCAACCATATAAAAAGTAAAATGAATCATAATGGAAAAACCAAATCTAAAAACCTCTGCTGGAACACCCAACATGGTTGCTGGAGACAACATCGTGACAGAGGTGGACAAAATAACAGGTATTTTGTACATATCTTTTCCTGCCAATAAATACTCTTCAGGCGTACGTTGTTTGTTACCAGAAAATCGGAACCATATTCCAATTCCTGAAGCAATCAATAAGGTAATTCCTATGACTATGTAATCAGCAACCCCTATATAGTGTTTAAGATACATTTCTTTAGATCTATGGGATACAGTTATTTGCTCCGACGGCTATAGAAAATAGTTCAACTAACACTCGCGAGATTTCAAGGCTTGAATATGATCTGAATTAGCTGCATTTGTCTTTTTTATTGCACTTCATAATGAAGCCTCATTTCTGTAATTGTAAGAATAACGATCCAAAGCCACGCGTTTATCAATTTTATGACACCGAAACCATTATTTTATTTGTCTAATTAACAAAAAAAGAGAAGGAAGTACGTACTGTTATTGGAGATTATCGGTTGGGATTCGGGAGGTCGCGGTGTCTATAATTACTTACCGTATATTACCACGTATAAGCCGAGAATTTTTGGAAAAATTTCTGATTCAGAAGTGGGGGTGTCCGGGGTGTCGGCTTATACTTGGATCTAAAGCACGGAAAATATTATTAAAGAATTAAGTTTCGCGGAAGCTCCGCGCGATCATATTAAAAAACAAATTGGCTACCAATATATAAAATAGAAACAAATTTTATTTATTAAAATTATTTCTTAATTATTAATTTATTAAATTTGAATTATTTTATTAAAATTATTTCATCACGGTCAGTCTGAATCAGAGTTCTCGAAAACTTCCATTTCTTAGTTTTAGATGTATACTTGTCTGTATATTTCCACGCGTTTTCAACACTTCTGGTTATTTTCTTAAAATCTTAGTCATGTATACGTTTCTAAGAGGTTGTAAAAGTAAAACTTAATTTTTATAACACTAAATACTTTGGGCCAAAATACAATTTAGTGATAAACGAGAGATATAAAGATATTTGAACTATATATTCATAGCAAATCGGCATGCTTGTGTAATGTGTATGCGAATAAACTAGGTAGGGGCTAAGCTTCTATATTTTTTTAAAAACTAAGCTTTTATGCGTGTCTTAACCCTTTAGTGGCATCCCCAGATTTTCTATAGATTTCAATGATAACTTCGAGGAGTCTATAGAATTAAAGGAGTTAAGTCAATTAAGTTGGGTGAAATTTCTCTCATTTCCCGCGGTATAATACGCGAAAAGAGGAAAAATCAACTAATTTCTCGGGTTTTCAGGAAAGAAACCCGATACCTTAACCTTGTTGAATTAACCCGAACCTTGATTTCAACAGAATATTTATTCAGGGCGTTTCAAAACTCTGTGTTAAAAAAAGAAAATGTGGGTACTGTCGTACCGCGAGGAGAAGAGCTTTTGACGTCATACGATGATGCTGCGGTTGGTATAGAAACGGATTATTCCACTGAATTTTGGGGGTGGTGGTAATTCACTTGGCGCTAAAATAAATGTTCCGAGCCAAATCTGAGTGGGTATCTTTCAGCTGTGTACTTCTTTCGATTCTAGAGTAACGAATTTTGGAATTTCCTTTCGCATTACATCTGATTTGATTAAATATTTCTAATCTGACCTTTTTCAACTGATCTGATCTATTTTAACTGATCTGATCTATTTTAACTGATCTGATCTATTTTAACTGATCTGATCTATTTTAACTGATCTGATCTATTTTAACTGATCTGATCTATTTTAACTGATCTGATCTTTTCAACTGATCTTAAATGTTTCACCGAATCTGATCTATTTTAATTTGATATAATGTTATGCGATTTACATCAATTTATCTGATTTTATTTTGGATATTTTATAATTTTTACCATGTTCATTAATCCTTCTTTTTGAACTCTCAAGTCGCTTATCATTTATCCTATCAAGTAGTTACCTTTAATTTTATTGGATCTGATCATACCTTCTTTTAAAGTAGATGTTAATTCATGAAAATTAGCGTTTAAATTATCTTTCATCTTTTTAACCCCATCGGATCGTTCACAATCGTCTCTGTAACTTTTTTTTTTATTCGCCCGACTGTACAAAATATAAGAAGCGATTATTGGAAAAAGATGGGTTGATCGAAGATATTATAGACGAATTAGTGATTAATTTGTCGGAGAGCGATTCGAATCTTTGTCAAACACTGACAGTGACTGCAGTTCTAGTGACAATGAATTGCATTAGATTGTATTTAAATGTTATAAAATATTTTTAAAAAATTAATAAATATTTCTATATTTTGTCTCTTTACAAGTTTCTAAAGCTTCATTTAAATTTCGAGTATGGTGATTAAATTATGAAATTATTAATTTTAATTAAAATTGATAGTTAAAAGTGATATGAGCTATTTTATATAAAACTAAATATAACTAATTCACTCAAAATAGCAATATTAAAGCATACTAAAAGTACAAAAATGTTTCATGCCTAAAAGTATTTTCGATTACGAGAAATTTCAAAGATAATCTATATTTCAATGCAGTTTAATAAAATATGATTATCTTATTTTCTTTCGCGAAACGCGTTTTCTCATTCGCCAAATGTACGCTTAAAAAGCCAAATACTGCCGTTCAATTCATACCAGCTTCCCTCTTCTTTTAAACTCGTCTACTCACGACAACCCTGTTCAAAGCTCTTCTCCTCGCGGTACGACAGTAGAGGGGACCTCGACAGATTCATTGTCGGAGGTACAGCAGTATGCAAGCTACTTTCACCAGGAATTTGATCAAAATTGAAACCAAAGAAATTCCTGTCTGATAATTGGAATAGCATGAGAAATGGGCCTCCATTTTTTGGCTTAACTCGTGAAATCGCACTTTTTGTAACTCATCACATGGTTTAACAAGCGTTTTAATTTTGATCAAATTTTGGTGTAAGTAGTAGGCATACTGCTGTACTTTATGCCATTAATCTTTTCATTCTTACATCATGTTTTGATTATTCAAACGGGCCTTGGGAAAATATCTTTTTGTAACAACCACGTATTACATTACATCACAGCACTTTAAAGGAGCATCTTCGCCCCCCATTCCCATTCAAATATGCTTGCCTGACTTCCCTTTACCCGCCCTATCATTTTTACAGAGTTCTGAAACACCCATTTATGTACAAAAGACTTGAAATTTATTTACATGATATTTTTATATAAATACACATTTATTAAATGGGACAAAAGGACGGACTAAGGACAATACAGATGACAATTAAGAGGTATAACATAACAAAAAGAGAGAGCATCATCAGGGTAATACAAATTAACACATCTTTGCGTCTTTCTTGTTCTTATCTAGCGTCATATACACCGCCTTCGACTTCTAGGTTCTAGGGTTGCAGTTGCACTGTTGGTGGCGAGAGGGTATTTGGCGGAAGCCAATCCCACAATACAATGAAGTGGGAATGAATTGTTCAGCCTTTGAACAACGATATTGATTAAGGAAAAAATAGGTTTTTTTATTTAAACATAAAGATAAAGTTTTCTTTTTAATAAAATATGTTTCCGGAAAAAAATCATGTCTCACTTTTACGTCTTTTTTTGGAAGGAGGTTCACCAAATTCCACCATATTCGAACATTCTGCTTCAGGAAGTGAGGTTTTCGGGTCCGGGGGGTTTCGGGTTTGGGTATTTGGGTTACATATATTTTCCGGTATGTGTGCTTGATCTCAAGGATCCGCTTATACACCTTCGTCAAGTAAGACAGACACAACAGAATTTTTACTAATCACAAAGAAGGAAAATACACCCAGGGGCGAGGTGAGAATCGAACTCACGACGGAACAGTGCGCAGACTGCTGGCGTGAAAGGCAAAGAGCAAACCAAACGGGCCATCCGTCCCCTTCGGGTTTGACACTGCGAATCCGCCACCTTCTCATTTGGCGCTACTTCGCCAAAGCTGATGCCAAGTGATTGGCTGATGAGAACACTTTCTTTGGATCGAAAGGTTGCGAGTTCGTGTCCAACCAACACCACACGTTAAAATAATTGAAAGAAAGAAACGAATATTTGCTGATGTTTGGTTTGGTTTTTGGTTACATATATTTTCCGGTATGTGTGCTTGATCACAGAGTACTAGAACAGAGAGTCCACGGCCATAGGCCATAATGGAAATCGAAAATCATGACATCTTGTTACAGGTTGGGAGAATAGTGGCGCTGGGATCGCACTAAACTCACTAGCGTCTGGATCCAGTCTGAATCGTTCGCCGGCTGCCTATGGGAGATCGAAAACACCTTTCTGCGCATGCGCTGAGTTCTAATTTGGCGAGAGATTTAAGCGGCCGGCATACGTTCCAAACTCTAGTGTGGCGCCCTCACATCAGTAACGCATTTGAAAACAGCCTCGTGGACCCTCTGTTAGGATATTTCTCTGTGTGCTTGATCTCAAGGATCCGCTTATACACCTTTCGTCAAGTAAGACAGACACAACAGAATTTTTTACTGGCACAAAGAAGGAAAATACACCCAGGGGCGAGGTGAGAATCGAACTCACGACGGAGCAGTGCGCAGACTACTGGCGTGAAAGGCAGAGGAGCAAACCGAACAGGCCATCCCGTCCCCCTTTGCTGATGTTTTACCAGAAAACATTAAGAACTTTAAAAATATTCAAAAGTATACAATTTCTAAAAAAGTTCATTTTTCCTAAAGTTATTAGAATAAAGACAACTATTTTAGGGACAAAATAATTATTTCTATATTTTTACACCACAAAGCAGTTCACTAACATGGCTTAAAAAAAGATAGGTGGAACCTAACCAAAGCATTTACTATAATATTTAAATGGCTATAATAAAGACTTCTATTACAGAATATTTTTAATACCTGTTGTTCCTATTAAATAGTAGCTTTTCAATAACATTTTCTATTATTGGTCCTTCGTCCTTTCTTTCATACAATAGGTACTCAGATTGTATTAGTAGATGGCGCTCCACTAGTGTGCCTTGAAGAATTGAATATAGAAGTAGGCTTAACCAGAGCGAAGTAAAAACTCAAAATATGTCAAATTATGTCATTTAGCACGCGGTTAAGTACATAAAAAGCTTAGAAATGGCAATGGCTTAGAACAGCTACTAATTACCAAAAAAAAAAGTCCTCAGACATTAATATACATATTACGAGAGTAATTGACACCTAGTGTTAGTTTGATTTTGTATTATCAGATGTATAATTACTTGTAAGAGTGTGCGATAGGAGGCGCCAGCAGCACACAGGAGCAAAAACGGCACCTCTAGACAGACCTCCCTTGTCAAATCTATCGTTTCCGTATCGTTCCCGTCGCGTTTCTTCTACGTGTTTTGAGTTTCCGAATACGGCCCAAAAGCTCAAAAAAGACCGAGTACGGGTTGTGTTCAGGGTTGCCGCGTGATGGAACCGAATAACGGCGTAAGAATTTAACTATTTCAACATAATTCAGTCTTTCTGCCATGCGAAGGGGCGTTTCACCACAGTTATCCTCCACTTCTAAAACAGCACCCCTTTTTACTAAAATCCCGACTTTTTTCAAACAGTTACGGAATACTGCTCCGTGAAGAGGGGTTCTCCCCTCGTTGTTTTTAGGGTTTAAATCTAACTGGTCTGAAAATCCGATTAACAATTGCAAAGCGTGATTTTTTTGCTTTTGGACGCTAATGTGAAGGGGTGTTTGACCATCCTTATCCTTCAAATTCAAAAGAGCCCCATGTTTCACTATCGCGTCAATCGCTTCCAAATTATCCTTTTCTACTGATGTATGGAGTGGAGATTGTCCCAGGTTGTCTACAGTGTTCAAATTCACATTTTTGCTAATAAGATATTCAATAATGCCCATCATCGTGAAGTGCCTGTCCCAAGATGATAATTTACAGACAGCCAAATGAAAAGGGGTCCAACCCCCATTAGATTTCACCTCCACATCAGAACCACTCTCAACTAAAAGCTTAACCGATTGCAACCCAAACTTGTGTGTTGCTGCATGCAACGGTGTTTCGCCTCTCTCGTCCTGAATATTCATCAGTTCTGCATCCTTGCTGACTAAAATTTTTATGATACCGATTTCATTCCTTTCAGCGGCATGATGAAGTGGAGTTTTACCATATATATCCTGCAAATTCAAAAGGGCCCCGCTATCCACTAACATCTCTGTCATTCCGAAATGCATATAATCACTTCCAGTTACACATAAATGAATCGGAGTACGCAATTGTGAGTGTCTCGCATTTAAGTCGGCACCTTTGCTGATTAAATGTTGAGTCATATCTGAGTCAGCATGTAGGATTGCATAATGAAGAGGCGTTTCACCCGCATGATTCCTGACATCTAAAGCAGCACCATTTTCTACCAGAACTGTTACTATGTCCGTACTACTTTCTCTCACGGCAACAAAAAGTGGTGTGAAACCCAAAGAGTCCTGGTAATCTATAACAGCACCACTTTCCACTAAAGCTTTTATTATTTGCAAACGTTCTTCTGATGCTGTAGAATGTGAGGAAGCTGCCAAATGCAACGCAGTTCCTCTATTTGGTTTCAAATATTCGGCATTAACGTCGACGGTTGAGAGGCCCGACAGCAACTTAACCATGAAATAGTTTTGCTTTTCCACAGCGAGAAGAAGAGGAGTCAATAAGTCTTCGTTCCTTGCATTCACTGCAGCATCGGAGAACGACAGAAGTATAGCGCGAATTTTGCTTTCACTGTACAAGTTACTTGGTTTGAAATTATTCAGCACTAAGTGATGAAGCAAGTAGTTTCCATGGGGATACTTCAATTTACAGACTAAACATTTGAGCGACCTTGGCTCGCGCAGTTCATTGCTTGACACAGGATCCATACCTGCAAAGTAAGAGAACCTCCATTAATAATGTATACGACTCATTATCAAAACACACAAAATTTTAAGAAATAAAAATCAGGGAAAGAGTATCATCAAACCAGGGTTACTTGATTTAAATCATTTGATTTTGTAAAAAAAATCACGTGATTTAGATCAAAAGTGTTTGCAAAAGTATGAATTTTTACAAAAGCTTTGTTGTGATCCTTTTAAAAAACACAATACTTCCTGTTGTAGGTATCTCTAGAGCCAAGGCTAAACTGGATCGGTTAACTGTGTTATATCACACAGTTAACCGATCCAGTTTAGCCTTGCTAGAGCAAAGTAACATAACTTCAACCACGGCTTACTAGATCCTACTTATACAGGCTAGCCGAGTAGGGAAATCATTGCAAATCCAGATGGCAATACTGGACCAACTGGCAAAGCATATCCACAGTGTTGAAGGCGGTGGGTGATGGGTGATATAGGTAGGTCTTGTAGCGCTCCAAGCGGGAAAAGTTGTCAAATGGTTTTCATTGTTTAAAACTCGGCAAGCCTGTATAAGTATCTAGTAAGCCGTGCTTCAACAAAGAGAAACCGGGAAACCAAAGATGATTTAGGAACCATATAGGAGTTAGAAGCCAATTCTCATTTTCAATTTATGCAACAAACTACCAACTTCAAGATTAAAAATAGAGTCTTATATTCTTGAAGTTCATTGCAAGTATTTATGACAATTTGTGGTATTTGGTATGGTTATAGTGAGGTAAACAAGAAGTAAAAGGTGTAAATTTTATGCATTCTCATGGACCTTCTTCACCATCATTTTAATGGCCCAAGAGAGAAGATGCATGTGTCATGTGCAGTTCCTGTCCGTCATGTCTTATCAGTAGTGGAACCTCCAAAAACAACAACTGGAAGAACATACCAATTTTCTCAAGACTGCATAAAAAATATTTTTAACTCAATTTTTGAAACATATATAGCACTAATAAATTATTTACTCATTTTGTATGATTATGTATTGAAATTGGCCTTCAAACGGGGAAAAAGAAGGTAGATAGGGGATTTCACGAGATTTTGATAAAATTAAGCGATATATCAATTGTTATTTTATATCTCTTATTCTATCTAATTTTCAAACTAAAGTTTTTTTCTGGACTTAATTGTTTAACAGCAGTTAGTTTTTTTCCCTTTTATAAGCAAGGTTGATGCTGAGGTCATTTTTCAAAAAGCCTTTTCCCACTATCTAAAATAATGTTTCATTCCCTAAATTTAAATGAAGGTGTGAAAAGCCAACCAAATTTATTTTTTCATGCGATAAAACACGTCTTTTAGATAAGAAATAAAATAACAATTTTGGAATTCTTTCATTCCCGCACGAAGTTATACTATTTTGAGTGAATCTTCATTTCATTTTTCGTTTAAAATATCCACAAAATTATACTTGAGATATTTTTAATAATTTCATATTGGGCAAATTATATTTTTTTTTTTTTTTTTGGTATTCCATGAATATTCAAGAACATTAAAAAATTTATCAAAATGGGATGATAATTAAGTAAATTATATATATATGTATTCTTACTTAGATCCATAAAAGGAACAATTATGCCAAATTGCATCAAAATCGGAGTATATATGGGGGACAAAACCTTATTTTTTGAGTTGATATTATACGGAATGACCCTGTAGGAATGGCTTTTTTTCTCTAGACATACAGACTTTGAGC
Organism: Tetragnatha montana; assembly: GCA_963680715.1. NCBI lineage: Eukaryota > Metazoa > Arthropoda > Arachnida > Araneae > Tetragnathidae > Tetragnatha > Tetragnatha montana. The sequence goes on from OY796685.1 coordinate 41,710,980, forward strand.
GATCAAAACCAATTAAGGATTAGGAATATAGTGGCACGGTGGAACCATCTTCGACAATGGAAAACCATCTCCCTCCAAATAACTCATCTAGTCATGCGTATATAAGAAGGGGACGGATCAACCCATGATTTAGAATACAATTTAATTTAGAAAAGGTTGAAGCTAATGCTGAGATTGGGGAATTCATGAGTTGATCCCTCTTTCCTAAAACTATAATCCATAATATTTTAATGACTGGTTTTCATTAACACTGTTAGACATCTTTTGAAACTAAAGACGTTGTAAGGGTTCGCTAATAAAGACACGATGACCACAGGAATTCTAAAAGTCAACATATTGGAACTAAAGACGTAAAAAAATTCTGCAGTAAACTTATTAGATTTTAAACTTTTTTATGTCATCCCAACGTTGTAAAGTGTAAATAACAAACCCTTTCACGAAAACGAAATCACAATCAATTTGTTTCCAAAACAACAGGCTGTCACGTATAGTTTGTTAAGGAAAAATTTTCTCTCCAAAACAAGGCTAAATTTCCGATGAGCTAGACTTGAAATTTTGAATACAGTTCAGATCTGGATGACAATGCGATATTATCTCGTTATTTCGGATAAATATGCTTCACCTTAACCCTATTAATCTTTTCATTCAATTATGTTTTGATTATTCAAACCGGCCTTAGGATAACCGCTTTTTGTAACAACCCCGTACTACATTGCATCCTAGCACTTCGCCCCCATTCCCATTCAAATTTGCTTATCTACGGCCATATTCACCATAAACCTAACCTGACTTTAATAACTCAGGTTAGGAAACTTGAGTTTAGGTTAACTGAAACCCCGACCACAGATTGCTGATCGATCCTCATTGGTCGAGGCTTTTCGCAGCCATCTTAAATCTATTAGTACGATCGTACGATTATGGATAAATATTTTATTCATTATTAAAATATTCATCATTGGTTACTTTTTATGATGGAATATTTTTTCTTTCATTGTAAAAACGTTGTTTTTACAAGATTAAAGGTTATATTAATCAAGGGCGGATCCAGACCAGATTTTCGGGGGGGGGGCCATGTCAGAGTCGGAGGGTATTACATTCGAAATTTTCAGTGCCTCAGAATTTTTTTTGAAGAGTGCTTGCTTTTAAGCAGCTTTTTAGGGGTTTATAGTAACTTAGAGGATATCCAGGGCCCGTGCCATTGTTTTAGAAAGTGGGGGGGGGGGGCAAAACCTTTTTGGTAGGGGCATAACAATACTTATGTTTCGCGAGGTGTTTGGCTCCCAATTTTCCGAGTATAACATAAATAAAATACGAAACTTTGTTAAAGTTATAAAGGTTTCATCAGATAATGCTAGTTCGAAAGCAAAAGGGGGGTTCTGGGGGTCCTCCCCCAGAACATTTTGTGAAATTTGGCTTCCAATAGAAGTTTTTTTACTCATTTTTGTACATTTGGTACCCATTGGATAACACCTACAGAGAGCAACTTCTTGTACTCCTAAAAGGAGAGGAGAGAAACAAATTCAAGTAGAAAACAGTAAATAAGTAACCATAAGAAATTAATAGGGGGTCTGGGGGGTAACCCCCTAGAAAAATTTTGAACATTTGCCTCTAAAAATAAAGTTTCAGCTCATTTTGAAAGCATGAACCACAGAATTTTCAAGGATGAAATTATAAATAGATGCCAAATTTTGAAAAAGACTGGGGGTCCTCTCCCAGAAAATGTTTGCAAATGCGCCCTTTCAAACTATAGTATTCATCTACTTTAAAACTTACCAAAAGAGAACAGCTTCTTTTAAGTGGAAGAATTTTCATGGGAAAAACACTCTAAAACAGATGTCACATGTCAAAATATTAAAGGGGGGTTGGGGGTTCTCCCCCAGAAATTTTTTTGAATTTTAGCATTAAGAAAGTGTTTTTTAAGCTATTTGTTAGGATTTCTCGGGGGGGGGGGCATGGCCCCCAGGGCCCCCTCCCTGGATCCGCCACTGATATTAATGCAGTATAAAAAAGTCTGGAGTACAAGTGATTTCATTTAGCTTTTTCATTTATAGATGGCAGCACAACTGCTGCTTGAAATAAATGATGTTCTAATGTTCAACCAAGAATTATGTAGCTTAATCAGTTTTTTTTTATTGTTTGAAGAGTTTTTAAGTTCATGAAATATATTATAATTATTGAAACTACCTTAAAATAGTCAGATTAGTTATTTCTGTTAGGATGGCAAAATGGCGACGGGCGTGGGAATTCTTCATCCGAGTATTCTAAGAAACAGTCTTTCCTTTCTTTGAAATTTCTTTGTTTTGTTTTCTCTAATCTTTCGAGGAATTCTAAGCGTTCAACACATGCAATTTTGCGCAGATTTTCCATCGTTGATTATACACTAACAGGAATGATTAGCAAGTCAAGGCTTGCCAACAAGTAAAAATCGGGCTCTGGGCATGCGCGGACGGCTTTAACTGAAGTATAACCTAGCTTTGAGCTCGGTTAGGTTTTTTAACTTGAACCCGAACTCAGGTTCTGAATCTGTGGTTACTTTTCGATGGTGAAATGGATTTTTATGCATTTTTAAAAGGTTTAATGTGCCTTTTTAGTACATTTTTAGTTAGTGTCAGTTGCGTATATAAGGGGGGGGCCGAGGGGGCCCTGGCCCCCCCCCGAAATTCAGACTAGGTGTACCAAAACAAGTTAAAACACTGTATTTTAGGGTCAAATTTCAAAAAATTTTCTGGGGGAGGACCCCCAAGCCCCCCTTTTGTACTTGGAATTTTATTATTAACAACTTTATTATAATAAGTACATCAAAATCCAAATCCTACCAAAAAATACATGTCCAAAATTCGGACTGTGTTCCAAAAACAAGATAAAACCCTGTTTTTAGGGGTAAAGTTTCAAAAATTTTCTGGGGAAGGACCCCAGATCCCCTTTTGTTCTTGGAACTCTATTTTAATACCTTTTTAAGTATTAAGTTCATAAAAAAGTACATCCGAAATTCGGACTTAGTGTACCAAAACTAGTTAAAAACCTGGGTTTTTTTAGTCAAACTTCCAAAAATTTTCTGGGGGAGGACCCCCAGACCCCCCCTTTGGTACTTGTATTTTTATCAGTAACGACTTTTCCCATATTAAGTTTTTATAACCTAAGTTATCACCTAAAATGCTACATTGGACCTATTAAATATGTGGGGGAGGGGCTTGGGAGTAATTTTGGGCCCCTCCCGAAATAAATTCCTATATACGCCACTGGTTAGTGTGGGCAACACAGCCATTCGGATGTGACGTCACAGCTTTATTAGAACTGTTTTTGAGCTAGTTTTGACTAATATAGGGTGGGTTGCCCAGTGAATGAACACTCCCAGTGAATGAACACATGGTCGTATAATCTCAATTATTAAGCTATTTGAACTCTGTAAAGACTATTACTAAAATTCAGTAGTTGCAATGAGACCTCCTAGAGGCCAGGCAATCGTTGATTTAACCGTATATTCCGATTTCAGTCTGTGTAAATTTTTTTACTGATACTCGAGCTTCAGGCCCATGAAAAAGTCTCCGGTAAGTTAAGATTTGACTTCATTCATCCATATTTTTCTAACTTATAATTGCGTTTATTATGATCTTTGTTGTTTTTTATCAACTGTTAAAGACTTAATCTTTGATATGGCATAATTCAGAAAGCTGTACTTTTGAAATTGCGATAGATAAGGGGGTGTTCACTTACTGGAAGTGCAAACTGAGATTTCCCAGTGAATGAACAGGTGTTCATTTACTGGGGAAAATGCATATTTCGTAAAACCTCATGATTATAGTTTTATTTGATTCATAATGATGTAAGCTAAACTATGTACAAATGCGCGATGATCAAAATTGTGTCCTTCCAGTAAATGAACGGGGTATGTTGATTAGAAAGTACAAGTGTTCACATACTGGAAAGAGTAATTAAACTAAGATTACCAGTAAATGAACAACCTTTCATACTCTGGGAAACTGCTTATCTCGTGAACCAAAAGACCTATAGGCTTATTTGAAGGCTTAAACTAGAACTAGGTTATAATAAAGATCAGTATTGTCTTTCCGAATAAGTTTTTGATTTAAAGTCTAGGTTTATACAAGGTGTATCAGTATGAATGGGAAAACCGAAAACTTCTAGGGTACATCATAAGGGACCACAATTGCATAGGAACCCATGGTCCCAAACAACAGGCATGGTCGTATATAAGGGGGGGTTTATGGGGTCCAGACCCCCTCCCCATACCCTAAACCTTATGTCAGCCAAACAGAAAGGTTCCTGTCTCAAATATCCAAAAAAATGAGTGAAAATACAACTTTTTGGATCAAATTTCACAAAATTTTCTGGGAGAGGACCCCCAGAGCCCCCTTTTTTGCTTAAGGGCATGTATTAACCACAAAAATTTGTGATTAAGTTCACAAAAATTCACATTTGCCCTACATTTTACTTGGAAAGGGAAAACTATTAGAAACATTTTGGGTTCCAGAATCCCTTCGAAACAGTCTAGTAAAGGCTCCCTTGGTCCTGAGAACTTAAAGGTTTTGCCCCCCCCCAGTCCCTCTTCGTGATAAAGGTTAACCTATGCTTTTATAACCCCTTGCTACGCTCAGAGGGAATTTCAAGGTATACAACCTCCCTTTCGAAACCTCAAACTTTAAATTTTTCTCCATAGAAAACGACCAACCAAAATTACTCCTTAATGAAAAAGTGGGGTAAATAGGGTTCGGGGGTCCTCCTTCAAAAATGTTTAAATTTTAGTATGCTAAAAAGTCTTTTATAGCTACATTTTAGGGGGTTTTCAGAGAGCTTCACGGGTCGCATTTGGCCCGCCAGTTGGAAAACCCTGTTTTAGCTACACTTTCATTGTCCACTGCGACCCCTGAAAGAAGTTTCTTGAACCCCCCCCTTGTAAAAGCTATAGCTACGTCCGTGCTAGTAGGTATTGATTATTAATTATGTTAATATTATATATGCAATTAGTATAACGTCGCAATCGATGTCTGGCAAGATTTGCACCCACCTAATCCTAAGTACCGTTTTTGTGTGTGTGCGTGTATGTGTGTGTGTATTGAAGAAATTTTAGAGTTTTTAGTAAACAATTTTCTATTTTATGTAACGCAGGCTGATCAGTTGAAAAAAAATCATGGTATTTTTCAGTGTTCATTTACTGGAAGACACTGTTCATACTTAGGGCAAACTTTGTTCATTCACTGGGTCTATCGCACTTTTTTCATTCAAAGCAGGATTACTTCAAACTATTGATTTCTGAGATCTGGAAATACTTCGATCATATAGCCAAGAAAACACCAGTATGGAAACATACCTTATTTTTAGGAATTGACCGAGAAAAAGCCCTGAAAAAATTTTTTGAAGTGGGAAAATCGCAAACCCAAATGCTAAGTGTTCATTCACTGGGCGGTTCACCCTATATATTTCGTTCTCGTGTATTTCGAAGGTGTAAATAAAGGGTTTCGTTACACTAAAGTCGTCGTGTGTTAGTTAGTGGTGAATAGGACAGCCACACTGGTGACCCGTTCAAGTAGAGCATGTTTTCGTTGTTTGTGAAGAGGATGTTTGTGTTTCTGAGGATCGAGTTTCTTGGTGGTGTCTTGTGTCTTCCTGTGTGTGTGAGTGGTGAATACTAGTAAATACTGAAGTTGACTTTTGGATTCTTCTCGAGGAAATCCGTTCTCCTGATCCCGTGCATTTGTTGTCAGTTTGATCTTCAGAATGTCTGATGAGGAATCTGATAAAACAAAAGCTTTGTTTTCTGATAAAGCAGAAAACTCACTGCCGGTTAAAACAGAAGCGGTGCGGGATGAGATCTTCAGGCCACCACCCTTTTGGCGAAATCGCCTCGAACTGTGGTTTCATAGTATTGAAGCCCAGTTTGTTCTATCTGGTATAAAAAGGCCAAAAGTTAAATATCATTGTTTGGTAGCTAATCTTGAAAGTGAGGAACTTTTCCCTTGTGCAGGATCTGCTGGACCCTGCGGCGCCAGATGGTTACGAAAAAATTAAAGAGAGATTGTTGGGTCAGTATAGAGGTGACCAAAATCAGAAACTAAAGGTACTCTTGCAGGGAATGCAACTGGGTGATAAAAAGCCATCACGTTTGCTTTGCGAAATGCGCAATATGGCGGCCGGTAAGTTGCCCGATGAAGTTTTACAGACCCTCTGGATGCAAAGTTTGCCGACCGCTATGCAGCAAATCTTGTCCATTAGTTCGGACGGTCTATCTAGGCTGGCCGAGATGGCAGATGGTATTGCCGGGGTATCTGATCTACAATCCTTTCATGTGGGTGAAGTATCAGCCCTATCTCAGAGGGGTTCATCGTCATCAGAAGGGTTCAGCACCAGGAGGGGAGGCCCAACAAGGGAGACCCGATTCCAGGAGCAACTCGATAATTTGGATCTACGGCTTACTCGGTTGGAGTCTAAAATCGATAAGATTTTGTCCAGTAGGAGTGAAAGTACGCCTAGGGAATTATCTCCCTCGCAAAATAAAGATTTGGAATGCTTTTACCATAGGAAATTTGGTGATAAGGCACATAAGTGCATTCCACCGTGTTCATATTCAAAAAACTGAGCTCGCTTTCGCTGAGGGCGCACAGCGGAGACAGCGTTTGTTTAAGTCGCTTGGTGATTTGGGATAAAAATACTGGCTTTAGATTTCTCGTTGATACTGGGGCCGCGAGATCGGTGATTCCGGTCAGGCTTATTCCTAGGTGTGAACGTGGCGAATCTAGTCCTATCTTGTTAAGTGCCGCAAATGGGTCTGGCATCAAAACTTTCGGTGTTAAGACGTTAAAGCTGGATTTGGGTTTTCCAAGGCGTTTTGAGTGGGATTTTGTAATTGCAGATGTTACACGTCCTATCATAGGGGCGGACCTTTTAAAAAACTTTGGGATTTCAATAGACTTTAGGAATGAAAGATTAAGTTATAGCGATGGAGCAAATAAAACCTTTTGGATCAAGTATGAACTTTCCCAGGTTGAGGTTTTAAATTCCTTTGGTGATATTCTACTTGAGTACCCTGAGTTAACTAAACCTACGCTCAATTCTAAGGTCAAACATACTACCGAGCATGTCATTGAGACAACCGGACAGCCTGTCCACTTCGTCGCACGTCGTCTGACCCCTCAAAAACTTGAGATCGCGAAAACTGAATTCGATGAACTTATTCAGCAAGGGCTATGTAGAGTGTCCAAAAGCCCATGGGCCAGCCCGCTGCACATGGTGCCCAAAAAGAATGGGAAATGGCGACTTTGCGGGGATTATCGCGCGCTAAATGCGGTGACCAAACCGGATCGTTATCCGATCCCGAAGGTGCAGGACTTTGCCAATAATTTACAGGGTAAATCAATTTTTTCAACCATTGATTTGGTGCGAGCGTATAACCAAATCCCTATTGCCCCTGGTGATGTGGAAAAAACAGCAATAATAACCCCCTTTGGGTTATACGAGTTCCCGTTTATGACTTTCGGCCTGAGAAACGCGGGAGCTACCTTTCAGCGTTTCATCAACGAGGTTACCGACGGTCTGGGGTTTTGTTTTGCTTATATTGATGACCTATTGATAGCATCTGCTAACCCCGAGGAACACAAAAGTCATTTGAGAACAATTTTTTCTAGACTTTCTAAGTATGGTATTGTAATTGAGAAATCAATTTTAGGGCAGAAGGAAGTCCAGTTCCTTGGTCACGCAATTTCTGGTAGCGGTATAAGACCTTTAGAAGCTAAAGTAAATATAATCTCCAACTTTCCAAAACCGGAAACTGTCATGCAGTTAAGGAGATTTTTGGGTCTTTTGAACTTTTATAGGAAATTCATCCCACATTTAGCGCAAAAACAAGTGCCTCTTTTGGACTTTATTAAGGGTAATCGCAAAAGAGATAATTCGAGGATTCAATGGTCACAGTCAGCAGAGGAAGCTTTTTCTGCGTGCAAAAAGGCATGGTCCGAGGCTGCTGTTTTGGGGTTTACATCGGAAACAGCTCAGCTAGCTTTAGTTGTCGACGCATCTAGTACTGCTTTGGGCTCTGCTTTGCAGCAATTGAGAAATGAGGTCTGGCAACCTGTAGCGTTTTTCTCGAGGAAAATGTCGTCTGCTGAACAAAATTATTCTGCGTATGATCGTGAGCTTTTGGCAAAATATACGCTGCAATTAAACATTTTAGGTTTATGCTCGAGGGTAGGTGCTTCATAGTGTTCACGGACCACAAGCCGCTTACTTACATGTTTCGACATAAGGCAGACCAAATTTCTCCCCGAAGAATTCGACACATTTCCTTCATAAGCGAGTTCACAAGTGACATTCGTCATATTTCGGGTATCGATAACGTAGTAGCCGATGCCGTCGCGTATCGAAACGGTGGATTTTCCACAGACTGGATTATGCCGGGATTGCACGTGAGCAGGCAGATAACCAGGAACTTCGTTCACTCCTTGAAAATGATGGGTTGCAATTTCAAATACAAGAGTCAAAGCTGAAAGTGTTTTGTGAAATTTCAACAAAGCAGGTGCGACCTTTTATCCCCGAGAAGTATCGAAAGCTTATTTTTTCCCAAGTACATAATATGGCACATCCTGGGGTAAGAACTACGGTAAAGCAAGTTAGGGAGAATTACTTTTGGCCTGGTATGAACAAAGACTGCGCAGATTGGGCTAGAAAGTGTATGGCATGTCAGAAAGCCAAGGTGTACAGACATACAGTGGTCCCCGTGGGCACCTTTGCTCCTCCAGGTCATAGGTTTGCCCACGTGCATATTGATTTGGTCGGACCTCTGCTGCCTTGCAGGGGCTACAGGTATATCCTCTCTTGTGTGGATAGGTACACAAGGTGGCCAGAGCTCATCCCATTAAGGGAGATCACTGCCCATACGGTGGCCACTGCCTTTTTGGCTAACTGGGTTAGCAGATTTGGGGTCCCTGAAAGGATTACGACCGACCAAGGTCGGCAATTTGAGAGTAATCTTTTTCAAAGTTTTTCCAGATTGCTTGGCTCACAGGTTCGGCATACTACCCCTTATCATCCGAGTGCGAACGGGCTGGTTGAGCGTCATCATCGCACCTTCAAAGCAGCTTTACGTAGTAAGCTTGAACCTTCGAGGTTTTGGGTGGATGAGCTTCCCCTTATTCTGCTAGGACTGCGATCATGCCTGTCCCACGGCTCATCGGTGTCGGTGGCTGAGCGGGTGTACGGCACGAATATCAGAATACTCGGGAGTTTTATGGAGGAGCGTAATTTTCCAGACGCACCCGACGACGACTTCGTAGAGGTCCTTCGCCGCAGGTGTGCGGCCATCGGTCCTGTACCGGGCGATAGACACGGTAGTCGACCGTTGTTCAAGTCCCAGGAGTTGGACACATGTACCCATGTGTTCGTCCGAGTGGAGGGGATCCGAAGGTCATTAGATTTGCCGTACAGTGGTCCGTACCGAGTGCTGAAGAGAAGAGAGCGGTACTTCCGTCTCCAGATGGAGGGCCGGGAGGTCTCAATCTCCATTGAGCGCCTTAAACCGGCATTCTTGGACGTCCTCCCGGAGGAACCGGACGAGCGTTCACCTTCCCCAGCTCCCAGGCGCTCCCCGAGGCTCCATGGAGGTCCCCAAGCCACTCAATAGGAGGGGAGTGATGTGGCAACACAGCCATTCGGATGTAACGTCACAGCTTTATTAGAACTGTTTTTGAGCTAGTTTTGACTAATATATATATTTCGTTCTCGTGTATTTCGAAGGTGTAAATAAAGGGTTTCGTTACACTAAAGTCGTCGTGTGTTAGTTAGTGGTAAATAGGACAGCCACAGTTAGAATATGCGTCTTGGAGAAAACATAATAAATGAAATGTATTAATGTAAGAAAAGTTCCAAATAATTAGGTTCCATCAAGTACCACAGGGGGTCTCCCAATTGTTTTTGAAATTTGACTCTAAAAAACAGGTTTTCAACTTGTTTTGGTTCACCTCTAGTCCGAATTATGGACACACATTTTTAGAAATTTAATAAATATTTAAAACAGATATCAAATTTTTTGATGAACTTATAATAATAAAGTTCCAAGCAACAGAGGGGGTCTTGGGTTCTCCCCCAGGAAGTTTTTAAAAGTTTGACCCTACAAAACTGGGTTTTAACTTGTTTTGGTATATACTTAGTCCGAATTTCGGGGGTGGGCAGGGTCCCCTCGCCCCCCTGGTTTCCAACTTACAAGTACTCAAGGGGTGCAATCGAAAGCACAAGGCTAATGGCGGGCCGCAAAGTAATCCGGCTTCTTTTGCATCCATGATTTTGTTTTCTTACGGCCTGATGTCAGTTTTCTTAAGAGAGAGGGTTGAGATTTGCTTATCTTTGCTGACAAAAGGGCACAAGGGGGTCAAAAATTACTAAAAAGGGTTATGTAATATTTGAACGTATGCTTGTAAAGAGAAGGTGTGAAGATACTACTATAGTTTGAAAAAAATTAGTGGATATATAGATTTTTGCCTCTACCTCTTTTAAATTTTACGTAAAAGGGTCTTTCCCTAGAAATTTTTGTAAATTTTCCTGAAACATAAAAGTTAACCTCACTTTTGGATACCCCCCCTTATGGTAATGTGGATCGTCGCACCAAGGGGGAATTCAAGATATAGCTACAACCTCTCTCTTTTCCCCAAATTTCAAACTCATATATTCTACTAAGGTACGTCGAACCGCACTTATTTCCGCGGACCAAATCGTAATAGTGCGGAAAACTTGCCTACCCATAACAGTAACTCGTGTGTGAAATTTTAGCCCTATCAAAAAATATCTTCTGTTCTGAACCTCGGCCTAAAGTTTTGACTTTTTACCAAAAAATTGCTATTTTGCCGTATTTCTTACCGTTCCGTGACCTCCTGATGAACATAATTTTTTCAGGTGGTGTGGTAGGGGTCTAGGGGGAACCCCATCCTCGTACCCCCCTTTCCCCCTACGCGAGCCGGGGTTTTGTGGGCGGGCGCGCTGCTCAAAATGTTGGCTTTCCCTCCAAACTCCAGCCCTGCGCCCGCCTTCGTTGCCCATTTTCTACATCAAAACCTCACGTAAACCAATTATTTTCATAAAAGTGACCCAGAACCCACTGTTGAGAGGTATCTTTCCATCAGGATCCATGGATTTATAATTATTTTTTAAATTTTTCATTTACCTTAACTCCTTTTTCACCAAACAAGCATTTTTATTACAATCTTCTTTTTTTACAAACTGAAATTTCCAGGAGGATGTCTATGGTGGATGATTTGCGTCCAACTAGTGCTGTTATACAGTCTGATTTTGTCTGAGGCAGCTCTTTTCTTGATTTAAGAAAGTATCTGACAGTCGTTCCGAGCAAGAGGCACCACTCAGTGGCATAGCCAGAAAAAAAAATCTGGAGGGGAATAGTGTAATTTCGGGGGAATTTAAAGTAATTTCAGTGTTTTGTATTCTAAATAAAGGAAAATTCTGATTATCGAAGGATATTACCCCCTTTCACTACGCCCCTGGAACCACACACCTTTCTGGAAGCTCTTAGTAACTACCTGTACCCTTAATAATAGGTAACTTAACCCCTGATATAGGTAACCCCTGATAGGTAACTTAACTGTACCCTTTTCTCCACTGTAACGGTGTGTGGTGAGAACTTTGAAAACTCCCACTCGACAAATATTCTGTGTGAGCTAATGCATCAGTTCCTAAAAAATGGTGGAAACGTTATCTGAACACTTTCCTAATCTATCCTTCCAAAATAGCGTTTAGTTTTGAAAGCTAAGAAAGAACATTATTATGCCTAAGTTGTGAACACTTAGAACCAATTGCTTGTCCTCTTGTCAAGAAAATATTATTTTGGGCGTTTTTTTCTAACAGATTCTTCTCATAAGTCATTATGCTCAGCAAGATGTGTTCTGGTAATGCAAAAATGGCCTTTTAATCAATTGTCAACTATTTCGTGATACTGAACATCTTTAATGAACTTCTGAAGTATGATATGAACTATAGTAGAAATTACATAGTATATAAGGAGCAAGTAATGGCATAGACGGGGTAGGGTCCAGAACAGAACCCATCGGCTGTTGAGGTACACCTAAGGAGCTAGATGAGATATGTTGGAATTTCTGGAAATGGTAATTAATGAAAATATGTTTGTTGATTTTACCTGTTTTCTCTTTTGCCAATCCACGTGTAGTGATCGAGATATCACTCTGAAATTTCATCTGGTGTGTGATCATGAACTAATTTACATACTTCCTAAGTGTGTACTATTATAATTATAGTCCCATACCCTACATTTTCGACGCATATAAGGGGGGCACTATGCTTGCGCTAAACAGATAATAGAATGATATCTCTCTCAAATTTATATGAGTAGTTCTTAAAGGAACGGGCGTTTCACAAATCACGTCCCACAATTTTCAGGGGTTTTTTATACTTTTTCCTCCATCTATGGCACATTTATTTGTAAAATAATATTTATGTTATAATAAGAATAGGAGCCAATCATAAATCAAGGAAAGAGGACACTGACAAAATCTGACTGTATAACAGCACTAGTTAGACGCAATGCATCTACCATAGACATCCACTTGGTAAAAAAGGTTTTTTTTTCCAATGACAGGTAATTGAACAGTTGCAGAGTTCATTAACCAACAGATATGCCGTAAAAAAGTAGACTGTAATAAAAATGTTTGTTTTGTGAAAAAGGAGTTATGGTAAATGAAAAATTTAAAAAATAATTATAAATCCATTGATCTTGATGGAAAGATACCTCTCAACAGTGGGTTCTGGGTCACTTTTATGAAAATAATTGGTTTACGTGAGGTTTTGATGTAGAAAATGCGCAACGAAGGCGGGTGCAGGGCTGGAGTTTGGAGGGAAAGCCAACATTTTGAGCAGCGCGCCCGCCCACAAAACCCCGGCTCGCGTAGGGGGAAAGGGGGGTTAGCCCAGTCAAATGGGGTTCAAAAGTGACGTTTTCAAAACTTTCATATAGAAGTTTTTTTTTCGACGGTTTTATATGTTTTCGAGGTCGCTGATTACGAATATGAAGTTTGCTGCCACGTGGGAGGTCGGCTTCATATCGAAAATCGCAAAAAATCGCAAAATTTTTGCTCTTTTTTCGATCGTTTGCTTATACATCAAAAACTATAAGTTTCTCGAAGATAATTTCAATTATAAAGTTGAAGTAAACAAAATTTCCTACAAAATGCACTACTCAACATTGATTTTCTGAAGAGTGGTTCTGCCGCTAGAGCGCGCTGAAAAACAGCGATTTTTTGGCCTTTCCGCAAAAAAATGAAAAGCGCGCGCTTCTACCCTCTACAAAAGGAAAACTATTCACGTTACCAACAAAACTTTTATACCACGTGAAAGAGAATTTAATTGCTTAAAAATAACCTACCTTACATTATTATTTTTTGAGAATGGGGGAGGGAGCGAAGCAAAGATCGGAAATAAAACTTTCGCGCCTTACAGCTAAAATGAACTCTCGCAGTTGTTAATTTCAAATCTGCGCTTTAATTCCGGTATATCTATAATAATAAAAGAGCTTTACCACTCACTCACTCACTCACTCAGCAACGCACAGCAAAATCTACCGGGGCTAAAGACTCGAAACTTGGTAGGGTCGAAGACCTTACGGTGTATACGCGCACTAAGAAGGGATTTTTCGAAATTTCTTTTTTCTGACCCACAGGGGGGTTTGGAGCGTTTTCGACGTTTTTGAGCCCAGCGGTGTCCCAAATGACCTCAGATCTTCGTTATTTCGCAGGAAGGTACATAGCAACAATATCTAGAATGGCATTTTTCAGATTTTGAATATTCGAATTTTAAGGGGTCTGAATACTCCAAAAACCCGTTTTTGCTGAGCATAAACCAAATTTTACATTTTCGAAGAAAACAGTACCGAGAAATCGATATTACGAAGTGAACTGTTGGTAATACCTTCTTGAGAGTATTTCAAAGAAAGTAATTTCTGGATTTTTCGATATTCCATTCTGGAGGGGGTGCACGGAGGTTTGAATATTTACTCCCGTTTATAGTTCTTGCATTCTAGCATCCACATTATTAATGTGATTGTTATGAAATTTTAGCATGTTGTTCCTCACACAACCAGGAAGGTTTGCAAAAAAGAATTTTTAAAATCAATGCATTCCAAGCAGCATTTTTCGGCTTTTTTCTAAATCCATATGCGCATCCTTCAATTTTAAATTGATAACGGTTATTGCTCCTTTCAGGTGACGCAATACCTATATTGTTGTAAATATTTATTTAAAAATGCTTTTATAACAGGTTAAATTTTTTAAAATCTTATAAAGAAATAATTTTTGGATGATTGAAGACATTGTTTTATTATAACCAAAAACCATTCCACTGAGAAATTTTATTTTTTTTCTATTTAATCAAATTTAAGTTTTTTTTTAGCAAAGCTCAAACTATCATTGATCAAATTTCATTCAAGGGCATTTCAGCAGGCAATGGCAGAGGCATTTCCAAAAGTTGGTGTCGATTCAAATGATGTCTTTATTTATTTCATGTTTGAAATATCTTGTAGTGAATGAGTTGGTGATAAATCAACAAAGGGGGGTTCAGGGGGTCTCCCCCTGATCTTTTTTTTTAAAAAAAACCTGGTTATTATAGTTTAACTCTAAACCGTTTTTTTATTGTATTTTCATTTTTTTTTATGTTTTGTTTAACATCTTAGAAAAGATTGTATTTTTAACTGGTTTGTATTTTATGAAAACTTAAGTGGGATGAGGGGTTTTATCTATAGAAATTGTTGTTCAATAACTTTTTGTGACATTTGCATCAATTATACCTTTATACCAATTTCAGAATGGATGAGAGAACAAAGGACAATTAAGAGAAAAAAGAAATAACACCCCAAAAATAAGGGGGTTAGAAAGTCCCCCTAACTTTTTCTATTTCGAAAACAATTACTCTTTAAAAACGGAGATGGGTATGTCACACATTAAATTTAAATCTAAGCAGGTGGTATTTTAATTTTTTTTTACATCTTATAGAGGTACTATGGCATCAAAAAATAATCCTAGCGGGAAGGCAGTGGAATAACGCCTTAGAAAGGAATACTGTGAAGAAAATAATTATTTATTTTGACACACAGTTTGAAAGCCTTTTTTCCCCGAGAAACGGCGGGCATATCAGCTAGTTACCAATAAAATTGGTTGTTTTGGGTGAATTGATGACTAAGCATGTTTAAAAAAATAATTTTTTAAATTTATTTATGAAATATTAGGTATTTTAGGCGAAAATTCAATATTTTTAAAAAAATGATAAATTTAATTATGGGAATTTTTTAATGAACGAATTTATAGGTTTTTTGCATTGCTGAATCCGAATTTCAAGTTCATTTTCATTTCAAAAGTCATCTTCACATCAAAAAATGCAAAAAATCTCAAAATTTTCGCTCTTTGGTTCGGTTTTTCATCAATTTTCTCAAAAAATTATTCGTTTTTCGAAAAATAACAGTACACCAAATTAAAGTACATAAAATTTGCTATAAGATACACTGGTTCGTTTTTATTTTACAAAGAGCGGTGTACGCTTTAGAGGGTTTTAAAGAGCAGCGATTTTTTTTCTTTTCTACAAAAAAAGTGAAGAGCGCTTGCTTTCCCCCACTACAGCTCTAAATATATACACGTAACAGACACATATTTTATACCATAGGAAAGTACATTTAATTTCCTACAAAATGCACTACTCAACTTTCATTTTATAATGAGAGGAATTGACGCTAGAGCGCGCTGAATTACAGCTGTTTCTTGACTTTACACAGAAAAAAGAAAATCATTTTTCTTCAGAACTCTCTAAAGCGTACACCGCTTCTTGCGAAATAAAAACAAACCAGTGAATCTTATAGCAAATTTTACGAACTTTAATTTGGTGTACTGTAATATTTCGAAAAACTAATAATTTTTTGAGAAAATCGGTGAAAAACTGAACCAAAGAGCAAAAATTTGAGATTTTTTGCATTTTTTGATGTGAAGGTGACTTTTGAAATGAAAATGAACTTGAAATTCGGATTTAGCAATGCAAAAAACCTATAAATTCGTACATTAAAAAATTCCCATAGTTTAATTTATGATTTTTTTAAAAATATTGAAATTTCGCCTAAAATACCTAATATTTCATAAATAAATTTAAAAAATTATTTTTTTAAACATGCTTAGTCATCAATTCACCCAAAACAACCAATTTTATTGGTAATATACCGGAATTAAAGCGCAGATTGGAAATTAACAACTGCGAGAGTTCGTTTTAGCTGTAAGGCGCGAAAGTTTTATTTCCGATCTTTGCTTCGCTCCCTCCCCCATTCTCAAAAAATAATAATGTAAGGTAAGTTATTTTTAGGCAATTAAATTCTCTTTCACGTGGTATAAAAGTTTTGTTGGTAACGTGAATAGTTTTCCTGTTGTAGAGGGTAGAAGCGCGCGCTTTTCATTTTTTTGCGGAAAGGCCAAAAAATCGCTGTTTTTCAGCGCGCTCTAGCGGCAGAACCACTCTTCAGAAAATCAATGTTGAGTAGTGCATTTTGTAGGAAATTTTGTTTACTTCAACTTTATAATTGAGATTATCTTCGAGAAACTTATAGTTTTTGATGTATAAGCAAAAGATCGAAAAAAGAGCAAAAATTTTGCGATTTTTTGCGATTTTCGATATGAAGCCGACCTCCCACGTGGCAGCAAACTTCATATTCGTAATCAGCGACCTCGAAAACATATAAAACCGTCGAAAAAAAAACTTCTATATGAAAGTTTTGAAAAAAAAACCATTTGACTGGGCTAGGTACGAGGATGGGGTTCACGGAAAAGTCCCCCTAGACCCCTACCACACCACCTGAAAAAATTATGTTCATCAGGAGGTCACGGAACGGTAAGAAATACGGCAAAATAGCAATTTTTTGGTAAAAAATCAAAACTTTAGGCCGAGGTTCAGAACAGAAGATATTTTTTGATAGGGCTAAAATTTCACACACGAGTTACTGTTATGGGTAGGCAAGTTTTCCGCACTATTACGATTTGGTCCGCGGAAATAAGTGCGGTTCGACGTACCTTAATATTCTACCATAAACCAAACCATACCATTTTCAAAAGACCATAATAAGTACTCTGTAACCTAAGGGGGGTTCGGGTTAAAAATTTTTGAATTTCAGCAAGCTAAAAAGTGTTCTGAAGCTGCTTTTAGGGAGTATTCAGGGGACTTCGCGGGTCACCAGTTTGAAATTTCAGGTTATGAACGAAAGTTTTTTTTACGTTAATTTTAGTGAATGTCGCGTGCCACCGAAAAACCGGTCGCGTGCCACCCAGTGGCACGCGTGCCATAGGTTCGCCATCACTGACCTATACCCATATTGGACAGTTGAATTAAATGTGAATAAAATAGAAAAATCGATTGATACCCATATAAAAGTTGTTGAAAGTTATTATAAAGAGACTAAATTTTATAAATATCTGATAAAACATAGAATTAAAAAAAAATATTAAAAAATAGCTTTAAATTCGCCCCTAAAAAATGTCATATTTTTAACTCAATAAACAAGAATAAAAATCTGATTTTTTCTTAAGCAAATATATTAAATTTTTAAGTAGAGTGTCTGTTTAGTCCAAAACATTAAAAGTATCCACAAAAAAAAGTTAATGGGACAGGTATTTGACACGTGTTTTCTAACTGTCCTATAAATAGGACAATGGTCCGATACCTACCTTTTCTTTTCGTTTGGTTTTTTGGTACAAATATTTTCCGGTCTGTGTGCTTGATCTCTAGGATCCGCTTATAAACCTTCGTCAAGTAAGACAGACACAACAGAATATTTTTACTGACACAAGAGAGAGAAAATACACCCAGAGCAAAGGCCGGAATCGAACCGACGGCCAATACAGTGCACACACTGCTAGCGTGGTTGTCTGCACGTTAACACAACCAGGCCACTTGGCCCCCTTCAAATCAGTCTTAGATGGAATTTCGCGAGGGAAACACCCATTTTTTGTGGAAAACACTCTTCGCGTGGGAAAATTTTTCTTATCTCAATTTTATGGTCCCGATATCTGGTTTTGGGGGTGTGGTTTGGGGGTTCCTCTCGCACTACCGACAGAGAAGGGGGTTTCTTTCTTTCGCTAATTGACCCCTCAAAGAAACCTGGACCATAAAACTTTCAGTTGTAAATCTCTATCATCCTCATCCTCAGCCTATATGGGGTTAGGGGGCAATAAAGGGTGGAATGTTCTGGAATCCCTTTGAATCACTCTCCTTTACCGATCTGGTTCTTTGGTGATACCCCCGTTTCGCCGAAAACAGTTTTTCCTTCCCCCCTTGTCGTAAAAAATCCCTACTGTCCCCTCTACCCTCCCCCTTAATCATCGATATTTCCCTCACATTTCGGGATCGGGCAAAGAAATCGATTCTGGAGTAGAATCGAATGCTTTTTCCCAATGGAACCCCTGTGGTGCACCGACCCTGTGACATTTTTATGACTTGTAACTCTTCACACCAATTTCTGACGCCCTTTGATATCCTGTCTTTTGTATTGGATAGTGTACTGAGCCAATTAGTTGGTTTCTTAGAAAACGTAAGTTCTTCACGTGAATATCTTATCTCCCCTCCTCTCCCCTAGGCTGTCTTCGTCGCTGGTATCATAAAAGTTTGCATTGACCGTTATGATAAAAAGACTAGCACAAAAATACTTTTTTTTTTTATAGAAGTTGAGTTTTGGGGATTCATTTCTCTCTCGGGGTCTTAGCACGAGCGCGTCGGTGTCTTCGTAGGTCTCTCTCGGTGTCGGTAGCGATGAACGAATTAAAATTTATAAAATCGAAACGAGGTGGTTATCTCGTCGAGTTTAATGATTTTCTTTTCCGCCTGGAAAGGAAGAAGGACAATACAGGGTATTATAAATGCGAGAGTGCTTCGAAGACGAAGTGCAATGCACGCATTGTAATTATATCAACCAGTTCTGATAGCCACCAAATAAAAAGGACATCTGGACATCACAACCACAACAAGCCTGTGAACATAATACAGAAATTAAAATTTTCTGCAAAGCTAAAAGAGAGAGCTATCAGGGAAAGTACTGTTCCTGTTCCAAGAATATACAAGTAAGTAATATATAATTTTCCTACAAGCCAATCTCTAATATAAATTTTTATAAGTAGTGGGATTTCCATGTTAATCTTTTCAAAAATCTGATATTTTTCAAAGGTATTTTAAATACTGCACGTTTTTAGGAATTTTGGATCGATTTAGACCATTTTTATTTTACATATATGCAAATACAACTAAGTTTCCAATAATAATTCTGTGTTTTTTTCCAAAAAAAAAAATGCACTATGAAGCAACATATCTAAAATTCTAGTTAAAATGCAGTGAACCCAATTTTGAATTTAGGTATCAAACATAGTGTATTCCTTTTCAGTTGCTAATTGCATGGAAATCCCAGCCCTGTTAATAAGCAATATACTGTAGAACCTCTGCATAACAACCCGTTTGTTTTAATGTCCAGTTGTAAAAGTACCATTATTTTATCATAGGAATAACGTTATTTTCTATACGTTATAGCAACCCCTAACAATTCATTCAGACTGTATAAAATATATTTTTAATTATTTTTTGTAGGGAAGAAATAGCTGAAACTGCTACATCTGATGAAGTGGCTTTGTGCCTACCAAGTTTTGCAGCATCTCAGAAATTTATGTATAAAGCTAGATCCTCCATAAGACCCCCATTGCCTCACAGCAAAATGGAGATCAATTTAACTGAACATTGGACTAAAACCAAACATGGGGACGATTTTCTCCTTCTTGATGATGGGGATGAAGAAAACAGAATGTTGGTAAGTAAAGTGTTATCTGATAACTATTTGCTTAATTATTATTTTCTATAAAATTTCTCCTCATATCTTTGGATCTATTTTCAGATTTTTGGAACAAAGGAAAATTTACATAAGCTTTGTATGTCAGAAAGAATCTACTTGGACGGAACATTTAAAGTCGTGCCGAAATTGTTTTTTCAACTGTACAGTATACATGGTACATACATGGGACAAGTGTTCCCTTTCATTTACGCACTATTGCCTGATAAAAGCCAGGATACGTATGTGCGATTGTTTAAAAATCTTAAAAGTAAAGCACATAGCCTTGGCCTCAAATTCGAGCCTATGCAGTGTATGCTTGATTTCGAGGCAGCTTCTATTAACGCATTAAAGTGTATTTTTCCAGAATGCATGGTTAAAGGGTGTTTTTTTCATTACACTCAGTGTATTTGGAGAAAGGTAAGCATAGTTAATTCTCGCCATAATTCAATTATAGTAAAAAAAATTCCCTTCACATTTTCCATTCTTCTTTTTTTTGTTAATTTCTATTCTAAAGTTATTCTTTTCATTCAAACCTTTGGTGTGACCGTTTTTTTTTTACAAAACCAAGAAAAAAATTCTTAAGTATCATCATTCTTAGTAATTATTTTAAAAAATCTTAATTATGAGTTTTGCCTCATAACTTTCAAAAAGGTATCGTGTCTTGCACGTTACGAACTTTTAGATGTGTCTGACATCTGCACTAAAGGAGTATTTTTAAGCCCATCCATTCGGCTTCGCTTTTTTGTACTATAACACTAAATATTATATTTTTAAAAAAATCGACCAAATACCCAAACAGAAGCTACATGTATCAAACCTGGCAATGCTTGTAGCCTGATATGCCACTTTATACATATAGTAATTATTAATTCTTATGGTTTGTAAAAGTGCACTACTTAGATTTATAATGAAACTTTAAGTCATAATAATGCTAATGCTCCTGCATCTAATCATCATAGGTTCAGCAATTGGGCTTGGTGTGTAACTACAAGAACGATGGAGATGTTACAAAATGGATACGGAGAATAGCTGCACTCCCTTTAGTACCAGAACATCAAGTTGTTGATGCATTCCTGTGGCTTCAGGAAAATGAACCAAATGTGCCCCAGACAACTGAAATGTACAATTATTTAGCTGACACATGGTTGGATGAATGCGTAGCGAAATTTCCAATGTAAGTTTTTCTCAATATATAGTGCTGTCCTTTAAAAAACATACTCCATATTGTACCCTAAAAAACCCATTGAGATATTTTAGCTATACTTAACAATGATTTTATAAGTAGTTAGTCTGACCTCCTCAAGAAACACGTGGGACGTCGTACAATACTGTGGTGGTTGTTATGGAAACGAATTATTCCATTGAATTTTGGGGGTAATGTTAATCCATAAATGCTTAAAAAAAGTGAACTTTATAGTTCCCTTAAAAAATTTTGTTTTTATGTCAAAGTTTTCTCGGGGCGGTTGGACTACACATTTATCACTTTTTTATTAAAATGTATTATAACTAAGATATTTTTTTTTCCAAATTTAGGGACCTCTGGAATCATTTTGACAACGATCAATCGCGAACTAATAATTTTGTAGAAGGCTTTCATTCTAAACTGAATAAAAGAGCCGTTCATCCGCATTTGAACATATTCAGCTTCATAGAACTAATAAGAACTCTTCAGATTGAAAATGAAGGTGTGATGAGAATGTTGCACGTAGGAACAGCATCAACTCCCAAGAAAAAAACAGTATACAAAAAAATTAATGAGAAAATTGCAAAGTTAAAGAATGAGTTGGTTTCAAACAACATTACCCTTATGAATTACATGGATTGTATTGGACACTATCTTCATTTGGAAAGCTGAGATTTCTAATAAAATGTAATAATACAGGATGATTCAGAATTCATCATCAATATTTGGTGGGGAGGTAAGGGACCTAGACGAGCATATTTCGAATAGGAATGAGAGGGCGCACCTTAAGAGTTATAAGACTTAATGTAGTGCGAGAGCGTTACAAAAGGCTGTTTTGGCAAACCCCGTGTAACGAAAAAAACATATAAGGAAAAAATTTATTCTTGAGGTAAAGCAGTATCCGTACTACTTACGCCATAAATTTGCTAGAAATTGAACCACTTGCTAAACCGTGGGGGTGAGTTTTAAAAAGTGCAATATTAATGTTTTAGCCAAAGAAAGGAGTTTCCTCAGTAGTATTTATAAAAATGAGATGATCGGGGAAGGAATTTTCAATGATCATGCAAGATCCCTTATTTGTTCAAAGAAATGTATTATCATTGAAATTCCTTCCTCGATCCCCTATCATCATTTTTCTAAATACTATTACACTCTAAGGAAACTCAATTTTTTGGCTAAAAGATTAATATTGCACGTTTTAAAACTCACCTCACGGTTTACCAAGTGGTTCAATTTCTATCAAATTTAAGGTGTAAGTAGTACGGATACTGCTTTACCTCATGCAATAATTTTTTTCATTCCATTATGTTTTGTTTCGTTACACGGGCTTTAGCAAAACAGCCTTTTGTAATGCTCTCGCACTACATTAGGTCCTATATAGCTCTTTAGCTGCGCCCCCTCATTCCTATTCGAAATATGCTTGTCTAGGTCCCCTCTGCCTCACCACCAAATATTGATGATGAATTTTTAATCACCCTGTATAAAATATAAAATAAGTGTTTATGTGTCATTTCTATTTATTTAGCTAAGAAATTTAGCTTCTAAACTCTACTTTTTCCATTGTTTCAGGAAAAATATCTTTTGTTTCAGGGAAATAGGTTTTCTAAGTAAATTTTTTTTCCGCATACTAGAAACCATTTCGAAAACCTTTTTACTAGTTTTCCCATTTTCTGGAATAATGGTATATATAAAAACATACTACAAATTTTTATACAAGTTTGCAAATATATTGGATGGAAATGTGTGGCACATTATTTAATATTACTTCTTCTGTGGTATATTTGTGTAATGATACGAAAAATTTCAACACAAATAGCTGTTTAAAAAATTAAAATAATTGTATTCAGGAAAAAAAATCGCAAAGAGTGTATTGGTAAGTTAATTAATGGCTTAATGCAGGGCATGAAATTTCAGCTCTAAGGTACTAGCCAGACTAAATTTTTACCCGCCACTAATTTGGATTAATATCTTTTTTATTTTAAAAAATAGTGTTTGCAGACCCATTACCCCATGCAAAATCATTTTCATTACTTTAAATGATAAAATTTAAGGAGATATATTAATTTGTATACAAACGAATTTACATAGTATTCCATTTTTTACAAAGATAAATTGACTGTACGTATAAATTATTTAGCTTAACGCGGTGCTTTCGAGTATTAAATATTGAAACCAATTTAAACAGTTTTCCCGAATACCATCTACATCTCATTAATACAGAAAAAAAAATCTTGTGATTTAAGCTGTCATAAGCCTAATATTCAAGGATATTGCATCAGCCTGTTCTTATTAAGATTATTTGTTTGGGAAAAGGGTAATTCACTAAGTGATTTTTTTCACACTAAACGATGCTGTTTACACGAAGACCAAAATGGTGGATTGTAAAAAATGTGATATTATCTAAAAATTCTTAATCTTTAATGAATAAAGGTATAATGACCAGTTATGAAACGTAAACATCTACAAAATTTGATTTGAGAATTATATTTTACTTAAAAATTATCGATACAAGTTGAAGAAGTGTCAATTTCTTCAATTCGAATATTATTGAAATTCACGATGCCAAAACTGTACAATACAAGTAAGGTACGAGATCCAATACTAAATTTATATTTAAATCTCCTCTCCGACTATTGCATTTTTATGTAATGGTGATAGCAAAGTTGTCATTAAGAAAGTATTCAATTGTATAAGAATGAAAGCGATATATAAATCTTAGTTATATAGAGATAGGTCAATTTCTATAAAATCTTGATTCTTAAAGTTCCTAATTAGGCGAAAATATACACCTTAATGCGTATGTGTTTGGTATTTTTCGAGCAAAGCGGTGAAAAAAGATCTTTTTCTGTGTTGGGAAACACGTGGCGCATTGTGATTTCCTGCAATTTTTTTCGTACGAATATTTTTTCAGTCACGAATATTTTTTGATTGAAAATTAAGTGAACACAAGTAAAATAATCATCTTTGGAAAATTAAATCCACTAGAGCTAATTAATTATATTATAAAAACTAGTGTTCGTGTTCCGATTAACTAGATCTGTAACCGTTATCATTAAGAGAGTAAGTATTATTCATTTGTATAAAAATGAAAGCGATAAATCATACTTAATCGTTATAATCTCTAGAAACCTTGATTCTTAAAGTTCCCAATTCGTACGATTATTTTTTTAGTCATGAATATTTTTCGATTGAAAATTAAGGAATGAGAACAAATAAAATAATCATCTTCTATCCACTAGAGCTAATTAATTAAATTGATACTTTCGAGTACTGATAGTACATGGAGTGCTTACACATTATTAAAATTAAAATAAAACATTGCTTTCTTTTATCGCAGTTTTAAATCTTAAAATACACTTTGCTATATAATATTCGGGTACCTATAAGGTTTTACTAAATATGTGTATTTTAAAAAAATACTGTAAAAGTATCTTCAATCTCGGATTTTTTTATTTTTTTTTTTAAATTTTCAAAAAAGTTTTATTTTAACTCGTTTATACAAAAACATTCTGTTCTGTATAAGGTTTAATTGTGAGGTATTTAATATAATAAAAGTCAATGATTGTGTGTGTTTGTCTTTTATACAAATCCATTTTTCTTTCTAACTGCCCCAAACTATGTATACATACGTATAAATACCCAAGGAAAAGCATTGGCTATGTTTCGAAAATTTTAAATGATCCCTTGACCCCTTTTTGCTATCATTGTGCTGAAAATAGCTTTATTTCTGCTTAAAAAACTATCCGCTCACGGCTCACCCCCATTGTCCATTGTTAAAAAGAAAAGATAACACAAAATATTAATTTTTTAATAAAAAAACTAGATATAACTCACTAGATAGATTAAAAATCATACTAATATTTTATAATCTGTTTCAAAGAAATTCAAAGTTTTAAAACTGGTAAGTGTAGTTTAAAACATATTTTTTTCAGGATTTAATTTTTAAGTAAAAAGTTTCATGGAATAACATTGTTGTTAAAATAGTGTCCATGGAATAGGCTTTAATTATTGAATAATTTCACCTAAAAATTTAATTAAATTCCTGAGAAAAAATTATTAATAAAGGAATTTTAATGAATGTTCAATTTTTTTATTGGGATATGGTAAATGTAGAAATCGTTAAAAATCTATATAGTTTACCATGCAGAAAAAGAATTCGTATTCCTTGTGCACTCTTCAAAATACAAGAGTAGCACCGTGACAAATTCAACAATGGGTAAACACCTGTGTTTAGATAAGAAACCACCGTGCCCCCTGGAGAGCTTCAATTCGTTTCGCCAAT
This sequence comes from Tetragnatha montana, assembly GCA_963680715.1. NCBI lineage: Eukaryota > Metazoa > Arthropoda > Arachnida > Araneae > Tetragnathidae > Tetragnatha > Tetragnatha montana. The sequence continues at coordinate 41,736,297 of OY796685.1, forward strand.
TACTTTCCTAGGATTCCTAGGAATCGATTCTTCAGTAGGTTTGATTCACAGGCATTCGATTCAGCATTTAGGCATCGATTCTATGGTATTCGATTAGGAGGTTTGGCCGAAATCTCCCTACGGGGAAGGTGAAACAGGATGTAAGGGGGGAAGGAAAAGTGGTTTTCGGCGAAACGTAGGGGACACCGGTTCTTTTGTGTATGCTATTGCACTTGGGCATTGTTCTCTATTAGTTTAGTTGCTTCTATACTTTGTAGTTGCAAGTAGTTTGGCTGGATATTTTATGCATCAAAATGGATAGAAAATTTCTAACTGCCGAGGAATCTTGGGAATATATGAATTCTTTATCTAATGAAGAACTTGATGACCCTGAAATTATTATTATTCCGCCGGAACCAGACGCGGTCAGAGACGAAGAAATTCCAATACAGTAGAAACATGTAGTCATCCTAAAGTCTGAGATTCTGCTGGAACTATAGAGATTTTTCCCAGTTAGGAAACTAAGTTAGATAGATATAAAAGCAACTAAATGGAAAAAATGTGAACCTGAATTTTTGCTTAGATCATGTTCTCATCCTTCGCTAGATAAATAGTGCGGGAGCATTGCACAAAGATTCTGCAATTCCGGCTACCAGTCTGAAATTTGGCACACTTGTTCCTTATGGTATAAGGGTCAGAAAAACACCGGGACCCAAGTTGGGCAACCACCTGGGGGGGAGGAATTCAAGATGGCGTCCAAGATGGCGCCGGCATCAAATTCGTCCAATTGCGCGTAATTTAAGTCAATTTTGAGGTTTCCGGCTATGCTAAACTCAAAAATATTAATATAACACAAGTTTTATGACTTCTTGGAGGGGAGGAATTTAAGATGGCGCCCAAAATGGCGCCGAAATCAAATTCGTCCATTTGCGCGTAATTTAAGTATATTTTGGGGTTTTCGGCTATGCTGAATTCAAAAATATTAATCTGGCACAAGTAATGAAACCACCTCAGGAGAGTAGGAATTCAAGATGGCGTCCAAAATGGCGCCAAAATCGAATTCTTCCATTTGCGAGTAATTAAAGTCCATTTTGGGGTTTTTGACTATGCTAAATTCAAAAATAATAATCTTAAAGCTCTAAAATCTTACCCTTTTAAAATTATTCTAAAGGAATTCAAGATGGCGTCCAAAATGGTGCCAAAATCGAATTCGTCCATTTGCGCGTAAATTAAGTCAATTTTGGGGTTTTTGACTATGCTAAATTCAAAAATATTAATCTTAAAGCTCTATAAATTACCCTTTTAAACTTATGCACTTCTTTTCATCATAAAAGAAATAATTCATGATGGGGGCCGAAATCGCAATTGACAATTACTCCCGCAGTTTTATTCTATTTTTACGGTTCAAACCACATCAAATCTTGAGAAAATGCCTAAAAATGTTACAAACTTACCTTTTTAGTGCAAAAGTCAATATGGCATACTGATTCTAGAAAAAAGTCCTCACAAAAACACTAGAAGTTGAGAAAATCTATTGAATTACCTTATTTTCATTATTGTTTCAATTTAAAGGGGCGCCGATTTTTAAAAATTACAGGTGTCGCAAACTATGCCAATAAAACAATTAAACAGAGCCTATTCTCACCTCGCCCCTGGGTGTATTTTCCTTCTTTGTGTCAGTAAAAATTCTGTTGTGTCTGTCTTACTTGACGAAGGTGTATAAGCGGATCCTTGAGATCAAGCACACATACCTGAAAATATATGTAACACCAACCAACCAACCAAAAAGAGCCTTATACTCATAAAAATTATGATGAATATGCAGTTTAAGAGGTGTCAATACGGACTAGTACAATGGTTTCATGAACTGTTATTTATAAATCAATTTTATTCAATTAAAAACTTTCATTTTTGTGCAGATCTAAGAAAATAGATTGACAGAAAGAGTTGAAGAAAATTATCTGATATCGGCGCCCCTTTAATTCAGTACTTTGAGTATAACTGATTGATTGATTGAACTCAAGCTATTAGACTAAAAAAAACCAAAGATTATTAGAAAAAGCTAATTTTATACCTTTACACTTAATGTTTTTTACACAACCGTTCATCAGCACCACAACAAAAATGCAACTGACTGACCTCTACAAATACAAAGTGTCCACAGCCATCGAAAGTCACGTGGGCTGGGGTGTCGAATAGGACGCCAAAAATCGAAAAAAGGAACAATTAAAGGGTCATAAAACGATTTGAGACTGAAATGTCGGATTTCCTACAATTTACGACCAGCATCAAGTACCGCTTTGACAGGGGCCGAAGTCGGATAATCGGCATCTTCGACAAGAAAACGATGGACCACCACCCAAGGAGTTGTGATAAGAAACAAAAGGAGGCACATTTCGAATGACTCCGTTTCCAAGCCCAGCCCCAGCCATGGGTGGGCGCGCTAATGACCACTTGACGCCTCCTGTGGACCGGGATGCTTTGAGAACCGGACACTTCGGTTGCCAGGAAAGTCTGCACTCCACGCATAGAGAACGACTTCCAATACATTCCCTTCTTTCTTTTATGAAAAAATAATTACGTTATACATACCTAGAAAATATCCAAACGCCTTAGTAGGTTTTTCTCAATTCTTGGAAGTCGTTGTGAAACTATTGTTTTTTTAATAAAAAAAAACATTGGGGGATTAGCCCTTCTGCCAACTTTGGGTGGCTCAAGCACCCTCAAACCCTATGGAGTCGTATTAAATTAAATAATTTAATAACTGGCAGTGAAATAAACCGGATGACAATATAATACTTACCTTCTTTCATAAGTTCTTCTTAAAAATAGTTTAAAAAAACGAAGAAAGTTTGTGTTGGAGGCATCTGCTAGAACAGAGCTATTGAACTGAGAATGCTGATCCCACTTAAAATTTCAAAGAAGTTGTCAGAACAGATATAGGTGAATAGTCGCATAACTCGGCCTCCCTCGAAAATCTCTTTTCTCGCTAGGGACCGCGGCTTATGCTAAAATATGCATATTTATAATTCATCTGAGATAAAAAAAAGGAAATGCAATAATTTTAATACTACAATTTTGCAATACTATTTGAGTTTCCTATAGATAGGTTTGGTTTATAATATAGAAATACTTAGAAATAAGCGTGAATCGTGATAAAGGACGTTTTTGATTTCGAACGCCATCTTGAGATACTTCCTATGAAATAAAAAAGAAATAGGGTATAACTTTAAAAGGTTAAGATTTTTGAGTTTTCAGATTAATATTTTTGAATTTAGCATAGCCGAAAACCCCAAAATCGACTTAATTTACGCGCAAATGGAAGAATGCGATTTCGGCGCCATTTTGGGCGCAAGCCATCTTGAATTCCTTTAGAGTAACTTTAAAAGGGTAAGATTTTAGAGCTTTCAGATTAGTATTTTTGAATTTAGCATAGCCGAAAACCCCAAAATCGACTTAAATTACGCGCAAATGGACGAATTTGATTTCGGCGCCATTTTGGACGCCATCTTGAATTCCTTTAGAATAACTTTAAAAGGGTAAGATTTTAGAGCTTTAAGATTAATATTTTTGAATTTAGCATAGTCAAAAACCCCAAAATGGACTTTAATTACTCGCAAATGGAAGAATTCGATTTTGGCGCCATTTTGGACGCCATCTTGAATTCCTCCTCTCCTGAGGTGGTTTCATTACTTGTGTCAGATTAATATTTTTGAATTTAGCATAGCCGAAAACCCCAAAATATACTTAAATTACGCGCAAATGGACGAATTTGATTTCGGCGCCATTTTGGGCGCCATCTTGAATTCCTCCCCTCCAAGAAGTCACAAAACTTGTGTTATATTAATATTTTAGAGTTTAGCATAGCCGGAAACCCCAAAATTGACTTAAATTACGCGGAATTGTACGAATTTGATGCCGGCGCCATCTTGAATTCCTCCCCCCCAGGAGGTTGCCCAACTTGGGTCCCGGTGTTTTTCTGACCCTTATACCATAAGGAACAAGTGTGCCAAATTTCAGACTGGTAGCCGGAATTGCAGAATCTTTATAGATTCTTGTGCAATGCTCCCGCACTAAAACATATTGCAGACAAGATGCCAATTAAAATCTTAATAATTAATTAAATCTTAATTAAAATCAATAACAATTTGTAAAAAGTGCAATGTTGGACTATGTAGAGACTGTTTTTTGGACTTTCATTCTTAAAAACCCTTTTTGTAAGCTAAGCCAACCTATGTAACTTTTTGTAGTGTATTGGACCGTTGTCCTATTTATAGGACAGTCCATATATCAGAAAAAAATAATTTTTTCAAGAAAATTTCTTTTTTATATGTGAAAGTAGCTTATAATGATCATGTTTTTAAAAATTTACGTTGTTCCTATGATTTTTTCTAAGAGTGGTCCAATATGGGTTAAAATATGGTATTCTATTCTATATTTTTTTTTAAACTAAGCTTTTAAGCGTGTCTTGACCCTTTCAGTGGCATTCCCAGATTTCCTAGGTTTCAATGATAACTTCGAGGAGTCTAAAATTAAAAGTGTTAAGTCAATTAAACACGGTGAAGTTTTTTCTCCCATTTCTCGGTAATACGAAAAAGAGGAAAATTTAACTCGTTCTTCGGGTTTTCAGGAAAGAAACCCGATACCTTAAATATTTATTCAGGGCGTTTCAAAACTGTGTAAAAAAAGAAAATGTGGGTAGGAGCAGGGTTGTTACGTTTAAAACACTTTGTTTAAAACATGTTTGAAACAAAGCAAAAAAAAACATTGTTTAAAACACATGTGTATACTTTTTTAGTAATTCTTTTTTCTATGAACAGATGGCATTAGTATATAAAACTTAGTATTTACTTTCAATTGATTTTGATTTTTATTATGATTTATTTTATTTAATTTTTTTCTAGAAAGTTATTTAATAAAAAATACAAATAAACTTGTTTGAAAATCATATTTTTTATAATTGACCTGTTCTTATGTTTGATTTTAATATTTTAAACGATCAATGCTGCTAATGTCGTCAAAATATGCAATGAACTGAAAAGGACTGAAATGAATATGCATATAATAACTTATAAATGTTCAGCTCGTATCTTAAACCTTTTATCAAAATATATTGACATTTCTAATGTTAAAGCTGAAGTTGTTGACATAGTAACATATTTCAAAAACAATCATTTTACTTCGGCCAAGCCAGGGTTGCCAGGTGAGAGAGCCCACACAAAGCCAAATCGGGTTCGAAAAAAGGCCAAAAAAAACCCCAAACTTTTTCAGAAGCGAAAAATAGCTTAAAAATACGTTTATTTCAATTATTAGTAAAATTGGCGCAAGTTGCGCTCAAAAAATGAAAATATTTACTAAAAAATAAAAATTTTCATGCTTGTTCTGAATCTGAAATTCACTTGAAGCCCTCACAAAGCGAATTAGGAGCCAAAGTAACAAAACGTTTGTCTCAGAAAATTAATAAAAACGTTATTTTGAACTACTAATGCCTATGAACTACAGAAAAATTGTGGCAAAATGGGGAAAACTGCTAAAAAAAGTCAAATTTTCAGGATTTAACAAAAAAAGCCAGAAAAAAGCCAAACGAAAATTTCGAAGCCAAACGAGTTTGAAAAAAGCCAAATTTCTCGAATTTGGCCTTAAAAAAGCCAAACTGGCAACCCTGGGCCAAGCTCCAAGAAACAGGTGCTAAAAAGCTCAAGATACCATCTGATGTCAGGGATAGCTTTGTTAATCCATTTTCAATTTTAAAAACTTAATTTAATTTTTTTTAAATCATGGTTTTTTTTTTAGAATTTCTGTGTCGAGGGTAAAAAAAAAACAAATAAAACGTTTAAAACAAAAAAAAACATGTTTTTTTCCAACCCTGGGTAGGAGGGGACTTAGACAGATTCATTCTAGGAGGTACAGCAGTTTGCAAGCTACTTTCACCAGGAATTTGATCAAAATTAAAACCAAAGAAAGTCCTGTCTGATCATTGGTATAGCATAAAACAAACGGGACTCAATTCTTTGGCTTAACTCGTGAAATCGCACTTCTTGTAACTCATCTCATTGTTTGACAAGCGTTTCAATTTTGATCAAATTTTGGTGGAAGTAGTAAGGCATACTGCTGTACTTTATGCAATTAATCTTTTCATTCAATTCTGTTTTAATTATTCAAACGGGCCTTTGGAAAATCGCTTTTTGTAACAACCCCTACTACATTGCATCCTAGCACATCGCCCCCCCCCATTCCCATTCAAATTTGCTTGTCCAAGTTCCCTCTACCCACCCTATCATTTTTACAGAGTTTTGAAACACCGTGTATGAACAGAAAACTTATAATTTTTTCACATGATATTTTTACATAAATACAATGTATGAAGTGAGAATAAATTGTTCAGCCTTTGAACAACGAAATTGGTCAAGGAAAAATAGTTTTTCTATTTTTTTTATTTAAACACAAAGGTAAAGTTCAAAAATCTTCTTTTTAAGAAAATGTATTTTAGAAAAAAAATTCATGTCTCACTTTAACGTCTTTTTTTGAAAGGCGGTTCACCGAATTCCACCATATTCGAACACTCTGCTTCAGGAAGTGAGGTTTTATCACCACAGTCTGCTGCATTTACAACTCTGCTGTTTAAGAATTCAACTATTTCAACATAGTTCAATCTTTCTGCCAGGCGAAGCGGTGTTTCACCATAGTTATCCTCTACTTCTAAAACAGAACCACTTTGTACTAAAATCCCGACTTTTTTCAAACAGTTACGGAATACTGCTTCGTGAAGAGGGGTTCTCCCCTCATTGTTTTTGGGGTTTAAATCTAACTGGTCTGAAAATCTGATTAACACTTGCAAAGCATGAATTTGTTTCGTTTGGACACTAATGTGAAGGGGTGTTTGACCATTTTTATCCTTCAAATTCAAAAGAGCCCCATTTTTCACTAACACATCAATTGTTTCTAATTTATTATATCGTACTGCTGTATGGAGTGGAGACCTGCCCAGATTGTTCACAGTGTTCAAATTCACATTTTTGCTAATAAGATATTCAATAATATCCATTACATCTTGATAGCAGAATGATAATTTATAGACAGCCAAATGAAAAGCGGTCAAACCCACATTAGATTTCACCTCTACATCAGCACCGCTCTCAACTAAAAGTTTAACCGATTTCAACCCTGAACCGTTGACTGCTGCGTGCAACGGAGTTTTGCCGTTCTCGTCCTGAATATTTAGTTCTGCACCCTTGCAGATTAAAATTTTCATCATATCAATTTGATGGTCTCGAGCTGCCTCATGAAGGGGCGCTCTACCATATATATCCTGCAAATTCAAAAGAGCCCCCCTTTCCGCTAAAATCTGTGTGATTTTCAAAGGTATTATTACCCCGGAACAAAAAGATTTTCGTACAGAAAGCTGAATTGGAGTACGCATTCGGCTGTTTCTCGCATTTAAATTCGCACCTTTGCTGATTAAATATTGAACCATATCTAGGTCAGCATGTAGGATTGCATTATGAAGAGGATTATCACCCTGATAGTCCTCTACATCTAAAGCAGCACCATTTTCTACCAAAACTTTTACTATATCCATACTTCCTTTTCTCACAGCAAGAAAAAGGGGTGTAAAACCCAAAGAGTCCATGTAATTAATAACAGCACCACCTTCTACTAAAGCTTTCACAATTTCCAAACATCCTTCATTTGAAGATCTCTCATAATGGGTTTTAGCATTTAAAAATGCACTACCTAAATTATCTTTAATAGAATGAGCTGCCAAATGCAACGCAGTTGTTCCTCTATGTGGTTCCACACATTCGGCCTTAACATCAAGGGTAGGAAGGCCCGACAGCAACTTAACCATGAAATAGTTTCGCGCTTTCACAGCCAGATGAAGTGCAGTGAATCCATCTTGGTTCCTTCCATTCACTGCATCACCAGAGAACGATCGAAGTACAGCGCGAATTTTGCTTTTACTGTACAAGTTACTTGGTTTGATATAATTCAGCACAAAGTGATGAATCAAGTAGTTTCCACGGGGATATTCCACATTACAAACTAAAGATTTGAGCGACCTTGGCTCGCGCAGTTGATTACTTGATTCAGGATCCATATATCTACAAAGTAAGAGAACCTCCATTAATAATGCATACGACTCATTATCAAAACACGCAAAATTTCAAGGTTAGAAAATTAGGAAAGAGTATAATCGAACCAGGGTTGCTTGATTTAAATCAAAAGTGTTAAGCAAAGTATGAAAAGCATTTGCAAAAGTATGAATTTTTACAAAACTTTGTTGTTATCCTTTTAAATAACGCAATACTCCTAAGGACGGAACTTCGTATTGTATTTCTAGAGCAAAGTAACATAATTTCAGCAAAGGGATAAAAAGTGAAACCAAAGATGATTTAGGAACCATAGGGGTTGGAAGCCAACTCTCATTTTCAATTTATGCAACAAACTACCAGCTTCAAGATTGAAAATAGAGCAGTTATATACTTGCGCCTGGCTAATCCTAAAGGGTTCAATTCCGTTAGAGTCTCCGCCAGATATCGACCGGTTCTTTTAGGCAACAAAAAGTAGAAATATTCATAAATAATTTCAAACTTCTGAATTAAAATGTTTAATTACATCAATAACTATTCAATTTATTACTAAAAGTCAGAAAAATTTGTTGATATTTGGATATATTTAGCAATTTGGATACTGGCGATATTTAGCAGGGACTCTAACGGAATTGTACCTCCTGAAGTACCGTAAATAAAGTGAAATATTTGTAATAAAAAAAGTGTACCCGTTATAGAATTCAAGACTGAAATCTTGACGACCTGATAATGATATCATTATTGAGTTGCTTGTTTTCTTTCTTCGTTCTACAATGGTCAGTAAATTTATGATAAGTTTTTATCTCAGATTTAGTCTTAAAGTTTTCCATATTTTATGGAAATAAGGTTACCAATCTATGGTTTTGGGTTATTTTGGGCTATTTGTTTCTAGGTGACGAACATTTGTAGAAAATAATTTTAATGACAAAATAAACCATCTTAAAATGCTCTTACAACTGCCCTGCTAGTTGATGGTGTTGGATCACTTTGAACTTCATAGCTCAGGAGGGTCATCTCATCAGCAAATAATAGTGGGGTGTCCACTCTTCAATTACTTTATTTGGATCAATAATTTGATTCAGTTTGATGGTTTTCAATAGGTAATTTTCAAACAGAAAAAAAAAATCACAATCAAGATCCATCACATCAGAATCAACTTGGCTGGCAAGAGGGATTCTTAATGCCCCAATTTCCGAAAGCTGCTCAAGTTGGGTTTTACCAGCACTACAGCAGGGATCCAGGCCTCCATCAGTTTCCAAAGACTCCCTTCTTTCCTGAGATTTCTCCTTCATTCATTGCTTCCCTCTTCATGTTTCTGTAGGAGTTCTGGAGCTGTGTGACAGTGCTCAGTGTTACCAAAGGAGTAGAATTAAATTCTTCTGCCAATTCTATCCAGCTCCTTTGCTTTTGGTAATTAGTAACTTCATTAGTAATTTGATTATCTATGACACGTTTCCATTTATTGACACAAGCTGAAAGTCTTTGCTGACTTTTAGGTACTTTCCATTTTACTTACCTTCAGGGGCGTCATTTCAGTTTTTGGTTGGGGGGGGGGGCAAGGATTTTTTTAAAGTGGGGCTGAGCCACGCCGTAACCAGACTTGTTTTTTTTTCTGGGAGGGTGACTCAACATCATGAGCTCTAAGTAAAAATGGGGGGTCTGTGGGTCACCCCCAGAAAAATTTTGAAATTTTGCCTCATTTTTACAAAATTTAAGTTACATCCGAAGAGAACAGTCCCTTGTAAACCACATAATTTTCTAGGGAAAAAAAGTTACAAATAAACTTCAAAGTTTCAATGGGAGCCGGAGGTCCTCCCTCAGAAATTTGTTTGAAAATTTTCCTTTAAACTAGTGTTTTATCTCCTTTGCAACCTCATTGGGGAGCACCCAGAGGGAACCGCTTGTTGTAATTGTCAGAATTTTCAAGGGAAATATAGGTACTGTATAACAAATGTATTTAAAAATTTTAAAGGGGGGGTCTAAGGGTTTTCCCCCAGAAATTTTTTTAAAATTTGCCTCTTAAAGTAGTGTTTTAGCTCATTTTGAGGCCCTTTGGGTTTCATCCAAAAAGATCAGTTCCTTGTGAAGCATAGAATTTTCTAGGGAAAAAAGTTATAAATAAACGTAAAATTTTCAAGGGGGGGCGGAGATCCTCCCCCAGTAAAAATTTTTGAAAATTCCCCTTTAAACCAGACTCCTAGGGGCTTCAAACCCTTTGGTTCCCAAAGGGAACTTCTTCTTGTAAGCGGCAGAATTTTCAAGGGAGACACATTGTATAACAGACATCAAAGGTCAGGAGTAAGTAGTGCTTTAACTCCTTTTAGGACGTTTTGAGTTAAATCTGATGCTCCTTGTAGAAGTTACAAAATTTTCAAGGGACTCTCAGCAATTTTTCACTTAAGAGTGGAAACCTTGGGGGGGGAGCAATTGCCCCCCCCTAAATGACGCCCATGCTTACCTTCTAGTTCTAATCAACCTAAAAAAAAACCATGAAAAGAGTACAGAATACCATGTGATTGTTAACAGCCAATTGTGATAGAGATTTTTATATTGCCCGCAGTTTCGATAGTTTGACAGCTCTGGGGCCACTGACAAACGTTGGTTAGTGATTCATAGCACTCAGAATTTCAAATCAAACAAACATGAGTTTGATTAACATTTTTTGAACAGCCGATTTAACCAGGAAGGACAGAATACGGTAGTCAAAGTGGTCATTTAAAAATGATGACAACTCTTAAGCAAGTTGCTGTGGTTACACATGGCGACTTGAGGACCCTTTCTAAAGCTGTTCCAAAAATATTAATAAAGGTAACATAGTAAAAAAAATTCAATCGTAGTCCAGAGAACGGGGCCGTCCTTCCGCGTCCACCTCTACGACACTACGACTACTGGTTTTGCCGTCATTTTGAAATTACATCTAACCAAGTTACCCGATTATGGAAAATTAGCCAGTTTTGCAACTTACGGAGAAAATTTGACAGCCAAATTCTTATTTTCGTTGTCTTTACTTCAAATGTAGCTATGATGGGCAATCGGCAAGGCAAGGTAAACAAAACAGATTATTTATTTATTTATGTATTTATCTATTGCCAACCTAAGTTATCTAAACTATTCATTAATCCGTGGTTTTCTTTTTTTCCTTTATAACAAATAAAACGTGTGGTAGTTACTATAAAGAAAATCCGAGTAAAGAATTTTTAGCACACACTATTTTTAAATAGCATTTTGTTGATAACCTGATTTTTGACAAACGTTTAAAAATAGATAAAAGGGATTTCTATCCATGACGTTTTTTCGTTCCAAAAACATCTCAACGCCACTCTTATTTGTCATGGTGAACTGAAGAAAAGTGCAAAATTTTTGGGTTTGTTATGGATTAAGTCGTGTAAGAGCTTTTTGTTTTTGATTGAAAGGTATCTCCAACGATCACAGATTTCCGATGTAAAATTTGCATAAAACTATAAGGTACATTTCTTTCTGTTGCATGTGACATTTAGTTTTGAAAGAAATTCGCGACATTTTAGTTTTAACAAAGTTGCAAAATTGCGTAAATAATTGTAACTATAAATATATTATACTTGCAAAGAAATCTATATGTCAAGCAATATTTCACAACCATTGTGATTGTTGCAAGAAAAATGTAAAATGAATTTTGAACTTCTGTTAAGGTTAACCTTATTGATTATTGCCCAATTTAACATTCTATCACCTGGGGGGAAATTCGGTCAAATCTGATTTCAGCCTCTCAATGTGCTTAATCTTTGGCAAAGCATGTATATTTTACTAAATATCATTTATCTTACTTTTGATATTATTCTAAATTTGTAATTTGTCACAAATTCTGTTTATTTTTATTAAAACCTGTGGCAGCTCATCCATAGGAGCACAAGAGCACCTAGTAAACATAAAATAAGTCAACATATGAAAATAAATAGACACTTTAGGCTAAGCCAGGGGGAAATCTCTCATATTGGAATATATTGGCAAAGTTGAATTCTTTACACAAAAAAATGTAAAAAAAATTGAAGAAACATTGCTAGTGGAGATATTTTAATGTATTTTTTATTTGGATATTTGTTTTTTGATTATTTTTGGCAATTTAGCATAAAATTCAACCCTAACCTGGCTAATCCTGATGTACTGTCTATAAATGTAGATAACGTAATTTTATTCCAATTTGTACTCTATTAAGGATTAGTTTCCACTCTCCCTTCTATTCAAAATGTCGAAAAGAAAAATTCATTATGAAAATTCAGTGAGCTTTAAATGGTTAGTGCAGGATAGCCATCCCCTAGCTAGCTTGGTGAGAAAATTCTGCCTTATGGCCGCTGCTCTCCGCTACTTTCTCAACTTCCTTGCCTGTAATTTTTTACTTGTTTTTATGGCCAAGATGGTTATTTTTCTAAGTGGTTGTAGTGGTGTTCTAAGTGGTTGCTGAAGAAAAATTACTTCATAAAAATTTCATTTTGATTATACTACACCTTTGGAAAAAATGCTTTGGGCCAAAATACAATTCGAGCAACAAATCAGAAATTTTAAAATAATATTTGATATTTACCTACGTATTATCCTGTCAACTATTCAGCGGCTGTCTAATTTAGGTCAACGCACTGCACTAATATGCAAGAACAAGTTTTGCTTAGGTTTCGGTCTTACTTAAGTAATAATAATATCATTCAATGTTTTTTAAAATTATAAATCTAAGAAGTAAAATTAAAAAAACTACAAAACACAATCACACTTCTCTTGGCACTGTAATAAATATGCTTTTCCTTTGGTTATAAAAATAATTAATATGTTTCCACTTTTTGTTTACATCCTATCATACTTGTATAATATACACGAACGCGCGAACGGCGTTCGCAGAAAATTTTGCCCTCTGAAGAAAATTTTCTGCAGAATTTTTTTTTTTGATCGATAAATTTTTCTCTTCTAATTCCTGTCCTTAGGATTTTTTCAATTTTGGCCCTTTTATTGAGTCAAATTTGGCTTTTTTTCAAGTCTTTTTCGGATTCGCTAGTGGGTCTTGACGCGCGCCCACCCGGTAAGTTTGCTTCTTCTCGTGTTCCGATCGCAATACGGAGAAAACAACTTTACCGCGATTGAAAAGCTTTTCCTAGCGTTTCTATCGTAGCAACTCAAGCTTAATTCCAATTAAGTTTTGTCACATCCTGCTGAAAATGTTGATAGAAATATTTTTTAAAGCTAACAATCAAAATATTGGATCTGAAATTGATTCCAAACATAAATTTTAAATAAAATAGTTTGGGAAAAAGGTACAAGATAGTCAGGTAGCACAGATAAAAATGATTATGGTACCAATTTGAGTATTTAAGAAAGAATTTTAAGATTTAAAAATGTGTAAATTCTTGCAGAAAATTTTTTGGAAAAAAATTAAGTTTGCAGAAAGGTTTTCATTTTATACAAGTATGCATCCTATAATTTTTCTTATGGATAAAGTATACACTAACATTATAATTAATATCTTCAAAATTTTACTCTTAAATTTCTTCTAGTTTCCAACATTTGGATGTAATATTAAACCCCAAAAAAAAATATTTAAAACCCTGCTTGATATAGATTGTCCCAAAGCAGTCTCTCTGTACATCAAGTTTTTGTATTTGAACAACCCACAACAGTTGGTATTTTTATCTTTAAAAAATAAAATCCCCACTCTTTACTTCATTAATATGCAACTGTCTGGATATTTTGTAATCTAGATAGTATCAATTTTCGTTCTAATTAATCTGGATAATTGTATAGTAGAACCTTGTTAGAGTGACCCCTCATGGGACCAGCAATATACAGCCGTTTTAACAAAAGGACATTATACCTAGTAAAATTAGAGCCATGGTAAGGTAATGTGTACTGTACTCCCCTTACCTGTCATTGTAATGCATAGGTCGCTCGCTATATTGGGGTCGTTATAAAGAGGTTTTATACTGTTTTTATAAATACATGTTTAAATATTTTGCAATACAGTAGAACAATGACCACCTAACAATTCCTGACTTGCATACTTGTATAAAATGAAAACCTTTCTGCAAACTTAAATTTTTTCCGAAAACTTTTCTGCAAGAATTTACACATTTTGAAATCTTAACATTCTTTCTTAAATACTCAAATTGGTACCATAATTATTTTTATCTGTGCTACCTGACTATCTTGTACTTTTCCCCAAACTATTTTATTTAAAATTTATGTTTGGAATCAATTTATTCAATCTAATATTTTGATTATATAGCTTTAAAAAATATTTATAAATTTCAATCAACATCTTCAGCAGGATGTGATAAAGCTGAATTGAAAATAAGCTCGAGTTGCTACGAATGAAACACTAGGAATCAGTTTAACAAGCCTTAAAAACATCAGCGAGAATTGAGGGAGACACGATGATGAATCACAGGTCCGCTTTCGGTAAAGTTGTTTTTTCCGCATTGCGATCGGAACACGAGAAGAAGCAAACTTACCGGGTGAGCGCGCTTGAAGACTCGCCAGCGAATTCGAAAAAGACTTACAAAATAGCGAAATTTCACTCAATAAAAGGGCCAAAATTGAGAAAATCCTAAGGACAGGGATTAGCAGAGAAAAATTTATCGATCAAAAATAAATTCTGCAGAAAAATTTCTAAAAAAAACCTTTTTTTGTAGTTTTTTTGCAGAAAATTTTCTGCAAAGGGCAAAATTTTCTGCGAACACCGTTCGCGCGTTCGTGTATATTATACAAGTATGCTGACTTGGTGAAAGGTTTTGATATGATGTATTTTAACTCTGTGAGTGATGTTTTTAAATGAAATTTATTACAGATTTAATTAATTCATGTCTGTTTGTAATTTTCCTCAATTTTATTCAGTGAGAAATCTAGTTACATTGAAAAAGAATGGCTGTGAAAAGGAGGCAAGGTTGCCCTCAAACTATACTTCATCTGTGGGACGCCATTGCTTACATTCGACAACAGAAACAAATACCCAATTTTGAGCGACTGTCAGGATATATGAAGCGAGTTTACAACCTCAATGCTCCAGACCTTGAGAGTCAGCTGAAATTTGCTGTCCTAGATAATCTTATTCAAGTTAAGACGAGGTTAGGATGTAAAGGTTCAAAAATAGGTGTAGAACAAGATGGTTATCGTATTCCTGAGAAAGAGATGGTAAGTGAAATTATTTTTATGTCCATATACCTACCCTTTATCATTATTCTGCTTAAATCTTTACTTCAAGCAGATTGAATTAGTCCTAAAATCCCATAGTTTATGATCTTTTAGCATTGTAGAGATCCTTTTTTCGAAAATGACAAATTCTTTGCATATCTGATTGAATATGTGGTCTTAATTAGAGGTTTCCCACTTACAAGTACTTGAGGGCCGTAATCTAAAGCTCAAGTGTAGAGGCAAGCCGCAAAGTAGTCAAGCTCCTTTTGTATCCATGATATATTTTTTGGGGTCTTAAATATAAAAATTTTTCTGTCTAGGGAGGGTTGATTGAAAGTCATTTATTTAATATTTAGGTGCTACTATGAAATTTAAAAAGTTTTTTGAGGATAAACCTACTATTCTACCTATTTTAGTTCTGAGTTTTAAGTTAAAATAAGATGAATTTGGTCTATAAGATCAAAAAATTATTTTAGAGTGGATAATGTATTAATCACATTTTATATTCTAATTTTTTATTAAGTAATTAATTTTTCATTCCTCAGTAGTAATAGCAGTCAAGGTTACTACTTATCAACATAGCTAATCGTTCCTTGGAAGTAAAGCTGATTTTGCCTAATTAATCAAAATGACATATTCGACTTAGCAAACAATTTTGAAAATGTAAATGCTGTGGAGCAAAATTTTGGATAAATTGGGAAAGCTAAGAAGAGAAAACCTGTCAAGTCATCACTTTCAAGGAGTTAGAAAACATACTCCTTCAATGGTTCAACGAAGTTTGTGCAATTAAATATTTAAAACATTCCATTCTATATCATCGGGCACACCATAAGTTTTGTAATACCTTCAGAACAAGAATTTTTTGAAATCTGTAAGCATTCCAGATTTCAGAGCATTCCAAAATTAGACATTCTGGATAAAAGATTCGTTACTGTTATAGTTTTCACGGATTTTGTGTTGAGGTCAATAGCACCCCTGAGTAGTACTATAAAAAGCTGACTCTTAAAATTCTTGGTGAAAGTTTTTGAGGTCCTACATCTAGACATAAATTCAAGTGTGAGCCTCACTCATAACATAATTGGTGTTCTTTGAATTTGTATATTTTCAGGAAAAAGATGGCCATGACTGGTACTGTTTTGAATGTCATAGTGGGGGAGAAGTTATTTCATGCACAACTTGTTACAGAGTCTACCACCCGTCTTGTCTTTCTGGTGATGTGAAATCTGTAAAGTTCATTTGTTCTGTTTGCCAAGTAAGTCTTTTTCTTGCATTTCCTATTTAATTTTCTCTAGCATGAAATAAACTTGAGATTATAATAATCATAATAACTTGTTATTAAAGAGGCAAATCCAGTTTGTTCATTTGTCCAGTTTGTGCATTTCGAGGCTGTTACTTCCTAAGAATAAACCAGTAATATTGATTTAATGATTTTTCAAAATAAAACCTCACTTAATTGCTTTTTACCTCTTTATTACACAAAAAATATGAAAAAATTCTTAAGAGTTCAGAAAACTAGTTGCTGTTTGAAAATAAGAAATTATGATTTGTCTACCTTATAAAAGTTGTTAGAAACTTCATCCCTCTTGATGAAATTTCTGATTCACTACTTCAACATTAGCTTCAAAAATAATGTAAAAATTTATCTATCAACAATGATTGTTTTTTCTTCTGCTGGTTCCAAAACTTCTGTTTTGCTCCTGAAAAAAGTAGGAAGAATTTTGAAATAATTTTGCTACTGGTAGATATGTATATCCTTGATGGTCAATTGGCATCTTTACTGCAAAAAATAAGACATTTTTTCTATTAGTTATCAAGTTTACAAGTGTGCTCTTAGAACTTTTCCTGCCAGTCCATAGAGAATGTTTCTTACTCCCCATTCAATATGTCATATAAATAATAAATAAATAATATAAAAAAATAATCTGTATATTTGTATTAAGATATAAGCAAATCCACACAAACTGAATATAAGGTTTAATTAATTGTGTAAAACTAAAAAAAATTAATGAAACTGAAAATAGTAGTGCTTTAAGATCATCCTAAATAATTTTAAGATATATAAAAACTGGATTGGCTATAAAACAAAACTATTTGCGACCATGTTTGACATTGGCAATGACCTTACTGAGATATGTGCGTTATTCTGATTGTAGAGTTAGCTGGTTACTGCAGCTTAAGCCTCAATCGATCAAAGAGTTGTAAACTTTTGTATTTTTTTTCAGTCAAATGCTGAGAAGTTTTCTGTGTCACTCAAGAGGTCTGAAATTAATACCTTGCTTGCCTTCACGTGTATAAGATTGAAGGAAAAGGTATGGGTTTTCCCTATTTTATTTTTTATCATTGGCAATCTCAATCGAAAATTAATCTTGTATTGCATGTGTGCTTAAATTTTGACTCGTAAACATTTATTTTAATGTTTGATCATTATTTTATTTCAAGCAGTTTGATTTAAATCTTTCAGAAGAGTTTTCAAAAGTTATCCTTCAAAAGTTATCCTGCTCTCTTTTCTTTTAAAGTGGCGACTTTCTGTGGAAAGAATGAAAATATGAAGTTTAACTTTTTACCATACAAGTTGTACCATGCGAGGAGTGTGGGTGGATTTAAATAGTAATAAAGATCGCTCTCCTGAAAAATATTCTGTAATTCTCCCTTAAAACAAACTTTAAAAATATTTTGTAACTAGGAAATTTGAAAATTACTAGAATCAGTATCCTGTAAAAGTTACCTGCATGTAATACTGCAATGAAAAGGTGTTTGTACTAAAACCAGCAAATATTTTTCTATTTGAAAGGCTTTAATTTTAAAATTATTTCAATATACTGCCGTCCTTAGCAAGAAGGGCGTATCTCGGATTTTGACGATTTTCAGGTTTTTGCATATTTAGAATCTTTGTAGTCTTCTGCACCTTATGATACCTCATTCATGTACCTATGGGTACGAAAAGGTACACAAAAACGCTAGTGAAAAAGGGCGTATCTCTGAAATTTCTTGAAATCCTTAGGCGAAAAGTGCTTGTACTGAAAATCTTGATTTTCAGAGATGCGCCCTTCTTGCTAAGGACGGCAGTATACTGGAAGAACACTTAAAAAATTCCAATTTTTACCGAAAATAAAATTTGTTTGATCTGGATACAGAAGACCATACATCTGTAAGTCTGTATAGAATTTTAAAACTAAGATCCTTTGGTTCTTTGAACTAGAAGATGAAAGTGAAGATGTTTTGTCCTCCCCTTCCAAGAAATTTGCATACTAAGCTATATAGTTCAAGCAGGGCTCTGTGTGTCATGGAATAAGAGTTGGTATGTTATATACTTGGAGGTTACAATCTCAACATATAATTTTGAATTCTATTTATTCTTAATTTCTGCTTCTCCTTCTACAATGGAATTTTTGAAAAGTAGTTTTGTCCAGATATAAGCTGCAGAGAATTGAAGATAACATTTTTTTTTGCACCTGAAACTATTTTTTTTTTTTAGAAATTCTTAAAAATCCAATGAGTTGCTGCATCTCTGGCATCTTTTCACAGCACCTGCCTTTGGATCAAAATATTAATTAACTTCTTATACTTGCAAAATTTTTGTTTAACACTTAATACCATACTTGTTTACTTTAAACAAATTTAGTTTATGTTTTTAACCAGCCTAAAAGAACCAAAAATAATAGGTGTCAGATTTATCAGCTGATGTAAATTTTGAGTCTTAATTCTCTACTAAATCATATTTAGTAAAGCACCAGTTTTCATTTGGGTTTTGTAAAAGTGTAAAAATTTGAGAGAAAAATTTTATCTGCAAGTATTTTCCTAGTCTCTATCTTACATTGCTGTTTTCAATTAGTTAGTATCTATGATTACTCATTGCTAAATATATTTATTTTCAGACTAAAGAACTTCATCGTATACCTCATCCTGATGAAGAAAAATGGCGATTCAATTTTCTCATATATGAGCCGATGGATTTGGTTGCTATGGAAGATAAAATGAAAAACAATGAATACATGAGACTAGGAGACTTTTATACTGATGCCCAGCAAATTGTTCATAATATTGTTGTATATTTTGGAAGTAAGCATTTGATATAAAATGGTTAACTTTTAATCCTTAACTGCAGTGTCAAAAACTGTCATGTATGTACTGTGGAGTGGTCTCTCAGACTTATTTACTAAAAAGCATTCAAAGTGTTGGTTGATATAATAAATTAATTAAAGTTTGTTATTTTACATACATACTTATACATCTGAAATTTATAATGTTCAGTTCTTAATGTGATATGCATTTTGTAATGTACGCTTTAGATTCAAGAAAAGCTCTAATCTCAGTATTGTCTGTATGACGTGAATCATAAATCACATTACTCATTACGACCCATCAAAATTGACTCAGTCTGTCAGACTAATGTCTGTAATTCAGGGTAAATATGCAGTAAATTTATTTCCAAGAAATAACTGCCCACAACTATATAATTTGTTCTACGCTCAGACTCCTCCTACTCTGGTCATTTGTTAAATCTTCAGCCTCTGGTTAAATTTTAGGGGATATACTATGAGATGGCATAATAAATACCCTCAGATTCTTGGTAAAATTTTTGTTCTCAGATTCCTGACAAAATTAAAGAATTTTTTTTTTATTACTTAATTCTTATTCTTATGTTTTACTATTATTCCTATTTCTGGAATGTCTTTTTGGCAAGAAGGTTAGTACCCTATATCTTGTGTAGCTAAAAATAAAAGATATTCTGATTTCAATTTTCTTTTTTATTCTAGCACAAAGCCGTATTGCTGATATGGCTCGCCAAATGTTAGGTGACTGTGAATATGATTTGCAAGAAATAGTTCAATGTTCCAACTGCTACAAAATGTCAAACATGAAGGGTGATACATTTTGGTTTTGCCAACCTTGCGTAAGTAAATCAGTAAATTTTTGTCTTCAGTAAACTTTTTATGACTGTATTTCAACATAGTATAGATTTCAAGACTTGAAATTATAAATGGTGTTATTTTTTCCAGAACCCTCCACATGAGTTGGTGTTTGCAAAAGTCAAAGGGTTTGAGTACTGGCCAGCTAAAGTAATAAGAAAAGATGAACACAACAATTATGATGTTAGATTTTTTGGTGCATTTCATCAGAGGTATTTGTTTCTCAAGTTGAATCATACTTTATGAACACCCTACTTGAATATAGCTTTTTAGTTCATGTTTAATTACTTAAATTATACTTTAATATTTGTTTTACAATCGTTATTAATTATGCAGAGCATTTCAACTAGTCTGCCCAAATTCTACACAGCCAGATCACTTGCATGGAATACATAAAAAATGCCCAAAGAGCTATATATCTATGATGCATTGTTTTTTAGCAAATCCCGGCAGTAAAAGCTATAATGTCATCCAGTTTACAGTAAAAAAGGTTTATGAAACACCTGAACATGTTTATTTGAATATTTTTGCACACTAAGATGTTAAAAATATTCATTGTACAGTTGGGGAAATAAAAAACGACTCAGTTGAGATTTCTGACGAACCACTTGGGTTAGGAAGACAAATAAGGTGTCATTTTTCATGTCATGAAGCATTCTTTAAATGAAAAAAATTTCGAGTCCTTAGGGGGTCGTCTTCATATTAAACGAAACAATAACTTTATTTTTTCCTATGGGGACCCCCAATTATTATGCGTTTTTCTGAAGGAGCATCCCCATAAACTCCCAAATACCAAGTTTCATCCACGTAAGTATCCAAATAGAAGCGTAATACATTTTTGAAATGTCAACCATTCAATGTGAAATTTGTCAAAGTGTTTTCGGTGTAAAAATATGAAACTTTGAATTTAGATCAAATTTGTGTCCCCAAACAAAATAATTATGCTTTTATAGCGATATTTAATGGTTAATAGATAGATAATTAACATCTAATTTTGACCCAAAAATAAAATTTTAAAATCTTTTAATATTTTTATGGTAATCGATTCTGGTAGTAATTTTATGTGGAAAACCAAAATTTCAGTCGATTTCATTTAATAGTTTTGGAAAAAACTGAATTAAACTAAATTCCCACTCTTTAAGGGACCGTATACTGCTGCCAAATGTATACAGGCGAATGCTTTTTCTGGAAACAGTGGCCTTATTTTAATCACCGTAACTTAAGTTAAAACTTAAATTTGATAAAAAATTTCAATAAATTACTTATAAACTTTTCAATAAACATTAAAGTGGTGAGTAAAAGTCTTACTATCCCACCGTTTTTAAGAAATAGTGTTTACAGAAAATTAACCCTCCTCACTCTGGAGACGACCCCCAAAACGTAAAAGCTTTATTTACCGCACGATTGGAATGAAACTTGGTATTTGGGGGTTTATGGGGATGCTCTTTCAGAAAAATGCAAAATAATTGGGGGTCCTCATAGGAAAAATAAAAGTTATTGTTTCGTTTAATATGAAGACGACCCCCTAAGGACTCGAAATTTTTTTCATTTAAAGAATACTTCATGACATGAAAAATGACACCTTATTTGTCTTCCTAACCCAAGTGGTTCGTCAGAAATCTCAACTGAGTCGTTTTTTATTTCCCCAACTGTACCTGCAACATGCCTACACCACAGAATGAAATAAGGTTTAATAAGCAAGTCCAAAAAATTAAAACCACCATAAAGGTAAACTTCTTTGGGCAAATTTTATCTACTCCACACAAGTAATCTTTTTTGTGGAGAGTTAGGGGGACTTTTTTGATACACCTTGTAAATTAATCGAGTGATTTTACTGGTGAGTTAAAATTTTATATTCATGCTTTTTATTATAGTTGCAAAGTTTTCCTAGCTTATTTGCTTCACATAACTAAAAGTCCATTTTGTTTTCCAACTCCCTTAGGGCATTGGTAGACCAAGCACATGTTAAACCTGTTACCTCAAGCCTAAAGCAACTGGGCATTATTAAGAAATCTGCTGCATTTGACCGAGCTTACAAGGAACTTCAGCATCACCAGCGACTTGTGGCCGAAGCAGCTAAGCCAGAATCTGCTTCTAAAGCACAAAATAAACAACAGGGGGAAGAAAGCAGCACAGGCAGTGATAAAACTCAAGATTCCTTCCCTTCCCTCAAGCCGAAAGGTAGACCGGGAAGAAAGCGGAAAAATACCTCCCCACCGGTTCCAAAACCACCCAGTGCAAAAAAACCCGCTACAGTGCCAGTAAAGAAAAACAAAAAGTTTTACCAAGAATCTCCAACTTCATCATCTCCTAAAAACTCATCTGAGGTAAACATTAATCCTGTTTGATAGAAACGTTTTTGTTAAAAGGTGTCCTCTCCCCATTATTTTTCCAGCCTAGTGATTTTTCAATTCAAAAAGTGAATTTTTTAGAGGAGAGAATCTACTTCTTGTCTTGAATTTTTTTCAACTGTGTATAGTTTAATAATGTAACATAATATTTTTTTAAGGATTGATCATATTTTAAAATTGAAATGCTAGTGCCATAAAGATTTAAAAATATTCATGCAACTTTTTACATTCAAAATATTTAACAAATTTCTTTTTTGATATTCCTTTTCATGATGTTTCTCTTTAGATGGTATTTATATACCAGCTAAAGTGTCACACTGGACATTTAAAAAATATCTCAGTGAAGTTTATATTTTCAAACTTAAATTAATAGTTTTGGTACTTGCGCATTATCTGCATGCCATTGTCAATACTTCCTCTTTTTTTTTCAAAAATAAAACACAAATTGTCTAATTAGCACAAGTAAAGGGTTTAACAAGAACAAAAAAATTTTTTTTTAATAAGCACTGTAATATCTTAGATTAGTCACTGGCTTATCGATGATAATATGTAAGTACCATATTTTCTAACTCTTCAGATCTGAAGAGAAGCCAACCCCCACTTTGGCTGCATGCGGCCCATTTTAATGCTGATTTAAACTGTATGGATACAATCCACTTGTCAATTTTACTTCATAAATGTGTTAAAAACCCATTTTTATGGGCCAAATTTTCAAAAAATTTCCTGGGGAAAATCCTTGAACACTCTTTGAAGTGGTTTTAACTTAAAATTTAAGAGACATTAAAAGAGCCCCAGTAGAAACTCCACTTTACAAAAAATATTAAGGTTTGTGAAATCTGTCTCCATTTAGTTTTTCAAGTTTAGTTCAATAGAGTTCATACATTTTAAATCAAACTGCCACTTATTGCTTTATTGTTCATGCAGCGTAAAATATCTTCCTTAACAACACAAGATCATACATCAGAAACAAAGAAGCTATCATAGTAATTAACATTTCATCAAGTGTAATTTTAGAAATATTTACTACAGTGCATTAGTTGTCTATGTATTTAGAACTCAATTTTCAAAATTAAAATTTCTTAACCTCTTAAGTAAGGAATCTCCAACCTCTTCTTTGGATATGAACTAACTTGGTTAAAACAACACTTTTATACCTGTGAATATCTAAAACTTTAAAAAAATTCTTGTTCTTTCTTTTCCAAAACACTGTAAATTGCATAATTTCTAAGAAAGGATTTTCTTTACAAGGACCAACATTTATTTTTATAACAATTCTTTAATATATATTTTTAAATAAATAAATATGAACATAATGTAAAATAGTATTTAAATTGTTGCATACAATACTTTAGTTAGAATGAATTTGAAGTGCTTTAATGACCCAGTCATTATTTCTGCATTGCATTTTCAATGTAAGAAGATTCCTAAGTGAAATGTGTCATCTTAAGAGTCGAAATAAATGTTCCACTGTTGAAATAAGTTTGTCTTACCTGTATTTAAATAATTTAAATGTATTTTTCTCTTTGTACTGTTTTCTGGCCCCCACCTTCCCATGATGAAGTTTGATTGGCACTCGGGTAGCTAAAGTTTGAACCACACTGTTTTAAAATATAGAATGTTTGCAATTGTTACTGTTGCTGTTCTAATTGCTTTAATTTTTTTTAAAGAATGTTTCTATACAAGAAGATCACAATTTTGTTTCTTCATCAAGTCAAGAAGCCCAAATCTCTTATTCCACAGTTGGAGTTCAAACAGATAAAGAGGTAGATAACTAGCATAATCTCTCTTTTAACCTTTCTTTTGTGAATTGCTTGACCTTAATTTGTATTTTTTTTATACAGCTCCTAATAGTTGATTCTTCAGAAAATAAAGAGGGAAACACAGGGACTAAGGAAAACACTAAGAACTGTACAGAAAAGACTTGTGATTGCAGTACTAAATATGAAAAGCTTTTAAAAGATCTAAGGACAACTCTTGAGGAAGAGCATAAACAGGACAAGAGCAAAGCTCTCAAAGAACTTTCGGACAAAGTTTGTAGCCAATTTGTAATAAGTTTCTTTGTTTGTTTAAAGGTATTAGGATAGTTCAATTTGAGGTTTATTTTAGTGATTAAATATGGTTTTATTTGTTAGTAATTAGTCTTAGTGATTGAATGTGTACCACATTTTTTAACTAATGATTTTTTTAGTGTGTCCAAAATATATACTCAACTCCCCACTACCATCTGTCATTCTTGAAAACTGAATAATTTTAAACAATCAGTAAAGTAGCACTTGTCAAAATATTCTGACCATGTTGATTCATCAAGCACAGGGTTTTCCACACTCCTTGAAAATAATTTTCAGTTCCATGTTCTTTGGGAAACTCCTTGATTTTAAGTCCTACTCTTTAAAAACGCCTATTTCTTTAAAGTTTACAAGGAGACCAGGAGTTTTTAAGCCGAAGGATTCATACAATAGACCTAAGGCTCTTATAGTCCCCTCCCCTCTACAAATCAAGGAGAAGGATCAAGTATACTTTGTATCAAGTATAAATCAGAATTACGTTTTAATTATTTTTTCAAAAGAATTCCTTAGTTTTTATATCTAATAAGGAAATGGAAATGGTTTTTATATATCTTAAGGAAAATGTGTGATGAAAATGCTCAATTTTCCTTTAACAAGCACTCAGTTTACAAATCAATTTCCTTTCTTGTGTACTGATTGGAATGCAGAGAAAACAACTTCACTGGGATCAAAAGCCTATCATTATAAAAACCATTTCTTTCCTGAAAATCCTGTACTCATACAAGAAAATTTTAATGAATATTTTTATCAAAATTTTAATTTGTATGACAAAAACAAAATGTTTCTAAGTCATGAAAAAATATCGGCCACAATCCAGAAAAATCCTGATAAATTAAAGATTTGAAAATTTTTATTTTGACAAATATCCCTGAAACTATTGTAAATTCATTGACAGTTTGATTTACTTTCAGCTTTTTCAATGTAAACTGTTAATTAACTTGTTAAAAAAAAGTTTGTTATAACATTAAAACAATTCTTTAGCTCCACTTAGAGTTGGATGCAGAGAAGCAGAGAAATTTAGTTGCGATTGAAAAAGTTCAGCAGAAACGCAAAGAAGCTCTCCGCAAAGCAGAGGAACAGAGAAAAGCTGCTTACGAATTGGAAATTAGTAAACTGTTGGAACAGCAAAAGACTGAACTGTCTGAAATCAAAAGGAAACAATGGGTAAGTAGTATTCTCTGTTATTCTAGGACACATGTTACTAGGAAAACCATAGTAACATGTGTCTAGGACACATCCATAAGAGTTAGTGTTTATGGAAAGCTTTTTAATCATGAGTAGATTTGATACATATATTTTTTATTCTTACAATTTTGTGCTGTTTTGCTTTGCTTTAATTTCTTGTTATTGTTCTGTTTGTTTTGAAGACCCAAGTCAAAACAAGGGCAGGTACCTAATTAAAGCTATGTATGTAATTAAATAAAAACAGCTGTGCCAAACAAGTTGCAGATGAGCTGCCATGAAGGAAATTCTCCGGAGTTTAGTGCAGAATGTGAAATCCGTCAGACAAGCGACATCACTTGACTTCGGATTTATTCCAATCTGAAATGTGCGTTTTCCTCTCCCACAGAATCCCATGGCAACGATAACTCATTTTTGACAAACAAAATGGTGTTTGTCGTGTTTCTGAAATAAACAGTTCAAGTGTCAAAAATTATGAGAAATGAAGAGAGAGTTTCTTGAGCAAGACTGGGGGTAAACAATTTATTGGCTTGCCAAAAAAAAAATTCTGCACAGTGGAAAAAATTTGAATGATCAGATGACTAGGATTTTAGGAAGACTTTTACATAAAAATTAATTTAATTTTTTGCAATGCATAATAATATGAAATAAATTGAACAATTAGGAAATGCAACATTGCATTTCCTAAGCTTTTTCATAAATGTAATTTTCTTTAGTCTTTCGTACAAATTAAGCATAACTTTTGTGCATTTAAATTGCAAAGTTTTACCCAGGGTTTAAGATTGATAGTTATGAAGATGGAGAAAAACTCACAATTGGATCAAAATTTATTTTCCCTTTTTAAAAATCAGTGGTTTTCATCAGATCATAGTTTTGCAAACAGAGAAGAAAAACTCGCATCAAACTCGTCATTTTACTCAAAATTTAACTACTAAACCAAGTTTTACCGATCAAGTGTGATTATTAAATTTAAACCCTAGTTTTACCCCATTTGACTCGAAAGTTTTTCCATATTGCTATATTCATTGTAAATTTCCTAAATTTATCAATTTTGTTGATTAGTTCTCTTTATCCAATAGTATCTAATAGTACATATTAACTTGATTTAAATTTTTCAGTGCTACAACTGCGAACTCGAAGCTATTTACCACTGTTGCTGGAATACCTCCTATTGCAGTGTGGAATGCCAACAAGTACACTGGCACAAAGAGCATAAACGTACTTGCAGAAGGAAGCGGTAATCCTGGATATCAAAGAAATATACATATTAGTATTTGTTATCACCCATTACTTCATGTTATTTTTCATCCCCAGGCAGCATAGGCCTGTTCATATGGGTATCAGTCATTGTAGTTACAAACATCTGGTTATTGAGGGAATACTGTTGCATGCCTCTGTGCAAAGGTATTAAAACTTGTTTTTGCCTTACAGATAATGTTCTTGTTACTGTTGAAAGGCAATGAATAATATCTATGGACACTGTAAAGAGTTTGCCTAAAAGTTCCAGACGGATATACTAGCTTCTTTTTCTAACGGAGAAGTGATATGCTTGTTAAATTTTAAGGTGGAGTTGCGAAAAGTTATGGAATTTTATCTGTGTTCTGCTTCAAATGAGAGGGAATCTTTTTAGAGATCATTAATACAGTATTCCTTGCTATTGGAGGCTCCATTGTCATGAAATTTTATCTTGTAGAGACATTGCTTATCATGCTTGTTGGCAATGAAAATATTTTAATCTTTTTAAAGATGTTTGGTTAGGTTTAAAGCATTTGTTTTTACTGAACTTTTTCAATTGCTGAGCTCACTGAAATTGAGCATAAGTCATCGAAATAAAGTACTGAAACAATTTATTTCGATTCCTATGATGAATTTTTAATTTATTTTCAGCAATTACTTTTTTAAAAACCTCTCATTCTCAATCTGATTAAAAAAGAAAAACAAAAGTTCTGGTATTTGAAGAGTTTAAGCCAGCTGGAAAAGTTAGTAAAAGTATTTTTAAGTATTGTTTTTGTCTCCAGTTAAAGTGTTATATCATGTAAGAAAAAAGGTTCAAGTTTTTGGAAGACTTGATTTGATTATTTTTATGTGAATGAATGTGAGGCATTATATATTGTATAAATTTGAAAACAAGCTGTTCAAGCACTGCTAAAATAGCATTCTAAGAGAAGAGTAACACGCAGATTAAAATGCAACTGAAATGTTCCTATTTATTTTTATTAATCTTCTCTGTACCCGCAGAACATTCGATTTAGCTTGTATATTATGTAAAGCAGCGTTTCCCAACCTTTTTACTCCCACGGAACCCTTTTGACAATGCCCAAGTTCCGCGGAACCCTAGCGTCCATGTAACAATATTTTTCTTACTGTTTTTTAAATTATTACATAAAACGGAAAATAAGTAACAAAGAAATCGTTTATTTACTATATTTATTTATTAGAATCATTAGAATACAGCTGGAAGATTTTTAAAATACAATTTTAATTATTTAAACAATTTTAGCAAGTTTAAGAAAATTAAAGCAATTATTAAATATTAATTAATGTGATAATTTGAGCCTGTTTTTTGGCACATTTGGCAATTAATATACAGTGGCGTACATAGAAATTTATTTCGGGAGGGGCCCAAATTATCCTCAAAAACATTTAGCTTTTAAAAAGCCGAAAGCTAGAATTTCACACCGGGGTAGAGGACCCAAAAGTATTCCTAAACCTTCCCCCCATGCATATTTAATACATTTAATGTAGTTTTTTAATAATTCCCAGGTATGATTTGTATCTTCATGAAGTGAATAGTGAAAAATTTGTGAGTAATGGAGTTCCAAGCACCAAAGGGGGGTCTGGGGGTTCTCCCCCAAAAAATTTTTGAAAATTTAACCCTAAAAAACAGGGTTTTAACTCATTTTAGTACACCTAGTCAGAATTCCGAGGGGGGGGGGGTCGGGCCCCTTCGGCCCCCCTTATATACGCCACTGCTTTTCTTTGAATATTTGGATAGTCCAACGGCCGTCAAAACTACAAACGACCCCCCTATTGGGGAGAGATACCATATGGGCTTGGAATTTTGTGAAAAAAGTCCGTTTTCGGGAATCGGAAACAGAGGTTTTCGAGGTTCCGCGAGAAATTCGAAGGAAATTTTTTTTTTTTGTTCTACAATCTAGAACAACAACAAAAAAATTGTTTCAAATTTCTCGCGGAACCCTTGAGCAGACCTCGCGGAACCCCAGGGTTCTGCGGAACCCCGGTTGAGAAACGCTGATGTAAAGCATCTGCATGTCGGTGCAATTCTTGTTTATTTTTAGTTTGGAGTATTATCAGCTTCTGTGTTTGTTTTCTCTCGGCTGTTGTTTTTGCCTTTATGTTTGGTCTGCTTGTGTAGTAAAATGGATGCTTTCGTGATTGACAATTCTTTATTGCTTTAGAAAATTTATGTGCCATATTTATTCTTTTCAAATCAAAAGCATCTTTATATGGGAAGGGTATGGTTACTTGTTATGACATATTTTTAAGGAATTCTGGCATTAATCTTTTTTATTTTTACCTGTTTAATGAGGAATTCTTTGAAAATCATAAATGAAGAGCTTATGATTTCTGCACAATTCTAAATTATCCTTCGAATTTCATTAGAAGATCTCTGATTAAGTAATGGGAATTAGACAAACCATTAATTTTGTCAACTAATCAGCCACAGGAAATGATGGGAATATAGTATGTCTATTAGTATATAGATTCTGAGAATTCAATTGATCTCCAACTTGCAAGTGATTTATTTTAATGCTAAACCTTGACCCAGATTCTAGGATTTCAATTATTGTATGACGTAAGAATATGATAGTTTACCTTTAAGGTATTGAGATTATTTTTTTGAATCGGTTTGAAAATGTCTCGTCAAACTAAATATTTTCATAGTAAAATATTTTGTGGTTTTAACTTTTTGGTTGTTTTTCATCATTGAAAATATTCTTTTGTGTTTTCCTTTTTAAACTAGTCTTTTGTGGCAAATTTCCATAAAAATCCACTTTATAGAAAATTATCTTACAATATTTTTCACATGCATAATAATTTTAAGTCATACTTTATGTAAATTTTTCATTCCCCCTTTTCTTACAACAGGGTAAAACTTTAGTAAGAAAACAATTTAAGAATTTTAGAACTTATCCTTAGTAATTAATCCTTATGATTGTTAACTATTCACAATTGAGATGTTTTTAAATGCCTTTTTTTTCTTGTTCCAATTATGAAACAAGTACTATTAAAAATTATTGTTAATATTTTAATTGTTTGATAAATTTATCATTTATTGTATTCAAATACAGTAGAACCTCTTTATAAAAACCCAGATAAAACAAACTCTTTGTTACAATGACTGGTAGTTGAAGTATTGATGATTTTATCATAGGAATAATATTATTTTTAATTTGTTACAGTGACCCCCAAACACATAAGTTGTTCATTAAAACAACCCCCAAATTTCAGTCAGAATTCATAAAAATCTGCTTATAAGATTCTAGAACAGAAAAGAAGCGATATTGTGAGAATTTCTTATAGCTAAATTACCCCAAATGATCACATTCTTACTGATTTAGGAAGGTTGCATTGCTTCTTTTCTCAATTTGCACCTGTTGAGAATGTGTTTTTCATGGTAGTTTATCCATATTTTATTTCTGTATTCTGTTTTTTTCCCTTCCAAATTCGATATAGCGTCCCATCGTTATAAGGACCCTATTTGGTGATCCCATAAGGGGTCGCTATTTCAAGGTTCTAGTGTAATATGCTTATAAAATTTCAAATTAGTTTTATTTCCACAATATCATGTTATTTATTTTTTTTATTTAAAAGCTCTTTTACTGGAAATATGGATTTTAAAATTTTTTACATGGTTGTGTTTTGTGATTATTTAGTTGAAGTTGTAATATCTCTTAAGATGCATTGTCAATAAATAGTTTTTATAAATTTGAATTGGGTGCCTTGAATCTTAAATTACATTATAGATGTATATGTATGTATCAAATAAGTTCCTTTAGAATCTTTATATAGAAATTAAGTTTCTCAAGTATCATTTTTTAAAAATGACAGCCAGAATTGCCTATTCAATTTAATATTAAGTAATGAATTAATTACATTATGGATGTATATGTATGTATCAAATTAGTTCCTTTAGACAGTAATTATGTTTCTCAGATATAATTTTAAAACAATGACAGTCAGAATTGCCTATTCATTTTAATATTACTAATTATTTTAATGGTTTGTACTAACTTTTTTTTCTGCATTTAATTTTCAAATGATTTATGTCTTTATTTTATTCTTGAGATTGCGAAACTATTTGGATTTTTATTGTGACAAAATTGTATTTTAATATGATAAATATGTTTCATCAAAATATCCTGTTTAAAAAAATTACTTTACTTAATTAAAAATCAAATATCTGATTTACAAAATTGTGTTATTATGTTTTGTTTTAAACCCTGTGTAGCTAATCATTTATTAGCCATTATATTATATTTTATTTTGAATTATTAACTTTGTTTGATTTCTTCAAATTGTTTTGTTTAGGTTATAAGGGCTTAAATTGTAGTCTTTGTGAGTTTTGCTGAATCAACAAATTCATTCCACTGTAGAACTATGTATTTGTAGAATGCAAAATTATTTCAGAAAGTATTTGTTTTTTCTATGTTATTCGGATACATTATTTTGTAAATATTTATCATTCATCATGGCAATTTGCAATAAAAATATTAAAAAAAATACCTAGTTTTGATTAAGATAACTTTAAGGAGTATCACCTGTAAATTAACATTTTCAAGAAAAGATAGTACTCTTCTACTTTTTAAAAAAAAATATTCCCATTTTTCTTGAGTCTCATTAAAAGTTCCTGGATTTTTTGTAAATAACAAAAAAACCATTAAGAATGCAACCAATTGAAAATGTGTCAACCAAATAATCAATGTAATAAAAAACAAAATATCAAGAGGATGTTTTCTTGTTAGGATCAACCTTGGTTGATTTTTTGATTCATCCCACAACCAGTTTTTGATTTTCAGCTGTTTTAAATAAATAAAAAAAAAACCCTTGTTTATTTGGTTGCCTCGTTTTTTTACCTCAGTTTTGGGAAGCTACACTTGACACTTAAGTCATTACAGATACAAATGATTTTATATGTTTAGAAGATACTGCTAACATGTTTATTGTTAACTAAGCTTATCTTACTTAGCCTGCTACGGTAGCTAAAGATTTCATTTTATAAAAGGTTTATCAAGTTGGGCCTGTTTCTTCGATTTTGTATTAGTTGGTTTTCAGTCAGGTAATTCTTATTAGTACTTATATTCTGAAAATAACAAAATGATCCTATGGACTCTAACCGCCTATCTGGTTCGAGACTTCACGGAACCAACACGTGACCTAAAACTGAGCTTGCGATTGGTTACCACAGATACTACACTAGTAGATCTACTAGTGTAGTATCTGTGGTAACCAATCGCAAGCTCAGTAGGTCACGTGTTGGTTCCGTGTGACGTCAGACGGTTAGAGTCCATTGTGTGGAACCCTAAAAAAAAACTAGATTTGTTGAAATATTACAGTGCTGGTCATAAAAGAATCTCTCAAAATTAACAATGGACACTAACTGTCTGACGTCACACGGAACCAACACGTGACCTACTGAGCTTGCAATGGACTCTAACCGCCTATCTGGTTCGAGACTTCACGGAACCAACACGTGACCTACAACTGAGCTTGCAATGGACTCTAACCGCCTATCTGGTTCGAGACTTCACGGAACCAACACGTGACCTAAAACTGAGCTTGCAATTGGTTACCACAGATACTACATTAGTAGATCTACTAGTGTAGTATCTGTGGTAACCAATCGCAAGCTCAGTAGGTCACGTGTTGGTTCCGTGTGACGTCAGACGGTTAGAGTCCATTGGTTACCACAGATACTACACTAGTAGATCTACTAGTGTAGTATCTGTGGTAACCAATGGCAAGCTCAGTAGGTCACGTGTTGGTTCCGTGTGACGTCAGACGGTTAGAGTCCATTGGTTACCACAGATACTACACTAGTAGATCTACTAGTGTAGTCAGATACTACACTAGTAGATCTACTAGTGTAGTATCTGTGGTAACCAATTGCAAGCTCAGTTGTAGGTCACGTGTTGGTTCCGTGAAGTCTCGAACCAGATAGGCGGTTAGAGTCCATTGTCAGTGGGTCTGCTACATCATAAACATTCAATGGACTCTAACCGCCTATCTGGTTCAAGACTATAAAAGTCAGGTGATGGTGGTAAATAAACTCTCACTATCAAATTATATCTCACTACAAACTCAACTAGTGTAGGATCTGTGGTAACCAATTGCAAGCTCAGTAGGTTACATGTTGGTTTTGTGTGATGTCAGAAGTGTTGAGTCCATTGAATAGCATCATAGAATCTGCAATGGACTTTTAAACCAGTAAAGCTTCTTAATTTTGTTGTTGATTAGTTACTAGTAATATTTTCCTCAGCAATTTATTTAGTAAATGTTACAGTGCAAGTTGCATTCAATTAATTTAAGTATAAAATTTAATTTTAATTTTAAAAAAGTTACAAATATATCCTAATAGAGTGTTTTCAGGTGACGCCACTCACAACTGGTTATTTTCTTTTAACTGTGTACCTTCTGTAGGGCTTTTAACTGTTGCTAAGGAAGTTTTTAGGTATGGGATCACATGATTGCAAATGCTCCAATAGAAGAATTCCACGGCTAGTCATTTTCTGTAACTGTTAACCTCTGTAGGGCAAAAAACTGTAACATTTTCCTAATCAAGGCTAACCGCTAAGGCCGTTGTTAGGTCCGAGTCATGTGATTGAAAATGCTCTATATGTTTATTATCCTGTAAATTCATTTGGTTTATATTCTAGTATTTTTAAAAATCTAATAGACACCGTAAGTGTCCCTTGACTTTTAGGTTTAATTATTAATTTTAGTATTGGCACCTCTCCTTTGACTTCAGATTAGAGTTAAGGGTGAATAAAGCTGTTAATAATAGCAAATTATTTGATAAAACTTGAAATTATTTCAATGATTCTGTTGAGACCTCAAAGTAAAACAAAACGACTTGTAAAGTAAACCAGAACACTAGAGTTACTTTTAAATAATATTGTTGGATAAAAAAAATACAATATGTACTTAAGAAAAATATTTACTTCCTTGTAAATAAACTGCCATTTGAATTTTTAATTTTCTCAAAAAATCCAAGATTTTGCTTGAAATTAAGGATTTTAAAGTTCCCTTTATTAAGTACTAGCTGATATGCCCGGCCTTGCACGGGTGGAGTGTATCAATTTATTAAAATTTTCTCAAGTTACATGCCTAATTTTCTGTAACCATAATTACCAATCATCCTGGTAGTTTTTCATATCCCGGTGTTCCCAGTATTTTTTCATATCCCGGTGTTCCCAGTATTTCTTCATATCCCGGTGCCTTTTTCATCTTGGTGTCCCCGGTGCCTTTTCATCTCGGTGTTCCCGGTGCATTTTCATCACCGTGCTCCCTGTGCCTTTTCCCTCCCGGTTCCAACTGTGTAAATCTAACCTAACCATCCAGTTCCGGTGTTGCACATTTAATTACGACAGTTACCCAATTATCCATTCTAAGTAAAAAAATCCATTAAAATTATTACAGACTTTTGAAATCCCAAAATTTGTAAATACCCCCTGTTTAAATTGAAAAAAAAATCCCGTTAAACTACACCAAAGAAACAAATTATAAGGTTAAATAACAAATTGATCTAGTGTTTCAATCATCAACTTTCTAAAAAAACTGCATGATGTAATCTTTACTTAAACCAGTCTAATTCTTAAAACTTTCTATTTCAACTTAAAGTTTCATGGAAAATGAAGTTTTTAATAAGAAAATACTGTTATAAAGTTTTTTATAAGGGCCGTTTTTAATTTTTTAAATTATTAATAACCTTTTTAATACATTTAAAACAATTTTAGCCAAGTTTTATCTTTAAATACTTTGTTTTATGTTTAAAATTGTTTTTGTTGTATTATTTGCAACAATGCGAGTTAAACAGATCTTCTTTAGCGGAGAAGTAAGGCGATTTTTACAAAAAGGCCTTATAGGGGATGAAGGGGTGGTTTTAGAAATTTAGAATTGATGTCATTGTCTTTCCCCCGTCCCCATACGTATGTGTACCAAGTTTGGTTCGATTCGGACGGGTAGTTTTG
This sequence comes from Tetragnatha montana, assembly GCA_963680715.1. Taxonomy (NCBI): domain Eukaryota; kingdom Metazoa; phylum Arthropoda; class Arachnida; order Araneae; family Tetragnathidae; genus Tetragnatha; species Tetragnatha montana. The sequence goes on from OY796685.1 coordinate 41,771,236, forward strand.
GAGAAATTGAGCCAAATCTGTTCCGGACAAACCCAGGAACCCAGGCAGGAACCCAAGGTTAGTAGAATAAGACTAGGTTGGCTCTTCACATAGAGATGAAAAATTCAAAAGGGGCGTCAGATTTCATCCAGTGACGTCAATTGTAGCTCCTCCTTTGCCGTCATATTAGCCAATCCCTTTCACTCGGGTGGGACTTAGGGAGGGGCACTATGGATTAGGGACTTTTTCTTTGAGAGAGGGATATTTGATCTTTGGTCCAACAGGTTCAGCTGTACGACTTTTCAATGTTAGGAATCTTTCCCCTTAATGATGCGCTATCTATTACGTTGTAGATATCGGGTATAGACTCGAAAAACTTAAAAACAAGATGTATCCGGCATTATTTCTTGTAAATAAATTCAAACTAACTATCTCTTTATTTTGAAAATCAATTTCTATTTACAAAAAACACTGTTGCCAATAACTCAGTAACAATACGCTTACAAGAATATAAAATAAAATAAATTTACTAGTGAAAATAAAATTGTACAAGTTCCGTTCACTAGTCCTGTTTCCAGCACCTGGAAATTTACTATATTTAGTTTTTCAATTTTTGAGCTCCTTCAACGAGACAACTCAGTATTTAATTTTAGAAAGAAATTACTTTGTTGGGAAACTTGCCTTAATCGTTTATTCTTTTATAGAAAACTAAATAATCATCATTTGACAGATTATAATTTTACTAGTATTTAATTTCAGGATTTATTTTCATAAAAAGAAGAAGAAAACTACTGGTTTATATTTTCCCTGTATCTTATTTTTCTCCCTTTCCACGTAAGCAAAATCTCCGCGATTTTCCTTATGAATCCTGATTGGCTACTCTACGTCATAACTTTCACGCCTTTTTCATCCAGTGACGTCACTGGATGAAATCAAAATGAGAGCCAGATGGGCCCCCCCTGGCAGGAACCAAGACCCTCTATATAATGGCCTCACAACTCGGACGGATGACGTCACACTTTCCGCCACCTTTGACGTCACATGCAAAACGACGCCATGTTTTATAATTTTGACTTCTTAACACTGAACAAGGAATATTCGTGTTTTTGTTGTTAACATTAATGTATCGATGTAAAAACATACGCCGTGACATTAATTTTTAATGGCTATCGCTATTCAAACCAGAGTTTAATAAGTAGAAATCTGAAATAAGCATAAAGTATCAAAAATGTCTTTTAATTTAACAAAATTGATGGAACAACAAACAAAAACGTGATGCCATCTGAGAAAAATGTAAAAATACAAATCAGAAGAATTAACTAGAACTTAGTGCTACTAGTGCATTTCCCGCAACAATAAATATAATGCTTGATTCTCATCAGTTTAATCTTACAATAAATTAAAGAGTTTAGTGTAATTAAATAAATTGTTTACTGTTGGAAGAATTCGAAAATTCAACTATTTGTTTTAATTTTTAATGTATTTTACTTTTTATTTTACTAGTGATTTTTTTTTAATTTTCTAGATAAACTTAATATTGTGAAAAAAACCTACATGACATGCATTCATTATTTGCAAACTGAACTAAAAGCCATGTTAGTCCTAAGGCTAAAAAACTGAATGAAAATACAAAAAAACTGTACAAAAGGGACAAAATTTTGATTCTAAACGAAAGATTTTGAGTTTCCAGAACAGTATTATCAGCCTTGAAGGCATACATAACGCGAGGAGTTAAGAAAGTAAGTTTTTATGCTCCATAGACTTAACATGGGAAATTTAGCGATTTCCGCCACCTTTGACGTCACAGTGACGTAGTTGTCAGGCTTTGTATATAGAGGGTTTTGCAGGAACCCAGACAGGAACCCAGGGACACCTTCATTATATATAGAGAGACTAGCTGATATGCCCGGCCTTGCACGGGTGGAGTGTATCAATTTATTAAAATTTTCTCAAGTTACATGCCTAATTTTCTGTAACCATAATTACCAATCATCCTGGTAGTTTTTCATATCCCGGTGTTCCCAGTATTTTTTCATATCCCGGTGTTCCCAGTATTTTTTCATATCCCGGTGCCTTTTTCATCTTGGTGTCCCCGGTGCCTTTTCATCTCGGTGTTCCCGGTGCATTTTCATCACCGTGCTCCCTGTGCCTTTTCCCTCCCGGTTCCAACTGTGTAAATCTAACCCAACCATCCAGTTCCGGTGTTGCCCATTTAATTACGACAGTTACCCAATTATCCATTCTAAGTGAAAAAAATCCATTAAAATTATTACAGACTTTTGAAATCCCAAAATTTGTAAATATCCCCTGTTTAAATTGAAAAAAAAAATCCCGTTAAACTACACCAAAGAAACAAATTATAAGGTTAAATAACAAATTGATCTAGTGTTTCTATCATCAACTTTCTAAAAAAACTGCATGATGTAATCTTTACTTTAACCAGTCCAATTCTTAAAACTTTCTATTTCAACTTAAAGTTTCATGGAAAATGAAGTTTTTAATAAGAAAATACTGTTATAAAGTTTTTTATAAGGGCCGTTTTTAATTTTTTAAATTATTAATAACCTTTTTAAAACAATTTTAGCCAAGTTTTATCTTTAAATACTTTGTTTTATGTTTAAAATTGTTTTTGTTGTAGGTATTATTTGCAACAATGCGAGTTAAACAGATCTTTTTTAGTGGAGGAGTAAGGCGATTTTTACAAAAAGACCTAAAAGGGGGTGAAGGGGTGGTTTTAGAAATTTGGAAATGATGTCATTGTCTTTCCCGCGTCCCCATACGTATGTGTACCAAGTTTGGTTCGATTCGGACGGGTAGTTTTGGAGAAATTGAGCCAAATCTGTTCCGGACAAACCCAGGAACCCAGGCAGGAACCCAGGAACCCAGGAACCCAGGCAGGAACCCAGGGACACCTTCATTATATATAGAGAGATGAGTGAAGAATTATATTCTGTAAATAATTTAAGCTGTAAATAATTTACAGCTTAAATTTAAAATTTTAAATTAAATTCTGAAAAAAAAAACCAAAGCTTCACAAAAATCTATGAGCAGAATCATTATCAAAACTTGATTTTTAAAAAAATTCTTGTATAAGATTAGTAGTTTGAATTGATCTTTAAAATTGATGTATAATTAACTTTTGGAGGGTATTAATAGTTAGATTGAGGGTCGTTGATGTTGCTGCAGCTGTCCTAGATACTTTAGGTCCTATTTGACTCCTCTGCATGAATTTCTTGGACAAGACAGCAACAAGAATAGTTAGATTATCAACAAATTTTACGGCATCTTGTTGGAAACTTAGTTCAAGATGAAGCTCTACGTGTGCTACAAAGCTTGATCAGAACATGTCTGTGATTCTGTAAATCAGTTTATTACATACAGGGTGTTTCAAAAGTCCCCTTTTATTTATGATTCACGTTTTATTACTTGTAGAATCTGATACTTTGTTTGATTGGGGGCTGCTGAATGAACTGAAATTTTGAACTTCTTTGTGGACATGACACGATTGAAAAGTATATGTTTTTATACTAGTGATACCTGTGCCCTTGCAGTGGTTATGATTTTATGAAGCATTCCAGAAGAGTTGGTTCCTTTTGTGGAAGAGTTTTCAAGTGTTTCTTTTCTCACGTAAGTAATATTTTTTATCTCTGGTGTTCATGACCTGTTTTTTGAAACGGACCCTAGATGCTTCGATTATATTTGAGATTTTCCCTCAGAAAAGGGAGTGTCTCCCTGACGAGATCACAGTTCCGACCACCTCGTTAAAATATCTTTTTTTTTTTTTTTTGGAATTTAGTACTCGATCATAAGCTTAAATAACACAGGTGAGGGCGTCCTGGGTTCTTGCCAACCCTGAGCCTGAGCTAGAATATTATTAGTATCGGAGCATTACATATGGGGGGGGGGGTGAAGTTGGATACTCTTTGACATAGGAGATCAGAAGAGTGGAATAATTTATGGAGTCCCCTAATCTGATTATTTGATTTATCATTACCCGCCGAGTGCTATTTTTGGTGGTTTTCACCTAAGTAGTTTTTGGAGTTTGTGGGTCAAAAAACACAACAAAGTCAATCACACAAACAAGGGCGGATCCAGACCAGATTTTCGGGGGGGGGGGGCATGTCAGAGTCGGAGGGTATTACATTCGAAATTTTCAGTGCCTTAGAAATTTTTTTGAAGAGTGCTTGCTTTTAAGCAGCTTTTAGGGGTTTATAATAACTTAGAGGATATCCAGGGCTCGTGCCATTGTTTTAGAAAGTGGGGAGGGGGGGCGAAACCTTTTTGGTAGGGGCCATAACAATACTTATGTTTCGCGAGGTGTTTGGCTCCCAATTTTCCGAGTATAACATAAATAAAATACGAAACTTTGTTAAAGTTATAAAGGTTTCATCAGATAATGCTAGCTCGAAAGCAAAAGGGGTGTTCTGGGGGTCCTCCCCCAGAAAATTTTGTGAAATTTGGCTTCCAATAGAAGTTTTTTTTACTCATTTTTGTACATTTGGTACCCATTGGATAACACCTACAGAGAGCAACTTCTTGTACTCCTAAAAGGAGAGGAGAGAAACAAATTCAAGCAGAAAACAGTAAATAAGTAACCATGAGAAATTAATAGGGGGCCTGGGGGATAACCCCCAAGAAAAATTTTGAACATTTGCCTCTAAAAATAAAGTTTAAGCTCATTTTGAAAGCATGTAAACCACAGAATTTTCAAGGATGAAATTATAAATAGATGCTAAATTTTGAAAAGGACTGGGGGTCCTCTCCCAGAAAATGTTTGCAAATGCGCCCTTTCAAATTATAGTATTCATCTATTTTAAAACTTCCCAAAAGTGAACAGCTTCTTTTAAGTGGAAGAATTTTCAAGGGAAAAACACTCTAAAACAGATGTCACATGTCAAAATATTAAAGGGGGGTTGGGGGTTCTCCCCCAGAATTTTTTTTGAATTTTAGCATTAAGAAAGTGTTTTTTAAGCTATTTGTTAGGGTTTCTCGGGGGGGGGGGGCATGGCCCCCAGGCCCCCCCCCCCTGGATCCGCCACTGCACACAAAAAAGTGTCATGAAATGAAAATATCTCTTGAAACATTCGTGGAGGTATTAACTATCAGATTTAGCCTTATTTTGCATCTTGGAAAAAAGGGAGCGTCTACAAATTTAGAAACTTCTCCGACGTCATGCATGACAACGTATTTCAACAAATTTGAACTCAAGCATCAAATAAATCGCATAGTAAAAGTCGAGATGATTCCAAATTTCGGGCGGCCCCTTTTTCAAAGATAAAAAAAGTGCTAACTTTGATCGCTAATATCTTCTCGAATATTAAAGACATTTTGATGAAACGTTTTCTGAGCAGTTTTTTTTTCAATTTTCTTATTGCGCCGCAAGGACCGCTGTAATCAGTTTTAATAGATTCTGCATGGTCACTTTACTATTGGTATTCTGGTCTGTTGGTATTAAAACTCTTGATGGAATATCTTTGTTGATATTAATTAGAGTTTAATTTTTTGTTGGTCTAAACCACGGCTTACTAGATACTATACAGGCTAGCCGAGTACGCAAATCATTAAAAATCCAGATGGCAATAATGGACAAACTTGCAAAGCATATCCAGTGTTGAAGGCGGTGGGTGATATATGTAGGACTTGTGGCGATCCAAGCGGGAAAAGTTGTCAAATGGTTTTCATTGTTTAAAACTCGGCTAGCCTGTATAGTATCTAGTAAGCCGTGGTCTAACTAAGGGTGAGAAACTGTCGCATCTCATTAAATATTGGATTGCTCTACCTGAACGGGACTTTCCCTTCGCTTACTATCAGTGTGGTCCAACCTTTAGCTACCCAAGTGCCAATTAAACTTTTTATTGGGAGCCGAGGGCCACAGAGACAGTAAAAATTACATTTTACTACTATTTTGAAACAGGCAAGTCAAGTTCAAGTAACTAAGCTATATCTATGTGGGCGGGACCATCGCAACGTCCGTCGAGCGACGGGTCGGTCTGCCCTGACATTTCTTATTCTTATGTTTCAACACTCTCTCTCCTCCACGGCTCTACATTCCCTGGTGGGCCTTGGCCTTCTCTACTATAGAACGCCACGTTGCCTTCTCTCCCGATTTCCTTTTCCAATTTTTTATTTTCATTTTGTTTAGGTCTTCTTCAACTTGGTCCAGCCATCTTAGTTTAGGTCTTCCTCGTTTCCTATTACTATATGTACTAAGAGCTGAAGTGGTATCCTTGGACAAGTATAAAAATACTCTATGGTCAATGAGAGCTTGGAAAAAAAATTCAAGTGATGTGTATTGTTGACAATCTTATAGCTATTAAAGCAAAAAAAAAAATTAAATATAAATAATTAAATATGTATCAAAATTAATATTAATAAGGGCGTGTCAACCGGGATTTTTTTTACGATGATTTGAGTCAAAATATTTTTTTTTACCAAGAATATAGATCAAATGTGAATTTTCGTGCACTTAATTTCAATGTTTAGTGAATAATATCCATCCCGAAGCATATAAGGGGGGGGGGGGGTTGTGGGGAACCTCTCCCAAGAAAAGTTTTTTGAAATTTGGACTCTAAAAAAAAGTTGCGTTTTGACTCATTTTTGGTCATTTAGGACCCATTGAGTGACACACGAAAAAGAGGATTTCTTGTACTCTTTTTGAAGAAAAAAAAACTGTAGGATGTAGGAATTTCACGAGGGCAGTTTGAACCCCTAACCACGTCTCTATTTTCACAGAGTAAATGTTTTGTAAGAGACTAAAGCGCATTAGACCCTTTTAAAAAGAGAATCTTATATAAAAACCAGGGAGTTAAAGATCTTGCAAAGGGGCTAAACCTCATTGTAACCTATAAACTGTGAAACAAATCTATAAAGATATAAGGGGCTGGGGCTAAATATTTTGGAGGTGTTTATGCTTTGTAAGGGATATAAAGCTCCTTGGAACCTACAAGGTTTTTGAATCGAATTCATATAAAAGTGCAAAAAGCTAAAGATCTTGGAGGGGGCTAACGTTTGTAAGGCTAAAACTCATTAAATTGCAAAAACCAAATATTGTAAATTGTGAATTGAATCTACAAAAACTCGGGGGTTTCGTAGGAGCTGCAAATAATGGAAGAGGCAAATGCTTCGTAGGGTCTACAGCTCTTTGGCCCCTTTAAATTGTGAATTAAATCTGCAAAAGCTTAGGGGCCAAAAGCCCTATTAGATCATGGAGCTATTAAGATCATGGAAAGGGCTAATGCTTCATAAGGGTTTAAAGCTCATAAAATAGTGAACCAAATATGTTTAAAAACGCAAAAAGAGGGCTAAAAGTTTTGTAAAGGCTATTAAAGATCATGGACTGGGCTAACGTTTGATATAGGGCTAAAGCTCATTAATTTGTGTACCAAACATAAAAACGCAAGGAGGCTAATGCTTTTACGGGCAAAGTTCATTGGATCCTTTAAATTACAAATTAAATCTTCAAACACGCAAGGGGCTAATACTTTGTAAGGGCTAAAACCTCTAAAAATCCTTAAATGGTGAATCGAGTTTATAAAAATGCAAGGGGGGGGGCGGGGCGCTAAAGATCTTGGACGGAGCTTAATGCTTTGTAAGGACTAAAACTCATTAGACCCTTTGAATTGTGAAAAAGGCTACAAAAAACTGAAAAGAGTTAAAAATTTTGAAAAATTTCAACAAAATTTTCTAAGAACTTAATTTTTTTCGAAAAAGTTCAATTTTATATAGTGTAAACTTAAGTTCCATGGGGGGGGGCTTTAGCCCCCCCTAGATCCGCCACTGATCACAACATATAAAGGTAAAAAATGCATACCATATCTTGAGTTCTTGAGTGATATACCATTCTTGAGTATTCATGTCTAGTTGCCGTCGGATGATTCCACAGCCTGAAGACTACAAGTGAATTGGCTAGCTAAAACACAACTCACATGTCTCAGTGTTCTTCGGGCCTTTATTATAATACATAAATTTTCATAAATTTAACAAGTTATTTTGATGTTTTGTACTATTAACTATGATACAATGAAATTACCAACACAATACACAGTTACAAATAAACAATCACAAATTCACTCTAAATGACAATAAATTTATCATCGTGTCACGTATTTAAATCCACATTACTTCATTTCACAACTAAATTCAAAATAACACATTCGACTTCAACTCTTCCAAAATGTAATTAACCTTCAAATATCTCTTATTCAAAATACAACATTTATTCATACTCATGTAAACCTCTTTTTACCCACTTCAAAAAAGGAGGAGGTTATCAATTCGTCGAATATAAATGTTGAATCTTTGCCAGGCCCTTTTTGTATGTTCTACTGGACCGATTTGGACGCGGTTTGTTGCATTAGATTAGAATTGTTTTCAAGTTGGTCCCATTTAAATTTAAAACGCCCTCTAGCGGATACCAGAGGAGTTATGATAAATAAATCAAAAACTTGTGGCGAGCTTACTCACCACTATAAGAGTCAGATTATTGAAACGGGGAATAAATACCGACTGAACCTTACAAAACTCTGAAGTAAAGAATCTGTTTCTTATTAAAAAGAAAACTTCATCGTGGGTCGGGCGGATAAATTTTTTTTCTTTTGGCATGAAATTTCTGGAGCCGCAGTCGACTTGATATAAAAAGAATGAAATAAATTAATTTTTAACAAAAAAGAGACCGACTTCAAAAATGCGCCTAAAAGTGAGAAATAATTTTTATCCAAAAAACAACAATACTGCTTTTTAACATAATTTTTTGAAGTCGAAACACTTTCACAATAAGTGACGAAACCACATGTTTTGTAGGGATGGGTAAAGGAAGAATCGTAGAATATAAAACTAACGAAATTTATTTACAAGTTTGTCATAATAAAGCATAAGTAATCCATAATCAGAATAACAGAAATGAGAGATGAGAAATCCGAATCGATACAATTGGCTGAACTTCAGCTTTTATGCACAAACTAAGAATCAGTAGTGGTTGTTTTTTAATCATTTACATAAAGTGTGGTTCTCTTCTTGAACCGAAAATAAAGTTCAACAATCGGCCCCATCGGTTCAAAATTTTGTTACAAAAAATATTCTGAATAAACCATTTCAATTTTTCTTTACTTTGAGGTTTCGTTAACAAGTCAGCAACATTACTTTTACTACAAATATATTCCAAAACTAATTTTTCATCTCTTAACCATTCTCTGACAAAATGCAATTTGATATCTATATGCTTAGTTTTAACATTTTCAATTGGATTCTTACAAAAATATTGAACATCAGGTTTTGAATATTCACTAGGCTTGAAATTAAAATACTCTGGTTTGTACTCGAGATTGTTTTTCTTACAGTACTTAATCACATCATTACTCGATCTTAGACGTTCTCCCGAAGGAGAATATCTCTCATATAAAAGCCCACGTCACTCACTGACTCACTGACTCACTGATTCTGGAACGCTCGCACACTATGATGCCATCTCGCAATAATAATCATAATCATCAGAAAAATATAAAAGCCCACGTCACTCACTGACTCGATGCCATCTCGCAATAATCAGAAAAATAAATAAATAAAAGTAATTAAAATTTTAAAATAATATAATAGCTTTTAAATAAATATCTTTCAAGAAAGTTGGTTTACTTAATAAAGGTTAAAAAGTTACTTTTAGGGAAGTTGGTTTCTAATTCAACAATAATAAATTATTAAAGTTAAACTTCTTATTTAATGTATAATTAATAGGAACTTGAAGTAGTAACGAGCGAAGCTCGCATAAAAGGCTAGCCTAGCTGTAAGACCCGGCTTTGCCGGGTCGTAACAGCTAGTATAGTAATATACGTCTATACGTGAACTTTTATTACGTGGTTTTTCTACTCTTTTCCAATCAGATAGGTCAAGTTTTAACATTTCAGGATAGATTTTAACCTCTGTAACCTCTTTCACCTTTTCGTCATTTTCAAATTCAGGTAAGTATTCATTTGACAAAGGAAGTTGTACATATTCAAGAGATTTTTTGACCAAATAAAGTTATTACACCATTTTTACTTTCATCTATTTTTACATGAACTGATTCAATAACTTTGCGTAATTTTGGTAACCAAACACGATATCCCTTTGTTTGATTAGCATATCCAATAAAGATACCCACGTTAGCATTATTTTGCAACTTATTACGCTTTACTTTAGGAATATGTGTATATGCTATAGATCCAAATACTCTAAAGTGTCGTGAGGAGGGTTTTCTCCCGATCCACATTTCAGCTGGTGTTTTACCTTTTGTAAGTTTGTGCTCGCATCTATTGCGTACATGCACAAAAGTTTGTAGTGCTTCACCTCAAAATTTAGCATATTGAGACCACTGTCCTGAAGCATTGCTCTTACACCTTCAATAGCAGTTCTGTTAAATCTCTCGGCTACCCCATTTTGTTCAGGCGTATAGCTAGACGTTTTTTCAACTTTAATCCCTAATGACTTCAAATATTGTTCAAATTTTAAGCTACAGAATTCAAGACCATTATCAGTATGCACACACTTTAACTTTTTGTTAAGTTGTCTTTCTACGTTTACCTGATAATCAGTAAAACAATCAAATACCTCAGATTTATGTTTAATAAGATAAACAGTGATATATCTAGAATAGTCATCGATTATTGACAAGAAATAACTTTTACCTGCTGCAGTTTTTACTGGGGCTGGTCCCCAAAAATATCCATATGCACCCTGTCTAAAACATTTTTACTTTTAATTGCAGCAATTGACTTGAAAGAGCTTCTAGTAGTTTTAGTTAAGTTACAAGTCATACATGAATCTAAACTTCCAAGTAATTTTTCCAAGACCATGTATACACTTATGTTTACTCATATTTAAGATTAATCCAAAATTTACATGACAGAATCTTCTATGCATTAATTCAGCATTACCCTTATCAGATTTTGACACAAAGTTAGATTCATAACTTTTAGAAGGTAAACCAGATAATACATACAAATTTTGTACGTAATAAAGTATTTACCAAATTCATTGTACACTACCATTTTACTTTTATATCAAATAACCTTATAACCACCGGCAATGTCAATTTTAGCACCACTAATTAAATTTCTACGCATATTAGGAGCATAATAAACATTTGTTAAAGTTAATTTTGAGAATTTGTCGTCACAATAAACATAGAATCATAGATTGTAATTGTATGGCATCGGATGAGGGCATCTATGTAGGGTCCTGCGGGTTACAGGAAGGGAGGCAGCCGGGAGATTAGAAGAACCCAGGAAAATTTTGAAACATTAAAACTATAGCGAGAGAGAGAGAGCCCATCGAAAATAATTGTATAAAATAAAGAAAAAAAATTACTAAAAAACAAAAAAAGGAATATGTTTAAAATTTATATAAAGATTTACACTGGCACAAAATCATTTCCTGTTCGCTCTAGATAATTCGCTTCGCTTAAACTCCTATTTATGTGAGGGAATTTTGCTTTTAGAGCCAAAATTTCATCGGAGGTTAATTTTACAAATTTGGAATTTAGAGTGTAATACCCCATTTCTTTAAAAATTAAATTCTGCAATACAATTCCCTCTTCTTCTATACTTAACAATATTTTTCGGTTTATAGTTATCCCCGTGTGCGTGTGCGCCCCATTGAATCTAAAAGATTTGATTTTTTTGACAAATATACACCACGTTTCTAATGAAAATTCCAATGAATAATTTTCGTTTCGTTTTAAAAATAGTTTATGTATTCCCCCCCCTAGTGTTTCAAGTGTCAATGTTAATGTCTCTTTTATTTCAAAATGAATTAAAACTGTAGGGGAGTTGCCCGCCACGATGGGCCTCACTCTCGCTAATTCTCTAGGGTTCAAGGGTCCTCCTCCAGAGTTCGAGGAAAAGAGTCCTCCAGAGGTCGAGGGAGGAAGGACAAAGTTGTCCGATTCCCCCCGAGGGGAGGGGTTGCCGTGTTCCTCCGAACTGCTGAGATGGACGAGCGCAGGGGGGTCCGATAGAACATGTCCCCGAGGGAGGGCTACGCGAGGAAAACTTTCCCTCACTAAGGAAATTTCGGAACCCCCCGGAGTTGTCCACGTGTCCGGAGTTATCACCAAATTTATCACCGGGTCCTCCTCCCGTTGGACAAAGTCCGAAATCTCCCTCGGGTCATTGGGTTCGCCCTCCTCCCGTTGGACAAAGTCCGAAATCTCCCACGGGTCATTGGGTTCTTCCTCCTCCGAGCTGCTCAGATGGGGGTGCGCAGGGGGGTCCTCAGAGCCCTCATCCCGTTGGACAATGTCCGAAATCTCCTCCGGGTCCTCCTCCTCCGAGCTGTTGAGATGGAGGAACGCAGGGGGGTCCGAGAGAACATGTCCCCTTGGGAGGGTTATGTTCGGATATACTTGGAACACAAAATCTTGTATTTCGGACAACGAATATCTTCTTTTCCCAGCCGGAGATTCAAAGGAATTTCCTCTTTTCATTTCTCCTGTAAATAATTTTTTAAAATGTAGAGCATGCATTTGAATAAATCATTTGAAATTTGTATGCAAAATTATCCTATCGGACATTTTTGTTGACACAACAGAAATTTCGTTTTTAAATATGTAAATCAATGCACGGAAAACACAAACAAAAATATCATAAACATAAGATTTTTTAGCTACTTTTCGAGCGATCCCTAAGACAGAGGGGGTTCACAGGGTACGAAAAATGTCGTTAGGGGGTCCATGAGCCAAAAAAAAAAAAGTTTGGGATCCCCCACATTAGATGATCAAAAACTAACCTCGCGTATTACCTGTTGGAAGGTTAATTTATTTTAGTACTTTAGGAGTTAATAAGTGCAAGCATAGAGTTTTACACTAAAAATCCCAAAACATAATCAAAACAAGCAGTGTTTCTTTTAAATTTTGTTATACTTGTTGTGTTAATAATAAAATGTTACCAATATAATCCTATTAAAAATGTTTTGCACCCAGAAAATCCTAAAAGCTGGTAATTTCTTTTAATTTTAAGTTGCATTCGTGTAAATGTGTTGTTGCAAAATCATTGGGTGTAAAAATCAAGGGGGATATTTGAGGGAGTACCTAGTCCTAGGTCGTTAGACCTTCAAACTCCAGTATAACTAGCCTCACTGGGTGAGGCTTGAGCTGAGCTGTACAGAACGTGTGACTGAAAGTCACGGTCAGCTGAGGAGTGGCTAGCTTGATGCTAGACCCCCTCTTGATTTCCCCAAGTAACCTTGGTACTCATTTTATCGACCCCGGAGGGATGAAGGGCTGTATTGGGTGTAGAAAAACATGGATAGTGTTTTTACTTTGCACAATAACTAGCCGTAATTTGCTTCCCTGCATGGATATCAGGTTGCCAACTATCCTCCAGTCCAGGTGTTGTGACAGTGGCGGATCCAGAGACTTGGTTTTGGGGGGGGGGTGATTTTACCTCTATGCGCATTCGATATTACAATCAATTTTCACTTTTACATTCAATTCGTAAGAGGAAGACACACAAAATATATTTGGTGGAAAGTTCCACTTTCTACTGATTTAATTGTAAACCATTAAATGCATGATTAAAATAATTCATTTTCCCTTTTTAAAATAGAACTTTTTTTTTTAACTTATTTATTTATTTATTTATAATCAGTCAAAACAAACAGAACAAGAAAAATATCCACATCACCTGGGATCGCAACGATCCATGTAGGTGAACAAAACATGCGTAGAATAAATTACAAAAACTAAAACGTGAAGAAGTTATAAACTATAAAGTGAACAATACATAAAAATAATATAGGAACAGCATAAATATAAGTATAAACAGGGGTGGCAAACAGGGTGTCTTAAATTACGGGTTTAATATCTGTCATAAGGGGGTGGTGCATAAAAAATGAAGATAGTTGAATTATACAATGATACAAAAATTAAGCAAGAAATATTTCAATATTTTCCATAGAAAACAAAAACTCTTTTAATTTCTTTTTAAATACATGTTTGGATGAACTATTTTGTATTTCTAAAGGTAGTAAATTAAAGAACTTAGGAGCTAAATAAAAGAAATGTTTACAAAAAATAGTTTTTTCAGGTTTAGGTATATATCATATATTATATTGGGTCTTCGAGGGTTTAACGTGTTTTAAAGAAAAAGAGGTAGCGAATAGGTAAGATATTCAATAGTTTGAAGCTGTTGACGGAAGGTGCTTGTGGTGATATCAATTTTATTAATCTTTCCTGGAGCCTACAAATTCTTTTTAAATTTATCTGGTAGTCTCCACCCCATATCGTTAGGCCGTAATTAATTCGTGATTGAACCCAAGAATGGTATAGTCTTATTAGAAATTGGCTGTTTACTTTCGGCTTTAAATGGTAGAAATTTAGCATAATTAGTCTTAATTTGTCTGCAATATACTTTGTATGTGATTTCCACTTTAAGTTGCAGTCAATATGAAGTCCAAGTTCTACTTAAATGCATAAAGTATACACTAATATATAACAAGACAGACCAAAATAAAGAAAAATTAGAGAAACAGAAAAGAAACTAAAAGTAAAATTACCGGAAAGAAAATCAACTAAATTTTTTACTAGTACAGCTTGGCATATGTATACGACATGCTCCGCCCACAAGTTTTTGACCATCCCACTGCCAACAAATTGCTGTTATCCCCTCCCAATATGGGATTGCCAATCGCTCTGAAAAATCTTTGATTGGCCCTTAAATAGATGTTGAAAAACAGTGAGAGATTAGAAAATATACAAACAAGCCGCCCGCTCTAGTTTTTGTGTGCAATTATACCAGTAATCAGCCTCGATATGAGGTCCAATTCACCCCGATACAGATTTCTTTAACACCGGCTGAAATTTCCGATGACCAAAATTGCCGAAAAGGGGCACTGCGAGAAACCGGAAGAAATACTCGCTCAGATGGTGACAGCGGTTTCTCAGTAGAGATTCCAACAGAGATTCAACGATTTCGAGAGATTCAACGATTTCTCAACAGAGATTCAACGATTTCGTCGAATCCAACTACATCGAATGGGTCGTCTCGCAGGTCGCAGACAGGACGTTTCACCGAATATCCCACATCACCGAAAGGGACACCTCGCAGAATTGCTCTCTCACCGAAAACACCTTCACAGATACATGACGCCGCTGCTATTTTGAGTTGCAATTTAAATTTTTAAAAGTTTTGCGTAGAGAAGGAGATATATTATATATTCTATATTACATTATCTAAAAAGAGTAGTTAAAATTTAAACTGAGAATCTTAATACTTAAATTGTTTTACGAAAATGAATGTTCTTGAAATTTCAGGGTAGTACAGTTAAAAAAGTTGATGTACTTATTCCCGTTTTCAACTTTATGAAATTTCAGCGGAAGAAAAATCTTAAAAACTACTTAAATTATATTTCTGCTTAGTTCACCGCACAAAAGTGAGAAATACAGAAAGATTAAGACAAATAAAATTCGAAAATACATTATGAAACTGAGTTATTAAGACAGTATCAATGGAGTCAAACATTTACTGAATAAAAAAAAAGTATAACACTTTTAAATTAAAAAAAATTTTATGGCTTAGTTTACATCACAAAAAGTAAGAAAAGGAAGAAAAATGAACTTAAATTTCAAATTAAATAAAATGTACAATGAATGGACATCATTTTCCCCAAATTAAAGGGGCTATAACTACGTATGTATGGGTAGTTATTTTTACCTATTATAGAACGAGCTTGAGGATTTTTTTGAGTACAAAAAGTCAATTTGTCATTTTTTGGTCTTATTCCCTTTTTCAAACTGACGATTCAATTTTCAACCAATTTTTATGAGAAAAATACTAAAGAAATTTATGTTATTATCAATTATCAATATTAATAGTTAAATTCTTATTTATGATTTATATTGTTAGCACTTTTTTTTAGAGTTTTCAGAATTATTCATTTTTATTTATAGAGTGTTTTCAGGTGACGTCACAACCGGTTATTTTCTTTTAACTGTGTATCTACTGTAGGGCTTTTAACTGTTGCTAAGACCGTTGTTTATCGGTTGCTAAGGCGGTTTTTAGGTATGGGATCACGTGATTGCAAATTCTCCAATAGAAGAATTTCACGGCTAGTCATTTTCTGTAACTGTTAACCTCTGTAGGGCAAAAAACTGTAACATCTTCTGTTGCTAAGGCCGTTGTTAGGTCCGAGTCATGTGATTGAAAATGCTCTATATTATATTTTTTGAGAGTGTCCTTGTCAAATTTTATTCGTGATTTCTTGTTTCCTAGTAAGTTTTTAACAGATAGTTTATGAAAAAAAATATTAACACCAAAATTCAAATTTATCGCTATTTTAACCATGGGGTCGCTAAAACGTGACGCATCAGCACCAAATATGGTGCATTGGATTAATGGTAGTGGCGCATAAGTCAGTTAAATAATTGATTAAAAAATTAATAAAAGCATCAATTCATTGGGCATTAAAGTAAAACTGTTGAATGTGCTAAGAATAGCAGAAACATTATTAAATGTATTGAAATCATTAATAAATATTCCAAGACAGCGGCGCCTAAACCCAGAAACGTCTGAAATACTCATGCTCGGGGGTCCCGCCCATGACAACTTTTTCCGTGACACACACAGATTTATGACTCTCTTCTGCCCACCGGGTACTGGACGACATTCGTTCAAAAGTAGCAAATTTTGACCTAGTAAAGATACTGAAATAATTCCAACGGATTCGGAATCGTTGGAAAATTCTAGCCCAATTTCATATAAAATTCATAGGGTTTTTTGTTTTTTTCTAGTAAAAGTAGTTTTTTCTCCCTTATCACGAGCTGTTTTCTCATTGCGGGCTCCTCTATCGTCGAGATGACTGCTAATTTTGTGATTCTTTTCTTCAAAGCATTTAGTCCAGAAATCTGTGACTAAGCTCTAAAAAAAACCTACAGCATTTGATTTTTCAACGGTTTTACATGGGAATTATCACAATAGTAACAACATCCAAAGAATCGGACAAACATACTCCACGAAGAGTTTAACTTTTTTTAATTTTTAATAATGACCGAAAATTTTTTAACAAATTAAATCAGCGATTATGATTTAAGACACTTGTCTAAACGCTACGATGTAAAAAAAAACTAGTAATCTTCCGCATAATTTTCGAGGAATAAGATCATTTTGAACTCTTTCCTAGAACATCCTGGAATTTTCGGAATTTTTCTGAAAACAGACAGCGATGTAGTTTTTTGTTTTCAGCCTGGCCTTGTTTTAATAAAATTATACCCTTCCACGACCGAAGAGTCTTTTATGCATTTTCTGAGATTGAGAAGGATCGGAAGAGTGGAAAAGTGCAGAAACAAATTAATTGTAAGTGCAGAAACAAATTAAAATGTAATTCACATTTCATAATGCCGAAGTGCAAAAAACTAGGTATCACTAGGTAGTTGTAAAACTAGGTAGTAAACAGGGGCGTCATTTCAGTTTTTGGTTGGGGGGGGGGGCAAAGATTTTTTTCACGGGGCTGGACCACGCCGTAACCATACTTTTGTTTTTTTGGGGGGTTTGACTCAACGTTATTTTTAAGGTACCCCCAACGAGTACGTTTATACATTAAGATTTAGATCACTTAAAATTACACACACTAATGTTAAAATTTTACAGCGTGAGCTCCAAGTAAAAATGGGGGTCACCCCCAAAAACTTTTGAAAATTTGCATCTAAAAGTAGTGTTTCAGCTCATTTTGAGGCCTTCTGGGTTACATCAAAAGAGAATATTTCCTTGGAAACCAAAAAATTTTCAAGGGAAAATTAAGTTAAAAATAAACAAAGTTTCAAGGGGGTCTCCTCCCCCAGAAAATTATTTGAAAATTCCCCTTTAAACTAGTGTTTTATCTCATTTTCAAACTATTTGGGGAACACCCAAGGGGAACCGCCTCTTGTAGGCATAGTTGGATAAAACAAAAAAAAAACTCTGCGCACAAAAATTCCATCAAATATTATCTGTAAACTAATTAGTGCCCCTAGTCGTTTGAATTTTGACTTTAAAACATTATGACAGTCTGATTGTTTACCTAAATACTGTAATAATGCTTCATAAGCAACAACAGGAAGAAAAATCAATTTATTTACCAAAAATTAAAACTATTTTGAAAGATTTTCTGCAAAGTTCTAAAACTAGCTGCGCTCGGCGTGCGCGTGTGCTTCTATAGTATCCAAGTATGCTTGTAGGCTGCATGCAGAATTTTCAAGACTTTTAAGAGGGGGTCTGGGGGTTCTCCCCCAGAAATTTTTTTGAAATTTGTTTCTTAAAGTAGTGTTTCAGCTCATTTTGAGACCCTGTGGTTTACATTCGAAGAGAACAGTTCATTCTAAACCACAGATTTTTCTAGATAAAAAAGTTATAAATAAAAGTCAAAGTTTCGAGGGGGCTAGGTCCCGCCCTCACAAAAAAATTTCAAAATCGCTCCCTTAAACTATAGTGTTTTATTGCCTTTTCAAACTCTTTGAGAAACACCCAAAGTTAACCGCCTCTGGTAAGTGGAAGAAATTTTAAGGGAAAAACACAGTATAACAGGCGTCAAACTTTTAGAGGGGTTTTGGGGGTTCTCCCCAAGAAAATTTTATGAAATTTGACCTCCAAAAGTAGTGTTTTAACTGCTTTTGCGACTTTAATTTGGATTACACCCGATGCTCCTTGTGGAAGTTACAGATTTTTCATTTTTTCAAGGGAATTGCATCTATTTTTCACATAAAAGTGGAAACCTTGGGGGGGGGGGGCAATTGCCCCCCCCCCCCTGCCCCCCCTAAATGACGCCCATGGTAGTAAATATAATGATATAAAGCAAAAATGTTTAAAGTCTAGAACTTCATTCCATTGTTATCCAAAATTCGGATTAGGTGTACGAAAACGAGTTGAAACCCTGCTTTTTAGACATACATTTCAAACCAAATTCTGCGGGAGGACTCGAGTCCCCCCTTTAGGTTGTTTGATCACGATTATTTTGAACTCATAATATATTCATTGAGAACATTAAATTTAAAATTGAAGCATTTTAACAACCTTTTTGGTCAATTTTATGCTTAAAAACCTATATATTTCATACCTAACTTCATGACAAAACCACATTGTTGTAAATATAATAAGAGAAGATGTAACATAATGTAGTAAAATGACACTAATTTATTATTGTAGGTGTGATATCGATTGTTGCAGATTGAAATTGATTGTTGTAGTTTAAAATCAATTGTATTGCCTCTCCCAGCGTCCGAGCGGTGGGGGGGTTGGCGAGCACCCAGCCACAACGGCGGCAAGTGCTTGGGGGTCGGGGCTGATCCCGCGGGTGGAAGTTGTATCGAGGTTCGCGGGGAGGGGGAATTTGGGGGTCGTATGATCTGCCATTCTTGACCCGGGGAGAGCTCGCCGCTTCGGGGTAGCTAAAAAAAGAAGAGATTCCGGTTTTTTTGGGGTTGGTTGCCCAAGCGACTCAACTTCGTGGTCGATCAAACAGCCGAAGCTTCCAAATTTCTCCGGGGCATGAAAAAGGTTTCATCATAATTTAGGGCAGCGTTTCTCAACCGGGGTTCCGCGACGCCTACTCAAGGGTTCCGCGAGAAATTCGAAAAAGGTGAAGAAATTCGGATTAAGGGTACCAGAATGAGTAAAAACCCTGTTTTTTAGGGTCAAATTTCAAAAAATTTTCGGGGGGAGAACCCCCAGACCCCCCATTTTGTACTTTAAACTCGGTTAGTTAAATTTATTTTCATATTAAGTTCAGCAAAATGAGAATCCTACATAAAAATATATTAAAAAGGTACATTAAACTTATTAAGTATGCAAAAGATGGGCTTAGAGATAATTTTAGGCTTCCTCCTCGATGCAAAAATCTAGCTTTGGGCCTGATAATTACTTAATTTCCTTAGAGGATATTTGGACCCCTCCCGAAAGAAATTTTTCTTGAAAATACCTCGAGTATGTAGTTGGCCCCCTGCTGTTTGATAGTTAATGCGGTCCTCGGGCTGAAAAGTTTGGAGACCCCTGTTTTAAGATACAGTGGGGGGGGGCAGGGGTAAGGCCTTCCAATGGTTAAAATGTCCAATGGCCGTTAAAAAGGATTATCCAAATATTCAAAGAAAAGCAATTAATATACTATTGCAGTTTTCCACATGCTATATGTGTGAGCCAACCTTTTCTTGTTTAAAAAACATAAAAGTAAAGAAAGAAATAGTCTTCTTTCTATTGAAGACGAATGCCTTTCGAAAATAAGACCCAGAATTGAAAATATATGTGCCAAAAACAGACTCAAATTATCACATTAATTAATATTTAATAATTGTTTTATTTTTTTTAAACTTGCTAAAATTGTTTAAATACTTAAAATTGTATTTTCAAAACCTTACAGCTGTATTCTAATGATTCTAAAAAATAAATATAGTTAAATAAACAATTTCTTCGTTACTTATTTTCCGTTTTATGTAATAATTTAAAAAATAGTAAGAAAAATATTGTTACATGGACGCTAGGGTTCTGAGGAACTTGGGCATTGTCGAAAGGGTTCCGTGGGAGTAAAAAGGTTGGGAAACGCTGATTTAGGGCATGGCGTTTAAATTCTGTATATTCGTGCTTTAGCCCCTGTTTGGCAGCGGAGAGTAGCAGTTGTAGTCTATACTTTTCGGAGGCCACGGAATCCTCTGGGACGCAATTATGGGAAAGAGGAAAGACCCTCAATTCTGCTAAAGTATTGTTTGGCGTCCTCATTTGGCAACTGGTACGCACTTGTTAACCTGGTAATACTAGCAGCTATAGAGGGGGGCCTGATGAATCTTTCCCGAAAACGGGACTCTATCTTTGCAAAGTCACACGACTCAAGATCTTTCTTGGTTTCAAAAAACTCCCTAGCGTCCCCGGAAATTTTAATTTAAACGCTATCACCGCATCGCTCCACGCGCAATGATTAGCCACATCTAGAAACTGCTCTAGGAACCTCTTAAATGACGTAGAGCCGTCAAAAGGCTGTATCAAAGGTAGAAACTCTGCCGAAGTATTCTGGAATACCAACAAATTTGGTTGGGATACTGCCCCAGCTTGTCCAGTTCCCGTTGGCTCCGGTGTCATTTTAAATTCACCAATATCATAGCAGACAATAATTCAAAATATTTCAATCAAGTTTTCAAACGAAAGTTGTTCACAAAAAAAAATACCGTAAGATGAAGTTACACATAAAGATTGAATTCAAAGCATGTCAGTTTTTCGCTCAAGCATAATCCTGGTCACGGCACCATTTATAAGTTGTGTGCCCCTTTTTTAATAAACATATTTATATATTACGGCCATTAAACATTATTATTAATTAAACATTATTATTAATTAAACATTATAATTATTACGGCCAAATATTTTAACTTCAATTTTGGAATTTTCAAGACATGAAAAATGGACCAGGCACGCTTGAGTTACCTGACAAGCTGTGAATAATTCCAACACAATAAGAATAACAATAGAGAATTCAAAACATTTAATTAATGATACTACTATATGGCACATATTATAATTAAAAACATTGGTTATAGAATATATGACAGTACATACCAATTAAAATTCGATGCGGCCGCATCTCAACCAATAATACTATTAAGACAGACATTAGGACTGGGGATGGACGGGCGAACAATGGTGATGAAAAAAATCCGTTGAAAAAAATCCCCCGCTTCCTAGGGAGAGCTAGTAGCCGTGGGCTGTTTGGAAGCACTAGGAAACAGGTTCTGAAGAGAGGTCAGTGTCATCGAGTATATATAGGGGAAACGATTCCTAAAAAATTCAGTTGGGGCCCGCATACCACAAACTAGTTGTTTTTATACATGGATTAGCTTCCTGGGTTGGGTTTTTTTAGCTGCTCGTGGAGACTCCGCCCCCAAGTGACCCTTGGCAGTGCAGGGAAGAAAGCCGGCAGAGCCGTTCAATCGGTCTTTCCGTGCTATGCAGGAAAGTGGAGAGAGAGGAACAAGCCTGGGGGCCTACCACGAGCCTCTCGACAAAAATAACGACACCCTTACTTCTTCCGTGTCGAGAACGCTGAAGAAGCTAGCAAGTTGTCGACACCACACAGTCGCGGAAGGTTATCCATAGGAAATAGCATTAGTGATCGCAAGTGAGGTCGAGAGTATGGGCTCACTTAACAAGAGGGTCTACCATCAGACTGTCGGGAAGTTTTTAACTGTCGTTAAGTGGTATCGAGAAAGTGAAAAACCCAACGACACCTCAAGAGGTGTCTATATCTTGTTAACGACACGAGAACAAGCTCTTTTATACGCTATAAATTATGTGTATTGTTTACCCTGTTATCATTGCACGTTTTTTGAGATACTTAAAGGTATTTTTAAAGTAAAATTGGCTTGCATTACATCTTCTTTTTTTAAATTATCGACTTAAAAATCGGGCCGGTTTTATGTACTAAAAATTAAAGTCGATTTGTGGGTTTTATTTATTAAGAGAATTGAGGATTACTCATACGTTTTTTTTTCAGATAATATATAAACAATCGTGCATCCAAAAAGCAGCTTTAAAATGATTATCTGATTTAAAAAATTTTAATCAGAAATAAACACCGTGGTGATGGGAAAAAATTTTGTTCGTTATCCAAAACTTATTTTTTTGCGATTAAAAAATTGTAATCAATTGATAACAAAAATTTCCCGAATTTAAGTTTGTCCTCCGTTATATGTTCGTAAAGGTATTCGTTTTAAGCGTCTTAATCTTATTACGATCATCCCTTGTTTAGAGTGGCGAGAATTTTGCTCATGAAAAAACGAGTTCCTTCCCTTGCGTTGGTGATCATTTCAAATTACGCCAATGTAACTTAACTCCCCGCCTATTTCTGACGTACAAGATGACGAAAACTTTTTACACCAATCAAAAGCGTTATTTCTTCTCGACACCTATACTCTCGAACTCAGTTGCAATCGGTAAAAGCTTGCATTTGTCGACATTCAAAAACTACATCGTCGTGGTAAGCCACGGTAGGCCATCGACAATTTGATCTTGATTTTTCAGAATTCCCAACACCATCGTGCTGCCATCTATAAATCGAAGGATGAAATCCACATGAAATCACTTCTGTGGTTATTCTACCTCCATACTCTTTTTACTGTATTAATATGAACTTGAAACTTGTAAAAATATATTTTAAAAATGAAAGAAAAAATATTCCATCATAAATAAGTACCCAATGACGTGTATTTTTATGAATAGAATTTTCATCTATTTCATACAAAGCAAGTAATGGCGGCGATTTGGGCTATTTGCAATGGAAGATCTGATGTTTACGCAGAGAAAACATAGTTCCTACGCAAAATAAAAATATTGTTTCATCTATAGGTTGAAAAGTAATTCCTAAGAGCGCTTTTTAATGTACAATAGCTATTAATTTGAAAATAATGCTACAGCCCTCGATAAGAGGTGTCGTAGAGCTTTTTCGCCTCTCTGTCGTTTTCTCCTCTTGGTTTCTCCTCTCATGGTAGGACCTGTAGTTAAGTTTCAGGCGCATCACGTGACTGTCGATAATTTCGGCAATATTAGCGATAACGACACGCTGGTGGTAGAGCCCCTGGATAGAGAAGCCCGGTGGCGTAGAGTGTAGAGGAAGCGCTTTGCGCTCCCATACCCCATACCACAGGCCCGGGGTTCAAATCCCGGTCCACGGGCAAGGCAGACTCAGCCCTTCATCCCTCCGGGGTCGATTAAATGAGTACCAAGGTTACTTGGGGAAATCAAGAGGGGGTTAGCATCAAGCTAGCCACTTCCTCAGCTGACTGTGACTTTCAAAAGTCACACTTTCTGTAACAGTTCAGGAGGTGTTGGTTCAGCTCATGGCCTCACCCAGTGAGGCTAGTTATACTGGAGTTTGAAGGTCCAACGACCTAGGTACTCCCTCAAAAATCCCCCTTGATTTTTAATTTACATATATTACATGCCTAGTTGGCTACATTCTGAGTACTCGCGTTCCCAAGAGCGTATGTTAATTCAAGCTTTATAGCATCTTATTGCTTTTTCTTTGTGTATGCTGCATTATTTCATTGTTTTTGCACACTGTTATTTATTTTACTCTCTTCTGTCTAAGTATTTTCTTCTTTCTTCTTTTTTCTTCTTTACGTGAATTCTTCTGTTAGGGATGGAATTTTTAGGGCCTCTCTTATCTGTGAATTCCTTATGTAACAGGGTGATCTGGTCATATTCCTCAGTATTTTTGACTGTTCAGACTCTAGCTCAGTGGTTCCCAACTCAGAGACTCGGACTCGGACCACTTAGTTTAAAATTTTAACCTTCACGGACCGCCCTGTATTATACGAGGGTGGTCCCAGAAGTACCTGGCCTAACAATGAAAAAATTAAAAATTTTAAATTATTTTTTTTATTTTTCTACATAGTCTCCTTTTAGCCCCATACACCTCTTTCAGTGAAGTTCCATGGGTTCCATGACCTAATTTTAGAAGGATTCGTAAAAACCCTCATAATGACCGTTCGCAGCATATTTTACTCGATCATTTTTGCAAATATTTTTCCTTTGAACCATTAATAAGGTTTAGAAGGAATCAGTGGCGAATCCAGGATTTTTGTCTGGGAGGGGCTGAGTTTCAAATGTTTTAACTCTTTTTATATGATACTAAAATATACTTAAAAAAACTGTTATCGACCTATCAATAGTAAATAAGGTAAAAAAATTTTTAACTGAAAATATTTTTTTTTAATTTTTGCTTACATGATCATTTTTTAAGTTTGAACTCATTACAATAAAATTTGTAATTCTCGGCCTGGCTTAATTTATCCAGCACTTCATTAATATTTATATCAACAACATAATAAAATATTCGGAAATTTAATCAATTTTTAAATTTATATATTAAATTATGGAAATTTCGAGTTTATTTTTATTTTAAAGGTCACCTTCACATCAAAAAATTTTGCCTTTTTACGGGTTTTTAAACTTAAAATTCGGATTCAGCAATGTAAAAAACAATTCAGTCACTTCCATACTACCATAATTTTATTTATGAATTTAAAAAATTGATTGAATTTCCGATTAAGATACCAAATATTTCATAAATAAATTTAAAAATTATTTTTTTAAACATGCTTCATCAATTCATCCAAACAACCTATTTTATTGGTAATATCCGGAGGTAAAGCGCAGATTGGAGATTAACAACTGGGGAGAGTTCGTTTTGGATGTAAGACGCAAAAGTTTTATTCTCCCCATTCACAAAAAATAATAATTTAGAGTACACGAATAGACAATTAAATGCTCTTTCACATTAGATAAAATTTGTGTTGATAATGTGAATATGTTTCACTTTGTAGAGGATAGCAGCGCAAGTTTTTCACTTTTTTTGCGTAAAGACCAAAAAATCGCTGTTTTTCAGCACACTCTAGCGGCAAAACCACTCTTCAGAAAATCAAATTTAAGTAGTGAAATTTTGTTTACTTCAACTTTGTAATTAAGAATCTGATCGAGAAACTTGTAGTTTTTGAAATATAAATAAAAATTCGAAAAATGTTGCTATTTTTGAATATGAACACGACCTCCCAAATGGGAGCAAATTTGATATTCGTAATCAGCACTCTCAAAAACATAAAACCGACGAAAAAACCCTCTCTATATATAAATGTTTAGAAAAAAAACTACCTAATGACTATAGTGTTACAGACCCTGAAGAATAATGATTCTGCTAAAAAATATCACGGAAAAGTAAATCAAGGGCTCCCTATAATAATCATATTTACTACCAAAAATATATATAAAAAAAATAAAACGTTATTGCAGTTTTTAACTATACCAAAACTTGGATTTCTTGGTTCTGGGGGGGCTGCAGCCCCACAGCCCCCCCCCCTACTGGATTCGCCACTGGAAGGAATAAAATAACCCGTGGGGACAAAATCCGGGGAATACAGCATGTTTGAGCAACTTGCCCAAAACTTTTTCAGGTCCAAATTTCCTGTTTAAAATTTTGTACAGTGCATTTTCAATTGTCTACCATGTCTGCTAGGTTTTGCACTTTCAATCAAAAATCTCCTATTATCCTTTTGTGGATTTTTCATCATTTCCCAAGGTTTCCCCTTCATTTGGCCGCCCTCTGTGATATTTTTCTTTTCAACTCATTTTGCCCTCTTTAAATCTGCCGCCCAGTATTTCACGGTAGTAAACGAAAGACCAATCCAGTTTTGCTTTAATATTGGTAGAAGTTTAGCCCCTCAAATGGAAGAACAGAATCGAGCAATGATGACCCAATTCTATCCATCTTCAAAATTTCACTGAGATTGTTTCCTAAAAAAGTCACCAAAACAGTCATTTTTTCTGTTTTAGGAGCGCCATCTATAGGTCAGGCCGGGTACTTTTGGGACCACCCTCGTAGCTTAAAATCCTTTACCTTACCCTCACAAAATTGCAATATGAAAGTTTATATTCTCTAATTAAGCGTGCAAATTTATATGATGCTATGAATTATAATTCCATTTTAAGAAAATTCTAATTAAATCTTTTGTTATGATATAATTATATCATAACAAAAGATATAACTAAATCTTTTCGAGCCGAGTTTTTTTCAGAGCTCCACGTTTCACTTCAAATATTTAAAGTACACAAAAATATTGCTAATAATTAAGTGGTGACTATTATCCCCCTAAATTGCTCAGCCGAAAGTCATCGTCACGGATATAATTCCATCCTTACTCGTTCATCAGTACGTTCAAATTTGTATTTATTGGATTTTTTTTGTACTTCGCCGGGCCCCTTTACGGACCACTTCCAAGACTCTCACGGACCACCTATGGTCCAGTGGCGAATCCAGGGGGGGGCCCTGGGGGCCATGGCCCCCCCCGAGAAACCCTAACAAATAGCTTAAAAAACACTTTCTTAATGCTAAAATTCAAAAAATTTTCTGAGGGAGAACCCCCAACCCCCCTTTAATATTTTGACATGTGACATCTGTTTTAGAGTGCTTTTCCCATGAAAATTCTTCCGCTTAAAAGAAGCTGTTCTCTTTTGGGAAGTTTTAAAATAGATGAATACTATAGTTTGAAAGGGCGCATTTGCAAACATTTTATGGGAGAGGACCCCCAGTCCTTTTCAAAATTTGGCATCTATTTATAATTTCATCCTTGAAAATTCTGTGGTTCATGCTTTCAAAATGAGCTGAAACTTTATTTTTAGAGGCAAATGTTAAAAATTTTTTTGGGGGTTACCCCCCCAGACCCCCTATTAATTTCTCATGGTTTACTTATTTACTGTTTTCTACTTGAATTTGTTTCGCTCCTCTCCTTTTAGGAGTACAAGAAGTTGCTCTCTGTAGGTGTTATCCAATGGGTACCAAATGTACAAAAATGAGTAAAAAACTTCTATTGGAAGCCAATTTTCACAAAATTTTCTGGGGGAGGACCCCCAGAACTCCCCTTTTGCTTTCGAGCTAACATTATCTGATGAAACCTTTATAACTTTAACAAAGTTTCGTATTTTATTTATGTTATACTCGGAAAATTGGGAGCCAAACACCTCGCGGAACATAAGTATTGTTATGCCCCTACCAAAAAGGTTTCGCCCCCCCCCCACTTTCTAAAACAATGGCACGGGCCCTGGATATCCTCTAAGTTACTATAAACCCCTAAAAAGCTGCTTAAAAGCAAGCACTCTTCAAAAAAATTTCTGAGGCACTGAAAATTTCGAATGTAATACCCTCCGACTCTGACATGCCCCCCCCCCCCCGAAAATCTGGTCTGGATCCGCCCTTGCTATGGTCCACGGACCACCGGTTGGAAACCACTGCTGTTTTACAGATAGCCCCCCATACAGGTATTGCATAAGTCAGTAGTGGTCTCAAGTATGTCTGATATATGAGTTTTTTGTTTCTTAGGCTCAGCTTAGAATTTCCGTTTATCAGGGGGTATAGTACATAGCAGCCCTTTGCGTTTTCGCAGTTTGGTTATGAGACTTTTTATGTGTTTAGACATAGTATCTAGTCGTTGGTCAAGAGTTAGACCCAGGTTGGTATTTTACTTCCTTTGCCCTTTGCCCATTCCAGTTTTTTTCCCCATAGACCTTTAGTTCATCAACTTTCTTTTTGTAGTTGTTGAATTTTATAACAACCGATTTAGGGGAAGGCCAGGGTTGTATTCGGAGCAGTGGGGATGTCGTTTATGGACACCAGGAAGAGACAGGGGCCCAATTTGGATCCCTGTGGTACTCCTGATTTTATTTCCCTTGTTTCAGATATATATATAGGGGACCACCATAACAGCAATTTATGGGTCCTCCGTCCAATTTCTACTGATTTGAAAACTCCTTTTACTATTGCCCCAACTGGATCTTTTATTGATGCCCTTTTAATAACCCTTTTGTATTTTAAGTCAAGTCATAAACTATTCAAAGGTTCTCTCCTGAAATGTTTTTGAAAATTTTACCCATAAAAGTGGATTTTTAACACGTTTCTGAAACAAAGAGTGAAAAGCAAAACCTTCTATTATAGTTTGATAAAGCGTTACATTTTTGAGGCCGAGTGCCACAAAAATCTCTTCGAGGTCCGCATGCTGTCCACGGGTTGGACCACACTGGCTTAACTCATTAGTTACCATTCTATCATAAAATGTAAGGAAAACAGAGAAAAGTTTCTAGCAGTTCGTTATTGCCTACGCTGGTTTAATTCAATGTAACAAAGTCTTAATTGGACCCGTTTTTTCTACCTCCGAAATTGAAAATTTAAAGATATCAGAAGTGAAGTTGCATTTTTAAACAAGCTCTTATTTAAGTCGTAGAAAGAGAAGGATAACAAACTTAACAAAGAATAAAAAAAAAAAAACCTCCACCGGAATCTTAACTGAAGAGAAAGAGAAAAAGCATAAAAGAATTAATTTCCTCTGCTTCGACATGCTTTTTCTTCTCTCTCCCGGGAAAAAAAGAAAACAATTATGCTGCCTAATTTTTCTACTCTCTTTTATTGCTTCCTTCATTTTGAAATTAATTAAAAAATAATGCCAAGTCATTTTCCCATAGTAAAAGACAGAAATCCCTCTTAATGGCATTTTTTTTCCGAGTGCAGCGATTAAAACGCAAAAATTCTAATAAAAAAATAACTTCTCGAAGAAACAAAGTGGTTTGGCTCAGTCTGTTAGAAAGAGACCTTGAACAAATAGCCAGGGGGAGAGTTACCTTTAAAATAATCATTCGTAATTGCGGGTTAGCACGGGTTCTTCATTATTACGTTCGTTTTTCTAATTGCATTCCATCGTCTGATTTGTTCGCTGTGATTATTAAAATTCATTTTATGTTCCCCTAATGCTGTTTTTTCTTTTCTTTTTTTTTCGCAGTATTAGTCAGATCTTTGTTGGCAACATTTTAATAGTGTGGATATTATTGAAAAATATAGTTTAATCTGATTTTTCTTAGAACTTGGTCAAGGTATTGATATTTTAATATATTTTAAATTCTAAAAGGAAAAACAAAACCATAAGTTTCAGTTCAACTACAACTAACAGTCCAGTAACCAGGTAGTTTTTTCAGGAAAGAAATACAGAAGTTTTATATGTTTTCGAGAGTGCTGAATCCGAATATCAACTTTGTTAACAAACTTTCGCATGGGAACATTGTAAAAAATCGGAAAAAATTCCAAAAATTTTGCTCCTTTTTTATTTTATCCTTCTAGCACCCAAATAATAGATTTCTCTGAGAAAATGTCAGTAAAAAAGTTAAAGTACACTAAAGAAGCTAAAAAAAAAGTAAATTGCGGCATTCCTGTCAGACTAATAATTTGGTAGAGCGCTCTGAAAATCAAGCAATTTCCTCACAGGCGGTGGATATACCAACATTTTTCACTTGCAGCTCGAAAAACCCTTATATTTTAGAATAGACTACTATTATAGCTTACTAGAAAATGTCTTACACTTAAAACCGTAAGAAAACTGGTTGACTCCTCGCCTTTTGTTCTTTTTTTTGTACAAAATCTTTAGTAATGCTTGCTCATATTTCTGAAATTCTTTGTTCTCCATGCAAACTTAATCTATCGTTAAAACTTTCCTTGTAAAAAATGCTTAATTTATTTTTCCTAGTTTAGTTTTTTGGTGAAATTTATTTTTGGTTGAATTTTGAAATTATTTATGCTGGAAACAAGAGATTTTCGAAAATGCAGTGTTAGTAACATCTTACGTAAGCATCACTCATACTGCCCCACCCCCTTGTCGAATAAGCAAATAGCCTCTCCTCCCTTAGGTGCTTACGTAATATTTGAACGGCCCCTTAATTGGATTAATTGTTTTATTATTAAAACTTTTCTCTGAAAGAGCATATTCTGTATTCTTTTGTGTGGAGCTTCTGCAAAGAATTGTATGCATACGTTTCCCGAGAGAAATAGTAATAATTAAGAGCACCACCCCTAAACGAAAGCGAAACAAAAACACCCCCAACAAAAACTCAACTCAACAAAGGCTCATCTGCCATCGCTAAACTTCTTGGAATTCACTTATTCCATGTATATGTATCAGATAATTGCACCTGCACTTCCACGCAGCGTCGTTAGCGTATCTGGGCCGCTGCCCTCAGGACGTCGTTAGGCCTAGGACGGATACCCGATGAAGAGGACCTTAATCAGGTACTAGAACTTTCCCCGCTGTTGCATCCATAGATATCGGCTGATGCTTTTTTGCGGAATAACATCTTCTCTCCCTTTTTTTTTTATGATGCCATCGCCCCGGGCGCACTCGAGGGACTGTCGGGCGGTGGTCAAGCGCTTATTGGGGTGCTCTCCCCCCTCGTATCGCTCCCGAATCACGTTGGGGGGTGCGTAAAAAAAGGTCGAGGGTGGTGGTATGAGTTTTCGAGATGGAGTCAACTCTTGTCTTTATGGGGAGGGGGGTTTCACTGTGTAATGTGCAAAGGTGAGAGGCGTTTCTGAAAATAGAAGGGATGTTTTTTTTTCTATCTCTTTTTCTCTTACTTTTCAAAAAAAATATTTTCATCTGCATTTATTTCTTTACTTCTTCTCTACTTCTCACTTTCTTTCATTCTCTCTCTTTCGTACCCCTGTTCCACCTCCTTCCATTATATTCATTCTTTTTCTCACTCAATTCTTAATTTCCTTCTCTTTCTTAATCCTCTCTTCTTCTGACCCTTCTCCATCTATCTTTTCATTTATTTCTCCTCTTTTGTTTCATTCCCTATTCTCCTCATTTTCTCTTATTTCTTTCTCTTTCTTAATCCTTTCTTCTTCTGACCATTACCCTTATATTACATCTCTGTCTATCTTTTCATTTATTTCTCCTCTTTTGTTTCATTCCCTTTTCACCTCAAATCCTCTATCTTCTCTCTTATTTCTTTAACTTTCTTTTATTTATCTCCTCTTTTCTTACTTCGTTTCTTCAATTTCCTTTTCTCACTTTCTTCTTCTTCTTTACCCTATTTTCATTACTACTCTTCATATATTTACTCTCCTTTTTTTTAACTTTCTCTCTCTCACACCCAATAGAAGAAGTTAGCCTTAAGAAAAATAACCATAACTACAATGGTAAATTCTTTAAAGTGCAAATAGGTAAAACTGGGGCATTTTGATGTACACAGAACATACTGATACATTATTAACATCTTTTTAAAAAAATCTACTAAGTAAATTAAAAAAAATGTAAAATTGCTTTAAATTGTTTATGAAAATTAGGTATGACAAAAAGTAAGCTGTTATGTTTCCTTGCAGTTATTGAACCCATGTTATTTCAAATAATTATTTTGATTTTGATTGTTTTTCCTTTCTCTCTTCTCTGTTGAGGCGGTTTAATCTACGATACTTACAGCCATATTCACAGCCATCAGCGACAGCGTCAGTGTTAAATCCTCGGTCAAAGAAGAATTCCACCAATCAGAGTCAACGGAAAGCTACTTTTTCTTTCTTTAACCGCTGGTTAACCTCGACGCTGATGGCTATGAATATGACTGTTAAGCACGAAGGGCATAGGCTTGCTATTAGGTTGAAATAACGGTATGCATTTATAAAGGTAACTAACGGCTGTATTCACCACTAACTTGAGCATTCAAGCTTTTCGACAACTCTGATTAGCTTAAAACTTGTTTCCATTTTCCAACTACCAATTAGAACTTTTGATTCCGGGTCAACCATAGGTTAGTGCTGAATACGGCCGCGATATGAGTGAAAACGGGGAAGCGACGCATGCTTAAATAAAACTCATACTGAAATAGCTTTTATTGGTGCGTTTTTTATATCATGA
Source organism: Tetragnatha montana (assembly GCA_963680715.1). Taxonomy (NCBI): domain Eukaryota; kingdom Metazoa; phylum Arthropoda; class Arachnida; order Araneae; family Tetragnathidae; genus Tetragnatha; species Tetragnatha montana. The sequence continues at coordinate 41,803,412 of OY796685.1, forward strand.
TGACTCATCACTTTAAAACTACCCTGTCCAATCACAAGAAGCGTTTCAAAAGCCAACTCCTTCACCCCCTCCAATAAATAATAGACCTGGACCACCGTTATTTATCCGAAAGTATCTTCCAGCTCACGTTGTCAACACAATCCCTCTTTTTGTTCGCATTAGAAAAACTCACTCTCATTGTCGAAAATTACGGCGATAAAAAAAAAAAAAACCTCGCCTGCGGGCCACGGGGTCTTTCTGAACAACTCAGCGGGACGACACATTGTAACTAAATATTGGCATCACCTCCGTTCCAAACGCTCGTCTCTCCATTCAAAATCGTTTGGGTGTGCTGCCGGAACACTAATGCGCAAACAATTCGATGGAGGAGGTCAGGGGGGGGGGAGAGGTGGCTTTCGAATCTATCCCAGAGAAAATAGAAATGTTTACGGACTAACGATAACGAAGAAAAATCTTAAGATTGAGATCGTCGTTCTTTCTTGGCGAAGACGGCAAATAGGAGTTTTTGTGTGTGTTGAATGTCAACGAGCTTAACTTTACGTGTGAGATGAGAGTCAATTAGGCTGTACAATAGCTATTGTGATTTTTTTTTTTAGTTTGCCTTAGTCTATAATATTTTGTTTGTGTAAGTTGGTTTATCCACTTAACGACGTGTTTTGTCGAGACGTGTGGTTTCTTGGTAAAGTTTAAAGGGTGGCGGAATTATCGAAGAATATTTGCTTTTGTTATGGAGTGGAAACAAGAAAGTGAGTTGGTTCTAAAGGAGAATAAAAATTTTGTAATAAAATCCCAAGGGCTTGTGGCTAGCTATTCTGTAATATTCTCTGAAAGAAATACATTGATTAGAACACACTATTTACAATGATAGGATAGTTTAAAGTTAAAGTTTTTCTTTGTGGAAAAAAAAAGTTTTTCTTTGTGTGTTTCTTTCTTTTTCTTTGTTTCTTTGTTTTTCTTGTGTTGTTAATAACCGATAGCTAGTGTTTTTAAAATGATAAAATTATGCATCAATAGCAATACACAATTAGTAGTTAATTAATTGTAAAGTGATAGAAAAACAATGGTATTCTTGTAGTATGCGATATAACAGTTTAGTTAGCTGGATTTAGGGTAGATAGCGACACCAAAATTGATGTTAACTGAATCCTAAAGAGCTAACATTGTTCATAAGATAAATAAAAACTAACTAATCCTAATGAGAGATAATTAAACTGGTAGATCACATACTACAAGAATACCAAAACAATTCTATGAAACTTACTAAAAATCAATGACAAATTATAATACATAAAAGTTTGTTAGTAAACTGAGCTTCTTTACATTTAATTTTTAATAATATTAGAGAATTATAAATTTAAATCGTGCTAAACATAAAATTAGTTCTTCCCTTTTGAAGCATAGAGTTTTTAATCAAATGAGAATAAAATTAAGAAATTTATCCAAAACAGCTCTGAAGGAACTAAGAGTGACACAATCCGGTGACAACGAGAATAAAAATTATTCAGTTTTTTTTTGTATGAAGGTAACATGATTCATAGACCTTGATTTTAATATTTATTTTACGTACATGAAGGGAAAATACTAATAAATTATTATCATTTAATTAAATTACATTTGTGTATTCATATTACTTATAAATAAATTCTTTTCATGTCCTAATTTGTATCCTTTTGTAATACCTATTGTGAAGTACTACTTTCTGTTTCACATAATAATATTTGAAATGTTTGCCAACAGATGGCAGCAGAAGTTTTTTCCTTACAAACGATGTCTTATTTTGAGAACTTCATTCATATAACTATTCAGTGAATATCCGATAAAATAAAATATTAATTTGTGCAATAATAAAATATTTATTTAATATTTAACAGTGAATATTATTCACTGTACATCATTAATGAATTCTTTGTATGAAATTTCGATAAAAAGATGTATTACTAAAAAACTGTTAACACCAAAACATCAATAGGAGAATATTTTTTCGTATAATTTTTTATTTGAAAAATTGTTTGAGATGTAGTGTTTATTTTAAAATTCATTGAAAATTGAGTGTTAGAATTGAGAAAGCTCATGTTGCTGATTGTTGTTTTTGCTGCATTAACACTCGAATAGTAAGAAAAGCTGTTTTACAGGTACTGAGCAGGTTGTTTTCCTTGCATTAAATCTCTTAACGTAAGGAAAACCGTTCTACAGGTAAACGTTTGTTTTACTGCAGACTACGCTCCACAGTGAAGACGTGGCTTCAATTTTACAAATATAAAATCACTTTCATTAAAAGAAACTTTATACACTATTTCTTTAAAAATAAGTAGAACCTCTTAATAAAGATTCCTCCGATACATTGATATTTACTTCAAAACGACCGGAAATAAAATTACCGATGGTTTTATCATATTAAGTTTTGTTCATTATAACGTCCTTTCGTTAAAACGACCGTATATTTTTGGTCCCAGAATGGTTCTCTCTATCAAGGTTTCACGTAGTCTTTAGTTTCCATGTTTCCAATATATTAACAAAAAAGTTCTCATAACATTTTTATCATTATTCCATCTTCTTCTCTGCTCCTTCTGTTCTGAATCAAATCAGATCCATGGAATTGTTCACTCGCATGATCTCCAACACCAAATTATGCCTATTCAGCAGATATTATCACAGTGAGGCGACACAAATACGTAGATATTTTCCATTACTTAAAACCAGGTCTCGATTTCTAGAAAGAAATCTGCCGGACGGTAACTTTGTCTAGGGGTGGGGTATAAAAAATTATGATAATAATGTAATCACCTATATCTAAGAGTAGAATTATAACAATATCCGATTGATAACAATAAGCGATTTGATACTACTAGAAAGTTTTAAACTGAGGAACTCGAGATTTGCATTAGAATCACAGCTATGTAGTTCTAATTGAAGTATTTTAAACGATTCCCTAGTTTGTATTTTGCAAATTATACATTCTTAAAGAAAAATATGAGAGTTGAACATATTTAATAATAAATTAATGTCTTATTTTGTATATTTATATATTAAAATTGTCTTTTAAACGGGAAAAAAGGATGATTTTAGCGGGTGTCCCGAAATTTTTATAACATTAAGTGAAATGTTGATCACATAAAACGGCGCATTTTGCATTAAATTAAATAGAAGTGATAGGGACCAGTCAATTTTGAAAACATTATCCGATTGATAACATTAACTGTGATCACATTAAGCGGAGTTGACTGTAATACTAAAGTGATTCACTACACTTTTGCAGTCTTTAATATCCCCTCTTGATTCACACGTGCTACCATGAACAAGCCTCCACTTCTCTAGGTATCTACAGAACTTTCGCAACCCAAAGAGAGAACAAAACCCCCGATATCACAACCCTCATTTATCTCCTCACTAAACAATCCCCATTCGAAACAACGGAAACAGTATCCATCCATTGACCAACATTTCCCTCCAGAGCGAACATATGTCAAACCAAACAACTCCCATCAGCGTACATCAGAGCAAACGTCTCTTTAAATTAGCATCTCATCGTCCCTGAAAAACGTGACTCGCGGGCCCCCCGAGGAGCCCCCTTTTTGGAGTCATTAGAAAGCGTCCTTTTTGAGCGTCTTGCCTTGGGGCGGCCCGTGATTAAGCCGTGCAAGGGGCGGTGAATCATTGTTAATCAAACGAGCGTGCCGGGGCTGGCAAGACAAACAACGGCGGGGCAGGGCCCGCGGGCTACTACGGGGCAGCGTGGGAGAGAGCACGGAAAAAAGGGGGGGGGCTGAAGGTGTGTTAATTACGCGCGGACGGGTTGTCCCTCTGGTGGGAGGGGGCGGCTTTTGTGACTCAGGACGCACGAGTGTCGGAATGATAGTGTGGGCGGGACGCGAGGATGGGTTTGATTTAGGGATGGATAGATCTCTGATGGTATCTTCTGGAAGGAAAGGGTTTGGGACTGAACTTTTGTTTTGATGTGAAATTATTTTTCCCCACACTCATGCACTCAATGTAGCGTTTTTTTATTACACTTATAGGAAGAGTTTGAATCGAGGTGTACTTGATGTTTACCGTTTTGGGGATAAAACTGAAATTCCTCACTCATGCACTCAATGTAGCTTTTTTTTACTTCACCTATAGAGTTAGCAGGGCCGTAACCAGACTTTTGTTTCGGGGGGGGGGGGTTTCACTCAAATATTTTCTGAGGTACTTCCTTACGGGTACTTTTATGTTAAGTTTTAGATGACAACACTAGATTGAAATTTTGATGCACTAAATTTCAAAATTGTATAAACAATATGAATTCGAAGTAAAAGGGGGGTCTGGGGGTCCTCCCCCAGAAATTTTTTTTAAATTTGCCCTTTAAAAGAGTGTTTTAGCTCATTTCTGAGACCCTTTAGATTACACCCATAGAGCACCACTCATTGTAAGCGGCCGAATTTTCAAGGTAAAAAGAAGGTATATTGTAATAAATGGCGAAATGTTAAGGGGGTTTTTAGGTTCCTACTCTAGAAAAATTTTTGAATTTTTCCCCTAAAAGTGGCATTTTAACTCATTTTGGGACACTTTAGGTTACATTAAAGAGGACCACTCCTTGTAAATCACACAAGTTTGAAGGAAAACGGTATACTTAATAGATTTCAAAATTTCGAGGGGGTTTGGGGGTCCTCCCCCAGAAAAATTTTGGAAATTTTACCCTTTAAAGTAGGGTTTTGACTCATTTTGAGACCCTTTGGGTTTTACCCGAAGAGGATATCGCTCCTTGTGAGACATAATTTTCAAGAAAAATATCAGTATAAAAATTGATGTCAAAATTTCGGGGGGGGGGGTTTGAACCCCTAAACCCCCCCCTTGGATACGGCCCTGAGAGTTAGTCTATAGATCTCTGATGGTATCTTCTGGAAGGAAAGGGTTTGGGACTAGACTTTTGTTTTGGTATAAAATTAATTGTCCCCCCACTCACGCACTCAATGTAGCGTTTTTACTACACCTATAGGTAGAACTTGAATCGAGGTGTACTTGATGTTTACGTTTTAGGGGTACTACTGAAATTCCCCACTCATGCACTCAATGTAGCGTTTTTACTACACCTATAGGTAGAGTTTGAATCGAGGTGTACTTGATGTTTATCGTTTTAGGGATAATACCGAATTCCAAGCAGAGATTGGGGTATTGGGTTTTGTTTTCCATAAGGGTCTTTTGAAATTTGGCTCTTAAAATTATTTTTTAATCCTTTCAGTTCTAAGCCGCCCTAAAGTGCCTTTGAATCCTAATTTTGGACCGAAAGGGTTTTAAACCTTTTGAGTGACTACCGTAGGGAATAGTTCCTTGCACGCCACAGAATTTTCAACGAAAAAAAAACCTAGTAGATAAATTGTCATGAAAATTTCGGATGGAGGGTTAGAACCGTAAGATCCATAGATTTTATGGTCAATTCCTCTCATTATGGAGTTAAGAAAATTGGTGGCATTAAAATTATATTGTACTTATGATATTGTAGTATTGTACCCAATTTCCCAATTTAGTAAAAATACTTGCTTCAAGCTAAAGCCACACGTTCAATGGAAAATTATTATTAATACAACATCAAAACTTTTCGGAAGAGACTATATCTGCCATCTGCAAACAGAAAACCTGCATATCAGAAACATTGCGTCAAGTGATGCTAATTGAATGATATTTTGTTGAACTGCGTCCACAACTCATCTTTTCACACTAATGTAACGCGAGAAAAAAAAGTAAAAAAATCAAATCAAGACCGACACAAACGCGCTTGGACAGATGGGCTCCCCTGAACCACAGCATCCCAAAAAATACAGTTTCGAAACAAAAAGGAGAAGACACATCAGGTTCATCTATTTCACCACCCCTGAGGTGGTCCCGTGGCGAGGAGTAACTAACTTACATATCGCCGTGTAATGTATGCTAATAGGGACGCTGTTGGTTCGCAGCCATACGGATACCCCATACACATGCAAATGAAGTGGTTGTATGAATCACTTGAGCCTTCGCCTGTCATAATAGAGTTTTAAAGCCGCATTAACCATCAGGGAGGTGTCGCCGCAACAATGGACACGCTCGATTGGGCGGTGGGTGAAGGGTCCGGTCTTGTTTGGTTTGGCGCGGATGATCTTTTGGAGGCTCTTTTTGGTTGGGCAGGTGTCTTGGAGGCTGCCTCGGTTTACTATGTTGGGAGAAGGCATGAGTTTTGTAGGCTGGAGGGAGAATGGTGTTTTTTTAAATGTGTGATTTGTGAAGATCATGCGTACATTACGTGATTTTTTTTTTGGATAATGTTGAGTTCTGAGAACATTTTTTTTAGATATTTTGGTCACTTGGGGAGATAGTAAGGAACTGTAATATATTATTTTTATAGCTGAAAAGTTTTTTTTATGAAGATAAAAACATATTTTTTTCAATTAATATTAATAATAATTTATTTATTTCAATTTCTGACGGTACATATGGAGAATTTGAAAAGAGGAAAACATGTAAGTCCATCTGGGGCATTAAAACCTATTTAGATTTTAAGAACATTTTTAAAAGTAGTAAAATGAAAAACGAGTGAAGTTAAAAACAAGCGAATGTTTTTATTAATAAATATAAAACCATGATACAAAGATAAAGTTTCATTATATTTTTTTTAGTTGATGCCTCCAATTATTCCGTATTTTCTTGCTTTAATTGGTCCTTCCCCTGATCTAGTATATAATGCAACCCCCTCCAGAAATACATGATTGAAAATATTACGTTGAAAATGTATTTAAAAGGGTATTATTCAATGATTCGTATTTTAAATTTCAACTACCATATAAAACTATTATTTATACAATATATCATTATATAATTATTTGTATCATATATGTATACAATAATTTGAACCCGTTAACTCCTTAATTTCACGAGACATTCCAAACAACAATCGAAACACTAACAAATTAATTTCAATTAACGAATAAATTAATTACTATTCTTTACTCCCCAAAAAAAGTCACTTGTAAAACATTCACTGGCACTCCAATATCAAAAAACACTTCTTCATTAAACAAACTAGACCCAGCTAACTTGATAAAAAGTTAATCCCCATAACTAACAAAATCGCAAAAATAACAGTAGACCTATTAACGCCATAACTTCACAACTCCTAACCAAATGTCGCTCACACCTGACTCTGTAATTCTCCCTCCTGCTATTTACCAATCAAATGACCCCAAGTTAGCCTTTACAGTAAATTACGCCTTTTATACGCTCCCCGGTCACAGCAAGGCCCCGGGGCTACCTCCTGTCTTATCTTGTTTAGTTTATTCTTGCCGTACCTTTCGATCTTTTTACCCTCTTTCTCTCTCTCTCTCTTTCCTCTTCTGCCTTGTTATTTTTTTTTCTCTCTCTCCCGTTCCCTGGAGAAAAAGTGAATACCGGAGATGCTCGGGAAAGAAATATTGCCAGCCACCGGCAGAGGTCACCCTCGTCTGGCAGTTACAGTTACATTCGGCCGGGATTATGGATAATTAATTTTATCCCGGGATCTGGCAATATGATGAATGATGGAAGGTAATGGACGGCTTTGATGTTATTTGGGGATGTTTGCGAGGGGATATGTTATTCATGGGAGTGTCTTGATGCTTTGTTTGGGGTTTATTAATTCATTTTATCCCTTAATGGGAAGTGTTGATCTGTAAATGTAAATTAATTGGATAGTTATCCCGAAGCTGGGTGCAATTCATAAATGATGCTTTTTATTTTAAGAACGTTTAATGTGATCGAAAAATTTTCATAACGGTTTCACGATTTAACAAACTGATGTTACCGAATTTCATTGTAGAATTAAATGCGTCAAAGTAAAATGCCCTTATACACAAGTACACGCCATATTTAAAAAAAAAAATCGTTTGTTATCCCAAAATTAGAATGTCACAATACCCATTTTTGCATAAAACTGTGAAGCTTGAAAAGATTAAAAAATTCTCTCACTAAAATTTTAGTTTGTGTGGGCAAAAATACTTATACCGAATTCTACACATCTTTCAAAGTTTTGCCTATTGCTGTTATTCTCGAAGTTTCTGCAGATGCATTGATAAGAATATGTCACAATTATAAGCTAATTATAGAGAGAATTTTAACTTTACACTATCATTATCATTATTTATCTGTTTTAATTTAAGGGATAAATTATTCCTAATTATTTTTACAGTAGCTATTATTGTAATAATGTTTAGAGCAAAGAACCACAGACTTTTCTTTTAGATAAATAAAATAATATTAAACTCTTGCCTGGAATAGATTTTTTTTTTGTTGGGCTTTGCACAAGCTTTTACATTTGAACTGTAAGAATGTAAATTAAGACATATCTTTATTATGAATCTCGGATTTATAAACACTCAAGTAAAAAACTAATTAAAAAACATAGTCTTAATTATCAAAATAAAACTTAAGATAATTTTTATATGAATGTTTTTAAAATGTTCTAAGATTGGAAAAGTCCATGGAAAATAAACGTTCTTCAAATTTTATTGTTCTAACACTATTTGACAACAAAAGAAATTCGCTGTATTATTTTGGATTTTAGAGTGGGTTCAGAAGGAGAAAAAGGAAAAGGACGTAGAACCATTGCACTAAACCATAAAAAAAATGACTACCAAATCAAATAATCTTCTTAACTCCAGATTTCCTCTCCCAATAACCACTATACCGTTTTTATCTCTAAGATTGTGAAACTACAAACAAACAAAAGCGAAGGAAAAGATTTCCAAACTGTTTCCCGCGAATATACAGTATTTCTTTCTTTACTTTGAACATAGATTCATCTCAAGCAAAGATATTCTTCGGCAAATATCCTTCTCTCCTAGAATATCCTCCGTGGTTAGATTAACCCTCATTTAATTGTGGGAAGGACCACTGCACTAAACCATGAAAAATGACACCTAAACCATCTCCCTAACCCGAGCCGATCACCCACAATGGCCTGAAAACAGTTTTCTTACGTTGACATTTACTACATTAAATAAATGTCAATATTCACGCCAAAAATATTTATCTCAAAAACACAGTTTCTCACGAACACACAGTATTCTTCTCTCCACCTGAACATGAATAGATTCATGGATTCATCACAACAAGCAAAGATATTCTTCGTCAAATATCCCCCTCTTCACGGAATACCCTCCATGTTATTGCGGGAAAAGAAACAACAGAATCCATACAGAGGGAACCCTCTATATGAAATTTCAATATACTCGAAAACGCGTTATGGCAATTCGGTTTTACAACAGCATGCTCCGAGAGCCACCATCGGAATAACATGATTTGTTAATACACCCCCCATTCAGAGAGATTGCCTACTTCGGCATATGCGGTCTAGATCGATCCTATGGCATCACAGCAAACAATGCGATATCTGGCCCGTGTTTTCCTTCGGAAATAGAATATTTGATTCACTGGAGCAACTGATAAACAAAAGTATATTTACATCGAAAGAATGAAATTCTCGACTACTCCGCGTATTGTTTAAAAATGACAAGCAGCGACGCGTTCAGTGAGTGCTGTCATTTCGGAATGCGATCGGGTCTTATATTCTTTTCGGGTTCTATTGACCGTCTGGTATTCGAGTTGGCAGTCATGAAATATGTATGCGGAGAATCCGGGAAAAAAGTAGTAGGCCTATTCGCTCGGAGGTGAAGTGGTTCAGTGGAACGATCCTTCTAATGTGGTCCCGAGGGAGTACTGTCGACCCTGCTTAATATGATCACTTTTGTCCAAGAGTAGAATGATGACAATATCCGATTTGATACTAGAAAGTTTCAAACAGTGTAGTTAGACTATTTATTCCATTTTCCGGGATGGATGGCCGTGTTTGTTGGAATTTATTTCCAGACGTTTCGCTCTCTTCTTAGGAGAGCATCATCCAGTGGAGAAAATATCAACTATGTACTAAAAATTGAAAACTAAATAACACATAGCAAACAATTACAGCGTGAATGCTAAGAGTGAAACGTAGAATTAAATACTATTGTTGTGATGGCTTTATCCGGCATTTCTTAAAAGCCGGGTGCCGGACGCTCGGTATGGAAACACCCTCCTCTTTCCTATTGAAATTATTTTTGTGTTTGAAAATTTCTATTGCTTCTCTTACAATTCTAGTGAATTGATGGTTGGTGGTCGCAAGGATTTAGGTGTTGACAACACTGAAATCATCATTGAAATATCATTAAAAAAGTGAATAACATAAACCAGTAAACTAAAACGTGATACAATTCAACTGTCGATATTTATAAAAAATATTTAAATTTTAAAAAATAAAGGAACATATCTACAATTTTCTTAACATTAACGGATTTGAATAGTAAGCAAACACCATAAACGAATAAGTTTTTTGAAGTTTTATATAAAATTTCAAAATTTCCTGGCTTACATACGAAAATTCATGTACTGTAATTCATTAATCACTAAACGATATGGTAAAATTTTATTACAAATTTGAAATTCTGTTTATAAATAAGTTCAAAGATTCAATAATGAATAGAAACAGATTTGCAAAACGGAGTTGCTGATTTTCACTCGACATTGCCATTGTCTTGTCTTTGTTATTTTACCCCAACATCATCAATCATCATGTTACATCAAGCGAGCAATGTCCTAATTCCTTGCCAAAGTCAAATTCAAATTCAATCTAATTCCTTATTTTGATTAAGGTCTTTTTATAATTAGTTTTTTAAAGGAAAAAAAAATTCTCTACTTTAAAAGTACGTTACTTCTATACCAGTTAAAAGTTGAGTTTTTTGTACTTGGTTGAACTAAACAAAGTCATATTAAAGGTAAAAATTACCTTTCACAACATGTAAAAGCTAAAGGAAAAACAGTTCTTCAACCTAAATGAGGGTCATGAATTTCACGGAACTATCATTATTTTACTATAGTTTTTGACAGTGATATTTTGACAACATTAAGAATCCTAGCTTTCTCCGAATAATTAATATTTTTATAAGCAACTATCTATACTAGTGCAACTACCTGGTGAGTTAAGCTGAACTGTGCAATTCTGTCGAGTAACCCTTGCACTGCTGGTTATCTTAATTTTCTTTAAATTGACCTTTATGTTTTGAAACTGTAGAAATAGAGCAAATAATATGGTGAAAAGGGTGTTTTAGGAACATCGACGGATGATTTTTTGACATTTGTACCCACTCTTTATCTTGGAAATAAATTATAACTTTTCTTGGACAGGATCGAATATAATAGATCATTGAAATGCAACTTTCACCACAATGAATTTTTTCATAACTTTGAAGTTAACACTTGGAAACTGAAGAAATAATGAAAATAAGGCGAAAAGGAACACCGAATGATTATGATTTTACCACAACTTTTGCCCAATTTCCATTTTGGGGGAAAAAACATTACATGAATTGTTTTACTCTGAAGTTAACGCCTTGAAACTGAAGAAATAATGAAAATAATGTGAAAAGGAACACTGATTTTACCAAAAGTTTTGCCCACTTTCAATTTTGAAAATATGTTACACCTCTCCTGGACAGGATCGAGTATACAATAAAGGTCATTTGAGTGCAACTTTCACCATTATATGAATGTTTTACTTTGAAGTTAATGTCTTTAAACTGAAGAAATAATGCAAATAAGGTGAAAAGGAACACCGAATGATGATTTTACCAAAGTTTTGCCAAAATTTTGAAAAAATGTTATACCTCTCACAAACAGGATCGAATATACAAAGGTCAAATGAATGCAACTTTTCCCACCATGAAATTTTTTACTTTGAAGTTAACTCCTTGAAACTGAAGAAATAATGCAAATAAGGTGAAAAAGAACACCGAATGATGATGATTTTTCAAAAAGTTTTGCCCACTTTCAATTTTGAAAAAAAAAATGTTTTACATCTCCCGGACAGGATCGAATATACAAGGTCAATGGAACGCGACTGCTCTCATCCGCCTATCCTTCCAGTGTTCCCCGCAAGTTGTCGTCAGGTAGGAGGCGCTGGCGAATCCTTGATCTTTTTAAGCCCAGGACCCATCCCCCGCGGCCTCTCGAGCCGCCTCCGCCTAATGTAATCACGGCGCAGAACAAACAGTCATCCATAATGGATGGCGACTGATTAAAAATTTAAAGAAAAAAATTCAGGGGCGCCATCATCTCCAAAGAAAAAAACTCCGACACGTTCGATTTAGCCCGGACCCGGGAAAGACTTCCTCCTGGGGGCAAACAATCCTGGCAAAGGTAAAACGGCGTCTCGGGTTAAGAAGAAGAAACGCGGCAAATGACATAAAAGAACGATGAATGGAGGAAGAAAAACCGGCATAATCCGCATCTAACATAGTCCTGGTTTGAAGATGATGCGGAGAGTCTTTCCTTAAGATGTTCTTAAGCAAATGAAGTAAATCGGAGGGAGAGGGACGATAAAAATAAAGAATCATCCGGGAAAGAGGAGGAAAGGGTGTTTCAACTCTGGAAGAGATTTGTTCCCCATTATAAAACGTCATTGCTGCCTAAGGCGGGTTGCGTTGCTACGATTTAAATGCGTTACTAGAAAGCGCGGACATTTTCTTTTCTTTCCCTCTTTTCAGAAGTTCTCCTTTTTACCAATCTATTTTTTTTTCTTTCTTCCTCGCTTCTTTTTATTAGTCGCATATGGTTTGTTTGCTCAGGCAAAACGTTTCTTTAAATTTGGTCCACACGGTTGGGAGGAGGGGAAAAAGTTTTGATCGTAGGTTATTAATTATTCGCAAAGAAAATGTCGAAAGTCAACAAAAATTCGGAGCCCGGGTTTTTAAAATGTTTACGGTAGTGAGTGAGTGGCAACGCGAGATTAAATATGTATTTGGAAATCTTCCTCTTTTTTCACTCATTGGAGAGGTTTTTCCCCACGTTTCTTAAGCCGTTTTTCATAAATTTAAATACAGCAATCAGAGCTTTTAACGTTTTATGTAATTAACGAAAAGTTTTGTGGGTTAATTTAATTACATTGAGGAAAAAGAGTTTTTGCGGGCTGCTTTAAAATTCTAGCTCGTTTTTCATAATGATAGGTTTATTAATCTTTTTTACTGGGAAGAAAGATAATTTGCGGAATGATTAAAACATGCTTGTGAATAATGAATGCCAGATAAAGGATTTTTAATTTTGTATGAGAGGAATTTTAAATTAAAAACGGGTTTCTCTTTGAGCTGTTTTCAAATAATCATGAAATGCAAATTAATGCATAGAAAAAGAAAAAAGAAAATTTTTATTGACAAACAAGACTAATCCAATGAAAATATTTCTATGCATTAACTTTTAAACACAACGAAGTTTGATTAATAAATAAGGCAAGTTTTACCTTAATTTCTTTGTTTTTATGGTAAAAAGTTTTGAAATAATCAGAGAAGTTTGTCTTATTTTTTAAAAAATGTATTAAAAAAAAAAGAAATTTTAAGCAAAATAGATTTTTAATTCATTAAGTGACACTTTTTCCACTGGAAGTATAAAATTAATAAGTTTTACTTAAGTATTTCAGGATAAGTGTAACTAATTCAATTTACAAAACTTTTCAAAAGTAAAAAAAAATTAATTACTTACTATAACTTTATTTTTAATATATTTTTCTGGATTTTGATGATGGACATATTATTTGAACTTGAAGATTTTTGAAAGAGGCAGATAACGGAAACGGAATTGATCTTTAAATAATGTGTGCTTCCATACTTATTACAGATTTAATAATAGTCGTATATACTTACATTAAGAATTTAATATCGTTTAAAGAATACACCATGAAACTTGAATAAAAATATAAATTCTTCTTAATGGTGTAAAACTTCTCAATTTTGTAATTTATAAGTTACATTTACGTATAAGACATAAGTCTATCAAAATTTTTATTCTGGGCAAAAATTTTATCGAAGAAAGTTTGCATAAATTAGAGGCAGGTAAGAAAATTCGAAACTGGCAAGTATGTTAGGAAAATGCAACCATAAAAGTAGAGTTCAAACTCTTAATCGTAGATATCTGTGTGTGTGATGATTCTGAAATTCTCAAAACGCCTCAACTTTCTTAAAACATAAACTCTCGCATAAATAAAACCACGATAAACCCTAACTGCATCAAATTCCCTAATCCACAAAATCCAAACACCTCCACCCCTTCTTAAACATTAAAAATCGATCTCACGATCTCCCTGAAATCATAACACTCCCCAAAGTAACTATGAACCAAAACACCACCCAGGCAAGCAGCGATTCTCATTTCGTAGGAAGGAACCTTTCCCTTTTTACTTTGGCGAGAGTATTGACTTTATCGAGCGCCAGCCGCCAATCAGGGGCTACTTGTTTACCTAATGACCATATCCCTCACGTCTATCATCAGGAAACAAGCATTCTTCGCCAAATACGCCCCTCCCGTTACCGATATATGTTGGCGAAATATTTGCTCTGCTGCAGCAAAAATGAAGTTTCAGTTCATGGGTTTGTTTAGGCTGCTGCTGCTGTGGACTCTTGGGGTATGGGGGTGTTCCTTTGTTTTTTGGGGGAAGTTGGTGTTGTTTTGATTTGTTTCTGCGGAGATTAAATGTTGCAAAGAGGTTCTTTTTAGGGGGTTCTGATGGGGTTTGTGAGGGAGTGTGTGGGTGAGAAATTGGATTCGTTCTTGCGGTGTTTTGTTGATGTTTTGGTCGAATTTGAATTTTAGAGGTCTTTTAAGTACATTTCTTATGGTGAGATTAATCGGAGAAAGAAGAGAAATATTATTTGAGATACGTGCATTGTCAAAATCTTTCAGTTACTTTACATGTTTGTTGTCGTGTTTTTTTTTTAAATCTGAACCGCTTCACTTTGTCGCATTATAACAAAGTATTTTTCTATTTGAGCTGCTCAGGATGAAAATGGTTTAAGTCCAAAAATACACAAAATTTGAGAAAAGTGTAGATTTGGATTTCTTTTCAGGTCCTTTACATAGAGTGGTTGTCAAAAGCTCAATAAGTGACCCGTAAGAGCTGACTTAAAAAGGCCTTCTTCATAGGAGCAACACAGGCGCCGTTAGAGAAAACCTTCAATTACTCAAAACTCCGTTCAGAGGACTTATAATACTTTCATTCGAACCAGCTCATTTGTTAATATTAAACCGGTCGACACGAGGCTCATTTGCAGAATTCACAGGGTTATGTTGAATTCGTCCATCTAATAGAGAAGAAAGTAAAAAAAACACCTTTTAACAAAAACATTATTCTTATCAAAATCAACATATTAAGGTGCATATTTTCATAATTTAGGGATTCATTATAGTATTATGTTATTATTTATATTATTATTATTATTTATATTATTAGGGATTATTTATATTATGAATAAGCATTAAAAAAGTAATTATAAGTATGATTTCCGTAGTTTTGAAAAACCCTTTTTGATGGAAAAGTTTCATTTGAAATCAATTTCAGTAATATCTCATCGTTTGTTTTTTAAAAGCTCCGGAGACTACTTGAATTGAATTTTAATACTGGAATCTAAGAAAACATTTCTATGTTTATATGCATAGTACACAGATAGTCAATATAGATCGAGGAAGAGCTACTTTTGATTGCTGGTAAATGAGGTAAAAGTAATGTCTTACTAATTTACAGTCTTAAAATTTTAAATAACACACTCTCATACATTCTGAATGCATAAAAACATTTTCCCTTATGAGTTCATAAAACTTATGAATTGCATTATATGTAAAAGTTTTTTTTTAATGGCAGGTAATTTTGAACCGCTACAGCTGTAACTTAAGTCCATTAACCCATGACATGCCGAAGTAGTACTTACTTTGCGTTACCCAGTGGGCACCTGTGGACCGAAGCCACGGAGGTGAAGCACTGTTGCCACATTCATTCCTTACACACATAAGGACAGAAACTAATATCCATGCCAAACGGGGATTCGAACCCCAGACGTACGGCTTCGCTCATATGTAAAAGTAACTGCATATATGTAACAAACTTTTACATACAATGTAAAAATTATATGTAAAAGTAACTGCATGTATGTAACAAACTTTTACATACAATGTAAGAATCTGTTTTTTATGTAAAACCTTTACTTTTGATTACTGTCTATTTAAAAAAAATGCAGCTACAGCAATACACAATATACGTAAATTGTAACAGGAACATTGAAACAAAATGATTTCCAGCGATACATTTAATTACCTTTTTAATGCGAGAAACAATCTTTTTCGAAAGAGAGCAAATGAACAATCTCAAATACATCTCCGCGATAATTCATGGCGCAATCAGTTCCCTTATTACCACGTCTGTCTTATAAATTAGTCGCATTATCCAGCAGTCCTCGGAGAGCGAAGAAAAAGACGAAGGAACGAAAAATAAGTACTCGGCAAATTAATAACTGGAACACTCGGTGCAAAGAACGACTGCTGCTAAGCCTAATAGAATATTTCCTTGCTACGGAAAATATTTGCTTAAGACGGGAAGAGGAAGGGCAACTAAATGCGAATCATTGTAGAAAGAAATAAGTTTTATCAGAGGTGGAGAGGGAAAGTGAAACGTTTGTAGTACTTTTTGCTCTTCTCTCCTAATTAATGTTGAATGCTGTTTTCTACCTCTGGATTTTATTGAAATAAAGTTTCGCCGGGTTTTTCTTGTTACATAAGTTGCTGGAATTTCGGGAGGATGTCGGTAATTTGCTTTGTGTAATGTTTTGTTTCTCAGAATAGTTTAGAGTGAAAAGGGAAAATCTGACAAGAGTTTTTAAATTTTTGATTGGATTATGTAAAAGTAACATATGTATATGTGTCTCAAATAATTTCTTGCAAAAGCTCATTGTTTCGAAAAAAAAAAAAGAATTATTTTATTTGTAAAATACACGAACTTGAAGTTACTTTATACAAAAACTATACAAGCTATAACATAAATTCAGGTATAAAACTTATATAAGTTCATTTAATACCAAATTATCTTAAAAAGTGATGATCAAATACATCATTTTTTATATTAGTTGTCATTCAGTGTTTTACTGAGAAATGTACCCAACTTTGATTGGTATGCCATTTATTAAGGCAACAACTTTGCTGGATGACCAGTATAATTTTAGTTCCTAAGAAGAATGCTATAATATAAAAAGGATTTTCAAAAATATATCTTTCTGTTAAAATTCGCTATGTAGCGAGCTCTGGACAGTGAATTGGTTGTGTGGTTTTTCGCTCTTCTTTAAAATGAGAAAAAGATGGGGATCACTAGAAAAAAAATAAGAGATGGGAAGACCTTAATATTTAACACAATAAACTTGCATATTTTCTAATCCCTCTTTATAAGATGTAAACAAGAGATCTGCTTGGTTTGTCAGATGGTTGTCATTCCCCAAATGGGATTGCCAGTCTGATAGTTCTTTAAGTGGTGATGGAGAAATCACTGCCCATTTGTAAATGAATTTTCATTCCTTTAGAGAAATATAACTTTTGATGTTACAAAGTTAGTTGATTGTGCAACTACGAAAATAACTAACAAACATAATTTTCTAAAGGGGAAATCTCGAAGTTTTTCAGAAATGAGTTTGTCTTTATTAGAAAACACAATGTTTCAACTACATAGAGAGAAAAGATTTGCCGGCAACAAAGCAAGCAAAACTCTTCCCTCTTGCAAACATAAGAATGTGTAAGGTCAGCCCCTTTCCATCATCTCCCAAACACAATATCGGCCCGCAACAAAGAACGGTCAGATTCCGATGCCTGATTTAATAAGTAATCGTAATCGGTAGCCTGGAGGGAAGCCGGCCACCCTTTACCGCCCGAATCTAATCCACTTTGGGCAAATTAATTCGTTGTCCGATGACCCCTTTATGTACCGAACCCTTGCCGGACGCTGGGCCGGATACCCTGATGCGATTAGGGCCGGACGGGCTTTTTCCAATGGGAGCATCTGGTCGAGAAGTTTATCTGTTGGAGTTGCTTGTTGGTGTTTCTGCAATTGCTGTGCTAATTGATATGGTCGGGTTTTCTAAGTGGTTTGTTTATTGGTTGTGCCGTTGGGTAGAAACATGTGCATATCTACATTAGGGTCTGCTATACTATATAGGTTTTGAGTTTAGTAGTTACTTAAGTATTAAATGAATCTTAGGAATTATAGTGTTACGATATTTCGCTTTGTGGAATGTGCGAAAATGGGGAACGCAACCGATGAAAAATTTAGATGTTTGTAATTTTGGTTCAATTCCGTTAGAGTCCGGTTGAAAATGCTCTATAGAGCATTTTCAATCACATGACTCGGACCTAACAACGGCCTTAGCAATAGAAGAGTTACAGTTTTTTGCCCTACAGAGGTTAACAGTTACAGAAAATGACTAGCCGTGGAATCCTTCTATTGGAGCATTTGCAATCACGTGATCCCAAACTTAAAAACCGCCTTAGCAACAGATAAACAACGGCTTTAGCAACAGTTAAAAGCCCTACAGAAGATACACAGTTAAAAGAAAGTAACCGGTTGTGACGTCACCTGAAAACACTCTATACTTCCATCACCAATGGAGGTGTTGGCGTTGTAGATGTATTATACCTATTTGGTTGGTTGGTTGATTGGTTATTTTTTACACTGGTCTCTGTACGAGCTGCGCCCTTGCTTTTACTAGGTTTCCTTTCTTTCGGTTTTTCTCTCTTAAAATTTATTTATCTCGTTTAGAAATTCCAGTAGAGCTTTCGTATTCCGGCGTATTCCTTTCCCTGTTCTTCGAAAGATTTTAGCCATTACCTATTATCTATTTCTAAATTTAAATTTTTTAAAACATATTCTGTTAAATTGCCTAAAATATTATAAAAATTAATCAAATGGACTCTAACCGTCTGACGTCACACGGAACCAACACGTGACCTACTGAGCTTGCGATTGGTTACCACAGATACTACACTAGTAGATCTACTAGTGTAGTATCTGTGGTAACCAATGGACTCTAACCGTCTGACGTCACACGGAACCAACACGTGACCTACTGAGCTTGCGATTGGTTACCACAGATACTACACTAGTAGATCTACTAGTGTAGTATCTGTGGTAACCAATCGCAAGCTCAGTTGTAGGTCACGTGTTGGTTCCGTGAAGTCTCGAACCAGATAGGCGGTTAGAGTCCATTGCAAGCTCAGTTGTAGGTCACGTGTTGGTTCCGTGAAGTCTCGAACCAGATAGGCGGTTAGAGTCCATTTAAACAATGCTTCACCAGTCACATTGAACCACTAGCTCCAATTTTTCACAGAATTAATGATTCTTGAAAAATAATTTAATTTACAGAAGTTATGTATTTATTACTTTCTTTCTCTTTTAAATCTTGAATTTTCAAATATTAAGATAATTTGAAAACTGTTAATGAATTTATATTGGTAAAATAAAGAAACTATTATACAGAAAATTCATCTCCTTGCAAAAATAATTACTAAGACGAAGAAGAGTGACGGTAAAGCCATCTAAAGCTACAGAAAAAGCTCTACGCACCTTTTCCAATTTGTAAACAAAGTTAGCTTTTCGTGCATAACAGAAATTTCGTTTCTTCGAACTTAAAAATCATGTCGGACTACGAAGACAACAGGGAGGCTGTGTACACTCCCGTGTCGTCTCCTGTACACTTTCAGGAAACGAACGAAAGAAAGGATAAGATGAGTCAGGCATTAATGGAGAGCATATACATGCAGTCGGTAGGGTGGGTACACACTCCCCCTTTCCGACCGGGGGACCTGATTTCGAGGCATCTCCGCGTTCCCCGATCAAAAGACGGGTCTTTACACGCCAAGTTGTACTTCAAGAAAGCCTTCGAACCCAAAGTCCAAGTCGGGAAAAGCGTGCCCTACGGACATTTGACGAAAACGGTCGCCACTGAAATAGAGAGGCGCAAACTCATAATACGAGACTTGCCGAAGATTTTGGAGGTCATGGGGCTCGAAGCGGATATCATTCGGCCTCCGTTACTGCGGTACAGGGAGTATTTCTCGGTGAGTAAGAGCCGTAATTTCGAAGGAATGCCCACCGAGCCGTTTCTGGACCTTGAGCTGTTCGACGATGATTGGCTGTACGAGACGCGAACGCCGAAGGAGTGGTTGTCGCTTGGGGTGTCCGACAAAGAAAAGAGACCCGTTCCGGGAATGGCTCTGATTCCGGTGGATTTCAGAGAAGATGCCAGACAGGTGGAGCTGAAATGGCGGAAAGTCGGGGTTTTGAACTACGACGATTCGAAAAAGCTGTATTTGGTGAGAGCGCAAGATTTGTTTCTCGGAAAAGATGAGGAAAACTACGAGCAGGCGGATTTGTGGGTACCTCGAGTTTACCTCAAGTTCGCGGCTGAAGACTCCTTTAAGTTCGCCCAGAGACTAAAAGTGGCTGTAGAAACGAGACATCTGGCTGAAGAGAGTCTCAGGATGTGTTATTCCGTGGAGAATATGCCGGTGCAACAGGATGTCCCTTGCTGGACCGAAGAAGATTTGAAAGACATAATGTCGGTGGCGAGAAGGAGTAAGCAATTGCAGCCTAAGCTTCAATGGATTAAGGATCATGAAGTAGATGGCGTAAAAGAAATTCAAACTGTTTACAAAAGAGTAGTGAACTTCATGACTTATATAAATGTCACGGGACAAAACCCGAATTTGATTGCCGATTTCCGCAATGAGAGTCTGGGCAGTGTGCAATCGCCTTACCGTGTAGAAGACACAGTTAAATACTCATTTAAAAAGCATTTCGAAAATTTCAGAGGGGCTACCTTGTACAGTGAACCTGACGTTATACGCGCTCTTTTGGAAATTCAGCTGGAAATTTTGAACTTAGAAGCTTGGTCCTTGGTCGATTTCGATCCCAAGGAGATAACCACCCTCGACAAGTTCGTTTCCATGCAAAAAGAAGCGATGCACAGCGCGAGAGACCACATCAGCAAGCCGTGGTTGCAGGCCATCGCCGACGCGGTGACCACCAACATATCCCGCTGCATCACCGGCGACTACGACCTGAAGCAAACGGTAGTGCACACTTTCCAGATGACCAAGCTGGGAAAGCTGCTCCGGCTGATCGGGTACAAAATGCAGGACGTCATGCGGACCTTAGTGATGACATCCGTCGAGAAGTACGTCATGCTGTTCAGAAACGCCTGCGTCAGATTCGGCAATGTGAGAGACGGGTTCCAGTGGATAGGCAACCTCCGCAGCGATAAGTGGATGCCTCTGCGTAACCCGGTGTTCGACATTGCCGTGCAGGTCAAGGAAACCCATCTGGAGTTCGCAGTGCCTTTGGCCAAGTACAGGGACACCGTTTCGGATTTGTTCGACGAGGTGTTTGACGTTTGCAAGGGGTTGCCCAGAATCGAGAAGTTTGTAATGAAGAAGCTGCTGTATAACCCGGAAGACAAGCTCGAATGTGTGATGACGTGGGAGAAGCAGATTACGACGTGGAAAAAAGCTCTAGTCTCTGGTAAGTACGATTTCAGTAATTTAAGGCTTTGATAGGTTCTTATTTTGAGAAAGGTGATTAATCGAGAGTTAGCAAGTAAAGGAGTGACGTTTTGAATATTTAAAATTTTAAAATCAACCATCTTTGTAATCTTTTGGCATACTTGAGGATAAATGGAGACTATTTTTGTGTAATGCGAATGCAATTAAAAATTTAAAAACTAGTTGGATGATGTAGTTAGGCAAGATATGTTTTTTCCCCCTAGCTATTTCTATAACAAATTCGTATTCTTAGAAGAGGATAGTGAGGAAAATCAATATAAATGCTTCATAACTGTCTGTTTAATTGATTCCTCACTTGAATGAGATATTTTACCCCAGAAAATGAGCTCGTTTTTTACCAAAGTATTTTTGTCTGTACGCATTATTCTAATAAAGTTATTTTTATCATTAACTCTCTTAAAGAACAATTAGTTTAGGGAGGATTCTGGCTGCTTGGCGAGCTTTGCAGGGTTGCCAAAACCCGCAAACCTTGCGCATTTAATATACATTGACAGATTTAGCAGTCTATCTCGATGTTGGCTAACCATACCTACCTAACTACGGAATCTGTCCAACTACATAGTTCAGTAAGTCATCCTCAAACTCGCAAACTTTTCCAGGAGTCAACCAAGCCATGATAGTAGCCACCGCCTACATCTCCGTCTACGACCCTCCCTTGAAAGCCTTCGAAGAGGACCACATCAACTACGTGAAACGGCTGATACGAGAAAAGACGCCTCCGGACCAGCTCAAGCACCTCATCAGGCACCACCACGACGAGAGCACGAGGCTGACCAGGACCATCCCCGACCACGTGGACATCGGTCCTTTTCGCTTGATGACCGTTTCCGTCCGATACGCCACGGTCAAGAAGCACGAGCAATTGGCCGGAGCGGTGCTGTGCCTCTTCTACGACATGTTCAAGAACGGGATGGAGAAACTGAACGACGAGTTCTTGGTGCTGTTGGACAATATTGACCTGCCCACTGGGAATATAGAGGATTTGCTGGAGAAGAAGAAGTGGTGCCGCACCGTGCCCAAGAAGCTCGAGCAGCTGGCCGAGGACGTGAACATGTTGAGATCCGACACGAAGTTGTTCGATATCTGGAACAAGAATATGGAGGATGACGATTTCGTCATGTTTTGGAAGGTTCAGGTTGGTATAGCCTATACTATGGACTGCAACGTTTTCTGGTCTTGTGGCGTCACTGCGCGGAAGCAGAAACTGCGTAAACAGAAAGCAGGTTGGGTTGCTAGGAGGAGTTTCGCTACTCAAATCGTGATGAAAAGACACTGTATATACGTGGGTTTAACAAAATAATGATATTTTTGAATTGAAGTTCTTCGTTTCACTCAAAATTCAGACACCACGCTGGGAACTATGTTTATTTTATTAGTGACATCATAGGGTCAGGAAACGTTGCAGTCTGGTATAGACTATAGACTGCAACGTTACTTGACCTTGGAGAAACAAGCTGAGAACAAAAAAAGAAAGAAGTTCCCAGCGCAGTGTCTGAATTATTTTGAGTGAAATTATTAATTTCAATTTAAAAATCTGAAAAGATTGTTAAACTCATGTATATTATGGCGTCATTTTATCACGATTTGTATCGAAACTCCTCCTAGCAACCCAACAGACTTTCTGTTTACGCAGTTTTTCTTTCCGCGTAGTGAGAAATGAACGCGACTAGCAAGGGGGAGAACATTCTTCAATTTTCTTTATTTTCTTATTTTCCATAATGTTTTTTATATTTTTAAAGAAAATTAAGATTTTTTTTTAAATACTATTATTGGGATGTGAAATGGTTTTAACGGCAATTATCAGGATTTATGTTAAATTTAACAATTTAATTAAGAGGATGGCTTACACTGCTCATATTAAAACTGTTTCTGAAGATAAGAACTGGAAAGTAATTAAGTACCTTTTTCTATGGACTTCGATAAAAATTTTCATAAGTATTTGGACCCCACCTTAAATTACTTGCCAACCCTTGATCTAAATCTTCTCCCTTGTCTTTGAAGGCCCTACCGCAACAGACGATGCGACGGCTGGATGCCCGCCTACGCTCTTTCGACGAAGAGCGCATGATGCACAAGCACAACCTCATCCACGAAACGGGCATCCTGGAAGGCTCCCTGCAACAGCTCGAGTCGGACATCGCCGCCCTCGGCGCTCACACCGACCCGGAAGACGCCACCGCCATCGGCGCCGAAGTGCGGCGCGTCCGCAAGAAACTGCAAGACGACCGCGAGCAGGCCGAACTCTTCGCCATGAGGGAGAAGCTCTTCGGCATGAACCCCACCGACCATTCCGTCATGGAGGCGCTTTCGGCGTCGCTGGCGCCGTACGAGGCGCTGTGGCTGCCTGCTTCGGAGTTCCTGCGGTACCGGGAGCGGGCCGAGGCCAAGGAGCTGGACTTGGAGAAGGGGGAGTTGAGGGAGAAGGTGGTAGAGTTCAGGGAGGCGGTGAGCAAGGGCATGGAGATGGACGAGGGGTTGAGGGGGGCGGGGGAGTTCTTTTTGAAGGAGATGGACGAGTTTTTGGAGAGCAAGTATGTGGTTGTCCAGTTTGGCAATGTATAATTGTATTGTTATTAGGCTTATACCATATCGTCTCTTCATGTTGCCACATGTTCTATCTAATGTTTCACTACTGCGCACATATTCTTACATTATACTTACATTCTTACATACGCCTGTTTTTGGTCATTTTTGACCCCCCCCCCTTGTGTCAGCAAAAATAAGCAAATCCATAATTACCAAACTGCCGGACCCCTCTCACAATGGAGTAGATGAATGTATGTACGTTGGCAACGACATCCCTGTTTCAATCATTTTGGAAATGTTTCAATATGATACATCAAGCTTTGGAGATGCATGGTTGTATGAGAATGCTTATAAACGCGATGATAAGCACAAAGTGTTAAAATTAAAACAATCCTCACCAATCATGAAATTCTCCAACTCGGGACATTTTACCACCTTTCAAATTACCCTGGGCAGCATTAAAAAGCTGAACTATGGTACAAATAATGTACTAAGACTAGTAAATGCAGTCTAATGTCTTTCCCGCGCAAGCGAAGAAACTACCTGTAGAACCAGTTTTTCCTTTAGAATACCCTTATCGCAGTGAAACAAACTTATTATTTCTTGGGTTCTTAAAAGCAGTACAACTAACATTGTTGAATATTATTAGTTTTTTATTAGAGAGATATACACATGAGCCAGGGTAATAGGCAAAAATGAAATCTCCAAGCGTTTAACGTTTAAGGTCGGTCCAACTTAGAAAAATTCGGTGCAACATTATGCAAATTATATATCTCGGCGAAACAAGCCTTCCCTACGTGAATAAGTGAATTTTTTTTTGGGTTGTAGGTATAGACCTTAACTTTCGTGGTCAAAATTTTCATGGAGAAAACTTTCGTCGTTTATCACAAATATATTTCTAAATTAAATTACCTATTGAATTCTATATGATCCTACTTTTAGGAAGGATTATTGTTGTATTAGTAAAATAATGAGTTGTAACAGGTTATGCGCAGGAATTTTAGGAAGTACTAATGTGAATAATATATAACTCCTGTTAAATGCATAAATGATCTGAATGTATGAAGTTCTTTTTCATAAATTGTGTGTATTAGCTGAACTTTTTGTTTGGATTAATTTCTCTTGTAGATCCTATGCTTATTGTCTAAATTTCCTCAAAGAATAAGAGAAAAATTATCTTTAAACTTATGAAAATTGTTTAAAACAACCACTATTTCTCTGTTAATATCCTTTGATTAATATTTTTAAAAATTAACAGTCGCCTCTACCACCACTTTTTCAGAAAATTTTTCCTTTTCATGTTTCAAAACTTTCAATACATCAAACGAATGGATTCGATATTATACAATTTTAAATGGGGAGGAATATGTAACGAAATACTTGAGTAATCTTTCGGTTTTAGGCTTAGCGAGCGTTTTGTAATAAGTGATGAGATTAAATGTAAGTACTACTATATCAATATATCAACTAGGTACTACGAGTATATCATTAAATCAAATAGGTACAACTATAGAGTGTTTTCAGGTGACGTCACGACAGTCATGACCAGCTATTTTCTTTTAACTGTTAACCTTTTGTAGGGCTTTTAACTGTTGCTAAGGCGGTTGCTAGGTAACGAGGTATCTGTTGCTAAAACGGTTTTTAGGTATGGGGTCACGTGATTGCAAATGCTCCAATAGAAGAATTCCACGGCCAGTCATTTTTTGTAACTGTTAACTGTTAGGTCCGAGTCATGTGATTGAAAATGATCATCATTGAAATGATATCATTATATCAAAAAGGTACTACTATATCAATATTTCAAATAGGTACTACTATATCCCTATATCAAATAGGTACTACTATATCAAATACTGGGTGACTATCATACATTGGATACTTTACCCTATTTTAATGGTGAACCTATTTAGGCCTCAAACTTTGTCATTATGAAATGGCAATAAGTAATTCGAGGGATAGAGCGATTCCCAACGAACAACTTCGAATCACATTTCATGGGTAGCATGCGATTCCCACTCTGCTGAACAGTACAGAAATTACTCCTTT
Organism: Tetragnatha montana; assembly: GCA_963680715.1. Classification (NCBI taxonomy): domain Eukaryota; kingdom Metazoa; phylum Arthropoda; class Arachnida; order Araneae; family Tetragnathidae; genus Tetragnatha; species Tetragnatha montana. The sequence continues at coordinate 41,829,413 of OY796685.1, forward strand.
CACGCGAACTTCCCTAAAACTTTCCATCGACGACCAAACTCGATTGACACCTCCATCGATATTCGATTTTTGTCCTCGTCATCACAAAACCTCCCGAGTGTGATGTCGCTTTCCGGCTCCTCGCCCCCCAATTACCCGCGCTGATGCCGCAAAAGATCCCGGACACCTGTTGTAGAGCATAGGTGGGCGCGAAGACGCGAAAATCACGTTAGCGTGACCGTAGGGAGGAGGAGGACTGAAATCAATTTACTTGTCAAACTAAGTGGGAAATTGCAAGCTGCGTAAATACAGGGGGTGAAAACGAAGCGGGCACCAAATTACCGCGCGTGCCACCCACCGGGCATTGGGGTGCGAAGGGATGGAATGGCCCCGGGCAGCGCTGGCCGGCTTGCTGATGCTGCTGCCGCTGCGTTGCCATGGCGACCAGGGAAGCGCGGGATGAGTGATGCTCGCCGATGGAGAGAGGGAGGGTGGCTGGGGAGATAAAAAATGTCTCTATCATTTTCGCAAAAGAGCAAGGATCTGATGAGGAGGGGAGGGATGGTTATCTGGGGCACTGTGCTCTTTGATTTTTGATTTTTTTTAGGGATATGGTTTGAAATTGGTTCATTTTTACCCTTTTCTTTTAAGAAAGGAATTTGAATGTTTATAGGGAAATTATGGAGTTTTTTTTAACAATGTTCTAAAATTAGGTATTTTTATGATATTTACTGCAAAAGGTACTATAGGTATTTGAATGTTGGGATAGGTGCACCTGCTGTTTGCTGTCATCATTCACATGCCGTCACCGTATTTCTTATCTAAGCACATGACTGTAGAGTAGACGACATATGTTTAGAAGAGAACAGACATCAGTAGGTGTACCTGAGTTCATATTATATGGATTTGACATCCTTAATTCCATTGTAGCATTGGCTTTTGTCTCACACCTTAAGATTTTTGATAAGGTATTACTTTAAAAACATGATTTGGAGTGGAGTTCATGCATAGAAAAAACTGAGCTCAGAATTGGTGCTTTTAAGTTATATGAAGTTTTATTTGTACAAATAATCACGCACGAGATAGAGTTTTTGAATAGAAATGACACCAACCAACCAATTGAGCACATTTAATTATGATAAAATTCAAACTTTCTACAAATCAATGAACTATTAGGGGCTTCTTTTTTATGACATCCTTGTAAATTTTCCGATAAAAAATGTATGGAGGACTGTCATATATATTTGTATTAAAACAAAGTAACAGTCTGACTGCTGTTTCAGAAATTGAACATTGCACATTTGTAACTTTTTTATAAAACAAAAATTGTTACGGAAAATGAATCATATTTTGGACATTTGAAAGAAATAGTTGAGAAATACTTGGACTTAAATGATTAACAATGTAAATATTAGTTTCGTAGTTGTTTTTTTTTGTCAAAAATTCATTTATTCTTTTGAACCGCTGAATCCAGCCCAACAAAAAAATATCGGGTTCATAAAGATTTTTGTGGGGCTATAAAAAGCAACATTTTTTTTCATTTTGTAGTCTTCAAATTGAAAAAAAAGACAGTAATTCATATCAGCAAATGTTTCTACAAAAATTACTGCCACATACTACATCATCACATGCTCAGTCGGATAAAAGTCAAACCACACGCAATTTTTTTTCACGCGATGCACTCTCCCCTTTACTCATCCTCTTCAAAACCGGCAAATCCGTCACTTCTTTCATCAGCAGCGATTCCCATCCCGATAAAAACAGCCAGATCTCAAAAATCGCCCACATATATCATACATCCAGCACCCGCAGCAGAGCACTCGAACCCGCGGCCGCCGTGAGAAAGCGGGTTCGCAACGGTGGCCGCTGTTGTCGCAAGCGGGGACTGGAGTATTTGTCCTAGGCGGCCTGGAGAGGATGATGGCTTTTCTCTAGGGCTCTCTTCCCAGAGAGAGAGAGCTTCGGATTAAGCCTCTGACGAGTGGTTGAGTATCGATGCTGATTTAGGGACTGATATCACTTGGGCTGGATTTGCGGTGAGGGGGTCGTTGGCTGGTGGTTTTTGCAAGAGTGGTGGTGGTTTTAAGAGTTGTGTTGAGGATCTAGGCTCGGCTTACTAGTTACAATGCAGGCTCGCCGAGGTAAGGAAATCATTAAGAATATAGATGGTAATGGCTGACATCTGGAAAAGCACTGAATTTATGTAGATTACCTATGGTTTGTTATAGGTAGGGTAAGAGGCGATCCTTGCGGGAAAGTTGTCAAATCGTTTTAATTATTCAAAACTTGGCTAGCCTGTATAATATCTAGTAAGCCGTGATTTAGGTAAGGGTTTTTCTAACCTTTTTTCAGCATTGACCCCTATATGAACTGAACTTTACCTTTGCAATAAGACAATCGACCCATTCTTTAATAATGTTAAAGGGTCAAAAATTTTCCTTTAATCAACCAAATTGGTATCATTAGAAGGGCTGGTAGACCTATTTTTAATGCAAACAAGATTTTTCTAATTTATTCTATCACTGTCATGATAAAACAAACTTTGAAAGGATTCTTGCAGTATTGACCATAGAGCAGCGATAGTAGTGAAGTGAGGAAAGGTAACTCCAAAGAATGGCATAGAAAAGACCATACATAATATCTCACGTGATAGCGGTCTTACTGGAAATTGTTTTCACTGCCAAACCTTTGTGCTGTGCAGTGATGCTAATGTGGGTATTCTTGACGTCGCGTTTTGTCGTCAAACTTTAGCACGTACATGTGATAGTATTGAAATTTCTAAGGAAGCAATAGCGTGCCAATTTATAGACAGAAGCCCTGCTAATGTTGGGTACTCTTTTTCGGAGTCCATATAATAAGAAAGCTAATTTTATAGTAATTTTATTTTTAAAAACCCATGGAATTTAAAAATCATCTAATGCGTTTTGTACCCCATTAATTTTAAACATTGCAATGAGAATTTTTGAGGGAAAAAAGAAAAATTTATTTCTTTGTTGTAATACTCAAAACTGAGCTTAAACTGCGCAAGAAGAGAGTAAATTAAAATAAATTTATTAGGTTATTTTAAAATTGAATTTCGATATGACTCTTGCAAAGTTTATGACAAAATAATATTTCAATTTTTTTTAAACATAGTGCAAAGAAAAAGTAAGCATATCTAAAACTAACTTATTGGATATGAAGGGAAAATTCTTAAGACGTAGAGTTAAAAGCATTAAAATTCTTAAAAAGAGTTATGGACAAAATTTTTAAACCATTTTACTACTGACCAGATGCTTAAACTATATTATAGGGAATCGAACTACTAACTAGTATTAAAAACAAAATGGTTAACGAGGATAAAATAAAAAAATCACTTTAAATTTCTCATACTTCTAGGAAATGCGATAAAGATACTTTTAATATTGATATTTATACCTTGAAAGAAGTATTTTTCTTTTTAACACTTATTTTATACTTTTTTTCAAGCGGAGAAAATGTTAAACTTTTATCAGCGTATTCCAAATTTAATCATTTCGAAGTAGTAGTTGTAGTGTAAGAGGAGATGTTGCTCTTCATCGATAAGTGTAAATAGAGGTATGTCAGCTATTTATTTTTAACTTCTGAATGAAAATGTGTATTAGAAGTATTAAATGTTTGATACTAAAGCCGTGATTTGGCTCACAAACTTAATCATCGTAATATTGAACAATCCAAAAAGAATGTATAAATAAAGATATGTCCCCTATAATATAAGCAAAGCATATCATGAAAACATGATCTCTTACACAATGTAAGTGTGAAAATTGTGAGAATGAAATAAAATTTATTATGTAGTATAGTTGGGGAATTTTTAAATAATCTTTTGCTACTTACAAACAAGTTTAATTTGTTGATCTTCACATCGTATGAAGAAATTAAAAGCTTCAAAGATGTTGCAGTATTTATTAAAACGTAGTGTTTGAATTTTCGTTTGGTATGAATTAATATTTTAGACTGTATCTAGAAATGAATTTAAATGATTGTATCTAGCTAATGAAACTATATTTCGAGAACAGTGTACTCAGTTAATAGAAATCTTTTTTAACAACTGTCATCAGTGTATAAGGAAAATATTTCTTGGGAGATTCATAACTTGATTATCGGAAAAAGAAATAGTAGAACAAATAATCTAATTGGATAGATTGAAACGGTTCACTTAGGTCTCAAGGACCTAAAACTGACTGAGATTTCTTTCTAGGTTATAAAGTTTGTTACTTTGATTCTATTCTCTGAATCGTTTTTGGAAATTGTTAAAAGTGATTTCAATCAAAAAATTATGATCTGTAAACCAGCTTTTGAATTTTGAGAATACTTAAAGATTCATAATTTAAAGGAACTTTTTAATGTGTTCGTTTCACATGTTTAGATTTAATTGAAAGTTGTTAATGCACGATTAAATAAAACTCATTAAGGATATCGACTGGGGGGGGGATATTTAAATATAATCGGACCTTTAAATTTGTAAGCAAACAGGAAAATTCACAACTTTAAATAAAAGGTTCGTGCAGTCTACAAAAAAATAAAGTAGAAATAATTGATAGAGGATATCATTTGGAGGGATTTCTATCTGTTTTGAGCAATGTAAGCCTTAATATCTCTAAAAAAAACCTGACATGTTTTTTTTATCATGCAAGGTTATGTTTTTATTATGCTTCGAATTGATACCATTTGAACTAGATCAAGTAAAATACTTCGCTTCGGATTTAATTCTTTCTTTTTGTGTCTGAAATTTATTTATAGGTTGTATAGGTATCAAGGGGGGATAAATAATATATTAAACAGTTTTTGCTCCATCTAAAACTTTTTGAAAATGTTCTGCATTCATGGTTCCTCAAAAAATGACGCGTCAATAAAACACGCGACACGTCTATCAAACCGAACGACAGAGACACCCCACCAAACCTCGGTTATCATTTTCAAAAAAAGCATCCCAGGGTAGGGTGAATTTTAAGAGAAACATCAATGTCAAATACCCCGCGCATCGAAACCATCTGTGTGGGAAGAGATTATGGTTCCATCTAATATCCACATCCCCCTACAAAACGAACAGAGTGCCCTCCCCTCATTGTTTTGATCCGCCCCCTTAAAAAACTTCCCATGCAACAATTACTTCCAATCTGTCACCACTACTACCCAAAAAAGAAGTCCTAAAAGGGTCTATTACATCCAGCGGACAATGATGCTCTTTTTGAAACTGTCACTTCCTTGGTGGTTTTTTGAAGGGGGGGGGACCCACAACGTCATCGCCATCCGACCCCCAAAAGACCAACCCCCGAGATTAGCACCCTTCTCACGGTTACAGTTAAGGGCGTTCGAGCATGGCCGAGTTACCGCTACCGACTAATATATAAACCCGGGATTTTTTTCTACCTCGTTACACGCGGTTTTAATTCTTCTCCCTCGACATGTCAGCTGCGGATCGGACCCCTTAAACGCCCTTCCCCCCCTCATTGTGGTGGCTTTAAATCGGGAATAGTAAAAAAAAAAAAAAACCGGGAAGAAATTGAATTCTGTTTTGTGTTCGGAAATAGATCTCCCTCGGGCAGGTTTGCGTAAGCTGTAAGCCCCTTTTTAGAACATCCTCTGATCGTGCCTGAGGGGGGTTGTGCACCCCCCTTTTAACTATTCAAGGGTGGAGAGGCCCCGGTCTAAGCCCTCTTGACTACTGCCTCTGACCTGCACAAAGCAAACGCTTGCCTTCTGCAAACTGAACCCAGAATTATAAATGCCGCGGAGGCGCATTGCAAACGGAGGAGGAGGCGCGATTACATTTTTTGGGATGAACTGGTTGTGGACGGATGCAAAATATTTGGAACCGCGTTTCGGGGCCAGTTCCGCGGGAGGTTTTTTACCTCTCTCTACTTCGATCGAGCTGGAATAAAATGTGAGGCTTCCAAGATAGGATACTTGTCAACGAATTCAATTCGATTTGAACAAAACTAAAAGAGACACTAATTAGACAGCAACGTTAGTTGACCCTGTGACGTCACTAACAAAGTAGTTCTTATCGCGGTGTCTGAATTTTGAGTGAAATGATGAACGTCAATTTAAAAATATGATTATTTCGTCAATCCCATGCATACGTAGTGTCTTTTTATCATGATTTGGGTACCGAAACTTCTCCTAGCAACCCAACAGGCTTTGTGTTTACCCAGTTTTTCTTTCCACGTAGTGACGTAGTGGGAAACGTTGCTGTCGAGTATAGACTGCAACTTTTCTTGACCCTATGACGTCACTACGCGGAGGGGAAAATCTGAGTAAACAGAAAGCCTGTTGGGTTGCTTGGAGGAGTTTTGGAACACAAATCTTGATAAAAAAAAGCTATATATACATGGGTTTAAAAAACTAATCCTATTTAATTTCACTCGAAATTCAGACACCGCGCTGGGAACTACTTTCTTTGTTTGCTCTTTACAAGCTTGTTTCTCCAAGGTCAAGTAACGTTGTAGTGTAGTAAGTATTATAGCATAGCAGCAAAAACCTTTTATCATTACTCTACTCAATCACGGACGCCCGCCCATCAGTAAATAAAAATTACAATCTATTACAATTTATTTACAATCTATTTACACTTTAAAAAATTCTAAACCAATTTCTAACTTCTTTCAAATATAAACAAGCTGACTTTATTAAATCTCAAGTTATCAACAAAAAACAATTATCTTCTAGAACATTAATAGTTAACTGTTGCCAACTTAAAATAATCTGAAAAACAGATAAATATCTAAAAAAATAATTAAAACAATGTCCTTTCAAAAAGTTGTTTTACAAAAAGAAATTAAAAGTTATCTTTAGAAAAGTTGGTTAGAGTTCTTAAAAGTTCTTTAAAGAAAGTTTGTCTGTTTTCTAACAAGTAATAGTGATAAATTTTTATTACCGACGCGACGCTGGCTTTTGAGAATTAGATAAGCTATTAAGAATTAAATCTCGATATCAATGGCGTTAATCATACTTTATAACTAATGTGATTCGTCTGTAAATGCCGTGTAAGATTCGCATTTGCAATGGAAATGGACCCTTATTCAAAGTGTTAACTTACGGCGATTTGGCAGTGCACTGTAACTTGAAATGATCACAAGACAAGTGGATTACAAGTTAGACATCCATTACAAATTCTAATGGTATTGATTGATTGAACAGAAACTGTGTAAATTAAAAACAACTGATAAGCGTTTTTAACTTTCCTTCTAAGAGAGTAATCATAATAATGCGGTTAGTACACTTAAAAAAAAGGAGGTAGAACAAAAAGTTGCTTAAATAAAAATTGCGTTTTAGACCATAACAAACGCACAAAGAAGAATTTTATGAAAACATCTTTAGTATTCCAAGAAGGTATTAGCAAGTGAAAAGCAGATTTTTGGGTCCCTAAAAAGAAAGATTTCGCAAATTTGAAGATTTTCAATGTTATCTTGTAGTTTTGCATTTTTAGTTACATAAAGACAAACTTTAATTGAAAAATCAAAGAAACTTGCAAACTTTTTCTTTTTGGGGCCCAAAACATTGACATTTCCTCTCGTTAATATCTTCTTGAATATTTCAATATTTTCATGACTTTTTCTACGGGCTTGTTATAATATTGTACACAATTTTCTAACTGAAGTCTTTGTTCTGTTAGCTTTTATTTTTAAATTATCGTTATTTTGTCATTAAAGCGCTGTAAGCCGTTTCAATACAGAATCTCCGAGGTAACTTTATTACAGTTACACTTTACTCCTATCACTCTACGAGACGTTATTTAAAATATTATGCCGTGAAGCGGACATTTAAAAACACCCTAAACACCCTGTATATGGTCAGGTGCGGAAAAATTATAGCGAGGTAAAATGGATATAAGGATTTTAACAGTTTATCTTTATAAAATTTAATGCTTTTTATCATGCTGATTTTTATTAGGATTTATTAGATTTTATCATCTATAATAATAAAAAAGCTTTACCACTCACTCACTCACTCACTCACTCATCAACGCGCAGCAAAATCTACCGGGACTAAGGACTCGAAACTTGGTAGGGTCAAAGACTTTACGGTGTATACGCGCACTAAGAAGGGATTTTTCGAAATTCTTTTTTCTGACCCACAGGGGGGTTTGGAGCGTTTTTGACGTTTTCGAGCCCAGCTGCTTCCCAAATGACCCCAGATCTTTGTTATTTCGCAGGAAGATACCTAGCAACAATTTCTAGAAAGGCATTTTTCAGATTTTGGATATTCGAATTTTAAGAGGTCTGAATATTCCAAAAACCCGTTTTTGCTGAGCATAAACCAAGTTTTATATTTTCGAAGAAAACAATACCGAGAAATCGATATTACGAATTGAACTGTTGGTAATACCTTCTTGAGGGAATTTCAAAGAAAGTAATTTCAGGATTTTTCGATATTCCATTCTGGAGGGGGTGCACAGAGGTTTGAATATTCTTTCCCGTTTTTAGTTTTTGGATCCTAGCACCCACATTATTAATGTGATTGTTATGAAATTTTAGCATGTTGTTCCTCACACAACCAGGAAGGTTTGCGAAAAAGAATTTTCTGAATCAAAGCATTCCAAGGAGCCTTTTTGTCCCTTTTCTAAATTCTTATGCTTAGCCTTCAATGTTAAATTTATTGCGGTTATTTCTCTTTCCAGGACACGCAAAACCTCTATTGTTGGAAATATTTATTTTGAAATGTTTTATAACAGGTGAATTTTTAAAAAATATGATAAAGAAACAATTTTTAATGATTAAATATTTTTTTTATAATAACCAAAAACCGTTCCACTGAAAAATTTTATTCTTTTTTCTATTTAATCAAATTTAAGTATTTCCAGCAAAGGTCAAATTAAACAATATTTTATCACAGGCATTTTCAGTGTCGATTCAAATGATGTTTACTTTTATTTCATGTTTGAAATTTCTTTCAATGAATGAGTTGGTGATAAATCAGCAAAGGGGGGGTTCAGGGGGTCTCCCCCTGATTTTTTAAAAAAAATTATCATAATTAAAAAAAGGTTATAAACACTAATTCTAAACCGGTTTCTTAAGATTTTGTTTAACATCTTAAAAAAGTATAAAAGTATGTAGTATATTTATTTGTTTTGTATTTTATAAAAATTTAGCGGGATGAGGGGGAAATAAGTTTTATCTATAGACATTGCTGTTCAATAATATATCTTTATTGTGAAGCGAAGGCGGAGAAATTTGCCTCAAATATACATTTATACCAATTGCAGAAATGGATGGAGGGAGAAAAGGACAAAAGAGAAAAAAATAATGGGGTTCTTTTTTTCTGTTTTGAAAAATACTCTTTACTCTTTAAAAACGGGGATGGGGATTTCACACATTAAATCTAAACAGGTGGCATTTTTAAAGGTTTTTTTTTACATCTTAACGAAGTGGTATGGCATCAAAAAAGAATCCTAGCGGGAAGACTGTTGACTCTATTGCATGTAAACGATAATGCTTATTTATTTTAACACACAGTTTGATAAGCCTTTTATCCCCCGAGCAACGGCGGGCATATCAGCTAGTTTATTTTATAAATAAATTAATTATTCCATTCCATTATTCTATATCCATTTTACAACGCTATAACCAGTTTACCCTACCCGACCCTTATACGTACAAAACTCATTTTTGAAATAATTTTACAAATTATGAAGTTTGAGAAAACAAGCGAATACAAATTCGATCCACCGTTACATTTTTTTTTAATTCTTATGTTTAATAAAGAATATAGAGTCGTAGTTTTCAACCTTTATGCCTTTTGTATCTTAAAATTACTTTGACTTAAAATGACAAGATTCTGACGTAAAAGAAATTCAGCGATATAAACTTGTATTTTTCAACAGATAAAAACTAAAGAAAAAGCATCACTAATCTTGAAATAGCATCACAAAAGTATTAATTGTAAGATTACGATGCACAATATTTGTTGAATTTGTTTACTAATATCCTTAAAAGCCAAATTTAATAAATAGACATCAACAGCCTTTTTAATCTCAAATTATTTAAAAGCTTTTACCCCTCCTTCTTTCATTTAACGAGCATTTCTTTAAGTATCACACTAAAAGAAAAGTTTCCTACCTTCTGTTACTGTGCTCATATGAAAAGAAGTTGGCTTCAAATAAGAGTTTTTGCAATTAATTAACAAATTAAAACTGAAATTCCAGTAAAATGCTTTTAGTTAATTAAATTTTCTCCATTAGAAAAACTACCTTTTAGCAAAGTTATTTACGTCTTCTTGATTACAGTTTTACTTTATTTATTATTTACATCTTTGAAATCTTGTAAATGTCTTTCACTTCAAAGAACTTAAGGTAATGGAATAGATGTTTTTTAAAAATCTTTTGTAGCCGGAGAACTTTCATATCTTCTTAGAATATCTCATTTGGATAACAGGATTAAAGGTTGTTTTTACCGAACTGCACATAAAATCGCATCTTATGATCAAGGGATTACGGAATCAGTTCTTAGAAAGATTTAATGTTGAGTCACTTTTATATTCAGATAAATCGAAATTTTTTTTTCAAAAATTAAATTAGGAGAAAGTAGTATTGGTGGATTTCAATAATTCAATTGAGATCATTAGCTCTCCAATGATGACTTAAGCTAGCATGTTTTAAAGATTTAAATGATACTTTTTTAATGAAAATAAATCTCAAGAAACTTTATTTTGAGGCATTATAAGAAATGGTTATCTCATTTATAATTTTTTATGTATTTTTCTCTTAATAATGAAAATATTTTCCATTTCTTTATTTATTTTGAAGCCTGAGCATTGGTTATCTTTAGTGATAGAGTAAGATGAATTTTAATGAATGAAACAGTTGACAATAAAATGAGATTTTATTTTATATAAATTACAATTTTGAATATTATAAAAAGTTAATCAAGATTATTTATCAGAAATTTAAAAAGATTTATTAAGGTCACTTATATAAGTATCTCCAAACAATAACATAGAAACATTAAAAACTCAAAATTCGCAAGTTTCATACTAATCGATATGGTATATTTGCAAGAGAGCAAAACTATCAATAGTTGAATAGCAGCTCATATAACCATACAATATCAGAACTTTTACTTACCTAATGGCTACGTGGGACAGTAAATGTATATTTTACAATGGACCGTCAGTTTTGTAAGTTCCTATATTACGTATTTCTGTTCTTAAAATAAGTTTTCTCTTTTAATAAATTAAGTACGTAATGATATATTAATCCCTAGGTATTAAAACTAGATTACAGTTTATCTGTTGATAATAAATAATTGCAATGTTCTTGACACATATAAATTGAAATTAACTTAAATTTTTAACTAGTGTAAAACAGATTTGTGTTAAAGCTGTATGATAAAGTCTAACAACATCCAATAGTAATAAAAATAAAACTCTAAAAGAGCTTGAAAGTTTTTCCTAAGTTTACTTGAAGCATGCATAGTGTAATTATTTAAGTATTAAGTTGTTAAGTTATGGAAAAAAGATAAACAATAATTTCAAAAAGCTACCTTACCTACGCAAGCTGATAAATCAAACGCGTTATCGAATGCAAAAGCCAGCAGTGACACTTCTTTAAAAAATACCCTGATGTAATTTTCGAGTTTTTCATAAAATTGAACATAAAGCCAGTCAACTTTAGTAAACAACCGGAACAAAAAAAATTACATACTCGGAAAATAAATATATCTCTAGTTAAAAAACGGACTGAAACGGGTGATTCTTGACTCTGTAACAGACTTCGGTACAAATTTAGAAAGAGTCCTCCAGCCTCCATGTTTACCCACAGCTTTACGTCTTACAACCATAAAGATCTAATTATTAATATTATCATACTTGCCAACTCTCCGGATTTTGGCGGGAGACTCCGGATTTTCGCTCTCTCCTCCCGCCCTCCGGATTTTCCCCGAAAATCTCCCGCTTTCTCGGTTTTCTCCCGCTTTTTTTTCGGAATTCCTGGTTTTTTCGAAATATGCATAAGGAAAATGCGAAATGTGTGGAAAATAACCAAAAGATTTCTGTAATACAGAATGATCAGACGGTAAGTAATGCTGAATGCCTTTTTACAGCATTCTTACTGGAGCATAACTTACCGATCAGTGTGGAGGACCATTCCGGAGCTCTCTTCAGAAAAATGTTCCCGGACAGTGCGATTGCGAAAAAGTATGGTTGTATGGTTTTAAAACGGTTAAATTATTATTTTGAGCACATATTATCTCTTTATAATTGGTTTGCGATGGGCTATACATCGATAAAAATTCCTCCTGATTTCTATAGAAAATCTCCTGATTTTTGACTTTCAGAGGTTGGCAAGTCTGATATTATTATTAGATCCTAAAATAAAAATATTTAGTATATTATTGCTTGAGATCTAATAGTTATCATGATGCTGTGGGAGCTGTGGTTACTTTTTCTAAAGCTAAGATTTCTTAAGTTCTAAGGTTCTTTCTTGAGGTTTCTTTTTCTAAAGCTAAAGGTTTCTTAATCCAACTGATCGTAATTACCCATCGTAGTCAGCAAATGAAATAGGGAACTTTAGCAGCCCAAAATAAATAGATAAAGAGGGAGCTTATTATTGGACTGAATTACGAGTAATGTATCAAAATATGACACTAAGAAAGGCGGCACGGTAAAGTCGCATACTTAATTCATGGATGAGTCCCCTTTAATAAACTTAAAACCAGCAAATCGTCATTATCCATCATCGTAGTAAACAAACGGACGCAAAGTAAACAGCCCTATAAAGCCTCCCCCCGCCCGGCTTATAAAACATTAATTGGGCCGCCTTAGAGAGCTCAGAAAGCGGATTTGACTCCATTGAGGCAGGGCCCATCATCCAGGCTCCATCAAAAGAAAACCGATGAGCTTCGATGTCGATCGACGGCGAAAACTTTCTTCCTCCCCTGCAGAGAAACGGGATTATTACCTCCTTCAGTATAGTTATCGGCTTTACCGATCCGAATTAGAATACGCCCCACCCCACCCCTTAAAAGACGCTTTAAATCCTCGGCTAAAAGCAGCAAGCAGCAACGCACCTATTTACTACCTCGATTGATCCGCTGCTGCTCTCTTGCGGCTGGGGAAAAAGAAAGGACCGCGAAGCGACACGAAAGAGAAAGCGCGGGGCGAAGGAAGGGATAATTCCGAAATATTCGGTACCGAGTTGTTATCTAGCGCCCTGCGGCTCCGCGCAAAAATTCTTTCGTAGGATGGAGGGATGGAGAGAGGGAGGAAAACTCTCCCGCCCTGGGCTTTGTAAGAAATAATTACCGTTTATTCAGGTGAACTATTGTGATGTCTATACTGCTGATAAAGACGTCTCTGCGTGCAATTAGCGGAAGGCTCTCTTCTGACTTCACTTTCCATCACTGCGAGGCATGTCCTGCCAGATCCAGGCGGCGGCTTTTTTTCCGCGTCCCAGGACAACTTGTTTGACAAAAGTGCCCGCGGCACTCGCATCCAATCCTGGCACTTGTCATCCCGCTCCCCCTCCTCCTTCTTTCTGTTCTGCTTCGCCGGGTCCCTCGCCCCACCCCTTTAGTGCTGCTTCGGAGAGGGACTTTTCGCCGGCGCGAGGAGTTTCTTTGGGCCTCCGCTGGGCTGGAAAATGGAAAAATGTGCGCCGGGATGGAAGATGCGGGGAGGAGGAGATAATGATGATGTGGAGGGAGGATGGTCAGGAGGTCCTTTTTCAGATGGTTCCGGCGATTTATGGCTATACTCGACGGCCCAACGTTTCCTGAACCCGTACGGAAGGAGAAAATGAGTAAACACAAAGCCTTGGGTTGCTAGGAGGTTGGGTTAGTTAGGAAAGTTGGGTTGCTAGGAGGAGTTTCGGTACGCAAATCGTGATAAAAAGGCACTATATATACATGGGTTTAACAAAATAATCATAGTTTTAAATCGACGTTCTTCATTTCAATCAAAATTCAGACCCCGCGATGGGAACTACTTTGTTAGTGACGTCATAAGGTCAACTAACGTTGCTGTCTAGTATAGAAAGGGAAAGGATTATAGAAGTATCAACTATTTCTTAGATGCAGCTTCACATAAGCTTATCAATCAAGTCAAAACATGCATCAACCTAATAGTATGTGTGTTTAAAAATGTGGGCAATTTTTCATAGTACAAAACAATTCTTAGTACATAGTTTCATAGTACAAGAAAAGCGAAGGGATGCTGGTTATTGGTCTTTTTCCGACTGCTCTTTTTCGATTGTTTTGCGAAAATCTATCATTCAGGTACCAAAAAATGTTCATCAACCATGTGTAAACGTATCGTGTAAAAAACGTGCGCTCTGAGGAAGCATATGCTTTTTCCATCACGTTTACAGAAAAGGCAGAAGGACGCTGGTTAAGGGTAAAACTATGAATTATTCAAGAGTACCTAAATTATGTTTTGTAGTGTGTAATTTGCTAATGTGTGTCAAGACAGATAAACGAAAAATAAAGAACATATAAAATGGTATCACAGTGGTTAACAATTATCTTTTTCTTTTATGTTACCATGCCATTTATTTATTTTCCTTTTTGCATAATTGCGTTTTGTTTTGTACTTTTTTTCATGTCGTGTCGTTAATAAGTAAATTTAAATGATAAATCTGAAAGAGTTGACTCAGTTTTATGAATTCATACTAAGCTATTCGGGAATTTTTCATGTCTTTTCCAAAACTCTACCTTTATCACGTCTCCAGTTTTCCCCACATTTTCTTTTCCTCCACGCTTTCAACCTATCTCCCCCATTCACCACATAACACCCATTTCAGAACCCAACCGTAAAGCCAGCCAGACATCGACAAACATAAAGCCATCAAACGCTTTAACGCTTTTTCAACAACAATGGCAACAGCCTTGACAAAAGGGACCCTCCCCCTTTTTACACGCCTCCCCGTACAACAGGGGTGGAGGACCCAGAACTCCATTAAATACATATCCGGGCCCCTCACGCCACAAAGACCTGTCCTCAAACACTCGAGGACTAATTAAAGGCCAGAATTGGTGCACGATACGTCTCTTATACGTCTCTTTTTATAAAAGTGAGGGAGTTATTTTTGGTTGTGGATACAATGGAGGATCAAAAGACGCGGGGAGTGAAAATTGTGGGAGAGGGGCCCTGGTTTTTTTTAGGGGGTGGGGGTCGACAGCTGGCTGGTGTAAATGCGACTTGCATCTGGATGTTTGGGGGGTTTAAGGGTTTAATTACATTAAAGTGAAGTAAAGTGTAGCTTTTAACAAAATTTTAGGCTTTATTGGGGGTGTTTGATTCGTTTTTTTTTATAAAAATTTGTTCTGAAAGGATTAAAGTGAGTTGATTGGAACCTATTTTTCTAAATTTAAATGAAAAAAAAATATATTATTGTCAGTTCTTTAAATAAGAATAGTACTTTAGATACTGATATTTCTATATCAAGGAATTTTATTTCTTTGGTTTGAGGATAACTTGTTAGTTTGATTTCAAAACTTTTTTCTCTGTATCTATACTTATGAGTATGAAATATCAAGCCCAATAAATTAAAGGATAAGGTATAAATAGATACAAAACCTATTGCATAAGTAGATACAGAATATCATTTGTTTATAGGTACAAAATATTATATGTTTAGAGACACAAAATATTATTTGTTTATATGTACACAGTATTATTTATTTATATGTACACATTATTATTTGTTTATAGATAAAAAATAGTGTCAGAGATAAAAGTAAAAAAATAATGTATATTTCTTTGATATTACTGTGTTACCTAATAGTTTGCCTATAAGTTATACCTTGTAAGTGATTAACGCCGAAATTTAATGTCAAAGCTAAATAACTATTTCAAAACTATATTTTCACATCTCTTTTCGAATGTTTATGGAAGCACAGGAGCTTCGTCAGAGCACCTAAACCAGTATATGTCTCTGGCTTTTACTTGTCTTGCTATTCAAAGCAAGGAACTAAACCTAAAGATATGTCAGAGAGGGTAAATGAATTCTTATGGTGATTCTCTTGTTCTGACTTTGTTCCCTGATTCCTAAGTTAGTACCTAAATCTTATTGTCACATTTTTTTTCACTTTTTAGAATACACTGGTACACCGTAAAAAATCCTAGAACGTTCCTCCGAAAACTAGGCAGCTGGGTTCCCATTTTTTCCAGGAAAATAACAGGAACGTTACGGTAAAAATTTCGATATGGTTCATCAGAAATATCAGTTTCTTAGAAATACTACCAGTAATTCTGAGAAACGCTTCAAAAGTTTTACCGTAATGATCCTGTTACTTTCCTGGGACCATTACTTAGAAAAAAAAATGGGTAACCCTGCTGCCCAGTTTTTCAACGTAACGTTATACATTTTTTTTACAGTGTATCACTTATAGGACCAGATTAATTTACAATTTTAGAGTAAAGGTTGAAGAAAAAAACATGTTACACATTAAAACTGTTCAGTTGTCTACACTAATAAATTGTACTTCCAATTCACATGATTATGGAAATAAATAAGTGTAAGAGTAGTGTTATTGTTTTCCTGAAATATGATTTGATTTGGTTTGATTTGAACAAAAATAAATTTTAAACACTCCGCATAATCTTGTTTTTGCAGCATTCATGCAATTTGTCAGGCATAAATTCTTCAACTCGTCGTAAATTTTTAAAGAGTAGTTTTTTTCTCTGTAAAAAAACCGGGAGAAACGTGCACCACGCTTTTTCCTCTCTGATAAAAAAAAAACAACTCAAGAAAAACACCAGAAAGAAACTGTAACGCATATCTTTCAATAATTACACTTTCAAATGCTTAGAAAAAATCAAATAAAAACAGCTTAATCCAATAAAAACAGGAATCGGCGGAGTTTTTCAGTCCTCTTTATCCTAATGCGATTTGTTTCTTTTAAAGGTAAATTAAATTACCAGGCTTCTAAACAGATACGAGTGGAGAATAAAAACTGTAAACACATTTTAATCTTACGGTGGACGTTAGATATATACCTATCTATGCACACAGCTATTTTTTCTGTCTGCATCCAATCGGTTTGATTTGTTGCATACTTCGAGTTTCATGAGAAGTTTTTTATGCGTGCGTGTAAACAAGTGGTGTTTTTTTCGGATACATATAACTACTCATGTCACTATTTGTAGTAGTATTTTTTTTTGTAAAAGACGTCGAATAGCTTTATGTACCTTTCTCATTTACACTTACCCGACGTTTCCAGGGGAATTGTTTTTCAAGGGTTTTTTTTGTAGTTAACAAAGGATCAAAGCTCGAGAGGGTTTCTAAAAAAATTTTTTTCTTTTTTTTCAAAAAATAATCCCATTGTTTCGCATTTGTTTCCGTTTCTAGGTATTGGATAATGGTTTCATTATTTCGGGTGGAATAATTTTATTAATGATTCATAATCTTTTTTTTTATTTGAGTTGAATCTTAAGAATCATCGTAAAATAACATTAGGGTAGATGATAAAATTACTGTCATTAATTGGATATTTTTTAAATGAGTTATCTTTTTAGTCTTATTATTTAAATGTGTGTTGGAACTTATATTATAAGAATAGATTTTTGTAGCTGTATAATTACCCTTTACTCTGTGTAAGTAGTATTTTCCATTCTCTTTTTAAACAGCTATATTAATTTAATAAATGATAGAACACACGCAAAAATTTATTCATTAACTCTTGAAAATCCTAAAAATTTATGTTATTTATGTGGGATAATGCGTTCTCCATGTTTTAAAAAAAAATGAGCAAATATTTATTTACTTCTTTTTGAGGATATATTTAATTTTTAATACATGAGCTTCGTTGTTTAATCCATACATGAATATAGTATGTGGAAAGAGGGGATATTTAACTTACTCATCAAGTTTTTTATTATACTTTTATAACATATTTTTTTTGTCACAATTTAAATTCTAATACATCATTAAAACATCTTCCTTTTATCTTCCTCAATACTTTGACTTTCTTAATGCTGAAGAAAGCTGCTGAGCTCCATCCGCAACGGCGTACAGGAATTAAGGCAAGAGGAAAGTAAGGCCTAAAATGGAAGAAATAATTTATAATAACCAGAACTAACCACACATAATTTGCTTTTAATAATTTTATAATACTTAAGATTTATTTAAAATATGTGCAACGCATTTAACCATTTTTAATTATTGATAATGTAAAGATTAAAAACGTAGAATATTATTTTTACGATCTGAAGAAGAAAATTGAAGTGATAGTAACCAATTACTGATGTAAAAGCCTCAAATTAAAAGTTTTTGCAGACATTTTTTTAATCCTCAAATAGGCCAAAATTTCTGCTGACTGCTGTGGAAGTTCTGTTTTATGTGTTTAACAGGTGAAATTAAGCTTAAGTTAAAGATTAAATTAATCGAAATTAAAATACTTTTCACCCTAAAAGAAAAAAAAGTGTTAGTTTTTTTTTGTAGGAGCTTCTTATGAGAGAATTTTTTTCCAGTATAAAATACGATTAACATCATGAGCTGCCGGGAAATATTATACACAAATCTATTGAGATTTTAGATTGAATAACTTTGGCTTGTCCATTAAGTGTAATTATAATTTACCCCCTTTTAAAAATGTTAAAATACGATCTTTTGCAACTACAGAATTAAAGACGGAATCCTACTGAATGAATTTTTTACAAACTGAATAATCATCGCCTCGTCATAAAAATAAATAACGTAATAGTAGATTCAAGTCCTAAATCACAAATCACTCAAAACGCGTAATTTTCAAAAGGGACCTTAACCCTCTTCTGACTCGGGGATTCCCCCGTTTCCCGCATGAGGAGGGACGGTGAAAATTAGGCGAGGAGGAAAAAAACATTAGCCGAGAAAGCGCGGAAGCTAATAACGAATAGACGAGGCTCTTTGAGAAGGCGTCGTTTTTCGATCGGAAAGAGATTCGAAAAGAAAAACAAAATTTGCATTTACACACTCTTCTTCTCTTTCCCGGAACACCCCCCTGTAAATCGAAAGCGATGAGACGCCTCTCCGCAAAACACACACACACTCCATTTTCACGGTGTACAAAAAAAAATTTTTTTTTTTTAACACTCCGTTACACTCTGATGTGACGATGGGTTTTTTAAGGACCTGCGCGCGGAATTATTCTCATCATTTTTTCCCCGCTGCTAGACGAGCGCGCCCTTCTTCATGAATAGGAATGCGGAGAGGTGTTAAAAAACGCGACAGCGTTATGCAAATTCCGCGGGAGCAGGGAAAAAAACCCTTTTTTTCCCTACCTCTTCTGCGTTATTATCGATATTAATGTTAATAAAAATCCCGGCCTGTGTGCACAAGCGACGTTACAAACAATGGAGCTGGGCGTGAATGAATGGAATTGTCATCGCGCGCGTCGTCAAGTGGAGGTTTTTTTCCTCTGGTAAAAAGTGTCGGAAATCTATTAGCGATGCAGCCGCTTTTTCCCACTTCTGGATGTTAATGAGATGTGGCTCTGGGGACGGGGATGCTCGGGCAGATTGAAATCCGCACTGGTGGTGTAATACAAAGTAATGAATAATAATGGAACACCTCGAGAACGAGAGTATCCCGCTATAATAACGTAACAATGCTTACAACTCGGTTGGGTTTTCTTTTGTGGGATTTCTGAGAAACGGGTGCCAGATTTCAATTTGCAGCATAAAAATCCTTGTAGCATCCTCACCATATTACCGATTCTGTTAGAATCACCCAATAAAAAGCCACGTTAATGTGCAGTGAAGAACATGACGTATAAGTTTGAGCGTTGTTGATGCAGCACAATACTGGTCTGAGCCGTCGCCAGTAGCACATTTGGATCATGAACGTTGTTAAAAAGAATCACTTACTATTTGAGTTGAGTTGTTTTTAGAATGGTTATCGTTAATTTCTTGTATTAAAATCACAATTAAAAAAACTTAGAGTATTACCTCAAGTATTTTAGAGCTATGCTCTTAATAGCTGTAAGAAAAAAAAACGGAGGTAGAAGAAACAGGAAAAAGAGAGAAAATAAAGAGTAAGAGACGAACGGGAGAGGAAAATGAAATAGAGAATTGAGAAAGAGATGCGAATGAGAAATTAAAGAGAGAAAGAGATGGAAAGATAATGTTAAAAGAAAAAACCCAAGTGTCTGCCTTTCTATTTTTTCACCTCTTTTTCTTAACGCTTCCTCCTTTTTGCTTTTTTCTTTTCTCTTTTTAAGAAACACTGAATTCAACCAAATCAAGTTCATAATACAATACTTCAACTGACATCATAGATCAAAATTACTCGAGGTACCCCTTATACTAAAGATGAAAGACTTTTGAGTTTTGACGTCATCGCACGAAACAAGCGATTTTATAACGGTGAGATCAATGCCTAATTTATGAACTTAACTTGGGTTAAAGATATTTATTTCATAATATAATGTGTTTAGTTTAAACTTTTTGGGCTTATTCACCACGCATAATAACTTTCTTCGCATGAGAGTCATGCCATTCTCCAATATTTCAGCGCATCTCATATTACTTTTTCCATATCTCTTTCTATATCTTTCTCTCACTATAAAACGTTTGAGTTTCAGAATTGTGCCTATTATTTGACACTCATCTGCCTAAGATAAAATATAAATTCAGGGGAAAAAAATAATTTTTTTTTAAGGAAGAATATTTATTCCTCAGTTTTCATAATAATGAAAAGAGATCTTTCTTTTTTTAGAACACGACAAAATGTTATCAAACTTGGTACCTACCTACTCTTTTAGAGTGGAGAAAGGTATAATAATTTTGGTTTTCATAAAAAAGTCATTTTGTCAATTGTCATTTTGATTCAAAAAAATAAGCGCTATATTCAAACATTCAACCATAAATATTGAGTAATTTGTGGTGTACATTCTGGAAATAACTTTTTTACCGATTTTTACATGCTTAATAAACTAAAAACAACATTCAAAATCAATGTGTTTATATCTTATTTTATATAACAGTAATGCATAATTCCAACATACCTATAGGTTCTTTCCACTAGCAGTGATTCCTAAATTAGCGTTTTCTTTTATAGGAAAATATGTGACTTTCTCTACAATGTAATAAAATATTTGATAACACATTTGGTCTATTTTTTTCTTTTTATGACCATGTTAAAAAATAGAAATTTAATTAAGAGCACCCTGTTTTATTATTTATCTCTATAGGTGTCGCCACGACTAAATAGATATCTTCTTTTAATACTTTTTCAAAAGTTAAGATATGGATCTGATTAAAGATATACGTAAACATAACAATTCTTTGAAAAAGTTTATCTTTTTCAGAAGTCTATTTTACATCACTTCCTAACCACCTCTCTATTATAAAGCGTGGTTAATATTTTTCTTTGTAATAGATAATACAGTATAACTTACCTGTATTTCTTAAGCCAACAAATTCTAATAGAAAATTCTTAGAAATTTATACCATCTTCTCCGATGAAATAGCTGCATATAATTATAAAAGGATATCCAACAATGTTACTCAAACAAAAATCCTAAAAAAGAATATAATGCGAAAGCTAAAAGCTTTTAAAAAGGGTTTAGACCACGAAAGAAAATTTCTTTGTTTCCCAAGTACAAAAACAAATTTTTCGCTACGATCAATAAAACTTGTCAAACAATTTCATGAAAGAAGAAAGGCAGGTTAAGCTTCCTCATTAAACCTTATTTCATCTTTTCACACAGTAGAGAATAATGTTTAGAAAATCAAAATACCCTATGTTTACTTTGTCCACACTTGAGTTTTTAAGAAAAATGTTATTGATTTTCTGAGAATTACATGTAAAGTTTAAAATTTTACATATAACGTATAAGATAATAATACACACATGCTTCAAAAATATTTACAAATCTCGATTGTCGATTGTGATTTTATAATATTGCGTTTATGAAAAACTGTTTTTCATTTATCAATAGAGTGTTTTCAGGTGACGTCACAACCGGTTATTTTCTTTTAACTGTGTACCTTCTGTAGGGCTTTTAACTGTTGCTAAGGCCGTTGTTTATCTGTTGCTAAGGCCGTTGTTTATCTGTTGCTAAGGCGGTTTTTAGGTATGGGATCACGTGATTGCAAATGCTCCAATAGAAGAATTCCACGGCTAGTCATTTCCTGTAACTGTTAACCTCTGTAGGGCAAAAAACTGTAACATCTTCTGTTGCTAAGGCCGTTGTTAGGTCCGAGTCATGTGATTGAAAATGCTCTATATTGTCTTATTTTTTACTTTTAAGTCTTCAGACTTATGATAAGTGTTACTCGCAGATTTAAAATATAAACAGATAAATTTAGTAATATAATCACTTCTACAATTATTTTAAGACAGAGCTGGGGCAAAAAACTAAATTCATAAATAAACAGCAGGTGAGCTGGGTTCGTTCTTTCTCCCTGAAAAAGGCATGACAAACCACATATAAATCTTGCTTAATAGTTGCTTTTTAAACATTTTAAGCTTTTCAAAAGTAAAACCTATATTTTATTACCAAATTAGTTAATTTAAAATTGGTTTCAGTTAAATTTGTGTTACAGATTACAGATTTTTTCCCCCAGAAAATGGTTGCATAATTTTACTTTTTATACATAATGATCCCTCTTCTGCTATTAATAAAGGTAACATATGTTGATTTTTTCGGAAACAATTTATCTATAAACTTTTTCTCTAGTTTTAGAAAAATATCTCAGAAATATTGAGCAACTGTCTTGTATGTGGTAGCAAAACATCCTCAGAATGAAATTAAAGAATGATTAGCCAGTTTATTTGCACAAAGCGTGTGACGTAAAAATGAATTTCCCACACAGATTTTCAATTCTATTTTTAAAAATATGATTATTTCCATTTTGAGACTATTTTTTCAATCACAAACTTTTAATATACCTACAATTTTTTAGTATGGGAAAAATTAAAATTTTTAAAAAGCCCAAAAATTGTTACAAAAATTATGGTGTTAAAATTGGCATTTTGAAAAAAAAAAAAACATCAGAGAGATCTAGGTTCCAGCCCTAGCTTTAATCCTATCATTTTGTCAACATTATTTTGTGTGTATTTACCTTTTTATTTTGCAAATTACAATACAGAAACATGATACAGAACAACAAACATAATATGAAACAAGAATGAGAAAAATTACAGTTTTTAAAAAGCCCAAAATTCATTACAAACATTGCGTTTCTTCAAGTTGTCCTTTTGAAAAAGAAAAACACTATAGAGATCTAAATTCTAGCCTTAGCTCTAATTTTGTCAACATTATTTTGTGCGCATTTAATATTTTTTATTTTGCAAACAACAATACAGAAACAGGATACAGATCAACAAACATAATATGAAACAAGAAAGGGAAAACCGGACTTATAAATCAGTTAAACGACGCTCTCTCAAAGGAATACCGTTTATCTTCATCAGAAATCATCCCCCTCCCACTCTCAGCATGTTTTGCTAACAATCCATTAAACCGAAATTAAAAACTGCCGCAGAGCAATCCGAGCCGCCATTTCTGCCAACAATCGCGCCACGCCACTCCAAACAGAACAAAAGCCAATCCATGCCAGATAGGGTTTCTCGCCAATTAACCCATCCGATTGCGGCCGCGCGTAATCGCACAGAAACACAATATAACGAACGAAAAGAAATTAGAAAGGGAGAGAGAGAGGAGAACCCTTTTTAGTACTAGATTTTTAAGCCTTCTTCTATTTCAGGGTTTGATGACGGAAGACATTTGCGACCGGGTCATTTTTCAGAGCGCGTATTAAAAAATATAATAATGCTTTCAACCAGCCTTATCGACGCCGGCATGAACAGAACTTCCATTAGGGCGTCCCTATCTCCCTCTCGGGGCCCGCGGCGTCCATAATATCTCCCTGGCGCTTGATAGTGTTTATGGATTGCGAGCCCCATTGGAATAATTATAATGATCTTCCTTTTTTACAACCGCTCTGTGTGATGATCAAATAATAAAAAGTTCTCTCGCCGGTTTTTTTTCGGTGAAAGGGTGCCCCTGTCATCAATTCCGTATAGGCGTTCCGATAAAAGTGTCACTCGCTTTCTCCAGGTTTGATAAGTTTACCTGATTCGGGGAAGACAAACGGGTTCTGGCGGGGATATTACCTGCTGGAAGGGGTGAGGGGCATTCTGGTCTATCTCTCCGTCAGGTCATCAGCGCCGTCCAATAAAGTACAAAAGTCCCCGGCGGAATCGCGCCCCGGGGGGTAAATAAGACCCTATCTATGAACGGAGAGTTTACCCTCGCCACGTTTTATATACCTCGGGTGCAGCCGTTATGGATGATGCGCCGCGCAGATAAGGGGAAAAAATTGAAAATAATAATAATAACGGTGGTGGTATTTTGGAGGCTGGGGAGAGGACGGTGCTCACCTGGGAAGAGGGAGGAATTTACTGCCGCGCGCACAATTTGGGTCTTTTGTGAGGATGGAGAGCCAAACTGCCTCCTGATGCACTTGCTATTTAGCCGCTTTCGTTTCCCGGCTTTTTTTATGTGGAAGGGAGAGATAGCGTAATGTCGGGGACTGCGGTTGTAGGGTAGTTTGGCTAAGCCGAACATTCACAAAAAGGTGATTTTGTGGGGACAACCTCTATATTTTGTTTTTGTGATGGTGGGTTTTTCGAACTAGGGGTTGGCCTTCTGGAAGGAAAACAAATATTTTTGGAGTTCTTATACAACAAAAATAACACTCATTGATTCATTATTATAAGTGATTCATTAGAAAAACACTTTCTAGTTGTTTTTTTAAAACAATTCTCAGTTTTTTAAAACTATATGGTGAGTGTTTTTTTATCACCGACTTTAGAAATGAGAAGTTTAAATGAGCAGAAAATTAAGTGAGTAAGAGAGGGAAAAATGCAAGAGAAAGTAAGTAAATGAAAGGAATAAAGAAAGTAAGATAAAGAACGTAAAGGGAGTATAAAAAATAGTAAGAATTAAAGATAATTTAAAAGGAAACGAAAAACTTGTATCACTTTGCCTTTTCTCCTTTTAAAATCTTCATATCTTTATCTCAATCTCTATTTTTCTCTTTCTCACTCTTTTTTATTATCTTTATGTCACTTCCAAGTATACATCGTTCAGGATAGTAGCAGAAGTTAATAGGCTATCAGTTTAAAAATAAATATTTTTTCTACTTAGATTAATGTAAAGAAAACCCAATTGTCATTACTTCTATATTACTTTATGTTTTTCATTCATACGTATTTTCCAAATTTGAGTCTAACGTGAATAAAGTTTTAATAGAGCTAGGTCTTATAGGTTCAAAAAATCGCTTCTCAGATGCAGGAATAAAGTTAGTTTAGCAACAAAATCAGCATTCATAAAAACACTTTAGTTTCCTACTCTGCTGAGATGAATTAAATTTCCCTTTTAATTAAGTTAATAGCAAAATCTTGTTTTTAAAGAAGATCTGAAAAAGAAGCTTTAATTAAAAAAAATATTAATAAATAATTACTCATTACCCACACATTTAAAAAAGTCTTCAAAATTGAATTATTTTAAAACATTCATAGGTATAATACTATTTACATATTTTTCTGCTCTCAGTATTTTATTATTATGTACTACATAAGTTTAAATAAACTATAAACCCTAAATAAAATCTAAATCTAAAGCACTATAAATTTATGTACTTTATATTTTTATTGAAACTAAAATAAAAAAAAAGAGTATTTGTTAGAAATTTTAGACTTTCTAACTTTTGGTAGAATAGGGATAAAAAATGCTTTAAATGGGGATAATCTTGAAATAACTATGTATAACTTTTCCTAACACGTTTCATGAGTAATTTTGAAGCATAGAAAAGGTCCTCCTGGATGATATCAATTTGCCGTTAAATATTTGACTTTAATTAGTTGCCATTTATATGCGAAGAAACAAAACTACGTTTTTTATTTTACTCCAGCTAAGCAATAAAAGCTGTTTTTGTACTAGTGTGAGAATGAGGTATTTTTTTTAGCTAAAAAGGAAATTCTAGTGGAATGACTAGATAAAATCAAAAGTTTCAAAATGGAATATCAGCCAATTAAAGGGTGTTCCTGCCTCGATTTGGTAAGAGGACTGCTATAGGAAAATTATACCGGTGTGTGGCTCGTGGTAGAAGGAAGGCAATGTAGTTAAAATAATTCAGCTTTATTGCTGGCATAAAAACATAAACAAGTAGAATGGCAAATGATACAGATAAGATAAGATAGCTGCTTTGAGCTAACAGTAAGATAGCTGCTTTGAGCTAACAGTAAGATATCTGCTTTGAGCTGAGAAATCATGAAGTAGACCGCTTCTTGGAGCGAGAACACATCATCAAGTGAAGTCGCTGCTTGGAGCGAGATCACCTCTTGAAAAAGTTGAATAAAGTGACAGACAACAGTTCAAAGCAAGCGAGGAAACTTCGGGTAGGCAAGGTTTAGTTGTCGGTTGCCTACTGCGCTCCAACATCCTCCGGGCCTTGAAATCTCTAGCTTGAGATTTAAAACAAATTAGGAATCTGAAAAACTTAATATTAATTAATTGGTAAAACACAAATTTTCGTTATTGGACGAACTAACACACTGTTTTTAGTGCGAACAGTCACCACTCGAGTTAAACCATCTTGACACTAGTGAGTATCTAGTACTCGGGCAAGGTTCCATTTGGTGGGAGAAGATTATCCTCCTTGATTAGAACTAGAAGATTCTTTTCTATGTATGTTCCATTTCTCCTGAAGCCACTTCGAACGTGTTTGAAGTCTGTTCAAATAGTTCTTTTTCCAACGTTGCCAAAAGTCTTGGTTCAGCTTTTGGATCCCTTGCCACCTATTAAGACGATTGTCGGAAACAGTTAGCAATGAATCTTCTGGGGGGTGTCCAGGTACCGTATGAGAAGGAATTTCCTCCGATTCCCAAAATTTCCGCACTTCGGAGTGTAAATCCAAAATACTGTGCATGCTAACTAACTTAGTAGTTCGATTAGTTGAACTTGGATCAATTTTATTGAATGTCATTGGACCAAATAAAACCCATCCAAATCTAGTGTTTTGAGCCATAGGGGTATTCTTAGGCCCTCTTACTATCCCATCGATTATTATGTCTGGATAGACATCTGCTCCCAAGATGACCTCGATTTTACCAGAATTGGCAAAGTTAGGATCTGCTAGATCTAAACCTTTAATATGATCCCATGGGGCTTCAATGCGAGGAGAACGATGAGAATATGAGCTGAGTGATCTCAAAACTAGTGCTTTAACTTTCGGGATCACCGTTTCAGATGTGGTGGCAGTTTTTATTCCTATCGTAGCGATCTTCTTGCATGTATTAATATTAGAATTTCCAACCCCATGTATCTGAATTGAAGTGGGTTCTGTCTTAGCTCTTAACCTTTGTTGCAATGATTCGGAGATGAGAGTGGATTGTGATCCTTGATCAAGGATTGCCAAACACTTAACTTCGCGCCCGTAAGAATCAAATACCTTTATTAGGGCAGTACTGAGTAAAATTGTAGTTCCAGGCTTTGATTTCGCAAAATGGGAAACATGACAATCCGAGGGTAATAAAACTGTGGAATTAGATTCCGCTTGTTCAAAGTTAGTAGGGGGAAAGGGTTGTATTACGGCTTCGTGCAAAAGAGAATGTCTTTTGTTACATTTTATACAATACCCTTTACTTTGACATTGCCTAACTGAATGTAAATTGGACAGACAGTTATAACATATTCTTTTTGATTTAACAAACTGTAATCTTTCATTTGGTGAGTTACTCTTAAAGCTTGAACAATGATTTAAGAAATGTTCACCTTCACAAAATGAACACGAATAGTTTGCTGAGTTGTAAACCTTAGTTTGTTTAGGTTTGGTACTTGATGCAAATTTTGATCGTTGGGGAATTGATTCTCCTATGAATTCTAATGTTCTAAATCGTCTTTCAAGGAAAGTTTTTAGTTGATCAAATGTGGGAACATCTTTCTTTGAAGATAAACTTTCTTCCCATAGAAACACAGAATCATTAGATAACTTTTGGGTTATCAGGAGAACCAAGATCACATCCCAATGATTCACAGGAATTTTTAAGTTCTTTAAGGCGAACACACATTCTAGTGTTGTATCATACAACATCTTAACATTTGAAGAGGTATCGTGTATAATTTTTGGTTGTGAAAGTAGGCGTTTTAATTGCACATTAACCAATACTCTAGTATTATCATACCGATCTATCAAGACATTCCAGGCAGCTGCGAAATTATCATTAGTGATATTAAAATGCTTAATTAACTTTTCTGCTTCACCCTTTACATGAGATTTTAAGTAGTACAACTTTTGTACATCTGATAAATCACTTTTATCATAGATCATAGACTTAAACAAATCATGAAATGATTTCCAATCTTCATATTTACCAGAAAACGTAGGTAAGCTAATCTGGGGAAGTTTAACATATGATTCAGAATTTTGAGGCGCTTGCACATTATTCAAGTTATTTAAGATACTCTGATTGTTTTCTGTAGCTATCACTGGCTTAGGGGTTTCAGGTGGGAAGGCTTTATGCATTAAGAATTGGATTTGGGATAAGTTATCCATATAAAATTCTTCAACCTGAGACCATAAGTCTCCCACAATATATGGATTTCTTTCATCAGCAACAGATTCAATATGAATATGATTTGAATTAAATTCACACCAAGCATCAGAGAATGCTTTTATCCTCAATTCGAAATATTCTTTAGTCTTACGAGTAACTGAGTCTTTCTTGAAGTTACGAATAGCTCTAATCATAGAACCATGAATAGCATGTTGTTTTTTAATCAACAAGTCTAATTCTGCCATGCTTATTTCTAAATCTACTTATCACTAAATATAATTAATATACAACCAACTTAATTGTATCAAACTTTTTATTCTTAAGAAATTCTTTGACTTCTTAGACTTGAAATATTACCAACCTTCATCCGTGAGCGCTCCGGCTCGACGGACCATGTTCCTGCCTCGATTTGGTAAGAGGACTGCTATAGGAAAATTATACCGGTGTGTGGCTCGTGGTAGAAGGAAGGCAATGTAGTTAAAATAATTCAGCTTTATTGCTGGCATAAAAACATAAACAAGTAGAATGGCAAATGATACAGATAAGATGAGATAGCTGCTTTGAGCTAACAGTAAGATAGCTGCTTTGAGCTAACAGTAAGATATCTGCTTTGAGCTGAGAAATCATGAAGTAGACCGCTTCTTGGAGCGAGAACACATCATCAAGTGAAGTCGCTGCTTGGAGCGAGATCACCTCTTGAAAAAGTTGAATAAAGTGACAGACAACAGTTCAAAGCAAGCGAGGAAACTTCGGGTAGGCAAGGTTTAGTTGTCGGTTGCCTACTGCGCTCCAACAAAGGGGAAAGCATTTTTACGAGCTTAATTCTTTTTTAGTATGCTTTAAAATATTGTCACGAAGTTTGAAGAAACCACACAAGCCGAGTAAAGGAACAGAACTTTATTAGGCGGAAAATCACCCAAATACAAAACGATGAGGGTATTTATATGAAAGGTTAGTGACGTGATGAATGGTTAATTTGCATATGATGAATGAGGCAAGTTGAGGTGAATGAATGATTACCATATTTTGTGCTGCTGGGCTCGAACCCATCACCCGATGATACAGAATATCACATCTTTGTAGCAATATTTATCTTACTATACTATGTTGTAGCAATAGCTTCGTCATTATTCTTTATTAATCCATTTTCCGGCATTGATAAGCTTTAGGACTTTAAATCCATACCACAAAATATCTACCTTAAATAACCTTGTTACAACCTATAGATGCCTTAATAAATAGGTAAATATTATTCCTAAAGCCACGACCAACAATCCCAAAAAATGGATTTATAAGGAGTAACGGTTAAGGCCGTGGAAGCTTTCATTATTTTATTCTCTAATATTTTCTTAAGAGTGCAATAGTACTATGTACATGCAATATGTACTGTCTGTTCATCACTAGTTTAGCTCTCGTTTACATTTCTTACATCCATTCGTTTAGTATTGTTTCTATAACAACTGCCACAACCAGACAACTAGTCCAGAGCTCATCTTGTGATAGACAAACAGTAGCATAATAATACTAACAAAATCTTTAAACTGAAAGGCAACCTAGAAAGCGTTGATATCAACCTGAGGTATTTTCACGTTTTGAGATTAAATTTTATTAGAATAGTAGATAAAAAACCATGAATAATAGAGTGTTTTCTGGTGACGTCACAACCGGTTATTTTCTTTTAACTGTGTATCTTCTGTAGGGCTTTTAACTGTTGCTAAGGCGGTTTATAGGTATGGGATCACGTGATTGCAAATGCTCCAATTGAAGAATTCTACAGCTAGTCATTTTCTGTAACTGTTAACCTCTGTAGGGCAAAAAACTGTAACCCTTCTGTTGCTAAGGCCATTGTTAGGTCCGAGTCATGTGATTGAAAATGCTCTATGACGTTTAAATGAAGTATTTTCGAAGCCTAGTTTCTGAGATATAAATTTTTGAAATTTCGTTTTGCGTTTTGGCGCAAAAACAGAAACACTGTTGTTTACATGCGCTGTGATATCACATCCAATAGAATCCCGTTTTCCGATCATTAAAAAACAGTGAAAACACTAGTTTACAGTGCGCTGCTACATCAAATCCCGTTTTTTGATCACGTGACTTTAGTAGCGTTTTGGCAAAAACTAAATTGAATTTTAAATTATTTAAAACATATTTTTGAACTTAAAAATCCGATATTTGAGAGTTTTAAACTACTATAACGTATCAAAAAAGTGTAAAACTAAGCAAATCCCTCACTTATGCAAATAATACCTCATTTTTTTTCTATCCCAAGCAGAAGCGAAAAAAAAGTTTTAAAGATCCAAAATCGACATATAGAGCATTTTCAATCACATGACTCGGACCTAACAACGGCCTTAGCAACATAAGGTTACAGTAGTTTTTTGCCCTACAGAAGGTTAACAGTTACAGGAAATGACTGGAGGTTGAATTCTTCTATTGGAGCATTTGCAATCACGTGATCCCATACCTAAAAACCGCCTTTGCAACAGATAAACAATGGCCTTAGCAACAGTTAAAAGCCCTACAGAAGGTACACAGTTAAAAGAAAATAACCGGTTGTGACGTCACCTGAAAACACTCTATAATACTAACACAATCTTTAAACTGAAAGGCAATGTAGAACGCGTTGATTTCAACCTAATCCCTAATAAATAAAAATCAAAAATAAAGAGAGGACCCACAATTTTTTTCCATCCCAAGCAGAAACGAAAAAAGTTTTTAAAGATCCAAAACCGACATATAACACAGAGAGAGAGTCTGCGGTTCTAGGGTAGTTTGTCCACGCCAAACAGAGTGGCTCTTGACGCGTGAAAAGGTGATTGTGAGAGGGGGTGTATCGAATAGAGTCGTCGACAATCCCCGCCGCGCTTCTTTGATCCGGGCGGCTTCAAAAGCGAGTACGTGACGCGAGGCGGTCGGCGTTCCTCTCTGAAGTGGACAATGGGGCTGCGTGTGAATCGCAATGGGGCGTCAAAGATCTAATGCGACGCCCTGGTGAAAAGGGAATCACGCCCTCCCCGCCTCGATGCCGTAATGATAACATAATTGAGCCCCCTTTATGGGGGGTGGTTAGCGACACGAAGGAAAAAAAAGAGAGGGATCGACCGAACAAATACCGCCAATATTCCGGGCCACCTGCTGATTTGTCACCATCCTTCCGGTCGAAGAATGGAAATTGGAGATGTTCTTGAGGGTGACAATGTAGATAAATGCTTTTGTAGCGAGTTTTTTTTCTTCTTTTGCTTCTTGGTGGTTATCACTCGTGTTGCAAAGGTGTTATTTTTTGAAAGGTTGAGTGTCGGGCTTTGTGGCAGGGGTAATCCGTGGATTTGAGTCATGTATCGATTTCGAAGTGGTGGGTTTGGGGGGTTTCTTTTGGATTTTGACAAGTGAGGTGTCAAAAGAAACAGATTTTTCCGGGAGTAGGGATGGATTGTATCTCTGAAGATTCACATCATAAATCTTTCGTAAGCGTACTTCATATTTTTTGTTGCTTCCTTCTTGTGGTTGGAAACTTACTCAAAGGTAGTATATATATACTTTTTTTTATGCTACTTGATGGAAATCCATTTATAGTGTGACCTCCTTTATTGCAATAGAATTATTTACGCTTGAATTTAAGATATTATTTTTAAGAAAAACTTCATAAACTCCCAATTTTTATAATTTATCAAGGTTTTATTGATAATGAAATAAGAAATTTTGCATGTTTCCCCCCCCCCTTACTAATAAGAAGTTTTCATTTTTTTCACTACTTTTTTTCATTAGATACTGAATGTTTTAGAAATGAATCATTTTCATATTGTTTCACTAAGATATTGTTTTAATAATTCACATTAAGAAGTATCAACAGTATGGATCACCTGAAGTTCATATTACATAAATCTCTTTTATCTCTCATTTTGTGCTTCCACAAAATTAAATTTTTTAATCACAGGTTTCTTACAGTATTTTTTATTTCCTATTCTACAAGTTATTTAAAAAGACATGGGCCCTTTTTTAAATTTTACTCTTTTTACATCAAAATAAAGACTAATTTGGAAGTGATTGGCATTTTTAGCAATAAAAAAGGGGCATTAAATTGGAAAGCTGTTCAATTCTAAAATGGACAATTCCTCGAAAACCCCAATTCATTCCGACGACATCGCAATTTTCTTTTCCCCACCGAATCGACCTGATGCATTTGCAAGTAAATTATTTCCCCCACAATCCCGAAAAGCAGCAGCAGCAAAAAAACAACTCCCCTCCGTCTTAAGGACTGACAAGAGGTAAAGCAAAAGCGTAATAATTCGGTATTGACGTCCCCTGATTGAGCCGAAATCGCGACGGCGAAGAAATATCGGGGACGGACGAGGAAATTTAAATAATTTCAATTCTTCTTCCCCTCAACGAAATTGTCTCTTCGGTAATCAAGACAGGTTGATCGATAAATAAATAAGGCAGGGCGGTTAAAAACGAGAAGAAAACTTCTTCATTTTGTTGGGGGGGGGGGGAAAGAAGGCAGCGGCGAATAATGATCTCCTCTTGTGGTGGTGGGTCTGGAGAAGAAGGAATCTTCATCAAAAATTGCTTCGTTTACTTCGTGCATCCGAACGGGAGTCCTGGTTCCATTAAAAAAGTCATCGCCGAGTCTCCGATAAAAGCTTCCTCGCGTATATTATAACAAGCAAAAAGGAGGCGAAAGTCTGAGAGTGCAAAGTTGATTAGGTGTAACAGCCATTTCTGAGCAGCGCACAGGAGCACGGCAGTAAAAAAAAAACAAAGGCGGGCTCCCGTAATGATCTTCTCTCCATTTTTGCGCGAACAAGGGCGAAGTAAATGTCATATTCGAAGAACACACATTACGGAAGATACACGTTCCCGACAGGCCCCGGGGCGGCGGGCGCGCCCCAAATTACGCCCCGTCGTTCTTCTTCGATCCACGATCGGTGGACATCACCTTTGGTGCGTCCTAGACTTTTACGACGGCCGGAGAAACCTCAGTTTGTGGCCCGGTCTCTTTGTGTGATGGACAATTGAATCGTCAAGTCAGTTAGAAGAAGGGAATAAGTTCAAAAACCAAGTTGTGAAAAAAATCGAAAAAAAAAAAACTGTATAAATAATGGAATTTTTGTTGTTGTATAACCACCAAATTTTTACTGGAAATTCAGGAACTTATTTAACATAGGGCAATCTTCGGAAAAATATACGTAAGTGTATCAAGAGTATTTTACAGTTGAAAAAATTTGATGGTCTTTTTCAACCTTTTGAAGGAAAATCTTAAAATGCTCTTAAATTCATCGTGTAAATTATATTTCTGCTCAGTTCACAGCACAAAAGAGAGAAATAGACAGACCGTGACAAATAAGATTCAAAATGATTACGAAATTGGGTCATTAAGGCAGTATGAATAGAGTAAGTGAATATGAATGGAGTCAAACATTCCCCTGATAAACAAAATTAAAAGCACTTAGAATAACAAGAGAAATACAAATTAACTTTAATTCCAAATTAACTGAAAAAATATAATGAATGGACATCGATTTCTCAACTTCAAGGGACTATTATCTCCTTATAGGGGGTAGTTATTTTCCCCCTCTTTCCACTCATGTGTAGAGCAAAGCTTGGAGATGGTTTTGAACACAAAAAGTCAATTTGTCATTTTTCGGACTTACTCCCTTTTTCAAACCGACGATTCAATTAAGAACAACAGAAAACCCCTCCTCAGACCCCCACACCCCACAAAGAGATCAGGGAGATATAAGACATATGTTTCTCCAGCCGCTGCAAAAGTCTTGGATTGCACCTTTTCTTCCGGCACCTATATTTGCTTAAGAAATTGCGCGATTGCGTCTTAATTACGACTTATCCCAGAGAACATAGGGAGGAGGGAGGGAGCTGCCCCTGGGCGCTTCGATTGATGCAAATAGGAAGGGCGTCCCCGTGCATTAAGGGACGGTCCCGCTGGTCATTACCGCATGCACCTGGGACGCGGCCCCGGTCCAATCAGCGACGGGAATTAAAACAGGTCGATTGATTTTGGATAACGACGCGCTAATGGAACGGCGAGCATTTAAAGATGGTCCGCACTTGAGATTTGATTTATTCTTTGGAGTGCTCTTCCTCCTAATTGAGTCGCCCTTTTTGGAATGCACAGCGCCCCGCACTCACTCCACCGATCGGAATTTTTATCGCGAGAAATTACGAGGAGCTTGAGAAATGATTTTTGCGCAGATGAATTTCCCGGTAATTTAGATTGTGAGGAAAGTGGTGTATTTCGCAGATATATATTTAAATGTCATAGATGGGGAATGTTATATGACGTTAGTTATTGATCAGTGTTTCCATGTATTGGTGGGATTCGAGATAATCATCACTAAGGTTATTTTGATGTCCCCTCTAGAAAATACTAAGTAAAAAACAATGGTTTCTAAAAAATTCTGTTTTATTTTCATCAAAAACTTAAAATACTATTGAGTTACGGCCCCTGCTCGCTTTGGTTCACCAACCGTCTTAAACTGCTTAAGCAGGACCTTTTGTATTTCTTCTCAATCCTCACAAAACCCAGCTCACTGAACTTATCTCACTTTATAAAACATATTAATAACAAAATTACCAGAAGAAATGTCAACTAACTTTCCAAACATAAGTCATCTCCATGAATAACACTATCTTAAAAGTTTGAATATTTATCAATTCTAATTTATCAATAATTCAATCAAAATGCTTTCCTTAAAAAATATCTAGCACCTTCATTAATAACTATTTTTAACCAACATTCTGAAATAAAACGTACACCAAAGAATCTTTTAAATTAAATATTGTATCACCTAGTAACTTGTTTGTAAACCTGGTACTTTTTATCATTTTTGTTTAAACCCAGATTTGTTAAACAATTCCTTTTATGCCATTGAAAATAATAAGAGATAAAACCTACATGACACTCAATGTTTACTATTAATTTCGATTATCAGACTAAAACTTATAAATTTCAGACAAAACGTCCGAATCTTTAGTATGAAATAGCATATCTGTAAGTTTTCAGAATACCTTTATCAGTCTTTGAATTATATTTGATTTAGAAAGAAATTTTTAAAAACATGAATAAAAATGTGTTTCATCATAAAAATATGGTGTCAATCGGTTATTGTGATTGGTTGCATAATAAGTCGTTTAACAATACTTGCTTGCTTAGCTGCGACCTTATCCGTAATCTAAAAAATGGAAATATTTTAAAATTGAGATTTTTTTTTTAAAATCTCAAACTTACTGAGAGCTTATTGACAATCCTTGAAAGAATCTGGACATTTTGATACCAGAAATGTGTCTTTCAGATGAGTAACTAAAAAGTTTTTCCACTGAAAACCGTTCACCAAAACCGGTTTCCGGTTTTTTTTTTAAGAATAGGAGATTTTAAGGTATCTGGACCCCATGAAAGGGCTTGATGGATCATCGTTTTCCACTAAATTTTGTTGTTGATAAAGCTAGTGGTGTTTCGTAAATATCTTATAAATTTGCACATTTTTTGTATGATAAGTAAGATTTATCTGTTATCCAATAGAGGGAGGTTTAGAATTATGGTATGTTCTACCGTTTTAAAATAGTGACTTGTAGCCACATGTGGACGGAAATAATCATGAACTAATATAATACTTAATGAAACTTTTTAAATGATGTATATACAACTGGAGACATAAAAAATATTTAGGGTCCATTTTGTGTTCTAAGATTACTCCATCATTTTTTTACATTCATTCTTTTATGTTGCCAGATAAATAATAAAACATACTTAATTGTATGACTGGTGTTTTAAAAATACCTACTTCATTATGGTCTTAATAGATAAAATATTTAACTTACGTTATGATACGAGTAATTTCATGCAAAGGGATTCAGTATTTTGGGTTTTTTAATATTTGTTCTGTTAATTGTATTGTGTATGATGACTTTCCACATACAAAAATCTTTCTGAAACCTTTATTTGCCTTTTTATAGTTGAAATTTACATTTGAATAAAGTGTCTTGTTAAGGTAGTATTAGTAAAAATAGTTTATGGCCTTCAGAACACACGGCCGGCTGTCCTCTGGTCTTCTTTTGTGGCCCGATAATTCTTGAGTGATTGAAAAAATTTAATTAAAAATATGTATAATTGATTTTTTAAGTTTTAAGGTTCCTCAGAAGATTTTGTTTAAGAAAATGGATGCTTACAAAAGTTTTATGAAAGCCTGTAATCTTCAAAAACACAAAATTATTTATTTAAATTACAGTCCTCAAACTTTATAAATTTGAATCACATACATTAAGGCACGGTAAAATCCATTTAAAAAGCTACTAAATTTACCAAACTATCAAGATTCGCTACCAATAAACAGAAACTACTAGGCATAAAATATCCCCAACACAACAATACTAAGGTGCGCAATGAAGTGAATCTTAATGTTTACACACACGACACAGCGTATCACTTCTACTATAAATAAAAAAAAGTAAAACAAACCACACGAGCATCGCGAACAAAACCGTGTCCTTTCCAAACAACCGAGATCCTTCTCACAAAGAAAACAATCTCCTCTCTCAGCACAGCGGCCTGACCTCCGTTTGTTAGTTTACTCTTGACATCGGACTTTGCGTATACGCCAAGAGTTTAGAGAAGGGGAGAGGCCTGTGCAAACCGATTCCAGCCCCCCTCTTAAGGGGGGAGGTCACTGCAGACCTCCCCCCTGAGCGGAGAGGGGTTATTGATTCCCCCCCCCCCTCAGAAAGAGGGGGAGGGAGGCAAAGAAACAGTCCAGAGAGGAGAGAACAAGAAAAGCAAAAGGATCCGTAGGACAGTCACATGTGAAACAAGACTGGCATTGTGACATGTCTCCTACTGCTACTCTGGAATCGAAATAGAAAGAAATATAAAGCAGTAGGGGGTTCTATCTATCTATCTATATATATCTATAATAAAAGCTTGCTAGCCGAGCAAACAGGAAATGTGGACGTATATTTCTCAGCCATTTCTGTTTTTTTTTTTACTGCGCTTATTTCTCCGATGTCCGTGGCTTTATCGAATTCAATTTATTTCGAAGATTTTTTTTTTCGTTTGCGACCAGGAGGAGGAATTCAGATATAGATGGAATGCAGGGCGTCCAGTGGAGCGGGCATTTCGAGATTGGAATGAAAAATGGTGACCACTGTCCGGCGCAATTCGTCTTGAGGAATGTCCGGGGAAAATGACCGATTTCTCGGATCTCTGTGGGGCAGGCGGTTTTTATTGATGGTTGGTATTGCCCGGTGCGGTGGGTGAAAACCGTTGGGATTTGAGTAGCGGAATCGAAGTGCGAGTAAGTGGAAAGGCATGGAATGGATAACGGTAATGTCTGCTTTTTTAAAGGTTTCTTTTGAATCTTTTGTCCAAAGATATCATTAAAACTTAAGACTCTTCAATGTTTAGTGGAAATTTGTTGTTAAGTTTTTTTAGATTTGGACTACTAAAAAAAATGTAACTTTGTCTTGAGTACCATAAAATACTTTTGGACGAATTTCAACTCTATTGTGTAAAGCTATCAAGAACGACATCCATTCTCAAATAAAAACAAACTATTAAGTTACGAAAAAGAATCGGGAATATAAAGTTATTCATAAAACATTTTGGAAAATATGTCTTAAGTTTTTATTTTTGGAAAATATCGAAAACAAATATACCACTATGTTGAATTATTTCTAGTACTAAAAAGTAGTTAAAAATAGATAAAAAAATCTCATTATTTTCTACATTGATGTGAGATAATTTAAAAATTAAAATAAATAATAATGAAAAGGTTTTCACTCTCTTTCCAAACTAATTACCATCTTAAGACGTATGTTATATGTCGAATAAATATTTGACTTGAAGAACTAAAGTGAAGTTTATTTTCTTGAAATATTAGTGTGTGGAAAAAGCTAACCTCTTTTAGCTTTAATCCATATTTTCGATACATCATGGCGCATAAATTTAAAGAATCTTTATTACAATAATACATATAATTTCAAAAATATTCTTTACTTTGATACCGCATTTGCGTTTTTTTGTGTTGCGGGGTTTTATTAATAAATGATACAGTCCAGAAACACACTATTAAGTTTCCATAATAGCAGCCCATTTTACAATGTTTTGCGTACATTAGTTAATTTATTCAAATTCATACAAAAGTCAAATTTAATTGAAATCAGTAATGTATTTTCCTTTTTCTATATTGAGATTCAAAAATTGCATATGTGATACTCCAATCGTTTACCAGTTTTATTTGTTAAAGATATCCAAGGTTTGTTATAAATGAATTACACCAGGATCAAAAGAGCACCAGGTCACTTTAAAAATAAACCAAATATTCTCGTTGTTTGGGCGCATCATATTATAAAATTATTTGAATACTAATTCTATCCAATAAAAGAACATGTTTTCACTTTTACAGAATTAAAATATCATTATAATCCTCCGATCCTTTAAATCTCCATAACAACAAAAAAAAAAATGAATTGGCTTTTTCAACGGCGATGTTCAACCCCGCTTATTCTTTCTTTCAGATAAAACCGATACAAGAAGAAGTATTAGCGAATCATTAATCCCAATCAAATAAACGCAGCGATACTTTTTCCCGGAGTATCGACTCCCCATTTCCCTTTCACCCTTTTCCCGTGGCCGAAAAATGTCGAGCAGAAAAATCCCCCCACCCCCCTCAGAGGGGTCGACGCAGCTCAAATAGCCCCCGGGCCCCCCAGCCAAGGAGACAAAACTCCCAGTCACAAACACGGTCGTAGTTAACATATTAGAATTTGAGTAATTGGCGATCTTGGAATAATTGAATATTGCTTTTGCCCTTATAAATCCCCTCTCCTCTCCCGAAATGGCTCCGGGATACGGGAAAGTCCCGGAAATCATAATTACGACGAATCGTTACAAAAGTCATTATTCGATGGGTGGGAGAGAGCGTTTCCAACTTTTATTTGTCGTACTAATCATTTTTGCTCCGCTCCGGACCAGAACGTGATTATCCGGGCTCAAAAAGATTCCACGGCGAGCGCGTAGTAAACAGCTTTTCCCGCTGCTTGTTTTATTGTTGGCGTTAAAACTTTTCGGTGGCAGCAGTTGAAAAAAAAAAAACGATAATAAAGCGGCGTGCTGCTGATTCGTTATTGTTATTGCTGGGCGCGGGAAAAGGATATAATAAATAAGGCGATGTAGATTGGAGTTTTCGTTCTTGTTTTTTTTTCTATTTTTTATTTCTCTGTACCCCGTTATTAACGTCCCCTTCGACTAAAAATGTAATTTTATAGCTTATTGTCTCGCGGAAAAGAGCAACTCAATTATTAAGAAAAGTGCGCGCAGCGGGGAAAACGAGCGAATTCTAATGAAATTTTTTTTTTCCTCCGTGCGTTTAATTTTTTTTTTCGAACGAAAGGGAGGAAGACAAAAAAGGTTATTTAGAATGCTTTTTTTTTGTAAAAAAAATAAATAAAAAAGATCGCCGTTTTCTAAATACCCAGATTCGAACGAGATAAAAGAAGGAAGAGCGCTTTTGATTCGTTTTTAATTTCAAAGGGAGGTGGAAACGGAGAGGAGCGAATATTCGATTCTTCTTTTCATGCAGAGTAAATGAAAGCTTCCGGGTCTTGTTTCTGACTCTTTTCTTCCTCTTTGTCCTTGTTATTATTGCTGTTATAATCTTGTTATTATTCGAATTCATGAATTGATT
Organism: Tetragnatha montana; assembly: GCA_963680715.1. Lineage (NCBI taxonomy): Eukaryota > Metazoa > Arthropoda > Arachnida > Araneae > Tetragnathidae > Tetragnatha > Tetragnatha montana. Next base: position 41,869,589 of record OY796685.1, read on the forward strand.
CAAGGAGCTCTTTTGATATGTAGCGATAGTGGTTAATTTTATTAGTGATATCCAAATCTAATCAGTGGAATTTTGAAAAGCGCTTAAAGCCGTTGAGCTTTTTGAAACAAATGTTGAAATCAGTTTTCAGGCATAAATAAATCATGCTTTTATACTCGGTACTTTTGCTGTCAGAAATTTCTTTGGAAATACTTTGTATGCTTATGTGCGCGTTCAGCTAAAATCTAAATAAGGGAGTTGGATTTATGATTGAAAATATTTGATTTCCAGAAGCCTTTTTAATTATTTACAAATGTGATTTATTTCTCTTTCAACGGTATACAAAACGCATATTAATTTTGGACAATCTGTATGAATGATATGTTATTCGGCCGATACTTTGAATCCTGGGTCATATTATTGTATATCTTGAAGCCAACTAATACAAATAAATTTTACTTTCTGTTCCTAAGGGTTTAATTACCTGCGGTATATCATTTTTATTTAAAGTATTTATTTCTAAAACATTCAAAAATTGAATTATATTCATTATTGAATCACCATTTTGGAAAAGGGAATCCAAAAAATGGCAAATTGATTTTTAGTGCGCAAAAAATCTCCAAGCTTCGCTCAACACATGAGTGTAAAGAGGAAAAAGATAACTACCCCCTATCGGCAGATTTAGTCTCTTGAAATTGGCGAAATCGATCTCCATTCATTGTAATTTTTTATTAAATTTGAAATTTAAGTTAATTTGTCTTTCTTTTATTATCCTTTGTGCTGTAAACTAAAGCTTAAATAAAATTTACTTTTAATTTAAAAGTGTTTTCACCTTTTTTTTATCCAGTGAATATTGACTCCATTGACAGTGCCTTAATGACTCAGTTTCGTAATAATTTTTAATTTTATTCGTCTCTGTCTTTCTATTTTTCACTTTTGTGCTGTGAACTGAGCAGAGATATAGTTTAATTGTGGAATAAAGAGGTTTTTAAGATTTTTTTTGTCAGCTCAAATTTCGTAAAGTTGAAAAAAGGAATAAGTCCATCAAGATTTTTCAACTACTGTAAAATATTTTTGACTAAACTTATATTTTTTTCGACTTATTTCTTTTTCAAACTGACGATTCTATTATCCTAAGACTAGCACATGCTGCTTTTACTAATGTTTTTTTTTTTTTTGGCAGATGACTTTAAACTTATGAAAACCTATAAACTATTGGTAAAAGAAATAATAAAACTGTAAGTTTAAGTCCTTTTTTGAAGCAATAAAGAAATGTATTAATATCTCTATACCAAAAAATTAAACTATAAAGAATGGAAAATGAGTATACAAACTAATATATAATAATAATTTCTTATTTTTAAGAATTTGATAACCAGTGGTTCATGTTTTAAAATATGCAGAAAACATCTTATTTATATAAAAACTCGATCAAATTTGTACATGTAAATACTTGGGGGGTCTTGTTTTATCAAAGGTTTTTTTTTTTTCAATTTGAGTTTAAACATACAAGTATGAGCAAGAATTTAAAATTATTGTAGTAGTTTCTTAAAACAAACAGAAGTACTTGATATATTAATGAAAATAATTTTAGTTTTCAAAGTAGTTAATTTTTCTTTATCTGTCTTAATTATAATTTGTCTTTAATTATTGAAGTGTACAGATATTTATACTAAACACAGAAATCGATTAAATTTCATTAAATTAAAAGTTTAAAAATCCTACCTAATTAATTTCTTAATTTATAATCCCCAGAAACTTAATAATAGAATAATATTTACAAAAAAATAATTGTTCTTTTCTATTTTATTAAAATGAATTATGTTTTATAAGTGAAATATTTTTAAAATTTTACATTTTGAAGCTTTGAAAATTCAATTATGAGAAATACATTATTGAAAAACTAATAGTGCAACAAAATATTTTGGTTCAGTTTTAGCTATGTCATAAAATATCTTTGTATATTATGGCTATTCATTATTTCACGTTTGTTTTTGAGGCGTACTACTTACGCCTGTAAAACTGTGTTTTCCTTGTGGGTTGTTTATGTGCGGAGAAGCAAACGACTGATTTTTCTCATTCTTTTTGACTTTCTCTTCTCCTGAGTTGTATGGAGATGAATATATCTATAAAACTTAATTTCTCTTTCTTGTGAATTTTTATTGAATTAAATAGTACTTTATCTTCAGTTTAATTTTAACTGTACATTTTTTAAAGAGTAGGTTAAAAATTTATAAAAATCTGGCATAGATAAAAATAATGCAAATTGATGCAACTTTTTCATGAATACTTTTTCTTTCTCCTTCAGTAATAAAATAACAGGAAGAATAATGAGACCCTCCTCAAAAACTTTTGAACAAAAAGTTTACCGCCATTGTTAAATTTTAAGAAATTAAAAACTCCGATTATTAAATTAATTTTCTTCACCTCATACATATTCTTTTATCATCCAGCACAATAAGAACGATATTCAATTTAAATATTTTTTTTTTACCCCAACACGCCACAGCATAATAATAATGGAATAAATCAATTCAACAACATTTATAATTTTCCGCACAAGAAACGAAACTTTATTCCAACACGACTTAAAAATAATTCATGACAAAACCCGACAGCTTATTAGCGTCAAATTAAGACAACATCTCGGGGAGGTCAAACGCGTTTTTTCCCGCCCCCCTCCCTCCTCCCGAAAGAAGAAGAAAGTCCAACAGAGGAGAGATGTGCGCCGCTCCCATTGTTTTCTCCTCCGCGAAAGTGAAGAGCACCCTCTCTTTGTCCCCTCGAATGAGCCCCCGGGGCGCCGCCCACTGCCCACCTCTCCTCCAATCAGCCGCGCCCCCGCACGCGCCAAAAAAAGGATCCCCGGGCGGGGCCGCGAAACCACGCCCTCGGTAGGCGGTGCGCATGTGCCCCTGCGGCGGCGTCCCTCCTACCCTGCGGGACCGAGCGGGCCTCCCCGTCACTTCCTGGCCACTCGACGGCAAATTGCCCATCACCGACTTTTGTCTCCCGGCACCCGACGGCTACGATTTTCCCGCCCCCCGATCGGCTCCGGCGAAGAACGGTCAACACGCCGCGGGACAATGTCCTTCCTGACTCTGGACTCTTGCTCCTGGCAGGTAAGGCCTCTTTAAACCTCTCCCTCGCTCTCCTCTCTCTCCTTCTCTTTTCCGCGCTATTCAAATTGGAGTATTTATCTAATCCCTCGGCCCGCTCCAGCGCATTAAGTTTCCGTGCCCCAAGGCGCCCTCTCTCTCTCCTCTAAGTAGCCCCCGGGGCGAGCGTGACCGGCTGACCCCCCAGGTGCGTGCTGCTTCCTGTTTACCCAGCCCTCTCCCGAAAAAAGCCGGAGTAAAAACCTCTCTCCTCCTCCTCTCTCTCTAAAACAACAGCCCCGGGGCGCGGAAATAAATGTTGTATTTACTGCCGCCACCGCCCTGGCTATAACTTAATCATATTTCGGTTCACTCGACGTGTTGATTCCGCGGTGGTCAGCCGTTCGGACGGGCGGAGGGATATGGAATGTGTGTCCACGCGCGCGCTCTGTGTCTTCTTTTTCCTCTTTTTACCTGGATAACTATTTTTAACTATCACTCTGTAAACCTGTCTGATTTTCGTTAGTTCGGCCCTGGAACGGCTGTTCTCCATGTGGCGGTAAGTTGAATTCATTCGTATAGAGTAGAGTATCTGTGTTTATAACCTGCACTCTGTGTGTCCTGCAATCACCTTTTTTACAACAAGAACGGGGAGAACGTCCCTCTAACCGCAACGAAAAAGCTTGACTGTGAAAAAAGTGATCTTTTACACATCTTTACTCAGTCATTTATAAGTTATATCAATGTACAATAAGATCAGTTACAATCGTGAATTCATTATGAAATATCGTTTATGAAAAAGCATCGAATTTATATTGGTACGTTATATGTGACGCAATGAATCTCCTCCAAGTATGCATTCACTCTTCTTGCAAAAATTGGCCATAGATACAAATTTAATTGTGTCTATATTTAAAAAAAAAAGAATTACTAACAAAATGAAATTTTACATAGCAGAAAAATATCAAAATATATCCTTGAAAATATTTAAATTCAGTTAACACACCTTATCAGTTTCACTTTCCACTCTTTATTTTGAAAGTATAAGTTCAAACAAGTGCAAGTTTTTTTCTTAAGAGAAAGTAAAGTTTTGTGCTGAAAATGTGCTGTTTAATTTGAAACATAACCTTGAAAATATTTAAAGTAAATTTGCATCTTATCAGTTTCACTCGCATCTTTTAACAAAAAATGCAAGTTTGTTTTAAGGTAATATTAAGTTTTGTGCTTAAAATGTATTAAAAATGAGATGCTTAAGTGTATTTAAATTTGTCCTTGAAAATATTTAAATTAAATTTGAACCTAATCAGTTTCACTTGCATCCTTTATTTTGAAAGTACAATTTCAAACAAGTGCAAGTTTTTTTTTCATGATATAGTGCCTTAAATGTATTAAAAAAATGTAATGCTTGAATGCATTTAAATAGTTAATAAGTTACCTTTCAAGATCTATAGTTCATAATTAGTTCCCCTTTAAATCGAAAATTTTTAATGTTCCTGCCTTTTTATATTTAAGACTTTAAGTAGGAATTTGTATCCAATCTTCGGCAGAAAACCTTTTCTTATTGATATTGAATTTAGAGATGATCTGCTTCAAGTACAAATAAAGAAAATTTTGAATAACCAATAGTGTTGAAATAAAGTATATAATATTTTGGTTTAAAGTTGTTCATGAACGTAAAGCTTCAGTTTAAAAGAATTTAAAATGTTAAATGAAGAAATTTATTTGTGTTTTAAGGAAAGGTTTTGCGAAAAAGTTAGAGAAAGTGAGAACGCAGTTTCCTTTTCACCTATCGTGGCATGGATACATTTTACCGCGTTCTATAGGGGTATTGGTTCCAGTTTAACAATAACCTCGTAAAAACTTAAATAGATAAATTATTTCTTAAATATACTTTAAGTATACTATTATCAAAATAAACTTAAAATTGAAATTAATTTTTTTTTTTTACTGGCAGGTAATTTGAACATTGTTCATAGTGAAATTAAAATAAAAAAGATAATAATAGATGCGTTTAAAATACTTTTTATGGGGGACTTATCGCAAGTGATTAATTAAATAAAAAATAAAATTAAAATTAATTTAACAGTGAATGAAAATAGAAGAAAGTTTATCAACTTTAAAAAGATATAGTTTAAAAATTCACTACCTTGGGGAAAAAAAAATGGCATACATTTTTTTTAAACGTTTGTCGTAATAAAAGTAAAAAGTATTTTATTGTGGAATGTGCTCACAAATGCAATTCACATATCCAATCCCTAAAGAACAGATATATTAATTTCTTACAAAACCTTACATTGCTTTTAAACCTTGACTGCGATTATCTCTAACGGTTACAAATTATAAAGGTTTGCTTACAATGTAGAGAAAAATTCCTATAAATGTTCTAGTATAAGCTCTAAATATTGTTCAGCTTAAATCTTTTTAAAAGTTTAAATATAAGTTTAAAAAGTGTTATGAAGTAAAACTAATAATTTTTTGTTCCATGGTCTGCAAGCATGCTATTTTATGTTTAAGAACTTAACTTTTTACAAGTAACCAAAATTATTAAAACGATAACACAGTGAAAGTTAAACCTTATAAAAAAGTATCTTAATCCCTGTAAATCGCTGGAAGATATATTGAACATATTATATTCACTATAAAAGAGACAAAATAATTAATTCAAAAATATTTAGTTAAAATTTTTAAATTTATTTGAAGAATCAAAGGATATTTGATGGAGATTTGAGGAATCAAACCAAAAGATAGTAACTAAATTTGAATGGATTTTTCTTTGTAAAATGATAGAGCTATTTATAATATCAAACATTAAAAGTGTGTTAAAGGCTTAATTATATTTAGTTTGTTACTTTAAAAATAGCTTGTATCAGTTAAGATTTATTTTAAATAACGTAGGTATGTGATAAAAATTTTGCATAGATATCTTTGTTTTTTGTCAAGATACAGAATTAGCTAAAGAAAAGTAAACTAGATAAAAACTAGATAGTAGGAATTAAAGGAGAAATTGTGTAAATTCTCTTTTAAAGAATTCCTTTTCCCCCTCCTCTCTGAGTGGCCTGCTTTAAAGAGTTAAAGAGAATAGGTTATTTTATGATGGTATTTTACAGATTATCATATTCAATACAATTCTTTTGTATTGAATTGTATCTTTATGTTATTTGTATCGAATTGTACCTTTAAAACCGTTAAAGGTTTCGACTTACCCCAAAGAATTCCAAGTAAAACGCGGAATAAAGCTACAATGTGCCCATAGCATCGAATGACACATTTTGTTTTGAATAGGCGAAATCGAGCTCCCCCCTCTCCTCCCCCAGTCACCAACAAACAAACACCCCACTGACCTCTCTGTCAACACTCAGTTGTCGATCACAATCCCACCTTTACGTGTCACATCAAGGTAGAGAGGGGGCGAAAGCGTATAATAATTTCCTTTCTCGCGAACCGGTTTCAGGCCGCGGCGAGAGACCGGTGGGAAGGGAGATATGATGCCGTCGGAGTCCGGCCGAGCGCCCGCGTCGCGGTCGGTGGAGTTTGCGGCGAAATGGGCGGTGGCGAAAACCGCGCGGACGGACGGGTTGAGTTTTCGATGAGAGGAATCGGTGTCAGTGAGTGTTGGGATTGAATTTGAATTGGAAAGTAGTAGATTCTGGTGAAGACCCGCTTTTAGGGGTTTTGCCGGACCTGTGGTGGGATTTTTTTGACAACCTCTTATTTATTTTCCTCTTCGAAAAAGCAATTTTTTTGTCTTATCAGAAGTTGACGTTATTGATTTCGATGATTACTTTAGGCCAAAAGAATAGTATTTTCTAAAAACACGTAAGCATGAATCCAGATTATAACTTTTTGTGGATTACAAATCTGGTTGACAAAATCATCTTTTCAAAAGCAAATTTAAAGACCGATGTACTTGGGATGAAAAAAAAGCCCCTCTTGCTTGTCCTCCTGGAAAAAGAATGTGAACTTTACCAAGCATGATTATGCTAGAGAAAGTTCTTGAATAAGATTGTTAAACGAATTATCATTGCAAATGAGAAGTATAGATTTCTTTGACTTGCTGTAATTTTGCTTTCCCTAAAATTTCTGCCGCCCTGTTCTGTGACACGAGTTGCATGTGACTAACTAAATATGGTGCTGTTCTGAAGGCTGTTTATTGTTTTAAAATACTTCCTTTGTAAAAACAAAACTGAAGTATCAAGTTTGTATTCCAGGAATTAATAACATCGTTCATATCTTAAACTAGGAAAACCAAGATTAGTTTTTCATTATGAAATCCCTTCGATTTTGTTTCATTTTTGAAATTGCACGCTTTAAAGATAGTAACGAGATTTTGTAAAAGAAATTTCCGAATTATAAAATTCACATGAGTTTTAAATACTTCAGAAAAATGTTATTCTCTAGATTTTCAAGATTATGGGTTAGTTTTCCTTTTTGGTTGTTTATATTAATTTGTTTCTATTCTTCTAAATAATTAAGCTTTTTTAACTGCTTTTAAAATCGGCCTAATTATTGCAAAATAGCAAGTGTTTTAAAGGAATAAATAAATAAAAGTTTTTCTATATGAGTTAAAAACGTTTAAAATATTTAAATACATATATATATATATATATATATATATATATAAATTAAATATAAATATTTAAAACAACTTGAAGCATGAGGCTAGAATTTTTATTAAATCTTTTTTTTTTTTAAATTACATCAAAGAAAAACAGAGATTTTAATCCTATTGATAAAGTTTATTGAAAAAGAATATTATTTTTATGCATCTGAGAATTTATTTTTAAAACTATACTTTATCTGAAAATAAGCATAAAAAATAATAGGATACTATACCTTTTTACCGTAAGATAACTTATTTAAAATAGCTAGATTCATTTCAAAACTTTAATGGGGCAAAACATTCCGTTGTGCTGAAAAAATATTTAGGTAGCATAAGTTCGTTTTTTAAAAAGAGCTATATTCAAACTTTTTATAAATACTTTTTTTAGAAAGTTTATTTTATAGAAACTGTGAACTTCTGCCTTTATTATTTTACATAATCACTAGCGTCCAAAAATGATGTTAAATATAAAATATATGTATCTTTAATTTTTACTCTAAGTGTTTTAGATTAATAAATGAACAATATGTTTAATCAAAATTATTTCTTAAATGAAAATAGAATCACAGATGGAGATTATTAGCAGGTGTTATGGCTGACATTTTTATTCATCTCTAAAGCATTGAATAATTGATAAGCATTTTCTCCCAAATTTCATTTCACTAATTAGGAATATGAACTCCTATAAATATTTTATTCAATGAAAATTTAGATGGATAAAATTCAAATCTATTTCATATTAAATCCTTAAAATCTTACGCCTATACCAGATAAATGCTTTACTATTTACTTCAACTCAAATGTTATTCATAAATTTTAGATTTCAACTTATTCTGTTAACATCCAATGTATTAGGTTGACACGGTTTAATTTCATTCTCAATCAGATGTATAGATTTAAGTCCTAAGTAAATTATTTAGACACAGAAAATAATTGTTTTTTTTTTAGCGAGCAGACTGTAAATAACTCTCTATTGTTTCACTAAAACTCAATAAATATAGTGCAATTAAATTTTTTAGTTGGGTGATAGAAAAATATCTCACATTTGAAAATATCTCCACATTTTTGTCCAAAAAAATTAGGACTTGAGAAATTATTTTATTTTTTTTTTTTTTTTGATACGCCGCAATTCATTTATCCATGAAAAAGGGTTCTAATAGAAGATTACTTGGGTTAAAATTTAAAACTATTATATTTTACCAAGAAAGTAAAAATTTTTAGGAATTTGAAGATAAATTCATTAAAATTTAAAGAGTTTTTCAGATAAAATGTGTATTTTGGTTCTTAGTAGTTTTTTGCAACAACAAAAATAATATTTTTATATAAAATAATATTGGAATTAGATCTTCACAAAAAGTGACGTCACGAATGTATTTTTAGTTACTAAGTCAAGCTTCTGAAAAAGCAGATAAATACTATATGGTATGTTATAAACATTGCTCTTTTGCAAAACTTAGCATAACAGTTATTAAAAGTTGAGAAGAGTTACTGTCCTTAGGGCGTATAGTAAAATTTAACATTTTTTCTACACTGTTTTCTAATTGTTGTTTTTAGTTAATTGATACATATATCCTATTAAAACTAGGAATTTCAGTACACATTGACGGCAGTTTTTCAAAATGTTTTCTTGTAATGCCAGTGGATTTTTAGACATGCGATAGAAAAGTTAATATCAAAATATTTTGATTGTTTGAAAATCAGTAGGACTCTGTTATGACTTTATTCATTGTTTTTAGTAGTTGTTATATCAAGATAAGAAATACGAGTAGTTACATAATAGAAACCGTTTAAATTTAAAGCACTCCATGTATTGAACTGGTCATTTTTGTAGTAATTTATTTATAAAAACCACAAACCTATTACTAAAATATAAATTAAAGTTCTGGATTGATGTAAACAAACTTGATAATCTAAAAACACAACATCATTCCATGATGAATTTTAAAACTAAAGTAGCTCGTCTGTTTTTGCTTAAATATCCATCCCTTCTATACTCGACAGCAACGTTTTCTAAACCCAGTACGTCACTACGCGGAAGGAGAAAATGGGCAAACACAAAGCCTGTTGGGTAGCTAAGAGGAGTTTCGGTATAAAATTTGTGATAAAAAGACCCTACATATACATGGGGTTTAACAAAATAATCATATTTTTAAATTGACGTTGTTAATTTCACTCAAAAATCAGACACCGCGATGGGAACTACTTTGATTGTTAGTGACGTCATAGGGTCAACTAACGTTGCTGTCTAAAGTATAGTGACTTATGTAGTTCTTAACTGGATACAGTACAACCTTTTTTTAACTCAGATTCTACTTAAGCCTTTTCTTTTTTTTTGGATTTTCTGAAAGTTTTTGGACTCATGGAGTTGGTCTAGTTTTCACCAGACCAACTGGAAATTAGAAACAACAACAAGAACATAACTCATAGATCCCTAATTGGAAGTCGTGGATGATATAAAGGTTGTTTTGGTTCCCTCAAACTTCTCATAAAATCAATTTTACTTTCTTGGTGGTCTTGGTCTCTTCAACGTTAAACCATTCATGTAACATTTATCGGCTTTATCAAAATTAAAAAAAAAAAAAATTCATCCATTTTTCATAATTTACTCCATCATCCATTCAACAAATACTGAAAACCTTTCATCACCGTCACTTCAAAAAAGCACAACTCTCCACACAAAAACCACTCTTAATTCACATCCATCCCAATCGAACAAATGGCGAAAAGCACCCCTTATCCACCACCAAAAAAGGCACTCCCATCCATCCCCAAAAAGCATCCTCCCACGTCTCTGAACGGAAATCTCCCACCGCCATAAACCTATCCGGATGAGCGTCCAATGGAACAATCATCGCCGTAATGGACATCCTTTACTTCCTTCCCGCAGACAGGGACCGAACAATAAAATGCCGCGTGCCACCCCACGGCACGCGGATGCCGTTTTTCGGCACAAAAGAAAAACGCGTTTCTGCGTTTGTTTCGCGGTTTGGAGGGGGATGAGGATGATGATTATACGGGTTTTTATCCGTCTCTTCTATTGTTTGGGGATGCGCATCTCGCTTTTCTTCTCTATTATTTCTCGGGGAAGGATTACTGTGTTGTTTTGGGAGAAGTTGGTGCTGTGAGCGATGTAAATAGTTTCGGATGGATGAGGGTTGCGCCGGGGTTTGTTTGTTTTTTTGCTGTGGGATGGGTGGGACTGTGTGGATTTTTGGGTGTTGTTTGTTGGTGGGTGTTTTTGGAGGAGGTATATCAACCGTGTGTTGGTTTATTGTAGCGTATTTACTAGGTTGTGTTGTAAATATACAATAAGTTAGTTTTGTTGAGTGGAGTTGAGTTGACATGTGTCTTTTGCTACAGGCAGGAACTCCGGCTTCGACACTATTTCTCCTCTATTAGGGTATTTTAATTTTATGTGTGAAGCAGAAATACGGTTACCGAGTATAGGGGGTAATATTTGAAGTGACAAATTTACAATATAAATAAAAATATTTTAAATGAAAAAATTTACTATACTTTTTTATAAATATTAGTTAAGAATGGTGGTTTATTTGCAAATTAAATATCAAAAATAGTTTACATTTTCAATCTATCTTTAATGTTATTATAGTCTAATGTTGTTTGAAGGAATGTGTTTATAAGTACATAAACTGTGTTTCTTTGTTGTTGTAATATTGTATTTACAGTTGAAAATTATATGCGTAGTAAATACAATGTGTTGTTTTTATTAAGTGTGGTTATTAAATGAATTTTTCGGAATGACATGGGTATACGTCCAATAAATTTAGTTTCTTGTTACTTAAATTTAATGTAACAATGCATGGCATGTGTTGTACCTATTGAGAAAAGCATTGCTTCTTGATCCTAATTACTGTTTAAAACCTTTTAATTTAGACAAATACAGCGATAAATTAAGAATCTAAAAAGGCATCTTAATCCTTGCTCATATTTCAATTTTGTGATTTACTCCAATGTTATTCTGAGCAGCACAAGCAAAGATAGAGGTTATAAATACAATTATATGGACAATGTGATACATCCGGGAATTATTAATAACTCCCGAATCAAACCCTGATTGGCGGAAAACTAATTTTTCTTCTTTAACTGTCAATCAGAAGTTTGACTGCCAGCTAACTGCCGGTCAGATTAGGGGTGAATACAGCCGTAAATGCTTTTGTAAAACACTAACTTTGTATACTTGGTTGCAATGTTTCTTGACCCTATGGAAGGAAAAACTGATTAGCAGAAATACTTTTAGGTTGCTAGGAGGAGTTCCGGTACGCAAATCGTGATAAAAAGACGCTACATGTAAGTGAGTTTACCAACTGATCATATTTCTAAATCGAAGTTCTTAATTTCACTCAAAAATCAGACGCCGCGCTTGGAACTACTTTCTTTGTTTACTCTCAGCTTGTTTCTCCAAGGTCAAAAACATTGCTGCCTAATAATTCTAAAAAATCAATGTGTTATCTTTAATTAAAAATAAAGAAGTGTATAAAACTATAAAGCATTTATAATATTAGGGTTACATGATAAAATATTCTTAGTTTAAAATTATTCAAAAATACTTAACATTTAAAAGTGTTCATGTATTAAGATTAGAGATGCTTTGGCAAAATATTTGATAATTTTATATCAAATTATCAAAATTTAATTTATTTTTTAATTTTAATTTATTATTAATCAAAATTTAAATATTTGTTTGCTTTTATTAAATGTGTTGTGTATTTATATCGTTTAAAGTTTGTATGCATAATAGTTGTTGATTTACAATTAATATTCTACAGTAAATTTGAATAACCAATAAAGAACGGCAAATAGATTAAAGCGCTTTTATAGATTTACTTTTTGAAGAAAGATTAACAATAAATGTAATTTCTATAAAAAGTATTATATTCAATCTCAATTATGTTTGGTTCTTTCATTTCAAACATTCCTAAAGAAGCATTTTTACAATTATTGAATTTCTATCAAAATTTATATATAATTAGTTTATTTATTAATAAAAAGTGTCTTGAGTTCACAAAAAAGTGTTTTTCCCTTACAAAAAAAATCATTTTAGAAATAACATTCATCATTACTACTATTTTATTTGCAAAAGGTGTTTATTATAATTACGAGATTTCAAAAATCAGAAATTGATACTCTTAAAATGTTTTAATTTGATTATCAATAATTTTAACCCATTGTGTTTTTTTTTTCGGAAACTGTTTTTGAAATGTGCGTTTTGTAACATTTCCAGTTTTAACTTAGCATTTACAAATAATTAAAATATTTAAAAATGTTAATCGTCGCATACGCAACAATTCCAAAATTATATTGCCTGCAAAAATTTATCGGCAAGGATAAATATGTGAACTGAATAACTAACTTATTTAATAACTTACACTCTTTATCAATAACTTATTTCCTTTCATTTTATTACCATTGCCACCATAGAAACGCAATTGCGTTTTATTATTCATTCACAGAGTTAGTAAACGTAATTACACACATTTCCCATTTGAGCACTTTTTCCCTACTTTTAACCTCTATATTCCCTAACTGCTCGATGCCGTTAGGGAATAGCCTTAAGTCAATCAATAAAATAAGGTTGCGTTTTAAAATACGAACTCGCCGAGGTAAATATCGACGCTTTAATTTTGGCCAAAGGGAAATCGTTCTAAACTGCTTTTCCCTATCCCTTTGAAGTGCATCCACATAAATATACACTCTGTGCTTCATTTTTATTTCGGATCCGATAGTTCGTTTATTGCATGTTCTTCGTTGCTTCTGATCCTAATTTTGCAAAGTGGTTTGGGAGCACATTTTATTCATTGCGCGCGAGCCCAATCTCATTTATATATTCATTTATACTTATGCGTTGTGTATTGCTTTACCTTTGCTTGTGAGTGCTGTGGAGGATCGGGCGCAGCAATGGTGTGTGCGTTTGATGAGTATTGCTTCGATCAATGTTGTGCTTTTGGAGGGAATGAATTAATTTCGTGTGTTGACAGTGATTAAGGTAAAGAGTTGCAGATTCGCGTTATAAGTTTGAAGGTATTGACTTTGTACCTGTTTAACAATGCGAAACTAAAATGTCATCATTTTGGTTCCATGAAAGTTCGAGTTATCTTTAGTTTATGCATCTATATAACATTGATACATGCCATTTTGATAGTAATAGTTATGAAATTTTGCTTAGTGCTCTATGGGATATAATCGTGTATTTTCTTTTAATATGAATTAAAGTGACTCAAAAAGAAACCCACACAGTTTATAACCTTACCCCGGTTTAACCATTCAAATCTAGATTTTTGATTGTAAAATCACAGAATCTGCACGTTAGAATCCACAAATCCGAACTCATTTATCCTTCAAAAATTGATCAGAAGCTCAAAAGTTATCTCCAATTCAGTGTTGAATGAAACAGCCCGAAACATTTGAACTGTTAAGAATGAAAAGGGAAATAAGTTCACTGAAGGTAGGTTTGAGTAACTGAAAGTTAACTCCAACGGAGCCTGTGGTTTTTCCTATGGAGGCCTTTTTCAAACAACTCTTACAAGCGACTTATTGAGAATTTGACTCTGGCGACTACCACACTATATAAAAGATCTTAAAAGAAATCCAAATCCATGATTTTCTCAAGTTTTGTGTTTTTGGACCTGTACCACTTTTATCCAGAGCAACTCATTCAAATCGGCTGTACCATGATTTATATTTTAAAAAATGTGTTGAAAAATTCTATGGGTACATCCTCCGCAAAAACTTAAAGCACATTGAACTAAAGATAAAGTTCGAGCAGATTACCATATTTTTAATACCATACAAAAGAGACAAAGAATAGTATACTTCATTCGACAACTTTTCAGTTTTACAAAACTGCACGACTGCCATTTTCAATCCCAGCCATTCCTCAAAGAACCGTGATATCATTACTCCAACCTGCTGCACATCCCGAAAACCCCTCTCTTCTCTCACTAACTCCATCCCTCTCTCATCCTCTCCAAGCCTAATTCCGAAAGAAAAGTTCCCAATAATCCCATAACTTACCCTCTTTAATTTAAAGACGACCCAAATCAAAGGTGACAGACGAATAAGGCACCCCCAAAAGTGCTCCATTGTCACACCCCATCCCTAGGGACCATCCGTCAGGGAAATAAAATTTGTCAAGAATCCTAAAAGATCCGGGACCAATCCAATTCTACCCCCTCCTCTGGATGTAAGTGAGCCTGTCAATCACCGAAGACTCCTGGGCCATTTAGTCGCTTGGTTATGAATGGGCCAAATGGCGACCTCTCGACAATGATCCTGTATCGGTGGCTTTTCCTGGAAGTGCCGCTTCCCCTTCTTAGTGTGATAGCGTGAGTTATGTAGGGATGGAGGGGGTGTCGTCTTCAATTTTTGTCACTAATTCTGGGCGGGAGGGTGACGAATTGGTCCCGGAGGCGGTGTTTAAGGGGATGGGAGGGAGTGGGGAGGACCCCTGCAATCAAGGGGGTGGCGCGGCCTTGGGTCTGTTGAGGGATTTGGAATTCTCTCTCGGAGTAGTAGTGTTTTATTGAATGCAGTGGATGTTGTGTGTATTGTCGTTTGGGACTAAAAAAGATTTGATCAAAAGATGAATGAGAATAAATTTGGTTTATTTGCGAGAATAGGAATCATTGACAACTGACTGGTACAAATGAGCTGGGGCAATAGATAGAAGGAGTTAGAGATAAAGTCACAGTTAAATGTAAAATCAGCAAATCAATTGGTCAATCTTGGGATGTAGTGAAAAGTGTGAATGAATCATGAACTTGCCTGATGGTAATAGTTTTTTGTGAAATACGATAATACATTTATAACAGGCAGAACCAATTGATTCATATATATTTGGTGTTAAATATTTTACTGTGTGATAAAACAACAAATTCTTTTAATCAATTTTTTTTAAATGTTAGATATTTTAGCATTAGGGTTCAAAAATTCATTCAAGAAAGGGAGAACGCAAGTAATTATTATAAATTTTCTAAGTTACTTAAATCAGTTTTTGTACTTTTTTTGTTCTAAAAACAGCTTTCTTACAACCACATAATTTTTATCCACCTTATTTTAATGGAGGAAAATTACAAGAAACTTATGATAAAAAATATGAGTCGGATAAACACGTTTTATATCTTGAAGAATTTTATTTTGATTCACATAACTATATCATGTTCCCATCCATACTAACAACCAAGAACTATTAATCGATGTTTTAGGATCTAAAATATGTTTAAAAACTGAATATGCTTTTAGTAATTTTTTAAAATGATAAAGAATAGAATTTCTTATCCTTTTGTTTTCAGATATCATCCATCATTTATAAATAAAAGTTCAACACGGTACTACATATTTTTTTTTTCTTTGAACAATCCATTTCCCCTGCTCCAAATATTTGTAAAATGCAGGATGATAATTTCTGTAATTCATGAATTCAGTTCATTCTTGGATACCGCTGTTTCACGCCGCATAGCCTTTTTTTCCATGACGAATATAAAAAAAAAAAACAAATTACAAACAAATACAAGAGTTTGTATTCTTAAAGCCACAAAAAAACTTCAGTAATAAAAATATTCAGAGAGAAAGGGTTGATAAATATGATCCGTATCGAGAGAGATCACTAAGAAAAATAAAGCAACCCTTTATATCAGTCTTCCTTTTTTTCAATTAAAAAGAACTCAGATGAAGTAATTACTCAGTTAAGAACAATAACTCATTAAAATTAATGACAGATAATTTGTTTTTGGAGCCAACTCAAGCACAATACAAGCCTTTGTTGCATTTAAAAATTTAGCATTCTGAATCGTTCTTAAAAAGTCCCTATAAAACATTAATATGAAGTTGAATTTGTAATGAGTATCGCATAAAAATTTTCAAAATTAATTTAACTCTAATATAACTCACAAGGGTTTCATAAAAAAGGGGAAGAAAATCTTCAAAGTGAAAGAGGTTCTTTAATTTGTAAACAAACCGTGAAATTAATTTATAGAAACTCTAATTAATGCTTCTTTTCTTTTTATCCAATTATTTCCTCGTCTTACATTAACACCCATTCCAATGCGATGAGCTTCAAGTTCTTTGATCAGTTCTGAAAGAATAGGAATTTTTTTCTTTTGATAATTAATATCTCATCTCTTTCAGAAACTTTTTTTTATGGTGAAACATGTACAGCATATAATTTTATCTTTAATATTAGAAATTTTTAACCGTCGAAGTAGTGCATTAACGTACTGAAGCGAATATGACTTGAAATATGAAATTTAACGAATAGGAAAAGTAAATTTTTAAATGGGTAAAGAAATTCATTATGAAAGAAGTAAGAAAACTTATTGCAATCATAAAAACAAATAAACTGTTTTTTCTTGTGTACATATTGTTTAGAATATTTCATCATTAATCAAGTTACCAAATTTGGTTTTAAGGAAATCCTAATCCTCCTCCCCAGAAAAAAACCTTAAAAAGAATATTTTTGGTTGTATATAATTTGCCGAAACGTTTTTGATATAAAGTAAAACAATAATTTATTTAATCATTCTTTTGTGAAACCTTCATTTTGTAATTAAAAATTATTTTATTTACACATTTCTTTAATTTTTTATTTGATGGTGTATTATTTTCAGATATTTTTTTTTGCATTTGAAATTAAGGTTAATTTATATATTAACTATTGTAGTCATTATTACACATGATTTATATCTGTTATTCTTATTAGTACTAAACATTATTAGATAAGTTACCGATTTAAAAAAAAAAACTGATGCCAAAATTTTACATTTAATATGATCATAACCAAAGGTTTCGTCAAATATGATTTTAGGTAGTAACAGAACTATATCGTGTAGAATGGAAAACTTTTTGGTAAATTTTATCAAAATGTTCTTTTATAAAATCTAGATTAATGAGTTTTCTCGTATTTTGTCATTATAGAAAACATTAATTTTATCTAAAAAATTTTGCATTATTTTCTTAGTGTTTTGATAAAAAGTATACTTCTGTAACAAAACAGTAAGATTCAAAATGTGAAAATAACATTATACATTCAATAAAAATAGTATAGCACCCTTTTTGTAAACCATATAAATGTTTTCACTGCCTTACATTCACTTGCCTGTAAAACCTACTTTTCCTTCAATGTACCCTTATCGCAGTGAAACAAACATTCGTGCTTCATTTCGATGTTGGGTAGCAAATTTTCGTGTTGTTTCGTTTCGTTTGTTTATGTTTTCTGGTATTTTTGTCTGACTTTTAAAATACATTTATTTAATGTTGGAAATGATATTCCTTATTCAGGATACACATTCATTTGAATAACTTTAACATAACCCCTAACATTTTCAAATTAAAATACAGAAAATTTTCGGGAAAAAAAAAATCGGGCTACGATTGAAACTGGTGCCTTTTCTTTATTTGTAGAATGGAGAGCAATCATTAGTTTATTTAATTTTTTTTTAATATCACGAAACTTTTCTTGTGGTTGAAATTTTCCATGGCTTTATCTCAGCTCTTATCCAAGCCACAACTGTTTCAAAATAGTGTGAACACATTATATTTAAACTTATCAGGTTTCAGAAAATACACAAGTTGAATCACAGTAGCGGATTCAACTTTAAAAGGTTAGTTCTTTTAAATTGGACACAAATGAATAACTAATTCATCTCTATCTATATCAAGGATCTCTATCTCATGTAAAACAGAAAAAAAAACCTATAATTCTTTACATTGTAGTTTGATAGATTTGGGAAATTCGTTTAAGGATTTTCAAGCAAAAATATAAGTTTACCTTGTTTTGTATTTTATTTAAAGATTCAAAAATGTGCTCTAAAGATAACATTATAAACATCTTTTCTGTAATTTTCTAGTTAGTTTTTGAATCTATCTTGAAATTATATAGAGCTCTTTCAGTTTCTAGTGTTCATATCAAAACTTACCCTTAATTAAATTGTTACACTGAATTACTATTACTGCAAAACCTAATTAATTTGGCAAAAAGAAATTAACGAAACTATTTTTGAGGGTTTCAAAAGTTTAATTTCGAACTGATCATTGTGTCAACTATAATTTATTTTTAATTACCCTATTGTAGTATTTAATTAGTTTTGCAGTTCAACATATACATTTAACAGAAAGAATTAATCTAAAAGACAGAGAAATTACTCTGAAATTTAAATAAACACAGTTCCTCCAAGAACATATCCAAAAATTCCGCAAAGAATCCTCCTCTTTCTAACACAGATAGATACAAGAAAACTTTTAATTCTGCATCTCCTAAACACACTTGTGTGCTCAAACACAGAGTCAAAGCACCCTATCAGAAACGCATTTCAAACAACATTAAGGGAATAAACGAATTAATAAAGCTCCAGAGCAAAAAACTCAACAACAGCAACGAGATTTTAAAGGAGAAGGCAAGGGCACCTCAAGGAAACCAACTCACACAATTCTCCCAATCAATTTGATTACTCTCTCTCCCTCTCTCTCTGCTGTTTGCCTCCTCGCGTTTAACTCCACACCCGCAACCACCAGCCCCCAAATTTAATTTGGCTCCACGAATTAATCGAGTAAGAAGGCCTCGATTTTAATTTGTCCCAAAAGATGGCTGCCTGGATGCCCTGGTGGCTGTTTATTTGCTCTCTAAAGGGTGGAGAATCCCGTAGTCTTTATCGGGGAATGAAAGCTCATTAGAGTAGCTTTTCTCTCTGGCGCTTTTTTTCCTTCCTCGGTAAGAAAGGGTAATTAAATATTGATAAACCATTTAATTAATTAGGAGAAGTCTGCCGTAATTATTTGTTCTATAGCGAATTTAAATACAGAATCGAACTGGTGCGTTTTGTCTCAAGGGAGCGGGCGGGGAAAACATCGAAATATAAAAGTCTATTAAGGCCTCTCTCGCGACAAAAGGATAAATGAGATAGTCTGTCGAGAGAGAGAGAGAAAAAAAAATGATCGGCTGAGAATTATTCGGGTATATTCGGCTGAGTAATTATGTTAGCTTTTGTGTGTTTCGGAATCTGAATGGAATGGGACTTTTTCTCTCTCGTATATTTGCCTTATGCTTGTGTGTAAACCAGATTGTAACGTCTTTTCACTCTGAGAAGGACGGAGAAGAGAAAGGGCCTTTTCAATTATTAAAGATGAAGCCTCCCGAATTAAAAAGTAGCAGATGAGTAGGGGGCGTGAAATGGTGGGTTTTTCATGGTTTTAATTAAGAAGTTTCTCGGGAGATGCGACGTTGTTTTCGTGTGTTTCAATTCATCTTCTCGGAACGAAAAAGACGTAAGTCTCCTTAATATAGTTTTGAGTAATAGAAAGTTTCCTGCATAGGCTGTCCTATACATAAGTCATTTTTGGGCTGCTCTAACGTTACATCTATTGAATTTTTAACTTAGGCAACCAGCACACCAGATAAGTGATCTAAAAAGAAACATAAACGCATACTTGTATCTAATTTTGTTAATTTCCGACTTACGCCGTTTTCATTCCGAGCAGAGATAGTCTGGGTGTGCGGTGATAGATGGGAAAACATGTGCTGGATGGTTGCTGAATAAAGAAGTTTGGGATGTGCTGGAAAAGAGCAAGTCTTCTTGATAAAAGTTTCTGTCTCTTTCATTAACTTTTCTGTAAATTAAACATAGGGATGAGTCTTTTCAAGTCCTGAGTTTTTTCTTTCATTAAAAATGATAATCCTAATGTTGTTTGTATACTCGTAATTTGTAAAAAAGAATTTCAACATCGTGTAATAAGTTAATATGTTCCATGCTTCCTATGGACATTTCAGCAATGTAGTTCGAGCACTGCCTGTTGGTTGAAATTTTTATAAATATATATCCAGTACATGTCGGTGCACATTCACCGTATTTATGTGAGAAGCCAACCAGATTAACTGTATTTAGTTTGGTGAGTTTGAAAAAGACATTTAATTTTAACTGGTATAGGACGGAATCATCATTATTTTTCTTATCAAGTCTAATATAAGAGTATACAAGAACTTGTAAAACCTTCAAAAATGTGCTTATGTAGACACTTTCTGTAAAAATGTAGACAGTTTCTACACTTTTTAAATACCAATAATTTTATTATGAAAATCCATCCATATAGGTTAATAAAACTAATTATTCAGTTTAAAATAAACATCTCTTCCAAAAACCAATTGCAAATCAGAGAAAATTGGTCATTTTTACGCTATTTTACTTTACTGCATTACTTAAAAACATTTACACTAATAAATTACACCATACTTATTACAGTTCAGCGTTTTTATCATGGATACACACAATCTCCGACAGCTGCACTTTATGAACCTAGCTAAACGGATATTACTCTTCCAAAATCTAATAAAATCCGGCATAAAAACCGAAAGTATCTGTTTCAAATCCATTCATAGCTAGCTCTCCATTTAAGTCTTTTCTTCTCCACCGAAGGATATTCCGAAGCTTCCCGATTATATCCGCCCGATATAAACCGACCTCTTCCGATAGGGCGTGCCGACCTGCTTCCACATTCCGAGCCCGTTTTCGGGAAAGAGAGGAGATTCTTCCCTTTTGGGAGGGAATTTTTTTCTTCTTCAGATGTTTGAAAGGGAAGTGCAGGATAACTCCTAATTTCTTTTCCGTTTGCACTTCTTCTATGGGAGAGTCGATTCTGGAGGGAGGGAGAGGGAGGTCAAATCCCGGACGTGCTCCGGTGTTTTAAAAAGTGTCGGGGACGTCTTTGGTCTTATTTTTGGGAAGAAAGGTGGAGGATGGTGCATACCTTGAGAAGTAATTTTTTGGAAAGGGAATGAATGTATTAAAAGCATTTTAGGAGTGATTTGGAATATTTGAAGGGTAGCTGGTGAATAAACAGGTGTTTTTAGGAAATTAAGGAAAAATATATTTGTTTTAAGGAAAAAGAAATTAGGCTGAAATGTGATTTAAACTCATCTGGAAAGAAAGTTAAGTGATAGCAAGAATACGAAGCTAATATTGAAAATTTTACTCGTTGTGTTGATAACTTGAAATTTGTTTAATTTTTTTTACGAAATAAAAAGTACTTTTTTTTCTTAATTTCAATAAAGAATCTAGTCTATTTTGTGATTTATTTTCGTGAAATAATCTGCATTTCTTTTATTTACCTGAAATGTCAATAAGTATAGTTTTTTAAATGTTAATATATAAAGCACATTCCAATCTTCTTCTAAAGTAAACCTAAAAGTAAATAATTTTCGTAAAAGTAAAAAGAATATAACATCTAAAAGTGAAGCACATTTATCTCTATCAATAATTTTGTGATCAATGAGTTGGTTGTGAATAAGGTGAGCACATATTGTTAAAAAGGACATTTTTTTAATACGCTTTCCAGTGGAATATTCCAAAGGAATGAAGAACATTATTCACTTTACAGCACTTCTAATGAAAGCAGTTTACTTTTAACATTAACTTTTGAGCTCATCATATGTTCAACCGATAAAACCACTAAATTTCAAACAAACGAAAAAAATATACATAAAATCATCCATCTTCTGGTTTTACGAGTATATTTCACTTAAAAGGGAGGAAGCATACAACTGTTCTGAGACACCCCCCTTCTCTGTCTTCCCGCAAGAAAAGAGACTTGAAACAACATAAAAATTCCAATTCCGGTCCCCTTTTTTGAGAAATTCAGTTAAGAGCAGTGTCTATCGGATTAAGAAAGTGAGAAGCTCACGGGACTTTCGAATTCCCCCTCCTTCTGATTAGGGACAGCGTGACCGCTGGTCTCCGGGGCCGGCACGTGACCCCTCGCTCGACACATGACCTGATAAGGGGTAGAGTGGTGCAAGTCGCAGAGTGGATTCTCATTGAAATATCGTTGCGAGTATAGATGAACGCGTTGATATGTATTGGATAAAATACGAAGTGGCTTAAAAGATGTTATTTGACGATACTCACACTGCTGGGTTTGAAATTTGTGAGAATGATATTGGAGGGGAAAAGAAGAGTTTCTTAAATTCAGTTTATTATAGTAACCTTATTATACTTTAAAGGTCTCTCTTTAAACATTACTTTTCAAATTTGCTATGTAAGACATCTAAATACTATTTTTAAGATAAGAAGTATGTTCGAAAAAAGAAAAGGAAAATTAGTTTTCAGTTAAAAATATTGTAATAAATGCTCCTATTTTTTAGGCCTCAATAATTTCTAAGATAGTATTTGTTACATTTTCATTTATTTAATAATGCTTTAAAAAACAAATGAACATGTATTGTTTAACCGTGATTCTTAAATAATTTGTCACACTAACATTTCTCTTCTAACTTGTTACATTACCAAATAAAACTTTTTAAAATTTACTTTCCCTTTTCACTTATTTTTTTTCTGAAAGTATCACTTCGTTTTTCCCACTAACCAAGGGATAAACGAGTTTTCAATCGCTCACAGTTTGAAACTTTAGGTTTCATGTATTTTCTTCTTTTGTTAGTAAAATGATTTGAAACCCTTTATTCTTACTTGCAAAAAATTAGCTCCATATAATTTCTTGTATATTAGATATAACAGTATCTATGTAGTTTGATATGTCGTATGTATAGCAGTATCTATGTATATTTTTATATGTCGTATGTATAGCAGTGGGTAATCATATGCAGGTGGCATTTTTATGCATTTTCTTAATTTTCCCCCCTTAAAATACAAATCAACCTTTCAACTGAACCATCAAAATAATTATGAACGACAGCAAAACTATACAACTTAACAAAGTTGAGTCACCCAAAAGTGCCTTGCCATTAGATTCCCTTTATATATTCTCGACCACAACCCAAAACAGTATACTCCGTAACAGCGATAGAGATACTACTCACCAAAATCCCGCTTAAACTACCAATGCCATCTGCTACTACGAAACTCCGCTCAGTCAGTGGCATAATGAGAGTTTTGTGTATCCCGCGGAACATGCTGGCCATGCCAAATTCAGTTCGGGCGCGTGTGACAGCATAATTACTTCATGTTCCAAAGGGTAGGAGGACAGGGGTGGTTTAAAGCCCCCTTGGGACTCTGATTTTACAACTGGAAGCTCATTCGCGGTCACGGACACGTTTTGCGTTTGCCATTTGTTATGGTGTTAAATGGCCGCAGGAGTCCATTTTGCATGTCAAAAGAAATATATCTGGGGTTGTTTTGGATATCGTCGTAAATCGAGAGGATGGAAGTTGGAGGGGAGTTTGGATTGTTTGAAAGGGGGAGGTTAATTGACCTGGAGTTGGGAGAGAGGATGGGTTTAAAGTGCCTTTTTGTTTTAATGAGCTTCGATTAATTAGGATGTTTGTGTCTAGTTAAGTAGCTGACAAAAGTGAGAAAAATAAGGAAAGAAGAATGTTTTCTTAAATTTTTATTTATTGGAGGAAGGAGAGTTCAATAGTTATTCAATTTTAAATGTATAAATATTGAAAAAAGGAAGTGTCTATTTGGACCGCAAAAACGGCAGTTGGCGCGTGCGCCGTAGGTCTTGCGGTTACGTAGAAGTCCCGGAGCTTAGTGTGATCTCCAATCAGAACCGTTGCCGTGTAAATAAGAGTAGAGTTTAGTTGTATATTTGCTGAACAAATAGACAGTGCCTTGAAAAAATTAGGTCGTTTTAAAACATAACAATTACTTTAATTTACTTTTCATTGAAACCTTTATTTGCGTAAGATCTGAATAGGGTTTTGTCTTTAAACCGACCACTTAACCCAGGAGATATGCCTAGCTGTCCAAGAACACGAATATGGCCTTGACTCCCCAAGAACTGTTGAGCCAATTCGTTTTGTTTAGATTGTTAAAATTCATTTAGATATACTTATAAATCCTTTCTGTCTCATTTTACTTTTACACTATTAAATGGATTTGAAGGAGATATCGTATTGCAAAGAGGCATTCTGAGACAATTTCACCAGTAAATAATTAATCTTTAAGTCCTAGAAATACAGTTAGTGTGTATTTTGATTTTTTGGTACATAAATTGTTATTTTATGTTGATAATATTCCGTTTAATATAGATGGAATACATAAACGATAAATGTTTGTGATCTTACAAAACAACTTCATTTTGTAAAAAAAAACGTTTGTTATATATAGACACAATTATTTTACACATTGATAACATTTTTACAAACTCTGAATTTCACGAGTATATTCCAAAATCCCCAACGAGTTTACAAAGACTCGAAGGTTTACTGTACTTTTCTGATCCCCAATCAAAGTATACGGTCATCCCACACTCTCGACTCGGACATTAAACGCTTCTCAACTTCTCTCTCCACCCACGTTTCTATACCCTATCCCCCAGACAGCAGCGAAAACAAGCACAATCTTCTCCATGTTCTTAAACACAGCAGGACACAACACGGTGATTGCACAAATGGTAATGAAGGAGCCGAGAGACTCTCCAGGGGCGTCGCATCAGCCAACTCGTTAAGGAAGCCCCGGCAGAAACAACACACAGTAGGGCCCATTCCATTGATTTATGAAAATCTATACATTAATTCCTCTCCCCAGACAACAGTTTTGGATGGGGCGTAATGGGCGTGATATGGCATCGCTGTGGGATCGATGCCCCTTTGCATCATTGCTGTCGTGGGAGATGAGGACGAAATTTTGCGTGACGGAATCGGACGATAATGTGGGTTTTGGATTATTGTCGAAACACGTCAGATGATCTATTGGTAGTTTGATTTTTGTAAATACAGTAGGGCCCCGTATAATGTGAGTTATGTGTTCCGTGTTGTAGGAGTCGCGTACTATGATTGGATGTAAATTTCCATGATTAAATTTCAGATTCATCAAGAATTTTTATTGAGTTGATTCTAAATTTTTACTTGGTGATTGCAGTAACGGTTCGATTACAACGTACTATTTTTGAAGTGTAACCTATGGTTAATAAAATAGCACGTTTTTTTCTCACGGAACGAACAGGAAATAAATTATCACAATATTTTTCTCTCACACTGTATCAAATCGTGTAGTATGAACTTGCGTTATAGAGGAAGAGTTTACTGTACTTCTGTCACTATTCACCAGTTACATATCAGAGAAAATTATCGAAGTTGAAAGGTCCAGTTTTATTTCACGTAATGGCCCACCAACCTGGCAGAGAGTGATCTATAGATTTCGATCCAGGACTTGTAAGCCTTTATTGTTTTGTTTTATTAAAAGACAATCCAATTCGACCGAGGGCGCTAAAAATGAGTTATCAGGAAAGTATTTCCATACTATAACTCATTTCAGTTTCCAGGAGGAAAAACTGCTATTTTGTAACATTCATGAAAGAGACAGGTTAGATTACCCAAAACTCAAGTCTTACCAAAGCTCACTAGTTTCATTTTGTAGCGTCGGGCAAAAGAAGAAAGCATTAAATTTTTCACACAAGTTTCCCTATCATCATCATCATCCCTACTTTCCCAGTCAGTCTATCTATTCAATACAATCTATTGACACTACCCAGTGTCGTAAACGCCATTTTCTCACATCGAGGAGAAGAATGAATCTTTCACACCCGGCTTATTCGTGCCTTATTAAGACGCCCGACCCCGCCATTTGGAAGAGGGGGGGGGAGGGAAGCATGCGTCGCTCGGAGACCCTTAAAAATGTCATTGTTTTATGAGTGTCTAAGACGTATTGCTCGGGGAGGGAGGGGAAGAGAGGACTAGGCTGGCTCCCGAAGAAAGAGGAGAGACATGTTTGGAATCGTAGGGAGAGAGAGAGAGAAGGATCAATACATCTATTCTACACGATGAGGGGGGGGGGATTTAGGAGGAGAGTGGTTGGGGGAGGAGTGAATTTCGCCGGAGGCCAGGGGGGGGTCTGAAGTGCTCGAGGGGGGCGGAAGACGGCTTTGGTCGGTCTGTGCGACCAATAGGGGGGCTTTAATCACGTGCTCAGATCGCCCGATGAAGATTGGTGGAGGCAGAATACGGGAGTATGTAGTAAAGCCCCGCATGATTTTCTTACTTCGCAAATTACTGCACTGAATTGGTAGCTGCGTCGGTGGACTGATAACTTTGATGCTTTTTTTTTATCCTTCTCCTTTCGAGCGTTGACGCGGTCGGACTTCTTCTCCTTCCCGTTTATTACGGTCTCTTGTTGGAAAAAGTCTTCTGAGGGGAAAGTTTTATTTACGGCTGCGGGATTTTATTTCCACTTATTTCGGGATTATGGTGGTTCGTGTAGTTGTGTGTGCGGTATCTGAAAGGAGTCTTGGGCCACTTGAGAAGGGGCTGATGCTGTGTTGTTTTGTAAACAGATGTATATCGCCCCGGCTTATTTGTTTGAAATAACCCGTTTTTGTTGAGTTGAAGTGAAGTGATGGCTTTTGTTTTTGTGTTTGTGTTGGTTTCGTTTATTTTTAAACAGATCAAGATGGTGTGATGGAGTTTTATTTACGTTTTATCGTTGCTTTTCCCATAAATCTATTTGAAGAGGTAATGCATTTCATATAGTATACATTTTATATTCCGTAGTGCTTATATGCAGTGCTAGATTTCTAAATATACAAGTGTCGGAAGTGTAATCCTCTTTTGGTGGGTTGGGGTTATTTCAAAGAAAGTTCATTGTAGGGGGTGTTCCAAATCCTAAAGAAAGGTGTCCATAATTTAGCTTAAATAAAACCCTTATTACATGCATTACAGTCGACTCCGCTTAATGCGATTACATTTGTCCAAGATCAGAGTGATAACAATATCCGATTGATAATAATAAGCTGTTCTACAATGAAAAGTGGTAAACGGTCTTACTAGAGTGTTTGCATTAACATCACGACTGTGTAGTCTTAATTGAAGCATTTAAAAACGATATTCTAGTATAAATTTTTCAACTTAAACATTTTTAAAGAAAAATATTGAGCGTATCGTATAATACTGCTACATTACTCATTTTGTATGTTTATGTATTAAAAATTGGCCTTCCAACAGGAAAAAAGGAGTTTTTATTAGGGATTTCACCAAATTTTGATAACATTAAACGACATACAGATCCCATAAAACGATACATTTTGGGTTAAATTAAATAGGAGTGATCGGGACTAGTCAATTTCTATAATATTATCCGATTTATATATTAACCGTGATCACATTAAGTGGAGTGGACTGTATTATTTTTCATGCACTATGAATTGCAAAATTAGAAAAGTTAAAATTTTTTATCATGGTCATTTTAGTTAAAATTTCCTAGAATGTGTGTTTCTTTTACTAGTACGCATTATTACAACTAAGCTTACATCACATTACTTTAATATGTTGGTTAAACGTCACGACCTCTATTCTGGAAAATATTAACGCAGCGTCAACACACATTAACGTTCTAAAAGTGACAGTCATGATTAAAGAAAGATAGTCATAAATTTTCTAATATAACTGTGTACATACAATTGATTTTTGTTGGTGAGCAATAGCAAGCAGGGGGCTAAGCCCCCTAGTATTTCAAATAAAAAAATATCTTTTGTTAAACATTGAATAAATTAACCTCAACTTATCTTATTTGGATTAAAATTTAAGAAGCTTAAGTTAAAATTCCTAATTGGTTATTCAAACTTATTTTACAACCACTCAAATTACTTTTTAAGCAACAAAAAAAGTTGTAAATTCGAATTTGTATGAACTCTACTTTGGACTTACAAAAATGGATAAGACGATTTTTTAAATAATTTTTAAATTTTGGAACTAAATAAAGGTTTTAAGGGTTTATCTTATTGCGCTTTCCATGTAGAGTTTAATTATAATTATACTCTTTTTTACTAAAATAGCGAACAGTTAGAATATTTATTGATCGGAAATGGTTTACAGAAATCAACGGAAGTTGAGCAAAAACCTTAGAAATCTTTTTTATAGTAATTTATATGGCATTTAAAAATTTAGCAAAATATAATATGTGGATTAGTCTGAAAATCCTCTATTATAACCTACGATTTTAACACTAGAACGACGGGATGGGCTTTTTTGGCCCATCGCGCTGTTTGCGGCTTAATCATTTCAACTCTAATCAACCGAATGGCTTGAAATTTTCTGACTTTTCCTTATTTGGTTCAATTAAAGTGCATACCAAACCGTTTTCATTTTAGTCTCATAAGAGCAAAGATAGAGAACCGTATACCTAGAAAGACGGAGCGGGCTTTTTTGGACCGTACCACTTCTGCTGTGTTTTCCTTGCTTCGTTCCGCTCGTATTTCCATGAAATCTTCCTAGAAAGGGGAGGGGATCTTCTTTGTTTGTTATCTCTTTCAAGTTCCATTCAATTCGATTCGGTTTAGAACGCCCCTTTCTCAGTTGGGGTTGTGGCAGTGGTTGTGGTCGAGGGGAGGACGTTTCAAAAGAAGAATTTATGGTGCCCACCATAAAGATAAAGATTCTCACCATTGAATTTCGGTCAACAAGGTGACCAATAAGGTTTGTTTCTCACAAAAGAAATACATTTTACAATTTGAACTGTACCAGCTGTTTTCTTTGAATGGGGAAATTGCTAACCTTCATTCCCTGTTGATGCATTGAAAATGATGCGTTGTGAAGTGTACCCAGCCATACTGGGGAAAAGAAGGGAACTTAACAACTGACAGCTATTTTACAATATAAAAACTGTGTGAAAAACTAAAATCCCAAGCAAAACTAGCCTGGTTGGAACACTTAGAAGAAACCGTAGAGAGGTTCCGCCAACTGCAAATTTAGGAAAACAAAATCTTTATTCAACAATTGTTTATTTAAAAAAATAAAGACATAACCTTAACTGCACAACACCGTATTATAGACAACTAGAAGGAAAAGAAAAAGCCGGATACTATAGCTTACTACAACGAAACTAAGTGTGGAATTGACATCATTGTGGATCAAGTGATACGACTGTATAGCACCAAATCAGGCTTTAGCTGTTGCCCTATGCATGTTTTCTATAACATATATTAGGTATCTCTGCTGTAAATGCAGGAATCTTATACAAGGTAGTAGCCGGAAAAAAGAAATTAAGTCGTAGAAATTTCATCTTGAGATAATGTGAAGAGCTTCGTGCCCCGTATGTGTCTGCCAAAGAGACAACCATTTCTATCATAAAAAAGGGGGGGAAAGCATAAAAAGAGAAGACAGCAGTGAGAAAAAGGGTTATTTGTAGAATTATAGTATCCTCTAAAGGAAACCATACATTAAAGACATGTTTCGGCAGTAAAAAATTGGTTTGTGGAAAATGCGCATTTAGAGAAATGCTTTGTATCCATTGCTCCAAATGTGCAAAATACGAATAAACAGGTCAGTTTTAAAAACTTTGCTTCATTTATTGAGTGGGTTTTATTAATTATTCCTACCAGTGTCATTCATCTAGAGTAGCAACTCATTTATCAGATCTATGGATAAAAATATAGCCAAAGCACTTTTCATACCCATAATTACAATTTATTTTAATAATTAAAAATTATAAAATCCTATAGAAATCTGAAGATTGAGTCCCTATCTTATACTCTAACAGTTATTTATATGATATTATTACATTTTAGATGTATAATTAGCTCCGTATGCAAAAAATCAGAGATGGGCCAAAAGGGCCCACTCAGTCTTTCTAGGTATACAGCATAGTGCCGTCTTTCTAGTGTTAAATTCTTATAAAAATGAAACAAAAATTTAAAACGTTTTATTTCTTGATTAGACAGTAAAAAACTCTTCCTCTATAAAAAATACATAAAGGAATACAGGGGATTCACAAATGTCAATAAAAAGATATAAAACATTCTACATTTATCTCCAAAGTTTGAAGCAATTTAACTTACACAATTTCAAATGTTTTATGAATGTAACAAAGCAGCGGTTTTATTGACAATCCTTTAAAGTCATATACACTTTCGACGTAATAAGAAAAGTTTACACCTGAACATATCCAGAAAAAAAAAAGATCTTAATGAAAAACAGTTTGTTTACAAAAAAGATCCCGTCCTGAATATTTGTTTCCTTCCCATTCCATTTAAGAAGAATCCCCTCTTTTACAGAAACAGCTCACAAAATGATTTGCTGTTCAGTAATAAAACCAACCAAAACAACTAAATCGGAGGAGGGGGCTCTCGATCATTCGAAATCAACGTTTTCTGAATACATTTTACACCGGCGGGTAGTTAAAAAGTTACCAACTCTACCCTACAGCTAGAACTCTCGGAACATATTTCTGAATCTTGTCGTGAAAATTTGCGTATTACGCTCATAAATTCAGAGACTCCTTTCCCGAGGAGCAAGCAAACGATAATTTTCTTTCCCCTAGTTTTTTTTTTCTTCTCGTATCGTTTGCCAGCGAACAACACCGGAATGAAAAAGACAATAAACTCCAGCCCTAGGCCTAACAATTGTTCAAACTGCTGTCTCCGGGAGACTCGTGGAACAAAAGGGGAAAAATTACTCTGGTTACTTTTTGCAGCGGTAGGAAAAAAACAACACGACTCCGCTCTATCTATCGGCATTTTGGCGCGCACGGTCCCTCGTACTCGCGGTTTTATTACATTGTGGAATCTTTTAGTTTCGAGATCGGAATTCCAAATTCCGGGGACTGTTAGATATATTCCGGGGGTGTTCGGGACTTAGGGAAAAAAAGGAAGAATGGCGAATAGTGATATGCAAATAGAATCAAAAATGGAAATTCCGAGGCAGCGATTTTCCACTGCGAATCGAATGCTGTATATGTTTGCGTGGAGTCGTTCCCTGGCAATTTTATTGTTCGAAATCTACTTTTTTGCTGGGATTTTGTTCATTTCGAGTTTTTATCCCGGCAGTAAGTCGTTGAAAGTATACATGGATCCGCGTTGAGGTGTTCCTGATTTTTTTGCATGAATTTCCTCTTTTCTGTAGGTGAGGGTTTCTGATCATTTGATGTGTTCGAACTTTTTGCCGAAACCCAGAAATAACGCTTCTGTTGTCGGAGCGAGTGGAGGGATGGTTGGTGCCCTGTGTGGAGAATAATTTGGGCTTAAAGACCAATTTGGTATGGATATTCTTTTTTACCTGTGAGGGAACCAGTAATGGGTTTTTCATTCATGAATACCATACGTTGTGAAAACAACTACTAAAAATTCTTATCTGAAGGGGTTTTGAAACAGCTGATTCTTTAGAATATAGAAATACTCAACTGGTCTTGTACATTTACATTGTAAATTAATTATTTGGTTTGAATAAAAGATCCAACAGCCTAAATTCTTTTATTTCCTGTAGCATCTAAAAAAATTAAATTTAACATTTAAAAAAAATTTGACACATGATTAATAGTTTCAGAAAAAGTGATTCAGTTCAGCATTTCTCAAGAGCATAATTCAGATATCTGTGACTATTTTAAATCTTAAGAAAAATCCTAAATATCAAAGCCCCCATCTTTAAACTAACCTTAGATTAATACTTTTTACTGTGCTTATAAAAACGTATTTTATCACACAAAAAAGATATAAACGTTATATTTTAATTATATTTTCAATAAATATATTTTTTAATAGATCTCTTGGAAGAAGACAATTTTATTCTCCATAAAGAATACCAAGTTATAAACTGGTTTTCGTAAATGTAGAATAGCACTCTTAAAATAATTTGAGATTTTTAAGAAAGAAGTAAGAAACCCCTAAGACCCCCTTAACAAATCCTACCTGGTATCAAATGCTTCCTAACATTAAATTTCATTATAGATTACTCACCTGGATTAGGTACTTAATAATTTCTTGAAATGCTAATCAGTAAAAATAGCTGCAACAAACATTCTCACACATGTCATATTGCCAGAAGGCACTTCGATGACGGATAAATTAGTTGGCTTGTTTACGTCTTTTTGAAGAGGAAATTCCCTCATAAGGATAAGTTAGCAAATCTTTTCGACCCTATTAATGAACATCGCCACCCTCCACTCGAGATACCCAGCTAAGCCTCGTCCTCAATGTTCATCTTACACATTGCAACTTTTTTGCCAAACGCGCACTAACAGCCACCGAAACGTTTATAGAGAAGACCATCAAGCTTATTAGCTGCTCCTTTGGTCCGACCAACCAACCAACCAACCAAGCGAGGATTTCTTCCAGGCAAAGGTCCAAAAACGCCGAATCAGAGAGGAGCTCAAAAGCACAAACCCTTTGAAAATCTCCCCTAACAACAAAACGGGTTCTTTTATCTCCGGGTACATAAACTCCATACCTTTCAAACCTGTACCGCCCGAGATTTCAATGAAACGAGATAGAGAATCTGGGGCGGGCGGGACTGAAGGGGCTAAATGAGAGCAGCCCACTCACGAGGAAGCGGCTCCGAAATCGCCATTTTATTTTCAAGTGGCCTCGCAACAATAATTAGAATATTCTCCGGGGGTGCAGACTCTCCTAATGGTACTTTGAATGTTCGATATCCTCCCTCCTAATGACAAGGGGAGGGGGTAGTACCTGGCTTCGATTTTCTGCTTTATATCACAAAGGGAGTCTTATTCCTTGCTTGTTAATGAAACTGACTTTTATGAAATTATCGGTTCTTCTGGAAGGAAGGTCGTTTGTCGTTGCTTGATTGGTGGAATGGCGATGGGGTTCGATGGGCGAGTGTTTAAAGTGCCCGGATTCCGGTAAGTGCGGGTCCGGGGATGTTGTTTACTGATGCTGTTCGGTGGGGGATCTTTGGAAGTGCTGGCGTAATGGCTTCGACGGACTTTTGATTGGAGTCACTTGATTTTGTTTTTGGGATTTGAGATGGCGTTAATGCTACGAATAGGCGTTATTTACGCTTTTAAATTCGAGAAGGAATTCGGGTGAGGGAAACGGGCGTGTTCTTTTCAAATATATGCTTACATAGATTTGATAGCATATAAATGTCAGATTTCCTGGAGGAAAAGTTTTAGAGTGTTTGATAAACATTTAAGGAAATCAAAGGTTTAGAAAGATGGTAAATGTATAAATCTTATATTGATTTCCCTATTTCACATATTGTATGAAACATTTATATCTCGTCTTAGTGATGTAAATGAAACAAATACTGAATACTGTATTCATTTGCCTTATTTTTGCAACTAAAATATTACATTATTTGAATAAAACTTTTTTTTAAGAAAATATACATGAGGGTATCGTTAAGTTTTAATGGGCTATGTTTAGCAGTCTTTTAGTATTATTCTTTATAAGCGCTAATTTTTTTTCTAAATTTGTTTCCATGTTTTCCTTTTTTTTATTTAGATCTTTTTTACTTAATAATATTTTATTTCCTAAGGATAAAATAAAATAATTAAATAGTAGTTTATATCTGAAGTACTTAATTTTAGTTCAAATTCCAATTCATAGTTATATGTAATAAAGGGATGTTTTAGTTTGAACTTGCAAAATATGACTTTATACTACATACATCAACACAAACACAAACAAAAATTACAAAACATTTCAATGTTTATTAATTTATTTCCCTCCGTTTTCAAACCACCACTTGCGCATTGAATCAACAACTATTTACTCACACAAAAAAAACAACTCATTACCCTCAAACCCAAAAACCTCCCTCCCCCTTCGAACAACAATCTGCAAAACCCTCAGAGACAGAGCCGGAGAAACTCCATCAGATCAAAAACCAGTTATACGAAAAAGAAAAGCGCAACCGACACAAAAACAAACACACACAAAAAAAAAACACTTTAACACGATCAACCAACCAAGCAACGAAAAAAAAATGGTAATAACCCTCCAAAAAATCCCATCCTCTTTGATTACGCGGAAGGGTGTGAATTCGGGAACCCCGTCATCAGTGGCCTCTCGAGGGACCGACCCCCGGTTGTGGGCCGACAATTAAATTATCCCCGTCGAGGCCAGATTAATTTTGCAGGGCGCCGCAATTTCGGGGCGCGCGTGCATAAAATTTGAAATCTAATCAAGGCTTCGCGGTTAAATGAGAAACAGGGGCGTCGTTGCGGAGGGAGGCATTTTTCTGCGCCGCGGCGCCCCATTACCCCCTCCCGCCGACCGCAATTAAGATTGTCGGCGGCTAAGATTGGATGTCGGGCGGGGACTGTCAGCGAGGGTTGTTGGTCCGACTGATGCTGATGTCGAGATGGTGGGATCTAATTAGATGGGACTGAATTGCCCCTTTTAAAAATGGAAGGAATGATGTTGCTGTGTTGTGGTGTGGTACTGTGAGAAGTTGACTTATGTGCTTTTGTTATTCAGTGGTTATGCAGGGTGTCCCAAAATTAACGCATTATTTGAATTAAATAGAAAAACAATTTACAACACAAATGGAGGTAAATTCAAATTTTGTTCGCGGGTAACGGTAGGTAACGCGGGTTCACGGGTAGGTAAATTCAAATTTTGTTTTAATTTTGGGACACCCTATATATTTCTGTTAGAGTGCAAGAGTGATGTGGTGTGGTATTATAAAAACAACTCCGCTAAAATCCAAAACACAAAAGACATTTTTATTATTAGATCAAAATCCGACATTTCATACTCTATCGGTTCAGCCTACTTATTAGTAGGTTGTTACGGTACCCACCAGATAGTGAAAATGTCCCTCCTTAAGGGATTTACTGCAGAACATAATATAAATGGGGAAGTTTAGTTTCACAGACCCACATCGTATTAAAGTTCCCTTTTATGAAACTTTACCTTCATAGTTCAATTACTAACCAAAAGCTATTACTTTACCGTTACATGGTATTAACACTCTTACTTGAGTGACTCTTTCATTAGAAAATTCTTATGTGCCACATTCATACTCATCAGTGAAACAAAGTTTTCACCGATAATGTGAACATTTTAGCTGAACTGCGAAACATACTTTTCCATAAATTTCATATTCAGAAACGTAGCTATTACTCCAATACCTTCTATTGTTCAGAATAAAGAGCTTAGTATACATTAGCCTTGAAATACCTTTCTCTACTGGAATAATGAAACAAGGATTTTTATGCAATTTATTTGGAAATAAATGTATCCGAGGATAATGGGGTAAGGGATTAAAGTGGAAAAGCTTGATGCTCTCTACTAAATCAAAACAAATCGAAAGTTTCCTACACTTGAGAAATATTTTTCGTGCAAAATGCCTATTTGCTGTGTTATATTTGACTATTCCTAGGGAAATTTGATTATTAAATTAATTATTATATTTACTTTGATTGATGATAACTGAGAGATAAAACTTGTCTTTTACTTTGTTTCTAGAGATAAAAATAAATTTAAAAAATTCACTGATTCAATAGACCACAAAACGTGTAGCAGCAATGATGTAAAAGTTTTTAACTGTTCAATTTCGTTAACTGTCCCGTTAAATATCTCCAAGCTGTTTTGAACGCCAAGTATTCAAATATTGTAATTTTATGCTTGTAAAAGTAATTTTGTTACGTTAGTAATTTTATGGTTGTTAACTTCAATTTTATCAGTTCCAATTTTTTGCTATAATTCTAATTTTCGACATTCAGAACAGCTTGGCGATATTAAACGGGACAATAATGGAATTTAACATTTTTTAACTTTCACGCAAACATTTTAACTTGTTTTTAACGCAGAAAAAAATGTAGTAATTACAAATGTAATGTCCGAGATTTCCCAATTCATAAATAATATGCAATATTTGGAATAAACCGAAAAAATAGGTATATACTAAGAATATGTGCAACATTTTGTCTTACATTATTTTTTGTGAAATAAATGTATTATTCACACGTATTTATGGGTATAAGGGGATGATTAAACCCAGATATCATGGGATTGAACCTTATACCTTCTTCTATCAAGCGGAATCATCTAGATTCGATTTTTCACATTCATCATGTATTTTGAATCTTTGGTTTTCCCTTATCGCACACCTCTCCATTGGATACCCCAACCCAATTACTTAACTCAAAAGAGCGTTGACAGTATTATTCACCGAAAAAGTTGTTTGGTTAATCATTTACCCACCGAAAACGAATTCGATTAGCGAAATCCTTCCCGCGCGCGGTGCATATGGCCCCCGCGCCCTGGCGGTCAATTGAATTGTTCACTTGATCCCCACCGAAAATCCCTTTTTGAGGGATCACTGCGCAGATGTCACTTACCGCATTAGGCTGGGGCCAGATGCGACAAAAGGTGCCGTAAGTAGGCGACGATGCAGATCCTGTTAGAGATCTACACTCCCGCCCCCGTATTTTTTTGTGTGGGGGGTCTCAATTGTCATCGTTAGGGAATATTGCGGGGTGTGTGATGACGGGGAGGTAGATTTGTAGGGGGGTTGATGAAAAAATGTTTTTGGATTCTGTGTGTTTATTTATACTAGACTGCAACGTTAGTTGACACAGGAGAGACAAACAAAGATGTTCTGCCAGCGCTGTGTCTGAATTTTGAGTGAAATGAAGAACGTCATTATAGAAATATGATTAGTTTGTTAAATTCATGTATATGTATGGGTCTTTTAGCACGATTTGCGTACCGAAACTCCTCCTAGCAACCCTACAGGCTTTCTATTTACTCAGTTTTTCCTTCCGTTTAGTAACGAACGTCATAGTGTTAAGAAACATTGCAGTCTAGTATAATAAGCTTTGGAGAATAGTGGTGGAGGAGAGAGAGGGAGGAAAAGAAGGATAAAAGAGATGAAAGCGAGAGTGAAAAAAAAAAGGAGAGTAGTGGGAAAATCAGTAAAAATAAAAGAGAGGAGATTATTGGGAGAAATAAACGATAAAGGGATATAATAATATAGAATTATAGATGAAAAATAGAATGAAAGAGATAGGTGGGAGAAAACAAAGAAAGAGAAAATAAAGCATTTGAAAAAGACAGTTTAAAGAGTGAAAGATAGTGAGAGGTGAAAAAATGAAAGCTAGTGAGAAAGAAGTGGAAGAAAGAGGGAATAATAGGAATAGAGAAATTCACAAGTAGAAGAAAAAAAAACATTAAAATGTTGATAATTGACAGAATTGAATTTGAAATATATGTAATTAACTCTCCCTTAAAACTCTTTAATAGCAACTTTGCAGGATTCTATTTTTTTTTGTGGGAAGCTTTTTAAATATAGTACCTAAACGCTTTAATTTTTACTCACTTCCCCTTAATCAAAAAATAATCAATATGATTAGATTATAACATGTGTTAATATGTAAAATAAAATATGGTTTCAGTAGTCTGCAGTTACACTGTTTTACAAAGTGTAAGTCTTATAACATTTTTGATAAGTTAAGACTCTATCTTTAAGGGAGCGGAAATTTTAATAAATAAAATTTTAAGGCATATTTTCAAAGTAAAAATCTGGACTAAATTTGAAAGGTATGGTAATAGGTAGTTACATTCGAAGGGTCATAATGAATGATAATAATTTTATTGTTATTAATAACTTTTTGTTATTTTTTTTTATATTTTTTCAGCACACTCTGCATTGTTTTTAAACACTCTGCATTGTTTTTTGTTATATTTAATTTAGTTGTGAAGTAAATAAGTTTTGAACAAATTATCATCTGCTATAAAAAGAAAATAAAATATAAAAATTAAAGTTCTAAAAATTTTAGACTTTGGATTCTTAAAAAATACGATACATTTACCAAATGTAACTAAAAAATATTCAATATGTATTATTTGGTTTTCCTAACACAATATTTTTCATAAAAAAATATATATTGTATACATGTATTATACATGTATGTATACATGTATGTATACATGTATGTATGTATGTGTTTGCATACATGTATTAGGATTTTCACACAAAGTAAAAGTTTTTTCCAGTTTAAATCCTTGTTCCACTTTTTATAAAATTTTATTTCCATAGGACATATCATTATTGTATCGTTATATAGCGATACAATAATGTTTTTAAAAGAGAATAAAAACATTAGTAAGTACAAGACAAACTGAATAAAGAATTGAAATTAAAATTTCATGAATTTCTTAAGGTTGTAAATGAAAATATTTTAATAATCTTAACCACAATAAGAAAAAAACAACCCTCGCTATCATACTTGGAAAACAGAAATAAATTACTCCCTTGAGACAAAAATATTAATTTTAAAAAACCCAACGAAAAGAAATTTATTTTATAGCAATCATTTTTCGATCTTCAAAGATTTAAATTAACGAAAATGCACAAAACCAAATCCACTTCTGCCTCTAATATTCAGAAGTTCCCTAATAGGCTAGCAGAGGGCGCCACAGTCGCAAAAAGTAAAAGTCCGCTCTTGAGTTTCATTGAAGGGCTCAGCCAATGCCTCTAGGGGACAAACTGAGCGAAGTCAGATTTTAAACAGATTAAAGAATCTACTTGTAATTACAATAATAAAAAAGTAGATACTTAATCAAGGTTCAGCTTTAATTTATTTTTTGGGTGTAATCAGTATTTGTGGAACTAACTGGTCGGTGTTTGTTTTTTTGTTCAAGATGTAAAAGAGAGTTGCTTCATCTCTTTTTTTTTCCCGCGTCTTTTTCATTTCTTTTCCGAATGCCTATTTTGTGAGAGAGATTTTATTATGAGATTCTGGAACTTTAAAGGAAGAGTGAATGACGGAGATGTTTTATTCACGTAACTTTTATTTTTTGATGCTCGATTGAATTGATGTTGTTTCTTTTTGTGAAATTGAAATTAATATTGCTTTTCCTTCACGAAACGGATTCCGAAATCTCATTAATGATTGCATTATTCAAAACTGGCTTATACCAATCTTATATCCGATTTTCTGTTACTGAAATGATCGTAGTTAACGTTTTATGCAAGAGCTTGGCTCTAGGCAGGACTCTAAGAAATTTTTACCTGCCTTTTAATCTTTGAAAATGCTCGATTTCTTGATTTGCAAATTGAAAGAGTTTGATTTATTTTCTCTTGTTTTTTAAAAAAAAATTAATCGAAGAAAACGTCAGTAGCTATCAAGGGAGCATCAAATTATTCTATGGCATCTCTTAATATTTATTAAGTTAATCTTACATTCTATACTTTTATTATCAGAAATTTAATAAGTTTCTTGATTATTTTCAAAGGACAAAACCAGCTCTGAAGATTTCTAGAATTAATTTACAATCAGTATTTGTATAGATATTTTAGGGATTTCATGCATATTAAATTCAACAGGTCTGTTAACTCATACAGTTGTTAGAATAGTATTACACTAAGAATTTTAGATGTTTTAAAATCCTTTTTTACTTAAAATTGTAACAGATATTCAAACATTTTGTTGATTCTATTTTTACTAATTTTATGAAAATCGACTTATATTAATTTAATCATATTCTCACTTTTTAACTTTTAACAATTGTCTTATAAATTAATTATTTTTTTCTCCAATTGAGGAATTTTAAAAGTAAAATCAGTATGTTGTCATATATTCCGAGTGTTTAAATTAAAACTTCAATAATAAACATTGTCCGTAAAATATTTACTTGTATAAGGAATATAAAACTATAACTTCAGATATTCAAAACCCAATCAATATGCTTAGTTCATATTTCTTTTTTTAATTTGTTTCTTTTTGGGTTGTGAATTACTTTTCTTTATTTGCAATTTCATACACAAAGTTCATAAGTTGAGTTTTATTTTATAATTTTTTTCCACAAGATCATATCTTAAATATAAACTATTTTCTCCATTGATTAGCTTAATACGAGATTTAATTTTAAATTTTTAGTTATGGGCCGATATATTCGTTGAAATGCCTAAATACACATAATGGTCACCATACTTTTTTCTCACCAGTTATTATAGTGTGAATAAAAGTTATTTTTTCGTCTGTTGATTGCTGAACATTTTTCGAAACAAAAAAAAAAGAACATTTTGCTATTTTTAGACGGATATTTTTTTTATCTTTTTTGAGTGCTGTTGAAATATATAAAGCTAAAATTATTGTTACTAACTGGTCAAATAATCAAGTTAGCCAAAAAAAAAGCAATATTACCTATCCATTATACACATAAAAGCATTGAAAGGGTTAAATGAGTCGATAAGAAGCTCAGGGGATTTGTACAAGAGGAAAAGCAGGATTACTTTTAGTTATAATGTGGGTAGACAACCTTCGGAAGCTTTTGTATTAAATCATGTGTGTTTTTGATAAGAAGTTTCCTTTAACTTTTAAATATATAACTGTATCAATGGGTCAA
Organism: Tetragnatha montana; assembly: GCA_963680715.1. Classification (NCBI taxonomy): domain Eukaryota; kingdom Metazoa; phylum Arthropoda; class Arachnida; order Araneae; family Tetragnathidae; genus Tetragnatha; species Tetragnatha montana. The sequence goes on from OY796685.1 coordinate 41,910,254, forward strand.
CTGGTCGAGCAGCCTAAAACACCAAAACCTCTTAAGCAAGATAAAATAAAATTGCGAATCCTTTTCAATCGGAACATCGAATTAAATTTAAACCACCTACCCTCACAAACAAAACAAGCCAATAAAAGGCGTTGTTACATCACATCATCCATCAGACACCCCAAAACAATAGCCCACAAACAAACACGAGGCGCGGAAATAAATAAATAAATAATAAATAACCTTCCAAATCGCTCTGAGCGAAAAGAAAAAGAAGAGAACATTCCGCACTGGAATGCCACTGCCAGGGTCAAATCAGTCCGCTTCGATGCAAAAGACGAGTAGCGGGACTGCCCTAAAGACTCCGACCAATGAGAGCCCGCTTTACCTGTCAAGACACCACCCCTGTTTCTCTCCCGATCCCGAAAATCAATTCCGGGGGTCTTTTATTATGGTTTTGATGATGAAAAAGGGGAATTAAACAGGGAGTTCGCCGACCCATCCTACCTGCTTCGCCGTGGGCAGGAGGAGTGAGATCTTTTGCGGACAGCGGATCACCTCCAATGGGAGACTCACTTCACCTGTTATGTCACGGGATGGAGGACATCTCGGGGATTCCTTCGGCGTGATGATGCGTCTGGTGTGGACCTTATTGGGATGGAGTTTGACAGCACGTGCAGTTCGAAGGTGACGTCATTCTATTGTTGTGGTTTTGATGAATTTTGAAGAGAGAATTTTGGTGCCGTAGTTTGGAAATTTGTTGCATTTCGGATGAACCTTAGTATCATCATCATCATGATGTTTGTGGAAGTGAATTATTCATTGGATTGCTTGGTTTACAACGTGAGATAGTGACTTTATTGTTGTATGGACACAAGTCGTGTTGTATATTGAGTTGAATTGAACTGGAATAGGAATTAACTGAATTCCATTTATGTGAATGGAAAGTGTTTTGAAGTTACTGAGGGATACTTAAAAAAATATGCACGGATTTGGATCTTTAGAGATGACTGCTCTCTAATAAGGGATTAAATTTTGTTTGATGCTGAAAAACTTCAGAAGGCAATGAATATTTCCATTCTGCCAAACATGACTTTTTGATTGTACTATATTAGGAATTAGTTTTACTACTATTTCGAATTGAGTGAAACATTTGGAGATAAACTAAATTAGAAAACTTGATCATAACCTAGTGGTTTACTAGTTGGTACTAAAGAGAGTGTTGTCAAAGAGCAACATATGATTTGAAACTCATTTTCAATAGTTTCATCCTTCCATGATAAACAGTGTAATTAGTGTTAAGCTCAACCTCAGAAAGCAATTTTACAGACAGTGAAACTCGTGAAATATTTAAATTGAGATGTGTTATATAGATGATACATATAGAGAGGAATAATACATATAGAGAATAAGAACTCGGAATAAAGGAATAATAGAAAAGAGGTTTTGAGTATTATAATGTGTTTCAAGATTTAAGTGAAAGTATAGTTTCAACTTCTGGGACTGTAAAGTACCTGCATTGATTTATAAAGTTTATGTAAAAAGGGACTTTTAAAATTAAAATGGACTAGTGAAAAACTGCGTTGTAAGACTTGAAAGAACTGCAGTAAGCGAAATATATGCTTAGGAATACATCCTCTAACAAAATTCCCCTCCTTTCAAAGCTAAAATCGAACACCTACTACCTCTATATATCGAACGAAATAAAACGAAAGTGACAGTCCTTTCTTGAAATAATTGCGACCATATCTGAAATGGAATAATACGGTAAACAAAGCTTCATACGTCACTTACCTTGCTCGTGACTGTCCGGAGGATCGTGCCTGCCTTCCAGCCCCGAGCCAGGGGGTGTTGTAAGGGGGAGGACAGCCCCCCGGGGTAGGCCACCACCATCATCATCATCATCATCGTCATCGTTTGTTGCCTTCGTCACCCACGGTGTGAAAGTGGAGTCGTCACACTTCGCTGAGCTCTTGCCGTCTTACCTGAACAATATGGTATGTTCCCGGTTTTTTCTATCGTGGTTAGGGTTCATTATATTGTGAAGGGGGTCAGTAGGGGGTTTGGTGTAGTTGGAGGCATTATTGATGCGGAAGGGACGATGTTTTGATGGTTTTAGGCAAAGTGTAGTGTGTTTTAGGTATTGATGAAGCATTTTTGTATTGTTTTTATTTTGTTATTTGTTTATCTTTGTTTGTTTATGTGTTTATTTATGTTCGTTTATTGGCTGTAACCCCCTGCTTTGCTCTGCAGTATTTATTACAAATAAATTTTATAAAATGAATAAAAAGCTCTTTTTTTTCTCAAAACGGTTAGTTTGGAATATTTTGAGAAGTTTATTTTTGTGAAACGATAAATTTTTCTAAACAAATATTTTTGTGTATTAATGCAATTAGTTTGAAGCATGGTATAAGCGTTTTTACTTTTTTTAACAACATGCAACATATTTCATGATTCCAAACTATTGAAATTTAATGTCAATAATTTTGTTTAGTTTCAAAACAATTTAGAATTTAAAAGTATGTTTCATATTTTCCCATAATTCTTAAATGCCCCACCACAAATGTTTTTTTTTTTTATAAATTTTGTTACGATGCGATAGTTTGCTTTTAAAACGCACAAGTTTTGTAAATTATGATTAGAAACATTTTTAACACCTAAAGTATTTTTAAAAAGTATTGTCCATTACTAATCAAATTATTGATTTTTATATTCAATTTTAATATTTTATTTAATATTTTATACCTATAATTTTGTCTGAATCCATAAAAATATAATTAAGAAAAGGGACTTTATGGGATAACAGATCTATTGCTAAATTTTCCTCTATACAGCCTTCAAATTTTATATAGTATTGAAATATATTTCTAGCATTATGCTTTAAAAAATTATTTTTATTTTGAAAGGGCTGATAAATTTTATTACTGCTAAAAATGTTATCAATATGCAAGTTAAAAAGTTTTCCCTTAACCCTTTCATTCCCAACTTTTTAATTTTCATCAAAAAAATTTGAAATTTTCAGAATAGGCTTATTTATCACTCAGAAGAACATGGTGTAAAGGAAAAAAATTAATTTTAATATCTTCATAAAAATTTTTGATGAGTCCAAATGGCATCATTGGGAGTTAAAGGGTAAAATATGGAGAAAAAGGATTTGTGTCATTTGGATTCATTTTGAGTTGGATATTGTTTATTTATCACAAATATTGTTTAAATTTATGATGAAATATTAATTGTTGTTAATATATTTATGATTTAAAAAAAAATTACTTATTTAAATAAATTATTGCTCATTTTTTTTTTTGCTTGATAACACTTAAAAACTACTTTTTTCTTGCAAAATATCACTTTTATTGCACAAAATTCTTGACTAAAACATAATAAATAGGTCAACAAATTAATTAGATAGCTAATCAAGTGATTAATTAACTAGTATAATTTTAAATCAGTTATAGCTTATTTTTTTGCAAAGCAATACTTCCGTTCAACCTATTTATTTTGCAAATATCTTTTTCAACAATACTCTAGAATAAAATACATAATACTTCAGTCAAAAAATTAGTTAGATGTTGTTACTGCCTGTATTTTTTTGCTAAGCAATACTTTAAATCATCCATATCTTACAAAACATTACTTTCTCTACATTTCTTCAATAAAAAATAAGTTAATTAAATAACTTATTAATCATAATATTAAAAAACATCACATTTATTGCATAATATTGATATAGTTAATTTAACTATAAACTAGAATGATTTTAATTTAGTAATTGCTTATTTATCAGAAATATAAAATACTTAAAATGCATGTAAATTAAGAAATAATTAACTTAATAACTCAATAAGCTTTAAAATTAGAGAGCTTTACTTTTATGAATTGTTAATTATAAAATGACATATTTCCTACTTTAAATGGAATATTTTAAAACAATTTTTTTTTTTAGTAAAGCACAAGTGTACGTTACATTTTTCACACATAACTCTGGAATAAGATACTATGCATAATTTGCAACGTTTCTTGTCATCCGTTGTAAGGGGCCAATGAGCTATGGTATCATACCGGACATCTAGAATGGGCCTTAGTTCCATGGGTAATTTTGTTTCTTTCAGAGAGTAGTCCGAACTTTTTATGGGACGCCCAACAGGACGAGGGTATTTATTGCACATTAGTAATGATTTAGAAATTGATGATTTGAAGTTATATAATGACATATATTTTGTTTTTTTATCAATCTGCTCTACATGTCTTCGATAAAGCAGCCAAGCATTTACCACACAAATGTCTATCAAATGAAATATTATTCTCAGATAGAACCTTTTGCCTCTTATATCCACACGATAAAGTTCTACAAGCATGTCCATAAGGTCAACACCCCCCATTCCATTATTGTACACATCAATGATGTTGGGTTTTTTAACATCAATGTATTCTTTTGATGACACTGACCATCTTTTAACATCTTTCACTGGTTCAATTCCACAAAATGTGGAAATCACTGTCACACATTTATTATCGAGCCATTTTACGACGGTTACATTTTTTTCGTCAGAAGCATAATCAAAACTTCCCCGTCCAGAAGACTTTAACTCATTTTCTGTTTTAGAAAACACGTTTCCCTTACTACTTGGTCTGAGAATTCGATTTTCTCTTATAGTCCCAGCCATCAACAAGTTCATGTCCTGCAGATGGACAGCCAGATGGTAGGAAGTGAACCAATTGTCCATATAAATTTTATGGTTCATGCTCGCTGGAACAGTATCTACTAATCTCACTACAATATCACCACTTATACCGAGTTTGGTTTTATCTACTATGGTATCCTTCCCCGTGTAAATTTCGAAGTCATATAGAATACCACTTTTCCCACACAAGGCAAAAACTTTTATTCCCCACTTGTGAGGTTTGTTTTTGTTATATTGCTTCAAACGGCTTCTACCTTTGAATGGGACGATGAACTCATCAATGCTGAGATGTTCTTCTTTTTCAACCTTTGCGAAGTTTTCCCTCAAGGCATCGACTAGTGGTCTAATTTTGAAGAGTCGGTCATGACCAGGTTGTTTGTAAGGTATGTTTTGACTGTTGTCATTCACATGAAGAAACTGTCTTAAAGTTTGAAAACGATTTCTACTCATATTGTCAGCTATTAGGGGAAACCGAGTTGATCCACTCCAATAATTGTTCATTGATGGCATTGACACTATACCCATCATTAGGTGAATGCCCAAGAAAACTTCCATTTCAGCTTTGTTTGTGTCAATGGTATTTGCATTTTTTTGGCAGGAGTAGATATTTGTCTGATCAGTAAGGTTCTGGATAATATCATCAGAGCAAAACATTTTGAAATATGAATAGGGAGAAGGTATTTCCTCTGGAGGCCTTGAAAACTGCTCTTTATAGCTAGTATCACACACCACATGATCTGTCGTTTTCCACTGAACATATTCTTTGAGTTTCTTTTCAACGAGTTTCTTCGAGATGTTTTTCACACCTTGATGTTTCTCAAGCGAAGGTCCAGCCTCTGAATCCTCACCTTGATGCTGCTGTAGCAAAGGTCCAATCTCAATATTCTCAATCTTGTTTTCTTTGTCATCATTGGTTTCTTCGTTTTCAATGTCACTTTCAAGTTCAATTTCTAAATTATTTTTTTCAATTAATGGATGAGTTTGTATTATCTCATCATTATTAGAGTTATTAAGATTTTCTAGATCCTCATCAGAGTCCTCCAATTCTGATAAATCTCCATGCATTAGCAGAAACACTGCTTGCTCAGCAGTCAAGCTTTGTGATTTTCGTTTATACATTTACCATATGAATATAAGAAAAATATAATTTAAAATCAATTTTAATTAATAATATAGATTAATAATTCAAATAAACTCCGAAAAATGTTTCACCGCATTGGCGAGGAGGATTGAAAAATCTAAACATATAAACACTGAATCAAAACAATCTGCCAAGTTGAAACGTTGAGTTGCACCCGGACTCCCAATGATTCCAATTGGACTCATGACTTTTGAAAAAAATATTACACTTAATATTCAAAATATTTTTTCCTCAAAAATGTGCGGAATCATTTTTATAAATCTTTATCTTTGAAATAAAAGAGAATCTGTATAGAAATTTTCCTTTGAATTTCTTTAAAATAAAAATAAAAAAGCACTGATTCAGCAACTTTGAAAAAACTTCAACTACTACCTTTTAATCGATAAATATAGAATATGCTGCCATCTACACGCAATCAGAAAAAATATTTTTAAAAAGGAAAAAGAATGGTAATTCTGATAGCATAATTTAAATATAACTGGGAGTCACAGGAAAGGAGAAAAAAAATTCTAAAAGTCATGATTCCAATTGGAATCATTGGGAATGAAAGGGTTAAGTGGGATATAAATTGTAAAATAGCATGGATATGTTTTTAATAAATATCCATAGAAAAACAATTAAATCTAAATTATATCAATTCTTAGTATTTGAAATTCCCTCAATATGTTACTGATAATATTAACTTTATTTAAATTAGCTAGACTATTAAATTATAAGCTAATTCAGAAGTTAAAAATGCAATTTTGAATGTGTGAAGCATGTTTTTGAATGGACTCTAACCGTCTGACGTCACTCGGAACCAACACGTGACCTACTGAGCTTGCAATTGGTTACCACAGATACTACACTAGTAGATCTACGTGTGTAGTATCTGTGGTAACCAATTGCAAGCTCAGTTGTAGGTCACGTGTTGGTTCCGTGAAGTCTCGAACCAGATAGGCGGTTAGAGTCCATTGTTAGGAAATAGACCAACTTTCTTTAAAGAAGAATAGAGCATTCGCACATGACGTCACACTTGAAGACGTGGAGGACAAAAACAACGTTGCTAAGGCTGTTGTTAGGTACGGGAAATTAAAGCATCCAATAGAAGCATGCCCCGAAAAGAAATCCGGCTTTTATTTTTCGCACACAGTCTATTCTCTTTCTACTCTGCTATTGGCCCTCTCAAAACTATAATGAGGTAAAGATGTGAATACCTCTGCAATTTAATTTGGTAGTTTCTTTGATTTTTCATTAAAATGTGCCTTTATTTATCTTTAAAAAAATGCAAAACTACATGATAACGCTGAAAAACTTTAGCGAAAGTTCTCTTTTTTGAGGTTTCTTTGACAAAGTCAAGTATATATAACAATCGTGACCTAAATACTAAAATTTCACTTTACTCTATGCATTAAAATTTTATGTTTGAGGTTAACAGCTGATAACTCTAGAGATATATTTATGAACAATTCAAGAACTCTTCTAAAAATTTTATGTACTATGTAAGAGAAATAGGTACTATATTTATTTGATATTTCATCAGTCACACTTAAGTTATATTCTTGTAGTAAAGTGCATTGAAATATTTCACTCAGATTTCCTTCAGTTTACACAGTTTCTTCTCACATTAACTACTTAAAATTTCAAAACCGTCTTGTGAAACAATTCAATTTAATCCTTCTTATATAAAGCCCGAACTTTCGGACTTATACATGGTTCTCTAGTTTTACTAGTCCAACATGTCTCTTTTAATTTCGTCTCTGCTTGTGATAAGTTGTGTTTCTGGGTCATTTGGAGTCATTTATACCAACCCTCAGCCCATCGTACCATTCTCGACGTTTCAACCTGCAGCGTATCAGTTCAACCCACCAGCAGTTCCATTCAACCCATCTGCAGCTCAATTCGTCCAACCAGCAGTACCATTCAACCCATCTGCATCTCAATTCGTCCAACCAGCAGTACCATTCAACCAACCATCAGCAGTCCAATTTCCAGCACCAGTGAATCCGACGATATTGAACACGCTTGAACCTAGCAACGACGCTCACGCAAGAAAGTTCAGCGATGTCGCAAGAGACTTCGCAAAACACTTTACCCACTCTCTTGTCCCTTCACCAAAGTACACAGACGCTTTTAACCTGAAAAAGCTCAGTAAAGAAAAGGCGGTCAGCATATATTACGACAGAGTCAGAGACGAGAGTGCCCGAGCTGGGGAGAGAGATCCCGAATTCAGTGGCTACTCTGCATCTCGGGGAGTAAAAGACAACTACGATGCAGTCAACAGCGAATACCACATGAAAGTGTATGGCTTTGGATTGGGAGAGTTCCTGTACCAGAAAGGAGTGTTAACTGCCGATAACGCGATTGAACTGTCTGATCAGTTATCACAAACTATGAGGGATAGCATCGATGCAAATGTTAACCCTTCCAGTGAGGACAATTTAGTGGCAATTATTAGAGCTTGTGAAAAGTATCTAACGGATTTAAATTCGTTTGGTGCGGACGCAAGTTATGCTGTCGTTGCTATATTTTCGGAAACGTGGTACATTCTGAGAGAGTGTTATTAAACTGCTCAAGTATGAAAACTGCTCAAAGTCAGGTTCTGTAATTGTATTTTATGCTTACGCTCATGAGTATTCAAACATGAATTAAAAATGAACCCTAATGCTTTTCTTAGACGCCCCTAATTTTCCATAGGATTGAATGGCAATCTCAGGCGTCTTAGGTTTGAAAGGGTTAATAAAACATTATACATATTTATATACTCAAGTTGTTTTTTGTTTAAGGGTGTATAAGTATATGTGATCTTTTATTTAATTAATAGCGAAGAATTAAAATTTCTGTGCAGTAATTTAAATGTTAAATGTATTTGGCATATGTTCTTTAATATAATTTCTGGGAAAGTATTTTTAGATGATATGTCATAAAAGTATCTGTTTGAATCAGTAAGTTACTTTGAAAACTCAAAGTTTTAAAGGTGAATCCCATTTCAAAATAAAGAACAAAACAGAAAATTCAAATGTGTGCAAAGTGCCCGTATTATTCTATTTCTACTCTTCGAAATCCGAAAATAAACAATATCGCTTTTAATATCGTGTTAATGTTTTTATTTCTTAAATAAATCAATGAAATGTCATCTGATTGAACTATAACCAACTTCCCTAAAAATAACTTAATTTCTTTTTGTAAACCAACTTTTTGAAAGGGTATTGATTTTTTGGATATTTATTTGGTTTTCATATTTTAAAAAATTGGCAGTAGTTAACTATTAATGTTCTAGAATTGAATTGCTTTGTTTTGTTGATAACTTGAGATTAAATGAAGTCAGCTTATTTATATTAATTTGAGAAATAAGTTAGAAATGAGTTAAGAATTTCTAAAGTGTGTAAATAGATTGTAATAAAATGCATTTTTTATTTGCTGGCAACCGTGATTGATTAGAGTAGTGTTAGCAGTGTTAGTGACAAAAGGTATTTTGCGGCTACACATGTGATAATGAAGAGTCTGAAGAGGTAATAAAAAAATTAATTCTACTTAAAATCTTGCAACTGTACAATTAATTCAACTTTTAGGCACGTTTTGTAAAAATAGTCTGTCTTATTTCACGTATTTGTTAAATTATTTCGAAAGAAAACACTGTTATCTTTTATTACGTATTTTAATTCTTGAAAACCTCACATCTTTTGAAGATCTTGCCTAATCTTTCGATACTATTAACATTTGAAAAATACACTTTATATAGCATAAAAAATCTTTAAAAAGATATCTTAAATGTATTATAATCTGTGATTTTATAAATACGAAGGATCTATTTATTAATTTATTAATAGGTAGTTTACATTTCTTAACTAAATACTTAAAGCCTGATGGGAATATATTATTTAAAATTATACGATAAAAGAATTATAATCAAAAATTTTATCTATATGAAAACCATTTTGTTGTTAAAAGTTTATGAATGATTTTTATTAAATTTTTTTACGTGTCTGTCCCAAAGTAACCCCAGTTTTATTCCTCTCTTTACTTTCGAATGACACTTTAAAATTACATAATCCTGTCACTAGCATTCACGTTTGAAATCGCACTCTTTTACAAATAATTGCAGCGTGTGATATAAATTCAAAAGCAAAAGAGGCAGTTCCTTCTCATTTATATCTCCATCGTATCAAATTAGACGCACAAACGCAACCAATCTTATGCTCATAATGGCGCTTTTCCTAAAAATTCCCCCACAATCCCCGAAAATGATACATACTTTTATATTCCTTCTTCTTTTTTTACTAGTGATTAAATAAGATCAGAGTTGCAAAAATTATTAAATTGGAAGCGCACTTGACGTGAGGAGGACGTCGTCGGAAACTTATTCACCGCCGCCGTATTATTTCTTTCAAAAATATCACTCTTCTCAAAAATCCACTCGTAATGATACTGACAATATTTGATAATTAGCCTTCCCTTCGCGAAAATGTACTTTCAGATGGAACTAAATTTCTCTAGCTAGAGAAATCCTTTTAGTTTCTTGCTATTTTCACAAAGCACACTGAAAGAATTTTACACAAGCTCTCTATTTACCTTGCCCTAAGGGGTTTTAACCTTGGATTCTTTTTTTTTTTTTTTACTCTCATCTTCTGCTCCTATTTCGCTATGGATTTATTCTTTTCAAAAGCTTCGCGCTTGGTGTTACCTTATCTAATCTTATCTTTAACTGTGGCTACACAATAAATATTATCTTCGTATCTATCGAACCTCTTTTAATATCGGCTGGAATAGGTTTTTTTTTATTTATTTAAGTTAAACATGATTATACGTCGAGTTATGGAGGGTAATTCTGCTCTTTCCTACTTAAACGTTCGGACGATTGGCGGATAATTTGGGAATTTCGGAAACGCCGTAAATTGCGTCAAAGTGTTTCCAGAAATGGGGATTTTTTTTTCTTTTGATGTGTTTGTTTTGGAAAGGAAAGAAATTTCTATCTATCTCGTAAGATCAAATGAGCTCTGTTTGGTGGAAACGATAACATTTTAAATGCTTCAACCTGGTAATGATGTTTAGTTAAATATGTTTCGCGTTTCCATAAAAACACTTTTTCGATGAAAGTAATAAGAGTTTCGTTGGAAAATATTAAATGAGACTTTGTTCTTAGGACCTTGTTACAAATGAATCATTTATGTATAGTATTGCGATTCAAAAAATTGCTATTATATATCTCCGAGGATATTTTTTTCCTGGTTATTTTAAGCGAGTTTTGTTGGTTTAATCACCACTTGTTACTAAACGTATGTAACTTAGTTTTTATATTTTGAATAATAATAAGTTTTATGCTATTTTGAAAGAATTGCTACTTTTCAAATAATAATTCCTTAGATGTTTGAAATTCGGTTCCCTAAATTAAATTATTATCAGTTACAAAGGGATTTCGTTCATCATTATTCTACTGCTTTTAAATTGTTCAGATTTTATTGTTACATTAAATTTTTTGTTAACTTTCATTAATGATTATCAATTAAACAGTGATTTAATTTACACTGAAATAAATTACTATTAGAAGCAATGTAATTCCAACACTAATAAAATACTCTTTATGTTTGTTTATAATGTATTTATATTTCGCCATTTAATATCCTGTTAAATGTTAGTAAACAAACAGTTAAAGGGTCCACTAGAGGTTTAATAGCTTTAGCAAACTGCACTAACAAACTTTACAAACTTTAGCTAAAGCTTTTTTTAAAAAGCTAACTTTAGCAAACTTTAACACTGCAAATGCGTGAAGCATTTTTTGCAAAATGAACACTTCTAAGCAAAAGATTAAACATTTTTGAAGATCTAGTTTCTTTTTAGATCTTATTTCAAAGATCTAAATTTAAGAACAAAAATTCTGATTCTAAACATATTTTAACATTTTTGAGCATATTCAGAACACTAACACAACATACTGTGGTGTTGTTTTCTCTAACAGTACCACCTAAAGTGTTGTTCATTTGAGGACAAAAAAGTGTTCCTAAAAGTGTTCCTAAATTTTGCTGTGTGAGCGTTTGTAGTGTAGTGTGTATAAAATAGGTGGGAAATTTATCAAGTCACTGGTTTTTCCTTTCTTCAATTGAAATGTAGAAATGAAAAATGAAATCAAATTACATACAAAGGGCTTGAAGTCTTCTAAGAATTCAATTAAAATCTACTATTATTTGCTTTTAATCTTATTTGTGCATTTGTTTTATATCAAAATTAAGGGGGATTTCATCGAACTAAAAGTAAGAGGCATATATGAGTGGAAATGGAATGAACAAATTAATACCTTTTTTCGTAACTTGTGAGCTAACTAAGTTAATTAAATAATTTTTTTCGTTTTGTGAGAAAAATAAGAGCATCTTGATTTAAAATTTCTTAATTATACTCTTATACAACTGATTGCTGATCGCAAAAGGATAATGATTGCATTGCTAATATAAAAGCAATCGAAATTGACCCCATCGTTACACAATATGCACCGATGTAAATGTGTGTAGTTTCATAAATACAGTCCCCACATAAGTACACACTCAAAGCGTATCTTACAAACCAATGGAACGGAAAATCTTAAAAGACGACAAAAACTCCTCCCCGTTGCCATTCGTCATCACACAAATCCCTCCTCCCTCCGTTCCCGCAGGTCAGCATCGATACATCGATAATCCGTATCATCTCCTAATGCACATCGCCCATTACCCTTTGAAACCGACGAAATTTTCTTTTTTTCTTAAGTCCAAATTGCTCGCTCGACGGTAAAAATCCTATCTAAGTCCAATAAATAACCAACCGCGTAAAAGTAAATAAATAAGGCGGTGCGTTTTCTCGTGATATTGATTAACTGATTAGGAGGGAAGCTCCTTCTCAGGGCCCGTCTGTAGCAAAGGGACTTTAATCATATTTGCGGCAGGGCAATTGCATTTGCTCGGATACTCAAGTGAAGTGAAGTGACTCGATGATTTATTTACCGTGTAAGTTTTTTTTTCCGGCCGCTTTAACGTGTTCCGCATGCGGTGGTGGCTGTAGTTCTTTTTTTTTCTCTTCCGATTTGTTTTTCCTCGATCTCTTAACTGGGACCGAGTGCGCATAAAGGAGCAAATAAATAGGTTTTTAAAGCCGTTTTGAAGCAGAGTGGTACACGACGACACCTTCAAAAGAAGTCTTTTTGGACGGAATACTCTCTTGAATCTTGTTTGAGATGGATGCATTAGCATACTTTGTGGAAATTAGCTGTGCTGAAGTTTTGTCCCTTCGAGCGTTTCTTTTGGAATGTCGTGTTTAATATGTGTATTTTTTTTGTTGTTGTTGATGCCTTATTCCAAACAAATCTTTCGGGTTTTATCGATTGTAGTAATTTAAAAGTTGTTTTGCGCGGAACTTTAAAACGTGCTCCTCTTAAGAACAGAGAATCCGATAATAAAATCACACTTGACTTGCAGTGAATATTTTGAAGCAGCAGAATTTATGAATTACTACAACATTAAAGGAGACACTCTGATCGATGAAAATATTTGGAATAATTGAATTTAATGGGGAACCTCTCTAAGGAGTTTTTGAAGGATGAATACTTAAGAAAATTCAATTGTCAAGAGAATTTAAAAGCTAAACGGAAAACACGATTACTCCTTTTTTCCTTATCTCATATAGCTAATTTATTGTTTTCAGAGCTAGCTTAACATTTAAACATTAGCATTTAACATAGTAAAATATTTTTGAATAAAAAAATACTTTGCATTAATTTATTAGTCGTAAAAATTTTACTATTATGTTTTAGTTTCAAAAATGGCTTTCCGTAAAGTTATTTTTGAAGCTACACTTTATTTGAGAAAAAAAAATTATTTACCTAACACTAAAGTTGATTTTAGAAATAGAAAATAAAAAGGATTTTAAGTTTTAATTACAAATAATGTATTTAATAGGTTTATAATTACTTTAAAACTATTGGCATCCCTCGCACCCTTAAAGAAAGAAACCCTGTAAGTTCAAACCATGTCTGGTTATAATTTATAATTTTTTGAGTACCTACTTACTATTGAGTAATGTTATAAAAGTGCCTGTGCTTTGCTTGAACCTGACCTACACATTTTAGCAAAAAAAAAAAGACAAGACGTCTATTAATTTCATATATGGTTATAACTCATTAATTAATTTAATAGTCCAACATATAGTTCGTCCATTTTAAGTTTCACAAGAAAAAAATTCCATTCATTTCCAGATTAAAGACGTAATGATAGTCGAATAAAGATTTTAATTAAACAATAGATGAAAGCAATTTTAAAGTAACACTTGAGTTTTAACGTTACAAACTAAACAGTATACAATTACTCGTGAATTTCTTCGAAACATAGCTTAGAAATCTGAATGATGATTAAATCTAAACATACCCTCTCCACTCTTTCAATATATGCTTTAGTACCAGTAACTAAGCAAGCAAATAAACGACAAAAATATATCTCTTGGGTTTATTCGCTCCCCTGAACCCGAATTTGCGACTTAATTCACTTACACCCGAAAGAGGAGGTCTCTGTTTTGAGACAGAAAATATGCCTTCTGCTTCAGCCTTCTTTATCCGACGTCTCTGAATGGTTTTTAAGCAAGCATTGCTTTTGACCGGGTCTGCCGTTGTGTGTGTGCAGTTCGTAGCAACTCACTTGTGCGTTTAGAAATCCAATAAAACGTATACGCTTTGCTCCGATTTGTAGTTTTATTATTTGTAAAGTTTTTTTCTCCCGCTTCCCTCCTTTTACTCCACAGTCTCAGTTGTATGATAAACTCTTACTTTCGGCGTCTGTTTAGAGAAGAAATCTTTGAATATTGAAAATATGTTTGGCTTGAATCTTTTATGTTTAAACATTTCTATCCGTTTCTGGATGTATACACTGAGGCCTTTTTATCTTTAAAAATGTAAAGCGAATGTCGATGATGTTTGTGGAGTATTGGTTAGCTGGAAAAATGAATGAAAACGAAACTACACTACAGTTATGGATTTTTAAGGAGAGTAAATTTAATTACAGAAAAAACTGTTTGTAATAAAATTCTCTTTCATCTATGGATACACTTTTGATGTATTACTTAAATTATACGCATTATATGCATAGATTATTACTGACCATTCATATTAATAATGATTCTGATGTAAATGAAAATTGTTGATGTTACATATAGATATAAAAACGTGATTGTTTAAAAATACCACATATTTCCCTTGGAATTAAATAGAATATACTGATTGTTTTATGAAATGTAAGTTATTTAATCAAAAATTATGAATAAAAGTATTGGGATTTTGCAGCAAAACAAATTAGTATTTTTGCTTTTTAAAACGCAATCTAATTCTTGAATGAAAGATATTTATTCCCAATGCATTCAGGAAGAATTAGCTGAATTATAATCCTACTTTTCAATTCCTAAAGATCCCGTATCAACTGCATACATGTTTTCTCTCTCGCACACGCATGATACTCTTTTTAAGATTATATTGTATTGCAATTCCATGCCTTAAATAGTTGTTTCTCTCTTAATAGTTATTTCATACACAGTCGACTCCACTTAATGTGATCAAATTTGTCCAAGATAAGAATGATAACAATATCCGATTGATAATAATAAGCGGTTCTAAACTAAAATGTGGCAAACCATGTAATACGAGTGTTTCCATTGAAATCACAATTGTGAGGTGATAATTGAAGTACTATTTAAAATGATTTTATGGTATGCATTTTGCAACTTAAACATTTTCAAAGAAAAGTATAGAGTGGATCATATGGAAACTCTTCTAAATTATAATGACCCATTTTGTATGTTTATGTATTTATAAAATTGGCCTTCAAACGGGAAAAAATAGTCTTTTAGGGGATTTCACCAAATTATTATTAAACGATAAAATCCCATAAAACGATACATTTTCTCTTAAATTAAGTAGAAGTAATCGGGAACAGTCAATTTTGAAAAAAATATCCGATTGATATCATTAACCGTGATTATATTAAGCGGATTCGTCTGTACAATATGTTCGATATAATAGATCTAGAATATATATATATATATATATATATATATATTCTAGATATGAATAGATATACTAGAGATATGAATTCCTAACTCCATGCTATAAAAGTAATTTTTTCTAATCGAAATAAAGAACTTACGCACATAATTCATGTTACCAATTTAGGGTTTGTTCCCCCATAAAAAAAACAACTGATCGTGGGTTAAAAAGAAATGACTTGGTCAAAAATCGTAATAATACTCCAGAAAAAAAATTAACTCAATTACGCACACACATCAACATAAAAAGATATCAATAAAAAAAAATCACCGATTTACTTTCGAGATCATATTGCTCATTCCTACACCTTAAACACCACTTCCAAACATAATGAACCAAATTAGCAACTCAACCTCCATCTGATACGAATCTCGAGCGCGAAACTTTAACACACCGGGCGATTTACCTGAGAAAAATGCACCTCCAACAATTTCTTTTTTCGCCTCCTCCCCCCCAATCATGACGAAGTCCTGCGCACGAAAAACCATATCAGCAGCAATCACGCTAATTCGTATCAAATAATAATTCCCTCTCCACTACTACTAACTCTGAGGAATAAGAAGTTAATGGATAATCCGATGAATTAATGCGATAAGAGGCATGCATTAGGCGGGTTCTGATGTGTTTGCTTTGCCGGAATCGCGCTCCCCTGTGACGGTAAATATAGACGCAAACCCACCCACCGAAGGGGTAATGAAGGGAAGGTTTGACAATTGGAGAGGGCGATATTGGAAGGGGGATCTCCACTGGAAAGTGGTGTATGTAGTTCGAAAAGTATTCGAGGGTGATGCGCGGCTTCGAAAAGATGCTTGGAACAGTGCTTTTCAGTGTGTGCAATTCCATTGTAAAATTTATCAGCTTTTAAAACTACACTGTAAAAAATTCCTGTGAAATTTACCACTGTTTTAAACTGGCAGCTGGGTTGGTTGTGGAAAACCGTAAAAATTGCTAAGTAAATCCGTAAAAACAACGGCTTTTTACCATTTTACACCGTTGTTTTTACGGATTTACTTAGTAATGTTTACGGTTTTCCACAACCAACCCAGCTGCCAGTTTGAAACCGCGGTAAATTTTACGGGATTTTTTTTTACAGTGAATAGACTTAATTGATAAACTCTACCAGCATGTTTAAGCAGGCATTCGGGTAAAACTTTAAAAAAAACAGTTACAGAACAAATGTACAATAAAATCAACAATTGAGCTGCTTAATGAAAGTGGTGTAAGTCCACTGAGTGTAGTTTTGAGTAATTGAAGGAGAAGGTTGAAGGTTGATTTGAAGGTTTACTCAATCGGTGCTTGAGTAGTTCTTATGGGGAAGGCATTTTTTAGGCAGCTCTTACAGGCCAATTACTGAGCTTTTGACTTAGGTGTCTTACCACCTTTGGTAAAACATATTAAAAGAAATCCAAATCAATTTGTCCAATGATAGTAATATATAATTGGGATTAATGTTTTGAAAGATTTTAAAGTGCAAACTTTTTAAGTTGTTTATTAATAAGTGATAGCTCATTAAAATTTTGAAGTAAATTTAAATTATTTTAAAAGTAAAGTCGCGGAAAACAAGTGAAATTGTAAGCAGTAGCATAGAAAGGGTAGTACTGTCATCCATATATGACCGATGTCTTTAGTCATATAGTCGTAGTCATAGTGTCAAAAGTCGTATATTTTTGAAGTTTTTTTCTTACCTAACTTGGTGACGCATGTACCCTGAGGTGCGTTCGGGAGTAACATCTTAATAAATGTAATCGTATACATCCCTCCCGTAACAATAGTTTA
Organism: Tetragnatha montana; assembly: GCA_963680715.1. Taxonomy (NCBI): domain Eukaryota; kingdom Metazoa; phylum Arthropoda; class Arachnida; order Araneae; family Tetragnathidae; genus Tetragnatha; species Tetragnatha montana. The sequence continues at coordinate 41,927,862 of OY796685.1, forward strand.
AATTGCTAAATATTTTTATGTGTTGGATAAAAGGTTTTAATGGGATAGTATAACCTCTATCTAAAATACTAAAATACTAAGATATCTAAGATAGTAAGAAGTATATTAAATGTCTACTCTTATAAAGCTCGCTTTTATATTACACCATTTAATATTTTCATGGAAGTCTATCACAACAACAAAGTCATCCAAAATCTTTTATCACCATTTAAAACACACAACGGAAATTTCTTGGGGACGTGTTGAAAGGATCATGAAAATAGGTAAATAAAAAATGGAATTCCCTACTCCAATTAAAATTAAATATTGTCTCTTTGTAATTAGATTCATGCACAACAAATACTCCTCTAAAAAATAAGGGGATTGGTTAAAAATAAAATGTGCGGATTTGGTGATAAAAAGAACAAAGACTTTGAAATGTTTTAAATTGCATCAATCAGTTTATTATACTACATTTATATATTAATGTGTTTACATTTGTCTGTGACAAAATATGACTTTTAAAAATACTAAATCAAATCAAATCAATCCAATCAAACACATTAAAATAGCTCGTACATGATATCAAAATTTCGTATTCAATAAAATAAATTCGTTTTCAAATAAAGGATTTTTTTGGCAGAAATAAATTATTTGTAAATAATAGTGGAATTAAACTGTATATTCAATTTAATGAAAAAATAAGCATAAGCTTAAAGGAATTCAATCACCTTTTTTAATCTTTAAATAATCGCAATTAAGCATCCAAAATGCTCTAATTAACCCGCAAAATATGGGAAGGACGCCATTTTGAATCCGTAATAATCCTCAACCAAACGCTTATGTTTTGAAAGCAACGCACTCCAATTAGGAGCAAACCTTTGTATATAAAATGTTTATAAATTAGTACTACAACCTTCCTTCCGCTCAACAAACCTCTCCGAAATATTAAAGGACGCACCTTAAAGCACTCCGAAGTGATCATAAATTATTCCACACAACGACTTAACCCACTGTGTCTCTCAGATGTCGATCCCAGGTACGGCGAGGCCTCGATCAATACTGCAAGGAGCAAACACTGCCGAGAGAGAGAGAGCTTGTAATAAAGTTAAGTAACTTCGTTATATCATCCTTTACAAGTTAAACAAATATTGTCCGTTTTAATAGGCAGATTTCGGCAGATCGTCGGAACGCACGTTCTGTGCTCGTGAGCAAACACGGGGTCGCTTCGCAAGTCGACGTTAAGTTGATAAGAGGTCGAAAATTATATTATTATTTCTTTTTTCTCTCTGATTTTTTTATGAGACACCCCGGCTGATGAGTAGTAGCCCAGGTGAAAGAAGTTTTTGGAGAGGTGTCAGTGTCAGAGGAGGGGTTGACAATGGGTTGGAGGGGTGACGTCGGGGGTGACATCCATGTCCTTCGAGAGGTTCTTTTTTCGTTTGGAGTGATGTCGTTTATGCCTTTTTTTCTTGGGAGATGGTGTTAGAAGGAGATGTTTGCGTCTGTGTAGTGTAATCGAGGCGGGTGTTGAGATGAATCTAAACTCATGGTCGTTGTTGAAACATCTGTATTGAAATGTGATTCGTAAAAGAGAACTATGATGTATAATCAAATGCAGTTATGCATTAGAAAAATATAATATGAAAAAATATTTCTGAAAATTATTACTCAAGCGTTTAATCAATTGATATTGATATTTGCATCAACATTTAGTACTACGTAAAAGTTGCATAGTAGTGATGAATATTGAGTGAAACCCAAATCTTCAAAGGATGATTAAAACTAAATGGAAATCGAATTTAGTTGAAACTACATGCTATTATTTTAGCCAGTGCATTCAATAGATAAATAAAAAAGTGAATTATTTTTATGAATAATTAATTTTATTTAAGACACAATTTTATCTTAAATCTTAAACTAATAATTTTTGTTTGAAATGTGAAAGTATGTATCTTAAAAAATTTTTAAAATGTGAAATAATTGTTGAAAAAAAAATGGAAACTAAATTTTAGTCAGAGTGAAGAGTTATTTTTGAAGGTGTATGTTTTTTTTTTGCTGAAATTATTTTTTTTTCTCTTAAATATAATTGAGGAAGTCCGACATTTTTAAGAATAAAACCAATCATCAGTGAAACTGCATTCAGCTAATGAAATTGATGTACTAAACTTACCATTATTTTTCCTTCACTTCATAAAGCATCTAAGTCGTCCTTGAAGCAACCCTAATATTCACTGCCGTTAAATTCTAACGGAGCCAAGTTTTTCATTAGGAAGTTTACCTTACATTTGGTATTCACTTTGAAAGCAATTTTTAGTTCTTTATTTGCAAAAACAATATGTATTTCTTCGCAGAAAAATTGATGCTAACTCAAAGAAACCATATTTTACCTAATAAATGAAATACATAATGTATGTAAATATTAATAACAGTCTTTTAAGATAGCTTATGATACATGTGTTCATATAATCACACTCGTTCCCCCTATACTGTTGCCAACAGGGGAAAAAATCTGCGTACTTTTACAATATTTTTTTTATCAATGTTGTAAATTTACCAAAATTTTGTGATTTTTCTCTTTAAAAGTACTAAAAATAAATTATTATATATTAGTATTGAAGTGTGTCCCTTTTTTTGCTATTAATTTAGATTAATTTTAAACTCTTCTGCCGTGGTTCTGATACATACAAATTTTACCTAGGGTCCTTTCCAGATTTTCTTCACAAAACCCTCTATTTCGATTAATATCCTTATTAATGTATATTTAGTAATAAAAAAGTAAGTAAGTAGTATTCTGATGTGTGCATAATTAGTTTCACAGCATGAAACACGTTATTGGCTTAGTTATTGGGAATTGAAAAAAAGTCGGCCCTAGGTACACGAATCTCCCCTATATGCAGAGTTGAGTAAATTCAGAATAAGGACTAGCAAAGCTCTCCAACATTTTTTTCTATACTCGACAGCAACGTTTCCTGAACCCAGTATGTCACTACGCGGAAGGAGAAACTGGGTAAACAGAAAGCATGTTGAGTTGCTAGAAGGAGTTTCGGTACGCAAATCGTGATAAAAAGACGCTATATACTATACCACGGCTTTCTAGATACTTATACATACAGGCTAGCCGAGTACGGAAATCATTAAAAATCCAGATGGCATTATTGGACCAACTGGCAAAGCATATCCACAGTGTTGAAGGCGGTGGGTGATATAGGTAGGTCTTGTAGCGCTCCAAGCGGGAAAAGTTGTCAAATGGTTTTCATTGTTTAAAACTCGACTAGCCTAGTATCTAGTAAGCCGTGACTATACATAGGGTATTTTCAATCACATGACTCTGCCTAACAACGGCCTTAGCAACGTTGTTTATTCGCCAAGTGACGTCATGTGCGAATGCTGCTATTGGATACTTCTATGTCCCGCCCCTAACAACAGCCTTAGCAACGTTGATTTTGTCCTCCAAGTGACGTCATGTGCGAATGCTCTATAGGTTTAACAAAATAATCATATTTTTAAATTGACGTTCACTCGAAATTCAGACACCGTAAGTCAGGTAAAACTTGTGGAGGATAGCAATTATTAATATAAAACAACGTTTAATCCACAATCTAAGCAAACAATTGTTTCGGGGATCACCGTGTTGGTATCTACTTTGTTTGTTAGTGACGTCATAGGGTCAGGAAACGTTGCTGTCGAGTATATAGTAAAACTCTCCAACAATTTTCTCTACCACATATTTCTCACACCAAGTGAACAACTCAACCTACTAATCCCACACTAATTCCACCGACTATTCTCATTCCAATGCGCAATAACCTCTTCCTCCACCGGTAGCCAAAACAACCACCTGCCCCAGAAGCCTCTGCCATCTGGGCCTCAGGTTTATTACTCCCCGAAAGAAAGAAAGAAAGTAAAAAAAAAAGCCGCCCCTGTATATCACACAAAGGTTGACAGCTCTGTAATCAAAGGAGCTCGCCTGGATATCAAAATACTGCTCGGATGCATTGACAGCAACAGTGGGGAAGAGCGACGTAAGTCCGGTGTCTAATTCGGAGGCTGTGGAATTGAAGCGAGATTGAAATTGATTCAGGACCCCGGGATGACAGGAACAGAGGTGAGGGGTATCATTTGGAATATAATCCGTTCTCTGTCGGGTGGAGGGGGTGGTTGGATGGAATTCGCTTTGCTTGGGAGAGACTGATTAAGTTCGAGTGTGGAGTTATTTTGTGTCGGAAAGAGTCGGCTGGCTCTGTTGAGGTTTGGAGATAGTTCAGCTGCTGTGAAAGTTGCGTTATTTGTTTGATGATATTCACTTTTCATGATAGGGGGTATTAACATTAATTACACATAATGATTACACATAATGATTTTCAGGGGGTTTTATTGTCCTACATTTAACTGGTTCTCTTTTCTCCCGCCATGTGGCTCTCCCACTTTTAAACAGAGATTAAACTGAAATTCAAATATTTTACTTTTCTTTCTACCATGAGTTACTATTTTTTTTAAAAACTATAAATTTTAGTAAGTTAAAAACTAGACATAGAAAGAAACGATTGTTTAAGCATCAATAATGGCAGTGAATAACAGTTTTCGAGTGTGAGACGTTGCACATGTTTAATCATCCCCTTGCTTCATTGAGTCGCAGATACAGAATTTATTGAACACAATTTAATTTCACACCATCATGAAATGTATCTTAAAAGGGGATTTTAAGCTGAGTGCTGGGAAAAGCAGCCTTGTTTAACATTGTCCTATATGGCTGTATTCAAGGGGGGTTTGAAGATTCAATATCCCACCCAAAAAAATTTTTTAGGACAATTTAAATATTGTTATTTGTTTTGAAAATTCCGAGGATTACAAGTTCTTTCAGTTGCTAAAAAATTGTCAAAAATTTCTTTTTTTGTTGAATTCCAAAATAATACCTGGGGAAGGAAAGTTATGTATCCCAGATCAACCCCATCTGAGTGCTCAATACAAATACACCAATACAAATTTTTTAACACTAAGGTAACCAAGATTCATACCCTACCCGTGCGTCAGGTGAGCCTTATAAATTACGTGCTTCCCCCTTAACAAAATAGTCAAGTTACGGGCCTGTAATAAAATGTCATCTTCTAATTTATGTCCAATCCACCAATTTCTTTATCTTGTACCATTATCTCTCCAAACTATAAAACGAAACATCCAAAAATCGGAATACCAACTCCCCAGTTGCATCGGAGAATCTCATAATTGAGCGAGCAAATTTCTCAAGATACGAGTCGACATTTTCATTGGAGGCCTCCCCGTTCTGGGAGAAGAATTATTGAACTCATTGTAATATCCATCAAGGTCCCAACTGAGTGTATTAAGAACGAAAGATAAATGTTAATTTGGGGAGATAGGCATTGCTTGCGAAAAGTAGAGTAATTTAATGGGGAGGTTTATCCCACCTTTTGTATGGGTTTTTGTAACTGGCAGAAGTGTCTGTTTCGATTTATTGGGAGAAATTGGCGTTTTTGGTCAATTGTGAATTGTTCTTTTTTTTGTGGAAACTTTCGCGGAAATATTTTAGTGATTGCTGTGTTTCTGTTTAATGCTTTTAATAATTGTGCAATTTGACTTAGAATATATTATAATAGCTATAAATAAGTAATTACTGTAGAAAGATATTAGTTTTGATTATTTTTTTATACTCGATTGAGGTTTTTTTATTGAATTTCTGAAAAAGTGATGAATACCTTTTTGTAATTATTGAAGTTATAAAATTATTTGAAGAGAGGTAAAATACAAATTACCAAATTTAATAATAATAAAATTTTTAACATTCAAAAATTGGCAATAATAAAGAATGATTACGTGTTCAGCTGTCGTAGCAGAATTTTTTTTCCAGATTCAATTCTTTTATATGTCCTAGTAAAAACGGATACAATATTTTGAATGTTCAATATTCAGTTACCGCCAAATTGTTGTTGTTTTCATTGATATAACTGCATATTTTATTAGGTTGATTTGCAATTTTCAGTGATAATTCTAATATACGGGACAGATAACGGAATTTAACATTTTCCTATTAACTTATTCAAACTATTCATGGAGTTAAAAAATCCCCATCTTAAAAACTCTTTCAAGAACTTTGCAACGAGGAAATCTCGCTTTTTATAAGTTCTCTCTTTATTTCTCTTCGAAGAATTTTTTAAAAAAGAGATTTAAAATAATAAGATGTAATTACAATAAAATAAAATAGCTTAATATTTAAATTACTAACCGAAATGAAATAATACTGGCTATTAATAGTGACTAGCTATTTACTAATCAGACATCTAATGTCTAATTATTCTCAAATAAGTAAGGAATTTCCCTTCCTAATAACAAAACTAATAGCCAATACTACATTATAATCTGTATTTCTTGAGATCATAGCTTTCTAATCATAAGGTGATCAGTAGTATCAATGGGACTTTTTCTTATTCGAAGAGACATAACCTCACGAGAAATTCAGATTCAAAGCACTTTGACAATATAATAACATGTATTTAATTGCTCGCTTTTCCTAAAGCTCTAATATTGTCGCTGTGTAATTAGTTTTCCACCATATGTCTCAATATTTTTTCATTCAAAAAACATACGGTATAAATGTTGATTTATGCATTCATGTAGATCTCTTACCTTATCATTAGCATATTTGCATGCATTCCCCTTCTGAGTACTTATACGATTTCCTTCCTAAGAACTTAACACAACACGCTTGCTTCTTAGTTTGTGAAAATGACATTTATTTGATTGCACTAACTTCTTTATTATAAAAAAACTTAATATTTTTTCATGGTGAATATTCTAGTTAAAAAATTTCCTATCAGTTATTATATTTGTATTTTTCTTATCTATAGTATAATAGTATATCAGCAATCCTAAAAATTCAAGACACATTTAATCTGACTGTGTGTGTGTTTCTGTTGTTATTATTATAAAATTTTTGTTGTTGTAGTACTTAATTTTGAAACGTGTATTGTGGGTACCTTCTTGTTCATTTTTAATTTTTTTTTGGGGGGGGGATGTTTTAAAAATTTTATGAAATATTAAGTTATTTTATTATAATAAAACGCGTTCATAAAAATATAGTCACCAATAAAAGAATGCCTTAATTTGTTTTTTAAAATTATATTTTTCATAGTTTAGAAAATTTCCCAGTTAGAATTATTAAGCAATTCTTTTTAAATATATCCTTAAACATTTCGTTTGTGGAATATTTGCAGTGTTATGCTTAAACTTGAAAGAAAATTCCTTAAACATTTCATCTTAAGAAATTTTACACATTGTTTCATTAAATTAAATCCTTAAAAGACTGAACAAATATTTTCCAACTACCTAAGGCTTAAACAGTCCTATAAATCCATAGTTATTAATAGTCTCATTTCACACTAATTTGCCATACAATACTCTGCAAGAAATCAGCACACCAAGAAGACAAACTTCGGAATCCTCTCCATCAAACCAACAAACACACGCTGACAAACCGAAACAGTTAAGAACAAAACATCCAGGAACCGCTGATTTTTTCCCCATCACAATCCCTTATCGTCCCTAACTCGTCGTCTTCGGTTAGTTCCAGAGCTGTGACTTCGCGTTGCTGACAGCTCCCGACTTGTCAGAGCGCTGACTGAAACAGATACGCGGGATGAGGAGCTGCCACATGATAAGGGACGAGTCGGAGGAAGGAATCGGGTTTGAAAAGCATGAGGTGATGCGCTCGCACAAAATAATGACACTTTGGATACAGGTTTTGGATACGCGATAGCTCGCTCAGATGGCGAGATATGATGCTTTTTTGTTGTCATTTTTTGGGGTTTTCAGGTACAATAGGTTGTTTTTGTTTAATTGTTTTCGGATCGGATCCGGGTTAAGGGCTGGTTGGAGTTTTTAGATGACCCAAAGAGGATTTGATGCTTGCGAGGTACGAAAAACTATTCAGATAAGCGGCTGTGTAAAAAGTGATTGAGGTATTAATATAGTGTACCTCTGCATTGTTTTGATTATTATATGTAGTGGTTGGTGTTAGAAGAAGCTGATTGAATTTGTGTGACAAGATAGCATAAACATTACTTTTTTAAACTTATGCATTTGTATAGCTCTTATTACCTTTTATTTTTTGTCTTCAGATTAACAACACTTTAGTGTGTAATAAGAATATGTGTTAAGAAATGTGTAATAAGAATAGTGTTGTAAAATATGTTTAGGATTAGAAAGTGTAGTTTAATTTTAATCGAAACACAATAAGAGTACACTTTTTGCGTCTGTAATTTTTAGCTACATTTTTACAACACTATATTTTCTTCTCACAACAAAATATCAACATAATCGCACTAAAATCAAAAAGCTTTTGATTAAAAATATTCATTCATGTCACGCATTGCAGTAGAGGGAAGAGATACTTCAATATAGTAGTAATAAGGGCAGTTTAAAGACAAAATTATTGAACCCACTATACTCAGCATAAGAACGTTGTTCGGCTGTACAATCAAAACACTAATGTTAGGAATTAAATCAATAAATAGTATTATAAGGGCACAAAAGATAACTATATTGTGAAGATTATTTTTTTAGCTGACTGGTGTCACGATTTATGATTCACTTCAATAGAATCCCTTAAAAAAGTGAATATACAGTAGCCCTTAATATTACAATTAGCAATCCACTTTTTGTATGAGAAAAACAATCTTGCATGTTATTTAAAATAGGAGTGCTGAGTATAAGCTTTTTATTAATGTAAAGATTAACTGAATTCGATGAAGTGACGTTCAAGTCAAGGTTAGTCATATCAATCAAGCAATCAATCATAACTAACTTGAATTATCATTCTTCTGTCTGGTGCAAAGTTTTCCTTGATCGCTTTTTAAATGGCATCGTCTTATAAAAGCAGGCTCAGTTTCATATATTTCTTGAAAATAACACATGATGCTTAATAGCAATGTGGTCCAAAATACAAACAAGTTTACATAATTATATTAAAAAGCTAATCAGTCGGCCGAAATACCTTTCTTCTTTAAAAATAAATAAATAATTTCCTTAATTGAAATTTAGTTGTGAAAATTCACGAACGCATTCACTGATAATTTAATTGATTGATTAGATAATTAATAATTATTGAAATAGAGCAACAATATTTTATCCTCACAAGATATAATGGGTTCAAACACTTGTCACATTATAACACCCTGTCTCTATCTTCTCTCGAATAACTGATTAAATTGTTTACTTGTCTAAAAATTTTATGAATTATTTCATTCTCAGGCAAAAAGTAATCTGATTATGGCAAGCGACATTATTTCACACCAACTTTCTTACGCATTTTTTATATAATTTCACTGGTTCTTAAAAAAAGAGAGTAAAAATCATAAATTTTTACTTAAAACAAACGATTGGGTAGAGAACGTTCAAAACGTTGAATCTTTCTTCCTAAATAATCTATTTCCAAACATCAAAATCTGTTGAATGAAATAAAAAGAATACTGTATGTGATTGCTTGGGGAAATTTTATCACAATAGTGTAACGTTTGGTGTAAATTTAAGCCAAATCAAAAATGTCAACTATCACAATTGTACCTTGCTTCCAGAAAATAACTCTTAATATAAAATAAAATAAATACATGAAGAAAACATATACACCTAAGAATCATAGTTTTCCCGTTTTTATCCCAAAACATTAAAAAGAAGCAAAAATAATTAAATTTAAGTTAAATTGCAAAACTACTATTTACTGCATTATGAAATTAATAATAAGTAATATAGATACAATAAATTATAAATTATACTTTACAGATTTGTTTGTATTAACAACAGAACATTTTTAATTTTCAGAAATGAGATTATACAAACAACATCAAAACAAAGAGGGGAAAAAGGAAACAAATACAAATGAGCTGAAAAATGTGATAAAATAGTAAAAAATTAAAACAATATCGTTGCATTTATATGAAATGACTATAGCAATAGGTATCTACACACACATTTAAAAATCAAGCTTCCAAATAATGAATGTAGTCATACACAAAAACAAACCGCTCTATCATACATTTCTCTCTCACCCATCCGATATTCCAACACCGTCCTTTGCGAACTTATTAAGGCCAATCAATCAAAAAGCACATCCAGCGCCAACTTTCCGCAGAGAGCATCAAATAATGGCCTCTCTCCGATATAAGTGCGGCAATCAGAGCCGATGACAATTTCCTTTAATAGTTCTTTGGAGCGCTCTGTTTCTGCCTTCACAAAGAGGGAGGGGGAGGGTGATCATTGCCTTCCTCCCCACCTTTACCGATAATTGCGATCTACCAACCTGTTGGGCAGCCCTTTCGGTGCCTTTGATGCCGCTCCATACGACGCCAGGGGTTTGAGGGGGTTTTCGGAGGTGGGAGGGATTGGAATGGAGTTAGTTTTTTTTTGTGGGAGGGGAGTTTTTAGAGGGGTGGGTGAGTTGTAGAAGGGTAGGTGGGGAGAAAATATGGAAAATGGCGATAGTTATGATGTGTGTTAGTTAGTGTCTGGTTAATAAGTAAAAAAGGAGGCTGTGTTAATGTGGAGGTATAGAAAGTTCATGTATTTTTTGAAATATAGACCATGTTTTTTTAGTGGAATTGCGACAAATTCGTATTGAGAAATAAAGAAACTCTTGAATTTGAGAATAAATCCTGTTTCAAGGCTCAAGTTCTTTACAAACTTCACTCCCAAATATCTCCTCGAAAATTTAAGTTATATTCATTAAGATTTCTTCTTTGCATTTCTTGTAATACCTCATTATTCTATATTCCTTATCTTCTTCATTATCTCCTACAGTTTTTTTTTTTCGTTTATTTCTCCGCTAGAACGCTGTGAGCTATCGCAATGAATTCAACATGGTCCTTTTCCAAATCTATTTATGACCCAGTATTTCATCTTTTATTTATTTTATGCCACTGTAAATTTGAAAAGTATAGCTAATTTATAACGGAATGAGGGAAAGGCAGTTAATGCAGTATACAACTATAAATGTTCGTAAAGCATTTATAGAGTTATAATTTCGGAATTTTTTCTGTAAATGCTATATGTAAGATATGTACTCATAATTGTATAATTAAACTTTTTATGGTAATATTGCACAATTTCATCCTAATTTCTTTGAAAAGTTTATTGAAATTCTTTTTGAAATTTTCAACTTTAACAATGTCTTTCAATACCAAAAACAAGTAAAAAAGAAAAGAAAACACAAAAGAAATACAATACATAAAGACAATATAACACAATTATCATATAAAAAAACTCTTCAAAACTGAATTTTTTTTCTGAATATGCACAACAAGTGAATGAACACAACACGAATTACAAACACAGATCAAACAATAAACAGCAGATGAGTTAATCATCCCGATCCCTAGCATACGTCCATCACAAAGGTTCAAAGGGGAGGATATGGAAATAGCGGGGGGCCGAGGGGGCCACAACAATGATAGAAGGCGCTCCGATCTTCATTCATCATTGAGGGAAGTCGGCGCCATGGAGAACAGGCCTCAATTAGCGGTGCCGCCGCGTAGGGTGGAGAACTCCTACCTGCAGAGTTCTTGCTTTGAGGAGAAGTGGAGGTAGAATTAGAATGGACTGTACAATAATGCATAGCGCTGGTTTTATTGGTTTTGAAGGTAGATTTTGATACCTATAAAGTAAAAAAATACAAATAAATACGCTATTTTAATAGAAAATTTTAACATTTTGAATAAAAATGCACCTATATATTTTTTATTTTTAATGTTTTTATCAGAGTACTACTGGTTTTATTGGTTTAGAAAGTAGATTTTGATTGAGTTGAAGGGAATGTTTTGGTCTCGATGTGAACTTTATTTTACCTAAAAAATAAAAACATGCAAATAAACACGATATTTAGTAGAATAATTGTGAAATTTTGAATGTAATATATTTTTTAATTTTGTGTTGTTTTTTTATCAGAGTTGTACTGAGAGAGTATCATAGAGTATTGGTTTTTATCAGAGTTACCTACTGATAAAAACAATATTTTTTTGACTGGAAAAGCCAGAAATAGTGTAAGAAAATTTGGGAAAATCCTACCGACTTCCCAAATTTATGGTAAACGTTTTAAAGGAGTTGCAAAGGTTCAAATATGATTAGGACTCACATAAAAATATAGACAAAAATATGCAAAAAGCAGTAAAGCTATAAATTTTCGTTATAAAGAAACATAACAAGGATTATTATTTTATGTATTAAGACTCACATAAATTACAGGGAAATTTACAAGAAAGAGTACGCAAAAAGCATGAGAGCTATAAAACTTCTTTGTAAAGAAAGAATTTCGTTAGGCAATAGGAAAATGACCTCTAACAAGCCTCATTTCAACATTTAAGTATTCATTGAATAATCCTAGAAATTTTAGATTAATTTACACTAATTTGTATCGAATAATACAACTAAATCAAAATTATTTATGGGGTTACAGCAGAAAGAGGGCAAAAAGACAATTGATCAAACCACCAAATAAATGAAAAGACAAAAAAGACCTTTCGCCTTCTGCTTATTTAATTTCTTCCTTTTTATAAATATCTCAACTGAAATCGCAAATATTATCATCTGTACAATAGAATATCCCGAACTGCCGATAAAATGTGAACGAACTAATTTAACATTAATACACACACACACCTCAAAAGATTTCTAAAAAAAACATTTCTAACAATCTCGCTTATTTAGCAGCAATTTTAACGGTTTCTATTTTATTTTTCAAGTATCACTCCCATCTGTCCCTTAAAACCCCGCAAATAAAAAGAAATGCGTTCTAATGCCATTTCGCTTCGAAAATGCCTGACATGAATATTCCATCAGCTATAAAATCTGTGCTCCTGTTATAAACATAATCCCTTCTCTCGTGTTCCTAATACCCGGACGATACTATTTTTAAAAGATCTGCGGCACGCTTTGCTTTTGATAGGGAATCGTAAAGATTTTATCTGCTTGTTAACTCGGAATGAATAAAGATGAGAAGGTATCGGGATACTGAGCTGAGTTTTTTTATTTCTGTTATTTGAAATGCCACCCTGATATTTCTTTTAAATGATTCGAAGTGGTGTTTGAGTTCGTTTGTTCTCTAGTTTATTGTTTTCGTGGTAGGGGATTTACTGCAGAATCTTATAAAAACTTGCTGTGATGTGATAGCAGTATAAGAGAGTGTTCAAAGAAATTTTTTGAAGTAGATTTCCTCATTAATCATTTCGATGATCTTTTATTGAAAATGAGGGAGTTAGTTAGCTTTTTAGAAAGAATTATGATTGTTATCATTATCGAGTTGGAAATAAATATTCTAAATCTGAACTATAAGATTGCAAAACTCCTTCAAGGCAAAAGTAACTAAAGATAAGAAAAATAGTAATGAATATAAAATATTTTACTAATAAGCAAATATATTTACTTGGTTTGTTACAAAGTCATTTTTAAATTACTGCAGAGCAAATTAGATAATTCAAAGATAAAGGTATTACTACTTAGAAATTAAGAAGTATAATATTTTAACTTTTATTCCGGGTTAATTGAATGAATAAAAACATTATCTCCTACATCACAAATGACCACAATCTTTTTTGATCAGCTGTCGTATTCTTAACGCGTAGTTTTTATTCAAATGCGTGGGGAATGTTCACTACACTGCGTGAAACACCTTTCCAACACTAACAACCATATTCACAGCCATCAGAGTCAGTGTTAACCAACATATAAAGAAAGGAAAATTAGCTTTTCGCTGACTCTGATTGGTGGAATCCTTCTTTGATCTAGGATTTAACACTGACGCTGATGGCTATGAATATGGCCGTTAGTGTTTCGGTACAAATTTAATAACACTTTCAGATTCTAAGCATATTTTACAACACTATTCTTAAAACAAATTTTTAGTTGGATCATATTTTTAACACTTTTCATACATATTCCGAACACTATCACAACACAATAAGGTATTATAGTGTTCCACTTAACAACAAAACCAAAGTGTTGGTAATTTGGAAAATTAAACTGTAAAATAAACTCTAATTATTTTCAAAGCACTCTTAATTGAAAGTAGAATGATAGTAAAATGTTAAAGTAACTACAACAATAGAAATTAAAAGAGTAAAACAGTTGTATTTGATAATAACAGAGCAGGGAGTTAGAAAAAAAAATACTTTTTACTTAAAAATCGATCTTTTTTGAATTTTGCAAACAAGCCTCTTTGTAATAGAAATTGAATTTAAAAGTACTACGTAACGTAGTACGTAGTATATAGTTTACGAATGTCACTAAGTAAAATATTTTCCCGACCTAACAAGATTTCCGAAACACCATCAAGAACAAGACTCCTTCTTTTCTGCGAAGAGGAGCATCCACCCACAATCGGGGGGTGACTTCTCCCCACTTTATAACGAGCAATAATCCACCTGAATGAATAAAAACCTCGGCAAAAAAAAGATCGATATATGCGGGGCGTCCGTCCCTTCTTAATGGGCCGAAAGCCCGGACCAAAATAATCTGCGAGCTGCGTTATTAGGGCGGGCGCCCTGTTTGCCCGCCCCGGGGCGTGCGGAAACAAGGGGCTTGTAAAGCAAACTCCGCCCCCTTCGGCCGCGGGCGTCGAGGCCGCTTAAGCCGGCGGAATTAGTTTTAAAGAGAAGAGACGCCGAGGAGCGAAAAAATCTCTGTCCTCTGCGCTTGTTTGACATTGAGGCGCTTGGTGTTGAAGAAAAAGTGTTTGGATTTGGCTTGTGTGTCCGCTTTTCTTTGCGTCCTTGTCATTATGCTCTTCTTGTGGAGAATTTTTTTTTTCTTTTTCATTGTTTCAGGTTAGAGGTTCTCTCCATTTTTGTATAGAGAAGAGAGGGTATTGTATGGGGGTAGGTGGAGCGGACGGTATAGGGTAATCTACTTTGATTGTGAGGGGTGTCGTGTGGTTGGGGGAGTTCTTTATTGTTTTGGTAGGTTCCGAAGCATAAAGTAATTCGTCTGATGGAAGAAGATAATGTAATGATTTGAAACTTTGTGTTCTTTCAATAGAATCTCATCGTTACAATAGGTGTTATGTATAGGTGTAAATCAACGGAAAACAATTCAGTTTTATATTTTCTTTATAGTATATTCTTAGAATAAAGATAAAAGTTAGAATAAAGTATGTATCTATACATATTTATACAAATTTTATTCTACATACAACGAGTTATTTCTTGGAGTTAGGTATTCATTTTCTTGTATAAGTTTTTGATATTATGAAAAGTAAACTTATGGGGAAAATAAAACGGCTTTATCATATTTTAAAATTTAAAAGCAATGTTTTAAAACATGTTCTGAATCATCCTATTTTTTTAAAGTAATTGAAAAAATGGGAACTCATTAAAATATTTAAATGATCTAATAAACCTTCTTTTTATTAAGATTAAGATGATAATATGCGTAGGGTATATAATTTACATATTTATGAAATAAACTCTACAATTTAAATGACATTTATGTACTTTCATTTTCAACGATCAATTTTAAATAAACAGTTCTTAAATATCACCCCTTTGAATCATAGATGTTTCTGTGGATATCAAATCATGTGTTTGTTGATCTAGTTTCGATTAATCCTTAAAAAAATCGATGCATTGAGCGTTTTTATTCTGAATAAATTTGATGATGCTAAAAATGAAATATAGTTATTACTTTATTATTTAAGATGGAATTTTAATATTAATTTATTTTCAGTATTTTTGTTTAAAATAAAAAAAAAACAATATTACGATCATAAAACATACATAAACCAAATTGAATGAAAACAAGTGAAAACGGAAAAGAAAAACATATTCTATTTAAATACACTAGATTGCCTCATGAGGTATTTCTTTCTTTTCGTTTGTGTTGCTATGTTGACAGGTTAGAAGCAGATTAAAAGATGTGATGAAGGTGATTTTTTACATAAATTCTACCAACTAGCAATATAAGGACATTCCTTATGAACAGAACATAAAGAATAAATGGGTAAAACACATTTAAAATTTAATTTTTTAAATGTCAAGCAGTATTTGTTTTTAACTTTTCTACCCTCCATTAAAAGCATTTCCCCTAATATCTATCTAATTAAGAGCAAAAGATAATTAGTGGATTGTTGTAAGATGTCAAGGGTAGAAGAATAGTTTAAAAGAATATGAACTATTTATAAAAGCATTAATTCTCACAACTTTTCATTACTTATTTTACATCCACTTCAAAAAATGTCTTGTAATTAAATCTGAAGAATATACTTTAATATAAGTGTATATCTTGTATACACTTTTACATACTTAAAATAAGGGTTTTTTTTTATAGAAGCAGGTAAATAAAAGAATACAATTTGAAATTTGTCATGGAAAAAATTAATAAGCTGGGTTATTTTCGTGAAATTGTTACCTTTTTAATTGAAACAACAAAAATAGGACAGCAGATTTTCAAACACTCACCTCACTAGAAAACATACCTTTTAATACTAGTTTCTCTATCTCGCTCTTATTACCCATTTCTATATAATTACTTTGATGTGTTTCTCGATCAATTATTGTATATTTTCATTTGAGCAATGAACGAAATTTGATATACCTCATCCTCATGCAATACTTATTTGATCTACCATAGAATGGATGTCTAACTACGTGTTTTATTCAGATTGTTTATTCTATTTGAAATCTAAAATTGTTTGAGGTAAAAATTGTAAGCATACAAAATTATTAAATAAGATTTTAGTCGAGACCGGTGAAAAAAAGATTACGATATTTGTACAACTCGCTACCAGGTTTATAGGAGGACTTTTAACTTTTATGCATTAAAACTCTTAAGTAATGATTGCTTGTTTGATTTGAAAAGTCATACTTCATAAAATACAAAACGACTGAATATAATGTTAATATCCTGAAATGTTACAATCGTCAATAATAATGACAATCACATGTCTCATCTGAACCAAACCTATTCCTTACTCGAAACCAAAATTCAAACACCATTCAATAAAGCACTTTCGATGAAATATAAAATCCCCAGAAAAATTCCACAATAACAAATCTCTCCGCCCAACTTTTCACACTTTCCCAAATAAGAAACCAACCGATCACAGCCTTCGAATCTTCATTAACAACACACTTTCCGAAGTAGAAGCAGCAGCCTCATCCCGCCCCATAATTTAAAGTAGCTTCCTCTCCTCTCACACCGAGGCAATTTCGCGCCCATATTAAAAAGCCGTTCCTTCTGCTTGATACCTCGTTAGACGGTCGTCTTGCCGGTAGTGCGACTTATTTACAACGATTGCTGGTGGAAGGTTGGGCGGCACTAGTATCGCTGGGGAAAAAATAAAATTAATAACATTCCGTTTCGCCGTGCTGGGAGGGAGCAAATAGAAGGGGGGGGGGCTGGGTGGGTGAGGTTGTTATGGGGTTTTGGACGTTTTTTGGGGGGAGTTTTTGGTAAGGAAGGGATTGTGGTGTGAGTTTTTGGGTGTTGTGACTGTCGTGTTAGGTTGGGCAGAGGTAACTTGTCACTTGAATTTATTGTTCCACATTTAAAAGCAGTTGAAAGCTGTTTAATGATGGATGTTTGAGATTTTTTTTTTGCATCTTTGAGATTCATTAATGATCTCTTTGTGAAAGGGTTCGAATGTAATTTTTTTTAACATGTGAAGTGGGTTAATATAGTGTTCCGTTAAACATTTTATTGGAAACCAAACAAAAATAGCGTGACACTTTGATACAAGGAGGGCCAGTTGTATTTTTAATTTATTATTTCAAGGAGGTATGGGGGATTTATATATAAAGGATAAACCATTACATATTCAGATTAATTTAGATAATTTTTTATTAAAAAAATTGATGTTTATTAATTTTTACATAATTATTTTTAATAATAAAAGCGTTTTTACTTAACATAAAAAGTAAATGGTATTTTTAATCAAAATATTATACAATATTCGATTTTTGTGTTTTTTTATGCCATACGTATTCTTATTAAGTATAAAAAAATTGAAAATTAAATTAATCTAAATTTTAAATTTAAACCTAAAATTACATACTTGATATGTGTGCGCTTTAGCACCACTTCTCAAAGATACAAAATATTATAATGAAAATTGATGGTCAAAATACTTTTAAAATAACAATTCTCATTTTAAGTATTCTTAAGGTCACTGGAAAAAAACAACTTAAAATACAGATAAACAAAAAAGTGTATCTCTCGCGAATTTGTATAAGTTCTTGTTTCAGAAAGTTATATTTATAAATGGTAAAGAAAAACAGTGTTCAGGATACTCGTTATATTTTGCGATGAAGGTTTTAATTTTGATAAATATTAGAGTAGACCAAACCTGCATCAAAATATGTTTACTACTGTCATTTTTTTCTTTAGTTTTCTAGAAAATAAACCACTAGTAAGTAAATTATAAAATAAAGCTAACTTAAATTATTTGTAAACATACATTGACCAAAGACCATGCATCGTTTTACAATGCTCATAAAATATCCGCATAAGTACAAAAAAATTAATTGAAGTATTCCCGGAAAAATATGTTACCATTAAAGACTAATTAAACAAATCCCTCAAAGTGATAGCGATGAAACAATCCACACATTCCTCACTTTTCCTCAAAGCACTGTGAGAACATTCCTCCGAACAAAAAGAATCCAATCCAACATATTAATCACGCGATTACACCGATCACCGTGATTGTGACACGATTCATCAATCACTAATCGGGGCTGCCCTGCAGGGACGGTCAACTCCTAAAAACCAATCACACACTTTTTTAATCGCATCAGAAACTCTTCTTAATCACTTTCTTGGTGACATCTCGGCTCTAGAGGACTCATACCGCTTAGGGGCTGAACCACGGGGCGTCGCGACCGCCTCGTTAACACGGGGCGCAAGACAGGAAATGAAAGTTTTCATCTGCATAGGGCGCCCCTGTCAACCCCCCTCCCTTCCCGGAAGCGCGCCCCAACCCTCAAAAACTGTCTCTCTCCCGATCCCGGCTTTTTTCCAGGGGGGAGGGAGAGTCGCATTCTCTTTTTCCTGATCGCGCGATCGGAGAAGAAAAAATCCAGGGGAAAACGATATTAAACGAAGCGCGGATTCGTCTGACTGTCATATAAGCCGAGGGAGAGAAATAAAAAGGGCGACTCTCTCCCAAATGGTTTTTTCTGGGGTGACAAAAGTAATCGTCGCGTATTTTCGACACATGAGGGATGCCCGCCACCTAATGTCGCTGCCGTGGATATCATTACGTGTTGTTATCCAGGGGTATCTCCTGGCGCGGGTTTTATTCCGGCAGAGATAGATTCGGACTGGTAAATGTTTATGGACTTGATTGTGTGTAAGGGGGGAGGGCGATCTATTTTAGTGACATTCGTATTGGGATCGAATGAGTAAGGTTTCCTGTCGACCACGCGCGCACATGAGGGAAGTCATTTATTTGTTCCATCCATGACATGTCCCGAGGATCAATGGTTGCTTCTCCCTCAGTACCGAAAAAAAATATTAAACTAGAACTACAATCGTATTGGTCTCGTTGGATACAAATATGTTGCTCAGAAATACTGCGAGCTTCAAGGTCAAACTGTACTGCAGTACATTCTAAATTGCCGTTAATGGTCCAAGACTTTTATATCGAATAACAATATAGAATAAAATCAACGAAGAAAATTTGATACATTTGTTGTTTGTGAGGCAATTCGTAGAATTTATATCAATGAATATGGAGGTGCTCTCGTTCTAGTACAGGCATGGCCAACCCGCGGCCCGCGGGCCGCATGCGGCCCGCTTGATATAATTTTGCGGCCCGCGAGAATTTTCGTAAGTTAAAAAAAACTTTACCCTCGAGCAATAATTTTCCTGTAAGAACAATGTTTAGTTGCAAAAATGCCCCAATATTGCCCACCTCAAATGTATTTCCAAAATTCGGACTAAGTGTACCAAAACTAGTTAAAATCTTGGTTTTTTTTAGTCAAATTTCCAAAAATTTTCCGGGGGAGGAACCCCAGACCCCCCTTTGGTACTTGTACCTTTATTACTCACAACTTTTCTTACATTTAGTTGTTTAGGACGCAAATTCTACTTAAACATTTATTAAAAAGTTACAATGGACCTATTAAAAATGCGGGAGAGAGGCTGAGGAGTAATTCTGGGCCCCTCCCGAATTAAATTTTTACATAAGCCACTGATCTCATCAATACATGTTCAATATCTTAATTACTGTCACTATATCACTTGCATTCATAAATGTAGTAATTTAGACAAGGAAATAAAGTATCATTTAATTTTGTTTTTATTTTTCACTAAAAATTTTGGTTTTGGGACTTCGTCTTCAGACTTGAGAGATTATTAAAATGACAGTAGTGCGTATCCACCTAACTTAGTTTCGAGTAATTCAGAATGTTTTTTAATGGCACCTGTTTAATTCCTAACCTCCCTAATCTAAATAGTACCCATTTTATACTTTTCAACTTAAGTCACTGTCATTCTGAGCAGCTCATACCTAAAATTTTATATGCGGCCCGCGGGAGTATTGTGGTTTTCCAAAGTGGCCCTCAAGATCATTTGGGTTTGCCATCCCTGTTCTAGTAAGAGCTCTGGTGTCTGAAGGGTTCTATTGGCCTCTTAATTTTGGAGATGGTATACACTATTGCCTCTGTCTATGAGCAGCATGTATGTTCTTAGAGCTAAATCTCTGCGTATCAAATGCAGTACGTGGTTCACAGGGGTCAATGTAGTTTAACTGTCCAATATTGCATTGGATAATTACATTTTCATAAAAACAAACCATGACTCATCAGCAGAAAATGTTTTGAATAAAATTATAAAGATCAGTTTCTTTCAGCATACCGTTCTCGGATTTTAGTGATTAACTTATTCATCATCTTTGACGCGATTGATTAAAATTTCTTGGTCAATACCCTAAAAAAGAAAGGAAGAAAGAAAGTCTGATGGATTAATATGAATTACTCTGCTTTATGATGAAAAAACTCCTTCTTGAGTAATTACAGAGATAAATTTAAGAGTAGGCTATTTTATTTTACAGTGAGTAAAATCAGGACGGAATTTGTTTCTGAGATTTCAAAATTTTATTCTTTCTATCTTATGAGAAGTTTAATAATATCTATCAATTATCTGAAGTCAGGAAAACTGAATAGTTTTCTGAAATTAAAATGTTCATCCTTATATTTTTTGGTATTCTTATATGTGTCCAATTATTTAGATTTATTACCACATCTTGGACGTTTGCAATTTCCTCTGTAATCTTTTCAACATAAAAATTAAGAGATGAGAATAACAAACTGATTGTTTTTAAAAATAAAATGTTTATTTCTAGCTTCTCGTTATCATAATCTTTCTCTGTGGAGTCGGTATGTGTAAAACTAGCGTTTTCGAAAGTGACCATTTGAATTCAGTTCTATTTCAGCTCATTGTCAAGTTAAGCTTGTAAAAAAAGCTTGTTTCAGACAAAATGTGTGAAATTTTAGTATGATAGCATATCTTTAAGTTTGTAGAATACTTTTATCAGTCTTCGAATGATATTTAATAAGGAAAGTACTTTAAGGTACATTTTTAAATCATGAAAAAAGTTGTTTCATCATAAAATATGGCGTCAATTGGTCGTTGTGATTTTGTGATTGGATGTATAATAAGTTATTTGACAATATACTTGCTTTGTAATTGCAACCTTATCCGTAATCTAAAAAAAATAAAAATATTTAAAAATTGAGATTTAAAAAAAATCCAACAGCTTATTGAGCTTTTGACAGCTTTCGATGCGAATCAGTAATTAAAAAGTTTTTCTCTATGAATTCTCTGGAAATCGTTCACCATCATCGTTCCAGTTGAGAAAAAGCACGTATAAGCCAGTTCTCTACGATCTTATCAGTAAAATAACATAATAGGAAACTTTTACAGAGATATAGTGTCTCCCTTTCCCAAATCAGTCAGTTCCACCAACTCGAAGGTGACAAATCGTTCATTCCCATAATTCGAACGTTAAATTCCCTCACGCTCACTCGAACCCCTCCTCTCTCACACTCCCTGGTTGAGCGAGCGGGCGCTCAAACTGTGGAAAATTAAAATGACTTACACGTTTTTTTTCCCATCTCCATTCGGCGTAAAATCATCATCGCCACCCTTGAAAAATAATAAAAATGGCGGAAGCCATAGCCTCTCTCTCGCGGAATGTGTTGGAGTAGCCTGAGTGGAAAATTATGCAGGAAACTCGTTAAACTCTCTCAGTCCCGGCCGCCCCAAATTTTCCATAGGACTCGATGGTAATGTCGGGCGGCTTTGGGATTGAAAGGGCTCCACGATGCGACACTTAGGTGGATGTTTTCGATCGTTTTGCCATGGTTGTCTGTCACGTGTCTGGATTGGAGCGTGGTCACAGTGACGAGGAGTTAAATTGAATGTGCGATGGTTAGTCATGGTCTTAGAGGACGGCTTTACTGTTGTTCATCAGTGTGGGTTGATTACGAATCGGATGGTGAGAGATTTTGATGGGATTGAAATTTAATTAGGACAGGGAGGGGTTCCCAAAGTGTGAGCCGCGAGGAAGTACTAAAGTTGTGTTTTAAGAGACATTTAGATGAATGCAGAGGAATTTAGTTTTAAATTTCAGTAAGAGAGGGGAAGTTCAAAAATTTGTAAACTTTATAGTCTCAATCATGGCTTACTATATGCCTACTATACAGGCTAGCCAAGTTTTGAATAATGAAAACCATTTGACAACTTTTCCCGCTAGGATCGCCCCATGTCCTACCTATTACGTACCATTGTATATAGATTTAGTGCTTTGCCAGATGTCAGCTATTGCCATCTTCATTTTCAATGATTTCTGCATCTCGGCTAGCCTGTATAGTAGGTTTCGGGTGATGAAAAATAGTGGTTTAAGTCTAGGGATTTTAACGGTTTATATTTAAAAAATTTAATGTTTTTTAGCATGCTGATTTTACTTAAGTCTCAATAAAAATAGGCATGCCAAAAGGCATTAAATTTATAAATTTAAACTATTAAAATCCCTAGAACTATTTTACCCCATTAGAAATATTTTCCCACACCCAACCTTATCTAGTAAGCTGTAACTGAACAAAGCTGGATGGAAGTATTGGTACTCTAAAAAAAAGGATAATTTAAAAAGTGGTGCGGTGAGATAATTATAACACTATCTGGAACAGTGTGAGAATCCCTACACTAAGCATTTGAAAATTATTACGCTTACATATGTACTAAATATTGCTCTACATCTACATTATGGGAATAAAAAGAATATTAATCGGAATGTAATGTCGGGTAAAAATATTCACTCATTATTCAGGTTCACTTTTAATTATTCACACATTATTCAGATAGGGCCTCTCCTTACAGCTTATGAGTGTGTATAATGGAAAATTAAAACTACCTGATAATGATAATTAACCATTTATTCATAAGGTTAATTCGAGTTCATTGTCATCTTTAAATGTGGTGTAAAGGGTTTATCTTTTTTTTTGTTTTTGGTACCTCTCTGTCTTTGGAACTGAGTATAAAGAAGTATAATCCAATGTCTGATAATATTACAAAACTAAATGCCTCATTTATTATTATGTAAGAAATTTATAAAGTATCCCACTTTATTCCTAATCTTAAAGAGGAAAATGGTAGGTTTTTTTATTAAAAAAAAGGAACCTTTAAATTGAGTTTTAATTAGTCCTACACTATTAGCTAGATTAATAACTTTCAAATTTTAAGGTATTTTAAAGTGATAGAAAAGTCATTGAAACGTTTTATAAATAAACTCCTTTAAAAAGGGTCATTAAAATTTACGTCACACGTTTAGGTAGAAGATGAAGTATGACACAACGAGATATTTGAGGGAAGAGGGATTATATTTTTGTGACATCATAATTAAAAAGTCGTTTTTGAATTAAGTGTTATATTTCTTCCACTCTTGGTTTTTAGTTGACAATGATAGTTATGGAAATAATGAAATAAGAGTTTGGTTAAAGTTCAAAGTTTTATAAGTTTGACATCCAAATGGAAGAAGGGGGCTCACTGACATGTGACAACCTGTTATAAGGGAAGGAGATAGCTCACTAACTCCCCCTATAAATTGTTAGACGTACTTTGTGACTGTCCCCCTAAGGAATGGAAAAAATGTCCCCATAGCTATTAAAAACAGCTCTGTCCCAAAGTCAAAACGTTACTTTTGTCATCAAAGTACAAATAACAACAGACGAATTTCCACATGCCGAAGAAAACATCCAGATACAAGCCACGCGTTGTTTTGTTTATCCGAACCACCCCTCTAAACGCAGCTAAAAAAGAATACGTTTCTCCCTATACTTAAAAGAAAAAAAAAACGTCCACCATTTACTTACTTACTTACTTAAAAAGGAAACGTAGAAACAAACCATCCTTGTTTTTCACAAACTCGCCTCAGTAATAACCCCTACTTTCCCAATGGTACGCGTTCCACAGGTGTCGTTTCAGATCCGTGATGAATTGCCACCAATCGTCCGGTCCACCCTAATTGCGACCCTCACAAAGTGACCGTCCAAGCACCGTCCAACCCAAAAGTAGAACAACAGTCCGAGGCGTGAAACACGAAATGCCGTTTGCCCCTCCCCCCAAACTGCAGACTGTAATGACAGAGAATCGTCTGCGAGTAATGGAAATAAGTATAACTGCAGTATGAGGGGTCTAGTGGAGAAGCCCAATTAAGGACATTCGAATTCCGCTCGGTGCGGGAATGTCCGTTTTTGAATAATTCCGCACTTTGCGGTAAACACTTCGTTATTTTTTTTCTGAGGTTTTTTTTCGTGTAGGGATAATTCTTCGTGGCTTTTCTTCATTACCATAAAACCGATATTAGGACCGCGAGTAATTCGTCCTAATGATACATCGGCGAGATCTTGGGGAGCCCCGGCGTATTTATAGAGGCTGTTTCGAACGATTTGTGTAATTCGTGGAAACAATAGTTTCGAGAGATGTGGGATTCTTAATTCGAGCAGTGGTTAATGATTATAAATTGGGAGGAAAGGGCGGGAGGGTTATTAGCGTAATAGAAGGTATGTCGGATTCGGTCATTAGGTCCAAGGTGAATTTTTGAGGCTCAGGTGTGGCAACAGTTGAGAAATCCTATGGTCCTATGGAAAGGAATCCCTTTTGCCAACAAGCTATAACTGTTGATGTTATTTTTAGTTTGGTTATTTCTGACTAACTGTAACTTTGTCGTCACTGACTTAGTTCAGGAAGACAATGGATTGTAGTAGAATATTAATATGATTTATAGGTGTTATACTTACCTGCTTAACTTCGCAAAAACGTTTCTCCATTCTGATTTTCAGTGATGCTAAAAATTTAAATCTTCTAAGAATTTGTAAACAGTTTTGTTGTATTTGATATCAGATTTAAGTTCTTAACTAATTTTTTTTAAAATTGATGTTTGGACAAAGTAAATATCCATTCTTCAACTGTAACTTAATTTTTTCATATCTGCATCTTGGTATCACCGTCTACTGAAAATTCACTTATCTAGGAACTTACTTGATTTGCAGTTGCCGTCTGGAACCAAAATCAATTTATGTCACACTAAACCTACTAAAAATTATCAGTCCAAAATATAACCATTTCATAAAACAAGCTTAAGATGAAGATACCTACTAGCCTTTATACTGCATAATCGATTATGTTGCTGAGAAAATCCTTATCGATCTACTAAACATATCCGATCGATAAAATAGTACCAGGAAAAAACGGGAACTAGACTAGTGTTTCTCCTTACAAGCGATCTGAGATTTACAACCGTAACTTAGTCAATTCTGTTGTGGGTAAATAAAAGCTGAGTACCATTTATTCACAACCAATTATATATAATTTTCCTTATTATACTTTGGTTAAGACAAACCTCAGGTATAGCATAAGTGACAGAATTATGTATGCAAAGGTATTGCCACTAACGCATTAATAAAGTCATAAACACGGGCCCTTCATTTGAATATACAAGGTTCTGAAGTTAATTAAAAAGTCAAATAGGAGCCTTTACTTGTTAAGGGACTTATAAAAGATATAATCAGCATCAATGGAAGGTCATTTTTTATGAATTAGGGGTAAGATTGATAGTGTATTCGAGCACGAAACAAAGAGGAATTTTCGTAGTCTAATTTCTTCAGAAAAGGATTACAGATTAGAGAATTTAAGTAAGGGCTGTAAAAGTTTTTCAATGAGAGTTTAACTTTCTCCATGAAGAAAAAAGTTTGAACATATACATCATAAGTATAGAATCATAAAACAGTTTTCCCTTTTATGTAATGACGTATATAAGTTTACTTTTTTGATTTATAAACGTACTATTGTTAATTTGTAATTTAATAAATTTAATTTGTATTGTAAACGTTAATTTGATACTATAAACGTACTTGATACTTAAATGAGTATAAATTTTGCTCGTTGTACCTACTAGTACGGTTTAAATTGAAACATTAAAAGCAATGTTTTAACCACCACAAAATATGTATCTTATATCTTATGTTGAATTTTGGTTCAAAAGTGTTACAGTATTTTTGAACTAGACTTAACTAATAAAATACAGTTAATTAATGTGTCATCAAAAATACAAAGAAATATTTTTATTTAAACTTGTAAATATTACCAAAGGTCTCAATGCCATTCGAAAGATGTTACAACTTAATAATAATGATGATAATGGCGTGTCCATGAGTCATTCTATATTGTGATAGGATGTCTATTATTGCTAGCTAGTTTTTCAATGTTATCCTGGTATAGAGGTCCACCTCTATATTAAAGGACCCTCCGATGGCATGAAGAGAGGCAAGGAAACTTACAAATCAATACCTTTACATTTAAATTTTAAATCAAATATTATATTTTGTATCAGATCCAAACGACCTCACACAATCACACAGCCTCTCCCAAGCGTGTAAAAACAACAGATCCAGAATTCAAACTCTCTTCAGTTTCCCATACCATCATAAACAAAACCAGTTCATCATTTGAAAAGGTATTCGCGTCCGAGTTTACGGCTGTTAGTAAACGCACTTCTCTGCCCTGTGATTGGCCGGAGAGACTCGTAAAACGGCGAACGATCTTCATTTGCGAAGCATTAACTTCCCCGCTTTTCCGAACAGCTCTGGCTATAATTATACGATCGAAGACAATTAACTTTTGTCATTTACCAACCCGAAAGAATGCACTGACTTCTTAACTTATACTCAACGGTTAGGATTTATGCGACAGTTGTGACTTGGTTTTTAATTGGATGACTTTGGATGTTTTTGGATTATATGCTTTTGGGTTTGGTCCTCGCCGCTCTCTCTGAATTTATGAGTGTAGGGCTGATATTTGGTTGTCGTTAGTTCGTTGTTTAAATTTGAGGGGAGTAGATTTATTTTTATGAGAGAGACATTGGTTAGTACCATTATTCTCTTGATTTATTATACTTGATTTATTTAATACGCAAAGTCAAAGTTCTTTTAGTTACTCCTGGTATGAACGTTTTCACCTTGTTTTAGTGGTCAAAAAATGTGTCTTATATAAACTTAAGAAACTCATTGTGTGAACTGCTTTGTAGCATTTGATCTTATCTTAGAAATTTTTTTTAATTTTTTAAAACAACTTAAGTAGTTATCTTTAGAAAATTATACTTTAACAAGTTCTTCGTTTTTAAAAATTAAATACATTTTATCCTGATACTGAAAGATGTAAAAATATTGGGCTGCAAGCAATTTATGCTTGTCTTACAAGTGGTCAAACACCTGATGATTTGATGCTCGGGTTATTGATCTCCTAACTGCCTACCAAATATCTGAATTTTTACTCTAATTTCTTTCAACTAAAACTTAATGAACTGATATGGCATTATGTTTATCATCTCTATAGTACTAAGGTACATAAGATTATTAGCTCCATAAAAAACGAATAACTAAAATTAAAATAATTTGATGTTCCGCTTACTGATCTCTATAATTTTCCCTTAAATGCACCAGCCTAATTGTCTAAATTTTTCCTGCAATTATTTGATATAAATAGTAATGCCTTATGTATTAATGAAAAACTGAGATTTCTTAAAAATGATCTAATAAATGAATGATAATTAAAAAATTTCGTATAAACAAAATAAAGAAATACTTAGTTTTGCTCTATTTTTCTTAGGGAATTTTCAAGTAACTATATTTAAACCAGAATTATTGGAAAAAAATGCATTCTTGTAACATACAGTTCAAGATTATATAACAGGTATTGAAGATTAAATCTCCAACACGCATACAATACAATTTTTTTAGCTTCTACATTCAGCTTCCAAAACTTTCATTTAAAGACTCAATTATTTCCATTCAGAACTTTTCCATCAAGCATTATCCTCGAACACAAAGAGGACTGCAACTTCAAAATAACACGAAAAAATGAATAAAAACGGTTACGACGCACACACACAACCCCAAAAAAATCTCCATTTACTCAACCCCATCAAAATTTACCACCACCACCCCCACACACAACACAAAACACCTCCCATTTACCACCCCTAAAATACCACCACCAACACATCATCGATCCTCCCAAAGAGGAAACTACTTTGCATATACGCACCCCTTCCTTGTTGCAAGGGTAAAAAAAAACCTTGCATCCTGTGACAAATACAGGAACATGCGGCGAGGGCATGATGCATCAAAAAAGCCTCCGATGCTCACACATCGCGTAGTAAACAGGAGATAGGAGAGCTCGTATATCGCGATGGCGTTACCTTTTGTGTGGGGTTGATGGAACACATAATGGACAGTGCAGTTGGGGTTGAGGGAAGGTGTCAGAGGGATTTTTGCATAAGGCAGCTTTTCCTAATATGTCAGGTATGATGGAAGGGGTTTGCGGGGGATGGGTTTCGCTTTCATTTTTCAAGGAGGGACCAACCGGTTTATATAGGAAACCATCTTTTTTGGTGTGGGACGACAATGATGGCATGTCGATTAAATGTTGTCCATAATGTTAGGGATATCTAGTGATGGTAGGGTAAAGGAGAAGAATATTTCAGTGCTCTTGTCATAATCAATGTAAAGTGAGAAGAGTGACTTAAAAAAGTTAAGGTCATGCAAAGGTTAAAGTTAAGTTAAGTTAAGTTAAGGTTGAAATAAAAGGGGTAATGGTCAAAGTTAGCTGTGAGTACAGAATTGAATTTTTTTATTTGAATTATTTTTTGTGGAATGTAAATTAGATAACGGAACACAAAAATAACTAGTTCATTAAAAGGCAGATTGTAAAGTATTAGTACTTTAAAAAGATACCTAAAATTTTAAAAGAAAGGGAATAAAAAAAGCATTTGTTTAAAAATCTTGTCACATGTTATTGGTAAAATAACTTAAAAAGTGGTAAAGCTATTTTAAAAAGTGAAATTATTTGAAGGTATTTGTGCATGCATAAAGTTTTGAAACATAAATCTATCTATTAAGTTTTATGGAGAAAAACAAACAGTAAAATTACCAAATATCTTGCTTATTTTGCTGAATAATAGGATTAAATGGCTGGAGTTACAAACTAAATAGGAAATACCTATTTGAAAATGAGTGAAAAGTAAATACTAATTCACTGTAACCGTAAAATGTATTTCAGATTAATCTGGATTTCTCAGAGATGAAAAGGTATGATTGGATTCTATTTTAAGTCGTGTTTTCTCAGGTTTGAACAAATAAATTCTTTCATACCCTGATGATTTTTATTCTATAAATTTATTAGTATTGAGAGAAAATGATCGATATTTAGTTACATATGTTACATTAGAGAACCATGATATCGTCTAGAGTAATAAGGTATGATTTTAAGAAACTAAAAAGGTTTTGGTTGAAGATTTTTTAACTTAGAAATATGTTAAATTTCGATTTAAACGTTAATTTTGATGCAACAAATTCTTGATAAATAGGCAAACGTATTACTGAGGTTCAGTAAAATCTTACGTATAATGTTGGAGTTAAAACACTTTGCATCGGGTACACAACTTTTGATTTGTAATTTAGGAATTTATTAAAGATTCCAGCAAACGCGATTTATAGAATTTCTTCAGTTTTTGAAATTTCCTTTAAAAATGAATAAAAATCTTAATTTATACTGCATCACCTAAAATATGTTTTGAAATTGAACAAAAATTGGAAAGAAATTTATCACTTTTTTAGTTTTATATTCATTCACTTTAGATAATGCTATTTTAAGCATCATATCAATTTAAATCACCTCAGTCATAACCTCGACAAAAAGAAATTATATCAACTGTATAATCTCCCGTCCCATCTCCACGGAATTAAATCACACACAACAGAAAAACTCATTGCTCCTGAGAATCAATCAACCCATCTATACGTGTCGGACATCACAATAAAAAAAATCCCTATAAAACTTTAAAACCTATAATGCATACCAAAAAACCATCGATTATCACTCAGGCATTAATCAACTTCTTGAAGACGAGGCTGACACTAAACAAATTGCAACACAGCTGTGGCATCGGATATCCCCTTATTATTAGAATAAATCACTTATAAATCTAATTTTTCACGGGCCCCAAATTTATCACACGTGCTATCCTATCCCCAATTTAAACTACTCCAAAAGGTTTTGCCGCCGTTTCCGGAAAGTATCACGTGGTCCCGTGCTTAATCTTAGCTCCTGACAGGTAGCTCTTCTTGAAGAAACCGAATAAATAAATAGAAAGGTATCCGTTTCCAACAGTTCCTATATGCCATCTGTTGTCCGGTGAACAATAAAGCTATCAGTGGATACCTGGAGTTGTTTCGGTGTCTTTCTCTGTGAACAGCAGATGGCTTCTGAGATGGTTGGTAAGGTGGATTGGACGGGAGAAGAGAGGAAGTAATTAAAACCAAAAGAGCGGCCATTGATTAATGATTTCGCGCCTGTAGGTTGGGTATTTGATACTTGAGACTTGTTGGCAGAGGTCATATAAGTATAGTGAGACGTGTGAATATAGCGGGGAAACTGTTTTAAAGGTCAGGGTCTGTTTGGAAAGTTATGTTTTAGTCGTCCATTTTATGGGATATGTGTCATACTAAAGATAAAAATGTACTGTTATATTTCTTTTTAAATGAAGAGTGTAGTTTGATATTTAAAAATTTTGTAAGGAGCATTTGATTAGATAATTGGAAATTAAATTGAATTGAATTGATAAGATAAATTAATTTATCTAAATTATTCTAAAAATATCTACTGAACTTTGAGTAATAGCTATATTTTGTTATATAAAGGAAATGCTGTACAATCCTATAAAATATAAATAAGTTTGTTGTGCAAAAAATATTCAAGGCCAAATAATAGCTAGATTTAATTGTGAATTAAGTGTGACAAAATTGTTTGCATTTATCTTATATAATTTTGTTTTTATATAAAAATAGTTGGATTAAGTATTCAGTAAATGATAATTTATTGTACACCTCTCTTCAACAAAAAAATATTGGTAAAGATTATATCTTAAAATGTTTTCTTTTCAAATCTTGTCAAAAACTATAGAAATGTTACATTATTCCAAGCAGAAATTTAGACCATAAGAAAGAAATTAAAAAAACTAAACAATAATATTTAAATTAATTATAATATTTCTCAATTATTATATTCTATAATTAATATTTACTAAATTAAAAATTCTAACACACACTGTGTATGTAGTTTACAAAAAAGAAGTAGGTGTCAGAATAAGTAGTTATTAAACATCACGAATTTAGACCCTTTTGGGAAATTAGAAGATTATATAAACATCGCCAACAAAATATGCTTTGTTCCATCTAACATCCATCTCTCCAAACAGAGAGGGTTGCAATGTTTATGTACAATTTCGCCAGCCACCTGTTACACGAAACTTTTTTTTCAATGACCTTAGGGAGAAAAACTAGTAAAATAAAACATGAATGAGGGAATCTTTATACAACATTTGAATGTTATAAAGCTGTAACTTCTCATGAGTGCGTGTTAAATAGATGTTACTTGCAGTACTTTTTGGAAAACAAATGTATTTAAGAGGACAATTTAAGGACAAAATATATCAATTTTGTGAAGTTCGATTAAATACTTTTGAAACCTTCAAATGATTAATTTCAAATAATAAAAATTCATTACAACTTTACAACGATGATTTTAGAAATGAGAGTTGATTAAAATGCAGTAAAAAAGAGTAGAATTATATTAAGATAAGCTCAAACAATTAAGTTATTGAAAAGTAATTCAAAGCAAAATAAAACCCAATGGCTTAAAAATAAACCTCTGATTACTTTTAATCATAACACTTATTCTCATAAATATTTAAAAGCAGACATTATCTAATTCTATTCCATTCTTTTTATCCATCCATGCATATTTATTTTACATAAATATTCATTCGTGAATAATGTTTTACTTACTGACTTACCGCAGAGTTTTAAACCGTTTTCTATCTCTATACGATACTATATTTCACTTTTAGGTTCCTATTATAAAATTAAGAATATTATAATTTTGACAAAATAAAAGATACACTATACCTACAATTTGAACAAAATACAAAAATAAATTATTTAATTGCGTATTTTTCTTTTGCGTATACTTCAAAAGAAAGTGATAGATAAATATACATTTTTATATGATGGAAACTCCGTTCCTTTTAAATTGTTCCCAGTAATGTAATAACAAGAGCCTTCCTTACAATTTAAATTTAAAATATTTCTAACACACACTCTTTTACATACAGTAATGTTTTGTAATTATTTCGATTCTCAAATTTATACTTAGTTGTACTTAGTCAAATTTATACTTAGTATTTTTGAGTGTTTTAAATGATATTGAATTTACGTTCCTCGTTTTATGAACTAAACTTAGAGTGGGGTAATAAAAACAAAACATCACACAGTGTTTTAAAGAAATGTATAGTAGAGAACAATTATGTATCTCAAAAAATAATAATTTTAAGAATGAAACAAATTTAAATTAGGTATTATTTTAAAGAAAAATCGTTTTCTTACGAAAAATAAATAACGATAATATTAATGAAAAACCCAACTCTTCTCAAATATTTGAAGTTAAGTTATAGAAAACACGATTTTGTTACATTTTATTGATGGACACCATTGTTTTATCCACAACAACCTGAAAAGTACATAAATATAAAAATACCCACGTTTTGTTGCTTATATAGTAAGAAAACTATGATTTATGAAGATAAGCATGGCATTGTTTGCATTTAAAGATAACACCTCTCTGGTTTCGTTTGATTTATACTAGGATAAATCTCCTAACTACTGGAATTCCTTTTCTCGAAAAAGTATTTTTTCATTTAGAAGCAATGACTGAGGAGGAAAATTTAGCCGAAAGAAGCAATGAAAAAATAGATTCAGTCACGATTGAAGCCAGTTCTTTTGTTATATTGCATCAGGCCCTCTCTCCTGGCCTGCTTATTATAGTAATTGTCGGAATTATTATAAATGTTCTCAAGGAAGATTTGTATATGTATCAGGGGTTTTGAGTTTCTACGAGTTCACTAACATCTATGCGAGAAGAATTTTATATGAAATGGCGAAACGCGAAATCTTTTTCATGTTTTGGAAGTTTTTGGAGATTATGAATTTTGGGTGTGAAGATGAATTGATAGCTTAGATTGTTTTCCGTGTAATTTTCATTCATGGAATATGTTATAGGAATATTTTAAGTGTTTATTGTGCATTATAGGGTTTAATTCTTTAAAAGGGTAGTCTTGTGTATGGAATGCAATGGAAGCTCAGGTGTTTTTAAAAATAGCAAATAATCGTATAAGGTCAGGCGTTTTCTTTTGTTTGTGAAGTTTTGTCCAGATTTATACGTATTCTATGCAAACATAATCTCGATTCAAACTGCATTGGAAATGCTTCCTCTTTTCTGTACATGATTGAAAAACATGGGTTTGCCAAAAAAATAGTTTTAAAATTTGTTTAAGGAATTGTCCTTACTTTGGGAAGATTTGAATCGAGGTGATGGAACAAGTGTGAAATCGTTTTTGCAATGAGGTATTGTTCGAAAAAACACTTGTTAAATCAACAGTGATATAATTTTTCTTTCTCTACAAAATTTGTTCTGAATGTTAACATTACTTTTCTCTCTGGTATTTGAGATTTTTGTGATTTCATGTATAGGTATCGTAAAATTTTTCATAACCAAAGTAGAAAAACCATCGAATGTTTTATTATTTGCCATCCTTAACTGCAAATAAATAGGAGAAGATAAAAAATAATGAAATCTGTTACACAACAAACTACACTTCTTGTATAAATAAATATAAGGCAATGTTGTAATTTTATCAGTATGATTGTGTAATTCTACCCCCGTGTAGATATTACTCACCTATCACAATATATTATCATCTCACCTTTATGAGTTAAAATTTGTTTTAAATACAATACATATTCATTTCTAAAATTAGGGGGTTCCTTAAGCAGTTTTTCTAACAAAAAGTTGAATAGCTCCAAGTTTTTAAACAAAACTACAACCTTATCTTGAAAAATCACTCATTCCAGATTTTTCAATTTGAACTACTTAAAATAATATAAAAATTGCCTAACACATCAACGTTGTGGAAATTTTCAAAAAAAAAAACCGTTTCAATAAAACATTTATAAAAGAAGCACTAATCAAAGTTTTGTCGAAATCTCTGACAAAATAGAAGATTACAACACGAACCTACGTTTCCAAGATGGTGAATCTCTCCCTCCTCGGATCTAATTTCCTATCAGAGAATCCAACTCTTCCCGCGTTACAAATCGCCCACAGTGTAATAAATCGCCTCTCTTGTTCCGAAATTAGTTTTACAGGTATTCTTTTTTCCTCCTTCTCTGCCTTCCATCGCATTTCTCCTCCAGTTAATTGGATCAAATGACAGAGCGTGCAGAGATACAAACGGCTGCGCGACTCCGTCCAATTATTACATTGTTTCCTCTGAGGCCATTCCGAGCACGTACCAGAAATCATCATGACCTATCCCATCATGGTGTTCGCTGATGTAATAATACTCGTAAATACCGGGAAAAAAATCCGATATGCGCATATATTAAGTCGGTTGAAGTTGGTGTATGCGATGTCGCCGGATTTTTTGGACAAGGACGGTTGACTCTATTGTAGAAGCTTGTTCTTTTCGTGGTGAAGGGAGATGGTGTGACTGTGGTTTAGAAAGAAAGTGGTTGCTTCTGAGAAGCGATTATTCACATAGCAGATGTAGAGATATAGAGGGGTTTCATGAAACCCAAAACGTAAGTGGAAGAATTGATTTTTATACGAGCAGGTTGGAGTTACATAAGAAAGAAAGATGTTTATTGTTTATCAGACCCAAGCCCGCTAAAAAAAGGTGGTGTATTTTTTAAAACATACATACAATAAACACATGCACAAATTATAAAAAATCAAATTTCTAAGGACAGACTCTCCAACAAAAACCGGTTCAGTCTTGGTGCGAATTTAATAAAATTTGCAATTAAAAAAAATTAACCGTGTGTGTAGGAGAAGAAATTATAAATACTTTTACGGAAATGAGCTAGGGATTGATAGGTATTTAACACTATAAAAATTATGCATTGAGCGTTCGAAGAACACGTGTTCCCATGTTTCAAACTTTTTGAGTTTGCAGAATTGACTACTTAAAATGTAAACACAATTTAAATTACAAAACGTGTATTTAAAAAAAATGTAAAAATTAAAAATGGGCAGCTAGCTGCCCAATTTTTCCAAGGATGGTTCCAGGATGTTTTACAGTGGAGAATATCAAACCTCCCTGAGGTTTTTTTTTAGTAAAATCTCTGGTATTCATAATTTTATCCATCATACTTATGAAATTTATCATTCTTTATCTCTTGCACTCCTTAGCTTTTAACCCACTCATATAGGAATCAACTTTGAAGATGCACATAAAATCTAAAACCTCTTATATTATTTATATATAGTTATATTATATTATATTTTTGCTGTACAAATTATGAAATAACGATGGTTTATAAATTCAGGGGGGGGGGGAGATTTTTAATTTAGTGAAATGATTATAACATGTATAGAACCTTTCCACTAAAATAAATTATGATTATTACCTCTTCTGAGAATTTTGACCTCAGTTATTACTATTTTATGTTTATAATGAAATGATAATTTCAAAGAGAATCCAATAATTGAGATTGAAGTTGAACTGTAAATTCCCTATAATTATAGGTGAATAAAACTTAAACAAGCCTAAAAAAAAATATAAAACTTTCATAAAATGAGAGTTAGGTTCATTACAATTTGATATTTAAAGTGATTCTTCAAGATATAACTCAGATAATTGGTAATATATTTTTCCTAACAGATAAGAAAAACTTGTACAATTCCCTTTTATAAAAAATCCAGAATATAAGAGACTCTGGGTTAGTAACCAGCTCCATAAAAATCTAGTGAATCTATATGAGTGATTTACCAATTAACATCAAGTAAAAGTCATCAGTTATAATTTCCATGATTTAAACGCGCCTTGCTGTTTGGAGAAAAGCACACCTTTCCATTTTCTAATATTGATATGGATTACGAAAAGCAAATTACAGCCATTATCACTCATCCTTTACAAATAACCAATCTCACCCAAACCGTACTTTCACTGCACCACTCCTTAATTGAACGGCAGCTAATAGTAAAGCAGCAGACGCATCAGCGATCCCTGCAATTAACGTTCGAGCCGTTAATGCACTAATTACGCAATTAATTACGCAGGGGGTTCCTGCAGTCCCTTTCTTCCACCTCACAATGGCAAAGTAATCCATCCACCAGACGATAATTAATTGAGGAAAGGATGCTCCCGAATGGGAAAAAAAAAACGAAATTCCGTCCTTACACGCCATCATTTACCATTTTCGCCTGACGCCCGTTATAATTCATTACTTTTTTTACTGTCTTTTTTTTTTCTTAATCGATGTTGGACCTTGATATCGATGGGGTCCATTGATCAACATGGGCCGAATCCATCTTTGCCATCGGCCTCCTCCCATTTAAATACAGTGTAAACAGGAAAACAGGGTACTCGCCCCCTTGAGTTATTCGCGTGTCTGGAGACTAGAGGGTCCGGGAGGTATTCGGGAGGTGCAGAAGTACTTGATACCTCGGTACTGTGGGGCAGTACCGCATTGGAGATCATCCTAATTACTCATATGAAGGAATCTATTCCAGAGGATAGCTGGTCGTGTAAAAATGATCGTAATCTTGTACTACAGTGTCTACCACAAGGCTAATAAAACTGTGCATGCGGCTAATAAAACTGTGAATTATTTAATGAAACTCATAATAATCATTATATCAGTTAACATTAAACATTGAAACATGGGACGTACGAAATTACTATTCCTGCCAGTCATTCAAGAAAGAAAAAGTAATTAAAATTTAAATTTGTTGAAAACTTTTAGTAGTTGTTTTTCCCCCTTTTCAAAACCGTGTTGGCATCCACACATACAGTTCGTCCGTTATTGAATTCGCCTCCTCAAATC
The DNA here is from genome assembly GCA_963680715.1 of Tetragnatha montana. NCBI lineage: Eukaryota > Metazoa > Arthropoda > Arachnida > Araneae > Tetragnathidae > Tetragnatha > Tetragnatha montana. The sequence continues at coordinate 41,965,334 of OY796685.1, forward strand.
TAAAATAAAACACTTTCCTCGAAATTTACAGTGTATCAAGGTCAAGATAGAAATTAACAGCATTTAACTAAAAACTCTTTTTGCTCTTTTCATCCCCTACAAACTCTATTTTATAGCTTATAAATGTATGCAATAATTTTTATTTCATGAATTGCTTCTTACAATAATAAAAACATTTCCTATTTTAGTAACGAATGGGATCTGATCTCTCTTATTCGCAAAAATTAGGAAAATTAAAACCTTTTTAAAGCATTTTGTTGAGTGGCATAGATAAGAGGATTGACACCTCTTCCTTTTTCTTCCCTATTTTATCCGTCTTGGTGTCAGGGTATTTTTTAGTGAAATATTAGCGACACTATGATTGGGAGAAAAGGAAATACTTTTTTTTACTTATTATCATTTGATACAGTTTTTATGATTATGTTTATGTTATCCCCATTTCACCTATTTAAAAATTTAAGGGTAGTTTCTTTTTATTTACTATTCTCTTAGAGTATGTGCTCCAAATTCCCCCTTTTCTCTTGGAAAATTGGCTAAAATATTTAAAATAGTTTGAAATCTGTTTGGATTCTTCCTCATTGTTCATTTTAATCGTGCTGCCATCTATCGAGCTGCGAAGTTTTACCCTCGGAGTTTTCTCTGTTATACATCCCTTGCAAGCGGTAAAAAAAATTTCCCGATTTTCACTCCAAATAATGTTCACCTCATACCTCATACCTCATACGAAGTCTGGTTAATTTTTTGTTACAATTACTACAAATTAGAAAATAGGAAAGTATTAAAGAAATACTTTTATCATCGTCTTATAGCTTAACTTAAAAAAAAAAAAACTATAATTTCAATTGCTTTACAAAAATCATTTTACTACAGACTAAATTTAATCATTTCAAATAAATTTAAACTGAAACATAAAATTTATTATCGTAATTAAGAAAATTAAAATACAAAACCTATAATCAGTTCCTTAAATGGGTTTATGTTATAAATGTCTGAATCGAGCGATTTCGCTGGTTTTAATTCAATCTCAAAAGGTTACGTGTCAATTTCCACTGAGAATTGATTATAAAACCTCTCATGCCCTCTTATGAAAACCCCTAGGTCCTTAGGGGTGCATTTCTGACCCCCCTTTCCTAGGTAATTCTGACTCGTCTAGATGTGCCCTACACCACCTAGAAGTTCTGAAACATTTGTCTGAACACCCTGTATGTGACTAATCCCGATTCAAACGATTGATTGTCTGGATCTACTCAAAAATGTTGAAATAAAAAAAAAACCCGCTAGACTACTGGTCAGTTTTCAAAGGGTTTCCTTGTCATAGTTTTGCTTTTGAATAGTAAATAAACAACTTCGATATCTAATGATAGGCCACGATTAAATAACAAGGAGCTCACATCAAGAAAAAGATCAAAACATCCAAGTGAGGATTCGACAAGATTATGTTCGAGACGACGGCCAAATTATGGGAGTCGGAAGCTTCTGATAAATTTCTTTGATAAATCATTTCAGACTGAACTGAAAACTGAGGTAGGTGTGAAAAACTGGTTTTGAGAGAAGTCTAAATGTTTTGAGTATTCTTTTTTTGTTCTTATTTCGTTCGATCGTGTGTTTAACATATCAAAAAAGCAATAATGACGGAATTCCAACCTGATTCCAAAATTTATTTGTTAAATTTTCTGGAAAAACAAATGTTAATATTCGAATGTCATTTTAAAGTTAAGAAGAGATGAATTTATGTGGTCTACTTTAGCCCATTTCCCATTAACTACTTTACAAAAAGCAATCAATAAATAAAATTGATAAGAAATGACTATTTCTGTGAAAACTTTGACAATCATCAAATTGTCTAGTTTTAATGATGAAACATTATTACGTCTACTCTGCCGTAAATGATATTCTAAAATACATAGTAATATTGCAATAAAACCTTATCAAAGTGCTCTTGCTAATTAAGTTTCAGAGTTTAGATGACGGCTAATTTGCCTAAAAGTAATGTCCTAAATTAATTTCCAGTTTAATGGATTCGATCATGAAAGGAAAATTTAATGTAAGGGTACAAGCAAAACAGATTCATTTCTTATTTTATGGATTATTGGAATAAAGTCGCTAAAGTTTTGTTTAAACTTTGTTTTGTTTGTTTTTATTTATTTACATCAAAAGTAAAATTTACAAAAACCAAAGAATATGTACTCAAGTTTATCATACTGAATTTTTATAAAAGAAAATTCAGTACGAAGCTTAATGAATATTTAATTATTCTGTTTCCAAAGTTCATGCAACCCGTATCAGTAAAGAGTCTGAAATTTAAACAAAACTATTTTGAGTGTATTGAAAACCCCTCAAAATAAGTATTAGAATGGAACTTTAAGTTTTCATAGTATCCAAGGATTACTACTACATTACCTTTTTCCTCAGGGTAGATCTCAGAGCATTCCCTATCGAACCAACTGTCTTGAAGGACAAACTTTGGATTAAATTTTGGTGAAAAGCTAGAAATTAATTTGTTTTCTTTAGCAGCTTCAATAAATTTTAAGTTAATTTCTTTCATCTGTTTCAAATTTTGTATTTATATCTAAGTTAAATATGTCGGAAAGTTCAGGTTTCCAAAAATATTTAGTTAAAATACCTTGAGGAAATAGCTAAAAAAAAGTACTGAAAAATTATTGTGATCATATTGAAACCTTATAATTAAGTATGCAGGATTACTACTGCAATATCGAATGAGAATCATCGTCTAGTTCCCATCTTCCGGACAGTGCCCAGGTTCTAAATTGATTCTTCCATCATGAACCAATATTTCCTATTGAAACTGTAAATATGTTCGGGACCTATTTGGATCCCCTACCACTTTATTAGAAGCATTAGCTTCCAATTACAGAGGGCGTGGAAAAATACACATAACTGTTGGTATAATGAAAGTCGCATCTCATCTTCAAACGTATTTTTTGTACCATGCGTTACTCAACATCCTACTTTTCCAATTTGCCATGAAAGTAAATGGTACTTTAATACCTTTCCAAATCAACTCCTTTCTCAGAAGAGATTTAGTACGTCTGACCACTGCCCCACCTTAGCAAAAAAAGGGCGTCGATGATTTCACCCGACCCCAAACAAACCCGGTAAAGCGCATCATCTCCACACTCGTCGACTAATTGAATGCTTCGTAATTTCTGCAACACTTGGAGAGTTGGGGGAACTAACTCGTCGCAGCTAGCTCATAACCCTGACGACAAGAGTTCGCAACCCAGCCTTCCTCGCCAAATTGCCAGGCAATTTATCTACGTCTCGGGTTCCGATAATTTGGACAACTATCGCAAGAGCGCGGGGGGTTATTATATCCACGTGCACAAGCGAAAATCGCCACCGAGGAGAAAAAAAACTCTTTTTCTCTCTGCCAACCGGTAAATGAATCATAATTACAAATGAAGACGATCTCGGCCCTACAAATACCACCGCTAACTCTTAAAATGTCTCTGGAAGAAGCCAACAAAGAAAAGCAACAGTTCTTGTGTATCATTTCGGGTCGATCCATCCTGGGGTCTGCGGAGACTTTTTACCGAACTGTTTCCAGCAGGGCGGGGTCTAAATAATCTCGCTAATAACAGGTTAACTTTCGAGGGGGGACGCTGGCAAAAAGATAATGCCGGCTAGGGAGGGAGGAGAACCTGTTTGCTCCCCCCCTTCTCTCTCTTTGAAAAAGGGGGGGATTGTAGTGATTGTTTCTATGGAGCTTTCACCGTTCTGGCTTAATTTATGCCAGGGATCAAAGTGGAGCTTAATAACACAAGCGACCGCACCTGCCTTCGACGCCGGGGCCGTTTTTGCAGTTGGAACGTTTTTTGGGGTGCAAAGGGTGGGAATGTTGGATTGGAATGGGGTAACGAGTTTGTTGCATGTCGAGTTACTACGAGAGATGCCTTTTTCTCTGGTGGGAATCGGACGGTGGAAGGCCTCCTCGACACCGTGTAATTAAGGATTGGTCGTGTTTCATTTGTATTCTTGACTTGTTTCGCTTCTTTTGCTTGCTGTGATGTCATTCACTTTTGTTGACAAATGGGATGATTTGTCTAACGTGTAATGACCGTATCGCTTTTTTAAATATTTACATACCGACTTTGGACTTGTTGCTAGATGATCTTGGTTTTTGGAATTGATTGGCATAAACCATCTATGACAGTCTCTAATCAGGGGGCAATATTTGGGATGTGACTTTGGAATTTAGGTGGTACCTAACTTAAAATCCATGGTTGTAAACTCAAAAACTCTAAATCATCACGCAAAAGTACGCTAAGTCACTTTTGGAGAAACTCTTGTAAACGGTAGAATAACGCAAAGGAATGAGATAGTTCAACTATCAGTGTTAGTGAAATTTCATGGTGCATAAAAAAACCCGATCAGATATCACCAATCTCGTATGGAATATCGTTTTACCGCCTCAAGAAACACTTTTGACGTGGTACAATATTGTGGCTGGAATGGAAACGAGTTATTCCCCTCTCAATTTTAAGGGTGCAGGAGTTTCATAAACTCTGAAAAAAAACCCCATTTTTGTGCTAAATCTGTGTGACTATAATTTAGATTTGAACTTCTTTTCAATCTTTTATTTTTCTGTCAAAGTTTTTCTCATGGTGGTCGGACTATAGTTGAGCCCGAAGTGACTTAGTGTGTTTCTGCTGTAAACCGACGATATAAGTCATTTTCTCGACAAAAATAAAACTTCGTCGAAGTTCTGCTCTTTTCATGTTTACTGATTACAAAAAAAATTTTAGTTGCCTCCATTTGTATGATTAAAATAAAGAATATCATTGTAATTAAAGATAAACTCATGCAGTGGAAAATATCACGGAAAAATAAGCATTCCACATTTACTTCGCTATCAATACTTTTACTTAGCTTTATAAATTTAAATTCAACCTGCTTCATTAAAATAATTTTTTAAAGATAGTTTTATTAGTTTTGGAAATCAATTCCTACTTCAACATTAAGAGTTTTTAGAGTCAAAGTGAGTTTTGATAAAACATTGAAACTTCCCCAATGTAATATCATGAGCTCAAAAAAATTTAATAAGGGTTTACTAATAAAAATATTGAAAAAAATTATTTTAGTCCCATCAGTTTTTCCCCTTCCTTGACCAACTGATTTTCTCTTAGCTGAGGGTGAAAAGTAGTTACTATTCAGTTATTTATAACTTATGTCAATGCCCAACTATAATAATAAATTTCCATTAAATTTTAGTCTTTCGAACTCAAACCCCATAGATTTATTTCGATCCACACAAGTCGTCATAACAAAACCCCACCATGAGTTGTCTCCTCTCATCCTAATAATCACCATTATCGAATCTCTCCTCACATCCAGCAGGCAATACACCTTTCGCATTCCTTTCAATTTCGCACCCATCCTCCACAAGAACGACTTTCCCTCATACACAACAAACGACACAAAACACTCTCTTCTCCTATGCCCGAAGCACACAATCCCCAATCACACCCCGCGCAAAACGCGAATTCAATTAAACAGATCGCAAAACCGAAACCGAGAGGCAACCAGGTAGCAAACGATACTGCCTGCCTCCCCCCTCTCTTACCTTCCCCCCTCGGGAAGGGGGGGGACGGGAGCGAGAGCGAATAAGGCATTGGAGGATCCTCCGCGGGAGAAGGCGAGCGAGCTTGCCGTCGTTTTCATCCTAAAAACTTCCCATTCATCGCTTCTCTCATCAACCCCGAGGGTGCAGCATCCTCCTCTCCGGGAGTGCTCCTCCGCAGCCGATTTTCTCTCTGCGTGTGTTGTTTACCGGAGGGTCAAGCGGTCCGAGAACAAGTGGTGGTTGGACATTGTCTCGTGCTAAGCGGTCATCGTGTTTAGATTGAATGTGATGTTGTTTTGATTGTTGAGTGTTGGACATTGTCCAGTGATTGCTGTTGATCGGTGAAAGTGAACTCAGAAGAGGGTGATTTTTATGACGGTACTTTGATATTTGTCTGTGCTTTTTTGATGTTGGTGGACTTTGTCATCTTTTTATAAGGAAAAGGTATTTAGTCATCGTAGTTTCGGCTGTATGTATCTTCGATGATCGTAGTTTTTACTGCATATTCAGTGTACCTTAGCTGAAGGACTTAATTTGGATTAGTAACTGATGATTACGGACTTTCACGCTATTATTTTGAGAGCACTTTCATATTTGTGTGTGTTTTGATGTTAGTAGACTTGACTTGAATCGTCTATCAGAATCGATATTAAGGCAACACAATTTCAGCTGTACGCATCTTGGCTGATTCACACATCACAGATTTTCCGGTACCTTCAGTGTTTGTTACTAACTAATGATTACGGACGATTCCACAACTGCACCACATAGTGTATCCTCATAATATCAGACATTTACATGGACTACCCGCTTTTGGAACAGTGACAAAACAACCAACACAACCCTTCTGATCTGGTCTACAAGTGTCATCTCATCCATCGATCGCCCACCTGTGGATGTCGATCCGCTGACCACGTTGGCCGAAGTGCAAGTGCTACCAGAAGTGGGGGCGGAGGGCCCCCGTTGGGAGATGCTCATGGCTCAGTTGCAGCACCACGAGATGGCAGGGATGAGGATGAAAGGGGGCAAGGGGCTGGACCACCCCGATGCCATCTCCCCCTTCTCGCCCACTCAGGCTGTGGCCGCCAAGACTGGGATTTCGAGGGCGCAGTTTTCGCTGCCCTATGATTCAGAGGTATTTAGAAGTTGCTGTTGTTTTTATTTGTGTGGGTAATACTGTACTTTGTCCATCTTTTGTGTTGGTACCAGGGGGGTTAGGGGGGTTTATTTTGTGGGGAATCACATATTTTTTTATCGGTTTTATTGTTAACATGGTGCAGATTGGGGGTTTAATGATTTTTTGGATTGTGGTTGTGATTATTATACTTTGTCCATCTTTAGTGTTGATACCTGGGTGGTTAAAGGGTTTATTTTGTTGGGAATCCCGCATTTTATCGGTTATGTTGCTACTATGGTGCAGATTGAGGCTTTAATTAAATTTAGTCTGATTTAATTTAGTGTTGAACTACTTTCTAAAACGTTTTCTTGTCTTCTTACATGTATCGTTATCTTTGGTAAGAAGGTTTTTCGTGTAATTCAAAATTTGGGTTAAAATTGTTATTATTTTTATTATTATTATTATTCATTTATTTGAGCACAAAAATAACACAAGAACTATACATATGGTTGCCTGGGACCTCTTGGTCCATTTAGGTGACCAAATAATAGTTAAGGGAATTTGTTCGGGAATCTCACATTTTATTGTTTTCATTGTTGACATTGTGCAGATTGATGATTTAATTATATTTAGGCTGATCTAATTTAGTCTTCAGCTATACAATCTAATGTCTCGTCTTTTTACATGTCTAGTTTTCTTTGTTGAAATAGCTTTTTTTAGAATTTTGCTCAAAATATGGTCTTAAGAATATGTTCTAAATTCCTTTTAACATTTTTGCAAAGAAATATTGAAAACCGTTTTCGCTAAGGTTATTGTTTTTCTTTTAAAGTATTATGTACTCTAATACTTTTATATTTGATTTAAGTTACCCTTTTAATTGGATTGAGAATTTTTTGAAAGTTCAATTCATTTTTATTAATGTGGTTTTAGGTATGTTACATAAAATTTTTACCTACTTTGTAAGAATAAACGCATCTAATTGTTTTTTTTTTCTGGAAAGAAAATAGTATTGAAAAATTATATTATTTTGTTTAAATTATCTTATTAAAAGGATGTTTTAAGGATATACCTTCGTTTTAAATACTAAATCTCGATGCTGTAACTTAATGCTAAAAGAAGGTAAGAACAATATATTTTTGATAGTTTATGGGTGAGTTGCTGTAATATTCGTTATATTTACATAGCAACAAAAAATATAAAAACCACGTTTGTTACATAATTTCCATCCAATATAATTCATTTGCTGGGACCATGTAATGTGCAATTTAATTTCTCCAGTTTAGTTCAATTTTTATTAATAAAAAATACTCAATCTTTTTTCCAAGAACCTCTACTTCACATATTAATTAATTTTTTTCCGAAGAAAACAAATTATTTTTAAATGTTAATTTTGTTTCAACATTTCCTTTGTAGTTAACTTTTAAATTGCTAATTTATTATGTATGAAAAACTTTAAATAAAATATTTCTAACTGCGATTTTTCCTATGTTTTTACTTTTATTCAAGCTATAAAATTATTTGCTAGTCCCTTACAAAGATATAAATTTGGCATTTTAGGGTTATCTCAACCATATTGCTGAATCTACAACATGTAAGATTTCATATGAATTTGTCATTTTTATTTTCTTATAATCATAAAATCTTTGAAAAAAGGGTAGAAACATAATACTTAAATTTATATAACATAGTTAATAGTTAAAATGGAACATTTATATAGAGGGTATTTATAGTACATGTTACATGTTAGAGTTACATGTTACGCACTTTTATCAGTACGTATCTACTGGGTGGAATGCTCTAAACATATCGTGGTGCGTAAAAGTCCCTAAACCAATTCCTTTTAATTATTTTTAACATATAGATGCTATTTATGGCCTTTTTTTTATCAAGTATTCAAATAGTTCCGACTTAAATATATCCATGAAGCTAGCTTTGATTTAGATTAGTAAAACGCTTTTATTGGTAAACAAATATTATTATAAGTAGTTTCTATTTCTGGATATTATCCAATTTAACTTAGCAATCCAAATTACATCTTTACAAAAATTACCAACATTTTGAAAATGAGTGTTTGACTTCCCAAAAGTAATGAAAATGAACAATAAAGTATTAAATGGAGGGGGGGGGAGTTTATCCTGATGTTTAAAAACCAATGATTTGTGCTAACTTAAATAACTATCAATAAATAATTCCAGAAATTGTTGAATAAGCTTTTAAAATGTGTAAATATTTAATACATATAATGAATTGGAGATTAAGATAATTTCTTTTGTAAAATTAGAAATGTTTCTATTAAAACAAATATAGTTTAAAGCTGTATTTTAATGAAGTTCTAATTCCTGAATTTATTTTAAAATACTTACATTTAGCAAAAGAAATAGTTTAACAGTTATAGTTTATTTCCATCTAATTATGAAAAGGTTTTTTACGTTTCCTAAAATTGTTACCATAAGCATTTGCATATTGATAAATGATAAAACTAAAAAGTGATAAAACTTAATTCATTTTATCCATTGAGCACTTTGAAAACTCATCATTTAGTTCTATTATAACTAGAAAGCATTTCAGTAAAAAAGTATGATGTATGTTGCGATATAATAAATATTCCTTTTAGTGTAAATAAACTGACTCATAACTATACGTATATTAAATCTATTAAACAGTTATATTATAAAGTTTAGCAGGTGTTTATGTTCATTTCATAATGGTCATGAAATTTTAATACTATTAATATCTAAGATTTTAAAAAGATTGCCTAAGCGAAATTTAATACAATAATTCACCCCTTTCTTTGGTTTAAAAATTGAAGTAAGAAAGTTTGTAAAAAAAATTAAATTTCTCATAAAAAAGGCATGATTTTGGTTACTTAATATGAAACTGTAAAAAGAATTTTCATAAATGAATACTCAGGTGTTTAGTAAGGAAGTCTTAAAAAAAATTGTTATTTATAAATTAAACAAAATTGTACCCCTTAACACACATTTATTAGATGTTTTTAATTCAAGTTTCTATATCTACTTATAAAGATTTTGTTTTGATTTTTGTCTTCCTCTTAAAGTAAGGATTATAGATATTGAAATCAGTTTACCATTTGTTAATATCAAATGGATAGTGTTACACAATTTTACTGAACTCTTTTATTAATATTTTTATATTTAATAAAATATATATGGATTGTTTTATTATATATTGTTTTTACGTCTTAAAAGTATGCTTCGCTATATACAATGACTAATTACAGTTCAAAATTTTCTAGACAACTTAATTTTGATTCAGTTTGATCCAAATAGTTTTATATCCGCATCTTTCTCCAAATAAACTATGAAAGTAGGTTTTATGTTTAAAAACAAAATTAAAGCTTTAAAATAAATTACGTGACTTTCAATTTCTAACATGATTCATATTATTTTCTATGAGATTCTTTCCATAGGAATGCTAAACATTTTATTTATAAAATTTCCCCTTTGGTTCATTGTTGTTCATAAAATGTTGATTTATACAAAAGAACCCTAAGAATTTTTTGAAGGGATGAATTTCGGTGAATTTCAAAGTTATTGCTTGAGATCACTTAGTATATCAGGCTCAAATTTTTATTACATAAAGTTGAGTTGCGTATCTTCGCAAGATTCTGCTTTTTGATTTGATTTTTCATTGACAATAGGTGAATGAAAATGTTTCTTAAAGCAATAACTAAAAACTCGCCTATTTCTTATATGTATCCTTAGAGGTTTCTCAAAAATAACAAGCTTCCTCGCCGTTTTAAATCAGATATTAGTCATTCTTATTTTTGCTTTCAAGTATTAAAGTCTAAAGAATTATTTTTTATAGAAACACCTTTCTGACATCACAAATAATTTTTATGTAAGAAAACTTTGAAGTACTTGTTTTGTATTCGATTATCTTCATAAACCTTTCAGAAACTCGTCGCATACATTTTGTTGAAGTAAAATTCGAGCCCTATAAATCGTCTTTAAATTTAAATGTAAATAATTTATAACTTTTGATATTATTTTACATAACAACGTCTTGTTTTTACTCTAAAATCAGGAAAACAGGTTTCTACTAGAGAAGATGAAATTATTACATACTGTAAAATTTCCACTGCACTCCCAAATCAACAAAAAACTATTATCTTTTTATTCAAATACTAATTTTTCTCCAGTATACAAATGTTCAAAGTGTAGTGGTTAGTGACTTAACGTGACTTGCGTTTCGCTCGTCTAAACTCCATTGGAACCATTGTTATAAACTCAAATATTCTTCTCGTAATATTAACTAAGATAACAAGATAAAATATAGGAAACAACGTTTATTTGCACACTAAAAGCTAAAAGATTAAATGTTACAATTGTTTCGGGGATAACTTCGATTACCTCCTTTTTTGGCTGACTAAGGGGATCGAAGTTATCCCCGAAACAATCGTAACTTTCAATCTTTTAGTGTGCAAATACACGTTGTTTCTTATATTTATCTTCTTATCAACTTGCACACTAAGATGTTCTGATTAATTTTCCTGCTACCTATTTACTGGTAACTGTTAATCCCTATGACTCTCAATGAAAATGAAAACATCAACCTGCAATTCCTCATCAAACCCCACCGGAACGGAATCACACCACCCAACTATCTCTTCACCCCATCCTTGAAAAATCATCCCAACCGACCCATTTGTAAGAAACACACAAAGCCAGAACGTGTTCCACAAAATCCTACGGAAATGCTCACACATTTAATGCAAAAAAAAAATCCACATCCTGCGTCGTTAAGCTGTTGTAACGGACGCTTCATATATTAATGACCGATACGCATGCCAGTATCTTATCCATCCCGAAAAACGTGCGTGTAGTTTTAATGTTCTCTTTGTTTGCTTCTTAAGCCCTGGGGCGACTCGAGCTTCCTCTTTAGACGGGAGCTGGGGGGTGATCTCCTTTCTATTTTTTTTTGGTGATTCTAACTCCTTTTTCCACGTGTCTTGATGTTGTGGGGATCAATGAGGGGTGTAAGTAAGGTTTGACTTTCGCTGTTAGTGGAATGATCTGATGTTGAGGCTTTTTTTTTTGTTGGTACAGTTGAAGGTTTGAGCTATACATTCTTTGTGTTGAAATGAACATAATTTTATTCACAATCTCCTCAGGAAGTACTCCGAGGTGAGATAGAAGCTGTATTCGAAATCAGTAGTGTTCGGCAACTAGTGGTCAAAAAATAGTTAACTACCAACTACTAACTAGTCTGGGAAAATCTAGTTGCAACTAGTAGTTATTAAAAAAACTAGTTTAAAAACCAAAACAAGTTCAACTATTAGTTAACTACTAGTTGATCAGTAGTTAACTACTAGTTGCAACTAGTTCTAGTTAACTATAGTGCCGAACATTAGAAATCAGCTTGTCTTGTGAAAACTTTTTTTTATTTCGTTAAAAGTCCTTACGTACACAATCTTTAGATGTTTTTTTTAAATAGTGCGCTATTTAGAGGAAGGTAACTTGATTTAGAACCCATGCCTTCTAGATTCGTCCAAATTTTGCCATATGTGGCTAAGTTTCGTTTACTTCTAGTTGTTATTACGTAAACTTGACATATTTGGTATGAAATTGGCTGATGTGTTATTACTGTATGAATTGATTAATTTTGAAACAAACTGGTGGCCTTAGACACTATCTTTTTTATAATTGTAAAGTTTCCATACATGCTTGTAAGGGTATTTCAGTACAGGCAAGACATGGTATGGACATAGTTTCTTGATTACTTTTTTTATACTTCAATGATACCTTTGCATTTCAATTAAAAATGGAATTTTTAAAGAAATTTTCCTTTTTTTGACTAAATGGAAGTTTCTTTATACTGAACTATTCCACATAATAAAACTATCACTTTGTACTTCTCTTATTCAAATAAACCGAAATCATATTTTTTATGCACATCTGATTTTATACAAATTTTATTCCATTGATTTCCAAATAAAATTAATGGAAATTCTAAGAATGCATGATAATCTGCAATGTATTCATAACCTTCTTAGAAATATAAAAATAAGCAGATTTGAAATCATCATTCTCTAATCCTAAATTTTGATTGTGAATTCAAGCAAAAGTTATCGGCAGCTAACAGGAATTATTTTTATTGCACTTTTAATACTTTAATACATAGCACTTTTTAATAATATGACATTCTAACTATGAGTAGATATTTGTGTCATTATTATTTGAAAAATGCCTTGCTTTATTAAACATCTTTATAAATAAATGAACAAAAAATATCAAAATATTTAAACTACTCCATTACTATAACATCTTCAGAAATTGTTCTGAACATTTTAAATATCTTCAAAATATTTTGTTCAATATTTAAAAATTACGACTAAATAAAATACGTTTTTTGCTTGATAAAAAATAAGGAAACATGTCTAATGAGACGAATAGAAGGTAAAAGAAGGTAGAAAAGTTAAAACTTCGCTAAAATATTGGACACCAGATTGAAGGTTACTTTATTCATCAAAGTCCTCCATAAAATGACAAATCAGAGTTACTTTGTTCTCAAGTAAAGGCCCTATTCACTTGCCTTAGGGGGTCTGAGATAACATCAGTAATCGCCAAGCTCCGATGGCTATCTATCCAAGGTAATTGTTTGTTTCAGCTCTGTACCGTTTTGTATTCAGAGTCATTAGACATCTTTATAAACGTCGTGGAACTTATTAAAAGAAGGAGGTGGGGTGATTAATAACGTTCTTCTGCAGCCCAATCTGCACAGTTATTATGGAGGATGGCCACGTGATGGGAAGTTTAGTTGTTTTGGGAGACTCCTCATGTTGCAGTTTAGTCACATGTGCTTTTTAATAACGTTGAAGCTTAAACTTGTTGCTTCTTTTTATCAAAGATCGGTGGATAGTTAGGCTGCATGCATATTAATAGTGCGTTTGGGATATTATGTAGCAACTATCTTGACCTCTGTTATCTTCGATGTCGAAAATGTGTCCGTATTGCGGGAGATAAGATTTTTTAATAAAGGTAGTAATGGTTGGTTTGGGAGCATGTGAAGTTATATTGTGATTGGGTCGTTTAACGAACATGGCGTTTAACTCCTCTATTAATTTTTATCTTTATGAGAATTAAAATGAAGCTCTTTATTATTTTTTTATGAGGCAAGCCTTTTTGTGATGAAAGTTAGTTCATATTTAAAACACGTTTTTCCCAGTTGGCAGAAAATCATCTGTCAATATTGGGTATTTGTAAAAATAACATGCAATGTAATATCTGCCATTGTGATGACATTTCCCATTGATAATTTTTATTGGCCAATTTCGTTTTCCCAGAATTGATACAATTAAAAATGAACCAAAAAAAATCCATTTAAATTTTTTCCGACTTTTTTTCTTCTGAATAGGGTAATTTGGAATGTTTTATACCTTTGTTTAACCATCAAAAATCCTACAAAATTTTCGACCTTTATCGATTTTTGCGATATTGGGCATTATTGCTTGAATCAATCAATACTTCAGAGCTAACTGGGTTTTGTAAACATTTAGAATAGTTAAAAAGAATATAACAATTTTATATAATAGGGAGTTTAATTTATTAAATTTATTACAACTTAATGTTTAATTTTTTCGTTTTGTTAATTTTTTGAATTAGTAGATTTTTTTACGCTGTGCCTGTAACTAATTAAAGCAATTTGAAATGCATTCAACGTTAAAAAAAATGAATTGATAGAAACTATCCCTTATTTATCTATCATCTGTCTTGGAACTTGTATCTCTATCGATCTAAAAAGTGTTAATTTTTCTCTCGTTTCTTCACCATATCTACAACACTAATGGATCTTTATTGAAAGTTCAAGTCTGAGACCACAGCGATTCAAGGTGTAATAAAGAGATATAAAAAGAACCACTCAAAAGAAGTTAAAAAAGCCATACGGAAAAGAGGTCGAGGCATTCGGACCAGCTGCCTTCCCGGCAATGTCATATTAACGGTCTTAATTGGGGTCAGACACGACGAACCAAATTAGAGTAATACCTTCTCTGTACACCAGGTGTTGGACAACTCTTGTCAAATTTAAACACGATTCTGGAAACCGGGTTGCATCACCTCGAAAGGCTGAGAAGAATATTATTCCATTCACATACTAGCGGGAACGATTCAGTTTTACCGAAAAAAGTTCTAAGAGGTATATTTAAGACCGTCTGTCTGTCTTTTAAAACTTCTTTCGTTTGTTCTATATTTCATTTCATAAATGTTGCAATGAGAGCTTAAAGCCGTCTTTTGCTATATTTTCCTTCTTATTATCTAAACATCTGTCTTTCTAAATGTGTTATTATTTCAATTTGATTGCTGATTCGCACTAGTTGTATATTTCTACGATTTATTTTAAGTTTCAAAGTTTTAAAATGTTCTTACACTTTTTAGAACTAAGTTTCGTGGGGTTTTTTTGGGGGGGCTCATTAAGATTGTTAAGCATGTTAAGAAGGTCATTTGTTGTGGTTTAACTTGTTTCAAAACTTTACTTTAGTAGTTTCTTATTTTGTTAAGAGGGTAATAATTACTTGACTAACTATCATTTTAAATTTAAGCTTCCTGCTTAATTTCTTTATCACAAGTTAATCATTATATCTATAAGTCTTCGCTCACGATTTAGAATTTTTATACTTACTTCCTCCAACTATAATATTTCTTACTTAAAATGCCGAAAGAAATAACATATTTTTTTTTAGATAAGCTTCATATAATACCTTAGTTGGTGTGTAGAGGATTCTAAAAATATATTTATGTGGCATTATAAGAGCGAAGTTTGTAAATGATTTTTAAAGTATAAAAGCACATAAGTTCTCAACTCGAAGTAGATAGCGGGCGACTTTGCCTAAAATGTCTTTGTTCACGCACCACCCTCATCCTTAGGACCGTTCGCCGTTCCAGAATTCAAAGGCGGTAGATTATTTATCATGTAAAATATTATACCTAAATTCATTACGTTTTCATTTAATTTATTTCATCAAATTATGCCATCTCTTTATCGGTTGTGAAAACTTCACTAGCTCTTGAGCATCTCTCCTCTCTTCAGCATCTCTTTTATCATCCATTTGCTCTTGAGTATTCCTTTAATCTTCATCATTGTCAGATAATCTTTAATCTTAATCATCTTTATGTCTCTTTAATGTCTCTTTGTCATTTAACATTTCTTTGCACTTGAGCATCTTTTTTCCTCTTGAGTATCTTTTATCATTGATTTGCTCTTGAGTATTCCTTTAATATTCATCATTTTCATATCGTCGGCACAATGACAAAAACGCGAATCTGCCATGTTAATGAATAGAAGATTCGTGTTATTGTCACTGTGCTGATTATCTTAGTTTCTCTTTAATGTCTCTTTGCCCCTTAACATTTCTTTGCTCCTGAGCATCACTCTGCTCTTTAGCATCCCTTGGTTCTTTTATCCCAGTCTCTTTCACATCATCTCCATAATCTGTTTGCTATTTAGCATTTTTCACCTTGACATGTTTTGATTCGTTTTATTCATTTATAACCACACTTGACTATATGGCACAGATATCTTAATTTTTCTAGGTGAATCATCAACTTATTTCTGCGTTTAGACCACTTTTGAGGATATCATGAGCCACATGTTGGGAACCACTGGTGTAGCAGGCTTTATTTTAAAGTTCAATAAAGAAATAAAGGTCTTCTTCGGTTATTTTGCGTGAAGATCTAATTGTCTCGCAATATCGTATCATTCCCATAGGCATAATAATACTAAAGCGGTATAACAACCTTACTCCATAGAAAGTCATAGTAGTAGTACATTTTAACATAACCACCTTACCTACTCTCACGAGAACCCCATGTAAATCGAATTATTAAAACAGGGGTCATTTGCAGAAGAGACACTTCCCTTTTCACGAACCACTTCTCCATGAGAATTCCACCTTCTCTGAAATATCTGGCCACCGAAGCGTGCCATACGGTTCGTTGTACCGCGGCAAAGATAAATAAATGGCATTATGATCCAGAAATTTTTCCCACCACGCGCGTCTTTTGTGTAAACTCGAACGATATTATAGATTCCTCTCCGGATGGAAGACCCCGGTAATTGAGGGACCCTCTTCCACTTGTCTGTGACGTGTTTATCCGAAATTGCACGTGTGGTTTTATTGCCCCCGTAATTTTTTCCGTGATAGCTGTCATTTGCGCGAAACTGCGTTTTCCGTCCCGATGGCTTTTTTGATGCATAATGAACAGGTTGTTGCAGGGGGTAGCGGATGGTTTTTTTATGTGGTGTTTGGAGGAGGTTTGTTTACCTCCTGTTGGGCTTGGATGATATTTTACAGGTGGTTGGTGGAGGGTGAGATGTGCTTGTTCTGAATCGTATTTGAAGTAAAAGGAGAAACTTAAAGCAATTCTAAACGAGATGTTGAGAAAAGAATGTACTTGTCTATGGATCATAAATCATATTTATATTCATATTATTTTTTTATATTTATAAGGCGTTTGATGTAGTCATATAAAACGGAATTGCAACAGGTCATTTAATTTTATCATAAATCTTTGAAAGATTTTTAACGCCTATTGATTATATTATTTATTGATTACTATTTATTGCTATTCATAACTTTTTTTTACACTTTTGAAACATTACGATACTATTATCGTTAGTTCTACAACACATAGGGCTCCAATACCTGGCTACTGCTACCAATCTTTTGCAGTTATGCAAAAAACTTCATTAATTTAGATGAAATTGCATTTCATTCTGCGATTTGTTACTTTGGGTATACTCAGACATCTATAGATATCCGATTATTTGCATAATTTAAAGGACTTAAAACTTGACTGGTTGGGAACTAGTGCACATAGACGGAGGGTGAAAGTTTTGCTGGTGCATTTGCCATATTGGTACAATTTGGATAGTTCTAAACTTATTACTATTACTAAATCTTAATAACACTATTCTTGTTATTTCAATTGCTATAACATATCTGTAATTGTTGCTATTGAGGTTGCTATTTTTGTCTTCTATCATATGCTTTTTAAAACTTAGAAACAATTGAGCTGCTCAGAATGTCAGATATCTAAGTCCAAATAAAACAAAATTTGAGATAAACACGGGTAGGAGCCACCGCCAAGTGCCTCTTCAAGAAACAACACACTCACCGTTAAAAAAATACCATAATATACTCATAACTATCCTTGGTGGGCTTGAGTCATTGTTAGAAAGCACTTCGATTATCTCTTATATATTTCGTCGAAAATCGCCAGGATTTTCGATAAGAAATTGTATCAAAAGAAGCACAAACTCAAACACAATTAAAATATACATTTCTAACCATGGCAACAATAAACACTCGGTGATATATTCAAACACAGTATCCCAATCCCTTCCATGACACTGACCATCTCTTCTCTTCCAGGAGCGGCGCGACCTGGTAAGCGGTCATGCGGCCAGCCTGGGCCCGATCACGAGCATCGGCTCTGTGGGGTCGACGGCCACCTTCAGCAGCACCCCTCGCCTCACCCACACGCCCACCTCGGCCGACTTCCAGCCCCCTTACTTCCCTCCCCCTTACAACCTCCCTCAGCAGCAACTGGACTTCCATCCGGCCGATCCGTACGGCCACCTCAACAGCCTGGCTGCCCAGCACCCCCAGCACCAGTACCACCAGTTGCACCCTCCTCCCCAGCGCCCCTCGCAGCGCCCCCGCCCCGACGACGACCCCTTGCACCCCTTGCAAGGGCACCCGGGGCTGCCGTACGGCGAGCGGGGCAGGGACCCGGGCGGCTACGCGGCCGTCAGAAGGCCGGATGTGCTGGTGCACTCCGGGCACCACGGACTCAGCGAGCAGGACTTGCTCAGCCTGCACAATGCCGCGCTGCCCTCCATAGACGACGGACAGGTCAGTCAATCTACCCATTATTTACTACCTATTGGTGTTCCAAACCTATTGGTGTTCCTACCTATTGGTGTTCCTACCTATTGGTGTTCCGTAGGTGAAAACGCACTACGTCCTACTGCGGGAATGAGAAGTCGAATCTCATGATAAGATAATTTCTATCTTGAGGGGCTTGGGTTCCATTTGCTTCAAGGGACTATTTTTAGAACGACCCCAATAGTAAATCACAATAACTCCCCAAACTAAACACCTTGACTGAATTCTGCAATAGGTCTCAGTGTGTGTCCGCCTTAAAAGATGATTGAATGTCTGTGGACGTAATCCAAAATCATGAAATTTCAGAAAACCATGATGAACCTATTTTACTACCTATTGGTAATCTACTTGTAAAAGGCGGAAACACACTACGTCCTACTGCGGGAATGAGAAGTCGGATCTCATGATAAGATAACATCTATCTTGAGGGGCCGTATCATGGCCACATAGACTCATAAGGCCATAGAAGCTCGAAATCGTGACGCAAAATAGTAGGCAAGACGTCACTCATCAACAGCGCAAGGTACAAGATTTCAGACTGGAGTTGAGTTGTTGTCCAAAAAAGCTATGAAGATTGACGTGTTTCCTACTACACATGATTTCGAGCTTCTTTGGCCTTGTGAGTCTAGGTGGCCATGGCCGTATATGGACTCATGGCATGGGTTCCATTTTGCGGCTCAGATTAAGGGACTATTTTGGGAACGGCCCCAATAGTAAATCACAGTGACTTCCCAAACTGGACACTCCCCAAACTACACACATTATACCTAAATAACTCAGTAAGGCTCAGTGTGTGTCCGCCTTAAGAGACAATTGAATGTCTGTGGACGTAATCCAAAATAGTGAAATTTCAGAGAAGCATGAATTCGGATTCCTTCTAAGAGAGTTGTCACTATAAATCCACTGTTACAAACCATAGCAACTTAACTAGACTTAAGAGCAACATTAACAGCATGATTATGCAATTTTAAACCCTTTAAAACTCCCTTTACTCTTCCCCCAGTGTGCCTCTAATCAGAAAACTGTCCTTCAGACTTCAAAAATCCATCATACTTGCACAACTAGAACAGGATACTGCAGTTCCAAACTAAGATCACCCCAGTTAGCTAACCATCAAAAAAAAAATCCTCTCCATCACAATTAACGGAACAGGACACCAAAACTTGAACAACAAGTGTGACAACAACACTACAACTCAAAACTACCACCCACCAACGAACCTCAAGAGTGAATGACCACTGCTACTCTGCGAAAAAGAGATGGATAGATCCGATCAATTCGAGTGCGTTCCATACCATTTAAAAAGGTCCGACTGTCAGCATGCGATAGTATTTGGAAGAGGGGAGACCCTTCAGCGTGACGCTCAAAACTAAATCATAAATAATAGCTTCTCTCCGAGGGATCCGCATGGGCGACTGAGCGTGGAGCTTTTGGGACACGCGTCGACTCTGATGAAAAAGTCGAGGTGCGAAGGCGTTTACATAAATATTGGAATAGTAGTTGACTTGTGTCGCTGCTTGGGAGATGTAGTATCCGTCTTTTTTTATTTTTCTTCAGGTGAGAGAGAGGGATTGGATCATTGTCAGGTGGATTCTGGGTGGTATGGGGTGAAAAATTCATGATGCGTGGTGGAGGCTTTTTGCCTTTTGGGAGTGTCTGAGGGTGGTGGGTTTTAAGGGGGCGTCCATTAATGACGTGTGGTACAAAACATGGCATTTTCTTCTTCACAAACTGAGAATTTATGCAGGTCAAGGAACGTCCAAAATAACTAAATAACGTAAGGTAAAAAAGGGGATGTCCAGTAAAATCTCGCCAGGGAGATAGGGTCAATAAAAATAGCACGCCAACTTTAAATTTAGAAAATATAGCTTTTATTTGACCTTTTAATACCAATGCGTAAAAATTTTTTAGCTTGAAATTATGTCTACTACTTTCTATACGAATAAGCAGTAAACTGGTTTCTGATAAAATTTAGACATTTAGGCACCAGGACGAATTATGCTTCATAAATAAACTTTTTAGCAAGAGTAAATTAATGGTTTTCAATTTAGTTTTGGGAATGGAAGAAGGTAAATAGCATGTTCACAATGTCCTCATTATAGATTAATGAATATCTCATCAATGTACACAGACATTAATGTGTAAATTTAAGCATGAAAACTGATATCCCAAAAACACCTAATTTCAACGAACTATAGCATTTTTGGAGCAATAATTCACTCCAGAAAAGGCTGTTCTCATAACTACTATATATTTTTTTATATGAAGAATAAATCATCTGGCATCAAAGTTAGAACATACATTACTTTTCGAAATTATTCGTCACCTGTTTTAAAAATTCAAATCGAGTAAATCAAAATCCTCAAACTTGAGCGACATCTTCGAGTTCAAAGACCTTTTGAAGACTAAAACACTACCGTGGTACAATTTACTTGCTCCTTCATGTATACAAATAACACTCACAACACATGCTAATAACATTATTAGATACAATTTTTTAATTCTGTTCATACAGAAACTCATTACACAATTATTCAAAAAACAAAGTCCAGTTTTGCTTGGCGAGTTCTCATGCGTTCTGTGACATCTCATTTAACTCATCTTCGCACCTGTCGACTACACCCAGCGACGCGTTTCAGTGCTCTATTAGAAATACATTGTTAAACCTTCACTTTATTCTATTTATTGCTTGCTCAAGAGCTGATGATGGTATCTGTAACACGACACGGCTCTGTTACAGTCCATCCGGCTTTGGGTAAAGGGTAATTGGATGAGCTTCTTAGGGATAATTGATATTTTCCACCTCAGAGAAGAAGGTTCCGCCTGTTGTCCATAGTCATAGAGGATGCGCTTTTATTGTCGAGTTTTAGGAATCAGGCTCATTTGTTTAAAGCTTTGTTATAGGCTCTTCAGTCTGACATTAAAATTTTAAAAAAATCAGATGATTTTTTTTATTCCATCAGCAGATTAAATCCACCCTAACTGTAATCTGATGTAGAATATGTTCATTTGTATGAGACATTGTTTCAGGCTCTTTAACTTAAAACAAAAGTAAAAGGGTTCTGTTGGTTTCTTAAATTTATTGTAAAAACCACAATTATTCAAATATTTCACATAAAATTTGCCTAAAATTCGTCTTTCTTTATTATTAGGGGGTATCCCTACCCCTTCACCTTAGAACGCATATAGGTATAGTGTGGTGACTAAATATAGTAAATAATTGACTTATGCCCTACTGGAGGATATCACTTTCATCTCTCCTAGTGGTCAGTTTAGGAGTTAGCATGTCTATCTCATAAACTATTAGAATTAGAGATATGAGACAAAAGTATATTAACAAGTTGTAGAGCAGCATCGATTTAATACAAAAAGACAGGATGGTAAAAAAATGTATAGAATAAGACCCTTTAAAAACTTGTTTGTTTTGGCAGGATTTCCAAGTTTAGTTTTTACCTCTCATAATGCTCTCCAAATACAATAAGTCGAAAATATTCCTTTTCTTGACCTAAGAATTAGTCGTTTCCTTGTTCATAGAAAAGGAAATGTTCTTTTAGGAAATTCATAAATTGTTAACATTAAAATGAGCACATTTGGTTTACATTTTTAAAATCGTACAATTTTTTCACTGGATTGCATCTTAAGGGGTCATAGGACTCTTACCATGCAATGCAGTGAAAACAACTTTACAAAATTTTGAAATTTAATTACTCTTGAACTAAATATTAAAATGATATTCTGCTTTCACATTTAGAAAGAACCAATCCTTATAAATATGAGGAATTTTTTAAAACTAAATACACTTAAAAAATAATTATATATAGACTGTCGAAAAAAGCATGTTTGTTGGCAGTTTTTCAGACATCATTAGCTTGCGCGCATGATTGATTCCAAACTATACAATATTAGTGAATTATTTTTACATATAATTAAAGTAGATGATTATACTATATTATTCTAGCAGCATTTAACTATATTTGAGCATATTTTATATTTTTAAAACATCATAGTTTTAGCTATACAAAAATATGCAAAATTTTCAAACTTATATCATTATTAAAAAATACAAAATTAATTAAAACTAATGAAAATGCTGGTGGAAATAAAAGATAATAGTGAAATAAACAAAATCTGAAAGTTTCATGTTTATATACATATTATTTGATGAGTTATCATGCGCGCAACACCAAAAAAACACATTCTGAGAAAAATGACTTTAAAGTTAAAAATTTGAATATTTCATCATCTACAACAAAATATTATCTGAAAAGCTTTTAAATACGAATTTATTCATAATCTTACAAATATACATAAGTTATATAAGAATACAAATATTTTAATTCAGTTTTTAGGCCCTAATACTATTATAAACAAAGTATGTCGCAATGGTTACGATATTTTTGAAACTTAAAATATAGAAAATCAGCCATACAATTACTTTAAATTTAGGTTAAGCATCAATAAAACAATATTTAAAAGATATGTACAAGTCAAAATTCATATAAAATAATTATTATATTTATAATTTACTAAAAAAACTTTAAACACACATGTCGAGAAAAATTACTTTTGACGTAAAAATTTGAATTTTTCACTTTTTTAACAATATATGGGGGGTATTAAAAATTTTTTTATAAGAAATGTATTACTTAACAACTATTTAAAAACTATATTAATCAAAATATAGTTTGATATTGGTCAAAAAGGCAATAAAAAGCCAGTCGTAGTTCTGAAGTGTGTATGTACTCGTTGACAAATTTTAACAGAATAACAACAAATATAGGTTTATATTACAAGTTTTAAGAATAAATACTACTTAAATTTATATTGCATGTGTCCTAATTCATTTTAAAAGTAAGATTTAGAAAAATATAAGAAAACAAATTTTATTTTACCTCAAATAACAGGGACACTTTTTACTGCATCCAGAACACTGTCACTGAAATTTGAAGACTGTCCACTTTTTGACTTTTCAGTCAAAATTAAGAAACTATAGCAAATCTTACTAATGGTGTTTCATTAAAAAATTTAATTTAAGTTGAAATATCCATCAAACGAGACCCATAAAGTTTTTAGTGCTGTCGAAAGTAACATAGTTGAAAGCATCAACAGCGTTGACTCATGCGATTCTCCAGGGACAAATCCCTTGCAACCATCCATAATTTTTATAATAACCAAAGTACTTATTGCCCTAAAATCTTCTTTCGGTACCTTGTCTAATTGCTTTTCTTTTGTTACCGATAAAATTATCAAAAGCAAAATCACACTATTGAAACTTGCACGGTCGATCGTTTTGTAAACATAAACAATCCGTGAAGAAAGAAACAAAGAAACACGTGCGGTGAAAATTCGAAAGTTTAGTTATTTATCTCCTGATTCTAAGAAAAACCATTAAATAAAACATGAGGTAAACCAAGTAGCATAAATCCAAAACTTAGACACAGATGAGATATAAACAAACACTGGAGGGGAGTGTCAGCCACCATGTGTTTCACTTTCGCGTCCGCGTCACGCCCTCTTCTCGTGTTTTCGCAGAGTGACTCAACTTTGAAAGCCCATAACTCAGGAACTAATAGGAATATCAAGAAACCGAAGGTGTCAAATTAAGCAGAATAATCTAAATTACCCAAAAATATTATTTTTAAAAAAACGAATTTTTGAAAGTTTAAGAGTCCTATGACCCCTTAATATAAAGTAAAAAGTTTCATGGATGAGGTAGTATTTGTCATAAATTCCGAATATGCAAACATGCAAAACCTTTGAAACTTGATATTAAAGATTAGACATGGATTTAAGATGCAATTTTAAAACTTTTTCTCATCGTCGTTTTCTCTTCTAATGGTTAAATTGATTATAAGGGAACCAAATCGACTGATTTAAACTATAATATAGGATTACATCCATCCAGACATGAAACAGATCAATTAGAATTTTTAGGAAAAAGATGCCTACTAAACCCTAGTTAAATTAGTAACACCAATAAAAATAGATTTCTTTGGAAGATGGGTTATCAATCAAAAGTGTAGCCATTGTGATCAATAGGGCTACGATTTATATGTACGTTTTAAAATATTTGGAATTGATTAAAACCATGTTTATTTTACATATTTTCACATATTTCGGTTTATTTACATATTTAACCTATAACTACATATTTTTATTACATATTTATCCATTTTCAAGTTTTTCAAAAATAATCACACGTTTGACCGATTTAATTAAAGTAACCCATAAAATGAAATACTCATTCAAATTGTAGTTAAAATTAGTGCACCCAATGCTGAATTTAACTTTTTAAAGGTTGTGAAGTCAGGATCTAGCGAGATTCGTTTTCTTCCCAAAGACCATTTTTCGCGGTCAACTGGTGGAGGGTGAATTTTAATGAGCTGTTAAAGCAAAAAATAATCTCTCACATGGCAAATAGCGAAAACCACCCTTTCCTACTATGTGCTTGTGTAATATTTGAAGAGCCCCTTTAAAAAAATTACTACTAACATTTTCTTTTTATTATTTCATATTTGGTGATTTTTAATACATATTTTGCTAAAATAAACACATTATATGTACATATTTTAGGTTTTTAATTACATATAAATCCTAGCCCTAGTGATCAATATAAAGATCCATCCCTAAAAAAAAGTTTAAAAAAAAATACATTATTGCCCTTGGAAAACTATAAAAAAATATCAGCGTCCAAAAAAGACCGACGACGCCACTATCACGAACAAACTTTCCCCCTCACTAAACATCTCTTAATAACATCCTCTATTAATTAGCCATTGATAACAGCCAACAACGCAACATGCGCCATCACAAAAGAAAAAAAATCCTCTCCATTGAAAGCAAGGGGCACACTCCAACAAAAAACCCCTAAACACACAAGGGCGACCCCGCGGATCGGCTATTATCACCGATCCCCACTCAGCCCGAAATTAGCCTAACTAGGCAACCTACCGAGCGCACGCTGCCTAATCAGGCCCGAATCTTCGTCGGGAGGCCGAATAAAGGGCAAAAAGAGGGCAGAGTCGAGGGCTTCTTCCATTCATGTTTTTTTGCGACGCGCGTGCTTCCTATAAACTGCGGCGTCGACATTATAGCCGGGCTTTGTCGGGTTTGTGTATCGTTTCGTGGAGTCGCAAGTTCCCACGTAGTCTGCTTGGGTGGACTTCAAAGGAAGTTTGGATTGGAAACGTATGGAGTTTCTTTTTTTTTTTTAAAGTGGTGATCTGATGTGTTTGGTGGGAAAAGTGAGCCCTGTGTGGCTGACTTTTATTGTTGTGGTATGGTCCGGATTTTATGGTCAGTGGGTTTTTGAGAATTGGCGGCCGTCAGAGTCGAAAGTACAGAGTGGGAGACCGACGACGGGACAACCCAGAGAAGTGGTTGATCTAAGGTTATCCCCATGGTTGAATGCGGGGTTGAAAAGTTGTGTTGTAATTGGGACAAGTACGCCTGGAGTTGCTGAAATGCATATTCCCCATCATCATTTTGTGTTGTTGGTATTTTCCCACATCTCCAAGAAAAAAAGGCTAAGATTTTAGTTCATAAAAAATAATAATAATATCTTCCCTCCACTTCCTTTTTTAGAAGGGGTGTCCAATTTAGGTTTTGAATTTACGCCTTCATAAAATTCTAAGAACATAAATTAATTTTAAATAAATATATAACTCTTAACTATTTATAAAGTGAAATAATTTTGTGAGAATATTTTTAAACATCAATTAAAGTATTTTTTTATCAATTTATCAATGTTGTTTTATTTATTTCAATAACGTTATTGAAATAATTTTAGGGTAATCATATTTTGTAGAAGCTTAAATCTCTATTTCGTAAAATTGAGTCTGAACTCAAAGTTATTTGAAATGATTAAACTACTAAAACTACTACTACTGAGAGAAATAGATTATGTGGCAACTATTTACTTCCTAAAACTGCCTCACGGCTAAATTTTACTTTCTTCTATTACTCTGAAGTATGCTTGTCAGAAACTATTTAAACGAAATCAACAAAACACGCGCGTCTCTGTGCATTTTTTAAGCACACAGTCTGATACCTCAGTTTAAAAATTAATTCGCAGAAAATGTATCAAAGTACTGGAGAAAGGAATTTTTATCATCTCTTATCGTATATTTTATTTTTTTATCTGGTCTTGTGTAAAATTTCTAAAACCTTTAGAGAAAAATTATTAAATATGACACAGCTGTACAAAAGAGGTTATAGATTGGGATGAGAGAAGATATGCAAGAACAGGAAATTTGCATAAAATATAGTTTAGTAGAACATAATTTTATCTTTTCACACTCATCATTGTTTTTCCTCAACACAAAGGATCTTCTATCGCAGGCCAATCTCTTAGCACATTATCCACTTCACTGTAACTGATCACCTCTCCAATCGGCTATGACACCCTTCATCAAACCGAATCTCACTGCAACCGTAATGGCAGAAGCGCGCGAATTCAAAAACTAAAAAAAAGCCTCGCGCCAGCGACTCTCTTAACAAAATACTCTCAAACCGGGCAATTAAGAGCACATTACTCGGTCCGTTGACTCGGAACCTTCTTTTGTCGAGTTGAGTTGGCTTGTGTTTGCTGCTACGCACGAGGGTTCCGCAAGATGGGGACGATGACGATTTTTCTTCCTGATCGGCCGTGGATTATGGCGATGATCGCGTCTTACTCATCCAATTATTGAGTTCGAAAGTGGAGGAATTCGGATGGGTTGAGGGAGTTCGAGGGTAGGGTGAGAGGAATTTAGAATTCCTCTGTTTGATGTTTCTGGACAGTTGACAATATTGGTTGGAAACAGACATGACTTTTAATTTTAATATATTTTTAACTATTAATCTTGTGTTTGGCGCGGAATGTCCGATATAGGGACCTTGAGCCATAAAACCCAAATCAACCAACCAACCAACCTGGAGAGTTGACACATAGGGATTAATGTAGTTATGGGATACTAAAACCTAATGAGGCAGACTAGGCACACCTTTTTTTTATGTTGATGGTAATATAGTTAGAGTCATAAATTCTTAAAATGTAAAATTACTAAACTTATTTTTCAAATAAAATACTTGCATCCCTTTTAAATTATTGTCCTACAATCCACCTTACTTATTTATGTTTTATTCAGAGGTAAGAGGTCTTTGGGGACATCCATAAATTACGTGAGGTCAAAAAGGGGGGGGAGGGGTTTGGAAAAATCTCACCAAGGGGGGAGGGGGGTCGATTAAAATCTCACGTCAACTTTTTAAGTTAGAAATTATACGATTTTCTTTGGTTTTTAAGTTTGAGAAAGGAAAATAATTTTTAAAAAGTTGTAGGTAAATCTCACGTGGGGGGGAGGGGGTCCAACAAAATCTCACCAAGGGGGGAGTTGGGGTCCAGATTTTGGAAAAAAATACCTCACGTAATTTATGGATGTCCCCTTTTAAAGAGTGTGAAATAAACATCCAAAAGTTTCATGGAACATGAAGTTAGTCACCAGTTATAGTTTAAGAGAAAAGTTTTTAAGTTTGATAAATCTATAAATGCATTACTCGAGATGGCCGCCAGTCATTACCACACTTAAATTCGGCTTTCTTTGGCTTCAGTGATTTAGTCAATGTTCCCTCCACTTACTCTTATCTCCATGAATTTAAGGAGCACGTACTCCGCATATACTCGGTGGGTCTTCAGTGGTGTCGGGGATCGAACCCGGGACCCTCCGTCGATGCCTAAACCACAATACTCGACAGCAACGTTTCTTGAACCCAGTGCGTCACAAATGCGGAAGGAGAAATCGGTAAACACAAAGCCTGTTGGGTTGCTAGGAGGAGTTTTGGTACGCAAATCGTGATTGAAAAGCACTGTATGTGTGTATATACATGGGTTTAACAAAATAATCATTTCTAAATTGACGTTCTTCATTTCACTCAAAACTCAGACACCGCGATGGGAACTACTTCGTTTGTGAGTGACGTCATAGGGTCAACTTAAGTTGCTGTGTAGTATGGGCTCCCCACGGCCTATAGAAATATCAAAATTCGATAAAAAAAATCGATACTTTAAACATTACCACTAACATGGTTTCATGTAATAAGTCATCAGCTACTGAAGTTCCCCAGTAGGAACAACAGGAGGAGCACAGATTTTTCCATCAACGGGCAACGAAAAGAAGCAATTAAATCCCCGCCAACCCCATCCTGGCCAAAGAATTACGACCGAAGCCGGTGTAACGATGTAATAATAATCAGAAAGGGTCATTCCACATTCCGCGTACAACACACCGCTTACTAATGAATGACCGTAGGGGCCAGATGCCAGGGGAGCCATTACCCTTTTCGGGAATCGCTCTCCAGGTAGCCAGCTCCATCCCCCAAGAAAAGGAATTATGAATGGGCAGGCTGAGTGGAAGACTTTCCCCTGTCAAGCGGCACGAATTGATTAGCCCGACTTGCCGAATGCGGAAGTGAGGAAATTTGCAAACGATATTATACCCGGATTATTTAATGGAAGAGTACCCTGGAGGGTGGAGGGATTATTTTTCGGAATTTTTGATGATGGGGGAACCTTTTAGCCCATGTGTGTGGTTTGTGGTGGGCGGCTGAAGTTTGAGATGAGGAATGTTGGTTGTGTGTTATTAATTGCCTGATGGGTCCTTTTAAAAAGACTCGATAATGGGTGTTATTGATTTGCTTCTGATGCCGTTCAGAGTGATAGCAGATGGATTCAAGTATTTACATTTTTATGTTTACTTATGAATTCAAAGTTGGGAGATTAGTCGTTGAGTTCTAAATTAATCGATATTACGTACACAGTGAGCTTAAATCGATGTTAAACTTCTTTAATTGCTGACGGTACAGAGTAAGATTGTTTGTGACTTAAGTTTTGGATACTTTATCAAATTAACTTTTAGATTCAACTTAGAGAAGAACGAATGTTTGTGACTTTTTCAATCTAAACAAGACTAGGGGAGAATCATTTATTTTATATTTTATTTCGAGATGAGTATACTCGACAGCAACGTTTCCTGAACCCAGTACGTCACTACGTGGAAGGAGAAAATGGGTAAGCACAAAGCCTGTTGGGTTGCTAGGAGGAGTTTCGGTACGCAAATCGTGATAAAAAGACGCTATATTTATATTACGGGCAATGTGATAAATCGGGCATTATTAATAATGCCCGGGCAATGTGATAAATTCAGTGGAATTTATGAATGAAATTTATTACTTTGCCCTTCTCCACTTCGGGCATTATTAATAATGCCCGATTAATCACTTTGCCCGTAACATGTACATGGGTTTAACAAAAAATTCATATATTTAAATTGACCTTCTTCATTTCACTCAAAATTCACACACCGCGATGGGAACTACTTTGTTTGTTAGTAACGTCATAGGTTCAACTAACGTTGCTGTCTATCGTAGTGTTTGTGAGCATGTCAATTTTTGAACATCGTTGACTGATTACTATCCTAACTATAACTTAATCATCTAAATTTCTTTGGTACAATAATTTTGAAAAAGTAAAATTTTAAATCCGAAAATTCATTTATAGGCATTAAAATGTTTCAAGGCTATTGAACTCTATTACACACACAAAAAAAAATTCAAGCTATGCAACCAAATGTCATCCGATAAAATCAAGTAGATAAAATCGAATTTATATAATCTTTAAGTATATAATCAAACACATTTTTTGTTTACTGTGTAGTTTCTAAGCTCCACAACCCTTTCCTTTACTAAAAAAAATGAGTGAAAAAGTCTTTCTAAGGGTAGACAACGATTCTCAAGATAATAATTATACGTGTTAACTAAAAAATTAAAATACAATTTTATATATAGTAGTAGTAATCAATTCATCTAATTCAGTCTAGGAACTAACTTCCGGGTTAGAGATAATCATTAATAATGACGTTAGCACTCAGTTCATTGCACATAACGAGAAGGAGCAGTTGTTATACTGTCAAGAGGATTTTTACAAATTCAAAAAGGCTGAGGTTTCCTATACAATGTGGCTGCGTTACAAAGGGCTTCAGGGAGGAATAGTGTAGCTGTCGTTTCTCGCAGGAAAACTAAGATGTTTATGGAGTAGCAGCAGATGTTGTCTGATGGAAACATTCAAAGGATTCCATTCATTATAAGTTTAGAGAGAATAAAAATAAATTGATAATTGTGGAATGAAATAAAACAGCATGCAAATCCGATTACGGTTAAGATTTAACTTAATAACCGCAGTCTTCTAAGCGGGTCACATGGCAAATAAATATGAGCGATTAGCTACATGAAACAGAAATGTCAAACGGAGCCGAATTGATTCTCATCCAAACTGGTTTTTCTTTCTTGGGAACTAACTGGTGGGAATGCATAAGAAAAGCAGCAACAAAGTCCGAGAGAAAGCGACATTCTAATGACTGGAATCAAACAAAACGAAACTAACTCGTTCCGATAATTCCGTCCGAATCGTCTGCCTAAGCGCTCTGCTGCCAACCGCCAAAATGAAAAAGAGTAAAAAAACTCCTCGCCTCGTTGAAAGACAACCGAATCGCTTTATTAATAAATTGCTCAATACGGCAGCAGCATTGAGGTGAACTTTCCGATTATGTGTTTATTATTATTATTTTTAATACTGGTATTGTTGTTACAACACGGAATGGCGGGGCTCTTTATTCATCCGAACTTAATGAGAATTTTTTTTTTCGTATCCAGTGATAAATGATTGTCTGGGTGGTCTGACCCGAAGAGAGAAAATGGAGGAGGGGGGGGGGTGCGGTGAAAGCTGTCCGAGAGTTGAATGGGGGTGTCTGACACAAGTGAGAAACTAATTACGAGAGATTTGCGTGTTCGAGCTTTTGATGGGGAAAAATAGACTCGTCCTGGCGGACTCGGGAGGGAAAAACCTTTTCATCTTTCCGAGTCTTGGACTTGGAACTATCCTAAACAAATTTCCGTTCGTTAATAGTAGAATACAAAATTCTTTGATGGAGTCTAGGACATAATATGTTTGTTGTCATTTTTACCTTTAAAACACATACCTGGGAGACTCAATAATAGTAAGATAAAGACAGATAGTTTATTGCTCGTAATTTTTGGACTAATCGATGATGTTAAAACACATATTTTACAAATGTTTTCAATAGTGATATACGAGTGCTTAAATAAATACCGTACAGTAATAATAAATTAACAGTAGTTTCTAAAAATGTGAACTATTTTCTTCTTATTGAAAAATTGCCATATGTCATTGCCCACTAATATCATTTGTCATTGTTATTGCCTTTTTTTCTAGCTTTCGTAAAGTATATTGAAACTTTAAAAAACTAGGAAGGTATAATAATTAACTTTATACATCCAAATGACAAATAACATACTGAATTAAACTATCATTCGAGCATGCGTCTATATTAGAAGAGATTGTGGGAGATCCAATTGATCAATATTTTAATATAACAGGGGGCTTGGAATAAAACAATAAGACATGAAAAATAGAAAAATGAAAAAAAAAATTAGATAAAATAGGAAGGTTTTTATTTAAGGGGGTTATCCATAATTATTATTCATATTGAGTGTTTTAATTATAATTTATTTATAGATAAAGAAAAGAGGGACATAAAGCAAAGTGCATGATTACATTCAAATTACAGTAACACAAAACTAAATTATATGTAAAAATGTTTGAAATAAAATTTATGTTTTATTATTACATATTTCTTACAAAATCCCATTTTTGAAAACTTGTAGATGGGTTTTTTAATTGAAAATAAATTAAAAAACTTAATAATATTTTTTTATATTGCCTATTATCTCCTAAGATTCCTCAGCCAATTTTTCACTACCTAAAACATCATAGAACTCAAGTCTAATTCAATTTATAACACCTGGTATTACCAAACGAAAATAAATCTCAACAAAACCTAAACCATTCAACCCTTTACAAAATAAAAAAAAAGATGTCCGCCATTAATATTCCCCATGAATGAGCGCAATCACGAAACAATTAAACAGCCATGTATTTCAGCAGAAGCGGCCTTTCCACCGATACCGATTAATCACCCGATCCTTTAATCGATTTAATGGAAGCACGAGTGACCCCGGTGCACAAAGGTGTGACAAATGGTACTTCCGAACTGAAAGAACGAGACTTCATAATCACTTTAGCGTTTCTTTTTGTGACGTTCGAATTAAAAAATGGAGGGATGAGGGGTCTTGTGAGAAATTATGCCCTACGCTATTAATTTGACTGACTTTTTGATGTGTTTCGTGTATGTTGAGTTGAGATGTGTTTTGTTTTGTTTTTTGGAGGAGGAAAACCGGTTAGTTTGATTAAAAAATCGTCGTTGATGTACTGCTATTTTGGGAAATGTAGGTGTTTAGTTAGTACTACAATGTGTAGCTTTGAAATTTATTATGTGGGGTTTTTAGTTTTGTTGACGATGATGAATGACTGTTAAATGTTTGCTTCATGATCTTTGGTAATGAATTTTAAATAAATTTAATATCTGTTTATAAGTGTAATTAATTGTTTAAACTTGAAACCCAATTCGTAATATTTAAAAGTTGTTAAATGCAAATGAAAAAAAAAAAGTTTTTCAATCTTATGTATCATATTTAACTGAAAGAATTGCTTCATGTTTGTTCCTTTTTTATTATTAAGCTGTTATAGTAGCCATTCAGTTCAAATTCGTGCAGTAAATTAATAGCAATATTTACATTCAGGAACTTGAAACAGAACTTATTCAGTTAAAAGACTCATCATTTAAGAAAGAAGAGATAATTTAAAGTGTAAAATATTTAAGAAAAAAAAGCATAGTTTGACATAATATAAATGTTGGAATACTATTATAAACTATTGTAAAAGTTATTATTATTACTCGGCTGTATTAGCTTTTGAAAGTAAAAATCAATTTTAGTATTTGAGATAGAATTAAAGGCTATAGATTTGAAGACTTTTAAAATATTTTAAGTTTATAGATGCATAGTAACACAAAGTTTGGTTTAAAAGCCGCAGAGAAAAATAACAATTAAAAGGGACATGAACAAAGAATTTCCATAAATAGTACCTTACAAAAGGTTTTGTTTTTATGAAGCAACATATTAAACTTGATGCACTGAATTTATTTATGACGACGCCCATATGGAGTGTATAAGAGTATAATTGAAAACACGAGTGTGTGTATGACCTTATCTTTAATGAAATCTTCGTGTGGGTTCCTTGGGTCTGCAAAGGATGCCGACGTGGAAATTTTTGCTCTTCTCCTTGCCTTTATGTCCTCAACATTTAAGGTGGTAGTTATTTTCCAAAAAACTCCACGGCAGGTAATGCCACTTGCTGATCCTTAAGTTTCAAGCTTACAGAAAACAAGAATTTCAGGGTTCTAAAAGTGCTGTTCTTTTCAAAACTTATCCCACCCACCGCCCAAATATTTTCGGCAGTCTTTTCCTTCGAGTGAAACGTTTTTGAGTATGCGTGACTTCTACCTCAAAGAAAGCTAAAAACTCCCGTCCAAATAAAGGATAGTTCTTAACATAAGCAGTTTGAGAACGTATTGTGTTAATAGATGCGAAAATTCATAGTTTTGAGACTATCCATTACCATGTGAATGGTTGTGTTATGACTGTAATTTATCTACTTCCAAACTGGGTCTGACCCAAATTTTTGGGTGGCCTCTTTATATAAAATATATATGCTGTTCCATGTGTTTAATTATTTAATATTATACAGCTTGTTGTATATTCTTCCAAAATACCCCTTCAATTCACTCCGTATAGCCTCAAAACCTTTCAGTTGGTAAGGCTTCCTTTTGGGCGATATACCTAAACCTAAAATACTATGAAAATTCATAGTTTTCGTAATGTGAGATTTCTTAAAATTATTCTTCAAATCTTAACTTTATCTAATACCTTATACACAAGTTTATCGTTACTATGCATACACAAATAGTTTTAAATGAGTTTCAATAAAAAATCATTAAACATATTTGTGAGTTCTGGTAAGTTTAGATATTATGGTAGTTTTGTAATTTGGGACACATATAAAATAAAGTTATTTTCAGGAGAACTGAATGCGAAGTTATAGTATCAAAATTGTATAAAAAATTAATTAAAATATGCTTATTTGTTGAAGTACTTTTATCTTAAACCATAGCATTCCTCAACACATTAATTGCATTACAAATTGAAATGCATTTGAGATTCAAATAGGTTGTATAAGAAATGGTAGTTTATTACTTTTAAACGCTACTTTACAACAATGTTTTGACTACTTATTTTTTGAGGTTTATAGATGTTGCTGTTTTTATGTGCGAAGATTATAATATAACTTTACTTTAAATATATTTTCTACGTTACAGTACTGTCAAAATTCTTAGTTTACTCATACGTTTCGCTGTACTTAACTTAAAAAATAACACTCTCAGGCTTGAATATGGAATTATAAAACCAACAAAGCTTTTACCTAAACACACAAGGCCTTTTCTCAATGACTACGATACCCCCTTAAAACAAATACGTAAGATTCTCATCCGCAAAAGGAAGCACATAAACCATCTGTTATCGCCGTATCGACTCAAGGAAAACGCAATGAACTTGTCACTTTCGCTCCTTTTCAAAACACAATCAAAACAGGTGCTTCTGGAGATGCATTGTTACAGCAGTGCCAAATAAATCTACACTCTCCAGAAGAAGAAAAAAAAACTACTGAAGGAAATGCCGTGAGAATTATAACCGTGAGAAAACTGCCCCTCCTACATATATAAGAAGACACTGGCTACATTTTCTTTTCTCTAATGCAGCGATGGCAGCGGAATATTAATCGGGCTAGCTTCTTCTTACTTGGATGGTGGAGATAGGAAAGTCTGATAAGAGCCTGCGACCACAGGATCTTGTGTTTCGTATATTTAGAAAGCTACTCCGATGATGATGATGATGTTGATGATGAAACAGCAGTTTGTTCGGTGTTCGAGATAAAGCAGGTTGAATTTGAGTTTTTCTTTCTCTGTGTTTTCTGGAATCGATGTCCGGATAGGATGACAAAAGTTTGTGATGGAAACCCTGTTATTATAAAGTAATTTATGTTTTTTTTTCCGTGGAGTTTTATATAAACTGAAAACTTTTCCTAAAGTATAATAATGAGCGTATGCCAAATGTATTCGATTTTTTCTGTGAGCACACTCTTTTATTTCACCTATATTAGCGCGTTTGATTTTCTTATTTATCTAGAAAAAATATTGTTAAACTTTTTGACGAAATTTTGATTCAATGAAAAGTTAAAGTATTTTAAGTTAGCTCTCTAATTTTTTAAATGTGTCATATGACATTATCTTGTGTCATGTAGATGCATTCTCGGTAATTATTTGTAATTGTAATTGAGAGTTATAATAATGAGTTGTTAGCACACAATACACACTACCTAATTCTTTTTATTAAACTATTTTATAGGTATTAAAGAAAAAATTTAAAAATACCCTAAAATATAAAAAGAGAAATAATTATATGCTGTAACTGTTATATATTTGTATAATATAAATTTCAAAATAATTTATCTTGCCAATTGTAACAAAGTTATTGAAATAGTACATACACTTACTTCTTTGAAAATAATGAAAAGTTTTAGAGCTGGATGCAATACTTAGAATAACAAAAAATATTATTTAGTTCCCTAATAATTTTATTCTATGCACATTAGTATTCTTACATCTATAATAATGTGTTCACCCTAATATTAAATCATACTAAAGATTGAAAATTTATGTAAATACAGTGATCCTTTTTTACCCCTAAAATTAAATTGAATTTTACAATATTTAAATTCACTTATTTATATATAAAGAGAACGATATGTTATCAACATTTTCTTTGCTTGAAAAGCTATGGGGACTTGAATAATTTCAAACAACTGAACACATAACACCTATATTCCTTCTATCTCCGTTCATTTTTAAACTAGACGTGCAAACTCAAACGAATGTAACCAAGGATCCTTTATATATGAAGTTAAGGTGAGCAAATATTTTGGAGCAAAGTTATTTTCGCCTTTCCACCTCATCGGGCTTTGTCTAATGTTCCTCAACGCACAAAGGAACACGAGTTACACAACACTCCTTTTATACGAGGGGGGGGGGGGCAAAAATTAAAGTCCCCTTTCTTATAAGGAATTCTTACAGTTCTTGAATTATGCATGATATTATGGAGGAACTTCGTGTATGATTGAAAAAATAAGAGAAAAGACGAAAAAAAAAGACCTGGCAACAGAAATGCAATATTTGTCCTTTACGCTCCGTTGGCCCTTGGATTAATATATCCTATTGAAAAGAGGGCGCCCTGTACACACACAAAAAAAAACACGCCAAGTTTCACCTGACGGAGGGAAAATTGATTGATACGGAACATAAAAGAAAGTTTTCTTTTTCATGAGTGGCAATGATATAGCCTTTATTAATGCGAGTTAGGTTCAGCAACAGCAATAGTATCTTCTTTTGGCCTTTTTTTCCGAACAGGATGCAGAGTGAGGACTCGGCGGCGTGTAGTTGTGAGCTTTTTATTTTTATTTTTTTGTTGGCCCTCTCTCGATTGTGCGGATCCTTCGCGCAATCAAAACATATCAAGCGGAGTGGTAACTGTAACTGTATCTCGCGTGTGTGGTATAATTTTCTCTCGGTCTCAATTTCTTAAATTTATGTTCGTCCCCAAGCGAATAATTTGCGGTTGCGGCGGGTTTTTGTTTTGCGGATGGGGTTGTGGATGGAAGAAGTTCTGGGGAGAGGTCTGACTGAGAGGAATAGGTGGTTAGTTTTTATCAGTTCTTGAGATTGAAAGTTTTTGACGTTTGGAAACTTCTGGTACTATCTCATTGGGTTCTGATGAATCCTGTCATCAACCACCTTTCATTTTTGTATGCATTCGTTCTGATGTGATTACATTTTGAATGTTGTAGTCGATGTTAAAATACTTTTTAACTAATATGAGAAATTTCTTTCTAGGGTGGAAGTGTAGAAGATGCAAATAGTTTATTTCCTGGTGATCATAATAGTGTAATTAGAAAAGGTAAGCATCGAAGTTTGAATCCATTCTTAATATGAATTGAATTAGGAATTTCATTATGTTTTCACAATTTAGTTTTTTGTGAGAGTTGATTTACAACTTTTATCTTTACGTTCAAAACAATGCCAAAGTCAACATGTGAAAGGTTTTTTACAAACTTTTATCTATGAACTAGGTAACAATCTTTCTCAACTAATCGTTATTATATGAAGTCAATTGAAATTAAACTGCCTACTAACCCACTAAAAAGATAAATTTTGGTGAAAAAAAGAACCACTATCCTTCACGACAGAAATACATAAATTCTGTTTCATAAATATTTATTTGAAATGGTGAATTTTGAGTGAACAATACAGAGCTACTTACTTTTCCCTAAGAAATATCACTAACCCCAGTTAACCCTAATTAATAACATTTATAACGGGAGGCCCAGTGCTTATGCACAGAATCCATAACTCCACTACATAACTTCAATCGAACAAATAAAGGAAAAAAAAGAAGCGAGAGGGAGGAATCAGAGAGTAAAACGTTCGATTTCCAAATGAGTCACGGCTGAATCCTTCCCCGGAGATTCAACCCTTTAAAAAAGTCGCATGATTTATGGAACAATTTTACGACTCGAGAATAATGCCCTGTTTATGAACACCACTCTTGTGGAAGTGCCTCGCTTGTAGAGCTCTGGAGGGAATTTGTGGAGATATGCGATTTGTTCTGTTTGAACGGATTGTTTTATGTAATGCTCGTAACTTTGTAAATCGTCGTAATTCCACCTCTGGGAGTAGCCATTCGGAGAGTTCCCGGAGTCGTTATTTTTGCTAGATATGACGGCTCTGTGCGGCTTCTTGCATTTGAATGAATGTGGCTCTGAATCGGATTACCTGAACTACTGTTAAAGCATCTTGATGTAATGGTATTTTTTTTATTATGGGTACTTTTCCATTATCCGTGCCGTTAAAAATTACCTGAAATCATGAATGTTTTGGATGCCAAGGTTAGAAATACCCCGGAAATTGCAAACTAACCTATTAAAAGGTATAATTATATTTTATAGCAACAGTAAAAATGTGACAAAATTTGAATACTTAAAATCCTAAAATATTATGATTTTTTTCTAAAATGAGATTATTTCTACAATGAATGTTAATTTTCTAAAATGAGATTAGTTTTTCTACAAAGACTTTTTATGTTCATGACTTTTTCTACAAGGTTTGTTAAGGTTGGAATTAATCATAGTTTTTTATATTTTGATGATATTATCATAATTTAATTATAATGTGTCAAAATACTTTTCCTACTTAAAAATATATTGGTTTCCTTAACTTTAATCATTAGAAGATTTAAAATTGTTCTGTTCTTTTTCTCAGCCTCTTCTATATTCCATCTTACTTCTTTTAGAGAAAAAAATCTGATTTAAACACTTCATATAGGATAGGTTACTAAAAATTCACCTTATAAAAAATATTTATGAAACATAATTCATAACGAAAAATTTTTTCACAAAAAAAACTAATTTACTATTGCACAACACTGAAAACCAGCTTATTATTATATACGATGGTATTCTATCTCTGTTTATCTTGAAGTCTGTCGTTTTAAGATCTAAACTAGTGGAAAAAATGATATCTTTCATAGAACAATTTTAATCCGGTTATGGTAATGGAAACTAACCACAACATCTAATTCTTAAATGACAGAAAGGATCGGGTTGGTTAGATTTATCTGTTTAGAAAGATTAGAGTATAGTTTACCACAGATGAATGCACGCATTCACAAATCCCTTGCTTTTGAGTATTAAAACATTAGACAGTAGCTAGTAGACAGTAGAATTCGGTATTTGTAAGAAGGATTTTGGGAAAATATGTTCACACAAAGTTTTATTGAGGGATCAAAATTGATAAGAATCTTGAGCGGAATTTTATTGCATGAAAATGCATGTCTTTTGAACTTGTCTTTCATTTTATTTCAAATGAAGATAAGTAAAATTGATAGTCCGTGGTT
The DNA here is from genome assembly GCA_963680715.1 of Tetragnatha montana. Classification (NCBI taxonomy): domain Eukaryota; kingdom Metazoa; phylum Arthropoda; class Arachnida; order Araneae; family Tetragnathidae; genus Tetragnatha; species Tetragnatha montana. Next base: position 42,004,955 of record OY796685.1, read on the forward strand.
TCATCTGCGTGTGTCTAAATTTGTGTTTCCTTGTAACAAGCTGCTGAATGGAATTATGGACGTATGTGGGAAACGCAATGTAGGGGTAAGTATTTAGTGTTGCTGGTTAAAAAAGATATAAATCCCATGGCATGAAAGATGTGTTATTAGAATACATTTAAGGCTATTCAGACTATTATGTAGTACATTTAATTGATTGTATTTGTATATTTTGTGCATTTAGTTGTTGTGTATCCCGTTATAATTTTATAATAAGGAAATTCATGCATAATATTATTTTTATGCAACTGGGTGTATAATAGTTATTTTTACTAATTTGATAGCATCAATTTGTTACTAGAGTATAGTATTTAGTAATGCATGTGTACCAAAAGAGATAAAAAAAAATGCAGTGCTATTTGGAAAATTCGAAGCTGAAGTAACCAACAAAAGTTAGAATAAAGTTAGTCCAAACCTTCGAATTGAGTTATTTTTTAGAATCACTCATCCTTTTAATCTTATTTTACACGAATTTATTATCACAATTTATTAGTAATTTATTAAAAGTACAGCACATGAACTTGAAATAAAATATAAATATCACCTGGGTGGGATCGGTTGATCCTTATAGGTGAAAATAAAATATGTAAGGTAATACAGTAAATTCAAGATCACATATGAAATTAAAGTTAAAGGGGCCAAAGGAAATCTTCAAATTATCCAAATTGCATTGTAATACATATTATGAGAATTAATTTTGTAGTATGATTCTTATGGTTTATTGCTTTTTCGTGTTATGCTTTGTACTTTTAAATGCTATACATTAAAAAAAAGGAAATTTACCTATGGTTTTGTATAATTTGTTACGGTATCCGCATTTTATCATCATCATGAGTTACCATTTTATTATTTTCTGTTTATAAATTTTAAAAAGTTTCATTTAATTAAATTTGAATTTCAAATGTGTATAGCATTCATTTTTACAAAGCATACATGATAGTTCGCACTCCAGAGAAATGTGAGACATCGTATTTAAATCTAAATTCTTATAGTATACTTACTGCTTTTGGAATTTATCAGTGAATGGAAACATGGAGCTTATAGTGGTTCAATACAATTTTATCCCTAGTGAGTGATATCTAATGTAAAAAAATTAATATCAGCTTTTAAACACGTAAAATATTTCGTAAGTAGTATTATTGATAAATCGATAGTACAAAATAACTATTTTCGGGCTCTAACAAATTTAATGCTTCTGAATCTTCTATCAGCTTATCAACCGTGAAAACGAGATATATTTAAGGCAAAAGAAAAGTTTATAACTAATCCAAAATATTCTAACTACTTGATTTGAATAATACAAATTATTCTTCATTCTTAAAGAGTCATCCGAACTAGTCTTAATTCTTGAATATTCTGGGTAATTTTTAATTAAGTATCTTTAAATATTTCAAATTATTCTTCCCGATACCTTCTTTTTGGAAGGGCCAGGAACCTTTAGTGAACAAAATTGTGTTCTCTTTCCCTTCTCAAAATTTTCGTTGTTAATAAATTATTATCGGTCCAAATAATTTTTTATTCTTAAGTTAATTTATTCTTAAGGGTTATTTTTAATTCTTAAGTATCCCAAGTTATTAACTCTTTAAATATTCCAAATTATTCTTCCCGATATCTTCTACTTGGAAGGGCCAGGACCCTTAATGAACAAAATTGTATTCTTTTTCAAATTTTTCGCTGTCAATAAATCATTATGATTTCAAAACGATTAATCGAAGTATATATCGCTGATGTCTCACGTGTCTCGCGGGGGAGTGCGCACCAGAGCGACAGTTGTTGAGAGTGACAATTGTTGTCTGGTGCCAGGCATCAAACCGAGGAACAGTGACAATCATAAAGAAATGGTCATCACAGGCGTGACGTCCCCCACCGACGTGTTCTGCTCCGTGCCCGGCCGCCTGTCCCTCCTCAGCTCCACTTCCAAGTACAAGGTGACGGTCGGCGAGGTCCAGCGGAGGCTGTCACCCCCAGAGTGCCTCAACGCGTCCCTGCTAGGAGGAGTGCTCAGGAGGTCAGTACAATCATCTCGATATACAATGTATTTGAGGATTTTGTAATTATACTCGACAGCAACGTTTCTTGAACCAGTACGTCATAAACGCGGAAGAAGAAACTGCGTAAACAGAAAGCGTGTTGGGTTTCTAGGAGGAATTTCAGTACGCAAATGGTGATGAAAAAGCACTATATAAATGTTTTGGGCAAAGTGATTAATCGGGCATTATTAATAATGCCCGAAGTGGAGGCGGGCAAAGTGATAAATTTCATTCATAAATTTCACTGAATTTATCACATTGCCCAGGCATTATTAATAATGCCCGGATTTATCACATTGCCCGTAACATATACATGGGTTTAACAAAATAATCGTATTTTTAAATTGATGTTCTTCATTTCACTCAAAATTTAGACACCGTGATGGGAACTACTTTGTTTGTTAGTGACGTCATAGGGTCAACTCAAGTTGCTGTCTAGTATAATTCTGCGCGTTAAACTTTGTGTTGCTTGGGAGTTATGAACTTAAAAAAAGTGTTATATGATCTTTCACTAACTGGCTTGTATTTTAATGCATTTTGTACGAGTTGATATTGAAGTTTCATTATCATTGAGCGTCTTGTATAATATGTGAGCAGGTCAGAATTAAAGTGTCCTAAGTCCAGACACGTAAGTCTATATCCAATTGATTTGCTCTCAAGTTCAATCTCCAGTATTGTATATACCAAAGATATTGAAATAGAGCTTCTTAAAATGACAATAATTCCGCTGAACTTAAGTTGAAGGTTTCTCTAATGGTATATGGCTCTTTCTCTAATGGTATATTTCTTGTTCATGTTCATTTGAAGAACGCATTTTTGGAGTGGCTCTTAACATTACTTATTTTTAATTTCGATTGTTTGGATTACTTTTCCCTCTATTTTAATTAATTAATTTTAATCCCTTGTTAAATAAGAAATTAAAAAGAAAAATCCATGTCGAATTGATTTTTGAATGATACAAAATAAGTAACCCTATGTCAACTTAAATGAATAGGCACTCGTGTTTCAAATTTCATAATTTAAAACGTAAAGATATTGAGGAATATTTTCTCTTCTAATAATGGCTATCCCCAATCCCAAAGAGAAAACATCTCTTTACGTCTTCCTTTCCCACTCGGAAATATGGCAATAAATGCTTCTCTCACTGGTATATCTTCATGCATCCCATAGATTAAGATTCCTCCCCATGACAGGCAAAGTATTCAAAACATCGGTACTCCTTTATTAAAGCATATTTTCAAAACTATATCTTAATACGCGTCTTTATATGAACGACAAGAAGAAGAAGAAATATTCCCCGATTATTCTAATATCAGAAAAGAAATAGCTTTCGGGTAGCCACTATGGTCTTTAATTACACCCCCTAAGAATTTCAATACTCCATCCGGAATCATCGGAAAGTATTCATTGCGTCTGATACTCGGCGGGGAAACTCCTCGCAAAGTATTCGGTCTTCTTCTGTAGAAGAGACGTCTGCAATTATTCCGCTAGCGCTAGTAAACTCCAGGAATTTTTCATCTCCCTATACAGCCCCAATAACGCGTTTGTATGTTGTTGGCCATCGAAAAATGTCTCTTCGCGTTGGACTCTTCGGGTCGAAGGAAAATTAATAACATTCTGAACTATGTCTGAGGAGAACAATAATAACAAATAACGGTCCACTCGAATGGCAACGCCGGTAATAACGGATAGGCTATCTTTTCTACGGTCCAAAAGTATTTCCACCCACCCCCGGATTCCGCGACGTCCGAGGAGATTTCATATTTGGATGAGCCGGAGCTATGGCGTTCAGTTCGAATTAATAAGTTTTAGAAGAAGGGGATCAGTTAGGAATGTAATAACTTCTCCGCCGGTGCGCTGTGTAGTAATCCCATCTATCCATCCGACTTATCAATGTCACGGGTGCCGAGGCAGCAGCGCGTAAAGGCAGTGATCCGCCGATACACGTCATTGGCGGGGAGATATGGGTTTTTGCGATGTTGTTGGTTTGTTGTTTTGTCGGCGAGCTCTTATTTGTTTCTGTGTGTGTGTGATGGGGATTTTTCCCTTGTCACGTAGTGTGGTTGCATGAGTGGGTTCGTTTGTAGTATTATTTTTGAATTGCAGCTTTTTTTATGGGGAGGCGGGTGGAATTCTAAGTTGAGCATTCCGGATGGAAGATGGATATTGAGGAACTTAGTTTTTGTAATTGATGAGGGGGGACTCTTGCGTGGGTGGATGTCGAAGGGAATTTAATTTGTTGATAGTATCAAGCGAAATCGTCGGTTTCGGTTAAGGTTTGATAAATAAGTTGATAACATGAATCCTCGAGTATTTTTTGTTGCACATTAAACATTTTGCAAAAGTTTAATTGTGGATAGTTAAAGTAGGAGAGTCCATTTTAAACCAAAACATAATTAATGTGCATACCACGACTGGAACGCATTCTTTGTGTAAAAATGGACAAGGGTGAAAATGAAATAAAAATTTAACTTAACATCTCAGTCCAAAAAATAAATAAGTTTCATACAATTGGAATGAAATTTTCCTTAAAATATAAGAAAGTCTTAGACTATCTCTTTATTTTAAATGCTTTTTCTCAAATTTTATGATATTTGGAACATTTAAATGTAGCAATTACGGTGATGTTTACATAAATTAATCCCCCAAAACAGAAAACAAACAACTTGAGTAAGTAATTATCATTTCTACATCAAATCATTAGGTGAATTCTTAGTTCAAATATCAATCACAGGTCGAGTTTCAAAGTTGGAATCAGATAAACACTAGAAAAGTAGTTGACATTTTCCCAGTTCTCCGAATCTCTGACGATTACAGAACAAAACTCGAGAGAGTCGATATTAAAAGTTCAAGCAATTGTAAATTCATTCTGAAGAGAGCCAGTATAACTTTTAAATCCGCAACTGTCCGAAAATAATCAACTTCTAGTGCACGTTTTCTCGCCATTGATCAACAATGGAGAGATTACTTTATTCCCCATTCTATTGAACTTCTAAACAGAAACGTGACTTTCTGATATTTGTTAGTGTTTCGAGTTATCAGTTGGGTCGGACACATAACGAAACGTTATTTTTCCGTCCCCTTTGGGACGCTCGGACCGATATTTGGTAAGAGTTTGATTTGTTCTACTCCGGGATTCTGAAAGTGTATCAGAGATAAGTTTGTTTTGTGTCCCTAACTTTTCAAAAGGTTGGTGATCACGAAATCTATACTTGTGCATCGTTTCCGTTATTTCGGTTTTAACTTTTGAAGTGGTATTATTTTTGTTCGGAAGTTATGGAGTTGATTATTCATCGATGGACAGAAATGATGAAGGAGTAGCTCATTGAATGCATTCTGTATAGTGTTATGAGTTTAATTTTATTGTGGATATACAATATCTAGACTTTTAGTTTCAAGAATCAAAAGCTGTTACTAAATCCTTAGATTTTCTTGTTAAGCCCATATTGCCTTTGTGATAACCGTTAAAATATTTCTCATGTTAATGCATGGAACCAAACGAGATAAAAACTTGGGGAAGATTTGCTGTCTATTATTTGATTCGCAAGAGAACAAAATTAATTTGAGAATCAAAATAAATTCTTAAAACTTGTGAAAATATTAGGTTAATATAAAGGTATTCCTTTAATCAGGAAAAGGTTTGGGGTGTTGCGGATACGAATGTTAAGTTCAACGATACACATGTTTAAAAATTGTTTGTCATTCTGATCTACACGCTTTATAAAACTTACTGGTTTATTACTCTTGCTGCGTTCAGCCTTCTCTCCCTTTTACATGTTCAGAAGATTAAAACTAATCTATTGATTTCACCCTCATGTGAAATTTGAACTCACCAGTATTTTTATAAAAATTGCCTATGTATCCGCAACGTCACTCGAAGAAAATTATTGATGCGTTATTAGGTCTTGGTATTCTTAAGAAGGATGTGAAAGGGCATACTTCAATTATATGAGTTTTAAAGCATAATTTATTCAAGGAAGAAATAATACAAAATAAAAAGGGAAGGTGTAAAATGTGGATAAGCAGAGCATAGAGATCTACAGATATTTTTCTTGATGAAAGACCACTTATAAAGTAGAGATATTTGTTTTGTATAAGAAACTTATCTTCACATTCTAAAATACCTGACAAACGCTTAACATATTTTCTGGCACAGTCTCAAAATTCGCTATTTCTTCGAGATTCGTTAGTAAACAATATAGCCGGCATCCCTGCTATGGCATGTGCTCATTACAGGTAGATTGACGTGGGATCTCCCCCTACCTATGGTAATAAGGGGGTTGCCCCCCAACGGGGCGTTCTTAAGAAGACGTTGAAGTGCAGATTCCGATATGGTGGGTTGGCTTCTGATCAATTAGTAGGTGGGAATGTCGTAAGAAAATTACTGTGGTTGGAGGAGTTTTAAGTGAAAAGTGTTCGTGGAATTGGGGCTGTGGTTTTATGCTTTGTCATATTCATAGCAGGTCATTCACATTGTGTATACTACAGCTATTGAAAAGGAATAAATGGGAATTTGGTTGTGGTTATGCATACTTCGGTTCAATTCCGCTATCTGTCTCATTAATTATCGCCAAGTTGTTTTACACGCCAAAGATTATGACTATCGCCAAAAATATAGCAAATCAGCCGATTAAAATATACAGTTAAATTACAATGCCAACAATAAGAAATTCGGCGATATTTGACATGCAGCAGAATATTTTGGTGATTTTTAACGGGACGGATAACGAAATTGAATTCAGTGAAATCGTGGGATCTGAAATTAATGTATTCAATGCCATTTAGGGTTTTGTTGAGTATTCCTTAAAGGATTGCATTTAATGTAACCTTAAAATGCGTTACATTGTAGTACATTTTAGCTTGCTGATATTTTGTTGGAAAATACTTTCCGTTCAATAATGTCATAGCAATTTCTTATCATTAAAGTTAATAAATGAATTGTTAAATTATAAAAGTAAGGAGCGAAGTAATTTTCCAGTTTTTTAAACCCCATCTTAACTTAAAACTAAAATTTTACAGTAAATTGAATTTGTATGTTGCTGTTTTATCGAGTCATTAAACTCAAACTCGGTAACTGTTCTATCTTGTTGCACTTCTTGATTGAATTCAATTTATGTTTCAGAGCAAAATCTAAAAATGGCGGCAGGTCGCTGAGAGAAAAGCTCGAAAAAATAGGCCTAAATTTACCAGCCGGCAGACGGAAAGCGGCAAATGTCACACTCCTAACGTCTCTGGTAGAAGGTAAGCTATGTTTCTTATATCTACTTCCAAAATTAGAAATATTATTGCATAGTTTAACACCCAACTATTCTGTTCATATCCATTTGTTTCGTCGTTATTTTATGTACCCTTTTCTCATTTATACTTATTGACAGTCAACTACAGTAGGATGACATAACTTTAATGGCAATTACGGATTTATCATTCCTTAAGACTTTATGTACCTTTACTTTAATTTATACTTATTGACAGTCAACTACAGTAGGATGATATAACTTTAATGGCAATTACGGATTTATCATTCCTTAAGACTTTATGTACCTTTACTTTAATTTATACTTATTGACAGTCAACTACAGTACGATGATATAACTTTAATGACAATTACGGATACAGCCGTAGGTTATGAAAACAACAGTTTATACATCATTTGAACGTTAGTTCATCTCCACAGTCATACATAACTGCGAAAATCACCACATATCGGCCATTACGAACGTTCCTTTTTTTCATTAAAAAGAAAAATGAATCTGATGTCGAGATTAATTGCCAGCAAGCAGACGATTTACTACACAACAGTTGCGGTTGCGATTTTCTCAAGCCACAATATCGAGAAAAAAAACCAGCTGCACCTTAAGATACTACCAACATTCATAATGTTGTTTATGAGAGACAATCAACATTCTTTCTCAATTAATCACTTCATAAAGACCGGCGTCTTGTTTTCCCTCAATAGAATATTTAGTTCTTTTTTTTTGCTGTTTTTGTTTATTCGAAACTACCAAAATATCGTTTGGCGGAAACCGCTCCCATAAAATTCCACCACGTTTTTTTTTCTTTCTTCGTGGGACCAAAAAAGGCATCGTCCGAGGTGCATAAAATCGCGAGTGCTCGTTAAAGAATTTTTTTTCATCGAATTCAGACGATAGTGGGACGGGCTCGAAGACGCTGATCGATTGCGAGGGCTTCGATCCTCGTCAGGGGCGGCGATGTGGGCCGGTCCTCCCCATGGATTGGGAAATGCGATACTTCACAGGTGGACTCTCCTTCTGCTGTTTTAGGCGTTGTGTAACGTAATTAATTAATGGGCTTCCAAAAAAATGCCGATAAACAGTAGCTGTTAGCTATTTTTATTCCTCCTAATAGAAATTCCTAGTAGAGGTGAGACGAAAGACGTGAACTGGGTACCACAGAGTACTAGAACATAGAGTCCGTGATCATAAGCGGTAATGGAAATCGAAAAGGCACAGAATATGTTTTGTGATAGGGGCTATTTTGGCGCTGGAATCGCATCAACTACTCATGTAACTACTCATCAACTACTCATGTAACTCAGGGGGCTTTCGTCAAGTCTCGAGAGGTGGAGAAAAAAAAGCTTGATCCTGCAATAGCCCTCCGAAAGGACAGATTGAATGAACACATCACAGCCAATCACAGCTTTGATCACCAAAATGTACTGCCTACATCTCGGTCAATCATTGAATTTCCAGTGCTGCCCCCTACCTTATGAGGAAATTTGAAAATAACCTTTTGGACCCTCTGATAGTATTTTTCTCTGTGACTGTAACAAAGGACTGGTTAACACTAAAATGATATCTATTTTCTAACATTAATATTGTTTTGAGAAGTAAAAGAGAAGTAAATTCATACAGTCTGAAATGTTGGGTCCCTTCAAATTTCGAATACTTGAATTGCCTATACAGTACATAAGACCCTATATTCTTTATAAAAATATGGAACTAAAAATATTAACTTAAACATATACTTTCTCATGCTTATTTTAACCTTCCTTCACATTTCTACATAAATTATTATTTTTATTTAAACATTTTTGTATCTGTGTACGAGCTTAAGAATTTCCATATCCCAACCAGTCCATAGATCCAGATGGTCACTGCATTAAAACTGAATCTACAATCTTTTGGAACCATAAAATTATATTATTTTAAAGGAATTCACACCAAAAGGAACTCAAGCCGTTTCACACCCGTTCCTCACTTTGCTCTATTATAACTCACACACAATATTGAATATACAAGTTTCCCAACTTCACGCACAAGTTTTAAAATAAACATTATAAACTACCAATTTATATATCTTACTACAGTTGTTTTATTCACATTTTACTTAAAGAAACTTTGTTTTTACAGGTGAAGCAATACACTTGGCGAGGGATTTCGGTTATGTTTGTGAAACAGAATTTCCTTCAAGACAAGTAGGAGAATACCTGTGTAGGAACCATAGTGACCCCAGTGAGCTATACCGGAGAAAAGAACTGTTTATAGCAACCAAGTGAGTCTTTCAACTAAAAACTAATAAACTTATCAAGCAAATTTTAAAATGTTATTTTTTTAAAATTTAATTGAAACAGTCTAAAACTAGAGAGATGGATGTATAAGGACACAGAGGGTTTTGTAGAATAATATAACAGTTAAAAAAATTAGTATTTCTTATCACAACTTTATAAAAATAGCTTGATAGTAATTTTTATTATTAGAAGTTGGTTCATTTACTGAAGAATAATGTCAATGGACTCTAACCGTCTGACGTCACACGGAACCAACACGTGACCTACTAAGCTTGCAATGGACTCTAACCGTCTGACATCACACGGAACCAACACGTGACCTACTGAGCTTGCGATTGGTTACCACAGATACTACACTAGTAGATCTACTAGTGTAGTATCTGTGGTAACCAATTGCAAGCTCAGTTGTAGGTCACGTGTTGGTTCCGTGAAGTCTCGAACCAGATAGGCGGTTAGAGTCCATTGGTTACCACAGATACTACACTAGTAGATCTACTAGTGTAGTATCTGTGGTAACCAATTGCAAGCTCAGTTGTAGGTCACATGTTGGTTCCGTGAAGTCTCGAACCAGATAGGCGGTTATAGTCCATTATCTCATCAAAGGGCGCACAAACTTTGCATATTTTTTATAAAAATACGGAGGTCATAGTCACCACTAATTAGGTTTAAGGAAGTTTTTATATTAAATCTCGTGGATTCTAAGGTTTCTTATTTCCCTTAACAGGAAAGTGCTCCGTTATGTTACAAAATCATAGATAAAGTTTCTAAACATCTTTGACCAGGGTTTGAATTCAATGATTACACATTATCGTCAAAACCTGGTTTGATGATTAAATTTTTTGGGGGGGGAGTAAAACCTTAAAATTTGGGCCAAGTCTGGAACAAAAAAAAACATTTTTTTTTTAAGTGAATTTATAACAACGAACAGACACGATTAACAAACACGACTCCCTTCTTTTCCCGCAGACAAATCATGAAAGAGTTCGTGGACCTGCTGAACCAGGACCGCTCCCCTCTCTGCAACACGAGGCCGCAGAGCATCCTCGAGCCCAACATCCAGCGCCACCTGACGCACTTCTCGCTCATCACGCACGGCTTCGGCAGCCCTGCCATCGTGGCGGCACTGACCGCAGTCCAGAACTTCATGAACGAATCCCTCAAGTACCTCGAGAAACAGCTCAACTCATACCAGACGTCCGGCACGACGCACGTGCCAGACACCAAGAAGGAGGACCCCAAGAAGTGAAGAACCTCTTCGAGATGATGTCTTGAGGTCTCATCGCAAGCAATCGTTCGTTGACCGAGTCTCCCACTAGTCTTCCCAGGGGGCTTGGTGCACCTGCTGTTCTGCATAGGAGCGGTGATGTCAGACGACTTTTTTGTACATATAGAAAGAGGGAGTGATGATGTTGTTGCCTGTTGATCAGGAGGACTCAGGACGATGTTGTTCTTTCGATGCCAAACGGAGGTTGCCAGGACTGAGCCGCAGTGGCGTTGCTAAGGCTGTTGGTCATCTCAGGGGTGGTCCCAAGGTGTAAAAATGTGTCCATGCCCCGTTTTAAAGGGTCTTAGGCTTGTCTTTTAAAGAAGGAGAACCCCCACCCCCTTTTTGACACCTAGCTCTGGATCTAAAACTGTACATGATTGATTTTACCAAGGTTCCAGTCCTAAATCAACCATCAGAAACATCGTTATTGTGGTATGATAATGTTTTTATCATTCCAACAACTAGTTAGTTCAAAAGGGGATAGTAAATCTGAAAAAGCTATTCCACGATTGATTTTACCAAGGTTCCAGTCCTAAATCAACCATCAGAAACATCGTTATTGTGGTATGATAATGTTTTATCATTCCAACAACTAGTTAGTTCCAAATAGGATAGAAAATCCGAAAAAGCTCATAAGCAGCATTTCCACTTACTCGATCTTTTGTGGTGCGGCAGTAAGGCGAGAGATATTGGACGAATCACGGCGATATGTCCCAAATATCACGCCTTTTAATCAGCTGTGTGCTCTGTTACCTGAACATAAGTTAACAAGCACTCGAAGAAGGAATCGCCAACAGTGATTGGCGGAATCCTTCATTGACTGTAAGTTTATAACTGGTTAGGTAGCAGAGAATACGGTCATTAGTCTTTTTGTGATTCGTTCATTGGTCTTGCTGGATCGCCGCTCCGCAATAGGCTTTAAGGCTCATTCACACTGCTTCACTTTCACTGTTCATTCCGAGTGATTCATTCCTGTGAAATCCCTAGTTTGCATATAGAAAAGTGAAAGAGTTAAGAGTGAAATGTGAAATGCCAATTCACAATTTTCACTGTGGATGATTCCTCCAAAATGAAGTGACAAGTCTGAATGAGCCTTCAGATAAGTGGAAACGCTCCCTCAGTCTGTGAAACTTGGACACAATTTACTGGAACAAAATCATTACATTTTGCCAAGTTTTGGTTCAGATATTCAAAAATTTGGTTGGTAAACCTTTTAAGACGTTCTTAAAAGACAAATCTAGTAAATGGGGGCCCAAAAAGCACAAAAATTCAAGATTCGTCCAATTTTTGTCACGTATAGCCAAATTTCGTTTACATCTAGTTGCAGTTACGTAAACTCGACATATTTAGGGGGTGACAACCAGGCAACACCACTGCAAAGGCGCCTTCTCTTCTGTCTGAAACAGACGGAGTGAGGATACCTACCTGTTCCGTGAACAAAGAATCTAATCTTCTGTGGCCAAAATCCTCCACCGAAATTCTTGACGATTTTTGGAAGGTGGAGAACGTTGCTCACTTGTTGTCTGTAGCGGCAACACGATTTAGAGATAGATATTTTAGAGACTATATATTTCATTTCTCTCCTCTCCCCAATAGAGGGGGGTTTGTACAGTAAGGAGTTGATGATTATGACTTTGGTCCTTATTTTAGGATACGGCGCAAGCTTCGTTTTTTTATAAGAAAAAAAGTATCATTAATATGATTAGTTGCAATTAGGGGAGTTTTCCCTTTTTTTTCTTGGTTGAGAAAGTGACGAATTTTTACTTGAAGTTGTACAAATATGCTTTCTGATTGATTAAGCTCATTTTGTTTTTTAAGACTGTCAATATATACCTATTCATAAACGAAATTAGTGAGATGTATTTGAAAATTACTTTGATTGACCTTTCATGTAGAGTTAAATACCTTATTCGTTATCTTCATTATTTATTTAATTTAAGTTATCTGGATGCTTCCTAAAATCTGAAGACAATAAGAGGCTAATTTAGTTAGTTGGTAAAATCTTCTAACACATACTGTTTTTCTTTCTAAATATTTATAAGAGTATGTGGGGTTTATTTTTATTCTTATAAAGAACTAAATAAGTATTTAGTACACAAATATGATTTAAATAACAAAGCAAAAATATTGGATACATGGCAAGTGAAAAGAAGTTTATGAAAAAAGTGAGCAATCTTAATATTCATATTTTCAAATACTACTTATAATTTAGCAAAATAATATCAAAAACATCTCAAGAAGCATTACGTTGATATACATTAAACTCTTAATAAGAAAAAGATGATAAAAAACAAAGAAAACTGTTTAAAATTACACTAATTTCCTAAATTTATCCTTGATTTTTGTTAACACAAAACTGTACAAGAAAGCATGGTACTTGAGATGATATCTCGTGTCTAAAAGACACTTAGAAGCTCGCTCTGACGCACAATCAGGTTTTATTTTTGTCATCTTCTTTTTGTCTGGTGACCATTGTCACTTTGTTCGTTTTTATTTATTTTTATAAAGCTGTAAGAGATCAAAATGTTCAAATCAAAAGTTATTATTTATGTTCCTTGTTCATCTACTTGTGTTCGTACGGTATGTTAATTCGCTGAATCATGTATGTTTTAAGTTAATTTTCTTTAGAGTATAGTACTTTTTTATATTATTTTTTTAAATGTAAATTTATTGAAAAAAAATTGTAAAATAAAGTTCATTTCTGTTTCTACAGCTCTGATGCCTCATTTCCAAAAACTTTATTTCGTTTCAAGAACTTCGTCCTGGGTTACCTTAATTTTTATGAGAAAGTAAGACGTTTACCAGATTTTATCATCCTTCGAATACATGTAAGGATTATCATTTTGTTTTATATTTTTCTCTTCATATTTAGAAATGGCTAGGAAGAGGAAGAACCAAAGAAAAACTTATAAACTCATTCAAGTACTATTTCCTCACTTATACTAGGTATATTCACAGACTATTTATCAACAGGAGTATTTAGTAGAGTATCGATATTGCCCATTTCATTCTCTTGTTTTCAGTAATTTATAAAAATAATAATATAAGTTGGTAAACGATGATACTTAAATATCTAATGATAAGGAATACAAAAAATTAAATACTATGATAAACTAGAACTAAAAAATTCAAAGACGTACTTTAAAATATCGGACATTTAGTCTGAAATAAAAGAAAATCAACAACTCAAGAAGAGATGAAATTATATTTTTATTCATTTAACTTTGAAGGCGTTAAATCTAAACTTCTTTAAAAAATGTAAGTTATTTTACATCAATTGTATAGTCATAACCAGCGTAAAGGTTAAATACAAATAGGAGTTTACCTGGATCTACTATCAGTCGATTGTATCTGTAAAAGAAGTTTTATTATTATCACCCAAGTGTCTGAAAAAGCAGATGAATTAATCCGATTGAGGTTCAATAAGATAGGTTTTAGGGTTTAATATTAACTTTCGTACAAAAGGTTTAGGTCCACATCTATTTCTCCCTTAGTTTATACAAAATGTGGTTTTTTTTTCAGGTTCTTCTATTAAGGAACATCACATTCTCAAGGAATTCACTTATAGATTCGCCTTCTTTCTTTCAGAATGTCATATATACTCCTAACGGAACTTTATTCGGATCGAAGGGTTGACCAATAGAATTCCTTGAAATTTAATCCTCCTTTTATCCGAAGAATGCCTTGCTATTATTTCTCAAATTAGATTAAGGAAGCCGAAAACTCGATGACCTCCAGAGATATAATCAGGTCACTAACCTACTCTATGCACATCGTACTTTCAGGACATTTTTTTTGTATTGGGAACTAACTTCTCATGTTTCAAGAGCAAGGTTGAGCTAACTCTTATTCTTAGAGGCGAGTAAGAAAAGTTGAGGAATATTGATTTAGGATAATTAGTTATTTTTTAGTAGTTCTTATAATTCGATACGATTTGTGTATTTTATTTGTGGGTTAAATCATGCCGGTAAACAGATGAACATCTAGGTATATTTTAGATCTTAGTCACCACTTAAAGTTGCATAAAAAATTCTATTAGTTCAGGAAAAGATTTGAGATTTACCAGTATTATAAAACAGCCTATTTATTTATACTTTCAAGATGGGAGGGGAGCCGCATTCAGCGGCCAGGTACTCCTTAAATTCTCAGATAATTTTTTGAATGGATTTTTAGCTGTTAACTATTCTACAGTCAAAAGGTTATACTCGTTGGCTAATGACAATGACAAAACTAGTGGGGATTTAGCATTTGTGATTATATAAGCATTTCACAGTCACATCTCAAAGTTTTAGGAATTCAAGAAATTTCACCCTATATCTCTGGTTAGTATACTCTATAATGTAGAGTCTACATCAAAGATCTGAAACTCATGTATAAAAAATATAGCCTTTAGTTCATAAAGTTTTATTTTGAAATAATTCAGTCAATACTTTAAGAGTTAGGAAAAAGATTATAAGTTCAGGATATTTTCTTTTCCATATACAGGTACAGATCATCTCTATTAGTAAGAAGGGCAAGATGTAAAGGATTCTGCAATCCAACCAGTTCTACTTGTGTCCTAGGGTTATTATGCAGATAATATACTAGTGCCTTTAGTTAAAAGAGCTTCTTGAACAACTTATATAGTCACCACATAAAAAGTTAATAAAAATATTACAACTCCAAGACTTTTTTTTTCTCTCTCAACGGTATCTCGAGCTGGCTACTACTCTGTGGCTAACACTGTTCAACTCGTGTTTATAGAATCACTGTTAATATTATAAATTATACTTATTAATTATAAATTATAAATAAAAGTGCGGTTAGGCTGAAAAGAATTTTTTGAAAAAATTCCCAGTCACCACTTAAGAAATTGGGAAAAATACAGTAAGTTCAGAAAATTGTATCTAGGATCAAACCCCACCAGCTACTGCGTTGTGGTTAAGTCCTTTTCGAATTGATACATTAATGTTTAATAAGAGAATTAAGCCAGTGGTTGCAGGAACGGATGGAGTAGTTGGTAAAGCACTAGTGTCCCATACAGAAGGTTGCGAGTTCGATCCTCGGAAAAATTTCTTTTTTTTTTTAAATGATGTAGTATCAACTTTAAATAAATTATAAGAACAGTCAAGTTGCAGGAACGAATGGCTTGGTGTGATAGTGCACCAGTCTACAGTCCAGAAGGTTGCGAGTTCGATCCTCGGAATATTTTTTTTAAAATGATGTAATATTAACTTTATATTAATTAGAAGAACTACCAAGTTGCAGGAACGGATGGCTTGGTGGGTTTAATCACCAGTATGCCATCCGAAAGGCCCTCAGATCGAATCTGAGCCTCCCACGGGTATAGCACTCGGAAATAAATGCTGATTGGCATTTATAAATTTTCCTGCTTATTCAAGGGGGGTTTTATCGTTTATTTTTTTTAAAGTTAACTGTAACCGTACCGGGCTGATTTATTGAAAATATTACTATTTTTCCAATATTTTTTTTATTTTTTTTGTAAAATCCAAGGTTCTACCCTTTCTGTCTTCGACGGAAACTGAACAAACTTTAAGAATCTTAAAGTGTCAAGGGATACGGGATGTGTTGGGTTTCCCGCCCACCCTTCAGAATCTTCGATTCTCCCGTGAGCGTGCAATATATTAATTTTCACTTAATTTTTTAAGTGGTGACTAGATATCTGAAACTGAATAAAGAAAACTAGCAAACAGTGAATATGTAACTTTTTAATACAATTATTAACTGGTGACTATTAACTAATAAAATATAAGAAATAAGCAGGACCTGATTCAATCTGCATTTATTTCCAAGTACTATACCAGTCTCGAGGAGAGCCTCGGATTAGATCTGAAGGCATTTTGGATAGGATACTGGTGCACTACCACACCAAGCCATCCGTTCCTATTTCTGGACAGGTTTTTTATTAAATTTAAAGTTGGTATAACACTACAGACTAATAAAAATATTTATACACGAGGTGGAGGGCAGGGTTTGATCCAAAGACCTTTCGATCCACAGCCTGACGCTCCAGCGTACTATACCATCGAGTCACATGCTGATGTCACCTACGACAAAATCTTAAGTTTTCAGTTTTAATATTGTGATAGATGATTAATAAACGTAATATAGTCTCATCTAATCGAGAGGACTTCTATTCCTGCCCTAAATTCTAACCGTGCCATTGCAACTACCATTGTCAGGCTGAGAACAAAACACTTCAGGGGCATGAAAATTTTCCCTGATGGTCAACGAAGTTATAATTACTGTCCCTCACTGTACTGATATTCAACTTTCTCTTAACCATCTTTTCAACTGTCCTGCTATATTGGTCAAGCTCTTCAGAGTCTATCTGGCTCCCTCGCATCAACTCATCTATACTTCAAGGGTTGTTGATGTTGCTGTGGCTGGAAATACTTACGGTCCTATTTGACTCCTCTGCACCTATTTCTTGGACAAGACAACAACAACAATATCGATTATTATCGACATCAAGGACATTTTTTTTTGTCAAATTTCAGAAATTTTAGCTTACACCTTTCTTTTAAAACTCACCACTTATTTAAATGTAAGCTGATTCCATATGAGGAAAGATCTAAACAGAGGTATCAAAGGTTTCATCCTACTGTACACCAATCGACTTACCAGTGGTCTAGTAGATATTGTTGGTTCCAATTTTAGGGGATAGGTAGGTATAACAATACAAAATATCCTTGTTCTAAAAATGATTAAGTATTTCGATATATTTTCTTACTTGGAAATTTTGGGCTAACAGTAATGACTCGTTTTTAGAACACTTTTCAATTTTATTAATATTACCGACTAAATGTCTTAGTACGGAGCTGCACTGAGCTATTCAAAGGCAAGAGCTCCGGCTCACAATACCATAGCAATTGAGTTTAGTAGTCAGAAGACATGTCTGAAATTCCGTCATAAATATTAAACATGGAAGTCAAATATTTTTCGTAATACCTTTAGTGGTGAGAAGAAATCTATGAAACAAAGTGGTTTCATTCGGGAATGTGGGAATAGGTTATACAATGATTCCTTTGCATAGAAGTAGTTGCGATTTGTAGTTAAAATTGTCGTACCGCTGAAACTATAATTGTTTCAACAAACGTGCAAATTATTATAGGGAGGAACTGTTATCACACTTTATTTTTGGATTAAAAGAGCTAACAGTTAGAAAAAAGTAACTATAATTCGTCGCAGATTCCATTAACTAGTTTTACTCTCTTACAACTCTACAGGCATTAGTATAGAAAAATATATTTTCTACAATCAATTCAATCATCCTTGCCTTGTATTTTACTTCAACATAATAAACCCCCAACCAAAACCCAAGCATATCCCATAAAAATCTCCACAAGTACAATCCCTCACATACCTTTAAAGGTGAATAAAAACTTCACCTACATAGGTGGCAAATGACCACCTGTTCCCGAAAAGAGCCTACTGTTCACGTGTGAGTAAACAAACGTGATCCACCCTTATAAATGATCACGATCATCTTCATCGATTAGAACGACGGGGTGCAGATCCCTCTTCCGTTAACACCCCCTGCTTCATCCGATCCAACCCCCTAAATGATCAGGTTTCAGTCTTTTTTTTACCATGGGCTCCACCCTCCCTTTTGGGTTTCACCTCCAGTCTGATCTCCTTTTTTTACCTATACTGAGGCTAAATGGAAAGGTTTTCGAGGAAGGTTGGCAGCTGTCAAAATGAGATGGTTTGTACTCGGTTGGACGTTTCGTGGTGGTTGGTTCGGCGGAAACGGACTGTTATAATTGAGGGATGTGTGTGTTCAAGGCTGGGTATTTGGGTCTCGGTTTACAGCTGGGTTGTTAAGGAATGAGGATTATTTTTGTTTTTGTTTTGAGGACTGCAGAAGGTGATCTGGTACCTAATGAATTTAAAGTACACGCTTAAAACGAAATTTCCACAAAAGTGAGTAAAAAGTTCTCAAATCTTAATATGTCACAAGTAAAACTGGCTCCGAATCAAATTTACTTAAAGTTTGAAACATGTATTAAAATCCTTTCTTGAAAATACGCAAATACTTACTACTTGAAAATGAAACATCATGGGTTCATTTCTGAGTAAATGCATGTTTCAGAAATGGAGGGTTCAGAATAGAAGTGAACCAAGTCCACTTTAGCTACTTTTGAGCTACAGAGGTTTAAAGTTCAAGCTACATAGGAAAATTAATGTTAACAGTTTTTAAAATTAACGTTTTTTGCGGATATTATCAGAACTAGGACTTGGTTCTTTATTGCACTGAAATTTTACATAGTTGGAGCATGTTATAGCGTTGCCAACTCAAAAAGGACAAAAAGTGGACTTGGTCCACTTTTATTCTGAGCCCTCCAAATAGCATTCCTTCTGGGAAAATCGTTGTTTTGTCAAAAAGAAAAACAGTATCACCACCTATCAGATTATACTAGTGTGACGTTTAAAATCCTGTGGAAAAAGTAACGTCATATTAAAATAAGGGGTTTCAAATACCTCCCTTAGTAACTCCTGACAACTTTCAATTCCTAGGTGCTTAGTGCACGAGCTCCAGAATTTAGAGCAGGAAGAAAATCCTATTCAAAGTGTTCTGTTCACAGCTTTCTTTACTAAGAACTTCCAAAGGAATTGAAAGTTGTCAGGATAACGAAATTTTTGAAGCGAAATCACATTAAATTATATTCTTTATTGGTACATGGAGCACCTGGCCCCGCAGGGGCCACAATCTCCTATCTGGACTTATACATGGAAAAGTAAAATTCTTGGATAATACAAATAAGAAAAGAGAAAAAAAAAAAAAGACAAAGAAAAAACAAGAAGAAAAATCACATTACACAAACATAAAACAATTGCACAAATATTTACAAAATAGGAACAATTTTTACATACAGTTGACTTACATAGCATCTCCCATGGAGGAGGAAAGAATAGGTGAAACATTCTCTTAAATAACTGGAGGTAGTTGCGACGATGTCTAGACTAAGGAATTAATGTTGCTTTTGGCCTATATTTATTTTGAGGCAGGGTATGATCATAATAAGGAATGCAATTCAAAGTAGGATTTTTATGAGTGGGTAATTTGGAATAGAATCGAGTAGCCAAATGATTTATGAATTCTTTAAGTGTGGGTAAATTTAGGGCATGTCTGATATCATCATTCCTGTAAAACCATCTTGCATTGGCAATTTTCCGTAGAGTTACATTTTGTAGTGTCTCTAGTTTTTTGATTAGGGATTTTGGAAGGGCTCCCCATATAGGGCTGGCATATGTTAGGATGGGCCGTAGGTAGGATGTATAGATGAGTTTTTTATTGTTTAGAGACAGTTTTGAGCTTCTAGAAATTAGGGGGTGCAGTGATGCAGAGGCTTTTTTGTATTTAGTAGATACATGTTTTAGGTAAGAGTTATAAGTGAGTCTTCTGTCCAGGATTATGCCTAGGTATTTTATTTCAGTAGACCAGGGGATTGCAGTGTTATTCATTTTCAAGAGGGGTTTGCCCTCTGTAATGTTTGCTTTGAACAGTACTGCTGTGGTTTTATTCACATTTATTTTTATTTTCCATTTGAAGAACCACGTTTCCAGTGAGCATAAGTGGGATTGAAGTATGTTGGTTATGGTTTTGTCTTTTCTGTGCTGGTACAGTATTGCAGTATCATCAGCATAGAGTGAGATCATCGTGTGTGGATGTTTAGGGATATCATTTATGAATAGTAAGAAGAGCGCAGGGCCCAGTTTTGATCCTTGTGGGACACCTGCATTGGTAGGAAGGGGGTTAGATAGGCTAGTGTTGATTTGGACTTGGTAGGATCTGCCTGTTAGATATGAGTAGATTAATTTTATTAGATATATGGGGAATTTATGATACTTTAATTTGAATATTAGCCCTTCGATCCAAACTTTGTCAAAGGCTTTCTCTATATCTAAGAACACAGCACCTGTGTGATACTTAAAGTCTTTGATGTACTCAACCACTCTGAGGAGTTGGTGAGATGTGGAATGATTAGGGATGAAACCATGTTGTTCTGGGATTATTATATTGTGTGTGGCAGTGTGCTGATTGTAGAGGGCTAGGATTATGTCTTCCGTTATCTTACTTAAAGTGGGGAGCAGTGAAATGGGTCTGTAGTTTACTGGGTTAGTTAAGTCTTTCCCTGGTTTTGGAATGGGTATTACTTGGGCCATTTTCCAAGAGTTGGGGAAGTATGACTTGGTTATTATGTAGTTGATTATGTTTGTTAGAGTTAATAGAGCTGAAGGTGGGAAATTTTTTATCATTTTATTAGTGATTTTATCATATCCTGGGGATTTATTTATTTTTAGTTTTTTGATGAAAGGAAGTATGTCATAAGGTGTGATGTAAGGGGGGCATATGTTGTCATTGGAGCAAGTTAGTTCTCTTAGGGAGACATTTACCAGTCGTTCAGTAGAGATATCAATGAAGTTATTAGGTTGGAATTGAGAAAGAAGAGAATTGGCTATAGCATCAGCTTTTTCTTGGTCAGATTCAGCAGGGCCCAAAGATGTTATTATAGTTTTCATTTTAGGTTCTTTACTCCTGATAAGTGCTTTTGGTATTCTCCAGATAGAGTTGTCCTGGGTGTCGAGTGTCTCAAGGAGATTGGTCCATTGTGATTGGTTTTCTTTGTAGTGTTCTCGTCTTAGAGTTTTATTTATTTCATTCAGTAAGGTTTTGGTGGCAGGGTTTCTGTTACTTGCCATTCTTTTTTAGTTTTATTTCTGAGCCTTGTTAGGGATTTGATGTAGGTAGAGGTGTAATAATTAGTCTTTGGGAGTTTAGATTTTGAGGATAGTTGATGAGAACATTGAATTTTTTGAGTGAATGTCGTTACAAGATTTTCCAATTCATTATTGTTGGTGGGAATCTGAGGGACAATATCATACAAAGAGAGTTCAAGGTTTTCTTGAAAAAGGTCCCAATTGGTTGTTACGATGGGTTTTGGTCTATTTAGGACATTTATTTTGTGGAAATTAAACATCACAGGGTTGTGGTCAGAAGATAGTTCAGAGAGGGAAGTAGTTATTAGATGGTCATCTATGTTTTTTAGTACGGCAAAGTCAAGAGTGCTTTGAGAGAAAGTTGAGAATCTGGTGTGAGTGCTAGGAAAGGCTATTCTGAGATTATGGTTTATCAGAGAATTGAATAGATTACGTCCTGAACTGTTGATGTCACGACAGTTCCAATAAGTATGTCGACAGTTAAAGTCTCCACATATGAATAGTTTGTCAGATAGGGGCAGGAGTTTTTCCAAGTCTTTGTTGATTTTATTGCTGTTTTGAGGGGGGTTATATACTGATATTATAGCTATGATTTTTCTGTTTGATATTTCTAGTTTTATTCCAGTTACTTGGGCATTTATTAAGGGAGGTGTTAGTATTACTGTGTGGGGGATGGATTTTTTTATTAGTATTGCTGTACCGCCATGACAGGTGGTACCTGGAGGGAGGGCAAGGTCGTTCTTATAGGTTATGTAGTTAGGGACTTTTATGTTTGTGTTGGGATGAATGCGAGTCTCTTGCAGACAAATCACATCCGGGCTGTGTGTATTTACAAAGTTGCGAAGCTCGCTTATTTTAGATGTGATTCCGTTGGCATTCCAAGTACATATTTGAAGCCCTTTCATGGAGTTGCGGAATTTAGGGACTGTCTGACATCGTGGCAAGTATCTCCAATTGGTGGGCTTTGGAAGTAGCTGACTTTAGTTTTTGGAGAGCCTCAGCCACGCCTCCGAGAGGTTTAAATATGTCTTGGACAATCATCAATAGTTCCTTCATCATACAAATCGATTGCGAAAGTTCCCTGGAGGATGATGGGTCAATTCTTGGGGGAGGGTGAGAGGAGGAGAGGGGCTGGGGATGAATAAGTGGTTGTTGACTTACCACGTGGCCGGTGGCACTCGCATAGGATAGTCCAGGAGTTGTGGTTCTCGATGTGAAAGTTCTTGGCTGGTGGGTGGGGGCCTTGTTGTTTTCACCAAGTTTCGGGAATCTTGGACATCCTCGCCAGGCAGCACAATGTCCAACAGTTCCACAGTTTATGCAGCTGGGCTGATCCTGACGGGACATCGGGCATTGCGGCAAGCGATGCTCACCGGCACATCTTAAGCATCTTGTTTTCGATAGGCAGTTCTCGGCAGTGTGCCAGAACAGGTTGCAGTTGTAGCATTGAGGAATGTTTTTTCTTATGTAGGTTTGCACAGATATTTTAATTGAGCAGCACTCCTTAATGTCGTAGATCCTCTCATGGGTGGGAGACCTTGGTAGTTCCACCAAGAAGAGAGGCATTGGAGTCTTGTCACTGTGCGTGAGGGGAACAATCTTGGTTGGAGAGAACCCCAAAGAGATTAGTTCTTCCTTAATTTCCTCCACTTCAATGTACGTGGGGAGGCCTCTTAAAACAACTTTTATAGGTTTCAAATTTAATGGCGGGATTATGTATGCTTCTTTACCTTCTTCTTTGATTTCCTTCGTTATCATTCTATGTTGGTCTGGGGTTTGACAGTAGATTTTTATGAATTGTCCAGCCAGACTGGCCTCGATGTCTTGGCCAAATTTTTCTTTAATCTCTCTGATGAATGCGTGTATTCCCGGGGAAAGTTTAACCATTATTGGTTGTATTGGGGGAGATTTCTCTGTATCTTTGGGTACTTCTATGTCATCTGATTCGTCCACAAGGGCAGAGAATCTATTTTCTAAGTTTATAGGCGATAATACTGGATTATTGTTCTTGGTTGATTTCTTGGGAGTATTCACAGTTGAATTGCATGGGGTATAGTCCTTGTCATTGTTGTGAGCTTTGCAATCACTGATAGTACATATACAGTTTTTCAACTCACCCTGAAGCTGCTCTCTGATACCGTGTAGCTGGGCGAGTTCAACCTCAACTCGATCGAAGAGGCGCCGGAACTTGGTTTCCGGGAGGGAAGACTTGGCGCCTTTCAGGTGCTCCGTGGCGGCTGCTAAGCGCGCTTCGGTGTCAACTAACTTCAGTTCCAGGGCAAATCGTTTTGTGCAGTTGTCAACTATGGCATATTGGCTTGGCGGCGGAGACGGCGACCGACGAGGAGAACCCGGCGTGTCGGGATCTGGGGAGATGAACAGCCCTCCAGGCTCCATGGCGCTGCTGGCAGACCACCCAGTGAGACGGGTACGAGACCCTAGCAACTGGGAGCCATACGGAGAAAGCCTTCAGAAGCCGCGCAGTGGACTCCACTGAAAACTTGCGCGGCGAAGGCGTAGACGAGAGGAAATTCACTCACCACAGCGGAGTTGGACAAGACGAGACGAACCGGAACAGGCAGCAGACAGAACGACGACACAAAGCTCCCTAAGTGTAGGCCATCTTAAATGTGTCTGACCACCTTCAATCACATTAAAAAATTAACAACTTTCAATACAAAATAAAAAGAAATGTTATTTGAGCGGTGGCTATTGAATTGTTTGAAACTGAGTATATCTGATATTTTATAATTGTCTTTCAATTATAAAATTGGGTAAATTAAATTCAACTATAGAATTGGGTATTCATATTTGAAACAAAAATTTTCTATCAAAAGGAAAACGTCGAAGTACTCAGATTTCAAAGTCTTATTTCTGACCATGTTTTAAATTATGTTTCCACATGAAAAAATTTACGGTTCAATTCATGGTGTTATAACTTTTACTTTGCTCATATATTGTCCCAAAATGTTCTTCAGTATCCCTTTGCTCTTCAGCATGTCTTTACTCTTGAGAATCCCTTTGCTCTTGAACCTCTCTCGGTTCTTCAGTATCTTGTTGTTTTTTAACATTTTTGACTTAGATAATTTTTGATTCACTGCATGCATTTTTAATATCAATTAATAAAAAACAAAACGGTAATAACATCTAGTAGTTGATGTTTTACCCTACTTCTCATATAGGAATAATTTATAGTTAATAAAGTGATTTATATCATGAAATATTTTTCTAAATATTTAGTTTTCAAATACGCAATCATCTTTCAAAGAAGTTGAGAGGGGAAGAAATTAATATGAGAGACAGTCTAAAATTTTACAATTTTTCTCAGTAACCAATAAATGTAACTCAAGCTCATTCAACGAATTTTGAAATCCGTGACGTATCCATCATTACTAAAGAATGTTTAGTATAAAAAAATAAAGATTAATGCTAATTTTCATTTACGTACTTACCATTACTACTAACACGCATCGTTTAAGTTACATTATTAAAATATCTCTTATGAATGGATTAGTCATCAGCTATAGAGTGTTTTCAGGTGACGTCACAACCGGTTATTTTCTTTTAACTGTGTACCTTCTGTAGGGCTTTTAACTGTTGCTAAGGCCGTTGTTTATCTGTTGCTAAGGCGGTTTTTAGGTATGGGGTCACGTGATTGCAAATGCTCCAATAGAAGAATTCCACGGCTAGTCATTTTCTGTAACTGTTAACCTCTGTAGGGCAAAAAACTGTAACATTTTCTGTTGCTAAGGCCGTTGTTAGGTCCGAGTCATGTGATTGAAAATGCTCTATCATCACATTGCAATATTTAATGTCAAGATTGGAATAAAACTGGACTGTGGTCTACTATTAGGAGACACGCACTTTCATTCCTTCATTTTAAAAAATGTATTCCAATAAACAGTTAAACAAAATGTTTTTTTTTCTCTTAAGTGATCAGGATTCATGATCAATATAATTTAAATAAAAGCATTTATTTGCCAAATGTTTTCAACACTTCAATTAAGTTTGGTAAGTGCCAACATTATTCAGACACAAATGACAGACAATTTTTTCAGTCACGAGCCGGATTACTTGAAATCACAAAATAGATATTATGAAGTCTGATTACTTTTTAAGTGCAGACAACAGCACGTGACCAAGCCAAGCAAGTGACGGGTTTCTACATCTTAATTCAAAATTCAAGACATAATGTTAAACCAAGAACTTTCCACGTTTACTAGGAATGGATAATTTTAAAATGATTATCAGTTTAGATGGCCTTTTGATTACAGTTGAGTTAATATCTTCTCTTTCATTACTGGTGATAACATCATTTAAAAGATGGATTTTTAGATGGCGACACGGGTTTTGTACTACAGTTCGTATTGCTTTGAATAAAACTGTGTTTTGAAAAAACTCTAGATGAAGTAAAATACACGTAAATAATTTGAAATTAATAGATATAGTTGAAAGCAGAAGCTAATGGTCAGCTCATAACATCTGAGGAAAAAGTAGTTATACCTAGTATTTTATTCATTTTAAAATATTTCCATTTATAGACAAATCAGACGAAATAATATTCCCGATGTTCTCGCTAAGCTAAAGCTCTCGAAAAGCTAATTATTATCTCGAAAAGCTAATTATTATTATTAGCTCGAAAAGCTAATTACACTTTTAAAAATTATCGTACAAAATATTTTATATTATTTGAGGTAAGAAAAAACGTAGGGTGTTTAAAAGTTACACATTTTTTTAACTTCAAACTTTCATTGTCAATAGCTGAGTTTTGAAACATCATTTTTATTACTATCTCTTTTTATTTATGGCTCTTATTTTAGTCTGACAGATTTAAATGTAAGTAGAAGAAGATGAATCTGTACTTGATTTTGAAGGGTAAATTATTTTTAGATATAGTCTATAATAAATCAATTTTGTGATTATCTAAGAAAAAACTATTATTTTTATAGAGATAACTATTAAATGAAAAGACTATTAATTCCTAAAGTAATGAGAGCATAAATAAGTCTTTCTCTCAAATGAAACAGATTTTTCCAACTATATTAAGAAACCATCTCTTACGTGGCGCCGTCTATCGAACAAGTTTGAAGGTATACATAGTGCAATAAAACCATTTACACTTAACATATATGCTGCTATTTGATTTGTTTACATATTTAAAAATCAAAATTAGTAATTTAAAAAAAATTCTTTTTATTTTTCTTAGTTATCGTACGCATAATCTTTAAATTTAGTATAATTTTCAATTAACATTTTTTTATAATTAACAGTTGACATGACATTCATGAAATACGAATAGATTAAAAAGGAGTTTCTATCAAAAGAAGTAACTACTTTTTGAATTTTAACAATATGATTGTACGGGCAATTATTTAAAAATTCATATTTTCCAAAAAATATTCTATTAAGAAAATCTCTTACGTGGTGCCATCTAGGTACAAAGTTAAAAAGTTCATATCAAGTAACAGAAAAATTATCTTTTAAAAAAAATATCCAAAGAAATAAAACGCAATTTGTGGCTCATTATTTGATTTTACTGAAACTTTGTTTTATGGTTTTTTTTTTAATCTTTAAAAACTGCAAGTATAATCTTAAGCCTTCAAATTTTTCCTCAATCTCCGAAGATGTTTTGGAGTCAATTATTTAAAGCTTTAAACAGTTTCAAAAATTAACAGTTAATATGACGTACAGACGAATGAAAAAAGCTCCAGAAATTACGGAAAATAAATATTTTACGCTTCATTAAGGACTATTGATTATTTTACAAGGTTCAAAGGTTTTCGTGTAAAACTTGTTTCTGCTTGCCCCCCTTTTCACAACTTGCCGAACTATTACAAATAAAGGGATCAACGTGTTATCTGCTACGAAGTACTTAAAATATTAATAAAACGTACAAGAATATTTGATATATAATTAATAATATGATGACTTTACAAGTACCTGTGGTGTAGTGGTTATCACATCCGCCTAACACGCGGAAGGTCCCAGGTTCGAGCCCTGGCAGGTACAGTAATCATTTTACATTTCACCCAAAGCATTTCAATCTGTGATAAATTGGACCTCCTACGAGGCATGATTATTAGGGTTAATAAATCTAAGAACGTGTGTAGATAAACTTTTGCACAAAAGAACAATAAACTATTTTTACAATCAATAAACTTTCCCTTAAAAAACGTATAACCTAAAAGGATTTTGCAATTCATATTTGCTTAAGCATTTTTTAAGCATAAGCATTTGCTTATCTTTATTATTAAGCATTTCTTGGGCAATATGCAGTTGCGGAAAGTATCTATTGAAAACATTTTAATGGTGACTGATCTAATTCCCACAAATATAACCAAATTAGAATCACTCGTCCGTTCACCAACGGTTGGGGAACCATTACTGTAAAACTAGTTTTTCCTTCACAGTACATTGTGGGCAGAAAAACAAACTTTATAGTGGATTTTCTTTTTAGTTTGTAATTCATGTATTAAGATCCTATTGCCCTCCCGCCTCCCGTTCTTGATTTATTTCACATTTTAAATCTAATTCCTTGATGAAAATTTCATAAAGAACTTCTTTTAATTAAATTATCAAGTTTGTATTTGTTTTTCTTTTCCTAAAAATACAAATCTAAGAAAACATGAAAATAGTTAAAAAATTAAATACAGGAAATATGTGTTAATTAAATCATAGATTCCAAATCCCCTTTAGATCCTGTTATCAAAGAGCAGAAAGAGATGGCGCCATGTATTCTGCAAAATAATGTCAGTTTGTTTTTCAAGTTTTAAAGTTGAGAGTAAAAACAACAAGTTAAAATCAGTGTGGATATAACCTTATTGTATCCTTAAATTGAAAATAAAATAAAATATATTTTTATCATTGTAAATATATGTTAAAGACTCATGTTTGAAAACAAAATCAGGTTTACTTAATTTGGGAAAAAGTAACTTTTCAAAGCAAAAATCCAAATGAGCATAATTTTACTCTCTATTTAAATTGTGCGTGTTGCATTCAAATGTTACCTCTAAAATAGTGAGGGACTCCTTATTGAAAAAAGAAGTTTACAGGGTTAAAATTGTAATAACAGACGTATCAATTGCTTTTCCTGCATTTGTGACAGAATCTTATAACTACGACAATTTTAATATGTAGTGGATGGACAGAGAGAGAAATAAAAAAATCAGACAATTTTCTCAGGTAATTAGAGTCATTTGACAAATCGTTAGAAAAGTATATTCTGTGTATTGAATATAAGGCATCAATATTAATAGTGAACGTCTCATGGGATATGAAAGCAAGTTTTTACGCGCACAATGAAATAAAAATACTAAAATTGCTCCTGAGAATTTTTAAATCCTTGTAAAACGTTTAATCTGGTTAGTTACTTTGCATCGAAACTTATAGGAAATGTTAGTTTCAATGATGACTGCATTAACTGGGTTTAAGCATATGAATACAAGCTTTAATTATGGCTAGTATCAATAAACTTAAATTCAGCTTAATGCTATCTGAATGGAAATTCGGTTTGAAAAGGAAACGACATACTAAGCAGTGAAATATTTGATTTCAGGGTTTTTTATTAGCTTGGAGCAAATATATATTATCTAACTTTTTGGATGTTTTAAAAATTACTCATAGAAATGGAAAACACTATTAAAAAAAGCGCTATTGGCTAAGACAGTTTTATAAATATTAAAATTATTTGGCGATTGATTTATCAGATAATTTGACTATTTCTCCCGGCTAATAATACAGTGGAAGCTCTTATAGCGACCTGCTCTTATAAAAATACTCTCTTATAAAGACCCAAAAATTAGTCTCTATAAGAGCACTTTTGTGCTCTTATAAAGACTAATCTTCGAATCGATTCAGCTTATCGAATACTTTTCTGGATCGGTTTGTGTGCGTCACACCAGAATTAGCCAATAAACAAATATCAGAGTATGACAAACAGCACCAAGTAACGATCGCATCTTCTTCTCGCTTGCTTTCGTCCGGGGTAACCGGCTACAATCCCAAACGAAACCTTTCGCTACCTAATGTCCTTGTTGATTTTATACTTTAAATTTATTAGCGTATTCATTTATCTTTCTTTATTTCTAATTTTTTGACTTATATTTAAGACATAAATTTTTCAAATTGCATACAGATGCAGGTGAAATTGATGTAATAATTTTTTTAAGCATCAGACTTTTCTAATAATAAGCTAATAATAAGTATAAGGAAGCTAAGCTATGCAATAAATTAATATCAAAATCAAAATTTAAAAAGCAAATATTTATACTCTGTAAAATATTGATCTTAAACTTTATATAAATTAAAATAAAAGCAAAAAATAAGGTAATATAACATGAAATTGGAAGTATCAAGACTTCATAAAATAAGAAATAATTGTTTAAAGTGAGGAAAGAACTTTGAACTGTGATTGATTTATTGATTATTGATTGATTTAGAACTGTGTTCTAAATCCCAATGATATCGTTTTCAGGTTGAGATTTCCTCCAGACTTTATAAATTAGTCTACTAAAAATACATCATTGAGGGAATCGAGTCCACCTTCCCGAAAAGCATCAAAATTGATAGTTTAGCTTAACGAGTTTATTGCTTTTAAACGGGTGATATTCTGCACTCGAGTGTATCACTCGAAGTTTGCTCTTATAGCGACAAAAAACTCGGTACGGATTAATTACGCTATAAGAGCTTCCACTGTATCTGTTTTAGGCAACAGGAAAGCTATGCCGCGTAGAAGGAAGGACTGGTTTCGTCTGCTTGAGAAAGCCAGAGTCCAACCAGGACCTGTCGAGGAAACTGATAATGAAAAAAAAATATTCTTCGCATATATTTTGAACTTGTGAAATTTTGTCGTTAATCGCTTTAAACAAAATATGCACACTACCATATAATTTACACATTTGATATTCACAAGTTAGTTTAAAATTAATATTAAGGAAAATATATGACATGCTTAACTTTTGACTAAGTAACAATATTGCATGGATTAGTTAGTAGAATTCGATACATAATCGCAGAAGTTAACGATTAAAATCGGAAGAAAGCTTTTTAGGCCACAGAGTACTAGAACAGAGAGTCCACGGCCATAGGCGATAATGGAAATAGACGACATTAGTGTGACGTCACTTGCTTGTTTGGAAACGTTGATTCTATCCGTGATTGGTTCCGTGATTGGAAGTAAATCCTTACGGATCCGTACGGAACCAATCACGGATGGAATCAACGTTTCCAAACAAGCAAGTGACGTAATGACTAATGTCGTCTATAAAAAAAGCATGGAATATTGTGTAAGTTAGAGGCTATTTTGGCGCTGGGATCGCGTTACGTCACGAGAGGCGGAGAAAAAAGCTTGATCCTCCAATAGCCCGCCTAAAGGAAAAATTGAATGCACGTTGACAATCACAGCTTTGACCACCAAAATTTACTGCCTACCCTTCCGATAATCATTGAATTTCCAGTGCTGCCCTCTACCTTATAAATAAATTTGAAAATAACCTCTGGACCCTCTGTTAGGATTTTTCTCTGTGCTTTAGGCTAAGTAGTTTGACACAATGATCTGAAACACTTCTATAGTGGTTTTTTTTCCTTTTCGTCTAGAAATTTTAATTATGTAATTTTCCTCTCTACAAATCTTTTTTAAATTTCAGCAATTTAAAGTAGTTTGATCATAATTCTATGGTGGTTTGAAACAGTCCATAGATCTGATGTTATCCAACATTTAGAATGTCATATTTCTGTGACATCCTATATCTTTCTGGGAAATATTTATTGGTCCAATTAATAAGACAATAACATAGTTAATGATGTCCCAAGAGAGTATCTGACAGTACCAATGAGGACAATAAGTTAAGCTCTTTCGGTCCGACTAACTGTGAAGATTTAGACAAATACTACAGTGATGGTCAATTAATTTTGAAGAATAGTTCAGGTTTAACTCTCTCATATAGCTTTCGTGACTTATTCACCAATCTTTATCATTATACAGTGGACTCAGCTTAATGTGATCACTTTTGTCTAAGAGTAGAACGATAACAATATATGTATCCGATTGATATAATAAGACATTTGACTCTAGTGGAAAGTTTCAAACAGTGTAACAAGAAGTTTGCATTAAAATCACAACTATGTAGTCTTAATTAAAATTATTCCCTAGTTTGTATTTTGAAAATTATACATTCTTAAAGATAAATATGAGAGTGAAACATACATTAATAATAAATTAATGACTTATTTTGTATGTTTATGTAGTAAAATTGGCCTTCAAACGGGAAAAAAATTAAGTTTTTAGGGAATTTCACCAAATTTTGATAACATTAAGCGAAATGTTTTGATAACATAAAACGGCACATTTTACATTACATTAAACAGGAGTGATCGGGACCGATAAATTTTGATAACATTATCAGATTGATAACATTAACCGTGATCACATTAAACGGAGTCGACTGCACTTCATTTTTATACCAATAGCAAGATATTGGGTAAAATATTTTTCGGGAGTAAAGGATCCCACAGACGATCAACTTGGTTGCAAACTTCGGTTGTCAATCAGGTTGAAGACTTAGTTGACAACCATATCGTAGACAAACGTAAAACGATCAAATGAATATTTTTGATATTTTGTGCACTTTAAGTAAAAATTATCTACCATTCAATTTTTTCGTGAGCTAAAATTATATTATTTTTCATTTTTAATTCTTAGGGTTTTTATTATCTTATTAACATGCTCCGATTAAGCTCTGCCAACCAAGAATTTGAAGTTTATCAACCTAGAATTTCAAATATCAACTTCCCTACATACGGGCAACTTGAATGTAAACATCGCATGTTGTCAAACAAGTTGAACACTAAGTTGATCGTCAGTGGGATCCTTTAAACACATTCGTTATAAACTCAATCAATCAAGGTAAAACTGTTATCTAGAGATTGATGCTGATAATCCGTAAAAATATTATTAATTACATAGTATAAATTAAGATTTAGCAGTACACCAAATATTGCTAATAACTTATTGTTCTTATTAGCTTTCTTATGTATAACTAACTACTGTATTCACCACTGATTTGATAAAAGGTTAACTTGGAATCAAGCTCTTTCTACAACTCTGATTGGCTTAAAACTTATTTACCTTTTCAACTACCAATTAGGAGGTTTGATTCCAGGTTTACCTTTGGTTAGGTTAGTGGGGAATACGGTCAAAAGTCTTTAAGAAGAGTAAAGTTAAATCTTACCTTTGCTATACATCTACGAAGCTTTCTGTATATCAGTATTGGGGTCTTGAATGGGAGAAAATCAGATAAACAGGATTACACTACAGCAGAAAACACCAATATTTTTTTCCATTCGTTTAGTGCAATTTAAACTAAATAGTGGTAAGTGTTATTTTAGTGTATTTAAATCTAATAAGTGTGTGGTAAGCATTATTTTATCATTCTAAAACCTAGAATACAAAAACATTTAGCGATTCCTTTTGAATAAGTTCCGAAAGTGAAAATATTAGAGAAACACATAAGTTACAGTGATCATTCGATAAGAGTAATTTTAATAACATGAATATACATCTACAATTCATTAACTGTTTTTAAGATGTACTATATTACAATTATATTTTTGTAAATGAAATTTAGATGCTTGAAAAGATCTCCCTGGAGGAGAAAAAATTACAAATAAACTTAAATTTCTTAAGGACCTCTGTTAAGGAAAAAAGAATTTAGTATATTTAGTATTTTTAGTTTTTATTATTGTTTTACAGCAGAGTCAGTAATAAATTAAAAATAGAGTCAGCATGCAGGTACAGTTTATTAGCATATTATTTACATATACGTTATGTTTCTGGTTTCTCATTTATCCATAGATAAACAAAAAAGATAATGCCTATCTTTTTCTACATACAAGCACACTGAAAAAGTGTATAACTTACATATATACATATCTATATTTGTATTGAGAAAATAAAACTCATACATTTAATACACTGAATTTTTCCATGCAAGAAAAGGGATAATGGTTAGGGAACTTTCATATGATCAAAATATTATTTTCATAAGAAACTGCCTTTTCGGACCAATCCTGTCCAATTTTTGTAATAATAGCATAAGATAAATAAGATCTGATGAAATTTCTAATGTTTAAATTACTATTCTTTTAAAAACTTATATTTTTAAATAATTTTTTTGGTAAATTATATCAATATTTTTAGAAGAAAGTTTTGTTTATTAACAAGTGGTACTACATGAAACTTTTAATTATCAAAAGTTAAAAATATTATATTGTCATTTAATTTTCATATTCAAATACTTCGATGTAAATATGTAAGGTTATGAGATCAAAGATACCAATAATTTCTTTGAAAGAATGTGAATATTGCATATAAACATTGAATAAACACTATTTCAAGGGAGACTGAATACTTGGATTTGTTAAAAATAAATACAAAATATACAAATATACATGTTACACTTTGTTTTATGAAAATACTACGTAGAGGATGTGCGTGTATTAGGAGATGGTTTAGTATTAGTTTCATATAGTAGTATTAGTTTATGTTCATATATCTCCTATTAAATAATTTAAATAAATATAATATCAACAATTTTCAAAACCAAGATGTTGAAAACTCATCATTAGCACACTTCTACGTTAAGAAATATTTGTTACTATGGTTTCTTGATTTAAAACAAAACCCACATTGAAACCAGTTTCTTTAGTCTTGATAGTTGCATAACTTTATTAACATTACTTAAATACACTTGTAAATGTATAAAAACACAAGTTTTTATGTATCTCTTAGGTTTTGAGACATAAATTATCATTTATTTTTATGTATATGTTGTCTGTTTATAAAAATAAAAATTTGTAACATATCGATATGACACTTCCTAACACGAAATTAAGTTACGATAAGTTTCCGTTTTCATTTACAGTCGTATACGCTTAGTGTGATCAAGGTTAATGTTATCAATAGGATAATATTATCGTAACTGGCTTGTCCCGATCACATTTATTTAAATTAACTCATAATGCATCGTTTTATGTGATAAATATCGTTTAGTGTTATCAAAATTTGGTTAAATCCTTAAAAAAACCTCCTTTTTCCTGTTGGAAGGCCAATTTTTAATAATTACACATACAAAATGAGACATTGAAGTAGTTGTGTTATGTAATCCACTCCTATATTTATATTTAAGAATGTAAAAGTTGCAAAATATGAACAGGATAGAATATTGTTTCAAATGCTTCAATTAAGACTACACTGTCGTGATTTTAATGCAAACACTCGAGTTACACTGTTTGCCACATTTCATTATAGAACAGCTTATTATTATCAATCGGATATTGTTATCATTCTGATCTTGGATAAATGTGATCACATTAAGCGAAATCGAGTGTATTATATTTATACATTTTATTATGATGATGATTATGATAATATTTATTTTAGATTTTTATTCCGACCAATTGCGAGAAAAATATTAACAGTGGTTTTAATTTCTGGTAAAAAATACACCATGCATACTAGCATGCTAAAAAACAGTACGGTAATACCTGAATTTATGGAATTTTAAAAATTGTACAGGAATTTCTTTGGACGTGTTAATTAGCACCTATAATAATAATAGTACAGTATGATATTTACACATATTTATGACTTAGGCGTCGGTAATTGTAAATGTATACAATATGTAAATTTTGTATGATTAAATGCGTGCGTTTAAGTTTTCAAAAAGGTTTTTTTATAAAGTTCAAAACTAATTTTATACTTGTGTAAAAGGAATGTTAAAAA
Source organism: Tetragnatha montana (assembly GCA_963680715.1). Taxonomy (NCBI): domain Eukaryota; kingdom Metazoa; phylum Arthropoda; class Arachnida; order Araneae; family Tetragnathidae; genus Tetragnatha; species Tetragnatha montana. Next base: position 42,040,324 of record OY796685.1, read on the forward strand.
AATATTTTACAAAATAAATTTCAGTATTAATTTAATGTAAAGATTTTAAAGTAAACTTTTAATTAATTTAAAAATTAAAAGTCAAAGTTTTTTGAGTATTTTTAGATACACCTAGTATTAACTCTTATATCAAAACATACTAAGAATCTGGAAATATTGATTTCAGTTACATTATGCTTTTAAAATTAAAAATACAAAATTGTCAAAATGTAAACAATTCATGACATACCTATGTTTTCCTTAACAAAAATTTGAGGGTCAATGAAAATTTCAAAATATTGTAACTAGATACTATTTCATTGAGTTCCAACATAATGGACTCTAACCGTCTGACGTCACACGGAACCAACACGTGACCTACTGAGCTTGCAATGGACTCTAACCGCCTATCTGGTTCGAGACTTCACACGGAATCAACACGTGACCTACTGAGCTTGTGATTGGTTACCACAGATACTACACTAGTAGATCTCCTAGTGTAGTATCTGTGGTAACCAATTGCAAGCTCAGTAGGTCACGTGTTGGTTCCGTGTGACGTTAGACGGTTAGAGTCCATTGGTTACCACAGATACTACACTAGTAGATCTACTAGTGTAGTATCTGTGGTAACCAATGGACTCTAACCGCCTATCTGGTTCGAGACTTCTGTGTTCGAGACGTGTGACGTCAGACGGTTAGAGTCCATTGCAAGCTCAGTAGGTCACGTGTTGGTTCCGTGTGACGTTAGACGGTTAGAGTCCATTGGTTACCACAGATACTACACTAGTAGATCTACTAGTGTAGTATCTGTGGTAACCAATGGACTCTAACCGCCTATCTGGTTCGAGACTTCTGTGTTCGAGACGTGTGACGTCAGACGGTTAGAGTCCATTGCAAGCTCAGTAGGTCACGTGTTGGTTCCGTGTGACGTCAGACGGTTAGAGTCCATTGCAAGCTCAGTAGGTCACGCGTTGGTTCCGTGTGAAGTCTCGAACCAGATAGGCGGTTAGAGTCCATTGCATGTTTTATCTTTTTTATAACATTGTCGTTACCAACAAAATCACTTATCTTGCTTTTTAATGAAAAATGGGCAACCAGCCTATTTCACCAAAAAAAAAAGTGTAGTGGCTATTTACTCGATATACGAACTTGACAGTAGGAGGAGTGACATTGTGAAGTCTCAGCTTTAGTTGTGAACTTTCGGCTTTAGAAGGGAATGCTTATAAATCTATAGAACAATTTATTAACAGAGTCTCACACGTGGCTTCAAGTCAGCACACAACATATTCTTGGAAGGGATATGCAATAGATCTTGGACAGTTATGGCTACAGTATTTGGATGGTGGTTAAATATATTCATTGAGGTTGGTAATAACTTGCACGTTGCGTTTTCCTTAATACAGTCTCAATTTCCAAGGATCTAGAAGGACTTTATAATCCATAAAATTCAGTACTTCTTATCCAGTTTTAAAACTTTTTAAGAAGTTTTTCCAGATTCATCAAATGAACAAGTAACAGGAAATGTGCTAGTAATGCGATATATTTAAACTCTGTTTCTCTTATTAAGGAAATTATCAAAAAAAAAAAAAAAAAAATTGCAGATCAAACAATACAAATGTTCCTGTTTGATCTTCTTCTCACACAGTCGCAATCCCTTTTGAGCACCAATTGTAGCATCATACAGTTAGAAGGAGGTTTCATCAAAAGTACTTTAAGCCAAACATACAGAGTGAAATAGATCTTTTACCAGGTCAAAATTTGACTCTTAAGTACTATGCTAATTAGTTTTGGCCTTTGAATTTTCTTTCCTTAGATATTCTAAATCACACGGGGATGGGTCTTGTTTCAGTAAATTTGACTCAATGAGTTGCACCATAGAAATAAAAAAAAAAAAAGAAATTCAAATAGTAAAAGTTGTCTTTGGCCGTTAATGTGAGGTGTTTCAGGCTTTGTTTATAACACTCCTTTCACTGTCTGGGTCATAACAGTTGGAGTGGGAGTCTCAACTTCCGTAGTGCACAGAAAACAGAAGGATTTCCGGAATTCTCGACGGAATTTACCTGTAAAAATAACATTATAAAATGGAAATTCAACATTTTATTCCTCTAAAAGACAAGTAAAAGTAGGATAAAGCGGTCGACATTAGACTTGTTTTTACGAATACTCATGTTATTGTGAACTGTAAGCTAACTCTATAGGGGCCGTTCAAATATTACGTAAGCACTTAAGGGGGAAGGGGGTTTGCTCTTTGCTTATTTTTCCTGGCAAGGGGGAGGGGGGATATGAGTAATGCATACGTAAGATATTACAAACACTGCATTTTCGAAAACTAATCTTTCTTAAATAAATAATCTCAAAATTCAACCAAAAATAAATTTTGTTTTAAAATTTTTATTTTGAACAAAAAAATCAAAGGGGGTTGGGGAGTTTTCTCACGTAATTATAAGGGAGGTTTTTGCGGTTTTCTTATCTTTGCTGACAAGGGGGTCAAAAATGACCTAAAACAGGCTTACGTAATATTTGAATGGCCCCACAGACATAACGGAACTGTCAAATCCTATTTACGAATTACAATTTTCAAAAACTTATTGTTCGTTCTCACTTTCACTCTTTTCCAGAATTAATTGAAGTAAAAAAGTTCTGAAAATCTTTTATTTTCATACCTACCAACAGTGTTATTCCTACGATTTTTTTTGGAGGAGTAAGAATACTCCTTGACTTTTTTTAGGAGGAGTGAAATTCAATTATGTGGAGTGAAATGCGAAATTAACATAAACTACATATACAGAGACACGAAAACCGCAATCAAACTCCCTAAGCATCAGAACAATGAATGAAAAAAAATTACTATTTCTGCATGAAAACACAATTAAAAAGTATGATAATTAGGGTGCCGGGGGCTTTTGGCAATTGGCTTTTTCCAGAAGTCGGACGAAAATGTCTCCGCTGAGATCAGCTGGTGTTTTGAGTAGAAAAATATTATTTGTTGATTTCGGTGGGGCCAAGTAGTGCATTTTTTAAGCTAAACCTTTGTGAAAAATTCAAAGAGTGAAAATACTCCTGGCTGGTTTTTTAAAGAGTATTTCCGATTTTCAAGGAGTGAAATACTCTCTCAGAGGAGTTAAAAATATCTCTGATGGGCATACATTTGAGAATTTTTTTGGTAAAAAATATTTTATATTGCTTACATTCCATTTACGGCCGTATTCTCCGCTAACGTGACCGGTGGTTAACCGGCAGTTAAACTTCTGATTGTCTATTAAAGAAAGAATGCTAGTTTTCCTTAAAAAACTTTATTTTGTGTAAAAAGATAAAAATTCTTAAAAATAATGTTTCTGATTCTATGAACTCTTGACTTTACGAACTATTTGGAGTAACTCTTATGAGTTCGTAAAAACATTTTTTGACACTAAAAAAGGTTGTGTAAATCACCAATCTCTTAAAGGATCGCCAATACTCAGTTATCTAGAGACGCGCTGGGAATATATTATTCCTTAAAGAAAGACGGGTATTTTTTAATAAAAAAGCTGAAACTGTTTAATGACTTTATAATACCTCAAAAAATAAATTAGATGCTTTAAAAAAATGATTAAAATGTTTAATTAAAGTAAAAAAAAAGAAGCACTGAAAAAGAAAACTTGCAAATGCTGGTGGGCGTATTTGCTTCGAGCGGGGAAAAACAGCATTATATTTTCAAACCGGCAGTTAAGTTATAAAAGGTCTGTTACTCTATACTTAAATAAAATAATTGCTTTTAAGGAGATTATGCCAAAGGAAACTGCTTGGAGAAATTCACGGAATCATGAAAGAAACAGAAATACATTTTAAAACAAATTGATGGGAAGAAAGTTTTTAAAACGAGAACACTGAATGAAAAAAATCTTTCACAGTATTTTTATCCATATTACTTTGGGTTTTTTTTTCAGAATATTGCTGTCTTTGAAACTTTGACTGAGATTGAACGAACATTGTATAATTAAACGTAAAGTTCTTTGTCTTTTAGTTTTTTGTGATGCATGCAGTATTTTTTATAGAAAAAGATAATTAAAAGTTTAAGGTTATTGTAAAGAAAAGAATAGCTTAAAAAATTCTGAAGCATTTTTAAAATTCAGCTCAAATCAAGAGTGTTAATATTTAGGTAATTGTGTAGTATCATTTTATGAAATCCTTTGCAGAAAATAACTGAGTATGTACTATACTACGGGATATATCTAAGGACAGTTGTACCTTCTGACACTTATTTTTAAAATTCAAAAATAAATGCAAAATTGAATTGGTAGTCGAATTGAATTGGTATGTGAACATATGCTATCTAATTGCTGATGTGAAATCAGCTCATTGAATAAAAAAGTTAACTAAATATATTCAATTTAATATTTTAAGATGATCCAAGTTACTTTGTTACCAAGTTACCCACTAGAATAATAGGTTTGGCAATTTTAAATAGTCAAAATGGGATTTTATCTGTCTTAAAAAATTTAAATTTGGTTTTTGTTCGGAGGTACAACCATCTGGATTAAATTTTTATGTTTGTACTATAAGAAAATCAACACTTTCTCTTTTTTAATAATCATCCTTAAGGAGAGATTAAAAAAGCTTATCAGTAGCTCAAAAATAAGTTTTTAAATGACAATTTTGTATGGAGCTGATATTTTGTTAACGTACGGACCATTGTTATCTGAAAATTGTTCAGAAATTTTCTTATTTGTGTTTTGAAACTAATTTTCATTTATTTTTATTTTCATTCCCTTTATTTTATATCCAAATTTAAAAGCAAGATGTATAAATATAAACGAATAAATAACATTTAGAAGCAAAACGGCAAAAAAATCAATAAAAAAAGTTTATAAATAATGTATTTTTATTTGGATTAATTTAAGTTATTTTATAGACTCACAAAAACGCAGTAAAAATTATTTGTAAATCTATATTTATATTACTCAGTATTTACCATGAATGAAATAAATATCCTTGTATTTATTAAAATTAAAAACAACTACTTAGTACATATTTGAATTGTTTTTCAGTTAGTATATCAAATTGTTTTAAGTTGACACTGTGACAGTGTTCCAAAATAGAATACTTCCAAAAAATTGCTCGTGTAATATTTTTCTGAGAATAAGAGCTCATTTAGAATGTAAAATAGGAGAAGTTTTATTTCATATAATAGAACTTGGCATATGATATATGTTTTTCTTACGAACGTGGGTGTTCCATATGGACTTAAACCTGCAAAATGTCAAGTGTTTTTATTCCGAAAAATATCTCAGTAAAACAATAATGTTTAAATAAATGATCATTTTGACCTGTTTAATTCTGCATAACATTTTTTTTACTTAATATTGCATTAAATTTTTTTTTTATTTTATGCAGTCTCGGAAATATTTGAAGGATTTTTAAGTACAGTGTACAATTGTGTTAATTAAAGGTAAGATACTGCTTGTGTATTTTTTATGTAACAAAACTTTTTAAAAAAGATTAGATACATTCTTTTGTCATCTTTCAAAATTTATTCCAATTCTTCCAAGATAAGAACATTTTTTACGTCTTTAAAAACGGAGCATACAATTCCTTTTATTTTACTAATAATTTGTTATAAGTGCACCAATTATTGCTTTAAAAAATCCAATCATAAATGTGTTTATTTGTTGCTTTTTTGTATATGAAACGAAGTTCTTAAATAGAATAGCACTCGGTTTATGCGTTTAACTCGTTTAATTCAAAATACAGAATGTTTTATTTTTATTTTATTGCATTTATCATACCGATGTTATAAAGGTTAACTATTAAAATTGTCTAGACTTTTATTTAATATTTAGAAGAATCTAGACTTTGGGGAGTTTATCTTTGTTTTAATTTTAAAAAATTACGCAATTTACATAAATATGTAATTTGAATACAATTTAGAACGTTTATAAAATGAAAGAAAACTAGTGTTCGTAAAGAACATAGAAGCCCAAATTTCAAACTTCCCAAACTTAGTTCATCTTTCCTGAATTTGCAATTTCTTTCTAAATTCATTATTTTGATGAAATACGTAATATTAAAAATATTAACTGATCTGAAGAACTTCAACTTTTTTTGCTCTGTAATTCAATTCAAAAGTTGAAATTTAATCGAATATTGAACAATACAGAGCGAAAAAGTACCGGCAATATTTTTCCAGTCTCTCCAGTGTTCCAGTTTTATTTTTCGTACCAAAAATGAAAATCATTTTTGTTGCACGAAAGATTGTCAAATTGCCAATAGAGAAATACCTCAATTGTTTCAAAAATCGAAATTTTTCGAAATTAATGTCATTCATTGTAATTTTTTATTGATAAATTTGAAATATAAGTTAATTTGTCTCCCTTTTCTTATTCTTTGTACTGTAAACTTAGTCAAAATTAAATTTGAATTTAATTTAAGTGTTTTTTTCCTTTTTTTTTATTAAATGAATGTTTGATTGATATTTACTTACTTCATAGACAGTGCCTTAATGACTAAGTTTACTAACAATTTTTAATTTATTCGTCTTAGTCTTTCTAGTTTTCCTTTTTGTGTTGTGAACTAAGTAGAAATATAATTTAGTTGTCGATTAAATGGGTTTTTAAGATTATTTTCATCCAAAATTTCATAAGGTTGAAAAAGAAATGAATAAACTCATCAATTTTTTTCAACTGAAAAATATTTTTGGATATTCCTTTTGGATATTTTGGATGATTATTCTGTGCTCTAAATAGGTTTCTGAATTTCCAGTACAAATTTTGTGGCTATGCAATAAAAATTTCATAACATACAGTTTTTTTTTGATCATTCAAAACTTGGTTTTTGGACTTATTCCCCTTTTTAAACTGACGATTCATTTACAATTTCATTGACTTGCATATCGTATCAATATCATGGTTCTACATCTTCATCATCATAAAACAGGTCGGCGAAATTACAGAAAGTGGAAGAAATCCATATTGTAAATTTGCAGAAATAATTTCGTTTCATTCATTTTATTCAAGAATTGTCTCTTTCGAAATCATGTAAGGGAAAATATATACATTTTTTCAAGGGCGACAAGCCTGTGTGTCTTTTTCTTAGTTCAAGTGTATATTTTTTTCGATTTACTTATGATTGAACAATTTTTCAAACAGATTTGCAATCGACGGAAAATTTTAGTCTGAGTTCATTACAATTTTACAGGAAATATGACTCTTTTGGTCTAAAATCACTAAAAATAATCACTTTAAAATGTTAATAAGTACTGGTAAAAAATAATGTCGCTTTTATAAAATAAAAGTTGAAATGGTTGAAAAGTTGAAGAGGGTGGCATGAAAACTGAGGCACAGGGTGGCAAAAACGCAAATACAAGCTTAATGGTTGAGGTGTATGACCTTATTTTATCTATTCAGCTAAACTTATCTAAATAAAGAACAAATTTATTGAGTTACACTCAATAATTACGTGTTTTACCTTCCCCGTAAAAAGTTCCACAATTCATAGAGAAAATTTCCCTTCCCTACTTTTCAATCCCCCCATTCACCCTATATTTTCTAAGAATCCCTCACTAAACTATACCTCATTCACTCACTGACCCTCATCGCTTGCTCACCAGAACAATAATTTCCTCATCTTGACCATTTCCAGAAAAACAAACATCCACACCCACACTGATGACCTTTCCCCTGACCGAAGAAGATATAAGATCACTGCCCTTTCCCCATAGAACAAAACTGACCACCAAACAAAAACCACCTCTTTGTCCAAGACGACGGGATGACGAACGCCCAATTCAATCACCGCCCTCCAAAAATAATAATAATGAAATGGCATCTGGCATCGTGGGCAGGAAACTAAACATCCATCCTCCATTCCCAGAAACCCGGGTAATAAACGCACCAATCCACTTTACCCCGGAGCAATAACAGGGCAGAAGTTGTGTTATTCTTGGTGTGTCCATATTCATTAAGTGGGGGGTGATAGATGCTTCAAGTGCAGTTTGAATTATTTATTGAACATTAAGTGATCGTCCCTTTCGGTGGGGAAAGTGCTATTAAGGGTTTATAGGGGGTGATCGGTTTCCGGAGTGGAAATTCTTGAATCATTTATCGATTCTTCGGTGGAACTCGATTCTTTGCCTTCAGGGAGTGAATAATATGAGGTTCGGGAAGAAGAATTTTCCAATAAGCTGTGATCAATGTATCGTGAAATGTTTTCTACAACTGAATTGCGTTTGAAAGAAAACATAGTGTTTTTGTTTGAAAGCAGTTAAATATTTGAAAATATAAGGAATGAAATAGCCTTAGCAAACAGTGTTATTGGTCCAAGAGACCTAAGGGGTATAAAAAGTACTACATGCCATAGCTATTCAATGATGATCGTTTATATTTACTGTATTAAATTTGAACAGTTCTAACACTTTTTAACTGACATTTGTCTCGTATCTCTTAATAATTTTTGAGATCGAAATGATAACCTCTAAACTTGCGGCTAGGGTGCGTTTAAAGCGATCTCATCCGACGGAGGATATTTATTTAGCTGGGTCTAAACGCAATTTTTATTGTGATAGCTGAAAGGGTTCATTAGTTAAAGCTAATGATGAATCCTCAACAGTTAGTCAATATGCTAATGTATGATATAATTGTACTTAGATTGTATTTAATTGTATCTTTTTTAACCGAATTATCCTTTATCCATGTAGTTGATTTCTTACCATAAAATATCAATGTCCTATTTTAAGCTCAGAAAATCCTTTAAAAGTCATTACATTTCGAAGCAAAATTTAAAAAACAAGAGTTGAACGTTTTAATCAAATCTTTATTGTCTTCATTTAAACTGAATAAGGCCATAACTAATAGTTAGTGGTTATATTTCTTGTTTATCTTTATTATCTTGGTTATCTTTATCTTGCTACAGTTTTATCCGAATATGTGATTAGTAGTATCTCCTCTGGGCAAGACAAACATTTTTAATCAAAATTTTAAAAGTTGTTCCCGTTGTAAGTGCTGAAAAAGTTTAAAATTGTCTTTAAAGTGCCAGTTATCAAGCAAATACATTTTCTGTTATTGCAAGTCAGGCTAACATATCGTTTTTCTCTAAACGAGAAAAGTCAATATTTTCTGCTTTGTAAGGATGAATTTTACCAAAGCATGCATGGAGTAATATCAGGAAATAAAACCACAAAAAATATGGTTAACTTTGTCGAGAATTGGAAGCACAGAATAAGAACTCCATTCTCATCGCTTAAAATAAAAAGGGCCCGATGACTCTAAAGTCTAAAATCATGAAAGTCATAGTCACTATTACTTATTGAGTCCAGTATTAAGAGCAACTGAATGGAATTTACCGACCGGTTTTTACATTGACCGTTTTTTTAATAACCTTTTTCAACTAAAGTACAAAATAGTATTTGTTATTTTTTATCAAATAGTGTTTCTTATTGGATGATATAACATGTAAAGGATATTGGTTGCTGATTATTTTTTTTTTTAGTTTAATCCAGAAATGTTTTTTAACAAGTAGTTTTTATCTAGCTGTATTAATTATTTATTACCTAATATAAAGTGTTCTTCTCAAAGAAGCATATTTTATTTCAAAGCTAACTTTTATAGCAAATCCAAATATGAAATAAAAAATTAAATTTGTTTGATCTCTCTTAATAAAGTTTCAATTTTAACTCAAGTCACATTTTATCTGTTTTTTTTTTTCATTCAAATGTAAAAAAAAAATCCCACCGAATCTAGTACGTGTTCATCATACGAAAAATCCTACAACACATTTTGAAATACCCAAGTTAATTAGCTTTAGTTAGTTGTTTGGAGAATTTCTTCTTCAAAGATTTCAATATAGTGATGGTACTTTTTTAAATGAATTCTCTAAACTCCAACCATAAAGTGCAAAAAAACTGTTAAAGAAATTTTTAAGAAACTGAAAACCATCCTTTTATTGATCTTCTCTAGGTCATGTTTTTAAGATGTAAAAATAAAATTACATCATTTATATTCATTTAATATTCAAAGAGCCATAATTAGTTCTACATAAAATACCGTATTATTATCTGCTGGGAAACCCCTCTATCTAAAAGCTTTATATCCTTAATATTTGGACGGATCACCTATCTAAAAAATACCAGTTGATTTATATACTTAGGCGACTTTATAGTAATTTAAATCGATATTCCTATGAAGTCCTGATACTAACCTGTTATGGAAAAACCATCAATAAAGTACGACCTTTTCAATTTTACCATCATATATTTTTATAAAAGAGACCTATTTTTTAAGAGAAGACCATTAAAATGATTGAGACGGGTCAGAAACCATTGAGAACATAAAATTCAAATTGGAAATCGAGGTATATGTTTTCCCCCGTTGTGTATTTTTTTTAAAACGTGGATTTAAGATTTATTGGATTGTTATATAATATCTTTTTTCCAGTGAAAACGGAGCAAATTTTTTTTTTCTAATTTTGTTTTTGAAACGTAAATTCAATTTAATATATGTTTGATTTTGTTTTACTAGTTTTAATGCTTTTATTTGTTCTACGTTCATCGTAATTTTGGAATGGAATATCGAAACGAAGGTAACTGAAACGTTTTAAAGTGAAAGGGCAAAAATAATAACAGTAACTTAAGAAAAATGTCCAGTTGCCAAAAGGAATTTAAGTATTAAAAATTTCTATGTGAGTAATATTTTAATCTAATACCAAAATATAGAAGTTTGTGAAGATGATAGTACCAAATATTACTACAATACCTAATAAGATCCAAATGTTGGAATTATCTAATGATATACATAATACCCTAGGCCTATTTAGGGTTTTTGCTGTAATGCCCTAAAATTTTCTTGCCAACCTTTAACTTCAACTTTTCTTCGATTTTAGGAAAAAACTTTTTTTTTTTGCTTTAAAATTCTCAACAAAATTAAATGTTCTTGATTCTACTGTGTTAAAGCCAAAAGAACAACTAGAAAAAGCGTTTTCAACAAAATAAGGTAAGGGAAACTTGGGAAAACTGAAACGAATACTATTTCTAAAAGAACTTACCATTCATGAAGTTGTATATAATGGGGTTAACAGCACTGTTTGCATAGCACAGCCAGTGCGAAATGAGGGAGGCCACAGTTGTGAGCTGCGTTTGTGGTAATCCAGTTGTGTATCTGAAAGAGATTGCAATAATTGGAATCCTGATATAAAGAAGTAATGAATTGATTGATCTATATTTTTAAGACAACATTTGTTGAAACATTTGAAAATCCACTTATAAGTGGATTTATTTTAAAAATTCGAAGTTTTTTTGTTCCAAACCTAGATAGATCAAATAATTTGCAATCTATAAATACACGGTATTTTGAGAAAATCTGATTTCGCTAAAACACAATGAATATAGGGGACCTTAAATATTGATTTTTCTTAAAGCTCTCAAAATATCGTGGCGTCATCTATCTATAATTTCGTGAATTACCGATTTTCAAAAATTTGTGTACGAGAATTTATTATGAGTCACCCAAGTAGGATGTAGCAAACGGGGTACTTTTATCTGTTTTTGTTTTTTTTTCTGTTATTGATTTTTATAATGGGGGCAATACTTTCGGTGCACCTTGTACTAAAGGTTTTTTTATTATCACATCGATTTAAGCTCTACAAATGCTAATGTTTCATTCTCCCTTGATTATCCGGCGTTTATAACGTACCAGCACAGCTTACTAGATACTATACAGGCTAGCCGAGTACGGAAATCATTAAAAATCCAGATGGAAATACATGACGAACTGGCGAAGCATATCCACAGTGTTGAAGGCGGTGGGTGATATAGGTAGGACTTGTGGCGATTCAAGCGGGAAAAGTTGTCAAATGGATTTCATTGTTCAAAACTCGGCTAGCCTGTATAGTATCTAGTAAGCCGTGGTACCAGCCATCACCTGGACCCGAAGAAGACGAATAATAAAGCTTCTACTGCATTTTTATTCCCAAAAAAAAAGTTTCTAAAAAAACCCGAAAGTAATATAAGTTAGTTCAAGCACTTTATACTAAATATAATACAAAATTTCATAATCCTATAAAGAAGAGCACAGTCGAGAGGATTTCCTTTCCAACTATAATACCTAATATGAAATCCCATAATTCAATTCTCTTCTTCACTGGTTACTGTCGACTTCACTGTGGAAACGAAACATTCCCGCGAGAGAAAAAGCAAGTTATGGTGACAAGCTCCTTTATCTTTGTCCCTTTCGGATATGTCAAACTGTATTCCAAACGAAAACTTCTTTAATCTCTTCCGTCAAAGTAAGATATACTTTACTCTTTCCCCCCAAAAAAATTCTTTGAGGAAAACGGAGACACTTACGGCTAGCTCTTCCTACGGAATACACGGAATACACAATACACTATTTTCGAGAATGTAAAAACTATTTATAAGAATTCCGGTTTTCTTTAGTTTTTTTCTTCACGGGGGTGTCATGATCTCTCTAACTTTTATATCAGTACGAGTAAAAGTTGTTTTTTCAAACCAGGCGATTTACGTGTTGTGTGTGAATATTTTTTATCGTGTAGACGGTTTAGAGCCAGCTGTGTTCTCGAATGTTGCCAGATTGTTCATGTTTTTAAATTTGGATAATTTAATCTTCTAAAATCGGCGGAAATCTGAGTTTAATCTCAAGTTCAATTTTAATGTATCATTTGAGTTTTGAATAATTTTTACCAACAACCCATCAATATTTCATCATTTGGATGTTTGGAAAACGTTTCTGAACTTTAAAAAACTTTTTTAACTTTTCAATTTTCATATTATTTATCATCTTATTTTTTATAAGCATAGTTTAAAAATACATTACAGTTATTAATATACAGTACCTTAAATAAATGCATCTTTAATTTACGTAAATTTAAATTTTTTGTAGTTATGTTGCTTGTTATTTACAAAATTTCTTGCAGAATATCTTTACAAATTTTTGGCTCAAATAACTCCACTTATATATCTTTACCATTCTGACTCATTTAAAACATAATTTCAAATAGTATTTTAAAACTCCTCAAAACTTCTTTATTTAGGACTTCTACCTCCTTTGGAAGTCAATATTTTATTTCACTACCTTTATTCCATTGAAAACACCACAGATCTTTTTCAATAACTGAAAAATGCCAAAATATCCGTAAAATTGAAAATATATTAAGTTTTCTTCTATCAAAGTCGTATTTTGAAGAATCACTCATTTCTTTACCAGGTTTGACAAGAACAAATAATGTATCTAAATTGAGGGATATCAAATACATAAGGATCATCATATTGGTTTTTAGTCAGCAGATAAGTTGAATACTTATTTGATGCAAATGGAATTATGCAAACATCTTTTAAATAAGTTTTTGGTAAAAAATTGGTTAAGGAAAAGAAGAATAAACCTGAGGGTCATCTTTTTTTAAAAACTTTGTTTACGATTATCCTTTTTTTTTTCTTTGAAGATGGTTCAGTAGTATTTCATTCTTATATCCAGTCCTGTTTGGTATCATGATCTCTCACAATGTTATAGATATGCTACGAAAATGGTACACAGAAAAATTTATAAACTTATTTATATCCTTTACACTTTTTAAATATGTGTATTAAAAATATTATATACAGTCGACACCGCTTAGTGTGTTCAAATTTGTCCAAACTGATAACATAATCCGGTTGTTAATAATAAGCAGTTCTATATAAAAAGGGAAGCATTGTAGCACGAGTGTTTGCATTAAAATCAAGAATGTGTACGTGTAGTCCATATTGAAGTATTTAAAAGGATTTTCAAGTACCTATGCATTTTGCAACTTAATTTTTTAAGGAAAAATATAATAGCGGATGAAATAACACTACTAAATTAATGACTCACGTATGTTTATGTATTGAAATCGGGCTTCAAATGGGAAAAAGGAGGACTTTAGGGGATTTCCGCTAAATTTTGATAACAATAAACGATTTAATGTTAACATAAAACGATACTATTTGGGTTAATTTAAATTAGTGTTTGGGACCAGTCAATTTCGATAACATTATCCGATTGATAATATTAATCGTAATCACATTAAGCGGAGTCGAATGTACTAAAATGTCAATGAATATATTACTTCGAATTTTCATAACAAGATTTATACTATATTTTTTAAAATCACTTTACATACTTTAGAGCTTTTAAACATTAGAAATTTTTAATTTAAATTACATTTTCCTAAAAATTAAATGATGGTACTTTTACACGCAGAAGTGTTTTTCAATTTGGAATATTTTTTTTTTCAATCGAATAACACGTTAAACGTAAACCCCCTTGATGACAAACTGACTGGTTAAATAACATTCGTAACTAAGTTTCTTATGCAACTAAGCAATTAATTCTTGGAAACTGTTTGCACAATATTGTTTTGAAACACTTTTGGGTGTCTCTAAGCAACCCAAATATATTTATTCCCTTGGCTGAGACATTATCGATAGTCTTGAGTGGTAAAATAAATATACTTTGATAAACTTTTTATCAATACTTCCTAGTTTTTAAGTCTAGTATAGATGTGCAATATTTTCCAGTAGAAAATTGTGAGACTGAAATATAGGGTGTTTCAAAAGTCCGTTTCAAGGCTTTTATTTGGATCCAAGGTCTAGGTCTCGTATGATCATGAAAGTAAGGTTTACCCTGTGGCACTTGGTTAACTTGCTATTTGGTAACTACGTGGTTGGGTAACTTGGTAAGTGAACATGGAGAATGCATTGAGATGGCTTACAGAGCCCTTCAATAAAGCAACAAAAGAAAGTTAAAAAATCCACTTAAAAAACTTGAGAAGATAGAACAAAAACTTCAATAATAAAATTGTTGGAAATATCATGGCAAACCGCGCGATAAAAAAAATGAATTGAAATATCTTCAATATTTGAAGAGATATTATCAAGTAAAAATAATACTTTCTTAGGCCTCAAAAAAAAGTTCGGGAATTTGCAAGTTTTTCAGTATTTTCATGTAGTTTTTTTGCGTTTTTTTTAGCTAAATGAAAATAAAAAAAATCAAAGAAACTTGCAAGTTTGCGACTTTTTCTTTTTACTTTCTTTTTATTTCTTAAAAAGAATACTATTCATTATTTCCAAGCACTGTTTAAAAATAATCTATACCCTCAATATAAACAAATATCTAAATCTAAAAATTTAAAAACAGCAGTAGTTTCAGTTAATACCATATAATTAAGTTTTTAATAACGCAAAGAAGACAAAGAATATATCACAAAATGAACCCAATTTAAATATTAATGATTCCATTAGAGGTATAAAAGAAAGTAGAAGAAACGTGATTAAAACAGCGATTCATATTATGTAAATTACTACGTGTAAATGAAGGGACAAAATCAACAGTTACCGTTACAATTAACGGTCAACTATGAACTTCTATTATCGATGTTAATTAGCAAATTAAGAACCTTATCATATTCTTAGTTGTTTAGTCTAAGAAGAATAAATCTTCCGAACATTGAAGAAGGGATTATTGTGTAATCTTTTAATTACAAAACAGTAGTTCTTTTCAAATGTCTTTTACTTCTGGAATCGATTCTTTTTAAGATAACAAAACTTCTTCTAGTGTGTATCTATTTATTCTTTGAGTGTGGAGGAAAAATTCTCAGTTTCAATTTACTCTTCTAGTTAGAATGAGTTTAGATAAGATTGTGTCAAAAACAAAGAAAGGAGAATCGCGTGGAAAAAGTATTTCTAACGGTTTTTGGAAAAGTTGTGATTGATGCTTGTTCAAAAGATTTCGATACTAAAGAAGCGCTCGCTTTCTTTGGAAGTATTTAAATAACCTCATTTAAGATGAAATGAGGGTTGTTCAAAGAGTAGTTGTGGTAATAGATTCAAAATCAAAGTTGTCTTTGTTTTTCTTTACTAACATGGAAATAGATTTTCTCTTAAAGCGCCTAAACTAAGGGCTTAATGTTAGAAAAAAGAACTTCGTAAACATTGAAAAGAATTGAAGTACAAAAGTAAAATAAATACGTATGATGAACTAAGAATTTCCAATTCATCAAATAAATGTACAGTGTTCCAAAAGTCTGTTTTATGGCTAGTATTTGGAAGGATTATTATTCTCCTAGGGTCAAGGAAGTAAGCTGTACCCCCACATAATGAGGAATCCATGAAATGACTTATTGCACCCCTATTAATGAAAAAAAAACAGTTTAAAAAAATAATAAAAAAAAAACTTAAGGAAATAAAACAAAAACTTCAATGAGAAAAGTGTTAGCAATATCATAAAAACGCGCAGAAAATTTTTCGTAAAAATATCTTTAAATATTCGAGGAAATATTAGCAAGTGAAAATATTTCTGAAAAATATAACTCAAATTATTATTAATGTTTTCAATATAAAAGTTACCTAAATTAAACTTTTGCACTTCCTAAAAGTTTTCATTCTTAATTACTGTGTCATTATTATTACTTCTTACTTAAGAGAAATATCTAATCAGTTTAAAAAGTTTTGCAATCAAAATTTATATGATTTTTTATATTTTTATGAAACACCTCTTATCTAAATTAATATTTTATACTAAACAATAATAAAAGTACCGATTAATTTAATAATATAATCACTCTATAGATACTTTCTTACACAAAACTAGTATTTTAGTTCAAAACCTAATCTTATTAAAATTGATTTTTTTTACTTTTTAAACATAAAATCTAATTACTGATTACTAAAATTGATTACAGTAACCAACATAAACCATACTACTATATTAGTTGGCATAGTCTTCAAAACCTAATCTTATTAAAATTGATTTTTTTTTACTTTTTAAACATAAAATCTAATTACTAATTACTAAAATTGATTACAGTAACCAACATAAACCATACTACTATATTAGTTGGCATAGTCTTCAAAACCTAATCTTATTGAAATTGATTTTTTTTTACTTTTTAAACATAAAATCTAATTACTGATTACTAAAATTGATTACAGTAACCAACATAAACCATACTACTATATTAGTTGGCATAGTCTTCAAAACCTAATCTTATTAAAATTGATTTTTTTTTTACTTTTTAAACATAAAATCTAATTACTGATTACTAAAATTGATTACAGTAACCAACATAAACCATACTACTATATTAGTTGGCATAGTCTTCAAAACCTAATCTTATTAAAATTGATTTTTTTTTTACTTTTTAAACATAAAATCTAATTACTGATTACTAAAATTGATTACAGTAACCAACATAAACCATACTACTATATTAGTTGGCATAGTCTTCAAAACCTAATCTTATTGAAATTGATTTTTTTTTACTTTTTAAACATAAAATCTAATTACTGATTACTAAAATTGATTACAGTAACCAACATAAACCATACTACTATATTAGTTGGCATAGTCTTCAAAACCTAATCTTATTAAAATTGATTTTTTTTTTACTTTTTAAACATAAAATCTAATTACTGATTACTAAAATTGATTACAGTAACCAACATAAACCATGCTACTATATTAGTTGGCATAGTCTTCAAAACCTAATCTTATTAAAATTGATTTTTTTTTACTTTTTAAACATAAAATCTAATTACTGATTACTAAAATTGATTACAGTAACCAACATAAACCATACTACTATATTAGTTGGCATAGTCTGCGATGAATAGGAATTAGAGCACTCTCCACAGTCCAAGATCCAGACAGAGCGTGACACTTTCTGCGATAATAGCCAAAGGCAGTTTTCAAACATCCGTCTATAGTTGAAGTTAATTCTCTACTAAACCATCGATTTTGAGTTGATGCTGACAGATAAACTGCTGACTTAATTGTCTTACCTAATTTCATTCAACATTCCTCTATCAGTTTATCAAATTTCTACATGGAAACATTGTATTCTTATACTGTTTAAAGAATCTCATAAAATTTCCCATGCCATGTTTATAATTATTTATGAATTGTATGAATAAAATGGGTAATTATAATTAATAATGAATTAAGGTAACAAAAATTTTACATAGAAGATTTGTTTCCCAAGATATAGTTTTTAAAAACTGCCTCAAATATTTAAGTAAATGTTTTTTTTAAGAATACTAGGGAGCTATACCGCCTCCTGCTCGCTATCGCTCACCAATCCCCGTAAACTTCTTACGCAAGACGTTTTGGATTACTTCAACGTCAATCAATTTTTATAAATACTTCACAGGTTATCCCCATGAACACTCTTTTAAAAGTTTGAATATTTATTTACTCTAACTTATCAATAATTTAATCAAAATGTTTTCCTTAAAAAATATCCAGCAATTCTATTAATAACTATAGTTACTCAACATTCTGAAAAAATGTACACCAATTAATCTCTTAAATTCAATATGGTACTTAGAATACATAGAAAAGTTTAGATTGTTAAATCTAAAAAAAATAACCGTTTCAAATTTATACAATCTTCTTTCAAATGTTGAATCTTTATACCCTCTAATCTTACCCTAAGCTAAAATCTATCCCGTTGTTGAAGATGGTAATGATACAAAGTACAGATAAATACGCCTAAACTAAATTGCTCATCAAAAGAAAGGATTTCTAGCTCTTAAACTCGTTAAGGCCTACAATTTCGCCTTTAAGTTGTTGTTCTTCTTTTCTTGATATACGTATCCATCTGTTTATCCTTGCGTTAATCTTAAAGGATTAAGCAAAAAGAAAAGGATTAGCAACTACTATCTTGAACATCTTACTATAAAAAACAGTAGGTAGGATAGAAAAATCGTAATTGAGGCATAACTTAACACGAAGCTTTGGGAATTTCGAAGGAAAACAAAAGAGGTTCGTTCCAAGTAAGCCATAGTAGAGCTATAAATTTCTAAAGAACAATTATGGGGGCTGTTAACCGCTCCAAACCAGAATTACCCATAAGATTAAAAGCGAAGAATACAAGAATTGGAATGGAATGGAATGGTTTCCCCATCCTCAACTCGTTTTTACGTGAATAATGTTACAGCTCGATTCCAATAACGTCTTTCTCTCTCGCGCGCGCAGTCACACTCTTGTGCTTTTGATCTGAATGTCATGAATTGAATACTACTATAGTGTAACATGTATTTTCTTTTCGAGAGTATTCTGGAACAAAGAAAGTTGAAAACTAGCTCTCGAGAATTATTCTGTTTCATTTTTATACAGAACTTGAAAGTAAAATACTTGAGTTTTGAATTTTATTAGATTTTTTTTTATAAAATAAAACTGATTAATTAGATTAATTCCAAAAAAACTAAAATATATTTGTATGATATTCTTCAATACTAATAAAAATACAATCACTGACTTCATAAAGTAAAAAAAAACAGCAAGTAGGCGGCAATCCGGTCAAGATATTGTTCAATCTATTGTTCTCTTTTATAATTTACAAAGCAACATTGAAATTTGGAAAAAAAATATTGTTTAAAACTCCAAACGTAACACTATACAGTGTGTTTAAAAAGCCCTTTTCACGGATTTTATTTGGAAACCACTTCTCCTAGGGTCATGGAAGTAAGAAAAGTAATGGAAGTAAAAAAAAAAGAAAAACCTCACAAAGTTGCAAGTTTTTCAGTGTCATTATATAGTTTTGTAATTTTTTGTAGTTAATAAAAACAAAATTTAACTAAAAAATAAAAAAAAAACTTGCACATTCGAGAACTTTTTCTTTTTTGAGGCCTCCTAAAAAATATGCTATTTTCACCTGCTAATATCTCCACTACATTTTCAATTTTGTAATTTATTAGAGATCGGAAAAGGTGGAAATGGCACGCCTAAATTTTGTTTCCTAAAAAGCGACACTCTTTCCAAGAATTTTGAAATTTATTATTATATGACGTTCTGTAAATATATAAATAAAATATCGTATGGAATAAAGTCCTAAAGTGAAAATATTACATTTTTATCCGCCATTACTTATGATCTTCACATTTCCTATAGATTTTATTCAAGTTTCTATAGTTTGATAATGAAATTCTATGCTTCAATCCAGTATAAAATGCATAAAAACATGACGTGTAAAAAAACTTCAAAGAACCGAAACTCTTTTCAAACTACTATTCTTAAAATTCCCGAAACCTGTATAGTGTCTTACTTTTTTGACAGCATATCCTATGGATTGATACGCGTAGAAAGAATCCTAAAATTTTTATTACTAGAGAAGTTTCAGAGCTTTAAAATCTCATTTTGAAAAAATGAAAGTATGTAAAATCGGAGGGATGGTTTTAAAATGCTTTTTGTACATATATATCTTTGTATATATCTTTACACCGACACTATTAAATAAGTAAAAAATAATACAAGGTTGTCAAGCTTAGAATAAAACAAAAATCTTATTCAAATTAAAACATTGATCAACCAGATGTTAAATAATAAAAAAAAGCATATTCTGTGAGGTTTTTTTAATTAAAAAAAAAACATTTTAAATCACAGTAGAAAATACAAAAATATGAATTAATTTCCCCATATTTTAATTTAATTTTTCAAAAATACCATATTAGTACACAACTGAAATTAAAACCCTGACAAGCGCTTCTGTTTTAATCGATTCAAACTTGATCATACTGAAATACTTAATACATAATTCTACGAAATGATCCTTCTTAAAATCTTAACCGTAATTTCTCGGAAGTAATTTCAAATAACTCACTATTTTAACCTTCAATGATACGCGTAGAAAGAATCCTAAAAGTTTTATTACTAGAGAAGTTTCAGAGCTTTAAAATCTCATTTTGAAAAAATGAAAGTATGTAAAATCGGAGGGATGGTTTTAAAATGCTTTTTGTACATATATATCTTTGTATATATCTTTACACCGACACTATTAAATAAGTAAAAAATAATACAAGGTTGTCAAGCTTAGAATAAAACAAAAATCTTATTCAAATTAAAACATTGATCAACCAGATGTTAAATAATAAAAAAAGCATATTCTGTGAGGTTTTTTTAATTAAAAAAAAACATTTTAAATCACAGTAGAAAATACAAAAATATGAATTAATTTCCCCATATTTTAATTTAATTTTTCAAAAATACCATATTAGTACACAACTGAAATTAAAACCCTGACAAGCGCTTCTGTTTTAATCGATTCAAACTTGATCATACTGAAATACTTAATACATAATTCTACGAAATGATCCTTCTTAAAATCTTAACCGTAATTTCTCGGAAGTAATTTCAAATAACTCACTATTTTAACCTTCAATCATTTTTAATCCACGATAACATTTAGAAGTGCAGTGAAATGAAGAGATATTTTCAAGGGAATCAAATTTAAGAAACTTAGCAATACTAATCCCACATTTGCGTCACTCCCAAGTCTAGCCAAGCTTATGAAGTGATAAGTTAGGAAATGGAAAAGGTGAGTTATTAATAGAAATTCAATCCACTTCTGATCCCAGCAATGCGGAAAGATAGAAAAAAAATTCCAAGATTCTTTTCGACTTGGGAATAGTTAACTTTTACCCCTTGGGTTTCACTCGGTACCTATGTATAGACTAAAATTATTTATGTGTTATGAATATACAACCGTGTTAATTTTGGAAAAATGACACAAATTATGGTGTCTTATCTATGAAATTCATTCCAAGGGATCTTCTTATAGTGGAAATTTATGGTCCGAGATCAATCTAATTACACTAACAATTATTGTTCAAGGGCGGTAATGAGGCACTCCATTGATAATGAAGATCTTTACACATTGGTAACGGTAGCAGACACGTCCCTGTGAGAGTCATTCAGAAACAAAAAAAAAATTCATTTTTTAACCTTAGGGCTTTGGAATAATTTTGTCCTTCCCCCGGATACAAACTCTTCAAAATTTTTTCAAAAGGTATTTGGGGCGCTCCCGAAAAAAATTTCTGTATTCGCCACTGGTATGAGTTATCGAAATTCAAATCACGCACAATGGGTGTCCAGGGGTTCCATTTATCCCCGAGAATCCCTTAAAAATAGCTTAAAATTGTTGGTCAAAGCGTTTGTTTCTAAGGCCGTTGCTAGGTCCGAGTCATGTGATAGTAAATGCTCTACAATTCCCCCCGTTGAAAATTAGGAGAGTCCCGTTGCATTGGCAACAGAAACGTAAACGATAGGTCAACTTGTGGTAGACAGACAGTAAATTAATCAGTATGTTACCTGAGTATGTTGATGAGGTGAACGGGCATGTAGCAGAGGCCGAAGAGCACGACCACCGAGATGATCATCTTGGCCGCCTTCCTCCGACTGCGGATCTGCGACTCCACCCCCGCGGACGATGCGGAGGGAGGGGCGGTGGCGGAGGTCAGGCTGATGGCCCCGTTCTCGCTGCTCCGAACCACGGCTGCAAAGGACAACAAATGACACTTTCGAAGCTGATGAGTAAATCGATGCTTTCGTTTTGATGAAACTTAAACAGTAGGTACTTGAATCGTCAGTTTGAAAAAAGGAATAAGTCCAAAATCCAAGTTTAAAAAAATCGAAAAAAAAAACCCTGTACAAATAATGGAATTTTCGTTGTATACCTAACTAACAAATTTTTACTGTAGATTTAGGACCCTTTAGAAAAAAAACAATCATGGAAACAAATATAAGTGCATTCAAAAATATTTTACAATTGAAAAATATTGATGGAATTATTCCCTTTCTCAACCTTATGAAATTTCATCTGAAGAAAATTCTTAAAAACCACTTAAATTTACATTTAAATTATATTTCCTCTTAGTTAGCTCACAGTGAAAAAAGAGACTAAGACAAATAAAATTCAAAACTATTATGAAACTGAGTCATTAAGGCAGAGTATCAATGGAGAAAGTGAATATATGAAAGGAGTCAAACATTCCCTGGATAAAAAAAAAGTTAAAAGCACTTTTAAATTAAAAACAAATTTTATTTTGACTTAGTTTACAGCACAAAGAATAAGAAAAGAAAGAAAAATTAACTTAAATTCCAAATTAAATTAAAAAATATAATGAATGGACATAGATTTGTAAAATCAAGGAGCTATATCTGCTTATAGGGGGTAGTTTTTTCCCCTCTTTTCACTCAAGTGTAAAGCAAAGTTTGGAGATATTTTTAAACAAGAAAAATCAATTAGTCATTCTTTGGACTTAATTCCCTTTTTCAAACTGGCAATTCACTTAGTTTCTTTTAGGAATATCACATCACAAAAAATGGAAGACATTTACAAAAAAAAGAACACCAACTTTTCACTAACAATTCAATAACTTAATAAAGATATATAACTTCTCTAAACAATCACCAACGATTTCAAACAAAAAGGAAATCCCACCTGAATAGTATTAATACCCCTCTTTTCAACCAGCAGATCTAATCTTTAAACAGACCAATCAATAGCCATTCATCCGATACAATGCGAGAGTTCAATTTAAAATCGATACCCCAGAAATCAATTCGGCTCCAATGGGGTCTTTGAAAGACACCTCATTCTAAATCAGCCAAGTGGGACAAATCCGTCCCCCTCTCTCTCTCTCTCTCCGTTCATGCGGTCCGAATTTCGAAACGGGTTTGAATTCAGAAGGAGAATTCAAACTTATTTAGCACTGCTCATTAAATAAGCTATTCAGATTTAAGACTCGCGGTTTCTTTTATATGTATGTTCAGACAGTTATGGATAGTTCAGATACTTATTGGTATAAGTGTCTATTAACTTTTAAGGTATCAAAATAATTTGGTATCAAGCACTTTTAATTACTGCATAATACTTTGTAGGAAATCTTTTACGTGTGTCGAATTGCTATTTGC
This sequence comes from Tetragnatha montana, assembly GCA_963680715.1. Taxonomy (NCBI): domain Eukaryota; kingdom Metazoa; phylum Arthropoda; class Arachnida; order Araneae; family Tetragnathidae; genus Tetragnatha; species Tetragnatha montana. Next base: position 42,063,993 of record OY796685.1, read on the forward strand.
ATTGGATTAGTTTTTGTGTATACTGAATTTAAATGAAACACCTTCAAAATGTATGGCGTTAGGATGTAAAGTTATTTTTGTTTGGATAAAAATCAACTAGTTTTTATACGTCTTAAAATCTATTATATTGCACTTTTAATATACAAACAAGTTAAATTATACCCATATTCTGGTCTTATCGAATCGCACATCTCATGTTTCACACATTTTTTAAACTTAAGATTTATGTTTGTTAAACATAAGTCTTCTAAATTAATGTCATCGAGTTGGAAAAAAAAACAAATTTGCCATTTTGCTTGGAAAACCTGCTAAATGCATTTAATCTAGCTGCAAATCATACTAAAGTTATACCACTGCTTACACATACATAAGATATATGTAGTATATATCTAGTAAGTCGTGGTTAGACAGTGTTGTTGCAAACTTGATAAATGTAAAGTTTTCCTTTAAATTATGAGAGAACACTTAAGTACCTAGTTCGTATTTACTATCCTCCACAATTAAATATACAATATTTCCCTACTTTTCTCGATTTTTTAAAATTTTTGTTTATTCTACATCGCATTCGGTTCTCTGAAAAAGCAGCTTTGAAAAGCAGTGTTCTGCAGCTGGTCAACACATTTCTATATAAGTGTGCAAATAATTTTTGACCTTTGGATTTGAATATTGTATCAGTATTCATAAAAGTATTCGATACATAAACGCTCAGAGTATCGATATTTTGCACCATTAAAATTGAAGTACAGTGGAAGCTCTTATAGCGTAATTAATCCGTACCGAGTTTTTTGTCGCTATAAGAGCAAACTTCGAGTGATACACTCGAGTGTAGAATATCACTCGTTTAAAAGCAATAAACTCGTTAAGCTAAACTATCAATTTTGATGCTTTTCGGGAAGGTGGACTCGATTCCCTCAATGATGTACAGTCGACGTCAAAAAAATCGTTACAGTTGCTCCAGTGACGGAATTGCGGAATTTTGAAATAATCGCAGAATCGTTCTTCTGATAGGAAAGATTGGCGAGAACTATTCTAATATCTAATTTAAGGAAACATATTTGGCTGGTTATCCATGCTTTGGCGCAGGAAAATATTGGCGAGAATCATTTTAATATCTAATTTAAGGAAATATATTTGGCTGGTTATCCATGATTTGGCGCAGTTTTTTTTTTTTTCAAATAATATTGCCTCAAAATCGTTGTATAGTGGTTAGAGTAACGTCTTCATAATCGGAAGTTCGCGGGTTCTATCCTCAATGCTGATCATTCTTAATGCCACTACGATTGATGTTTAAATTCATTTACGGATGATTCAATCTTTGTGGAGGACCATCTTACATTATTTTTTTCGTTCAAAGCACTATATTTTATAGCAGCTGTTAACGTTTTACCCTAAATCTTAAAATAATTATTTATAAAATTTAATTAGAACTCTGGCTCTTCCACTATGATCTTACAAAAAAAATAATCAGCTCTGATAAGTAGGTAATTTTTTTAAGATATTTTGAACCTCACACTAGCAAAAATATTTTATTTAAAGAAATTTTTTAGTCAGAGAAAGAGAGAAATTTCTTAAGCATTTTGTTACCAAACTTATTCAAGCAAATACAAGTTATAAACATAATTCTTAGCAGTATTTCAGAAAATAATTCTATTTTAACTATTTTTATAAAGTTCTTTTAAATGACATTATATTTTTGAGTGTGTGCAATGTGCATAGCTTTTTACTTTTCATCAGCAACTTGTGGATTAATAAGCGCAGCGTGATAAAATTTAAAGATCATAAATTAAATAATTACAAATTAAATTATTGAAATAAAAATAGAAGCTTTTCTTTTAAGTCAATAAAATAAAAAATAAGTTTAAAATTAAGATATTTTGGTTATAATGAAGATTTATGAAATTTACTTTTATTGTTACACTTGATAGTTATAATCAGTGGCGGATCTACGACTACGGGGGGGGGCTTTCGGGCATTATTAATAATACCCGATTTATGACTTTGCCCGTAACAGCTATCGGCCGTATTCAGAAACTTTAAACACGATTATGAACCGATACGAGACCGAGAACGATCTATCGAAAGGATCAATTTCAAACGAGTACTCCAGCTCACTCGTCTCCTCAAAAACGATTAATTTAGAGGACTCTGATTGGTTGAAAATAAATTCGCGTCATCGTTGGGAGGTTTGTTTATTTCCATTCCCAACGATGACGCGAATTTATTTTCGAACAATCAGAGTCGTCTAAATTACTCGTTTTTGAGGAGACGAGTGAGCTGGAGTACTCGTTTCAAATTGATCGTTTCGAGAGCATTTCGATAGATCGTTCTCGGTCTCGTATCATCGTTATCGTATCGGTTCATAAACGTGTTAAAAGTTTATGAATACGGCCCATACCTTTTACCCACCCCACAGCAATTATTCAACACTCGAAGAGGGGTTATGAGATCAACCGCATTTCTCATGTGTGTTAGCTGTAAGTAAGCTGGCGGGGAACAAGTACTGAACGATACCTGACTAAAACACCTAAATAAAAAAACATAAACATAAAAGTGGTGGTCATTTTAAACTTTAAAAAAAACTGAGAAGTGTAAATACTTTCCTAAGATGGTTATTTTTACCACCAGTATTAATTTATAAATTTCTTATAAATAATAACAGATCTGACTTGAACCGTTATCGCATCCAGGCTAGCTTGGTTTAGTGGCGTGTCATAGCCAATGAGGCCATTGGCTGCTGCTGCTAAAGGCCATCTGCTGCTAAAGGCCATCTGCTGCTAAAGGGCAGGAACGGCTTACGCTGCTGGTACCCCGTAACCGACTAATGTGGATTGTGGAACAGTTATTGTCATGACCCGGGGTAAATTGTGTTAGAGGCGAGACATATCCAGTGAGGGGCAAGAGCAGCTTACGCTGCTGGAACCCTGTAACCGACTAATCGGACTGGAATAACTAAAAAGCAAGCTTTGCTTGCTCATGGATCCAATAACTTATGAAATTAGAGTAGATTTCCTTCCTATTTGTCAAAGAAAGACACTTGTGCATGATCTTTTTCTTACAAATTAGTCAATCCTACACTGACACATCTTGCGCGATAAAGAAATTTTTCCAAGAATTTGCATACGTAAAATTATTTTTTAAGGATTACTTTTAATTTCTAAAGTGTGCACGAAAAATCCTTAGATATTTCCAAAATTCATAAAATCTAGAAAAATAATCTAAGTAAAAACGATTTTCATTTTTGGCATCGGTTGGTCAGCAATAAAATTTTTTAGTTCAAAATGATGTTCACAGATGGCGCCACACAAAAATCTCGAGAATACGTGTTTGATTCAACGGGCTTTCAAGGTCAATGTGCTTTTCGGGCTGTCTGTATTAACCAGGCCTGACGAGAGAGGGGGGGGGCGAGGGGGTACGATACCCCCGGGCCCGGGCCGGTAGGGGTCCCGGCACCCAAATCTTTTCATATTGAGTACTAAGACGGGTATCATTTTGAATATTTTGGAAATTAATTTCTTCAAGTAAAGGTCCAAAAATGAGTAATTTCCCAGTTTTCTAGGGCATATTTTCAAAAATTTTCTGAGGGAAGACCCCCAGACCCCATTTATTACTTGTTACTCATCGTATTATCAAGAAAACGATACTTTTAAGTTGAGTGAAATTCAGATCTTGCCTAGAAATATTCTAAAAATTACATTAAGCCTATGAATGGATGGGTGGAGGTATTTCAGAAAATTTCGCCCCCTACCTCGAAATGAGAATATGTCATTGGGGGCCCGCTTCTCAACCTTGTACCCGGGGCCCGATTTGGCTCTCGGCGGCCCTGGTATTCACAAAGTGGATATTTACTTTCTTTCTTAGGCTACACTTATGTTTGAATAAAATGGTAGCCACTCTTTGAAAAATAGAAATTTACTATACCATTATATATGTGAATAACGGAAAAAAACTTAATTTAAAAATAAAAATTGAAATTGCATTCAGCATTTAAATATTTTTTTTATTAAAACTTTTTATTTTCTACAAATAAGAACGTAATTGAAATATTAATAAACTTCAGGTTTAACTCTTCTCTCTTCTCTTCTAACTCTTTTAAATTATAAAATCAGCAAAATAAGTGGCAGGTAACGTTTAAATGCGACGACTTAAAGTATTCAATACCAGCGCTCTAACCGTTAAGCCACAGGGATCCACATTGAGAAACGCAAATATTAACAAATTACAAAAGGTTTGGCTTAGTTCTGTGGGTTACTGTAATTTTAACAAGTGGCAAACCTTTGGCGATCGGGATTGGCGAAATATTTTCAAACCTTTTTTCCTATACCATGCGCACGGGGTTAATGTCTAGATTCCTATTAAGGGTCCTTGTAACGATTTTTTTGACTCCGACTGTACTTTTAGTAGACTAATTTATAAAGTCTGGAGGAAATTTCAACCTGAAAACGATATCATTGGGATTTAGAACACAGTTCGAATCATCCAATTGATCTTTCCTCACTTTAAACAATTATTTCTTATTTTATGAAGTCTTGATATACTTCCAATTTCATGTTATATTACCTTATTTTTTGCTTTTATTTTAATTTATATAAAGTTTAAGATCAATATTTTACAGAGTATAAATATTTGCTTTTTAATTTATTGCATAGCTTAGCTTCCTTAGAAAGATCTGATGCTTAACAAAATTTATTACATCAATTTCCCCTGCATCTGCATGCAATATGAAAAATTTATGTCTTAAATATAAGTCAAAAAATTGGAAATAAAGAAAGATAAATGAATACGCTTATAATTTTAAAGTCTAAAATCAACAAGGACATTAGGTAGCGAAAGGTTTCGTTTGGAATTGTAGCCGGTTACCCCGGGCGAAAGCAAGCGAGAAGAAGATGCGATCGTTATTTGGTGCTGTTTGTCATACTCTGATATTTGTTTATTGGCTAATTCTGGTGTGACGCACACAAACCGATCCAGAAAAGTATTCGATAAGCTGAATCGATTCGAAGATTAGTCTTTATAAGAGCACAAAAGTGCTCTTATAGAGACTAATTTTTGGGTCTTTATAAGAGAGTATTTTTATAAGAGCAGGTCGCTATAAGAGCTTCCACTGTATAAGAAAGTAAAGAAGTGTTATTACTAGTTTCAATTCATACAAGCAATCAATTTTCATAGGGCAATCAATTTCCATGACCCTTTTTTCTGTCCAGAAGAGTAAATCAATGGTTTAATTCCCACCAAGCGAGATATCAATTCTGCAAATTCATTTGTTCTATTCCGAATTTCGTCATTTTTTTTCTAAATTAAAGTGGTAATCGAAATTTTACTTTTCACGTGTAGTTTTAAGTGCTTGCTTTGAAAGACTTTTCAAAATGAGGCTACTCATGTCATCGCGTCTCAGGCCGATTAGTTGTTGAGTGTTCTCAGAAATGAGAACAATTTTGATTCGAGCTTTACTTTTGGAAGTCTTTTGAGGGGATTAATATTTCGAAGTCAATTGAACGGCATTAAAGTACTTTCCATTAAACTAGGTAATTAAGGTATTTCGAAAGTAAAACTTTCATAAAGGGAGCTTTAATAAAAAGATGTTAGTAGAAAATATAGATCAATATTTTCATTTTGGAAATTCATTAGCATACATTTCGCTCCATTTTAGTGTTTTGTCACCGTCACCATTATTACTTACTGGAATGATTAAAGATAAGGCAATCAAGGATGAAAATTCATTAAATGTTCAATAAAAGATACAGAAAAGATAGTATTTTGGGTTAAGTATAGTCCTATTTTTCAGTTCTTTCAGGAATCGTCTTATTTACAGCTGAACTCTTGGTTGAAATCCAATTTTCACATATAAATTGCTCATTAAATTGAATACTTTATGGAAAAGGATTTAAGAGTTTGAGAAAGGTCTAAATACAGTAGAATAGTTAATAAAAATGTTTTCTTTTTTATGTTGTAGGAAATGGAAAATAAGTACTTAGGCACGATCAAATCAAAGTATCAAAATAAATGTTCTATTCTTAGGAGGGAATAATGTGTTTGTTTAAACATTCGGTGAGGAAAAATCTGCTCATTATCTTACTTGAAAATAGGATATATTTGAGGAAATATTTTTTTTAGAACTTCTGTTCCATATTGAAATTATTAAGGAAAAGTCCAGAGAAGATTTCATGCGTTTGGAGAATCAGATGTTATTATTACAGGGATGCGAATAAAGTAAAATTAATCTGTTAATTTCAGAGTAGTTTAACAGTTAAATAAACAAAATTTTACATCTAAAAATTGGGGAAATTAAAAAGTGCATCATTTTTCTAGTATTAGATTATTTTTATTTTTTTCTTGCCCTTTCGTTTTTTTATGAAATTCTATAGATGTTTAAAGAGCATAATGAGTGAGATATTCTTGAAAACGGAGAAAATTTACTGTATAAAATTATCCATAAAATTTAATATTTAAAGTAATTTATTTTTGGTTTTGTGTAAATAACGAACTTTTATTTTTTAAGAAAATAGCATTTACTCCATGCACAATGCTTATAGTACTAAATAGTAGCACCATTTGAAAATATGCAGTCATTCTAGTGAAATTTAGTTTATTTCAATATCCCACAACTTTTATGGAATAATATTTATTCATGTTTTCATAGTAGGTAAACATACATTTTTCTTTCAGACTGAAAATTATATTTGTTTATAAGCAAGAATGGAATCGCATATTCCGGTTTCAAATCTTTTACGTCTTATTTAAAAATCTTACTGCATGGTTCCTTGTACGCTACTCAAAAAGTACCTATAGGTACTTTAGTACTCGTATATAAAACCAAACTAACCAAATAATTACTCTTTTTCCACAAACTTGCCTTTGAGAGTTGGAATTATCAATTTTGGGGGACTTTTTACCGTGAGCAGAATATTTTTTTTTTCGTTTGAATTTAATCTGGAGTAATTTGATGTGCTCAAGGCATATAAAAGTTTGAGTGAAAGGAGTTTCTGAAGAGTTATCTTTGATATTCTAGTTATATTTTGGCATTGAACAAAATAAATATAAAGATGTTTCATTATTTTCATTGTGTTAAGAAATCTGATTCTATACGATTTCTTTTTCAATTAAAATCGGATTCTATAATTTTGAGAAATAAAGAAATTATATTTCAAAAACGGATTTTAATTTTTAAAATGGTTTATATTTGTTACAAAATTCAGCTTTTATTTTTCAGCTGTGTGTTATATTTTTGTGGGTTTTTTTTAGCAATTTGATGTATTGTTTTTCTTTTTCTTTTTTGAAGTTGCAAAATGGAAAGTTTCGTTACACAATAAATTGCGTCGTCTTATAGTCTGTTCATTTAGAATTGGCGCCTGAGTTACTATTGTAATTATCATCGAAAGCATTTTCTTCTGCAATGACAAGGCAGCCGAAACAGAAGTAGTTAAACTATTGTAAAAAAAAAATCGGTCACTGAAGTTGTGTTATGACCGTTATGAAGCATTATTGAGCGTTTTTGATCCTGTTTCAGGAGACAATTCTAAATGAACAGATTATAGTTATTCTCCTTCCTTCCCGTGGTTTCGCATTGGCAATGATGATGATGATATCGGGCAACTGATTGTCGGGATTTAGAACCAGACCCCAAATTTTGCTGTTACTCAAAATCAAATTTCGTACATTGGCTTTTTCCACTCCACCCTCACTCAGAAATATGCTTCTATTTTCAGCATAAACATATGAATAAACATAAACAACTCACCCGTCCTGATCTGCCTTGAGTTGACCTCGGCACTGCCAGGGATATTCCTATTCCACAGCACCTTAACAATCTGGTAATAGAAGAAGGACATGAAGACGAACGGGGCGAAGTAGAGGAAGAACACGATGAGCAGCTGGTACACCTTGGTGTAGCGGTTGTCCCAAGTGTAGGTGCAGTCCGTGAAGTAGCGCGTCTCCACCCTCAGCTCGGAGCTCGGCTTGGTGTCCAGCACCACGGCGTCTGGCAGAACGATGGTCAGCGAGGTCAGCCAGATGATCACGATGGCCTTCTTGGCGCGGCTGGACGTGCTCTTGAACATGAGCGGGTGGCAAATGGCGTACCAGCGGTCGATCGAGATGAACGTCAGGGTCAGCACTGACACCGACACCGAGACGCTCTGGAATAGAAAGAATTTGGTGTGTTAGGGCCGTATGCGTGATATTCATTTCATTCATATATTTCATTCATACATACATATACTTCATATATTCATACATTTCATATTTATTTTTCTATTTATTTATTTGACATACTGCGGCCCATCTAAGGGCCAAGCAGGGGGTTACAAAACAAGAAACAATTTAAAGAAAACTTCATATAAATACATACAGGAACCTTTCATTATAATATTCATGAATTTTATTGAAATCGTAATCAAAATTAAAAAGTAATTTAAGCGCAGCTTTTGTCACTATAAGTAATTAGCTAGCTTTTTGGGTACCTAGGACGAGCCCCTGGATATTTTATTACTACATAGCTAAATTAATGACTGTTGATTAAGTGTGTTTATTTTTGTGTTTATTTGAACGATTTGTACTGTTTTCTGTTTCTATCTTTATATTTTTTTTTCATTCATGTCCATGTCCAAATAAATTCTATTCTATTCTATTCATATTCAGAAAGACAAACACGTAGAAGAAATGAGATGGAAACGATACGGAAACGGGGGATTTCACACGGGAGCTCTGAACTTAATACTTAGTAATTAATAATAGCTGTAATTAATAGTTCACTTTAATTTGTCAATAGCATTGTCTTTTTGTATTGATATGTCTGTTGATATGTTCTTTTCTCTGTAAGTTCTTTACATGAATGTCTTTTAAATTGGGTTTTCCTTTTATATTTCATTGCATGTATTTTATTGTACCCATGTAACTGGGTATTCTGTCTGTTTGGGATACTAAATAAATAAATAAATTAATTAACGTTTCTATCCCAAGTGCTCTGATGACGCCTCCTGTCGCAAAGCCTTACAAGTAATTATACACTGATAAAACAAAATTCTGCTAACACTAGATGTTTATTACTTTCGTGGACTTTTGGAACCCTTTGTGTAGCACCCGAAGAGGACCGCCCTACGTCACAGAATTTTCAAGAAAATATTCGTTTATCAATTGGTCTTCAAAATTTTGCTACATCGTACATCACTGTCTTGAACTTATATAAACTGGAGCTTTTCTGTTTCTTCTAAATAATGAAGTTTTTCACCACCGTGTATCTTTATAACGTCAGCCAATTTTTCAAACTCACAGTTCACCATCGCTTTAATTTTTATAAGAGCTCAAGCTTTTTGTTAGAGTTTCGTGTGTATTTTCCCCCCAAGTTAAACGTTTCGTCTCAAACAACTTCTAAAAAGCATACACTCGTGTTTTTTTATGACAGATGGCGTGCTAGATGACACACTGCAAAAAAATTGTAAGAAGAGAAACTTTTTGAAAGAAGTTCTTTTCAAAGAAAGAAATCAATTTTTCCTTGATGTCTGCTCTATTAAGGGAAAATAAAATGTTTCATGTGAACCGAATTAAATGAAATTTATACGAAAGACAAAATTTATGATGACTGGTTCGATTTAGTCGTGATGAAAACTGTAACTTTTTTCTACAGAAAGGAATAATGAACCAAGTAATAATTATGTATCTTGAACTTGATTTATAACAAGTTTAGTAAAATTGATGTAAAATGGTTGTAAATTTAAGATGAATGGTTCAATTTAGTCCTGATAAAAACTCTTGTAACTGTAAATTTATTCTATAGAAAGGAATAATGAACAAAGTGATACCCCTTTTAACAGGGTCTCGAAATTATTTTTCATATAGTAAATTGCAAAACTTTAAAACTTTCATACAAGAGGTTGCCCTCATAACTAAACTAAACAAAACACTTTAAAATGGTTGAAAACTTATTAAAATAGATAACATTTCTTTAAGAGAAACTTCTTGGTAGTTTATAGAAGTCTAAAATTGCTAAATTTATAAGTTGACCAATAAAAATTAATTTTTACAAATGTTGTTATATTATTTTAATCAAATATTTTCTAGTTTCAGCAGTTTTAGTTAATTAAAAATGTTTCTCTGGACAAATATCTGTACCAAAATCATCAACCATCATAATTGTATTCCATAAAAACGTCATTTCAGAAACCACTTAAAAGTATTAGTGATCATAAAGAAGTGAAACTATGTTATTAATACCCTCTCTCTCTAGGTCTAGGTTATGAATATTTTATGGAATAATTTTTTTGCAAGTTATTATTTTTTTTACAATCATCCCAGGGGCACAACGACAAAAAGGTGCCAAATGGTCTCAAACTAACATGTGTAAAATATTATTCCATTATAATAACTGTTTCTGCCTGCGGATTGACTTCAAAGTTTCAAGCTATGTAGTAACTCCATGAATTGGACGAATGAAAATCGGGCTTTTACCTCGATTGCACGAATCCCTCATGAATGTAAATGTTTACAATGGTATAAAACTCATTGAAGAGTATAAAATAATTAAAAATGAAACCAGAGATGTGAAATACTTGAGTTGCATCACAACATATTTGAAATACCTCAACGAATAGAACAGGCAATTAAGGATTTCTTGCTAGAATTTAGAAAAAAAATGTGTGTTTATTTGTGGTTGAATAGGATGGCAAAAACATTCAATTTTAATACACATGTAATATGTGTTAGAAGGGTGATATCTTGAGGAATAAGTTTAAAACGCTTCATAAAAATCTGTACATATTCTGTATAAATACATAGAACAATCCATCGGCTTAAAATACTTGGCATATGATATATTTCCTCCTTTCTATGATACATCACACTAGGGGCGTTTCGGTAATATATATAAAAGGATAAATCAGAAAACCTATTCTTATCTCTTCACAGTCTACGCGAAACCAATAAACAGATCCTTATTATATTTGTTTTTCCCGGTTTCGTTCAGAAGTATACCCTTCCGAGGGAAGTTGGCCCGCAGCCAAACGATTTCTATCGAGTATTAAACACAACAAGAAGCGCGATTCGTTCCATTCCGCACTAACATTCCATTCCCTTTTCATTACACCCTCGTAAACGGCGTTAGAAATCAGTTAGAACGAACCTTATTCTCGAAATCATCATCATACCCAAAAAGACCCAAATAAGGAAACAAACAAACCATTCCAGGCTTTTCTTTCCGAAATTCGGAAACACCATAACGCCGAAATTAATCCCGTACAATTACAAGAGATATCGGAATTTAGCCATTTGCATAATCCAGCCGTTTCATTCTTCCCAATCTCGGTGGCGAACATAACACCTGATAACCATGTTCAGCTATTAAACTAGATTTATATAGCTGCTACTAACGGCACGCTTCCCTGTCAAAGTCTTCATTGTTTTAGGCCTTGTTTGAGGTGGCTCCAAAAATAACTCTCGAACCCCCAGCGCCTCTTCGGATTAAGGCAAGATTTTATGGGGCTCTCATTTTAATATTCCCAGGAGAACTATTCTTTTGCTCTTTATTATCGACAGGTTCTGGCAATAACGCTGGGGGACGCCAGAATTATGCTTTTGTAACTCGATGTATAAAGATTTTTTTTTTCTGTTTATTTTTTTTTTGGAGGTGAAACCGTAAAAGTGGAACCATAAACGCGTGCTAAAATGCGTTGCGTCGTTATCTTAGAAACAACTGTTGATGAAAAAGTTTTTAAGGAATAAAAAAAACTAATATAGGACGTATAAAAGGTAAATAATAAAAAAGAAATATCATTAACAGTTTCTAGTTTTTCTAACGATAAGAATTGTAAACAAAGTCGTTTTCAGTTTATTGACGGTTTATTCCAATCCTGTGTTTGTATTTTATATGAGAGTGTTTTTATTGTGCCGTAAGTTATTCAAGTAAGTTATTATATTGTGCCGTAAGTTAGATAACCAAACTCGTTATGGTAAGCCCATAATAAAAATAGAAATACTTTGTTATCTAACTTCTGTTTTTGACGAACATAGTTCTCCTGCGTTATAACATAACTAAACGTAACTGTAAGTATAAACAACATGCAACTTGGGAAAATTAGTTCTATAACTCTATAACTTTTCTACTGTTAAAACTGCTCAATACATTTATGATTTTCGTCTTTCTTCTTACCTATTCCAAAGAAAAAAGGTTAATAATACTGATAGCATCTTCTAGAATTATATGAATACCTGTGGAAAATATGGAGTTAGTAAGTGAAGTGAGCTGGGTTTTGTGAGGATAGTTTACGGGGTTTGATGAGCAATAGCGAGCTGGGGAGGTCGGTAGCTCCCTAGTATCTCTATTCTATAAAAAAGTTTTGGTGTAAGGTTTCCAGGGAAAACGTTTAAATTACTGATCCGTATAACACATTTTGGGTATCAAAATGTCCGGATTCTTTCGAGGATGTGCAAAAGGCGGATGGATTTTTTTTTTTTTTAAATTTCTCAATTTCAAAATATTTCCATTTCTTTAGATTACAAAGCAAGTACAGTCAAACAACTTATTATGCAACCAACCACAACAACCAATTGACGCCATATTTTATGATGAAACATATATTTTTTCACGTTTTATAAAAGTACTTTCTAAATTAAATATAATTCAAAGACTGATAAAAGTATTACTTACAGATATACTTAAAAACTTAGATATATGCTATTTCATACTAAAATTTCACACATTTTGTCTGAAATTTATAATTTTTAGTCTGATAATCGAAATTATTTGTAAACATGGAGTGTGATGTAGGTTTTGTCTCTTATTATTTTCAATGTTGTACAAAGGTACTGTTTTACAAGTCTGGGTTTAAACAAAATTGTGAATGATAAAACACTAGGTATACTAACGAATTGAATTTAAAAGATTCATTGGTGTACAGTTTTTTTTTTTTTCAGAATGTTGATTAACAATAGTTATTGCTGGAAACTTTTTAAGGAAAACATTTTGATTAAATTATTGATAAGTTAATAAGTATTAAGATAATAAGAGTTAATAAATTTTAAAACTTTTAAGAGAGTGTTATTTATGGAGATGACTTATGTTTGGAAAGTTGGGTGACGTTTCTTCTGCTAATTTTGTTATTAATACGTTTTATACAGTGATTTAAGTTCAGTGAGCTGGGTTTTGTGAGGATTGCATAATAATCCAAAAGGTCCTGCGTAAGCAGTTTACGGGGGTTGATGAGCAATAGCTAGCAGGGGGCGGTAGCTCCCTAGTGCAAAAAAAAAAAGTTTTCAAAATTGTTCATTACACTTAAAAGTATTTCTCATTAATATAAACTGTATACTAAACTACTAACCCTTAAAATAATATACAAAAGCATTATTTCTTCCGGAATTTTATAAATCTCAACATTATGGTAGGAAAAACAACAATTAGTATATTTGAGAGAAAAGCAATTTCTAAGACATCCTTCTGAGAACTAAAACAATAATATAACAATTCTAAACATGCTAAATCATTGGTTTTTGAAGACACGTGTAGGTTCATTTGCAGACTGAAACTTGTGTCCTCGAAATTAAATGACATCGTTTCAAATTTTCAAGAAGTGAAAGTAAAGAAACAATTTTAAAGCAAATATTTTCCAGTAAACAATGGGCTCCCGGAAATTCCCCACGCAAAGGCTTTGACTTGTAACACTTGTACTTGACTTAGGCACGGCTTACTAGATACTTATACCGTATAAGTATCTATTGAAAATGCTCTATTGAATGTTGGAAAACGAGTATTTACAATTTGTAACGATATGCATTGAGTCATTAGGAAATTTTGTATAACATCTCTAACTAGAGTCTTAATTTAATTTTTAATGTGAAATGAATCGTTATAGTAATAAGTATTTGAATTTTATGACAAAAAGGATATAAAACTGGTTCAATATTTATAATTTCGCTAATTTATCCACTACTACTTTACTTTCAATAGTCATTAGTTTTCTTCAAATAAATTTTATTTTGGATGTTAAATTTATAAATTTTTTAAAGCCAAAAATATTAAATTACTGTTCTTTTTAATCACGAAAGGAAGAAATTCTGAGAAAATAACAACAAACGAAGGGAAATTATCCAGCTTTTAAAGGGATTTAAATATAGTTAATTTTTTGAGAACTTATTTTACTTACATGAATTTCAATAGATTGATATTACCAAACCATTTGTAAGGCTTTCAGTTGGACATTCTCAATACACAAATATAAATATAATTGCAATAGTAAGGAAAACCTATACCGTTGATGCATATTTCATACCGTAATTTTAATGGTTTGAGACAGTTGAATAACTCAAAACAATTTAAATTTTGAATTTTTTTTTTTTAATTTTCTAATAGAAAACACAATCCTAACAGTTTTAACTTTTCTGCAATCTATTCTGTAAACATGGGTTCTGTCTGCTCCCAACACACTCTAATCAGTCTAAAAACTCAGAAATAAATACATTACTTTCAAATAAATAGGTAGAAGTAAAATTCTCATCCAAAGAGCTGTCATAAATTCAGTATCCTTTAAATTATAAAAAAGCTCCAAACTTTAATATCATTACTTTCCAATACACGAAAACATTTTCCAATATACGGTATTGACAATAACAGTAAACAAATACAATTTAAACCTTAGTGTCCCTTGACGTATCACTAAGATAATATCAAAAGACAGTTCCAACACACATTTGAGCTGGTTAGAATATGAGTGGGGTAAGTCCAAAATTTGAGATAAGCAAAGATCTGAGTTTCTTTATTGATACTTTATATCTGTTTAGTAGTTATCTATGTCAAAAGTTCATTAATAAAATTAGTCTACAAAAGAGCAACCCAAAAAACGCGCCTTTTCCATAAGATTTACACCAGGGAGGAAGCCATGTTAGATTTAGAATCTTCGATTCAGCGCAAAAAAAAATTATTTCAGCCCGTACGAAAACAATTCATGTCCGTCCAAACAAGACATGTCCAGAGAAACTACGTTTTGCCGCACTGTAAACCTTAAATTGCTCCAAACTAAGTTCAATTGACTTACACCACCCTCATTCAGAGCCCCTCGAATACCTCCCAGCATCGAAGAAGTGCCGGATATTTATTGCCGGTCCTGCCTGATTTCAAGCAAGGGTCCGGCAATCAGGGAGCCGAGTGATAAGCGATAACTGATCGGCCGTATACCAGGCCGATCAATCATACGGAAATGAAACATGCCCCAGGGCGCCTTTTCTTGCATTAGGAGCGATTTCTACTTATTGCGTCTGCTGGTAACTTATTGTGATTCGGGCCCAGCTGTTAATAAAGGACTTTTATGGAAGCGTTAAAGGGAAAATGAATGTGGGGCGTTTATCCAAGTGGGATTGATCGTTTAGGGATGTTTAATCCACGCGTTGTTATAAGGACATCACTAAAAATCAATTATACTTGTTGGAACAAAATGTGATACTTCTTTGAACACTATAGATTTTACTCTAATGATACCATCTACAGGTTATTTACTTATAATTCGAATATATTTTGTATTAAGAATTAATTTCTCATGCATATTGGTCAACTTTTTCTTTAAGCTCAATGATTGTTCAATTATTTCACCAGATACCATTGGGCCAAAGTTTCCACAACGTAATAAAAATTCATTACTAGTCAATACTGAGAGTATCTAATATAGTCTCAGGAACTGACATCTTTCAGAATTTTCGAAGGTACATTCTCAAATAGAATAAATGACGAATATATCATACTGCCGGCTTACAGAAAAAAAAGGCACTAAGTCACTTTTAGAGAATCTCTTGAAAGCGGCAGAAAAACCACGCCAGCGAACGAGCCGATTTTCAAATTCTGGCCAAGCGGAAAAGCGATCAAAGTGCTGGTAAAATCACCATTGCACCAAAAAAAAAACAATAAAAAAGAAATCACCAAATTTGGTATAACCTCTTACAAAGTAGTTAAGCCAAAAAGGACTTAGTGTCTTTCTCCTGTATACCGACTATATGCATTTAAACAAAATGTATTTTCCTTTTCCTTAAAACTATTAAGTACTAAATACTAAGTTTATTTAACGTAAGGATTCTCATGACTACCTGATCATCTACTTTTACATTCTACTTTATCATCGAAATGTGCGCTATTATATTTTACAAATTTATGTTCTGAAAACAACATATTAATGGGCTTTTAAAATATGTATGAAGTAGATTTTTATTGGAAGAAATTCGAAAACTGTTAATTATATATAGTTAGTATAACAGATAATAAAAAACAATATAATGATAGTATTTCACAGTGATTTTTATGAAAATTTACTAGGTAAATGAAAATAAAAATCTATTTCTATACTTTAAAGTAAACAAAGTAATTGCTCACTCAAATGATACTTTTGTTAGCTACTAATTAGTTCCATAGCTTGTTCCGTTAACTTTTTAAAATAACATTCGTTTTAAAAATAGATAGTTTTAATCAATACCCAATTAAAGTTTCATTTTCTACGTAGGTTGGTACATCATCCCGATACTTTATTAATGAGGTATTAGATAGGGATTAATGTTACAGAAATTGGTTAATCTCTTGAGCGTTTTACTTCGGAAAATGAACTTAATTACTAAATACCTGGTAAGTAACTAAAAATTAAAGAAATTTCTTTTTAGTCTATTTTATACTCATAATTTAAAAGTTTATAAGCCTATTTCTTGAATTTCTATCTTAGTCCATCCATGTATTTAACTTTATTATTTTACTTCTTCTAAAGTAACTGATTTAAAATGTTAAGAGTGTTATACTAAGTTAACAGTATTCCTTTGGCCCCTTACTGATGCATGGTCTGAAGCTCTTCAGTCTGCAGTATAGCCGGTACTATGGAAATAACTACGGTAATGTAGAGTTGATTACGTATTAATAAAAAATTACGTTTAAATGTTTGATGTATGTTTTGAAATAGTTTTAAGTCAATTATATTGAAATATCAATGGGTAACATTTTTTCCAAAGCATGAATGTTGTTAAGTTTGGAATTGAGTATTTTTTATAGGTTTGAGTCTCTGTAATATTCTAAATCCAAATTTCAGTCAAACAGTATTTAACAAAGTCATTAATTAATTTTCACTCTGAAATATATACTTTATGGTTTATGGTATCATTTCAAACAAAAAATCAAATTCCCCGCGAAGTTTTCAGAAAGAACAGTATTTAACAAAGGGAAAAAGGCATTTAACAAAGTCCTTAATTAATTTGTACTCTGAAATATATACTTTATGGTTTATGGTATCATTTCAATCAAAAGCGAAGTTTTCAGGAACATATCTTTGCATAAGTCAAAATGATTCCATTAAAACACATAACCAGAAATGTTCTCGAATCCAATTCAAAGCAGATATCATTGATAAAAGGTAGTTTTCCCCAACATATTCTTCCCAGTTACTGTTTCTGAAATCCAGACAATCACAGCAGCAATGCACTTCATTTTATAACAGAATGAACTCTCGAAATGGGGGAATTTCTCGTTTCATGATTCAATCTGCTCCCGAAAGCACCTGCAGTTGAAGAGATCCTCGAGAAAAATTATTATTCTCATCTGGAGCAACTCAAAACTCGCGAAGCGTAACGAAATTTCGACGTTTTACAATCATTACACTGTCTGGAACAACGAAATAAGAAACCGGGATAAGACGTGAAATCCAACTTTTTTTTATATTATTTCACGATCTCAATCAGTACAAATGAATAAACCTGCGTTAATGGCATATATACCGAGTGCAGAAAGGGGGCATTAGACGATGCTTCTCCAAGAATTGTCTCTGTTGGAAATGAATTTGGGGGAATATTCTCCGTCATAACAGTTAAAAGAGATTTAGATTCCTTTTTCGAAAACAAAGACTGGAGTAATATTTCGGATTTAAGAAATAATAAGTTGGCTCGGAAAGTCTGAGGAATTTCGGGAGTTGTTTAAGCGGATAGGAGGCTTATGAGGAAAGCGTAAAATGGTGCCTGGGTTATTGTAGAGCGTTATTTATGTAGTTGTGAATTTGGGAGGGAAATAGGCTGGGGTCCAGCCATTTTAATAATGCTATTCTGGGATAAATTAGTGTCGATTGTTGTAGAGAAAAATAAATCAAAAGAAACTTTGGTAATTTTTAGATTAACGTAGCAGATGTATTCTGTAGTTTTTTTCTGTAAAGATACAGTTACTCGCTATTTAATTTTCTACTTTCCCCGCAACAATTTGGATGCCTAAATATAATATTAGTTTAATCAAACCTATATTGAATAAAAATATTCATAGTTCTAAAATCAAGTAAGTATTCCTTCGTTATTTTGACTTGCTTGACATCTTATATTAAAATATGGATTTTGTGTCGATTACTCCAACTAATTTTCTGTTTTATTGACAAGACCCCTTAAATATATGAAAGCAGGAATTTTATTCGGTTACTACATACCATACCAGTGGATAATAATGATTTAATAAACAGGTAGCGTAACTATTTCAATTAAATACAGTTAAGAATCAATACCCTTTATTATTTATTTTAAGTCCCTTTTTGGTTGAAATGTTACTTTGAAGAAAGGCTGAGGATAGTGAAGCCAACTAATACTAGGGCTCGATTTCTAGAAATATATAGACGCAAGAACGGTTACCTTCTGTTGGATAAGTGGGATGATTCCATAGAAGAATAAATCTATGGAGTATTCCAATTCTTAAAAAAAGGTTTTTTCTTCGTAGCCTTCAATTCTTAAAAAAAGGAACTTACCGGAAGACCGTTTCACCACGTTCTGCCTCGAATCGAGACCTTCTAATAATACTTAAAAAATAATTTAGTTCTAAATTTACGTTTCATACCCATTTTAAAACTACCTCCCTTGCATGTTGTAAGTAATTTTTAAATTAAAAAGTGTTATAAATTAAAAAAATTTGAAAAAAAAAATCTTAAGTTTACGGAACCTCTTGGACATAAAGAAAATCATTTATATTTTAAATATTAATTTTATATTAATTTTTCACTTAAACGTTAAAGGTACTACTTTTCTCATCCATTTTACTACACCTCTCCCGCCTATCTACTGTTAGATATCTGTGCTTCCCCATGTAAATTGGAAGTCTTCCATCAAGGGACGAAAAGCAACGCCTCTTTGCATTCTGTCCCCCAAAGAGCAATTTAGAAACCTTCAAGGGACTCGAGTTTCTGATGTATGGGTGGCCCTCTGCATCCACCATGTAGATCTTGAACTGTATTAGCACCACCATTAACTCTTAATGGTCAGCATCAATATCCCTCTAAGTCGCTTCATGTTATAGCTGAACTTCTTCGAGGTTCGGTTAAGTATGGTATTAGTAACTTGAGTAGTAGTTTAAAGTTATTTATTGATGGGAAAATGAGGAGGTATTCATGTATGAGCTTATTTTGAAAGAGTTTCAGATATTTTCTGTTAGTTAGTCGTTAGTTAAAATGAAGATAAGCTCAGCTATTAATTGAACCAGTCATATGTAAGTATTAATGTTTCTGGTGTTGCCATCCATTTTTTATTAAAACTAGCAGTTTACTATTTAGTTAAATACTTGTCAAACTAAAAATATTTTTATTTTCTATTTTGGAATGTTATTCACATAAAGTTAATTATAATTATAGCAATTTTTTTTTCTATTTTGGAATGTTATTCACAAAAAGTTAACTATAATTAATGGGTTTTTTAAAAGTAGTGAGTTTAAAATTACAACTCAGTAAAAACTAAAATATAGTTAAACGATATAAAGTTAGTACTAAATACATATAAGTGTGTTTTTAAAGGGAATTTTTTTAAAAAAGTACATGTTTCGGAATTATAATTAATGGGGTTTTTAAAGGTAGTGAGTTTAAAATAACATCTCATTAAAAACTAAAATATAGTTAAATATGCTATATATTTAGTACTAAATACGTATAGTGTGTTTAAAGGTTAATATTTTTACATGTTTCCAAAATCATAATTTGTGAAATATAAATACTTTTGTCGAAGTTTTTTTTTTATTGAAAAAAAACTCTTCTTAATCATGAAAACAAGAAATAAATGAACGAAGAGTCTAAAAATATTTTTTTTTTCAACTAAACTGATGTTTTGTTTTTTTTTTGATATTGCCGACGAAAATAATTTTGCCGTAAAAAGTGACTTAAAGAAAATTAGAATTGTAAACATTTTTATACGATTTTGATAGATTTATTTTAAGTCGTATACAGTATAACGAGAGTCAAGATATTGATCTTAACATATGGCGATTTTATATTACTATACTAACTAGAAATATTGTCTTACTTACTCTGATTTGATTGAAACCATTTCTTATCAAAAAGTAACCCTCTGCTTTTGCTATTCATTATGACACTACGTGTTTATCCGGAAATTAAAGGATCCACCCCAATTACTTTTAACTTCAAAAAAGAACTTCCTTAGTAAAAGTATCTTTATTTTTAACTCAACAGGAAGCAACTGCGGACTTTTTAAAGTATTTATTACTCTCCCATTTATTTATTTTTTTCTAGAAATTTTCAAAGGCAATTTTGTTGTTCGGAATTTTTAAACAAACTTTTATTTTTCGGTACATAAAAAAATCGGATATAATTCCTTCTAAGTCGACACTTACGGCCACTGGCATTAAAACTTTTTATCTCGGGACACAAGTTTCTTTCTTCATCAAACTAACTTCTTTTCTCTCAGAGGGTTTTTTTCTCACTATCTGTATACTCGGACTATTATTCCGGTCTCTTCGCTGGAAAACTTTCTGACTCTCCCGCGCAAGCTTGACTAAGCTTATTTCTTAGTAGTAGTTTTTTTCTCCAACCGTCGACACCTTTTTTTTTATACTCCTGTAGCCTTTGTGTTTTTCTTTATCCTGTACTCGTAGCTACAAGACGGAACTAGGTGTAGTGACAATACTTTCCGATGAGATTGAATGAGCACTTACAGTTTAAACAAAATGGTTACGGTCTGTGTAACTGGCACGTTAACTGGTTCTTTGTAAAGAAAGGCTAGTATCGTCTGGAAAGTAATTATTTCGTTGAGGTGAAAGGAAATGATTTAGATAAAACTAAATGTTTAAAAGGTTTGAATGATAAACTATAAAAGGGAGTTTTTCTAGTCTTCGATATTTTTTATGAAGTAACAGAAAGCATCACCAAACATCAACTTTAATACCACATTATTCGGAATGGTTTGATACAGTTAAAAAGAATAATAAAAATAATAGGTTTAAATAAACTTTTTTTGCCAATGGAGGATGACATTTTTTAATTATAAATTTTTACTTTTTGTTTTTTTTTCTTTCTTTAAGATAGATATCTTCTATATTTAAATGTGTTTTGAAATTATTTAAGCAATGATTTTATAATTTGTTGTTATACGTAATATTTATTTTTTTATTAAGGCAAGGATTTTTGGTAAAACTTACATTATTGTTCAAATTTCTCAAAAGCAATTATTTTCATGTTATCCTGTATCTCATTATCTTCGTTGAACATTCAAACCTAAGTAATTAAGTGTTTCTGTATTCCCTTGGGTACATCTAAACCATCATCAACGATAATGAATAATTTTTAAATTAAAAAATAGATATGGGAATTAACACAAACAATAAAGTTCTAGTTGAGTAGTCTGACAAAAAGGTTTTTCGATAAATTTCATCGATTTTATGAGGCGGATCACACACAAAAGCGTAAATTTATAAACAACTAAATTAAATATTTTAGGCGAAATCCGCAATTGATTCTAAATGGTACTAATCTAACACAAATTTCGAATAATCCATCCCATCCCTTCATTTTGAAACACGTATTCGTATATAGTCTCATTCACAAATCATACATTATTTCATCTTCATACGGAACATTCTTAACTTGTTTGCCCAACATACACAAGACAATAATCAACCCCGTTCATCTCTTATACCCCAATAAAACAGTCAAACCGATTCCCCAGCGAAGTATTTCAAGAATCCGGAATGATAAATACGGCCACTTATATCCCCCCAGATTCACTCCAGTTTATACCCGGTGCCCTTCCGGAACTTTGCTCCCTGAGGTAATTTATACTCACCTTGCCCCTCTTGGGACAGCCCGGGCTGCAGGTGGGTATAAATCACCCGGAACAGAACCCTCTTTCGGAATCCATCCATTTGCACACAGTGTTGGAGGCGATATTGTGTCATCCCGCGTTACGCGGAAAAGAGTGTACGGACGTTGATTAATGAAAAGTGTGAGTTGTGGTTGTTCAGCGTAATTTGATTTTTCTTCTCGTTCGGTAATTAGTTTTTGCGAACGTTTGCTTGTTCTTTTTATGTGCGTCTTAGCGTAGGTGGTTATGGTATTTTTCGATGCTTACACTATAAATAAATTTGTTGGAAAAATTAATTGACATTGTGGACTTTTGGATATAGCTGCTATTTTGGGTGTGAACATTTGTAGAAAAATTACCGAGATCTAACTGAAAAAATGTGGGGGAAAAACAAAGTATTACTAACCTAAGCAAACATCTACTAATGTTATTTCTTTTTTTGTCTCATTTATTTAATTCAATACTTTATAGAAAGCAGTCACTATTTTAAATATATTTTATTTAAACTGCAATCATTTAAAAATATAACTGAAACTTTCGGCATTAAAAATATCCTTATATTCAGGGGGAAAGAAGAACATCTTGCCTCTCGCATAACCTTAACTAGATAAGAATATCCCTTCATTGTAACTCACATTTTAAGGGTTAAGTAAATTTTAGTTTTCAGTTATAATTAAGAGAATATTTGCAATATTGATACGCAAAGTCCATAAATCACCCTTAGATTTCATTTTTTTGGATGCTATAGCATTAGCAGGGCTCAAGAGCCAGAGGATTTGATTAATAACCAAAAATAAGAAAATATCAAAACAGAAATTAATCAACTAAAAGAATCGCTTTCGATTTTTATTATGTTTTAATGTGTAATTTGTAAAACATCACCAACAAAGTCTGATTGGAAATATTTGTGCCCCGATAATCCTAAAGTAACATATTTCTCATAACTTGAATGTATGAACAACATTTTATCTCCTGACAAGATTAATCGCAAAGTATTTCATCGGCGGTTTCCAATTACGCCATAATTCATACACCACAATGCGGGATAATATTAATATTGACTTGCATAAATCCATACTCGACAACCAATTTAATTAAATAGGACACAAATCACTAGTAATCATTAGTTATTACCCTCACAATCCATGTTCACAGCGATAAGCGACGATGAACAAGATCTCCCCCTAGACTATACGTTACCGACAGGATTTCTCTCCAGATATAATATTGTTGATTGGCGCTTTTAACTTCAATCTCTATTCTAATCCGTCTATCGATATAGGCCGGAATGTTTGACGAGATCAATGCCCATTGAACACGCTGCATACGGACTGTCATTACCGCTTGGCATCCAATGTCCTGGTAGGTTGGTTTTGGCAAAGTCTGGTGGTGGAATTTGTCGCCACTTCGCTGAACTCTCCCTATAACTACTACTGCCAGACTAAGACGGGTCCTGGTGATTCTGACTTGGCACGTATGTGGGAGGTTTGCTATTACAATACTGATAGTGGTACTCCCGGGTTTGGGATTCGTTCCCTTGATTTGGATTGATTCATATATTGCTATCATATATATCTATGGTTCTCATATTTTTTTACCTCCATTTTAAGAAAAATTTCTCTCACCACACTCATTACACATAAACAAGATAATCAAACTGAGTTTGAGGGTTGGTTTGTTTGGGTTTTCGGGGTTTAAGACTCAATATATCTATTAGGGTATAGGTATAGGCCATATTTACTTTTATACATTACCAAGCATATTTCATTTATTTTCAAATTTCTTACCGATTTATAGTAAAATTTAAATAACATAAATTATAATATCTTTAATATCTCTATGTATAGTTTCTATGTTTCATTCATGTTCAATTAGCTTCGGTGTCAACCAGCAGCTAAAGAAAATAAAATTCACTCTCTCTGATTGGTGGAATCCTTCTTTAACCAGGGATATAACACCGATGCTGATGGCTGTGAATAGTCTTTTTAGTTCAAAAAGTGTTTTTGTAAATTTCATGGAAATTTTCTTTCAATTTATTAGAAAATGAATCGTTGTTTATTAAAGAAATATTAAAAATCGATATCAATCTTGAATATAAACAAAACTATTTTTCTCGACAAGTAATTCTAACATCTATTGAAAGAACAAGGAAGCCAATATGATTCTTATGTCACAACTGGGAAGAAAAATCCATAGAGTAAAATTATTTACACTTAAACTAAAAAAGAAATAATGTACAAGCGTTAAATTTTCCAGAGTTACTTCAAACATTCCTAAAAAAAAGAGCCGAATATTTTAAAAAGTTGTCAATGCCCCTTTGATTTGCAAGACGTCTCAATTTTCTCTTCACTTACAACCTACTCTTAAAAAAACCTTTTCAGCACCGTCTTGTTTGGGAACCAATGGTCTTCCTCAAAAGGATAATCCATAAAAACTTTTCTACCCTTAAATTCATGGCGCTGTAAGTTTTTAAAACTTTTAAATCAACGGTGTTCATTTTTTGAAATTTCTTTCTACGGCATTTGAAAAAACTTTAATGGATGCAAGTAGACAGTGGAATTTCATTCACGAACTTTTCAGACAACAGTTTTTTATTAGATGAATTATTCTACCAGGTGTCTGGTGTTTGAAAACTAATAGAAATTTGTAAATGGATTTATCAAACAAAAGCTGATTTTGCTATAAATATTAAAGAATGCCTAAAATTTTCCATCAAATATTTCAAAAAACAAGCATATTTGAGTGGGTAAGAAGAAAATTTAGAACTTATGAGAATACATGGTTGAAATTTCGATCCAAGCGCCCACTTATATATGGTGTAAAATTTGACAGATTTCTTTGACTGATGGTTTCTGTTTAACTCTATCAAACCTATGTCTAAGACATTTCCATTCGTCTAATAGAAAATAGAAAATTTGGGTAGGTCTGGACTAAAAAGGGTTAGTTAATGTGCCTATTAGACGCATTTCATCCCAAATCTGCATGTGTTAAATTTATTACTTGATTAAGTGTCAACAGATAAAAAAAAATCTAGTATGATCGTGTACAGGGTATTTCAAATGGAGTGTAACCAATAGGCTATTTCATAAAATATTTCCCCTCCTAGACACATACTTCCAATTGCAAATTTTTATTAAAAGAGGCGACAAATTAGATGAAACTAGTTTCAACAGCATGGGGGGTCTACTAAAGAAAATAATACAGAAAATAAATTATTATATATCCCTCGTAGTTTAAAATTTCTAGTTAACAGCATTTTCTTTTTTATTTCCTAAATAAGACGTAAACAATATATCTCAATGTCTACAAAACTCACTGAGGTATTAAAAATTAAAAATTGGGGAATTACACCTCTTTATAACACTCTTTTTGAGCGCAAAATAGGGTTCATCCACAAAATTAATTTGAACATGTTTTTATGCGGTGATGGGAATAACTTTAAAAAATTCATTTGTGACGACCCCATAAAAATTTAAACACGCATATCGCAATGAGTTTCGAAGATATTGAGATAAAAATTGTTGTGTCTTATTCAGGAAATAATAAAGGAAATTTTGCTAATTGGAATTTTTAAACTACGGGGCCGTATAAAAGTTTGTTTTCTGTATTTTCTTAAGTAGACCCCCCCCATGGAGTTGAAACTAAGTCTCATATAGTTTTTCACCTCTTAAATGAAAATTCGCAATGTGTTTAGGGGAAGTACTTTAGGAAATTACTATTACACCATTTGAAACACACTGTATACTGATATATTATTTGATCATATCAATCGTATAACGAATATCTCATCGTATAGTATAAAGCCATAGTAGCCAAACGTTAAGCATCATCTACCATCCTCTCAGTTAAACCACCATCACTCCCAAGAGCACTTTGGTTCCATAACAGCAATGACTGAAAGCATTCAATGATCATTGATATCCAAATACTCTCTAGAGAGGTTTGTTATGTCACTATTACACGTCCCTATTTAGTTAACTTCATGCTTTTCATCGCCTTGGAATACTAAAATGGTAATCAGGATTACGTAAATACAAATTTATTTTTATTGTAGTGGTACCTGATTTTAGGTTAGCTACCTTCTGTTGTATGTAGATGATATAAATGTGGTATTTACATATTTCATTTCCATATCGGTGATATGATAGGTAAAACGTTTTAGCGTATACGATCCCAAACACCATAAAATCATATTTTGCGACTATACGCTTTTGTGAGTTCTGAACCATACAAATCAATTTATTTCAGCTTTATAATTTAAAACTGACAGAAACTTGTTCTCAGAAACTCTTTTCATGATATTTGGTATTTATTAGCAGAAAATGGTTTTGTACCCTGTCATAAAAATGCTAATATGTTAAAGAATATGCTTTTTTATTCATATGAGAGTTTGAATTTTTACCCAGGTAATGAAACATTTTGCTCATATCCCCATCCCATAAAAGTTTCACAGAATGCCGACATGCTTTCAAGATTTATTAGTTTATCATGAAAATATGGTGGTCTCTTGCAATTTTGAGAAATTTCGAATAGGAGTTTCAAACTTTTATAGGTTCTCTTGCATTAGAGGAGGCGTATTTACAAAATTCTATACATGCCAACCAACACATAGGTGACGTTTAGTTCTCAACAGGCCAAACAGCTTACGTTTTCATTTATTATCAGTCTAAATAGCATACCCTATGGGGTGAATTGGCTTAAGTTAATTTGCATGTAAATACTTCGATTGTACATTTAGAATGATTAATCAAACAAAAAACTGAGAGAGACTCTTTTTGAAAAAATAATCAACCTTTAAAGCGAAATTAAACTACATTCAATACACGATTCTCATTCCCCGATCCTCTTTTCCTCCCCCTCTTCAGAAGAAGTCCCTCAAATCCTGACAAAAGGTGGGTAAATATTTGGGAATCAGATTTTCCGGAGCAACAGGTTGCCTCGGTCAAAATCTTAAGTGTCGAGAGCAAATCCGTTAAGTTCATCTATATCCCCATCCGCTTCCGTTTGCTTTGGGAATTACGCTTTCAAAGGATATAAATCAGTCTGGAGATGGGAAGAGTAAGTGGAATAAGTTTCTGTTTGATTTTCTAAAACGCTTGTGTTCCATTGGACGAATTTTACCTTAATATCTGTGATTTGTTTTCAGTTCGTAAATGATCGTACTAATGTGAGTTGTTTAAGACTTCCTAAGATATCCAAATTATGATTTCTCTAATATACAGTCAAAATAGTGCATTTTGTTTTAAACATATTTAATTTTATTTAAAAGGTTTTTTTATGGAGAAATGAAAATAAAAATGTTATTTTCGTGTACCATGAAACAGTTCTCTAATTTCTGCTCCTTTTTAAACTTATTTGTTGTACCATTTTTATTACCTGAGTCCATGTTATGTATTATCGTATTCTGTTGAATAAATATGTTTTTTTTTTCAAATATTTCTCTATTTAGAAGAGTTATTAGATTTGTATATCCTTATTTAAAAATTGATTTAATCTTTCTTTTCCCTTGCTAATTAACAAGTTTTATGTGTATCTCATTTTTTCATATAATTATTATAACAAAATAACTGGAAAACTACGTAAGCTGTGAAAGCTTGCCTCTTTATATTAACTATCAAGATACATGGATTATACAATTTTAAAAAAGTTAGATTAGATGTGTATTTTTGTACAATAGTTATATTGTTTTAAAGTGTCACTGAGTAAAAAAATAAAGTTGAATTTTAGCCGAGTTATTAAGACAACTTACACTTACTTTCCCCATATTTACTCAACATCATATAACATATTAGAGAAACAAGCCTATTCCTTACCTCCAAAATATCCCCAACGAAAATGTTTGCCATTCAGAAACATATTCAAAATAGTCTACTAGGACTTTCACTTTCCCAACTTTCTTAAAAAAAAACTACTTCTTACGCGAACACAGATTTGTTCATTCAAAAGAGACTTGTAGACGAAACTACACTGACTCCTTACGAGCACTCGAAAATTTGAATTTCCCCTCGAATTCCCTTACGGTGCTTCAGTACACCGTAAGAAAAGGTATGTGAAAGCGGCACAATCCCTACAGTCAACCTTTATGTAGTTTTGATGTAGGGAAACTCCACCTCAGGTACTACGGAGAAGAGAAGAAAAAAAACAAAAACATGGAGAGCAAACGCAAGGGATTTAAGGTCTTTTTCCTATGTATTTATGTTCGAAGCCTCTTTGCTTGTGGGAAAAGATTTCTCAACCAGAATATCCCGGGTTGGAATCGTTGTTTCTCTTGATAGAGCGCGACGTTCCTATCGCGTTCTTTCGGAATGGAAGCAAGATGGCATGAAATGGGAAGCAAGGAGATTTTGGGTTGAATTTAAAAAATACGTATGCAGAGAGTATTTTAAGAAAAAGATTACTGTCCATTTGTGAGGTGAGTATACTTCGAAAAGAGGATAAGATCTCAAAGGTATTATATTATGTATGTATTGTATTAATTAGTAAAAAAAACCATTGAATATGCATGGATTTTGACTGAAAATTAGAATAACTAGGGTAGTTTGCCAGTTGATGTAATTACGTTTAAGAAAAAAAAATATGGTATGTGAACAGAGTTTGCATGAATGAAACAAAAATATATAAAAGAAATTGCATAAGCATAAATAAAAACACTAGAGAAGTATTTTCACCGAAATAATGTTGTGCCTACTCATTATAAATTAATAGATGATCTTCGATCAGACAATTTACTTCAATAATTTATTCTGTCAACAACGATTTATAAAGTGAGAATAAAAAATTTATTTTAAGCAATGAATTCACATCCAATAACATATATTCTTCATTCCCTTTCATAAAAACATATATTCTTCATTAGTTCTTTGTTTAAAAGAATTAATGGAGAAGCAAGTGTTTCAATACATTGAAGTCAAAAATTCATCAAGTTAAAAAACAATCCAGCAAGTCTCTGTTAACCAAAAGGTATAACTTTCAGAACTGAAGTGAAGGGAATAACAAAATGATAAGCCCTTAATCTGCCATTAATTATGGCCTAGGTTAATTAACAAAGAAATATTTCTTAGCAGTAAGTTTTATAGTTAGAAAAAATTAAACGTATCTGAATATTATTTAAAGAAAATATTTGAACAATTTCTTATGATATTCCTTCAAATAAAATTCATTTTTCAATTACGAAAAAAACTATTTACCTCATTTAAAAACAAATTTGTTTACATCCATAATGGAAAACGATATATACTATAAATTATATTTCATGTTTAAGTTCATTCTCACATATCTTTAATTGCTTCAAGCGAAATTAAGGAATTATTAAAATGCAATCATCAATTTGGTTTAAAAGTAAATTTGTTTTTATTTGTTTTAGAAGTGAGTTTTAATGTAAATAAATGTAAATAAGTTTAATATAAATGCAATTTTTTTCATGATTTACATATGTGCACGTGCCATGAGTCTTATATGTTTGTCACAACTTATACCCCGTTGGAAAAATGTATTGAGTAGTGAAAATATAATTGGTAATATTCAAATTAAAAATTCATTCAGTTTTTCTTTTCTGCTATATATTAAATTATCTAAACTAAATAGAGAAGTCATGAAAATAATTTTATCTAATATTTTTTTATAATAGTTTCGTTTTTTATTGATTTTTCGGTTAAAGGAAGTGATAAATTTTTTAGTGATTGGTAAACGTTAAGCGTGAATTCGTTCTTAGTTGGTTTATCTCATTTTTTTCTCAGATCTATAAATTTAATGCATTTTCTAATTAAGTTAAAAGTTTCAAAAGTTTCTCATAAAAGAGATAAGCAACATTTTACCTTCGAGAGGAAGGAAATACCAAATACTTCTAATTAAGATAATTTAACTTTCAATAATATTTTCCCTATTGCAAAAAGGACGGAAATAATAAAAAAAAATCGCTGTTTAGATTTAATCAGATAAAATTTGCAAAAAAAGCTATAAACCAATGAAGTTGCAAACTTCTAATAATAATCATAAATATTAGTTTCACTTCCCACACTATAGTATAACTTTGTTTATCAAGAGAAAATAAAGTAGACTTTCAAGAAAATCAGACTATCGAGATACCATTACAAGGTGGTAATATCGGCATAAAATGAAGTTATACCATACCAATTTTCTTTTTAAACGCATAAATATACATTGATTGCTATCTGGTCATGGTTTTTTTTTTTTGTAAGTGCAATAAAAACTATTCCCAATGTGGGCTTATTGCATTTGAGTTTTATCGTAGAAAATGATATTTTAAATGCTATGGCATAGATGCAAGGTGTTATAACAAATCCCCCAAAAATCTGCACAGCAAGATTCTGGGGTTGAGTGCATAAAAATACCCAGACTAATATAACTCTGCGACCCATAGTTTCCAAGAAAATAGCCACAAAAAATGGAATGATGTCACATCCATTTACATAAAAAATTTATGAACAACGTGAATATGGTTATTTAGATTATGTTTTCAGAGTAAGATGTTAATTCACATGCATGCGTGCGCTTTGAAGTGAAATAATTAAGTTTTCATCGGATATGACATCACATTTTTTGGTTCTCGGGTATGTTTCAGTTATTTGGACTCTTTTTATCTACTCCACGCAAGAAACATTTCTGTATAGCGTTGGGGGAACTTGTTGAAACCTAAAACCCCATCCCATTTATACATATATACGCCAATAGTTAACATAAACAGGGGTTCCCTTCAGAAATATATCCCTTTATAGCACTTTACGGGATTGACCAACGTCTAAAAACTTTTTGCTCGCCGGACAACGATAAAAATAAAACCTGGCCTCCGTACAATGTAAATGACCGACCACCTTGCGCAAAAAAGAACCAATAAAATCTTTACTGCGCACTTCAAAGTCCCATACCCGCGGCCATTAAAACCGGACACCCATATTAAAAGTCGAATCTAAAACTCGATATGTATGAGGGAGAACGGGCGAACCTCTTGTGAAAAAGGTCTACTTTTTCTTGACTGCCGTGATCGTTTTATTGATATTAAAAACCATAAAAACCCGAGAGAATATTCCGAAGTTTATGGGGTAAACAGGAGAAAAGTCTTTAAAGAAATCAGAAAGAGCTGTTTCGAGAAACAAAAAAAATGGGAGTGAAGGGCAAAGTTTTAGGGACTTTTGGATTTAAGTTAACGTTCTCGGCAGAAATTCTTGTTTTTCTGAAATACATTCGACTCCGCTTAATGTGATTCATTTTGTCCAAGAGTAGAATGATAAAAACATCCGATTGATAATAATAAGCGATTTGACACTAGGAGAAAGTTTCAAACAGTGTAACGAGTGTTTACTTTAAAATCCCAACGATGTAAAACCTAATGGATGTATTTAAATTAGAACGATTACCTAGTAGATATTTTGCAACTTTTACCCTCTTAAACAAATATGAGAGTGTAAACATATGTTACTAACAAATTAATGACTCACTTGTATGATTATGTATTAAAATTGGCCTTCGAATGGGAAAAAAGAAGGTTTTTAATCGGATTTAACCATATTTTGATAACATTAAGCGATATATTGATGACATAAAACGATACATTGTGCATTAATTTAAATAGAAGTGAACGGCACTAGTCAATTTCAATAATATTATCCGATTGGTAACATTAACCTTGATCATAATAAGTGGAGTAGAGTCTCGACTATAATAACAATCTTTACCTGGTGGGAATAAGGGTTATAATTAAATTGTTGGGTGAGGTTCCTAAGAAGAGGAAACACAGTTTCATACGCATTAAAATATCGTTGGTTATGAGTAGTCTCGTGAATAAGTTAATAAGGGAATGAAGCCTTGTATTTTACTTTTGCTACTTCAAAATAATGCCTTTCGCCAGTTTCGTAAAGAATAACACTTTGAAAAAAGCGTAGATAGGCTTGAAGTGTGATGCTCTATTGTTTGAGCATCCCCTTTAATGAAAATAGCATTGTATAAAATTCGAAATTACTTATTTTCTTATTGTAAAATTAAATAGGTTTTCCGAACTTATTTCGCTTCTTTTTTCAAACGTAGCATATAAAGGTGATAAAATTATTTTAAAGCGATAAATATATTAGTAAATGTTGAAAACATCATATGTTTTCAACATTTAACTAAATTATTTAGAGAAACTCAATTTATTTAAAAAAAAAACTAATACTAAGATACTCAAATACAGTCGACTCCGATTAATATGATCACTTTATGTCCAAGAGTGGAATGATAACAATATCCTATTCATAAGAGCAAGCGATTTGATACTTGAAAGTTTCAAACAGCGTAACTCGAGTGTTTGCTTTTAAATCACAACTATGTATTCCTAATTGTATTTAAAACGATTACCTTGTATGCATTTTGAAACTTTTACATTCTTAAAGAAGAAGACGAGAATGGAACATATAATAACACTAATAAATTAATGACTCACTTTTGTAAGATTGTGTATTAAAATTGGCCTTCAAACGGGAAATAAAGGTTTTAAGGGAATTAATAACATTAAAAGATGTACTAATCACATAAAAAGATACATTTTATTTTGCGTTAAGTTAAATAGGAGTGATTGGGATGCGTCAATTTTGAGAACATTATCCGATTGGTAACATTAACCGTGATCAAAATAAGCGGAGCCGACTGTGTCTCAATTTATTTAGATAAAACTGTTACTAAGATACTTCTTCACGTTACACTACATTTCTAAGCAACGTTTTACCCTTTTCTCAACAACAACCGTGGTCCAATTTCTTCTCCCCTCTCATAATGTTAACCAAAGGGGTTTTAACAACATCCAACCGTCGATTGATAGGGGAAACCGAATTAAATCTCCCCCACTGCTGTGTTGATATAGGGGGAATTAATTACATGGTCTAACACCGTCAAACCCTTCACCACATCAGATTTCAAACAAGTTTAGACGCATTCGATGTTAGTTGCGAGACAACATGGAAATCGAGTATATGGGTTGCAACTGTCTCCGCCTCTATTACATATTCTAAGTTGCAATGTATATAGTAGTATATGTTTGAGAAAAGAGTAAAGTGTGCTTACTTACAATGACACTAACGCAGTTAATTCAATTTTATTTTCCCGTTTTGTGGCGGGAATGCTCCGATAAATAAGGTTTCGCGTAGTCCCCAGGAATTTTTCCTCGAATGCCCAAATGCTGGAATATCGTAATTTATGTGAAAAGTTGCTGCTGAGAACACGCTTTTATACAAATTCTGGTTTTATTTGCAGTAGATTACTGTTACGCATGACAGCTTCCGCGCATTTATTTTTAAATATTCGGTTTGCTTAAAAATAAGTTCCGCTATTAAGAAAGATAAAACCGTTACTTCGTATCTGTGTATTTATTTTAACCATATTAATTCTAACGCATTCATTTCTATTTTTATTCCTAAATTGCATTAAAGGAAAGCGATTATATTTAATTTTTTACCATACTGCGCTATTAAAAGGGAAGACTCTAACCATTTATAAAATTTTAAGTACTAATTATATTAAATTACATTTTTATAGTTTAATTGTCTTGATTAAATTCTTAACTGTCTTTTTTATTTGTAAATTTTTTATTAATTTTACACACTTGAAACTTTTTGAGTTTTAAGTATAAATACATACAACTGTATCCAACTCTTCAAATATTTTGTGTTATGTATTTATTAATCCAGTGTTTTAAATTGATAATAACTTTCCGGTAATAAATTTGTGATTACAGAATAAATAGTTTTCTCTTCTCTCACAGAACTTTATATTTGGACTTCATCTTTTCTAAAATTGATTATTCTATTAACTTACATATAAGTGATTACAAACTTTTAATATCTTTATTGGAACTCTTTTAAAAGTATAGCGATGCAAAGTAACGCTCCTTTAGAGTTAACCTTTTTTACCAGACTTTATTTTAATTGACACATATTTCATTAAAACCAAGTTTCTTCGTCATAAAACAAACATAAAATACTAATGAATTAAACTTAATCGATTAGTTCATTTATCATCATCAAAGTGAAACATTTAATATTCTGCGCCACGTGGTTGCGATATCTTGGGTTATTTAATTTTTTTATATTTTGAAAACCAAATCAATCAACCAAGATATTAGATTACATTCATTGTACTCGTGTTAATGCGTGTTAATATGCAGAATTAACATAAAATGTACTGTTGTTATAATAAATATATTGATTTAATTAGTCAATTTTAAATATTCTCGAAATTTTATTAAGGTTTTATTAATTTTGCAATGTACTGAACATATTTCCACGAAATTGTTAAAGAAAATTTGGTCGATGAAAAATATTTTTGATGAAAGAAAGAAAACTTTGTATTTGAGGCTTTTAGTTTTTAGATTTAAAATTATATTTTATTCACAATGTGACAAAAATTGTGAATTGCAAAGGTTATACGCTCTTTATTATAAAGAAAAAATTTCTGAAACTTTTTTCTCGTAGTATAGGAATGCCAAAATTGAATTGTTTTGTTTGTAGCATAAACATCATACCATAGGGTTCTTTGTTTTTCATTTTTCAAATGAGAATATTAAGATGTATTCATTGCATGGGTATTTCCTCAGCATTGTTTTTAATTCCATCATCATTCCATTATTGACTTACATGATTTAAAAACATTATAAGCTTTATTTCGTCCCCTACCATCCCATACAATGTTTTTCTCTTTAGGCAAAAATCATTGAACTTTTTTTGGAAAAATAAAAATATCCCTTTTATGAAGAATTTTTTCCATTTATGGAGAAAAATTTAAACCTGATATAAAGGGAACTTAAGGAATGTTAATGGAAATTTCGTCAGAGATTATTAGAGCTTTTTTTTTTAGAAAAAATATTTTCTTTGAACTTATAGTTCTTTTCCGTATGTTTTAACTAGTGTATTAGCAATTAGAATACTCGTATTATTTTTTTGTTTTAGAGCGCTTGATCAAATGAAACACATACTCAATATATTACATGTTATTTAATACTTTTATGCTATTAATACTTAATAATTATTTAATTAAACGGGAAAGTTGAAGGACTATTTTAAATTTTAACTAAAGTAATTCTTTTTGTTCCTAATTTTAGGCCAAATTTGATATTTTAGAATAACAAAATCTAATTACATTTTGAGTACATACATTCAGGATAAAAAAAATGTAATCAAATTTTAAGCTTTGATATTTCCGTTAATTTTCAAATTTTCCATATTTTTCACATTATCAAAAATTTAAAAGCCTTCCTTTGTAAGCCGACGATATCTAGTTCCTGTTAACACTCCACTTTCAAACTGGCTAATGTTACACCCCTCTAAGAAAGCAGTTGATTATTCATTGATAGATCAGTTTTTATTCCAAAATTCGTTACACAACCCAAGATTACCTTAAGAACCTATTTCTCCCAGGAAATAGCATTTCAATTTCATCCACATTGCAGACGTTCCACCTAAATTCGCTCAAAAACACACTATCTTCTCACTTAAAAAATGAACCAATTCCATACAACACATTCCTCATACCACAAAACTCGAGAGAAAGTATGCCACCTTAAATGCTCAAAACACAACCTTACTAGCAGATAAAACCGGACATAACTCTCATCATACTCTCCCCACCAAGCCTCTCTGCTGACAATTATACGCCTAATCTTCTCGAAATGCCATCGCGCTCTCTTCCTTTTGCACTCTCCGCTATCTCGGAAATATGGCGATTTAATTGGATTGCCGCGCGCTCACTTTGCTAATTTACGTGGATTTTCATTAGGGCTCACTCGTCTTGCGAATGCGTCTAAGGCTAGGTGTGACTGCTATGTCTTCTTCTAACGGCGTTTGAAGTCGCTGGATGGGATATTAAGCAGCGTTAGAAATTAGAAAAAAAAAATTCCACAGATCCTCAACCAAAATGACTGGTCCATCAAATTAAAAAGATCTGGTTTCAATTTTTTAACCCCTTCTTGGTCGCCATCACATATCGTGCGTTCAATGCGAAGTGGCTCATTTTCGTAATGGTCGCACCTAATGCACGTCTAGCTAAAATCTTGCTACGCTATGAGTTACTATATCGTTGCTGTAGTATCTATATGTAGTATCTGCTGTAGTTACTATATCGTTGCGTAGTAGTTGCTGTATCGTTTCTCAGTATACACTACACTTCCACATATCATTACACATTCAAGTAGGGTAATTGTAGAAACGTTAGTAAATTTTTATAATAATCTGATTGTCTCCAATAAAACCACAAATTCAAACCATCAATCAGCGTTCAAATTTTAGGATAAACCATAGTTACTATGTGTACCTCCTAAGAAATTTATTTATTTAAAAATATGAAATTTGCCGGATATGAGATAATCATAAAACTCTCGATACTGTTACAAAAAATAAGTTTCTTACAAAGTAAAAGCAAGTTCCTTTTACTCACGACGTCTGGTCCTCGTATTATTGTCCCAGCATATTAAATCCAGTATAGAACACACCATAAATATCTTCTATATTTAGTATGTACGGGGCATGCCCAGAACCATTCAAGTAACATAATAGAAATTCAGCAGTTAAGTATAGTCTTTCGATAGTAACCGCTTGCTTTAAGGCATTAAATGCCATCTTGTAATATGTTTCCCAACACTTTGTTTCAAAAGAGTTCTTATGAGAATTTTTAATGAAACCTTATCACGTCCAAATCTGTTATAAAGACGCCAACAATAAAACTATATTTCCCCCATATCTCTAAATCTCCAAAATCACTATACAGACAATAATCGGAAGGTATAACTTCCCATCTCCTCGAAACTATCTCCAGAGATTTTTTTTCATTGATTTCACTTTTAGATAAGTAGAGAAACACTTTCAAGGGAAAAAACATAACTATTGTAAGAAAAAAGTTCTTTCTGACTCCAGTCACGATCTACGATCCCAGTGTAGCAAATCCCTCCACTATTTTTTTCTTTACTCTGCAATCAAAAAAAATTTTTTTTCTTTAAACTAAAGAATGAAATGCGATCGCCTTGAATTTTAGAAGCCTTCAACTCAAGAAATACGACAGCGGGTCTTCTCATAAAAACAGTTAAAGTGATAAAAGAAATATATCTTTTCGCTAAAAAAAACGGCAATATAAAAACAAAGGTAAACAGTTGGAATCCCTGCACACGTTGTTCTCTTGATTGTATTCCATTGGAGGGTTCTATTCAATATTTGTACAAGTTTCCGACAGAGATTCAATTCTTCTCTTCCCTTAGAGATTACGTAAGAGTTCTCTATCCCTAAACTTTTCTATTTACATTGTTCATTTTATCTCCAAAAATCATTTATAAACTACTGTAATAATATATTTTCAAAACCACAAGAAAAATAATATAAATTAAAAGGTATTTTTACACTGAAGGTTTTTATCATAGAGGAGAAACAGTGGTCGAGTGAGCAACGGTAACCCTAAAGAATGGCGAAGATAATTTCCAGAAAAGCCGCCAAATATCGCAGTCATATGATGAACGCAAACATGTTTGTTTTCACTGCTGAACTCGTATGCCGTGCAGTGTTGCTAATGCATTCAATGGGATTGCTCACTCCTTTCTTCTCAGTGATCTTACTGGAAATTGTTTTCACTGCCGAACTTTAACGTCATGCAGTGTTGCTAATGCATGCATTCTTGGTGTCGCGTTTTGTCGCCAAACAACGAAGATTTTTTTCGAAGTATGATGTTTATGATGATATGCTCACTCCACTTCTATTTCTCCTCTATGAATTTTATAAAAGTTTGACGGAGTTCAATATAATGTGATACAAAAACTAATGCTTGTTCTTTACAAAAAATTACAAAGTAACCGTGGACTATTTACCTTTTGAATGCTTAATACTAAATATTCCTTTTGTAAACAACCCTCAAACATGAGAAAAATATTTATTTAAAATAGATTTCTACGAAATTCATTACTTTGACTAAACAAAAGCGTTTTTATTAATATTTTCCGGCATTTTTGTCGTGAACTGTAGCTAAAAATGGGAATGCTAAAAATAATACGTTTTTCAAAAAGTTATAACGTTGAAAATAACAGCTTTCAGGTTGAAAAACGGATTTTCTATTTCCAATGAATTTATTTTCTATAGAATAGTTTTTACTCCTTGCAATCACATACAATTTTCATAAAATAACTTTTCTAATGAAAATCAAATATAAAATATTTTTCAATTATTTAAATGACTGGTAAAAGTCTCCTTAGGCAATATATTCTCACAAATTCAAGATATTCTAAAGAAATTGAGCTATTTTACTGGAATAAATACTTTTCTAAATGGAATACGTGCTTGAAGGAGATTTAATGAAAAAATATACCAACTAGACTATTTGAAAACATTTTCATATTGATTTTTTTTGGTTTTAAGATGAATTAGATCAAACTACTTTACTTATAAGTCATAAGAAAATATTGAGATCTTTAATCAAATATGGATTTTATTTGACTTGGTTAATAAAAATTAAAGTAAATCAAATTTGTTTTTAGTAAAGAAGGAAAATGAGTATTGAATAAATAAAAAAAACCCATATAATACACCTTTGTCTCCCTGTGAAATTTTGTAATTAATTCTAATATGTTCCCCCAGTTAGTTTTGATTATACAGCATTTTCAATCACATGACTCGGACCTAACAACGGCCTTAGCAACAGAAGATGTTACAGTTTTTTGCCCTACAGAGGTGAACAGTTACAGAAAATGACTAGCCGGGGAATTCTTCTATTGGAGCATTTGCAATCACGTGATCCCATACCTAAAAACCGCCTTAGCAACAGATAAACAACGGCCTTAGCAACAGTTAAAAGCCCTACAGAAAGTACACAGTTAAAAGAAAATAACCGGTTGTGACGTCACCTGAAAACACTCTATATGAAAAATTATGGTATGATTATAAAAGTTTATTAAAATTTTCAAGGGTAATTACAGATTATGCTAACACGATAAAATTAAATTTCATATTATAATTAATTTTACCTTACATGTCTCCTAAACTCAAACTATAGTTTGAGCTAGCTATCCTTTTTAATTAAAGATAATTTTAAAAGAAACAGTAATTGAATTCATCCTTTTCTCCTTTAGCCTTCAATTATTTTTTTTAATTAATCAAGCAACCTTACATTCATAGAAAACACTTCTAGGAGTTAACATATTAGTCATTTGGAATTTCTGGGAGTTGTAAATAGCCCAAAGACGATTCGGAATCACACATGAAGGGTTGGGTTGCAAAACGTACATCAGAGTAGGCGTAATCAACCTGGCCCACTAGTAGGCATTCTAACTTTTCTGTAGGTCAGTAAGGGAATACAGGGTGTTTAACCAAGCCCGCCAAAGTCTGTTTAGAGCTCTGATATCATTTAAAAAATAATTTTACAAAATACAACAAATAGATATTTAATAATGTGTTTTATTTCATTAAAGAGGTGCACGACACGGAACATTTTGGGAACCCTGCCTTAAGGTATCATCTCCATTTTAAATACAAAATTCCAATGAAGAAATAAGGAAACATCATAGCCCCAAGGTGTTAATTGTATTAAAAACATGGTACGATAGAGCCCAAAGGTAAAATAGGGATATTTAAACCATTTTGACTCCAAGTAGAAAGAAGGGAAGACTTCCTTACATAAAACGTTTCCCTCAGGAAAGGTAAAATATCGAAAATTACATTTTAAAATATTGAGTTAAGATTCGTTCATTCAGCAACCAAATCATTTGCTGCGTTTGCAAAATGAGCCGAACCTCAATCTAATAAGAAGAGCACTGAGTGAGTGAACGCATTTCAGTTACGTTCGCCTCAATGAACGCCTAATGAGGAGTGATTTATAAGTTCATCACTTAAGCAGCAAAGTCACAGAAACCGTATTTCTCGCGAAAGAAGAAAATCTAGCTTCTTCTAGCTAGTCGGGAGTAACTTCGTTAATGAAATGATCGTTTATTATTTGATATCGTTCAATTTTGCTCACTTATTTCTTAATGCTGGAGAAGAGCTTACTTCTAAACTAGAGTTTTTCGCTCCTTTCAATTTTTAAAATTCATAAAGGTTCTACGTTGTTATTGTTGTTGTCGCAAGTTGTTTTCGTTTTGAAGAGCAATTTTTATTCATGTATAGACGATATGTAGCCATGGGAAAAGTACGAAGTTTTTAAAGTTTCGGATTACTTGCAAAACATATAAAGAAAGGTTTCATGTACGATACTCCTGTTTCACGATGCTCGAATGACATTCAAACGAAGTAGGTTTTCCCGTCAATGTTATTTGAAACTATGTAGCAGATTGTTATATTTATTAGTTATATCCTTTCTCCCTTGAGGGCACTGTGTGTCTGTGCTTTTGATTTACGTAATGAGTAATGTAGATGTAGAAAAGTGAGATAAGATTCTTTTCTCTTCCCGCCCCGACCCCATGGTGGTCGGGTGTGCGCGGGGCCTGTCCCTTTTATTTCTTTGTGTTAATTATAAATAACTGTCCGTTGTCCTGATTAAAAGTCCTTGTCTAAACGTATTGTTGTCCTGCGTGTTATAAAAATGGCGCCCAACTCGTGGTCCGTACCTGCCACCCATGATGTCTCGACTGATGTATTTCCCAGTCTTGAGAATTCTCTGTGTTGTGTGTGAAGAGCCCTTACCTCTTCTGTTTTGCTGATCCCTGACCGATGTTCTGCGTGATTGCCGGTCGTGATGGATAAAGTTTTTCGTCGATGGA
Organism: Tetragnatha montana; assembly: GCA_963680715.1. NCBI lineage: Eukaryota > Metazoa > Arthropoda > Arachnida > Araneae > Tetragnathidae > Tetragnatha > Tetragnatha montana. Next base: position 42,104,746 of record OY796685.1, read on the forward strand.
CATGCTGTCCATTAGGCCAAGTGTGCCTGGAGAACAACCTGTTCTCATTTTCGTGACCCCTGTGCGGTCTTGTGTGGTGTAAGGCCACCTACCCCTGTGTGCGGTCTTGTGTGGTGTAAGGTCACCTAGACCCTGGACACCCTGTCCTAAAATGGTATAGGCTATCTGAGCCTTTTCTGGTGACCGATGTGTTTTCCGGTCATGAAAGAGACCTTACCTCTTTTGTTTTGATGGACACCCTGTCCAGTTTATACGGTCGCCCCGACCGTCAGGCCATGTGTGCCTTTGTGAGAACACCCCTGTTCTCTTGTTTTGACCACTGTGGACTGTGGTCCTACAGCTGCTTGCTGTAGTGTGCAAGTTTGCCAATTAAGCGGACATGCCTGTCCGGCTCGCGTATTCCCAAAAGTGCCCCCGAGTTAGGGCCGCTTGGCGATGTGCGGGAGGAGAGTGGTCGGAGTGTGTTTGTAAACAAATCTAGTAAGTGTGGACTCATGTGGCTCCACCTATCTATAATAATAGCTAATTTTTCTTATGTAGTGCTTGAATTCTGTCAAAGGAAAGGATTAAAATCACAAAGTTTCTATTTAAAGAGTATTAATTAATTAAAGGATGCCAATTTACTAGTTTTTTCACAAATAAATAAGAGATAATATAAAATGAAAACATAAAGATTCTTTATTGTATAAGCTTATACAATGACTTGCTTATAACAATATTCTTTCAGGGTTCAGGGTCCTCACACTCACAGTATTTAATTGCAAACAACTTTCACTACATTTTTAGGGCTGTGCTTTAGAATTTAAAATAAATTTTATTGAACAAATATTTAACTTTATTATTTGGTATTTATGTACTAATAAGCTCATTGACCATACTGCAAATTAGTAAAATCAGACACCAAGTATTTGGGAAAAGGTTTTAATGTAGTAACTACCAAATTTAAGTATATAAATGAAGCTTATGAACTTTACGCCATTCATTCATTCCTTGAACTATAAATATGACTTAAAAATAAAGAAAGGAAAGAAAACAAAAATTAACAAAACCAACTCAAAATTTAAACTATTGTTTTTTAAATTATTTAACAAGTATTAGAACTAAATAATTATAATATGTAATGTTTGTTTAGTAAAAACATTATAATGATTTAGTACTAAATTAATTAAAAACTAAAATTAAATTAATTGAATGATTGTTTATAAAGTTCTGCAAAGTCCATTTGAACAATTACTTGCTAAAGAGCAAAACGTATGCAAAAAGTAGCACTATGTACACACAAGTCTGTTTGAACAAATTATTGACTGTATCATAAATTTCTTTTTACGCAATATGAGCAAAATTACCAGAAAATTTTTAACCGCTCTTCAACGTGGACATTATAAAAATGAATAAATTATAAAGTAATATTATAAGTATTATAACTATATTTAGAAGTTATATATCAAGAGGAACACTTTTAAACTAACTCAAACCTGCGTAATGAAAATCGGTGGACAGATTATTTGTTTACGCTTCCCGCTTTCTGAGCTCTACGGATTTGCGCCAAAGTTTCCCAGAATGGCGAGTTATTCCCATAGGTTATTTCCCTCTCCTCCGGCGCATCGCCAAGCGGTCCTAACTCGGGGGCACTTTTGGGAATACGCGTCCGGCTCGCTTTCGTTTCGGCTCAACATGAAAGGACATTCCCGTCCTCCAATTTGTGTTAAAGCATCTTCCAGTATGTTCTATGAGAGGGATTAAATTGTAATTTGATATTGTTTAAGCTAAGTTTGATTAATTTGGTTATTTTGAGTAATTTGTATGTTTTTGAAAAAGATGTTGAAGATAGTAATTTTGATTTCAGTTTTGGGTTGTGAATAATTTTAAGTTTATTGTGATGTTAAGATTTTTGAAAGCTTGAAGTTTGTTTTCTCAATAGTGAAAGTGTATTGATTTTGTTTTGTTGATTTAACGTTTTCGTTTGGCCAAACTTAAACTGGGGGTTAATTTTATTTTCTTAGTTGTTTTTCATTTTGGTTTTGTAGCTACTTTTATTTTGAGTCACTTGAATGTATGTTTTTACTGTTTTGGGTTTTTCTTTCATCTTGAGTGTTGTATTTTCTTTTGATGAGGTGTTTGACATGTTTATTTGTTTTGTTTAGTTTTCTTTTGGGTTTTGTATAACCTTGAAACGTATGATGTAGGGGGAGAGGATGTGTTGAGTTTTGTTTTTAATGTGGTTAGGAAAATTGATTATTGTTTGATACTTTTGGTTTTGGGGATAGCTTTCTTTTAACTTTTCTGGTTGCTTGTCGGGACGCCGGCACAACCAGAGGGGGAGTCTGTAGCAGATTGTTATATTTATTAGTTATATCCTTTCTCCCTTGAGGGCACTGTGTGTCTGTGCTTTTGATTTACGTAATGAGTAATGTAGATGTAGAAAAGTGAGATAAGATTCTTTTCTCTTCCCGCCCCGACCCCATGGTGGTCGGGTGTGCGCGGGGCCTGTCCCTTTTATTTCTTTGTGTTAATTATAAATAACTGTCCGTTGTCCTGATTAAAAGTCCTTGTCTAAACGTATTGTTGTCCTGCGTGTTATAAAAATCCTGCGTGTTATAACTATAAATAGTACCTAGTTTTTTAAATTGAGCTCAGCAAAAACGTTTTTCTTAAGTTTTAATAATTCCTATTTATTTATAAAATACAGTTTGAAATAAAATACAGAATCTACATGGAATATTACTCGTAGTTGTTAATTCGTATAGTTTAATATTTTACTGTTTAGGTAAAACATTTTGCTTTTTAATATTTTATACACTCGGGAACTACCGCCCCCTGCTCGCCATAGCTTACAAACCCCCGTAAACTGCTCACGCAGGACCTTTTGGATAGCCTCACAAAACTCAGCTCACTAAACTAACTCACTTAATAAAACATATTAGTTAAAAATTAGCTGAAGAAACGTCAACTAACTTTACAAAAATACGTCTCGATGAATAACACTCTTTTAAAATTATTATTTATTAACTCAAAAAATTATTAAAATTATTATTATTATTATTATTATAAAAATTATTATTTTTTATTTATTAACTCAAACGCTACGGCGTCAATTGGTCGTTGTGATTGGTTGCATAATAAGTTGTTTGACAGTACTTGCTTTGTAACTGCGACCTTATCCGTTATCTAAAAAAACTAGAAATATTTTAAAATTGAGAATTTTTTAAAAATCCAGTAGTTTATTGCATATTTTCTACAGAATCTGAACAGTTTGATATCAAAATGTGCTATACGGATCAGTAATTAAAATGTTTTTCTCTGGAAACCGATCACCAAAAACTTATTACCTAATTAACTGTATATTACCTAACTGTTTGATCCTAATTTTTTCTTATATTATAGCAATGTTACCTATGGAGCGTAGTTTAAATTACAGAAGGGAACTCTTTTAAAGAAATGAATAAATCAATGTGCTATTTCCAAAGCCTTTCCAAAAAGTTTAAGCGGCAAGTCAAGCAGTTACCTACCACGAATTCACAGTACATGATTTCTCGATCACTTTTGAAATACCTGGAGATAATTTAACTCCTCACAAGAATTTATACAAATGAATGGTTATTTACTACTTAGAACCTTAAAATAGTTTTACAAACAGTACGCACAACAATCGACGCTTAGCTCCATTCAAAGTGCAGACTTCGAACCTTGTTGAATACTTCAAACAAATAATATAACCCTCTCCTTTGAAACTTACCTCTTACAAACAGTCTCATCTCCACTCATTTTGTTACTTCTTAAACCCAAGTATTTGCCAATGATAACAACAGCAACTCGCTGTCAAGATGAATCAAGCCGCGAATATCTCTCAAAAGATCCTCCACTTCCGAAACTTATTTTCTCACCCAAACATTTCCATCTTCCCCTTAATTTACTCCCGCGCAGACCTTTTCTGGGAGATTAGTTCCCGACTTGAACTCTATTTACATTTTCAATCCGAATTCATTTGAGGGATGAAGAGTGTATCTTCGTTGCGGTCTTAAATCAAACCTTTTTTTACGTTTCTGATGGCATGTTTTCGCACACGAACGTCAAAACACGCTTTTTGAAGTTCTTTCAATAAAAAGATTTCTTTAAACAATATTCTTATCGCTACTTAACAGCCGACCGGGTGGAAAATTATCTACTAAATTGGAAAAGATTTCGTTGGATTATTATTTTTTTGCCTCGCTTTGGTTTGAGACTACGATCTTCCTTTTTATTGCTCTCAGGAGAAATCTTTTTCCAATAGGCAAATATAATAATAAATAAAGAAAATGGCGGTTTTCAGAGAAACATTATTCAAATGGCTATGACGGATTTCGTTGGCAACCCGCAAACAATATTGCTCTGAAAGTAAACACCTGGGGGATGGAATAAAGCTGCCGTAAATTGCGTTTTGAGCTAGGCATTGTGGGGAAGGTGCTAGTGTTTATTAGGCGGCAATAATTTCTAAAATAAATCTAATGGTTTTTCGCAGTTCTGGCTTTTCTCTTTTCTTTGCGGAAAATCAAATCGTATTTGTGAGGGATTGTTAGTATAACGCTATTTTCTTAACCCTTTCAGTTCTAGATCGCCCAAGATTGCCATTAAATCCTATAGAAAATTTGGGGCGCCTAGGGTTAAAGGGTGATAAAATAGCATTTTATAGGTTTGGGAGATTTATGTATAGAAGCAATATTTCTACCAGTTACTTGAAAACTATTATTCATTTTTGAAGTAGGGATGTTTAAGTGAATGAATACTTTTATAATTTCAGCCCTTCAGCTTCAGAAGATTAACTAATTCTGGAGTTCTTGTTTTCTTTATGATAAAAAATCACCGTCATAAACCGTTGGAATTTGTTTAGTTATTATCTTAGTGAAACTAAAGGTTTTTTAAGTAAAAAAAAGAAAAACTTAATTCAAAATTCTTTTGTTTCTCTGTTCTAAAAAAAAAGGTTTATGTTTCTTAAGAAAATATTTTTCTGTTCACGTTCCATTCAAGAGAAACAAAAACTTTTCTCCCCTTTTTAATTATTTTTTCTCCATATTTATCATTTTTAAAAACTTTATTATATTTTTCTTAGTTTTATTCCTTCCCAGTGTCACCATTTGGGGTGGTGAATATACATGCAATATACAACCAGCAATTTCAATTCAAAATAAAGTATTCAAAATTCTAAATCAACAGTCTTGTCCATATAATTTTAGATCTCTTAATTTATTGCTTCTTTGCCATAATGTTTTTTTCCGTGTTATACTTTATCTTTATCGTAATAAATCTCTGTTTAACATTATAGAAATGCCATATAACACAAGATCAATAGCAACTTACTAAATACCTAAATTTTGCAAATAAATTTTTTGTAAACATTTCTTTTATTTAGCTCCAAAATTATGTACAATAACTTTCCTTTAAGTCTAATCAGTATAAACAAATATTCAACTTTCAAAAGAAGTAACACCGACGACCTGGATCTATGTTTTTCACTCCAATGAAGCATATTTATTTTGTTGCTATTACCAGCTTTCTGACATTTTCGTTTGTTTAGTAGTTTTTCTTCCGCCCGGACGGGCTAATCTTTTCCCTTGGCGAATCAAATTGTCTCGTAGTTTTTCGTGTATTATCATCCTTAATATCAAAATAAATAAATATGTTAAATACATTTTAAGCAACTGACATGCCTTTGTAGGACATGCCTTCCTAAAAATTTCGCCTTGTGTGATTCAAACTATCATAACGCGAAAATTATGATAGTTTGTAGAGTTTGTCCGTTGTTTAAAGCACACAATTGTATAATATTTTTAATTGTTTAGATATTACTTTCGAAGTTCCTTAGTATATGTTTGAATTAATAAGTTCTTACTAGGTTTTTAAAGATAAAAACTAAAGAATAGTGTTGGAAACAGTTCAACCACACTTAAAAAAGATAATACTAATATCGAACAACACAAATCACGCCATGCTTCATTCTTCACCTTTTGCCAATTTGCAATAATGCCACCTCTTTCTAAAAGCTCAGAGTAGAATCTCCTGGAAACTAGAAGCGAGAAATTCTCCAGAACAAGAGCAATAAAGCCGGCGAAATAAAAAGCATCCTAAGTTTGCATTAGTGATTTCCCCTTCTCGTAGATGGGAAACACTTTAGAGGCAGAGGTGAAAGATCACTCGTCAGGGATCAAAGAATCGATGCTAGCAAGAATCGATGTTGGGGCTTATAGAAAGAAGCAAAGAAGTAGATGGGAGAAAAAGTAGAAAGTGTAGAATTAGGGTTAAATCTCTCTCTAGAGGCTTTTAAAATTCAGATTGAGAAAGATTTTTGGGACCCAATATGATTGACACTGTTGAGAAAATTACAGGCGTACGACGAGTTACTCCCTTGTTCAACCAAGTTAGCTGTGAGTGGAAAGTTTTGCATATGGAAAAGGTTCGTTTTTAACTTTTTTTAAAGGCATTATTCTCTGTCATAGTATCTAAAGTCTCAATACGCTCACTGTCGTTTTATTTTTTAAGCCGTTAAAAAAATGTTTAGCATTTTTATTTTGTAAAATTTTTATAATTGTTATAACACCAGTTTAAAGCTGACTATGCACACAGCTAAATTTAAAGAACAAACTTTTTTCTTTAGATTAATGATTATTATTTTTGTTATTAAAATGCAGGAAAGGAATTTTATAAAAAGATCTATTCATAAACAGCCCGATTTCACACATTTCGTGGTTATTAGTTGGTTAATGATAAATTACGTTTAATGCAAAGAAATTGAAGCTTTTAGTTTTAATGATTTTGTATTGTGTTCAGATTCAAATTTAAGAACATTTTCAGAATCTAAACATTAGAACACATTTCTAACATTATTCAAACATATTCAGAACACGATCACAACACAATAAGGTGTTAAAGAGTTAGTTGGTTAGGTTAACACTATCACAACACAATAAGGTGATAAAAAGTTAGTTGGTTAGTGTGAGATATTACATATACTAGTAACTCATTGTAAATAAATTTAATATAACTAGTAACTCATTATAAATAAATTAACTCTAAAAAACAACTTCTACTATGTTTACCTGTGTTCTGGAGATTTTAATAAATTGCTTATTGCTTGTAACTTCTAGAGATGACAATAAACAGATGTTTTGCTAATAGCCTATTTAATGTATAGGTTTATTTTACACATAAGACAAGTATGTGAAATGGTGTCAGAGTAAACGCAATTCTTCCTTTTGTTTAAACTGCATAAAATGGCTACAAATTTACCTATAGTGTCACCTTTTAGCTCAACAGCTAACCCGTCAGAGGCCTGGAGATACTGGAAGCAAGACTTCGAGGATTATATGGAAGCTATTAAATATACAGAGGAAGACGAAAAAACTAAAACTGCATTATTCCGTCACGTTTGTGGAGAGGAACTAAAGAAGAACTTACGATCGTTTGACTTGAAACCAGAAGATGGGAAAGAGGAGGTAAGCTTGGAACAAATAATCAAAGCATTTGATATTTATTTCTTGGATTACCAAAATGAAGTCTTTGCATCTTTTAAATTCTTGGAAATCAAGCAAGAAAAGGGTGAAACATTTTCAGAATTTTATTCCCGACTTAGAAGTGCTATTGTTGATTGTAACTACGGAACATCGCAGGATAGAATGCTCCGAGATAAAATCATACATGGACTTATAGATAAACCTTTGCAAGAACGCTTAGTTCGAGAAACTTCTAGAAAAGAAAAAACCATCTCTGATGTAATTAGTGAATGTAAAGCGGCAGAACATAGTAGAGCACAAGTCATAGAAATGAATGAAAACAAAACAGTGAATTCTATTGCGAAGACAAAGAATTTGTCTAGACCTAACCAGTTTTCTCAAGGAAATTTCAATAGGGATCTAAAGAAAACTTGCAGAAATTGTGGAACTTCTCATGAGGCAAGAAAATGTCCGGCATATGGATCAAGATGTAATAAGTGTGGGAACAGCAACCACTGGGCAGTAGTTTGTAAAACAAAAGTGAAACATCGAGGTCATAGCTCTAGAAAGGTCAATGTGATTGAAGAAAAAGATTCAGATATCATTTACATTGGTGAATTGAAATCACTTGATGAGCTGAGTTCGGAGACATTGGAATCTGTTTGGCTCCAGAAATTGCATGTGAACAATCATGAAGTAGTATTTAAATTAGATACCGGATCACAAGTTAATATAATTCCAAAGAAGGAACTACTGAAATGGGAAGTAAAGCCAATTGTGAGAAAAAGTTATACAAGAGTTATGGATTTCAGTGATAACATTGTCCCTGTCTTAGGTGAGTGTTATTTAAAATGCCAAACTGGTAAAACTGAAATTGAATTTAAGTTTTTAGTCACGACTCTTGATTCCTGTCCTATATTAGGTCTTAATGCCTGTAAAAGTTTGGGTTTGGTACAAAGATTGAATTCTATCAATAAAAATATATCAATCAATAAGAATATAAACTTGGTTGATTCACCCCAAAAAGTTTTAAATGAGTTTTCAGATGTGTTTTCTGGTACTGGTCGCATAAACAAAACCGTGCACATAAAACTGAAACCAAATTCTAACCCTCATGTCGCGGCTCCGCGAAAAATTCCCCTTGCTTTGCATGATAAAGTCAAGGAAGAGCTAGCAAGGATGGTCGAAAATGGTATAATAACCAAGGTAAACGAACCAACAGAATGGGTCAGTAATATGGTTGTAATTAACAAGCCTAATAAATTAAGGATCTGTTTAGACCCCAGACCTTTAAACGAAGCCATTCAGAGACCTCGTTACCAAATACCCACAGCAGATTCCCTCATATCCAAAATGAAGGGTTCCAAAATTTTCACAATTTTGGATGCAAAAAATGGTTTCTGGCAGTTGCCTTTGGCTAAAGAATCTTCATATTTGACAACTTTTACTTCTCCATGGGGAAGATACAGATTTCTTGTCCTGCCTTTTGGATTAAATAATGCTCCGGAGGAATTCCAAAGAGCCATGGATGAAATTTTTGAGAATGAATCACAGATAAATCCCTATTTTGATGATATAGCTTTGGGTTCATCTTCGATTGAAGAACACTGCAAATTGCTGCGTAGAACACTCGAAATTGCAAGAAAAGCAAATTTAAAATTTAATAAAGATAAAACTCAACTTTCGTTATCATCAGTTAAGTATTTAGGGCATGTGTTGTCTGATAAAGGTATTAAGCCTGATCCTAACAAGATCAGCGCAATAAATGAGTTTGCCGTACCACAAAATAAAGAAGATCTGCAGAGATTCCTAGGCATGGTTACATATCTCGCTAAATTCACACCACATTTATCTAATTTGACACATTCTATTCGTCAACTTTTGAAGAAAGAAGTTACGTGGTTGTGGGACAGCAATATTCAACGAGATTTTGAACACATTAAGGAAACAATTACTAAAGCTCCATGTCTACAATATTTTGATGAAAAGAAACCCTTGACTGTGTCCGTTGATGCCAGTAAAAATGGATTGGGAGCAACACTTCTTCAAGAAGGAAAACCTGTTGCTTATGGATCAGCAACTTTAACTGATGCCCAACAACGGTATGCTCAGATTGAAAAAGAACTCTTGGCAGTAGTCTATGGATTGGAACATTACAATTACTACACGTATGGAAGAACTGTTGTGGTTGAAACTGATCACAAACCACTTTTAGGTCTTAGTAAAAAACCATATGATGCTATCTCACCACGACTTCAACGCTTGCTGCTTAGGTTGAACAAATATGAGATAAAATTTGTATATGTACCTGGAAAGCAACTCATCATTGCAGATGCCTTGTCAAGAGCGCAGTCAGCAACAGAAATTTTTGATGAGAAAGAAAAAGAATGCTACGAGACATATGCCAGTATCAACCTTGTGACACAAGCTTCAAGGACCAAGTGGATTGAATTAGCAGAACTATCAGCTAATGATGAAGAATTGAAAGATGTCATACATCACATAGAAAATGGATGGCCAGAAAAATCCAAGACTAAAGTGGCTGCACAAGCTTATTGGCATTGCCAAGAAGAATTATACAAGACGAAAGAGGGTATAATTTGTCGAGGACAACGACTTGTTGTTCCAACGACTGCTAGAGAAGATATTTTGAAAAAATTGCATATATCTCATAAAGGTGTTGTATCTACTAAAGTTAAGGCAAGAGAATATTTTTATTGGCCTAACATTAACAGAGATGTTGAACGTTTTATTTCGAGATGCCAAATTTGCCAAAAGTATCAACGAGAAAATCAAAAAGAAATTTTAATGGATGTCGATTTACCTGAAAGACCTTGGCAGAAAGTAGCCTGTGATTTTTTCTACTTTAAGCAACAGCAAAATCTTCTCCTTATTGACTACTTTTCGAAGTATGTTGAATTGAAACCTCTAAAGAGTATTACGGCTCAAACTCTTATTCCCGTGTTAAAATCCATCTTCGCAACACATGGGATACCAGAAGAGCTTATCAGTGATGGAGGCCCTCCATTCGGCTCCTATGAGATCCAGAAATTCTTCAAAGAGTGGAATGTCTCACATCAAATAACCTCACCGGGTTTCCCAAGAGCAAATGGGCAAGTGGAACGCGCGGTTCAAACCCTCAAAAATTCTCTTAAAAAAGCAGAGGAAGAAGGTAGAGATATTTATGAAGTCCTTATCGATTACCGAATACAACCGGCAAAAGATCTCCCTTCTCCGGCTGAGTTGTTAATGGGAAGGCGTTTACGATCCTTTTTGCCTACCCATCAAGGTCGCCTAAAACCTAAATTCGACATAACAGAGGCCCAGAAGTCTTTGAAGAAAAGACAAGTAACCCAAAACAAGTATGCCAACCGACAAGGGAATACCCTCCAAGAGCTCCCTAACTTTGCAAAAGTATGGTTTAGGCATAAAAGCAAAAATCCGTGGAAGCAGGGAACCATTGTATCTGTTGGACCACAGCCTAGATCATATTTGATAAAAACGCCAGAAGGGAATTATTTTCGAAGAAATAGATTTCATATTAAACCGGATAATTCCCAGGAGGAAGACCATACCATCCCAGCTTCAACAGTGGAAGATCTGTATGATACAAGTGGCTCGGAAAGGGAAGTTGAAGAGACGACCGATAGTCCCAGTAGTGAGACAACTGAAGAGACTGCGGGTCCAAATGATAATGATGATGCAGGTCCCAATGATAATGATAATGCACCTGAAGATGGTAGTAAGGAAAAAACACTACTCTCAGAAAGACCAAAAAGAACCATCATAAAACCTGCAAGATATGGATACTAAATTTTCTTTAAAAAAAAAAAAAAAAGGGCATGTGAGATATTACATATACTAGTAACTCATTGTAAATAAATTTAATATAACTAGTAACTCATTATAAATAAATTAACTCTAAAAAACAACTTCTACTATGTTTACCTGTGTTCTGGAGATTTTAATAAATTGCTTATTGCTTGTAACTTCTAGAGATGACAATAAACAGATGTTTTGCTAATAGCCTATTTAATGTATAGGTTTATTTTACACATAAGACAAGTATGTGAAAGTTAGGTTAACACTAATCACAACACAATATGGTGTTAAGACCTTACAACACGACTTAAGTGTTGGTAATTTGAGGACGAAAAAGTTTTCTTAAATACTTAAATATGTTTATTTTTGTGTGGAGCGTTTGTTTGCAGAGTAAGTTTAAGCAAATGATATTTCTTCACTAGTAAAGAAGAAATAAGCGTTAAAAAAGCTATACTAGACAGCAACGTTAGTTGACTCAATGACGTCACCAACAAACACAGTAATACCCATCTCAGTGTGTAAATTTTGAGTGAAATGAAGAACGTCAATTTAAAAATATGATTATTTGTAAAACCCATGTATATATTATATATAGTATTTTTTTATCACGATTTGCGTACAATAACTCCTCCTAGCAACCCAACAGGCTTTGTGTTTACCCATTTTCTCCTTCCGAGTAGTGACATACTGGGTTCAGGTAACGTTGGCTGTCGAGTATAGTCAATATTTCAGCATTCTCAGATGAATTTAGCATTTCCGAACACAATTTGTAATTTCCAATCATTAACATTAGATAAAAATGAACTCCCTTATTATTACTCAACCGTCCAACATTACTCCATCACAACAAAAAAGTGTTTTTTCGCCAAGATTACCGCGCACTAATGGGTTATGAAAAAAAAAACCTCTGGCCTTTCACATCCGTCTTATCTTCGCCAAAAAAAGAAAACATTTAAAGGTATTGGCAGGAGGACCGAAAGAAGCCAAGTGGCGCGTGTTTATCTCTATCAGAGGACCGCCAAAAAACGTGTCCCTTTTATTTACTACTCCGCGATACTCGAATGGCTTGAAACAAAGAAGTTTCGCTCTTTGCCATGGCCGTCGAGATAAGAAAGTCATCCACGTCAGCATGAGCTATGAGTTGGGGAGTAATCTCTGGGACAGGTTTATTTTTCGCTTCATAAGCTTCTTTGGCTCTTTTATACCTGCATCGATCTCAGAGGGGTGTTACTTTTGGTAATGCACCTCCTCTGAGAGAAGATATTCTTTCGCACGGTAATGGATTGATTGTTGAGTAGGCAAATTGGGTTTGGTGTTTTTTTGCTTAGGATGAATGTGGTGTTATTGGAGAAGTTATCAATTAAAAATAGTTTTGTTAATAAAGATGATGTGCTTATTTATTTTTAAGAAGACAAGGGGCTGAAAGTTGTTTATAAATATCATTAATAATTATCCTCATTTATTGAACCCTTTTCAATGCATTTTGCCCCTTTAAAGCATATACGAAAAGGTTAACAAATAAATTGTTCGGAATATATTGTTATGTGATGACACTTTAACGAGGATTTTTTTAAAACTAAATTTTTATAAATACGATAAAATGTAAACCACATTGGTAGCCAGTTTCAAGAATCGTTTCAAAGCCATTCCAATATCAACAAATAATATAAACCTTTTGCTGTTTGTTTAGGCACGACATACTATATAGTTACTAAGAAGGCTAGCCCAGATACGGATATATCATTAAAAATATAGATGGAAATAGCTGACATCTGGCAAAGCACTAAATCTATATATACGATAGCTATAGTAGTACGACGTTATAGTCTTGATATGTGGCGATCCTAGCGGGAAAAGTTGTCAAATGTTCTTCATAATTCCAAACTGGACTAGCCTGGAGTGTATCTAGTAAGCCGTGGTTTAGGGTATTTAAATAATAAAATAGATATGTTATAACAGCAATTAGTAAATAAAAAAACAATATTCTAAACTATTTGTTAACAAGAAGTTAATATAAATTTAATATGCCTTTACTTAAACAAGTAAGAATGATTATTCATGTATTTCACAACCCTCTATTCACTTCCATATTAGAAAACAAAAATTTAATCTAAAAAACTGACTTTTCTATTCAAAAATTGAAAATTCCCTGCCTTCAAAAATGTTAACATAAGACAATTATTTATAATAAGTTACTAAGTTTAAATATCACAAATGCCATGATATAATCTACTAAAGCCGTTCTTATCTCCCAGTTTGATAAGACGTAGGTAACTTGTTAATATTAATGATGGAATAACTAATTTAACTTTCCCCTAATTATACGAAAACTTACTCCATAACATTTTAGATATATAGTGCACCAGACTTCAACACGCCCATTGAAATTTACACTAAAACCCTTTAAGTTAATGTAGCATTTGAGAAAATTAACGCATTTGAATTACACTCGAGCTTATCACGAATTCGGTGCAACACACAAAGCAAGCTTCCTAATTTCCATTGTAGTTGTAACCATTTGGTATATAATCCTCAAACACCTATAGTCAATCTGAAGGGAATTATTTACATAAAATAATCCTTGGGTATTTAAATAACCCTGATGAGGACAGAAGGAAAAATAAATTTTTATTAATAATTAATTAATTTTAGCCATTAGTTTAGCCAAACATTGAATGAATATGCAACTGAATGTGTAGAATGAGTGTCAATATTTACTAGGCCTTTATTATGAATGAAAATATTAAAGATAAAATAATGAATATATAGAGCATTTTCAATCACATGACTCGCACCTAACAACGGCCTTAGCAACAGAAATGTTACAGTTTTTTGCCCTACAGAGCTTTAGAGTTACAGAAAATGACTGGCCGTGGAATTCTTCTATTGGAGCATTTGCAATCACATGACCCCATACTTAAAAACCGCCTTAGCAACAGATAAACAACGGCCTTAGCAACAGTTAAAAGCCCTACAGAAGATACACAGTTAAAAGAAAATAACCGGTTGTGACGTCACCTGAAAACACTCTATACGAGGCGTGCTAAAATAGTTCATTTTAGACTTTGGATTAATCAAAAATACGTTTTTCTTCTCCGAAAATTTTTATTTTTATTTTCAATTTCGACTTAAATATTATCTCTTTTGATTAACATATTATTTTCCACTTTTAAATTATACATTGGAACCCCACAAATAACGATATAGTAGATAAATATTTATGCGTTAAACAGTACCAGTAAGAAAAGCAGGCGTTAATCTGATTAATTTTCTCAAAGGTTTAAAAAACACCAAAGTATAATTAAATTATAAAATAATCTTTTTAGGAATTATGTAATCTGTTTATCGAGATTAACTACTTAACTGTTTTAAATTATTTTTAAGTGGGTGAATATAAAAAAATCAATGGCTCACACGTTTTTAAAAAAAGTAATTATAGTGTAAATATTACTTGAAAATCGATAGTTTATATTAGTTCATTTAACAAAAAATATTAACTAGGAACTTAACTAGTTCTGTTACTTGTAAATTTCTGACAGCTTTCACAGCAAAAGGTACGGTGTACCTTTTGTTTTACAGCCACAAGAATTATGAAAATTTCTTCCTTTCCACATTTAAATTCTATTTGAATAACACCGAAATTAATCTATGAGAAATTGTTTTAATTGAAAGTTATTTGTTTGTTCTAACTAACAGTTCATGTAATAAAATTCAACCTTAATATTAAAATAAATTCTTAAATATTTTCCTCTTCCTTTAATAATAACAAGAGTGTAAAATTTCATTTCAGAAGTAAAAGAAAACTTTAACAGTTCATTTAATTTACAAGGGAAAATGTATCATTTTAAAAGAAAGGTTAACCCTCAAATTTCATTTTGATAAACCTTTTCGGTGAAAATATTAGATCCCGGCTTTCAATTTATCCAGAAAAGTCTATGAATTCTTAATAGAATTAATAATTCTACTTAAAAGAACAAAACGTGTTGGATTGAAAATTATGTTGATACACTTTTCCTTTCAGTTCTTTTTCTTTAAGAAAATGCATCATTTTGATAAGACCACACCGTGGAAATGACGCTCTTTTCAAAGACCATATAAATCCATAAGTATCATCTTTCACAAAGTTATATTTTATGCATGTTTTTGACAGTCATGTTAAATATGAAAAGAGTTCCAATAAATTTTGAATTTGTATTCTCTTTTGTATAGGTTTTGAGGATATATCGTGCTGTCTTTTAGAAACAACCCACTTTTTAATATTTTCTCCATAAAAATCTTAATAAAAAGGATTATTAAATCGAACAAAATACTGTTGTAGTGGTACATCCTCCCGATTTAAACCATAACGAAGAAGTGAAATAAATAACTGTTGAATTTGAATATTAATTAGCAAATTAGTGATTAAACTAAATAGTTTTCATTTTAAAACGAAAATATATTATCTTGCTCACACATTAGTGTACCTAACGAAAGTGTTCTTTTTCACTAAGAATGTTAAATTCTCCTTTGATACATATATTAATTTAAACCTCAGTTCACAGAAATAGTTTTATTCACATCGACCACTAAAACTTTCAAATATTCAGTTAATTTGTAACTTTAAATTCAGCACAAAAGGAAACTTTCATTGATAAAAATTTCCCAGAAACTGCTTAAACAAACAACCCTTCCATATAAAAGAAGGCAACCCCCCCCCTTCCCCCTGAAAGAATGTAACGTCAAACATTTCAAAACCCCTTCACTTTCTTTTACAACAATTTACTGGAATTTAACCCAAAAATAAATGCCCTAGACATGTGAGAATAAATGCAAACACAGGAGCCAGGGAACCAGAAATAAACATCCAAGTCCCACTGAACAGATGCCGGCTTCTCACAGTTGCTGAGACGCAACATGTTGTAGGTACGTATATTCGATATTATTTCTGCATTTAAAGATATGTCACGAAGATCCTTGTTTTCACATTTCAATAACGTTTTTCCAAGTCTTTCGTGAAAAGAGATTATGCTTGTTGCACATACGACATGCTTAAGAAGATTCATCTTATACGATTCTGTCAGAAATTTATCTCTCGCTGATTCTGGCTTCTTTTTTTTATCGGCTTTGGTTCTAAATATAATGTTTTGCCATCTCGGAAAAAGGATTTTAGCTCGTTATTTTATGTTATCCTTTATGAGTTTTTTGTTTGGAATTCTGGAATAGATCAAAAAGGATTTTTTTAGCTATTAGTTTTGTACTCCCACCAATACACAAGGAAACCTTTGGGTAAAATATTTCATTTCAAAGACAGACAAAGAAATATTTCATAAATCTTATACTTTTCTTTATGTTTTTATAAATTAAATCGAACACTAAGTAAAACTAACAATATAACTGAATATAAATCCAAATTATAGGATTTTATAGCAATATTAATGATATAGAAACATTACTTTTTAACATGCCTGTATCTAGGTACTACGGTCGAGGCCTGTGCTCTTAGTTATAATTTTATGTATTTTTATGGTTTTGTTTCTCACGAAGTACTACTTTTCCGTACTTAGAAAAAATATTCGATAACTTAACGGTTATTTTTTGTGTTATTATACACTCAGAAATATAGGAGAGTATAAATTACGCTTTAAAATTGTGTGTTCCATTTGATAAAATTTACCACATACTTTACATTTACATTAAATATCCTTTTATAATTTCATTTAAAAAATAATCAACTCTTCATTACTCAATTTCATATGGTTTCATAAAACTATAAAAGCTTTCAACGAGAGTAATCTTAAATATATTATGCTGTGCTCATCTGATGAATAAGGTGCATTTAGCTATAAAGAGATCAAATCTGACAGTAACACCCAAGTTAATAAGAAAGACGTAAATATTATGTCTTAAACCACAGCATTATAAATAACATCATTATAAATAGGTGTTCATTTTTAACGAAAGGAACGAGACTTAAATAAATAAAAACATCGATGACTATTATACTTGACAGCAACGTTTCTTGAACCCAGTACGTCACAAATGCGGAAGGAGAAATAGGTAAACACAAAGCCTGTTGGGCTTCTAGGAGGAATTTCGGTACGCAAATCGTGACTGAAAAGCATTATATATTCATGGGTTTAACATAAAATAATCATATTTTTAAATTTACGTTCTTTATTTAACTCAAAATTCTGACACCGCAATGGGAACTACATTGTTTGTTAGTGACGTCATAGGGTCAACTTAAGTTGCTGTCTAGTATAGTTTTTATAAATTCATATTTTTAGAATTATTTCACATGGTAATAAATATATTTTATCTTCTTTTGATTACATAAATTTTAACGACAGTAAACCAGACTTTGCTTCAGACTGTTTTTTCCTTGATGAAATCCAGTATACACATACTTTTTTACTTTTTATGAACACATAACCAATGGTTCTTGATTAGGATTTCAAGAAATTGATTGTGAAATAGCTTCAATAGTTAGATAATCATTAGCATGGAAGTTTTAAGTATTTTTTAAATCATGTTTAAAGTATTTTTTTTGTTTCATATTTAATTAGTGCCCCGGTGATTTTAAATGTGTAGTTGTGTATCAATGTGTAGTTCTTAAGCAAAGTTTGCTGTTTTTTTACAAAACCTTACAGTTTAATTGGGTAAACACAATCTGGAGAATTCCAGAACTTATCCCAAGCAATATTTTTTTCTAACCAAGCAATGTTTCAATCCAAGCAAATTTTAAAGTGAAGAAAAATTCTTCACTTTAAAAATTATGCAATTTTTTAAGTTTCGAAAACTAATAAAATTCACAAAACTCAAAAATGAAACTTTCTAACAATTTTTGTTCTTTTCGAAAAGAAACTGAGCAATTTTTTTAAATAGAATTTATAAGCAAATGTAATGGTAATTTTCATTAAACTTGGGGAATGTTATTAAACTTATTTATAAAATCTTGAAATTTTCTAACAAATTTTGTTCTTTTGAAAAGAAACTGTGCTACTTTTTTAAATAGCATTTATTAGAAAATTTAATGGTAATTTTCATTAAACTTGGGGAATGTTATTAAACTTATTTATAAAATCTTGAAACTTTTACTGAAATGTTTGAATTTAATACCTTTGAAATGAATTTTGTATTAAATTAAAGTTACTATACGGTTTGGACGAAACATTACGTCTATAGGCAACAAACTTAACGTTGAAAGAGTAATTAACGTTGTTAGAGTAGTATAAAATATAAAAATAAAGAAATTTACAATCAATATCTTTAAAACAGTTGCTAAAAATTTCAATAATCAAAATTATTTCTGATAGTGATCTGTGTCAAAACAGGGTTCAAGCCCGTAAAGAAGAAAGGAATTCGAAAGTTCATTCATTTCAATTCTAGAAAAGAGGGGAAGTTAAAGATCCAAAATAAAAATAAAATATTATCCTCTTATAGAAAACTTGCGGCACAAAAAACTTTTCATTCGATCCAACACTAATATTTGCTTAAAACCAAAGTTAAAATTTACTTTATCGCATAGATATCTACATAAAGGCTACTTCTGTCAGAGTACAACCCTAATAGATTTTTATTTGAAATTTAACAAGAAGGTATTAAAAAGTCATGAAATAACAACATATAATTCAAACAATTCTTACACAGAAAGAACTAATCTTTCTGTTAACACAAATCTCACAGCATCTCAATAAAAAGGGAAATCCTCAGAAATACGACCTAATTGTACGTATGCAATCCTTACCTAACTCCTTCTTCAGGGCAATATACCTGGGCTCTCAAATAACATCACTGCTCTTAAGTAGTAAAACTGATTTATGCCGAGAATTTTTTTTTTCACCTCTGCCATAATAAAAGCAAACTTAACTTTCTCTAAAAGTCACGATCTCTTATTCAGGTCTCGAGAGATACTAGTCTGCAAGAAACGACGTAATAATTAACGGCTCTCGGGGAAATTTAATTAAAAAAAATATGTGTGACGAAGCCTTTTCTTCCCACACTTCGCTCAAGATCATCAGGTGCCGCACGCGTTATGGTAAGGAAGAAGTGTTTTCAGTGTTTACTCGCTCTTTATCAAATTAAAACTGAGTGTTAATTCAGTTCAGCTGTTGGGGGGACCTCCACAGTGTTTTTAAAGTCGTTCGGTGATATGTGGTGACAAAGTGAATGGAAATAAAGAAGTAAACGGAGAATAATGTGAGAGCTATTACTCGTCTGGTTTCGAAACTTCTTTCAGAGGGAATGCTGAGGTAATTATAATATTTCAGTGCGATTTTTAAAGGAGCCCACCCCTCTCTTCAGATTTAAATGTTTGAAACTAATTTTTAGGAATTTTATGCGTTTTAGAAAACAGCACTTAAACTAAATTTTAAGTAAGTATTGCGTATCTATTTCTTTTACTGCAGAGTGAAAGTTTTAAATGTTAACGTAAATTCTGTATTCAGAGAATTAATTACTTTGTATGTATAGTTTAAACTCAAATTCAAACATTAATTTGCTCCCTTTATCATCAAGTCTTTTACAGCTTTCATAAAGGAATTTTTACGTTAATAGTATTCAATTTAGGCTGAGCGCGCACGAGTGACTAAAGTCACGGCGACCAGTATCACTAGTATCAAAAATATCGCTAGAAAACAATAGAGCATTTTCAATCACATGACTTTACCTAACAACGGCCTTAGCAACGTTGTTTTTATCCTCCAGTGATGTCATGTGCGAATGCTTCTATTGGATGCTTCTAGTTCCCGCCCCTAACAACAGCCTTAGCAACGTTGTTTTTGTCTTTGTCACCGTGACAAAAGTCGCCCGTGCGCGCTCGCCCTTATTGTACAAAACGTTCAGTTTTGCTTTGATGGAAACTTTAAAAAAATATTAACAACTTCCTAATTTCCAACTAAATAACCTACTCCTTAATTAACTACTTCCCAAATATTTACTACTTCGCGCTACTTTCCCAATCGTGATTTCTCGGTCTTTAGGCTTAAAATAAGCTTAATATAAGTCCAGACTTATTATAAGCCTTTCAGACTGATAAATTATGATGATGGCGGGGTTAAACATTTACTGAAGTTTCATCTCTTCAATTGGTTTGACGTAATGAATGCCAGAATCAAAAACAATTTTTTAGTCTTATATTAAAGTATTAAGTGTCAATTATCGGTCAGGATTATTCACCCTTTCATATCCCTTTAAAAAATGACGTCTTTAGGAATGCATTTCCAACCACCCATTCCTATGTCATTTCCGATCGTGTACCTACTCTATCTATTACTCTATGTACTCTATCTCTCTCGAAAGTTTTTAACCGATGTACTGATCCCTGTATAAATACCGAAGTTTCCCCCCTCCTTCTCATTCATATTTGTTTTAAGATACTACCGAGAGATATTTTCAAAGAATATACTCCCTTTCATCATCCTAAACTGTCCTCATTTTCCCCAAGATGCATCATAAACAAGGATTACTCTGAGAAGAGAGCGAGATTTGTTGAAACACGGCCTGCGTAAAAGGTTCATTTACACGCCATTTGGAACGTCGCTCTTGAAAGGTCGTTAAGGAAGGTACAAAACTTCAAAAATGAAGGTTCACTAAAAATTTATTTTTGTAGAAGTAATTTTGTGTTTTTATTTTTTTTTGTTCATAGTTTCTATATCTATGTAGTTATTCTTACAGTTTTAGGCTGATCGCGCACGAGTGACTAAAGTCACGGCGACCAGGATTACTCAAAAATATCACTAGAAAACAATGGATCTCTATGAAGATATTCTTGGCAATCGGCCAACTGTCACGTCGCCTAGTGCGCGCACTCTCCTTCAATTTTTCTTTGTTTCAATAGAGTGTTTTCAGGTGACGTCACGACCAGCTATTTTCTATTAACTGTCAACGTGTTAATCTTTGTAGGGCTTTTAACTGTTGCTAAGGCGGTTGCTAGGTAACGAGGTATCTGTTGCTAAGGCGGTTTTTAGGTATGGGATCACGTGATTGCAAATGATCCAATAGAAGAATTCCAGGGCTAGTCATTTTCTGTAACTGTTAACCTCTGTAGGGCAAAAAACTGTAACATCTTCTGTTGCTAAGGCCGTTGTTAGGTCCGAGTCATGTGATTGAAAATGCTCTATAGCCAAGGCAACAATTTTGTCTTTGTCACCGTGACAAAAGTCGCTCGTGCGCTCTCAGCCTTACGCAAATACAGATACCTCTAAAGTAATTGAAAATATTACAGCAAAAACTGATTTCAAAAGCATGTTTTTTTTAAAAAAGTGTCCATTTTTCCGACATTTTTTCTAGCATAAATTTAAAATGCAGAAATTTTTAACGTGTAAATAATTTTAAAACAATGTGTTTCAACAAGTAGTATGAACAGATACTACATAACTTATGCTCTAAATATGGAAATATGCGTGGATAAAAAAATATTTACTCCCATGCAACTTTAAGATTAGCAAAAGTAAGTAGCACTTTGTATTAAGATGACTCAAAATTACAAAGAATTAACGTTAAAATTTGTACAATAAATGTTGCGAGTTTTTGGATCACTTTCGTCAGAGCTAAAAACTAATGGATTAAATTTTATTCCATTTCAGCATTAATCAAAACATTGTCCACTTGGTTACTTTGATTCAAAATTACAGTTATAGTTTTTATATGTCTTTTCTGTCAACTGTGGATGATTTATCCACGTAGGGAAATTTTCATCACATTTTGTAAAAAAAAACTAATATGCATTCTTACTAAAATCTCAGAGTTCAACGAAACCTCCAAGAGAATATGAACCTCAAAGGAGACCTAAATAACCTGAACCATAAAACGTTAGTGATGACCGTCTGGAACCCAAATTAAAAATCACCTAAATCCAACACCTCCAATTGTCTCCTGACAACTTTCAATTTCTATGGAAGTGCTCACGCTCAGTGCGCATGCTCGAGAATTTTTAAGGTCGATTTCAATCTTAAAAACATTTTTTAAAGCCACAAAATCGGGTTATTGCAAATACAAAATACTATGCGATTGTTTAGTAGATAAGCAACACACGCGATTGAAAACAACAACAGATCACGTGATCTAGGAATTTGATGAAAGACGTTCTATATAGCAGCGACCACGCTTACATACGTCATCTTTCTCTTTTCTAAGGTGACTAACCTTATCATTTCAGGGACGTATTTCTCAAACCCTTTAGTTTTAGGTGATCATGGTAAAAGTACGTAAAATGTAAAACCCTAAACCCTCAAAATGCACAAAAACACCATCACACTAAACACTCATACGAACAACTATAACAAACCGCACCTACCTGCAAATAGAGCACCAGCTTGCACATGAGACTGCCGAAGAACCACGTCTCGGTGACGTCCCACAGCACGGATGGGGGCAGGCAGAACAAGATGACCAGGAAGTCCGCCACGGCCAGGTTGACGATGAAGTAGTTGGTGACGGTCCGCATCGAGTGGTTCCTGTACACCGAGATGCACACCAGCGCGTTGCCCACCAGGCCCACGAAGAACACGGTGAAGTGGAAGGCGATGAGCAGCCACTCGTAGGGGCTCGGGAAGATGTAGGCCTCGATCATCTCGATGTAGTCCTCGTCCGGGACGCAGTACTCGTTGGTGCAGCTCGCGTTGATGCTCGCGAGCGTCGTGCTGCTCGCGTTGCCGCGAGCGGGCTCGTAGTAGTCGCTCTCGCCGTGCATGGTGGTTGGGAAGTTGTTCTGCAGGTAGATGTTAAGAAGATGTCGTTTGTCTTGGGGTGATGATGTTTTTTTTCATCGTGTTGGAGTGGCTAAGTTTCAGTGGTGATATATGTCGAAGTTGTTGTCTTCGGATGATTTGGCAATCAATATGAAATCATACGTTCAAATGTCATTAATCATCAGATGAAGATGATTTCATGATGTTGCAGTGGCTAAGTTTCGTTGGTGATTGTGGGAGATTTGGGTGGAAGATGTTGTTTCGGATGATTTGTGCACCAACATGTAATTATGTGTTAAGATGTCATTAATCTTCAGATGAAGATGATTTTTTCATCATGTTGGAGTGGCAAAGTTTGCATGGGGGGTTGTTGGAGATTGTTCTATTTAGATGCTGAAGTTGTTTTCTTCAGATGATTTGTCCACCAACATGTAATCAGATGTTAAGAAGATTACTTTAGATTATTAATTTTTAAATGTCGTTTCATCATGTTGGAATGGCAAAGTTTTCGTGTTGGTTGTGAGATATGGCTATATTTATATGTCGAAGTTGTTGTCTTCAGATCATTTCTTCACCAACATGTAATTAGGCGTCAAATAGATTATATTAATGTTCGGATGATTTTTTTTTCATCATGCTTTTGGACTAGCAATTAGTTTGATGGCATGCGTTGTGATTGTTGGAGATTGTGATATTCCGATGCCAAAGCAGTTAAAATTGATCTCAGGATTATTTTTTCGGCATTTTCGAATAATGGCGAGTTTTATGCAGTACCGGGTAATTGTGGTGGATGATTTTCTATTCAGATGTTGAAGTTGTAACTATCAGTCCTCCGGTGGTTTGTTTACAATGATGCGCAAGTTAAGCGAAATGGAGTGGCAAGCAAATATAGTTCATATAAAAACACAATGTTTTTCGTTCCGATTTTAGGAATACATCTGCCCAAATCTGTTACAAAAGATTACCAACATTTACTTCATTCCACTCACTCGTTCCAACTAGTTCACCATAAATGGGAAAATTCTTACACACTCAAAAACTATATTATTACTTTGGTCACTCGATTACTTTTTTATCTTATACTAAAACTAAGTTTCTGTAGCAATAGTTTCAGAAAACGAATTGATGTGGGATGAGATGCTAACAAGATGAACTTATGCAACAAACTGTAATGGTTTATTTATTTCTTCTTCTGTATTGTTTGAATAACATCGTTAGCGTCTTCAGCAAGTTTTGACATTTTTATTTCAGGAATGGAAGAAAATTAATAACCTTCTGGTTGGAAGTAGTAAATAAATTTCGTAACTGAGGCATCCATCATAGTTCTTATCGATTCATTATCAAAGAAAAACATTTTTCATTTAGTCCATCATATTTAATTCATTTATCTTCTCTAACAATGTATTTCCTACAATTATGATTTCATTTTACAGCCTGGGTAGTAAAAGACTTAGTAAACTGTTTACGAATAAATTTTTAAACTCTCCTTAATTGCAGCTTCAACAATCTTAACTGCATAAATTTTGTCAAAAGTTAGCATAGAAATGAGAAAATCATCACTACCATACTTTTCTCTATTTATTTGAATAAAAAGGCATCATAGCGGTAAATTGGGATACTTTAATAATTCAAAGTAAAATATTAGCTTTCTACTTAATGCCTCAATTTAGGTGCTCTCCAAAAAAAAAAAAATCACAATTTAATCCTTTATTTTTTCCTTCAGTGAGAGTTTTTTCCTTCCTGCAAGCTTTTTTAAGCTTTACTGTTTTTGTCCTTTATATTTTCTACCCCACGTGGATGCATTGCAGTCTTATGAGCTCCCAGATACTTTTTATTAATGAGGTCATTATGGAAATAATTATTTTTCTGAATTAATTTTGTTTGAAAAATCAACAGCATTCGAGCGTTAGAAATGTCTTTGACTTTGTTCTAATGATTGAACTCAATAAATAAAAGGTAGACGCACACTAACTTTATTTCTTTGATTTCAGCATGATCACAGTTCTAGTCGTACCTGAAACAGAAAAAAATCACATTAAATTTTGATCATAGCTTTTGTCATATAATTAATCCTATAATTAAGTGATTTTACAAATTTTTTTCTTTCTTTCACAAGAAGAAAGAGCACTTTTCCTTCTTCATTAGTCATTAACTTGTAAAATTTACTTATTTTATTTTTATGAATATTCCTTAAAATCAAACAATGCTTTAAAATATCTGAAGTAAAGTATTAGAAGGTTTCGGTGATTTTCTTATGATTGCACCATTTTTTGAATGGGTAGGAACAAAATTATGTAAAAGAAGTTATTCTAATTAAGTCTTTTTTTATTTTAAGTTATTTTAATTTTCTCTAATCATAACATTTCTCAATTTTTCTAAATTAAAAATACTTTTAGCTTATGTAATTATTTAATAAATTAAGAATAACAAAAGGAAAAGAAACACGATACATTTCAGTAATCAAGAATTATTTTAAATAATCTATAGATATATTTTAAATGTGATTTTTCAATTTCTTGGTGACTTTCTTTCGTTATTTGTTAGTTTAGTTCCAGTTCTATAGTACTATTATAATAAGAAAGCAATTATAACTCATTAACACGTAATCTCAATGAGTTAGAAATGTTATTTAGTGGTGGCATCTGACTAAAATATGGAGGGTAGTGTACCCGGGATTCAATAAGTGTTTTGTGGAGGGTAAATATGTATTTATCAATTTCTAAATAACATAAAAAAGGTGAGTAAAACTCATAAGTAGAATAAACAACATTGTAACCCACAAATGTAACAAGAGAATAGGCATATACGGCCGTTTCGAGGACTGCCTGAGAGTAAAATGGTTTTTTCTCTAAGCTATTTCGAGGCCATAATTAACCGATATCTTTCGCGTTTTTTCCGTGAACTGACGATGGAGATCGTAGCATCCACGAAACGACCCTATACCTATTATCTTCCAACATTTGTGCTTTGTGTATTCTACTTAAATGTCCATTGCACAAAGACACTGTCTACCTTACAGCTCTTTCGTCATACCTACCAAGTCACTCCCGTTTTCTTAAAAGCACCATTTGTTGTAAATTTGAGAGATAATCCATGAAAAAGGACTTAAAAACACAGGTAAGGGAGGTTGTTCCCTAATTTAAGAAGTATAACTTTAAGCATATCTTGCTTTGTATTACTAAATCCTAGTTTTCCACAAATCCTATTTTTAACTTCAGTATTTTGTTTGTTCTTTTTGAACCACCTGAACAACTCATTAAACATTTTCAATTAACAAAAAAGCCTTTTTTTAATCTAAAAATTTATTATTAGAAATATTTAATTAACTAATATCATAATTATAAGAATCACGTAAAAGCTTCGCAGTTAGAAAATCACTCAGACATTACAAGAATATATTGTGTATTGCACAGTAAACTCTTTTATCCTGAAAAAAAAGGAGGAAAATATTTAAAAACTTAGTTAATGCTCAGAAATTTATATTCTAAAAAATACAGATAACATGGTGTCTTTTACAATTCTTTAGTTATCTTAAATAGATTTTATATTTTAGTATATAATAAGGAGATTAGTTATTTATTCTAAACAATATGTATTTCAATATGTAAAAACGTGTTATTTATCCTTAAAAATATGCATATTTTATATAAAAAAACGACCAGTTTGTTTAATAACAAGGTCAAGAAAAATATCATATAAAATATTAAACTACTTCATCTTACAAGAGTTTATCACACAATTTTATTTTCAGTTTTGCTGATTCCCAAACACCTCAAAATAAAAAAAAGTTGAAAAAAAATTCATGACTCCCTAACACATTTTCTTTCATCAAGTAAAAGAAATAATTATTCCCAAACGAGCAAACACGTCACAAAAAAAGGAGAAAAAAAATATAACGCGTTGGTAAAAAAAAAACCCTGAACTTTGGTTTCTTCAGAGCAAAATCTTCTACATCATAACGCTCTTATAGAAGCTGAATAAGGCCAGCTTCGTAACTAGAAGAAAGAGGCACCAAAGCGTGAAAAGAGTGCCATATGTTGAGGCTCTGAAGAAAAATTTCTGTCGCGTGTGTTTCGTTAATCAGCCGGGCTCGGTGGTTTTTTAGCCCCTGGAAGAGGTTTCTAGGAAAAGACTAGAGAGAATATGCGCGAAGAAATGAGAGTTTTGCTGAATAAATTGTATCAGAAAATGAATGCATGTAGTTGTAGAGGTATTGTAGCTTTTTGTGGGAATAATGTCGACTTTTTGCTTTAATGAAATATAAATAATTTAAATTAATGTGTTTTATTATTGTTAGTATGAGCTTTTTATTTAAAAAATGGTTTCTCTTTGATTTACTGATTTTCGTTGATTTTTTTATGAGTAGTAAGTTTTATCTATTTCTAAAATCATGATTGATGTTAATGATTAATAAGAGACAACACTATCAATAATGTTGTAGTAAAATATATAATTACATCAATAGAACCTCGACTCGCCACCATTCTAGGGATCAAGTTGTGGTAGAAATGATTAAAATGTCGAATATAATCAGATGGGAATAAAACAATTCATTTACAGAGAATAAAGATTAATTAATAAAAATTATATTTTTTAAAATTGTTGAATTTCTAAGAAAGAGGATAGAAAAGAGAACATTTTAGACACTGAAAATACTATCGATTTGGTATGTTTACTTTTTATGGTGAGATTGCGCCATAAAAAATCGTTTTAAAAAGTGTAAAAATGTTTTGTTCTTACTGAGATGAAAAAAAAAACCTAAATGTTTTAATTTTTTTTAACTTAACTTATGATCGGATCTCAAAAAAGTTTTAACTGATGGTTTTGTTAAATGAAAATCCATCTGGAAAATTAAAATTAAAAATCTTTACTTTCCAATTGGAAGAGTCTGTTAATTGAATGTCGGATATTTGAGGTTTTCATTTATCTACGGGAGTTCAGTTGTCCAATGTTTATTGGACACATTAGATTAACTATCTAAAACCTTTTCTTAATAGATTGTTACGGGCAATGTGATAAATCGGGCATTATTAATAATGCCCGAAGTGGAGGCGTGCAATGTGATAAACATCATTATCACATTATCACATTACCCGTAACAGATATATTTTTGAAAATTCTTTTACACAATTCTTACGAACTAAATAATAGACTCTAGAATAGTTTTTCTAGTTTAGACAAATCATGCATAACATTACTTAAAATTTAATAAAATTATATTTTTTCACAGTACTGATTCTGGTTGTTTGTAAATTGTTTATAAAAATTTCTCGTAGTCGTAGGATTTCTCTTTAGTTTTAAGTAATGAAACCTTTTAACATGAAGCTAAACATGAGTACCCTGAAATAATAAAATAAATTTCATTTCTTTTCGAAGATATCCCGAGTAAAAATGAATTAAATAATGATAGTTTTAATGTTGGTTCTCGTTCGTACACTTTTTTTTTATCTAAGGAATCAGTAAGCCTCTTTTCATACATACTCCTGCAGCTCATAAATAATCGGATCACAACAAAAGAATTCCATTTCTCAGAAATGCGGAGTGTTCTTTTGTGGAAAATAATAAATTTCACTGACGTTCTCGGAAAGTTCTACTTGAAATATGTTTACATTATGTTGATTTTCTTCTAAATATCCCAGCAGAATAATCTCATACATTTCATAATTACTACGGTAAAAGGGGGTTGAATTACGGGTTATGGTGTTTCCTTTCTTTCTTTCTTTCATTTCCCTATTCTAAACAAATTTTACAACACCATTTCTAACACTTTTTCAAACATATTCACTACACTATCACAAAAAAATAAATTGTCATACTGTTCTGCTAACCACACAATTAAAGTGTTGTTAACATGAGAACAAGACGTGTGCTTAAATTTGTTCATAATGTGTTTATTTTTGTGTAAAGCGTTTGAATTGTATGTTTTCGAGTAAAAAACATGTTAAAAATATACTATATTTTAAATAGATTGACTTATAACATGTTTTAGCTCTGGTAAAATTTAAAGTACCACATTAAAATCTTAAAAATTTACGTAAATAATTTTTTTACAAGTTTAAGTTAAAAATTTTCATTCTCGTTGTCATTTTAAAGTCAGTTTCATATCATTTGGTCATATATTTTTAAATATGAAAGAGATTTCAATTAGAAGTTTCATGGTATTATCAACTTTTAGAGTACATAATATATAGGCTTTAAAACACATTAAACACTTCAAAAAATACCCATGAGAACTATTTTCTTCTCAAGAAACCTTGTAGTCATTTCCGAAAACATATCAGCAACATTGTTGGCCTTACCGATGAGACAAGGTATTCAATAAAAGTAACAGTATGAAAAATGTCTTTCCTTATACATGTAAACATCTAACAATGAAAAACAATAGCTTTAGTATATGAGAGCCCGGTGAAAGCAATATTGTAATAACCTGTCACTTTCTGGAAATGATTAATATCCCCCAGCTGTGTGTGATGCATAAATCATTGCTTTTAAGTGGTTAAACTTTCAGAGTTTTGAGCCAAAAAGTTATTTGTTTTTGTAAATATTTTGACTTTGTTAAAACTGGCGAGACCAAAGTGAAACAAAATATAGGAAGCATCTTATGAGATTTAATCATTTCTTTTTAAATCTTTAAGGAGCTACCGTCCCCTACTTGCTGTCACTCACCAGGAACTTTTGGACGAACTTTTAGGAACTTTTCCCAAAACCCAGTTCACTGAACTTAACTCACTTTTTGAAACAATAAAAGCAATCAGCAGATGAAACGTCAACCAATTTTCCAAACATACGTTATCTCCATGAGTAACACTCTTTTAAAAGTTTGAATAATTATTTACTCGAACTTATCAATAATTTAATCAAAGTATTTTCCTTAAAAAAATATCCAGCACGTCTATTAATAACTATTGTTAATCAACATTCTGGAAATAGAAACGTACACCAATGAATCTTTTAAATTTAATATTGTACAACTGAAGAAACTGAAGATATTAACATATTTTTAAAAAAAATTCTTTAGTGGATTTCTTCTTAATACACAAGAAAATTTTTAGCAGGGATATCTTTTAAATTTAAAAAAAGGGATTTTTATTAAAGACAAATTTAAAAAATGACACCAATTTGAAGCAAAATTTAGTGTATAAATACCAAAATTATCAAGTGATAGGGACAGACTCCTTTATCAATTGTTGTCCGTTCGTTTTCGAATTTTATAAATTGAAATGTATTGTATTTAAGTACGGCAAGCTTCCCCTACTTTTTACGTAAGTGTTACGCAAAAAGCATTGCCTTTTCTTCTTACACAACATAGTTTCCTCAGCAGATTCATCAAACAAGATTATAACTTAATACCTTTCGCCACCAATTACATAACAACTCGAAGTTTTCCAGCAACAGTTAAGGCTATTTTAAGGCCATAGATCGCAGCAACTTCCAATTAACGAACCCTTCTTATAGCCTGTCCAACCCCCTCCCCAGAAAAAACCTACCCCAAATAAGTCGATAATTATTTTACGTAAGACCATTACTCTAACGAGACATCTGCCACATTAATAAGACATCGACATCGACAAAAGCCTTCCTAAAATTAACACGATGCCGCCGATAACAACAACGGCAGCTGCTAATTTTCCAGCTGCCAGATTGAAAATGGACGCTTCCACGCAGTTCGGAGACGGCCATTTAAAGTTGATGACAGAGCAGCGCTTAGAAGTTTTCAGCTCCATGAGTTTCAGAGGCTTTTAAGGAGTACTTTCAAGGGAGGCAGATTTTAGTGTTTTAAAAGCCCAGACTTATTGGGACTGAAATCGTTTTTGTGTTCACTCCAGCTGATTGAAAATGTTTAGGGTCTCAGCTCCAATGAGTCGTTGAAGATGCAAAGAGGGATTTTAAAGGGCTTTCGGGAAGAATCGAGGGTATAAAGGGGTGTTTAACTGAACAGGTGGTTCACAAACTTTCTTGTGTTTAAGTAATTGAACTTCATCAGGGTTGTTCCAGAAAAGTAATTTAAATAACAAATATTTTCATATAAATAAAAAAGTATTTTCAAGAAAAGTTGGTGAGACAAAATGAGGTATATTTAGAGTAGAAAAATGTTAACAGATAATTGTGAGCAAACGGTTAGGGGTAAAAATAAATGTCAATGGTTATTTTATCTTTTTTTAACTTATTTGTAAAAACTGTGTAATTCTTTTTTGCTTAAGGGGTCGTATTTAAAATGTGACAAAAGATGAGAGTAGCAAGGGTATAGCTGCCAAAATTTAAATAAGACCCCTGAACTTTACACAGTTTTTATAAATAAATCATAAATTGGTAATGGTCATAGAAATTTCATTTTTACCCCTAAGCGTTTGCTCACAATAACCCATTCTTTCAAAGCATCTGGAAGCTTTAATACTCCCTCTAGCGCCTCTGGGTTGTTTCGAGGTTCTCCTAACCAGGTTCGTTCTTAACTGTCTCTGGGTAGTCTACTTTCAGTCCTTTTTACCCATTAGTTTTGAATCGCCTTGTATGTATATCAATTTAGAATTTATATTCTAAGTTTCCAAACAAATGTCTATGCAGTAAATTCCATCAAAATAATAGCAGATCATTTACTACACGTGTACACATCATTATCAAAATACTTTATATGTAATTTTAAAGCTTCCAACATAACTCAAATCAATAGAAAACCAATGACCACTTAAAAGGAAATTCGTTGAAAGTCTGTGGCTTTCCTTAATCAAATCACTCGCCAAGCGCCCGATCTCGGCGTTTTAAAATATTCAAATCCCCATTAAAAGGTTGGTGAAAGCTCTAAACTGTGCGATCCAACCCGAATCCCAAAGGTAGACCAATCCTTTGAAATAATTCGCTTCAAAACAACTATCAATTTGAGAAACTCTTCCCTACACACTGTTTGAGTTTCGTATTACTCCATTCTCCCTCAGGACCAAAAGCACAATTTCGATTGTTCCCCGTCTGAATTCCGCTAATCGTTAACTTTCAACGTTTCGTTCATTGGAAACGATTTTGTCGTGTCCTTTTGATCTAAAAGTGCTTTCACTTCAATTCGAGTGACCTTTCTTTCATATGCAGATTTTCTGTGAGAAGTGGCTTGTATTCACAAACGTTCTACCATTGCTAGTTTAAATTTAAAGTACTTCCTTTTGAGAGTAGGTATAATTCTAAGATTATATTTACACTTTATTTTTGTCGGAATTGCTATTTATTGCCAATTTGAATGCTGAATTAAAGGCACTTTCTGTGAGTAATTTTTACGAGCTAAAATATGTTTGCAATTTTTATAAAAAGCTATTTTATCTAGATTTGTTCAAAGAAAAATATTTTTGTTAGAAACAGCCGCATTCTTATAACTTTTAACTGTTAAATTGTAATATTTTTCTAATACGCATTTATTTATCAAATTTATTGACTTAATAAACTTAGTTTGTTTGAATTTTTTTAGGTCAACAAATATTTTAGGATATTTAATTATCTTTTAGTAGGAGTTATAGATAAATATTTTTTGAAGTAAATATAGAAAAGTTTTTTGTTTGAGTTTTTAAAACTCTTTTTTTTATTTTTAGTAACTCAAAATCAGTAGCTATAACAAAATATTAGAAACCCAAGAATTTTTTAAAAAGAACCATTAAGTGATAATGATAAATAATAAAGACCAAATAAAATTTTTAAAACTTAAATTTTTCTTTGAAATGATAGTAAAAGTAACTAATTAGTTACTTCTCCACCTGACCTTATTATGTGTTACGAAATTTAACTAATAAAATGTTAAAAACAAAATATATCTATGCAATTTTAAAACACATCCATTTGTTTAAATTAATGGGAATAAGTGAATCGTCAGTTTGCAGAAAAAAGTTTTCTCAAAAGTTTTGAGAAAATCGGGGGGAAACTGTATAAGTATAATGGAACTTTCGTTGTATAACCACCAAATTTTTACTGTATTTAGAAAACAGAGCAATCATAGAAAAAAATATAAGTATACTTTAAAAATATTTTACAGTTGAAAAAGTTGATGGACTTATTCCCTTTTCAACCTTATGAATTTTCAACTGAAGAAAAATCTTAAAAATCACTTAAATTGACATTTAAATTATATTTCTTAAATACTAAGACAAAGAAAATTCGAAGTTATTATGAAACTGGGTCATTAAGGCAGAATTAATAGAGTAAGTGAATATGAATGGAGGCTTTTATTTTGGCTTGCTTAGTTTACGTCACAAAGAATAAGAGAAAAAAAAATCATATTAACCCGCGGGGACGCGCGTGGGGTCTAATAGACCCCGACGCTTAAATAAACCTTCATAAAAACTCTAATTTTGAATGAAAATGTATGAAACTCCGTGTAGCTGCCTAAAAGGTTTCAACCTATCACACCTCATGAAGTTTAAATAAAGTAGGTATGTTATTTTCCGAGTTAGGTTGTTGTTTTTATTGAAATGCTTCCAAAACTGTGAGGATTAGCGCGAGTTATAACCAAAGAGATGTCCAAAAGTACCTAGTATCTATATTTTTTCTTGCTCTAAAAGGGAAATTTAAGGTAAACACCACTAAATTAAATTGTTACACAATTTTTTCACATTTCTTATGAAAAATATGTAATATCATAGGGATTCAGTATGAAATGTGAAATAGTCTAATATTATATCTCAATAAAAATCAGTCAACTTAAAAATGAGTTATTATGCACTTTGAATGATTAAATTATATGTTTAAACTTTCCGTGATAAAATTTTTGCATAAACTGAACGATTATAATGAAAAACGGTTTGCGGGGTCTGATAGACCCCGCGCGCGTTCCCGTGTAACAGAAAGTAGCGCGCGTCCTCCCGGGTTAACTTTAATTCCAAATTAATTTTAAAAATACAAATTTCAAAGTCGTATTTTATCACTGCAATTTAATTCCATAAAACCATCGAAAGAATAATTTTATATTTCTGTAAAAAATTGAAAACTGCATAACGCTACACCATGGCTAAAAAGTTTCCCTCATTCATCCAATAATACCGATTACATTTGGTGGTTCATTTAAAAATCGATATTCCACACAGTCTTTCAAAATATACATAATCACATGCAAACACGGATCGTAAATCCCATTCCCCACCTCATTTCACTTTCAATCCTGATTCTATTTACTCCTCACAAGCTTATACGCATCCAACCAAACACGTTTGAAAACCACGATGAAATCCCATATATGAATGAGAAAAACAGAACAAGTTGGATTTCTGCCATTTTTAAAGAAAAAAAAACATTTTTATAGGTTAAATCTTAATATATAAAATGAAGAATCCGTCTGCTGTTTCGATAAAGCATATGATTGGCCGAAAAATCCGTTGTTCAATAAAAAAAGAAACCTTGCGGAAGCGACTGAATATAAGGATAAAATAAAAAAAGAAACAAGCTGATATATTATTGAGAGAAGGAGTGATTAATTTTGAAACACATTCTTGATAACGCTCTTCAGAATAAAAAAAACCCATAAAAATGTCAATCTTTGAATTAATGAGCTAAGAGCAGGCACTGAGCTTGCCTTTAAATCACTCTGGCTGTTTATACATTTACTGACTTTTGTTTAATTCTTCGATTATATTCATTCAACTGTTTGAATCCATTTTTATGGACGGTAATGCAGCGGGCCTCTTTGTGTTGCAGTCTAGGTACTCTACTAAATCTGTTGCACCTTAAGTTTAAATATTTTTTTAACAAATATGACTTCCCAACTATTTCAAAGTGTATGAGATTCTGTCCAAGGAACTTAGTACGGGCGCAGCCCGTCAATAATGTCTGAGCAACGCTATAGGTATTTATATAAAGTTTTACTGCGCCCGGGCAACGCCGGGTATAGCGCTGAAAGCGCTAGTCCTGTATAAAAAACACATTAAACACTAAAACAGGTAGCAATACTCGTTGACCCAATACATTGAAGAACAGGGCTTCATAAGTAATCTACCATAGAAGAAATCATACGACGAACCAACAAGAATAATGTAAGAAAAAGACTGAGTTGTCTTGAAAACTAATGAAATACAGCATACCAGATTCATTCCTAGAGTTTTACAAGAGCATTAAAGAATGGAAGACTTTTTTTTTTACTTTTCAATAAAATGTCCACCGTGTAATCACTAAAACGTTTCATACGAACATCCATCTATTCTGTTTCAGATGTTTTACAATTAAAACTTATAAGATGAAAAGGATATATTTTGACTAAAATTTCGGTGAGGTTAAAAACAGTACTACAAATCCAGCTATTCATACTTTAATTTATTTTATTATTTTTTTTTCATAAGTTTTTTTAAACTCATAAAAGCATCTACTATACTAGACTGCAACGTTTCATGACCCTATGACGTACGTCTCTACGAGGAAGAAAAACTGAGTGAACAGAAATCCTGTTGAGTTGCTAGGAGGAGTTTCGTTACTCAAATCATCATAAAAAGACGCTATAGATTATATATGGGTTTTACAAACTAATGATATTTCTAAATTTAAGTTATTTTCACTCCCGAAAGACACCGCGCTGGGAACTACTTTCTTTGTTTTGTTTCTCCAGGATCAAGTAACGTTGCAGTCTAGTATATAGTAATGCTGATGAGACTTGAAAATATGATTTTTGATGGTTTATCCACGGCTTACTAGATACTTATACAGGCTAGCCGAGTACGGAAATCATTGCAAATCCAGATGGCATTATTGGACAAACTGGCAAAGCATATTCACAGTGTTGAAGGCGGTGGGTGATATAGGTAGGTCTTGTAGCGCTCCAAGCGGGAAAAGTTGTCAAATGGTTTTCATTGTTTAAAACTCGGCTAGCCTGTATAAGTATCTAGTAAGCCGTGGTTTATCAATCGTTAAAATACGTTGATAGCCGTTTAAACGGCAACCAAACCCTCAAATGAGATCATTTTGAAAAGCTGATTTTGAATATGAACTATTTTTTTCACTCATCGGTTTATATAGTACGTGGTGTTGATTCGAGAGTTAACTCAAACCACACAAAGTATTCGATTGTGCATTGAGCACTTTTACGGTGATTTTCTGGAGTATTCGATATTTCGGTACTGTGTTGATATAGATGTCTAGACACATTACATTTGTTCCTAAAGGGGAGCCTGAAATTCAAGCATCAATTAGAATACTGTAAATGAGCCAGGTTAGGTTACATCTTTAACTTTGAAGTGGTTTGAAAAATGTCAACCTTTACAATTGGTGCAAACTATCGAAATGTATGGTATTAGCATTTCATCATTGTGTATTTCAAATGTCTGGAGTATTTGTAAAGCCGCAAATCGTCTTTCAACAGATTTCTTCTGTAGCTTACAATTTTAGAGACAGTCACACAAGGTATCGATAACTATCTTATAAATACCTATTTAGAAATTACGTGTTGGTACTGAAGGTTTTAATTTAAAAGAGAGCGATTATAAATGTAGTTCAATTTTTCATCACTGTGAAAATTATATGTGTCATCATTTCTGCTTTTGTTTTTTTGTGCCACCAATTTTGGTTAATTTAAAGAAAAGCTTAATATTTTTTTGTTATCAAAATTCCTACTTCTGTGATTTAAATAGTTATTGCATTGAAAATTAATAATACAGAGCTATTGTTTCAATTGCAAGAGTTTTGTAAGAAGTTCATAAAAATTGAACACGCAATTATTAAAAGCAAGAAAAATTATTTGATTGAAAAAGAGTCTTTCTTTGGATAAAATTAAGTCCTATTATTGAAAAATATTTGGCATGAGATTATTCATAAAAACAAGCGCCCCAGGTTGCTAAGGCTTTG
Organism: Tetragnatha montana; assembly: GCA_963680715.1. Classification (NCBI taxonomy): domain Eukaryota; kingdom Metazoa; phylum Arthropoda; class Arachnida; order Araneae; family Tetragnathidae; genus Tetragnatha; species Tetragnatha montana. Next base: position 42,141,494 of record OY796685.1, read on the forward strand.
ACTAGTAAGCAAACAATTGTCAGCCGAGTTGCTTTTTTGCGAGCATAATAACATCAAGGATGTTTTTATGCTAAATAGTAATGGAACTATTTAGTAAAATTCAATAGACTAGTTTCTATTTTTGTGTCAATATTAAAACTTTTTCAATGCGTAATTTTAGGGGATCACTTAAAGATTAAGACTTTTTCTTGAGCACTTAAAAGAGACGTTAAGCAGCGCAAAAAGAGTACGCTGGTCAAAGTCACCTTCCCAATTCAGCAACAGAATGAATATTATCCGATGAGAAACCACATTAAAATAGCACTTTCCTTCTTAAAAAAAAACAATTCACTTCTCCTTTAAACTGACACTAACATTTCTTTCAAGTCTCGCACCGGGTAATTTTCAAAGACAACACCAGGTCCCATAAGTATACATTTGTAGAGAGAAAAGCTTCTGAATCGGCATCGATTTTCATTGGCCAACCTCAAATAAAGCCTCATCGTGCCCCCTCGAGAACTCTCCTATAAATCCCTGAGCAAACTGTTACCGAAAAAGTTATCGGAAGAGAGGCCAATCCAGCCGAATGGGAAATCGTTATTTTTCGGAAAGATTCGGTGTGGTTTGCATGGACTAGTTGAACTCAATCGTCGAGTTTCTTAAACCTTTCTTTTTAAAGTCTGAGTATTCAACTAACCCTAAAATGGTTTTCTTACGATTGCGTTGAATCTTAGGGGACAGTGGGCAAATAATCGGGCATTATTAATAATGCCCGAAGTGGAGGCGGGCAAAGTGATAAATTTCATTCATAAATTCCACTGAATTTATCACTTTGCCCGGACATTATTAATAATGCCTAGATTAATCACATTGCCCGTAACCGTAACATATATATATTCTTTAAATTTGAATTTTTTTTCTTAACATAAATTAAACATATATGGTTACTTTGTAAGCATGAAAATTTGAATATTTATAAAATTTATATATTATTTATATCCACTTAATATATTTGTAAAACAATTTGCTATGAATTAATTATAATCTATATATTTGTTATAATTTGCTATCAATTAATTTATTATAAGACTAAAAATTTTAAATTTTAAAAAAATATGTGTAAAATTTTAGTATAAAATAGTAATATCTGGAAGTTTCTAGAATACTTTTATCAGTCTTTGAAAGATTTAGTTAAGAAAGTACTTTTAAAGTACTTTTTAAAACATGAAAGGAATCTGTTTAATCATAAAATATGGCGTTATTTGGATTGGATGCATGGATGGATATAATAAGCTATTTGAGAGTTGCTGCTATGTAACTGCAACCTTATACGTAATCTAAAAAAGGAAATATTTTTAAAATTGAGAAATTCTAAGTGCTTTCTCGGAATCCTCAAAAGAATCCGAGTAATTTCATACCAAAAATGTGTTATTACTAACAGTAATTAAAAAGGTTTTCTGTGGAAAACCCTTCACCAATAACATTTTATAGAATAGAGAGACTAAATTTTATTGAATGTTTTCTCTATTATATTCTATGTGATCAAGTTAATTTATTAGTGACATGGAGAAAGTAAGCATCTTAAAACTTTTTTTCTTGTTTATTTCAATTTATGATGATTTATTTCAATTTGATTGTTCTTTACAGCGAAGGTAACAGCCAAATTTAAATGCGGGACGGGATGAGTTAGGGTATATTTTTACAGTTAAGAACTGGGATGAAAAAGACGACGGGGACGACGGGATGATAAGTTCCAGAAAAAGAAATCCAGAAAAAGAAAAGACATAACTTGAAAAACTTTTTAAAATATTTATGAATTAACTCAACCCGTGCAAGGCCGGTTAAGTCAGCTAGTTAATCCATATATTTTTTTTTAAATTAAGCATCTAATTTACTTTTATAGAATTATTTCTTTCAATTCATTACATCGTTATAAGAAGACATATAATTACCCAATTAAATTTCCTGTATAAATGAATATTTAGGAAAAAGATTTTAATAAGTCCTGACTATTAGTTTAATTATCTATCCCGAACTTTAGAAATACGATTAAATCGAATTTCTAGATAAGAATGAAGTTAATTGGCTGATTCTTTGCCCCCTATCTCATTTTCTTCTCTCTTGATATCCAGGAACTTTCCCATCGTCCGTAAATAGTCTGGTATAATCGACTTTCACGCTTTAACTGTCCAATTAACTGGAGTGACAGTTGAATTCACCTTTTAACTTTGTGGGAGCAAAAATCGGAACATGATTAAAACTTTATTTCACAGAGGTATTGCGATTTAATATGCTCAGTGGGGATTTATTTCATGTAGCTTTTATTCTTTCAGATTTTTTTTCTAAGTGTGTAATGAATTAAAAAAGCATAGGTTATTTTGATTTAATGTATGTGCTAATTACAAAATTTTCTAAAAACATATTTAATTATTATTATATTCTGCTTTATATATGGCTAAAATCTTTTTAACCAAATTCTAAGAACTCGTTTATCCTGAAAATTTAATTATGATTATAGTAATATTATTATCAACTATAATATATATAAATATTGCATTAACTTTTTATAGAAAAACTAAATGTTTATTTCCGAAAAAATCTTTTTGAAGGCATTCATTTAAACAAAAAAATAGATTTTTCATCCATTTTTATCATTAATAAATAACGAATACTACATTATTTTTCCAAGATCTAGAATGGTAAATTTTTATCAGGCATCAAATAATTATTTTTAGGCATTTTTTTAACAAGTTATGCAGTTCTTCCTAAAAATAATACATTGGGAAAAAAAAAAAACATTTTTTTTTTTTCAAATTTAAATCATGTTTGTTATAAAATACATGATTAGGAATTGCAGTCACTAATCCTAATGCTTTTCTATCCAATAAAGTAATTATTCATCAAAATACTCTACTCACTTCCATGACTCCAACCAACCTAACAACTCTAACTTTAAGATAAAACAACACATATTAAGTAGAATTATCTAGAGTCTTACACATATACATAGCAATATTTTTTCATCCCTACATTTAAAGTAAAACGATCTTATAATACATAATATAGGATATTTGATATTTCGATACGTTAAAACACCATTTCAACATTGAAAAAAAACCGAAAAAACGAAAAAAAAAATGTGATAGGGAAAGCGGTATAGAAAATTTAATATTGAGACTATCTATTTTTAAAAGTTGGCGTTTGTCTTTATGTTTCATGTTATACAACCTTTAGAAGCCACATTAAAAGAAAACTTCTCTTACATTCTTATTTTATTGACACTCTTGACTCTGTTTATATTGAAAAAGTTACGCAACGTCTTTTGTCATAGGTTTTCGAGTTAAATAATAGCTTGAAATGAAGACTATAAAGTTATCTAAAAAAATAAATTGTTGATGGAGCTTCTTAGAAAGACAGTATTATATTAAGTTCACTGAACTAAGTATTGAGTAATTGAAGGCACAAAAAATATCTAATGAAATAAAAATATCATTTCTCCAAAGTTACCCCAACGTAATAGAATTCAATAATAGTCAAACCACAAAATGAAACAAAGTAATGATATTCTAAATAAATGGTTAGAAGACTTTATAACTGATTGAAAAATATGACCTAGTAATTTCGAATCATGTTCTTTATTGTCTTTCCAAAGAAAAGTTCTAAGGTTAACAAAAATCGACATTTTGATACTATTTTAGTAGGAAGCTTCCTAGTGATCGTATTTTATAGAGATTTCAAGACACCACTTTGAGGATGTCATGACAACAATTCCACCTGTTCTCCCTAGCACTGAATAAATAATAATCACTTTTTTCGTGTGGATATAGCACGTAGAATCTCTTTCCAATGGTTGGGCCTAAGTTTTCCTTAAGGGCCAAAGTTACCCCATTTTACGGTACAATAAGAATTTTGGGTTGTATGAAATACGTCGTTACTTTTCCATGCATATTTTGACATACACCACTTTGATATTAAATCGTCCAAACGCATGAGGGGCCGTTCAAATAGTACGTAAGCACTTAAAAGGGGAGGGGGTTTGCTCTTTGCTTATTTTTCCTGACAAGGGAGGATGGGGTATGAGTGATGCTTACGTAAGATGTTGCAAAAACTGCATTTTCGAAAACATCTTGTTTCTTGGATAAATAACTTCAAAAATCAAACAAAAACAAATTTTACAATAAAAATTGAATAATACGAAAAACATTCAAGCATTTTGACTTCACAAGGAAAATTTTTAAGATAGGTTAAATATTAATGGAGCACAATGAATTTATGGAATCTAGGCACTGCTAAGCATTTTGTACAAAAAAAGGGGGGGCGGGCGGTTTTCTAACGAAATTGTGAGGGGGGATGTTGCGGTTTGCTTACAAGGGAGGTCAAAAATGACCCAAAAAATGCTTACGCAATACTTGAACGGCCCCTAAGTCAGGACTGATCCAATTCCGTCTTAAGAGGGGTGTCCCCAGAGGCCTGCACGCCAAATTCATTAAACGCGAGGCCTTACTTCAACATCTTTTCGCCTTCACTGAAATAATTTCCGATTCAATAACGTTGAGGAGTAAATGCGGAATTTAATTAAGCAATTAATTTCCAGTGAAGTCCTCTGCTTCTTCACGCGGGGAAGAAGAAAAAGACTTTTCTTGTAAGCGCGCGAACATTAGATTACCTTCAGTCTCGACTTCAAAAGAGAGAAGGCGCGTTAACAAGGATATCAAGGCGATTTGATTTTGAGATTTTTCGGTACATTAAAGATTTTAGTATTCAGTCGGTAGTACAGCTTCATGTTAATGATACTCATGCTAAATGTATCAAAGAAGGTTAGGGTTCGTAATGGAATAATAATACGGTGTAACGTAGTTGAACAAAAGGCATTACCACGAAGGAACGCGTATTTTAAAGATGAAATAATGCCATTTTTATTTGTAGAACGGCACAATCATTTATATTTTTTTTTCACATTTTTCATCACACTACACGAACGTCGGAAAAAAAATCGGCCGTGGGGAGTCCACAGGAGTGGTGGTATGATGACGTCAGAAGATTCTTCAGTCTCCTTTTAAATAAGATACTAAAATATTTAAATAAAATGTATCAAATTGAACCAATTATTATTATGTTATAATATTTATATATATATATTGAATTATAAGAGGTTACAAAATATTTTCTAATTTCTTTTCACGTCACCACACCCCCGCTCCTATGAACTAGCCACGACCCCAGAAAAAAACCCTTGTTCTCCTCAGCCAGATTCCTTACACATTAAATTAAACAAATCACAGAGAAAAGAGTATAAAATTAAATGCAGAGGTGAGAGAGTAGTAGTGCCACTCGCGGCAGTACATCACAACGGTATGTAATCGATTATCCTTGTGAATAAGTAGGATAGGTATAGCAGTAAAATTTAAGTTTATAAGTTCATTTAAGAATTCAGTTTAAAATACAGATAATAATGCTATACATTAAGTCAAATGTATCAAAGCATAAAGAAATATAGTATGTAGTTTCCTATTGTGACGAGTAATAAGGATAAGGAAAGGAGGTGCAATTTTCATTTGTTTCACGATGTTTAAAAATAAGTCCATAGATACCTTTTTACAATACATCTAGTGCTATAAACACAGTTTTAGGAAATAGTTTAAGTAATAAAAGTTAGTAATTTGAAAAATGTAAACAATATCTAAAATACATGAAAAAAAAATTACTTGAAAAAATCCTTGAAGTACTAAAAATCCTAACCCTAAAATCCTTATCAAAAGTTATGCAAAACAATTTTTGAATAATAAATTATGAGTGTTTACTTTTAAAATTATTAGTATCTTTAATTTCATTTACATATTATTTAATTCAGAATATCTCATACGAGTATTGAATTAGAATTACTGTAAGTAAATTGAATTAGAGTTATAAATTAGTATTTGAAAAATTATGAATAATTAAAAAGAGCCATTTTAAATTAATTTGAAGTAATCAATGAAATAAATTCTGTTATTGAAATTTTTATGAGCATAAAGGTTTACTTGAATCGAAATTGTTGAAAATGTAGTTTCTATTCATTTCTTTCAATATGGATGCGAAATACTTTAACGAATGACTATACCAATGGTTTTCAAAAATATTTTTGGTACCAAACTTTTCGAGTCTTCTCCATTTGAGGTTATCTGCATCGAATTCCAATTAATTTTGGCATTGATAGATAATTTAGAAAATTCTGAGAAATACGTGAAAAAAAATATTAACTTAATCGAACACAAGATAAATAATAGTAACCATAATTTTTTCTTTAGACAACAAATAATGTAAGTTTAAAGTCAAACTAAAAATAGTGGAAGAGATGGCACAAACTTCCTATAAATAAGAGTTGCCCAAATTCATAGTATTTTTTTTTAAAAAGCCTACTTATAAATGTCTTATTCTTAACTATTTCAAATATGATTTTTTTATGAACTTCGAAGTGAGATTTTTCTCACAGATTTTATTTAATTTGTTTCTTTCATGGGAAAAATTTGAGAACTAGTTCAGGTTTTTTTTTAAAATTTCATAATGAATTTTATTGTGAATTATTTAATTACTTATATTTTTATTTCAGCATACAAATATTCATTCGTTTAGTCTTAGGTTACATTTATTGTTTACACAGTTGGTGTTAGTGAGAGAATTATTTGATTCTATGATCCTAAAAATCTTAAATCTATCTTTGCAGATTCATTAGCGAAAAATACTACATAATAAGATTTTACAAAACATCTCGTGTCCCCTTAGAAAAATATCATCTAAAATTTCTTTCTGAATCACAAAAACTCGAATGAAATAATCTTTCAAAACATGTTTGAGTACTTAAACATCACTACAATAAAGATTATTCCCTCACATTTCTCAAAAGACTAAACATTCATCGAAGATTATCAACTTAAAAACTAAAGTAAAAGCATCTTCAAAGCTTTTAATACGGATGCTTCAGACCTTTTATTTTAAAACGTTTTTCTTTCTTGATATTAGCAGCCATCTTGACTGTTTAAAAAGATTACTTTTGCCCATTACAGCACCAGGGAAAATGGAGAAAGGGTGTTTTTCACAAATGATTAAACATCTGAACTGACACCCTACTTCCAAAATATTCTTTCAATTGAAGGTATAACCGTTCTTTTATTTAACTTGTTCTAAACTTTATGAAACCTCTTTTTCTCTCAATTACGTTGATTTATAGCGACCTTTTGCTATATTTTTATGTTGAATGCCAATAAAAACATAAAAAAATATAAAAATATAAGAAATACTAATAACTAAGAAACAAAATTTTAGAAAAACTTTTTGAAACGTTCAATTTTCAGATTAATGCTCTTAGAACTTAGTTTTGAAAAAAAATATATAATAAAGTCCGAATGAAATATTTGTCTCTAATGTGAAATAAGAGTTTTGAAAAATTGTTTACTATAATCCTCGACAAATTTCTCAAACAGGAATAACTTTATTTTTATTTTTCTTGTTATTTCTAAAAAAAACTGGAGTTCTGGAGATAAAAACTGCATTCACATATTCTCATATACGAGCTTCTCTATATGTTTCTTTTACATGTTTCAAAATAAATACGAAAACTTTTCATTAAAATTTTATTCCATACGTATATTTTCAATTTAAAAACCAGATGATAGCTACATTGTATTCTTCTAACAAGCTTTCAAACAACGATACTTTTTATAAAAAAAAACTCTTTGTCTAGTTATGATAAAATAAATATTTTAGAGTATTTTATCCAACGAGGCTTCATAAATAGTTCAGTCTATAAAATTCACGATGTATAATGGATGTTTTTGGGGAAATATTTCTTATGGAAAGTAGTAAATTTAATAACTAGAAATTTTATGTATGGCAACTGTGAAAAAATAATAATGAAGTTTATCTGAAATGATTTTGCATAAAAACGCATCATTTTTACAATTGTATTCAATTTTCAGTCTTTTAATAAATAAATTATGTTTTAATTGTCAGTTTGAAAAAGGGAGTCCAAAAACCAAGTTTTGAGAAAATCAAAAAAAAACGTATAAATAAAATATTAGAATTTTCATTGTAGTACTTATATTTTTAGGTACGTAAGTTAGTCCTTTATTGAGTTAGACAAGACAATGTTAAAAAGACGAGAGTAGTACTCGTTCAAGCTTTTTTACATTCTAAAACATATATTCCAGTCTAAAATGAAATTTTAAATCGACTTCTGGTTAAAAAAAATATCCAGAAAATACGTTTTTAAATTTGTATAAATTGTTACAAGTTAATTAAACAAACAAAACTTCTTAAGTCCAAAATCGACTCAAATGTATATTGATAAACTATATTTTGTAACATTTCATTTCAAAGAAAATATGTTATAAGAAAATAAATACCAATAATTTGTAAAAAAAAAAATCCGAGTATCCTTATGCAAAGCGCAAAAGAGGTATTTTTAACATGTACACACACAAGATAGAATCTTTATTTCTTGATGTTACCCGCTTATTTACGTCTCATACCCCGAAGGTTCTTTAATTTAGCGAAACCCTAAAAAGGAACTAATAGCACATTCGTTTTGTTTCAAGTGGTACATTAGGGTTTTTACGAAGATGAATACTACATCAAAGAAAGCCAGGCATAAGGGAAGTATTATGCTCACAAAAGTGGTATTTTGAGAAGATAGCAAAGAGGGATGTGAGTTAAATGGAGTTCCTAACAAAAAAAAACCCAGAGTAATGACGATCATGGAATAGGAAAAGATAAGGGTCGTGCCTGTAAGCCATAAAACATCAAAGACTGGAAAAAAAAACATGTACTTTGATGCAATGAAGGATGTGGTTCACTTGAAAAGTATGTCTAGGAAATATGTTGGTATCCCAAGATATAATTAATTTATTCAACTTTCAAAATATAACCTATGACTTCTATGTTGTTTTCACAGTGTATGTAACTAAATATAATGAGTTGGTAACTCAGATTCAATGCTCTTATAACTCTTGAAATTTAAAAAAAAATTAATTTCAAATATGTTTTTTCTATAGACATAAAATGAAACATCAATAACAATATAGCAATCGTATTATCCCGTTAAAAGTTGTCGAGCAATCTCAAACGCCAAAGATCAGAAATACCACAAGAAATTGTTAACTTAAATTGTAAACGCATGCCGCTGTACAGCCGCATGTTACTGATGAGTTCTTAATTATACAAAGGATGATTATAGATTATTCTACCCCTGATCATTGGTCACTACCTAAACCCTGGTTACAAACTAAATATTCATTCCAACGAAATCGATACCATTCGAAACGAACCACAAATCCATTTCATACTTTCAGAAATTTAAAAAAAAATCTCACTGTATGTTATTTCTCTTCAAATAAGCGAAAAGTCGCCAAAAAAAAGACCATTTTGGCAGGTTTTGTACTTCGTCCATAGGAGTCTAAAGTGGGATGCGTTTATACGGGCTAAATCCGAGAGATACGGAAACGACGCTTCCAGCTCTTCCATAAACGCTTCGCCACTGATCCTAACCATTATGTTATCGTTATTTAACTAAAATGTGTTAACGTAGAAGCCATTGACCATTTAGCCAGTGACTAGTAGATTAAGAACAAAGGAAAGCTCATAAAGACTTAGGGAATAGAAAGGACCTCACACAATATACTAACTACTAAACTTTTATGTTGGTATCTAAAATCCATATAATGGCAGCAGTGGGTTTATTTCTGTTTTATAAATGGGGATAGCTTTCTATGGGAAGATTGATAACAATTCATTTGATTCAATCTTATCGATACAAGGAATAGACCATTTTATATTTGAATACGTTAGATCTCATACAAATGAGAATGTAAATAGTTACGGCGACGTTTCTCCACGTTCAACTCAGCTCAAAAACTATTTGTTATTATTCCATCAGGTTTAGTGAGAAAATTCGTAAAACGAAGTTTGTGAGGTCTCTTTTTTTTTTTTTTTTAGTTTAAAACAGTCCATTGGTTTGGGATGGGAAACTCTTCTATACGTCGCATCTGGAAGTTGTCTTTGTGTGAACGAATTTATAGAAATCCGTTGAGGAAACGAAACACAATTGAAAAACTGTAGAAAACCCAGGTTCACGAGTTAAAAAAAAGAAAACTCGGATCTCGGGAGTAATATCTTCGTATTGATTTCGTTTTCCGACGTATTGAATAATACATGAAGAATTTTGCCAATTTTGTGAGAAATCGATTCATTTCTTTTTCTTTCATACACAATTCATTTCTGGAGACAAGACCCGCATAAGAATTGCACCCTGCCTTTCTATTATAGGTTTCACGAGAAACATGTAAACGGAAAGGGTTAAGTTCAATGCCCGATGTTGCCATCCAATATCTAGTTTTAATAATAAATGCAGGTGACCACTTCTAACGCCAACTGATAGCTTATTTCCAAACAAACTGTTCGCCGTGAACATGTATTTTCAATTATAGTACTACAAAGCTGATTTCAATCAAAGAAGAATAGAATTGAGTAGAAATATATAGTTTTCTACACAGTAGAATTTTCAAAGTCTTACTATACTAGACTGCGACATTTCTTGACCGTATGACGTCACTAAGTGGAAGGAAACACTGAGTAAACAGAAACCCTGTTGGGTTGCTATGAGGAGTTTAGGTAGGCAAATCGTGATAAAAAGACGCTATATAATATGTTACGGGTAAAGTGATTAATCGGGTATTATTGATAATGCCCGGAGTGGAGGCGGGCAAAGTGATAAATTTCATTGATAAATGCCATTGAATATATCACATTGCCCGCCTCCACTTCGGGGATTATTAATAATGCCCGATTAATCACTTTGCCCGTAACATGTACATGGGTTTTTACCATATTTTTAAATTTAAATTCTTAATTTCACTCAAAATTCAGACACCACGCTGGTAACTACTTTTTTTGTTTGCTCTCTCAGCTTGTTTCTCCAGGGTCAAATAACATTGCAGTCTAGTATAGATAGTCATTTTTTTTCTTAAAAATGCACTTATATTACAAAATAATAGAAATCCCAACATTATAATCTGAATATTGATCACACAACTAACAATTTACAATAAAGAGTTCTTCGAACGGATTGTGTCGTCGCTTAAGATGTCAAGCTATAAACGACACATCTTTTTGGGACATTTCAAAGCGACTATTTTTACATGAATTAGTTGTACACTTGAAGCAACTCTGGTAGGAGAAAACCGAGTATGTGAATTATATTTAACTGAAATTCAAAATATTCATAATACGAAAATCGTTTAAAACATTTCATGACTTGTGCCTTAAAAAAGATTCTTTAAATATTATCTTACATGGAATACATTCAGTAATTAATTAAAGCTAAATTTAGAACAAATAATTATGCATGGAATCATGACTTTAATTACTGTAATTCCTTAATACTATTCTTAAAAGTCGACTTAATTAAATCATATTGGTTATCATGGATTATAGAAGCAAATACTTTTGCATTTCAGAAGTCATTTTTAGAATCATTAAATTTTTCTAATGAACTTTCATATGTAAAGAGGATTAAAATAAAAATTCAAATGAATGCAAACAATATAAGTAAATATTAATCAATATTTTTCTTAAAGGATTTTACTTATCTTAGATGCTGTTTTTATTTGTTCACGTTCCATATAAAGAAATACATTTGTGAAAGTATTACTTACAAATATAACACAACGAATCTATTCAGCCGATTACTTTGTTCCAAAAAATAAATTCAACATTCGCGCGTGTTAGATACTAAAAAAAAATCACTTAACTTAGTATTCTTTCGAATACTAAGTGTTCGTTCTTTCTACTTAGTGTTTTGATGTAAATCACGTCTGGAAATCGAGTAAACCTGTGTAAAAAATTGGTTTTCGTTTTTATATATGAAATGGGAATCGTGGGTAGTTCTCTGAGAAGTAAAATTCAAACATACTTTCTGCTCGCTATGTCCAATTTATTCCTGACATTCTAATGTATTAAAAGTTATGGAAGGGCGATATAAACAACCATATTTGTAAAAGGTTTGAAATTTGTTATTCAATCTAGAAATATCTCCCCGTGAGCGAATTGGTGATTAATTGTGTTTAAAGATTTTGAAAAGCAGACAAGGTCGGGTATTTGAGACTTTTCAAAAGTTTAGGTAACCGTAATATATTTTAGTTATTTCATAACTTTTTTTTCAATGGAAATATTTAAGTGTAAGGTGAACTCTGAATTGTTTCATTACAATGATTTCCTTCGTTCCAATTTTTGTTAAAACTCTTTCTTATAATAATTTCATATTACAATTTAAGTTAAGAAAAACATGAGTAACACAATTCGCAGTTAGACTTGACAAAACTATTGTGTTTTTCTTTTCATAATTTTTCCCCAAATAAATCTTCTGGGTTTTTTAAGGTCCCTTTTGAGAAGTGGTTGTTTGCCTTCGAATATAATTTAAGAAATACATTTTAAATTAATCTCAAAATGAAAAAAAGATAAAAATTATTTTTTTAAAAAATAAAGGGATTTTTTTATTTACTAGGGGACTCTGCCCCCTGCTCAAAATTTAATAACGCCAAAACTAATTCTAAAAAAAGGGGTGACAAGTGCAAATCTTCACATGTAAGGGTATATGCCTGCAAAAAAATCATAATTCTGCTGTTAATAAATATTGCTGGGGGCCAATTCGCAGCAGAAAAAATAATTTTCGACTTTGACATTAAATAACTCAAGAAATAATTATATCGTCAATTAGTTTGTGAGTGAAACTACGAGTAAAATCACCTTCATACATTTTTCTACATACGTATGTTGAAAATCTCATAATATTCCATTGAATAGGTTTTGCGTAGTGACAGTGCAAAATATTGTCAAAGTAAAGATTTTCTAAAACAGCGGCGTCGCGGCGACTATTACTTGTTTAAGGCAAGACCCTCTATATAATGGCCTCACAACTCGGGTGGGTGACGTCACACTTTCCGCCACCTTTGACGTCACATGCAAAACGACGCCATGATTTATATGTAACACTGAACAAGGAATATTCGTGTTTTTGTTATTAACATTAATGTAACGATGTAAACACAAGCGCCGTGATCTTAATTTTTAATGGCTATCGCTATTTAAACCACAGTTTAATTTGTAGAAATCTGAAATAAGCATAAAGTATCAAAAATGTCTTTTAATTTAACAAAATTGATGGAACAACAAACAAAAACGTGATGCCATCTGAGAAAAATGTAAAAATACAAACCAGAAGAATTAACTAGAACTTAGTGCTACTAGTACATTTCCCGAAACAATAAATATAATGCTTGATTCTCATCACTTTAATCTTATAATAAATTAAAGAATTTAGTGTAATTAAATAAATTGTTTACTGTTGGAAGAATTCGAAAATTCAATGATTTGTTTTAATTTTTAATAGATTTTACTTTTTATTTCACTAGTGAATTTTTTTTAATTTTCTAGATAAACTTAATATTGTGAGAAAAACCTACATGACATGCATTCATTATTTGCAAACTGAACTAAAACCCATGTTAGTCCTAAGGCTAAAAAACTGAATGAAAATACAAAAAAACTGTACAAAAGGGACAAAATTTTGATTCTAAACGAAAGATTTTGACTTTCCAGAACAGTATTATCAGCCTTGAAGGCATACATAACGCGAGGAGTTAAGAAAGTAAGTTTTTATGCTCCATAGACTTAACATGGAAAATTTAGCGATTTTCCGCCACCTTTGACGTCACAGTGACGTAGTTGTCAGGCTTTATATATAGAGGGTTTTGTTTAAGGCTGGGCGCGCACGGGCGACTAAAGTCACGGCGACCAGGATTACTAGTATCAAAAATATCATTAGAAAACAATAGAGCATTTTCAATCACATGACTTTACCTAACAACGGCCTTAGCAATGTTTTTTTTTATCCTCCAGTGATGTCATGTGCGAATGCTGCTATTGGATACTTCTATGTCCCGCCCCTAACAACAGCCTTAGCAACGTTGTTTTTTTCTTTGTCACCGTGACAAAAGTCGCCCGTGCGCGCTCGCCCTAATACAGGTATGGCATTTTTTGTCTCAAGAGATAAAGTACTTTTCATTGTTAAATGGCTTGAACATTTTAACCAAGTACAGTTAGCAGTAAATTATTTTAAACTTGAAATAAAACACGATAGCTTCTGGGAAAAATATTAAAGGTTTATTTCCTCACTAATTATCAAAAAATAAATATAATCACTATTTTAAAAACATAAATAAATTATTTTTTTCATTTCCACAGTCTATGGTACTAATTTAAATAATTTAAGACTAGGAAATATTTAAATTTCATTATTTATTCATTAATTCTGCAATGCAATAACATTTCGAGGAGGAAGGTTTAGAAAACATTGCCGGTTTAATAAATTAGGGTGAAATGTTTCGAAATTCACAAAAAAAAAAAAGAAAACTGTTTCTATGAATTTTTATGAAGTTTTGGATGCAATTTAATTCGCTATGATATTTTTCTGCAGTTACGTTACATGGAGTTTAAATATTTAATCTGATATTTATAAACATTTTACGAGTCATATTGAATAACAAAAAATAAATGCAAAATTAATTTACACAAATAATATTTATATACAGTCTATAAAATATTCAAAAGTTCTCTCACTGATTTTTTTTGATGGAATTGAATCATTTTACGTGGAATAATATCATCTTCCAGCCCACACACAGAAAAATAACTCTCTCGAACATTTTAAACCAGAAAGAGCTTTAATGCACCATTGAGGGATGCCGCCTACATACTTACTAGTAAAAACACAACAATCAACGCTTGTTTCATATCACTGTAGCAATCGCGTTATTTCAGCTATGACAATGGCAATGTGTGAGAAAATGTAATCCTAAAGGGGTAGGGAAATTCCTGTCTGCTCGGAATCCTGAAGAGCCACATTATTACAAAAATGGGGAAATAAGGAGCGGGTGATGAAATGCCGTTTGTGGGTAGGTAAAGGGGCAATTTGAAACGAGCAACAAATGTAGAGTGAACGTATTTATAGCGAGGGAATAGAAAACAGCTTCCATTATTTTTTTTTTCATCCACTTTACGAGAACTGCGTGCGATGCCTTTATTTGATTCAGTAGGGAAATATTTAAACCCCGAAGGGAAAATACGATTACTTAAAGCTAGTTGTATTTGAATGAGGTTTCAAATTTTAAATTACAACACAATGATATTTTCAAATGTGGGCCAAAACGCCTACACTGTAAAAGAATCCCGTAAAATTTACTGTTTTAAACTGGTAGTTGGGATGGTTGTGGAAAATCGTAAAAATTACGAAGTAAAACCGTAAAAACTAAAACAAAAGAACATGGATTAAAATGGTAAAACGCCGTTAGTTTTACGGTTTTCCACAACCAACTCAGCTGCCAGTTTAAAACCGTAAATTTTACTGGAATTTTTTACAGTGTAGCTCTTTTTAACTTAGACATTAAATAACTCCAGAAATAATTATCTGATCAATTAGTTTTTGAAACTAAAATTACCCCCATATATTTTTCTATAGTATAATGTTCTCTATTATTTTGAGCAGCTCATTTATTACACAGAAAACACCTTCTAATTTCATGAATGTAATACATCTAATGAAAGGTCATAGAAGTTAATCAAGGCCCGGAATAAAATTTGACATTCAAATGAAGAAGAAAAATCTCAGTCATAAATAAAAATATCGAATCCTTATTGAACTTTCATGCTTTTAAATCTTGGAAAGAAATGTAAAATATATTTATTATTCTCGAATTCACATGTTTTCCCGATTGAAAAATCCATTCGGAGGCAATAAGAACCTACTAAATTACCTTTTGATTTATTGCCCTAAGAGTTAGCTGGCACCTGTCACCCTATTTCAACTCAGCTCAACGCAAAAAGAGACAAATAGAATTTATTCAAATTGTTTTCCCTTTAATGACATGCGGCACTATACCTCAGAAAAAAGTCGTTAGAGCTTCAAACTTCTCAAAAGATCGATCGTGGGAAAGGAATGGATGGGTTTGAACTTTTTCCATCACTCTGTTATTGGATTCCTGGAAACTCCTGGGTAAATATTCGATCATTAAGGGCTCCCTGGGAATGATTAACACTGAAAAAGTTAGGCAACAAATTAAGTTGGAGAAACTGAGTTTGCTTAGAGAGAAGGCAAGAAAGAGAAGTAAACTTCTATGGGAAATTTAAATGTGTTTCACATAATTTGGGTTACTTAGTATCTTTTACTATTTGAGGTCTGCAATACTATTTTTAACTTAATTAATTTATTTTAACTAACCTACAAAACGGAATTTAATACTAATAGTTTTCCGCAGTTAATGTTTATAATGATCAGAATAAAAATAGCATAAAAATATAGTAATGGATTATAAATTACCAATAATTACAATAGAGAAGTGTATGCAGTGAAGAATTTAGATATTTAAACACTACCCTCGAAAGAGATAAATTTATACTAAAAGAAGTTTGATCCACTATCCCTTCTCTTTCTAGATCTTGTGTAAATTTTAATTTTTAGAAAATGGGTGTAAACCCCCTGTTTTATCAACTCCCGAGACGCCACTGGCAGTGGGGTGTGTTGGATTGGTATAACGAAACAAGCGAGCTTCGATTGCTGAGATCGCGTAGCGACCTTAAAATAACTGTGAAGCAGATCCGAGGGCTGGTGAGCGATAGCGAGCAGGGCCAGAGCCCCCTAGTTTTTGTAAAATAAATTCTATAAGTAATACACAATAAAATTCTAAAAATACTTATTTTCTTTTATAATAAATAATAATGCACTATAACAAACTATTAAGTTATTTATTGTGAGGGTAATTAAAGAATTCTTTTGATAATGTTTTCATTAACAAATTATTTCCCAAATAGCTTGGTCAATTAAGCAGTTTAACTTTGATTCTGGATTAATGCGAAAGATAAAAACCATATTTTAACCAAATAGGTAATTAACAGAAAATAATATAAGTACTATTGTTAATGTTTTCTTAACTCATTAATATTGTTTTATACTTTTTATATTGAGTAGTTAATCACATAAATCTTTTGCAGAACAGAATAAGAATCCCAAAAGTGTTTTATAATTACTAGTATTATAATTAGAGGTTAATGATAAAAACCGCTGCTATACAATGTCATATTTAAGATTTATTATATAAAATGTATTATCTGTATCTGTATATACAGGTATCAAAGGGACAAATCTAAGAAAGGGGGCTATTATAAATGAATTATATATGAGGTTGATGCCCCTTATAGTTATAAACCAAAAGGAAATTACTAGTTAGGATTAATTGGAATTTCTTTCGCTAATAGTACTTCGCGATTTTATCCTCCTTACTTTTATAAAAAAAAGGGAGAAAATAAAGTATTTCTGAAGTTAATTCATGAAAATAACTTCGTTTATGAAAAGCTATGGTTATGGCATTAAGTTTTTGAAATCACAGACCACACAACATGACATAATAACAGAATAAGGCATGATATGAGCATCTGTTAGTATTCGTATTTACCCCTCATCAAGTCTATTATAAAAATTGAATCAGAAAAATGATGATTTTAAACGGTGTTCCAATTCACCCCTATCTGCGGAGTGAAACGGAACACCATTAAAATCAATAAAAAAAGGGATTAAAATTTGTTTTAATAATTTCCTTTCTGCTCAAATTTGAAAGAACAGAACAAGACCAAATATTCCATTGAAAAAATTTCCCTAAAAAAATATTTTTAATTACTTATTTTTACTTTGAAAGTTGAAAAGTGTTCCAATTCACAATTCACCCCGTTACGAACAAAAGCTACCAGGACGCATATTTACAAAGAATCAATAGAGCATTTTCAATCACATGACTCGGACTTAACAACGGCCTTAGCAACGTTGTTTTTGTCCTCCAGTGACATCATGTGCGAATGCTTCTATTGGATGCTTCTATTTCCCGTACCTAACAACAGCCTTAGCAACGTTGTTTTTGTCCTCAACGTCGTCAAGTGTGACGTCATGTGCGAATGCTCTAGGCTACGGAACCATAGATTATTACAATCACATGACTCGGACCTCGGACTCGTTCTTTCAAATATTTTTTTTAGGGAAATTTTTTCAATGGAATATTTGGTCTTGTTCTGTTCTTTCAAATTTGAGCAGAAAGGAAATTATTAAAACAAATTTTAATCCTTTTTTTTTATTGATTTTAATGGTGTTCCGTTTCACTCCGCAGATAGGGGTGAAGGCCTTAGCAACAGACGATTTGACCTACAGCAGTTAACAGTTAAAAGAAAATAACTGGTCGTTGAATTTTTCTATTGGAGCATTTGCAATCACGTGACCCCACACCTAGCAACAGACGCTTTGACTTACAGCAGTTAACATTAAAAGAAAATAACTGGTCATGACGTCACCTGAAAACACTCTATTGGCGAATTCTCAAAAAAAAATATTTGATTTGATTCAATTTAATGAGTTATGAAGGAAAAATTTTTGAGAATGTGCCACCGGTTCCCCAGTCTTGAGCCTTTGTAAATATGCTGCCAGGAGTAATGATTCTATGTTATAGTATACTGAAGGCAGGAAATAAAATTTTAGATTCAATTTCCATATTTATACTTACAATTTTAAAAAATTTGAATTGATAACGTTTTTCCTCAATCCACTATGAGATTCCATACATAATTTTAAAATATGGAAGCCGTGGTAATTAGTGAAAAGGAGATACATCTTTCTAAGAACACAAAACTATGATCACTTTCAAAAGGACGAAACTCCGCCATTTTCCTCGAGGGAAATTCTAAGCCGTGGTTAATATAAAAGGAGACATTTGATTGTTGTGGAACAGTTCTTTCCCTACTCCATTCATCCCTGGATTTTACTTCAGTTGTGTAAAATTCTGTGAAGCGGAGACGAATTAAATGTTTTCTAATTTAACTACTAATTCGAAAAATTACTGCCCGTTCTATTTATCGCTCTCGTTCTAAAAGGCTTCTCTGAAAAGAACGTTTCCTGTTCCTTTTGAAGCGCTTAATTAGTTTCTCTTCACCATTGAAGTGAAGTGTTTGTCGTTTTTACGTACAATGAGAGATGTAGATTGTGAGTAAATGAAATTCTTTCTCTGTTGCTGGTTAAATAAAACAACAAATTAAGGAAGAATGTTTTGCGAAACCCATTTTACTGTAAATGGGGTTTAAACGTGTTACCGGACGGTTTAAGAGTCTGTGAAACTGTTTTAGTTGGTTTATTATGTTCATTGTATACATGTCAGCTCATATTAGCTTTGATAACGTATAGTTATTATTATTATCATCACCAATTAGGAAAAGTACTTGGTGACATATCCTACCAACACACACTGTAAATACATTGTCCTCACAAAATATTGTAAATTTTCAATGTTTCAATTTGAAACTATTCATTCTTTTGCTTTTAATACGTGAAAGAAAATATTGTTACTACTTTTTACCTTTTTTACCCTTTACCTTAAAAATTTGGGTAGCTAGCTTAGCTACTTAAGTATTTTCCTTTTCGAAGAAGAGGGAAGGGAGAGGGTAGTTATTTCCGAGAAGTAACATGGTCAACTAGACTCATAGAAGCTAGAAATCTTGTGTTCAGACTGGAGTTGCGTTGTGGTCCAAAAAGCGAATGATGACTCGAAATAGTAGGCAGAACATCACTCAAGATTTCGAGCTTCTCCGGCCTTATATGTCTAGATAGCCATGGACGTAACCAGATTTTTAGCTCTCTCGTTTTATATGTTACGGGCAATGTGATAAATCCGGGCATTATTAATAAGGACCGATTAATCACTTTGCCCGTAACATATATATCTGAAACAAGTGGGTTAAAAATTAACCATACACCAGTATATATTGTTCCACCTTGCCCATTCAGTTAGATCTTTTTATTTAGGTTCAAATGATGAGTGCGATTTGATTACAATAAATATTCTTCAGGAAAACAACAGAGAAGTTTCATTATTTTTTAAGTTATAAGAAATTAAACCAAAGTAAAAAGATTGATGCATAAAAGGACGTTCTAAAACTATCAGAATCATGCAAGATATTATACAATGTGAATCGGACTCTAAAAAGCATGATTTTTATAGACTCACTAGCTGATATGCCCGGCCTTGCACGGGTGGAGTGTATCAATTTATTAAAATTTTCTCAAGTTACATGCCTAATTTTCTGTAACCATAATTACCAATCATCCTGGTAGTTTTTCATATCCCGGTGTTCCCAGTATTTTTTCATATCCCGGTGCCTTTTTCATCTTGGTGTCCCCGGTGCCTTTTCATCTCGGTGTTCCCGGTGCATTTTCATCACCGTGCTCCCTGTGCCTTTTCCCTCCCGGTTCCAACTGTGTAAATCTAACCTAACCATCCAGTTCCGGTGTTGCACATTTAATTACGACAGTTACCCAATTATCCATTCTAAGTGAAAAAAATCCATTAAAATTATTACAGACTTTTGAAATCCCAAAATTTGTAAATACCCCCTGTTTAAATTGAAAAAAAAAATCCCGTTAAACTACACCAAAGAAACAAATTATAAGGTTAAATAACAAATTGATCTAGTGTTATATCATCAACTTTCTAAAAAAACTGCATGATGTAATCTTTACTTTAACCGTCTAATGGACTCTAACCGTCTGACGTCACACGGAACCAACACGTGACCTACTGAGCTTGCTATTGGTTACCACAGATACTACACTAGTAGATCTACTAGTGTAGTATCTGTGGTAACCAATTGCAAGCTCAGTTGTAGGTCACGTGTTGGTTCCGTGAAGTCTCGAACCAGATAGGCGGTTAGAGTCCATTCTTAAAACTTTCTATTTCTACTTAAAGTTTCATGGAAAATGAAGTTTTTAATAAGAAAATACTGTTATAAAGTTTTTTATAAGGGCCGTTTTTAATTTTTTAAATTATTAATAACCTTTTTAAAACATTTAAAACAATTTTAGCCAAGTTTTATCTTTAAATACTTTGTTTTATGTTTAAAATTGTTTTTGTTGTATTATTTGCAACAATGCGAGTTAAACAGATCTTCTTTAGTGGAGAAGTAAGGCGATTTTTACAAAAAGGCCTAAAAAGGGGTGAAGGGGTGGTTTTAGAAATTTGGAAATGATGTCATTGTCTTTCCCCCGTCCCCATACGTATGTGTACCAAGTTTGGTTCGATTCGGACGGGTAGTTTTGGAGAAATTGAGCCAAATCTGTTCCGGACAAACCCAGGAACCCAGGCAGGAACCCAGGGACACCTTCATTATATATAGAGAGATTAAAAATTCCCTTTATAATGTAATTTGTGAAACAAATAGAAGTTATCCTAGACAAAAATTTTAATTGCATAAAAAAGACCCTTGAATAATTTTTAGAAAAATTAATTTTAATTACTTCTATATTTTCCAAAGGTAATATAATTCAATCGGGTAAAAGAATTAAATTTTAACTGATGAGAGTAAACTGTGGTTTAGAATATAATTCGGAAATTGTAATTTTAAAATTGCCAATTTAAGAATTATTACGCAAAAATTCTTACGTAGTAAATCCAAACAAATTTATATTTCAGATAATATGAACTCGACTAAGTGCGAATTTGTTAAAAGAAATATTTAAACAATCATTCAAATGTAATTCGAAGCCTCAATATTGCATGATGAATCACGGAAGATCAATACACGATTTAGTTCCCTAAATTTAAAACTAATTGGAAACGCAATATCCTTTCAACAAACATTTAACTTCAAAACAAACAAAAAAAAATCCATCATAATATGTAGTATAACCAGAACTCCCCTTTCTAGGAAAGTAGAATTCTAAATTATGACAAATCTGAATATATTCCAAAGAAGAAATTAGTCAATTGTGATCGAACGAAACCATCCAGAACGCCTTTCGGGAAAAAGAATCGAACATCTTATTGAACTGCACTTTCAAATCGAATTCTTTCAGGACTGTCCCAGCTGTCACACTATAAAATAGAAAAAAGGGGCTCTTCGGAATATTAATGGCGGTCCTCGAGGCCAGCTGTTCTCTCGAATTCTATAAAATGGCTGGGAGCAGTTGACAAATGGCGCGAAACGTTAGAAAAGACAGCTGAGGCGTCGAGCAATCAGAGAGGCGATGGTAAACAGAGAGACAACCCGAGGCATTTGTTTGTCTACCTAAGTATTGAAGGACATTGGACGAATGCTTCGAGTAATTTGATGGAGGGGATTCGGTACGTACGAGTAAATGGAGATGACAAGCTTTGAGAGGGGGTTGGTTAACATGCACTGATGATGTGTATGAGGGAAAAGCTTTATCTCAAATGCATTATTCATGATGCTGGGATGTATTAAAGTCGCTTCATTGTTTTCGGATAACATTTAAAATCGTAAAAGTGTGTTTCCACCATTGAGGAGGAATAAAGTGCAGTGAGAAATCGCTGCCCTATGAATCGACTCCGAAAAAGAGTACCCAACATTAGCTGGGCTTATCGCTTGCTTAGCAGTTTACAAGTATGCGCTTAAAGTTTGGCGACAACGGCGACAAAACCAGACGCCAAAAATTCACAAGTTAACAGCAATGCACGGCATAAAAGTTCGGCAGTGAAAACAATTTCCCGTAAGTTCTACGTAAATGGATGTGCAATAATATTGGAATTAAAACCCACCTCTTTTGAGATATATTGTGAACTTTCATAATAAAATAATAAAAATGGAACTATCAAGATACTTTCAATTTCAACGACTTACGTCAACGTCAACTTTTAGTTACTTAAATTTTTCTTCCAAAAATAACTGCAGAGCACTATCATCCCACCCTTTCCTGTAATCCACTAGATATATTTTTCATTTCAAGAAATCGTAGACCTTACCCTAGAAAAGAAAATCAATCCAAGATAGATTTTCGTCCCACAATAGCTTTATCGTATTTATTTATCCCCCATAAAACTTTGATACGGTTTCAAGAAAGTCAGAGATGAGATCAGAGTCTCTGTATAAAATCCCGCCTTTTTCCAACGCTCGATCTACTTTAAAACTGTAAAAATAACCGCTACTTTCCTAAAGGTTAATGTACACCCGAACCCAACTCCCTCTAAGTTCACCAATAAAGTTTCAAGTGCAGGAAAAATATTTGTAGTAGTAGTACTGCTTCTCCAAGTGCGTCGGAGAAATCGAGCGCGATTGTTAGGGAACGTATACCCATACTACATGACCCATTTTTTACTATTTTTGACCCCCCTCCCCCCCCCTTAGTGACCACCCGTAGTATATCCCAAGACCCCCCCCCTCTAGTTTTCACGTAGTAATTCATTAATATGGTTTTCAATAATTTTTTGCAAACAGAAAGTGAAAAAAAACCTACTAGTTTGACTTAATTTGTCTTTATTAATACTGCGCTTTCCGCGTGACACCAAGAGTGCGTGCATACTTATAGTAGTAACAAGTGGAAAATATATTATCAAGAAGAAAAAACTTATGTAAAAGATAGAGGATATTGACTACTTGACGAAACCCTAAGCCCCCACCCTCCCCCTTGTGACCAAGCGTGGTTGTATTTTGAAGACCTCCCCCCTGAACGGGTCACGTAGTATGGGTACGTTCCCTTATAAAAAAAAGTCGCGATTTAACGATCCAAAACTTAATGTCGTTCTCTCCGTGATGTCATTTACGGTTTCTCAGCAAATTCTTCACATTGTTCTCTGAAGTAATAAATGGCGGGCTTTGCGAAAAGGAATTCGCTATATATATCGATTTCGATCGAATTGGTTAGAGAGAGAGAGTTGAATCCCAGTTAAGACTTGTTTGCCGAGATTAATTACGCGAATTCAAGTTGTGTGGACTTAATACTCGAGCGAAATGAATTTGTTCGCTTGTGTAGGGATTTCTCCAGTTAATTAATACTTAGCTTGTGTGACGCTTTAGTGGTTGTCAATGGGAGGGGAGTGAGTGAGTCCCCTGACAAGTGCACGTTCAACACTTGGCTGACCACTTGACATGAGTGGTTGAAATGGTTTGTGGGTTTTTAGGAGTGTAATTAGGTGGTCTTATTTTTGAGATGAATAAGTACTGGAGATTCTAGTTGAATTTCTGATTTTCCTCAGAAGAGTACCCAAAGAGTTCTTCCTTTTTTCCGAAGCAGTTAAGGGGCGATTCCCAAATTGCGTCCACACGTTGAGGGGGTAGCAGGGGACAAGAGTATATATTTTTAGGAGATATATTATATACTCTTGGGTAGTATACTTAGGATATATCAAGAGTAGGTGTATGAGTGTATGTGTGGCACAATATGTCGAGTGGTTTGTGACAAAGTAAGCTTTTGATTTTGTCTAAAGTAAGTATTTCTTCCACCAGTCTATTTGATTTAATAAAAATGTCATAATTTCCTAAGTAATAGAAGTGAAACAGAAATGGAAATCAAAAATTTGTTTAAAATTTAAAGTTTCATCAAATTAACACCACAATATAAGTTAGGAGGTAAAAAAATAAATAATTTGTAAATGACCCACCTAATTTAAGCTAAGGGGCCGTTCAAATATTACGTAAGCATGTTTTCATCATTTTGACCTCTTCCCCCTTGTCAGAAAATATAAGCAAACCACGATCCCCCCCTCATAATTACCCCTTTGCTTTTTTTTGTACAAAATAAGAAAAAAAATTAAATAAATTTATTTTTGGTTGAATTTAAAAATTATTTATGCAACAAGATATTTTTGCAAATGCAGTGTGTTTGTAACATCTTACGTAAGCATCATTCATAACCCCCTCCCCCCTTGCTAGGAAAGATAAGCAAAGAACAAACCCCCTCCCCCCCTTAGGTGCTTACGTAATATTTTAACGACCTCTAAGAATGTATGAGATTTGATTCTTTATTTAATAATGACATCTCTTTCGGAAAGAGGTTTGGATTTATGAAATTGAAGTCTTACGTAAGCTAAATTTACATATTTCTAGTAATTGGTGTGGAAAAAACGTCTTATTTAAGCTAAGTTTACATATTTATGTTTAAGTTTAAAGTTACAAAGAAAATATATATTCACTCCAACTTTAAATTGAGACAAGTATGCCACGCAGCACGCATTATTCTTGTTATTATGATTTTAAAATGTTATGATTGGAGTTTCTGTGTTCTTTTTGGTTAATCTAAAAATCTAAATAAATAATTTTTAGTCAGTATGTGTTCTTCCAAGTATATAAATTTCTACAGTTTATGTTGCAGTTAGGACATATATTTCCCCAATTTCTAGTAGTAATTGGGGTGGTAAAAATGTAAATTCAAGTACTTGAACTATTCATTTGTGCAAAGTTATTCAGTTAATATTCCATTTAGGCATCTTATTCTTTCTCAAAAGAGTGTCGATTTATGAGTCTTTTTTTTTTTTCAAAACAATTGGTTATTAAATAAAAGTGTGAAGGGAATTTAAATTAAAAGTGAATTTTTTCTAAAAAGTACCTATACTTATTTTATCTAATTAGGTTAATGTAATTAATTGAGATCAGATATATTTTTAACTCTTCTGAGAGAGTATTTCACTCCTTGAAAATCGGAAATACTCCTTAAAAAACTAGCCAGGAGTAATTTCACTCCTGAACATTTTTCACAAAGGTTTACCTTAAAAAATGCACTGCGTGGCCCCACCGAAAAACAACAAATAATATTTTTCTACTCAAAACATCAACTGATCTCAGCGGAGACATTTTCACCCGACTTCTGACCAAAGCCAATTGCCAAAAGCCACGGCACCCTAATTATCATGCTTTTTAATTGTGTTTTTATGCAGCCATAGTAATTTTTTTCATTTATGCTTAGGGAGTTTGATTGCGGTTTTCGTGTATCTGTATATGTAGTTCATGCTATTTCCGTATTTCACTCCTCATAATTCAATTTCACTCCTCCTAAAAAAGTCAAGGAGTATTTTTACTCCTCCAAAAAAATTCTAGGAATAACACTGATTGAGATCCTACCTGGGCTAAATGTACGTGTTCACAGTATCTGATATTATGCCATCGTTGTTATAATCAATCAATATCTCAACAAATACTCGCTCAAACAAAATTAATATTATATTCCTCCTGGAGTAGATCTTTGTTTAAATTAATTCACATTAATTAAGTCTAAATTTAGCACCTGTCGCAAAAATACCAAACTAACTTTTCAGGAATAAAAGAAATTATTTTTCTACTTTGATATTAAAAAACAACTCTAATAGGTATTACACAAACCATTAATTATCCGAGAATATTGCATACTATATGAAATGATGAGGCAAGATTAACCACCTACAATACATTTTAAGTTCTAAAGTATTGGTTAAACGGCCGTTTAATTATATCCCAGTCTTTCATCACTGAATTGTCTAGAAACCTAATTTCGATGGCATTCATAAATTGAGAAATTTCCTATATGTTTTCGTAATGTTTTAAAAACACGAATGATGGGCAAAATAGATGTTCAATATTCCACTAACCCTCATTTGGAAGTCTAGACCGAAGTCTCAGATCCTCAGTGTCTAGTATGTAGGCTCCGGGTACGTTTACATATTGCCTTAGAATAACTCTTGGGTGTGTCTGTCTAACCAACATCTGAATATGTATAGCAGAGGATTTCGTTATTGTACAAGTTTGAAGGAATGAAAAGGAAATAGTATATGTGTTAAGAAGAAGAAGAAAATGTTTTGCTCATATGGAAATAGTTTGAATATAAATAAATGTTGCGTTGGTTATAAGAGGGTTTTTAGGAAATCTTTTGTTTGGCATGCAGTAAACAGAGAACGTTTACAAATGTCTGTAAATATAGCAGATATTTGTTTTGTTTATTCTCTTCCCAGACATTTCAATATTATTTTTTCAAGGGATATTTTTCAGTAACTAGAATAACTTATAGATGGTAAGGATATTTAAAAGAAATATAAGTAATATATTTAAAAAAAAATTAACACAGTTTCGTTGTTAGAGTACAATGAACACTGAACAGTGATTAGAATTATAACATCGATTTTATTGACACATGATTCAATGGGAAATGTAAGAAAAATGCAAGAATACGTATATTATCAGAGAGAAATATGTAAGGAGATAAAAATAAAATAAATTAAATTTTATAATTAAAAAAAAAAAGTCAAGAGATAATTGAAATTCTCTAACGCTACAACTTCAACAGCTTTCTCGAAAATAGACAAAAAAAATTTATACCAACAAGATTTGTTTAGAATCCATATTAAAAACTCTATAATTTTAAGTAAGCAAAATATTATTCAAAAGGTTTTTCATGGCAACTACAAGTGACATCAAATTATACCAAGTTATGGCTGACCTATTTAATAGATAGTTAAATAACTGGAAAAAATAAGCTACATTTACTCACTAGAGATGGTAGGCCTTAATTATATTATTTTAAAAACGTATTTTATTCTTAAACCTTTGTGTAAAACAAATTCAAAACGAATGCAATACAAGCTTTCTATTCATTAGATTTAATTTTTCGAGAAACTGTTTTTGTTATTTTATTGGTTTTCTGGATATTATACAGAGGTTACCTTTGTTAAAGCTCAAGAAATATATAATTAAAATACCTAAATATGGAGCGAACTTTTCTGATGGGAAAGAAGGTAAAAATCCATTAATTGGAACTAATAAGGTAGGCAATAAATAATTATCTCTTTCTTTATTAGAAAAATTAGTGAAATAACTTTCTTAGTGATTAAAACCTTTTAGTGAGTTTTTGTGTTTTTCCTCCTCTCTCGTTATCTTTATCTCCTTCAATAAATATTTATTTCCCTCAAACAACCAAAATATTTTTTTTCCGAATTTCAATTAATTTAGCTTTTTATTTTGCGTTCATTGATGATGAACAAAAAAAAATTTTCATTGATGCTTTGGATAAAAGGTTTTATATCGCTGGAATGATTATTTACTGATTGCATTTTGGATGGAATGATATGCTAATGTTTTGTTATATGCTACCTGATATATGATGAGTGAATACCAATGTGAGGTATATTTCTTCTGAACAACTTGGCATCGTTAGAATTTAACTGCAATGAATTTTAGGGTTGATTCAAGGAAAATAAATCATACATCGTCTAAGAGTACGCGCGCAAAAAAAATATTGAAATTTTTGTATCGAGAATCATATAATTCATCTTACTCTTTACCACATGACAATTGTTTGCTACAATTGAAGAATAAATGTTTAAATTAACCTTTTAATTATTACAATCACATTGAAAACTAGCTCATGTAAAATACTAAAAAAGTAATTTAAAAAACTAAGAAAGGTAATAAGTGTGATTTTTTATGGATTTTTCCAGAAGATTTAATCCAATGTGAGTTACACTGAAAGAGTGGTGTTGACATGAGAGAGGAATATTCCAATTATGAAGGTATTGGTGCATTTTTTTGCAATTTCTGCCAAGCTCTCAGGTCGTGTACTCATAGCCTCACGTCCTGCGTACTTTTACCCGCCACGTTTGATAAAAGTTATTATTATTTTTTTATTTATTTTCTTCATTATTTTTAACATAGTTTTTTTAAAGCTAGGTAAGTCTTTCATTTTTTGTAGATTGAGAGTCAATAAACTTACTTTCAGTAAATTTTTGAGGCTCTAGCTTTTAAATTAGCCCCAAATATTTTTTTGCGTACTCTTACCCTTCTTTCTCCTACTCATGTATTATAGATTTCATTTCATCATCATTTAAACAACTTGTTTTTAACTGACTTTTAAAATCGGCGTATTTAGAACACCTGACAAAGGCTTACATGCCTGCCGAAACTCGTAAACAGTGTTCTGACGCTTTTTTACCCGTTATTGGACCTTGCGCCATTAAACCCAAATAAACCAACCAACCAACCAACCCAGTCTTTGGATTTTTGTATATTGACCATACAATGAAAACTCAAAGGATTTCAGAGTGGCTGATAAAAGGCAATATGCCTCATATCAAAGACTAATAGAACAAAAATATTTGAAGAACAGAGCCTTGAGCAGAGCAACAATATTGCCCAACCATCTTTGGACAAAGGACTATCTTTTCCTACTTTCCGCCTTTCATATTTCAGTGGTATTCTAAGGAATACAATATCTCCACCAGGAATATTTGTTCCTAACAAAACTGTTTTGGCGATTCGTCGAAACTTTGTGTTGATATAGGAATACCTTTTAAAAGCAGCATTCATTTTCGAACAAAATTGAGAGGCCTTCTGCTTATCTCACTTTTCGCTTTAAAAAGTTAAAAGAATTTACTTTGATTTATAAGGCAAAGTATTTCTCTTTTAGTTACTTCTTCATAATACTTATATAACTATGTGAAAGAGTTTAATGTACTTATCTTAATTCAATCATGTAAAAATTAAAAAAAAAATGGTAGAAATATGTTCGGTATTGAAATACTTTTTTCGTGAGTCATATATTCATGTGTACTATAGCTATTAATACTCAAAAATTCCCACAAATGCAAAGAGAGTTATGTACTTAATGAAAATCTAATGAAAAATAAGAATGAAAAAGAAGAACACACATAGAATTCCTGAAAAATGAAGCTCTTTCAATAACCTAACTTCGCTTAATCTTTTTAGTTACATAAAAAATTCGAAAAACACTATATTTCTATCAGTGATAACTATTAGATTAACTATAAAAATATTTTTAAATTAAAAATAATTTCAATTTTAAAAAACAACTATTTAAGGAATTTTAAAAACGGTTTATTCAAGGGAGTTTTTAAAGTGTTTAATAGAGCTAAATTGAAGATTTTATATAGAGAATAAAATAATGAAAATAACATGCTACATGCTCTGAAAAACAAGACCAATACAATTTACTTCCTTTACTTCACTGAACCCTATGTTCTCAACCAATATACAACGAATCCCCCCAGACCCCCGATTGTATTACACTGTTCTGTGGCTTCAGCACCGAAGTTTTCGTATTCGATGCAACAATTTAGAACCCATATTTTACATTACACAACAGGACCAAATTTAACTTATTATACTTGGGTGCATATTTGGTCAAAAAAGTTCAAAACCAATGCATTAAACCACACAAAAAAAGCCCAATTGATTGCCTTCAGACTAATCAAAACTAAAACTATTAAGCGAGCTTAACGCAGACTCTGCTGGGATTACCATAAAGCCTAAGCTATTTTAGGAACCCTCTTCAGCACCTCTTCGTTCTTAGGCAATAAGAGTCAACCCAAAAGGTGTTAGTCCACCAGATTCCTAACTCGGTCGATACTGTCAATATGGCGATGGATGAAATCCTTCGATATGTGCCGCGCGGTATCCCTATCCGAAAACTAATAGAAATCCTCCCAACTTTCGACACAAGTAATTGCTTCGCCCTGTATTGGTTATCGGATTAACTTTCTGGAGTCGACCGGGTTATATTAATATCTGAAAAGTTTTGAGGGATGATATTATTTAATTTTGAAAGTTTGGAAGAGTCGGCATTGAAATGGCAAATTAAGCAGGTGATGTCGGGTTTTGATATTTAGGAGAGGTATTTGACCTCTAATATATGACAGTAATAGGGATGTGGGATGATGGTTCGATAAAATCGTGCTTATATATAAACCTGATAGAAGATTTTAACATTTTCTAACTAATCAAGCCGGTTCACACAGCCCCGTACTGTGAAAGGTTTTCACTATACGATTATAAGTAACTAAGTAAAAACAAAATCAGTGTTTAATAAGATAATTTTTTGAGTCACAGATAATTGAAATGATTTACTATGAACTTATAAGGGTTTGAAATAGATATTTAACTGTATCAATCCTACATTCAAGAATATTCCGTTCCATTTTCTTCATGGTTTAGCTTTAGCATCATAAAATATGTAAACTTAGCAACTTCGGTGAAGTGTTCCTTGCAAAGAAATATGTTGCATTCACATCACTTCATAGTCTTAATTCTATGTTAGGACATCACAGAGTCATAGATAACATAATAAGCGAATTTCCAGCATGGAGCATCTCTTTCAGACTTAATGATACAAAACCTTTCCGAAAGCCCATACTTTTCTAATAAATGATAAAAATCCTTCTCGTACCGTATAGCATGAGTCGCCTGTAGGTTAAGGAAAAGGAAAAGTTCGAAAAGAAGAGCGAAAAAGAAAAAAAGAAATAAAACTGCGGGCTTAAAGTCATGTTTGGAGAATTCATTAGCATGGAGGAAATTTTATAAGTTTTATAATTATATGTTGAACGTTCATAAATCATCGTAAATGTTAAATTAAAAGCACTCGAATGATTGATTTAAAAAATTTTGTTTTTAACCCAATTATCTTTTGTATAGCTTTAAAAACTGTAAGTAATAGCAGTGGTTTTATACGGAGGGTTTCTTTTTTTCTTTTACGGAGGGTTACAACTTGACCGCCCAAACTCTACATAGCCAGGATTTCTTTAAAGTTTTAAGCTAGAGATTTTTTTTTAATGATAAAACAGCAAATTGGTTAGACACAGTAGTTTTTCTAGATGGAAAACTTAAATTATTAAAAACTACACAAAGAATTGTAACTTCAATAGATGTTAAACATTTCCTTAAAATCAACATATTATTATTTAAACAAATTGAAGTACTTATATTCTTCAAGTATTTATAAAGTTAAGATTTTTAGTTCACATTTTTGTAAAAATAGTGTAAAGTATTTTAGTACTCTAAGATTTTCTTTCGCATTTTGTGAAAAACGCCACCGTATCGGAAGCCTAGTGGAGTATACAGGGTGTTTCAAAAGTCCTTTTCACGGCTTTTATTTGAAAGGGTTATGGAAGTAAGGTCTACCCCTATGTAATTGACCCTATCCATTGAGATGACTTACAGCGCTTCAAAAAATAAAAAAGTTAAAAAAGATAATTAAAAAAAAAAAGTTGATAGATTGAAAACTTCGGTACGAATATTGTTCCCATTATTATGAAAAACTCACTGGAAGAAATTTCATGAAATTATCTTGAATATTCGTGGACATATTAGGATGTGAAAATAGCACATTTTCAGGCCTCAAAAAAGAAAAAGTTCGCAGATTTGCGAGGTGTTTTTTTTTTATTATTAAATTTTGTATTTGTCTAACTAAAAAAACACAAAACTACATGGACCATTTTCACCCTACATTTCAAAATTTAAAAACATTTTTTTTTCAAACTACGTAATTTTATGAAATGAACATAGATTATTTTAAATATGTGAAAAGTATATAAGGAAAAGCAATTGGTCATATACTTTTTAATACAAAACATAGTGTCCCTGATATCACACAAAACTAAAATAATTGACTTATACTATTAACTCCGATGCATTTTTAAAGAACACACATTTGTTCATCCTTCGTTTATCAATTTTAAACACAAGAAAACGATAAATCAGTCAAAAAGAACCTAAATAACGAAAATAGAATAAAGAAAATTAATATCACTTTCCAAATCAGCGGCTCAGCAATGATCGAATCTCTTACCATAGATAGTATGGCTATAACGGGAGTTGACATTTTAATAAAATATAACAGAATAAAACATCCATATATCTTATTTACATCAATAGATAGCTAATATTCCAGGGCTTAAAATTCCCGAAAAAGTTTATTTAATATTAAAAATTACCGCAAAGAGATTTGATATAAATAAAAACACCTTACCTTGACGACAGATTTATTTATGCCGAAGAATAAAAAAACGGTTAAAAGGTATTCCAAAGTAAATAAACAATCGTCGTTTGAAATGAGAGTTGCCATTTTGAAAGCATAATTATTATTATATTTTTTTATTAATTCGAACTTAACGGGATTTGACATCACAACCTTTTAATAGTTCATAGTTTTTTCGTTTTTTCTTTTAAAAGGTAAAATTATATTACAATAAAAAACCACTTTGACACGGACAAGCGTTTTTGGCTAGTTCCGTAATTTTATCTTTATTTACATAATTTTACAGCTTTTCTACAAATTAAAAGCTAGAAATATTTAATTTTGTCTACTTTACTTAAATCAAAGCTCAAAAATAAATTTTAATAATTATCCATTGTTTAATTTTACCTTTGGGACAACAAATGAAAACAAATTTTGAAAATGATCCACAATAACACTGAAAACGTTTTCGCATTTAAGTTTTCACTCTATCTCCTTTAGTTTTTTACATAATTTATATATTATTTAACTTTTTTATTTCACTGCTAGAGGCGCTGTAAGTCATTCAAGGATTCAAATAAAAACTGTAAAAGGGACTTTTGAAACACCGTGTATAAAAATTGCTCCAACAATTTTTATTAGAAAAATGTGTTGTCCCATCCAATAAGAACTTTATTATTTCATTTTAAAGGACATGCGTGCATGCTCTATAAACATTTACTTTTAAGTAAAACCCCTTGAAAAGTGTTTTACTTAATTTGAGAACGGCCACTTAGAGGAAAACACAAATTTCATAACAGTAGTCTAAAAACACATATAAAACACTTTATTACTACACTTAAATATGACTCAATTGATTTCACATGAAAACTTTCAATTGAAATAAGACTTTTAAGACATAGATGACCCAATATATTCCAAAAGGCTTATTGGTTACTATAACAACAACAATAACCGTTATAATATCAGTTGAAGTGCGTTTAATTATTTGAAAATTTTTCCTGAAAAGTGTCTCTACTTGGCAGATAGAGTATAATGAGTTCCACAAATTGCCTCTCAGAACCATCTGTGGTTTAGAAAAGAAATGTGCTATCATCCGGGAAAAACGACGGCTGCTTTCAGCGTTTAAGTATCACTCGATAATGCTTATGCTCTTTTCAAAGCAGTTTCATTATTTCTATACAATAAACACTCTATCAAGTTCTGTAATACATAATGGTTACTCAAAAATATAACTGTTACTAGCACTAGAGGTCAATAAAAGGGTAAAATGAATTTTACAGTGAATGTGTAGCCTTTTTAATGTGTTTGAGATTGTTTTGAATTATAAATAAACTTATCTCGCGAATCATGCACATCATTTTGGTTTTAATAAATCTTAAACTGATAGGTTATTTGTGTGATCAATAGTTTCAAAAATGTTAGGTAAATTTAGATAAGGGCAAAGCAAGTTACATATTTTTGCTAAAATGTATTACCTTTTGTATGACACAATTATTTGTTTAAAGGGTTTAAAGTGAGTTGTTTCACATATTCATTGTGGAAAATCTTATGACTAAATATACTTTAACTAACCTAATTTCTCTTTCATATGAATTATTTTCATATAAACTTTTATAATTATTTCAAAATAAATAGCTTTTAGTTTTCAATAACTTTCTTTATTTTTCCAATATACAGGATTAGTTGGAGAAAATATTTTTTACTTTTTTTTATCCCTCAAGTAATTTAGTAGAGTTATTTTTAACTTTTTTTTACATGAAAATAGTCTAATTAATTCATCTAAAACTTTTTTAAATATTTTCTAATCAAATCCGTCTTTATCAATAGACTACTTTTTTGAGATTAAACCAATTATCTACCGTGTACCCCAGGGCCCTCAGTCACGAAATAGCTTTAAATATTTTTCTTGAAATAAGGGGGGGAACTTCGTTATGTGCAATTTAACCCTTTCTATCCTAATAATCCCAAGATTACCATTGAATCCAACGGTAAATTTGGGGCGGCAGGTCTGAAAGGGTTAATAAAAATAGATAAAGTTGAAATTTTGCAAGAATCCTTTAATTCTATGATGAAACTAATGGGAAAGAAGTGAAACAAAAAAAACTTCAACTTGAAAAATAATGATAACCCAGACTCCGTCTTACTTACTCGTAAACTGTTCATCAGTACATTCTTAATCGAAAGATTTTCTTTCTTTTATAATAGGTCTCGCGTTTCGCGATCCAAAAATCAATGCTTGGAAAAGGGCCTCTCAAGAATGACTCCTAATGCAATAAGACAGTTTCTTTGCAAAAAAAGAAGTTATTTACTCTTTTTACGCCCGAGAATTAATCTCCAACAGCAGGGTAATTGAATTTGTAGTATGGGAAGATTATTTAATAACAGCCAGAGGCTGACTCTTATTTGTAAAAGGAAAGACGACCTGTTTTTCTGAGTCCTTTGTTCTTTGCCTACCTTCATCTGCATTGATTATTCAGGTTTACTTCCGAAACTCGCATACCGAGTCGGGTAATTCTCAACTAACTGACTTTCCTTTTTATTATTTCACTTTTAATCCGTGTGTAATTTGAATCACTAGCTTCGTCCGAATTATTTTTGAAACTTTTTTTTTCTTCTAGTGTTCAACGGGTTCTAAATATTTACGGAGCATAAGCTAGTGTTTCAAATGGGAGAATTAGTATTTATCTTCAAAGTGTGTTTTAATTTTTGATTAATTTCTCATTCACTATATTGAATTAAATCAAATTACGCTCACTTTTAAATTATTTAAATGATCTCAAATTAAATTGCTGTTTTTAATCAATTCGACTGTAAAGCCCAATTCCCATGGGTTGCGTTTTTTGAAAATACGCATCGAATTGACTCGTCGCGAATTTTGAAGGATCTTTTTCCCTAGCTTTTTTGCCCGCTTTGTTTCTAATTACGCTCACTAGAGGTCACTGACTTTTGCCTACTATCGTATTGGCGCCAAAACTTACAGCAACTTTAAACAACTTTATTACGTTTTATAAGCAGGCATTTTTCATAAAATTAGTAGCATCCATTAAAATTAAATCAATTTAAAGCATCACTGCTGAAATTTTAAAGTTTATTCATAAATAAGACATCGAGAAGCTCCGGGGTGGAAATATAGTTTCATATACATAAGCTGTTGAAAAAAATGAAAGAAGTTATTTTAAGCTGGTTTAAGAACATTAAATAAAAATAATTTTCTCACTGAAACTCCTTCAGGAAGAACATCAATAAATTCTGATTGCACATGACTATCGACTCTTTTTTTTCTATTCCCTCACATGTTCTGATGAAAATATTAGTTTCACTGTATATATCCAAATCATGATAAGTAATGTATTTGTATTAAAATACAGTAGATCTCCAAACATTCGAATTAATTCGGGCTATTTCTGATTTGGATCATAATAGAAAAAGACAACTTACTAAGAAAAATACAAAAATATGCAGAATACAGACGGCATGGGAAGAAATAGTTCGTTATACCAATGAGCTATCAAGTATTAATTTAAATTACAATTATGGTTCTAATAAAGGTTTTTTTATATTTTGTGCTTTTATATGGAGTCTAACAATTCAGAAAAGCATTAAGAAAAGTTATTTCGAACTACAGTTCTCTTTACGAATTTAAATATACCATTTTAAGACATTTAACTCACCGCTTGTCTCCTGAATTCCTGCTTACTTCCCATGCCGTCTGTTTTTTTTTTTAAATATTCCTGCAATCTAGAAGCCGCTCATTCTAACAAAGAGGCTTCTTTTATAATTTTATTAACTTTGTGAGTAGTTAAACTCGTCTTAATTAGTTCACATTTCAGGATGCACAATTTAAATTCGGTGATATAGACGATTATGATCTGCTTTGAACCATCAAAATAAAATGGATGCTGTTTTGTTTTATAAGGGCTTTCTTATTGGTTGGAGGAAATCATGTGACTAAAACCGCAAGCGTATTTCCCAAATTTCTTAAATTAAATCTAAGAAAAAAGTCGTGCGAATTTTGAGCGCTGCGTTTTTTCTTCTAGGCCTATGATTGGACTCTTTATGACATGTGATCATGTGAATCTAGTTTTAAAAGAAAGGATTGCTCTTCCTCAGAAAATGTAGGGAAAGTAGGGAAGCGTTTTTCGCCGACGAATTTTAATACGCAACCCATGGGAATTGGGCTTAAGAATAATAGGCAAAAATAGCGCTGAAACGTGATGATGTTCAATGAATAGAATAAAAAGTTTATAAGTAAAACTACTCAAAATAAATTAAAAATCAAGAAATTTAAAGAATGCAATAAAAAGGGATAATCTGATGACTAGGGCTGGGATTTCTATGTAATTACTTAACTTTTCAGAAATCTGATATATTGTAGAGTTCTCTTGGGAGTCCTACACGTTTTAAGGAATTTTGGATCGATTTAGACCATTTTTATTTTAAATATTTTTATAAATTTCTGTTTATATACATGTTTTACATATTTAAGCTATAAAATAAATGCATAATTGCATAAAATATACATACATAACGCATACAATGCATAATAAACATAGTAACGAAAATTGACATAAACATTCTTCACTGTAGATCTAAGTTAACGCAACGATCTAAGTTAACGTTAGTTCTTTTCCCAACGCAAAATATTAGAACTGTTATATGTATCAATGTGCCACACATCAAAGTGTATCAATTTGCCCCAATGACTAATTTTAAACAAAATCCTTTATAATAAAAAATAGGCAAAAGTTATTTAACATTTAAAAATAGCCCCTCTTGGTTACAATAATGAACTTGCTTTTGGAATTCACAGATATCTACATTCAAAGTAGAATAGCATCAGGAATACTTTACATTTTACTTAGAAATTTACTTTTGGAAATTTGTGATAAAAAAATTGAGAGATGTAATATGTTTATGCATGTAAAGAAAACTTTTATAAAAAAATTGACCTAAATAACCGTAATAGTTTTTGAGATATTGAAAGTGTATCAATGTGCCCCTTGTATCAATCATCAAACCGCCCCGTTTTCCCTTAACTGTGAATTATATGCATAAAATTCAATACCTTACTTTTTTACGCAATTAGCTATAGGTCGGTAGTTATTCATATTTGGTACATTTCATCAAGTTATTATTCTTTCTAGATACAATTATTTTTGCTACAAGTAACTACAACTTCACTTATTCTTTCAAAAAATATATTTTACGTCTCCTTTGCTTTAAAATTAAATTTAAAACTGATTATATATTTTTTTTTATTTATATCGACCAAAACCAAAATAACGAAGAAAACACAATTTTTCTTCTAAATTTAGTTTGTACTTTTTCAATGCAGTAATCTAGGGAAAAACATACGTATAACTTTACATATCAAAAAACTATGAGAAGTTGACTAGTGCCACTTTCAAAATCAACAGCATATAAGTAAGATAGAAATAGAAAATAAAATTACAAAAATTTCAAAATAAATCCTTATTTACTTCATTTCAATGACTAAATAAAAAATCTAGATACCTCTTCAAAAATATAATTATCTAAACAATTACTTCTGAATCCATTTTCATGCATCTATTCTTGATTTTAACTTAGAATGCATAATTTCAATCTTTTTTGGATAAACACACACACTTTTATTAAACTTCAAATCTGCTTTTTAAAGTTAAACGTCGCAGGGAAAATAACCTGATAAAAGGTATTGCTCTCCTTTTGACTTTTAAATTTTCATACTTAATAGCATTGCGAAAATGCAATATGGCGATAGTTTGAGTTAGAGTAGCTGAAATGTTTATAAATAGTTTGAAAAACATCAAAACAAAATAAAATACACAAAATCTACAAACATTATATTTAATATTTCTTTGTTGAATAAATCATATTTCAAATCAACGGACAA
Source organism: Tetragnatha montana (assembly GCA_963680715.1). Lineage (NCBI taxonomy): Eukaryota > Metazoa > Arthropoda > Arachnida > Araneae > Tetragnathidae > Tetragnatha > Tetragnatha montana. Next base: position 42,179,986 of record OY796685.1, read on the forward strand.
GCTTTTTCAACCCAACTATATATTTATTTATTTGAAATTATTTTATGAGAAGGATAAACTAATTTAAACAGCTAGAAATTTAGAAATTCAAAGAGCAAAACCTTAACATTTTCCATTATCGATTTCTCCTCCTTAAATAAAATGCTGTTGTTTATTTAGTACTTAAAACTTTTCCTGTTTGATGTTTATTACCAAAAACGATAGGGAGAGATAAAACTTTGATCCTTGTTTAAACTTTAAATTCTTCTTATTGAAAAGAAATGCAGCCTAAGGCTTGAGAAAAAAAATTCCACACATTTTTATTCGGAAAAAGATGTCTCACAACTAATATCATGGATAAATTTCTAAATGTGGTAATTTTAACTTTGATTGTATAAATATTACGTAGTTTTACAATAAATTTGTGGTTTTAAAGGCAACGTAATTAAGGTGTTAAAATGACTAACATCAAGAAATTAAGTGCATTAATATTTAATTAATACAGCTCATAACCTGAAGTTTAAATTACGAAGGAGAATGAAATACAGTTTGTGTTGTTTAAATTATTGTAAAGTACTTTTATACGTAATTATATAGAAATCGACCTTTTATCTAATTTATCTAAAATTAAATTAAAAGTCTGATGATTAAATATACTGGTATTCATAAATTATTAAACACACAAGAGACAAAACTGCGCATCAAATAGTATTTGTAGTATCTAAAACTAAACTCATCGGCGCAACAGCCCTATAGTGGGCCAAGGCCTACGATGCCCATCTTCGTTTTCTTGACCGGTGGGGCTCTGGGGTGCAAGACACATGTCCCGGTTAGGTGGTCAGTCTAATTGTCTCTACTATTTTTAGTATCTAGTACTAGCAAAATAACTTCGTAATAGTAAAAATAACTAGCCTAGATCATTAACCAAGACCCTCTATATATAGGGTGTTTAAAATAGAGTGTAACAGTAGGCTATTTCCAAAAATATTTTCCCTAGACATACTTCCAATTGTAAATTTTCATTTCAAGAAGTGAAAAATTAGATGAAACTAGTTTCAATTCTATGGTGGTCTACTCAAGAAAATGCAGAAAATAAATTTTTATACGGTTCCCGTAATTTAAATTTCCAATTATCAAATTTTTCTTTATTACTTCCTGAATAAGACAAAAAAAATTATACCTCAATATCTTTAAAACTCACTGAGGTATTAAAAATTTATAGTGTTCGGCACTAGTTAACTAGAACTAGTTGCAACTAGTAGTTAACTACCGATCAACTAGTAGTTAACTAGTAGTTTAACTACTTTTGGTTTAAACTAGTTTAACTAGTAGTTGAACTACTTTTTTTAATAACTACTAGTTGAAACTACTTTCAAATTTTCTAACTACTTTAAAAAAAATTTTGTTTAAAATTTCAAAAATATTTAAAATTTTTATCAAAATATACAAAAATTACACTGCTAATTATAACTATACAATGTCATGGTAGAGTACTGAAATACCAAAACCAGAAATAAAGCGCCGTTTTGAGCGAAGCATAAAGTTTTTTGTCATATAGATAAGATGTATTAGAATTTGGGCAAAAAATAGGTTATGAAATTAAATAGACTAGTTAACTAGTAGTTAACTACTTTGGGAAATAGTTAACTACTAGTTGCAACTAGTCCCAGGAAAAAATAGTTAACTACTAGTTGCAACTAGATTTTCCCAGACTAGTTAGTAGTTGGTAGTTAACTTCTTTTTGACCACTAGTTGCCGAACACTAAAAATTTAAAAACGCCACTTTACAACGCCCTTTTTTAAGAGCAAAATAGGATTCATCCACAAATTTAAGTTGAACCTTTTTTATGAGGTGATAGGAATAACTTCAAAAAATTAATTAGTGTCAACCCCATAAAAAATTTTTAACACACTATTTATTATAAGAATTTAAACTGATGAGAATCAAGCGTTATATTTATAGTACGGGCAATGCATTTGTAGCACTAAGTTCTGGTTAATTTTTTTGGTATGTAATTATTACATTTTACGATGCTGACATAAGTTTTTATTTGTTGCTCCACCAATTTTGTTGAAAGAATTTTTGATACTTTATGCTTCAAAATCTGCTTATTAAACTGTGATTTCAATAAAGATAGTCATTATAAATTAGTATTACAGCTTTAAATTTTACATTGTTAAATTAATGTTAATAACAGAAACACAAATATTCCTTGTTCAGTGTTAACAATTTAGAATGTATAAATCATGGTGTCGTGATGCTTGTGACGTCAAAGATACAGTTTTAAAGAGGGTCTTGCATTAATACTCTTAGATCAAATATACTAACTGTAATTGTCAATAAAAATACTGGTTTAGAGAAAGATATTTTTTTTAAAAAAAAACTGATTACTTTTTTTTTGTTTTTAAAACTTATTACTAAAACAAAGAAATGAAAAAGTGACAAGAAGTTTAAGAATAAAATTCCGAATCAAGTCTCTATTTAAACCAGCACGCTAATTGAGGTTTTAAACCTTTCAAGTTATAAAACTTTAGAATTAAAAAAACAGTATCAAAAGAGAAATAAAATATATGGAAGCATCCAAATTTTTTATTAATGCTTGTATTACCTTAGTTTATTGCGTTCATTGTTTTTAATACGTTTATGTATAAAACTTGATATTTAAGAGGAATTTGTCTCTATTAAAAGTTTTAAAAAGAACCCCGCGAACTTTATTAATCTTCTATTGATTTGGTATGAATATTATCTCATTTAGATAATAAAGACGATGGCATACCTAATCCTAAATATCATCTATTGATTATTTTAGATACACTTACCTAAATTTTATATTCTTTGTGTGTAAGTAGGCATAAAATCGACTAAAGTTCAATAGAAAGTTTTTCATTGCATTATACTTTTCATAACTCAGTGGGGTAACATTTTCACCATGTTCCTTAAGCATCATGATTTTCAAGTTTAAAATTTTCCAATCTTAACTAATATTATTTATTCATTTGTATGAATGGCTAAATAAAGTTAAAGCATTTATTCTTCCAGAATATGTTTTCCTTCACTCACAAATAATTAAAAATAAAACACAGATATTTTAGCTTAATCATGGAGTATAAAGAGTTATTCCACTGAATAAACTTTAATATTACCTATAGTTTATAACCATAATTTTGGAGGAGCCATAATTAAAAGGAGCTAATTTACTTAAGAGTTTTGTATAACCTTTGAAGAATTACATTTATTTTAAACCTTTCGTTCAAACCTAAAAAAATGGTAAATGTATTTTCACTTAACCCTTACATGAAAAAGGCTTCCTCCAATAAAAAAAAAGTGAGAAACCCCTTTACTTAACGCGATTGATGTAAATTAAATGCAAAAAGCGCGGCCCTCCACCCATCTGTTCCAACCACCAAAAGTCGATACCTCATAATGAAAGTGGAGAGGGTCCACTTACCTTTCTCTCAACCCAACTCTTCCATTCACCTCGCAAAGTGAACGAGAGGGGAAAAAGCTCCAAAGCGGAAGAGAGCAAAAAACTTCCTTCGGGAGAGAAGAGAAATCTCCGCAAAAAAGAAAGGAAAAAAACTCTGATGGAGAAAAAGCTGAAGCCACCACCTGTTGCCTGCGAGAGATCCCAATAAGAGGAAAGGAGCGGGCAAAGTCGCCGGCGGCCAGAGCAGTTGTGAGGGAGTTTCTGGGAGGGAGCGTCCCCGAGTCACTTCGCCCTCCCCCTTACGCCCACGTGAGGAGTGACGTCACGATCGCGCGCGGTTTTCTTGGACGGTCCGGTTTTTGTCTTTGTGCGTCAATATGTATATGAGGATTTATTTATGTGGGTTAGAGGTTTATGTTTTGTATAACATTGGAGTTATGATTTTGTTTTACATTTAAATTTATGTGTAATGGTCAATAACTCTTAAAAGTAGCTTCCAGATTGAAGAATTGTTGAAAAAGTTTCTATGGAGATGCTGTGTATTTTTTTTTCAACTTCCCGAAACTGACAAATATATGAGCGGCAAGTTCATAAATTATAATTCAAAAATTTTTAATTCAACTTTTTTTATAATTACTTGTATAATATGTTCCTCTGCAGTAAAAAATGTCAATTTTGAAGTAAATCTCCTATTTTTTTTTCAAAGAAAAATCTAATAAAAGAGGATTGATGATGATAGTTAATGATCAAAAAACTTCATTCACATCCTTAAAATTTAAAAATTCCCGGCAATATAAAAATATTTTGTGGCCTCACCCCCCCCCCCAAAAAAAAAAATCATACATTCATTACTGGTATTAAGAAAGATAGTTAAAAACTTCCGATACTCCTTCAGAGTTCTCAGCTGCGCAAATAAGGAAAAATCTGCTTTGGAAAAGGGGACACAAGGCTGTGTACTGTGTAGTGTAAAGCTTTGGAAAAAAGAACAGATATAAATGGTTTTACCTGATTTTTTTAAACATTTCTCAAAACGTTTAAAACTATTGGAATAGATTCATGCATTTAATAAATACTTCTTTCAAAATTTTCACAAATATACAATATTTTGAGTCAATTAAATAATTTTTTGTGCATTCTGATATCTTACTGGGATTTCAATTAAACAAATTATCCCTGTTCCCACTTATAAAGTTTAAGAAAGAGTCTATTGAACATGTCTGTTGGTTTTATAGGCAAAGTGTTTTTTTATGTTAAGTGTATATACCACAATTTCTTAACTTTCCCTGTATAAGCTGTACTAAACATTCTTCTAAATATTCACCAGCATATTCAAGTAGATACTTAAATCGCTTAATTAATTTGATTATGAAATAAAAAAAAATTATGTATGACAACTATAAAGCATACATATAAAATATACACATACTACATAGTACTTTACAGTTTTTTACTTATTAATCCCACACTTCATACTTTGTATGTGTAATAAATAATACATTATAGGTACCAAAATGGGAGCTTTATATTATATGATTAATTATACACTGTCTAATCAAGAAAAGTTCTAGGATATCATGCGGCTAATATTAGACATAGCAATTATAACATAATTAATTAGATAATTGATACTTCGCCTAAGTAACTTTATTTCTCGTTCAAGATGTTCGGCTCATGTTCCTTTCTAATTAGTTAAAGTGAAGGGTGAGTTATAACTTTACACTCCTTTCCAAATTTTAGCTTAACGTTTTCAGCTTACATTTAGTAAGCCTAAATGTCATTTTTTAAAATGTCATCAATGTTAATAAAGGTTTGAGAAAAATGTCATATTTTCTAGATTAATCGGATACTCTACTACAAATAATAATACAGATTGAGCTTTGAATAAAATATTCTCGTTTTTAAATTCTTATAATATAGTTAAACATGCAGTTTTTTTAATTGGAATATTTGTATATTTTTGTTTTTAAGTAACCCCTCATATTTCTAGTCCAACTGGGGGATTTCCATCCAATTTTAGTGATGAGAGACAAAACCTGCACATCACTTGTTATTTGAAGAAGAAAAAACACATGTTTGTCTTACGGTTATAAAAACTAAATGGAATACAAAACAGCTGCAAAAAAATTAATTACATTTTGATATTTAATAAAAGATTTTGAGTCTCTGTTATATTACTATCCACCCGGAAAATCTTAGATGAGAAGTTTAAAAAGTTAGTTTTTGTTTATTAGTAAAGGATATCTTTCTACCCTATGCATAACATTACAGATTTCATCCAACGTACCGATGGGACCGAGTTTCAAGGTGATAATTGAGTAGTGTGTGGGGAGGGTTATTTTTATTTAGACTTCACTTTTGTTATTCAATTTGGAGAAATCATCAAAAATGACAAGCGTAAACTGTTCGTTTCCTCCGACTTCTTATGCAAATGTGGTGATTCCTCGGTGAGCATCACTCATGATAAACATTGAAAGTGAAACTATGTAAATGAGGCTTCACATTAACAAAGCAACAGTCTTTGCCACCGTCGCGTCGCTGTTTCAAATATTCACCATTCGTGACTAAAACGATCATAGAGCAAAAACAGCTCAATGAAGAGTTATTTACGATGTTGAATATATTTATATATAAATATTTGAGGAATATGCTAAAATGGTTTGGAGTTGTCAAAGTTTTTTTTCCTTGCACCGTGTAAAATGTGCCTAGCGAAATCTATCAACAGTAGAATTGTAATTATTTTTTGGGCCCCACGATCTTATTAAATCAGATGTGCACTATTTCTTTCTTTTTTGAATTTCGAATTTGTTGTGGAGGAATTTCTATAAGACATGAAAATTAATATACAATTTGGATATCTTAAAGTTGCAAAAACAAAATTGCATATAAAAAATGTAATGCAAATTACGTAAATATTTGGGTTAAGGGGGGGGGATATCATGGATATCAAAATATGGTTGATTTCCTGTAGTGCAGGATACTGCTAAAAATAAGAGTGGAATGTCATTCTGTATCAAAGATGGCCTTCATATAAAAATTTCTATTTGTAACTGTTATTATCGTGCATTTTTATAGAATTTGTTATATATAATAATGAGGTCCATTTCCCTTGGTTAAGTTAACCTAAACCACTCGATTAACTAACAGATTGGAGCCATTTCTGAATTAAAATTCCACGAGGTGCCTGAACGTTAAGTGGCCCGACGAAGAGTATACAGTTGCTTCAATTAGCGGAACAAGTATCTGTTGATGACCGGAGGCGGTTACCGTTAAGTGAAGAAAATCAAGTGAGAGATAAATACGATTCCACAGTTCAGTAAACTGACTCTCTTCTTCGAGCTTAAAAGGTTGTATGAGGGGGTGGAAATTCAGTATGTGTAGGTTGGGATTATTTGGGAGATGAATAGTTAAGACATTTCTAATTGTGTGCTTGACTCTTACCCACCCTAAACTGTGTGTGGTGTATTGGACTGAATCTGGAAGTGTATGTGATAAACATAAACGCACTTAAGATTCGTCGCTTATATGGTATGTCTATTTAAATAATGGGGAAACTAGAATTTGGCATGGTATTTATATTTAAGAATGAAGAGTGACGCAAATTGGGGATGTTAAGGTTAAATTTATCATATTTCTATAGGTAGTATTATGGAATCAAAAGTAGCATCTGTGGGCATAATATTTTGTGGAAAATATTAAGAAAATTTTTTACCAGAAAAATATGGCCGCAAAAAAATGCAGAGTTTGGGTAGACCTTTTAAAATACTCCGTATAGCTTATTTTTCTGATCCCTAAATAAATCCTTTGGGGCTGTCCAAATACTTCGTAAGTGTATTTTTGGTCATTTTTGACCCCCTCCTCCCACTTGTCAGCAAAGATAAGCAAATAGCAAACCCCCTCCGCCCTTTTAGGTTCTTTCGTAATATTTGAATGGCCCCTTTTAAAGAAAAATTTAGATATCATAGCGAGTCAATGTAACAATGTAACAACATCAATTCAGAATTTACATAGTACTTCAAATTTACTTTTAAACCACGCAGCGTAGGTTTACCCTCATTGCTCTTCTTTATAAATCAATGAATAAGCATAGTGAATCCCAAACATGATATTTACCTTCTCGTTTTATCTCGAAAGAATGATTTTAACGATACAATAGGCAAACAAATACACAATCATCTGCGTTATTTAGAAAATTGCCCCTGATTCAATAGAAACGAAATTTCGGTTGGCATTGCAGCTATGTTTATAGAAACGCGCCATTTTCAATTTCTGTTCTAAATTTGGCAATTCGCTTATTGAAAAGTCTATTTCGGTATATATCTTCAATAAACTGAACGCTATTCTAGCTTAACTAAAGTCGCTTGCTTAAATCCAATGGTGGAAAAAATATTTCCTTTTATATATATTTTGGAAAACCGTGCTACTAAAACGCTTGCTGTGTTATCGAACAGTATTTTTATAAGGGTAATATTTAATTATTTCACTCAATGATGCGAATTTGAATAATCTGCCAACATAGGTTAAATATATCCTCAAGAGAAATGCAATGCATCAGTATTTCAAAATATAATTTTAAATCAAACCGGCACTTATAACTATATTTATGAGGGTTCTAGGATATAAAAGTAACTGTGTGTGTCTGTGATGTATGCATTGCGATGGAGTATGCTTCTATTCTAACATCGCTTTAACAAAAATTTCTTTCTAAAATTATCTTCTTATTTTTTGATATTTTTACGCGTCTGAGATCCAAACAGGGATGTTTGTGAATTATATAATAGCTACGACTAAAATATCTTATTTAGATAAAACCCCAGTTTATTCAATACTCGTGAGAGCGATGAAGAGAAAATTTTGTTAACGAGTTCATAAAAATCTAGGTATTTTTTTTTTATTTATAACTCCATAAAGATTTAGAGGAAAAAAGAAAGAGAGAGCCTTTACAAGTAGGGTTGTGATAATGAAATAAAAATACTCGGATGTGTAATAAAAATGCAAAACATGTACAGTTAATATGTATTTATCTTTTGGTAAAACGTATTAAATAGCTTAAAATATGTAATTTAAAAAACGTGGGAAAATAAAAAAAAAATTTGAAACGTTTCCCAATAAACACTGAAAAAAAACCTCAAGTTTTGTTACTTGATAGTATTTTGAATATTTGAACGAGAAACTTTAACATTATCGTTTTAGTAACTACTGCACGATCGTTCAATATTTATATTTTTTTCCCCATCGCAAGTAATTTTTTCCCATTCATGATTGTTTTTATTTTCATTCATTTTTAAACCGAGCATGATGGTTTGATCATTGATGAAGATAAATTTGGTAAATATGATAGTAATATATTTATTTATGACTTGAATATGTAAATTAACCGAAATATGTAAAATAAAAATTGTCCCAATCGATTAAAAATCATTTACAAACAATCGGTAGAATCTGGTTCTTTAAAACATATGTAATACATGGAAATCCTAGATTTATAAGTACATCTGCAAATTGTTCAAACTATAGATATCAGATACATAAAACAGAATGAGCTTTTTTTTAGTATTCTGTTTAATTGGAATAAGACTTCAAAAAACTATAAGTTTAATTTCCAGCAAAAAAGTATCTCAACGAATTTTCTGGCAAATTTTGTTTTTTACTCCTTAAAAATATCGAACCTGGAAAATCGAGTGAAGTCCACTCTGTGCATTCAGCTTCAGTTTTACGATCTATACTCTCGACCCGATGTCTGATCACGTCTGGTGTCGAGATTTTCTTCTACTAGTAAAAGAATGGAAACGAAATAGAAGGATTAGATAAAGGGAAAAGACCTTGGCAGAGTTCTTTCTCTTTGCGAAAAATTTCGGCCTGCAGTTTGTACTTCACTGTCCTTTACCGTGTGCTCTTTTTACCGTCGTGTTTATTTATTTTTTTGTTTTCTCTCTTACGGATGCCTTTTTTACTTTATTCGAGAAGTTTTATGGAAAATCCTCTGCTGACGTCTTCTTTGCTATGCTAGGAATGCAGGAAAATTCTGGGTATTTTACGCCATTTCCTCATGTTTAGTATCAGAATCCGCAAATATTCCACTGTAAGTTCATTCACTGGCACAATTTCATACAAAACTGATCAACCGAGAAGAGTGGTTTCTATTCCTTTTTTTTTTTAAATAGAGGATTTAAAATGGTTAAAAAGATTGAAACCTCTTACGTTTGAAAAGTTAAAACCTAAACTGCACGTTTATAGTAGTCGTCCCTCACTAATATTGATGTCTATTACAAAATCTGAATTTTAAAAAATAAAGATTTCAACCGGAACACTAATTTTGTTATTACTCAAAATTGAAATAACAGAACACAAAACCGAACATCCCAATTTAAAACTTCACCAAAATATGTTTTTGATGCTTATATTTACGTTGAATGTTGAAAAGTCTTACAATTCCTCCCGCTGTACGATACCAATATACGAACCTTGTGATTTGAAACTTTATAAGACCACTTAGAATATACAGTAAACATATTTACGTATTTAAACCTCTTTACTTAAAAATGATAAGTATGTATACTCATTATTTTCTTAAAAGCTATAAAGTATCTCTATTTCCATTTTATTTCACGGATACTAGAAGAAATGCATACCTGGAAAACAAAACTCTCCTAATTAGTATTTACATTTCTGAAAATTTATTGACGCTTGAATCGTAATTTTATTTGCAGGCTTAAAGTGGTCAGTTTTGCCTTATTAACTAACTATAAAATTGTGGAATAAATTCTAATTTTCAGGCCATTAAAACCCGAATGAAGTTTTTGTTTATTTGTTTGGTTTAACGCTGCATCTGAACTTAATGCACTATAAATTAAATGATATTTATAACCTCTGTACAACATTTTTAAGACAGGTTTGTCAAAAGGTAATGACTCAAACAATAGAGTGTTTTCAGGTGACGTCACAACCGGTTATTTTCTTTTAACTGTGTATCTTCTGTAGGGCTTTTAACTGTTGCTAAGGCCGTTGTTTATCTGTTGCTAAGGCGGTTTTTAGGTATGGGATCACGTGATTGCAAATGCTCCAATAGGAGAATTCCACGGCTAGTCATTTTCTCTAACTGTTAACCTCTGTAGGGCAAAAAACTGTAACCCTTCTGTTGCTAAGGCCGTTGTTAGGTCCGAGTCATGTTATTGAAAATGCTCTATAAGGATTGTTTTAAGATTTAAATGAGGGTGAAATAAATAGAGTAAAGAGACTTAATAAATAAGAATGGTTATTGTGGCCATTGTTTTTCCTCTCGCGTTTTGTTTCTATCTAGGCACTGAAAATAGCTGTATGCCAGCTTTAACCTTCATTTTATTTTTGCACGTTATGTTGTTTTTTACATCAGAAGTTAAAACTCAATTGAATCGTCAGTTTGAAAAAAGGAATGAGTCCAAAAAATGACAAATTGACTTTTTATGCTCAAAAATATCTCCAGGCTCAGCTCTACACATGAGTGCAAAGAGGGGGGAAATAACTACACCCTATCTGCAGATAATCCCCTTGAATTTGCGAAATCGATGTCCATTCATTGTATTTTTTAATTTAATTTGAAATTAGAGTTAATTTTTTTTTTCTTTTCTTATTTTTTGTGATGTAAACTAAGCCAAAATAAAATTTTCTTTTCATTTAAAAGTTTTTTTAACTTTTTATTTATACAGGGAATGATTGACTCCATTCATATTCACTTACTCCATTGATACTGCCTTATATGACTCAATTTCGTACTAATTTTGAGTTTTATTTGTTTTAGTCTTTCTATTTCTCACTTTTATGCTGTGAACTAAGCAGAAATGCAATTTAAATTTAAATTTAATTGGTTTTTAAGATTTTTCTTCAGCTGAAATTTCATAAGGTTGAAAAAGGGAATAAGTCCATCACCTTTATTTAACTGTGAAACATTTTTAAATACATTTATATTTTTTTCGATGATTGTTCTGTATGCTTAACAGTGTCATGAGTTGTTTATTTTGGATAATCAAACGCTTATCTCAAAACTTTCCAAGAAAATTAAAGTAATTCCTTTTCTAAACTGCTTTCTTTCCACTCAGATACATCGACCGTCCTGTTCTTCTGCATGATTTCTCTGACCTCATCCTCGCCTTCCACGGCGCAAAATCGGTACTCCTCGAGTTCTCGCAGCGGGGAGGGCTCGTCGACAATTCCCCACTCTCCAGTCCCATCATCCCAGAACGTCATCGGCGTCAACGCCAACTGTTTATCGCACACGTACAGCCTTCCTTTCCACACGAACGGACAGGGATCCAGGTACTCGAACAGCAACTCCGGATATATCTCCCACTCGTTCTGAAGGGGGTCGTAGACCTCCACGGCTCTCGTTCGCGTCCAGGTGAAGCTGAGAGCGCCCCCTATGAGGAAAATCTTCCCTCGATACACCACCCCTGGCAAAAGAACCCTCGCGACGAAAGGGGGTGGCACGAGCACGCAGCTGTCCGAGGAGGGGTCATAGACCCGCATGACCATAGCCCCCTCGTTTTCGTTGCCTATGATGTAAAGATAGCCGTTTAAGCTCACTGTCTTCAAGCAAAATATGCGAGGTATGGTGTGGATGTCGGTCCACTCGTCCGTTTCGTCGACGTAGCGGACGAACCTGAAATGGCCTCTCGAAGCGATGATGCGACCCGCCACTTCCGCGACTTGCGCGTATGCAAAGTCCGAGTCGGGGATTGGAGCCAAGATCTTGAGCTCCCTCCTCGACAGGTCGTAAGAGTAAACTTTGATGTCGCTGATCCTATGTCGGCCGAGGTCGAAGATGTAAATTCGGAAGCCGATCCTCAAGAGAGTCAGGTGGCCTGCGGACAGGTTGCCTACCTTCCTCCACACGTCCACGGTATCGTCGTAGGAGACGAACATCTCAACGCCGTCGAGCCGCAAGGACCACCTCGTGACGAAAAACACGGATGGAGGCAGACGAGCTACAGTTATGAAAGGAACGTCGTTGCGGTAGAGGACAACCACGTGCGCCTTGTGCTTGTCGCTCAGGTACGGCAAGGTGTGTCGAGGGTCCTCCAAACCCTCATACAGCTCGTTCTCTCGTATGATCGGGGATGATATTATTTTCGAAGCCAGTTCGTCGTCGATCTCGTTCATGCTCAAGAATCTCAACAAATCGGGAACATTCGCCATCCGATTAGGTTGGTCCTTTTGCACCCAGGTCTCAATCAAGGACCAAACGACGCGTTCTCCGGACACATTGATGGACCTGTGGCCCAGGAAGTATTTCAGAACATCGTACGGGAAATCGCACCACACCGCTGATGAGTTTTCTACGGCTTTCTGGAAACAAAGCACGAGGAACCTGCGATAGCGGTACTCTATTTCGAAATCTCTGATTCGGTGAGCCGTCAAGAAAACGCACGCGCAGTTTTCTACGGTCTTGTTCCGCAACACGAAAACCCTGCATTCTCTCTGCAAGGAATCTATCAGCAGGAAGTCGGCGGCAACGAGCACCTCCATCATATTCTCGGTAGTCAAGTTAATGCGACTAGTGTACAAATAAACCAGTACGATCTCGAAGACGTCCGGTTCTATGCCATGAATGACTGTTGTAGTACAATCTCCGCCTTCTTCATCTATTGAGAAGTAAACTTCGAAGAACCCGCTGTGTCTCGATAAACATTTGCTGTAGACGTCAAACTGTGTACCGTCATCAAGCGTAAGCTGGGCATCGCAAGGTTTTCCGCACTCTGCGAAGGTGGGATTCTGATAAACAGACTGGAGGTTCATTGTATATTCAGTGTAAACTTCCGAAATAATTTAGTAAACATCTTGAGATTTTAATTTTAGTCCAAATGAATAATGATAGGAAGTGTTCTAACTATGATTTGAAACGAACTATTTTGATGGTTTTTAAAAAATGATGTGTTGGAGTTTTCTTCTCTATTACATATTCAATTGTTGATTTCATTGTTGTAACTTACTTCAGACCATTATTGAACGTAGTACTTTTATTATAGTACTTACTATGTTTAGAAAGATTTGAACCCATTAAATTTGCATAACGTATGGACCTTTTTTTTCAATCTTGTTTGACAAACATATTATCTGCTGTTTTTAATTTTTTCTCAAATCAATGCATTAAAGCAAAACAATAAAAACAATTAACTGATAATTTCTGCAAGGATGATCATTCAATCTTTCAATTCTTCATTGTTTAAAATTTCATTTTTTGTTCATTTTCCAAGTGTTAAAAATCATGATTTAAAAACTTAACAAGAAGTTTCAGAGTTCTGTTTTCTTAATTCAAAAATATTCTTACGGCTAATATTTGGTAACAGTTTCCACGATGTGATATTGGTATCAAAATCTTAGGTATTAATAAAATAAAATTAGACTATACAGGGTGTCCCGTAAATGATGTGTCACACTTCTAGGGGGGATAGTAGACACCTAGACGAGTCAGAATCACATAGGACTTAGGGGTCCCAGACCCAATCCCAGGGAGTTAAAAATGGAGCGACACCCCAAAACAATTATTGAAAAATTCAATTTGTAGAAGAACTGCTATTGGTAAAAATGTAATTATGGTCTCAAATTTTGCGGTTTATTATGATCTTCAAAATTATCTTGACAGTTTTCAATTTAAAATTTTTTTTATTACGAAAAAAGTTAAAAAACAGCAAAAAAATGTGAAAAATATGCCAAAACTTTATTTTGTTTTCCGAAATCCTTTCTTTCGATTTGATAATCTGAAAGAACATAATTAATTAACCTTAAGTCCAAAGTTTCACGTAAATAGCATCAGTATTAAACGCTTCAGAGCCTGTTAAAGTTAGTTTTATGGGAGCAAAAACGGCTTCGGAAAACGAACGTTTAGGGACAATCTACAAGTTACGGATAGATGTCTGCCAACTTTCATTCCTCGCCCGATTTGGCGAGACAGGAGATGAGTATGAAAATATCTGAAATGCGCCAATTGAACAATTTGGCGGGATGAAAATTTCAAAAGCGTAAAATGTTGATTCTTAATTCTTATTATTTTTAGAAAACAAGAGATTAATTAATTTAATTAAAAAATTTTTTGAACATAAAGAACAAACATGATTTTACTACTGATTTTTAGGAACTATCGATCTTAAAAATCAATAGTATGAATTGTTAGAAATTATCTGATAGTATCGATAGTTTTTTATTCAATCGATAGTTCTGTTATAGTTTTACAAATGTATCAATCATGCAAACAGCATTACTACTTATTGCGTTTAATGAGAAAAACTGTACATTTGATAACTTAGGTAAAAAAAAACAGAAGAATCTATTATTTACAAATATGGTTCGTAAAATATCTTTTGTACATAGTGGGGATACGTCAGTCGGTGGATCCTCAATCGCTAGGTTCCTGATTTCGGGTTGCGATACAAGGGTGGTTCCTATTAATTAAAGAATGATATAATAAGCAAGTGGGTATGCAGGGTCTCCCCTCAACTTCCGATATAAGAAATTTGCAAAATAAAAGAATGCAGGTTATTGAAAGTTATGACAAACCTAAGATATTGCTTATCGGACGGTGAGTGGATAGCCCCCGTACACTTTGCTTATTCCCATTGACATTTCTCGATTAATAGAAACCAATCTTGTATCGCAATTCGAAATCACGAACCCAGCGATCGAGGATCCGCCGACTGACCTATCCTGAAGCAGGGGTATAATGAAAAATAACGACAAAAACTGTTTACAAAAAGTGTTCAAAGTTGGCATGGTGGTTCACTTTTTTATGGGATGGGAATTATTTTGAAAAAAATTAGTAAATTAATTAATTTACTTAAATTTTTGCCTTCGATTTCAGACCGTCACAGAAGTCTAGAAGATAAATGTTTATTGAACTTAACAAAACAGAGACTTAAGAAAAAATAAGTTGTAACTATCCCTTTTGCTAAACAAACATTGCTTATTTTCTTAGGTATAGTAACAATTTTTTCTTGAGTGTCTGATTTGATAGCTTGAATACATTTACCTTTTAGACTTCTAATGACGATCCGAAAACTAAGGCCACACATCGCCAAGGAAGTTTGAACTATCTGAAGAAGCGTAGGTTGGCGAGGAATCTCGTATCGCAAATAATGTTGGGAAATTTGGCGAGCATCTTCCGTAACTTGTAGATTGTCCCTGAACGTTCGTTTTCCGAAGCCGTTTTTGCTCCCATAAAACTAACTTTAACAGGCTCTCAAGCGTTTAATACTGATGCTATTTACGTGAAACTTTGGACTTAAGGTTAATTAATTATGCTCTTTCAGATTATCAAATCGAAAGAAAGGATTTCGGAAAACAAAATAAAGTTTTGGCATATTTTTCACATTTTTTTGCTGTTTTTTAACTTTTTTCGTAATAAAAAAAATTTTAAATTGAAAACTGTCAAGGTAATTTTGAGGATCATATTAAACCACAAAATTTGAGATCATAATTACATTTTTACCAATAGTAGTTCTTCTACAAATTGAATTTTTCAATACTTGTTTTGGGGTGTCGCTCCATTTTTAACTCCCAGGGATTGGGTCTGGGACCCCAAATCCTATGTGATTCTGACTCGTCTAGGTGTCTACTATCCCCCCTAGAAGTGTGACACATCATTTACGGGACACCCTGTATAATATTTTTGGGGGCAAATAAGAGGGAAATATTTTCAATTTCGAGTTTTCTCATCAATATTCCCCAATTAATTTTAAAATATCAATATCCTTGTCACTGAGAATATAACAAACAATGGTATTATAATGGATTTCAGACTATCATATTTATAGTTGTACCTTTTCTAACACTTCCAAAAACACTGGACTTCCTAGAACCAGATTATAGTTCGTCGGAATCACTTTTCAGTCCCATCTATAGTGAAAATCATTTGACCCAATTTCGAAATTAATCCTTTTCTAAACAAACGATACTTACTGTTGATTCTCCTTTCAAATTACTGAAAATTCTCTCCCTAGGGGGAAAGGATTATGAAGAAGGAAATAACTATTAAGTAGTCTCGGAGATATAAAATAAAATTGAAGAATTGAAGGGTATTCAGGAAATAGATTTTTTTTTCTTTCTTATCTGGATGGATTTTTTTTTCTCTTGGAAGTACCTCAAGATTCCTTTTTAAATTGAAAAATGACAAACTTTCATCTTAATTACTTTTAAGTCAACTTTTTTTTACACCCTAACTCCTTTCATAATTTATTAATGCATTCACTTCCTTTAATATGTTTAAACTACTTTTGGTAAAGACGTGTGTGCGAGAAATTTCTTATTTTTAAATATTATATGCGAAGAGCACTACTTCAAGTAATAGTTACAAAGTTGTAGAGACAAAAATAATTACTGTGGTAAAAACAAGTGCTATAGATAGTGTTATTTATGTAAAAAAGTAAAATATTTTGGAGAATATTATAAAAAAATTTCTTTTTCGTTAAAAAAGCAAGCCGATTGCTAATTAATAATAATTTCAAAACTATAAGCTTATTATTAAACTAGTCTTTCATTATATTCAAAATTTTGTACTACTGTCTACTATTCACAGTAATATGCTAATAAATTGATTAAATAACAAAAGCTTTTATGTACAGGATGTTTGGACAAGTCCGTCCAAACACTGTACAGATTCCTTGCATAAAAAAGGTCCAAAAAACTGTACCTCTACGACGACCTTTTCCCCAAAAAAATTTTAAGTCATACTCAATATAAACTTCATTATTTCATTTCACAGTGGACGCATGCATGCGCAATGGCTATTTTTAACATCTTAGTGTGAAAACGTATTCAAATAACTATACTCACGTTTTCCATAAACTCTTTTTATCTCAAACTGAATAAATACTATATCATACCTTTTTTTTTTATTGCAAATTTCTCGAAAACTAGGCATCGAAGATATTAAGTTCTAGTTGCATCATTTACTATGTACTCCACGCGAAGTTCTGCACAGTTTTGGTAGATTTCTTGATGCACCCTTTATAATTAATATATATTATCATTATCCATGTAGTTTTCGTTATTTAACGTTATGATTTAAGAAGAACGTTATGATTTATTTAAAATTTATTTCTGAATAACAAATTTATTTTGGTTACAAAAATGAGAGAGAGAGAGATTGGAAACTCATTTTACCATGAACTCATTCACACACTTATGTTTCAAAATCATTGGGTAGAGTACTAATTAAAAGTATTGAATATGTATCTACGTAAACAACATTTAAATTCAAATTTCAGTACTTTATGATTCCATAACAAAACAGAAATAATGACTATATTTCATGTCTGAAATAGTTATAACTTTGAAGAGTTTTGGTTAAATTTTAAAAATATATATTATACTAAATTATAAGTCAAAACTCACAGCCTAGGCTTTTGATACACAAATTAAAAAAAAAAATAGATTATATATCCTACTTAATAAAAAGAAGTTTTAAGAGTTAGAGTTGGATGTTTTTTTTTCTTTCCTCAAAAATATCTGATGATTGGTATTAAAAGTAAGGAAGATTGAATAAATTTTCACAAAAAGCGTACGACGTATATATTCTTTTTGTTAAATCAAGTTTCTTTCTTACTTTTAAACCAAGACAGTTCATTAAACTTAAAATACCCAAGGTAAAATTAAAACCTGCGTTCATCATTAAAAAATTATTCATAGTGCAAATAAAAACCTAATTAACTTTCAAAAGAAAAGAGTTTTATTTGATTTTCATCATGAAGACGTAGATTCGGTGATATCAAAGATTTTTATTATCAATGGCATAGGAATGTGAATGATTTAAAGTTTCTGGATAGTTTATTTTTATGGATTCCAGTCTTAATGAAGTTTATATCAACTACTAATGAAAAAACCTACTTAACTCATCATTATTTCTGGTATTCAGTTTTTTTTAATCAAGATAAATAGCTTGAATTGATATGAAATGACTTAATTCCATTCGTTGTATGTATCATTAAATGTTTCAGTTTTTCCTTCAAAGCATCTAATCAAGTAAAAAGAAGTACAAATTTTTATTTTAAATGCTTTTGGTAGAATTAATAACGTTAATAACGTTTTAACTAGTTCGAATAGTTTTTTGTGGTCAAGTATAAGTATTTTTCAAAATATATCCAGGTATTTTAACTAAATAGTATCCTCCAGGGTGTTAAAAATTTCTACCAGAACTCAATCTGTTTTCAGTTTACAGAAATACTACCAATAATTATTACCACCAGAGCCAAACAATACCGATCACATAATATTGATTACTTCACCACATACAATTGAATAGTCAGTTTTAAAAAAGGGAATTAGTCTAGAAAATAGAAAATTTACTTTTTGTACCCTAAAATCTCCAAGCTTTGATCTACATTTAAGTGGAAAGAGCGAAAAAATAACTACTCCCTATAGGCAGATATAGTCCCGTGAAATTAGCGTAATCGATGTTCATTCATTGAAATTTATGATTAAATTTAAAATTTCGGTTTAACTGTCTTTCTTTTCTTATTCTTAATGCTGTAAATTAAGTCAAAATAAAATTTACTTTTAATTTTAAATTTTTTTAAATTTTTTATCCAGTGAATGTTTGACTCCATTAATATTCACTTATTCCATTGATACTGCCTTAATGACTCAGTTTCATAATAATTTTTAAATTTATTCGTCTTAGCCTTTCTTTTTTGTCACTTTTCTGCTGTGAACTAAACAGAAATATAATTTAATTGTCGATTGAAGTAGTTTTTAAGATTTTTTTGTTCAATCTGAAATTCCACAAGTTTTAAAAAGGGAATAAGTCCCTCAACCTTTTTCAACTGAAAAACATTTTTTAACATAATTATATATTTGTTTCGATGATTTTTCTGTACTTTAAATTGAGTCCTAAATTTCCATTAAAAATTCATTTACTTATACAGATTTTTTCCAATTTTCGCAAAACTTGGTTTTAGGACTTATTCCTTTTTTTAAACTGAGGATTCATAATTCATAAAATTTCATAAACATTATATTCCATCTGTATGTTCCAAAAAATGCATATTCCATCTGCATATTCCATAAAATGTATATTCTATAAGAAGTATATTCTTGTACATAGCAGTGAGAGATAATCTAGTGGAAATAAAAGAAATATCCTAATAGGTAGATAAATTATCCTTTTATTTTTTTATAGTATCAAAAAGACTCATGTATTTATCTATCTTAGAAATAACGAATAAGTATAACTATCATACAGCGTCATACAAATATTCAGGATACTTAGAAGAAGCCGAGTTCCTCTTGAAGAGAAAAGCAATAGAATGATCTTATATCTCCTAATCTTTATCTCTAGGGATTCTTCCCTATTAGCTTCAATGGCCCCAGTTGACCTGCGTATAGTATACTTATATTCTATATTTACTACCTTTTAAGCATATATTTAGATCCATTTAGCATCATTTGAAATATAAAAGGACAAAAATAAAAGATTGATTACCTGAATAAAGGAATTTTATGTTTTAGCTAAAGAATTTCCCCCCTTATCTTTGTGAGATGACGATAATTCAAAGAGAGATATTATCTTTATATTTAGAAAGCTTTAATATTTTAATACACTTTTCAAAGCTTTATTATCTTCACAAACAAGCTTTGGCCATATTTTTTGTAACACTTAAAAGTTTTTAACCTTATTTGCAAATAGTTTTGAAGAAAAAAATCATTCATTCAAAATAATAAGTACACAGAATCTTCTTAAGCAGTAGGTTATTTAATAAAAGAAGGGAAGTATAAAAAAAATTCAAATTTGGATGCCTAACATTAAAAAAACAATTGTGAAGAATTGTCTATAGTCTTTATACATAATACCTTCTTAATATGGTTATTTTTACAGACGATAGATTGTCGAAAGAAATAATAAATCATATGATGCTTAAGAACACATTAAAATTACATTAACAAAAAAAAAGCCTAATGATAAAATTTGTTGTTGTTTTTCATCGATCTTGATTGAATCTCATTAAAATAAAGTATTCCGATTACGCATAAAGTAAATTATTCACATAATATTGTCTTATATAAGTTCAATAAGAGACGTGATTATAAATGGAGGGATCTTTTTGCCAGATAGTCATGAAAATGAATCGTTAAATTTTATAAAACAAACAAAACGTTCTGAATAAATAAAATGTTTTATCCATTGCAAGCCAGAGAATGAAGTGGAAAAAATTAAATAATAATGTATCTCATAAGAAATTAGTTTTAATAAATAATTTCAAATTAATATTTGAATATACAGAGCGTTCATAAAATAACGACCCTACTTTAAAATTTTCTACAGACGAAACTAAAAAAAATCAAAGTTAAATAAAAAGGTAAAAAAATCAACGGAATGAAATGTTGGTTTGGGGAGTATAGGAGACATTTGCTTGCCCTAGGGCGGGCCGCTTCGTTTCTCTTCTTCGTAAGACTTTTTTTTATCCAAATTGTATTGAATGGCACGTTAAATAGAATAAGTATTTACAACCCTTTACTTTTAACTAAATCCAGGAACACGTTGATTGAGAAAGACATTTTCTACCTACTGTATTGATTTCTTTAAAGACCTGTTTGTATTTAAAAAGGGTGAGATCATTTTATTTAGAAACACTCTCCCTCTATTTTGATTTACAAAGTTTTTATTGAAAGACTTTTCTTTGCAGTAGATTTATATTTGAAACAATTGTGCAGTTTCTGAAATCACACGGATTTTATCACTTAAGTTTCAATTCAACACGAAAGATTTCAAAAAGTGCTTTATTGTACCATTACTTTACTAAATTCTTCGAAAAAAAAACTTTGAATGATAAAAACAAGACGACAACGTCTGAGAATTTTATCCGATACTGATACAACCGGTAAACTGTTTCAAAATGTTCAAAGGCGTCGATAACACAATCAAGACACATTTTAGTTGTATTTTAGAGACGCGCAGCCTAAAATGATGCGATAAAAGATTATTAATTTCTTCAAAGATTTAATAAAATCTAATATCGGGTTCTTTAAAAAGTCACGTTCAGTACCAGAAGTAGGAAACTAAACAAATCAATTTTTGTTTACATATGAAGAATATATAATCCACAGTTTAATAAAAATAATCTCAAGCGGGATATTTTTAGTTTAACTATAGTTTACCTGAGTTGGTAGAGAATAATAAAGCGTAAATTGAAGAAACCACACATAATTAAGATTTATAAAATTATACTACTTTGCTATTTTTTCATGAACTTCCTATGTCGGTCTCTTTTTACTTATCCTCTAATTGCAAAGTGATTATTAACAAATCAACAACTTAAGTATAAAAAACTAAACTATCTTTAAGAACAAAAAACATAGTCCAGTAACCAGGTAGTTTTTACAGGAAAAAAATCCGGAAGTTTTTTTCTCAACGGTTTTATATGTTTTCGAGGGTGCTGAATCCGAATCTGAACTTTGCATACAAAATTTCGAATGGCATTTTGGTGAAAATTCGAAAAAACCCTAAAATTTCACCCCATTTTTTGATTTTCTACTTGTAGAACGGAAAGTATGGGTTTCTTATGAAAATGTCAATTATAGAAAATAAAGAAGATAAAAAAATATACAAAATTGTCAATTACAACGTTTTTGTCAGACCAATAGTTAGGCCACTAGAGATCGCTGAAAAACAGCCATTTTTTGGCCTTTCCACGAAAAAATGGAAAACGCTCGCTTCCACCCTCTACAAAAGGAAAAATATTCAGTTTATCAAAAAAACAATTACACCACGTGAAAGAGAATTTAATTCTCTACGAATAACGTGCCTTAAATTATAATTTTTTGAGAAGGGGGAGGGAGCGAGGCAAATATCAAGAATTAAATTTTTGCGCCTTACAGCCAAAACGAACTTTTGCAGTAGTTAATCTCCAATCTGCGCTTTACTTCCGGTATATTACCAATAAAATAGGTTGTTTTGAATAAATTGATGACTAAGCATGCCTAAAAAAATAATTTTTAAAATTTATTTATGAAATATTAGGTATTGTAGGCGGAAATTCAATCAAATTTTTAAATTCATATAATAAATTATGGGAATATTTTAATGAACGAATTTATATGCATTTTGCATTGCTGAATCCAAATTTCGAGTTTATTTTCATTTAAAAAGTCAACTTCACATAAAAAAAATGCAAAAAATCTCAAATTTTCGCTTTTTTGTTCGATTTTCACCGATTTTCTCAGAAACTATTCGTTTCTCGAAAAAAAGAAGTACACCAAATTAAAGTACATAAAATTTCCTATAAGATGTACTGGTTCGTTTTTATTTTGCAAGAAGCAGTTTACGCTTTAGAGCGTTCTGAAGGAAAGGGATTTTCATGTTTCTGTGTAAAGTTAAGAAACAGATGTAATTCAGCGCGCTCTAGCGACAATACCTCACATTATAAAGTAAAAGTTGACTAGTGTATTTTGTAGGAAATTAAATTTACTTTCATGTGGTATAAACTATTTGTCTGTAACGTGTATATATTTGGAGCTGTAGGGGGGGAAAGAAAACGTTCTTCACTTTTTTTGTAGAAAGTCAAAAAAATCGCTGCTCTTCAAAACGCTTTAAAGTGTACACCGCTCCTCGCAAAATAAAAACGAGTCAGTGTATCTTAAAGGAAACTTTACGTACTTTAATTTGGTGTACTTCTTTTTTTCGAGAAAGGAATAGTTTCTGAGAAAATCGGTGAAAATCGAACAAAAAAGCGAAAATTTGAGATTTTTTCCGATTTTCGATATGAAGCCGAGTTCCCACGCGGACACAATTTTGATATTCGTAATCAGCGCTCTCGAAAACATATAAAACCGTCGAAAAAAACCCTTCTATGTAAATATTTAAAAAAAAGTACCGATTGCCTATGTTAAAAGGTAATATAGTCCAGTAACCAGGGTAGTTTTTCCAGGAAAAAAATCCGGAAGTTTTTTTCTCAACGGTTTTATATGTTTTCGAGGGTGCTGAATCCGAATCTGAACTTTGCATACAAAATTTCGAATGGCATTTTGGTGAAAATTTGAAAAAACCCTAAAATTTCACCCCATTTTTTAATTTTCTGCTTGTAGAATGGAAAGTATGGGTTTCTGATGAAAATGTTAAGTATAGAAAATAAAGAGGGAAAACAATCTACAAAATTGTTAATTACAACTTTTTTGTCAGACCAATAGTTGAGCCTTTAAAGCGCACTAAAAGTCTGGCGATATTCACCCCTGAGGCGGAAAATTCACCATACCTTCTGTAAAAAAGTAACATTTTGATTTAAATAAATAGGAAACACTACTTTAATAATTTCTTGTATGATTTAATCTTAATTTCTATCCCAATGATTATTAATTAAATTAATTATTCTTCAGTATTTTCCCCCAGAAACGGTTTTTTTGGCAATGAAAAATTCATTTGCTTGTTCATTTTTATTTGTGCAAGGAACCAACTTCCACTGAAAGTCTTTTGTTAAGTATTAACTACTTAACTTTCAATCTTTGCTTCGCTCCCTCCTCCTTCTCAAAAATATAATTTAAGGAAAGTTATTTATAGAAAATTAAATGCTCATTCACGTGGTGTAAAATTTTTGTTGATAAAGTGAATATTTTTCATTTTGTAGAGGGTAGAAGAGCGCGTTTTCCATTTTTTTGCGGAAAGGCCAAAAAATGGCTGTTTTTCAGCGCGCTCTCGCGGCCAAACTATACGTCTGACAAAAAAGTTGTATTTGGCAACTTTTTAGATTGTTTTATTTTCTTTATTTTCTATAATTAACATTTTCATGAGAAACCCATACTTTCCGTTCTACACGTAAAAAATCAAAAAATGGGGTGAAATTTTAGGGTTTTTTCGAATTTTCACCAAAATGCCATTCGAAATTTTGTATGCAAAGTTCAGATTCGGATTCAGCACCCTCGAAAACGTATAAAACCGTTGAGAAAAAAACTTCCGGATTTTTTTCCTGAAACACCCCTTTTTTGACACCTGGTTACTGGACTAACATGGCAATACTCATTTTAAAATACAGGTGACTCCGCTTAATGTGATCACTTTTGTCCAAGAGTAGAAGGATAACAATATTCGATTGATAATAATAATTCAATAAATAATTTAATAATAGTACTAGAAAGTTTCAAACAGTGTTATGAGTAACTATTTATTCCCTTTTCCAGGATGGATGTTCGTGGTTTTTTTTTTTTTTTTTTGGAGAGCATCAACCCCCCCCCAGTGGCGAAAAGATCAACTACAAAGCTCTCCGAAGAAGAGAGCAAAACGTCTGGAAATAAATTCCAACAAACAGGGCCATCCATCCCTGAAAATAGAATAGGTAAATAGTTACTCTTCGGGTCGTGGAAGTTTTCATCAATTCATAGTGTTAAGAGAGTTTACTTTAAAATCACAACTATGTTATCCAAATTGAAGTATCTAAAACGATTACCTAGTAAGTATTTTGCATCATTTACATTCTTAAAGAAAAATATTAGAGTGGAACATATAGGTAACACTTATAAATTAATGACTCATTTTGTAAGATTATGTATTAAAATTGGCCTTCCAACAGGAGAAAAAAAAGGAGTTTTTTTGGGATTTCACCGAAGTTTGATAACATTAAACTATATACTGATAATATAAAACTATACATTATGAGTTAATTTAAATAAGAGTGATAGGGATCTATCAGTTTTGATAACATAATCCTATTGATAACATTAACCGTGATCACATTAAACGGAGTCGACTGTATAAATAATAAAACTAAACTATCTTTAAGAACAAAAAGTATGGCAATACTCATTTTAAAATAATACAATAATAAAATAGCGGTACGTGATGAGGACGATAAACACTATGGTATTATTATTCTACTACAATCTGCATAAAGTAAACTAACTGTTCCCGAAAGAAATTTTTCCCTTTTTTTCCTTAACTCTTCAAGATTTTGTAAAAGATACGACGCCGTGAGGTTATTTATCATCCATCCCGCGAACGCAAAAATACAAAACTATTTCTTAAGTGAAAATTAGTTAACGGTACGCCACACTCCCCAAAGAGAACCAACCTCCTAGAAGAAAATGTGAAGAGGTTTTTTTTTTCCTCACTAAAATTTGAAACGTTGTAATTAGCCACGCTGATTGCTTCCGAAGCCTCTTATCAACTCAGCAATGTAGGTAATTTTCGTTAAGAGGTGTTCACTTAACGCTGAGTTTTTCCATCTCTTGGGATTCGGACTTTCTCCGTCGATTTTAAAAGGAAACGTGATACAGAACTGCGTACACCCACTTCTTTCTCTCGTTTTCCTCAATCATGGGGTAGGTTTTCAAACTGCTTTATATAAAACTATCCGACTTTGTATCGAGTGCGTCTTTTATTATTTTATTAATGAGCAAAAACTCCGTTGGAAAAACTAAGGTTATTTGTGCATTCATTTTAACGTACGTGGTTTTATTAATTAGCTAAGTTATTGAAGGTGTAACTGCAATGTATACTTTTAACTCTATATACTAGACAGCGACGTTAGTTGACCCTATGACGTCACTAACAAACAAAGTAGTTCTCATTGCGGAGTCTGAATTTAAACAATTTAGAGTGAAATGAAGAACTTAAAAATATGAGTGAAATGAAATTTAAAAATATGATTATTTTGTTAAACCCTTGTATATGTTATGGGCAAAGTGATTAATCGGGCATTATTAATAATGCCCGAAGTGGAGGCGGGCAAAGTGATAAATTTCATTCATAAATTCCACTGAATTTATCACATTGCCTGGGCATTATTAATAATGCCCGGATTTATCACATTGCCCGTAACATATATAATATAGTATCTTTTTATCACGATTTGCGTACAGAAAACTCCTCTTAGCAACCCAACCGGCTTTGTGTTTACCCATTTTCTCCTTCCGCGTAGTGACGTACTGGGTTCAGGAGCTGTCGAGTATAGTTTGTTTGCCTAGATGCAAAAAGTGTAGCATTCAACAACTCGAATGCATTTGCAAAAATGGATTATTCGAAAAATGGATAAAAAAATTTTAGAATCGGGACTTTCGTTTAGGCACCCAGTTTGCAAATTCAGAATAAAAGTTTCCTTATTTTATCTTTACGTTTGATGTAATAAAGATTGAGTGTAGTTTATAAAAATTCAGAATTTGCTATATTTTATCCACGACAGACATTAAAATTTTACCAGAGCCAGAGAAGGTAAAATGGTCACGTGCTTTTGAAAGACGAGGCGATTATTTTGAAAGGGAGAAAGGAAGCTGAGATAGTTGGTTGAACAAAAGGTAGAGACAATTGCTTGCTCTTATAAAGACCCGGAAATATGATGGGACTTAATATTTTAGGTTTGAGTGGTTGTATGAAGCTGCGTCCCAGGATTCCCTAGCCATATGACAAAAGAGGACAATAACCTAAGATTTGAGGTCCTATCGTCGAAAACGTGGCATGTTTTTTCAAATTTTTCTTCCCATTTCTAACCCTTTTACCTTTTCTGGCTCTGCAGTTGTAATCAATTGTACACTTTGGTTTCTGAGTGAGAATTTCTCGCCCACCCGTATGTAGTTTCAAAATACTCATTACAAGCATCCAATACATCCAAAAGAACAAACAGACGTTTTTCCTTCCCCCTGACCTCACATGGAAAGTTCCAGATTCATTTTATTCAAGAAAACGAGTCAAACTTAACATCCGAGATTTGCGCATCCCTGGGGATGATCTTTCTTCAAAAAGAACAAGGAAAACACGTCTTATTGCGGAGCCTTGCATTTTCTAAATCGGGCCATTCGGAGCTCAATACGCCTATAAATTCCACAAAAATAGACTCCCTGAACAGAAGCGACAATTTCTGAAAATGGTTCAGAACGATTGTTTAACGTCATGCCCTATTTGAGCCGCTCAGAGTGAAAACGGCATAAGTCATCCTAAGGGTGGATTCCCATGTTGCGTTCTTAAGCGACGACGCGTTAAGCGCGACTGGCCCTGTTATTGGTTCTTTGCGTTTGACGCTGTTACGTCAAAAACCAATGGCAGTAGGGATCGTCGTGCTTATCAAACTTGACACCAATGGAAGGCCCGTGACATTCTGGATATTTAATTTGTAGAGCGTTTAACCGGTCAAAATAACCAATTATTTAAAATGCAGTTTTTCTTTGGTATTCTTCCCGTTTGCGGTTTACCAGTTTAGTTAGCTGGATTTAGGATAAATTAATGGCGACACCACAACTGATGTTTTTTAATCAAACATTCTTAATTCTTCTAATATCCGTTGCTATCTACCCTAAATCCAGCTAACTAAACTGGTAGATCGCATACTGCAAGAATACCTTTTCTTTTTCTATTCAGAAATAGCTTAGAAAAGATTTTACTTGTTCATCAAGAAAAATGTATAGTTTCATATGTTTTCAAAATTAAAAAAAACTTACCTCCTTCCGACGATTTAAGTTTATACACTAGTTCAGCGATCTACTTCAATCATCAACATCGATCAAACATAGCAGCATCTTGAAGCATAGGTATCAAACTGACTCCAAGTATAGACACTTCCTAAGTGAAAAAAGTATACATCATATACAATACATCAATCTCTGCTACACTGAATGTCAAATAGAGCTTGATAAGCAATCTGATCACTTTTTTAATTGCTAAAGTTCATAAGGCTTTGGGGAAACTTAGGGTGACAGCATAAAAGTTTGGATCTGTAATCATTCTCAACCTGTGGGAAACGCGGAAGGAATGCCATGGTCTCTTTCCTAATACCACCAACTCTAACAGCAGAGCTCACACCAAATATGTAAAGTTAACGTAAATGCAACTGGAAGTAAACGAAATTTGGCCATACATGACAAAATTTGACGAATCTTGAATGTTTGTGCTGCTTGGGAACAGCGTTGCAATAGAACGTGATAACTAAATCAGACACGTCAAAAACAGCATTTTATTTTCACACTGTTTTCTTTTATTGTTTTTGGTCCTTCTTTACAGATGCTTTTCGAGAGAAAATTCCATCTTAAAGAAAGTGAAAAACGAGTGTTGCCATTCAAAAATTTAAAAAAAAAATTTCACTTTAACCTTAACCGTGAGAGATTTATTGTGTTAAATCACGGCTTACTAGAAAATTATACAGGCTAGCCAAGTACGGAAATCATTGCAAATCCAGATGGCATTATTGGACAAACTGGCAAAGCATATGACACAGTGTTGAAGGCGGTGGGTGATATAGGTAGGTCTTGTAGCGCTCCAAGCGGGAAAAGTTGTCAAATGGTTTTCATTGTTTAAAACTCGGCTAGCCTGTATAAGTATCTAGTAAGCCGTGGTTAAATTATTTATACTATCACAATCTTGAGAGCATATACCTTCAAATAGCTTTACAAAAATTTCATTCCGATATGTTGAATGGTTAGGGTTCCAGGTTCTCCGATATCTTTGATATTTTTTGACCGTTTTATCACAGAAATAAATTTGGATTTTTTTTTTTTTACTTTCTTGTTGTTGTTCTTTAGATGCCCAAAACATTTTGCGATTTAAAAAGCATTAAAAAACTACCAATCATTAAGTAGTCATATAAACCGAAGAAAATTCAAGACTACCATCGAAAATCAATAATGAACACTAAAACCAGAAGAAATCTTTAATTAAGAAGAGCTAAACCCAGAGAACTCAAAATTTATGACCTCAACAACGCAACTCGGGAGATTTTAAACCCGTATAAAAATCTATTCTCAAGACAAGATAGATACAACCTACTTTTACCATAAATAAGGTTTACATCGTATTAACTGAGTCCGTGCCCAGCAAGGAACGCGTTTTCAATTTGACCGCGGCCCGTATTAATTTTAAAGCAACAGTGAAAAATGAGCTCTTCAGAAATATGAGGGCTTTAGTCCCCAGAATCTTGACTTGTTACACTAGCCAAATGAGGATCCTGGTGCCTACGGTGGTTGTTTAACCTTTAGGGTGTTTGTATATTCCATCACAGGAATTTTAATTCTTAATGAGTGCTTCGATAGAAGGGGCGTTGAAGTTTGTTTTAGTTGAATTACCGAGGATTATGTGGTGAGGTTATTTCTCCGGCGAAAATGATTGAAGTGTTTGAGGTTCGTTAACGAAGTGGAGTAAAAGAGTTAAGGGGAAATAACTAGAGGAAGTGTAGTATTGAATATCGCGTCATGTGTTAAAGGAGTTTTATGTAAAGTTGTAAAGAAAAATAATTTTATGATGTTCAGAATAAAACGCTTTCAAATACAGTCGACTCCGCTTAATGTGATCACGTTAATGTTATAGATCGGATAATGTCATCAAAAGAAAAATATTGAGGAAAATATTTGGACCAATTCAAGAAAACAACGTGAGGAGGATTCTTTACAATCACGAAATTTACAAAAAAATATGACAAATTTGGTGGGACCGACATTGTGAGAACTATCAAGGCGTCACGTATTAGGTGGTTGGGCCATCTCTTCAGATATCCCGATGCCGCCCCTACCAAAAAAGTGACTTTCTCCAGAATTGAAGGGATTAGACGAAGGGGAAGACCACCTACAAGATGGATGGATGATGTTGAGGGGGACCTCAAGCTACTGGGAATTAACCGATGGCGGGCCGTCGCACCAGACAGGACCAGATGGAAGAGAATCTGCGAGTCAGCCTTGGCCTGTAAAAGGCTGTTGAGCTTTTGAAGAAGAAGAAGAAGAATGTTAGCAAAATTGATCACTACTATTTAATTTAACACAAAATGTATCGTTTTATTGCTTAATGTTATTGAAATTTGGTGAAATTCCCTGAAAAGCTCCTTTATTTCCCGTTTGAAAGCCAATTTTAATACATAATGATACAAAATGAATCATTAATTTATTAGAGTTACCATTTTCCACTCTCATATTTTTCTTTAAGAATGTAAAAGTTGCAAAATATACATTCTAGGTAATCGTTTTATGTGCTTCAATTAGGAATACATAGTTGTGATTTTAAAGTAGCAAACACTCCAGTTACCTACATTGTTTGAAACTTTCTAATATCAAATCGCTTAGTATTATCAATCGGATATTGTTATCATTCTTACTCTTGGACAAAAGTGATCACATTAAGCGGAGTCGACTGTACTGTCACCACACTATTTAGCTTTAAAAAAATTTCATTACGAAATATTAAATTTCTTCTTACATTTTAGCAACATGAAACTTCAATGAGATACTACATACATCTTATCCAATCTCCCTTCTTTTGTTTTCTAGTGGAGTGGTAAACAACTATATTTAAGTAATACAGGCATACAGGCCTAGCAATTTTTTTTGCTGTCAAAATTTTTGAACTGTTTTTGATTGAGAATCTAAGTAATACATAATTTTTTATTATTTGCTATCAATCTTTTATTAAGTCTCTTTCTTGGTCTGTTAAGGTGGAATTTTAAAAATATATTTTAAATGACATTCAATGAAAATAGTGATGATGATTCAATGAAATGACAATGATGATTTAGAGACTATAAATCCATTGATTTTGCTTAAATTGTTTGTTTATAGTTTTTTAATCTGAGAAACTTATACAGAACCCCCCCCCCTATTCTACAATTGAATTTGGAGTATCAATTTCATATTAAATCATTTCCAGGAAATTCTCTCAAATATTCATTTCAAAAGAATTCAGATAAAACGTCTTGTTTCCCTGTATATAATCCATGGCTGATATTCTCTCGGTATTTTTAATGGGTAGGAACTTAGGTTGAGAAAGATACTTTCATCTTTAAAATTTTCTGAGCCATAATATACATTATGAAGTATAAAGTTAATAGTCTAATTAACATTCTTCATAAAAGCAATTACAAAATAATCCATAGAAGAATCCAAATGAAGGATTACCTAGTTTTGAGAATTTTCGCCAGCCTTAATGAAATAGTTTTCATGGAATGATTTTTTTTATAGTGCTCATTTAAGATTATCCTGAAAACAATTTTTTTGGAAACTTTACCAAGTTGTGAGAGAAAGGTTTTCCTGTATGGTGACATTTTTAAAAGAAAAATTTCCCGTCTAATTTAACGTCTGTTGAAATGGGGCTTGAGTTAAATACTTCTATCATTACACACGGTTTTAGTCATAAGTCTCAAAACAATATGCCCAGTTTTTTATTCATAATTTTTTTAGATGAATTATCATTATACATTATGAATTATAAAGTTTCTTCTGCATCTTTTAAAAGATTCTAACTTAAGATTTATTTAATATAAAGATTTGTTTATTTCACCTTCGGAAATTTTCTTTCGAAAAGTTTTTGATACATACAACTATTTCTCACTTTTTATACATTGCTTAAAGTAAGAATATATATCCCAAGTCTCTGTACTCTTCAAACCTCATATTGAAGACCAGCTACACTATTGAAATATACATTGTGGCAAAAAGTGATTGAAAAGGTTCGTTAATCTCACAGTCTTCAATACCTCAGAATGGCCAGATTATTATTATTTTCAAGAGAATAAAATATACTTCCTAGATGGAAAAAAAAATTTCTCGAGGGAGATCTATTTAAAAAAAATAAGAAAAGAATTCATTTCAAAGAAGAATCTACGAAGGAGATCCAGATATGTACGGGAAATAAAATAAATAAGGGCGAAGTAAAACTCTTCTTCCAGACATTTCTTTCGCTGCTTTCGAAGGAAACTTTTAGTGAAAATAGACCTCATCAATATTTTTCCCTTCACCAACGGAAAAGTGGGGTGGTGGGGAAAAACCTACCTTCCCCTTTTTACGTTGGTTTTGCCGCGCTCCGCTATAGGAAGAATACCCAGATAGCACGTATGCTTGCTTCAAGTTTGAGATTTCCTGTAAATATGGTTGAAATTTCAAACTTGTAGAAACAAACTTACTTCAATCAATTTTTAAGCTGGGTGTTTCAAGATTGGAGTTTATCAAACTTAGTTCAATCATTTTTCAAGCAAGGGATTTCTTGCTTGGGTAATAAAATATTTTTCAATCATTAAAATTGGTTGAAAATCCAAGCAAATCACAATCTTGAATTTATCAAATTTAGTTCAATCATTTTTCCTGCAAGGAATTTCATGCTTGGGTAATAAAATATTTTTCAATCATTAAAATTGGTTGAAAATCCAAGCGAATCACAATCTTGAATTTATCAAATTTAGTTCAATCATTTTTCCTGCAAGGAATTTCTTGCTTGGGTAATAAAATATTTTTCAATCATTAAAATTGGTTGAAAATCCAAGCAAATCACAATCTTGAATTTATCAAATTTAGTTCAATCATTTTTCCTGCAAGGAATTTCTTGCTTGGGTCATAAAATATTTTTCAATCATTAAAATTGGTTGTAAATTCAAGCGAATCACAATCTTGAATTTATCAAATTTATTTCAATCATTTTTCCTGCAAGGAATTTCTTGCTTGGGTAATAAAATATTTTTCAATCATTAAAATTGGTTGAAAATCCAAGCAAATCACAATCTTGAGTTTATCAAATTTAGTTCAATCATTTTTCCTGCAAGGAATTTCTTGCTTGGGTCATAAAATATTTTTCAATCATTAAAATTGGTTGTAAATTCAAGCGAATCACAATCTTGTGTTTATCAAATTTAGTTCAATCATTTGTCCAGAAAGGAATTTTTCTCTTGGGTAATAAAATATTTTCCAAAGCGAAACACAAGCTTGATGAAAAATGGGGCCTGATTTTTTAAAGTAGCAAATAAAAATGTTGATCCGATTTTGAGTTTTTTCTCAAATTCCATAATTATCAATTTTAAACCCTAGTTGAAAAACTATTTCTCTTGGGGTATTTTTAAAGTTTTTTCTTATCTTTTAATACTTTAGAGAAAAAAATTTAGAAACATAATTTTTACTAGCTTTGGATAATTTATTTGTAATCAGCATTGAAAAATAATCTAACCTGACGGGCTTTCGATAGCGCTGTGACGTATTCAATAAAATATCGCCAGTAGCATGGCATAAGACGTGTATTAGAATAGAATATAAATTTTTTTTTATTAAAAAAACACAGCAAAAAAATAAAACAAATTACAAGAGATAAATCACAGACAAAAAAGCAGAAAAACGAACACACTTACATGGAAAAAAATAAGTTTTGAGCACCAAAAGAGCACAGAGCTCGTCCTCGGTACCCAGTACCAGTTTCTTTGTTACGGTAACGAAGCATCGCTGACTAATTAACTTAAATAATATGTCTATTTCATTGTGTCCTGCTATACAATTATATACTCCAGATTTAAATTCAGTTTTACTATTAGTGGTTTTAAGGGCTTAATTTATTTTATTAAACAGGTAGGGACCCAGAAACGCGAGATTTATAAAAGATTTCTATTAGACTTTGGTATTAAATAATTTTCTTGCGAATTTCTAAGCGAAAAGTTACTAGTTTTGAATTGATAAAAAAACTTATTGAAAATGAACACAGAAGTAAACGAAAAATATACATAATTCTCTTACAGTCAAAATAGGCTTTTATAAATAATTATTTTTTGTGTGAGATAAGATTTTATTCTGCAAGTCGACGATTCGGCCGTTTCCAAAACACCAACAGCGGGAAAAAATCCTGTTTGCCTTCCCCCCGCGCTCCCAGAGAATGTCGTTTCGTTATCTCAGTGGGCAGTGGGGATCGCGTTCGCCCGGCGCGGCGCGGGCGGAATTGACTGATTACGGGTGTCTCCGAAAATTTGTTTTCTCACAGCTCTTTCAAGGGAATCTTCTCGATGAAGAAATAAGATTATTAACAAAAGTAATCATACAATGGACATCATGGTATTTTGGGATACTTAATAAAATATTAGTTGTGTTTTTTAAATTACCAAGATTGTTTTTTGTATCTCAATATAAATATTTGTTTTGATCAGAATTTATTTCCAAAATATGACCTCCTGGAACTAAAATGTCATTGTGCTTCAGGGACATAAAGATTTAAAATTGTCAAATATTATGAATCATTCGGGATATTTTTGGCTTTTCTTTATTTCCAGCGTTTTAGTGTAGTATAGATCTCTTATACATCTTTCAATGCAGAAAATCCAAACTCACAGTACTATTAAGATAAACAAAAGGCAAGAGCTTTTATACGGACGGTTTATATTTTTTTTATGACAAAGGGAAAACACTTCTAAAGCGTTTTTGTAAAGGATAAACGTTAAAATTTATCTTATATCAAATCAAAGAACTGATCTGTTATCTAATTCGGGGTATTTTGAAAACTAAAAATGAACAGACTTGCAATCGTCTCTATTCAATAATTACGAACAGATTCGTATTCGTACATTTGCATCGAATGCATTAATTTTTGAAAGAGAATTTTGTCCATAGGTATGCACCAATCTTGTCTAATAGGACGATATTCTCAGATGCAGTGTTATTCCTAGGATTTTTTTAGAGGAGTAAAAATACTCCTTAACTTCTTTAGGAGGAGTGAAATTGAATTATAAGGAGTGAAATACAGAAATAGCATGAACATTGTACAGAGACACAAAAACCTTCCTAAGAATCAGAACAATAAATGACATAAAATTACTATGGCTGTATGAAAACACAATTAAATAGTATAAATAGGGTGCCGTGGCTTTTGGCAAGTGGCTTTTTCTAGAAGTAGGGCGAAAATGTCTTCGCTGAGATCTGTTAGTGTTTTGAGTAGAAAAATATTTGTTGATTTCGGTGGGGCCCGCGGTGCATTTTTTAAGCTAAACCTTTGTGAAAAATTCAAAGATTGAAAATACTCCTCTCTAGTTTTTTTTAAAGAGTATTTCCGATTTTCAAAGAGTGAAATACTCTCTCCGAGGAGTTAAAAATATCTCTGCTCAGATGAGTGTAGAAAACCTAAATTCAAAGATTTCAATACTTCAATTAAGTCCGTAAGAAGAATAATTGATAAGATTTAATTAATCCAATATCTCAATCGAATATTATTCTAATAGAAAAGTAAACTGTTGAAAGCACAATGAGAAAATGCGTTTATTGGGAGAATTTTATGGTGTATTTCGACCAATCAAATGCTCAAACGATCGATCACCGTATTTTACCATTTCCGGAATTTCTATTTTATATATTAAGAAGAGCCAGTCTAAGAGACTAAACTACAAAATTCTTCAGTCGGAGCATACCAATTAATAATTGATAGGATTTAATTAATCCAACATCTCAATCGAGTATTACACTTATGGAAAAGTTAACTGTTGAAAGCAGAATGAGAAAAAGCATTGCTTGGAGGATTTTTATGGTGTAACAGCCTATCTAAGAGGCTAAACTACAAAATTTTTCAGTCGGAGCATACCAATGAATAATTGATAGGATTTAATTAATCCAGCATATCAATCGAATATTATGCTGATAAAAAAGTAAACTATCGAAAGCACAATGGGAGAAGATGCTTTGATTGGGGGATTTGTATGGTGTAAGAGCGTGTCTAGAGGCCATACTACACAATTTTTTATATTACCCAACCCAAACATTTTGAGTAAATTAAATAACATCCATTTATTCGTCAAAGCAAGTTGTTTGGGGGATTTTTCCTATAGTCT
Organism: Tetragnatha montana; assembly: GCA_963680715.1. NCBI lineage: Eukaryota > Metazoa > Arthropoda > Arachnida > Araneae > Tetragnathidae > Tetragnatha > Tetragnatha montana. Next base: position 42,215,864 of record OY796685.1, read on the forward strand.
ATATCTATATCCCTTTGTGTGAATTGCACTCAAAGAGCATAATGTTAAGAATGTTAAAATAAAACAGTATAGTGGAGGTCCAGAAAAATTTTGGAAATTTACCCCTAAAAGTAGTGTTTTGAACTCATTTTGAGACCCTTTAGGTAACACCAATGTGGAATACTCCTTGAAAGTCACAAAATTTTCACGGGAAAATATAGTACAGTAGATTTCGAGAACTCATTTTTAGACCCCTTGGGTTGTTTGTAAAGACACAATTTTCAAGGAAAAAAACACATTAAAAATTTATGTCAAAATTTCGGGAGGGGTTTGGACCCCTAACCCCCCCCCCTTGGATACGGCCCTGCAGGGTGTCAGTTACTGGAAAAATATTAGATTTTAAAAATTAAGTTGCACAGCAACATTCTACAAATAGCTCTTACCATATTTGCTAGAATTTTCATACAATTACCTTGAATTTCACAAAAACACCAGTAACTGACACTCGTGTCAGTTGTTTGGATCCAGTAACTGATTGAAATTGATTGTTTGGAATTGTGAAATTGATTGTTTGGATCCAGTAACTGACACCCAATTTTAACTAAATAAATTAGTACTTTTTTCAAAAATAACTACCCATTTAGCATGATTTATGTACAATTATCAATTGCATGTTAGTTCAAATAGGTTTCAAAAGGAAATTTTGCTTAATTTTAGACTAAACAAAAATGCATTTCCTTAATTTCAGCTTTTCAGCATTAAGCCAACTAATAATCGTTTCTTGACACTAAATGGGAATTCTCAATTATTAAAAATTGATGGAAAATTAAATATTGCATAAAGTTAAAAATAAATGTCTAAATTATTAAGAAAGGCCATCATTTCAGTTACTGGTGCCCTGTCAGTTACTGATGCCACTACCCTATTTCGTTATTTTTGGAAATTTATCAGAACACTTGTCACTTGCGCCCTAATCCTAAAGAACCTATAATTTATTACACACAGTTAAATTTTTGGTAATTTTCTTAATGAAATTATGTTTAACTGCAAATTACCCGCACTTTACAAAAAAAAAACATGTTTTAATATTTTTAAAAGCCCTGTTTTAATTGTCAAATTTTAAAAATTTCCTGATAATACACCCCAGACCCCTTTCTTTAGAGTGAGACTCAAAACTCCATACACAATTTAAAACTTTAATGCGATGATGTTCTCGTACAACCTCTTAATTTTCTAAAAAAGCTTCATTTAACCTTTGCATGCAATTCATTTTATAAGAAAAAAATACCTTGCTGCAGCCCTGTAAAAAGAAAAGGTGTGGAAAAGATTGAGAAACATAGATTTAAATGTTTTTCGCTGGTCAATTTAGTTTCTGAAAAAATTTATGCCTTAACTGAAGATTTTGTAGTCACAATGTTCAAAAGTTTAGGTACCCCTGCAGTATGGGATGTTTATTTATCCGATTCAATGTGGTAATTGTGTAGGTGTTTTTAATGGACTTTTTAGCATTAAAGATACATATTTCTTAAATTAAAAGTTTTCTAAATCAGGGGTTCCCTAACTTTTCCGTGTCACGGGACATTGAAAAAATTGAACTTTCTCACGGCACTTCAAAAATATATCAATGTGATGTATTATTTATATTTTTATGTACCAGGTGTTTCCCAAACTTTACAACTTAATTTTTTACAGGACCCCAGATTTATAAAATCTATCGGACGTATTATCTGTAGCTATTATAATTTTTTGCTTCCTATAGTAGAAGACGGAAACTTTTCAAACCCACCCTTGTACTTTTGTGCCCTACTTCTTAATTACTCTTTAAATAGTTAGTAGTATGTATTAATAAAATATCCCTAGATACGAAGTATTTTTAAACAGAGCTTTAAAATTATTCCAATTTACTGAACAAATAACACAATTTAGTGTTTTTTTCTATTTGCGTCAATCGGCTTTAGATTTTTTTCCTACACCCCCCAAAAACAGACAATGAGCATTACCCCACCGTTCCACTGTGTTGCTATCAAGATGTCGTTGGTCCTTATTGCCCTGTTATTGGCCATCTCTCCTTTCCCTCCTGTTTGACCTTTCTCACCCCAGCCCACCTTGGCGCTCGGCGGCCGGCGTCTGAGCGTCTCCATGTGGCTCGTGTTCAGATCCACTTGCAGTTGCAGTGCAGCCTTGCAGCTAGGGTGGAAGGGTCTCTCTCTGGCCGAGATGATGCTATGGTACTATTTTATCCCTGTTTTCTCTTTCTTAGTTGCAGCCTATTTACCTAATTATATTTTCTCTTTCAGGAGTTAACAAGCCATGTAATATTTTTCTTGAATATAATTCACATTTTAATTTTCAGATGGAAAATGGGATCCTAGGAATCATATTCCATTAACAATTTTTCTGCTTTTAGTAATTTTAGAAACGTAATTTCTTTTAGATGTCTTTTTAGATTGTACCTGATGCGATAGTTATACAGCTTCATTTAAGAAAAGTTTCATTTTTTAATGTTTCTTAAATTATGTTTTTTTCTCTTTCAGTATAGTTAACAAGCCCTGTTGTAGTATATTCGTCATTAACGCAATACTATTTGTTGCTAATCCATTAACAATTTTTCTGCTTTTAGTAATTTTAGAAACGTAATTTCTTTTAGATGTCTTTTTAGATTGTACCTGATGCCGATAGGGATACAGCTTCATTTAAGAAAAGTTTCATTCATTTTTTTTAATGTTTCTTAAATTAATATTTTTTTCTCTTCCAATAGTTAAGAAGCCCTGTGGTAGTATATTCGTCTTTAACGCAATGCTATTTGTTGGCAGCCTTCAAATTCATCAGTTTTAATTAATTTTCGGTTATTTTTCAGATTAGACTGTGAAAAGAAAAGAATATTTAGCTATTTTTCTTTAATATTCAAGCAAGTTTCTTTCAGCTTCTGCATTTGATAAAAACTATTTTAAGAATTTTTTTTACAGAGAAGTGTATTTGAACGGCTGTAGAACTGGTAATGATTCAGCTTGTAGCTTTATACAAGGAAAAACAGTGTTTAAGTACCAATATTATTGTAATTCTTTCATAATTTATTGATATTTTTTTCAGTTAGGTCCGATCGAAAAAAGTAACAAAATTATTATGGTATCATGTATTTTCTTATTTTAAAAGTACTAAAATATTTTGATTTTTTTTCCAAGGAATTTTATAGAATTTATGAGTTATCTATTTTTTTAAATTATTTTTTTATGAGATATCAATGTACTATTACGTATTACAAAAAATTGTATTTATTGCTTGTGAAAATGTACTCAATAAAAAATAAAGTTTAAAAAAAAACTGAGTACCACCCGCATTATAACGCGGGAGGGAAAAGTAAAGCAAAAAAAAAGAAAGAAAACTAAAATTGAATAAGCATTATTCAGGCTTGAACTAAGCAATAACTGAAACAAAATTTCAAACTTGGAAAATCATTGAAATAATCAGCTAAAAAATGGGTTAAATTTTCAAGCTTAAAGGTGACCAGAAATTTCAAATTTGGAAAATCATTGAAACTTCTATCTTGAATACTGCTTACCTTTAAGCATGAAAATTCAATCCTTTTTTAGATAGGATTCAAGTTTGCCGTGTATACTTTAAATACAGCTAAACTACAGCGTTTTTCAAATTTGGAAAATCATTGAAACTTCTATCTTGAAAAATGTTACCTTTAAGCATGAAAATTCAATCCTTATTTAGATATGATTCAAGATCGCCGTGGTACAACTATACACATTAAATACTGCTAAACTACCGTATTTTTCAAGTTTGATTCAGGTTTATCAAGCTTGAGCGCTTAAGTTTGATTCAATCTTTTTTCAATCTTTCTGTGCTATCTGGGTATGCGATGAACCGCAGATGGAAAATGGACTTGAGAAAAAATTTATTTTGTAAAAAGTGTTCTTGTGGACATTCCCTCACCCCCCCCCTACAATTGAAATATGAGACGGACAAGTCAAAAGTCTGTCCGTAAATCTAACACAAGATGAACTGATTAAAATATTAAACATATTCAAGGGGACCCTCGAGAAGGGTTTATTCATAAATTATGTCGCATTTTTAGGTGAAGGTAGAGATATTGAATAAATATAAGGTACCTTAATATAAGCTATCTTAATATGGGGCCGTTCAAATATTACGTAAGCATGTTTTTGGTCATTTTTGATCCCCCCTCCCCCCTTGTCAGCAAAGATAAGCAAACCGCAAACTCCCTCATCATAATTACGCAAGAAAACTGCCCTTCTCTTTGTTCTTTTTTGTACAAAATGTTTAGCAGTGCGCTAATTCTTGATTTTTTTTCCTAGTTAGTATTTTTTTTTTGGCAAAATTCATTTTTGGTTGTGGAATTTCAAATATTTTTGCAAGAAACAAGAGATTTTCGAAAATCTTTGTTTGTAAAACAAATTGTTTGTAATATCTTACGTAAGCACTCCTCATAACTCCCCTCACCTCTTGTCTGAAAAAAGTAAGCAAAGTGCAAAACCTCTCCCCCCTTAGGTGCTTACGTAATATTTGAACGCCCTCTATCCATAGAGGAAGTGGATTGAGCATTCCCATTGAATCGACTCCGAAATTATCCGACTCCGACTGCTCCGACATTGTACAGGGTTTCCAGTTTTAACACATTGAGTACGCTTAGGAACGGAATAGTTAACTAATTTTATAAGTCAAAAATTCATATTTTCTTGTACCACAAAGAATACTTGCTTTTGCGTGTTATCTCCTCACTTTCGATGCTTTTACTTGAAATCTGACACTTCGTTTATTAAAAGTAGAGTATACTCGATATCACCGATGAACATGTTATTATTATACCTTAATTTTTTTTTCAATAACGGAAATGTATAACGCATTATTCTATTTTATTTCTTCAGAAAACAAAAATAACTCTTCTCGAACAATTTTCCCACTTTAGGTTAAGAAATAAGAGAAATCAGCTCCAGTTTTTCACTTCATAAATAAAAAGGTGTGACCAAAAAAAAAATAACTTCCAAGTTCTCACAAGAAAAACCAATTCTATAAAATTGTCGATTTTTCCAAACTTCAAACTAACCAAACTCTGCCCAACTAAATCATCAGGCCGAAATTTCTCTGGAAATTCACAGAGCAAACTAGTAGTATATTTCATGACTGGTCAACTTTTAGTGCCAAAAAAATACAAGTCATCCCAATCCAGCAAGACATCATAATAAAGTAAAGCAAGACATGTCAATATCATAGATACCCTTCACTTAACTAAAACTAACTTTCATTTCTTAACAATCAATGATTGCTCAAAATCATCATGGCAACTTAAAATCTTTTATTTTAGGTCTTCCATCATCATCTTGTCCAGTGCAGTCCTTCGGGAGTGTCCCTAATCAGAAATCTTTGAAGAATCGCCAATCTTCATCTCCCCTTTGTCCCTTCTGACTTCCCCGATTGCTTTTCGAGATTTTTTCTTTGTTTGAGAGCATGGGGTGTATAATATGTGGTCATCTTTATGTGAAAGGAGAAATAAAGAATGAATGGATATGATCCGTGGCAGAAAAAGGGCGTTTGGTGGCTTATTTTAATCTAAAAATTTGTCCCTTTGAAACGCATAATACATTTTTCAGAAATTCTGAGTCACAGACATAAAAGGAACTAATTTCATTTTTCCAAGTTATTTTTGGAAAAATTTTTTACATTACTCACATGGAAACCCCGTTTGGCAGGCACGCATGTTGTAAAAGTAGTACTACATTGCTGCCTTGCCACTACTCAAAAATTCGAATTTTCCCTTTGTGACTAAATGAAAATTAAAAGGTGAAACATAATTTTGTTATCACAGATGTAATTTGCATATCCGTCAATTTGAGAGCATTTTATTATGGTTGTGGTAACCTTACCTTACCAAGAATTCAATCTTTAAATAATATTTACACCTAGTGTTTTCGAATTATACCTGGCATTCTTCTAAACTTCATTATTTTAGATCATCAATAATCCTATTAATAAAAAGAAAATTCAAAAGGCAGCTGCTTGAGTCTTAGTTTTCTGCATTTGAGGTTGTTTAAGTACAATAAAATACTATAAGAGAGATACCCCGTTAACCAACAAGAAAAATATAAATCGACGTCATAAATATTCATTGTCCAGAGTTAGAGAAAAATCAATCGTTTTTAAACTTTCTGAAAAATTTTTCTCCGATGTGTGTTTATGGAAACAACAAACTTTTTTAGAAGAACCGAAATAGTAAGTTTCGCTTTCAAGAAACTTTTCATCTATTTATCATTAAAAATTATTTTAGTTAATTATTTTGTTTAATTTTTTAATTTGAAGAATGTAGAAACATCTCATACTCTTTGTAATGACATAATCAAATTGTTGTGTCAGTTATATTCGGAACATTTCATAAAATTACATGAAGCAGCAAACATCAAATGGATCTTTAGTAATGAAGGACGCTTTTAATTTGACAAGCACGAACCATATTAAATCAAATTTCATTTGCAAATTCTGAGATTAATAAGGCTATAATCCGTTCGTTTATTTTAGTTTTACAAAGTAAATAAAAATAGGAGTGGTATTAATTAAATTTGATCTAAAAGGAGTTCACACACATAATTTTCATGTGATGCCAGACTGGAACCAAGAATATTGATTAAAACTTTTTGAGCATTTTTCTTTCAGCTGTTTATTTGTCACACGATGTAATAACTATTATAATTATCTCTCAAAGAAAATTGCATCTAATTGAGGGAAAATAAAATATTATCCAAACATTGTTTGAAATTAATTAAAACTTGATGTTTGTTTTGAAAGATCAAGGTTTCACTTGACCAGATGCAATACAGCGGATCAGTGATCAGATTATATTATCATCGAGAGTAACTTTATGCAGAAAACTGTCTAAAAATAAATTAATGTCCCGCCATTCATGGGCCTCACTTTCTAAGCAGTCGCACCACCTTTGACTTAAATCATGTACGCTGTGCGGATGGAGTTAGATATTCCAAGTGGCATTAGAAACAACAGCAGATAAATGAAGTTCACTCATGGTTTACCATATTAGCTAAACTGTTCCCTAACTGTTAGCTAACTGTTAATCAACTTGTTTCAAGGACAAGCAAAACCATGTCATTCAATTTATTTTTAAAACTGACACTATTTTAATTATAGGATACCTAAAAATGTATTAAAAAGATATACTACATTAAACCTATTAAATCGTTATAAGAGGGGCTTAGGAATAGTTTTGGGTCTTCTCCCCGATGTGCTTTTGGCCTGATAACGACTTATTTAAGAGGGTATTTAGACCCCTCCCGAAATAAATTTCTATGTACCACCACTGTCTATCAATGAAAGAATATAGATTTGCTGCAAATTTGTTTTATAACATTAAGGTTATTTTATAAACTTGAAAATTACAGTTTCTGACGACACAGATGGCTCGAATAGGTATTAGAAGAATACTAGTTAAACATAGTAGATCCAGTAGTTAAATATTACAAACTCAGGTAAAATTGCGAGAGAAGGTTACGAGTTAAGACTATAATCACAGATTCTTACCTACCTTTAGCGTAAAATTAACTTTCAAAAATTGGATTTCTTGCTGTTTATACATCGTTAATGAATTTGAAAATCACAATCGCAGATGTAGGAACAGTTAGTGCACTGCAAGATAGGAAACATAACCTCTTACAAAGAAAATTGTTGCATACTTTCAACGCCACAAAACAAACAGCTACGCCATATCTCAACGAACGTGTCAATTCTTTACAAAAAAAAACATTCCGAAGATTCTATCTCGTTGAGAAATGCTTCTCCAAACTATTTCCGACAAGTTTAGTAAAGAACTCCGGAACGCCGAAAACTGTTCAACAGAAACGAACTGGAAATGAACAACAGAATGTTTGAAGGTAAGTTTAGAGAACTCCTCTTTTAGTGGGAGAGTGACGTCTCCTCCGTTGATTTATACGAAAAACCCCAAGATTTGATCTCCCGCACTCTCCAAAGCGATTCATGATCTCCTTAAATCTCCCGAAGCGACCCAGTTCTTCTAACTTCTCACACCAAACTTTTCTTCAAAAGGGTGGGTGTATGGCTCGGTAAATGAGACGCGAACGTAAAAATGAGAGAAAAAATATTTTCTTTATGATGACAGGGCTGTAGTACTTAGATTCTCAACAAGTGGTACGCGTACTCTTAATTGTACGGAAAGGGTTATGCTAGGGTACGCAGAGACATAAAAATTTCATTTAGTTTAAAATCAAGCTAAATATCAAAGCATTGGATCATCGATCCTTTTACAGAAAGATTCTACAAACGAGAGCTCATCTTGTGGTATACTCGACAGCAGCGTTTCCTGACCATATAACGTCACTAATAAACAAGGTTACCCAGCGGGATGTCTGATTTTTAAGTGAAACAAAGAATGTCAAATTAATATTACGATTATTTTGTTAAACTCAAGTATAAGTGTCTTTTTATCACGATTTGCGTCCTCCTAGTAACCCAACATGCTTTCTGTTTACGCAGTTTCTGCATCCGCGTAGTGACGTCAGAAGGTCAGGAAACGTTGCTGTCTAATATAGACAAACAGTACCTTTATCTTCCATTGCCTTGTCTTACCTTCTCTTGTGTCAACATTCCTTTTTCTATCCGTTCTAGAAGCATGAAGAAACCTAAAAATATTATTAAATCGAGAGGTTGTTAACTCGGTTTTATGTGAACTACATATATTATAATAATATCCACCAATTCAAACTGAGTGAAATACAGTGAAGTATTAAACTTTCTGAAGGCATTAACTCCTAAATTACTAACGCTTTTAAAAAAACTTAGAAGAAAATAAAAGTGTTTTAGTGTAAAATTAAAATGTTAGCTTACAATTTGAATACGTAAAATGTCTCTCAAGCTTCATTGAGGTCAAAGATTCGAAAATCGATTTATTTTATTTTTAATACATGTTTGCAATAAATAGTCGTTTTTATAAAATTTAATACTACCTTTTTATGTACAAAGATTGCAATTAAAATCATTCGTTATATTTTTATAAGAGTCAAGAGTGAAAAGCAATCTGATATCTGATGAATATCTGATATCTCGATTTCCACATTGTTTTACCCCGTAACATTGTAGAGGTAAAGATATATCAAGACTTTAATTAAAGTTTTAAAACACTTTTACAATTTTGTAACCACCTTAACTTGACTGAATTTATTATTCATTAGTTTTAAAAGGAAGTGGAATCTTGAAGCTTTAAAACATGTGAAGTAAAAGTAGTTGCATGACTGAACACGTATTTTTTGTAAAGAAAGATGCATAAAAAGTTTGTAATCAATCTACTAATTGCAGAGCAATTTTGTGTTACTCAGTAATGTTTTGTATTGGGGTTGGTTAAATTTTTTTTACTTCAGACTTATTCATTTTTACTTATTCAGAAAAAAACTCATACCGTCTGGCTGGACATACGGAGAGACGCTTCTGCAAGCCATCATTCAACATCAACTTATAAAACTTACATAAATGATGGATTGCAATGAAGAAATAATTTTTGAAACATAAAAAAATATAAGTTTCCAAGCACAGTAAAAACTTGTTAGTTCTCATTAATTAAAAAAAACATACTTTTTTATGTTTGAGCAAAAAGCTACAACTATCATTTTTACTTCACTTCTTAAACGCATTTTTGAAACAGTTTCAATTCAGCCTCACGAAACGTTGGGTAAGGGAACACACAGCGATAATAAAATTTCGTAAGCTCGAATTTTTCGAAGAATCCTCACGATCAAAGAAACGGAAAATAATCATGATAAATTGCTTCTTGTCTAGCAAGGTTTAGAGACTCCGAAGTATGACAAGCAAAATGGTGAAAAATTCTGATCTAACTCAGCACTCTTCACGGACAATCCTTTTTTGTGAGAGAGGGAGAAAACGGATCACTTTAGGAGTAGCATTAAGAACGCAGGGCCTGGCGCGTAAGCGATTTTGTATGAAGAATTGGTTTTAAGGGAAGAACACTTGTGTATTTTTTAGAGGTGTAGCATGTACTTGGATGGATAGATTATTCACATAACCGTGAAATATTTAAATTATTCTGGAAGATGATGAAACTGGAACGGGTGAGAATTCATATACACCAAAGTAATGAGGTTTTTTGTTAGGAAAATTTTGGTGAAAGTCGAGAGATAGAGATGAATTGCTTTTGAACAAATTTGGTGAAAATTTAATCTGATGAAATAATATATGGGCCATTTTTACCATACGCTTACATTTCAGAATTAAAAAATATTTTTAAAACTATATAATTTCTTAATGAAATGAACATAGGTGTTTTAAATATGGGAAAAGCATATGGAAAAGCAATTGATAATACACTTTTTCTTAAAATTAAGGGTAAAATGATACTCTAATACAAAACATCATGTCCCTGGTATCACACAAAACTAAAATGATTGGCTTAAACTATGTATTATATTCCAATGAAATTTTAAAGAACACACATTTGTTTATCCTTCGTTTATCAATTTGAAACACAAAAAAACGATAAATCAGTCAAAATAAACCTAAATAGCGGAAATAGAATAAAGCAAATTAATATCACTTTTCAAATCAGTGATTCAGCAATGATCAAATCTCTTACCATAGATATAGGTAGTATGGATGTAATGGGAGTTTATATTTTATTAAAATAACAGATAATAAAACCAGTGGCGTGCCGTCCATTTCAGCAATGTAAGCAAGCATTGCTTGCCTAAAAATATGAAGCTTTTCTTTAAAATTCCACACCACACCAACAATATAAAATTTTATTTTGCGATATTTTATTTTTATATCCTCGCTCCTTCTGTATCATAGACTTCTGTATGTAACCATACGGTGCCGGGTTGTCTCGAGGAGAGTTCACTAAAGGCGCTCATAGTAATAAGTCACCGTCTTTTCCAGCGCGCGGGAGAAACAGCGCAGTGCCCTCTTCTCCTTCTCCCCTTACATTCTAAGCATTTCGAGAATTGCTTCTGCCGTCCCATGGTTTTCTGTACTTCAGATCTCGGTAGACTAATTTTTTTCGAAGCTTTTAAAGTGTGAATTGGAGAAAACCTTTGGCAGAATTTGCAAGTACTTGCTGCTTAAACTCTAATTTATCTTGATTGAGTTTTTAAATGAGTGTTTAAGGGAAAAAAGTCGTCATTTTAATTTTTCACTTGTAAGCAATCTGGATTTTGCTTTCTATGATTTGCAGAGCCATCTATCGGTTGACCAAGTTAACGTTAAACGATGTCTTGCTGCATATTAGACAAGGGACCAATCTAGGATTTTAAACTTAACCCCCCTTTTTCTGAAAAATTTTCACGGCAATTTAATTTTTGTGAAAAATTATAACAGTTTTTTAATTTTTGTGAAATGTTTTATACTTATATGGTTAATATTTTTCATGAAAACTATAAAATTAATGAAAGCTGCTTTAAATTACTTTTTTCTTCAATTTTATATAAACTTAAATACTCAATTAAATACAAGATATTCATATAATTTAATAATAATTTTTGTGAAGGTGCCGTTTTTGTTAGTACATTTTTTGTGAAGGTGCCGATAAACTGCGCCTAAATTGACGTGTATTAGTCCCTGTAAAACTGCAACAACCATCCGAAATTTAAAAAAAAAATTTACAAGAAGTATACCCGATTGCTTGCCCTGGGAAAAATGTCACCGCACGCCACAATAAAACATATACTTTCATTGTTGGAAACTGATATAAAGCTCCATTTATTTTATTTATACCAATAGATAACTATGATTCTGGGCTTAAATTTTCCCAAAAAAATTTATTTTAATATTAAAAATTACCGTAAAGGGAGTCGACATCAAGAAAAACATCTCACCTTGGTGACATATTATTTCGTTGAAAACATGATAGTTTTCGCGCCGAAGAATAAAAACCCGTTTAAAGGATATTCTAAAGTAAATAAACAATCTTTTGAAATGTGTTGCCATTTTTAAAGCATAATTATTATTGTATTTTTTTTAAATTAATTCGAACGTAACGGGAGTTGACTTTGTGAGGGACAAAATATTTTATTGATTTCTAAAAATATAAAATTCAGGAAATAAATTTTTACAATTATCACAATTTTTTAATAGTTCATAGTTTTATTATTTATTGTTTTTTCTTTCAAAAAGTAAAATTAAATAACAAAAAAACGACTTTGAATTTCAGGAAACTCGTTAGGAACAAGCGTTTTTGGTTAGTTTCGTATTTTTAAGGATCTTTAAATACATAATTTTACAGCTTTTTTCTAATTAAAAGCTAGAAATATTTAATTTAGTAAACTTTACTTAAATAAAAGCTCAAACAGAAATTTTAATAATGATTAATTATTGTTTAATTTTCATGTTTAACCTTCGGGATAGCAAATGTAAGCAAATTTTGAAAATCTCCTATATACAACGGTGGGATTTAAATAATTAACAAATCATTTACTTTTTCTAATTGCAGAGCAAATAAAACGAACTTAATTTTTTAATAACTGGGAAAGATATCATATGGTATGTAGTTATGATGTTACAAGGACCGCATAAAACTCTAAAATATGTGCACATATAAAAATACTTTAATAAATTAAACATTGTAAAAATACTTCAAAATTGTAAGCACAGATACTTTTAATTTTAGAATTGAGTCCATATCATAACTTAAACACCTGAGATGATAATTAAAGAAACACTCGTTAAGAAATAATTAAGTCACATTGGAAACTTCACCCATTTATCCAATAGTGATTTGTGGAAAAAATAAACTAAATAAAATAAATTCTTAATCCTCGCAAAGTAATAAAGCCAAACTTCTACTATATGTTGTATATCTGTATCAAAGTTTTTTTTAGTCTCTAACCCAACAAGCGAAAAAAAGTATTGAAAGATCCCGAAAACAAACTGAGCCTCTTTAAGTGTCACTAAAAACTTCACAATCGATTCAAAAAATGAACATTTATTAAAGAACAAAAACACAAAGCGATCAATCACACAATAAGCTAAAATCCAAACACAGATGAGGACTACGGACGACTGCTGTAAAGCTGCAATATAACACACATCACATGGTAGAAGCATCATCACTGACGTCTGCTGTAACTACATGGTATAGAAGCATCATCATCAGATGAGGGCGACAATGGCTGCCCCCACAGTCCCTATCTTGGCCATGGTGGCTCCGGCCATCCCCGCCACTCCCGCGCTCTGGAGGGAAGCGAAGAGGCTTCCAGCGACCACGTTGCCGATGGTGCTCTGGACCCCAGCGGCCACTGAGCCGGCAGCTATACCGGCCGAAGTGAATCCCGCTAAGGGAAGGGCCACCGTGGAAACTCCGACGGCGACTGCGCTTCCTGCGAGCACTTTGCCGGCGAAGACTGCAACGAGAACGGAGATTTTGTTTGAAAGAGCAGGGTACTTACTCTACATGGTGTTTCAACATGTACCGTATGAAACACTGGTGTAAAGCAACTACTAGCCACAGTACTGTGCAAATAAATTAAGTAACAAAAGCTTTAATTTTGAATCGTCAGTTTGAAAAAGGGAATAAGTCCAAAAACCAAGTTTTGAGAAAATCGAAGAAAAAAAAACTGTATCAGTAATGAAATTTTCGTTGTGTAATCACTAAATTTTTACTGGAAATTCAGGACCCTATTTAGAAAACAGAGCGATCGTGGAAACAAATAATATAAGTACATTCAAAAATATTTTAGAGCTGAAAAAAGTTGATGGACTTATTCCCTATTTCAACCTTATGAAATTTCAACTGAAGAAAAATCTTAAAAACCCCTTAAATTTACATTTAGATTATATTTCCACCTTAGTTATTTACAGTATAAAAGTGAGAAATAGAAATATTAAGAAAAATAAAATAAAATTCAAAATTATTATAAAACTGAGGCATTAAGGCAGTATCAATGGAGTAAATCATACAACATAACCTCTCTCACACTGTTCCAAAATCCTACAATATTTTTTTTATTTCAAACTCGCATACCCCCTCATCTGCCTAATGGCACAAACAATATGGTGCTCAAAATTTGAAGTAAAATATTAATATTAACAGACTGCTCTGCTCAAGAACATAAAAAAATCTCAATATTTTTTTTTAAACTTTGAACACTAATAAATTTTACCCCAAAAATATTTAATTTTTCTGAATCAGAATCAAGAAATTAACCAATATAAACATATATTACAAGCCTGTATTAATATATTAAAATTTTAAATACCTCAAAAGAATTATTTTTATTTTTTAAAATTGTGTTTTTGATAGAAATTACTTGTTATTTAAATAAATAAATTTTGATAGGAGGATGTCGAAATATCACCTGTTGGGAAATTAGTCCTTCATCAGTTTATTACTTTCAATTTATTCTTAAAGATTAACTAATTTTAATTAAGAATAAGATTTATCAATTTTACATCTATTTGTATGCAATATCCATAGTAAAATTACATTTTTGAAAGACTCGAACGTTTGGGACACTAATTTAAAAAAAGAAATTAAATTTTTGACAGAAAAAATAGTAGTTTTAAAAAAATCTTCAAGTAGGATTTTAGGATTCTTTTTAGAATTTTGGCCCAAATTTTACTACATTAATTTTTTTAGGTAATTTCTAAATTTAAAAAAAAATTAGAGACTTTTTAAATTTAAAAAAAAAAAATTGCCACGGACTGATTTTGTCCGATTCTTAGAATGTTATAATTGGGGCCATTCCTAAGTGAAAACCGTTGAGAAACCTTATACCTATTGCAATTTATATGAGTTTCAAACATTTTTTTTTCACTTTTTCAGTTGACTGTTCATAACATTTAAACGTCTCTTAATGTGTACTTACTTAAAGTTGCAGTTTCTACTATAGGCATCTTAAAAAATTATGTAGTATCTCTAAACCTGATACCAAGGAAATCTAAAATCGAAGTTCAGTATTAGTTTTAAGTGGATGATAAAATTGAAAAAAAAATGACAGTAGTGATTTTGCAAAAGTATTATGTTTAAAAAATTTATCCTTTAAAATACAGCATTGCCATCTGTGACAAAAATCACAATTCTCTAAATAAAAAATACCTTTCTATGAAAAATCTATTAAATAGTTTTTAATACGGTTTAAAAATTGAAACTTATATTATGTAAACTTTAACTTTAGGGTAGTTCTCAAGTAAGAAAATATTTAATGACAATCACGTGGCCTTGGCCACCAAAATTTTGACATCCTTATTCAATCAGATTATATCTACCAGATTTTACAAATTTTATTGAAAATATTAAAAGTCCGAATTTTTTAAATTGTTTTTATTCTTCTTGTCTTGGGTTTTTGGATTTTCCTATAGTGTTTACTGTAATTTGGAGTTGTGTATATTTTGTAATCTGTTATTATATGCATATTGTATGGCTCTTGTCATAGTGCACATGCTGTATTTTAATTTTCCATAAATAAAAAGTATTTCTTTATACCAGTGGTTTCCAAACTATTTTGCTTGTGGAACCCCCCAATTTGTTGCCAATTATTACGGAACCCTGAATATTTTTGTTTAAACAAAATCTTTTAAAACTTTTAAAACAACTTTTTAAAATTTATGTATTGAATATCAAGCCAACTTAATGATAAAAAAGTTGTGATTAAGTGAGTTCTAAGAACCATCAGGGTGGTCTGGGGATCCTCCCACAGAATTTTTTTGGAAATTTGACAATAAAAAGAAGGTTTAACTTGTTTTGGTACAACTAATCCGAATTTCAGACATACATTTTTAGGAATTTAATACACATTTTTGGAAGGATTTGCATTTTGATGAACTTAATGTAAAAAAACACCATTCTTATTTTCTTTAAGGAAATAAAATTTGTCACGCGGAACCCCTAAATTTTTTCGTGGAACCCACTTTGGGAACCACTGCTTTATACCATCTGCATATTTCTTCATAAAATAATTTTAACTTTTATTTAGAATATTTTAAACATAAAACCGACAAAACCGCTTTTTCAAGGGAGGGGTTACTTTAAATTTTTTGTTAATACAAAAAAATAAAATCCTGAAATATGAACTAAATATTAAAAATATATTTTGATTATTTGAAACTATTACTAACTATTTTGATTATTTGAAAATTCAAATCAAAAATATAAATAACTAGAAGAAGTATATTAAAAATCCTACCAGGGTAGGTTATTTATTTAACCATTAACAAAATACCATTGGTCGAAAAAAATCGCCAAGTTTCTTAGAAGGGATGAATCCGCGAGGTATAATAAAAAAAACCTTGAAACCGTTTAATATTGTGATGCATCTTAGAGATAAATAGTCTTGAAATAAATTGCAAATTGGGGCACATGTGTTTCACATTTAGTGATTTTAAATGAGACTTTTAACTTTAACATTCTTTTAATAAACCATTCTTTTAATAAGGAGTAAAAAGTAAAATGGCTAAATCTGTTAAATGGGATAAGCCCTTAAATATACGTGCAGGAAAGAGAATTGCATATGTTTAAATATACATCACCTTTTAACAAGCAATTGGAATCGGAAACCAGATTGACAAAACCGTGAACACCTTCAGTCAGCCAGGTAAATATCACCGAAAACGTAAACAGAAATCAGCTGCTTTTTAAATAACCTAACGCAATATCAAAAAGGGGAATCCCCATCAGCTTTCGTCTTGTCTAGTCTTTCGTAACGTGCGTAATCACTGCCATCAACCACGCATGCGCCGCCGGGATGAAAAAGGGAATTTGTCTTATCTTCTTTACTTTTTTGTACAAACAAAAGAGTGTCCCTGTCCATGGAAAGTGCAGATAAATTTCATTAAAACGCAATTTGTTATTATATACAGGAAGAAAATTGAAAATAAATGCACTACTCTGGACAAATGATACTTTAAAAAATTTGTTTCGTATTTAATTTCTCGTAAACAAATTTTAGAACACTCAACCTTAATTCACCGTACTCCACGAATTGAAAAAAAAATAACTAGTGAACCTCCCCGCATTTTCTTGCAGTAGACCTATTCAAATAAATCCACGAAAAAATTCCTATAAAAAATATTGTACTTCTAGAGGAGGAATATGCGAGTTTTAGTGTTGTTTTAAAGAACATGCAAAACTCAACCTCTTAAAAAATTTCAGAGTCTTAAGAAAATTTCTCTAAAATTATATCCAACTTATAAAAATAAAGAGATATTTTTTTTTTGTATTATTTAGTAACTTTAAAACACAAATTTTTTTAAAAAGAAACTTTCAATGGATTAATCCAGTACCTAAATTTTGAACTTTTCCAGCATCAGGTCTCTTGTATATAATTTTTTAATACAAACTTCTATGATTTAACCAATATTTATTTAAATCCAACTACCCTATCAATGAGTTGTGCTGCATATAGAGCATTTTCAATCACATGACTCGGACCTAACAACGGCCTTAGCAACAGAAGATGTTACAGTTTTTTGCCCTACAGTGGTTAACAGTTACAGAAAATGACTAGCCGTGGAATTCTTCTATTGGTGCATTTGCAATCACGTGATCCCATACCTAAAAACCGCCTTAGCAACAGATAAACAACGGCCTTAGCAACAGTTAAAAGCCCTACAGAAGGTACACAGTTAAAAGAAAATAACCGGTTGTGACGTCACCTGAAAACACTCTATAGTAAATAGTTAATCTTTTTGAAAATGAAATTGAACTGAAATTATTCAACTGAGAAAACAAAGATATTCGATATTTTTTCAGAAGTGATTAGTTAACTAATACCCAACCATCACAAATGACACACATCTTAATGTTTGTCATGTATGGCTAAATTTTCTTTACTTCTAGTTGCAGTTACGTAAACTTGACATATTTGGTACGAGCTGTGCTACAAGGGTAAAGTTTGTAGTATTTTAACACAATTTTTATATACCAACTAAATTTTTGTAGTATTTGTACTATAAAACGTCACATCGATCTAACATGAATCGTATTGATGACTTAAATATAAAAATAAGAAAGAAAAACACGTAAAATAAAATTTATCACTCCTATAGATGTAGAACGTATTAATAATCTACAATTTTTATCTCGTTTCGAAATGCTATCTGAGTTAAAAACGCTTCA
This sequence comes from Tetragnatha montana, assembly GCA_963680715.1. Classification (NCBI taxonomy): domain Eukaryota; kingdom Metazoa; phylum Arthropoda; class Arachnida; order Araneae; family Tetragnathidae; genus Tetragnatha; species Tetragnatha montana. The sequence goes on from OY796685.1 coordinate 42,233,946, forward strand.
ACACCTCGTGCTCGCAGACAATCGAAACCCGATTTTAGGTTTCGGTTCGCTGGGACTCTCCCCTCACCGGGGGGCGTATTCCCAAACCCCACGTTCGATCGAGACCATTTCGCCAAGGAGGGTGATAAATCGCCATTCTAGTAGAATTTGGCTGCCTTGGCGCAGAACCGGCTGAGGAGCTGCAAACAAACAAACAATATGACGCCGGTGCCGCTGTTCGAGTTCGAGGAGCGTTTGGTATAAGTTTCAAAGTTTAAATTCAGTTAAATCTAAGTTTCTTCATGTTACTTTTTACAGGAGGGTGTAATTTTGTTTTGATTATACTGTATTCTGTTAATCTGAATCCGAATCTGTTAAATTTTAATTTGATGTCCATGCACTGATAATTATAAAAATTTGCACTTCAAAATAGATTTAAATCAAACTGTTTTTCTATAGCTGAAGTGGGGGACACAGGTGCAGGTGTTAATGAAAAAGGTGCAAAAAATTTTTCAGGACCCAATATTAATATAAACTATTCATTCAGAAATAATTTTTAATTAAAAGTAAATTAAACTGCATTTATAATACTGAGTAATTAAGAGTTCTTTGATAATTATTTTCTGTAAAATAAATATTAAAAAATTAATTCAAAAATTTTTCTCAACATTATAATTCTATTGTGATATCCTTTTCTTTTAAGAATATTCTCCTAATTTTACATAGTTCTATCAAAATTAGCTTAAATGTCAGCTTTAAAAGGTCCTTCAGTTGGGCAACTTGGTATTACCTTTGCTTTTAACAACTATATGCAAAGAATTTAGGCTCCTCTTTTAATGGTATGAGTATTTTCTCCAGTAAAACTTTCTTGTAATACTTTAAAAAATATTTTTTATTCACTAAAATTTACTAATTTAAGAAAATTTTTAAATTTTATTTATTTAATTAATTTATTTAATTACAATTTTGAATTGCGCGTTTATGGAATTTCTAACATTATTGTTTTTAATCAGAAATTATTAATTATGCATCACAAGTAATATTGAATTGTTGTGCTCAATGGAATTTTCCAATTCTTTTTATACATTTCCAAAAGAATTAAATTTTTAATAATAAATAAACTTAAAGCTATATGGTGTTTGTGATTATTAGGTGTGGTATATAAGATAAGAGTAAAAAAGTTAACTGAGTCAAGTCCACATGTGCTCAGTCCTACATTTTATTTGAGTTTGATTTGCCTTAAGTTTTTACTTGATCAATGACTTTATATGAGGTACTCATAGGACAAAAATATTTGGATTTCAAAATATTGTTCGATTTATTTCAAGCTGAATTGAACCATAAATAAAAAAGTTATTGGGGTATATTACTGTTTAATTTTTTGATGAATTTTAGAATATACTTATATATTTTCAATAGCTACACTCATGGGAAGTTAGTTAAATGAATAATTTAAAATTAGTATATGGAAATTTTATAATAATATTTTTTTTCCATTTCTTATAATTAGGAGAATAAATATTAAATTGTTCCAGAATTATCAGAAGAAATAAAAACTATCCTTAATTATCGTTAATAATATTTTTGTGAAAGACAGATTAGAAAGCTAAAGGTACAACAGATGGCGCTAATAGTCTTGTGTAGTACATGCTTTGTGAATAAACGCGTTCATTCACTGCTCAGTGAAGTAACGCGAGGTTGCCAGCGCTGCCAAGACCCCCTCGCCAAATGGTCTCGATCGAACGTGGGGTTTGGGAATACGCCACCGGGGGTCAAAAAAGAGCAGATTCGCTACGGATTCTCCCTCCAGCGGACTCCATGTCTCTCGCTTCATTAAAATTTACTTGTTATGTTTACCCCCAATGGTTCATTTTATCCTTCTGATTACCTTCAATTCACCAAAAGAACTTATGTTATTTGTGACACAATTTAATGATAGGTAATAGTATACATACATACATCTAGTTTAGATCTTAGGAATTCTGTTTCGTAACTTTTTATAAATGAGCTAAAACACTGTATAATAGGGAAATTTCCACAGTTTTTGGAGGGGAGGACCCCCGCCCTCAATTTTACCAGAGATTCACATTGTTCACTAAGTTTTGAAATTCAGCGAACCAAAATTAAAATTCTATGTGTTGGTTATCTAAAACTTAGCGTAAAAAAGCGGAGTGTTGTGGAGGGATGACGAAGCATCTTGCCACCAATAGAGTCAGGTGGAAACATATGCCCGAGGCCCTATGCTCCAGCTAATGGATAATTAATAAATTGTCATCTGCTATTCCCAGCAGATTCACTCTGATCTTCACTCATTTTCATTGACTCAAATCATCGTTTTCTAACTGAGACTGAGCGACTAACAGTTTTAATTTTATTTCGATTTAATTGAGTCTATTTATTAAATTAATTAACTGAGTGTGCGCCACTATTTTTCATCCAATACGCCATGCAGAGATATTTTTAACTCCTCTGAGAGAGTATTTCACTCCTTGAAAATCGGAAATACTCTTTAAAAAACTAGACAGGAGTATTTTCACTCTTTGAATTTTCACAAAGGATTAGCTTAAAAAATGCACCGCGTGGCCCCACAGAAATCAACAAATAATATTTTTCTACTCAAAACACTAACTGATCTCAGCGGAGACAATTTCGCCCTACTTCTGGCCAAAGTCAACTGCCAAAAGCCACGGCACCCTAATTATTATATTTTTAATTGTGTTTTCCTATACAGCCATAGTATTTTTTCTTCATTTATTGTTCTGATGCTTAGGGAGTTTGATTGCGGATTTCGTGTCTCTGTATATGTAGTTCATGCCATTTTCGTATTTCACTCCTCGTAATTGAATTTCACTCCTCCTAAAAAAGTCAAGAAGTATTTTTACTCCTCCAAAAAAATCCTAGGATTAACACTGGCGCCATGTGTTGGACACCCATGCCCTATACGAGTCAATGTCACTTTCGTGTGCCACATCGCCATTCGTGCAGTGTCCATTCCCCGCATTCTTTCCCAATCAGCGGGGCACTGTGCTGCCCCATTCAGAATCCCTGGCATCAGCCTGTTCAATTTCGCATCCGCTACGACTAATTAAGTTCGTTCACAACAACAGACCGATTGGATTAGCCCCGACTTTTGCCGATCCGGCAATTCTATTAGCCGCCACCGGAAGAATTTCCTGACACTGTTCGATTGACCTTTTCCATGGGGGTCGGATTGATTGGGGGAGGGATTTCTTTTTGTTGTGTGGGAGGAGGAATTAAATAGATACTACCTGCTAAAGGAATTGCGTGGCCTTTTTTCATTGCATGGATACCCAAACGTTTTGCCTGAAGGACGGTTAAACGGTACTGTTATTCTTAGTATAGCGTGCTACTGAGGGGATGTATGGAAGGAAAAAGCCCATTGGATGAATGGACGAAACGAATATGTACTAGTTCCATGGGCGCCCATACATAAGGGCAAAGGGAGGCCCGAGCCCCCCCCCCCTTGCACCGGAAAAGTTACGTAAAATCTTCCTTTGATCCTTTTTATGAAACATATTTTTTTATTTTAAATTTTGATCTGTGTAATCTTTTTATTACGATTGTAATCAAGTTTGTTTGCTAATTCAAGAGTCAAATTCAAATAGTTTCTAACAATTTTGACCACTATTTATATACTGGTTTCTTGAAATTTTGCGGCTTGGCGTAGGAGCGATCCTATTTTAGAAGTCACTCAAATGAGTTAAAACACTGTGCATTTAAGAATAAAAATGAAACACTTTATCAAGAGAGGGCTCTTACACAGTCTTTGTTTTTCTTGAAACTCTAGTATTTTATGCAAAAGTTTTTGCATTAAGTACTCGTGAGGGGCCCCTTTGAAATAACTATAACCCTCCCTTAAAAAAAAAAAAAACTTAAGTCCAGTTACGAGCTAACTTGCAAAAAATTTTCTTGGGCCCCGTCCTGAATTTGAACATATGGGCGCCCATGAAAGTTCTACTGTTCAGTAGAATGTTGCAAGACTGTTGGGTAAAAATTCAGTGGATTTTATATATGTATTCAAACCGTAAAGTGTGTTTTGGAGCTCAATAGAAGTACACTATAAACCAGAAAACTGGCTGTGCCTTTTATCCAAATGGAAATAGTATTAAAAAATGCTTAGGGAAACTTTTTCAGCAAACCAAACACAGTTCTACAGCCTATTAACCACAGTTCTACTAATATAGTTTATAATTTTTTCTATGATTTGAATCTTGTAGAACATATTGTTAAAGTTTTGTTGATGATATATACTGGGTCTCAATTAACGGTGCTGGGTTTTAGGGAGTCCTCCTCAAGTTTTTTTTTTAATTTAACGAACCCTTAAAAGTGTAGTGTTAATGAACTCATTTGTGGGCAGTTGGTACCCTTTTGATGGCATGCTTGCAAAGAGTAGTACTGCTTCTTGTACGCTGTGGCATTTTCAAGGGAAAAACAAGTCTAAATATAAGTCATGAAAGTTTCGTACGGGTAAACTCCTTTTAACCATTAAAAATCCATAAATAAGCTTTTGCCTTTATTAGGAAACTTGAGAAAAGTTACTGTCGACAAGAAGATGAAACTGAGTTTCCTATTGAATTAAAGCAAAAGCAGCATTGTACCCTGAAGGGATTCAAATAACTTCTGGTGTTCGTAATAAAATCTCTACGAATGGTTTTCTCTTTTTACACAAATAAAAATTTCACTAAGTAAAAGAGCATAAGAATGCCTTCTATCGATGCAAATAATAACGGTTAAAAGACGATAAACGAAATCATTTATTTGCACTTATCATTTACTATATGAATACGAATAAATTCAATGAAAGAATAATTTAAGAAAAATACACTCTTTAATTCGATAAGCAAGGGTAATAATGCTAGAACAATTCACAAAGAAAATGTAAATGTGGAAACTGAAACCGTATTACTATAAGCAAGGCTAATTTGATATACCCCTAATACGTGACTTTAATTAAATAGGTTAATTGAATTAAATGCATTTACCACGATCAAATCATGAATATTAACTAACGGCAGAGTATAAATGCATAATGATGTGGGCTTCACGTTATGGTAAAATTCTGGAACCTTTTGATGACTGTTCAAAAAGTTAAAAAACAACAGATAATGGAAGCAATAAGGAGGAATAAATTAAGGAACATAATTGGGAGAAATATTAATGAAGTACGTATATTGCTATTTTGAATGTTTACGTATTTTAGAGTAAGAGTGAGGAGGGTGCCTTATTAGAAGTATGCAGTTAAAAATTTGCATTTGATTTAAGAGGGCTTTTTTTTTACGAGAAGTGATGATTTTTTTTCCGGTAGTTTCCCATTATCGGAATTTTATCCGTGTTTCTAGTCGTACAAGAGAAGCTTGTTTTTTTTTCTGATGTAAGATAATTATTGTACCTTATTCAAGAACCTAAAATTAATTTACTATACTCGACAGCAACGTTTCCTGACCCTATGACGCCACTACGCGGAAGCATAAACTGCGTAAACAGAAAGCCTGTTGGGTTGCTAGGAGGAGTTTCGGTACGCAAATCGTGATAAAAAAAAGACTCTGAAATACTACATGGGTTTAACAAAATAATCATATTTTTAACTTGGCGTTCTTCATTTCACTCAAAATTCAGACACCTCGCTGGGTCGTAATAAAGTCGCGTAAAACGCCTTTTCATTTGTGAGTGGAGTGTTTCACAAAACACTGATTTTATTTAAAAAAAAAAAAAAGGAATTGATTTTATTCATACTTATCCCACTAAAAAGATACATTTTTTTACATATCATTCATCGCAACTTTTCACGCGTTGTAACACATTATTTCTACGATTCTCAAACTAAAAAACAAGACTACTTACTTAATTTATCCCTGATTAAGGTCACTTCTTTCTAAGTTTAAAAGTAATATTTAATTTTATTTTAAGTTTATTTGGAAATATTCGCATAAGATATTACATACTACTATATATTATATAAGTTAACTCCCAAGTAGACGAATGACGTGATTTATGACGTCATTTTTTTGTCAAAATATGCCTTAAAATTGACGTCATGTTTTGCGTCGAATGTCCAAACTTTCGTCGTCATTTTCAACGTCATGCTTCTTTTACTAGGATTTTTTTTTAATTTTCAATTTTAATTGCCCAAAAGTAGATAAATACTTAAGACTAAAACTCTGTTACCCGCATATTTATTAATTGCATGACATCACAATTAGGCAAAAGAGCATTGGCTGCTTTTTCATGATGTAATTTTTTTTCTGGCGATAAGACCTCCTCTTTTGGTCTGGCGCTTTAAAACAAATAAAAAAAAAACAAAGCGCATAAAAATATTTAGTATTGACTCAATTTTTAAAATTTAAGTTATTCATTTTAATATTCGAATTACGATTGGAATTTAGGGTCTTATATTGAGTATTATGAAAAATTCAAGATGACGGCCATTGTAGCAACAATGTGGAGAATATTCAATTTAATTTTTAATAAAATATGGTATGTGGTGTGGGGTATTATTTTTTACACCTATTTGCTCGAGAGTACATTTACTACTTAAAAGTTTAAATAAACTGGATGACGATTGATGTCACCTTATAAATGTTGAGGATTTGGTAAAATACAAGATGGCGCCCGCCCACGATAGATACCACTTTATAAAGGTTTGATATAAGATAAGCTACTAAAGAATAACTTGTGAGTTAGTTTTTTAGGTCAGACCACATCTAAAAATAAGTTCAAGCTTTAAAAATAAACTAAAAATATATTTTATTAAAATTAAGTCAAATCAGAAAATAACTTGTACTTATTTTGTAACTCTTTTATGTAAAATCTTTTTTTTCCATGAATATTTCTATTTGTTAATTATAATACGTAGATTTTACTTCCATATTTGCATTGATAAATGGAGAATTTTTTTGAAATTTCTATTCAGAGGAAATAAACATCTTCTTTTTGAAATTTTTACGCCTGAACAGATACAATAAAAGGGTTTAAATTAGTACTTCTATACCAAAACGCTATTTTTCCTACGCGGACTCCCGTGACGTCACTGCATCGATCGTCGCTTCGAAAAAGCATTTTTTGAAGCATTTTTCTTCATAGAAAACTTTTTAAGTTCTTAAACCAATCATTTGAACTTAACTTGATCACTTGTCAAAAGTTGTGCGGTACCACTGCTCCTGCGAACTGAACTAGCGATGAACTTTTGCACCGGGCCCAGTGACGTCAAATAGAGTTTTGGGGTCACGTGATTTTTAGGTAATTTTAAACTTAAATGATAAAGTATTTAAAAATAAAATTATTAAGAATTGATGTTTTCCAACACAGGAGCAAGTTGTCCATTCACTTTCTCAAAAATGCGAGTTTCACCTAGCTCCAGATGAATCGATATCACATAAGCTCCGCCCACTAATCTCAGTCTATTTTCGTCTCGTCTGTGTCTTGTAGAAGAAGCGAAAAGAAGCACTGAACCTCTCAACTTATTTTTAATGTTTTGTTTGGTTACATTTTGTAAACTTCCGCCTGCTTCCGCCGCACTCTGGAAGATTGTCACGTGGTTGATAAAATGAAGATAGATAAGTTTTTCATGCAATGATTTTATAAGTTTATAAGAATCAAATTCAATTTTTATTTAGTTGTGCTAAATCTACACTAAATGATGAGTGACCAAGAAGACGACGTAGGAACTCGAAACAATGCCTGTAAATTTAAAATTTACTCGAAGAGGGACCGTAACCCAGTGTTCGTAACGGAATTTACAAATGGTCGTGTTTCTTCAGAAGGGACTAGTAAGTTGCAGTTCCAGTACTCTAAATCGGCAGGCGATTCAAAATGTCTCAGTGCCAACAACGGTCGGTTAAATTACACCGGGGTATCTACGAACGACCCCAACACACCTCTTTGCTATTTTGTTGGCGTTCGCAACAAAAAAACGGGAAAAATGAAACTGTACGACGCCAACTACTTCAGAATGAAGCCAAACATCAACGTGAAAGCTGATCCCACCCCAGCATCCGTCGATAAAGGAGATTATCGTGAAAGAATCAATGCCTTGAGCGAAAACTTTGGTTCTAAAGCTCGAAAAAGAGCTATGGCTTCGTTACGCAATAATGCTGTTGATAGTACTGCTTTAGATTTTTCTCGCTTTCTCACTGATAATGAGTTTGTTGAATCTCCAACTAATTCGAAAGATGGACAAATGGACTATTTACCTCCTGTAAATAAAGAAGCTAACATCCCTTCTGAAGTGTTTGATATCAGCACAATTATTTCTCCGTCAATAGATAGTGCTCTTAGTGTGAAAGTTACAGAACTCTCAAGTGCGTCAAATGAGGTGATAGTTGATATAAAGAGCAAATTCTGCTCCTATGTTAATATGCATTTTGATCTAGGAGATCTAGATCATTTAAAGTCCAAGTACCTCATTTATTATAATTATCTAGTCATATTTCAACATTTGAAGTATACTGAAATACGTAAAAAAATTCCTACTCCTGACATACCAGAACCTTTTTTAAGTGTTATATTAAAGAATTTTACTATGACTTCAGCCAAAAATTCACGTACCATACCCCAGACATGCAAAGATAAATTGCTTGCTCATATTTTAGTCTTGGCTCTTTTTATTGATAATTTTAATGTGAATTTGCATTCCCTTGCTAATGATTTGACTATTGTTAAAATAGACAAACTAATAACAATTTGTCATGCTCTCGGATGTCATGTAAGCACAGTTACTTCTGATGGAGAGAAACTAAAATTTGCTGTTTTAAAACTTCCATTGTATGTTGCTAGTATCAAACCACCTAGAAGACCCAAATAGAACTGTATTTGGAATATTTATAATGACTCCTTTTATGATACTTAAATTTTGAAAATTCAAATGTTTAAGAAAAAACTTATTTTGATTTATACCTTGTAAAAGTGACAAGAAACATTAAAGTTACTTAATGTTATATTGTTTATGTGTCTGTTAATTTTCAATATTTATTTCACTAATTTTTCCCCATGATTTTTTAAATTTAAAGGGGAGCTGATATTGATTATCAGATGAAAGGCTTTGAGTTAGAAACTGCTAAAATTTTTAACAGACATAGGGCCATATGCAGCTTCATTCTGTCAGCGGCTACAGAACCGGATTTTGCCCAAGAAGGTTCCTAAACATTACTTTTTAGGGACAGGAATGGGCATAATGATCCGATGTCCTATGACACCAGCAGAGCACGAAAGGGGCATAACTGCTGGAAAATTTTACCCTTCGTTGAAGAAGTTTGGTTGGATGGATTTAAACGTCTGGACGAAACAAAGCTGCATCCTGCCCATAGGCTTTGTTCCTTAAAATCCTTCTGTTGATCCTATCAGTGTCTAAGAGGGTATATATTAATACCCAGACCTATGACATGACAATAATGTAAGTCGTATTATGGGTGGATTTTATGAGGGGTCATGCTCCAACTTTTTCACTATATTCTATTTTTTCAATAGGTACAAGGATGTTATTTTGCTGATACCCTGGCTTGGTAGTTCCAAAAGTGGATGGTGTAAAGAAAATCTGCTCTCACTGGTCTATAGCATTACAGTGCAATTTTTTCATTTCCATCTTAAATTAGTACCAAAGAATCTTAGTCTTAAAATTCTGTGCATCCTTTAGAAAAAAAAAAGAATGGTCTTATACATCGTAATGAAACTAATTTTATTCGGAAAAAACGCTGATTTCTTTTTCAAGAAGTAGTGTGTTACTGTTTTGTCTAGTAAATTGGAATAATTTCAGTAAGAATAAAACAGCTTGGAAAACATTGTGTGGAAAGTGTCATCCAATACGTTCATTCATTATTATGTGATTGAGGTGTTGCATGGGTGCCACTCTTACGTCCTGAGGAAAAAGAATATTAGTATTGAGTTTTTAGTAATAGACATATCATATAGTAATAACAGTAGTGTCAATTGTCTGAATTGTGTATTTATTGTACTTATCTTTAAACTTAGGGTGGGCCATTTTGCTGGCTAAAAGGATTTTCTAAGGACAGTGGGTAAAAAACATAAATTTGCTGTGATTTTTGTATAAGGATAATAAAAATGTAGCAAATGTAATTAGTAATATACTTAAATTAAATAAGAATTTTAAGATTCCCTTATTTGAAATTGCTGTAGATTGATAGGTTAATAATGCATCTTTTTTTTAATAGGTTCATAATTTTTCAATTAATAGCAGGATTAATTCAGACTAAGATTAATTTTTTCAATTAAATAATATTTATAAATGAAATTTAATTTTAATTAAGTTGAGGACATTATGTGATCTCTGATCATTTCAAAGCCTGTAAGTGTTATACTCTGATTCTTAATATTTTGAAAAGAGGCCTCAACCACTAAACTACTCCCCTAGAATGGCACCAGAGTAGAAAGAACTTTCCTCTGGCAATGGATACTGAGCATGTCTAAGGCAATCTTCAGAAGAAAAATCCCAGGTATTCCTGTGATTTCCTTAGAAGTCTAATGTAGGATAAATATCGGATATTTTTGATATACATAGTACATATCGTCGGCTTACAGTCGAAAGGCACTAATAGCCATATTCATAGCCATCAGCGTCGGTGTTAACTAGCAGCTAAAGAAAGAAAAATTAGTTTTTCGCTTACTCTGATTGGTGGAATCCTTCTTTGACCAAGGATTTAACACCGACGCTGATGGCTGTGAATATGGCTGTAAGTCACTTTTGGAAGATATTTTGAAAGCGGTGGAAGCTTGGCGCATCTCTAAAATCTCGTCAAACTGAAAAGCTAGTAACCTAGCATAGATGGTTGGTTTGTTTTAAAACAGAAAGAATTCATACAGTAAAAAGCTTAAATGTTGGTTTGCGATTAATAATTTATTAAATTGAAATTATTTGAACATGTAATTGAGTTATTTTAGGGATTAAAAGATTTTATAATTCGATTTCTCAAAGATTTTATAATAATATTTTCTTTTTCATACACTATAACTGGAATGGCAACGGTAAAATGATTGCCAAATTTGGCATAACCTCGTACGGAGTAGTTGAGCAAAGAGTGACTTAGTGCCTTTCGACTGTAAGCCGACGATATATCAAAAACTTATCAAACTTATAAACAAAAATGTATCCAATATTTTCAGATTTAAACTAGAGAAATACTGTTTTTTAAAAGTGAATACTAGTCTACTCCAAAGTATTACTACTTAGAAGCATTTTTAATTAAATCTTAATTACCCAGAGGACATATCAATGTTCCAAGAGCTTTTATACATGAATATTACAATTTCATTTTTCCACTTTAAAGAAAATATTTTTACCTATAGAAGTTAAGCTTGAAGAAAAAAATATTCATTCATGATTTTAAAGATAGATTAAATAATAGGATAGAAACAAGAAAAATCAAAAATAAAAACTTGTGAGTTTTGTTATATGCAATGTGCAAAAAAAAAAGATTTTAAAATGCATTACTTCCTATGCTAACTTCGTAACTTTCTTATGTTGCATTTCATGATTTCACAATTTTATATATATTAAATTGTAATTACAAAGTTAAAATTTTTTTTATAACTAATGTTTCAACAAAGTATTTAAAAATGAATATTGGAAGATTTTAGCTTGAATATTGATCATTTTGTTATTGAATAAATACCATGACATACTTGTATATCAACCTATAAATATCATGATATATATCAGCCAACCCTGCTCTTAACCCTTCTACAACAAGATGGTATTGTTTTGGACTGAGATTTTTTTTCTGCTCATGTTTCAGCATTTCATTTTCAGCTTTTGTTGCATGAAAAGAAGTTAAATAAATATTTCTGCTCCATGATTAGATAGTATAATCCTTTTTTTTTCATCTAGTTTAAAATTTTTGTGCACAATTAATGGCTTAGACATTTTCATCCAGCAGTTAAATGTAAGTTGTGAAATGCTATTCTGATCTGCAGATGGAAGCCGTTGCTTGTGATAGTGTTTAAGAGTTCCAGTTTTTGTTTTGTCAGCAAATTGCTTTGTCTCTTTTCAAAACCTCATGGCAAGATTATATGACACAGCTTGCTATTCAATGTCATATTGATGATCAATATTTATAAAATTTTGCAAATCAAATGGAAAGCCACAGTCTGCAAGTAGTTTTAGAACGTCCACAAAGCAGTGTTTTTCATTTTGAGTCAAGACAAAAAATAAGCAGGTTTTGTGACACATCATAATTATATTGCTTTCACTGGAACAAATTATTATTTTGTTCTCAACATCTTAAAATGCTGATAGGATACACATTGTGTCTTATCCTATAGTTATTTTGTTGATATATGATTTGTGCATCTCCTAAGAGCCTAACTACGTCCCATTTCATCCCACCTAAAAAAATAGATATAAAAACAGAAAATATTTGATTTTTAAAAGTATTGATTGGCTTAAAATATTCCCCAGGGTTTCTTTAATGAGAAAATACTTAATTAGTTCTAATTTAATTATTAAAATAATGATTTTTAGAAGTTTGTAAACTGCATGCACTGTAGACTAAAATTCACATTTGTAATCAAGTTATTTTGTTGATACATTCATAAATCTAACTTTTTAAAAGAACAGATTTTAAAAAGCACAATATACTTAAAAAAGTGGTGAAAAAATTTAATTTAAATCCAACCCTATCTAATTTTTGGCATTAATGAGTGGAACTCCTTTAATGCTGAATAATCTTAAATCTATATTCATTAAAATTGTCAGGAAACAAATAATTAGTAAATATTAAACATTTTCACATACCTGAGATAAAGTTATTAAGAAAAATATCCAAAAATAAAGAGATTTTACAAAACAACTTATTTATGAAGATATATTAAACATATGTGGAACAAACCCACTAGAATTTTTCTTTATTGAAAACTGTTTTCAATAAAGAAAATTTCTAGTGAGTTTGTTTGGGGTACGTTTTATACGTACTGCTAATCTAATAGCTCCAAATAATTTTCCATCACTTTATAAAAGGTTATTTATTTAATGGATGTTTCTTACATATAATCTCACAGCAGATTGAATGAATTGTAATTATAAGTTACAAAACTAAGATTACAAGAATCATACATTTAGTCCTAGCTATATACATATCACTGAAATATATTTTAAAACAATTTACATTAGAGTGAGGAAGAAGGTAACATATTTTAATTCATTTTATAGGTTTTGACACATATTAAACCATTTTATTTTAGTGTGTGTGTGTGCTACATCCTCTCTTGACAAAATAAAACATTCAGAACTTTGGTTCCTTTCCAAGGCTGCTATAATACACAGGTAGTACCACAGCCCATATATTGTCAGCTTACAGGAAAAAGTCACTAAGTAACTGGTTCCCAAAATGGTACATAGGGATTTCCAGGCTCAATCTTAATATATAAAATAGAGATTCCGGAAATGGTGAAATACGGTGGTGGTGGTGGTGATCGATCGTTTGAGCATTTGATTGGTCAAAAGATCTCTTTCCTACTCCTCGATTGGTTGTTTCTTGAAAGATTTGTCCTCTCAGAATTTCCTTATGTTAAATCTGTTAGGAGTAATCCTGCCTGTAAGCCATATGGCTGTTGTTTACATCCGGTTTCTTCGCTGCGGCGATGGCCAACCGATGTTTTGTTTATTTTTTGAGTGCTTCTTACTACTTGATTAGTTTTGTTCCATTTATCGTATATAATAATCCTTATTATATTTAACGCCAGCTCATTTGTTATGTTTGCTCACGGTGGTCATCGGACAGCAATATGCGTTGCATTAATGATGTTCGTCGGTGCTTCTTTTGTGCAATCCTGTTACTGATTTTCACTTTATTCTTTCAATCTTAGTACTTTAGTCTTACTTTTGTGTGTGCATTTTTAACACTTAAGAAAATCTATGTAGCTGTTTACTTTTGTTTCAATACAGTTGTGCATTTCTTCCACACTTTCAAATTCAACATACTTGCTTGCTTTTGTTTTTGAAGTACTTTAGTCTTACTTTTGTTTTTGTTTGATAATTGTTTATGTTTAGTTACATAATTTAAGTTATTACATTAGTGGCTTTTTACACAGTTCCTGAGATTTTCCTTTACTTTTGAATCCAAGTGTTTGTGTTCGTGGTTAGATACCAGCTTCACTGAACTTTGTTTACATGATTAGATACCACCTTTACTGTAGTTGTGGATTTTAGTTAGTGACCTGAAGGCTGCATTTTTACGATTACTGATGTTTCATATTAGTGTGTTAGTTTACGTGGTTCGATATCACTGTCACAGAAGTTGAATTTTAGTTGCTGCACCAAAGCTAGCATTTTACGATTATTCTGATTTTTGGTATTAGTGAGTGAGTTTACGTGGTTCGATACCACTGTCACCGTATTTCAATTTTAGTTACTGCACCGAAGGTCGCATTTTACGATAACTGATTTTCGGTGTTAGTGAGTTAGTATACGTGGTTCCATACCACTGTCACTGTACTTCAATTTTAGTTGAAAACAGCTGGGCAATATTTAACTGGACAGATAACAATTGAACAGTTTTGTTTTTGAGGCAGCTCAGGCTTACTTTTGTTTCAGTATTGTTTGTACACTTTTCATGCTCTTACTGATTTTTGTTTTTATTCTTCGAATCAAAATAGTTTCATTTAATTCTTTGAGTCCAAGTACTTCAGGCTTGCATTTGTTTGTGCATTTCTCACACTAAGCAATCTTATGCAGTTTGTTTACTTTAGTATAAACATAGTTTTGCATTTGTTCCACTAGCAAGTTATCGCAATTAGTTTCTTAAGTAATTACTTTTATGGGTTTGCTTGCAGTGCCAATCACAAGAGGGGGCAGAGGGAAATTTAGATTTCGTCAGGTGTGTTGTGCAGGCGAAGCCTGCACAAATTTCCAAACCAGTAAAGGACGCTAACTTTTAAATGCGTATAGGTACAACATACATGTTATACTGTGCCCGGGCAACGCCGGGCTAGCGCTGAAAGCGCTAGTTTCATAAAAACTAAAGAAAAAAAAAATGACGAGAAATTTTAAATGTATTTGTTTTTCCTACCTTTAAATTTTAGTTGCTTAGAAACCTTCTATTGGGTTAATTATTTGAAAAGGGTTAGAGCAGCATCAACGAACAAAGAGATCCTCAAATCTTGCCAAGCTGTTGGTGAGATTCCATGGCACAAGAGATAGCAATTTGGGAGTCACCTTTGGGAGTTTCTCCTGTAAGCCTACGAGATATAAGCTCTTAAGGTTCAATTCTGTTAACTATCCCGATAAATATCCCCAAATTATTTTGGATGCCAAATACTAGAAAAATCACCGAAAATTTCAAACTAATTGATAAAAATATAAATTATATCAATGACAACCACAAAAACTTTCGATAAAACAACTTGGTGCTATTTAACGGAATAGTACCATTTTTAACTTAAATTCTGAGCAGCTTTTAAAATCCTCTGAAACCCTCGATTCTTGGGTACTTTGGGTTTCTCAGACAGATTGTCTTTGATGTGATCATCTTCAACTTTTACAGCAGGGCTCTCATTTTCAACGGTCGGTGAAATGGGGTAATCAAAACCAAGATCGAAACAAATACCTGAAGACGTTTTACTACCTTCTTCAGGAAGAACTTGAGTTTCAGTTTGATGTATTTTAACAAATGAAGGCTGTACTATCTTTTCGATTGGTGGGCTGCTTGCATACTCATTATTCCTGTTGAGAAATTAAATATAAGTAAAGGAATATGAAAAACTTTAGTAATTCTAGGGATGGCTCAGAAGGTGTCATGTTGGCAACTTACTGCCTAGGAGAAAAATTTATTATTTCCCATATAAGACGAAAATGTTTGGAAAAATTTCCTATGCTAAAGAAGGGTCAGCTTGTATGGGGATCTCAAGTTTCTTTTTTTCCCTCTGGTGTTACAGGGAAACTTTTCAAGTGTCCTTTTAGTGGTGGTCATCATTCGTTAATTTATCACTGGTAGATGGAATCACAGGTTTTATGTTGCGTGTTTGTGGTAGGGGCATTTCACGGTAATTGTATAGTCCGTAACATTTCATTTTGTCTTTTATAGTTGTATAAATTTAAAATTTTTATAGTTTTTCTGTGTTAATCTGATGTTTACAGGCTATGTAAGTATGAGAACAGAAAATTTTGAAGAATTTGAAATTTATACAACTTTAAAAGACAAAATGAAAGGTTACGGACTATACAATAACAGTGAAATGCCCCAGTAACATTTCAAAGGAGCACTATCGCTGTACCCCAATAAGGGCCAATTATAAAAAAGCCATAAACTAACAGAGGCTCGTTCTATGGTGGAAAGGGGCCCTCTAGTCGGCGGCTCGAAGGTTTGTGGAATTATTGGCTTATGAAGCAACAATGATAGATTTAAGTAAGAGATGGTTGAAAATATTTACGCGGCTAATATTAGTGTTCGGCAACTAGTGGTCAAAAAGTAGTTAACTACCAACTACTAACTAGTCTGGGAAAATCTAGTTGCAACTAGTAGTTAACTATTTTTTCATGGGACTAGTTGCAACTAGTAGTTAACTATTTCCCAAAGTAGTTAACTACTAGTTAACTAGTCTATTTAATTTAATAACCTATTTTTTGCCCAAATTCCAAACATCTTTCTTACCTATATCACAAAAAACTTTATGCTTCGCTCAAAACGGTGTTTTATTTCTGGTTATGGTATTTGAGAACTCTACCATGACACTGTAGTTATAAATAGCAGTGTAATTTTTTGAATATTTTGATAACATGTTTTAATAATTTTGAAATTTTAAACAAAATTTTTTAAAAAAGTAGTTGAAAATTTGAAAGTAGTTTCAACTAGTAGTTATTAAAAAAAGTAGTTCAACTACTAGTTAAACTAGTTTAAACCAAAAGTAGTTAAACTACTAGTTAACTACTAGTTGCAACTAGTTCTAGTTAACTAGTGCCGAACACTAGCTAATATACACAGGTTTTGAAACCTTGGCTTATAGCTTACATACAGAAATGTACAGTATGTTATACGTTAAATTGTCAGTTTCAAGGTATCACCACTAGGTGATATGTTTTACAGCAGTGATGCCCAACCTATGACTCACAAAGCTGACCCATGTGGATCACAGCCTTTCTGTAAAAATCACTTCTGATCAAAACCTAGCCTCTTCTAACGTCACTACTTTGTGTTTGTCATTCCGATGATAATTTAGCTATGAAAGGCCAAAAGTCCTTATGATTTGAAAGTGTCTTGAAAAGAAAACTTTGAAATAAAAACAAACTTTCCAGTTATCCAAGTTCCACAGTATTTTGTCAATACATAGGGGATAAAATTTCAATTGATTACCTCTGCCTTTTTAAAGGGCGGTGACAGTCAGAAGTCTCAGGGTTTTCTTCTTGATTATCAAATTCTTCAAACACTGTTTCAAAATTGAAAGAGTCTTTTACTTCATTTTCCTAAAAAAATTTAAGGAGAGAAAAAATCAGTTGAATATTGAAATGATCAATTAGAAAATAGGCATTAATCTTAATTATGTATAACCATTACATCATTAAAATGCATTCAAGTTTAGTTTAAAGCAATTTGGGTATAAAATTCTAAGTTTTTGAATAAAAACATATTTTAATAAGGGCCCAAATTTACATTTTCAATTAATACCTTGGCCCTTGTATGGATAGGCTTACCATAAGTCCGGGGGTTTTAAAGCTGTCCGGGGTTTCATACATTTAAGATTTGCGAGACATTTTTATAAATAATTCTGACAAAGATGTTTTAAATTATGATGTTTTACTTATATGACTTACTTTTAAGTGAATTTAATGATGAAATATTAATTCAAACAAAAAATTTTTGAAAAAAGTAATGTTTAATGAAAAGTACAAATAAAAAATAAAATTTAACATTTCTGTTTAATGTTTTTTAGTTTGAATGCTTTTACTTAGTTTTTAATCTTTGATGAAATGATATGGTAGGTACTTATTAAGTAATTTCAAAAATGTGTCCTGGGTTGGACCCAAGAAAATATGGTAGGCTTATGTAATATGTATGGATGCTATCAGGGACATAACTAAACTTGTGTTTTAGGGGAGGGGAGTTTTCAGTGCTGCAGTTGGAAAAAATGAGTCTGGTAGAAAATCCTGACAATCAATTGCCCAACAGGTACATTTGTTCGACATCATCAGCTTGCCATACAATGTGATACAAGGGGAATGAAGGAAGTGGAATTGTCGGGCAAATGAACGGATCTCGGAAAAATATTTAGAGGGATTAAAATGTAGCTTTCTAAAAGGCAGAAAAAAGCAGTTGAAACATTACTTTTTCTGCATTCAATACTTATAAAATTACGATAACATTTACTTAGTTTTAAACTGATATGTGAGAAATTTTCAAAATTTAACTTTTAAAAACAGTGTTTCAACTCATTTAGACATGTGGGACTCTTAAAGGGAATTTCTTTAATTAACATGGGAAATCACCAATAAAATTCAATTGTGAAGAGGGTCCTAAATTTTTATGGAGCATATTGGATTATACAAATGAATCTGAAATACATATTATTGCTCTTATTTCATATGATCATCAATTATGTATTTCAATGCATAAAAGAAATAAATGCATAATTTATTAGTATTTTTTTAAATTAACACAATAAATATTATGTTTTTTTTTCTTCAAAATATGTTAAACAACACTATTTTTTACCACTTCAAATTCCTCCGACTGATGAGTTTCATTTCTTGATTTCTTTTCACCATTCTCCAAATTTAATTTCTGGACTACACTTCGGCAATCTCGTCCAGATCCTCGAAAATATGCCTAAAAATTTCATAGTTATTTATAAAAAGTAGTAGTTTGCTTAGTAGTAGTTTGCTTTGAAAGAATAACAGTGTAAGAATTTTCCAATATTAATTATAAATTAGGGATTTCCAACTGGCAAGCTCTTCTTTAGCAACTCTTAAAAAAGTATTTACTTGCCTTTTTTAAAGATTGTTTTTCTCTACACACTTTACATGCCCATTTTTTATCTTTCTTTGTTTGATGAACTTGAAATATTTCACAAGCAAAACATCTAAGGACATGAAATTCTTGAGGCATGGTCAGTATAAATTCTTTTAATAGGCAAAGAAAATCACTCTAAATAAAAAGAAACAGTTTTAGAAAAATAGTTATTGGCTTTCTGCTTAAACGTATAAACTCAAAAGTCACTCATGTTTTTGAATTAACTATATGGTTCTAAGGAATTAAGTGTTCTAAGGAATCATACAGTGGTCTGTCCAGGACAATTTTACTACCGTTTTGGGGGACCTTCACAAATTCATAATTTGATAAATAGATACTTTCACAAATTCAGTTTTAAGAAAAAGGTACCTTCACAAAAAATATTTTTGAAATAAAGTTATCTCGTAAGCTATATTCTCTCAATAGTTAAACTTTTAGCCATTCTAGACTAAATTTTATTTTGTTTTTTAAGTTTAAAATATTATTTACATGTTTTTATGTTGATTTTGCACTCAAATTTACAGAAAATTTCTAAAGTTTCACAAATTAGCACATTTTCACAAAATAGGTAACTCTTAAAAAACCTAGCCAGACCGCTCTTCTATTTTCTTGAACTTCTTACCACACTTAGATAATATAGTTGCACATGCGCATACCAAGCGCAGAAAACTTTAAGAGTCTGTAGAAAAATTTTTTAAATTAATTAACCAAATTTTATCTAAATAAATTGATTTCTTCCTTGTTGCTTGAAAAGTATTATATCAAAGTGAGTAATGTGACTAAATATGTTAAAATTAAAATTTTAAAGGACTCGGAAAACCTAATTAATCTGTAGAAAATATTCAAAGGAAATCTTCCGCGCACGGAAAGGTTTTGTTTTATCCAAGTCTGTTTCTTTCAAAAACCCTTGCAATTGAAATGTTTTTTAAAATTTCGCATGACAGACAGAAAATGAATAAAAAAATTTGTAGAGGTGCTGCTATGTAAGGTAACCAATTATAAAAAATGGTGCCTCAGTAGCATGTATAAAATATTTTTTTCAGAGAGGACCCAAATATAATTATTTTAAAAGAAAAAAATCTAAGATAACTCTGTTAAAAAGTAAATATTTTTTCTAAAAAGAAATATCTTGTAAAAACATGATATTTACACTTATTTTTCATCAAAGTTGTCTCAAGAATCATAAGGTGAGAATTCAAGATTCATATGGTAATTTGGAAAATAATCTTGAGATTATTATTCTCATAGGATAAAAGTTTCCTGAATATTTTTGAAGAACCTACTTTAACAAAATTAGGTAGTACCTACTATTGACTGAATCTAATATTTTATTAGTAATGTAATTAAATAAATTTAAAACAAAGCAATAAGTATTCAAATAATAAGAAATAACAGTACAAGTACTTTAGGATTACCCGCGCACAAGTACTGTGAACATAAAACTAATTCATAAAGGAAATCAATATAAATCTTCAAACTAAGTCTTTGGTTTGGTTTTTTTCTGATTTGGAGAAATTAAAAGTCAATCAAAAGGTTTATTTTTGTTATTTGTCTTTACATTGAAATCAGCGATTTCCCGCGCCCGCCTACGTACGTTCGATTCGAAACGATAAAAATATTATGGTCACGTGACCTCTAGGTGAAATATTCGTGCTGCCATCTATCAGAGCTTAATGACTTCTTCTTAGCATCAAATAAGAATGAATAATGAATTCTCTCTCTCTCTTCCCAAATGTTAGAATCTTCATTAACTTTTTTATGGATCTATTCCTTTTTTCTCAATTTAGACAACTTTTAGACTTACCAGGGGTGTTATATTTAAGATTGAATTAATAAAATTTTAAAAATTATGTTGATTTTAATTTTATTTGAAGACTAATTAAAGCCCCGGTGGGCTCAGCCGCCTTTTTAAAAATGGAGAAAGAAAGGGAAGAAAAGAGAAAGAAAGAAGGGAGAAGAGAAAAATGAACCACTAAATATTAAGCACGGGGGACAAGTGAAAACGCTCTCGGTTTTTGACAAGTTCTGATTACCACCCGAATGGGAATTGGGAGAGCAATCACATGGGGAAGGGAGGAAACAGTTTCTAAATACCCTCTCATCCAGCAGGGGCGTAGCCAGAGGATTCAGGTAAAATTTTATTAGTATATTATTTTACGAAATTAAGTAATTTTTTACTAAAAAACATCATTGAAAAGAATATAAAACAAACAATTACATTCTTTTCAATGTTTTAGTAGAAAATTATTTGACAGTTATATTCGTATGTAGGGGGTTTAACCCCCCTCGAAATTCTCATAACTATTTATACGCAGTTTTCTCTTGAAAATTCTGACAAAGAATATAAAGAATAGCAATCCTCGTAAGATCCCATCCTAAATGTTTAGAAATTAGTCAAAATACTACTTTATAAGGTTTAATTTTTAAAAAATTCTAGGGGAGGACCCCCTTCCTTCCCTGATGCTAAGCATTGTAAAAAAACAACATATTTTTGCACAAAATTTTGCATTTGATTTAAAGGGTCTGGTTCGAAATTCCAACATCATCATCACCAATGTCTGTCTATAAAATGGTAAAGACACCTTAGAAAAAATTGGGAGTCAAAAACCTTTCCAAACAACAAAAGTCTGGTTATACGGCCCTGCAGAAAACCTAAAATGGATTTTTAGAGTCAAATTTTCAAAATCATCTTGGGGGTCTATAAACCATCTTAAAATATGGTTGCCCCCGTATAGGTCCAGGCTTCATCCACCACTGGTCCTTTGTTAGATACAATACGCAGTTTTCCGTGCAAATTTCTAAGAAGGGGGGATCCTACCCGAAAAAAATATTTTTGTGAGAAGTTTTTTTATGATATTTATGACCATAGTAGTATGTTAAACTTTTTTTTTGACTGGGGGTATTTGGACCTCAACTACAGTAAGCGGCCCGTTACTTGAGTTATGTTTCGGAAGGGTTCTTGACCTCAAAATTTTCTCGGTTCTCTTTTTCTGAGTATATTGCAGGGAATATGTGGATATTAGTGTCAAATGTTAGCAGATAATACAGATCCTGAAAAAGGGGGTCTGTGGGTCCTCCCCCAAAAAATTTTGACCAAAAAAGTTGTATTTTGACTCATTTTTTGGATATTTGGGTGACTCTTTAGGGGGATTTCTGCTTTCCCTGAGAATATTGGCCTTTCAAGAGAGGCACGAGGTAAGAAAATACCAGTAAGAAAAAAGTTGGAAACTTCTGTTTCGTAGTAGGGATTACTCCCCTTAAGAGTACATACTCTTTATACATAATAAATTTCAGATCACTTACACATATGATTTCATTACCTTCCCCCATTTGACTTAAGGAACCATCTTCAAAGTGAGTAGGTTATTAGGTTCTAATAAACTTAAATAACATCCTTTCTCATTTTTCTTAAATTTTAAAAAGGTAACACCACTTGTTTGGAATTTAAGTTGACCAATGTCAGAAATTAAAAATTTTAAAGTGTTTCATGTTGAATTCCTGTTTTACTATAAACAAATAAAAAACATTTAGTTTTTGTTGGTGGCACTCAATTAGGTTATTTTTTATTTAGTTTCAGTCATATTCCATGGTAATTGGGTTACTATACTATACCTCTCATAGAAACTAAAACTAGAAATATCAAGCTAATGCAGTTTTTTTTACCCATTACTTATAATGCTGATATCAAAAAGTGTGGGATGAAAAAGACTGACTGGCTAAACACAGGATATGCTTTTAAAATGATTATTGTTCTAAGCACTCAATACAAACTTTGATAACATAAAGCACTAGGGACTGAAAGACCAAGATAAAATTAGCAGTTTTTAAAAGCGCTTAGTAAACAATCTATATTAGGGAGTATCCAAAAAAACTTTTTTTCGATTTTCATCACGCCTTAGCAAAAAAAAGTTGTATAAGGTGAAACATAATACCTGCGAATTTTTTCAGAATTTTTGGGGGGTGTCTTTAGGCGGCGCCAAGCCCCCGAAGGTTCCCATGTCCTAGTTATGGACTCCTATGGAGCGTGCAAGCCTAAAAGGCCGATCGCCCCTCATTTCTACTCTAATCACACGACTAATGTCTTCACTCAAGTTATCGACCCAATATGAAGTATGCTACCCGACAAAACTTAAATAACAGCCTAAATATCTATATTACGTTTTTTGTGTGCTCAAATTGAGCGGAAAATCGCGCATATCCTTTTTCAAATAATCAATGAAATATAGATATTTAGGATATTATTCAAGTTTTGTCGGATAGCCTAGATCATTTTGGGTCGATAACTCGAGTGAAGACATTCGTCGTGTGATTAGGGTAGAAATGAGGGGCGATCGGCCTTTTAGGCTTGCGCGCTCCAAAGGATTAACATGGGAACCTTCGGGGGCTTGGCGCCGCCTAAAGACACGCCCCAAAAATTCTAAAAAAATTCGCAGGTATTATGTGTCACCTTAGACAACTTTTTTTTTTGCTAAGGCGTGATGAAAATGGAAAAAAAGTTTTTTTCGATACACCCTAATCTATATACATAAAATAAAAAAGTAAACTGTTATACTGATGTTTTAATTAAAAGAAATTCTTATAAAAATATATTTTACAGCTTTTTTACACAGAATAATGGAAAGTATTATTTATTACAATGTAGCACATAAAAATACAGCCCCAAAAGTTACCCTTCATTTAATTTTATGCCTTTTTCTTGATACAGGATTCATAGATTCAGTAACATCAGTTTCATTCAGTTGCACTCCAAAATGTCTTTAGCCTAGAAATCTGCCCCTTTGCTCATTAAATATTTAACAATATTAATTTGATTTAGCCACGCTGCAATATGAATTGGTAAATATCCCTTTTCAGCCCGGAAATTTACAGCAGCACCATTCTCTACTAAAAGTTGTACAGTTTCCAAACACTTGGCTCTCACTGCTAAATGAAGAGGAGTTTCACCCTCATAGTCTCTAATATTCAAATATGCACCTTTGCTGATTAAAGTTTTGACTATGTCAGCAATTTCTCGCTTTGCTTCCGCAAGATGGCATCCTGCGTCACAGGCAACATTTTCCTCACCTGAATTACTTTGAACAAAAAGTGGTTCATTAACTATTAATGAAACAGCTAAATGTAAGGAAGTGCTTCCGTTTCGTGCGCACTTAGCATTAACATCGATGTTCGGAACGAATGATAGTAACTTCTCAACCAATAGACAGTTTCGCTTTATCACAGCCAAATGAAGAGGGGTGAAGCCGTCTTTGTTATTTGAATTTACATCACCAGAAATTGATAGCAGTACGGCATGAATGTTGCTTGGATTGCAAAAATCGTTTGGTTTAGAATTATCTAGCACATACTGGTGAAGTAAGAAGTTTCCATGTGGATATCTCACACAAGAGGCTAAGACTTGTAGTGATTTTGGTTCAGGCAACTGGTTGCATGACTGGGTATCCATACCTGCAAAGTAAAGTTTAAATTTATCATTCAAGTAGTAATGAAATGGATAAATTACAGGGTCGGGTCGCGTATTTTCATAACCTCACCCAATTTAGGCCTTGGCCCAATGCGCATGTGCGTGAACTTTATTTTTGCTGGTTTTTTTTGGAAATTTTGTAAAATAATAACTGGGGATAGAACGCACGAACTACCGCATGCTACGCTAGTGCGCTACCACTGCTCCAGCGGGGCTTACAATAACTTTAAAACTTTTTTGACCTTATTCCTTCTTTGTGTCCACACGCATGCGCATTGAATCAAGGCCTAAAGCGGATGAGGATTTGTAAATAAGCGATCGGGTCGTTGCGTTTAAAACACTTCTTCCCTTGAAAGTAACACACATAATAAATTGAATTGAAGGCTGACACAAGATAAGTATTTACTTTAGACCAAGCACATTCGTTAACATTAAACGATCAAGTGTATTAGATACTATGATTTGCAAAAGTCAAACACAAATACTGATCATTTTAAATTGAAATTATCATAGCTCAATTCAATAAGGGCGCAACAATGTAAAAATTCATGAGGCAAAATAAATGCAAAAATTTTGTCTTACTTGTCGAAGGTTCAAGTGGATTCTTGAGATTTAGCACACAGGACGGAGAATAATAATTGTGATTGTTACCAAGTCAAATAAACAAAGTGCTGGCTTTGGCTTGGCTCCATAAATATATAAATTAAATATAATAAATACTCCAATGCGTTGAGTTGATGATAAAGATAGTTATTTAAAGATATTTGAGGTATTTGTTTGCTCCGGAGGAACCTTAAAGCAAAATTTGCGTTGCCAAAGGTTATGAAAAAATATTTGACAATTTCTGGGCTGGCTGGGATGTTTTTTTTTGTCGTTGTGTCAAATCCCCCCAAAACTCATCACGCTAGATTAAAACCATAAAATTCATTTGATCTTTAACCACAGTCTTTAACAAGATTGGGTTACTCCAACTGAACTGTAACGAAAAACCACGTGGGGTAAAATTTCAAAACAATGTTTGTTTACTCGTTGAACTAAACTGTTTTTTTCGAGATCAAGAATCAAGAGGTTATTTTGAATTAACTAATGTATAAAGCTTAAATTATCTTCTCCAAAAAAACTTTTTCGTGCGTTGTTTCTTCAAAAGCTACATATACTAATTATAATTTCAAGAATTCATCTATGGAAGTTATTTTAAAAGATAATGATGATCATCCTGTCTGTCCACATGGTAAGTTTCTAAAAATCCATTTATCCAAAAATGACTGCGATTACCTTTAATAAGGAGGGACAGATTCCATAATCGAGTTTTTTGCCAAATTTGACGACATCGGATCTCGCCAAGCTATTACTAATACTACGGTGCACCGTAGACTTTTCCACTGGATTTAATAAAACACTTATCTCCAGGAAGAAACCTGAGTTTATGGCGCCGGTGACTTTGTGTGGTCAATTACCGGGCGCGAATGCGAGGGGAGATACAAAGAGATTGAGGTAGATGGGGGAGATAAACTGCTGGTGGTCCGGCCCCAAATTGTTTTATTACATCCAGCGGAAAAGTTTACGATGGCCCTATACCTAAAGTTTGTCTGTCTTCGCTTGGCACGAGTGGCAAGCCTAAAGGCAAGGCAGTACCCACGCAGAAAAAGCAGTGATGGCGAGTGCAGGGTAACGGGTATCTAATAGAAGTGAGATAACCATCTTTATGGCTTCTTTAGTGCACTTGCCACTGTTTTCTCTGCTGTGGGTACTGCATTTAGGTTTGCCACTCATGCCAAGCGAGGACAGACACAAACTAAATCCCTGCTGGTAGAAGCCATTTTCACATTGAAATGGTTTTCACCCAAATTTGGCGACATTTGGTGAAAACCTCGATATTGGAATATTACCCAATTAAGATTATTAGCAACACCTTTACTATTAAATATTATAATTTTGCATGTCTGGACTGGAGCGATCGAGGCCTCTTAGAAAGCCATCGCAGCGGTTGTGATCGACTTTTTTTCCTAAGTGGACTCAAATTCGGGAAAATAACTTTTTACTCGCTCTGTTCTGACCAATTTGGAACTTGGCTCCTTTTTTTTAAAGAATGGCAGTGAAAATGAAAATGAGGTATGAATCTGTGTTTAATTTGAATTTGTGAATATTATTGTGTTTGTAAGGAAGTGTGAAAAGTGTGGAGTGGGCAGGAAATGACACTGGTTGCAAGGCATGATGTGAGTGATGGGTATGAATGGAGTTGCCGAAAGAAAGGAGAGAATGAACATCGTATTAGATCCAGTGTGCGTGCGGGTAACCATATACTGTATGTGGATTTTAAAGTGTAAAAGTATAGATGCAATTTAAGAGTTTGGAGGGGGAAGTAATGGACCGCGGCTTATTGGATTGGAATAGCATGAAAGTTGGTAAAAAGGGCATAATTGTCAAGGTGAATGAGAGTAAATTTGGTGGTTCTCTGAAAGTTGGCTGATTGGTTGAAAAGTCGGTTTCACGAGTTTGATGCACTTGGCAACATTTTCTTGGTGCTAAAAATAGGGGCCTCGGCTTGTAAAGATTAACCACACCTGCCTACAATACTCTTATGGTTTAAGTTTTAGATGCCTTAACATAGAATTTTAATTTTGGTGCTCTTAATTTTAAAATAGTGTTTAAACAATGTGAATCCCAAGTAAAATTGGG
Organism: Tetragnatha montana; assembly: GCA_963680715.1. Taxonomy (NCBI): domain Eukaryota; kingdom Metazoa; phylum Arthropoda; class Arachnida; order Araneae; family Tetragnathidae; genus Tetragnatha; species Tetragnatha montana. The sequence goes on from OY796685.1 coordinate 42,261,033, forward strand.
GGTTCCTTCCCTGAAAAATTTAGGAAATTTGGAAGTTTTTGTTCCATCTCCTATAGTTTTAATTAATTTTTTGGTATAAATATGATATTTTTCAACCCTGTCGTTTAGTCCTTCACATGATTATTATTTTAAAAAGTGTGCATTGACTTGTTTCTTTCATGCTTAAAGTGTGAAATGCAAGTTTTTATTACAAAAATCTTTGAAGTTTTATTTACTCTCTTAATTTTTAAGGACCTTGCCTAATGTTTGAAAGGCATTCTGCAAAAGGCACAAAGACGGGCAAAAGATTTTATGCCTGTTCTGCTTGTCGTGACAGATCAGTATGCCCCTATTTTCATTGGGTTGATGATCCAGTGCCTCAACAAAAAAAAGATCGCTGGGAAGAAATTATCAAATCAAGCAAACCCAAATACTCTCATGAAGAATATTTCAAGTAAGAAAAATTTCCATAACCTTTGTATTTTTTTGGGAGCTACATTTTTTTCATTTTGAAGAATTTTTTTCTTTCTGACTGATCAATTAATTACTGTATTTTTTTACAGAAGATTAAATCGTGTAAAACAGCTCAGTGATCTAGAAAGAAAGTATTGCAACACCTGCTCATCATTAGTTTTACCAAACGAAAGTGACCATAAAAAACACGATGTTACAGAAAACTTTTCATCTAAGAGCTTACTTCAACCAAGTCTTTTATTTGAAACTTTGGACAACAAAAAAGCTGAAGCCGTAATATTATTTCCTAAATAGTTTTTATATTTTCCCATAGTTGTGGCAAAAATTTTCTATAGCTTTTATGTTAGATTTGTACTGAAATAAATTATTTAGTATGTTATTTGGTTTAAAGTTCTCATATTTTTGCTAAATTTGTAAACATTTATTTAGTTTGCATCTTAATAAGGTAATAACTAATTTTTAAAATTTTAATTAACATGTTGTAGCATATCTTTATTGAAAAAAACATTAATAAAAGAAAAACCTGGGTACTTTAATATTAGCTGAGTGCAAGTCTCAAGAGTGTTCTGATAAATAACCAAAAATAAGTTAGTAATATCAAAATAACAATTAAAACACTTCAGCTAGCAATGTTGCTTTTAAGATTTTTAATGATTTTTTGTGTAATTAATAAAATGTTACCAATAAAGTCTAACTGATAGATTTGCACCCGGGCAATCCTAAAGTACCAAAATCTGCTTTTGTAGAATTGTATTATTTAAGTTTGGATTTCTTTATATGAATTTGATTAGGTCCAATCAAAGAAAATCTAATGTTTTTTTTCTTACATTTCTCAAAAATGTTTTTTCATTTGTACCATAAAACACTTAATTCACACTTGAAGCTAATTTTTATTGTAGTATTTGTGTTGGTAAATTAGATTTCTAATACATCCTCATGTAATTTTATCTTTTAGCAATACTTTTTTAGTGAAAAGACCAAAAGCTTTGTGACTTCTTTATTATTGAAAAATCAGTATTCCAAGTTTGTTCTAATTGGTTTGCCGAAGTAAGTTTTTTTTTATCTCTTTTCATATTATTTCTCGATTCTTTTACAGTGTGACTTGGATAATTCAAAGCTGAACAAACCACCAAAACTCTTCAAACCATAGTAAACTTAACATTGTAAAAGGTGAATTTACTTAGTTATAAAATTCATGGGACAAAAAATATTTTGCATTAGTCATCACTTTAAATTAAGCATTCAGGTTATCCAAGGTGCACTGTTTAAGTCTTTCGTAATGTGCAATTTTCAATTTACTTTGTATTTTTATTTGTACATTAAGTAAGGATTAGAATTTTTAATTAGAAATATTAAAAAGTTGGGTAGTATTCATTAACAGCATTGGATAATAATTTGCTTTTATGAAGTTTTTTTATTCCAAAATGTTGTTTTACCAACCTTCAAAGAAAATAACTCATCAAATTAATTTTAAATTCTACATTCATATTTTAAATTTACAGATGTTTGAGTTTGATCTTTTTTAAAATATTTTATAACATATTAACATGAGTTAGGTCAGGATCAGTGGTCTCCAATTAGTTTGATTTGATCCCATCAGGGATGAGTCTGTCTCCCAGAATGTTTGATTGCCTTAACTAATATTATTTTGTGTCTAGCATTCCTTTCTAGTGGTGTTCTTTAAAAATACACCTTTTATTCCAAAGTAGTACTACTGATACATTTGTGCTCTTAATTTTATGTAATTAACACTAAATGAGAGCAAATTGGAAAATATTTTAGTATCTACTAGTTGAGGGATTTAATATTTCTGAAAACTTCTTATTGAAACTTTGTTTTGAAAATAAAAATCTTTTAATTCTTTTCAATCATTTATAAACCCTTCCTGAATAGCTGGTACATAGTTAAAAAGAATTTTTTTCTCCAATTTCCCTAGTGATATGCTTTTAACATGCTCCAACCCTGATAGGTTATATATTTGTAATTTTCTGAGGTTTTTGCCAATTTATGGGTCATTTTCCAAGTTGGTTTTTCACTCTTGGTCAGAATTTCCCCTGGATTATGAGATTTTAAAAATGATTTATAATAGTTTTATTTCTCTTTAGTTATTAATTTTACCTTCTGTTTTAGAATCCATGAGCATTTGCTAAGTCTTCAAACATCTGATTCAAAAGTGGAATCACTCTTATTAGATATTGATGCTAGATATGTAAGTATAGCTTTCAAGATAAATGTGCTTTACATTAATAGGCAATTTTTATTTGAAAAATAATAAATTTGATAAATTGTGTGGAAACTGAACTTAATCTATCTTGGAATGAATACCTGTTGAACAAAAGTGTTTACCCTTTCATGTTATGTTTATTCCCTTTTTAAGATCTACTAAGACGTTGAAAATGGAAAAATTTTAGTTAGAGTTCACTATATGCCTTTGAAATTATCAAAATTTAATAGAAGTTCAGTCAGGACTTGTGGAAAGTTCACCATAACTGAGAGTCCAAGGGTTCATTATAAGTGTTTGATTGTAATTTGAATTTTCTAAATGTTGTGAACTCATTTTAATGATTCAATAGTCAAAATTTTCCAACCTTGTACTGTAATCACCATCTTTACAGTTATAGAAATATATTGTTGAAAAACATTAACATATTATGATATTGTTCTTTTTTTTATTTCTAGATGCAATTCTATGGACCTGATCAATTTTGTCACTATAATATTTTCAACAACCATTTTTTCGGGGGGAAATCAGTGAAAAAGTTTTTCAAGAAGTTCCTGTCGGAAAAAGACGACGAAAAGATAGTTATTTTGATCGATCCTCCATTTGGTGGTCTCATTGATGCCATTTCCCACTCACTTCAAAAAATAAATGAATTGTGGCAGACAGTTAATAGTAAACCAACTACAGAAAATGTACCGCTTTTGTGGTTTTTCCCTTACTTTCTTGAACCAAGAATAATCAAAAACATGCCTGATCTTGTTATGATGGATTATAAAGTAAGAAGCTTGAATACTTAATTAAAAAATTTAATTTTAAGTTTGATTTATTAGGATTTTAGGTCATAAATATTATGTACTAGCTGATTTGCCCGGCCTTGCACGGGTGAAGTGTATAAAATTATTTTTTATGCTCTCTTAAGTTGCATATCTAATTTTCTGTATCAGCAATTACCAATCATCCCGGTGTCCCTGGCGCCTTTTTCCTCCCAGTTTCCCAGTACTTTTCCTCCCGGTGTTCCCGGTACGTTTTCCATCCCGATGTTCCTGGTACAATTTTTATCCCAGTGTTCCCGGTATCTTTTTCATCTCCGTACTCCCGGTACCTTTTTCGACCCGGTGTTCCTGGCACCATTTCATCTAGGTGTTCCCGGTGCAGTGCATCACGAAAAAATTCTTGGAAAGGAATTCATTCAACAACTTCCGAAAATATAGATACTACTCCCATTTGTCTATTTTGACGAATTTCCCAGTAATTAATAAAAAAAACAACTGCATAAATAAAAATATTTAACATTCCCCTGTTTAAATTGAAAAAAAAATATCGTTAAGCTATCATGGAAAAAATAATGATGGAGAATAAAACTTGATCTAGTTTTTATTACCAACTTTTTTAAAAGCTACACTAAAATAATTCAAGTTTAAAGATTAATTTCAACATTTCAACAATCTAAACTTTCAGTTTCAACATAAAATTTCAAGGAAAATGAAGTTTTTAATAAGAAAATACTGTCATAAAGTTTTTTATAAGGACAGTTTTCAATTTATTTAATTATTAATAACCTTCTTAAAACAATTTCAGTCCAGTTGTATCTTTAAATATTTTGTTTTATGTTAAAATTGTTTTTGTTGTATTATTTGCAACAATGCGAGTTAAACAGATCTTCTTTAGCGGAGAAGTAAGGTGAATTTTACAAAAAGGCCTAAAAGGGGGTGAAGGGGTGGTTTTAGAAATTTGGAAATGATGTCATTGTCTTTCCCCCGTCCCCTTACGTATGTGTACCAAGTTTGGTTCGATTCGGACGGGTAGTTTTGGAGAAATTGAGCCAAATCTGTTCCGGACAAACCCAGGCAGGAACCCAGGCACGGACACCTTCATTATATATAGAGAGATTATTTTAAAACCTTTGTCTTTTAATTTTCTTAAGTGTTTTTTATCCTTTCAAATATTTTTGTTGCACATTAACTTCTAAATTGAATGTAAGCACCATATAGCCAAGGGGAATTTCGGGATTAGATTTCAGGGACATAGCCTGAGGGGATTTTAAAATACATATATAGTCCCAAAAGTAAGAAAATTTTCTTTTCCAACCATAGAGGATGACTAAAAGTACTCCATAATCCCCTGAAATTTTTGGCCACTCCACTGCAAAATTTATTATGTAATATACAATCATCTACACCAATTAATAAAAGCAATTTTTTAGGTAGAATACATGAACCATAAAAAGTTTGGAACAAAAGCTGGTTTCAAGGGATCTCCTGTTCGAATATTTACAAATTTGAACAAATCAAGTTTTGTTCTTCCCAAAAAGGATGGATACAGGTTAGTGTATTTTCAGAAAATTTAAATGATTCAGAACAAAAGTGAAAATCAGTTTTTGGTACTTCAGGATTAGCAAGTACCTTGCATTCTGATAAATTACCAAAAATAAGCAAATATATATTTAAAGAAATAACAATTAAAATATCTCAACTAGCAGTGTTAATTTTAATATTTTGCTCTGAGATTTGCGCCCAACTAATTCTGAAGTACCCATTGCATTTTTAATCAAATCAAATGATGAGATATTAACTACTCTACATCACTCATCCTGAAGTGATTAAAATTCAGAAATCAAAGTGATAAATGAGGATAAACTCCAAGCTAAAGCAGTACTTGTTAAATTGCTTAATTTATTAAAATGACCTTGTACAGTCTTACTTTAAGGGTATACTTATTATTGATAAGGAAGTCATGTGAAATATTTTTATTTATTCTTTTCATCCTTAATTTATCCATTATGTTGGGTAGAATACAAAAAATATGTTCGACTAATCAATCATTTATATGTTTGTACTGTCCAGATTAATTACTTGTATGATTTTTAAAGAAATTACTGATTAAGTATTTCTATGTTGTGTAATTTTAATAGCTAATTTAATCATGCTTTCCATTATAGGTTTTGTAAAGATTGTAAAAGATACGTATCCAATGAAAATCAGCACTGCTTGAAGTGTAATGCTTGTACAACCAAAGTAAGCAAGTTTGGTTTATTCATAAATTTTGTTTCTCAGAAAAAAAATTGAATTGTTTAGTTGATTATCTAACTGTGATATCCCCGGGCAGTTTAAGACACTTTTATTTTGGTTACAGGGGGGCTATATAAGCAGCAATAAATACAAATTCCTTGGATTTTGTTGTGGCCCTTTACAAGAAAGATTTTATAAAACTTAGAACCAAGTTCTGATAATTTGTTGGCTGCAAAATATTACAAATGGCAGTCTATTTCACTCATATTGGTTACTTATTAGTGTGAAAATGATTAATTTTCTTAAATTACACTTTTTATTTGTAAAAATATCATAAACTCTGAATTTTAGACCAATATAAAGCTTTATTTTCCTCATAAAAATAAGCCCAATCTATTAACATTGGTTTTTGTTATTGTTTTAGCATGGCAAGACTTATAAACATTGTGATGAATGTCAACAATGTGTCAAAGATTCTTATATTCACTGTGGAGTCCACAACAAGTGTGTACCTGGGTTTCTCAACTCTCAAGAACCTAAAAAAGATGGATGCAAGTGTGGCCCACAGAGCACAGATGAAAATATCTCAGAAAAATGCTTTAAGTGTTTTGGCTATGGGCATAGAAAAAGAAACTGCCCTACAAATCCACGGTATGCTTTTGTTTTTAAATTTCATGACTTTTTAAGATTTTACTGAATATTTCAGATAACTCTCAAATGAATTATGAATATAGTTATAAAGAAAATGTCATATTGATTTGTTAAAGATATTTTTCTTTGTTTTCACTAGAAATACTTAATGATTTAATCTTTTAACATTTCTTTTGTTAATGTAGTTAAGAAAACAATTTTTAGCATTGTCAAGTAGAATAGAATATTATGGATTTAAAATAAAATGTCTTATTTTTTTTCTTTTAGGGAAAAACAGAAAAAGACAAAGAAATGAGTAAGAAAATAAACAAATTTAAGGATATTTTGAGTTTTTCTTTTTTTGGAATATTGTTTTCTCATTAATAAACATAGAAGAGTAAAATAATTCAGCCAGATTGAGAATTAGATGAAAATTTCTCCATAACAAGCAAATTCTTGGGTTCCTTTTTAATTAAGTAATATTTCTTATGACTGTATTTAAAAGCATGGAGGTGCAAAGATCATCCTGGAGTATACAATTATAAATTGGTTACAATTTTTTTTTAAAATTATCAACTAAAATTTTCTTTAAAGAATTCACTTAACCCGCGGGAATGTGTGTGGGGTTTGTGCAAGACCCCAGCACTCAAATAAAGTTTAACAGAAACTCATTTTTAACCTAAAGAGACGAAACCCTGTGTAGCTGCCTAAAACATTTACACCAATAACCTCTTGAAGTTTAAATAAGATAGCTGCATTATTTACAATGTTAAATAGTTTATTACCTATTAATTTACAAAAATCTGTCAACTTAAATTTTCAAGCACTTTAAATGATTACCTGATGTATTTAAATGTTCCCTGACAAAGGTTTTGCAGATACTGAATATTTAGAAGAGAAAACAGCATGTGCAGTCTTACAGACCCCATGTGTGTCCTCTTGGATTAACTTTATTGGAAAAGCTGTCTTTAGATAGTAAATATTACCTACTAGTCTAATATCAAAAACCGAAGTTATATCTTAATTAACCTAATAAGCAAAATGGTATAATTCAGTTCCATCCTGGCCAATTTTCTAGCTTTCAACCATATATAATGTTCCATTTCTGAAAAATAATGACACTTTGATTGCACACAAAGTAATTGTAACATTTATTATATTCAATGCATAAAAACCACATAGAATGCTTCTGAGATACTGAATTAAAGACTACAAGTCTAATTTTACACATCAGCTTCTTACACAAATAAGCTCACAGATTCCTTTGTAGAATTTGAAGTGAAAAATTACTCTGAACTATTTACAAAGGTGTTTAGTCCTTTACAGGAGACGATATAACATCAAGTTTTAAACCTTACTTATCAGTACACTTAGTTAAGGAATCCAAAATAGAATAATTTAAACAAGTTCTTAAAATTTTGTATTAACTTAACACCAAGTCAGTAATACTCTAGTCTAAAATGACAAAAACTACTAATGTATAATTTTACTATCATAAATAAGATAAAGTGAAATGAAAAACAGAAATCAATTAACAGTAGTGAAAATAGGTTTATAATAGTATTTTGAAATTGACAACTTTGCTAAGGTACACTCATGTAAACTCTTGTGGGTTTTGATTTGCATAGGTTAATGCATACTTAAAATACTAATAAGATGCACCACCAGTAAAAGATTAATAAGTTAATCTATTCTGAAATGCATTAGAAAAGTACTTTTTAATGGTTTAAATATGAAATATCAGTAGTATTTTCAATGGACAAAGTTTTTCAATTTATGTTAAAAAACATTTTCAAGTCAAATATGTGTATCACTACAAAACATTAAAAAGTTATGAGTATATTTATTTTAATATAATCATGAGATTATTCAACTTAAATTAGTTATTTCTAGAATACACCTTATTTTAAAATAACCCAACTTAAACAATAAGCGTACTCTGGTGTAGATTAACATTTATACTACAACTTAAATGGGGAAGACTTAGCACCATTTAACTATTGTATTAATATTTCAAAACTACATCTATATATTTAAAGCAATTGTTGCTTTTTTGAGACAACAAGCCAGTCCAAACAACAACCAAATTTAGTCTTATATGAAATATTTTGAACTTTAGATCAAAGATATTTATCTTCAAAGGTTGCATTTCCCAAGCCTCTCACACTTTAATTCTGAATCCATTTCAGTTCTCCCTATGTTACGTCTATGGGCCCTTATTTTGGACAGTATGCCAGCCCCTAACAACTGGTGTAATTTGAGAAAACGAATTACTAATAAAAAAAACCATTCTAGAATATACTAAATGTTATGTAAATGGTATTGGAAGATCACAAGTCGAATGAAATTCATCTTAAAAGTGAAAGTAATGTTAAATAAACTATGTGTACAGAATACAGACATGAATTATTTGACAATATCTTTCAAAAACAACAGAAATAAGTAATTTTGTATGACTAGTAAATTTTATCAATCAAACAGCAGATCCATCTGCATACACTGATATGTGATACTTTATTGCAAGATTTAGGAAATAAACTGAAAATGTGTGTCAGTACAATTTAAAACCATTCTCAGATTTTTTTTTGCTTTTATGATTGCAATTACTCCACAAGAGATTTATTTGCACACAAAATTTTATACTTTACGTAAATTACTCATGAACTTACTACATGAAACGGCAGAACAGACACCGACTTACATGAAACATTTAACTAGAAATATCAACTAAGAGCTAAACATAAAAGTCAAACCTAAAATGATTACCCTGCAGTTCTATTATTCAATTTTTTGAAGTTAATTTGTTTTCAAATATTTAAGTAAAGTGTAACATTTTCTTGAAAAGTAGTTTATAAAGCACTTCTATTTTTACTAGCACCAGGACATTGCAAATATTAAAAAAACCTACTTGCATAGAAAACAGTGGATTATTGTGTTAAGATGAAAGGCGGAGTTTCTACAAATAATAGTTTTAAAATTTGATTAATTAATCAGGACTAATAGATTACTCATATCAAGTAATAATTTAAATAGAGTAAAGTTTCATACTGTCTTGACCTTGTAGAAAAGCAATGATAAATTAAGTCAAAATTACTTATACTTAATATTGTGCAGTTAGATAAAAACTCCACTTAGTGAATTCCTTAATACTTCAGCTATAAAAGTTAATTATGATTAAATTATGTAGGCTAATACAGCAAGCATCTGTTTGTAATGAAGATGAGTTCATCGGGCTGTTAAGGCCATGTTCCAAACTAAACTGATTAAGAGCCTTTAAATTTGAAATAGAACTTGAAAACTTCAGATAGACTAAAGAACCAATTCATCAATTTCGTTTTGAAGCAAAATTTTAACAGTATGTTAAAGCTTATAAAAACTGTAAGATTATATAAATCTCCTTATATATTGAATTCAAATGGTAATAACTGCTTTTAAGGTCTCACAAAATATATAGAGAACTGATTTAAAGCAATGTCGGAACTATGTATATAACTAGCACTCATTGAAACATGCATAAAGAACCACCAGATTTCTGAGACTTTAGATTTAGGGGAAAATATCTTGAAAACTTCTCTTTATAGTATATATTAATGAGGATATTTCCACCCAAGAATTTCATTACAGTGTGGAATCCTTAAGTCCACTTTGCTATGTGATTGATTGCCTTTGGTAATAAACAGAAGGGATTAAACATTTTCCTTAAGTGAATTTACAAACACTAACTTAGAACTACACTATTTATGCTATATTTAACTACCTGTAGTTATATTTGAAGGAAAATTTTAAAATGTTCAAAGATCTGATAATAAAAGAAAAGAAAATATTTTTTAAAACAAAACAGACAATGTAGAGTAAAGTAAAATGTATGTTAAATCTATGCAGTAGAAACCACTTCAGTTTCAGAACATAATGTTAGGAAGATTTTTTATGCATGTTTAAAAAAGTGAGGCATATAAAACTACTCGGACATATTGAAAACAAATTTGAAGGAATATTAGTACATTATTCAATTCAAATAATTTTTAAGTAGTTAAAAGTCTAAGAGGGCAACCAAGGCACAATTTCATAAAGTAGCTATCTCACAAACAAGAGCTTTGGTAGCTTAATTCTTTCTAACAAATCACACATATCACAATATACTGTTTTGATTATACGAGATAAAGAAATGAAAATCAATCAAAGGAAGTAACCAAAACAAAACAAGCAAAATAATTATAAAAACATACAAGAGTTATTACACAATTCATGAACAATCCAAAAAGATAAACCCACCAGGATAGCCTGAAAATCGAAGCTGGGGTAACAAGAAAGCACAAAATAAGCTATTAGCTCATTTTCGTAAATAAACAAATGATATATACAGAAACCTAACAGTAATGCAACCGAGGAGGATCTTCAACACTTAAAACTAAAGGGTTGAGATTATTAAAAAAAAAAACACTTACATTTCAAAGTCAAAGAATACAAATCAGTGATGGCCAATTCTTACCCCTTATTTGGTTAATATAAAATACATCCATTTTAATCTGGTCAAAATATCAATTTACAACCTTTTTTTATGTTCATGGAATAGGATTTCATATATTAAACAAATCCCATTAAATATGGTAAAAACTGTTGAGAAGTCAAATGGAATCTAAAGAATGCAATATGTATGTTTCACTACTTGATTACATTTAAAAAGAAACAAACTCATGACAAAGCCTTATTAAATATAAATAGTAGGTCAAGACTGGATAAGCTGTATGCTAAAATGAATGACCAGATTGTTAAAAATTGTCGAATGAAGCCTGGTACATGTAATCAAAAGCTATAAATTGCCAATATATTACAGTAGGGGAAATATTATTAAAATGTATAACAGTAACATGGAAGAGAACCAGCAAAAAAAGTATTAAACTTATGTTAAGAACTACACAAATCCTAAGGTAAAATTTTTCCCAGATTAAAAAATTATTTTTAAAAGATGAATTCCTTTACATTTGGGCAGACAAAATACGCAAATAGGTCGAAAACATCCATTCAGCATACTGCACTTCTATTTGGCCATCACTGATTTAAACCAAATTTGAAAATATTTTAGGTACAATGCAATACCTAATCTTTAAATGAGGAGGAGTTATTTAAACTATAGGTTGCATAGTTATATCAGGGGTGAAACTTACCTTAACTCAAAACCCCAGAAAATTACGACTACAAGTTACATATGTAAAACAAAAAGGAGAAAAAACAATGATACATAAGAACTCTTAGGTGGATTCCACTAAAACTAAAATGTAATCCAATTCACTAAGTAATTAATAAATTATAGCAGAATATCCATTAATGAAATAAATATTTCTAACAAAAAAATAGTACGATAAAATATGGGGAAAATTTGGATTTCCAGGGAAAAGTTTCACCCCTGTAATATAAGAAATAAAGCATGTGACCAAATCGGGATAAGACACTAATGAAACCTGAGGAAAAGACAACTCGGTGATGAGATGAATAAGTTCAACTGCAAAAATGTTGCCAATGCATAATGCACAAATATCTAGTATATAAATTGTAGAAATATACTGCAAAATGTAAGTTCTACACAGCAGTTAGTATAACATTTAGAGTAAATTATGTAAAGAATTGAATTCCAAATGCCACTCTAAGTTAAACATTAATGAAATATTAATAAGTCTAAGTAAACTAAGATTAGCTAATAGAGAAATAATATACCAGTTATAGATAATATATATCTTAAACAGTTAAGTGCTTAAAAACAGTAACAGACTAACAATTAATGCGTATAATGAATGCATTAAGGTGGAATTCTAAAAGAAACATCTTGCTAAATATGATGCTTCTGCCATAGGAGTGAATAATACCACCATTAAGCTTTTACATATTTATAGTGTACATATGTATACATTGAAATGTATATTTATATATAATGAATCACATATCAATTTTATATTTCCATTGAAAGTATACTACTACTTTGCACTTACAGTATAAAACCCCAAGGCAACATACAACATCACCCATTGCGCCAATGACACAAAGGCAACATACAACATCACCCATTGTGCCAATGACACAAAGGCGAATCTAAGTATTAAGTGTGATGCACAATAAATACAAATCTACATCTACATTGATATAAATCCATTAAACATTACAACAGGTTATATTTATAAGACTAGTAAAGCTAACACCATTAATATCACTATACCAACACATCACATCTCATAACAGTTGGTATGATTTTGTAAGATTAATAAAAAAGTATACATTTGAACATAGACACTAACAATCAATCCAATACATGAGAAGGATCACAAGTCTAGAAAACCTGAATGACACAAATGTAGCTACTTCACACAAGATCATAACATCTGTCACTGAAATATAATATAATATAAATATGAAACCAGGCTTGAAAGCAAACTGAGCGAAAGCAAATTGACTATGAAGAACAAACCTACAAAACAAGCCACACACGAAGTTTTATAACTTGCAGAACAGCATTTCAACTCCTGTGCTTCGTGAGCACAATATGGAGGGCAAATATATCACATAGAGTCCACTGCAGTTCAAATATACATGAAACGAAACAAAAAAAAGAGAAACCTCACCAATGCTAACTAACATGTATTTTACACTAAAAGTCACTTGATACTTGTGATTCAAGAAACTAATAACAGCAATACATATGGTAACATCTACCAAAAGTTACTTTGCAAAGTTGAAAAGTACACGGAAGATGTTAATAAAGTTTCACCCCCTCAAAAAAATTTTTTTTTTCCAAACTAGTAAATATTAATGACAAATTGGACATAATAAGCATAAAATGTACTTGGGATATTATATTTAAGGATTATAAGTCTTAAATTATAAGTATTTCTTTGAAATACAAAGCAGTCTATAAATAAACACTGCAAAATATTTTAGACCTGGAATACTCAAAAACTAATATGTAATTATTATTGCCAACAACACAACTTTATAATTAAATATGCTGGTTTGCTATTCTGGCAATATTTTCAATATTTGCCATCCAATAAAGCAGCTGGTGACTTGGTCAATGGGCCCATAGGTGCTCCTATGGCAGATTTAAATGTTATGCTTTTAAATTTAATGTTAAGATCTTTTTAAAGATCACTAAAGTTGAGAGATTAAAAAAAAATATGATCAAAATAAATTAAAATTGCCTTTAGCCCTTGAAAAACTAAATTTTACCAATAAAGTTAAAAGAATAATTTTTTTTTTCTTAAGTGTGTTCTTGTGTTAAGAAATGAAAATTATTTATGAAAAAATTCTGTACTTTTCTATTACCTATACCATAAAAAATCGTCAAGCTATTTTGGCCACCAATGTGATTAGAAATACTGCCAAAAATTGAAACCTAATTTAAATAAAATTATATGTGTGGCAACAACTATCTGATATCCAGTGGCGAATCCAGTAGGGGGGGCTGTGGGGCTGCAGCCCCCCCCAGAACCAAGACATCCCAGTTTTGGTATAGTTAAAAATTGCAATAACTTTTTTTTTTAAATTTTGGTAGTAAATATGATTATTCCCTGACTTACTTTTCCGGGATATTTTTTTTGCAGAATCATTATTCTTCAGGGTCTGTAACCCTAGTCATTAGGTAGGTTTTGAATTTTTTGAAAAAATTTTCGTAGGTAGGTATTTGGAATTTTTTTCAAAACAATTATATAGAAGGTTTTTTCGCCGGTTTTATGTTTTTGAAGGCGCTGATTACGAATATCATATTTGCTCCCATTTGGAAGGTCGTCTTCATATTCAAAAATCACAAAAATTTTCGATTTTTTGCTTATATTTCAAAAACAAGTTTCTCGATCATAATCTCAATTCACATAATTTCAAGAAAACAAAATTTCACTACTTAAATTTGATTTTCTGAAGAGTGGTTCTGCCGCTAGAGTGTGCTGAAAAACGGCGATTTTTTGGTCTTTACACAAAAAAAAGTGAAAAACGTGCGCTTCTAGCGTCTACAAAATGAAAAATATTCACGTTATCAACACAAATTTTATCTAATGTGAAAGAGAATTTAATTGTCTATTCATAATGTACCCTACATTATTATTTTTTGTGAAGGGGGAGAATAAAACTATCGCGTCTTACATAGAGATGCAAAATTCCCGCAGTTTTTGAAACATGGGAAAAAACCCGGCAATTTTGGGGAATAAACCCGGAATTTTGGGGAATATTGGAAATTTTGAGGAAGTTTTGAACATAAACAAAGACGGCCATCTTTAGGCTTAAGGTTAAAATTTTCATTGCTTTTCTCAACACTTGTTATTTTTAAACTTATTAATATTTGTCTTATTATTAATTATGTAATTATTACTTATTAATTTCAACATAAATAAGATTTCTTAACCGAGATTAGATGTTTTTTCCTTCTCCTGTGTCAAAGGTCAAAATTCCGGAAAAATCCCGGAAATTTTCCAAATTCCCTTCCCAAAAAACCCGGTTTATTCTCGGGTTTAAACCGGGTTTTTTCCAGCCTATGCAACACTAGTCTTACATCCAAAACGAACTCTTCCCAGATGTTAATCAATCGGAAATTCAATCATTTTTTTAAATTCATAAATTAAATTATGGAAGTGCTTTAATGACTGAATTTATATGTTTTTTACATTGCTGAATCCGAATTTTAAGTTTAAAAACCCGTAAAAAGGCAAAAATTTAAAATTTATTTTGCATTTTTTGATGTGAAGGTGACCTTTTAAATAAAAATAAACTCGAAATTTCCATAATTTAATTTATAAATTTAAAAATTGATTAAATTTCCGAATATTTTATTATGGTGTTGATAAAAATATTAATGAAGAGCTACATCGGTTCTTAAACTGTGGTCCGCGGACCCCCGGGGGTCCGCGAGTAACCCTGGGGAACACTCAAGTTACCTTTGATTTGGTACTTCCCAAAGATTTTAATATGAGGTAAAACACCACTTGAAGGGGGCAAATTTTCAAAAACATTTCTGGGGGAGGACCCCCATCAATCCCCCTGAGAGTTTTGACTTTGATTTAAATTTTTTTTCCTTGAAAATTCTGTGGTTTACAAGGAGCAGCTTTCTTTAGGTGTAACAAAAAATGTCAAAAATTAATTAAAATAGTAGCTTTTTGAAGCAAATTTTCAAAATTTTTCGGGGGAAGACCCCCGACCCCCCCATTAATACTTCAAGTAGATGTAAAATTTTAATGTGGAACATCAGGTGGTACCTCAGGAATAACGTTGAGTCAACCGCCCCCCTGAACTCAAATCTGGTTACTGCTCTGGGTGTTTAAATCTTGGGGGGACGTGAGGTCTGGCTGTTACATAAAGGGGGGGGGGCGCGGAGATCGAAAGTTTAAGAACCGCTGAAGCGCTAGATAAATTAAGCCAAAAGAGCCGAGAATTACAAATTTTATTGTAATGATTTCAAATTTAAATAATGATCATGTAAGTAAAAATAAAAAATATTATTTTCAGTTAAAAAATTTGTACCTTATTTAGATGGGTCTTTAAGATCACAGTTTTTTTGCAGTGTATTTTAGTACCATATAAAAAGTCTTACATAATAGGAGTTAAGACATTTGAAACTCAGCCCCTCCCAGACAAAAATCCTGGATTCGCCACTGCTTGGGATATTATATTTAAGGATTATAAGTCTTAAATTATAAGTATTTCTTTGAAATACAAAGCAGTCTATAAATAAACACTGCAAAATATTTTAGACCTGGAATACTCAAAAACTAATATGTAATTATTATTGCCAACAACACAACTTTATAATTAAATATGCTGGTTTGCTATTCTGGCAATATTTTCAATATTTGCCATCCAATAAAGCAGCTGGTGACTTGGTCAATGGGCCCATAGGTGCTCCTATGGCAGATTTAAATGTTATGCTTTTAAATTTAATGTTAAGATCTTTTTAAAGATCACTAAAGTTGAGAGATTAAAAAAAAATATGATCAAAATAAATTAAAATTGCCTTTAGCCCTTGAAAAACTAAATTTTACCAATAAAGTTAAAAGAATAATTTTTTTTTTTCTTAAGTGTGTTCTTGTGTTAAGAAATGAAAATTATTTATGAAAAAATTCTGTACTTTTCTATTACCTATACCATAAAAAATCGTCAAGCTATTTTGGCCACCAATGTGATTAGAAATACTGCCAAAAATTGAAACCTAATTTAAATAAAATTATATGTGTGGCAACAACTATCTGATATTTTAATTATTTGGAATATAAAATGTTTTGTCAATGTTTGACAGTATAAAGAAGAGAATAGTTTCTCCCAGGTGGTCCATGAAGGGGCTCCAGTAGTCACAAAAGGCTTCAATAAATAGAAAGCTAAGCGTATTGAAGGAAGAATAACCAAGATGATGGTTTTGAGCTGTTTAAATTGTGGGATAAAAAAGTCGCCTCTAAATTCTTCGCAATACTTTCGGCTACAATATAAATCAAGAGTTGTCTAAAAAAAAAATTCAAGAAAAAAATGCAACTGTATTTTTTGTGAGTTTTGAAGATTTAATTATATCAAAAACTGTATCATCTTGAGATAAAATTCTTTTGTTCTAGGAATATAAAAGTTATATTTAAAATTTAAATAATTTAAAATTCTATGCTAAATCAGGAAAAATGAACTTTACTCTAACAATTTTGTGAAGGTAAAGCATTTTAAGTTTTAAAAGGTGGTCCATAAGGGATCCAATTTAAGGCTCAGTAGTCTGACTTCAGCAAGTTGGAAACCTAAATTTCTTTAGTTTGAATACATATAAAAAGGTTAACAACCTTAAATACTTAATCTTTCAGGCCACCTCAAATTTTCTATAGGATTTAATGGAAATCTTCAGTGGTCTAAGATTGAAAGGGTTAAGAGTCACTTATTTACAAAGCATTCCATATATATCCCAGTATATTTCACACTATCAAGAAAAGAAAGTGAATTCTTTTAGATTAGGAGTAATTTTTAGTATGTGTAAATAGAAAATTGAAATTGTATGTCATTATAAAAACCCTAAGTATAATTCAATTTATCAGAAATATATACCTAGCTAAATTAGAAACAAGCAACTATAAGCTATATACATTACATGACCTTTAGAACAATGAACTTCTAATTCAATATATTAACATCTTAAGTGACTTTTCAGCTCCTCAATTGTATTAATACATATTATCAGAAAAATTGAAACTGAGATATTAAGCTTTTAAAATGTGGTCAATGCATCGTGGATCTACTTAATGTTGTTGAGCATTTTTCCATTTTAAATAGAACCTGAGGAAACTTTAATCTCAATACTCAAAGAAATTGGCACCTAATATGCTAGCACACTTGCATAGCTAAAAGCATATCTACAAATTTGATTTAAAAGGTTGGATAAGAAGTTGTGCATTTTTATAATCTTTTTTTAAAATCGAACAAGGCATTTTTGCAGTGGTTTTCAAATGCAACACTCAGATTAAAAGAAACAATATATACTAATTATATTTGGCATGATTTTTTTACAACTGTATGACTTTAGATGAAAATATTTTCAAATGTAATTTGACTTAAATCAAATGTTTCTTTTAGCTTCTTTTCTGATTGACCCATACTCTACAAATGAATGAAGCAAAGAGTAGAATAATGGATTACACATTGATAAAAATTCAACAAATATTAAACCTACAAGCAAAAATCCTTAAAGTTTGAATGTTATACTGATGTTAATCAGCAAATTATATTTTATTCCATGAAAAGGAAAAATTAACTACATTATAACGAGACCTTGATAAAGCCAAAAGTCTTCATATAAACTTATGATAAATGCCAAATAACTAACCCAAAACCAAAAGTCAAAAACAAACTTTCAATATCAGTATTGCAAATAAAATAAACCTTGAAATAAACTGAATATTTATAAATTCTAAAATAAACTAACAGCAAAAACGAAACTACTAAAGCAAAATATGAATCTAAATTTTTAACTCCTTAAATGACAGCCTCAAGTATAGGAAGTGCCATAAACCATATTACTAACTTGATTATCAGACAAAAAAATTGCTACATCATAAAAAACATGGAAACAAACTTAACAGAACCGAACTATACTAACATATCCATGCTTAAAACTCTACAATAAAAACAAGATAACAGGGAAAAGTTTTGGAAATACGTATTACACAAATACAATGCAATTTGAAAACCACTGAAGCAAAATCCATATGAGTAGTTGTATACACTCTTCAAGATACAAGAGCCATGCAAAAGTCGTGTCACTCACACTCATATCTAAGTAGTCTACTAAAGTGACACCTCTGTACTTCAAATAGCCACCAACTTTATGTAAGGTGTAAAAGTGATACTTGTTTAAAATCACCGTAAGTGAATAACGTGACATTGCAAAATGGTAAAAAGTTCACACGGCACAAAACACTCCCTTTTGTACACTATAAAAATAAGAGTCTAATTGCAGCCCACTAAATAGCTATTTACACTCAAAAAACGAAGACCAATCGGCTTTTTAAAAGTACAATCACTTATATATACAAGTTATTTACACGTAATTCATGCATGCTAATAATACACCACGTCGTTCAATATACAACAAGGGAAAGGACAAGAAACTTTGAGAATCATCAACGAGAAACCTTCGTAACTATGCATGTCGAAGATGCATAACTCAACCAAAATAAGAAAGCAATACGACTATTATTACGCAAATCAATTACCTTAAAAAACAGCACACATTTCAATTCAACAAACATCATCACAAGATAGCTTGTATTTTGGTCACCAGAAATGTAGCATACGCGGCGTGGATCCGCGCAACAATGAAGATGAAGGGTGGCTGTAGTAAGTAGACGCTGCACTCACTCGGGAAACATCTGGTAGAGGGAGTTGTAGGCAGCCTTCGCGGGGCTGAGGGGGTTCAGGCTGTAGCTGTAGGGGGCGGCGAGGGCCGAGGGGGCGGGGAAAGGGGCGATGGAGACGGCCGAGGCGGGCAGCACGGCGGGGTTTGCCGAGGAAGGCTGTAGGTGGGCGGGAAGGGGGTGGGCGGCAGCGGTTGCGTAGGGGACGGCGGCCGCAATCGAAGGGCGAGTTGAGTTATGGTGGTGGTGGGCTGGGGGCGGGACGGGAAGGGGTGCCGCGGAGAAGGCCGCAGATGAGAGCTGGCCGGGGGCGAGAACGTACTTCTGCGGCTGGTTGGGGGCGGGCAGGTACGGCTGGTGCGATAGGTTCGAGGTGACGTAGACGGCCGGTCGACAATAGTCTCTGAAAAAGGAGTGATTATTTCAATCAGAGTGTAACAAGAGCTAAAAAGTATTATTTTTAAGAAGTCAGGGGTCGATCCAGCCGAAAATTGGGGCCCTTTTGCTGACCCTTCACAAAATTCCACCTCCTAAAAACAGCCCATCACAAAATTCAAATTCATAAAAAAACAACCCTTTCACAAAATTAAAATTAGCTTTAATGATTATTTGCAAGAAAACATTCGCAAAATCTTGGTGTGTTTCAAATAAAAAATACATTTTTTTTTACGATAATTTGAAAAATTAAAATATAATTTGACTTCTGTATTTCACAAAACCATTTCTTTTTCACAAAAATGGGCCTCAAAAAATAAAACCTAGATTGACCCCTGGAAGTGATAAGAAAAATAAGTCACTGGAGAAAGGAAAAAAAATCAGTGTCTTATTAGAAAATGTACCTTTAGTAGAGCCAGATTGCTTATAAAAGCTATCAAACCTGTCAACTTTGATAAGAAGTAAACTTCTTTATCAATTTTATGTTTTCTTATGAACTTAGATTTCACTAAGTATAATAGCTAAACAAATTTTATTATACAATATCAGGTTGTTTGCTGGGGGATTTTTAATCATTGTTTCAGATAAGTTAAAATTTTTGCCCTTAAAAATTACATTATAAATTTATTACTGTAGCCACTGCCTCCTTTAGTTTCTTTATTGTATTCCTTTTTACACTATTTTGGGAAACTTTTTTTGGTTGCATATGCAATTGAAGATAGGCATAAGTCATAATGCATTGAAAGCTTTTAAAGTTTTAATCAACTTTTCATTTTGATGTTTTGAGAAGCAGGTAGAGCTCACACTGGTATGGTAGAAATTTCTAAAAAATTCCAATATTATTTGTTATCTTATTCAACTCACAGGCTGGGGTTCTGCCATTACTGTGTGAGTTAAAAGATTCAACTGAAACTTACCGATAAAGATCAGCTTGAGTTGATAAATAAAGAGGCTGTCCAACATGCTGCAAAGGTGAAAGATGTGCAGAAGTCACAACAGGTATATGACGTCCCGAAACAGCACCTCGGCTACTAACATGAGTTGTAGGTACCACAACACTCTTCTATTAAAAAACAATAATGCAAAATTAACAAATGATGTATTTTTATTTATAAACCTATCTTGTAAGAAAAACATGCAACATTTTGGTATTTAAAAATGAGAGGAACATTGAATAGAAATAGAACAAACAATACAGGTTAACACATTATGGTTGGTAACTTTTTTGAAGCAGTTAATCTCCCAGCATAATAAATCAAAGAATTAGGAAGGTTATATAAATTTATGAAAGTTGATTGATTTTTATGGCACTGAGGCCAAATATGAATCTTGAAAATGCACAAACAATACAAATCAGAATATATAGTTTTTAATTTGAGTTTAACAATCATTGTTCACTTACTGAAACAGTGTTATAGCATCAAAATCATGAATTTTAGTTAACAAGAGTTGATGAAAATAATACCACAATTCTATTTCAAAGAAAACTTTAAAAGTTCAGAAATGACTATACTAGTTTACAGTAGTCATTTAGTTAAGTAGTAGTTTAGTAGTCAGTTAGTTAACAGTACATTACAACAACTATTATTAAAAGCACATTGTTAACTGTAACCTATTTATTCCCTTTTTCGGGATTGATGGTCCTGTCGTTTGGACTTTAACGTCAAACAATTTGCCCTCTTTGGAGGGCATCCTCAGTAGCAAAAACATCATTAACTACTCATATCAACCAAATTGAATAAATAGTAAACAAAAGGATGCCCTACAAAGAAGAGTGTGAAACGTTTGGTGTTAATGTCCATCCCAGAAAATGGAATACATAGTAACTGTTCAGGTCGTGGAAGTTTCGTTATTTCATACACTACATACCTCTTTACTTCGAAGAGGGGAGCTGCTGCATTTAATAAGCTTCTCTCCTTCTAAATTTTGAACTTGTTGCTTAGAATAATACTGGTAGGAATCCCTCTCAGCTGCAGAAGAGTAACGGGATGATGAGAAAGATGGCAAAGCATTTGCAAGCACAGCTGTCTGGCCGATATCCGAGTACTGGTGATGGGATTGCTCGCAGCAGTCATCTTCAGCTATGACTTCTTGCTTGGTGGGAACTATTACACGCGTTGGGTAGTGCGATTTCAACTCTGAATTTTCCTGGGATTTGACCTTGTCTAACAATCTCTTCTTTTGCGGTGTAATTTGGGTGCTAGAAAACAAAAGTCGATGCGTGTTACTTTTGAATACAAATCAGCATGTCTAATTTTCAATTGTTTGGTAGTGTACAAATTGTTAAACTTATTATCTCTCTATATATAATGAAGATCTGGGTGGCTGGCTGGGTGGCTGTGTACGGATCAGATGTGGCGTAATTACTCTTAAACTACCAGAACGATTCGGACCAAACATGGTACACAGACGAATGGGGACGGGGGAAAGGCAATGGCACCGGTTTCAAAATTCTAAAACCACCCCTTCACCCCCTTTTAGGCCTTTTCTAAAAAATTTCCTTACTTCTCCCCTAAAATAGGTCTGTTTAACTCGCATTGTTGCAAATAATTCAACTAAAACAATTTTAAACATAAAACAAAGTATTTAAAGATAAAACTGGGCTAAAATTGTTTTAAAAAGGTTATTAATAATTTAAAAAATTAAAAACGGTTCTTATAAAAAACTTTATGACAGTAGTTTCTTATTTAAGACTTCATTTTCCATGAAACTTGAAGTTGAAACAGAAAGTTTTAAGAATTAGACTGGGTTAAAGTAATAATGAAAGTAAAGTTTCCAAAATGATGCAGTTTTTTTTTAGAAAGTTGATGATAGAAACACTAGATCAATGGACTCTAACCGTCTGACGTCACACGGAACCAACACGTGACCTACTGAGCTTGCGATTGGTTACCACAGATACTATACTAGTAGATCTACTAGTTTAGTATCTGTGGTAACCAATTGCAAGCTCAGTTTTAGGTCACGTGTTGGTTCCGTGAAGTCTCGAACCAGATAGGCGGTTAGAGTCCATTGTTATTTAACCTTATAATTTGCTTTTCTGGGGTAGTTTAGCGGGATTTTTATTTCAATTTAAACAGGGGGTAATTAAAAAGTTTTGGGATTTCAAATACCTGTAATAATTTTAATTGATTTTTTTTTCACTTAGAATGGATAATTTAGTAACTGTCGTAATAAAATGTTCAACACCGGAACTGGATGGGTTAGGTTAGATTTACACAGTTGGAACCGGGAGGGAAAAGGCACCCGGAACACCGGGATATAAAAAAGTTACCGGAAACACCGGGATATGAAAAATTACCGGGAGAACCAAGATATGAAAAACTATCGGGAATACCGGGATGATTGGTAATTACGGTTACAGAAAATTAGACATGTAACTTGAGAAAACTTTAAAAAAATAAATTGATGCACTCCACCCGTGCAAGGCCGGGCATATCAGCTAGTTAATTATATAAAAAGTTCAATTATTAATAAGCTGTCAAAAAAAGGAATTACTAATGTTTTCTATGCACATCTCAAATATTTTTTATGAGGAAACCTTTCACAAAAGTTGGTCTGCACAAAACTACATATAATGCAAGTTACTCTGATAGCTTTTCATGGTTACTTTATCAAGCATAAAACAATATGCAAGAGGGAAAAATTACTGAATTGAAATTTATGCAATACAGTGCATGTGTCATAAATTTGAGCTGGGCAAAAATTCATAAAAAAAACAATGACCAAAGGATTTCAAATGATCAGAGGAACTTGATCATGCATGTTTAACTATGGTAATCTGAATACCTAGATTTCTCCTTTTGAGGTTCAGGTTTGATAACTTTGCCAATGACAGAGGCTGTGAAATGTGGAAGTGGTTGTAAAGGGCTGTAATAGCCTTCAGAATCTGAATCAGGTACTGTCACACAACTAATTACATTCTTCCTCTGTTGGTGATGAGTTGAACCTCGATGTGCAAGGCTACTACACATATCTAAAACAAAGCAAACAGGAACATTTAGGTAAAATTAATCATTTGAGATACTTAGAAATACCCTACAAACTTCAATACCATTGCTTGGTATTTGGATTCAAATATTTGACAACAGAAAACTAGAAACAAAGCATCATTAAAACTAACTCTTTTGCATATTAACAATAATGTGGATTATGATGAAATGGTGTTAGATTCATTATGATAGAAGTTATAAACAAGATTAACCAATTCATCACCATGGGTGTAGAAAATGTTTATAAGCCCAATATTTCCTTAGCACATAATTTTTTTTGTCCAAAACTTCTCCAAATTAAGCTAAATGTGGTTAATTTCCATTAACTGACACATTAAATACTTCTAAGAAGTTTTGGATGCCAAATATTTAAATAATTGCCAAAAGCAAGAACATTCATGTGATTAAACAAAATCAGTTTTTAGTGAAAATTGCTGACTTTGTAACTGACATGTTTTTTCTCCACATCAATACAAGTACCTTTCAATTTGTGTTTGATATGTTGCCTTTATTTGATAGGAAAACAACAAGTTTACAAACATTATTTTTACTCAAAAACAAGTTTGGAGGCTCTTACTGTTGATGTATTTAAATCTAACATACTTGGCTTAGATGAACGCTGTCCACAGCATAGAGCAACATCTTCAGGCGTTACCGGCAAGACACTATCACAATTCGTAGTAGATGAGACTTCAGCAGTACTGATGTTAAGGTTTCTGGACTTGGCAAGCTTGTTTGAATCACAAGCTTTGCATTTCTTTTTATCACAACTGTGAAAAGAAATGCAAACATTAGTTCTGCATATCAACACCAACAACTCTACGAGAATATTTTTGAAGTACCTACCAAATAGAAGACTCAACTTCTTCATCTGAATCAGAACTGATAGTAATTACACTAACAACTGGACTTGGGGTATCGTGAATTATGATAGTTGGTCGCTGGCGTTCTTTTTCGGGTGCAGATACAATTAATTTTGATCTGAAATAAACCAAGCAACAGTGTAAACACATTTATTTCAATTACATCAAGATGGAAATAGCTGAAAGTATTACAACATACCTTTCACTGTTCTTGGAAGATCGTGTGGTATCCCACTGACTGACAGGTATGCAGCAATTTTGGTTAGATTGCATATTATTTGAAGAATTTTGAACATTCTCCCATTTGGGAGGGGTGCTTTCTTTCACTCTTTTCTTAACTGGGGAGAGTTGGCAAGTGCTAATATCTTTTTCCTTTGCGGGTCTAGGGGAAGTAAATAAAAGATAAAAATTAAACAATGGAATTTTAAATGTTTGCAATACAAAAAGATAAAATTCACAAATTCCGGATTGCAAAAAGGAAAAAAAACCATCAAATAACTTTATGTTGAATGCTGCAAGATAAATATTAAAAACACTCCTTCAAACATTAGTTTCATTAATGATTAGCAAAAAAAAAAACATCTTAAAAACATTACATATTTATTAAATTTAAAAGACCCTGATTTATAATTGTCAAGGTAGATAAAATTGATTGAGAGCCAAACACCCTGATATTGACTGTTGCTTGTGCTCTTTGTTTTTGCCAGATGTTTTTATTTCTTATTTTTCTTTTTTAGTGTGCATGTTTCCTTGTATTTTGCTTATGACTGTTTTCTAAGTTTTGTATTTTTTTCATGCTTCATTTATAAATATTGATGTAATTATTTTCATGTTTCACTTAGAAGGGCTAGGGCCCATAAGTGAACAATATTTGCACTTTCTTTTTTTTGTTAATAATAAATTATAATTAAAATATTAAAAATAATAATCAAACTTGACTAAAATTTGATAACTAGGAATGCTAAGGATAGAGTACCTAAGTTTTGTCTGACGTTTAGTAGAGGTACCGCCACTGTTACTGGATGAAACTTTATTTCCACTTGATGAATGATGTTCCCTGGTTTTATATACAGTACATTGGGATGGGTTTGAACTTGCCGCCACCACACTCCACGATGGCTGAACGTTTGGAGCAGCTAGAGCTGCTTGTGGTATCAGATGATTCAGGTGATTATTCCTATCTCTAAGGTGTTCATACACAGCTGATTCATGAAGTTCCTAAAATGAGATAATTATTCATATTATTATCATAAAATTAATGAATAATTAGTTACTTGAGCAGTAAATATCACAACTTTCATTTTAGATTGCTAACATTGCCTAATCAATTGCAAGGGTTTTACTAACAAAATGATTTTGAGTTATTCAATGGAAGTTAGTAAACATAAGTACCCTAATGTGAAAATGAATAAACCTAATCGAGTATTTGGTCATCATGAAATGGATTGCAAGAGTAGGGAGTTTCAACTCAGGTAATGATAAAAAACTGGATGTTATTTTTGTAATGTGTACGAAAAAATGAGTAACACTAACCACTGGAATCACTGCTGGTTGATCTGAGAGCAATGATCTGTCTAAAACTAATGATCGACTCCACGATTCAGAATCTGACAACAAAGGCTGTTGGATAGCTCTTTGTGAGGGAAGTTGTTGCCAAGATGGAACAAACATTTGTCTACTTGTAGGCCAACCCGACTGTACAGCATTCTGAAACAGTTTTACCAATGTTATTAACTCCAAATATAGAATAATCTGATGCATAGCATAAATATAGAGAAAAACTTACAGTTAACAACATTGGCCTTCCGTTTTGTTCAACGACTGAAACTGGAACATATTGCTGGGCCCCAACCTGAAAATGAATATTTTTTTACATAAAGAACTAGTGCAACTAGTTTCATACTCATTATTTAGTTTTAGCCTGTTTACTTTAACTTTGAAAAAAAAAGCATTAAAAAAAACTAAGAACACATTTTATATTAGAAATGTTTAAATAAGTTAAAAAGTAAGGAGTATATACAACATAGTATCTCAAGAAGGTTACTCGCATTTTAAAGCAATAAGACAAAAAATGTATTTGGTGATTTCAAACAGTCTTTTTTAATGCCTTAGTCATATCTTGCATCAATGAAACATAGAAACAAAAAAGTTAGCAATTTTCAAAAGAGTAAAAGACCTTTAAGGGAATTTTTGGGGTTTAAAATTAAATACTATTGTAAGGAAAATATATATTGCCTTTAAAATTGCTATTTACCTGTGTTAATAAAGATGGCTGTATATGAAGTGCTTGTGGTTGAGCAGCTTGGGCTACCACAGGAACTACATGTTTTGCAGGAGAATTCAAGCCTAACATAAAACAGAAATAAATTTCAATTTTTTTTTCAATAGAGGCTTTATCACAGCCTACTTCTGTTGTTTATTAAGTAAAAAAGTCATATTTATAACTAATGATGGTGTAGTTCTAAACTAGCCTCAAAGCTTAAAACTAAATTTTTACAATAGAAAATTTTGTATGGGTGTTTCACATTGAAAAAATATCTTATTGAAATAATCAACTCAAAGGCTTCAAAACATTCAGTTATTAGTTACAGAGAGACGAAGGATAATCTTAGTGAATGAAAGTATTTATTAGTCTTCGGGTGATACAAATGACAAGGTTTAAAAATTGTAGATTACTCTCATATATGGTTAACATTTAAATGGGATGATTGAAAAATTACATTACAATATGAAATAAGATGCTAAGGCAATTAGTGACAAAATTTCAGATATTTTTCAGAAAAGAGAATTAAACATAAAATAATATTACTTAAATAAACTACAACTTATTACAATTATCTGATGGAAGTTTAGAGCAATACTAACCTGGATATGATGGGCAAAGGATGGACGAAACACAAAGAGATTGGGCTGCGTGTTGGAAAGGGTCCACTCTGGCTGCTGCGGCGGCCGCAGCAGCAGCCGCATACTGATTGGTTGTGACTGCAGCCACTCGCGGCGGACCCTGAGTCTGAGATATGTTTACCCTCGTTGGTGCTGCTACTTGATGGGCAGGTTGGTAGAAACCCGTGGATTGTAGTTGATACTGAGGGAAAATAGGGTTTGTCAGTCACAAAAATTAAATAAAGCACTGTTATATTAAAAAAACCAACACACAGATGAATTTTTCTTTGTGCCACTGATGCATTGAATTTGTATCTAACTTAATAGTAAATTCTATAGTAAAATATATATAGCACTTTATAGTACTTTATAGTAAAAGTAATTTTTGTTGTTGTATATTGTGTATTCTTATTAGATTAAATATGTTTTATTCACCTGAATGAGGTGACCACACCTCCTTGGTGATACAAATGTTTTCCATTTTTTGTAATTTTCTAATAGTTATAATGTAATAAAAAATTGATTGATTGAGTAAAGATTTTGTGATAACAGAGGAAGTACACTCATTTAACAAAATTTTTTCTTAAAATCATATCAAAAGTTAGGTTAAAACCCACATGGTCATAAGGTGCTCCAATTTAACCTAAAAAGTTGCTCTAAACATATAGCTTATTTAATACACATTAGAGTACAAAAGAAAATTGAATAGCCTTAACAAATAAACATGTAATATGCTTCCTGTGGTACATAGAGAATGCAAATCATGTATAAAAACACAATGGGCATGTGGCTTCTATGTAAGTTAACATTCCATGTTTGGCATATAATGTAAGACAGTTACTACAGAGTCTAAACATGCTCAGTTTTTAATTATCCAGCAGCATTAGGGATAATATAATTTGCAGAAATACTTATTTCCAACAATTGGGTACTTCATTTTTTCTCTAAAGTAAAGTTCTTAAAATTTAAAGCCTTGATGGTATATATTAAAAGCAGTTAAGTACAAAAATTTTTAATCTTACCTGGTTCTGTAAATTATTTAGTTGGTTGTTAAATGCCAAAGCTACATTGGATGCGGATGATAGATTGCTTACAATAGAAACCTGATTGCCGTTATGATCAAAAGAAGATGGTCTATTTCTTCGGCAAACCTCCATTGTTTGACCCGCTGATTTCACACTAAAAATAAAACAGATTATGTAATACAATAACCAATATATCATTACCAGTATATCTTTCCAAATGTAAACACTTACTTGCTACAGTGAGCATAATCAATCAAATGATTTAGAGTAACAAAACTATGATTTAGGGCTTCTCCTGGTGTTATTCGACGATCTTGGTCAAGGGTTAGCATTCTCTTTAAAAGATCAATGAATTCTCTCCTATCAAGTTTCTCTGCTAAAAGCTCACTTCCTTCTAAATCATTTGGCACATTAACCTGCAAACAAGTTAAAAATAATTTCATAAAAAAGATATAAGCACAAATTATTTTGTAAGAAAAGAAATAAAGAGGAAATTTTGTAGCTTTACATTTTTTAACAATAATATTTTTTACCAATAAAAAGCCCCTGTTATTTTTTTTATCCTTCTAGTAAAATTCTGTTTCGATACTGGAAGATTGGGATGGTTGTTTTTAAAAGTAAAAACAGAAGTACTGTGTTGAAATTAAAAATAACTACAGATTTATAGTGAAATTAGTATCTGAAAATTGAAACTATAATTGAACTCACCTGAGCCATATCATCTAAGCAATTAAATATGTACTTTCTGGCTTCTTTTGATTTAATATTTGTTTCTGCTTCATGTTCTTCAGGAGTCTGTAAAACAAATAAATTAAATTGACAAGGAAATTATCCACAAAAATAAATTAACAAAACTTCACTGAAGAAACACTGAAAAACATATTTCATGCAAATTGAAAATGCTGAACTATACATATTCAGAACTTTCAAAGTTAAAAAAAAAATTTACCTTAAGTCTCCAAAATGGATAAGTGCTATCAGTTTCCCGGAAAAAAAATCGAGTTGTTTTTGTAGCAGCATTAAGCATATGTTCAGCAGGTAAACCTTGAGTCTGACTGATGTAACGAATCTGAAATTGAAAAATAATTGTCTTTATGATCAACAATTTAAAATTGGGCCAGAAAAGTTTTTTTCTATAAGCATTTCAAAAATATTCACAAGACAAGAACATTTTTAAGTCAAATTAAGACAAGACATATAAGCAAGCAGTTCTAGTTTATCAACATTACCTGATCATATTCTGATGACCCAGGATAAAGTGGCCAACCAAGAAACAATTCTGCAATCACACAGCCAAGTGACCACATGTCAATAGCTTCACAAAAAGGTAAACCCAAAATAATTTCAGGAGCTCTGAAAGATAAAACTCCTTTGTAAACATACCAATGAACTAAAATTAGAAAGCAACAAAGAGATTTATTAATATAGCAACTAACAGTAAAATTACTTCACAAACCAAAACAGCGAAGAAACACAAGTCATACCTATAGTATCGAGACTGCAAATAAGTAGAACATACTGCTTTGGACACATGGCTTGCTGAACCAAAATCTATAACTTTAACACGAAAAGGATGACGCCCTGGTTCAACTAACATGATATTTTCAGGTTTTAAATCAGCATGAATGAGACCAAGTTGCTGAAAAAAATTATAAACATTTATTCGGAAAGTTCTTAACATGAGAAAAATAAATTGTTGTAAGTTTTGGGAAATACAATAGAAAGCTTTCCAAAACCAAGTCTAAACCTCACACTGTTACATAAACTGATACAGAAATTTTGTTTGTGTCAAAAACAAATAATGATTACATCCTTGTTGGTATTTTATGCTATAAGAGCATAATACTGAAAATGACTAATTTGTTAGATTTGTCGCATCATCTCTAAAAGGTAAGATTACTTTGTTTTTCCCCCCCTTCAATCAATTGTCAGATAATAATAAGTTAAATAAGCTATTACAAAATTTTTGTTGAATGATTTTTATTGCACAGTAACCATAGTTTATTACATTATATTCTGCAACTATAATATCAGAGAAAATATCACTATAGTTTTGAAAGATCAAATATTTACTTTTAATGTCAACATAGAAAACTGTGTCAGAACTTAATAAAATTATATTAAAAATAAAAAAAACATTAATACAGTTTTAAAGCTTTGCAAACATATTTCTAAGGTTGATTTTTTTACTATCATTAAAAGAGCTGATTGGTTTATGAAAAGGAAAAGATGGACTGTTATGTACAGATAAAAAAAAGAACTTAACTATACATATCAAAGGTTTTTTAAAGTTGCAAATAATGCTGCTAAATGAGGAATGTGACTACCAAACATTTAAAAACAAACCCTGCATAACAAATAAATTTGTATAAAACAGCAAGCTATCATCACACTCATATAATTATGTTACTCTTGTACATACAACTTTAAACTATCAGTTAGAATCTAATATAACTCACTTTTAATTTAAGAAGAGCTGTTAAAACTTGTTGCAAAATGGGACGGATGTATTTCAGTGGCAATGGGCTAAACTTGTTTTGTTTCAGGAAATCATACAGATTTTGTTCCAACATTTCAAATACAAGGCAGGTATGGTTCTTGTGGTTGAAGCACTCATATACACGTACAAAGTTGAACTGGAAAGGGAAACAAAATCAGTTAGGCAACGGAAAATCAGACCAGCATTTGCAAAGGAATTACTTGCAGCATAATAGGAAAGAAAATAAAAAGATTGGTCACCTCGTCAGCATTTTCTTGACTTAATCTGTGAAGAATGCTCACTTCAATTTGACCTTGCCGTGCATATGATGGGTGATTTTTCAGAATTTTAATTGCCACAATCTCATTGGTCCCTTTCTTCCAGCACTTAACCACCTACAGAACGAATCATAAACTTTTAATATTTTCAGAATAATACATCGAATGAGAGGGTATTTAAGTTGTAAGCTTAAAATTTCAGAACACTTCCTTTTAAAAATTAAATAAAAAACTTGAAAATAAGCCAGAAATTCATTTAGTTCAACAAAAACAATCGTAAAAGTAATGAATGCCAACCAATTGTAATTAAAGCCAGTAATAAGTTTTCTAGTAGATAATAGTGTGTAGAATTTTTACATTGTCTTCTTTTACTGTTCACTTTAAAATAAATAACTTCAAATACTATTTTTGAAACTTTTTCACAGGGAAAAATTATACTAATAATTTTGTTTGAGTCACTGTTATAAGCATAATACACAGAAACCATTGTCAATTACCTTCTTCATAATTATTTTTTCTATTTATACATAATCATTCTTCAATCAATATATTTTATCTTATCTAATCATTAGATAAACATAATTGTTCTTAAAATTTAAAAGGTATATAAAAGAAAACAATACGCATCAATATCTTGCATTGCATTAAAGAGATAGTACAAAACCTAATAACTAAACACATCACAAGTCCAGGAGAAAGCAAGAAAATTTGCCAAGATGGAGCAGGTTTAAGCTAGCTGCAAATAAAATTTTTTATTCCACTTGATTATCTCTTAGTTGATTTTTTCCCATTTTGAATAAAATCATAAGTATCGATTTTTGTACTTAATATGTAAAACTTTAACACCCATGATAACAGAAATGGAGCAGCACTATTGAAGTAATAAAAGTTTATATTTACCTGACCAAAGGTACCCCTGCCAAGAAATTCCAGCACTTCATATTGGTTGGTTGTAGAATACAAAACTTCATGCTGTACAAGTTGGTAGTCTCCCTCACTATTGGAGGAGTTAGTTTTTGCTGTGGTTGGCGCCGTGGTGACAGTTTAAAATGCCAAAGTAAGTGTGACCAGTTCTTCAGTGTGGTAGAAGTTCTTGTGAGGTTAATGTACTTATCTATTAACCAACTAGGAAAGTGCAGAAGCATTGTCCACACTTTAAAATTAGCATATCAGGCCACACAGCAGCTGAAAGAGGAAAAAAAAGTCAGGCACATTGCAAAAGGTCTAGTTAACTATTTTAGAATGTAAGCTAACTATGAAAAATATCAGGACATGTAGTTTATGGATAATGTCTGGATACCTTGTGGTATTAAATATATATTAAGATAAATATAATATAGAAAAGTGTCAATGAAACTTTAATGAAAGATGCTATGGGAAATATATCATATATTATGTACAGTGAATTCCACTACCTAGATATGCCAGTTTATTGGGAAATCCACTTAATAGACATAAATCCCTATGAACTGAAACCAAACAATTTAAAAAGTGAATATTTTAGTTGGTTAATAGATACAACAAGCTGCTTAATTGGCACAAGGTGAAACTCATCTGAATAGGAAGTGGAAAGAATGAGCACTAAATTGATGTATTCAGAGAAAAAAAAAATATCTTTTGCTTAGATAGTTGAATTATATAGCACCAGAAGGAAATAATAAAAATGTCTAAAAAAAAATTAGAGTTTTCTGATGAGAAAGCAGTAAATTATACAAGTTATTACATGACTTACAAGATGTGATTCTTTTTCAAGCAATTCTATGTGCATGTTTTGTGTTTCTTTCGCACCATTTGCATTAAGGAGTGACTAAATATATTGATTACATTTGAACTTATCTTCCTTTTGAAGATAACATACTATTCCTTGCTTTATGCTAATATTTGTTTTGTCTTAAGTTTATATTTGGATACTGCACTTGTCATATGTTTTGTTGGTATTTGTGTTAAAGCTCCCTTGATTGCAGATCATGAGAAATTTTTTTGGTAGATTTGAATTGGTACTCTAGGATTAGCCGGGCACAATCCATTGAGTTTTATGCTAAATTGCCTAAAATAATCAACTATCAATATATATATAACACCATTAAAATATCTCAACTAGCTGTGTTTTAAAAAAATTTTGTTATATTTTTATGTGTAAATAATGAAACATAGCCAAATAGTCCGATTGGAGAGATTTGCACCTGGCTAATCCAAAAGTACCATTGAATTTTTCCAAAGTAAAATGCTGAAGAATAACAAATATGTGCCAGATTGTGTTCACATGTTCATAACATACATTTCAAATGAAAAGCTACGAAAAAATGCAATATTCATCTCCATTTTTTTTTAATAATTGTGGAATGTTAATAAACTACTCAGGGATCTGTCTAGGTTTTTTAAAGAGGTAACTATTTTATGAAAATTTAATAACAACTTGTGACATTTGTCTGCAAATTTGTGAAAATTTAAGTGTAAAATCAACATAAAAACATGTACAGTTGGGGAAATAAAAAACGACTCAGTTGAGATTTCTGACGAACCACTTGGGTTAGGAAGACAAACAAGGTGTAATTTTTCATGTCATGAAGTATTCTTTAAATGAGGAAAATTTCGAGTCCTTAGGGGGTCGTCTTCATATTAAACGGAACACTAACTTTTGTTTTTCCTATGGGGACCCCCAATTATTATGCGATTTTCTGAAAGAGCATCCTCATAAACCACCAAATACCAAGTTTCATTCAAATCGTGCGGTAAATAAAGCTTTTAGGTTTTGGGGGTCGTCTCCAGAGTGAGAAGGGTTAATTTTCTTTGAACACTATTTCTGAAAAACGGTGGGATAGCAAGACTTTCACTCACCACTTTAATGTTTATCAAAAAGTTTATAAGTAATTTAATGAAATTTTATATCAAATTTAAGTTTTAATTCAAGTTATGGTGATTAAAATAAGGCGACTGTTTCCAGAAAAAGCATTTGCCGGTATACATTTGGCAGCGGTATATGGTCCCTTAAAGAGTGGGAATTTAGTTTAATTCGGTTTTTTCCAAAACTATTAAATGAAATCAACTGAAATTTTGGTTTTCCACATAAAATTACTACCAGAATCAATTACCATAAAAATATTAAAAGATTTTAAAATTTAATTTTTGGGTCAAAATTAGATGTTAATTATCTATCTATTAACCATTAAATATCGCTATAAAAGCATAATTATTTTGTTTGGGGACACAAATTTGATCTAAATTCAAAGTTTCATATTTTTACACCGAAAACATTTTGATAAATTTCACATTGAATGGTTGACATTTCAAAAATTTATTATGCTTCTATTTGGATACTTACATGGATGAAACTTGGTATTTGGGGGTTTATGGGGATGCTCTTTCAGAAAAACCCATAATAATTGGGGGTCCCCATAGGAAAAACAAAAGTTAGTGTTTCGTTTAATATGAAGACGACCCCCTAAGGACTCGAAATTTTTTCCATTTAAAGAATACTTCATGACATAAAAAATGACACCTTATTTGTCTTCCTAACCCAAGTGGTTCGTCAGAAAACTCAACTGAGTCGTTTTTTATTTCCCCAACTGTACACAATTTTTTAAACATGAAAAACAAAAGAAAATTTAGCATATTATTTTTATTAGAAAACTTTCTTTCAAAAAAATGCATTTTGTACCTTTTTCCCTAAGACTTAACTTGTGAAAATACTTAATTATCAAATGGCAAATTTGTGAAGGTACCGTATAAAGGTAGTAACATTGCCCTGGACAGACCACTGCTACTAAACTTATTATGGGTAAGTACATAGTGTTAAGGACTTCATCTAGCCCTATTGTTGTTGATGATAATTTGACACAACAAGAACAGACACATAAAAACACAAATGCAGTGAAATCTAACTTTGAAGAACAAATGATTGAATTAGAGGAGAGAGGCACTAAGTCAATATTGGCAAATTTTTATGTCAGCAGAAGTTAGCAACGAATGAGCAGAACCATTTGGCATTAGTTTCTATCATTTGAATTTTTCTAGCTAAAAACAGTCCATATCACTAGGTGAAACAGGAGTGGTCTGAATAGACCAAATTATCCGCTTATTAAGTATTCTTTCCATATGGAATAAAATGAAAGAAATAACTTGGAATGGACATCACTAAAATAAATCTGAATTTAGTGTAACCCCATAGTAAGGAGTCATTTCTAACTTAGTGCCTTTCTCCAGTAAACCAACAAAATGCACCTACAGAAAAGGGTGAAAAAATTAGTTAGCATGAGACAACTTCACAAAAACTGAACATAAAATGACATGATAATGCACCTTATGTATTTCTTGTTTGCTAAATATTCTGGCCAAGTAAAATGCAGATTGCCAGTATATGAGAATGAGAGGCTGATGATGTTACTTCTTGCCATTATATACACAAGAACACTGACAGTAGTGAGAAATGGAATGCTATTCAAAACAATGCGGATGATTCAGGTCCCATATGAAGCAATGCAAAATTGTGAGAAATAGACACTGAAAACAGAAAGAAAATAATTTAATAGGTACTAATTAAACACATTCATTAGATAAAATTTGATAAATATATTTTCAATTTTCTACAGGAGTTTTACAAGTTAATTTTGCAAAACAATAGATACTACAGTCGACTCCACTTAATGTGATCGCGTTTAATGTTATCAAAAATGATAGGTCCTTATCACTTCTATTTAACCAACTTCCAGATGTGTCGGTTTATGTTATAAAATTTTAAGAAATCCCTTAAAAACTTCCTTTTTCTCCCATTTAAAAACCAATTTCAATGCATAAACATACAAAGTGAGTCATTATTTTATGAGTGTTTGTTCCACTCTCATATTTTTCTTTAAGAATCTATAATTTTCAAAAATACAAACAAGGGAATTGTTTTAAATACTTAATTAGGACTACATAGTAGTGATTGATTCTAATGCAAAACTAGAGTTACATTGTTTGAAACTTTCTAGTATGAAATTGCTTATTGTTACCAATCAGATATTGTTATCATTCTACTCTTGGACAGAGGTGATCACATCAAGCGAAGTCTACTGTAGCATGTATCCTAAATGCCCCCTGATGTCTAACTTGCCTCTTCCATAAATGTGAATTAACAGACACTAATGAGATGCTACTAATAGGGGAAAAAAAGGACCAGATACTTACTAATGGCTGATGAACATGTATCGTTTCGTAATTTCTGCATCAGATTTAAAATCAGAAGTTTTCTTAAATCTGAAAAGTAAAAAAAAATCACATGAGTACAATAAATAAAACAAGGTTTTATATTCTTTTTATTCAAACATTTTCTTAATAATTAAAACTGAACAATAGTTCTATTGACAGTTGTTAAACTAAAAAGTTCTCATAAGTGAGAATAGTGGGAAACTTGCTCCTCTGAGTAGTAATCCTGGTAGTGACAAGGTACACAATTTTTTCTCTAAACCAAAACTTATTTTGAAAAATTACTAATATGAGAAAATAATCAATTAAACATTGAAAATTTGGAGTTTTACAATTTATAAAAAGGCTATAGTATGTCAGAAAAAAAATCTTCTAAATATCTGAGTGTTCTAGGTGAGTTTTTAAATGTAGGAAACCAAACTTGATTCAAGGATAATTATCTTTCTATATTTTTTTAAACTTCTGAAAAAGGTTTTTATTTAAAAAAAATGTTATGAAATTAGTCAGTCCAACCTAAATTATCAGAAATACCAGTTCAAAAAAAAAATTACTTTCCTAAAAATTTTTACAACACAATAAATAATGGAGCATTTTAAGGAAATTTTTAAAAACCTCTTAACAGTTTCTCGGAGAACAGGAAAAATATGCAAATAATTACGAGAACATATGAAAAAGAGCCATCTACGATTTCAAAACTTTTAATTTAAACCAGTCCTTCCCTAATTATTCTCTCATGTACCCAAATCATTGAAACTTTATATTCACAAACCGCCGAAATTAATTAAAAATGCGAACGCGCGAAATTGTAATACGTCACAACCAGCCAGTTTTCCGCCTACTAAACAAATAATATTCACAATTTTTTTTTTCTTTCAGCACCTGTTTGGACAGTACCGCCGAGAACGGAGTTTCATGATCATTCTAGACTCTGTTTTTATTAAATTTCTCTCAAACAAGCACACGTTACTCCTAACAACGTACAAACACTGTTTACAGTCATCCCGCTATGGTAGCCTTGCACAGCTCAGTGACACCGCTCGTTTTCCTCCGTACGACTACCAAGAAATGACGAAACCTCTCTTGGCTACCGCGTAACATTTATCGCTTTTTTTGGCGAGAGGGAGTAGAGAAATTTGAAAGGCCGAATGACTAAATAAAGGGTTGCGCGGCTGTAAACTGACACGTCGGATAAAATGATAGTTTTCACACAATTTTTTTTTTGGAACATGTTGGATGAAAAAATTGAAATGTAAAATAATAATTCGAAAAAAGCAACTCGATATAGGAGTTAGGAGAAATAAATTTTTAGATAAACTCGATCCATAATTCAGTGCTTCCCAAAAATAGTACAAAATCCCTTATATGTAATCCAAAATCCTTTTTACAACTTACATTTTGGAATTTATTTTCAAAACATTTTCGAAAACTCTTATTGAAATCTAAATTTTTATAAGTTACAATGTATTTTGTGGGTTGTCCTCTTAAAGTTTTGAGAAACATAATTTTTTTTAATTATTTTAACTGTCTAAAATGATGGTATTTTCTAGCATATATCTACTCCTATTTATTGTACTAAAAAATCTAACATTCGAAGACTTAATTAAAATGTTTGAAAATTTGAGCTAAAAAAATTTAGAGGAAAATTTTCGACTCAATTTATTTATAGAGTTCAGCACATGGTTACGAAGGATGTTTGAAAAAAATTGATCAAAAAAGTTTGGGAATAGTACTAGAAAGTCTGTAATTTCATTTGCTTTTAATTTAATGGTAATAACAATAACGCAGTCCAAAATTTTCCCAAAGTTTGCTCTTTCTTTATAAGAGGGGCTTCATGGAAAAATTTTTAGTTAGTACGAGTGCCGCGAGTCAAATAAGTTTGGGAACCAGTGCCTTGTGGAATATTAGAAGTACAACTTTAAATTTTAACTTTTTTTTCACTAATACAGGGGGGGGGGGTAGACACACTAAAATATTTCCTCTAACTATAATTTCCGAATCTTAAAATGCAAAAAAAAAGTTCACATTTTGCAGAATAAAATGAAATAGATAGCTCCACACAACTTTTCTTACGCTCTCCCCCCCCCAAAAAAAAAAGAACTGTCATTACCATTGGATCAATAACTAATTAATTAATTTCAGAAGAGAACATACCCCGTTTTTCCTTAACTAAAAAATATTGACTTGCAAAAGTTTTCATTCACGTTAAGGACATCAACTTTTAGTGGGAATTTTATTGAAAATGACTCAGAGAAAATGAATCTCCTTGACACGCATGCTACATGTTAAAACCTCGCTGACTGACCGTCCCAACGTCTACCATATATATCCATGGTCAGTCTTGTCACTCAAGTGACTGGAGAAGTTTCTTAACAATCGATCCAGGCTTAGCTAAAAAAAAGTTGTATAATTATTTTTGCGTTCCTTGCTCAACACCGCTTGCCCAACGAGTTCAAGGTAGTAACGAGGTCTACTCCCTATATGCCAAATGAACTCCTAGAAAAGAATTGCCTGCTGTAACAGGAACGCTAGTAAATAGTAAAGATCCCTTTTCAGTCTCGATTCACCACAGCAGGTCGGTATTACTGAAACCAGTCTGCTGGGTCGAAAATCAGTTCCAGTTCCTTCCCTATGTTTGCTTTTATACCTTTTTCGTGATATCTTAATGGACAACTCCCATAATTACGTAACTGTCCAAATGAACATTCACTGACGGACATACGTACCACAGAGAGACTAGCAAATAAATAATGTTTCTGTATACTACAGATGAAGTCCATGTAAATTTTGCATAAGTGGAGAACTTTCCATCGTAAAACGAGATAAATTGATTAAGATTACGGCATTTCTCATTCAAGACGATGCTTTTAAGACTCGAGAGAAACAGAAATTACGAATTCATTCACTACTTTTAAAAGCATCCTTTCTGATTAAATTTAGAGCGAGTATATGAAGAGAAAAGGAAGGGAGAGGTTTCCTGAAACTTCCATCGAGTGGTATCCACAGATAACGCAAAACCAGACCAGGGCATCCGGCTTTTTTTTTATACCAAGCAAACGAGTTTAAAAAAATCACATAGCAGTTTGATTCGTTCTCTTCCCACTAAAGAAATGGACAGGACACAGTGATACAGATACATATTACGTGACCCTGTCGCTTTCGCAGAATGTAGCTTAAAACAAGCTAATTTATTAACTTAATATTATTAAGGTTCCCCCAATTTTTGTAGGAAATTGATATTTTCTTCTTTTGTGCAAGCTCCAAATTATGATAATTGAGGACCAGTGAAAATTTATTAACAAAAAATTCTTAAGAATAGGATTTCAACCTCGTGTCTTAAAATGTATAAAAAAACCCTATACTATACTTACTCTATTCAAAATCAGTACACTACATTTTCTATAACATATATATTACGAGGTTATATTTTTTAGAATTACCAATAACAATGATAACAGTGGACAGTGGCGTATGTAAAAACGTTATTTCAGGAGGGGCCCAAAGATCCTCTATCTAAGAAATTTAGTCATTATCAGGACCAAAGCTTGATTTTTTGCATTAGGGGAGAGGACCCAAAAAATCATTCCCCTGCATATTTAATGGATTCAATTTAGCTTTTTAATACTTTAATAGGTAGGATTTGCATCTTGAAGAACTTAACTCGTTTTATCGTCACCTAGTCCCAATTCCAGAGGGGCCTATTATATATACGCTATATATCCCTATTATGTACGCTCCTGACCAGGAATGAAATGAATCAGGTATTACAAACGATGGCATAAAAAATATCACACACTTTAGAGTGATAAGCAGCAACAAATGAATAAGGATTTCAAAGGACAGATAAGTCAAATACTATGAAATATTTTAAAAATATGCAATGGTCTCTTGCTCCAGTTGATCTGACATG
Source organism: Tetragnatha montana (assembly GCA_963680715.1). NCBI lineage: Eukaryota > Metazoa > Arthropoda > Arachnida > Araneae > Tetragnathidae > Tetragnatha > Tetragnatha montana. The sequence goes on from OY796685.1 coordinate 42,301,242, forward strand.
CTCCAATTCCATTCCATAAAATGTTGGCTTCTACTTCACAGGTTTCCGACTTCGAATCTTGACCCGAGAGTTGGTCAGCACTTTCTCGTTTTTATTTAAAAAAAAGGCTCACCACTACATCACAGGAACAGCTTAAATGTTTGGAACGCTGGAAACTAATTTCCTGTGATATTTATCGACCTCGTACGGATGAACATTATTAAATTCGATGAAACTATGGATATACTTTAGCCGGTTTAATTAGAAAATAGTGACGCCTAGAAAATCCGATACTCTTGAAAAGAAAAACTGAATAATAAAATTCCTCGGGTGATTATTATCTTAATAAAGAAAGAACATAAGAATTTCCTCCAACAGTTAACCACGTCTACATGAAAATTTGATTCCTTATCTGGAAGATGCGGTTACTCTTCGAAAGTTATTAAAATAACAATGTCCCGGTATTCAATTGCGACACAGTTTGTCTACTTCTACTCAGATGTCGGACAGTTAAATTTTATTATTCGAAGTTAGGTTAATAAACGATAAAATATATATTCTTTGATCATATCTGGTTTAGAAATAGAGATCAGAGAGAAAGGGACTTGACTCCGAACTATTCAGTAGTGTCAACAATAATGCATATTATAATTGAATCGAGAGATATTTTAAAAAGCATATCGTGGAGAACATTAAAACCCTCCATTTTATATTTACATTTAGTAGGTAATTAATATTAGGTAACTTATTTTCCACAAAAAAAGTTCTCAATATATTTCTAATATTATAAGATTATGTTGAAAACTGATGAAATAAAATAAGGGAAACTTCTAAAAATAGAATTGCATGAAGAGCAGTTTGAAAAGAGGCCATGGGCATCATTTAAAAGGGGGGCAGGGGGTGGCAAAATTTGATGTTTATTTATAACTTATTTTTCCTAGAAAATTCTGTGCTTTAAAAGGAACTGTTCTTTTTGGATGTTTCCCAAAGGGCCTGAAAATGAGCTGAAACACTACTTTAAAAGGCAAATTTCAAAAAATCTTCTGGGGAAAACCCTCAAGTCCCTCTTTAAAATTTTGACATATTCCTGATATAGTGTATTTCGATTGAAAATTCTGCCGCTTACAAAAAGCAGTTCCCTTTGTGTGCTCTTTAATGAGGTTGAAAAGGAGATAAAACACTAGTTTAAAGGGAAGTTTTCAAATAATTTTCTGTGGGAGGACCTCCGGCTCCCCTTGAAACTTTGACGTTTATTTGTAACGTTTTTCTCTCGAAAATTATGTGGTTTACAAGGAACTGTTCTCTTTGGATGTAAGTTAAATGGTGTAAGAATGAGGCAACATTGCAAAATTTTTTATGGGGGTGACCCCAGACCCTCATTTTTACATAGAGCTCACTTTAAAAAATTTAACATTATGTCTGATGTTATTAAAATTATACTTCTAAGTTACCTAAATCTTAATGTATAAATGTACTCGTTAAGGGTACCTTAAAAATGACGCTGTGTCAACCTCCCCAAAAAAACAAGTCTGGTTACGGTGTGGCCCAGTCCCACTTAAATTAATTCTTGCCCCTAGCCCCCCCCAACAAAAAACTGAAACGACGCCCCTGAAAGAGGAACTTATTTTTATCTCAATCAAAATGTAATAATTCCAATGATTGACAATCACACATCTCGTTAAAACGTCAAAAATTAACGCCGCGCATATAATTAATGTTCCACAACAACAAACAGCTCAATTTACATTACTACGCTCCACTCCGGAAAGCCCCATCAATGAAGCCCGCCAAAACGGAAAGGCAGCCAAACGCGGCGCCGAAAACAGTCGCACACTTTCTGGTTTTCCGCTGCAATGGATGACGTCACCGAAAAACGCAAGTTGTTGCTAAGCTAAGGTCACCTCTTTCTTTGCGCATTTGCAAAGCTTCTCCAAACTTTGTTTCTCTCCGAAACCGACCGAGAGAGAGATAACACAAAAAGTCTCTCTCTCTCAGGAAACCGTCCCCAATTTCCTTTCTCTTTTATAATAAAAAAAAAAATCAGAACGGCCGAGATTACGACGAGAGAGAGACAAAACCTCAACAACAGCCCGATGATACGCACTCCCTCCGTTGCGAAGGAGACACGGAGGATATATTAATACGCGCGAACCCACAACTTTTTATGATTATTATTATCATTTTAATTTCCACCATTCGTTGCGGGAGCGTTTTATGATACCACGCGTGATGGGGATACAGGGGAAACTTTGGAGAGGGAGAAAAAACGTCCGTATTTGCGGTCAGTAACCTATGTACACGCGCGATTTCGGTACCCACACTCGGGAACTGGGACAAAACACGGCTACGATCGTCCGCGACAGGTCACAACAAAACAAAAAAGCACGTGAGGATGTATTGATTAAAACCTGAAACTCCCTTCATCGTAATACAGAAGAATTTAGGCACACTTTCTTGCATTCGAGCAAAGTCGTATTGAGACCCCCTTCCGAAATTCGGACTTACCACAGGGCCGTATCCAAGGGGGGGGGGGTTAGGGGTTGAAAACCCAATTTTGACATCAATTTTTATGCTGTTTTTTTTTCCTGAAAATTACGTGACTTACATTGAGGGTAATTATTCCAAAATTTTTCTGGGAGAGGACCCCCAAACATATCACAAAATTTTTAAATCCATTATTATGTTTGGAGGACATAAAGGGATAAGGGGGAGTGGTCCTCTTGAGGGGTCTTGAAATGAGTTAAAACACCACTTGCAAAATTCCAAAATTTCTTCTGGAGTAGGAACCCCAGCCCAGTCCCCCTCAAATTTTGTCATTACTGTTTATCCAAGAAAATTCAGACGCCTACAATGAGCGGTGCTCTTGTAAGTGTCTGAATTTTCTGGAATGGATAAATATTTGCCCCCCCCACGAAATAAATATCTTTTTATGCCACTGCATTCAAGAAACATCCACTAAAAGGAAAATACTCCCAAGTTTGTACACTTGCATTAGATGTCAAGGGTATAAAACAATAGATCGAGATACGGATCGCCTTGCAGGAAATCTATAAACGAGAGAGTAATAGAATTAATTGGTTTATGTTAATTACTACCACTCGTGAGGGTTCTAGAACTGACGTCCCAATACTACGGTACACATATCGTCGTTAAATATAAAAACTTCTGTCAGCAGTTCAGGTTCTATTACCTGGACTTCAGTTTTGCATCGCTAATCTTACAGGTGTTCTGACATTTTAATACTTTCTTCACTATGGGAAACAATTGGTTGGTTGGTTTGGGTTTTATAGCGCATGATGGAAGGTTCTTATATGGACATAATGCGCCAGATATAAAAAGTCACAAATTTGTTCCTTCCTTAGAATTAGTGTTATGCCTCCTTTGGAACTTTAGTGTTGTTCTTACACATTATGAGGTTTTTGCAAAATATATAAAAGACGAAATGAATACACCATACAATAGATATTATCCTACCATTCCTGAAATTATTATATTTATTAAAGTGAAAGTTTTATCCATAATTTTTAAATTATTTCCGTTAATAAGTAGTTTTCCTTTTTGAAAAATCTTTTCAGGCCTCTAAAAATCATCAAAATTAATAAAAACAGATAAAATATTTATTTTACAATGAATCGAACCAATGCTTTTGATTAAAAATAATTAAGTTTGAATAAAAGTTTAAGTACTAGGTGGATAATGTATGGTTCCAAAAATTAAGGGCTATGGAATTTTTTGAAAAAATTGGATTATTCTCCATTTACGATAAAAAATTATTTTACTTAAATTGGATTATAAACCAACTATTTTTCTCAATCAATTGCGCGCATTGGAGGTCAAGTATAGCTTTTTAAAAAATTAAAAGGTGGAAGCGTATCGAATTGTTATATTTTGTCGATTGAAAATTTGATTGTTTGAAACTGGGTTTCAAGTTTCAACTTTTTTTCAGTAATCTGAGGTAATTTGCAATTACCAATACTTCTAATGAAAATTCTCAAAATTTGTAATTGTTCCCCTGCGTGCACCTCACGCTCATAAACATTGATTTGAATTATTTTTAAATCTTATTTGAAATATCTATAAATATTGTATCATCAGCATATATAACACATGCCGTTTTTTACTTTTCCTCTGCTTTTCACACCCAGTAGGTTCTTTTTACAAATGGTCTGCTAATAAATTTTCAAAGCCCACATCACATTTGTAGACATTATGAAAAAATATAGGTATATTTAGACAAAAATTTTAAATATTTTTGCGACCCACCAAAAATTGACTCGCGATTCACAGTTTTAGCATCTCCTTTAGAATAAAGCCTTTCTCAAAGGGCAAAAATAACAAGAACGTAATTAAACAACTCTTTGAAGTTCATCAGCTTGACCCTCTACTCACAAAAAATATTTTCAATTTGTGTAAATAAGATTAAACCTCCTACTTAGTAGTAATTTATAGCTGGTAGTGTACATCTTTTGACAAAGGTTTTCTTACTGTTAAAATTATTGAATTTCTACTTTATGATGAATTTCATAAAGAAATCAAACATCCCTAAAATTGAAATTCCTGAAGTTATATGACATCAAAAGTACTATTTTTAATCTAATAAAAATAACAATCAATAGGTTGGGAAAATTAAACTTAAAACATTGAAGAAAAATATAGTTTGGTATTTAGATAATAAAGTTTTATTTAAAGGCAAATAGCATCCTTTTTATCAGGGGTGGGAAAATAGCTTGCCGAGAATTTTTTACTGGCCTGCTACAACAGTTAAAAAAATAAAAAGGTCTTATGAGTTTCAAAACAAACACCTTTTGATGTTTTACTATACAGACGTGCATAATTTAAATTTAAAAGCTTCTTAATCATGTTTTTCTCTAAGTTGGATGCTGATGGTCACTAATAAACTTGTCTGATATTTTATGGAGGAAAACATTTAGATTAAATTATTGTTAAACTAGAAAAAGGAATATTATATTTCAGTGACAGTTTCATTTTGTTATTTTGGGGGGAATGACCCGTATTAAATTGTTCCGATGATAATTAATTGTTCCTGTTATTCGATTCTACAAAAGCTTACCTAATGTTTTGAAAATTTTTACGATACTACATTCTGTCTTTCAATATTATCACATGCAATAAAGCTAAAGCATACATAATTAATTTTTATGTACTTAATACAATTATTTTCATAAGCTGGTAAAATATTATTCCCCTTTCTTTTTCTAAACTTACACTAAGGGGCTCACGCTAAGAGGGGGGGAGGGGTTTAATCAATTTGTGACAAGGGGGAGGGGGGGAGTTTCAAAAGTTGTGACATCACATCCTCCCCCCCCCAAAACTGAAAATCAACCAAAAATAACAAAAACAGAATTGTTTTTCTTAGATTTTTTTATACAAAAAAATTAATTTTAGTTGCTTCTAGGAGAATATTCTACAAAAAAATTATTCCCGAGAATTTTACAACTCTATGTATTAGACATATTGATCGATTGAAAGCGTGACATGTGACATAAGGGGGGAGGGGGTATGGGGAAGTGTGACAGTTTGTGACATAGGGGGGGAGGGGGCCAAAAATGGACAAAAAAAGTGTGACATCATTCATGGACGGCCCCTAAAGTGTCTTTTTAAATTTTAAAATACTGGTGAAAATAAATTAATACATGGCATGGACTATAGTTAATTATACTTCCAAGATTTAGTTAAATTTAAGATTGTACCACCTGGAAGAAACTTATTTGTATTTCTTCTTGGGGTTTCTTTCCACTTCGGAAGAAACTTTCCAATCCAGATTGAAAGCAGAGTCATTCCATGCCAAATCACCCAGAAAAAAAATGAAAATGTAACCCACCATCTCGGATTTGTCTGAAATTTTTAGGAAACACAGTTCAAATGTAGCTAGGAAGGGATACGAAATTTTAGATCAATACGAGCAGTAGTTTTTCTTATATAAATTTTAAACATGGCTATTTTGCCCCTGATCGTGTCACGCTGCAGTGGAATTTTCAGGGGTGTTAAGTGTATCAAAATTTTATTTCTCAGCTTCTAGCTTTGACTGAACGCTGAAAATTTTACCCCTTATAGTTCTTTTAATGAGGAATTCAGAAAAAAATACCTGGTTAATGCCAGATCTGTATTTCATTTTATAAAAATTGTTTTTGTTGCCAATTTTTGAATTCCGAGTTCAAATGTTCAAAGTCAAATAAATTCTGAAAAAGTACATCCTCAAATCTTCACCAAATTTTTTTTAAATACTTCATATACAATAATCTTTAATATAAAGAAGAAATCTCAGCGGGCGCTATCACAACTTTTGAGTAAAAATTTTTTTTCTATGAAAATTGATGTAAAAATGTAAATAAGTCAAATTTTGAAAAAGTTCATCCTTAAACCTTTACCAAATATTTTTTTTAATACTTCAGATACAATATTCTTTAATATAAAGATGAAAAAACAATGGGTGCTATCGCAACTTTTGAGTAAAAAATTCTTTTCTATGTCAAACCCATGAAAATTTTGAGTAAAAAAAAATTTTCTATATCATAGTACCTATACAAATTAACGCAGGAATGTAAAAAAGTCAAATTTTGAAAAAGTTCATCCTTAAACCTTTACCAAATTCTTTTTAATACTTCAGATACAATATTCTTTAATATATAGATGAAAAAACAATGGTTGCTATCACAAGTTTTGAGTAAATTTTTTTTTCTATGTTCAAACCCATGAAAATTAACGTCGGAATATAAAAAAGTTAAATTTTGAAAAAGTTCATCCTAAAACCGTCACTAAATATTTTTTAAATACTTCATATACAATATTATAAAATATATTATATATTATAATGTAATGAAAAACATGGTTGTGCCATCACAACTTCTGAGTAAAAAATATTTTTATATGTACCCATGAAATTATGTTTTAAATAAAAGCCAAATACCTTAATTATTTTATGTTTCCTAAATTATAGTTTGATCCTATCCTATATCCTATTGAATATCCTAATATTGAATATCCTATCCTATAGGTCTAAACTTATAGAGGCAAATAAAGTGTGATATTAATGTATTTCCAGTAAATATTTTTTCAAAACAACCATGTATTATGTTCCAAATAGGTATTCTAGAAAATATAGGACTGATGTAATAATCAGGTTATTTTTAATCACTTTATTTTATTAAGCAGTTAATTTATGTAGAAAAAAAATTTTTTTTTAGAGTTATAGTTATGAAAACTATAATTTAGGAAACATGAAATAATTAGGAACTATTTGGCTTATTTAAAACATAATTTCATGGGTTTAAAGTATAAAAAGTTTTTTTTTTTACTCAAAAGTTGCGATAGCACCCATTGTTTTTTCATCTTTATATTAAAGAATATTGTATCTGAAGTATTAAAAAAAAATATTTGGTAAAGGTTTAAGGATGAACTTTTTCAAAATTTGACTTATTTACATTTTTACATCAATTTTCATAGAAAAAAAATTTTTACTCAAAAGTTGTGATAGCGCCCGCTGAGATTTCTTCTTTATATTAAAGAATATTAAGTATGAAGTATTTAAAAAAAAATTTGGTGAAGATTTGAGGATGTACTTTTTCAGAATTTGATTTTGAACATTTGAACTCGGAATTCAAAAATTGGCAACAAAAACAATTTTTATAAAATGAAATACAGATCTGGCATTAACCAGGTATTTTTTTCTGAATTCCTCATTAAAAGAACTATAAGGGGTAAAATTTTCAGCATTCAGTCACAGCTAGAAGCTGAGAAATAAAATTTTGATACACTTAACACCCCTGAAAATTCCACTGCAGCACGACACGATCAGGGGCAAAATAGCCATGTTTAAAATTTTATATAAAAAAAAACTACTGCTCGTATTGATCTAAAATTTCATATCCCTTCCTAGCTACATTTGAACTGTGTTTCCTAAAACTTTCAGACAAATCCGAGATGGTGGGTTACATTTTCATTTTTTTTCTGGGTGATTTGGCATGGAATGACCCAGCAGCATTACCAGACGTACTAACTTTTAGGGATTTTACCATGTACGGACCTGGAAAAAGCTGTAACCTTCCCCCGAACCTAATGTATTGCTCCTATGGAGCTGGCAGGTGCTTCCCCCGAACCAGGTTCGGGCACTTTTTCCAGGTCCGACCATGTACCAACTCAATATTGTGTTGTTGGTACGCAAAAGTTCAAACTTTTTGACTTGGTTACCCTTTTCTAAATTTTCCAATGTTCTGTAAAGCCCAACCCTTAAAAGTAGCTTAATCAGGATTTAAAAAAAATTGACCGTTATTGTCCATTTGTGTAATAAATTTCTTTAAAAATGATGCTATGAATATAAAGGATAATGAAAGCTCATCCTGAAAGTGGAATGGTTCACTTTATTTATTTTAATTTATCAGTTTAGGTGACATCCATAAATTTTGTGAGGTGTTTTTTTCTTCTAAATTTTGGACCCATCCCTCCCCATCAAATTCTCAATGTGAGATTTTTTTCTATCAATTTCAAAAATTTAGTTTCTTTGATATGTTCTAGCTACGTACAAATACAAGTTTAAATGAAAAATTGGTCGTAACTTGTAATTATCACGATTAACCGACAAATTATTCACTGTTTTGACTAATCTGATGAAAGAAAAACATATATTTTCTAAACTAATAGTTGATGTGAGATTTAATTAACTCCCCTTTCCCCCCTGGAGAGCTTTTACTGGAGCCCCTCACCTTTTTTTTTGACCTCACGCAATTTATGGATGTCCCCTTATTTAATTTTCACTGGAGGTTCACATGCTCTTAAGGAAGAGATTTCACTGGTTCCCTTCAAAATTTAAGAATTTGAACAGAACTGGATTCCTGGAAACTGATTAATTAAAAAGAAATATCAAGAGTAAGAATATAAGAAAAAGAAGCAGTTTTTCACCTCCTCAGTTGTTATTTTTATATTGAATTTTAGAATTTATGGAGCTGTTCAATATTAATAGCTAGATAGTACTATATTTTTCTTAGAGAAAAACATACCTCCTTCAAAAAGAGTGCTACAACCAAAGAAAGTTATGAATCCCCAGATTCATAGAAAATTTTCTAGAAATTTATTTTTATAAAATTTTTAACCAATTGAAAACTTAATTTTTACAAATATTATGCACACATTCTTTAATTTGCAATTAAAATAGCGTCACAGGAACCCTCAAATAATGGAGAACTGGTCCCATTAGGTTATTTGCGACCTCGGGGTGTAAAAAAATAAGTACTTACATATAACAACAACACTAAATAGCATATTTACAACTTTATACAAAAAATTTTCACTCAATTTTTCGAGAGCAGAAAGCTTTTTGTTTTAAGTTACAGTCGTTTTACATCTGAATTTAGTTCTTAAGAAGACTTTTACTTGAAAACCATAATAATGTAAGACAGGAGAATTCTCACCATTATAAACATTTCCGAATTAAAATAAAAAGTTTACCATCAACATTTTTAAATGCTTTTTAGTAATTTAAAAAGTTAATTTTGAGAATAATCCTTAAGTACTGAATCTTTTAGTCAAGAATGTGATAATTTTTTAGGTTTTGTGTGTGACATTTGGGAGTCAAATATATCTTTGCTTTGAAATATGGCTAAAATATCACTGTTCCAGGTAGTACAATTCCATTAAATATTGCCATGTTGTCTTGGATGCCAAATATTCAAACATCGCCAAATTTTTATGATTGAAATTGATGTAACTATATATTTTCATATATTAGTTTGAATTTTTTGGAGTTGTTTTTGGTATCCAAAACAATTTGGTGGATATTTAATGGAATTAAACCCTGTTCCATTATCTTTCCCATTTAAATTACCAAGAGATTATTAATGCCAAATATTCAAATATCTCTAAATATTAGTTGTGTTTCATTCATCAATGTAACTGGATATCTTTAAACAGCTATTTTCAATATTAGGCCGTTTTCTAATTAATAAATTTAAAACAGTTAAAAAATTTTATTCAAAGATCAAAAGATTTTTTGAATCGTACTGTACTATTACCACTGCCACTAGAACTGGAGTATCAAGGAAAAAATATCAAAACTTTAAAACAATTAGGAATAAAAGACATAGATAATTTCGAGATATAATTAGTGCTATTGAAAGTACTACACATAACATCATACAACATCAAGAAAGTAAATTTTGTTTTTGTCATACACTTTTATATGTATAAAAATTAATTATTTTTAAGTGTATTAGGATTACGAACTACAGCAAGACAATTTCTCGAATTAAAAATATGAAAAATATCCAAAATCAGACAAATAAGTGTCATCTTTCCAAACATGTACTCTATTACAATATAGACATGACACTATTCATCGTAACGTATGTTACAGATGATCATATAAACTGCTTTCTCAAACTTTTCTTTTAGAAAACATAAAGTAACGAGGAAAATAAATATCTAGATCTCTATCATTTTCATAGCTCAAAATAACAAAAACACTTACGTACTTTTGGTCGTGTTTTTTTCCTGGAACTGGTGGAATCAAAGATTCTTATTCGACGAATGAAACAAATGACATCTCCAAATTCGGTTAGGTTATAGATTTAATGAAGAAATGAAAAACAAAACTTTAACTCTTTACACATTAAATGAGATCGATACTTAAACTTCATCTTTATTAACAAATATGAATTGTCGCAATAAGATTACGAAACGACCCATTTCCCAAATACAGCAATCGCAACAACAGCAGCAGCCAACATTCTTATGAGTTGAGTTGAATCCAGGTTTCTATTGTTTTATTTCCGCATACATTTCAGAATTTCAAGAGCCACATGCAGGGGCGTAGGTTCAACTGTATGACTGGGGGGGCAAAACATATAGGACCACAAGATAGCTTTTACCAGACTCATTTTTCGAGGGGGTCTGGCTGCCAAAATGTTTCTAGTTTCTATTTTTCTGAGTATATCGGAAGGCATAAATGTGAATTTTTGCTTATTATTATTAAAATCTTAAATTTGTGTTGACAATACTTGTCCTCAAGTAAATAGGGGGGCTCTGGGGGCTCTCCCCCAGAAAAATTTGTGAAATTTGCCCCCAAAAGTTGTATTTTGATTCATTTTTTTGATATTTGGGACAGGAACCTTCCTGTTTGGTTAATATGTGGATATCCACTTGTATTACTGCAGAATCTGTACTGCGACCAGAATTTTTTTTTCTCGGAGGTATCCTTTGAGTTTTAGATAACTTGCAGGTAGAAATTGATTCTTGTTGCACTTGATGTGCAAAGTTCGGATTCAAAGTGAACCCCAATTAAACAGGGGGGGTCTGGGGGTCCTTCCCCAGAAAATTTGTAGAAATTTGACACTCAAAGTAGTGTTTTAGTCCATTATGAGACCCTTTGGGTTACACTCGAAGAGAACAGCTCCTTGTGTAAGCCGAAGAATTTCCTAAGAAATATAGTACTATATCAAAATTTTGAGATGTTCCTCCACCAGATAATTATTGAAATTTTACCCTCAAATATAGTGTTTTTACTCATTTTGAGACCTTTTCGTACATTTGCCCAACAATTCTCCTTGATCGCATTGATGATGATGATGTCGGGCAACTGATTGTCGGGATTTCGAACCAGACCCCTTTTGGGCTACAACTGAAGAGGTCTACTCCTTGCCAAGTCGCAGAATATTCAATGGGGAAAACAGTATAAAAATTGGCGTCAAAATAACGTCCTTTCTTCGGAATATTCTTTGCGAGAATTCAGATTAGCTGTGGTGCCATATTGTTAGCAATAATTAGCAAATTAGTTCAATAATCATGCTTTAAGGAAATGAAAAAAAAAGTAAAAATTATAATTTTTGTTCTGTTCCATTTAATTTTACTAAATACTACATAGAATTCTCCTCAGAATGCAGAACACCTATTGAAAAAGAAATTATTATAACTTAAGCTCCCCTTGAAGGTTATTTTAACTATTAAAATTTTGTAGTAGTTGAAGAAAGTTTATGGATTTATTTCCTAATGAAGTTTTAACTGGGTAAAATGCTAAAAACCTTTTAAATTAAAATTTAGAGTTTATTATTATTATTTAGAATTTAGTTTTATTCAAGTTCAGTGATAAATCATTTAAAGAGAACCATTTACCAATCGCAATCATATCAGATTCAATTTTCAATTTTAAGTCATTTAAGTCTGAGCATGAATACAATAATACAGAATCATCAGCATAAGTTATACATTTACCATTTAAATTCAATTTACATAAGTTATTTATGAAAATTATAAACAGTAAAGGACCCAATATAGAATCCTGGGGAACACCACGATTAGATATAATATAATCACTAAAAGTATTACGTATTTTTACTCAGTGTTTCCTGTTAGAGAGATGTGATAAAAACCAACTAAAATTGGACCTCTAAAGCTTGCACTTTCTAATTTCTTAATTAAAAATTGAATGATTGAATTTTGCCATAAAAAATAGCAAATTGCATTTGCAAAAGACATATCAATTCCTCTGGAGGGGCAAAGTTTTTGGAGGTCGTCTTCCTGCATGGGCTCGCGAAAGGGAATGAAAAAAGTGCTCAGTATCAGAAGATAGTAAACTGACAGCACTAATTTTAATTAGCATTGATGATTTCTATTGAAGAGAAAGTGTCAGTTATATTTTTCCATTTTTAAAAAATTACTATGAGATTTTTACTTCCAAATTCTGGGGGGGCAAAACACAATATGGAAAAATTCTGGGGGGGCAACTGCCCCCCCTTGCCCCCCCTTATTTACGCCACTGGCCACATGGTTTGTGTTTCAAATCAATTCCTATTTAATTATGGCTTTTTAAACAGTTTTATGGCTCCGGATAATTAAAAAAATTAGCTTCACTATAGTGTATATGGGTTTTATGTGCCAAATTCAGCGTTTTTCATCCACCATCCATTTCAACTAAAAGCTGAATTTCGCCTATGAATGGAGTAAAATTAAGATATAATATTAAAGCCACACTTTTAAAATTAGGATTAAACCAGAAAAATTTAATAAACTGTGTATAATACGTGGTAGTTTTATTAGTGGTAGTATTAGAGCAGTATGTTTTTTACAGCGCCACTAATGGTGGTACATCAAACTATAGACATATTTTGTTTCAATTTTAAAATGTTTAAAAATTTTTATAAGAATTTCTAAAAACTCACTTCAAGACATTTATCTTTGGTAAACACCTATCATGTAAAGCGGTGTCCTTAAATTTAGGTATTAATTAAAATTATATATTAAGCACGGCCATATTATAAAAAAATGATTATTCTAAAATTTGTTTCCAAACTCCAAAAATTTTAACAATATGTTGAAAAAATGGAATAAATATTAGGCTTAAATTAAAGGTTTTTCAACAGAAATAACTTAATTTGTTGATTAATAATAAACTTTTAAAAAATATACAATACTTTGATATTAAAAAACTTTAAGAAAATAATAATAGATGGCAGCAGGAAGGAAAGCTTTTCCACGGTAAGTCATTGAAATTTTTAATCAAATTTTATTTTTTGAAAAATTTAGTATGTATTATTGCTGCATTTCTGGAGAAAAAAATTACGTTTGGATTTTAAAACGTTGTTTGTAATGCATCCTAACGAACAGTATACTCCAAAATCATTTTTTCGAAATCTGTTCCGAAATTCAAATCCGAAATTTCTCCTCGAATCCTCGAATGCCCAAATTGCTTAGATACGACAGTTTTTTAGTTGGAAAAACTTAATTAAAATAAATAAACTATTCTCAAAGACCAAACTCAATGCTAAATATTTCTTAATAATAATAATAATAATAAGCGACTTAACTTCAAGTATTTGTAGCTTTCAGATTTTTAATTCGCACTTTTACGAAAATTGTCGAAAATATTTTTCTTTTGCAATTTGCGAAAATTACACCATAGGGAATCCCTATACTATGACTTGCACCTTGCACGCCAAATTCGAAAAACCTATTGCATTTTTCAATACCTACTTTTCTAAAAATTTTAGCCTTAATAGGGGTTTTTATGAAATTTGCTTTTTTGGTATCTGATAGTATTTGGCCAAATGTAGCTTCAACAAAGAGTGTAAAAATTTTACTATATTGACGGACACCCAGAAATTAGGCAATGAACGAGAAAAAAAACACCTCTATTTTCCCAGTAATTTTTAAGTTATGTTTTTTTTTAATCCTCTTTCCGCTATTTTAGATTTTTAGGCATAAAACACAGGGCTTAAATTCTAACCAAAGAAGTACCGGAGCGCTACTATTTCAGCATTACAAATATTTACTGATTAATAAATAAATATTAGTAAATATATAGTGAAAACCAAGAAGTACCGGAGCTCCGCTCCGGTGCAATTTAAGCCCTGATAAAACATATAAAAAATTTCACATTAATCTGAATACCACAATTTTTTGGCTGTTAATCTGTGCCCCTAAACTAAATGTTTGCCAATTTCCCAATTTTTGGAGAGAAGGTCATCAGAAGAAAAAAATGTCCTTATATCTTACTGAAATTTTTTATTAAATCCATTTGGTGAAATATCTGCACTAACGCAAGCAAATTTCACAAAAACTATATTGTTGGATTAAATGTTCAAAAAAGGTAAAGGAAAATGCGTTTTCAAATTTAGTGTGCAAGACGGAAGCAGAATATGATTTGTCGTATCCAGCTGAAAATTTTAGCTATTAGCGGATTTCGAAAAAGAAAAAAAATTTTTTTTTCAAGAACATTTTTTTGAACCTTCTGTATACCTGTCAATCAATCCAAAGGGGGACGCGTTTTCCAATTAATTTAGAACCTTGTTTCAAAATTTAAAAAACTCTCTTTTATCTTCTGACGGGCACCTAAATTTGACTTAATGTTATTATAAAACGGATATAAATATAGAGGGGGTGAGGTGACCGTCCCCTTTTATGCGTCCCCTGATTTGGAATATGATTTAATTTTTAATTTAGAAAAGGCCGAAACCAGTGCTGAGATTTTGGAAGGTAGGAGACCATTGTTAATATATTGGAACCGTCCCCCCAAATATTTAGTTTTGAGCTAAAATAGGTGAGTCCCCAAGTATTTTTTTTTTCAGTAAAAACTTTGGCTGAGCTGAAATATTTATTTTTTAAAATTAATTTGTTATCGAAAAAATTATATGTACTCCTAGCACAGTAAAAATAAGTTCTAAGAGTTGAATTTCAAAAAAAGTTCTGGGGGAGATCTCTAAATTTCATAATTCGAAATTTTAATTGAATTCCAGGTCATAATTCTGGTGTTAGAAATAATGGACTTGTGACTTTTAAAAAGGTGTGAAAGGAAACAATTAAAATTGGTGTGCGTAATCAAAAATTTGTCGGATATTCTATAATAGGTTAATGTGTTTTGACCTATGTTCGTTGCTTAGTAACATATCGTTTAACTAAGATTTAACTGTAAGGTTAAGATTTAACTGCCAATCTGATAATAAAGAGATATAGAGGATGATTTTACCGCTTTTTTTGTATCTAAAAATTAGTTCAAAAACATTCTGAAAAAATTTGTCTGACTACTATTCTGTACTTTTTAAAGAAGTTACAAATGTGTAAGTTAAAATTAAATTTAAACTTTAAGTTTTGAAATTTTAATTTAAAAGAGTTTTATTTCAATTAAAATATTTCGTCTGTTTTTCCGAAAAATATGTTTGTTTTATTAAAATTAAATCAGAGTTGAATTTGAAAGTTTTTACTGAATAATGTCTTCTTATGACATTTTATAACCATACTTCGTAATTTTCTAAGTTTTCCAGGCCTTTCTTTATTTGGTGTCGAAAACTCTTTATCAAGAAATTTTTCCCCGTCCCTGCGACTTCGTCGTGTGAATACTGTTGTATAATTCTTTCTTAAATTTTAAACCGAGATCAGGCATAAATAAATCTTAAAAATACAGATAGTCAACATCATCATTTGTATCAGTGCTTCAATGGTGATTTCTTTAGCTCTTCCTTCAAAATTCGAAATCCACGGGAAACAAAAACTAGAAATGTCTCAACGAGAAGAGATAAAACTGCTCCCTCTATGGTTTGAATCCCTTTTTACTGTAGTGATCTTTTCCAACTTTATTTCGGAGAATCCAAAATGTCGCCATTTGTTTGTCCTCATGAAAGAATCAGATATTTTCTCAATTCAAGAGGTGCTTTTAAGAGCTTTTTGTATTCCTTCCCTTGCCTTGTTGGCTCCCGATTGCCACCATTTTCATACGAAATTCACACTTGAATTTCCCGCGATCAAAATGGGTGCCTTTTAGAGACCACTTGAATTTTGATTCGATTCGTGGGAAATACTCTTATTTAAGACGGTTGTTTCCAACTTGTAGAAGTCCACAGACCACTTGCATTGAAATTGGAATCCATCCTCTCTCATTTTCTAGAGTTTCAAAAGTACGCGTTTATTTTTAAATATAAAACATTCGAAAGAAAGGAGCTATCAAATCGGTAGATGCTATATTAACAGGGCCGTATCCAAGGGGGGGGGGGGTTTAGGGGTTCAAACCCCCCCCCCCCCCCGAAATTTTGCCATCAATTTTTATACTGGTATTTTTCTTGAAAATTATGTCTCACAAGGAGCGATATCCTCTTCGGGTACAACCCAAAGGGTCTCGAAATGAGTCAAAACCCTACTTTTAAGGGTAAAATTTCCAAAATTTTTCTGGGGGAGGACCCCCAAACCCCCTCGAAATTTTGAAATCTATTAAGTATACGGTTTTTCCTTCAAACTTGTGTGATTTACAAGGAGTGGTCCACTTTAATGTAACCTAAAGTGTCTCAAAATGAGTTAAAATGCCACTTTTAGGGGGAAAATTCAAAAAAAATTTCTGATGTAGAAACCTAAAAACCCCCTTAACATTTCGCCATTTATTACAATATATCTTCTTTTTACCTTGAAAATTCGGCCGCTTACAATGAGTGGTGCTCTATGGGTGTAAACTAAAAGGTCTCAGAAATGAGCTAAAACACTCTTTTGAGGGGCAAATTTCCAAAAATTTTCTGGGGGAGGACCCCCAGACTCCCCTTTTACTTCGAGTTCATATTGTTTATACAATTTTGAAACTTAGTGCATCAAAATTTCAATCCAGTGTCGTCATCTAAAACTTAACGTATAAAAGTACCCGTAAGGAGGTACCTCAAAAAATATTTGAGTCAAACCCCCCCCCCGAAACAAAAGTCTGGTTACGGCCCTGTATATTAATAGTATATTATAAATTATAATGCAATTAGAATTTGTAAATTATTTAAATTAAATTGAAATAAAATTTTTTAATTACAATTACAATAGAGCATTTTCAATCACATGACTCGGACATGACAACGGCCTTAGCAACAGAAGGGTTACAGTTTTTTGCCCTACAGAGGCTAACAATTACAGAAAATGACTAGCCGTGGAATTCTTCTATTGGAGCATTTGCAATCACGTGATCTCATACCTAAAAACCGCATTAGCAACAGATAAACAATGACCTTAGCAACAGTTAAAAGCCCTACAGAAGGTACACAGTTAAAAGAAAATAACCGGTTGTGACGTCACCTGAAAACACTCTATTTGTAACAGTTCATCTAAAACAGTGGTTCCCAACCGGTGGTTCGTGAGAGACTTGGAAGTATGGTCCGTTTGTGGAGAGACCAGGAAGCATACAAAAAATTTTCAATAAATAATAAGAAATTTGAATGAATTGAACAAGAAAAGGTTGAATAATACTTTCGACTTATGTAATTTGTAGGGATAAAAGTCACACTAAATTAATAAAAAAAATTTCTTCTACTTTATATTTAAGGGGAATTTAGGAGTTCGGAAAAAAAAGTTAGACGCGATTCTGTGGTTTCCGAAGATTTACTTATCATGCTTCAAAAATTGCTAATTTTCGTGAGATGTAATTTAATTTTTCTTAAAATATAGTTTCATAGCATCATACAGGGTGTCCCAAAAAAGACTGACGCATTTTAAAAATCAATAACTCAAAAACTAAAAAAGATAAAAATGTGCGGTTTCTTGCCCCCTACTTGTTAGGCCAAAGAATTTTCATCCCAGAATTTTCGATTTTAGTTCCAAAATTTTAACTAGATGGCAGCACAAGAATTTTTTGAGGGATTTAGGGAAAAGGTATCGGAATAATCCCTGTTACTTAACTTGTGACAGGAAAACCAAAGTTTGATTAAAAATCGATTCACAGAATCGAATGTTGTTCGATCCTGAACGAATCTTATTCGATTCTCGGAAGATTTAAGATTCGATCTAAGGAAAATATTAAGATTTGGGTTACGCTTTGAATCAGTTTGACAACTAAACCAAACTGTGGTCCTCCCCTTAAGACGGATCTCTCATTTCAGCCAATATTTTTCAAATTACTGAATTTGATTTTGTTAAATACGCATTAATTTTTCCTAAATAGGTAAAATCCAAATGAATTCTTTAAACGTTTATTGAGGGAATGAGAAGTTTAGATTATTGGTGATCTTTAGAAGAACAGTTTATGGTAGTTTGTGCTGCGATGCACATAACAGGGGTGATTGTGTTCCGAGTGAATATCCTAGATTGCCGGGTTTTCTATTAAACTTGCAAGTTTCTATGGCGGATGTTGGTCAGATAGCGTTGGGTGGGAAAATGGGTCTAGTAGGGTAAAATAGGTCTAGGGATTTTAGCAGTTTATATTTATAAAATTTAATGTTTTTGGCATGCTTATTTTTATTGAGACTCAAGTAAAATCAGTATGCCAAAAAAACATTAAATTTTACAAATATTAGCCGCGTTCACAACAGCCATTCTACCGGACGAAAGGCAGAGAAAACCCGCTCTCCCTACGCAGGGAATAAATCACTTGACTATCAGTTGGAAATTCTCTCCTGGGCAATAGCAGTAGGAAATGTTTTAATTGGATCAACTCTCGTAGACAGCGCTCTCGCTCGCTTCCCGCATATTTACGAGCTCGCTCGCTTGTCACGTGATTCTTTCTACTGGTAGGACGAGTGCTCTTGTGAACGGGCTATTAAATTTCCTCACGGCTGGTTTTCGGAGATCCCTTTTCCCCTACTTCTTTAGCTCTTTCTCCGGTTGAACAGGTTGGCTGTTGTGAACGCGGCTATAAACTGTTAAAATAGCTAGACCTATTTTACCTCACTAGACCCATTTTTCCCCACCCCAACCTACTCATAATTCGATAGAGATGTGGGTACATTACATATGCGAGAATTGATGGGTGGTGTAAAATAAACATATGGGGTTAAACAGACTATATGAAATTTATTATTTTTTTGACATCCTGATTCTTCTTGAGCCCAATAGAAAAATCAGCATGCCAAAATAAAAAAAAATATAAATATATTCTGTTTAACCCCAAAAGATCATTTTTCAGCCAACCAACCCTATTTTCACTAAAATAATAGTTTAAAGAAGTTCCGCACTTCCACTGAAATTCTTGCCAAATTCATCCACTTATTTAATTCCGAAAATAAATGTAGTTTAAATTTAGTGTAACTTAGTCTGATCGGGGCCCTTTCTCACACACCAAGTCAAATTTAATATCCCCTCTATAAAATGTCATCTCAAAGATTCTAAAACTTTGATTTTCCTTTAAAATATTTTACATAACCATCCTCTGAAAAAAAGCAGTGAAAAACGCTTCATATAGAAATTTTAAATAAAAAAGTTTCCGGTGATTTAAAATGTGTATAACCCCCTAGATAAACAATTAATGGAGCAGCCTTTGTCAGAAATCATGTTCTAATTTTCCATGATATTCCTTAAAAATAATTTCCAATTAGAACTCAAAGTTCGATTTCCTAAAGATTTTATTATTTAGAATTAAATCCTAACAATATCTCCTCTGTGCCATAAAAGATCAATCAAACAACCAACTAGCTAAAGCATTTCAATCTAATTCGATTCTGAAATCGATTCTATCTCTCAACTTCGATTTTCCTACCACAAGGCAATAGCAGGGATTCCGCTGACAGTTTATACCTAAATTTCGGGAAAACTTCTCGTGCTGCCATCTACAAATGCATTTTGGAACTAAAATTTTGAAATTTTGGGTACAAAAATTCTTTGCCCCCCTGAGTAGGATGCAAGAAACCGCATATTTTTATCTTTTTTAGTTTTCGAGATATTGATTTTTAAAATGCGTCAGTCTTTTTTGGGACACCCTGTATAAATTCCATGCTTAATTATTAAGGATAATATACTTTTCATCTTGAAATCTTGTAAAGATAAGGATTTTAAGCTACAAAGGGTGGTCCGTGAAGATTCCAATTTTAGATTAACTTAGACTTCTCTGAGTTGGGAACCACTGATCTAAAAGAATTTCCTCACCTTCACAGTGCCTCGGCTCTCGAAGAGATTTTAATGGCACTTGGTCAGTGGCGGATCTATGGGGGGGCTATAGGGGCTATAGCCCCCCCCTTGGGATTTAAGTTTACACTACATAAGATTGAACTTTTTCGAAAAAAAATTAAGTTTTTAGAAAATTTTGTTTGAATTTTCAAAATTTTAAACTTTTTTCAGTTTTTTGTAGCCTTTTTTACAATTCAAACGGTCTACAAAGCATTAAGCCTTAGCCTCTTCCAAGATCTTTAGCCCCCTGATGCATTTTTATAAACTCCATTCACTATTTAAGGATTTCTAGAGGTTTTAGCCCTTACAAATTATTAGCCCCTTGCATGTTTGAAGGTTTGATTCGTAATTTAAAGGGTCTATTATCCAATGAGCTTAGCCCCTAAAAGCATTAGCCTCCTTGCGTTTTTATGTTTGTTACACAAATTAATGAGCTTTAGCCCTATGAAACATTAGCCCCCTCCATGCTCTTTAATAGCCTTTACAAAGCTTTTAGCCCTCTTGCGTTTTTAAATATATTTGGTTCACTATTTAATGAGCTTTATCCTTCCATGATCTTTAGCTCCTACAAGGCTTTTAGCCCTGAGTTTGTGTAGATTCAATTCACAATTTAAAGGGGCCAATGAGTTTTAGCCCCCATAAAGAATTAGCCTCCTTGCGATGTTTTATATTATTTAGTTCGCAATTTAATGAGCTTTAGCCTAAAAGCGTTAGCCCCCTCCAAGATCTTTAGCTTTCAGCACTTTAATATAAATGCGATTCAGAACTTGTAGATTCCAATGAGCTTTTTAAGCCTAACAAAGCATAACCTCCAAAATACTTAGCCCCTTACATTTTTATTGATTTGTTTCACATCTTAAAGGTCACATCTTTAGCCCCTCTGGTTTAACTCCCTGGTTTTTATAAGATTCACTTTTTAAAAGGGTCTAATGCAACGTGGTTAGGGGGTTCAAAAACCACCCCTGTGAAATTCTTATATCTTACAGTTTTTTACTGTTTGTGACGTCACAGCACACTCGAAACTAGTGTTTTTACTGTTTTTCAATGATCGGAAAACGGGATTCTATTGGATGTGACGTCATAGCGCATGTGAACAACAGTGTTTCTGTTTTCGCGCCAAAACGCAAAACGAAATTTCAAAAATTTATATCTCAGAAACTAGGCTACAAAAATACTTCATTTAAACGTCCTTCTTCATGGTTTTTTAACTACTATTTTAATAAAATTTAATCTCAAAACGTGAAAATACCTTGCAAGTCGGTTTAGTTATTTATACCTAAACTAAACGAAGGAGAAGGCACAGATTTTTATCACATCTGACACTAAATAATATGAATCGAAAATCTCCTTCAGTTGAAAAGTGTCGTGCCCTTGAGTGTTCTCCTAATGAATATACGATTCCGTCGCGTGGCCGGAATGGAATTGCATTCGTATTCCTGACAAATTGTTTCGAGTGCCCCTCCCAGAAGCGGACGTGTCACCCATTAGCTCGAACGAATGCGTGCACAAATTGGTTAGCAGCTCGCACAGCGACTTTCTAGAGTTGTTATGATTTTCATTCGGAAGAAACTCAGGATACTACTTTTAGTTTACTTTCATAATACTATTTTGAATTTAATTTGTCTCAGTTTTTCTATTATATGTCACTTTTATGCTGTTAAATAAAGCGGAAATATAATTTATATGTCAATTAAAGTTATTGGGATTTTTTTAGTTTGATAAAGGAAATAAGTCCATCAACGTTTTTAACTGTAGAATATTTTTTAATATTTACTTATATTTTTTAATGATTGTTCTGTATTCTAAATTGAGTCTTGAATTTACAGTAGAAATAATTTGGTGGTTATCCAATGAAACTAGAGGTTTTTTTTCTTCAATTTTCTCAACTCTTGGTTTTTGGGCGTATTTCATATTTTAAACTGACGGTTGAGTTCTTTAGATGTAATAATCCGAAGTAAAATGAAGGCATTGATCATAAGAAGCAAAATTAAGGATTTCTGATGAAGGATCCTGGATTGGATTATATACATTTAAAATTCTTCTGACCCTTTTAATTTCTGGTGACGGAGAACTTTTATAAGTCAGCTAGAATATAGTGTTATATGTCCTTAATAATAGTAATTCATTTTATTTACATCATCAATATCAATACAATGTTCAACAACAAGTAAAAAAAAAAAATTGAAACTGTACACTTTATGGGATTAGAATCCATTACAAGACAAGTGCATTTCTAAACCTACAAATAATACATATAGAAGAAAGTAAAAGAAAAAAATAGAAAATTATGCAGCATAATTAAAAATATGTATTACAAGAAAACAACACACAGTAAAATATAACAAGTAATAGGAATGTACCTTAAAACCCCCTATATTTTCTACCCTAACTGATTTATGCTTCTAAATCCCTACTGTGACCTGCGAAATTAATAGAAATGGGGTGAGTATTACATTTCAAGTGGAAGTTTACGAGTGGGCGGGGGGCAATCAATAATGTCGTCACGTGCGGACACTTTTCGTGACACATTTCGTGACACCTCGGTGCCGGAAAAACCGGTGAGGGCACACTCCACTCATTTCCGGATGTAATCGATCGAATGAAAGTAACGGGGTGCATCAACTATACGCTCTCTTGTTACGGCGGCTTTGAAATAAAGGGATTAAAATTTAGGTTTTTTTCCACCTCTAAATAAGTGTTAATCTGAATTGACTTTTTAGAATTTATTCTCATAATTTTATTTTTCAATTCTTTATAGAAAGATATCATGTTTCACTTAATTAACGTCTTCAAATTTTATTACGGCACTGTCTATTTGGACGTACAATATACAACTAAACTCTACTCTTATTTACACGGCAACGGTTCTGATTGGAGATCACACTAAGCGCCGGGACTGCTACGTAACCGCGAGACCTACTACGCATGGGCCAACTGCCGTTTTTGCCGTCCAAATTAGACACTTCCTTTTATTACAGCTATGATTAGTTGGTATAGTCAAGATTTAGATCTAGGATTCCCCCTGCTGGTCTAAATAACCCCCTAAGGAATTAAGAGAGGTGTATGAATGTTTTCCCATCGGTAAACATTGTAGGCTGTTTGAGGCAATGTTATCAACTCAATTTCGTATTAAAATAGACAAAAAATATCAACTTAAGAAATTACATCATTTCAATGAGAGAGATGGTAAGAAAAGTTTAATTTTTTTTTCGTGAAAGAAGTGTAAGTTTGATTTAAACCATGATGTTACTAAGGAAAATGTTATCTTCAATATTATATCTTAGAAATCTGTCTAATATGGAGTTTAACTAATTATTTAAAAATCGGAATTCAAAATATTCAAGTCAAGAGTTCTTGAGCCCGGATTCAAATGCACGAAGAAGCTTTTTAATCAATGACAAAATATGTTTTTATAAAGGTGAAAATACCAACTGTTTATTATTTTTTTTATAAGTGAATGCCATATTGTATTTTTGAGAGAAACAAGATGGGGGTGTTCAATAATTTATGGAAGTAGAATAATAGAGTCGCGAAAGCAATGTAAGGCAAGGAATTTCAAAAACTAGGTATCAAGAGCAGTAAAAATATCCCTCTAAAACATGGGGTAACATGATTTTAGAAAGAAAGCTTTCGCGAAATCTTTAGTTTTTACAATCAACCCACAATTTTTCTTCCATGATAAAGGATAAAAAATGATTAGACAGCATAATTTCGGTTTAAAATTTTTTCGCTATAGTTGCAAAGTTTTCAGCTTGATCTAAAAATCAGATTCGTGCTACCGGTTCTTCTCCTTTTCGCCTTTATTCCTTATCTTCAAACTTTCTGCGACATTCGAAGGTTCCATTAAGCATTCAAATGATAAGGAAGAAGACCACGTGACTCATACGCTCCAATAGATTAATCTCGGGTCGTGTTGATTTAGGCGAACAATGCTTCGATCTTTGATCCTGTTTGATCACGGTTACGCAAGGTAAAGAAGCGGTTGCGAGGCAGGCATCGATATACTAAACACGGCAGACACAAACACGGTCAGAGAAACGGAGAGAAAATACACATTCAATCAAAGCAGAGCTTGTGGTGATACAGAAAGAGATAGTGCGTGTTTGCAGTCTATCTCATTGGACTGATCTAAGTCTCTGTACAGCACACACAACCCAATAAAAATTAGTGAATATCTTATCGCGACGAATCGAATAACTATCGCAATTTAACTGGTTAGTGGTTAACTAAAGATTTTTAAAATGCTAGTGTGGTAATGAATGTGTTATAGTCTGTGTAAATAAAATAGGCTTTTCACGTCATTCTTTACCATGGCAACGCAGAAGGAATACATTGAGAAAAAAGTCAAGGTCAACCGCCGATTCTATTTACACAGACTATAGTCAAGGTTCTAATCCTGGGGTCTCCAAATCCAAATAGTTTAGACCAAGGGCCAAATTTACTACTTTATTAAGTCCGATGGACCATAGTGATGTTTTATTGCATTATTTTTATAACCCGATAGTCATAAGATCTCTCTGATACAAACAAATGAAGTAAAAAACTAAGGGGGAATACTTGAAGGAGTACCTAGATTGTTGGACCTTCAAACTCTGTACAACCAACCTCACTGGGTGAGGCCATGAGTAGAGCTGTCACAGAACGTGTGACTGAAAGTTACAGTCAGCTGAGGCAAATCCCCTTGTTTCCCCAAGTAAACTTGGTCCTCATTTTATCAACACCGGAGGGGTTGAAAGGCTGAGTCTACCTTGCCCCACCTGGGAACAGAACTTGGGCCTGTTGGGTACTGGAAATTCAGGATCCTATTTAGAGTACAGAATAATCATCGAAAAAGTAGTATATTCAAAAATATTTTCCAGTTGAAAAAAGTTGATGGACTTAGTATTCCCTTTTTCAACCTTAAGAAATTTCAACTGAAGAAAAATCTTAAAAACCACTTTAAACAACAACTAAATTATATTTCTGCTTATAGTTCACAGCACAAAAGTGAAAAATAGAGACTAAGACGAATAAAATTAAAAATTATTATGAAACTGAGCTATTAAGGCACTATCAATGGAGAAAGTGTATATAAACGGAGTCAAATATTCATTGGATAAAAAAAATACTTTTAAATTAAAATCAAATTTTTTTTGTCTAAGTTTACAGCACAAAAAATAATAAAAGAGAGACAAATTAACTTAAATTTGAAATTTAATAAAAAAATACAATGAATGGAGATTGATTTCGCCAAATTCAAGGGGCTATATCTGCCGATAGGGGGGTAGTTATTTTTTTTCCTCTTAAAACTCATGCGTAGAGCGAAGCTTCGAGAAATTTTTGTGCACAAAAAGTCAATTTGCTATTTTTTGGACTTAGGGGCCATTCATTAATTACGTAAGGGTCCCAAGGGGGAGGGGGGGGTTGAAAAAATCTCTACATACCCTTACTTGGGGGGGTGGGGGGTCAAACACATTCTTACTTAAGATTTTCCAAGTTAATGTAAACAAAATCCAATTATTCTAATCAAATTACTATTGAATAACCCCAGAAAAACTTATCTGTTGAAAAATAAAAATCTTTGATTTACGTCAAACTGAGAGTTTATTTTCTAACATTTTATTATTTTGAAAAACGAAATGGAATCTTACGTAAGAATAGGGGGGATGAGGGCTTTGAAAAATCTTACGTACCCTTACATGGGGGGTGGGGTCAAAAATTGCGAAAATCATCCTTACGTTATTAATGAATGGCCCCTTATTCCTTTTTCCAAACTGGCGAGTTCACTGTCAGCCCTTGTGAATCTTGGCTTGGAATCGCATAGTATTCAGTTATTCACTCATTGTCAGAACTTGTGAATGAATCTTGGCTTCTCCCCCACACACTCAAGAAAAAAATATTTCAATTTTACAACTATTCAACTTTCAATGGAATTATTCAATTTTTTAAGGGAACTGAACTTATACAATATCTTCTATTTATAGTTTAAAGGATCACTGTGAATTCAGTGAAAAAAGATGGCTGAATACCGGGAAAATCGAGTTTGTTACTATCTCTGGAGACACCCTAGCATCGCTGGCGCAACATAGGAGCACAGCTGTTTATCAACAATTCGGTATTATGTTTATTATTTTACTTTTGACCACAACTTACAGAATAAACAAGTACAGATATTTTAAGATATTAGTAAAGAAAATTCCACGCTTCATTGAAAAAAAATTCATTGATAATAACAAAGATTCTCTCATCTGCGGTAAAGCATTAAACAGTTCGTGTGTGATAGGGGTTAAGAGAAAAGGAACACCTGATAAAGAGTGAGAGAAAATGAAGGAGCAGATAACTCACACGTGTAGAATAATACAGATGCTTTAACATTTTCTTTGTCCGTTAATTTTTCATCATGAATAAAAATTTGATAGAGGTATATACTTCTAAAAATACTACTGCATGAATTTTTCAATTCCTTTAATGTAGTAGAATGCTTAATACAGTTATTTCGTTAATTACATCAAATTTCATCTTTATTATTATTAAAATTTTTAGAAATTACTTTAATATCCACAACTATCTTTAGATAATTATTTTTACAAATCCACTTATTTAATTAAATTACTATCCCCTTTTCTCTCACATAAAAGAGGTTGTATTGTATAATGTATATGCGCGCTCTTTTGATAATTATTTGTATCTGCCTTTGGAGTAGAGATATGCTATATAGTGAAAAAAAATTCTTATATTAACAGTTTAATCAACAAAATTGTCAAATCATCGATATTTCAAGAACAAACTATCGAAACTGGTAACTTTTATACTTCACAGAAAAACCATCTAATCAGAAATTTTCTAATTTCCAGATTTAAAAAACTTTATAACCTAAAAGTATCAATCATTTTATTAAAACACTATTTTACATTAAATAAACAGGCTAAAAAATAAAAGTAATCTCTGTCTTTATCCTAAAATTGAATAAATAGTAGGTATATATGTCTCGGTATACCTTGCATTAAAATTTTCACTAGCCTAGAACTAAGAACCACCTACAACTACAACCACAAATAATGAGTGAATATAAACTGTCAAGTTTTTATTGTGTTAATTCATGTTTTAGAAAAACGTTTTCTTTTATATCAGAATGACGCATCTAATAATGGAAATGTATTTGTATTAGGTAGATACATCCCTACTTCATTTCTTCGTTTCTGGTAGTCCTTATCATTGAATCACCTTTAGGTATACGCTGTTCTAATCTTTCCGATTCATTTACAAATCACTCGACGCTTTGACTCGTTTTTACATGGTTTACTGACTGTAGGATTTTTGCTATTAATACCATGTTGTGTTCCACCTTCACTTGTTCAATTAGAGAGACAAATAACGTTTTAAATAATTTTTCTAAAATGAAGCATCTTTGTCTACCTATTATAATTAGAAACTTTTTTTTAACTTTCTGCATTAACTTTCTGCATTTTTTCTGCATACCTATTTTTTAAAATAAAATGCTTTTAATAACTAATTTATTTATTTTTTGAGGTAGGTAAATTAGATACTTGATTTTCCATATGACCATTTCGTCAATGGCCTGTTATTTGTTTAGTAATAGTTGAGATAGTATTTGTTGATAATGGAATCTGATCTTTTAATTTGTTTAAGTACTTTTTTACTTATATGATTTAAAAGATTTTATGTACTATAATGATACAAAATTTTATAGTTTCGAGTTCTTTGTCTTCTAATTCTTAAAGCATTTTATTTTTAATTGCTTGCTTAAATAATTTTAAAATTCTTATCATAGTTTTACAAATATGTCTCCAAAATAAAATTAAACCTGCATTAGTTGTCACATAACCCTAAAAAGCTTTTGGTATCAAAGAGTCTATAAATATTTGGTCTGCCGAACAATTTTATTGCCCCACCTTTCTATATTTCTGTGGGTGTTTTTATATGCATTCCTTCAGTAGTTTAGTCAACAATATTAGTGAATCCTTTCTATGTAGGAGTAACCTTTTAGCTAACTTTAAATGCGATTTCATAATTTTCTGTTTTTTTTCTATTTAATGAGGTTTAATAAATAAAAAATATGACCATGTATGCAAATTGTTCAGGTTTATTTCCAAATATAGTAACTCCTGCTAACTATCTGTGATACTGCTAAGGATAGAAAGATGTGGAGTGTGGATCACGTTATATATTATTGCTTATTATAAATTTACCACATAAAAGATTATTTTAAAATCAACTAATAAAAACATTTAATCTCCGATTTATTTTTATTAATTAATAGTGTTTTTGAACTTTCGATTCATATTATGTGGGTAAAAAATTTTACTTAACTTGAAATACCTAAAATGGAATCCTTTTCCGTTGTATTATAGCTAATTCTGTAAGCCCCGTTGATTATACTTTGTGGAGCACAGAGAATTGTATACAATTATCTCTATAAAAATCAGTGCAAGAGGTAATACGGCAGAAGAATGCTGAAATTTTTTACACATTTCATAGAAGCCATTGTGCCCAAAATCCACCATACCCGTAAGAGGATTTTTAAAAAAGCGTTTATTTTACTGTTAATATACTGTGTGTTTCAAAAGTCCGTTTCACGGCTTTTATTTGGAACCAACGTCTCCTAGGGTCAGATGTACCCCTAGGTTAGTTACTATGGAGAAGTCCTATGAGTTACAGCACCCCTAGCGACGAAACAAAAAAAAAATAAAATAATAATTAAAAAACTAATTGCAAAAAAAAAAATATAACTGAAGTTTTTGTTCTATCTCCTTTAGTTTTTTTAATTAATTTTTTTATTTTTCTTATTTATCTGCTAGGGGATGCTGTAAGTCATCTCAATGAATTCGTCATGGTCAGGTCATTCTTGGAGATGTGCATTCCAAATAAAAGCCGTAAAAGATACTTTTGAAACACCCTGTATTGTATATCTCTATAAAGCAGAGGTTCTCAAACTGTGGGTCGCGACAGCGACACCCACTGGTGGGTCGCCAGTCAAATTTTTGGTGGGTCGCAGAAAGTTTTTGAATTTAAGAATTTTCTTTGCAAATGACGTTGGAAATGCAATTTATCCCAGATTATCAATAAAAACAAGTTAAAACCCTGATTTTAAGAGTCAAATTTCAAACATTTCTCTAGGGGAGGACCCCCAGAACCCCTCTTTTTTGATTGTGGACCTCATTGTCGCTCCCACAATAAAACATTTTTATACGCTTAGTTTCAAGTATTTCTTTTTTAATTAATAAAAAGTTCATATAATCTCTAATACTTGCATGTAATTTATTATAGTAACATAATAGTTGATGACCAAACCCCACGCGCAAGGAGCTAAAGTCTTGTAGTGGGTATATGAGAAAATTAACCTAAGATGAGGTGGGTCGCGTTAGAGTTTGTTTATAAAAAGTGGGTCGTGATGTTGGAAAGTTTGAGATCCCCTGCTATAAAGTATATTATGCTGCGCATTTGGTAAAAATTTGACCGCGTATAGTCAAAAATAATTCTTAATGTGTATCTATATCTGAACCTTGATGTATTAGATTGCATCTACTGTCGGCCCGTTTTTCTGAATGGATTCAAAAAGAAACCAAATGAACGTTGTATCAGCTCTCTTATCGCTCTTCTCTCCTGACTTCTAATCGCTGATTACACTCGTCAACAACTTTTTTGCACCTGGTTAAGATGTGCGTGGATTCACCCATGATATCTGATTTTTTTTTGTCTCATACTGATAGGTCTTCTCACGCTCAATAATAATTATCATTATCGATCATACATGAAATTGAGACTGGAATTTGGAATTTTTTTTGGTAAACGGGTTGGGAGGTATGACCTGAATTTCAGTATTGAACATGTAATGATTTCAAGGTGAAGACAAATATGGGGGAGGTCATAAGCTTTGATCATGCGTGGTAGGTATGAAGCCATCACTCTTGAGCCAAACACATATTCTCCATCTCTTAGATATCCCGCCAGTGTTTTCTTTTTAATTTCCTGTTTCATATAGCTTGCTATTGAAATTTTATTTTATAATAGGTCCATTAAAAAAATTTGATGTTGTTTTGATGATAGACAAAGTTTTTTTCTGATCCCAGAATCATGATCTAAATCTGAGAATCAAAGAAAGAGGAGAGATTAAGAGAGAGAAAGTAAAAAAGGTAAAAAAAAGTAAAGAATAGAAGATAGGAAAGGGAGGGAGAGCGTAAGAGATGGAAAGAAGAAAAGGGATAGTAACTTAAAGACAGATAAAAAGAAAATAAATTAAAAAAAGATGAAACGGGAGAGCAAGATGGATGATAAGGGAGATATAGTAAGAAAGGTAGAATGAAGAGGGTGTAAATTATCAAAACACGAGAGAATAACGTAATAAAAAGAAGAGAGATAGTAACTAAGAGATAGAGAGAGAGAGAGAAAGAGAGACAGTGTCATAAATAAAAGAAAAGAGAATAGATGATAAAGGAAGAGAAGCAAGGAGAATAAAGTAGAAAAGAGAGAATAAAACATAAAATGATCTTACTCTTAATTACTACTTAGAAAGAGAAAGTAAGAGTTAAAAGGAGAGTGTAACAGGTGGAGAAGAAGGAAAGAGAGAGAAGAATAGAGAGTATAAGTGAAATAGCAATTGAAAATTATAAAGATGAATATGCCTGAAAATGATAAAAAAATAGTTAAAAAAGGAAATGGGTGTAAATAAGAAAAGAGAAAATTTATATTCATTTTGGTCAAGCTAAGCAAACCTTTACTCATTTCCCCTTCAAATCTGGACTTAATAGAACCCTATTATTCCAAAGAAAAAGACACTGTTATTGGATTCCCTCAAAAATGACCAGATGGCAGGGAAGGAAGGTGTCTTAATCAGGTAGTCACTATCGATAGTCTCCAGGGCGATTATCAGTTATCGAGGAGTTTCTCTCCCGACATCCATCGAATCATCAGTCTGCAACAGAGCAGCAGCACCCAAGGTGATAATAATGTTCGGCGAGCGGCCGTGGCCAGATTGCCTCTACGGGACCCAGGAGGGACCTTTCGGGGGCATGCCCCCTTCCGTCGACCCCATGCAGGACTATCGGTGAGTTCAATCACAGATTAATTAGATGAGACTCTGATGCTCCGACTGAAATCTCTAGTGCAGTGGTTCCCAAATCTGAGAAGTTAGCGAAACATTTAGCCCCTTTGCATTTGGTACCTTACTTCATTTACCAAATTCGTGATTGATTTAACGTTATTTATATGCGATTAAAATTTAAAAGTTATGCTGATGTGATGGTTATTTAAAAATACTACATTTTAATTTCATTTATGTTTAAATTTTTTCTCAACCCCCATAAGGTTTTGCAGTTGATTTCAAACAGCTTAAAATTGCAATTGGTCACATGGAGTAGAAATTTTATGGTAAAAATATTTACAGCCAGCCCCATTCTTCAAGTCAACAAAATTGGATATTATTCCCTCCTTTCGGTCAAAAGAGGCTAATTTTAAAATTCCTTTTACTTAATGGCAACTTAACTTTATACGGGCTTTCGGAAATTTTCACGGACCACTTCTCAAAGTCCAACCATTCTCTCCTTAACGAAAATCTCTGGGGAACCATTGTTCTAGTGATGGAAGGTATTTGCTTCAGTGATACTTACTTCTTAAAAGTGACATAAATCAAAATTTCTATCCTGAGGAGTGCTCAAAAAAATTTGAGAACTGCGTCCTTCGGTTTTGGCGGCAATGGTCTCTTCCATCTAACTTCCCAATGAGATCCGCAACAAATTTCTATTCTGGAAGATCCGTTATGATTCGATGGTGACTCAAACATTTTTGAGAGTTAGAACTGACAGGGATGGAAGCATTGGACTCCAAAATGGATGGTGGGGTTGGGAGCATCTAAAGAAGATTTTCTGCCCTTTCGTCTCTGTTATCTAAACGTTTAACTGATTATAATTACGAATTTAGAAATTTTATGGAGTTCATTTATATAAAGGACTGATAATGAATAAAGAATAATAAGATTGGAAATATTTTTTTCACTCTTTATCTCTTTGTATGTGTGAGCATTTGTGTATAATAAATCAGAGATATTCAACCTTTTAACCTTCCTGAGCCCAATTTGAAGAATATTATTTTGCATGGTGTCATAAAAAGAAGGGAGGTCACCGGGTTAGGGAATCCCACTTTAAAAACCCATTCGCCTTCATTAAACTAATAACAGGTAAAAATACTTTGTATTTTTACCTGTTACCTAAAAAATTGTACATTAAAGTAATTTAGAATTTAATTATTATTACACCCTAATTAATATTTTGTATAGATTAATTTTACTGATTATATCAATTTATTTAGTAGTAGTGTTTGTTTTTATTTTTATGGGAAACTGTTAAGTATTGAGCCAGCTAGTTATCCATTATAGGCGCATTGTGGCTTCGGTGACCACTATAAATTCCAAGCAGTTTAACACAATAATTGTGATTACAAATTAATTTCCTAGTGAGAATAATGAAAATTCAAGATGGGGGTAAAGATTTCTGTAAACATCCATCATGATATTCTTGGAATTTCACCACCTTCGTCACCCCCGTTTTTTACAATCAACCACGTGAGGGTATAAGTTTTGCAGAAATAAAAAAAAAACAGCAGAACTAAATCTAATACTATATGTATTTTATTTTGCGCTATCATGTCTTATTCTGTTATTTTGTCGTGTTGGTGGGCTAGGATCCCAAAAACTCAGTATCACCTTAACTTTTTAAAATCGATGTTATTTTCATCAATTAACTTTATAGATGCCTTATTGTCAACATTTCATAAAGCAAGAAGATTAAAATCAAAATAATGTAAAGAATTTTTATAAATCATGAAAATTTAATTAATATCTTAGTAGTTTAAAACTTAAGAGAGTCTGCACCTCCCATAGCTCATCCTTTCTCAAATTTTGCCCTTGACTCGTGTGTACTATCATACAGATAATACATTTTTAATACAAATTTTAAATAGGACATTCAATGCATTGGAGTTTTTTTCTTGTTTTCACTAATCACTAAATTAATTAAAACACTCATGCATTTTGATTGGCTCATTTTAATAGCTTATTTCCTTAAAATACTATCCTAAGAGCAAATTCACCATAACCGCTATTTGCAAGGGAATTCAAAGAGAAGTTTGGCAACATTCGGGAATCCATTTTCAAATTCAATGTTAATTTAAAGGGAAGGTGGATAAAGGAGGGTTTTTGTTAATTTGCGGTTCAAAAATTTTAGAATTTCTAAAATTTTGAAAATTAAATTAAATTGAAAACTAATTTTCAAAATTGAATGAAAAGTTTGAATAACCTTGGGAAAGGGCCCTCACTAAAAAAGCGGAATAAGAAGTGAGAATTTGAAACGGGAGGAACGAGGGGAAAAATCCCAAAATCCCTTTAAATTCCTAAATGTTTAAAAAAAATCCCTTTATATTCCCAATTTGTCGTTAAACGTTAAGATGAAAAATCCGCATCAACAGGTATATGAATACAGCAAACATCTACAACTCCTCTCCAATGCATTCTAAACATATGTATCATAGGAAAGTCTCCCTCAAACGCTCAATTCGGTGGAATGGCTCCGTTTCAAAAACTCTTTTCAGTGATGGGGATCGATCAGAGGAGCCTAAACCCCTCGTACCGAGTGGCTTCCGGGATAGAGGTGCCGCCAAAAAAAGAGGGAGATGCTATCGAAGTCGCACGTTTCATCGTCGTCATCATCTCGTCGCTCTTTCCGATGATTCGAAAGAGATGATGTGCGAGGTTTGGGGAAACTCCGGGACGGTTTCTGAGTGATGGGGGAAATTATGGTGTTGGGTTTTTCAGTTGAAAAGACTAAGCTGAATTTTTAACTTAATTGTTTTGAATTGATGTACCGCTTGGGTAAGTTTGGGGATTTTTAATACGTTTTATTTAAGTGATACAGAAAGGGAGGTTTTAGATGTTTTGGGCTTTGTGCTGTAAACTAAAACAAAATTTAAATTTATTTTAAAAACTTTTCACCCTTTTTTATCTAGAGAATATTTGACTCCAACGATATTCACTTACTCCATTGATACTGCCTTAATGACTCACTCACTCAGTTTCCTAATAATTTTTAGTTTCACATTTGTCTCCGTTTTTCCTATTTTTCACTTTTGTGCTGTGCAACCGTGAACTAAGCGAAGATATATGTTAATTGTCGAATTAAGTGGGTTTTAAGATTTTTTTTGTTAGTAGAAATTTCATAAGGTTAAAAAAGAGAACAAGCCATCAACTTTTTTCAACTGTAAAATATTTTTGAAAAAACTTATATTTTTTTTCGATGATTATTCTGTACTTTAAATAGGGTTCTGAATTTCCAGTACACATTTGATGGCAAAACAACGAAAATTCTATTACTTAAGCAGGTTTTTTTTTTCGATTTTCTTAAAACTTGGTTTTTGGACTTTTTCAAAGTGACGTTTCATTGAATGTAGTCTTCGCAACTAGTGGTCAAAAAATAGTTAACTACCAACTACTAACTAGTCTGAGAAATTGTAGTTGTAACTAGTAGTTAACTATTTTTTCCTGGGACTAGTTGCAACTAGTAGTTAACTATTTCCCAAAGTAGTTAACTACTAGTTAACTAGTCTATTAAATTCCATTGCCCTCTAATTCTAATACATCTTTCTTATCTATATCACAAAAAACGTTTATACTTCGCGTAAAAATGACCTTTATTTCTGGTTATGGTATTTAAATACTCTAACATCTTAATTAAATATATTAAAGTTGCCACATTTGAAAATATTTTGTATATTTTGATAAAAAATTTAAACAAATTATTTTTGGAGTAGTTGAAAATTTGAAAGTAGTTTTAACTAGTAGTTATTAAAAAAAGTAGTTCAACTAATAGTTGAACTAGTTTAAACCAAAAGTAGTTAAACTACTAGTTAACTACTAGTTGATCGGTAGTTAACTACTAGTTGCAACTAGTTCTAGTTAAATAGTGCCGAACACTATAGTCTGTGTAAATAGAATCGGCGGTTGACCTTGACTTTTTTCTCAATATATTCCTTCTGCGTTGCCATGGTAAAGCATGACGTGAAACCGCCGATTTTATTTACACAGACTATAATTGAATGTGTGAGTCGAAGGTCGCCCCAGAATTTCGTTTCATCTTACGACATCAGAGGGCACTGCTGCGAGTTCTTGTGATCACAGAGACCCGCACGAGGAAGATAGAATTCTCTCTTCTTTGATAACCAAAGGGAAGGGATGGAAGATAAATAATCTTGTTTTTTAAAGACAACTCTGGGTTATCATGAGAACATTTGGGAAAAAGATGCTGTGCAAATAGCGAAAAATTTGGTTGATAACCACTTGTTCTAAGCCACGAATTAAGAATAAAGGTAAATATTCTGAAGTAGGGCAAGCGAGAAATATATAATGTATGTTGTCCATAACTTTAAATCCATAGTCTGTAAAAACAAGAAGTGGGAAGTATCTCTAATGATGACAAAATAACTGTTTTATTTAAAGCGCTCTTGGACTTTACTTCAACGAAGGAAAAATGTTAAAATGTTCATATTATGATTTAATGCATAATTATTTTGAATAATTTTAAGAATGTGCCACATTAAATTCCGTTAGGAGCTTTTTATCAAATAAATATTTTTGAAAAGTTTATTGCTGATTAGTAGTGTTCGGCATTAGTTAACTAGAACTAGTTGCAACTAGTAGTTAACTACCGATCAACTAGTGGTTAACTAGTAGTTTAACTACTTTTGGTTTAAACTAGTTCAACTATTAGTTGAACTACTTTTTTTAATAACTATTAGTTAAAACTACTTTCAAATTTTTAACTACTTCAAAAATATTTTTTTTCAAACTTTTATCAAATTATACAAAATATTTTCAAATGTGGCAACTTTAAACATATTTAATTAAAAAGTCAGAGTATTTAAATACCCTAACCAGAAATAAAGGTAATTTTTACGCGAAGTATAAACGTTTTTTGTGATATAAATAAGAAAGATGTATTAGAATTAGGGCAAAAAATAGGCAATGGAATTTAATAGACTAGTTAACTACTTTGGGAAATAGTTAACTACTAGTTGCAACTAGTCCCAGGAAAAAATAGTTAACTACTAGTTACAACTACAATTTCTCAGACTAGTTAGTAGTTGGTAGTTAACTACTTTTTGACCACTAGTTGCCGAACACTACTGATTAGTGGATTCTTCAGTTTTGAAATTGTTATAAAAGCAGTGTTCAATTGAATTTAAATTTCTAAATAGGTAAGATAACATGGTAATCAAACCCGTTCTAAATTGTTTAAATGATTTTTTTTTTGGTATCACATAAATAATAATTATTATTTTTTATTTGTCTTTTTATGTTTAATGTTTTCTTTTGTGTTGTCATTTCATTGTATTTTATGTAATACTGTGTTTTTGACAATAAATTCAATTCAATAACAATTACAATAATTACAATCAGGAAGAATTATTTGAAACTTGGGAAAACTTTCCTCAGGATCTCTCTTCTAAATCTGCCCATGAATTAATTAAATATTTCTAAAAAAGTAAAAAAAAGGAAAATACAAATTTTTTTAGGCATCATTTTTTAAAGTATTGGATTTTACACAGAAATTAATCAAAGTGGTTAACGTAAAAAGCAAATTAAAAGCTTTTTAGGATGACCTGGACAAAATATAACTATATTGCAAGGATAGGAAAATTCTTGAATTGTTTAAAGCGGTGAAATGTAATCTCATAAATATCTGAAATATTTCATAATAGTTAGAAGAGTTGAAAAACATTTTCTCATCCCATCTAAGCTAATTTTAAGCAAATCGAAATCTTTTTGCTTAGATTTCTCATTTAGATTTTAGCACTCATACTCAACTATAAACAGTTTTGCTAGTCATTGATTTTTTACTACCGCTAATGATAGTAGGGGAGCCCAGAGTGTTTTTGGGTAGTAACTCGAGCTCGTCAGATAATCATAAGGGGGATACCTTGCATGCTTTTGAGTAACTCCACCAAATATAAGCTCTCTATGTTGGTGGGAAAGTTTAGAACAGCCCGTCAGATTTGTAAAATAAAATTAGTTAAATGGACATACTCGAGCGCGTCAGATAATGATAAGGAAGGTTAGTTACCAGCTAAAAAGTGTACATTTTCTAAAATCTGCCGATTTGAGCGGTGGGTAAGGGAGCGGGAGGGTTACAAAGTTGCAAAGTAAAGCCAAGACCGGTAAGACGCTATCGCTCTTTTTGAGAAAAATGTACGAAACAAAATGTTTATAATTCAAATTTTGACGGGCTGTTCTAAACAAACCCACCAACATAGAGAGCTTATATTTGGTGGAGTTACTCAAAAGCATGCAAGGTATCTCCCCTGTGATTATCTGACGCGCTCGAGTAAATCTACATTTAGCATCATGGGCTCCCCTACTATGAGTAATAAGTGTTAAATACAAACTTATTCTGAAAATTAATTCGTATTAGAGTGGAATTTTGCACGAAATTTTTTTCTGCTTTAACTAAAATATCATCAACTAAAATATAACCAACTAAAAAACCAAAGATTATACCCTCACATTTTGCTCATAATTTTTCATGAGGAACTAATATAGTTATAGATATATTGTTCTAGGTTTCATTCTTCTATCATCTCTCCTTTGGTAGTAATAAATAATTGGAGGGTTCAGAATTAAAGTGGACCAAGTCCACATTTTGTCATTTTTGAGTTAGCAACGATATAACATCCACCAACTACGTAAAATTTCAGGGCAATAATGAAACAAGTCCTAGTTCTGATAGTATCCGCTAAAAATGCTAATTTTAAAAAATGTTAACAGGTAATTTTGTTATGAAGCTTTAACTTTAAACTTCTGTAGCTCAAAAGTAGCTAAAGTGGACTTAGTTCACTTCTATTCTGAACCCTCCAATTATTTTAATGTCAAAAGAACTTTTGTAAAGTTGTTTTTCTTGCACTTTTAAACAGCTAATAACACTCTAGAACCATACAACATAACAACATGAAATCAGTCACATTTTGTTTGTAATTTTATTCTCTTTGATATGGTGTGCATCATAACCACCTTTTTAAGAATTTTTTTTTCAAAATTTAAAAAAAGAGAGAAAAAAATTAAATTAAAATACGATGTGCATGAATTTTACCTTAATATTCCTAAAATATTAAAAGTTTTAGAAGATAAAAAAATTAGAGTTTAACATAATTCAAAGTAATATTCAAGTGAAATTGATGCACTTTGTATTAACGTAAAGCTGTAAACAAGCTCTGTAAGATTTTGCATCAAATCGGTTAGATAATAGTTATATTTTCTGAAATTTATGTGATATTTTTTGAGCGTTTTAAGTGATATGAACAGTGAACACCCTTAAGGGATGTTACGAATTTTCCGTGATTTAATCGCTCTTGTATAGTTTGAGGGAATGTTTAAGGATTTGCAAAATTACAAAGATTTTATTTTTTTCTACATGATGAAATATTATTTTCAACTTGAAATTTGGAAGAAATGTTTATTTTAGGAGTTATAAAGTTTTAAATTTTCTTTATAAAATTTTTCCTCATATTTTTAAATTTGAAAAATATTTTTTTTTAAAAAGGTGGTTATGATACACACCAAATCAAAGAGAATAAAATTAAAAAACAAAATGTTATTCACTTCATGTTTTTAAGTTGTAGGTATAGTTTAGTCTTTGGACATTAAAAAATTAGAACTAAACCAAAAGAGGGGTATATAGGAAACGTGCTGGATTAGCGGGAGAAAAGGGGAAAAGCAAAGAAGCTGTCAACAAGAAACATTTTACTTCCAAAAAATATATTGAATTTCCTTACTGATGAAATGAAAGAGTGATTACTTTTAGAACCCAAAACTGATAGTCATTTTCCTATTGTTTATACTTCAAAGAGCATCGCCGATTTTATCATGCAGTTCAGGCCAAAAATTATCGCATTTTGCTACCTGTGTTTGCTAGCAGTTTCGAGTAGTACTATGTAAATAACGGGATTTCCGATTTTATCTGCCAAAAACCTTGGAACAATGAAACGGTTTTTTTTTGAGAGCTTAAAAATTTAGAATAGACAAAAAAATCTTATTTAACCATTTTTTTATAGGGTTTCGTTGATTTGAGTTATATGATGGATAAAGAATCACTGATACTTTTCTTAAATCACATAAAAACTTTTAATGATACTTTCAAACGAAATACCTTTCAACTGGTTTTAAAAGGGGTTAGAAAAATAAATGTATAAAACCTGCCTAATATTAAAAAATATTAAATAAAAACATATTTTTATATAGAAAATCATCTTTTTTAAACTTATCCCCACTTCTATCATATAAGTTAAAACTGGGGAAATCTTAAAAGTTTTAAATTTTACGTTTAATACTAGAAATAATTGAACTAAGTAAATTTAATATTTATTTAAGGTCTAAAAATGCGGTTTGAAGTACAAGAAAAGTAACTACAGAAGATATTTTTAAATGGTTCACATGTGCCTCCAACTTTTTGTGTTCAAATGTGCCCCATCTACCATCTTAAAATTTAATAGTACCTACAAAATAGATGTTTATAACTTAAATTGGGAAACAGAACTTACTTTACTTTAAACTTACTTGTACTTAAACTTTATTGATGCCACAATGGAATGCAAAGCCAAATTTCAACTTTAAAAGCTTTCTTGATTGAATTTTCACATGAATAAAAGGAGAAAATTTACTTTGCACCTTCCAAAGCAGGTAATTTTCAAACAAGCTCCCTTCTCTGAAAATTCAGGCAAAAGATAATACTAATATAGCCTTCTATTGGAATTTTTTTTCACATTTTTAAATTGAATTTAAGATAGAGGTATTCTGTTTGTTCTAATGTGCTCCATATGCAAATGTGCCCCCTATCCCCTGTTCAAAGTTACTTCAAACATAACCAAATAGTAATATTTGCTTTCAATATTTTAAGAGAAATAAATTTTGATCACCTTAGTACTTTGAATTTTGATTTTTTACTATATACGATGATTTTATAAGGCTTGATGTATTAAATTTTCATAGGTCCAAAATTACCAGACATAAAAATAAGTGGTTTTGTCGACTCATCAACAGTATTTGATATACGAAGAAATGCAAATTTAATGTAGGCATATCAAACATTTTTTTCCAACGAAGATGAACTGTTTGTTATTTAACTATCATTGTGGTAGATTTAATTTCGGTTAATTTCATCGTGCATGTATCCCTTTCTGTATCTAAAGTTTTTAAAAGAAATCGAATTTTAGAGTAAATTTAATGCAAAGAGAATGATTTTTCATAAATTCTTTTAACGATTTTTTTTAAACTTTCCAATCGCTCTCGTTTAAGTAAAGTAAACATGAAGTAAACATCAGATCTTTTCTTCATAAAACCAAACTGATTTTTATTTACCTTTCTCCTTATTATTTATTATCGTTATCAAAGCTTTTTTTTTAAATCTCACTATACTGAATTAAACTAAATGAGTGAGAGTGACTCTTTTTATCCCTTTTAGAATTGTTTGATGAGGTTGTGAGATTAGATTAGACTTATCTATTAATCAGTACTATTCCGCATTTTCTTTCCTGTTTCCCATCCAATTAAAAATCACCAACCACCCTTTCCACCCTTGTGTGACTTGATAACTTAAACTTCTTTAATTCGAAGTCCTATATAACTCAAGGATTTCTCTTGTCTATGGAACTTCCAATTAGATGAATTTTACTTTTTCTAATTCACAGCTTTGTGTAGTTATTCAAAAATATTTTGGTGGTTCTTTCAGCTTTGAATTAATTAAGTTGCCCTGTATTTGCCAACCAATAAAGCCTGGTGAATTTTTAATGGAATAGATCTAAAAATGACATTTTCAAAAGTGAGTAAAAAAGTTATCAATTCTGAGTATGACACATTGTCAAACTGACTCCGAATCCAATTTACTCCAAGTTTTAAGGAATATGCATAAACTCATCTCAAAAATATACATATCCTTTATGAGTTAAGTGCATGCTTCAAACATTGGTTAATATTCTGCTTACAATATAAGTAATATGGGCCTTTGTTAGAATTACCCCTTTTAATCGACCAATAATGATACTAAAGTCAAAAAAAATCTTGTGACCATAATGTGTAGTCGCTTCGACAGTGCAATTGTAACTTGACGTCGAAACGATGGAAACACATAATGAGGCGTTACCAAATGTGTACCTAAATTTTCCATTATAAAATGAAAAATAAATACTATTTGAGTGGTGACAGTTTAAGTGTTTGAAACGGAGTATTTCTAGTAGGTATTTCAAAATTGAAAAGAGTTGGGTCGTCATACTTGAAACAAAAAGTTTCATACCAAATTGAAAACATCAGTTTACTCAGATTTGAAAGTATCATTGCTCTCATCAGTGATTAATAACTGCAGCAAAATCCTCCACACAAGTCCCCTCTATACTAAATACGCTCCCCATCGCGACAGAGGCTCGAGTCAAAAAATAAATCGATCCCGACACCCAATGTCACTCCTCGAGAGCCATCATCAGAATCAAGAAGTCCTTTCTTTCATCCGCTCTTCCACACACCATCCATCTCGAGCTGTTCCGGCAATTGACATTCATGAGGACACCCCGACACAAGAGGGAACACTCCCTTATCCCAACTCGGAATTTCAAAAGCCCAGCGACAGGTGATCGAGTCCGTCCGTCCCCCTCCCTCGCCCCGCCCTTCGGGGGACGGACTTCCAAGTCTCGGCCAATCAAAAGAGGGCCCACTCCGCCGTCTCACCTCCCCGGACCGACCAACTGGAATCGAGTTCCGAACTGAGCACCGGTCCCTGGAAAACTTTTTCCCCGACCCCACAAAATATACCCAGCGATGTAGCGGCCCTGAACACGACGCTGATGAAACTCGCGCGTTTTCTAATAATAATAATCATAATCATAAAGTGGTTTTGTTTGAAGACGCGTTTTCTGTATTGAATCGATAAGGCTCGACTGTTAAAGTTAGTTTCACCGCAAGGCAAGTATTCGTGTGGTGGCTTCACCGCA
Organism: Tetragnatha montana; assembly: GCA_963680715.1. Lineage (NCBI taxonomy): Eukaryota > Metazoa > Arthropoda > Arachnida > Araneae > Tetragnathidae > Tetragnatha > Tetragnatha montana. The sequence continues at coordinate 42,343,572 of OY796685.1, forward strand.
AAACTAGCATTTGTGCATTCACAGCAAGACTCGCAGTGGTTTTTGTCGTGCATTCGTAACAACAGTGCCGGAAAAAAATTCAATTCTTTCTCCTGGGACGTCCCGTACCTCCGTTTCACTGCAATACACCCGTGTGTTGTGTGCGTGCGAACGCAAAAGCCGGCGGCATTCGGGGCGTTCTCTTCGCGTACCCCGTGGGGTACGCTACCGGCGCGATGTCGTGCCGGCAAGTCAGTGGCTTCTCGGTGCGCGACATTCTGGACTTGCCCCCTAAAGACTCCCCGTCTCCTTCCAGCCCCCCGGCGGTGGTCTCGAGCCCGGAGCAACTCGCGGACTGCACCCTGCAGCAGTATGGGACGAACTTTGGACATAACCCTTTCGGGACGGACAACTTCTCCAGGTTCTTGCACGCGAACGAGGAAATCCCGGCTTACCCCCAGCACAGCACACGTAAGTCCAATATCATTTATCCTTCTCTCGTCCTATATCAATAACTGGGATAATTCTGTGGCAGAAGTGTAAAAATATATGTAAATCTCTCGGAAATTAACCATGTTATTTGCGGGAAAAATATGTTCTTAAAAAAAGCTTTAGTGTTTTCTTTAATTTGGGACGTATAGTTAGTTGGTAGTTCACAAACTGGTTTTAATCTCCACACTCACCAGTTAAATAATCAACAACAGTTGCATAATAAAGCAAATGATATTCCTCGATCTTAGATTCCTTTAGTTGTTACTAAATTTAAGAAAGGGGCATCTTTATCATCAGAAAGGCTCCGAGGTCGGGATGTGGATGCCCCATGATTATGAAACATCTTGATTTCCTCGTCTTTATAGTGATATGAATATGAATACAAGTGTGTGGCATTGAAAAAAAAAGGTTTTTTTTTTATTAATTTTTGAATAACGTTAATAATTTATATATCTTAATGATTTTTTTTGGAACTGCTGCCTTTCGCATCCACCTTACTTCATTTTAAAAAGATGAAGTCATAGAATTTAGAAAGATGAAGTCAAATTAGTTAAAAAAGGGATTGAAACTAAACCATTAATTAAGTCTAATAACTGCAAATGAAATCTATTATCCATCGGATAAAAATTGAAAATGAAATGTGATTAATAAAAAGCTTTAAGATATATAAAAACTAAGATCAGCCCCCAAGTTAACCATCAGATACCAAAAAGTCCTTTTGACATTTTTGGTCCTGATTCCTCTTTTAATAATTATAACTGAATACTGGAAATTCAATTTAGAGTTACCATACCACCAATAAGCAAATAAAAAAAAACCTTAGTCTATTTGCATAAAGTCTAGTTTTTTTATAAATTTGGTTCGTTTAATTTCCGTAAAACAAAACATTCTTGACTTGCTTAAATTAAAGACGTTGCATTGGATATTTTAAATGAAGAAAAAAAAAGAGGGGAACAATCAAAAAAGGTAGGGGTATACTTAATAAATTGTATAAAAGGGTTTCAAATGAATGAATGAAATTGAATCGTCAGTTTAAAAAAGGGAATAAGTCCAAAAAACAAGTTTTGAGAAAATCGAAAAGAAAAATCCTGTATAAGTAATTGAAATTTCGTTGTATAACCACCAAAGCCCTATTTAGAAAACGGAGAATTCATCGAAAAAAATATAAGTACATTCAAAAATTTTGTACAGCAGTTGGGCAAACTTCCCCCCCTGGGTTCCCTTTTTCAACCTTTTGAAATTTCAACTGAAGAAAAATCCTAAAAACCACTTAAATTATGTTTCTGCTTAGTTCACAGTACAAAAGGGAGAAATCGAAAGACTAAGAGAGATAAAATTCAAAATTATTAGGAAACTGAGTCATTAAGGTACTATCAATGGAGTAAGTGAACGTTAATACCCTGGATAAAAAAAAAAGTTATAAATACTTTTAAATGGAAAGCAAATTTTATTTTAGCTAAGTTTAAGAAAAATATAACAAATATACACAAAGAATAAGAAAATAAAGAAAAATTAACTTTAATTCCGAATAAAATTTAAAAAAATACAATGAATGGACATTGATTTTACAAATTCAAGGGGCTATATCTGCATAAATACGGGTATACCCCCTATTTATGCAGATAAAAAGATGCAGAAATAACTATATAGTTATTTTTCGCCTCTTTCCACTCATGTGTAGAGCAGCAAAGCTTGGCGATACTTTTGAGCACAAAAAGTCAATTTTTAATTTTTTTTAACATATTCCCTTTTTTAAACTGGTCATTCAATTAAAGATTTACATCCAATTTAATTTCTTTGAGAGTTTAATATAAGTTGGAAAAGTTTTATAAAAAGTAAAGCTAACTTCTCAAATTTACCCTTAAAAAATAATTTCTCTAATCTCTCTCACAAATTAAAATGTACAAAATTTAATTTTTAATACTTACATAAAAACTTGATTAATTAATGCTAAATTCATGGGTTTATATTATGATTTAAATAAAAAATAAAAATTTTTAAATACATTATATTCCCTTTCTCTTGAACTTCCTTTCTCTTGGGAATATAATGTATCCCTTTAGAATAGGGAAATAATATTTTTTCCCTCCGAACAACATTTTATCTTCAATCATGTGATAAAAATTTACATTAAGAGACGATTTTTTTAAAAACTTCATTTCAATTTTGAACAAAAATTCTATAAAATACTATTCTGTAACAGAGTCAACTGAAATCATAAAGATTGTTTGAAATGCTCTACTGTCCAAGTGGAAGCTTAAAAAAGAATAAATAACATTGTCGTATCTTTGATGCTTTTTAAGAGATAAGATACGACGCAAATTTAAAACATATAGGGTAATAAGATTTCAAAACATGTGCTGAACTCTGAATATTCATTTGATGTGTTTGCGTAGTATATTTGTTTGAAATTAGGAAATATGATACAATTATTACATTTTTACTAAGGTTTATTCAAAGAGCAAAGTTTGAAAAGTTTTGCGAAACTTGTTTAAACTTTAAAGGTTAATTTTTACCACACACCATTACTTTTATAACTTTTACGTACACAAAACAAGATATTTCTATTCATCCTCAAAACTGTAATGTATCATTTATTAAATGAAAAAAGTTAAATTTAATTTCCTTAAAAATGTAAGTGTGAATCAACCTTAAAAAGTTATTAAAATAGAAAAAGTGGTAAAAATAATTAGCTAATGTGGTTGATTAGCAGGAAACTGAAACTATGATAACTTTTCTGCTAAAATCGATAAATAAAAATCTCTACATAAGAAAACCCTCACTTTATGAAGTATGCCTATGAACATTTTCTTTATCCCTCTATAAATAAAAAAAATTACAATTTCAAACTGTTGAACAAAGTAAAAAGAGGCAATAATTTTTTATATTCTTCGGAGAGGAACTTATTAATATTATGAACACATTTCCCTTTTTAATAAAAATTATGTTCCTTGTAGTAAATTGCTTTAAAGATTTAACTATTTTGATTCCTCTTCTCTTCAGAAATTCTTGCTTTGACATTCTAGATAATGATTTTTTTTTAAATGGTAAAGATAAAATCTAGGTGTCAATACATTTTCCAAAAACTTTTTAATGAATTTAAATGAAAGTAAAATTAACTTTTAAGTTAGTTGAAAAAAAATTCATTTTCAAAAATAAATTTTCTAATTTTTATAACTTTCAGAGGAATTATACCTATGAAGCTTGAAATTAATTTTAGAGTATTGTAAAATAGTTCATAAATAGCAACTCTTCAATCAAATAATTTTTCCTTAAAGATGGGGAAAATGTATTTGGACCTTTCTATATGCTCGGTTTTTTTATGCATTTTTACTTTAATTGCTTCATAAAATTGAGGAAGTCATTAGTGAGAATATTTTTTGATTAGTGATAAATATTTGGTTTGTCTTCTGAATGGTCTTGCAAGCTAAAAATATTAAATAAAAGTTATTTTTTAATATAATTCAATGAAGAATAAGCCCATATGAATCCTAAAATATACCTAATATAAACAGTAATTGAAATTTTAGACTTTAGAAAGTTTTGTTGTAATTCATTTTCTTTTGCACTCGGTAAACTCTATCCATATTTTAACTAGCTTAGTTTGAATACAGATTTAGTAACTATTTGAATTTAAAAAAAATATTTGAATGGCAATAAAGTATTTTAATATTCAATCAGTACTCTTTTATTATTATTTGGTTCAAAAAGATCTTTGTCATGATAAACCACAATCTTTTTTCTTTGATACTTGTGTTCCTCATAAAAACCAAGAGTCATTTTTGTAATGTGTACTAAATGATTCCCTTTGGTAATTTTATAAATATAAGTAAATTGACATGAATATAATTTTATTTTTTATACAAATATGTACACACACATAAAGTGATAATAGGTTTTTCACACAACCTAATAAAACCGTTTTTTTTTAGCATAACTCACTCGCTTTTTCGTTTTTTAAACATCGAAATAACATTTAGAAGTTTTTAAGGATTAAATTTTTAAATTTAATTGTGAATATTTATAAAACCTTACTCGATCTTCCACACGTAGAAATTTTCCTATGAATATGTAAATGAAAAGTTAAAACGAAAATTATTAAACTTCTCATCACTGAAAACTATTCTTAATTTTAAAACAAATAAATTTCGTAAGATGATTTTCATGGGCATTTTCTTGTTTTTCTTCTGCACTGTGGAAAAATTAGTCTTTTTTTTACATTAACTTATTCGTTGTATCCTACTATCTTGAAGAAAATTGGTTTTTCCTTGAACTACCACAAAAATATTTAGATTTAATAAAATCACCAATAAAAAAGAATAAATTTTATAAACAAGTATACAAGTCAAACTGTTTCTGATTGTCATAAGTAAAGCTGCAATGATTTCGAGAATTGCTCTGTTTTCTAAATAGAGTCTTGAATTTTCAATGAAAATTTGGTGGTTATACAACGAAAACATATTGTTACATATAAACATATTAAACCATTTTGAGAAAATCTGAGAATCCCCTCCTCTGATTTTCTCAAAACTTGGTTTCTGGACTTATTCCATTTTTTAAACTGACGATTCATTTAATAATGATTGTTACAAAGGCTGCTTTCTATAACTAAGCTAAAACAACTCTGAAGTTTCTTCAAATAACGGAAGGTTTCTCTCCTTTGAAACATAAAAAGAAAAAATGAATACTTCCTATGTAAAAAAGTATAGAAATTCACCGGTAACAGTTTTGCGGGTTAATTTCCGTTACTTGAAGAAATAATTTTTAAAATTTAACTTTAATAAATACAAAAATGTATTATAAAATTTTATGCATGCATAAATGTAAAAAATGCAATCTACCATTTAATTTCAAATCTAGTTAAAAAAATTAAGAAAAAGTGAAGTTCTACGATGTAATATTCACAACATGTGTGGATGATTCATAGCAGTGCGCTTTGTAGGTTAATTGCTTAAGAAATGTTAAGGGTCCAAATCAATTAGGTTACTACGGAACATTTGTGACAAATATTTTCCGGAGCACCCTTCCGGGAGAACTGAATTAGTCCCGTCATTCAAGTTTCACGTTCGCAATAAATTCGTTCATTAAAATGGAGTCTTTTCTCAGGAGTGGAAACATATTTACTAATATTATGTCATGAAAGTTTGATTTTTGATAAAGTTTATATGATGGATTTCTTTATTTTGATGTTTTAACCATGTTTATTATTTGTAATGTAATGAACCTCTATTAAAAATCTTGAATAATTAAATTAACTCATTAAATTCAAAGTTTGGATGAAATTCCGTTGAGCAAGGAGAAAAGGTGAACAATTAGTAGGCACTCGTTTTTTTATAATTGTTATTTTAATATCCTTTATTAAAATAAAGCAGTTAAGATCGCCATTTGTAAAACTTTTTGTTTAACCCTATGTAAATTCAGAGTTTAAAATTTAAGTAGAGTATTATCAAGGTACTAAGCGAAATGTCTTTTTATTCTTTTTTCGATATCGAAATCAAGAATTAAATTAATATCCAATAGATTTTATTCATGTTACTACTGTATTACTGCTTTAACTAATAGATCAAATCATTATTAATACACGATCCCACATATTTGGAAATATTTTACAAGCCTTAAACTTCTCTTCAGAAAATTCATTCCCTCTAAAGAAATAAATTATTACTTACATTATTAAATACAGGCTCTTTAATTTTTATGGTTTTATGAATGTTAGACATTTTGTGAGAAGTTTGAATCAAAGTATAAATATATTTCTAAAATAAATAAAGACTATTGTAAACAAAGAACAAATATTTATTTCGCGAAAGAAATAAAACTACGTTACAAAAATTATGATCCTAAGTGTAGCCAAGATTTTCGTTTTTTTTTAAATCTAATTAAAATACTTTCAACTTGATCGCAACTTTTTTAATATTCAACAAAAACATTCACTTTAAATATTTAAAGATACTATACGCATTTATACGTATCGAATAAAAGCTTAGAGTTTTCCTCTATTTTTAACCTGTGTTTATCGTAAAATACCTTTCAGGATATCACTATTTTATAACATGATTATATCTTTAATAACTTAATTGGATTTGTTAATTCTTTATTTTCACTAATATCAATTGAAGAAAGAATGAACAATTATTTCATGGATATTTTCTCCGCGTTGTTCTCATAATTGTAGTTAAAAGGAAATATTAAAAAACAAGCTTTGTTCAAGTAAGTTTTATATCCTTTTGATAAAAATAAAGCTTCTTCCTTCAATGCAAAGGAAAGCAAGTTACAACAAATTCAAGGTACTAATACAAAGTTTTAATCTCTGAATTCGGATCAGGAAATGCTGTAAAAGAAATCCACTTACACTACTTGCAATCACATTCGTGGCTATTTCCTGTCGAAGCATCTTATCTCACATTCAAAAAATCCCGATGAATTGCTTTTAAATCGATTTTATTTTTGACTCAAAGAAAGAATCTGTATAAAGTTGTTAGGAAATTAAAATAGCCTCCACACATCTTTAAAGGGCTGTTTATCCCCTATCTCCAGGAAGAAGAAATTAAAAAAAAGAAGGATTACAATCGTTAAAAAATTTTAAATTACGTATCTTTATCTCATAATTGCTGCAGAGGTGAAAAGAAATGAATAAAAACGCAACATAAAAAAACTGCTGAACACTTTTATTTTGATATTACGAGTACATAAAGAAAATTTAAATGTTATTATTGTAAAAAATTTTTAAAGTATAAAATTAAAAAACAAATTCTATGATTAATTATGACATTATCAATGTAGATATTACGGGCACAGTGATAATCAATTAAGTGTAACCCAAATGTATCACTTTGCTCATGACATAGATACTAATTTTTTCTAATTTTATCATTTCATAACATCCTAGCATCTATAACCTACTTCATTTCTAATTCATCTTCAGGCCAAAGCTATACCAATGATAAAGATATCATTGGTATATAGCTATGGCCTGAAGATGAATTTTACTAACTGTCTCGTTACTTTTCTTTTTGTTGTTTTTCGTATAAAAATGTGCTTATTTAAATATTTAAATATTTTAAAATAACATTCACTACTATTAAAATTATATTAGATTTGTACTAATATTTAATGTATCTAAAGTATTTTATCGATTTAATATAAATGATAATGATAAGTAATATAAATATTAAATGATAATATAAATATAAATGATAAAATTAAAGGTAAAAAGAATCTCATACGGTAAAATCTAAAACTTGATTCTGATTTCAAACAAATTTGGCAACAAACAAAATGGTGTAATTTTTGCCAATATTTTAAACATTTAAACCACAATATATTGTAAAGCATGAAATTCACTGCAAAGGATCACAACACAAATAATAACACTTTTTTTTTTGTCCCCAAATTATAAACACCTTATTCATTATTATTAGATTATTGTTAGTATTGTTAGATACAGAACTTTTAAATTTATTGTGATGTGACTTACAATATATTGTAAAACATGAAATTCACTGCAAAGGCCCACAACACAAATAATAACACTTTTTTTGTCCCCAAATTATAAACACCTTATTCATTATTATTAGATTATTGTTAGTATTGTTAGATAGAGCACTTTTAACTTTATTGTGATGTGATAGAGTTTTGAATATGTCTATAAAAAATGTTTTTATCCAGAAATGTGCTTTAAAAATATTAGGTACTGTAAAGTATTGCTAAAATTATACAGAGACAAAATGTTCAATCTAAAGTTAAGAATGCATTCAAATTCTAACCATACATTTTACAACTCAATTTTGAAACGTATTTATGCATAGCAACACTTTTGAAACGTATTTATGCATAGCAACACTTTTGAAACTTATATAATTCAGAACACTATCATAACATGAAAAAGTGTTAAATAAAATGTTCTATACTTGGTTGCAACGTTTCTTGAACCCAGTACGTCACAAATGCGGAAGGAGAAATTGGTAAACACACAACCTGTTGGATTGATAGGAGGAGTTTCGGTAGGCAAATCGTGATTGAAAAGCACTAAAAATGCATGCTGGGTTTAACAAAATAATCATATTTTTAAATTGACGTTCTTTATTTCACTCAAAATTGAGACACCGCGATTGGAACTACTTTGTTTATTAGTGACGTGGTAGGGTCAACTTAAGTTGCAGTCTAGTATAGCTCTAACAACACAATCAATAATATTGTTAATATGAGTACAAAAAAAAGTGTTCTTAATTTTGTTTACTTGTGTGTGTCAACGTTATTGTTGTTTTATCCAAATGTACTTGCACACATTAATATAGAATGAAAAAATTTACTATATAGTTAATGATATAATTAAAACCTCCAGCTGTATAGAACAGATATTTTAATTGAATTTTCTAAATTTCACATCACAGCTGCAACAGAATATTTCCAGCACTTAGAAATCCCCCTACACATTAAAACGTACTACGGTAGTAGATATTTTAAAACATTGAATAAAAATGAACGTTCTTTTAGGGCTCCATTAAAAATCCCTTCTCTATCGGTCCTGAATCTCTAACAACCCATGGTATGAAGCGAAACTGCTTTTAATGTCGACATTATTGAAGTGATAAAACTCCGATAGAAAAAAAAATGAGGTAGGACCCAGTCGGAGCTAAACTCGCTCCTTTTCCAAATGTCTCAAGTTTAGGAAGTGAAATGAATTACTCTTCAACAAGCGAAGGGCCATTAAAAAGGTCGAGTATATCGCTCCTACAAGTCATTAGTAAGCGTAGTTGCCAAGCAACTAATAAATGTCTTGCTATCGCTACTTATTGCCCTCCCCCCCCCAAGTTTGCGTAGTTGTCAGTGCTGTATGCATTAGTTTTAAAGTGGATTCAAATATGCAAAGAGGGTATTTTGTAAACTTTCATAAATGTATTCGATCGGAAAAATCTAAAAATTAAGTAATTCAGAATTGTTATTATTAAAATTTGTGTTATTAATACTGCATGTGTATTTGAGGTTTGATTTTTTTCTCAGAGTGTAAAAGTAAATTTTCTATTTTGTTTACTTGAAAAAGTTGTTTACCTCGGTTTATCATATGATTTGGTTTATTTGGAGTCAAATTATGTAGAGTTTTTAGGTACGAATGTAAAAGTTAAAAACTTTGATAGATGGTCACGTTTACCTCTTCCTGTCATAATGCTTCTAATTTAAGTACTATAACTTTTTTTATAAATTACTTTGTATCATGCACCTAATCTCATATGTTTTTTTTTGTATCTCTGTAATTAAGTTCTTTATTTTTAAAGATTTTTTTGTTTTTCGTTATCGTTTTGCAAAAATGACAAATAAGATTTTCGTGAAAAAAATCCCTTAAGTCAACTATGTAGATCAAGGACAGTATGGTCGAATAAGACTTTCGTAGGGACCAAAACCCACTCAACCTTCAAAATAAACCTACAACCGAACCCAAAAGGGATTTTTTTTTGTGGTTTACCACAATAGGGAACCGGAATCTTGACGGATGTAAAGAAAATAAGAATGAAAGATAGACTATTATACTTTTTCCTTTACTTTCAAAATTTTATACCATCTCCTCTTTAAAATCCTGAATATCTCTCGTGACTTGTAGGCAAACACTTTCTATATGGTCTATTTTTTTTCTTTTCTCTTGGAAAATTGTCATCTCACCTTTACCATTATGTGCATCGTTGAGGTATTTATTGAATTAATACTAAAGCCTTTAAGGATTTCTCACTTCCCGTAAATTAAAACATTAAAATACAATTAAAACACTTTTGCAACGTAAACACAAAAATTGATTCTTCTAAACAAAAAAACGTTTCAATTGTATCGTGAATTAATGTATACAGCAATTATTTTGCGATTGTGTTGTGTGAGAAGAAGAAAGTGTTGTTAAAGTGTTGCTAAAATTAAAGAGACAGAAAATGTGTTCTGATATTGTTTGGATCCAAATTTAAGAACACTTTACATTCAAAAAATATTTTACAACACATTTTTAAGAACATACTTATAAAACTTTTCAAACATATTCAGAACATTATCACAACACAATAAGGAGTTAAAGTTTTCTACCTAACAATACAATTAAAGTGTTGTTAATTTGAGGACGAAAAAAAGTGTTCTAAAATGTGTTTATTTTTGTGTGGATGCTTTCAGTGTAATATCTAAGAAAATGTAGAAAACTAGTATGCTACGAATTAAGCATAATGCAGCTACCAAGCGTTTACTCTGTCCTTTATAAGTAGTTTTCCCCATCCTTAATTCAAAATTGTAAACATTAGAACAGTGTAAAATTTTTGTTACCATTAAGTATTTTTAATAAATTAAACCATATTTATTCGTGAATGGAGAAATCCTACATCGTATTTGAAAATAATGAAAATATGATAAATGAATGTTTACATAGCCAATCCATGCCCTAATCCTTCTACTGAAAATCATCACCAGATAACGAATGAACTCAAGATAATGTATTTCTCTTGATATCATTGGTAGATAGGTGATTAGCTTTAGACAAATTGAGTTAAAGGATGATGAAAATTGTGTTAAATATGGAGAAGGGCGTATCAAGTACGCTTTTATCTAATTCTTGTATAAGTGGAATAAAACTTGTTGAAGCTTTTACCCTTTATTTTTTATTTCAGTTTATTTTATTTGGTTACAAAAAATTTCACTTTGACGTAAATTAAATATGTATCATGCACCTAATGCATCATGTATCATTATCTCTTAATAGTATTATTAATTTTTAAACGAAAAGTTAATTAGAAATATGACTTGCTTAGTATGTTTTATTACTTGAAAAATATACACACAACACAGTTACCAAGTAAAAAATTTCCTGGTTTCATTTATATCAGTTTACTTTACATATTTTTGCTACATTCACTCATGGTAAGGAATTGGAATGACAAAATATCTGAATCTTAGTCGAATAGTTATTTACTTTAAATTTGTGATCGCAAAGACATTGTTTTCAATTTAAAACTTTCAATTCTATATAACTACAGTAAAGGATATAACGAAAAAGTATAATACCTATACTATATACACTACATATGTCTAAGATATCAAAAGATTTTTTGAACAGAATTTTACCATTTTTTTTTTTAAATTTCATACAAGAGTTTGAAAACATAAATATGGAACTTAACGAATTTTCAAAAACACAATCTGGATAAGACTATCTAATTAGAAAAATACAACTTTTCATTGAAATGTCTTTATTCAACTTTATTTTGTATCAATTTATATAAAAGTATTATTTTTCTGATTGCTATTATGTAGAAAATTAAGCAACTTCTTTCATGAAATAGTTCCCATCCGATTTTGAAAAAGTTTTGCCAAATGATTCTTACATTTCACATTATTCTATATATTAATTATCTTGCGAAATCTGTAACTAGTTTCTCTGCGTATTTTCTTAAAAATATTTCTTCGTTTTTTATGATTTATCATTAATGCATTTCTATAAAAATTATAATTTTTGTCAGGAGAAATCAATTTTGAATATCTCAATAAATTGTCTTCAATCATTTCCCAAACTCCAAATTTGTACCGTATTGTTTTTACACCAACCGCATTTCAAGAAACAGTTATCATTGTGAATACGGGCGTATTTTGACTTGAGTGTGGAAAACCAATATAACGATTTGAAAACTACGCACTACACACATTCTTAAGAAAACCAAATTTATTTTTATAAACTTTGACATATTTGTGTTTGCGAACGCTTTGCCTTTTCAGATTAGAGATGTTACTCATATTTCCTAAATGCACATTAATTCAATGTACTCCACATCATTACAAAATGAACATTCAACAAAAAATTTAAGTTAAAAATGACTTAATAGGATTACTCAAAAGAAAGTTAAGTAGTTGAGTATTTCAACTAGATTTATATAACTTGTTAACTTTTAAAGTTCTTTAGTCTAAAAATCCCATAAGATACATTTTTAAACTTTGCCATCCCAAGAAGCAGACAATAATTTTATTTAAGAACCTCAATCTTTAAGATATCAATGTTTATTTACATTTCAGACCCTCAATTATAAACGCTTTACTTTACATAAACGCTATCCATCCATATTATTTCTTATTCCAAAATGTTCTCAACAAAACATTTGATCTCCAAATGCTCACTGAAAATGCTCCACACAAAATAAACTCATTATAAACACATTTATTAACACTTTTTTGTCACAAAACACTATAAGTACACTTTTTCTGTTGTAATTTTTTTTAGAAACTCTTATTAGGAAACTGAATATTTTTCTCACACACAACTCAATTGCTACATAATCGAAGTAAAATCGCAATACAATAAAAACACTTTTGATAAGAAGTGTTATAAACATTACTAAACATTATTGTATTTTTGTGGAGTTGCAAAATTTGCAGTGTTCTCAAATCCTTGATAAAATTACTCGAAAGGAAATCAAGTAGGCGGATGATATTTCACAACAGTTCTCTCTTGCTAATTATCATAGCATGTAATTTATTAACGTTGTTGAGCATATAAAAAACCCATAATTCATCCTAGGAAGCTGACTATAACTTTATTTATTCAAACCTCAATCCTTAGAACAAGATTCGTGTTTTCAGACCCTCAAACACTCTACACAAACCCCATCCTTCCGCATTTTTCCCTCAAAAAAAACCTTTTAAAAGTTTCCCACACACAAAAAAAAACACAACAACCTCAGCAGGATTATACTCAAAAAAGGCACATTGAAGTAGCAGCATTTCACAAGGGGGGCCACTACGCCAGAAAACGCCACGGCAACACTTAAGAAGTGGAGAACCTCCCAGAGGCATGGACGCAATGTGTCACAGCAACAAGCCGTTCTCCATTCACAGCAGGGGCGGCTCGCGGGCAAGATATTCCCGGGGAACAAGACGGACAGATTTTTCACCTTGACGTTATCGGGCTGCCCTGCCGCGAATATTACGCCCCGAGGCAGATGAATGGCTCTATTACGCTGCCATTGCGAGCATTAGCGGGGCTCTATTACGCGCGGGCAGATCGAAAGGGGTTTAATACGGGCGGGTTGTTTGGAAGGGTCTGTTGTCGGATGTTACTCGAAAATTGTTCCCGAAATTCGAGATTTCTTGGGGAGATTGGAGTTGCGGCAAAGATTCGTAACGCATGTAATGATTTTTTAACAACTCTTTATTAAGTTGCGTTGTTGGCTAGAACACAAAGCTTGTTAAATGCGATGGGATAGTGATCTGAATTATGCCATATATATAGGAAAGAAATGTGCTTAAAAAAGTGCTGAGAAGTGTTGCTAAATAAAAAATTATGGAGGCAGAAAATGTGTATACTATCTCGACAGTAACGTTTCTTGAACGCAGTACGTCACAAATGCGGAAGGAGAAATCGGTAAACACAAAGCCTTTTGGGTTTCTAGGAGGAGATTCGGTACGCAAATCGTGATTGAAAAGCACTATGTATACATGGATTTAACAAACTAATCCTATTTTTAAATTGACTTGCTTAATTTCACTCAAAATTCAGACACCGCCTTGGGAACTACTTTGTTTGTTAGTGACGTCATAGGGTCAACTTAAGTTGCTGTCTAGTATAATTTGTTTTGATCTAAATTTAAGAGCGCGTTCAGATTCTAAACATATTAACACAGTATTTCACATAGTATAACATAGTATTTTAGATAACAACACAAACTAAAGTGTTCTTAATATAATGTCAAAAAAGCGTTCTTAAATATGTAGTTAATTCAGACACAAAAATAAACACATTATATTTTTTTACGTACATACATATATTATTTACATACATATTTAATAAAGCTTTTTTCTCCTCAAATAACAACACTTTAATTGTTTTGTTACCTAGAACACACTAACACTTAAGTGAACGATACTTCAGAGAGCTATGAATATTATGTTTGAGAGGGTTTCTCTCCAGAAATATGTTTTAAAATTGTGTTCTTAAATATGTTCTAAAATTGTGTTCTTAAATAGTATGTATATGTTTAGCATCTGAATAAAGCAAAGTTTTTTTTCTTGTTATACCCATGTTAAGCTCATAACGGTGGATCTTATTCTGCACATTTGATATAGTAATCAGATAGTGTTAGGTTCTTACACTGAGAAAAATGACACTTTCAAGTATGAGTAAATCAATGTTTTCATTTTTATTGACAGTTCTTTCAATTTCGAAACACAAGGAACACTAAATTTCAAGCAATTTAATATCACCACTCAAATTATATTTATTTTTAATTTATATTTGAAAATTGTAAGTTTTTGATAATATGATGAATAGATCAACAGCCGATTTCTTAAGATGTGACAGCTCGATTCGCTATGTCATGTCGCGTGGTTGTAGAAACATTATGGACTCTTCCCACTCAGTCAGTAGAACTTACGGTCAGTAGAATACTATCCGTTTGAATCATGCTCTTACTCAAAAACGATACACGATGTATTGATTTTTAGTACTTGTATATTTCACAGAAATGAGTTTATGCAAGGTTTAAACTTGAGTATAAGTTTGATTCGGAGCCAGTTTTGAGTATGTGACATGTGTATGTATGTGAGTATGTGATTTGAATGATTTTTTACTCAGATTTGAAAATGTCGTTTTAAGAGCGTAGATATATACTCGGTAAAATCGAATTCTTGTTATAGCTTAGCTATATGTGAGCAGATTCGGCTTAATTTTGTAAATCCCATTAAATATTCATTGTGCTCTTTTGGAAATATATGCCATTTATTCTAAAAATTATTAAAAAATTGTTTCCATTTTCCTCAGTGATAATAACACAGCTACAGCATTAAACGTGGAAATGTTGTTTCCCTACACCAATGTAATGAAAGCAGAGAAGCAAAATTCGAATATATCTGTAAATATAATATACCGTATTACAAAAATACAGTTAGAGCAGAGAAGCAAAATCCAATTATAAATGTAGTACTTTACTGCAATATTACAGTTAGAGCAGAGAACCAAAATCTAACTGTAAATGTACTTTACTGCAATACTACAGTTAGAGCAGAGAAGCAAAATCTAACTGTAAATGTACTTCACTGCATTAGTACAGTTAGAGCAGAGAACCAAAATCTAACTGTAAATGTACTTTACTGCATTAGTACAGTTAGAGTAGAGAAGCAAAATCTAACTGTAAATGTACTTCACTGCAATATTTCATTTAGAGCAGAGAAGCAAAATGCAAATGTATTTTTAAATGTTCTTTCCAGTATTACATTTACTGCAGGGAAGCAGCAACTACACAGTGGAGTTTTTTTAGGCACCTTTCTTATCATTCAGTTCTTCTTTCAACAGACAAAAGTACAAGTTTGAAATACGAAGTTCAGAATTACTTTGATGGATAAACTACTACTTCCTACTGAGATCTTTTTGACGTTCGCATTCAATTCTGACTTGAATTATGAAATCATTTTATAATTTGTGGTTATACATTTGAGCAAGTACTCCTAAAATCACGCGGGTACAGAATAGTAATTATAAGGATAAAGAGAGTAAGCTTTAATTACTTCAGGACCAGTGCTGAAGTTTGAAAAATATCACCTTTTTTAAGGAGGAACTAACCGTTTTTTTAGGATAGACGGATTGACGGATGCTAAAAAATGGCTAGTTTAAAATGTTACTTACCAAACTTAAATCATAAAAAAAAACATGTTTTCTAAATAAAAAGTTAAGATGGTTTACTGCCAATTTATACTTGCTTTATTTTTATATTTATGTATTCATAAATGCTTTCGGTAAATACGATAATGTAGCGATCTTCTTTGAGATATGGTCAATCGGAAAGTCATGGAATTCAAAAGTATTCTCTTAATATTAAGTTGTTTTATTTGGGCTTTACTTCGTGTACTACATTTTGAATTTGCATTTTTATTTCTTGAAATTTATAGTAGTGAGTGTGGTCATCATAATAAACCGTATAAATAATTTGTAATATATAATAACCTATATGGATTTCAATCTAATATTACGAAGTCTTATTCTGTATTAGGTCTGGAAAAATACTATCAGCTTGATATTTATTGAACATATCCTTTATAGAATGAAGTAATAATATGTATATGTGCTTGTAGTACACAAAAAGAGAAGAGGTTAAATTGTTTTATCAGGAATTAACATTGTTGAGAGTGGTTTACATTCTATTACTTAGTTTGTTACTTTAAAATTGTCTGTATTTGAATAGAAATGGATTGACCTCTATGAGCATTACTTTATGAATTGAGCATTATTATTTCCTCTAAGATTGGTTTCTGATTGGTACAATTAACAGTTAGGTCAGAGTAAAAGGACGACGATGTCCCCTCTTCATAATTCATTTCATTATTACTTACTCATCACCCTTCAGAAGCTATACGAAATCATTGATATTTGTCGCAGTATACCAATCATTACGTTGTTCTTGAAAAAACTATACATATAAACAGTTTTATAAAAGTTAATGAACATTTGAGATAGTAAGGTTTTTTCCCCATCAAAGTGTGTAACATCCTCGATCTTTCACAACTCAAAACTGTTCTCCAAAACTCATCATCACACTCCTTTCTATCATCGCAGAGACACATCCCCTGCTGAAAGTCAAACAACGACTAAGTGAATTAACGGCAAAAGTGCAAACAAACCACCAACCCCCAATCCCTCCCGCAAAAAAAAATCCCTCCCCCCAGATCCATATACCGTCAAACAAAAGCTCCAGCTGCCTCGGGCCCCCAGAAGATCCTCATGCCTGATAAAAAGCAACGATTTAATTAAACACCAGTCTTTCAGTAAGCTGTCATGTTACTTGCAGATTAGGCCTATTATGAGTCAGGGGGGATCACTTGACGGGAGCTGCTAATAATTGGGGACAAATGGCCGCCATGAATTGATCCCGTCGCTATACTTTCCTCCCCCCCTCTCCCTCTCTGTGGAGTTGTTTTCCGGGAGGAGGGGGTTTATTTTAGATTCATAAGGGGTGCGTGCGTGTACCCCCACGTCTAATGTTGGTCGCTTATGATTTCGATAAAAAAAAAGTTTGTGAACGTTTTTTTTTTGCGTTATTTTTGCGAGCTTTTGTTGTAGTTTGAAATGTGCTGTGTGGGTTTTATGGATTAGTGAGGGGGATTAGTACTGTAAGCTCCGTGTTTTACTGAGAGGTTCGTGGATAGAAAGGGGGTGATACCTGTTCATTCAATTTACCTTAAGGACTCTTCTTGATTGTATTATTGTGAAGAAAACAGTAAAAGTTGAGTTGACTTGGCTTGAGTTTATCTGGGATAGACTTTTAAATAAAAATCCAGAATATGCCACTTTAATATTAGTGATGATGCAAGAATTTAGTTACCGTCAAACATATAAACGGCTCATAATGAGGTTGCTTTTAAATCAAAAGTGAATACTTACTACTTTGTAATGTAACATATAATATTTATTTCTCTCAGATATTATATTAATCTTCTTATGAAAAATGTCTTGTTTAGTTAGTTCAACAAGAAGAAAGAGTAAACAATTAATCCTGTATCTTAGTTTTACAGATCAATAAAAAAAGTTTTTATCTCTCTATAAGTACTTAATAATTATTTTTTGTTCCTAGTCTTGGAACTTTTTACTTATAGACCAAGGTAAATTTTCAATACATTTAAGAGTTTTTCCCCCAAAAAAAGATTGACGTTTAAGTAAGTTATGCAATGTAAACAGTTATTAACCCACTTTCAATAGAGCAAAGACTAACGTGCACCTTTCTGTTGCAGCTTTCAACCTGCAATTCAACGCACTCGCCAACAGCCTGACCCCGGACGTGCACTCGGACACGCTGTCCCCGAGAGGGTCGGTGTCCACCAACAACCCCCCAACGACGGTCAAGGACACCGGAGGAGGAGGAGGTCTCCTGGACACCACCGAGTACTCATCCTCCTCCGAAGAGGGCAGCATCGACATCTGCAACCGCATCGAGCACCCCAACAACAAAGTGTCTGGCTCAGAGTCCGAAGACAAGGACGACAGTGGGCAGGGCGAGAACAGCCAAGGGGACACCACCATCCAGAAGAAGCGCAAGAGGCGGGTGCTCTTCAGCAAGCACCAGACCTACCAGCTGGAGAAGAGGTTCAAGCTGCAACGCTACCTCTCGGCTCCGGAACGGGAGCACCTGGCGGCGGTGATAGGCCTGTCGGCGACGCAAATTAAAATCTGGTTCCAGAACCACCGCTACAAGTGCAAGCGGCACAACAAGACTATGTCGGACATGGGAGCGCCGCGGAGGGTGGCCGTTCCGGTTCTGGTGCGGGACGGCAAGCCCTGCCAGCCGACCATGGTGAAGCATCCGGACACTCATCATCAGCCCTTGGGGCTGTCCCATCACAGCAGCGACCTTCCTCCTATCACGTCGCTGACGTCTTCCCTGGCGGCCGTTACTGCTGGGTACTACAACGGGAACCATCAGTCGGCGGCTGCCTACAATCACCAGCATTTGCTGCAGCAGCGGTGGTGGTAGGGGAGAGAGGATGCCTTTGTTGAGAAGGGATGGACTCTTCTACCTTCCTGGAACAATTTTTTCCCTTTTTTGCGGTGGGTGATGCGAATGAATGATATTCTTTACCTGGTTTGTAGGACTCTTCGACGAAACTTCCTAAAAAAAAGATGATGGATTGTTGAAATAATCAAGTTCTTCCACTGATTTTTAGAGTTAGTTGATCCGCAGCTAACTAAATACCATGCAGACTTGCCAAGCTTGAATATTAGTGATTACTTTCCCTTAATACGATCACTTGTCCAATGAAGTAATGCTTCAGCCAAAGAGGAAAAAATTACTAGGCTAGTATCATGACATACCAGCTAAGTTACTATTTGGTGGTAAACCTCGTAGCTGCATGTCTGTGTACGATTTAGTCAGCTGTGGTGATTTACAAAGCAGTTTTAAGTCAAAAACATGAATTTTTCCACAAACTGTAATTTGAATGATATAGAATGACACCTTGCTTTTAAGTTTCCCCCATGTTTCACTAAAAACCGTTGTCTGTTTAGCTGAATCCAAGGCATTCAAAAATTTCCCGGTATTAAAGAGCTATCCAGCACTTCAAAATATTTGCTGAAAATCTTTCATAAGAGTTGGTTGCAACTGAATATCAACTGGTTTCGATCTTTGTGGTAAAACGTTTAACTATATTTTTGACAGTGTTAATTTTAAGTGAAGATTAAAAACGTTTCATTCTTTAATTATTCAGTTATGGTCCGTTTTAGAGCTGGTCAATTGGTTGTTGGGGATTCTTTTGTAGATATTTATAAAACAAGAACGATCAAACCTGATAGAAAACTATAAATATCATACTTAAAAATAACAATTCATCACACTAATGCTATAAGAAAAATATTATTTTTCTTATTTCGACAATTTTAACTTTCAATGGTTTCCGCATCCTTTTTAAAGAAATAAAAAATTACTAAGCAAACAAGGTAGAGCAAGTTTGCTTTTGGACAGTTTTATAACAGAAAAAATATCAAACAGGTATTTGGTTCATTAAATGATTCATGTAATCCACATCGTTTTATTGCATTTAAATTTTACCATGATATTTTTAAAAAAATTAAGAGAAATTAGTACGGATATATTTATATACTTAATATGGATGATGTTAGGATATGCTTTCTTTCAGAAATCTAAAACTTCCCTATTTTAATAGAAAAATATTTTGAAAATCCTATTGATTTTAAAATTACAATATCTCACTACAATTTATTTCCTATCCATAGTTTTCTAAATATCTTAACATAATATTCTAATAGTTGGTAATGTTAATAAAAATATTGTATTTTAAGTTGCAAACTACTAATATAAAGTTTTTTTTTATACTTAAAAGTTAGGAAATTTGAGAAATATAATACAATTATTATTTCTAGTAATAGAAAAATGGCATTTTTTTATCATTGACATTGACAAATTTTAGCGGAATGGACATTTTGAAAATCTAATCAAAATAGGGAAAATAGTGTAGTTTTGAAGAAAACATATTTATTTTAATTGTAAAATGAAAATAATCTATGTTTTAAAGAAATAGGGTTTTGTTACAACTATAATTGACAGTTATATTCTGACTAAATTTGAATGATCAGTATAAAAGTTACTGATTTAAAATTTAACATGAAGTAAGGATTAAATAATTATGATATAAAGAAAGAAGCATTATTATTTTTTTACTGCTGTTTCAAAGTGTTATACAGTTAAAGAGCATTATTAAAAAAAGCATTGCATCTTTTTCGAAGTTTCAGTCATTTTCATAGTAGATACTTTCATCTTTCTTTGTTTTAGCATTTTTTTGTTACTATACCTTATGTTCAAATATTTTTAATGTTAAAAAAGTTATATAAACGGCTAGAGTTATTTCCTAATCTGGATATCCAATCTGTGGTATAAAGCACTACTGTGTTAAAATTTCTAAATACTTCTTTTAAAGTATTATAATTCATGCTTCTAAAAGACTTTGATTAGAATTGATTATTTCTGAAGCTTAAAAACTGAATTTAGGGGAGAAAAGAAAGGAATGATTTTTATAGTATGTTTTGAGTCACAAATTACGACATCTAGTCTGCCAAAGTATCTATATAAAACCACATAAAATGTGGTTACTTTTTTGTTACAATTTGTTTGTCTTTTTGCTTTTGTAGCTTTTATGTTTTTAGTGCATTTTGTGTCCGTGTTTTATTTAGAGTAGTTTTTAGACAGCCAATCATGGTATTCAAAGAATATATTTGAAAAAAACTGAATAGTTTATATCTATAAATTATTATTATATAAAATACCATGACATTTACTGTTGAATATGGAACTATGTCGTTCTAAAGAGAAACTAGTATTGTGCAGAATTGCAGAATGAATTTTGCTCTTTCTTTTGAAAGAAAACTGGTACATACTGATCAATAGTTTTAAAAATGTTAGATGTAATAAACTTTTATTTGTACAGCTCAAGTTTTTCATTGTATACAAACTCACACACTATAAAATGGGCAATAGGAACTGTTGATCAACAGATATAAAACGTTGAGTGACATAAATAAAAAAAAAGAATTTTCTAGATATTTGCAATGCTTACACTTTTTACAGAAATTTATTCTAGGTATAATATTAAAAAATAGATACACTGTTACACTTTTGGTACTTAAATGTTTTTAACCCCAAACAATTTTTATTCAATTCAGGTAAAAAATATGAATAGTCAAGAAAAATATTTGCATCATGAAGTATGAAATGAAGTATAATAAAACTTCAAACAAAGAAATGTGAATTTAATTGAATACAATGTTACAATTTCCTTCAAATCTACGGTAAATTTTTGAAAGTATAGGTAAGCACCTTTACTATCTTTTACTAATTACGATTAATTTAATTCATTAAGAAACTATGAAAAATGAACGTTCTGTTATTTTGATGCTGTGAGTTATACATCCTCCATGATACATGACATCCTAGTTAGCTGACAAACTGATTGAAGCAAAACTATTTTGTTGTGAAGCACGAAGTGCAAAAAATATCTATCGAATAAGTTTTTACATCTTTATCTTCTCTCTTTTATTAAGAGATCCTTAGATAAGCTGTAGTTATTCCGATTTATATAATTTAGTTTATTTACTTACTTTTTTAATAATTGTAACAAAATTATCAATTAAAATACAAGTTAATTAAAAAGACACTGTACGCACATTGAACTGTATATACGCAGACACTGAATATGATGCTTATTGTGCTAATAATTATGATGTGCTAATATAATTAATGGACCATGATTTTCTCTCGTTATAAAAGCAATAAGTATTTTCCTCCTATAGTTACCAGTACAACATTCAATATTTTTACTTAAAATAAAAAGGACGAATTTTCTATCTAAAGCGTAATAAAACGTATGAATAGGCTACTTCGTATATTCCTCCTATTGTTAAGTCTAATGTTTATAAAATGGTCTATTGATGAGCAGTGATATAATGAGCATAATTTGGTCATTAATTTTCTATTCAGTTATCAATTCTTCAATAAGTGACCTAAAAAAGGTAAGTTTCTTGTTTTCTTTGTAACTTAATTACTTAACGTATAGAATTTTATTCCTTGCATATCTGATGACAGCTATAAATAAATGCTTTGATATAAATATATTGATGATCATAAGGATAAGAATTTATCTTAAACCCCAAGTATAAAAAATTTCACAATTATTAGCTTTGGCGATATTAATTTTTTCATTTAATTATTAGCGCAAATACTTTTATTACCTTACCTACAATATCACTAATAAATAATTCCATCTGCATCAATATTTATTGCATCATTAAAGTATGGAAGTTTATAGTTATTTTCAAAAATAAATAATGTGTCCTTTTAATAGTTACTTTCTTTTTTCAAACTTATTATTACTAAATATCGGTGATATTTATTCCCATATTTACACTTGGTATAACTGAATTTATGGAAAAAAGGTATTTTTGATCCAGGTTTGGTTCATAGTGTTTTGGCTTTTGGCACCTCAGCCGACAGTTTGTTATCAATTTCAGTGAGTATGAGCACTGCATTCAGATTAGAGTTAATTTACCATCAATATGTCTGTTCTGCACTTCAGACATTGGTTACCCAATCTCAAAATAAAAACCGTAAAAATGATTTTTTTTCTTAACTAAAAAAAGGTTTTAAAAATTATCCTGAGACTGATATACTTTTGCAGTCTTTTTAGTCTTAAGTAGGTACAAAGACTAAAAATTAGGCAAGTAAAAATACCTTCTCTTTAATGTTTAAAAAAAAACTAAGTTACTTTCTTTAGTTTAATTTAATTTTTTACTCAAAATTAATTAAGTAAATAATAGAGAATTTTCAATCACATGACTCGGACCTAACAACGGCCTTGGCAACAGAAAATGTTACAGTTTTTTGCCCTACAGAGGTTAACAGTTACAGAAAAGGACTGGCCAAGGAATTCCTCTATTGGAGCATTTGCAATCAGGTGACCCCATACCTAAAAACCGCCTTAGCAACAGATAAACAACGGCCTTAGCAACAGTTAAAAGCCCTACAGAAGGTACACAGTTAAAAGAAAATAACCGGTTGTGACGTCACCTGAAAACACTCTATATTGCAAAAAAAGTTGCATTTTATTAAATAACAAGGATCAGGGTAAGAGTGACCATAAATTTTAATTGTTGAGCGAAGCTTATCCCAAAGCAGCACAAATGTTCAAAATTCGTTCCATATTTGTCATGTATGGTCATTGGTCAAATTTCGTTTACTTCTATTTCGTCTGTGGTCAGAAAATCTCTGATCCGTGGGACCAGTGGAGAAATAAATACAATAAAATATAATGATTTTATTTGAATCTATGTTTATTGACTGGGGTGTCTTAAGATCTGCCTAATAAAAAAAAAATATTTAATATTGTTTTTGCTCCGCTCTCTGTAAGTTTTTCCTGCAATACACCTCATCATATATCTGCTTTAAAAATCGTCCTTGACGTTCAAACTTCGTTGACCTTTACACACAGACCATTGATGTAGGTTCAGAACATCCTGTCAACAAAATTTCAAAGAACTGGTAGGGGGTTTCTTAAATTTCAGGAGACAAGGACAGGAAAAAAGTCCTGTTCGAGTTACAATGGAAACCCCATGATAGTGCTTTATGACTTGTAATTCTCCTGACCAGTGTCCCCCCCCCTACATACTTGCTTTTAGAATCGAATGGGAAATGAGTTGAGAAATTGTACCAGAGAGAACTACAGCAACAATAACTCGAAAATAACTCTGCCCGTCGCATGAGGTGCGACCGTTACGAAAATGGCCCAATTTAAGGACGTCACTAACAAACAAAGTAGTTCCCATCGCGGTGTCTGAATTTTGTGTGAAATGAAGAACGTCAATTTAAAACTATGATTATTTTGTTAAACCCATGTATACATATATAGTGCTTTTCAATCCCGATTTGCGTACCGAAACTCCTCCTATCAACATAACAGGCTTCGTGTTTACCGATTTCTCCTTCCGCATTTGTGACGTACTGGGTTCAAGAAACGTTGTTGTCGAGTATAGCGCTGGGTGTATGACATGCGAAAGCGACCAACAAGGTGGTAAACAAATTTAAACTTGTCCTTTTTAATTTGGCGGACCAGTCATTTTGTGCACTGGTCTGCAGGACCAGTGGCCCAATTTCTAACGCCGAGAATATGTACTACGATTCCAGCGAGCACTCATTTAAAAGTCCTAAATTCACTCGAGAAACCCTCTTTTTGATCTCCCGCCCTTTTCTCCATCACGTTTGTCGCAAGTCAGAGGTGCCGCTCGCATTGAGGGGGGTTTTATCACCCGCCTCTTTCATAACACTTAACCGCTGGTTAAACACGAAATTATTGCCTCTCGCTTTTTAAAACTCTCCATCCTTTTATGAGCAGTTCCTTGTCCGGCATTGTGCTGTTTTTATTGGTCGCAGAGGTGGTCTCGCGCGGGGCTCTTTACGATATAAAAATTCCGATCGTCGAAGTTGTCTAAACAAATACAGTCCACCTGGGTCTTCTGGCACCTGGCACAACAACATGCAAAACAACAAGAATGCCCCTGGAGTCGGGTTGCTTCTGTAACTTTTTTGAAGATGGGGAGAGTCGGACTGACGTAAATCCGTTCTGTAAATTTTTTGAGATGGAAAAAAAAATAAATAAAGGTTGCAGAGTGTGAGAGAGAGATCCTTCTTTTGTAACCCTTCAAAGGACCGCAAACTCCTTCTCTATAAATAAAGAAAATTCCTTCTCATCAACTATACTTCCTAAATTTGGCATGTAAAAGAAGTCTTCATAGTCTGTAATTTAGAGACATGCCATATTATTTTTTCATATAATTTTTTTTCATTTTCTCTTTATTTTAACATTTATAGATCCGACATCCCAAGCTTAAAAATAATGAAAATTTAAATTAATTTTTATATTCATTCTCCTCTTTTCTGTTTCTTCTTTCATTTATCCCTGAACAATTAATTTTTACATAGCAAATCCAATTTTTTTTTAAAAATAACTAGAAATAATTTTCTGTTCCCTTCTTTTATAAAGGTAAATATTTTTTTCAGAAGCTATTCTTAATCGGTAGAAATATTTCTTGAAATATTTCCCTCCAATTTTCCTCCAACCAACCAACCAACCAACCAACCAACCAACCAACTAATCATTTCCTAACCACTCAACTCTGAAACTTGTTTGTTTACAAACAAAAAAAAATCACTGTACTGAAAGTAGAGTGGGCACATACCGGAAAATATATGTAACCAAAAACCAAACCAAACCAAGTAGAGTGGGTCTGATGATCAATAAGATTAATGATCTAGAGTAATGTCTCTAAAAACCCAATAAGAACCACATAAACTAGAACAAGGTAGGGACTTCAAAGTTAAATTATTATATCGCTATGACAGATCGCTATGACAGATCGCTATGACAGACCGCTATGACGTGACAAAAAGCAAATCCAACTATGACAGCTTTTTGATGTAAAGTATCAGACAAAATTGAAAAAACCGGACAGAACTGGACTCCAAATGATCGAATGGTTTTATACAAGAAGTATTTAGCGGAAAGCTGAATTATTCGCTGATCATGAAACCCAGTGAAGGATGAAGTATTAACCCAGCAGATATCGCGCTTCATGAAGGTAAGTTTTATTTTACGTATACGATACGGTAATAAAATACCCTACTACAGTAAGTTTTTTTTATGCACTCAAATGTTGTGTACACAAACTTTTGCATTCATCTTTAGAGTAGGCGTTTGCAAATGTAAATGTGTATTATTTTGTGATATAATATTAAAATATTTTTTAAATAATTAAAAGGGGACAGATAGATGCAAAGTTAAGGATATTCAAAGTTATTTTGGATGTATGTTTTGAAATATTAATATACCGATGACTAAGAGAAATGGAAATTTTTTTGTCAAACTCGAGTGGTAATTCTGCGATCGCTCTATGAAGAGTCAATCGGACAAATCGTAAGCCATATTGAACCTAGTTACTTAACTAGTAGTTAATCGCATAAAAATTTTACACAAGTTTTGAAAAAAAATGTACCAAACGATCCCAGCTCCATATATTGATCACATGAGTTTTACAAATGAAAATGCATAAACGCGATCAAATATGTAAATAAGCACATTTGTTGTAATATATATCTAAACATTCAACTAATTATAAATATATAATATTTTTTATACATTTAAATAAAATGGTCGGTAACTTGTGGTGGGGTTCGGTATTTGTGACGGATATAGCATATAGGTCCATCCTTATTTTTAAGACATCTTTAGCAATAAAATAATAAGGAAAATATAACAAAGAATAATATGCATTTTTATTTATTACTTCACAGTATTAAAAATATGATTTTTTAAGAATTTCTTTTCAGTAGTTATTTTTCTGGTGCATTTTTACCTCTTTTTTGGGTATATGCACGGGTTTCCATACCACCCACTGGATACGCCCTGTTAATATAACACATCAGGTGTTATAAGTGCATTTGCCCTATTTAATAATTTACAACCACACAATTTCGCAGAAATGCATTTAACCCCACTACGTTTTATACACCATCTTTACTGCGAGTAGTAGAAGACACAAAAACCAAAACACATTCATTCAAAAGGCATCTTTATTATTAAAAAATTCCAAAAAAGGATATGTTCGAAACGACGATGAACGAACGCAACGGTGGCAACACAGAAAGAGAGAGAACATTCTACTACCACCAAACAATAGCTCCCCTAAAGGCCAGTCCTTCAAAAACAAGTAGCAGCCATCAGGGCACGTCACACCAAAACGGAAGAATTATTAGAAACAAATAACCATAAACGCGGGAAACACTTCCGGCATTCGAGTTTTTGTCTTGTTTTTTTAAGCCGCCATTTATTTTACGCGAAGCCCATTTCCCGGGCAGTTTCGCACGGCGGCGGCCACTCATTAACCAAATTACCCTAATCGAACGAGTGTAAAAGTAAAGGACAATCAATCGCCTAAACAAAATAATATAATTAACGAGGAATTTTAGTGTTCGTCAATTAACGGGAGTTTTGAGGCGTAATCTCGAGTGAGAGTGATAGAAACTGTCAGTGCGGGCGAGGCCCTCTATTGTCCGCTCAAATCAATTAATTCTCTCCACTTTTATTCATAATCGTTAAAAGAGTTGGGATTTTCTAATGAATGCCTCTCAATCGAGCCTCTCGTGGTGGGTGAAAAGGAGAACAAATAATAGCGTCACTTTTGGGATTTTTTTTCTGGCCCCCCAAAAAATGCTTACCTTATTGATAATTAGGCCTTTTGTTGTTTATAATGACTCGGTGTTTTTTAATTAAAGCTTTGAGAGTGTTAAAATTTGTGTGAAATTGCCTTTTTTATCTTCATAAATAGTGCTTGGAGTCATTGAACAGTAATTATTAAAAGAGTATCGAACAATGTTTACATTTATTTCAACTACACTAGGCTGCAGAGTTACTTGACACTGGAGGAACAAGCTGAGAGCAAACAGCGCGGTGTCTGAATTTTGAGTGAAATGAAGAACGACAATTTTGAAATATGATTAGTTTAATAAGCCCATGTATGATATAGCGTCTTTTTTTTATCACGATTTGAGTACTCACGATTTGAGTACTGAAACTCCTCCTAGCAACCCAACAGGCTTTCTGTTTACTCAGTTTATCCTTCCAGGTAGTGACATCATTGGGTCAAGCAACGTTGCAGTCTAATATAACTTTCTGCTAAAATCAATTCACATTTTTCGAGATTGAGACTTTCTTTATTCAGGGAGTAAAGTCTTGTTCCATCTAAAGAGCTGAAGAGATAAGATAACTGCAGAAAACGCTGACGATGGGGATCTTGCATCCCCGAAACAATCGTACGCGATTTTAGCATATTTTATATGTGCAAACAAAACGTTTTATTTTTTAATTTTTCGTCAAGAGATAGGATATTACATCTTTGTTATTCGTGCAAATCCTTTCAAAAATTACTTACTTACTGGCCCTATAACGTCACGAACAAACAAAATAGTTCCCAGCGCGGTGTCTGAGCTTTTAAGTGAAATGAAGAAAGTCAGTTTAAAAGTATTATTATTTTGTTAAACCCATGTATTTAGCGTCTTTTCATCACGATTTGCGTACCAAAACTCCTCCTAGCAACCCAAGAGGCTTTCTGTTTACGCAGTTTCTGCTTCCACGTAGAGACGTCATAGGGTCAGAAAACGTTGCTGTCGATTATAGTTAATAATGGATGGTCAACATTTTTTAGGAAAGTTTGAGATACACAATTATTATTCTATTTTACTCTTATTCTGCGTGGTGTTTCATAAAGTTTGAGAAACGTGTAGCTTGAAGGATTTAAATCAATTCAATTCCTGAAATAAACGCAATTTCCCTAACTATCTGAATGGGTATGAAATATTATATGTAGAAGTATAGGTAAAGAAAGAAGTAAAAGAGTAATTTTTCAATGGTAATCAATAGATATTGACAATGTTTATCACTCTCCAACCCCTTTTCGTAACAATAAGTCACGAGGGTTTGAAAAATACTTTTCTTGTAGCTTTTCTCTCGATGCCAGCTGAAGAGTGATGTCACACCTGAAAGAACCCTTTTGTTTCCATCTGAGTCCTCTTGACATATCAAAAAGCCTTGAATAATTAAAGCCAAGGAAAGGAGGTAAGTGCCGATATGTTATTCATTGTATAAAAATAGACACAGAGTGCTAAGATGTTATAGTTCTATTATTTTATTTTAATGAAATTTTAAGCATGAAAAATGTAGGAATTAAAATATCTGAGTGGGAGACTAGAGTTTAGTGGTGTTAACAAAGTTAATGTATGACCCCTTATGTATTCTGGTTAATCAAAAGAGGAAAGCTATTAGGGTTTATAGAATTGAGTCCACTAATAATATAACACAATCTTTGAGTGGCACTGTTGTGTTTTTTAACTTATTTATAAATAAGTTATATTATATTATAACCTTATTTATAAAAGGTTATCAATTTAAAAACTGTACTTTAATTATTATCTTTTCTTATCAATAATTTTTATTACATAATACTACCTACCTCAAATTCTTGTTTGCTATTTGAGATCTTTTCCACCAACATGGAATTTTAGAAAAATCTTAAGTATGATCTATTGATATGAATCTGAGTGTTTGCTAAAGAGATTCATGTAACTCTGTTTGTAATAGACAGAGTATAATGTATACCTAGAAATTTTTATCTCCCCATAAAGCCAGCCAACAGTGGTGTAAGCGTCCTTATCGTGGAAACATGTAGAAAAACTACATACAATAAAAATATTAATTAGAAAATTAAAGATTAAGGAGACTTAGTATAAAAACATCACACTAAATTTATTTATCAAAACAATATTTCAGAATGAAACTTTTCGAGGTTGAGTTTGAATTCTTTTCTTGTTTGGTATAACTTATTTTATACCTGAAAAACAGCAAGAGGAAAACAAACTAAGTATTTGGAGATAAATACTTACTTATAGTTATCTGCCATGGAGTTCGGAAGACTGCCCTCTTCAAGGGGCTTTCAGAAAGAATTGTTTTCATTCTTAGTTATATTTTTATGCATAATATGTGCTTTTTAATTGTTATTTTTTAAACTAGTATAGTTTGAGTAATCTGAGTGGTATTTTATCAGAAATTATAAAGAAAAAATTATGTCCATACAAAAGAATAATTAATGTAATTAATTTCCTTTAATTAAAATATTATTTATGTCTACATTAAATATATTTTCAGTTTAATATTCATTTTAAAACTAGTTTAGTTCCATCTGTCGAGTGTTCTCTTAACTGTTTTCGCAATTCTATACCCCATGGGCGCCTAATAATGTACAGGTAGTTTAAATACAACCCGGCGCTTCACAGAAAACCCAAAACATCTCTCCATCCTTCCATTTAAAGTATCGTCGAAGATGTAGCAGACTTACAACAACCACTCAATAAAAAGATATTAATATTAGCTAAGCACTCCACCTAAAAGTAAAACATTCCGACACCGACTAACACATTAATTCCTCCGCTAAGTTTTTGAGCCGCTGCTCTGTAAGGAGCCATCTATCAGACCTTTAGAAAGCGGCTCGGCGAGTCATTTGTTCGGATTCGATTCGAGGCGATAAAAAGGCGGACTTCTATCTCTTAGACAATGGCCCGGGATAAATGCTCGGAGGCGAAGATATTATTGGAACCATTAACACTCACTTTGTGGGGGGGGCAGTGTTATTGACAAGGGTCTTTATGAAGGCCCGGATTCCCTCAGCTGCCTGGCTATCATTTCCTCCACTGAGTCAATGCCATTCAAACGGGGAAGATAAGCCGCATATGTTTCAACACTTTTGTCGTCAGCCTTTAGAACAATGATCGGGCCTTAATAAATGAAACGGCGAAAGAAAGGCGCTGGGTGGAGGGATGGGCTGAAATATTGTGCCCGGGTATTTCGAGGTGGGGGTTCTTGGGGATTTGTGCTGAAGAACCGTAGTGTTCGGCACTAGTTAACTAGAACTAGTTGCAACTAGTATGTTAACTACTGATCAACTAGTAGTTAACTAGTAGTTTAACTACTTTTAGTTTAAAGTAGTTCAACTACTTTTAGTTTAAAGTAGTTCAACTATTAGTTTAACTACTTTTTTAACTAACTACTAGTTAAAACTACTTTCAAATTTTCAACTAGTACTTCAAAAAAAATTTTATTTAAAATTTAAATAGATATTTAAAATTTATCAAAGATAGAGTACTCAAATACCATAACCAGAAATAAAGACCATTTTTGCACGAAGTATAAACTTTTTTTGTGATATAGATTAGAAAGATATGTATTAGAATTTTGCCAAAAAGTAGGTTATGAAATTAAATATACTAGTTAACTAGTAGTTAACTACTTTGGGAAATATTTAACTACTAGTTGCAACTAGTTCCAGGAAAAAATAGTTAACTACTAGTTACAACTACTATTTCCCAGACTAGTTAGTAGTTGGTAGTTAACTATTTTTTGCCCACTAGTTGCCGAACACTAAAGAACCGTCTGTTGAGAAAATGTAGTTCGTCGTAGCTTGGGAAAGAGTTGGGAGAGAGTGTATATCGAGGTTACCGGCAAGGTGCATCTCCTTGGGCTGAAAAAGAAAGGGAGAAAAGGCGTCAAAAGGAGAAAGAAGAAAGTAGATTCTAAGAGATCAAAAAATTTTCAGTCATTTAAAAGATGTACTTTTTCTTCTTTTTGCCCATTTTTCTCTTCCTTTTCCCTTCTTGGCCCCTTTTTTTTACCCAGGGGTCACTTTTCCGAGATTGTTCAAAGTGCTTGTGGTGATAAAAATTTTTCTTGGGGAGAAATTTCATGGGGAATCTGGAGAGATCTTTTAGAAAAAAAAAGTAAAACTTTGTCTAACTAAATGCGTTCAAAGGTAGAGGGGATCCTCAAAAAGTGCCCTCCCCTAAAAGCCCAGTTGGATCCACGCCTGGGTGTATTAAGTTCGATTGTCTTAGCAAACGGGATTATTCTCTTTATACTGACTTATTTGGCTGTTTAGCTCTTTATGCTTGGTACAGGTTCAAAATTTGAAAGTAGAATAATAAGTATATATAGCTCAAATTTAATCTTAATGAGTAACACAAATAAATATTTCATTCATTAATTTATTAATTAACTCCAAATTTTAACTTTTATTGCAAAAAGAAAAACTTAACTTTTTTTTATTTTTATAAAAATTTAAATCAAATTTTCTCTTTATTCTAAATAAAAAAAAAACTAACTTGCTGACTTTTTAATAAATTTTCCTTCAGATCAATTAAAAAATATAGCTTCTTCCCACCACAATAAATAAAAATATAAATAACACTTCAAGTTTTTTGTAAAAATCAAACAATCAGGGTCAGATGGGCTACTTATGACTTTTCAAGATTTTACAACAACAACTTTCAACATTACTTTACTTTTTTTATAATTTGAATTTTAAGAATAGACTTTTAAAGCTTTAGTTTCTAAAGCTTTGTTTTTAAATTGCAAAGGAGGGTCATAATTACCCCCTTCCTCCAAAAGCCGGAGGTAACAAAACTTGGAAAGATGTAATGACCCCCATGTAATGACCCCCATGACCTCAAAGCATAGCTTTATAACTTTTTTGTTGGGGGTAAATAAGCCTTTTCTGCTTTATACCACTGCTACTTCCCTACTGCGAAGGGGAGTGTGTTTTACCTTTTAGAACACTTTTACGTATTAATTTTTAGCGGAAACAATTTAAATAAGATTTAAATTTTAAGTGATAAAATAATAATATACATGAATAATATGCAAGGGATGGAAATATTGGCAGATGAAGATGGTTAGAGGGATGAAGAAGATTATAGAAATGAAAAGGGATAGAGAAGCAATGAGGATGAATTGTACGAAGAAAATGAGAATGATGAATGTAGAGGGGATGAAAATTATAAGAAGTATGTTGAAGATGAAAGGAATAAAAAGATGATAAGAGATCAGATGAAAAGGTGAATGAAGTGGCGAAGATAATGATAGGGACGAAAAGAATGAGAAAGAGGACGATGATAAATGTGAAGAAAATGAGATAAATAAAGAGGAAAAAAGATGAAGAAAAATTAGAGAAGAGGATGAGAAGGATGAAGATTAAAAGTATAAAGAAAATGAGAGGTATAGGTGTAAAAAAGAGGATAAAATGAAAAGGGGAATAGAGAGGTTAAGACAATGAGAGGAGTGAAGATAATGTAAAAGAATAATGAGAATTAGAAACATGGAAAGAATAAGAATTTGAGGAGCAAGAGGAGAACATAAATTTTACTATCAATCATCTATTTTAGAAAATGATTTCATTTTTTTGGGGTTTTTTTTGTCAAATAAGAGTTGCTCCAAAGAGATTTCTGTGTGCAGTTATTTTCTTATCTGCAATTTTCCTTTCTTTAATCTGTTATTTCTAATCTTCTGCAATTAGTTTATAGTTATTCTGCTGCTATTTTCTTTTTGGGGATTTTCGATGAAATATTTGGTTACAGTATACTCTAAACATTGATGCCTCGAAGCCTTTTTTAAATGAGAAAAAAACATTCATTCCTTTATATTTATTGTGATGACCTTTTTCTGTTCCAAAAAAAAAAAATGTGCCAATCTAAACGTTTTTGACACCTTTTGAGTTCTAATGTTAACGGGAAAAATTCAAGATACATACTTTTTGTCTAAAAAACACACGAATTCTTTAATTAAACCAGTTTCGCCAGTGAAACATTTACAGGCTCAAATAAGCACAGGTTCAACTTCAACACCCACCCACTTACTTCCACCCATTCAAAAAGTCCTCCCCTCCATTTCGTACGAATCCCCACAAAATAATAACAATAACAATACCAAACGATAATAAACTCCCCTCCCCTTAAAAACGACCCCGCAAAAATCCGCAATTAAATTTTTACTCTCCGAACTCGGGCCCTCGATAAGTGTACATACTACGGTTTCTTGAAGATAGGGCCGCTCGTAAAAGTTGGAGAGCGACTAATTGCGAATCCCGATCTTTGTGAATGGCCCCGGCAAAACGCCACCCCCACCCCCTTGGGCGTCTCCAGGAAATGATTTCATTAGCCTCGAATCAATTAGACTTTGCGGGGAAGGCAGTGATTGGCTGCCAAGAAAAATCGTTCGTCGCCATTTCCGAAGCAGAAGCATCCCGCCCGGCAGGAGCGTTAATCAAAGTATCTCCTCTCTCCCTTATCGGGCAGTGTCTTTTAAAACAGATTAGGGTTTATGGCCCCCTGCGCCGACAATTAATCTCGGTAAACAGTGATGGGCATTGTTTGGGGATTCCGCCGCGGTGTGGCGCTGCGCTCGTTTTTTAAAGAGAGACGTCGTCTTTTTTGGCTCGTTAAGTGCCAGGAAACTTGGTCGCGAGGGGGCTTCTTGAGGTTTTTTTTTAAAGGTGGCTGATAACCACTCTTTTGCGTGTCCTCGCACTTCACCCGTCCAAACGAGCTAGACGAATTCGCACTTTTGAAAAAGAAGTTCGTCTTCTTGATATCGTAACTTTTTCTAGGGTTTTTATTCTTTGGCTTTTTGAAATTTCCATCCGTCGGGACTTTCGGAAATGAAGCGGCGCGGAGGCGAGATTCGGAATGACCCATCATTTCTCGTGGATAGGACTTTTCCCTTCGGTGTTTGATTTCCCATCTTCACTTAGGAAGGATTGTAAAGGAGGAACCTTGATGAAGG
Organism: Tetragnatha montana; assembly: GCA_963680715.1. Lineage (NCBI taxonomy): Eukaryota > Metazoa > Arthropoda > Arachnida > Araneae > Tetragnathidae > Tetragnatha > Tetragnatha montana. The sequence continues at coordinate 42,378,255 of OY796685.1, forward strand.
GCATCCTGGGAGAGAAAGGTGATTTTCTGTAACAAAAATATTTATTCTTTTAGAAAGCAAAGGGGGATGAACTCATTATTTGGGCAATCATCCCGTATAAGAGGGAATATCGAAGGGGGGGGATCTTCGGGATATATTCTCCTCAAAAGTAAGAAATTGTCTTCTGTTGATTTACTTATTTACATAGAAATGACTAATTCCAATATATCCTATTAGTGCTTTTCCATACGCCACTACCAATGTAAATCCTTTTCTTAATCATAGTTAAAATTTCGAAACATTTTAAGCTATTGCTAGGTCTTTCCGAAAGTTTTGTCGTTTTTATGAGCTGCGTTTTATGCATTTTAAACATTCTTCTATTTCTAAACTAATACACACTACCATTTCTATCAAAAGCCAATGAATCCTCGTATTCGCTTTTCCAAATTCCGCAATCAAATGTTATTACGCATCTTATTTACAGCTAAATTTGCCATTTTTTTAAAATTAAATTTATTAAATTACACCGCAGTAAACTACAAATTCCGTAAAAATACTCTGATACAATTAAGATTTGGATTCTCTCTATATGATTGCACTGTGGCAGGTTGGAGAATTCAGGCCTCAATTTGTAAAATTTAATAAAATTCCAAATTTTCTTACCTCAATAAATTAGGTTTGCAATATGAGGATTAAATTGGAGGTTAGTTCTTTCAAAAAGACAGATTGGAATTTATGCATTAATTTGCAAAATTAGATGAAGCTCGTAATTTCTTATCACACTATTTCATTAAGTTTATTATTTATTTCTTATCACACTATTTCATTACACTATCGGTCAGGGGTGCTGAAGATGAAATGTGGAGGTGAGAGTGTAATCAAAAACATAATGATCGGTGTCTCCGATCCCGTCACAGAGATCTTAATGAAGCCTTTTAAAACGTAAAAGGTACTGGGGGAAAGAAAGGCCCGTGTCCTGTGATGAACCAGATGATTTCTTTAAGCAGTGGAGGAATGAGGGAATTGCACGTTTTTTTTTTAAATTTATTATGATGGAGGATGAAAATCCATGAAAAATGACGTAAAAATTATTGAAATCGGAAAACTATTCCCCAAGATATTAATTTTTAAAATGTCGTTTGCAGTATTGGCGGGAAAAACAGTAATTTCGTTATGGCTGCTGTGTGACGTCACAGCGCTTGGACCCACTTGGACCAAGACCCTCTATATAATGGCCTCACAACTCGGGTGGGTGACGTCACACTTTCCGCCACCTTTGACGTCACATGCAAAACGACGCCATGATTTATATGTAACACTGAACAAGGAATATTCGTGTTTTTGTTACTAACATTAATGTAACGATGTAAAAACAAACGCCGTGATATTAATTTTTAATGGCTATCGCTATTTAAACCACAGTTTAATTAGTAGAAATCGGAAATAAGCATAAAGTATCAAAAATGTCTTTTAATTTAACAAAATTGATAGAACAACAAACAAAAACGTGATGCCATCTGAGAAAAATGTAAAAATACAAATCAGAAGAATTAACTAGAACTCAGTGCTACTAGTGCATTTCCCGCAACAATAAATATAATGCTTGATTCTCATCAGTTTAATCTTATAATAAATTAAAGAATTTAGTGTAATTAAATAAATTGTTTACTGTTGGAAGAATTCGAAAATTCAATGATTTGTTTCAATTGCATACATTATTTGCAAACTGAACTAAAAGCCATGTTAGTCCTAAGGCTAAAAAACTGAATGAAAATACAAAAAAACTGTACAAAAGGTACAAAATTTTGATTCTAAACGAAAGATTTTGAGTTTCCAGAACAGTATTATCAGCCTTGAAGGCATACATAACGCTAGGAGTTAAGAAAGTAAGTTTTTATGCTCCATAGACTTAACATGGGAAATTTAGCAATTTTCCGCCACCTTTGACGTCACAGTGACGTAGTTGTCAGGCTTTGTATATAGAGGGTGTTGCTTGGACCCGCTATGTTATTGTATGCTTAGCTTGCTTCATTCTGCTATTCTTCACAAAGTTTTAACTAAAAAACTATGATATTTTAAAGACGCATACAAATATTTTTTATAAAAAGATTGGCGTTTTGTTTTTCAAAAAATATTAATTGGTTTTGGAATTATTAGGATTCAAAGTTTTAATTTTTTCTTTTTCTGGCCGTTCACTAGAGAAACAGACGAGTTTTATGCTTGTTTTGGTTTTATGACAAGTCTGATTTCTTTTATTTTCAAGAATTCACTAGTTTCTACGGCGCTGTGACGTCAAATCCCGTTTTTTGATCACATGACTTTACTAGTGTTTTGGCAAAAATAAAACCGAATTTTAAGTTATTTAAAACATATTTTTGAACTTTAAAATCTGATATTTGAGAGTTTTAAACTATAACGTGTATCAAAAAAGTGTAAAATTAAGCAAATCCCTCACCTATGCAATTCCCTCATTTGATGAACTTAAACTTAATGAACTCCCAAATTCCTTTTCTCACTCGATTAAATTTTCCATCATGACACAATAATCGTAGGCCATCAGTTCTTCCAAAAGGGCCTCTCGGAATGCGGCCAGTGTTTTGTTAACCTGGGCGTCTCTCTCTACCTCCGATGTGGCCTTGCCAAGGGATTAGTAGTGCTGCGGGAGGGCATACACTTGAGCCACCAGTTCAACGACTCTCTTCAAAAAGACAAAAATCATATTCAACCACAAAAGAGAATGAATGGAATCCGAAAAGAGCCACTTATAGCAGAATGGCGCGGGGACGGGCTTAGACAACTATTTACACTGCTCGCCGATATCGCACGACGATATTTCATCGTCGGAATGGAGGATGTTGTCGTGCGTGTGAGCTTTTGGATGAAGTGATGTAGTGATTTATTTATTTTATTAGAGGGTGGTTATGCAGGTGTTTTGATGGGGTGTTTTTTTTTTTAATGATTCGGAGTTGTGAAGTGGGGATTGTTGTGAGTGAAATTTTGGGTTGTTTTTTTTCTTACAAATGTCATTTTGTAAGTATGTAGTGAAAGGGAAAAAAATTAATTTTTGCTGTTTAAGTAATTGATTTAATTGATTTTTAAAATTTAAATATATTATTATAAATACCTAAAATCATTGAAAATGGAAAGTAACGAGGTATATTTTTTGAGGATGTTATTAGATTCCAATTTCAAAAGGAGTAGTTAAAAAATATATAGGACTCATGTCTCTTATATGTTGACAATGAATTTCATGAGTTTTATTTTTGCTTTAATCTTTTTACACCTTCACAGACTTCTCAAATGAAGATTAAGACTTGATAAAATGTACTTGAAAATCATTAATTTTTTACTTAGTACTTAATAATTAAATTAATAATAAGCAATTTAATTTTAACTCCCGATAATGTGAAACCTTCAATCACATAAATTAATCAGTTAATGGACTCTAACTGTGGGTGTGTTTAATAGAAATTTCCAGTAACTTTTTAAATTTTAAGCATATTTTCATAAACCACTCACCATGATACCAACATTATCCCGTTTATTTCCACAGTTTTCTCAAAAAATTGGTTTTGGGGCTTCTCCCTTTTTCACAAACTGACGATTCAATTCTCGACCCTAGATTTTTGACTTCTGATTGAAATGGCTCAGAGGCCCGCCCAATCCACCACCTAATCTATCCCGGAGAGTCGCTCTTCAGTGAATCATCGTTATCGGGAACATTACCGCGCTTTTTGAAAAAAAAAAAAATCTGTTGGAAGTGGGTCGCTAGCAAGAGATCCCCCCGAGATCGGCTAATGAAGTTGATAGAACGATTAGTGTTTTGCGGTCGTTAAAGCTGGTTTGACACTCCACTTTATTTGTCGACGGGGTTCGTATGTATTGAAATATGCTTGTGCTGAAGTAACGATTTTTGTATGAAAGTGTGAGGTGTAAGCCATCGTGTGATGGAGAGAACAATGGTCTTTCGTGCGGTCTAATATTTTTTTTTTTGAATTGTGTGAAGCTAAATGGTTGAAATTTTTAGGTCCTATTAAAAATGTGCTTTTTTTAAATTGAAAGTGCAGAAGAGGAAAATAGGTGGGTTTAAGTTTTGTTTTAAAATATTGAAAGAGTGTAAGATTTTTGTTCGTATAAGAAGTTCGACTGAACTGGAGTATGTTTGAAAAATACTCAATTCGTAGAATGATGCTTAACAAATGACCATTTAGTTACGTAGTCTTACAAAAAAATGCACCAAAGGTGAAAGTATCTATTATATCTGGAAAAAAAAGTTATAATCACAATGTGGTGTCCTACATAGGTAACTTATCAATGTTAGTAAATAATTTTAATGTGATGGCAACAGATATTTTAATCTTGAAATTTAGTACAATCAAATGATATGACAATTACATAATAATATCACAATTACATAATATTATCACAATTACATAATATTATCACAATTACATAATATCACAATTACATAATATTATCACAATTACATGATATGCTTTTCTACAAAATAAGGAATAAACTTTATAGTATAAATAGAACTCGATGTAATGACTATTTTACAAATGCAGGAAAAATAAACTTTACTTACTTTGTTTAACGTTAAAAAAACCTAATTATTAAACTAAAAAAAATGAAAATTCCGAAATTTAGTGCGCATTACCTAACAAAATAATAAATTTAATTTAAAATATCATCTTGATAATTTGGTCCAATTTAGGATAAATTGACGAAGCTTTCCAAACTTTAGATCTATTCCTCACAACTTGAAAATATTCTGACAATTCTACAAAGAGAATTTTCCACTCTTTTTTTGAATTAAAAATAAAGATAAAAACAGTTTTTGTGTCGTGATGCACCTTATTTTTATAATGTCCGTGGTATTTCCATACGGTTTTATAGATAATATTAGGGTAATAAATATTATTCCATAATCTCTGGGGAAAGTTTTTATTTACGATGTAAAAGATATATTTTTGTAAAATCCGCCATCAAAATTATTAAAATATAACTTTTTCTGACATTCCAATCACGAAATTTCGCCTTAACGAAGAACGACTCACATTCATGTATTTCCGACAAACATTATTCAATAACAAAATCATAAAAACTTCTTTCACAATCTTAAACATCTACATCACTAATCCAACAAATAGACACCTTCCCCAGCGGTCACCCCTCGACTTCTAAAATTCGGGTTAGAGAAACTTCACTGCAACCCATAACTTGAAAGAGAAATAAACGACATCACTATCATCAGCAGGGAACCAACCACCCACAAAGGTAATTTCACACTCACTCACTCCCTCCCTCCCTCGAACAGGTGAGGAGCGGATATAAAAGGGTGGAGGGTGCTGTGGGCTCTATTTGGGAAGATTTTTGGAGCTGTGGGGGAGCAATCAATGTGGGACAAGTGACTGCATCCCCGCCTTGGAATGGTCCCCAATGGCACATCACACTTCGGAAACGACCCCCGAATACTTTGGGAATGGATCCTGTGGTGAACGCGGTGCTTAGCTCCCTAATCGGCCCGATGAACGGGTGGGGGAGGGGAGGGAAACCGCTTCTCCATCAGAAGGTGCGTGGGTGGGTTGAGTTGCAAAGAAGCTCCTTTTTGACGTAGTTTCGAAGATGGTGCAGTGTTTTCAAAAAATCATTATCAGATAAGTCTTTTAATGATAACTTTTAAATGGTATTTACTTTAATTATGTTATCCGTGTTATTTAATTTTTTATTGGGATGTATTGCAACGAAAAGGTTGCTTAAATTGAGTTAAATGATTCATATTTAATTTTATAGACTCACATTTAGCTTAGAATAGTGTTCCTCAACTCGAAGGAGTTAGTGAACCACTTAGCCTAAATTATCGTCATTCGCTGACTTTAAATTTATGATGCATATTTTAGTGCAATTATATCAATAACTTATTTTAACTATGCAATAACTTCTCAATAGGTATAGTGATAACGTATGCACAGTTAATACAATGTTATTTATTGTACTTGGGCAATATATTCGTGTAACGTTTTTTTTCCAGCATCACTGCTCGTGAGCTTCTTTCTACTCTTCATCACATCTTTGCTCCTTAGCATTTATTTTCTCTTAAACAACTCTACTTTTTTAGAGTTTCTTTGCTTTTGAACATCTCTTTGCTCTCGAACATCTTTTTGCTCTTTATCCTCTTTATGCTCTTGAGCATCCCTTCATCATGCTTTTGCACTTCAACATTTCTTTCTTCTTGCTGCCTCGCACGGATCTTAATTATGTAGCTTAGGTATTAGTTAGCTTAAGATGATTAGTTTATTAGGATTAGTTAGTTTTTAGTTAGCTTATGAACTGTAGTTAGCTCAGATTCAAAAAACATCAATTGCGGTGTCACCCATCTACCTTAAATCCAACCACGGCTTACTAGATACTTATACAGGCTAGCCGAGTTTTAAACAATGAAAACCATTTGACAACTTTTCCCGCTTGGAGCGCTACAAGACCTACCTATATAATATCACCCACCGCCTTCAACACTGTGAATATGCTTTGCCAGTTTGTCCAATAATGCCATCTGGATTTGCAATGATTTCCGTACTCGGCTAGCCTGTATAAGTATCTAGTAAGCCGTGTCTAAACAAAGCATTGAATAATAGATTTGTTACTTTGCTGAATCAAACTACTTAAAACTTCTGGGTGGGGGTTGGGATTTTGGTTGTTTGAAAAGAGCGTTCTTCGTCTTTCCAGTGCTTGTGTTTCCTTTCTCTTCTCCTTTTTTTTTGTGGAAAAAAAATTCCACCATCAAAAATTTGCCGCCTATGAAAATTTGCCGCCGTAGGCTTCAGCCTAGCTAGCCTATTTAGAAATCCGCTACTGCTTATACAAAAATTAATATGCAAAATCCTTGGAATCCGCCCTAAACCTCTCCCCCTTTGATTGTGGACCGACCCCCTCCGAAGGAGAGCGATAAGGTTTTGCTGATAATACCTGCTGATGGATGGTGCGAAGTTAATAATTAAAAGTCCGCGTCGCAGCGCACATGAAAACGTTTCCTGCGCACGGATCTGACGTCACTGGGCCGGCTTCATTAAGTTGGTTTTCGCATTTCGAAATCCGTATCTCCTCCGCCAGGATGTGCTGCGTTTTTCGAAAGTTAAAAACCGCTCGCTGCCAGATACCCTGACGGAAAATGTTCTCTCAATCGGAAGTAATTATTTGTAGTGGGAGGACTGGGGCTTTTTGAAAAAAAAAACTCCTGCTTCGGGATTTCGACCGGCAATTACGGAACTCTCAACTTTTAATGTCTGCGGCGGTTTTCTCGGTTTGATAGATTCGTCGGTGGGTGGGAATTGAGTGCCGGGTGGTTTTTTGATTTTACCGTCACCGAAGATCTATCTGTGTGGGTGGACGTTTATGTTTTGTTCGTCTCTCCGATGAGGAAGGATCCCTTATAGAAACATTGTGGATTTTATGACAGTCCACCTCATAATTTGAAAACTGAGGAATCTTTTCTTTTAAGGCTGATCGCGCACGAGCGACTTTTGTCACGGTGACAAAGACAAAATTGTTGCCTTGGCTATTGAAACAAGTTCAAGTATTGGTAGAGTGCGCGCACTAGGCGACGTGACACTTGGCCGATTGCCAAGAATTTCTTCATAGAGATCCATTGTTTTCTAGTGATATTTTTGATACTAGTAATCCTGGTCGCCGTGACTTTATAGTCACTCGTGCGCGCCCAGCCAAAGTTTAAGAAATTGTTATTACTTTGTTTTGTCAATAGAGTGTTTTCAGGTGACGTCACGACCAGCTATTTTCTTTTAACTGTTAACCTTTGTAGGGCTTTTAACTGTTGCTAAGGCGGTTGCTAGGTAACGTGGTATCTGTTGCTAAGGCGGTTTTTAGGTATGGGATCACGTGATTGCAAATGCTCCAGTAGAAGAATTTCACGGCTAGTCATTTTCTGTAACTGTTAACCTCTGTAGGGCAAAAAACTGTAACATCTTCTGTTGCTAAGACCGTTGTTAGGTCCGAGTCATGTGATTGAAAATGCTCTATAGTAATCTAATACTAGTAGTAAGTAGGTAATAACAGGAAATCTATGAACCCATGGAGGAGCTGATATGGCTTCTTTGGAATTTACTATAGCAATTACTTTTTTTGTTTTGTACTCTTTTATGTATACATACAGGGTGTTTCAAAAGTTCCTTTCACTGCTATTATTTGGAAACGGCTCCCAAGGTAATTGACCGTGGAGAATCCATCGAGATTACGTACAGCCCCCCTAACGGTGAAATAAAAAAAGTTAAAAATTAAATAACAAAACTGAAGGAGATAGAGCAAAAACTTCAATACGAATATTGTTGCTAATATTATGAAAAACTCATTAGAACGCCGTGAAAGAGACTTTTGAAACACCTTGTATGTTTGTTTTATATGCTTAATATCTAACTATGGTTTTTTAAATAAACTTAATTTATTAGAAAAGTATCGAAGAATTTAAGAAGAAAAATTAACCGAAATTTCCCCAGTTCTCAGTAAAATTTTAAATTTGAAGTTTACCATACTTTATCACTTTTTTCATTTGGTTATTTTATCTGAAATTCTGATTTTTTTCACTGAAAAATATTTGTGTAATTTTGTTTGGGTCCTTTACAACTGGAGTTAGCGGATGTAATGTTTTATCTTGTTTTCTTTTCCCTCAATGTTTCGAAGTTAAATGCATATTTTTCGGGTAGAATTTAGCTCAAAGTTACAGGATATTGATGAGGTTTGTTACAAGATACAGGTATTGCAAATCATGCTAAACTATTTTTATTTGAAAATTGATTAATAAATAATTTATATAAATAATTTGTAATTAAATTTTATTAAGTACTGCAGCAATCCTAAAACTCACCGACTGGAGTGCTGAGAAACTAGCATCAATTATATAAAAGTCATTGGCTTTGTTGGTAAGAAGGGAAATAAAAAATATACCGTTTAAACAGATAAAAACTAAACTGATATTAGCTACAATTCGAACCCATGACTATAAACGTTTTGTGTTTTCAAGTTTTCCGAGAATGAATTGATTTCATCTATTACGAACAAAGAGGAAACCTGGAACAAGCGAAGACTTAGACCTAGACTAGAGTCAAGCAAAATCTAGTGATACTCCGTACCATCCAACCTACCAACCTGTTAGGAACTATAAAGTTGTGTCTAACAATGACTGAAAAGTCAAGAGTAGTAAGTAACAAGAAAACGAATGCAACAATTGGATTAAACTTTTTCACGGAGCTCATTGTTAGCAAACCAACCACATTTTTGCATGGCTCTGTATAAACAAAGGTCACATAGTTCTGGCTAGACACAAGTTTAAAAAAATATCGCGAAAAAAACAATTCCACATAACTTCACATGGTCTCAAATTTTCACTTCATGTTCTGGTCCTTAGCTCGACTTCTTCTCTTGTCGCATGTCTGCCTGTGTAGAGATGGCACTATAGAGGAGTCCATCCGCACCAAACGGGTCATATCTTACATGAAAAATCCCGACTCTGGCCGCCACAGGGATTTCTCCAGATACGAACGTAAGAAGGTAGTCGAGACTTTCCATCACATCGTGAAGAAAATATTACCGCCCTATACCGAAAACCTGCTGAACGAAACCGATTTCAAATCTTTGGACGCCAAAGCTTCCAGCAGGCTATCCTCGAAGTCCGAGCAATCGAACGATTTTGATGAAGGGACAAACGTCCGAAAAAGACGAGATATCGAACTGCCCAATACGTTTCATTTCATGTTAGAAAACAAAGATGGAGACGAGAACGTCCTGTCTGAAACTCATCGCTATTCAGTACAAATGGTAAATAAGGACGATGACCGTTTGGAAACCACTACAAAACCCCCGAAAGCCGATGTATCGGATCCTCATAAAGACCATACTCAGAATATTTCGATCTCACTGCAAACGAAGGCTGACCAATCACAAACAGAGGGTTTGAATAATAATGACTCTTTTACTATACCATCAGGTAATAACCTAACCATTGTGAAAAATTACAGTATCTCGGATTTAAAAGCGTTGAAGATCTATCTGATCGGATTGAAGAAACAGAAAGAGGCCAAAAAGGCGAGCACATACCCACCAGGTATCCTTACCACCACTGAGAAATCGGTATTGGAAAGCAGTACGTCCAAATCGCCGACGAAATCCAGCCAGCACTCGAAACCCTTCAACAAGCTTCCCAAGAAGTTCGTCATTCACATCCGAAGTAAGCCGACGGATAATAACAACGACGCGAAAATAGACATGGACATGCTCGTCTCCCTCCTGTTTCCGCCGAGGCCGGTGGCAACCCGCGATGTGCAGTCCCAAAACGACAATAACAGCAACAACAAAACCGACGGCAACTCTAAAGTTCTCTTCCTTTGGGTTTTGGGGGTCTTGGCTCTGCTCGGATTCGTACTTCTGACAATGACCGTCTACTTGACAACGATCAGGTGCATGGACTGGGGAGGAAAAAGGGATGCGTCCAAGAATAAAAAAAAGAAACCGTCATCAACTCCTGATAGCTCCATCCTCCAGCCCGGTTCGAGTAAGTCGAAGGTTTCCAGCAGATGGAAGTCGGGTTCGTCGAATAGTGCTCCGAAAAGCTTGAAAAACCTTCTCGGTAAGTTCTGCGAGGTGATGGGTAAATGCCCGGAGCGGTCAGCTTCGATGATGAGTCGGATGTACGGATCGGCTGAGCATTATGACGAAATGAAACAAAAAGTAGTTATTAAGAACAGAAGTGTTTTCTAATCAACAAAAACGCCAAATTATGCATTGAGAAGATATCCAATAAATTTATGATGTTGCTTTTAATCATATTTCTAGCCCCGTCGATTGTTTTCTTTTAAGATTGAATTAAAAAGGTTTTCTTCCATTGAATTTTCTACTTTTGTGACGTTGTATTTTTTTCTTGTACTAGTAAGTTAGCTAACCTATTATAGAGAAGTATATACAAACTTTTCATAAGTCGCTGTCTACGTCAAGGAGAAATAGGAGGAGTCCAAGGTAAAAGGAACCGAGGTGGGGCACTGTGAAAGAAAGTTAAGGTTCTTTTGAAGAGATTTTATGGGTTGAGACAGCAGAAAGTATGTAGAAAGCAAATTATTGTCGCAAGTCAGTAATGACATAGCCAAACGGAGGTTGCAGATGCAGACCATTAAACTATAAAAGATACTGTTTAGATTCATGTTTTTCTTCAAGGTTTAGAATTAGCTATTGAGTAGCAGTTGAACTCCTTCGTAATGTGTTTTTAACTCTAAACTTTGTGAAAGGAATTGGAATTCGATTTATCTTTTTCTTTTAAAAATTAGAATTCAACTTATAAAAACATCAAATTATTAAAAACAAAATACAAGCGTTTTCAAATATCAAATTTAGAATTGTTATACAATACATATTGGTTGCCCTGTCCCTTGCATTAAATTTATGTAGTTTTTAAAATAAAAAATTTTGCAGTTTGTTTAAACAATTTTTAAGATACTTTATCTGCCAACAAAATAGATAGTTTTTGACTGCATAAATATATATATGCTGTGACGTCGTAGAAAAAAGTATGTGAATGGAGAGTATTTTTTCTATTCCTTTTTCCTTTCTATTCCTTTATTTTATTTTATTCTATATTTATTAGCTTTTAGTGTTAACTATTAAGCGGAAAATGAGGAGTTACTCCTTTAAATAAGCTCCACATCCGACTGCACAAACTTGACGCTATTTGCTCCTGATGGTGATATAAAATCCAATAAACCAAATCGACTGCAAAAATTAATAGGCAAGATAATATGAATAAGACCAGACAAAAAGGTGGAACGAAAACGGGGCGAAAACACTTTTATTATGCACGCCAAATCAAGGAGAATAAAATTACCTACAAAATGAGCCTATTTTCATGTTTTTAAGTAGTAGAGTTTTAGAATTTAAGTTTTTAGGCTTAATTTAAAGTTTTGAAATCTTATGCTGGCTGAGAGTTTTAGAGATATTTATACAATGCCAGAAACACAACTCTACAAATTTCTTTGATATTGAAAAAATATTACTACCAAAAGAGATGGGTTAAAAAAACAAAACCTGGAACATTATATCTATAACATTATTAGTTATTTTTTAAAAGAAATTATGAACAAAATGTGAGGGTTTAATCTTTGGTTTTTTAGTTTTATATAAAGGCAACTTTTGCGCTCTATTACAAAACGATTTGATAACATTCGTTTTTTCGTTCCACCCTACCAGACAAGTTTAATTTGACATAATCAACGTATTCGTACACAAAATAAATATTTAAATAAATAAACATGACTACAAAGTTTACCTATTTCTCTCCAAAATAATAACTCCCTACATAATGCGCTTTTTTACGCTTTCTAGAGCTGTTTTAAATTTAACGGTCCATTTATCCTATCCCCATAATCATTCTCCTCTATCTAGTACTTTTACTGGACAATGTGTTGAAAGATTCAACAGCCTGTAAAATGCCTTGGACACATTTCCGACACTTTAAAGGGGTCCGAGCGATGCACTATATCGCCTGAAAGGCCGAGCACCCGCACCAAAGTTCGGTCGTTAAGCCCTCGGTAATGGCGGATGTTATCGTTCGATTTCTGCCGCCGCCTCGAATATTTTTAATCAAAGCGCGGGAAATCAGATTAGCCCGGTTTATTGAAAAGGAGAGTGAAGTTGCTGGGCATGTGGCTTATATGACACCATCTCCTCGCTTTCAAACAACCTGGGGAAGTATAAGTACTTGCTTTGAATATGGGATTTTGTTGGGTTCTATTATTGGGATTTACTGATTTTAGAATGTGTGATAGAGATGATAATAAGGAAAAGAGTGCGTAGGAGTCTCTCATTGAATCGTCAGTTTGGTAAAAGCTGTAAATACCAAAAAAAAAAAAGACAGAAGGACTTTTTTTTTGGTTCTTATAAAGTGTATCTCAAAGTTTTGCCTTACAAGTTGAGCTATTAATAACAACTTTTCAATCATTTATTGGAAATGAAAGTTTTAACTTAATTTGTAAATATGTATTACAATATAAGATACAATTCCCTTTGTGTCAAAAACAATAAAAGAGTAAAAGACGACGTGAAAAATGCAAATAAAATGGTAAAACACAACCTTACAGCTGTTGCGGAAGCCAAAATAGGTGTAAGGTTGCGTTTTACAATTTTATTTGTGTCTTTCACGTCGTCTTTTACTCTTTTATTATCTGTATTAGTCTTTACTAAGTGGGATTAATTTTTAATTTATACCCAATGAATGATTAACTATTGATTGATTTGTAAATGTTAGTTAAATTACATCAATCATTTCCTCTATATTATTTTATAGTGGTTGGGTAATTTAAATTTATAGATAGGAGAAACGTTTTACAACATTCAGGTTCCTTCCATTAACTGTGAAAAGTGTTCGGACAATTTCCTAACGATAATATAAATTGAACTGAATAATTTGCTAGAAAAATAATGAGTGATTGCGTAACACTTTTGAGGTGATAGAACTATTTCTATTGTTTTTTTAAAAAACATTTATTTCAAAATTACTACTCTTTGAAAGAAAGACGAGACTACGGTTTTTTTCCCATTCTCATTACGAGCTTGAAGCGGAACTCGAGTTCCAAAAGAGTCACTACATCAAAAGAATGTACAGAAAAAAAAACATACTTTTCTCAGAATAAGCTCTGTGCTATTTTCAACACCTTGCTGTATAAGAATGATTGACAATGTGCTTTAGTAGTAATTGGCTCGTACTAATGGAAGTAATTTTAGGATTAACTTCAACAAAAGAAGAGAATGGTGAAAAGACGGTTGGATGAGGGTACGATGAGCCCTTCAACATTGCACTCTCAATTTAAATTAGGGTAATCTGACGATACAATTGATGTTGAATGGTGTTTTTCTCAAGATCCCTATTATGAGTCTCCTCTATTAGCACTTCATTCCGTGAATTAAATTTAAGTCTCCCCTCTTAGTTTTGTTGAAAGCTATGTGCTGCTAATAATCAATATGAAAGCAGGTAAACGAAGAAAATTAGATGTTCTTTCTATTCACAGTTCGTCTATTTCCGAAATTATTAGATTAGGAAGTTTTTTTTGTGATGCATTATTAATGAACAACTATTATCGAATCAATTTTCAAACAGGTAGTAAGAAATCATAACACAAGTAAGAAAACACAAGTAAGAAATCATTATTTATATTTGTTTCAAAATTAATTAATTTGCATTACTATTAGTATATGAAAATTATAACTTTATTTTGAAAAGTGAAGAGAATTGGTAGTCGATATGGAGGAATAAAAATTGAATCTTAAGTATTTAAAGAAATAAAGAATTTAGAGAAAAACGCATTTTTATTGCACAAGACGGCGTTGGCCAATATGGCCTGTAGTTGTCTCGTTTTCCAGCTTAGAATAATAATTCAATAAACTTCAAATAACTCAATAAACTTCAGATATTAACTGCAGAAATTTTTTAATTAACACAAAGTTATAATAACCATGTCACTGTGACCAGTAGCTGCTTGTCCATATGAGCACTTGAACCCTCCACTGAAAATGAGATGTCTATTAATCAAAACAAATGAAAAAGTAATAAAAATCTATTCCAACTTGTACCACTTTCAAGATGAGCTTCCAGTCTCCCTTCTATTCACAATACCAATAAGAAAACTTAGGTATTACAAAAAGTTTGACAGCTTTCAGTGAGTGCTTCGCGAACTTTTTGCCATCAAATAAGACACATACGACCGAGAAATACGCAGGCAAGAACGGATCACATCTATAGGACTTGTTGATGCGAGGGATGAGTGGAGAGCACAGATTGTCATTTGTCATCGAAACAAAAGCCGTAATCACAGAGGGCAGTCAGTGAAAGGGCGGATCCTCTTTCCGGCCAGCTGTTCACCTTGATGGGCAGCAATACCATTACCGTCCTTTTGAACCGGAATAGGCATATGTAATAGGCTAATTGAGTGACTTGGTTCGTTTGTTTGGGGATTTTTTTTTCATCTATTTCAGGGACTTCTTGTTTTTTCAAAGTATTTACATTTACTTCCTGGTGTAATATTTTTTACCTTTTCTGTCGATTTAAATCTTCGAGAATAACTAATGGGTACAAAGTAGATACCTCTTCCGGGGCCCTCAACTGAGCACTTGGATATTTAAATTTTTTATATCCCTACGCTCATGATTAATTATTTTTATTAATTTAATTTGCATAGTTTAAAATTTTGTTTAATTTTCAAATATTCTCCAAAATCAGAATGAGAGCCCTATTTATACGCATGTCTGCGGCAAAGGTGGCCCAATCAAGGACCGTCCAGCCGCGAGGTCCCCTCCCCCGTATTTATTAAAAGATTTAAAAAGATCCCGTACATTTATAAAAACTACATCGAAATGTAGCGTAGAAAAGTGACCGTAGTTGTTCAACTGTTTATTAAGAATTGTATGAGAAAAATGTTTATATTTTTTTCGGTACTTAAGGATTGGCCGGTTGCAAATATTCCTAATCGCACTTTATTGGCAATGTTTTTAGAAATTACTCATAAAAACAGTTAAACAATCAAAGTAGCAAGCAAGACTATTAGATGAGATAGTTTGGTTGTTTTTTTTTCTTTATTTTTATTATTGCTTATTTTTGACGATTTAACATTATTCTCAAAAATAATTATATTAATCATATTAACCTCAATCTCTGCAGTATTAACTCGTTACCTCGAATTTTGATACCTCGAAAATCTTTACATCTCGAAAAAATATTTCCCCCCCCCCCCTTAAAGTAAAGTTACTAATTAGTTTTATTTTTAGAGTTACCCTGTTTTCTCGAAAACTCGGTATCTCTAATATATTTTTTGGGCCTCTTCGAGTATAACACACAGTGACGAATACCTATAATTCAAACAGAACATTTCTTAAATTTATAACGACCCCTTTTTCATGGTCCGGAAAAGTATATTTTTTTTTTCGTTTTAAAAAAATAATTTTTTAGTCATAAGGTTCCCTAGTACAGCTGAGGAAAAAAAAACGTTACAGTTATTTTTTAGGCTTGGCAATTTATCGATGATTTGGCGCTTCTTGCGTTTTTGTTTTTATTTACGCGTTTTCAAACAACACGAAAATTAGCTCAGTGCGATTTTTGACTTTGAAATTACTAATAAACTAATATAAATAAACAAAATTAAAATAATTTAATCATAATATTTATATGCTTATTAAAGCTTAAAAAATTTAAAAATAACCTTTATCTCATGTTTCGACAGTTTAAAACTGAAATATAGAGCATTTTCAATCACATGGCTCGGACCTAACAACGGCCTTAGCAACAGAAATGTTATAACAGTTACAGACATGACTAGCCGTGGAATTCTTCTATTGGATCATTTGCAATCACGTGATCCCATACCTAAAAACCGCCTTAGCAACATATACCTCGTTACCTAGCAACCACCTTAGCAACAGTTAAAAGCCCTACAAAGGTTAACAGTTAAAAGAAATTAGCTGGTCGTGACGTCACCTGAAAACACTCTATTAATGAAAATCGGTTCACTAGTACTGGTAGGTTGTCAGAAATCCGTGTTTGGCAGTCGGGTGTTGGCGACTAATTTCAGGCTTTTAATATGAATTTTTCAGATTTTGACGGTCTGCCATGGGTTTGTTTAACGTCCAAATTGAATGAAACTTGGTGATGAGGGTTAAATTACTATGATCTTTCATAAAATCGAATAAAAATTGAGGGTCGCCATGAAAAAAGATGCAGTTTTTATTGCGCTGCACCAGAAGACGACCTCTGAGAGAAAAATAGTCAGATAATTTTTTCAAGCATACACTAAATCCTGAAAAATGACACCAAAAGCATCTTTCTAACCCCACCCGTTCTCCCGCAAAGTCTACTGTAACGTTTCCTCAGCTGTACATCACTTTACCGCATTAAATTAAAAATGCTCGAAGTTAAAAACTTTTTTCTAAAAGACATAGCAACCACAACTGCAAATAATCTCGCTGTAACATCTTTCCCTTTTTTTTTTCATGCAGCCGAGAATTCAGTTCACATTACTTTCAGTCAGTTAAATTTGAAGAGTACCCCAACTCGCATCAAAACTTTCCCCTCTTTTTTTACTGTTACGACTATCGATCCAGTCAAATTAATGATTCAACCTCAGTCAATAGTATACTCTTGACTTTGCAAACGGATGATGATATAGTCTTATGTGGGTTCTTAATGTTCATAGTGAGGTATGTTTTGCTTACTGAAACTTTAAAATATGTAGTTTTTGTCAAAATAAAGGACAATGAAATTTTTCCTCCTGATTACCACTCTTTTCGTATAAAAATATCCTTTTACACGTTTGATAAAAAAAGTTTTTTTCTTATTTACTTAAACTAAACCAAGAACAAATAATGAAACATTTTTTACCATTTGTGCCTCGAAAAGTTCCAAAAAGTTCAGAAATCCAACATTTTTTTTTCCAACACTACAAAATTATTCAATATACTTACATTTTATTTATTTATTTATTTACATATTGTCATACAGATATAAACTATCCATTTACATGACAAGATAAAAACACCAAAAGGCAAAGAAAAATACAAATACACACACAAAACAGATAATAAAAAGCAAGTATTATAGCACTTTCTGAATTTTTTTAAAAGAGTAAAAAAAAATATCATAATTATTGGGAAGATTATTTACTATTTTTATGAATTGTATGAATGTTTGGTTCTGAAGATATTGATTAGTGTAAATAGGTTCATGGAGTACTGTTTTATTGCGAGTGATATGTTTAGGGAGTTTAAATTGTTGCAAGATAGAGGGACAATCAATTTTGTTATTTAATATGTTGTAAAAAAATTTAAATACGATAAATTTTACTTGATGCTTTGTGTCAAAAAGAAAAAATGGTGGTTTATAGAATAAACATTTAAAGCTTATGCAGTTTTTGTTTTTAATTTTAATAAAATTTGGCTTTTGGACTTCTTCTCTTTTTCAAACTGACGATTCAATGAGACCTTAGAAAAAGAAGTTCTTTTCTCGAAAAGACTAGGAAACTATACTTTTCAAAATTAATGTTTAAAACTTATTTTGTACGTAACTTTTGCAATTCATTAAATAGTTCAGAAAAGAAGTTTAATAACATTAATAAATTTAATTACTAATTCGCCATCTAGGTACTGATTTGATATTGTTCATTACAATAAATTAACTAAATTTCTAAAAGCACTTTTAATAACCAAAAAACACTTGATACTACCATAAGAATAGTAGGGTAATACTTATATGAAAAAACTCTGGTAAAACTAATAAAATATTTAGTGGGGTATAATTGCTTTAAAAATTTTGAATTGTAACCTTATTTTAACATATGTCTGTATTTTATTTTTAAATATAACTATAGAGTATTTGAGACTTTCATTTTAAACCTTAAGTATCCAAGAAGGTATTTAAACATATTTTATAAATTTTATTTATTCCTATTTAAGAATTATAGTATTTACATCTCTCTATTGTAAACTGATATATTTTTTGTACCTATTTTATTTTGGAATCCATAAATTTTAATTCTTAATTTTTAATATCAGAATAGATATAATATTGTCCTTTTTTGCGATTATTTGAATTCATTATTTCATTATTTGAATCATTCCAATACGGTTTTCTCTTGCTTGAATCTGCAATTTAAACTGATCAATGCCACTAAACCAAATTAATGATAAATATACTTTTAGTATCAGTTCCAAAGTGTCATGAGTATGCTTTGTTTTACTAGATAATACAAGTTTTTTTTTGTCGTTACCACTCTTTATTTTCAATTTTTAAAATTTGTCAGACCATACAAATATAATTTCGAAGTCAAATCACCAGATTGTCAACTATCATTCAGCTACTCCTTCCTACATTGCCAGTCTGCAAGTCGGGCACCGGGAAGACTCGAGCAAAGGCAGCTTCAGAGCACATTTGCAGCAAATCAGATGGCCGCATCTTGACCCCAACAAATAAACTCCATTCGATGCATTTTCGTCAACTTTATCTGAGCACATGACACAGCAATGTTCTTTCCTTGGTTCAGGTTCTACGAAATGTATTATAATTATATTTATAACTACCCTGCTGTTATTTGGATACTTTTTCGGTTTTTCGTTATTTACTCCACTAAAAATCAACGTATACTGTTTTGTACTCCAAATATTAGTTAGAAATATATTCTAAAATAATATTTAAACCCATTAAATAATTATAATTTGTATAATGTGGTCGGGTTGTAATATAGCACCAAGTTAGTTTGACAACTGTAAATTTTTTTTTCCATATTTGATTACTTAGCGTTGAAAAAGTTTAGGGATTTTTAATGGGATAGGTTACACAGAATAAAACGAAATGTCTTTACTCTTTAGTATTTTATACGGTTTTCTTTAAAAATTTCAAGTGTTTTTTAATTAAATTCTTTAAGTCCTCCATTTTGAATTACTCCAGGGCAAATAAATAGTTAAATAAACAAATTCAAAGTTAGCTCTACTGATTGTTTCATTTTAAAATCCATTACCTACTAAAAAAAACGATATAAAATTGATATTTCTGAAAAAGTTAATTAATTCTTTCTAAAGATGAACTTACCCATAACTTTGTTTTCCATAAAGAATTCAAACCAATTAAAAATTCGAGATAACTTTATTTTTAAATTTAAAAATGTCTTGAAAATACGACGTAAAAATATTAGTTTTGGAAAGCATGATTGATTTCAAAGCGTGGTTGCGTTCAAGTAGTTTGTATAGTGTATTGGAAAACGTGATTGTGTTTTTTGGAGTAATTTTCATTATTAATGAAGGAGTGTCTAGTAAGTCGGGATCCAAGATAAACAAAGTAGTAGGTATTTAGGTTTTTACATATTTAAATTATAAATACTACATATATTTTACTATACTACTACATATTCATCCATATTTAAGTTTTTAAAAATTTAATCACACAAGTTTTGCCGAATTTTAAATATAAAATAGGTATAACATATTAAGAAGTTACACTTCTAAAATGGTTGTTCAAATCTAATCAACTCAGTTCGGCCGTACACTTGCTTTTACCTTTACGAACCCCTTTACGAGTGTTTATTCGGTACTTTTATCATTTGGAGGAAATAGTTTAAATTCCAAATATCACTCAAATAACTTCCTATAAGGACTTAAAATTTAGAGTGTTTAACGTTTCTTGTTTTCAGAATTCATAAAAAAATTTAAAATTACATGTAGCTTCTTATTTACCCTATTTATAAGTACATATTTTGCTCTTTTTATCACATATTTACTTAAAACAAACACAAATTATGCGTACTTATTTTGAAATTATAATTACGTGGAAATCACAACCCTAGCTATAAGAAACTTTTCTTCTCGTTAAGTCACCAGCAAATACCTCAAAATCAGGAATTCGGACCCAAACGGGCGCATTAAATTGCGTATAAAAAAATAAAAAACGCTTCAAATACGCAACGTGTTGTCCACACCCCACGTGCGAAAGGGTGGGCCATTGACTGCCCCCTATCAATGTCGGGGGTGCACTGCAGGTGTGCCCGCTCTGTTTGCCTTCTCCGTCAACACCTGTATCACCCTCTGTTTGACCGTCCACACCACATACATCACCCCTTATTATGCGCCCGATGGATTTCTCTTTCTTCAAGGATTCCTTTTCTCGGGCGCGAGGTTTTTTACCCTCTGAGCAAACAGGCTTCAGGTGAGGAGGTGGTCTCTCTTCTGTAAGCCTTCCGCGCTGGTATTCCGACGGTGGTGGGTGGTTGACCGGCAGGACATTTGGAAGATTAGCATCTCGACTTTTACTTTGGTTATATTGTCGGGAATTTTGTTGGGGAGGGGTAATTTTTTTTTTTTGGGGGGGGGAGGAGAAGATTTAAAATTTGCATGTTGTTGTGGTTCCTGTATTATGTTGGGATGTTATTGATTATTCAATTAATTAAATAGCCTTGGAATTAATGAGTTAGTTGCTATTTTTGAGCTTTAATGTTATAATATAATCAATACATCGCCGCTTAATAAGCAACGTGTGCTAACATATTACTTATGAATGCAACTTTTTGTACATTCTTTTATACAGGGTGTTTCAAAAGTCCCTTTCAAAGCTCTTATTTGGAAACAACGTCTCCTCACGGAAGTAAGGTCTATCCACCCCTAGG